>JAJTWQ010000033.1:0-5450083 GCA_029007595.1 Solanum commersonii
CTTGTTTGGGGTTCCTTCGGGTTCCCCATTCGCCATGTCACGTCTAGGCCCTAGGCTTGGGTCGTGACAAGCTTGGTATCAGAGCACTAGGTTGTTAAATTCTCGGAGTTCAACACACCGCGTTGAGTAGAGTCCTAATCATGGTTGTGAAGCGCGCCACAACTATGAATGGGAGGCTACAAAACGTTTTAGGAAAGATTTCCCTTCTTTATGTTCTATGTCGTGCTTAGAGTGTAATAAGGTGATTCCTCCCTAATGCTTGTTCTTTGGATGGCTAGATCATCATGCCAAACATGAGGGGAAGACGGGCCCGATCACCGGAAGAGCCACCCACCAATGGTGAGCTCCGTGATGCACTCACCATGCTTGCGCAAGTTGTATCTAACCAAGTGCAACAAGGAGCCCAAGCTCCTCGAGCTACCACCCAGGGGGAAAGGGTGAGAGATTTCATGAGGATGAACCCTCCGGTCTTCCATGGTTCAAAGATGGATGAGGACCCGCAAGAGTTCATCGATGAGGTATGCAAAATCTTGACCATTATGGGTGTTGGTGCTTATGAGAAGGCGGAGTTGGCGGCCTACCAACTCAAGGGGGTTGCTCAAATTTGGTTTGATTAATGGAAGGGTGAGAAAGGTAATGGCTATGTGGTGTTGTGGGAGGAGTTTAAACTTGCTTTCCTAAATAGGTTCTTTCCTCTTGAGCTTAGGGAGGCAAAGTTGGTGGAGTTCATGAACTTGAAGCAAGGAGCTATGAGTGTGAGGGAGTATGCCCTCAAATTTGTCCAACTCTCCAAGTATGCACCTCACTTGGTGGCCGACTCTAGGTCGAGGATGAACAAATTTGTGATGGGTGTATCCGACTTGGTTAGTGAGGAGTGTCGGTCCGCTATGCTCATTGGAGATATGGACTTGTCTCGGTTGATGACTTATGTCGAGCAAATGAAGGGGAGAAATTGAGAAAGAGGAGGGGGCACGAGGCCAAGAGGGCTCGATTGGAGAATAGGTTCCCTAAGGGTGCTAGATTTCATCAAGGCCGAGGAAACCCTCATGTTAATCGGGATTTGCTATCAATGTTCCTAGACCTCAAGGGGGAGGTGAAGTGGATTCTATGGATGTATGCCCTAAGTGTGGGAGGAAGCATGATGGTCCTTGCATGAAGGGTTCGGGTGCTTGCTTTGAATGTGGAGAAGTGGGTCACAAGAGGTTTGAGTGTCCCAAGATCCACAACAAGGTCCGAAATGCTAACACTATTCCTTTGGGTAGAGGTGCTTCCCAAAGTGGTGCCCCAAGGCACAGTCGATTTTATGCTTTGCATGGTAGACAAGGTGTTAATGAGACTCCCGATGTGGTGACCGGTATGTTGCAAATCTTTGATCTTGATGTTTATACTTTGATTGATCCGGGTGCCACCCTTTCCTTTATTACCCCCTTAGTTGCTAGAAAATTTCACGTCGAGTCGAAATTGTTGCATGAGTCATATGAAGTATCTACTCCCATTGGTGTCTCTATTATTGCTAGAAAAGTGTATAGAAATTGTTCGGTTTGCATATTGAATAAGTTGTTGCCTTGTGATCTTGTTGAGTTGAATATGGTGGATTTTGATGTTATTCTTGGGATGGATTGGTTGCATGCATATTATGCTTCTATTGATTGTACGACTCGTAAAAGTCAAGTTCGATTTCCTAACGAACCCGTCCTTGAGTGGGAGAGTCGGGATGTTGTGGTGAAGGAAAATTTATTTCTTGCATTAAAGCCCATAGGTTGATTTCCAAAGGGTGCTTGTACCATATTGTGAGAGTCAATGATGTGGAGTCTAAAGTCCCTCCTATTGAGTCTATTCCGATCGTTAATGAGTTTTCTAGATGTCTTCCCAAAAGACCTTCCCGGTGTCCCTCCCGAAAGGGAGATAGGTTTTGTATAGACCTCCTTCCCGATACTCAACCTATTTCTATTTCCCCTTAGTATGGCCAGGCGTGAGTTGAAAGAGCAATTGAAAGATTTGTTAGAGAAGGGGTTTATTAGACCTAGTCATTCTCCATGGGGTGCTCTGATTTTGTTTGTGAAGAAAGATGGGTCTCTTAGAATGTGTATTGATTATCGACAACTTAATAGGGTCACCGTCAAGAATAGGTATCCTCTCTTCCAAGGATTGATGATTTATTTGACCAATTGCATGGGGCTAGTCACTTCTCTAAGATTGATCTTCGGTCCGGGTATCATCAAGTGAAGGTGAGGAGTGTGATATTCCTAAGACGACCTTTCGTACTAGGTATGGGCACTATGAGTTTGTGGTGATGTCTTTCGAGTTGACTAATGCTCCGGCTATCTTTATGGATTTGATGAATAGGGTCTTCAAACCCTACCTTGATTCTTTTGTGGTGGTGTTTATAGATGACATCTTGATCTATTCTCGGGGTGAGGAAGAGCACATAGGTCACTTGAGGGTTGTACTCCAAAGATTGAGGGAAGAGAAGTTGTACGGTAAATATGAAAAGTGTGAGTTTGGATGAGTGTGAGGAAAGCTCACAAACTTTGAAAGAAAGGCTTGTGTCCGCTCCTATTTTGACACTTTAGGATGGGTTAGAAGGTTTTGTTGTTTATTGTGATGCTTCCCGTATTGGTTTGGGTTGTGTGTTGATGCAAAGTGGTAAGGTTATAGCATGCTTCTAGGCAACTTAAGGTTCATGAAAAGAATTACCCAACCCATGATCTTGAATTGGCCGCCGTGGTTTTTGCTTTGAAGATTTGGCGTCACTATTTGTATGGGGTGTATGTTGATATCTTCACCGACCAAAAGAGTCTCCAATATGCGTTCACGCAAAAAGATCTTAACTTGAGACAAAGGAGGTGGTTAGAGTTCCTTAAGAATTATGATATGAGTGTTCACTATCATCCGGGGAAAGCTAATGTGGTGGCGGATGCATTGAGTAGAGTGTCCATGGGTAGCTTGGCTCATGTGGAGGAAGGTAGTAAAGAGTTGGCTAGGGGAGGTTCATCGGTTGGCCAAATTGGGAGTTAGGTTAGAAGGGGTGGATAGTGGAGGGTAGTTGTTGTTGATGGTTCAAGGTCTTCCTTGGTTGATGAGGTGATAGCCAAGCAAGATCTTGATCCTTCTTTGGTGGAATTAAAGGCTTCGGTGAGTAGTGGTAAGGTGGAGGTTTTCTCCCAAGGGGGAGATGGTGCCCTTAGGTACCAAGGTAGATTATGTGTTCCTTGTGTGGATGGTGTGAGGGAAAGAATCCTTAAAGAGGCTCATAATTCTTTTTATTCTATTCATCCGGGGTCAACAAAGATGTATAGAGACTTGAGGGATGTGTATTGGTGGGGCGGTATGAAGAAGGACATTGCAAAATTTATTTTGGGTTGCCATAGTTGTCAACAAGTCAAGGTAGAACATCAAAGGCCGGGTGGCCTAACTCAAGACATTGAGATACCTACTTGGAAGTGGGAAGAAATCAACATGGATTTTGTAGTGGGCTTGCCTAAGACTAGAAGAGGTTTTGATTCGGTTTGGATGGTGGTTGATCGGATGACAAAGTCGGCTCATTTCCTACCGGTTAAAACTACTTACGGGGCTGAAGAGTATGCCAAGTTGTACATTTATGAATTGGTAAGGTTGCATGGGATTCCCTTGTCTATCATCTCGGATCGTGGTGCCTAATTCACTTCTCACTTTTGGAAATCTTTCCAAAGGGGTTTTGGTACAAAGGTAAAGCTTAGCACGGCCTTACACCCTCAAACGGATGGCCAGGCCGAAAGAACAATTCAAACCTTGGAGGATATGCTTAAAGCTTGTGTCTTGGAGTTGAAAGGTAGTTGGGATGATCATCTTCCTTTGATTGAGTTTGCATACAACAATAGTTATCATTCTAGTATCGGTATGACTCCTTTTGAGGCACTTTATGGTAGACGGTGTAGGTCACCGGTTGAGTGGTTTGAAGTTGGAGAGGTGGCCTTGTTGGGTCCAGATCTGGTCATGGATGCTCTTGAGAAGGTAAGGATGATTAGGGAGAGGTTGAAAACAGCCCAAAGTCGTCAAAAGTCTTATGCCGATGTGAGGAGAAGGGATCTTGAATTCAAAGTGGGTGATTGGGTTTATTTGAAAGTTTCTCCAATGAAAGGTGTGGTTCATTTTGGTAAGAAGGGGAAGTTAAGTCCTAGGTATGTCGGTCCTTACGAGGTAATAAGAAGG
Source organism: Solanum commersonii (assembly GCA_029007595.1). Classification (NCBI taxonomy): domain Eukaryota; kingdom Viridiplantae; phylum Streptophyta; class Magnoliopsida; order Solanales; family Solanaceae; genus Solanum; species Solanum commersonii. The sequence goes on from JAJTWQ010000033.1 coordinate 4,192, forward strand.
GTTGGTAAAGTAGCATATGAGTTGGGGTTGCCCAAGGAGATGGAATTAGTTCATCCGGTATTCCATGTATCGATGTTGAGGAAATGTGTTGGTGATCCTAACGCTATTGTACCTCTTAAGGTTGTGGGTGTTGTAGAAGATAATTTGACGTATGGAGAAGTCCCGGTTCAGATCTTAGATAGACAAATTAAGAGGTTGAGGAACAAAGAAGTGGCCTCCGTTAAGGTGCTTTGGAGAAATCAACAAGTGGAGAGTGCTACTTGGGAGGCCGAAGCGAACATGCAAAGACGTTATCCTTATTTATTCAACTCCACTCAAGCCTAAGGTATTAAATCAAGTCCTTTGTACTCCATTGAGTCTTACATTTCAGCCCCTAAATCATTCATGTGCATATATGTTTTATGGATACTTTACACTAAGTTTTGAAATCTTGAAGTGATGTTTAAATAAAATTTTTGCATTCATGTTGGAGCTGATATTTTCTTACTAAGTCTTGCCTTGTACGTCTCTTCCACATTCGGGGACGAATGTTCCCAAGGAGATATTGAAACGACCCAAAAGTTCTTAAAAATGTGCTTCGGAAGTTACCGGAAACTTGTTTTAGCTATATCTAAGAATCCGTTTTGTTTTTCGAAAATCCGACTTCATATTCTTGTTTAGGGGGTCAAATTGAGTGGGAAATGGGTCTCACCCAAATTTTAGAACAACCGTATCGAAATCCGAAATTTCCAAGTGAAACCTTTTTCGAGGGTCTACTTTGGAGGGTCATATCTCCTAGCACACAAATAATTTTGGTGGACATAATATATCCATGGAAAGCCCTTTGAGTTAGCTACCCAACGCACTTCGTTTCACCTCATCCGGAGTTCGAACGAAGAAGTTATGCCCATTTTCGTAAAACCTGTCCGGGCAGAAAATGCAATTTCCAGTAACCAAAGTTACTGTTCACCCGCCTCACTTTTTTTTCTAAGTGTTTGTTCCGTTTTTTCCAAAAGGCATATGTTATTTCCTATATAATATTAACTTAATTCCCATCTCTAAAACATTTCCCAAAACACCTCTCCCATACTTAGACACATTTTCTCTCAAAGTTCTTTCAAGAACCCTAATCCAAAACCTTCATCAAGATTGAAGAGACTCTTGCTCCCAAGTTCCAAGCTTCCATTGAAGACACTCTCAAGGCCTTCATAAAAACTCAAGGTATGTGGTTTTGAACTCATGGGTCCTTCCACCCATAGTGCCTAGTCTCTATTCTACTCACTAATTCATGGTTTAATTCATGGTTTAATTCCTGGTTCATAAATTAGTCTTGTTCCTTGTATAAATTTTCTGCACAAGTAAATTTTAAACATGAAGAGTGATTGTTTTGAGCATGTTGTGACTCTAGAACTTGAATCTAAATTCGGAATGGATGTGGAGATTTTTCATGTGGTTTTGTGGGTGTTAAAATGTGTTGTTGTAGGTTGTTCACTGGTTTGGCTGCATAATTACTACCCTATTTTCCATGCTCTTTGATCCCATTACATGCCTTCAAGGTGTTTGACAAAATGTTCAATTATGAAGAATTGATGAATTGATGCTTTAGGCCTTGAGTTAGGAGATGTATGGCATTCCAGAAATGTGTTGATGACAAACTAAGCTTATGTATATGTTCATTCCATACATGAGATTACATTAGAGCCTAAGGTGAATTTCCTATATAAAGTGTTGCATGACCATGCCCGGTCCGGGGAAAAAGAACCGGACAACCATGTGAGAGGTTTATATCTCACCACCTAGGATGTTTGGGGTGTGACCAACATCAACCATGTGAGAGGTTTATATCTCGCCACCTAGGATGTTTGGGGTGTGACCAACATCAACCATGTGAGAGGTTTATATCTCGCCATCTAGGATGCTTGGGGTGTGACCAACATCAACCATGTGAGGGGTTTATACCTTGCCACCAGCGTGTCCGTGTGTGAACGGCATCCCCCATCCTAAGTTGGGGTTACGATTGGTCGGATTATGCACACACATATGATATCTACTATTAGTACAGTTTTACTTAAACATGTTTTGACTTCACTTTGATCATGCATCCTCATATTATCATTTATTATGCCTATGGAACTATCTCTTGCATTTCGATTGCGTCCTTGTCTATTATTGCATTGCACCCCGCATACTTGGTACATTCCAAAGTACTAACGCATATTTTGCCTACATGATGTCACCATGTAGGGACCGGAACTAATCTTGATCCTTCTCTCCATTCACGTGGCTAGTACGGTGCTTATCCGAGATTGTTGGTGAGTCCTCAATGATTCGAGGGCTACGTTATGTTTCTTACTCTTATGTTTTGAGACTTTAGCTTGCCATTGTATTTTGACTATGAGGGAGAGGTAATATGTCATGGCCCCCGTCCTATCTATGTATGTAGAGGTGTACGTTGGACAAGTATTTTGTAAATGAGCTTGACTCTTATTCTATGATGTTATTTTGAAATGGTTGCCCTTAGTCCCTATTTCCCGTTATTTAATGTTGAATATACTTCCGCGACCGATGAAGTGTGATGACAAGTTTGAGAGGCTTGTTTGGGGTTCCTTCGGGTTCCCCATTCGCCATGTCACATCTAGGCCCTAGGCTTGGGTCGTGACAGAATAAGTTCTCCACCACTCTCTCGCTGGCCCACGAAGCTGGAGTGTAGCATATCGAACCCCATGTGACTCAGCTAATCCAACAACCTCTAGCAACTCTCGGCATGTAGTCAAAAACTCATGAGCGTCCTCACTCTTCCCACCCTGAAACTAAGGTGGGTCCATCTTTCGAAATTTCTCATACCTACGCTGCTCATCCTCTCGTCGAACAACCAATGGTGCACCTTGACCCCCAATTGCTGGTGCAAGATCGTTCTCAACCATGGGATCCTTTGGTGGCTGCCCTATCGCATCCTGCACAACTGGAGCTCCATGCTGCTCTTGGGTCTGAGCTCCATGCTGCTCTTGGGTCTGAGCTCCCTCTCTAGTCTGAGAGTCTCGTGGTGTGGCGGTCGCACCACCACCCTGAGTAAAGCTCTCAAGCACACTTAACACCCTCAATAATGTATCCTGAAGCAAAGGTGTGATCGGGGGCTCCGGAGGAACCTTGGTCCTCGTCATCAATCCGAGGCTCGGAGAGGCCTCTCTAGTACGACCTCTCACCGGTCTCGCTCCACGGCCACGACCTCGGCTAGTGCCGTTCCACGAGCACGACCTCTAGCTCGGGCTCTACCCCTACCCCTAGGCCGGGGCCTCCTTGTTGCCTCGGGGAAGTGCCTCCCCTACCACCCCAGAATGATCGCCTAGTCCTCGTCATCCGTCAAAAGAGTATACAATAGCTCAGTACGAAAGAAGGTAACCACGCACGATGAGAAAGAATGAACAAAAAGGAAGTTTCCTAATAGTCTTTATAGCCTCTCAGAGATAAGTACAGACGTCTCCGTACCGATCCTTGAGACTCGACGTAGACTCGGCTTGTATGCACGTGAGACTTATGAACCTGGGCTTTGATACCATTTTGTCACGACCCAAAAATGGATGTGATGGCACTCGTCGTATCCCACCAAGACAAGTCAGCCGAAAACTAATCATTTTGATAAAGTGCGGAAATAAAGCAAAGTTCAATAATAATTACTATTACGAAAACAAGTCAACTTAATTCAATTCCCAAAACTGATTGTCACGTGCACAAGCCTCTAATGTAAATACTAGAATCGAAATAATAATACGTAAGTCTCAAATGACGTTGTCTTTCAAGTAAAAACAAAATCATAAACAGGAGTAAGAAGGTCCGCTGAGATGACAAACAACTACCTCTCCAATCTCCACAGAAAGCCTCGGAAACGAAGAGAACGGAAGGTATCACGAAGATTTGGGCTCGTAACCTACAAAAGATTGTAGAAGCAAGGGGTGAGTACCAAACCACACGGTACTCAACAAGCAAACCTCTAAACACAAGCTAAGGGTACAGAATGCGAGTACTCCTTACACCCCATCCTAACCTCCATAACTACAACTTGCATAAAACCAGCCCAACCTAACAATTCACAGTTTACAAAGCATACAGCTCAACAACAGCAGACTAGCATGTTATATATTCTCAATAACATCTCAATATTCCTCAATAACAAGTTTCACAGAAAGGCAGTCACAAAATCAGCAACACACAAGATCAAGTTCATCAGTAATAACAATGTTTAGTGCAATGCAATGCAATGTCAAATATAGTGATGCATGTCTGACCTAATGATACACACCCGCTGTCTCTCAGTCCGGGACCCATGGGGGACAATCTGTCCATGCATCCATCGCGGCGCGCGATACGACCCTCGATAATAGTAAACATTGCGGCGCGCAATACGTCCCTCGAAATATAGTATCCATCGCGGCGCGCGATACGTCCCTCGAAATGGTACATCATCTCATCACGTAACACTTATCACAATCATGTCTCAGAACAATGCAAATAACATGTTTACACAAATAATGAGGAGATGACCATTTTCATTAACATTGCACAAATCACAACAACACAATCAGGGTACAAGTATACAATGGTTCAACAAGTCTTTCAAACAATTCTCAACACATTACACAAACAATTGATCACATTACTCCCAACCATATACCACAAGGAAATACACGAATTTCATACGCTTAACAAGGGTTTAGAAATCCACTTGCCTCTAATAACTGAACAATCACTCCGAGACTTGAGCCTTCCCTTTTCGTTGAGTTTCCAAATCAATGCAATCTATTCAATTAAATAGTCACAATAAGGATTTCAAAACTAACAACATCCATACTAGTATATGTCTAGCTTAGACCCAAAAAAACTCACTCAAATTTATAATCAATTTCTTTATCTTGCTAACATGTCAACTCTCATATTTTTCCAAATTTCAAGTCTTGGGTTTAGTCTCAATATCTCCAGATAACATGATTGTAATGATCTTTATATATCACAATGCACCCACTAATTAACTACATATAATATTGTATCGAAGCTATGATAATTATATAATGATGGGAATTATAAGACTCATTTGAAAAGGAAAACAAGAAACAGTACATTAACCTCTTATAATAATAATATATTTTCTTTTGTTGCAAAAACTAAAATCCTTCTTACAAACACGTACAACATCATCATTCGCACCATTGTTTTCCGCCCAATTAACAACTACAAAATAATTTCTATTTCATTACATACCTAGTTATAGGATATTAAAGATTTAGCTACTAGTTACCTGAACAATATTCCTCCTGTGGTTAATTATTCAAACACCACCTCACAATCATTATTGCTCAATTATTAATTATAATTATAGTCATTATACATGACATAATTGTTATGCAAATTCATACGATCAAATCAAAGAAAACACCAGAAGCATTACTTAAGTATATGACCACCGCATGAATTCTACTCGAAATTTACTCAAAGTATCTTACCTGGAGATCTCCTCTTCGGTGCAGATGCGGCGACCACACGTCCTTTAGGGTAGTTTTCTTTTTCTTTCTTTAAAGAATAATAATAATAAAAATTATAAATTTAAAGAGACAAACTCCATTAAATTATTTTAATATCTATATATCAAGTGGTATAGGTTTTTAAATAAATGATCACTTTAGCCCATTATCTATCAATTAAGCCAAATATCTACAACTACCCATCAACTAATTAACTAAAGTTAAACGAATAGTTCAAAATTTCCAAAAATGACCTTCTGGGTCATCACACAATGTCTAATTTTATGTTCAGGAGGTTCAAAATCTGTATATATACATAAACTTTTTTTAAAATACCTTGTATATACCGTGTCATTTTTTACTGAGGATATTCGAATAACCCCCTCGCTATCCTCTAAATTTCCCACCGGAGCTAATTCAACCACATTTTTATCATGATAGGATACTATTCTGTAATTTCTATCGTCAGATCATTAATTTGAGAAGATAGAGAGGTCATCTTCGATATACTCAAATATTCATCTATCGATTAAATGATTCAAGTATAGTTCAATATGTCCTTTGACGACAAATGCAAAAATGTCGACATTCTTTTGTGCATGAATTCTCAAGAACCATTCTTGAGAGTTATTCCAGATGCAGAGCTTTAATTTATGGCAAACAAAAAGAAAAAACAAATTAAACTATTTATTCTTGCAACAATCTTATAAGGTTATAGTAACAATACGAGATGACGACACGCTTCAATATGATAATCGATAAATAAACTAAACATAGGTTGTGATTTTAATTTTACCAGCACACCTTATTATTAAAAAGAATCTTATTTTTGCTCAAATGAAAAAAAATAATCTCACATGAGTGGACGCGTTGAAATATAAATGAACTACTATGCATGCCATATAAAAGTTCTTCAAATGTAGAAATAATAATGATATATTGCATCTATTAAACTAATGATATTTCAAAGTCAAACTTACATAAACCTAGATATTATTCCCCAATAAAAAAATAAAGGACGTACTAGCTAAAACCAAGATTCTAAATTACTTCCTCATGTGTGAATTAGACATAGTAGTCGTTGTGTTTATTCTAAATCCGCCACGATCAAGAGCATCCAATGAATTAATTCATGCAGCTGGAGCATAATCATAGTCACCATCATCGTCATCTCCTTTCAAAGATGCAGTAATTCAGCATAAAGTCATTTTCATATTTTTTATTAATCAATTACTCATTTTCGTGATTTATCGGAAATTTTTAAAAAAAAATTTGTTGAAATTGTTGAATTTAAGGTTAGTATATTTATTTGCGAATTTTTGGCGTTAATTTTATATTTTTTTTCATATTTTTTCTATTTTTTATTAGTCAATTACTCATTTTCGGGATTTACCGAATTTTTTTTTTGTTAAAAACGGGTCAGATAGTTTATTTAAAAGGGGTATATCTAAACTTTTTCGAATAGTTTAGGGGTATATTTGACCCTTTTTCCTTTAATATAAATGTCACATGGTAATGTAAAAATGACGTGACAATTTCATTTGACATTTAACGCCCATAAGGGCATATCTAGACCAAAAGTTGGACGGCGAGGGCATAAGTGAGCCAAACTTTAAACGGGATATATCTAGATCTTTTCAAATAGTTTAGGGCATATTTGACCATTTTCCCTAAAAAAAAATTACTATAATTTTCCAAAAGATATATATATTTATTTATTTATTGGTTAACCCCTCACTCCCTTTAAAAGAGAAAAATTTCTGTGAGTTCAAACATCAAACACCTCATAGGCGCTTAAATGGAGAACCCATCTTCATCGGAGAATTTGCTTCAAACCCTAAATACCATAGGATGGTGTTTCCGGGATATCAATCTTGTAAATTCACTCATGGCAGCTCAATTGGCGTCATCATACACCGTTAGTTCAATCGAATCGGAGCTCCTAAACATGGACTTACGATCCGTCCCCAGACCTTGCGTGAATGTGTTGGAGTCACACATTGTTTGTGGGATGGGTTCTAGGTCTCCTTATAAGGTCTTGAGCAATCCTCACCTCATAAGCTAACTTTTGAAGTTGAGTTGAGTCCAAAGTTCATTTCTTTATCAAAATGCGAGATACTTAGTGCATCGGGCTATCCTTTACACATATATACATATAAATTCTTCATACAAATTCCTTATGCAACAAAAATATGTAAAGACAGGTGTAATCAAATTCACTTCTTTACATATTTTTTGTTGCATAAGGAAGTTGTATGAAGAAGTTATATGTAATTGCATCAATTTGTGTACATCGTGGATGTTAGTGGTAGTACCCAAAGTATTATTGCTATGAGGCAGATTCAGTAGTTAGAGTCAGTGGGTTTGGAGTTGGATGGACTATTATAAATACACAGAGTGTTCAATGATGACTAATGGCTTAATTGGGATTTAGCCACATGAACACTCACTTGATATGAAGACTTTGCCATCTGCTTTGAAGGAGTTTTGTGAAGTTGTCCGTTATGTAACAATAAATGGCATCAATTTTTATCATGTTTGAAATTTTGTAGAGATAATAATGCATTTCATGGGGCTATATATGCATATCAAAACAGGTTTTATTACAGTCCTCACCCATTCTTTTTTTTCTAACAAGGACTAGGATATTCATACGATTTATTCTCAGCTTTTGGGAAAAAAGAAATACTCTCCAGCTATTTTTCATAAGTCATTTTATGAAATTGATTTCTTGAATACTCATTCAACTATATATTAAAAATAAATTAGTGCAAAGTTATTTGTTTATACAAAAAAAAAAAGTCACTTATCTTTTGGCATTTCAATCACAAGATCTTTAATCGATCAATTATCAATATGTACAGTGATAAAAATTATTTTAAACAAATTGGTTGTGTATATGTAATGTGTCGATATGTACATAAATAATATTGATATTGTATAAATAATGTATAATCATGTATAAGAGATTTATATACATCCAAATATATTGTTTATATAATAAAGTATACATTGCATACTAATTTTTTTTCCAATTCCAACCAACTCAAATCGCCTCTAAACAATTTCAAAATTCAGATATGAACTCCTCTTAATGTTTAGAGTCATTTGATAATTAAATTATTCACGCAAAACGATTTACATTATTCAATTCCAAGTTTCCAACCAACTCAAATCTCCTCTAGATAGTCTCAAAATTTCAGATATGAGTTCCTCTCAATGTTTCGAGTCTTTTGATATATTATTCATTATTATGTCTACTCTGGGAAATGGGGTCCCAGGATTACCTCTGCATGCTCCATCAGTATTGCACTTCATTCCTCAGTGGTGGAACCAACCAAGCGACCCGCCCTGCTAAAGAAGATTGATGGAAAGGTTAGATTTCACCACCTCTATCTACCCAACTAGTACTATTTGATCTACAAAAATCCAACCGTTTGCGGCAAATCAAATTTTAAAATTTGAGCTTCAAAACTCTTCAATGGTTGATTTTTTATATGAGGTTCCATTGTCTAGTTCGGTAAGTGCACATTTATGGACCGAAGGTCTTTCCACCACCGGTCCACGTGTCAACCGTCAAGTTTTCTGAGGCCCACATCGGACCTAACTTTGATATCATATTAAATTAAGTCTGGATCTAACTCACATTCAAAAGTTAAAATCAAAGTGAAGAGAATTACCTAAATCTTATTTTAAAACCCAAGATTTCATTTATTCATCAATATGGGACACTCCATTCATCATTACTTCACCCAAAGAAGTTAATAATCGAGCCAGAAAGTGAATTTTAAAAACTAGATATATATTCATTCAAAGTAAAATACTTAAATTAAAACGGAGAGAGTATAATCTTTTATCATCAAGTGAGAATATATTTGACTACAATCCATGTCACTGCTTTTCATAAGTTAATAAGATATTGTATTTAAAAAAGTACATCTAATAAGCTATTGATCTTGATCAGAGTCCCTAACAACAGATTAATATATAAACCTACATATGTCCTCTTTTGACCAAGAATATAATAATAAGTGTATATAAATATTCACTTTAGTTTAATTTATGTGTATTTCTTTCCTTTTTTGTTTGTTTAGAAAAAATGTCAAACTTTCTATATTAAGTAACTCTTTAATTTAAACATATATCCTTCCTGACATGTTTAAGAATAAGACTAAGAAAATTTAAAGACATTTTGATATATGTTATACTGGTCTTTACTTTAAATTTTCACAAAAATTAAAATATTTTTTATTTTCTTAATTAAACTTATATCCGTTGAAAGTACGACACTTTAAGTAAAAACAAAGAGAGCATAATCTTATTATAATCAAGTAATACAATATTTGACTACAATCCATGTCACTGCTTTTCATAAATTGATACTAAGATATTGTATAAACTAATAAGCTAATGATCTTGATTAGGGTCCCTAACAACACCAGAGACCTCATCAGCTAAGTATTATTAATCCTACATATTTCCTCTCTTTGTTTTTTTAAAGGACTAGTATTATTAAAACCAAGGTTCTTACATCTTAATTCCTAGTTAATATCTAAAACTTCCTTATATTTGAATTAGACAACAATAAGCTAGTTTGACCAAAAATATTGTGTCTATTCTAAACTTTTCTCTAACAAAAACCTAAAATGGATTTATTTCTTTTGTAGAAGCAAAATCATAATCTCCATCGTCATCTCCTTCTAACGTCTTTGCAGGAACATAGTCATAATCTCGATCATCGTCGTCTCCTTCCAAGGATGCCGGGGAGCATAGTCATAATCTCCATCATCATCACCATCTCTCTCTAAACATGTTGCTGGGGCATAATCATAATCATAATCACCATCATCATCTCCATCCAAACACGACCTTCTGATCTTCTCGAATCCAATAATCTTGAAAATTCCAGACATTCTATAATTACTTAGAGAAATCTTGAAATATGAGCTAGATATATATTAGATGTATACTTGTACCTCTTTTGATAAGATGTGAAGATTAATGTTATGATAGGTAAGGTAACAAAATGCTTATATATAGGAAAGAGCCAAGTGGGCACTCATTTAGGCACGTTAGGAAGTGTGGCTTTGACATGAAAAATGTGCAAAGCCATATGCTTGGCTCCAAAATTAACTTTACATGTCATAGTATTTAATTGTTATATATAATAATGAGTGTTAAAAGGTTACATATTCTCAATATATTTTGGTGGGAATAAATTCTCTCTATCTTGAATGAGCCAAAAACAAATTTAGTGTGTACATGATAAGTGGAAGTGTGTTTAATCTACGTGGATGCTTAGTTGGCATGCCACATAGACAAGGTAATTTGACATCAAAAGCATGCAAAGATGTGTACATTTTTTTGTGCATGAGTATTAATGTTTAAGAGGTTGACTATATTATATACCCTTTCATGCATGATTATATTTATGTCTATACCTTTGTTTGGAATAGGATCCAAATCAGGATATTCATAAGAGTTATTCTTAGCTTTGGGGAAAAAGAAATACTCCAATGCTATTTTTTCAACTATATATTAAAAATAAATTAGTGCAAAGTTGTTTGTTTATATCAAAAAAGTCACTTATCTTTTTGGTATTTCAGTTACAAGGTCTTTAATGGATTAATTATCAGTATGGACAGCAACAAAAATTATTTTAAACAAAATGGCGATATGAATATGTAATGTATCAATATGTATATATAATGTATCAATATTGTATAAATAATGTATATTAATCTAAATATATTATTTATATAATAAAGTATACATTGCATATCATTTTTTTTAATCCCAACCAACTCAAATCACCTCTAAACAGTCTCAAAATTTTAATATGAGTTCCTCTCAATGTTTCGAGTTTTTGATAAATTAAATGATTCATGCGAAACGATTTACGTTTTTCAATCTCAACCAACTCAAATCTCCTCTAAACAGTCCCAAAATTTAGATATGAGTTCCTCTCAACGTTTTGAGTCTTTTGATATACTATTCACTCAACTCACGTTTGCGGCTGATCGAATTTCAAAATTTGAGCTTCGAAGCTCTTCAGTGGCTAATTTTAACCAATATATTTTTTTATATGAGGTTCCATTGTCTAGTTCGGTGCGTGCACATCTATAGACCGGAGGTCCTTCCACCACCATGTCATGTTTTATGAGGTCCACATCGATCCTAGCTTTGAGTCTAACTCACACATCAAAAACTAGATCAAAGTTAAGATAATTGCCTAAATCTTATAAAAGAAACCCAAGATTTCATTTATTTGTCCATGTGGGACAGTCCATTCATCACTACTTCACCCAAAGAAATTAATGATCGAGCCAGAAAGTGAATTTTAAAAACTAGATAAATATTCATCCAGTAAAATACTTTAAAAAATAAATCTATTAAGCTATTGATCTTGATTAGAGTTCCTAACAACAGAGTAATATATAAACCTACATGTGTCCTCGTTTTTCTTACTAAAATAAGGACTAGGATTATGAAAACCAAGGTTCTTAATTCTTCCAACTAAACTTCCTTATGTTTGAATTAGACAACAGTAAGTTTGACCAAGAATGTTGTTTCTATTCTAAATTTGTCTCGACCAAGAGCCTTCAATGAACTTATTAAGGCAACCGAAGCATAATCATAATCTCCATCGTCATCTCCGTCTAACGATGTTGCAGGAGCATAGTCATAATCTCGATCATCATCGTCTCCTTTCAAGAATGCTACAAGAGCATAGTCATAATCTCCATCATCATCACCATCTCTCTCTAAGCATGTTGCTAGAGCATAATCATAATCACCATCATCATCTCCATCCAAACACGACCTTCTGATAATTAAATTATTCACGCAAAACGATTTACATTATTCAATTCCAAGTTTCCAACCAACTCAATCTCCTCTAGATAGTCTCAAAATTTCAGATATGAGTTCCTCTCAATGTTTCGAGTCTTTTGATATATTATTCACTTGATTCATGTTTGCGGCAAATCAAATTTTAAAATTTGAGCTCTTCAATGGTTGATTTCAACCGATATATTTTTTATATGAGGTTCCACTGTCTAGTTCGGTACGTGCACATTTATGGACCGAAGGTCTTTCCACCACCGGTCCACCATGTCAACCGTTAGGTTTTCTGAGGCCCACATCGGACCTAGCTTTGATATCATATTAAATTAAGTCTGGATCTAACTCACATTCAAAAGTTAAGATCAAAATGAAGAGAATTACCTAAATCTTATTTTAAAACCCAAGATTTCATTTATTCATCAATGTGGGACACTCCATTCATCATTACTTCACCCAAAGAAGTTAATAATCAAGCCAGAAAGTGAATTTTAAAAACTAGATATATATTCATTCAAAGTAAAATACTTAAATTAAAACGGAGGGAGTATAATCTTTTATCATCAAGTGAGATTATATTTGACTACAATCCATGTCACTGCTTTTCATAACTTAATAATATATTGTATTTAAAAAAAATACATCTAATAAACTATTGATCTTGATCAGAGTCCCTAACAACACATTAATATATAAACCTACATATGTCCTCTTTTGACCAAGAATATAATAATAAGTGTATAAAAATATTCACTTTAGTTTAATTTATGGGTATTGCTTTCCTTTTTTGTTTGTTTTAAAAAAATGTCAAACTTTCTATATTAAGTAACTCTTTAATTTAAACATATATCCTTCCTGGCATGCTTAAGAATAAGACTAGAAAATTTAAAGACATTTTGATATATGTTATACTGGTCTTTACTTTAAATTTTCACAAAAATTAAAATATTTTTTATTTTCTTAATTAAACTTATATCCATTGAAAGTACGACACTTTAAGTAAAAACAAAGAAAGCATAATCTTATTATAATCAAGTGAGACAATATTTGACTACAATCCATGTCACTGTTTTTCATAAATTGATACTAAGATATTGTATAAACTAATAAGCTAATGATCTTGATTAGGGTCCCTAACAACACCAGAGACCTCATCAACTAAGTATTATTAATCCTATATATTTCCTCTCTTTGTTTTTTTAAAGGACTAGTACTATTAAAACCAAGGTTCTTACTTCTTAATTCCTAGTTAATATCTAAAACTTCCTTATATTTGAATTAGACAACAATAAGCTAGTTTGACCAAAAATATTGTATCTATTCTAAACTTTTCTTTAACAAAAACCTTAAAATGGATTTATTTCTTGCAGCCGGAGCATAATCATAATCTCCATCGTCATCTCCTTCTAACGATGCTGCAGGAATATAGTCATAATCTCGATCATCGTCGTCTCCTTCCAAGGATGCTGCAGGAGCATAGTCATAATCTTCATCATCATCACCATCTCTCTCTAAACATGCTGCTGGGGCATAATCATAATCACCATCATCATCTCCATCCAAACACGACCTTTCGATCTTCTCGAACCCAATAATCTTGAAAATTTCGGACATTCTATAATTACTTAGAGAAATCTTGAAATATGAGCTAGATATATATTAGATGTATACTTGTACCTCTTTTGGTAAGATGTGAAGATTAATGTTATGATAGGTAAGGTAACAAAATGCTTATATATAGGAAAGAGCCAAGTGGGCACTCATTTAGGCACGTTAGGAAGTGTGGCTTTGACATGAAAAATGTGCAAAGCCATACGTTTGGCTCCAAAATTAACTTTACATGTCATAGTATTTAATTGTTATATATAATAATGAGTGTTAAAAGGTTACATATTCTCCATATAATTTGGTAAGAATAAGTTCTCTCTATCTTAAATGAGCCAAAAATAAGTTCAGTGTGTGCATGGCACGTGGAAGTGTGTTTAATCTACGTGGACGCTTAGATAGGATAATTTGACATCAAAAGCATGCAAAGATATCGACATTTTTTTGTGCATGACTATATTATATACCCTTTAATTTCATAAATTTTTTTGGAAGAAGTTCTAAATCAGGATATTCGTAAGAGTTATTCTTAGCTTGTGGGAAAAAAGAAATACTCCACAATTAATTTTCTCACAAGTCATCTTATGGATTTGATTTCTTAAATACTCATTCAACTATATATTTAAATTTTTTTTGTGCAAAGTCACTTTTTATATGAGAAAAGTCACTTATCTTTTGATATTTCAGTCACATGGTCTTTAATGAATTAATTATCAATATATATAGCAACAAAAATTAATTTAAACAAAATAACTATATGTATATGTAATATATATATATATATATATAATGTATTAATATTGTATAAATAACAAATAATTATGTATAAATAATGTATATTAATGTATAAGAGATTTATATACATCTAAATATATTATTTATATAATAAAGTATACACGGCATATGATTTTTTTTAAAAATCCCAACCAACTCAAATCGTATATAAACAGTCTAAAAACTTAGATATGAGCTCCTATCAATATTTTGAGTCTTTTGATAAATTAAATTATTCACGCGAAATGATTTACGTTTTTCAAGATCTCAACCAACTCAAATCTCCTCTAAACAGTCCCAAAATTTAGATATGAGTTCCTCTCAACGTTTCGAGCCTTTTGATATATTATTCACTCAACTCATGTTTGTGCCAGATCAAATTCTAAAATTTGAGCTTTGAAGCTCTTCAGTGGCTAATTTCAACCGATATATTTTTTATATGAGGTTCCATTGTCTAGCTAGTTCGGTGCATTCACGTTTATGGACCGGAGGTCCTTCCACCACCGTGTCAGGGTTTTTGAGGCCCACATCAAGTCTAGCTTTGATACCATATTAAATTAAATTTGAGTTTAACTCACATATCAAAAATTAGATCAAAGATAAGAGAATTGTCTAAATTTTATATATAAAAGAAACCCAAGATTTCATTTATTTTTCAATGTGGGACATTCCATTTATCAATACTTCACTAAAAGAAGTAAATGATCGATCCAGAAAGTAAATTTTAAAAACTAGATAAATATTCATTCAAAGTAAAATACTTTAAAAAATACATCTAATAAACTATATATAAATCTACATGTGTCCTCTTTTTTCTTTCTAATAAAGACTAGGATTATTAAAACCAAGGTTCTTAATTCTTCCAACTAAACTTCCTTATGTTTGAATTAGACAACAATAAGTTTGACCAAGAATGTTGTTTCTATTCTAAATTTGTCTCTACCAAGAGCCTTCAATGAACTGATTCATGCGGTCGGAGAATAATCATAATCTCTATCATCATTTCCGTCTAACGATGCTGCAAGAGCATAGTCATAATCTTGATCATCATCGTCTCCTTTCAAGAATGCTGCTGGAGAATAATTATAATCTCCATCATCATCACCGTCTCTCTCTAAGCATGCTGCTGGTGCATAATCATAATCACCATCATCATCTCCATCTGAACACAACCTTCTTTTCTCGAACCCAATAATCTTAAAAATTCCAGACATACTATATTTTACTTAGACAAAACTTGAAATATGAGCTAGATGTATATTTGTACCTCTTTTGATAAGATGTGAAGATTAATGCTATGATAGGTAAGGTAACAAAATGCTTATATATAGGAAAGTGCCAAGTGTGCATGTCATGCCCCGAACCTACACCCTGGGCGGGACTTGTCACGACCCGATTTATCAAGTCATGATGGCACCTACTATAACCCACCAGCAGGTAAGCCAACCCGTAACCCGAAACAACAAGTAATGGGTCTGAGGGTAGAAATTAAACAAAAGTAGGAAAATAACAATATAAACAGGCAAAAGTAAAATCGAAATGCAAATAAAGGGTCACATCAAGTGCAAAAGTAGTAACGGGGGTATGTACACGAGCGGCTGTGCAACAAAGACAAGTAATCTAACTAACTCCGCCGGGCTCCATAAACCCGACGGGTACGCTCGTGCACAATAAAAGAAACCACCGCACGACGCCCCCATAAGCCCGGCAGATGCACGGCGATAAAGTAAAATAATGGAACTAGAAGGTCTATCACAATATTACTAATTTCCGGACTTTTAACCGAACCGTTCCCAATCATATTCCCAGATCTCATTACGTCTCGGACTTTAATCGGAATCTCTCCAACCTCCAAAACCTCATCCTACGATAAGAATAATCAAGACTAACCGAAGCTTTAGTGAGGAGTTGGGAATACACCACGTGCAAGCCGGACCACTGACTCGAACCGGGTACTATAGCTAATGAGTCAACCTATATGGACTGGACCACGGACTCGAACCGGGTGCCGAGCCAAAGGTCGGGCACGGCGGGGCTGGACCACTGGACTCAACCGACCGTAGCCAAAACCGAGATCACGGGTGGGCGGACCACGGACTCTAACCGGCATGTAGCTAACGTAAAAGCAGGGCATTATGGATACAAGGTCATAAGCCGAGTTAGTGACTATCGACTCAAGTCCGCTATATCCCTACAAGGAGCCGACCGTCCGAAACGGCGGGAAAAGTTCTACTGCCCAACGACATCCGAAATCTCGCAAGTCTATGGCAACACTAGTCTAAGCCTAGACTAAGGCCAAACATACTTCAAATCAATATTATCATAAACACTACAAGATATGGATATTCAATAATATCAAGAGACATGCTGTCATAATCCAACACTTTCCCGAAATAAGGTCTAAGGCAGAAACTATAGAAATTTAGCATGCTCAACACCCGAACCCTCCATACTCAAGCAAATCAATAAACAAATGCCTA
The DNA here is from genome assembly GCA_029007595.1 of Solanum commersonii. NCBI lineage: Eukaryota > Viridiplantae > Streptophyta > Magnoliopsida > Solanales > Solanaceae > Solanum > Solanum commersonii. Next base: position 21,386 of record JAJTWQ010000033.1, read on the forward strand.
AACATGCTCAATCTCACGAGAGAAAGCCATAGCCTACTCCGAAAGCCGACCACGCGTGCTCCAACTCACGGTACCCGGATCTTTTCCCTCCGAACGGTCTCCGAACGCTTCCCCACTAACAAAAGGTTAATCACCTCGTCATTACGAATATATTGACACTAAAATTGTATTTTTCGGAGACGGACCCAAAATCGGGTCTAAAACGGGATTGTGGGGCCCACAATTGGAATCTCGAAATCGAATCCGTGGAAACGTTCCAAATACCTTACTAAACTAATACCCCAAAATTTTAGCACAAACAGATACCTAAAACACAAGAAATCACCCACAACAATTAAAATGGGCAGTCCATTAATCACAATTTCTGGAAAACGAGACCCTTTCAACCCAAACAGATTATACCACGACGATCCTTGCGAAAAACTCTACAAGTTAGCCTCAAGAATGACTCAAAACGGACCTAAGATGATCAAGATCTCACATTTCAAAATTCAACAACAATTCAATCCGAAAGTCATCCTAGCAGTGGCTAAATTCGATTCCTTACCTCAAACTAAGCCTCCTCTCGCGTTTCCGAGATCACCGCTAGATTCCCCACGAAATTCTCTTGAAGTTAGCCTCTTGAAGCACCTAATTTGGACTCAAAATGAAGGAGAAATCTTATGTTGAAGTTGAGGAAAAAAACTTGGACGAACTTGTTCTTAAATCTGGAATTCCAGCCGCTGCCACGTGGCGTCACGTGGCTCTGCCACGTCACCGCCGCGTCAAAATTCTACAATCCTTCAAACTTAAATTTCGATGTTTGGACTCGTTCGAATCGAAAAATACAAACCATATATGGAATCTAATTGGAAACGATATTTCGGACTCAACGATGAAGGCGGAATTTCCATTTGGAGATTGCTTCGATGAAAAGTGGGTCCCACACCCAAAGATCGTTTGAGCAGATTCCACAAATGCCATCTAAAGCCTCTAACGAACGAAGGGTCGTTCTAGACCAAAATCGATCTTTCGAAGCTAACCTAGCCGTCAGAATTTTCATCCGAGCACGACTCCCAAGAAGGTTGACCAAAGTCAACTTTTCAAGTTATAAAAATCTCCAAAACAGTGAAACGGGCCTAAAACCCAAACGAACGACTGTGCGACCGAACGGTCAGGCAGCAAGTCATAAATGACTTGGGGTCGCTTACAGAATGCTCTATACGAGGGAAAGAATTCTTTAATTTAAAAATGACGAAGGGTCATTACAATATCCACTACTAAAAAGGACTTTCGTCCGCGAAAGAAAGGATCAAGAAGTACCCGAAGGCTCAAACAAGCCAGAAATTGCTCGCATCTCCCGCTCTCTCCCGTAGCCTCCTCGACGGGACGATGCCTCCAACGGACCTTAACAATACAGAATGGCTCGAGCGCAATCTCTCACATCTCCGGCTAGAATGGCAACCGGCTCCTCTACAAATGTCAAACGATCATCCAACTCGACCGCATCATACCGGGAGCACATGGGACTCATCAGAACATATCGCCGCAAAGACGAAACATGAAACACTCGGGTGGATGGCCGAAAATGCCGGAGGTAGGGCCAACTCATAAGCAACCTCCCCAACCGTCCGGAGTATCTCAAAAGGCCCAATGTACTGGGGCTAAGCTTGCCCCGCCTCCCAAACCTCATCACGCGCCCTTCATGGGCGACACACTGAGGAATACCCGATCACCCACCAGAATCTCAAAGGTCGACGCCCGATCCGCATAACTCGGTGCCTACTCCGAGCCGTCCCGAGCCTATCCCGAATCACCCTCACCCGATCTAGGGCCTCCCGAAGCAAATCCGTACCACGCGGCCTAGGCTCGTAGACTCGAACCAACCAACGGGAGAGCGGCAACGCCTACCATATAAGGCCTCGAATGGGGCCATGTGAATACTAGAGTGGTAGCTATTGTTGTACGCAAACTCCGCCAAAGGCAAGAATTGGTCCCACCGACCTCCAAAATCCATAACACAGCCCGCAACATATCCTCAAGGACCCGAATAGTACGCTCCGACCGCCATCCGTCTCGTGGGTGAAAAGCCGTGCTAAGGTGGACACGGGTGCCCAACTCCTCCCCGAAAAGCCCTCCAAAAGCTGGAAGTGAACCGTGAACCTCGGTCTGAAATGATAGAAACAGCACGCCATGAAGACGGACCCACCTCCCTAATGTAGATACGAGCCAACCTCTCAAGCATCGAAAGTAGTATGAACAGAAAGGAAGTGTGCCGACTTGGTCAATCGATCCACGATGACCCAAATGCTGTCAACACCTCTAGAAGTCCGAGGCAACCCCACAACGAAGTCCATAGTGATACGCTCCCACTTCCACTCCTAATGGGTAATCTCGGAGCTCGCCACCAGCCTCAAATGCTCGGCCTTTACCTGCCGGCAAACACAAGCAACGAGAAACAAAGTCGCAATATCACTCCTCATGCCACTCCACCCGCAATGCCGCCTCAAATCACGATACATCTTCGTGCTTGGATGGATAGAGTATCTAGATTCATGAGCCTCGAAAGTATCAATCGTATCAAGTCTCCAACTCTCGGAACACGATGCGGCCGACAAATTTCAACACTCCATCAGATCTAAGGTAGCTCGACCACCACCATCACCCGCTAACACTCGATCTCTAAGGGCCACTAAGGTATCATCCTCAAACCGGCAACCACGGATCCTATCAAGCAAAGAAGACCGAACTCCCATAAAGGCCAAGACGCGTCTAGAATCTCGAGATATCCAACCGAACCATGCTATTAGCTAAGGACTCGAATGTCCAAAGCTAAGGGTCGCTCCTCAACAGATAAGAAGGCTAGACTACCCATACTCACGCTTCTTGGGATCAAGGCGTCCGCTACTACATTCGCCTTGCCAGGATGATAGAGAATAGAGAGGTCGTAGTCCTTCAGAGCTCAATCCAACGACGCCGCTCGAATTAAGATCTCTCGGCTCATAATGTGCCTCGAAGGCTCTCGTGATCGGTATAGATCTCGCATCGAACTCCATACAGTAATGCCTCCAAATCTTAAGCGCAAAAAATCACCGCCGCCAACTCTAAGTCATGAGTGGGGTAGTTGCGCCGTGCGACTTAAGCCGCCTCGACGCATAAGCAATAACGTGGCCCCGCGCATCGTACACAACCCAAACCAATGCCGGATGCGGCACACAATAAACAAGTAAACCCTCGCCCTCAACTTGGAAGAGTCAATATGGAGCGGTGGTAAGCAACTCCTTAAGCCTCGTAAAGCTCCTCTCACACTCCTCCGACCACACAAACGGAACATCCTCGGCGAGTCAACCGAGTCAAAGGTGCCGCTATAGTGAGAATCCTCAACAAAGCGCCCGTAACAGCCCCCTAGTCCGACGAAGCTACGAATCTCGCCACAGAGGTGGGCTCGTGCCAATCACGAATAGCATCAATCTTCGCCCGGATCAACCCTAATACCCTCCTTGGACACCACGTGCCCTAAGAAGGCTACGAGACTCAAGCCAAAACTCGCACTTTGAGAACTTGGCATAAAGGCGCCGATCTCTCAAAGTCCTGGAGCACTATCCTTAAATGCCGCTTTCATGCTCACTCGGCCCGCGAGTATACCCAAGATGTCATCAATGAAGACGATGAAAAATAAATCAAGGTATGGCCTGAACATACGTGTCATCAAATCCATGAAGGCGGCGGGGCATTAGTCAACCCAAACGACATCACCAAGAACTCATAATGGCCATAACGAGTCCTAAATGCGGTCTTAGGGATGTCCACGCCCTAATCCTCAGCCGATGGTACCCGGATCTCAAATCAATCTTAGAAAACACGGTGGCACCCCGAAGCCGATCAAATAAATCATCAATACGAGGCATGGGGTAACGGTTCTTCACCGTCACCTTGTTCACCCCTCGTAGTCAATACATAATCGCATAGTACCGTCCTTCTTCTTTACGAAGAGGACCGGGGGCACCCCAAGGCGACACACTCGGACGGATAAAACCCCTTACCTAAGAGATCCTCTAATCGAGCACCGAGCTCCCCGAGCTCGCAGAGTCATCCGGAAGGCGGAATAGAAATAGGACGGGTGTCGGGCTCCAAATCTATGGCAAAATCAATATCACGATCCGGAGGTAGGCCGGGTAGGTCTGGTAGGGAACACATCTCGCAAACTCTCTAACCACAGAACTAAGTCAACCGAATGGCCCTCTCTACTCACATCTCGTACATAGGCTAAATAAGCTAAACACCCGAAGCAACCAACCGCCTAGCTCGTATAAAAGAGATGATCCCCGTCGGTGTGTGACTATAAGCACCCCGCCACAACATCGGAGGAATGCCGGGCATCACTAAGGTAACGGCCTTGGCGTAACAATCCAAGACCGCATGGTAAGGGGATAACCAATCCATGCCCGAGTAATCACATCAAAATCAACCATATCTAGCAAAATAAGATCAACTCTAGTATCATAACCCCGGATAGTCACTAAGCAAGATCGCACACCCGATCCACTACTAAGGACTCACCCACCGGGTCGAAACACGCAACGGCTCAACCAATAGCTCGGGATCATACTCAATCGAGGAACACAATAAACAGATATATAGGAATAAGTAGAGCTCGGATCAAATAAAGCGGATGCGGGCCGATGGCATAATAACACTTAGCACTGCCGTGATCACATCGTCCGAGGTCTCGCATTTGCTCTAGCCGGAGCCGCATACAAGTGGGCCCCGGACTCCCCTACACCGTGCATCGGCTCCGCCCTAATCCGCCCTCCTCGGGGACCACCCCGTATACCCCGGTGACCACCCTACGATCCCCCCCCGGCCTCCGCCTCTAGCCGGAGGAGCCGGGCGCATGCCTAGCCGCCCGTGGAGCGGGTAAGGCTAACTCCGCGATGGGGACACTCGCGGGCCGAATGATCTAACTCCCCACACTCATAACACCCCGGGACTTGGCCGATCGAGAGCCGGAGGTCGGCTACCACGGCCCCGAAGAACCCATCTCGTGAACTATCTCGCCCGACTAGACCGGCACTAAAACCAATATGGCGGTGCCGATCACCCTCCGATGCCCGGAGAGAAGCTCGGAAGGGGCTACTAGATCGACCCGACCGAAACCTCTCGCCGAGATCTATCATAAGACTCTCGGGGTGAAACGGCGCCTATCATGGCTATCCTCCCGTCTCAGCTCTCTTTGCCGTCGCCCTTGGGCCTCGCGACGGAGCCGCTCGATAGTGCGGGCATGGTCCACTACATCCAAATGAGCGGCCCGCCGAGACCAAAGATCGAGTCTCAATCCGCAACCGTAGTCTCAAACCTCGAACAAAACAACGAACCTCTCTCCTCCTCGCAGGTAATATCATGGCGGCATGCCCGGAGAGCTCGTGGAATCGGGCCTCATACTCGACGATACTATCATGGAGCCCCGCGCTAACCGAGCAACCGATCTCTCGAGCCGATCTCGATGCTCCCGGGAATAAATCGAGCCAAGAAAGCCTCGAAAACTCGATCCATGTGACCGGTGGAGACCCACCGGGCTCGGGTCTCTAAGTATGTACGCCACCACCATTGCCGGCGGGACCGTCTAACGCGGTACGCGGTGAAGTCCGGCTCCTCTCGACTCCACTAAACCCAAAGTCCGTAGCCGCCGCGGCAAGTAACTAGAAACTCGTGGGCATCCTCCCCCGCCCCCTAAAAAACCTCGGCGATGATAGTCTAAGGAACACCCCGAGCATCTTCTCGCTCCCGTAGTGGCATGACGCCCTCCAAATCGTCGCCGAACAACCGTGGAAGCCGCTAGCCGCCGAACAAACGGCACGCCGGTGTAGGCCCCGCAGCACGGAACGGCCGGAGTAGGGGAGACGCTGCATACCCCCCAATGGCAGCTAGTATCTCGTACGAGCATCGCCCGGATATCCGGAGCCGCCATGAGGCTCGAGGGCGGTGGGCCGGGGTGGTCTCGGAGCCCATCGGCCGCTCGTCGTGCCGGAGCTACCGGGTGGCTCTATCACCGGCTCCGAAATTTGCTCTCGATCCCGGGCTGGTGTCAGAAGTTCGGCACGACCTCGAGGTCGGCCTCTACCCCTAGTTGGGGCGCTACCACGCGTGCGAGCCATCCCTATAAAAGAATGATACAAGTAAGATTTTCAAAAACCGATATGACACACAATGCACGACAGTGATACAAAAGTGACACGTTCCTAAAGACATCCTGTAGCCTCCCGAAGATAAGTAACGGACGTCTCCGTACCGATACCTGCCGTGGACTCTACTAGACATTAGCTCGTACAAGTGAGACCGACGAACCCGGGGCTCGATACCAATTTGTCACGACCCGATTTATCAAGTCATGATGGCACCTACTATAACCCTTGTGGGTAAGCCAACCCGTAACCCGAAACAACAAGTAATGGGTCCGAGGGTAGAAATTAAACAAAAGTAGGAAAATAACAATATAAACGGCGGAACCAACCCAAAACATATATACAAATAAAGATCCCTCCCGTAACCCGGAAGTCACCAAGACAGCTACTACAAAATGAGTACAAGTCCCAAAACTAGACAACGTAAACCTGGACTGTCTCGAAAGGAAAGAGACAAGTCTATATATACGGATGGAGACCGAAATAGTACAAAACGCCGTGTGCTCACCCCCGTCTCCGGATAAGTCTACTCAAGCTCGATCAACGCCGGCTACTAGTGCTCGGACCTACATTACAAAATAGATGCGAGCGTAGTATGAGTACCAAAACAACAGTACCCAAGAGGGGCATCATAGGCCGACCGAGCAAGATAAGCAAAAGTAAAGCGAAATGCAAATAAAGGGTCACATCAAGTGCAAAAAGAGTAGTAATGGGGGTATGTACACGAGCGTACAGCAACAAAGACAAGTAATCTAACTAACTCCGCCGAGCTCCCATAAACCCGACGGGCACGCTCGTGCACAATAAAAGAAACCACCCGCACGGACCCCATAAGCCCTAGATGACGCGAGATAAAAAGTAAAATAATGGAACTAGAAGGTCTATCACAATATTACTAATTTGGGACTTTTAATCGAATTTCCCAATCATATTCCAGATCTCATTACGTCCCAGGACTTTAATCGGAATCTCTCCAACCTCCAAAACCTCATCCTACGTAGATAAGAATAATCAAGACTAACCGAAGGCTTTAGTGAGGAGTTGGGAATACACCACGTGCAAGCCGGACCACGGACTCGAACCGGGTACTATAGCTAATGAGTCAACCTATATGGACCGGACCACGGACTCGAACCGGTGTGCGTGAGCCAAAGGTCGGGCACGGGGTGGGCTGGACCACGGACTCGAACCAGCATCGTAGCCAAAACCGGATCACGAGGTAAGCCGACCACGGACTCTAACCTAGCAGGGTCGTAGCTACCGTAAAAGGGGCATTATGGATACAAGGTCATAAGCCGAGTTAGTGACTATCGGACTCAAGTCCGCTATATCGCCCTACAAGGAGCTGACCCGTCCGAAACGGCGTCGGAAAAAGTTCTACTGCCCAACGACATCCGAAATCTCGCAAGTCTATGGCAACACTAGTCTAAGCCTAGACTAAGGCCAAACATACTTCAAATCAATATTATCATATACACTACAAGATATGGATATTCAATAATATCAAGAGACATGCTGTCATAATCCAACACTTTCCCGAAATAAGGTCTAAGGCAAAGAACTATAGAAATTTAGCATGCTCAACACCCAAACCCCTCCATACTCAAGCAAATCAATAAACAAATGCCTAAACATGCTCAATCTCACGAGAGAAAGCCATAGCCTACCCGAAAGCCGACCACGCGTGCTCCAAACTCACGGTACTGGATCTTTCCCCTCCGAACGGTCTCCGAACGCTTTCCCACTAACAAAAGGTTAATCACCTCGTCATTACGAATATATTGACACTAAAATTGTATTTTTCGGAGACGGACCCAAAATCGGGTCTAAAACGGGATTGTGGGGCCCACAATTGGAATCTCGAAATCGAATCCGTGGAAACGTTCCAAATACCTTACTAAACTAATACCCCAAAATTTTAGCACAAACAGATACCTAAAACACAAAGAAATCGCCCACAACAATTAAAATGGGCAGTCCATTAATCACCAATTTACGGAAAACGAGACCCTTTCAACCCAAACAGATTATACCACGACGATCCTTGCGAAAAACTCTACAAGTTAGCCTCAAGAATGACTCAAAACGGACCTAAGATGATCAAGATCTCACATTTCAAAATTCAACAACAATTCAATCCGAAAGTCATCCTAGCAGTGGCTAAATTCGATTCCTTACCTCAAACTAAGCCTCCTCTGCGTTTCCGAGATCACCGCTAGATTCCCCACGAAATTCTCTTGAAGTTAGCCTCTTGAAGCACCTAATTTGGACTCAAAATGAAGGAGAAATCTTATGTTGAAGTTGAGGAAAAAAACTTGGACGAACTTGTTCTTAAATCTGGAATTCCAGCCGCTGCCACGTGGCGTCACGTGGCTCTGCCACGTCACCGCCGCGTCAAAATTCTACAATCCTTCAAACTTAAATTTTGATGTTTCGGACTCGTTCGGAATCGGAAAAATACAAACCATATATGGAATCTAATTGAAAACGATATTTCATTACAGATCGGCACTCGAAGACCATTGCCGCCCACAAGCGAACCCTTGGCCCGCTTACTTACTCGCCGGAAGACAATATTCATACTTAATGATCAATAACACTTAACCGAACTAAATCATAAGATAACCGAGAATGTTAAAAGCTAAAAATTCAACTTGGCCAAAAGTGGCAACCCGAGTCTTAACAATAAGAAATGATATTGAAAAGACTTAAAGGACTAACATCCGATCGCCTATGAAGCCTCTAATAACAACTGAGATGGATGTTGGGACAGACCCCACAACATCCTAATGAACTAAACTAGAAAGCAATGAAATGGATCCTCCGGAAAGCAAGAAGGCTCGCCAACAGACTCTGGACTGCTCACTGAATCAATGATGCGCCGGGATGCCGATCCTAGTTACCTGTGTCTCCATCATAATACGATGCAGGCCAACTGGCATCAGTACATTGAATGTATGAGTATGCGAGTTGGAATGCTAAAATAACATATGCTTGAAAGAATCTGGGAGAAACTAAAGAACTTACCTGGCTCAACTCAACTCAACATGACAGAACTCATTTCAATATAAAGCAGTTCAAAAGCAAGTGCAATATAAAGAAAAGTTGTTTAAAAACATGATATCACCTCTGTGTGTATGCAAGACACAAATAACTCTGAAATGTATTTAGAAATATAATGAACTGATGTATATATAAAAAAATACAATAACATATGTGGGAGTTTCTCTATAGCAGGTAAATTCACTCCCTGTTCTCTCTGTTTTCTTTCCTACTATATTAAAATGTTACATATGTCGTAGTAATCTCTGCTCATTTTAGCTATAATAAGAAAAACGTTTCATATGTGTTTCGGTTTAGTTCAAGACTCGTAATAATCGAAAGTCCTCCCTCTTTCATGTTCAACCATCTCGTAGTTAAGAAATGATTTCTTTTTATGCTTAAGTCTTTATTTTAAGTCAAGTTAGTGTTGTTATGATTTAATGACCTCCTATGTCTTTACTTGGTAACCAATCTTGAAGTTCTGTCGCAACCTACTCGTTTCCTAGGAAGTAATTGCAAGCATACTGAATGTAGTTTTCCATTATACATGATATGAATTTTTGTTAAGCTTATTTCCTGTTATATTTCCTTTTAGCAGACATGAATGTATTATGTATGTGTTTCTTTTCAAATTGTAAGTAATGGCATATTGAAATCTCAAATCTTATTTGATGTCATATCTCTTTAGATAATGATAATCTCCTTATAGTTAATATTAATGGGTTGATTTCATATCTTATTAGAAAGATAAATCATGTTTTTGCAAATAATTCTACTTAGTTTATTCATAATGGCAATGAATTATTTTCGAGATTTTTTTTGGCGTATTAGACAACTTGATATTATTACTTGAAATCAGTTTTCTTGTTAGTTAATGTCCCTCTGACATCTTTTGTATGATAAAATTTTCTAGCTTGTGTTTTTCTTACTTTAAAAATATGCTAAAAAGAGTTGATATTTGTTGTTGATTATTTTTAGAAATGATATGCAGGTTATTTTCAATTTTCTTTATGTCTTTATTTTATTTATTTATTTTTATTAGAGTAATAAATATCATTATCTCTATGTGTACAAAATATAGATTTTAAATTCTTTTGCTTAATTCATTAATTAGTACAGTTGGATGTTTTGATTTTCTTCCAACTGTTTCGTAAGGGCCACTTAAAAATGCCTTAATATCTTAGTTTGAGTTTTCCGTTCGGCATTAGCACGCTTTATATGTTAAATATTATATTTGATGTATAATGTTACTTAATTAGTACTATCTATTTTTATAATATCGCTTAAAGTCGAATGTCTTACTAATTCATTTCATCTTCTCTTTATTTGCATGAATACTTTGGAACAAAAATGGAGTCCCAATTAAGGACTCTCAACATTATCCTCACACCCGCACATGGAGTCTTCACTACCTCTTTGACCATTCGAAATTGCAAGCAAAGCAAGTGGTCCTATCTTGGAGTCACTTATGGCTACTTACATTTTTGCATTATTTGTTTACGTGTTTTTCTTTACATGTTATCCTTTGCTTGTGTGATTTAGATATTTCTAGTTTGGATTCATAATAGTTGACTTAACATATATGTTTGAGTTTGGATACCTTTAGTTAGAAACAAACCTTTATAGTTACTTTAGCTTTTATGAACTTCATTTGACAAACTTTTTTTAAAACACTTCTTTTGCACCACTTTCAACTCACTAATTTATTAAGTTTTGTTCAAACATGATTGTGTATTTCAAAAAAAAAAAAAGTTCTAAACTCCTATCTTTCTAAAAAAAAAAAAATACTTTTCTAAATGAAACACTTTGTCAATAAATGAGAGCAAATACCTTTTTTTTTAATTACCTTTCTTTTTGTCATTGGATTACTAAATTTGTCTAAATTCACCAAGACGAGTTACTTTTTCTTAAATCTTTATCATTCTATTACAATTACAATAGAGCTTTCACAATTAAAAAATGTTTCTAATTTGATTATTCAATCACTTAATCTTTAGCACTCATATCATTCTTTTAAAATTAATTAACCTAAGTTTGGTCGGTTAACTGTTTTTTTTACGGATCTTAAAGGATGCTTTACCCCTTCCCTTTAGGATAACTAGAACTCTTACCTAGAATTTCATGTTTAGTAGACCATTTAATTGAAGTCATTTTAGTATTACTTAGTCAAATATTTAGGTGTCCTAATTCACCGTAATTAATTAGGTGGCGACTTCTTAAGTTAATTAATTTGGAAATCACCAATATGTTGTACACGTTTTGACCTCGAGTTAAAATAGGGTATAACACTCACAAACAGGATCAGAGTGCCCCAAGGTGAGACACTTGGTTGAATAAACCCTTTCTCTAAAAGATCTTTCAATTGCTCTTTAAGCTCTTTCAACTCTGTTGGTGCCATTCTATACCGAAGTCTATTTCTCTCTCAGGAGGGACTCCAGGAAGATCATCTAGAAAGACTTCTGGAAACTCTTTTACTACTGGAACTGACTGAAAAGGAGGTACCTCAGCACTAAAGTCATTAACTCGGACTAAGTGATAGATACAACCCTTAGAAACTAACTTCCTTGCCTTAAGGTACGAAATGAAACGACCCTTAGGCATTGCTGAACTACTATTCCACTCTAAGACAGGCTAATTTGGAAACTGAAACTTGACTACTCGAGTTCTACAATCAACTGAGGCATAACAGGCATGAGGCCAGTCTATACCAAGAATGACATCAAAATCTACCATGTCTAACTCAATTAAATCAGCCATAGTACTCTTGTGATTGGCGAAAATAGGACAATCACGATAGACTCTCTCTGCTAGAATAAACTCACCAACAGGTGTGGAAACACTAAATGGTTCACTAAGTTGCTCAGGAATTACATCAAAATTCATAGCAACATAAGGAGTTACAAAAGACAGACTCGCTCCTGGGTCTAGCAAAGCATAAACAGTCCACGGACGTGGCTCAGCACTCGAAGAACCATTGCTGGTCCCCAAGCGAACCCTCATCCTGGCTGACTACAAGCGGAAAACTAATTCAAGCATACAAAGCTTAAAAACTGAAATAAAAGTTCATAAAACTTAAACAGAAATCTTTAACTCAAAAGAAAACTCTGAATAAAATAAATTATTCAACTCGTCATAAAATAGGCAACTTAAGTCTTTAAAACATTTAATAAAATAAATGAATAATACAGACTTCTCAACTATACTGACTATCTATGAAGCCTCTAACTAATAAAGATGGAAGTCGGGACAAGACCCGCGACATTCTGACTAAACTGAAAAGTAAATGAAATCCTCCGAAAATAAGGAGGCTCACCATAGCTAACTCGAACTCTTGGATGTATCAACGAAGCTCCTGTTGATGATCCTGAATACATGTGTCTGCATCATGAGAAGATGCAGGCCAAATGGCTCAGTACATGGAATGTATGAGCATGTAAGAGGAATTCTAAAGCATAAACATAAGCTTGAAACTTGATAAAAGGAAGCATACTTATCTTTTCTCAAACTTACTCAACTGAAGGAATACTCAATGATACTCAAAACTACTCAACTCAGAAGTACTCAAGAATAAGATACTCAACTCAGAGATAAGATACTCAACTCAAAGATATGATATTTGATTCTGGGTACTCAACTCTGGATACTCAACTCAATATGACTGAACTCATTTCAATATAAAGCAATTTAAAACAAGTGCAATATAAAGAAACAAACTGTTTAAAAACATGTTGTCAACTCTGTGTGTATTCAAGGATACAACATAACTCTGAAATATATGTAAAAATACATATAACTGTGTATATAAGAATACAATAACTTCTGTGGGAGTTTCTCTAACCGACAACCATCACATAAGAGCTATAGTGATGATACAACGATCTACCTCACGCTGCCAGCGCATCCTATACCCGGCCAAAGGTATAGGACCTAAACTGACTAATGGATCCACTAGTCTATGTGAAAAGGGTTCATCTAAAAAGTATGACCCTTTTTTACCCATGATGGCTACATGGTTTATGGGGGCTGTGAGTTGTCTGAACTTTCCCCCATATCGGTGCTCAATTCTACTCCCAAAATATACTAGCTCTTATGTTTTAAAAGCATACTTCTTTCTGCTGATTTGAGATAATTGCTCAAAAACATAGCCCAAAGGCTATCTTGAAAATCTCAATTTCCTCTCTTGCTTCATTTATAAAGCGATTACTCTTTTCTGAAAACTAGCCTGAAAGCTCTTTGGAAATCTCAGTTTCTGTTCTTATTTAAATGTGAAAACATTTATAAACTCTTTGGGAATACTTAGTCCCCATATACTTTTGAAGAAAATGACTTCAAACTTTACTCTTTACTCTTTACTCTTTACTGAACTCAAAACTTAAGTCTTAAAACAAAGTTAAAACGTTTGTAAAAGACTTCTTAAAATATGGTTCATATCGAATTATGGACATGAACTACTCAATGCAAGGTTTTCAATAACCATAGATAGAACTCAAATACTTGGAACTCAAGAACTTCAATGATACTACTCATTTAAAGAATGTTCAACTCAGAGGGTTCATGCGGAATTTATGAGCATGAACTATTCAACTCAAGGACTCAAAGATACTTCTCGTCTCAAGACTGCTCGACTTATAGGGTTCATGCGGAATTATGGACATGAATAACCCAACTCAAGGACTTCATGGGTAACATGTAATAGTCCCATGATAAGGAATGTAATCTCAAATGGGTTAGAAACTCAATACTTAAAGACTTAGGACATGGAGATATTACTCCTCTCATAGATACTCAACTTATGGAGTTCTTGCGGAATTTATGGGCATGAACGACTTGACTCGTACGTCTACATAACATTATGAAACTCATGTATACGACTCTTCTTGTCTCTGACTTACTTCCTCAAAACTTAGTTCAAAGCAATAGTTGATCCCAAATGATTCACAATTGAACTCAAAGACTTTCTTGAACCATACTCTTAACTCTTTCTTGAATTTGAATTATGAATTCAAGAGTTATGATTCATGATATGAAGGATCTCAATAACAATATAGCTATTCAATAATTAGGAATAGAACTTTTAAAAGAAACATGAATTCAAGAACTCAAAATCAACTTATCTCAAGAATACTCAAATCTAGGAAAGTATCCTAGATTACTCTTTTCTGATCTGAAAGTAGATGTAGGGCGTGAGGACGAACTAGTCCAACACTATGATAGCCTTTCATACCTAGAAGAACAAGGTTCTTGAAGAATCTTGAATTATCTTGGAGAAGAACTTGATTAGAAGCATTGAAACCCTAGCTTGAAGGTAAACAATCAAGAAACCTTTCTTGAGATTCTTGAGTTAGTTTCTTAAAATCTCTATAGCCAAAAATTATGATTTTCATGAGTGAAGATGAAATCTGATTTGTTTTGAGCTTTTTATTAGTCAAGAAATTCGTTGATGGTTTTCTTGGAGGTAAAAAGACAAAAACGATTATTTTCAATATTTTCCCATTGGCTAATTCGTAACAGCACTGTATAGGTTACTAAAATAGTCATAACTTTTTACTTAGCTATTGGATTGACATGAAATTGGTGGGGTTGGAAAGTAGATTCAATTACCTTTAATTGGATAGGTTACGGCTCACGTAACTCTTAATATTCTAAGAGATATGGTCGTTTAAAGTTGACCTAAGCAGAATCTTATTTCAAAACTTAATGAAACTTCAAGAACACTTATCAAGAACTCATCAAGAACTTAAATCCATAAATTTCAAGAACGAAATTACGCTAAATAAATCATGATTGGCGTGTGGGTGAAAGAACCCAACACTATGGAAGCTTACATACCTCTTAGGGCTTAATCCCATGGCGACAACCGCAACAACTCTCAAGAATCTCGACGAACGCTTCGATCCTTTCTCTTTTCTCCTCTTTTCTCTTTTTCTTCTTGAACTCTCAACTAAAACCCTAGGCTAATTTTATGATTATAAAAATGAACCTAATCAGATTAGACCCCTAAAATATTACTAAAAACGAATTAAATCTGTTTTGGTAAGGAAATGACTAAAATACCCCTCTAAACCCGGTTTTGACTTTCCTTAACTGGGCAACCTAACTTCAAAAGGTCATATCTCACTCGTCCGACCTCGAAACTTATCAAACTCAGTGGCGTTGGAAAGATAATTCAAAGGTCTTTCCTACGGTACCTAGTAGCATACCTAAATCATCTTGAGATAGGATTTATGGTCATTTGAAGTCAACCCAAAACTCATACTTAAGCATAACTTGCAAAATTTCAGATTTTTGCTATTTCCAATTTAGTTTCTTTTTCGAACTCAAGGTGCTACATCTAGTGAACTTAACACTTAAGAAATTTTAAATTCCTCAGTAAAATCCTACTCACAACGACGAATGGTTCAAGTTTTAGTTCGAAAAATTTATGGGGTGTTACAGTAAAGTCAAAGACTTAAATCATACTAGTGACAACATCTAGCGAATCTTCTTGCTCTTGGCGATTATTGAGAGCATACAAACGGTTTGTTCCTCCGCCATTACCAAAAGTAGCTCCTCTAGGTGCAGCTCTGTCTGGTGGAGCGACTGAAGAAGACTGGGCTTTATTGCCCCCATTACCCTATTTGTTCTTTGGACACTCTCGCATGAAATACCCATTCTGACCACACTTAAAACAACCAGTGGTGCCCTCACGACAAACACATGAATGGTTCCTTCCACACTTAGCATATGCAGGAGGCTTACTACCCCCTTGCGCTACACTGCCCTGAGAATAGGCAGTTTTAGCTATGGAATTCTAACCATAGTACTCACCCTTGTTCTTAGGTGCAGGTGCACTAGCAGTTGATGGAGCGGTCCCTTTTGCTTCTGTTGGAAAGATGGCCGGTTGACATTACTCTTCTCCTGCCCGGATTCATTCCCTGTCTTAGCCCTCTTGTTCTTGAATTCCTCCCTATCTCTCAGCTTCTCTTCCTCTACCTGTTGTACATAGACCATCAACCTCGAAATGTCCATATCCCCAATAAGCATTGTTGCTCGGCCCTCTTTACTTGATAGTTGACCCAAACCAACAATAAACAAACTCATCCTACCCCTCATGTTCGCAACCATTTCAGGAGCATAGCGAGACAGTTGGTTGAACTTCAACCCATACTCATGCACACTCAAAGAATCTTGCTTAAGTGTGAGGACCTCACGTACCTTGGCCTCTTTCAGTTCCCAGGGAAAGAAATGCCCCAAGAAGGCCTCTTCAAAACATGCCCAACTCGCAAGTGGTGCATCATTAGCTCTACCCATTTTCTACTGATCAAACCAAGTCCTAGCAACAGTATTCATCTGATATGCAGCTAGCTCAACTCTCGCAGTATCAGCAACATGCATCACCTCAAACACCTTTTTCAGTTTCTCAATGAAGTTCTTTGGGTCTTCTGCAGTGCTCGAACCAGTGAAACTTGGGGGGATTCATCCTCAGGAACTCCCGAATCCTCGAAGTGTCAATCTCTTCTTGTCGAGCTCCTCTCTACTGCCCAGCTTGATTGGTCACAACCTGACTGAGCATTATAATAACCTCTCTGAACTCAGCATTTGAGATTTCTCCTTACAGTTGCACCTCAGGTGTATTGGGTAGTTCTTTCTCCTCAACATTTCTCCTAGCTGGACGACCTCTAACTACTCTTCGTAGAGGCATGATTATTTGAAACATGTGTAAGCACAAATTAGAGGGAAACTTTTAGAGATTAAACTCTAACACACAAAATGAGTATGAAAGAAGTGAGATAGTTCTTAAATGTTGCAGCCTCCTAATTATAGATGTGGCGCGCTTCACACCGATAACTAGGACTCTACAGAAACGACTTAATAGGCTCCCTAGGACTCTTGAACTTTACGCTCTAATACCAAGTTTGTCACGCCCTGAGCCTACACCCTGGGAAGGACTGGCACTCGAAGATCATTGCTGGCCACAAGCGAACCCTTGGCCTGACTTACTTACTCAGCGGAAGACAATATTCATACTTAATGATCAATAACACTTAACTGAACTAAATCATAAGATAACTGAGAATGTTAAAAGCTAAAAATTCAACTTGGCCAAAAGTGGCAACCTGAGTCTTAACAATAAGAAATGATATTGAAAAGACTCAAAGGACTAACATCTGACTGCCTATGAAGCCTCTAATAACAACTGAGATGGATGTTGGGACAGACCCCACAACATCCTAATGAACTAAACTAGAAAGCAATGAAATAGATCCTCCGGAAAGCAAGAAGGCTCGCCAACAGACTCTGGACTGCTCACTGGATCAACGATGCGCCGAGATGCCGATCCTAGTTACTTGTGTCTGCATCATAATACGATGTAGGTCAACTGGCATCAGTACATTGAATGTACGAGTATGCGAGTTGGAATGCTAAAATAACATTGGCTTGAAAGAAACTGAAGAACTTACCTGGCTCAACTCAACTCAACAAGACAGAACTCATTTCAATATAAAGCAGTTCAAAAGCAAGTGCAATATAAAGAAAAGTTACTTCTTCTGTGATTTGAGATTAGTTCTCAAAACTTAGCTCAAAGGCTATCTTGGAAATCTCAGTTTCCCTACTTACTTCATTTAGAATGCTATTACTCTTTCTGAAAACTAGCTCGAAGGCTCTTTGGAAATCTCAGTTTCCGTTCTTATTTAAATGTGAAAGCATTTCAAATCTCTTTGGGAATACTTAGTCCCTATATACTTTTGAAGACATGAACTTCAAACTTTACATTTTACTCTTTGCTTAACTTCAAACTTAAGTCTTAAGACAAAGTTAAAACGTTTGTAAAATACTTATGAAAACTTGAAATGAATTTCTCTTACTTGACTCTTGACTTTCATCTTAACTCTTACTTGAATTGACTCTTAACTGATCCTTGAATTAAATTATGGATTCATGGATTATGATTTGTGTTTAGAAAGACCTCATGATGTTTAGGAAGGATTCAGGCTCACAAAATTAAATTTTGAGACAGAAGAGTCCGCGTCCTCTTTGCAATGCGGAGCAGATTTTTTGTTCACAGAGGGAACAAGTCCGCGACGCGGACTTGTTTCATGAACCTTACTCGACTTTTTCCTTCTTCGTTTTTCAGCCTCAAACCACCTAAATTCGATTATCTTCCTCAAGTTCGTTTTAGATCCTGATACCCAGCGTATGTACTCAAGAACCTAACTTAAAGTAACTCTAAAACACAATGTAAAGATCTTGGAAACTCCACAATTCAACCTAATTCAAGAACAACATTCAAATTCAAGAATTCATGGCAAGAACATCAACTTTCAAACTCTTTTAGGACGAATTGCACTGAAAGTAAACATTTTTGGCGCGTGGGTGAATGAACCCATCTCTATGAGAGACTCACATACCTTGTAGGATCAACTTCTTGGCAAATCCACTACCAAAATCGATCGTCCTTGGCGAAACTTGCTTTTCTTCTTTCCTTTCTCTTGCGTTCTTTCTCCAAAAACCCTAACTCTAATTTTTAAAAGCGTAAACTGAACTAACTCAGTCTTGACCCCAATTATTTTACTAAAATCGGATTTAATTAATTGGGTAAGGAAAAGACCAAACTACCCTTAAAAATCCGGATTCGGACATTTCCTTAATCCAGCAACCCAACTTACAAAGGACGTAACTCACTCATACGAATTAAGAATTGTGGAAACTCGGCGGCGTTGGAAAGATAAATCCAAGAGATTTCCAACCATATTTGGAACTACACCTAAATAATCCTGAGCTAGGAGTTATGGTCGATTGAAGTTGACCAAAATCTCAACTTTAACTTACTTAAAATTTTCCAGATTTCCTTGTACTTTCCAAAAATGATTATTTCAAGTTCTTAGCTTCTTTCTAGCTATTTCAAGTTGCGAGATGTTACAGTGCACTCATTTAGGCACGTTAGGAAGTGTGACTTTGACATGAAGAATGTGTAAAGCCATATGCTTGGCTCCAAAATTAACTTTACATGTCAAAAGTATATATATTTGTATATATACTTTTGGTGGGAATAAATTCACTCTTTCTTGAATAAACAAAATTTAATGTGTGCATACCACGTGGAAGTGCGTTTAATCTACGTGCATGCTTAGTTGGCATGCAACATAGACAAGGTTATACTTGCAGAACAAAATATATATGTATAATACATAAAAGTGTTCTTTAACTTGTCCTTAGTTGGTATATATATATATATATATATATATATATATTATGTTTTCGATTTTCAATATATGTTGTCGATCTAATTCTTTTTTTCAACCTTTTATTTTAAATTTCTTGAAATTTAATTACCTATTTATTACTCTCTCTATACACTTTTAATTGTTATGATTTCCTTTTTAGAGTCAAACTATAAGAATTTTAACAAATATTTTACAATGTGTTTTTTCATCATATTCATATGCAAAAAATTACAATTTATAGTACTTTTTGTATAGATTTTGCATATTTAAATTTTTTGTTTAAAATATCAAATTAATACAATCTAATTTAACTTTGAAAATTATTATATTACTACTATTAATAAGAGTGAATGTGAGGAGCTTCCCATTTATGGGAATTGACAAAAAAATCCTCGGATGTTATTTTTGTAATTTCACATGAAAAATGTAATTCAATTGGTTAGTTAAAGGAGTAGTGCAACTGCATTTCATTTTTTTGTATCTATTGGACTAATTTGTCCCCTTGAAACTACAAATAATTCTCACAACTTTCTGAAAACATGGGCCCCACTTATTACTACTTAGTTGTATTTCTTTGGTGACTGATATCAACTATTCTCTCTCCAATAATATTTCTCCAGTATTGACTTTATACATTTTTTAAGAAATTTTAAATAAAAGACTAATATTACTATATCATTCTTTAAATATAATAAATATAATGTATTGAAAAATATAATTGAAAAATGACTATAATTAATGATAAGGGGTAAACTATCCATTGATTTCATAAAGTGGACAAGTATTGTAGGACATTCCAAAATAGTATAATAGACAATAATTATTGGACGGATGGAGTAGGATTAAGTCTTTCTTTCAGTACTTTTCTCACATTAATTAGTTTCTCTCAGCATTCAATTAGTGAATCTTTAGTAGAATTAATTACAATACTTTTTACTTAATAATACGCACAATAAGCAATAAGAGGAAGCTTTCGTTGGTTTGTTCTTTTAAGGGTATGTTGCTAAACCATCAACACTGAAAGGTAGCTCTACTGATAATTGTGAAGAAAGCATATTAATGGATTAAAAATCAAAAAGAGGTAATTAAACCCTAAAATATTATAAAGACATTTATAAAATTTGGTTGAAGCTCAAAATCTATAAGTGCCATATAAATTAGGATAGATGAAATAACATGTATTATTTGAAATAACATGAAATGTACTACAAATCACACAATAATTAGCAACTTCAAAATTTAAAGGACATACAAAAAATTTGATCAACTCTCAAAATTCTACTAATGTCACATATTTTGGGATAGAAAAAGTAACATATACGTAAAATGTACTATAACTCATAATAATTAAATAACTTCAAAATCTAGAAAACATATACAAAATTTGCTTGACTTTCGAAATTCTATCAATGACACATAAATTGGGCCAAAGAGAATATTGAAAATTACATATAAAGTATTATTAACCACAATAATCAACAACTTAAAATTTAAAGAACATACAAAAAAATTATTTGACTGTTAAAATTTTATTAATGTCATATAAATTAAAATAAAAAATAAAAATATATGTTGGGCCCGTGCTAGCATAGGCTAATAATTAAGGAGAGAGTAAGATATTATTTTAATATCCTAATTCGGAACTTTTAATCTACTACTCAATTAAAAAGAAAATGCATTTAATAACATTAAAAAGTTATTAGTTTAATATTTTTTCTCATTGTACTAATTCAATTCAATCAAACTTAATTTTAAAGATAAAATAACATCTTCATTTTAATTGTTATCAATATATTTCAAAAAATTATCGTGAAAAGGCATTTCTTGCAGCTTATTTTATTTTTTTCATATACTATTATTATTTTTTCTGTCATTTTTCAATGATTTTTTATTTCAATTTAAAATTTAATGTTTATTCTTAAAACTCTGATGGTACAAATTAAGGTGGAGTAGAATATAATAAATAATGATTCTTCTACTAAATAAGAAGATATAATGAAATTGAAAGGGTGAAGTTTTTTTTAAAAAAATGGATAGGAAATTCTATTAAGGTATCATTACGTCATTATTCAATATATTTTTAATATAAATTTCATTTGCTTATGCATTTGTTTATTACTCCCTCTGTCCCTAATAATTACTTGTTCACTTTTTCTTTTATAGTTGTCTCTAATTACTTGTCCATTTTGGCAAATCAAGAAAGAACATTTTTTTTACCTACTATACCCTCAATTAAATGACTAATTACTTTGAAAATTGCAAAACTTTTCATCTATTTCATAATTAATAGGGGTAAAATGATAAACTCACTATGTCATTAATTGATTTCTTAATAAATGTGTCAATTTAAAAGTGGACAAATAATTAGGGACAGAGGGAGTATTACAATGTTATTTGACATTATGAGATATTTCTTAGACATTTAAGGAGAATGGTACACCGGAATATATATTATATATTAAAGAATCAACCTCATGCAATGGAAGAATTTGTTATTAGCAAATATATTTTAACTTATTTGATAAAAAATATATTCTTCCTCATTTAATAGATGTAAAATTTGTGAAGCTTTATTTTTTTCACAATCTTCATATTATTAAAACAAATAATAATATTACGATTAAACAACAGAGTAAATATAAAATTAATCAAAAATATTTAATTTTAATGATGGCGCGAAGTGGGACCAAGTTCTCTAATTTTAAACCAAAAAGTAAAATTTAAATGGGTCTACTATAGAATTCCTAGAAATCCAACTTGAAAAATTATGTTAAAAATGGAAAATAAAAAGTGAAATAAATTTAAATGAGAGTTATCCTTGGTCTATCCCATTTTATGTGACACTTTTTATTTCTGGAGAATCAAATTTGCGTATGATATCTTTATTTTTTAAAAATGAAATTTATATATTTTTAAACTACGTAAAAATCAAAATATTGTAATTCATAATAATGAATAATTCAAAATATTTTAAAGATCTCTTTAGTGTTGTGTTGGTCCTCCCAAACTCCCATTTCAAATAAGAGGTACCCATAGAATTTAGAGAGTCAATTTAATTTTTTTAATAAGTTTTAAATATTTAAGTTGTTAATTATTCTAATGTATAGTATTAATTATATTATTTTTAAATAAATTTAAATATTATATGTTAGGTTTTTTATCCTAATTTAAATGATGTTGATAGAATTTAAAGTGTCAAATAATTGTTAATTATTGTAATAGATAATATGGAGTATTTAAGTCATTTAAAGTATAGTAATTAATATGTAATCTATAGTATTTAAGTGGAAGGTGGTGGGGCCCACTTATATAGTTTGATAAATATATTGGATATTAGTAGTGATTTATAGTATAATAATTAATAATATATAATATGTAGTATTTAAGTGAAAGGTGGTGGGGCCCACTGATATATTTTATAAATATATTGGACATTAGTAGTGATCTTATTGGAACATGGTTTTAGTTCATCTTTTTGGTGGGGCTCAATGTACAATTTCTATAGCTTTTAGTCCAACTCTTTAGTGCTATGTTGGTCCTCCAAACTCCTATTTCTAAATAAGAGTAATAAATATATATATATATATATATATATATATATATATATATATATATATATATATAAGGTTAAATATGTAGACTGACACGTCCTTTAATTTGACATCAAAAAGCATGCAAAGATGTTGACTATATTATATACCTTTCATGCATGAGAACAGTAACATCTTCACATTTGTTTGGAATAGGATCTAAACCAGATTATTCTTAGCTTCTAGGAAAAGAAATATTGTCGGCTTCGTTCATTTTTATTTGTTCAGTATATTATAAATAATTGTTTGATTTAATTTGTCAGTTTAGAATAAAATCAAGAAACAATTTATCATTTTGTATCTATTTTACTTTTGCTATTAAGTATTATTATTATTCATTTTTCAGTATTTAGATAACTTATAATTAATAGAAGTGATGTAAAATTATGTTTCTGTTTATTGTTTCTTAAAAAGTACACAAGTAAAGATGGACAGAAAAGGTAAAAAAACAATATGTTATTCATTGGTCATCTTATGAAATTGATTTCTTAAATAGTTATTCAACTAGTAAAAATAAATTAGCAAAATTATTTCTTTATATCACAAAAGTTACTCATCTTTGAGACTTTGACTATTTTAATCACAAGGTAAAGTCTTTTTGTTTTGTGTATAAAACAATTATCTTTGTTGTTAAATTAGATTTGAACCTAATTCACACCTCAAACGTAAGCTTAAAAGAAAGAGGATTGCTCAAGTATTATAAAAAGCCCAGAATTTCATTCATTATCCTTCCACGCCCAGATCCGAACATTCTTTTATATATCGGTGGTTCCCATTGTTTGGCCTGGTGCGTGCACGTTTATGGACCGGAGCTATTTCCATCTTGTGCCAAGTTTCCAAGGGGGGCACTTGGGATTGACTCGTATACTATGTTAAATTAGGTTTGAGCCTAGCTCACCCTATAACTATCTCAAAAGTTAGCTTAAACTTTATTATAAGGAGCCCAAGATTCCGTTCATTTGTCAAAATGGGACACTCAGTACTCGACTCGTAAAACCTCTTTTTATACTAAATAATTATAAATAAATAAAAAGTTCCAAAATTACAGACTTGTTACGTGCAATTGTTTTTTCGTTGCTTAAATTCATTTAGCTACAATTCATTTTCGAATTTTACTGCTAACAGAAGAAACCCACTGATTGAAGATAAATGACCCAATTTAAATTAGATCAATATTAGCAAGCTATTTTATATTATATAATTCGTTCATATAATACTAAATATAATATAACCACGTGACTAATTATATATGAATAATTAATTAAGATACGATTATATGATCAATACTTGAGACTATGTTTGACTACAATATCTATGTCACTCTCTGCATAAATTACTAAAATATTATTTTTAGAAAAATACATGTAATATTAATAAGCTAATTAATTATATTCTCAAAGTCCATAAGTTGGACTAAACACGTTGGGTCTATTCTAATTCGCTATTGTCAAGAATCTCTAATAATTTATGTTGTTGGAGCATAATCATAATCTCCATCATCGTCATCTCCTTCCAAAGATGTTGCAGGAGCATAATCATAGTCTCTGTCATCGTCATCTCCATTCAAGAATGTTGCAGGAGCATAATCGTAATCTCGATCATCGTCATCTCCTTCTAAATATGCTGCAGGAGCATAGTCATAATCACCTTCGTCATCTCCATCAAAATATGACCTTCTGTTCTGAAACCCGATAATCTTAAAAATGCTAGACATTCTAATAAAATATAAGATATTGGATGTTGTATATATGATCTCTTTGATATGGAAAATGAAGAATTAATGTTTTAATTTTGTGGTGTGAATAGGTGAGGTAACCATATGCTTATATAAAGAAAAGAGACTAGTGTGGACTCATTTTGACACATTAGAAAGTGTGTGTTACATGAGGAATCTGCACAACCATAAGTTGGCTCAATTTAAGCTACTTTTGGAGTTGCCACATCCAAAATTCACTTTACATGTCAATTATTATTATATATACACACAAATGCATGTGCTTTAAAGATTATTCTTTATATTTCTTGGTTGTGGAGAGAATATAAACAATCAAAATCCATTAAAAGTAGCATAAATTTTAAAAATAAATTAATCATAATCGTTGTTGCTATCTTTTCGATTTCATAACGCAGTCTATTCGCCACAAAAAAATTGTAGAATAAGAGAGGTTAAAGTAAAGTCTTTTGAAATAGGTGCAACTTGCTATAAAAATTAAAAGTGTGCATGCCACATGGAAGTTTGTAGTAATATCTATCTATGTGCATGGATGCTTAGTTGGCATGCCACCTAGACAGGGTTAGCTAACCTTATTTGAGCGATAACTTTTTGTCGAAAAATTATGTTGTATAGATAGATTAAGTATAATTGATTTTATACTAGTTAGTGAAACGGTTGAGGGGGTGTAAAAGGGTTTTTTACTTCAATAGTTTTTTCTCTATTTTTTTTGTGTGTTTACTAGTTTATATTTTGACACCATTTAATAAAAATCGTGATTCCGCGCTACTGAGGGGTTTGATTATAGAAAGAATATGTCCTTTGATGGAAAATGTAAAAATGTCGACACTAATTCGTTTATTGCATGAATAATGCTAAAGTAGGAGCTTAAAGTTTAGTGGCACTTGCCAATGCTTTATTTCCTCATTACATCTTGAACAAACAATTGATTTTAGCAGGTTCAAATATTTAAAGTTTTATGTAAATGATAAGGAATTTTTTGATGCGTCGATGAGTTCTAATATTGAAAAATTGACTTTTCTTTCTTTACTTATTAACATTAATGTCAAGCAACTATAAGTTGATGATAATAGTAAACTTCTCTTCAAATAGATTTACTAACTCACAAGATGAGGACGATATCTTTGAGGAAGGCGAGGAAGAAAATACGTTGGATATTCAGTATTTTGCAAATGTAATTAGGGATGCAAATATTGTTAGTCAATCTGTATTCTAAATATATATACTAGAAACTTACAGAAACAGTAACTAGTTAAACACAGAATTTAATTAACCAAACTAAACTCAAAATTTCCCAAGTGTATTGATACCCAAAACCTCGGTGTCAGCGAACCACTCAACAAAGCAGTAAAATACACGAATTTATTTTGTGCAGAAAAGAAGAAGAAGATCGAAATTTTGTTAATAAAAATCGAGGAGTAGCAGGTATTTATAGACAAGAAACGACCATTGATGAAAGGTTGCAAACTTTCAAATGGCCATGTCTGTTCTAAAGCGTTGCAACTCGTTCAGAACAGCCACTTCAACGGCGGGAAATTGTAAATTAAAACGAAAGGAAATTTAAATTGTTAAGTCGGTTCTCGCGGATCCGAGTCGGGTTCGGGTCGGAAAATATTAAATTAATTAAATAAATAAATAAATAATTAATAATCAATTAAAATAAATTTCGTTCAAAAAGAAACTCCACGAACGATTTCCAAATCCAAATCCGAAGCCGAAGCCGAAGCCGAGGCCGAGCCGAGCGAGCAACGACGACGACGACGCGAGGGGGTCCCTCTTTCCAACCCTTTTAACAATTAATATGAGTGTTTCTGTATTTAAACTCTCCTATTTTTCTTTCCACCACCGATGAGGGACAAATGTCTTTTCAATGTCTTTTCAATAAAGCATAAGAGGACTTTTCAAGTTCTCAACTTTTTCCAAGATCCTCTTTCATCTTCCCTCTATTTCCCATTAACTCTTGCTACATACCCAACAATCCCCCATATTAATGGGGAATGGTTATAATACAAAGGAATGCACGGACGAATGTGTACTTTATAAGCAAGGATCAATTGCATCTGGATAAGTTGGTTTCCGTTGAACTTTCCGTAGTGAACATATGTCGGATATACTCGGTCAATCGGTAGATGCGATATCTTTGAACCGTCGAGCTTTGGTGTATACCTAGACAACCATATGTCACACAATTAACCCCTTCGTTTATGGTTCTTACGGTTGTGTTCGTTTTAGCCATGAACACCTCCCGGTTTCATGAGTGTATAGAGAATAGGCTTTTGACAAATTATCCTCTTTGAAGCGGCTTACACTTCACACTCACATAGGTGATTTCTAATCGTGTCATCTCGTAGATACACTATTTGGTCAAATCTGCCAAATTTAGCAAATCATTAAAAACCTTAAGCTTTATTAACTCATTAACAAGCCTTAATGTTTTAACCTTATTCCCGAACATTGTCTTCATCATGAGAATGGATTGAGTTGATTGACAATGTCGAACCGTCGAGTCACAACTTTGTTTTTCTCCTTGAATCTAGCTTTTGGGATCTCCAATCCGCTAGATAGAGTTACCGTCATGCCGACTTGTCCTAAGCCTTAAACCCATTCCCTTAGATGATCTTTCAACCGCCCTCTTGTTAGACCTTTTGTTAGTGGATCTGACACATTATCACTTGACTTCACACAATCAATTGTGATGATTCCACTAGACAGCAGTTGTCTTACGGTGTTATGTCTCCGTCGTATGTGACGAGACTTTCCGTTGTACATAACGCTCCCTGCCCTACCTATTGCTGCTTGACTATCACAATGTATGCAAATAGGTCCCACAGGTTTGGGCCAGAATGGAATATCTTCTAAGAAATTCCCAGAGCCATTCAGCTTCTTCACCGGCCTTATCTAAAGCAATGAATTCACACTCCATTGTGGAGCGAGCAATACATGTCTGTTTGGATGATTTCCAAGAGACTGCTCCTCTACCAAGTGTAAACATATAACCACTTGTGGATTCCACTTCATTTGATTCGGTGATCCAATTTGCATCACTATATCCTTCAATCACTGCAGGATATTTATTATAATGCAAAGCATAGTTTTGTGTATGTTTCAGATATCCCAACACTCGTTTCATTGCCATCCAGTGAGTTTGATTAGATTACTAGTGAACCGAATCAGCTTGCTAATAGCACATGCTATATCTAGTCGCGTACAGTTCATAATATACATCAAACTTCCCAACACTCTGGCATATTCCAATTGAGAATCACTTTCACCTTCATTCTTTTGAAATGTAAAGCTTAAATCAATTGGAGTTTTGACATTATTGAAATTCAAGTACTTGAACTTTTCCAATACTCTTTCAATATAATGAGATTGAGATAATGCTAGTCCCTGAGGAGTTTTGAGAATCTTGATCCCTAAGATTAAATCAGCAACTCCTAAGTCCTTCATATCAAACTTGCTGGACAACATCCGCTTAGTAGCATTTATATCGTCAATATTTTTACTCATTATTAACATGTCATCAACATACAGACAAACAATGACTTCATGATTTTGAATGTTTTTAACGTAAACACACTTATCACATTCATTAATCTTAAATCCATTTCCCAACATTATTTGGTCAAATTTAGCATGCCATTGTTTGGGTGCTTGCTTGAGCCCATAAAGCGACTTCACAAGTCTGCACACTTTCTCTTCTTTACCAGAACTACAAATCCTTCAAGGTTGTTCCATGTAAATTTCTTCCTCTAACTCTCCATTTAGAAAGGCTGTCTTAACATCCATTTGATGTATTTTAAGATCATGCACTGCCGCTAGTGCTATTAACATCCTAATTGATGTTATTCTTGTTACTGGAGAGTATGTATCAAAATAGTCCAGACATTCCTTTTGTCGGTAACCTTTGACTACAAGTCTAGCCTTATACTTGTCAATAGTCCCATCTGCTTTCATTTTCCTTTTAAAGATCCATTTTGATCCTAAAGGTTTATTTCCCGGAGGAAGATCAGCCAATTCCCAAGTATGATTACTTAAAATTGATTCGATCTCACTATTGACCGCTTCTTTCCAATAAGTTGACTCAGACGAAGACATTGCTGCTTTAAATGTTTAGGGCTCATTTTCAAGCAAGAATGCCACAAAATCCGGTCCGAACGAAGTAGGCTTCCGTTGACGACCACTACGCCTAGGATCCTTGTTAGGTAGTGTATTTTCTATTGGTTCTTCCCGTGGTCGTTTAGTTCTTTTACTTACTGACTCACATTCAGTTTTATACGGATAAATATTTTCAAAGAACTCAGCGTTATCTGATTCAATTACCGTATTGATATGAATTTCATTTGGATCCAACTTTTTACCTTTTTAGGTAAAGGACCTCTACCTTGGCTAAACACCCCCATACTTTGAAATATTTCAAGTTGGGTTTCCTTCCTTTCCATAATTCATATGGAATTGATTGTGTTTTGCTATGGGGTATCCTATTAAGTATTTTGTCAGTCGTAAGGATGACTTCCCCCCACAAGTTTCGCGGTGAACCAGAATTGATTATCAAGGCATTCATCATTTCTTTTAAGGTTCTATTCTTCCGTTCAGCCAATCCATTTGACTGTGGTGTATAGGGTGCAGTAGTTTGATGAATAATACCACATTCCAAACATATCTCTGCAAAAGGAGATTCGTATTCTCCACTCCCTATCACTCCGAATCATTTTTATCTTTAGACTCAATTGATTCTTACTTCATTCTTATATTGCTTAAATGCATCAATTGCTTCATCCTTACTATTAAGCAAATATACATAACAAAATCGAGTGCAATCGTCAATAAAAGTTATAAAATATTTTTTCCCACCGCGAGATGGTATTGACTTCATTTTGCATATATCTCGTGTGAATTAAGTCTAAAGGTTTTGAATTCTCAAGTAATGTACTTATAAGGATGTTTAGCAAATTTACATTCCACACAAATTTCACATTTCGATTTGTCGCATTTGAAATTAGGCAATACTTCTAAAGTAATCAACTTTTGCAAGGCTTTGTAACTTACATGTCCCAAACGGGCATGCCATAAATCATTTGACTCCAATAAGTAAACAGAAGCAGAATTCTTATTAACACTGTCAACAACCATTACATTCAGTTTGAAAAGGCCCTCAGTGAGGTAACCCTTTCCTAAGAACATTTCATTCTTACTTATTACAGCTTTGTCACTAACTAGAACACACTTAAATCCGTTCTTAACCAAGAGTGCCGTTAAAACTAAATTCTTCCTAATAGTAGGAACATACGTAACGTTGTTCAATGTCAACACCTTGCCGATGTCATTTTCAACATTACTTTTGAATCAAGAAACCACTCCTTGGGATTTCCAACTAGGTTGCACTCCGAAATCATTGCACAGAGGTCATCCACATCTTCCATCTTTTCAATGATGTTGGCTTGACTTTTGACTTTGTCTTTGTCTTTATCCTTCTTTGGAGCACGACAATCAGAAGACTTGTGTCCAGTCTTTCCACAATTGTAACAGTTTCCCTTGAATTTTTTCTTAGCCTGTTCTGACTTATGCCCTTTGGACTTTTTTCTTTTCTTGTCTTTGGTAGGAACTTCTTCAACAATGTTAACTCCAATCATTGTCGAATTCCCACGAGACTTCTTTTCAGCGGTCCTGTTATCTTCCTCGATTTTGAGACGAATCACAAGATCTTCAAGCCTCATTTCCTTGCGTTTGTGCTTTAGATAGTTCTTGAAGTCATTCCACGAAGGAGGTAACTTCTCGATCATTGCTGAAAAGCTTCATTTACAACCATATCTTCTGCAATCAGATCATGGAAAATAAGTTGAAGTTCCTGCACTTGTGATCCAACAGTTCTACTATCTGACATCTTATAGTCTAAGAACTTTGCAACCACAAATTTTTTCAAGCATGCATCTTCTGTCTTGTATTTCTTCTCAAGTGCATTCCACAATTCTTTCAAAGTTGTTATTGCACTATAGACATTATACAAGTCATCCTCAAGCGCACTTAGAATGTAGCCCTTACATAGGAAATCTGCCTGTTTCCATGCCTCAATAATCATAAATTTCTCTCTGTCAGGCATATCTTCAAGCAGCCTTCGGAGATTCTTCGCTAGTGAATTTTCGCAAACCAAGAGTAGTAAGCCCAAAAATACTACTCGTTGCTGCCATCCTTTGAAGTTCGGACCAGAAAACTTCCTGTGTTTCTTTGTCGGTGGTACAACAGCAATGGCCGGTGAAAGAAGAATACCGACCAAAGTTGAAGCATTATCATTTGCCATTTCTGATAAACAAAAATCGACACAAATGATTCAGTAGGCAATACAATAATTGCAAACTTAACAAAAGTATAAAACTACAAAAGTTTTTATCTTCACTTTAATCACACCATTAACAATATAATATAATAATTTCCTTAAGATTGTTAGTCAATCGTATTCTAAATATATATACTAGAAACTTACGTAAAAAAAAGAACTAGTTAAACACGAATTTAATTAACCAAACTAAACTCAAAATTTCAGAATCTGTAAAATCGAAAAGGAAAAAAGATCAAGTCCACTGAATACACAAGTGTCCCCTTAAGGAAACTATGGATCCGAGTCGGGTTCGGGTCGGAAAATATTAAATTAATTAATTAATTAAATAAATAATTAATAATCAATTAAAATAAATTTCGTTCAAAAAGAAACTCCACGAACGATTTCCAAATCCAAATCCGAAGCTGAAGCTGAAGCCGAAGCCGAGGCCGAGCCGAGCGAGCGACGACGACGACGGCGCGAGGGGGGTCCCTCTTTCCAACCCTTTTAACAATTAATATGAGTGTTTCTGTATTTTAACTCTCCTATTTTTCTTTCCACCACCGATGAGGGACAAATGTCTTTTCAATGTCTTTTCAATAAAACATAAGAGGACTTTTCAAGTTCTCAACTTTTTCCAAGATCCTCTTTCATCTTCCCTCTATTTCCCATTAACTCTTGCTACATACCCAACAAATATTTCTTTTAGATAACAACATAATAATAAAAAGAAGCATAAAAGAAAGAATAATTGGGATAATTATAAAGATTTCACTTCCTTTTTCAGCCAACACCCACATTTCTCACTACCCATTTCACTCCTCCATTTTATCCCTAAATTCTCTTCACTTCTTTAACAGTTACAAATTTCAAATTCATTTTGATTTTCAAAAGGAGTCTCTCTCAAGTTTATCAGTTTCTAAGTTCCGAATAGGTAGGAATTTTATTCTCCATTGTTGTCTTCTTCGTTTTTTTTACTGATACATATGGATCAGGGTCCATCATTTAGTATTGGTGTTTCTCAAATAAATTCTACTAATGCTAATCGTACATATGATTCTGACGATGAAATGTGGGCTTGAAAACAGATCCAAGATATTGCACGACACATTAGCGATGAAGGACAAGAGCGTTGTCAATTCAAAAACAAAGGTTGGAGAAACCCCCAAAAAAAGGGGAAGAAAAGCGGCATCTGTCATTTTCCGACCCACACTTCCTAGGGTATGTGTTTATACAAAATTTAATATTTTTTTGGCTTTGTTATGGGGTTTGTTGTGTTTGGACAGAAATAGTTTGATACATTAATAGTGAAGATACGTTACCTCTCAATTCAATGTTTTCATAGTCTGTTAGACAATTATTGGTTTGTAATCGATTAATTTTGTGTTTTGTTGATACATTAAAACCCTAATTTTATGTTACATTGATGCATGTGGTCTGTTGGGTCAAATTAAGAGTCCTTTAACAATGAAGATACATTTTTTACAATTCAATGTTAGTGTAGTATGCTGCTGATTTTGTTTTTTCCTTATACATTTGAACTCCAAATTTTTAACACTGTATTGTATAGATTCAATTTTTAAATGTATCTCAGATTCATTGATGTTTTCCATTGATGTATCTTCAATCATCTTATTCTTAGCTTCAAGGAAAGAAATATTGTCGATTCCGTTAATTTTTATTTGTTCAGTATATTAAAAATAATTGTTTGATTTAATTTGTCAGTTTAGAAAATTAAGAAATAATTTATTATTTTGGATCTATTTTACCTTTGCTATTGAGTATTGTTATTCATTTTTCAACATTTAGATGACTTATAATTAATAAGAGTGAAATAATAAAATTATGTTTCTCTTTATTGTTTCTTAAAAAGTACACAAGTAAAGATGGACAGAAAGAGTAAAAAATAATTTATTATTCATAGGTCATCTTATGAAATTGATTTTTTAAATAGTTATTCAACTCGTAAATATAAATTAGCAAAGTTATTTCTTTATATTAGAAAAGTTACTCATCTTTGACTATTTTAATCACAAGCTAAGGTCTTTTTATTTGGTGTATAAAATGCTTATCTTTGTTGTTAAATTAGATTTGGACCTTACTCACACCTCAAAAGTTAGCTTAAAAGAAAGAAGATTGCTCAAGTATTATAAGGAGCCCAGAATTTCATTTAATACCCCTCCACGCCCAGATCCGAACATTCTTTTATATATCGTTGGTTTCCATTGTTTGACTTGGTGCGTGCACGTTTATAGACCGGAGCTATTTCCATCCAGTGCCAATTCCCAAGGGGGCCACTTCTGTTTGGCTCGTATACTATGTTAAATTAGGTTTGAGCCTAGCTCACCCTATACCTATCTCAAAAGTTAGCTTAAACTTTATTATAAGGAGCCCAAGATTCCGTTCATTTATCAAAATGGGACACTCAGTACTCAACTCGTAAAATCTCTTTATATACTAAATAATTATATAAAAAAAAGTTCCAAAATTACAGACTTGTTACGTGCAATTGTTTATTGGTTGCTTAAATTCATTTAGCTACAATTCATTTTCGAATTTTACTGCTAACAGAAGAAATCCACTAATTGAAGATAAATAACCCAAATTAAATTAGATCACTATTAGCAAGCTATTTTATAGTATATACTAATTCGTTCATATAATATTATAATAACCACGTGACTAATTATATAGGAATAATTAATTAAGATACGATTATATGATCAATACTTGAGACTAGGGATGTTCACGGGTTGGTTTGGGTCGGTTATTGGTCAAAATCAAAACCAAATCAACTTAATCGGTTTTAAAATTATCAAAATCAAACTAAACCAAACATAATATACATTTATCGGTTTGGTTGTTTTCGGTTTTGATTTGATTTGGTTCGGTTATTCGGTTATTAACCGTACATAAAAATAAAATAAACAATTCATTCAAAACGTGAAAAAAGTTACAACAATCCATTCAAACGAAAAAATAGTTAGAATGACTGGCTTTACAGAACTTTGGATCATTGATTTTACTGAATAAAACTTCAAAATTCACTATTTTGGCATAGAAGGAAGAGACAATGACATTTTCAGTCCCACAATGAATTTCCATAGACACTCATATGCATGAAACCAACAAGAAAAATGTTCTCATCTTGGACATTTTTTCTTTCATAAGTAAATTATAAAATTTTTTTGATGAAACATATATAAAATCTTTAAAATTGTTTATGAATATAATATATTATGTAAGTATAATAATAAAATTAATGTATATAACTTGTTGGTTCGGTTCGGTTATTTCTTTGATTTTTTTCGAACAAAACCATAACCAAACCAAATACTATCGGTTCTTAACAATCTAAAACCAAACCAAACCAAAACTTAAATTAAATCGGTTTGGTTTGATTTTTCGATTTGGATCGGTTTTTATCCAAACCATGAACACCCCTACTTGAGACTATGTTTGACTACAATATCCATGTCACTCTCTGCATAAATTACTAAAATATTATTTTTAGAAAAATACATGTAATATTAATAAGCTAATTAATTATATTCTAAAAGTCCCTAAGTTGGACTAAACACGTTGGGTCTATTCTAGATTCGCCACTGTCAAGAATCTCTAATAATTTATGCTGCTGGAGCATAATCATAATCTCCATCATCGTCATCTCCTTCCAAAGATGTTGCAGGAGCATAATCATAGTCTCTATCATCGTCATCTCCATTCAAGGATGTTGCTGGAGCATAGTCATAATCTTCATCATCGTCATCTCCTTCTAAGTATGTTGCAGGAGCATAGTCATAATCACCATCGTCATCTCCATCTGAATATGACCTTCTGTTCGGAAACCCAATAATCTTGAAAATGCTAGACATTCTAATTAAATATAAGATATTGGATGTTGTGTATATATATATGATCTCTTCGATATGGACAATGAAGAATTAATGTTTTAATTTTGTGGTGTGAATAGGTGAGGTAACCATATGCTTATATTAAGGAAAGAGACAAGTGTGGACTCATTTTGACACATTAGAAAGTGTGTTGTGTTACATGAGGAATACGCACAACCATAAGTTGGTTCAATTTAAGCTACTTTTGGAGTTGCCACATCCAAAATTCACTTTACATGTCAATTATTATTATTATTATTATTATTATTATTATTATTATTACATATACACAAATGTGCTTTAAAGATTATTCTTTATATATCTTGGTGGTGGAGATAGAATATAAACAATCAAGATCCATTAAAAGTAGAATAAATTTTAAAAACAAATTAATCATAATCATTAATATTGCTATCTTTTCGATCTCATAACGCAATCTCTTCGCCTCAAAAAAATGTAGAATAAGAGAGGTTAGAGTAAAGTTTTTTGAAATAGGTGCAACTTGCTATAAAAATTAAAAGTGTGCATGCCACGTGGAAGTTTGTAGTAATATCTATCTATGTGCATGGATGCTTAGTTGGCATGCCACCTAGACAGGGTTGAGCTAACCTTGTTCGAGCGATATCTTTACGTCAAAAAATTATGTTGTATAGATAGGTTAAGTATAATTGATTTATATATATATATGTTGACACTATTTCATCATACAAGGTGAATAGTTAGTGAAACGGTTGAGGGGGTGTAAAAGGGTTTTTTACTTCAGCAGTTTTTTCTCTATTTTTTTGTGTGTTTACTAGTTTATATTTTGACACCATTTAATAAAAATTGTGATTCCGCTACTGAGGGGTTAGACTATAGAAAGAATATGTCCTTTGATGGAAAATGTAAAAATGTCGACACTAATTCGTTTATTGCATGAATAATGCTAAAGTAGGAGCTTAAAGATTAGTGGCACTTGTCAATGCTTTACTTCCTCATTACATCTTGAACAAACAATTGATTCTAGCAGGTTCAAATATTTAAAGTTTTGTGTAAATGATAAGGAATTTTTTGATGCGTCAAGGAGTTCTAATATTGAAAAATTGACTTTTCTTACATTACTTATTAACATTAATGTCAAGCAACTATAAGTTGATGATAATAATACACTTCTCTCCAAATAGATTTACTAACTCACAAGATGAGGACGATATCTTTGAGGAAGGCGAGGAAGAAAATATGTTGGATATTCAGTATTTTGCAAATGTAATTAGTGATGCAGATATTTATTTTAGATAACAACGTAATAATAAAAAGAAGCATGAAAGAAAGAATAATTGGAATAATTATAATTAGATATCACGATCAAAAAATGGACGTGATGGCACTCGTCTTAACCCACCAAGACAAGTCAGCTTAAAACTCAACCATTACAATAAAATGCGGAAATTTTTATAATAAACTCAAAAATACCCCCAAAATTTGGTTGTCACGTGTACAAGCCTCTAAAGTATTACAATTGAATCAAAATAAAAATACAAGTCTCATATGACAGTGTTTCTAGAGTAGAACAAGATCATAAATAGGAGTAAGAAGGTATGTTGAGTTGACAAACAGCTACCAAGAAGCCTCGAAAAAGAAGAGAATATATCACAAAGGTCCAGGCTAATAACCTACAAAACAAATGTGGTAGCAAGGGGTGAGTACCAAACCACGTGGTACTCAGCAAGTAAACTTCTAAACACAAGTTAAGGGGATAGAATACGGGTACTCCTTACACCCCAACTGAACCTTCACAACTACAACGTGCATAAAATCAACCCAACCTAACAGTTCACAATTCACATAACACATATCTCAACCGCAACATTCTAACAATCACATATTCTCAACAACAAGCTCAATATTCATCAATTACAATCTTCACGACTACAACCTGCTTAAAACCAGCCCAACCTAACAGTTCACAATTCACATAGCACATATCTCAACAACAACACTCTAACAATTACATATCCTCAACAACAACACTCTAACAATTACATATCCTCAACAATAAACTCAATATTCACCAATCAAAGTTCCACAGAAAGGCACTCACAAGATCAGCAAAACACATATCAAGTTCACTAATGATAAATATGTGCAATGCAATGTCAAGTATAGTGATGCATGTCTGACCTAGTGACACACACCTGTTGTCTCTCAGTCTGGGACCCATGGGGGACATATATGTCCATGCATCAATCGTGGTACGCAATACGACCCTGGATAATAGTAACCATCACGGCGCGCGATACGTCCCTCAAAATATAGTATCCGTCGCGACACGCGATACGTCCCTCGAAATGGTACATCCTCTTTAATTTCTTATTCTTTCTCAATTCACATAACACTTGTCACAACCATGTCTCAGAACAATGAAAATGGCATGTTCACACAAATAATGAGGAGATGACCATTTTCATAACATTGCACAATTCACAACAACACAATAATGATACAACATCAACAATGATTCAACAAATCTTTCAAACCATTCTCAACACATCACAAACAATTAATCACATTGCCTTTTATTACCCCTTATTCATCATTAGAATTAATCAATGTGGACAAGTCAACCCATCAACAAGTCTCATTACCCCCAACCACATATTACAAGGAAATACACGAATTTGATACACTTAACGAGGGTTTAGAAATCCACTTGCCTTAATCAATCAAGAATTCACTCCGGAACTTGAGTCTTCCCCTTTTGTTGAACTTCCAACTCAAAGCAATCTATTCAAATAAATGACCACAATAAGATTCCAAAACTAACAACACTCATATTACTATGTGTTTAGCTTTGACCCAAAAATTCACCCAAGTTTATAATCAAGTTCTTAAGCTCGATGTCAATTAACATGTCAACTCTCATATTTCTCAAATTCAAGCCTAGGGTTAAGTCATAATTTCTCCAAACACTACACCCCTAATAGCTTTCATATAATATAATACACCCAATATTTAATTA
Organism: Solanum commersonii; assembly: GCA_029007595.1. Classification (NCBI taxonomy): domain Eukaryota; kingdom Viridiplantae; phylum Streptophyta; class Magnoliopsida; order Solanales; family Solanaceae; genus Solanum; species Solanum commersonii. The sequence goes on from JAJTWQ010000033.1 coordinate 59,323, forward strand.
CATATCTCAATATATCAAACTTGAGTCTTAATATGATAACCTCAAAAATAATTCTTAAACCGAAATTTAATATATAACCAGTGTCCTTTAACAACGAACCAGTACTATTCAAGTCTACCAAGAAATATGCAGCCATTAACTAACTTCGTAAAAAAAATACCCTTTTCCAATGATTACATCATCATTAACCCTTCATATATATATATATCACTAACTTGTCCCAACTTAATTTGAAAGAAAACTAATACTATCGTGTAAGATGGATCATTTAATGGCTAATGCAATAAACATTATAATATTAAAAGGATCATGAACACAATAACTCATTAATGAGTCAATATGCAGTAACTTGCTTATATTAACCAAAAACTTTTAAAAAAAATCTAAATTGAATCATTAACTTCATTAGATAATTATTAAATGTAATCTAATTGCCATGATCTCTGGCCACAATCTTTCCAAACAACAATCACTAAACGACATTCCAACAAGGAGGATATTATTATACTAATGTATACCCCTATCTTAGTAATTACTACTTACAATAAGAATTAGACTTGAGGTTTACTTGAAGCACGAACTATTTTTTCTTGCGACGCCAAGTGTGCCTCTGCGCCTCTCTCGTACATTCTTTTCTTTTCCTCTCTCAAATTGTGGACTAAAATGTTAAACCCTACTAACATATTTTAATATATATGAGGCTAATGGCATAGGACTTTAAATAAGTATAAATTATAGGAACCACATATTATAAGTACTAAATAACATCTTATCCCTTCTAGTTTTCTATTTACCAAAAATCCCTTAAAAATGATGTTTGCGGGATACATAGCGTTGTGCACGGGATACATTAGGTTTGATACATTTCACATAGCGGGATACATAGCGTTGTGCATGGGATACATTAGGTTTGATACATTTCACATAACAGGATACATAGCGTTGTGCACGGGATACATGCAGGATACATAGCGTTGTGCACGGGATACATAGCGTTTGATACATTCCACATATCGGGATACATAGTGTTGTGCACGGGAAACATGCGGGATACATAGGTAAATAAGGAATTTTTGAAATAAGTAGGGATAAATGGATATTAAGGTAAGTAAAGGAGTGTAGTTAAGTAATTTGTCCTTTAAATAAATGATCACTTTAGCCCATTAACTGTCAATTATCTATAATTACCCATCAATTAATTAACTCAAGTTAAATGAATAATCCAAATTTTCAAAAATGACCTTTCGGGTCATTACATTAGACAACTAAGAAGTTTGTTCCACGATAATAATCAATGGAAATTATATCCAATGAAAGTATACAAAATTCCTTACGCTATCTATGTATACGTATAACTTAAGTAATGTTTACAAGGAGATGAAAAAAAGTTTTGTTTTTCTAGGTTACATTTGAAGTTATGATAAATATAAGTGAAAATTACTTATATACACGCATATACTTATCTTAATATCCATTTATCCCTACTTTTTTAAAAAATAATCAAATATCCCTTAATTCCCCCAATTAATGAAATCTTTCGAATACATTTTATCCCTAAATTCTCTCCAGTTCTTTAGCAGTTACAAATTTCAAATCCATTTTGATTTTCAGAAGGAGTCTCTCTCAAGTTTATCAGTTTCTAAGTTCCGAATAGGTATGAATTTTATTCTCCATTGTTGTCTTCTTTCGTGTTTTTTACTCGATACATATGGATTAGACTCCATAATTTAGTATTGGTGTTTCTCAAATAAATTCTACTAATGCTAATCGTACATATGATTCTGACGATGAAATGTGGGCTGAAAATAGATCCAATCTATTGCATGACACATTAGTGATGAAGGACAAGAGCGTTGTCAATTCAAAAATAAAGGTTGGCGAAACCCCCAAAAAAGGGGAAGAAAAGCGGCATCTGTCATTTTCCGACCCACACTTCCTAAGGTATGTGTTTACACAAAATTTTATATTTTTTTGGCTTTGTTATGGAGTTGGTTGTGTTTGGACAGAAATAGTTTGATACATTAATAGTGAAGATACATTACCTCTCAATTTAATGTTTTCATAGTCTGTTAGACAATTATTGGTTTGTAATCGATTAATTTTGTGTTTTGCTGATATATTAAAACTCTAATTTTATGTTACATTGATGCATGTAGTCTGTTGGGTCAAATTAAGGGTCCTTTAATAAGGAAGATACATTTTTACAATTCAATGTTAGTGTAGTATGCTGCTGATTTTGTTTTTTCCTTATACATTAGAACCCCAAATTTTTAGCATTGTATTGTATGAATTCAATTTTTAAATGTATCTCAGATTCATTGATCTTTTCCATTGATGTATCTTCAATCATCTTATTCTTAGCTTCTAGGAAAAGAAATATTGTCTGTTCCGTTAATTTTTATTTGTTCAGTATATTAAAAATAATTGTTTGATTTAATTTGTTAGTTTAGAAAATTAAGAATTAATTTATTATTTTGTATCTATTTTACCTTTGCTATTGAGTATTGTTATTCATTTTTCAATATTTAGATGACTTATAATTAATAGGAGTGATATAATAAAATCATGTTTCTCTTTATTGTTTCTTAAAAAGTACACAAGTAAAGATGGACAGAAAGAGTAAAAAACAATTTATTATTCATAGGTCATCTTATGAAATTGATTTCTTAAATAGTTATTCAACTCGTAAATATAAATTAGCAAAGTTATTTCTTTATATCAAAAAAGTTACTCATCTTTGACTATTTTAATCACAAGCTAAGGTCTTTTTATTCGGTGTATAAAATACTTATCTTTGTTGTTAAATTAGATTTGGACCTAACTCACACCTCAAAAGTTAGCTTAAAAGAAAGAGGATTGCTGAAGTATAATAAGAAGCCCAGAATTTCATTCATTACTCCCTAAAATGAGTAATTGATAATTAAAAAATATGAAAAATATAACCTAAAAATTCAGCATAAAGTCATTTTCATATTTTTTATTAATCAATTACTCATTTTCGTGATATGTCGAAAAAAAAAAAAAAAAAAAAAATTGTTCAATTTAAGGTTACTATATTTATTTGCGAATTTTTAGCATTAATTTTATTATTTTTTTCATATTTTTCGTATTTTTTATTAGTCAATCACTCATTTTCGGGATTTATCGAAAAAAAATTTAAAATTTGTTGAAAACGGGTTGGGTAGTTTATTTAAAAGGGGTATATCTAGAGTTTTTCGAATAGTTTAGGGGTATATTTGGCCTTTTTTCCTTTAATATAAATGTCACGTGGTAATGTAAAAATGAGGTGGCAATTCCATTTGGCATTTAATGCCCATAAGGGCATATCTAAATGAAAAGTTGGACAGCGAGGGCATGAGTGAGCTAAACTTTAAACAGGGGTATATCTAGACCTTTTCAAATAGTTTAGGGGAATATTTGACCCTTTACATAAAAAATTAGGGAAAAGGGTCAAAAATATCCCTCAACTTTGGTTTATTGTTTGACTTTACCCTCGCCGTTAAAATGAAGTTAATTTTACCCCTCCCGTTACTAATTTCACCAAACTTACCCCTCAATTGACGGAAATCCCCAAATTGACTCAATTTAACCCAAATTTTAAAAAAAGACCCATTCCTCATTTTAAACCCAATGCTCAACCCCGTCCAAAGTTGAGGGTATTTTTGACCCTTTGCCCTCAATTGGATGAAAAATCCAAATCAACTAAAATTACCCAATTTCAAGTAAATGACCCGATTTTCTCTTTTAATCCGAACCCGACCCATTTATATCAAATTAGAACCCTAAACCTATCTCTCTAATCTTCTCCATCTCCTTCTTCCATTGAAACACATACTACTAAAATTGACAACAAATATTATGTAGTTAAACTCATGCATATTTGTCCTTCCTACTAAAATTGCACCACTATTTCGTAATTTTGACACAGAAACCCCATCTGCCTTCACCTAGCAAACCTCATGAAACCATTTAGAACCACCTGCACTTTTTAACAGGGAAAAATGTTCAACTAAAAATGACAGAGATATTTACGGAGGAAATATGAAGTTAAACAAATACCCGAATGAAAATAGCAATTAATGTCATCCTTGACTGCAATGAAAATCCCATCCAAGATTGACAGTGGGTTTCTTCCATGACCATATTCAATAGAGGAAGTATATGAAAAAGATTAGAGAGATTTAGCACACTAGTGTGGTCGGAGCTTGGAGCTCGTTCAATCATCGAATTTTGCTTTCCTGTGGACAAATCTGAAACTATGATATTGCTTGCTTGTTGAGCCTAGCCAGATATGAAGTTGTGGCTATTGTTTTCGAGCCTTGATTCTCGCCTGATTGTGTTGTTGGTTTGATCTGTTAGCGGTGCTTTGGTTGCTTTCCTATGGGGTTTTAGTCGGGGTTTTGTTGGTTGGTTGTTTGGAGGTCGGAGAACTGGTGGTCTGGTGATCATTTGCTGGTTGTTTTAGCTTGGGTGATGGAGGTCTGGGTTCTGGTGGGCTGAAGTGTGGTTTTACTACTAGATTTTGGAGTGGAGAGGGTGGTGTTTGAAAGCTGTTTCAGGTCGATTTCACAGTTGTTTGAATGATTTCGACGGTGGGTGGTTTGCTTAATGTTGTTCGAGCTTGGAATTGGCCGGAAATGGAGAAGAAACATTTTGTAGTCGTCACCGGAGAGTAGAGGAAAATGGGTTTGTTGTTAATGTTTTTTGCTTGATATCGTTTCTGGTTTTTGGGGGTTTTGAGTGGTGGTTTCAGGTGGTCGTTTAGAGGTTGTTTTGGTGGTGATTTGCCGGAAAACGGAGAAAATAAATAAGGATTTCCAGAGATTGATTTGGGGTTTTAATTTGGTATAAATGGGTTAGGTTCGGATTAAAAAGAGAAAAAATTGGGTTATTTAATTGAAATTAGGTAATTTTAGTTGATTTGGGTTTTCCATCCAATTGAGGGGTAAAAATGTTGAAATTAGTAATGGCAAGGGTAAAAATAACTTCATTTTAACGATAAGGGTAAAAATAACTTCATTTTAACGATAAAAGCATAGTCAAATAATAAACCAAAGTTGAGGGGTATTTTTGACTCTTTTCCCAAAAAATTACTACAATTTTCCAAAAGATATACTCCCTCCGTCCCATTTTATGTGGCATCATTTCCTTTTTGGTCAGTCCCAAAAAGAATGTCACATTTCCTTATATGATAAGTATTAAAAGGTACAATTCCTCTTTTATCCTTGTTGGTCCCACTTAATTTTAAAATAATATTCCAAAACATTTATGAGGAGAGAGAAAGTAAGTCTACTTTTTAAATGGCAATTTGATAAACATTTCAAAGTCTTCATTTATTTCTTAAAGTCCGTGCCCGATCAAATGTTGCCACATAAAATAGGACGGAGGGAGTATTTATTTATTTATTGGTTAACCCCTCACTCCCTTTAAAAGAGAAAAATTTCTGTGAGTTCAAACATCAAACACCTCATAGGCGCTAAAATGGAGAACCCATCTTCATCGGAGAATTTGCTTCAAACCCTAAATACCAAAGGATGGTGTTTCCGGGATATCAATCTTGTAAATTCACTCATTGCAGCTCAATTGGCGTCATCATACACCGTTAGTTCAATCGAATCGGAGCTCCTAAACATGGACTTACGATCCGTCGGCGGGAAGTCGTTGCCGGACTTTTCTCTTCTCCGTAAATCGTCTCATATCCAAGGCCCTAAAGTCCTTCAAGTAATTATCCTTTTTAAATTTCTCTTATATGAAGAGACTGTATATAATGTGTTATTTTGCATCATTTTGTGTACATAATGGTAGTAGCTAAATGATTATTGTAATGAGTTAGATTCAGTATTTAGAGGAAGTCGTATTGGATTTTGCTGAACTTGTATCTGTGCTTCTAGCTCCACCTCGGGTGAGTTTGGATTTGTACAATTAACAACTGTTTGAGCTGAAAGAAGTGAATTTGATTACACCTGTCTTTACATATTTTTGTTGCATAAGGAATTTGTATGAAGAATTTATATGTATTGTTAGTCAATCTGTATTTAAATATATATACTAGAAACTTACAGAAACAGTAACTAGTTAAACACAGAATTTAATTAACCAAACTAAACTCAAAATTTCAGAATCTGTAAAATCAGAAAAGGAAAAGATCAAGTCCACTTTGAATACACAGTGTCCCCTTAAGGAAATTATTCCCCTAGTATCCGAGGTTTGAATTGGAATATATCCTCCCGTGGATAAAATGATCTTACTCACCAAGTGTATTGATACCCAAAACCTTGTGTGCCAACCACTCAACAAAGATAAAATACACGAATTTATTTTGTGCAGAAAGAAGAAGAAGATCAGAAATTTTGTTAATAAAAAAATCTGAGGAGTAACAGGTATTTATAGACAAGAAACGACCATTGATGAAAGGTTGCAAACTTTCAAATGGCCATGTCTGTTCTGAAGCGTTGCAACTCGTTCAGAAACAGCCACTTCAACGGCGGGAAATTTTAAATTAAAACGGAAGGAAATTTAAATTGTTAAGTTGGTTTTCGCGGATCCGAGTCGGGTTCGGGTCGGAAAATATTATATTAATTAATTAATTAAATAAATAAATAATAATCAATTAAAATAAATTTCGTTCAAAAAGAAACTCCACGAACGAACATTTTCCAAATCCAAATCCAAATCCAAAGCCGAAGCCGAGCGAGCGACGACGACGACGGCGCGAGGGGGGTCCCTCTTTCCAACCCTTTTAACAATTAATATGAGTGTTTCTGTATTTAAACTCTCCTATTTTTCTTTCCACCACCGATGAGGGACAAATGTCTTTTCAATGTCTTTTCAATAAAGCATAAGAGGACTTTTCAAGTTCTCAACTTTCCAAGTTCCTAACTTTTTCCAAGTTCCTCTTTCATCTTCCCTCTATTTCCCATTAACTCTTGCTACATACCCAACAATCATAAATTTCTCTCTGTCAGGCATATCTTCAGCAGGCACTGGAGATTCTTCGCTAGTGAATTTCTGCAAACCAAAGTGGACTTGATCTTTTTCCTTTTCTGATTTTACAGATTCTGAAATTTTGAGTTTAGTTTGGTTAATTAAATTCTGTGTTTAACTAGTTACTGTTTCTGTAAGTTTCTAGTATATATATTTAAATACAGATTGACTAACATGTATATATGAGTAAAGGATAGCCCAATGCACCAAGTATCTCGCATTTTGATAAAGAAATGAACTTTGGGCTTAACTCAACTTTAAAAGTTAGCTTATGAGGTGAGGATTGCTCAAGACCTTATAAGGAGACCTAGAACCCATCCCACAAATGATGTGTGACTCCAACACATTCACGCAAGGTCTGGGGAAGGGTTGCGCCCCTAAGGGGTGTGATGTAGGCAGCCATAATTTTGTGTACCCATTCGTCAGAAAATTACACTGGGCAAATAGAGTAAAAATGAATCTTTTTTGGTTTTATTTGAGTTGTTGAATCCCCTTGACATGAATAAAAGAAGCAAAATTCAAGTATAATGGTAAAAGGGGATTCAAAATTGCTTTAGTTCATATGTACAAATTTCCAGTTCGCCGCTACATCATGGATGTTAGTGGTAGTAGCCAAATAATTGTTGCTGTGAGGTAGATTCTGTATTTATTTTTTAAAATTTCTTATATATGTAGAAATGTTCGAGCTGAAAGCAGTGAATTTGATCACACCTGCCTTTACATATTTTTTGTTGCATAAGGAAGTTGTATGAAGAAGTTATATGTAATTGCATCAATTTGTGTACATCGTGGATGTTAGTGGTAGTACCCAAAGTATTATTGCTATGAGGCAGATTCAGTAGTTAGAGTCCGTGGGTTTGGAGTTGGATGGACTATTATAAATACACAGAGTGTTCAATGATGACTAATGGCTTAATTGGGATTTAGCCACATGAACACTCACTTGATATGAAGACTTTGCCATCTGCTTTGAAGGAGTTTTGTGAAGTTGTCCGTTATGTAACAATAAATGGCATCAATTTTTATCATGTTTGAAAATTTGTAGAGATAATAATGCATTTCATGGGGCTATATATGCATATCAAAACAGGTTTTATTACAGTCCTCGCCCATTCTTTTTTTTCTAACAAGGACTAGGATATTCATACGATTTATTCTCAGCATTTGGGAAAAAAGAAATACTCTCCAGCTATTTTTCATAAGTCATTTTATGGAATTGATTTCTTGAATACTCATTCAACTATATATTAAAAATAAATTAGTGCAAAGTTATTTGTTTATATAAAAAAAGTCACTTATCTTTTGGCATTTCAATCACAAGATCTTTAATCGATCAATTATCAATATGTACAGTGATAAAAATTATTTTAAACAAATTGGTTATGTGTATATGTAATGTGTCGATATGTATATAAATAATATTGATATTGTATAAATAATGTATAATCATGTATAAATGATGTATATTAATGTATAAGAGATTTATATACATCCAAATATATTGTTTATATAATAAAGTATACATTGCATACTAATTTTTTTCAATTCCAACCAACTCAAATCGCCTCTAAACAATCTCAAAATTCAGATATGAACTCCTCTTAATGTTTAGAGTCTTTTGATAATTAAATTATTCACGCAAAACGATTTACATTATTCAATTCCAAGTTTCCAACCAACTCAAATCTCCTCTAGATAGTCTCAAAATTTCAGATATGAATTCCTCTCAATGTTTCGAGTCTTTTGACATATTATTCACTCGATTCACGTTTGCGGCAAATCAAATTTTAAAATTTGAGCTTCAAAGCTCTTCAATGATTGATTTCAACCGATATATTTTTTATATGAGGTTCCATTGTCTAGTTCGGTACGTGCACATTTATGGACCGAAGGTCTTTCCACCACCGGTCCATCGTTTCAACCGTCAGGTTTTCTGAGGCCCACATCGGACCTAGCTTTGATATCATATTAAATTAAGTCTGGATCTAACTCACATTCAAGAGTTAAGATCAAAATGAAAAGAATTACCTAAATCTTATTTTAAAACCCAAGATTTCATTTATTCATCAATGTGGGACACTCCATTCATCATTACTTCACCCAAAGAAGTTAATAATCGAGTTTCTAAAGTGAATTTTAAAAACTAGATATATATTCATTCAAAGTAAAATACTTAAATTAAAACGAAGGGAGTATAATATTTTATCATCAAGTGAGATTATATTTGACTACAATCCATGTCACTGCTTTTCATAACTTAATAATATATTGTATTCAAAAAAAATACATCTAATAAACTATTGATCTTGATCAGAGTCCCTAACAACACATTAATATATAAACCTACATATGTCCTCTTTTGACCAAGAATATAATAATAAGAGTATATAAATATTCACTTTAGTTTAATTTATGTGTATTGCTTTCCTTTTTTGTTTGTTTAAAAAAATGTCAAATTTTCTATATTAAGTAACTCTTTAATTTAAACATATATCCTTCCTGGCATGCTTAAGAATAAGACTAGAAAATTTAAAGACACTTTGATATATGTTATACTGGTCTTTACTTTAAATTTTCACAAAAACTAAAGTATTTTTTATTTTCTTAATTAAACTTATATCCATTGAAAGTACGACACTTTAAGTAAAAACAAAGAAAGCATAATCTTATTATAATCAAGTGAGACAATATTTGACTACAATCCATGTCACTGTTTTTCATAAATTGATACTAAGATATTGTATAAACTAATAAGCTAATGATCTTGATTAGGGTCCCTAACAACACCAGAGACCTCATCAACTAAGTATTATTAATCCTACATATTTCCTCTCTTTGTTTTTTTAAAGGACTAGTATTATTAAAACCAAGGTTCTTACTTCTTAATTCCTAGTTAATATCTAAAACTTCCTTATATTTGAATTAGACAACAATAAGCTAGTTTGACCAAAAATATTGTGTCTATTCTAAACTTTTCTTTAACAAAAACCTTAAAATGGATTTATTTCTTGCAAATAGGAGCATAATCATAATCTCCATCGTCATCTCCTTCTAATGATGTCAGTAGAACATAGTCATAATCTCGATCATCGTCGTCTCCTTCCAAGGATGTTGCAGAGCATAGTCATAATCTCCATCATCATCACCATCTCTCTCTAAACATGTTCTGGGGCATAATCATAATCACCATCATCATCTCCATCCAAACACGACCTTCTGATCTTCTCGAACCCAATAATCTTGAAAATTTCAGACATTCTATAATTACTTAGAGAAATCTTGAAATATGAGCTAGATATTTATTAGATGTATACTTGTACCTCTTTTGATAAGATGTGAAGATTAATGTTATGATAGGTAAGGTAACAAAATGCTTATATATAGGAAAGAGCCAAGTGGGCACTCATTTAGGCACGTTAGGAAGTGTGGCTTTGACATGAAAAATGTGCAAAGCCATACGCTTGGCTCCATAATTAACTTTACATGTCATAGTATTTAATTGTTATATATAATAATGAGTGTTAAAAGGTTACATATTCTCCATATATTTTGGTAAGAATAAGTTCTCAAGTTTAGTGTGTGCATGGCACGTGGAAGTGTGTTTAATCTACGTGGACGCTTAATAGGATAATTTGACATCAAAAGCATGCAAAGATATCGACATTTTTTTGTGCATGACTATATTATATACTCTTTAATTTCATACATTTTTTTTGGAAGAAGTTCTAAATCAGGATATTCGTAAGAGTTATTCTTAGCTTTTGGGAAAAAAGAAATACTCCACAACTAATTTTCTCACGAGTCATCTTATGGATTTGATTTCTTAAATACTCATTCAACTATATATTTTAAAAAAAATTGTGCAAAGTCACTTTTTATATGAGAAAAGTCACTTATCTTTTGATATTTCAGTCACACGATCGTTAATGGATTAATTATCAATATATACAGCAACAAAAATTAATTTAAACAAAATGACTATATGTATATGTAATATATATATATATATATATATAATGTATTAATATTGTATAAATAATAAATAATGTATATTAATGTATAAGAGATTTATATGCATCTAAATATATTATTTATATACTAAAGTATACATGGCATATGATTATTTTTTTAAAATCCCAACCAACCCAATCGTATCTAAACAGTCTAAAACCTTAGATATGAGCTCCTATCAATATTTTGAGTCTTTTGATAAATTAAATTATTCACGCGAAACGATTTACGTTTTTCAAGATCTCAACCAACTCAAATCTCCTCTAAACAATCCCAAAATTTAGATATGAGTTCCTCTCAACGTTTCGAGCCTTTTGATATATTATTCACTCAACTCATGTTTGTGCCAGATCAAATTCTAAAATTTGAGCTTCGAAGCTCTTCAGTGGCTAATTTCAACCGATATATTTTTTATATGAGATTCCATTGTCTAGCTAGTTCGGTGCGTTCACGTTTATGGACCGGAGGTCCTTCCACCACCATGTCAGGGTTTTTGAGGCCCACATCAAGTCTAGCTTTGATACCATATTAAATTAAATTTGAGTTTAACTCACATATCAAAAATTAGATCAAAGATAAGAGAATTGTCTAAATTTTATATATAAAAGAAACCCAAGATTTCATTTATTTTTCAATGTGGGACATTCCATTTATCAATACTTCACTAAAAGAAGTAAATGATCGAGCCAGAAAGTGAATTTTAAAAACTAGATAAAATACTTTAAAAAATACATCTAATAAACTATATATAAACCTACATGTGTCCTCTTTTTTCTTTCTAATAAAGACTAGGATTATTAAAACCAAGGTTCTTAATTCTTCCAACTAAACTTCCTTATGTTTGAATTAGACAACAGTAAGTTTGACCAAGAATGTTGTTTCTATTCTAAATTTGTCTCTACCAAGAGCCTTCATTGAACTGATTCATGCGGTCGGAACATAATCATAATCTCCATCATCATCTCCGTCTAACGATGCTGCAGGAGCATAGTCATAATCTTGATCATCATCGTCTCCTTCCAAGAATGTTGTAGGAGCATAATTATAATCTCCATCATCATCACCGTCTCTCTCTAAGCATGCTGCTGGTGCATAATCATAATCACCATCATCATCTCCATCTGAACACAACCTTCTTTTCTCGAACCCAATAATCTTAAAAATTCCAGACATACTATATTTTACTTAGAGAAAACTTGAAATATGAGCTAGATGTATATGTGTAACTCTTTTGATAAGATGTGAAGATTAATGTTATGATAGGTAAGGTAACAAAATGCTTATATATAGGAAAGCGCCAAGTGTGCATGTCACACCCCGAGCCTACACCCTGGGCGAGACTGGCACTCGAAGACCATTGCTGCCCACAAGCGAACCCTTGGCCTGGCTTACTTACTCAGCGGAAGACAATATTCATACTTAATGATCAATAACACTTAACTGAACTAAATCATAAGATAACTGAGAATGTTAAAAGCTAAACATTCAACTTGGCCAAAAGTGGCAACCTGAGTCTTAACAATAAGAAATGATATTGAAAAGACTCAAAGGACTAACATCTGACTGCCTATGAAGCCTCTAATAACAACTGAGATGGATGTTGGGACAGACCCCATAACATCCTAATGAACTAAACTAGAAAGCAATGAAATGGATCCTCCGGAAAGCAAGGAGGCTCACCAACAGACTCTGGACTGCTCACTGGATCAACGATGCGTCGGGATGCCGATCCTAGTTACCTGTGTCTGCATCATAATACGATGCAGGCCAACTGGCATCAGTGCATTGAATGTACGAGTATGCGAGTTGGAATGCTAAAATAACATAGGCTTGAAAGAATCTGAGAAAAACTGAAGAACTTACCTGGCTCAACTCAACTCAATTCAACATGACAAAACTCATTTCAATATAAAGCAGTTCAACAGCAAGTGCAATATAAAGAAAAGTTGTTTAAAAACATGATATCACCTCTGTGTGTATGCAAGACACAAATAACTCTGAAATGTATTTAGAAATATAATGAACTGATGTATATAAAGAAAATACAATAACTTACGTGGGAGTTTCTCTATAGCAGGTAAATTCACTCCCTGTTCTCTCTGTTTTCTTTGTTACTATATTAAAATGTTACATATGTCGTAGTAATCTCTGCTCATTTTAGCTATAATAAGAATAACATTTCATATGTGTTTCGGTTTAGTTCAAGACTCGTAATAATCGAAAGTCCTCCCTCTTTCATGTTCAACCATCTCGTAGTTAAGAAATGATTTCTTTTTGTGCTTAAATCTTTATTTTAAGTCAAGTTAGTGTTGTTATGATTTAATTACCTCCTATGTCTTTACTTGGTGACCAATCTTGAAGTTCTGTCGCAAGCTACTCGTTTCCTAGGAAGTAATTGCAAGCATACTGAATGTAGTTTTCCATTATACATGATATGAATTTTTGTTAAGCTTATTTCCTGTTATATTTCCTTTTAGCAGACATGTATGTATTATGTATGTGTTTCTTTTCAAATTGTAAGTAATGGTATATTGAAATCTCAAATATTATTTGATGTCATATCTTTTTAGATAATGATAATCTCCTTATAGTTAATATTAATGGGTTGATTTCATATCTTATTAGAAATATAAATCATGCTTTTGCAAATAATTCTACTTAGTTTAGTCATAATGGCAATGAATTATTTTCGAGATTTTTTTTGGCGTATTAGACAACTTGATAATATTACTTGAAATCAGTTTTCTTGTTAGTTAATGTTCCTCTGACATCTTTTGTATGATAAAATTTTCTAGCTTGTGTTTTTCTTACTTTAAAAATATGCTAAAAAGAGTTGATATTTGTTGTTGATTATTTTTAGAAATGATATGCAGGTTATTTTTAATTTTCTGTATGTCTTTATTTTATTTATTTATTTTTGTTAGAGTAAGAAATATCATGATCCTTGGCATATTATCTAAGATTCCTATATTATCTCTATGTGTACAAAATATAGATTTTAAATTCTTTTGCTTAATTCATTAATTAGTACAGTTGGATGTTTTGATTTTCTTCCAAGTGTTTCGTAAGGGCCACTTAAAAATGCCTTAATATCTTAGTTTGAGTTTTCCGTTCGGCATTAGCACGCTTTATATGTTAAATATTATATTTGATGTATAATGTTACTTAATTAGTACTATCTATTTTTATAATATCGCTTAAAGTCGAATGTCTTACTAATTCATTTTATCTTCTCTTTATTTGCATGAATACTTTGGAACAAAAATGGAGTCCCAATTAAGGACTCTCAACATTATCCTCACACCCGCACATGGAGTCTTCACTACCTCTTTGACCATTCGAAATTGCAAGCAAAGCAAGTGGTCCTATCTTGGAGTCACTTATGGCTACTTACATTTTTGCATTATTTGTTTACGTGTTTTTCTTTACATGTTATCCTTGCTTGTGTGATTTAGATATTTCTAGTTTGGATTCATAATAGTTGACTTAACATATATGTTTGAGTTTGGATACCTTTAGTTAGAAACAAACCTTTATAGTTACTTTAGCTTTTATGAACTTCATTTGACAAACTTTTTTTAAAACACTTCTTTTGCACCACTTTCAACTCACTAATTTATTAAGTTTTGTTCAAACATGATTGTGTATTTCAAAAAAAAAAAAAGTTCTAAACTCCTATCTTTCTAAAAAAAAAAAATACTTTTCTAAATGAAACACTTTGTCAATAAATGAGAGCAAATACTTTTTTTTTTAATTACCTTTCTTTTTGCCATTGAATTACTAAATTTGTCTAAATTCACCAAGACGAGTTACTTTTTCTTAAATCTTTATCATTCTATTACAATTACAATAGAGCTTTCACAATTAAAAAATGTTTCTAATTTGATTATTCAATCACTTAATCTTTAGCACTCATATCATTCTTTTAAAATTAATTAACCTAAGTTTGGTCGGTTAACTAACTGTTTTTTTACGGATCTTAAAGGATGCTTTACCCCTTCCCTTTAGGATAACTAGAACTCTTACCTAGAATTTCATGTTTAGTAGACCATTTAATTGAAGTCATTTTAGTATTACTTAGTCAAATATTTAGGTGTCCTAATTCACCGTAATTAATTAGGTGGCGACTTCTTAAGTTAATTAATTTGGAAATCACCAATATGTTGTACACGTTTTGACCTCGAGTTAAAATAGGGTATAACACTCACAAACAGGACCGGAGCGCCCCAAGGTGAGACACTTGGTTGAATAAACCCTTTCTCTAAAAGATCTTTCAATTGCTCTTTAAGCTCTTTCAACTCTGATGATGCCATTCTATATGGCGGAATAGATATCAGACGAGTATCTGGAAGAAGATCTATACCGAAGTCTATTTCTCTCTCAGGAGGGACTCCAGGAAGATCATCTAGAAAGACTTCTGGAAACTCTTTTACTACTGAAACTGATTAAATATGAGGTACCTCAGCACTAGAGTCATTAACTCGGACTAAGTGATAGATACAACCCTTAGAAACTAACTTCTTTGCCTTAAGGTACGAAATGAAACGACCCTTAGGCACTGCTGAACTACTATTCCACTCTAAGACAGGCTCATTTGGAAACTGAAACTTGACTACTCGAGTTCTACAATCAACTGAGGCATAACAGGCATGAAGCCAGTCTATACCAAGAATGATATCAAAATCTACCATGTCTAACTCAATTAAATCAGCCATAGTACTCTTGTGATTGACGAAAATGGGACAATCACAATAGACTCTCTCTGCTAGAATAGACTCACCAACAGGTGTGGAAACACTAAATGGTTCACTAAGTTGCTCAGGAATTACATCAAAATTCATAGCAACATAAGGAGTTATAAAAGACAGACTCACTCCTGGGTCTAGCAAAGCATAAACAGTAAAGTCAAAGACTTGAATCATACTAGTGACAACATCTAGCGAATCTTCTTGCTCTTGGTGATTATTGAGAGCATACAAGCGGTTTGTTCCTCTGCCAGTACCAGAAGTAGCTCCTCTAGGTGCAGCTCTGTCTGGTGGAGTGACTGAAGAAGACTGGGCTCTATTGCCCCTATTACCCTGTTTGTTCTTTGGACACTCTCGCATGAAATGCCCATTCTGACCACACTTGAAACAACTAGTGGTGCCCTCACGACAAACACCTAAATGGTTCCTTTCACACTTAGCACACGTAGGAGGCTTACTACCCCCTTGCGCTACACTGCCCTGAGAATAGGCAGTTTTAGCTATGGAATTCTAACCATAGTACTCACCCTTGTCCTTAGGTGCAGGTGCACTAGCAGTTGATTGAGCAGGTCCCTTTTGCTTCTGTTAGAAAGACGGTCGATTGACATTACTCTTCTCCTGCCCGGATTCATTCCCTGTCTTAGCCCTCTTGTTCTTGAATTCTTCCCTATCTCTCAGCTTCTCTTTCTCTACCTGTTGTACATAAACCATCAATATCGAAATATCCATATCCCCAATAAGCATTGCTGCTCGGCCCTCTTTGCTTGATAGACGACCCAAACCAGCAATAAACAAACTCATCATACCCCTCATGTTCACAACTATTTCAGGAGCATAGCAAGACAGTTGGTTGAACTTCAACCCATACACATGCACACTCAAAGAATCTGGCTTAAGTGTGAGGAACTCACGTACTTTGGCCTCTTTCAGTTCCCAGGGAAAGAAACGCCCCAAGAAGGCCTCTTTAAAACATGCCCAACTCGCAAGTGGTGCATTATCAGCTCTACCCCATTTCCACTGATCAAACCAAGTTCTAGCAACAGTATTCATCTGATATGCAGCTAGCTCAACTCTCGCAGTATCAGCAACATACATCACCTCAAACACCTTTTTCAGTTCCTCAATGAAGTTCTCTGGGTCTTCTGCAGTGCTCGAACCAGTGAAACTTGGGGGATTCATCCTCAGGAACTCCCGAATCCTCAAAGTGTCAATCTCTTCTTGTCGAGGTCCTCTCTATTGCCCAGCTTGATTGGTCACAACCTGACTGAGCATTATAATAGCCTCTCTGAACTCAGCATTTGAGATTTCTTCTTGCGGTTGCACCTCAGGTGCATTGGGTAGTTCTTTCTCCTCAATATTTCTCCTAGCTGGACGACCTCTGAGTGCTCTTAGTGGAGGCATAATTATCTGAAACACGCGTAAGCACAAATTAGAGGGAAACTTTTAGAGATTAAACTCTAACGCACGAAATGAGTATGAAAGAAGTGAGATAGTTCCTAAATGTTGCAGCCTCCTAATTATAGATGTGGCGCGCTTCACACCGATAACTAGGACTCTACAGACACGACTTAATAGACTCCCTAGGACTCTTGAACTCTGCGCTCTGATACCAAGTTTGTCACGCCTCGAGCCTACACCCTTGACGGGACTGGCACTCGAAGACCATTGCTGGCCACAAGCGAACCATTGGCCTGGCTTACTTACTCAGCGGAAGACAATATTCATACTTAATGATCAATAACACTTAACCGAACTAAATCATAAGATAACTGAGAATGTTAAAAGCTAAACATTCAACTTGGCCAAAAGTGGTAACCCGAGTCTTAACAATAAGAAATGCTATTGAAAAGACTCAAAGGATTAACATCTGACTACCTATGAAGCCTTTAATAACAACTAAGAGATAGATGTTGGGACAGACCCCACAACATCCTAATGAACAAAATTAGAAAGCAATGAAATGGATCCTCCGAAAAGCAAGGAGGCTCACCAACAGACTCTGGACTGCTCACTGGATCAACGATGCGCCGAAATACCGATCTTAGTTACCTGTGTCTGCATCTTAATACGATTCAGGCCAACTGGCATCAGTACATTGAATGTACGAGTATGCGAGTTGAAATGCTAAAATAACATAGGCTTGAAAGAATCTGAGAGAAACTGAAGAACTTACCTGGCTCAACTCAACTCAACATGACAGAACTCATTTCAATATAAAGCAGTTCAAAAGCAAGTGCAATATAAAGAAAAGTTGTTTAAAAACATGATATCAACTCTATGTGTATGCAAGACACAAATAACTCTCAAATGTATTTAGAAATACAATGAACTGATGTATATAAAAAAATACAATAACTTATGTGGGAGTTTCTCTAACCAACAATCATCACTTAAGAGCTATAGTGATGATACAACGATCTTCCTCACGCTGCCAGCACATCCTATACCTGGCCAAAGGTATAAGACCTGAACTGCCTAATGGATCCACTAGTCTATTTCAGAAAGGGTTCATGCAAAAAGTATGACCCATTTCTACCAATGGTGGCTACATGGTTTTACGGAGGTGTGAGTTATCTGAACTCATGCCCGCCCCCAATTCAGTGCTCAATACTACTCCCAAAATTACTAGCTCTTATGTTTTAAAAACATACTTCTTCTATGATTTGAGATTAGTTCTCAAAACTTAGCTCAAAGGCTACCTTGAAAATTTCAGTTTCTCTGCTTGCTTCATTTAGAAAGCTATTACTGTTTCTGAAAACTAGCTCAAAGGCTCTTTGAAAATCTCAGTTTCCGTTCTTATTTAAATGTGAAAACATTTCAAATCTCTTTGGGAATACTTAGTCCCCAAATACTTTTGAAGACATGAACTTCAAACTTTACCTTTTACTCTTTGCTTAACTTCAAACTTAAGTCTTAAGACAAAGTTAAAACGTTTGTAAAAGACTGATGAAAACTTGAAATGAATTTCTCTTACTTGACTCTTGACTTTGATCTTAACTCTTACTTGAATTGACTCTTAACTGATCCTTGAATTGAATTATGGATTCATGGATTATGATTTGTGTTTGGAAAGATCTCATGATGTTTAGGAAGGATTCAGGCTTGCAAAATTAAATTTTGAGACAGAAGAGTCCGCGTCCTCTTCGTGACGCAGAGCAGATTTTGTTCACAGGGGGAACAAGTCCGTGACGCGGACTTGTTACATGAACCTTACTCGACTTTTTCCTTCTTCGTTTTTCTGCCTCAAACCACCTAAATTCGATTATCTTCCTCAAGTTCGTTTTAGATCCCGATACCCAGCGTATGTACTCAAGAACCTAACTCAAAGTAACTCTAAAACACAACGTAAAGATCTCGGAAACTCCACAATTCAACCCAATTCAAGAACAACATTCAAATTCAAGAATTCATGGCAAGAACATCAACTTTCAAACTCTTTTAGGACGAATTGCGCTGAAACTAAACATGTTTGGCGCTTGGGTGAATGAACCCATCTCTATGAGAGACTCACTTACCTTGTAGGATCAACTTCTTGGCGAATCCACTACCAAAATCGATCGTCCTTGGCAAAACTTGCTTCTCTTCTTTCCTTTCTCTTGCGTTCTTTCTCCAAAACCCTAACTCTAATTTTTAAAAGCGTAAACTGAACTAACTCAGTCTTGACCCCAATTATTTTACTAAAAATGGATTTAATTAATTGGGTAAGGAAAGACCAAACTACCCTTAAAAATCCGGATTCGGACATTTCCTTAATCCAACAGCCCAACTTACAAAGGACGTAACTCACTCATACAAACTCGAAATTGTACAAACTTGGCGGCGTTGGAAAGATAAATCCAAGAGCTTTCCAACCATATCTGGAACTATACCTAAATCATCCTGAGCTAGGAGTTATGGTCGATTGAAGTTGACCAAAATCTTAACATTAACTTACTTAAAATTTTCCAGATTTCCTTGTACTTTCCAAAAATGATTATTTCAAGTTCTTAGCTTCTTTCTAGCTATTTCAAGTTGCGAGATGTTACAGTGCACTCATTTAGGCACGTTAGGAAGTGTGACTTTGACATGGAGAATGTGCCAAGCCATATGCTTGGCTCCAAAATTAACTTTACATGTCAAAAGTATATATATTTGTATATATACTTTTGGTGGGAATAAATTCACTCTTTCTTGAATAAACAAAATTTAATGTGTGCATGCCACGTGGAAGTGTGTTTAATCTACGTGTATGCTTAGTTGGCATGCAACATAGACAAGGTTATACTTGCAGAACAAAATATATATGTATAATACATAAAAGTGTTCTTTAACTTGTCCTTAGTTGGTATATATATATATATATATTATTTATATGTTTTCGATTTTCAATATATGTTGTCTAACTAATTCTTTTTTTCAATCAAACTATAAGTATTTTAACAAATATTTTATAATGTGTTTTTTCATCATATTCATATGCAAAAAATTACAATTTATATTACTTTTTGTATAGATTTTGCATATTTAAATTTTTTGTTTAAAATATCTAATTAATACAATCTAATTTAACTTTGAAAATTATTATATTACTACTATTAATAAGAGTGAATGTGAGGAGCTTCCCATTTATGAGAATTGACAAAAAAAATCCTCGGATGTTACTTTTGGAAAATCACATGAAAAATGTAATTCAATTGGTTAGTTAAAGGAGTAGTGCAACTGCATTTCATTTTTTTTTGTATCTATTGGACTAATTTGTCCCCTTGAAACTACAAATAATTCTCACAACTTTCTGAAAACATGGGCTCCACTTATTACTACTTAGTTGTATTGCTTTGGTGACTGATATTAACTATTCTCTCTCCAATAATATTTCTCCAGTATTGACTTTATACATTTTTTAAGAAATTATAAATAAAAGAGTAATATTACTATATCATTCTTTAAATATAATAAATATAATGTATTAAAAAATATAATTGAAAAATGACTATAATTAATGATAAGGGGTAAACTATCCATTGATTTCATAAAGTGGACAAGTATTGTAGGACATTCCAAAATAGTATAATAGACAATAATTATTGGACAGATGGAGTAGGATTAAGTCTTTCTTTCGGTACTTTTCTCACATTAATTAATTTCTCTTAGCATTCAATTAGTGAATCTTTAGTAGAATTAATTATAATACTTTTTACTTAATAATACGCACAATAAGCAATAAGAGGAAGCTTTCGTTGGTCTGTTCTTTTAAGGGTATGTTGCTAAACCATCAACACTGAAAGGTAGCTCTACTGATAATTGTGAAGAAAGCATATTAATGGATTAAAAATCAAAAAGAGGTAATTAAACCCTAAAATATTATAACGACATCTATAAAATTTGGTTTAAGCTCAAAATATATTAGTGCCATATAAATTAGGATAGAGGAAATAACATGTATTATTTGAAATAACATGAAATGTAGTACAAATCACACAATAATTAGCAACTTCAAAATTTAAAGGACATACAAAAAATTTGATCAACTCTCAAAATTCTACTAATGTCACATAGTTTGGGATAGAAAAAGTAACATATACGTAAAATGTACTATAACTCATAATAATTAAATAACTTCAAAATCTAAAAGACATATATAAAATTTGCTTGACTTTTGAAATTCTATCAATGACATATAAATTGGGACAAAGAAAATATTGAAAATTACATATAAAGTATTATTAACCACAATAATCAACAACTTAAAATTTAAAGAACATACAAAAAAATTATTTGACCGTTAAAATTTTATTAATGTCACATAAATTAAAAAAAAATATATATATATATATGTTGGGCCCGTGCTAGCACAGGCTACTGTAACTAGTATTACTATATAAGAAGAGTGAATAAACACACTCTTCTTGTTGACACATGGCAAAAAAATGGACCCCATCAAAAAGCTACAAATGAATAAATTGAGAGGAAGAATAAATTGTTTTAAAAAGCTACAATATAAATAATTTATTAATGAATGAATTAATTAATAAATAATATTAAAAGATCCTTGGAGGATAGAAATTGGAAATAGTAAAATATAAGAACAATGCAAGAAAAAATGAAATGGTGTACAAAAGTAATAATAGAGCCCACACAATTAAAGCTAGCCGTAAAAGAGAAAAAAAAGCAAATGGTTTTTGTGTCCAACAAAAAGGAAGTACATTTATGAAGCAGGCAAGTACAATCATTTTTCAAGTTTGAAAAGTACGAAATACCATAAAACAATTATTTGAAAATTTTAGTACTTTCTTCATTTAAATTTTTCCTTGTTTTTCTTTTAATTTGTTCTATATTTCAAAATTACATAATAAGTACTTAAAATCACAATGTAATAATATAATATATTTAAAAAGACATAATTAAAAATCATAAAAGAAATTTTATTGACTCTTTAATTCCATATTGAAACAAAAGAAGTTTGTTTGAAAATAACATAAAAAGTATCTGTAAATTAAAGTAAAATAACAACTACAAATATTTAAGAATCATATAAGAAATTTAGTTGACTTTCGTAAAAGTATCTACATCACATAAAATGAAACAGAAAGAGTAATATATATTATTTGAAAATGATATAAGAAGTGCTATAAATCACAATAAATTAACAACTTCAAAATATATTTAACAAAATCACATACAAAAAATTATATAACTCTCCAAATTTCATCGGTGTCACATAAATTGAAACAAATAACTACTTCCAATTTATGTGACTTAAACAAACAACTACTCCTAATTTATGTGACTTACTTTTCTTTTTAGTCAGTCCCAAAAAAATGTCACATTTCTATATTAAGTAAAATAATTTATAGTCATACAAATTTATATAATTCATTTTGGACCACAAGTTTTAAAAGTCTTCGTTTGTTTTTTAAACTTCGTGGCAAATCAAACTACCTCACATAAAATGAGACGAAAAAAGTAGTATATCTTGGGCCCGCGCTGGCGCGAAAACCTAATATCTAGTATGTATATAAGGTTAAATATGTAGACTGACACGTCCTTTAATTTGACATCAAAAGCATGCAAAGATGTTGACTATATAAATATTATATACCTTTCATGCATGAGAACAGTAACATCTTTACATTCGTTTGGAATAGGATCTAAACCAGGTTATTCTTAGCTTCTAGGAAAAGAAATATTGTCGGCTCCGTTTATTTTTATTTGTTCAGTATATTAAAAATAATTGTTTGATTTAATTTGTCAGTTTAGAATAAAATCAAGAAACAATTTATCATTTTGCATCTATTTTACCTTTGCTATTAAGTATTATTATTATTCATTTTTCAGTATTTAGATAACTTAGAATTAATAGAAGTGATGTAAAATTATGTTTCTGTTTATTGTTTCTTATAAAGTACACAAGTAAAGATGGACAGAAAAGGTAAAAAAAACAATATGTTATTCATAGGTCATCTTATGAAATTGATTTCTTAAATAGTTATTCAACTAGTAAAAATAAATTAACAAAATTATTTCTTATATCACAAAAGTTACTCATCTTTGAGACTTTGACTATTTTAATCACAAGGTAAGGTCTTTTTGTTTTGTGTATAAAACAATTATCTTTGTTGTTAAATTAGATTTGAACCTAATTCACACCTCAAAAGTTAGCTTTAAAAAAAAGAGGATTGCTCAAGTATTATAAAAAGCCCAGAATTTCATTTATTATCCTTCCACGCCCAGATCCGGACATTCTTTTGTATATCGGTGGTTCCCATTGTTAGGCCTGGTGCGTGCACGTTTATGGACCAGAGCTATTTCCATCTTGTGCCAAGTTTCCAAGGGAGGCACTTGCGATTGACTCGTATACTATGTTAAATTAGATTTGAGCCTAGCTCACCCTATATCTATCTCAAAAGTTAGCTTAAACTTTATTATAAGGAGCCCAAGATTCCTTTCATTTGTCAAAATGGGACACTCAGTACTCGACTCGTAAAATCTCTTTTTATACTAAATAATTATTAAAAAAAAAGTTCCAAAATTACAGACTTGTTACGTGCAATTGTTTTTTGGTTGTTTAAATTCATTTAGCTACAATTCATTTTCGAATTTTACTGCTAACAGAAGAAATCCACTAATTGAAGATAAATGACCCAATTTAAATTAGATCAATATTAGCAAGCTATTTTATATTATATAATTCGTTCATATAATACTATAATATAACCGCGTGACTAATTATATAGGAATAATTAATTAAGATACGATTATATGATCAATACTTGAGACTATGTTTGACTACAATATCCATGTCACTCTCTGCATAAATTACTAAAATATTATTTTTAGAAAAATACATGTAATATTAATAAGCTAATTAACTTATATTCTCAAAGTCCCTAAGTTGGACTAAACACGTTGGGTCTATTCTAGATTCGCCACTGTCAAGAATCTCTAATAATTTATGCTGCTGGAGCATAATCATAATCTCCATCATCGTCATCTCCTTCCAAAGATGTTGCAAGAGCATAATCATAGTCTCCGTCATCGTCATCTCCATTCAAGGATGCTGCTGGAGCATAGTCATAATCTTCATCATCGTCATCTCCTTCTAAGTATGCTACAGGAGCATAGTCATAATCACCATCGTCATCTCCATCTGAATATGACCTTCTGTTCGGAAACCCAATAATCTTGAAAATGCTAGACATTCTAATTAAATATAAGATATTGAATGTTGTATATATATATGATCTCTTTGATATGGAAAATGAAGAATTAATGTTTTAATTTTGTGGTGTAAATAGGTGAGGTAACCATATGCTTATATAAAGAAAAGAGACTAGTGTGGACTCATTTTGACACATTAGAAAGTGTGTGTGTTACATGAGGAATGTGCACAACCATAAGTTGGCTCAATTTAAGCTACTTTTGGAGTTGCCACATCCAAAATTCACTTTACATGTCAATTATTATTATATATACACACAAATGCATGTGCTTTAAAGATTATTCTTTATATTTCTTGGTTGTGGAGATGGAATATAAACAATCAAAATCCATTAAAAGTAGCATAAATTTTAAAAATAAATTAATCATAATCCTTGTTGCTATCTTTTCGATTTCATAATGCAGTCTATTTGCCACAAAAAAATTGTAGAATAAGAGAGGTTAAAGTAAAGTCTTTTGAAATAGGTGCAACTTCCTATAAAAATTAAAAGTGTGCATGCCACATGGAAGTTTGTAGTAATATCTATCTATGTGCATGGATGCTTAGTTGGCATGCCACCTAGACAGGATTAGCTAACCTTATTCGAGCGATATCTTTTTGTCGAAAAATTATGTTGTATAGATAGGTTAAGTATAATTGATTTTATACTAGTTAGTGAAACGGTTGAGTGGGTGTGAAAGGGTTTTTTACTTCAATAGTTTTTTCTCTATTTTTTTTGTGTGTTTACTAGTTTATATTTTGACACCATTTAATAAAAATCGTGATTCCGCGCTACTGAGGGGTTAGATTATAGAAAGAATATGTCCTTTGATGGAAAATGTAAAAATGTCGACACTAATTCGTTTATTGCATGAATAATGCTAAAGTAGGAGCTTAAAGCTTAGTGGCACTTGCCAATGCTTTATTTCTTCATTACATCTTGAACAAACAATTGATTTTAGCAGGTTCAAATATTTAAAGTTTTATGTAAATGATAAGGAATTTTTTGATGCGTCGATGAGTTCTAATATTGAAAAATTGACTTTTCTTACTTTACCTATTAACATTAATGTCAAGCAACTATAAGTTGATGATAATAGTACACTTCTCTCCAAATAGATTTACTAACTCACAAGATGAGGACGATATCTTTGAGGAAGGCGAGGAAGAAAATATGTTGGATATTCAGTATTTTGCAAATGTAATTAGGGATGCAAATATTTCTTTTAGATAACAACGTAATAATAAAAAGAAGCATAAAAGAAAGAATAATTGGGATAATTATAATTAGAAAACTAAGGAGTTTGTTCCACGATAATAATCAATGAAAATTATATTCAATGAAAGTATACAATAAAAATTACGCTATCTATGTATACGTATAACTTAAGTAATGTTTACAAGGAGATGAAAAAACATATTTTTTCTAGGTTACATTTGAAGTTATGATAAATATAAGGGAAAATTACTCATATACACATATATACTTACCTTAATATCCATTTATCCCTACTTTTTTTAAAAATTTCAAAAATTCCTTAATTTCCCCAATTAATGAAATCTTCCGGATACATAAAGATTTCACTCCTTTTTTCAGCCAACACCCACATTTCCCACTACCCATTTCACTCCTCCATTTTATCCCTAAATTCTCTCCACTTCTTTAACAGTTACAAATTTCAAATTCATTTTGATTTTCAAAAGGAATCTCTCTCAAGTTTATCAGTTTCTAAGTTCCGAATAGGTAGGAATTTTATTCTCCATTGTTGTCTTCTTCGTGTTTTTTACTGATACATATGGATCAGGGTCCATCATTTAGTATTGGTGTTTCTCAAATAAATTCTACTAATGCTAATCGTACATATGATTCTGACGATGAAATGTGGGCTTGAAAACAGATCCAAGCTATTGTACGACACATTAGCGATGAAGGACAAGAGCGTTGTCAATTCAAAAACAAAGGTTGGAGAAACAACCAAAAAAAGGGGAAGAAAAGCGACATCTGTCATTTTCCGACCCACACTTCCTAGGGTATGTGTTTACACAAAATTTTATATTTTTTTGGCTTTGTTATGGAGTTGGTTGTGTTTGGACAGAAATAATTTGATACATTAATAGTGAAGCTACGTTACCTCTCAATTCAATGTTTTCATAGTCTGTTAGACAATTATTGGTTTGTAATCGATTAATTTTGTGTTTTTTTGATACATTAAAACCCTAATTTTATGTTACATTGATGCATGTGGTCTGTTGGGTCAAATTAAGAGTCCTTTAACAATGAAGATACATTTTTTACAATTCAATGTTAGTGTAGTATGCTGCTGATTTTGTTTTTTCCTTATACATTAGAACCCCAAACTTTTAGCACTATATTGTATAGATTCAATTTTTAAAAATGTCTCAGATTCATTGATGTTTTCCATTGATGTATCTTCAATCATCTTATTCTTAGCTTCTAGGAAAGAAATATTGTCGATTCCGTTAATTTTTATTTGTTCAGTATATTAAAAATAATTGTTTGATTTAATTTGTCAGTTTAGAAAATTAAGAAATAATTTATTATTTTGGATCTATTTTACCTTTGCTATTGAGTATTGTTATTCATTTTTCAACATTTAGATGACTTATAATTAATAAGAGTGAAATAATAAAATTATGTTTCTCTTTATTGTTTCTTAAAAAGTACACAAGTAAAGATGGACAGAAAGAGTAAAAAATAATTTATTATTCATAGGTCATCTTATGAAATTGATTTTTTAAATAGTTATTCAACTCGTAAATATAAATTAGCAAAGTTATTTCTTTATGTCTGAAAAGTTACTCATCTTTGACTATTTTAAGCACAAGCTAAGGTCTTTTTATTTGGTGTATAAAATGCTTATCTTTGTTGTTAAATTAGATTTGGACCTATCTCACACCTCAAAAGTTAGCTTAAAAGAAAGAAGATTGCTCAAGTATTATAAGAAGCCCAGAATTTCATTTAATACCCCTCCACGCCCAGATCCGAACATTCTTTTATATATCGTTGGTTTCCATTGTTTGACTTGGTGCATGCACGTTTATAGACCAGAGCTTTTTCCATCCAGTGTCAATTCCCATGGGGGCCACTTGTGTTTGGCTCGTATACTATGTTAAATTAGGTTTGAGCCTAGCTCACCCTATACCTATCTCAAAAGTTAGCTTAAACTTTCTTATAAGGAGCCCAAGATTCCGTTCATTTGTCAAAATGGGACACTCAGTACTCAACTCGTAAAATCTCTTTATATACTAAATAATTATAAAAAAAAAGTTCCAAAATTACAGACTTGTTACGTGCAATTGTTTATTGGTTGCTTAAATTCATTTAGCTACAATTCATTTTCGAATTTTACTGCTAACAGAAGAAATCCACTAATTGAAGATAAATAACCCAAATTAAATTAGATCACTATTAGCAAGCTATTTTATATTATATACTAATTCGTTCATATAATATTATAATAACCACGTGACTAATTATATAGGAATAATTAATTAAGATACGATATATGATCAATACTTGAGACTAGGGGTGTTCACGGGTTGGTTTGGGTCGGTTATTGGTCAAAACCAAAACCAAACCAACTTAATCGGTTTTAAAATTATCAAAATCAAACCAAACCAAACATAATATACATTTATCGGTTTGGTTGTTTTCGGTTTTGATTTGATTTGGTTCGGTTATTCGGTTATTAACCATACATAAAAATAAAATAAACAATTCATTCAAAACGTGAAAAAAGTGACAACAATCCATTCAAACGAAAAAATAGTTAGAATGACTGGCTTTACAGAACTTTGGATCATTGATTTTACTGAATAAAACTTCAAAATTCACTATTTTGGCATAGAAGGAAGAGACAATGACATTTTCAGTCCCACAATGAATTTCCATAGACACTCATATACATGAAACCAACAAGAAAAATGTTCTCATCTTGGACATTTTTTCTTTCATAAGTAAATTATAAATAAATTTTGATGAAACATATATAAAATCTTTAAAATTGTTTATGAATATAATATATTATGTATGCATAATAATAAAATTAATGTATATAACTTGTTGGTTCGGTTCGGTTATTTCTTTGATTTTTTTTGAACAAAACCATAACCAAACCAAATACTATCAGTTCTTAACAATCTAACACCAAACCAAACCAAAATTAAATTAAATCGGTTCATTTAATCGGTTTGGTTTGATTTTTCGATTTGGATCGATTTTTATCCAAACCATGAACGCCCCTACTTGAGACTATGTTTGACTACAATATCCATGTCACTCTCTGCATAAATTACTAAAATATTATTTTTAGAAAAATACATGTAATATTAATAAGCTAATTAATTATATTCTCAAAGTCCCTAAGTTGGACTAAACACGTTGGGTCTATTCTAGATTCGCCACTGTCAAGAATCTCTAATAATTTATGCTGCTGGAGCATAATCATAATCTCCATCATCGTCATCTCCTTCCAAAGATGTTGCAAGAGCATAATCATAGTCTCCGTCATCGCCATCTCCATTCAAGGATGCTGTTGGAGCATAGTCATAATCTTCATCATCATCATCTCCTTCTAAGTATGCTACAGGAGCATAGTCATAGTCACCATCGTCATCTCCATCTGAATATGACCTTCTGTTCTGAAGCCCAATAATCTTGAAAATTCTAGACATTCTAATTAAATATAAGATATTGAATGTTGTATATATCTATGATCTCTTTGATATGGAAAATGAAGAATTAATGTTTTAATTTTGTGGTGTGAATAGGTGAGGTAGCCATATGCTTATATAAAGGAAAGAGACAAGTGTGGACTCATTTTGACACATTAGAAAGTGTGTTGTGTTACATGAGGAATGTGCACAACCATAAGTTGGCTCGATTTAAGCTACCTTTGAAGTTGCCACATCCAAAATTCACTTTACATGTCAATTATTATTATTATTATTATTATTATTATTATTATTATTATTATTATTATTATTATTATTATATATACATATACACAAATGTGCTTTAAAGATTATTCTTTATATATCTTGGTGGTGGAGATAGAATATAAACAATCAAGATCCATTAAAAGTAGAATAAATTTTAAAAACAAATTAATCATAATCATTAATATTGCTATCTTTTCAATTTCATAACGCAATCTCTTCGCCTCAAAAAAATGTAGAATAAGAGAGGTTAGAGTAAAGTTTTTTGAAATAGGTGCAACTTGCTATAAAAATTAAAAGTGTGCATGCCACTGGAAGTTTGTAGTAATATCTATCTATGTGCATGGATGCTTAGTTGGCATGCCACCTAGACAGGGTTGAGCTAACCTTGTTTGGCGATATCTTTACGTCAAAAAATTATGTTGTATAGATAGGTTAAGTATAATTGATTATATATATATATATATATATATATATATATATATGTTGACACTATTTCATCATACAAGGTGAATCTTTAGTGAAACGGTTGAGGGGTGTAAAAGGGTTTTTTACTTCAACAGTTTTTTCTCTATTTTTTTGTGTGTTTACTAGTTTATATTTTGACACCATTTAATAAAAATTGTGATTCCGCTACTGAGGGTTAGACTATAGAAAGAATATGTCCTTTGATGGAAAATGTAAAAATGTCAACACTAATTCGTTTATTGCATGAATAATGCTAAAGTAGGAGCTTAAAGATTAGTGGCACTTGCCAATGCTTTACTTCCTCATTACATCTTGAACAAACAATTGATTTTAGTACGTTCAAATATTTAAAGTTTTATGTAAATGATAAGGAATTTTTTGATGCGTCGATGAGTTCTAATATTGAAAAATTGACTTTTCTTACATTACTTATTAACACTAATGTCAAGCAACTATAAGTTGATGATAATAGTACACTTCTCTCCAAATAGATTTACTAACTCACAAGATGAGGACGATATCTTTGAGGAGGGAGAGGAAGAAAATATGTTGGATATTCAGTATTTTATAAATGTAAATAGTGATGCAGATATTTCTTTTAGATAACAACGTAATAATAAAAAGAAGCATGAAAGAAAGAATAATTGGAATAATTATAATTAGATGTCACGATCCAAAAATGGACGTGATGGCACTCGTCTTAACCCACCAAGACAAGTCAGCCTAAAACTTAGCCATTACAATAAAATGCGGAAATTTTTATAATAAACTCAAAAATACCCCCAAAATTTGGTTGTCACGTGTACAAGCCTCTGAAGTATTACAATTGAATCAAAATAAAAATACAAGTCTCATATGACAGTGTTTCTAGAGTAGAACACGATCATAAACAGGAGTAAAAAGGTCTGTTGAGTTGACAAACAGCTACCAAAAAGCCTCTAAAAAGAAGAGAATATATCATAAAGGTCCAGGCTAATAACCTACAAAAAAAATGTGGTAGCAAGGGGTGAGTACCAAACTACGTGGTACTCAGCAACTAAACTTCTAAACACAAGTTAAGGGGATAGAATACGGGTACTCCTTACACCCCAACTGAACCTTCACAACTACAACATGCATAAAATCAGCCCAACCTAACAGTTCACAATTCACATAACACATATCTCAACCGCAACATTCTAACAATCACATATTCTCAACAACAAGCTCAATATTCATCAATTACAATCTCCACGACTACAACCTGCTTAAAACCAGCCCAACCTAACAGTTCACAATTCACATAGCACATATCTCAACAACAACACTCTAACAATTACATATCCTCAACAACAAACTCAATATTCACCAAGCAAAGTTCCACAGAAAGGCACTCACAAGATCAGCAAAACACAACATCAAGTTCACTAATAATAAATATGTGCAATGCGATGTCAAGTATAGTGATGCATGTCTGACCTAGTAATACACACCCATTGTCTCTCAGTCCGGGACCCATGGGGGACATATATGTCTATGCATCCATCGCAGCGCGCGATACGTCCCTCAAAATGGTACATCCTCTTTAATTTCTTATTCTTTCTCAATTCACATAACACTTGTCACAACCATGTCTCAGAACAATGAAAATGACATGTTCATACAAATAATAAGGAGATGACCATTTTCATAACATTGCACAATTCACAACAACACAATAATGATACAACATCAACAATGATTCAACAAACCTTTCAAACCATTCTCAACCAGGGGCGGACCCACGTGTTGTCCAGGGGGTTCACCCGAATCCCCTCAAAAAAAAATTACACTGTATATATAAGGTGAATTTTTTGAATTTATGTGGATATATATATTTTGAACCCCCTTAATGACAAGGTGAAGGAGATAGCCCAGTGGCAGCTCCCTTCAAAGTTAAGCCTGACGTCCAGGGATCGAATCCCTGGGTTAGTGTTTTATTTTTTAGTTTTTTACTTTCTGTTTTATTTTTTGTTCCAGTTCCGAATTTAATGTTTTTTTTTAATAAAATGTGGTGTTAAACCCAAAAAAACTCAAGGGTCCCAACTCCCATACTCCCATTCCTAAAAGCTAATAACTTTTTCACTTTTCAAATCCCTAAATCACTTTCTTGTTCTTCCCCAACTCAAAACTCAAATATTAAAATCATCTCCCATAATATTCTATTGTTGATTGTTTCATACTTGATACTTCATGCTTGAATCTCACATTCAATTCGAAATGAAAAATCAAAACTCATGCTTATTGCTTAAAAGGTAAAAGCCCTTTTCTCTTCTTCTTCTTTTCTTTCAATTTTCAAGAAATTAAATGGGTCTTTATTTTTTAAGGTTGTAGACTTGTAGTATCTCTGATTATCTGAAGTGGAGGCTCAAAGCTAAAATTAAAAGGGTTGATTGTTTGTCTTTTCTCCAAGGTAAGCTTTTCTCTCAATTTTCTTGAAAAGTTCATCTTTCTTGATTGAATA
The DNA here is from genome assembly GCA_029007595.1 of Solanum commersonii. Taxonomy (NCBI): domain Eukaryota; kingdom Viridiplantae; phylum Streptophyta; class Magnoliopsida; order Solanales; family Solanaceae; genus Solanum; species Solanum commersonii. The sequence goes on from JAJTWQ010000033.1 coordinate 91,649, forward strand.
TTGACTATCTTCATTTTAAGTTGTGAAATTTTTTTGATTGGTTTTTTCTATTCTTTCTTTGATAGTCGTAACTAGATTGAAGAACCATTTGAATTTTGATGGTAATATCTAATGTAATTTGTAAAAAGTTATCTTTAATGCATTTAACAATTAACTATTTTGTATAGATTCATAGTCAATGGAGAAGTACTTTTTAAAGTATCAAATTCAAGTTTTATTGCTCAGAATCAACCTAACGGGGAAGAAAATGCTAATCATTTGGAAGTACCATCACACTCTTCTCAAGAATTTGATTCAAGTTCTTTAAAGGTTGATCCAGGTGAAAGAACTCAAATCTTGGAATTTCATCCAAATCACTGTGACGCTATTAGAAGAGCTTATCTCCAAAAAAAAACCTTGTCAACCTCTATTAAGAGAGTTTCCACAAACAAACATTTTTGGAGATGTGCGTCGTTTTAATCATAAATGGTTTGATGAATTTCCTAATTGGTTAGAGTATAGTATAAGTAAAGATGCAGCCTTTTGTTTGTATTGTTATTTATTCAAGCAAAATAACAATCTTCAAGGCGGAGGTGAAACATTTTCGAGTGTGGGGTTTAGAAGTTGGCATAAAAAAGCTAGTTTGCAAACACATGTTGGTGGGCATACTAGCATTCACAATCAATCAAAAAGAAAATGTGAAGATCTAATGCGACAACAACAATCCATACATGCTTCATTTGAGAAACAATTTAATCAAGATAAGCACGGGTATCAGATCCGCTTAGCAGCTTCAATTGATGTAGAAAGACTTCTTGTGAAACAAGGCTTGGCATTTCGAGATCATGATGAATCTAAATTATCACTTAACAGAGGTAATTTTCTTGAGATTCTTTCATTTTATGCTCAAAAGTGTGATGAAGTTCGTAAGTTTGTATTGGAAAATGCTCCTCAAAATGACCAAATGACTTGTCCAAAAATTCAAAAAGATATTGTAATTGCTTGCAAGATTGAAACAATTAAGGGCATCATAAAGGAACTAAATGGTGATTATTTTTCCTTATTGGTTGATGAATCTTTTGATGTTTCACGCAAGGAGCAAATGGCGGTTGTTTTACGATATGTTGATAGAAGAGGATTTGTGATGGAGAGACTTCTTGACATTGTTCATGTTAAAAATACTAGTGCTTTATCTCTAAAAGAAGCAATTGTCAATTTACTTTCTCAACATTCCTTGAGTCTATCTTATGTGCGTGGACAATGCTATGATGGAGCAAGTAATATGCAAGGTGATATTAATGGCCTTAAGATGCTGATTAAGAAAGAGAGTAGATCAGTTTATTCCATACATTGTTTTGCTCATCAACTTCAATTAACTCTTGTTGGTGTTTCTAAAAGATGTCTTCAAGTTGGAGAACTTGTTCATTTGGTTTCAAATATGTTTAATGTTTTGGCGGCTTCTTATAAACGTATGGATGATTATCGAGAATCTCAAAAAAATAAAATCAAGAAGCTTTTGATATGGGTGAGCTTAAAACGGGTAGAGGCTTGCATCAAGAAGTTGGTATTTCTAGAGCTTGCAATACTCGTTGGGGATCTCACTTCAAATCTTTTAATTGTTTTATTCTCAAGTTTGGTACAATTATGGACATTCTTGATAATATTGTTGAAACTGCACATTCTATGGATGAAAGATCCAGGGCAACAGGATATATCAGAATTGCTCAAACTTATGAGGTTGCATTCATGTTGCATTTGATGAAAGAAGTTTTAGGAATTACTAATGATCTTAGTACATGTTTACAAAAAAAGGAGCAAGACATTGCAAATGCCATGCTACTTGTTAAAGTGGCCAAGAGAAGGCTACAAGAGTTGAGGGAAAATGAAAGATGGGATTTATTTGTTGTTGAGGTTTCTGCAGTTTGTATCAAGTATAATATTGTGGTGCCTAATTTTGATGAGCCGTATGTTAATTCTGAAAGATCACGGCGTAAATCTGCTGATTATACTGTTTTTCATCATTATCGTGTTGAAGTATTTTGTAAAGTAATTGATTGGCAATTGCAAGAACTCAATGATCGTTTTGATGAGGTAACAACCGAGTTGCTTTATGGAGTTGCTTGTTTGAATCCGGTAGACTCATTTTCAAGTTTTGATATCCAGAAAATAATGAGAATGACTGAATTATATCCTGATGACTTTGACGAGCTTAGCATGTGTGCACTTGAGAATCAACTAGCAAATTACATTATTGATGTCCGTGATATCGATAAAAGGTTCTCTGATTTACATGGGTTTTGTGATCTTTCAAAAAAATTTGTTTAGACAAAAAAACATTCATGTTATCCTCTTGTATTTCGTTTGGTGAAATTCGCTTTGCTTCTGCCAGTTGTCACTGCATCCGTTGAAAGAGCTTTTTCGGGAATGAAATTTATTAAGAATGAGTTGCGAAGTCGAATGAATGATGACTTCTTGAGCGGTTACATGGTTCATTTTATGGAGAAGGATGTGTTTAAGGATGTTTCAACGGATGATATTATTTTGTCTTTTCAAGCAATGAAGCCTCGTTGAATAGTATTGTAAACGTGCTTGAGAAGTATTAGCACTGACCTCTTTTTGGAGTTTGCAGTTAGCACTCTAGTCCTAGAGTGAGACATTACGAAGTGCTAATTTTTTTTGTTCTAGTTAGCTCCATTTATTGCTCTACTTAGCATCCTAGTTCTAGATTGACATATTGTATAGGGCTAACTTTTTGTTTCACTGTAATCACTCATGTTAGGTTTTTTCTTGTAACGAAACTAACTTTTTATACCTATAAACTATATACTACTACTTCCTTGAAATTTTATTTTGTTGTCTTATTTACATGTTTATACTTTTATTTTTCGAACCCCCTGAACAAAAATCCTGGGTCCGCCACTGTTCTCAACACATCACAAACAATTAATCACATTGCCTTTTATTACCCCTTATTCATCATTAGAATTAATCAATGTGGACAAGTCAACCCATCAACAAGTCTCATTACACCCAAACACATATTACAAGGAAATACATGAATTCGATACACTTAACGAGGGTTTAGAAATCCACTTGCCTTAATCAATCAAGAATTCACTCAGGAACTTGAGTCTTTCCCTTTTGTTGAACTTCCAACTCAAAGCAATCTATTCAAATAAATGACCACAATAAGATTCCAAAACTAACAACACTCATATTACTATGTGTTTAGCTTTGACCCAAAAATTCACCCAAGTTTATAATCAAGTTCTTAAGCTCGATGTCAATTAACATGTCAACTCTCATATTTCTCAAATTCAAGCCTAGGGTTAAGTCATAATTTCTCTAAACACTACACCCCTAATAGCTTTCATATAATATAATACACCCGATATTTAATTACATATCTCAATATATCAAACTTGAGTCTTAATATGATAACCTCAAAAATAATTCTTAAACCGAAATTTAATATATAACCAGTGTCCTTTAACAACGAACCAGTACTATTCAAGTCTACCAAGAAATATGCAGCCATTAACTAACTTCGTAAAAAAATACCCTTTTCCAATGATTACATCATCATTAACCCTTCATATATATATCACTAACTTGTCCCAACTTAATTTGAAAGAAAACTAATACTATCGTGTAAGACGGATCATTTAATGTCTAATGCAATAAACATTATAATATTAAAAGGATCATGAACACAGTAACTCATTAATGAGTCAATATGAAGTAACTTGCTTATATTAACCAAAAACTTTAAAAAAAAACTAAATTGAATCATTAACTTCATTAAATAATTATTAAATGTAATCTAATTGCCATGATCTCTGGCCACAATCTTTCCAAACAACAATCACTAAATGACATTCCAACAAGGAGGATATTATTATACTAATGTATACCCCTATCTTAGTAATTACAACTTACAATAAGAATTAGACTTGAGGTTTACTTGAAGCACGAACTATTTTTTCTTGCGACGCCAACTGTGCCTCTGCTCCTCTCTCGTACAATTCTTTTCTTTTCCTCTCTCAAATTGTGGACTAAAATGTTAAACCGTACTAACATATTTTAATGTATATGGGGCTTATAATCAATGGAAATTATATCCAATGAAAGTATACAAAATTCTTTACGCTATCTATGTATACGTATAACTTAAGTAATGTTTACAAGGAGATGAAAAAAAGTATTTTTTTCTAGGTTTACATTTGAAGTTATGATAAATATAAGTGAAAATTACTTATATACACACATATACTTATCTTAATATCCATTTATCCCTACTTTTTTTTAAAAAAATCAAAAATTCCTTAATTCCCCCAATTAATGAAATATTTCGGATACATTTTATCCCTAAATTCTCTCCACTTCTTTAGCAGTTACAAATTTCAAATCCATTTTGATTTTCAGAAGGAGTCTCTCTCAAGTTTATCAGTTTCTAAGTTCCGAATAGGTATGAATTTTATTCTCCATTGTTGTCTTCTTCGTGTTTTTTACTGATACATATGGATTAGAGTCCATAATTTAGTATTGGTGTTTCTCAAATAAATTCTACTAATGCTAATCGTACATATGATTCTGACGATGAAATGTGGGCTGAAAATAGATCCAATCTATTGCATGACACATTAGTGATGAAGGATAAGAGCGTTGTCAATTCAAAAACAAAGGTTGGAGAAACCCCCAAAAAAGGGGAAGAAAAGCGGCATCTGTGATTTTTCGACCCACTCTTCCTAAAGGTATGTGTTTACACTATTTTTTTTTATTTTTTTGGCTTTGTTATGGAGTTGGTTGTGTTTGGACAGAAATAGTTTGATACATTAATAGTGAAGATACATTACCTCTCAATTCAATGTTTTCATAGTCTTTTAGACAATTATTGATTTGTAATCGATTAATTTTGTGTTTTGCTGATACATTAAAACTCTAATTTTATGTTACATTGATGCATGTGGTCTGTTTGGTCAAATTAAGGGTTCTTTAATAATGAAGATACATTTTTACAATTCAATGTTAGTGTAGTATGCTGCTGATTTTGTTTTTTCTTATACATTAGAACCCCAAATTTTTAGCATTGTATAGTATGAATTCAATTTTTAAATGTATCTCAGATTCATTAATGTTTTCCATTGATGTATCTTCAATCGTCTTATTCTTAGCTTCTAGGAAAAGAAATATTGTCGGTTCCGTTAATTTTTATTTGTTCAGTATATTAAAAATAATTGTTTGATTTAATTTGTCAGTTTAGAAAATTAAGAAATAATTTATTATTTTGGAAAAGGTAAAAAAACAATATGTTATTCATAGGTCATCTTATGAAATTGATTTCTTAAATAGTTATTCAACTCATAAATATAAATTAGCAAAGTTATTTCTTTATATCAGAAAAGTTACTCATCTTTGACTATTTTAATCACAAGCTAAGGTCTTTTTATTCGGTGTATAAAATACTTATCTTTGTTGTTAAATTAGATTTGGACCTAACTCACACCTCAAAAGTTAGCTTAAAAGAAAGAGGATTGCTGAAGTATAATAAGAAGCCCAGAATTTCATTCATTACTCCCTAAAATGAGTAATTGATTAATAAAAAATATGAAAAATATAACCTAAAAATTCATCATAAAGTCATTTTCATATTTTTTATTATTCAATTACTCATTTTCGTGATTTATCGGGAAAAAAAATTTGAAAATTGTTGAAATTAAGGTTATTTGCGAATTTTTGGCGTTAATTTTATATTTTTTTCATATTTTTCCTATTTTTTATTAGTCAATTACTCATTTTCGGGATTTACCGAAAAAAAAATTAAAAAAATTGTTGAAAACGGGTTGGGTAGTTTATTTAAAGGGGGTATATCTAGACCTTTTCGAATAGTTTAGGGGTATATTTGACCCTTTTTCCTTTAATATAAATGTCACGTGGTAATGTAAAAATGACGTGGCAATTCCATTTGGCATTTAACGCCCATAAGGGCATATCTAGACGAAAAGTTGGACGGCGAGGGCATGAGTGAGCTAAACTTTAAACAGGGGTATATCTAGACCTTTTCGAATAGTTTAGGGGAATATTTGACCCTTTTCCCTAAAAAAAATTAGGGAAAAGAGTCAAAAATACCCCTCAACTTTGGTTTATTGTTTGACTTTACCCTCGCCGTTAAAATGAAGTTAATTTTACCCCTTTCGTTACTAATTTCACCAAATTTACCCCTCAATTGACGGAAATTCCATAATTGACTCAATTTAACCTAAATTTTAAAAAAAAAACTCATTCCCCATTTTAAACCCAATGCCCGACCCGTCCAAAGTTGAGGGTATTTTTGACCCTTTGCCCTCAATTGGATGAAAAATTCAAATCAACTAAAATTACCCAATTTCAAGTAAATGACCCGATTTTCTCTTTTAATCCGAACCCGACCCATTTATATCAAATTAGAACCCTAAACCTATCTCTCTAATCTTCTCCATCTCCTTCTTCCATTGAAACACATACTACTAAAATTGACAACAAATATTCGGTAGTTAAACTCATGCATATTGGTCCTTCCTACTAAAATTGCACCACTATTTCGTAATTTTGACATAGAAACCCCATCCACCTTCACCTAGCAAACCTCATGAAACCATTTAGAACCACCTACACTTTTTAACAGGGAAAAATGTTCAGCTAAAAATGATAGAGATATTTACGGAGAAAATATGAAGTTAAACAAATACTCAGATGAAAATAGCAATCAGTGTCATCCTTGACTGCAATGAAAATCCCATCCAAGATTGACAGTGGGTTTCCTCCATGACAACATTCAATAGAGGAAGTATATGAAAAAGATTAGAGAGATTTAGCACACTAGTGTGGTCGGAGCTTAGAGCTCGTTCAATCATCAGATTTTGCTTTCCTGCGGGCAGATCTGAAATAATGATGTTGCTTGCTTGTTGAGCCTAGCCAGATATGAAGTTGTGGCTGTTGTTTTCGAGCCTTGATTCTCGCCTGATTGTGTTGTTGGTTTGATCTGTTAGCGGTGCTTCAGTTGTTTTCCTATGGGGTTTTGGTCGGGGTTTTGTTGGTTAGTTGTTTGGAGGTCGGAGAACTGGTGGTTTGGTGGTCATTTGCTGGTTGTTTTAGCTTGGGTGATGGAGGTTTGGGTTCTGGTGGGCTGAAGTATGGTTTTACCACTAGATTTTGGCGTGGAGAGGGTGGTGTTTGAGAGTCAAGTTTGTGTCGATTTCACAGCTGTTTGAATGATTCCGACGGTGGGTGGTTTGCTTAATGTCGTTCCAGTTTGGAACTGGCCGGAAATGGAGAAGAAAGATCTTATTGTCGTCACCAGAAAGTAGAGGAAAATGGGTTTGTTGTTAATGTTTTCTGCTTGATATTGTTTCTGGTTTTTGGGGGTTTTGAGTGGTGGTTTCAGGTGGTCGTTTGGAGGTTGTTTTGGTGGTGTTTCGTCGGAAAACGGAGAAAATGAATGAGGATTGCCGGAGCTTGATTTGGGGTTTTAATTTGGTATAAATGGGTCGGGTTCGGATTAAAAAGAGAAAAAATTGGGTAATTTTAGTTGATTTGGATTTTCCATCCAATTGAGGGGTAAAAATGTTGAAATTAGTAACGGCAAGGGTAAAAATAACTTCATTTTAACGGTAAGGGTATAGTCAAATAATAAATCAAAGTTGAGGGGTATTTTGACTCTTTACCCAAAAACTACTAGAGTTTCAAAAAGATTGATCGGTTTGACTTAAACGAAGTTTAAGAAATTAAAGAAGACTTTTGAATCTTGTGATCCTAAATTAAAGTTATGTCAAATTACAAAATTACCCTTAAAAACATTACTACAAAAAGTAAAATGTTACCAAAAAGGAAAGAGGTCATATATTTATTCTTTGTGAAACGGGAGGTTAATTTTCCAAAAGATATATTTATTTATTGGCCCTCACTCCCTTTAAAAGAGAAAAAATTTCTGTGAGTTCAAAACATCAAACACCTCATAGGCGCTAAAATGGAGAACCCATCTTCATCGGAGAATTTGCTTCAAACCCTAAATACCAAAGGATGGTGTTTCCGGGATATCAATCTTGTAAATTCACTCATTGCAGCTCAATTGGCGTCATCATATACCGTTAGTTCAATCGAATCGGAGCTCCTAAACATGGACTTACGATCCGTCGGCGGGAAGTCGTTGCCGGACTTTTCTCTTCTCCGTAAATCGTCTCATATCCAAGGCCCTAAAGTCCTTCAAGTAATTATCCTTTTTAAATTTCTCTTATATGAAGAGACTCTGTATAAATGTGTTATTTTGCATCATTTTGTGTACATAATGGTAGTAGCTAAATGATTATTGTAATGAGTTAGATTCAGTATTTCGAGGAAGTCGTATTGGATTTTGCTGAACTTGTATCTGTGCTTCTAGCTCCACCTCGGGTGAGTTTGGATTTGTACAATTAACAACTGTTTGAGCTGAAAGAAGTGAATTTGATTACACCTGTCTTTACATATTTTTGTTGCATAAGGAATTTGTATGAAGAATTTATATGTATATATGTGTAAAGGATAGCCCGATACACTAAGTATCTCGCATTTTGATAAAGAAATGAACTTTGGGCTTAACTTCAAAAGTTAGCTTATGAGGTGAGGAATGCTCAAGACCTTATAAGGAGACCTAGAACCCATCCCACAAATGATGTGTGACTCCAACACATTCACGCAAGGTCTGGGGAAGGGTCGCGCCCCTAAGGGGTGTGATGTAGGCAGCCATAATTTTGTGTACCCATTCGTCAAAAAATTACACTGTGCAAATAGAGTAAAAATGAATCTTTTTTGGTTTTATTTGAGTTGTTGAATCCCCTTGACATGAATAAAAGAAGCAAAATTCAAGTATAATGGTAAAAGGGGATTCAAAATTGCTTTAGTTCATATGTTCAAATTTCCAGTTCCGCCGCTACATCATGGATGTTAGTGGTAGTAGCCAAATAATTGTTGCTGTGAGGTAGATTCTGTATTTAGAGTGGGTGGGTTTGGATTTAAACGGGCTATTATATATATTTACTTTTTTAAAATTTCTTATATATGTAGAAATGTTCGAGCTGAAAGCAGTGAATTTGATCACACCTGCCTTTACATATTTTTTGTTGCATAAGGAAGTTGTATGAAAAAGTTATATGTAATTGCATCAATTTGTGTACATTGTGGATGTTAGTGGTAGTACCCAAAGTATTATTGCTATGAGGCAGATTCAGTAGTTAGAGTCAGTGGGTTTGGAGTTGGATGGACTATTATAAATACACAGAGTATTCAATGATGACTAAAATAAAAAATGGATGTTATTCCACGTTGACTGAAAGTTTCTCAAGCTTTTGCGATTAACTCTGTGTGTGATCACTGAATTTAATTGCTATGGAGGTCACACAAAAATTAATTTTGACTAATCTTTCTGTAAGAACTTATAGTTGCATTTTTAGGTAAGTTATGCCGAAGAACTCCTCAACTTTGATATGAGAACTCCTTATCTTCGGTTTTGTGCTGTAAACTAATGGCTTAATTGGGATTTAGCCACATGAACACTCGCTTGATATGAAGACTTTGCCATCTGCTTTGAAGGAGTTTTGTGAAGTTGTCCGTTATGTAACAATAAATGGCATCAATTTTATCATGTTTGAAATTTTGTAGAGATAATACATTTCATGGGGCTATATATGCAAATCAAAACAGGTTTTATTACAATCCTCACCCATTCTAGCAGAGGTGTGCTGTTGTGATTTACAGCACCCACTTTCTAAATTTTGGATCTGCCTCTGAGAGCTAGGTATGGGGACAAGTGTTGTTATTAAATTCTATTTGAAATATTATGCGTTTTTGAAATCATTATTGTAGACAACAGTCAAAACTGATAGTCATATCATACGGCATTCTTAATTACCCATTAGTCATGACTTATGAGATGTGGATTTGAATAGTATCAGATAATTAAACATCTCTTTTGTTAAGATCGTTCTCTCTCTCAGTTTCGATATATTTCATATAAATTTCAGAAAACCAGTTAAGTAGTTTTAATACATGCGACTTTCATACTATCTAAAATTTGTCTGTCCAAACTTTTATATTGGTTTTGCCTTTGGTCCACCCCTTGAAGTAAACTTTTCAAAACTTTGTGCTGCACTGAACTTCTTTCCTTCTTCTGTCTTCCTATTGTACATGGTCTCGATTAGATATCTTCTGTCAGAGATATATCACGAAGTAATATGGCTGAGAGTTCTGGAAGTTCCAACAATCGGCGTCTACTTAGATTAAAGCTCACTGATGGGCACTCTGAAATAACTGCTATAGAGTACTCTCATATACCATCAATTCCTGATGATGTTGTTCCTGGCACTAAGGTATTCCCCTTCTCTATGACAACTTGATAGAAATATTCATAGTAGATGGTTTACATTCTAATATACATCCTATTGGCTTGTGGTTTACCGAGAATAATGTATCTCTTCTTTTCTTGAGAAGGAATATGTATCTCTTTTAAATTCTATTGCAATCATTTTTACAAGTAATTATTCCTAAATCGTGTAATTCTCGACTCCTGCGGGTGATCAATACAACCTTTGCCATATGATATAGACATTTTAAAGCTTGCCAGAGGCGACCAGTTAATGGGTGTAATTTAGATCTAATTGCCAGTGATAAAAGTTCCAGCTCATGACTGTCTTGCTTGTTGGTAGTATACTATGATATGCTGCACAACTTAGTTATGATTCCTTGTGTGCATATGTGCTGCTTTTCAGGTGCGCTTGGAAAACAAAGCTACAGTTCACAGTGGTATTGTGTGTTTGAATGCCAAAATGATTACTGTTTTAGGAGGAGCTGTTAGATCTCTTTATGAGGAATGGCAGATGAACAAAAAATATTCAGGTTTCTCCCGTTCAACCTTGAAAGTAGCACATGAGGATGGAACTGCTGGTCCACCACCATTTGAAAAGTTGCAGATTGGAGCTTTGCACAAACCCCTTTCTCAGCATAAGAGATATTCTGGTCAGACGCGTCACACTTTTGATTTCACATATATATTTGCCCTCCTGTCATCATGCATTTATATTTTTAACATGGAGCTCTGGCATACTATCTTTAAATGATACCTCTTATTAGTTGATCCGTACAAGGCAATGAATGTTTTTGTTCGTGGGGAGGGTGGGTTTTGTTACCTTGGCTTTCTTATGTATGGATGTTGCAGTTATTTAACTGGTATTCATTTTTCCTCCAATATTATGAAGCAAATCTATCTCTACTCAATACTCTGGTGTGAAGATATTTTCTCTGTCATTTGGTAAAAGAGCATGTCTCACTTATGCAGAAAAAGCTCAAAGTTCCACAGCTAGTCAAACGCATAGATTTCAGAACAATGAGTCAAGGATAGAGAGCACGGGTAATGAACTGAAGCCACCTGCTCATATTGAAAGGATTGAAGAAAAGCCAAGCACCTCTGAATCAAGGCCAAAAGAAGGTGTAGCCTATTTGTCAAATTGTTATCTAATGGAAATACATGCTGCTTCATTCCTCCTGACATTTCACTGTCAGCATGTCCTTTCGGAAAAACCAAAGTTTTACTTTCACGATGTATTGAAATTATTTTTATCCTTAAAGTGTCTTCACCCTAACCTTCATATCTTTTTCTGACAGTGGCCGAGGCTGTCCCTGTTCAAAACCAAGCAGCTGCGCAAAAATTACTGCAGAAAATGAGTCAGCCTCCTCCTCGCGGTGGTCATCGTTCCAGAGGGCGAGGACACAGGGGAAGGGATAGAGAGGAAGATGAGTCGCACCTTCTTACTCTAGAGGAATGGGAAAGGAGAAAAACTGGTGCTAATCTTTCTGCAGCACATGATTTTCCTGATGTTAGCCAAGATGAGGATCTTGCAAGACAGCTGCAACATCAATTAGATTTCGAAGATTTTCATGTAAGTAAATATGGTTTTCAATATTCAAATGATAGTGGCACCTGACCTATATTCTCTTTCAAATTCATAATGTGGTCTCTCTATATGTACCTTAAGATTTGAAAGGAAGATCACACCTTGGCCATGAATTATACAGACGTACAGCTTATATTTCTTCGATTATTATCGAAATTATAATTTCTGAGAATATGACTTCTTTGAGGTGGACCAGTGGAAGCAAAGAACATGTTATAAAATTCCTCATTGCCTCTATGATTGGTTACAATGTCTCAAAAATCCATGTGAACATTAATCGGTCTAAAGCTCAGATAGAGTTATAATAACAAATATTTCGTCAGAGTTGCTGGGAAGTGCGTTTGATATGGTTCTTATACCAATTTTCAGGAACAACCAGATAGTACAACAGCTGCGGCAGAGAACATCAGAATGAGCATGTTCACATTTGAAAGAGACGATGGTGGAGGTCATGGAACAACAGGATTTAGGGGAAGAGGGAGAGGAAGAGGGAGGGGAAGAGGAAGAGGTAGGGGAAGGAGAGGCTGACTTCCGTCTACCATTCAGCCTTTCCCCCTTTTCATTTTCTATGTTAGATCTTTAGTTTTTAAGATATCACATACCTTTCCAAAAGACATCACATGTCTTTTTTTTTTCTTCTTTGGCTATTTGGCTATTTGGTATTTGTAACTGTTTTTTCAGAACCATTATCATGTGATATGCTATGTCTATTTCCTTAGATGTTTCCCTTCTTTGATCACCTATCTTATGAATGAGTTAGATATGCTGTTGATATTTCATGAAAGTGATGGTATTTGAGATGTTACCATGTGGTATTTAGTTGAACGTCTCAAATATGAAGAGTAATGGTAAAGTTGTTTTCGTGTGATGGTCGCGGTTTTGAGCCGTGAAATCATTCATTGATCAGATGTTTTGTTTTGTGCACTGAGTTATTCAATATTGTATATTAAATCTTGAATATTCCTGACTTTGTCACTATGCACTTATTGTAAATGTCCATTGGCATGAGTTCTTATTTATGAATGCTCATTTGGGATTTTGATTATCATACTATTTGTTGTTGCTACCGTTCTCTTCTTCATTGTTTTTAATATGAATTTTCACTACTGTGTTTGCATTACATGCTTATTTTTTGATATGTTTAAATTGAACCGAAGGTCTATAAGAAATAATTTCTACTCTCTCAAGATAGAAGTAAGACTACGTATACACCACCCTCCTCACACCTCACTTGTGATACTACACTTAATATGTTTTCGTTGAATGGTCATTCATTACTTCGAGTTGTTGCTTGTTTTTTTCACCTCATTGGTCAATGAAAGGGTGTCACATTGTATGTTTCCTTTTGGCTCTCGTATTATTTCACTCCCCTGAGTTTGATTGGCCAAATCAAGGGTCCCATTTTTGCTGACCATGTGGATAAAAGACAAAGGAGAGAAAAGGAGATGTGACAAAGTTCTTTATAAAGTCTAACAAAAAGTAGAAGAAAACACTTAGAATAAAATCGATATCCGTATTGGAATTTGATTATTCTGAATTTGTATTAGGTAGAGTTTCATTCAAGGATAGTAATCTCTATCAATGATATTTTTTCATATTCAGGACTTAAATTTGAGACCTCAAATTAAGAAAGAAGCAACTCCATCCACTACATCATATTTGATACAAAATTTAGTACTTAATTAGAGGACGTGCACTCCAAATACATACAAAAAGTGGTAATGCAAGAGTTATATTTTATTTATCTTTCGTTTAATTAAATTGCGGCAAGAGTTATTAATAAGGCTTGTGATTGAATGAAGAAGATATTTTCATTCTTAACTAGACAGGATCATGTCCTAAATAATTTTTTTTGCAGTGAATGAAATTATTCAAGAATCACCTTTATCAGTGAAGATTTTTTTTAAAAAAATGAGAAGGTGGATAGGAACAATGAATTAAAATTTATTTATTTTTTAGAAAATAAGGTAGCATCCCATATTCAAAACATGTTTTCACACATATTATATTTTTTTAGAGATAAAATACAAATCATTATACACTGACACGTGGCTTTTAGTTCATCTTGTTATAATAAGAACAAATTAGGAATTTTTTTTTCTTTGTGGCAAATAACTAGGAAATTTCTTACTTTCTTATTGTGTATCAAATAATTTAAATTTCACAATTGATAAATTAAGAAAAAAAAATTAATATGATCTAGCAAATAAAATATATTTTTATGATTTTCTCCATAATATTTTTCGTGCATTCCACAAATACTATATTAGTAATTGTTAACGAAATAACAAGAGATAAGGTCACATTATAAAACTTACATATAATATTAGTATTGTGTTGAATCATTTCGCCAGAATATATAATGTGCATCGCAGGATAATTATGTGTCTTATTTTTCTCTCTATTTTGTTCTATAAAATGTTAATATATCTCGATTAAAATATTCTTTAACTTTAAAATTGCACATGAAATATTTTAAAATATTTGGCAGTATATTGTGTCTTTAACTTAAAATAAAATTTTCCAAAAAACATAGTTTTTATTTTTTGAACTATTTATAGTTAGAAAAAAGATTCTTGAAATTAAGAAGCATTTGGTGCGTGCTGTTACTTGCCAGAACGCCAGAACAAGGAACAAAACGGCGCCTATTTATTATTAATCAAATCACGTATAACATGCGGTAGAGCGGGATAATTGAGATTTCTTCATCTAAACTAAAATTCGTGTTTCAGTATTTGAAAATAAACATCTTATTTAGATTATTGTTTACGAGAAATCAATTTTGCAATGCACAAATTTAAATATAATTTAACCTTAACATATATACTAAAGAATGATCAGAAAATCGAAAAAAAAAAGAAGAGAAAAAAATCAAACCACATTAAAAATTTCAAAATTGAGAAAATAGCGCGCAGGTAGAACCCTACTCAGAAGACCTTGGTAACACAAGTAGGATATGTAATACATCCATAAGGATGATGTCACACGAGACGTCCTGCTTTAACTTCCCTAGTTCCAACTTAGCAGAAGGGGCAGTTTGGTTTCCAAGAGGTGTCAACTGTAAAAGAAGATCCTGTCCTTCAAAGATCGATCTGATAATACGAGTCTGTGGTACAAAATCGTCTTTGTTAAAAAACATTTTATCCTTAAATATAAAACTGATCAATGTGTTAATACAAATTTAATGAAACTTCGATACCGAACTCGAAATGTTGATTTGAGCGAACATTACTCTGCCACGTCAGAATCCCCCTCAACAAGCCCCTCTTTTTTATTATAAATACTCGTTTACCCCTATAAATTTCTAGTCTTTTCATTCTCATCGAAGAGTCAAGGGAGCAGCTTGGCAACTCAGCTGCAGCCTTTTCAGAGTTGTTCAAAAACACTAGGGTTTCAGAAAAATTCAATCTTCAGAGTACTGAATCATCACAAAGGAAGATTTAACGATAAGGGTTGTTCAGATCGGTGTCTGTAAAACATCTGGTAACTCGTTTTATGGAAGATTAATCTAGTTTTGTTAATCAACAAGTTGTGTTATTTGATCTGTTCATTTTGCTTATTTTCCACTTTTGATTGTGTTTTGATTGTTTTAAACGTGATTTTTGATGTGGGTTTTGGTTGTGTGTGTTTTTTTCCGTAAAATTTGATTTGGGTGTTGGCGTTTGAGATCAAAATTAGGCGTTTTGGAATTGGGGAACTGGAGAAGTGTTTGATTTTAGATGTGGGTGTCGGTTGTTTTAGTGTTTATTCATAAAAATTGATTTGGGTTTTTTGTTTCAGGTCAAATTAGGTTTGTTTAATCGGAGAACTGGATAAGTGTTTGATTTTAGATGTGAGTTTCAGTCGGTTTATTCCCAAAATTTGATTTGGGTTGTGTTTGGCATCGAAATTAGGCCTTTTGAATCGGAAAACCGTAGAAGTGTTTGATTTTAGATGTGGGTTTTGGTCTGTTTATTCACAAATTTTGATTTGGGTTGTATTTGGCATCAAAATTAGGCCTTTTTAATTGGAGAACCGTAGAAGTGTTTGATTTTAGCTGTGGGTTTCAGTTGGTTTAGTTAGAAAAATTTTATTTGGGTAGTGTTTGACGTCAAAATTAGGCCTTTTTAACAAGAGAACTAGGTTTGGTTGTTTTTAGGAGTTAATTGGATTTGTGATTTGTTAAATTGGATGATTGTTTGAGTTTATTCATTAAATTGGAACTGGGTTTGGTGTCTGAAGTCAAATTAGGCCTTATTTAATTGGAGATTGTTTGAGTTCATGTTTTGTGAAAATATCTGTTGAGGATTTTTACGTCTGTTTTTAGTGTTTATTTCTATTGAGATTGGGTTGCATGTTATAGTTGTAGTAGGTTCCAGAAGAAGTGCTTGAGCTAATGTTTCAAGCTGAACTCTATTGAGAAATCATGAGCTTGTTGGATTTGGGAAGTGAGAAGTGCTAATAGATTGTTGTTTATGTTTCTTTTGATCTGATAGTTACTTGTAGGCTTTGGGCATTAAGTTGATGAAGGGGCACATGATATTATTGAAATACCTAAAGATAAGAACTACATATTTACTTTATTTTTAATGATTGGTTATGATCTGTGTATGTCGATTGGTATGGGGTGGAAATCTTGTTGATTTAGTTGGTGTTTACGTTATCATCTGTGCAACTGTTGGTGTATTAGTGAGTTGGTACAGGAGAGTGACTGAGAACTGTAATTTGGCGACTTCAGGTTGTATTTGACAAAAGTAACATGATAAGTTTTGAACTTTTTATTCGGATGTTTGGAGTAAGAAAAAATGAACTTCTGGAGTTTAAATTAATATACATAAAAAGTTTTGCAAATGGATCAGTGTTAGTATGAAGAGATAAAGGTTGATTTAGAAATTTCAGTTGGGTTTTGCAGCCTCAATATGTGGTAGAGCTTCAGGTTTTGCTTATGGTGAGGATGGATGCTCCTTTTGGTTTGGGCTGATGCTTGTGAGAATATAGCAGTGTTTTCCATCAGGCTCCAAGTGACCGTGGCTTATTATGCCAAAGATTTGGGTGGAAAAGTGAAGTTCTGTTTTAGTTGCATGGATGAGAGGACTTTATATCTACTGAAGATGCTTCATATACTAATATGATGTGAATTTTTTTGTCAGGGTATGTGGATGATCACCCTAATTAATCCTATTCATTACTTGAAGTGAATATGTATCTATTGGGTGTTACAAAACCTGAATTGGTATGGTAGTTGAAGTACCGACCAGTTTGTTTGGATTAGGTGCAACTTGGTTGTTCATGGATTTGAACAAATTCAGAAGGAGATGGATTTATTTGGCTAACAAAGCCTTTTCATCTTGACACGGCTTCTGTTGTTCTTTTTGTTTTCCATGTTTTGCAAACTTAAAAGAGTTTGATATTTGATCTCCGTTGCAATGCACACAATGATGATATCGAGATATTAATGTAGTGTTGAATACTAAAGATGTGCAGTCTGTGGTTTCCGTGTATTCATCATGGGAACTGTAGTCAGTTCACTTCCTTTATTGAATTTTTCACTAAATACTTTACGGGTGTATATGATCGAACAAAGATTTTAACAGGAATAGGAATGATCACATCAGATAAAGGATGCAAGTATAAATGAGAGAATTGTATAGCATGGTTTGTTTTGATCCTATGCTGACAAGATGTGCACTGGTTCATGTGTGTGACACCGCGATGATTGGGGATGTCCTAGAAAGAGACGTGGCAGATTGAAAGACGCATGATCTCTGAATGCAGACTTGGTTAAGAATGGGACATGATGTAAGAAAATGATAGGCACTACCTAGTACCTACTAGTTGTGTCTTAGGCTTAGTTGTTGTTGTACTTGCATCAGATCTGGTGCTTTCTAGTTGCCTGAATGAAGTTTTTTCTTATGTGTCTGGTTGGAGATTGTCTCTCAGCGTTGGGGTAACAATCTTGAAAAAAATAAATTACTAGGTAGTGGGGTGAAATGGACCTGAATAAAGAGGACCTTAAACATAGTATTCACTAGTTCCCATCTTGATTTTAGATTTCATGCTTAGCTGGTTATTGAATGTTATTTCTTTTTCATTGTTTTCTTTAAAGTTGGTGGTTATACTCTTCTAGCCTTTTACGGCGAGTTTTGTTTCTGACATAGTTTCTATTTTCGTCATACTTTAGTTGTTCAGCCTTTTATCTGAACTGACACCCAGTTTTACAAAAGAGCTGGCAAGTGTGTGTCATTAATTACTGATTTATTCGTGATGCATGCTAAACTGATCAGATGATGTAGGTCTAAAATAATACAATGTTACTGAACAAGCATTTTAACCATTTGACTGAGGCATGTGATGTTGATTCATGTTTGCCTTTTTATTTAAATTCTTTTTTAAACTTGACATGTAGCTTGCGTACACATGTTAATTTATATATTGGTCTTTTGGTGAAGGTTCTGCATGGATTTGTATTTCAGCACTGCTTACATAATTTTTTGTCATGTGACAGTTCTATTTTCTTATAGAAACTAAACATGCCTAAGGAGAGGAGAGATAGGTCTGTTTCTTTTGATAGGAGCAGAGCTTCTCCTTATTCTTGTAGCTCGAGTCACTCAAGGCAATCGTTGTCCAAAAACCCTTTGGAAAATGAGGAAAATGTGAAGGACTGGGAAGATGCTCGATGCCCAGTGTGTATGGAACATCCTCATAATGCTATTCTCCTTCTGTGTGCCTCTCATGAGAAGGGCTGTCGTCCTTTTATGTGTGACACAAGTTATAGGCATTCAAATTGTTTTGATCAGTTCAAAAAGTCGTTTGAAGAAGCTTCAGCATCAACAACACAGCAAGTGGAGATCCCAACTTCAGCTTCTATTACGGAATCTACTGTAGTGTTATCAGAAGCTCTGTCTGAACTGCCAGGTGAAAGAACTGACGGTGGTTCTATATCCCTAGATGCCTTGTCTTGCGAGAACCATGAAATAAAGAAGATGCTATGCCCTCTCTGCCGTGGCCAGATAAATGATTGGATTGTTGTAGACTCTGCCCGCTGTCACATGAATGCTAAATTAAGAAGCTGCTCTAGTGAGACATGCGAGTTCAGTGGCACATATACAGATTTGCGTAAGCATGCTAGGCAGGAGCATCCTCTTGTACGTCCTACAGAAGCTGACCCAGAGAGGCAGCGCAGTTGGAGGAGGCTGGAACGACAGAGAGATTTAGGAGATTTGCTCAGTACATTGCAGTCATCTGTTTCAGAAGAGGGTAGTGAAAGCACCAGTTTAACCTTCGATGAAGGTGGTTTGCTGACTGTTTTTCTCTTTGTTCGGATTCTCCAACCTAGGAGTAATTCTCGGAGTAGTAGCTGGTCAGGTTCCTCAAGAACTCGGGCTCAGGCAACTGGGAGGAGACGACCTTCAAGAAGACTTTGGGGTGAAACCTATGAAGGGGAAATTGATACTAGAGAAGACGAGAATGAAGACTCTGACGGAGGGTCAGGTCCCCGGAGACGCCTGCGTCGACAACCAACACCAGAAAATTAGTTCTGGCTGCAAACATGTGTTTGCTTGCTGTTCCTTTTGAATGTTACCGCTGTAGGTACTTGTAGCATATAATACTACTACAGTTATAATTCATTTCTCTTCTTTGTATACCTTTTTGTTTGGAAAATTTCAACAACCTGAGAGTGGTTTTCTGTGATCACTTTCAGGTGGAGGGAACCTCGTGGTCCAAAATATGTCGTGCTGAAGCTCTGGGGAATCGATTCTTGGATACAAGATTCAGAGGGAGTGGAAATGGAGGATTGTGTTTGGTTAGTAGTATAACTTGTATACATGTCTTTCTTGATGAAATCTCATCTCAGCCTGTGTGCTATGCAAATGCTTTAAATCTATTTTTTACTTGAATTGATAAAGTTGGAAAGCAATTTGCTAGTTTTGCTTCTTGTCTTATGAATAAACCCCAATACTGCAAGCAAAATATTATGTTTCATTATTCAGCTTTTGGCTACTACAGCATGAAAGGAATATTCACTTTGTTTTTAGTTGTTCATTTCCCGTCTCTTTGAATATATGTCCCAGGTTATCAATATGTACAACTGCTGAAAGAATAGACAGCGAGTTATGTGCTGTAGGGCAATTAGCAGGGTTTTCACATTTGTGGGAGTAGTAGTATGCTTGTACTGTACAGAGTTGCTTCATGGTGTTATTCGTGATATGCATACGTATTGTATTATGTAATTGAGGAGTTTTGCGATAAACTCATTAGGTACTGAATTTGCGGGGAGACCTGTAAGACACTTTAGAAATCTGACTGTTGCAGAATTTGAAAGAATGTTTTGGAGAAACAGTAAGTTGTTATACTATCTCGTAAGTGATCTGATTGCGTAATTATTATACATTGGATGCTCATTAGGTTTTTTATCCCTCATCAACAAATGGGGGTGGTGAAGTTGTGAACTACCTTAGATTGGGTCAATGTGCGACTCTTTGCTTTGAAAGCCCATATCCCATTCTTTTTCTTTAAATAGGCCAATAGTCCATGTTACAGAAGTAGAGTCTTAAACCACTTGTCTCTCTCTCTCACAGACAGACGTAAAATTGCACGATTTGTACTTCAAATGAGTTGGTTTTTAATATTTTTGCCCGGTAGCAATCAAACTTAGGAGTAGTGGCCAGTGGGGCGTAAGTTCTTAAAAAATTGAAGTCATGTCTAGCCATAACTTATGCCTTATGGCTCATGGGATATTATAATACGAATTTATCAACTAATGTTTCGTGAAAAAGTTATTCGTTATTCGTTATATTCAATATTCCTTCACTTAGAATTTTTAATGTCTTTGTTATCTCGAACTCTGAACTCGTTCACGTTGCCGTCCAAGTACATGTAAAGAAGGGGGATTGTTAGGATCAATCGAAAATAACCTCTCTACTCCATAAATGTTGAGATAAGGCTATATACATTATACCCTTTCAGAACCTACTCGTGGAATTAGACTACATTTGCTGTTGTCGTCTCCAGTATCTCCAAACGACACCCAATATCCGAAGAATTTTGTTTTATTTCTCTAGCTTTACAAAAGCAAGAATTCATCCTCATTGATAAAGGCTTCTATTCCTTTCAATATAAACAACAATTCTGATTTAAAATCTTTTTTTTTTTCATTTCCAAGTGATTGGAAAAAGAAAAAGAAAAAGAAATGATTAATATATTCAAGATAAACGCATTACAAAATATCGTCTCAATTAATCCTATTTCATCAAATTCGAAATATGATATGGTCCAAAGAATGAACCGTATATATATGGACAGTTTTAATAATATATCATTCTTGAACATTAAATCTGATATGATCCTAAAAAATGAACTGTATATGAATAGTTTCAATAAGATCTCATTCTCGAACATTTTTTGTTTTTTTCTTCTAATAATTATCAAACGTACTTTATGGTCAACTTAATATTACAACATTATTTAATTTAAGAATATAGTATTTTTCTCCTTAAAACATATATTCTGTCGTCCTCAATAACACATAAAACTAATTAAAGTTCCACATTTTCAGCATAAATGGAAAGATTTAAAATTCACAAAAATTAAAACTTTATGATTTGTAAAATTGTACCACGTGCAGACCATTAAGAAATGTAAACTATATATTATATATATTAAAAAAATAGGCTTTTTATACTAAGTGACAAAATAGGACAAATTAATGTTTTGAGACCCCATTAGTTTGTAGCTGCCCATAATATTATGTCCCCAGACAAAGGCTAAAATGTTTTGCAGAAAGAAAGACACAAGCAATTTCCTAAGTATATACCTCCAACAACAACAACAACAACATACCCAGTGGAATCCCACAAAAAGAAAGATCCAAACAGAGAGGGGACATTATATAAAACATAACATCCATTAAGCTAAGTATATACCTCCATGTCCCCTTTTTAAGTGTTTTAATTTCCACTTCCACTATGCTTTATCTACGTATTCAGTATAATCTCATAAGTGAAGTGTAAAGTGAGTAGACAGTGGTGGGAGTCGGAATATTTACTATGGGGTGTCAAAATATTGAAAAGAATGGAGACACGTAAAAGATAAGGGAAGTCAATATATACTGAAATCTAAAATTTTAACCTAGCTAAATAGTATAATTTTTTCGATGAAAGGATCTAATTAGCATAAGATGGCTCCGTCGACCGCCATTGAGTATAGAGTTTACGTAGATGTTATATTTTTTTTGTGAATTTTTGTGCTTGAGTATAGAGTGTACGCAGTCAACATCTAATTGAATGTTTAGAAGGCTCAAAATTTATATACACACATAAAAAAAAAATTAAAAATATCTTATAAATAAGTAATTTTTTGTTGAGGAAATTCTGATGAACCCCTACCTTCTAGATCACCGCTTTGTTGATTTTTTTCTTAAAACATAGTTATATGAATTTATTTTTTTGTTCACTTTTTAAAATGTTGACACCATATATGAAAATTCATTGTATGTTATTGAACTTATCAGTTCATGTGAACACAGTAAATTTGGCCTAGACCTTATCATTATTAAGAAATTCACGAAATATCTATAAATATTTTGATTTATTGTATATTAATTTGAAATCGATGTAAAAATTCATAAACTTTAAAGGTTGAATTTGCCTTCAACTATAACATGAGGGGATTTTTGTATTTTTTTTTTTTTTTTTTTTTTTGTGAATATGTATAATACTAATTTTATTGCATGGTTCAACTCTGTATTTACATAAATAATACATCTGTTTTTTTCTGATTTCTTATCCTCCTTCCATTGCTATATATCTAGCTTTATCTTTCTGTTTTTTATCCAAGATTCTTGATAAGTTTCTTTTCAAAAAAAAAAAATACACTTTATATATATTAACAGTGATAAATTATCGTGGAAGGGTGTTCAACTGAATACTCTTGTTGGAATATGGCTCCGCAAATATTATTAAGATTGTCACTCACCATCAAATTAACTTTTCACTTTTTTTTTTATAACCATGGTGTGTTCGGGTCAATTTTCTCAATATCTTGACTAATTTCACGGGATATATATCACCTCCCACCAAATGCACGTACAAGGTAACTACTCCGTCCACCAAGGCGATCGACCTGAAACCTCATGATTCTCAACTAACTTCATTAATCACTGGGTCGCATCTGAATCACCTTCCATTTGATCATTATAAACACCCAAAGAACTAATTCAAAAAAAAAAAAAAAAATGAATACTATAAAAGAATTGGATCTTTAAAGATATGATATTTGGGTCAAAATTAAAAGATTTTGTCATAAGAAAAGATTGGTAGTTGTTGTGGGATTTTAGTAGGCAAGGGAGAAGAATGTATGGGGCAAGATATGGAGATTTGAGTTTTTCAATATATTTGTTACCTCTCTTCCATACAAACATATATATGCCTACTAAAATTGCAACCAAAAGGGAAAATGATAGGATCAGGCAGGCACAAAGGGGGATATGAATCAAAATAATTAAATGAAGCTTTGTTCTAGTGTTTATGTTTTGAAAAATAAGTACAAAAGAAAAACTTTTGGCTTTTGAAAAAGTTTCAATATATCAAATAATGGAGTCAAAACAAATATTTTTTGTAATTTTTGTCTTTGTAAATATATGATCTTTGTCTATATGAAATAGTACAATAATGTTTGGTGTGTGATTGGTTATTGCTATAGAGGAATATTGCTCTTCAAAGAAAACCAAAAATTTAAATAAGTTTGAAGTATATTAGTGTATTGATCAATAGTGTGAATTAGCTAAATATAACTAAATACTGTTAAGGAAAGTTGTCGGGTGTTTTGATGCATGAAGCATCTCATGTTTAAATATTATTAGGAAATGTTAGCAGATTGTCTGATGCATAATGCATCTCATGTTTATACAGAGTTTAGAGAAGAATCACATTTTCATTAGGTACAATTATATGTCTGTATACAATCTATTCTGAGACAAACATCAATAATTGATTTCATGATTCAAATTCGTAATTAATAAGTCACATAAAGATAACCTAATCGTTATAATGTAATCCTCTATATAGAAGTTAGAGTTTCAAATTTTAAACCAACCAAATAAATACATCTCATATGCATTCTAACATTAACTTTTATCAGCTAATTTTTAATCACTTAGTCGTGATAAGTTAATATATTCGGTGTAAATATGACACTCGAATTAGTATTTACTGATAACAAAAAATTATAAAGTGATAAGTGTTTCTTTATTTTTATCAAGAAATCTCAAGTTCGAGCTTCAAATACAAAATCACTTTTAGTAAGGAGTACTTCGTTATTCTCCTACCTAGTTAAGAGACTTGGGGATAAAAGACTTTCTGAGGGAGAGAAAGTTTTTAGGTTCGATTTTACAACAAACCAATTAAGAAGTTTAAAATATAATAACACTATATTTTTGACGCAGTCATCGATTCTCCTAAGAGATCACATTACCAGACCCAACAACATAGGAGGCATAAAATCGTGAAATATTGCATCGACGACCAGTGGCGGATCTAGGATTTTGTGACAGTGGGTGCTTAACCTTAACGTTTTTTGTTTTAACATAAAGTTATTACGAATTACATATCATATAATTATATAAGTGTAAAACCATTTGATTGCAATAGTGTTTTTCTATTTTTTCTTATTGTAATAATATAAAAAGGGATAAAAAAAAAATTACAATTAGTATCACCGTTACAAAAGAAAACTAGTCAGAAATAACATATTTACCCGTCAACTTATATATTATGAAATGGATATGAATAACAATGTCATTGTTTACACTTGTGAATGTTTAATGCTATATATAAAAAAAAAAAATAACATTATAAATTTGAAGCCAATATCATTATAAAATTCATTTGTGATATAATTCATGGATGAGAAAGTTCATTCATAGGTATATTTTGCTTCTTTAGTTTAAAAATAATAATAATTTAAACTGTTCAAGTCTTTGGGAGTGGTAATTTGTTGAAAATCTTTTGAAAGCTACGTTTTTTCTCTTTTTTTGCTACTATAAATTAGTAATTTTATATTTTCTTTTACTTTTATCTAAAATTAAATTAGATGAAGGCAAACAAAAGACGTAAATTATTAAAACTTAGCTAGTCGCTAATGAGAACTAAAGGCAAAAAGGGAAAAGTAGAGAAAAATAAGGAAAAGGATACTGCTTGAGGCGGGAGTCGATCCCTAGCCCGCTAACAAACCAGACACCTTTGCGCCCTACTCTCAACCACAGCGGCTAGCAGACTTATGTGTTGTGGGTGCTCACTAGCAATCTATACTTATTTTTTTAATATTTTTGTATACCTTTGTAAGCTTTACATCGGTATTAATGGGTGCTCGAGCATCCACAACACAATATGTAGGTCCACCCCTATCGACGACACCATTCTTCATTTCATTTCAAACTAACCAAACCTAGCTATTTTCAATATCATTCACCTCTTATCTTCTCGTCTATCTTATATTTCTATCGACCAATCCAAAAATTCTTTTCATATAAAATCTTAATTAGTCCAGACTCAAAACGAATACTGAACACCGAATGAAAAAAAACCCGTTAGTACTCAACCTCCTCTAGACAAGAAGGCAATGATATATAGTGGTAATAATACTTCCAAACAACAAATCTTTTGCCATAACATTATCTTTGATTATTTACCTTTAACTACCAAAACTGCAAGCCTAGAAGAGTAGGTGAAAAATCTAGGTACTTGTAGCCAATAGATTTCAATTAAATCTTTCATAAATACTCTTCTTTTCTTTTACAATATATACTTTTTCTCATAAAATTCAGTGCATGTAAAAAAAAGGGTAAAATTTGTAGGTCAAAGTTCAGATTCTCTTTCCAAAATAAAATACTCAATAAAAATTAAAGTTTTTTCTGGTAAAATTCTTCATCAATAATAATTATTTAAATAGCACGAGTCTTATCTCTTTGGTCAGAAAAAATTAAACTTTTACTTTAGTGCGATCCAGTTAATTGGCAATATATATATGTAGTTCTCCTTCTTTTCTTTTTTACTTAAAAAGGAATGTTTTTTCATCAATTGAAAAATAATCATAAACACAATAAAGGTTAAAAGCTGCATTAATTAGTAGTACAATGCATCTGAGAAAAATTAAAATTTTGTGTAAAAAGGTAATCTATAGTATATTTTTTTTTTCATATTGATAGTTCTTCGACTAGTGTACGTGTTTATATGTTTTGAATTTGCAATGTTTTGAATTTAAGTTTGAAGTTTATTTAAATTTGTATTCATTTACTAAAATTATATAATCTTGGTAATAAACTATTATCTTCGTTACAATTTTGTATTCGAAATAATATGTATCAAAAATAAAAGCTTAAATGACACAAATCCCCCCCTTAAGTTTACTTATTACTATTTTCCCTTAATAGTTTTATTAATCCCCAAAATCCCTC
Organism: Solanum commersonii; assembly: GCA_029007595.1. Classification (NCBI taxonomy): domain Eukaryota; kingdom Viridiplantae; phylum Streptophyta; class Magnoliopsida; order Solanales; family Solanaceae; genus Solanum; species Solanum commersonii. The sequence goes on from JAJTWQ010000033.1 coordinate 118,019, forward strand.
TTTTTCTCTTTTAAGTCAAAAAATCTCACGGATACAATAGTGGGCCTTTCCTACGCTAAAAACCAGAGTTCATTCTTTTCTTATTTCTCTCCTAAAACTTCTCCACATTTTCTTTGACAGTTGATTGATAGTTGATTTCTCCAATATTCTTCAAAATCAAGCATCTTTGTGTGTATACTCTAGGTAAATTTGATACTATACTCTTTTGTTTGTTCTTCTAACGGTTGAATCAGATGGATGATGCTAACACTAATCGGATATATGACTATGAAGATACTGGTTGGGAGGAGAACAGATCCAAAAGCCTACACGACCCATTGTTAATGGCGAATGTAAAAGATGGAAAAAAGAAAAACGATTTTGCTTCATCCTCAAAAACTGTTCGTAAAACCCCCAAAAAAGGGATCGAAAATTTGCTCCTCCAATTTCTCGACCTCCATTACCAGAGGTTAGGTTTTAGTTCTTCTTCTTTCGAATGTTGTAATTTTTTGTGTTAGTTAATCAATTTATGATACAAAAAATGCACAAATTCAGGTCTCTTATTTAATGTATCGTTATTATCTGTAATCAATCTATACACTAACCCTAACTAAGTCAAATTATAATGTATTTTATTTCAACTGTTATACCATGCATTGTTCAGTAGATCTCAGTCATTAATGTATCGTTTGTGTTTTGTTTATGGGTCTGTGTATGTGTATCTGCTATTTCAAGTTTCATACTAAATATTGTATCAGTTACATATAATGTGTCTTTCATAGTAATTGTTGTATCGGTTACATATAATGTGTCTTTCATAGTAAATGTTGCATCAGTTACATATAATGTGTCTTTTATAGTAAATGTTGTATCAGTTACATATAATGTGTTTTATTTATGGGTCTGTATGTGTATCGTACGTGTTTTGTTTGTGGGTCTCTTTGTGTATCTGTTATTTTTTGTATCTCAATCATTAATGTGTCTTTCTTAACAATGTGTTATATTTTGTATCATCTTAATAACAGGTTGTTATTTTTGCATAATATTCTGTTATGTTTTTGGATTCTTACAGACTATGAGTTATGTTATCAAGCAATTCCTTACACACTATTTGAAATTTGGTGCAGCATACAACAATGACTTTGTACAAGATTTGAAAAAGTACATGAATGTCGAGGCTTTTGAGTTGTTTACAAATTCTATTTTTGGGCCATATGCCGACATTCATACCTGCAACTATCAGGGCCAAATATCCAAATGTTTGTTGCTTCTTGAGATTGAACAGGATAACCCTAACGAGCTTCATGTTCGGCATGCGAATGGGAATATTTTGCGCTTCGGTATAAAAGAATTTGCTATGATAACAAGATTGAAATGCATTGGAGATCCCAACGACTTTCAGTATCCCAATACCTCAAAGAGCAGCCTTATTCAGAAATATTTTCTGAATTTAGTAAAGTCTAATAGTGTGAGTAAGGCACGACTTGTTAACCGTTTTCTTCAAGGTAATTGGGACAACGATCAGGATGCTTTCCACATGGGAATTCTCTACTTCCTCAACACACTTGTTCTCTCACAACAACCTGAATCACCCATCCATGTTAATGACTTCTTGATGGTTGAAGACAGTACATATAAATATTTTCCTTGGGAACAACGTGCATTTTCAAGGTTAATGATGTCATGAAGGAAAGAGAGAACCAAAGTTAAGCAGTTGTATCGTTTAAGTGGCATGCCCTATGCTTTAAATGTGTGGGTGTATGAATGTGCATCCGTTCTAAATGATGAAATTGTTGTCAAGGAGGGAGACTACATCACAAGGATACTAAATTGGCGAGTTGTTGGTGTCAAGCCTAAATTTGAGATGTTGATGTCTACTATTTTTACTGAGGTATCGATCATTTTTATACATTTCAATTTGCCTTTATTTTTGCTATTATGACTTTACAAACTTGTTTTTAGAATGCATGTACCAACATACGTTAGGTGTTAATTATACTTCAGTTGCCGGACAATCTGGTTGTCTCTCATACCGAAAATTTTTTGTCTGCCGATAAACCTACAGAAGCTGGATCAGATGACATTCTTGGGTTTGAGAATTTCTCATCTAAACCACCAGATCAGATTGTTAGAAGGAGTAGACGCGTATCTGGAACATCGTCTACACCTCCCCCTCTGAAGAGAAGAAAGAAAATTATTTTGACCAAACACAAAAATATTCCAATGAAACAACGCGTATCTGGTACATCATCTACACCCCCCTCCCCCTCCTCCTCCAAAAAGAAGAAAGAAAGTTGTTTTGACCAAACAAGCAATGGAACAATCAGAGCAGTCCCTTGTGATAGAAAAAGAGTCATTCCCTATTCCAGATTCAGCTGGTCCTTCATCTGATCCCAAAGAAAGGAAAGATTTTTTAGAAATCGAATCTATTAAGCAATAGCTGACGAAATATGTAAGTGATTCTCATAATTATTATTCAATGTTCTCAATTGTTCCACAGTAAATCATTATTAATTACTTACGTATTTTTAAAGGTGGACAATAAGTTTGATGATCTTAAAGTCTTTATCAAAGATAATCTCAAAGTTCTGATGAAATCAGTCCGGAAGATAAAACGGATGGTAGTTGTTATTTTACTATTTTTTATTATTTGTTACGTTCTTATTCTAATTATATTGTTTGGTTTTTTGGCTTGCAGAAAAAAACTGTCAGATCACTTCCAATCTCAGATGAAGAGGTAATCGAAGAAGATAATGTGAATCAACCTGAAACTACTAATCAATTTGTTGAACATAATTCTCCAATTGATATGGAGTTTGTTAATAACGTCCTCATTGATAACCCCGATGTAGAGGCTAAAGAAGAAACACAGGTACAACAAAATGAGGTCTTAGAGGTATAAATTGAATACATTAATTAAAGTATCTAATATTCAATAAAGTATTCAACACGAGCTGATACATTATTGTAATTGATACAATTACAGCCAAAAATTTGTGAAACATTTATAAGTGTAGTAGTTACAATATGTTTAAATATCAAATGTAAGATTAGTTTTGATTGTTGAATTATTATTATTTGATTGATATTCTAATCAACATAGGATGATGATACATTAAAGGATAAAAGAGGCAATGATGATTTATCGGAACCACCATCTACTGTAGATGTTCCTCTTGTAGGAAATGTATCTAAGAAAGTTTTTGTAAGTTTAAGTTTATATATATGACATAGGTTAATCATTTAATGTATCATTCATTAATGATGTAGTATAAGTTATTGATCTTGATATATTATTGTTTAAATTATTTAGTATTTTTCATTTCATAATTTGATGATACATCAAAGGATCCACAAGCTGGTGAGGAAGTATCTGATGAAGTTGTAAGTACACGTTTATGTATAAATCTATTACTTTATTCATCTAATTTATTATTCACACTTATTGTAGTATTTGTTCCATTTTTGATACATTAGTTATTGACTTAAGTAGTATTATTTATATTTTGTTGATACATTGAAGGATCAAAGATCTGGTGAGAATGTATCCAAGAAAGTTATTGTAAGTATAATTTTATGTACAAATCTTTTGTTTATTTATTTTAGCGTTATAACAAAAAATATTGTGCTATTTCTCAGGATGATGTAGTAGATCTTGACACAAAAAAATGAGCAATCATCTACGGCTCAAGATGTTGCTAATAACATCTCACTTCCAAACAAAGTTCCAGTAAACATTGATACATCGATAAATTCTAAATATTTTCTTTGACTGGTTGTTGGTTATTGAATGATACAATTTTCTTATTATTGATTTAAAAATATAGGATTCTACCACATCGACATTCATTTCTGCTGGAACCCAAGAAGCTATAGACGTACTTATTGCAGGTCTTCATAGTCCTTTGTGTGTTTAACCATTGAGTGTTGTCAAGTCACATTCATTGATCGATACACATCAATTTGTACCTGACAGTATATTACCCACTGAAATAATAGGTAATGAGATAGTCGTGTATCAACTATCAAAGACCCCTGTTCAATGGAATCAAATGACATCAAGAATTCTTCAATCTCCATATGTGACTGAATTTGATTCTATTGATAAAGGAAAACAAAAAATTGAAGAAGAAGTTCGTCCGATCTCCCCATTTGATGGATTTGGTATTTCTTACCAACCTTCGTCAAATTTATTGGACGCATACTCCAAATGGATCTCTAAAGGTTTCCTTAAAAATCATGCCAGCAAGTGAGTAACAATTTAATATTTTCACACAGTAAAATAGAAAGATACATTATTAATGTATGTACGATACATTGATATTTTGTATCATATACATTATCTTGAATGTGTATATGATACAAAATCAGATGATGTATGATAGAAAGATACATTATTAAAATATCTATGATACATTGATATTTTGTATCATATGCATTATCTTGAATGTGTATATGATACAAAATCAGATGAGGTACATTTTTTTAACATTGTGATTGTTGTGCTTTATCATAGTCTAACATTTTGTGTTTTTTCTTTTAAATTTATGTTGCAGCACATCGATATAGTTTTGTACTACTTAAGAAAGAAGTCAAAACTACGTAGGCCTAATGAGTAACAATTCACCACTGTCAATTGCTTATTCAAGACATTTATTAATGATGCATACAATAGGTAGTACTGCAGCGCTTCTGATGATAATTTAACTACGCAAGAGCACATGGCACGTGATGTTGTTGTATCTGCAATCGAGAGGTCAATTAAAAACATAATCAAAGAATTTTCCATCTCGGCTGAATTACCATGGCATCTAGTTGATGAGGTATATATTCCGGTGAACTCAGATGGTGAGTTCCATTGAATGTTGGCTGTTGTTGTTTTAAAAGAGAGGATCATTCGCGTATATGATTCATCAGTGGGTACAAGAGTAAGAGAGCCATGTGGTGAGATAAAAAGTTGGCGACTATACTGTCATCTTTCCTTCATGATAATGGTTTTTTCGATCAAACTGAGCGAACCAATTGGTCATCATTGAATGCTTACAAGGACAGTCAAACTGAAATGCTTTTGGAATCAAACGTCACATTTAAAGTTGAATTCACACAAGACATCATGCAACAACAATGCGATAGCTTGTAAGTATTAGCAGGTCTTTTATTTTATAGTTACAGTGTATATTATTTTCTCTTTATAATGTATATTTCTCACTTTTTTAAGGGATTATAGAATGTATGTTATTGTCTATGCTGAGTACCTTAGCGATGAAATCCCTGTTCCCAAAATTGGTTTTCGTTCAGACTACCTCCATACAAGATATGGAGCCCTTTTTGTGGTAGTATGGTACTGAAAAGGCTAAGGCAGGATACGTTAGTGAAAATGATGATCCCACAAGGCCTAGAAGTCATTCTAAGGAACCAGCTCAAGAAGATGTGGTCAATGTTGATTAGATCTTAGACACTTTTTTATAGTGTTATCGTTTTTGTGATACATTAATTCTATATTTAATGTATCGCAACTTTCAATTTTTTCACCTGTTATATATGAAGTACATTGATGAACAATCTTGTCGTATATAATTTGATACAAAAATTAGATAACATTCTTGTATCAGATACATTAATTCTCAAACACACTACAACATTTATGCTCATTACTTCTTGTAGAAACTGATACTTCCACACTTTACTAATGCAATGTATCATATTCATTAATTCATAAATAAATGAATTTATTCATTTTCATTGCTTCTGATAAGAACCGATACTTTGACACTCTTTTTATGCTCTGATAATTTTTGCTCAAATTTATCAGCCGATTCCTTTGCACTTTAATAACTCAATGTATTAGATTCAATAATTCATAAGGAAACACAGCTTTACTATTCTGGTTATTTTGGTCTATTTATTCTCATTAGTTGGTGGCTCATTTCACTTAACTTATGATATATTATTTAATTGTAAAATTGAAATACACAAACTAATACAATTTCCACAATCAAAATATATTGTACATTATTAACAAACAAGTGATGATACATTATTTCAACACCTATTTTGATATATTGCAATGTTTTATCAAGGTTAAATTGAAAATTAAAAAAATAAATGAAAGCATAGGCTTTTAGCGGAATTTAAAATATAATGTATCTGAAACACAAAATCAGCTTTAAATAGACGCATAGGCCCCTAGCTTTCAAAGAGTGGTTTGGAGTAAACCATCAAAACATAGAACAATATCGTTTCGTGAATACACACCAAAAGTACTGATGGGAGTTGTGACCATTCTTCAGATTTTCTTGATGATTTTATCAAGAAAAAGTACTGATGGGAGTTGTGACCATTCTTCAGATTTTCTTGATGATTTTATCAAGAAAATCAAAGCAATAATACATTAGTGTAATTATACGTATCTTTTTGTGCAAACAGTTGGAGAACACTTCACAGATGATGTAATTATGCAGTTCACTTCCTACCTAGCCCCCCATCTTGACTCCTATTTTGCTACTCTATACACTTAACAAATAATTGGCATATCATTAACCCTTACCCCCTTTTTTTCTTTCCAACCATCTTTTCTCGTCAGGCTCTATGCATCTTGAACTTCTTTGAAATTACAAAGTGGCTTCAATTTTACATCTAAATATTCTAGAATTTAAGCTTAAGCATAAGAGCACCTTTTTGATTATTTTTTTTCAAAGAACTCAATGTATTAGATTCAATTTAAAATATAATGTATCTGAAACATAAAAGCAACTTTAACAAAGAATTTCATTAGTCTACTTTTGGGAAGAAAGTACAAGTCCTTATTTTGTGACCTTCTTATCCACAATGGCTTGTGTTTTTGCTTATTTTGCACCTGGATTTTTCTTCCTCTTTTTCCTTGGTCGTCCAGCCAGCCTTTGTATCTTGGTGGCAATACGATTTCTTGCAAAACAACCTCTGGTGCTGACCAATCCTCCTTATCCGGCATTGAAATCATAGGAACTTCATAAGTGTTTGCCAATGCAGTTGGTTTATAGTAATCTGAGCAGTAAGGATGTATATCTATAATGTTTTTTTCTTGAAAACAGCAAATGCATGAGCACAAGGTATCTCGTCTATTTGAAATCTCCCACAGTTACAGATCTTCCTCTCAAGGCAGACACTGTGTTTTTACCCACATTCAACAATTGAATATATAAATTCAGTAGATTACACAACCTGTCAACATTAGGTAAGACACTCACCACATATCAATTAAATCAATTTTATACTCATAACAACCAAAGAACAACAAATTCCAGATACATTATAGTTTATATATAGGCACATACCTGCATTTTTGAACATTTAGAAGCATTTATAATCAATAACTTTTCAAATCTCTTACCCAATGTTTCCTTTGTATAGGATGCTATTTCTCTATTTTTAGAGTTCCAAGAACCGAATAGAACTATGACTTCTTCCAAAAATTGTATTATATGTAGTTGTCACGCTTCAACAAGGCAACCATTGATACATTCTTCTATGTTAGAAGTCATCACTCTCCCCCTATTTACTGTTGCATGAACTCTTGACCACTTTTCATAACCAGCATCCTCAAGATACATCTTAACCCGATTGTCAATTTTAATGACTTTAGCCATTATTTTCTCAAAATCCTTTTTTCTACAAGTCTTGGCCATTGAATAAAACACATCACTTAGTATGTTTTTGCTTCTCTTGAAGCTTGTACAAACATTTTTCCAAAGGTGCCATACGCATGCAAAATGAGGAACATTTGGAAAAACAGTTCTAACACTATTAATTATGCTTTCATTTCTATTTGATACAACACACATTTGTTCCCTCTCCCCAAATGTACTTTTAAACTGTTGAAAGAACCATGTCCATGAACAATCATTTTCACTGTCCACCACTCCATAAGCTAACGGCAATATGCATCCTACTCATAAATAGTGCACAGATTTGTTAATTTCTATATACACAAATATCCATTTATAAATTATCAAAATAAAGTAACCATTGTTATGAGACAAAAAATTCAAACTTCTAATACAAAAATCATACATGCACCATCAAGCGTACTTGCTGATACAAAAGTTCCTTTGTAAGATCCACCAAGATATACACCGTCAACAACAACTACTGGTCTACAGTAGTCAAAACCCCCTCATTAGTGGCCTTAATGATATGAACAGATACATGAACTTATTTTCCTCTGACTTATGCATTCGTATATAAGAATTCAGATACACAGTTTCCAACATATATAGATATTTAGGCAACTGTCTATATCCATTAGCAGATTTACCCCTTATAATTTTTAATGCGCGCTCCTTAGCACACCATGCTTGCTTGTATGAAATATCAATCCCATACAGTGCTCTAATATCCTCAATAACATCATTTGGTGTATGAATTCTTTTATGATTATGTAGTTTAGGCACTGTCACAACACTTATAAACTCAACTGTAGCTTTAACATTTGTTAATAACCTATCCCTTATCGGACATGTATGCTCACTATTGAAGTATCTTATTTTGAATAAATCTGATTTCTTCCTAACAGATGCAATGAATCTCCAACAGCAGTCATCCGATAAACACAATAATTTGTAGCTGCATTTTTTCAGATATATCAATAGAATGCATACTTCTATCAGCTTTACTACAATAATGTATCATCATTGTTATACACATATATAATATCAAACATTAACAAATAGTATAGTAATATGTATCAGTTACTCTATGATATATTAAAATATATACGTCACACATTTACTGTATCATAATTTTATCCAGTAATATTTTCTTACTGTTTCAACAAATTTCAACGATACATTAATCAGAACAATCATATATTGATACATTATCATATGAAATAAAGTAGACACAGTTATTGTATCATAATTTTATCCAGTAATGTTTCCTTACTGTTTCAACAAATTTCAACGATACATTAATCAGAACAATCATATATTAATATATTATCATATGAAATTAAGTAGACATATTTACTGTATCATAATTTTATCCAGTGTTGTTTCCTTACTGTTTCAACAAATTTCAACGATACATTAATCAGAACAATCATATATTGATACATTAACACATGAAAGAAACTAGACACGATTTTTGTATCATAATTTTAGCATGTAATATTTCCGTACTGTTTCAACAAATTTTAACGGTACATTAATCAGAACAATCATATATTGATACATTATCATATGAAATAAACTAGACACAATTATTGTATCATAATTTTAGCATGTAATATTTTCGTACTGTTTCAACAAATTTCAACGATACATTAATCAGAACAATTATACATTGATACATTAACACATGAAATAAACTAGACACAATTATTGTATCATAATTTTAGCATGTAATGTTTTTGTACTGTTTCAACAAATTTCAACGATACATTAATTAGAACAATTATATATTGATACATTAACACATGAAATATACTAGACAAAGTTTCATATCTCCTGTTATCAAATCTCTTTTCTCTGAAATTAAAGCCATGTTTTATTTTGTATTTTGTCATTACAGATATCAGAGTGGCTTTATTTTTGTACAATTGATCCACTTTCACGTCTGTACTTTTTGTATCAGGTATGTAATTCGTCACCTCTAACTTTGGTATATAACACAAATCACCATTTTTTGATTCTACCAAGTTGAGAGCGAGTGTATCCTGTTCAGCACCTTCAACACAGACGATTGAACTAGTCGACACATCAAAATTTTCAATATCGACAACATCCTTATCAATTGTATCAATACAGAGGGGATACATTTCAAATCTGATCTCGCGTTTCTTTACCTCTACGTACAATCTTACTCCCATATCAGTCCTTATATTCATTGGAGAGGAGTTTCCTTCTACAATGTATCGTATTTCAATATTTTTTCTCGACTCATCAATATTCAACTCAACCGCAATTGTTAAAACTAGGTTCATGAAGAAAACATCTTCACCAACCAATATCCCATCACTCTTGTATCTTTCATTATTAATCTCACTCTCCCAAACTCCAGAATGCCTCAACAAAATTGATATATTCATTACCTAACCGATTAAACTCACTTCAACAAAATTGATTCTCAGTCGAAGTCCTATTTGTTGAAACAGAGAAGAAGATGAGCGCAATTTGAATCTTTCAATTCTGAATTGATTTGTTGAAATAGAGCAGAAGATGAACACGATTTGAATCTTTTCAATTCTGATTTGATTTGTTACTTTTGGGAATCACTTTACGAAAACTGATTTGGTGTGATTTATGGAATTCAATTTTTGATTTTCCATTAAAAGCGCAACAAAAAAATATTCAACCTTTAATTAATAATGTATCCGCGTCATATATTTAATGTATCCGTGCTGAATTATTGTATTCGTGTTTTAAATTTTTGAGGGATTTCAGTCATTTTAAACTTATAAGGGACAAATGGTCATTTTGGCTTTAAAGTATGTGATTTATGTCCTTTGCCCAAAATAAAATCCCAAGACCTCAGTCATGTACGGTAAGCTTAGTGAGATGGGACGGGCCTAGCCTTTTAGTCCCCCTTATGTCCGGGCCTCCAATTTCGTTAAGTCCTCGTTCGTCTATTATATTGTTCCATTACAATCATGGAAAAATTATTGAAATATACGTCTTATGTTTCCCTTATTTCTAATATTCCCTTCTATTTCTAAAAATATCTAAAATCCCTTATTTCTCTCCTAATTCTAAATTATTTTATAATGTATCCGAGCTAGTTTTTAATGTATCCGAGCTACATATTATGCATCCAATTTATTTTATAATGTATTCGAGCTACATATTATGTATCCGGTTTGTTTTACTTTTTTCAGGGATTAATGTAATTACAAACTAAATAGGGATATATTGTAATTTTATATTAAAATTATGTGATTCCTAAAATTTATACTAAAATCATTTCGTCTCATCTCATTCCATTTGTTTGTTTTATCATGTAAATTGTTGATAGTAAAACTAAAATATAGTTCTTTGATTTAGTGTGATATTGTCTGAAAACTACTCTCTATGTCCCTAATTACTTGTTCACATTTCCTTTTTTAGTTGTTCCTAATTACTTGTTTATTTTGACAAATCAAGAAAGGACAAATTTTTTTATCCATTATACCCTCAATTAATTGCTTTGAAAATGGTAGAACTAGTTTTTAATTTATCTACTTCATAATTAATAGGGGTAAAATGGTAAACTCACTATATCAATTATTATTTTCTTAATAGGTGTGTCAATTTAAAAATGAACAAGTAATTAGGGACAAAGGGGAGTACGTACCAAATCACTTCTTAAGTAGCCAAACTTCTAGCAATGATCGATACCTTAATCTATCTCTTTTTATAATTGAATTTTACTATCCTGATTAATTTATTTTATGTTCGCATTGCGCTCCTTATTAGTGCTTAATTCCTTCATTTTCAAAGTTAGAAACAACCCATTTGATTAACAAATTTACCCCATCATATAGGAACGAATTCATAATTTGAACTTAACTTTATGATTTCTACGTTTTAGGACAATGACCATAATTTGTTTTAAAACAAAGTCTCAAACTTATCATGAATTAAATTCTGGTCGATATTTTGGACAGGTAAAGTCAAAACTTAAAAAGAGGTTGGGTATATGTATTTTCACATGTATTGACAAGTAAACAATAAATACAAAAAATATATTTATTTAAGAAAAAAAAATCAAATAGAATCGAGCTCAAATAATTATATGTACTATATAACGTAAAAAAAATATTTACATAAGTAAACTATTAGTATAAGATAATTCTAAGTAACCTTTTTATAATAAACATAATTTTGTAAGTTGTAAACCAAATAGAAATGATGGAATTTAATTTACTATAGTTAACAACATATATACGCGATGTAAATTCACAAGAAGGTAATATGTACGTAATGTCAGTGCAATTTTAGCGTAATTTTCAATCGAAAAAAAGGTCAGATGAACTTTCTTTCTCCTATCCGACTATGTCTCTGCACAATCTTATCCTTATCTTGTAAAGATAGAGAAGACCCTAATCAACTCACATAAAACATATAAAAATTAAGTAAATAATATTTAATCTATTATTATACATTATATTACATCAATAATATAAATATATTATGCGTAATCGATATATATAACTTAAATCCCATAAAATTTACCATCATTAATCTACATAGTGATTCCATATTTGAGTACGTGTATATAAGTCTATAAAGCTAGTGGACAATGAATAGAGCACGGGTATTTTCATGTACACTTTCTGCTTTATTACTGCTTTTATGAAATAAATTGTAATTATTATTTTTTCTGTCAAAGTTTTTTTCCCTCATACTAATAGTAAATTTGAGAACTTTTTGACCGTCAAAAGTAGAAAAAAAGAGAGAGTATTTTTCATGAATATACTCATTATTGGAGTTGGAATTATACATTTATATACTTCAAACATAATAATAATAATAATAATAATAATAATAATAATAATAATAATAATAATAATAGTAATAATAATGATAATACTGGTACTTCTTTTCATCTTAAATTATTTATCGTGATTTTAATAAAAATAATTATTTTAAATTATTTGTTATTTTAGAAATCCAGCAACAATTGCAACATATCAGTTTCATCTCATATGTCATAAATGAGAAAGGTATATAAACCAATCTTATTAGAGAGATTGTTAATTTAGAAGTTCAAGAAAAATTAAATATATTTTTCATTTTATTGTTAATACTATCTTTATTTATTTTTACTTATTCGATTTGAAAAATAAGAGATGTTTTATCATTTTATACATGATTTATCTTTATTATTAAATACTAGTCATTTTCATAAATTTTTAATTTCAATATTTAGATAATTTATAATAATTAGAAGTGATATAGTAATATCATTTTATTTATTAAGGCCTAAGGTGTGCCAAATAAAATATTGACAAAGGTAGTAGTTATTATTTAATAAACAAGAATTATCATTAATACATAAATTAGAATCTCTTAATTCATATTTCTTTAAGAAACGTATAAACGTATAAAAGAAAAACATACATCCTCTATTTTATATTAACAAAATTTTTGAAGCTTTTTTTTACTGTTCAAAGTAATTGAATTGTTCAAAGTTAAGATAAATGTTTGATTTTTTTTTTCCATATTTACCCTGTTCATTAATGAAGTTTTATATTTTTTTTAGGAGATAAATTGCACTACTTACAAAATTATATTTATTATTTCACAAAAAGTAATAGTGAAAAATATGATTTAATTTATGCCTTTGAATATTTTTTCTTAATAGGTGTATATTGCTTCACCAATTAAGTTAATGCTCGGTCCGTCCATTTTTAAATTGTCATGTTGCGCTTTTCGAAAGTCAATTTGACTAATTTTCAAAGTAAAATCAGATAACATTAATTCGATGCTTAAAACAAAAAATTTAGATATTCAAAAACTATACAAAAGTATTATAAATTGCAATTTTTTACATGTCAATATGATGAAAAAATACATCGTAAAATTATAGTCAATGTACTTATCATTTAACTTTAAAAAATAAAATCATAACAATTAAAAGTGGACAGAGATAGTATGAAATGAAGAGAGTAATAAATATTTTGAGACAGAGGGTGTAATAATTATAACACTAATGGTGATGTTGATTTCTATAAGATAAATTGTCATTTTCGACTTTAAAATAGTCATTAACTCATTACTATATAATTTGACACCCAATTGTATAAAATCTTTTTAGTTGTAATTAATTTCCCATGATTTATGGCATATATTTCATTATCTAAAGAGTAACAGGTAGCTTTTGCCCGAGAAATATGCAAAGCATTGTCAAAACCACATGCTTTATAATTATATCATTAATGATGACATGAAATGTACAATTTTTTTGCTTATAGTTATTTGATATTTAAAATTTATTAAAGCATAATAATTATGTCTCAATTTGGAATAAGTTGAGATCGTTTATCTGAATTAAGTTTATTTTGTATCTTCATCATATAAAATAAAGTAAAAGTAAAGTCATATATCCTCGTCTACATACTAGATATCATTTGTAGGTTTTTTAAGACCATTTTTCTTTCACGTACATATCTTGTGTTCTTTTAATACCTTCGTACCATAATTTCACACATTTGAATGAAAACACTTTTAAACTTGTCATGAATTATTAGTTTGTTTCTAAATTAGCGACAGTCTTAAAAAATCCATTTACTTGACTAACTAAACTTAAATACACCCCTGATCTTACCACGTAGATGAAATGCACCCCTGATTTCTCCTAAGTTTATGAGTGTTTTCAACACTTCTTTCGACTTTTTATTAAGAGTGTCATGCTTCTACAAGCGTTTGAGACCACTTGCTATGTCATGTGACAGATTGAGGTGTATTTAAATTCAGTTAGTCAAATAGAGAGTGTTTTTAAGGCTGTCAATGGTTCAAGAATGAAACCAACTATTCATGCCAAGTTTAAAAGTGTTTTCAATACTTCTCTATTTATTCAACTTTGCTTGTGTAAGTATGTTCTCATTGTCGCTACTCTTAATCCCAAATAATGAAAGAGGATTACAATAAACTAACACCAACATAATACTCAATTAAGAATAAAATTAGGCTCAATTAACTAAATACATTTTTGAACGTAGCAAACCTAACCAATTAAGTTATGTTTAAAAATAAATTATGCATCACAAATGTGATACCATGTGTTAAAAGGAATACACGTTCTATCCATTTCCAAAATTACCTCGCCTTTTCATCAATATTTTTTTTAAAAAAATAAAGTAAAATTCCTCCATTACTATGAATAGGATTTGTGAAAAAAAATCACGATAAGAAAACATTTTAATTTTTCTGAAATAATAATGATGCTGCGTAAAAAGAGAGAAAATATATATCAAGTATACAATTAAAATATATTAATGTATGACACCATGACATCGGGTCAAAGGGGAGAACGAAGGATTTATATCCTTCTAGATTAATAAATTTTTAAAATAATGCATATGATATTTTAGAATGAATTTTATATTATAATGAGAGAGGATGGTGGAGAGCTTTATAAGGTATATTATAATTTTATATAATATAATTATTTTTAAGCCCAAGGATAGTATAGCTAAAAAATAAATTTATGAAGTTTATTTGATTAAAATAGATAATTTATGTCATGAAATTGAGTTGTGACTAGTTAAAGGAATATATTTACTTCATCATCATATTTTTACCAAATTAATAAATATAAAATACATGCATATATATATATAAAATCGCGAATATAGTTGTATAATTAATTTTTAATTATTAAAATGATATTATTTGATTTGACATAAATATCATATATTTTTATAATTTCACTTCGTTTTAGAGACCCTTTGGATGGACTTTAAAAGCTATTATTGTACTTTAGTCTTTTTAAACGGGCTCTTAGTTTTTTTTTCCTATCAGATGTCTGGTATTTACATTGGAGCCCGACTAAATTCGAATTCGTGTCAAAAAATTCCACATTGGGAAGTAAAGCACTTCCTAACAAAGGTGACTCTGTATCTAAAGGAGCTCAAATTCGAGACCTCTTGATTAAAGATGAATGAGTACTTATCACTGGTCAAATGGGCTCTTAGTTAGTTACTAGTTGGCAAGTCAAAAAATATATGTTTAGATTATAATTTTCTAAATATATTTTAATTATTAATTATTGTAACTTATAATATTTTTTTATATAGCTTCTATATTTTAAATATGTAAAATCTAAACACTTCGAAGATTTTATATTCCAATTTACATCAAACATTAGTTAATTTAATCCACTTACTTCGAACCAAGCTAGATAAATTGAAACAAAAAAGATCAAGTACTTACCCCGGTCAAATTATACTCTCTTCATCTCAAAATAAGTGTTACTTTAGAAAATCAACACTAGTTTTGGGCGGAGGAGATACCAACTACTCTCCTCTTTCTCAATTTCTACGACTCACTTTTCCTTTTAATTTATCCTAAAAAATAACATATTTCTATATTTTTTTAACAATACAACTTTAAAATATTTATTTTACATACAATGAAATGATTTATCGTCACATTGTTACAAGCTTTAAAATATATATTTTTCTTGTGACGTAAATTGGGACGGAGGGAATAGTAAAAAAATCTTTATATATATATAATGCCTGAAAGCTGAAACGAAACTCAAAAACGTGCTCTTCCCCTCCCATAATGGCCACCACAAATCGAGACGAATCCGACAAAGACAGTACGGCCTCTTCTTCAATAACAATGCCGGAATCCAGTCGCCGGAGTTGGATGAGTAGTACTAATCTCAGCAGTTTCAGTAGTCGCCGGAGTTCAATTTCACTCTGCAATGAAAACCCCTATTTCTCCAACTCACACAAACCACACAAATCAAATCAAATCCCTTGGGAACTCATTCGACGGATCCGAGTCGAATCAGGTCAAATCAAACTCGAGCATTTCCGGTTACTCCGCCGAGTCGGCGGCGGAGATATCGGTAGTGTTTATTTATGTGAAATTCGGAATCCGGTTGTTGGTTTGCCGCAGTGTTTTTACGCTATGAAAGTTGTGGATCGAGAAGCGGTTGAGATAAGGAAGAAATTGCAGAGAGCGGAAATGGAGAAGGAGATTTTGGGGATTATTGATCATCCATTTTTGCCTACTTTGTATGCACAATTTGAAGCTTCGCATTATTCGTGCTTGGTTATGGAGTATTGTCCCGGCGGAGATTTGCATGCCGTCCGGCAACGGCAGCCCGGAAAACGTTTCAGCATTTCCTCGGCTAAGTAAGTGATTTATTAACGGGTTTTTAAGTTATATATATCGACAGTATAAAAAAAAAAATTCGTCATATGTCATAATTGAAAGACCAATTTTTAATTATAAAAGCTTAATGTTCCGTTTGTTCAGATATATTTTGAAGTTGAAACTTGTAAAATTGACTCGTTGAAGCTTGAAGTAGTATTTGAACACAAAAAAAGTGAAACTTTGTGAGTCAAAGTGAAAAAATTTTGAAGATAGATTTTTAAAATTTGATGTCTATGGCCAAACATATATCATTTTTTAAAAATTTGATTCAAAATTTATGATTAAACGTTAGCTAAGTTTTAGGCACTAACAATGTAGAGTTTTTACGATATGGGATCATTTAAAAGGTAGGTAGTTAAATGTAATTTGTTTAAATATTAAGCAGTTGATTACCTACTATAAATGTTATGACAAGTAACATGTTATAATAAGTTAAATTAATTTGATGGTATTAAAAAAATTAATAGTTTATATAACTTAAAATCTTAATTATATTGATTGGGTTGCCTAGAAAAAATAGTAAGTTTACTTCGGTAATATAAATAAATATTACACTATGAGTATATATAACTTAAATCGATTAGGCATAATTATATTTTGTTTGTCCATATGTTATATAACAGTTTTATTGTTTAGTTTGTGTTATCTTTAACTGAACATATTTAATCTTCAATTAATAGAGTTATTTACTGATTAACCGATATTTTAACTGTATATAATATAGTCATTTCATAACAAATAATGAGATAGTTGTAGCTACACCTAACAATATTCATGCATTTGTATCTTAGTCTTTTTTAACCTCTAAGCTTTAATGTCAGGCTTTTAATAATACCCACTTTATTTAGTATTTTGCCATGACCTTTTTGCTTCCGTTATTTTCTTCTCCGAACTATTTGAATTTTTTGTAAGTCTGAGTGTCTACCAGAAACAACTTCTCTACCTCTCAAAGTAGAGGTAAGGTATGCATACTATCCTCTTCAGACTTCACTTATAGGATTATAGTACTGACTACACTGAGTACGTTGTTGTTTTATCTTGCGATGATCTTATAGGATAGAACTAAGTACACTATCCTCTTCAGACTTCACTTATAGGATTACAGTACTGACTACACTGAGTACGTTGTTGTTTTATCTTGCGATGATCTGATATTTTTTATTTATTTATAGGTTTTATGCAGCAGAAATATTAGTGGCACTAGAATATCTTCACATGATGGGAATTGTATACAGAGATTTAAAACCAGAAAATGTGCTAGTAAGATCAGATGGTCACATTATGCTTTCAGATTTTGATCTTTCTTTTAAATGTGATGAAGTTGTTCCAACACTCGTAAAGTCGAAAACAACAAAATCCATTACCAAAACCCCAAGAAATTCATACTGTGCTATGCCAATTCAACCAGTTCTATCCTGTTTTTTATCACGAAAAACAGAACAAAACCATGAAGACCAAGAACAGAATCAAGAAATTGTTGCTGAACCTATAAATGCTCGATCAAAATCCTTCGTTGGCACACACGAGTATTTAGCCCCCGAGGTGATTTCAGGACAGGGTCATGGAAGTGCAGTAGATTGGTGGACATTAGGGGTGTTTCTGTATGAGCTTATTTTTGGTACCACTCCTTTTAAAGGAGAGAATAATGAGAAAACGCTCGTCAACATACTGAAGAAACCATTGACATTCCCAAGAATCGCGATAAGTAGCAGCAGAGAGTATGAAGAGATGGTGAAAGTTCAAGACTTGATTTGTAGATTACTTGTGAAGAATCCAAAGAAGAGAATTGGGAGTTTACAAGGTAGTGTTGAAATCAAGAAACATGAGTTTTTTAAAGGTGTAAATTGGGCTTTGATTAGGTCAATTAAGCCACCAGAAGTACCAAATGATTTGGTGAAAATGAGAGGTGTAAGAGGTGTTCCAAAGTTGAGTAAGAAACAAAGGGAAGAACCTTATCAAATCCCTCAGTATTTTGATTACTTTTAAACATTGTAAATAGTTTTAGGGTAATTAATTAACAAGATAGCAAGTTGTAATCATGTATGACATGAAGAAAAAGAGCTAGTTGTTTTCATATAGATGTTTCTCTTTTAACATTGTATGATATTATCTGCTTTAGATTAAATCTGTACGATTTTCCTTTCAAAAGGTCTCACGTCATTTAAGGAGTGTACTGTCGTCTCATACATGTAGCTTCTTTTTTCTTTTCAACTATCAATGGAACATCCAACAATCTCCTCCTATCGAACTAAGCTTCACATGATTCCCATAACGCTCCTAAATTAAGTTCCACATGGTACATCATTTCATGAGCCTATATGAAGATACATTGTGTGCCACCCATATCGTCCGATTATTTATCGCCATCGAAGGCCACTAAAGATAGTAAACCTAGCTTCCCGTCATCACTCGACAATCTTCATACTCGTATCTCAAAATTATAGATTCTAATATCAATTGCTAGGCTAATTCAATTCAAAGATATATTTTTAACGATAAGAACTTATCCACACTTGATATTTACATCAAGTCAATAGATGTGATAGGGAAATTTTCACACCTATCATAACCATCATTAACTAATGTATATTTTCACTTCATCAAATCGCTTAACTATAACAGTTTTTACTGGTTTGATGTAAACAACTAATGCTGATAAGTTTTTTACCTTTTCAATATAATATGATATTATCCGTTTTGAACAGCACTTTCGCTATATTTTTAGTAGAAAATCAAAATTAAAGATTAGGAACATTCCTTTAATCTATGCACCGAAATGTTACATATAAAAAGTAGGGGCAAAACATAATTGTCACCATGTTTTCATGTGATAGCCATTATTACAATCTATATCTATCATGGAAATATTAAAAAGGTTACCATAAATTCAATAAATTTGTTTTTTTGTTAACATCTTTTTTTTTTTTTTTTTACCTTTTTCTCCTCAAGGTACTTCAATATCTAAGGTCTAGGATTCATCCTTGTCACTTAATCATTTTTCTTTCATTATTATAATAGCACCAACAATCTAAGTAGCCCATCATGTCCCTTTCCTTTTTTCCACTTATGCATAAAAAAATTGGCAAATATTATACCAATTTTTCTTTTGACAAATATCATTTTTTTTTATCGCTAATTTAGTTTTAGACAGTATTTTAAAATTATTTAGAATTTAGTTATTTTTCTCGTGTAAATATAAAATTTTGATACAAGTTAAAATGCCAAAAGAATTCGAAAGACTTTGTTGGAATTTGAATGTTTATCAGTTTGAAATTCACAAATCATTTTTGAAATTTAAATTGATAATGATTTGAACTTCATTTAATGTTGATGAAATTTAAAATTTGAGTAAATTTTTTAACACTAGCAAGAATCATGTGCTAGAATAGTTTAGCTAAATAGATTAATGAATTAATTAAAAGGTTAGCATCAATATTGTTCTTTCTTTTGTTAACATTTTTTTAAAATTTTTTACCTTTTCTCCTCAAGGTACTTCAATATCTAAGGCCTAGCATTCATCCTTGTCACTTAATCATTTTTCTTTCATTATTATAACAGAACCAACAATCTAAGTAGCCCATCATGTTCCTTCCCCTTTTTCCACTTATGAATAATAGAAATTGGCAAATACTATCAATTATTTGGATTACTAATTATGTTTTTTTTTTGGTATTTGTTAGAGTTTCTTATTATAACTGGGTTTTTCTTTTAGGAAAAGGAAAATATGTAATCTCTATATTTGGCTAGTCCTTTACTTGTAGGAAAATATTTATGACTCTATAAATAGAAGTCTATTCCTTCTAACTTAGGAGCATTCACAATGTAGTCCTACGGGCTTTGAGAGCTTTGTGTATTGAGAAAAATGGTGGGACACAAGTATTACGTTAAACTCTTTTCTTGTGTGAAACTCTTTTTATTCTGAGCGAATTGTGTTAGGTTATTTCTCTCAATAATTAATACTCTCATATTTATATAGTGAATTGTTCATCTTCTCTTGTGGACGTAGATTGGTTGATCGAATCACATTAAATCTTTGTGCCTTTTAGTTTATTTCTCATTTATCTTCTTACTCATGATTTTTCGAGGATTGCTTTGTTAAATTCCGGATTAGTTCGGTCCTAATAGTTTTAGCCGAGGATCCAAAACAATCTCTTTATCTTTCAAGGTAGAATTTATCATTGGATATAATATTAGCGTTGCTGCTAATTAGTTTTACTCAGCATTTTAAAATTATTCAAGATTCATTAAGTTTTAGTGCGGAAATAAAATTCTGATAAAAGTAATCATAGTTAAAACACGAAAAAACTTTTAATTTTTTTTTTGTAGAATTTGAACTTTATAAATAATTCATGAAGTTCAAAACTCCAAACAATTTTTCACACTTAGATTATGAAAATTTGAACTCCATGAATCACTATTGAAATAATAAACATTTGTTACTTTTTTTTCTTTTCTAAATTTGCCTTAATATTTACTAGTTTGATTCATGAAGTGTTAATTAAGTAAGATGTTTAAAAGACAAGTAATTTAAACAAAATGCACTTATAATTAAAGTTATTAAATATTCATTAAAGGGTATTTATTTATTAATAATCTGTTTGAACTTGTACATAATACATGATTTGTAATGATTAGTTCAAAGTAAACTGAAATTTTAAAATGAAAAAAACAGTACACTTATTTTGACCAGAATTATATTAATTATCATAACCTATAATTTGACCTTTATTGAATTCTACGTAAACTATATCTTTATACATCATTAGATTGTATTGAAGATCAAAAAGATTTATCTATAACATGTTTTTAATTAATACAACTCTGTTGGTCAAGTTGACCAGTTGATTCTGAAGTTCCAAATAAAAAAACAATAAATGAAATTACGATATAAATTATATATATTGATAATATAATTATTTTTTTTTACCATCAACGTAATTTAATTAATTATAGGGTACTTATCCCTAATTTATTTCTAGGCTATCAATCTATGTCACTCTTTTTTATTCCATCTATGGGAAGGTATTTTACTGAGCATGAAGTTTAAGAATAAAAGGAGAATTTTTTAAAAGTTATGGTCTAAAATAAGGTATAATAATTTATCTGTGTCTAAATTATTTTATTAAAAGTAAATTAAATAAAAAATTAAAATTAACTTGTTAATAAAAATAGAAAGATATCATTTTTATGACGTACTAAAAAAAATAAACATCACATAAATTAAGACGAGAAGTATATTAAATAAGTTGTCTATCATTACCTTTTTAATGACATGATTGTACATAATTATGTTACCATCAATGCATAAAACTGAGAATATGCTTGGCCATTAAAAAAAATATTCACTTCTTTACCGAATAATTTATCACTTTATGTTAAGATTAATGTTTTATCATGAAAATTTTCAAATTTCAAATTATATTTTAAATTTGAAAATCAGCTTATAACTTGTTTCCAACTTATTTTTTTTATTTCGAAGTTGTATTTAAGTACATTTAGGCATTAACATTACTTTAGATAATTTTTATAAAATAACCAAATACAATTTCAACTTCAATTTCAACTCTATAATAAAAATAAAGTGAGAATATTTAAAATCTATGACCAAACAACTACTTAAAACTCAATATATCCCACCTGATCAGGCTAGCGAACTACAAATCAGTTATTCATTTCCTCAAACTGAGAATCTATCAAAAGCTATTTCTTTATCCTTAAAATAAAAGTACATTTTGCATTCGAACAATACCCTATTCTTTCCGAAATCCACTTAATAAATAACACCAAATATATATGTTATATTCCCAAAAATATTTTTTGCCTTAAAAAGGAGATATTTTCAACTATGGTGGTAGTAATCATAAGTACATATTGCGCATTATACATCAAAGAGGAAAATCATTGCTTTTATGTTTTTTTTAGGTGCTGCCACTTTATTTTATTTATTTTTTTCATTTTCGAGAAATATGTAATTATACTTTTGAATTTATTAAAAAAATGCATAATTCCTATCTGAAATTGTCAGCTCCATTTTGCATGCGTAGGAAAAGCTCTTCTCGACTTAGATAGCAACAACCAACAAAGCATAAAGTGCCAAGGACTCAAAGACAATTTTTTTTTGCATATTCTTTAAAAAAAAAAAAAATCTCATTCAATCCGATATTTTGTTTTCGTGTGTCCTATAGATTACGAGTTCGAATTATGAAAGTTATAACTAATGTTTATATTAGGATAGATTATCTATAGATATCATATTTCTTGAGATATAACGACCTTTAATTTTTCTGGAAGGTATGTGAACGCGAGATGCTTTGTGTGCAAGAATACCTTTTAGTTTCTGCTACTTTATGTCTATGTGAAGTATAAGTCACGAGTTTGAAACTTCGAGTCGTGAAAGCAACTACTAATGCTTGCATTATAATAAACGGTCTATATTATACCCGTTGGGATATGCTGCATTCCTACAACTTATGCACCGTGCTACCTTTTAATGTTCAATATTTTGTCTCCATGTGACTTATAGGTCACAAGTTTGAATCGTCAAAACAGCCACATTAATGTTTGCATTACGTTACATACCTATATCATTATCTTAAGGTGCAACTCTTCCCCAAAATCTATGTGAACGCGAGATGCTTTTGTGCACAAATTATCTTTTAATGTCTGATATTTGGCATCCTAATTAATACAAATTCGTGTCACATAAGCTCAATTAAAGATAAAACCGCTGCCTATGTGAATCATTTATTTTTATTGTCAGAACTTAAATTCAAAACCTTTAATTAATCCTATCTATCTCACCAATTAAATCTTTAATAGTTAATTAACCTTATTCCTTCATTTTTCTTTCATTTTCTCTCTCTTTATGTTATTATATATTCTTTGTTCATCTATATATATATATATATATATATAAACAAACTTATTTGGTATTGATATTAAAAATTGAATCAATACAAAATAGATTTTTCATTGGTATAGTCCAACAGAGACAGTTTGATATTTTGAAAAGCTAGCCATTACATGCCGTTGAAGCGTATTTTGTCGTGATAGGTCATTGCCATATTATTTTTGTCTTTATTTGATCCCAATAATGGATTTAATCGAAATGAATTTTTCTATTACAACTCTTTTTGGTAATTAGACTTTTCCTTAATCACCAAGGTACTGAATTACAAATCTAGATCACTACAACCAGCTATTGCAACTCTTTGGAGTTAATATCTCAAAAGGTCATTGAACTATGAGAATTTAATTAGCAAATGTACAAAATTGAGTCAAGTTACAAACCTCTAAGTGGGCGGACCAAGAAATCTAAACCCCAACATATACCAATAATTCAGCGCGTGAATAACAACAATAACGCGGAAGCTCTAAAACTTATTAAAATAACCAATCAAATAAACCTCTAAAGTCTATTACATATTATCCCCAAAATGCGAAAGTCATCACATCAAGGACATCTAATCTTCAAATACTAGGTCTAAGAGTATTAAAGGCACCAAAATAAATGAATAAAATAGTTTATGTCCAAAAACTAAACATCATGCAGGACCAAGAGACGAGCCGGAATGAATCATGAACTGATGTCTTTGGAGACGAACAGGGTGAGTCGAATTCAACGATACACGAACGAGGGTGAGTCGACCACCGATTGCACTCCACAAAAGGAAAACAAAGAAAAATACAAGTAGGGCTCAAGACGGGGCAACATGTGCGAGTAGGTATCATCGGCCAACCCAAAATAGAAACTAATATACAATGAATAATAGTATAAAGTCAACTATAGCACTTAAACAGGTGATAAGAAACACCAACATGAACAAGTGACATTTGAGCAATTACGTAATCAATCACAATATCAAGCACACACACGAGGACTCATGCCTCCACATCACACTTGTTTGGGGAAAATGCATTCATTAAGATTGAGTACATTAAGTTAATTCAATATCTTTTTCCTTTAATGTTACCGTGTCGGAACGTGACACTCCGATCCAATTATACCGTGTCGGAACGTGACACTCCGATCCAATAATACCGTGTCGGAACGTGACACTCCGATCCAAAATACCGTGTCGGAACGTGACACTCCGATCCAAAAATACCGTGTCGGAACGTGACACTCCGATCCAAAAATATTATTAATTTATCATTTATTATCACCACTTTTCAATTCATTAATAATATTACATCAAGCCTTCTTTATTCAAGGCATCACTTTGATAGAGAGGTTTTTAGATTATAAATCTCACGGTCTCAGGATTTTAGACCAATCACAAACCACACAACCAAGCCACACAACCACACAATCAAGTACATAGAGAACTTCATAGTATCATTCAATGCATATCAATCGCTATTAAGAGTTTATCTATCAAATAGAATAAACCATAACCTACCTCCACCGAAGAACCGAAATCAAGCAAGCTACCTCTCCAATGCTTATCCTGTCCTCAATGTCTCCGAACCTTTCCCATCTATCAAGTATATATTCATAATTTGTAAGTTAACGAGTCTACAAACACTCATATTAATATGTCTAGTCTAGACCCGAAAACTCACCTAATATTTAATTACCTATCTTAATATGTTAACCTTAAATCCTAACAAGATACTAAAATTACATACAGTATCCAGGCCTTTACTTTCGTGTAACTCTATTCAATCTATATAATATAAATACATAAATGTAACAACTTAGTGCCTTTGCAAAGCATTAATTAGTCATTAAGAGGTCATACAATAATTCCCTACTTAACCCACGTGAATGCCTAACAAGTTTTCAATCCAATTCTTTAATAAAATTACAATAACCAAAAACAGCCAGACCTATATTATCTAATCACTGAACAATCCGTGCAATTAAATAATTACCATCCCCACTTTCATTCAATAAACCCAATTTGCCGGTCCATAAAACCAACTCCTGCAACACCATATGCACATATATAAATGTAGCAGTAATTTCCTTACCCCTTAACAATTCCCATCATTATCTTGAAGTTGATCACTTGGAATTTTTCCAATGACTGCAGGTTCCACGTAGATTAAACAAACAAGGTTTCCACCAAAGTTTTCAACCTAAGGCGTCAATAATCAATATCCACAAATTTCCCTTACAGTCTAACGACAATTCATCTCCACATTACTACTGATGTAAAATTTAACACTAGAAATATAACAATTCGTAGAACTAAACCTGAGAAGTTCGCCTGCTACTCTGCGTATTTTTCACACGAATAAACCCTCTTCTCAATTTGTTTTTACAGATTATTCATTACCCTAATTATTATATGACCAATTATAAAAATGGTAAAAGTGGCCCACTACTAATTTTAATGTTGTCTCCTTTCACCACTAACTAAAATAATTATTAAAACTACCCCACTAAATTCATAATTGTAGTTACGAATAGTCCAAAGTACCCATTTAAAATCTATCGGAAAGTATTTTATGAAATAAAAAGCTCTAGTACTCAAAACGACCAAACGGGTCGTTACAGCAAAGTCATTGAATTTTGTTTTGTTTCAATAAAATCATTCAACTTAACATTTTTATCTTCAAAAATCACTCAACTATATTTATCATTAAAATAAATTTAACATAATAAAATAAATCATTTTTTATTTCATATAAACATAGACTTCACGAATAAACAAAAAAAAATTAAAAAACTGAAAATGGTGCGGATTTTGACCCTTTTTTATAAAAATAATAATAATATTGCAAAATAAAAAATAATGTCAAAAATGGTGACTTTTAGATTCGTTATTTCTCTGTGGATTGTTCCAGCTCGGTGAGTTCCACTGGAGGTTTACACTTTCTTTCTAGTTTCTCGATGTAAAAATTATATTTTGAGTAAATGAGAATTGTTGGAAGAAATTTAAAATTATTCAAAATGTAATTAGAAATAACATCTCAATGAGAGAAGGTGCCTGGAAATGAAAATGGTGTAGATTCAATTTTTTCAAAAAATAAAATAAAATTGTAAAATAAAAAATAAGATGGGAAATTTAAAATTTTATTTATTTGTGGGGTCTATGATTACATGGCATAAAAAATAATTTAATTTTCCATGTCAAATTTGATTTTATGATAAATGTAGTTTAATAATTTTAGAAGATAAAAGTGTTAAGTTGAATGATTTTAGTGATACAAAATAAACTTGAGTGACTTTGCTAGATAATTTCTCATAGATCAGTGACCTTTTAAGATATTCACTCCAACTCTTTGTGTGTATATAATTAGTTTTTGACTGTACAAAAGTAGTTATAACTCCCCCTTGTATAGAATTGCTCACATTATCAATCCTAAACACAAATAAAAAAACAGAGTTTGAGATAGATTAGCAGTTAACGTAGAACTCGTCAATTAATGAGAATCCTCTCTAAATAATCAAGTGAAGGATTCATGTAATCGAACCTAACTTGCTCTTGATTGGTGTGTTATCATTGTTACAAGCTAAAAGAAGTAATGATCAACTATACATTATGTGGTAAACAAATTATTTCAAACCATAATATATTGTGGGGCTTGGTGGGATTTTGCCAATTTCATCAAAGAATTTGTTTTGGGCCACATTGACATTATTTATCCAAAAAGGCCCAATAGATAACTAGCCCACTTTGACACCACAGACATCCATTTTGTGGTCCAGGTACTCTGTGAGAAAGGTAACAATAATAACAATAACAATATATTCAATGAAGTTACATAAGTAGGGCTTGAAAAGAATAGTATATACATAGTTTTACAGAAAAATTCATGAAAGAGAGCGCTTCTCTCAAATGGGACCCTATGCAGTGCAAACTCAGAATAATCGGGCTCCAATATAGATATCGTATACTGAATGAAAAATCGAAACAAGACAGGCTACAAAGATAACTAATCAATTCATCTCATACTATACTATGTTATACATTTAAATTTTTAGTTAAATTTCTAATTTTATCTTTTATAAGATGATTTATAACTATTATTTCTTGCTGAAACTTAATATTCAATCAAAATATATCACATAAACTGAAACGTCCGGACAATAAATGTTGGTATCACTAGCTTTCTTGTAACTAATGATCTAAAGCTCCTTTGAAGAAATAATTCCTAGAAATTAGGTTTACCTACCACTACTTTTTTTTTGACATAAGTGAAGGTATAAGTTGAAACAATGACCAATTACCCAATTGGGCAGTTGTTTATTAGCCCATAGGTCTCATTGGCCACTTATATTAGCATAGTTACTGTGAGAGATCAATCAAAAACTTACAAAAATATGATAATATTATGTATTTTTATAGCAGATATATATTGTATTTGTGTATTTAAAAATCTTAATAATAGGCATATATTTTTTCAATAGAGTCGATAATAAATACTTATCATTCACCATCGTATGACATACATACAATATATATTTTAGGTGTTGATTTTCTCATACATACTAGTTATTATATACAAGTTATATATAATATAACATACACTTCACATACAGATGGTTTGAAGGGAAAATTTACTCCTCATAAAACTAGATAATTTATGTATATATTTTGAAAAATTATATAATATTATATTTCGATACCCATATTACCTTGAAGACTAGGGATCAATACTCATTTTATATATTTTTTTCCCTTTGTTTGGCCCATTTTTTTTAGTGGTTTAGTCATATTTTAGAAATTTTAGATTCGCCTCTGACTGACTTGCACATATAATTTGAAAACACATACAGTTAGTGTCTTCACCTACATTCAACTTCTGCTTTGAAAATATACACACATATTATATTCGCACAATTTCATTTAGAATCAGATATTGTATACGCGCGAATACATATTATTTTTTTTAAAAAAGAAAATCCAAGAAATGACAATCCCAAGTTTGTGGCCAGGTGTTAAACACTTGTGGACTAAACATCATGCATTTTTCTTTTCAATTTATCCATAGGGCACACACTTAGAAAAATGGGTATTTCCCCATAGTTTTGGCCTAAAGTTCCCAAAAACCACTGGCTATTCTCCAAAACTGTGGAACCAAATGACTGATAAGTACTGTTTCTTGGTTTAATCATTTACTCGACTTATTTTGACCGAATACAAAATTTAAATTTTAGAATTTTAAATAAAAAATATGTATAGTCTCTTAAATCTTATGATTATATTGAAGGTTGAAATTAAAAAACTTACTAAATATAAACAAAAATACTTAAATTACAACAGAAAGGAGTAATATTTGAAATGACTTTTTCTATTATTTTGATTAATTCAAATTTATGGCAAGTATCAATATGTATTTTGTTGCATAAAGTTTTTTATAAACTAAAGTGCAGAGAACTTTTGTATACAATAGAAGTAATATTTACTACTTATATAAGTAGTACTTCCCTCTCTCCCTAATTAGTTGTCTACTTTTAAATTGATACACCAATTAAGAAAATAATTATTAATATAATGAGTTTACCATTTTATACTTATTAATTATGAAATAGATGAATTAAAAACTTAGGATTTTCTAGAAGTTCTACTTTTTCAAAATAATTAATTGAGGATATAATAGGTAAAAATATTTTATCCTTTCTTGATTTGTCAAATGGACAAGTAACTAGGAACAACTAAAAAGGGAAAAATGAACAAGTAATTAGGGACAAATGGAGTATAATATATTACTCCCTCCGTTTAAAAAAGAATGACATTCTTTCCTTTTTAGTCTGTTTAAAAAAAATGATCTTTTTCTTTTTTTGGTAACATTTTAATTTCAGTTTTCTACTTGACATGTTTAAAGCTACAAGATTAAAGAGAAATTTTGTAATAACTTTAATTTAGGACCACAAGATTTAAAACTCTTATTTACTTATTTAAATTCCGTATCAAGTCAAACCAGATTATTTTTTTGTGAAATAGAAAGAGTAATATTTACTGCTTATTAATTATTAATATCCCTTTCTCCCTATCCAAGAATAACTCCACTCGACCAATAAAGAGTCACTTACTTTTATTGGGGTTATTGTCATAATTGATTAAAGTTATATAGATATTAAGAATTTTATATATATATTACTTTATTTAAAAGTTAATTATATTTAATTTAGTTATTTATTAAATATTACCTTACGTCCTGCATACAAACCAAAATAAATGCCACATTAATTTTATGTATAGTAAAAGTAATGTGGTTATTAATTATATAAATTTTATTAAATATATAAATAATTTACCTCCTAATCAACTATCAAACATCAAATCAACCATTACAGTACTCTTTTAAAACCACAGATTCATCATTCATGAACCGACAAATGTATCTAATTTACTATAGTAAACTGACCATAAAACAGGAACCTGATAACACATAAACTACTTATAATAATAATAATAATAATAATGATAGTACCAAAAAAAAATCTTAAAATAATATTACTCACGTACTGAGAATTAAATATTAAATAAATAAATAAAAAGTGAGAAACAAAAACAAGTGACTTGGAACATTGGAAATTATCCAAAACCATCAAACTAAAATGTCTATAAATAGATAGAAATTCATTCTTATTTCCTACTTCACTCACAAAACTCAAATCATTCATTCCAAAAGCTAATAACCCTTTTACAATATTTCTAAAAAAAAATGGCAAAAAATGTGAGTTTAGATTCAATGGACCAAAAATTAGCACTTGCAAAACGTTGCTCTCATGGTACTTTGCCTTTTATTACTTGTACCTTCACCAAAAAAAATAAAAAATCCCATTAGAATTTTTTCATTTAATTGATAATTAATCTGATGAATGTTTTTTCTTTTTCTTTTTATGATTGTAAATAAATGTAGAAGGAGCAAAGGCAGGAGCAAAAGCAGCAGTTTTTGCAACAGTTGCTACTGCTATTCCTACTGTAAGTTACACTATCTATTGCAATATTTTAAGTTGTTTGGTACGACGAAAGTCATTTTTTTGAATTTTTGAAAAATATTATTTGGTATTTGGTTGGGAAAGTGATAGATGTTCTTTGTTTTTATTTTTAGTTAATTTTAAAAAGTGACACATTTTTCGGTTAGTAATTTAACTTTAAACTTTTCAGTTTACTCTTATTATAATGATTTATAACCATATGAATGTTTATAACCTATTATTTAGGTGACAAGTTTTAAAAGTTTTCTAGTACTAAAAATTAATACTAATTAATATTATTGCCTTCTAATACTAATATATTTGAATTATTGATGAAATTAATTAATTTGCAGTATGCTTGTGGGAAGATATCACCATGGGCAAGAGCACATCTCAATCCAACTGCTAAAGCTCTCATTGTCTCCACAGGTATAAAAAAAATTAATTTATATAAAAAAAAAATTATATCATCAATGAGATTTTACTTATTATAATATATATCATAAATATAAAAGTCAGTTTTATTTTTGACAAATAATTATCTTTCAGATGAGTAGATATATGTAGTAATATCGTATGTAAGCAATTTATTCACCCTCATTCTAGAATCTTGATAACTTAACACACCTTCTATATACATGATAAATTACTCAGATTATAGTCTTGATTTTAATTTCGATTTTAATTAATATGCTTAACAACAATCAAACATGATATAAATTTCATATCACGATACTTTAGTGCATAGAAATTAAACTCAATCATTTTTTTTTTCTAATAATGGTTTGTATTATTCTATATGACAGCTGCTGGGATGGCATATTTTATTGTAGCAGACAAGACTATTTTGAAAACAGCAAGGCAAAATTCCTTCAAACAACAAGGCTAATATAATCAAGGCTCATCAACAACATATAAAAACTCTTTTAGAGTACTAAGTTTTATTATGAAAATTTAAATTAATTACTGTTTTAAGTACAATTAGTAGGGTTGTTAGTAGATGGAGTACTCACATGATGAGGTAATTATTATTTAGTAGAAACTTCAAAAAAATGTGATTTTTGTCTATGTAATAGAACCATCTACATCCTCTACTACTATAAATATAATAAACCTTTCTTTTCTCATCAACCATTAACCTTGCTTTTTTTTTTTTTTTTTTACGTAAAAGCGATCAGAATTTGATTATGTCATGTTTTATTAATAAGGATCTAATTATGAGAACAAATCTACATGACTATCACGTACATATATAATTTCCCTTCCCTTTCATGCAAAATAGACGCGAGATCTAATTTAAAATATTTTTTTTATACTTATTATTTATTATTTTATTTTGATTTACCTTGAAATAGGCAAATTAGCATGTACATATATTTAATTTGTCAAATCATCTTAGGATAAATTTGTATTAAATTCGAATTAGTAATCAATTTTGACATAGATGTACTCAAGAAAACTCATATAAGCAAAAAAATAATTCAAATGGCTTTGCTCATGAGCCATATTATTATTATTACCAATAAAAATCATAATAAATTGTACTCCTATTCTATTTAAGTTGTTCACATTATTAAAATTAGTTTTCTCAATTAACTTATCAATTAACAAAATCAGATTTTTTTCATTTATCCCTTAATAATTTATTTTTTTGAAAGCGTAAATAAGTTTGTAGAGTTTCAGAAAATATTCTTAAGGGGTATATAAGTAAATTTGTTCTTATTATTTATAAACTTTATATTTTCTTAAAGGACGTTTAAAAAAATGGACAACTAATATGAGACGACAAGAGTAGTGATTAATCTTTGATATCATAGAAGTTAGGTTATCGTACTATTAATAATTTACACATGTTTTTCTAAAAAACTATTTTCACTTTTTAATTAAACATTATTAAATATATTCTTTCTAAGATATTTAGCTAGTGTTTTGATCATAAATTTTGAAAATTTATTTTCAAATATTTGTTTGACCATAAAATTTAAACAAATTTTGAAAATATGATTTTCAAGTTTCCAGAAATTGTTCAGAGCAGTTTTTGAGAGAAATTTACTTTCATTCACAAAATTAAAGTAAAATATATATCCAAACACAACTTCAATAGTTTTAAAAAACCACACTTTCAAAAATTCAAATCAGTTTCAACTTCAAAATTTATGATCAAACATTTATTTATTATTATTTTAATTTCAATTTATTTGTCTTAATTACTATTAAACATACAAATGATATTTTCTTTTGACCATAAATCCAAAAACACAAATTTCCTCACTCTCATACTATACTAGAGTTATGTGCACATTGCACCCTCCAAACTTAGGAACTCAAATTCATGTACTGACAACAATAAAAACCTGAGGGTATAATGTACTAATACTAATTATTTTATATAGTAATGTAACTGAAAAAAATACCACTAAACACAAAAAAAGTGTGAAGCAAAAACAAGTGACTTTTGTACATTGGAAATTTAGCCAAAACCATCAAACACTTTTGTCTAAACTCAAAATTAAAATGCCTATAAATTAACATTCTTACTTAATTCACTCACAAATTCATCAATTTTTACAAAAGCTTATTGTTTTACAAATATTGAAAATGGTGAAGAATGTGAGTTTAGATGCAGTGGACCAAAAATTAGCCTTGGCTAAGCAATATTCTCATGGTACAATTTATCTTTCTTTAACCTTGTAATTCACAAAAAAAAAAAAAAAAAAAAAAAACTCATCTTGATTTCCTATTAAATTGATAAATTTGGTGAATTTTTTAATTTTATTTTTTAGTTTTAATTTTTATGATTGTATATATGCAGAAGGAGTTGTTGCAGGAGCAAAAGCAGCTGTTGTTGCATTTGTTGCTACTGCCATTCCAATTGTAAGATTTATACTAACTATATACATATACATTTCAATATTTGGCGGGGGGGGGGGGGGTGTTTGTACCATGGGGTACACATACATTAGTTAAAAAGTGAGATATAATTAAGAGTTGAGATATTATTAAAAAATGATTTTCATCCAAAACCAGTGTATTCCCTCAGATAGAGTCTAAAGAAAAGAGATCAAGAGTGTATACAAATTTTTTTTACCCCTATCTGTGTGAGAGGTAGAGAGGTTGTAGATGTTTACTAACTACTTAAGAAAAAAAAAAATCAGGCAATTTATTTCGTCGTACTAAATATTCTTTGACTTCTAATATTTGAAATGATTTCCGTCCAAATTTAGTGTATTTCATAAGTGAAGTCTAACGTGGATAAAATATATACAGATTTTACCTCTATCCCGTAAAACATATAAATATTTACTAATTATTAGAGAAAAAACATTTTTCAGAAAATATTTTTGTCGTCGTATCAAATTTTGTAATATTTGAAATGAATTAATGTGCTGGGAAGATGTCACCATGGGCAAAAACCTATCTGAATCCAACAGCTAAAGCTCTCATTATCTCAACAGCTGCTGGGATGGCATATTTTGTTGTAGCTGATAAGACTATTCTCAAAATAGGAAGGCAAAGCTCCTTCAAACAAAACTAATAATTAAGGGTCGCAATTGAATTAATCAACTTTTTAAGTATTAATTTAGAGTATATCTAATATCAACATTACTAGTGTAATTTTGTCTATGTATTAATTACCAACATCATCAACATATATTGTTGTGAAAGATAATGGAAGTTGGTTTTTCTCATGTCGATTTCTTACGTAGTCATTCGATTAACAATTTTTATTTGAGGAAGTTACTGAAATTTTTTTTGTAACATAAAGAGTCACTTCTACAAACGATAATTATCTCAAAATTCATTCAACTTTTGGGTGTATCACCACAATAAATAAAAGATTTTGTGGCAATTACATAAATGACGCTTTTAACAACTTTAGATGCAATTATGACATAATCTCAATTGTCACTAAATATTTTTACGGTAATAATTAAAAGATATCTACTAATGCTATAAATTTTTATAATAACTTTTTGACTAGGTGGCTATACGTTTCTGACATAGTGAATCTTGAAAGATATGAAATATCTCCCTCCAAGTTATATATATGACTTTCCATAAAAAAAATTTTTTATATATATATATATATATATATATATATGAAATCGAGTAGTAAATTATGTTCACTCACTTTACATTAAGTATCTGTTTTTTTCCATAAATTAGAATTCTAAGTAGTTCTGCCAAACTAATTATGACAGTGGAAATAATTGGATATACCTAATCCTCTTTTAAAATAAAAATGTTAGGAAAAATAAAATAAGGTCCCCAATATATATATCTTACGTCTTGAAGACTTTCTTTTTTTGGCTAGATCCTTTTTTCATGATATTCAATTTTTTCCATATATATACGTTTATAGTTAATCTATATTCAGCCTTTTAAGTGTATCATAATATATAGTTAATGTATAGATAATTTATATTTAACTTTTAAGTGTATCAAAATGTATAGTTAATGCATAGTTATTATATACTTTTTATGACTTTTGACCATTTAAGCATATTTAAATGGGATATACCAAGTCATCAACTTCTTGAATCAGATTCCATGGTTCTAACTCTTATCTTTATTTAATATTTGTCAACTTATTACTTATAGAATTATGTTAGCAATTCATATAAATTATAATAATTACCTCACTGAAAGGATGTTTTTCAATGTTGAGTTGATATAAAATCTTACCTAAAACTAATAACTGAATAAACGATATTAAATCCTAATAACTTTCATCTAAATAAATTTTGAATAAATACGTATACGAAGTTTGTTTAAATTTCAGGCCTCAAAATGAAATTTCACTTTAGGCCCCAATTACGTTAAGCCACCCCTGCTTTTGTCTCTTGCCTTTCTATCCCCTCTCTCGCTAGCCTTTCTTCTTCCTCCCCCAATCTCACTCGTTACACTCCTTTTTTTAATATCTAACTACAAATTATAATTAAATAAATCATAGCTATATCTGGTAATTAAGTCGAAACATTAGTAATTCTTAAAAATTCTTAACTAATTAACCACTATATTGACTCTCTCCACTTGGCCAACCTGTTTGAATATACAGCGTAAGGGGACCTTTTATTAAATTAAATGGGTTGAGAATGTAGTACTGTAGGGGGACTTCTATTAAATGGTTGAATCTATAGACCCTTTTATTTTATTTTTTTAAATAATAGGAACAATTTTAGAAATATATAATTACCTACCTTAGCTTATTGCAATTAAAATTATAGCCCAAAAATGTTTATTTTT
Organism: Solanum commersonii; assembly: GCA_029007595.1. Lineage (NCBI taxonomy): Eukaryota > Viridiplantae > Streptophyta > Magnoliopsida > Solanales > Solanaceae > Solanum > Solanum commersonii. Next base: position 153,968 of record JAJTWQ010000033.1, read on the forward strand.
GATGCAAGACAAGAATGGAACTTGAATAACAAGCAAAGAATATTCTTATAAGCCCTTGTCTGTTATGTATGCTCCAGTAAGAAAGTCCCTTACTTCGGCTCGTAGAGGCGGTCAACTCATTTTTTATTTAGACTATCAATCATGTTGTTGTCTCTCTTGATCATGATAAAAAATTTCATCCTTTAACGAATCGAGTAGAAATCAAACCTGGAATATCGAATTTTTTTGTTAGGCAGAAAATGCCCTCAAGTAAAATAATAGCTAATATGTCTATTATAAAACTAGTACCACTATCTAATACTAGAAATAATGCAATCACTTCTGATAAAATGATGCATATGATATGAATATATATTTTCTTTGTTTGCTAAAACAAGAACTACCTATTTTTCCGCTAAATTTTTCACTATAACAAGTGCCTATTTCATAGATATTTTAAGAGAAAGTTTTATAATTGACATATATAAGACTAATTATTATTAGTTATGTCATTATTCTTTATCTTTAAAGTTTTAGCATTAAACAATTACGGGATGTAACATTTTGTTAAATAAGTAATGATAATTACTAATAGGCATAAAATAATGAATCGTAACAAAGAGAATATTTATTTTCCTTGTTTAGTTTAAAACATTTACTATCTTTTCTCTCACTTGTTAATTGTCTTTTAAAATATATATTTTTACTCAATATTCGTCTCTTTCTCTCTCATCTCAAAACAGTAGTCGTCACTATCGTCTCTCTTGACTTTTTTTGCTTCATATTCGTTTTCATTTTATATTATCTGTTTAAACATAAATTTGGTATATTTTTTATATAATAAGAAGTGTTTACTTTCGGCATGAGTTTGATATAGAGATTTGCATATAATCGCAATGAAATTGATATATTGTTAGTTTATAATTAAAGAATGTTTAGAATTAACTTGTTTGAATTTGATACTCCTCTTGGTATGAATCTTGTATGAACCAGTGTTCACTCTTGGTATGAAATTAGTATAGATATTGGCAGAAAACTTGTAAGCAATTGGTATACTATTTATATAATAAAATACAATTGCTATTTACAATTGGATTGGAATTGATATTCTTTTGGTATGAATTTTAAATTTGGCATGAAATTGGTATAGAATTATAAATAATAATGGTAAGAAATCGGTATATTGTTAGTTCCCATTAATTAATATTTACATAATAATGGTATGACGTTGTTATATTCACTCTTGGTATGAAATTGGCATAGATATCGGCAAAAAACTTCTATGCAATTGGTATACTATTTAACACCATTTTCCTTTTCTTTTTGTGCCCCTTTTGATTTGGAAGAGTGAATATTTTCTTTGATTCTTGTTTCTTCTCATTCGCTGGGTTTTGTTTTTTCTTGGAAAGGGTTACGCTTAGGGGTATACATGACCGGGTTAGTTTGGTTTTTTCAAATATCAAACTAAGCCATTTGGGTAAAAAATTTAAATTTATAAACCAAACCAAACTAATAAAATTCAGATTTTTCGGGTTTTTCAACCTCGGGTTGATTCGAATTTTTCAAATACCAAACCAAACCATTGTGTTGAATTTTTAAATTTATCAGATTTTTGAATTTTTTCAGTAAAATTTGCATACAAACATATAATTAACTTGTGCTCCAAATATTTTTTTAGTCCAACCAAAATACAATTATCTAAGGTGTTTCTTAAGAAAATAACACAAAATATGAGATGAGTGATAACACTAAAATATTCAATAAAAAATAATAATGAAATCATCATATAAAATAAATATTGCAAAGTCATAATGAAAATGATCATAATTTAAAAGTACTAAATTATGCTAAAATAAGTTTAATAAGTATTAGTTACATTACTAAATATTTAAGGAAAATTAAAAATAGATTATGTATTTTAATTGTCTAAACCAATGTAAAATTAAAGAACAAATATTCAATATTATTGTCATTCTTAGTGTTGAATTGATTTTCTTTTTGCATTAGTATTAATTTGATTTTGATTTAAGTTTTATTATAATTATCAACATCTATGAACTATAATATTTATTGGACCATTCCGAATTCTAAGTTTTAAACTTGAAATAATATATTAAAAAATAAAAACTATGAAATAGAATAAGAAATATTTTAGAATTATATCAATGTAAATATTTTTATGTATAAAATAAAATTTTAAAATTACATATATAATGTCGAGTTGATTTGGTCTCGGGTTGGGATTTTTTAGTTAAAACCAAACCAACCCAAATATAGTCGGGTTTTTTTTCCAATACCAAACCAAGTCAAACCAAATCACTAGTCGGGTTTTTTGTTCGGTTTGATTCGATTTGCGGTTTGATTTGGTTTTCGGTTCGATTTTGTACACCCCTAGTTACACTCTTCTGCATCGGAGTTGCATTCATCTTGGGCGGTGGAGTTTGAGTTAAAATATTAAAACTTGGAGGCTCTCTTTCAATATTAGATACATCCTTTACAAATCTTGGACTCTTTTTAAGTTTATGATGAGCTTTCTGATTCTTCAGCATATTTGTTGTGAACCGAACTTTTTGATTTTTGGAGTGCGTACCAGATTTGCAAGATTTTTGTTTGAATGAAGAAGAAAGAACAATGAAGAAGGTGAAAGAGAAAGAGTAATCATGGGTGGAAATAGAAATGTGGGTATGTGGGAGTGGGGATGAGGGTGGCGTGTAATAAGTTAAGAGAATTCCTTGAAAGGTGTAATAGATAATTAATTATCTCTCATTAATTTTATTTCTCTCACCTATTAATTATAATAACACTATCTATTATAAGTTAATTAAAATGTAATTAATTAATTTATAAATTAAAATTGATTTGTTAATATTTGTAATTAAAATTTTATAAGTAGTAAGTAATAAAAAAATAGATGTAAAGGTTTTACTATTAACCCTTAAATAGTTGTGTGAGGTAATTTTGTTCATATTTTAATTGAATCAGTATAAAATGAAAAAAAATAGTAGTTGTTTCATATGGAAAAATTAGGAAGCTTCCCACTATTTCACTGTGAATCTGTTTCCCCATGCATTTTTCCAGTGAGATGATTCAATAAGAAATAAATACAAAAATCATGTTTTATAGCACAAATTTCTTAATAATTCACGATGAGAAATGCTTTATTTTTAATAATGCCCACAATGTTGTCATTTTGTAAAGCCATCTGGCCACTTTACAAAACCTCTAAGGCATTATAAATAGGAATGGAGTCGTCATGCTTCAGTGTATAATTGGAAAGTTGAAGTAAATTTTAATTTGCAACTTGGCAGTAGAGACAATATTATTATAAGGTATGCCCTATGTATATATATATGTATATATATTTTTTATCGAGATCATTTCATGTAACACTTTAATTTTGCAGAGAAGTAGCTTAATAAGTGAACTACTATTAATTTTTCTTCTTAAAAAGTTACCAGTAGTAATTAGTAGGGGTGTTCATGGTTGGGATAAAAACCGATCCAAACCGAAAAACCAAACCAAACCGATTAAATGAACCGATTTAATTTGGGTTTTGGTTTGGTTTTAGATTGTTAAGAACCGATAGTATTTGGTTTGGTTATGGTTTTGTTCGAAAAAAATCGAAGAAATAACCGAACCGAACCAACAAGTTATATACATAAATTTTATTATTATACATACATAATATATTATATTTATAAACAATTTTAATGATTTTATATATGTTTCATCAAAATTCATTTTTATAATTTACTTATGAAAGAAAAAATATTCAAGGTGAGAACATTTTTCTTATTGGTTTCATGTATATGAGTGTCTATGAAAATTCTTTGTGGACTAAAAATGTCATTGTCTCTTCCTTCTATGCCAAAATAGTAAATTTTGAAGTTTTATTCAGTAAATTCAATGATCGAAAGTTCTGTAATGCCAGTCATTCTAACTATTTTTTGTTTGAGTGGATTGTTGTCACTTTTTTCATGTTTTGAATGAATTGTTTATTTTATTTTTATGTATGGTTAATAATCGAATAACCAAACTAAACCAAACCAAAACTGAAAACAACCAAACCTATAAATGTATATTATATTTGGTTTGGTTTGGTTTTGATAATTTTAAAACCGATTAAGTTGATTTGGTTTTGATTTTGACCAATAACCGACCCAAACCAAACCGTGAACACCCCTAGTAATTAGTATTGAGTTTACACAAAATCATAGAGAAAAATATATAGGGTATAATAATCCTAATTAATTAATAGTGGTGGAGACAATCCTAAACTAAAATAAGTAATAAGCTATATGTTAATGAAACTTTTGCCTCTATGGTTTTGGTGTAATAACATTACTCATGATGTGTGAATTAATGATATGTACTATATGCCCATCCCGTTGTCATCCCTATTAGTAGATCATCTAAAAAAAAGTTGATGGAACTTTGAGCTAGGGTTGCATCATGTTGATCATTCCGTTGACAAATTTAGAAATTTTGTTAAGGGTATTTAAGATTTAATAAGTATATATAAAAAAGATGTTTTATATGTATTAAAAAGATTTAATACTTTTCTTTATATAAAGTATAATATCTCTCGATGAAAAATGTTTAACTGGTCAGTGGTCACCCTTCGATCCATGTAGCTTTGCCATTGGGACCCTAACTCATGTTTGTTTAAATTTTGGTTCATTTCCTTTACCAAACAATTTTTGTAACTCCTTGTGAAAAATGGAGTTGTGCACACAAACCGTTGCAGCAGATCATGAGGTTATCATTACACGTCGCTTTGGTAGTCATCATCCTATCGTATGGGGTGACCATTTTTTTGCCTATGCTGATCTTCCGGTAAATAAATATTTTTTATACCGTCAATATACAAAACAAATTCATATGATGACTAATGTATTAATTCCCAAATAGGGAGAAAATGAAGGGGAAGAGAAGCAACATGAAGACCTAAAAGAAAAAGTGAGAAAGATGTTAGTGATGGATCCTTCAAATTCTTTGGAAAAAACTTGAACTCATCAACACAATTCAATGTCTTGGTTTAGCTTATCATTTTGAAAGTGAGATTGATGAATCATTGAGTTACATGCACACTCACTATGAAGAATTTTGGATTGATAACCTTCATGCCATTGCTTTGTGTTTTTGATTACTTAGGCAACAAGGTTATTATGTCTCATGTGGTAAGTATCATTCAAATTTAGAAAAAATCATTTTTTTCTTTCAACCTCACCATCCGACACCGCCTTGAGATCCAATATTTAACTTGGAATCATGACATGCCACTCGATCTCAACTCAAGATTGGACTCGACTCTTGGGTCAAGGTCGGGGTCAGGAGTCAGGATTTGGGTTGCAGGTTGAGGTCAGGATCGAGAGTTGAGTTCCAGATTGAGGCTGAATCTAGGGTCTCAAGTCAAGATTAATGGTAGTTGGAAGTTCATGATAACGGGTCGAGGTCAGGAGTAAGGAGTCGGGTCCTGGGACTCGACTCTCAACCCTGACCAGGGCCTGACATCAACTCTTGAGCTTGGTCTGTGCCGGACTCCTGACCCACGACCCCAACCCAAGACTTGACTCCTAACCCCTTATCTAGACCTAGGATCCAACTTAGGACCTAACTCCTACCTCGACCTAAGACCTGATCCTGACCCACACTCGAAGTCTGCATCCTTGCTAAAGGGTGGGGATTCAGGTTCGATATAATAATATTTGCTCATATTATACCTAAATGTTTGTGGGATAATAAATATTTTGTTCTTACTAACCAAACACCAGGAAAAAAAACACTTATAATTAGTACCTTTTTTCCTTGCACATAACGTATATATAATTTGAAGCAGATGCATTTAAGAAGTTCACTAATGACCAAGGAAATTTCAAGGAAGAATTGGTTAACGACGTGCAAGGAATGTTGAACTTATATGAGGCAGCATAATTCAGAGTACATGGAGAACAATTTCTTGATGAAGCACTAAATTTCACCATTACTCAATTGAAACTAATTTTACCTAAATTGAGCAACTCCCAACTTGCACAACAAATCACTAATGCCCTCAAGTTTCCAATTAAAGATGGCATTGTGAGGGTAGAAACAAGAAAATACATATCATTTTACCAACAAAATCAAAATCACAATCAAGTTTTACTAAACTTTGCCAAATTAGACTTCAACATGTTGCAAACATTGCATAAAAAGGAGCTATCTCATATCACAAGGTAACTAGTCATTCACCTATATATACATCTTAATTAACCTTTATATTATGTTCCAACTAAAACAAACACAATTTTTTGTAGGTGGTGGAAAGAATTGGAAATAGTGAACACATCACCTTATGTAAGAGAGATTGGTAGAGGCATACTTTTGGAGTTTAGGTGTCCACTTTGAGCCTCAAACAAGTGTTACAAGGAAAATATTAACAAAAATTTCATTCCTCCTTTCAATTATTGATGACACATATGATATTTATGGGACACTAGATGAACTTACTCTATTCACTGAGGCAATTGACAGGTAGTAATACTTATTTTTGTATGCTGATAACTTACAAAAAATTTATAATTATTCTTTTATATAGATGTAGGTGGAATATTAATGCTTCAGAAGAGTTACCATCATATATGAAGATTATTTACCAAAATCTTTTAGATGTTTACAATGAAATTGAGAAAGAGTTGGCAAATGAAAACAAGTCATTTCTAGTCAACTATTCCATAAATGAGGTACTTATAAATAAAGTAGCAAATAATATATACTTAAATGAATTTTCATTATCTACATTGTTCTATTTAAGCTTATCTCATTTTAATTATTTTTTTTATATTTTTTGGAGAATTTTACTATAGCAAGTTTCACTAATTATAATTTTTTTTCAGATGATTTACTTTCAAGAGGCAAAATGGTATTATGGGAAGAAAGTACCAAAAATGGAACAATATATGAAGAATGGAATTCCAACAAGTGGTTACCTATTGCTAGCAACTACTTCTTTGTTAGGCATGGGAGAGACAGCAACTAAAGATGCATTTGATTGGCTAACAACTGAACCTCCAATACTTGTTGCATCTTGCATCATTACAAGATTACTCAATGATCTTTTATCACATGAGGTATGTTTATATATATTTTCTCTGTCTCAATTTATGTGATGTTATTTGACTTGACACGATCATAGATGTTTATTTGATTGATTTTGTATGTTTATATGATTAGGAAGAGCAAAAAAGAGGAGATGTTGTTTCTGGTGTTGAATGTTATATGAAAGAATATGGTGTTACAAAGGAAGAAGCACACACAAAAATAAGAAAAATAATAGAAAATTATTGGAAGGATTTGAATGCAGAATACTTCAAAGTGGATGTGGCTATTATACCAAGAGTTCTGCTCATGCCTATAATTAATCTTACAAGAGTATCTGAGTTCATATATAAAGATGGAGATGCTTATACTTTCTCCAAAAATAACTTGAAAGACACCATCTCTGAGATACTAGTTGATCCTATTATATAGATTGATATGAACTTCAATTAAGGGTTGTTTAGTTACTTGTATTAGTAGTATAATAAATAAATAAATACATATTTCATTGTTTAATTTCAGAATAATAGACAGGTGTTTGGTTTCTATGTTAGCAAGATCCACATTAATTATATGGCAATTCCCGTTGAAACTAAATAGAATGACAATTTTATTATATCACTATTGAAATGGTTATAAATATATTCATTCTTCACTCACACACATCAATACTTGCAAGGCATCATTTACCGTCCTATCACTACTAGAAATAGAGGTTTTTCTCACCACAAATCAATAGGACATTTATATTATAAAACATGAATTATTCACTCATTTCCCACCGAACTAGTTCACTGGGAAAACGCATGCAAGGAAACAAATCAATTCCAAACTTCACAAGATGAACAGAAATAGAAGCCCAAGAAAATTTAAGAGAAATAAACAACCTTCTCTTATTCATTTTTTCAGCATGCCGTGATTAAGCCACATATATTACATTAAGAAAAAAGGCCAAAGGTGTTGAGCAAACAAAACACTCCTACCAGATAAGACTATACTCATAACAAACTCTAACAAATCCCTCCCTCTTCATTAACCAAAAAGCTGCCTCCAAAGTTTCAACTTCTTTTTACTAATGAAGGACATACAAATTACAAACAATGGAAAATCAGCTTGCTCTTAACTCTGATCCACATCATTCAACAAGATGTCTTAGCAGCTGCAACCATTGACTCGTCATCGAATTTGTCACTCATTCCCAGAAATCAATCTCAATCTAAAATGAAAGAACAAGAGAAGATATGCACTAAGATATACATCAGATGTCTTAGTGCTATGAACTTACCCTTGTAGGTACGTTAATCAATCGACTCTGTCTCAGATATTCGTGAGCTAGGAAGACTGCAGACGTTTCACTTCCTCCTCAATTCTTTGCAACCATCTAAATCCAAGGTCCGATCCTGCTTTTGCAGCAATTTCAAATTGTTCTCTGGCCAGCTCAATCGGATTAAGCTCAGCATCAACTCCGTTCCTCCTTGATATTCTGCTTGATGACCCCCTCTTCACATAAAATTTCGTTATTGATTCTGGAAGTTCCACACCTGAATGATGCCACATGAAATAGAGAATCGGGAAAAAGCTCGTAACGTATTCCATCAAGTGTATTGCATTATGTAAACTTAAGCAGGAATCCTATTAAGTTAACAACACTAACAACAACATACCCAGTGTAATTCCACTATTAAGGGCTGAGGGAGGGTAGTGTGAACGCAGACCTTACCCCTACCTTGTGTGGGTAGAGAGGTTGTTTCCGATAGACAAAAACAAGATGGAAGTCGCACCCAGCTAAGTTTATAACGAGAGGGGATAGTCTCACTGTTAGATGTTATAGAATCCTTGTAGGTAGAGCTAGGACACACTTGTCCTTTTTTTACTGTAAATATGGCTTCCGGCACTGCTTCTGTGCTGATGATATATGCAAACAGTTACCTTTCTCAAAAAAGATAACAAGGGGGGACAAACTACCTGTGAGTAAAAGGGATCCATACGCTATAGCTGCTCCAGCATGACCCTACATTCAAGCAAAGAAAATTAGGTGGGGATAATTGTAGATAGGCTCTTGACTTATTTACTAGTAAAACAATTTTCTATGAGGTGGAGCCAAATTACACCAATCACAGTTTCTTAACGCGATATGCTTCCCAAAATGTACAAATCCAGTAAGTTGAAAAATCCAGTTTTCCTTTCAAGTTCACTATGAAACTTCTTTCACTACAACATATAATACATAGTTCGATCCGTATGTACTGATTAGTTGCATTCAACAAGCAGTAAAAATGCCTGTACCTTCTGAGATGCTCTATGGAAACACCACAAAGCAGAGCCAACATCCTTTTTCACGCAATCCCCAGTAAGATACACAGCACCTAAGAGGTAAAGTGCACCTGGATGCAACTGGAAAAAAGAACAATTTTCCCAAGAAATTTAGGACATTCATGCAACCAAGAATAAATTCAATGTCACTAATAAAACACACACCTGGTCAACAGCTTTCTCCAAGTAGTAAAATGCTTGCTGATCTGATTGCACATACTCGTTCTGTGAAGACCATCCAATATATAAAAACAGTCAAAATCTTTAAAGAATGTCTTTAAGGCAGAACAATAGAACAGGGGGAACTCAATAAGGTAGTCGATTCTGCACTCCTAAACTAATAATCTCCTGATGGACATGATGGAGCAAAAAAATATCCTAGAAACACACAACATATTAACCTATCAAAGAAGGAAAGCTTGTAAATGACCGAGCTGATATAATACATAACACAGACTTGTTTGACACAAACCCACTACTAGGATAGAGTACTTGAAAAGGCTTCAGATATGTGATTATATTGCTCAACCAAAGTGAAATCGTAAACATTATAAAAACACATTGAGAAGGTGTCAGTGAAGCTGAGTCAATACAAAGCAGTCAAAAGGAGTATGGTGGTTAACATCAATAATATTATTCAACATTGAAGGAATGGCACAAAAGTGACACATGGCAATATGTGATTATATTGCTCAACCAAAGTGAAATTGTAAACATTATAAAAACACATTGAGAAGGTGTCAGTGAAGCTGAGTCAATACAAAGCAAGTCAAAAGGAGTATGGTGGTTAACATCAATAATATTATTCAACATTGAAGGAATGGCACAAAAGTGACACATGGCTATTTGATCCCTTTTGTCCAATGGTTCGGACAACGTCTTTCCACACTTTATTTTTGAAACTGGTAACATAACATCTTCTTTCCACATTTAAAACAGAGAGTATGCAAAATTGCTGAGTTTTGGTGAATGATTATGAAAGAAGATATCCTTTCCCAGGCACACTTACAGTCAGTTCCTCAAGAATTCTTGTACTTTCCCCTCATTCACTAACTCCTTCATTTTCCATGTTCATCTACTTCAATTTACAATACCTAAGTGCCCGACAACATACCCATTGCAATCCCACAATTGGATCTGGGGAGGGTGGCATGTACGCACCTTACCCCTACATTGTGAAGGTAGAGGGGTTGTTTCTAATACACCTATGGCTCAAGTAAATAGTATCGAAAGACAAGTGTGTAAAACAAATACAGTAGCGAAGAAGCTATGCTGAAAACAATAGAGAAGAGAACCAAGTTGTAGCTTTGTCTTGTCCTTGTTTATAAATCAGAGTGTTTTTACACAAAATGTAGGTCCGCCCAGTATGAAAATGACACCAACAGAGAGAAAAGGGAATTTGTCAAGGGCGGTTGCCCAGTCAGTTTGGCATATGATTTTTCCTTTAACCAAACTAACAACCTCTTCAGATGTATTAGAACTGTTTTCTTGTTTTCTCTGAGCTTAGCAATGCCCCTACAAATCAAATCAAATCAAATCAGCAGAACTTCTCTGTACCTTAAACTTCAAAGTTAGTTTAGTCTCAATTCTTGGAATCACAATTTAAGCCCACTACCCCTATTCGTGGGATTACGATGGGTCTGTTGCTGTTGTACAATTAAAGCCCATCAAAACTCATGCATGACTTAGGCTTACAATCAAAATTTCAGCAATCTCTGAATGGATCCAGCATGCTATAGCTGGTTGTCAAATTATTGTGCGTTCTGTACAAGTTCTCTCCTCGCAACCGTGAGAGTAGTGACAGAGACATGCAGACTAGCTCCAAATTAGACCACAATTAGTGGATATACTCATAGGCTTGTGCTTTGAATTGCAGTAATGAACGGGGAGCAATGTGTGGATAAGAAGAAATTCACAGAAACACTCATTTGATTAAAAAAAATAAAAACTCATTTTTGTAGTTCATGTCACTAGAAGAGTTCACAAATCATACCAAGAAAAGGAAGATCCTACATACTAAGCTTGTGTCACATATCAAGGTGATGTTAGTCAACTTTTGAGTTCTAAACTCAAACAAGTTTGCCTAGGTGTTAAGATGGTCTGTCACTTAAGCAAGAAGAGTCTTAACACCGTACAAACTCATAGGTGGTATAGGATTAGCAATTCTTCTTGATAAAATTGATATGTTCGGATAAAGGAAATCATACCTCGACTCTTAAACGGCAACCTAATTCAAATTGAGCTTCTGGGTCACCCATTTCTGCAGCTTCGACCAATAAAGCAGCTCCTCTGTCATTAAAAATAGGAAGAAATATTAGCTGTAAGTTTTAACATTGTGATTTATGAAGAAGTGCTGAACGTATTCCTCAATTTCCCTTTAATAACTCCATGAAAAAGAACTGAAGGTATCACTCAAGTCAAATAATTAACTCCCTCATCTCATAAGGAAATCAAGAAGTTAGATATCACATATCATGTAAGTAGTGATTGGCTAATCAGTTAAGGAACTTTTTAGAACCTCAATCATACACATGATAAGTTCAAGAATATAAACAGAAAAAGCTTGAAACTAATTAAGTGGAGCGTGAAGACCTATTTAAACTTGCTTAGAAGAATGTAATAATAGCATATGAACAATAATAAATGCCTACACTTTGCAGATGCCCAATCTTCAGACCAAATAGACAAAAACTTACACAGCTTTGCATGCCCCAGGGACATGGTACTTGAGATGAAGTTTTGAAAGCCAATATCTTGCATGCGTATTTGAGTTGTCTGCTTCTAGGGCCAACTCAAAGTTCTCCTTTGCTGTCTAACACATAAGAACCAATGGAAAAAATATTTGATAAGTTCAAAATCAACAAAAAAGAATATTAATGGATAAACTCTACCAAGAAATACATGCCTACGTATTATTATAAAAGAAAACTAACATACAGACATTCAAAAGAAGTAGATTTAAGATTTAACAAAAGAAAGGCACTTCTTGGTAAATATTGATTGGTATAAGGGAGATGTAACCATGTGAGATGGAAAGAAGCAAACAAAATATGCAACAATGTTATTTTCATAAAAAAGTCCACTGTAAACAGAAATGCTATTGTAGTTTAGCTACCAAGCCAATAGTGGATGCTTCTTCTGTGGAATACCCTCAGTTCTTTAAAACAAAAAAAACTAACTGACATCCTCTGTTTTCAAACACAGAAGACGGCACAAAGCATAAGTTGGATGCTTGACAAAAGAATAGTCAGAGGGTCACCTCAAATGCAGCTATGTAGGGTGCTAAATTTACTCCTGAAAGAAAAATAAATCTACTTAAATTGAACCAACCAGCTCTCTTTACAACCATTAACATCAATAACCTCCATGACATATTCAAGAAACTGGAGAAAACCTAATGATCAATGAGCTACTTTGGGCATGTTGCTATATCTTCTAAATATATGTACAGCAAGGATAACACTCTATTCTAAGGACATAAATATGAAAATTGACAACAATGTCTCTGGGGTTAGTAGCAATTACTGACAGAGGTTAAACACACACACACAGACACACTAATTTCCTTTGAAAGAACCATAAATAAAAGAAGATTAACTGTATTATGTTATTTCTACTAAATATACCCTTAGTGGAGGAATGAGACGTTTGTCATTAAGCTCACAATAATCAATTACTCTATCAACTTCCTGCAGAGCATTCCACCCTCTAGCTATGAACTCCATTGCCTTCTTATTTCTGCTGTGCATTCCTCTCTATCAAGAAGCAAAAGTTAGCACTAAAAGAAACTAGAATGCATATCACTACTATCCCAGAATTGCAGAATCGGATTGTATCAGAATTGAAATTTTTACCTCTGAATGGAACTGGAAAGGATGACGACAAAGCTGTTTAGTGACATCTGGATGATAACTAAGCTGTTTAGACACGGCCTTTAGAAGGAATGATCTGAACATTATTTTCCTGCCTGCATTAAGAACCAGAAGAATCTTGTTAGTGTCAAATCAATATAGTGGCCTTTTGGTCATTTTTTTATTTATAACACAACCACAAGAATCTTCTTCACTGTCAAGTCTTCGGAGAAAATACTAAAGCTCAAAAGAACAGTATCTCCATCTAGTGAGGCACCCGAACATATTTAGAGTAAAACATAAAAATTATAGATATAACATGTCATGGGAAAATATGGATATACAATAAAGGTCAGGAAATATTTTTTTTCATTGTTTGGGGGATGAGTAGTTAAGAGCAGGAAAATGCTAGGATTCATTGATATTCAAACACAGGGAAAGAAGACAATTACAATGTAACTTCACAAACGGTTCCACATCCTAACATATACAAATGACCCCTCAAATGCTCCTTGTTTCTTTGGTTTTAGCAATGGCTTCCTATTACTATAGCATTATAGTAACAGACAACTGATGTATCAATGCAACTAAGGCACAACTAATGAAAGACCATAAAACATTTAGCTAGCTTTTGGCCATAGAATTTGAATCAGATTTCCAAAAACTTATCTTCATTCATCTATTTGGCCATGAAATTTGATCAAACTCTGATTTTCAACACCACTTTTTTGGGAGAAATTTCACTTTCACTCAAAAAAAAATCGAACTTTTTTCAAATATGATGTATGTCCAAACACAACTTCAAAAACTCAATTTTCAATTTTAAAATTCAAAATCTATGGCCAAAAGGGAGTTCTATTCATGCCAAGAAACAAATGGGTAACACCATAAACACCTCAATTCAACAAAATGGAAGAGGAAGAGATACCTAACTCTTGAGGGTCATTCAATTTGTAGAGAAATCGACAAGATTGTACAGCCAGAAAAGAAAAAAAAAACTTCAACATATTTTGAAAGAAAAAAAAACAAAAAAAATCGACAGGAAGATGAAGAAATCGATATTCCCAGTAGCCAAGCAGCAGCATAGAAGAAAACCCAATTCCATACTCTAATTTTGGAATAATTTTGAGGAGAAAGCTGAACTTTTTACCTTTCTCAGCAGCACCTGATGCTTCGTCAATGGCGATTAGGAACAATAAGAGAAGACTGTATTTTTTTTTACTGCTAATTTTTTTCGAGTTTTCTATTTGAACTATTATATCATAGGTTTATAGGTAAAGCTCGTAAAAGAAGGACACTTATAAATATTTTTTAGTTTATAGTTCGAGGATGAAGCTCGTAAAAGAATGACACTTTTAACTTGTTTGGATGGTTGTTACATGTGTTTCATACGGAATGATATTGTATTATTTTGAAGAATATACATAATAGTTTGGATAGACTTGCATCATTTTTAGTTTAAGAGAAGATTTGATAACATCCTTAAATTTGATGCAAATTATTAATTTTGTCTCCGAAGTCGAACTATTGATAACTTAAAAAACCCGAACTATTGACAGCCTTAAAAACACTCCTCTACTTGATTAACTAAACTTAAATATATTAACTAAACTTAGATACATCCCCATCTGACATATGACAATAACAAGTGATCTCAAACTTTTATAGGAGCATGGAACTCTTAATAAAAAGTCGAAATAAGTGTTACAAACAACTTTAAACTTGACGAGAATTTAAGATTATATTTTCTAGAATGAAACTAATAATTTGCGTCAAGTTTAGGAGTGTTTTTAGTTTTCATAATGCTACGTGATGAACAAACTAGTGAAATTGCAAAAAAGAGAGAAGGGTAATAAAGTTATATTAGTGTAAGAAAACATAGAGTAAAATAAGATTATTAAATAAAAAATAAGGTCAAGATGAAGGGTAAAAGATAATAATAATATGATAACAACGCATTTAACGATATGAAATAATAAAATTAATACTGTGTTTAAAGTAATAATACCATACGAGACAACATTTAACCAATAACAACCCTCCAAAAAAAAGACTACTAGATCAACGGAGAAGGATAGAAGGGCGAACCCATTATACACCAAATATTGAACTGCACTTCACAGACTCTTGAAAAAAGTGGAAAGTCATTACAATGTTGCAAAGTTCATGAGGGAAACAAATTCACTCTTGGTCAGCATGAATGTTGCAAAAACTTATACAATCTGATGCACTTTCGAAACACTATCAAAACTTACAAATATTTACTTCACCCAAAACTATTCATTCAAAAACGAACTTTGAACAACTGAATTGATCTGAATCGTTCATAACTCCTATACGCCTTCAGCTAAGTCAGTGAGATGTAAAACTATGCTTGTTAACACGACGTATCTAATCTGTACGAAACAAATCAGTTTGCAGCTTGAATCTCCTGAGAACCAAATATGGCAGTATAACCATGCAAGCCATGAATAGAGTGAACTGCAAAACATAGAAGACAAGGCAATGCAGTTCAATCAGATTCAAGAAATGGTTAAAAAGTGGTAAACTCGGAAATGACGATTCTTTTCTGCCTTTTGTAGGCATTGTCATTTGATTCTTTCTTTTAATGAACGAGAAATTCCCGACAGCCAGTAGCACACGATTCAAAACATTGTGGATAATGGGTCTGCCCCTCTACCTTTCTCTACTTAAATACTCCCTCCATCCCAATTTAAGTGTTTTACCTTCCTTTTTGGTCTGTCATAAAGAGAGTGCTTCTTTCTGGACTACAAAATTTGAAGGACTACATACCTCTTTAATTTAAAATCACAGGATTCAAAAGTCTTCCAATATTTCATAAACTCCACGCCCAGTCAAACTAAGACACTTAAATTAGGATGGAGGGTGACAGACTCTGCAGCAGGGTTCAAACCACGGATGTGTGCTTAACCCACACATCGCGCACTGCGTTCTTACTGCTAAACAAGCCCTTGGGGCAACGTCCTCATTTGATTCTTTTACACGATTCATTAGAAAACATAATTGGAAATTGTTCTAAAGGTGAATCAGAAACATAAAGGGACAGCAATAGTGGAAGGAAATAAATCACATTTAGCTAAACTCAGGACATACCACAAGCGGAAGGGTCAACAAGCTCCATATAGGCCACAGAGCACAACAGAACCTGAAACAAACAACTTGTACTTTAACAAAACAGTCTCATTTGATCTAGACTTTTGAATTGAAACTATATATGTATGTTATTATTTGAATGCACGTGTAATTCATGCAATCATAATGTCTCTTACAAGAGGAAAGATAGGATCCCAAGCCCAGTGATGTAGGGAAGGGCAGCTGTACTGGAAATCTCCCACTTCTCATAGGACTTCCGGACACCTAAAGCCAACATACTTGTGTGGATGAAAAATAAAACATTCAAACCAACACCAAACATCCCAATGTAAAGTGGTAATCTGCAGCAGAAATGTGAGGAATCAATGAAGGCACTTGATATCAAACAACAGAAAGCTACCACATCATGGCAAAAAACAGTTAAAGATACATTTGCTCGAAGCATTATAAGTAAAAAAGTCGAGAATCTAGTAATTCCTGGATATCGCATGCATGTTACTAACAGATTAACAGCTGCAGTTTGCTAACTTACAACACGCTTACATGAAAGAACTGTGTGGGAATGATGGAAAACAGATAGATGGAATGCACGTAAGTACAGACAGATTTGAAAATTTAGATATTTTGTATTTAACTAAGATATTTGGATACTTTGGTATCTGTAAGGATCCTCGAATAGTTGCTCTCCACCATATGAAAGATTTATATCAAAACGACATCTTTACCCAATAGGTTATGAACTATGTTTGATGGTAAACATTCAATCTTTCATCTCTTAACTTATCATGATTTAAAAATAGGCTATCAAAGGAGTTGCGGAAGTGAAGTTTACACACGGTCCAATAGGATCAGTGGATGAAGAAACTAATTAAGCACTAGTTGAGCTCTATATATGAATGAATCCAAAAGATCCAAACTACAAATGTGCCACATATTCCCTTGCATTCCTCCATTCCCTACACATATGTTATTTTATTTCTTTTATCCAGAGTAAAATTAAAAGTGAAGAGGGCAGGGAAGCTGGTGCACAAAGCATCCAGGGGGCACGCAAGGTTTGGGAAAGGGCCGCACCAGCCCCAAAGTGAAGAAAAGAGAGCTTATTTCATTGATTACCATGGAGTATTTCAAATAACCTACAATTGATTGGACACCCTACACCTCTGATGCAGTGTTTCTCATCTCTGGAAATGTTTCAGAGATTACTTCATAGAATTCATGATTCAACTAAAGGAGAATTTTAGTATTCCCTCCATTTCATTTGTTTGTCTCGCTTTCCTTTTTAGTTTGTTTAAAAAAGAATGCCTCTTTCCTTTTTTGGCAACTTTTTAATTCTAACTTCCAACATGACATGTTTAAGACCACAAGATTAAAGGGCACACTTTGGTACATTCTGCATATCTTCAGTTTAAAGACCACAAAATTCACAAGTCTTCTTTACTTTCTAAAACTCCGTGGCAAGTCAAAACCAGACAAACAAATTGAAATAGAGGGAGTACTTAACAAAAGGTGCTTTGCCAACTCAGTGGGAGTGTCAAATGGAGCCAACCTGAGGACCCATATCAAGACAAAGAAGATGCAGAACAGATGAAAAAGATGACTAACAACTAATGTGCTCCTAGACATTCCTGACATCTAATAATTCGAATGCTTCTAACAAAAAAACAAGTTACTTGAAGCACTAGAGTTGCTTATCATTTTCGCTATGCAATAGGATAAAAGCATTATAAACAAACATATCGATTCGGCAAAAGCAAAAGGTTGTTTGGAAATTTTTCAACTAATAACTCGAAGCAAATTTGACATGGTTTACTTATGCTAGTTAAAAACCAATCAGTCAAATTCAAGGAAACTATATGACAGTAACTACCTATCAAGCGCAGTAGCTAAAACATTAGCTACATCCATCCAATAATCTGAATTCTAATGTGAGCTAAAAACATCAAAACAAGAGCAATCTACCAACTATTCGGGCAGTAGTATATTAGTAAACGACTAATCTACACTTTTTTTCACCTATCCTCGTGTGGTATTGAGATATAGTTATTGATAACCTATCGTGCCAAGTTTATTTAACCATCCCTCTCTTTGTTTTCCCTTTCTTCACTTTAGGTGGGAAAACAGTCATGCAATATGTAGAATATCAAATATGTTGCTTTAAAGTAATAAGTCAAAAGTATAAATTGAACAAGTAGGCTCACCTCCTAATTCGATCATCATGCCACAAAAGGAAAATCAAATTATGATGCCGATCACCGTAGTATACAATGAATATTGCAGAAGCAATCCAAAGAAAATTCTCTAAAATCTCAGTCCATGTTCTTGTCCTGGGAATTGAATGTGATTGTGATACAAATCTAGAACAAGCATCATCCTCAAGATCATCGCCACTCGAACCATATCCTTGACTAAGCCTCTGCCTCACATATCTACCGCTACCAGCAGGTGTTCCACCAGACATATTAACAAAATTGTTCTAAAGTAAAAAAATCAACAAATTTCTGTATACAACTCCTTTCTAACTCCTTGAAGCCAATCTAGCGGAAACCAACCAACCAAACATGTCAGCAACAACCAACCAAAGATTCCAAATTCTCTAAAAACTCCTAACAAATATCCAAACCCCAATTCACTTGTAAAAAGAATCAAACAATGCAAACTATCTAACAACAAAAAGTAACTGTGTCTCTTCAGTTACCAAATTGCAGCTCATTCACCTGACACCCTACATGCCCAGTTGAATCAAAAACTCAACTATATCATCCAATCTGTAAAACCCATATCAAAAAACTCAAAATTCTCACAACCCATATAAAAAAACTCAAAATTCTAACAAACCCATATAAAAAAAACTCAAAATTCTCTAAAACCCCATCATAAAACTCAAAATACTCACAACCCCAAATCAAAGATCACAACTTTCTGACACCCCAATTCAGGAATACCCAAAACTACTACAATAAATCAAGAACCCACATCAATGGCCTCCAAATTTCGAACCAGCAAAAAAAAAAAAAGTAGAATTCTCGAATACCCAAAACGTAAAACTTCAGTTTTTTTTCAGATTAGAGTTATCAATGAAGAATTCAATACAGATAAGCACAACAGCAACGGTTAAACACAACAAGTGTTGCTAATAATGACAACAAAAAAGGCCATGAATGGTTTTTTAGAGCTTTTTTTGCTTTTTTTAGAGAGAGATCTGTGCATATAAACTGATGAGTATTGAAGAAATTGACAGTTGGTAATGCCAGATTCGTTTCTTGAATTGTACCTTTAGGTATGAAGTATTGATTAAAACCTTAATCTTCGTTATATGTGGAGTAAATGTTTTTTTTTTCAATTTTGGTTTAGTATATAGTTTTGTGCATGAAATATCAAAAATTACTTTTAGGTATATGAGAATGAGATGGTTCGGATATATAAAGAATAGACCAACAAAATTGAAAGACGTGTGAGAGATTGACTATAATAGGTCTTAAGAGAGGTAGAGGTAAGTCAAAGAATTATTTGAGTATTAAAGATACATATGATATATTTGCAATTTATCAATGATATAACTCTTAGGAGTCATTTGGTGTGAGGGATAAAGTTTAATAATTTCAGGAAAAATTTGGTTTGAGGTATTAGGTACTTCTGAGATTATTTATCTTATTATTTATGTCTTAGTGATGGAATAAGTTATGAGTATCTCATATATATGGTGAAAAAAATCATTCCAAATAACTTATCTCGGGATAACTTATTCCCAACCAAGCGACCCCTTAAATTGGAGAATATGGATTATCCCGAATAATTTGTTCCCAATCAAGTTGCCCCTTAGATTAGAGAATATGGAGTAGGAGCGGCTCAACTCTAAAACCACTAACAAGAGAGAGTTGCTCTCCAATGATAAGTGCATATCACTTCCAACCTAAAGATAATGACTTTAGACCCTCGAAATTATTATTATTATTATTACTATTACTAGAGTTTTACTATCACAATTTTCGCTTCTATTTTACCTGTTATTTTCTTTTCAAATTTTTATTTTAATATACTTCAATTGAACCAAAAGTGTTTATTAGATATATTGCCATTATTGTCCTCGTAGTCAATTTTGGGTATGCAACGGATATACCTAATTATAAGCATTATACCTAATTGTGTGCATCGTAAGAAAGATACCTCCATTTTATAAAATAAATAAATAAAATGAACATCTTGAGATTAACTTAAAATTCAATATATTATGTGGCTACTCCTAACTGAAACTAACCTTATGAATTATGATGTAAATAACATAAACAAATTTTATTACACTATCATGAGACATGTATTTAGATATAGTAATATATACCGCAATATGATCCCTCCATTTTTAATTAGAGTCTCAAATTTGAGTCTTGATATGGAGAAAATCTTGATAAGCTAATATATACTGCCTAGAGTTGCGATAGGTTGGATATGATTCCTCTGCTCTTAATCAGAGTCTCGATATGGAAAAAATCTTGATAAGGAATGGTCCCCTTTACCCTTTAATGTGTCTAACGTATTATAAATTTGAATTTAATTGAGATTTCAATATGGATACTGAATACCGAATAGAAAAAAAAAAAAGAAGATATGGTAATATATTTGGGTGAAGACAAGAGTGAAAATATTAAAATAGTAGGACCATATTGCCTTTTGTGCCATGGCAATTAGTAATGTCCAAAGTGAGCATGCTTTGCTTGCCCACAACTCCACTCCTTTTATTACTTTTTAAAATGTCTACTTGAGCCAACAAAAACCACATCCCCACAAATATTATCTTAATTTAAAAGATTATTGCTAAACAAAGCTTGAATACATAAAATTCTTCGTATACTTGGATAAAAATAATGATAATAACTTCAAATGGTTACTTTTTAAAATGTCTACTTGAGCCAACAAAAACCACATCCCCACAAATATTATCTTAATTTAAAAGATTATTGCTAAACAAAGCTTGAATACATAAAATTCTTTGTATACTTGGATAAAAATAATGATGATAACTTCAAATGGGTATAAGTTAAATAGTTTTTTTTAAGTGGAGTTCATGTTGATGATGAAGCTTCTCTTATTAGTGGTTTATTAGTCTTGTCAAAAATTGTCATCTTATTTATTGTGATCACAGTGTTTGGTTTATCTCTTATTAATAAGTAGAGGTGTACAAAACCGAACCGAAAACCGAATCAAACTGCAAACCGAGTCAACCCGAAAAAAAAACCCGATTAGTGGTTTGGTTTGACTTGGTTTGGTTTTGGATAAAAAACCCGACTATATTTGGGTTGGTTTGGTTTTAACTTAAAAAAACCAATCCGAGACCAAACCAACCCGAATTTATATATATAATTTTAAAATTTTATTTTATACATAAAAATATTTACCTTGATATAATTTTTAAATATTTCTTATACTTTTCCATAGTTTTTATCTTTTAATATATTATTTCAAGTTTGAAACTTAGAATTATGAATGGACCAATAAAGATTATAGTCCATAGATGTTGGTAATTATAATAAAGCTTAAATCAAAATCAAATTAATACTAATGCAAAAAGAAAATCAATTCAACACTAAGAATGACAATAATATTGAATATTTATTCTTTAGTTTTACATTGGTTTAGACAATTAAAATACATAATATAATTTTAATTTTCTTTAATATTTAGTCATGTAACTAATACTTAGTAAACTTAATTTTAGCATGATTTAGTACTTTTAAATTATGATAATTTTCATTATGACTTGTTAATTTGCAATATTTGTTTTACGCGATTTCATTATTATTATTTTTGTTGGATATTTTAGTGTCATTAATCATATTATATTGTGTTATATTTTTAAGAAACATCTTAGATAGTTGTATTTTGGTAGGACTAAAGAAATATTTGAAGTACAAGTAAATTATATGTTTGTATGAATACTTTACCGAAAAAACCCGAAAAATCCAAAAAACCCGACAAAACCCGAGGTTGAAAAACCCGAGTTTTATTGGTTTGGTTTGGTTTATAAATTTAAAAATCCGACACAAATAATTTGATTTGATATTTGAAAAATCCGAACTAACCCGGTCATGTACACTCCTATTAATAAGTCTTAATGAATGATGAATTTGGATAAAGACAGACTAAAGAGACCTAATTAATAATTTGAAATGCACACTCAACCCTTCACAGCCACAAATAAGAGGTTGCTTTCTATATGTTTTGATGATTTGAACTACAAAAACTTTATTTGAAAACAGTAACTTTGAAAATATTTCTTCTCAACAAATCAAGAATTTAAAATTGTTTTTAGTTGCAAATGTATGAATGAAGTAGGTTTCCAAGAAATGTAGGCAAGATGACGACGACAACAACATACCCAGTATAATAAAAAAAAGCGTACAAGTGAAATCTGGAGAGGTTAAGATGTACATAGACCTTGCTTAAAGGAGGACAAGAAAATAATTAGTGTATACTCAAGAACCTAGAGTTTCTCCAAATGATGAAATAATCCAACAAACAATTTACTTAAAAAAATTGAATCCACAATGATTTAGCTTATGAGCTATTGGATGTATGATATTCTCAGCTACATAATTTGTACAGACAAAAATTCTTCGAAGAAACGAAAAAAAAGCTACAAATACAAGTACAGAATGTTAGTTACAATTCAATGGCCTGCAGTACTACTAACGCTAACCATATCCATTAGGGTTGAGTATAGCACTTCTAAAGATAAATAACCTAAAAATTTCCTTGTTTCGGATTCACCACTGTTAACGTCCATTTGAAGTTTGTTTTCTTCAGAGAATCCATCGCCCATCACCAACCACCAGGAAATACATCCTTGAATATCTTCAGGGTCTACGTGTGCCACAAGACTGAGTGTTTCCCCTTGCTCTAGCTCAAATGACAAGGATAAGAAATCCCGGTTTGCTTTGATACCAACCATAATAGCTTCTTCATGAAGCCACTGTATCACCTGGCTGGCAACCTGTAGCAGAAATTGATAGCTTGAAATAAGGACATATTGATGACCATGTTGCTGCAAGATGGAAGTAGCATTGCTTTCCAACGTAGATTGTATACTGATTTGTTAATCAAAAGGAAGGGTACAAATGTGACGCTTTTGCTTTTTCCCTTGTTGTGATAACTGAGAAAATGGAGCTCGGGGCTTTGAGATTCCCTATGATGGTGGGCCATTATTCCCTTGTCTCCCCATCCCCCGGGGCCAACTGGCAAAAGGTTTGAAATCTAAAGGATAATAGGTTTGCCCCTCTATACATCCCCAATTAAATGTCAGGCTTTTGTCTGCGACAAGGTTCAAACTCGTGACAGATGCCTAACTAGGGTCCGTGGTTTGGAGGTGGGTGAGGGGTGGGGTTTTACATTTCTGGTGTTTCTATGGTAACAAAACAACATTCTCCCTCACCATCATGACCATAGCTATCCACCAGTAGTTTGGCCCCTGACCACAAGATAACAAATTATCCTAGGCAGCAACACAAACAGTTTGAAAACCTATGTCGCTATCACCCTCTATGTGCTACTCGTGTCACATAAATCATCCCAAGCAATACAACAGAAAAAGACTCAAAGAGCTCGGATGGTTCAACTGAATCACAGGAAAAATAAAAAATGTCTAGGATCATAGGCTTTCTTTTAAGGAAGGACCAGTTCTAGGATGAATAGAAGTTTATCCAGCCAGAAAATGAACTATTCTTCATAGCATGTCACACTTTCTGATATCAAAACACAATAGTAAAGAGGAGAAGGAGGAGGAGACAGACCTGCTGCAATAGTACCATTGGAAGATCTGACAAGTCACAGTCATATCTGTTCATAGGGCAAGTACTATCAGGCTTTCCTTTGAAGAGGCCAACAACATTAGGAGCACCTTCCCCTTCCAGACTGATGCAATCATCACGCACCATGACTTTAGTACGAAAGTGAAATTTCACATTCTTTACATAGTCAGATGAGTGAGACAGGCTTCCTGCATGGAGAATTGACTCAGGTACATCCATGGAGAGCGTCCATGATGATGTTCGAGAATGCCAAGTGGGATGCGATATCAATTGGACATATGGTATCCTGCTAACCTACAGACAAAACAAGAAACACTTCAGATACATAATGGTTACATTGCCAAGAAGTTTACAAACTCCCAAACAGAAAAGTTCATACCAGACTTTCAAGCTCTGCAAGGACTTTGTTTGAGAAGATCCTATGAGCTAGAGAGACGCAGAAATGTCCCAAAAGGTTGGGACCATCTTTCACGGGCTGAGAAGATAATTGAGGTTTACCCAAAGATGATAATCTATTTTTGGCTTTTATAAACACATGTTCATGAAAAAGTTGTTGCAAATAAATTTCAAAACTAATTCGATTGGGAAACCCCAACTTTTTGAAGTCAAGTTTCCCTTCATCTAGTTTTGAAGCATCAACTGATTCAAAAGGCACAATAGCAGTTTCTGAATGTTCATCACCCACAGCATTAGCTGTCTGACCATCGTCAGTAGATGGTACAAGTGAAATGGACAGAGAAGCTCTTTGACCTATACTTAAACGTAACAAGTTTTCTTGTATTCCTGTCACATCGGCACCCAAAGCTGGATTAAATGCTTCACGATTAACCAAATCAAACACCTGCAACAAGGACCAAATAAATAATCAGAAAACAGTAGTAGGTCACAAAAAATGAATAAGAAAAACTCAAAGGGTACTAGAAAGAGAAAGGAGGGAACCTAGAAATATACCTGCTCATCAAAGATTGCTCGATGAACTTCACGGAGTGTTGAATGAGTTTCTCTCACATGCTCATCATCACTTTTTTCTCTCTTAGTTTCTCCAGAAGAATCCTCAAAAGAGCCCTTTGGTTTCAGTCTGCTATGTTTTATGACACCACTAGGTGCACTTGCACCGAGAAACTCAAATTGAAGAGTCCGGCAGGAATTTGGCGGCAAATTCACAGCCAGCATCCCAGCTGGGTCATGCTCAATACGCACCACAGATGCAGAAGATGGGCGAAATGCAACCGCTGGATCATATAATGAAGTGTCAAATAAATCAATGTAAAACCCTTCATTTCCAGAAGCAGCAGCAACCATCCGATGCCATTTAACCTTCCAATTTTGCTGCAATCTATCAGCTCATCAGGAAATAGCCAAAAACTTTGAGGAAAGGCACAAAGACATGGTAGTCTAAATGACTGAACACATATGTTCCACAATGTACTAATACTGTTAGTAGCCACAAAGAACAAACCTGATAAGAGCACCATAAAATCTTGCTTCTCTAGCCACTTGTTGTTCCAAAGCTTTGGCAGATTGCTTAAAATATTTCCCCAAATGCTGCAAAAGAAAAGCCAAATTACGAAACACAAACAGCTTTAACTCATATATATACATCAGCCATAACATCTTGCAGAAGGGATAAAGAAAAATACACGGAAGCATTGCAGCTTGGTTGCCATAGACACAGCAAGGTCTGACAGATGCTCATTGGGCAATTGCTTTGGCCTGGTCATGCTAGCCACTGTCACTGCATCGTTCGCCTCCACCTGTATGCAGAACAGCAGAGTCAATAATACAATATATAATCCACAGTTCCTACTAATTTATTCAGCTTATTATGCCTAAGAAAGGTGCTGTCTTAAATGCCAGGGAGAAGGGGCAGGAAGGGATTGAAGGAGCAAATGGACTGACGAATCTCATGCCACTTAAATAACTAGCCAAAAGCTTAAGTCAAATTTTCTAATCCTTAGTTGTCTCTATCATTCTGATAATGAGGAGCAAATTGATATGCTAGGGACATTATCATATGCCTTTTCTAGGTCAATGAACACCATGTACAAGTCCCTCTCCTTTTCCCTATACTGCTCAAACAATCTCCTTTCATGGCTTCAAGCTGAATTGGTTCTGACACACCCCTCCTCATCCTCATCTGGACCACCCTCTCCCAGACTTCCATAGTGTGGCTTAGTAGCTTGATACCGGTGTAGCTATTGCCATTCAGAATAGACACGTTGATTCAATTCAAAAATCCAAAACATCCCTGCTACCGAGTAATAGAAATGAGGTGTATCCAACTTTGCACCTTTCCAAAAGGCCTTGCTTTATCACGCACGCATGGAATTCCCTATTGGAACAAATTAGAGGTAGCTTCTGTCTTTAGTTATTAATTCCTATGTTGTAAATAGGATGCCTTGAATCTTCTCTCTCTAACCACTTTTCAAGTACATTCACGATCATATATGTGTGTATTTCACAGTTCTCTATTGTATTTTTTGAATTAGATTCATACTTTACTAATATTGATAACTAAATAACAATGTTCCAACCCACTCTCGTGATCAACCTCAACTTTGAATCAAAACCAGTGTGCTCTATTCTCATAAATGATATTTCATTACATTTATCCATGATGCAAACACTACTCCATATCTTTCAGTCTAAAACTGCATGCCCACAAAAACTCAATTGGCCAATAATGAGTACAGCAAAAGACAAATATTTTCCACTTTCAAGCACATTATCAGGCTAAAACACACAGTTTCCTTCTTATGGTAAGTGCAAGAAACACAACCAGCTAGGCACAAGACATACTAAACATGTACCAACAAATAATCAATCAACTAACACCTCAATCCCATACTAGTTGGCATTGACTAAACCTCAGTATCAAGGCGGAGCTAGAGTGTGGGAAGCAGGTTCAGCAGAACCTAGTAGTTTTAGCCCAAACCTTGTACGTTTCATATGAAATTCATTTAATATGTACAAATTATTAATTTAGAAACCATTAACTCAAAAAGACTAAAATCCCAAACCTAATCTGCTCACCATTCATTTTGCTCTATTCAAGTTTATTTCACTAGATTGCTAAATTACTTGTCTGGGTTCTCTAAATCTCACAATTACCCTACACTGACATATTAGTCTTTGACCAGACTCCACACAAACACCAGACCAGATGTAAATATAAAAACAATTAAAACTTAATTTGAACTATTTTCTATCAAAACTATATAGAAATGAAGTTCAATCATTAGAATTATAATGTCACAAAATTCTATATGGTGAGCCAAAATGCTAATGTTAACACTTACAGTGTGAATGAGATCGATAATGACTTGAAGCTCTTGATGAGCCAATCGCAAATTCTCCACCAAACTCTGCCATTGCCACGGCTGACTGCTACTTGTCTCCTTTGAAGAAGTAGCACTACTGCTTTTCTTCTGCTTCTTACTTGGCTCCTCTCTTTCCACTGCCCACGCAAAATCAATCCTCCTAATCAAATTCACCGTTTTCTCATCGTATCCTATATCACTGCAACAATTACGCAAAATCTAAATGCAAATATCCAGCTCACAAACTGATTATGCATGAAATTCTACATTTTTATATATAGAGAGAAAGAAAGAGTACGAAGGGAAGCGTTCGGCGCCTTGTTCTTCAATAAACTCTAAACGCTTGATCGGAAGCTTGTCGACGGAGATTTCCAGATCGCCGTTCATTTTTCAGGGAGATTTTCCGGGAAGAAGTGTCGGAGAAATCCTAAACTGTGCCCTAAATCGGGGAAGATACCCGTCGAAAAGAATTGGGCTTTGGTTTGCTAAATTCATGGGCCTATTAAGATCTGGGCTTAATCATTTACGAACCACACTATGGCCCATTGTATAGTTAGCAAGACTTTTTGGGTAAATGAAAATCTTGTAAAATACTTAAAAGACTATAAATTCTTGATTAAATTTTAGGTTTAGCAAACATAAAAATTATATTTATATGTCATAGCTATAGTTTGTATAATTGCACCCAATAACAAACTTTATGTTTGCTATGGCAATTAATATGTATATTTTGGCATACATATACATAAAAATTTGTAGTTGGGTCTATTTGTATATTTCAGTATACAAATGGGACCTGCAATTAATTTTTATACAACACATATGTATACCGAATGAGTCTATTTGTATATTTCGGTATACAAATGGGTCCTGCAATTAATTTTTATACAACACATATGTATACCGAATGAGTCTATTTGTATATTTTGGTATACAAATGGGTCCTGCAATTAATTTTTATGCAACACATATATATACCGAATGAGTCTATTTGAATATTTCGGTATACAAATGGGTCCTGCAATTAATTTTTATACAACACATATGTATACTAAATGAGTCTATTTGTATATTTTGGTATATAAATGGGTCCTGCAATTAATTTTTATACAACACATATGTATACCGAATGAGTCTATTTGTATATTTTGGTATATACAAATGGGATGGCAAAAAATATGAAATGTTTGTTGTAAATTACAAATAAAAAAAACTATGGCTATAACATTTAGTTTAAATTAATAGTTTGCTATTTTATATAATTTTTCCTAAATTCTTTTATATCAAAACTCAAATTCGAATTTGCTCCTCCACAATCTATATATCATTCTAACATGTGTAAGGTGGCTAATTCTCATTGTGTAGTTAGCAAATCGTCTCGTAGTTTCGATAGCAATTAGGTCTAGAGGAAAGTTATAAGTCTTATATTCATGCATAACTTTCGTATTAAGATTAACACGGTTAGTAATATTAGTACATATATTAACTCAAATAAATTTTATGGGTGATTAAATTGTACTTGAATACATAGCACTAAAAATATCTTAGTTTCTTTTCATTCTTGGCGGCTAAGGAATAATTTATATAGTGGCAGATCGATCTAATCACGAGTTCATAGATTCAGAAAATTCAATGATTTGATCTTAAACATTATAGTAACAGATACAACTCTTTGACAATAAATTTATTCCATATCTATTTTTAACGATGCATTAATATACATGTGAAATTTTATAAAGAAAATCAATTAATATCATATTTATAGAAATTTATAATATAAAAGTATGTATAAATGAATTTTGTATTAGAAAATGTCAAAATTGAAGTAATCAAATTTGAATCACGGATATGTTTAATCAATTTTAACTATAAATATAATCAAATATACAATTTAAATCTCATTCTCTCAACTCATAATTCATAATAATTAAATTCTGAATTCATCGCCGTCGGAAGTGATGCACCTCCTCAATGAATCAAAAAGACATTATTGTTAGTAACTCTTAATTTTGAGTGTCCTTAGGCTACTAAAAAAAGTGTAGTATAAAGACAAAATAACAAAATACTAGTCAAATATTTTGATGATGTGTTTATAGTAGTGGTTGGTATGGCAATTTGACACGTTATTGCCACGTCATTTATTTAATAAAAATTCCAGCTTGTCATGATTACGTGTCATTTTTATTTCCTTCTTTGTTGGTATATGACAATTTATTATAATATATACATATATATATATATATATATATATATATATTACAATTTTTCGTTGAATGAGATTTAGTTCGATAATTTACGCTCTAAGTATCAGTTATTATAGATTAGGACTTGTTTCTAATCTATTTATACGTAATTCATATACTCTTTTCTGATCTAACACATTCAAATTTAGTCCAATTCGCTTATTTATATGAACTCTACTTTGGTTTTAGCTGCCCAAAATGTTACTAATTTTCTTCAAAGACTCTTCTTTTACTCTTGTGTTTCTTTATAATAAAGTTTTCATCCAATTGAAAGAAACCAATTCATACTCAAACTCACACCAGTGTTGAATAGTAAACCCTCATATATCAAAGAAGTAAATAAAGTGTAATATAATGGACTCGTAATAGTAAAAGATGTTCTTTTTCTTCCAAAAATAAAGATAGGGACAAAAAAGTGTGTTGAAATCATGTTACACAACAAATTTATGGCGACTCACCAAAATTATTAGGATTTGGTGGTCAACAACTGACAAAACTACCAAGTTGAAGTATGATAGGGCGGAGAGAATTTTTGGTACTGGAGCGTTGAAATACATAGAGATCGGAAAGAATGCAACGATGAAGGTATTTTGCTAGGTTGATACTGACACTGAGAGATGAAAGCTAGGAGTGCGAAGCAATAAAATATCTTAATAATTATAGTCATAAACGATGGATAATAAGCGTTGTGTGTATCGATCCATATAATGTTATAGCTAACGCGTTAAATATACCACATGAGAAATACATTATTAGGATTTGGTGGTCAACTATGGACAATTGTGAGAATTTGTGATAAGGTTATAATTTGATGAATTTTATAACGATCATGGCATAATGGCCAATTTCAAGAGATCGTTGAAATTTGTGACAAGATAACTTAACGAATTTTATAATAATCCGCTAAAATCACAAAGATTCGATGGCAACTTTTGGCCAAGAATCTATGCTATTTCTATTAAAACTTTTTAAAATGAAATCAAAATTTAAACAATGATACTAAAAGACCCTATTTGGTCCAAATCACCCCAATTTCTTACATGATTTTCCCCCTTATTTTTGCTTAAATTTATGTCCAAATGCATTGCTTAAATATAATTATTCTAGAGATTCACATGATGATGATGGGTATCCGATTAATTTATTAATTTTATAGATGTGACAATAGGTAGATTTGATTTTATAGTCCTTTAATTAAAAAAATAGTTTTATATTATTTTTATAAAATAATCTTTATTTTTAAACTTAAAAATTTTAAGACCACTGTTTTCTATTAAATTATAAGTGGTCATATGAGATCATTTTCTTATTACGGCGTCTAAAATGTTATAAAATTTTAGTCGTGTATATATATATTTGAAATACAACTATTTTAAAATATATTAATCCCCACTAAACCAAATCTGAATGGGAACACTAATATTTTGTTTAATAAATGAATGGTCCTAATTATTCAAGCTGATTAAGCATACAATTAATGAAGTACGAGAAGGTTCACTAGGTATAAAAATACTAAAATTATAGTAACAAACACTTGAAATGAGGACAACTTTATACGTACCAAATTTTTGGGCGGCGCTCCTAATAAATTTTTCTTCATATCTAGAGTTTGAATTTGAAATTTCTAGTTAAGAGTAGAGTAATTTTACCACTTCACTATAAATCATTTTAGCTTTCGGAGTATTGTCTTTAATAAAAAATATTTTCTCTTTTATAGATTTTTAAATGAAAAATTAAATTTATCGAGCTCCAAAATGAATATAGCGGGAAATAAAGGAAAGACAAGTTTTTGCATGTCTTTTTTGAATATTAAACTAAAACTATCACCACGTGGTATCTATTTGTTTTACAACCAATTGTCACCAATTTTATTTTATTTTTAATATCATTTCAAGAATATTTGTTTCTATAAATAACCACTCCATTACTACTCTACTTTGCAATTAATTCTTTAATTTCTTTCTTGCCTTAAAGTTTGTATTTTCTTCATTTGTTCTCGTCTTTAATTTGTTTGTTAATTTCATATTTAGTGGAAGAATATTATGGAAAATCCATTGCATTTAAAGTCATTAAATCACATATCAATAGTCTGTAGATCAGTTGAAAAATCTCTTGATTTTTACCAAAATATTCTTGGATTTTTTCCAATTAGAAGACCTGGTTCTTTTAATTTTGATGGAGCTTGGTGAGTACTAATTAATTAATCAAACATTAAATAAGATACTAATTAAACATATTGATTAACTATTAATTATGACATTTTTCAGGTTGTTTAATTATGGAATTGGCATACATCTTTTGCAATCTGAGGATCCAGAGAACATGCCCAAGATTAACATCATTAATCCAAAGGATAATCACATTTCCTTTCAGGTTCACAACTTTCCATCACTCTTTCATCTCTAACAACATCAACATATTCAACGTAGTCACATAAATTATCAGGTCTGAATCGAGCGGGGTATACACATATCAACTTTATCTGGTTCCTACCTTGTGTGACATAGAGGATGTCAGATAGACCCTCGGCTCAAGAATCACTATTGACTTACATTTATTTCCAATTTAAAATGAACCACCTAAACATATATAAATTATTACTTCTTATCTCATTTTTTTTTTCTGTTGCTATAGTTCGAAAAAAAATGTCTCAAAATATTTATCACTTTATAGGAATTCAAGATTAAAGTTAATTATTGTTTCCAACTCTATATACCGTATTAAAAAAGAATTTATGGTTCTCTTGTATTTATTGTTTTCTTAATAAGCATGAAATAAGCTAAAACGATAGTTAAAATTATTATATGAGATTTATGACTTTCATATATACCCATTTTGAAGAAAATAACATATAAAAACTGCATCTTTTTTATGAACCTTCCGTTGCCATCATACCAAGGTTAAATATGAGAAATATATTATAACAACCCATCACATCTCTATATGTCGTAGATCAGTGGTGTATATAGAATTTTTCGTAAATATAATCGATTTATGATTACTATATACATCAAAGCAGTGACAAATGTAGAATTTTATATAGATGATGTTGATCTACATATCATTACTATATACATCATTTTAAATTGGCCGAAAAAAAGTAAAATGCATAAATAAATAAAAAGGAGTATTAATTACCTTAGTGGCTTATTGGGACATAACATATGATTGTCATGTTTTCTAATTTGTTACCAAATCTCTATATGAGAACCATTATTTTGTGTTAATAGTAAATTACTTACTAATTACTACGCAAAATGATCATAAGTCTGGTGCATTAAACTTTTGTTATAGACAATATATTTAAGGAAAAGTCTGACCACATATATATAGTCAATAGACCAAATATGATTTGACTTTTTTCCATAATGAGAACTTAGTGCAACGAGTCGATATGTTTGTTGATTGCAGTGTGAGAGCATGACAATGGTAGAAAATAGGCTAAAAGAGATGGAAACAGAGTATATAAAATGCAGAGTTGAAGAAGGTAACATCTACGTTGATCAAATATTCTTTCATGATCCCGATGGCACGATGATCGAGATCTGTAACTGCGATAACTTGCCGGTGATTCCACTTTCCGGTGGTGAAACAGTTCTCCGGCCATGCTCAACTCTCCACTGCACCATGCAGCAAAACAAAATTCAACAAATGGTCTAGTAAAAAAAAAAAAATCGTGAAAAAAGGTTCAAATTTACCCCTCCTTTTTTATCGTTCGAAGTTGCTCAATTTTGCCCTTTATTATATTTTTGGTCAACTTATGTACAATCGTCTCGTATTTGCTCTAGCCGTTAACGAAGCTCTAACATAAAATGAGTGGACTTACATGTCTAAATATTTCTTTTATAAAAGTCACAAATAACCACTTTTCACCTTAGTAATTGAAAGATATTATTGTTGAAGTTTAATTTTGTGATAATAACTATCTATTTTTTTAATTACAAGACTGAAAAGTGACTAGCCGATGCTATTATCACAAACATTTCAAGAAATTTACCCCCAATTTTTTTTTTTATGATTTGAAATTATCCTCATGTTGGAGCTCCATTAAGGATCAAGAACAATTTATTTATTTTTAATAACAGAATAATATAAGATAAAATATTAAAGGATAAGGGCAAAATTAGTTGATTTTGGTTAACACAAAAAAGGTTTAACCTTTTTTCTTATTTGACATTTTGCAGGAGCATGCATTTTTTCAAGAATATGTTTTCCTTCGTATCGAATGCGCTCTTGGTGTTCAATATATATATTGAATCCTTTTTGTACTTTTGTGTATCATATTCAGTGAGTGCAGGGTTTTTTTTTTTTGGATAAATAGGATGTCTGCTTTTTTGGTCTTGTTTTTGTTTACATTTGAAAGTGTTAAAAAATTTCAATAATCTACATGTTTTTCCAAGATAACGTGTTCAAATGTGTGATCATCTAGTGTATATATATAAAAGAAAATTAATATTATTTTTATCATCAAATAACAATATAAAATACTAGTACTTAAATATGGATTGATGAACTATTATATTAGCAAAATGTGGCAATAGCAATTGTCCACGCATAAATATGTAATTAAATGTCTACTTCAAATAATGCATTTACATCACATCAATATAATGGATATGCATTTGTGACAATAAAAATCTTACAATAATCTGTGTAATATCAATTTCCAACCATTGGTTGCCACTTCATGTCTCAATCTTTGTGTATTATGCATTTTAGCCATTAATTGAATTAATAACAAAGGGCCACAAGAAACAAACAACAAATTGGATTTAATTGAAGGTATATATATCAAGGAAGACAGAAGATAACATCAAAAAGGTATAAAAACAATGAAAGACTAATGCTTAAATAAATACGGATATAAAATTTGAAATTTATGATCCATTCTTATATATAGCAATTTTGATTTATTATTATAATAAAAATAATTAAATTTACAGTCAAATATTAGTAAATATATGATATTGTATTTATATAAATTCGTAACCAACCTTCTAGATCTGCTATTAGTCCAAATCCCATATTAGAGGCATGCAAAAAATGTCAAATGATGATTCTTAATCATCTGCACAAATACCAATGATAGAGTTACCTGTTATTTGTGTTAGTTGAAAAAAAAATAGATATCAGTGATGCGCTAGAGTAATCGAGGTGCGGCTACGATCCTTTTCTAGGACAACGTCTAGGTTCTAAAGAAAAAATAACATGACATATAAATCATTAACCCTTGCCCTCACTTAATTGGACTACACTCTGTAGAATGTTTTGATGAATTATGACAAATATCAAGTATATAAGTAATAATTTTAAATCTAGAGGTAAATCGTGTTCTCTTGCATAGGGTAGAGTCAATGTATTGATTATTGGTTCAATCAAACTTTAGTAGCTTTAATAATCTGATATTTATCTAAAGAACTGTATTGAATATATATATATATACACACACAAATTATTACTAATTTTGAACAAATAATTTTTAAAAATTAGAATTCCAAAATATATATATATACCATTGTGACAATCATTTTCATACCAAACATACAATTGTGACAATCATTTTCATACCAAACATACAATTGTGACTATCATTTTCATCCCTCACTAATTTTTGAAAGAATTTGCTAAACCTAAACCCCATTTGGTCTGTGGATAATAACACAATTGGTAATGTATCACTATAACAGGCCAATATGCTTGGTTCAAAGGGCCCAAAAATGGACAATGAGGATACTATGTCATATGTGCTAATGTAAAATCTTTTCCCAATACCTTTGCAATGAATAGCCCAATCCTACATTTTTTTAAAAAGAAGCATATTTTCCCATTGAAAAATATTCCCTAGCTTTTTTCATAAATATTTCGATTAAATCAGTTAGAAAATAGAGACAGATAATGAAAAAAAAAGAAAGGAGCGAATGATGTCAATCATCTGGACAAAGACATTCAGATATGAGAAAAATAAGGAAAATTGTGTTAAACTTGTGTTTCTCCTAGCTGACTCACACGCAATCGTCTTTATTTTATTTTATTGAAGAGTCAAACTCTCTGAAAAAATTGTATCTCGTAAGTTTTTAGAAGAAAGACGCAAAAATAGGTATCGGTAAAGGAAAAAACTTTTTTTTCCCAAAACTGAAGGTACATCTTCTAATCTTGCCATTTTCCACACTATTATTATGGATATGGAGAATTTTCTTATAAATCACATTACTTTTTTGGAGAATACATAGGTGTAAAGGGGCAATAAGGTATTTACCAAAAGGGGCAATAAGCGCCCTTTTTTAATAATATTGTAAGCGATGTATTCTCGCTCGAGGAAAAATGGAGTGAAACGGATTCAGGACCGTATCGAAGCTGTAGTGTTTTCACAAAGAAAAAAATTAGGGAGCTTCCTAGTATTTCAGTAAGAATCTGTTTCCCACTGTGTGTGTTTTCTTAGTGAGCCGATCTGGTGAAAAATGGATGGAAAAATCATGTTTTATAACACAATTTTTTATTGATTAGCAGTGGAAAAAAAAACCCTTTGTTTCTAGTTGAAAATAAAATGTTTAGTGTAAAGTGTATGATCCGACACTTAAGTCTCACATAAATATCCTTCCTAAATCCGAAAAATTCATTGTTGACTTCAATATGCGAGATTCGAATTCGAGACCTCTGGTTAAGAATGAAGGAGTACTTACCATTCTACCACAACGTAACCTTGTTGGTATCAATTCATGATTATATATAGACAGATACATATACTTACCTTACAAGTGATATATATATATATATATATATATATATATATATAAAAGATAAAACTAGAATTAACATATTGAAACTTTAGTTTAAAAGTGGTCCTTAACTTGAGTGAAAAAAGATTGATTCAAGGGAAAAACAAGAGAGGATAAGTTTCAAACAGTGTGAATTTTGTCTAACCTAACATGTGAGGACTAACAACATTAATGTCTTTCTCAAAGGAGTTAACATCAAAGGGTATAATTCATGTAAAAAAAAACAATTTATCTTAAATTCACTTGCCTTCTCAACTCTCCATTCTTTAATAAATGTCTTTGAAAGAGATAGAAAATAATAGAGATGATAAATTGTGGGAATAAAGTTAGTTCTACATCTTGATGACTATTTAATGTTTTTGTTTTATTTGTTTTGCTTTCTTGAGTGCTTTGAGGAATGAGGATGAGGAGGAGGAAAGAAGTTGATATCAATGATATGTATTGAAGTTGATAGCTTTTATTCACTCCATCAACCTATTGTATTAAAAAATGTGGTAAGATGAATTGGATTTCTTCGATTTTAATTAGAGGTTTTAATTTTGGATTCAAATTCTAATAAAAAATGTTTCTTGTTTAATGATTTTTATGTGAGTTGAATAAAGAATATTAAGAATGAAATTACCTAAAGAAAAAAGTTGATAAAGATCTTATATATAGTTATGATAGTGTAAAATCCTTTTTCGCAATAGGTAAAGAAATTAAACTTAACTTGAAATGATTTAACTTAAAATAAGTAAACAATATAAATAATTTTATTATATGAGAATATTTTAGCCTATTATAACAGACGATATGTCTTATTTATTATATGACTAATCTTAGTTTTTTTTAAAAAAATTCTACATAAAAATGTAAATACTTTTTCACATGGTCGGTATATAAAAATTAATCTTTAATAAGAAAATTCTAAGTTTTTAAATTTCTATTTTTTTTTAAAAAAGAGATGAAAAACATCACATGTTCTATTAATAGTTTTCCTCTTTGTTTTCTAATAACTCAACATGGAGCTTGGATTTGTTCCACCTATTTGCCATTCCTGCCATAGAATGCTGTCCTCTCGATTTGGTTATTAACTATATATAGCTACATACCTATTTGTTAATTTGAAAAGAAAATAAAGATATTATTTTTAAGTTTCTCATTCGATGTTTCAGTAGCTAGTTACATAAGATTTTCAATTAATTTAAATTTGTGTTACGTAAAACCATTAAAAAGAGAGAGCGTTAATTTGTACCAATTTTTTCAATAAAATAATTACATTCAATAACCTTGAAAATGACTGATCTTGAACTTTTGATTCCCACTTGCTCCATAAGCAATACTTCAAGGATAAAAGGCAAAACTTGTTGATCTTAAATTTATGCTCACGAGGCAAGCAGAGTCAAAAGTTTAAGATCACCCATCTCTACAATCTATTATTTTATAAATTACCCAATCTTTTTATAAATTCAAAGCTAAAACTCAAATCTCTAATTAAAAACATATATTTTTTAAATTCATTCCACCATGACTATCAATGGACAAACAGTAAAATATAAAGAAATAGATTCAATCTTCCATTCAATCAATACAAATAAATAAATAGAGAAAACAAAACTGAAGTACTAACTGAAGTAGGGGTCTGTATGTGGTTAGGAAAAAAAACAAACAAATATGCCCCCTAAAGACTAATTTTATAATAGAGTCAAAAATACATCAAATCTTGTTTAAACAATACCACCATTTTATTATCCAAAATTATAGGCAATAACACATGGTTTGCTACTTTTGATTAACCCTTTACCTACTATCTAATCAAACCATATTTGACCTTAATATTTATTCTTTTTATGAGCTAGCTTTCCAAATTCTAATTAGAGGCCTACTATCTAATCTAACCATATTTGACCTTAATATTTATTCTTTTTATGAGCTAGCTTTCCAAATTCTAATTAGAGGCGTATTTAGAACGAATTTTATAAACAATTTGATTATTTTGTTGTAATTATGTAAATGTATTGAAAACGATTTTATTTAAATATTTAATAAAATTATATTTATTTTGAATTTATTGATTCTAGAAAGAATAGATAAGCTTATAAGCATTTTTCAATTTATTTACGTGTTTGATAAACTTGATTTTTTATAAGTTAGAATCAATCATAATTCCATAAATTTATCATCCAAACTTAAAAAGCTTTTAACTTTATAAGCATTTTTAATTTGACATATTATTTTTTTTATTCTTGTATCTCTATTTTTTTTAAAAAAATCTTTTGTAATCCTTGAAACACCCTTTCCAAGACAGAATTATTAATTCCCTCAATCATTCCATTTCGGCAATTCGCCTTTTTTATTTATTTATATATCTTTAGTAAATATTACTTTCTTTGTTTCATATGAGATGAACACTTTTTATTTTACTTGATAATTAAGAAATTATATTATTTTTGTAAGCATTTTTTATTTTACACGATAATTAAGAAATCATTAATAGATTGATTAACTTTACTATTTTGTCCTTTGTTTATAGTATTAATTAGCTTCTTGATTTATTTTTATAGATCTTTAAAATTTGTTTAAATTTCCGAAGTCCATATTAATTGTAGAGGGGGGGGGGGGGGGTGAAATGTGAAAAAATTAATTAGTTCTATCACGATTGAGTAAGTGATCAAATAATATGAAATAAATATTTTTAGTAAGAGGCATATCTAATATGCTACCGAGGGAGTAATAATAAGGACATTTAAGTCATTTTAACATAATAATTTTATCTTTCAATATTTGATGCTTATTGTACTATGTTTTAATCAGCTTAACGAGACGGATCCTTGAAGGAGAGCTTTAGAGCAACGATAAATTTGTCTTCGCATGACTTGTAGGTTACAAGTTCAAATTATAGAAGTAGCCTCTAGTACTTGTATTAGGATAGACTGTCTATAACTCTACATTACATGCTTCGAAATACGACCCTTTCCTAAAGCTTATTAATATATAATATTTTGTGCACCGAATCGACCTAAGCAAAATGGTCTTCAAATCATGTATTTCCCTTTGACCCTAACCAACAAATAACCCCCCCCCCCCTCCCACACCTACCCCCAAACCCCCTCATTCATCAAGATTTATATACATGAGTTTTCTCATCCCACCAAAATACCATCCAACAAAACTCAACACACTTAAAAAAAAAATGGCAACAAGAATAGTGGGAGAGAAGCAAAACAAAGGATCCATGTATGTATACAACTTAGACACCGGAAATCCAAAGCTAAAGCCGAAGCCAGAACCAGACTTATCAACCATGTTAAAGAAAGGGATATCAAAAGGATGGCCCCTTAGAAGATCGAAAACGTATCGCGAAAATCATCATCAAGGTGAGTTAAAAACAAATAACAATGTTGTCATCACAACAACTAAAGGAGAAACAACAAGAAAATCAGTTTCATCAATTGAAGGACAAGTTATTGTTAATAAGGAAATTCATGAATTATCAAGAAATCCAATTATTGAATCAAGAAAATCAGCTTCTTGTGTTATTGGAACAAGAAAATCATTGACACATGTTGAATTAAATGTGGCATCAATGGCTGTAATTCTTCAAGTTAAAGTATTGGTCACAGACATGCCAGGATTTATGCAAGTTCATGCTTTTAAATGTGCAAGAACTACTTATGATAGCTTGGAGAAATTTAGTTCCAAACATATGGCCTATAACATGAAAAAGGTACTCTCATGCTCTCCGTCTCAAATTATCTGTCGTACGTATTTATCTTTTACATACTCTTTAAGAAAAAACCTTTGACTATTCTATCGTTATTTATTTATTAAGATATAGTTTGATCTCTTCATTAAATATCTACTCTATTGAGGTTTTTGTAGTGTTCAAGAACTATTACCTCTAATAAGGATCGATAAAATGGAGAAATATAATTAATTTTGTCTTGAATCTGTGAAATGACAGATAATTTAAGATAACTATTTGTAGAACCTACAACAAATAATTTGAGATGGAATGAGTATGTGCTTGTCCCATCTTTTTTACCTTTGAATTTTGTGTATGATAGTCATTCGAAGTCAAAGTTTTCAAAAAAAAAGTCAAGAAATTAAAATAAATACATAAAAAAATGAAGAGAATTCAATATACAATATATATATATATATATATATATATATATATATATATATATATATATATATATATACCTCAAAAAGATTTTATTTTTTTTACCTATTTACATGATATAATTTTTCGATAATAAAGTATTAATCGAGACCCATGAACAATAGTAACTCCACCGCTATACATATCACCTCATTATTTTCTCCTAATTCTGAAGTGGATTTTCCTTGTGAGTTTTTACACGAATTCTTATTATAAAATTTTATGCAATTTAAGAAAGTTTAACTTGTATACGTGGATAGGTTATAATTTTTTTTTGCCCTTAGGTAATTAATATAACTTACAAAAACAATATAATTATTTATCGTAATTCTAATTTGGTAACCTATAACATGTAGTAAATAATATGTTATAATCGATTAAAAAATATATATAATATAATTTTTTTAATATTATCAGTATATATTTACAATACCCTAAATATGAAATTATATGAAGTCAAATGTACCTAGAAAAAACCTCAACCACATGTGATATAGCTGAAAGAAGTTTCTCATTCTTTCTGTCTCCATATATTCATATTACTTTATATATCCTTTTTGCATTTATTATTATTTTATCCAAATATCTATGGTATAAAAAATAGTTTTGTTTTACTATAAGAAATTATCTATACAATCTCCTAAAATATTTTCCTATAGTTATTGCCCATTTTGAGGGGAAAAGATAAAAGATAATTTTAATAAAATAACCTTTACTCATCTACTTATTTTTTATGGCACATGTAACTGTTAGACAAATTAACACATCTTTGCAAACCTGTCAATCAGATCTGAGACAACTGATTGAGGGCTAGCTAAACCATATTATAAAAAATAATAATTGTAAAATTACATGTTAATAATAGCAAAATGTATCTCTAATCATGTGGCTAATTGTCAATTATTATTCACTACTTAGTCATCCCATGTGAATAACAAAAGCATAATAGTTGCTACTTGTAATTATTAATTGTATATTGATCATTAACTAGCTGTCAATTACAGAGTAACAATACATGCTTAACATAATATATGGAATATTAAGTAATGGAGTGCAAGGTAGGAGTAAGATCTGTGTACATACTACTCTTTCTAAACCTTATTTTTGGGATTGTACTGAATATATATTATTGTTGTTCTTAAGTGATGGAGCCGTAAATAATATGGTAAATTTATAAATATTCAAAAGCAAAGGAATTAAAAGCCTATATTTTAGTTAATTAAGATTAAATTTACTTAGTCAAATATCATAACGACTATAATAAGAATTTATCAATGACTGAGGGACGAAAAGTGCTATTACCAACTAATTTTTATATAAGAATTTTTATAACACTATCATATCGCTCAAAAATAAATACAAGTAACTATTCATATTAATAACTTGGAAAATAAGATGTGTAATTTATTGCAACAAAACAAAGTACACCGATAAAGTTAATAGATAAAAACATATTTGAACTATCACTTTTTTCACAAGTTTCATACGGTAACTATCAGTTGTTCCTTCTTCCTATCTCAAAGCTAATTAGGCCAACAATTAGTTCATTCTTTCTACCTGAACTATCATCATCTACTCACGATACATTAAGAAGATAGATGATGATAGTTCAAGTAAAAGAAGAGAACAACTAATAGTTAGAGTATGAAACTTATGAAAAAGTGATAATTCTGATGTAATAAATCATGTTATATATCAATATATAAGTTAAATCGTATTCTAATGAGATTTTTGTTTGACAAATTACAACAGGAATTTGATAAAATATATGGGCCGGCCTGGCATTGCATAGTGGGCTCAAGTTTTGGGTCATATGTTACCCACTCCACAGGTGGATTCCTCTATTTTTCAATGGAAAAACTTTATATTTTAATCTTCAAGACAAAAGTCCAAAAGACCATTGAGTCCTAAATAATTAATTTACTTTGGTAGTAATACTTTTACTTTTTTTTATTTTTATCACTTTTTTAAATTTAGAATTATCTTTATTTATTTTTTAGATTTGTAAATGGAAATTCATTGAAAAGAAGTGTGTATATGTCTTAATTTTTTTAAGAAAAAAAATGTGCAATCATCCTATAGTATACTTCTTCTTGATCTCTCTTCTTTTTCAGGCTATATGATTATAACGATTTAAGAGAAGTTTCTCATAAATTCATTCTTTCCGATCAATTCATTAGTGTGTTTCCAATCGCGTAACTCAATAGCTTTTGTAAAATTTCATTTTGCGAAGGAGTGATTAATTTTTGTAGAAACAAACCAAAAAAAGGCTTAGACACAACAATGACACAATACTTTCTCTAAATAATAATTGTGTAATATAATTTGTATAATAACCAAAACTATGACTCCTGTGATTATCTGATTTAATGTAAATATTGAGTATGAATAAATATTTCCGACCAACAACCTCTTAGAATTTTGTTTTCATGGAAAATGATTTAATTTTTCCCATTTTCTACTTTAAAAAGAGTCTCTTTTAGTTTTTTTAAAAAATAGAAAATACATTTTGTATTTATGCTAATAATAATAATAGTTTCAATAATGTGCTCAATTATGTGAAATTGATGTGAAGAGTCATATAGTAGTTAAGCTTTGTATTTTAGGGATATATCTGCATTAGCACTTAATGGGAGAATTACTTTTTGGCTAAAGTACAAACCACTAGTGGCTAGATTTTAAACATCAGTTCATTTTCCAAATTGATATATTGTCTTTATTGTATACACTTTCTATCACTATCTATTTAATGCCAACATTCAAGTAATTCCATATCATTTTTGGCTTGTAGATCTTACTCCCCTACCCATCTAATCCTCATAAAAAGTGATATATATATATATATATAAAGGTGTGTAAAAGGAATTTCATACAAGTTAGAGGGGTAAACTATATACTAAGCCCATAGGAAAACTATGTTGTAATAGGTAGGTTTTGTGACATGCCCAAGACAAAAGGCAGGTTGATGAGGGTGGATTACAAAAAGATTGTCAGGCTTGTACGTTGGGAGGTTTCTGAAGAAGGGATGCAGATAATATCTTAGGCGAAACCTATATCTGAATGAGAGAGGAAACTAAAGATCTTTATAAGACATAAAACAGGTTTAAATGGTACATACACTTTTTGGTCTTGATGGTGTTGTAGTCCAACGAACAAATTTGTGAGGCATATTGGACCAAAAGAAATTATGTATTTGGATTGTGAAAAGTATATATAATATTAGAGCCAGACACTCCTTCAGTATGATAGTGGGGTATAATCTTATAAGAGAAGATGCTAAGTCTCTAAGGGGAAGGGGATGAGTATATGTGACGGCTCTAACAAAGGGTCAGCCGACGAGGGTAGGTCACTAAAGTACTAGTAGGCGTCTAGGTTGGCAAACTGTTGAATTTGGGCGCACATGACACCTTAAAAAAATCCTACATAAGAATAACGAAGGAAAATGAAGAGCTTAACAAGTTAGCACAAGTTCATAGGGTACACATGTTTTTGAGTTCGATGATGATGTAATACAAGGAAAATTTTGTGAGGCCTCATAGGGTAATTTGCATGAATAGTACGTGCCATGAATATAGATCATGATAATTTTATATGTCTAACCCGTGCAATTAGGTAAAGATATTCACACAATCAAGTTATTACGTATATAGATATTTATAAATAGAGGTATATCTAAAATCTAAACTTAATGAGTTTGGATGCCATAATATCTACTAAATATTCGAGTTACTAGGTCTCAAATTTAATATCTATATACATTTGGTAGATATTTATCACATACACAAATTTGGTCTAACTCAAAATTATTAGGTTCGGTTGAATTCATAGGCATCTGTGCCACACATATGATCTCCATAATAAACAATTATTAGGAATCTTGAAAATTAATTTGAATCTCTATAATAGTTAAATTACATCGACAATATACAAATCCTTTAATTTAAGTAATCTTTAATAACAATAATAACTAACAATAATATATTTTGAATAATTTCATAAGTGAAGTCAAAAGCGAACAGTGATATAAAAACCTTACCCTTAACCTCATAAAATTAAAAATATTATTTTCGATAAATCCTCGATTCAACCTTAATTAATTTTTGGTTATTAGTACACTACTAGGTGGGGTTGTTCAAACCTAAACCTCCCCCACTTCAAGATGTTTTTTACTTAAAGTGGGACAATTCTACCTAAAATAAAGACCCATACAGGTTGTAATATAGTAATATGTGGATTATAG
Source organism: Solanum commersonii (assembly GCA_029007595.1). Taxonomy (NCBI): domain Eukaryota; kingdom Viridiplantae; phylum Streptophyta; class Magnoliopsida; order Solanales; family Solanaceae; genus Solanum; species Solanum commersonii. The sequence goes on from JAJTWQ010000033.1 coordinate 198,824, forward strand.
TAGCCAACACAAGACAACAAATTAATGGATTTTAATTGGGAATTGGGTGGTTTGTATATCTATCAAGAAAATGACCTGTTTTTATATAAAATATATTAAATTCAATAACCACTTCATCATTTGGTTTCTCCTTTGCCTTTTTAAAATATAACATAATTTCCAATGTCAATTATATTGTAAGTACTCTCTTCATTTTAATTTAATTATTTTACTGTATTTTTAGTTTGTTTAAAAAAAATAATATTCTTTTTCATTTTTTGACAACTCTTTATTTTTTTAATGACATATTTAAGATTACAAAATTAAACGTCATTTTAAAGTCAAAATAAGACAATTAAATTAAAACGGAGATAGTAGATGTTTGTTTACACCAAATAAGAACAAAGGTCTACAACAAATAATAATACTTGTAATTGTTTTAGGTGAACAAACTTGGAATTTTTCAATTATTATCAACTTGTTAGCCAAAAGTCAAAAAACCATGAAAAGCACAACTTTCTTGAACCTTCAAGTTGTCTTTAATATTCAAGAATGGCTATCTTTGCTATATGCATAGAATAAAATAAAATAAAAACATCTTCACACAAGAAGAGAAAATAGGTTAAAGAAATTATTGCAGAAAATTAAAATGAAGGAAGTAATGAAGTAATGATCAACAAAAAATATGGCTAAGAGAGACAAATTTTTTTTAGAAAGGACGCATTTTTTTATTCCATTGTTTATATTATTACAAAAGGAAAAATAATAATTAGATTTTATGCAGTTTTTGTGTCTATAACAACTAAATAAGATTTAAATATCAAATGTAATTAGACGTGTATAACAATTAATCACTAAAAGATCTCATAACAAACGAAACTGTTATAGAAAGATTTTGACTAAATCAAAACAAGACAAAACCAAAACTAAAGGTAACAAAACTCTCATCTAAAAAAAAAAAAAAAAAACCACGATTCATTAATATGGCTGAAAATAAAACATAGTACATATATTACCACAACAAAACACATAAATATATAACAAACATAGAGGTGATTAATTAATAATTTCACCAAAATATACACATATATTAATTAAGACTTACGTTTGACATTTTTTCTTTTTTTTTGAGATTTATCAATAGGCTTCCCAAAAATACCACAAACACCACAACCAGATACCTTAGGAGATGGGGGATCTATGGACGGTTGCATGTAGTTATCTGTAGTTCGAGACTTAATAGGTCTCGGCTCTGGCGATTTTTTTTCTTTTTTCTTCTCTTGTACACCTTCTTGATGATCAATTTTCTTGAGTTCTCCGGATAATAATTTATCATCCCATATTAAACCTGATGAACCTTGTCTTCTAAATGAAATTTCTGATCTTGGTAACATTTCCCCAATAGATGGTTGATCAGCCATATAAAAACTATAGTCTAAATTTTTTCTTCTTCTTCTTCTTGATCTATATGAAATTGAGTCAAAATAGTTGTTCAATATCTTGATATATACAAAACAAGAAATAATATATGAAAAGATTAGTTGGACAATGATGTGATCATATATATAAAAATAAGAAAATTTAATCATATCTTATTTTGTATAGTGTGTTTTTTGATATTACTATTTTGCCCTTTGAAATTTGTCATATGGTTTTGAAGATTTGACAATTGACACTATATATATATAAAATCATAAGTTACACTATAAGTATAGTTTAGTTTACTTTTAGTTTGAATTTAAGTTATATACAATATTTAATGTAAATAATTTTTTATATAGGTAAGTATTCTTAAATTTATAATTAATCTTGAAAATAAGATTAATAATCTACTATAACTACAACATGTAAGGATAAACATATAGTATAATTAAATTTTTTAATACTGATCATGTTATATATAACTTAAATTTTTTTGGTAAAAAACTTAAATTTTAGGATTTAACTTGCATGTCCTAATATTATAATAGGTAATGAATTTATTTTCATGTTATAAATTCATGTTCTATAAACGATTATTTGTAGTTATTTTTTTGGGTGAAGTTTTTTTTGTTGAATTTGGTTCAATCATTGATATATATTAACAAGAAATAAGATATGAAAGATTAAGTTAGACAATGACGTGATCATAATATAAATGAATATCACATGTTGTAGTGTTTGAATTTATTTGTTTGCGATTTGAAATTAGTGAAACTAATTGAATATTTGACACAAAATTATTGCGTACACTCAAAAAATTGTTCTATATATTGATAATATTGTAATTAATATTTTAGGGAAAATATAGAAAGAGAAATTATTAATGAAGGTTATAAATTTGACTAAGAGGAAAAGATTTATACGATCAGTATACCTTCTTCTATTATTTATAAGTTTCAAAGATTTAACTTATATATACACACTAAAATGGATATAATTTTTACATAATTAGTAGTATATTATTACTGAGAATTTTTAATGGTTCATTTAGTTATCTAAACTTTTACCTTATTAGTAGAAGGCTGATTCTCCGTCTTTGTAATTTTCCTATTTACCTCCATATCCCTCCATTTATTAAAAAAAGAAGAAGTGTATTTTAACATATTGTACGTAGTAGGTATGTTATTAATTCATTTTTATGGACAATTATTTGTAATTAAGAATAATATGATAGTGTAAAATTTATTCATGCATAACTCATCTCCAAATCAATTATCAAACGATCATTTGAAGTGGAGTTATATATGTATTAAATCATGCATAACTAATATTATAAGTGTTTGTTTTGCAATTTAAAAATCTACATAACTAATACATGTGTAGGTTACGAGGGAATCTATGTATTATTTTATGCATGATTAGAAGGTGAAATACATGAATAACTAAAATCTGCACAAAATAATACATAAATTTTTCGTTATAACATTATCCCTACATTACTAATATCTACATAACTCTAATCGGTTATACGTACCAAAAAAATAGTTGGTAACCAAAACTAATACCTGCATCATTTTCTATAATAATACCTTCTACCAAATGATGCCTAAATTGTTAAAACATACACTTGCAGAGTCAAAGTTTGGATTTGGTAATACATCATTATAGTTGGATAATTTGATTTTGACTTGTGATTAAATTCAGATATCTCGAATTTAAGCCTATAAAAATAATAAAATTGATAATGCAATGCATAAATTCAAATTTAATCATGTTCCATCCGCATACCGAATACACAAATGAAAACCCCCAACCCCAAAAAGGACAATATGTTGGATATGAAGGTAGTAAACCAATTTTGAAGAAATAAAAGTTAATTGAGGATAGTCTAAAATTAGAGTATAAAGGTAGCAGCCATCTTTGAATACAAATTAGCATTCATGAAAACAATTATTAAGTAATAAATACAATGATTATTTATCCTGAATTTTTCAGATTGATTGATTTTATTATTTTGATTGATTTTATTATTTTGGGAAGTTTTTAATATTACGTAACTATGCCAATTCTTCAAAATAATATAATGTATATTAACCTATAAATCTTAAATACTATCTTCTTGACATATTATTTGTTGAAGTATATTTTTTTTGAATTTAACTATTAATGAGTTTGACTAATTCAACCAAATTAATAGGAATAGACCTAACAGATTCTGAGATTCATAATGGATAAACATTTATTATTATTATTTGATTGAAAGAAGAAAAAAGAGAGGTAACACTATGTCTATGTCTAAATATTAATTCGAATTGACATGAATCTCATGATGACGATGATCAAGAATTGACAATTGATAACACAAGTAAATATAAAAACACGCAAAATATATGTAGTTGGGGTCTAAAAAGGGTAGTGTGTAACAAAACATTATATCCGTCTAATCCTGCAAGTGGGGACGAGGGTAGTGTGTAAGCAAACCTTACACCCCTACCTTGATAATACAAGTAAATATAGAAACACGCATAATACATGCAATGGGCGTCTGGAGAGGGTAGTGTGTACACACAACATATCCGTCTAATCCCACAAGTGGGGTCTGAAGAGGTAGTGTGTACACAGACCTTATGCCCCTACCTTGATAACGCGAGTAAATATAGAAACACACATAATATATGCAATGGGGTCTGAGGAGAGTAGTGTATACACACAACAACATAACAATCCGATCCCACAAGTGAGGTCTGGATAGTGTAGCGTGCATGCAGACCTTATGCCCCTATCTTGGGAGGTAGAGAGGTTGTTTCCGATAGACCCTCAGCTCAAGGAGCAGTGTCTATCTGCTGAAAGAGATTAATCAGAGCATTTTCATAGCAAGAAGGTTATTTTCCAATGTACCTGTAATATTCAATTGCACAATTTCTTCTACAACTAATCCATGACTTAAGCTGTTTTAAAAAGTTGTAAAGTTTCAAAAGCTAATCCAGAAAATTGTACAAAACTTTGCACCAAGCTACAGTAAAAGTTTTTCCAAAACTAAGTTTTTATCAAAACCTTTAAAGTCTACTAATTGCTCACTACTGAGCTCAGCCTTCTTTTGTCTTTGAGGATTTCACTGAGAGGTTTTGGTCCTGAAAAGTCTTCTTTCTCACTTCCTCCAGATGGACCAGTTCCCTCAAGAGAATTTGCATCTTCTCTTCCTCTCCTCTTTTCTTCTCTAATCTGAGCTAGAGTCTTGGGTGCACTAAACGTCTCTGGAATGTCAGTCAGTCTCTTCCTAGAATCCATCCTCCTCCTAGGGGGTTCATTTGCAAAAGGTGGCGACTGGCCCCGTCTCCTGTCCTTGAAATGCTGCTGTCTGTAACTGCTTCCTTGAGACTGTCTCAACCTTTTCAGCCGATTGGCACCCTCCAGACGAGTGCGGTTCAAAAACGCGGGGGAGAAAGAAACATTGCTTTCCACTTTTGAAGCCCTTCTTTGAGGCATCCACCGGGAACCCTGTGGACGATGCCTATCCCTGCTGCCTTGCTCATGGACATTCGACCTAGACAGGTCAAACCTTCTAGACAAGTGATCTGGAGAATCATTTCCACTGGCTCGTCGCTTCTTCAGAAGGTCCCGGAGGTCAACATTGTCTCTGCCGCGAAAAGCCAGTTCTCTAGGCAACTCTCTTTTACGAGATACCCTCTCTCTTCCATGAGCAGGGATAAGAAATTCTCCGACGCGTTCATTCATTTCATGATTCTCAAAGTTATAATAAGAAGCATTTTGTTCTACGTCGGAAACAATTCCTATATCTGGATATGCAGGATCATACTCGAGGTGGTTCTCAAAATCATACCCAGCGAACCGTTCATCAAGCTCCCTGTCTTCCATATCATGGTGCATCAGATAATTATGTTCATCTTCGTGACTCAAACCTACTAATCTATCATCAACAAGAACATCAAAACCGGGAGATGATTCCAACCACTCCTCTCTCTCCACGCTGTCCACTTCTTCATCTGAGCTCTGGTTGGGGGACAAATAGGATCCTCCTTGGGTAAGGCCTTCAGCATGAACTAACGAAACTAACCCGACTGCAGCAGCTTCTACAGAAGGAGATCCTGACGTCTCATGAGAAGCACTCTGCTCACCAACATTATTAGTCATCAAATGAACATCCACTTCTGAGTTGATATATTCATGTGCTGCTTCCTTGGGCCCCATTTCTGAAGAATTGGGATGTTTTTCGACTGCTGAAAGATCAGTTTCACTTCCTGCAAATGTCTTCTTCATCTCAGCTGTTGGTTCATGAGGGACTTCAAAAGCTACTTTTGAGGATGTCCATGCAGTTGCACCATCATCAGGTCCATGCAGATATGCGCATCTTTCACCTTTATTGCAATAGCCACTGAAATAGAAGTAACAAGGCATATTTGTCTTGTTAACAGGCACATCAGATTTGTTGGGTTGAGGAGCCAATTCAGATGACGTCTCAGCATGGCTCTCTAATGGCTGAGAAAATGGACAGAGAAAAATTAGCACGTCCAAAGAATTTAAAATAACAAGTTCAAGAAGCAATTTAAGTCAAATCAGAAAAAAGGAAATGAAAGGTCAGACGAATATTTGCTTTAAACCATGTAATTTCTTGTTTGCTAGGTCCTTAAGTAACCCATTACATTGTCACAAAAACCTTCAGACCGTGGAAGATCTAACAACCAGTTTCCAAGTACTTTTCATTGTTTTCTTGGAGTATCGTAAATCCACCTCCCAAACCACCCTGCCCAACACTGACCTTTGTCCATTTTGATCCCTTGGTGACTTGAATCCCTAACCTCATGGTTGGAGGTGGGTGGTCATTTCAACTAAGCTATCCCTCCTCATCAACCAGTCACAAGGTACTTAACACATTTATACCCCCCCAAAGGCCTCTTTTCTGTTCGACGAGAAGAATTAATATGAGCATTTATTAGAGAATAATACAAGAGATGTTGAACACATACACCTTCAGAAATTGCACAGATTGTTAGTCAAATCAGTGGGTTGCGCATTTCGAGGAGTCTGAGGTTTCAGATATCCGCGCTGCTCCTAAAGAATGTTGCACTGTACACTTTTCAGGAAAAGAATTTGGAACTTGTGATCTAGGCTTGTTAAAACTTAAAACTTCCCCGAGAAATGGTTACCATGGATTTGGCTGACACAAATAAGTCTTGAGTAGCCAGTGAATTATAGTGGAGATCTATATTTTTGGACTCCTGCTGATAAGAAAAGTGTTTAACAAGAAGATATCTCGCTTTCTTGGCAGACAAAGGCCTTGAGGAGCCAGTAATTATTAGTGGAGATCTATATTTCTTGACTTACGAAGTAGGAAAAGCGCTTCTTTGATAGGATGATATCTCGTTTTCTTGGGAAGAGGAGATAGAGACTAACACAATATCTACCCGTTGAAGAAGCACTTTCTACTTTTTAGGTCGTGGTGGTTCTACTAATCTAGAGCTTAGGCAGACTGTAGCCAAGTTGTAATCATCCTACCTTATAGACTAACACTAATATTCTTAAATTCCGATATATGAAACAGTTTAAACATGTCTGAACTCAAACTATTTTAAGTTGAGAGAAATATTCAAGCCAAATCAAAAGCATTTTCATTTTGTTGCATTTTTGCAGTAATAATATGTCAAAATCAGCACAACTATCAATTTCAAACAACGAAAGGTTTGTACTTACCGGATGTCGAAAAGCACATGTTGGGTTAAGACAGCTTCCAGCCACCCAGTACCAGCAATCCCTGGGATTGAGCCTTGCCATCTCACTATGTCGATATTCACATTCCATTCCCTGGAACAAAAATCCATATCACAAAACCAGATTCTTATATACAATACTTGAAATAATGAGACAAGACACACACAAACACAATTATACATGTCAGGAAAACCCGGAGTCAGGCACAATGACAATCACGAATGCACAGCTAACAAAAACACCTAAGATAACCAAAACAGGTATGGCATAATTAAAACAATAATATAAATGTTCATTGCATTGAGGCCTACTACTCCGATTGTTGTTATTCCATCACCTCTAAACCATAATTGATTAGACTTGAACTGAAAAACTAAAACTATAATTATAGAAACAATTAAACACAATAATAACTTAAAACAAAGAAACAGCACCAACACAGCAAACTAAATGAAGACGATTAACTGAATTCACAACTTCAGCAAACCACAACAGGATCATCGACTCACTTTATTAAAAAACTTAGCATAACAACCCAAATCCTCAAATCCGTTGAATTCCCTTGCATAATCTCACCATTTAACCATTCCATCACAAAACAAAATCCAACAAATCAATGCACCCTAATCCTTGAAAAAAAACACATCTAACACGATACACACACATTCTAATTCAATTTCATACGGCTTGTTTACTTGACACAAAGTTTAACATACTAATTTAACATATACATTACATCAGCATTAACATATATTTAGTAGAATGACACAAAAAACATATTTTTTCTTTAAAAAAAAGTTTGGGGGGTAGGGCAAGGGGAAAACGGGAAAGAGATTACCAGGTGAGGAATCGAACCCTCACCAACAAACTAATAATTCAGGTAGCCAATCAACTGAACTACTAACATTCCCGATGTAACACATAATCAACAAGCTAAAAAAACACCCATATAAAAATTAGCACAAAATGCATTCATCCACCATTTTTTTTCCACCAATTCTTCAACAGTTACATAAACCAAAAACAAATTGAAACCCAGATTAGAAATGCAGCTAATCAATGAGTTAAACAAACACCCATGTAGAAATTCACACAAAAAGTGCATTTCATCCATTTTTTCACCAAAAAAATCGAAAATTCCGACGAAATGCAGATGAAAAAAGGATAGCTATACCTTCTTACAAGTGAGGGGAGATGCTAAAAAATACACACAATCAGTAAACCGCTTCTGAAATTCTTCCTCCATTGTTTTCTCCCACAAAAAAAAACAAACAGACGAACAAAAAAAGAAAATTTTCAAAATTCTGAATGCATTGAGGTTCTATAACTCGATCAAATTCCAAACCCTCAACAATGAATGTGTACCTATATATATGCATACATATACCTATAGATACACATATACATACAACAACTGCATAGGGTGGGGTGGGGCGGGGGTGGTAGGGTATGAAGGTGATGATATGCTCAAAAATTTTATAGAAGCTAACGCTTTCTGGGTTTTTTTTTTTTTTTTTGTTTTGTAAGTTGCGTTGTTTGCAATATAGGTCCTTGTAGTTTTGGACATGTTGCATTACTCTCTCTTAGTTTTTATTTTTATTTTAACCTATTTTGAAAAACTACTCATTACTACTCGTTCGATTAGTTCTAGTTTGTATAGAAGTAAATATTAGGTTAGAAATAAAAAAAAAATATGTTAAAGGACTTGTAAGTAAATAAGCTTAATTAAGTTTGACGGTATATTTTAGATTAGATTTTAAATTTTTTCTTTAAATGTATGTTTGACAATAAAATTTTAGATTAGATTGTAAAATTTTATTCTTAAATGCATTGTTGACTAAATTTTTTGAATTTAATTTATTTTTTACTAAAATTTTACAAAATTTTAAATAATTATCTTTAAATGTATGTTTGACTATAGATTTTGAATCAATTTTTTTAATTTTGTCTTTTAAAAAGATATTCAAGTTACTTGTTTTTAGGTTTTTGAACTTTAGTAAATCTTAGTAGGTCAGTTGGTTGGCTACTTGAATTTTCATTTTGTTGGTGAGGGTTCGATTCCCCGACTTGTAATCTTTTACCCCATTTTTTTGAAAAAAAAGTTGCACAATTTTAAGTTTCAAAAATCACAACTTCAAAAACTCAAGTTTTCTACTTTTAAATTTAACTTCAAACTCTATGACAAATGAAAGATTATTCGACAACCAATCAACTGATTAATTATATATACTATAATTGCAAATTATGTGCGATAAATTTTTTGATTTTTTGGTTATGATTTGTGCTTTTTTGTCATGTTTCCGTTTTTCCCCTTTTAAAAAAATTTAATTATCGATAAATTAATTGATTCAATTAATCCAGATTCATATTAACTTGATTCAGTGCATGATCATTTACACTAGGAATTTTTCTCAAAGTTTGAATCACTTATTATTTTTTGGGGTGGGTGGTTATGATCAAAAGCTACATATATAGAAGTGATTACCTTCAATTTATTCAATTTTTTTTTACTAAATATAAGATTTTGTTAAATATTATAATCAAAAAATTTAGAATCGATATAATAAACACATAGTCAATATTCATTTTGTTCTCATACATGAATGTGGGTGTAACACCATTATATTTAGCCTAATGTAAATTTTCAAACATATTTTTGTACAAATTTGGTACAAAAAAAACTGATCCAAAAAAGCTAATGAGCTTAAAAAGGTAAAATAATTATAATAATATATTATTATTTAAAAGTTTCACATGAACAAAAATATTCACGTGACAATAGGTAAACACCAACTAAACACATTAATTGAGAGGATCTCGAGATATTATGTCAAGAAAAACATTATTCGACACTTTAACAATATAAAAGCTATATTATTCGAATTCTTAAAAATTAAATACCTATATAGGCATATTAAATCTTTCAGCATATAGGTGTAACAATTTTTTCAAAACGTAACACCATTATATTTCCATGCAAACATATTTTTGTACAAATACAATTAAAAAAAAATATCATAAAAGTAAAATAATTATAATAATATATTATTATTTAAAAACCAAAAAAAGATGCCCACAAAAATTGTTTACTCGACACTTTAACAATATAAAAATAATTCTTAAAAAATTTAATAGGCATATTAAATTAAATATTCAATATTTTTATGCATAAAAGAACCAAAAAAGATGCCCCAAAAATTGTTTACTCAAATAATTCTATTTAATACAAATTAAATATTCTTTTATGCTTGTGACTTATGAAGGATACCTTTTGTTATAGTATCATGAATATTATTTAATAATCTTATTCTATTCTACAACTTTTTAGATAAGAATAATATATAAAACCATTCAATAAATCCATTATACTCTTGAAGTGCTTCTTTAATTTTATTAAGTTTTTTACTACATTTTTCTTACCATTTAATTTTTTTTCTTGATTGGAGAAAAAATAAAGCAAATTTAAGGAATAGAATCCTTATAATTAGACAGGTTTACTAATAAGAACTTTTCCAAACAATTGATTATTGCTACATGGAAATGTATTAGTAGATTATGTTGGGTACTATCGAGGGTTGTGGTGGTATGGATATGTTCTCTTCAACCTTAATGATCTCGGGTTTGAGGTAATTTGGGTATGGAAAACATCTTAGGGAGCATTTTCACTTTTAATGAGTCTTATGTGACTCACGCCGTCACGCGAATCTGGATTTGTCAAGATTGGAATGGAGTTACCAGACATTGGTTGGAACAAAAAAAAACTATTATATTGAAGCCAAACATGAATCTAGGATTTGAATTTGATGAATTAGATAATAATGAAACTATTGTATATATTGATCAAATTTGAATATTTGTTGATATTTTCATGTGTGTATTTATGGTTGGTCTAAAAACATTCGTGCATAATGTCGTTTTTTCTTCTTCTAATTTTAAGGGGAAACGGGGAGGGGATTACAATGTGGGAAATCGAACCCTCACCAATAAGATGTGAGTTCAGGTAACCAACCAACTGAGCTACTAAGATCCCTCCTAACGTGGTTATATGTCTCATAAAAGCAAAGCATCAAGTTCTTATCTATGTTATAATTGAGAGTTGATGCTCAAAAGGAACTAATTTTGTTCCCTTAGAATGAAACTATTCATAAAGATTCTATGAATCTAATATCTAATCCTTAGTGTTGTTTCTCCTATTTTTTACTTCTTGTTATGTAGCCGCGCTTGTATCGTCGGATCCTATAAAAATATACTCCCTTGATATCAGTTTGTTTGTCTTGTTTTGACTTGACACGAAATTTAAGAAAGTTAACAAGACAGAGAATCTTGTTGTCTTAAACTAAAAATATATCAAATGTATCAAAACCAGACTTTTTTTTTAAACGGACTACAAAGGACAAACAGATTGAAACTGAGGGAGTACTGCTTTTGGAGGATCCCATCGATACTTTTGAAGAGTCCGCGAGCAACATAGCTTTTGCTTTCTTTATAGGCCTAAACAACATTGATTGATTGTCAAGATTACATAATAATGGACAGTCAGAAAGAAAACAAAATCTGAAGGAATTTCATTCATTAGAACACATTATGTAACAGTGCCACAGTTACAATGTAGTTAGGAATTAAGGTCTCTGAAGGTAAATCTTCAATAAAAACTTAATGTCGCCCCGTCCCTCAATATAACTCACTTTCTCTCAAGTCACCTCCTGAAAAAACAGAACAGGATGTTAGTAAATGAAAAATGGCGTTGGAAAGTGAAACATCGATTAAGGCAGATGTCTCACCAGAATCCTTAGGTGTCTTGCACTTATAACATTCAGCTCTACTGGCATAGTTGTGCATACCACAGCCTATTCTGTAGATCAAGAAGGAAGTTTTGTCAGTTAAATATGCTCGTAGTAAATATCGAGGACTTCTAGTACTTTTTATTTTTGGTATTCACTTTTGGTTTATATAACATAGGACTGCGATGTGAAGGGGAGCCTTGGTGCAACAGTAACATTATCCGTAATGTGACTAGGACGTCACGAGTTCAATCTGTGGAAGGTGAGGCTGCATACATAAGACTCTATAGACTATATGGCTTGGCCATTTTCTGGATCTTGCGGATCGTGGGAGCTTAATGCAGGGGTCTATACCTTATAATGTTGGATTAAGATGAACTTAAGTGGAGCGATATGGAAAATGAGGATTCATATAGCCGATCAAATTTGTTGTCGTAGAGTAAGTCACTTGCATGGAAAATGAAAAATGTGAAACTAACCTGGTGCAAATCCAATCACCACTCTTCCAACCAGGAAGAACACTTGAATCATATCCATAACCTGCTGGTGCCATCATTCCTGTGCCAATACCATAATAATCACTTTTTACGGAACCACATCGATAGCAACTTGTTCTGCTTGCATAGTTGTGAGAACCACAGTTCATACCACTACAATACCAATCTCCAGCAAGAACATCTGTTTTGTTTAGTCCATACATTGCAACGTCAGCTGACGTTGCATATTTAGGACAGCTACATCGTTGGCATCCATCCCGTTTCTTGAAATTTACGTGCTTGCATGCAGCACACATCCAATCTCCTTCCCTGTTCATTTTCTGTCCTTGAAACCTGAATTCAGCAAACATGAAAACATCAAATCTTAAAGGCTTAAGTTTTTCGAAAAACTTTCATGAAAGACAGAAGCTTTTTTATGTAGAAGCTGGAAGAATATGAAATTTGATTCTTACCAAAGCTAATGAAATGAACTACACAAGGAAAAACACATTATGAATGCCTCACCTTAAGAAAAGTTACAGATTAGACAAACTGAGCTTCTCGACTAGATGTAAAAACTTGAAGATCAAGAAATGGTTTGCTGAAGCTGATAAATTTTGATGAATGATTTGGAGAGGTTTATATAGTTACAAGAGCTCATTTTTGGGGCCAAAAAAAGTTCCTTTTTTTTAATCTGTTTTGAATTATAGACAGTTTCCTTAAATGGGATCCACAACCACATGATGATGTTTATAAATATTGAAGAATTTTTTTTGGATAAAACCTTGAAGAGTTTGACAAATGCATATGATGCTAACATCTCTTTTTTCCTAAATATTCTTCAATAATTTGAAAAAAATAGGGAATAGAATCCTAAAACAGACTTAAAATTTTGATTTTTTAACAGAAAAATTGACTTTTTATTGACAAAGATATTGATTAAGAATAGGTTCTGGCTGTTTGGACACTAGGAGATATGCCATGGAATTGAAGCAACTTCACATGAACTAAGACACTTGTCTACCATTAAAAAGGGAATATAATTAATTTTGCATGGAATGTGAACCTTTTCCAAAATAATGGATTATTCCTACATGGAAATGTAGGAGTAGACTTTTTTGGAGCCATGGGCGGATTCAAGATTTAGACTTGATAAGTTTTATCTTTAAGGTACTTATCGCTGAACACATTGCATTTTTGTAGTTATTGGTTTGAAATATAATGTTTGTTGACGTTCTTCGTGATTTCTCACATGTATATTTATGGTTCATCTTGAAAATGTTAGTGTGGTGGTGGCCGTGGTGGATCTGAAATTTAGATGTGAGTTCTGAAATGTATATCTAACTCTAGACGTACTTCTTTTACATGCCCACAAACACACACACATATATATAGACTTGATACGAAAGCACCTGTAGGTTCTATTGAAAATGATAATCTGTGTGGTTGAATTTGTACTCATTGCTCCACTCAGCCCCAACCCCTCATCTCTTGTTTGTGGTTGAATTCGCGACTGTTCTTTTCACGCCCCCTCCCCCACAATCCCTAAGATGGATAATGTTATAGAAATAATGTAACAAGAATCAATTCCATATTCTTATTCAGTAACTCAATAACCCTAATAGAAACAACCTCTCGAGTTTTTCCTTATCTGAATGAGTCTTGCATTAAAATACGATTTTATAGTGAGCTCTAAAATATAAGTATGTAGGTGGTCCTGCTGGTTAATGTACATGGTCCCGTTTATTTGCTCTCCAATGAAGCCAAGCTTACTGCTAACTTATCGGTCAAAATCCAAGCTTTATTAGTGTGATTTAGAATAGTTCTTGGCTCATTCTTGTCTCTTCAGTTGCAACGAACTTACGAACCCTCAAATGGGGTTCCCACGTTGCATTGAAATTATTGTTAATATCTGTTGTTTCTTGTACTTCCGTTACTTCTTTTTCTAGACTACTTTGGCTTGTTTTTCCTTGTGCTGAGGGTCTATCAGAAACAACTTCTGTGAGAGGGGGTCTATCTAGATACACGCTACCCTTTCTAGAACCCGACTTTGTAGTTGCATTGAAATTATATGCACTTAGCTCAACGATGATGCAATGACTAACTCGAAAATGTTTCCAATTAGTATGGTAATGGAAATGAGTTTGAGACTTGAAGGAAAGAATGAAAAGAGAAAAAGTGCGATTGGCTCACTAATAAAAGTAAAGCATCTGGTTCTTATCTGTGTAATAATTGAGAGTTGATGCTTAATGGAACTAATTTTGTTCCTTTAGAGAGAAACCACTCAAATATTCTATGAATCTAATATCTGATCCTTATATAATTTCAACTTCCTTTTTTCTTGCTGTAAATTAAATGATACATAATGTTTGGTGGACTGTTAAGTTTCGATAATATGATTCGTTGGAGCACCCGACTAAAAGCAGACGTTGAAAGACAGAAAGAATGGAAAATCTGAAGGGATTTCATTCATTAGAACACTTGCACAGTTACAATGCAGTTAGAAATTAAACCCTTCTTTGAGAAACTAATCTAAAGAAACAAACTTCATATTGCCGCGGCCCTCAATATAACTCACTTTCTCTCAGATCACCTCCTGAGAAACAGAGAAATGAACAAGATGTTAGTGAATGAAAAATGATGTTGGAAAGTAAAACGTCGACTATGCAGTACCAGAATCATATGGCAGATGGCTCACCAAAATCTCTAGGTGTCTTGCATTTATAACATTCAGCTCTACTGGCATAGTTGTGCATACCACATCCTAATCTGTCGATCAAGAAGAAACAAGTAACGTAAAGATTGGACTTAAATGGAAGGACATGAATAATGAGGATTCATAAAGTCGATCCCTACTTGTTTGGCGTAATATTTTTTTTTATTGAAGTTAAAGAGAACTAACCTGCTGCAAATCCAATCACCACTTTTCCAACCAGGAATAGAACTTGCATCATATCCATAACCTGCTGGTGCCATCATTCCTACCCCAATACCATAATAATCACTTTTTAAGGAACCGCATCGATAACAGCTTGTTCTGCTTGCATAGTTGTGAGAACCACAGTTCATGGCACTGCAATACCAGTCTCCAGCAAGAACATCTGTTTTGCTTAGTCCATACATAGAAACATCAGCCGGTGTTGCGTATTTTGGGCAGCTGCATCGTTGGCATGCATCTCGTTTCTTGAAATTCTGGTGTTGGCATGCAGAACACATCCAATCTCCTTCCCTATTCATGATCTTTTTTCTTGAAATCTGAACTAGTAAACATGAAAAGATTATGAGAAAAAAATCTTCATACAAGAAGCAAAATAGGAGATAGTAAGAGTTTAGTTCCAATCTGAGATAAAGAAATGAACTTCACCTAAAACAAATGAAAGGATTGAAGACTTGAGCTTCTCGACTACACGTAAACGTGAAGCTCAAGGAATGATTTGCTGGAGTTGGTAGATTTTGATGAATGGTTTGGGAGGTTTATATAGTTGGAAGATTTCACTATTGGGGCCCCAAAGTTTCCTATTTGATCTTTAGACAGTTTCCTTAAATGGGATCCACAAGATAGCACAAAAAAAATACTTGGATAAACCTTCCTTCTTGAGTGTACAGATATATGTCTTTCTTGTCAACTGTTAAATTCATGCATTTGATGCTAACATCTCACTTTTCCTAAATATTCTTCAATAATTTGAACTTTCTTTCGCAATTGAAAAAAATATAGAAAATTTAGGGAATAGAATCTTAATTAGACAGACTAAAACAGTGATTTTTTAAACGGAAATTAACTTTTATTGACAGAGATATTTGAAAGAAAGACATGGTTAACATGAATTGGTTCTGGCTGTCTGGACCACAGGTGATATATATGCCATGGAATTGAAACTGCTTCACATGAGCTGAGACACTCGTCTAAGATTTCCGAAATAATGGATTATTCCTGCATGGAGATCTAGCAGTAGCCACAGGCGGATTCATGATTTAAACTTGATAAGAAATTTATCTTTAAGGTCCTTATCGCTGAATCCGATGCATTTTTGGAACTGTTGGTTTGAAGTATAATATTCGTTGACATGTTAGTGCTTTTTCACTTGTATATATATGGTTCATCGTCTTGAAAATGATTAATGTATGGTACATTTGCCTCTGGTTGGGGTTACTTAATTCAACCACCTTAGGATGGAAATCAAGTGTGCGTCTTTCTCCTCAAAATCGATATGGATTGATCAGAACGAGTATTGTTTAGTATATGCATACATTTATTTTCATTCTTTTTATATAATTCGAGCAAAACATAGTTACATAGATCTGCCTCGTCTTCTTGTAATGAGGTTTGTACTCCCAAATGTGAATGTACTTCCATGGATATACACATCCTCATAGAGGAACTTTGAAATGCATATTTTGGAGCAATATCTGGAGTTTTTCCTTATCTGAATGAGTCTTGCATTAAAATATGATTTCTTATTGAGCTTCAAATATAAGATTACCGTGTTGAGTGTGACCATCTTATCTAAAAGCTTAAACTGTTAGAGAGAACAAACTTTTAATTACTTAATTATGTCTTCAACACCCCGTCACATGCGAACTTGATTCCTTTTCATGGACTAAACACGTGAGAATTCTTTTTGATAATGGATAGCAGTGAGACTCGAAGTCAAGACCTCTGTCTGCTAATGATACCATGTTGAAATGTGTGATCATCTTATTTAAAAGCTTAAGTTGTTATACAGAACATACTTTTAATTATTTTATAACGTCTTCAACTACTCCTACTGTTTATCTCACCCTAAAAGTATGTATATCGGTCCTTTTGTTGGCACTTTGATGTAGCCAAGCATAATGCTAGATTGATTATCGGCCTAAAGCCAAGCCTTAGAAGTTCTTGGCTCATTTTTTTCTCTTAAGTTGCATTGAAAATGTTGCAGATTAGTATGGAAATGAGTTTTGAGACTTGATGAAAAGAAAAGAAGAGAAAAGGTGGAATTTGAGTTAACGTCATTGGCTCACTTATAAAAGTAAAGTATCAGATTCTTATCTCTGTAATAATTGAGAGTTGATGCTTAAAGGAACTAATTTAGTTCTGTGAATCTAATATCTGATCCTTCTGTACATAAGTGAAACATAACCCTTC
Organism: Solanum commersonii; assembly: GCA_029007595.1. Classification (NCBI taxonomy): domain Eukaryota; kingdom Viridiplantae; phylum Streptophyta; class Magnoliopsida; order Solanales; family Solanaceae; genus Solanum; species Solanum commersonii. The sequence goes on from JAJTWQ010000033.1 coordinate 216,337, forward strand.
ACATTTATTAAAGCTACATAATACTCATTCCGTTTCAATTTGCTTGTATGGTTTTTGACTTGACACATAGATTACGAAAGTACAGAAGACTTTTGAATCTTGTGGTGTTTAACTAAAGATATGTAGAATGTATCGAAATGTACTTTAATCTTGCGATATTAAACATTGTCATGCGGAAAGTAAGAATTAAAGAGTTGCCAAGAGAAGAAAGATATTATCATTGGAAACGGAGAGCGTATTATCATTGGACCATCCAACAAAAACAGTTTTTGAAACTTGAAAGAAAGGAAGAATGCAAAATTTCATGTGAACTAACAGGCTGCAAATCTGAAAGTGAACATGAAAAGATTATGTGAACAAACTTTCTATATGCATTACATGAACAGTTATGTCATTCTAGAAAGAAATTCCGCGGCCATTAAACTTGCATCAAAGACAGCAGCTTTTTTTGTGTAGAAGCTGGAAAAAGAGGAAGTTTAGTTCCAATCTAAGATAGGGAAATGAACTACACAAGGAAAGGACATGACCGACGCCTCACCTAAAAAAAATGAAGGAATTGAGGGACTGAGTTTCTCGGATAGACGTAAAATTTGAAGCTCAAGAAATGGTTTGCTGGTGCTGATAATTTTGATGAATGGTTTAGGGAGGTTTATATAGTTGTTAGATCTCACTATTAAAGCCGAAAAGTTTCCTTTTTGATCTGTTGTGAGCTTTTGACAGGATCCTCACGATATATATAGCACAGTTTCAAAAGTGGTCAACTGTTAGATTTACGGTTTGACAAATGCATATGATGCTAACATCTCTCATTTCCTAAATATTCTTCGATAATTTGAACTTTCTCTCTTGATTTGAAAAAATCGAGAAAACTTAGAGGGAATAGAATCCTAAAACATTGATTTTTAAACAAGAAAATGACTTTTTTTAAATGAAGAGCCACTAGGTTATACAAGCAAAGATAAAAAACATGATTTAATATGAATTGGTTCTGGCTGTCTGGACCACAAGAGATATGTCAAGGAATTGAAATTACTTCACATGAACTAAGACACTTGTCTCGATAAAAAAAAAAAGGTATATAAAATCTAGACGTTGGTGGATGAAGAGTGTGTAGTCTTTCTACCCCTGCCATGCAATGAACTTCAGCTCTCAGCAGTGATGGATCCAGAATTTTTTTTAGTTATCAGTGCTCAACTATTTCTAGTTTGAGTGGTCGATCTAAAATTTAGACTTTTGAGATGTATATGTAACTCTAGATGTGCTTGTTTTATGCGCGAGCTCTCTCACACACCTCTCTCACACACACACACATTCACACTTGTTCGTGGTTGAATGCGCCATTGCTCTTTTTGGATTTCACCACCACCCTTCACCAAATTCCTAAGATAGTGTTTTAGAAATTGAAGTGTAACAAGAATCTATTCCATACTCCTAATTTACTATTAAGTCTACTCAATAACTCATATATGAGCAATCTTTGAAACTTTTTCTTTCGAAATGAGCCTTGCATGCATCTGAGTACAATTTCTTATTGAGCTTCAACTATACGGATACGATTACTCCTATGTGTGACCATTTCATCAAAAAACTTAAATTACAGGAGAAACACACTTCTTATTTCTTCATTATGTCTTCAACACACCTTCTCATGTGCAAGTTTGATTGTTTTTCATGGTCTAATCACATGGCATTTTTCCTTAATGATGGGTGATGGTGAGACTGGAACTCACAATCAATGTATGCTCTGATACTATATTGTTGAAATGTGTGACCATCTTATCTAAGAACTTAAACTGTTAAGAATTTAATAACTTAATTATATCTTCAACAACTCCACCCTAAAAGAATGTACATAGGCTCTTTTATTAGAACTTTGATGTAACCAATCGTACTGCTAGCTTATCGCCAAAAGCCAAGCTTTGACCACAAACTGCTCTTCACTTCTAGATGCCTTGTTATTGTGATTTAGAAGTTCTTGGCTCATTGTTGTCACTTAAGTTGCATTGAACTTAAGAACCCTCAAATGTGATTTCGACTAATTAGTTGCGTTGAAATTATATGTACTTAGCTCAACAATGATAGAATGTCTATCTTGAAAATGCTTCAGATTAGCATCGAATTGGAAATTTGAGGGAGGAAAGGAAAGAGAAAAGGTGAAATTGGCTCAATTATAAAAGCAAAGCATCTGGTTCTTATGTGTGTAATAATTGAGAGTTGATGCTTAAAGGAATGAAACCACTCAAAGATTCTATGAATCTAATATCTGATCCTTATGTATTTTTCTTGCTGTGATCCTTAAAATGAAAGACGGAAAGAAGGCAAAATCTGAAGGAACGTGTTCATTATAACACTTGCACAGTTACAATGCAGTTAGAAATTAAACCCTTGTTCAAGAAACTAATCTAAAGAGAGATCGAAGAAAAGAAAAACTAAAAGCAAGAGTGAAGAAGGGTTGTTTGAAGGCTAAATCTTCAATAGTAACTTAGTGTCCCTCAATAGAATTCACTTTCTCTCATGTCACCTCCTGAGAAAACAGAGAAATGAACAAAATGTTAGTAAATGATAAATGGTGTCAGAATGCAAAATGTCGATGATGCAGTACCAGAATCAGAAGGAAGATGGCTCACCGAAATCCCTAGGTGTCTTGCACTTATAACATTCTGCTCTACTGGCGTAATTGTGCGTACCACATCCTAATCTGTTGATCAAGAATGAAGTTGTGTCAGTTATAGAGCAAGTCACTTGATATTTGACAGTGAGGATTCATATGAAGTAAAAACCTGCTGCAAATCCAATCACCACTCTTCCAACCAGGAAGAGCACTTGAATCATATCCATAACCTGTCGTTGCCATCATTCCTGCTCCGATGCCATAATAATCACTTTTTAAGGCACCACATCGATAGCAACTTGTTCTGCTTGCGTAGTTATGAGAACCACAGTTCATACCACTGCAATACCAGTCTCCAGCCAAGACTTCAGTTTTGTTTAGTCCATACATGGCAACATCAGCCGGTGTTGCGTATTTTGGACAGCTGCATCGTTGACATGCATCCCGTTTCTTGAAATTTAGATGTTGGCATGCAGCACACATCCAATCTCCATCTCTGCTCATTTTCTGCCTTGAAATCTGAATTCGTAAGATTATGAAAACAAAATTTTACATATGGGAAGTAAAATACGCCATCTTAAGAGGCATGAGAAAACAATCAAGACATCTTATTTTTTATCAACCTTTGAGGCAAGAACTACATTACTTACACTTGAACATTCATTTCATTCTAGGAAGAAATTACGCAGTAACGTTAATTTTGTATTGTAGGCCTAAAATTTCAAGAACTTGCATTCAAATTTGAATTATATTTTTTGCATTTACTTTCAGAGATGAAAAAATGAACTACACAAGTGAAAAAAAACATAATGATGAATGCCTCACCTAAAAGAAGTGAAGAAATGACTTACTGGAGTTGGTAAGTTTGATGAATGGTTTGAGAAGGTTTATATAGTTGAAAAAACTCACTAAAAGGTTTTCTTTTTTATCTGTTGTAAGCGTAAGACAGTTTTCTTAAATGGGACCCACAAGATATCGCAGATTTTCCAAAAAGGAATTGGATAACCTCTTACTTTTCTTACTTCTCGAGTATAGAGGCATAGGCTAAAATACATATTTTTAATTATTATTTGTTTTATATTTATCTTTTTTTAGTATTGATTTTTTGAATTGTGCTTAACAGTGTATTTTATTTGTAGGATTAAATTGATAAAAAAATAAAAAAATTTAGAACTAAAAAAGAATTATAAATAAAAAATTGAAGCAGACAACTTAATGTATTAAATTGAATATAATAATATTTAATATATATGAATTGCAGTTGAGGAAAGAATTGAAGCTCAAGGAACCAAGTTACCACGTGGCAGCCAGCTAAAGGAAAAATAATTCTCTCTAAACTGAAGGCGGCGGGCATTGTCCGCTATTTAGTGATTTCGATTCTAATATGATTTGTTTATTATATTAGTTGTTCTTATATTCTTGTGATTATTATTTTTATGCTTGATCACTATTGAAATAAATATATTGTCTGAATTGAATTCGAGAGAGGAATAAGAGGATAGAACGTGGAATATAAGGAGCATGATTTTTTCTTAATAATTAAGGTTAATTTGTATCTAAGATAGGGATATACCTAGAAACCATGCTTGGTCACTATACAGGAAGAAATCGTAATATTCGGTATTTGATCCAATCTATCTCCGCTCAACGATGTAGTTAGGTTGTCATTTATCGTAGGCGATTAGAGGTCGGGAGACCATGATCATACATTTAACCCTGTGAATCAATAACTAGATAATCAAATAAGTTGATGAAATTGATGCTAAACATGATTGTTAGTTAAATTATAATCCTAGATCGATTCATTCATTGATTGTGTAAACATCTATCTCTTCTTAGTTACTTGATATTTAGTTATTTTATCTTTATTTTTAGTTTAGTTAATATAGTCATCTTTTGAAATCTTTCCCTTAAATAAATAATTAGAATTAATATAATTTAGTAAGAATAATTAATTGACAAGTCATTTGGGTTCGATAATCTAGTTCTTTTAAGAGCCACTATATTACTTGTACGATAAGTTCTCAACTGTCAAATTCATGCATGTGAAGCATTATTTTGTTGAAAAAACATAATAGATTCCCCTCCTTACCCGTTCCCGGTCCATTATTCTACTAGTAAAATGTTTCTGAAAATATTATTCTTTGTTCTGTATCCATTTCTAGTAGGTGTTATGAGGGGAAGATGTTATATGAAAAGTGGGGTTATTTCAACGCATGCTCTTGCTAAGATCGATGGGCCCTCAAGATGATATGGATTGAACACACTTGCATAATACATAAACATGTGTAATTAATCCACATTACAGTCAGAGGCGGAGGCAACGTATAATCATGAGCGGTTCATCCGAACCCCCTCGGCGAAAAATATTACTATTTATACATGGTTAAAATTATTTTTTAGGTATGTATAATAGATGTCGAGCCCCCTTTCATTAGTTTGTGTGTTTACTTCTCAGATTTTGAACTCCCTTATTAAAATTTTTGACTCTGACACTGAATTTACAGATGGAGGCAATTGTCTGAAACGAAGGCTTATGTCGTTCAGGTGGAAAATGGTCCAGGTTCCAAAGGGTAAACACTGTAACAATTACTACCAGGGAATCAATTCCCTCATAATGCATATGTTGAGTTCCTATTCTTCTTTTGTGTTATATTCTTCTTAATAATTCAAAAGTGAACTTCTTTTCATCTCCTGTTCATGTCATGTCCACGTTTAAACGTGTCTATTTTAGACATAATTAGAGCTCGTAATCACACATTTAGGCCTTTATCTCTACTTGGAAAGCATAATATGCTTGTCATCAGTAGATTGCTAAGAATATAAAAAGCATTTTTATCGGCGTAGACAGATGATACATCATGAATTCTGAACAAAACATGAGAGTTAAATTATTCCTATGATAAAATTTATCGGCGCAAACAGGTGAAACATGAATTAGGAACAAAACATAAGAGTTACATTATTCCTGACAGTATTGAATGTATCAACTTGGAAGAGAAATACCTCCTTCATGACAGGTACCTGTGGCAATGTATTAAAGTGATCATCATATGGCGTTTATCATCGTTTTTCAGTAGTAAACAAATCATCAATATTCTCTGAAGATTCTGAAAGTGATGCATTGTACGAGACTCAAATTATATGAATTTGATGCCTTCTAGTTGCAGATGAGAATTGAAAAGGTTAACATCTTTGACCATAAACAATATAGTGTAAGGTTATTCTATAACTTTTGACTTGGTTCCAATGCCTTAACAATATAGTGTACGCAGTCTTACCATGCATTTCTGCAAGAGGTTGTTTTCATAGCTCGAACCCATAACAATTTCAGCTAAGATTCTAACATGGCGACCGTTCCAATAAGTTGTTAATGGTAATAATTTTCAAGCAATGAAAAGAAGTGAGCAAAAATAGACAATCTGCTGTCCTTGATGACTGATGAGTGTCACAGAAAAAAAATGCTACTTCCGTTTCAATTAGTTTGTCTTACTTTCCTTTTTAATCAGTTTTACAAAGAACGACTCTTTCCTTTTTTGGAAACTCTTTAATTCTAGTGTTCCACATGACATGCTTAAGACCACAAGATTAAAGAATATATTGGTACATTATGAATATCTTTAGTTTAACTTTCTTAAACTTCGTGTCAAGTCAAAACCAGACAAACAAGTTGAAACCCACGAAGTAACAACAAAAACAGGCCTTTTATGCAAACACAATGAGTTAAGATCTTTTGACAAATTATCGAGGCCACAAACGCTGACATGACATCCACAATTGATTCCACCTAACCAGAGATGCTCGCGTGTAGACATAGGATTTGATAAGGAGGAATCCTAATCACTATTTTTAACCAGACAGCATGAATATTCTGGATAAGAAAACCTCAGACAAAGTTTCATCCTTTATTCTTTATATGTGACCATTCTGTAAAGGGGGCTAATCCTCCTCAATAATACTTACCAGATGTTGGGTCTATAGCAAGAGTTAATGGGAAATTGAGGGAAGATGAAAAGATAGAAACTTGAAAAGTCTCTTATGCTTTAGTAAAAAGGCATTTCTTTCCCATCGTTGGTGGAAAGAAAAATAGAAGAGTTTAAATAGAGAAACACTTCTATTAATTGTTAAAAGGGTTGGAAAGACGAACCCCCTCGCGCCGCCATCATCGCTCGGCTCGGCTTTGGCTTTGAAAAATGATCGAGAGATTATTTTTGGACAAAGTTTTGTTTTAATTATTTTTTTAATTAATTAAATAAAATTACGCGTGACCCGTTTTATTTAAATTACTTTCCTATTTTTCCGTCATTGGAGATAATTGTTCTGAAAGGTTGCAACTTTCAGGAACAATCATGACCGTTTGAAAGGTTGCAAACTTTTTGAAATGGTCGTGTATTTTCTGAAAGGTTGGAAACTTTCGAAACCAGTTGCTCTTGGCTATAAATACCAGTTATTCTTCAGACCTTTTACTTACGAAAATTTCTGATTTCTTCTTCTTCTTCTGCACAAATATTTTTCATGTACTTTACTGCCGTTGAGCGACTCACTGGCACCAACGTTTTGGGTATCAATACACTGATGATTGAGATCATTCTATCCTGGGAGGACATATTCCAAATCAAACCTCGAATACTAAAGGGGAATAATTTCCTTAAGGGGACACTGTGCATTCAGTGGGCTTGATCTCTTTCCAATCTGTTTTTTCCAGATTTTGGTATATTTTACAGATTTTAGTTTTTTGTGAATTAATTTCTGTTCTTCTGTTTTTTCATTGGTTCATTAAACTTTGGTAACTTTGTATTTCTGCAAAGTTTGGTTTAACCAGTGGTACTGTTTTAGACACAGATTGGGTAACAATCTTAAGGAAATTATATATTTATTTTTAATCTGTGTTTCTGGTGGAGACAAAAACCTTTGTGGTTTTATACTCCTATTAAGTTTGCAATTTAAGTTATTGCTTACTAAGTCTGTATCGATTTTTGTTTATTAGAAATGGCAAACAACAATGTTACATTGACTGTTGCTGCACCAACCCGAACTGTTGTACCACCAACAGAGAAATCAGGAAAATTCTCTGGTGTGAATATCAAAGGATGGCAGCAATGGATATTTTTCTGGCTTACCACTTTTGGTCTGTAGAAATTTACCAGTGAGGAAACTCCGGTGCATGTTGTTGAAATGCCAGACAGAGAAAAATTCATGATTATTGAGGCATGGAAACAGGTAGACTTCCTATGTAAGGGCTACATTCTGAGTGCTTTAGAGGATGACTTATATAATGTCTATAGTGCAATGACAACTTCGAAAGAATTGTGGAATGCACTTGAGAAGAAATATAAGACAGAAGATGCATGCTTGAAAAAGTTTGTGGTCACAAAGTTTTTAGACTAAAAAATATCACATAGTAAAACTGTTAGATTACAAGTGCAGGAACTTTAACTTATTTTCCATGATTTGATTGTTGAGGATATAGTAGTAAATGAAGCTTTTCAAGTGGCTGCAATGATCAAGAAGTTACCTCTTTCGTGGAACGACTTCAAGAATTATTTAAAGCATAAATTAAGGAAATGAAGCTTGAAGATCTTGTGATTCGGCTCAAGATTGAGGAAGATAACAAAACCACCAAAAAGAAGTCTCGTAAGAGTTTGACAATAATTGGAGTTAATATTGTTGAAGAAGCTCCTACCAAAGGCAAGAAGAGAAAGAAGTCCAACGGACAGAAGTCAGAACCGGCTAAGAAGAAATTCAAGAGCAACTGTTACAACTGTGGTAAGGCTGGTCATAAGTTTTCTGACTGTCGTGCTCCAAGAAAGGACAAAGACAAAGACAAAGGCAAAAGTTAAGCAAACATCGTGGAAGAGATGGAAGATTTGTGCAATGATCTTGGAGTGCAACTTAGTTGGAAATCCCAAGGAGTGGTTTTTGGGCTCAGGTGCCACTCGACATATTTGCTCTGCGAATGAAGCCTTTGCAATGTACACTCCTGCTGAGTTCGATGAAGATTTGTTCACGGGATACACAACAACAACAAGGATTACAGGAACTGGGAAAGTATTGTTGAAAATGACATCTGGCAAAGTGTTGACTTTGAACAACGTTCTGCACATTCCTACTATTAGAAAGAATTTAGTTTATGTTGCACTACTCATTAAGAACGGGTTTAAGTGTGTCCTAGTTAGTGACAAAGCTGTAATAAGTAAGAATGAGATGTTCTTAGGAAAGAGCTACCTCACTGAGGGCCTCTTCAAATTGAATGTAATGGTTATTGGCAGTATTAATAAGAATTATGTTTATGTTTACTTATTGGAGTCAAATGATTTATGGCATGCCCGTTTGGGACATGTAAATTACAAAGTCTTGCGGAAATTGATTACTTTAGAAGTATTGCATGATTTCAAATATGATAAATCGAAATGCGAATTTTGTGTGGAAAGTAAGTTTGTTAAACATCCTTACAAGTCTTTTGACAGGAATTCAAATCCTTTAGACTTAATTCACACAGATATATGCGATATGAAGTTGACACCATCTCGTGGTGGGAGAAAGTATTTTATAACTTTTATTGACGATTGCACTCGATTTTGTTATGTATATTTGCTTAATAGTAAGGATGAAGCAATTGATGCATTTAAGCAATACAAAAATGAAGTGGAGAATCAATTGAATCTAAAGATAAAAATGATTTGGAGTGATATGGGTGGAGAGTACGAATCTCCTTTTGCAGAGATATGTTTGAAATATGGTATTATTCATCAAACTACTGCACCCTATACACCACAACCAAATGGTTTGGCGAAACGAAAAAATAGAACATTAAAGGAAATAGTGAATGCCTTGATAATCAGTTCTGGTTCACCGCAAAACCTGTCGGGGAAAGCCATACTTACGGCTAACAAGATACTCAATAGGGTACCCCGAAGCAAAACGCAATCGATTTCATATGAGTTATGGAAAGGAAGGAAACCCAACTTGAAATATTTCAAAGTGTGGGGGTGTCTAGCCAAGGTAGAGGTTCCTTTACCCAAGAGGGTGAAAATTGGACCCAAAACAGTGGATTGTGTATTTATTGGATATGTTGTGAATAGTAAGGTCTGTCGATTTTTAGTTCACAAATCTGATAATTCTGAAATTTATGTGTATACGGTAATTGAGTCAGATAACGCTGAGTTCTTTGAACATATTTATCTGTATAAAACAGAATGTGAGTCGACAAGGGAAAAACCGAAACGACCATGGGAATAATCAACGGAAAATACACAACCTAATAAGGATCCTAAGCGTAGTAATCCCAACGAAAATCCACTTCTTTCGAACCAGATTTTGTGGCATTTTTACTTGAAAATGAGCCTCAAACATTTAAAGCAGTTATGTCTTCGTCTGAGTCAATTTATTGGAAAGAAGCAGTCAATAGTGAGATCGAATCAATTTTAAGTAACCATACTTGAAAATTGACTGATCTTCCTCCCAGAAATAAACCTTTAGGATCAAAGTGGATCTTTTAAAGGAAAATGAAAGTCGATGATACTATTGACAAATATAAGATTAGACTTGTAGTCAAAGGATGTAGACAAAAAGAAGGTCTGGACTACTTTGATATATACTCTCCAGTAACAAGGATAACATCAATTAGGATGTTAATAGCACTAGCGACAGTGCATGATCTTAAAATCCACCAAATGGATATAAAGACAGCCTTCTTAGATGGAGAGTTGGACGAAGAAATTTACATGGAACAATCTGAAGGGTTTGTGGTTCCTGGTAAAGCAGAGAAAGTGTGCAGACTTGTGAAATCGCTTTATGGGCTCAAGCAAGCACCTAAACAATGGCATGCTAAATTTGACCAAACAATATTGACAAATGAATTCAAGATTAACGAATGTAATAAGTGTGTTTACATTAAAAACGTTCTGAATTATGAAGTCATTGTTTATTTGTATGTTGATGACATGTTAATAATAAGTAAATATATTGACGATAGAAATGCTACTAAGCGTATGTTGTCCAGCAAGTTCGATATGAAGGACTTAGGAGTTGCTGATTTGATCTTAGGGATCAGGATTCTCAAAACTCCTCAAGGACTAGCATTATCTCAATCTCATTATATTGAAAGAGTATTGGATAAGTTCAAGTACTTAAATTTCAAAATTGTCAAAACTCCAATTGATTTAAGCTTAACATTTCAAAAGAATGTAGGTGAAAGTGACTCTCAATTGGAATATGCCAGAGTGTTGAAAAGTTTGATGTATATTATGAATTGTACGCGACCAGATATAACATGTGCTATTAGCAAACTGAGTATATTCACTAGTAATCCAAATCAAACTCATTGGATGGCAATGAAACGTGTGTTGGGGTATTTGAAACATACACAACACTATGCTTTGCATTATAATAAATATCCTATCGTGATTGAAGGATATAGTGATGCAAATTGAATCACCGGATTAAATGAAGTAAAATCCACAAGTGGTTATGTGTTTACATTTGGTGGAGGAACAGTCTCTTGGAAATTGTCCAAACAGACATGTATTGCTCGCTCCACAATAGAATCTGAATTTATTGCTTTAGATAAGGTTGGTGAAGAAGCTGAATGGCTCTGGAATTTCTTAGAGGATATTCCATTTTGGCCCAAACCTGTGGGACCTATTTGCATACATTGTGATAGTCAAGCAGCAATAGGTAGGTCAGGGAGCGTCATGTACAATGGGAAGTCTCGTCATATACGACGGAAACATAACACCGTAAGACAACTTCTCTCTTGCATCTAGTGCAATTATCACAATTGACTATGTGAAGTAAAACGTTAATGTGTCAGATCCTCTAACGAAAGGCCTAGTGAGAGAGGCAGTTGAAATACCATCTAAGAGAATAGGTTTACGGCTTAGGACAAGTCAGCATGACGGTAACTCTATCTTGCAGACTGGAGATCCCAAGAGCTAGATTCAAAGAGAAAAACAAAGTTGTGACGGACGGTTAGACATTGTCAATCAACTCAATCCATTCTCATGATGAAGACAATGTTCAGGAACAAGGTTAAGACTTTAAGTCTTGTTAATGAGTTAATAAAGCTTAAAGTTTTTAATGATTTGCTAAGTTTGGCAGATTTGACCAAATAGTGTATCTACGAGATGACACGATTAGAAATCACCTATGTGAGTGTGAAGTGTAAGCCTCTTCAAAGAGAATTTTATGTCAAAAACCTATTCTCTATACACTCATGAAACCAGGAGGTGTTCATGGCTGAAACGAACACAACCGTAAGAACCATAAACGGTAAAGGGTTAATTGTGTGACATATGATTGTCTAGGTATACATCAAAGCTCGATGGTTCAAAGATATCGCATCTGCCGATTGACCGAGTATATTCCAACATATGTTCACTACGGAAAGTTCAAGGGGAAACTTACTTATCCAGATGCAATTGATCCTTCCTTGTAAAGTACACACTCGTCCGTGCATTCCTTATGTTATAACCATTCCCCATTCATGTGGGGGATTGTTGGGTATATAATAAGAGTTAATGAAAAATGGAGGGAAGATGAAAAGAGAGGAACTTGAAAAGTTCTCTTATGCTTTAGTAAAAAGGCATTTCTCCCTCATCAGTAGTGGAAAAAAAATTAGAAGAGTTTAAATAGAGAAACACTTCTATTAATTGTTAAAAGGATTGAAAAAAGGGACCCCTCGCGCCGTCGTCGTCGCTGCCTAGCTTCGGCTTTGGAAAAAGATCGAGAGATTATTTTTGGACAAATTTTTGTTTTAATTATTTATTTAATTAATTAAATTAAATTAAATGACCAAAACGTTTCAATTAATTAGTTAATTAACCGAAACGTTCGGATCCGTGTGACCCATTTTATTTAAATTACTTTCCTGTTTTTTCGCTGTTGGAGATGACTATTCTGAAAGGTTGCAACTTTCAGGAACAACCATGATCGTTTAAAAGGTTGCGGCACGATAAGCCCTTCTAATAAGAATAGCCGTTGCTTTTGAATGCTGCATATTCCTATTGAGCTGTCAGAAGGTAAGTTTAAGCTAATAGTGATTAATTAACATATATTCTTCCTATCTATACAAGTAAGTTGATTTGAAAAAGGAAACATCTCTTCGAGTAATAATGATAGTGACAATAAAATCAAGAAGAATGATTATAGATGCCCTGTCCCTCTCTGGATGCTTTCATAATAGCCAAAAGAATGCATAGAATGGTTTTAGCTGAGGTTCTCCACTACTTTTAGCATGATCTCTATATGAGTTGACACTCTTAAATCTCATCAGAATAAAGATCCCAAAGATCGATTAGTAGTGCTAAAAAAAGAATCACACAAAGCCAAAAAATATCATTTTTGATATTTTTGATAACCATATAGGAATGAGTTCACTTGGATATTTTTGGTCGAGTCGCTGGACCAAAACAGCATTTCGAAAAAGATAACTCACTGAGCAACTTTAAAGCAATGCAGCATCAAGTAGCCACATCTGCAAGAAAATTAAAGTTAAGTCAGGTAGAGACGGATACAAGATTTAGCTAGGACGGTTTATATCTTTAGATGCTTACTGCAGAACCCTTTACACTTTTGAAATTACGAATTAAGAATTTAATATTTGTTGAAATAATAGTGATACTTGATATATATTACATATATAAAAGCTTTGTGTCGGAAATGTTGGGTTCAGTTGAACAAATTGACTAAAGACTTAATACATAAACATAACACTCAAACTTGGCCTCAACTAACAAGTAAACGCTCAAACTTTGAGACTGCGCATCTTAACACCTCAATTTGATCTCAACTAGTGACAAAACACTCCAACTTGTCCCCACTGTGTATCGTGGACATCCGATGTTGACATGGCACATAAAATTTGGTGGTGTCTAGATGATCATTTTGTAAGTCAGAGTTTTCAACTGACGCGGTTGAGATGAGTTAAGGTGTCTAAATGTGCATACTCGAAGTTTGAGTGTTTACTTGCCAGATAAGGTCACGTTTGAGTATCTGTTTATGTATTAGTACTTCATCCGCCTCTGGTGCCACGGGCATTTGTCTTTTGACTTCTCGCATATGCTCCACAATTATGGTTATAAGTGGCAAGCAACTCCCATCATCTAAAGAGGCAGATGCAGCCTTTGGACAAAGGGCATATCTGAACCTTATATTTTCAACAAAGAGCACAAATATATATGTGAAAAATCACTACAACCAATAACTTTGAAACTATAATGAGTTTGGTGCTAAGAACCTTAAAGGCTAAACCCATTACGTTTAAATTTTGAATTCGCCTCTGACCTTCTATGTTTGTTCAGCTTATGTTTCTACCACAACACGATAAGAGTAATCCTTTTGCAAAGGCTTTTATGGACTATGGGTCCTTTGGCTCAACAAATTAGGACCGGAAAACTTCATTTGATGATTCATAAGCAAGGATCTATAGAATACATAAACAAAAGAATGGTCAAAAACAACCTGAACTATCATTTTTTCACGAGTTTCACACCCCAACTATCATTCATTCCCTTACCCTATCTGAACTATCATCATCTATGTATTAAAACATACCTCAACTATCGGTTGTTCCCTTAAACTGCCTAAACTATCACCTTCGTTCAGGTAGGAAAAGGGAACAACTAATTGTTGCGGTGTGAAGCTCACGAAAAAACGATAGTTTATTTTGCAACACCTTTGTGACTGACAAATACTTTATTTTGGCCCAAATAATTCTTGTAGCAAAAGCCAAACCATATTGTCCCACAAGAAAAAAAGTTACCTCACCCTGTTGGATATATAGTTCCAATGCTAGTTATACCTCCACTTCCCATACAGAACCTGGAAAAATATAACAAATGTTTAGTCAAATACTTTGTAATAGAACAAACATTGTGTAGCAGGACTACTTTTGAGCGAAATTGCAAAAGGCTGCAGCTTGACAAAACAAGAATATATTCTTAAAAGACACCTACATCTATATTCTTTCTGAGCATACTGAATAAACTCCCATAATGTTCATGCATAGGTTATATACTTGAGAAAAAAAATCCGTTTTTTCATCCGATTCGTCTTTACACCTGAGCAGTACTTTTTATGCTTATCTCAATTTCGATTGTTCTTTCGTGAGCATTAAGATACCTTCGTGACAAAAAAGGATTGTTGATTTCCTTAAGATATATCTCCTCATCATCCCTTGGTTAGATCTTAGTTACCAAAGGACGTATAGCAGCTGAAATGAAAGCCAAACTGACTCCCTAAGCTGTCAAGCTGACAATTCATTGATTTTGAAACACCTCCACTTAGTGGGGCAGGACAGTGAAGGGAGAAAATCATTATCCGCACCCTATATTTACACCAAACTAATGAAAACATTGACATGTATTTGCACCAAAGGATGTATATTTATCAGCTGAAATGGAAGCTAAACTGACTCCCTACGCTGTCAAGCTGACGATTCATTGATCTTGAAACACCTCCACTTAGTGGGGCAGGACAGTGAAAGGAATTTGCACTGGGAAAGATACAACCCAGAAGAACCACACCCCAAAATCTATCATTGAAGTGGTAGAGCCCAAGACTTTATAAGCCCCACATCAACTCGCCAATTTAACCAATGTGAGACTCAAGTCTCAAACCTTATAGTAGGCTATGCGACATCCAAGGCACGACCCCACATCAACTCCCCAATTTAACCAATGTGAGACTCAAGTCTCATACCTTGTAGTAGGATATGTGTCATCCAAGGCACGACCCCACATCAGCTCCCCAATCTAACCAATGTGAGACTCAAGTCTCAAACCTTATAGTAGCTATGCGCCATCAAAGGCACGACCTCACATCAGCTCCCCAATCTAACCAATGTGAGACTCAAGTCTCAAACCTTGTAATAGGATATCCGCCATCCAAGGCCGACCCCACATCAACTCCCCAATTTAACCAATGTGAGACTCAAGTCTCATACCTTACAGTAGGATGTGTGCCATCCAAGACACAAACCCCACATCAGCTCCCACAATTTAACCAATATGAAACTCAAGTCTCATACCTTGTAGTAGGATGTGCGCCATCCAAGGCACAAACCCCACATCAGCTCCCCAATTTAACCGATATGAAACTCAAGTCTCATACCTTACACTAGGATGTGCGCCATCCCAGGCACGACCCCACATCAACTCCTCAATTTAACGGAGGTGGGGACTCAAGTGCCATTTGCAAATAGCATCACAACATTTATGATTTTTTGGGGCCAAATTTCAAGATTGGACCTTTATCCCCATATTCCAAAATGATATCAAGTTATCTTGTACACTAACAAATTACAACACAAAAACAATGATACTCTCTCTACCTATCACTATCCTCCACTTTCTCCCAAGCTCAGATCCCCCTTACAAACTCCTCCAAACTCATCCATCTTTTTCCCTCTTATCCAAATGCAAAAACATGGAAGATCTCAAGAAAGTTCATTCCCATTTCATCAAATTTGGTTTACACAATACCCAATTTGCACTAAGCAAATTACTTGAATTTTGTGCCACTAATCCATATGGTGATTTCTCATATGCTTTATCAATCTTTAATACTACTGATGAACCTAATCACGTTATGTATAACATGATAATTAGAGGATATTCATTGAGTTCATCTCCAAGTTTCGCCATTGATTTCTATGAAAAAATGCTTTTTTCGGGTAATCGACCGAATTCGTATACATTTCCGTTTCTTTTAAAATCTTGTGCGAAAATAATGGATACCCAGATGGGGAAAATGATTCATGGACATGTTTTTAAGCGTGGGTTGATGACTGATGTTTATGTACATGCTTCACTTATCAATATGTATGCTCAAAATGGTGAAATGGATGATGCAAGATTGGTGTTTGATAAAAGTTCTAAGAGAGATGCTGTGTCGTTCACCGCGTTGATTAATGGGTATGCGTTGAAGGGACGTGTCGGTGATGCTCGGGAACTGTTTGATGAAATGCCTGTGAGAGATGTTGTTTCGTGGAATGCGATGATTTCGGGGTATGCTCAGGTGGGTCGGTTTGAGGAGGCGTTAGTGTTGTTTGAGGAGATGAGAAATGTGAATGTGGAACCTTCGGTGAGCACGTTGTTGAGTGTTCTATCTGCGTGTGCTCGTGTAGGTGAACTTAAATTGGGGAATTGGGTGAGATCATGGATTGAAGATCATGGACTTGGTTTGAACATTCGTCTTGTTAATGCACTTATTGATATGTACGCAAAATGTGGCGATGTGAAGATGGCAAGGATGTTATTCGAGGGTCTAGAGGAGAAAGATCTCGTGTCGTGGAATGTTATGATTGGGGGTTATACACATTCTGGCTATTATAAAGATGCATTGGCTGTTTTTCATCAAATGCAGCAAGAAGTTATCGATCCTAATGATGTTACGTTGTTGAGCATCCTTCCAGCTTGTGCACATTTAGGTGCTCTAGATCTTGGTAAGTGGATACATGTGTATATTGACAAGCATTATCAACACTTGCAAAACACTTCTCTATGGACTAGTCTGATAAATATGTATGCTAAATGTGGAGCCATCGCAGCAGCAAAACAAGTCTTTCAGGGAATGAGAACGAAAACTTTAGCTTCGTATAATGTGATGATCTCAGGGCTAGCAATGCATGGTGATGCATATGAAGCTCTGGAGCTTTTCCGTAAAATGATAGAGGAAGGAATGAAACCAGATGATATAACATATGTTAGTGTTTTATCAGCTTGTAATCACGCTGGTTTAGTGGATCTTGGTCGAGAATATTTTAATACCATGATCCAAAGCTGCAAGTACACACCAAAGTTGCAGCATTATGGATGTATGATTGACCTTCTAGGACGAGCCGGAAAATTCGATGAATCAATGACCATGATCGAAAGCATGGAGATTAAACCCGATGGTGCAATATGGGGTTCCTTGCTAGGTTCTTGTAGAATCCACAAGAATCTTGAGTTGGGTGAATATGCTGCCAAGAACTTATTTGAACTAGAGCCCGAGAATCCTGGTGCTTATGTACTCTTATCCAACATCTATGCCGGTGCTGGAAATTGGGACAAAGTAGCATCGATAAGAACTTTTTTAAATGATCAAGGAATGAAGAAAGTTCCTGGTTGTACCTCCATTGAGATTGATAGAGTAGTCCATGAGTTTCTTGTTAGTGATAGAACACATCCGCAAAGCAACGAGATTTATAAAATGTTGGATGAAGTCGATAGGCTATTGGAAATGGCTGGCCATGCTCCAGATACATCAGAGGTACATTATGAAATGGATGAGGAGTGGAAGGAAGAAAAACTAAATCAACATAGCGAGAAGTTGGCGATTGCCTTTGGATTAATCAGCACAAAGCCAGGGACAACTCTCAGGATTGTTAAGAACCTTAGAGTGTGTGGCAATTGTCATGAAGCCACGAAGATGATATCGAAGATATTTAACAGGGAGATCATTGCAAGAGATAGGAATCGATTTCACCATTTCAAAAACGGTTCTTGCTCGTGCTTGGACTATTGGTGAACTGATAAAGATCAAGCAGAGTGGATGGCTCCAGAATGCTCCCATGGTACTATCAGTAGTTATAGACATAAATTTTGCAAATACTTCTTCTGTAAAGATATTGCACTGTTTGAGAAAAGCGAGTTAATCTCTGACACGCTCACTCAACTAACAACTATTATCTCAGAAAGTTGTCACTCAACTTTGAGTATTGTTTTATTTTATTAATAATATACTAGGTAATTACAATCCCATAGTTTTATTGAACAAAAACACCAGCCCCGAACAAACGATTCTTCTTTTTCTTGTTGTCATCGGTCTATATAATAGGATCAATTACCATGGCAAAGATGACATCTTTCAAGTTATTTTTGGAAAAAGTATAAGCATCTTCATCTTTATACATGAACTCAGCAACTCTTTGTAAGATTAATTATGGGCATGAGCAAAACTCTTGGTACAACAGCCACATCCACTTTGAAATATTCTTCATTCAAATCCTTCCAATAATTTTGTATTATGTTTCTTATTTTTGTGTGTGCTTCTTCCTTCGTAACACCATATTCTTTCATATAACATTCAATACTTGAAGCTGCATCTCCTCTTTTTTGTTCTTCCTAACATGAATTTAAAAAAAATAATTAATCAAATGAATGCACACAATCAGTTAAACTATGTGTCAAGTCAAACAACATCATATAAATTGAGACATAAGGAGTATATATATATATTATACCTCATGTGATGAAAGATCATTGAGTAATCTCATAATGAGAGAAGAAGCAACAAGTATTGGAGGTTGAGTTGCTATCCAATCAAATGCATCTTTAGTTGCTACCTTTCCCATTCTTCATATATTGCTCCATTTTTGGTATTTTCTTCTCATGATACCATTTTGCCTCTTGAAAGTAAGCCCTCAACACCTTTTTCATCTAAAAATAAATAATAGCAAAAAATTAAAAATCGACGAACAGTTTTTTTTTTTTTAGAAATATTAAAAAATGCAATTACTTAGAACTGAACTCAAGTATTTTTTGAGACTTGAAATAATTCTATCACTCGACCACACATGTTTGCTACTTTTTTTTATTTATAAGTACCTCTATTATGGAATAGTTGACTAGGAATGACTTGTTTTCATTTATCAACTCTTTCTCAATTTCATCATAAGTATCTAGAAGATCACGGTAAAGAAACTTCATATATGATGGTAATTGTTCTGAAGCATCAATATTCCACCTACATATATATAAAATAGCAATTATAATTAAAAATGTTGTAAGCTATCACTATATATATATAACAAACATAATTATTACCTTTCAACTGCCCTTGTGAATAGAGTAAGTTCATCTAGTGTCCCATACATATCATATGTGTCATCAATAATACAAATGATGTATAAAATTTTTGTTAATATTTTCCTTGCAACGCTATACTGAGGCTCAAAATAGACACCTAAACTCCAGAAGTAAGTCTCTATCAATCTGTCTCTTATATAAGGTAATGAATTCACAAGTTCCAATTCTTTCCACCACCTACAATTGGACAATATTTGCTTTAAATTGATATATAAAATAATAAACAAACATAAATATGTAGCGTAGTTCACACAATGAGGTCTAGAGAGGTAGAGTGTATGTAGACACCTTACCCGGCCCCTACCTTAGAAGGAGAGATAGAGAGGTTGTGATCACAAAAACAGTCTAGAAAAAAATATAATGGAAGTATAAGATACAATAGATAGCAACAGAAATAGTACTACAACAAAATAATATTACAAACGGACTATACGAAATAATAGATAGTAACAGAAAAAATTAATGATAATTGCGCGTAACCAACTACATACCTTGTGATATCAGATAGCTCTTTTTTATGCAATCTTTGCAAGATGTTGAAGTCTAATTTGGCAAAGTTTAGTAAGGCTTGATTGTGATTTTGATTTTATTGGTAAAATGATATGTATTTCTTTGTTTCTACCCTCACAATGCCATCTTTAATTGGAAACTTGAGTGCACTAGTGATTTGTTGTGCAAGTTGGGAGTTGCTCAATTTAGGCAAACTTAGTTTCAATTGAGTAATGGTGAAATTTAGTGCTTCATCAAGAATTTGTTCTCCATGTACTTTGAATTGTGCTGCCTCATAGGGGTGTACAAAACCGAACCGAAAATCGAACCAAACCGCAAATCGAGTCAACCCAAAAAAAAAACCGACTAGTGATTTGGTTTGACTTGGTTTGGTTTTGAAAAAAAAAACCAACTATATTTGGGTTGGTTTGGTTTTAACTAAAAAAAACAACCCGAGACCAAACCAATCCGACATTATATATATAATTTTAAAATTTTATTTTATACATAAAAATATTTAATTTGATATAATTTTTAAATATTTCTTATACTTTTTCATAGTTTTTATCTTTTAATATATTATTTCAAGTTTGAAACTTAGAATTATGAATGAGTCAATAAAGATTATAGTCAACAGATGTTGGTAATTATAATAAAGCTCAAATCAAAATCAAATTAATACTAATGCAAAAAGAAAATCAATTCAACACTAAGAATGACAATAATATTGAATATTTGTTCTTTAGTTTTACATTGGTTTAGACAATTAAAATACATAATCTAATTTTAATTTCCTTTAATATTTAGTCATGTAACTAATACTTATTAAACTTAATTTTTGCATGATTTAGTACTTTTAAATTATGATCATTTTCATTATGACTTGTTAATTTGCATTATTTGTTTTACGCGATTTTATTATTATTATTTTTGTTGGATATTTTAGTGTCATTAATCATATTATATTGTGTTATATTTTTAAGAAACATCTTAGATAGTTATATTTTGGTAGGACTAAAGAAATATTTGAAGTACAAGTAAATTATATGTTTGTATGAATACTTTATCAGAAAAACCCGAAACAATGAAAAACCCGAAAAAATCCAAAAAAACCCGAGGTTGAAAAACCCGAGTTTTATTGGTTTGGTTTGGTTTATAAATTTAAAAATCAGACACAAATGATTTGGTTAGATATTTGAAAAATTTGAACCAACCCGGCCATGTACACCCCAATGCCTCATATAAGCTCAGCATTCCTTCCACATCCTTAACCAATTCTTCCTTGAAATTTCCTTGATCATTAGTGAACTTCTTAAATGCATTTGCTTCAAATTATATATATATATATATATATATTATGAGCAAGGAAAAAAGGTACTAAGTATAAGTGGTTTTTTTTCCTAGTGTTTGGTTAGTAAGAAGAAAATATCTATTATCCCACAAGCATTTAGGTATAATATGAGAAAATACTATGATACCGGACGTGAATCCCCACCCTTTAGCAAGGATGCATACTTCGAGTGTGGGTCAGGATTAGGTCTTAGGTCAAGGTAGGAGTGAGGTCTTGGGTTGGATCCTGGGTCTAGATAATAGGTCATGAGTCAGGTCCTGAGTTGGGGTCGTGGGTCAGGAGTCAGGCACGGACCAATCTCAAGAGTTGATGTCAGGTCCTAGTCAGGGTTAAGAGTCAAGTCCCAAGACCTAACTCCCTACTCTTGACCTCGACCCGATATCAACTTCCCACTACCAATCTTGACTCGGGACCCTAGATTCGACCTCAATTTGGAACTCAACTCTCGATCCTGACCTCAATCTGCAACCCAAATCCTGAGTACTCTTGACCCCGACCTTGACCCAAGAGTCAGAGTTCACTACAAGAAAAGTGTGAATTACATGGGGATTAGTATGAAAATTTGCAGAAAAATAATTTTCCTACGGATTTTCATACTAATTCTCAGGAAAATCCCCATGTAATTCACACTTTTCTTGTAGTGGTCCAATCTTGAGTTGAGATCGGGTGGCATGTCATGAGTCTAAGTTGAATCTTGGGTCTCAAGGTGGGGTCGGATGATGAGGTTGAAAGAAAAATTTGATTTTTTTTTTCTAAATTTGAATGATACTTACCACATGAGACATAATAACCTTGTTGCCTAAGTAATCAAAAGCATAGAGCAATAGCATGAAGATCACCAATCCAATATTCATCATAACAATTGTGCATGTAACTCAATGATTCATCAATCTCACTTTCAAAATGATAAGCTAAACGAAGACATTGAATTGTGTTGATGAGTTCAAGTTTTTCCAAAGAATTTGAAGGAGTCATCACTAGCATATTTCTCACTTCTTCTTTTAGGACTTCATGTTTCTTCTCTTCCTCATTGGCTCCCTATTTGAGAATTAATATATATGTTAATCATGATCATATGAATTTATTCTCTATATTAACGGTATAAAAGATAATATTTATTTACTTATGGGGAGATCAACATAGGCAAGAAAATGGTCTTTCCAAACATTAGGATGATGATTGTCATCACAACGTGTAATTATAACCTCTTGATCCACCTCAACGGTTTGTGTGCACAACAACATTTTTCACAGGGAGTTACAAAAGCTGTTTGGTAAATGAAATATATGAACCATTTAAAATTTAAACAAATATGAGTTAGGTCAAAAACTTTGTATAGAGAAAAGTATAATGCATATTAATAAATTGACAATATTGTGGAGAAAAGTATAACCAAACAGTAGTATAATGCATATTAAAAATTAAAATAATAAAAATAGGGAATACCTTATAATGATGTCAAATTAAAGTTTTTTTCCAACTTACTAATACACTGAAAACATGATGACTCCATTCCTCTTTATAATAAAAAAATGTTTTAGAACATGTGGAGATATTGGTGATGATTTAGAGGTTTTACAAACTGATAATATTGTGGGGTCCATCCACATATTTCGGCTCAAGCCTATTTGTGAAATACTTTTTCAATCTATTTTTAATTTTTCAATTATATATTACGAATAATGTCTATTTTTATTTGTTCAGTTAGGAAAATTAAGACATAATTCATCACTTAATTTCTAACTTATATTTATTATTAACTATAGTCATTTTTTAAAGCATTAAATTTATTACATTTAAGAAATTATCATTTTAGTTATTGCTCCTTAAAAAGTATGTCAAGTTAATATTAAATAAATAAAAATAAATGGAGCTAGTTTTTTTTTCTTTCTTGTACAGGGTAGAAGTTTCTGTGTGGAGGAGAAACCTTGAAAGGTCCAACTTTTACTACACACTACTCTTTTAATTTTTGTATTTGTTATATTTGTTGACACCTAATTTTGACCCTCCTCGATATTAATTAATTTCGAGCTTCTTAATTTTCAAATGATTTGAAGTAATTAATTTTAGAAATTTTGAAAAAAAAAATATAATAGAATAATTTGCAAGTTATTTCAAATAGTTTGTCACTTGTTATAATTTTTAAATAATAATATGTCTTTTATATAATTATGTATATAATTAGTGTATTTTATAAATATTGAAAAATCGTCTCAAAAAGATTTTGTTTAATTAGATATTTGGTTAGTTTGTTTAGTTATCTAATAGTTTACAATTTTGAGTTAATTAGTTAGTTTATAATTAATTTAATTATTATATAATTATTTGTCTAATTAGTATATTTTACGAATGTTCGAAAATTGTCTCGAAAGGATCTTAGCTTTATTTAAATATTTGGTTATTTAGTTGTTTATATTGTTAAAGTAATTAGTTTATAATTAAGTTAATTATTTTATTTCGTTAAGATTAAGAGGCTCGTTAATTAAGTAATATTAATTCGTCTTATTTAATTTATAGTCGAATTTGCTAGTTTATTAAATTTGACTAACTTTTAAATTCGATAGAACTTTTTCCTTTTAAACCAAATCAAGCCATTTGCCAACTCCCATAACTCATTTTATTTTTCCAACTCCAAATACCCATTTCCCAAGCCCAACCGACCCACTCCCAATTCTGTCCAATTATTCCCAGCCCACCAACATACAATTATAACAATTTACATACAACACCTACAACAATACCCACAGCACAATTCCATACGTACAGCGTATTCAACACCAAACCGACCCCACCACTATATTCTGCGTTCTTCTTCTTCCTTCAGCAAAGACCAAAACTTGAGTAGAAACCCAGCAACATCAGCGCAGCCCAGAAAAATCGACCCCAACTCCAGCTGAAATCGCGACCCGAGTCCAGCAAGCAGCCCGCGCGTCCCTCTCCGGAGCAGAGAAAAGCAGGCACGCGTCTGACCCCATTTCCCCTTCCGGAATAGGACGAATTTTGCAAGAAAAAGTTTGTCTTCCTCAAATGGTGAAGGAAGTTCTAGGATTTTTAAAATTCGAAATAGTCCTCTCTCCTATCCGTTTCCCCCCCTCCCCCCAAATCTGAACCCTAATTTCCCCCCTATATAAACATCTTTTCTGTGCACTTGTGGGGAGGGGGGGGGGGGATTTTTTGGGGGGTGGAAAATTTTTTTAGAACAAAATACATCTAATAGCTTAAGCAAAATAACTAAAATATATACTAAATACACCAAGAGAAGCAGAGAGTTTTCCGAGAGGGGTAGTCGTCGCTTGAGTCCAAATTCTGTCCAGGTCTTGTTTGTCGTTTCGCTATCGTGGTGGAAGAATTGTGGTAGTCGGCTCATTTTGTCTCGATTTGCTGCCCGAAAGAAGGTAACACCTCCTCCTTTATAATATTTTCCGTCTTTTATATTTTGAAATGGTGTTCTAGTGTCTCAGAGGTCTGTGTTGCTGCTGTTTATCACCGAATTCTTGGTATCATGATATGCTCCGTATGTGTTTTTAAATGATTCCATTGTCTACTCAGTGATGTCGATTTCAACTTTGCCATTTCATGTTTAGTTCATGCTCACTCGTGTCTCATTTAGTGTTAGTATTCATGCTATATTAGTTGGGTTCGTTTGAATGTGTCAAACAGTGATTATTGGTGTCTTATTATATGTGTTTTTATGTGTAAATTGTTGCTTGTCATTATTTTCACATTTTGAGCATACATGTTAGTTTCTTAGTTTCTTCCCCTGTTCTTTTGTTAAAATTACTAGTGTCAGTTCTTTTATTTTTTCCATGTATAAAAGTCAAGCCTTTTTGTGTTATTTGCCAATAGTTCTTTTGAGATTCAAATCTTTTCTTGCTACTGTGTGGTATCTTCCTATTTCTTGAGAGAAATGGTTAAGAACATATAAAATGGTCTTGTTACTTATTAGATTTTAATATTATATTTTGATGGACCTTAAGAGTTATGAGCATTAAAAATAGATTTTATATTGGATTGGTCAAATATCAACCCTTGACGTGTGTATTATAGTTACTGCAAAGCCTTGATATAAATTAAATCATCATGTTCATTTGGTAGTAATTTCCTTTTTCTCTCTTCTTGCAAACATTTACTTTTTATATGATTAAACAATGATATTTGAAGGAAGTTGTTTTCTGCTTACCATGGTATGGGCTAGGGGGTTTAAATGTTTCTATTTGTATCGTTAGTATGATGCCGCCTGGCTTTGGGATTCAATTTTGTTTAATCTTTGACCAAAGTGCTGCTAGATTCCACTATGTTATCTTTGTTTTAATACATGCCATGGATCCCTTTATTCCTTTAACTTTTGATGCACAAACAGATGCTAGTAGCAAGTTATATCTTGGTCCGGACCTTTTGAATTGTCTTTGCATTCTCTCTAGTATTTAAAATTAGAACAGTAGCGCACATGTTTACAACTTGGCGTATCTTGAGATTTAAGTTAATGATTTATTACTTACGTATTTTATTTATCTTGTTGCATGTGAAATTTGCCCGAGTTCACCATGAACTCCCTTTTTTCTCGCATTTTGAGAGAGTCATAAAGACTCAAATTCCTTCATCTGAATCTACCGGCCATCAAAAGTCGACGAACAGGTCCCGAAGTTGAAAGGAGCAATCGATTGAGAAATTTAAAAAGATTGGGCCAAAGGCCCACTCTTAATTCATAATAGTAGTATTTTATTACTTTTGGGCCTAAGCCCATTTTGGCTATTATCTTATTATAATTTAGGACAGGTGGAAGAATTGGGCTTAAGGCCCAAGTAGAATATATTTCTTTTTATGTTGGTTTAGGACTGGTACAGGTGATTTAAAAGGGGCCTTCGCCCAAAACGAAATGGACCCAAATACTGGCCCAAGCGAACAGGAAAAACCAGATTTGGGCCCAAGTTTCTTTCCCTCTTTTTTTTTTATAGCATTTATTTACTTGTCAATATTTATTATTTAATCTTAAGGTCGAAAATATTCAAATCCCCGAAAGACACCCATTTTGAATTAATTACTTAACTAAATTACTCGTCTTTCACTTGACTTAAAAAATAAATAAATAATAAATAAATAAGTTTATGAAAGACTTTACTTAGATAATATTTCATTATTCTTATATTAAAATGGTCTCAACTATAAAGTAGTTCACTTTTGCAAATTCAAGATAAGTTAAAATATTTTAGCCAAATAATTAATTGTCGGATAATCGTATATTAGCGGATATTTTGGGTGCTTTCAAACCCTTTCTGAAATGCTAATAAGAACCCCCGAGCCCCCTTTAAGTATTTTCAATTGATTTCCTATTTTAATCTATTGAAAATCAGTTTTCTTGATTTTTCTTAAAAATTAAGTGGCGACTCTAAAACCAGTCCAAATATATTTTCCAAATAAAACAATATTATATATGTCCTTGCAAAATAATAATTTATATGAAATTTTATCATAACATTCATGTTAATTAATATTTAATTTAAAGTCTTAAAAATAATTTAAAAGATAAGTAATTAATAAAAGGGATAAAATATTTTTCTAAAATCTTGATATGAGCGATAAAAGTGAAAATACTAAAAAGATATTTGTTAATAAATTTATTTTAAGAAAATCGATGAAAATGCTTTAGTAGTTCGATTAATCCTTTTTTTTTACTAATTCTAAATCGAATCATTTTGAAATTCTCATCTTTTGTATTCTTGTCGTGTTACATCGGATGTTTATAGCAATTTCATAAATATATGACACATATTTTTATGAATATCGTTATTGTTAAATCATAATTAATTAATATATATTATCACCTTAATTATCATGTAAACACCTCATACAAAGAATTGAAAACTATAATACAACTAACGTAAATAAGTTAAATTAATTTTACTAATAACATAAAAATAGAGACAATAATATTTATGGACCGAAGGAGAGTCAAATTCTGGCAACCAAAGTCCAAGACACATTGCTTGTTTTGGTCCAACAAGGCTCATTGATTTGTCCAATAGGTCAATTATTACTAAGTTTAAAAGTACGGGTACGATGTGAACTTGTGTTATGTTTTATAAAGCTCATAAGTTTCTCTCTCTATTTGATGAGGAATTCATTTAAACATGTGGTATGTTTTATAAAGCTCTTCAATTTCTCGCCTCATTCGATGAAGAATTCATTATATTGCTTCTTAATTAGAAGCTTATCAACCTAACAGTTTGTCAGTTCTTCTTCGTGACCCGCCCTCCGTCATAAACATCACATTTAAACTTTATTTTGTTTAGCCATTAGTCCATTTGCTAATTGCGACTTTAGCTAC
Source organism: Solanum commersonii (assembly GCA_029007595.1). Lineage (NCBI taxonomy): Eukaryota > Viridiplantae > Streptophyta > Magnoliopsida > Solanales > Solanaceae > Solanum > Solanum commersonii. Next base: position 243,963 of record JAJTWQ010000033.1, read on the forward strand.
TTGTCGTGCCAACAAGCAAAAGCTTTTGGACCGTCAATTAATTGTTTTAATTAATTATATTCCAAATCAAATCATTATAAAAGTTAATAGCATATTTGGTCCCTCGGTTATTGGTTAATTCTAATTTTAATTTTTATGGTATCTGAATAAGCACTTTTAGCCTATAATTGTTTCAAATATACATGTTTGATCCTTTTACTTATGAATAATCACATATTTTAGAATTACTATTTGTTAAAGTTACCCTTTTTTTTAATATATTAAACTGGTACTATTACTTCATATTTAAGGCTAGTTAATATACACGATTCTAAATAAAATATATTTCCTACATAATGGGACTATAAACATACATTTTAATTAATTAAAAACTAAATGTATTAAGCTATATATTATAAAAACCAAAATTAATAATTATCTATAACTAAGGGAGCATGTATGGTCCACAGGTAGATTATTCAACCAATTTAATTTAATAAAAAGGTCCCCTAATACAATATATTCAACCCATTTAATTTAATAAAAGGTCCCCTTACACAATATGACTCATTTAATTTACGTAGTTCAGATCTCTTAATTGATTTATTTTGTTAGGGAAAACTACATAATTACACGACTTAACATAACATATCTCTAAATTACGAAAACCATCTTTTTCTTTCTCTTTCTTAGCATCCGGATACATCTCTCACCTCTATCATATACATTGCAACTTTGTTTGTGTACAAGGTATCTGGTACAAATGTTATTATTGATACATAACCCCAATTATTTCAAACCTAAATTAGTGTGAATCTGGTTTATAGTAATGTATCATTTGTTATGTATCGAGCGAATGACCAATGTATCCGCGAGTTCTGAAATATTTGGGATTATTGTAATTTGGAAAAGTTTTGAAATAGCTGTAATTATCACTCAAATTGTTGGGGTTTCTATACTTTATACTTCTGGTGATAAACATGGATAGTTCAGAGAGTGATTTGGACAGAGCCTGGCAAAGTTGTTGGGCCTGAGGCTTAATGACAAAGAGGCCCAAGAAGCAGATAGTCTAACAATAGATTTGCTTGAGATTCAGATTAAGCGAGAAGCCACGTGACAATGGGATAAAAGGATTGTAGTTTGCATCTTTACACTTTGTTTGGATGGTTGTTATCCGTTGTATCATATTATTAGTTTAAATACAATGTTTTAATTGTTACTTAGAGTTTATTGTTTAAATCTATCATTAGGTAATAACCAAACGACTCATTTTGTGCAACAATCGAATTTGTGTGATCGCGTCGTTATCTTAATATGTTCTTCTCATTGTCTTTACTTATTATTTAATATAATTCTATTTTATCATTTACCCTACTTTTTCACAGTTGCTCCACCTCATACCCTAATTTCTTGCAGGTTTATCATCAAATTATGGATGTGTGATATTATGTAACAACAAAGAACGATACAATCTATATTCAAATATTGTATTCACTAAGACAATACAATACGATACAATACACTATTCTCTCTGATAATACTTAAATAGGAATTACAGTAATGTTGATATTAGATATATTCTAAAATACTTAAAAGAGTTTATTAATTTAATTGTGAGCCTTAATTAGGCCTGTTTGAAGGAGTTTTGCCTTGCTGTTTTGAGGATAGTTTTGTCAGCTACAACAAAATATGCCATTCCAGCAGCTGTTGAGACAATAAGAGCTTTAGCAGTTGGATTCAGATAGGTTCTTGCCCATGGTAACATCTTCCCAATAGCAAACTGTATATTTCATAAACATTTGAGACATTATATGTTCGGTACGATGAAAAATATACAAAATAATAACTTATTTTCTGATATTTGGTATACATTTTCCAACAACAATAATAACATAGGCTAATATATCGATGGGGTCTAGGGAAGGTATTAGTACATACGCAATCTTCTTTCTATCTTGTGAAACTGTTTTCGAAAGACAGATTTTTATCTCAAATGAAGCATACCAAAAACAAAAATGAGAGGAAATATAATAGTAAAAATGTAATATTAAAATAAAGGAGATCAGAGGGAACAGTAGCAACAACAGAAAATATCACTAGTAAAATAATCACTATTTCCCATTGATATATTTGATTGAATTAGTGAGAAAAAAAATTTAATTGTTATTCTCAATATTTCAAAGAGAATCTATTTTCCTAGTGAACTAGTTCAACTGAAATAGAATTAAAAAATAATCATATTCTATAACACAAAAAATTCAATGATGCACGGTGGAAAAAATCTTTATTTCTAGTAGTCTATGTCATGGTAACCAAATAAAAGAAACATATAATAATAAAATCGAAAAATAAGATAACAAAATAATAATAACAATAATACTAACAAGAGAAATTGAACAATGCTCGACTATCTACTACCCTAATCCTCAACCAAAATTAAGGTACCATTTTCCACTAAAAGTAAAAGCACCAACGCTCGATTACCTACTACACTTAAAATGTATATATAGATATAGTGTAAATCTTACTGTTGGAATGGCAGTAGCAACAGATGCAACAACTGCTGCTTTTGCTCCTGCAACTACTCCTTCTGCATTTACAATCATTTTAAAAAGTAAAAATAAAATAAAAAAATCATCAAATAATAAAAAAACAATCAAATTTTTTTGTTGAGGTACAAGCAATAAAGGGGAAAGTACCATGAGAGCAACGCTTAGCCATAGCTAGTTTTTGATCCAGTGAAGCCAAACTTACATTCTTGGCCATTTTAATTTTGTATAAAAAAAAATTATACGAATAATAATGCTTCTTAATTAATCAAGAAATTGATGATTTTGTGAGTGAAGTAAGAATGAATGTTTATTTATAGGCATTTTGGACAAAAATGTTAGATGGTTTTGTCTAATTTCCAATGTCCCCAGTCACATGTTTTTAGAATAAAGTTCTTTTATATTATTATATTGTGACTTTTAGAATAAAGTTCTTTATATTATTATATTTTAAGGTTTGGTAGTATTATAAATTAGTGTATTTGTAGATTATCTAAGTTCTTGCTGTGGTCGGTTCGTTAGATTTTTATTTGTCGGTACATGAATCTATGGTTTTAAAAATAGCTCAAAACGTTACCGATTCTTAAATTTGTTAGAATGTTTTATTTAAATGCTCAAACTTTTAATAAAGCTAAGTATTCCCAATTAAACACTCACGATTCAAAATTTGAATTTTTTTAAATATGTTCTCATTCTACTGTAAAGTAGTTAAATTAATCGCGTAAAATATGTTATTTTCTTTAGTTATGTGTATTTGCCTCAATAGTCGTAAAGTAAAAGCTCAAATATTTTTTTACTTGAGATTGATATGTATAATTAAATGATTGGACATATATTATGTGATTAATCTAACTATATAATAGACAAATGAAAACGCACATAGTGATTAACATAAAGAATTAAATAGTTTAAATCCTTGTAGTATAAATAACTTTCATCGTATCAAATACACAAATAGGTGAAAGTTTGGACTTTGGAGAGTTCAATATGTGCAAGTGGTTTAAGGGAATCTAGGGTAAAAAGCACTTCCAAAAGCCAAAAGCCCAAAACAATGGGTAAGGACAGTCTTATTAAGCACTGTGGGATCAGATAACGTTTGGTAAAAAAGAAAATACTTCTTCCGTCTTAATTTATATGACATTATTTGATTTGATATAATTTAATAATATTTAAGGAGTATGTAATTTCTGTTCATAGTGTAGCAAACTAAGATTTAATTTAGAAACTATATGAAAGCCTTGCTAGTTATCCTTTCATTAAATCTTTCTGGGACAAAGTCAATTAAAGGGTATTTTACATTACTCCATACATGAAAAATACTATTTTGTCTCCTTTTTCAAGAATCTCTTTCACAGTTCCATTGCAACACAAAATTAAACAAACAAAACATAAATGAAGAGGGGTTGACTACCATGTATACTACTACAATTTGGAATATGAAATTCACTTAGATTTTCCTTTATTTGAAGGCCCTTTTGTTGATGCTTTCTTGTAAGGTGATTTCCTTGCCTTCAATTTGTTATCGGTTGACGATGACTTCCCTCCTTGGCTTCTTCCTTTCTTATCTTTTTTCACATTGTACATGTTAACAGCCTACAGTATAAGGTGAAAAATTTGCACTAATTAGCACGTAGAAATCTCGGAGGATGAAATGATAAGAGATGTGTACATATGCATATGTTATACCTTTTGCACATTGAGTATCTCATGGGAGTTCTTGGCCATGAATTTGTTTAGGACCTTTTCGGTTTGTTGTCTCTCTAAGGATCCCATTCCTGATCCTTCAGCAACTGGCAGGAACTGGTTGTAGATAGGAGTGAAGTGGACTTAGACAGGTACAATCAGGTCAGAACTAAGCAAAGGTATGCATGTAGTTTTTGTAGTACAAACCTTTCGATACTTCTTGTCATGTTTTGGGGGCTTTTCACCAGGCAACTTCTTGTCAAATTTTCCGCCACTAGCTGTTGCATTTGCTGCCATTCCAGCAACATTTCCGAGTTCATCCTTGCTAATTTTCCTTGGTGCAGCTTGTGATCCTGTTATAGGCAGTGCTGTGGCAGCAAGCTGAATGTGACTGCAAAGCAAGAAATGGAGTGTGAGGCACATATTTTTCACTGACGTGGCCAACTAATGTATGCTAATACACCATAGTGAGGAATTTTAAGAAGTCGAGGGCAAGAAACAGAAAGAGGGCATCGCCAAATCAGCCCCAAAGGGAACTCACAAACAAAAAAACTTGCGTTGTTTTGATTCGTTCACTAATGTTGTGAATTCTCTTTGGATCAACTCACAAAACAAACACTAAGATTTGCTGGAATCGGTTGGAAAAGATGAGTTGACTAGACATACTTTTTGGGTAAATTACAGAAGCTCTTTCAACAGGATCTACGTTTTTCTCCACCATTGACTACGCATTCTTGTGTAAGAGACAATAATTTCATGCAGAGGCTTAAAGCTCTGTAACTTATAACTTATAAGTCATGAAAAATCCTCTCCTTCTAGAGTGATGATAAACTTAGTCACTGTTGCATCCAATACAATTTGAGAAAACATTAAACAAATAGCAAAACGACAAATATGTTAAGGATTTGTAAGCACTTAGAAAAAGTACAAGGAGGTTCTCTCTTTGGGGGAGTAAAAATTTTAACCACCGCGCTTATCAAGACAAAGGACATCGGACATAAGGATGCAACAGAATAAGAAAAAGGTAGATGCGAACTTCAAGCGGAATTTAGCAACTGATACAAACAAGGCATGATGGTTTTCCTGAATGAAATCTGCTAACCAATTCAACAGCTAGTCTAAACCGGATTTTTTTTTAAATGGATTTGATACATGAGCAAAAAACTAATAAATCCCTCATAGATGGCAGGAATTATTAAAGAATTAAAAACGTTTTGGCAGAAAAACATGAGAAGTTTAGAAGAACAAGACCTTGGCAAGGCACCAGCTTTTGCTGCTTCCTTCAAGTTACTATATCGGTTTTTCTCTTGTTTTTCTACTCTTTTCTTCTTTTCTTCTTGTCTCTTAGCAAAAGGATCTTGGCCAGGCTCTGAAAAAACAAACAGGGAGAAGACATTCAGAACAATAACAAAATGCTAATGCAGATAAGTTCTTCCCTTCATTGACAAAGTTAAGTTGCTTTCCTATAGTTATCATCATGAGGACTTGATTGATATAAGAGAGTATAATCAAAATCACTATCCATTGAGAACTAAAATACTGAACTTCGACTTAAAGACATACATTTATTTTAGTATCTTATGACCCTTTGAATCCTATCATTCAAAATCCTTTCAGTTCAGAGCTTGACACATATAAGAAAAATTCAGTATTGCAGGAATCGAGAATGAAAATTCTCTATTTACCATCAGTTGCCTTGGCATCAATGATTGGCACATCTTTGTCATCATTTACACGATCATAGCCATGTCTGCGCTTCCATGAACCAGTTTGGTCATCAAACACCACCTTGTCTTTCTTACGTTTTTGTATACCTGAAAGACAATTTTTCCAAAAATTAAGAACACAATGAAGGTCATTTGAATCAAGAATTATCTATTCTAAAACCCACAAACTAATGGTACCTTTCTTCTTGGCAAACACTTCCCATTTTGTTGGAGGTTTAGGCCTTGGAAGCTGAAACAATCAAATCATAATTAGCACTAAAAGGAGCTAACAGATTTAACAGACGAGGCCACTGTAAAGATCTCTTTTACACTATGCATATCTAGAAGATAGGGGGCGGGAGGCATCATAAGCATCCTATATAACAAAACTTCAATAACAGGAGCGGTGAAAAAAATTCCTTAAAATATGAAATCAACAAACTTAGGATCAGAAAATATAATAAATGTTACTACATCGACCATAGTACTATAACTTCAGGAAGAAACAAATAAACTAGGTTAAGTCATCAGGAGAATCAGCACTCTAATTTCTTGCCACATAATTTCTCACATCTATTTCGATCACAACCACATAACTTCTCAAATTATGAAGGTAAAAATCTTCGTAAGCACTTTGCCCCTGTGCTCACATTAGTAAATTGCATTATCATAGATTATGCTGCATATCAGATTCAATTCACATTTGAAGCTAGAGCACATAAATTCCCAAAAGATATAATGAGATTCTACTATTCTTTATCAGAAACAGAAAACCTGTTCAGGCAAAGGAGATAACAAACAAAGACCTCATTGGAAAATCTGATCCTTTCGATGTATTATATGTACGCCCTCTATGAGACAGAATGAAGAAGAGCAAAACAATTGTAAGTTATTCATCTGTTTCCATGGAGAAATTTCTTTAATTCATTTGATCAAGTTAAGATTAAAGTAGCTTTCTTCCTTTCAGAACAACAACATGAACCCAATTTGGAATGCGCCACAATAGAAAACAAATCAGTTGTTTCAAATACCATGAATGCACAGAAAAATGAGTTTGTTGTTGCAAATACATGTTCTACCACTACTCTTGGAATTGATAAGAAAAACACACAATTCTTGCGCAAAAAATAGAAATGAGGTCTTACAGGCTTCTCTCTAGGCAATCTCGTAGTTGGTTGAGGCAACTGGACTAGAGGACCATCAGGGCTTTCTGTTGAAGGTAAGTTGAAGAGAGCATCTGCAATAGCTTGCACTAACTTGGTCCCCTCCTGTAGACACTCCTTCACCAACTCCTCCCTACATATTTAGAACAAGAATATATGATGAATAAAGGAAATCCGTTGAGTGTCCTTATCATTGTAACTTAGTCAAAACATCAAATTGAGCTAACATTGTTAATTGTGAGCTAGTTCCCTATCCTCATGAGTAAAACTATAAAGACAACTTTTTCTTGAATCAAGTAACATAACTAAAAATAGCAACAGAACTTACGCAAAAGTTGTCCAAATACCGGAAGAGAATACTGCAAATACTTCCCAAGTTTCCACCTTTTTTCCAGTAACAAAAAAATCATAGACAACACAATACATGTTAAAGAAGGGTACTTTTCAAGAATGTAGCTAACCAGTTCAATCCAACTAGCTAGGTATCACTTAAACAGACACTTTACTTCCATCTACTATATTCTCAGCCCAGGGATATTTTATTCTTTTGACAACTTCCTACAATTTCAGGTCTACCCCTTCACCCCAAGATAACTTGTTACCTCATAAATCAAAAACAACAACATAACTTGAGCAAAAATCACCCAAATAGTTGAAGACAATACTCTAAAATCCTTCCAAAGTTCCATCTTTTCGAGTTAGAAAAAAAAAAGCACAGTAATTTCCAAGAACACAGCTAGGTATCAGTTAACACACACACTTCACTTTAATCTATTATATTCTTAGCTAAATCTGCACTAATTCCCATAAGACTTTTCAATCTTTTTGACAATTCCCGGCGGTTTTAAGCCACCCCTTTACCCCAATAGACATTAACAACACAGTCTGATAAAAAATCATCCAAAATAGGGAGAGAATACACTAAAGATTCCACCTTTTTGAGCAGAAATCAACAACACAGTACATGTTAAAGAAGGGTACTTTTCAAGAAACTCAAACCTGGAAGAAGGTGTAGATGCAAAGCTGTGATGTGGGTATGAAGCCATAAGATTACCCACATCCAATTCATATGATTCTTGAGCCATCTCCATTTTTTTCGTCCGGTTTGTTTACTGCAGAAAACCTTACGGAGAGTGGCGAGAAGGGTTTAAGGATTTGGGGGCTGGGTTTTTATGTATAAAATGCAAATAGGTCAAACCTAATAGCCCCTTTGTAGTTTGTACTACTCCCTCCGTTCAATTTACATGACACTATTTTAATTTTAAAAATTTCAGTTTTGATAAGAATTGATGTCTTAGATTGGAGCTCTAGTTATGGATAGTAAACGTATGAATCCGGAACAGCTAGGGTCTACGAAAAAATTTTCAATGAAATAAATTAGTATGATTTAAATACATAGTTATAGTATTATATTAAAGAAATTTACATTCTCTGATTAAAGAATTGTTATATAAAACTTAAATAAATTCAATAGAAGTATGTGTAATTTTTATATATCGAATTAGTTAAACAAAATAATTTTCTATTGTTGGTATTTCAGAATTTGGATTATAAAATATAATACTAAAATTACATACTTACGTACACAATTTGCATATAAGAAAAATATCACTCTATTTGTCTTGGATAATGTGACATAGTTTGAATTTCGGTACCCTTTCTTTAGAGTCCAATAGATCAATTAAGTTGTCTAAATCTCTTCCTTATCTGTTGCTCTGTAGCTGCCTTCCTCGCTTCGTCTTCGGCTTTAAGAGTTGTGAATCAAATAATATAATTTTAAAAGTGAATTCAGATAGAGAAACATTATTTTATTTTAAATATATTTGAAACTATTGAAAAATCGTACAAGTCAATAATAATTGGCAATTCAAAATATTTATAAGAAAGTTACAATAAAAAAAAAGATTTATATTGATTATTAGTTTAATTAATATTTTATTTGTAATTCGACTAAATATAATTAGATTAGGGGTCCAAACAAGTCCATCTAATATTAATGCATATGAATGAATGTATTATTAGAATAAAACATGTTCTTCTTTTAGTTTTAAGAAAACAAAGTAGAGTGGTAATTATATATCTTGAAACTACTAGTTAATACTTATTGAAATTTACTACACGGTCTAAATGTCTTTAATAAGTAATTCTTGTTGATCACGTCTTATAAAGATCATTTAATCAAATAGCAAATAAGACTAATTCGAAGAGGCTCATATACAGAACAACACGAAATAATACTCGAGACAGCATGCCCTTCCTTCGACCAATGATAACATATGAAACAAAAAAGAATCCACATGAATTCAAACTAAGTGAATTGGAGTGGTCAATACGACAGCTCCTCCCTAAATCAAAGGTTTGAGTTTCGGGCCTTAGATATGGAAAAATCTTTGATAGAAAGCGCTTACCCCTAACGGGCCTTATGTGACACAAATCTAAATTAGTCATGCACCAATACAGATATCGAACACCTGGGAAACCAAAGAATAGAAGTGTTAATATGAGAGTTATATAAACCTCAATAAAAAGCCAAAGCTCAAAATACTAGCATTCTTTACACAAAAACAAAGCATCTTTCCAGTAAGAACAAGCAACAAACTTTAACTGCAAACATAGTACTGTTCAAAATTAACAAAACTGAGAAAGGTTATACTTCCAGGAAGTCATCAATCTGAACTGGAACCCGAGCTTGAACATCGATGAGGTCATCACCAACGTGTTTTTGGAGAACGGAGACATGAAAAACTGGATGGATCTTGCTTTCAGTTGGTAGTTCAAGCTTATACACCAGTGACCCAATTTTTTCAAGAACTCTGAAGGGTCCATAGTACCTGGATGAAAGTTTATACACGCTCCGCATAGCTACTGAAGTCTTGCAATAAGCTTATAACTTGAGGTATACCAAATCACCAGTAACAAATTCCCTTTCTCTATGCTTAGAATCATAAATAGTCTTCATCCGATTCAGTGCTGCTGCAATATTCTCCCTTGCATCCTTAACAGCATGATCTCGAGCTAGCAACAGTTGTTCCACTGACTCTAGTTTTGCTGTGCCTGAGACGTATGGAGTTAAAAAAGGTGGTTTATTTCCATAAACAGCTTCAAACGGAGTCATTTTGGTTGTGAAATGAAGACTCATATTATAGCAGAATTCTGCCCAAGACAACCAGTTTGACCAAACCAGAGAAGTATCTTAAATACATCTCTAACGTTTTATTCACCACCTCAGTTTGAGTGTGGTATCTCGAACTAAAGTTAAACTCAATTCCATTAAGACGAAAAAGCTCCTTCTGGAATGCATTTGCAAAGATTGGATCACTGTCACATACAATGGACCTTGGCATCCCATGTAGGCGACAAATTTGATCAAACAGAACCTGTGCAATATCTTCAGCAGAACAAGGATGTGACAGAGCAACAAAGTGAGCGCATATTTAGATAAGCAATCCACAACAACCACAATAGTTGTTTTTCCCTTCGAACTTGGAAGTTCATCAATGAAATACATCGATATGTCCTCCCAAATTCGATTAGAAATAGGAAGATGCTGAAGAACAACAGCTGGAGAAAGATTCTCGACTATATGTTTTTGACAAACATCACACTCACGAATAAATCGTTGAACCTCTTTCCTCAACCCCTTGAAATAAAAGTTTGACTGAATACGATGAAGTGTCTTGTGAAAACCTTCATGCTTGCACCCATGGAATTGTTCAATGATCACCTTCAACGAGGGAGATTCCTCGTCAAGATAAATTCCCCCTTTGAAATACAACAATCCATCTCGAGAACTCCAGGAACCAATAGTTTCACCATGTTGTACTACGCGAACCAAATTTTGGATTTTGCGGCTAGTCTACTGTTCTTCCTGGATTCTTTCTAGCCACCCTGGAACTAATAAAGAAAAGGCCTTCAAACTACTGTCAACATCAGAATTCCTTAGGGAAAGCGCGTCAGCCATATCCACTATACTTTCTTTCCCTTTCTTGCACTCGACAACAAAGTCAAATCCCATGAGCTTAAATAACCAAACTCGTTGGGCTACAGTAGAGTATCTTTTAGCCCACAAGTACTTGAGACTCTGATGATCCGTTAGGACAGTGAATTGTCTACCAAATAGATAAGGCCTCCATTTTTGAACAGCTAACACCAAGACAAGGATTTCCTTTTCATAAGTGGAAAGCAACAAATGTTGCCCGTGTAAAGCTTCACTAAAGAAAGCAATGGGCTGATCTTGTCTCAAAACAGCACCAACAACACCTGATCCCGAAGAAAAGTCCATAAAAATCCATCCTTTTTGAGCATTCGTGTAAGAGAATCAGATATCTTTTCATAATGTTCCTGTAATAACCACAAACTCCCTCAAAGCTTTAGGAGCTGTTGGTTTTGGCCAATTTGCGAAAGCTTTAATTTTTTCCGGATCCACTGTGACACCATTTTTTGATACAACATGACCAAGGTAATTGGCCGCCCTCAGGGAAAAAAGACTTTTTTGGGGGTTGACGAACAACTTATGAGTTCGTACAAGTGAAAAGACAGATTTCAAATGATCTTCATGACACTTACTATAAACTAAAACTTCATCACAGAAAACCAAAACGAATTTTCGGAGATGATCTTTGAGTACCTCATTGATAAGAGACTCAAAGGCAGATGAAGCATTTGTAACGTCACCAAGAACTCATAATGTCCATAGCGTGTCCTAAAACCTGCTTCCTCAGCATCAGTAGGATGAACTCTGGTCTGGTGATCGGTTGGGAGTAGATACAACTTAGAGATAACTTGTGCCCCTTGCAACTCGTCTAGTAGTTCGTCAATAACAGAAATAGGGAATTTGTCCTTAATTGTCACTCGATTTAAGGCGCGATAATCAACACACATCGTCATTTCCAATGTGGCCCGTTCTTAGACCTATGAAAACAGAAAATAACTATTAAAGCTACTGAAACTTCAACAAGCCAAAAATCAAAATATATTTTTTGTTGAATTTGATATATCCATTGAAGAAGATAACAGTCTTATCTATACAAAAATAGTCGTAATTTCAAAATTTGAAGAAGAACGTTGCACACTAAAAGCAACAAACTCGATCTACGAACAAAAAAGGCCATCCAGTGCACTAAGCTCCCCCACTATGTGAGAATCGGGGTAAGAGCCGGACCACAAGGATCTCTGTTTCCATAGCTAAAACCAGAGGTGAATCTAAGATTTCTAGAACATGGTGCAATACACAACCTTAGCCTACATTTCTGCAAGCGGTTGTTTCCACAACTCGAATCAAAGGCAAATCTAGCATTTCTAGAACATGAGTGCACCACTAAAAAATGTTTTTAAAAAAAATGAATTAAGCGAACCAAGTGCATCATTTAGTCTTCTTATAGTCAACAAAGAATATTATACTAATTTTAGAAAATATATGCATAAAATATCTACTTTTACGGAGAGATCATGAGTTCACGTGCCTGTTATTTTGGCTTGTTGGTCACATGGAGGAGGTCTATCTATCGCTTTCAAACTTGATCTGCAAACAACTATTCTGATTGAAAATGTAAATAGGTAAAACTTTAGAGCCCCTTATGATATATTTTTTTGATTTTTTTTTTTTTTACCTTCATGGGATGGTTACTTCATTTATTTTTACTTTTAATCTTTTGTCAGGACTCCTCTGAAGGTCCATCGGAAATAGTTTTGGAAGCTCTTTTATATTTATGATTGAAATATATATTAACCAAATTATAGAAACAAAAAGTTACCCTTACAAATTTCATTTTGACTTTCCCATCTATGGTATAACAATAATACATGTTAATATTTCTAACAAATTTTTGTCACGTCAAAATATGTGCAATAAACATGATTTTTGAAATAAAAACTAAAGGACTTTATGAAGTGTGTCATTTTCTTTTAAAATTCTTCTATATTTTATAACAATCCCAGAGGAGGAACTACATTTTTTTCATTTCAATTTTATATCCGGTTGGTGCATATGTTCAAAATTCCGGAGAGTATGAGTCCGTCCCACTACCCTCCTCGCAACTCAAGTAACAAGCTCTGCTCGGGGCAGAAACTTGCAGCAGGGTTCGAAACCCCAACTTGTACGGTATCCACACATCACATGCCACGTCGAAATCACACACACACAAAAGGAAAAGGTGGGGGGGGAGGGGGTCTGATCATGTCTAGAAAGAGGATTCTATTAGTCCAAAAATGAGTCAAGATTCTTGAAAATGGCAGATACATAGTTTCTCTCTAAATTTGTGCCAGTGATATGAAGGAAGCCATTGTCCACTAATCTTTTGATGTGATGACCAACAATCCCAATGCACCTATCAATATATACTGCAATAAGAAGAAAGGAAAAAAAGAGTCTTAACATTAGAATTTCATTGCACCTAGATAGTTAACCTTATAAAACACTTTACTGCATAATGTAAAAGCAGAATTAGAAGTTTGATAGACAACAAACCTTGATAATAGGTTTTTCAGTCATGATTATCGTTACCCAACCAACATAAGGCAAGAACCTGAAATTAACAAGCAAGTAGTTCAGCATACAAGGAACAAATAGGTTATACACAATGGGGGGCTGAATACAACAACATATTCTGTATATTCTCACAAGTGGGGTCTGGGGAGGGTGGGGCGTACGTAGTCCTTACCCCTACCTTTGTGAGGTAGAGAGGTGGTTTCCGATAGACACTCGCCTCAAGACAACATTTTCCAGAACAGGTTTGAAAGCTATGATGGAAATATTGAAGAAAGAAAAGTACTGACAATAAAAGTAGTACTACAAAAAGAATGAAAAAAGGAGAGATAGAGGAGTGACAACTTCAATTCTTTCTCAAGTGTCAACAGGTTCATGGAACTCCCCTAGCATGGAAATAGTGGCATAAAAAATGATAACTTCTGTTACATGGAAAGTTTTCCAACGGAAAACGATTAACAATATAAATTCTGCAAATTTATAATGGATTAGTTGTTGGAGTTTGCAATATTGCATAGAGTAGAACTGAAAGGAAGTGGTGCATATTCAAATAAGATAAAGCATAGAAGGGAATGAGCGCCAAGTCCGCCAACAAACGCAACACCACTGGAAGACCTCATAACCTAACAATTGCTGATAGGTCTCTTCACCAGAGGACCTCAAGAAATGAGAAACCAAATATCTAAAGAGCAGATCTAACTGTCAACTCACCCAACAGCTCTCCCCATGATGTGATGACGTTGCAGCCAAAGTTGACCTTGAGCATATAGAAGTCTGTCATCACCAAAGTTGTTGTCTCCTAAAGATATGAATCATAAACAAGAAAGAAAATTAATAGTCATCATTGAGGACTAAGAACCATAAACCTTGCTTAACAATAATTAGGGGACAAGCAAGTAACAGAAGGTTTTTTCAGTTGATAAGTACCAACAAACAGAGCAGAGAGATTATTGTCTGAAGTAAAACTTTTTCATTAGATGGAAAACTATGAAATGATTGATGTTCACCTTATGAATTGTAATATATTTATGATAAGCCGATTTTCAATGCAGAGAGAGAGAGAGAGAGAGGAAGGGATCTATACAACACATCCTCGACTTCTACCTAATATGCATCATAAAATTACCTTTTGTAAGGACGTTAACTTCTCCAGTGTCTTTGCGCTCGTGAACCTACAAGGGGAAACATAAAGAAATAATGGTGGTAAACTGGTTTAGTTTACCCAAGAAGAAGAAAAAGTGGGCAGACAGCAAATGTAGGATGCAACCAAAATTAGTTAAGTACAGGAAACACGTGCCTTCTTATCATATCATTATTCAACAATATTTTAATTCCTGTTCCCTTTTCGTTCAGAGGGTTGGTACTTGGGTTGGGTTTGGAAGTAAATACAACAAAGTTGTATTACAAATTGAATTATCACGTGCAGAAAATGATACAGGAAGTTGCTGATAATATTTGTGAAATGTATTGTCTATTCTCGGTTAGACTCATCAGTGGTATATGACTCCAGAATTTACTTTTTACATATGTACTTCTCTCAATTATCAAGGAAGAGAGAAATGGCAAATCAATCAGTCAGGCACCAAACCGAGCCTACTCTGATTGGTTGCATACCCTAAATCTAGTTAAGGAAAGAGGGTCATTCTATCACCTTAGTCACTTCAGAATGTGCTTTTATTTATCAGTCCCTTAAATCCTTCTTTTCCTTGACAAATATTGATAATTAATTGCCCATTCCTTGTTTTACTACCAGTGCACAGAATCGTTAGATGCAGGCAACCAAGTTATTATAATCAAGCACAACCAGATGAAAGCAAATTTGGTATAGAGAGAAACCTTCCCAACATACCTTTATTACTCGATGAACAATTGGAATTTCACGTCCCTGTGCAACAAAAAAATTGCCATCAGCACTAGTAAATTTCAAAGTCAATATAAATGACAGTATAAATTTCAGCTAGATGATTTTGACAGATTAAAGTCCAATCAATAAAATAGATACTACTAGTATTTATGAGCAAAACTGAATGGGGTCTATTCAATGAAACATTTTATTTCCTTGCGTCAATCTTGGACTATTAGAGACCAAGTCCAATTTTTTTGGTTGGGGATGGGGGGTAGATTGAGGCCATTTGTTTCAAGAGCTTATATCACACTTAGGATTCTATAATCTTCTCAAATGATGGTTGCCAATTTTTTTAATTATCTCTTGATTTAGGTCTATAGAATATCACATCCTATTAGATGATTTCTTCCTAGCATCAGATACCTAATTTTCCATCCATCCCATTCCTCGACAAAGATTTTGAATATTGATTTCATTAACTTATTTCATAGTGCATGCTAGCAAATCT
Organism: Solanum commersonii; assembly: GCA_029007595.1. Classification (NCBI taxonomy): domain Eukaryota; kingdom Viridiplantae; phylum Streptophyta; class Magnoliopsida; order Solanales; family Solanaceae; genus Solanum; species Solanum commersonii. The sequence goes on from JAJTWQ010000033.1 coordinate 259,881, forward strand.
AAAAGGAAATAAGTAGAAGTCTCCCGTCACTCGTCAGTTAGGCTTTTAGATGAGGTGGTTCACTCAATATAACATGATATCATAGTAAAACTGAGCTCCTGCAATTAAGTCTCACCCCCAGAAAAAAACATATTCACGCGCTTAACTCAAGAGAAAGATTCTACATGTAAAGGTGATGCATACCTAAATGAATATATATATATATTTACCCACCTCTAATAAACCTTTATACAAGTCGGGTTACACACCAATTCTATCAATTTTATTCCTTCTAGAGCTCGGTAACCCCCCCCCCCCCTCCTGCCAAAACAAATTGATTATTAGCAAAATAATATGTGCCTAATCCTGTTGCTGTGGACGAAATAGAATTGTGGAAAGGTGCCAAGCTGTTTCTATGGAAACATAAATAACTCCCAAGTAATTGGCATTGCCAAAGCTGAGAACACAAAGAAATATTGTTTATCATGTATGTTTATCTTCTCAAAAGCTAAAGTAACTGGAGCAGAAAACAGGTAAAACAGAAGATGCTGGTAAGAACTACTTACGTCAACATTAAACACAACAATTTCTCCCGCACGAATAGGATCCTTACTCATATGCAAGAAAAGAATGTCACCCTGCAAGAAAGTAGACGATGCTTTCAGTAATACAAAGTCAAAAGAGCAACTAACACTCCACTTAAAGAAGTATTTCTACTTCTCCCTATAGTGAAAACGAAAAGAAAAAGAATTCAGGAGAGTTCTCAGTTGAGTTTCTCCTTGATAGTAAGAAAGACACCAGGATCATACTGTCACGGACACATGAAAGGCGTCCTTTGCACAACATCAGATATAGCCATATAGGAAGGCTCATTATTTATTTCAAATAGTAACAAGTTGCTACTGAAACCCTGAAGTCTATTCAGCAATAAGCCAAACACAAGAAGATATATCTAGCATAAATTATGCACATTTAGATGATATACAAGATAGCTAAACCACAAACTATTTTTAATCTTATTTTGACTCCCTTTCTTTAGTTTCATATCCTAATATCCTCTAATATTTAACCTCTGGTAAAGAATCTTTAGCAAAGGATAAAGAAACAAAGTAGCATGGAGCAAAAGAAGAAGAAACAAGTCCAGCTACATTTTGCTGTTATCCGCTTGTTTAGATGCCCTCTCCCATCCCCAACTCCTTTTTTTTCCTTATGAACAAGTTTCTTTAGCTCACCCTTTTAAAGCCAGGTTCCATACTTCCGGAAAGCACAACCACCACAGGTGACTCGCTGCCAGTTATACACATCAACGCTTTCCATATTATAAGTGCTGATGTAACAATCATCCCTGAAAGTGATTATGTGAAGAAGGGTCAGAATAAAGAATATTAACTTATACAAAGTAAAGAACAAAATCCATCAACTTTCAATTTCATACTTTCTCACACAACAAAAGAATTGAATATAGATTTCACATTTCATAATGAACTTTTTTTTTGCGAGCGAGGGGTAGAGAAAGATTTCAGAAAAAATCTGCATGTAAGGCTGTTCAGTGTTTGTTTGAAAAAATTGAATAACTCATATCGAATATCAATTCTTTCAAGAAGTGTGGGGTTGAACTGATTTTGCCAAAAAAAAAAAAAAGAAGAAGCACTCTAACGAATTTGAAACTATGGTTTTCAAATTGTTCAAAGACTCTGATACTCTATTCTTCAAAAAAAAATTCAAGAAGTCAATTCTGAGTTGAAAGATTTGAAAAATTGAGTCTGAAATTATTTCCCAAAGTAGTCAACTTTCATTTGGCAAAAGCAGCTAAAACAAACACTTCTTGAAAAGTTTGTAAACTGAATTTCAAGTTCAATTCTTCAAATCAATGCCAACTAGATATTCCCTCTATTCCAAACTAGAAGTCCAACTATTTTCTAGCTCGTATAATCCAGAACAAAGCCAAAGCTAGACACTAAATCATTGAGAAGAGGATAGACATTCGCTTCAGCTCGCATCTGCATTAGTTCCATACTTGCACTGTTGCACATTTAATTATTTGAGAAGATGATTTTCTAAGCTAATCACTTTTTTCCATGGGCAATGTTAAGTTTCATAGTATCCTTACATGGAGATATAATTCAACCATGCCATTCACAACTAAGTTATTTCTTGCTTTTTAATGCCAAAAAAACGACTAATATGCATAAAACAGTTCCCTCTTTTTGCTAACATTGACTAGAACAGATTTCTTGATTTGGGGATAAATCTTCCAGCTTTATAACATAAAATATGTGAACCTATAGGTAATCAGTTAATAAGACAACACAGCTATTTCATGCTCTATAATTCACCTCGAGGCAATGAGTACAAAGTTGGATACTTCATTTCATATTATTTCAATAATTATATAAGAAGAATAAGGTATAGGATTTCTTGTAGCCTAGTTCTGAGCAAACTTTACAACCCAAACAAGCAATAGTTCAAGACACACTTAGCAACCACATAAATGCCACCTAACAAGGAGCTACTTCATCTTAACTTCCATGGGATGTCTCAGACAAGCTTAAAGACCAATTGGACTTGGTCATTGGCCTTGAACAGAGCTCAACAATCGTAAGAAAACATCTAAATTTTGTTTCTTTGGTACAAAAAGCAAACACTATAAATTTAAAATACACCATGAAACAATCTGCCTTTGATGTTTGCATCTAGGTAAGCTGCCTACAACACACCCTTTAGGGGCGCGACCCTTCCCCAAACCCCGCATAAATGCAACACACCAGGATGTGCCTTTTTACCATGAAACAATCAAGACAAAAAAAGATACTTAACCTCACAAAAACAAACATTAATTTATATACTCCACCAAACACCTAAAGAGAGATTTTTTTTCGAAAAAACGCTAGCCTCCTAGTCTGAAATCCCAATAAATTCATCAAAAAAAAAAATCCAAATCCTCATAAACTGAAGGTTTTCCAGAAGTTAACAGCCAGCAAAAAAACAGTCAATTCATTCTAAATACTGAATCCATCAAAACGGGTCAACCCAAATGGGTCCATCAATTGATAGGTCCAAAACCCGAAAAAATCATCAAAAACCCCAATCCATGAAAAAAATGAAGGTTTTCCAGAATCTATCACTTAACATCCAGCAAAGTTACAGTCAATTCATTCTGAATACTGAATCCATCAAAACGGGTCAATCCAAATGGGTCACAATACATACAGAAGCACAATTAATTGATCAATTGATAAGTCCAAAAACACACAGAACTGAATTAAAAAAAAAAATCAAGCAACCCATAAGTAGACACAAGCTCAATGAATTGAATTGAAACAAAAGGACCAAAGATGAACACAAACCAAGACTGATTGCTTGAGTTACGAGTTGTCTGAACTGAATTGACTTTATCGAATCGATTTGCTCTCCGATCCATCCCATTTTTGGCGTCTCTCTGTTTTCTTCTCTGTTTCTCCTTTTGGTCTGAAATCAAGAAATCTTGAGGGCACAAAAGTGAAAGGGCTTTTCGATCTATATGGTGAAATATTTGGGCCGAGTTTTGAATTTTAGTAAGTCATGGGGCTTTTTTGAAATCTTTCTCAAATTAATGAGTGATTTACTCGGAAAAATAAAATTGAAAAAAGGTAAGTAGAAGTTTAAGTTGTATTTAAACGTGCATTTTATTTTATTAATTTAATTAAAAAAAATATACAAGTGAAAAAAGGTTAATAGGAAAACTTATTTTTTTAAAACTGATCGAAAAATTAGTTTAAGATATGATCAAATAAAAGGAAAAAAAGAATGGCGTACAAAATTCGAAATAAATTTGGATTGAAGTGATGAAACGTTATGGTAAGTGCTTTTTAATTTAATGAGTCTTATGTAATGCGAATTTGAATTACTCAAGTTGAGTGGAAAACGAAAATAAATACATTATTAGCCAAATGCATAAACGACCCACAAAGTTTACTCCAATTTTCATTTGGACCCCTCAATTTGGCTATTACCCAGTGACCAGTGTGACATCATTTGCTTCATATGTGACAAATCAGACCAATAAAATAAAAAAATGTCAGCAGAGAAGAAAGTATGAAAAAGACACCTCACAAAATAATCCCTACCCCACACCCACCTCCTCCTCTTCCTCAATAGAAACACCATTGTCTGTCATTGAGACGGAATCAAAATTTTAATTTTTTTATTGGTTTTGAATCTTGTAAATTACGACTTTAAGTGATAATAACTTTTTTCTTGTTCAAGTCAATTTGTGTGCACCTATATTAAAAGTATACCTTTAAGTGATAATAATTTTTTTTTATCTTGCGCACATGTAGATTAAACTTACGACTTTAAGTGATAATACTATTTTTTTGTTCAGGCCAACTTGCACTCATCTAAATTAAACTTAATATCATGCACCTCCCACGTAACAACAGATATAAGGTAACTTGTCCCATGAGACTAGAACCTGAGAAGTCGTAGTGTTCAACTTACTTCGTTGATCACTAATTACATGTTTGGATGCTTTAAATGATAATAATTGAATTCTAAGTTTAATGTATATATAATGATTTATAAAACATATACATTATTTAAACAAAAATTACTGAATTCGACCAAACATATAACCAAACTTCTACCTCCCCATTAATTGCCTCATTTCTTTTTAGTTTGAACCATATTAATGTAATGATATAAATATCCAAAGAGGCTATTAAATTGTTGTTTTGTGGTGAGACCTATTTTTCGATTTGAATGTTATGATCCATTGTAAGGTATGAGACATGAGTCGATGGGGTTTAATGGAATTTTTTTTGTATGTTGTTCCATAAGAGTTCCAATATCTGACCCCAGCTTGTTTGGAATTGAGCCATAGTAGCCGTTGTTTATATAATCGTCAATGAAGTACCACGTTCTATCAAAGTCATGGGACTCAATTATATTATCTCCAATAGTCTTATGAAGTTCTTAACAAACACACACTTCTCAACATGGGCGGATCTAGGTGGACCCTAGGGGGTTCACCCGAACCCCCTCGTTAAAAAATTACACTATATAACATCAAATTCTGATTTTATGTGTATATATATTAAAATGAACCCCTTGAAAACAAAGTATAGGCTTGGCTCAGTGAATAAGAGGTTAAAGAAACTCCCCTAGGTCATGGGTTTGATTCCCATGGACAACATTTTTTTTCCTCTTTTTAATGCTTTGGAAAATGGAACTTTTGGGCTTAGACCTTCTTCTTCTTTTTCATTATTTTTTTCTTTTATTTCATTTCTTCTTTTTAATTTGTTTTTGTTTAAATTTATTAGACACATTCTTTTATTTTTATTTTCTATTATTTTTATATCTATTATTCATATTTTGCTCAACGCAACTCTTTTTTCAAATACTAACTTGAATAACTCTTTTTTTAAAATGATGAATTGTATTTAACTTGAAATTGAGATAGAAATATAGTTTATTTAAAAAAAAAAAAAAAAGGTAAGTTAGATGTAATTGAATGACGAAACTTAAATATCGTCAACATCCTTTTAAAATATTAATTTATAGAATTCATGAAATTTCTTTTATATTTTTAATTCTATTTTAAAGAGATGAAAACCAAACTCATTTGATTTATTCGTTATTTGACTTTTTTACAAATTATGATTTATGACTAACCTAGTAAATTGAACTATCTGAACTAAAAAAATTGACGATGCTATTTATTTATCTTCTGAATATGCATTATAATATTAGTAACTCTATTTTTACACACTTTTAGAGAATCTTGACGATTTTCATAGTAATATGTGATTGAATGGATACTAAGTTAAAAAATTTAAAAGTGAAAAATAAAGTAAATCATTACAAAATGAAAGTATAAAAAACACAAGAAATTTTGAGAATGTTCGATGGAGCATGATAAAAGTAGAAAGAAATGTTTAATACGGTATGATAAAGTAAGTTAAATTTAGCATGATAAGGTAAATATCTTTCTTTCCCGTCTCGCTCCCTTTTTCATCATTTAATTTTCACATGTTTTAGGAATTAACTTATGTTATACAGTTGATCCACTAAAATTCTTATGAATGTATCTTTGTCCTCAATAGCTTTGATTAACTTAGTCTTTACTTCACCGCGCACTTGCATTACCACTTGAAACTTTTTCTTTATACTTTGAACCCCCTGAGCAAAAATTATGGGTCCGCCACTGCTTCTCAAGATGTAAATACAACATACAAGACTTAAGAATAGGCTTTAAGCAACAACAACAACGATGCCTCAGTCCCAAACAAGTTGGTGTCAGCTACAAGAACAAACATGTAAATTATTAAGTGAAAATGTCGATCACATAGATTTGTATATCGAATCTCCATTTAACTAACTAAAGTATGTACAATCATCAAAAGATCATCAAGAAGTGCTAAAAGCTTTTCTGTTATTATCTAAAAAGCCTCAATTCACACTTAATAGTTGAGACTACAAAAGGAAACCCGATGATACTTATTGGCACCGCGCCACTCATTATTGTTCTTGATCATTAGCTACATCTGCAAAATAGAACAAACGCGACTAAAAGCTACTTACTCAGTATCAAAAATTTGCTTTTCAAAGGCCTAATATGCCGCGATTTCACCATGCACCAGACAGATTTGGGAACAAAAGCAAAACGGAAAGAGTATATAAGTACTATGAATTGACAGTGTAAAAGATTTTCATGTAGTCAGTGCATATAACTTAAATCCAAAGTACCAAGAAGATTCAAAAGGATTCCAACCTATTAGCCAAGATCGTCATGATTTCTGCTGAGTGAAACAAGGCTCCTAGAAAAATCAAATTTTATTGATGATCTGTAGCTATATTTCTTGCTACGTGGTCTCTCGGATAAAACCAGTTCGTCTACAGGAAGAGTCAACAATATAGCATATCTGTCATCTTTCCAAGTGTTTGTTCTACAATGCTTCCTTCTGTTAGATAAAATAAAGGATAACGGTCATTTAGTCGTTTTTCAAGTCAAATAAACTGAATCCCAGAAGCCAAGAAGAATGCCATATAAACCACAGAGCAACCAGAGTGGTCATTAAGGAGATTCAAAATATAACGAAGCAAAACACACAAAGAAGGGAAGGGGATTCAATATCTACTACATGTACACAAAAAATAAGAGTTAATAGTTAAAAACACACCTAAACTCTCACTTTTTTTGCGAGTTTCATACCTCAACTATCCATTGTTCTCTAAACTATCATTCCCTTTGGTATTAAAACACACTTCGATGCTGAGTTGGTCAACTATTTGTTTCCAACCGACAACAGGCGTGTGTAGTCCAACTCAACATCGAGGTGTGTTTTATTACAAAGGGAGTGATAATTGAGGTATGAAACTAGCGAAAAGGTGATAGTTTAAGTGTGCGTTTTATCATTAAACTTGTATATGGAGTGTAATTTCTGACAAAGGGGATTCATACCGGGGAGGATGTACCATTATAGTTACGGTGTTCAATTGACCCCGTAACGTTCGATGTAAAACATAAACTTATATTCATTCTTAGATTTTCTAAATGACGAATAATAGACATGAACGAACCCATAATATTAAAAATATAATGTATTCAATACTAAGAATATTGAACTCGTAGAATTTAAAGCCTGAATCCACCTCAAACGTACCTATGATCCTCTGCCTGGTGATTTTCATGATCGAAGTACCGACGTTCCTCCTCAGTAATCACTTCATTCTCCAGATCAACAGTTACAACACCTTGGAGAATTCTATTCATCCAGGCACTACTACTCGAACACGAATCATCTTTAACTCTCCTCCATGTACCTCGATTCAATGAGTAAACCTCAGCATGCGAATCGAATTTCCTCTCATGTTGAACTACCCTCACTACTTTGTAATCATTGCTTTTCGGAACAAATCCGAACCCGAAACCAACAGCAACATATCCCATTTGAACATTTGGTTTAGGCAAATGTTTGAATTCATTCGTTAAAGGATTCCATAAGTAAGCAAAAGTAACATGAGAAGATACAGGCCCAATAATACAGATAATTCCATTAACAGGCTCCAATAGCATGAATTCTAGGGATTGCAATTCGATCGGAATTTTAAATCTACGAATCCCGCGAAGCCACAATTCGTCAGCATTTGTCGTCAGTGTGTATATCTTATCGGAAACTTGATCCAAATGAACGGCGATTTCACGTGTTAATAACAGAGTACGCCACGATTTGCAGACGGATCGGAATTGAAAGAGGGATTTCATTGATAATCGGCGGAGGATATTGATTTGAATGTCTATTGACAGATCAATGAGGTTTGTTTCCATTTGATGCGACGACGACGATGAGGAAGGAGTAATTTCAGTGTTTTTTTCGTCTTTCACAGCATTCATCAATGGCGGAATTTTAGTTTTTTTCGCCATTGTTGATGATAATATAGCAGGAACCATAAGAATAAAAAAGTTTAGTAAACAATTTTCCATGACCAATTTTTTGTGATTTTAGAAGCATTTGAGTGGATAGTTTAACTCTTTTAAACTATCACCATTTTGCGTGTTTAATACCTAAAGTATTGAATATTTCTGTTACTCAGGATTATAACTCACTATTAGAAATACGTAAACATAGGACGGTTAACTTGGCTTCCGTTGGCAACTGTGACATTTAACTTTGGATCAGCACAAGTATGTGTTTAAACTCTCATCTGGTGATCGGTTGAGAGTAGATACAACCGATTTGTCCTTAATTATCACTCGATTTAAGGCGCGATAATCAACACAAATCCTCATTTCCAAATGTGGCCCGTTCTTAGACCTATGAAAACAGAAAATAACTATTAAAGCTACTGAAACTTCAACAAGTCAAAAATCAAAATATATTTTTTTTGTTGAATTTTATATATCCATTGAAGAAGATAGCAGTCTTATCTATACAAAAATAGACGTAACTTCAAAATTCTAAGAAGAACGTTGCACACTAAAAGCAACAAACTCAATCTACAAACAAAAAAGGCCATCCACTGCCCTAAGCTCCTCCACTATGTGAGAATCGGGGTAAGAGCCGGATCAGAAGGATCTCTATTTCCACAGATAAAATCAGAGGTGAATTTAGGATTTCTAAAACATGGTGCAATCCACAACCTTAGCCTGCATTTTTGCAAGCGATTGTTTCCACAACTTGAACCAAAGGCAAATCTAGCATTTCTAGAACATGAGCGCACCACTAAATTTTTTAAAAAAATAAAATGAATTAAGCGAATCAAGTGCATCATTTAGTCTTTTTATAGTTAACAAATAATATTATATTAGTTTTAGAAAATCTATGCATAAAATATTAGTTTTATGGAGAGATCATGGGTTCACGCGCCCAATATTTTGGCTTGTTGGTCACATGGAGGTCTATCTATCCCTTTCAAAACAACTATTCTGATTGAAAATGTACATAGGTAAAACTTTCGAGCCCCTTGCCATATATTTTTCCATCTTTTTTTTTTGTTTTTTATTTTACCTTCATGGGATGGTTAGTTCATTTATTTTTACTTTGAATCTTTTGTCGATAATAGTTTTGGTAGCTCTTTTACATTTATGATTTAAAAAATATATTAACCAAATTATACAAACAATAAGTTGCCCTTACAAATCCCATTTCGACTTTGCCATCTATTGTATAACAATAATACATGTTAATATTTCTAATGAGTTTTTGTCACAACAAATAATACGTGCAATATACATGATTTTTGAAATGAAAACCTAAGATATGTTATGAAGTGTGTCATTTTATTTTTTAAATTCTTCTATATTATTTAACAATCCCAGAAGAGGAACTACATTTTCATTTCAATTTTCTATCCGGTTGGTGCATAGGTTCAAAATCCCAGAGAGTACGAGTCCGTCCCCTCTACCCTCCTCCCAACTTAAGTAACAAGCTCTGCTCGGGGCAGAAGCTTGCAGCAGGGTTTGAAAACCCCAACTTGTACGTTATCCACACATCACATGCCACGTCGAAATCACACACACAAAAGGAGAGGGAGGGGGGGGGAGTCTGATCATATCTAGAAAGAGGATTCTATTAGTCCAAAAATGAGTTATGATTCTTGAAAATGGCAGATACATAGTTTCTCTCTAAATTTGTGCCAGTGATATGAAGGAAGCCATTGTCCACTAATCTTTTGATGTGATGACCAACAATCCCAATGCACCTATCAATATATACTGCAATAAGAAGAAAGGAAAAAAGAGTCTAACATTTGAATTTCATTGCACCTAGATAGTTAACCTTATAAAACACTTTACTGCATAATGTAAAAGCAGAATTAGAAGTTTGATTCACAACAAACCTTGATACTTGGTTTTTCAGTCATGATTATCGTTACCCAACCAACATAAGGCAAGAACCTGAAATTAACAAGCAAGTCGTTCAGCATTCAAGGAACAAATAGGTAACACACAAAGGGGGGCTGAATACAACAACATATTCTATATATTCTCACAAGTGGGGTCTAGGGAGGGTGGGGTGTACGTAGACCTTACCCCTACCTTTGTGAGGTAGAGAGGTTGTTCCTGATAGACTCGCCTCAAAGACAAAACGTTTTCCAGAACAGGTTTGAAAGCAAGGATGGAAATATTGAAGAAAGAAAAGTACTGACAATAAAAGTAGTCCTACAAAAAGAATAAAAAAAGAAAACAAACAGAGAGATAGAGGAGTGACTACTTCAATTCTTTCTCAACTGTAAACAGGTTCATGGAACTCCCCTAGCATGGAAAGTAGTGGCATAAAAAATGATAACTTCTGTGAAAAGTTTACTTTACGTGGAGAATTTTCCAACGGAAAATGATTAACAATATGAATTCTGCAAATTTATAATGGATTAGTTGTTGAAGTTTGCAATATTGCATAGAGTAGAACCGAAAGAGAGTGATGCATATTCAAATAAGATAAATCATAGAAGGGAATGAGCGCCAAGTCCGCTAACCAAGGCAACACCACTGGAAGACCTCACAACCTAACAACTGCTGATAGGTCTCTTAAGCAGAGGACCTCAAGAAATGAGAAACCAAAGATCTAAAGAGCATATCTAACTGTCAACTCACCCAACAGCTCTCCCCATGATGTGATGACGTTGCAGCCAGAGTTGACCTTGAGCATATAGAAGTCTGTCATCTTCTATGTTGCTGTCTCCTAAAGATATGAATCATAAACAAGAAAGAAAATCAATAGTCATCATTTTTTTTTAGATAAGGGTAACTAAAATTAATATTCATCATTGAGGACTAAGAACCATAAAAGCTTGCTTAACAATATTTAGGGGACAAGCAAGTAACATAAGGCTTATTCAGTTAATAAGTACAAACAAACAGAGCAGAGAGATTATGGTCTGAAGTAAACTTTTTCATTAGATGGAAAACTATGAAATGATTGATGTGCACCTTATGAATTGTAATATATTTATGATAAGCCGATTTTCAATGCAGAGAGAGAGAGAGAGAGAAGAAGGGATCTATACAACACATCCTTGACTTCTACCTAATATGCATCATAAAATTACCTTTTGTAAGGACGTTAACTTCTCCAGTGTCCTTGCGCTCGTGAACCTACAAGGGGAAACATAAAGAAATAATGGTGGTAAACTGGTTTAGTTTACCCAAGAAGAAGAAAAAGTGGGCAGACAGCAAATGTAGGATACAACCAAAATTAGTTAAGTACAGGAAACACGTGCCTTCTTATCATATCATTATTCAACAATATTTTAATTCCTGTTCCCTTTTCGTTCAGAGGGTTGGTACTTGGGTTGGGTTTGGAAGTAAATAACAAAGTTGTATTACAAATTGAATTATCACGTGCAGAAAATGATACAGGAAGTTGCTGATAATATTTGTGAAATGCATTGTCTATTCTCGGTTAGACTCATCAGCGGTATATGACTCCAATTTACCTTTTTAGAAAGAGAGAAATGGCAAATCATCAGTCAGGCTCCAAACCGAGCCTACTCTGATTGGTTGCATACCCTAAATCTAGTTAAGGAAAGAGGGTCATTCTATCACCTTAGTCACTTCAGAATGTGCTTTTATTTATCAGTCCCTTAAATCCTTCTTTTCCTTGACAAATATTGATAATTAATTGCACATTCCTTGTTTTACTACCAGTGAACAGAAACATTAGATGCAGGCAACCAAGTTATTATAATCAAGCACAACCAGATGAAAGCAAATTTGGTATAGAGAGAAAACTTCCCAACATACCTTTATTACTCGATGAACAATTGGAATATCACGTCCCTGTGCAACAAAAAAAATGCCATCAGTATTAGTAAATTTCGAAGTCAATATAAATGACAGTATAAACTTCAGCTAGATGATTTTGACAGTTTGAAGTCCAATCAATAAAATAGATACTACTAGTATTTATGAGCAAAACTGAATGGGGTCTATTCAATGAAACATTTTATTTCCTTACGTCAATCTTGGACAATTAGAGACGAAGTCCTTTTTTTTTGGTTGGGGTGGGGGGAGATTGAGGCCATTTGTTTCAAGAGATAATATCACACTTAGGATTCTATAATCTTCTCAAATGATGGTTGCCATTTTTTTTATTATCTATTGATTTAGGTTTATAGACTTTTGCATCCTATTTGATGATTTCTTCCTAGCATCAGATACCTAATTTTCCATCCATCCCATTCCTCGACAAAGATTTCAATATTGATTTCATTAACTTATTTCATAGTGCATGCTAGCAAATCTAAAATGAAATAAGTAGAAGTCTCCCGTCACTCGCTCGTCAGTTAGGCTTTTAGATGAGGAGGTTCACTCAATATAACATGATATCATAGTAAAACTGAGCTCCTGCATTTAAGTCTCACCCCCAGAAAAAAACATGTTCACGCGCTTAACTCGAGAGAAAAGATTCTACATGTAAAGGTGATGCATACCTAAATGAATATATATATTTACCCACCTCTAGTAAACCTTTATACAAGTTGGGTTACACAATTCAGCATACTGTACATCAAGACCAATTCTATGAATTTTATTCCTTCTAGAGCTCTGTACCCCCCCTACCCCCCCCCCCCCGGGCCAAAACAAAATTGATTATTAGCAAAATAATATGTGCCTAATCCTGTTGCTGTGGACGAAATAAAATTGTGAAAAGGTGCCAAGCTGTTTCTATGGGAACATAAATAACTCCCAAGTGGCATTGGCAAAGCTGAGAATACAAAGAAATATTGTTTATCGTGTATGTTTATCTTCTCAAAAGCCAAAGTAACTCGAGCAGAAAATAGGTAAAACAGAAGATGCTGGTAAGCACTACTTACATCAACATTAAATACAACAATTTCTCCCGCACGAATAGGATCCTTACTCATATGCAAGAAAAGAATGTCACCCTGCAAGAAAGTAGACGACGTTTTCAGTAATACAAAGTCAAAATAGCAACTAACACTCCACTTAAAGAAGTATTTCTACTTCTCACTATAGTGGAACGAAAAGAAAAGGAATTCAGGAGAGTTCTCAGTTGAGTTTCTCCTCGATAGTAAGAAAGACACCAGGATCATACTGTCACTGACACATGAAAGGCGTCCTTTGCACAACATTAGATATAGGAAGGCTCATTATTTATTTCAAATAATAACAAGTTGCTACTGAAACCAGAAACCCTGAAGTCTATTCAGCAATAAGCCAAATACAAGAAGATATATCTAGCATAAATTATGCATATTTAGATGATATACAAGATAGTTAAACCAAAAACTTTTTTTAATCTTTTTTTGACTCCCTTTCTTTAGTTTCATACCCTAATATCCTCTAGTATTTAACCTCTAGTAAAGAATCTTTAGCAAAGGATAAAGAAACAGAGTAGTACGGAGTAAAAGAAGTAGAAACAAGTCCAGCTACAGCTTGCTGTTATCCATTTGTTTAGATGCCCTCTCCCATCCCCAACTCCTCCTTTTTTTTTCTTGTGAACAAGTTTCTTTACCTCACCCTTTTAAAGCCAGGTTCCATACTTCCGGAAAGCACAACCACCACAGGTGACTCGCTGCCAGTTACACATATCAACGCTTTCCATATTATAAGTGCTGATGTAACAATCATCCCTGAAAGTGATTATGTGAAGAAGGGTCAGAATAAAGAATATTAACTTTTACAGAGTAAAGAACAAAATCCATCAACTTTCATTTTCATACTTTTTCACACATCAGAAGAAATGAATATAGATTTCACATTTCATAATGAACTTTTTTATGCAAGCAGTAGAGAAAAATCAGAAAAAATCTGCATGTAAGGCTGTTCAGTTTTTGTTTGAAAAAATTAAATAACTCAGTTCAAATATCAATTTTTTCAAGAAGTGTGGGGTTAACCAATTTTGCCAAAAAAACAGAAAAGAAGAAAGCGTTCTAACAAATTTGAAACTATGGTTTTCAAATTGTTCAAAGACTCTGATACTCTATTCTTCAAAAAGTTTTCAGGAAGTCAATTCTGAGTTGAAAGATTGAAAAATTGAGTCTGAAATTATTTCCCAAAGTAGCCAACTTTCATTTGGCAAAGGCAGCTTAAAGAAACACTTCTTGAAAAGTTTGTAAACTGAATTTCAAGTTCAATTCTTCAAATCAATGCACACTAGATATTCCCTCTATCCCAAACTAGAAGTCCAACTATTTTCTAGCTCGTATAATCCAAGAACAAAGCCAAAGCTAGACACTAAATCATTGAGAAGAGAATAGACGTTCGCTTCAGCTCGCATCTGCATTAGTTCCATACTTGCACTGTTGCACATTTAATTATTTGAGAAGATGATTTTCTAAGCTAATCACTTTTTTCCATGGGCAATGTTAAGTTTCATAGTATCTTACATGGAGATATAATTCAACCATGTCGTTCACAATTAAGTTATTTCTTGCTTTTTAATGCCAAAAAAACGACTAATATGCATAAAACAGTTCCCTCTTTTTGCTAACACTGACTAGAACAGATATCTTGATTTGGGGATAAATCTTTCAGCTTTATAACATAAAATATGTGAACCTATAGGTAATAAGTTAATAAGAGAACACAGCTATTTCATGCTCTATAATTCACCTCAAGACTATGAGTACAAAATGGGATACTTCATTTTATATTATTTGAATAATTATATAAAGAAGAATAAGGTATAGGACTTCTTGTAGCCTAGTTCTGAGCAAACTGCACAACCCAAACAAGCAATAGTTCAAGACACAGTTAGCAACCACATAAATGCACCTAACAAGAAGCTACTTCATCTTAACTTCCATGGGATGTCTTAGACAAGCTTAAAAACCAACTGGACTTGGTCATTGGCCTTGAACTTAGCTCAACAATCAAAAATAAACATAGAAATTTGGTTTCTTTGGTACTAAAAGCAAAACACTATAAACTTAAAATACACCATGAAACAATCCGCCATTGATGTTTGCATCTAGGTAAGCTGCCTACAACACACCCTTTAGGGGTGCGACCCTTCCCCGAACCCCGCATAAATGCAACACACCAGGCTGTGCCTTTTTACCATGAAACAATCAAGACAAAAAAATATACTTATCCTCACAAAAAACAACCTAGTTTAAACTCAACCAAACACCTAAAGAGAATTTTTTTTTTGACAAAAACCTCAGCCTCCTAGTCTGAAATCCCAATAAATTCTTCGAAAAAAAAAAATCCAAATCCTGGGAAAATGAAGGCTTTCCAGAAGTTAACAGCCAGCAAAAACAGTCAATTCATTCTAAATACTGAATCCATCAAAACGGGTCAACCCAAATGGGTCCATCAATTGATAGGTCCAAAACCCGAAAAAATCATCAAAACCCCCAAATTCATGAAAAAAATGAAGGTTTTCCAGAATCTATCACTTAACATCCAGCAAAAAGCCAGTCAATTCATTCTGAATACTGAATCCATCAAAACGGGTCAACCCAAATGGGTCACAATACATACAGCAGCACAATTGATTGATCAATTGATAAGTCCAAAAACACACAGAACTGAATCAAAAGAATAATAATCAAACAATCCATATATATACACAAGCTCAATGAATTGAATTGAAACAAAAGGACAAAAGATGAACACGAACCAAGACTGATTGCTTGAGTTACGAGTTGTCTGAACTGAATTAACTTTATCGAATCGATTTGCTCTCCGATCCATCCCATTTTTGCGTCTCTCTGTTTTCTTCTCTGTTTCTCCTTTTGGTCTGAAATCAAGAAACTTTGAGGGCACAAAAGTGAAAGGGCTTCTCGACCTATATGGTGAAACTTTTGGGCTGAGTTTTGAATTTTAGTAAGTAATGGGGCTTTTTTGAAATCTTTATTTGGACGTGCATTTTATTTTATTTATTTAATTAAAAATATATAAATTAATTGGAAAACTTATTTTTTTTAAATAATCGAAAGATTCTTCCAAGATACGATCGAATAAAAGGAAAAAAGAATGGTGTATTGGATTCGAAATAAATTTAGATTGAAATGATGAAACGTTATAGTAAGTGCTTTTTAATTTAATGAATCTTATGTAATGCGAATCTGAATTACTCAAGTTAAGTGGAAAACGAAAATAAATACATTATTAGCCAAATGCATAAATGACCCATAAAGTTTACTCCAATTTTCACTTCGACCCCTCAATTTTGGTTATTACCTAGTGACTAGTGTGACATCATTTGCTTCATATGTGACAAATCAGACCAATAAAATAAAACCATGTCAGCAAAGAAGAAAATATGAAAAAGACACCTCACAAAATAATCCCTACCCCACACCCACTTTTCTCCTCCTCATAGAAACACCACTGTCTGTCGTAGAGACGGAATCAGAATTTTAATTCTTTTATTGGATTTGAATCTTATAAACTACGACTTTAAGTGATAATAACTTTTTTATTGTCCAAGTCAATTTGTGCGCATCAAAATTAAAAGTATACCTTTAAGTGATAATAATTTTTTTTTGTCTAGGATAGCTTGCGTGCATCTTAGATTAAACTTACGATTTTAACTGATAAAACCTTTTTTTTTTCGGTCCAACTTGCGCTCACCTAAATTAAATACCATGCACCGAGCACTAACAACAGATATAAGGTAGCTTTGTCCGAGGAGACTAGAACATGAGAAGTCGTAATGTTCAACTCACTTTGTTGATTACTAGATTACATGTTTGGATGCTTTAAATGAAAATAATTGAATTCTAAGTTTAATGTACATATAACGATTTATAAAACAAATACATTATTTAAACAAAAATTACTGAATTCGACCAAACATGTAACCAGACTTCTACCTCCCCATTGATTGCCTCGTTTCTTTCTAGTTTGAAACATATAAATGTAATGGATATAATTACCCAAACAGGCTCTTAAATTTCTGTTTCTGGTGGGCCTATTTTTTCGATTTGAAATGTTATGATCCATCGTAAGGTGTGAGATATGAGTTGATGGGGTTTAATGGAAATTTTTTTGTATGTTGTTCCATAAGAGTTCCAATATCCGACCCCAACTTGTTTGGAATTGAGCTATAGTAGCCGTTGTATATATCATCGTCAATGAAGTACCACGTTCCATTAAAGTCTTGGGACTCAATTATATTATCTCCAATCGTCTTATGAAGTTCTTAACAAAAACACACTTCTCAAGATGTAAATACAACATACAAAACTTTCTTAACATGCTTTAAGCAAGAACAACAACGAGGCCTCAGTCGTCAGTCCCAAACAAGTTGGTATCAGCTACAAGAACAAACATGTAAATTATCAAAGTGAAAATGTCGATCACATAGATTTGTTTTTCGAATCTCCATTTAACTAACTAAAGTATGTACAATTATCAAAAGATCATCAAGAAGTGCTAAAAGCTTCACTGTTATAATCTAAAAAACCTCAATTCACACTTAATAGTTGAGACTACAAAAGGAAACCCGATGATACTTATTGGCGCCGCGCCACTCATTATTGTTCTTGATCATCAGCTACATCTGCTAAACAGAACAAACGCGACTAAAAGCTTCTTACTCAGTATCAAAAAATTTGCTCTTCAAAGGCCTAATATGCCGCGATTTCACCATGCACCAGACACATTTGGGAACACAAGCAAAACGCAAAGAGTATATAAGTACTATGAATTGACAGTGTAAAAGATTTTCATGTAGTCAGTGCATATAACTTAAATCCAAAGTACCAAGAAGATTCAAAAGGATTCCAACCTATTAGCCAAGATCGTCATGATTTCTGCTGAGTGAAACAAGGCTCCCAGAAAAATCAAATTTTATTGATGATCTGTAGCTATATTTCTTGCTACGTGGTCTCTCGGATAAAACCAGTTCGTCTACAGGAAGAGTCAACAATATAGCATCTCTGTCATCTTTCCAAGTGTTTGTTCTACAATGCTTCCTTCTGTTAGATAAAATAAAGGATAACGGTTATTTAGTCGTTTTTCAAGTCAAATAAACTGAATCCCAGAAGCCATAAAGAATGCCATATAAACCACGGAGCAACCAGAGTGGCCATTAAGGAGATTCAAAATATAACGAAGCAAAACACACAAAGAAGGGAAGGGGATTCAATATCTACTACATGTACACAAAAAATAAGAGTTAATAGTTAAAAACACACCTGAACTCTCACTTTTTTTGCGAGTTTCATACCTCAACTATCCATTGTTCTCTAAACTATCATTCCCTTTGGTATTAAAACACACTTCTATGCTGAGTTGGTCAACTATTTGTTTCCAACCGACAACAGGCGTGTGTAGTCCAACTCAACATCGAGGTGTGTTTTATTACAAAGGTAGTGATAATTGAGGTATGAAACTAGCGAAAAGGTGATAGTTTAAGTGTGCGTTTTATCATTAAACTTGTATATGGAGTGTAATTTCTGACAAAGGGGATTCATACCGGGGAGGATGTACCATTATAGTTACGGTGTTCAATTGACCCCGTAACGTTCGATGCAAAACATAAACTTATATTCATTCTTAGATTTTCTAAATGACGAATAATAGACATGAACGAACCCATAATATTAAAAATATAATGTATTCAATACTAAGAATATTGAACTCGTAGAATTTAAAGCCTGAATCCACTTCAGATGTACCTATGATCCTCTGCCTGGTGATTTTCATGATCGAAGTACCGACGTTCCTCCTCAGTAATCACTTCATTCTCCAGATCAACAGTTACAACACCTTGGAGAATTCTATTCATCCAGGCACTACTACTCGAACACGAATCATCTTTAACTCTCCTCCATGTACCTCGATTCAATGAGTAAACCTCAGCATGCGAATCGAATTTCCTCTCATGTTGAACTACCCTCACTACTTTGTAATCATTGCTTTTCGGAACAAATCCGAACCCGAAACCAACAGCAACATATCCCATTTGAACATTTGGTTTAGGCAAATGTTTGAATTCATTCGTTAAAGGATTCCATAAGTAAGCAAAAGTAACATGAGAAGATACAGGCCCAATAATACAGATAATTCCATTAACAGGCTCCAATAGCATGAATTCTAGGGATTGCAAATCGATCGGAATTTTAAATCTACGAATCCCGCGAAGCCACAATTCGTCAGCATTTGTCGTCAGTGTGTATATCTTATCGGAAACTTGATCCAAATGAACGGCGATTTCACGTGTTAATAACAGAGTACGCCACGATTTGCAGACGGATCGGAATTGAAAGAGGGATTTCATTGATAATCGGCGGAGGATATTGATTTGAATGTCTATTGGCAGATCAATGAGGTTTGTTTCCATTTGATGCGACGACGACGATGAGGAAGGAGTAATTTCAGTGTTTTTTTCGTCTTTCACAGCATTCATCAATGGCGGAATTTTAGTTTTTTTCTCCATTGTTGATGATAATATAGCAGGAACCATAAGAATAAAAAAGTTCAGTAAATAATTTTCCATGACCAAATTTTTGTGATCTTAAAAGCATTTGAATAGTTTAACTCTTTTAAACTAGTATAAATTATAGGAAACACATATTATAATAAGTACTAAATAACATCATATCTCTTTTAGTTTTTTATTTACCAAAAATTTCTTTAAAATGATGTTTGTGGGATACATAGCATTGTGCACGGGATACATTAGGTTTGATACATTCCACATAGCGGGATACATAGCATTGTGCACGGGATACATTAGGTTTGATACATTCCACATAGCGGGATACATAGCGTTGTGCACGGAATACATAGCGTTTGATACATTCCACATAGCGGGATACATAGCGTTGTGCACGGAATACATGCGGGATACATAGATAAATAAGGGATTTTTGAAATTTTTGAAATAAGTAGGGATAAATGGATTTTAAAGTAAGTAAAGGAGTGTAGTTAAGTAATTTGTCCTTTAAACTATCAGCATTTTGCGTGTTTAATACCTAAACTATTGGGTATTTCTGTTACTCAGGATTATAACTCAGCTATTAGAAATACATAAACATAGGACGGTTACGGGTTAACTTGGCTTTCATTGGCAACTGTGACATTTAACTTTGGGTTTGTACAAATATGCGCTTAAACTTGTATAAAACTGAATATATAGACATTTCGTCCTACATGATGTTCTATATGACAATTTTGTGTTATACATGACCTGTTAAGTGTATTATGTGACATAGAACACATGTGTCTACTTGTTTAGTTTTCTACAAGTTTAAGTGTCTTTTTGTACACATCCAACGTTGAAGGACATAGATGTCAGCCGAAACTAAATTAAAGATATATTTATTTATTATGCCAAAAAAACATGTTAAATACGTGACAAAATATTTAGTATAACTTGTTGAGAGACGAGTGTGAGCTAGATGGAAAAAAAAAACCTCTTAAAAAATGAGTCTATATGACACAATGAATTCAGGGTTCTCCTAATAGTTTGGAACTTTGGATATGAAACTTGCAAATAAAGGATAATTTACAGGAATTTTGATATGTTTATTCAAACTTTATTCCGCATGTACTTGGAACTATTTTGGAGGAATTTTGCGAGCGTTATGTGAACAAGTTATAAAACTTGAAAAATGATGATAGTTTAGGAGGTTATTTTACCTATTCACTCTACATATTTTAATCAAATCAATAATTTCATCTTAATGGTCCTCGTAATTTTTATCTAAACAAAATTTTAATCTTAGATTAATTAAAATTATTTTTTATTCTCTTTTATATAGAAAATATATGTTATAATTAGCTTATTTTTAGAACTAAATATTATTTCTCGAATATGAACTCATAATACAAATATCATAAGAATCAAGAGTTCGTGGAACAACTGTTGCTAGATCGCGATCTTATTAACAGCTATCGCGATCAAGTTGCAAGTTTATCAATGGACTTCACGAAAGGTTCATAAACTTTCATCGAGGTATTGTGGACCCTTAGATTTCCGACCCCAACTTGTTTGAGCTTGATTTGTAGTCGTTTATATCACCAAAACTTAACAAACGATAAAAATAACTATGAGCATGTTTAAGCAATCTACCGCCAGTTACTAGAACAAGAACAACGATAAAAATAACTATGCCTCAGTCTCAAACAAATACTTTAGGTCAACTACAAGAATTGAATGTAACTTATCAAAGTGAAAATGTTGATTATATAGATTTTTCTTGGTACACAAAATCATTTAACTAACTTTTTTGCGTACTTCTGTTTATAACAACTAAATGAGATTTAAACGCCAAACGTCAGTATATATATAACAACACGTCAACACCTCACTATAATAGTCATGAAATGTTCAGACAAACATTGTGCTTAATGAGCCTCTGACAACACAGCTCCAGAAACATTTGGGGAACAAAAGCTAAATTGCAAAGAACTTAAGTTCTATAAACCGACAATGTAAAAGTTTCTTCATGCAGTCAGTGTCTATAACTTAAATCCAAAATACCGACAAGAATCAAAAGGATTCCCGCCATCGTTCTGATATATTTGATTTAGTACATATGGATGTTTGGGGTCAGGTCACCACTCATAGTGAAAGAGGTTCTTTCTCACTTTAGTGGATGACAAATCTAGATGGACATCTTTGAAGTCTGATGTAATTGTTGTGCTAAAACATTTTCTGGCAATGATAAAGAATCAGTTTGGGAAGTGTGTTAAGGTTTTCAGGTCTGATAATGGAGGAGAATTTCTAAACTCTAACTGTCATGATCTCTTTATGTTGCATGGGATTATTCATCAAAGATCTTGTCCACACACTCCACAACAAAATGGAGTTGTGGAAAGGAAACACAGACACTTATTAGAGACAGCAAGAGCTGTAAAGTTTCAAGGGCATCTACCAAATAGGTTTTGGGGAGAATGTATAGAAGCTGCAACCTATATCATTAATAGAATTCCTTTATCTGTATTGGGGAATAGGTCTCCTTATGAGATATTGTACAAAAGGCAACCTTCTCTGGCTCACATCAGAGTGATAGGTTGTCTTGCATTTGCCACAGACCTGAGAAGAGATGACAAGTTTGCACCAAAGGCTAAGAAAGCAGTATTTCTTGGCTATGCTGTCAGTCAAAAAGGATATAAACTATTAGATGTTGAATCTAAGGTTGTTTTTGTTAGCAGAGATGTAATTTTTCATGAGACTGAGTTTCCATTTCAGTCTCTAGGATTTAGAGAAGATGCAGATCATGTACCCTCAATATCATATTCACATGTAGAAGACAGTGAGCTCACACCATGTGTTGTCATCAGAAGTGCAACACCTATTATTGTAACTGAGGACGCAACAATATCTGCATCATCTAGTGGTCATTCTCACAGGGATCCTAATAATACTCAACTATCAGACAATGTTGCTTCTGTTACTTCTCAGGACCCTGAATTATCAGTGCAAACTCCTACAGTTGTTACCAGAAGGTCAAGTAGATCAGCTAAACCTCCAATTTGGCATACAGATTATGTTTTGACAAAGAAGAATACAACTGCTGGCAGTTGTTCCTATTCTATTTCAGATGTAGTGGACTACCAGCGCATCTCACCTACATATAAAAGCTTTTGTCACTAAGTTTTTCTCAAGAGAGGGAACCTTAATCAAGAAGCCATTCTAGATCCTAGATGTAGAGGCTATGGAGAATGAGATACACATTGGAAGAAAATCACAGCTCCAGAAACATTTGGGGAACAAAAGCTAAATTGCAAGAAAAGAACTTAAGTTCTATAAACCGACAATGTAAAAAAGTTTCTTCATGCAGAACATTAAACTGACAACAACCCTGGTTGATTCTATAACTTAAATCCAAAATACCGACAAGAATCAAAAGGATTCCCGCCTATTAGCCAAGATCGTCGTGATGTCAGGTTGGTGGAAAAAGGCTCCCAGTAAATGCAAATCCTCCTGAAGAATATCCATATTCTGATCTTTCACATAAAACTAGATCATCCTCAGGAAATGTTAACCATATATGTAACATGCATTTCATTGCTCCAAGTGATTGTTTTACAATGATTCCTGTTAGATAAAAAAAAAAGTCATTTCGAACATCTACTCATTTTTCAAGTCGATAAACTGAATCCTGAAATTCAGTGGCGGAGCTAGAGAGAGCAAGGTATGTCAGAAAATTACACTATATATATATATATATATATATATATATAAGGTCAAAATCATATTATTTTGTATAGTATAAGATGTTGAATGCCACTTGACGTTTTCATGTGTTCACTTTTATTTTGAGATAATGGTCAAAAACATACCTAAACTGTCATTTTTTTGCTCAACTATTAATTGTTCCCTTTTCCTAGCTCAACTATAGTTCAGGTAGTGAAAGGGAACAACTGATAGTTGAGGTGTGAAACTCTTCAAAAAAATGGTTCAAATGTGCTTCTGACTATTAACTCATTTAGTTTTTTGAAAAAAATTCTAGCTCTGTCATTGCTTAAAACAATAAGGAATGTCATATACATACCAACAATTCGCGTCAATAATCACTTCCTTCTCCAGATCAATAGTAAGAGGATGAGGACGAGCACAACGATTGGCACTAACATCCCTCTCTTTTTCGATGATTTCATTACACGAGCATGAATCACCAATCCTTCTCCAGGAATCGTGATTCAAAGAGTAAATTTCAATTTGCAAATCGAGCTTCCACTCATGTTGAAGTACCCTCACTACTTTGTAATCATTGGTTTTAGGAACAAATCCAAAGCCAAAGTTAACAACAAGATATGACAAATGAACAATTGGCTTAGGTAAAGCTTTGTATTCATTAGTTAAAAGGTTCCATAAATACACATAAGAAACAAATGATTTAAAAGGTCCACAAATACAGAGTATTCATTTAACAGGGCTCAATAACATGAAATCTAAGGATTTCAATTCAAATGGAATCTTAAATCTCCAAATGATCACATCGCGAAGGGACGAGGCATCAATGTTCCTCATCAATGTGTATTTTTTATTAGAGATTTTGTTTACATGAATAGATATTTCGCGTGTGGATACTAGTAACACAGAACGCCATGATTTGCAAACGCAATGGAACCTGAAGAGAGATATAACTGGTAATTTGTTGATGATTTTGATATAATGTCGAACGGGAGATGAGGAAGGCTTTGATTATTAGTGTTTTCCTCCATTGATGAAAATCTCCATATATGACAATGAAATTGTGCAAAATGAATTCAGAAGTAAAGAAAATGATCCTAAAACCAGGGCACCATTTAAGGTACATATATTGATGGGGTGGAGTAGTAAATATTCTTTTTATTTGTATATCATGGGTTTGAGTACTGAATATATAATGACTTTTGGTAAGAAGCGCTTTAATTTACCTTGTAAATTTAGATTAGTCGATCTCAAAGTGCCTACCTATCATCCATGGGAAACCAAAAACAAAGAAAAGGTACATATATAATTTCATCAAATCAAATAATTTATTCGTATTTATTCACTATTATGGTTTTTTTTATCTAAGTACATTTAATTTTGAATTAATTAAAATATACGTCTTTTGATGATTCGTTTACATAGGAAATATGTTATGTTTAGATATTGCTATATTTGAAATCTCAATTAAACACGTTCTTAAAGATGATTTTCTACAGTAGAATATTGATTTGCATGTAGACAAGACTATTGTGAAAATATGTGTACTACTATTTTATAACGATTAGATGGATATTCTTGTTTTCTCGAGGTAGAGTTTGTTTTGTAATAAGAGAGCACCATTCTAAGGTAATTAATTAGTTCATAAAAACTACAAAATCGATTGATATGCAAGAAGATAAAATCTTGAATTTCTCCCATTGAACCTTTACCATTCCACCATACCCTTTGAATATAAAATTTGAAATAAAGGAGGGAGGGGGAATGAAACAAGACCATTTTTTTTATGTAACTTTCTTTATTCACAAATTATGTATACAAAATAATAAAAACAACTTAGGCTATGATTTTTTACTTTTGTTACATCACTCACATTAACACAAAAAAAAGGACCAAATTGCATTTTATATAGAAAACTTGTATATATTTAGTTGTTTTCTAATGGTAGTAGGACATTTTTGCGGTATTCTGCCAAACCCCATAATGGATATATATTTCTGTATGCTGCATAATGCAACATGCAATTCTTCATAAAAACTCCAGTAATTTCCTGCACATAAATGTATTAAAAAAAAAGTCAGATAATATTAAATCTTTTGATAATAAGACTATTTTTTTTTATAATCGAGAAATTCTCGAGAGCCAGTGGGGCACAGTTTTGTCTATAATAGAGTTTTGTGACGTATGCCTAATTCACACATCACACTAGACCATGATAAAACTAACTTCATATTCCATCCTTCCTAATTTATGTGATGTATTTTCCTTTTCAATCTGTTCCAAAAAGAATGATTCATTTCTATAGTTAGAAACAATTTAGCTTAAATTTTCTAACTTTTTTTGTTATTAATGAGATGATTTAAAGGAACACAAATATTTGTAACTTGTTTTTAGGCAACAAGTTTTAAAAGTATTTCTTACTTTCTGAAGCTCGTGTCCAATCAAAATGTGTCACATAAAATGAGATGAGGAGAGTAATGCCTATTTTGTTTACATATAGTTTTTGGTAGTTTGAAAGAGCTTTTTCACTTTAACAATCAATATCAATCAAACACAACTCGATCTTAAACTAGTTTGTATCGACTATATGAATCTTCTATTCGTTTTGTTTAAATCCCGTCCATTTCAATCCTTTGTTTAGCTTGTAATTTACAGAGTGATTACCTGCTGTGGGAAGTCACCATCTTCCATCTGAGAATTAATCAACAGCTTTGCTGCGCGGTGGAGGGGCCTTGGATCTCTATCAGCCTGTCCAAATGAGGAAGTTGGTAAATAACGCTTGAACAAGAATTTTTTTACTATGATGGTGAATAAATTTAGCATTTTACTACTAGTAACAAGGAATTCACCTGGCCAGAGTGAATCAATCCCATCAATGCCCATGCAGTTTGTACAAGATTTGAGTCATTTGTTTCGAGTTCCCTATATACCTGTTTTGATCAAATACAAAACTTAGTCACAGTGGCTTTTCAACAGTCAACTAACTAGAAATTTCATAATGTAGGTGTCTAGGTGATCATTTTCTAAGTTGGAATGTTCCACTGATAAAGTGGAGACGAGTTGAGGTGTCTAGATGTGCATATTCAAATTTGGAGTGTTCAGTTGCCAATTGAGGCCAAGTTTAAGTGTCTATCTTCATATTGAGAACCATCAGTGTTATATTCATTGCATATTGGAATGAAATGGTTTGAAATGAAGCACGATGGATCTTACCTCATATAGCCGACCCTAACTATGTAAAGATCGAGACATTGTTGTTGTTACTCTCGTTCTTTAACGGGGGGAAGGGGTGTGGAATTTAAAAATAATGCATCAGACTTTAGATGCAGATAATTTAAATGTGCTGACAGAGAAGTCCTGAGGAAGGTCTTTTACTTTTACTTTACCTTGTCTGGGCAAGAACGGTAGCTTTCGCCCCAACCACCATCGGACCTTTGTGTTCTTAGCAGAAATTCAACGCCTTTACGAACAGCTGCACAGTTGTTGTAGGACTTGCCTGCTGCAGCAAGCCCTCCAAGAGCAAACCAGGAACCATATGTGAAGCAAACACCCCAGTTACCATACCTGTTAACATGATTACTCGTGTCATATGTTATCGAACTATATGTTGTAAGTTCAAGAACTCAGAAAAGAAATATAATATACCATGAACCATCAGGCATTTGTACATCTTCAAGATATTTAACAGCATTATCAATGAATATGTTAATCTCCTTGGTTCTGTGTCCAGGGTACAGCGTCTTAAACAGAACAAGTGCTTGAATTGATGAGGCAGTGCATTCGACGTACCTGGATTGACATTTAATCAGTGTCAAGCTGTAAAATGGAGACTAACAGGAAAAAGGAAAGAGAGAGGAACTAAAGTTATCTTACTCATGCTCAATGACAATGTCCGCGAAAAATTCAGTAGGATTGAGCAACTGTCAAGGATAAAACAGAACAAGAAAGTTATTGTTTATGTTGTGGAAAAATGTAGAAGGCTGCCAATGTAGAACAAGTTTAATAACCTTGAATTACAGTGCAGAGATAGAGATTCCTATATCGTGAATCTCAAAATCAAACGACTATTTTATGTGGAGAGAAAATGTTACCTCTAAATACTCAGAGGCTCCTGCAGGCTCCCATGCTGCTAAACCACCATTTTTGCTCTGCGATTTTATTTAAAATGGATCTTATTATAACTTTAAGCTATAGATTTCTCTTGATTTTTTTTGCAAAAGCAGAAAACAACTTCAGTGATTAATCATTTGAGGGCACATCTTTCAGTGTTTACCTGTAATGAAAGAATAACATTCACCGAGTCATACAGTCGCCCTGGTTCCATTGCCTGACCGACTAATTCACGAGGCATTGTAGAGAACAGAAGGCAGCACTAGACAAACAAAAGTTAAGGAAAAATTAGGCAAACTTTCCAGCAATCATCTTACCATTTGTCAGCAAATTACAAGAAATTGAATTTTGAGATACCTTTAATGCTTCAGCAGTGCAATCAGAGACTTGCCATCCATGATCTTGATCTGAAAAAGTCCACGATCCTTTTGAGATATGTCGATACATCCCTTTGAAATCACCAGAAGGATTGTCCGTCACCTACGAGTAGACTCTCACAGTGTAAGACTTAGTTGAAACAAAACCATTTTGACAAAGTTCTCGTTACTTAAATATCCAAACCTGAGATTGTTTTATAAAGTCATGTCCTTTCCTAAGAGTATCTGCTATCTCATCATTCATCTCACTGGCCAATAGTGCTTGAATAGCAAAACCAGTATCCCATTCTTGACTACCAAAACTCTGAAATTCAACGACAAATACTCGCCTATTCAGTAACAACAGATCCTATTCTTACTTATTCTGGTTTGTCAAATAGTATAATTCAGATTTACAGACCTGCATTTTCATTCCATCTTCAGCTACCCATAAATAATCAGGGATCCTAGCAAGATGTTTTTTGAAATAATCGCCGTTAGGATCCTCGACCCAACAAGCAAGCATGCACAATACCTACACCATCCAAGTATTTCATTAGTGTCTAACAATAGAAGTCATTACCAAAATGCAGGTAATTCTGTAATCTGTTCAAAATGATTTAGTTGCCATACTTTTTCGACACATCCAATGGTGATGTATCGACTATTCTCGTCTTCATAGTGTATGTGTTGCATGGTAACTTCAAGAGCTTTGTTTCTCAGCTTGTTGAAAGGCCAACGGGTCAATAGAGGCTCGGTACATATGTAGAGACTGTCCCACATCAAATCTTGAACCAATGGATGAGGGTAATAGAGATCCTCCTGCAGCAACAAGTTTGTGTTTGAGCATTTGTAGAAGATGGTATGATGTAGACACTAACTTCAACACTGAGGACTCGTTTGGTTCGTAAACAAAGTTATACAGGGAACTTTATGTCAGTAATCAACCGACCTTTGATAGTCATACCTTTGCACATACATGGCGCACTTTCTTCCAGTTAATTTCATCGTATGGTTGATCATATAACTCTTCCCTCAGTTGCAAAATGAGAGGTGTGATTGGACCAACAAATCTCTTCCCATAGAGGTAAGACATCGGCATGTAGACCATTCGACAGTAACACCACATTTTTGCTGCATTTAAGTTAAGTGTCAAAATACGAGGTAGATCGAAATGCTGCACAGCAAATCCTGAAAAAAAATATTAACCAACCTGGATGCACGGGAAGAAAAGATGGAAGAATCCAAAATTCAGGTGGCATTGGATTGGTTCCTATCCATTCAAAAACTCCAAGAATCTGATTGAAAGAAGGGGAGATTTCTTAGCTCGAGAAGACAACGTTGCTTGAACCCTCCAAAAATGTTGCCGTGCCCATGCCAGACCCTTCAACTGCACTACTTTTGAAGGATCCAACACACACACAACGACATTTTTGAAGAGTTTGAGCAAACATAGCAAGAAAACATACATGACACTAGAAGGTTATTTGACAAGGGGGAATGATATAATTCACTTAGTTTAACATGAAATACGTAACCATCCATTATCTGTTATAACAGGTTAAAATATATTGATAGGATATAGAATTTGTACACAATCATTGTATATAAGTTAAATCATAGTCATACCGAGAGCCATGTTTTTCCCCAAGAAGGAATTGCGGTGACACTACCATGATCAAGAATCCATTTCCTTGCTCTAGCACAAGCATTGTTTACGCCACCATCTGGTCCTTCTCCAAGGATCCTCATGCAAATGTAACTCAGAGCTGTACAGAACATAGTACTGTGACCTTCTATGTGCAAACCCCATCCACCATCTTCGTTCTGAAACAACGTCGGCAATTCAGAAATGAGTTTAAGTTCTATACACTCATGACATCGTACACTATCTATACTAATCTTATATTGGTGACATAAAGATGCTTAAAAATTTAACTCATACACATTGCCATTGTATATAAGTTAAATTCTTTAGGAATCAACAAAGTAGAGTTTGATGGAACAGTATACTCATTGTGACATTACGTCGTATACCTGATGACAATATATATACCGAAGAATTTCCTTTCGATGTTCAGCTGGGAATATAGTGTTAAGATGCCCAGTGATATACATACACATAACCTGAATTTCAAGGTAAAAATTAGCTTTAGCATATCCAAGTTCCAATTATGCAAAGAAAAGGAAGTAAACATTAACTTATGATAGTTACTATCAAGGGTGGATCCAATGTTTCACAACAAATTCATCTGAACTCAATATTTCGACACAAAATATAGATTTTTATGCGAAAACTCGCAAAAATTCCAACAAATATTAGATCTAAAAATAAACTTAAAAAGTGCTTTTTTAGGATTAATACATAGATAAACACTTTAACTCGGCCCTCAACAGACAACAAAACACTCCAACTTTCGGTATACACGTTAGATACCTCAACTCATCGCCATCGTATCGATTGAACACAACTTACAAAATAATCATCTAGAAACCTTCAAAATTTATGTGTCACGTTAGCATCATCAGATGTCCACGAGACATTGGAAATGAGTTAAAGTGTTTAGTTGTCAGTTGACACCAAATTAAACTATCTAGATGTGTACTCTCAAAGTTAAATATTGCTTACTTGATAAGGTCAAATTTAATCGTCTACTACATAAAAAATTATTTATAATTATCTTATATGTGATCTGATCGCATAAATATTAAAAAACTTACCAAAGGTGGAAGAAAAAACAAAGGACCAGCATTTTCAGCAGGCCAATGACCATCACTAGCCTGTAAAGCTGAGAAGAAATTAACTGCTCTATGTAATGCAATTGTAGCAACTTCATGACTAATTTCTTCATCTTCTTCAACTTTTACTGCTGGAATTATTTGTTTGAAATTTTTCTCACCAAGAAACTGTAAAAAAAAGAAAGAAATTGTTAGTGAAATTTAATTTGCTAAAAAAGATTAATTATTACTTAATTTTTTCAGGTTACTAATTTCACTTATTATGATTTTATCATTTGTAAGTACTCGAATAAAATTATTTTTTAGGAAGCGTTTTACTCTGCAATGCGGTCGAATCATTAATGTTTAATTTGAATATATTGTATAGAGTATTTCAACGTAGCTTTGACCGAATTCTTTCTTTCTATATTTTAATGGATGATAAAAACATGTTGACTCTACCAACTCAATTTAGTTTTATTAAATAATAATCACTACTTGAAGTCAAACATTCGATGATATCGAACATTAGAACTTTCTTTTTTTCCTATGGCTCTATTAAATTTAGATTTGTGTGTTATAAAGTTTTTTTTTTTTTTGGAACTTTAGTATAAACCACAATCGCTATAACCTCTATCATAGCATCTACCCTTCGAGTGTGCACTTTGTGCGCATGGGGTAAACTCCCTACTGTGTAATAACCTTCAAATCATATTAGGGATGTAAACCGTATTAGGCAAGCCCTATGCGACAAGTTCGACTTAGAAGGCATTGAGGGGGGATCAATCCCGGGTCCATATGGATGACCATCCTCCAAACCAACAGATAACTCAGTTTCAGCTTGAACTCAAAATAAATAATTAATGAGGGAGGAATTACAACTATATTATTTATTATTGTTGTTGGTTTATATTATTTATTATTGCTACTAATCCACAAAGTATATTAGGGTCTTCCTCTAATAGACTTCATTTTTTTAGTCTTTCTCTCTTGTCTTTCAAGTCTTAATGGACATCTT
This sequence comes from Solanum commersonii, assembly GCA_029007595.1. Taxonomy (NCBI): domain Eukaryota; kingdom Viridiplantae; phylum Streptophyta; class Magnoliopsida; order Solanales; family Solanaceae; genus Solanum; species Solanum commersonii. The sequence continues at coordinate 291,608 of JAJTWQ010000033.1, forward strand.
TTTCATATACCCCACCCCCACCCACCCACCACTTTTAATGATTTAATTTGGGACCGATCGAAATATAGAATATGAAAAACGAGTCGTGTCATCAATTTAATTCTCTTGTGTAGGTAGATGTTGCCTGATAGAACTGATAATAATATACTGTGTAGGACGGAGTAAGGGTCCTTTTCACCTCTAACGAGTGGTCCGCAAAAGACTTTCTAAATGGGATAAGAGAATTTGGGATCGTGATCATGATCTCTTCCTTAAAGATTGGAATGAGTCGATATATATATATATTTGTGAACTAATTTTATTAGTTTAATCTTTAAAAAAGAGATGGTTATAAACCTGCATTCGCCAAAGAAGATCACTACTAGGCTTGACTTTATAACGATTATTCCAAAATTGTTGACGGGCCTCTTCTATCTTAGCCCGTTCTTCTATCGTTCCAGCATTTGGATCGAACTCCCACGTTTGTCGTCCAACATAGTTGTTTGTGCTGTACAAATATGGCCCATTTTGCCCTTCAGCAATCTTCAATCTCCACATCCTTAATTTCTTCTTCTACCTTTTAGCTTTAAAAAAGAATAATTAAAAATATGTCAAAATATCTTCTATTTATATATAATATATATATAACAAGAAACTAACTTTGTATGTATAATGTTTGGAAAATGATTGAACGTTCGAATGAACTCCTTCCGTCCTGACGTTTACCACCTCAACAATAAAATATATTCAGTGTACTTTCGCAAAGAAAGTATGAAATTTGAAATATATGTCGCCCCTACGTACCCTATTTATCTTTATAGGGTAGAAAAGTTGTTTCCAAAAAACTCTCGACCAAAAAAAAAAGTGATGATGAAGGGAAATTTTTATATATACTTACTAGGATTATATGTAGAGTTCTTGGATATGGAAATAAAATGAGTGAAAACTCCACTTAAATAATAAGAGTTTCTGCTGAAAGAGTGCAAGGTATAAAGGGAATGAACAATAAATTCTGGTAAACTTTATTTTATTTTATTTTTTATGTTAAAGACTCACTATAGTACTCTTTATATTAGAGGAATTTGGGTAGAAAGCAATAACAAAAAAAAGAAAAAACAGGATTATAAAGTTTGGTATAAGCAAAGTCAAGAAATTATGTTTGTGTTGAAAAAAATTAGTGATTCAACTATTTATAATACAAATTACTAGTTTTTTTTTTCGTCATTATGATGATGATAAAGATATATACCATTTACTGGCTTTTTCTTTGTTTTTTTATTTTTTTTAGTATTCCTTTCTTGCAGAATTCTTCATTTTGTCTTGTTTCTACTTTACATAAATACACTTAAAAATTAAATATAACAAATATTTGCAGTTAAAAATTTATGTGAAAATGCATATTATTACCTCCGTTCACTTTTAATTGTCATAGTTTCCTTTTTTAGAGTTAAACTATAAAAATTTTGACAAATATTTTACTATGTATATTTTCATCATATTGATATGCAAAAAATTGCAATTTATAGTACTTTTCGTTTAGTTTTTAAATATCTAAATTTTTTGTTTAAAATATCGAATAAGTGTAAGCTAATTTAACTTTAAAAATTTGTCAAACTAACTTTTCGAAAAATGCAACATGACAAATAAAAATGGACAGAATGAGTTCTTAATTATATCTCCAAGAAATACACATGTTTTGCATTTATGTACTTGGTATAACATCTCCAAGAAACACACATGTTTTCATTTATTTGCTTGGTATAATATAACATATTCAAAAATTTAAATTTATGATAAAAGCGGGGTATTTGATTTTGCAGAGCTTGTACGGTTATATGTAGCTTCTAATTTCTATGATGAATTCTTACGTAATTTACATATGTATTTTATCTGCGTGAAAAAAAGTGGATTTTGAAAACTTTAATAAGATTCTGTATTAATATATAAAAATGTATAACCTATAAAAATGATCGAGTTGATTAAGCAACTGATCTCTTAAATAAAGAATCTCGAGTTCAAAAATTCTTACATGCTTTTTAAGTCGAGCCTATCTCAATGGCTACGAATTTCCTTGTCAATAACAATTGTATTTTTTATTTTTTTGTCATTTAAAAAAGCATAAAATCTACACAATAATTAAACCAATAAAAAAAAAAAAAGAGGAGTCAATCACTTTTCATATTTATAATACATTTTATATACTGTCTTAATTATAAAAATTACAATAACTAAAGTAATATACTTCATATAATCTCTTATAAGATTAGAAAAATCATATAGAATTTTTCTACGCATCAATGAGTAAAATATGTTAACTTAATTAGATCACTTTATCGAATAATTACAAGTAAATTTCTATAATAAACATATTGATAATTACTTATTCTTTTTTTTGGTACAAGGTCTAAATTCCATTTATTGGACCCATTGGAATTTTTTTCTTCTTTTAGATAAAACAAAATTTTGGCATATAAGAACAAAAAGACAAAATTATAGTCATCTCAAAGTAAATTAAACCAACTAATCAAATCAACTAATTTGGTTGAATTTAAACGGACTAAAATATGCATGTTATTGATTCATCCAAAAATTATTTGAATTAAAATGAATAGGCTAAAATGTGGATTATAATCGAGTTTGTTCAATTTTTACTAAATTTTAATTATTTAATTTGTTCTTTTTATAATTTTTAAGTGTCATGACCCCGACCGTCTTAATTGGCACCCACACTAACTCTCTAGTAAGAGAACCACTACTACAACTCAAACCAAGCAACTAAACCAAAACTAAGACACTTAAATATATGAACGCAGAAATAATAGCTAAAAACTGAAGTTCTCATAAACTTCAACAAAAGATCTAACAACTAACAATGCGGAAGAATTAACCTAGAACCTGAAAGTCAATGTACCAAAACATCTAACAATGAACCAAGTATAAACAAGAAGGGATACAACCATACTAATGAACTAACTAAAATAAATATCTAAGTCCGGAAATCGTGGACATAGACGAAAGATAATCCCATGGCAGCCCAGAAGAATTGGCTCACCCTTGATTTCGAACGATCACTGATCTCCTAAACAAGGTCTGTCAGTAGCCGCTTGAAGATGCACTATACTTAACAAAAATAAGAGTAAGTGCAGTATCAGTACACAACCACAGTATACTGGTAGGATCATGCAGCAATCCCACTAAGTGCAACATACATAAGTCATCACAACAATATAATCACATTCATATATATCAACGTATACAATATTATCAACATTTACGAACAACGAACAATTTCACATTTTATATCAAATCATTGGTCCTCTCATGGAACCCAAACCCAAAAAGTTAGTATACTGAAACGTGGTATCCGATCCCATAATTCTACCGGAACGTGGCAACCGATCCCATAGTTATGCCGGAACGTGGCAACCGATCCAAGTTAGTTATGCCGTAACGTGGCAACCGATCCATTCAGCACACCACAATCACAAGTATATCATCAAGATCATACATTTAAGTCATGATTTCATGGCAATCATCATTCATCTATCTCATTTACAACAAGTGTGATCAATATTGCAACATTCATACATATACAAGTATCATAATGAAGTTAGGACAAACATACATCACACAATCATAGAATCGCAACCATCACCTATCTCGAAACAAGCGTGAAACCCTAAGAAACTTGATCCTTCCCTTTCCGGATTCGTTCCACTTGTTCTTGGTCTACAAACAATCAATATAATACGGGAATCAATAAGTAATCACTAATTACCCGAATTACTAACAATTCTATGAACCCTAGATCAAACTCATGATCCCAATTATCCAAATTAGGGTTGTTTCCCCTATAAAATCTATAACAAAACTTTCCCCCTTCAATATTCACTCATTCTATTACGTTCTATGGATCGAAAAACAGATTTGGGGAGTGAAAAACTTACCTTTAGCCTCAAGAATGGTGAAAAACGAGTAGGAGTCGCCTAGTGTTCGTTCCTTAACTCTAAAAGTCGAAAAGATCATAATGAGGTCGTTTAGGGGTTTATTAACGACTTTAATTCGTGTCGAGCCCGCCACAGCAATTGTCACCCCGTTGTAGCGTCCCCACCAAAGCTGCGAATTCCAGCGCCAAAGCGGATTACGCGAGACAGTGAGCAAATTAAAGAATTCCAAAATTTCCATTTCACAACACACCTCTAACCCACGACGCTCAGAAAATACCCTTTACGCCAAGATCGATTTCGAGAGTTCTACTCACCCGAATTCAATTCCGTAAAGTCGTATGGATTCTTTAACTAGTTATCTAACTACTCATGTAATCAAAGTCATAAACGATTCACCCGATTGTTACCAGATTTCCCTACACTTCGATGACTCCGATTTGGTCTAAATCTGGACAAGGTTGAGAAAAATCCAAATACTACGAAAAAGTTTTCCGTCCCCAAATTTTCCCCCGTTGGCTTTTCTATAACGACAGGAACCAATCATTACATTAAGTGCCTAATAAAATTATTATTTTACCCTTAATAGCAATTATTTTTGAAATAGCTAAAATATATCGCAAGACATAATAAAGATAAAATATTTAAAAAAAAGTCTAAATTAATATTTTCTTAAGAAACGTGTAAAATATAAACACAACAAATAATATGAGACGAAGGAAATAGTTACTACAATTAGTTTCAATATCCTAGATACTTGAACCCTCTACCAAGCATCCAAGTGAGCGAGAATAATTTAGGCTAACTCGTATTTTACGCATAAATACTTATATTACTACCCGAATTGAATATGAATAGCAATTCTTATTTTACCCATTTAAAATACCACTCACCCAATCAATCTATTAAAATATGAGAAAATTAAACGAGTTGACAAAATATAGACTCATCTTACCGATACTAATCCTTTATCATTAAAATTATGACACTTTGAAAGTCAATATATTGACTACAAATTACAAGTGTGGAGCTACCTAACTTTACTAAGTGCAATTTTGAATAAAAATCAGTTATAAGTCAATAACCTCCAAATAAATTAGGCCATGTGATCCTAGGTTTAGTACAATCCACTTCTTTAGGATATGTACAAATAAATGTATATTGCACATACATATTTAGTTGTAAAAATAATAATTAAAAGTTTTCAATCAATTAATAATTCTTATAAAAATTATAAATACACAACAATACTTCTTATTTTTTAAGCAGAATGAGTGATATATTTGACAAGGGTCGATGAAAAATACAAGCAAGAGTTGGAGCTCAGGTATTGAACACAAGCAAATCTGAAGCTTTTATTTAACTTAAATAAATAATAGTCCAAGATAATTCATTCGCAGTAAACAATATGATTTGATTTCTATGACGTATACCTAACTTGTACATTGAATGTTGCGACCTTATTATCATTAAAATTAGAACCGTTAATATGGGCTGATCTATTTCATTCGGGCTAACTCATACATGTTTTGAAATTTGACAGGCTAGGCCGGACTGATCCATTTATTTTGTGGGCTGGAAAATGGTCAGCCTAATCCACAAGTATGTAGGCTACGGGTTGTGTCGTGTCAGCCCACTCTTTTAAAAAATATAGTTTTTATAATTTTTTTAATCAAATTATAATTTAAAAATATTATCATAAATATCGACTGGACAATATTACATGGTGTTCGTGTTACTACTTGTTAATCAAATCCACAAATAAAATTATTTTTATAATATTTATTAAGTTTGATTTCAAGTAAAAATATAAATAGCTAAATAGAAATAGTAACCTAATTGTTTCCTAATGATCATAATAAAACACAAAAAATATAACAATATTTCATAGGCCATGGCCTACATAGTGCTTCCCTAAAAAATTTAGGAAATTTTTCTTTTATATAGTACATATTTTATAAATATAATTTGTATTTAAATTTTAATATTTAAAACTTTAAATAGATTTTGAGTTTGGACTCTTATTATTTTTAATACTCTATTTTATTTTTATTTGATCCACGAGCCGGTCCTACCCATATTTCTCAAGTCTCACTAATCAGCAGACTTATTCAGGCCGAGATAAAAAAAAATTCTTAAATAGGCTCCAAAAATCTTAGCCCCCCTATCATATCACGAGTTAGGCCAGACCGGCCCAACGGGCCTAACCCATATTAATGGCTCTAATTAAACTACTTAAAAATCGATATATTGAATATGATTTTAATTTGGAAAAATTACAAAAATCTCACCTTTTAGTTTACTTATTACCATTATCCCTTATAAGTTTTACAAATCTCCAAAATCCCTCATTTTCGCGCATCAAATTAATGTATCAGCGTTTATATTATTGTATCTCGTGCATCAGATTAATGTATCAACGCTTATATTATTGTATCTCGCGCATCAAATTAATGTATCAGAGCTATATAAGTGTTGATACATGCACGAGATACAATAATATAAGCGCTGATACATTAATCTGATGCGCGAGATACAATAATATAAGCGTTGATACACTAATCTGATGCGCGAAAATGAGGGATTTCTGTAATTATAAACTTTTAAGGGATAAATTGTAATTTTACCTTAAAAGTATGTGCCCTTTTAATTTCTACTTTGGATATTTGTAAGAAAAAACAAAGGATCGAGGAATTGTACCTTAATATTAATTAATTAATATCACTCATTGACATTTGACAATTACAAGTGAGGAGTTATACCTAACTTTAATTAGTGCAATTTCTAGGAGAAAAACTAGTTAAGTCATTAACCTCAAAATACTTATTACTTAAATAATATTTAACTTTAAATGTAACACCCATAATTGATTTCTATTTTTTTTTTAAAAGATGAAGAAGAAAATTTCAATTTTAATTGTAACTTGAGGAACTTGTATTAGTTCTCTTTAGTTTAATTCTGGTTTTCTTATGCCTATATCCTCAAGATGAGTAATAACTATTAAGAAATTTTTCAAAAATTTGTATAAATTATTTATTGGAGCAATTATAGATTTGGGGAAACTACTAATCTTAAACCGATACTTCTTTTGAACAAAATTTATTTAGTTAAAATGAAATTTGAAATGGATCAATAATAGAAATTTGTTGGCAGATACAAATATAAAAAAGTAAATCTAATGTGAGGACTTAATAATTAGTCCCTTCATCACACGACTCTTAAATTCAACATGTAATAAATTTCGAGAAACAAAGTCAAAGTATTTAATTATTTGCCCCATGCTTCCACCATATGTCATTGCCTGAAACCACCCAAATATATTGACTAAAGGTTACACGTTTCAATTTTTAAATACCATGTTGTGTCGCAATGAAAAAAACTTGCAACAATTAGAAGAAGAATAGATTGCTCCCACACATATTATTTGATTGAAAATTTTCTTTAACTTGTCCATCGATATGGCTCATTTGGTTTGACGGGTGGCTATGGGGGGGGTGAACCTTATACATTTAACTATTTGATATTTAGTACTCATTGTTTCGACTAATCTAGAATAATCAGACTAATGATTTGTACTTTGTTGAACTAAAGACGAATTTAGAATTTAAATTTTATGAATTTAACAATCTCAAGTTAATACTTAATACTATAAAATAATAGTTGAGTTCGACTACAATAACATATCTAATGTAATCTTACAAATTGGGCCTGAAAAGGTAGGATATACACAAACTTTACGCTATCTTTGTGGGGTAGGAAGGTTTATTCCAGTAGACCCCTGATTCAAAAAAAAATGTATCCGACACAAGATTATAAAAAAAAAAAAAGACAATAAATAAATGCAATAACAAATAGTAATACACTGGGAAGAATAAGAAACTACGATATAACTAAATAATACTTAAATAAAAATAATAATTGAGTTTACAAACAAATATCAAGGGTGGCTATATATAGAATAATAGAAGTACAAATCACTTTCTGTAGAGAATTATAGTGATATTAGACATTGTTACATCACTTACATTAACACAACAAACAAACAACAACGGACAACTCGATTCACTAAGCTCCCGCTATGCGTGGAATCCACCGAAGGACTAATTGCATTCTCTATATTTAGTTGTGTTTTAATAGTACTAAGACATTTCTGCGGTATTCTGCCAATCCCCACAATGGAAATATATTTCTATATGCTGCATAGTGCATCATACAATTCCTCAAGAAAACACCAGTTATTTCCTGCACATATTTATAAAGTCAGATAAAAGCAATATTTTGATAAAACTGGTTTTAGCAAATCTCTGTTCTTTTAAATATTGTTTTGCCATTTTGAAAGAGCTTGTTTCTTTATATTAATTAATCAGTATCAATCAAATACGACTAAATTCAAAACTAGTTCGAGTCAAGACTATATGAATCATCTATGTTCGTTTCGTTTAAATCCAGTCTATTTCATTCTAATACTTAATACAGATTAATTTGCGGAGTAATTACCTGCTGTGGGAAGTCACCATCTTCCATCTGAGAATTAATCAACAGCTTTGCTGCACGGTGGAGGGGCCTTGGATCTCTATCAACCTGTCCAAATAAGGAAGTTGGTAAATCTTGAACAAGAAACTTTTTACTATGATGGCGAATAAATTTGGCATTTTACTAATGGTAACAAGGAACTAACCTGGCCAGAGTGAATCAATCCCATCAATGCCCATGCAGTTTGTACAAGATTCGAGTGTTCTGTTTCAAGCTCTGTATATACCTGTTTGATCAAATACAAAGTTGATCGTAGTTGTCTTATGAACAGTCATCTTTATATTTCCTCCTGAAATGGAGCAAGATTCATGTCTAGAGTTCATGTAACCGACCTTTACATGGCCTTTTTATGCTTTTACATTACCTTGTCAGGACAAGAACGGTAGCTTTCTCCCCAACCACCATCAGACCTTTGTGTTCTTAGAAGAAATTCTACGCCTTTACGAACAGCTGCACAGTTGCTGTACAACAAGCCTACAGCAGCAAGCCCTCCAAGAGCAAACCAGGAAGCATATATGAAGCACACACCCCAGTTACCATACCTGTTGAAACGATTAATCATGTCATAATCGATAGAGCAGAAAGGAACTTACAAGTTCAAGGGCTCACAAGAGAAACATCATATACCATGAACCGTCAGGCTTCTGTACATCTTTAATATATTTAACACCATTATTAATAAAATTGTCAACCTCCTTGGTTCGGTGTCCAGGGTATAGCTTCTTAAAACGAACAAGTGCTTGGATTGCCGAGCTAGTGCACTCAACATGCCTGGAATGACATTGAATCAGTGTGAAGCAGTAAAACGAAGACTAGGAATAGGAAAAAAAAAACTAAAGGGAGAGAGAGAAACAAATCTTACTCATGCTCAATAACAATATCCTCGAAAAATTCAGTAGGATTGAGAAACTGAGAAATACAACAACCAAGAAAATTACTTATTCAGGTTCAGGGAAGATTATAGAAGAGGTTGAAGGTTTTCAACAACCTTGAAATGAAGCAGATATATAAACTTACTATATTATGAATCTCAAAACTCAAACGATTATTTTACTTGGCAAAGAAGTTACCTCCAAATACTCTGCGGCCCCTGCAGGTTCCCATCCTACTAAACCCCCATTCTTGCTCTGCAGTTTATTTAAAATAGATCTCATCATTACTAGAAATGACCCAAATGACGAGTGACTAAATTCAGAAAAAATGAATTCATTTCACAATTCACAGGTAGCCAGGTATTGGATAGGCTTCTCTTGGAATCATTGTACAAGCAGAAAACAACTGCAGATTAAATGACTTAACGATTTGAGGACACATCTCTCAGTGTCTACCTGTAATGAAAGAATAACATTCACCGAGTCATACAGTCGCACTGGATCCATTGCCTCACCAACTAATTCAGGAGGCATTGTAGAGAAGAGAAGGCAGCACTAGATAAACAAAAATAAGAAGATATCAGGTCAATTTACTAGCACTTATCATCATACCATTTTCAACAATTACAAATTGAAATCTCATTTCATTGAAAAGTTAGGTACCGTTAATGCTTCGGCAGTGCAATCAGATACTTGCCATCCATGATCTTGATCTGCAAAAGCCCATGATCCTTTTGAGATATGCCGATACATACCTTTAAAATCACCAGAAGGATTGTCCTTCACCTGCAAGAAGTCACTTACATTAATAAGGTCCGCAATTTGAAAGAGCTGATATGCTCATGATCTAAACATCCAAACCTGAGATTGTTTTATAAAGTCATGTCCCTTTCTAAGAGTATCAGATATCTCATCATTCATCTCACTGGCCAATAGTGCTTGAATAGCTAAACTAGCATCCCATGATTGACTACCACAACCCTGCAATTCAACAACAAATACTCGCCAATTTCAGTAACAAATGTTTGCATCACTTCAAACTAGGAAAAGGGGGCTAGATTTTTTATATTACAAACACACGTTAATTGTAAATGAGCTCCTGTTCTCAACTCATTGTGGTTTGTGAAATAGTATTATTCAGATCTACCAACCTGCATTTTCATTCCATCTTCAGCTACCCATAAATAATCTGGGATCCTAGCAAGATGTTTTTTGAAATGATCGCCATTGGGATCCTCAACCCAACAAGCAAGCATACTCAATACCTACACCGTCAAAGTGTTACATTCAATGTTCTCTAACAATTGAACTATTGTAGTCATTAAGAGAATGCAGGTAATTTATTAGTCTGTCAAAAATGAATTAGTTTCAGTACTTTTTCCACACATCCCATGGTGATGTATCGACTATTCTCGTCTTCGTAGTGTATGTGTTTCATGGTAACTTCAAGAGCTTTATTTCTCAGCTTGTTGAAAGGCCAACGAGTCAATAGAGGCTCGGTACATATGTAGAGACTATCCCACATCAAATCTTGAACCAACGGATGCGGGTAATAAAGATCCTCCTGCAGCAACAAGTTCATGTTTGAGCATTTGTAGAAGATGGTATGATGTAGACACTAACTTCAACACTGAGGACTCGTTTGGTCCGTAGACAAGGTTATACAGGGACAAATAACACCAAACTTCATGTCGAGATTGTTTTTCCTATCTTGGTAATCAAACAACCTTTGAGAGTCATACCTTAGCACATACATGGCGCACTTTTTTCCAGTTAATTTCATCATATGGCTGATCATACAGCTCTTCCCTCAATTGCAAAATGAGAGGTGTGATTGGACCAACAAATCTCTTTCCATAGAGATAAGACATTGGCATGTAGACCGTTCGGCAGTAACACCACATTTTTGCTGCAGTTAAATAACAAGGAATAAAAATATTAACCAACCTGGATGATATGCACGAGGAATAAAAATGTTTAACCAACCTGGATGCACGGGAAGAAAAGATGGAAGAATCCAAAACTCAGGTGGCATTGGATTGGTTCCTACCCATTCGAAAGCTCCAAGAATCTGATTGAAAGAAGGGGAGATTTCTCAGCACAAGAAGACAAGGTTGCTCGGATCCTCCAAAAACATTGTCGCACCCATGTCAGATCTTCAAAAATGCACGACAACATTTTGGAAGAGTAATCGTAAACATAGCACGAAGACATACATGACACTAGAAATTTACTTAAATATAGGAAATGATTAGTTTAAATAATATCAAGCCGTCTATAAGATAATTACAACAGGTTAACATTCACTAACAATGTGAAATTTTTTGTACATTGTCACTTGTCAGTAAATATACTATCTACTATCTATTATAACAAGTTAAAATAAATGGATAGGATATATAATTTGTACGCTATCAGTGTATATAAGTTAAATACTAGTCATACCGAGAGCCATGTTTTTCCCCAAGAAGGAATGGTGATGACACTACCATGATCAAGAATCCATTTCCTTGCTCTAGCACAAGCATTGTTTACGCCACCATCTGGTCCTTCTCCAAGGATCCTCATGCAAATGTAACTCAGAGCTGTACAGAACATAGTACTGTGACCTTCTATGTGCAAACCCCATCCACCATCTTCATTCTGAATAATGCAGAATGCTGTTAGTAATCTGGAAATGAGTTTAACTTTTATGCACTCACAGTATATATAATATATTGTCTATAGCAATCTTAATTTAGTAACATAAAAATGCTGTAATAGCTTATTATAGCCTATCAAAATACATCAATAGATTCTTTATACAATCAGCATTTGATGATCCCTCGATTTAAATTTGTTTGTCTTGCTTTCCTTTGTGAAACTCTTTAATTCTAACTTTCCACAAGACCACAAAAGTAAAGGACATTTTGGTACATTATACATGGGCATAATACATAAACATGCATTTTAACTTCGCCTCAGTAGACATCTTTGCCCTACAATTCTAGTTGTACACAAGTAAACACTTAACATGTATAAAGTTGAACGTAGAACGTTTGAGATGCAAATTGCCACGTAGAATGCGACTGTTTTTACTTATACAATTTTATACAAGTTTAATTGTCTACTTGTGCACACCCAAAGCAAACTTGGCTTCAACTAATATATATGCCCTCTAACTTTGGGTATGCACAAGCAAGTACTTAAATTTGTATAAAATTGAATAAATAAACACATTCATCATACATGGTCGTCATACGTGTATTATGTTACGTAAGATACGTATGTCTACTTGTTCAATTTTATACTAAATTTAAGTGTGTAATTGTGCATATCTAAAGTTGGAGGGCAGTAATGACACCTAAAGTCAAGTTAAAAGGCATATTTATATATTATATCTATACTCATTGTGGCATTAAGTCATATACCTGGTGACAGTATATATATCGAAGAATTTCCTTCCGATGTTCAGCTGGGAATACAGTATTAAGATGCCCAGTGATATACATACAGATAACCTGAAACAATTTTGGCTTTAGTCCATCCATTTTGTCAAAAAGAATTTTACTAATCGAAATGAAAAATCTTACTAGAGGTGGAAGAAAGTAGAGAGGTCCGGCAGTTTCAGCAGGCCAATGTCCATCAGTAGCCTGTAAAGCTGAGAAGAAATGGACAGCTCTACGCAATGCAATTGTAGCAATTTCATGGCTAATTTCTTCACCTTCTTCTACTTTTACTGCAGAAATTCTCTGTTTGAAATTCTTCTCTCTGAGGAACTGCACAAATATTGTACCTCTTTTAAATTACGCATAATATATAAATAACCCTTTTAAATCGGCTTCAAATTATAATTTTGATAATGCACAAAAAAACACTTTAACTATCCAAAATTTAAACAAAAAAACACTCTAACGTGATATACAAATGCTCCGACTTGGATAAGTGAACCACTCAGTTGTTGCCAACTAACTAAAATAAATACACCCAGATTTTAAAAATAATAAAAATAAATTATAATATAGAATAAGGTGAAAGTGAAAACAAATTCATTTTTAGGAAAAAAATTAGTACCTCTTCTCCTCTTTCTTCTAAAAAAAATCTTAATCTAAATTTCTAAAATTTATGCCCGTTATATTTAAATCAAAGAAAAAATTGTTCAAAATATGTGCTAAAATTTCATATACTTGAGCGGTTACCTATTCTTCTTCCTCAATTTAATCAAGGTTCAACACTTTACAAACAAGAATTCTTCTTTTCGTTAGTTTGAAGTGTATTTGTGCTTTAAGTTGTCAAATACTTAATGGAAAAAAACATGGTGCTTTGTGTGTTGTGATTGTCATAGTGAGTAGCAAATTACAATTATGAATTTTTGGAGGCCAAAAAATGAACATATAGTGCTAAAAATTATTAAGTAAAGTGGTGCACTTAAAGTCTTTGATAAATTGTCTGAATGAATTTTTTAGAGATTTTTGTCAAATTCGAGTAGCAATATGATACCTAATCAAAATGTAAGGAGTCCCTTAAGTATGGATCAGAGTACTTGATTGAGAACCTTCGAACTTAAATTGCATTCAACTTTTACAAGTGTATACTCACCCCATCTTGCCAAAAAAACACTTCATTATAGCTTTTTTTCACAATAACAAAAAAATAATTCAATGTCACTTGCATTTTGCAATCAACAGCAAATAATGCAAAAAAAGGAAAAATTGTTGAAAAAATTAGAAAGAGAATAAAATGAAATATAATTTTAAAAATGAATATATATATATATATATATATGGATATATATGGATTGATTAAAGATTTAATTGTCTTTTTAATGTTATTTACTGTTGGGCCCCTCAATTTTTACATCTGATGCACCTAATTGGGTGTATTTCACGCATTTTGTCAGGTAGGATCCAGGTGTTTTTTTGTTTAAGTTTTGAATAGTTAAAATGTCTACTTGTGCACTGACAAAGTTAAAGGTCAAAGTTATAATTTGAAACCAAGTTAAGGTCTAATTTATGTATTATGCCTTTAAATTATAATTAATAGGAGTGTTCTATCACAATATTCATACTAATTAATATATAATCATACATCTTGATAAATGATCTGAAACAAGTAATTAAAAAAAATATGGAGAAAAAAAACAAAAAAAAACAAATATGCTAAAAGTGAGAACTAAAAATAAAAATATATATTTGATGACTTTTTACTATTTGTCAATGCTAAGAGTTATCCGAAAATTCAAAGGACATAGAATAGTCTATAAAACTAGTGTGTATCTAATCTATGTAATTAATTACTAAACTAGTGGAATTTCTATAAGGTGCTCACTGCTCATTTATAAATTGCATAATAATTTGCCCTTTAACTTGGCATCATTTCACATTTAACTTGTATACAGTTGAACAAGTAGACACATGGATTATATGTGGTATAATACACATATGACATCGCGTAGGATTCCACATAGAACATATGTATTTATTTGTTCAGTTTTATACAAATTTAAATTGTTTATTTGTGCATATTTAAAATTGAAGGACATAAACATAAGCTAAGATCAAGGTAAATGACATGTGTATGAATTATACCTTTATAAATGGTCTATAAAACTAATTCTTTAAGCATTTCAAAATGGCATGAATAAATAAATGAGTCATTATCCAATCTTGAATCAGAATCTAGATGACTTATTAAACAATGAATTAATTCAATATGTCTAATTTTTTGTCGAGTTTTAATTTATTATAATTTGGATATAAAACTAAAATTAAATCTTTTTTTTAAAATTTAATATATATAAATATATAAAAACATATTAGATAAAAATTGTTATTTAAACATTTTCGTAGATTAATTTTATTATCTTAATCTTTTTATTAAAAAAAAGATAGTTGTAGACCTGCATTCTCCAAAGAAGATCGCTATTAGGCTTGACTTTGTAACGATTGTTCCAAAATTGCTGACGGGCCTTTTCGATCTCGGCCCGTTCTTCTGTCGTTCCAATATTTGGGTCGAACTCCCACGTTTGTCGTCCAACGTAGTTATTTGTGCTGTATAAATATGCATCTTGCCCTTGAGCAACCGTCAATTTCCACATTCTTGATTTTTTCTTCTACTTAAAAAGGATAACAATTTAGTGATATCAATGAGAATCTCATATGTAATGTATGTGAATTCAATTATCTAAAGGCGGAGACGACCATATGGATACAATAAGCGAAATATAATCAATTGAATATTCTTGTAAGCAATTATATGTATTTTTTTAAAACCTTATGTGATATATTTTATTAGTCAATTTAAAAAGGACTGATATATTTCTACATTTAATAACAATTTAACTTTAAACTCTCGATTTTATTTTTAATGAGATTATTCATAGTGATATATACTCCTATATCTTATTTTAGACCATAAATTTTAAAGATTCTTAAACTTCGTGTGCAATTAAACACCTTTATGTAAATTGGGATTAAGTGAATACAGTATATATAGACAAGAGTCATAATTTTTAGTTTATATGTTTTTATATCACGTTTTTCAGTTTATTACATTCTTGATAGATTATTCATACACATAACTAATTACTATTTTTTTTACAAATACAAATACACATAACTAATTACTATTTTTTTTATAAATACAAATACAATTTTGAGCCAAAATTATTAAATTTCGATAAATCTGTAACTATAACATTTGTTTTGCCCTTGCATGTAGATTAAAATTACTTTTCTTAATACAAAGATTGCACCACCCCTTTTTCATCAAACCACTAATAGGAGGACAGACATATAAAACTTTTTTCTAACCCTCTTAAGGAGTTTTCACCTTTTTTACTCTCTTAATAATTTAAAGAGAAAATACATCAAATCACTCTTTAGCTTGACGATAAAAATTACTTTAGCACTTTAACTATATGAGAATTTAAATATCCCTTTGACAACTTTCACTCTAACACTACAATTTCAAGTGTGAAAGTGCATTACACAAGTGCCTTGTTAGTGCCACATCAATATCACGTCAAAGCCACATAAAAATTATATTTAAGTTTATTTTTTAAAATAAAAATTAAGGGAAAAAAAATAAATATACCCTCAAACTATCGTAAATAATATGCGGATACCTTTCGCCACACTTATGGGATATTGTTGCCCCTCCCATCCAAAAACTAGGACATATATGCCCTTCACTTTAACGAAAGACTAAATAGGGACACGTGACGCAATCGTATCCATCGATTCGATATTTAATAAATGTTAAATTGGTGGATAAGATTATGGCATGTGTATGTTCGTTAGTATAAAGTATATATATGCTTTAGTTTTTGGACGGCAAGGACACCAATGTTCCAAAAGTATGACCGAGAGTATCTGCATATCATTTACGATAGTTCGGAATAATTGAAAAATCTTTTACACCGCGATTGGAAAACATCAAACAACGAATCACCCAAAATTTCAGAAGTTGGATCAAATTTTTTTGTTCTAATATAGGCACAAACCTTGTTGATGAAATGTATGGAGCTTGACTAGTTGAAGATGTCATAATTAAAAGTAACTTCAATTTTTAACTGTCAACTTCAATTTTAATTTTGACCGTCATTATTGAAGAAAATTAACTCTAATTTAAAGACAATAATAATAAAGTAAGATGATTTCTATGCATATTCAGTTTAAATAAGAAAAAAAGTTCTAGGAAAAAAAAATGAGAATGAAAGTGCAGAAAAGAGTGGGAAGAGAAAGATAAATGGCATTAGGTGGAGGCTTTGAAGAAGGTAAAAAAGTGTGTCCGTGTATTTTTTTATTTTTTTATTTTTGAGGGGGGGTGGGGGTGTCGAAGAAGGAGAAGTGGGGATGGCGTGCGTGGGTGGTGTATTTTGAAGAAGGAAAAAGGGGGTGGTGGGGGGCTTCAAAGAAAGAGAAAGAGCTATGGTAGCGTGAGTGTTTTTTTTTGTAAAAAATATATCTATTTTTTAATAATATATCTATACATATATATCACTGGATCACTTTTTTCTATTTTTTTTATATACGTGTCTTCAATTAATTCTTTTAGTCATGTCAATTTTTTGGGTGAAATTAAATTTAATTGAAATTTTTTAAAAGGGTATTTAAATATCTAAGTTTTGTTATCAAGTTTATAAATGATTTAATGCATTTCTTTAATACAAACTTACAATCTTAAAATTGAAAGTGAGAATATTTACCAACTGAATATCTCTCTTGTTGGCTCTAAATGTACAATAATTTTGCAAGCAAAAATACTAAAGATGAAGTGATCACAAAAATGTTTTGTTAAAAAAGAGAGAGAGAGAGTAAAAACTCACCAAGTTTGGTAGGTTGAAAGAGAAGAAATCATAAATTATGTTTGTGTTGTAAAAATGAGTGATCTATGCAACTATTTATACAAAAAAATAAAGGATTTTTAGTTGTTTTTTTTGTCATTATTATTATTATTATATTGAAGAGTCATTAAAGGTCGGCAATGAGTAGGAGGAGTTGTACAATGAGCAATATAAATCTATATTACTTTATAAGAAGAGGGAATAAGTATTCACCACAAGTCAACATGTGTTTCAATAAGAAGAGGGAATAACCAATATATTTATAAAAAAAGATGATATATAAAAAAAAATGGAGAGAGTATTGGTTTTTCAAAATGGAAAAGGACAAAACACATATAAAATGAAAAGACATATAAAAAAAAATTAATTTAACTCTCAAACATAAAAAGTAACATATGTTATTAAAAACTTTAATGAAAAGTACTATAATTTACAATAAATAATAACTTAAAATATCTACAAGACAACAAAAAAAAAGACTAATTTTTGTACTTCTTGTGTCACATAAATTAGGATTGGGATGATTTTAAAATTTTAATTTTGGCTATACATTATAAAATAGCCGAAAAATTGAATGATATAATTTTTTTAAAAATAACCAAATGAATCGTCTTATCAATAACCCTAATGTTACTTCTACTCTGTTTATTTTTACTTAAATTTAGAAAGATATGCTTCATTTCTACCCTCAATCTTATCGCTACATTTATTTGCTATTTAAAATTGAAATTAAAAAGACAAATGACAAATAAGTTTCTATATTAGCTCACTTATGAGCAAAATATATTATAACAATCTTTACTAATTTTATAACAATACATAAACTATACTCCCTCAGTCCCATATTAGATGGGCACTTCCAACTTTACACGGTGATTAAGAAATCATTAATAAATTGGAAGACTTCACCATTTTGCCCTTTGTTTATATCAATGCACATTGAAATGAGTTACAAAAAATACACATACAATATAGGAATGGTCATATTAATTGTAGGGGTAAAATGGAAAAGAATTAACTAATTCTATCCTAATTTAATAAGTGCTCAAATAATATGAAAAATTTTTTTTTAGTAAGATTCTCATCTAATATGGGACGGAGAGAGTATTACTTTTTGAAAATGGAAAAGGGCAAAACACATATAAAATTAAAAGACATAAAAAAAAGTTGGTTTAACTCTCAAACATAAAATGTAACATATGTTATTAAAAACTTTAATAAAAAGTACTATAATTTACAATAAATAATAACTTAAAATATCTACAAGACAACAAAAAAAAGACTAATTTTTGTACTGCTTGTGTCACATAAATTAGGATTGAGATGATTTTAAAATTTTAATTTTGGTTATACATTATAAAATAGCCGAAAAATTGAATGACATATTTTTTTTAAAAATAACCGAATGAATCGTCCTATCGATAACCCTAATGTTACTTCTACTCTATTTATTTTTACTTAAATTTAGAAATATATGCTTCATTTCTACCCTCAATCTTATCGCTACATTTATTTGCTATTTAAAATTGAAATTAAAAAGACAAATGACAAATAAGTTTCTATATTAGCTCACTTATGAGCAAAATATATTATAACAATTTTTACTAATTTCATAACAATACATAAACTATACTACCTCCGTCCCATATTAGATGGGCACTTCCAACTTTGTACGGTGATTAAGAAATCATTAATACATTGGAAGACTTCACCATTTTGCCCTTTGTTTATATCAATGCACATTGAAATGAGTTACAAAAAATACACATACAATATAGGAATGGTCATAATAATTGTAGGAGTAAAATGGAAAAGAATTAATTAATTCTATCCTAATTTAATAAGTGCTCAAATAATATGAAAAAAATATTTATAGTAAGATTCTCATCTAATATGGGACAGAGAAAGTAACAACATAACTTTATTAATGTTGGGCCCGGACAACGCCCGGGCTTTCTTTACTAGTATCTTTATAAAGCTGAATCTAAAAAAATTGATGTGACATCTCTATGACCATCATTTGATTTATCTTTTTTCTCAATTTTTTGATTTTTTAAATTCATTTCTTAATATAATAATCTACTAAATACCTCTAATGCATCTATTAACCTACAATTAAAGAGGATGATGAAAATTTTTAGCATAAAGAATATATTTATTGTTGCAATAGAAAATAAACAGTTGTAACGGTTTTGTAATCAATCAATTTAAAAAGTATAAAAAAAATATGTAAGAGATCACATAATCTATAAGTAACTTGACAAAATGGAAGAATCATTGGAAGAGAAGATTTACTACTTCAGGTAAATTAATTTTTTGAAAAGTTCTACTACCTTAGATAGATCAAATTTTTGATTTGTTTGTACAAATAAAACTAGGCTTGAGAGCACATATTCTGAAGGTAAATTGTCAAAATGGAAGAATCATTTCAATAGCAGATTTGCTCCTTCAGGTAAATTAATTTTTTGCTTTATTTGTGTAAATAAACATCATGCAGGAAATGAAATCAAGAACTCATAGCAAGAGATGATTTACTAGCTCAAATAAATAAATAAATTTGATATGCTTGTATGAATGAATTCGTTAGAATATACCTGTGTAAATTTGACCATTTTATGCCAACAAGAATTACAACAAGCGGATCTAGCAAAATAAGAATGAAATCCTATTTAATAATTCAATATACTTGAAGATCGAAAAACATCAAAATGTCTTCTAACATTCAACTTGTGAACCGTGGAAATGATGCCACCATGAAATATTAATTCTCTCATTCTATTCTTTTTTATTTACAAATAACGACAAAGCTCTCTGAAACTAATTTAGAGATGAGAAGTAGAGATCTCATAATGAACGAAAAATTCGCCGACTCCTTCACTTTGTCTCTTTTTCTAATGATGATGGAATGTTATCTCTTCATAAAAAGAGAAAGAGACAGTATCTCAAAATTCTTTCAAAGATATTGATGTAAGAAGAAAAATCATGTAATAATCATTTTTTTTAAAAATAAAAGACTTTTGAAAGGATTTTGCACTATAATTTCTTCTACAAAAAAAATATATATTGAGAAGAAAAAAATCATTTTGATTGAGAAACTTATAGAAAGAATGATAAGTGGTTCAAGGGCAAGAAGAATTATTTAGAGAGAGAATCAATTAAATTAGGAAGGAATAAGGAGAAAATAAGGATAAATGTATATTCTAATTCCTTTTTCTTCCCTTAAAAACGTCTTTTTATTCCCCCTCCCTTAAAAACATTTTTTGTTGAATTTTTCCTTATTTATCTTTAATTAAAGTTTGTTTATTTTCTTTTATATATTTTCAATTGAAGTTTTTTTATTTTCTTTTATATATCTTTAATTAGAATTTATTTCTTAAAATTATATATATGACGTGACATTTTTTCGGGCCTGAAATTTTATTTATATTTTTATAGTTTTTTTGTTTTTAAATTTTATATTATTTTTTAAATTCTAAAAGACTGAATTTCACTTTCAAATTTTATTAGACTATCAAAGTGACCATATTTAATTCCATTCATCATCAATCATTCTATTCTTTTTTTTACTTCCTTACCTTAATTTGATCATTACTCTCATTTATATCATTTCCTTAAATCACCTTTTTTTTTTAAATTTATTTACCTATAATGTATTGAAATAATATGGAAAGTTATAAAAAAAATTGATTCTCTTTTCTGATAAAAAAGAATAATAGGATAGTTTGAAATGAATGAGAAGACAAGGCATGAAATTGAGTAAAAAGTAAAAGGAAGGAAAAGAAAAAAAAAAAAAAAAGAGGAAAAAATAATAATTAAAAATACTACCATAAAAGAAAACACAAAAAAGGAAAGGGAGTTATACGTTACTCTTTGTTTTATTTTGTTTTACTAATTACATCATTCTCTTTCTATTTTTTATTTAACATTAAAATAGAAAAAAATTATAAAAATATATGAACTAAACTTTCAAAGAATATTTTGATTTTTATTAACATAACACATAAATAAATAAATAAATAAAAATTAAAAATCAAGAACAGGAGAGAAAAAAATTATTATAATTCTTGATCAAAGATATATTTTTCATATAAATTTTATAGATAAAAAAATTAAGAAAGAATAGAAATTTCATAAACAATATTAAATTCTACTATATTATAAAAGAGAGTTTAGATCCAAGTATAATATATAATATTCAAGATTGGGACTTTTCCCAATCTTCAATATTATATATTATACTTGTGGGACTTTTAAAAGGGAGTTTATGCCCAAATATAATATATAATATTCAAGATTGGGACTTTCTTGAATATTATATATTATATTTATTATATAGTAGAACTTGGGCATAAACTCCCTTTTAAAATAATATATATATATATATGTCACAAATGGAAAAATCCCAATCAAGGAAGCAATATATATCATTTACAAATGACTTAAAAAACATTAAAAATTACCATAATTACCAATTTAAAATATTTAAAAGCTATATAATAAAATAGGTTGACTCTCAGAATTCTATCAGGCTCACATATATTGGGACAAAAAAAATAACACATATCATTTTAAAATTACCAAAAAAGTATTATAAATAATAATAATTAACAATTTAAAATATCTTAAAGACATTTTAAAAGGGTTAAATTTGTAATTTTATCCATATCACATATATTAGGACAAAGTGACTAGTAATGTAGGTTATTTCAAAGTTACATAAAAATATTATAAATCACAATAATTAATAACTTAAAACATATATTTTTTTAAATATGAAAATTTGGATGACTCTCCAAATTTTATTTGTGTCACATAAATTGAGACAACAAAAATAACATATATTGGGTCCATTTTAATTTATTTGTCTTATTTTTTTATATTTAAAAATTGCGTAAAAATACTATAAATCATGATAATTGACAACATAAAATATGTTTTGAAAAATATACAAAAAATTCCACTGATTCTTGAAGTGAATCTATCGTAAAAATACTATAAATCATGATAATTGACAACATAAAATATTTACAAAATGTTATATGTGGGTAGTCTTATTATGCCTTAAATAGCATCAAAGAAAGTACAGGTTTGTGATATAAAAACTTATTCCTTTATCCACGCAAACAATCGCTTTAAAAACTCGATTATTAGCCCCAAAACATACCATTTATATTATTGGGCTCGTGCATAGCACGGACAACATTATCTAGTTATGATAATAAGAAAGAGAGATGAATAAAAAAAAATATTGGGAAACTTTAAAAATAAAAGGTAGAAAGAAAAAGTAATAAATTGTAATAATGTGAGGAGAGAGATAAATAAAATATTTGATTTTTTTTAATTCTTAACTAATTTTTTAGATTAAAATATAAATAATTGTAAAGAAGAAAATTTTTGTGAATAATAATAAGAATAAATTATGATGATAACGAGGAGAGATAATAAAATTTTCATTTTTAAAAAACTATAAAAATAGAAGGTAAAAAAATGAATTTAAAATAATAATAAATTATAATAATGATGAGGAGAGATGAAAAACAATAAATTGTACATGGTAAGAAGATAAATATATTTATCATAATCATAATATAAAGGTGTGTACTATAAATATGCTAAACAGTTACTACTAATTAAGATACTATTTATAACTTCTTTTGAGTTTTTAAACATAAATATAAAAAAGAAAGAAATATTTAAAAGTCAAGAAAAGGAGAAAAAGGATAATTTAAATTCTTGGTATATATATATATATATCAAGAGAAAAATTTAAAAGAAAAGAAAAGGATTTATTAAAATAATAATAATAATAAATTAATAATAGTGATAATAAGGAAAAGAAATAAATAAGATTTTCTTTAGACAACAAAAGGGGAATTTAAAAAATGTTTTATAGCAACAACGAGAAAAAAAAAAGTAATTATAATAAATTGTACCAATAGTGCAGAAAAAGATAAATAAAATATTAAAGATCTATTTTTTTTAAAAAGAAATTACAAATCAAAGAAAGAAAACAATTAAGGAAAACGAGAATTTTTTGAATAAGAAAAATAAATTATGATAATAATGAGGAGAGATCAACAAGAATTTTTATTTTAAAAAACTATAAAATAGAAGGTGGAAAAAAGTAAATTGTAGTAGTAGTAATAATGAGGAGAGGTGAAAAATATTTACTATTTAATAAATTGTAATAATGGTGAGGAGAGAAATAAATAAAATATTTTTTATTTTTTTTGCAGATTTTATAAATCAAAAGATAGTAAAAAATTTCAAAAAAAAAAGAAGATAAATGATAATCCTGACCAAAGTGAGGTTCTACATCAGTCGTTTATCTTCTACCTTTATATTTTTCTAAATTGAGATATCAATCTTCAATTATAGTACTTAATAATGATTAATAAAAAAATTAATGTTTGTGCGTAATTGCAATACAAATTTAAAAAAAAATCTTTTATCTTGTGTTGCAATTTATTTCAATTTTCTACATTGAATAGATGAATTTTCAATGAATATTATGTATGATAAATATTTAAAAGGTATGTTTTTATACTAGATTTACTTCTACGACTTTGCTACAATAAATCTTTAGCTCGATGACCATTTGTGTTCTTTTCATTTTGTTCAAAAAATCAAACACATCATATAATATATTTAATATTGTATTATCCATTTTTTTTCAAGTGCATCAACAATTCGGCAAAACAATTATGATTCAATTAAAAGAAAATATTTATTATTTAAATTACGATTCTAATCAATAGAAAAAAAAATTCATACTATATTGAATTATTTCAACAGTTATTATTATATTGGTTAAATTATATTTAATAATAACTATAACTTAAAACTTAAATCTATTTGAATTTGAAAATTAGAAATGATTCTTAAAATATTTTTGATATTCAAATATAAAAAATGATTTATTTAAATATTTTTAATTATTTTTTTCTTATCGCGCGAAGCGTGAACATATTCACTAATTATACTATGTACTTGATTTTTCTTATTTCCTTATCAAGTGCCTCTAGACACAGATAATATACATGGGTCCATTCTCTCTATAGCATTTTAATTTTATTATCCCTTATAAGTTTAAAATGTCAAGTCATTATCAGTTTCATTCATAGTTTGTGGACTCTATTTGTCATTCAAGCTTCACTAAATGTTATGAACATACTATACCGATAAAAATCTAAATTTCCACAAGTTTAATGTTCTGTTTTATTTTTTTGGTTGAAAAGAGAAATATTATATATATATTAATTATGCATCCACAGGCCAGGTGGCCAAAAGTAGTACTGCAACCTATCGCTATATCTATATTAGTAATAGTACATTTATCCGACATAGAACTTGTTAGTTCATTTACAACAAAAGGAATCCCCTTCTTATCTTCTTAACAAGTTTTATGTTCATAACAAGTTTTATGTTCAATCAATAGTAATATTTTTTTATTTGATCCAATAATTTTTCTTTCAAGGGAAAAAGGATCTGATATACCCCTCAACTTTATCATTTAGAGCTGATATACCCCTTGTTTTAAAAGTGGCTCATATATATCCCTATTGTTACACAAAGGACTCACATATACCCTTTTCTTCTAACGAAAGCAAAAAAATAATAATTTTGAATTAATTTTTAATATTTTTTTATTAAAAAAATAATCCATGTAGGGATATATTTTATCCTTCTCACGCTTTTTTTATTACTTTTTTAATTCAACCGCTAATCTGAATTTATTATTTTGATGGTCAAATTTATTCTTTTCACTTATTTTCTTATAAACTTTATTATAGATGTCCTAAAAAAAATTACAGATATAAAAACTAAATTACAATAGCAAAAAATGTAGTTTAGTTTTTTTTCTCTTTTTTTCCATTCACACTTCTTTCTCTTTTTATTTCTCTTATTTTACACTAAAGAATGAAAAAAATTTGAAATAAGAATAAGAAACTCAAATAATAATCAAGAGAAGTAAAAAAATGATTTATGTGTGAAAAAGATCAAATACATAATTTTCTAAAATATTATAAATAAATAAAAAAATTAAAATTAATTTTATCACTTTTGTAACGGTAGGGATATATGTGAGCCACTTTTGTAATAGCAAGGGGGTATATGTGTGCCAATTTTGTAACAGAAGGGGCATATATGAGACACTTTTATAACGAAGGGTATATCAACTCTAAATAACAAACTTGGGGGTATATCAGGACATTTTCCCTTCTTTCAAACTAATTTTATATATAACTATAATTCATTTTACAAATAAAAATAAAAATTATTAAAAGACTTTATCAATTAAATGTAGATAGAAAACTTACAAACATAACTTATGATTTGAAACTACGTGTAATGATTTTTCACTGCAGACATTAATGACACATATACTTTTAAGTATGTATCATCTAACCACTACCAACATTTAAAACTAAAATTTAATATGCTAACAAAATTAAAATATTATTTCAATAAATTTCATTTTCAAACGTATTTTTACTCGAAGTTTTATTATTTTGTGATATACGAAAAAAATTAAATAGAAGTGTTGTTGCGTGTTAGATAAAAATGGTATTTTATTATTATTATTATTTAATAAGATGAATTAATTATTTGACTTAATATATTAATAGCTTATTAAATTTGCCAGTAAATTTTATTTCGACACTCTAACAACGACTTGTTCCAATTGAACACCCAAACACACAATAAAGTATTCATATTAGACACTTTTGGTTCAGATTTTAAGGAAAAAAATTGTGGGCATGTTCACAAACGCCTATTAGTTATATTTATCCTAACTACATAAAATATGTCATCTCATTTAATTATATACATCTAGCTGAATTGGAACATCCTTGAAGTTTACGACTTGTTGATGCGAAGCTAATACATATAATTAAATAATGTGACATATTTCATATCCAACACATATTTATTATTTAATTCAATATTTGTGTCTGACATAATGTTAAAATAAATATTAGATTACATACTCTTCTAATGTTAGTCGTGGCAACTTAATTAAATTACGTACAAGTTTTTAATGCCCAATATCACTCTATGTTGTGTTAACTTGAAAATATTAAAAATTAATTTATCGTTTAAAAATATAATGGCTTAAGTCATCCACAACCCCTTAAAGTTGTCCGCATAATCCACTTGAACACCTCAACTTAGGCCTGTATCTATTGAACACCTCTACCACTCGAATTGATACCTATTTGACATTTTTTTGACAATCAACCAAATATTTTAAGTGTGTGAGATACACTCGCAGTGACATGGCACAATTACGAATTAAATTGTGACATGTCATTTAGTTTCAAAAAATTATTTAAAAACATCTTATAAGAAAATATTTTAAAGTAAAAAAAATAATAGAAAAACAAAAATTAACCCAACCCAACCCACCCATCCAAAACCTTCCCGGCAGAACTAATCGTCCACCATAGTCCATCTACCATCATAGTCCGATCACGACGATGAGTATCCACCCTATATTTTTGTCATCAATACCATAGCTGCTACCTATCCTCGATCTTCCTTTTATTCCGATTGGGCGATTTTCATCAATATCATAACTGTCTTTTCTCCGATCTCATTCTCTTCCTCAAACATGAATTAAGATTTGTTGATATCTTTTTGTACTGTGGGTTCTTTATGGTTTGAATTCTTTAAAAAAAAATTAAAGAAAAATAAATTCCAATTTGTATTAAGTCTTATCGGAAAAAATGGAGATTCATTGGATTTTTTTTACCCAATCTGATTTTTATTTTCTTTTATTATATTCCATTCTACAGCTTTAACTCTTTTAAATTTTTCTACAGTTTATAAGGTTAGAATTTTTCTGTTTTGTATCAGTCAACTCTTTTGAATTTTACTATTTTGATGGCCATTTGTTTAATGGACACTTTTTCGACTAAGATTACAATATTGGTGATTGTAGAATCATATATATATATATATATATTACTATATAAGAAATGTGAATAAAATTGGTCCCACTCTTATTTACTTACAATTGTATTTCTTATATAGTAGTAGTACATATTTTTAAATAGCAAAAAAAATATTGGGCCCACTTAAATTTACTTGCAATTATATTTCTTATATAGTAATACATATTTTTACATAGCAAAAAACATTGGAGCCACTTGAATATTCTATATTATAGAAGAGTCTAGGAATGACTACCAATGTTCCAATAAGATCACTATTAATGTCTAATATATTTATAAAATATATAAGTGGGTCCCACCATCTTTCACTTAAATATTACATATTATATATTATTAATTACTATACTATAAATCACTACTAATATCCAATATATTTATCAAACTATGTAAGTGGGCCCCACCACCTTCCACTTAAATACTACATATTATATATTAATTAATATACTATAAATGACTTAAATACTCCATATTATCTATTACAATAATTAACAATTATTTGACACTTTAAATTCTATCAATGCCATATAAATTAGGATAAAAAACCTAACATATAATATTTAAATATATTTAAAAATAATATAAGTAATACTATACATTACAATAATTATGACTTAATTATTTAAAACTTATATAAAAAATTTAATTGACTCTCTAAATTCTATTGGTACCACATAAAATGGATTATATAATAAACATATATTGTTTGAAATTGACGAAAAAGAAACAATAAATTACAATAATTAATATAAAAAAAATAGTCCACTCCAAAAAATCTATCAATTAACAACATATATTGTTTGAAATTGACCAAAAAGAAACTATAAATTACAATAATTAACAAAATAAATCTCTCGACTCCAACAAATCTATCAATTAATGCCACATAAATTGGACATGGCAAATAACATATATTATTAAAAAATTAGGTTCAAAATGTACTATAAAATACAATAATTAACAACTTAATATATTAAAGAGACATATAAAAAATGGTTAATATTTGAAATTCTGCATGTGCCACATAAATTAAAACAAACAGAGTAATAAATATTATTTTCAAAATTATGTAAAAAAAAAAAAGGTCTACAAATCACAATAGCTAACAATTTAAAATATTTTTTAAGTCATATAAAAATTTCAATAACTTTTCAAATTCCATAATATAACACTTAAATACTACATATTATATATTAATTACTATATTATAAATGACTTAAATACTCCATATTATCTATTACAATAATTAACAATTATTTGACACTTTAAATTCTATCAATGCCATATAAATTAGGATAAAAAACCTAACATATAATATTTAAATATATTTAAAAATAATATAAGTAATACTATACATTACAATAATTAACAGCTTAATTATTTAAAACTTATATACAAAATTTAATTGACTCTCTAAATTCTATTGGTACTACATAAAATAGATTATATGATAAACATATATTGTTTGAAATTGACGAAAAACAAACAATAAATTACAATAATTAATAAAAAAAATAGTCGACGAAATTGACGAAAAACAAATTATAAATTACAATAATTAACAAAATAAATCTCTCGACTCCAACAAACCTATCAATTAATGCCACATAAATTGGGACATGGCAAATAACATATATTATTAAAAAATTAGGTTCAAAATGTACTAAAAAAATACAATAATTAACAATGCCACATAAATTAGAACAAATAGAGTAATAAATATTATTTTCAAAATTATGTTAAAAAAAAAGTACTACAAATCACAATATCTAACAATTTAAAATATTTTTAAAATCATATAAAAACTTCAATAACTTCTCAAATTCCATAATATGACATAAATTAAAATAAAAAAATAATATATATTGGGCCCCGTGCTGGCACGGGGTCCTATATCTAGTATATATATAAAAGAGAACCTTAGGCCCGCCTATGTGGTGCTATCATAAATCAGAATTCCCTGTTAATTTATTTATTTCCAAAATTGGCCTTCCCCTTTCGTGAAAAGTTGTGACTTTTAAGAAAAGTTGTGATTTTAATGAAGAGTTGAAACTTTTATGAAAAATTGCGACTTTTATGAAAAATTGTGATTTTAATGAAGAGTTGCGACTTTTATGAAAAGTTGTGTGACTTTTATGAAATGTTGTGACTTTTCTGAAGGGTTGCAACTTTTTCAAATAGTTATAACATTTCTGATAAGGCAGAATAAACATTTGTTCACACTATCCTTTGTTGTCTATAAATAGAGGGATTTCCTGTCATTTCTTTTTTTTCACAATTAAATATTTGTGTACTTTGCTCATGTTGAGTGATTCACTGACACCATTGCTTATGTTACAGATCCTGATATGTATTCTTACAATAATTAATCTATGCTTATGTTATTAAGGATAAATGATAAGATATAATAATTTTTTCATTTTCCTTTACATTATTAATGTTTGTTACTACGTAATTTTGTATATAAGATAATATAATGTTTTAGTTTTAATATCTGATAAATTTTAAATATTATTTTATAAATTTTGTTACATTAAATTCACGCGCGAAGCGCAAATAATTTTACTAGTAATAGTAAAAAGGAAAATAAAAGAATATAGAAAGAGGTGTGGCGAGGACGATGACAAAAGGATTAGTGAGGAAATGGGGAAGCAGATATTGGACGATATTGGAATTGGGGAAGAAGATACAGTTAGGGATTAATTTTTTTTATGCTGAGATTTTTGCTCCACTTTTTAAATGTTTACATGTAATTTTGTGATTGGCTTGTTAGTAAATTGTGTTGGTTTCACGTGCTTTTCAGTTGTGTACTACACCTATGATGTCATGTCATCAAAACCTATTTAATAGGTATATGTTTTGAACAAAAAAGGTGTTCAATAGAAATATCTTTTAATTGAAATGTTTAAATGAAATATGCGAACAATTTTAAGTGACTGCGAATGACTTAAGCTAAAATACAATTGACCACGTACACATACAATTAAAGATTGTACTGTTGGATCCGTTAATGAATCTTTTCATATCTACTATGGGAATTCAATGTACTTGCTTACTTATGCACACGTAGCAACAAAATTGGGGCCACTTGAATATTGCACATGTTACTTGCAATTGTGGGCTCCATGTATGTTTGTAATTTATTTTGTTCGTTTTTATTCGTTCATTTTAAATTTTATACGTCTCTTAAATTACGATTAATATAAATATTTCTATCCTGATATTTAAATTAATTAATATATAATCATACATCTTGAATAATGATTTGAAATAAGTAACTAGGATAAAATATGAAAAAAAAAGTTTTATATGCTAAAAGTGAGAAGTAAAAATAAAATATATTTTTAATATAGTGAACAAATAGACGTATGTATAGGGAGTATTTGGCAATTTTCTACTATATGTCAATGATAAGATTTACTCAAAAATTCAAAGGTCAAAGAACTGTATTTTTTTTTAGCAATTTCGTGTTTTTTTGTCAACATAGAAATAAAAAAATATTGCTTCTCTGGTCGCCCATTTCCTTTCACTTTTAAGTTATTTGTCTGCTTCCTAGAAAGAGGTAATATGGTTATTTTGTACTTTTTCTCGTTTTAACTTATTTGCCTTATTATTTCATTTTTCAATCTGTTGGACATTTTTTAATATAGTCCTTCATCACACGACTCTCAAATTCATCATGTGATAAATTTTGGAAAAAAAAGTCAAAATATTTAATTATTTTCCCCATATTTTGAGTTGCTTCCACCATATGTCCTTTGCTTGAAACTACACAAATATATTGACTAAGGGTGTGTTTGATATGAAGGAAAATGTCTTCTTTTAAAATATTTTTTGGGAAAATTAGTACATCTTTAATTTATTTTCTCATGTTTGGTTGATGAGCAGAAAATATTTTTCGAAAAAACTTTTTGGTATTTGATTTATGAACGGAAAAGGGTCATATTTGGTTATATTTGCCTTTCGTTATACTTTTTTGATATATTTGCCCCTCCCATCCAACTTTGGGTACATATTTACCCTTGAACAATTAAGTCTCATATCCTCACTTTTAGTATCATGTGGTGCGCCTACATGGATATATATATATATATATATTTATTTATTTTAATTTTTCTTCTAATTTAATTATTATATCCAACCCAATATTATACACATCCATTTAACCCACAAAATCCGAACTCCTAATACTTAATTTCATTATCACTTTCCCTTGGAGAAAACACGTTCTTTAACTGAGAAACACTCGAGAGTTCCTTTATTTACAGAAATTGGAACTCTACTCCTCTATAGGAAACTGTGAAAATATGATTTTGTTTGGGAATATCTCAGGGTACGTTGTTTGTTTGAGAGAGTAAAAAATGCTTGATTTGTCACCCCTCTATTTTCCTCTTCCTCGAGTTCATGATGATGGTGATGGGAAGGACAACAGTTTGGGTAGAAGGACATATTCCATTATGTATATCCAAGTCGCAACAGGAATTACTAAACAAGCATTTGGAATTGAGTTTGTGGGTTAAATTGAATGGGTATAATAATTAAATTAGGAGAAATTTTTAATAGAAAAAGTAAATATATTCATGTAGGCATTCCACATACGCGCCACATGTGATACTAAAAGTGAGGATATGAGACTTAATTGTTCAAGAATAAATATGTAACTAAAGGTGGATGGGAGGGGCAAATATATCAAAAAAAAAAAGTATGACGAAGGCCAAATATAACCCTTTTCTAAGAGTACAAGGGCAAATATGACCCTTTTCCGATTTATGAATAAAAATATATTTTTGAGAAAACATCTTTTTTTTAAACATGAAAATAATTTTTGAATTGAAATTGAAAATATTTTTTAAAAATAAACTTAATTTTTTTTGGGTGGGGTGGGAGTGTGATGGGGTAAAAAATAAAAAATTGAAATTAAAAATATTTTTTAAAAACAAACTTAAACTTTTTTTTTTGGAGGGGAATGGGGGCTGATTGGGGTGGGATCGCTGGTAGGGGTGGGGTGAAGAATTAAAAACAAATTTTAATTTTTTTCAGGAGCGATTATGCCCTTTTGATTAAAAAAAAATTGACGTACCCCTTTGAAATTTTTGGCAATTTTTTTTTTTGCCCTTTGGATTTCGGAATCAAATAAATTAGGCCATTTGATCCTAGCTAGGTTTAAGTTAAATATTTGACCTAAGTATATCACCTATAAGTGATTCTATTGAATGGGATGAAGAGAAAATTCAACTAAATATATAGTTTGAGTTTAAACTTAAAAGTCAAAAGGCATTCCACCTATGACTTGTGGAACTTGTATTAATTCTCTTAGTTTAAAATTTATATGTATTAACGATGTAAAAAATATGATAAGCATCAATTGATAATGTAACGTAATAAAAGATATATGTAACATGTTAAAGGGTAATCCTGTTAAGTAATTTTAAAGGACATTTCAATGGACCAGGGGGTGGGGTGGGTGGGGGGGATATCATAAGTTAAGTTTAAATTATTTGATTAAATTGACTTTTATCCCTCTTCAAATGAGAACTAAAAATGTAGAGAATTTGTTTAGATGTTGTATAAGTTGATGTTTGGTCATGAAAATTAAATTGAATGGGTTATACGAGTGGGTTAAGTGGATATGGGTGGGTTTTTAAAATTTGAGTTTAATTAATTGGTCAAATTAGGTCCCTTCGTAGGATCGCGCCATGTGTACCAAATAAGTCTTTCGTCATAGTGAGGGGTAAGTGTGCACTGCTTTTTGGACGGTAGGAGCACTAATGAACGAAAAGTATGACGAAGGTATATTTATATACCATTTGCGACAGTTCGAAGGTATATTTGTCCTTTTTTTCAATAATAAATCTAAATTAAAGTAAATCTTAAAAATAGGCTAGAATTAAGCTAATATTGAGCTAAAATGAAGATCAACTCAAAATAGGATATCCTTGATTGAGCTAAAATCAAAATCTAATATGAAATTATCTTATATCCAACCTTCAACATTTTGAGCGAATTGGAGACGCATCACTTTTTGAGCCATATTTGACACCCCTAAGTATAACCATCAAGGGTTGCGATATATAAAAAAACAAATCACTTTCAAGAGAGAATTATAATTATTTTTTTTCTTTTTGTAATTTTCATTATTCACATATTACGCACATATACTAAATATTTAACAACAGCTTAGGCTATGATTTTGGGCATTGTTACATCACTTACATTAATACAAGAAACAATAAACGACATTATTTATTTCTTAAGATATAATTAATATAATATATATTTAGTTGTTTTCTAATGGTACTAGGACATTTTTGCAGTATTCTGCCAAACCCCACAATGGAAATATATTTCTATATGCTGCATAGTGCAACATGCAATTCTTCATTACAGCTCCAGTTATTTCCTGCACATAGTTGTGAAGTCAGATAAAAACAATATTTTGATAAAACTAGTTTTAGCAATCTCTCTTCTTTTAGAAATTGTTTTGCCAGTTTGAAAGGGCTTGCTTCTTTATATTAACTTATCAAGGAAAAAAGCTCAAACATGTCATCGAACTTTCAGAAATGGCTCAGTCATGCCATATGTTAATAGTTGGGCTTATTTATGTCATCATTGTGACAAAAAGTCCACATTTGCGCCACTCTTCACTGAAAGTTCCACTACATATTTGAGCTTTTCTCCATTAATCAATATCAATCAAATATGACCAGTTTGTTTGAGTCGACTAATTGAATCATCTTTGTTTGCTTCGTTTATTTCCAGTCTATTTCATTCCAATACTTAACAGCTTGTTCTTTTAACAGTCGAAGGATCTTCTCCTATGTTTAGCTTGTAAATTACAGTGTAATTACCTGTTGTGGGAAGTCACCATCTTCCATCTGAGAATTAATCAACAGCCTTGCCGCACGGTGGAGGGGTCTTGGATCTCTATCAACCTGTCCAAGTAGGAGAGTAGGTAAAGAACTCTTTTAAAGAAAAAATTTACTATGATTGCGGAAGAAATTACAGCATTTATTAATGGCTAATTAAAATACATAAACAGAGTGCATATTTAGCCACCTCAACTTGGTCTCAACCGGAAACTAAACACTCCAATTCGTTTCATTGTGACTCATGGACACCTGACACTGACGTGGCACATAAATTTTGGAGGTGTCTAGATGATCATTTTGTAAGTTGAAGTGTTCAACTGACACAATGGAAACGAGTTGAAGTGCCTAGAAGTTGCCTAGTTGTAGTGCTTAATTAACCTGGTGTCTGTTTATGAATGCTTTTACTAATAGTAACAAGGAATTAACCTGGCCAGAGTGAATCAATCCCATCAATGCCCATGCAGTTTGAACAAGATTTGAGTGTTCTGTTTCAAGCTCTCTATATACCTGTTTGAAAAAATACAAAGCTAAGTCACAGTTTTCTTTTCCAGTCATCTTTGTACTTCATCCTCTTCTTTAAGGGTAAAAATGCATGTCAATAGAAAACTTGACTTAAATTATTCAGTATTGGAATGAAACGGTTCCAAATGGAGTAGGATGCATGTGCAGAGTTCATATAACCTACTATGTTGCATGGACTCTCCAAAAATGTTGTTGCAGATCGTCCAAAAATGCACAACTTTTGGAGGATCCGACATGCACCAAGTGACATTCTGAGAAACATAGCATATAACTGACCTTAACAATGTACAAATTGAGACATTGGTGTAGTTATTGTTGTTTTACGTAGCTTTTATTCTTTTACATT
This sequence comes from Solanum commersonii, assembly GCA_029007595.1. Taxonomy (NCBI): domain Eukaryota; kingdom Viridiplantae; phylum Streptophyta; class Magnoliopsida; order Solanales; family Solanaceae; genus Solanum; species Solanum commersonii. The sequence continues at coordinate 326,955 of JAJTWQ010000033.1, forward strand.
ACCTTGTCAGGACAAGAATGGTAGCTTTCTCCCCAACCACCATCAGACCTTTGTCTTTGTAACAGAAATTCAACGCCTTTACGAACAGCTGCAGAGTTACTGTAAGTCTTGCCTGCTGCAGCAAGCCCTCCAAGAGCAAACCAGGAAGCATATGTGAAGCACACACCCCAGCAACCATACCTGTTGACATAATTAATCATATCATATGTATTGATAGAGCAGAAAGTTCAAGGACTCACAAGAGAAATATCATATACCATGAACCATCAGGCTTCTGTACATCTTCAACATATTTAACAGCATTATCAATGAAATTGTCAACCTCCGTAGTTCGGTGTCCAGGGTATAGGTTCTTAAAATGAACAAGTGCTTGTATTGATGAGCCAGTGCACTCAACATACCTGGATTGACATGTAATCAGTGTGAAGCTGTAAAATGGAGTCTAACAATGTGGAAAAGGCTTATGGGAAATAGAGAAACTAGAGAAAAAATCTTACTCATGCTCAATGACGACGTCCTCAAAAATTTCAGTAGGATTGAACAACTGGAATATAACAGAACAAGAAAGTTAAATGTTCAGGGTTTGGATGACTATAGAAGAAGTTGACTGTTGTTAACAACCATTAAATGAAGCAAATAGATAAAATTCCTACATTGTGAATCTCAAACTAAAACAATTATTTTACTTACCTCCAAATACTCTGAGGCACCTGCAGGCTCCCAGGCTGTTAAACCGCCATTTTTGCTCTGCAATTTTATTTAAAATGGATCTCGATATAATTAGAAATGAGCCAAGTGACAAGTGACTAAATTTAGAAAAGATGAATTTATAACACAGGTAGTCATGTATTGGATTCTCTATTCGGTGTAAGATATAAGTTTATTTTGGAAATTTTGTACAAGCAGCAGACAACTTCAGATTCAATGACCAATGATTTCAAGACATGTACACTTCTCATTTTTTTACCTGTAAGGAAAGGATAACGTTCACCGAGTCATACAGTCGTGCAGGTTCCATTGCCTCACCAACTAATTCAGAAGGCATTGTAGAGAAGAGAAGGCAGCACTAGAGAAACAGAATTAACAAGTTATCAAGCAAATCTACTAGCATTATCATCTTACTACTTTTCAGTAATCACAAGAAGTTTGAATCTTATTGCATAGAATAGTTAGATACCCTTAATGCTTCGGCAGTGGTATCAGATGCTTGCCATCCATAATCTTGGTCTGAAAAAGTCCACGATCCTTTTGAGATATGCCGATACATCCCTCTAAAATCACCAGAGGGATTGTCCTTCACCTAGCAAGAAGTCACTTATATTAATAAGGTCCATATTTTGAAAGAGCAGTTATGCTCATGATTTAACATCCAACCTGAGATTTTTTTATGAAGTCATGTCCTTTTCTAAGAGTATCTGATATCTCATCATTCATCTCACTGGCCAATAGTGCTTGAATAGCAAAACTAGTATCCCATGCTTGGCTACCGATATTCTGCAATTCAACAACAAAACTCCCAATTTCAGTAACTATTGTTTGCATCACTTCACGATAGGAAAAGGAGCTAGCTTTTTATTTTACAAACATGCATTAAGTGTAAAAGAGATCCTATTTCTTAAATCACTGTGGCTTGTGGAATAGTATAATGTCCTTGCTTACAGAAAATAATTTATATCTACCAACCTGCATTTTCATTCCATCTTCAGCTACCCATAAATAATCTGGAACCCGAGCAAGATGTTTTTTGAAATAACTGCCATTTGGATCCTCAACCCAACAAGCAAGCATACACAATACCTACACCACCCACATGTAACATGAGTGTCAAACGATTGAAGTTGTTAAGAAAATGCAGGTATTTTGTAATCTATCAAAAAATGAAAAAGCTGCCATACTTTATTAACACCTTGAATGGTGATGTATCGGCTATTCTCATCTTCATAATGTATATGTTTCATGGTAACTTCAAGAGCTTTATTTCTCAGCTTGTTGAAAGGCCAACGAGTCAATAGAGGCTGGGTACATAAGTAGAGACCGTCCCACATCAAATCCTGAACCAGTGGATGAGGGTAATAGAGATCCTCCTGCGGCAACAAGTTTGTGTTTGATCATTTGTAGAAAACAGTATGATATCTATACTAATAACTCCAACACTGGGGACTCATTTGATCGGTAGACAAAGTTTTAGAGGGAGAAACTATATTGAAAATTATATCGAGATTATTTTTCTAATATCAGTAATCAAACGACCCTTGATAGTCATACCTTTGCACATAAATGGCGTACTCTTTTCCAGTTAATTTCATTGTATGGTTGATCATATAACTCTTCCCTCAATTGCAAAATGAGAGGTGTGATTGGACCAACAAATCTCTTACCATAGAGATAAGACATTGGCATGTAGACCATTCGACTGTAACACCACGTTTTTGCTGCATTTAAATTAAGAGTCAAAATACTTGGAAGATCAATATATCAACACTAATAGAGAATGGAAACAACCAGAAAACATTGCATAGAAAATCCTTAAAATTAATATTTACAACAAAATGAACTGACAATTTTAGGATGTGTATGAGTAAGCAATAAAAAAAATTGGCCTACCTGGATGCATGGGAAGAAAAGAAGGAAGAATCCAAAACTCAGGAGGCATTGGATTGGTTCCTAACCACTCAAAAGCTCCAAGAATCTGAATGAAAAGAAGGAAGATTTGTCAGCAACAAGAAGACATTAACATGACACTACAAGGTTTAGTACTTGACAAAGGAGTGATATAATTTAACGAGTGTAACACATGCCCCTATAGCAGTTATTGCAGTTATCATGTTGTATTTACACTTTTTATCTGCATTAGTAGTTCCAATTCAGTTGCTTTACTTGTAAATGATTATTGTACTTGTATGGCTAGGTTAGTTTCTGGCTCCTAGTTTTATACTAAAAAAGCTTGTGAATCCTGTGATACACCTGTACCGAGTGAAATATCCTTAAGGATAGTGTCTTTTGCAGAATCAGGTCATCAAAATGATAACGTCAATTAACCAACCATCCACAATAAGTGCAGAGGAATGTATGTAGTAAATTACCAATAAGTTCAACAAGCCTAATGTTTTTGACACTAGGATTTAAGCAAACTACTAAATTTTGAACATGTAAATTCAAAAATGTAATGTGTTCAATGATAAAAATCTAACCGTTGAACCCATCAAACTAAACAGATTAATAAACATTACACATTGATAGTGTAAGAATTTTGTACACTACAAGTGTATATTACTTAAATCCTACTATAGTATATATTCTTCTAAAAAGTTATTAGGGTAACTAATCATACCGAGAGCCATATTTTCCCCCAAGAAGGAATTGCAGTAATGCTACCATGATCAAGAATCCATTTCCTTGCTCTAGCACACGCGTTGCTTTCGCCACCGTCTGGTCCTTCTTCAAGGATCCTCATGCAAATGTAACTCAGAGCTGTACAAAACATTGTACTGTGACCTTCTATATGCAACCCCCATCCACCATCTTCATTCTGAATAATACAGAATACCATCAGTAATTCAGAGCTTTTACTAATAGAGTCTATTGTCTAAAGTAAAAGAAAAATAGACAAATACCTACGTAGCCCCTCAAACTTAGCATGTTTAGTTGCAGCTATCTATTTAAAACTTTGATAAATTTTTTTTGTAATCATTGTGAATTTCATAGTGTTTTCTTTGGTTGATATTTTAGTTGATGAATGAGCTTTACGACCGGTAATTTGTAGTTGAATTTGGCACTTGAACTTTAGAGATTATTAACCAGTGAAAGCAAAATAGATCCTCAAGATATGTTTTCAGATACCGCTATACAATTACAACCTGATTTTGCTCAATGGATACAAAACACAATATGCATTTTAACTTGGCATGACACTTAAACTTGTATAAAATCAAACAAGTAGACACACACATCCTACGTGACATAATACATGTAGGACGCCACACATTAGTTCAGGTGTATGTCATGCGAATTGCCACATAGAATATGGGTACTTATTTAACTTTATACAAATTTAACTACATACTTGCACACATCCAAAGTTGGAGGGCACTAAGGTCAGCTAAAACCAAGCTAAAAGAGCACGTTTATGTATTATGCCAATAAGTTAAACATAAAATTCTAAGAATTTGAAAAGAAAAAAAAAAGTCATTGTGGCATTAAATCATATACCTGGTGACAGTATATATACCGAAGAATTTCCTTTTGATGTTCAGCTGGGAATATAGTATTAAGATGGCCAGTGATGTACATACACATAACCTGAAACAATTTTGGCTTTAGTCCATCCATTTTGTCAGAATTTTACAAATCGAAATGAAAAAACTTACGAGAGGTGGAAGAAAGAAGAGAGGTCCGGCATTTTCAGCAGGCCAATGTCCATCAGTAGCCTGTAAAGCTGAGAAGAAATGGACAGCTCTACGCAATGCATTTGTAGCAATTTCATGGCTAATTTCTTCTCCTTCTTCTACTTTTACTGCTCCAATTCTCTGTTTGAAATTCTTCTCTCTCAGAAACTGCACAAATATTATTCCATCCGCTTAAAAAAGATCGATCTATTGATTTAAAAAAGAATGGCATGATATCATATTAATTTAGGATCGGAACATTAATTTTTTTATTTATTTTCTCAAATTTTGAATCAAGTCAAATTAATTATTTTATTTTTTTAAAAAAGAGTTATATTATCATTTCCTAGCTGAAATATAATCATCACATAAGAAATGGGAACAATTGAAATCCATAATTGAGGTATGATACTTAAACTATTGGATATTTTGTAATAAATTGAACATATACATCATGAAAAAATATAACTGTTATGATAGTTCTATAATAAGTATCCTTTAGAAGTAGTCAAAGAAAAATCTATAAGTATATATAAGGGCTTTGTTGTATCAGAAAAAAAACTACTTACATTTTTTTAAATATGTATACGGGCAATATTTCTGTAAGAAAAGTTATACATTTCTTTTTCTAATATAAATGCATATAAGTTAGATATGAAATTTGAAAAATTAGACTTTGGAATACTTTACGGGTATCTTTAAACTTTCCACTCAGTTAAAGTTATAACATATATAAGAGTTAAGCCATGATGGGAGATTAAAATGAGAAAGTTTAGACAAGTTTTAATGTGAATTTTGCAATTTTTGATATATTTTTCATGTATATAAGGTGGTCAATTCAAGTTTTGAACATGATTAGTGAAAAAGAGGTAAATGAAAGAAAAATGAGCAAAAATTGGAGTAGCAGCTTTTTCCCGCGCCCGCGTGAATTTTGAGCTGCATACTGGTTCTCCGCGCGCCATTCGCGCGTCCAAGTGCCTGCACAGCGCGCCTGCGTGAAGTTGTGGCTTGAAAACATAAAAGTAAGGGTGTATTTGGAATTTGAAAAAGAAGAAACCCTATGCTATATGATGTTGGAGCTTTCCCCAAGGAAAAGAGGGGTGAAACCACACCAGAGAAAAGACGAGGAGGAGGAAGGGGAAGACGCGGTACACTATTCGAATCCAAAACGGAAGTTGGGATTCAAAGTTTGATGGCTATGTTTTCTTTTTCTCTTTTGTTCTTAGTAAACTTATTCTCATCCATGGAGTAGATTCTTAGAGGGTATATGACAAACATGTTGTATTGATGAATATGTTGGGATTTTGATTTTCATTCTTATGCTTGAACTTGTTATGGGAATTTGAATTATAGTGCAACTTGGTTCATTATTTTATTTAATCGAAAGAGGAATATCTTGGTGAATATTGTTGCATAGTTTGGTTGGATTGAATCAATATATTTTCTCTGAAGTAATCGAAGGAGCTTCTTGATAATTATTGGTCAAATCTAAAGGAAGAATAGCCGAAGGACGTTACTTCCTTAAGAACAATCGTTAACATGTTTTTGCATATTAGAATCACGTGGGTATAATTGGTTTATTCTTTAACTTGAGATTTACTCGGAAGAAAAATCTAAGGCTTAAAGGATACTCCAATAAGCTATCGAATCGAGAGAATCGATAGAACTTTAGATGTGGTTAATGAATGAATCAAATCCTAACTATCATTATGCACTTGTTAGTCTTGTACCCTATTTTTTTTAGTGATATTAATCTTCATAGTTTACCAATTGGTTTTAATTATCATTCAGTCTATAAAAGTGGTTCATAACCACAATCAACTCTTTTTAGTTTGATCACCTGAATAATAATTAGCAAGATTTGATTGAATTATTATTTGTACCAATCCCTGTGAAATCGATCTTTATACTATACTATTTTTGACTAGCGAAGCAACAAACTTATAGTGTGTTTGTGCTCGTCAAGACACTCAATCTAGGTCTCAACTATATGTAAATCAATTTATTTTCCTTTTGTTTTCTTTCTCTTTTTTGAAATTCATATTAGTTGTATTCGTTGTCATGATTTTTCACGAAACATGTGATAATACAAACTTATGGGTGTTTTTAATAATTTTTTATAACTTATGAATATAAATCATTTTTTAAAATAAAATATTTCTCCCAAAACCTATGGCATAACACATGGTAAAACTTCAACAAAAAATGACTTGCCAAAAATATTTGGAAATTATGGTCAAACGCTAGCTTACTATCACATCAAAAATCTATCTTGCAATAGAGAAAAAGAGAGAGAAAAATAAAGTTAGTTATTGACCTGCATTCTCCAAAGAAGATCACTATTGGGCTTAACTTTGTAACGATTGTTCCAAAAATGTTGATGGGCCTCTTCGATCCCGACATGTTCTTCTATCGTTCCAGCGTTTGGGTCGAACTCCCATGTTTGTCGTCCAACATAGTTATTTGTACTGTACAAGTATGGACCATCTTGTCCTTTTGCAATCTTCAACTTCCACATTCTTAAATTCTTCTTTATTCACGAGGCTTACAATTTAGTGATATTAATAAGGATCTCATATAATATATTATATATTATAGGTGTGAGTTCAAACTATCGAAGGGCTGAAGCTACAAAGTTACGATTGATGATCAGTTGAACATCCTTCGTCCTGTATTATATAGTATATGCACACAAAAGTCAGAATCTTTAGTTTATGAATTTCATATCACTTTCTTTTCTTCAACTTACTATATTCTTGATAAATTATTCATAAATATAGTACTCTTTTATCTCAATGTATATTTTAAATTTTAAGAGCCAAACAATTTAAATTTAGCCAAAATTTCAAACATAAAATCTTCAAGTTTTTTTGAAATAACATATTAGAAAACTATGTAAAAAGTATTATAAATCACAAAAATTGAATATCTAAGATATATGAAAAAAATTATGATTTAATTTTTTTAATTTAAATTTTAAAAGTTAAAATAAAAAAAGTAACAGATTCTTTTTAATACAAATAAAAATTTTGAGTAAAAATTATTAAATTTTATCCTGCATGTAGATTGAAATTATTTTTCATATTTCTCACTTTTTCATCAAATCATCAAAAGGATGACATGATAGATGCTCTAAAGGTCTCAATAAATTTCATGCAAAGTAAAGATGAAGTGATCACAAAATATTATTATTATTTTTAATTAAAAAAAATAACACATAGAGAGATAGAAAACTCACCAAGTTTGGTAGACTGAAAAAGAAGAAATTATAATGGAATGGGAAAAAAAAGAGTTATATGCTCAATTATTAATACTTTCTCTTATATAGAAAAAAAAACAAAAAAAGTCCACAGTTAGGAGCTTCAACTGTATTATTAATGGCAAAGTAAAATTTTTTTATTAATATTTTGGGTCCGTGCTCAGCATAGGTATTATCCTCACTAAATATATAATAAAGTAATTAGTCTATAATATAAATAGTCATATTTTTATTCATGAAAAATAGTTAAATCATAAAAGTATTAATTATATATTATGATACACTTTAAAAAGTTTAGTTTAATTATACATGAAAATTAAAGCAGATAGTTTGAAAATACATAAAGTATACATTGACTATTAACTGTGGCTGATTCAAAATCTCTTCTAACCGTCTCAAAGTTTAAATAAAATTTTTCTTGATATTTCAAAAATTTCTTAATATATAATTTACTCGAAACTAGCGCATTTGCAATATGTCGAATTTCATTTAAAAAAAAAAAACAACAGTTAGGAGCTTCAACTATATTATTAATAGCGAAATTAAATATATATATATATATATATATATATATACACACTTAAAAAATTAAATATATGCATGAAGACTAAAGGAGACATTGAGTATACATCATGTGTACACTACTATTCAATCTTGACTAGTTCAAGATCTCTGCTAAACAGTCTCAAATTTTAAAATATGAAATTCTATTGATATTTTAAAATTTTTAATATATAACTTGCCCGAAATGTTTGAAGACACTCTTGACATTTAATGTTCATTTCAAATATATATGTATTGCTTTAGTAGCAAACGCGTGTCCAATAGGTGTCCTGATCATCTTTCTTCATTATTTTTTTATCTTCTACTAAAATAATGTTTGAATTATTTTAAAATAATATTTTAGCCAATCAAACACAAGAAATTAGACTTCTCCATATAGGTTGAGAGGGCACATAGAGCAATGATCAATCCAAATCCTTCCAGTCAGGACACTAATGATAATAATCACATATTAGTTGACAGAATTAATCAATTATCGTTTTTATATGATTTAAGATGGCTATTATCTTACGAACTAACTTTTGAAATAGAAAAGAAGACATGATAATCACCTTATGAGCTAACTCAATATTGGCCCCTTAGTTATGTAGTCTACCCTCTAAATGTCTAGGTTTGTGTATCGGAAATGTTATAGACTATGGTTGAGGGAATTATCGTTTATTCATATCATCATATAATCTTAGAAATTTTTTACTGGATGAACTAGCTTAGTTGTGAGCCCAAAGTGCATTTTCTTAAACACTAACAATATAGTTAGGTAAACACAACCTAAAATATCCTAGGTGGCCAATTATAAACCAATATAACTTGACTTTTAGAGAACTGTGCCTACCACAAACTTTCCACTAGCTATGGCTGTAGACTGTAAACGTCAAAAAAGTGTCTCAATTTTACGAAATTTCACATTTTTCATTGCGGACAAAATCTTTCCAAATTTTGCTATAATAGAAGTTACAAAACGGTGGAGGTAGGTCGAAGAAAAATATGAGTGGGAGGTGATTAGAAGGGACACATCACAACCTCAACTTATTGAGGATATTACTCTATATGAGAAGGTATGGCAGACAATGATTATGATAAAAGGCTAGTATGTAGTGAACTGATATCGCACTTCATGTGTGAGGAGGCAGAGGGCTAACCTCCTCTTTGTTTCTCCTTTATACTAATATTATTTAGTAATCACATAGTTTATTTGTCCTTCAGCGTTTATTACTATCTATTGTTTATGAATTTTTCCATCTTATTTTCGAATAACCATGCTTCAAATTTTTTTTTTTTTCTTTTGAGTCAAGTGTCTATCTGGAATAGTCTCTCTATCTCTACGATGTATTTATAAAGACTATGCATACTCTATCCTCCCTAGATACTTCATGTAGATTTCAGTAGATATGTTGTTATTGCAGACATATACGTATCAACTTAAGTCAAGGATCTGTTGATCAAAACAACCTCCTGCTAAATATATAAAGAGAAGGTCGGCATATGTCCACCTCCAAACTCATTTATAGAACTATACTGATATATTGTTGTTGTTGTGTATCTCAACTTTTATTGGCGCATAAATCTTGTGAACTCGTTTTTTAAACTAATTTCCAACATAAATTAATACACAGTCAGATAATATATATTTAGTTGTTTTTTAATGGTACTAGGACATTTTTGCGGTATTCAGCCAAACCCCACAATGGAAATATATTTCTATATGCTGCATAGTGCAATATGCAATTCTTCATGACAGCTCCAGTTATTTCCTGCATTTATTTATGAAGTGAAACACAGTCAGATAAAAGGAATATTTTGATAAAACTGATTTTAGCAATCTCTCTTCTTTTAGAAAGGGCATGTTTCTTTATAGTAACTAATCAAGGAAAAAAGTTTAAACACGTCATCGAACTTCCAAAAATGGCTCAGTCATGCCGTATGTTAATAGTTGGGCTTATTTATGTCATCACTGTGACAAAAAGTCCACATTCGTGCCACTCTTCACTAAAAGTTTGATGGAATATTTGAGCTTTTCTCCATTAACCAATGTCAATCATCAAATATGACCAGATTGTTTTAGTCAACTATATGAATCATCTTTGTTCGCTTCGTTTAACTCCAGTCTATTTCGTTCCAATACGCAAAAACTTGTTCTTTTAAACGGTCGAAGAATCTTCTCCTTTGTCTAACTTGTCATTTATAGAGTATTACCTGTTGTGGGAAGTCACCATCTTCCATCTGAGAATTAATCAACAGCCTTGCTGCACGGTGGAGGGGTCTTGGATCTCTATCAAACTGTCCAAGTAGGAAAGTTGGTAAAGAACTCTTTTAGAAAAAAGTTTTGCTGTGATTGTGGAATAAATTACAGCATTTACTAATGGCATAATAGCATTAACAGACATTCAAACTTAGCTTTAGCTGGTAAGTAAGCACTCCAACTTTGAAAGTGCACATCTACACACCTCAACTGGAAACTAAACACTCCAACTCTCTTCATTGTGTCTCGTGGACACCCGATGCTGATGTGGCACATAAATTTTGAAGGTGTGTTATGTCTAGATGATCATTTTGTGAAGTTGAAGTGTTTAACTCACGTAATGGAAACGATTGAAATGCCTAGATGTGCACTCTCAAAGTTGTAGTGCTTACTTGTCAGCTAAGACCAAGTTTGAGTGTCTGTTTATGTATTATGCTTTTACTAATAGTAACAATGAATTCACCTGGCCAGAGTGAATCAATCCCATCAATGCCCATGCAGTTTGTACAAGATTTGAGTGTTCTGTTTCAAGCTCTCTATATACCTGTTTGATCAAATACAAAGCTAAGTCACGGTTATATTTTCCAGTCATCTTTGTACTCTTCTTTAGCGGTAAATATGCATGCCAATAGAAAACTTGACTCAAAATATTCAGTATTGGAATGAAATGGTTCCAAATGGAGTAAGATGCATGTCCAGAGTACATATAACCTATGTTGTTGGGACTCTCCGAAAACGTTGTTGCAACCATGTTGGATCGTCCAAAAATGCACAACTTTTGGAGGATCCGACACACACCAAGTGACATTCTGAGCAACATATCATATATAGGACCTTAACAATGCACAAATTAAGATGTAGGTGTAGTTATTGTTGTTTTACGTAGCTTTTACGTTACCTTGTCAGGACAAGAATGGTAGCTTTCTCCCCAACCACCATCAGACCTTTGACTTCGTAACAGAAATTCAATGCCTTTACGAACAGCTGCAGAGTTGCTGTAACTCTTGCCTGCTGCAGCAAGCCCTCCAAGAGCAAACCAGGAAGCATATGTAAAGCACACACCCCAGGAAGCATATGTAAAGCACACACCCCAGGAACCATACCTGTTGACATGATTAATCGTGTCATATGTATCGGTAGAGCAGAAAGTTCAAGGACTCGCAAGAAAAATATCATATACCATGAACCATCAGACTTCTGTACATCATTAAGATATTTAACAGCATTATCAATGAAATTGTCAATCTCTGTGGTCCGGTGTCCAGGGTATAGCTTTTTAAACAGAACTAGTGCTTGGATTGACGCGCCAGTGCACTCAACATACCTGGATTAACATGTAATCTGTGTTAAGCTGCTGTTAGAATAGGAATAGTTTATAGTCTCCTACTTGGTAAGGGATTGTATTATAGTGTCTATAAATAGGGTTTTGACAGAATCTTACTCATGCTCAATGACAATGTCCGCAAAAAGTTCAGTAGGATTGAGCAACTGTCAGTGAATATAACAGAAAAAGAAAGTTACATATTCAGGTTCTGGATGACTATAGAAGAAGTTGAATGCTGTTAACAACCTTGAAATGAAGCAGATAGATAGAATTCCTATATTGTGAATCTCAAACTAAAACAATTATTTTACTTACCTCTAAATACTGTGAGGCACCTGCAGGCTCCCAAGCTGCTAAACCCCCATTTTTGCTCTGCAATTTTATTTAAATGGATCTCAATATTGCTAGAAATGTGCCAAATGATGAGTGACTAAATTCAGAAAATATGAATCTGTAACATAGGTAGCCATGTATCGGACTACTCGAGGTAAGATATAGGTTTCTCTTGGAATTTTCGTACAAGCAGCAGACAACTTCAGATTGAATGACTAGTGATTTTAGGACACATTAATCAGTTTTTACCTGGAAGGTAAGAATAACATCCACTGAGTCATACAGTCGTGCAGGTTCGATTGCCTCACCAACTAATTCTGAAGGCATTGTAGAGAAGAAAAGGCAGCACTAGAGAAACAAAATTAAGAAGATATCAGACAATCTACTAGCATTATCATCTTGCTACTTTTCAGTAATTAGAAGAAGTTGGAATCTTATTTTATTGAATAGATAGTTACCTTTAATGCTTCGGCAGTGGAATCAGATACTTGCCATCCATGATCTTGATCTGAAAAAGTCCACGATCCTTTTGAGATATGCCGATACATCCCTTTAAAATCACCAGAAGGATTGTCCTTCACCTAGCAACAAAGTCACTTACATTAATAAGGTCCACATTTTGAAAGAGCTGTTATGCTCATGATTTAAACATCCAACCTGCGATGTTTTTATGAAGTCATGTCCTTTTCTCAGAGTATCTAATATCTCATCATTCATCTCACATGCCAATAATGCTTGAATAGCAAAACTAGTATCCCATGCTTGACTACCGAAACTCTGCAATTCAACGACAAATACTCACCTATTTCAGTAAGAATTGTTTGCATCATTTCAGAATAGGAAAAGGGGCTAGTTTTTTATTTTACAAACGCGTGTTTAAGTGTAAAACAGATGCTATTTCTTAACTCATTGTGGTTTGTGAAATAGTATGATTTCCTTGATTACAAAAGATAATTCATATATACCAACCTGCATTTTCATTCCATCTTCAGCTACCCATAAATAATCTGGAATCCCAGCAAGATGTTTTTTGAAATAACTGCCGTTTGGATCCTCAACCCAACAAGCAAGCAAACACAATACCTACACCATCCATGTGTTACAGAAGTGTTAAGAGGATTGAAGTCGTTAAGAAAATGCAGGTATTTTGTAATTTGTCCACAATGAATAAGTTGTCATACTTTATTAACACATCCAATGGTGATGTATCGGCTATTCTCGTCTTCATAATGTATATGTTTCATGGTAACTGCAAGAGCTTTATTTCTCAGCTTTTTGAAAGGCCAACAAGTCAATAGAGGCTCGGTACATATGTTGAGACTGTCCCACATCAAATCTTGAACCCATGGATGAGGGTAATAGAGATCCTCCTAGCGCAACAAGTTTGTGTTTGAGCATTTGTACAAAATAGTATGATATCTATACTAACTTGAACACCGAGGACTCATTTGGTCCGTAGACAAATTTATAGAGGGATAAATAATATTGAATATTATGTTGAGATTTATTTCTCATCTCAATAATCAAACGACCCTTGATAGTCATACCTTTGCACATAAATGGCGTACTCTTTTCCAGTTAATTTCATCGTATGGTTGACTGTATAACTCAACCCTCAATTGCAAAATGAGAGGTGTGATTGGACCAACAAATCTCTTCCCATAGAGATAAGACATTGGCATGTAAACCATTCAACAGTAACACCACATTTTTGCTGCATTTAGATTAAGAGTCAAAATACTTGGTAGATCAATATATGGACACCAATAGAGAACGACATCAACCAGAAAACATTGCATAGCAAATCCTTAAAACTAATATCTACAATAAAATGAACTGAGAATTTTAAAATGTGTATGTGTAAGCAATAACAAATATTGATCAACCTGGATTCATAGGAAGAAAAGATGGAAGAATCCAAAACTCAGGGGGCATTGGATTGGTTCCTAACCACTCAAAAGCTCCAAGAATCTGAATGACAAGAAGGAAGATTTATCAGCAACAAGAAGGCACTAAATCTTTAGTAGTATAAGAGAAACTCGTTAAATTATCAGCAACAAGAAGGCCAAGTTAGAGGGCATATTTATGTATTATGCCAATAATTTAACAAGTTTCTCTTATACTACTAAAGATAAGAAAGAGCTTTTGCAAAATCAGGTCACCTAAATGATCACAACTGATAAGAACCTAAAGGTTGAATCCGCTAACCATCCACAATAAGTGCAGTGATAAGAACCTAAAGGTTGAATCCACTATTCCGCTATTGAGGTGGGAGGTTGGGACTTCCAAAGGACCATAACAAACACCACGATCCGGTCGAACACTGTTGCACCGGTGTTGCCATTTATGGCATGGCGGACACGGAGGGTGGTGGTTGGCTCTTATACCACTGTTACAACCTTAGGAAAATCAACCCCAAAAGCTAGCTATTGAGATGGGAGAGCCTAAGAGTCCAAGGCTATATAAACCCTGCATCAGCACCTTGTAGCACCGATGAGGGAATTGCGATGGGCCATAACACCTGCTCCAACAGATTAATGCATACTGATAGTGTTAGTGAAAAATTACAACATTACAATTGAAAATAAAAATGAAGAAATAAATCTCTTCAGGCTGAGGCGCGGATATCTCGTTCTCTTTAAGGAGATTCAAACCCACTGCAGCAAATGTTTTCATCGGTCCAGCAGTCGTCCTCTTGATTTGTCCCCTCCAGGATACAACAACCTTCACAAAGCATAACTCACCAACTCTAGACAAGAGTTGAGTCCAAAGCTCCACAAAAAAGAACACCTCCCTTCAACTAATAAGAACTCTCTTTTTTGACTAACTCTTTCACTCTATATTTTTCTTGTGTGTTGTGTGTACCAAACCAAATGAAGACCACCACTATTTATACTAGAAGAAGTCTTCCTAGCAATGAATAAGAAGATAAATGGTGTAGTAAATAGTGAAGATAATGGCCTTAGGAGTTACGTAGGTTACAAGGTAAAATGAATGATAATGGAGATTGAATGAAAAAGAATTAGTGGTCATGGTTGACCACCTTCTGCCACTAACATTAACTTCCAACGTTTTGTAACCATCAAATAAAGGGTAATAATGCCTAAGGGCATTGATTCACAAGTCAGTAATTAGGCAGTAATGCCTAAGGTTGAAGCAATCAAAATGGATAGTCCTCCAATGGCAACAATTGTAATGCCATAACTCCCATTTCCTCTAATGAATATTTACTGTGGCAGAATGGCTATCAAGCCTATGGCAAAATTATGAGACAATTTTAATAAAAACAAATATTAAAATGCTCAAAAAACCAACAGATAGTATAAAAATTGTGTACACTACCAGTGTATATAACTTATATCCTACTATAATATAGAGTCTTCTAAAAAGTTATTAAGGTAACTAATCATACCGAGAGCCAAGTTTTCCCCATGAAGGAATTGCAGTGACACTACCATGATCAAGAATCCATTTCCTTGCTCTAGCACAGGCATTGTTTTTGCCACCATCTGGTCCTTCTCCAAGGATCCTCATGCATATGTAATTCAGAGTTGTACAGAACATAGTACTATGACCTTCTATGTGCAAACCCCATCCACCATCTTCATTCTAAATAAAACAGAATTTCATCAGTAATTCAGAACTTTTATTTGCACTATAGTATATTCATTGTGACATTCCATCATATACCTGGTGACAGTATATATACCGAAGAATTTCCTTCCGATGTTCAGCTGGAAATACAGTATTAAGATGCCCAGTGATATACATACACATAACCTTGAAACAGTTTTGGTTTTAGCACATCCAATTTGTGAAAAGAATTTTACAAATACAAATGAAAAAAAACTTACGAGAGGTGGAAGAAAGAAGAGAGGTCCTGCATTTTCAGCAGGCCAATGTCCATCAGCAGCCTGTAAAGCTGAGAAGAAATGGACAGCTCTACGCAATGCATTTGTAGCAATTTCATGGCTAATTTCTTCTCCTTCTTCTACTTTTACTGCTCCAATTCTCTGTTTGAAATTCTTCTCTCTTAGAAACTGCACCAATATTACTTGTTTAAAAAAAGAGTGACATAAAAAATGGGAACAATTAAATTTTTATTTATTTTCTTAAATTGTTAGACAGTTACAAAGTTAGTTAGCTAGGAATCTTCTAGTTGTTAGGCAATGGCAGCAATAAATTGTAAATATTATGAAGTGGTTAGCATTCCCTGTAAAAGTTTCAAACTATATTTTTTCTGTCATTTTAATATCTAAAACAGAGGTAATGAAAAAAAAAATCACAATGCTTAACTTTTATAATGTTGGGCCAGTGCGAACATCATCTAGTCTCTTTAAAAGAGTGCATAATTACATGCATCCACATGTTGTCAGAATTTTGAAATCCGTTGACTAATTAATGATCAAAAATACATTTAAATTATATAATTTTTTGAATTTCATATTTAAATTATTGAGAGTATAATTTTCATATCTAAATTATTATTATTAGTTTGAAAAAACATCTCTCTGTTTTATTATATCCTCATTATGGTGTGTGTAATACAATCTCTCTTTAATTTAAAAAAAATTGTCACACCACACTTTACATGAACAAAATATTTCATGTTGACAAAAAGTAAATATTTTTTTTTTGAGAAGATACATAATTACCCCATTAAAGTAAGACCTATTTTTGAAAAAGACACTCAAACTTTGCGGGGGTCCTAATACACCCCTAAACTAGTTTAATGTGAAATTATTGAACCATTTTTTGATATTTTATAGAGAGAGTGTATATCACTCACCTGAAGAGCGTGAAAACCAAAAAAAATAAGATTAAACTTTTCTTTTGCAATATTTTTTATTAACTATTTAAATAATCTTTTATTTTACTGTTTAATTTGTTTTTCTTTCTTCTCCTTCGTGAGCTTCACCATTGAAGGAGATGACAACAACTTGAAATTTTTCTCTTTCTTTTCTCTCTTTTTGTTTTCCATTTAGATTGGATTTCGACGGAGAGATTTGATTGTAACTAAATAACACAATCTCAGTCCATAAAAGAAAATGTCTTTTTAGTCGGCTTTCTTCGATTGATAACGGAAGCAATAACATATTTGTTGTTTCATCCTCAGATTTCTTCTCCTCTTTCTTGGCTGGCTGGGGTGAGAAGCTTCAGGGAGATGATGGCAACTTCGAAGATAGAATCGTCGGCGTTCAATTAACCCCTGATCAATTTACGAGGGCTGAAATCCTGTTAAGACGAAGCAAAAATAATCTCATCTACATTCGGAGAGAGAATTTTTTATTTTTTTTTTCAAATACAACCCAGGTTGATTTAGAGCAAAAATCAAAGGCAAAATAAACAAAAAGAAGACTTTGATAGAAATTTTAATTTGAAAAATAATAATTTTGAAAGCGGATTTGATTTTTCAGTTTTAATTTTGATTTAGTGTTGTAGCAATGGCGGCCACTCCAGGACGAAGGAGATTAACAGATGGGTTAAGCGAAGAAGAAAGAAAAAATAAAGAATCAAAACTAACAAAAAAAAAACATAAATAAAAACAAAGATTAAGAAATTATATAAAAATTGACACATGGCAAGCAATAATTGGTGCGTGATTTCACCTTCTTTCTTATAAGTGGTTTTGACCCAAAAATGGGGTATTTATATTACTTTCAAATTGTTCAATGGGGTATTAGGATCCTTGTAAAGTTTGAGTGTCGTTTTAGAAAAAGTGTTATAGTTGAATGGGGTAATTATGTATTTTTTTTTTTTATAACTATGAAAATTTTATTACCAAAGTAAGAACTCACGCTCAAGTAACAAAAAACAAAAGTCACTGGACATAGTCCTAGTTCTGAGTGAGCACCCTCACTCCTTTACTACCTATCTAGCTCTAGCAAGGATAGAAATTAAGCTTGGACAAAACTCTGGCTAATTTAGGCTTCTTGGAAACACAATAGTATATATCTTGGATTATCAATCTCACAATTGTATTACTATTAGTTAAAGTTAAAGATTAAAGTATTACTATTTCCCTAAAAAATTATAAAATAAAATGTAAAATATTTTTCTCACCACACTCCACCACTTCCTCTCACTATACCCCCAAACCAAATTTTCAATTTTTTTTTTAAAAGGTATTCTTTTATTAAAAAAATTCTACCCTGCCCACATAATCCTCTGCTTCTATTTTTTCCCCTCATTTTGTATTAGATATATGTTTGTTAAAAAGTATTGTTTTTACTTACCGCAAGACTCTTTTTTTTTTTTTTTTAGATGATTCCATATCACATGTTCAAATGTAAGATAGTTTTTAAAAAAAAAAGAAAATACACCTTTTGAGATTTCTTAGGTATATAATAAATTTTTTGTTATTAAAACTACATAAAATTAAAAAGAGTTAATAGGGTAAAAAATTATGAACAATCAGGTGTGCATTTTAACTGATCACTAATTATTTATAAATTGTTCCGTTTCTGCATCTGAAATATTGACATTGCTCATGTAGGAAACAAGAACAGTTGATAGTTGAAGTGTGTTGTGATAAATAGTTGGTGATAGTTTACGTAGGAAACTTACACACTTGATAGTTTAGGTATGAAATGCGAAAAAATGGGATACTCTAGGTATGTCTTTGACCCTTCACTCAATTAAAACGACATAATATATAAGCATCCATTTAAACTGGGTCTCAACTGGCAAGTAAGCAGTACTCCAACTTTGAGAAAACACATTTAGACACTTGAACTTGTCTCCACAATGTCAGTTGGACAATCTACAAAATAATCATCTAGACACTTTTAAAATCCATGTGACATGTCAGCATTGCATGTCCAATTTTCAAATATCATTTTTATTTTGAAAGCAAATAATACATTTTTTCAAGTACTTACAATTTTCATGATCAAACGTCCACTTAATTTCATCATCCGCATGCATATTTCAAGCCACAAGACTCAAAAGTTAATGTACATTAAACATAAATCATATTTAATACCACAAGATTTAAAAATCTAGGCTTTTTAAAAAGTGTATCCAAACTAATCAAAATGAAACTTAGAAAAAAAACTCTTTAATTCTAATATTTCATATGAATGTTAAAAATTATCGTATTAAAAAATCTACCTTACAAAAAAAAAAAGAGAAAAGAGAGAAAAATGAATATAAACTTGTAGTCTCCAAAGAAGATCGCTACAAGGCTTTATTTTATAACGGTTTTTCCAAAATTGTTGACGGGCCTCTTCGATCTCGGCCCGTTCTTCAATGGTTCCGGCATTTGGATCAAACTCCCATGTTTGTCGTCCAACATAGTTATTTGTGCTGTACATATGTGGACCATCTTGTCCTTTCGCAATCTTCAACTTCCACATTTTTAAATTCTTATTTATACTCACGAGGCTTGCAATTTAGTGATATCAATAAAAATTATATATATAATATCGACGTGAGTTCAAACTCTAAAGGTCTCAGTAATGTTTCATGCAAAGTAGAGAAAGAGAGAAAGAGAGAGGGGACTCACCAAGTTTGGTAGGATGAAAGAGAAGAAACTATGAATTGTGGGAAAGAAATGATTGATCTATGAAACTATTTATGCAAATTAAGAAAAAAAATCGATAGATACATGATTAATTACATGATTTTTTATCCTTTACAAATTTTACGTCATTTTAATGTGAATTTTTTTAAAATATAATATTAACCTTTTCTACTTTTATTTATTTTAGTAAATTTATATTTATTAAGATTGAAAAGTTACAAAAAGAGTCGTAGTTTTAAGATATATTATTTTATTTTCAAAAAATAGATTTTGTTTTTACTTTTCTTGTCTTATATTCTTAGTCTAAAGTTAATTAATACAACATGGTCCCATGCTTGATTAGTTTTCTCTTTACATGCATATTAAGAAATCAAAAATAAAAAGATAATTTTATTATTTCACCCCTTAAAAAGTTTTTTGTGAATTTTACAAACAAATGTGAATTTTTTTTTTTAAAATTAAATGTTAGGGTAACATAGAAAAAATATTTAAGGTGGACAACTAATATGAGACAATTATTTTTAATAAGATGATCAACTAATATGAAACGGGAGAAGTAGTTTGTCTGATTTTCTAATTCTCTTACGTTGTACAGAATAGAATAGTGTATATACACACAACCATAGCCCCTAGAGTCCTAACAGTTGCTAGCTCCTAGAGTCCTAACAATTGCTAGCTTAGTCTTCTGTGTTAGAATATGGTTAGGACTCTCCTATATATGTGGCGGCTAGAATATGCTGACTTGTATCTTCATCACCTTTTGTTTAAATATAAAAATAAAAAAGGAAACCAATGATAATGTAGCACTTGGAAAAGATACCCTTTTATCCTCTATTCATGCAATACAATAGATGAATATATATATATATATATATATATAAAAGAGAACCTTAGGTCCGTCTACGTGGCGCCACCACAAATCAGAATTTCCTTTTAATTTATTTATTTTCAAAACTAGCCTTCCCCTTTCATGAAAAATTGTGATATTTATGAAGAGTTGCAACTTTTATGAAAAGTTGCGACTTTAATGAAGAGTTACGACTTTTATGAAAGGTTGCGACCTTTCCGAATAATTGCAACTTTTCCAAATAGTTGTAACCTTTTTGATAAGGCACAATAAATATTTGTTCACGCTACCCTTGTTGTTTATAAATAGAGTGATATCCTCTCATTTTAAAACAACGAAAATTCTAAATATGTTTTTCTTCTTCTTCTTCTTCTTCACAATTAAATATTTGTGTACTTTGCTCCTGTTGAGTGGATCACTGACAGATCCTGGTATGTATTTTTATAGTCATTAATTTATACTTATATTATTTAGGATAAATGATAAGATGTACTAATAATTTTCATTTTCCTTTACATTATTAATGTTTGTTACTACGTAATCTTATATGTAAGACAATATAGCGTTTTAGTTTTAATGACCGATAGGTTTTAAGTATTATTTTATAAATTTCGTGATATTAAATTTTCGCGCGAAGCGTGGATAATTTTATTAGTAAATAAATAATTAATGATATTCATTTGAGCATCTTAAGCTAATAAGGATATTTTCGACATTGTTAACATGTCTACTTAGGCTAATAAAGATATTTTCGATATTTTAGGCCTAGGTAAGGTCTTGATTGATTTTTTAGAGGTCCTGAGCTTAATTTAGTCTTTTTATGTGATGTGTTAGTTTCTTCTGACTTTCATTTATATGTATTGATGGCGTAAAAATATGACAGACATTAATTGATAACGTAGCATAATAAATGATATATGTAACATGTTAAAAGGGTAATCTAGTTAAGTAATTTTAAGGGAAACAAACCAAATACCCCATAAAAGTAAAATAGTTACAAACATATATCCCTTTACATTCATATCCTACTAAATAATTACACTATATATCCCCAATTAATTTCGCTTAACTGATACTAAATAAGTCTAAATAGATATCATATATTGTATTGGTATCATTAAGGCTGATATATATATATATATTATGATAGCATTAAGGTTTCTGGTTCAAAAATTACTCATTAGTCAATGATACTATAAGAGTCGACTAATGAGTAATTTCAGAACAAGAAACCTTAATGATATCAATATCATATATATATATATATATATATACACACACACTGATTTATATGATTTTCTACTTTGGACATCACTAAGGAAACAAGGCTTGAGGAATTGTATACTATCTTCAATTAATATCTCACTAGTGAACTCATCCACGCTTCGCGTGGTTATAAAAAATGATAAGATGTCATTATATATTTATCCAGATATTTAATTATTTTCATAGAGAAAAATACTTTGGTAGTAGTTAGATGAATTCTAACAAAGTCATAAGTTACTCTTTTGAACCATAAAAATATAATTAAATTTACAACAATAATTTTTTTGTATAAAATAAAAAATAAAGAGAAATCATAAACAGAACTATATAAAAAAAAGAAGAATGCAACATTAATTTTACCCTTCTTACAGTCCTAATCTTTAAAAAATAAAAATACAAAATACGAAATTAATACACAATCTTTCGAACTCTTGTCGACATCCATTTCCACAAGTTGATCACCAATATAGTTTTATTCTTTGAGTCAAATTAACGGATGAATAAAATAAGTATCGAAAACATAACAATTTAAAAGACTAATGTGATCATTTGTCCAAAGTCTTACAATGCTTTTATTTATAGGATTATAATATGAATAACAAATATTGCCAAGAATATGACTATTAATTCTTTAGAGATTATGATAATAAAATTATGAGAGTAATGAAAATAATGATCATTAAGTTTTGTATTAAAGAATATAAATGAATAGTTAATTGACATATCTATTATTCTACAATAAAAAATAGAGAAATTATAAAAGTAAAAAAGAAGAAAATAAACAGAATTCTTAGCCAAAGATTATAATAAAGATGAAAAACTTAAGAAACTTAGCATATTATTGTGTAGATTTTAGTGTCATTTAAAACTTGTAATGAAGTATTTTTTAATTGAAAATTCATGGAATTTTTTTTTATATATTTAGACATTTTTGAGAAACTAACAAAAAAAAAGAAAGAGAAGAGATAATTATGTCCAACAAAGTCACAAGTTACTATTTTGAACCAAATGAAATTATAAATTTACGACAATCAAGACTTTATATAAAATATAAAATAAAGAGAAATCACAAGAGAACTATAATAAATAAATAAATAATACAACATCATTTTTACTATCTTAATTATTAAAATATTAAAAAAATATCAACATAATAAACACTAAAAGCATGACACTTAAGTGGAGTAGTTTATTGAAACATTCATTTTTGTACAATAATAATTAAAAAATAAAAAAATTTGTCAACCAAAGATATAAAAGATGAAGAATAGAAAAATGAAAACAAAATAATCATCATACATTTCTCAAAATAGGTTTTTATAAGTGTGATTTAAGGAGTTATAAATTTATAAATTAAAATAATTTGAAGGTTATGAATATGAAAGGTTAGGAGTTATAGACATTATTAAATTAATTAAGATTTGAATATATGTAATTGAAGAGGTGTGAATTAAAGAGATGATTTTATAAAATAAAATAATTGAAAAAAATTAGAGAAAAAGTCAAAAAATCACAAAAAAGATAAATAGGATCATTGGTCATTGAAAGATGGCACATCACTTTTTTATTATCTAGCTTTATATAGAGAGAGATATTCTTTGTACAATCTCACATTTTAATTTTGGATAGTGTATGTTGTGATAATTCAAAATAAATTTGTAATAAATGAGTAAGGGCAATGAAAGATTACTATGCCTAATTTACTATAAATATAAATTATTTAAGCAATTTTTTAAGTAAGATAAAAGAAATCAGAGAGAAAAAGCGAAGTGCTGCGTAATTAAGTAATGAAAGTTTTATGGGTAATTTGTATCCATAATTTAATGGACAATTAGTAAATATTTAGAATTTAATGTGCAAATAATTGCACAAAATGAAAGAAAAACTATACCGTAACTTCTTGCTAGCGTATATGGCTTTTGTTAGCAATAATTAAGCAATTAAAATTATCTATGGCCCGAAACAACAAATAATAAATAAAGAAAAAAAAGTAGAAAAAATAAAGGGAAAGAGTAAAGGTGCAATGAAAAATATTAAATATAGAATAATTTATTTAACTATGTTTAAATAATTTATAAAAATATATTTTATTTTAAATTTTTTCCTTATGTAGTTTTAGTGTTTCACCTTTATATTATGAGATTGTGTTTTTAGTTCTCGTTTAATAAATTCATTACATTTTTTTTCTTATATATAAGTGTGTATATCTTTTGTAATTTGAATTATTCATTTTAATACTTTAATTCCCTACTCTCAATTTTAAAAAACAAAAAAAACTAAGAGGAATAAGTAAGGAGAAAAATAAAACAAAAAATAACGTGACTATCTAAATTATTTTCTTTCCTTTTTATGTTTTATTATTATTTATTTACAATTATTAGATTTTTATTTTCATTTCCTTTTTCTTCCCTTCCTGCCTTTTTCTTTTTATTTATTTCCATTTGGTTCAATGCTTTTTTCCTTTTTATTATGCAATTTATTATCTCTGCTTTCTCCTCATTCTTCTCCATTTATCACGCCAAATTTATTTTATATTTTAAAAAAGATAGTCATAAATTTATATTTTTTGAATAACCTCTCGTATCATTTTAATGTTTTATATAGTCCTCTTTTTTTAAAATCAAAAGAGTAGAAAGAAAGAAATGACACTTTATTGTGGCTGCCCATTCTCATGATTTTGCTATTGGTTGTCGATTTTAGGTATGTTGAGCTTTTAATTTCTGCTATAAAAGAATTAAATTCATACAAATATATTCTAATGAATTTATTTATACAAATCAAAATTCCAATTTAAATGATGCGGTTAAATTTTTCTTGAATGATTCTTCATTTATATAACTTTTTGTTTTCTATTACAATAATAAATATATTCGTTCAAATATGAATGTTGATCATATGGAGATTGTTATATTATCTTGTATATGCCCAACTTTATGTATATATAAATATAGTTTACAAAAAAAATACAATTGGAAGGTAAGAATATTTCTCACGTGTCTCAAATGTGATTATTTATTATTATACTAAAAATAAGGAATTACCATTAACATGTCAAAATATGAAGAACTCTGTTTTCTTCTCATGATGCAAACATATTATTGAAAAAAACGACAATAAAAATATTGATAGAAAACATACCTTTCAAAGTGTATTGCCATTAAAATACACATGACCTTCAAAAACATGAGGAAAATTCAAAAGAAAGAAATAACAATGAAATTTATAGTACTATTAGAAGAACTTAACCCATCACCTTGGACGGCTTCGCACTATCAAAATAAAGATGGAGAGTCCTTTTACCAAATCTAAAACCGTCAACAAATTAAATAATAGTAATTAATTATGGAAAACAAAAGACACGTAATCGATTATTTGAATTAAATGACTTTTTTCTGATCAAGTAAGGTGGAATATAGTTAATTTTTTAATTAGAAAATGTGAAAAATAATGCTGGCCATAGAGAGGTGCCACATCACCTTTTCTATATCCAGCTTTATATAAATATATAGATTGGCAATTACAATTCATGAAGAGCTACCTAACTTTAACTAATTAATGCAATTTTTTTAGAGAAATTAATTTTAAGTCATTAACCTCCAAATAAATTAGGCCATTTGATCCTAGCTAGGATGACTTAACCTCAAAATAAATTAGACCATTTGATCCTAGCTAGGGTACCGTTAAGTTAAATATTTGACTTAAGTATCACCTATAATTGATTCTATTGAATGGGATGAAGAGAAAGTTCAACTAAATATATGTTTTGAGTATTAACTTTAAAGTCAAAAAGGCATTCCACCTATGACTTGTGGAACTTGTATTAGTTCTCTTAGTTTAAAAATGGCTTAAGTAATATGCGTCACCTTAAAATTGTATATTTTATTTAGACACCTTAATTTAGACTTGTACCTATTGAACACTTTAATCTTAACAAATATATACCTATTAAACACAAAATGACAATCAATAGAAAGACATAAAATGTGTGTATCTCAAACGCATATACATGGCAAATGACACGTGACGATTGAATTAAATCTTTTTAAAACTCTTTTAAAACAATCTAAAAGTTACTTAAAGAAAACAAGAAATTATTTTTGAATTATCCCACCAGCCACCACCTATCCCACCCCCACCCTCCTTTTTCTTCTCTGTTGAACCTTATTCGCCATCGCCTCTACCCTCATTCTTCTTCTTCTTCTCGATCGATGTTTCCCTTTCTACTGGATCGTTGCGCCTTAACCGTCAGTAAATTAAATCATCACCTCCATCCCTTTCTTCTTCTCCATTGGATCTTATCCCTTACAATAGTGTCGAAAATACACTATTATTGCCAACTAACCTCTCATTCACCTTTCATTTTAGTAGCATTAAAACCTTCCACACATTGTCTTCATCTTCTTTCCACTAGTAATCATTTATCACAATTATAAAAAAAATAACGGATTGTTGTCGAAAAAAGTTAATCAATTCATATTATTTTCATCAAAATCAATTGAGCTTCGCCGAAATATTAGAGACTTTAATTAAATCTACGTAAGAAACTAAAAAAAGAAGAAGGAAAAAGCAGAAAAAGAATTGAAGAGGGTAAGAAAAAGAGAGAGAGGTGGAGGGGTGGGATGTGGGTAAAAAAACTGATGAAATAATTGCAGACTTGCAGTGAGGAAATCATCGGAACGGGGGAGAAGATGCTTCCTGCTTTTTTTAAAAAGAAAAATTAATTATTATTATTTATTTATTTATGTGTATAAGTTGAAAACTAAATAAATTAAAATATTAGTTCTAATTGCTTTACGCGCTTAAGTGGGGTGAAACACACTTGTTTTGTCATGTCAGTATTTTGTGTCTAATAGAAATCGCTTTTGAACATATAAAGTGTTTAATAGATACAAGGCTAACTTGAGGTGTCTAAATGAAATATGCAGACAACTTAGAGGGGCCGCATATGATTTAAGCCTTTAAAATTTATATGTATTGACTATGTAAAAAAATATGATAAGCATTAATTGAACGTAACATGATAAAAGATATATGTAACATGTTAAAGGGTAATCTAGTTAAGTAATTTTAAGGGTAACTAACCAAATACCCCATAAAAGTAAAACAGTTACAAACATATACCTTTTTATATTAATTCATACCCTACTAAATAATTACACTATATATCTCCAACTAATTTCGCTTAACTGATACTAAATAAGTATCATATATTGTATTAGTACCATTAAGGCTGATAATTTCATTTAATTAATACTAAATCTCTCTCTATCTATATTTATATATATAATACATACTCATTAGTCAATTATACTATAAGAGTATATATATATACTCGCATAGTATCGTTGACTAATGAGTAATTTCTGAACAAGAAACCTTAATGACATCATAATATATATATATATATATATATATATATACACACACACACACACACACACACTCTTATAGTATCATTGATGAAAGAGTAATTTATGAACCAGAAACCTTAATGATACCACAAAATGTGCATACTCTTATAGTATCATTGACTAATGAGTAATATTTTAACAAGAAATCTTAAGGAAAAATTACTTGAATGGGTATCTTTTAATAAATAATTATTGATTTTAGCGATACTTTTTATTTATTACCATTTATAGCAATATTATGTTAAATCTGCAATATATATGTATTATAATTGTTTTTTGAAATATATTATGTTTGTTTGGTAAGAACTTGACACATTGTATTATAAGTGTATTAAAATGTGTGATAAACATATTATCCATCAATAAAACTTGTATTATATGTGAATAATAAATTGTTCTTTGTAATATGTATTAAACTTGTATTATAAATGAATTTAAAGTGATCAAGTGAAAAAAAAATGTTATTGTATAAATGATAAATATTTTTTTATTATAATATATTTATGTATGTTTTCCAAATCTTAATTATACCAATACCATAGATATATATACTTATTTATAGGATTTTCTACTTTTGACATCGCTAAGGAAACAAAGGCTTGAGGCATTGTATATTATCTTCAATTAATATCTCATTGACCATTACAATTCATGAAGAGCTACCTAACTTTAACTAATTAATGCAACTTTTAGAGAAATTAGTTGTAAGTCATTAACCTCAAAATAAATTAGGCCATTTGATCCTAGCTAGGGTTAAGTTAAATATTTGACTTAAGTATCAACTATAATTATACAAACTCGAAGTCAGCTCATGTAATTAATGTATAATGTTAGTCGCGAGTGGTAATTATAACCAATTATAGCTATGATGAGTAATTAACTAGTATAAATTTACTTAACCGCATAATTTTTTTCTTTTTTTCGATCAAATGTAATAATCATGTTAAAGTAACCTTGAAGGACACTTAAATGAACCAAAGGGGGGAGGATTGACTACAACATAGTTTGATTCACATTTACTGCATATACAAAATATTCAGTGAAGTCTACAAAGTTGAATGTGTTTACTCAGTAAAGCAACACACTCACATTGGAAAGAGATCCACAAGCAAATTTCATGAGCACATGCCGCAATTGTACCAGCGAACTCAACTGCATATCAATAGGTCAGAACCAAACGAAAGGGTGAAATGCAATCTATCATAAATATGAATACTCACAGGCAGAGGCGAATCTAGAATTTTTTGAATATGAGTGCATCAAGTAAAATGTATTGAAGTGAGAATTGATCCTTAATCCTCAAAGTGAAAAGCTAAACATTTAAATCAGAAATTTTTCGAAAGGTGTCCAAAAAAAGGGGGAAAAATTGTTTCTAGTGAGATTCGAGCACATGAACACTTTTTTTTTTTTTTACGTATGTTTGCACTGAAATCTCTTTCAAGACATTTAAATCCACTAGGCTACAACATGTTTTTTTTTGTCAAGAATATCCAAAATATGTTCTTTAATCACTTCATATATCATTTTACTTATACATATCATATTATTTTCCGACGAATTGGACACCCTCACTATAGGTAGCTACGCCCCTGCTCACAGGTGATACCCACAACATGAGGAGATAGAAGGTGGGTTTTGACCAAAGGAGTAACATTTTTTTAGGTGTCAAGGTTTTCTGGAGAAATGAAGTTGAAGAGGCTGTGGATTAGGAAACATTACTTAAGGAAAGTGTATAGGGAAAGATGTGTTTTATTTTTTTGTTTTACATAGGGAAAGGGTTGGTCTTTGGCAACTCTTTCTTTAATGTATTGTTCCCTGCTTCTATTAATAATAATAAAAATCCCCAAAATTTGACTTAAAAAAAAAGAACAAAAGGGAGTATTTAATTACCATATATCTCATATCTCATCTCATATCATATATCATATATTACTAAAAGTAGGAAGCTCCAACCTTTAAAGTTGAATTACCATTTCCCTTCATTATATTAAAATGTATAAATTATTTAATTAATTAAATAGTAAAAATAAAATCATAATTCACCCAAGGCTTAATTACAATTTACATGTTTCAGGTTCAAAAATCAAATTCTACGTGTTTAGATAAACAAAATGTCAAAACATTTCAAATTCTTGGCTAAGTTAATTTAGAAACAATGAATATTTAAAGGAGGTTGATGTAACATCCCGTAACTAGAAAGAACTAGAAAGAAGTTAAAAATTGGAAATAGTCATTTTTGGAAAGAATATAAAATTTGGAAAATTTGTTAATTATGTTAAGTTGGGTTTTTAGTCAACTTCAAATGACCATAACTACTAGCTCTAGATATGATTTAGGTGTGTCTCCAGATATCGTAGGAAATATCTTGGGATAATCTTTCCAACGCCGCCGAGTTTGCGCGATTTCGAGTTTGTATGAGTGAGATATGCCAATTTGAAGTTGGGCTGTTCAAATAAGAAAAGTCTAATCCGGATTTCAGAAGGACATTATGGTTTTTTCATACCCCATGACTTAATTTCATTTTTTGGTAATTAATTGGGGTCTAAACTGATAGGATTCAGTTTGCCCTTTTCCAAAAAGAGTTAAGGTTTTGAGAGAAGAGAAAAGAAGAGGAGAAGAAGCAAGATTTGTCAAGATCGTTCAAGTTTGATCGTGAATTTCATCAAGGGGTGATCCCTACGAGGTATGTGAGTTCACATAGCTGGGTTCATTCACCCACGCGCCAAACATGTTTATTTCAGTTTTCATCCTAAAAGATTGAGACTTTGATGTTCTTGAGTTGTATTCTTGAATTGTTTTCGTTCTTGAATTTGGGATGAGATTGAGGAGTTCTTGAGAGTTTAAGGTCAATTTTAGAGTTTTAGTGAGTTAGGTTCTTGGGTACATTTGTTGGGTATCTGAATCTAAAGGGAATTTGAGAAAAAGAATCGAGTTTAGGCGAATTGGGGTAAAAAAATGAAAAAGGAACAAGTCGGCAAAATCTGGGTACCAGATCCGCGTCGCGGACCTGTTCCTCAGGATTGAAAAAGTTTTCCTCGCGGAGCGGAGTGGTCACGGACCGTTCTGCCTCAAAATTTATTTCGCGATCAAATATTAAATGCATCTCCGCGTCGCGGACTTGCTTTCAGACAGTGCTTTCTTGATCTCTTCTCGTGTTTAATTATCTAAAAGCACTCCTAAACATCATGAGATCTTTCCTATCAAAAATCACAATCCTTGAATCCATAATTCAATTCAAGGATCAGTTAAGAGTCAAGTTAAGAGAAGTTAAAAGTCAAGTCAAGAGAAGTTCATAGAGTCTTCTAAGAGTCTTTTACAAATGTTTTAACTTTGTTTTAAGACTTGAGTTTGAGTTGAGTAAAGAGTAAAGTTTGAAGTTCATTTCTTCAAAAGGGTGTATCGGGATTATGTATTCCCAAAGGGTTTTAAATGTTTTTCACATTTAAGAAAGAAAGGAAACTTTGATTTCCAAAAGAGCCTTTGAGCTAGTTTTTCAGTGAAGAGCCTTTGAGCTAGTTTTTCAGTAAAGAGCCTTTGAGCTAGTTTTTCAGTAAATAGCCTTTGAGCTAGTTTTTCAGTAAAGAGCCTTTGAGCTAGTTTTTCAGTAAATAGCCTTTGAGCTAGTTTTTCAGTAAAGAGTCTTTGGGCTAGTTTACAGTTAAAGAGTAAATGCTTTCACAATTAAGCAAGAGAGGAAACTGAAATTTCCAAGATAGCCTTTGAGCTAAGTTTTGAGCAATTATTTCAAATCACAAAAGAAAGTATGTTTTTTTAAACATAAGAGCTAGTATCATATTTTGGGAATAGTATTGAGCACCGATATGAAGGAGAGTTCAGACAACTCACAGCCCCCATAAACCATGTAACCACCATGGGTAGAAAATGGTCATACTTTTTAGATGATTCCTTAGTGCTTTTTAGCATAGACCAGTGAATCCACTTAGTAGTTCAAGTTCTATACTCATGGCAAGGTATAGGATGGCCCTGGCAGCGTGAGGCAAAACGTTGTATCATCACGATAACTCTTAAGTGATGGTTGTTGATTAGAGAAACTCCCACAACAGTATTTCATATTTTTATATACATCAGAAATATTTGTATTTTCATATACAAACAGAGTTCATATTGTATCATTGCATACATATAGAGTTATTATTGTATTTTTAAATACATAGAGTTGAAAACCATGTTTTAAAGATTTTCTTTATACTACATTTATTTATATTGCTTTATATTGAAATCAATTCAGTTCAGTTGAGACCAAATTTGTTTTTTCAGTTCCTTTCAAGCTTATGTCTTGTTTTAGAATTCCCCTCGCATACTCGTACATTCAATGTACTGATGTCATTTGGCCTGCATCGTATAAGTGTGTTGGCCATCTTTCTTCATTATTTCTTTATTTTCTACTAAAATAATGTTTGATTTTAAAAAAAAAATAGTATTTTAGCCAATCATACAAAAGAAATTAGACTCCTCCATAAAGGGTGAGAGGGCACATGGAGCGATCTCAATCCTTCCAATCAGGACATTAATGATAGTAATCACATATTAGTTGACGGAATTAATGGGTCGTCATTTTTATATGATTTAAGATGATTATTATCTTATGAGCTAACATTTGGAACAAAGAGTAAGACATGATAATCACCTTATGAGCTAACTCAATGTTGGCCCCTAAGTTATGTAGTCTACCCTTCAAATGTCTAGATCTGTGTGTCGGACAATGTTATAGACTCAAATTGGCTGGGGGAATGAATTATCGTTTATTGATATCATAATTATGATCTTAGAAAATTATCACTGCATGAACTAGCTTAGTTGTGAGCCTAAATTCCAATGTAATGACCTGGAAGGTCAATTTTGAAAATTTTCACAAAATTACTATTTTACCCCTCTTGATAGTTGTCTCAAGTTATTTTTGACTTGTTCGTGAAGTTGGTTTGAGAATTTTATACTATTCGATAATTTCGATTATTTAGTTGGTGGTATTTATTAAATAATTAAGTTTTATTCGTGGGTGATTAATGGGCCAAGTCCAGAATATAAGTAATATCCTATGCCACTTAGCCCATGTAAAAATTAAATAAATCAGAGTTAAAGGTAATTAATATTATATTTTGTTGGAATTACAGATGATGAAAATCCATTAGAGAAGAAAGATAGCAAATGTTTCATTATGAAAGAGAAGAGTGTTTCAGACATTGATATTGCAAAATTGAAAAGAGCAAAGTAAAAATGAAGAATGAAGAAACATGTGGTCTCACAACTGGCACCAATCCAGAACCTTCCACAATTTTCTGTTCTTGTGTAAATATTATTTCCATTTATGTTTTTATTAATTGTAAATAATAGTTTGTTACAAGTTAGCCAATTAAGATAGGACACCTGTTAGTCTGTTAGGATTTTTATTCCTTGTATTTCCTATATATACATTTGCTATGCAGAAATAAAATACACAAAAATTTTAGCTCAATTGTTCTTCGTCTACTCATTCATGGTATCAGAGCAAGAGTTCTGATTCCTACTCTTTTCATTTTTTTAGTTCAATATTATGTTATCCTGGTAGAGACTACTGAAATAGCTACTGGGACTACAGTTCCCCTTTTAGCTGTTAATATGCCCTTTACTGATTTAATTAACCCCGCTCACCCTTACTTCATATCACCTTCTGATTCTCCTGGTACTTTGTTGGTCAATACTGTGTTTGATGGGAAGAGCTTTGGTGGATGGAAGAGAGGTATGTGGATAGCCTTGACTGCTAAGAACAAATTAGGTTTCATTGATGGATTGACTGTGCAACCTGAAGCAGGAACAAACCTTCATCGAGCTTGGTCCAGATCTAACAACATGGTAATTTCTTGGTTACTAAACTCTCTTTCTAGAGAAATTTCTGAAAGTTTCTTGTATTATTCCACTGCTAAAGATATTTGGGTAGAATTGGAAGACAGGTTTGGTTAGAGCTCTGGCCCTCGTCTTTTCCAGCTTCAAAAGGAACTCAGTAACCTTGTCCAAGGGTCATCTAATATTGTTGCTTACTATACCAGGATCAAACGACTCTGGGATGAGTTGGATACTTTAAACTCTTTTACTCTTTGCTCTTGTGTGTGTTCCTGCGGAGCAAAAGAGAAAAACGTTAAGTTCAAACAAGATGAATGTCTAGTTCAATTTTTAATGGGACTCAATGAGTCTTACTATGCTTCCAGGGGTAACATACTCATGATCTCACCCATACCTTCTATTTCAAATGCTTATGCACTGTTGATTCAGGAGGAGAAACAAAGGGAGCTGCAAAATATCCCAAAATTTCCTGGAGAATCCTCTTCTTTTATTGCGACAAATCAAACAAATGTTGGTCAAAGGACTTTTTCTACTGATTTCAAGGGTCAGAGAGTTCCTTATGATGCTAAGAAATCAACTCTTTTATGCAAATATTGTAAGAAATCAGGGCATCTTATTGAGAAATGCTATAAGCTACATGGTTTTCCACCAAATTTTAAATTTACTAGGCAGAAAATTTTTCAGAATTCTGTTCAGGGACATGCAGTGACTTCAAATGAGTTTTTTGGAAATTCTTTTATGGCTGATGTGGACTCAACAGATTCAGGTAAACTACTATCTACAGATCAACTAGCACAAGTGATGCAGATGCTTCAAAATATGAAAAATAGTGATCAAAGCAACAATGTCTCTGAAGTGTGATGACCCGGAAGGTCATTTTTTGAAATTTTGAACTATTCGTTTAACTTAAGTTAATTAATCGATAGTTAGTGGGTTAAAGTGATCATTTATTAAAGACTCTATACCACTTGACCATGGATTAAAATGAATTAAATTATTTGGGGTTTAATATTTTGGTCGTAACTGAAAAAGGAAAAGAAGGGTTGGAATACTACCTGCGGCGGCCGACAACGAATTCAGGTGAGAAGTTCAAAATTTTGATTCTTTAAGTACACAATATATTGCTAAATATGTTAAGTTGTTCATTGTTCTGGAAGGAAAGGTAGTATTATATAATATTATATGTTGGTATGTAGTGAATTGGATTTCTTTTTGTTTGCTGCAATATTGATTTTTCAAATTAATGTTAAGTATTATTATATGGGTTACTATTCACAGGTCATAGTAAGTAATCATGAAGTAATTATAACCAATGATTGGAGGATGTTATAGTATAGGATAAATGTCCTAACAACGTTCTGCCTATTAGTTTCACGTTTAAGTATTGTTTCTTCAGTGAGTTTCGATTTCAGATTTCATATAATTATCATATTATGATTAGAGTTTTGGTATATTGAGATAGTAGTGGGTGTATCGTAGTATATGAAGATCATTAAATTTATGTTATTTAGAGATATTGAAACTTAACCCTAGACTTGAAACTTGAAAAGTATGATAGTTGAAATGTTAATTGACATCAAGATTTACAAACTTGATTATAAATTTGGGTGAATTTTGGTTCAAGGCTAAACACATAGTAATGTGGGTGTTGTTAGTTTCGAAATCTTATTGTGACTATGTACTTGAATAGATTGCATTAATTTGGAAGCTCAACGAAAAGGGAAGGCTCAAGTCCTGGAGTGAATTCTTGATCGATTGAGGCAAGTGAATTTCTAAACCCTTGTTAAGCGTATGTAATTCGTGTATTTCCTTGTGGTATATGATTGGGAGTAATGTGATTAATTGTTTGTGTGTGATGTGTTGAGAATGGAGAATGGTTTGAAAGACTTGTTGAATAATTGTTGATGTTATATCATGATTGTGTTGATGTGAATTGTGCAATGTCATGAAAATGGTCATCTCCTCATCTATTTGTGTGAACATGTCATTTGCATTGGTTCTAAGACATGGTTGTGATAAGTGTTATGTGATAAGAGGATGTACCATTTCGAGGGACGTATCACGTGCCGCGATGGATACTATATTTCGAAGAACGTATCGCGCGCCACGATGGTTACTATTATCGAGGGTCGTATCGCGCCCCGCGATGGATGCATGGACATATATGTCCCCCATGGGTCCCGGACTGAGAGACAGCAGGTGTGTATCATTAGGTCAGACATGCATCACTATATTTGACATTGCATTTCATTGCATTACACATTTTTATTATTGATGAACTTGATCTTGTGTGTTGCTGATCTTGTGAGTGCCTTTCTGTGAAACTTGTTATTGATGAATATTGAGTTGTTATTGAGAATATATAATCTGTTAGAGTGCTGTTGTTGAGCTGTATGCTTTGTAAGCTGTGAATTGTTAGGTCGGGGTGCTTTTTATGTAGGTTGTAGTTATGGAGGTTAGGATGGAGTGTAAGGAGTACCCGTATTCTGTGCCCTTAGTTTGAGTTTAGAGGTTTGCTTGTTGAGTACCGTGTGGTTTGGTACTCACCCCTTGCTTCTACAATCTTTTGTAGGTTACGAGCCCGGATCTTCATAATACCTTCCGTTCTCTTCGTTTCCGAGGCTTTTTTTGGAGATCGTAGAGGTAGCTGTTTGTCATCTCAGCGAACCTTCTTACTCCTGTTTTATGATTTTGTTTTTACTTGAAAGACAACGCCATTTAAGACTTGCGTATTTTTATTTCAATTCTAGTATTTACGTTAGAGGCTTGTGCACGTGACAACCAGGGTTTGAGGATTGAATTAAGTTGACTTGTTTTCGTAATAGTAATTGTTATTGAATTTTTGCTTTATTTCCGCACTTTATCGAAATGATTGGGTTTTAGGCTAACTTATCTTGGTGGGATACGACGAGTGCCATCACATCCATTTTTGGGTTGTCCTCTTCTTTTATTGCGACAAATCAAACAAATGTTGGTCAAAGGACTTTTTCTAATGATTTCAAGGGTCAGAGAGTTCCTTATGATGCTAAGAAATCAACTCTTTTATGCAAATATTGTAAGAAATTAGGGCATCTTATTGAGAAATGCTATAAGCTACATGGTTTTCCACCAAATTTTAAATTTACTAGGCAGAAAATTTTTCAGAATTCTGTTCAGGGACATGCAGTGACTTCAAATGAGTTTTTTGGAAATTCTTTTATGGCCGATGTGGACTCAACAGATTCAGGTAAACTACTATCTACAGATCAGCTAGCACAAGTGATGCAGATGCTTCAAAATATGAAAAACAGTGATCAAAGCAACAATGTCTCTGAAGTCACAACCTCTGTTAACTGTGCTGGTATAACCTTTTGTCGTCGTCCTTTTTCTTTGAATTTACATGTTGATCCTACCACCTATACTAGGCAAACTTGGATAATAGACTCAGGTGCAAGTGAGCACATAAGCTATAACAAGGATCTCTTCTTCAATCCTGAATCTCTACCTAAGACTATTTGTGTTAATTTGCCTAATTCCCAAAGGGTTGAGGTCTCACACTCAGGTTCTGTGAAACTTTTCTCTAATCTTATCATTCACAATGTTTTATTTGTGCCCAGTTTTCACTTCAACCTTTTGTCTGTCCATCAGTTATGCAAACAACTTTCTAACATGCTAATTTTTACCTCTTCTCATTGTTTCATGCGATTGAAGAGCCCGATGCTCCTTGGTGAAAGTCAGAATGGTCTCTATGTCCTCAAGAATAGGCTTCCAGTTGCTCTTTCTTTTAAAAATTCTAGTTGTAGTTCTCATTCTTTCAAGGATGTTCATCCAGTTTGTCTTGTATTTCTTCTAATGATGTTAAAAGTAGACTATGGCATGTAAGATTGGGTCATATCCCTCTTTTAAATATTCAGCATATTAATGAAATTCCAGTTTCTGTTGTTTCAAAGTTTTCTGTGCCCTGTTCTATTTGCCCCTTAGCAAGACAACACAAACTCCCTTTTCTTACTAGCCAAATTTCTTCTAAGAAATTTTTTGACTTAATTCATATTGATACATGGAGACCCTTTCAAACACCTACTTATGATGGATATCGATATTTTTTTACCATAGTGGATATTTTAGTAGAGGAACTTGGACTTTTTTGCTAACCACTAAAAGCAATGCATTCACTATTCTTAAGTCCTTTTTTGCTATGATAAAAAGACAATTTCAACAAAAAGTCAAAATCATTAAATCAGATAATGCTTGGGAATTAGGTTCCAGTTCTGAAAATTCTAGATTCCTATCCTCCTAAGGAATTATTCATCAAACCTCTTGTGTCGCCACACCACAACAAAATGGTGTGGTTGAATGAAAACACAAACATTTATTGGAAATTTGTCGAGGCCTTCTTTTCCAGTCCAGGGAAGATCTAAATTAGCGCCAAGGGCTGAGCCTTGTGTTTTTCTTGGATATCTATTTGGCAAAAAAGGTTACAAATTATTAAATCTCATTTCTCAAAAGTGTTTTGTTTCAAGGGATGTTAAATTTCATGAAGATATTTACCCTTTTGCTGCCATTCAGCCCTCCGTTTCTATGTTTCCTTTTGACATTCCTCAAGCCCATTATGAGCCTGATTTTTCCTCTAGTACGTCACCTCTTCATGTTCCTGTTATTCTTGTCCCTCATTCCCCTGTTTCGAGACCTTCTATTTCTTGTCCAGATCCTGCTGTCTTACAAAAATCCACTAGATTTGTCAATACTCCAACCTACCTATGAGATTATGTTTGCAATAGTGTCCATCTTTCTCGTGTGTTTGATATTTGTTTCTTTTATCCTTCATTCGTTTCCCTTTTCGCTTTCTCTGTTTTATCTCACTCTAACCAGAATTATATCACTTCTTTGTCCCATATTCAAGAGCCTACTTCTTTTACCCAAGCTTTTTTATATCCGGGTTGGCAAGATGCTAT
Source organism: Solanum commersonii (assembly GCA_029007595.1). Classification (NCBI taxonomy): domain Eukaryota; kingdom Viridiplantae; phylum Streptophyta; class Magnoliopsida; order Solanales; family Solanaceae; genus Solanum; species Solanum commersonii. The sequence goes on from JAJTWQ010000033.1 coordinate 364,877, forward strand.
GGCTAAGGAGCTAGAGGCTTTGATCACTAATGACACTTGGGAAGTGGTCTCATTACCTCCGGGAAAGAAAGTTTTGCCTACTAAATGGGTTTACAAAGTTAAGCTCAATTCATCCGGTTATGTAGAGAAACTGAAGGCTAGGTTGGTTGTACGAGGTGATTTTCAAAAAGACAGTATTAATTTTACAGAAACTTTCAGCCCTGTCATCAAGATTACTACTATACGTTGTCTGCTTGCTATTGCCATTAAGAAGGGCTGGGGATTATATCAATTAGATGTAAACAACGCATTTCTTCATGGTGAGTTAGATAAGAAAGTCTACATGAAATTTCCAGTTGGTTTGAAAGTGTCTGATCCTACTCCAGTTTGTCGTCTAAAGAAGTCTCTTTACGGCTTAAACAAACCTCGAGACAGTGTTGTGCTCGTCTGACTTCAGCCTTGCAATTTAAAGGCTTTACTCACTCCCTAAATGATTATTCACTTTTTTATAAGTGCCGTGATTCTTCCATTTCTATCCTAGCCGTCTATGTTGATGATATTCTACTTACAGGCAACAATAAAGTAGAATTAGTTGCTTTAAAATCATTCTTGGACTTAGAATTTAAGATCAAAGATTTGGGGGACTTACACTATTTTTTGGGTATTGAAGTAATCAGGGAACCCCATGGTTTAATTCTTAATCAACGAAAGTTCATCCTGGAGCTCTTATCGGAATATGAGTGCCTTGGCCTTAAACCTGCTTCTTCCCCTTTGGATCCCACTCACAAATTACAATCAGATATGGGCTGTCCCCTTCCTGATGCTACTAGTTATTGCTAGCTTATTGGGTAACTCAACTTCCTCACCCACACATGCCCTGACATCTCTTTTTTTGTCCAGCATCTAAGTCAATATATGCAACGACCTCATCAAGCACATCTCTTAGCTGCCTATCATGTCCTTCGGTATCTTCTTTCCGACCCTGGCTTAGGGATTTTCCTCAATTCTTCCTCTTCTTTCACTTTATTGGCTTTTTGTGACTCTGATTGGGCTACTTGTCCTGACTCTCGCCTGTCAGTTAGTGGTTTCTACATTAGCCTCGGTGGTAGTCCTATTTCTTGGAAATCGAAAAAGCAACCATCTCTTTCGCTTTCTTATGCCGAAGCAGAGTATATCTCTATGCGTCGTGTTGTTGCCGAGTTAACATGGCTTGTCCGTCTTCTTTCGGATCTTACATTGTCTCCTTCTCTACCCATTTCTCTTCATTCCGATAGCCAGGCCGCGATTCATATTGCCAAAAATCCAGTTTTTCATGAGCGGACGAAGCATGTTGACTTAGATTGCCACTTCGTCCGGCAACAATATATTGCTGGTTTGATTTCTTTATCATTTCTTCTTTCGTCTTCCCAGATAGTGGATCTTTTTACTAAACCGCTTCCAGGTACCTCTCATCATCTTCTGTTAAGCAAATTGGGTGTTCGTTCCTCCCTCTCCAATTTGAGGGGGGGTGTTGAAATTACAGATGATGGTAATCCATTAGAGAAGAAAGATAGCAAAGGTTTCATTATGAAAGGGAAGAGTGTTTCAGACATAAGTGAATTAAAGTGGAGTCGTAAGTGAAAAGTAAGTATAATTGAATTGCAAGTGGGAATGGATATACCTATTAGTACCTTCATGTCATATGGATGTAATCATTAGATAATGATTGGATGATCCTATACTTACTAATGATTTAATAATTACATGTATTTTGACATTGAATTCACAATCTGCAAATTGAGTTTCTTAGACTCAAGTTACTGATATAGTAACTTGACGTTGGGTTCTATTTTACTTATTTATTTATTTATCATTATTATTATTAAATATTGAGTGTATTATATTATATGAAAACTATTAAGGTTGTAGTGTTTAGAGAAATTATGATTTAACCCTAGACTTGAAATTCAGGAAATATGAGATTTGACCTATTGGTTGGAATCAAAATTTAGAAACTTTATTATAAACTTGGGTGAATTTTTGGGTCAAGGCTAAACACATAGTAATATGAGTGTTATTAGTATTCAGAATCTTATCGTAGTTACTTATTGAACAGATTGCTTTGAGTTGGAAGTTCAACGAGATGGGAAGACTCGAGACCCGGAGTGATTGTTCAATTAATTAAGGCAAGTGGATTTCTAAACCCTTGTTAAGTGTATGGAATTCGTGTATTTCCTTGTAATATGTGTTTGGGGGTAATGAGACCTGGTGATGGGTTAACTTGTCCACATTGATTAATTCTAATGATGAAAAAAGGTAATAAAAGGCAATGTGATTAATTATTTGTGTGTGATGTGTTGAGAATTGTTTGTGACGGGCATTGGTACGAGTACCAGTGTTATAAAGGGAAAATTTATTACTATAGAATGCGGATTGTAATTTGAAAATGCCAAAGCATATGGACATTAGTTGATATATTATTGAGTTGATTTATTATGTGTGATCGTGTTCTTTATTGAACCCGTATACTGGTGATAGCTGAGGTGATTACATATCATATTGATATTTGATTGAGATGCATCATCCCTTTTATTGAAATCATAGTGTGCACATGCATTGAAATGAGATTGAGTATAAGTTGGGCACGTGGAGATCGTCCGTGCGATGTTTATTTGATTATGATAGTGCGTTAAGATCGTCCGCACAGACATGTGGAGATCGTCCGTGTCGGTATATGGATCTCGTGAGTCCCCCATGAGTCATGAACTCTCGATGTATTTTCGAGGCGCATCATGTATATACGGTTGAGAGAGTACTTGGTATTCTGAGGCATATCATTTCATGGTGTCATATTGCATTGCATCCCATGACATCCTTCATTCTTGATGATTATGTGTTTCATTGGTGGTTGGAAAGTATTTGATGTTTGAATACCTCTATTTGATGAACTTGATCTTGTATGTTGTTGATAGTTGTGAGTGCCTTTTTGTGAAAGTTGTGATTGATGAATATTGAGTTTGTTGTTGAGGATATGTAATTTGTTAAAGTGATTGTTGTTAAGTTGGGTGCTATGTAAACTGTGAACTGTTAGGTTGGGCTGGTTTTATGCAGGTTGTAGTTGTGGAGGTTCGGTTGGGATGTAAGGAGTACCCGTATTCTATTCCCTTAGCTTGTATTTAGAGGTGTACTTGCTGAGTACCATGTGGTTTGGTACTCACCCCTTGCTTCTACAATTTTTTTTATAGGTACAAGCTTGGATTTTGTGATACTTTCCATTCTTTTATTTTCCGAGGCTTCTTGGAGATTTGTGAGGTAGTTGTTTGTCATCTCAGCGGACCTTCTTACTCCTATTTATGATATTGTTCTATTTTAGAGACAACATCATTGGAGACTTACGTTTTCTTTCAAATCTATTGTAATACTTTAGAAGCTTATATACGTGACAACCAGATTTTGGGGGTATTTTTGAGTTAATTATGAAATTTCCGCATTTTATTGTAATGGGTGAGTGTTAGGCTGACTTGTCTTGGTGGAATAAGATGAGTGCCATTACGTCCATTTTTGGGTCGTGACAAAATGCCCCTCTTCGGAAAAACTTCAGAATATGGCAAACATCCATATATATTCAAGAAAAATAGCTACATTTTATATTTTTCATGTTATATGGATATAATTAGACTATAATAGCAAAGTTAATTGTATACAAATAAATACATTTTTTTTATATATATTTAATATAATAAATAAATATTAAATAGGAAAGTAATTATTGAATGCCTAATTAATTATGGCAGGCACATTTGTGATCTTTTCTCATGTTTACCATCATCAGATTTTTCTCTTTCATCAATATTCATACATGACATATTTTTTGATTTTTTTCTCCCAAATTCATTCAAATTCAAGATCCTTTACATCACTACAGGAGCGATTTTTGTGATTTTGTATCCATCATGTATTTTCTAATTGCATATTTATCTCGTTTTTATGAGCATTATATATCTACACATCTACATTTTCTTCTATTCTCATAGGGTTTTGATTCACGAATTTGTTTATCCATTTCAATGGCTGAAATTGATACTCCAAGGAGGATTACGAGAGGTATACATTTATTTGACAAATTGTTGGATGAACTACCTTCTTTTGATTTGTGTATTACTCAAAAGCAAGCTAAAATTCCAGGCTCTATTGCTGCAATGGAGAACGAAAGAAGAACAAAAAAGGTTAATGACCATAGATACCCTTAAATCTGCTTGAAGAAATCGAACGTGCAAAATTAGTAAAGAGGAAAAAAGTTTCAGAAGTGAAAACTAATCTTGAAAAAGGAGAAAAGTCAACAATATTGATTCAAGTGGGTGTGAAAAAAGAGCAGTCGAGCAGGAACAAGAGAAAAATTAATGATATTGAGATTTGAATGTTTTTTTTTTTTTAGTTTAATGTCATTTACTTATATATCTTAACATATGTATTGTGTGCCATTGTCATTATGGATTGTCCTCTTATATTGAAATTGTTTGAAAATTTGATTTCGTATGTATATAGTTGTTAAAAAATGAGTACAAGAAGAACATGAACAAAAGAGAGATTGAGGGTTCTCTCATTGTCAATTTGTATATAGTAGAATACTTATATACATAGACATTTGTATTCTTATATAACCACAAGTTGAACTGTTGAACTATGAATACAATTATATTTGAATACATAAGTACTTTGTCAAATTTAATTAGGGAATTCAAGTATAGTTGGATACATCAATACTATATTGTTGGCCTTTTCAAAATTTTATTTAGAAGAATAATTATACCGTTTGATACCCACAAACTGTATCTTTTTTGTTCGTTTTTCTAATGTATATCCATACTTATACAGTTTGATACCCACAAATTGTATCTTTTTTGCTCGTTTGTCTAATGTATCCATATTTTTGCTTAACAACAGTGTTGAAATGTATTCATATTTATATGCATAGATACTTGTATTGCTATATAAGCACAAGTTGAAATGTTGATTTGCGAATACAGTTATATCTAGATAGATAAGCACTATATCTAAGATAAAAAGTTGATTAGGGAATACAAGTATAGTTGTATCCAACGTATTCATTTTTGTGTTTAACAACAATGTATTCATTGTATTATATATTGGTGTATTCATTTTTTGTTTAACAATTAGTGTATCTATTGCCATGTAGTTCACCTATTCAAAATCGAAATACTTAACCTTCATTCACAAATTCAACAATTTGCTTACATACAATAACTTGAATTAACAAAAAAAATTATTAATACCTTTACGACGCCAGAATAAGAAATATGGAGACAACAAGAAAATTGAGTATGATGTATATATCACAATTTTTGTTAAACTGATAAAGAATATGATCTGATATGTCTTTAAATAAGCAATTTTTAGTTATAAAGTTAATTATGGAAAGTTGCTCATTATATGGACGTAATGTAAGGATAGTGGGTTATATTTAGAGTCAATTCCTTATTTAGTTTGTTGTACTTAAAGATGTATTAATGTATAAATAAAAAAATAAAAAAACTATACAAAAATACAGCGAAAAAGTGATATAAATTGTAGTCATTTATTGTAAACAACATACTTATAGTTATTGGTATTTATTTATCCTATAAATATAGTTATTTTTGTAAGTTGCTCTTTTCTTGAACACTAACTGTGCACAACCTAAAATATCCTAGGTGGCCAATTATAAACCAATATAACTTGACTTTTAAGAACTGTGCCTACCACAAACTTTCTACTAGCTATGGCTGTAGACTGTAAATTGCGGACAAAATCTTTCCAAATTTTGCTCTAATAGAAGTTACAAAAGGGTGGAGATAGGCCGAAGAAAAATATGAGTGGGAAGTGATTAGAAGGGACACATAATTTATATAAGAAGGTATGGTAGACGATGATTATGATAGAAAGCTAGTAATTAGTTAATTGTTATCGCACTTCATGTGTGAGGAGGCAGAGAGCTTATAACCTTCTCTCTATTTCTCCTATATACTAATACTGGTGCACTTGGCCGCGCTTCGCGCAGTCCTAAAATAGTATAAAATATAAATAAATATTAATTATTCAAATTTTATAAAGAAATCGTAATTATAATGAAATATCTTTTCATGATTTTTTTCATGATCCTTTATATATATATATATATATATATATGGATATTTGACGGAATGAATATGTGTGAGATATTAAAGTAATTATTTTAAATTAATTCATAATATTAACTTAACTAAAAAAAAGTAATGGAAGAGAAAAGAAAACGTCAAAACTTGATAATGCAAGTCTAAGAGATAATACTCTCGTTTCGTGTAATGTCGTATGTATGATAGAAATAATATGATGATTGAACCATTTATAAATGATCTAATATGATTTTAAGATGTACAAAATAAAAAATCTAAAATATAAATCACCCTATTTACCAATTAACATGTTGATGGAAAAAGTCAACATATTAGTGAAATTATGAAATGATTGTTAGCAACTTAGCATTCAATAATGAATTTAGATGTTCTTTAAAAAAAAAAACTTTTGATCAAGAAAGTTCTAGGAGTTATAAAATAAAAGTAAAATTAAAACAAATAAAATTTAATAAATTAATTTTTTTTGCATATAATATTAAGAAATAGTATATAAATTTATGGATATTGTCTTTTAAACTAAAATAAAACCTTCAAAATATGCAAAATAGTGAAAATAAAATATATTTTCAACCCATTTTTATAGACATTTTGTTTCGACGTTTTTATTCTTTGATATAGTTCATCACATCTCCAATAACACCTATCTAAACGAAGAAAAAAAATATTTAGCTAGGTAAAACAATAAACGCAAAGGAGATCAATCAAAAAAATATATATAATCTAAATAGAACCCCAAAAAGTAATTATTATAAACAAAATTAAATAAAAAATTAATGATTAATTTAAAAAAATTATGCACACTAAAAAACATTGAAATTAAATGTCTTTCTTAGATTGGCGCTAAAGAACAACTTTATAATTTTTCTTTAGGAGTTATAGTACAAATGTGAGCCAACTTGTGTGAAGAAGTTTGGTTTGTACGTGGTTTGACTCTTGTGGAAAAAATATTAATTTATTAATATAATCTTGTTGGTAGGTTTATTGTAATTAAGGTAATTTAATGTAAATCATATAAATTAGTTAATTAATAGAAGAAGTTATGAAGATGAATATCATCTCTAAAACAAATAATTAAGAAAAAAAAAAAGAGGAAAAAATAATAATTTCTAATGAAAAAAAGTGTCACATTAGTCTTCTTTTGCATATATATATACTAGGGTGGGGAGGCCCGTGGCAAGCACGGGCCCAATAGTCACAATATTATGAATTAAGGCTTAGGGCGTTTGTACAAGATAGATAATATCATATATTATATTATATGTAGTATTAGAAATATTTAGAATATGTACAATAGACAGCAGTATGATGTCGAGTTGATTAACTAATGGAATATAACCAAAATGATATAGTACATCTTGCAGTATCATATTTAGAGGACAGTGCAGTTTGCTTGTCCGTAGCTAACATTGCTGATGCAAGGAAGCAGAGCATAGGGAGAGTCATTCATTATATTGTCCCTATCTTAAGCAAAAGTGACAAAATGGTGTGAGGGAGTTCCTGCAATTAGAGAGTTTAAAGTATGTTAGAAAGTGGTAATATGGCAACATATAGCAAAGAAATTTTAATATAGGGATCAAATAGAAAGAAATTGATGGAATCATCATAAAAGTCATAGATTTGCTGTAGACAGAAACGTTGACATTATAATAAAGTAGAAGAAGTAAAATGTACAAGAATGTATGCAGTGCAAGTTATCTAGAAAAACATGTAAATAGGCTTATTGTGGAGTGTGAAATGATAAATATTAACAAAAGAGCAAAAGAAGGCTATAGTTTTATGCTATCAGAAACACGCAGCAGACATAAGGATTTCTTTGACTGTGACATTGTTTATAATAAAATGTGAAAAGTGTAATAATGTTTTCAGTTGAGCTGTTGCAAGGAGTAGAAATAGCAAGGAGTAAAAAATTAGTGTCAGTGTGCAAACTGTGAAGTAATGAAGTTTGTGAATTGTTGTAACTAAAATAAGCTAATTTAACACGAATTATGAGATGAGGGATAAAAAAGAAAATGTTAAGCAATTGATGTGAGCATGGATATGAACATGGATAGAGAATTTTTTGGCCTGAATGAACGTGAGACTTTGCAATGTTATGTCAGACATAAACATAAAAAAATTGTGAAATTTGAAAGTAGATAAGAGCAACTGCGAAAGCAGCACTATAACAGAAGTATGACACTTAGAATGTTTTACAGGAACTATATGGATACGTGTATAAAAGAAAGTAAACTACAGCTAAAAGTAGATAGTTTTAGCAGCATTTTTTGAAATCATTCTAAATACGCGGAATTGGTAATCAGACTGAGCTATAGTTTGGTATGAAAGGGCAATGTAGACGGACCTTTTACACCTTTTTGGTTGGTGTGGGTGGTTCAAATTTTGGCGGTGCATTTGAAGAACCAGCTGCAGTAGTTGTTGCCATCACTTCTACCTCACTTATTTCCAAAGGCTTTATCTTTTTACAAGTCCTATCAGTGGTGGTCTGTGGAGGATGTTGTTTTTCCATGTAGGAAAGAATGGACAAAGTTGCCTGCGTGGTATTTGAGCTGCCCCAAGATGACTTCCTTAGCTGAATTTCGAAGACTTTGTTTGACAACATCTCATGGACATGATCAAGAGACAATGATTGTCTCTGTAAATTTAACAAGTTAGGAAAAATAGTTTAGAAGAAAGCATATGTGGTAAAGTGTTTGTGCTGAAGATGTATGCTATTATGACAATAAGTGTGTACAAGTAGCCAGTGGGAATGAGAGATAACCTTAGTGCAAGTTATGTCAAATATGGCTTCTGCTGTCATGGACAGTAATTTTTCTCCTAATTCAGCAGAGATAAATGCTGTGGTTGTAGCAGTATTGTCAATAAGATCAATTTGGAAGCTACAGCTGAAATAAAAGGAAGTTTGAAATATGTGTATACTAAACGCTATATTTTGTAGAAAGTGTAATTTAAAAGTCAAAAGTATAGTACCGAGGCACTAAAGTTGTTTTCCGATTGCATTTTGGACATTCAAAATCCTTTCTATCCTTTGTTCGCTTCTTCTGTTTGCATCCTGAGCATTGAAGTACGCAAAAGTCTTGGAATTCATCTAATATGGCCATCTCTGCTTCAACATAGAATATTGCCATCTGTGGGAAGTTTTGATTATTTAGGCAAAGTTATAGAATGAGAAAGCGAATAAGGATATTGTGAAATGACCAGGTTCAAGTATGACTTACAGAAGGTGTTGATGAGATTTCTTTAATGGAGATAAGTTGTTGGCCAGCAGTAGTGACTATCATGGGAGCAATAGATGAGCTTGTTGAGGTTTTCTCTGATGGACAAGTTAACAACATTGTTTTGTTTTCTTTTGCCCTATTGTTACAAGAGATAATATGTTTAGTAGGTTGTTTATATGCAATTTAAAGCTCTAGAATAAATAGGAAATGTCAGTACCAGTTGATGAGTGCCACTGCCTGTGGGTAATTCGGATTTACACGTACTGTGGAATTGTACCTGGTCTGCAGTGACAACCCTGTATAACACATACGTCGTATAATGTTTTGTTATTATATAAAATAATGTTGGTAAGAAGTTGAGCGCATACATACCTTGATAAGTAGAGATTCCTATACTCCTTCTGAGGATTACAAGCAGATCTGCCTCTGTTGCCATTTTAGAGGCAATTTCATGTCCTTCTATTTCTTCGAAATCCTCCCATAGAGTGAAGAGAAACTGATTTTTCCTGATAGTGTCAGAACATAAGGACAGAAGAGTAAGTAGTATGATAATGCTTAGATGATAATTTATGATGTGAGCATACAAAGGGAAAAAGTGTTTACTAATTCAAAATTTTTGCAGAAAATGGGAAAAGAGAATGTGAAATGTTATACTTACTAATTGTCACAAAGGGTAATTTCTCGATACTTATGATGACTGCGACCGGCATTTTTTTGAGGACCACAACGAAGAACAATTGCCAGTATATTTGCGTATATAATACATAATGAATTGTTACAAGTGTTCTGCAGCAGCGCAGATGTATATTTCAGTCTGATAATAGCTATTACGATGGATATACCTATTTCAGCAGCAGAATCAACCATCAGATGAGGAATGCGGTCAAAGCTTGTGATATTCAGTTTGGTTGGCGGTGGAAGTGGTTTTTCAACTTCATCAGATGGTTTGATTTGTTCAATTACTGTTTCTTTGTCAAGAATCCAGTAAAATTTATGTATTGGCTTGCCGTATGAAGTTGGCGAGACTTTCACTTTTGCAGTAGAGATGAGGTAGGTATGGAGGAGTTTAAGCTTATCTGCATACTGCTCAATTTCGTCTGCGTACATAACAGCCTTAATTTGACATTCCTGAAAGTAAGAGTTATACAAAGTTGAGATTAACTAAGTTGAGAGGAAAAGAGCAGTAGTGATAATATAAAATATAATAATGACCTGACCTGTTTATCTTCCAAAATTAAATTTTGGAATGTACACTTCTTGTCAAGGCTTTCTCTTGGGCGTGCTATTTCGACAATTTGAGCTTTGGAAATCCAGTCTCGTGTTGCTGGTTCTATTTGGTCAATGTTCACTCTTAGTACCATGTTTGCAGCAAATATAGTTAACCAAATAGTAGTATCTGCAAGATAACATGAATATTAAGTCAAAGTAGGTGGTTTGGTTTGTTTTTATGAACAGTGCTGTTTTTATGAACAGTGCTGACCCAAAATAATAAACTTTGTATGTTCCAGAGAAAAACAAAATGAAGAACAAATGAAAAGAAAAGCAACAGTGTTGTCATAGTAGAAGTTGAGTCATGTGTAAATCTGTTAGGGCCCTTTAGCAGAGCTGAATGAAGCCATAAAATGAGTTAGCAACCATTATTAATGTGCAAAGTACAATTGGACAATTATTTTTTCACAGAAAATCTGTTACAGGGACAGAAAATGTTGCAGAATATTAAAACAGCAACAATTATTTGTGAAAGTTGAGTGAAACCAGTATACATTTGGGAAAAACAATATGAAAAACTTGACTAAAGCGAGTATGTGATGGCTTAGCCTTCGGAAAAATGTTTCTTATTTTTCATAGAAACTAAACTTTCATGCTACTATTTAAAATTTCAGTAAAAATAAAGGGAAAAAAAAAGACAAAAGAAAATAGCTGTCCTGCAGATATTTTGATGATGTTGGCGATGAAGGTAAAAGCATACTCCTTTGGCCATGGTATATCTATGAAAGATTCAATACTATTGAAAGCATTAACTATGAGCCATTAAAATGAAGTGTTGAGGTAATTTTGTTGCAGACTTTTGCTTTTGGGGGTTTACTTGGTTCACACAATCTGAAAATTTTGTTCTTGGGTTTTACAGGAAAGAGCAAAAAGAAAAAGACAGAAGTTGTCTCATTCATAATTGATTTAGGGGAAGTTTTGTGAAGTGGGGTTGTGTTTATTTATTTCTATGTTAACTATTAACTGTAATTTTTATGTATTTTGATTTTCTGTTTTGGTGAGAAGCAGAATCTGCAAGTAAAATTGAAAGTGGGAAGAGGGAAAAGATGAAAAAGGAAGAAATAATACCTGAGAAAGGGAGCAAAATTTGTTCTTCAATGAAAGCCTATTAAATTTGTGTTGTATGAGTAATATATATATAAGGGTAATATTATATATTATATTTTATATATATATATATATATATATATATATATATATATATAGAGAGAGAGAGAGAGAGAGAGAGAGAGAGAGAGAGATTAGGTTACCCTTATCTAATGTGTTATTTTTATTTATTAATTTTTTTACAAATATATAGAACTTATAAAGGACAAAAAAATTACATGTGTCTTGTTAGAAATTCATGGGGTTTTGGTTGCCAATGAAGTTGTGCCAAAAAAGACAGAAAATCAGTACATTTGGTAGTGAGAAAACAGACCAAATCATTACATTTGACTACCTAATGTAATGTTTTTGTCTCTTTTCTAAATAAGGATAAAAAATATTTATGTATGTATTTATCTATCTATCTCTATATATAATATATATTTCTACATAAGGGTAATATATATATATATATATAGCAACTTTTACATATATTAAAGAACCTTTGTTGAAAATCAGCTGCTTCGTTGGAATTTTCTTTGCCATTGCTATTTTCATCTTTACCTGTGAAGCATTATCTGTCCCTGGCAGTGAGATTTCCATTCTTTTGGTCAGCAGCAGTGAAAGCAGCAAAAGTGGCCATTTTTGGTGCAAACCCATTCTCTGCAAGAAAAGAAACAGTAAATAGGAACATGTTCATTCTGAACTTGCAGGCTAAAACGTGATTTCCATAAATTATTGAAGCAACTATGCTAGCATTTGAAATGACTGAAAAATTTATCTGTACTGATTCCACTCTATTGAAGTAAAACTGAAGATATACCTTCTCGGCTGCCAAAGTCTGTGGATGGAACGATATTTTGATTGAAGAAGCCTGGAGAAAGTATGTGCTTTAGGATATATATATGTCTGTGTTGTCAAAATTAGGAAGAAGAATAAGTTAAAAGCTGCAATGAAAATAACACAGTGTATGGTCTAATTGACTGTGTTCTTGAAATATATATGAACTCTCTCTTTCAACTGATGACATATGAAATACAGAGATCACTACTTCTCTATTGGTATAACAAAAATAATGTAATTTAGATTCTTCATTTGCAATATATGTTGAACAATGGATCTAAAAACATTTACAAATGAAGTAAATCATTAGCGCTAACCTGAGATACCATTGTTTGAATTATTGCTTTAAGACATTGAATAAGTTTTTTGGTTGTGCGTTTGACTTTAGTAGGAAACATGTATATGCCTTATGCAGTACTCCTGCAGTAGGAAGAAAGTTTGTAATATTAGTTGAGAAATATTCAGACGAAATAAAGGCTGAAAGGGATTTTCAAAAGAAATAGAAAATTGTGGTACCTGCTGCAGTATTGGTACTTCAACATCTACGTTATCGGTGAGGTGGCAACTGATTGAAGCAGTGCGTACAATGTGATTGTTGTAGGACTTTCGTGATATTCCTATACATTCTTATTAACTTCATGGTAAGAAGTTGAGTAAGCACATTGATCTTTCTTCGAAATTGAAAACGACTGACCTACAATAGAAGAGAAAGTATGTGCTTTAGGATATATATATGTCTGTCTTGTCAAAATTAGGAAGAAGAACAAGTGAAAAGTTGCAATGAAAATAAGAGAGTGTATGATCTTATTGACTGTGTTCTTTAATTAAGTATATATATATATGAACTCTCTCTTTCAACTGATGATATATGAAATACAGAAGAGTACAGTAAGCTAGTGTTTAGAATGCACATGTGTGCTATAGTCTTAAATTTTAACTTCAAATTTCTCTCTCTCTCTCTCTCTCTCTATATATATATATATATATATATATATATATACAAAATATATCTATATAATAATATATATAACATGTGTTCTATAGTGTGAAATTATAAGCAAACAAAATACTTGAAACATATAATATGATACTGTGCAAAAAATAAATGTAAGATTGCATATTATATACCTGTCAGTAATGAATATTTTGACTGCCTTTGCCATTTCTTTTACTGCATCTGAAACTTCAGCGATAGTCCCTCTAGCTTTCCCCCACAGTAAGTCAAATTCATAAATGTGTATTTCACATTATTAGGGACTTTAAATATCAGTGATCTGAGCCTATATTATCACGGGGAGAAATAAGTATACTAAGTGGAACAAAAATGCTAAAACGTTGGTATATATTTGAAAAAAGTAAATAAATGAAGTTGTAAGCAAATATACATATGCAGCCAAAATTTAGAGAGAAGAAAAAGAAGAAGCAATTGAGTGAGATCTATGTGCTTATATTGCTAGTTTACCTTTGCATTGAAGTTGGAATCCAGTAGAACATTAGATGACTTGAGATTTCTATGGATTACAGGGGGGTTACAGCGTTCATGGAGGTATTCTAGTCCCTTGGTCAATTTGAACAGCATAACTATAACATTAACTTCCAGAAATACAGAACTGAGGGAGAAAAAAGAAAGAGGTAGCACTAATAAATCATAACATTACATACCTAGCCATGTCCAATGCAATTTTCATGCGAAGATGCCAAGTGAAAGCTGATCCACGAGGAGGTCCTGATTACGCAGGTGAACTCAATTATGGAAAATGGATAACAATGTAGATAGCATATATACATTTATCTTTCCTCCAAATTTAAAATGGCTGAGCTACAATGGAAGACAAGGTATGTGCTTTTAGATATATCATGTATTATCGTGCATAATTTTCACATTAGAATATAGAAGAAAGAAGGAAAAAAGTCGAACTGGAGTAAACTGCTCATGTAAAAGCTTATCTTTTACGGAGTTAGCACATTTTCATTACCTATCTGTACAACAAAAAACTTTAGAAACACTTTTTCCCAACATTCACCACTAATGTAAAGCAAATGACAGAAAAATATCAGCTTTTAGAATCTTACAACAGCTGCAGTGTTTTGGCAAATCGACCATGACAAGCTGAATCATTTGGTGTGGTCTTCAATGTTTGACAAATGGTGTGGTCGGAATTTCAGAAGGAGTCTCAGGTAAAGTTCCACAAGCTTTGAGAAACTTGGCCTGCAAAATTAAATTGGCTAAACTATGTAAAAAGCAATTCTCAAGAATAGGAGCTGTCCACCTTAAGTTAACTTTACAGAACTTGAAAGTTAATATCTTAAGAAAGAGGCATTAGCATTCACCTCCGAAAGCCAAAAGGAAAGTTTTCGAGGTCCTTGTACAAATGGAGACCACTAACAAATCAAAAAGAACAACTGTCGTACAATACACAGGCATTCAACTGACTTTTAGTAACGTACTCCATGTTACATCTTGTTTCTTTCAGCAGAATAATCACAAGCCATTGATTTTATCTAAATATTTGAATTCAACTTCCCTAAGTTGACATGACGAAGCTTAAACAACCAAATAAGCAGGTAAGGGAAATCGTACTAAGATCCTGTTTGGATTTGCTTTTGAATTTTGACTTATAAGGCAAAAGCCATAAGTTATAAATTCTAAATTATGGCTTATTTTTACCATTTTAGCTTATAACTAAGTGCTTATAAGTTATAAGGACTTGTTAAAGTTACCTAAACATTCCAAAAGTGCTCAATAGCAGTTTTGGCTTAAAAGCACTTAAAATAAGCCAATCCAAAACAGGACTCTAAGCTTCAGTGTAACAAAATATGTACAGCAGCTTAGTGAATGATCCAGAGTGATAGATCAATAGACTGTAAATACCAAAACTGGACTTCGACAAACAGAAAAGGCTAACATAAGAAGAAGCTGAGACTATTTTAACAAGGATTAAGAGTAAAGACCAAACTGTCAAAATATTCATTACTCAAATGTATATAGTATCTAATTTTAATACTCCTTGTAGTTTTCTTGTATAGTAAGGGAAATTTATTAATGTGTATTTCACATTATTAGCGAGTTTAAATGTGAACGATTTGAGCCTATATGGTTATGGGCAGAATTAAGTATACTAAGTGGAACAAGCTGTGGCATTGAGATGTCGATGTAACAGGTAATGGTTTCTTCTAAAGGAACACAACAGATTATAGTGGAGTTATACTTTGACGGCTCGAGTGAGTCTTTGTAAAATGGAGAGCAACAACATTTTGGGGAAGAGCATGTGTTTGAGCAGAGTATTCTCGCTGTTGTAGTGCGAGAAGAGCTACCCTTGTTGCAGTTGGTATTTTATGGTAAGAGATTGGGTTTCTGACATTTTTGGCATCTTTTTTAGTAGTAGGTGTTTCTTCAGCCAGGATTGCATTAATTTTCTGTTTAGTGCTAGACATCTGAGGGCAAGTATTTAGCGAAGTTCTTTTATTGAAGGTAATATGTTGGTGTTCAATTAGGGTCAGTGAACACAGAATAACATAGTACAATGTAGACTGAAGAATACAGCAGAACAGTAACAGAGGGAAAAAAAGTATATGCCAGGAAATTGCAGAAACTTACGTTTGTGAGTCAGAAGTTTGTTCTGTATTTCCCGAGCTGAAGAAGTGTGAGTTTCAAAATCCTACATAAGGTGTAGCAAGTATGCAGTGTATTAGTGAAATCTAGGCAAAAGCGAAGGTTCAAATGAAGATTGTATTGTTGAGAGGACTCTAATTAACTAAAAGGTCAAATGACAGCGTACCAAGAGTAGAGCATATATTAAAAGGCAGCTATGTGGTAAAGGCGCAAATATCAGCTGTGTGTGAGGGTCAAGCATATATGTGGTTAATACATTGGGTAAAGTTGTTAGATGTTTGGATAATTCCCAAAGGTAACTGTCTTTTTAGTGTAGAGAACCTGGAGAAAGAAGATTGTGTCGTTCTTTCAGCTAAACTACTGTAGTTTATTCTGCAAATTAAGAAGTTGTTCTTTCCCGTTGAATTATCTTTCAGTCACCTATTGACTACATATTTGATATGGACATGAGCAATGTAGAAATCCCAGAAACAGTGTGACATAGAGCGGAGTTTGCCTCTAGTTTGACATGACATATATTTTGTAAATCAATAGTAACTAAGCCAACTAATGAAAAAATTGACTGACATTTGCGCATTAGTACAGGGAACAGCTACAGTATATTAATTTCATTTGTTTAGAGAACATTAGCTTTATATCATATAACCCATTTAGGTATAATTACATTTGATAAGAGCTCTTTTGTTCCCACTGAAATGAATATAGA
The DNA here is from genome assembly GCA_029007595.1 of Solanum commersonii. Lineage (NCBI taxonomy): Eukaryota > Viridiplantae > Streptophyta > Magnoliopsida > Solanales > Solanaceae > Solanum > Solanum commersonii. Next base: position 381,740 of record JAJTWQ010000033.1, read on the forward strand.
CAGTACAAGAGAAATAGCAAATATACAGTAAGATTTGCTTATGTAAAAGGAGATGAACTTAGTAGGCAATTTACTCCTAACAAGGTAGAGACTTTTGTGATTAGAACAATTGGTTTGAGTTGATGATTTTATAATATGTCTATGTCATTGATTGCACTGTGTATAATTAAGAAGTCATTGAATTTGATAAGAACTACAAGAGAGCAAACAGAGATCCAACTAATTGTCTAGGAAAGAGAGGAAAATGAGCAGAGCAAAGGCAGGCAGCATACCTTTGTTAGCTTGGAAGATCGATGAACTCCAAAGAAGCTTTGCATATTCACAGATGTAGAGGAAGAAACAAATAACAGGTGGCAGCTGCAATGGAGGTACGAAATAGGTGTCAACAGAAAAGAGTCTTCACTTGTTGCAATGTTTAAATGACGCGGAAAGCAAAAAGGCAAAATAGAAGTGCCCTTCATTTTTTTCAATTTACAAAAGTAGCCTTAAGCGTACAGGTGTAAGCAATTTATTGATATGGTCAGACTGAGGAAGCCCTGACGTATTAAGAATGGGAATTTACTCCTAAGTAGCTACAGACTTTTGTCATGACAACAATTGCTTTGAGTTCATGATTTTCTAATATGTCTATTCTCATTGATTGCACAGTGTATAATTAAGAAGTTATTTAATTTGATAAAAATTACAACAGAGCAAACAGAGATCCAACTAATTGTCCAGGAAAGAGAGGAAAATGAGCAGAGCAAAGGCAGGCAGCATACCTTTGTTAGCTTGGAAGATCGATGAACTCGAAAGAAGCTTTGCATGTTCACATAGAATATGCCTAAGAGAAAAAAAGTATGTACCTTTGATGGAACTAACAAAGTTAGTTAAGTTAGTCTTTAGACTCTATCTGGCTTGGTGGGACCATGTAGTCTATTAGTTAATTTATCATGTTGTTGATATAAATGGTGGATGTTTTTGTCTCCTTCTTCTGCAGTAGAGCAGATCAGCAGGAGTAGACGATGATATGTTCTTTGGTTGTGAAATTCCACTCATATGGATGGACAATAAACTGAGACTAAAGGAAGGGCAGTTATTCTGTACGTAGCAACTTAGCATGAGAACTAAGGTTGTGACTAAACTACATGGAGCTAAAATGTACCTTCTACTCCTCTCTCTAGCTGAGTTCATTTGCTGCCTTTTCAGCACTAAGAAATTGGCAATTCTAATCCTGAAATGTGTGAAGTTGGTACAATAATTTTAACAGCTTCAGAGAGCAATTGAAAAGGGTAGTTTGCGTTTACTTTTCAATTAATGTTATGTGATACAAGGTAAAGACCCTATGCTGTTGGACTAATGTGAAGCTGCAATGAAGTATGGTTGATAAAGTTTGTTGAATGAAGAATAATAAATTCTATAGACAATGAAAATATTTTGACTCTTCTGTTGATAGACTAGGCAACATATAGAAGCAAATATCTTGGTCAACTTAAATACAAAAAGGATTGATATTGTGAAGACAGAACTAAAACGATTGATATTGTCACTTGCGAAAGAAAAAAAAATTGAGATATGGGTCGAATGCAACAAATAAGAAGAGAAATGTAAGAATAAGCGTGACAAATCATGTGTACCTGTTTCCTTTGAATGACGTCTTTGATTTTCTATGTTGGAAAGATTGGTATTCAGTTGAGTAGAACCACTAGCAGAAGACATGGGATTTAATGTGTGGACATCATGAGAAATAAGTAGAATTTTTTTTGTAGAAATGAAGTCCGTGTTACCACTGCCTGCAGCTACAGTCATGCGAGCATGTTAATCGTACATTTTGAAAATAAAAAGAAAGGAATATAAATCACATCCACTGCACGCAATTACCATATCACTGTCTACCACATTCTCAGTTCCACATAAATACGTAAGAGTTACATTTAGGTCCAAAGCGAAGCAAAAATTATAAAATGCATGCATAGATAATTAAAGCTTAAGCATAGCAGAAAAACCATTACTGAATAACTCTAGCTCCCTAACTGAAATGGAAAACGATAGAGAAATTGAGTAGATAACTGTAAAAAAAGGTCAACAAGACAGATATAAGTATAATAATACCTTTATCATCGTCCTCGGTTTCCAAATCTTGTAGGATTTTTTGGATCAGTCAGACATCCACAGCACAATTTTTAGCAACTTCTTCGTGCTAAAGTTATATTGTACTTTCAAACTCTTTGAACTTTTCGAAATACATGTTTAGTTTTGCGTGAACTTGAGCTTCTTAATTTTTATGGTCCTCATTTTTTCTTTGCATATCCTTCAATCGATGGACAATCGATTGAATGATATATAGTGGCAAAATGAGGAGCAAAAAATTTAAAAAGCTAAAGTTGAGGGAAGACTGAAGTTGTATTCAGAAAAGTTGAAAGACTTGGAAAGTAAAGTATCATTTTAGGAGGAAGAAGCTGCTAAAAATCGTGCTATGGATGTGTAACTGATCATTTGTTTTTGTGGTTAGACGGAGTCTATATGGCTCATGTTTTTGACTTCTTGATTACATGCCAAGGCTTCCATAATGTAGCGGAATGTATAATCCACATATGCTATTGGAAAGTTGTTGCCCATGGTCTTTGGAAGCTTGGAATTTAAATAAGATTAAAGAATTAAGTTAATTATGGTGAAGATACTTGTTTAAACTCTGTAGCTAGGCAACCTTTAAATCATACTGAAAAATAGAAATTGATACGATAATTTGATAACAGTGTTAATTAAACATATAAAAGAAAGAGAAAGAGGCTAGTAGATCTGTTGAAATAAAAAGTACCTGTAGTTTTTGACAATTTCAAATTGATAATTCTTTCGTCCATAGCTACATTAGCGGGAATATAATGCTGGAAAACATTTTCGAACAGATTACTACTACTACTATGATAAGAAGAAAACAAAAGCAAGAGAGAAGTTGTATATTTGAAAATGTAACAATAACTACAACAAAATAAGATGATAATCAAAGTATCAGAGAATCAAATAAGAAGAAACTACGTAGTAGTATTATGATTACTGGTAGCTCATTAATGTTTTATCCTAATTTGAATCTTCCATTAACTGCTATCTAACCACTGAAAAGGCAAATAAAATATCAACTATCGAATCAGAAATTATGAAATTGAAGGAAAAGGAAACACAACAAATACATTACCTTAGCTGAGCAGTGGATGATAGAGATAGCAAGCCTATTGAAGCATGACAAACGAAAAGTTAAATTATTGAGTGCTTTCTTATTACTGTAGATGTTGTGTCGTCAACATTCAAGTGCAAGAATAAACAAATTTGTTTTAAACGGAGATGGGCTAATTGAAAAGTAAGAGAACCTTTTTAATGGTTAGTGGATGTTAGAAGAGGCAATTGAAGTGAGAACAGAAATAAGAATGTATAACTTCAAATGTAATCAGCAGTATGAAAAACATTGCCATCATTTCTAATGAATTCTGATGACCTTTGTGCAATCAACAGACCAACATAACAACAAATCCATATGATTTTCTAAACTATAAATTACCAAAGAATAAACTATGTGATCAGCTGTAGACAGAAGATAGCATACCTAAAGACTGTTAAAGGACTTACCATTCTTGTTTTCAGCTTCAGTAGCATACATTGTTGGATAAGAAACCTTGTACCTGTTAAGTTTTCCATCATTAATCAGTATTTGTAGCTTCAAATGACAAATGATCTGAAATTTAAGAATGTCTAGCATGAGGGTGGTTAGTTGTTACATTTGTTGATTTTAAAAGTATCATGAGAATGCTTTTCGAATAATTTCGTCATAAACTACATTATATGTAGAATGATGATTTGTATCCTCTGCTGTAGGCGGGCGTATTAATATTTTTACATTGTCTGAACATTTTGCTCGAGATAAAGCAACGTAAAGTTGTCCATGTGAAAAAATTGGTACACGCAAATATATTCCAACAAAATCTAATGTTTGACCTTGAGCTTTGTTTATAGTCATAGCAAAACATAATCTTATTGGAAATGGTGTTCTTTTAAAGGGAACTGGTAGTTTCTCATCTTGTGATGCCAATAATGGTATCTTTAGAATAAAAACATGTTTATTTTGAAAATCACCACTGGAAATAGTAGCATTAATAACATGTGACTTAAAGTCATGACATATCAATCGTGTACCATTGCATAAACCTTCAGTTGGATTTAAGTTTCTTAATAATATAACTGGACAGTTTTTTTTCAAAGATAATCTATAAGGTGGTAAATTAGCAGGATGTAAGGTATGCAAGAAATCTTCAAATTGGCACTGATCATTTGGTTCTATTGTTTCATCAATAGCCGTATAGACTGTAGCATCATGAGGAAATCTATGTATAAGCATGTCATTTATTTCATGAACAAAATCATTTTTAGTTGTCAAAATAATACGGGAGGTTATAAAAGATGGATTAGAATAGAATGTACGTAAATCAGGATAAGTTACATTAAACAAAATATTCAACGATTCTATTTCATGTGTAAAGGGAATGACAAAATTATTGGAAATTTCAATTTTGTTGTAGTTGTTAGTTTTTTCTTCTCCATTTCCAATTCTCATTAAATATGCACAAAATGCTGGATCTTTTTTTGCACGCATGTTTTCAGATAAGCACAATTTTTCAAGATGATTCCAAATATGGGAGTATAATAAACTTTGTCCAATAAAGTCTTCTTTTTTCCCATTACGAACAACAAGAAGTGTTTGTCTAAAGTCTCCCCCAAAAACTACAACTTTTCCACCGAAAAGTGCTTTTGTATTCATAAGATCTTTTAAAAGTGTATCAAGAGCTTCAACGGTGTTCTTTTTTGCCATTGAGACTTCATCCCAAACAATTAACTTTGAATCTTGAATTAGAGTCGCTAATGAACTTTGTTTACTAATATTGCAAGTGAAATTTTCATCGATATCAATAGGAATTTTGAAACGTGAATGAGCTGTTCGTCCTCCTGGAAGTATTGAAGCTGCGACACCAGAAGTTGCAGTTGCTAAAGCTATACATCCTTTTGTTCTTATAGCAGCCAACAAAGCTCGATAAAGAAAAGTTTTTCCTGTTCCACCAGGACCATCAATGAAAAAAGCTCCTGATTTATTGGAATATACTCTTTCAAGAATTATGTGATATGCCCTTTTTTGTTCAACATTCAATTTGCTTTGTAGATGTATATCTTTTTCGGAGACTATTATATTTCTTTTGAAATATATTTCTTTTGCGTCATTAGTTGTTTTAGAAAAGCTAACATTTCCAAATATGTCTTTGAATTCATTTATGTTATGTCCCATTGAAAGTAGAATTTCATTGATATGATTTAAAACTAACTGCTGGATATCTTTTTTTGTAATAGTTGAAATTATTTTAAAATCTTCTGACATAGAGTCTTCATATTTTTTCCAAAGATCTTTTGGGTTACCAGGATTACAATAAACTAATAATGTTGCAAATAATCTCCTTAAACTATAAGGCATTTGATAGCTTACAGCTTCAGACATACACTCAATTAAGTTGTTATCAGAATGTAAAAAGCCTCTTTTTTCTGCATCCTCTCTAAATGTACTGTAGCATTTTCTATCAATTGTACGTAGATCTTCGTATGATTTTGGTCCTCTTATGTTCATTAGAAGCAACCTAAGATAATATCTTTCTCCTTCAGTTGGATGACATGTGACAATACGTCCAATAGTAAGGCGTTATTTTTGGCGTGACCACATTTTGTATGATGATGACCATACAAAGTGTTGGGGAAACTCTTTATATAGTAAATTGAGATTTATAGCATCGTTATTCATTTTGTTCATAAGAAAAAATTCTGTTAACATAGTTTTCTTTATCATTGGATTGTTTATTATTTGATCGATAGTTTGGTTATTTTTGAAAGAAACAAATTGTTGTCCGTCCAGATGCAATTGCAACTGGCAAACACTTGGACTCATTTCACTTATTGAAAAAGCGAACAAACGCCATGCAGCTTCTGGAGGAGAAACCCATCTAGCAGATTGGTATTCTTTGATTTCATCTATTTCTACATTAGTATCATTATTATGTAGAAAGAATGCAATTTTGTCATGTCCTTTGCAAATATATTTGTAAATGTATTTGATAACTTTAATGTCAGAACATATTTCAACGTTAATATGACAACCGAATTTCTTCAGTAAAAATGGATTGTACGGGAAAATCCAAGAATTATCAATGTTGTGTCCTCTAACTTTGATTGGTGTGATCATTTTTGGTCTTTTATAAAGAGGATACGAATTCTTTCCTTTGGTTGTTTGTTCAGTAAGTTGTTTTGAATATTTAAACTTACATTTTCCTTCTTTTTGCATGCAAGAATTTGAAGGATTTAAATACCCACAAGGACCATGGATCATGTGCTTGGTCACAAGTTTGTGTAGATGATGATCAATATGAGGATCAGGTAATTGAGCGCATACAATTTTATCATATGATTGTGGTGTTAGCAATTTATATCCATAAGTATAATGAGAAAATGGGCATGTGGAAGACCTCGTTTTTTAAACTCAATTGTATACATAAAAGCTGCAATCTTTCCAAATATGTTGCTTTTGTGAATATCTGTTTTAAGTTCTTCGACTTTTGCTCTAAATACTCTACTAACTAAATCAGGTCTGTTTTGAACTTCTTCCATTGGCTGTAAATGTTCTTGTATTTCAGGCCAATAAGAATTATAAGTCATCGTCAAAAATTTGTCTGGTTTTCCAAAATATTGTACCAAAGCAATGGCATCCATATATCTTCGACGCATATCTCTTGGGCCTCCTATGAAACTACCAGGAAGGAACTTTTGTCTGCCAATATTGGAAGCATCTCTTTCTCCTTGCCTCAATAAATCAATAATTCCTTGAAAGGCTTCAACTCTAAATAGATCTTGATTAAATGAAATAAAATCTAATCTTTGTGTCTCAAGTTTGATATATTGGTCAACTATGTATTGCTGAAATAGCCTTCCAGAATGTAAAGTTTCATTTGGTTCTTCATCTCTTATTTGAATTTTATAACAATAATATCCACGATAAGAAACAGTCTCTCTTTTTCTTAATCCATTTGATAAAGCTGTAGATTCAATGTGAAGGAGTGTATCAATAGAAGTCATGTTTTTTATACTTGGTAGTTGCTGATATTCAGAAGAAATTTGCGTTTTAGAATAACTATATGTCTTGTTGAATTTTTTAATACCACAATGCCAGCCATTTTCACCATAAGGAAACAATAGTGGATATTGTAATGGGTCATAACATCCATAATAGTAATTGACCAATTGGGTTTTGTTACTATGAGTGTAAATTCGAATATGTGGTGTGGGAATTTTATCATTTAATTGATCTTCAATCCAAATTGCCCCAACTTCAGATGCAGTTGGTAAGTTATATGTTCTTGGGTTTAGAGCAATGTAAAATTCAGATAAATTTGGAATAACTGTTAATGATCTAAGAAAAGTAGAATAGGGATTAAGTTTGAGCATATGCATGAGTTTTGTAACAATCAATTCATTAAGATTATCTGATAACGTCATTCGATTTGTTAGCTCATTTTCATTATCATAGAAATATAATTGTAAATTTTTGCTTTTCTGTTGAGGGTATCAAGTCATCAATGAAGTGATACATTTGTCCTTGGACTTTAAATGTATAGATGCCACGATTTCTCTTTGCTAATTCTGTATCATAATGTACTCCAAGTGAAGTGAAGGCAAACATATTATTGTAGACTCTACTGTAAGTGCGAAAATGTTGACATTCTTTGGAATCACCCAAGAACAAATTTTGCAACTCAGTAGGCATCTTATGAGAAGTTAGTCTAATTGATCCATTATTACAACAAAAACCTGGTGATTCATATTGAAACCTTTTTGCTAGACAAAATTTGCAATTTGGAACTTTCTTTAAAAGGAAGTAATCTTTTGCCACTAAATTATCATTTAGTAGATTGACTTCTAACTTATTTCTACCTGTGCAAAGCCAAAAGCACTTATTTGTTATAAATAAAGTGAAACCAATACATTGTTTTTAATGATTTTGGTACAAAGAAGCATACCTTTATTTGTAGTATGTGTTGAAGGTAATTTGCTTGCAACATGACATGCAGTTGATGTTGATCCTAGTATGAGGAATACAAATATTTAGAGATAGTTAGGTAATCAGGAAAAATGAACATAGGCAAAATAATTGAAGTAATATTTGTAAACTTACCTAGTTCGAAAGTAGATAAGCAACTAACTATATGTTCTCCTCCAGTTGAAGTAGCTGGTAGGTTTGTAGGTTTGGAATTTGCAACTACAAAATGAGCAAAATAAATCTATTAAGAGTAGGTTAGTTGAAGTGTGTAACTATAGCTATACATATTTACAAGAGAGATTTCATAGAAAGAAGATAAGAATATGCTTAGCTAACATTGTTGAGGAGATAACGAACAATTGGTAATTGTAAGAGCAGCAGTACTACTCGACTGATGTAGTATTTTTTGTCTTTTTGATTCAGCCCTTTTTTCTCTTAGCTGGGATAGAAGTAATTGTTTTCTCTCCGATGACATTTGTGCATATCTAGTACGTCGACAAAAAATTCTATCAGAAGTTCGTTCTTGGCTCCGCACATTATCTGTATTTTCTTCTATTCCTGTTTGAAGTCATTCATGATTTGTTAAAATAATTTAGAAGCTAATGTAATGTGGCAAAAATACATAGAATTAAAAATTGAAAAAAGAAAAGGCTTTTGTTAGCATGATGCCAATGTGGACTAATGAGAAACATTATATAAGTATTACAACATTTGAATGGAAGTATGCGTAGAAAACGTGTTCAATTGATTGAATGAGTACTTGTTCCTACAATTGTTACATCATATGTTGTGTTTGAAGACATAATATTGTACTTTAGAAGAAATGAAAAATAAGGTATGCAATAGAAGATGTGATTCTGGTTTAAAAAATTGGATAATATTTGGTTGTTGAAGTATTTACAGATAGCTAGGTAATTAGTAAAACTGAATATAGGAAAAATAGTTGAATAAAAATATTTACAGATAGCTGGGTAATTAGTAAAAATGAATATAGCTGAAGCAATAGGTAGGTATCTATTCTGACGAATACAAAAATTTACGGATAGCTAGGTAATTAGTAAAAATGAATATAGGCAAAATAGTTGAAGTAATATCTGTGAACTTACCTAGTTTGAAGGTAGATAAGCAAGTAACTATATCTTCTGTTGTAGTTGAAGTAGATGGTACATTTGTAGGTTTAGAAGCTGCAACTACAAAATGAGGAAAATAAATCTATTAAGCATAGGTGAATAGAAGCGTCTAACTATAGCTATAGATATTTAGAAGAGACATTTCATAGAAGGAAGATAAGAATATGCGTAGCTAACCTTGTTGAGTAGATAATGAAGAAGTGGTAATTGTAAGAGGAGCAGCAGTATTTGATTGATGAAGGGTTTTCTGTCTTTTTGATTCAGCCCTTTTTTCTCTTAGTTGGGATAAAAATAAGTCTTTTCTCTCCGATGACATCTATGCATATCTAGTACGTCGCCGCAAATTTCTGTCAGAAGTTGTTTGTTGGGTAGGCACATTATCTCTATTTTCTTCCATTCCTGTTTGAAGTAATTCATGATTTCTTTAAACAATTTATAAGGCAATGTAATGTAGGCAAAATACATAGAATTGAACAAAAAAAACCCAGGTGCTAGCATGAGGCTAATATGGACTAATGAAAGATATCATATAAGTATTACAATATTTTGATGAAAGTATCCATAGAAAACCTCTTCATTTGATTTAACGAATACTTGTTCCTACAATGAATCCATGATATGTTGTCTTTGAAGAGGTAACATTGTACTTTAGAAAAAATGAAAGATAAGTTATTTAATAGAAGATGTTGGGAGAGTTTGAATGACGTTTGGTAGTTCAACAGCCATATGAAGAACTTTATGTTGTTGCAAGGATGAATCTATTGGTATTATTGTGTTGCACATTTTTGATCATTGGAAGAATGGGAAGGGAAAACATAACTTGGTTAGCTTCTGTCTGAACAAGATTAAAGGAAGATAATTATTCCAAATATTTAATCATCTTTACATTTGGTAAAATCGAAGTAATTAGTTCATCAGATGAGTTAAGTCAAAGAAAATGTAATATTGTATATTTAAGGGAATTGCAGAAACTATATTTGCTATGTAATAATACATACATAGCAGCATGATTGTCAATAGAAAATATAAGCTAAAAGAATTTTTTGCCGAAGTAAAAACACTATGTAGCCAAAAATTCTATGTAGAATACAGAATATTGGCAGTATGATTTACTATTACCACTAAAATAGAGTGAAGAGAGCATATGGGAAATAAGTGAAACATATTGTATCCATTTGCAAATGAAGTGTTTATAAGAATCATGTAGGGAGAGCAACGGATTTAAGACATATGATAGTGAAAATGTTTTGCTAAGCCAATTCAGCCAACTGATTAATGCAACAGACTGATATTGACAGTAAGCTAAACATAAAGATAAACATTGTGGCAGCATAGGGAAATGTTAGTTTTATGGTAGGTGTAAATGATGAGAGAGGTTATAGTAATAGTTATAAAGAATTCCTACATCGATTGATAAAATTAGATGTTCAAATGTAAGTTAAAAAACATTGTTACCTGAACTGCATGCGGTTTTTCTATGTTTTTGGGAAATTTGAACAATCAGAAACAACATATTTATTAATTTCCTGTAAAGAAAGAAAACAACCAATAAATTAAGAAGTTTCATAGTAGTTTCTGTACAATTTGAATTGTTTTATTAGACAAGAGCATAAAGAATTGTGTGGAATGAAACAGAGAAGGCAGTAACGAGTTAAATATTAGGAAGAAAGCTGACATTACGTACAGCTGGGACAAATATAACTCCAAAACTTGTTGTATTCATTTGCAGAGGAAGGGAGAAAAAGTGGACACTGAAGTTAGAAGCAATTATGAAATTAAACTCTGCATTCCTTTTAAGTCTGTGTTTTGATTTGCAGATGCATATATACACACATAAGTATTTCACCACTATAAGTGTTTCATTTACAAATTTGTTTATGAAAGCTCTCAAAATGAAGCAACATCAGCAGAGTTGAAGTGATTTAAAGGGTCCATTTTGTAGCGATATTACAATTGCGTTTTGTATTTTTTTAACTATGATCTATTATGAGCTAATGTTAGAGTGAAATTATCGTAGGTTGTCTAAGCATACATCTTACAATGCAGTGAACATGCACATTTGTGCGGCATTCTGTAAAATGATTCCATTCCCAAATGGAACGGAACAAAGAGGCATGAATATAAGGCATTATATTTTGGGTCTTACATGTAAGAATAAGCAAAATGTATAAAACCAAAATTTGAAGAGATTGTTGCAAATGTTTGGCTGTAACGTCTTTGTTTCGTCCAAAGACTTATATAGAAGTGATACCGAAAATCAACACTGTGAGGAAACACTTTATTTCCATGTTGAATTCGTTGCTGTAGTTCATTGTTAACGTCGAAACAGTTGTAAGCAGGAGAACTAAAAGTACTGGAAAAATGAAAGTAAATGAAACTATTAGGAAAGAAATCTGCGTAGCTGCAGTGGTTCTTTTTGTTATATAGTTTATTTGCTGTTATGTAAGCATAATATGTAAATGGAATTTATATTTTAAGGATATTTAATTGTGAAAGAAGAAATGATAAGCTAATGAAACAAAGTAAGGATAAGCTTAGAAGCAACTATTTCCCTACAATGATAGGTGTAGCAGTTAATGAGGTTCAATAGTCATAAAGAATTTGGACTATCGTGGAAAACAGAAAGTTGGAGAAACTTTAACCGATAATTAAAAGAGTTGAATGAAAAGTGATGTGCAAAGAGTAAAAATTAAATGAATAAGAGAAGTACTAAATTAGAAGTACAAATAAAGTAGTATAAATTGGTCCTATTACCATTCTGAGAGACTTTCCTACTGGAGTGAATACTACAAATGGGTGAGATAACAATTCTGACTGTATTTGGAAATTTTTTGTTACAAGCGAAGTCAAATATCACACAATAGCTCATGGGTGTATAAAATTTTATACATCATGGGAGAAGACATATAAGGTACCTGTGATGACGTGTATACGGTTTGCGTTGGGAGTTGAAGGAATCCCTCTAAGGTGGTGATAATGAAGAGGGTCCTGCAGAGCCTGCAGGCTGTTGTGCATCAGCGGTATTTCTATCTTTCAGTTGCAGCCAATCTCCTGTCAAATAGATGTAGTATTTAGGAATATTCAATTTCAGGGAATTCAACATGAAATAAGTTACAACTACATAGGGAACAACTGAAATGAATAATTAATTATATTACATGAAATATTTGTAGTGGCTAATGATTCTTAATAGCCATTCACAATTTGAAGTATCACAAAAAACAGAAAATAGAAGAAAGCTGAAACCATAATTAAAACAGTTGAAGGAAAAGTGATGTGCAAACACTCGTAACTAAATCAATAAGAGAAATAGTAAATTAGGAGTAGAAATAAAGTAGCAAAAATTCATCCTAGTACAAATGGCAGAGATAACAATTGTGAGTGTACTGATTTTTTTTTTGTTACAGGTGAAGTAAAATATGACAGAATAGCTCCTAGCTGTATGAAATCATATAGATCATGCAAGAAAACATATAAGGTACCTGTCAGCAGGTGTGGGATGTCTGTCAATCTTGTGGACTCAGTAGCATGTACACACAGTTTCGGTGAACATTTGAACCAATCTCTCTAAGGTGGTGATAATGAAGAGGCTGCTGTAGACGAAGGAGGCTGTTCTGTATCACTGCTATTTGTATCAGTGAGTTGCTGCCAATCTCCTCTGAAATAAAGTGAGTATTTTGGAATATTTAATTTGAGGAAATTGAATATGAAATAAGTTAGAACTACATATGCCAGAAATGAAATGAATCATTAATCATATTACATGAAATATTTTCTTTCCTTTTGCTAATGAATTTGTTTGGACAAGTATTGAGCGAAATGAAAGGAAAGACATAGAAAAGCTCTGAATAGCGAACATGTGAGCATACAAGATATGTGAGAACTGACAATATGTTTAACAAGGAAAATTCATATGCTATTCTTCCTACAATGTGAATGAGGCAACAAAAATATTCCATCAGAATAGTGTAACATATTCATGGAATCAATTGAAACAGCTAAAATGAGAAGAACAATGTAGAGCAGGTAATACATTGTCATCCTGTTAAGCATAGTCAATATTGACAGACAGTAAGTACAAAAGATCTAATAATTTGATGTTGTATAATAGATTTTTGCAAGAAACAATGTATCTGCTTGTCCCAAATATTTGTGAATCATTTCATCTGTAAATATGCAGGTCGAATTTATGAAAACAGATGTAGCTTAATTAAGAGAGAGTTTAACAATTATGAGCAGTGGCAACTACATATTGACAAATTTAATGTTAAATTCTTATCCGAAAGTAGGGCCTGATCACCAAGAACAGTTAATTGTTCTTTTTCTTGATTTTTTGTACTGTGTTTTTACAGGAGATTAATTATATAATAATGATCAACAACAACCTATTGTTGATAAAGAATATATCATTTCCGAATTATTTGAATTTTAGGCGTAATTTGTATTACCCCATAACTTTAAATAGCAAGATGAAACTACATAAAGCCTAACGATGTAAAAGGGAAAATACAACTGACTCTAATAAAAAAAATCCAGTAACAATCACCTTGGATAGATCTTTATAGAATGAAAGAGGTCATTATGTTTTGAAAACCAATGTCTTTTCCATGAAAAATGTAAAAGCTCCTTTTAATATGGTCCTCTAAGTTATATTTGAAACCGCAAGAGGGACAAGTGTGCAACTTTTACTTTGTATAAATAATTAGTTGACTGGACAATTTTTCTGTATTTTGACTAAAGGTTGCAATTTAAACATTACCTTTATTGTTTACCTAATTAAGACTAATCAATATTTTTTAAAACAGAGAACACACTGACCATAAATTTGAAAATAAGTCCTGCAAATTGATGAAGAAAAAGTATAACGGCAAAGTAAACATCACAAAGATCCTAAAATACTTATGCTACTCAAATCATTGAGCCCTTCTCCTTTCATTTAATTTTAGCACAAAGAGTTTTATGTAGTGAACTTATACGAAGTGGGGAAAAGTCGAAGGAAAGCGAAAATCGAATGACTTTATGACTTTGAAAATTTTGCTGACATAGCCTTCCTCTATGGTCTTTGAGTTTTCGTAATGCCATTGAGAACTATAAAATTGAGAAAAAGAAGAGTCAGATGTAAAGAATCTGTTAACAAAAGAGCGAAACAGTCGAGTGTATTATTTTTTATTCTGTGAAAGCTTCTGACTAATATTACAGCAGAAGTAAACCCTAATTTATGAAACTCAGGAGAGCGCAAAGAGAGAGAATGGTGAAAGGAAAACTGATAGAAGGCGGAACTGACAGTGACAGAACAGAGAAAGGAAAAGCTTGGACATTGGGTCCTTTGACTGAACAAGCGAAGAACTTCGTAGAAGACAATAGACAACTACATGCAATTATTGAGCAGAAGTTTGCAGCACATACATACAGTATAATATGGCGTAATATGGTCTACAGAAGAGAAATTAGGAATCGGAGAAAGAGCAAAACAGAAGACAAATTACGAATGGGAGAAAGAGCAAGAAGACAGAAACTTAAAGCATCAACAAGTACCTGCGCAACTCGTCCGAAACAATGACAGATCTTCAGCGTAGCTTGAGAGACAGATTTAAAGTCTGTACAGAAACAGGCAAAAGTAAGAAGGAGGTGTATTCGCCATTGAAGAGGCGAGATAACTTTCAAGCAGATAAATGAAATGACGCAGAGTTTTGGCTGGTATAGGTAAAAAAAAAAAAACAGATACTCCATATAAAATGACTCAGACATAAGATCAAACATCGTTGATGCAGAATCCATTTCTAAATTTCAATGCATATGTAGATGAAAACATTAGAAAGTATACAGGGAAAATTGAAAGAAAAAAATATCAATAGCTTACTCTAACCAACGATTACAGCAAGGTGGAAGAAACGGTTGACGGAAGCGAGATCCAATAAGGTCGATCCGGATTTGACGAAGAGCAAAAAGCAGCGATAGTTAGGAAGAAAGGTGGAGCAGACGGTGGATGAAGCATGAAGAATGAAGAAAGGGCTAAAGTGGATAGGAATTAGGGCAAAGTCAAAGAGGAGTAATTACCTTTTTGCCCTTGTTCGGTGTTGGTCCTTTGTAAAATGTACAATTAGTACTGCCTTTAGTACAATGAAAAGTTGCATTGTTGGTCCTTTTGAAGTCTCCTTTCTACATAAGAGTAATATACTAGATAGACATGGCCGTGCTATGTACGGCCCAACATGTTGGATTTTGCGACATCTTTCTATTTGCTACAAGTATATTTACTCAGTATTTTTTGTGCCAATAAGAAACCATTCTCTGAATTCAAGATCAAAATAAGTAGCTTTCGACAAATAGACTTTATATGATATCTCAATACATTGAATAGACGCTCTAATCGTGTTCATTAGTTTCTAGTAATATACACGATAGTCCCACCTTAGATTGTTAATCTCCACAATATCATCACAAAACAACATATGAGCAGCTTTGCATCACCTTCAAAATGCAGATAAACACTAATTAACTTCAAGTTATACTAAAAAAATAGCATATCCAGTATAATCACACAAGTGAGCTTTAAGAAAAATAAAGTGTACACATACCTTGACCCTATCTTGAAAGATAGATTATTTTCAATAGATTTCGACTTAAGGATTGTAGCAATGCAATAATGTGAAGCAATTTAGAATGTACATATTTATAAAGAAAGCACTTTTATAAACTCAGGGAAGGAAGGATCTACTTTGGGAGAGAAGGGGTAATAATTAAATACTGCAGGACATTTATAAAGTACTTGTTACTATTAGACAATTGATTTGAATAAGATTAAGTTATTTTCAAAAAGCTTTCTTTACCTACAAATCATCATTTGAGCATATTTTGGATTCAAATAAGTAAATTAATGAATAAAAGACTATTTGTCAAAATTACAAAATTTACAATTTAAGATATCATAATCCCCTCTCGGATACATTTATCCCCTCTCGGATACATCCCTCTCATAGAGTAATATATCATTTGCAATGTATCAGAAAATCAAGGAATGTATTCGAAAATAATGAAAAATTTGAGATTTTTGTAATTGAGAAAACTTCTAGAATAGGATGTAATTAGCCTCCAAAGATATGAGATTTTTGTACTTTATACTATGTTTTTTCTTCAGTAAACAACTTCAATATATCACTTAATAATTCTATTTCAAATGTTCATACGACATAAATGCGTCGTTTACAATCCAAATTGACAAAGTTGAATTCTGAAAAATTCTATGCAGCAAGGAAATAGAGAATTGTGCTAGATTATGAGTTAAAACATATCGTGTTCGAGGAATATATAAAATGTTGATGTCTTTGAAAAAGTTCATCGATCTACATATATTTCACAAGTGGTATCTATTTTTCACTATGTTATTATTTTATTTTGTTGTAATATTTGCACCATAAGCTTTACATCTAATAAAATACTAATCATTGATCAACCAATTCGTAAAGATCGATTCAAAGTCTTTCAAATCTCTATTGGTTCAACTTTAGTATACTATGTTCGTAGTTTGCTTTGTCGATGAATTTTGTGATACATTTTATTATTGTCTTCGATAAATAGAAATACTTCTATTTATTTTGATTTTAATATTGAAAGTACTAATCAAAATTGATTTCTAATTCCACAACAATAAAAACAAGCAGGAAAGCAACTTTATTTCTATATACAATAACAATTATCGTAATGTTATATTCTAAATATTGAAATTATTTATTAAAAAATTATTTCTAACTCCACACCAATAAAAACAATCATGAAAGCATTTTTTTCCTATATGCAATAACAATTACCATAATGTTATATTCTAGATTACATTAACAAATTTTTTTGATACTACACTCTTAATATCATGCCGTAAAAGAAAACTTTAAATCTTACCCCCACAAAATAACCAATATACTTGTTTTTCTTTTTCAGGTTTTTTCCCCCTAATTTATTTATTTATTTAGTTTTTTTTGTTCCTCTATATTTCTCAACAAAGTCCTTTTCTATTGACTTTGTATTTTGTCGTTCTTCTTTATTTTTTAACTACTCATTTTTCTTTAGTTTGTATTTTAATATTCCTTAGAATTTGAATGTTAAACTTTCTCCTTGTCAATTTTTCTTTGTTAAATAGTTTATTATATTATATTAAGAAAATATCCTTTATAGAAATGAAAAAATTATATTTTTTAATCTTTCGATGAATACATTATCAAATCATTAATTTCTTGATAGTCAAACATTGTTCATTCTTTTAGTCACAAAATTTGATATTTTCTTCAAATTAATTAAAAAATATTGATACGTCATTTTAAAGACTATTTCAATGATCAAGATATGAATTCAGTGGTCATATTATGTAACATAATATTAAAAATATGTTTACACAATATCCTTTAAAGTATTTTTAGGAACAAAATATTAACTATTCAAACACATTTTATTTTAAATTAGTTCAAAATTTTCTTTCTAAAATATGTCAAAATAAGCTTAGCATTTATTATTGTTTGTAAGAAGTTAACTAATAGAAATTCTTCATTTTAACAAAATTACAAAAATATCGTTATGGGCCCATAACAAAAGTAAAGACATACAATATATGAATTCTTCTAGATTTTCATTTTGATCACTAATTACACAATTATTATTTTACCTTTAAGTGATGTTAAAATTATTAAAATGTCATTGATCGTCCTTCTCATGGCTCTTCTATATAATAGAAATGTTAGTTGTCATAATGAAACAACATAAAAATTATAAGATATAATTTACTTATAGTTGAAAATTACTTATGAAAAAATGGAGTACACACTATACATTTAAATAAGTTATGTCATAGACATATTAGTGTAAAGAAATTTCACTCTATAAATTTATTTACTTATTATAATACGTAATTTATTCTAATGAAAATTTACAAATTTGATGTTTTATGAAAAATTGGTATGAATATTTTTATGTGACCTCATAGTATGAAGTTCTTTATTTTATGATATAGAAGAATATGACTTAAAATAAATTATAATATCTTAATATAAAAATGTGATTGAAAATATGGGTTCATATTATGTCATATCATTAGGATACACCTGGCATTTAGAAAAATATATTTGATTGTACTATCATTATAAATCTATTACCACTTTTTTGATGTCATAACATAGAAACAAACATTCTAGAATTTTTATGAAATGACAAATTTGCCATTGGTCATCCTCAACTTGGCTCTTCTATATACTGCC
Source organism: Solanum commersonii (assembly GCA_029007595.1). Classification (NCBI taxonomy): domain Eukaryota; kingdom Viridiplantae; phylum Streptophyta; class Magnoliopsida; order Solanales; family Solanaceae; genus Solanum; species Solanum commersonii. The sequence goes on from JAJTWQ010000033.1 coordinate 400,207, forward strand.
AAAACCTCGTAATAATAGTAACATTTATTTTAAAATTTTATACAATTTTTACAGTAAAATATATACAAAGCTTATAATAAAACTGGTTTAATCTTGATTTACTAACTTGGAATTAAGGACCTTTTTAAGTTTTCTTTCTTTATCCGTGTGTAGAAGGTTCTAGTAGTATGTAGAAGATAGTAGTACTAAACTACTAATACGAAGAGAAATATATCCAAGTATTTTTGTTGTTAAGATAAGTATGTAATTTCCACGTCACTATATTTTATCTTATTATTTGTAATACTTAATTTACAAGATTGATTAATGTAGGCCTCATCATGTTTGACAAATATCCTATTCATTTTATTAGCATCATTATCCTTCATTTATATTTTTCAGATAGTATCATTATCAATATTTTTTTTTGGAGTCAAGCGATTTTTTTGTTAATTATTGTAATTTATAGTTTTTTTTCCGTCAATTTTAAACAATATATGCTTATCATCAAATCCATTTTGTGTGGTACCAATATAATTTAGAGAGTCAATTAATTTTTTATATAAGTTTTAAATATTTAAGTTGTTAATTATTGTAATGTATAGTATTACTTATATTATTTTTAAATATATTTAAATATTATATGTTACTCTTTTTAGCCTAATTTATATGGTATTGATAGAATTTAAAGTGTCAAATAATTGTTAATTATTGTGATATGAGTTCCTTTTATGTAGTTTTTACTATTTTTAAGTATACTAAATTGTAAATTACTTTAATATGTAGTACTACTTATTTTTATTTTTAAAATATGTAATCAACAAAAATTTAATGAAAATAAAGAAATACACATTAGTATTGGTCAACCAACATGATAAAGTTGGTGGGTTCCACTTAAATAAATTAATTAAAGAGTACAATTTTTTTATGGATACATGTGTCCATTATAGAAGAGATTGGTATAGTGGAAAATTACCAAACTACCCTTGGTCGTTTGGTAGTCTTCACACTTCTCTCTCTCTCTCTCTCTCTCTCTCTCTCTCTCTCTCTCTATATATATATATATATATATATATATATATATATATATATATATATATATATATATATATTTGAAATGAAAGAAATATTCACGGTTTCTAAAGATGTGATTTGTTTTGGGAGAATCTGCAAAATCACACTAATGCTTTTATTTAATAAATATAATGAAAGAATAACCAAAATTCAATATGAAAATAATATAATTATTTCTAAAATTATAATAAGGCATTTATCTTAGAAAATATAAAATTGTTGCATTTCAATTGACATTATAACTATGTATAACTTTATAATAAATAAAAAAATAAAAAAAAATTGGTATATCGCTGATGATAACGCATTCTTCACATTTGTAAGAATTTCCAAAATTCAATATGAAATTAGTATTATTGTTTCTAGAATGTATATATGGTTATTTACCCCACAAAAAATAAATCCATTACGTTTAAGTTCAAATTATAATTATGTACAAGCCTGCAATAAATAATAAAAATAACAAAATTTAATAAATTGCTAAAAATAAAAATGACATATGCTAGTCTACTTTATTTCCTAACATACAAATTTTTGCACCAACACACTAATATAAAACTAATAATTGTGGAAGTTTCTAAAGATGTGATTTGTTTTGGGAGAATCTACAAAATCACACTAATGCTTTATTTAATAACTATAATGAAAGAATAACCAAAATTCATTATGAAAATCATATAGTTATTTCTAAAATTATAATAAGGCATTTATATTGGAAAATATAAAATTGTTGCATTTCAATTGACATTATAACTATGTACAACTTTACAATAAATAAAAAAAGTACTAAAAATTGGTATATCACTGATGATAACGCATTCTTCACACTTGTAAGAATTTCCAAAATTCAATATGAAATTAGTATTATTGTTTCTAGAAAGGATAAGCCGGTTATTTACCCCACAAAAAATAAATCTATTACGTTTAAGTTCAAATTATAATTATGTACAAGCCTGCAATAAATAATAAAAATAACAAAATTTGATAAATTGCTAAAAAAAATGCCATATGCTAGTCTACTTTATTTCCTAACATATAATTTTTTGCACCAACACACTATATAAAACTAATAATTGTGGAAAAAATAAAAAAAATAAAAAGAACGAACATTTATTTTTTGGAAAAAGAGCAAATCAATAATAGATAATAATGAAAATTTAGAAGAAAACCATGGAGTGAAAAAGGAAGAATGTTATGCCATATGACTTTCTTTAGTATTTATAGTACTCAAAGAATTAGTAACATAACATTAAAAAAAACTAACGGATTTGAGTAATTATAAATAAATGAGTATTAAGTGTAGTAATTAATTATGCCTAATTGAATTATTACCGTAAACAACTTAAAATCAGAAATGAAGGGATACTGCAACGTGGGCTGTAAGTTTTAATTGGGCTTTTACTGCATTTGGTTGACATGCTTAATTGAGCTTTATGAGGTTTAGGAGTTATCCTTTAATTAATAACATAAATTAACCTAAATATGCAATAAAAAATCAGAAAAAATATCAAAAAAATAAAATGAAAAAAGATAAATACAAATGTTGTCCATAGAAAGGTGTCACATCACCTTTTCTATATTCAGCTTTATATGTATATATATATTATTTAGGCTTAAGTCATCTACGGCCCTTTAAAGTTGTCCGCATAATTCACTTAAACACCTTAACTAAGGTTAGTACCTATTAGACACTCTAATATTAACGAATTTGTACCTATTGAACACAAAATGATAATAAGGTTTTAAAATGTTGTGCGTGTAATTCATGCTCACTATCTTAGAAAAAATAGCGAATAAAACTGCAACACGTGGCACATGGGCCAATCTAATGAATTTTCATTTTTTAAAAATAAAATAAGAACTCTAACCTTTAATATTCCAAAAAATTAATTAACAAAAAAGGAGAAAAAAGAAAACCCCCACCCCCACACAAACCCACCCACCTTTATTCTTCTTCTCTATCATCGACAATCCTAATTCCTCCGACAACAAATCTCAATTTCTCCGGCGACAGCAAAATGAAGAAACAAGAAAATCTCCCCCACCCCGCAGTCCCAAATCCACCCACCTAATCATTTGTCTTATCTTCTTCTTTTTCGTCATGTGTTACCCGTCATTTTCTATTCCTCTGGAAAAAAATAATTTTTTTCTTTTTATAATGAACTATGGGCTATTGAAATCAAGTCTGATGCAAATAGTGAAATAAATTATGAAGCATGATAGATTAATGAAATGATTGTTGAGATTCTTTGTGAAAAATAAATCGATGTTGATAAATTATTTCGAAATCAACGACGAAGAAAAATCAAGAGGATTCAAATGAAATATATCAAATTTCCTGATATCATTTTAAATATATTGCTGGTGATGTTTGTTGATCGAAGTGACTGAAAAAAAGATAGATAGAGGTTGCTTTTATAATTCCGATGTCCCATTTCTTCTTGTTGCAAATTCTCGCAAATTTTATTAACATTCAATTTTTATTGTGTAAAGAGTGCAAATTAAAATTGAAGAACAAAAATAAACAGAATATAAAAAGCTTGAAATGGGGCGAAGAAGACGACCTTGGTCTAGCCTACAGGGGTGAGGATGAGGTTGCTTTCTTTTAGGTATAAAACATTATCTTAAATAAAAAATTTAAATTGTTTTAATTAATAATACATGTCAAGTGTCTGGGGGAGAAAAAACAATTCACGCGCCTGATTTGCGTGAATCACAAACGATTTGTCATGTAGGCAAAAAATGCTTAGACGGTTCAAATCTGGGGTGGTAGAGGTGTTCAACAGGTACTAGGTGTAGTTGAGGTGTCTAAATGAATAATGAGGACAACTTTGAGGGGCCGCATATGACTTTGGCCTATTATTTAGTAATCACATAGTTTCTTTGTCCTTCAATGTTTATTACTATCTATTATTGCTTTGCTTTGTATCCTCATGAATTTTTCCATCGTGTATTCCCCCTTATGTTTTCTGTAAGAACAAGAGGGATGAGCTCTCCGCTAACACTTTTTCAGATATTCTCCTTATTTTCTAATAATCATGCTTCAAATTGTTTTCTTTCTTTTGAGACAAATGTCTAACTGGAATAGTTTCTCTATCTCTACGAAGTAGTTATAAAGTCTACATGTACACTCTATCCTCCCTAGATACTACATGTGAAATTTCACTAGATATGTTGTTATTGTAGACATATATGTATCAACTTAAGTCAAGGATCTATTGATCAAAACAATCTCTTTATCCCCACTAAATATAAAGAGAAGGTCAGCATATATCCTCCTCCCTAAAACTCATTTATGGAACTATACTGATATGTTGTTGTCAACTCTATTAAACTAATTTTCAACAAAAATTGATACACATAGTCAGATAATATATAGTATAACTTATATGAATCACATAGGGTAAAGAGTAAATAACATCCTATCCCTAGTTTTTTTCTAATTACAATAATCCCTTAAAATTTGTACCTTCCGGATACATAAGTCATAATCTGGATACATCAATTCTAATACAAGAAAAATCTTTCTGTTGCTCTAAAAAAGGAATAAAATCTGAAAATTAATTAAATCCCATAAATTACGCTTTTATTTGCTTGATCCTCGTTATCTTTGAGCAGATTTAATAACCGGTTGATTTCTTTTTCCATTAATGAATTTTCTTCTTCACTTTTATTCATGCAACTCATCAGATGAAGCTCCTTTTCCTCCCACTCAACCTTCCATTTCTCTAGTCCGTCTTTGATTTGTTCGATGGAATTGGTAAGAACATCAAGTTTCTCTTTTGCTTCAGGAAAATCCAAATAGAACGAAGAAATTCAAAATTTTAAATTGTTTCCCCCGGTCAATGAAGAAATCTTTCAGATTTGATTCAAAAACTTTTGTGGAAATTTTGGGTAATCGAGGTGAGTTATGAAGGATAAAAAAAAGTGGTGAAATTGTTGTTGGACAAACGATATCCTTTTGAATCTTCAAGTTCATCGAAGATCCTTTCAATTTTGATTCAAGATTCTTTCTTCTCCCAGTTCAGCGAAGATCCTTTCAATTTTGAGATTCAAAATTCTTCTCCTAGCTTATCGAAGATCCTTTCAATTTTGATTCAAATTGTCGAAAAATTTGAGAAGATACATCATGAATATGTTTGCTACTTAGCATTTTACTATTTATGTATCTTGTTTGAATTGATAAGTATTGGATTTATACTAGATACATTAAATAAATAATTGTTGCCCATAAGATGTTAGATTTAAGATGATACACTATTGTGTGGTAGTTGCAATGTAATTGATACATTTAGTATAAATTCGAATTTACGTATCATATCTAAAAAAATAGTGCATGATACATTACTATTTATGTATCTCGTTTAAATTGATAACTATTGTATTTATGATAGATACATTAAATAAGTAATTGTTGCCCATAAGATGTTAGATTTGAGATCTATACATTACCGTGTGGTAGTTGCTATGAATTGATACATTTAGTATAAATTTGAATTTACGTATCATATCTAAAAAATTAGTGCATGATACATTACTATTATGTATCTTATGTAAATTGATAAATATTGTATTGTTTGCCTTGAAAGATATGTATAACTTACATAATGTATCATTCTGTAGTTGATAATAATGTTTTTGATATAATAAGGTTGTGAAAGAAAGATGTATGTAAGCTGAAATAAAGTGTATTTATAAATGTAACACAATAAATAAGAATTAAGTTTTATCTATTAGATACATGAACAAACACAATCCATTAAAGAAATTTGATTATGAAAAACACCAGAAAAAAGAGGAAAATATTAGACCGTATGAAATTTTGGTGAAATTGAAACTAATATTATTATGAGACAACGGGAAGATTAAATTATAAGACAAGAATCCTACTCAGTTTCAATGATTAGTTGTTAGAGTCCATAACCAACTCAAATTATGAAAAATGTACAAATATTATATTAATTATTACCAGATAATAACTAATACTATTACTTCTTCTGTTTTCTAATTTACGTTTTAGTGTTGAAAATTTGAAGTTCGCTTATTTTATTATAAATTTTGGAGTATTTTAAAAATATGTAAAAGACCCATAAATATCCCTTTAAACTTTTTTGTCTAAAAATATTCCTAACCTATAGAAAAAAGACTGATTTTGAATTTCAAACGTAAATGAGAAAATAACTACCAAGATTCTGCGACTAAAAATAAGGAGAGATTTGTGGAGTGAAATAAGGAAGGGATAAATATTCCTAATAGCATATTTTTTTGGTGTGTGATACATAACACAAAGTTTATGTATCACACATATGATACGGATACATATCCTTCTAAAATTAATAAGGTAGAAGATACATAACCACACCTAGATACATGATAAATGATACATTTAGTAAAGGTTTTGTATCAAGTATCAAAACTAATTAGGGTTATATATCAAAACTAATATTTGAACATGAAACACTAATTGTAATGTATCGTAGTGTTGAAACAAAGACATTATACATTAATTAAGAAACAAATTTAACTAGATACATTAAAATTCTAGTTAATGTAAGATAATTGTGGAGAGATTTATGACTTAAAAAGGGGAGAAAAAATCGTGGAATTAATTATGTATCCGGCAATTTTTTATTTAAATTTATTATTTCTATAATTGAGTTATTACTACTGTAATGATCAAGCATTATTATGAGTAATAAAAATAATTTATTACACATATAATGCAAAAACTAGTGACCTATTTTTGGCGCTATAGGCTTAGCTGCATCCATCTTGCATTCCTAAAAAAATGGTATGACTAACAAGTTAAATGATGCAACTAATCAAAAATCAGCCTAAAGTTAATTAAAGAAGTATTTTCAACAAACACATTTAGCCGTAGGATTATATTAAAGAGGAAATACTCCTCTTTTAATTCAATTTTATTTTTGGTTAGTTTAATTTTTTATTTTTTATTTTATGTTTGGTTAGTTTAAACTTTTTGAAAATCAAATTTGGATATGAATTTTGTAACTACTAAGAATTTGGAGTGAATTTAGGGAGATAAAATAGGAGTAAAAAAGGGAGTGGTGAATGTGGGTTTGGCTTGTGACTTTTATCTATCCGATAGTTTTTAAAATTAGGAGAAAGAAGGGATTTAAGTAATATTTTAAAAAGGTAGGGAGAAATCGAGAATAAGGAAATTAAACATATGTATATAAGTAATTTATCCTTATATATATATATATATATATATATATATATATATATTAGGATATATATAGGAAATTAACATTCCTATTGCAGGTACTGTAATCAAAGCTTCTCCTTTCAAAGAGAAAAGTGATAAGGCAGGTGGATTACTCACATCTGCAGACATTGACCGAGTAGTTGAACAAAACAATTACTCCAACCAAATCCTTCATATTATCTCTACACAAATAGAAGATACTAAACCCAGCCTCAGTGGAAGACCAACCCCGGCTTCTACTTCTTCCAACCATAATATCGAAACCTATCCAGGATTCAAAATCCCTGAATTTTCGAAAGAAAAATTCCCAAAACTTCCTGATACTTTTGAAGTAACCGGAAACATCATTGAGAAAATCAATGCTCAACTTAACAACTTCAACATCTCTGTAAAAAAGGATAAACCATCAAAAAAGGTTACTATCCTCCAGGAAGAACCCAATCCCAAATCCCAAGAGAAATCCAACCTTCTCCAAAAGCTTGCTAGTAGTCGTTTTCACAATATGAAGAACTACCATAACAAACCATCTTTCCCAGACTTACAATATGAGGAAAATGCCTTCGTATCCACTTCCTCTCACGAAGGAAGGAGTATCAGTGAATGGAATATTGATGGCCTAGCTGAACACCAAGTTTACAATAAACTCCATGAAATGGGTATTGCTATAACTGCATACAAGATGCGAGGATCGGCAGACAGAGATGCTGCTAACATGATCATTGTAGGTTTCACAGGAATGTTGAAATACTGGTGGGATAACTATTGCACTGATGAGATCAAACATCTCATTATTAACGCCACTGCAACAGAGACAGTTGTAAAGATGGAAGTAATACACAAACTACCTCTAATGTCACGAGGGAAGATGCTTGTGCTACTTTACTTTACCACATTACCAAACACTTTATTGGAGAACCAAAATTGTTCCAAGAGAGGAGTCTCCAAATTCTAAGCAATCTAAGTTCTCCAAATTTAGACAACTTTATCCATTAGAAACATGCCTTTCTCAGTAAGGTTATGATTCGCCCAGATTGCAATTTAGATTTCTGGAAAGAACGCTTCATCAGTGGTCTACCCCCTCTCTTCGCAGATAAAGTAAGGACAAAAATCAAAGATCGCAATAATGGTAATATTCCCTATGACAATCTTACTTATTGTGATTTGGTAAGCACCATCAATGTTGTAGCCCTTAAGCTTTGCACAGCTCAAGAAAGAACAATCTTCTTCTAGAAAGGAACTTGGAAGTTTCTGCAGAGACTTTGGTTTTATCACTCCACAAGATAAAATCAAGAAAGACAAAAAGAAAAAATCCCATAGGAAGAAATCTCGAAGAAGAGATGATTCTACCAGGCCTAAGAGAAAGAAGTCTAGGTCCAAAAGACCTAATGATGCTAAGATAGATGTATGTTAGACTTGTGGCAAGACTGGTCATAAAGCCAATGAATGTCGTTCCAAAACCAAGAAGAAGAAAATCAATCTTCTTAATATCGATGAAGAAACCAAAGGTAAGCTTCTTGCTATTCTTGACGAACCCTTTTCTGAATCTTCAGGTACATCTGATGAATACAGTAATGACGAAGACATTGATCTTGATTATGATTCAGATGTAAGCCAATCAGGAAAAGATTGCACCTGCACTGAAGCTTTCTGTACTTATGATAGTACACCTCAGATTCGAGTACTCTCTGACCATTCGAAAGAAGCTCTTTTCGATGTCATTCAACACATTAATGATAATGAGGCTAGGAATCGTTTTCTCCTAGAACTCAAAAATCTTCTTCTTAATACGGACAAACCCAAAACCCGTCCGATAATTGAACCTTTCCGTATGAAACAAATCATGAATCACTCAGATAACCATTCTGAACCTTCTATTTCAGATCTTCGCCATGAGGTTTCTAGTCTCAAAGAAGAGATTAGGAATATTAAATCTCGACTTTGTATTATTGAAACTGACAAACTCACCAGTCAAGTTCCTAAAAGAACTGCCTTCCAAGACCTTGAGTCTAACCAGAGTTCTTCCCACGAAGACCTTGATGATAACATTGGTATTGACCTCTCCAATATCAATAATGATCACTTAGTTGAACCTTTTGTTACCAATACAGGTAATGACACTTCTACTTCTGCAACACCAGGAGTAACGGTAATTTCTTCTATCAGACCTCAGAGTCATCATATACTTGTAAAAATAGTCGTTAGTAAACATTTTGTTATTAACAAAATTGCTTTGCTTGATAGCGGTGCAGATAGGAATTGCATTGTAAAGGTATTGTTTCAACCAAGTATTTACAAAAAAGTACTTCAAAACTATACTCCACTACAGGAGAACTTTTGAAAATAAATTATAAGCTTTCTAAAGCTCATATTTGCAATAATGGCATTTGTCTAACTAATGATTTTGTTATTACTGAAGATATCAATGAAGATATCATTCTTGGAATATCTTTTATCACTCAGATAAAACCTTATTTTACTGACCTTGATGGTATCACTACTACTATTTTGGGAAAAGATTTACATTTTCCTTTTGTTAAAACTCTTTCACAAGATGAAAGTAATTTTGTAAGAGAAAACACTGTTTTCAGAATTAATAACCTTTCACAACATATCACCTTTTTGAAGGATGAAATTCGTGTTAAGAAAATCGAACAGATTTAAAAAACCCCGGAGATAGTTACTAAAATAGCTAATCTTCAGAAGAAATTTGAAAAAGAAATATGTTTTGATTTTCCTAATTTTTTTGGGAACGTAAAAAACATATTGTAGATTTACCATACATTGAGGGATTTAATAAACAGGCTATTTCCACTAAAGCAAGACCTATTCAGATGAATCATGAAATGATGGAATTTTGTAAAAAGGAGATTGATACTCTTTTAAAAAATAAGATTATTAGGATTTCTAAATCCCCTTGGAGTTGCTCTGCTTTCTACGTTAACAAAAACGCAAAGAAAGAAAGAGGAGCACCAAGGCTTGTAGTCAATTACAAGCCTTGAAACTCCGTTTTGAAATGGATCAGGTATCCCATACCTAACAAACAAGACCTTTTGAAAAGGACTTTTAAAGTCAATATTTATAGCAAGTTTGATATGAAATCAGGGTTTTGGCAAATTCAGATTTCAGAAAAAGACAAATATAAATTGCTTTCAATGTTCCTTTCGGACAATATGAATGGAATGTAATGCCTTTTGGGCTCAAGAATGCCCCCTCTGAATTCCAAAATATCATGAATTCCATATTCAAAGATTACTCTTATATGTCAATTGTTTATATTGATGATGTGTTAATATTTTCAGAGAACATGACGCCTAATTTAGACATAAAATACTGTCTAATGGACTTACAGAACAAAATTTATTTTAATAAGCATAATAATAATAGACAACATGCTAGCAAGTATATGATGAATATTAAAATACATATCAAAGATCCAAATAGAGTTTCTAAGGGAGGTTCTCTTGGTTTTACAACAATTCCTTTCCTAGAGTCATCTTAGCTACGGGACCACCATCAAACAGGTCTAAACGCCCTCCTGGCTACAACGACCTTACAGAATACGACTGACCAACGTATGCTCCAGATATTAATCGGATACCTCATACACTTAGGAAAGAACGAATACCTCACACCAATTATAGAAACAATATATGGGAACATGATAAATATGATAATAGATAATATATACGAACAGCATGTCAAAATTATTAAAATACTTTATCAAATAATTTTGTCATGCCTTAGACAGTATATGTATTTAGTTGCTCATAATACTAAATACGTATACTGCCAACCTGGCTCTGATACCATAAAAAGGATCTTAAATAATGTGGAATTATAAAGAGAAATAACTTACAAACAACTGACGTTTATTGATAAACTTTAAATATTGCAAATAGAAACAAGGGGAAAAGATTACAATAGAGAGAGAGGGAGAGAGGTTTTTTAGAATATTGAAAAATTTCTAATGCCTCCTAATGAAAGACTAGTGCTCCTTTTATAGGAGAAATGGGAAATTGCCTTTATATCTTAGGCATACAAATGGACGGCTAAGATGTTGCCGACAATAAAAGAGGTCCTACTAAAAGATAGTGGAAACATCATGCTTTACTTCTTTTGTCGGAAATGGTTGAGTGGGAATCTACTTTTGATAAAGTAGAGATAATGGAAATGTCTTTTCCAAAAAGTATTTTGTCTTGTAGCTTCTCATTGGATGCTAATTTAGAATAGTGAAATGTCACTATATGGAAAAATAATTCCGGCTTTGCCTCTATTTTTCCAGAAGGGTCTTTTCCTATTCATAATTAGGCTCCATGTAAGCCAAGATTAAACCTTTAGGATTACACATATCGCCATTATCTTCACTACTGCTTTCTGTGGAAGCAGCGTCTTCAATCATCTTCATAATTTGATCTTCATCATAATCATCTAGGTTATCCATTGCTTCTTTCAATTTCTGTTTGAGGGTTGCTTTGGATAATTTTTTGGAAGAAGATCTCGCCTTCTCTTGAACCTTAGCATTTGATTGTCTGGGAATCCAACCTTTAACTTGGATTTGTTTGCACAAATGTTAAATACATTCTACATTAATCTTGGAGAAGTTCCAAGTAATAATATAGGATATTCGCTTTTGAATATAATATTTGCATAATTTAATATGCTCTGGTAGTGTAGAAATTCCTTCTTTGGTTTGAAATTCTTCAAACCTGTTGAGAAATTGTTGTGGAAGAATTTTCTCAATTCCTCCAAATAAGTTCCACCATTCATAAAACCATCTGAGAATGGTAGCCTTAGTAATACTCGAACTATACTTCACGAACCAAGTGTGTCTTTGCCTCAAATAAAGAAAGTTCATCCAAGCTGCCTTATAATCATACCAATTATAAGTCTGAGATCTGTGAGCCATTGTCAATGCAATAGGGGTATGTAAATGATCAGCAAAGCATTCAAAAAGATCCAAGATTTTCTTGATAGTAAATCTTGAATATTAAATGTAGTTATTAGCATCTCTGGAATGCTCAATTTCTATAGAATCTGTGTCTATAAGAATTGCTTCATAAAATCTTCTGGTTTTTAATGGATTTTCAGTATCCACGTAATTGAAATCTGTGTAGCAAGGTTTAATTAAAGTACCTATGTCAATACTTTCATATTCCTTGTTGAGGGCCATTAAAGGTAATGCCTGTGAGACAATGAATTCAAAAGATTCTTCTTTTGGAATGGTCTTGGTAGGGACAGTTTTGGTTAACTCAGGGTTAACCGCTTGGGCAAAAGATTAAGGTGTCTTCATAGCATAACTGGCTTTGGTTTGGACAGAACTAAAAGATGCTTCCTGAACTGGAGGTTTTGTTGGCCTGAGATTGATCAACTTTATATTTAGTTGTTTTTTAACTGTACTAGGACATTTTTGCGGTATTCAACCAAACCCCACAATGGAAATATATTTCTATATGCAGCATAGTGCAACATGCAATTCTTCATGACAGCTCCAGTTATTTCCTGCATATATTTATGAAGGGAAACACAGTCAGATAAAAGCAATATTTTGATAAAACTGATTTAGCAATCTCTCTTCTTTTAGAAAGGGCTTGTTTCTTTATAGTAACTAATCAAGGAAAAAAGTTCAAACACGTCATCGAACTTCCAGAAATGGCTCAGTCATGCCATATGTTAATAGTTGGGCTTATTTATGTCATCACTGTGACAAAAAGTCCACATTCGTGCCACTCTTCACTAAAAATTTGATGGAATATTTGAGCTTTTCTCCATTAATCAATGTCAATCATCAAATATGACTAGATTGTTTGAGTCAACTATATGAATCATCTATGTTCGCTTCGTTTAACTCCAGCCTATTTCGTTCCAATACGCAAAAACTTGTTCTTTTAAACAGTCGAAGAATCTTCTCATTTGTCTAACTTGTAATTTATAGAGTAATTACCTGTTGTGGGAAGTCACCATCTTCCATCTGAGAATTAATCAACAGCCTTGCCGCACGGTGGAGGGGTCTTGGATCTCTATCAAACTGTCCAAGTAGGAAAGTTGGTAAAGAACTCTTTTAGAAAAAAGTTTTGCTATGATTGTGGAATAAATTACAGCATTTACTAATGGCATAATAGCATTAACAGACATTCAAACTTAGCTTTAGCTGGTAAGTAAGCACTCCAACTTTGAAAGTGCACATCTACACACCTCAACTGGAAACTAAACACTCCAACTCTCTTCATTGTGTCTCGTGGACACCCGATGCTGATGTGGCACATAAATTTTGAAGGTGTGTTATGTCTAGATGATCATTTTGTGAAGTTGAAGTGTTTAACTCACGTAATGGAAACGATTGAAATGCCTAGATGTGCACTCTCAAAGTTGTAGTGCTTACTTGTCAGCTAAGATCAAGTTTGAGTGTCTGTTTATGTATTATGCTTTTACTAATAGTAACAATGAATTCACCTGGCCAAAGTGAATCAATCCCATCAATGCCCATGCAGTTTGTACAAGATTTGAGTGTTCTGTTTCAAGCTCTCTATATACCTGTTTGATCAAATACAAAGCTAAGTCACGGTTATATTTTCCAATCATCTTTGTACTCTTCTTTAGCGGTAAATATGCATGCCAATAGAAAACTTGACTCAAAATATTCAGTATTGGAATGAAATGGTTCCAAATGGAGTAAGATGCATGTCCAGAGTACATATAACCTATGTTGTTGGGACTCTCCGAAAACGTTGTTGCAACCATGTTGGATCGTCCAAAAATGCACAACTTTTGGAGGATCCGACACACACCAAGTGACATTCTGAGCAACATATCATATATACGACCTTAACAATGCACAAATTAAGATGTAGGTGTAGTTATTGTTGTTTTACGTAGCTTTTACGTTACCTTGTCAGGACAAGAATGGTAGCTTTCTCCCCAACCACCATCAGACCTTTGACTTCGTAACAGAAATTCAACACCTTTACGAACAGCTGCAGAGTTGCTGTAACTCTTGCCTGCTGCAGCAAGCCCTCCAAGAGCAAACCAGGAAGCATATGTAAAGCACACACCCCAGGAACCATACCTGTTGACATGATTAATCGTGTCATATGTATCGGTAGAGCAGAAAGTTCAAGGACTCGCAAGAAAAATATCATATACCATGAACCATCAGGCTTCTGTACATCATTAAGATATTTAACAGCATTATCAATGAAATTGTCAATCTTTGTGGTCCGGTGTCCAGGGTATAGCTTTTTAAACAGAACTAGTGCTTGGATTGATGCGCCAGTGCACTCAACATACCTGGATTAACATGTAATCAGTGTGAAACTGTTGTTAGAATAGGAATAGTTTATAGTCTCCTACTTGGTAAGGGATTGTATTATAGTGTCTATAAATAGGGTTTTGACAGAATCTTACTCATGCTCAATGACAATGTCCGCAAAAAGTTCAGTAGGATTGAGCAACTGTCAGTGAATATAACAGAAAAAGAAAGTTACATATTCAGGTTCTGGATGACTATAGAAGAAGTTGAATGCTGTTAACAACCTTGAAATGAAGCAGATAGATAAAATTCCTATATTGTGAATCTCAAACTAAAACAATTATTTTACTTACCTCCAAATACTGTGAGGCCCCTGCAGGCTCCCAAGCGGCTAAACCCCCATTTTTTCTCTGCAATTTTATTTAAATGGATCTCAATATTGCTAGAAATGTGCCAAATGATGAGTGACTAAATTCAGAAAATATGAATCTGTAACATAGGTAGCCATGTATCGGACTACTCGAGGTAAGATATAGGTTTCTCTTGGAATTTTCGTACAAGCAGCAGACAACTTCAGATTGAATGACTAGTGATTTTAGGACACATTAATCAGTTTTTACCTGGAAGGTAAGAATAACATCCACTGAGTCATACAGTCGTGCAGGTTCGATTGCCTCACCAACTAATTCTGAATGCATTGTAGAGAAGAAAAGGCAGCACTAGAGAAACAAAATTAAGAAGATATCAGGCAATCTACTAGCATTATCATCTTGCTACTTTTCAGTAATTACAAGAAGTTGGAATCTTATTTTATTGAATAGATAGTTACCTTTAATGCTTCAGCAGTGGAATCAGATACTTGCCATCCATGATCTTGATCTGAAAAAGTCCACGATCCTTTTGAGATATGCCGATACATCCCTTTAAAATCACCAGAAGGATTGTCCTTCACCTAGCAACAAAGTCACTTACATTAATAAGGTCCACATTTTGAAAGAGCTGTTATGCTCATGATTTAAACATCCAACCTCCGATGTTTTTATGAAGTCATGTCCTTTTCTCAGAGTATCTAATATCTCATCATTCATCTCACATGCCAATAATGCTTGAATAGCAAAACTAGTATCCCATGCTTGACTACCGAAACTCTGCAATTCAACGACAAATACTCACCTATTTCAGTAAGAATTGTTTGCATCATTTCAGAATAGGAAAAGGAGCTAGTTTTTTATTTTACAAACGCGTGTTTAAGTGTAAAACAGATGCTATTTCTTAACTCATTGTGGTTTGTGAAATAGTATGATTTCCTTGATTACAAAAGATAATTCATATATACCAACCTGCATTTTCATTCCATCTTCAGCTACCCATAAATAATCTGGAATCCGAGCAAGATGTTTTTTGAAATAACTGCCATTTGGATCCTCAACCCAACAAGCAAGCATACACAATACCTACACCATCCATGTGTTACAGAAGTGTTAGAGGATTGAAGTCGTTAAGAAAATGCAGGTATTTTGTAATTTGTCCAAAATGAATAAGTTGTCATACTTTATTAACACATCCAATGGTGATGTATCGGTCTTCATAATGTATATGTTTCATGGTAACTGCAAGAGCTTTATTTCTCAGCTTGTTGAAAGGCCAACGAGTCAATAGAGGCTCGGTACATATGTTGAGACTGTCCCACATCAAATCTTGAACCCATGGATGAGGGTAATAGAGATCCTCCTAGAGCAACAAGTTTGTGTTTGAGCATTTGTACAAAATAGTATGATATCTATACTAACTTGAACACCAAGGACTCATTTGGTCCGTAGACAAATTTATAGAGGGATAAATAATATTGAATATTATGTTGAGATTTATTTCTAATCTCAATAATCAAACGACCCTTGATAGTCATACCTTTGCACATAAATGGTGTACTCTTTTCCAGTTAATTTCATCGTATGGTTGACTATATAACTCAACCCTCAATTGCAAAATGAGAGGTGTGATTGGACCAACAAATCTCTTCCCATAGAGATAAGACATTGGCATGTAAACCATTCGACAGTAACACCACAGTTTTGCTGCATTTAGATTAAGAGTCAAAATACTTGGTAGATCAATATATGGACACCAATAGAGAACGACATCAACCAGAAAACATTGCATAGCAAATCCTTAAAACTAATATCTACAATAAAATGAACTGAGAATTTTAAAATGTGTATGTGTAAGCAATAACAAATATTGATCAACCTGGATTCATAGGAAGAAACGATGGAAGAATCCAAAACTCAGGGGGCATTGGATTGGTTCCTAACCACTCAAAAGCTCCAAGAATCTGAATGACAAGAAGGAAGATTTATCAGCAACAAGAAGGCACTAAATATTTAGTAGTATAAGAGAAACTCGTTAAATTATCAGCAACAAGAAGGCCAAGTTAGAGGGCATATTTATGTATTATGCCAATAATTTAACAAGTTTCTCTTATACTACTAAAGATAAGAAAGAGCTTTTGCAAAATCAGGTCACCTAAATGATCACAACTAACTGTCCACAATAAGTGCAGTGATAAGAACCTAAAGGTTGAATCCGCTAACCATCCACAATAAGTGCAGTGATAAGAACCTAAAGGTTGAATCCACTATTCCGCTATTGAGGTGGGAGGTTGGGACTTCCAAAGGAGCATAATAAACACCACAATCAGTTCGAACACTGTTGCACCGGTGTTGCCATTTATGGCATGGCAGACACGGAGGGTGGTGGTTGGCTCTTATACCACTGTTACAACCTTAGGAAAATCAACCCCAAAAGCTAGCTATTGAGATGGGAGAGCCTAAGAGTCCAAGGCTATATAAACCCTGCATCAGCACCTTGTAGTACCGATGAGGGAATTGCGATGGACCATAACACCTGCTCCAACAGACTAATACATACTGATAGTGTTAGTGAAAAATTACAAGATAATAAAATTACAAGATTACAATTGAAAATAAAAATGAAGAAATAAATCTCTTCAGGCTGAGGCGCGGATATCTCGCTCTCTTTAAGGAGATTCAAGCCCACTGCAACAAATGTTTTCATCGGTCCAGCAATAGTCCTCTTGATTTGTCCCCTCCAGGATACAACAACCTTCACAAAGTATAACTCAACAACTCTGGACAAGAGTTGAGTCCAATGCTCCACAAAAAAGAACACCTCCCTTCAACTAATAAGAACTATCTTTTTTGACTAACTCTTTCACTCTATTTTTTTCTTGTGTGTTGTGTGTACCAAACCAAATGAAGACCACCACTATTTATACTAGAAGAAGTCTTCCTAGCAATGAATAAGAAGATAAATGGTGTAGTAAATAGTGAAGATAATGGCCTTAGGAGTTACATAGGTTACAAGGTAAAATGGATGATAATGGAGATTGAATGAAATAGAATTAGTGGTCATGGTTGACCACCTTCTGCCACTAACAGTAACTTCCAACGTTTTGTAAACATCAAATAAAGGGTAATAATGCCTAAGGGCATTGATTCACAAGTGAGTAATTAGGCAGTAATGCCTAAGGTTGAAGCAATCAAAATGGATAGTCCTCCAATGGCAACAATTGTAATGCCATAACTCCCATTTCCTCTAATGAATATTTACTGTGGCAGAATGGCTATCAAGCCTATGGCAAAATTATGAGACAATTTTAATAAAAAACAAATATTAAAATGCTCAAAAAACCAACAGATAGTATAAAAATTGTGTACACTACCAGTGTATATAACTTATATCCTACTATAATATAGAGTCTTCTAAAAAGTTATTAAGGTAACTAATCATACCGAGAGCCAAGTTTTCCCCCATGAAGGAATTGCAGTGACACTACCATGATCAAGAATCCATTTCCTTGCTCTAGCACAGGCATTGTTTTTGCCACCATCTGGTCCTTCTCCAAGGATCCTCATGCATATGTAATTCAGAGTTGTACAGAACATAGTACTATGACCTTCTATGTGCAAACCCCATCCACCATCTTCATTCTAAATAAAACAGAATTTCATCAGTAATTCAGAACTTTTATTTGCACTATAGTATATTCATTGTGACATTCCATCATATACCTGGTGACAGTATATATACCGAAGAATTTCCTTCCGATGTTCAGCTGGAAATACAGTATTAAGATGCCCAGTGATATACATACACATAACCTTGAAACAGTTTTGGTTTTAGCACATCCAATTTGTGAAAAGAATTTTACAAATGCAAATGAAAAAAACTTACGAGAGGTGGAAGAAAGAAGAGAGGACCTGCATTTTCAGCAGGCCAATGTCCATCAGTAGCCTGTAAAGCTGAGAAGAAATGGACAGCTCTACGCAATGCAGTTGTAGCAATTTCATGGCTAATTTCTTCTCCTTCTTCTACTTTTACTACTCCAATTCTCTGTTTGAAATTCTTCTCTCTTAGAAACTGCACCAATATTACTTGTTTAAAAAAAGAATGACATAAAGAAATGGGAATAATTAAATTTTTATTTATTTTCTTAAATTTTGAAATAAATTAAATTAATTTTTTTTAATAAAAAGATTTATATTAATATCATTTCCTAGCTGAATCATCACATAAGAAATGGGAACAATTGAAATCCATAATTGAGGTATGATACTTAAACTATTGGATATTTTGTAATAAATTGAAAATATAGATCTGTTCATGAAAAAATATAATTATTATGAATAGTTCTATAATAAATAACTTCTAGAAGTAGTTAAAGAAAAATCGGTAAGTATATACAAGGGCTTTGTTGTATTAGGAAAAAAATTACTTATATTTTTCTTAATATGTATATAGGCAATATTTCTGTAAGAAAAGTTATACATTCCTTTTTCTAATATAAACATATATAAGTTAGATATGAAATTCGAAAAATTAGACTTTGGAATACTTTAGGCGTAATTTTAACTTTCCACTCAGTTAAAGCTATAACATATATAAGACACTCAATCTAGGTCTCGGTTACATGTAAATCAATTTATTTTCCTTTTGTTTTCTTTCTTTTTTTCAGATTCAGATTCATATTAATTGTGTTCGTTGTCATGACTTTTCACGGAACATGTGATAATACAAACTTATGTGTCTTTTTAATAATTTATAACTTATAGATATCAATCATTTTTTAAAAATCAAATATTTGTCCCAAATTTTATAGCCTAACACATGGTAAAACTTCAACAAAAAATGACTTACCAAAAATATTTGGAAATTTGTGGTCAAACGCTAGCTTACTATCACAAGACTCAAAAATCTATCTTGCAATAAAGAAAAAGAGAGAGAAGTAAAGATAGTTATAAACCTGCATTCTCCAAAGAAGATCACTATTGGGCTTAACTTTGTAACGATTATTCCAAAAATGTTGGCGGGCCTCTTCGATCTCTGCCCGTTCTTCTATTGTTCCAGCATTTGGGTCGTACTTCCATGTTTGACGTCCAACATAGTTATTTGTACTGTACAAGTATGGATCATCTTGTCCTTTTGCAATCTTCAACTTCCACATCCTTAAATTCTTCTTTATTCACGAGGCTTACAATTTAATGATATTAATTAGGATCTCATATAATATATTGTATAATATAGGTCTGAGTTCAAACTATCGAAGGGTTGAAGCTACAAAGTTACGATCGATGATCAGTTGAACATTCTTCATCCAAGATTATATAATATATGTAGACAAAATTCATAAATTTTAGTTTATGAATTTCGTATCACTTTCTTTTGTTCTACTTATTGTGTTCTTGATAAATTATTCATAAAATTACTCTTCTATCTCAATATATATTTTAAATTTTGAGAGTCAAACAAATTTAAATTTAACCAAAATTTCAAACATAAAATCTTTAAGTTTTCTGAAATAAAATTTACATATTTGGAAATTACGTAAAAAGTACTATAAATCACAATAATTGAATATTTAAGATATATGTAAAAAAAATTATGATTAATTTTTTTAATTTAAATTTTAAAAATTAAAAAATACCACATAAATTAAAATAAAAAAAGTAACAGATTCTTTTTAATACAAATACAAATTTTGAGTCAAAATTATTAAATTAAATCCTGCATGTAGATTAAAATTATTTGTCACATTTCTCACTTTTTCATCAAATCATCAAAAGGCTTCAATAAAGTTTCATGCAAAGTAAAGGTAAAGTGATCACAAAATCATTAATTATTTTTTAATTAAAAAAAAGGCCAAACACATACACAGCCCCTCAAATTTGCCTTCATTTTTCATTTTGGCACTCCAATTTAGCCTTGTTCCATTTTAACCCTTAAACTCCATTTTTTCTATACCATTTAAACACTAATACCAATTTTTATGATTTTTATTTATTTATGTTCTTCAATTGCAATTTTTTATTTTATAAAAATAGACGTGTGTCTGTTAATTTTTGTAAAAAAATTAAACATTCGCAAACGAACATAAAAAATTTCAAACAATAATATTATTTTTTGAGATTTCTTTGTATTTTTGTATGAAAGTAAATTGACGAAAGTTCTTTGATTTTCTTTCTTAAACATTCAATTAAATTAAATAACACTACTTATTTATTATTTCTTATCATCTAGGCTATCTAAATTTAACGCAAATACTCACTTTCTATTTTTAATATAAATCAATACGAATAAAAAAACTTATCTTCAATACAAGTAAAAAAGACTCTTGTTCATTGCTAATAACACTACTAAAAAATGTTAAAACTCGACTGACTTTAATTTGTTAGATTGTCGGTGATTTTTAAGAAAGAAAACTAACACAATTTCGTTGGTTATTTTTCACATAAAAATACATAAAACTCTTTAAAAAAAATTATTATTTTTTAAAAAGAATTAGTTTTTGTTAATTTTTATTTTTTTAACTAAAATTAACTGACACATGGCGATTTAAAATAAGAAGTTGCAATTGAAGAATATATATAAAAATAAAGAAATCATAAAAATAGTATTTCATGATTAAATGGTACATAAAAAATGGAGTTTAAGGGTTAAAATGGAACAAGGCCAAGTTAGAGTGCCAAAATGAAAAATGAGGACAAGTTAGAGGGGTTGTATATGTGTTTGGCCTAAAAAAATTAATACATAGAGAGAGATTGAAAACGCACCAAGTTTGGTAGACCGAAAGAGAAGAAATTATAATGGAATTGGAAAAAAAAAGAGTTATATACTCAACTATTAATACTCTCTCTTATATAGAAACAAAAAACAAAAAAAGCCCACAGTTAGGAGCCTCAACTGTATTATTATTGGCGAAGTTAAATTTTTAATATTTTGGGTCCGTGCTCAGCATAGGTATTATCTTCACTAAATATATAATAAAGTAATTAGTTTATAATATAAATAGTTATATTTTTATTCATATATAAAAAATAGTTAAAGATCATAAAACACATATATTAATTATATATTATGATATACTTTAAAAAGCTGAATATAGTTTAATTATACATGAAAACTGAAGTAGACAGTTTGACTATACATAAAGTATACACTGGCTATTCAACTGTGACCGACTAAAAATCTATTCTAAATAGTCTCAAATTCAGATATGAAATCCTCTTGATATTTTAAACTTTTTAATATATAATTTGCTCAAAACTATTCACATTTGCAATATGTCATTTTTATTTTTAAAAAAACACGGTTAAAAGCTTCAAATGTATTATTAATGGCGAAATTAAATTTTTTATTAATATTTGGGTCAATACTCAGCATAGGCATTACCCCCCAATATATATATACTAGAAGTTGATGGCCCGTGCCAGCATAGTAAGTGTGGCACATAGATATATATGAAGATAGTATATTAAGTACATAGCCAGTGTGACACATTGATATTATATATTAGTTGTTGAAATATAACTTTATAGGTACATACATTTTATTCACATAAGCAAAAGGAAAGTGATGCGTTATGTTGGAAATTAGCCGATTGTTTTTCTTGTTGTGAATGAGATTGTAAGAGAACATTTAAGTGATTGGCATTGCCTGGACAAAAAATGGCTCCAATTATATTGCAAAATGTAGGCGACATGGCTTTTCACTGATAAAAAAATTAAAGTATAGCAGTTAGTTGAAATTTTGAAGGTAGGAAGTAGTGAGAGATATAAATGCACAAAATAGAAGCATATAGATTGTTGATTTTGTTTCTAATGAGAATTAAGTTATGCTAATAAGAGATCATTCAGGCGAACATGTAATATGAAATTAGATGAGGATAAATAAAAGGAGAAATACACATATTGAAAATGTTTAGAACAATAAAAACAATACTAATCCATATTCTTTATTACACTTTACACTATAAAATAAGGTTGAAATTGTAAACCTGGAATTTGATTATTCGGAACATGCACCTGCTTGATTGATCATGAAGTATTTTGGGGTTGGGTTAATCCTGATTTGTTTTTTGATTTTTGCACCCTTAGTTGGCTTATACAACTACCCTTATTTTCCAATTGAATGTCAAATAAGCACACATATTAAAATTTATTGAGACTTTCTCTACATGACAATAAGCACACATGTTGAAATTACACTCTGGAGATATGAGTACCAAAATTAAACACATGAGTTATTATTTGATAAGATTTGTGTGGAGGAGAATATAGTAAGAAAATGTCAAAAAGAATGTTTGTACAAGTCAGTCAGGTGAATGAAAGGAGTTTTTGGACGGGGAAACTTTCTGGGACACACATTAACCCTTGGTAACTTCTGATCCATAAATTACTGAACAACAAGGCATCTAAAGATATCCTACCGTTTCCTGCTTTGTAACATTGACCAACAGAGACTCGTTGCTGAAGGGGCAGTCTCTTCTCTCCAGATTACAAAGGCTTACACAACTGGAGGAGTACGTAGTGGAGGCGTGAACGGGGAAGTCATCACAATTGCCTGCAATGGTGAATGATGTCCCCAAAACCAGTGTCAAGCAGTCCAAGGGTAATATATATATATACACACACTACCTTAAAAGCATGAACTCCCTAACATGAATGTTAAATTACTATAATACCCTCGATTTAAAATACCCATTTTAGTATATATTATATATTTTATGTTATATTTATTTATTTGTTCATATTAAAAGCCAACACCTTTTCACATTGATGGGTAGTGACTTTTCTGAAGGGTTATGATTTTTTTTATAGAGTTGTGACTTTTTCGATGAGTTATAATATTTCTGAAGGATTGTGATTTATCTGATAAGGCACGATAAACACATTTTCATACTATCATTTGTTGCCTATAAATAGAGGGGGGGCTTTCACACTTTTACACTATGAATTTTGTAAGATTTCTATTCTTCTTCTTAAAACAAGGAAGATTGTGAGAGTTGTTCAGTTATGAAATTACAATAATATTTGTGGCTAAATTAGATAGATCAACAAAAAATGATGCAACAAAGAGAGTGGAATAACTCAACTTCAAACAAAAAGACTATCTACATAATTAATATGTACTCATTTTCATAGCCATAAATATATTTTTGCAACAATTTCTACTTGACAATAAGTTCAATGATTTTCTGTTGCATAAACTACAACTTGGTGTTCAAGCTGTGAAAAAGTCTCAAAATTGCCTAAGTATTGATTTGTTTATTGTACATAGACGATCCATTGGTATAGCCTATAGGTTATTGCTTTCGTCACATGATGATGTAATAATACAAGAATTCACAAGTTACTTAATATCACACGTTTAAATATCTTTGGGATGAACAAAGGTACAATGTAGTATGTGGTGGACGTTGTCTGGACTAATGGTGCAATAGCCGATATGTGTATCTTATTTTATTGCTAGAAAAAATATCAAAGTCCCTTTCGCAAGCTTTTAAATGAAACGGAAAAATGTTTGGGGTTTGAAATATATTCCAAAACAATACTGTCAAGCTAGACTTTTTATTTGTTGATTCACGCATGAGAAACAATAGTATTTGAAAATTTACAGCTATTAAAATTGGAAAAATGCATAAGTACCTCCAACATATGCCCGAAATTTCAGAGACACACTTATACTATACTAGGTCCTATTACCCCACCAAATTTATTTTTTTATGATAGAGGCAGGATTGTTTGAACTTTTATTAATATGCCTACCAAATAACCTATTCTTTTTCTGCCATACCCATTACTGAAAGATTGGCTCGTGGTAGGATACAATGTAACATCACATTTTTTTTTCCAATTCATCCACCCACTACTAAATGGACTATATCCCTAACATGAAGATTTTCTTTAAAGATATCACGACGTTTGTAGACTAATTCCAATTTTGTAACAGGAAAAAGATAAAACGACAAAGATAAATTAGTGAAAAATTAAGAGGCAATTAATCAGCCGTGATAGAATGGTAAGTATCGGTTTGAATTTTGAAAATAAAATCAGTTTTGATAGAAAGTGTTTTACTTTTAAAAGTGGATTTTTTTTTGCATGAATCTAAATTAATCTGATTAAAAAGTGAATAATACCAAACATTGGATGAAAAATGAAAAATAAATAAATAAAATGAGGATTTGAGCTCTGAAAATAAAGTCGCCTTCAATAGGAAGTGTTAAAGAGGATTTCTTGGCACGACTTTTGAATTAAACGAACCAGAAAGCAAATATCAGACATGAGGGGAAAAAGGAAATAAAATTGTATTTAGTAAAGAACGTTTTACTCTCCAAAGTAGACTTTCCACCCCAATCTAAATTAGTCAAATTAGAAAATGAATACCACATTCAGGTGAAAAGTGAAAAATAAGAAAGTTAAAGGACAATTTGAGCTATTGAAAAATAAAGATGTCTTCGATAGGGAGTGTCAAAGTGGACTTCTTAGCCCAACTCTGAATTAGAATACCAAAATCAAATATCAAACGTCGGGTGAAAAATGAAAAAAAAAAAGAATTAAGTAAAAGTCGTCTTTGATAGAGAAAATTTTTACCATAAAATGTGGATACTGAACACCGGAAAGTTGGGAAAAAAAAGTAAAAGAGGTAATTAGAGAAGTTGGAAATTCTAGGAGTCCTAGTGGGAAAGAATTCCACATCAAACAATCCCATATTGTTTGGCAAAAATATAGTTGGCTAAAAGATAACTTCAAAGAAAAAATACTTCATATGACCAATCTCTATCTCTCTCTATCTCAACAGCACTTAACATACATAGTGTAAAAAGCAACAGAATAATACTATTTGTGACCAACTAAGAGAATAAAATCATGATTTTTAGAATTGCAAGAAGAAAAAGATGGGAAATTAAGAGGAAGAAGAAGCAAAAAACAACAAGTGGTTAACAATTTTATCATCATAATATAGTTGTATTCATTCACATATCACACTCACATGTTATAGTACTCCTTCCATTCTGTAAAGTTCTAATTGACTCTCTCCCTTTGTGGTCCTTTTCCATTTTCTTGCCTTATCAATCAATCAACATTTTTTAGCCAATTTTTTTTCTGTTTTCACATCCTTTTTTTATCCTCTTATTTAATTTTTAGCTAAACCTCATTTCTTGATTTTTAGAATCTTG
The DNA here is from genome assembly GCA_029007595.1 of Solanum commersonii. Lineage (NCBI taxonomy): Eukaryota > Viridiplantae > Streptophyta > Magnoliopsida > Solanales > Solanaceae > Solanum > Solanum commersonii. Next base: position 426,271 of record JAJTWQ010000033.1, read on the forward strand.
GTCTTTAGTCTTTTGCATGTCTTGAGTGGCATTATTTTTCAAGATTTCATTTTATAGCTAAACCCCATTTCTTGATTTATAGTATCTTGTCTTTTGCATGTCTTGAGTGGCATACTATCCAAGATTTCATATTATAGCTAAACCCCATTTCTTGATTTTGTAAAATCTTGGTGATTTGCATGTCTTGAGTGGCATGTTTTACTGGCCATTAAGGTTAAAACAATTCAAGATTTCATTTTTTGATCTTTTGCTTCTTGAAATTGGGTTGGGTTGGGTTGTATACTGAAAGTTATGGGCCTTGGATGGTCTTGGTCTGCCATTAGCTCTGTTACAGCTTTTGGGCATTGCCATACTCACAAGTTTCCTAGTTTTCATCCATAAAAAAAATATTGACATGACTTTAGTGTAAACTTTTATCCTTGGAAATGGCAAGTTATAGTAACTCTGCAATCCAACAGCATTTGTTTTTTGTGCTGTTGATTCTTCTTTTCTTTACTGGTTTTGCTGAATCTTTAAATGAAGAGGGACTTATTCTTTTGCAAAATTTAACAAGAGATATTCTCAATATTTTTACAAATGCAGTTACTGTATTGAGTCATTTGCAATACATGCACTTGATGCTGGTTTTGGGGCCATTTGCAACAATGCAAGCAATTGCAGCGACTCTCTTTCTGGCCTCCTTGCAGATCATGTTTTCAAGTTAAGAGATGATTTCCTTAGCTTTTACGGGGGATAGAAACATAGGCCTCCACTACGTGCTCTCTGGTTTAGTTGGCTTATACAGCTACCCTTATTTTCCAATTGAACGACAAATAAGCACACATGTTGAAAGTGGGAATATCATTTAGGAGATCTGATTAAAGTGATAAAGTTATTTTTCATTGCTTTTAAAGGCAAAAAATAATAATTAAAGCGCTGACAGGTAAAGCTATTTTCAACAACTAAACAATTCATTTTTATCCCTTTTAGTTATGGAAGCTATTAAAGCAATTCTAGATAGATTTGAGTTCTCAGTAATGACTTTGCAGGTTAAGAGCTTCATACATCATTCCATACCCCATATATGTTATGTATTCCTGAAAGAGACAGATGCACAACCGAAAAGATAGTAATACTTGATCAAATACATAATGTCTTCTGTTGCAAATTCAAGATAAATATTAGTCTTCAGACAAAGATCTCTCAAAAATTACCCTATGGATATAACTTAATAGTTTAACCTATTTTAGCATGCTAATAACCTTATTTTCCAGGTTACAAACTTAATGTTACCTTAATGGCTCAAAAACTATTTTCACCATTGGCGTATATAGATTGAATTCTTGAATAATAGGATCATTTGGTCAGTACTAATTCATGTATCCATAGAGTATGTTTTACATTTCATTAAAGTCATCTAATTATGTGACACACCACACATCTATAGCAGGCAAAACAAAGGCATACCTGAAATTGAGATTGAATCAAGTAAGATCCTACCTCCTGGAGGAGGGATCACCACGCTTACTTCCAGCTGAAAGTGAGAGACTTAATAATAGGCAAAAATACCCCACCAGCTCTTGCCGTAGTGCTGGGCATTGCAGGTGCAATCAAAGCCTCACTCAGGGCCAATCCATATGACAAACCAAGAGTACTCTTCCCCAACCACTTAACAAAGTATGTGGCAATTCGATCTCCTTTGTAGACTACAGTAAAAGACACATCATATGCACAAATTCAAATATAAGAATCTTAAAAATGGAGCAAAACATTACTAATTTGACGACGATACAAACATACCTAGTTTGATCCCACAAGTGGGATCTCATCAAGGTAGAATGTAGACAAACCTTACCTTGATTTTTCAATAAACCTCAAAACTAAACCTCATCATTAACAAGAATAAATAATAATTAAAGATGCTAGATAAGTACTGGCCAATTCTTTGATCAGCACCAATTGGTCTAGCATAATGAGTCTTCACCCTTATCTCAGAGACTTTGTAAATGCCACTTTTAGCTTGCTGGATTGATTGAAGCTTCTTTACCTCTTCGTTCAACTTGAATAAAAATGCCACATAATGAAGGATCGTTAAAAGAATCATCCAATGTGCCCATGTGTGTGATTCTGAATGTAGAAATCAGCAATTAGAAGAGATTTCATACGAAATAAAATAGAGTAGAGGGTGCAATACTTCGACAATGAAGTGGATATTTTTAAATAGCATGTGATTCTCATCCAAATAAGCTTCATTATCCAATTTACTGTGTTGCTTCTCCTGCAATCTGTCCAACAATCTAGCCGAACAAAATACATTGATCAAAATGACAAGGATTGGATGAGGTCAACAACTCTAAGGAGAAAACAATAGAACTATATGGTTTAAAACTAAAAGACATCCTTTTAGTCGAGAAAAGACTCAGTCTTATTTAATAGTTAAAAAATTCCCTTCTAGTTAGATGGTCAAACCTCATTGTTCATCAGAAAAACTCAAGAGTATGCACATGCCCCTCCGTTATGTTTCCACTTAAATACTTTCCCCAACTTTGGGTCGACGTCAGAGTTGAAACTCGTGACATGAACGTCCCTCACTATAATTATACTCAAACATTAGCAAAAATTTGAATTCTAGAGGTTATAAGTCTAATCCTAGTATTTATAAATCCTACTATACTTGTATTATCAAAGTCACTTTCTTTCATAGCAATAAACAACAACAAAAACTTTCGCAGATTCACTCAACAATAAAAAGTAAAGCGGAGGTATGGAAGAATTTACGAAAGTTTATAAGAAGCAAATAAACAAACCTGTCAATTTGTGGCAAAACATTTTCGGATATGATATTTCCCTAAACCTGTCAAGCACGGGCTCAACAGTTCTGTATTGTAGCGTGTTTCCGAATGACTTTTGGTGGCTGCATAATATTTTATTTGCAAATAAAGTTCAGTGCAATTTCACCTTCCAAGTGATAAGGTTGGCAAAAAAGGGGCAAGTTGACAAGATTAACATATCAAATAAGCAATTTTGAGAAGTAGTAGAGGATCGTACCGACATCCTCTGAGGTATGCAACACAATCTATCTTTAAAATCATAATTACATCTCAAAAAAAAAAAAAACTTGTTCTCCAACAAATGGAATTAATTATTTACCGAGAACGAAATTTCAAACAAACAGGTCCACATATTTGATTTGTAACCATTTGAACCAACCAATAGCATAGCATCAGAAAACAATTGTAGCACCAAAATTGGATGATCAATTGAACTGCAATGTTAGCATTTGTATTTTTGAAAGAGATTTTCCAGAGAAACTACCTACAAACCACTAATCCTTAAGTTGCAGAACCAGATAATGCCATCCCTTCCCTTATATCCATGCATTTACTCACCAAAACTTGAATAGGAGACAAAATACCAAGTCTTGATTCTGCTATTTACTTCAACCAATTCAAAATGGAACATAAAGTACCATCAAAAACATAAAACCCAACAGCAAAAGTAGATCACCACTTAAATTGAGACATCTAATAAAGCAAAAATGTACAACAAAATATGAAAAGCAACCACAGGAAGCCTCAAACATAGAAAAAGAGTATTAACTTCAATTCCGTCAACCATAAACCGAGTTCAGAAATGGATTCTGATGCTCAAACTTCAGAAACAATGAATACTATGTACTCAAATATTGCCACATCTCATATGAAAGGACTTGATAAAGCCAAGTGTCATGGAAATGTGAAAAACACCTTAAGATTAGACATGGAGATTTAACTTATAATCAGACTACGGTATAAAAGATACAAACTCTTGATTTCACACAACTTCATGTAATAGATTGAGATACCAAATTAAATAACATATATACCTTGGCATTAGCAGATGAAGCCTGCCAAAGTCTCCCATATGAATCACATTACCTTAAGTATCCATCACGTTGGGTACTTATTCAACGTCCAAACTCTCTCAATTAACAATACGATGCCACTTACATGTTCTGTGACATATTCTTATCCAAGTAACATTCATTCCTTCCATAGCCAAATCCTTCACCTGCTCAAGCCCACAGATAGTGGGATGAATTGTGCAGATTACTTGCTCCAAAAATTGTTCTCCTTCTGCTTTGATATGTTTTTTCTTGAGCCGAGGGTCTACTGAAAACAACCTCTCTACCTTTTAAGATATCGATAAGATCTATGTACACTCTACCTTACCTGACTCACACCTACTTGTGAGATTACATTGAGTATGTTGTTGTTGTATTCAATTAAACAGAGTTCTTTAGGAACAGGTGGGATCTTGGACTTGGTATAGAGTCTTTAATGATCTGTTTGAAAAAAGGAAAATCTTAGAGCTGAGGCTAGAAGAGTTGGCAATCCGCTTACTTTGACTTCCAATTGAACTATAAGAGGAAGAAGTAGGAACCCAAAAACTTTTATTTTTGGACGCAATAAGCCAATTTTCCCTATTAATTTTGTCATTGATGATCTCGTTCTTGTTAGTTTTTCGTTTCAAAGCCAAATCCCTTCTCTTAACAACAATTCTTGAATATAACTTCAAAACATTTGAATCTAAAGAACCTAATAATTAATCTCCGAAAAATTACCATAAGAAATACTATGTTGATATAAAAACATTTTCACAAGAAACTAATGATGAAACGAAAAAATAAGTTCATCTAAGAATAGAATTAATAATTCCTACTCCCTCAATTTTCCTTTTTAATTTGTCCCAAAAAACAAATGTAAAAGAAAGCCAATTTCTCATCCACGTTGGGTTGAATGCGACAATTTGTACTCCCTTAACCCTAAAACACATGAACTCCGTCTTAATTTGCAGAAAATATTTCACAAGAATTTGAAGTCGAATATGTTGATGCATGTAAACAAAGGAATCGTATATTATCTTCAACTTTTTCAACTATTGCTACAAATGCAATGAAGATTTTCTCAGATAAAGAGACACCTAGGTGGATAATAAACGACATGAAAATAGTAGTTAAGGAAGTCCATGTTCACCCAAAAAAATCATATCACACACATATACTAAGCAAAACTAGAAGAATGGTAGGCCAAAGATTGCAGAAAGAGCTAACCTGTGAATTGGAATAACTGAAGAGGAAAAGAGCGGTGGCTCTTGGAATATAAGCCACATAGTTTAGCCTATACATTAGCTTATAGGTGAAATGACTAAATTGTCCTCAATTTTAGTTTTATAGACAAATACACGGACATGTTAGACTCACATTTCTAATATAGTAGAATCTAAAAAATAAAAATAATATACATTTTCAATCTGAATTAATGATACTTCATTTTAAAAAAAAAATATTTAGAACCAATTCCAAACTCATGAATGGACATTTCATAAATAAAATGGCAAAAGTGTTTTATTAGAAAAATAAATAAGGCAAAAGTTGAGGGAACACTGACCGACAAAACTCCACAAATGTAGTTCAATGGGTCCCAATCACATTTAATAGTATTTCAGTGGATGGCATCAACTGTAATTTAACAGAAAATGATGGCGATCTTTATGGACCTGTTGATGTGGTCTAAAGAATAAAGCAGAAAATACAATTCCTTTTAGGCATATTGATCTAGGAAAATACTATTATACCCTTAAACTTTCTTTTAATGCCACCAACTGACATGTTGAAACTCTTGAAACTCTCTCTTCTAATAGTACTTTTTATTAAAGTTTATAATAACATATGTTATTTTTTATGTTTGAGAGTTAAATCAATTTTTTTATATGTGTTTTGTCCTTTTCCATTTTGAAAAACCAATACTCTCTCCATTTTATTTTATATGTCATTTTTTTTTATAAATATATTGATTATTCCCTCTTTTTATTGGAACACAAGTTGACTTGTGGTGAATACTTATTCTCTCTTCTTTTATATATATATATATATATATATATATATATATATATATATATATATATATATATATAAGTATTGCCCGTGCGGGCCCAATATGATTTATAATTTGATCTGGTTATCCTCTATTACAGAAAGAAATCATTCTTTAAGATAACTTGAGTCCTAAATAGCAATAGTTACTTACAAATAATCATAATTTCAAAAACTATTTACAGTATGGTCAATCCAGTACATTTTTATGTACCCACAATGATGCTTCGATATCAGAATTCTGAATATGAGTCAACAATGGGTCTACATGCCAGAGGTCATCTTCTTCATGATCAACTATCTGTTTGTCCAATTCATTTGAGTTATGGAGAGGAATAATATCATCACTGTTGATAACAGTCATCTCAACATCCTCATCTTTTTGCATGACCAAGACCACCTGTAGTTGCTGTGGAGAGCACGCTGATCAGTGACCTCAGACACATTTATAGTGTAGAAGTTGTCGATGCTCCAACAGAATGACGGCTTCAATTTCAATCATTACTGGATTGTGTCAGTCTACAAATTCAACCAAAACATGTCTTATTTGTTCATTCCAAGCAGCTGGGAAATCCAGTAAAGTTAGATAAGATTTCTATGTGTTTTACTAACTGGGAGCCCCTAAAATCTTAGCTAGTATCTGTGGACACCTACAATAATAAGCATTACGTGAGATTCAACTTCCAAATATCATTCAACCTCTATATTCACTGATTTAACATGGACAACAATTGCCTTGGTATTTCTCTTCAGTTCTAATTCCATGTAATTGTAGATTACAACCGTCATTGATGAACCAGTTCTTGCTTTGCTCAGACCTGTATATTTATTAAGCAATCCACTATATATATTTGACCGTGAACCCATTTATTATTGTATACTAACTTGATGTCTATGTATGAACCCGTAGAACCTCAAATCCTGGATCACTCTGCTTGCTCGGAGGAGAAGAACGATGTTGAGTGATTTAATGCTCTCCTCGTAACTTCTGCAGAGGTATAGAAAGCATACAAAGTTCTCTTGATATTTTAAAGATAGCTTAAGGAAGTTACCTGGGCTAGGCAAATTACTTATTTCTTCAATTTGGTGAAATTTCTCCTCTTCCTTCAATTTAGAGTCAGTAATAATTGGACTATAGAAAGACAAAACAGAGCCACCGAGATGCCGAGGGAAGCTAAGGAAATCAAGGAATATGGAAGTCCCATTAAATAATTGATCATTTATCCCATTTATGTAGTTGTAAAGGCAACTCATTAAGCTGAATTAAGAAGGCCACACACAAGCAACATGGACTTAGGCTTTTATGATTTTGCTTGATTCCCCACGTTGGTTTGAGGGATGAGTTGTTTGTATACCTATTTGGTCTTGGGATATACTCATAAGCTAATTTCGTATTGAGTTAGTCCTAAGGTACATTTCTTTAATGTAAGCCTCCTGTATCAATATGAAATGAGGAATGGAACTTTATCTCCCACACACGTTACCCCCTGTGTGACTGAAATTGCTAACATACATTTGTCCATGTTTGGAATAACCAAAGTTATGTGATGACTCTTTAGTGAATAAAACTAATTGCCAAGGAGATATCAACCAGCAGTGGTGTGTGAAGTATTTATCCAAGTATATGGATGGGGTAGTTCTTACAGTCCCTTCAGTTACCAAGAAATACATAACAAACGTGCAGCAAATTGTTGACGCCTTCATGCCATAGGTCCTTTGATATTCATTAACATAAGCAGTATCATTTTTCCCTTAATCTGAAAAAACTAGCAATCTCCTAAATGTGGAAGAAAAGCGGAATTTATCTCAGATGAGGCAACAACCAAATAATAAATTGGCAGATTCGGGACAACCTCGAAAGCACAAACAATGTGATCTAACCTACTATTGCTATTTCCTAAATTTTGCAGTAGAAACACTTTAATATTCCCATTCTGTCTCACCTCCACAAAACTATATTCTCTTTTTGTCTTTCTGTGCCATCTTCAGGCGATCGAAGACTTTACCCGGTGGGCTGTTGTTATTGTTGTTTTAAAAGGAGTAGTTCATCAACAAAAATTAGAGCTTTTTCTTCATTAAATAAATCAAGACTGGCAATTATAGAAACTTCTTAACTAACTTCAACGGGGAAAAAAGTTACAAAATGCCAAGATCAAAGAGGATAACATCAATTCTCCAAAGCCCATCAACAATTCAGACACAAACATAACATTCAATACTAACACCCAAACAGAAAGCATACGCTAAATCATAAGCTTCATCCAGCTTAATCAACCAAAACGGCAAAGCTATGTCTCACCGCAACGCATGCAGAGTGAAAACCCTAAAGTCTGATTCAGCTATAATTTCAAGAGCTTTGAAGCTCCAAAATTAGCAGGCCCCAAATAAAATCAAACAAACTTGAAATCCCAAAAACATAATTCGATATAGCACATAAGTTAACCACACGAAATTTATGATCCAATCCAATTTTAGCAGAAAGAAATATGAAAATCTAATTGGGAAAAAGGGGAAAACGACAACTGAAATTGCAGACATGATAACATCAGTATAAACAGAGCAGCTTCAGCAGAACGGCAAGCTCTTCTTCTATTTATATACAGTACAGCAGTTTATAATATAGAAGGAACCAAAAACGAAGTAAAAAACCTAAAGCAAAAGTAGAAACAAAAGGCAGAGAATAGAAATTGGAGATGAGCCCCAAAGCGTTCAAGATTATAGCTGAATTATTGAAGAAGACTGTGTGTTTGATGAATCTATAGAGAGGAAGACACGTATACATAGAATGCAGCCTTTGAGAAGGTGAAACGACAATAATATCTTGTTTACCTTATCACTTTGAGATGAGAAGCCAGAATTTTTGTGACAAAAATATCCCTATTTGCCAATTGAATGACAACCAAGCAGACATGTTGAAATTTTCTGAAACTCTCTTCTATATAAGAGAATAATAAACTCTCATTTTATGTGATGTAGTTTGATTCTAAGACGGAGTTTAAGAAAGAAAGGAAGACTTTTTCTCCAAAATATAAGAGAATAATAAATATAAAAATATATCTATATATATATTTACATATAAAAAAAATAGTTCAAGTCATAAACATATATATTACGGTACACTTAAAAAATTGAATATATGCATGAAGATTAAAGTAGACATTGAGTATACATAAAGTATACGCTAATTATTTAATTATGACCACCTCAAAATTTCTTCTAAACAATCTTAAACTTTAGATATCAAATTCTATTGATATTTCAAGTTTTTTAATATATAATTTGTCCGAAATGATTGAGGACAATCTTAACATTTTAATGTTTATTTCAAATATATATGTACTGCTTTAGTAGCAAACACGTGTCCAATAGGTGTCGTGACCATCTTTCTTCATTCATTTTTCATTTTCACTAAAAATAATGTTCGAATTTTAAAAAATAAATATTTTAGTAAATCCAACAGGAGAAATTGGACTTCTCCGATCCATAAAGGTCAAGAGAGCACATAGAGCAATGACCAATCTAAATCCTTCCAATTAGAACACTAACAATAGTATTCACGTATTAGTTGACGAAATTAATGGATCGATGTTCTTATATGATTTAAGATAGTTATCATCTTATGAGCTAACTTTTGAAACATAAAGTAAAACACGATAATCATCTTATGAGCTAACCCAATGTTGGCTCCTAGGTTATATAGTTCACCCTTCAAATGTCTAGATTCGTGCATTGGACGATGTTGCATACTCAAATTGATTGAGGGAATGAATTATCGTTTATTCATATGATCTTAGAAAAATTTCACAATATGAACTAGCTTAGTTGTGAGCCCAAGGTCCATTTTCTTAAACACTAACAATATAGTTAGGTAAACACAACCTAATTTATTTATTCATTTTTGTCATTTTATTTTCAACTGTAATTTATTATATTTGTGGTAGATTACACCAACAGTTCTGTATTCTCATGATTTTTTCCATCTTATTTTCTAATAATCATGCTTCAAATTCTTCTTTTTCTTTCAAGACGAGTGTCTATCTGGAATAACCTCTCTATCCAATAAAGAATGTAGGGATAAGTGTCTGGGTACTTTCTACATTCTCATACCCAACTTGTATGATTGTATCGAGTATGTTGTTATTGTTGTTGTTGGTAGTTTACAATGACTTATTAGTTGATCTAGTTCCTTTATGTCCCATCGTCAACTAATATTCTACACAGTAACATTGCTAAGAAAAGCATACTACCCTTTCTCATCACTTCATCACTAGAACTGACTTTCCTGAAAGAGTTGCTTCTAAGTCCAGAAATTCAAGCCTATTCTATCATCAACCAAGGAGGCAGACTTTAGGAGAAAAAATCGATGAACATTTCAGGTGATAAAGGTCGATCTCAGGGATCAAACTCGGATAAATTAGCAGCATTAACTCGTATTCAAGCTAAATAAACAGCGCGAAAGAGTAACCAAGATGGCCCGGCTAAGTGGACTGTAGAAAGCATCATGTTGGACTCTTATGAATTATGTCATCTATACCAAACAACCATATAGATATCTTCTCTGACTCAAAGAAAACACCAAAGAAAACCATGTCATCTATCGATCTATCGCACAACAATATGGTTTATTCAATATATTTACATCAACACGACTGGATCTTACCAAATTTCAGGTCAACTATATGTTTGAACATGTCGAGGATAACCAACATCATCGGTTGTTTATCGATACTTTAACATGTTGAACACCTCAAAGGGAAAGCTTTAAACAACAGTTGCATTTGCTTAACTCCTAAGGCAAATATCTCTCTGCGTGGAATCACAGAGTGTGTCATGTAAGCCAAAAGATGTACAAAATTACAAAAAAAAAAAAAGAGTTCAAGGGTAATAGGACCTTAGTTTAGTTAAGGTGTATCTTTGAGATTTCGGTCATAGTCTAGGGGTAATTGTGCCTTATCCCAGATATTGTATTAACATTAGCTTCTTTCATAATTAAATAAGAGAAATATTTCTTATCTCTTTAAATAGTGTGTGTTGTGCCACTATCTATAAGACATATATCATCATAATTGATTTTGAATCCATATGATGACTGGGGATTTTTCATATTTTTCATAAAAATAAAAGATATTATAAGAACGTTAAAAACCAACAACATAAGAAACTTATAGAAATTATACTAAAAATGTAGAAATTAGTAAAACATAATGCCTTAAGAAAAACATTTAAGAAGAACAACATAGTTGCAAACATAATAGAAAACCAACAATTATTCTTATAATTTTATTCCCAGTTAGATGATCAGTTCTTCAATCAGTATTCTCATAAAAGTCTTCAACTTTCAGATGAGTAATATTTGGGAGGCCTTCAAAGTCATCATCTTTATAAGCAAGATTTGCATCAATATCATCATATTTATTTGAGGGAGCTGCTTCATTATTATCATTTTGAAAGGTCAAGTGTGCCTCTACATTAGTATTTTTTCTTTTAAGAGAGGCGTGATAAAGTTTCACAAAATGATTAGGCATACGACATTCACGTGCCCAATGACCTTTCATACCACATTAGTGACAAATATTGATTCTACCTCGAGAAGGATTATTTGAGAATTTTTGTTATTCTCATGTTTATTTCCACCATAATGACGATAATTATTTCGTCCTCTACCACGTCTACGATCATGGCCATGACCACGGCCATGTCCACGAGAATTATTTTCTCTTGATTCAGACTGATTATGCGTTGCTACAACATTCGCTTCAGGGAATGGAGCAGACTCAGTGGGACAGACTTCATGATTTTTCATCAACAAAGTATTATTCTGCTCAGCCACAAGTAGGCATGTAATTAATTCAGAATATTTCCTAAACCCCTTTTCACGATATTGTTATTGTAACAACACATTTGAAGCGTGAAAAGTGGAAATGTTTTCTCAAGTAAGTAATCATCAGTGATAGTACTCCACATAATTTTAATATGGAACTTACTATATGAATAACATAATTATACTCAATTACAGTTTTAAAATCTTGAAATCGAAGGTGTAGCCACTCATATCGAGCTTTTGATAACACCGTAAGTTTTAGGTGGTCATATCAATCCTTCAAGTTAATCCATAATTCAAGAGGGTCTTTCACAGTTAAATATTCAGTTTTTAATCCCTCATGAAGATGATGTCGGAGAAAAATCATGGCCTTCGCTTTATCCTGACTTGATGTTTTATTTTCTTGTTTAATAGTATCACCTAGACCTTTAGCGTCAAGGTGAATTTCAGCATCAAGGACCCATGACAAATAATTCTTTTCGGTAATATCAAGTACCACAAACTCAAGCTTTGATAAGTTTGACATGATGAACAATGTAATAGAAATTTAATTTATCCAAAAAAAATTAGAGCTTTGTGTTGATAACGTGTTTTAAAATAAAAATATTAAAGTAAAAGAAGAAAGGAAGAGAAAGAAGCAGAGAAGTAGTTTTCTTCTCAAAGGGATATCTATTTCCATTACAATGTAATGCCCCTTTTATAGAGGTGAAATTACTTGGAGAGATGAATAAGCTACAATAAATGTGGGTCTCTATGGACATTCATTTGTTTACAACAATGATCACATTCTTATATTTTGACCCTAAACTCAAGATCCGAACCTAACCCCGATTTGAAATCCAACCCAAATTTGGGAACTGAGATCCAACCACGAGTTGAGACCAAGCCCCGAATTTGACCCAAAATTGGAGATCCGACCTTGACTCAAGAGTCAGGACCCGAGATCCAACCCCAATCCAGGATCGACTTCAACCCTGATCCTAGACCCAACCCCATCTTGGGACTAGACTCCGAGGAACCTTACCCATATAAAATATCAAGTAAAGATCTAGTAATAAATCTAAACTAAAGAAAATCTATAAAATGGGCTAGAATTAAGCTAAATATTTAAAATAGGATATCCTTGATTACACATATTATGCATATAAGCCAAATATTTAACAACAGCTTAGGCAATGATTTTGGACACTGTTACATAACTTACATTAACACAAGAAACAATAAACTACATTATTTATTTCTTAAGACATAATATAATATATATTTAGTTGTGTTCTAATGGTACTTGCACATTTTTGCGGTATTCAGCCAAACCCCACAATGGAAATATATTTCTATATGCTGCATAGTGCAACATGCAATTCTTCATGACAACTCCAGTTATTTCCTGCACATATTTATGAAGTCAAATAAGTGCAATATTTTGATAAAACTGGTTTTAGCAATCTCTGTTCTTTGAGAAATTGTTTTTGCCAGTTTGAAAGGGATTGTTTCTTTATATTAACTAATCAAGGAAAGAAGTTCAAACATGTCATTGGACTTTCAGAAATGGCTCAGTCATGCCATATGTTAATAGTTGGGCTATTTATGTCATCACCGTGACAACAATCCACATTTGTGTCACATTTGTGTGGCATATTTGAACTTTTTTTCCATTAATCAAATATCATTCAAATATGACCAGATTGTTTAAAGTCGACTATATGAATCATCTATATTCACTTTGTTTAACTACAGTCAATTTCGTTCCAGTAACAGCTTGTTCTTTTAACGGTCAAAGAATCTTCTCCTTTGTTTAACTTGTAATTTACAGAGTAATTACCTGTTGTGGGAAGTCACCATCTTCCATTTGAGAATTAATCAAAAGCCTAGCCGCACGGTGGAGGGGTCTTGGATCTCTATCAACCTGTCCAAAGGAAAGTTGGTAAAGAACTCTTATAAAGAAAAGTTCTACTCTGATTTTGGTATAAATTACAGCATTTACTAATGGCATGATACATAAACAAACCTTTAAACTTGGCTTCAACCGACAAGTAAGCACTCCAACTTTGAAAGGTCACATCTAGACACCTCAACTTGGTCTCAACTGGAAACTAAACACTCCAACTCGTCTTCATTGTGTCTCGTGACACATAAATTTTGAAGGTGTCTAGATGATCATTTTGTAAGTTGAAGTGTTCAACTAACACAGTGGAAACAAGTTGAAGTGCCTAGATGTGCACTCTCAAAGTTGTAGTGCTTAATTGTCAGTTGAGAGCAAGTTTGAGTGATGTTTATGTATTATGCTTTTACTAATAGTAACAAGGAATAACCTGACCAGAGTGAATCAATCCCATCAATGCCCATGTAGTTTGTACAAGATTTGAGTGTTCTGTTTCAAGCTCTCTATATACCTGTTTGATCAAATACAAAGCTAAGTCACAGTTATCTTTTCCAGATATCTTTATACTTCATCCTATTCTTTAAGGGTAAAAATGCATGTCAATAGAAAACTTAAAGACTTAAAATATTCAGTATTGGAATGAAACGGTTCCAAATGGAGTATGATGCACGTGCAGAGTTCATATAACCTACTATGTTGCATGGACTCTCCAAAAATGTTGTTGCAGATCTTCAAAAATGCACAACTTTTGGAGGATCCAACGTGCACCAAGTGACATTCTCAGAAACTTAGCATATAATTGACCTTAACAATGCACAAATTGAGACGTAGGTGTAGTTATTGTTGTTTTACGTAGCTTTTGTGCTTTTACATTACCTTGTCAGGACAAGAATGATAGCTTTCTCCCCAACCACCATCAGACCTTTGTCTTCGTAACAGAAATTCAACGCCTTTTCGAACAGCCGCAGAGTTGCTGTAACTCTTGCCTGCTGCAGCAAGCCCTCCAAGAGCAAACCAGGAAGCATATGTAAAGCACACACCCCAGGAACCATACCTATTGACATGATAATCGTGTCATATGTATCGACAGAGCAGAAAGTTCAAGGACTCGCAAGAAAAATATCATATACCATGAACCATCAGGCTTCTGTACATCGTCAAGATATTTAACAGCATTATCAATGAAATTGTCAATCTCTGTGGTCCGGTGTCCAGGGTATAGCTTTTTAAACAGAACTAGTGCTTGGATTGACGCGCCAGTGCACTCAACATACCTGGATTGACATGTAATCAGTGTGAAGCGAAGCTGTTGTTAGAATAGGAATAGTTTATAGTCACCTACTTGGTAAGGGATTGTATTATAGTGTCTATAAATAGGGTTTTGACAGAATCTTACTCATGCTCAATGACAATGTCCACAAAAAGTTCAGTAGGATTGAGCAACTGTCAGTGAATATAACACAACAAGAAAGTTACATATTCAGGTTCTGGATGACTATAGAAGAAGTTGAATGCTGTTAACAACCTTAAAATGAAGCAGATAGATAAAATTCCTATATTATGAATCTAAAACTAAAACAATTATTTTACTTTACCTCCAAATACTGTGAGGCCCCTGCAGGCTCCCAAGCGGCTAAACCCCCATTTTTTCTCTGCAATTTTATTTAAATGGATCTCGGCTAAACCCCAGAAAATATTTTTCTCTGCAATTTTATTTAAATGGATCTCAATATTGCTAGAAATGTGCCAAATGATGAGTGACTAAATTCAGAAAATATGAATTTATAACATAGGTAGCCATGTATTGGACTATTCGAGGTAAGATATAGGTTTCTCTTGGAATAAAGTACAAGCAGCAGACAACTTCAGATGCAATATTTTATTTAAATGAGTGAAATGACCAGTGATGAATTGATTTTAGGACACATTAATCAGTTATTTTTACCTGGAAGGTAAGAATAACATCCTTGGAAGGTAAGAATAGCATCCACCCAGTCATACAGTCGTGCAGGTTCGATTGCCTCACCAACTAATTCTGAAGGCATTGTAGAGAAGAAAAGGCAGCACTAGAGAAACAAAATTAAGAAGATATCAGGCAATCTACTAGCATTATCATCTTGCTACTTTTCAGTAATTACAAGAAGTTGGAATCTTATTTTATTGAATAGATAGTTACCTTTAATGCTTCGGCAGTGGAATCAGATACTTGCCATCCATGATCTTGATCTGAATAAGTCCACGATCCTTTTGAGATATGATGATACATCCCTTTGAAATCACCAGAAGGATTGTCCTTCACCTAGAAACAAAGTCACTTACATTAATAAGGTCCACATTTTGAAAGAGCTGTTATGCTCATGATTTGAACATCCAACCTGCGATGTTTTTATGAAGTCATGTCCTTTTCTCAGAGTATCTAATATCTCATCATTCATCTCACATGCCAATATTGCTTGAATAGCAAAACTAGTATCCCATGCTTGACTACTGAAACTCTGCAATTCAACGACAAATACTCACCTATTTCAGTAAGAATTGTTGCATCATTTCAGAATAGGAAAAGGGGCTAATTTTTTATTTTACAAATGCGTGTTTAAGTGTAAACCAGATGCTATTTCTTAACTCATTGTGGTTTGTGAAATAGTATGATTTCCTTAATTACAAAAGATAATTCATCTATACCAACCTGCATTTTCATTCCATCTTCAGCTACCCATAAATAATCTGGAATCCGAGCAAGATGTTTTTTGAAATAACTGCCATTTGGATCCTCAACCCAACAAGCAAGCATACACAATACCTACACCATCCATGTGTTACAGAAGTGTCAGAGGATTGAAGTCGTTAATAAAATGCAGGTATTTTGTAATTTGTCCAAAATGAATAAGTTGTCATACTTTATTAACACATCCAATGGTGATGTATCGGCTATTCTCGTCTTCATAATGTATATGTTTCATGGTAACTGCAAGAGCTTTATTTCTCAGCTTGTTGAAAGGCCAACGAGTCAATAGAGGCTCGGTACATATGTTCAGACTGTCCCACATCAAATCTTGAACCCATGGATGAGGGTAATAGAGATCCTCCTAGTGCAACAAGTTTGTGTTTGAGCATTTGTACAAAATAGTATGATATCTATACTAACTTGAACACCGAGGACTCATTTGGTCCGTAGACAAATTTATAGAGGGATATATAATATTGAATATTATGTTGAGATTTATTTCTAATCTCAATAATCAAACGACCCTTGATAGTCATACCTTTGCACATAAATGGCGTACTCTTTTCCAGTTAATTTCATCGTATGGTTGACTATATAACTCAACCCTCAATTGCAAAATGAGAGGTGTGATTGGACCAACAAATCTCTTCCCATAGAGATAAGACATTGGCATGTAAACCATTCGACAGTAACACCACATTTTTGCTGCATTTAGATTAAGAGTCAAAATACTTGGTAGATCAATATATGGACACCAATAGAGAACGACATCAACAAGAAAACATTGCATAGCAAATCCTTAAAACTAATATCTACAATAAAATGAACTGAGAATTTTAGGATGTGTATGTGTAAGCAATAACAAATATTGATCAACCTGGATTCATAGGAAGAAAAGATGGAAGAATCCAAAACTCAGGGGGCATTGGATTGGTTCCTAACCACTCAAAAGCTCCAAGAATCTGAATGACAAGAAGGAAGATTTATCAGCAACAAGAGGCACTAAATCTTTAGTAGTTTAAGAGAAACTCGTTAAATTATCAGCAACAAGAAGGCCAAGTTAGAGGGCATATTTATGTATTATGCCAATAATTTAACGAGTTTCTCTTATACTACTAAAGATAAGAAAGAGCTTTTGCAAAATCAGGTCACCTAAATGATCACAACTAACTGTCCACAATAAGTGCAGTGATAAGAACCTAAAGGTTGAATCCACTATTTCACTATTGAGGTGGGAGGTTGGGACTTCCAAAGGACCATAACAAACACCACGATCCGGTCAAACACTGTTGCACCGCTGTTGCCATTTATGGCACGGCGGACATGGAGGGTGGTGATTGGCTCTTATACCACCGTTACAACCTTAGAGCCGGAGAGTCCAAGGCAATATAAACCCTGCATCAGCACCTTGTAGTACTGATGTGGGAATTGCGATGGACCATAACACCTGCTCCAACAGATTAATACATACTGATAGTGTAAATATTGTGTACACTACCAGCGTATACAACTTAAATCCTGCTATAATATACAGTCTTCTAAAAAGTTATTAAGGTAACTAATCATACCGAGAGCCAAGTTTTCCCCCATGAAGGAATTGCAGTGACATTCCCATGATCAAGAATCCATTCCCTTGCTCTAGCACAGGCATTGTTTTTGCCACCATCTGGTCCTTCTCCAAGGATCCTCATGCATATGTAACTTAGAGCTGAACAGAACATAGTACTGTGACCTTCTATGTGCAAACCCCATCCACCATCTTCATTCTGAATAAAACAGAATGCCATCAGTAATTCAGAGCTTTTATTTGCACTAGTATATTCATTGTGACATTACGTCATATACCTGATGACAGTATATATACCGAAGAATTACCTTCCAATGTTCAGCTGGAAATACAGAATTAAGATGCCCAGTGATGTACATACACATAACCTGAAACAATTTTGTCTTGAGCACATCCAATTTGTGAAAAGAATTTTAAAAATACAAATGAAAAAACTTACGAGAGGTGGAAGGAAGAAGAGAGGACCGGCATTTTCAGCAGGCCAATGTCCATCAGTAGCCTGTAAAGCTGAGAAGAAATGGACAGCTCTACGCAATGCAATTGTAGCAATTTCATGGCTAATTTCTTCTCCTTCTTCTACTTTTACTGCTCCAATTCTCTGTTTGAAATTCTTCTCTCCCAGAAACTGGGGAAAAGTGATACAAGTCTTAGTTTTAATTATTGAATGAAGTGATAAGTTTTATTATTTACCCAACGACTCTACTCTCCCGTATCCACCACCACCCCTCTGTCGTCATCGTCATTCCTACCCTTCTACTGTCGTCATCGCCATAACCGTCATTTCCTCTTCCATCACTAACATCGATGCGTTTTTATCGTTTTCAACTTCATCTCTTCCTCCTTATGTATTTCAGTTGTTTTGATGACTCTCACAAATGCAGGTGTATATATATGGATAAACACGTGATTCACAGATTGAATGAATGAATTGATCAGTTTTCATTCCCATACATTTTTCCTCTGCTCTCATTCTCCTTCGCATTCCTATTAATAGAGTTTCTCAACATTGTATCATAGCACAGGGAATTTCTCTTGTGTGTAGATCATTTTGATAACCATTATTCTCGCTTCTCGCTTTCTTTTATTTGTTGATGTGTGGATCTCGTTTTGCTTCTGGATTTTGTTTTGGATCTCAAGCTTCTGATTAATCATGACTGGCATCACAGAATCCAGTGGAGTTCCACCAACTGAAGTTCAACCAGTAGATCACAATCATCCCCTCTACATTCATCCATCAAACACTCAAGGTTTTGTTTTTGTTTCCATTAAACTTCTAGGAACTATTCTGTATGGAGAAAATCCTTGAAACTTGTTTTATTTGGTAAGAACAAGAAAGGTTCTCTGTTAGGAACCTGTAGAAAGGATAGGTATCCTGCTTCCATGCATGATTTATGGAAAAGATGCAATGTTATTATCCTAGGTTGGATCATGAATATTGTGTCTAAGGATCTAGTGTTACTGCAATCTATGGATTTGATGCTCATAGTGTTTTGGGAGACCTTCGTGAAAGGCTTGATAAAGTCAATGCCTCTAGAGCTTTTTATCTCCACAAAGAGATAGTTACATTATCTCAGGGCCAATTATTTATCTAGTTTGAGAGAATTTTGGGATGAGTTTGAAACCTCATGCCTCCTTCATCTTGCATTCGTCCTGAGTCCAAACAATATGTTGAACACTTTCATTTTCAGAAGTTGTAGAAATTTTTGATGAGGTAGAATAAGTCGTATGTTCATGCTGAGTCTCAGGTTTTGATGACAGTTCATGTGCCTAATGTCAACCAAGCCTATGATATAATAACAAATGTTGAGAGCCAAAGGCTGAATGGTGCTAGAGGCAGTTCTTCTTCCTCCAATGACACACTCTCAGACACTACTCTAATGAGCAATAGGATGTCTTTTTATATTGGTAGCAGCAAAGGTCATTCTTAAGGAGCAAGAGGAATCCATGTTTCCTCTTCTGGTAATGGGCATAATGGTGGTTTCAGGGTATGGTGATGGTAGGCCTGGTCAATCTAATGGGAAGTCTCTCGTTTATTGTGATTTCTGCCACTTCAAAGGTCATACTAGAGAGTCCTGCTACAAGCTACATGGTTACCCCAAGAGGAAATGAGGAGCATCTTCCTCTCATGCTAACATTGCTGCTGCTGGTGGAAAGATATTGGTTCCTCTGATTCTTCTACAAATCATAATTCCATGTCATATGGTTCATCAAACATTACTTCTTCAACAGGTGCACAAGGCTTATCACTGTTTACTCCTGAGCAATACTCTCAAATCCTTCAGATGCTTAGCAAGGGCAATGAGGTCGATACTGTGGCTAATATTGCTACTACTAACACATCAGATACTCTTACGGCCCTTATGTCTGAGATGGTTAATTGCAATTGGATTATTGATACTGGTGCATCAAATCACATGGTTCACAATATAGGTCTAATGACTCAGTGTACAGATCTTGGGGATAAGAATAACAAGAAAGTAAACCTACATACTGGTGGTCAAGTTCCAATTAGTCATATCGGTGACTCACTAGTTCTCAAAGATAAAATAGTGCATGATGTTCTGTTTATACCAGAGTTCAAATACAACCTCCTGTCAGTTTCACAGTTGACAAAATAGCTCAGATGTGTTGTATTATATTTTCCTGAGAAGTGTATTATTGGATTTCTTCAATGGGAGGGTACTGGGGATTGGTAAAGAAGCTCAAGGCTTATATTTGCTTCACTCAGATATCACACCAAAACATTCTCCTACTGGCTTTACAGTTCCATCCTCATGTAATAGAACTAGTAGTAGTCTTACTAATTGCCATAGTCCAACTAGTTTTACTTCATCTTTGTCTACAGTTGTATGCTGTACTAGCCTTTGGCATAAGAGACTTGGGAATACCCCTCTTAAGGTTCTCAGTAGAATAAAGTGTATAAATAATATTTCATTGAAAGATCACAGTTATGACGTCTGTCCAATTGCTAAACAATCAAGATTACTATTTCCTCATAGTCTGTCTACTTCTACTTTTATATTTGACATTGTTCATGATATTTGAGGACCTTATAGAGTTTTTAATCATGATGTAAATAGATATTTCCTAACTCTGGTGGATGATCTGTCCAGATATACCTGGATTTTCTTGATGCAGACTAAGTCTGACTCTGTTGTTATCTTGAAAGATTTTGTGTGTATGATAAAAACTCAGTTGGTATAGCTATAAAGTGTGTGAGATCAGACAATAGGACTGAATTTATTAACTCTCAAGTGGCTGATTTGTTCAAGAAATGTTGTATCTTACATCAAAGCTCTTGTGTCTACTCCCCTCAACAAAATGAAGTGGTTGAGAGGAAGCACATGTCAATTCTTGATATGGCTAGAGCTTTAAGGTTCAGGCATGTATTCCTTAAAAGTTTTGGGGTTTCTGTGTCTCCACAACAGTCTGAATTTTGAATAGACTTTCTACAGTAGTGTTGCAAGGCAAGTCTCCTTTTGAAAGGCTCTTTGTGTCACACTCCTTAGCTTCAGCACCTCAGGGTGTTTGGGTCTCTATGTTATGCCACTGATCCAAGACACCTTGGTAAGTTTGCTCCTAGAGTTGTTCTTGTTGTCCATATGGGGTATTCTTCCTCTCAGAAAGGCTATATCCTATATGACTCGAGTCTCGAAACCTTTTTTGTCAGCAGAGATATTGTATTCAAGGAAGAGGTGTTTTCATTCATGGATCTTTAAGTTTTCTCTTGTTCCCTCATTTCCAGTCCTTACTTTTCCTGATACCTCTCTTCCTGATATGACCAGTTGTGTTCCTGAGTCTTTTCCTAGTGAGTTTGAGTCTTCTATTCCTCCTCGTGTCACACCTGAACCAAGTCTAGTTGTTGAACCCGTGTCAGGCATTGCACCTAGAAGACCCACCAAGCACTTGGCTAGATTCCTATGTCACTCCTAGTGCCAAAAAAAACCTGTCAATATCCTATATCTCAATATGTCTCCTACTCTTGGCTATCTCTTTCCTACAGAGCTTCGCTTGCTGCTTATTCTGCCTTGACTGAACCTAATTCCTACTTAGAAGCCTGCCAAGACTCTCATTGGGTTGATGCCATGAAGGCTGAGATCATTGCACTTGAGGATAATTGTACTTGGTCCATTGTTCCCCTTCCTCCTGGCAAAGCAAGCACTTTGACATAGACTGTCACTTTGTAAGAGAGAAGATCTTGGAAGGACTTATTCAGACACAACACATAGAAACCAATGAACAACAAGCAGACCTACCTACTCACAAAAGGGCTACGTAAACCTCAACATGAAGCACTGATTGACAACAATTCAAACAATTATTGAAGTTGCTGCAACAAATTAAACGTTGTAACAATTGTGATAGATGTTACAACAACTATGTAGCAATTACCAGTTCTCAATTGTTGCAGCAATTATAATATCTGCTTGATTTTCTGTAAAATTTCTTTTTAACTTTGAATACTTTTTTTTGAAAATTCTCAAAATCAAAGTAAATAGACCATCAAAATAAGAATAAAAAGAAGAAAAACGCCACAAAAAGAATAAGCAGTGTCAGCAAAGAAGACGATAACAACAATGACGACGATAAAAAAAGAAGAAGAAGATGGAGGAAGGGAGAAAGAAAGAAGGAAGAAGATAGAGGGAGGGAAATCTAAAAAGAAGGGAAGAAGAAAAATAAGAGTAAACTCGAAAAAAATCATATACTTTAAATGTATTTTGAAACTTCACACAACTATAAAGGCATGATACATAGATAATCACACAAATAGACAAGTGAACATTCTAACTTTAAAATTGTACGTCTAGACACTTCACTTCATTATTATTGTGTCAATTAAATACTTAACTAACAAAATGATCATCTAAATCACCATCAAGTGTCTATGAAACACATAATTTAGTTGCTAATTAAGACTAAATTAAAGTGTCTAAATATAGACTCTCAAAAATGAAGTATTTTCTTGTCATCTAAAATTAAATTTAAATATATTTATTTATATTATGCCAATTTACAATATTTAATTTTTCTATTTGTTAAAGGTTTATTTAATACACCATCAATCCGCCATTACTAGAAAAAAGTAATAAATTTGCACTAATTGAACTTAAAATTGAGTTTAATTTTAAATTTT
Source organism: Solanum commersonii (assembly GCA_029007595.1). Lineage (NCBI taxonomy): Eukaryota > Viridiplantae > Streptophyta > Magnoliopsida > Solanales > Solanaceae > Solanum > Solanum commersonii. Next base: position 449,293 of record JAJTWQ010000033.1, read on the forward strand.
AATTTAAAATAAAGATAAAAGTTGGAACTTCAAATATCTTAGAATCAAAAATATATGTTGACTTTTTTTTAGGGAAAAATGACAAATATACCTCCAAACTATCGTAAATAGTGTGTAAATACCCTCCGTCATATTTTTGGGACATTGGTGCTCCTGCCATCCAAAAACTAGAGCATATATGCCCTTCAACCCGTTTTAAAACTCTTTACTAAGATATGCTCCTATATTAAAGGTATGAATTATTATATATTTTACATCTTTTAGGATTTATCTATCCATTTGTTATTTTTTTAAAAAAAAATTCTTGAGCTGAAATTCTCATTGTAATTATAAAAATTAAATATTACTATGTTAAAATTATTGAGATTGATCGGGTCAAATTGGGCAGGTCAAGACCCAACCCCTTTTTTTAGCCCATTTGAACCCAAACTAAATTTCTATTTTCAATCCATTTTAATATCTCCAATTCCAACCCAACACTCCCATTTGACACCCCTAACGTTTTGTCAAGGTGAAATATTTTATCCATCTGGAATGTCATATGACAAGATTTTTGCAAATAAAAGAGAGAGTGTATTACACACACCATTGATGTGTGTTTCTCAAACTAATAATTGATTGTTTAGGTATGAAACTCACACTCCCAATAGTTAGGTATGACACTCAAAGAAATAAATAATTTAGATGTGTCTTTGACACTTATCTCTTGGCTAATTCAATTTTATATTTGAAATTCTTTTCTCCAAGAAACTACACACATGGGATTTTATATTAAATTTTCTCCTAAACATAAATTTTTTACAGATTGTGGAAATTATTAGTTTTTTATAATTTTTACACAATCTTAATAATGAGCAAATTATAGTTATAAAGAAAATATCAAAATATTATAAGGCACATATTGATAAATTACATATCTTCATGTTCATTTTATAAAGGGAAAAAGGATAAATATACCCTGAACAATCGTAATTGGTATGCAGATACCCTCCATCATACTTTTGGGACATTAATTCCCCTACCGTCCAAAAACTAGGGCATATATGCCCTTCACTCTAACGGAAGACTAAATAGGGACACGTAGCGCAATCTTATTTGTCGATATGATATTTAATAAATGTCGGATCGGTGGATTAAATTATGACACGTGTATGTCCGTTAGTATAAAGGGTATATATGCTCTAGTTTTTGGACAGCAGGGGCAACAATGTCCCAAAGGCCAAAAGTATGACGGAGGGTATCTGTCCCTTTTATAAATAAATATTTGTGGTTATAAATTTTCAAATACACATAATTTTATGAATATTTCACTAGTCAACAAAAGTATTAACTAATTATTCTTTAATATAATTCTTTCACATGATACGAATAATCTCTTCACGTCGAACAAGAGTCTTTATTGTAAAATTAAAATGATGGGTCTTTTTTATAAAATATAAACTTATTGTTGTGTTGTAATTTTACTGTATTCAGAAAAATCACTTTGTGAAATGTTCTAAGTATAAAACAATTCGAGAAAAATACTTAGAGAAGAGTCGCCACTTAATTTTTCAAAGAAATTAAGAAAACTTATAATTTTCAAAGATTTAAACAGAAAAAATCATTTGAAAAATATCAAAGAGGGTTCGGGATTCAATTTACACTTCGAGAAGGGTTTAAGCACTCGAAGTGCCCGCTAACATGCGGTTGACCTGCGACTTGACTAAAATATATTTTTTGACTAATTCTAGAAAAGATAAAGATTTAGCATGAAAAACAATAACTTGCTATATATTTGATTAACTTTGAGAAAATAATTAGGTAAATACCACATTTTATTTTATTTTAGAGGAAGGGATAAAAAATGGAACATTTGACTCAAAAAACAAGTAATTAGAATTTTAATAAAACTAGATTAATTAAAATTTATTTAAGTAATAATTTAAACTAATTTAATAAATTAAGGCATGAAAATCATTTTTAATTAATTGACTAACCCCTTTTTTTTGTTTGAGAAAATGACTTAAATAAATAAATAAATATATATATATATATATATTATTAATCAATTGAAAGGGTTTTGACTAACATTTTTTAAAGTTTTTTTTTTTTAAAAAAAATAATAATAAAATAAAAAATTAACTTAGAACAATTTTGAAATGAGTAATAAAAAAAAAGGTGATTTAAATGAAGAAGACCCTTAAAGAACATATCTTTTTAAAAAAAAAAAAATTATTTAGGAAAATGATTTAACATAAAATATATAATATTTTACGATATTCGATTAACTTTGATAAAATAGTTAAATAAAGAATAATTTTTTTTTAATTTTTAGAAGATAGGATCTTAATTGAAATAAATTGGTCAATTAGGATTTCAACAAAATTAGGTTAATTAAAATTTATTTACTTCATTTTTTTAGAAATAATAATTCGAACCAACTTGGTAGATAAACTAAGAAATTATTTTAATCTAATTAAAGATAAGTGAAAGTTTTGACTAAATATATTTGAATTAAGTATAAAAGTTGATAAGAATGAATTATTTTATAGAAAACTAACATAAAGAATATGGTTCATCTTTTGGGGAATTTAATTAAATTACTAATTAATTCTAAAGATTAGAGTTAATAAACATCAAACAATAAATAATCACAATTAACTAATATGAGAGTAAGGGAGAGATTGAATTTGGACCCTTTTGGGCTTTAATTCATTGTTGCTGCTGGCCCATTTTTCACCCTCTATATTCAGCATGTATATAGATGTATATCAGCTGTATATTTGCCTCATTCCACCTGCGTTTTTGACTTCTAAGACTCGTATTTCAACTTTCTTTTCTTCCTCGAACACCAGAGGCTAACTCAATAAGAGGTTTTATACTTTCAGAGCCCATCCAAAAGCTAGGGAGGAAGAATTTGAGTCCAACTTGAACTCAAAACGGGGATTTTCATGCGAGGGAAGAGAATAATAAGGATTAGTATCCCAACAAAAATTATTAAACAGGTCAATTAAATTACTTCACATAGTTTTCCCACAAACCAACAATGTTTTCCTGTATCTCATGTTGACAGACCAAAACCACACTAATAGCAGACTTGGAAAAATGAGTAATACTGCCAAGTAGTTCTATCTAAACTCAAACTTGAACAACCCAAATAGAGCCATTAATCAAGACATGCTGCTTTAAACAAATTATAGTCACTGTAAACTCTAAATTTCATCCAAAAATTTTTTCAAGAATAGGCAAAATAGACACAATCATGAAATCTTAGTATTGAGAGATGATTAGCTTTATGAGAAAAAATAAAAAAAAAATTCTGCTTAACTTTTAAGTGAAAACAAAACACATATAAGTTAACTTCCATATGATGAAAGGATTCATATAACTAGCATCAAATTGGAAACAAAATAAAATGGCTAATAACTTCATCCCAAAATTTACATGAATTAATCGATCAAACCATATTCACGTGCAACATCAGAAAATACTAGTGGTTGAATAAGTAATCCTAACAGCTGCAAACTAGATTTAAACAGGAAGTTATAACGGACTTAAATTACTAGTTGAAAACTTGATGCAACAAAACGATAAAGAAGACTACCGAAATCGCAAATAACAGTGACTCAAAACAGAACGGTGCAGCTAACATATTCATTGACACCGAATGAAAAATAAATCATCTCAAGCGTACTCAAACAGAGATTCAACTGAACATAAAGATCCCAAATCGAGCTAACTCATATGACGACTAACACATAATATAGAAGTAGCTTCACTAAAGCTTGAAAGCACATTAGGCTTAAGGGTCAAAGCAAGACGAACATGTGATTCGAAACAACATGAAAGATAAAACTTAAACGGAGAAGAATGAAATCACAAAATTAAGTACTTCAACAGGTTTCACAACATTTAACTACATGAATGCTAAAATGAAAGATTTTGGCATCAATATTAAGACTAGATGAAAATGAAGATTAGATTAAATTAAGCTAGTGTTGTCGAGAGCTTACGTTAATAAATCATAAAACAAACCAAAACACCCATCACTAACAAGAAGAGTCACTATTGACATGCTTCTCATTTCTTAAAGCCAAAAATAGAAATATCATAGCGAATCAGCAGCCAACCATATGACAGGGTCAAGAATTTCGGACAAGCTCAACATACAATAAAAGGAAACTCGAATCAGAGTGAGAGTCGAACAAGGAAATCAAACTAGGTACATGATTTCTAAAACGGAAAATAAGTAGAGGAAGAGATATTACCTTTTTCCGAGGCAGCGAGACTAGGACAAACGAGCTAAGGAGGGTAGCGATTCTTACAATGAAACACAACTCCGAGAAACTCGAATGAACGAGACAAAAAAAACGATCAAGAACAGTTCCAAAGACTTTTGTTTTAGATATATTTCTTCCTCTCAATACTTAGCTAACTCTTAATATTTTTTCCCCGGCCTCCTCCTTTATCAAGAACAAGAAAATGGTATTTATAGCAAGGGAATTCAGGTTCGGGATTAGGGGAAAAGGGTAAAATAGGAACTCTCAATTTATCCCTCAATTTGAAATTTTCCCCAAGGATGGGAAAAGTTGTTCTTGGTACAAGATTTCAACAGAGATCCCATGAAATCCGGACGAAAAGATGAGGGTGGATGGCTTGACAGACAGCTATTGCAGGACGCAACTACAGGTCTGTTCCTGCTGTTCCATCGATGAAGATGGTGGCAACTTTCCGTCTATTTTGACTTGTGAAGGAGAAGAAGTCGCGTACAGGGGTCGTCTGGGTGTTTGCATGTGCTGCTGTATTGTTGTTGCTGGTCTCTTCGAGCGTGAAGCGTGAATATTGTTGTTCATGCCTATTGCTGCTGTGATGTTTCTGGGTTTCTATTGCTGGAAAAAAAGGTGGGTTGGGGGTAATTGGTTTGGGCTGCTGGAGGGAGTATAGTGGGCTGGGAATTTATTTATGATTGGAAATTGGAATTGGGCCTGCTGGAGTGAAACAAAAGGGCCCAAAATTGTTCTTGAATTGGATTTGAAGAAAGTCTTTGGAGAAATCTACAAATTAATCAATTTCATGTAGGGTTTGACCACTTGAATTGTAGTTGTGGTCTAAAACGGCATAGTAATATAGCCAAATTGAAAAATTGGTAAGTTCGGCTAAAATCAAAACAAGTCGAATCAATATTTAATTAATTAATGAGCTTCTTAATCTTAACGAAATAAAATAATTAATTTAATTACAAACTAATTAACTCAAAACTATAACTATAATTTAAGGTAATTTTGATAAAATATTTAACTTAAAAAATGTAAAATCTTTTGTGATGATTTTCAAATATTAATAAAATATACTAATTGTATACATAATTATATAAATCACATATATTGTTTAAGAATTATAAAAAATGAAACAACTATTTAAATAACTTGAAAACTGTATTTTTGAAATTTTATAAAACTAACTATTTTAAAAACGTTTGAAATTGAAAAAGCTCAATGATTAATTTATATTGTGGAGGGTCAAAATTGGGTGTCAACACTTATTGGTCTGATGGACCCTTGTACTTGTATGCATTTGTATTTTGGACCTTTCAACTTAGAACTTTGTCAACTGAACTTTTTAACTCAATGAAACTTAACATTTTAAATCCCTTGGACTAAGCTTATGTGGCAACTTAATGTATGAGTTGGAACAAATACGTAATTCCACGAGCAAAAGAAGAGTAGACATAAGAATTTAGATTAAAAATAATTAAAAGAAAAAGAAAAAGAAAGAGAAAATAAAATAAAATAAAATTTCTTTCTTCTTTCCCCCACCCATCCCCATTTCTTTTCCTCTTCAACCATCACTTTTCCGTTTCTTCCCCACCCAATCCCCCATTTCTCTCTTTCTCCCCTTCCCTGCTCCTTTCCAATTTCTTTTTCTCTTTTTCTTTTTTCATTTTCTCTTCCTCAAATTAAAAACGAAATTGTGCAAAAAAAAATAAAAAATTGAACATAATAAGCAAAGGAAAATTCAGAAAATTGGTGGATAAACATAGTTGTTAGAGAAATATGTCTAATAAGTATTCTGGCCTCTTTTGATGAAGTGTATTGTGTAAATTTGTTTGCAAATATTAAGATATATTAAGGTATTTCAATGGTGATTCATTGGTATCAATAGAGGAAAAGGTTTTAGAAATTGCTCAAGTAACGATGAAGGGAGTAATGGAGTGAAAAAGAAAAAATATTTTAAAAAATTGAATAATAAATGACATGTCGTATAAAATCTGATGTGGATGATGACATGTCATTTTCATTGGCGTTTGAAGTTCACACAAAGCCAAATGGATTTAAAATATTGAGTTTCATTGAGTTAAAAGGTTCAGTTGACAGTTCTAAGTTAGAAGGTCCAAAATACAAACTTATACAAGTACCAAATCATTTCGCCCATTAAAAATTGAAAATCATGATTTGAAATCACAATTAGTGTTTTTTGAAGACTTTAAGATTTGGATAATCCCAAATCACATGTTCAAATAGTATTTAAAAATATGATTTCATTTAGCTTGTCCAAATGCAAGATAATTTTTTGAAAGAAATAGATTTTTTGAGATTTCTTATGTATATAATAATTTTTTTGTAATTAAAATGACATAAAATTAAAAAGAGTTAAAAGGGTCAAAACAGATCCTGAATATCCTATTTTTTGAGTTTCATATATGAACAATCAAGTGTGCAAGTTTCTTAACTGATCACTAATTATTTATAAATTGTTGCTTTTCTACATTTGAAATATCACTATTGCTCATGTAGGAAACAAGAACAGTTGATAGTTGAAGTGTGTTGTGATAAATAGTTGGTGATAGTTCATGTAGGAAACTTACACACGTGATAGTTTAGGTATGAAATACGAAAAATTGGGATACTTTAGGTATGTCTTTGACCCTTCACTCAGTTAAAACGACATAATATATAAGCATCCATTCAAACTTGATTTCAACTGGCAAGTAAGCAGTACTCTAACTTTGAGAAAACACATTTAGACACTTCAACTTCTCTCCACAGTGTCAATTGGACAATCTACAAATTAATCATCTAGACACTTTCAAAATCTATGTGACATGTGTCACAACCCAAGCCTTTGATGTTCGGCCTTGACTTGTTGATAACTATGACAATCGGAGACGAATTTGACAATGTCCTTCTTCATGCCTCCCCACCAATACACATCCCTCAAATCTCTATACATTTTAGTGGAACCGGGGTGGATGGAGTAGGAAGAATTATGAGCCTCCTCAAGAATTTTCTCCCTCAAACCATCAACACAAGGCACACACAACCTACCTTGATACCTAAGGGCACCATCTCCCCCTTGGGAGAAAACTTTCACCTTGCCCTCTTTCACCAAGGCCTTCAATTCTAACAAGGAAGAGTCAAGATCTTGTTTTGCTATCACCTCATCAACCAAGGAAGACCTAGCACCATCAACAACGACCATACCACCATTACCAACCTCTTCCAACCTAACCCCCAACCTAGCCAACCGATGCACCTCCCTAGCCATTTCCCTATTACCAATATTAACATGAGCTAGGCTACCCATAAACACCCTACTCAAAGCATCCGCCACCACATTAGCTTTATCGGGATGATAATGCACACTCATATCATAATCTTTAAGAAATTCTAGCCACCTTCTTTGTCTCAAGTTGAGATCTCTTTGGGTGAAGACATATTGGAGGCTCTTATGATCGGTGAACACATCAACATGTACCCCATACAAGTAATGATGCCAAATCTTTAAAGCAAACACCACCGCAGCTAATTCAAGATCATGCGTAGGATAGTTCTTTTCATGCACTTTGAGTTGTCTAGAAGGATAGGCTATCACCTTACCATTTTGTATTAGAACACAACCCAAAACAAATCTAGAAGCATCACAATACACAACAAATCCCTCAAGTCCATCTGGTAGTGACAATATAGGAGCGGACACAAGTTTATCTTTCAAGGTTTGGAAACTCCTTTCGCACTCGTCGGTCCACTCAAACTTAGCCTTCTTTTGTGTCAACTTAGTCATGGGAGAAGCAATAGAAGAAAACTCATTCATAAATCTCCGATAGTAACCCGCTAAGCCCAAGAAGCTCCTAATATCTGACGGGGTCAATGGCCTAAGCCAATTTCTAACCACATCGGTCTTCTTAGGGTCCACCTTAATACCATCCCCTGACACCACATTGCCTAGGAAGGCAACCTCCCTCAAGCAAAATTCACACTTTTCATACTTGGCATACAACTTCTCCTCTCTCAATCTTTGCAACACAATCCTCAAGTGACCCATATGTTCTTCCTCGCTATGCGAATAGATTAAAATATCATCAATGAAGACCACAACAAAGGAATCAAGGTAGGGCTTAAAGACCCTATTCATTAGGTCCATGAAGATAGTCGGTGCATTGGTCAACCCAAAGGACATGACCACAAATTCATAATGCCTATACCTAGTCCGGAAGGCTGTCTTGGGAATGTCACACTCCCTCACCTTCACTTGATGATACCCGGACCGAAAATCAATCTTAGAGAAGTGGCTAGCCCCTTGCAATTGGTCGAACAAGTCATCAATCCTAGGAAGAGGATATTTATTCTTGACGGTGACCCTATTGAGTTGCCGGTAATCAATACACATCCTAAGGGATTCATCTTTCTTCTTCAAAAACAACACCGGTGCACCCCATGGTGATTGGCTAGGCCTAATAAAACCCTTCTCCAACAAGTTCCTCAATTGTTCCTTCAACTCATTTAACTCCGCCGGGGCCATACGGTAAGGGGGAATAGAAATGGGTTAAGTATCGGGGAGGAGGTCTATGCCAAAATCTATTTCCCTTTCGGGAGGAACACCGGGAAGGTCATTAGGAAAGACATCAAGGAATTCATTTACGATCGAAACTGACTCTATAAGAAGGGTTTTGGACTCCACATCCCTAACCCTCACAAGGTGATAGAGACACCCCTTAGAGATCAACTTACGGGCTTTAATGCAAGAGATGAATTTACCATTGACTACCACATTTTGGCTCTCCCACTCAAGAATGGGTTCACTTAGAAATTAGAACTTGACCCTACGGGTTCTACAATCAATGGAAGCATAGTATGCATGTAACCAATCCATCCCAAGAACAACATCAAAATCGACCATGTTCAACTCAACAAGATCACAAGACAATATTTTATGCAAGATGCAAATAGGACAATTTCTATAAACCTTCCTAGCAACAATATATGCACCAATAGGAGTAGACACCTTATATGACTCATGAAACAAGTCGGGCTCAACATGAATTTTTTGGCAACAAAGGGGGTGACAAAAGAAAGAGAGGCACCCGAATCAATTAATGCATATACATCAAAGTCAAAGATTTTCAACATACCGGTAACGACGTCGGGGACTTCATCGACCCCTTGTCTTCCATGCAAAGCATAAAATCGATTGTGCCTTGGTGCACCATCTTGTCGGCCCCCTCTCCCCAAAGGAACCGCATTGACACCTTGTGGACGGATCTCCTTACCCTTGTTGCGATTTTGAGGACAATCTATTGCCTTGTGCCTCATTTCCCCACAACTGTAGCAAGCACCGATATTTCTCAAGCACGGGCCACCATGGCCTTTACCACACTTCGAACATACATCAATAGGACCCATACCACCAACACCTTGGGCCCTTGGAACGTCATTGGCAAACCCCCTATGGGGCGCATGAGAAGATCCTTGACCTTGATGAAATCAGCCTCCCCTTCGACTTTGGAACTTGCCCTCAAAACGGGCCCTCTTGGCCTCATGACCCCTCATCTTCCTCAACTTCTCCTCCTCCATTTGCTCGGCATAGACCGTCAAGCGGGACAAATTCATGTCACTAATCAACATTGCGGACCGGCATTCTTCACTCACTAGGTCGGACACCTATCACGAATTTGTTCATTCTAGACCGTGAGTCGGTAACCAAGTGTGGAGCATATCTTGAAAGTTGGTCAAACTTGAGGGCATACTCTCTCACACTCATAGACCCTTGTTTTAAATTCATGAACTCCACCAATTTGGCTTCCCCAAGCTCAAGAGGAAAAAATCGATTAAGGAAAGCCGTTTTGGACTCTTCCCAACGCACCACATAGTTTGCCCCCTTCTCTTCCTTCCATTGGTTGTACCATATTTGGGTCACCCCTTTTAGTTGGTAGGCTGCCAACTCCGCCTTATCTTTTGACCTCACGCCTATGATAGCTAATATTTTGTAGACTTCATCAATGAACTCTTGAGGGTTTTCATCTAACTTAGACCCATAGAATTTTGGGGGATTCATCCGCACGAAGTTTCTCACCCGAGATGTCGGGGTAGGAGCCTGAGGGGTTTGGACCCCGTGGTTGGCTTGATTAGCGATAGCTTGTGCAAATAAAGTAAGGGCATCCCGAAGATCCCCATTGGTCGGTTGTTCCTCGGGTGTGCGGGCTCGTCTTTCTCTTGTATTAGGCATGTTCTAGCATAGCAAAGAACAACCGTTAGAGAAAAACTTAATTCAACTCTACAGCACGACTTAGAACATGAAGAAGGAAACATTTTCTAAAACGTCTCATAGCCTCCTACTCATAGTTGTGGTGCACAACACAACCATGAATCAGACTCTAATCAACGCGGTGTGTTGGACTCCGAGGATCTATCAATCTAGTGCTCTGATACCAAGTTTGTCACGACCCAAGCGTAGGGCCTAGACGTGATCGACGAATGGGGAATTCGAAGGAACCCCAAACAAGCCTCATAGCATATCATTACACATCCTTGGTCACGGAAGCAATTAAAATGACCATAAGCGATAAGCATAATCAAGGGGAAATCGGGACTAAGGGAGCAAGAGAAAAAGAGAATAATACATAAATACCATAAATGAGTCAAGCTCAAGCATAATACACAACTTGTCCAACACTACCTCTAAACATAGATACTTAGCGGGGGCTAAGACAAACTACCGGCTCACCCTCATAGTCAATAAATAATTAAAAAGAAAAAGTCTTATACATAGCAAGAGATTAAAAGCAACGTCCTCGGAATGGAGGACTCACCAATAAGCTCGATAGAAAATCTTATTAGCCACGCGGAGGAGGATGGTCAAGCGGTGCTCCGATCCCTACATGGTTACATCATGTAGGCATAGAATATGCATTAGTACGTTTAAATGTACTAAGTATATGGGATGCAATGCAATGCAACAATAGATGGACATCATAGGCAAAATGCATAATCATACCCGATAAATAGCATATTAATGAGATGATATGTATAATGATGCTTACATAAAAATCATATTTAGTAGGGCATAGTACATGTGTAGCGAGTGACTATCAATATAGTATTTCCAAGGCCTACCACCCCCTTGGAGAGGCGAAAGAGGTACAAACCCCTCAATGTGGTTACCCGGGCCTACCAGCCCCCGAGCTAGGGACCAAGGTACAAACCCCTCGATATAGTTATATGGGCCTACTACCCCCGTACTAGGCAACCAAGGTACCAACCCCTCGATACGGTTATATGGGCCTACTACCCCCCGTACTAGGCAACCAAGGTACCAACCCCTCGATATGATTATACGGGCCGACTACCCCCCGTACTAGGCAACCAAGGTACCAACCCCTCGATACAGTTACCCGGGCCTACAACCCCCTGAGTTAGGCTTTGTCGACTCACAACACTATATAGAGAAAATCATATACATGTATCCATTTCATCATCATTTCAATAATTATATAATCATCCGACTCATATGACGTACATTGGACCTTCCATTTCCTAAGAATTTTATAAATGAGAATTTTATCAAACACATGGTGGGCTATTGTTCATGTAAATAAAATCATGTATTTCAAGAGTACTAAGTCCAATCAATTCCAAAATCCATACAAATCAGCCCACCAACAACATACATATATATCCACCTTCATAATTTGATCATGGAAGTGTGAAAACCATAAACATTACATAATAATTCCATTTCATGATAATATGCAAAATATACCATAATATGACGTGTAGTAGTAATTTCATACTCAAGAGTTCATAAATAACCATAAGGACCCATAAACTTGAAGTAGTAATAGAGGATAAATAGTTGGACTTGTGGAAAGGAAGGTTTCCACAATCAAACCCACATGCCTCAACTTTGGAGAATCCTTAATGAAGATTGAAATGGAGAATTGAAGCTTGAGATTGAGTCTTGAATCCGGAATTAGAGCTTGAGATCTTTAAATTTGGTTGAGGATCTTGGTGGAATTTTGGAGAGGGCTTAGAGAGTGTTTTTGAGTGTTTTGAAGTTAAAAATGACTAAGTATGGGACATGTCATGTTTTTATAAAAATGTCCCAACACTTAGCCTAAAAAATGAGGCTTTAAAAAAAAAACTCACTGGAATTTGCGAATCTGCACAGACAGGTTTTACGAAAATGGTCATAACTCCTTTATCCTAACTGGGAATGAGGTGAAACCAAGTGCGTTGGAAAGCTAACTCAAAGAGATTTAATTTTGATAGTTTGAGGTCCTTCCAGTTCCTTGTGTGCTAAGAGATATGCCCCTTTAAAGTTGACCCTCAAAATCGCATTTTTTGCGATTTTCAAATTTTGATACGGTTGCTCTAAAATTCGGGTTAGACCCATTTTCCACTCAATTTGATCCCCTTAATAAGAATATGAAGTCGAATTTCCAAAATCATGTACGGATTTTGAGATATATGGAAATTACAATTATAGGTGTTTCCGAAGCACATTTTTGGACATTTTTGGGGTCGTTTCAACATGTCAGCATTGCATGTCCAATTTTCAAATATCATTTTTATTTTGAAAATAAAAAATACATTTTTTTAAGTACTTAAAATTTTCATGGTCAAACATCCACTTAGTTTCATCATTCGCATGCATATTTCAAGCCACAAGAGTCCAAAGTTAATGTACATTAAACATAAATCATATTTAATACCACAAGATTTAAAAATCTAGATTTTTAAAAAAATGTATCCAATCTAATCAAAATGAAACTGAGAGAAAAAAACTCTTTAATTCTTGATAAATTCTATATGAACAGTTAACACTCAATTCTCTAGACTTCCATTGATAGCCATTAGAGAAAGCTTTGCTTAGAAGAAAAGAGAGAGAGAACTTTCATTGAAAGAAGAATGAATGAAAACGAATACATTATATTGGTACATCTTTCTGTTTATATACAATATTATCTAACAAACTTTAACAACATCTACTAACTACACTAACAATCTTGCCTAACAAATATCTATTATTGATATTGACTAACTTGCCCCTCATATTTATTTCATCATGTTATGCCTATTTCTTCACTCCCCCTCAAGCTGGCTGGTATGAAGATATTCAACATGCGTAGCTTACCTACTAGGAATTCATGTTGTGGTCGTGGCAAACCTTCAACACATCTACCAATTGATCTTTGGAACCTACATACACTGTCTTGATCAGCCCCTCTTGAATTTTCTGCCTGATGAAATGGCAATCTATCTCAATATGTTTGGTACGTTCGTGAAAAACAAGATTTGCTGCAATTTGCAATGCAGCCTTACTATCACTGTGCACAATTACAGGAGTTATTATCTCACCATCCAATTCTTTCAACAAAGCAGTCAATCATATTACTTTAGAAATAGCATTTGTCATGCTCTTGTATTCAGCTTCTGCTGAACTCCTGGACACCACACTTTGTTTCTTTGATTTCCAAGAAATCAGTGAACTCCCATGTTTGATCACAAAACTTGAGACTGACCTTCTTGTGTTTGGGCAAGAAGCCCAGTCTGAATCACAGAAGACTGTCAGTGAATTGGAGGCATTGCTACTCAATAATATACCTAGAGCTGGCTCTCTTTTGATATACTTCATGACCCTAACTGCTGCATCCTAGTGAGACTGTTTAGGTTGTTGTAAAAACTGACTAAGTGTTTGTACTGCATAGCTTATGTCAGGGCTTGTAAGTGTCAAGTATAACATCTTCCCAATTAACCTTTTGTACTTTGTCTTGTCTTCTAACTTGTCATCATCTGCTTTTTGTATCAACTGGTGTTTAGGTTGTTCTGGTGTTGTTAGTTTTGCATTAACCTCTAGTAGAGTCCATGCTGGTTTGACAGATCCTATCCCCAGTTCTGAAATGATTTCTAGAGCATACTTTCTCTGGTTTATCAGAATACCTTTAGAAGATCTATGAAACTCTATTCCAAGGAAGAACTTCAGTGTTCCTAAGTCTTTGATTTTGAAGGCTTTATGTAACGATGCTTTGGTTTTCTCAATAGCAGAGATACTGCTACATGTTACCAATATATCATCCACATAGACCAAAATAATGACAATATTATTCCCTTTCTTCCTTATGAACAATGAGTGATCTATACAACTTTGAACAAAACCTGAATGGACCAATGCCTCAGATAATTTCAGGTTCCACTGTCTGCTGGCCTGTTTTAACCCATATAGGGATTTAACAAGTCTACAAAGAATGCCACTAGATGCCCCCTGACTTGGTAATCCCTGAGGAAGCTGCATGTACACCTCATTATCTAAATCACCTTGAAGGAAAACATTATAAACATCCAGCTCATGAATATGCCAGTTATGTTGAGTAGCAGTGACAGAATAATTCTCACAGTGGCAATCTTGACCACAGGGGAAAATGTTTCATGGTAGTCTAGACCTTCCTGTTGATTATATCCCTTAGCCACCAGCCTGGCTTTGAATCTCTCCACCTTACCAGAAGCCTACAACTTAGCCTTGTACACCCATCTACATCCAATAGCTATTTTGCCTGAAGGTAAGGGTACCAAATCCCAAGTATGGTTGAGCTGAAGAGCCTCCAACTCAGAAGTCATGGCATCAACCTACCTGTTATCCTTAATAGCCTCATGATAGGACCTAGGCTCATGTATATGAGATTGAGAACTGAGAAACACTTGATGAGCTGGTGAAAGAGTTTCATAGGAGAGATAGGCACTGAGTGGATAAGTAACATGAGTAGACTTTTTGGTGACATAATCAACATGCCAAAAGGGTGCCTTAGATACTCATTGTGACCTCCTGGGTTGAGAAGGATTGGAGACAGGAAATGTTATATATGGAGATGCAGTAGAAACAACAGGAGATGGAGAAGGATGTGGTGAACTAGAAGACTGTGTAGGCAGTGGACTTGCAGGATCACTAACGGTTACAGTGTTAGGAGGGTCATCAATAGAGGAAATGATTCATAAGACCAAGGAAACTGATCAACCTGGGGGACAAGCGCAGAAAATGACTGAAAAGAAAATACATGTTCTGTGAAAGTGACATCCCTATTGACAATTTTTTTTTTTATGTGCAAGATCAAATAAAATGTATCCTTTGGTAGTAGTAGAGTAGCCCATGAACGCAAAAGGCACTGCTCTAGAAGCAAATTTATCCTTTCTAGGCAAAGCACTAGCATAACACAAACACCCAAAAGTTCTTAGATGATTAACTGAAGGTGGCTTCCCAAAAAACAATTCATAAGGGGATTTACCACCAAGGACTATTGATAGTAATCTATTAATAAAATAAGCTGCAGTTAGAATGCAATGACCCCAGCATCTGATAGGAACATGTCCTTGAAATCTAAGGGCTCTAGCTACTTCAAGTAAATGTCTATGCTTCCTCTCAGCTACACCATTCTGCTGAGGGGTATAGACACAAATTTTCTGATAGACAATACCAAGTTCTTAAAGGAATTGTTGCATATGAGAATTCACAAACTCACCACCATTATCTGTTCTAATCATTTGAACAGTAGCCTGTAATTGAGTGTGTATCAGTTTGAGAAATTGTCTCAATACTAATATAACATCACTTTTAAATTTTAACAGAAAAATCCAGGTAACATAAGAGAAGTCATCAACTATAGTCAGAAAATGTTTATTCCCATCAAAAGTTTCAGCATAATATGGTCCCCAAATATCTAGGTGCAATAGTTCAAACGCTTTAACAGATGTACTAGTAGAATGAGGAAAGGAAAGTCTAGTGTGCTTAGTGTCACACCCCGAGCCTACACCCTGGGCGGGATCGGCACCCGGAGATCATTTCTGGCCCCAAGCGAACCCTTGGCCTGACTTTCTTAACTCAACGGAAACCTAACCCAACAGAATAACTCAATGCAATGCAATATTACAAAACAATTTAATTTATAAAATATGGCCATGAAGGCAACTCGAATCTCAAAATAGAATATTTACATATATACATAAATGAGAGACTCAAAACTAAGCGATATTTGTCTGTCTATGAAGCCTCTAAAAATCGAGATGGATGTTGGGACAGACCCCGCAACATCCTAATAAATAAAAACTAAGAACATAAAATAATTGAGTCCTCGGAATGCAAGGAGGCTCACCACTGACGACTGGAGGTGCTCGCTTGGATCAACGACGTGTAGGATGCTGATTCGGGGTACCTGTATCTGTATCATAAGACGATGCAGGCCAACTGGCATCAGTACATGAAATGTACGAGTATGCGAGCAGGAAAACTAAGCAACATAGGCTAGAAGGAATTTGGAAGAAACTGAAAAGTTTACCTTGCTCAACTCTACTATACCTGACTGACTTCTTTCAATATAAGGCAATTTAAAACAAGTGCGATATAAAGAAAGATTGTTTAAAACATGATATAAACTCTGTGTGTATACAAGGATACAATAAGCCTGAGATGTATATAGAAATACAATTGAACTGATGTATATAAAATACAATAATTTCTGTGTATAAAAATACAATAACTGCTGTGGGAGTTTCTCTAACCGACAACCATCATATAAGAGTTATAGTGATGATACAACGATCGACCTCACGTTACCAGAGCATCTTATACCCGGCCAAAGGTATAAGACCTGAACTGCCTAATGGATCCACTAGTCTAATATGAAAAGGATTCATCTAAAAAATAGGATCATTTTCTACCCATGGTGGCTAACATGGTTCTATGGGGGCTGTGGGTTCTTTGAACGCTCCCCCAATTCGGTGCTCGATACTACTCCCAAAAATGTACTGGCTCTTATGTTTTTAAAACATATGTCTTCCTGATGATTGAGATAATTACTTAAAAAAAACTATCTCGAAGGCTCTTTGGAAATCTCAGTTTCCAACCTTGTTTAAATGTAAAGACATTTCTTTAAAACTTCTTTGGGAATACATAGTTCCCTAATAACTTTGAGAAATGAACTCAACTTTAAACTCTTTACTCAACTTGAAACTTGAGACTCTTTACTTAGCTTGAAACTCTAAGCTTTTTGCTTGACTTGACACTTGAGTCTAAAAATAAAGTTAAAACGTTCAATGAAGACTCTTGGAGAACCTTAAAGACTTGCTTTGACTTACTTAGACTTACTTAACTTCTAAGCTTAACTTCTAACTTCACTTGACTTGGAAACTAACTTTCCTTGAATTGAAATATAACTTCACTTGACTTGGAAACTAACTTCACTTGACTTGGAATCTAACTTCACTTGATTTGGAAACTAACTCTCCTTGAATTGAAATTATGAATTCAAGGTGTTTGATCACATGTTATGAGTGAGTTCTTGACGTTTAGACATACTTTGGAGTGTTGAAAATAACTAGGAAACATAGGTATAATACCTAGGAACATGTATGAAAAAGTGGGGAATGAAGGTAACAGGAAGGATTGACGTCTTTGGCGCTCTAAGAGGCGCGGGGCGCAAGCCCTCAACTTCAAAGAGGACTGCTGGGCACTTTGCACTCTGCCAGGCGCCAGCCCTCAACTTCAAAGGGGCTGATGGGCACTCTGCAATCTGCCAGGTACCAGCCCTCATCAACAAGAACTTCAACAACACAACCAACAACTTCAACAACCAAAATAAATCTTTTCTTGGAATTAAAAACGAGTTGGTGTGTGGGGGTACGAACCAACCAACACTAAGGATCATAAAATCCCTTAAGATACAAGAGATTCAACTTAAAAACACAACCAAATCATGTCCCAAATCAACAAGGGACTTCAACAACACAATTAACAATATCAGCAACACAACCAACAACTCCAAACAACACAACCAATCTTTTCTCAATAATAAAACGAGTTTGGTGTGTGGGGGAAAGAATCAACCCATCACTATGAACTCACATACCTATTAGGGATCACCCTCAACGATTTTCACGACGATCTTTGATGGAAACTCCTTGATCTCCTCTTCTTCTTCTCTTCTTCTCTTCTTTCTCTCTTCTTCTCTTCTTCACTCAAGAACCCTAACTCTTACTCTTTTAAAATGGAACAAAAATGATCCACAATCAGCCTAACACAACAATATAACCTCAAAAGAAATGATTTGTGAAAAGACCAAAATGCCCTTAAATTTCCGGACGAACTCTCTGCCAACTGCGCAACTTTCAAAGGGCATAACTCGCTCATATGAACTCGGAATCGAGAAAACTCGGTGACGTTGGAAAGATCGTTCCAAGGGCTTTCCAAAAATAACTGGAAATACTCCTGGATCATCCTGAGCTAGGAGTTATGACTGCTCAAATTTGGCCAAAAACTCGTTGATTTCCACACTTAGCCAAATTTCCAGATTTTGAATTTAGCCAAATTTCCAGATTCTGAATTTTTCCAAAAATGACTACTTCCAATTTCAAGCTTCTTCATATTCATTTTAAATTGTCGTATGTTACACTTAGCTAGAGGACACACTTCACAATCAACTACAATTGATTTACACTCATCTAGTTTATAACCAAGCAAATGCTTCATGGAAACACTAGAAGGGTGGGCAAGCCTTCTATGCCACAGCGGTATATCTTCATGTATCTTCTCTGCAACATGAACTCTGTGAACTTCTACATTTGAATCAGCACTGAAATGTGTGTCATGTTGTGGTGAGAACATTATGTATAAACCATCACTCTCCTTACCAATTCCCTTCAAGATCCCACTGGTAAGGTCCTGGAACAAACAGAAACCAGGATAAAAAGAGACAAAACAATTGAGCTCCTTAGTTATTTTTGATACTGATAAAAGATTATACTTAAAATCAGGTATGTACAGAACATTTTCAAGCACTCATATATCTCCCAAACTGCACTTTCCTGTGTGAGACACCATTGTCACTTCACCATTAGGCAAATGGACCTTCATTTTATGATGTGTTCTTACATGTTCTATGCCAGTCATTGTATCTAAACTAGCAGTCATATGATTTGTAGCTCCTGTGTCTATTATCCACTTTATCTGCTTTACTGTGGATAAAGTTTTGAAGTCAATACCTGCCATATGAGCCATGTAATATGGTTGCTTATCCTTGTCAAGCATCATTTTGATCTTGTCTTGTTGGTTCTCAGTCAAGTATGGTGCTCTTTGAAGATCTCATTTTCCAGTTGAACATTCAGTTTTGTACCCTGCACACACATTTGGATGTATATTTTCAGTTTGAGCATTATAAGCAATAGCTTCTCCTTGATACCTATGTGCACCAGTGTCTTCATTTCGAACATTGTTTGCATTAGAGAACTCTTCCTTCTTCTTTCCTTTATATCCTGGTGGGTATCCAACCAATCTGTAGCATATATCCTTTGTGTGACCTTTAAGCTTACAGTGATCACATTGAAGATTCCAATTCTTTGGCGGTCTATGATAAGAGTTTCCTCTCCCTGCCATCATGGCTCCTAATTCAACTCTTTCTCCTGAATTGACAATTGACCTTTGACTCTCTCTTTCGATCAGCATGGAGTAGGCCTTATTGATATTAAGAGTTGGACTAGTCATCAGTATTTGGCTCCTAGCTTGTTCATAGTTCTTATTCAGTCCCATAAGGAATTGCATCACCTTTAATCTTTGTATATGCAGTATAAAATCCTTGGATTTAGCACAATCACAAAGAGGTGGTGTCATGCTATCAAATTATGCCCAGAAATGTCTCAGTTTTGAGAAATAAGTTGACACATTATCAGTTCCTTGAATCAAAGTTACCATATCTTTATGCAGTTGGTAGACTCGTGAAGTGTTCACTTTATCAAACCTCTCCTTTAAGATTTTCCCAAATCATCTTTGCATTTTCTGCATAGACAATCCCTGCATGTAATTCCTTTGTCACTGATCCCAGTATCCATCCAATCACAATGGCATCACATCTATCCCATTGATGAGTTAAATCTGAAGAAAAATCCTCTTTCTTCCAGGTTCCATCTACAATCCCTAGCTTGTTCTTTCCAAGCAATTGGATTCGCATTGACATGCTCCAGATTGAGTAATTTTCAGATCCTGTTAATTGGATAGGAACAATTGGACCTCGAGTTGTATCTGAAGGATGAATGAAGAGTGCATGTGTGTGGTCGATCTTCGTAACTGCCATTACTATTCTGCTTCAGCAATCGCACTTGTCGTCCAATTACAATGCTCCTCTATCTAACACAATCGATTCTAACTCACAATAGTGGTCATACGCTCTGATACCATGATAAATTCTATGAATAGTTAACACTCAATTCACTAGACTTCCATTGACAGCCATTAGAGAAAGCTTTGCTAAGAAGAAAAGAGAGAGAGAACTTTCATTGAAAGAAAAATGAATGAAAACTGATACATTGTATTGGTACATCTTTCTGTTTATATACAACATTATCTAACAAACTTTAACAACTTCTACTAACTACACTAACAAACTTGCCTAACAAATATCTATTATTGATATTGACTAACTTGCCCCTCATATTTATTTCATCATGTTATGCCTATTTCTTCCATTCTAATATTTCATATGAATATTTAAAATTATTGTATTCAAAAATCTACCTTACAAAAAAAGAAAGAAGAGAAAAATGAATATAAACTTGTAGTCTCCAAAGAAGATCGCTACAAGGCTTTACTTTATAATGGTTGTTCCAAAGTTGTTGACGGGCCTCTTCGATCTCGGCCCGTTCTTCAATGGTTTCAGCATTTGGATCAAACTCCCATGTTTGTCGTCCAACATAGTTATTTGTGTTGTACATATGTGGACCATCTTGTCCTTTTGCAGTCTTCAACTTCCACATTTTAAAATTCTTCTTTCTACTCACGAGGCTTGCAATTTAGTGATATCAATAAAAATTACATATATAATATCGGTGTGAGTTCAAATTCTGAAGGTCTCAGTAATGTTTCATGCAAAGTAGAGAAAGAGAGGAAGAGAAAAGGGACTCACCAAGTTTGGTAGGATGAAAGAGAAGAAACTGTGAATTGCGGGGAAGAAATGATTGATCTATGCAACTATTTATGCAAATTAAGAAGAAAAAATCGATAGATATGTGATTTTTTATCCTTTTCAAATTTTTTCGTCATTTTGATGTTTGAAATTTATTTTTTAGTATAATCTTGACTTTTTTCTACTTTTATTTATTTTAGTAAATTTATATTTATTAAGATTGAAAAGTTACAAAAGGAGTCGTAGTTTTAAGATATATTACTCTATTTTCAAAAAATAGATTTTGTTTTAACTTCTTGTCTTATATTCTTAGTCTAAAGTTAATTAATACTACATTCGTCCCCTATAGGTCGATCATTTTTCTTTTTACATGCATGAAATAAAAAATAAAAAGATAATTTTATTAATTCACCCCTTAAAAAGCTTTTTGTAAATTTTACAAACAAAATGTGACACTTTCAAAAAGAATTAAATGTTAAGGTAACATAGTAAAAAAATATTTAAGGAGGACAACTAATACTCCCTCCGTCCCTTTTTATATGTCACATTTTTACTTTGCACTTGTATTAAGAAACGATGTAACTTTATCCTTCTACCCTTATTTAATTTTTTTGAAACTCAAGTTTTCAATCAATGAATATGAATTAATTTATTTTGATTAATTAATTTAACCAATGAACATGAATCATTTACTTAGCTTTTCTAAATTGATCAAACATATATTTTCAAGGCTAATAACTCACAAGGGTAAAAAAGGAACAATATGGTAATTTATGCATTGATTTTATGAAAAGACAAGTATTATGGATCAACTATTTATAGAAAGGGATGACGTATAAAAAGGAACGGAGGGAGTATGAGACAACTATTTTTAGTAAGATGATTAATTAATATAGAACGGATGAAGTATTTTTCTGAATATTTAATTTACTTTTGTTTAAATATAAAAATAAAAAAGGAAACAAATGATACTGAGCCACTTGGTCAAGATACCCTTTTATCCTCTATTCATGTAATACAATAGAGGATTAAATAAATAATTAATGATATTCATTTGAGCTGAAGATAAGGAGAGATCAATCATAATAATTAACGAGGACTTTCGGCTACAAAGGTCTATTTCCATCTTATCTTTTCATTACATCAATTTGTCAAGTTTAATGTTTGAACGATAGATGTGTACGGAGATTTCATGTTTAAATTATGATATTTTGTGAGATTATTGGTCCTTGAAAATGACATTGTTAATATATATATATATACTAGATAAAGTTAAACGTGTTATCTATATATTTTGTGAATGTCATTCTATTGAATGTTGTTTTTAAAGTGAAATATTTACGTAGATGAACATTATACATATGGCAATACTAATTACATTTGTATATAACTATTTATAAATTGAACATTATACATATGGGAGTACTAATTACATTTTCATATAACTATTTATAAATCAGTTACTAATAGATATACACTAAAATTGATCAAGTACAATCTCAAATTATTTGAGGTCAATTATGTCTCATTCATACTAAAGTTTTTTCAATAATTTTTTTTTGAAGCAACTTTCGTATTTTAGCGGAGTTTGTTGATTTATTTACTTATATAGATGTGATATAGCTACAAATACTACTACTACGACAATTCATATATTAACTCTGAAGTAATTAAATTAAATTAATTCTAATATCACCTCTAAAGTAACCAAATTATATTTTCATGAACTCAGTGCTTCTCTAAAAAGAAATTCTCAGAAATATGGAACTCTCATCATAAAAATGAATCAAGATATACAATTTTTCTTATAATTAAAAATTCAATTTGATGGAAAAAGAAATAGGCAAGAAATTGCTTAAGAAGTAAAGATCATTTGCACCTATACTATCAATACATGTATTTGATTGGACATGTGCATTTAAGCACACCAACAATTTCACTTCTTGAATTTTTGTTTATTACAGAGATTGATATAGTGGAAAATTACCAAAATACCCTTGGTCGTTGGTTGTCTTCACACTTCTATCACGGGCCCAATATAATCGATTATTAATCGTTATTTAACAAATATTAAAAGGCACTTCTATAGCATTCTGGTCAATATTAATTAATATTGATTCTGGTAAAAAAAAAACAGTATAAAAAATGTTGAAATTACCATCAAAGAATATAGTGCATCATTGCATTGAGTTGCTCCTTCCTTAATTAAATATCTTAATTTTGAGTTTTGGATATGAAAAAAATTCTTAGTAGGGACCACTATATCTGAATGTGTCTCAAGTCTAATATTTAATTTATTTAGTTTTTACTATAATAACACAAATTTATTAGAATTTAATGTTAATTTGTCTATTAGATTGAATTATATCTTATATAAAAATCATGAATTATTATGTATTATTATCTTGAAATCTATCCTATTCATTTCAATTAATCGGCATATTTTTCTTTATAATCTATTAAAAAGCAATGTTTCTTTTCTTTTCTTAGTTCCAACTCCACATAACATATTTAAGATCACAAGATTAAAAGACATTTATTATATTTCACACATTTTTTAATTTAAAACCACAATATTAAAAAATCTTTCTTCATTTCTTAAACTTCATTCCAAGTCAAAATTGAACAAATAAATTGAAACGGAGAGATTAATATTTTTTATTTATCACACACATAAAAAATGGAACTAAGTAGCATGGATTCTCTTTTTTTCATGCACAATAAATATTATTTTTATAGGAATAAGTATTTTTGTTATTTTTATCAGTTTAGTGAAAAATTTGCAAACAATCTCAAAACATAAATGCATTTTGTCTTCTTTTTTTTTAAAAAAAAAAAAAAAAAAAATCTATATAGAATTAAATGTTAAATTAACATGATATTTTGATACATATATCATTACATATCGTATTGATTTCCTTGCCCAATTTTTTTTATCTTATTCGGAAATTTATTCATAATTTTGCAATTACTATTAGGCATCTGCTATTTTTGACATTTCTTTCTAAATATTAATCTACTTAAATTTATTTACTTCTCTAATTAATGTCTTGATTTTCATGTGTTTCGATTCGAACTTGTTATTTGAGAAAAAAAGAATAGGAATATTAAGTAAATAAAGTAAACAATCCACTATAATTGATTAAATTTTAATCTACTTAATCTTAAAATTTAAATTATTTTACTATCAGAATATTCTTTTTCATCAATGTACGTAAATTGAAAATGAATAATACTTATTATTTCTCTTTAATGCCTGATTCGCAAAATTTTAAAACTATTTATTTTAAAATTTAGTGAGACTCTTAGTTTACTTTAGTTTCATTTAATTTATCTATCCATTTTATTTATTAATTTTTATGTCCCTAATTAAAATATTTTTATTTTTATTCATTTAATACATTTTAAATATGTTTGTTTCTCTTTGTATTTATTTTAGTGCAAAAGTAAAGGTGTTAATGTAATAAGTATAAATTGAATTAAAAAAGGGTCCCATCATGTTTAGATAGTACGACCATTTGTGATATTTTTGTGCTTTTCATGATAGGAAGTACACGTGTCCATCATAATTATAGCAATTTGGTTGGGTATTTGAGAAATTCAGTAATTTTGAAGCAGAAAGTACAACTGTTTTTAGGTGATAATTTTGATAAAATGACAAAAGTGCCCTTGGTCGTCCACAGTCGTTTTCATCAATATATGTTACTCCTTCAATTTTAATTTATGTGATATAGTTGGAATTTAAAGAATTTTCCAAATTTTTATATGGATTTTAAATATTTTAAGTTTTTAAGCATAATGATTTATAGAATTTTTTACATAATTTTCAAATAATTACCTCTTATGTCCCAATTTACATTGCACAAATAAAATTTCAAGATTAACCGTTTTTTTATATATCTTCCAAATATTCAAATTGTTAATTATTGTCATTTATCATATTTTTACGTCATTTTCAAATAATATATGTTATTTCCTCTGTTGTCCTATTTATGTAGCACCGATATAATTTTGAGAGACAATTGAATTCTTTGTGTGTTTTATAATTTAAATATTTTAATTATTTAATTATCATGATTTATTAAAATAATCACGATTATATAAATGCCCTAAGTTAGAAGCGGTTAAACAAAAAGAAGTATATTATGTTTTGTAGAGAAAATATTATTCCTTAATAGCGTAGTTAATATTTCAAGTCGTTCACATGAAAAGTTAAATGATTTAAACATTAAAAAAATCTCTCTTTTTATTATTATTTATTTTTAATTTTAAATTTTCACGTGATTTTAAGGTCACCCTAAATATAAAAATTAAATATTATTTTTTTATTCTTTAATTTTAACTTTGTGTATAATTTTAAGATCACAAAATTAAAAAAATATTTTGATACATTTTTATTTTAACTTAAGATCACAAATTTAAAAATATTATTTACTTTTTAAATTTTATGAATTTAAATTTTTTCTCAATTGTGTGAAATTACTACTCTACTCTTGGTCGTTGGTCGTATTGACTCTTCTATAACCGTTTTTTATATGTCTCTTTAATATATTAAGTTGTCAATTATTATAATTTTTTGTACATTTTCAACTTAATTTTTTAATAATATATGTTATTTGCCATGTCCCAACTGTTAATTATTGTAATGTATAGTATTACTTATATTATTTTTAAATATATTTAAATAGAAAATGCCTAATAGTAATTTCAAAAATTATGAATAAATTTCGGAATAAGATAAAAAAATTTGGCAAGGAAATCAATACGATATGTAATGATATATGTATCAAAATATCATGTTAATTTAACATTTAATTCTAGATAGATTTTTTTTAAAAAAAAAAAAGAAGAGAAAATGCATTTATGTTTTGAGATTGTTTGCAAATTTTTCACTAAACTGATAAAAATAACAAAAATACTTATTCCTGCTAAAAAAAATATTTATTGTGCATGAAAAAAAGAGAATCAAAAATATATATTGTATCATGTTAAGAAGAGTGATGACTACCAAACGACCACAGCATTAGTTTGATTGTACATTGTGCAGTCAAAGTTGTACTTCCAATTTTTCAGTGTAGCTGAATGGAGGACCTACATGTAAGTTGTGGGGTCCATAGTTACCCATCCAAATGTGCCACGTGTATGATCCTTAGTTCCTTACTGACGCTCACGCGCGGAAAAAATTTACTATGCGAAAGTCATTCGTGTGTGAGGCATTTTTTAATTGAAAGTCATCTAATGGGTCCCACTTTTCAAGCAAAATTGAAATTCTGTCCTTTCATCTGCCATTTTTATTTACTTTTATCCTTTAGTCTTTTTTTCCGTTCCTTCTTACTCTTCTTCTAAATATTTTCTTTTTCTATTTATTGAATGTTTTCAAATAAATTCTAATGAGGCTGTTCATGTATTATGTTTGTGATTCAAAAATGTTTAAGGATATTGATTAGTCGATCCAAATTAGTTATAGTTTTTTTTTTTTTTTTGTGCACCAAAGTTTGATCGATCTTTTGTATAATCAATATATAACTGTTGAATAGATTTGTTTGGATTAATTTTTTTGTGTAATTAATTTTTAATTATTTAAACCGATTCAGAATAAATATAGTACACATTTACCAATTTGATTTTTAAAATTTTTAGTAATGATACTTATCTCTTTTATCTTTGCCATCAGAAAAGAAATTCATTTTTTTATGTGTGTGATAAATAAAAAATATTAATCTCTCCGTTTTAATTTGTTTGTTTTATTTTGACTTGGAATGAAGTTTAAGAAATTAAGAAAGATTTTTTAATCTTGTGGTTTTAAATTAAAAATGTGTGAAATATAGTAAATGTCTTTTAATCTTGTGATCTTAAATATGTTATGTGGAAATAGAACAAACAAATTGAAACGGAGAGATTAATATATTTTTTATTTATCACACACATAAAAAATGGAACTAAGTAGCATGTTTCATTATCACATGAAGTTCAATATATGTATAATTTATCTTAATGAACATAATTTTCTTAACATGATACAATATATATTTTTGATTCTCTTTTTTTCATGCACAATAAATATTTTTTTAGCAGGAATAAGTATTTTTGTTATTTTTATCAGTTTAGTGAAAAATTTGCAAACAATCTCAAAACATAAATGCATTTTCTCTTCTTTTTTTTTAAAAAAAAAAATCTATCTAGAATTAAATGTTAAATTAACATGATATTTTGATACATATATCATTACATATCGTATTGATTTCCTTGCCAATTTTTTTTATCTTATTCCGAAATTTATTCATAATTTTTGAAATTACTATTAGGCATTTTCTATTTAAATATATTTAAAAATAATATAAGTAATACTATACATTACAATAATTAACAGCTTAATTATTTAAAACTTATATCAAAAATTTAATTGACTCTTTAAATTCTATTGGTACCACATAAAATGGATTATATAATAAACATATATTGTTTGAAATTGACGAAAAAGAAACAATAAATTAAAATAATTAAAAAAAAAAATATTCCACTCCAAAAAAATCTATCATTTAACAACATATATTGTTTAAAATTAACGAAAAAGAAACTATAAATTAGAATAATTAACAAAATAAATCTCTCGACTCCAACAAATCTATCAATTAATACCACATAAATTGGGACATGGCAAATAACATATATTATTAAAAAATTAAGTTGAAAATGTACAAAAAATTATAATAATTAACAACTTAATATATTAAAGAGACATATAAAAACGGTTATTGAAGAGTCAAGATGACCAACGACCAAGAGTAGAGTAGTAATTTCACACAATTGAGAAAAAATTTAAATTCATAAAATTTAAAAAGTAAATAATATTTTTAAATTTGTGATCTTAAGTTAAAATAAAAATGTATCAAAATATTTTTTTAATTTTGTGATCTTAAAATTATACACAAAGTTAAAATTAAAGAATAAAAAAATAATATTTAATTTTTATATTTAGGGTGACCTTAAAATCACGTGAAAATTTAAAATTAAAAATAAATAATAATAAAAAAGAGATTTTTTTAATGTTTAAATCATTTAACTTTTCATGTGAACGACTTGAAATATTAACTACGCTATTAAGGAATAATATTTTCTCTACAAAACATAATATACTTCTTTTTGTTTAACCGCTTCTAACTTAGGGCATTTATATAATCGTGATTATTTTAATAAATCATGATAATTAAATAATTAAAATATTTAAATTATAAAACACACAAAGAATTCAATTGTCTCTCAAAATTATATCGGTGCTACATAAATAGGACAGAGGAAATAACATATATTATTTGAAAATGACGTAAAAATATGATAAATGACAATAATTAACAATTTGAATATTTGGAAGATATATAAAAAAACGGTTAATCTTGAAATTTTATTTGTGCAATGTAAATTGGGACATAAGAGGTAATTATTTGAAAATTATGTTAAAAATTCTATAAATCATTATGCTTAAAAACTTAAAATATTTAAAATCCATATAAAAATTTGGAAAATTCTTTAAATTCCAACTATATCACATAAATTAAAATTGAAGGAGTAACATATATTGATGAAAACGACCAGGACGACCAAGGGCACTTTTGTCATTTTATCAAAATTATCAGCTTAAAACAGTTGTACTTTCTGCTTCAAAATTATTGAATTTCTCAAATACCCAACCAAATTGCTATAATTATGATGGACACGTGTACTTCCTATCATGAAAAGCACAAAAAAATATCACAAGTGGTCGTACTATCTAAACATGATGGGACCCTTTTTTAATTCAATTTATACTTATTACATTAACACCTTTACTTTTTGCACTAAAATAAATACAAAGAGAAACAAACATATTTAAAATGTATTAAATGAATAAAAATAAAAATATTTTAATTAGGGACATAAAAATTAATAAATAAAATGGATAGATAAATTAAATGAAACTAAAGTAAACTAAGAGTCTCACTAAATTTTAAAATAAATAGTTTTAAAATTTTGCGAATCAGGCATTAAAGAGAAATAATAAGTATTATTCATTTTCAATTTACGTACATTGATTAAAAGAATATTCTGATAGTAAAATAATTTAAATTTTAAGATTAAGTAGATTAAAATTTAATCAATTATAGTGGATTGTTTACTTTATTTACTTAATATTCCTATTCTTTTTTCTCAAATAACAAGTTCAGAATCGAAACACATGAAAATCAGTACATTAATTAGAGAAGTAAATAAATTTAAGTAGATTAATATTTAGAAAGAAATGTCAAAAATAGCAGATGCCTAATAGTAATTGCAAAATTATGAATAAATTTCCGAATAAGATAAAAAAAATTGGGCAAGGAAATCAATACGATATGTAATGATATATGTATCAAAATATCATGTTAATTTAACATTTAATTCTATATAGATTTTTTTTTTTTTAAAAAAAAAAGAAGACAAAATGCATTTATGTTTTGAGATTGTTTGCAAATTTTTCACTAAACTGATAAAAATAACAAAAATACTTATTCCTATAAAAATAATATTTATTGTGCATGAAAAAAAGAGAATCCATGCTACTTAGTTCCATTTTTTATGTGTGTGATAAATAAAAAATATTAATCTCTCCGTTTCAATTTATTTGTTCAATTTTGACTTGGAATGAAGTTTAAGAAATGAAGAAAGATTTTTTAATATTGTGGTTTTAAATTAAAAAATGTGTGAAATATAATAAATGTCTTTTAATCTTGTGATCTTAAATATGTTATGTGGAGTTGGAACTAAGAAAAGAAAAGAAACATTGCTTTTTAATAGATTATAAAGAAAAATATGCCAGATTAATTGAAATGAATAGGATAGATTTCAAGATAATAATACATAATAATTCATGATTTTTATATAAGATATAATTCAATCTAATAGACAAATTAACATTAAATTCTAATAAATTTGTGTTATTATAGTAAAAACTAAATAAATTAAATATTAGACTTGAGACACATTCAGATATAGTGGTCCCTACTAAGAATTTTTTTCATATCCAAAACTCAAAATTAAGATATTTAATTAAGGAAGGAGCAACTCAATGCAATGATGCACTATATTCTTTGATGGTAATTTCAACATTTTTTATCTTGTTTTTTTTTTACCAGAATCAATATTAATTAATATTGACCGAGAATGCTATAGAAGTGCCTTTTAATATTTGTTAAATAACGATTAATAATCGATTATATTGGGCCCGTGATAGAAGTGTGAAGACAACCAACGACCAAGGGTATTTTGGTAATTTTCCACTATATCAATCTCTGTAATAAACAAAAATTCAAGAAGTGAAATTGTTGGTGTGCTTAAATGCACATGTCCAATCAAATACATGTATTGATAGTATAGGTGCAAATGATCTTTACTTCTTAAGCAATTTCTTGCCTATTTCTTTTTCCATCAAATTGAATTTTTAATTATAAGAAAAATTGTATATCTTGATTCATTTTTATGATGAGAGTTCCATATTTCTGAGAATTTCTTTTTAGAGAAGCACTGAGTTCATGAAAATATAATTTGGTTACTTTAGAGGTGATATTAGAATTAATTTAATTTAATTACTTGAGTTAATATATGAATTGTCGTAGTAGTAGTATTTGTAGCTATATCACATCTATATAAGTAAATAAATCAACAAACTCCGCGCTAAAATACGAAAGTTGCCTCAAAAAAAAAAAATTATTGAAAAAACTTTAGTATGAATGAGACATAATTGACCTCAAATAATTTGAGATTGTACTTGATCAATTTTAGTGTATATCTATTAGTAATCGATTTATAAATAGTTATATGAAAATGAAATTAGTACTCCCATATGTATAATGTTCAATTTATAAATAGTTATATACAAATGTAATTAGTATTGCCATATGTATAATGTTCATCTACGTAAATATTTCACTTTAAAAACAACATTCAATAGAATGACATTCACAAAATATATAGATAACACGTTTAACTGCTATATTATTTATTTATTTTATATAATGGTGTTTATATGCGATTGTCTCATTTATATTAATCAATTTTAGATCACGAATAAGACCACACGTTGGGCCCGTGCTTAGCACGGGCAATACTTATCTAGTATATTATATAGAAGAGTGAAGCCAACCAAACTACCAAGGGCAAAGTAGTAATTTCACACAATTGAGAAAAAATCTAACAACCAAGGGTCAATTTGTCATTTCCTAAATATTCTAGAATGTTTATTTTTATTTTATTATTAATATTACATAAGATCACTACTAATATCCAATATATTTATAAAATATATAAGTGGGCCTCACCACCTTCCACTTAAATACTACATATTATATATTATTAATTACTATACTAAGTGGGCCCCACAACCTTCCACTTAAATACTACATATTTTATATTAATTACTATACTATAAATGACTTAAATACTCCATATTATCTATTACAATAATTAACAATTATTTGACACTTAAAATTCTATCAATGCCATATAAATTAGCATAAAAAACCTAACATATAATATTTAAATATATTTAAAAATAATATAAGTAATACTATACATTACAATAATTAAAAGCTTAATTATTTAAAACTTATATCAAAAATTTAATTGACTCTTTAAATTTTATTGGTACCACATAAAATGGATTATATAATAAACATATATTGTTTGAAATTGATGAAAAAGAAACAATAAATTACAATAATTAAAAAAAAAGTAGTCCACTCCAAAAAATCTATCAATTAACAACATATATTGTTTGAAATTAACGAAAAAGAAACTATAAATTAGAATAATTAACAAAATAAATCTCTCGACTCCAACAAATCTATCAATTAATGCCACATAAATTGGGACATGGCAAATAACATATATTATTAAAAAATTAGGTTCAAAACGTACAAAAAAATACAATAATTAACAATTTAATATATTAAAGAGACATATATAAAACGGTTATAGAAGAGTCCAGACGACCAACGACCAAGTGTAGAGTAGTAATTTCACACAATTGAGAAAAATTTTAACTTCATAAAATTTAAAAAGTAAATAATATTTTTAGCTTTGTGATCTTAAGTTAAAATAAAAATGTATCAAAATATTTTTTAATTTTGTGATCTTAAAATTATATACAAAATTAAAATTAAAGAATAAAAAAATAATATTTAATTTTTATATTTAGGGTGACCTTAAAATCACGTGAAAAGTTAAAATTAAAAATAAATAATAATAAAAAGAGAGATTTTTTTAATGTTTAAATCATTTAACTTTTCATGTGAACGACTTGAAATATTAATTACGCTATTAAGGAGTAATATTTTCTCTACAAAACATAATAGAGGTAAAAATAGAAGAAATAACATATATTATTTGAAAATGACGTCAAAATATGATAAATCACAATAATTAACAATTTGAAATATTTGGAAGATATATTAAAAAAAGGGTTAATCTTGAAATTTTATTTGTGCAATGTAAATTGGGACATAAGAGGTAATTATTTGAAAATTATGTAAAAAATTCTATAAATCATTATAATTAAAAACTTAAAATATTTAAAACCCATATAAAAATTTGGATAATTCTTTAAATTCCAACTATATCACATAAATTAAAATTGAAGGAGTAACATATATTGATGAAGACGACCAGGACGACCAAGGGCACTTTTGTCATTTTATCAAAATTATCAGCTTAAAACAGTTGTACTTTCTGCATCAAAATTATTGAATTTCTCAAATACCCAACCAAATTGCTATAATTATGATGGACACGTGTACTTCCTATCATGAAAAACACAAAAAATATCACAAGTGGTCGTACTATCTAAACATGATGGAACCCATTTTTAATTCAATTTATACTTATTACATTAACACCTTTACTTTTTGCACTAAAATAAATACAAAAAGAAACAAACATATTTAAAATGTATTAAATGAATAAAAATAAAAATATTTTAATTAGGGACCATAAAAATTAATAAATAAAATGGATAGATAAATTAAATGAAATTAAAGTAAACTAAGAGTCTCGCTAAATTTTAAAATAAATAGTTTTAAAATTTTGCGAATCATGCATTGAAGAGAAATAATAAGTATTCTTCGCTTTCAATTTATGTACATTGATGAAAAGAATATTCTGATAGTAAAATAATTTAAATTTTAAGATTAAGTAGATTAAAATTTAATTAATTATAGTGGATTGTTTACTTTATTTACATAATATTGCTATTCTTTTTTCTCAAATAATAGTTACGAATCGAAACACATGAAAATCAGTACATTAATTAGAGAAATAAATAAATTTAAGTTGATTAATATTTAGAAAGAGATGTCAAAAATAGCAAATGCCTAATAGTAATTTCAAAAATTATGAATAAATTTCGGAATAAGATAAAAAAAAATTGCCAAGGAAATCAATACGATATGTAATGATATATGCATCAAAATATCATGTTAATTTAACATTTAATTCTAGATAGATTTTTTTTTAAAAAAAAAAAAGAAGAGAAAATGCATTTATGTTTTGAGATTGTTTGCAAATTTTTCACTAAACTAATAAAAATAACAAAAATACTTATTCCTGCTAAAAAAATATTTATTGTGCATGAAAAAAGAGAATAAAAAATATATATTGTATCATGCTAAGAAAATTATGAACAAACAAATTGAAACGGAGAGATTAATATATTTTTTATTTATCACACACATAAAAAATGGAACTAAGTAGCATGTTTCATTATCACATGAAGTTCAATATATGTATAATTTATCGACAAAGATAGCTCAACCATAACCTTATATTTACAGTACTGTATGTGTGTGGTTTGTCTTTTTCAGTTATCATCAAGTGCATTATTGTTTCTACCTCTACTTATGTCAGAATTGTAATGTATGAATAATATATGTGGTGAATAATATTGGAAGGAGTTATATATATTGTATCATGCTAAGAAAATTATGAACAAACAAATTGAAATGGAGAGATTAATATATTTTTTATTTATCACACACATAAAAAATATTTATATATTGTAATGCTAAGAAAATTATGAACAAACAAATTGAAATGGAGAGATTAATATATTTTTTATTTATCACACACATAAAAAATATTTATATATATATATAACTCCTTCCAATATTATTCACCACATATATTATTCATACATTACAATTCTGACATAAGTAGAGGTAGAAACAATAATGCACTTGATGATAACTGAAAAAGACAAACCACACACATACAGTACTGTAAATATAAGGTTATGGTTGAGCTATCTTTGTCGATTAATTGACGTCTAACATTGCATTTGCATGGTTACAAATGACTTCCCACGCCATGTCAATATGTTTATACTCAGTGAGAGGTGCAGCAATGGCGAAACGGATCATATAAACACCTCCAACCAAAGCATGAGTCATGTGTATATTACCACATGAATTAATTGACTCTAAAAGCTCCATGTTGAACTTGTTCACTTGTTTGTTTCCCAATGCTAATGGTGAAACCCTAAAACACACCATAGAGAAATTTCTAGGAGCTACAATTTCAAATCTTTCATCAACGGATACAAGTTGTTCAAAATGCTTAGCCATTTTGACATGACTTCTTATGAAATTTCTGAGATTGTCAATCCCATAGCTTCGTAATACAAGCCATAACTTTAACGCTCTGAATCTACGACTTAAAGAAAGTTGCCAGTCTTTGTAATCAACCACTTGTTCAGTATCAGTGGCTTTGTTTCTTAAGTATTCAGGCCTTGTTGACAAGGCATTTGTAAGAGCACTTGGATCTTTCACCCAAAGGCAACAACAATCCAAATTGGAGAATAACCATTTGTGCGTGTTAAAGCTGAAAACAAAACATATATGTAACCTGCAGATTTTTAAAATTTTTGAATACATACATAATGATAGCATTACGTACCTGAAAGAGTTTGCATTTTCAATACCGTCAAGAAAATGTTGAAATTCCGGGCAAATGCATGCACCTCCTGCATAGGCTGCATCGACATGTACCCAAATTCCATAGTCTTTTGTAATTTCACAAAGTAGCTTCAATGGATCAACGACAGTTGTTGAAGTAGTTCCAATAGTTGCACACATGAATAAGGGTATAAATCCAGATTTTATATCTTGTTCAATTATTCTACTTAGTGATATTGGGTCAAGAGCAAATTCAGTATCCTTTGTTGTTGGAATAATTCGAAAATTTTCAAGTTTAATCCCAGAAATCTTAACAGCCTTTTCGAAAGAAACATGAGTTTGATCAGATGCATAAACTACTAGCTTGTCAATGTTCTCTCTTCCAACTTTTTCTAACATTTGCTCTCTTGCAGCAACAATAGTGCACAACATAGCTTCACAAGTTGTACCTGGCCGGTAGTAATTAAAATTAAAATGTTAAAATTAAATATATATATCGTTAAACAATACTATACGTATGTAGGTACCTTGTATAACACCTCCACCACCATGCCCACCAGAGAAAAGGTATGTCTTGGGAAGATTTATCATTTTCCCAAGCCAATCCATGACAATACTTTCTAGTTCAGTAGCAGCTGGTGATGCTATCCAACTAAAGCCAACTACATTAAGACCAGCACTTAACATTTCACCTAGAATCCCAGCAGTGCTTGAAGTACAAGGGAAGTAAGCAAAGAAATTTGGACTTTGCCAATGTGTCAACCCAGGAAAAATATCCCTTTCCACATCTTCCAGTATCTTTTCTATTGGTTCAGGTTTATTTGGCGCGGAGTTTGGTAATATTTTTTTAAGATAACCTGGTTCAACTTGACTACGAACAGGATATTTTTCGATATTTTGGAAGTAATCAGCTAGGAAATCAACCATCATATGGCCTTGCCTTCTAAACTCCTCTGGGTCTAAAAGTCTACTACTACTTGTGTTGATGGATAATTGACCATCAAATTCATGTTCTGGGTTGATTTTCATAGTACCCATGGTACAATAATTTGAGGAATATTTTTTGTATATAATGAAATATAATAGGAGATCTTAAACTTGGAATGAGTCTGAGAAAAATAATATGGCCTATATCTATAAATATATTTATGAAAATATGACGTGCATAACTCCAAAAAGATTTTATTAATATCTATCTTCACCTAATGAAGTTTGTGATGGATGAGTGATCGGGTAGGTTGATTTACAATACAAATATTTGCAACACGTGATTTAAAGTTTAAGATAAGAAAAGAATGGTGTAATAGGCTAACAGCCATTGGAAAATTGGAGGTACTGTCTAATTATAATACATGGATCACGCACCTCTCTATTTCTGTTTAATTTTAACACTACTAAAAAAACTTTCAAAAACGACGGATTGCGTCTCTTTTTTGGTCAAAATCGATGGGAAAGCGACGCAATCACGTTCGTCGCTTTTTGGGTCGACGCTTTTCAAAAAGTGACGGATTGCGTCGCTTCTTTTATATTTTCATTTATTTTTTATTTCTCATAAGCGACGCAATCCGTCGCTTTTCTAGAAATTAATATTTTAAAAATCTCAGAAAAGCGACGGACTAAAGGACACTGTTCGTCGCTTTTCTGGAAATTTATATTTTAAAATCCCAAAAAAGCAACGGACTAAAGGACACTATCCGTCGCTTTTCTGGAAATTTATATTTTAAAAATTCCAGAAAAGCGACGGACTAAAGGACATTGTCCGTCGCTTTTCTGGAATTTAATTTTTTAAAATACCCAGAAAAGCATCAGACTAAAGGATACTGTCTGTCGCTTTTCTAGGTTTATTTGAAAAATAATAATGCAAAAAGCAACGGACAAAACCACCTTGTCCGTCACTTTTTTCTACAATTTTTTGACAGCAGAAACAGGTAGTTTCTGCTGCCCACCTGCAAATATAAACCAATCAATTCAATTCAATTCATATACAAGCAGCCCAACAAACAATATAATGTAAACACACAACCTATACAACATCAAACTTAAATCAATCTTCAAAAACTAAAGAAATCATCATACAAAAACTTATAAAGTGTTTCAAAATGTGTTTCAAAAAAGACCTAAACTAGGGAGTGGCATCTACAAAATCATCCTCCTCCTCCTCAATGTCATTGTCGGTGCCTCGGGAGCCAAAGTAGTAGGTCGACAAGTGAGGTTCATCAGTTGTTCTTTGATTTGCTGAACGGTCTCACTCATGCTTTGTTGTTCAGCTACTCTTCTCTGCTCCGACTCTACCAATGCCGATGTAAGCTGTGCTATTTAAGCCGACATAGCAGCAATCTGAACTCCATCAAGTGCCTCGGTTTGACGTGATGATTCAATACCTTCTAAGCCCAATTAGAGTCTTCTTACATCGTTTCAAAAGCCTCGACCATAGACTCTACCCTTGTGTGTCCCCCTTACCACTTTCTTTGTCCAAATTTGGGTGGACAATTCAGTTGTCATTTCAACCGAACTATCCAGATTCTCAGCAACGTACTAATGAAACTCATTTTGCATATTAAATATAAAAATTGACATCAATATATATACATATCATAAATATATTCACTATTAATATATATTATTCATATTAAATAACTTACAAAAGCTCATTCGGCCCTTTCCTCGACCCACACATTTGGATCTGACTCATTTTCTTTCTTTTTCACATGAGTCTTCTTGAAAACCTCCAGTTCAATGGGAGTGCGCCCCAATTCTTTTTCCTATAAAAAAATAGAATTTATAACGATATGAATCAACTAATTATTTATTTAAAAGTTTGAATTAGAACTTACCATCTCTCTTGTAATTGTTCCAACTGTCTTTGCACCTCCGGTGTGCAACGAACCACCATTAAGATTACCTCTAGCCTTTTTGGCTTGTTCGGAAATTGCCTTAAACTTTTATGTGTTCCAATATGCACGCAAATCATCAAAAACATGAGGCAACATCCAACCCGAACGTTGATCAGAGTCCCAAACTTTCTTTAGCCAGCTAGACAGTCTCGTGGATGCCCTCCTCTCAAATGTGGTCGCAATAACCAAATTGTACCTCGACTTCCAAGTACACATAGTCTGGAAAAAAATTGAATAGCGTTAATTAGATCGATAGTAAAAAATAAGTAAAGTATACTAAAATTATTAAACTTAACTAAAAAATATATACCTTAAATTCATTAAACATCATCTAGAGTATATTGTTTGGAATCTTGCTCCAAGAGTGATAAGCATGTCTGTAAAGTCTTCTAACACAATTTTTTAAAGCCCGGGTAGCATCCTTTGCAGGATACCACCTGCAAAACACATAACAAATATGTTAGTTCATGAATATATTAAAGTATAAGAAATAAATAAAATAAACTAAAAAATAGATAACAGAACAAACTTACGATGATCCATCCGGCTCAATCATGACTCTACTAAGTTTGTTCATCTGGCCAGGAGCTAGAGAAGGAATCGTAGCATCTGGTGTAGCACTAGGTGCAGCTATAGATGAAGGTGATACACTAGGATGCACAAAACGTTGAGTCAATGGAGGTGTACCGCCATAGCATCCTACTACTCGCTACTAGAATCTCTAATCCTCATGGCAGATAACTGAGGAGATGTACCTGTGGTAGATGGAGTACCATCCGATATCCAACCTGCTAATAAGAGTCGTGGTCGATGAATAGCCTGTAAACGTAGGTCCTCGTAGTGCAGTGGAGTCAATGCCTGTGAAGTAGAGGTAGCACTGACTACTCGACGGTAATTAGGATAATATTGTCGAGGATCTGCCGTACCAAACGGAATAGCAAATAAATGAGTATCACGACTAATGCGCTTTAGCGCAGAAGAAATAGATCCTGGAATATCCTCAGGATCTATGGGTCTCCTAGTTGACTTCTTCTTTTTATCCTTATTAGTCTGGCTAACTCCAATATCCTCGCGATGTCTATCACCGTCACCGCCTGATGACATCTATATGCAAATTTACATGTATAATATATATAAATCATAAATTAAATAAAATTAGCAAAATACACTAACTTACATATATTATATATACATTTTACACTATTCCTCCTCGCTTGTTTCAATTCCATCATTTTCTCATTCTTCCTCCTCAGTTGTTTCATTTTCGTTATCATCCCATTTTTCGTCATCAAATGATTCATTTTTCTTTCTTCCTCAACATTCATTATCTCATAATCATATACTTCTTCTAATATGTGTTGAGGATACTGTAGCGTGGTTTCCAATTCAACATCAACTTGTTGTTGAACAATTGCAACATCATTTTGATACACCACATCTAAGACATTGTCAATTTCAATTCTTCCTATAGGCTTACTTTTTATAACAACCCACCAATCAACTTTGTCTCTACGCAATGGATATGGAGCGTAATACACTTGTTTAGCATTTTGTGCAATAATAAAAGGATCATAACTTCTGTATTTCCTTGTGTACTGCTTAATTTCAATTATATTATGTTGATGGTCCACTTTTGTGCCTCTATGTGATGGGTCAAACCACTCACACCGAAACAATACAATCTTCTTCTTAGGCCAACCTGAATACCTCACTTCAATAATCTCTTGAATGATACTATAATATTCAATAGTTTGACCAGTACCATCAACATCACCTTGTATGTAGAGATCCCTATTATTTGTTTTCTTGTTCCTAGAAACTTCTTCGGTTTAAAACTTAAAACCATTGACACAATACTTATTCATTGTCAATACTTGCGATTCAGGTCCAAGTGCTACTTCTTTCACTAATTACAAATGTTGGACACTTGAGTATTCATCGTAAACCTACGTGATTGTTATTTCAAGTAATATAATTTAGTATAACATGAATATATTATTAAATACTTAGTGATTGCAAACCTACGTAGTTTGTTAGCCATTTGGAAAATTATGTATAGATGGCTTCATTACCACATGTGTTTACGAACAAGCTGATCATTTTACATTCAAGTATTTCATTAGTTAATTGTAATATCTCGTAACTAGAAAGAACTAGAAACAAGTTTAAAATCTGGAAATAGTTATTTTTGGAAAGTATAAGGAAATCTGGAAAATTGTACGTAAGTTAAAGTTGAGTTTTTGGTCAACTTCAGACAACCATAACTACTATCTCAGGATGAGTTAGGTGTAGTTCTAGATATGGTTGGGAAGCTCTTGGAATGATCTTTCCAACACTGTCAAGTTTGCGCGATTTACGAGTTCGTATGAGCAAGTTATGCCCTTTGGAAGTTGGGTTATTGGATTAAGGAAATGTCCAATCCGGAAATATAAGAGGGATTTTAGTCTTTTCACTTCCCTATTATTTTAATCCCATTTTAGGAGTTTAATATAGGTCAATTCAGAACTTAGTCAGTTTTAAAACTTGGGATTTCACGCTAGGGCTAAGGAGAAAGGAGAAGAGAAAAGAAGAAGGAAGTTGGTGTTTCACCAAGGATTTACTTCTACCAGGTATATGAGGCTCTCATAACATTGGGATCATTCTCCTAGGTGCCAAGCGTATTTATTTCAGTTTGGATTCGTCCTAAAAGCATTTGAATATTGATGATCTTGATACTTATTCTTGAACTCATATATTGTTATTGAATTTGATTGAGTTGGGAAGTTTCTAAGTTCGTTATGTCACATTATAGGGTCGTTTCGAGTTAGATTTTTAGGTACATTATTAGGTATATGTATCTAAAAGTTATTTAAGGGAAAGAATCGAGTTTGGGTGGATTGGGGAAGAAAAACGAAGAAGAAATTTCAACGGGCGAAATCTAAACATGGGAGCGTGTCGCGCGACCTGTTCCCAGAATTGAAATTTCAGCTTCGCATCGCGGAGCTGACACGAGGTGTTCTTCCTCAAAAGACATTTTCGGAACCAAAATTAAATTATTCCTCCACGTCGCGGACCCACCTTCAAATATTGATTTTTTGTCTTTTCTCATGTTTAACTATCTAGAATCATTCCTAAACATCATGAGATCTTTCCAATCACAAATCTTAATTCTTGAATCCATACTTCAATTGAAGGATCAGTTAAGAGTCAAGTCAA
The DNA here is from genome assembly GCA_029007595.1 of Solanum commersonii. NCBI lineage: Eukaryota > Viridiplantae > Streptophyta > Magnoliopsida > Solanales > Solanaceae > Solanum > Solanum commersonii. Next base: position 490,533 of record JAJTWQ010000033.1, read on the forward strand.
GAGCAGTTAATGTCAAAGTCAAGAGAAGTCAAGAGTCAAGTTCAGATCAGTTCTTAAAGATTTCCAAAAGTCTTTCACAAATGTTTTAACCTTGTTTTAAGACTTAAGTTTTGAGTTCAGTAAAGAAGTAAAGTTGAAGATCTTCTCTTCAAAGAAGTATATGGGGACTATATATTCCCAAAGAGATTTAAAAATGTTTTCACATTTTAATAAGAACAGTAACTGAGATTTCCAAAGAGCCTTCGAGCTAGTTTTCAGAAAAGAGTAATAGCTTTCTAAATGAAGCAAGAAGGGGAAACTAAGATTTCCAAGATAGCCTTTGAGCTAAGTTTTTGAGAACAAATCTCAAATCACAGAAGAAGTGTGTTTTTAAAACATAAAGAGCTAGTATATTTTTTGGGAGTAGTATTGAGTATCGATATGGGGGAGAGTTCAGATAACTCACAGCCCTCATAAACCATGTAGCCACCATGGGTAGAAAATGGTTATACTTTTTAGATGAACCATTTACACAATAGACTAGTGGATCCACTTAGTAGTTCAGGTCCTATACCTTTGGCCGGGTATAGGATACGCTGGCAGCGTGAGGTAGATCGTTGTATCATCACTATTGCTCTTATGTGATGGTTGTCGGTTAGAGAAACTCCTACATAAGTTATTGTATTATTATATACATCAATTTATTATATTTTTACATACATCTCAGAGTTTTATGTATCTTTTCATACACATAGAGTTGACACCATGTTTTTAAATAGCTTTTCCTTATATTGCACTTGTCTTAAATTGTTTTATATTGAAATGAGTTCAGTTATGTTGAGTTGAGTTGAGTTGAGCCAGGTAAGTTCTTCAGTTTCTTTCAGATTCCCTTTCAAGCCTATGTTGTTATAGCATTCCAACTCGCATACTCGTACATTCAATGTACTGATGCAAGTTGGCCTGCATCGTCTTATGATGCAAACACATGTAACTAGGATCGGCATTCCGACGCATCGTTGATCCAGTGAGCAGTTCAGAGTCCATTGGTGAACCTCATTGCTTTTCGGAGGATCCATTTTATTGCTTTCTAGTTTAGTTTATTAGGATGTTGTGGGGTCTGTCCCAACATCCATCTCAGTTGTTATTAGAGGCTTTATAGACAGTCAGATGTTAGTCCTTTGAGTCTTTCATTATCATTTCTTATTGTCAAGATTTGGGTTGCCACTTTTGGCCAAGTTGAATGTTTAACCTTTAAGCATTCTCAGTTATTTCATTATTCAGTTCAGTTAAGTTCATTGATCATTATAGCTATGAATATTTTCTTTCGCTGAGTTAAGTAAGACAGGCCAAGGGTTCGCTTGGGGCCAGTAATGGTCTTCGAGTGCCAGTCCCGCCCAGGGTATAGGCTCGGGGCATGACATTAATAAGCACTTATTAGTATGTAATTTGATAACATATTTTTAACACTTACTTGAGATATGGTTGAATCTCTAGACAATTAAGCAAAATATGTGTCACAACTGATTACATTTTCATATCAGTGAGGCCTCGCTTTTCACATTTTTTAGATCCTCGACCATTTTGATTAAAAATTGATATCGATGGAAATAAAGGATAAATATCGCCTTCATCATTGCGATTGGGCCTGTTTATCCTACATGACACATCATCACCAAAGTAATAAGAATAAAAATCACTAGTTTCTCTCCCAATATGACCTTGAACAACTGATCTTTTGATCATTCCCCTTTTCTTAATTGTTTGTTTGGAACTACCTTTTTTTTTGCATGTTTATATGTATATATATATTTTATTTTTATTTTTTTTCTTTTTTAATAAAAGACTTGGTGAATATATATATAACTTAGTGAATATTTCAAATGGATACCTCTCAATGGTTACATCCATCTTGTTTGAACCAGACCTCCGAGGCGGGCCTCTTGTACAAGGTGAATTGGAAGATGCTCCATCACATCAAAGAAACCACATGGAAGTATCTTCTCCAACTTAGTAGTAGTAACAAGAATATTTTCCTCCATCCTGTCTAAACTACTCTCCAACAACTTTCTAGAACAACAAATCTTTAAAAAAAAAAAGAATTATCTCTGTGATTGGTTTCCATATCCTTTCGGGTAGATGGCTAAAGCGATAGGAATTAAAATTTCCATGAACACATGACAATCATGACTTTTCATACCTATTGATTTTCCTTCATTCATATCTACCAGTTTTCCTAAATTCAAAGCATAGCCCTCTGGCATCCTCAATTTTTTAACCCACTCAATAATTTCACGTTTCTCATCCAATGTGAATGAAAAGCTGGCTTTGGGCTTAACTATTTTACCATTCTGTAATTCCTACAGCCATAACTCTTTTCTCCTACAATATTTCTTTATGTCCATTCTAGCTTTTGAATTGTCTTTTGTCTTACCCTTAACATCCATCATTGTATTAAACAAACTGTCAAAATAATTTTTTTCAATGTGCATAACATCAAGATTATGTCATAGCAGATTGTCCTTCCAATACGAAAACTCCCAAAATATGTTTTGTTTGATCCAATTATGTTCAACATCATATACACGAAGTCTAGAAGGTGAAGCTTCTGTAACTTTAGGTAATTGAAAAGTTCTCTCCCAAATTTGATGCCCTGTGAGTAATGGAGGTGGGGGGCCACTGTCAACCTTATATTTCCTAAATGCGTTTTTCATCTTTCTAAACTCATGGTCCATTGACAAGAACTGGCGATGACAATCAAAACGGGTATTTTTTCTGTCATGCTTTAAAGTGAATGCCTTACTATTTTCCATTCAATATGGACATGCTAGCTTTCCAGCTGTCATCCAACCAGACAACATCCCGTATGCAAGAAAATCATTAATAGTCCACATTAAATAAGCACGCATAATGAAATTTTGCTTGGTTGATATATCATAAGTCAAAACGCCTTAAAACCACAATTGTTTGAGCTCATTTATCAATGGTTGTAGATAGACATCAATCAAACTTTTTGGATTACGGGGACCTGGAATAACACAACTTAGAAAGATGTATGGACTGGTTATGCACATTTCAGGAAAAAGATTATACGGAGTAAGAAATATCGGCCAACATAAATAAGGTGAAGCAGCATTAGAGAATGGTGTGAAGTCATCTACACATAACCCCAATCTAACATTTCTTGGTTCACTAGCAAAATCAGGATATACACTATCAAAATGCTTCCATGCTTCACCATCAGATGGATGAGACAAGACACCCGTCGACCTTCTATATTCACGACGCCATCTCATATGTGGGGCTGACCTCATTGATGCATACAACTTCTTTAACCTAGGAATAAGAGGTAGATAATGCATCGCCTTAACTGGGACCATCTTTCCAGCTGGAGTCCTCTTATAACGAACATGTCCACAAAACTTACAATTTTCTAATTCACTATCAGTCCTGTAAAACAACATGCAATCATTAACACAACAATGAATTTTATCATACGTCAATCCTAACTTGGAAACCAAACGCTTTGCCTGATAGAAGTTCTTAGGTATGTTAAACTTCGGATTAACTAGTTCACCCAAAAGATCAACCATTGAGTCCATAGCCGCATAAGGAACATTTCAATCTGATTTAATATTCATTAATCTAACCGCAACTGACATGGCAGAATGCGGACTCCCTTCACATAATGGACGACTAGACTCTTCTAATTGATCATAGAAGCGTCTTGCTTCTTCATTAGGAGCTTTATCAAAATATTGTTCGGCTTTCATCCCACCTTGAACCCCGAAAGCATAATTGATCATTTCATGAACCCTATCATGTTCAACCCTATCATCATGTTCAACCCTAATTTGGCCATGTGATGCAAGCATATTATATTCATCCACAGGCATCGAATTATAAAACATATCATTCAATCCATCTCTTTCTCCAGGATCGACCCATACAAAATATCTAGGCTTAAATCCATTACGGTACAAATGAACCATGACTATATCTGGGGTAAAAAAATTTAAGCACTTACATGCACTACAAGGACACCTAACCAATCCATTATTCTTGAAAATGTCAAGTGTCTATGTATGTTCAATAAAATCTCTAACACCGTCAATAAACTCATGTTTCAAACCAACACCAGTTTCATAATGCATATTATACATCCACAAACGATGATCCATCTACAAAATCTAGATATTCAATTATAATATAAATTAAATTTAATAATAAGTTTACCACATTAACTAATTGTTAATATATATTTACAATAATTACTTAATAATTATATTTAGGGATAATGTTCTGAAAAATATCCCAACTTTGGTCGAATTTGTTGTTGTGATACTAAACCTTCATGAGGACCTATTACCTCCCTAGACTATTTAATAGTGTATTTTTTACACACACACACCCCCCCCCCCCGAACTATTTAATAGTATATTTTAAAGGTATATATGTGCCCACGTAGACACATTACTATTTATAATTTTGCATTATTTTTTATGTCCACGTGGACAAATATATATTTAAAATACGGTATTAAATAGTCTAGGGAGGAAATAGGTCCTCATGAAAGTTTAGTATGGCAACATCAAATTCGACCAAAGTTAGGGTATTTTTCAGACCCTTATCCCTTATATTTATTATTACTTATATACCTAATTAATTAGTTCATATATACTACATTTCAAAATCTACAAAGTTCAAGCTTAATTAATTCATAAATTTTAATTAAGTTTAAGATTTCAAATAATTAATTATATTTCTAATTAAGTTCAACTTATTATAAAGGGAAAATGCATAAGTACCCCACCAGCCTATGCCCAAAATCCCTGAGACACACCTAACATTTACTAAGGTCCTATTACCCCCCTCCCCCGGAACTTATTTTTTAATTAATTTTTTACCCCTTTTTGGCCTACCTGGTTGAGTCCGTGACTTCACCTATGTTAGGCGCGTGGGTGCAGTTTTTAGACAACACTGACCAATAAAAATTGGCCACGTGTTAAAATAAACTTGAAAAAAAATAAACATTAACTAGTTGTCTTCTTCTTTATCAATGTTATTCAACTTTGGGAAAAAATTCTCCATTATCATTCAAGGTAAATTGCTCCTTGCTTTGAAAAGTTCCGACGAAAAGTTTCAAAAACAAGACTCCTAGACTCGAAACTCTTCACTTAGTAACTACAGAAATTGATTTCTTTTTATGAATCCATATCACTGTATTTTTTTTTGTTCCCAACCTCTTTCTTTTGACTATTTTTCGGTAATAAATCAGTGTCCTTTAAACGTTGAAGGAGGGAAGTATGTATAGGGAAAAATTGGAGCAGATTAGGGGGGAAAATCGAGTGAATATTCAAAGAAAAATTTGAATTTCTTGTCTCTTTTCCAAGGCCAACAGTGAAAGGATGAGCAATTTCTAAAAAAGGGGAAAGAGGGATGAGGACGCGTCTGCTGCAGAAAAGGAGGACGATGCGTACGGCGGACACTGTTGGCACCGTTGCTGATGTTGACGGGTTGAGTTGTACTTTTTTCGAGTTTTCTGGATGATTTCGTGTGAAGAAGACGAGAGCAAGTACGGGGGTGGGGTCGTTTGGTTCTAGTAGCACCCGTTCCTGGGTTGGCATGTTTCTTTTTCTAGTTTTTCCCGTTGGAGAAGAAGGACATAGGTCGGGTATTGGGTTTATTGTTGTTGTATGCTGGAAAGTAAATGGGTTTGGGTTTATTGGAGAAATATTGTATTGTTGGTGGGCCGTATGTTGTTGTATTCACTACAACAAATATGATAGTATATAATTGTGATAGTTGAAAAAGTGGGGCCCAGCGCGTGTGAACAAAGCTTTCAACCTATTTGGTTTATATTGCCACGTAGGTCAAAAAGTGGTAAAAAATTAATTAATAAATAAGTTTGGGGGGGTAATAGGACCTTTGTAAAGGTTAGGTATGTCTCAGGGATTTTGGGCATAGGCTGGGGGGTACTTATGCATTTTCCCTATTATAAATTAAGTTGAAAGTTATAATTAAGTTCAAATATATTAAGGTCAATAATATTTTAATAAGTACTTCAAAGTTCAATTATTAAGTTCTAATTAATTGAGGTCATCAAGAATTAGTTATTAAGTTCTAAGTTCTAAGTTCAATGTTCAAGTTTTAAATTCAAGTTCATATCAAAGTTCTAAAATTAGTTATACATAAATTTCAAATCCAAAAATTAGCTAGTTATTATATTCAAGTTCAAGTTCAATAACTAATGTCACACCCCAGATTCAAGGGGAGCAACTGGCTCCTAATGCCAAAACTCAGGCTCGAGCCGACCCTGCTGAACCATTTGCTACTAGCGCATGGCAACCACACGCAGTCAAAAAAATAAACAAGTATATCTCAGCTTAAAATTAAGCCATCGGCCGGCAAGGCCCCTGTAAACAGATCCATAAAAGAAACAGCTACTGTTATACCCCATTTTAACTTGAGGTTCAAACGGTGTACAACATATTGGTGAATCTTAAAGCCATTTTAAAGAGTCGCCACCTAATTATGTTAAAGGTGAATTAGGACACCTATTTTGCTAAAGTTATGCTAAATAAACTCTATGTTAAAATCTATTTAACCTTATACAATTCTAGGTAAGGGTTCTAATTATTTTAAAGGGAAGGGGTAAGGCATCCTTTAAAATCTGTTAAAAACAGTTAACCGGTCAAACTTAGGTTAATTAATTTTAAACTAAAGTGAGTCTAAAAGAATTTAAAGAGTCTTAAGTTAAGTTGAAAAATATTTTAACATTTGAAAACTCTTTTGATATTTAAGTTAAAGTGGTGAAGATTTAAAAGGGTAATTTGTCTAAACCATTTTATTGTTGATCTATAATCCATGCATGGAAAAGAAAGGTAATAAAATAAAAACCTCTGCTTATGTATTGATAAAATGCTTTCTTTTGAAAATGATTTAGAAAAAAATGAGTTCAAAATATAGATTTTATTTAACGGTGAAAAACTATTGTATGCTAAGTAATTTGTTAATAAGGTAGCAGATAACTAGATGATTAGAGCTAATTGCGATCAATTTCCTATGTCGATTGTCCCAAAAAGGAAAAAGGAAAAAAAAACCCTAAAACACATGCAAATCACAGTAAGTTAAAACAAAACAAAAAATGTTAAACAGTAATAATAAAATAAGCAGTCACACAAGCGACCCTAAATGAGTTTTGCTTGCTTTTGTTGCTATTTGGATAGTCTAAGATGTAGTGAAGACTCCATATGTGGGTATGCCGATGTCGAGTCCACGAGACTCGGATTTTGCTAGAGTCTTGTATCAAAGACTCCATTGTGCTCCCAAAGTTCATGCAAGTAGAAAGAGGGTAAAAAATTTAGTAAGACTATTCAACCTTAAACAATATACTAAATAAGAATAGATAGAGCTAAGAAAGGTTACACTTCAAATACATTATTTTAACACGTAAATAAGCTTGAGAGCCAAACAATATGATCACTTTTGTAATTAGTGACTTTCGAACACAACATCAAAGCAACTATATATTTTAAACATCATTTAAGCACTATATAAAATCAAACAAGATTTTTATTTTTTACACATGCCACTGCTTACAATTTTTGAAGAAAACACGTAACATAATCTAAGAGAAATTCAAAAACTCATATTTATGGATATAGAATATAGAGGGTTGCAAATATTAAGGAATAATAATGACTTACAGTTTTTTTTTTAAACTAAAACAAAGTAAAATTATATCCCTTAAGCAATGTTTCTGCATATAATCCAATGAGCTGAATTTTCTTAACACACCAAAAGATAATCAATTTTTTAAAAAAAGATTTCGTGCAGCTGACTCATCCCAATCACTTTTAAAGGTTAAGCTAACTAGACGTGAAAGGAGAGCATCAGTTTTATAATAACTAACTAAGAGAAATTGATTGATATACGACATTCTTAAAATAGAAGAGCACATTATAAATCATGTAGATAGAAACAGAGAAAACATGGGAGGCGAGTATAACCTGTTGCGGGGCAGTGAACGAGGTGCTTCGATTGAAGGTAAGCTCAAACCACGACTAACTCGAGCAAACTTACAACCAGAGATTTGGCTGAGATCGCAACAGAATACAAAAGGTAATTTTGAGAGCAAAAGACAATAGTTCAAGACGCTATCGGGGCAGAAGAACTTCTTTTCGTAAGAATGAATGTCAAGGCTATTATCAAGGTCCAAAAAGTCCTCCTAAAACGAGTGGAATATGTTGGTATTTATAGCCATGAACTAGGGTTCTTGGCTCAAGTTTGGGCGGGATTTGAAGAAGTAAAAGAGTTGTTTTGAATTCAAAATTGTGCATGTGATTCTTCATCAGAGATGTCAAAAGTATTTTGGCTTTTGTTGACTAAATTAAAGAAGAAAGAGTGAATCAGGAAGAGGAAGAGGGCGCTGGCTTTTTGCAGAAGAGAGAGGTGAAACACTTGCACAAAAATGGAGACACTAAGCTCTACATAATGTTAAAGATCTCTGAAACTTTCTCAAAGAGGAAGAACGATGCTGCTCTTTTGGACCAAATGCAGCTGCATGCACAAATTAGAATTAGGGCTCACGTTTGGGCTGAATATTTGAGTGGATTTGGGCTGAGTTCTTGGGTAAATGGGCTGCAACGTTGGCTTGAATCATGGGCCTTTTCCTTCTTTTAAATTGTTTTTGGCTTCTAACTTGATAACTAATACAATATATGTTATAAGATGACGATTAATAATTTATAAAATAAAAATATCAATATTATGATATTACATTAATATAAAATATAAATACAAACTTTCGATTTATAATTAACAAAACTTGAAATAAAATGATGATAATTGATTACTTAAGAAAAAGAGGTGTAAAAAGCTTGTAATAGTAATTTTGATAATAAAACAATAATTTTAGTAGTAAATAGTCGTAGTAGTACAAATGGTTGTGAAAAAAAAATAACTTGATACGTTATCAAATTAGAAGCGCAAAAATTACAAATTAGAAGAAAGGAGGGTCAAAATTCGGTGTCAACAACTACTCCCAAGAGTTCATATAAAGAAATAGCCAACTAGCACAGAAGTCCTAATTGGGCCGTCGAGGCCACCATGATTTTTATACCGAAACTGAAAACAGGTATATCAAGACAATGCATCACACAACAACAAGCTTCAGCAAACCAACAAACTAGGCCAGCATGGCCATAACGTAGCTATAAACCCCACACACTAGTCTGCAAGCCTCTAAGAGTAGTAAATATTGGCGGGATAGGGCCCCAGCCTACCCATGAAAATATATATAACAAAAGCTAACAAACCTCCCAACTCTGACAGCTCCGGAGGAAAGGGGCTAGCCAACCGGATAGAAGTCAATCCTGCTGCTGAAGAGGTCTACTAGGTCGTCTGTCGGGACCTACATGCATGAATGCAGCACCCCCAGGCAATGGGGCGTCAATATAAAATAATGTACAAAGTATAGAAGATAATAGACTATAAGCAGGTATCCTAATATACTGGAGTAATCCGGTAAATAAATCAAGAATAAGATAAGCATACTGACCTGCTCCTAAATCTAAACTTATTAAAAATTATAAAAACAGCAACCTAACCAACCCCCATAAGCTCAGCAGGTACAAACAGCACACAAGACCACCTACCAAGGTCCCCATAAGCCCAGAAGGTGCAAATCAGTCTATATACCCCTATCGGTAGTCCCCTAGCCCCGTCGGCAGTCACATAGCCCTCTTAGGCAATAGTATAGCCCCGTAGGCAGCACATAGATCTCTTAGGCATCAATATAACATATATGCAACTCATAGCTCTCTTAGGCAACAACATGGCCCCGTAGGCAACTCATAGCCCTTCTAGGCATCAATATAGCCCTGTAGGCAACTCATAGCCCTTCTAGACGTCAATATAGCCCTGTCGGCAGAACATAGCCCTTCTAGGCATAGATCACATTCTTGCAGCTAACCACAATAGCCCAAAGGGCAACAATAATAATCTAACAGCTAAAAGCAAGCAATTTAGTTATAAGCAACCTATACAAATAGCCTCTAAGTCGTGTCCAACATAGGGACGCTACTACTGAATAAGAATCCCGATAAGAGAGAATTATATCCACTTGAGCAGTCAACAATCAACAATAATGGCTACAAGTATAACAACGATAACAACTCAATTACATTGCTCCTAAGCTTTAAAGAAACATGTCGTAAGAAGAGAATAGTCTTAACATTCCTTTTTCGCTAAATTCACGTGGCCTAACGACTTTTACTCATAACTCCCTCGATACTACAATAAGGTAGGACCATAATCAACACACAAAAATAAAAGATACCATGACAATACGATAAAAGATATGTATTTCCGTTGTAAATTGCTATTTGCTACTTATAAAAGTTAGAGTCGATGAAAGAAGGGCATTACCTCGATCTTAAGTTCGTAATACGCCTCAAAACCTTCAAATATATCCAAACCCTTCCTGTCCCAACACTAAAGTGTGATATGCTACGAAATTGATAAAACAAATTATACCGCGATGATGAACCCAATGCGTAGAACAACTTTCGTCAAGGACTTAAGTCGAGAAAATTTATACTTTAGTTGATCCTAGAAATGGGTTTCTCTAATTTTTCTGATTCTTAGCTAAAAAATGAAGAAAAGGTTTGAAGAAGAAGATATATGTAAAGTTCCACCGACCTAGGGCCCCACCTCACGTGCCTGCTTGTGCAGTCCCACGAAAATGCAAATATCTCTCTATTTTGAAGTCGTATGAACAAACGGTTTGATGCGTTGGAAACTAGACTCGTAGACCTTCGATTCGATAGGTCATGGGCCCCATAAATCTTTATAGATTGGGAGAAAACCTCTGAGACATTTGACCCAAATTTCAGAGAAATCTTTAAAAAGGAACTTACGATAACTTCTGCCAACTTTTATTTTGCCACTTACCTAACTTCAAAACTTGAGATGCAACACTTGAACACTTAAAATAGGACATACCACATCATTCTTAATTTATTACCCACCCTCCTTGTCTTTCCATGGATATACGAGTAATTTTAGACGTTTCAAAATGTCAGGGTGTTACAACTAAATTCAAGTTCATATCTAATTTCAAAACTTAGTTATATAAAAACTTTCAATCCAAAAATTACTTATATTCATCAAATTCTAAGTTCAAGCTCTATTTCTAAATTCAAGTTCATATAATCTCTAAAATTAGTTATATATAAAATTTTAAGCCAAGAATAATTATGTAACACCCCAGAAATTTTTTCGAACTAAGACTCGAACCGTTCATCGTAGTGAGTGAGATTTTACCGAGGAATTAAAATTTCTTAAGTGTTAAGGTCACTAGATGTAGCACCTTGAGTTCCAAAAAGAATTAAATTGGACATAGCAAAATCTGAAATTTTACAAGTTAAGCCAAGTATGAGTTTTGGGTTGACTTCAAATGACCATAACTCCTAGCTCAGGATGATTTAGGCATTCTACTAGTTACCGTAGGAAAGATCTTTGAATTACCTTTCCAACGCCACCGAATTTGATAAGTTTCGAGATCGGATGAGTAAGCTATGGCCTTTTGAAGTTAGGTTGTCCAGTTAAGGAAGGTCAAAACCGGAAATAGTAAGGGGTATTTTGGTCTTTTCCTTACCCAATCAGATTTAATTTGTTTTTAGTAATATTTTAGAGGTCTAATCTGATTAGGTTCAGTTTTATAATCCTAGTTTATGCCTAGGGTTTTAGTTGAGAGTTCAAGAAGAGAAAAGAAGAAGAGAAAAGAGGAGAGGATCAAAGCGTTCGTCGAGAGTCTTGCGTTTTGTTGCGGATTTTCGCCATAGATTAATCCCTAAGAGGTATGTAAGCTTCCATAGTGTTGGGTTCTTTCACCCACACGCCAATCATGATTTATTCAACGGAATTTCGTTCTTGAAATTTATGGATTTAAGTTCTTGATGAGTTCTTGATAAGTGTTCTTGAAGTTTCATTAAGTTTTGAAGTAAGATTCTGCTTAGGTCAACTTTAAACGACCATATCTCTTAGATTATTAAGAGTTACGTGAGCCATAATCTATCCAATTAAAGGTAATTGAATCTACTTTCCAACCGCACCAATTTCACGTCAATCCAATATCTGAGTAAAATGTTATGACTATTTTAGTAACCTATACGATCTTTGTTACGAATTAGCCGACGGGAAAATATTGAAAATAATCGTTTTTGTCTTCTTACCTCCAAGAAAACCATCAACGAACTTCTTGACTAATAAAAAGCTCAAAACAAATCAGATTTTCATCTTCACTCATGAAAATCATAATTTTGGGGTATAGAGATTTTAAGAAACTAACTCGACAATCTCAAGAAAGGTTTTCTTGATTGTTTACCTTCAAGCTAGGGTTTCAAGGCTTCTAATCAAGTTCTTCTTCAAGATAATTCAAGATTCTTCAAGAACCTTGTTCTTCTAGGTATAAAAGGCTATCATAGTGTTGGACTAGTTCGTCCTCACGCCCTACATCTACTTTCAAATAAGAAAAAGAGTAATCTAGGATACTTTCCCTAGATTTGAGTATTCTTGAGATAAGTTGATTTTGAGTTCTTCAATTCATGTTTCTTTTAAGAGTTCTATTCCTAATTATCGAATAGCTATATTGTTATTGAGATTCTTCATATCATGAATCATAACTCTTGCATTCATAATTCAAATTCAAGAAAGAGTTAAGAGTAGAGTTCAAGAAAGTCTTTGAGTTCAATTGTGAATCCTTTGAGATCAACTATTGCTTTGAACTAAGTTTCGAGGAAGTAAGTCAGAGAATGAGAAGAGTCACATACATGAGTTTCATAATGTTATGTAGACCTACGAGTCAAGTCGTTCATGCCCATAAATTCCGCATAAACTCCAGAAGTTGAGTATCTTTGAGAGGAGTAGTATCTTCAAGTTCTAAGTCTTGAGTATTGAGTTCTTAATCCCCTTTGAGATTATATTTCTAAGCATGGGACTATTACATGTTACCCATAAAGTCTTTGAGTTGAATTGTTCGTGCCCATAATTCTGCATGAATCCTATAAGTCGAGCAGTCTTGAGAAGAGAAGTATCTTTGAGTCCTTGAGTTGAGTCGTTCATGGTCATAATTCCGCATGAACCCTCTGAGTTGAGCATTCTTGAAATGAGTAGTATTATTGAAGTTCTTGAGTTCCAAGTATATGAATTCTATCTGTGGTTATTGAAAACCTTGCATTGAGTCGTTCATGTCCATCATTCGACACGAACCACTTTTTAAGAAGTCTTTTACAAATGTTTTACATTTTTTTTAAGACTTAAATTTTGAGTTCAGTAAAGAGTGAAGCTATAAATGTTTTCACATTTAATTAAGAATGGAAACTAAGATTTCCAAAGGGCCTTCGGGCTAGTTTTCAGAAAAGAGTAATAGCTTTCTAAATGAAGCAAGCAAGGAAACTGAGATTTTCAAGATAGCCTTTGATCTAAGTTTTTGAGCAATTATCTCAAATCAGCAGAAAGAAGTATGTTTTTAAAACATAAGAGCTAATATATTTTTGGGAGTAGTATTGAGCACCGATATGGTGGAGAGTTCAAATAACTCACAGCCTCCATAAACCATGTAGCCACCATGGGTAGAAAAGGGTCATACTTTTTAGATGAACCTTTTTCAAAATACATTAGTGGATCCATTAGGCAGTTCAGGTCATATACCTTTGGCCGGGTATAGGATGCGCTGGCAGCGTGAGGTAGACCGTTGTATCATCACTATAGCTCTTATGTGATGGTTGTCGGTTAGAGAAATTCCCACAGAAGTTATTATATTTTTATATACATCAGTTTATTGTATTTTTATATACATTTCGGAGTTATGTTGTATCCTTGCATACACACAGATTTGACAGCATGTTTTTAAACAGTTTGTTTCTTTATATTTCACTTGTTTTAAATTGTTTTATATTGAAATGAGTTCAGTCATATTTAGTTGAGTATTCAAAGTTGAGTATCCAGAGTTGAGTATCCAGAGTCGAATATCATATCTTTGAGTCGAATATCATATCCTTGAGTTGAGTATCTAATCTCGGAGTTGAGTATCTTATCCTTGAGTACTTCTGAGTTGAGTAAGTTTGAGTAGTTTTGAATACATTGAGTATTCCTTGAGTTGAGTAAGTTTGAGAAGAGGTAAGTATGTTTCATTTCTATCAAGTTTCAAGCTTATGTTTATGTTTTAGAATTCCTCTTACATGCTCGTACATTTCACGTACTGAGCCATTTGGCTTGCATCTTCTCATGATGCAGACACAGGTATTCAGGATCATCAACAGAAGCTTCGTTGATACATCCGAGAGTTCGAGTTAGCTATGGTGAGCCTCCTTGCTTTCGGAGGATTTCATTTACCTTTCAGTTATATCAGTTGTTAGGATGTCGTGGGTCTTGTCCCGACTTCCATCTTTATCAGTTAGAGGCTTCATAGATAGTCAGTATAGTTGAGAAGTCTGTATCATTTATTTTATTAAATGTTTTAAAAGACTTAAGTTTCCTATTTTATGGCAAGTTGTATATATTTTATTATACAGAGTTTTCTTTTGAGGTAAAGATTTGTAACGTTGAGTTCATGAATTTTATTCAGTTTTTAAGCTTGAATCAGTTTTCCACTTGTAGTCAGTCAGGATGAGGGTTCGCTTGGGGACCAGCAATGGTCTTCGAGTGCCGGCCACGTCCAGGGTGTAAGCTCGGGTCGTGACAAATTAGTTATATTCAAGTTCTCATTAAGCTCAACAACTTCAAGTCTAATTAAATTCAAGTTCATATCCAATTTCTAAAATTAGTTATACATAAAATTCTAACTCAAGAATTAATTAGTTATATTCAAATTTCAAGTTCAAGTTCTAAATCAAATTTCAATTCATCCTTACTTATAACAATCAACCAATCCTAACTAAAATCAAAAACCCTAAATCATTCAATAACTAACTAACAATCAATCAAACTAACAATTAATAAAAACAAATTATTCAATACTAATTAACAAAATCAAAAACCCTAAATCATTCACTTACTAACTAACAATAAAAAAAAAAACTAATTCAATACACTAATCAACAAATTCAATACTCAAATTGAAAGAAATTAAAAATAATTTCATGAAATCCTAACCTTGAATTAAAGGAGAAGGAGACAGTCGTGTCGGGGTCGGGGTCGGGGTCGGGTTTGGCAGCGTCGGTGTGGGGCGGCGGCGACGGGCAGCGGCGGCGTCTGCATCGGCGTGTAGAGAGAGGAAGAGAGAAGGAAGAGAGATGGAAAACTGGGGAATTTCACGTCTATGCTATCAGATATTTTAAAAAAAGCGACGGACATAATCTCTTTGTCCGTCGCTTTTTTAAAAATATTTGACCAACATTTTAACCAAAAAGCAACGGACTAATCGATATTGTCCGTCGCTTTCGTTAATGATTTGACCAGTATTTTGACCAATAAGTGATGGACTAAGAGATGATGTCCGTAGCTTCTTTAAAAAATAATTAATCAATTAAAATTAATAAAAAGCGACGGACGGCGTGGTTATTTTTTAATTTATAAAAAATATTTTTAATAAAAAGTGATGGACAGCGTCTCTAACTATTTTTAATAATTAATTATTAAATATATATCTATTTTGCGCAAAAATCCGCAAAATAAAGCGACGGACTAAGAGATGATGTCCGTCACGTTTTGTAAAATAATTTTAAAACAAATTATTTTTATTCAAAAGCGACGGACGGTGTGGCAATTGACGTCGCTTTTCGGAGCGACATCATCCGTCGCTTTTCCTTCTGTCGTTTTTTAACAGTTTTTTAGTAGTGTAATAGCGAAGATTCAATTGATTAAAAGTAAATTTCTAATTATAATTTATATAATAAATACATTATAAATTTGGTTTTTCAAAAATATATTATAATCTACAATTTTTGCAACATATTATCTTGCCCATAAATATAGGGAAAAAATAATCTCTCTTCCTATCTTTTTTTTTCTTCACACAGGATTTCTACTTTTGAATTTCTTCTTAAATTAATTATTTAATTGCATTTTTCATCTGAAACTGTCTCTTGAATATTTTATCACGTTTTAAATACATTATATTGATGTAAAGAGGTGCACTGCAGAGCAAATCTCAAATCAAAGTGGTACCACAGAACAACTGGCAAATATTTATGCTCGGATTGGAAATTTAGTAGTGAGAAATTAAAAACAATAATGTTATAATGATAATAATTGTAACAACCAGTTAGTCCGTTTTGAGTACTAGAACTATTTCAACTCTTCTTGAAAGAATTTGAATGGGAATTTTGAAAATCTGTGATTATTTAATTGATGGATAATTTTAGATAACTAATTTAATTGATGGTTAATGGGCTAAAGTAATAATTCTTTTTTGAGGAACTTTCACAAATAGCCACTCAAAAATAGCCTAATTATTCTCCATAGCTATAGATTGATAATTACAATTCGTAGCTACATGTTATAGGGAGGAGAGAGGCGAGCGACTAGGAGAGAGAGGAGAGAGGCGAGCGAGAGAGGGAAAATAGTGGGAGAGAGGTGAATTGTATATGTATATTGGTTAGATAATTGTATATTATACATATGTATTAGTATATATGGCAAGCGAAATTGGGAGAGGGAAGAGAGAGGTGAGCTAGAGAGTGGGAGAGAGGTGAATTGTATGTGTATATCGGTTAGATAATTGTATATTATACATATGCATTTTATATATGGCAAGCGAGATTGGGAGAGGGAGGAGAGAGGCGAGCGAGAGAGGGCAGAGAGTGGGAGAGAGGTGAATATTATATGTATATCGGTTAGATAATTGTATATTATACATATATATTTGTATATTCTGGTGAATTATACATATACAAATGTGGCTAATTATACAAACTCGAAATCAGCCCATGTAATTAATGTATAATGTTAGTTGCGAGTGGTAATTATAGCAAACCATAGCTATGATGAGTAATTAAGTAGTATAAGTTTGTTTAATCGCGTAATTTTCCCTTCTTTTATTTAATACCATAGGTCACTTGGTCCATATCTATTAAAATAAAAAATTACTTACCTACACACCATTTATTATCATATTTTCTTATTTTTCCTACCATTTCAAAAAATATCAAAAATCCCTTCTTTTCCTCCCATCATCCCCTTTTCCGGATACATTAATTTGAAATCTCATAACCATGATTTTCCTTCCTTTTTTCACGCCACAAATCTCGCCATAATTACATCAATTAATCTATTTTTGAATTTCAAATCTTTTCTATTTTCAATTAATGATTTCAAATTATTCAAGAGGTACATTTCTTTCCATCACTTCAATTTTTGATTTCTTTTATTATTTTAATTTTTTCATCATAAAAAATAAAATTACCTTCGCCCCCTACCTCCATTGAAATCTTATTAAACCTTTGCAATTTTAGTTAATCATATCGTTGTTGAAATTTTTTCTTGAAAAATATTTATCTTCTTTAATGTATGTATTGCAAAACGTCCAAAGAAAAGAAGAAAAAAGGTTGGATCTACCATTGCACGGCCATCACTATCAAAGATAAAGATTTTTAATGTATATATCTCGTTTATTTTGAGTCATAAATTAGTCTTTGTTGGTGTTATCATTGATTTGATACATCACTGCTATAATAACCTTTGTTTTATGTAATGTATAATGTTCATATTTAAGGTATTGATACATAACTCTAATATGTTATTGAATCTTCGATTAATGTTTATCATGTTCAATATAAATGTACTTGATAAATATGTTATGCCGTAATTTTTCTTATCTTTAAAAAAATCACTTTTTGAAATGTTCTAAGTATAAAACAATTTGAGAAAAATACTTAGAAAAGAGTCGTCACTTAATTTTTTTTAAAAATTAAGAAAACTTGATTTAAAAAGGATTTAACAGATAAACCTTTATAAATTTAGAGAAAATGGATAAGAAGTTCTTATTTCTACTCTAAGAAGGTATTAACACTTAAAGTAACCGCTTACATGCGGTTATCCTACCACTTGACTAAAATAATTTTTGACTAATTCTTTGGGAAAATGATTTAACATAAGAAATGATAATTTATAACATTTGATTAACTTTGAGAAAATAATTAAATAAATGACATATTTTATATTATTTTATTTTTTAGAGAAAGAGATCCAAAATGGAACATTTAACTCGAAATACAAGTGATTAGAATATTAATAAAACTAGATTAATTAGAATTTCTTTAATTCATTTTGAAATAATAATTTAAACCAATTTAATAAATTAAAGCATGAAAATCATTTTAAATTAATTGACTAACCTTTTTGAGAAAATGACTAAGTAAGTATATTTTAAATTGATTGAAAAAGTTGACTAACATTTTCCAAGTTTATTTGAGAAAAATACTTAAACATAAAACATTTTAAAATGAGTAAAAACGTGATTTGAGTGAAAAGCGTTAAATAACAAATCTTTTTAAGAACAACGATTTAACTTAATTAAAGATATAAAATTTGATCGGTATTTGATTAATAAAATAAATGACCACAACACAAAAAGAATATTTAAAGCAAACCAACAGTGAGACAATAACTCATCTTTTGGGGAATCTAATTAAGTTAAATAAAATAAATTATGGTTAGAGTTAAATGACATAAGTCAAAACATAATCAAAGCAATTAAAGAAGTAAAAGAGATGATGAAATTGGGCCCCTTCTTGGGCCAATTTCGCTGCAAATTTTAGTCTTAACCAAATTCCCATTTTTGTATACATCGACTGTATATCAGTATATATCGTAGTGTATATCAGTTCTTTCCATGTATCTCCTGCTTTCCAACACTTGTATTTTACCTCATCTCTGTATTTTCGCATTTTTGGCTTCTGTTTGCTGCACCAAACTGGTATATCAGCGTATACTACTGTATACAACATGTATACAACCCCTTTTTTGGGCTTTTTGAACATTTATAAACTAATTTCCAGCACTGTGCTTCGGTTTTATTTGCCCGGCTGACTCGAACAATGAAGAAAAAAGAATAAATTGAGCCTTTATGGCTCGACTCAAGAGTGCTAGGAGGAGAAGTCCACCATCGACTCGAAAGGGGTTTACATGCACACAAAGAGAGGGAAAAGAATTAGAAAGAAAGAAAAAGGTAAAACTTCCAACAAATATATGATCAAATAATTAACTCACAATGAAGATAAACACATAAATTATTTTAAGAGATGAGAACACTAAGGGTGGTGATATTGTATTCAAAATGAGAGATAATTGTGGAAACTAATTAAGAATGGGACAAGCCATTAGAGAAAACTTCCTAACTAAACAAAAATACATAATATCAACTAAAGAGATAAAACGAGATCAAAGGTGAACTAAACAAATTGATTATTATGCACAACTGCATAAGGCAAGAAGGCCACGGAGGAAAATTATCATTTTAAACACATCTAGATATAACTCTTACTATTAAACTTTAAGAACTTAACAACTATAAGGAACATTTCTAAGTTAATGGGCAAAAAAATGAAAAAAAATCCAACTCACTGCAAAACTAAACCAACTACACATTTTAAAAGCTCATGGCATCAGGTAGCATTCCAAAACAGTGAACGAAAGTATATGACAACTAACTTAAAGGACACATGAAAGGATATAGAACACATTAAGGGAAGCAATAACGACTAATCTAATTTGAACTTGAGAGCCTATTTATTTATTGATTATTAGCAACATATCAAGACTACATTGAACATTAATAAACAAACCAACAAATTTGGGGCACTCACTAAACATGATCAATGCTACAGAATTGAAGTTGGATAACTTTAAAGGCTAGTAATTATCTACTCTTGCACAATAATAAAACCATCAAAATCGGGAAGTACAATACTTAACAGAGAAAACCAAGGTGGTAAAATCTTACACTTCAACTATTGAGCCCTTTTAATCACATCAAACAGATAGTCAAGACTTAACATGAAAGTAGACTTTATTTAACATGATTGAATGGAATGTAGACGCTTGCTCACACGGTTAGGAAACAAAGTTTTCACGGAAAGGATTAGAGACTCTAGCGTCGAGGCTGTGGATCATAGAAACAAGCAGGTTATAATAATACTACGCCTTGAAGCCAAAAAAAAGAACAAAACAATAGCAGGACATGGACAACATTCTAGTATGTAAAAACAGCAATTGGATTTAAATAGCATGAGATTGAGCTAATATTGATAAGAGTTTATTATAATGAATAAAAAGCGACAGAGGGGACAACCAAGGCTACGATTAAGCAGTGAAGAAATAGAACTTATACATTTAGCACACTCAAAGTTGAAACCAATCGAACAGTGGATCATCTCGAGCAAACTAAACAAGTTCAGCTAGCTTTATAGATACAAAATCGAGCCAACAAATCTAAGGACTAACATACAATACTAAAGTGACTTCATTGATGCTTGAATCATGCTTACTGCTCAAAAACTCACAGGAAAACGGTACTAAAGCAAAGACTTAAAAGCGAAGGAACCAAACGTTTTTAATAACAAACTCCATACCAAGTATCGAACACATAGCACACCATATCGAAAACAGAACGTAAGAGGAGGCGAAGTTACCTTCTTTGAAGCAGCAAACTGAGAACAAAACGAGCCAAAGAAAGCAACGACTTCCTACTCCGATTAGACTCGAGCAATAGATAAGGAAATTTGAACCAACCTTTAATCAAAGCTTTTCTTGGAACTTAGAATAAGAAAATCGTTTCGAAATTTCTTAAGTATAAAACGACTATTGCCAAAGAACCAAACTCTAAAATCCGTTTTTAAGCTATTTTTCGTATATGACCTCAAAATCCAATCTTTTTCCCCCTTTTTCTTTTTTTTTTTAATCACTGAGGATTATTTATAGGGGAAGTTGGGGAGATTTAGGGAGGAAATCCATTGAAAAATTCAAGCAATAATTTGAATTTTTTCTTCTCTTTTCGAAGAAACAGTGAGGGCTGTTGTGCAGGCCTGCGACTTCCACGAAAGGGGGGGGGGGGGGAGGGGGGGAAGGGGACATGAGGTGATCGATTAGGCTGCCAGGGTTATGGGTTTTGCAGAGTAGTTGGACGAGATTTCTAGGTTCTCTACGATTTTCGCTGAGGAAGAAGACGGGTGAAGATGATGAACGCAGGGGCGGTCGGGTTTGCTGCGTTGTATTGTTACTGGTTTTGTTTGAAAAGGATTTGGGCTTTTTGGTGTGTTATTGGATGGGCTGATTGTATTGAAGGGTTTTGGGTTTGGTATTAAAAAGAATTGGGCTCAGATTTGGTCTGGAAATTGGATGGAAATGGGTTTTGAAAAGTAATTCAAGAATGTGGCCTATTTAACTTATGAAAATAACCACGTGAATTGCAAATTCGATCAAATTGAGACTATTGGTTGAAATCGGCCAAAATCAAAATAAAATGAATTAATATAATTAATTAACAAGCTTCTTAATTTTAACGAAAAATAAAATAATTAATGTGATTGTAAACTAATTAACTCAAAAATACAAACTATAAATTAGCTAAACTAATTAACCATGTATTTAAGTAAAACTAAAATCTTTTTGAGACGATTTTTAAATATTAATAAAATATACTAAATATATACGAAATTATATAGGCTTTACAAAAATGACAAAATTACTTAAAATGACTTGGAAAATATTTTGAATTTTATAAAGTCAATTATTTCAAATCGTTTGGAATTTAAGAAGCTCAATGATTAACATATATTATGGAGGGTCAAAATTGGGTGTCAACAACATAAACTTTGTGTTATGTATCACACACACACACAAAAAAGAAGCAAATTTGGAACAATTACATGTATAATGTATTTTTTAATTTTTAATTATATTATTTCTCAAACAAAATAAGATACCTTAATAATAATGTATCATATACTAATTTTTTAGTTATGATACGTAAATTCGAATTTATACTAAATGTATTTGATACATAACAATTACTAAACAATAATGTATCGATCTCAAACCTAAAATCTAATAGGCAACGCTTTCTTATTTAAAATAGTATAAATACAACACTTATTAATTTAAATTGAAAGGATCTTCATGATGTATCTTCTCAAAAATTTTGATAATTTTGAATCAAAATTGAAAGGATCTTCAATGAACTAGGAGAATAATTTTGAAACTCAAAATTTTCAATAATTTTGAATCAAAATTGAAAGGATTTTCAATGAACTGGGAGAAGAATTTTGAATCTCAAAATTTTGGACAATCTTGAATCAAAATCGAAAGGATATTCGATAAATTTGAAGATTCACCAAAGAAATCGTTTGTCTAACAACAATTCCATCACTTTTGTATCCTTCATAACTCACCTCGCTTATCCAAAATTTCGACAAAAGTTTTTATGAAACAGAGAGAACGATGAACAAGAAGAAGAAATTTAATTTTTGAATTTTTTGGTTAGTTACACTATATGATTGATTTGGAATGGAATAACGCAATTTATGGGATCTTAATTTGAATTTTAGCTTTTTTTTTCCTTAATTAGTGTAACAGATGGATACTATGAGATTTTAATTTGATTTTTCAGCTTTTTTTTCATTAATAAGTTCAACAGATTGATACATAACGTATCAATAATAATATATCCGGATCCTTAATTATGTATCCGAAATGCCTAAACACATGGAATTTGTATGATTAAAAAAATAATAGGAATAGAAGGTAATTTAGATTTTACACTATGAAATTTATGTAAGATGTACATTTAAATGGGGTTTAGTAATTCTTGATCATAACACAATAGAAGCCGCTTGACACTAAATTGTTCGACGATAGTATGAGGACAACCCAATTTGCATCAGGTAAAAACCCTTAACCTCGTTTGAACATTTGTACTCATGAATATATAAGGTTATATTATCAGCATAAGGCTGCCTGAATTGTGAAAAAGGGATAAATATATTAATATTATATTATTGATTTGAAAGAGGATAAAATTGATTGCAGGGTTCTTGTCTTGAGAATAATTAAGGTATAATGATTAGCTAATGATGAGTAGAGAATTGTGAGGTGATAGAATATTGAATTATTGGCCTGCAAATTGATTTCTCGGTATGCATTAGTTCGAAACCTACTTTCTGTTTTAAATTTTATTCCTTTAATTATCACAGCATAATCTAAGGTTTAATAAATTGGTATAGGTAATTAAATATTAGGTGTATTGTATTTTATAAATGCCATTAGATTATGATATTTGGAGGAATTAAAACTTAACCCTAGGTTTGAATTTGGAAAATATGAGAGTTAACAAATTAATTGGCCTCAAAATTTAGGAACTTAATTATAGATTTGGGTGAGTTTTTGGGTCTAGGTTAGACATATAGTAATATGAGTGTCTACAAACATGTTTATTTACAAAGTATGCATACTTGATAGATTGGAAACGTTCGGAGGCATTAAAGAAAGGAAAAACATTGGTGAATTAGCTTGCTTGACTTCAGTTCTTCAGTGAAGGTAAGTTATGGTTTATTCTATGTGATAGAGAGACTCTTAATAGTGATTAATATTCATCGAGTGATACTGTGAAATTTTCTATGTACTTGATTGTTGTGGTTTGAATAATTCATGTGTTGTTTGTGATTGGTCTAAAATCCCAAGACCGTGAAATCTATAATCTTGAATTTATGATGCCTGGAATAAAGAAGGCTTGATGAAATATTGTTAATGAAGTGTAAAGTGATGATAAAGAATAAGAAATTAACGGTATTATTGGATCGAGTGTCACGTTCTGACACGATATATTTGGATCGAGTGCCACGAGTTGCCACGATATATTTGGACCGGGTGTCACTTTCCAACACGATATTATTGGATCGGGTGTCACGTTCCTGCACGGTAACATTAAAGGAAAACATATTAAATTAAGTTAATGTACTCAATCTCGAAGAACTCATTTTTCAAAAGAGCAAGGTATGGAGGCATGAGTCCTCGTGTATGTTCTTGATATTGTGGATTGCTTATATACTTATTTCCGTATTGTTGTGACTTGTTCGCGTTGTTTGTTGTTTGTCACTTGCTAAGTGCTATAGTTGATTTTATACTATTAGTTATTGCATATTAGTTTCTATTTTGAATTGGCTAATGATATCTACTCAGTACATGCATGTTGCCCTGCACCCCTACTTGTGTTTCTCTTTGTTTTCTCTTGCGGAGTGCAGCAAGTGTACCGATAGCTTCGACTCGCCTTCAGCTCTAGCCAGTCTCCAGAACATCAGATTTCAGGGTGAGCTATTCCTTCTAGTTCGTGTTAGATTCTCTCGGTCATGTCATGATGTCCTTAGTTTTCGGACATAAACTATTCTATATATATATTTTGGTGTCGTTAATACTCTTAGACTTGATGTTTTGAGTTCTGCTCTAGCCAGTCTCCAGAACATCAGATTTCAGGGTGAGCTATTCTTTCTAGCTCGTGTTAGATTCTCTCGGTCATGTCATTATGTCCTTAGTTTCCGAACATAAACTATTCTATATATTTATTCTGGTGTCGTTAATACTCTTAGACTTGATGTTTTGAGAGTAGATGTCCTTGATGTGATGACTTTTAAAATTTGAGAAACGATATTTAATAAACTTTAGTGGATTTGTGTTTCTTATATTAATAAGATTTGACCTTCCACATGATGGTTTGTATTTCGTAAGTTGAACAAAAAATGTAAGTTGGGGTTGAATTTGTTAGTTCGTCCACCTAGAAGGTTAAGTCAGTGAGCCACTCACGACTCGTTCTGGATTGTGACAAAATAAAAACGATAATAACGATACGTTAAGAAAATAAATACTTAGCGTAGTTCGATCACCTTGACCTACATCATCGATCTCCATAAACCACACAACTAGGCATAAGTAAATCCGCCACCACCCAAACCCCACCTTGAAGAAATCAAGAAAAATAAAATAAAAGCTCACCCCTAAATAAAAAAGAACAGTTCTAAATTCTTAAAGATATTCATAATTTTTCTTCTGATAAAAGCACATGCAAGTGTGCATGTTCTCTATACGTAGACAAGCACAAGGTGGCAAGTATTATTAGTGGTTCGGCATATAGATTTACTTCTTTACCTTTCAGGTGGAGTTGATATTACTTTAATTACCTATCGCCCCAAGGAAAGAGCGGCTTCTGTATCCAACCTCCATGCAAATCCTCCGCCGTCCATTCTCCACACATCGCAAGGCAGAATCAACGAGTTTTTCTCCTTCCCGCATCTGACAACCCGAACCCGGCAAGTGAACGCCGCCGTGGCTTTGCTCTCCGGAAGCCGTACATCATCTTTCATCACGAGCCAAACAACCACTTCCCCTGCCCCTTCACCCACCATCGCCTTATACGCCTTGTTGGCCCACCTAACTCTGTTTAAACCGTCTGATATGAAACCTGGACAGCAGTCCCGCTCCAGGTTTATCAGTTTCTCCTCATCCGTACGCCCTAGCCCATACCCTTCCACCCACGCGTCTGTCACGCTTTCCACCTTTACCCATGACCCCACTACTCGTATTGGCTGAGGAAACATCACTCCTCCTCCTCCTCCTCTGTACCCCTGCAACTGACCATTATTATTATGGTTATCATTATTATTCCCTTGGTTACCACCAAAACTTCAATACATTGAATATACACTCTAATCATGTTTCATTAGTTTCGAGTAATATACTGGATGGTTCCAGCTTTGATTGTTGGTCTCCACAATATCATCACAAAACAATGTATGAGAAGCTTTACATCACCTTCAAAATGCAAATACACACCGATCAACTTCAAGTTACACATCAATAATAACATAATTCCACAAGGATAAATAAAACATTTTTATAAACTCGAGTAATGATCTAATTTGGGAGAGAAGGGGTCAGCTATTTTGCTAGAATAATACAAAATTTTGTCATAATCAAGTATTGCAAGGCATAAACTACTTATTACTATTAGGCATTTTGATTTGAAAGTAAGATTAAGTTGTTTCTTGAATGCTTCTTTACCTGCAAGTCATCAAAACTTTGAATTAAAAAAAGTAAATTACTGAATAACGATAACTCCATAAGTGCTCAACTATTTTACTATCATTATAACACCACCAGCTACCCATATGAAGGTTGTGGTAGTATGATGTACTACAACCTTTGCAAGGTCTTCCCAGTGCCTGGTGGACCATATATAGAGCAACACACCATGGAAAGAATTTAAAACAAAAATTAGAAAAAAATGACAGAGAATAAGAGATCGAGCAAGAGGAATTCATATATCATGTATGGACATACCCAATGCAAGCATAATCTTAAGGTTTAAAGGTTGACTTGTCTTAACCAAACCATCTTGGAAATTGGGAACTTAAATGAAAATAAGGCTATTAATAGGATAATCATGTATGATGCTAGAATTACAATAATTATGCTTTAATCTGATCAATACGATTAGAAAAAGTAAGTCTTAGCGACATGCATTAGGCCATGCTAACCATTAAATCATAGAGTTCACAGGCAAGATGCATCACCATCACTGGTAGAGAGAGTTGGATAAGAACATGGGCATATGTTTGGAAATAATTCTAACTCCTTTTACGAGGGAACAATTTAATAGTAATATGGTCCCAAAGCAAGAATATCCTTAAGTGAATGAAACTTTTTTGCTATAAAAGTAAATCCTAGTATCATAGACAAGATGTTCACAGTCCCAACAAATTTTACCTAGCACAAGCAACTATACTTCATAAACTTCATGCTTTTTGCACTTCATCTTTACAATATTTAACTCTCACAATGTACAAATCTAGAATCTTATTGTTTACATGCATTTAACAACAAAGTTCTTTAAGTTGTGCAAAATTTAATGATGTCACTTGGTTACAAAATGACACATTCTTTACATCTATAAGAGCTTCATACTGTTTACATGACATTATTGTTGTAAAGACAATTTTTCATATCTCATCTATTTATGAGCTACTTTCAAAATAAAAATAAAAATAGTAATCTATGTATTAAATAGATATTATTGCAGATTTACAAATGTAACTCAACTACAGTCTTGTGATTAGTTTCTCTATCTTCTTCTTTTCTAAAGAAGTACGACAGAAGTATTGGAGATTGTTTCTTCGTTTAGCTCACCTCATTCTTCCTTGTCACAGTGTATCTAAAATAGGAAATTATCAACTTCATCGATATGAAATCTCACAAAATACAAACACACACTATACATTCATTTTTTAAGAATGGGTGAATTTGTTAAATATAAGAAATGCGAAAATTGAATGTCAACTTAAAAGCATGAAAAAATATGGACAAATAACTTCCTGGTAAAATAGTAATATTGTACGCAACTCATTGTTGTTCAACATGTACTCTTTGTCTGTATACTATAATACTAAAGCCCTACTATAGTACCAAGAATACTTTTAGATGCTCCGCTTTCATGATACCTAGGCAAAATGTTCAGGTTTCATTGGAATAAAAAATATGATACTTGGTTTAGTAATTATCTTTTGAAGATCTAATCACCCACCTTCTAATAAAAAGTATCCTATCATGTTATATATCATATGAACTATCTCTAGCTTGCACCTTTATTTTTGTCAAGTCAACCACCATTAAATTTGACAATTTAATCATGATAACTTTAATGACTAAAGATCCAAAGTACGATGAAGACTAAAGTTTGAGGGAAGGCGCAATGAAATAGGGGAAAACTTAAAAAGGGGTGCCGACACTGGCTCGTTGCTTATAAAATCAATTAGATTTTAGTCCTGTGGTTTGTGAAAAATTTGTTTTACTTGTCATTTAAATTTTAGATCCATTGGAGCAGTTCAACCTGGAGGAAAGTTATTGTCTATCAAAGTATATAAAGCAATAACTGACGTAATATTATTTTTGGGAGAAATCTGAATGTCTTGGGCGTCAGAAGATATGAAAGAATATTCATAGCGTTGTCCAATTGCAGTGTCCGAGCCACCTTATACTAACCTAGACAATGAACCATCATAAGTATCTGGTAGCTCTACTCACCAACTTTAAGCAAATAGGGGTGTTTTGATCTAGCTCCACTGGAATTTGAACCTTCCAAAAGCACTTTAATCAAAAGTGACGAGTCCGATCATTTTAGGATAAAAATGCTGCCAAAGACATGCCAACATAATTGTAAAATACCTTTTATTCATCCACTTCAAAGAAAAATTGGATATTTCTACAAAGAAAAAAAATATACAACACAAACGTTTCAATGAGATATATCCATAACTGAATTTGCAGTGTCAAATCGTCAACCTAAACACAAGTCAATCAAATTTTGAGTTATACCTGTAAATCGACAACACTTAAAACTCAATTTCCACTAAAATCACAAATTTAACTTCACACTTTCAGGCTTCAGCAATCAGACTACAATATTGTCATTGGTGAAAGAAAAACAATTCTTGACAAAAACTAAAATCATATGTAAGTAGTCATTAACACTAACAAGTCTAAAAACAGTAAATTGATGGATCCAAAGTAGAAAGGATTGTACCTTTCGAGGAATGAATTCGATTAGAGAAAGTAAAGTCAAAAGTGGTCGAGCCAGTCCCTATATATTCAAAACTCAAGAGGTATAGAAAAAGTATTTTCTTAACCATTTAGAATTGGTGTTAATCAGCAGTAATAAAGATTTCTCATCTCAAAAAACAAGACAAACAAGTTTGGTTTGCGAATCTTTATAGTTGGCCAAGAGGGTACAAAAACAACATAAACAAATCAAACTGCCTTTCAATATAAACCTAAAAATCGTTAAAAACATTGTCTTTGTAAAAGTTTTGTCAAATTCATTAATAATATCTTCAAGAAAGTTTTGATCCTTGTTTTTCTTTCACCAAGATTTATTGTAGTAGAAATAGAGTAGTGGTAGACCGTTAGTAAGCTAAAGCGGGGAAAAAGAATAAATAATGACTAAAGAAAAAAGGAATTTTAAAGATTAAAATGGAATAGCAAAGAGACAAAGAAGACAAAAAGGGAACAACTGAGCTTGACCCTTCCAGATTCTAAATGGATCCCACTTGTGTCCCTCAAAATATACTATTTTCCATTAGTCCAACTTCATAGTGATTTAGTTCTAAGCTAAAATTCCTTCTTTTTATGAGTTTGGGAGAAGCCAATTGAGTTAATAAAGTAGAGTCTTTGATCAAGATGACAGCAAAACTATAGAAGGTAAAGGTACAACCTTTAACCAAACATTAATTGTGTACACAACTTGCTTTTTCTATTTCTTATTTTTTGGCCGTGAATTTCACGTCGACTTGAGCTTGAGATCTCTAGGTTTGATTCATCAATGTTGGTATCTAAGTCACAAATTAATGTTGTCCTCAAAATACCTCATAGTTACTCAACTATATCCGTAGTATCAAGATTTTGATCACTCAATTGTTCTTATGGATCTCAATATGTTTGGCTAACTACGACGGAATAGAGTCATTCTAAGTAGAATCCCTTCTTACGATATGTCAGATAGAGGGGATCAGTCATGTAATAGAATTCCTTTGTTGTGGTTACCACGCTCTATCATGGAATTTAGGGTCTCGGGGAGGAACAATGAGCCTACTGTGATGATTAATACGGGTACCATGGTACCTCCTAAGCTCAATCTTCATTCCCCATGAATCTTGGCAAAGAAATAGTTCAAGACATCGGCTCCAAGTATACCAATTATGGTGGACAGTTGAAAACCAATGTCGAGTGGTCCTATGTACTTCTATGGAGCCATTTCAGATAGGTATAGTGGAACAAACTCCAATTCAATGAAACAAAAACAATGTTAATCACCATGCAACAAAAATATCTAGCTTAACTGAAACTAAATGAAGAAAATGACAAATAGTTAGTCCTCTATTTCAATTTTTTTAGTGTCTTATTGTCATTGTTTTTGCTCTAACTAAAAGAGAATGTATCTTTCTTTCTACATAGGATAACTCTCTAATTTTAACATTCTACCTAACATGTTTAATACGTCAAGATTAAGATAGTATTTTGATACATTATACACATCTTTAATTTAAAATGTATGTTCAACCGCAATAGTTTGTTGGACTTGTAGTATGCATATCAGAAATTTGTCGTTATAAAAATCAGTAGATCTCAAACTTGGCCAAATGAAACAATTGAGGCAGTTGAACAATATGTTGAACCAAAATTCAGATTTTTTGTTGCTTAAATAAAAATAAGCACAGAATGTTCTTTCATCTGACATCCAAGATTGCTTCTCCTTTATGAAATAGCATCTTACTATTTCAGAAAAATGCACACAAAGAAATAATTACAGAAAGGGGTCTAGCCAAAGTTAATTACCTCTAACGCGAGTGGCGTTGGATACTTGAGAAAATCTGGATCTTCTTGTCCATAAACTTCCTACACATCTTCAAAGTTGTAGAATTATTTGAATGAGATTTACTAAAGCAGAAAACTAAAGAGCAAAGATTTTGCTCATTAGTACTGGCGGAATATATCAACTATAAGTGGAAAAAAAATTCATCCCTGAGACTTAAATTGCAGCAGACTTTCACTAAAAAATATTAGTAATAACTTGATAGAAGCATATCTCATTTAGCTTGAAGAGAGAGTGTAAAGAGCTGAATGAAGTTTTGGCTAAGAAATAATAAAATAAAATAAAAGAGTACCTAAATGGCGATACCCACCTGAGAAGAAGATGAAAAAACATTCTTCCAGAACTATTTGTCTTTTTCTCTTTAACTTTCTACTATGATCGTTCTATTCTTCAGACTTCAGAGAGTAATAAAAGAGAGAATGGATTTTACAAGTCGAATGAATGTACCACCTAGTAAAGAAAACTTAGAATCTTCGATACAGGGATGAAAATTTTGCTGATTAATTTGAGTGGGTGCTTCAAAGTATGGTTGATAAGCTATTTGAGAAACTTCTCCTGAATTTTGAAAGCTAATCAAATCATTTGGTTTGGAGATCGAAGTAGAAGAGACTGAAAGGGAGAGTTAAAGAAAAGTGGAGAATCATCGAGAAACAGAGTAATTGAAGAAAGAACATGTGGAAAATACGAAAATAGCCTTGGTTTTGTTCTAAATAACAAAGAATAGACCTATGTCCAACTTTGGCTACACAATGTACCATCAAACTATGTTGTGGTCGTCATGCTTTTTTTTTTTTTTGGCCGTCATGTTCCTCATGTTTCTATATAATAGAAATATATATATAT
The DNA here is from genome assembly GCA_029007595.1 of Solanum commersonii. NCBI lineage: Eukaryota > Viridiplantae > Streptophyta > Magnoliopsida > Solanales > Solanaceae > Solanum > Solanum commersonii. The sequence continues at coordinate 521,767 of JAJTWQ010000033.1, forward strand.
ATTACTAATTACTAGTTATTAATAAATACAAACAACCCTAGGTGGGGACGAGATTATTAACGTGTCTACGGCTAACAAGGTTATTTTTGACATTTTAGGCCTAGGTTTGGTCTTGGTTGATTTTTGGAGGTTCCGAGCTTAATTAGCCTTTTTAGGTATTGTGTTAGTTTCTTGCGACTTTCATGGATGTCAGATCAAGGAGACCTCGGATTCGTGTTTTGACGGTTCCATTAAATTCGAAATGTTGAGTGTAGTCGATTTTCACATGTGGTTTGTGTCTACGAAGCTCTAAATGAATCCTGAGGGTCCTTTTGCTGATTATTGTGTAATTGTGTTGGTTGATTTTTTGGTACCTGGTGTGCCTTGTGATCGTGAGAAGTTGATCGCTTTCGTGAGGGACAAGTCCAGGTGGCCTAACCTTTGAGATCGCGACCTTCGCGAATGTAACACTCCGAAAATTTCTAAGCTAAGATCTGAATCATTCTATAATACCTCGCAACTCTACTCTTAAGATTTGAATCGTTCGTGTAATACCTCGAACTTTGAGAAGGTCTAAAGAGGGTTAACAAACAAGTCCATAACCAAAATGGACCATGGACCCTTCACGAAACCCTAAGCGGTCTGTTTAGGGGTCCACGACCCGTTTATGGCATGGTGGCCAACCGTCCAAAGGCTGCCAAGGTGGGGGTCACCTAGACCGGACCCTAGACAGTACGTAGTGGCTTGTACGGTCCGTTTAGGGGTCCATACAAGTCACCTATCAACTTTTAAGTTTTGGGTCAATTTTAGACAATCATATTTCTCAACATATAATGAATTAGATAGCACATAACTTATTAAATTAAAGGTCTTTAGGTCCTTTTTCCAAGGCCATTAAGTTTTCTCCATTTCGAGTTCGGAGTAAAAAGTTATGCTTGTTTTAGTAAGGCACTATCAGTCAAATGAATGTTTAGTAAAGGTGATATATGAGTGTATTTAGGTAGTGTTTTTCCATATTGTAGGCTAATATATTTAGGAAAGAGGTTGGAAGAGGAAGTGAAACGTTGGGAATGAAATGTGTATTTGTTTTAACCAGCAGGTAAATGTAATTTTGGGTGGGTATAGTTAATTTGAATCGGATGTAGTTAATTTGTGTCGAGTGTAGTTAATTTGGGTTGGGTATAATTAGAAATGGGTGGGTTTGTAAATTAATTTAAGTAATTAAATTGTAAACAATAGATGGACACCACTCAGCACATATTTAAAAAAATTTAATTGAATTATTTAAATTACAATTCGCTATAAAAGTGATCAATATTGGACCTAAATGTGGATGACAGAGGTATTTGGGAGCCAATAGGTGGATGACAAGGATATTTTGAGAGTCAATAGGTGGATGGAGGGTAGTTTTGTACTATTCCCAATAGTTCGATGGTATTTTAGGCCTTATTCCGTTAATATATTAAGTAATAATTTAACTTCAAATCATCAATTTAAGCTTTAAAGGCTTGTTATTCAACATTATAACATGACTCATATACAAGGTGTATGTGAATCTATTTGTGAGATTATTTACACCCAACACATATATATGACTTACTTTAGACCATGAATTTTAAAAGTTTTTTTAATTTCTTAAACTCCACACATAGTCAAACACTTTTATATAAATTATTGTAATAAGGCATAAGTATCCCTTGAACTATACCAAAAATCTCAACAACACACCTAAATTTAACTAGGGTCCTATTATCCTCTCCCTCCCAAAAAAAAATTATTTTAAAATGAAATAAACACACCTTAAATGCTGATGTGACATAAAGAGTGTACACCACCACAAATTATAATGAGCACTGCTAACTGGCAAGATAGAATTTTGGCACGAATTGCCAAGACATAGGTAAATGACAAAAATGTCCCTTTGACTCCAAAACCACTTGTATTTCCCTCCAAAAAAGAAAATCACTTGTATGAGGCTTTTATTGGCTGCCAAATGTACAAATGGGACCCATACCTTAACTATTTCATTTTCTTTCATCTTCTTACTCTTTTTCATTCATTTTTAAAAAATTTCCTTCGACTTTCTTTTTTCCTCCTCTATGTTACTTCATTTGTCAGAGTTATAAAGAATTTTTAAGACTTGCCCAAAATGTCTAATATGCATATTTTACGGTATTATTTATTTGAGAGAAAAAATAAAGTGAATGTGGCGAGAAAATTTTGAATTAATTTTTGAATGAAATGGAAGAAATTGAAGGTAATGAAATTACAAATAAAAAAATCGTAAAATTTTGCGTATTAATTTCTTGAACTTTTTATTTTTTTGTACGTATTTTATAGAATGATATATACGAAATATGAGAATTTAGATATTTTATTTTGTGTTTGTTTATAAAAGATTATACATTGATTTTTTAATATAACTTTTTTCATCATATATAAAATAAAAAAAAAAAATGTTATAAATATTTTTAAAAAAAAATTCTTTGTTCTATTCATGTATTTCTCTTTATAATAATCAAGTTATTTGCATTTACTTCGTATATTAATTTATATTTTTTATTTTAAGAATGTCAAGAATGAATTTTCATGTTCAAAATAACTTATGTCTTTTTAATTGATTATTTTTATTTAAATCAAGCATCATCAAGACATATTATATCACAACTAAATTTTTAACTTTTTGTAAAAAAAATAAAATCGTTGGAACAAATTTATCATATTTCTTAGAAATAATTAAATTCTTAGCTAATGCATACATTTTTTGAAGGATCCTATATATAATTAGATCAATTTCTTACATTATCATATATATTCTAATCGATCAAAACCAAATAGAAAAAAAAATAAAAAAAATAAAGTGATAATAAAATTGACTTAATTAATTTGACTTAATTTCAACGTTTGAAAAATCAAATTATCGACCAAAACCAAATAGAAAAAAAATAAAAAAATTAAAGTGATTAAAAAATCGATTCAATTAATTTGACTTAATTTCAACATTTCAAAAATCAAATTAATTTATTTAATAAAAAAATTATCCAAACTAAATCACGGCTAATTCTACTAGAAATAATTAAATTTCTGCATTTGATAAATAAACTAATTAATACGAAAAATAATAAAATTACAAAAAGAATCGGAAAAGAAGAAGAAGATATGGAATTGGAGAAAAATAATAAAGAAATGGAGCCTTTTAGCTTCTTCTTTTTAGTGGGACCCTATTAAAAGTGGTTTTACTTTTAAGGGTAATTTAGGTACATGAAATAAATGAATTTATCCAAATGTCCTTAACTTTTCACCAAAATTATGAAAATACCTGATTTTTGTTGTTCATGTCATTTCGTGCCAAAAATCTGTCTTGCCAATTATATTTTCCGTTATAATTATAACTATGCTTCAATCCCAAACTATTTTAAATTTGATTTTTGAGAACTGTGCCTACCACAAACTTTCTGCTAGCCATGGCTGTAGACTGCAGTAATGAAATGCAAGCATTGAGTAAACATTAAAAAAGTGCCTCAATTTTAGGGAAATTTCACATCTTTCATTGCGGTTATATTCTTTTCAATTTTTGCACAAAATTGCATGCTATAAATAAAGACTTAGGACTCGTTTGGTAGGAGGTATTACATAGAATAGTCCATGGATTAAAATTTAATCCATCTAATACATTGGTTGGTTATATTATTTTATTTTATTCATGGATTGCTTATACATCATATATGGTCTTATTTTATCCCTAGTAAATGGAGGGATAACTAATTAAACCTTGGATAAGACCCCTAAATGACAAAATTATCCCTTTTCCTAAATTTCTTTTGTAATTTAATTTTCTTTTTATTTATATTGAAATAATTATAAATGTTCTTTTTAATTCTCCAAATTTGTTTAGTGTAATTTAATGATTTTATTAATATTTTTTTCTCCTGTTTTTTTATTCAATGTAGTTCGTCGATTAACCACTTGAACTATTTTTTTAATAAGCTTTAGCTATTGAACAATATAAGTAGTCTTAAATCTATATTAAGTTTAAGATATACTTGACCAACAAAAAAAGTGGTACATCATACCTCAAATATATATATAAAACTTAACTAGTATGTATGTATATATTTAACTTAACTAGTTAAATGAAATAGAAAATCCTAAAAAACACAATATTGTCCCACAACAACTTTGATTAATTATTATCTGGGTAAGGGACTTTGGTATAAAATTGTATAAGTATATTTTTAGATCTTCATTTTTGATAAGTTTAAACTCTCTTGTCAACATCCGGTTGTCATATACAATAATTATACAGATTAAAATTTGTAAAAATAAATAAATAAAGATTTAGAATATATTTTTTTTTACTATGAATTTTATTCAACTGTTGCGTAGTATTAAATTCTTGTTATTAATTATGCACAAAAAAGAAACAAAATTGTTTCAATTTATATAACACTCTTTTTCTTTGTTGTTATTTTCTAAAAAAAAATTACCGTAGTGTTATGGTCCGGTTATCTACCTTGACTCAATTACATGAAATAAACAATCTCATAATAACACAAGGGTATAATAGGAAAGAAATTTTTTGTAGAGTTTTAAATCAAACACAAGATTAAGTGGAAAGTAATGAACCAAACACTTGACAAAAAATAATCCCTGCACTACTAATCTCTGCATTACTAATCCCTGTGTTACTAATTCCTGCGTTACTAATCCCTGCATTACAAGTCTCTGCATTATCAATGTTTGTACCAAACGACCCCTTATTGTAGTTTACAAGATGAGAGTGACTTCCATGCCAGACAAGATGAGAGACACGAGACTAAATAGTTAGGACCTTATGAAAAGGAGGTGTGTGGATGTGTCAATAAAAAAGTGACTATTAAGACATAGTACAACTTCAACTTATGAGGATATGATCGGGTGTTGTCACTCTTCATGTGTGAGAAGGCAGGGGGCTACCCTCCTCTCTGTTTCTCCTTATTAGTAATACTAGTAAACTTAGCCGCGCTACGCGCGGTGTGAAAATTTTTTAAAGATATTTTTTTTAAAAAAAATTCAAATAAATTGGATAACAAATTTTAACACATAAATTTGTAATTTTAACTTGATATATGAGATATTGATTTCATAAAAAAGAAATCCTTAAATAAGCACCGTCTAATAGCTATTCTTTTGTGTTAGTTATAATAATTGAAAATTTATGACTTTATTATCCATTCGAATGAGTTCTTTTATAGAGTTATGACATAGTAATAAGAATAAAGATAATAAATTTATGAGAAAAAGGAAGGAAGATATACATTTGATAGTAGATTAACAAAAATAGTCTTCCCTTCAAATTTATGGAGAAAAAAAGAGATAACTTCATAGTCTTCCCTTCAAATTTGGCTTTATAACACTCACCTCTTAATATTATTATATTACATTTACCTACCTCATTTTAATTTTCTTGTAATACTTCTAAGTATATACAAATATAGATTATTGTTCAAAATTATATATTTGAGTAATATGTTCCTCAAAAGCAGCTTAAGAATCTCGATCAAAGAATTTTCTAGGCAGCATCATACATATTGATAGAATTTTCATCTAGATTCCTAGATATTTAAATAAAATATTTGATAAAGTAAATAAATGATCAATCTTACATCTCTATAAGAAGAGTACTATTAAAACCTTTTTTTTAATTAATAAATTGCCCTTATTTCAACCTATTTCAGTAGCTGCCTTTATTGTGGAAAGAAAACATAGGTTTTAGTTGTTATCAGTGATGAATCATCAATTTTTTCCCCTTTTAAAAAAAAATCAAATTGGTGGAAGAAACTATTAGGCCTCTTCAATAAATGGAAATGTGTAAATTTGAAGAGAGAGATTGTTGGTGTTAAAATCTTACAAAAATATATTACAAGATTTCATATCACCTTATTTATATGTTGATTTATTATAGACGTAGATTTTTTTTCCCTTATGATTATTTATTATATAAATAAACAGTAGATGAATATTAATTTGAAGAGAGAAATTGTTGGGAAAAAAAGTCCAAAATCTCACAAAAAAATATATTACAATGTTAGACATGGAAAGATTCCACATCACCTTATTTATGTGTTGATTTATTATAGATGTAGATATTTTTTTCTTTCCTTATGGTTATTTATATAAATAAACAGATTAATCAAAGAAAAAAAAAAGATATTACTCTCACACACAAAAACAATAATCATCATGCTTTAAAAGAGAAGTCATGTTATCATTCTATTCAAAGTATAAATTTACAATGAAGAAAAGATAACAATATTCTTACCTAATATTAATACTTAGCCATCAAAAATGTAACTGTTACAATTTTTGTTGGCAAAATGGCAAAATTTGATAACAAAACAATATGATGAAAATCAATATGTTACCACGTAAGGCAAATCACGAATAAAAACTAATAATTCAAGCTTGCCTAGAAAGAAAAAAAAAATAGTCCAATGAGAATAGATTGAACAATTGAGATTTTCCTTTTTCCCTTCTCTTAAACTTAATATGGTAATGTTGACATTTTTTTCACCAACAATATATATCCTGCATTAATATATATATATATATATATATATATATATATATATATATATATATATAAACAAATCAATTACCTTAAAAATAAAAAAAAAGAAATGAATTGTAAGATTTTGATACTACATACAAGGTCTACATAAATATATAGATTAATTGAGTTAAAAGGAGTGATTTCTTTAGTTTACTCTTCCAAAAGAAAAAAAATAGTTGTTGTCAATGTTATTGTTGTTGTTCTTATTTTTATTCTTAATTCTTATTATTGTTGTTGTTGTTGTTGTTATTATGGATTAATAAAAGGAGTGAAATTTTCTGTGTTACGTCATTTTCTATACCTAATTTTATATATATAGAGATAGAGATTTAAATATAGATATATAGATTGTTAGTGGGAAAAAAAATTAATAAATGAGAGAAACTGTCTCCTGTCTTTGTTTCTTTTCCTAAGGTCTCTTTGAGTAGTATCTTATGATTGATATTTTTTCTTTACCCTCAAATAGAAATTAAGCAAACATTGAAAAGGATGCCAACAAAAAGTAAAAAAAAAGAATTGAAACGAAAAAAAAATTAATTAAATACATATATCGAATATATCTTCACCTTATTCCTCTCTAAAACTTTAAAACATGAAGCTTCGATTATTTTCTTCATCGTCGTTATTTTTATCTCATATAGAATTGAGATGCCATTCTCCTACAAAAATCAAATACAAACTTTTTTCATAATTTTAAACAAAAAAAAAAAAAATCACATAAAGCAAACAAAATCAAATACAATTTTTTTCATAATTTTGCACAAAAAGAAATCACAAAAAGCAAAAAGAGAGGAGAAAAAAAATAAAGAGGCAGAGAAGAAGATGTCAACCCAAAAACTCCAATAAATTATTTGAATTCATACGCTTTCTTATTTTTATAATATTCATGCCACATCAGCTGTCTCATCATTCAGCTTTATATATATATATAGATTATTTAGGAATCACATATTTTCTTTGTCCTTTAGAATTTATTACTATTTGTTGCTCATTTGTTTCATATACCAATGATTTTTTCCTTCTTATTTTCTATTAATCATGCTTTGAATTCTTTTTCTTTTGAGATGAGTGTCTATCTAGAGAGAATAATAGAAATACAGATCACTTTTTTGAGAGAATTCTAATAATTTTAGATATTGTTACATCACTTACATTAACACAACAAATAATTAGCTACATTATTTCTTAAGGACCAAATTGCATTCTATATATTTATGAAGTCAGATAAAAGCCATATTTTGATAAAAACTGGTTTTAGTGATCTCTGTTCCTTTGGTTATTGTTTTGCCAGTTTGAAAGAGTTTATTTCTTTATATTATTAATCAATATCAATCAAATACAACTAGATTGTTTGAGTCGACTATATGAATAATCATCCACGCCCATGCAATTTGAACCCATGCAATAAGGTACAGAAAAGTAGGAAATTTCATCAAATACAAAAGTAGATTTCATTTTACTAACAATCATAACTGAAATTCAATGAAACATCAGCTTCACAATAATGCATAATGCGTGATTCATAAAGTTTAACTAAATTCCTAATTTAATCACTATTTACTGATACTAAATTCAAACCAAAATCAAACATATCAAATAAAGAATTTTTTATCATAACTGAAATTCATCAAAACATCAGCTTCGCAATTCATAATTCAATTGTTTAACTAAATTCCTAAATTAATTACTATTTACTGACACTAAATTCTACTCAAAATCAAACAGCTCAAACAAAGTTTTTTTTTTTTTTATCAATAAAAACAGTTACTAACAATCATAACTGAAATTCAATGAAACATCAGCTTCACAATTCGTAATGCGTAATCCATAAAGTTTAGCTAAATTCCTAAATTAATCACTATTTACTGATACTAAATTCAAACAAAAATCAAACAGATCAAATAAAGAATTTATCTTTTTTATCAAAAAAAAAAAAAGTTACTACCAATCGTAACTGAAATTCATTGAAACATCAGCTTCACAATTCGTAATTCAAAATGTTTAACTAAATTCCTAAATTAATCGCTATTTACTGATATTAAATTCTATCCAAAATCAAACAGCTAAAACAAAAAATTCTTTTTGAGGAAAATTAATAGCAATCATAACTGAAATTCATCCATACATCAGCTCTGCAAAGCGCAATTCAAAAAGATTAACTAAACTCCTAAATTAATCACTACTTACTGATACTAAATTCCATCCAAGATCAAACAAAAATTTCATATAAACAAAAATAAACAGTTACTAGCAATTAGGGGTGTCAAAAATGAACCTAAACATAGATAACCCGTCCAGAATTTTAAGGGTTGGGCTCGAGATAATTTAACTTGGATTCAATCTCAACCCATTCAAGCCTAATCCATTTTAAGAGAATCCTCAATTGAGCCCAATTCAATCTCCAATTTCAACCTATTTTAAAACTCTTTACAAGATATGTTCTTATATTAAAGGTATAAATTATTATCTATTTAACATCTTTTAGGATTTATCTATCCATTTGTTACTTTTTTAAAAAAAAATCTTGAGCTGAAATTTGAATTGTGATTATAAAAATTAAATATCACTATGTTAAAATTATTGAGATTAATAGGGTCAAATTGGGCAGGTCAAGACCCAACCCGTTCTTTAGCCCATTTGAACCCAACCAATTTAAGCCCAAAGTAAACTTGGGCGGGTCAAGACCCAACCCGATTTCTATTTCAACTCATTTTAATATGAGCAACTTTCACATATAGCAAACATAAAAATCAAATTTGTATGTTATAAATATAGTTTATATAATTGTGTTTCATAGCAAACATAATGTTTGCTATGAAGCATCAAATTGTATAATTCGCTGGCTCCTCTTCAGATTTGTATATTTCCGCTAGCAGACCATTTGTATAAATTGTTGTCAGCCTCTCGTTTGTATAAATCGTTAGTAGCCTATTAATTCAATTTTATGTGTTTATATATCTACATAAAATTTGAATTTGTATACAATTGAATCAAAATAAAATGTTTGTATATCAAATATCTCTCTCTCTCTCTGGCTTTATACAAACATAAATTATACATTGTATTTTGTATAATATGTGTTTGTATAAAGCGAGAAAGAGAGAAAGGCAAAAGAGAACTGCGCAGGGGAATATTTGTATTGTATAATTATAAGTGTATATGACGAATATATATGTATTCGCGTGTGTATATACAATTTTCTCTCGTTTTATACAAACAAAAACGCAATTTATACATTTATGTTTGTATAAAACGAGAGAGGCGAGCGAGAGAGGGAGAGTGGCGAGCAAGAATTTCAGGGAGAGGCGATTGGCAACACTTTGCTACGGGGCACAATTAAATTAAACTATGGTTATAACATTTAATTTGAATTAATAGTTTGTCATTATATACAATTTTCCCTTTTTAATATCTCTAATTTCAATCCAACCCTCCCATTTGACACCCTACTAGTAATCATAACAAAAAAAAATTAATCGAAACATCAGCTCCGCAAATCGCAATTCAGAAAGTTTAACCAAATTCCTAAATCGATCAGTATTTACTGATAGCACCAAATCCTATCCAAAATCAAACAGATCAAACAAAGAATTTTTAATTATTTTTTTTCAAAAAAAGAAACAGTAAGACGAAGAAATCAACCAAATAGAAGAAGAATAAAGGAAGATCAAGAGCTTTACCTGTCAGAACAATAGCTTTGACATCATTTCTCATAGCTGCCTCATTCCATTTCTCCTTTAATCCAGCGAAAACTACAACCAAATCAAAACTCAAAATCAAAATTCCGCTTCAACAAAACAAATCAAAATTCCATTTCGATGAATTTTAAGCTTACTTTGAATAGCAAGAGCATTCAACGGCGGATTGACGAATGTAATTACCGCAACGCCGTCGTTCCCAACCTCCATCGTCACTTTTGCTTTCGCCATTTTCAACGAAAATTATTAATCTTAGCTCAAAATTTTAGGAATTGAATGAAGAAAATTGAATTTATATAGGAATTCAATTGAATGAATCTACTGTACATTTTAATGGATTGTGGTGCATTGGTGGAGTGTTTTACCTTAACTAGAGGTCTCGAGTTTGAACCTTCGGTATGGAGAAAATTTTGTTGGGAGCGTCACCCCAAATGGCCCTACAGTACGTGATCTGAATTCAGTCGGAGCTCTAATGTGGACTTCGGACACCGGGTGGAAAACCAAAAAAAAAATAAAATTGGTGTGTTATTGTATACATTAACTCTTATTAGCACATAAGTTCGGAATTATATGAAATATGGACTCGTCCTTTACCTAGCTCCCAATATAAATATACAATTCTGTTCAAAGGGATGACAACGGGTCAGATTTGACTTTGTGCTATGAGAAATTTTGTCAAGTTTTTAAGCTACAAGTGTTAGGTTTTTGTAATAATAATAAACAATAATATCAACTAACTAAAGCAAATTATGCGGGGTGAATTTATGTAGGACGGATTCATGCGAAGCATGGCGAACTAAAAGTTTTGTGGATTTACGCAAATTTGCTTTACAACAGTTTCGCTCTATTAGCCATCTCTATTTGTTCCCGACAAAAGGTAGGATTTAAATTTTGTGGTCTACACCTAACTTATACATCAAATTATTATGTCTTTATTGTTAAAACTAAGGGGAGCTTGTGTATGGACAGTGTGAAAAATATAAGGAAAATGACTCAAATATGTCATCGAACTTTGAAAAAAGGTTCACCCATGCCATTATTTTTTAACTTCAATTGCAAAATTACTTTTTACACGTGGTCAATTATGATTTGGTCACATCATTAGTTAGATCAATTTTTTAAAGGCCAAAATTCTAAAAGTCATCTGTGTAATTAAAAAAAATCACCCAAATTAAAAAACGCATACATTGTTGGAATACATGGTATCAAAGTCACATATGTTCTTGTTCTTGGATCAGAGTAAGACATGATCATCACCATATGAGCTAACCCACTGTTGGCCCCTAAGTTATATAGTCCACCCTCCCACTATTCATGCTTGTGCGCCAGAGGATTTTACAGACTCAAATTGGTAGAGGGAATGGATTACTGTCTATTTATATAGAGAATTCTTACCTCATAAGTTAGCTTAGTTGTGAGCCCAATGTCCTTTTCTTAAACACTAATAACATGATTAGGTGTATGTATAACCATGGGGTTGATGCTCGAGGAGGCAACAACAATAATTATAATTATGCCTCAATCCCTAACTATTCGAGATGAAAACAGTAAACACAACATAATATATCCTAGGTAATCACAAACTAATATACTCTGACTTTAGAGATCTGTACCTACCACAAACTTTTTGCTAGCCAAGTGTCACGGACTTAGAGTCTCACTAATGCTCCGTGCGGCACTTGACAACTTACTCACGAATCTTTCACGATCTTGTAAACTCAAGTAAGCCCTTTGAAACTAAGATTGCTAAGAGAATGAAAAGGAAGACTTAGAAAATTTTGGAAGATTGCTTTACACTTATTTGCTTTGCTTTCTTGCTTGGATGTCTTGCAAATGAATGGCACCCCCTATTTATACTAACTCCTAGGGACTAAAGTACAATTTTAAATTACATCCTAAGTCCCTAAATTTATTTACACAAAAGCCCCTCTCTAGAATTCTCTACTTTCTTGGAAACTATCTAAATTATTCTAGAGAATTCCTTAGAATTCTCTAGCCTTCTTGAATCTTCTAGAGGGTTCTAGAGTCTTCCGGAAACCTCTCCACAACTCTAGACCCCTCCGCCCTCATCTGGACGCAAAATTCGACTGCGAAGTGGCGGGACGTGACACTCTCCCCTATCTATTGATACGATGACCGCGTCGCATTGCCGCTACATCGTCATCCGAGCCTTGGGCATGCGCGACAAATAGTCCATTGACTCGATTAAGGCCCTTGCGCAACGCCTTCAACGTCTTCCATATCGCTTCTAGCTCGGTCTTCTATCCTACCTTCTTCCTAGGAGGCAAGCGCCTCGGCGGCTTCTTTGGTATCACGACATTGTTCTCTTTTGGCACCTTCTTCATGCACGGTGGCAAGGACCTTCTTGCACCATTGTCCTTCTTCGAACTTGCAATGGTGGCTCTAGATGTCGACTCCTTCTTCTTAGGGTTTTTCTCGAGTTGCATGGCCATTAGGCGTACTTGTCCTTCCGTCTTAGGCACCTTGACCATGGGCACCATACATGATCTTCCTTGCTCCATGACTAGAAGTCGTTGGAGGTAGGGGTCGATCACCGCGTGGTACTGCTGTAAGAACTCCTGCCCAAGAATTATGTCAAAGAGATCTAAAGGAGTGACAGTGAAGTTGGCCTTACCTTGCCACTCACCAGGCGTGATGCTCACTCCATGCGCGATTCCTCTCACATGAGTCGGGGGTGCATTGACCGTCCTGAGTTTGGGCGTTACTTGGATTGTAACTCAACCCCAACCTCGTTGCTGCCTTTTTGGTCATGAGATTGACCTCTGCACCCGTGTCGACCAAAGCACAAGCGGGTTTTCCATTGATCTTAAGGTCGACATACTGCGCGCCGTATCCTCTTGGCTTCTCTGGCCACTTCGTGATGGCTCCGCATAGTCCTATCAAGCCCAACTGCGTCGTCCCTTCGCCTTGTCCTTGCTCCTGGGCGTCTTTCTCCTTTCGCTCTCGCAGGATGGCACCAAGGCTCTTCAGTTCAGGACACCTTGCATAACCATGCGGCCCGCCGCATATGTAGCAACCACCTTTGTTGGCAACCTCTGCCTTCCTCTCCATGTTGCCATGACGTCCAGATTTCTTGCCATTGGACTTGTAGGTATCATGATTCTTGGGATGTGGCCGCTGCTCCTCGCCTTTGCCACGATCTCCCCCACCATGGTCATGACTACCTCTCATCTCTTCTCCTCTGGCTCTGTCGGGCTTCTCATGCCTGAAGTCTGTCAAAGCTTCGGCCTGCGTGATGGCTTCATCTATGGTCCTGACTTGCCGACGTTCCAACTCCGTCCTGGCCTAATTTTGCAACCCATCCATGAAATGGAACAACATATCATCTTCCGTGATGTTAGGAATTTGAAGCATGAGGGTAGTGAACTTCTGCACATATGCGTGTATGCTGCCCGTTTGCGTCAGCTCCCTAAACTTACGCTTCGCCTCATAGATGACGTTGTTAGGGAAGAAGGTTTTCTTGAACTCCTCCCGGAATTGCTCCCATGTGTTGATGGTGCACGTCCCCTTCCCTATCTTGGCCTCTTTGCGCCTCCACCATAGTTTGGCCATCTCCGAAAGATACAACACAACAGTGTTGATCTTACTCTCATCGCTCTTCAGCCTGTTGCACTTGAAGTAATTCTCGAAATGCTAAAGGAAATTCTCCACCTCTCGCGCGTCACGGACGCCTTTGAACATAGGTGGCTTGGGAACCTCGACCCTGGCTTCCCTATCTCGGTCAAGCGACGATGATCCTCCAGCTGCCACACCTTCCTTGAGTGCTTTCATCTCGACCTTCATGGTCTCAATCGTGCTCAATACCTCCATGAGCCGACACTCCAAGAAAGTGATAGCCTCTTTCATCTCGAACTCGGCCCGCTGACGTCCCTCCAACTCCTTGCGAAGGCTTTCAGTCTCCTCAAGGGTGAAGTCCTCAAGGGTCTTGAACTTGCCATCGGTCCCATTCAAACGCCGGCCTAATATCTCCACGGCCTGCCTCGCCGTTTCAACCCTTGCGATCCATTTCTCTCCATATGTGACGTCAATGGGCTTCTCGCCATGGTCATCGTCACTTGCTTCGGTGGTCGAAGGTGGGTGAGATGTTAGCGCCTCGCTTGGTGTGGGGTCAAGCAGCATTTCCTCACTACCCTTTTGGTGCTTCTTTCCCTTGCGGTTCTTCTTTCCACCATCCGGACGGACGTTGGTGGTACTAGCGGCGTTCACGTCTCCTTCGATTACCATTCCCTTAGTATCAAACCTCGCTCTGATACCACGTTGTCACGGACTTAGAGTCTCACTAATGCTCCATGCGGCACTTGACAACTTACTCACGAATCTTTCACGATTTTGTAAGCTCAAGTAAGCCCTTTGAAACTAAGATCACTAAGAGAATGAAAAGGAAGACTTAGAGAATTTTGGAAGAAGGCTTTTTGTATTGCTTGAAAGATTGTTTTACACTTACATGCTTTGCTTTCTTGTTTGGATGCCTTGCAAATGAATGGCACCCCTATTTATACTAACTCCTAGGGACTAAAGTACAATTTTAAATTACTTCCTAAGTCCCTAAACTTATTTATACAAAAGCCCCTCTCTAGAATTCTCTACTTTCTTGGAAACTGTCTAAATTATTCTAGAGAATTCTAAGGAATTCTCTAGCCTTCTTGAATCTTCTAGAGGGTTCTAGAGTCTTCCGAAAACCTCTCCACAACTCTAGACCCTTCCGCCCTCATCCGGACGCAAAATTCGACTGCGAAGTGGCGGGACGTGACACAAGGCTGTAAACTGAAGTAATGAAATGCAACCTTTGAGTAAACATTACAAATGTGCCTCAACTTTAGGAAATTTCACATCTTTCATTGTTGTCATAACCTTTTACTTCTTACACAAATTTGAGCGCTACAAATTATAACTCAAGGGTAGGTTACTCGAGGGGAATGACCTCCGAGGCGGACAAGATAAGAGAGATGAGATTGAGATGGTTCAAATTATGTAAAGATGAGGTGTGTGGATATGATAGTAATTAAGAATTTAAGGTGATTGTAATAAAAGTTAGGAGGGGCAGGTGTAGGCCGAAGAAGAATTGGGGGAAAGGTGATTAGATAGAACATACAACAACTTTAGCTTAGTGAGGACATGACCCTCGATAGCAAGATATGGAGGTCGAAGATTAGTAGGTAATCAAGTGTTGTCACACTTTATGTGGGAGAGGCAGGGGATAACCTTTTTGTTTCTCCTTATTACTAATATTATTTAGGAATCATATAGTTTCTTTGTTCTTCATTGTTTATTACTAGTTGTTGCTCCATTGGCTTTGTATTTTGTTTTTGCTGTCGGAAACAGTCTATCTAACCCCGCAAAGGTAGGAGTAAGGTTGCGATTATCCTTCCCTTCTCATATCCTACTTGTGTGATTGCACCGAGAATGTTGTTATTGTTGTTGTTGGTAGTTTACAATGACTTATTAGTAGCTCTAGTTCCTTTATCTCCCATCTTCAACCAATATCCTACACAATAACATTGCTCAGAAAAGCATATACTGCCATTTCTCATTACTTCATTACTAGAACCGACTTTCATGAAAGAGTTGCTTCCAAGTCCAGAAATTCAAGCCTACTCTATCATCAACCAATGAGGCAGACTTTAGGAGAAAAATTCGACAAACATTTCTCAGGGATCAAACTCGGAAAAATTGGCAGCATTAACTTGTATTCAAGCT
This sequence comes from Solanum commersonii, assembly GCA_029007595.1. Taxonomy (NCBI): domain Eukaryota; kingdom Viridiplantae; phylum Streptophyta; class Magnoliopsida; order Solanales; family Solanaceae; genus Solanum; species Solanum commersonii. The sequence continues at coordinate 537,754 of JAJTWQ010000033.1, forward strand.
AAATAAACAGCGCGAAAGAGTAACCAAGCATCCTTTCTAAAGGATGGCCCGGCTAAGTGGACTGCAGAAAGCATCATGTTGGACTCATATGAATTATGTCATCTATACCAAACAACCATATAGATATCTTCTCTGACTCAAAGAAAACACCAAAGAAAACCATGTCATCTATCGATCTATCGCACAACAATATGGTTTATTCAATATAGTTACATCAACAAGACTGGATCTTACCAAATTTCAGGTCAACAATTTGAACATGTCGAAGATAACCAACATCATTGGTTGCTACATCTACATGTCTATCGATACTTTTAACATGTTGAACACTTCAAAGGGAAAGCTTTAAACAACAGCTGCATTTGCTTAACTCCTAAGGCAATGAAGTTAAAGACAAATAAAGTATTCCAAGACAAGGGAAACAAAGACTTATTTAGCTGAGCATCAGTTACTTTCATCGGTAAAAGCTCTTCTAGTATTACTATTCTGTCAAAATAAACATAAATTGCCTCGAGTCATGCTCAAGTACATGCACGATCTGGTAAGGTAATACGAGCAATAAAACTATTATAAGATCCTCAAAACAGATAATGTAAACGATTTATACCTAAAAAACAGAACCTACATCATCCGCACAAGGACGTTATAGTCTGATCTTCAGGTTTCACCTTTCAATGTCATCCTACCTAAGGATAATACGAAGTAAACTCAACCCTGAGACTCATTCTTCTTAGCACCATTCTCCCCTTCTCTTTCCTCCAACAATCTTCCAGCCTCCTCATCAGCAGCCTGTGAAGCCTTCTTCTGTGCTTCATTCGCCTTAAGAGCCTGCAATTTGGCGTGGTTGTAATACGCCACACCTAAGAAAGCCAATCCATATCCAACCAAATTCACAGGAGTGACAGTGTCCTTAATCACGGACCACGAAAAGGCAATCAACAACCAATCCTTAACCACACCAGCAACATTCATAGTCAAAGCAGATGTCTTCCCCACAAGCAAAAATACAGCAAGATTCAGAGCAAATGCGCAGAACGAATTAGTACCAAAGATCACCCAATCAAAATGGAAACTAGATGTATCCTTCAACAATGGATATTCCACAAAAATCCATGGAATGAACAAGAAAACCAAACAGCAAGGCGCAACGTAATACAACGAAGTAATCGGATTAAACGTAATACCCTTTGATGTCAACAGTATCTGAATCATAACCAATCTTGTAGCCTCAAAAGCTACAGCACCTAACTGTAACATAACACCCCATGTATCAAATTTAGCTTCTCCATAAGCAGCAATTGCAACCCCAATCGAAATCGACACCATATTCCCCATTGTATCAGATTTAAACGTATCTTTCTTAAACATAACCCCAATTGAATACACAGCAACAGGCATCAAAGCTTTAAGCATTTGAATAAAAGAGACAGACAGATAAATATAAGCAGAATTCGATAACCATAGTGAAAATGCATAAAGCAAACCAATGGGTACCACAGATTTGCAATAAAGATCCATTGTCATTGTCACAGGCTCAACAACTTTAAACACACGAACAAGAAGATAAGCCAATGAAGAACAAAAAGCCATATGAATAATTGTTAGTGAAATTGGGTAAGGCCAATTGTACAACTTACGATCCAAGATATACTTGTTGTACACAATCACAGTAAAAGAAAGGAAGATCCAAATAGCAACATAAGTGTATGAAAGCAAGATTTTTTTCACAACCCCTTCACTCAAGTTTCCACCTTTTCCCATTTTTTCAACTTAACAACTCAAAATCAAGCAAAATCAAGAAACACCCACAATTCTTTTTGGATCAATGAAATGGGAATTTGGGGGAAAAAGAGAGAAATTTAGGAGGAGAAAGAGGAGGCGTTACAGGACAAAGAAGAAAGAGTGGAGAGAGTTTATATGCTTATGTGTAAGATTGTTAAGGAAGGTGAAACTGAATCTCATTTTGTTTCTTTGACTGGGTAATTAATTCATTCTTGATTATATTAATACTATATACTAAAAAAACAATTTAATTTTTTTGGCAATAAAATTTGGATTTAGTCATGTTTTAGGGGTAATATTGTAATGGTTTATTGGTTGAGAAAACCAAGTTTATTTTTTGGGTCAAATTGATTAAATGGTTGGGACCAGTATTTTGTCTGATATTCGATATTTATATTAAAATAAATTTTTAATAGGAAAAGTCTCATGTTGAAAGAGGTAAAGTGATTTATTACGCCTACTTGAATTTGAGAAGAAGAAGAAATTCAGAATATTTTCGTATTTAATTTCAAAATCAGTGTTTGCTTATAAATTTAAAAGACTCAATATGTCATCAAATTTTGGAAAAAGATTCACTTATTTCATTTTTTGTTTGAGAAAATGTTTATCCATATCATTATTTGTTAACTCAAAACAGTTCTAATTTTGCAAAATTATTTTTTTACACATGATCAATTAAGATTCTGTCATGTCGTTAATTAAGTGTTTTTTTATTATAAAAAAAAAGCTCAAATATGCTATCGAGCTTTGAGAAATGGCACATCTATGTCGTTTATTAAAAGTTTGGCTGATCTATAAGTCAACAAATAATGACACGGATAAGTCTTTTCTCAAATGAAAATGACAGAGATGAGCCATATTTTTAATCGATAATATATATGAACTTTTTTTTCAAAATATGATGACATATTTAAGCATTTTCCTTAAATTCAATTTGGAGTTGAATTTCAATTCTGAAAAAGTGCTTCAACGGATCATTCATGTGCATACCCTATTTTGAGGTAGTTTTTAATTTTTTTTCCTTCAAATTAGTAATTTTTAATTTTTATTTTCTAGCACTCAAAATAATTTTAAAATGATGGAAATATTTGTTGGCATAAAAAAAATCGCAAGACACAAGTTATATTTTGCAAGACAAAAGAAACCCGCAAAGAATAACTTAATTATTACAAAATTTATATCTTATAATTAGGACATAAGTTTAATTTCAAAATATTATGCCTTACGAAATTCATAATCCACCAGGCATAATTTACTTTCTCAAAACTTTCGTCAATAGAGACATAAATTCTATTTCACCGCTAATTTTGTTTAGCGATAAATTATTATGAAATTATGTCGACTCTGTATAATTTAGCAATAGATTAGTGACAAAAGTTTGTACTAATTTTATAATGTGTGGCCACTTTAGATTTGAATTAATGCATGGGTTAATAATTTTCTAAAAATAAATATATCTTTATTATAGTACAATGTTTGCACTCATTACTATAAAGAATTTGTGAATGCAATTAATAATAATATGGACCACTAAATTACAAATTTAAATCCTAATTCTGATATCAAATCTTAGTTGCTTCTAGGCGTACTTGTAACAATTATAGTTCCAAGTTTGGCATGGGTAACTAACTTTTTCGCGAATCGGCTGAAAGACTTTTAATAGATGAATAAATTATTTGCACTAATTTTTTTATTTATTTACAACACAATAACTGAAAAGTTTGCTGAGACGGAATGAATTGTGTAATAAATAAGGCATAATACATATATTGGACCCTAAATTTGGCTTCAGATTTTAACTTTGACCTCCAACTTTCATAATGCACAAATAGACACTTTAACTATCCAACCTTTTAATAAATAAACACGCGATTTTTGGAGCCAAAGAGCGTGAAATGCAAACGCTCCCACGTGTATTAGTGAGCCACTCAATGACTGCCAACTAATTAAACATTTTACATGTCAATTTTAGAACTAAAAAATAAATAAATTAATTTCAATTAATATAGAAGGGTTAAAACATTCCATCTGTTCATTTCACCCACACGATTCAAAATCATCTCAAAGTCAAAACCCTAGGTCATCAGGTGAATCAAAATTTGGGAATTAAAGGGGGAAAATCGTTCAAGATTTCTAGGGAAGCTGATGTTCATTTGTTCAGGTATGCCTCAATTTGCCCTTTTGAAAGTTTATCTTTGATACAAAGTTGAATCTTTTTGTCACCATGAATGTAAAATAGTTATTTTCTTACAGCTTTATACATATGAGTCATATTATAGTTATTTTTCACCATGGAGGTTACATTTATAAAGGTAAATATGTGTCGAAAGTGGGAAACATCGTATTTAGCATAGATAAGGACCACTTCTCCTTGACCGAACTGAAATCATATGCAAAAGACATTGGATATGATGAAGTTGATGCTTTTTTTTACTAAAGACCCTATTACCCATAATTTTGTCAAGTTAGAAAGTGATAGCCAACTGTATAACTTTGTTAAAGATTTGTGGAGTGGATCATTTTTTAAGTTGTTTTTGAAGCATGTGACTGTTAAAGAAGGGGGGTCCACTGCTACACCTACTTTGGGACCATTTTCTGTTGAAAATAATAATCAAGAATTGGAAAATTGCTCTAGGGTTTCACACATTGAACATGGTATAAATGGGAAAGGTGAGGTTGACCAACCATTAGATGAAGAAAATGGTGATTCTCTTAACTTTGAAGAGGATGACTTAGATGATGTTCCAGATCAGGATGATAGTGAAGTTGATGAAGAACTGAGAGCTTTTAGAGAAAAACTTAGGGAAGACAAAAAAAAATGAAGCTACAAAGCAAAAAAAAAAGAACTAAAAAACTCTTAAAGGATCAAGGTGTTGAGCTTGGAGAAGTTGGCATAGATAAGGAATTTCAGCCAAATTTAATGGAAAATTAGGAGGTGATGAAGTATTTATTGATTCATCAGATGAACCAAGTAAAGATAGTGATGAGGAGCTAAATGTTCTAGCACAACTAGGTGTTGATTTACCTTCAAGAAGAAAAAGCAACAAATTAAGGTATGATTCTTCTTCTTCCGTTTCTTTCTTTGAGTTGGGTATGATATTTGAGAGTGCAACTCAATTTAGAAAGATTGTTGTTGATTATGATGTTCAACATAAGGTTCAGTTAAGGCTTAACCCCAACGAACCTCATAGAGTTAGGGCAAAATGTAAAGGAAAGTGTAAATGGGAAATCTTTGCAAGCTTGGATAAAGATTCTGGAAATTTTTTGTGAAAAAATATTATCCTGCTCATAGATGTATTTCAAAGAATAAGAACAGGTTGTGCACAACCAAATATGTGGAAATGAAGATGAGGGATTGAATAATATCTCAGCCAGACATGAGAGTTCATAAGCTTCAAGAGACACTTAAAAAAGAATGGGGCTTAAAAGTGGGAAGATCAATATGTTACAGGGCAAAAATGAATGTTATTGCCAAGTTCTTGGGTGATTGGAAGCTTCAAGGTTGTTGACTATGCTGATATGATTAAGAGTACAACTCCTGGGAGTTCTTGTTAGGTTAGAACTGATAATGAAATAGTCTCTGGCTTACACTTGTTCAAATATTTCTATGTTTGCTTTGCTGCATTGAAAAATGGATGGCTGGAAGGTTGTAGGAAGATTATAGGATTGGATGGATACTTTCTAAAGACTGATTTTAGAAGAAAACAAAGAGATTGGTAGGACACTAATGGTGAATTGGAATTATGACATTGGATTTGAAATTCAAGAAGGAGAGTATAGAGACATAATTAACATGACTAGAAAGACATGTAGTTATAGGTTGTGGCAGTTGAAGGGCATACCTTACCAACATGCAGTTTGTGCCTTATATCACATTGGGCAAGAACTAGAAGATTATGTGGAACATTAGAACAAAAAAGATACATTCCTAAGTGCTTATAAATACTTCTTACAACCCATCTCCAATATAGTAATGTGGTCTGACACCAATAACCCACCAGTTGAGCCTCCTGAAGTGAAGTCGATGCCTGTAAGACCAGGTAGATGTAGAAGAAAAAATAAAGATGAACCAAGAAAAAAGAAGTGGGGGAAAGCATCAAAGAATGGAGTGGAGATGTCATGTTCCAAATGTCATCAAGTTGGGCATAACAAAAGAATTTGTAAATCAGTGGTAACCATTTATGTATTTTTTGTAAGTTTTAATTAGTTTTATACTTCTAATTTTGTGTCTTTACAACCCTCTCAACAACCCACACAACAGTCTGCAAGGCCTTTTCAACAACCACCAGTGAGGCAGCCTTCACAACCACTATTGAGGCAGCCTAGCACTGGAAATGCCTCTTCTTTATGTGCAGATACTTCAAAGGTTAAAGGAAGGAAAAAAAAAAAGCAGCCAACTGCAAGGGCAACTCTTCTTCAACTACATGGAATCATCTTCTTCAGTTGGAATGCCGCCAGCTCCTTCAGTTGGAAGAAAAAGAACAAAAGATGTGAGATTTGGTGTTTACACAATATACAAACTGTAAGACAGGTGATTAACGTATGTATATTGCCTTCTTTAATTTATTTTCTTACATCTTTATTTAGGTATACTAAATAATGCCCTATGAATTATGCAGCCATGAAGATCAAGTGAAAGGGTTATCTCAAGTGAAATAGGGATAACATTTAAAGAAGCATCACAAACAAATGTTGATCTTGGATTCAAGCCACTTGGTTTGAAATGGAAAGGAAAAGATGCAATGACGAGAAATCAACTTCAACAATTGTCAAAGAAAAAGGTGCAAAGCAAATTCAAGGGCAAGTGGGTTCCATAAGAGTTTAAAGTGTTAATGATGTGTATAAATGTTGATCTAGGAGGTCTTTGTTTTTGTTTATTTTGATAAATGTTTATAAAGGCATACTTCAATTACTGATCATTTTGATGTATTTTGGGTTATTTTGATGTATGTTTGCATAGACAAATCTTTGGAGGGTATTTAGTTGTCCTAGTTTAATGGATATTAAGTTATGTTTTGTGAAGTCTTTTGGTGTTTGTTATGATTGATGTTAGGCTGCCTTGATGTTAGGTGTTTACTATGTATGAAAGTGTGCAAATCATGCTAGTATGAAAGTGTATGAATCATGCTAAGTAATGTCCTTGTAAGTTGTAAAAGTGATGAATATTAAAGCCAATGTTAAGAGAAAAACTGCTGCCAACTCTAAAATAGTGCATTTCAATCCATTATTTTGATTGCTTACAATAGATAGTGGCAGCCACTAACCCATAAAGAAAACTACATTACGAACAAAATAATTCCGGCATAACTTTTTCAACCAATCTACATAACATTTACTACAGAAAGAACTCTCTATAAATCCAAGATAGGCAAAACTCGATATTTCCTCCTAATCTTTTCCTTTTCTTCATCATGTTTTTTTATCCTCTTTTGTAATCACGAAATAGCAATTCTAGCGTGTTCAGTATAATCAAGTTCACACCACCTAAAAAACTTGCATCCGACATGTTTAAGAAGAACAAATTCACTATCAAAATTGAATTTGGAGAACTAAAATTTAAACCAAAAAAGATGTTTTAAATGGAACCATACTCGACCATCTTCACGTCCAAGAAACCAACGACCTGGATTGTTTGCAGACCAAGAAATCTTCATTATAGCTCTTTTTCCACAATGACAAAAAAAAATTAGAATCCATTTGCACTAAATATGAGCACAAATCGTTTTAAAGAGAGGAAAAAACTTGGTTTGAAAGAGGAGGAAAAGAGAAATGAGATTTTGATTTGGAAATATATATAAGGGATTCATTAAGGGTAGGGTTGTCATTTCAGCATTTTTTTATCGTTGTGGGCCTCAAAAATAACTCCCAACTCATGCAGAATTCGTGCATATCACACATTTTGTCAGGTGGGACTCGCGTGTTTATCTATTAAAATGTTGTATAGTTAAAGTGCCTATTTGTGCACTATGAAAGTTGGAGGTCAAAGTTAAAATTTGAAGCCAAGTTTAGGGTCCAATATATGTATTATGCCAATAAATAAATGTGTAAGTTAATAAATTGTTGAATTTGAAATCAATCTTTTTATTATTTTATTTGGTGTTTATTTTCTATTTATCATTTATGTTTATGGGTATAGTATCAAATGGAAAGAATAAATGAATTGTTACTCAAAAAAGGTGAAATGCTTATTTCATTTTGATAATACAAACTCATTAAGTAAAAGTTAACTATAGTAAAGTGAGAAAGTTCGTTTTTTGTCAATCTCACAAAATAATTAAACGAATAATAAAAGTTTGGCAAAATAGTGCAAACTTATGTTCCACATAATCTCCTTTTATATTGCAATCTTGTCGATTTATAAAAATCATAAGTGATAATCAAATTTTAGCTTAATACACAAAACATTTTTTTTTTGCATTTTCTAGGATGAAAAGAGAGGAAAAAAAGTCAGAGAAAAAAAATTATGTCATGAGCATCTAACATAAATCTACGTGAGAGAGTTGATCAAATGGTAAACATCTCCATCTCCAATTTTGAGATTGTGGGTTCGAGTCATCCACCTCCATCTCCAATTTTGAGGTTGTGGATTCAAGTCATCAAAGGAGCATCATGGGTGGGAGTCATCCTAGGGAGGGGTTAAAAAAATACATAATTTATGTCGAAAAATTCCACACTGGGGTGATTCTGTATCTAGCAGACTTTAACTTCAATCTCGAGACCTATGGTAAGGAACGAAGAGTACTTATAACTCTATCAAATGTCTAACAATGTGGAACTTTCCAACGCAAATCCAAATTTCAATAAAGATATTGAATATCGAATGAAAAACAAAAATAAATAAATATATTTATTCCATTAGTATTAGTTTGCAAGAGGAAGAAAAGTGATCATAAGTCATAATATAGATATAATATGACGCCACAATAATTGCAAGAAAGATTACAATATAAGCAAAGTTAATACTTGGAATACGAGATAGTATTAATTGGTATGTAATATGTATATATTAAAAAAATTATTTTGAAAAAGGCGGTTGGCATGATATTAACTTTATTAATAAATAGTAACAAAATTAATTAACTATTCTGTCAAGGGTATAATAGGCAAAATATGGTAACTTATGCATAAATTTTATAAAATGACAAGTGTTGTGGTCCAACTATTTATAGAAAAGGATGACATATAAAATGGGACCGAGTACTCATTAAACATCTCACAATTTATGAAAACTATTAAAAACTTGCTTATTTAGGCTCTCTTTTTCAATTACCAATGCTAAAAACAAAGATAAAAATAAGTGACCCAAGGGGAGGTTGAGTCAGCAACTAATTTTTACGGAATAAGAAGAAAGGATGTTATTGAATCTTGTTGTTGAAGGACATTTTAGCAGTTTAAGACGTTTTTTTACTGCTCTCTCAATAGAGTCTTCTTTCCAACCTTCAGAGTTGATGAAATGGACAGTTAACAAGCTTATTAATCTGACTCAAACTTAATACACGTCAATCGCACTTCACCTTATGATGTTATTAAGTGAGCAAACATAATATTCATAAACAAGGTATGAATAAATCATGAGGTGTCACGTAGTATAAGTTTTCGAATACATATAACTCTACAAATATTTGTTGATTCAAAAGGTCAATAACAGTAATAACTAGTTATTCTTTAATATAATGCTTTCACGCGGTATAAATAATTTATTCACGTAGAATATAAATTTCTTTTTCACAAAATTTATAATAATTTTTTAATATAAAATATTAACTTATAAATAAAATTTTATATTTAACAAAATAAATGAAATCATAATTTGGAACAAAAGGAGTGTCGATCACTTATGAATAAAGTTTTAAACTTATGAGTTACAAATTCTAGGCAAATGTCTACTCAAGGTAACAATTAAAATGAAACAAAAGGAGTATCCATCAAAACTATTATACAAACACATTATATATTTATAAAAATACTCTGTACAAGTAAGTTTTTTTCCCCTAAAAAAATTGGTTAAAATTAGTTAAAAATACAGTGTGTCCTTCACTCAAGCTCCCTTTTTTTTTTTTGCTCAAAAACCAAAAAAAAAAAAAGGCTCAGACAAAATTTACCAACATTTTTTTTTAAAAAAAAAGTAATAAATACACTTATTATCCAGACACATCCATCTTGATAAATTTCAAATGAAGTGCTCTCTCCTATTCCTTTAGGAGATTCATGACCCCCAAAAGAGATTGCAATTGTAGAACCTTGAAAAATGAATATAATCAAATGCAACTTTCATCTTCAATTTTAACTAATAAATTCCAAATAAAGTAAAACTATTTGAAATCTTTGATAAAATCTCAATCAGGAGTAGACTTGCTGGTTGGACTCCTTCGTCCTTACTAAAAAGTTCTTAATTCAAGTCATGATAACAAAAATCTTTTTGATAAAGAGTTTTTTTTTTTCTTCTTAAAAACGAATTATTCTTGATCAAAGTCTGAATTAGTCGGACTCATAAATATTGAATTATACAAATAAAGCTTTTCCGTCTATTTGCTTAAATTTCTGTCTTTATTTTTAAAAAAGTGTACAAATATAATTCTTAAAAAAGTTAATTATCCAAACAACAATAGAATGATAGACTCAAATTTATAATCTATAAAATTTATAAATAAAATACAAAAATAATAAAACGAAGATCATTTACTAATTAACTATTGGAAAGTAGATTTTTTTAAATTTTTGGTAAGGTAGAAGAATAGAAAGAGTACACTTGGCTAGTTATTTGTTGCACTTTGAGGAATTGGAGAGACTTTGGAGGAAGTGAATTTAACGTGCAACTCCACATGTATAACGTGACTTGAAGTAATAAAGCTAAATTTTGTTTTGTTTTTCACTCGATGTTTTATATTTATATTACGTTTGTTTAAAATTGAATCGGAAATTATATGGCTTATTTGTAAGGTTGACGTTTATGATATTTTTTTTTCTGTACATATGAACTTACTTTCGAGACTTTGATAACGATGGAGAAATTTTAATTATCCCACAATAACTATTCTTCTTTCATACTTCTATCTGTTTCTTTTTACTTGTCCCTTTTTGACAAATCAAGGGAAAAAATATTGTTTTACTTATTATATCCTCAATTTATGAGTTCTTGCTTTTGAAAAAGGGAGAACATATTTAATGAGTAAATTGATTTCGGAATTCTATTAATTAATAGAGATAAAATGATAAACTCATTATGTCAATTATTATTTTCTTAATAGGTATGTCAAATAAAAAATAGACAAATAAATATGGACAAAAGGAATACAATAGTAGTGCACAATTTGTTGGGCTTTATTGGTAACCTTTGCTTCTTCTTTTATATTACTTCCTCCGTGTAATTTTACTTGTATCATAATTAAAAATAAATATTCATTTTTTAGCTTTTAAAATTAAAATTTTTAGAGATAATTTATTATTTTATACAAAACATTAATTAATATGTGATTTTTTTTTTATAAATACTAATATTAATAATAATATATTTCATATTTTATAAATAAAAGTCTAAAAAGGGTGTGGTAATCCCAACAACCAAAGAAATTAGCTATGTTTATGACCTTTAATTGGTGTCATTTTAATTGTGCATTGAATAATTTGTGTTACAAAATTGCAGAAGATGGAATTGAATATAAGTCAAAAATCATAAATGAAGGCACCATTCTTTCTTTTTAATAATAATAAAAAAAAATCCCAAATTATTATAAATTTAAAGTCATGGCGTAAATGAGGGTCCTAAAATTGATTACATCATTTACATGTACATCAACATCATAAACTATCCTTTCACTAAAACTTCCCATCCGATACGTTTTAAAATAATTGTCACATTTTATTTTTAAGGTGAATTTAATTAATTTTTAAAATTAAATTAAATTATAAAAATTACAAAACAAAAAAAAAACATGGCGGTCAAGTTTTTGTTAAAAGTGATTACTCATAATATGTTACACTATATCTATTTTTATAATAATAATTCAATATAACAATTAAAACAACATTATTATAGAAAAAATTTAATGCTACGCAAACCCAACAATATTATTACTTTCACGCATATTATACGTCCCAAAAAATTTTTAAAAAAAAGAAGATAATCACCAACACTAGATTTAACTTTATTATTACTTCTCTTTAATCTTTCAATAAAAATAAATATACCAAAATTCAACTTCAAACCTCTCACTAAAATAATTTTGTTAGGGAAGTGCTAAATGGCCATAAAATTTGGTCAAAAAATTTAAAAAACTATAATATTTTTTATTTTAAAATAAACTGATCTTTTTTCATTTTTAGTTAAAAAATATTAAAGTTAAAAGGATAAAAAAAATTTTAAAAATAAAATAACATAGATAAAATATAATTCTGACCAAATTCCTGGCCAAAAGGATTTTTCCATTTTGTTATTCTTTTTCCACCATTCTTGGAGCTTCACTAAATTCAAGTCACATTACTACTGGACTCATTTAGATATTTCACTCCCAACAAAAAATTTCTATTCTATAGAAAAATGATTTCTTGAACTAGAATATATTAAGAACATGATCATAGAATAATATCTTTCCCTTAGAAAGAGAGAGACTATTCCTTTCATTACAATTGTGTTGGTGGTGGGGTCCATCAACTCCATTAATCACCATGTTTAGAGAATTAAACAAGATTTGTTATACAACAAAAATGCCTTTTTACAACTTTCTATGAACAGTGACAAAATATTTTTTCAAGTAAAAAGCAAGAACAACAAAGGTCAAGAATGGTAGTACTAATACTATTTTCAAAGAACAATATAGAATCTTGACATAGCAGATCAAGAAAATGGAACTTACCATAAAGAAAACTAAATGGATGGTTCCTTTAGCTTTTGCCCTTTTAATCTCTTTTTTCTTAATCATTTTCACTCTTTCAACTAAAACCCCATTTCAGAAATCATCCATTCAAGCTGAAGTTCCAATCTTTGTTGAATCTAAACTACACATACCTTCTACTAGACCTATTTCAACAATACCCAAATTGGCATATTTGATTTCTGGTTCAAGTGGAGATGGGGAGAGCTTAAAGAGGACATTAAAGGCTTTGTACCATCCATTGAACCAGTATGTTGTACATTTAGACCTTGAAGCACCAGCTGATGAGAGATTAGAGTTAGTGAACTTTGTAAAAAGGGAACCTTTATTTGTTGAAGTTGGGAATGTGAGAGTAGTGGTGAGATCTAATTTGGTTACTTATAGAGGACCTACTATGGTTAGTAATACACTTCATGCTGCTGCTATTTTGCTTAAGGAAGGTGGTGAGTGGGATTGGTTCATTAATCTTAGTGCTTCTGATTATCCTTTGGTGACACAAGATGGTATGTAGTTAAAAACTAGCTCTTGCAAGTTGCAATCTTTTTGATCTATCTTTGCCCTTTTCTGTGTGTTTGCTAGTGAGTATCCTTTTCTGAGCTAGTTGGGACTTGGGACCAGGGGTGGAGTAGGTAGAGCTAAGGGGGTTCAGAACCCTTCAGTGGAAAATTGTACTGTTTATACTTGGTTAAAATTATCATATATATCTTTTTCATGTGTTTACTTCATTTGTTTAATATTTCAATCTTACTTTCATTTGCTTGAGATTCTTGGTTGTGCTTGCTTGCTATTGCTTCCTTTCTTTTATTTTTAATACAAGCAATGCCAACTAGAGTTGGTGAACTTTGTAGGGTAACTTTGTTTGTTGAAGTTGGGAATGTGAGAGTAGTGGTGAGATCTGATTTGGTTACCTATAGAGGACCTACTATGGTTAGTAATGCAGTTCATGCTGCTGGTATTTTGCTTAAGGAAGGTGGCGAGTGGATTGGTTCGTTTATCTTAGTGCTTTATGTAGTTAAAAACTATTTTTGGAATCTGTTTTTATATCTTCGCCCTTCTCTGTGTGTTCGCTAGTGAGTATCCTTTTCTGGGCTTGTTGGGAGCATTTGCTTAATATTTGGATATCACTTTCATTTGCTGAGATTCTTGGTTTTCGGATTGAATAGCTGTGGTACTTGCTTGCTATTGCTGCCTTTATTTTATGTTTAATCATAGGCGACGCCAACTAGTTTTCTTCAGTCTCAAATCTGTATAGATACTTCTATTATAAGTGGTAGTGAGAATTATGGTGACAATTATGTTTGGCCATTTGTGGTGGTGAAAGTCGAAATAGTAGTGAAAATGAGGATTCCAGTAGACGAACTGGCATGAAGGGCAGTAATTTAACTATAAGAGAATTTAGACTTACTAGTTGTTATTGCTCTTACTTCAGCCCTGGTACTCGTCAAGACACTTTGTAGTTTGAAAAAAGACTTGTATGTTTGTGTAAATAAAAGTGTGGGAATAAAGATAATCCTAATTTTCCTTAAATAACAAATCTTTGAGTATTCAAATTAGATGAGCCTAAATAAAATGTGATGGATACAGAACATTAATGTAGCCACCGGCTAGTTTGGAATTGAGGTGTACTTGATTGATACATTGATTGAACTCCTTTACAATGAATCAGTAACTTTATTGGATCTATGCTTGACATTGATCCGAAGTTGTTTTAAGCAGTTCGCGTTTTATACAAGTGCAGGAGCTAGTTCATTGAGAAAAGACTTGTATGTTCATGTATATATCAATGTGAGATCTTAGAGAATCATAATTTGCCTTAAAACTAACATTTTTTTTATTGGAATGAAATGAGCCCAAATAGAATGTAATGGATACAAAAATAGAAGAATTAACCTAAATAGTCGTCCACCCAATTGGCTTAAGCTAAAATAGCTGAACTTGAAAAATGTGAATTCCATTTATAAATATGTGTAGAACTGTGTATTCTACGTATACCAGCTTGGAAATGTAAATGGTGAATTGGACGGTTATGCCTTTGGAATGAGGTCCCTGATCTGGAAAATATGGCAGCTATCATGTGTTTGCCCTACTGGCTCCTTTCCCACCACTTACTTGGGTATGCCTTTGGGTGCTATGAATAGATCATCTCAAGTTTGGAATGTGATTGTGGAAAAGTTTGAGAGAAGGTTAGCCTCCTGGCAACAACAATACCTCTCTCTAGGGGGGAGATTAACACTCATCAATAGTGTATTGGACAGCATTCCCACTTATTTTATGTCCTTACTCCTTATGCCAGCTAAGGTGAAACAGCAACTTGACAAAATCAGGAGAGACTTTCTCTAGGAAGGCAACAATAAGGACCACAAAATTCACCTTGTTAAATGGGCCAAAGTCACTTTGCCAAAACAATATGGAGGATTGGGGATAAAAGACTTGGCCTTACATAACAAGTGTTTGCTATTGAAGTGGCCCTGGAGATACAATTAAGAGGCGGCTGGCTTGTGGAAGGAAGTGATCCAAGCAAAGTATGGTAGTGATAGTCATTGGTGCTCTAATAAAGTCAGTACCTCTTATGGCACGGGGGTCTGGAGAGATATAAGGAAACTGTGGGAAAAATTCTCCAGTGATGCCTCACTTATGGTGGGAAATGGTGAACATATTCAGTTTTGGAAAGATATTTGGCTAGGAGACACTCCTCTAATGAATGTTTTTCCAAGCATTTTCCAGATTGCATCTCATCCAGACTCAACCATCTCGCAGTACAGGGAAGACAATGTGTGGAATCTGATCCTAAGGAGAAATCTTAATGACTGGGAGTTGGAAGAGGTTTTTAGCCTTATGGCCACCATTCAGACTAGTGCAATCAACAGTCAACGCAGGGACAAACTTATCTGGAGACATAGCAGGGATGGATCCTACACAGTTAAAGCATGCTACCTTCAACAAAGCTCCAAGAAGACCGTAATTGATCAATGGCCATGGAAATTAATCTGGAGAACTAAGTTGCCACCTAAAGTTATTTGTTTCAGTTGGATTACTCTAAAAGACTCTTGCTTGACTCAGAATAATCTCATGAGGAGGAAATTCCAAATAGTCAACAGATGCTACATGTGCTTGTGCAACTCAGAATCTATTAATCATTTGTTCCTTCATTGCACAGTTGCAACAGGCGTATGGAACATGTTCTTCTCACTTTTTGGACTCACTTGGGTCATGCCAAGATCATTGAGAGAGGCTTTTGTGTGCTGGAGTTCTTGGAAAGTTGGGAAGTCCGTCAAGCAGATCTGGTCTTTGGTTCCAGCCTGTATTTTGTGGTGCTTATGGACGGAGAGGAACAAAAGATGTTTTGATGGCACCCCAACTCCCATCTCTACCTTTAAAGCTAGATGTTTGATTACTCTTTTTGGTTGGGTTAATCTCTCTCCTGTACTTAGTGTCGATTCTTTCCTAGAATTTATCAGCTCCATAGATCTCTGCTGTTAGCTGTTTAGATAGCTTTTTTGCCTTTTTGGGAGCTGATATTTCTTTCTTTTGTAATCTGTGCATCTGCTTGATGCTTTGTTAATGACATTCTTCTTACTTCATCAAAAAAAAAAACAAAAAAAACTAGAAGAATTAACCTAAATAGATCCTACAAAGTACAAAATATCCATGTATCCACCCAGCTAGTTGGAGTTGAGGTGTACTTGATTGCTAACTGGTTGAATTTTTTTTTTGTGTGTATAAGGGGGAGCCGGGGAGGGGAGCTGCTTTTGTGTGAAAAACGATTGTTGTGGGACACTTTTTGCATTACTCTTATCCTAGTCATATCATCTGACAAGTAAATTACTTGTTGGATCCAAACTGGACATTGCTTCGAAATTCTTCTAAGGGCCCAATGTAATATAAGTGCAGACTGGCTCATTGATTACCGTCTTTCTAATGATCCTATGCATTGATATTGTGTTTGGCAGATTTACTTCATACTTTTTCGACCGTGCCAAGAGAACTTAATTTTATTGAGCATACAAGTGACATTGGATGGAAGGAGTATGTGGAGCTTTTCATTTGATCAATCAATCAACCTATTTTTGGTGAGATTTAGTATGTTAGCTTACTAAAATGTTACATTTGTGTTTGTAGATACCACAGAGCCAGGCCTGTAATAATTGATTCAGGGCTGTACAGCCTGAATAAATCAGATCTTTTCTGGATCCCGCAGAAAAGGAGTATGCCAACAGCATTTAAACTATTCACAGGTGAGAATTTTGTGCATTTGTGTCTATGCAAAAGGAAGCAATCGAGCTCTTTTGGCTGCTTTGTTGGTTTGCTTTCTTGCTGCCATTTTCAGCTTTCAAAGGCGTATTAACTTGTCTAAAACCTCCATAAAGGACCTCTATATTGTTCTTTGGGTTGGTTTTAGGCCTGTTTTCAGCCAATTCTTCTGTAAGATCTCCGTGAGTTAGTCATGTGTATTTGGATTTCAAATCTGCTTGAATTAACAACTTAGTATCAAATACACTTCATGAATTTTCCGTTGCATCCTTTCAGCTTTATGCAATGATAATATATTGGAATTGTTAGGGTTTTGCCCTGATTTTCTTTCCTTATTTGAAGTTTATTTATTTCTTTAAAGAAAAGTCAAGTATTACCATAAATACTTGAACTTTTTCTGAAAGGAAAATATAATTTTCTTCCATATTTGGTTTATTTTTTCCTTAGAGGAATAGTTTGGAGATCTATAAATTGAAGATCCCTATTCTCATAGCATAACATAATAGAATTCACAATGTAGTCGTTTAGTGAGTTTTGTTTATGGGGAGATTTAATCTCTTAACAGTTTTAATATTTTCTTTATATTAGTTTTCATATAATAATATTAGTTTTTAGTATAAGTTTTTGTCATCTAATTTATCAATCATATTATTTGCAATTGTAAGCTTCCGCATGACGCCCTAATCACCCTTCAGAACCAACAAGTGGTATCAGAACCCGGGTGACTCTCTTCCGTTCCTTAACTTCAGGTAGAGTTCATGTATAGCCAGAGGCATGTGCTCAAGAAGGTTACACGAAAGTATAGATGTTAGGGAAAAACATTGGGGTTTCGGGTGTGGAGGAAATAAGTTGGTTTGGAAACTGAACAACGTAAAATTGGAAGTGCTAGGAATATCAGACAAATGACTTTCTTGAAGGGGCCTTTAGTATGAGAAATCTCTTTCAAATGACCCTTCGTTGGTTATCCCCGATGTGGTCAATGAATAAACATTGTAGGGTATCTGCACATTTTTTTTTCTTAAAAAAAAAAAGAAGTTAAAACTACAAAGCCAGGTGCACCTTATCTTCCTACTACTGCCTGATAATCAGGTGTCCTTTTTAATTGTCCACTTATGCAATTAAATGTTATTTTCGCTTAGTTCAACTATGATTCCCCATACTACAATACGATCTCTTAACACATTTTACTGTGAACTATGTTTTGTTATAACATAAAACATGTTTGTTTGACTGTCTGAGTCTCGTCAAATCGTATGAAACTGAAAAGGTTATCAGACTGGACCTGATTACACAAGCTTTTGGAAAAACTCGCAAAGGTTGTCCCTATTTCCTTGTACTTGGGCTCCTTCTCAAGGGTTTTTGAGAATGCCTTCTGCAAAACAGAAAGATGAAAGCAAAGACATTTCAAACTACCATTTTTGTTTCATGTTGAATATCAAAATGAATACTTTATCAATGCGGTAGACGGTAGTCATAGACTAACTCATTTCAAGCAAGCACTATTCTATTGCACTTACATAAGGTTTCTACATTTGTAACTAACTTGCATCTTCTTGATGCCTTCAATGGAACATTTACTTCATCAAAAAAAAAAAAGAGTTGCCGTAGGTCGAGTTCTCTCTTTTTTGCTCCTCTATGATCACTCTTTCTATTCTGCACTCTGTCATATGTTCATGAAATTAGCAAATATAAATTTTTGCTCGTATACAATCAAATATCAATATCCATAGCATATCATAGATTTTGAAAATGTGATGTTATCGCTTTTCCTCAGGCTCTGCTTGGACAATGCTCTCTCGCCCCTTCATGGAGTACCTTTTATGGGGGTGGGATAACCTCCCAAGGATAGTCTTAATGTACTACGCTAACTTCCTTTCAACGCCTGAAGGATATTTCCACACTGTCATATGCAATGCAGAAGAGTTCCGGAACACTACAGTGAATCACGACCTTCATTTCATATCCTGGGATAACCCTCCAAAGCAACATCCACATGTTCTAACTCTTAAGGATTACAAGAGCATGGTCGACAGCAATGCATCATTCGCCAGAAAATTCCGCAGGAACGAACCAGTGCTTGACAAGATTGATTCTGAGCTCTTGGGGCGCAAAATCGATGGTTTTGTTCCTGGTAGTTGGTTTGATGGTGGGGATGCAAACTCTTCCATCTCAGAGTATATTCTAAGAAATATAACTTCACTGAGACCTGGACCAGGTGCACAGAGAATGAAAAGTCTTATTTCTAGTTTGTTGTCTGATAAAGATTTTAGCTCAAAGCACTGCATCTAGTTCTTGACTGGTTGCAATTCGCGTGCTGTAATGGAAATTTCTTGGTTGAATAACGGATCAGTTGATCGTTGCTTACTTCCCTCGAATGATGTTATAAATGGGGAATGGAGCAGCTATACTTATATACTTGCTATAAGGTTAAGAAAGGAGTAGAAATGTATGGTTTATAGGTGTATTTTTTCTTCTTTTGAGCAATTGCTTGTAATTTTTTGCTGGCCAAATGGCTGATGGGATGTTACTATTAGTGAATGAGGCACATTCTTGTAAGACATGATTGAGTCTATAATATAATACATTCAAGATTTTAAACAAGAGTTCACAATTATTCTTCTAAATGCTCGATATCTATTTTGATAGGAGATAGTATCTCGTGAAATTAGTTGAGGTTTAGTTGATGTGTGCCTGACTTGGACACCTTTCAGTGTGTTTTAACATTTATACCTCAAGTAGAGTGTGTACAGTAACAAAATACTTAAAGTAACCTTGGTTTGGTTATTTAATCTTGAGACCTCACAGTGTTCTTCCTACTTCACCTCTAATTACTCGAGTGAAATAGACCCTACATGATGTCACAAAGCTAAAATTTTATTTAATTATATCAAATTTCAATCAATAATTTTACATCAAAACTAATTATGCAGTTATTATTCCAATATTTTTAGTCACTACTAATAATCCAATATATAGGTTAAATTAACATATTAGGGAAGGTAGTGGAAGAGAAAGAAAGTAGTTGCGATTGCTTGAAAAAAATTAGTTGAATTATCAAGTGGGATAAAAGGAAAGAGTGTACAAGCAGTAGTTGTAATTGCTTGAAAAAAATCAGTTGAATGCGCCGCTCGATGATCGGATGCACAATCTTCCAGCTTCAGGGGCTTGATCAGGATTCGAGGATGCTCCTTGGCACTTTTGCTTCTTTCGAAGATCACGTCGAATCGCTCTCTCATACTCCTCATAGATCAGCCTTGGTACCACAAAGGCCGTCGCCGTTGGTAGATAATCAAATGAACTATTTAAAAATTGAACTATAAATACTATATTATTTGGTTCATTTTACATGAACCTATTTAATTAAGCATGATTTTTTTTTTAAATAATTACTTTTAAAATTTATGATCATAAATTAATCATTTATATGTGTACAATAAAAATTATTTTACTACTGACAATGCAAAAAGTTCACAATTAAATTCTAGATTTCACCTTATATGACTTTTGTTCAATTCTTTTGAATTCATTGGATCCTTTTCTGCCTTCGGACCAATTTTCAATTATATATATTTTTAAAATATACTAACAAAATAATTCCCGTACACCAATTTTCATTTTACTTTTTTTTATTCTACAATACAAAAACCCTAAACTAGGGCTTTTCTTCCCGCCTTCTTCCTCACCTCTCACTGTATCAGTTCCGGTGAATGGAGCTGAAGAGTACGTACAGATTCTGGTGAACGGAGCTGAAAACTACGCACAGATTCCGGTGAGTGGAGCTGAAAGCTGAGAGTAACAGAGAAACAATGGTGTCCCCGAAGATTTTACTATCTCTAATTGAATCTACTGTATTGGGACCCACACCTCCTACGCCATCGGAGAGGATTGAGCTGCTTCACGCCATTCGTCACTCTCTTCCATCTTTCCAGTCACTACTTTCCTATCCGGTAAACTTCTATTCGTTTTATTTGGCAGGTCAGTGTAGCTATTGAAGTGAATAAGGAAAAAAACGAGTTTTAAGCTCAGAAAGTGGATATCTCAATTATATAAGAATGTGTGAGATATAAAGAACAAATTAACTTTAGTTTGAGTTTGATTATATATTGTTGAAATTTAGTGAAGTCCTTATTCATAAGAAAAAAAAAGGGTGGTCTCTAATATTGATGAATGGATATAGAGGATTCGTATAGCCTAGCTGACCTAATTAGGTTTGGCTTACGGATCAGTTAATTGAATGATTGATTGAATTATGCAGTTATTATTGAATTCCTTTTTTAAATTGTAGAAATGTGTTTTTTTCTGAATATACAAGCATGTATATCAATGCGTTAGGAGGTAATTGTTTGTGTCTATTGATCAGTGAATTTCATTTTCTTGGAATGGTTGGTTTGTTGGTTGATTTTGCTTTAAGAAAGTAATATGAGCCTGTGAAATGTTTTGGCCAAAATGAGAATTCTTTGCATTGTCTTTTTTTTCCTTTCAAAATGTGGAAAAATTATTGTGAAAGAATGATGTTATCAATGACCAAACTCACTTTTTTCCCCTTAATATGTAGCCCCCCAAGCCCTCGGACCGAGTTCAAGTCCAGTCCAAAGAAGTGAGACTTCCAGATTCTGGCCCAATTTCACTGGATGATCAGGATGTTCAAATTGTGAGTTCCATCCCATGCTGTATTCTCGTTATACCCTGTGTAACTTAATTCATGATCTTTTTTCATTACTATCAAAGCATCATAATCCCTTGGCAACTAGAATTGGATTTCATAAACTTGTTCACACTAATCGATCTACTTAAGAACGGGTATGCAGTATCAAGTCCCTAAACTTTGGGTGCTGTAGCTCAATATGAGCTTGAAATCTCTCTCTGTGCAATAATTATGTCCTTTTACCAAATGTTATTGCACAATATTTGAGTATGACTGTTATAGCGGGGTAATTTTTCAAAGAATGTACCATGATAATGAATGCCACAATTGTTACAGGTAGAATGCTGTTATAGAGAAGTAAAATAAAACATGAAAGTTCGGATCTGGAGAAAATAAGGATGTTATAATGAAATGCTGTTATAACGAGGTTTGATTGTACTTCATTGGGTAGATGTCAACTGGACTTATTTTATTTTCTTGATTAGTTAATAATCTCCGCCTAAAAACTAGCCATCACCTCTTTACAACTTAAACTTGACCCTTCTGCTAAGAGAAAACATTATTCTACTAAATGCTGGGAAAGAAAATGAAGAAGATGGACAAAATTTGTATATCATTTTGAATGATGGCCTCACATGCTAAAAATTGTGTGGCAAACATACAGTGCCATGTTAGCAAAATGTGTCTTACAGACACAAATTTACCTTGAGTTTAGATGTTCGATAGGAACAACTCATAGTTCAAGTGTCTAAATGAAATTCTGGCAAGTTCAAGGGGCTGCATATGTATTCGGCCAATATCTTGTAATGATAAAATACATATACGTAAATTGTGACTTCACCCTATTTTTTTAGTTAAAAATCATTGTATCTCTCTCGAATTTCTTTATTAATTTTGGTCAAAGTACCCAAAATTGATTGACCATATTTGGTATGGGTCCCACACACCTACAACCTTAGGTGGTGAACTATACCTGTTGGTGTAGTATACCTGTGGATATATAAGTAATGTTACCTTTCTCAAAAAAAAAAAGGTGGTGAAGGTTGCAGAAACTTTTAGATGTGGCTGGCAAGATATTCCATTGTGCCGAGATGTGAAGTGCATGTGCTCCAAGCAGTGCTGGGACTTATTCCTAGGTATTTGTGGTATTCCTTGGATGATACCTAATAGCATCCGGGGTTTGTTAGAGTGTTGGCAGGGACACAAATTCCAAAAGGATCTGAAACAAATATGGTTCATTTTTTCTCTCTGCATCTTTTGGACTGTATGGTCGGAGAGGAATAGAGCTTGTATTGGAGGACAAAAAAGTCATATTAATAGGATTACGAACACCTATTTGCACAGTCTTTTCTTTTTTTCTGGTGTAACAGTAGGCATATTGATGGTATAGTGCAGTTCATGATTTTTCTAGAAATTTTAGGAGGAACGAAGTAGTTGCATGGTTGTCATAGATCAGTATATTTTGGTCTTTCTAGAGTCTTTGTACTTTTGTATTTTCATTAATAGTACCTTTGCCATCTGAGCATATTAAGCCGATGCACTGGATGATATTGAGAATGAAGGAAGCACGGTCATGTGCACAAAAATTGAAATAGAGTTGACATGTCTGCTCCCTCTGATTCCCAATGATTTAGGGGCATGAGTTGAGACTCACATCCATAATTATCTAACAATGTCATTTTAAAAAAAAAAAGAATACCTTTACCGTTTCAGGACAAAAAACTCTTCATTCGCCTTGCCTGACCGCATCTTGGCCCAATTGCAATCTCTAGTGTAAAGTAAAGTCAATGTAGGAATTAGAGGAATTCAAGCAAGATTTATGAATGCAACTGTTGGATGTTGTGAGTGGAGAAATATAAGTGGAAGAGGAAGACAAGAGTCACCTCGAATGAACTAAACAAATAATTGTGACATGTGTGGGAGGTAGCAAGTATCTTGTCGAATTAGTCGAGGTGCATATAAGTCAGCATGGACACCACAGTAATAAAAAAATTGTGTTCACATACATAATGGTGGAATTTAAATGTTCTATATCTACTTTGTCTTTGAATTGAACGCCTCATTTTATCTTTATGTGCATATTGTAAATATTTCTCTTTCACATTTGTTTTGGTGTTGCAAACCATTTGCATTGTCTAATTTGTTTTGTGATATTTAGGCCCTAAAGTTGAGTGATGATCTACATCTTAATGAAGTAGACTCTGTTCGGTTGCTTGTTTCTGCCAATCAAGAGGTAGGTCATTTTCTTTATTTGTTTGTGTTGTAGAATTTTTGGAATTTCTTATGTAATCAGTTTTTGCTCATTACAAAAAGTACTATACAGTTTACTCCTCTTTGATATTCGAAAATTTGCCTTGTCCTCTAGCCCCTGCCCTTATTGGGATAAAGGTAGTCTCTTTGACCCATGTGCAATGTGATCATAGCCTTGATAAGCTTCTTTCTAGCCACCACCAACAGTTGCACTTGCACGTAGGTTTGATTTTTCTGCCTCCTTATGTCTTTGTTTGTTTGGAGGAAGCCTCCACAGAGATGTCTCACCTCCTTAAACAGTTGGCTCGACCGAAGGTGTAGCAGAGTAGCCATATTTTCACAGCTCTAGGTTGTTGACTGACTTGATGCAACTGTCAATTCGGTAATCGGGACAAACAATCCTATAACAGGGACTTCCATCATTCTCCCGCTTTTCCACTTCAACTATTTTTTTCCATTGATCTGGATAGGAACTAAAAAAATGATATATAGGCAATAGGTTATTCATGTCTCTCTGCTTGATGCTGGCCAAGAGTTCCCACTAAGCTTTAACCCACTTTTCTATTTCATCCTTGCTGGCTACCTCCAATGAGATTTAACTGTAATGACCAACAAGAGATTCTTTTTTGGAGATTCTTGACATCGCGTCGGCATATATCAAATTCTTCCTCTCCCTGCACATATGAACTTTTGATCTTTTGGCTATTGGAATATCATTGGGGCTTGGATGTAATTTTTAGAAATATGGCATTACAAGCAACTCTCTTTTTTCAAATTTCTCAGTTGGCTCACAAATCTGCTCATCTAGGGTTGAGTCCTAGGTCTAGTCTGATCCAATCCGGACGCTCTGTCCCTTCCTTTATATTTTGATCAACTTAACAAGATTTCATTCATCAAAAGGGTCAAATCGGTCGTAACAAGAGGTATACCAAAAGGTAAAGAACCTACAAAACGATATGGTTCTCTACAAAAGATACCCAATCCTCTATACAACCAGGAACTGCATGGGTGCAAAAACATAATAAGAGATTGGAGACTACCCCTCAACTGACCAAAACTCATTTTTCTGATGATAAGGGAACCCGCAGCTGCTACCCTTTGGATGTGCACTAGGTAAACCCCGCTTCAGTGTACTAACACGCAATCACACAGGAGAGGTAAATTACACCAGACAAACCTTGTGCGTTGAGCTTGACCGAGAAGGCATGCAGAGATTTTCGAACCTTAGACCCCTTATTTGAGACATCTCTTGCTCAACCAACTCGGCCACCCTTGTGGGTTTCAACTGACCAAAACTCATTTCTATCCATTTAAATACTCTCCCGTTTCTCTCTCTCCAAACAATCCACATCAAAGCCAGGGGAGCAACATTCTAGGCCCTGCTTTTTCTTTTTCTTCTTACAGCTTTCCTGCAACAAGTCCTTTACAGATCTAGGCATCACCCATGTCGTACCTTCTGCCCTTCCTTTATGTAGCTTCCACTCTTACACAACTGCCAAAAGAGTTGAGGTTCTGTATCAAATATCAACTGATATTCATAAAATTAAGGTGTTCTGTTCTGGTGCTGGTAGATTTACCTTCTTTGATGTATTGCTTTCACAACCCCATCGGAGGGTTGCACTATCGAGACATTCTGCTCACTAAGCTGGTAGATTTCAAGCCATGATGTGACAGCTCAATAATCTTAAGCGCTTCAAAGAATGAAGTTTCTTTCTCTCTAGACATCTCCGACTTAAATACATTTAGTTTCAGAAGTTGAATTTGGGTGTCAATCACCACCTATAAGTTCTTTTCAATACAAAAGTTTTCTTATAACAATTTGTTTTCATGACCAGTTTTCACTCTCTTTCTAATTATTGATGCATGCAGTGGGGATTATTGGGACGTGAGCCATTAGAGATATTCCGTCTTGCAGCTGGACTGTGGTATACAGAGAGAAGAGATCTTATAACAGCACTTTACACACTGTTGAGGGTATACTTCATTCTTAGTTTCTAGGGATAGAGAAATTTATCTCTTGTTAGCTGCCTGTTAGATATGACTAAAGTTATTTTGCAGGCTGTTGTCCTTGACCAAGGACTTGAACCTGATCTTGTGGCAGATATTCAGAGATTTTTGGACGATCTCATTAATGCTGGAGTTAGAAAGCGGTTAATCTCACTGATAAAGGTTGTTAGATTAACTTAATTGTCTTTCATGTCTATCCCTTTTAGTTACATCTGTTCATTTTTGACCATCTTTATTGACAGAGCTTAGATAGACAGTTTTTTGGTTGGAAGAGTGTTTTGTGTGTGTAGGTTTTCCGCCAAGTCAACTGTTGTTCAAATTTTTCACTAGTATGTCCGTAAGTACAAACAAAGTCATATTTTTGATGTAAAGTATCTTCCAGTGTCATCTAAATTAAATTTCAGGTTATTTCAAAAACCTACGACGGTTGTCCTCCCGATGATACTGAGAATGTTCCTTCAGTGCACGTGATCATGTGAAACATGAGTTCATAAATTTGTTTGTTGTTCATTTGACAGAAGTGAGGTGAATGAATATATGCTGATGGTTTCTTGATATTATATGTTGAGTATACTTTTAGGAACTCAATCGAGAAGAGCCATCTGGTTTGGGTGGGCCTAACTGTGAACGCTATATTCTTGATTCAAGAGGAGCTTTGGTGGAAAGG
This sequence comes from Solanum commersonii, assembly GCA_029007595.1. Classification (NCBI taxonomy): domain Eukaryota; kingdom Viridiplantae; phylum Streptophyta; class Magnoliopsida; order Solanales; family Solanaceae; genus Solanum; species Solanum commersonii. Next base: position 564,227 of record JAJTWQ010000033.1, read on the forward strand.
AGAGCTGTTGTTTCCAGGGAAAGGCTCATTCTGGCTCATTGCCTTGTCCTTTCTGTTTTGGTTGTGCGTGCAAGTAAGTTATGAATGGTTATATTTTGATCTTATCCGTGTTCACTTCCAACTTTTTTTAGTCATAGAAGTTGTTTCTATTAGGACATACTTATAGTAGCATTATTCTTTTTATTTTTGATTGCGTGGGCTAGTAAGTTATGAGTGGCTTAAGTTCACTCCCGATAAGGATATGCTTATCTTTTCTTCATTTTATTTGGGCTTGCATGGTTTCAGGGAAAGATGTCGCCAGAGATGATTTCCCAGTAAATCCTATAATGGACCACTGGGAGGGTTATTCATTCTAATATTTTCTTTTAGTTCTTCTTGACAATGTTTGATACATATTGTTTGTGCATAACCAAGAGTTATTTTCATGTTTAAGAGGTCTGGTACAGAAGCACTTAGCTAATCTGCTTTGTCACATTGTTTTAGAAGACTGCATGATCATAATATTAGACACATCAGTTAAATGTTTCTGAAGTTATGGGCTGTATGCTCATAAATATTAGTTAAATGTTTTTGAAGGTGTGTACGTTAGAGTTCCATCATTCCTTATCTGCTATATCTGTTTGTCTGGCCTTATTTTTCTGCATATGACTCCAACATTGAAGTCAAAACATCCTCAATGTGCTCTTGCACTGTAGAAGAGACTGTACTCATTTGATTCTTATATTAATAATGTGGTTCTTCCCTTTCCATTTGTCTTAAGCCTTGCGGGCAGAGTTAATCAATACTTGTGCTGATGGGAGGTAGCAGGTGCTTAATGCAATAGTCGAGGTGCCCGCAATTTGGTCTGGCTACCACAATTATAAAGATGTTATGGTTTCCCCCATTATGATTCTCTGCACGACTTTGTCCCTCTGAATGGGTGTACTTTTAATGAAGCTTCCAATGTGCTTTGCACAGCACAAAATGAGCAATGTTCGTTAGCCAGTGTTTGAAGTTTCCAGTGTAGTCCGGAATAGCATATATGCCTGGACTGCTCCACATCTTGTTTATTCTCCTTAAAAGCAGTTTGGTATTTGTGTATTTATGTATCTCTTTTACCACTGAAAAAGTAATTTTCCTTTTCTCTTTGTAGGCCCTAAAGATGTGAAGGACGTCTTTTCTGCTCTAAAGGATAGTGCAGCAGGGCTTAGTGGTAGCACTGACACTTTAAGCCATCAGGTTTTCACAGTTTCTGACCATGGTTCTTTCAAGCTTAATGGTGAATTTATTGATCACGAATTCAGAAGTAGTGGCTTGGCTGGGAAGTTAAATCATCGAATGTTATGGTTCTTTTTGAAGCTGTATCCTTTCACATAAGAACCTTGTAACTTCTCCAAGTGCATCGTCATTTGTTGACTGTCTTGATATATATATATATATATATATATATATATATCAAACTACGTGAATTTCATATTTTCATTATACGCCAGAATTGGATTTTAAAGCTCAGCCTGTCTCCATATACCATCTCAACTCTTGTACCAGAATTGGATTTTAAAGTTCAGCCTCAGTCTCTATATACCACCTCAATTTTTTGTTCCTTTTAAGAGTTCCCGTCTTTTGATTTTGTGGTTTTGCCTCTAGAATTATCAGATCTAGATTTTCTTTACATTCTCCTTTTCTTTTTCAAATGCCGAATAAAGGACAGAGTGAAAGTATTTTCTATCTTGAACTGCATGGCATGTAGCCTCTAGCTATCCCTTTTTCTTGTTCTTTAGTATTTCGCTCTATACTTCTATATCTGATCCTCCTTTGAAAAAACTGCAGATAACATATAGTCTTCTATTCTCCCTTGTGGTGGCTCTCATATCAGATGCATTGAGTGCAGTACCTGATAAAACATCAGTCTTATCTCGTGATGCGTCCTTTAGGCAAGAATTTCAGGAATCTGTAAGCAGACAACCATCTTTAAATGTTTGGCAAGCAGTGGTTTGTCATTTTCAAAACCTTCTATTACTTTTTTTAGGTAATGGTCACTGGGAATGATCCTGTTGTTGAGGGCTATTTTGATTGCTTAAAGAGTGCGTGGGTTGTACATCTTATGTTAATACATGACGGGGTTGATGCAAAAGATACATCAGCAAGTGCTTCATCAAATAATGATATTAGGAACATATATTCATGCTTGGAAGTTATATTCTCCAACAATGTCTTCCTGTATTGGCTGAATAAGATCCTCCTAACTCCTGCCTATCAGGTGAGAATTGACTTGTCTCTGATTAAGCAACTACTGATGGTTTATCTTAGCAATTCTCCTTGCCCCTCTTATTATTATTCTGGTCTAACATGACATGTGATCCCCCCCCCCCCCCCCCAAACACACATACACACACACAACAATGAAACTCAATTTTCTTGTTGCAATATTGGAGGATCCGACATGGGTGCGGCTTCATTTTTGGAGAGTCTGAGCATCATAGATTTGACCAAACTCTGAGATTCTGCAATATCCCAATTGCAAGTTCCGCTTAAACCACAAATTCCTGATGGACTTCTACCCCATTACTCAACCCCCCACACACACACACACACACACACACAGGGAAGTGAAACACTTCTAGTCCTCCATCTCCCTTCCAAACAGTGTGCATATGGTGGTCAGTGTGGAGGGAGAGAGAAATGGGAGATGCTTTGAAGACAAATCAAAGCCCATCCATGTTGTGAAAGTGAACTGCCTATCCACACTTTTTTTTTGGTATAAAGGAAATTGTATAGAGGAAATAGATCTTGTAGATCTCATAGGCTCTCTGTAATCTAGATTTTATTTTTTCTTCCCCTTGTAACACTTGGAGGTAGCCAGCATTTCTTAATGCTGAGGAATATAACAGTACCATTTATAAAAAAAATCCTTTAGATTTATAATCCCAAATCTACACCAACACTTTGATGTGGTATTAGACTCCCAATTTACCATGTGAAACTTCGTCTACCCGCTTGAACCATGCCATAGAAAATCTCTCAATCTCTTAAGTTTCTTCAACTTCCTCGTAAATCTGACTGGAGCATGTAGCAACAATGTGAAATATGTGGAAATACTCGATGATAGCGTACTCTTGGTTAACACATTCTTTCCACTTTGGATAGGCACCTCTTTTGCCAACTACATGCTTCTTTTCTACCCTTTTTATCTCCAGATTCCGAGCTGCTTGGTCTTTATTAGATGTTTCTAGCTGTAAATCAAGATACGTTGTAGGAAAAGACCCAACCTTACAATTTAATACCTGTGTTTGGAGCTATATATTTTCTACCAAGCTGACTGGGATGATCACACATTTTCTAAGATTGATCTTTAGGTTTGGCACCACCTGGAATCATGTCATCACCTGTGTCAAGTAAGTCAATTGAGCATTGTCAGCATCACATAACACTAAAGTATCATCTGCAAACAAAAGGTATGGCACCCTCACAGTACATCGTCAAGCGACTGTTGGAGAAAACATCCTCAAGTAGCCTCCTGCTACACTCTATGCATCATCCTGCTCAATACTTCCATCAGCCCGTGACTAGAATGAAAAACATAGGGGAAAGCGAGTCGCCCAGACTCACACACCGAAAAATCTACACGGATTACCATTCATGAGTACTTGGCCATTGAGATGCAAAATTTGATCCATTTCCTCCATCTTGCACCAAAACCCGTCTTCAATATAATGAAGTTAAGAAACTCACTGTCACAATGATCATAAGGCTCTTCAAGATCTAGATTGCACTAAATCCGTGGTTCTCCTTGCTTTCTTCTCGAATCAAACCACTTCATTGGCAGCTAGTGGCTAGTGCTGTATCTAGAATATGTTTGCCTTCCACAAAAACATTTTGCAAAGTAGATACTATCTCATACAAGACCTTCTTTAATCTATTAGAAAGCACCTTAAATGTAATGTTATGTGGCCCATATGGAGAGATAACCAGGATAGCTTTTCAAGGAGTAGAAAGTGCTTTGTACACTTGCGGAGTAACCTCTTATCACCTATTTCTTTTTGGTGCACCCACGAGGTGCCTAATAAGCATAGAATATTGGATGTTAGTTGTAGAAAATCATATATTTTTGTTCAGTTTTCAGTTTTAGAATCCTACTAGCCTACACACTTTTTTTGCCCTATATTAAAAAAATTATTACTTAATAAAAAAAATAGGCAAAAGATCCCATCACTTAAACATCCTGTTTTCTGCATAATGTATTGATTATTGGTTGCTGGCCTACTACCCCTCTTTTAGGTAATTTTGCTGTTATTTCTTTTTTGTACACTGTCTCGTGATGATTCACCTTCGTTATGATATTTTACTCTTGTAGTTGTCGTGGATAATTGGCATATTTCTTGAGTTGTGTAACAGATGCATGGTCCTGGTAGCATATTATGCTTGTTGGTTTGACCCTATTTTCGTAATTGTCTAGTCCTTCCATTTTGTAATTATCTAAGGTTTCTTTTCTATCTCTCATGGGCAGAATGATGATGAGGATATGATCTACATGTACAATGCCTATTTGCACAAGATGATAACGTGCCTTTTGTCTCATCCATTGGCCAAGGACAAGGTTTGTTTAGTTTCTTTTGTTCAATAGTCTAGTTTCTTTTGAGGGGAAAGGATTGAAATTGCCTCTAAAAAAGAAGTTATGCTTGTTATTTCCACCCAATTGTGTAGTTCTTTTCTTTCTAAGGCACATGCAATTAGTGGAGTCTGAGTCCTGCTTTGCTTGCTGTCCAGCCCCACCCTGCTGGGATTTGGTACACTGCCATATGAGTTCATGTCCTATAAAGCGAATGCGTAAATTTACACATTCACTAAATTGTATTTATGTGGTGTGTAGAAGCCCATGTATAGTTGGATTCTCTTTATTGCTGAATAATGAGTGTATGTTCCCCAAGTATCCCTATGATAAAATGCCATCCTTGCTTCCTCTATCATGTGTGCTATTAGGTATTGAGAGAGATGAGAGAGCTTTTGATGAAGTAGAGAAAGATTTTGTGCACTTGAGGAGTAGCCTCTTTGTGGGACTACACTAGGTATGATATTGTTGAGGAGTAGCCTCTTATCCCTTGTATCCTTTTGGTGCATTGCATGGTTGTGCTTTTTGTTGTTCTATTCAATATGTACTCGCTTGAATTTTTCGAAGGAATTTCTTTAATTGGATTTTTTTTTATTTTTTGAATGAGCTATGGAATTGAGATTATTGTTCATTGTTTGCATAAATATTTTAGATGGTGAACATACGATTGTGAATATAGGCTGTGTCTTGTTGGTTTGTTGGAAAGAAACTATAAATTCTAGTAAGGTTTTTTCGTATCAAGTGATCTTCTTTTGAGATTATTTTTTGGTGAGGGTTTAGGCTTGTCTGTGAGACTTCTGTCATTTACCAAGTGGGAACATAAAGATTGGTGCCTTCTTCATTTCCATTTAATTACTCACTCACTTTTTTATTACAGGTTAAAGAAGCAAAAGAGAAGGCTATGACAGCACTTAGTCCGTACCGCTTGTCTACTTCACATGATTATACTGTGGAGGGAATTGGGCATTTTCAAAAGGCCACTGAACCTGCACCACAAACTTTTGTCTCTCTCTTGGAGTTTGTGAGTGAAATTTACCAGGTTAGTGCCTTTTCCTGCTGATTTTGGAGTTCCTAGGGCATTATTACTACGAAAAGGTATGAACGGTGATACCAAATAGATTTTGTATTTCAACACAAAAGCTCTTGAATATGGAAAACAACTCAAAACAATCTTTCCATTAAGAAAATACTAGTTCATCTTGAATAATCATCAATAAAACTGACAGAAATAACGAAATCATAATGTTGAAGTAACTCTATGAGGACCCCAAAGATCAGAATGAACTAAGGAGAAAAAGAGTCTTCACTATATATAGGTAGTTAACCTCACTAAGAGTGTGCTAAGTATGTATACAGCTAAGTTGTCTTTTCCCAGTTTTATTTATCATCTTACTTTGACTTACTTGTTTGTGATCTTTTATCAGAAAGAACCTGAGCTGCTGTCTGGTAATGATGTTTTGTGGACTTTTGTCAACTTCGCCGGAGAGGATCACACTAACTTTCAGACACTTGTAGCATTTTTGAGAATGCTGAGTACCTTGGTATGTAAGTTTGGCTGTATCACCAGCTTGGTAGTGTTTCATCTCTTCTAATGATAAACAAGCGGTAACTAAGTTTTGTGATTGTCATGCATTGAATCCATGCATTGAATCCAGGCATCTAGTGCTGAAGGTGCTTCCAAAGTTTTTGAGTTACTTCAGGGAAAGACATTCCGTTCTATCGGATGGAGCACTTTATTTGATTGTATATCAATTTATGAGGAGAAGTTCAAACAAGCCCTGCAAAGTCCTGGGGCAGTTCTGCCAGAGATACAGGAAGGAGATGCCAAAGCACTCGTTGCTTACTTGAATGTTCTGCAAAAGGTGAGTGGTATAAGTGTCCTGCCTCATTTCTATCTATGCTCTTTACATTTACTTTATAGACTAGAATGCTATGTCTAGAATGCTATTTTGTTAAGACGTTATCTCATCTATTTTTTTTTTTTTGTGGAGCTTTGTATGGGAACATATCTTCATAGTTATTGTTAAAGTGTGTGACCATCTCATCTAAAAGCTTAAGTTTTTAGAGAGAGCACACTTTTATTAGTTAATTATATTCTCAATATGCCCCCTCACGTGGGGGCCCTTTTTTTCACGGGTCAATCACGTGGAATTTCTTGTTTAATTTGGGTGGCGGTGAGATTCGATCCCAGGACCTGTGCCTGCTCCGATACCAGGTTGAAGTGTGTGACCATCTCATCTAAAAGCTTATGTTTTTAGAGAGAGCACACTTTTTTTTTTTTTTTTGACAAAGGTAACAGTTTTGTGTATTAATCTTTAGCACTAAAGGCTGGGATCCCAAATTTACATCATGGAGCTACATACAGTTGCGTGCACTTAAAACAAAACAAAACAAAACTAAGGTAACAGTTTTAGAGAGAGCACACTTTTATTAGTTAATTATATTCTCAACAGCTATATATTCATAATTACCTAGGTTTAGTTGACACTCTCCCTGTGTTTTGGATAAACTGCAATGCTGGTGGGTTATCATAGAGAATTGGATAACATAATAGGCTTCATATTTCTCCCAGTTTGTGTTGTATTGTCTTGTTCATGAAAGATTATATGAGGACCTTTGTGTCTGGTTAGGAACTTCTAGGATGCCAAAGCTTTTTTAATCTGATTTTCAATGACAATGTTCTCTGACTTGTGGTTTCTCTTCATTGCTTCACCATCCGCCCCACCCCTCCCCCCCAACCAAAGGAAAAAAGGCCTCTCTGCTGTTCCCTGTTTGCACATGGATTGAAATCCTTTTGTCACATCTTAATAAACTTGAGTTTCCAGGGTCAACATTTTCTTTTTCCTGTTACTTAAAGAAGTAAAGATATTCCATTAGTTTTCAGCTCCAAGAAAGTAATTATGAAAGTGCACATGAGCATTACAGGAAAAGATATTCCATTAGCTTTCAGTACCAAGAAGGTGCTTATCTGAAAAATACATATTTTCTTTTCAGTTGTAGTCCAAACTGACAATGCCTAATCTATATCATTTATAACCACATGTCTACACCAATTAAACAAAATCCAGAAAGTACTTAAGCTGATTTACTGGTCTCATTCACCAATAAAACACCTGTTGTTCTCTTCCTGTAACACCCATAGCATACAAAAGGGTGGCAGCATAGCATATATTCGTTTTGCTTTTCTGCGCCATTACCCCTTTCTGTCTGTGAAATGTTTGAGTTAAAAACTTAGGTTTAAGCACTTAAAAGATCACAAGTATAGGAAAGAATTCAGCATCTTTTGCATAACCAAGAAATCTTCTGTATTCAGCTTTGGAACCTGGTGATAATGGGTTCATCCTTCTACCTTTCTCCACTAAGATATAAGACATGGTTCGCCAACCAACATTCAAGAATAGGTTCATTAGTTCAATATCTCCCTTTCTACTGGACAACAAAGGCAATGATGATTTACACATCCAGTCTAACCTGACATAAGAATTATCTTTTGAAAAGCCAATCTTAAAAAAGTTAACCAGTGTGATACTTTTTTTTTGCTTAAAACAATCCACCCAAAGCAAGCTAGCCATGGAATGCTCTTGTTTTTCTAAATGAAGCTTCATGGCCATATTTCACAGTTGGCAGATTAATTTTGCTTTCTGATAAGATAATTAATTTTATCAATGATGGGAATATGCCAAGGCAGAGGACAATGTTGTGTATTCAGATTTCACTTAGTAAATTCCTTCACCATGTTTTGTTCATGATAGAGCATCTCTGCACTTATCAATTTCTTCTTTTCCTGCTTACCTAATAACTTAAATAGACACTCTGTTTCCATTCTTTCCAGAGGCTCACAAGAATGGTAATTCAGCTTTGCCTTCTCTACATTGACCCACATTTGCATCAGATTGTACAGCCAAACTCTCTCTCTCTCTCTCTCTCTCTCTATATATATATATATATATATATTGTGTGTGTGGGTTTGGGGGGGGGGGATTTATCTTTCAAGGGATTACTCTGAGCAAGCATTCATCCAGACTTTTACCTTATAGACACTCCAGTGCCAAACTTTTTATGAGTTTGGTTATCTGGATTCTGGCCATTTTCTTTGTATGCAACATTATGTGTATATTTTGTACTTCTACTAAGCACTATAATAAACTATTGATATATATGAATCATTTTGTATGGAAGTTCATGCTTTTCTTGTCTCAAGTTATGAATAGAGATATCTTTCAATATCTGATTTTGAACCATTTTCAGGACATCATAGAGGAAATTCTGTCTACATATGTTTTTCTGCTCCAGTGAGCAGATATAACAGGCTTGATATATTTATTGTGTGCTGCAGGTTGTCGAAAATGCTAATCCCATAGAATGGAAGAATTGGTTCCCTGATATTGAACCATTGTTCAAACTCCTTGGTTATGAAAATGTCCCTCCTTATCTTAAGGTAAGTCCTCTGTTTTTCATGTGACTCTTCGTTTAGTTGCTATTTCAATTTCATGGTTAGATCCTGCCACTGAGTTCTGCAACTAATTTTTTTTTTTTCACCTGTGATTATTAGGGTGCATTGAGAAATGCCATAGCTACTTTTGTGCAAGTATCACCAGTTCTGAAAGATACAACTTGGAGGTATTTAGAGCAATATGATCTACCAGTAGTTGTTGGGAACACAACACAATCCTTGACAACACAGGTCGGTGGTGTCCGTGTTATTTACTCTACGTTGCAGGCTATTTGATTCTCTTCTATATATAATAAAGTGATAATTATTTAATATAATTGGGGAAGTCCTGCATACATATGGTTGAGCTGTTCGATTAAGAGCTCGATTCAGATGTGTTGCAGGGTGATGTTGGAATGAGTGGGTTGGGCGAAAATAAAGGAAAAGATAAAACCATCAAATTTCTGGACTGAAGTTTGCAATTTTGTTTTTTATAATACGGCGACAGTTTTTCATGGTCTAATGCATTGGGATTTGCCTTCCCAAGAAATTGTCTTATTCTCTCCCATCTTCCCTCTACTTCATCTATTTTTGTAGGGGAACTATCTCATCCAAAACTTTTTTCATGCAGGTTTATGACATGCGATTTGAGCTGAATGAAATAGAAGCTAGAAGGGAGCAATACCCTTCAACTATATCATTCATTAACTTGTTGAATACACTTATTGCCACGGAAAAGGATGTTAGTGATAGAGGGCATAGGTATTGGGCTTTTTGTGATTGCACATACCATATCATCGTTACTAGTTAATATTCTTTGACAATTGTATTGATGCTCATTCTGAGCTACACCTTTGCAGATTCATTGGCATCTTTAAATTCATTTATGATCATGTCTTTGGACCATTCCCGCAGAGAGCTTATGCCGATCCTTGTGAGAAGTGGCAACTTGTCATAGCTTGCCTGAAACATTTCCAGATGCAAGTCTTATCTCAATATTCTCTATGATGCTCTCTAGATTTTTATCTTTTTCCCTCTTGGGCCTTGTTTATGAGGGGTTTGATCATTGCTTGTATATTTATGAAAGAAGTTGCTAACTTTAATGTCCAATAATATTGTTTGCAGGATGTTGAGTATGTATAGTATCAGAGATGAGGATATTGATAGTGTTGTGGACCAATCTCAGCTGTCAGAAACAGGTCAATCTGCTCTGCTGCAGATGCAGCTGCCTGTAATAGAGTTGTTGAAGGTATTAATTCCTCAAACTATTCTGTTATTTAGTGTGTCTTCGTCCAGTTGATGCTATCTAATTTTGGTTTAACTTTTAGATCTTTCTTTTTAAACTTTTCATATCTTATACACCCTCCAATCCAATATATGTGGTACTGTTTGAATGGGCACTAAGTCTCATGAGGGTGAATCCATTGGGACTTGAGATTCATAACCTGCAAAAGTAGCGATTTGTCTCTAGTTTCTTTTTGGTGTACCTGAGGTCCGTATTTGTATAGAGGATTGGATCTCTTTTGTTGAGAACCATATTTTGATGTAGGTAAACTTCTTTTGGTATTTGGCTTGTATACGAGGTTTCCATCAATTATTAATAAAATTATTTACCTTGTCAAAAAAAGAAAGAAATAAGCCATAAATATTTGTGGGAAGAAATCGTCTCATCAAGGGTAAAATGGTAAGTGAAAAACTTAAATTGTTTCTAAAGTTAGAAAAGGTGTTCTTTTTGGGACAATTTAAAAAGGAAATTGTGCTACATAAAATATGACAGTGGGAATAAGTATTTGCTAGTATTGCTATGCATTAAGTTACTATTGCCATACTTATTGTTGGCAACTCAGTTATGTAAAGTCTTTTTGCTGTTATGCAGGATTTTATGAGTGGTAAAACTGTGTTCCGGAATATCATGAGTATCCTTTCACCAGGAGTCAATTACCTAATTTCTGAAAGAACAAGTCAAATTTATGGGCAACTTCTGGAACAAGCTGTCCTCCTTTCTCTGGAAATTGTAAATCTCGTATTGGAGAAAGATTTAGCTGTGTCTGAGTATTGGCGTCCTTTGTATCAGGTAAGAATCTAAAACTTCATCTCGAGTTTCCTGCTTTTTCTTTTCAATAGCCTAAGTTCCACTGGAAGAAGCTGCTAACTTGAATGAATATAACCTCTTGCTAAATTTTTTGTAATCACTGTTTGCAGATTTCACCCTATTACCAGTTGTAAAGTGTCATAATATTTATTTTCCAATTAGTTAAAACGATCTCAGCTTAGATGCTTTGACTTTGCCTTGGTATATGTAGTGATTCAATAATTGCCACTAGAAGCATTGTTAAATGTTTAATTTCTCGAGTAAGTTACAGGTGTTTCAGGGAAGAACAAAAGTGAAATATTCTTATAGATGGAGAGTAGTGACATTAAGCGAATCAAAGTTACTGCAATTAATATTCTTTAACTGATTCTGCTTTGTTCCATGTGAGCATGTTTACACACTACTCAAACTTATATGATTTGGTTGTAGTTGTTTGACTGCATGTTGTTGCCTTTCCCTTTGATGTCAGCTCATTGTCTAACTTCTGCTTCTTGTCTATGCAGCCTTTAGATGTCATTCTCTCACAAGATCAGAGCCAAGTTGTGGCTTTATTAGAGTATGTTAGATATGATTTGCAGCCCCGTATTCAACAATCATCTATCAAAATATTGAACATTCTCAGGTAATCCTGTCATCATCTTTTCTTTTTTTGTTTCATTTCTACTCCCTTTGCTGGAAATCTTTGTGATTCTCCAGGTCCTGATTGTTCAAACAACATGATTAAATGTGTTGATTGAAGGTCCACTCCTTTGTGTCTCACTATTTCTTTTACCTATTCAAATAAGGGCATTTACCTTTTACAATACTTCTTCTAACCTTTATGGTACCATTTTTGATCATCTTGATGCTATCAATGAAGCTACTTATTTCATAAAAGAAGGGCATTTACCTTTTATAGTTTTCCACATCTTCGCTTCCTTCTAATTAGTTTTTTATGGATAGCACAAACTATTCTAGTGCAACCTAAATAAGAAATGTGGCATCATATTAAGTATTAAGAAAGGATTGCATTGTGTCATGTTATCGCACCAATTTCTAATATCAATGATGCTTTTACGTGGATGGCAGTTCTCGCATGGTCGGGCTTGTTCAGTTGCTCTTAAAATCCAATGCTGCAGGGTGCTTGGTTGAGGATTATGCTGCCTGCTTAGAGTTGCGATCTGAAGAATGTCAAATTATAGAGGATTGCCGTGAAGATTCAGGTGTTCTCATACTACAAGTAAGTACTTGTTTCTAAGACCATAAGAATTGGAAGATGGGAGATTTACTCTCTAGCAATATGTCTTGATCCCATATTCTTTAGTCATGTTTCACTGGAAGGATAGGAATGGCAGAGAAGGATGTTTAATTGAAAACTTTGAACGAGGTGGAATCTGTCTTCTTTATTAGGTGGTATTGTACTGTGTAATTGTAAGTTGTAAATTTAATCCACTTAGACACAGTGCTATTAGGGGAACTTGAACCTTCTAGTTTAACTTAAAAAAAAAAGAACTTCCAATTACATTTTAAGAAGGTACTGCATTTCTATATGCAAATAATATAAGTTACTTGAGAAATCTATAAGTAAACACAATTGATAGCATCAATTGCCCAGAACTTGCTATAGTAATTGCATATGTTGCTAGAATAGAACTCCTAAACTCTTTATGAACAAGATATTATTAGAAATAGTAATACTGTGTGTGCCCTTGGAATGTCAAGATAAGTGCCTGCCTGCTATGATGTATTGTGAATTTCCCCAGTTAACTTTATAACTGGTTTCTGCTTTCAATTTCACATATTTCTGCATTCATATTTATAACGTGTACATTTAATTTTCCTTACTAAATGTTACACCGTGTTTTCCTTATTCATGAGTTTCTTAAGTCCTGACCCCTGATTTATATATTAGGCTTCCCTATTTCTTGTTTATTAATTTGAAGTTCTCTCTCCTTTTTTTTTTTTTTGAAACGGGTAACTTAGTTCTCTCTCCTTTTTTCCAATAAGAATTTGAAGTTCTCTTTTTTCTCTTTAGGCAATCATAGTCTGTGGGTTCCTGAACTTGGGACATTAAGAAGAAATTAAGTTGTACCTTTTCCCAAAACTTCTGTTTCATCAAATGAGTTTGCCTAATCTCTTTGATTGGAAAAGGGATGTTCTTACTTAGGCGTCGGTGTAGCATGCTGCTATAGTCAAATACAGATGTATTTCTTCACTTACTTTTGTGCAATACGGCTTCATATGTAGAAGCCATGTTTGATCTTTTGAGCACATAACATGACATGTAATGGTGCTAATTGTACATTCTTACCAGCATTAACTTGATGCTGACATTAATAAATTCATCCCTTTCTGATAATTTCTTTGGTGATGTTTTTTACTTATCAGAGAATGGATTTGGTCAAAGCCGGTGCTCTTTTCCTCTTAAATGTTGGTTACAATCATTGACTGATTCTCTGGTTCTACAATTGCAGCTGCTTATTGATAATATTAGCCGGCCTGCCCCTAATATCACACATCTATTACTCAAATTTGATGTCGATGGTGCTGTTGAGAGGACCGTGCTTCAGCCAAAATTTCACTATAGGTTTTATTTCAATTGATATATGTTATTTTAACTTCCGTGCTCCTTTGTTTTACTCAGGGAATTGAAACTCGTTCTTTCTAACTGCAGTTGCTTGAAGATCATTCTTGATGTGTTGGAAAAACTTCTGAAACCTGACATCAATGCTTTGCTCCATGAATTTGCATTTCAGGTTTGAGTGGTTTGATCATTGTATTGGGGTGTATATTCTTGTTTATTTGCCTTTTCAAGTGAAAAAAGATTGTCTATTGACTTTAAGCTGCAGAGGCTGTCAGTCTATGTTCTTGGAAACTGCTATAAATCTTTGTACTTTTGGTGAGCTTATAATTGATTACTATATGCAGCTTCTTTATGAGTTATGTACCGATCCCCTGACTTGTAATCCTATGATGGATTTGTTAAGCACCAAAAAGTATTGGTTCTTTGTACAGGTGCGACTGTGTAGATTGAAATTATTTCTGTATATTACTTGCACATTTTGTTTTAAAAAAATTTCCTTCTTGATCAATATTTGTCTCAGTTATTATTTAAATTTATCTTTACAGCATCTGGATTTAATTGGCATTGCTCCACTTCCCAAAAGAAATAGTAGTCAGGCACTTCGTATCAGTTCCCTTCATCAGGTCTGTTTTTGAGCTAGTGGTTCGTTTGTTCCTCTAATTATCTAGGTGAATTTGCTTCAAATATTTCTCCAATTTTGCTTACTTGATCTCATTAATTGGTTTCACATGTCCCTTATTTCTTCAGAGAGCATGGCTGTTGAAGCTGCTAACAATAGAATTGCATGCGGCTGATATGTTTAGTTCCACTCATCGAGAAGCTTGTCAAAGTATTCTATCTCAACTATTTGGAGAGGAAAATTTCGAACATGATGTTGATCTCGGAGTATCTTCTCCCTATAGTCAAATCAGTCCTGGAGTGAACGGAGCCAGAATGATTTGTAAATCTAAGGTAAAGTTATTACCGCTCACTGTTTCTTGAGTATTCAGGAATATGATTACATCCTCTCGTTTTTGCACTGGTTCTCATTGTTATTAATGACACATTCCAAACATGTTATTTCATGCTTTTGTTTCCTGTATTTGCCGTGCCCTCTTGTCCCTCTCTCTGGCCATCTTTTACTATCACTTCTCAACATTTTATTTAACAAGTTAACAAGTTATTTGCCTTTTGTTTATATGAAGTCAAGGATTTGCTCAAACTCATTGAAACTCTCTAGTCTGAACTCTTATGTTTTCTTCTATTTTCATATTTATCTTGCTCTTGACATTTCTTTCACTTAAGTGGTGACATTACCCAGATTGTTCCTGCCATAATCCATAATCTACGTTCAATGTGTTCTTAACTTCTGCCCCACCTCCATTATGATTTTTTTTTTATAAAGGTAACATTTTATAAATAGAGAGATACACCAATAGTGTATTTCAGTAGTAATTACATCAGGAGTATAGAATAATGACCAAAAGAAACCATTACCTACAATCCTCCTAAATTCTCCAAAGAAGAAGTAATGTCCTCCACCTCTTTGGGGAGGACGTGATTACACCAAAAATAAAAGAGTACTAGACAGTTCAACTTCCAACATTGGAAAGGGTTGCTCTTGTTTTCAAAGCATCTCAGGTTCCTTTCCTTCCAAAATATCCGCCAGATGCATGCAGGGATCTTCCATCTCTCCTTGTGACATGATTTGTTTCCTTCTTTGTTCCAACTTGCTAGAACTTCTGATGTGTCTCTTGGCATAACCCAACTAATACCTCTAAAATTAAAAGAACATCTGCCACAGTTTCTGTCACCCTGCAGTGTATGAAGAGATGGTTTGTTGTCTCTATTTCAATTTCACAAAAAAAGCATCTGGATCATAACTGTCTACCCCTCCTCCATTATGTATATCTTGATCATTTTCCCGCTTCTTCGTCTGCACAGTTATATGAGATATCTCCCAAACCACTTAGAGCAACCTTCCCTAAAGTTTCTCCCTTTTGTTGTTGATTCCCTCTTTTAGTCTGTAGAAGGTGTCATGTATAAGTTTCTCCCAAACCTGTGCATCTAATAAGAATTTTTGCTTCTATCGAAATATTTCTAATGCTTCTGCGGCTGCTATTTCAAACCTCTTGGTGGTTGTTTGCTTTGTAGACAATTTTTTTTTTTTTTTGACAAGGTTGAAGTTGTATTGATCAGCAACATGCTGGAAACCTCCAAAAAATGAGTTACAGCATTCCCAACAACAAAAAACATCTACTAGATTACATGTTTCCCATAAAGTCTATAATTTCTGCATTCTGTTCTATTCCTTCTTCTTTACACCAAAAATAAAAGGTTGTCATACACAACCATTTGACCTTCTCTAAAGGATTAGCCTTGTTTTCAAAGCACATACTGTTTCTCTTCTTGCAACATATACATGATGGTATATACTCCATTTTTCCTGAGTTTTACCCCCCCCAACAACTGAGTTAAGTCTTCTATGTGTTTGGGTATGGTCCACTCTGTTTGTGTTAGACCCAAAAATAAGTTCCATAATAATGTTGTCACTCTGCAGTGGAGGAACAAATGGTTATTAGTTTCCTCAGTTTCATTACAGAGAGAGCACCAAGAGAACGGACATAATTATATTGGGATTATAATACATGATTAATAATTGTTGGATTGTATACTTATGATTTGTTTCGCTCAATGGAATAATATGGATATATATGTATAATCCATGTTAGTTTGGTTTTGAACTGGATAAACTTACATATATTTGTTTTCTAATGTTAACCTTGAACCATCATAATATATCATTTGAGAAGGGCTTGCAGAAGGGTGATTTGTCATGTGATTTGCTTTATCCACGTCTGGCTAATCCATGATTGTTATCCTACATTGGGTGTTGTATGAAAGCTTAAGCTATTAGGAAAAGAACACTTCTATTTACATAATTGTGCTTCAACATGTTGCCTCCTATAGGGCATGATTCTCTTTCATGAGCCACTTACATGAATTTTTTTTGGGTTTTAATAGTGGGTGGCAATGAACTTGACCCAGAATCTCTGCATTTTCTGGTACCATGTTGAAATGTCTTGCAACCGCATCTGAAACATCAAACAGTTAGAAAGAGCACACTTCTATTTATTTGCGTCTTCAATATCGAAAGTGAATATTAAACCAAACAAAAGTATAAAACGTATCAAACTTAATACTGGTATTATTTTGTAATCCTGGTAACCAAATGAGCCCTTATTGTGGTGTTCCTTTCTTGTCACTTGTGTAAGTAAGATAAGTATCTTCTATTTTTTTTTGATAAAGGTTCTTCTATCTTCATTATTAAAGAAAGTAAGAACAACTTCCATTGCATTTATGTATAGGTATTGGAGTTGCTTGAAATTGTCCAGTTCAAATCTCCTGATACTGTGTTGAAATCTTCACAAGCAGTTTCAAGCGCGAAGTATGGATTTCTGGTAGGAATCTTGTTAGGTTTGGAGCAGTTTTTCCTTGCTATTATTTTTGAGGGAGTAGTCTTTTCATTCTCTGGCATTCTGCAGGCTGAAGATATACTTATCAATCCTGCTACTTCTGAAAAGGGTGGTGTTTATTACTACTCAGAACGTGGAGACCGTTTAATTGATCTAGCTGCATTTCGTGACAAATTATGGCAGGTACAGTATTTCTTTGCAATCCAGTTTTTCCTTTCTTTTGTCCCTTATTTTATTTATAAGATCCCTTTAGCCACGTGAGATTGTTTTTATCCATTGGAGGTGCTACATAACCTTTCTTTTAAAATTTTATCCTTCTTTTAGAAATACAACTTGTTTAATCCCCAGCATAGCTCCTTCAATACTGAAGTTGAGCTAAATGAAATCCGAGATACAATCCAACAGCTGTTACGATGGGGTTGGAAATACAACAAAAATCTTGAAGAACAAGCAGCTCAGCTTCATATGTTAACTGGCTGGTCTCAAATTGTTGAGGTCACATTTCTTTTCTTGCATCACTTGGTTCTCAATTTGTCGGTATGCTTTGCTGTAAGTGAGTGTGTTGGGCTAACATATTCTGTTATGCAATTTTTCTTCTAGGTTTCTGCCTCCAGCAAAATAGCCTCTCTTCCCAACCGTTCTGAAATATTATTTCAGTGAGTGACCATTTTCGTTTTTTTTCTTTCTGTTTTGTTGCTAATCTGTGATCCCGTCTCACTTTTTCTTCCATGCCTAGGTTGCTTGATGCTTCTCTTGGTGCTTCTGGTTCTCCCGACTGCTCATTGAAGATGGCACTGATACTGACACAGGTCATCTTCTTAGTTTGTTGAAGTGGTGACACCATGTATTGCAGTTACATCGATTATTATTCTTATTTTGCTTAAGATATTTGTGTAGGTTGGTGTCACATGCATGGCCAAACTACGTGATGAAAGATTCTTATGCCCTAGTGGTTTAAACTCTGATACTGTCACTTGTCTTGACATCATGATGACAAAACAATTATCTAATGGAGCATGCCATTCTATTCTATTCAAGCTTATACTGGCGATTCTTAGAAACGAATCATCAGAAGCATTGAGGAGGCGGTATGATGCTTCATATTTGATTAATCTATTCCTTTAGCTTTGCTGCAGAGAAAAGGAAGTCTCTTGACTTTTGTTGTTTGTTTCTTGACTACAGCCAATATGCCTTGCTCCTTAGCTATATCCAGTACTGTCAACATATGCTTGATCCTGATCTTCCAACCACAGTAATGCAATTATTGACAATGGATGAACAGGAAAATGATGATCTGGATCTTGAAAAGGTTTTAAAATCTTCGTGGGGAAACTTCCCATTGGACCTCCCTATTGTTGTATTCTTTCTGGATCAATTTAACACAATGATGTAGAGAGTTGTTATTTCATTCTCTCATTCTGTTCTATCTTAAAATTGAACAGATTGTCAAAGATCAGACTGAAATGGCACATGCAAATTTTTCAATAATAAGGAAGGAGGCTCAATCACTTCTAGATCTGGTGGGTAGCACATTTGAGATTGAATTCTTAATTTTGTTGTTTCTTCTGATGCTGATCTATATAGGGGATTGGGACCGGTAATGTGAACAAGCTCATATAGCCGGATTTAACTTCTCTCACTCATCTGCACAAGTTATTTTATTTAACGTATACCATTACTACTCTATTTCTCTACTTCTTGTGTTTATTGTTGAAGTGTGTGACTATCTCATCTAAAAGCTAAAACTGTTAGAGAGAGCACATTTTTTATTATTTAATTATATTCTCAACACGTCCTTTTACGTGTGGGCCTGATTCTTTTTCATGGGCCAAACATGTGAAATTTGTTTTTGATATGGGTGGCGGTGAGATTCGATCTTGGGACCTCTATTTGCTCTGATACTAGTGTTGTGAAAAGCGACAAAAAGCGCGAAGTGAGGCGAGGCGAGGAGCAAGCACTACGCTTTTATGCTTTGAAGTGAGGCACTGCTAAAAAGCGAGCGCTTCTGTAAGCGAAGCGAGAAGTATGCTTAAAGCAAAGGCGACAAAAAGCGCGCTTAAGCGCTGTTAGGTTTTTATTTTTAACTTCTGTTAATACACTTGTCTGCTGCAACTCAAACACTTCCCTCTTCTTCTTCTGTGACTCAAATATCTCAACATTTGTTGCTGCAACTCAAACGATAAGTTCTTCCTCTCTTTTCTTCGTCTTCCCTGGACTCTCTTTCAGGCTTTCAACGACTACTTCTAGGGTTTTCTTTCCCCTGTTATGCCCTGTTTTTTTTACTTATTTGGTTTTGCTGTTTGCATTTGCTTAATATGTTATGATTACGAGGATTATTCATTATCTTTTATTTACTTTTTAATTTAAGAATTGAAAGATATGCTTAATATGTTATTTCTATTGAGTTCTTGGTTATTTATGTATGCATATTTAATATTTTTTATTTTTGTACTGAATAATGCTTTAGTAGAAAAAAGCGTGCGCTTTGCTTCACGCTTCAGTGAAGCAAGCGCTCATCGCTTTTTTCTGCTTCTCGCTCTCCAAAACACTGTCTGATACCAAGTTGAAGTGTCTAACATCTCATCTAAAAACTCAAGCTATTAGAGAGAACACACTTTTATTAGTTAATTGTATTCTCAACACGCCTCCTAATGTTAAATTAGGTCTTGGGCCTAACTCACACCCCAAAAATTAAGCTCAAATGGAGAAGGATTGCCCAAGCCTTATAAGAGGTCTACCCATATCATTAACCACCAATGTGAGACTTTTGTCATTCTTTAACATCCACCTCACATTGTAAGATGTTAAAGAGAGCATTCTTTTGTTAATTAATTATATTCTCAACAATTATCAAATTCATCTACTTTGTACTCGATCAAACTTTAAAAATTGATTTCCTGTTCCTTTTCCTCTGTATCTAACACATTATGGCTCCATATTTTGCTTTTGCATTTTGAAGTGTATATGTATCACAATTGCGTTCTTCCTGCGCCAGCTTACCATGCTTTTTTGTTTTATTCTAAAAACAGATCATAAAAGATGCAACCCATGGCAGTGAATCTGGAAAGACTATCTCGCTCTATGTTTTGGATGCTTTAGTTTGCATTGATCATGAAAAGTTTTTCTTGAGTCAACTGCAAAGCAGAGGCTTTTTAAGGTCTTGCCTTATGAACATCAATAACTTTTCTCAGGTACTTGATACATTACCCCCCATAATATCTCTGTTGATATCTGGCTTTCTTGCCTTTACTTCCTGTTGTAGCATCTGATCTCTTCTCCTCTAATTTTTTTTTAGGATGTACAATCTCTTCAACTAAATTTCATGTTTCCATTATTTCTTCTAGTTTCACATTTATGCCTGTCAACATTTTTCTCTGTCAAATATTTATTAGTAACTTGTAATAATCAGTACTTATAGTAGGTTCACTCTGAGTATCCTTGCTATTTCATGTATATACTCTGTATTCGCTTCCATGGCTGTGCATCATATTTTAAACTGAAATGTAATTCACGTGTATGCAAAAACCTCTTATTATGATATTCATGCTGTTGCTATGTGCAAAATCCTAGTAAGCCAGCTTAATTTTCTCTGAAAATTCTTCTACTTTGGAATTAATTCAAGCCATGACTTCTGTTAGTACCACAAATGGAAAAAGACACGAGTAATATAAAAATATAGGAAATGAAACGTTATGACTGAACTCATTACCTTTTTTTGGAATTAGATATATATTTTTACTCTTTTTAATCATTGTGTTTTTTTATTTTGTTTTTTCATTCAAGCCCACATTTAAGTTGTGCGTTGTGCTTAAAGCACTAATAGACCTAGAGCGCTTTTTAGAGCTTTTCACCTTTGACAAGGCTGAAGCATATGAGTATTTGGTATTACCTTCGGTAGATATGTCAACCACACAAATAAAAAGGTTGTGTTTCTTTTGATGTTGATAGTGTTTTACCTTTATTTTGGATCTTTATTAAAAGAACTTTGCATTTTTTTGGTTGTGTAAGTGAGTCTTTGTTTGCGAAGTGCGCTAAGGGGTAAAAAGATGTAAACAAAGGAAAATCAATGATAATGTCAGAGTTCATGCGGCCTCATTCAGGGGGTGTATTTCTCCTTTGGAATATGTATTAACTTTCCAATCTGATTGAAACCCTCTCCATGCATTCATTTGCATGCAATATGTTGTGTAGTTTTTTTTTTAATATACTTTTCATATGTTTAAAAAGTTCGATTGGCATCTCCCATTAAGATGGTGGCCAATCATGATTATGTTAGAGCTCATGTGGCCTCATTAGGGGGTGTATTTCTCCTTTGAAATGCGTATTAACTTTCCAATATGATGGAAACCCTCTCCATGCATTAATTTGCATGCGATACGTTGTGTAGTTTTTATTTTTTTAAATCTACTTCTCGTGGGCTTTAATAGTTCGATTGGCATCTCCCATCAGGATGGTGGGCTCTCTTTAGAGTCAATGCAGCGTGTCTGCACTCTTGAAGCGGAACTTGCTCTTCTTCTAAGAATTAGCCACAAGTATGGTAAATCCGGGGCCCAGGTGCTTTTTTCAATGGGTGCATATGAGCACATATCTGCCTGTAAGGCACTGAATATGCAATTGAAGGTATTTTTTCTTCTCTTCATGTGATTTAGTTTGCAATATTCTCTTTGATTAAATTGTTACAATCTTTTACCAGGGAAGCTACCGGCGCATGGATGGCAAATTTGGAAGAGAACTGTCAGTAGATGTTGATAAACAGCGAATGATAATAGCTCCAATCTTGAGATTGGTGTTTTCACTTACTTCATTGGTTGATGCATCTGAATTTTTTGAGGTGTGCTTCGTTTCTTCATTAAAATGCAGTATAATGTTCTAAAGACATGTAAAAATATCAAAAACTTTTGACTTTACAATGAAATATTTTTAATTTCAAAAAGAATGTTGTAAAGACGTGTAAAAATATTTCATTTTAAAGTCAAAAAGTTTTTGATAGCGTATGGTGCTTAAATTCTTGGTTCTCTGACAAATAATCTTTTGTAGAAAGAAACAAAGAGTTATCCTTAATGGTTGTTTCAACTAATTATATAGTTCTAGAATATGAAATATCTGAATGCACTTGTGGCAATTTGGCACTTATGCAAGAGGTTTACCATATTTTGAAAGAGTCCTCTTTTTCTCGCGATCTGTCATTTTAATTACGTGGGTGACTAGCAGGTTAAAAATAAAGTTGTGCGTGAAGTCATTGAATTTGTAAGAAGTCATCAATTACTTTTTGATCAAATCCTCCGAGAAGATCTTTCTGATGCTGATGACTTGACAATGGAACAAATAAATCTGGTTGTTGGCATACTTACAAAGGTACATATGCGTACAGTTTGTTTGGCATACTGTCTTTTAGGTGGATTTCAATTCCATTGATGGTTATATTACTGATGATATTATAGCCAATTAAATTACCACTTGCTAGTCTTGCCTCTATAACTAACACTTTTTCTCAACCTACTTTTTAACTGTATTTCTGTGTAGATTTGGCCATATGAAGAGACCGATGAATATGGTTTTGTTCAAGGGATTTTTGTGATGATGCGTTTTCTTTTCTCTCGTGAGCCAGACTCTTTTATTACAAACCAATCCATGCATTTTCAGGAGGTAATAAGAATTTTCAGGTTTAGCTTGATTGTGTATTATTGAGGCAAGATGTATATAGCAGTGAAGCTTGTATAGTCATAGACCTTCTCAGTTTTGTTTCCTTTTGTATGTATTATCAGGAACGGCGGAAGGCAGAAATGAATGCATCTCGTCTTTGCTTTAGCCTGAGTTCTTATCTCTGTTTTCTTGTTACGAAGAAGTCTTTAAGATTGCCGGTACATCAAAATTGACTTGTTTAATTATTTTCCTGCTTATTAACTTTTAAATTAACGGTTAGGCATGGAATGCTTATGTCCTTTTCTCTTGCTGGTGCCTTGATAAATTTTTTTGGCACGTGTCACAATTTTGTTCGCTCTATTTGGACCAGGTCTCAGATGGTCGAATGGACTATCGCACTTCTGCTGGTCAGCAACAGCCAACCTTGAATTTACTTGGTTTTCTTCTCAACTCGCTGACTACAGCATTGGAAAGAGCTACTGAGGACAGATATTTACTGCTTAGCAAGGTGAAAGATGTGTGTTTTGGCTACTGAATAAAGAATTAATATTTGATTATCTGAGCTCTAAATTTCTTCATTATCCCAGATTCAAGACATAAATGAACTATCAAGACAGGAAGTGGATGAAATCATCAATATGTGTGTTCCCAAGGGTTGTATTTCGTCGTCCGAGAGCATTCAGAAAAGGTATATGTAGCTTCATGTAATACAATTCCAGGAGAGTTTTGCTCGTCTAGTTATGAGATGTCTGATTTAGATTATTAAAACTCAACATAGTAGCTGGAGGGTGGCGGGTCGTAGCCACATATAGTAAAGGTTGGGTGGTCAGTTGAACACACCCTTCGTCGAAAATTTATAGCGTATGTAGATAGTAACCTTCCTATTAGTACAACTCCGTCTGTCCAAATCATGTTTTCTGGTCATCTCCTTTTTGATTGCTGATACAAACGACAGTTTATTTGCAACCATCCCAAGTGGCAGTGATGACCGCACCTAAAGAATAACACTACTACAACTGTTTTACTCAAAGTAATCACTTGTATCCAGACATAATGTCTCCCTGAAATTTCTTTAATATCCAAGGCACAAAAATAGATCCGGTTTGGTGGTCAAATCATAGGAGGTACACTCAATTTTTATGTCATTAATCTTTGATGCAATATGTGGATTTTGTTGACCATCACATATATGATGTATAGTCATATGCTTAATCTTGCAATTGTTGTGCTGACTGGATGATCTACATTGCTTAGAGGTTAATGATTATCATGCTTTAAATCCCTTTAGTATGCTAATCTGACTAATTTTCTGATTGGTTATATTCCAGGAGATATGTCGCAATGTTGGAGATGTGCCAGATTGTTGGAGATAGGAATCAACTTATGACACTATTGCTTTTACTAGCGGAAAACGTGATGAATATTATCCTTGTTCATTTTCAGGACAGGTACGATATTTACGACACTTCTCTTTCGTTCATGGCTATGCAAATTCTGCTTGGTTTAACTTCTACTGGGCATTGCAGTTCTTTTGAATGTGGCACCAAACCCTACTCAAATGACGACTTGAATTTGCTATGTGGAAAGTTAATTTCAGCTTTGGAGAGGCTTGAATTACTAAGCGAGGTATGCTAACAGTAACTCTTATCTTATGATATAGTCGTAAGTAGGTCTTTAAGATTACCAATCCTCTCTAAGGGTGTGTTTGATTGGTCAAAATGTTTTGGAAAACATTTTCTTTAGGAAAACAAGTATCTTAAAAATGAGGAAATGACTTCCCTAATAGTAATTGGGAACCAAGCTCCATTGGCCCTTGGGATTACTTTTTTACAACATATCCAGTAGTCGCACAAGTGGGCTCTTGGGAGGGTGAGGAGTACGCAGATCCTGCCCCTACCTTTTTTTTTTTCTTTTTTTTTTGGGGGGGGGGCGGGGGGTAAGGGAGGCTGTTTCTAATGGGAATTTTCGATTATAAAAAAAAAACCTTGTAATATTTCTCTTGTTCGGACATGTTTTGCATTATGTAAATTTTTGATACCTGCATGGCCAATGCTTGTTATATTTCTCCTTTTCTGTAATTTTGGGATTTAACATTTCATTTTAATATTTTTCTTGTTTGCAGGATAAAACAGGTCATGACCTTAAAGTGTTTCGAAGATTAGCTAGTTCTCTGAAAGAAATATCGATTCAGAAGTCACCTGTTTGACTGGCCATCTCCCACTTTTGTTCTTTCCTAAGTATAGGGGGTATGAAGAATTTGGTTGAGTTGTAATGTAATTGTATATTATCTTTTATATAGTGCTTGTCCTATATTATTTTAATCCTCCAATCTGTTGTACATATTGTATATCATACTACGGCCTTTATTGTGCAATTTAGCTATTCCCATTTCTGAGTTCTTTATTGGGATCGTATTGTTTTGTGTATTTACTGTTCAGCATGTTTTGTTGTGTGTATTTGTAGTATTTTGTCATGACCTTGTTATTTTTTTCCAAATTGCATTGAACTATTTTTTATTGAGCTGAGGGAATATCAGAATTAATCTCTCTAGAGGTAAGCTGTGTAGACTCCATCCTTCCCCGACCCCATTTTATGGGATTGCATTGGGTGTGTTGAATTCTAAATGTTATAATCCATCAGAACTACTATTGGTTAAACAGACGGCTGAAAAAACTTGTTTCTTCATGACCATTAAGTTTAATTATTGGACGTGATAAACCATTAGTCTAATACATCTATGAATTGAAATTCACTTATAAGACGGATAATCAAGACTTTATATATGGTCTTTGATCCTTTATGCATATCGCTTTGTGTAATCTCAACATTCTATGTGCATTTCTAAGTAAGACTTTTCAATAATTTTATTTTACCAAGTTCAATATTAGTTAAGATTAGTCACATTTATCTCTTTCAATGTAACAACAATCATATTGGGTTCATGGTAGTATTTACCTCTTATAAATCAATAATGTTCAAGTATTATTGCATGGAAATATTTACCTATACACAATTGCCTCTCAACATGGCTTGGAGCCTGAGAATATGATGGTTGGCTATGAAAATGAATTTGAGATGATGCAGGATCAAATTGCTGGAGGAGCAAGAGAAGTAGTAGTTGTCTCAATTGTAGGGATGGAGGGAGATGAGAAGACAACTTTGGCTAGCAAAATCTACACTGATTCATTCATTATGTCGTTCTTTGACACTCGTGCAAAAGCTACTGTCTCATAAGAGTATTGTGTGAGAAATGTACTTCTAGGCCTTCTTTCTTCGATGAGGAGCAAGATGATGGACAACTAGAAGACCGACTTCAAAAGCTTCTAAAAGGCAGGAGGTACTTGGTAGTCATTGATGACATATGGACTGCAAAAGCTTGGGTTGATATGAAAAAATGTTTCCTGGACTGTAACAATGGGAGTTGAATACTCCTGACAACTTGGAATATGGAGGTGGCTGAATTTGCTAGCTCAGGTTAGCCTCTTTATCAAATGCGCCTCATGAATTTTGATGAAAGTTGTTGTTTATTGTATGAAAAGGTCTTTATGAAAAACTGTTTTCCCCCTGAAATTGAACTACTTAGAATCATTGTTTTTTGCCAATGTTATTTGCATACTTTTACACTTCAGCTTCCATATTAACTAAACTCGAGGACCTTAAATTAACATATTATACCTGCATTGACGAGGAGTGGAAAGTAGTTGCTGAAGGATTTCCTCACTTGGAAGTTCTTGCTACTGAATTATCTGCATATTCAGTTACTGGAGAGCCAGTTGTGATCACTTTCCGTGCCTTGAACGACTATTTCTTAAAAGTTGCAGGAATAATTCAGATCCAATGCAGATATAATGCCTTGAATTTCAAATTTTGGCTGCGCCTCTGCCATTTGCCAACAGTGCTTTGTTGTGTGAATAACCAGAAAAATAGAAACTAAATGAACAAGCTTGGGTAACTTCTGTGCTGATTTCTTGACCAACACAGGGGCTTTAACAGAAAAAATACTGCAAGTTCTTTTTCCACCAATTTTACTCTGCACACATTGATAAGCAGTCGAAGAAGATGGCTTTAATTGTCCTTTACTAAAAAGTTTACCTCTTTTGTTGGAAGTTTATTGATATTTCAAACAAAATTTACACTAAGAATATTGTCGATTTTCGTGGATATTTTTTTGACTATTTGAATTAGCAAGTGTGAAACTAAAACTAGAGCTGGACTTCCAGCTGGTTGATAGAGACTAGAGCAGAATACTGGACCAAGCTGGAAATTTGGTGGAAGTTAACTTGTCTCAGGAAATAATTAAAAGAAAGATTTTTGCACTTTCTGTTTTCATACTGAGCCATTCTGCTTCTTCTCTGTGCATAAACTCCCTATTTTTATCACACATAAGAGAGAAAAAGCATAACCATGTTCAAGAAACTCAAAATTCAAAAAAGGAGTACTAAATGGTCACCAGCCTACCAATGTCTTGCAGTCTTCTAAAGTCGAGACCACTTATAATGTGAAGAAAATGATTTCCCTTCCATAGCAAACACACCTTAAAAGAGTGTCCTTTGCTCTCTTTGTTTATTTCTAAAAAAAAAGGAAAATTCCCAACAGCAAGTGACATGGCTTATGCTGCTATTACTTCTCTTTTGAGTACCATACAACAATCAATGGAATTAACTGGATGTAATTTGCAATCATCCTATGAAAAGCTTGAATCCTTGAGAGCTATTATGGAAAAATCATGCACGATAACGGGTGATCTTGAGGCATTAACAAGCTTGGAATCTGAAATTGCAGAGGTAGCCTACAGCACAGAAGATATGATTGAATCGGAATCAAGAAAAGTTTCTTTAGTAAAAACCTCGGTTACACGAAGAATAGATTTTTGGGAACTTTGTTTCTCCCTGAAACAAGCAGTAGAACACATTGGTTCCACAATGAACAAGTGGAAGGAAATGCAGAACAAGTACAACAATATCAAAGACCTCAAAGTACAAAACGTGTCTCTTGGCGATGTATCTCGACTTGCTGTAGAGACTGAGAATGTGATGGTTGGCCATGAAAATGAATTCGAAATGATGCAGGATCAAATTGCTAGAGGATCAAATGAACTAGAAGTTGTCTCAATTGTCGGGATGGGAGGCATTGGCAAGACAACTTTGGCTAACAAAGTTTACAGTGATCCATTCATTATGTCTCGCTTTGACATCCGTGCAAAAATTACTGTCTCACAAGAGTATTGTGCAAGAAATGTACTTCTAGGCCTTCTTTCTTCTGTAAGTGGAAAGGCTGATGAACTTTATGAGAAGCAAGATGATGGACAGCTAGTGGACCGACTGCAAAAGCTTCTGAAAGGTAGGAGGTACTTGATAGTCATTGATGACATATGGACTACAGATTCTTGGGATGATGTAAAACAATGTTTTCCAGACTGTGACCGTGGAAGCCGAATACTCTTGACTACTCGGAATATGGAGGTGGCTGAATATGCTAGTTCAGGTAAGCCTCCTTGTCAAATGCCCCTCATGAATTTTGATGAAAGTTGGAGCTTATTGTTCGAAAAGGTCTTTGTGAAAGATAATTTTCCCCCTGAATTTGAACAACTTGGTAAACAAATTGCATTAGAATGCAAAGGATTGCCTCTAACTATTGTTGTCATTGCTGGACTTCTATCAAAAGTTGGTAAAACATTGAATGAGTGGACAAGTGTTGCCAAGAATGTAAGTTCTATGGCAAGCATAGATCTTGATATCCAATGCATGAGAGTGTTGTCTTTAAGTTACCATCACTTGCCATGTCACCTAAAATCGTGTTTTCTGTATTTTGCAATCTTTCCAGAAGATAAATTAATTTTTGTCAATGAACTTATGGAATTATGGACTGTGGAGGGATTTTTGAAGGTAGAAAAGACGAAAACCATTGAAGAAGTGGCGGAAACATGTCTAAAAGATCTTATAGATAGAAGTTTAATTTTCATTCACCATTTCACTTTTGATGGAAAAATCAAGAGTTGTGGAATGCATGATGTGACACGTGAACTCTGCTTGAGAGAAGCTCGAAACATGAATTTTGTGAATGTTATCAAAAGGAAGAATGATCGAAATCCATGTGCTCAATTCATAAACTTTTCCTCCAAGAGTAGAGGTCGGATCAGTATTAATGATGCCAGTACTGAAGAAATAGTTAGGTGTCATAATAGTGAGGCCCGTTCTGTTTTCATTTTTCATAGACACCTTAGGCCAGATTTGTTGTGTTTCAAGCTAGTTAGAGTACTGGATCTTGCCTCGTTGACGTGTCTTACTTTTCCGAGTTAGATACTTAACTTAACGCACTTAAGATACCTAGCTTTGAGTCTTTCTCTACAGGTTTGGATTAATCCCTCATCAGTAGACATTCCTCCATCAATAGCTAGCCTACATTATCTGCAAACTTTTTTACTTAAGCTTTCGAATCCTGAGGCCTCGCAAAATGATCATTTCATATTACCATCAGAAATTTTGACAATGCCTCTATTGAGTCACCTCTGTTTGGACTGGAATTACTTGTGTTATCTTGAGCCTACAGAGAAAAGTTTGGTTTTGAAGAATTTGCAATGTCTGTTCGGGTGGAATCCTTGTTATTGTACTTCTTCTGTCTTTAGACTGATGCCCAATTTAAAAAAGTTGTACATTTGTGGAGTACACCAGGACTACAAATGTAGAAGCAATGACAGTGTCTTTCAAGATCTTTGCTACTTGGATCAGCTCCAAGAATTGAAATTTCAGATAAAAAAGGTGTACAAAAAAAAAACAGATAGTTCGCCGAGTTGGTCATCTAGGTAGGGGAATATTGAAGAGGTTTCCACCTTTGATCCTACCTCCTCCAGATGCTTTTCCCCAAAACCTTAAGAAGTTAGCTTTTACGGGGACTTCTTTGCGGTGGAAGGATTTGAGCATTGTTAGTAAGTTGCCCAATCTCGAGGCCCTTAAACTATCATATGATGCCTGCGAAGGCAAGGAATGGGAAGTAGTTGGGGAAGGTTTTCCTCATTTGAAGTTCTTGATACTAAAACGATTGGAGATTCAGTGTTGGAGAGCTAGTAGTGATTACTTCCCATGCCTTCAATGCCTATTCGTCAAATCATGCTGGTGTTTGGATTCGATACCTCAAGATTTTTCAGAAATAACTGCACTTGAGCTAATTGATATAAGCAGTTGTACAGAACCTGTTGGAATTTCCGCCAAGCAGATTCAACAGGACATTGAAGACAACTACGGAGCATCTGTCGAAGTCCGTATCAGTTAGACCTCTAAGACATTTCTGTTTCAACTGAAAATATGTCTTACTGATATGGAACTCAACAAATTTTGCATAATTGTCTCCAATATCCTGTTGAATCTGCTTGGCAGAATTGTCACACAACATAGTTTGAACAGCTGCTTATATTCAATATATGAGATAAGTAACATCTTGTGAATATCTGTAACAAACTTTTCTGCTTTTCTCCTGTTTGTAGCCAATGATATTGCTCCTACAGTAAATCAAAACATGGATAATTTGATTGAACTGAAATTTGAATGGTTTATTCAGAAGAACAAGAGTCAATTAGGACTTCTAAGATTTGTATAAGATCACTAGCATGAAGTGATCCTCTATGCTTCATACCTCCCTATAGCGTGAATCGTCTCTTAAATATTTCACTGAAAAGAAAAAAGGAAAGGCGAGCGTCTCAGTATCAAGAACTTCAAGCTAGAAAACCTTAATCAACTCCTTCTCACTCCAACTTATAAAACGATCATCTAGACATCTCCAAACGTTTAAGAGTTGGTGGGGACGAGTTGAAGTGTCTAGACGTGCATTCTCAAAATTGGAGTGTTTAGTTGTCAGTTGAACTCAAGTTAAAGATATCTATCTATTATGCCTAAAAAAATATACCAGATTGACACTACAAAAGCTTGGGTTAAAAAATAAGTAAAAAAAATGGTGTGGTTTCACGTACTGCTCTCTTAATTCCCCACGGAGAGTTCCATAAATATTTTGCAAGAAAATTATCTGAAAGTCATATCACCAAAATATTCATGGTTTAACACAAAAACAAAATTGAGAAAATTGCCTAGTTCTTGTAAAATGACTCCTAAATGCCTAAAATATGTGCAAAAAATGGTCAGGCTTCACGTACTGCTCCCCCAACTCTCTCCAGAGGGATCCTTTAAAGGTTTTACAAGAAAATCGCCCGAAGGCATATCTCCAAAATATTCATGGGCTAACTGAGGAAATCGTCAAATTCCTGCATAATGGCATCTAAATGCCCAAAATGTGTGAAAAGTGTTGAGGTTTCACGTATTGCTCCGCTAACTCCCTACAAAAGATTCTATAAAGGTTTTGAAAAAAAAAAAACCATCAGAAATCATATTACCAAAATATTTATGGATTAAAACACACGAAAAATCAAAAAAATCACCTAATTCGTGTAAAATGGCTTCTAAATTCCAAAAATATGTGTAAAAATGGTAAGGCTTCACGTACTGCTCCCCCAACTCCCTACAGAGAGTTTTATAAATATTTTATAAAAAATCGTCTAAAAACCATATCGCCAAATTATTTATGGGATACACGGAAAAAGAATAGAGAAAATTGCCTCATTCAGGTAAAATGGCTCCTAAGTGCCACCAAAAGATTGATATGTCGTCATTAAAATATAGAATTAGTGGCAAGTTCGGTCGCCACAAAAAGATTAAAGATAGAATTAGTGGCAAGTTTTGTCGCCACCAAAGGATTAATATGTCGTCACTAAAAGACATAGTGGCAAGTTTGTCGCCACTAAAAGATTGATATGTTGCCACTAAAGACAGAATTAGTGGCAAGTTTTGTCGCCGCCAAAAGGTTAATATGTTGCCACTAAAAGACAGTAGTGGCAAGTTTTGTCGCCACTAAAAGACAGAATTAGCAGCAAGTTTTGTCGTCACTAAAAGATACATTTATCTCTTTCAATGCAACAACAATCATACTAGGTTCATGGTAGTATTTACCTCTTATGGATATGCAATAATGTTGAAGTACTACTACATGAAAGTATTTACATATATGCCAGTGCTTACGAACATGGCTTGGTGCCTGAGAATATGATGGTTGGCCATGAAAATGAATTTGAGATCAAATTGCTGGAGGAGCAAAAGAAGTAGTAGTTGTCTCAATTGTAGGGATGGAGGGAGTTGAGAAGACAACATTGGCTAACAAAATCTACACTGATTCATTCATTATGTCTTGCTTTGACATTTGTGCAAAAGGTATTTTTTCACAAGAGTACTATTGTGTGACAAATGTACTTCTAGGCCTTCTTTCTTCAATGAGCAACAAGATGACGGACAACTACATATGGACTACAAAAGCTTGGGTTGATATTAAAAAAATGTTTCTCGGACTGTAACAATGGGAGTTGAATACTCCTGACAATTTGAAATATGGAGGTGGCTGAATTTGCTTGGTCAGGTAAGCCTCCTTATCAAATTCACCTCAGGATTTTTTATCAAAGTTGTGGTTTATTGTATGAAAAGGTCTTTATGAAAAACCGTTTCCCCCCTGAATTTGAACAACTAGGAAACATTGGTTTTCGCCAATGTTGTTTGCATACTTTTATACTTCAGCTTCCATATTAACTAAGTGATTTATATGTCGCCACTAAAAGATAGAATTAGTGGCAAGTTTTGTCGCCACCAAAAGATAAATATGTCGCCACTAAAAGACAGAATTAGTCAAGTCTTGTCGCCACCAAGAGATTAATATGTCGCCACTAAGAGATTGAAGTAGTGGCAAGTTATGTTGCCACTAAAGATTAATATGTCACCACGAAAAGATTGATATATCGCCACTAAAAGATTGAAGTAGTTAGGAATGTGTATCGGTCGGTTCGGTTCGATTTTAAGTATTATAGGTTCAATTTTAAGTATTATCGGTTCGGTTTATCAGTTTTCAATTTTTAAATATGCTAAACCGATAACCAAACCAATAAGATATTTGTTATCGATTTTAGTCTTTAATGGTTCGATTTTCGATTTAACCAATAAGAAAACGATTTCAAAATAAATATATGACTTGTCCAATAATTTAACACGAAATAAAAAAGAGAGAAATCTAATTACTCATTGAGTGCAAAAATTCTGCTTAGTGTAGTAAAAGTATAGCAAATACTCATAATTCACAACCCTAGTTGTTGCCTAACCTTTGTTGTCGTCGTTCTTAGTTCTTTAGGTTTTTGACGTTGTGAACCTAAAGACTAAAGTGATGCAAAAACCTAAAGGATAAATGCAGAGAGCAGAGTTAATTAAGTAATGTTAATTGTGAAAGGTCCTTATAGTTATAGTCTAAAATAGTGATTATATTAAGGGAAAAAGGTCAAATTTGCCTCTAAACTATGCGAAAATATCTAGATATACCCTCCGTTTGAAGTTTGGCTCATCTGTGCCATCGCCGTCCAACTTTTCGCTCATAGATGCTCTTGTAGACGTTAGTTGCTTTGCTGGAAATAACCAACTCATTTTTCTTTTCTTTAAATAACAAATGAAATTGCCACATCCCCTTTTAATTATCACGTGTCATTTATTTATATATATAAAATGAATACACCTCTTTTAAATAGGATATCCAATCCTAAATCCTATCGGACCCAAATTTCTTTGGTGGATATTTCACATAAGCCGACAAATCATATCTAACCCAAATCCCTTTGGTCGGAGAAACGCCATCTCCAACCAAACTCATCGCTTTCTCCTAAAAGAAAAACACCATTAAAGGTGAGCTTCAAGCTCTAACCATGAGCAAACAATAGAGCTCCAATGAGCTCACTGATTCACACAACATTGGACAAACAACCACCAAATAGCTCCGACCACCACGAGCTCGAGAACACCACCCACAAGGTAGCCGACAAAATACCAACCCACACACCTCACTAGTCTGGCAAGATAGCTAGCAAACGACACCAAAATAGTTGTGTTTCAGATGTCAAATGTTATCTCATTTTAGATCTGATCGGAGGAATTCAAACTCTGGCCATCTTGGGTCGGATATGATTTACGGGTTGGATATCCTATTTAAAAGAGGTGTATTCATTTTTTAAATATAAATAAATGTCACGTGATAATTAAAAGGGGATATGGCAATTCCATTTGTTATTTACAGAAAGGAAAAATGAATTGGTTATTTCTAGCAAAGCAACTAACGTCTACAAGGGCATATATGAGCGAGAAGTTCGGTGGCGAGGGCACAGATGAGCCAAACTTCAAACGGGGGGTATATCTAGACATTTTCGCATAATTTAGGGGAATATTTGACCCTTTTCCTTATTTTAATATTTTTTGTTTCATATTTATGTATGACTAAAAATTAAAATAGTAAATTATTATATTTTTAATGGGTTATCGGTTAACCCAATAACCCAATATTAAAAAAAAAATATCGAACCGATAACCCAATATTTTTTTTATAAAACCATTAAACAACCGTTAACCCAATAATAATAAGCCAATAACACTTTTTTCGGTTCGGTTTTTGTACACCCCTGGAATTAGTAGCAAGTTTTATCGCCACCAAAAGATTGATATATCACGACTAAAAGATTGAATTAGTAGCAAACTTTGTTGCCACCAAAAGATCGATATGTCGCCACTAAAAGATTGAATTAGTGGCAAGTTTTGTCGCCACCAAAAATTGAAATATCACCACTAAAAGATTGAATTAGTGGCAAGTTTTATCGCCACCAAAAGATTTATATGTCTCCAAGAAAAGATTGATTAGTAGCAAGTTTTGTCCCCCCCCCCCCCCCTCCACCCACACACACCCAAAAAAAATAAAAAATAAGCTAAACATAGTTTAAGAATAGTTGTTCTAACCCAAAAAAAAAAGTTCCTGATTTATTTGTCTCCGTAGCTTCACAGAGCTATTCGTACTAGTTCTACCAAAAATAAATAAATCTTATTCTACCTACTTTCGCAGCTTTATAGGCGATAAAAGAGGAATAGCTAGTCAAAACAATGCCAACATATTTAATGTTATCTTACAAGTGTTGTTTGAAAAAAAATAGAATGAACGCAAATCATATTCTTAACCTATATAGGTAGAGAGATTATTTTACGATAAGACCCTAACTCTAGACATATATATTTCAACTTAGAAAATTATCTTTAATTATTTTTAACAAATGAAAAGCGATAGTTATCACCTCATCAAATTTTTCAAGAGTCAAAGTGAATGCAAGAGCCATATTTATGTGATCATCAGAAAAACTTACCAACATCCCATACTTCTCAC
Organism: Solanum commersonii; assembly: GCA_029007595.1. Taxonomy (NCBI): domain Eukaryota; kingdom Viridiplantae; phylum Streptophyta; class Magnoliopsida; order Solanales; family Solanaceae; genus Solanum; species Solanum commersonii. The sequence goes on from JAJTWQ010000033.1 coordinate 599,270, forward strand.
ATTGTGATCCAAAATATGGACCAATGTTATATTTCATTAATGGTGCATCATTTTTCAGCATCTCGATGTTACGTAAAAGAAATTCAAAACTTTAACCATATTGGGATAGAAAATGATACAATTTATTCAAATGTTATATTCATTAAAACAATACAATACAACAAAATACTCAATATTATGAGTAAAATTCCAAAAAAAAAAAAACTACTACAAAGTTTTATTTAAACTTGAAATGAACTTTTTCTTCTCTTTTCTTTTTTTGGGAACATCAAGTTTTTGTCATGAGCTTTTTACTTTTTCTGAGACTTGAGTTCTTCCACTCTTTTTTCAGTATCCTTCAATGCTTTCCCATATATGCTTATCATCTGCCAAAAAAATAAAAAAAATAAAAAAATTATTTGAAAAAATGTGTTACCAAGTTCATAATATATTTCTTTTTCTAATTCAAAAGATATGGTAGTACTTTTATGAAACTAATATGCATCATAACAAAATATTGAGTTGAAAAAATAGAATGAACGCAGACTTTGTCCTTAACTGATTAATTTCCAATAAGACTCTCGACTCTAGGCATGTTTCAACTCAAAAAACCATATATAATTATTTCTAACAAATGAGAAGTGATATTTATTACCTCATCAAGTTCTTCAAGACTCAAGGTGAATGGAGGAGCCATATTTACGTGATCACCAGAAAAACTTACCAGCATCCCATGCTTCTCACATTGTGATCCAAAATATGTACCAACACCTTAATTAAGCAAAAAATAATTAATTAATTAATTTACTTATAAAAATAGAAATGAGCATTGAATTTAATTTAACTCGAACATTAAAAATAAAAGGAAGAAACGTACCCCATTCTGGTGGAAAAGGATCACTAGGAGATTTGTTATCTACAAACTCCGTAGAAAGTACCAAACCAGTTCCCCTTATCTTTTAAAAAAAAGAAAGGAAAAAGAGTGAATAAAACTTCGAGTTTAAAATTTTATGCATTAATAGTATAAAAGAATTTATACTAAAAATCACTTAAAATGAGTGGCAAAGTATGTTCTTACGTAGCGAGTCAATTCATGACCCTTTTTCGCTGATAAATTATATTATGTGGATAGATTAATTTCTTTTATTTATATATATACTTCATATTAAATAAATTATAATTTTTCTAATGAAAATTTTGATTTCAATAATGTATAAACTTTAAAAGTCAATTACAGATAATACTATTCAATAGCATTTGATGATAAGTGGTAACACAGAATAAATAGTAAATAAATTGTCATAACGATAATAATAAACAAAAATCATGATAATATCGGCGTATCTAACTTAAATGTATATAAGAAAAGTATGTACCTCCCCAATTATGGGACTGTCGATAAATGCTTTCAAACCTTCTTGAAACTTTGGTGATAATTTGTTCACTACCTCAGTAATATTTTTTTCCCTGAAAAAATTAAACTTAAATATTTTTAGTGTATCGAAGATATAAAAAAATATTTGACTAATTAAACAAATTAAATCAAAGGTACATACTTATAAATCTTTAGTGCTTCCAATGCAACGGCACATGCAACAGGGTGTCCAGAATAAGTAAATCCATGGCAAAAAACACCTAATTGTAGAAAAAAATTATTAAAATATAAATAAATGAATACAAAAAAAATATAATAATTACCAATAAAAATATTCAATCATATTGATATTATATGCTCACCAAGTTGATTGCTTTGAGAACTTATGACCTTGGAAATTTCTTCGCTTACAAGCACAGCACCAATTGGTATATATCCACCAGAAAGAGCCTAAAATCATAGTTAAAATAGATAAATAATTAAGAATTCACAATCTGAAGTGATGTGATTGTGTAAATATTATATATATATATATATATATATATATATATATATATCATTAGTGCACGTATTTTAAACTCTTCTAATTAGAGTTTAAATTTATGCAGTAATAATGTAAATAAATTTATTAGTTCAGTTGACAAAGAGTTAAGTAAAAAGATTCAGAATATAAGTTCATACAAATACAAACGTCCATCAGATCATTTTTGCTATAATTTTGCATTACCTTTGCTATAGAAACAAGATCAGGTTTAATGTTGTACTTATCACAGCCAAACATTGTCCCAAGTCTTCCAAATCCACATATCACCTCATCCGCGATGAAAAGAATGTCATATTTCTTTAAAACAGCTTGAATCTAAAAAATAAAGTAGAAACAAGTTAATTTTTTTTTAGTTAAAATGAATATTAAATGACTAAAAATGTTGTTATAATTATTTACGAAAATATAATGTATGAAGTATTTTGCAAGAAAAAAAAAACAATTGAGACAAATGAGACGGGAAGGGAGTTAGAATTTTAATTTGGGTTATATAAATTCAAAAAATACCATAAATATTAGGGACAAAATAATATTTGAAAGTGTCAAATCAAATACACTTACAAGGGGCTATCAATTACTCTTTCCATCTCAATTATATGATTCTTTTTTTATATTTCAAAAAGTGACATTTTCTTATGTTTAGTAATATTGCAACGTTTAAATGTCTATCTTATCATTAATGAGATGTATAATAGCCACATATATCTATAACTTATTTTTCATCACAAATTTATGTCTAATCGAATATTACTATATAAATTGGGACGAATGAAATAATAAATCAGACCTTCTCAAAATAGGTTGCCGGAGGAATTATGACACCTGCTCCTCCCATGACTGGTTCCGCAATGAAAGCAGCAACCTAGGTGAATACACACAAATATACGCGATCATTAAATAAGATTAAATATATGTTAATATTTTTTTTATGCTTCGATTTTATTATTACTTTTAGTATTTGTACTGTTGGTATTATTTTCTTCAATATTTTTATTATAACTTTTCGCTCTTGCATTTCTTTTTCAAACTATTTTCTAAAAAGATAATTTTCTTGAATTAAAGATCTATCGAAAACAGTCAGATATGGAATGAAAAAAATTGATAAGTGATAAAAGTAGATAGAAATTACTGTTTCAGGACCCTCTTTGAGTATAAGGTTTTCCAAATTATTTGCCAACCTAGTTGAGTACTCCTCTTCTGTCTCACCTGGAATACATATTTTATTTTAGTAAAATGCATAGTTATTATAAAAAAATATAATATATGATCAATATAATATAAGAGAGAATAAATAATAATAATAATAATAATAATAATAATAATATACCTGGCAAGTGATTGTTCCAATAATGAGGGCAATCAGTGTGAAGAATATATGGAGGTGGCAAATCAAATTTTAGATGTAGTGAAGGAAGCCTGCAAAATAAAATGGATAGAATTAGGTTAAATTTGAACGGATTAAAATGAATACTAAAATTTAATATGTTTAAATGGGATTTAAAAAACAGAAATATAAAATATAATGCAGTCACGTGCTGAAAATTGAACCGTGACAGAGCCACAATAAGGGGTTTAAAATCTGAAAAAGTAAACGCACTAACTAATCGAAATGAATTTGACATCTACTATATACACATTAAAAATAATTTTAATCATGTATAAATAGTATAATTTTTCATCAAAAAGGATACGAATGACCCCCCTGACTACAAGCTAGCTCCACCCATGTTCCTAAGTGGTTAGGTTACTCCTCTTCTCTCAATCTACCTTATATATATAGTATATTTTTGTACCGAGGGGCAGGTAAACACTCTTATCCCCCCCTCCTCCGCACCACCATCACTACCACCCACGCCGCTAGTCTTCCTATGAGTGAATACATTGAGTTAAAATGTTCCAAGTAATGAATCATAATCCAACTCGTTCGACTTCTATCAAATTTTAATAAATTTATAGGAGTGTACTCTTAATAATTATGTCAAACATGATTGGAGTCTTTTTTCTTTTATTATTTATAATTATAATTTATGTAATTATCAAACAATACATTTTCCCCTTATTCCGGTAATATTATCATGCAAAAGAAATTGGAAAAAAAATATTTTAACAAAATTTTTCATGAATTAACTAGGATTATATATTTAGCTAACTTATAATTTTTTAATTCTATCTTAAAACAATAATAAAATGACATAACATGCTTAAAACTATAAATTAAAAAATAAACATACATAAAAATTAATAAATTTAATTATATTTAATCAAATATCATCATATAAAATAAAACAAACAGTATATTACCCAGAGAGACCGGCAGTCATATAAGTGGAACCATGGTATCTGTTTGAAGGTGATATATAAGAAGAATATTGTGTCAGCCAAAGTAAAAAATAAAAAAAATAAAAAAAAATGATTTTTTTTATATAAAAAACAACTTTTTTCGAAAAAGAAAAAAAATTACGCATTTTTTCGAGCAATAATTTTCTTTTTGTTTGGCCTCCCAATGGCATTGTTGTAATACCACACCAACTTCACCTATAAATAATTGACATGTAAAGGTCAAAGGTTATCCTTGAAAACTTCTCCATAAAAATATTTATACAATCAAACAGCATAAATAATGAATTCACTTTATTGAAAAATTATATTATATTGTAATATAAATTTTTGAATTTTCTTAACATAAAAGACGTACGTGTTCAAGTTTCTGAAATGACATTTTTAGACCTTTCTAAAATTTCGTTGTCAAAATTCTTGTTTGAGTACACTATACTTTAATCAAATCGTTTAAAAAATAATTTTATGTAATAATGATGATTAACAAAATAGAATAAACAATACACAAATAGTACTATAACATATTAAATTACACTTAAACTGATAATAATTTTAAATAAATAATAAATAACATGTTATAACAGATTAAATTAAATTTATACAAAAACATTAACAAAACCTGAGTGTCATTAGCTTCTGATCCACTATTTGTGAAAAAAACTTTCCCCATCTTATTTGCAGTAAACATATTTATGAGCTCCTTTGCAAGATCCTGTATTTATTTTTAAAATAAAATGAATTAATCAGTCAGATATACTCCTTCCGTCCTAAAATAATTATTACATTTTATTTATTGAGAATCAAATTAATCAATTTTTGTAAATAAATTGGATTAGATTGTCTTAAAATGTTTGTTGAAATTGATATAATTTGATTCTCGAGAAATAAAATAAATATTTTTGGGATGGAAGGAGTAATATTAATAAATTAATAGCCAATTTTAGAAGTATTGAACTGAAAATTTGGCTAATTATATACCAAAGAAGGTTTTGTGGTACGATTCCAAAATGAATGGTAAAATGCCAATTTATTGAGTTGTTTATTTGCAGCTTCAATAAGACGAGGCTCACTCCCCCCTGCAATAATCCACCAGATTCGTATCACATAAGATTCATTAAAACGAAAATCCTTTTTTTATAAGAAATTTCTTTAATTTCAAAGCTCAAACTCAAAATATCTTTTTAAAACTGAGAATTCTTATTCATCGCATCATCTTCTAATCATAACGTATAAAAATATATTTTAATAATATAAAAAAATATTTACACTATCAATATATAACTTAATCCAATCAAGAATTTCACAAAATGCCAAAGAAATTTTCTATAATAATCAAAGATAGCTTTCAACATGTTGCAATCAAAGTAAAAATATTTGGCATGAAGGAAAATATTTTTTAAAAAATAAATAAATCATTTTTTAGCAATCAAATTAAACATTAATTAAAAAGAGAAAAATGAATTTATTTGCTTATATGTTTCTCTTACTCTAATTAAAATAATTTCTAAATTTCATAAAATATTGGATATTGAAGTAAGGTTTCTTCCCGTCAAATACACCATAAATGTAACTGTCAAAAGTATTTATTGGGTTGGTCCATCCATGAAGGATGGGGTCCTAATTAAAGGACAAATTAGTAAATCTCCTAATTAACTACTCCCTTTGTCCCATTTGATGTGAGGTACTTTGACACGGCGCGCAATTTAAGACAGAAAGGAAGACTTTAAAAATTGTAGTATAAAATAAATGATAAAAATGTATGTGGATATAAATTATTTCATTAAGGGTAAAATATATATTTTAAAGTTAAATTGTTACTTAATATAATTATGTATCATTCTTTTTCGAACGGACTAAGAAAGAAAGTAAGTTATGTAAATTGGGACAAAGGGAGTATTACTTTACCTGCAATACAATAAATAAAGGATTTAGCGACAATTATTTAGCAATAATAATATAATTGCCGTTCTATTATATTTAGCGACAATAATATATATGAATATTATTTATAACCAACACCTTATATAAATACCACTCAAGAATTTAGCGACTCTTGATGTGATAAATTATTACTTTACAGTATTCACTATTAGAAAACAAGAGACTACTGACAGAACAAAATTCATGTGATAACATTATTACTTTACAGTATTCACTATTAGAAAACAAGAGACTACTGACAGAACAAAATTCAGTAGCTAAACAACAAAAAACCCAAATTAATCCAACTTAATTATGTTCCTTACAAATTTCAAGAATATTCAATTAGTTAAGAGCCTTTTAACAATGGATTAGATAGAGACTACAGACAAATTTCGTAGTTAATTTCATATTTTTGTAATTGTGATTGATGTTAAATACTATTTCTGCCGCTATAAAAATTGTTATTAAATATCTCTTGTGTTGTGGCGAGAATTAAACACTTCAGTAACAAAAGAGAAAACTGGTGGAATTAAATCAAATGAAAGACAAAATTAGCCAATAGAATCAAATAATGCAATAATTAAGGATTGTAATTAAATACCTAATACTGTGCACCATAAGCCAGATAAAGAATCAAGGTACTTCTTTCCATTTACGTCATAGACATAAGAACCCTATAACAAATTACACAAATGTTAAAAACATAATATCTTAAAAGTTTCTCAAAAGTTAAAAATAACCAACAAACTTTAAATTAAAAAATATTTTATTTTCATAATGATAAATAATTAAGGGATAAAATGACTATCTCCTGAATTATGATCGAAATTTCAGTGACACAACTTAATTTAATTAGGGCCCTATTAAATTAAAGTATCTCATTGAAACTTCGATCATGATTCAGAAGCTACTTATGCCTCAGGTAACCAAAAAAAAAATTATACTAACAATGCATATAACTTAAAACTCATAACAAAAATAAAACTCAAAATCTAACCTCCGCTCTATCTATAACTAAAGGTCCCATATCAATCATCCATGCCGCAGTAAAAGGTGCCAACATATCATGTCCCATAAATCTGTAAATTAAAAGTGTACATATTTTGTTAACTAGATATCAGTATAATTACAAAAATAAAAATTGTAGTAAAGTAATTAACTTTATTCAGTATAACAATAATATTATGAAATTTTATCATAATAAATATTTTTTTTTCCTCAATTTAGAATGACTTGAGTTCTTTACCCATTAGTAGTCTTGGCCATTCCTTCAAGCTTTCTTGAAAATCTATGAGGAGAAAGAACAAGAGAGAAAGATGAAGCAAGAAATGAAATATAGGGAGAGAAAGAGAGGGTAAATGTATATATAAAAGGAAAAAGTTGAGAATTATGGGCCATTGTTTAATAAACTTATATTAAGATATATTATGTCGTTTTTTGAGTTTCACATCTGAACTATTGAGACTTGAGAGTATAATATCTTATTTTTTGATGGTTGTTACTCATTATATTGTATTGTATTGTTAGTTTATATATAATATTTATTTTGATTGTTACTTAAATTCATTATATTGTATTGTTTAAACTCAAATTTAGATAAGAGATAAGTGTCAAAAACACATCTAAACTGCACTCTTTTTTTTAGTTTCATACCTAAATTATTGAGGCTGTGAGTTTCGTACCTAAACTATCACTTATTAGTTTGAGAAAACATATTTCTCTTTTTTATAACACTCACATCATGGTGTATGTAATACATTCTCTCTTTTACTTTAAAAAATTGTCAGGTCATACTCCACATGGATAAAATATTTCATCTTGACAAAAATTAAATAAACTATTAGTATTAATTAAAATTAAAGATTAAAAAATTATAATCTCAAAATAAAATATTTTTCTTACCCCACACCATCACTTCCTCACCATAACAACTCCTCGCGCACCCCATTTTTTTTAGTTTTTTTTTCTTATTTTTTTCTTTTTTATATAAAATTATATAATTTTTTTTACTTCATCTCTCCCCACCCCACCCCGCCCTCCACCCCCACCCCCACTCCCGCTGCTCAAATACTAATTTAGGTATTGTTTTTTTTTAAAAAAATTCTACCCACTCCACCTAACCCTCCGCTTTCAATTTTTTTCTCGTTCTGTGTTAGATAGATACATATTGAAAATATGTTTTACTTGCTGCCGCAAGACTATTTTTATTCATGTTACATTCGGTACACGAAAAAAATTCCTAAAAATATATGTACATAACTAACACAGAACGGAAAAATGTAAAAATAAATAAATAAATTAGGAGTGGATAGTTTAGGTGTGAAACTCAAATAAAATGGATAATTTAGGTGTGTTTTTGACACTTATCTCTTTAGATAATGACGAAAAGATCTATTTTATGTAACGACTGATTTGGTGTGATCACGTCGTTACCTTAATATTTTCTTCTAATTTTGTCTTTATCTATTATTTAATAATTATATTTCATTTTTTATCATATCATCTTACAGTAGCTCTATCCAATACCCTACTTTTATTGTACGTTTATCATTCAAATTATGAATGTGTAACATTAAGTTACGATGGAGAACGATATAATCTATTCAAAAACTGTATTCCTTAAAGTAATATATTACAATCCATTATAAAACAATACGTAACAATTATCCACATTAAATTTCCTATATAAACTTCAGTCAATAGTTAGCGAGACACAACAAATTAAGTATATTTATTTTTCCTTAGGGAACACACTAGGCCTAGAAAAATGTGTGCAAAGAATATTGGGGAAAAGATCTGAAAAATACTCTAATTTTGGCCGAAATTGTTGTTACGATACCAAACTTTATGGAGGACCTTTTATCCCCCTGCACTATTTAATAGTGTATTGTTAAGGTATATATGTGCCCACGTGGACACATTACTATTTAAAATGAAGCAATATTTATGATGTCCATGTGGGCACATATATACCTTTAAAATACACTATTAAATAGTGCAGGGGGTAAAAGGTCATTTTCAAAGTTCGGTATTATTATAGTAATTTCGCTCAAAGTTCGAATATATTTCAGACCTTTTTCCTAAGAATATTTGAAGCATAAGCGCATATTACCTCTGTCTCATCATATTAATAATTAATTATCCGCATCAGTAAAAATAGTTACCTCAACTTACTTATATATAAAAATGAATAAAATAAAGATAGAACTAATTATAATTTTTTTATTTTACCATTATAATTATTAATTTTTGAAAATGTAAGCAGATTTATATGTTCTAAAAAAAATTCTCAACAGATAAATTAGTAAAATCATTCTTCTATTTAAATATATTTTAAGAAATATGTAAAACAAAAAGTATTCAATTAATATAGAAGGGAAAAAGGCTCAAATTTGTCATTGAACTTTGTGAAAAATTTATCTATTTCATCCGTTAAAAGTTTGGTTCATCGATGTCTTTTTTGTTTGAGAAGAGATTTATTCATGTCACGATTTGTTAATTGAAATGACATAGATGAGCCAAACTTTTAACAGATGACATAGATGAGCTTTTTCTCAAAGTTCGATAACATACTTGAGCCTTTCACCTTTAAAAATGATTTAATTAATGATGTGGTCGAATCATAATTGACCACATGTAAAAATAATTTTGCAAAACCAAAATTATTTTCAGTTTACAAATAATGACATGAATGAGCTTTTTCTCAAACAATGTCATAAATGAATCAAACTCTTAGCGAATGACATAGATTAGTCTTTTCTCAAAATTCGATATTATACTTGATCTTTTTCCCGATATAAAAAGAACAAGGACACATTTCTTATTCACAAATAGTTGAGAGAAGGATCGCATTCAAGGTCGTAACGTAGACAATCTATCATATGCAAATATTACTAGCTAATTCACGATCCAAATACATATGATTATTTCATTAAAAGAAATATTAGTTTTAGAAAAAACGTAATGCATAAATTTGTAGTGGCAATTGAGCTGGTGAAATAGGTAATATTCTATAAGGAAGGTAGGAATTGATTCTTTCTGGTCATACCTTCTCAATCGAGCTCATTGCACCAAATATACCAAGTGCGACTTACACATCTCAGGTATAATTTGTGATTTATTACATAAAAACAAGTTTATTTAGAATACATCCAAAAAATAGAAACGGTTGATTTATCTGTGATTTTTTTTAGGAAAAACTTAGTGCATTAAATTGATTTTTCTTGAATCTCAACACAGCGCAGGATCATTTTGAGGAAAAAAATATTTTTAAGAAAAATAAAGTAAAATATCGTGTATATTCAAATTTCAGAGTTTTGGTTTTTAAGAAGAATGCTTAAATATGCAATCAAACTTTAAGAAAAAACTTATTTATACCATTTGTTAAAAGTTTGGTTCATTTATACTATTTTTGGTTGAGAAGATGTTCATCCATGTCATTGTTTGTTAACTGAAATGACATAGGTGAGTCAAACTTTTAATAGATGTCATATATACGTTTTTTTTCAAAGTTTGATGACATATTTAACCCTTTTCACTTTTAAAAAATAATTTAATTAATGATGTGGCCGAATCGTAATTGACCACTTGTAAAAAATGATTTTGCAAGATCAAAATATTTTTAGTTTGTAAATAATGACATAAATGATCCAAACTTTTAACGTATGACATAGATAAGTCTTTTCTCAAAATTTAATGGCACATTTAACTTATTTTAAGTCATTTTTAAACTTATTTTAAGTTATTTCTATATTTACCAAACACTTTCAAAAATAAAAAACTGACCTAAAAAGTAAATTTTAACAACTTTTAAGCCAATCAAATTAATCTTTTATTCATCTCACTATAGTTCTAAATATATTGATGGATTCATTGGAGGACAACATTGAGGGGCACTGTTGCCATTTTTCTTACACAATAACTATGAGAAACTATTTTATTATTACTCTCTCCGTACTTAATTATTTGTCTATTTTTGAATTGATAAATCTATTAAAAAAATAATAATTGTCATGGTGAGTTAACTATTTATTCCTATTAGTGGATGAATTAAAAAGTTTAAGATTTTAAAGAAATTTTATATTTTTAAAAATTAATTAATTAAAGATATAATATGTAAAAAATTGTATGTTTTCTTGATTTGTCAAAATAAAGAAGTAAAAAAGAAAAACTGAAGAAGTAATTTGACAGAGGAGTATTAAATGAATTAACAAATATTATTTAATTCAATCTACTTTTTGTGGACAGAAAATTTAGTGGCACAATTCTCATCTCCAAAAATTGCTAAAATGTAGGCATGCAATTGTCTCTTTCAATAATACTCTAGATATCTGTGCCAATATATTCCATTATTTTGGTCTCTGATACAAATGGAATTTAAAGAATCAATTAATTTTTTATATTTATCTTTAAAAATATATATTTAAAGTATTAATTATTTTTTGTTTTCCGTATCATTTTAAAATAATGTATGTTATTTCCATTTCAATTTACATAAATATTCATAAATATTTTTAGTTGTTAGTTTGTTATGAATTTTGAATTTTTTAACATCATTTTCAAATAATACTTGTTACTTCCTCTTTTTCAATATAAACGATACATATGGACTTAGAGAGTCGATCAAAATATTTATAATTGCTAAATATTGTGGTTTATAATATCTGTTACGTAACTTTTAATAGTAGATGTTATTCCATCTGTTCATAGTCATATGACACTAATAGCATTTTAAGAGTCAATTAAATCTTTTTTTTTAAAATTGTACCTCTAATATATTTTGTAGCTAAAATATAATAAATGGAGTAATTAAATTTAAAAAGAATAATTTACCACAAAATAGACAAAGTGAAAGACATTTTAAAAAATTATTGTGAGGCACAAATAAAGAGAAGGAAGTGGAAATTACTCAGATGGGGTCCGTTCTTTAAAAGACAGTTGGCAGTTGGGTAAATAAAAAGAAAATTGGAAAAAAATGACATAGAGAGAGTATTCATATACAGTGTTGTTTCAGCATAATATTAAGAAAATTCCCATATTGCCCCTGTTAGGGAAGCAGACATGTTGACGAGGCTAGAAAAGTAGTTGTTTGTCGACTATCATACAAAAATAAATATAAAAAATTAATTGATTCTTTAAATTTCATTTATATTATATAAATTAAAATTAAAATAATAATATATATTGGATCCGTACTGATACGAACACCATTATCCAGTAACTTGAGAAGGATGAGGGGTTCTCTAATTACCAATTTCTCCCTAATATATTGGTGGTGGACATTTTAAAAGGACGAGATATTTTAGACACATTAAAATGTAATTCAATCAACACCCAATTATATGAAAAACAATTTTGTCATTTTGTTGAATCTACCTAATAGAACGCCAAAATTTAAGGGGAAAAAAGGTTCTGGTAGGTGAGGAGGAAGAGTGTAGTGATAGCGGACGATTAAATAGAATTGGAGGCCTTAAAAAAATTAATTAGAGGCGTAAAATTATCTATCTAAATAGAAAAAGTTTACTTATGTTATTAGTTAATAGTTTAACTTATTTATGTTTCTTTTTCTTTGAGAAAAAACTCATTAATGTCATTATTTATTATATAGATGAGTCTTTTCTTTAACACTTTTTTTTCTCTTAAATTGTGGCCTGTCAGCTTCAACAAAAAGCAATAATACACAAGTTGTGTCTGGGGGGTGGGGGTGGGTGGGCTAATTTATGAATACACATGTGCAAAACACGTACACTAAATTAGGAGTAACATTAATGACATGTTTATCAAATATTAAACTGATAAGAATATAAATTTTGATATAACTATTTTTTTGATAAGTATAAATTTTGATAAGATCAAACCTCTATAATATGACGACAGTATATAAATATGCTATGATTGGTATCGTTGAGTACTAAAGCAAATTTCAATGATACCATAAAAGTATGTGCATAACTATAATGTGACGACATTATGAATGTCACGGTCTAAAAATAGATGTGATGGCACTTGTCTATACCCACGAAGACAAGTCAGCTTCAAACCAACGAAAAGAAAGAAATGTGGAAAGTAAAACAAGAACAAGATAAAAGCGGAAACTTATTCATTCTATAATAACCTCAAAACTTGATTATCACGTGTACAAGTCATTAATACATAAAGTGTGGAAATGAAAAATAATTACGAGTTTCAATTTCTTTGATTCTAGAATAGAACAAAGCATAAAATATGAGCAAGAGAATCCACCGCAATGACAAACAACTACCTCTCAAAAACACTTTGACAAGTCTCGTAAATAGGAGAAGAAAAAGAGCAATCACACGGTACCAAACTCGTAACCTACACAAGTGTAGAAGCAATGAGTGAGTACCAACTAACATGGTACTCAACAAGTAAACAATAAACAAGGCAAACTAGCTAAAAATCGAATACTCATTTCATCCTAACCGAACTTCCTCAAACTACAACCTGCATAGTAATCAACTCAACCTAAGAATTTCACAACACACATTTCACAAGGCTAAACCACATAGTTCAATAGTCTCAGTTCTACAACCAACATGTATTAAGTATGTCAATCACAAGTAATAAGTAGATCAATCATACATAACTAACAAATAGATCAATCACAAATATCAAAATGCATCAAGTCACAATAATTAACTCTTGCCAGAACCATTTCTCTTCGGCACAATATTACTAGCCGAAATCATTTTCCTTCGGCTTTATATCATATCACTAGCTGGAACTATTTCTCTTCGACTTTATATCATATCAATAGTCGGAACCATTTCCCTTTGACTTTATATCACATCACTTGTCCGAAGTGTTTTCCTTCGGCACATTACCACTAGTGGAACCATTTTCCTTCGACATTATATCACATCACTTGTCGAAATCATTTCTCTCCGACTTTATATCACATAACTTGCCGGAATCATTTTTCTTTGGCATAATATCACATGTCTCATCACGGCGCACAATAACAACAATGCAATTAAGAAACTTCACACCATAAAGGAGAGAACAATTCAAGTGATTCAAGTTCACATTAATGCCTTCAAAGCATTTGATCAATCAATCAAATAGGGCTCACAACAAGGCAAATCACTAGCATTATGGTCAACACGTAGCCTTTTTATTAATCCTATTTTTATTCATTAAGGTTAATCAAGTGGAACATGAACCCATCACCTCATTTCTAGTACTTCCCAACACACAATGAAGGGAAATACATGATTCTACTAGATTTACAAGGTTTAGGAGATAGCTTGTCTCAATTCAATCAAATAGTTAATCCAAGACTTGAGATTTTCCCTTCCGAACAACTACCAAAGCCACACAATCTAATTCAATCAAGTAATCATAATAAGATTTTGGAAATAATAATAATCATATCACTCTTTGAAAATTGAGTCATTCAGCTCAAAACTTCAACTCTGAAAATGAGGTTTGAATTCGAAAATCTCTATTTGAAAACATTACCCAAGGAGTTTGGAACTCATTGGTGAAAATTATTTTGAAAAAAGGCTTAAATTCAGTTCACAATCAACATTTTTGTTTAAGATTCAAGTTCTTGAAAAACCTTATCATTTGTCAATCAAAATCTCAAGTTTTGATGTTAAATTCATAAATAATCAAAGAGAAATCGCCTCAAAGGATTTTACAAAGCTCAAAATGAAAAATGAGGTTAAAGCCCCAAATTTCTGCTCAAAGCCCCTTTCAAATGTTGCAAAAGCGGACTCAGGCTTGCTTAAGTGGACATCGCTAAGGTTCAGTTCACTTTTGCGAACCCCATAAAAGGATGCCTCTACAAAAGAAAAGGCTTCTTCACTTTGTGAGGTTCGCTTAAGCGAATAAGTCTCCACAAAATCGAAGCTTACAGATACTAACAAAACACAACCAAACACAAATCAACTAATAGACCCTCGAGATTCGTTCGAAAATGCATACACACAAATCATATATGAAATTCGACTACATTCAATATTTCGAACACAATGGAACCATCAAAATACGAATCCTAATTCTCATTGACCCGACATCCGTGAAAGTCACAAGAAGCTAGCATAATGCCTAAAAAAGCCAAATCAAGCTCGAACCTCTGAAAATTCAACCAAGACCTCACTTAGGCCTAAAATCATCCCCTAAATCCAATAGAACTCTCAGAATTCCAATTCGAGCATTTGAACCCCGCATGTTGATCAAAGTAAACTCAAAAGCTAAAATTTGACAAATTTCCAACTTAGGACCTCAATTCTTCAAAAAGATTTCGAATCTAAAATTGATAACTCTCATAGACCAAATACTACACTACAAGACTGATAGAATCAACAAAATTTCCATTCGACATTCGAAACTTCAAAGGACACCAAAAATCACTACTTTAACAACTTTAGCCTTTCAAACTCAAAACTTACAAAATAAAAGCACATTTTTTCACTCAAAATCGAACCCAACTTTCACAATTCAAACAAAAATAACTCGAGGTCAATATTGGGAGGGATAAAATAGTAATTTTATAAAAATAACAAAAAATGACAAATTGGGTCATTACAATGAAGGTCTCATAGTAAGATTGAAGCAATTCTCATGAATATTATCAGATATATTATGACGATATTATAAAGATATAACCACAGAATTGAAGTAAACCTAAATGATACCATGACTGTATAGATATAGTTTCATAGTATAATGAAGGTCTCATCGAAGGATTGAAGAAAACCTCAGTGCTACCATAACAACATATTCATGTATCATGATGGTATCATACATGATCTAAGGAGTGTTATTAATTATATGAAATAGTTCTATGATACCATGTATATGGTATGTTATGATGGTATCATTTATAAACTATGAGTTCCTCCCTCGAAGGACTACTCATTACTCAATGATATTGTCATGACCTGGGGTTACCCCTTAGTAGTAACATGGCGTACTTGACCCCGAAGGGGTCTCATACAAGCCCTTAACATAATCATAACATAAAGACATAGAATAATTGCGAAAAATTTAAAACTTTTACAATAGAAGTCAACTTCTTTTTCATAAACAAAAATAAGAATCTAGACTTGTCTCAATCACCATCTAGTACAATAGAGAGTACAAATAGGGTCAAAATCCCTTTACATCAATAAAGTCTCAAAATAGGAAAGTACAATAAAAGCTAAGAAATGATAACATCTTGTCCTCGAACTTGAGGACTCACCAAGCCTAGGGAATAGTCAACCCAAGCTTCGCTTGAAGAAAGTAGTACTTCTCAACGACAGGAACCTACACTCATAGAGTGTAGAAAATATGGGTTAGAACAAATAATGTACTAAATATGAAAGCCATGCACAAAATCCTTAAAACATGCATAAAAGGGACATCGAGTTGAAATCATGCCTTTATCAAGTTTTGAAACCCATAATGCACATTTAAGAAGAACATAAGTCAAACCAACATATAAGCAACCCAAAGCCATACTAGTGCAATGCAAAGGTAAGATCCCATAACCCTACCAAATGCTAAGTACCACATTTAGGTCACCAACAACATGCATATCTTACTTTACCTTATTCATAGCCAACATACATAGGTAAGGAGTCATTCATGTTCATATCTTGCATCAAGTGAAGTCAACATTAACATTCATACATACCTTTCATACATAATTCATAAGTCTTCATAACATAAGAGAACCTCACCATAGCCCCTCTTAAGGTCTACTTGTGCAATGCATAAGTGAAGTCCCACCCCCCCACTCATACTAAGTAGTGCCTCTTAAGAATTCATAATTAAAGTCCATGTTCTTATCATAATTCATATTCATATCATATAGGGAAGTTTAGCCTTAACCGACATAGACCATGTGAGCTACATAGAATCCGGTGTTCTACCCCTACACCAAAAAGAGGTGTCCTACTTGCCTAAGGTAGAACTTTCATAATAGCTTTTAGGTGGATCCACTAGCGAAAGACCTATATGGGCACATAGTTATGGGATATGAGGGTTGCTAAGAAACCCGAACTACTAGCGTAAAAGGTTTCCATCCCATGAGACAACATACATTAGGAAGCCGGACTTGCTAAACGTAAAAACTTCCATCTCATTGTTCATATCCGCTCGGTGCTAAGCATAATACCCTTTAATAGTTATATTAAGTCTTTACTTAAGTTCATGTTCACAAGAGAATACACTAGGCACCCAACCAACATAATACCATAAGAGCTTATAGATTCATTAGGTGAGAATGTCCTTTCAACCTTAGAGCCATCAACATGTAAGTAAACCCTTTACATAACATTTATAGTGTTTTATTAGAATAGTCTTTCAATCAACACAACAAGCTTGTCATAACATACATATATACTTCATGCATAATCAAGTGTAATGGTAAAGGGAAGAAGGATCTCACATCAATACCACAATTACACAAGTCATAAGATCATCATTATCTAAGTAAATCACGAACTCATATATAATCTTCATCAACATATATAAACCCTAGTTATTGCCCTTCAAGGCTAGGAAATCAAGATCAACCCCAATCTTCTAGAATTACAACACTAGATAGGGGAATTACATGATTCAACAACTTAATAAATATATACATAATCAATTGTCAAGCTCTCATCATCAATCAAGCCATACATAGTTCATAATTTAGGAAGAAGGGAATATCATGGGTCCAAGGGAGATTTTCATCAAAATCCAACAATACACCATTAATCTAACCATAAACCATCTTAATAAACTATAAGTAAACAATAGAAATCGTTTTGGAAGAAGACCCATGAATAGATGAAAACCCTAGGTTTTGGAAGTCTTAGAAACATATTTTGAAGGGACTTCTTGGAGAATAACTACCCAAGAATGAAGAGCATCCATGCCTTAGGTTGATTTCCTCAAGAAATCATAGAAGAAAGACTTGTTCTTGAACCCCTAGCTTTAACTTGACCTTGTTCTTCAATGGAGGTTTTCTTCTCTGAGAGAGAAATATTTGAGAGAGAGGGAATAGTTTCTAATTGAGTGATGTGAAATAATAAATTGAAAAATAGTGTGTTATCTTTTTAATAGTCTTAAAATACTTTAACTAACCCAAAATTACCGTCCCTTCACTTAACTAACCCTTAAACCAATTTACCAAAACACCCCCACTAAGGCCGAACCAAGACAACACCTACACATGTGATCCACGGACCCCATCCACGGACCATCCTGCTAGGGCGTCATTTAGTTCAGAGACTGGAAAAGTGGTGGATTCATTGGGGAGACTAAGTCTCAACCCATGACTCCCAACCACAGAGCATGGATTCACTCACGACTCGTGGGTGCCCAATTGTGGTCACAAGCTATTTTTGACAGCTTTTGGACCTTCCCTTGGGTCCTCCTCAAGGACCCTTGGGGAGGGGGGGTCCTAGGGGGTCATGTCTAGATGTGTAGTCCCTAAATCATTAGTACTAGGTTAGGGTGGGCATTTTACGACTTTTATATTCATGTTAACCCTATTTTGGACACTAGACTTCAAGTTAGGCTCTAGCTTAAGTCACTAGACTTCCGGGTTGTTATAGATATCGTGCTATATTTCATTGAAAAATGAGTTGGTTGTACATGAATGAATGTAGTAAGCCTTAATGATATCATAGCAGTATGTGATATCGTCATGGTATCATTAATGCATGGGTAGTTTGTTAATGAAAGAAGGAAGGTAACCTTAGTGCTACCATAACTTAATATTCATATTTTGTGATGGTATCATCCATGATATGAAGGTTGTTACTGATTATATGAAACATTTTTTAATGATACCATGTCAATATATAATATATTATGATGGTATCATTGAGAAATTATAATTTTCTCCCTTGAATGATTGATTATTAGTCAATGATACCGTGCTATTATATATATATATATATATAATGTCATAATATCATTGAAAGATTGAAGCAGACATCAAAAATACCAATGTGATGGTATCATTACATATTGAAACAAACTGTAATGATACCATGTCAGTATATAGATATATTGTGATTGTGTCATGAAGGTCTCACCGAAGGATTGAAACATACATCAATGGTATCATGACAGTATATTGATATAGTGTGATGATATTGTAACACCCCGAAATTTTTTAAGTTAAGACCCGAAGCATACGTTGATATTTTTATTGAATTAAAGTTTGATTAATAAATATTATATTTTTTAAGAATATCTTTGTGATAATGTATTATGCGACTTTATAAACTTGTGCTTATTTGGTAAGATTGTATAAAGAAAAGTTTTTAATAGTTTTATAACTTATGGGGTTTTTATGTTTATGCGAAAACATACAACAGAAAAAGTTCAAATCTCATGTCCAAACAAAACTTCAACTTCATCTCATGATTTCAAATTGTAAAACTATTAAAATTATCTCAATTCTTTATACAATCTTACCAAATAAACAAAAATTTATAAGATCCCATAATACACTATCAAAAAGATATTCTTAAAAATACAATATTTATTGATCAAGCTTTAACTTAATAAAAAAAAAATTAAACAAATATAAGTTGTGGTGTACTAGTCTTTAATATAGTCCTCCCACATAGTACAAACAATGTTCTCACATTGACCTTACATTTCCGTTCATATGACTGAGAAGACGAACCAACATTATTACTTCGAGCTATTGTTGGTCAATTTGATTGGTAAATAAATTTGATTAAAAAAAATCATGAATTTGGTGAATTTAAATGGTAAAGTAGAAATTGATTTGAAATAATAATAAATTATATGTTTGTGAGAACAATCACTATATGAGATGTAAATGGTTTAAAACATAATAATATGAATTATAAACTTTATTTACATATGAAATAAATGGTTCCTTATTAGATATAAATGTGGGATTGTGGTACAAAATATAAACTTGTGGGTCAATTTTTGTATTTGAAAAATCCCAAATTATGATTCAAAATTCTTATATCATGATTTTTGGAGAATATGAGATTAAATCATGAGATGAAATCAGGGTGAAATCACATGTTCAAATGTTGATTTCATGTCATAATTTTATATTGCGCTATGAAATTGCATGTCCAAACACCTACTTAGTATGTACTACTTTTTTGGAATAGCCAGCTCAGGCTTATTCTATTATTAAAAAAATAAATAAAAATATCTAGAGAAAAAAGTCAGCATGTTGTGTGCTAGATCAATATTTATTCATAGTTTTTTTTTTTATAAAAAAAGTGATATTAATTATATTTGTATGATAGTAAATTATCTCATTAAGTAAAAGTTGAACTCTTGATAAATTTTACATACTCCCTCCATTTCAAATTAATTGAATTGTTGAGACATTTTTTATTTTTCAAATTAACTTAATTGTTCAATTTTCAATACTATTTTTAGAATGTTCTTCTAATTTTATCCTTCATTAGTTAGTATTGGAATTAATTATTATTTAATGTTTAGTTATTTTAATCATAAATTTGACAATAATTAATAAGGGTAAAAATAAAAAGTTATGCCTAATTTATGTCTTAATCTCTTTTTCTTAAAGGGTGTGAAACACCTCAATAATTCAATTAATTTAAAATGGAGAAAATATTAACATTGGTAAACATATTTTAAGAGCAATAACACATAACATTTATAATTAATGTAAAGAACTTCGAAATAGTAAATTCAGTGGATGGAATTATGTAAATAAAGTATTATAGTAGTACTTCAATTTTTTGTATCATTTGTTTTTATTTATTTATCTATTTATTTATTAGGGGATTGGTCAATAGGGGACCCTTCAACATACGAGAGAATCTGATCTACCAACAACCTTTCAGATTTCCATACTATCTTATCCTCACAAATATAAAATAAATATAGGCTCATTAATAGGAAAGTTAATATTAATAGATGTTTTAATTTAAAGATTGAAAAAAGTTAATAATATTTTATTTTCATACGAAAATATTAGAATGCTTCTCACAATTTTAGTAAGAATCTTTATTCACCGTATATTTTCTCGGACATAACCTAATTAAGTAAAAAATGAATTAAAAAAATCATATAATCTAGCATAAATTTTTCATTAATGCAAAAAGAGTACA
Source organism: Solanum commersonii (assembly GCA_029007595.1). Taxonomy (NCBI): domain Eukaryota; kingdom Viridiplantae; phylum Streptophyta; class Magnoliopsida; order Solanales; family Solanaceae; genus Solanum; species Solanum commersonii. The sequence continues at coordinate 620,514 of JAJTWQ010000033.1, forward strand.
TGTAAGTCATTTATATAACAGTAAGGGGTCGTTTGGTTTGAAAATGAGTTATGATGGGATAAGTTATGTTGGGATAAGTTATGTTGGGATTAGTTATGATGGGATAAGTTGTGTTGGGATTATTTTTTATTGAGTGTTTGGTTTGTTGTATTCAAAATAATAAAATTTAAGAACAATTTATTTGTTTACAAAAATGCCCTTCATTAATGTAAAAAGTGATATAACAAAAAGGGTTGAAAGAGACATTTTTGTCATTTACCTATTTTATCCGGGATAAGTTATCCGGGATTACTATACCACTATGTGAGGGATAACTTATCCCGGTACTAATTCATAATCCCGGGATAAGTTATCCCAAGGTTTCCAACCAAACAAGGAAATAAAGGGTTCTTAAAATTTATCCCGGGATTAATTTCCCTTATTCATTACACCAAACGAGTCCTAAAGGTATATATGAGTCACTTTTATAATGAAGAATATATCATCTCTAAATAATAAAATTGTGGAATATATTTGACCCTTTTCCCTTTCTAAATTAAATCTATCTTTCTCTGACTTGTGGGTCCTACTTTACATTATTGTAGTTGGCTATTCAATTTACTTTGGTAGATGTGTCATCATTTTGACAAATTTGTTTACTCTTTTACTTGTTAAATTTTCTGTCGAGCCCAACCAATCTCCTTATTATATTCTCCTTGTTTATTTTTACATGTTACTTATTTCTAAAATAAACTTTTATCTTTGCTTGTCATTTTTGATATATAAAAAAAAATACAATTACTCTTTTCCATATTTTATCGTCAGCATTAAATATTTATTTTCTAAATTACTTTTTAAAATATTATTTAATAGAAAGATAGTTTGATAATATATATATATATATATATATATATAATAATTATTTTTTTAATAAATATTTCAAGTCACAAGTAAAAATAAAAGTGAATAGAGGGAGTAGGTTGCAATGGGAAAGAAAACTCTCTTTATTTTACATTGATTGCATGTGGGGCCTACCAAAAAAAGATCCAAAATGAAAAGGGTGCTATTGCCTCTATGGGTGGAAATTGCATGTGTTTGTTGGACAATTTGTAATGGACAAACACATTTATATACCTTTTTAATTTCTTCCTAAATTTTATTACTCCTATGACACTTTAATATAATCTTGTTTCAGTTTGACCTTCAAATTTTATTTTTAATGTATTATTTAAATAAAAATATTGATAAAACAGATTAATAAAAGGCATAATACATAAATGTATTCTTTAACTTAATTTTAACTGATATTTATGTTCTTTAATTTTGAACGTGCACAAGTAGATATTTTAACTTGTATAAAAATGAAATGTCAATTTAGTGTCCTACATTAAAAAAATAGGCTCATTAACGAGAAATTACTATTTTTCCCGTGAAAAATATTCATGGTCTATTTTTATAGATATTAATTAAAATGTTGAAAAAAATTAATAATATTGTATTTTCATACGAAAATATTAGAAAGCTTCTCACTATTTTAGTGAGAGTCTCTATGTACCATTCATTTTCTGAGTCATGAGCTGATTTAGTGAAAATAAATAGAAAAATCAAGTAATCTAGCATAAATTTCTCATTGATATTTTTTTTTAAAAAACCTTTTATTTTTAATAATGGGTAAACCTTAGTGAGTTTTAGTTTAATTCCGAAAATCACGTCTGATACAATTTTGAAAAATTCAATTTAAAGGTTAAATTTTAAAATTTTCTAAAATTTTAAAATTATATAAAAAAAGAAGTTATTTTCACTTTCTCTTTTATTTTTTCGAGTTCAAATTATTCACAAAACTAAAACCAACTAATGGATTGCAATTTGCAACAAGCGAAAGGGTTGCTATCAACTGAAATTAAAAACTCAATACATATTTCAAGAAAATATATGAGTGTTGTCCTACTCAAAGCTAAGAAAGTATTTTTTATGTCAGCTAAACACTTTTAAAATATTCAATTTACATCAACATTTTGACAAATTAGTTTGCTCCTTTACTTGTTAATTTTTGTGTAAAATTAAATTAATATATTAATTCTTTACTTCTTTCGTTCACTTTTAATAGTCATTTATTTTAAAATAAAATTTTATTTTTACTTGTTACTTTTGACATATCAAGAAAAAATAATTAATTTTTTTTATGATTTATTGTCAGTATTAAGTATTTATTCTACGAATCATTTTTCAAAAACTAATACTAAATATCATTTAATATGAACAGTTTTGATAAAATATAAATATCAATAATTATTTATTTTAATATGTGTGTCAAATTAAACAGTGACAAATAAAACTGATGGAGGGAGTAATATGTTCCAATGAAAAAGAAAGTTATCTTTCTTTCCCATTGAATGCATGTGGGGAATATATACTTTGATTGACACCTAGCTACCAAAAAGAAAAGGGGTGCTATAGCCTCTATGGATGTAATTGCATGTGTTTGTAGGACAAACAAGCATATATCTATATGTATAAATATAAAAAAGAAAAGGGGTGCTATAGCCTTGGAATGGAAATTTCACGTGTTTGTTGGACAATTTGTAATATATATATATATATATATATATATATATATATATATATATATATATATTTTATTTTGACACTTCAATATGATTTTGTTTCCGTTTAACCTTCCAATTTTATTTTTAATGTATTATTTAAATATAAAATATTGGTTGAGCAGATTAATTAATGGCATAATACATAAATGTGTTCTTTAATTTGGTTCCAACTTATATTTGTATGTTTTAACTTTGGTTGTGCACAAGTAGGTACTTTAACTTGTATAAAATTGATCAAAGAGGCACATGCGTCCTATATGACATCCTACATGACAATTTAATGTCCTACATGGAGTCCTACATGTATTATGCAACGTAGGATACATATGTCTGCTTGCTTAATTTTATACAAGTTTAAGTGTCTACTTGTGCACACTCAAAGTTGATGGGCGTAAATGTCAGCTGGAGCTAAGTTAAATGACATATTTTGTCTTAGGGTCTCAGTTTCATACCTTTATTTCTAACTATCTAAACTCTCGGTTATTTGCTTTTGAGCAAGATGCAATATGTAAACTTATGTACATGGTTCATTTGGTTGGTCACCTTGTTTGTAAGTGATTTTTTGGTGTGAAATCTTAATGGTTATATCCACCGCAAGTACAACCATATCGATAACGATCAAGAACCGATAAACCAATATCTTAATGATTATATAATGGTTTAACATGTCTACAAATCGACAATCAATAAGCCAAACTGATAAACTTCAAAACCAAATTGACTTGATCAATATGCAACCCTAATCTAACTTATACCCGTACTAATTATATAATGCATTTGGTTTTGATATTAAAATTGGCCTACTTATGTTGATTTTAATACCAAAAATCAAACATGATATTATAAAGCAAATACAATTTAAACGTAAAGTAAATTCAATAAGAAACTAAACAAATACCTCATGAAGGCAAAATAATTACAAACATATACCCCTTTATATTTATATCCCACTAAATAATTACATTATATACCCCAACTAATTTTTTAGGTTTTTGGATGGATTAATTTAAGTGTAAGTAATGGGTTATATGGGTGGATTAACTGGGTCGATGGGTGGATATGGGTAATTATTTAAATTTTGTGTTTAATTAACTGGTCAAATTGGGTTCCTTCGTAGGATTGCACCATGTGTTCCTATTTGGTCTTCCGTTAGAGTGAAAGGACAAATATACTCTAGTTTTAGATGGCAGAGGGCACCAATATCTCAAAAATATAATATTTGTATAACATTTACAATAGTTCGAAAGTATATTTATTCTTTTTTCCTAAAATAAAATAATAATAATAATAATAAAAAAAGAGGGAGAACTTTTGGTTCCATTTTATGTAGATACTCTTTTTCCGATTTCATAATATGTTTCAAAACAATATTATGCAAAAGCTTTTCTAGCTACGAACCATATGATTTCATTAGTTACCTCATTTTCAATGTGGTATATATATTTGATTTGACATATTGATTCCCCAGCTGTCCAACACCACAAAGAAAAAAGCAAGTCATACACTATTCCATCAAGATATTTTTTACTTCCTCTGTTTATTTTTATTTATCCATTATATTATTTTAGGATATCTAATAATATTTATTTAGTTTATAAAATTATTGACTAATTTATCACGTTACGTTTATTTTATACTTGTTATTAAATACTATTTATTTCTCAATATTTAAATGACTTATATTTAATAAGAGTGTTTAGTTTATATATTATTCCTTAATTTTTGTCTCAAGTCAATAGTGTACAACTATTGTTGGACATAGAGAGTATATCAATTACTCCATCCGTTTCAAAAAGAACGGTCTAGTTTAACTTGACACGGAGTATAAGAAAAATAAAGAAGATTTTTTAAGTTTGCGATCCTAAATTAAAGTTACGCCAAATTAACAAAATACTCTTTAATCTTATGGCCTTAAACTTCTTCTTCTTTTTTTTGTATTTTTTTTATGTATTTATACTGGTTGTATATATATATATATATATATTTATTTTTTTCCCTTTTCAGCCTTTTTTTTAATACACATTTTTGCATTTGATAAATGTCTTTTTTTCTTTTTTTGAAAATTGAAGTGGACATCTTTGAGGAGATACATGTGTATATGTGAATCTATGTATCTATGAAAGACGAGTGGACATTTTTTAAAGGGCCAAACACATATACGACCCCTCTAACTTGTCCACATTTTCCATTTTGACACTTTATCTTATCCTTGTTCCATTTTAACCCTTAAACTCCATTTTTTATGTACCATTTTAACACGAAATACTATTTTTATGATTTCTTTATTTTCATATATATTCTTCAATTGCAACTTCTTATTTTAAATCGACATGTGTCAGTTAATTTTAGTTAAAAAAATTAAACAATAACAAAAAGTAATTCTTTTAAAAAAATAATAATTTCTTTTTAAAAGTGTTACAGATTTTTGTGTGAAAAATAACCTACGAAATTGTGTTGGTTTTCTTTCTTTAAAATCAATGACAACCTAATAAAGTCAGTCGAGTTTTAACATTGTTTAGTAGTGTTATTAGCAATGAACAAGAGTCTTTTTTTAGTAGTGTTATTAACAAAGTCAGTCGAGTCTTTTTGAAGATGGGTTTTTTTTAGTCGTATTGATTATATTAAAAATTAAAAGTGAGGATTTGCGTTAAATTTAGATAGCCTAGATGATAAGAAAAAATAAATAAGTAGTGTTATTTAATTTAATTGAATATTTAAGAAACAAAATCAAAGAACTTTCGTCAATTTATTTTCATGCAAAAATACAGAGAAATATCAAAAAAATAATATTATTGTTTGAAATTTTTTATGTTCGTTCGCGAATGTTTAATTTTTTTACGAAAATTAACAGGCACACGTCTATTTTTAAAAAAAAATAAGAAATGGCAATTGAAGAGCATAAATAAAAATAAATCATAAAAATTAGTATAAGTGTTTAAATGGTACAGAAAAAATGGAGTTTAAGGGTTAAAATGGAACAAAACTAAGTTGGAGTGCCAAAATGAAAAATGAGGACAAGTTTGAAGGATTGTGTATGTGTTTGGCCTTTTTTAAAAGATACATATATGTATTAGAGTATTTGTGTATCTATGAAATACAAGTGTAGCTTTGAGGAGATACATATATATGTATGTATGTGTGTGTGTGTATGTATGTATGTGTGTGTATGTATGTATGTATGTATAAGTGATTCAAGAGAAAATCAATATAAGTGATATAAGAGAAAACAATACAAGTGATGCAAGTGTCAATGAATATAAGTGATACAAAAACGAATGAAATCAAGCGTTACAAGAGTGAATGAATATAAATGATATAAGAGCAAAAAAATACAAATAATACAAGAGTGAGAAGGGTGAAAATATAAATATAACCTAATGCACGTATGAATACAATAAATATAATTGTCTAACACCTCAATAAATATAGAGAGGGATAAAGGGGAAAGGAAATACAACCTAAATGCACATATAAATACAACAACTACAATCGTCTGACACCTAAGAATATATAGAAATTCAAAAAGAGAGGTGAGGAAGGAAAAGAGAAAAAGAGGATACAAACAAAATGATACAATAAATACAGTCGCATAACACCTCAAAAACTATAAAAAATATAAAGTGAGGAATGAAAATAAAGAATTTTATTGAGAGGGGTGAGAGAGGGATCGGATAAAGAAAGAGACATGAGATAAAGCCTAATGCACAAATGAATCAAAACAAATACATCCTCTAATAAGAAAAAAAAACAGTCTTACCTTAGAATTTCTTGTCAGAGAGAGAAGGATGAAAACAACAAAAACACTCGCCTGAAACTTTAAAAAATGGGAAACTTAGAAAAATCTCACTAATTTAGGAGTAAATTATTTAGATAGATTCTAGTTTGCAATATTACGAATCTTATCAAATTTTGGTGCATTCAAATATGTCTAGATACGTGTATTTTGGGAATAAGTGGGATCAAAATTAAGTTTAATTTGTTTTAGATACAATGTATCCAAATGAATCCGCATGTATCTGTGATACATAACAAATCTCGCTCGTCTCCCTCTTATCTCGCTCGCCACTTTCCTAAGTATCTGGTACCTCAAATACATGTGTATCGCACAAGATACATGCAAATACACGTATCTATTGTGATTCATAAATCATATGTATCTGAGATACATGACTATCTCGCTCGTCTCTCTCTATTTTAGTGTATCTGATAGCAAAAATATATGTATCTAAGTTTATCTTTTTCAATATATGATAGAAAACTCTTAATTAATATTTCATGTCCGTTTTAGTTATCATATTGCGCTTTTCGAGAGTCAATTTGACATGTGTGGTTGAAAACCATCTTTTTCTGACTTGTGGTCCTAGTGTTGTAGGTAGCTCGTCGATTAGTCAATGGTTATGGTATAAGATGCATTTTATTCAAGTATAAAAAATTGTATTAGTTTACTATGTTTGGTAGAAGTTTTGTATCAGGTATAAAAGTGTCACGACCAAAAAATGGATGTGATAACACTGGTCTATTCCCACTATGATAAGTCAGCCTCAACTCAACAAAAATGAAGAAAAGCGGAAAGATAAAGCAAAAATAAGATAAAAAGGGAAAAACTTATTCATTCTATTAACACCCCAAAACCTGATTGTCACGCGTACAAGCCATTAATACATAAAGTGTGGAATTAAGAAATAACTACAAGTTTTAGTCTTTATTTCTCAAATAGAACAACGAAAAAAGGAAAGAAAAAAGAGGGTCCATCGGGATAACAAACAGCTACCTCTCAAGTCCTTCAACAAGCCTCAGAAAGGGAGAAGAAGAGCAATCGTTCCATAACAGGCTCAGAACCTACACAAGTGTAGAAGCAGGAGTGAGTACCAACAACACGGTACCCAACAAGCAACCTAATAAACAAAACAACTAGCTAGAAATTGAATACTCCTTTCATTCCAATCGAAACTTCTCAAACTATAACCTGCACAAAAATCAGTCCAACCTAACAGTTCTACAATGCACAACTCATAAGGCACAATGATCACAATTCAATAGTCACAATTCACAACCAACACGAATCAAATGGGTCAATCTCAATGTCAAGTAGATCAATCACACATAACAAATGCATCAATCACATTTAACAAGTAAGTCAAACATAAGCATCAAAATGCATCAAATCACAATAATCAAATATTTGCCGAAACCATTTCCCATCAGCTCAATATCACTAGCAGGAACCATATCCCATCGACATTATATCCAATCACTAACTGAAATTATTTCTCATCGACTTTAGTAGTCGGAACCATTTTCCATCGATTTTATATCATTTCACTAGCTGGAACCATTTCCCATCAGCTTTATATCATTTCACTAGATGGAACCATTTCCCATCGACTTTATATCATTTCACAAGCCGTAACCATTTTCTATCGGCTTTATATCATTTCACTAGCCGAAACTATTTCTCATCGACTTTATATCATTTCACTAGCCGAAATCATTTTTCATCGGCTTTTATTACAAGTCTCATCACGGTGCACAACGATCAATGCACATAAGCAAGTTTACACCATTAGGAAGAGACAACAATTCAAGCCATTCAAGTCCACATTCATGTTATCAAGCATTTCATCAATCAATCATTAAGAGTCACAACAAGAAAGTTCACAAACATTATGATCATCACATAGCCATTTCATTTCAACTCATTTTTATTCATTAAGATTTATCAAGTGGACAATTAACCCTTTATCTCATTCTCATTATTCCCAACACACATACACACAATGAAAGGAATACACGAATTCTACTAGAATACAAGGTTTACGAAATTATTAGCCTTAATTCAATTAACAAGTCACCAAAAACTTGAGTCTTCAACTTCCGACCAACGTCCAAAGCCACACAATCTATATCAATCAAATATTCACGATAAATTTTCAGAAACAATAATACCCAATCCATATACTTTGGAAAATAGGTCAATCAACAAAACTCAATTTCGAAAATAAAGTTTGGATTCGAAAATCAACATTTGAAAATGTTACTTAAGGCCTTATGAACTTATTGGTGAAAATCATTTCAAAAAAGGACTCAAAATCAGTTCACAATCTCCATTTTAATTTAGAACTTGAGTTCTTGATAAACCTTGTCATTTGCAAGTCAAAATCTCAAATTTTGATGTTAAAATTTATCAATAATCAAAGGGAAATGAAGTTTTAGTATCACGAAAGCTTACCCAAATGATTTAGCACAAGTCGTTTCACAAATCGCCTCTAAAGGTTTAACAAGCTCAAAAAAAAATGAAAAATGGGGTTAAACCCCTAAAATTTGCAGGTCAAAACCCTTTACGATGTTGCAAAAACGGTCATCGATTCGCAAAAGTGAACCCCAGATAACATCCAACCCTCGCAATCGCGACACACCTCTTCGCGATCACGAAGGCCAGTGGGACTGACCTCTCGCAAATGCGACCTACTCTTCGCGAAAGTGAGCATCCCATCGCTAACGCGAAACACACAGACACCAGAAATATCATGGAACTCTCAAACATTGAAAGAACCCTCGAGATTCGTTCGAAACCCGATACACACAAATAATATATGCAAATCAATTATACTCGATGTTTCAGACTTCATGAAATTGTCGAAACGCGAATCTGATGTCTCCTTGACCCAACAATCGTAAAAATCATAAGCAACTAACATAACCCCTGAAAAGGCTAAAACAAGATCGGGACCTCTCAAAAATCAACAAAGACCTTACCTAGGCCTAAAATAATTTCCCGAATCTAACAAAACTCTTGGAATTTTGATCCTAGCATCCGAACCCGGAATGTTGACTCTCAAAGGCTAAATAATTTTCACATTTTTTCAACTTAGGATCTCAAATCCTCAAAATGACTCTCAATCTAAAACCGACAACCCTCACAAATCATATTTCTCATTTCAGGACTGATGGAATCGATGAAGTTCCATTTCGATACTTGAAACTCCAAAAGACATCGAAAATTACTTTCTAACAATGTTAGCCTTTTAAACTATAATCTTACCAAATTCTCAACTTTAATTTTAAAGTTCGATTTTTTTTTTCTAAACTCAATCATAAAATACTCGGGATCGATATCAGGAGTGGTAAAATGGTAAATTCATGAAAGTTTCCAAAAATGGCCTACCGGATCATTACAGAAAGTCAACACAAGTTATACCATGTTTGGTTGGTAGGATTCTAAATGTTGTATAAATGTTATTCATGTATAATTCTATACAGCGTTTGGTTGCGTTTTTTATAGTCCTACATAATTAATACCAACATAACTTATGAGGAAATCTATGTATAAGTTATACAGGGTAGAAAGTGGAATAAATTATATGTGTATTAGTTATACATGTATTAAAATAGTAAATTACATATTTACCCTATTAATTTATTTTGGGAAAAGGGTAAAAAATGCTCTTAAACTATGTGAAAGGAATAAAAATGCCCTCCGTTTATAGTTTGGGTCAAAAATGCCCTTACAATCAATACTTTGATCAAGAATGCCCCTATAGTTACTAAATGGGTCAAAATGCCCTTTTCCGAATAAATATATTATTTCTTTCTTTTTTAAACATATCTTCTTCCTAATTAACATATTATTAAAGAACATTGTTCTTGTTTTGTTTCTTTTAAAATCACTTTAACAAATAAAAATGTAGGAATTTTTTTCATCTTCTTAATCTCATTTTATCAATTAAAATAAAATAACTTCATATACCCTTTCAACAGATAATATATTCCATATATATAAGATCATAGTATCTATCATAAAAAATAATTATAATAAAATAAGAAATATTTTCATTTTTATGTTTTTCTAAATTGAAGTAAGATAAATATTTGCTAATTTAAAAAATATTATTAGAAAAAGAACGTATTAAAAAAAGAAAATAAACAATATATTTTATTTGGAAAATAGCATTTTTAACCCATTAAATAACAATAAACACATTTTTGAACCAAAGTATTGACGACAAGGACATTTTTGGATCAAACTATAAGCATAGGACATTTTTGTTCCTTTCGCATAGTTTAAAGACATTTTTTACCCTTTTCCCATTTATTTTAAAATATTTTTTATTGAGAACTTTACTGTTTTCCTAGTGTGTTAGTTTTCTTATTTCTTTTTCTAAATACGCGGACAGTTTTTATTTCTTTTTATATACATACAGTTTTTATTTATTTATGCAAATGTAAATATTTTATTAATATTCAGAATTGGATTGTATATATTTTGACAGCACATATGCTAATCAAATGTAAGCACAATATATTATTTAATTCATGTATTATAATTTCTACATAACTAAACACTACCTACATAACTAATACATACATAACTAATACTTGCATAGTTAATACCCATATAACTAAATCCAACATAACCAAATTTTACATAACTAAACTCTGCATAACTAAACCCTGCATTAACTAATACCTACATAACTTTAACCAATAACCAAACAGTCCCTTAATGTACTGCACAAATAATTCTCTAGCTCAATAAATATAGATATTTCCTACATCAATTTTTGTTAAAAATTTCTTTTGAATACATATAAATTATTAATTTAAAAAATCTACTAATTGAATTAATTGATGGGTGTCAGTATATATATATATATATATATATATAAACAATATGATTTTTTGACAAATGGATGTTGACTGATACCCATCAATTAAGTCAATTAGTAGATTTTTTAAACTCTTTCTGAGTTTTCTTTTCTTATAAGGTTTGTCATTACATCCACACTAACTAGCTGCATTGGTATTCAGACAGTAAATCTGTGTATTAATTCTCCTTGCTTTTCTTTGTATGTTATATGACATACATAATTGTCCTAATCTGTTTTTTAGGAAACTTATTCTTTGACCTAGAGTATCTCCTTTTTTATTTTCTTTTTCATATTCTTCTCTGAAATATTTTGCCCAAAAATTTGGTAATTTTTGATAGTATTTTTCAAGATATGGTATCATTTCTTTACCACTATCAAAGATTTTACAGTAGAATAAATATATATATTCATTTTTTTAATATTTTGACACTTCTTAATCGAACTTCAACACTTCTTAATCGAACTGAATGTGAGGGTAAGGAAGGACCACCTTATAAGCATATCATGGCAATTACGTCTCTCAACAACTATGCAAATCTTCACGTGATCATTTCATGCCTTGATTTTTTTACCACAAAAAAGAGAATAGAAAATATCTTTAAATTTTGTGCGTATTATATTGACAATCTTAAAAATATTTCTTATTTGATTAGTTAAATTTAAATATACCTTGATCTTATAACATGAGAGAAATAGGCTTTTTAATTCTCATCGAGTTTAGGGATATTTTCAACACTTCTCTCGACTTTTAATCAACAGTTTCATGTTTTTACAAGAGTATGACACCACCAGAGGCAGAGCTAGGATTTTCAATAAGGGGGTTCAAAATCTGTAGAAATAGACACATGAAGTAGCCGAAGGGGGTTCGACATCTACTATATATACAGATAAAATTATTTTAACCATATATAAATAATGTAATTTTCCGCCGAAGGGGGTTCGGATGAACCCCCTTCGTACAAGGTGGCTCCGCCCCTGGACACCATTTGTTATATGTAACACTGCAGAAAATTTTTAAGCTAAGACTCGAACCGTTCTTCATAGTGAGTGAGATTTTTGCAAGGAATTTAAAATTTCTTGAGTATTAAGGTCATTAGATGTAGCGCCGTGAGTTCCAAGAAGAACTGAAGAGAGTTCATTCAAGTCATTCCTAAGGTTTTCTTAAGTTTTGGTTCTATTTCAAATGACCATAACTCCTAGTACAGGATGAGTTAGGTCAGCTACAAGATAGAAAGTTAAAGCCCTTCGAGTCCTCTTTCCAAGGCCACTGAGTTTTCTAAAATCTGAACTCTGAGTAAAAAATTGTGACTGATTTACTAACGATGGACAAACCTGGCAGCAGCTCCGCGATGGCTCCGTGTTACGGAGACAATACAGACCTCACTGCCTGGTGAAAAATTATTCCGACTCCCAGCTCATTTTATTTATTTCTTTAAGGGTATTTTAGTCCTAAAACCCTTAGGAGGTCATCTACATTAACCTAAACGAAGAGAAAATCAGCTTTCACAAATCAAAACCCTCCCATCCCCTCCAAAGATTCTATGCTCAAGAAATTCAAGAAACTCTAAGGCTAGGGTTCATCTTTCAAGCTTTTTCCTTCAAGTTGCTTCAAGAAGATGGTTCCTTCAGGTATGTAAGCTTCCATAGTGTTGGGTTTGTTCACCCACATACCAATCATGTAAATTTCAGTGTTAAGTTCGTTCTAGAAAGTAGAAAGTCTGATGTTATTGATATGTGTTCTTGAATTTGCTTTCATTCTTGAATTGGGATGAGATTTAGGAGTTCTTGAGATTATTATTTTGATTTATCGAGTAGTTTTGAGTTAGATTCTTGTGTACATGTGATGATTATCTGAATCTAAAGAAAGGTTGAGAAAAAGAATTGAATTTAGGCGATCTGGGGTTAGAAAACGAAGAAAAGAAAAGTCGGGCAAATCTGGCACATGGTTCCGCATCACGGACCTGCCTCCCCATTTCATAAAGTTGTCTTCACGTCGCGGAGAGGTCACAGACCTCTCTGCCTCAAAAGTTATTTCGCGACCAATCATTTTAATGCGTCTTCGCGTCGCAGACTAGCTTTCAAGCAGTGAATTTTTTTATCTTTTCTCATGTTTAGCTATCTAAAATCAATCCTAAAAATCATGAGATCTTTCCTATCATAAATCACAACCTTGAATCCATAATTCACGTTCAAGGTAGAATTAAGAGCTAAGTTTTGAGAATTCTTTCGAACATTCTAAGAAAGTCCTTTAAGTCCTTTTGAGGAGTCTTCTACAATTTCTAATAACTTGTTTCAAGACTCGAGCAAGTGAGTACGAGTGAGGAAAATGTATTCATGAGTCTAGTTTATCATTACAAGATCATTCATACCATGAAGCATAACTTTTGAATTCATAATTCACATTCAAGAGAGAGTTAAAAGTAGAGTTCAAAAAAGCCTTTGAGTTCAATTATGAATCCTTGAGATCAACTATTGTTTTGAACTAAGTTTTGAGGAAGTAATTCAGAGAATGAGAAGAGTCGTATACATGAGTTCCATATTGTTATGTAAATCATCGAGTCGAGTTATTTCATGCCCATAACTCTGCATGAACGTCGTAAGTTTAGTATCCATTAGAGAAGTGGTATCTTTAAGTCCTTGAGTGGAGTAGTTCATGCTCATAATTCTGCATGAACCCTCTGAGTTGAGCATTCTGGAAATGAGTACATTCATTGAAGTTCTTGAGTTCCAAGTATTGAGTTCGATCTATGGTTATTGAAAACCTTGCATTGAGTCGTTCATGTCCATAATTCGACATGAATCATATTTTAAGAAGTCTTTTACAAATGTTTAAACTTTGTTTTAAGACTTAAGCTTTGAAGTTGAGTAAAGAGTAAGAGTAAAGTTCATTTTCTTTAAAATGATATATGGGAACTAAATATTCCCAAGAGTAAATGTTTTCACATTTAAGATGAGAGGAAATTGAGATTTCCAAAAGAGTTTTGAGCAAGAAAGGGAACATCGATTCCAAGAGAGATTTTAAGCTAAGTTTTGAGTAATTACCTCAAACCAAAGAAAGAAGTTATTTTAAAAACATATGAGCTAAGTATATTTTTGTGAGTAGTATTGAGCACCGATATAGGAATGCGAGTTCATATTAACTCAAGTCTCCATAAACCATGTAGTCATTATGGGTATTAATGGGTTATACTTTTTAGATGATCATATAAGTTAAGTTAGTGGATCCATTAAGTTAAGTAGTTCTATATGACGGCAAAGTATAAGACAGTCTGGCAGCGTGATGGTAAAGACGTTGTATCACCATTTTGGCTCATAGTGGTGGTTGTCAGTTATAGAATCTTCCACATAGTTATATTGTATTTTTATATACATACTGAGTATTATTGTATTTTTTTCAATACATTGAGCTGTTATCTACAGTTTTACAGCTTTCCATATATATTGCATCTTTTATTGTTGCTTTATATTGAGTTGAGTATCTTATCCTTGAGTACTTCTAAGTTGAGTAAGTTTGAGTAGTTTTGAATATCCTTGAGTATTTCTTGAGTTGAGTAAGTTTGAGAAAAGGTAAGTATGTTTCCTTTTTATCAAGTTTCAAGCTTATGTTTATGCTTTAGAATTCCTCTTACATGCTCGTACATTCCACGTACTGAGCCATTTGGCCTGCATCTTCTCATGATGCAAACACATGTATTTAGGATCATCAATAGGAGCTTCGTTGATATATCCGAAAGTTTGTGTTAGCTATAGTGAGTCTCCTTATTTTCGGAGGATTCTATTTACTTTTCAGTTTAGTCAAGATGTCGTGGGTCTTGTCCCGACTTTCATCTTTAACAGTTAGAGGCTTCATAGATAGTCAGTATAGTTGTGAAGTCTGTATTATTCATTTATTTTATTAAATAATTTAAAGATTTAAGTTTTCTAATTCATGGCGAGTTGAATATATTATTTTATTCTAAGTTGTTCATTTGAGTTAAAGTTTTGAAAAGTTGAGTTTATTCAATTTTATTCAGTTTTAAGCTTTTGTATGCTTAAGTTAGTCTTTCGTTTGTAGTCAGCCAAGATGAGGGTTCGCTTGGGGACCAGTAATGGTTCTTGAGTGCCGGCCACGTCCAGGGTGTAGATTCGGAATGTGACAAACTTGGTATCAGAGCATAGAGTTTAAGTGTCCTAAGGTGTGTATGAAGTTGTGTCAGTAGGTTCTTAGTTTTGTGAGTCATCGCCTTCTGTAAATGAGGGACTACAAACATTTAAGAAAAGTTTTACTTTTTTCATACTCTTAATTGTGCAATAGAGCTATGTCGTATAGACTTATTCTAACTTGTGTGTTCTTCTATTCCTTTGACTACCCAGTTGCAAATCAGAGTCAACTCTTTGTCGATGAGTTGTTCTTTGCAAGAGTCTTGAGAAAGTCATGAGACTCCAAAGGGGCTTAAGCGAAGCCCAAGAGTAAGTTAAGTGTTCAGTTTCAGAGGAATGCACTCATATTCATATGAATCATGTGTTTGAGCTAAAAATGAGTTGTACTCTTTCCTTAAGCCTTGTTTCAACTGAGGTCTTTATTAGGATGAATGTTTAGAGCTTGGGTAAGATTTTCCCCCGAAGAGATAGTATGAGTTATGACTCTATAAGTAGTAGTATAAGAAGGTGCCCAAAGTTAGAGAAAAGTATGTAGAAGTTTAGTAATCTAAGTAAGGGAGATGGTGTTTTGACAAGCTATGTTACTATAGTCAAGTACCTAGTAAGTTAGTAATAAGGAGTTTTCTTTTATTGGTAGACTAAGAAGTAATGATTTGTGAAGATTCCTTCATAGGAGGTAGTGTGTGTTTTATCTAGCAATGACCTTGTGATGAAGTGTCATTGTGTACGTAATGACCAAGTGAATGTGTTGAATAGAAGCACAAAGTATTCATGAAGTGATAGATCTAAGCTAGGCTTATGATTTTGAGGGAGAGCCCATAATATTCAAAGTGTTATAGAACTAATTAGGCATTGATGCATAGTGAATGAGTGAATAGTATTCAAGTTGTAAAGGGAAATGTGATAGTAAATTGTAAGAATGAATACTAAGAGGTGAGGATTAACTACTTGTCATAAGGTCCTAGTGGACGAGTGTTTCTAAAATTAACATATACTAATGGTGAGTTTGTGTAGTAGGCGAGCAATCATATTGATATTCGGGTTTAGTGATGAACATTAAGCTTGAATTTGAGATGAGTGTCATGATCAAAAGAATGACAACATGAGGGTGATGATGTTAGTCTTGAGATTTGATCTAGTAGACTAGACATAGAGTAGGTGAGGAATTAAGATGTTTGCTGCAATGAATGTAAGTAGAACAAGTGAGAGACCTTAACGTTTAGATAAGGGCAGTGAAGTGTGGCTAAGTCACAAGAGTAACAAGAGCATTAAGAGGTGTCCCGAGATGGTATGTTACCAGATGAGGTTCCAATTAAGTTATGATTTTCCATGTGTGCCTCGATAGCATAATTGAGTTGTTAATGTGGAATAGGTCCATAGACTTCAAGTGTTAGCTTTAGACCTAAGAGGGAGATGATAAGATGAGAAATCAAGTCAAGTGTTGATAATTTCTTAAGAAACTGATTAGTACGAGTCCACGCAGTTGTTAAAGTACTAAGCTTGAATGTGGTGTTGTTAAATATTTGGTAGTTCTTGAAATGAGCTCAATATGGTGGTAGAGAGTAATAGTTTGGGATGAGATTTCCTATAGAGAGGTATATAATCCGAACTTAAGGATTTGGGTTAAGCTTGAATATAGTAAGAGCATACAATTAGACTCAGACCTTAGTAAGAGTAACCCCATTCTATACCCAGACCAGTCGTCATTCGAGAACGAATTATCCCAAGGGGGAGATATTGTAACACACTAGAAAATTTTTGAGCTAAGACTTGAACCGTTCTTCGTAGTGAGTGAGATTTTTGCAAAAAAATTAAAATTTCTTGAGTATTAAGGTCACTAGATGTAGCCTTGAGTTTCAAGAAGAACTGAAGAGAGTTCATTCAAGTCATTCCCAAGTTTTTCTTAAGTTTTGGGTCAACTTCAAACGACCAAACTCCTAGTACAAGATGAGTTAGGTGAGCTACACAATATAAAATTAAATCCCTTCAAGTCCTCTTTCCAACGCCACCTAGTTAGCTAAATTCCAAGCTCTGAGTAGAAAGTTATGACTGATTTACTAACGATGGCCAAACCTAGCAGCAGCTCCGCGATGGCACCACATTATGGAGACAATACGAACCTCACTGCCTGGTGAAAAATTATTCCGACTCTCAGCTCATTTTATTTATTTCTTTAAGGGTATTTTAGTCCTAAAAACCCTTAGGAGGTCATCTAAATTGCCCTAAACGAATAGAAAATCAATTTTCACAAATCAAAACCCTCACATCCTCTCCAAAGATTCTACGCTCAAGAAATTCAAGAAACTCTAAGGCTAAGATTCATCTTTCAAGATTTTTCCTTCAAATTGCTTCAAGAAGATGGTTCCTTCAGGTATGTTAGCTTCCATAGTGTTGGGTTTGTTCACCCACACTCCAATCATGTAAATTTCAGCGTTAGTTGGTTCTAGAAAATTGAAAGTCTGATGTTATTGATATGTGTTCTTGAATTTGCTTTCATTCTTGAATTGCGTTGAGATTTAGGAGTTCTTGAGATTATTATTTTGATTTATAGAGTAGTTTTGAGTTAGATTCTTGTGTACATGTGATGGTTATCTGAATCTAAAGAAAAATTGAGCAAAATAATCGAATTTAGGCGATTTGGGGTTAGAAAACGAAGAAAAGAAAAGTCGGGAAAATCTGGCACTTGGTTCCGCGTCGCGGACCTGCCTTCCCATTTCATAAAGTTGTCTCCACGTCGCGGAGAGGTCACAGACCTCTCTACCTCAAAAGTTATTTTTCCACCAATCATTTTAACGCGTCTCCACGTCGCAAACTAGCTTCCAAGCAGTGACCTTTTTATCCTTTCTCATGTTTAGCTATCTAAAATCAATCCTAAATATCATGAGATCTTTCCTATCACAAATCACAACCTTGAATCCATAATTCAAGTTCAAGGTAGAATTAAGAGTTAAGTTTTTGAGAATTCTTTCGAACATTCTAAGAAAGTCCTTTAAGTCCTTTTGAGGAGTCTTCAACAATTTTTAATAACTTGTTTCAAGACTTAAGCAAGTGAGTACGAGTGAGGAGAATGTATTCATGAGTCTACTTAATCATTACAAGATCCTTCATACCATGAAGCATAACTCTTGATTTCATAATTCACATTCGAGTGAGAGTTAAGAGTAGAGTTCAAGAAAGTCTTTGAGTTTAATTGTGAATCCTTGAGATCAACTATCGATTTGAACTAAGTTTTGAGGAAGTAATTCAGAGAATGAGAAGAGTCGTATACATGAGTTACATATTGTTATGTAGATTATCGAGTTGAGTTGTTTCATGCCCATAACTCCGTTTGAACGTCGTAAGTTGAGTATCCTTTAGAGAAGTGGTATCTTCAAGTTCTAAGCCTTTAATTGTTGAGTTTCTAATCCCTTTTGAGAAGTATCTTTGAGTCCTTGAGTTGAATATTTCATGCCCATAATTCTGCATGAACACTATATGTCGATCAGTCTTGAGATGAGAAGTATCTTTGAGTCTTTGAGTTGAGTAGTTCATGCTCATAATTCTGCATGAACCCTTTGAGTTGAGCATTCTGGAAATGAGTACTATCATTGAAGTTCTTGAGTTCCAAGTATTGAGTTCGATCTATAGTTATTAAAAACCTTGCTTTGAGTCGTTCATGTCCATAATTCGGCATAAACCATATTTTAAGAAGTCTTTTACAAATGTTTAAACTTTATTTTAAGACTTAAGATTTGAAGTTGAGTAAAGAGTAAGAGTAAAGTTCATTTTCTTTAAAATGATGTATAGGAACTAAGTATTCCTAAGAGTAAATGTTTTCATATTTAAGATGAGAGAAAACTGAGATTTCCAAAAGAGTTTTGAGCAAGAAAGGGAACATCGATTCCAAGAGAGCTTTTAAGCTAAGTTTTGAGTAAGTATCTCAAATCAAAGAAAGAAGTTGTTTTAAAAACATATGAGCTAAGGATATTTTTGGGAGTAGTATTGAGCACCGATATGGGATGCAAGTTCATATTAACTCAAGTCTCCATAAACCATATAGCCATCATGGGTATTAATAGGTCATACTTTTTAAATGATCACATAAGTTAAGCTAGTGGATCCGCTAAGTTAAGTAGTTCTATATGATGGCAAAGTATAGGACAGTCTGGCAGCATGATGGTAAAGACGTTGTGTCACCATTTAGGCTCATAGTGGTAGTTGTCAGTTATAGAATCTCCCACATAGTTATATTGTATTTTTATATACATACTGAGTATTATTGTATTTTTTTTCAATACATTGAGTTATTATCTACAGTTTTACAGTTTTCCATATATATTGCATCTTTTATTTTTGCTTTGTATTGAGTTGAGTATCTTATCCTTGAGTACTTCTGAGTTGAGTAAGTTTGAGTAGTTTTGAGTATCCTTTAGTATTCCTTGAGTTGAGTAAGTTTAAGAAGAGGTAAGTATGTTTCATTTTTATCAAGTTTCAAGCTTATGTTTATGCATTAGAATTCCTCTTACATGCTTGTACATTCCACGTACTGAGCCATTTAGCCTACGTCTTCCATTGATGCAGACACAGGTATTCAGGATCATCAATAGGAGCTTCGTTGATACATTCGAAAGTTTGAGTTAGCTATGGTGTGCCTCCTTATTTACGGAGGATTTCATTTACTTTTCAGTTTAGTCAGGATGTCGTGAGTCTTGTCCCAACTTTCATCTTTAACAGTTAGAGGCTTCATAGATAGTCAGTATAGTTGTGAAGTATGTATTATTCATTTATTTTATTAAATGTTTTAAAGACTTAAGTTGCCTATTTCATGGCGAGTTGAATATATTATTTTATTCTAAGTTGTTCATTTGAGTTAAAGTTTTGAAAAGTTGAGTTTATTCAATTTTATTCAGTTTTAAGCTTTTGCATACTTAAGTTAGTCTTCCGCTTGTAGTTATCCAGGATGAGGGTTCGCTTGAAGACTAGTAATGGTTCTTGAGTGCCGGCCATGTCTAGGGTGTAGACTCGAATCGTGACACTATATATGTGGTATATTGATAATATATCTAAATTTAATTAGTCAAATATATCTATGTATTTTTAAGATTATCAGAGTGAGTTGTTTGTTGCTAAATAAGTCTAATACAATATTTGAAATGTGAATTGTTTAACATTTACTAATTGAAAAGGCAAATACATGATCATATGACGTTTGTGATCTTAATTGAATGTATTATTTGTTGATATATACTTGTTATGTTTCGCAACTTCTAAGCAGTATTTGAACCATCCTCCGTATGTGTATAGCCCCGAACCTGATGATTTCTATGTTGAACATATACGTTAAGGCCCTTTACTAAGTGTAACAAGTGTATCAGATGTGGTTTAGGTTCGTAGAGTACCTCAAACACCAACTCAAGTTCAAAGCAATTCTATCAGTTAAGTTGCCCCATTAATTCATGCATGAGTCCACTCCAAACGACTATATCTCTTAGAATATAATGAATTAGGATGTACATGACCTATCAAATTAAAGGTCTGAGTCTTCTTTACAATGCCATCAAATTTATTTCATTTTGAATTTGGAGCAAAAAGTTATGACCGTTTTACTAGAGACTACAATAGAATTTTCTGAGTCAGTACATACGAACCTCATTTACGGGTCGTAAACTGAAGTATGACCCGTATTGTTAACTCGTGAAACAAACTTCTAAAATTTATTTTTTTGGTCTGATTATGTGTCGTAAAACCATCTGCGGACCGTAATTTGGGCTCGTATTTTGAGACTTAAAATTTTAGTCTGACTTCCACATATGAGATCTACGGCCCATAGTCTGACTATCTCGCTCGCCTCTTTCCTCATATCACTCGCCTCTCTCCCCATCTCACTCTCCTCTCTCCCCATCTCGCTCTCCTCTCTCCCCTATTTAATATATTTGGTAGCAAAAATATATATATCTAATTTTATCGTTTTCAATATATGGTAGAAAACTCTTAATTAATACTCCTTCCGTTCCTTTTTAGTTGTCATTTGTGCTTTTCGAGAGTCAATTTGACTAACTTCAAAGTTAAATTAAATTACATTAATTTGATATTTTAAAATTAAAAAATTAGATATTTAAAAACTATATGAAAAATAGTATAAGTTGCAAGTTTTTTCATATCAATATGATAAAGAACTATATCTTAAAATGTTAGTCAAAGTTCATATCATTTAACTTTCAAAAAGAAAATTATGACAACCTAAAAAGGACGAAAAAATAAAATAAAATATGTGATTATTTGAAAGTATAAATAAAACTAGTATATGTACTATGAATATATATCTAATAAGATAATTTTCTCTTGAAATATACATGTGTGGTTGCAGACCATCGTTCTCTGACTTGTTGTCCTAGTACATTAGTTGATTAGTCAATTAATGTACTACACAAATACTCTCTTTGTCCCTAATTACTTGTCCACTTTTTTTTTTATAGTTGTCCCTAATTACTTATCCATTTTGACAAATCAAGAAATGATAATTTTTTTATCTATTATACCATCAATTAAATGACTAATTACTTTGAAAATGTAGAACTTTTCATCCACTACATAATTAATAGGGGTAAAATGGTAAACTCACTCTGTCATTAATTATTTTTTTAATATGTGTACCAATTCAAAAGTAGACAAGTAATTAGGAATAGAGGGAGTAATTCTCTAAGCTCAATTTTTGTTTTTATAGTCTATTATTGGTTGAGGTAGTTGGAGGACCATTTCCAAACAGATTTATATTTTTGTTGGGACTAGTAAAGGCTTATTTCACACATAAGAAATATGGTCTCACGAATTTCTAGTTTTCATTATTCAGTCATAAATTTTAGATTCCGCTTTAGTTTCTTTAAGATATGCTTTGATATGTATGTCAAGGATTAGCCTAGGATTACTTGTGGTTTCAGGTATCTGATAACGCTCAAATGTCCTCATTAAAATCAATTAAAAGGGACAATGATCATAGTTAACAAAAAAATCCAACGAAGAGTCAGAGTCGAATCCCACAGAGAATGGTATGTCGTAGAGAATTTCTATCAAAAAATTTGGATTTTAAGATCACTCATTTGTAATAAGAAGAACAAGTGGGTGGATGATTCCACCAATTTAATAAAAAGCTTTGGTTATCAATTATAATAATTAAACTAAAATAACAAAGAATTCAAGAGTTAACAAGCAATCTAGGAGTGCAGGGATCGGTAGTCGTTGTCACATAAGGGTAATTGTGCTTCTCTATAGTGATGAACATTCATGAATAAGCTAGGTCATCTTCAATTACGCTAATCATCTTTTAATCTCAAAACATCTATACATAGAATCCCCTTTCGGTCTCATCTAAATGTCAAACTAAACAACCAAAAACCTTACTCTATTATCTCTTTAGAAAATATAAGGTCTAATTATTCAGTTATGAAAACCTAGCCTACTTGAAAATCAAGCAGCTGCTGCAAAAGTCTGATCACGAACTTTGACTCATTTTGTGAAATTTTTGCTTGTTCTTTGTCTAAAATAATAATAAAATACAAAATCAATCACAAATGACCTAAGTATTTTTCGAATTATATCATAATCCCAAAGCCTAGACCAATTTCATGATTTTTCCACTCAATTCAGAGCTTTTCCACCATCAATTCACCTAGGATTACCAATCTCATGGTTACGTTCGTGCATTATGGTCAATAAAATAAAAAATTACTCTCTTAAGAACAATCTAAGGTCTTAGACCCTAAAATTCTCATAAAATCATATTTTTTCCACCTCATGATGAATTCAAACACACCCCTAGGGCAACAAATATTTTCTCTATGGCCTAAAAATTGAACTACGAAAATAGGGAATCGAGTTACTCATCTTTATGAAGATTTTTGATGAAAAACTATTGAAATTTGCCCTAAATCGCCCTTTTTCTTTCCCAAAATGTTCTTGGGTGATTATGGACAATTGCAGGGTTTTCCCTACATTTACAGTGACTTACCCAGCTAAAATGGTCTAATCGGGCCCCCATTTTCGCTATAGCGGCCAGACCAACTGTTTTTTTAAATTCATAACGACGGAATGGGTCCTTACATTGCTAATAAGAATGATGTGTTAGATAAAAAAAAATGCTGAGAACTTGTGTTTTGGGGTTAAAATAACTAGTGTTTCCTTCATAATTATTTTTTTGTAAAAAATTAAAAGTATCTTTGTGAAAAAAAAGGGTGATACAATTTGAATATAGAGGTAGAAGTTTTGTTTTGATAAATATGTTTTGATAATTAAAAAAATATATCAAAGATAAAATAGTTAAATATTTGGCTATTCAATTTACTTTGGTACACGTGTCTACATTTTAGCAAATTTGTTAGCTTATAAAAGTAAGAAGAGGAGTAAACTTTTGATTCTATTTTTATTTAAAAGTGACTTTTTTACTGTTAAATTTTGTGTTGAGTCAAATTCTTTTTTATATATTTATTAAATGATAAAATGCCTCCTAATAAAAATGACCTATATATAAAAGGATTCGAATTTAAAAATCTTGATTAAAAATAAAAAAATACTTATCACTTCACCTTAACTCTCATAAATACTTTTATGTATACTTGTCATATCTTCTAAAACCTCTCTTTCTCTTCCATTGAATTTATGTGGGACATATATACATTGATTGAGATATTAATTCCCCATCTACCAATACCATGATATTATATCCTATGGTATTGCCTACATGAATTAAATAGAAATTGCTTGTGACTGTTGAACAATTTTTAATGGACAAATTACATAGAAAGGTGAGCCATCATACATGTATTTATTTTACTGACGATGGATTTTGTTTAGTTAGCTATTATAGAAAAAAAATAAATATGTTTTTAGTTTTAAATATTTATTTTACTTGTAATAAAACTATGTATAGTCATATAAGCACTTAGGGACCGTTTGGTTACTGGTTAGAGTTATGTAGGTATTAGTTATGCATGATTTAATTATGCGTGTATTAGTTATACATGATTTAGTTATGCAGGTATTAATTATGCAAGGTTTAGTTATGCAGGGTTTAATTATGTAGGTATTAGTTATGCAGGATTTAGTTATGTTGGGTTTAGTCATACGGGTATTATTTAGTTATGTAGAAATTATAATTCATGAATTATTAACTATTGAATATTGAATTTGTTGTAAATTAATATGTATTATTTAAAAATAAATAAGTAAACAAATAGTATAAATTCTCCCTCTTTTAAAAAAAGTTCTTCCTCTATACTTAACTGAGACTTTTGTTTTTTCTTTTTAGTATTTTTTTTTAATTATGTTTATAGGTTATAAAAATAAAATACCATTAATATATTTCAAGTACATTATAATATCCTATTTTATATAATGTAAATATTTTATCTATATATTGTATATATATTTTTAATATACCAAATATATGAATTAGGTATAAATTCACGTCCTAAGCAAAATAATAATACATGTTAATTAAATATGTGAAATTTATTTAATAATACATACCACTTATATATGATTAACATATTCGCCGTCAAAATATTTACAATCCAATTTATAATATTAATAAAGTATTTACATTTGGAATCCAAATGAAACAAAAAAGGTTCGGGTATAAAAAATAAAAGAAAAAAAAGTTAGGAAACCTGTATAGTTAAGTTAGGTAAAGTTCTCAATGATTAATGATTTAAAAATAAATTAATAGGGGTAAATGTGTAATTTACTATTTTAATACATGTATAACTAATATTCGCATAGCTTATTCCACCTTCTACCCCGCATAACTTATACATAGATTCCCTCATAAGTTATGTTGGTATTAATTATATAGGATTACAAAAAGCACAACCAAACACCGTATAAAATTAATACATGAATAACTTTTATACAACATGTAGAACCATACCAACCAAACATGGTATAAGTTATGATGACTTTTCAACCTAATAAAAAACTTCTACCAAACATAGTACAACTAATACAACATTTTATACATGAATAAGGTCCCCATATGACTTAATTAATATCATGATTTTTTTTAAAAAAAGTTCATTTTAAAATTTGTGTCAAATTAAATACATCACATAAATTAAAACGAAGAAAGTAGTAAGTAATAAAAAGTAGTATTTTTGTTGAGTCATTTCATGTGGCATTTTTTTAATTCGTCATAAAAATAATGTCACCTTACTATAATTATAAAATAATTTAACTTTAAATTATTATTTTTACATTTAATAAAATAAATTACAACCACACAAATATCTAAGGAATATCTTAGACCGCAAGTTTCTAAATTTTCTCATTTTTTTACTTAAATATCGTGTCAAATTTAATGATATCTTATACAATTAAACGGATGGAGTAATAAATTGGATTTATTATACTCCTATATCTTTACTTTTGTTTTTCTCGTATGTATTTACCTGTTTCTATTGTTTGGTAGAGTGTGTAAAATAATGCAAAATATAATGTATTAATGCTTGTATTAGTTATGCTTAGATTTTTCTTATGCAATGTTTGGTTTGATGTATTAAAAAGATCATACACTGCATAAAAAAAAATTTAAAAATATTTATTTACAAAATTACCCTCCACAAATATAGTGGAAAGGATGTGAAAAAGTTTTTGAGGGGCAATTGTGTCTCTAACATAAAACGAGAAAAAAAAATGGAAGCGGAGGGTTAGAAGGAGTGGGTAGATTATTTTTTTAAAAAAAAAATACAAGGAGGGGGGGGGGGGATGAAGTAAAAAAATAATAATTTTGGGATAATACTTTTTTAATCTTTAATTTTAATTAATACTAATAATTTATTTAATTTTTGTAGGTGGAATGTTTTTGTTCATGTCGAGTGTGATGAAACAATTTTTTTTTAAATAAAAGAGAGAATGCATTACACATAGTATGAGAGTGTTATAAAAGAAAGAAGTGTGTTTCTCAAACTAATAAGTGATGATTTAGGTATGAAACTAAAAGAAAAACGATAGTTTAGGTATGTTTTTGGCACTTATCTCTAAAATTATTATTTTTTATACTTATATATAGAATACAAATTTTCAATTAAGAGTATTTGACTTAACCCTCCTGCGCTCAACTCATATAAAAAATTGTGATAATGTTTAAAAGATAAAATGCTTAGTATTATAAACTAGATGAGTTCATAACTTATTGAGTTTCTACGCTAAAAAAAACTAGTACTCCATACTTACTAGATACAACTAATGTAACATTTCTTATGAAGATTAGAATCGACTATTATGCAATTTTCTCATATGTTTAGATTAAAGAATTAAAAATAATAACAAATCATATATGATGTATACATTAATACAAAAATAAAATGCTTAATTGATCAATATTAAAGAATTAAATACAATTAGTTGTTGCTAACCAACCATCCAGCAAAAGGGTTGAAAAGGTTATGTCCTTACCGTCAAGTGACGTTCAGCTCCTTTTTATAAATTTATTAATCAAATATCATATAAGTTTATTCGAGATAAATAAATTCTAAGATTAGTATGATTTTGTTCATTCCTAAAGAAAGTACTACTTGCAAAATAAATGAGATACTTAGTTGGATTTCCAAAAAATGAAATCCATCTTTTACTTCTTAAAATGGTCCTTTTGGTTCCAAAATGGAATTTTAAATACAGAAATAATAGTCATTAGCCAATGAAATATTAAATGATATATACAATTTTTAAAAAGTCTTTCTATGCTTATTTGCATTTATTTAAACGCTATTGACTTGTTTCTCAATGAATGCATTAAGGTTCAAGACATATTCTTACCATTTTAATTTATTTGTCGATTTTGATTTAGCAGACAGTTTAAAAAAATTTAAAAAGACTTTTAAATTTTTTGGTTTTAAACTGAAGATATGTACAATATACCAAAATATCATTTCCTCGAATCTTGTAATCTTAAGCAATTAAGTCACATAAAAAATTAAAATTTAAAAATTGCCAAAAAAATAATAAGACATTTTTTTAAAAGTCCGACTAAAAAAATAATAAGACAAACAAATTGAAACAAAGAGAATAGTTTTTTTTTTTTTTATATATATATATATATATAAAGGCATTATAACACAAAATGTTGGATCCGTGCTAGCACAAATCAATGGTATCTAGTAGTTTTATAGGTGTGGACAGTGGCAAAGTCATATATATTCGAAGGATGTCGATTGATACCTATTTGTCAGGAAATTATATTGTTTAGCTAAGTAATTTTTTTTTTTTTTTTTATGTATGTATATTATAGGGAAAAGGGTCAAAAATGCCATCAAACTATGTAAAATGAACAAAAATGTCATATATTTATATTTGGCTAAAAAATGCCTTTGTAGTCAATGTTTTGGTTCAAAAAAGCCCTTTTCTGAATAAATTATTTTATTTTATTTTTAAACACATCTTCATCCTAATTAAAATATAATTATAGAACTATATTCTTGTTTTCTTTCTTTAAAAATCACTTTAACAAATAAAAATGTAGGAATTTTTTTTTCTTCTTAATATCATTTTATCAAATAAAATAGAATAACTTCATGTACCCTTTCGATGGATAATATACGTCATATATATAAAAACATAGTAAATCCATCATTAATTTTTGTTTATATAACGATAAAAAATAAATATAATAAAATAAGAAATAATTTTACTTTTTATTTTTTCTGAATTGAAGTATGATAAACATTTGCTAATTTTAAAAAATATTATTAGAAAAAGAATGTGTTAAAAATAAATAAATAATATATTTATTTAGAAAATGAGCATTTTTGACCCGTTAAATAATAATGACAATTTTGAACCAAAATATTGATGGCAAAGACATTTTTGAACCAAACCATAAACAGAAGATATTTTAATCATTTCACATAATTTAAGGAAATTTTAAACATATTTTCCTATATTACATATTGAAATTTCTTGACTTCTATATGGTGTTACTTTTTTTTATATATTTTTTTATATTTTAATAATTCTTAGTGAAATTTTTGACTTCGCTACTAAATGTGGGATTACGGAAGGACCACTTTATATGGCCATTCATGACCTAAACTATTTAGGTTAAAAAAAAAAGTATGACAATAAATTGGCTATTTATCTCTAACTTATGGGTTATATTAGGGTTATTCAAAAACGAACTGAAATGGATAATTCAAACTGAAACAAAGTTATTGGTTTATCAATAATGGATTATTGGTTTAGCGGTTGTGATAACGATTTTGATTTATTTTGTTCTCGAATTATCGGTTCTTAACGGTTTGAGGTTTTTTCTTAACGGATTAACCGATAACCCGATAGTAAATTAAATAATTATATTTATACCTTTTTGTATATAAAGTCCATGACTTAGAGTTTGATTTTTCTACTTTTATTTCTGGTTGTCTCAAACTCTTGGTTATTCTACAATGTAAAAGTGTTTTCTTTTGAGCAAGATGCAACTTGTGAACTCATGTGCATAGTTCATTTGATTTGTCACCTTGTTTCCAAGTGATTTTCAATATTTTTTTTGTTATGTCAAATCTTAACTGTCACGCCTCGAGCTACCCCCGAGACGCGGACATGGGACCTAGGACCACAAGTGATCCCAAGCTAACCCTGCTAGCATGATCACGAGCATACTAAAGATAATAAACTGATGCGGAAGCTAAATCATAAATAAACTGAAGAGATGGGAATACCCATATACTATAACTGAGATATATGAAAACTGATGAGTTTAATACAAAGAAGTTATTAACTCAATACTAAGCTGAATCTAACTATGTCTGAAATAAGCTTCTAAACTGACTAGAAATGTTCGGACATGCCTCAACTAGATCTAGCAAAACTGAAACTAAAAACTAAAAGCGATAAAGGTAAACATATCTCTAGTCCTCGAAGAATGAGGACTCACCACTGATGCTGCTGAACTGAAGATTGGGAAACAATCTAAGCATGATCTGGATGCTGAGAACCTGAACCTACATCACGAGAAGATGTAGCGCACGTATGCGTCAGTACTTGAAAGGTACTGAGCATGCATGATAGAGTAAAGCTGAAAGAACATATAACTGAACAAAGCATACTGAGCAATGATATAATCTGAACATGATATAGATATTGAACTTACTGAATACCGAGCTAACTGAATGCAATGACCAATTTATAACATGCTGAGACTGAATATTGAATATACTGATAAATGGTCAATGCAATAAAATCTAACCGAATTGTGGGAGCTACTAATAACCGACATAAAACCACATGAGCTAAATGTGGAGTCCGATGTATACACCCCATCGAGAGGACCCAATATACCCTGCCAGAGGTATAGAGGCATACTGGCGTGATCACTGAAGTGATGTTGCCCACAGAGGGGACTTACACTTACGTGGCTCGTAGTTCTGGGACTATATGGGTACTCTGAACCCTAGTCCAACTCGGTATTATGCTACTCCCAATGAATTAAGTGGTTAACACATTATGACTGAATTTCTGTAAGTTACTGGATAGCTCGAACTTAACATGCAAACTGAGAATGCAATAATTAATCTGATAATAATGCATTCATAAACTAAGGCATGTAAAACTGAATACTGAAATATCTGATCTAGCATGTGTAATTCAAGAACTGAAGAAATACATAGCTAGGGTTATGAAATTCATGCGATAAACTGAGCAATAACATGATAATCTGATTTGAAACATTTTAAATAACTAATTCATGATGATCTTCTGTAATTCTAGAAACCCTAGGTCTATTCATAATAAGGGAATCAAGAAAGTGACTAGATTCTAGGGACCTAATGGGCGAAAGGAACCCACTAGTGAAATCCCTTATACCTGGTGACAAATTCCACGGAGAAATCTTTCGATTTCGGGGCTGGAACTGAAGAAAACTTACTGCGTTCTTGAACTAGGGTTCTTGACCTCTCTTTTCCTCTCTTGCTTCTAATTTTCTTAGTTTTGATTAATGATTTTGACTAAGGTAAGTTCTAGTTATGTTTCTAGGCTTAAACTAACTAAAATCTCATAATTTAGGGTCTAAATGACGTATCTTAGGGGTTAAACGAAATAGGAAAATACCAAAAGACCCTTGAATTAACTGTTGTCAGAGTGCTCGACGGATTGGACTGACGGGCCATCATTCAATCGACGATTTGTAGATTGGGTCTGTCAATCGAGTCTGCCTGACAGGGCTTTACTAAAATGAGCATAACTTTTTACTCGGAGGTTGGATTTTAGCAAACTCGGTGGTGTTGGAAAGATAATTCAATTATCTATCATATCATAGGTCATGGGGAAGCTAATTCCTTTTGTACTAAAATTTATGACCATCTGAAGTTGACCCATCATAATTTTTTAGCTAACTGGCTGCTGACCCTCATCTACGGTCAGACCTACGGACCGTGGATTGAATGACGGTCCGTGCTGGTCGACCGTAGTTTGTGTCAGAGGCTGGGTAAAGAAGGTCTTGATCCATGAACACAGACCAAGGACCGTGGTCTGATCTACGTACTGTGGGTCTGTCCGTGAGTCGGGACTTAGCCAATTTTTCTGAGCTTGGCTGGGGAGGGGTTCCAGTGGTGAACCACGGACCACCAGCACGGGCTGTGGTCTGACCTACGGTCCGTGGATGGCAATCGTGGGTTGCACCAGCAACTTCTCAAAATCTGCATTTTTGGTCTGTTTTGGATTCAGGGTGTTACATTAACGGTTAAACCGATAACCGAATTGATAAAGATCAATAACCGATAAGCCAATATCTTAATGGTTCTATAACGGTTTAGTATCTCTACAAACCAATAGGTGTATGCAAGTGATTCATAAAATAATAAATACAAGTGGTACACAAGTGAATAAATACAAATTGTATAAATTTAAATAAATGAAGACAAGTGATACAAGGTCGAATGAATATAAATGATATAAGAGGAAATTAATGCAAAGGATACTAGAGCGAAAGGATTAATTTAACAGATACTAGAGTGAGAGGGGTGAAAATGCATAATACAACTTATATACACATATGATCAATACAATAAATATAGTCGCTTGACACCTCAAAAGATATAAAAATACAAAAAGAGAGGTAGGGGAGAGAGGGGATACAACCTAAATACATGTCTAAATACAACAACTACAATGACCTGACACCTCGAAAAATATAGAAATACTGGATGTGTGTGTGTGAGAGTGAGAGGATACAACTTAAACGCACATATCTATACAACAAATACAGTCACATATAACACCTCCAAAATATAGAAATACAGAGAGGGAGGGGTTGAAATACATAAAACAGAATGGGGTGAGAAAAGATACAATCTAATTGTATAGATGAATATAACAAATACACTTACTTGATACATCAATATACAGGGGTGGATCTACGTGGACAGTAGGGACTTCACCAACTATTAATAAAAACTATTTTTAATAAGATATACCAACTATTAATAAAAACTTTCTTTTGCTTTAAATACGTATGTTATTTGTAATTTATTTAACAATATTATTTTTATTATTCTTTCACTTCAAAATTATTTTATATATAATTATTTAAGAAGAATTTCAGTTATGTAGGATTTCTATTTTATACAAGGTATGAATGTGTTAAAAAAAATATGGATAACTTTATTGGAGAATGACGAATGCAACCGTAAGATATTCCTAATATAAAAAATGTAAGTGTTTTTATAAAACATAAAGGGCCTATCTTTAATTGAGTCATAATGTAGAAATGTTTAGTGTAGTTAATTAGGATCAACACTTTAAAGTATTTTGAGTTTTGATTGTAATTATTAAAATATTTTCGAATTGTATTTCAAAAATTATTTAAATACATAGTTTAAATTTATTTAGACATATAAAATTTATAAAACTACTTAATTAGAGATAATATTAATAACAAATATAAATTTATTCGCACGCTATCCATCGTCATAACACAGGAGCATAAGATTACAATATTAACGAGTGAGTACTTTCTTGAGTTGTTGTTAATTAGAATCGTCACTTAATTATTTAAATATTTAATTTAATCTTTCTATAATATAATACTTAATAAATATGCAAAACTTCAACATTAATATGTGACTCTCTTGGATTGATGTTAAATGAAGTCCATACCCGATGGTACTCATGTAGTATATGATATCTATGATTTCTATAATGTGTTGATATCTATCATATTTAAAGTATTTTGAGTAATGACTACTGTTATTAAAATATTTTGAATTTTATTTTAAAAAATTATTTAAACATGTAAATTTTAAATTCAAAACTCTTAATTATTAGAAATTCTTTTCTTATCATTTATATGCAGTTTAAGTGCAAAATTTATATAAGGTGAGCTTTTAGTGATATTGAATTTTAAATGCCATTGGTTTTTGTATTGTTCTACTAATAAAATATTTAGGCAAAATTTTCAAATAACACATTAACTTTCTCTCGTTCTACTTCTAGAGATGGATAGAAAAAGTTTTAAATGAATAAATCATTTAGATTATCATCAGAAAAGTTATACTATGAATAAAATTGCATAACTTAAGTCATAGCAAAAAAATGATTAAACTTTTATGTTGGCAATTTCAATAATTACTTATTCCATGTAATACTTAAGTAAGAATTATATTTCAGATTTCTTTTCCTATAATGTGCTGGTATCTAACATATTTAATGTGTTTTAAATTTTGACTGTTATTAGTGAAATTTTTTCTAATCACATATAAAATTTTAAAATATGTAGTTTAATTTTTTAAATATAGTAATTAATAAGATTACTTAATTAGAGGATAGATTGAAAATACATAAAGTCCCCATTAAATTAGTACCTGTTTTCGAAAAGACACTTAAACTTTGCGGGGGTCATATGACCCCCCCCCCCGAACAATTTTAAAATAATACTATTGCCTCATTTTTCGATCTACCCCACTTTTAAGAAAGGAAGTGATGTCACGCACCAATTCTTGATTGCCACGTGTTAAAAGTACCATTAAATCTAAAAAATAGAAAGAGAAAAAGACTAACTTTTTCTAAAAGAAAAACAATAAATTCAACCTCCCCCCCCCCCCCCCTCTCACATGCTTCTTCCCTTTCCTTAAAGCTCTCCAACACAAATATAAAAATAAAAAGAAAAGTGACAAGAAGATTAATCAAGATGGATGTCATTGTTACAAAATCTAATTTGTGATTATTTCAAGCTCATATCAATTAATATTTTTTTGGGTGGACCAAAAAAGTGGAGGAAAAATGTCATTTTTTATTGTCGGAAAAACGCTTTTTCGCCGGATAAAATGGTGACTAGCCGTCTTCTCCATTTTTCCTTTGACTTGTTTTATCTTTTCATCATCTTTATTGAAAAAATGAAACACCAACAACGAAATCCATGACCAACGCAGTCTAAAAAGCATATCTTTGTCGTCGGAAAATGCTTTTTCACCAGAAAAAATGGTGGCCAAAAGTAACCATGTCACGACCCAGACCATCGTGATTGGCACCCACACTAACTCTCTGGTGGGAGAACGACTACTACAACCCAAACCAAGCAACTAAATCAAAACTAAGGCATTTAAGGATACGAAAATAGAAAATAATATCTAAAACTGAATTTTCCATTAACTTCAACAAAAGTCTAATCAACTAAACAATACGGAAGATACACCTAGAACCTAAAAGTCAATGTACAAAAACATCTAACCTGATCGATAAGTCTAAACAAGCAGGGTTACAACCCCAAACTAATGAACTAACAACTAACTAGAAAAGTCTAAGTCCAAAATGTGGACATAGACGAAAGGAGAACTCATGGCAGCCTGGAAGAACTGGCTCACCCTTGAATTAGAACGTCGATCACTGATCTTCTAAGCGAAGTCTGTCAATAGCCGCCTGAAGATGCCTTGTACTCAACAAAGAAAGAGCAAGTGCAGTATCAGTACACAACCACAGTATATGGTAGGATCACGCGGCTATCCCACTAAGTGTAACATACATAAAGCATTACAACAATATAATCACATGCATATATTGAACATATACAATATTAACACATTTACGAATAATGAACCACTTTACATTTCTCAAGATACACAATTATGACAAGTCATTGGTTCTCTCATGTAATCCAAACCCAAACAGTTAGCATACCGGAACGTGGTACCCGATTTAATAATTATGCTGAAACATGGCAACCGATCCCATAATTATGCCGAAACGTGGCAATCGACCAAGTTAGTTATGCCGGAACGTGGCAACCGATCCATTCAACACACCACAATCACAAGTATATCCTCAAGATCACGCATTTAAGTCATGATTTCATGGCAATCTTCATTCATCTATCTCATTTACAATAAGTGTGATCAATAATGCAACATTCATATACATACATGCATCATAATGAAGCAAGAACAAACATACATCACACAATCATAGAATCACAACCATCACCTACTTCGAAAGAAGCTTGAAACCCTAAGAAACTTGATCTTTCCCTTTCCGGATTCGTTCCACTTATTCTCGGTCTACAAACAATCAATATAATACTAAAATCAATAAACAATCGCTAATTACCCAGATTACTTACAATTCTAACAACCCTAGATTATACTTATGATCCCAAAATCCAAATTAGGGCTTTTTCCACCATAAATTCCAAAGCAAACCCTCCCCTATCGATAATTACCTATTCTATTACGTTTTACGGTTTAAAAAACAGATTCGGGGAGCGAAAAGCTTACCTTTAGCCTCAAGAATGGTGGAAAACTTTCAAGAGTCACCTAGGGTTCGTTCCTTAGCTCTAAAATTTGAATAGTGCAGAATAAAGTCGTTTTGGGATTTATTTATGACTTTAAGTAGCGTCTGGCCCGCAACAGCAGTCCTCACCCCGCTACAGCGGCCCTGCCAAAGCGGCTTGCACAAAACAGTGAGCTATTTTAATAATTTCAAGACCCCCATTTCACAACACACCTCTAACCAACGGCGCTTAGAAAATCCCTTTCATGCTAAGATCGATTCCGGGAGTTCTACTCGCCCGAATTCAATTCCGTAAAGTCGTATGAATTCCTTAACGATTTATTTATCCACTCTTGTAATCAAAATCATAAATAAATCACTCGATTGATACCAGATTTTCCTACACCTTAATGACTCCGATTTCGTCCAAATCTAGACTAGGTTGGGAAAAATCCAAATACTACGAAAAGTTTTTCCGGCCCCAAATCCCCCCCCCCCCCCCCCCGTTGGTTTTTTTTCTATAATGACGGAACCCGATCGTTACAAACCATCACCCTCTATATTTTTTATTACCTTCTCATCATTTCTATTTTAAAATATCAAACACGACAATGAAAATAACTGTCAATGTCGTCAAAAGAGACATGAGAAACAAAGAATTGAATAGAAAATAAAATTTGAAAAATAGGAAAGGAATATAAAAATGAAAAAGTATAATAAAAAGAGAAAAAAATAATTTATTTTATGTTAATAGCAATATAAAATTATTTAGGGGGGTCATAAAACCCCCGCAAAGTTTAGGTGTCTTCTTAAAAAAACATGTACTAGTTTAATGGGGACTTTATGTATTTTCTCTAATAATAATAAATATAAGTAACGAATCACAAGTTATCAAATAGACATTACAGAAGGATGCGAAACTACAACATTAATACATGATTATTTTATGTTGATATTGACCAAGGCCAATACATATGGACCATATGATTCTTATAATTTCTATTGTCGTTGTTGATGAGTGGATTAAGTATGGACCATATGATTCTTATAATTTCTATTATTATTTTGTGTTGATATTGACCAAGGCCAATCCTTTGTTTATTTTTATATATTACATTATTTTATAAATCTTAAATTTGAATTAAGTATGGTGTATTTAATATTATTAGCGAGCTTATCTTGTAATTTAAATTTTAAACTTTATCTTCTAATTTTAATTCAAATTTTGTATTTTTTATAGATTCTTTTATTTATAAAAGGAAGAAAGAAGAAGAAATTATAAACATGCTGACATTTGGCCATTTTGAGCAATCCAGAAATATGAGATTTAGTCCATTTCCTATGTATTGGGAAACTTTTTCATTATTAAAAAATAATTAATAAATAAATTTGATAAAGAATCATAAAGAAAATCAGTTTATAATGTGAATATGCATTTGGGCCATTATAGCCAAAAATTATGGCCGAAAGGATCTTTCCCTTTTATACCACATTGAAAGAAGACACCAAATAATTAGCATTTATAATACTATGACTGAACTCATTTGTTTGCACTTAATGGAGCTTTGAATTTTAATCATTCAGATTCAACCCATTAAGTGTGTTCGATTTTTAGGTCTAGATCTTAATCATTCAGATTCAGTTCATTAAGTCTATTTGTTTCTTTTTAAAAAAACCTATTAATGAGTCTTAATGAATCAGATATATAACACAGACACAGTGTTAATACCATTCAGACTATATTAAAATAATAAGCGTTCTTTCTTAAACAAATTATTTTATTCCTTGCTTCTCTTCTGGGTAATTTCAAGTTTCTTCATCTCCTTTACCAATCAAATACCATTTTTTTCTTTTGAATAAATAAGTTTTCATAATTTTTTATAAGTATTTATCTATTTTTTTAATATATACAATTTTCTTGGATGAATTGATATTTATGAAGAACTCTTCTTGTCACAATTCGTTTGTTGTCAAAACTTCTTTGAAAGAAGTTATCATTGTTTCTGAGAAAAAATTGTATGAGAAAACAAATAAATTTTTTTCTATGTGGGTTATAATCTTATTCTTAAAACAATTTTTTGGAAGAAGTTATCTTGGATTTGGATTATAACTTTTATTGATAAAATGTTTAATTTCTAATTTTAAAAATAAATAAATATGCATATTCAAATATTGAAAACAAACAATATTAATGATCAGTGTTCAGATCCTTCAGATCCAGAAACTACATCTCGATATTCAGATTTTCTTTCAAATTCTGATATCTTAATATTTAGATGTGCATTCAAATTTAAATATCTTAATCTTAATAAAACAAATGAGGCCTAAGAATATTGATAGAATGTAATTTTAAGGAGCAATTAATTTGACCCAAAAAAAAAAACACCGATGGGGGTGGGCAGTGTGCAGGGATTAAGTAGTTTAATAATGGAGGGCGGACGGTGAACAAAATCATTAATTGATAAGAATTAATATTGTTTACAAGAACTTTTTTAATAATTTATTAGAATAACTTCATGCGGTTTTATTTACAAAAAAAAAATCGTAAGAAATTCCTTCAAGGTATTTTTAGTATTTTTTGTAGAAAAATTCACAAGTAATTTATATGTGAAATTTAAATCTCTAGGTAAATTAGTTGGAGATTTTAAAATTCGAGGAAATAATTACCTATGAAGGTTTTATCATTGAATTTTTTTACCAAAAAAATTCACAGAAAACTTTGTTTCTTGTGAATTTTTGTAAACAATCTCCAAAATAAATCTCCATGTAATACACATTTTTCTTATAATATATGTCCACAGTCATGAGTTCGATTCTCCCTAACGGGGTTTGCCTTTATTTTTTTTATGGCGTCCCCCCACGGTGAATTTCAAAATTGGTTTTAAAGAAAAATATTATTTCAAAGATAACATGTGATTGAAATGATATTAATTCAGAAAAAAATTGAACATTGCAAATGGGGAAGGGGAAGGGGAAAAAAGCACAATAAATTTTAGAAAAGACTCGATATAGTAAGAAATGTTAAACAGAATATGATAATGTGATTTAAAATTTAGTGAGCTAAAATTAGTGTTATCCTTTACCGTACCGCTCTTTTTAGTTATTTCGTATTTTTTACGTCCTTACTTCATATATATTTTAAAGGCTTAAGTCATTAGCGGCCCCTTAAAGTTGTTCGCATAATTTACTTAGACACCTCAACTAAGACTATTACCTATTGAACACTTTTACCAATATAAAAATTGTTCCTATTAGGCATTTTTTGATAATCAGCAAAATATATGAAGAGTGTGTGATACACTTGCGGTGACGTGGCAAAATGGCTAATTAAAAAATAACATATGGCACTGGGCCCCAAAATTATAAAAAAATAATTTTGTTTAAAATTATTTCAAACACTTTTTATATCTAATTTTGTTTAAAAGAAAAAGAAAAAAAATGATAATGTCAACGTATTCTACCCAACCCAACCCCACCCCTACGCACCCCCCTTTCATCTTCATCTTCATCTTCTTCCCAAAACACATTCTTTCTCAAATCACAAAACCTAATTCTTTTCAAATAACTTGAAGATTAACTTTTAATATATATATATATATATATATATATATATATATATATATATATACATTTTCATACTAAGAGTGAAGAAGAAAGAAAAATTTGCCGGCGGTTATTCATTTCTACATCGATGACAAAATGAAATTGATAGCTCAAAAATTAATTCTTTCAATTTTTTGAATATAATTTTTGATAAATTTAATGGGTTTATATATGAATTTGAGTAAAAATCTTTGTTCGAAAATTTTGATAAACAAATATCGGCTAACTTTTTTTATACGTAAAAATCATTTATCTTCTTTCTTCTTCTTCATATTTGTTCCTTATTTTTATGAGATTTGAAATAAATCATACTTCTTTCAAATTTGAATCTTCATAGTTGATTTTCATTTATCTTCATATTTGAAAGAAATAATATTATTTTTTTTATAAAAAATAAAGAAAAACAATGTTGGAGCTAAAATGAAGAATGTTTTGCAAACTAAAGTATGAAGAAGATGATAGGTAGAGAGTGAGGTCTTTTTCTTTTTTTGAAAAAAGTGTAAATGAAAGAAGAAAAATGTTTTTAATTTAATTATAATGCCAAGTGTCAATAAAAGAAGAAAAAATGTAAAAAAATTTCAAAAAGACACTATTTTGAATCTTTTCACGCGCTTCAGGGAAGTGCAAAACACATTTTTTGCTATATCAGCGTTTTGTGTTTAATAGGTATATGTTCTGAACAATTTAGGTATTCAATAGGTACAAGTCTTAGTTGAGGTGTCTAAGTAAATTATGC
This sequence comes from Solanum commersonii, assembly GCA_029007595.1. NCBI lineage: Eukaryota > Viridiplantae > Streptophyta > Magnoliopsida > Solanales > Solanaceae > Solanum > Solanum commersonii. The sequence goes on from JAJTWQ010000033.1 coordinate 659,945, forward strand.
GAATAACTTTAAGGGGCGATCGATGACTTGAGCCTATTTTAAACTATCTAAATAAATGATTTTGAAGCTGATACTATTAATATTAAATTTAAAGCCAACAACCCTGCAAAACAAATCTTCACGTGGTCAATGTGGAATTTATTAAAATGATTTATGTCAGTAAAAAGCGAAAGATTAAATAAGACAAGATAATGTAGAAAATTATTGCTACAAATTAGGAAGAAACAAGATGCATATTTGAATTTATCACATAAAATATTGGGACCCAACGTTAGGAACATTATTATTATGGTAAAAAAATTATTGATAAGAAGTGTTTCCCCTCTCTCTCCAATGGGGTCCTAAGCAGAGCAAATTCGAAATAATCGGGCTCCAATACAAGTATTGGACACCAAATAAAAATAAAATAAAAATCCTCATTTTGCCAATAACCATAATGATGTAGAAATTATTAGCTCGTCTCAAAATATTGTTCATAAATAAGGTTTAACTAATAATTAAAATAAATAATCAAAACAAACATTACAGTTAAACTAATAATACAAGACAGTACAACGGGTAACAACCCTCCAAATTAAACAAGGTGTAAAGCTTGTGTAGAAGAAGGTTAAATGTTGGTACTTCATTTATTTTATTTTATTTTATTTTTAGGTTTCTAGTCAAATAACTATGATTTTTCTTCAAAAATATCTTAAAGAATTACGGTATATAATTAATATATGATTTTTCATTTTATTTATTTATTATTATTATTATTTTCGTTTTTCCCTTCTTCAATTTTTTCCTACTTTTTGGCCGTACCCATGGACCATATCTATAAGCTTCACATTTATGGTATACAATTTAAAGGACTTCTCAACAAGATAGTTTACAGATGAGATAGAAAATTTATATAGAGAAGATCAAAATTGTTGAAATTTTTAATTTTTTGGTGAAGGTGGAACGATTTCAATTGAATCTTAAATTTCGATTTATAACGTAAATTTTCAAAGAGCGGAGGATGATTGAAAAAAAATCAAACATGTCATCAAATTTTGAGAAAATACTCATTTATGTCATTCGTTAAAAATTTGGCTCATCTATGTCATTATTTGCTAACTGAAACGACATAGATGAACCAAATTTTAACAGACGACATAAATAAATCTTTTCTCAAAGTTCGATAACATATTTGAGCCTTTTTTCCTTTTAAAAAGTAATTTAATTAATGACGTGGCCAAAACATAATTAATCATATGTAAAAAAATATTTTTAATTTACCAATAATGAAACCTTTATATTAACCAAAATTTGGGGGGCTAAATGATTTTGCACGTGATTGTATTTTTTTTGTATTGCAAATTTATTAGGGAATAATAAAGATTTAACTATATTTGAAAGGAAAAAGGTTAATATGGTCTTTTTACATATTTGGTCACATCATTATTGCTGCCATATTTTTGGATATAAATAAATAAATGTAGCCATTTAGCACCTCCAATCAAATTCACAAAGTCATCCAAATTTTTCTAAGAAAAAAGAGAGAGAGAGAGAGAGAACAATGGATTTCTACAATTTAGCCTTGTTCTTCATAACTTTAGTAATTGGGATTTTCACATTTTATGCTATATTAATGAGAATTAATGGTTGGTATTATGCAATCAAATTTTGTTCAAAGAAATATAACATCCCTATTGGTTATATGGGTTTGCCATATTTTGGCAACACACTTTCTTACTTCAAATCTTCCATGTGTGGTGATCCAAATTCATTCCTTGATTTCTTTGCTACTAGGTAAATTAATTATTTTCATTATTGTACTTATTTGCTATGTTGTTTGAATTCTTGAAAAATATTAGTATGTACGTGTCAGATCTTTTAAAAATAGTGCATTTTTGAAGAATTTGACATGAGTATTGCAACTGTAATTACAATTACATTTTTGTAGAGTCCAATTGAACAAAATTTTGCTTTTTTTTTTTTAAAGGTTTGGGCCAGGAGGAATGTATAGGGCATACATATTTGGGAAGCCAACAATTTTGGTGACAAAGCCAGAAATAATTAGAAAAGTTTTGATGGATGAAGAATATCTTGAAAGAGGTTTGCCTAATTATATGAAAAAATTAATTGGATTAACAACTTCGATTGAAGAAGATAAATATTTCCGTCGATTAACAGCTCCAGTAAAAAGTCATGGATTATTATCCGATTATTTTGATTATATTGATAAAACTGTGAGAACTACATTAGAGAAATATGCTACTACAGAAGAACCTATTGAGTTTCTCCATAAGATGCACAGGCTTGCATTTGAGGTGTTTATGAGACTTCTTATTGGTGATGAGGTTAATCAAGAATTTTTTGATCAAATGTTTGAGGAGATTACTGCTGTAATTAGTGCTGTTCACAACTTGCCTATTAATCTCCCAGGATTTGCTTATCATAAGGGACTCAAGGTAAGATGTGTTCAACTTTTAATATTATTTTTATTTCATTTTAAATAAGCATAAGATATAAATGTTTTTTTTTAATTGGGCATCAGTTTATATTTGTGCCCTTCAATTTTGAGAGTGTATAAACTTGAATTAGTAGACACATGACATAATACACGTTGGACATCATGTAGGATGCAAACTGTCACGAAAGATGTGTGTGTTTACTTGTTCAACTTTATATAAGTTTAAGTGTCTATTTATGCGTGTCCAAAGTTTAAGGGTACACATGTGAGATAAGACCAAGTTAAATGACATATTTATGTATTTTAGATAGACTAACATGTTTTTTTTTTATATATACATAAGATATAAATGTGCCATTCGATTTGGATTCAACTGACATATATGCCCTCCAACTTTAGGTGTGCACAAACAGATGCTTAAACATGTATAAAATTGAACAGATAGACACATTTGTCTTACGTGACGTACATGACAATTTTGTGTCCTACGTGATGCCCTACATATATTATGTTATGCAAGACACGTGTATCTATTTGTTTAATTTTATACAAGTTTAAGTGTTTATTTGTACACATCCAAAATTAGTGGACATAGATATTAGTTGAAGCCAAGAAAATTTAAGTTTTTTTAGAAAAAATATTTCCAATTTAAATTTTTTATTTTCATCCCACACCCTCCCCTACCCTTGACCCCCTCCACCAGCCAGCCCCCTACACCCCCAAAAAAATCAAAAAATTAAAGTTTGTTTCTAAAATATATTTTCTAATTCAAATTCTTATTTTTCATCCCACCCCACCCCCCGGCCAGCCCACCCCCACCCCCTACCCACGACCCCCCATCAGCCCCCCACTCCCTCCAAAAAAAAAATTTAAGTTTGTTTTTAAAAAATATTTTTAATTTCAATTTTTTATTTTTTCACCCCACCCTACCCGCGACCCCCCCCCCTAGCCCCACCCCCACCACCCCATCACCCCACCCTCCCCCTCAAAAAAATTAAGTTTATTTTAAAAAAATATTTTCAGTTTCAATTCAAAAATTATTTTCTACTCTCTAGTAAGAATAAAAGATATTTTCTCAAATAAAAAATTCATTCATAAATCAAACACATAAAAATCTTTTTCGAAAAATATTTTATACTCACCAACCAAACATGAGAAAATAAGTCCAAAGTCTACTTATTTTCCAGGAAAACATTTTCCTTCATACCGAACACACCCGAAATCACCCCTTTCATCTTTTATCATGATATTTGTGGTTGTAATAAACATAATGTAGAGTGCAACATTCATGTCAAAGACCAAAAACTACGAGATCACTCTTTTCATTTAATATTTATCGTGTTGTATATGTTTATTATGATTTCAGGCTCGAAAAGTACTAGGAGGGATATTTCAAAAACTAATAGATGAAAGAAGAGAAGCCATGAAGGATGGAAAATCAATGCCAAGGGCAAACATAATTGATATGTTGTTATCAAACACTAATCAAGATTATGAAGCCAATATATTGAGTGACAAGAAGATCATTGAAATCCTAGTTTTGTTTTCATTTGCTGGTTTTGAACCTGTTGCTCTTATGTCTATCAAGGCAATTTTGCACTTGCAAAAGCATCCCCATTTCTTGGAGAAAGCCAAAGTAAGTACTCTTTATTCTGTTTTAGGGGTGTCAAATGGGTGAGTTAAACTGAATTTGGACGGATGGACTGAGTTAATTAGTCCAAAACTTACTTGGACTAAAATGGGCAAACAAACGAGTCATAACTCAACTCGTCTAATTAGACAGGTTGACTTAAATTTGGATGAATTAAATTGGGCTAAGTTAATCTGTCCAAAAATTTGGGGCTAAAATGAGATAACAAAAGGATCATAACTCAACTCGTCTAATTGGTCGATCCAAACTTAAGTGGGTTGGGTGGGTAGTGTATTCATGAGTGGATTTGCCACCCTAGTTTATTTTATTTTATATGACGATATTTGATTAATTATTTTTTTTAACAGGAGGAACAAGAGGAAATAGTAAAGAGAAGAGCATCTTCAAATGCTGGACTTAGTTTTGATGAGATTAGACAAATGACGTTTGTTAGTAAGGTAAGACAATATTATTATGTTATATACTTTCTATAATAGTATTTTGTTATACTCCTAATAATTATTCAGATAAATAATACCGTTATAAAAAAAAAAAGTCATCTATACAATAATTTAAAAAAAGAAAGATGAAGTGATAATATAAAAATTGGACTAACATGCATTATTATTATTTATTAATATTATCTCTTTTAATATTTACAGGTAATTAATGAAACGTTACGTATTGCTACTGATCAAACGGTATTCCTTAGAGACACAAGTACTACTTTTAACATAAATGGTTGGTACTTTGCCTTATTTTTTTTTTGTATTTATATTATTTTCTGTCCGAAAAAAATACGACAAATATTTTGGAACGAAGAAAATTGAATAATTCATTCATTCATTTATCTCTTGTATGTGTAGGGTACACCATACCCAAAGGATGGAAGTTTTTTGCAGTTGCATGGAATATTCATATGAATCCTGATGTTTATGTTCAGCCTAAGGAATTTAATCCTTCAAGATGGGATGTAAGTGATATGCATCTTAATTAATTGTGTTTAAGAAAAAAAACTCACTTTAATTTATTTTAATTTTTTATAGTCAAGAATTTTTTGAGGGTTAATAATGTATGATTCAAAATATGTTAGGTAATAAGTTGTGTTTGCCTTTTACCACTTTGAATATTAGGTATTTTATTTGCAGTAGGGTATAAACTCATGACGAGAATTTATTTATACATAAGAATATTAGTAAAATTAGTTCATGAAGATATAATTTGTTCAATATTTTATTTATTAATTCAATCAATTTTTGACTCATCTAATTCAATTCATCTAAAAATAATAATATCGGAAATGTGCTCTAAACTAGAACCACGCCCTCCACTAGGAAGAAAAAAAATCGATTAGCTACCTTTTATTCTTCAACCCTAATTTTGAACCTATGTATGTTCTTCTATTTAGAGTCATATCCTCGATGAGTTAAAAATGAATTACGTCATGTCTAGTTAATCAACTTTTTCCAATTCTTCCTCGATATATCTCTATCTCTCCTTAAACATCACTGTCAATCTTTTGTACCTTAGGAGTAGAGGATAATGTATTAGTTGCTTCATAGTTTCCAACGGTGCGTAGCTAAAAAGTGTATTATCATCAGGACAATGCATGTGTTCCTCCTTTTCAGATATTTGAACCATTTCAATTTTACTTTTTACGTCACGAAAATCACTCCCACATTACTTATTAATTAATTAATGATCAAGTGAAATTTTGACAGGATATTGAAACTAAGCCAGGCATCTTTCTTCCTTTTTCAATGGGCCCCAAATCATGCCCAGGATCCAATTTGGCCAAGCTTCAAATTTCAGTAATTCTTCATTATTATCTTCTTCACTACAGGTAATTAAATAGCTTCATACTTATAATATGAAGAAAAAAAAAATCACTAATTATATTTTGAATATTTAATTTTATTTTTTAAATTTGTTTTTATTTTTTTACCAAATATTTTCAAAGGGACTAAAATATATGAAATTTATACCAAAAAATAAGTATTTCGACCCTTATACTCGTGATTTTGTCGTATGAACTGAAATGGATTGAATATATAAAATAAAAAACACTGATTAAATCATATTTTAATTTAATTAAAAGATATATTTATTATTAATGCAGGGTTGAGCAAATTAATCCAGAGGCTAGATGTTATCCTCCTGAAAATTGTCTAGTGAAATTCAAGAAGCTCTCACTCTAGTGATGGTAATTAATTTTATACATTGTGTTACAAATAAATTATTATTTTATGTTGTTATCTTGAAAACAATAAGTGTATTGAATAATTATTAAATTGGATGTTTTTGCAGAATGGTTAATTCAATTTCAAATTTTGTTGGATACAGAGTAGCTTTTGTTAGAAAATATAGTATATCCTCTAAAAAAAATTAAATGAAAAATATTTTGCATCCCCTTACTAAAAAAAAATCTTAAATTCGTCACTATTTAAATTGATAATCAAACGAACCCTAAATTATAAGAATTTATAATACTCTCCCACCACGTTATTTGACAGAGGATAGTAAAAAAAAATATAAATTTTTCATTAAAAATATGTCATATTTTGGATTGGAGGGAGCACAGAACACCACTTCATTAAATTTTGTCACATCCAATTAACGTCTGACTTGAATCTTGGTAATCACATCATATTTTATTTTTTCGAATTTTATATTAGTTATTTTTATTTTTATTTTTATTTTTTACATATTGTATTCCACTTGTTCCTTCGATGCAAAAGAGGCTCTTTATTAAATTTGATAGCAGAGTTATATTAATTGTCATATTATTAAAAATAATTATTTTATTTTATTTAAGTCTTATTTTTTTTTAAAAAAAACAGTACACTTTGTTCTAGCAGGAAAAATTATTAATATAAAAACATTTTACGCTCTGCCCTATAATTATTTATTTTTGAACTTTTCTGACATATTTTTAAATTGAATTTCGAGAAGCCAAATCTTTTTCTAATCATTATAAAATAAGGAAAAATCACCCCATATACACATTTAAGAGTAAATATTACGAATTTTAAACCTGCTTTTAAAATTTTCTTGCTTACAACAGATTATTTACGGGCTATGACATATCAGTTAAATTATTTTATTTTATTTTAAAATTAAATTATATTTATTTAATAAATTATTAATCTATTTATAGTTTTTTATTATTAATTAATAATAGATAATTAATTTGATTTTACTTCCTTTTTAAAAAAACTAAAATTTTCAGTTACCCAATTTTAGGGATTTTCTTTCCGTGTTTACCGTTACCATCCCCAATCTTTGATCACACCACCATCCCACACGTTTCTTCACTCCCACACGACTCAACCCACAACCCACTATCAAACTTTCTTCATTTTTTCTCATCTAGTCCAACATCAAAACCGATTACCCATCTTACCCATGATTATTCATCATCATGTCTAAGAAATAAATTGAAACTCCACGAAAGAGCCCCAAATTTGACGGAAATTCAACTGATGATGCTCATGCTCCATCATTTAATATATTATCTCAAACACCCCCGTCTAAAACAGTTCAAATTCCGGCCACCGGTGGTCCATCTCGTTCGAAGAATCAAAAGAAAAAAAATAATGAAGCAAACCATAGTGCAACTATGGCAAATTAAAGGGGGAAGAAGAGGAAGGGGAAAAAACTTGTTGAAACCCCTCCAGAGTCTGAATTCGACTCAGATTCGAATTTTGTTGGTCAAACAAAAAAGAAGAATAATATGTGTATGAAAATGATATTTCTGTATGAAATTGAATAATATGTGTATGAAGTATCTTTTAATACAGTATACACAATTTTATTTTATAAGAAAGGAAGAGACACATACTGGTCTTCATGTACCAACATGAATGTGTTTGTTGATCTTTTGACTTTTCTTGGGCAAGAGAGATTTCAACAATTTCTTGAACAAACAACTTTTGGTTTATTTCAACAATCATGTGGCATTATGGAAAAACAAAGAATGAAGATGGCGCGATCAGCGAAAGTGAAGTTACTGGTACGGTTGCTAGTATATTTGGTGGACCTTGGATAACAAAAGAACATGTTCCGGATACCACCAATTATCCTACACCAATACCACCGACTAGAAAGTTGAAATAGTTGATTGCACCTTCTACTTTTTAAGAATTACATATTATTACTTTTAACTTTTGGATAATTTTTTTCTGTTTAACTTTTGGATAATTCTTTTTTGTGATGATATATACTACAATATGTTATCAAAATAGTTGATTGCACCTTTTGATTCTCTTTTAAATGTTCTAAAAATTGTAACACTGTATTTTTAATTATACACATGGTGACTGGCATTGACGAGCACAAACACACTATAAGTTTGTTGCTTCGCTAGTCAAAAATAGTATAGTATAAAGATCGATTCCACAGGGATTGGTACAAATAATAATTCAATCAAATCTTGCTAATTATTATTCAGGTGATCAAACAAAAAAGAGTTGATTGTGGTTATGAACCACTTTTATAGACTAAATGATAATTAAAATCAATTGGTAAACTATGAAGATTAATATCACTAATAAAAAATAGGGTACAAGACTAACAAGTGCATAATGATAGTTAGGATTTGATTCATTCGTTAACCACATCTAAAGTTCTATCGATTCTCTCGAATTCGATAGCTTATTGGAGTATCCTTTAAGCCTTAGATTTTTCTTCCGAGTAAATCTCAAGTTAAAGAATAAACCAATTATTCCCACATGATTCTAATATGCAAAAACATGTTAATGATTGTTCTTAAGGAAGTAACGTCCTTCGGCTATTCTTCCTTTAGATTTAATCAATAATTATCAAGAAGCTCCTTCGATTACTTCAGAGAAAATATATTGATTCAATCCAACCAAACTATGCAACAATATTCACCAAGATATTCCTCTTTCGATTAAATAAAATAATGAACCAAGGTTGCAATATAATTCAAATTCCCATAACAAGTTCAAGCATAAGAATGAAAATCAAAATCCCAACAAATTCATCAATACAACATGTTTGTCATATACCCTCTAAGAATCTACTCCATGGATGAGAATAAGTTTACTAAGAACAAAAGAGAAAAAGAAAACATAGCCATCAAACTTTGAATCCCAACTTCTGTTTTGGATTCGAATAGTGTACCGCGTCTTCCCCTTCCTCTCCTCGTCGTCTTTCTTTCTGCTCCTCGTTTTCGATCCGCCGTTGTTGGGGAAAGCTCCCACCTCATATAGCATAGGGTTTCTTCTTTTTCAAATTCCAAATACACCCTTACTTTTATGTTTTCACGCCGCAACTCCACGCAGGCACGCTGTGCAGGCACTTGGACGCGCGGAGAACCAGTATGCAGCTCAAAATTCAAGCGGGCGCGCGATAAAGCTACTACTCCAATTTTTGCTCATTTTTCTTTCATTTACCTCTTTTTCACTAATCATGTTCAAAACTTGAATTGACCACCTTATATACATGAAAAGTCTATCAAAAATTGCAAAATTCACATTAAAACTTGTCTAAACTTTCTCATTTTAATCTCCCATCAGGCATGCACTAACCTATAATGTTTGGATATTATAAGTTCAGGACAACAACATTATACAGACTTCATACAGTTCTGATACACTATTTTTTAAAGTAGCACTGTGTTTTTTTAATTTGTATAACGATGGATGAAACGTGTATGAAATACATTTTTATATGCATATGTCTATGACTTCAATATTAATGTTGGATATTTGTATTTAGTCATGGTATAATTTTTATAGTTGTATTTTGCCTTATTTTCATTTGAATTAAATATGATTTATATATGTCCGACAACAACTTAAATTAGTCACTAATATATACAATATCTTTAATATGGAACAAATTTTATCATTAATGACATGCAAGTTGTGTCATTAATGAATGAATAGTGTATAAATAATAAATACTAACCCGAAAGATTCCATCTTCCACTATGTTTAATTAGAATTGATACGTAATTGTCCATCTCAATAAAATCAATTTTTTTCAATGAAAAAAACCTTCAATTACTCGATTCTGGTAATTTTTTAGGCTGAAGAATTAAGAGAGAGAAACGTTGAAGAAAAAAAGGATATGATCTAATTTTTTTATTTTATTTTAACTGATTTTGAGTGAATTAAGCATAAAAAATATTGTTAATTTGTTTGGATCCCTTATTTCATGCTAATCATTAATTATCTACAATAAGTTCAAATTAAATTACAGGCCACAATTTCAGTTTTTTACTTTATTATTTCTAATTTCATTTTTTTAATTTTTTTTTATCTTTTTATTTATTTTTTTAATTTTTTTCCAATTAATAAAAACATTTTTTTTTAATTTGTTATAACCTGAAATTTTTAATGCTATAGCTTGAAAGTCTAAATCTTCTGCTATAGCTTGAAAATAGAACTATAATATATGTCATATATGAAATTTACACATAAAATAAAGCGCTATTCATTTTTTAATTTATATAATATGATGTATAATCGTGTATACATCAATCCGAGGCGATAGTTTATATCGTAATATTTGACATTCAAGAATCAATTAGATTTTTTAATCGTATTTTTTATTTTTAAAATATTAAATATTATAATTTATAATAATTTTAAATATGAAATTTTATTTAAAAAGTTTTAATTCCCAAAATTTGAATAATAGCATATACGTTGGGATATTGTTTATTTACGAGTACTTACTACTCCATTTAAAAATTGTTTATTTCAAAGTAGATAGCAGTCAACATGTCTGATTTTGTACTTCAAGGACATACATAATTTTTCTGTTTTATATTCTTAAAATAATGTTAGTTCTCGATGTAAAATTTTGATCAAAGTCTATATGATTTGACTTTTCAAAATCAAAATGTAACAATTAAAAATGAATAGATAGAATATTACTATGTTTTTGTCTTTAGTTAGTGAATTAAATTGCGATCATTTGGTTGTTGGTTAAAAAATTTAATTACTGAAACTTGAATTAAAAAAAATTACTCTCTTCGTTCACTTTTACTTGTCACATTTTGACTTAACATACCCATTAAGAAAATGATTATTGATATGGGTATTTTACCAAACTATCCATATTAAATGGTTTATGAATAAAACACATTTTAAAGAAAATATCTTTTATTTTTTACAAGAGATTAGAAAATATTTTTTGACCAAAAACCAACCTCAATAATCGATCTAGGACATGATCCTCACACGCGAACTAGAACATAACCTCAATGACAGATCTGAATCTGACCCTAAGATCTGACCAAGATTTGACCCCGACTTTTGATTCGAGATTCGAAAGTCAAATTGGGACCGAATATCTAATCCAGGACCTGACTCCGACGTTCGTACTTGAACACGATCCATCAATCCAGATTTCGACTTCAACACTTGAATTAAGACCCGACTTTTAAATGAAGATCCAACCCCGACAACAATCAAACGATGTGAGACCCAAAATTCGACTTTCAAATTAAAATTTCGACCCTAACTTTTGAACCGAAATCCAACCATGCCTGACTCCGGGCCTAACTTTCAAACTGAAATTTAATTTATTTTTTAAGAAAGAAAATATTAAATATCTTTTGTGTGTGTAGGAGCGATGGAGGGGGCTGGTAGGGAGTAAGAAAATTAGAAAAAAATTAAAATTTGAAAATAATTTTTAAAAACAAACTTTCAGTTTTTTTTTTTGGATGGGGTTGGGGGAGTGGGGGCGAAGAGCTGGTAGGAATTGAGATAGGTGTGGATTAAAGAAAATGAAATTATGAAATTTTTTTAAGAAATAAAATTTTAATTTTTTTGTGTTGGGGGGAGGGGATAGGGGTAGTCAAGGATTGGGGCGGGGTAAGAAAAATCATTTTTCAAAAATAAAGTTTTAAGTTGTTAATTTTTTTTTGGTTGGGGGAGAGGTTGGTTTGAAGGTGGGGGGCTGGAGTAGTTTAATTTATTTTTTTTGGTTGGGGGAGAGGTTGGTTTGGAGGTGGGGGTGGAGTAGGTACAAAATACGTTGATTTTTTTTAAATATTAATATTTTTTTAATAGGGAGGATCGAGCCTCGAGGTATGAATTGGGATAAGAAAAAAAAATTGTGATTTGAAATTGAAGAAAAGTTTTGGATAGTAATTTCCTTAATTTTCAAAGGAGAGTGATTTTCCTTAAATTTGAGGAAAATAAGTTGATTTGAAAAAATATTTGCCAAAACATTTAATAGGAAAAGGGGAGAGAGATTGCGAAAACTGAATTACGATAACTCAAGTTCAACCAAGCAAAAATGAGAAAACTAGACCATTTTTCATTAGCTATTTTCTTTTCTTCTTCTTCGTGCCATCATAGAACAACACTCTTCATTTTTCATTAGCTATTTTCAAATTTATAGCATAATATATAAACTTTTTAACATAAAAATTACATATTCTACTTTTACTTGTCATTATTAACAAATCAAGATAAGATAAAAGTAATTTTCAATAATATCCTTAGTTTATGAGTTAGTATCTTTAAAAAATATATTAAGTAAATATATTTGAGATTCTATCAATTAATAGGGCTAAATCAATAAATTTATTATACATTTTATTTTAATAGATATATCGAGTTAAAATTCAACAAGTAGTTCGAACAAAGGAAATAGGGGTAAGTCTGCTAGTTCAAACCAATGATAGACAAGGTCCTCTTCTGGAATATAAGGTCAGTTAATACCCAAAATACATTTGGGAGATTAATGGATCTTAATAGGAGAAGTCACTACTCATTCATAGCTGTGATGGAGCCTTTTCAAGGTCCTGATGTGATTCAAAATTATAGAACCAGACTTGGTTTTGATCATGCTGCTGTAAATAGTTCTAGTAAAATATGGATTTTTTGGCGAGATAGATGGGCTGGACAGATTGTTAGCAACTCTTCCAACAAATCACTATGAAATTTTCAAAAGGGGGAAAGGTATTCATGATCACATCTGTGTATGCTAGGTGCAGTGCCTTGGAGAGATTGGAATTATGGGATGAGTTGGAGGATATGGATACAGCTGGCTGCCCATGGATGGTGGGGGGAGACTTTAATGTAATTTTAAAGGAGGAGGAAAAATTAGGTGGCCTGGAATTTACACAACACGAAGCCATGGATTTTGCTCAATGTATGAGTTCTTGTGGTTTGAATGAGATTGCTTTTACTGGTAGCAAGTACACTTGGTGGAATGGACGTATAAATGACGCATGTATTTTCAAAAGGCTGGATAGGGTGTTTGTGAATCAGGATTTACTTGATATTTTCAATGTTATAGAAGTGGAGCACTTAATCCGAAAAGGGTCAGACCACGCTCCTCTTCATGTGACATGCAACTCAGAGGTTCGAAGGGTGGTTAAACCATTCAGGTTTTTAAATTTCTGGTGCAAGCATAAAGGGTTTAAAGAGCTGGTCCAAAGATGTTGGCATGTTGATTTTGAAGGTTCCCCCTTTTTAATTTTACATGCTAAGCTAAGGAAAGTTAAGAGTGCTTTAGCAGAATGGAGCAAACAAGAGTATGGCAACATTTTTGTTCACATTGCCACTTTGGAGGACATAATTAAAGTTAAGGAAGCTCAACTAGAAATTATGTCGAGCCCTGAAAACAGAGCAGACCTGAGCAGATCCGAAGCTGAGCTGACCAGATTCATGAAGTTAAAGGAAGAATTTTGGCAACAAAAGGCGGGAATGCGGTGGTTCGAGATGGGTGATAAAAATACTAGGTTTTTTCATTCGTATGTCCAAGGAAGGAGAAAGAAACTGCATCTGTCTGAAATTACTTCTGCACAAGGTACACTGCTGAAAGATGAAATGCAGATTGGGACAGAAGCTGTTAAGGTCTTCGATGAGCAGTTCAGAGAGGAGGGATATAGTCCTGATTATTCTATGTTAGACCTTATTCCTCGAATGATTACACCGGAGGAGAATGACCACATGACAGCCTTGCCATGTGAGGAAGAAGTGAAAGAAGCAGTTTTTCAATTGAATGGTTCCAGTGCAGCAGGTCCAGATGGTTTTATTGGGCTATTTTTTCAACATTGCTGGGAGATTGTGGCATCTGATGTGACAAATATGATGAAAGCCTTTTTTTGTGGACAAATGTTGCCTAGGTATATAACACACACTAACTTGGTGTTGTTACCAAAGAAGGAAGAAGTAAAAACATTTTCTGATCTACGGCCTATTAGTCTGAGTTGCTTCTTAAATAAGGTTATATCTAGGGTGGTACATGAGAGACTGTTGAGGGTGGTGCCAAAAATCATTTTCCCAAATCAATCAGGTTTTGTGAAGGGTAGGAGCATTACAGAGAATGTCCTATTAGTACAAGAGATAATTGGGGACATTAATAAGAGGAAGCAGCACATAAATGTGGTGGTAAAGCTTGATATGACCAAAGCTTATGACAGAGTGTCTTGGATTTTCTTGACCAAAGTCATGAGGAAATTTGGTTTTAGTGAGATTATCATAGATATGGTGTGGAGATTGCTTTCCAATAATTGGTATTCGGTTTGTGTGAATGGGCAGGCTCATGGTTTGTTTCAGTCTTCAAGAGGATTGAAACAAGGGGATCCACTCTCGCCCACTCTTTTTATAATTGCTGCAGAAGTTTTAGCTAGAGGGTTAAATCAGCTCCATAGGGATGAAAAGTTTATTGGGTATGGTATGCCTAAGTGGAGTCCTGAGATTAACCACCTTTCATATGCTGATGACACTATTCTTTTTTGTTCAGGGGACAGGGCCTCTATCATTAAAATGATGCATGTGCTTAGGAAGTATGAAGTGGTTTCTGGACAACTTATCAATAAATCCAAAAGTTTCTTCTACTTGCATGAAAACACACCATTAGTCTATTCTTTAAAGATACAAAAATTAACTGGAATAAGGCAAGGGATTTTCCCTTTGACTTATTTGGGGTGTCCGGTTCATTATGGCAGAAGAAGCAATGCACAGTTTGAAGATTTGCTGAGGAAAATTGCCAGAAGAATATTGTCTTGGCAAAATAGATTTTTGTCTTTTGGTGGAAGATATATTCTCATTAACCATGTACTTGGGTCAATGCCAATATATCTTCTTTCTGCCTTAACCCCTCCAAAAGAAGTAATAAGGAAATTGCACCAGATGTTTGCCAAATTCTTTTGGGGTTCTATGGGAGTTGATATGAGGAAACATTGGGTGGCATGGGAGAAGATGTGTTATCCTAAAGATGAAGGGGGGCTAGGTTTTAGATCTTTATTTGATATCAGTAAGGCTCTACATGCTAAACTATGGTGGAGGTTCAGAACTTCCATTGGATCGCTATGGGCTACTTACATTGGTAACAAATATTGCAAAAAGAAACATCCATTGATGGTGCTTGGCATAGGTGCTTCTCAGGTTTGGAAGAATATGGTCAAAATTAGGAATGAGGTGGAGCCTTTTATATGGTGGCAGGTTAAAACAGGGAATTCGAGTTTCTGGTTTGATAATTGGACTAGACTGGGTGCCTTATACTATGTAGAAGGGGAACGGGCAGAAGACGAAGAGAGAGAAGTCAAAACATTTACTAATGGAGATGTTTGGGATTCTGATGCTTTAAGGGAATCCATCTCTGAGGATCTGCAGGAACTCATTCTCAATAGCATCAAACCAGCAAGAGGGGAGGAGGTTGATAAGGCCTGGTGGACTGGTAGTAAGTCAGGAAGTTTTACTGCCAAGTCAGCTTTCCAGATTACGAGATTAAAGAAGCAGAAGGAGGAATTGAGCAAGTTTATTTGGTGTAATGGTCTTCCAAATAAGGTTTCCTTTTTCCTATGGAGAGCTTTAAAAGGAAGAATTCCTACAGATGACAACCTAAAGAGATTCAGAATTTCGATAGTCTCCAAGTGTAGTTGCTGCAGCATTGGGTGTGAGGAGACTATGAATCATTTGTTTCTAACTGCTCCTACAGCTCAAAGGCTGTGGAAGCATTTTGCTTCTTGTGCAGGGTACAGGGCGGAAGGTAATCAATTGCTTGTGTTCTTGAAGAGGTGGTGGGCTGAGATGGACCATTTTAAATCCAAAGATATCTTAAGATGTATTCCAGCCATTATCATGTGGGAATTGTGGAAAAGGAGAAACGCTATCAGGCATGGGAAGCAGGATCCTTATTACATGGTGAAGGGGAGGTGTGAGAAAACTATCAATCAACTAATTAGGGTGTTGTACCTACAATGGGAACATATCCCAACTAGTTGGGCAGACAGTTTGCAAAGTATTCAGAATTACAAAAAAGAGCTATTTTATAAATTTGTGTACTGGGTTCTTCCAAGGGAAGGGTGGGTGAAGATCAACACAGATGGAGCTTGCAAGGGAAATCCTGGTTTGAGTTCTTATGGGTTTTGTGTAAGAGATTTTAGAGGGGATGTTTTATATGCTGAAGCTGACACAATAGGCAAGACAACAAATTTAATGGCAGAGGCTACAGCTGTATTCAGGGCTTTACAGTTTGTAAGTAGAAATACTTGTCAAAATATTGTCTTGGAATCTGACTCTTTGAGCATTTTAAAATTCCTAAAAAATGAGTGGAGGGTTCCATAGGAGATTATTGATGTAATAGAGGACACACTGGAACTCATGCAGCAAAAGACAGTAAAGTTGAGTCACACGTTTAGAGAAGGAAATCAATTGGCGGACTACTTGGCTAATTATGCTATGGAGCAAGTGGGAAAATCACAGTTTTGGGGGTTCGGTCAATTGCCAAGCTTGGCAAGGAGAATATGCAACATCGACAAACAACAGATTCCAGCAATACGTATCAAAACCAAAAACATTCAGCAGATCAGATTATAAATAGCTAAGCAAAAGCATGAATAACACTGCAAGTAGTTCAGGAAATAAGTACACACATATTTTGCAAAACAGAGAGCCATATACGAATTGGAGAGCATATATTCACAGAATGGCATTACAAAATAATCAGGCTACAGCTACACAGCAGATTAACAAAAACATGTACAAGGCAACCCATAAAACAGAGTTCAGATATCACCAAAGAGGGGCGATTGCGGTTTCTTCTAAGCCATGCTGTGTGTCAATCACTGTAGAAAGGGTTTTGTTACCAACACATCAAAAGTTACATATACAGAATGGAGGAATAATACATCCAAACACTTACATGTGTTCGGAGTGTGAGGAAGAAGGCCATGGAGATGCGTTGCTCCGTTCACTGAAAGGAGGAAACAATTGTGAGCAGCTGGTAAAAATTATCAGGATGAAGATGATATGGAGGAACTTACACGATGATAAACCTGACAAGAACGGGAAGAAGATCCATGGAAGTCTGCCGTGACAGTGAGAAGCATCATTTGGAAAATGGAAAGTCTTTGGAATTAGGAAAGTTGGAATGGTCTAGAAGATTTCATTTTTTAGACTTAAACATATCTTACACGGATGGGTTGGGCCATCTGAACAATGTATATGGAATTGTTATATTTGCTTGATTAATAAAACGGGCCCAGGCCCAAAAATTAGTGGAAAAAAAAAAAAAAAGGAAATATTATATTTGGAGTATTATTTTAAAAGATGAATAATAAATAAATTTTAGTGAAAAAGAGGCACAACATTAAATTTTGTGCCTAACTGGGTAACCACATCACATTTACTTCCCTTGTCCCATGGGTTTTTTACTAACATGGAATTTATATATGAGCTAGTATACTTATTCGTGCTTTGCGTGGAATTGAATATATTTTTTAAATAATTTTAATTGACATTTTTCAATAAAAAAAGTGTATAAAAAACAATACAAATCAAATTACGGTCTTGATGTTGTCTATTCATAAAATTACTAGAAAGAAATTTTCAAACTTTAATTTCCGCTTAACATTGCCGATAAAAAGAATAAAAACATAAAAAGTATCTTAAGAAAAAAAAATTGATTATATAACATTACATTGGAGATTATACTTTGCAATGGAAAATAAAAGAATTGAAACACATAATATATAATAAAATGTATATTTATAAGAAGTCATGACGTCATTAGTAATTTGATGCGTACTTATCTAGTCGATTATATAAAAATAGTGACAAAATATTAAATTTTTTAGAGTACATGTGAAGTGTCAAGTTGTAGAAAGATATATCAAGAGTTGGATCAATATTTGTCTCTAACACATGAAGAGGAGTGGAAAAGTTTTATAACATTAATCTAATACTTATTGTAGTCATCACTAAAAAAAAATTAATATATGATAATAACTATTCAAAAAATAACTCCTTTAATGTGAAAAATTAAAATAGATAATTTTTACTTTAAATAATTACAAGTTAAATACATATTAATCACAAATGCATATTTATTATAGCATAACTATAAAATAACTTTTCATTATATATGTTGTAATGACCTGATTTCCGTCGTTATGAAAAAGCCAATGGGGAAAGAATTTGGGGCCAGAAAACTTTTTCGTAGAAATTGGATTTTCCCAATCTAGTCCAGATTTGGACGAAATCGGAGTCTTTAAGGTGTAGGGAAATCTGGTAACAACCGGGTGAGTTAATTATGATTTTGATTACACAAGTAGTTAGATAAATCGTTAAAGAACCTATACGATTTTACGAAATTGAATTCGGGGGAGTAGAACTCTCGAAATCGATCTTAGCGTAAAGGGTATTTTCTAATCGTCGTTGGTTAGAGGTGTGTTGTGAAATGGGAGTATTGGAATTCTTTAAATAGCTCACTGGTTCCGTGAAAGCCGCTTTAGCGGGATTGGTGTCGCTCTAGCGAGGCCGCTGCAGCAAGGTAAGGGCCGTTATGGGGGGTTCGACGCAACTTAAAGTCGTAAATAAACCCCAAAATATTTTTATTCTGCACTTTTCGACTTTGAGAGCTAAGGAACGACCCCATACGAATTCTTGACCGTTTTTCACCATTCTTGAGGTTAGAGGTAAGGTTTTAACTCTCCGAATCCATTTTTCGATCCGTAGAACTTAGTTTCTTGGGTAATTATCGATGGAGGAGGGTTTTGATATGTGATTTATGGTGGAAGAAACCCTAATATGAGTATGTGGATCAAGAGTTTACCCTAGGGTTGATAATGTTGATTATAATCCGGGTAATTAGGCCTCATTTATTGATCCTTGTGTATATTGTATGCTTTTACACCACGAACAAGTGGGAAGAGTCTGGAAAGGGAAGATTCAAGTGCCTTAGGGGATTTAAGCTTAGATTCGAGGTAGGTGATGGTTGTGATTTCAGGTTAGTATGATATATGTTTGTAATTGCTCCATTATAATACATGCATGTATGCAAATATTGCATTATTGATCACTCTAATCGTAGATGAGGATAATTGAATAATTGTATGTCATGAATCACCTCTTGTCATATAAATGTAAGAATATACATTGTGATTGTGATTGTGCTTTGTTGAATGGGCAGGTGTCACGATTCGACACACTAACTGGGATCGGTTGCCACGTTTCGATATAAACATGAGATCAGTTGCCATGTTTAGGCATAAATATGGGATCGGTTGCCACGTTTTGACATAAACATTGGATTGGATACCACGTTTCGATATGCTAGCAGTTTGGGTGTGGGTTCCATGAGAGGATAATTGAATTGGGTTCTATAAGAGGACCATTGAATTGTGTTGTGTATTTACTTGCGATGACTACATTCATATCTAATAATGATTGATATTGGAAGACTGTATGTTGCTCTAAATTGATAACCAATGTGTATTATTGAGAATGTGGGATGTTATATTGATCCTGAAAAGATGACTAATATTGTATATGTTCGGTATATGCTTGATTTATAATGTTATAGTTACTTGCATGTGTTCCACTTATTGGGATAGCCGCGTGATCCTACCAGTACACTGTAGTTGTGTACTGATACTGCACTTTCTTGTTATTTGTTGAGTACAGGGCATCTTCAGGCGGCTATTGATAGACTTCAGTTAGGTGACTATTGAGCGTGACCGGATTCAAAGGTGAGCCAGTTCTTTCAGGCCGCCATGGATCTCTCTTGTTTAAGTCCATTCTTTTCGGACTCAGACTATTTATTTAAGGTGTTTGTTTAGCTTCAGTGTGTACCCCTTGTTCTTAGACTTGTCGTTAGTAGAGTTTTGGTACAATGACTTTCAGATTCTTGCGGTTGTTCTTCTGCATTAGTTTTGTTAAGTTATTATTTGTAGTTTATGGGGACTCTATATATTTATTGCCTTTAAACCTGCTTTCATACCTTTAAATGTCTTAGTTTTCATAAAATTTGTTTGTTGGGTGGTAGTAATGGTTCTCCCACCGGAGGGTTTGTGTGGGTGTCAATCATGACGGTCTTAGTCGTGATAAAGTTGGTATCAAAGCCCTAGGTTCATTGATCTCATTGTACCAAAACGAGTCTAGTATAGTCTTGCGGAACGGTACGATGACGTCCGTACTTTTCTTCGAGAGGCTATAAGACTTTAGGAAAAACTCACTTCTTTCTACTCCTTCGTGCTATGACTTGAATCCAATTGGTATCTGGGTGATACAAATTGGTGTCTTTCCTCCTTCACTTTATGGTTCGAACTAGAGCAACAAAAATTTGGTAACACCATCACTAGCAAGAAAGGATATGTATAGACTACCGAAAGTTAAATAGGGTCACCATTCAGAACAAGTATCCATTGCCTCAAATAGATGACATTTTCAACCAATTACAAGGTGCATCGATTTTCTCTAAGATTGATTTAAGGTCTGGTTACCATCAGTTAAAGATTGAGGCGGTTAAGAATTGGGTTCGACCAAGTTCTATGATTGAAATTAGCAGTTTTGTGGGGCTCGCTAGCTACTTTTGTCGCTTATGGTATGAGTTGAGTCCAATTGGCATCATTCTAATTGGTATCTCAACGAAGTGAACTAGACGCCGTAGTCTGATGAGCCCACAAATTGGACTCACTTAGGGTTATATTTTGATAGAATCAGTGTCCTCAAATGTATATTTTGTCTCAATATCTGATGAAAACCCTTAAGTTTCAGGTATTTGAAGTTTGAGGGAAAGCATGGATACTACTTAGCAAAAAGGAACAAAAGTAGCAGAAAGATCGAAGAAATGAAGATCTGAGAATCGTCGAACCTATTCGGCAAGTCGCCAAATGGTCTTATCCTCGCCTTTTGTTCTAGTGTGCTGTGCCCTGAAGGAAAGGATCAAATTGGCGGTGAACAGGAGCAGTCTGCGTATCGCCGAAAAGCTCCGTGAAGCTGTACTATGTCGCCTAATGATCCAAACACGACGATGTTGAAGGATAGAGCAAAACAACGATGAAACCTACCAAAGGGCAGATCGCCGAGTTAATCAGCGATCTCGACTAACGACACCAAATGATCTGCTGCAGCACATAATTTAGAAACTATAAATACTTGTTGAAGAGTTGTAGTTTAGTATTAGATTTTTTAATATAGAATTTTTAATATAGACTTTTGAGTTCTAAGTTTGGAGAGGGTTTTGAAGAACTTGAAGATTCAAAGGGTTTCAACTCCAAGAAATTGGACTTGGGTCTTGTGGATTCTTCAATCTTGGCTTGTTTTGAGACTTAAATCTTCATACTCATTTGAATGCAAACTCATTTTAGTATAAATTTCTATCTCTTTTACATGTCTAGCTAAAACTCCAATTCTTGGGGTGTGATTTTGTGAATATAGGTTAGATTATCTGTTGGGTCTTGCTTGTTGATGATTTATTTGTTATTTAGATGTGATTTTGTTTAGTAGTTGTGGTGGAACTTAATGAAATTGTAGTTGCAAATACGATTTCACCTTTGTGTTTTCGGCTTGCTCGAGAGAGAGGTCGTAAACTAAGACTACTAAATTGATAGACGGTGGGATTGGGTCGATATAAGGTTCAGCTCGAGAGAGTGAACCCTAGTCTCATTCCCACACACTCAGCTAGAGAGAGTGAGTGGGCTAAGGCGGAGGCTGCTCTTCATGTGACAAATGGGTGTTCGAGAGAAACCCATTTGATTCGGGATAAGTTGCTCGAGAGAGAATTTATCCCTTCTATAGTCTAGCCTAGTCACAAATATTCAACATATTTATTGTCAAAAGCATGTACCCAATAGTTTAGTTTTTCCCGTATTCCTATCACATCCCAAGAACCCCATTTCCTTGATTAGTACTTTTTGTATTTTTTTTTGTTTTTACTTACCTGTGACAAAACCCGCATTATTAACTGACATTTGCATCACCCCTTAGATTTAGCATGTTTTTAATTGATAGTATTTTTAGCTATGACTAATTAGAACTAAATTTTATTTTTCTACTAATTCTCCAAAACCACTCCCTGTGAAAACGATCCCAACCCTTGGTTGGGTTACTTTACTATTGTACGATCGTAGAGACTTGCATCGGAAGTTGTGTCTTGACTACGTAAACATCATAGTTCCGGCTGAAGGGACACAACTAAGTTAATTGAAACTGAGAAGGTTTCAATTGGTATTTGACCTTAGAGGTCGTATAATGCATAGATGATCAGTAATTATCGTTTATGGAACGAACTAATTAAAGAATTTGGACTTGTATGTAAGTTGTAACTGCTTGAGTATTGTGAAACTTATTGTGAAAAGAAAGTCATCACAAGATTAGGTACAAGGGTCTAGATAAATTACGATGTGGTTCGTAAGCGAGAAATCTGGACGTGCGTTGTGACCAATTGATAACCGTGTGAGAGTCTGGGTGTATTCTGGGGATATGTGTGTGGTAATGTTGAAACGATGTAAAATGATTCTAAAGTACGTACTTTATTGGGTTGACTGGGGGGTAGACAATAATTGTCCTAGCTAAAGGGATTTCTCTAAAAATGCATGTGTTATAGCTGGGAACCTTTGGGGGAAATTGGGAAAGAAAAGAACCCAGAAAAATTATTGGGAGGGATTCTGTTTCCGTTATAGCCGTTGGGGCGAGATTTTCCCGCCAAGGTGAGATCGACAGTGCAGGACAGGGCGAGACAAAATCTCAACCATATCTTCTTTGTTTTCCCTAGTCACAATTATGGAACGATTTGATTTTTATCGTTATGGAAAAGCCAATGGGGAAAGAATTTGGGGCCGAATTTTTTTTCCGTAGTAATTGGATTTTCTCAACCTAGTCCATATTTGGATGAAATCAGAGTCTTTAAGGTGTAGAAAAATCTGGTAATAACCGGGTGAGTTAATTATGATTTTAATTACATGAGTAGCTAGATAACTCGTTAAAGAACCCGTATGATTTTACGAAATTGAATTCGAGCGAGTAGAACTCCCGAAATAGATCTTAGCGTAAAGGATACTTTTTGATCATCGTTGGTTAGAGGTGTGTTGTGAAATGGGGGTCTTGGAATTCTTTAAATAGCTCACTGGTTCCGTGCAAGCCTCTTTAGCGGGATTGGTGTCACTCTACGAGTTGCAGCGGGGTGAGGGCCGCTGTGGCGGGTTCGATGCTACTTAAAGTCGTAAATAAACCCCAAAATGTCTTTATTCTGCAGTTTTTTACTTTGAGAGCTAAGGGACGACCCCAGACGAGTTCTTGACCATTTTTCACTATTTTTAAGGCTAGAGGTAAGGTTTTAACTCTCAGAATCCATTTTTCGATTCATAGAATTTAATTTCTTGGGTAATTATCGAGTTGGGAGGGTTTTGATCTGTGATTTATGGTGGAAAAAACCCTAATATGGGTATAGGGATCAAGGTTTTGGCCTAGGGTTGATAATGTTGATTATAATAGACACCAAAACCATAAGGAATTAAAATTAGGCCTCGTTTATTAATCCTTGCGTTAATTGTATGTTTTAGACCACGAACAAGCGGGAAGAATCCGAAAGAGAAGATTCAAGTGCCTTAGTGGATTCAATTAAGTACTAAGTAAGCTTGCAAGTATAAGAGACATAATACAAGTCAACATTAACATATTAGACCATAGAGGTAGGTGATAATTGTCAAGCACATTTCAGTGTTGTTAGTAGGCAAAGTGATATATGTTTGTATAATTGCTTCATTATAATGCATGTATGTATGCAAATGTTGCATTATTGATCACTAGGGACCAAGGTACAAATCGATATGGTTATACGGGTAAATGAGGATAATTGAATAATTATATGCCATGAATCACCTCTTGTTGTATGCATCACAACACTTATAAGAAAATCTACATTGTGATTGTGATTGTGGTTTGATTCTATAAATGGGATGGGCTATTGTTCATGTAAATGAAATCAGCAAGAGTACTAAGGTGTCACATAATTTGATCCGAAAACCATAAACATCACATAATAATTCCATTTCATGATAATATGCAAAATAGACCATAATAGGATCATCACAAGATCACATAAACTCATTCACATCATACCTTCACATATAGCTTCATATAGGACTTTACATCTAGCCTCATATGTGTATAATAATACAACAATATAATAACATTCACCTAATGCCCTTCATGGCCTCAATTCACAACAATACAACAAATAACCACCTCCACCAAGGTGGATCAAGCCAATAATAACAATATTATTAATACAAAGAGATCAAGCCATCTCACCATCCTTTTCAAAGGCCATAAGCCACAATACTCAATTCCATGCCAATTATACAATATTTATCAAGTTTGATCAACTTACCCTCTTTCCATGGCTATCTTCATCATCCTCATCTTCCAACAATTTAACAATACAATAACAATGATAATAACAACAATCAACTATACAAGCTAAGCTAAACAATATCCAATAACCAACATAAAGTCTAAATCCCAATTTATGACCATTCAAGGCTACTACCTCACATTATACCATTCAATAACAATTTCTAGCAACTCAACATAGCTAAGATCATATAAGAACAACCCCATCAACCACTCGATAATCCTACATCAATTACTCAAAATCATTAAACTCACTTTAGGCTAAATTTAAAGAATTTGAGAAGACATGGGTTCACAAATATTTCTTTCTTAAAACCATAAATAATCATTAATAACCACATGAAACATCATTTGAAATTATTTAATGCAAGAACCCATGCTTAGAATTCGAAATAGGATTTTTGTGTATTTGAAAAACCTTGAAAACCTTTTGATTGGGCTCCTTGAAAGAAAGAATAATCAAGGATAAAGGATCCCCATACCTTTATCTTCAGAACCAAACGAAATTGGTGAAGAAATCAATAGCCACCATCCACCCTAGCTCCATCTTTCACCTTGAGTTTCCTTGGGGTTTTGAGAGAGTTTTGAGAGAGGGAAATGTTTTTAGGGATGGGAATGAATTAATGGTATCTAGGAAATAATATATACCCTTTGGAAAAAAATTCGTCCAACACTTAGAAAAAAAAAAAAAAAGGGGCGGGTGAACGGTAAATGAACAGTAAATCGCTACTGGAAATTGCCTTTTCTGCCGGACAGACTTTACGAAAATGGGCATAACTTCTTCGTCCGAACTCCGAATGAGGTGAAACGAAGTGCGTTAGGTAGCTAACTCAAAGGGCTTTCCATGGATATATTATTGGCCACCAAATAATTTGTGTGCTAGGAGATATGACCCTCCAAAGTAGACCCTCGAAAAAGGCTTCACTTGAAAATTTTGGATTTTGATACGGTTGCTCTAAAATTTGGGTTAGACTCATTCCCACTCAATTTGACCCCCTGAATAAGAATACGAAGTCGAATTTCCGAAATGATGCTCGGATTTTGAGATATATGGAAATTACAATTTATAGGTGTTTCCGAAGCACATTTTCGGGCATTTTTTTTGGGGTCGTTTCAATATCTCCCCCTTGGGAACATTCGTCCCCGAATGTTAAAGAAACATACATGAGAGACACAAACATGGCAAATTCAGCCCACATAGGGATGCAACAATGCACTCACACCTCATTTCAAAAACCTCGACATAATTGTAAAACCCTGATGAACCAATTGTCAACTTAAACATGAATGTATGCAATGACATTATCATGTTTAGTGATGTTCAAGGATAAACTACCTTCTCCTAATCATAACACACCAACATCAACATTTCTCATGTTCATAGGAGGAACTACCTTCTCCTAGTCATTACATAGTCCATACATCATTAAGCACATATGCAAGTTTCCATGTTCAATAGCACTCTTTCAAGGAGGAACTTCTCAACTCCTTACTAAGACATGCTCATACCTTATTTTCATGAAGTACAATTGATCACTTATAACCAATGCACTACAACATGAGGAAACAACTCATACAACTCATCTTTTCTTCAAAAACACAAGTTTTTTTATGGAAATGCGCAAACCTCGTTAATTCACATAAACATGGGAGGAACTACCTCTACACTCTCTTTAGGAAAGTTTCCACCACATAAGGAGCTAACATTCCATTTCATAAGAACACATTCAAGCATGTTCATTTAATTCACATCATCAAGTCAAGTATGCCATATTACACAATGCACAACTTAGGAGAAAAAAAATCTCCATTTAAAACACACATCATACTACATGAGAGAATAGGACTACTTCTACGAACTCAATATGCATGCAACTTAGACATATTCCGTTTCATTGGAGGAATTTCCTCCTCCAACTCAAATCATGCTTATCATATGATCTTCGGCCAATTATGCAATTACTTCTTAAAGCACATTTAAACCATTCACCTCATGAATCACATAGGTTACTTACTCTAATTGCCTATCAACGCAGGGGCATGAAACATGAAAACTCATTTTCTCATTTAACAAGAATTCATTTAAAACATGCATGACATAAGGAGACCATGGAAAAACTCCTTTTCACATAAGACTCCAAAAACATGAACCAAGCTTCGTGAGTAAGCACATATAGAAGTAGGTAAGGATATCAACTCTTCCCTACAACTTCACTACTCATCGTACCATTCCCCACTTAAGGGTAAACCCAACTAAGGTCAACCTTAACATCTCATAAAAATCTCAATGAAAATACCATCAATCTTACCAAAACCATTCTTACCCAACTCTTTAATTCACTAAACCTCTTGTAATGAAAACATCCTTCAAGCCTAACTCATAAACATCAACCACACTTGAAGACCTTATCATCTAACCACATATTTCCCCACTTAGGAGAAACTCTTACTAGTTCTTTCAAATTCACCTCCTTCCATCCTAAGGTCGGATCAAAACAACACTAGGCTTTTATACTCATTACACCTAGCATTTCTAAATCACCACACATTTCACAAATTCCTTCAACACATCACAAAAACTTCCTCATGACTAAGCCAGGGATACTACCAACAACACGCATAACCAAAGGAATCCCATTCATACTAAAGTCATCACCACAATCTTTCACCTCACCTACTAAGTCACCAAGTCATAGTTGGCATCACAACTAACATTCTCTCCTCAATCCTTGCAACATTAAAAGTTCCTCAAAGGTTACACCCAAATGACCATCACATATGAAAAAAAAAGGAAGACATTATAGAGAGAAACTCCATGGCACGACTAAAAGAATGAAGAAGTGAAACTTTCTTAGCACTTGATAGCCTCCTATTCATAATGTGGCGCGCTTCACATTATGAACAAGACTCTACTAGATGTGGTTTTGAGACAACCTAAGACCATCCCGGAAACTTATGCTGCGATACCAAGTTTGTCACGACCAAGGAGCACCCACAGTCGTAGGCGTACTCGACCTCGAAGAGGTCTAATACAAGCCTCTTAGCATTCATTCATTGCATAGACACCAAAACCATAAGGAATTAAAAACTTTCTTCACTCACGAAGATACTTTCAATAAATAGCAAGCGGAAGACTTTCTAGACTTTATACAATATGTCTCAAAACCATCTAATACCTGAATATAACATTGGGACTAAGCCCACTCAAAACTTAAGCAAATACTAGAGAGACATAAAAAGAACATGTTGGTTATTGCCCTCGAATCTATGAGGACTCACCAAGTCTTCATCTTCAACTCTTAAAAACCTATCAAGTAGTCATGACATATCACCATCTCCAAATCCCTACACTTTAGTCAAAAAGCAAAGAAAGGGGTTAGCACAATTAAGTACTAAGTATGGAGACCATACGAAAATATGCAAACGGACATTTACAAGAAAGGTATGCTTTCATGTCCTTTGATAAAACCTTTCCTTTGCAAGTATAAGAGACATAATACAAGTCAACATTAACATATTAGACCATAGCCAACCATACATATACTTAATATAAATCCATATACAACTCATGCTTAACTTTAGAAGGACACATGTCATTTCATTACCATAGGACCTCTACCTAATATAACCTTAAGACACACTTGAGTGAGACAAGAAGTGACCGCCCACACAATCCTCTTCAAGCACACTTAAGTGTTCCCCAAGATTACCTTAGATAAGGACTTTATAGGCAAAGTGCATAATCATACCCGATAGAGAGCATATTAATGAGAGGATATGTATAATGATGCTACATAAAATAAATCATATTTAGTGGGGCATAGTACATGTGTGGTGAGTGACCATCAATATAGTATTTCCAAGGCCTACCACCCCGCTTGGAGGGCGAATGAGGTACAAACCCCTCAATATGGTTACCAGGGCCTACCACCCCCGAGCTAGGGACCAAAGGTACAAACCCTCGATATGGTTATACGGGCCTACTACCCCCGTACTAGGCAACCAAGGTACCAACCCCTCGATATGGTTATACGGGCCTACTACCCCCCGTACTAGGCAACCAAGGTACCAACCCTCGATATGGTTATACGGGCCTACTACCCCCGTACTAGGCAACCAAGGTACCAACCCCTCGATACGGTTATACGGGCCTACTACCCCCCGTACTAGGCAACCAAGGTACCAACCCCTCGATACGGTTATACGGGCCTACTACCCCCGTACTAGGCTTGGTCGACTCACAACACTTATATAGAGAAAATCATATACATGTGTCCATTTCATCATCATTTCAATAATTATATAGCTATTCGATTCATAGGACGTACATTGGACCTTCCATTTCCTAAGGATTCTATAAATGGGCATTTTATCAAACACATGATGGGCTATTGTTCATGTAAATGAAATCATGTACTTCAAGAGTACTAAGTCCAACCAATTTCGAAATACATATAAATCAGCCCACCAACAACATACATATATATATCAACCTTCATAATTTGATCATGGAAGCATGAAAACCATAAACATCACATAATAATTCCATTTCATGATAATATGCAAAATAGACCATAATAGGATCATCACAAGATCACATAAACTCATTCACATCATACCTTCATATAGCTTTATAGGACTTTACATCTAGCCTCATATGTGTATAATAATACAACAATATAATAACATTCACCTAATGCCCTTCATGGCCTCAATTCACAACAATACAACAAATAACCACCTCCACCAAAGGTGGATCAAGCCAATTAATAACAATATTATTAATACTAAGAGATCAAGCCATCTCACCATCCTTTTCAAAGGCCATAAGCCACAATACTCAATTCCATGCCAATTATACAATATTTATCAAGTTTGATCAACTTACCCTCTTTCCATGGCTATCTTCATCATCCTCATCTTCCAACAATTTAACAATACAATAACAATGATAATAACAACAATCAACTATACAAGCTAAGCTAAACAATATCCAATAACCAACATAAAGTCTAAATCCCAATTTATGACCATTCAAGGCTACTACCTCACATTATACCATTCAATAACAATTTCTAGCAACTCAACATAGCTAAGATCATATAAGAACAACCCACATCAACCACTCAATAATCCTACATCAATTACTCAAAATCATTAAACTCACTTTAGGCTAAATTTAAAGAATTTGAGAAGACATGGGTTCACAAATATTTCTTTCTTAAAACCATAAATAATCATTAATAACCACATGAAACATCATTTGAAATTATTTAATGCAAGAACCCATGCTTAGAATTCGAAATAGGATTTTTGTGTATTTGAAAAACCTTGAAAACCTTTTGATTGGGCTCCTTGAAAGAAAGAATAATCAAGGATAAAGGATCCCCATACCTTTATCTTCAAGAACCAAACGAAATTGGTGAAGAAATCAATAGCCACCATCCACCCTAGCTCCATCTTTCACCTTGAGTTTCCTTGGGGTTTTGAGAGAGTTTTTTGAGAGAGGGAAATGTTTTTAGGGATGGGAATGAATTAATGGTATCTAGGAAATAATATATACCCTTTGGAAAAAAATTCGTCCAACACTTAGAAAAAAAAAGGGGCGGGTGAACAGTAAATGAACAGTAAATCGGCTTACGGAAATTGCCTTTTCTGCCGGACAGACTTTACGAAAATGGGCATAACTTCTTCGTCCGAACTCCGAATGAGGTGAAACGAAGTGCGTTAGGTAGCTAACTCAAGGGCTTTCCATGGATATATTATTGGCCACCAAATAATTTGTGTGCTAGGATATGGGTATAGGGATCAAGGTTTTGGCCTAGGGTTGATAATGTTGATTATAATCTGGGTAATTAGGCCTCGTTTATTAATCCTTGCGTTAATTGTATGTTTTTAGACCACGAACAAGCGGGAAGAATCCGAAAAGAGAAGATTCAAGTGCCTTAGTGGATTCAAGCTTGGATTCGAGGTAGGTGATAATTGTAATTTCATGTTAGTGTGATATATGTTTGTAATTGCTTCATTATAATGCATGTATGTATGCAAATGTTGCATTATTGATCACCCTAATCGTAAATGAGGATAATTGAATAATTATATGCCATGAATCACCTCTTGTTGTATGCATGTAAGAATCTACATTGTGATTGTGATTGTGGTTTGTTGAATGAGCGGGTGTCACGATCCGACACACTAACTGGGATCGGTTGCCATGTTCCGGCATAAACATGGGATTGGTTGCCACGTTCTGGCATAAATATAGGATCGGTTGCCACATTCTGGCATAAATATGGGATCGATTGCCACGTTCCGACATAAATATTAGATCGGATACCACGTTTCGGTATGCTAATAGTTTGGATGTAGGTTCCATGAGAGGGCCATTGAATTGGGTTCCGTGAGAGGACCATTGAATTGTGTTATGTATCTACTTGTGATGACTATGTTCATATCTAATGATGATTGATATTAGAAGACTGTATGTTGCTCTAAATTGATAATCAATGTGTATTATTGAGAATGTGGGATGTTATATTGATCCTGAAAATATGACTACTATTGTATATGTTCGGCATATGCCTGGTTTATAATGTTGTGGTTACTTGCATGTATTCCACTTATTGGGATAGCCGTGTGATCCTACCAATACACTGTGGTTGTGTACTGATATTGTACTTGCTTGTTCTTTGTTGAGTAGATGGCATTTTCAGGCGGCTATTGATAGACTTCAGTTAGGTGACTATTAAGCATGACCGAATTCAAGGGTGAGCCAGTTCTTTCAGGCCGCTATGGATCTCTCTTGTTTAAGTCCATTCTTTTCGGACTTAGACAATTTGTTTAAGGTGTTTGTTTAGTTTCGGGATTGTACCCCTTGTTCTTAGACTTGCTGTTAGTAGAGTTTTGGTACAATGACTTTCAGGTTCTAGGAGTTAGTAGAGTTTTGGTATAATGACTTTCAGGCTCTAGGAGTTGTTCTTCCACATTAGTTTTGTTAAGTTATTTGTTTAAACCTTTGGAGTTTATGGGAACTCTATATAATTTCTGCATTTAAACCTGCTTCCGTACCTTTAAATGCCTTAGTTTTCATAAAATTTGTTTCTTTGGGTTGTAGTAATGGTTCTCCCACCGGAGAGTTTGTGTGGTGCCAACCACGACGGTCTGGGTCGTGACATATGTACACATAAATGAGAATTCTTTCTTCATTCTTTTCATTATTCATTTATTAATTAAAAGTTTTAAAAATATTAAAAAGATGATTTATTTATTTATTTTGTGATTGATTTCTAATATGACATACCATATAATATGTTTTTAGGGGCAATACTATCTAATTGCTATGAGAAATGTACCATAGGTAATATTATACATTTCAACAATGACAAAAAAATGGAATATTAATTAGAAATTGACAAACAGATACACACATATAAAGGAGTGGAAGAGTTTTATAACATTAATTCAATGGTCATTGTAGTCATCACTAAAAAAATAATATATGATAATAACTATTCAAAAGATAACTCCTTCTTTAATGTGAAAAATAAGATAGATAATTTTTGCTTTAAATAATTATAAGTTAAATATATATTAATCACAAATGCACATTTATTATAGCATAACTATAAAATAACTTTTTATTATATATGTACAAATAAATGAAAAAAAATTCTTTATTCTTTTCATTAAATAATTTATTTATTAATTAAAAGCTTTAAAAGTACTAAAAAGATTGTTTACTTATATATTTTTAGGGGCAATATTATCTAATAGCTATGAGAAATGTACCATAGGTAATATTATACCTTTCAACAATGACAAAATATTAGAATATAAATTAGAAATTGACAAACAGATACACACATATAAAGGAGTGGGAGAGTTTTATAACATCAATCTATTTATCATTGTAGTCATCACTAAAAAAGATTAATATATGACAATTACTATTCAAAAGATAACTCCTTCTTTAATGTGAAAAATAAGATAGATAATTTTTACTTTAAATAATTATAAGTTAAATATATATTAATCACAAATGCACATTTATTATAGCATAACTATAAAATAACTTTTAATTATATATGTACAAATAAATGAGAATTTTTTCTTCATTCTTTTCATTAAATAATTTATTTATTAATTAAAAGCTTTAAAAATACTAAAAAGATGGTTTACTTATATATTTTTAGGGGCAATAATATCTAATAACTATGAGAAATGTATCATAGGTAATATTATACCTTTCAACAATGACAAAAAAATAGACTATTAATTAGAAATTGACAAACAAATACACACATATAAAGGAGTGGAAGAGTTTTATAACATCAATCTAAGTATCATTGTAGTCATCACTAAAAAAGATTAATATATGATAATAACTATTCAAAAGATAACTCCTTCTTTAATGTGCATTTTGTGATTGATGTCCAATATGATAGACCATATAATATAATTTTAGGGGTAACAATATCTAATAACTATGAGAAATGTACCATAGGTAATATTATACCTTTCAACAATGACAAAAAAATTTAGAATATTAATTAGAAATTGACAAACAGATACACACAAAAACAAAAACGTGATACCATTCATTCGCATAATAACAATGTTAGTAGATATCTAATCAAAATAAAATAAAAAAGAATAGAATAATATTAATTAAAATCAAAACAATACATTAATGAATCTTCCAAATATTTGGAAACCATTCAAACTTTTATACTAATATGACCATCTCTTTTGATGAATCTTCCAAGATAATTAAGCTTCCTTCTTCATTTTGATGAAGTTGTACCAAACTAATGTGATCATCTCTATGATGAATCTTTGAAGAAAATATGTATGATCTTTATCAAAGTGAAGACCATATACATTATTAAGTACATGAAAGATGAAAGAGATGAAAGAAAAAGAAACGATGAAAAAATGGAAATGGACATTGAACATCTCATTGTTATTTATATATTGGGTAAACCATAACAATAGTTAGAAAGAAGTTGAAGAGGCATATTATTTAAGTAGAGAAGATAAATAGATGAAGTTTTTTTGTAACTTATTAGAAATAATTAGAATAGTAAACATGATTGAATTTTTAAATTAATAAACAATTATTTATTGAGAAAATGAAGAAAAAAAAAATTAAAAAGAGAAAAAAAAAAATAGGAATGGAGGTCATAGAGAGGTGCCAATGTTCTAAAAGTGTGACGGAGGGTATCTGCATACCACTTACGATAGTTCGGGGGTATATTTGTCCTTTTTCCCTTTATTTAATTTCTTATTGACCATATTTTTTATAATTATTTTTGGATATTTTGAATTATTAACTTTAATTTTTATATTATCACCAAATATTTTTAATGGGACTAACATGTATAGATTTTATTTTCAGCAACTTAGAAACTTTATTGCGAAATTTGTATAAAAAATATAAATACTCCGACTCTCGTATTCGTACTGATCATTTGTAATTCGTCAATTGTTATTTCTTATGTTCTAATTTATATGACAAATTGAAATATTACTTATTACGTTAAATATGTTATTGACCGTATCTTTCATAAATATTTTCAATTATTAAATTTTTTGTTTTGTCAAATAATAAGTAAATTTATTTTCAAGAATCGGAAAAACTTTACTGCAAAATTTACCAACAAATAAATATTTTGACTCTCGTATTCGTACCATTGTCATATAAGTTGAGACTGACAGAGTATATGAAATAAGAAGAAAATATCAATTGGTGATTCATTCATATTTCAATTTAATTAATTGTTATATTGTATATGAATGCAGGGTTGAGCAGGTTAATCCAGAGATTAAACTTATCCTCCTGAAATTTGTCTTGTGAAATTTAAAAAGCTCTCAGTCTCTACCAATTGCAATTAATTAATCTTAATCAACGCATTATTAATTAATCTTTCATGTTGTAATGTTGAAAACAATGAGTGTATTGAATAATTTTATCAATTACTTAATTAAGTTGCAGTCTAGTGATAAGCAAGAAATAATTCTAATTCTAGTTGAAACTTGGATATGTATGCCCTATATTTAATTTGAATTCAAATCCTGTTGGATACGAAATTGCTTTTGTTAGGGAGTGCTTAAACCCTTAACGTGGAATTTTCTAGCATGAACTCAAATTTTGTCTTATCTTTGTAGAAATACCGAAAACCAACAAAAAAACGTTGTAAAAAATTTCTAATTCCTTTGTTTTTTTTTTTTTTTGTATTTTTTGTATTTTCTCATGTGAAATGTATAGAATCATAAATCGATTATCCCGTAAAAAAGTTGAGTGAGAATATTTAGGGGTTGTTTGATTGAAGATTTAAGTTAACTTCATACATAAATCAGTATTGCTTAATATCATATTTGACTTTCGGTATTAAAATCATCATAAGTTATATGAATTTTAATATTGAAACCAAGCGCAATATAATTAATACATATATAAGTTAACAAAAATTTATGTATCATTTTATACTATATATGTCACGACTCAAAAATGGATGTGATGTCACTTGTTTATTCTCACCAAGACAAGTCAGTCTCAACCCAAAGAAAAGAAAGAAAATGCGGAAAACAGTAAAGCAAGAACAAGACAAAGGCAGAAAACTTATTCATTCTAAACAATACCCCAAAACCTAGTTGTGACGTGTACAAGCCACTAATGAAATTACAGAATTCAAAAGATAAATACAAGTCTTAGTCTTTGTTTCTCAAGTAGAATAAAGCTTAAAAGAAAAAGGAAAAGAGGGCCCACTAGGATGACAAGCAGCTACCTCTCAGATCCTTCAACGAGCCTCGACTGTCAGGAGAAGAAGGAAAGAAGAAGATCACATGGGTATGGGCTCGAAACCTACACAAGTGTAGAAGCAAGGGGTGAGTACCAACATAGTATCCAGCAAGCAACCTACCAAACAAAGCAACTAGCTAGAAATCGAATATCTCTTACACTCTAACTGAATCTCCTCAAACTACAACCTGCACAGAAATCATCCCAACCTAGCAATTCTACATTAATACACGGCTCACAAGGCCCAATATACACAGTTCAATCTTCACAATTCAACAATCAACAAATCAAATAAGCCAATATCAATGTCAAGTAGTTCAACTATACGTAACAAGTATATCAATCACAATCAACTAGTAAGTCAGGCATAAGCATCAAATGCATCAAGTCACAATGATCAATCTCTTGCTGGAACCATTTCCCATCGACACAATATCACTAGCTGGAACCATTTCTCATCGGCTTTATATCACATCACTAAGAACCATTTTCCATCGACTTTATATCACTAGCCAAAACCATTTCTCATCGGTTTTATATCAAATCACTAGCCGGAACAATTTCCCGTCGGCTTTATATCAAATCACTAGCCGAAATCATTTTCCATCAACTTTTATATCACTAGCCGGAACCATTTTCCATCGATTTTATATCACTAGCTGAAACCATTTCCCATCAGCTTTATAAACACTCACCGGCAAAGACCTCGACATCATAACACTCACCGACAAAGACCTCGGGATCATAAATCATCACTTGTCTCATCACAGTGTTCACAATCAATGCATACAAGCAATGTCATACCAAACTCAATAGAAAACAATTCACACAATTCAAGTCCACATTCATGCTTTCAAGCATTTCATCAAGAAATCAACAAGGGTAATAATAAGGCAATTCGATCATCATATTCGTTATTACATTATGTTGCTTTTGTGTTTCGGTTATCATACTATTTTAGTATTATTTTTTTTTCGTGTAGATTTTATAATGGTTTTTGTATTAATTACTATGTTTTCTTCATTATTTTCTTTTCTTTTAAGAGTCATTTGATGTGAGATATAAGATATAATAATCCCAGGATAAAATGCAGGACTATTTTATCCTGCATTTGATTAGAAGTATTAGGCAGTCTTGAGATTATTTATCTCAATAACTTATCTCGAAATAATTAATTCCACCATTTATACCTTGTGACTTTTTCTTCTTTTGTCAGTTTTGAAGTTCTACAAAAGTGGCTACCAATTGGGGTGTTCTAGATAAAAGAGATTTTTCACCTCCAGCTTTTGTGTCTGTGTGTTTTTCTCACATAAAAAGAGTTTTTAGTGGTGAAAATGATGGCGAGAAAACATGGATGGCAGCTACCATCACACACCTTTCAGGTAAGCCTCACCAATTTCCATTTTTTAATAGTCCATTCGTTTTAATTTATATAAGTTAGTTTGATTTGATCAAAATTTAAGAAAGATTGAATCTAAAATAAGTCAGATATTTGTACGGCTATAAATCAGTTTATTAAGGTTAAAATGAGTATTTTAAAGTTAAATTATTATTGATGGTAAAATGTGTGTTTTTTTTAATTGACTAAAAAGGAAAGCAAGTCACATAAATTAGAATAGGGGCATATTTTTTAGAAAAATTATGCAGAATAGCAAACATTTAGCATATATTAGGTACTATAGCTACCGTTTAAGAAAATTGTAACTTGCGGCTACAATTTTTCCAATTCTTGCTATTCGCCTGATTATGATTTGTATAAATCCAGAATTTGTAGAATTCGGTTCTTGATTATATAAATCCAGAATTTTGTATATGCTCACCCTAGCTATTTGTTAAAATTTATAAAAAAATCATAATAAATTACTCTGTTTGTATATTGGCAAGCAAAATATACAAATGGAGTTCTGAAAAATTTCTAAATATATAAATACAGAATTTGTATATACTTACCCTATAAGTATATTAGCAAGCGAAATATATAAACGGGCAGAAATATACAAACCGCAGCCTCCATAGCAAACAGAACTATAGCTATGGAGTGTAATTATCGAAACTATAGCTATAAAACCTCATTATATATATTATGTTTGCTATTCCTAAAAAAATTCTCTGGTTGTTATGTTAGAATCTAAAAATGGGTAGATTTACTATTTTGCATCATTCTTAAAAATGGTAAGCAATGTCTGAGTTGCTCTTTGTTTCATATGTGTTCGGTTCAAAACGAATCAGAGCCTCATACGGAAGCTTATAATTGCAAATCATGTTGGTCATAAATCAGAACACAAAAATAAGCACATTAAAAATATATTATTAATATGATTAGGCCAAACGACCAACATATTATAAATCTAATATTGAAAAAACATAAACATGTTGGGAGAAAATCTCCTCCTAAAAAATACTCTCTAAACGACTATATTGTGGATGCTCTTATGTTCTTTATATCAGAAGAATTAAGGGTCTTCAATTTATAAAGTTCTAAACTTTTCCGAATATCCCAAATATGGAAGAAAATTATACTTTCATTTTCGGAAAAGTTAAAACATTTATGCTAATACTTTGACTTTTCTTTAAGAGAAAAATAAATTCAAATAAGATATGAAAATCAGGGCAAAATTCTGGTTTGAGTTCTTATGGGTTTTGTGTAAGAGATTTTAGGGGGGATGTTTTATATGCTGAAGCTGACACAATAGGCAAGGCAACAAATTTAATGGCAGAGGCTACAGCTGTATTCAGGGCTTTACAGTTTGTAAGTAGAAATACTTGTCAAAATATTGTCTTGGAATCTGACTCTTTGAGCATTTTAAAATTCCTAAAAAATGAGTGGAGGGTTCCATGGGAGATTATTGATGTAATAGAGGACACACTGGAACTCATGCAGCAAAAGACAATAAAGTTGAGTCACACGTTTAGAGAAGGAAATCAATTGGCGGACTACTTGGCTAATTATGCTATGGAGCAAGTGGGAAAATCACAGTTTTGGGGGTTCGGTCAATTGCCAAGCTTGGCAAGGAGAATATGCAACATCGACAAACAACAGATTCCAGCAATACGTATCAAAACCAAAAACATTCAGCAGATCAGATTATAGATAGCTAAGCAAAAGCATGAATAACACTGCAAGTAGTTCAGGAAATAAGTACACACATATTTTGCAAAACAGAGAGCCATATACGAATTGGAGAGCATATATTCACAGAATGGCATTACAAAATAATCAGGCTACAGCTACACAGCAGATTAACAAAAACATGTACAAGGCAACCCATAAAACAGAGTTCAGATATCACCAAAGAGGGGCGATTGCGGTTTCTTCTAAGCCATGCTGTGTGTCAATCACTGTAGAAAGGGTTTTGTTACCAACACATCAAAAGTTACATATACAGAATGGAGGAATAATACATCCAAACACTTACATGTGTTCGGAGTGTGGGGAAGAAGGCCATGGAGGTGCGTTGCTCCGTTCACTGAAAGGAGGAAACAATTGTGAGCAGTTGGTAAAAATTATCAGGATGAAGATGATATGGAGGAACTTACACGATGATAAACCTGACAAGAACGGGAAGAAGATCCATGGAAGTCTGCCGTGACAGTGAGAAGCATCATTTGGAAAATGGAAAGTCTTTGGAATTAGGAAAGTTGGAATGGTCTAGAAGATTTCATTTTTTAGACTTAAACATATCTTACACGGATGGGTTGGGCCATCTGAACAATGCATATGGAATTGTTTTATTTGCTTGATTAATAAAACGGGCCCAGGCCCAAAAATTAGTATAAAAAAAAAAAAAAAAAAATCAGGGCAAAATCCTAACATTATGTACTTTGATAAACCAGTACACTATTTGTAAGAAGGTCTCTTTTGATCTGAATATGGTCTAGTAAATATTAGTGTTGTTTTACTTACTAATAACAGTAGTGTCCGGACCAACTTGGGCGCACTTTGATTAATTCCACGTGACACCTCCCACTAACAACATGCACTAGGTAAGTGTCGCTAGTAAGGGTAGGACAAATGTGAAGAAATTAATCACCTAGTGTTTTTGTCTCTGCTGAGATTAAACGTGAAGACCTCATGATTCTCGATCCACTTCCTTGACCACTAGGGTGCTTATTAGTGTTGTTTATTAATGGCTTGTTCACAAGCCTCCACAAGTAAAATATGTATCATTAATGTTATCTATATTGAACTTGTTGCCTGATTATGATTGTTTCTTAACTTTGCAGGTCGTTACTATAACTGTATTTTGCTTTTTAGTGGTTGCCTTCTATGCTTTCTTCTCTCCTTTCCTTGGAGGACACATTTGGGAGTATGCTCTGATTGCAGCATATTCACCAGTGGTAGGTGAACTTAACTAATATTACCAGTATCCGTCTTTTATACGCTTATTGAGCCGTTTGTGAAACATTTTGTGATATGATGAACTAATATGAGGAATGTAGTTTTGATATTACGATGACACCGTTGAGTGTGGACTGTGGTCTGTGGAGAACTTGTCATGATTCATCTATGCTCATTTGAAACTTTCTTGTATGCATTACTTGTACTGATACTCATTTCGTCCTATTTTATGCGACACATTACTATTTTATAACTTCTCAAAGTACTTGTAAACACAACTATAAGCTAAGTAACCTTCAAATTCTATTACATAAACATTTAAGGTGTCTTAAGTTGTAAGTTGGCTCATTTTGTTGTGTTGCAGGCATTGCTTGTT
Source organism: Solanum commersonii (assembly GCA_029007595.1). NCBI lineage: Eukaryota > Viridiplantae > Streptophyta > Magnoliopsida > Solanales > Solanaceae > Solanum > Solanum commersonii. Next base: position 700,161 of record JAJTWQ010000033.1, read on the forward strand.
TTTGTTCGTTGTACTGCAATCAACCCTGCAGATCCCGGCATAATGTGATCTATATTTGGCTCAAAAAACAGATTGTCTGCAAGAAAGTTTGATGAACTTAGTAATGATCGATGCACGTTCCTCTCTATTGTGAGCTTCTAAAAGTTCTATTGTTGCTACCAACTCCATCAAGAAAGATCAACTAGAAACTGAGAGATCAGATAATCCGGTGGTTTCTTCTAGTAGAACGTCATCTTGCTGTACAATCGGAGGAGTCCTTTGTTTCGTATTTGTATATGAAGATTGCTAAGTTTTGCACGTTGTGCAACTCCAAGGTCTGCAAGTTTAGTAAACACTGTCGAAGCTGTGATAAATGTGTGGATGGATTTGATCATCATTGTTGGGTATACATCTCCTGTATACCTATTTTACAACTTGGCATAACACATAAAACGTGCTATTTAACTTGGTTTCAACTGACATCGATGTCCTCTAACTTTGAGTGTGCACAAGCAGACGCTTAAACTTGTATAAAATTGTACAAATAGACACATTCGTCCTACGTGGCATCCTAAAGCCAAGTTAAAAGGCATATTTATGCATTAATTTACTCTGCCGCTTCATAATATCTAACCACATTTCTCTAATGCAGTGGCTCAACAATTGTGTTGGGAGGAAAAACTACGCGTATTTTATATCATTGATGGTTTCTAGCCTGGTCTAGGTATGTCGGAGGCAAATGTTTGTCAGTTACATTTCTTAAAAATGATTGGGTTGTTATACTAAATCCGTTATATTCTGTTTTCAGCTTGTTATTGAAGCTGGAGTTGGAATAATTGTTCTTATACGATGCTTCGTGAACAAAAAGAATATGGAAGCTGAAATAGTTGATCGACTAGGGAATGGTTTCTCTCGAGCCCCGATTTGTAACGGTTGTGGTAAACGTTTACCTCAGATATCACAACTCTCTATGAGAAATGAATACTGTTTATAACTTGTCTTACTTTCTTCTGCAGGCTGAATGTACAGCCGTTTCATTCCTGGCTTGTGTTCCACTATCGGAGCTTTTCTTTTTCCATATGATACTGATAAGAAAGGTACATTGTTGACGGATAGATGATTACAACGTGTAAAGGATATGCAGTTAGATGGTTGGGAGAGGTCACTCATGAGTTTGTGTAGCTCGTTGCAGGAAGCATCCCCCGGTCACGTAGGATCAGGGGAAGGGCAACATCACAAGGGTCAAGGGGGTGTGATGTAGGCAGCCTACAGCTCGAACTCATGACTTATATGTTACACGGAGACTCACTATGTCAAGAAAATGAATTATTATAAGTAGAGAAAATCACTACACTTAAGGTTCCATTGATGATTTGAAATCATTTCCTATAGGACAAATAGCTCTTGATTGCTTCATTGTTGTCTTATTTCTGATTTTGAAACCTTTGCTATGGCTGCGGAAGAATTGAAATATCTGCATTTCACTTAGAAGTTGCTCCTCAGATAGAACCAGGAACTATCCCATCTACAGTTGATCCAGATGTAGCTAAGCTCGGAGTAAAGGTAAACAAGGGACCTAAACGAGCTGTTAAGATCAGTGCATGGAAGCTTGCCAAATTGGACTCAAATGAAGCCATGAGAGCTGCAGCAAAAGCCAGAGCATCGTCATCTGTTCTACGTCCTATGTACTAGCACCCGTAGTGTCAACAGCTTGAGTAGTCCAAAAAGCCCTCTCCCACAAGTTCACAATTTAGGCCATCTTAACGCCGGTATAGTACCAGAAAAGGCCCGAGTTTCTAGAGATGCATTCCCAGATAATGCCCATCAATTGTCACATTCTTATTCAGAGTTTGATGAGAAGATCATGCAGAGGCCGAATAGTGTATCTGATCCTGCATCTTCTCTGCTCAGAGATGTTAAACGAACGTCTGTCGTCTGGAACCAAGAGGTTGGAAGGAATGTGTCGGTCGTGATATCAGCTTCTGAAGCTCGTACAAGTCCGTCCTCGCAAGTAGAATTATTGAGTTCAAATGCAGCAACAGCTAGCAATGACAAGACACAAGTCTCATCAAAGCCTCTAGTCAGCTAGTCAGACAAGCTAATGTATAGTACTGGAGAGTCTATATTCTTCGGTGGTCCTCTATTACGCGGTCCAACTAACAATGGTTTGAAAAACGAAAGAGGCTTGGGTTCAAGAGATGTCCACGAGAGATTGCCATTTGATTTGCCTCGGGAATCTAGGTTCAAAAGAGACGTTGCCTCGAACCTGCAACTATATGTGTTTGTTCCTACAACTTTTAGTAAAAGCTTACCTGCACCCGATATTTATGCCAAACTAATGAATGCAAAACATGTGTCTTCCATACAAACACGGTTAAGTGATATGTGTTTTGTTAAGTTGTTTAGTGTAAACATCTGGTGCGGATAAGTACTTTGATTGATTGCCCATCTTAACACAACAATGATTGTATGTGGTAGCTAATTGGAGCCTTCTAATCTTACGATTTTGCAACAACCACCAAACAACAATAACTTACTTAGTGTAGTTTCGCAAGTAGCTAGGATCTAGGAAAGGTAGGATGTACGTAGATTTCACCTCTCTCTTAGTAAGGTTGAGAGGTTGTTTCTGCTACTCTTCTGGTTCAAATAAAGTGGAGAGGTTATTTTCGTTAGATCCTCTCGGTTCAAATAAAGTGGAGAGGTTATTTTTGTTAGACTCTTTCAGCTCAAAAAAGATATTTCTGAAGCACGATTGTATGAATAATACGATAACAAAATAGCAAGATACTAAGCATATGTGTCAACAAGTAGTAATATAATATACATTGAAGAGTAAGAGATAATGCGACTACTAAATAACCTTTACTTCTCCAACATAAAATATGACAACACTCAACTAGTAATTGACATCTATCATAATTCTTGACCTCCAAATCGTCCTATTTATGGATTAGACTTCTAAATTAATAAATTTTGCGTATTCACCAAATTTTTTTGAAACAAATATACAATTTAAATCAAAACTATCGAATACAATCAAACTCGTAAGTAATACTCTAGCTCCATCCAAGTTAAAAAAAATGGAATTTAAGTCAAAACTACTAAATACAATTAAACTCATAAGTTATACTCTAGCAAATCAAAACTACTAAATACAATCGAACTCATAAGTTATACTCTAGCAAATCAAAACTACTAAATACAATCGAACTCATAAGTTATACTCTAGCCCGAAATAAAACTAAAGAAGAAAAAAGAAAAAGACAAGTGAACCATACATAGTAATATCATTAAGGAAGCAAACAATTTAATGAATGCCATCTCTTAATAGACTAGTAATTAATGAAAAAGTTAAAAGTAAGGTGAAAATAGGCTAGACATTTCGTTGTCAATTGTCATAGTCACCTTATTTTACCAAATATTTAAGACAATCACATGCAACTTCTTCCACTATGTGCCTCTCCCATTAGTGTAGTAATTGACCAATGGAAACCTTTTTCTTTTGTCTCTCACTCATGTTCGGTATTCGTATTGGAATCTAATCAAATTAAGAATTGAACGTGCAAAACTCGGTTTAATTGGGGCGACGATCCCGATACAATTTTTTCTATTTGCAAACTCGAAACCGAAATTGTTGATTATAATAGAGAAATTATTTCAACCATCTTATCAGAATTCATGTCGATACCAATTATGGAAACTTGAAAGACTATGACTTGCACTTAGAGGGAGCTGAGTTTGATTGCACTAATGGCTGTCTATTCTTTTGTTTTCTTCCCTTATTTTAGGTAATTTATTGCTATATGATTCAACATTAATTCAAAAACATTCATTTGAAGAAGAAAGGTTTGGTTATTTGATTTCTTGACTCTTGATACTCTTTTCCCTTGTTTTTTTTTTTTTGAAAATTATGGAATCATTTGATAACTGGTTATTAGGAGTTAAATTGTTCATGTATTAAATATTACTCAAGTAATACCATGTTTGTGGTGTTATTTTGTTATGTACAAATTCAACACATTTAATTTGATGTTTGTTTGCAATTTAAAAATTCACATAACTAATATATGTATATATAAGTTATGAGAGAATTTACGTATTATTTTATGCCGAATAGAAGATGAAATAATTGATACATGAATAACTAAATCCTTCATAACTAATTCATACATTAAAAAAAAATTAGACTCTCTCATATATAACTAAACTCAATATCACTACTACTTACATGACTCTAATGTGCTACCAAACAATCCCAAGAGTATGTTTTGATCCATGCTTGCAATTAACCAAATAAAATGTAGGGACGAATCTAGAGTGTGCACGTGAACTCAATAATTTTTGCTGAGATTTTGTATATGTATAAATAAATTTATTAAATATCTATAAATATTTACTTGTGAATTCAATTATTATTTTATATTAATTTAAAATTACTATAAAAACTCATATATTTCAAATTCTAAATCCGATAAAACACTATGCCTTTGTTTAAATACTACTATTTGTCCTATATGACGAGTGCCTCTATAATGTTACGAATCTTTTATCCTACATACTATACATTTAATTTAGAGGTTATTTTGTAAACTAAATCACTTAAAAGATATTAGACTATAATTAGTCTATTTTATTTTGAACCATATGGACATATATTTAATACATTCATATGGGATGAAATGTCAATAGTTTAGACATTGGCGAATTTTTTTGTGTTTTTTCTAATTTTTCTAAACTTAAATATTTTTAATTTATAGATTCTTTCACTAAATTGTCATGAGAATACGTGTATAATTCCTATTCATATAATAATTTAACTAGCATCCTGCACAAGCCAAATATAAATTAAAGAGGAATATTTATTATTAAAGATAGAATACAAAGTGTTAAGAATATTATAAAATTATAATAATATTATCTAAGGATATTCATCATATAATATTAGGATCAATTAGAGTAATCTGTTGGAAAGATTCTTTACCTCTTACCTAATTATGGAATCTTTCTCTATTCCTTTATATATATACTTAATAAAACATATTTGATTTATATTACTATTATAATCTTCATAATTCACTATTGTTAATATCAGTCTCATACTATCTTATTTTTTTTTTTATTTTTTTATTATTATTATTATTATTATTATTATTATTATTATTACATGTGTTTACAATAAATTTTAAAGTGACAGAAAATAAATTGCAATCACAAATAAAATATAAAGAAACATAGTTTTATTGATAAACATTGTGGTTAATTTGTTCCTCCCTTGATTCTTCTCTCTCTCGAATTAATCAAGATTCGAGGCCTGTTAATGACATATTTCTCGAACTAAGATGATTTGAATTTGATCTCTTTATAAATATTCTATAAATTTGCCATATATAATACCTTTTATATAACCATAAACTAGGGTTTAGGGTAGATTGAATAGCTTCCAAAAATTCTAGCCAGAATCGAATACATTTTATGGAATCCCAACTAGAATTGAACATGTCTTACATATTCCCACAATTTTTTAGTGTCTACAACATGTTATGCTAAATATGATGCTGATTTTATATTTACTTTTGTACATATAAAATATATACATTAATATTAGTGAAAAGATTTTTACTTTAATGCAATTTCAATATGTAGTAGCATATACTTAGTTACCATTCTTATCTGATCACTAATTGATGATAATTGATTTTATCTGATCACTAATTAATAATAATTGATTTTAGTGTAAAGATTCTTACTTTACTTTTAACACAATTTTAATCTGTAATAGTTTATTAGTTACCCTTTTTATCTAATCACTAATTAATTATATACATATGTAATTATACGTGACCAGACTATGTAAATATGGAGGAGAATCGAACGTGACGCAAAAATGTAGGCTAGTATTTGTTAAAAAGAATTTGATCCATGCAAATTAACTAAATTTGAATTGTACCTTATGCTTTTGTATAAGTACAAAGAAAAATACCCATGATTAATGACCAGATACAATGTACCAGAAGTATATCTATGTTAAGATTTTGAGGAAGATTCATCTAAATTTTCTATTCATCCGTTTCAATTTACGTGATACCAATCTGATTTTGAAAGTTAAATTTTTATCCGTTTTGTCTATTTTTACTTGTTCACTATACTATTTTGAATGTTCAACAATACTTGTACAGTTTATAAAACTAATGATTAATTTACAATTTTGTACTATTTTACCTTTGCTATTAAATATTCTTATTCATTTTTTGTATGTTTAGATGACTTATATTTAATAAGGGTGTTCTGGTAAAATTACACTATTATCTACTGCATCTTAATCCATATATATGTCAAGTCAATAGTGAATAACTGTTATTGGACAAATAAAGTATAAAATTAAAAAAAATATATACAATTTGAAAACTACATACAATAATTACTACAAATCACAATAATTAACAAAAGATAGTCAAAATAACTTATTTGACTCTCAAAATTCAAACATTGTCACATAAATTGATGAAAAAAAAAGTATGACTAGTGTCCAAATTCAATATACATTACAAAATTTAAACAATGTCACATAAATTAATAAAAAATATATATGACCAAGTGTCCAAATTCAATGTATATTAAGTCTGGTTTCTCTCCCTCCTAAAATTATTACAAACCTTCAAAAAAAATTAAAAAATTGTTTGAATATCCGATGAATGAGGATTTATAACATTTACAAATTTTTTGTCCATATATAAATACTGATTTTTATACAATTTTTAGGACAAGACAAGATAAGTTGAGTCATATGTTATCACTTGTCAATTGTTATTCTTTCTAATTTCTTTGTTTTCTTTGTTCTCTTCAACTTACATAAAATCTTATAACTATTATTAAAACTTTAAGGAAGAGGGAACATATAGAAAAAGGGTGGTTTTTGTGTTATAATTTATTTTATAATTTTCCAAGAATTTTTCTTGAAGGGAAAATAATGGCCAAGATTACTAATTTAATTGGATCTGGAATTGTAGCAGCCACCAACCAGGTTTGTATTATGGCTTTTCTTGGGAATTTTTTAAATTTATTTATTAAAATCTTTGTTGAATTATGCTTTCTTGAATGTGTTTCATTGTAAAGTTTGCTCCTTTTTATGTTTTTTTTTAAACTTTAAAATGATCCTCTCAAGTAGAGGCGAAGTTAGGACTTCGAGGTTATGAGTTTATTGGATGATGGGTCAAAGCTACTTGGTTCTGTTGAACGCGTAGATAAGCTTGTAGGTCCGCCCCTGACTCTGAGTATTCTTGAAGCTTAAATGGAGCGATATGGTCATTGAGGACCAGGGTAGAGCGAGGTAGGGCCAAGGGGTTTATCAGAACCTACTTAAGTGGAAAATTATATTGTTTATATATTGTTATTTTGTTTTTATGTATGTATAGTATACATGTTGAACGAACCTCCTTAGTGGGAATTCTGGCTCCGCTATTGATTGAGGACTCATATAGTCGGCCTCCTAACTTGGTCGGGATTGAGGCATAGTCATTATTATAGAGGGTAGATAGTCATTTTTTTTATGTTGCTCAAACTTTCCAAAATTGTTGTTGCACCCTTGTCAGATTCTATAAAAATGTGCTACTTTTGGATGATCCAACACCGATTCTGTGACATTTTTGAAGAGTTCGAGCAACATAGCTCTCCCTAAGCCTAAAGTTTTCAATCTGCACGGACGATTGTTATGTGTTCCTCTTTGGACAATGTGGTTATAATCAACTGTGAATTAGGTCATTTCACAGTTTGTTTAGACTCGAAGATCAAATTATCTTCGTTAATATACAGAACGGTATGTGATGGATCTCCTGAGAAGTTTAAAAAATCTGTAGTTTACCGTTTTGTATGACAAACGAACAGTTTTAGGGCCTTTATCATTGTTCTTGATCAATCTATATATCTGTTTGGTATGTATGGTTCCTAATTTATCAAGTTTTACAGGTTGGTCCTCACGTAAAGCATATCCCTGCTGCTGTTAGCAATTTGCAGAAACAAATCGTTAGCGATCAAATACAGGTCAGATGGAGTAGCACTGAGACATCTTTGAAGAATGACATTTCAGCAACTGATGTTAGAGGGTGAATTTCTTTTTCCTTTCTTTACTACTCGAGTCTCTATCTTCATTTATCGTGAGCGTTATCTATTGAAATGACTTAATGATCAAAAACACACCTGAAGTATCACATTTTTTCGAGTTTCCTACCTCAACTATCTATCAAAACATACCTCAACATTACTTGTTCCCTTTTCCTACCTGAAATATCACCATCGTTCAGGTAGGAACAGGGAATAGTTGATAGTTGAGGCTTGTTTCGATAATCATTCAGGTGTATTTTTTACCCCTTACCAAGAACTCTGCAATTATATACCAACAATACGCGTGTAGTCTAAAATGTATATAGCGTCTCTCTAACAAGTTTACGAATTCGTGAGTAATCAAATGTCTTGACATTTGCAGATATAAGGGGCATGATATGTTGGCACCCTTCACTGCCGGATGGCATACTACTGATTTGGAACCTTTAGTCATACAAAAATCCGAGGTTAGATTCGTATCTTTCTCTGTCTGTCTACTCAAGAAGTAACTGAATTCGGTGTTAAACATATTTTATGCAATTTTTCATAGGGTTCTTATGTCTATGACATTAACGGGAAGAAGTACCTCGATGCTCTAGCTGGTTTGTGGTGCACATCTTTAGGTACTCAGAGTCCTTGTCTGCGTTACATTTCATATATCGCTGTTTCTTCCAAATATTTAACACATAGATGTCTTGTTACACATTATTGTAGGTGGAAATGAGCCTCGTCTTGTTGCAGCCGCAACTAAACAACTCAACGAGTTGCCCTTTTACCATTCATTTTGGAATCGTAGCACAAAACCTTCTTTGGTACGTAAAACTCATCACGAAAGATAAAAGAAGTCTCCTCACTGTCCATATTTCGCTAAGTTTTACTTAGATATCATACTGATTCTATTTTCAAACATACAGGATCTCGCGAAGGAACTCCTAGATCTGTTTACTGCAAATAAAATGGCGAAAGCTTTTTTCACAAACAGCGGATCAGAAGCCAATGACACACAGGTTGTTACACAATTAGCCTGCTAAGTAATGCTCCCTCCGTTGGTTTTGACTTGGCACGGAGTTTAAGAAAGTAAAAAAGACTTTTGAATCTTGTGGTTGTAAACTAAAGATATGTAATATGTACCAAAATGCTCTTTAATCTTGTGACCGCATGAAAAGTTAGAACTAAAGAGTTGCCAGAAAAGGAAAGTGATAGATATTCTTTTGGGAACGAGTAAGACAAACAAATTGAGACAAAGGGAGCAAATGTTATGGTTAGCTAACTCAAGGATATGTCTCTTTGAGGAATGATTTTTAGGGTATTAACTAACTTTTGATCCTTACGTTTCGATATGTAGGTGAAACTGGTATGGTATTACAACAATGCACTCGGGAGGCCAGACAAAAAGAAATTTATTGCTCGAACAAAATCGTAATCTTATTCCTCAACTCCCCTGCTTCTTTTGTATGTGTTGTGTTGTTTTATGTTTGTCTAACATAATCTTCATGCCTGTCGTCTTCAAACAGATACCACGGATCAACTCTCATTTCCGCCAGTCTCTCTGGGTAATACACTAATCCTTTCCGAGCAATCAATTATTCGTTTGAAGTATCTGTTATGTTAATATTTTCTGTTGCAGTCTTCCTGCCTTACATCAACAATTTGATCTACCAGCTCCGTTTGTTCTGCACACTGACTGTCCTCATTATTGGCGCTTTCATCAGCCAGGTCTTTATTATTACATACTTGTTATTTTATCAGTATCTTATATAGATCAGTCAGAGTGCAGAACATGAACTATTTTACGAAAAATGTGTATGTTATGTGTATGTCAGGTGAGACGGAAGAGGAGTTCTCGACAAGATTGGCGAATAATTTGGAAAATCTCATACTCAAAGAGGGACCTGAAACAGTAACTTCTATCAACTTTGATCATGTTTTCCTGTTTCCTATGCATTATATATAGACGATGAACTGATGTTCCGATTAATGTACTTGTTGACACTTAGATAGCTGCTTTCATTGCGGAACCAGTCATGGGGGCAGGAGGTGTCATACCTCCTCCCGCGACCTATTTTGAAAAGGTTAGTTTTCGTTGAACTTTCAAAAATATTCGGATGAGGAAAGAATAACTACTATGAATTTTACATCCTACTCATTCTTAGATCCAAGCTGTACTAAAGAAGTACGACATTCTTGTCATCGCGGATGAGGTTATATGTGGATTTGGAAGGCTCGGGACAATGTTCGGATGTGATAAGTACAACATTAAACCTGATCTTGTCTCTGTAGCAAAGGTAGAGATATTCATATAACTCTATCCAATCTACGCATATTATAACGTGCACTCAGGATTCTAAATCCGTCTCTCTTAACTACACTTTCAGGCTCTTTCCTCCGGATATATGCCAATTGGGGCTGTCCTTGTAAGCCCTGAAGTTTCTGATGTCATATATTCTCAAAGCAACAAGCTCGGTGAGTACATTGTCCATTCGATAAGACGTCAAATCCTCTGTTTCTTGGGTAACCAAGTTTGTTCCTGACTTTGTTTTCCTCAATAGGTACATTTTCCCATGGATTTACTTACTCGGGGCACCCTGTCTCGTGTGCAGTTGCCTTGGAAACACTGAAGATCTACAAGTACGCGACTTTTCTTTTATGATTTTCAACCTTTTGTAGATATGGACTGAAAGAAATATGTCAAAATAGCTATGCTGCTTGGACTCATCAAAAATATCGACATGTGAATGTCTGATCCGAGTGCATGACAACATCTTTTAGAGTCTGAGCAACATAGAAAATAGTGGTTTCACAACTAGCTAGGGCTGTTGTACTTACTATTGCTTTAAGCACTGAAAAGACTCGAATTCGTTACAGGGAAAGAAATATTGTGGAGCAAGTAAACAGAATATCACCAAAGTTCCAAGAAGGTCTGAAAGTGTTTTCTGATAGTCCCATAATCGGGGAGGTACAGTAATCATCGCGATAGAATCAGCTCAAACGTCTTAACTACCTAACGTTCATTTTATTAGCTCACTTTTCGATCTTTTTTTCCAGATAAGAGGAACTGGTTTGCTACATGGTACAGAGTTTACAGATAACAAATCTCCTAATGATCCTTTCCCTCCTGAATGGGGTATGTTTTCGCTCTTTCATCTTATCCGAGATGAAGTTGGAACTCTAATCTCATTTTGACCTATCCTTCGTTCTTTCCATAGGTATCGGTGCATATTTTGGAGCACAGTGTGAGAAGCATGGAGTGTTGGTACGCGTTGCTGGTGATAACATAATGATGTCTCCTCCCTACATTCTTAGTCTGGAAGAAATTGATGAGGTAATTTCAATGCTAGTTCCCTCGGTTTCTTACTCAATAACCTTAGAACTCGGTTTGTTGTGTTTATGTCACATGACATAAACACAACAACGTCATGTTTGTAACAACTATGAACATTAAACGTTCCATGAAAGTTGAAATAGTCTATCAGAAACAACCTCTCTATGTTCATAAGGTAAGGTAAGTTTGCGTACACACTACCCTCTCCAGACCCTATTAGTGAGAACACTGTGGGAATGTTGTTGTTCCATGAAAGCTGAAAAACGATTAAAACCATTTATTTTATTTTTTTGCAGTTGATAATCAAATATGGGAAAGCATTGAAGGATACTGAAAATAGAGTGGAAGAACTCAAGTCTCAAAAGAAGTAAAAGAGCTCATGGGGAAAAAAAAGAGTAAAAAAAATACAAGTCAAATTGTTTTGTATATTGTTAACTAGGCTTATGAGTTGTTGGCTAAGAAAGTCATTTGACTTTCTAGTGACTCGCGATAGGCATTTGATTATTCTAAGTCAAGATCTCATACTAGTTGGCTTTGTTAGACTAGTTTTATTTTGGTCATCAATCGAAATCAATTGTTCTTTACCTCTCTTCTTTTAATCATCTAAACGTGCTTGGACATCATTTGGTTGAGATTCAAAGAAAAAAGAAATATTTGAAGTTAAGTTTTTAACTTTTTAACAAAAAAAACCATGTGGATGAATACGAAAATACAAAAGTATGACGGTCAGGACATGCTAGATAAGTTACGTTGAATTATGACCGATTGTTTGACCTAAATCTATTTTGATCCAACCAAACTTTAAGCGTATTGAATCATAACCCTTTTAAAATTTGACTTGTTTTGTCTAAGTCAAGTTTGATCCAATTCACTCATATATTTCATCTCTTACCAAAAAAAAAAAAAAAAAAAGCAAGGTAGTTAAAATAATAAATATCTATAAATATTAAACTTTGAACTCAATAACTCAAATGGTTAGTACAGATTTAGTGGTATCTCAAATATCCATAAAAATTAAATTCTGAATTCGTCTCTGATTCCAACGACAACAAATGTAATAAAAACATGAGCAACAAAAAATCAAGATTTTGGTTTCTGTTTATCAGCTTTTCTTCTAGCTCTCCTTTCTCTAGAGCTAACATACTTGAATCCACCACTTTCAGATTCTTCTCCATCCTCATAATCTCTTAATGATTTCTACAATTTCCAAATAAAAAATAAAAAAATGATTGCAGTTTGCAATTATTAAACACACATTTTTTTTTTGTTTTCCATCCCTAACAACGGCAACTCCATACCCAAGGGGCTCAAACCCGAGACCTCCTAATTAAGGATGAAGGAATACTTACCAGTCCACCACAATCCTTGTTGGTATTAAACACACATATTCACTAAGTTATAAGTAGGGGCAAAAGGGAGTTCATCTGAATCTTTTTTGCTGAAAAATCACATTATATATATTAGATATATTGTCCGGAGTATTCAAAATTGTTTCCACACTCATATCGGATCAGAGGCACAACTAGAATTTTGAGTTTATCAATTTTAATTTTAAATAAAAAAAGTTATTGAGCTCTTGATAAATTATTTATAAATATTAAGTTGATTTTTTAAAAAAAGCGATTAGGTCCAGCCTAACTAGTAATCAGAATGATAGCTCTACCCTTATGTCAGATCCTCCAAATATTAGTGAATTCTCCCAAAAAAAGAAAATTATTTATACATATTAAGTTGATTTTTTAACAACATTTTTATCAAAGTTATTGGCCTCGGTCGAATTATTAATCAGAATGCTAGCTCTATCTTTGTGTCAAATCCTTCAAAGATTAGTGAACTAAAAAAAACTATTTTGGGGGATTTAACATTCACATGTCGACATTTTAAAAAAAAATCAAACAACATAATATAAAAATACGTTTTCGTAAAATTCTGGCTCCGCATTATAGAAGTTCAATAAGGAAGAAGAATTGGAATAAATGTAGCATACCTCTCTAATTTCTGAGAAGCTGACTGCATAAAATGTAACAGCAGCTGCTGCTATAATTCCAAGTATTGGAACTCCTAATTGTTGAATCCCATCCATTATTTTTGTGTTTTTTTTGGTGGTGTGTCTTTTTGTTGTTTTTTTTTTTTGCTTTTTAGTTTCAATTTTGAGCTTAGATTAGGTATTCTGATTTCTTGTTTCTCTTTTTGTGTGTTGGCTGACAATAAGATAAGATATTTGTGTGGATAATAAAGTAAGATAAGGATTAGTAATGGCCCAAAATTTATTTTATTTTGTGTTTGTATTAGAGTTTTGATTAAATTTAGATTGTATATTATAAGACCTATTTGAGGATGCTACTCCCAATAAGATTTAGTTCATGTCCAGAATTTAAACCCGAATTTCTGATTAAGGGTGGAATAGTCTCACCACTGTACTACAATCCATATTGGTGGTCCAAAATTTCACTTGTTATATGAGAGAGAAGGGATGACAATGGGGTGGGGCGGATGCAGAGTGGAGTGGATTTAAGGCTATGCGGGGCGGCTTGCGGGTATATGTGGTTTTATGTGGGTTCAAACTTAATTTTAATTATTTACAAGTTATAAGAGTGATAAAGCTTTATTTATTTAGATAACTTCTTTAAAGGTACTAAGATATTCAAGATAGTAAATAAAAATGGTTCAATAAAATATTATACAATTTCTCACATGTTTTCAAGTTGACCTCTAAAATATAAAATTATAAATCACTTATTAATACAACTTAATGAAAAAAAAAAAAAATATTTTTATGAATTTTATTTTTAGTATCAAACTTAATTAGAAAAAAGAAAATACTGAACAATCATGATGGACAGATTCATGCGGAGCGGCGTAGGGCGGTTTAAGGTTGTGCGGGGGGTTTTGAAGTGGGTTTTTTTTTAAATGATGTGGGGCGGGTTGCGGGTATATGTGGTTATATGTGGGTTCAAACTTAATTTTAATTGTTTACATGTTATAAGAGTGATAAAACTTTATTTATTTAGATAATTTCTGTAAAGGTACTAAGATATTCAAGATAGTAAATGAAAATGGTTCAATAAAATACAATTTCTTACATGTTTCCGAGTTGACCTCTTAAAAATAAAATTTTAAATCACTTATTAATACAACTTAATGAAAAAATGAATTTATTTTTATGAATTTTATTTATAGTATTAAACTTAACTAGAAAAAAAATACTAAACAATTATGATACACAGATTCATGCGGTGCGGGGTAGGGTGGATTGAAAATAAAAAAAATATTATGTGGAGCAAGGTGAGATGGACTAAAAATTTTACGGATTAAATTCAATCCGCCCCCTCTGGCCCCTGCCCCGCTCCGCGTCGTCCAATTGACATCCCTATGAGAGAATGCTCCCATCCCTATCTATCTGTTTGTCTGTGGTGAAAATAGAACTTTTTATCAAAGATGTACAAAATTAGTATATGCTTAAAGTTCAATCATATATGTCAACTTCATACTATTACTATTAAATTAGGTTGGGTAAGCCAAATTTTTTACACGTATATCTATAATTTGTTAAAGTTAATTTTGAAGCGACTCTACTCACAAAATTTCATGAACCTCAACTGTTTTTTAAAAGTATAAATTATAGGAACCACATATTATAAGTATTAAATAACATTCTATTCCCTTTAGTTTTCTATTTACCAAAAATCCCTTAAAAATGATGTTTGTGGGATACATAGTGTTGTGCACTGGATACATTAGGTTTGACACATTTCACATAGCGGGATACATAGCATTGTGCACGGGATACATTAGGTTTGATACATTCCACATAGCGGGATGCATAGCGTTGTGCACAGGATACATGCGGGATACATAGCGTTTGATACATTCCACATAGCGCGATACATAGCATTGTGCACGGGATACATGCGGAATACATAGGTAAATAAGAGATTTTTGAATTTTTTGAAATAAATAGGGATAAATGGATATTAAGGTAAGTAAAGGAGTATAGTTAAGTAATTTGTACTTTTTAAAATGGCTATTTGTGCTAGTGTTGGTTAATTTGGGCACAACTCAAAAGGTGAAACTTACTCAAATTAGTGTACCTTTTTTTAAGAAAGTCACTCAATTATTTTTATAACTAATTCAAACATATAACCATGTGTCCATGTATGTAAAAAAAATTGCATATATGAAAAAATATTGTATTATTTTTGTGACTTGAAAGATTTTTAAAAATTCTTGAACACTTGATAAATTATTTAATTCTTAAAAGAATTGTAGGACTTGAAAAATACAAGTTGTTCATTAGTCAAACTCTCACCAAATATCATCTATGGAATTAGAGCCCGTTTGGATCGGTATAAAAGTCGGTCAAACCTACTTTTAGGTTAATTTTTTACTTCTGAAAGTGTTTGACAAATATAAAAAAAACTTAAAATAAGTAAAAAATGACTTAAAATAAGTTACGAAGTGTTTGACAAGGTAAAAAATGACTTAAAATAAGTCAGAAACCAAAAATAGGTCTCCCCTTACTTTTTTATTTTTTGACTTAAAATTCATTTCAGTTTAACTTTTTATTTTTGACTTAGAAGTTACTTTTTTTAAGTCAATCCAAACGGGTCATACTTTGACCAAAAAAAATCAAAGACAAAAAGAATATGGTCTCTTTATAATGGTTTCGTTTGTTTGATTATTTTTTTTAATTGCTACTTCGGATGATTGTTATACATCTAATAGCATTTGATGTTATATCTTATTTGATTGTTAAAAACAAAATTACACAAAAAGACATTTTTTTTTCTCAAATTTTTTATGTTATAAAAAGAAAAGAACATATTTTAAAATAAAATTTCCAAAAAATATTCACATTGTATTAATTACAATTTAAGACGTCAATAAATTATTAATAAATTCATGACTAGTTATATTGTACATACGTAGAATTAAACCAAAGAACTTACGTATTTCAAAACTAATTATGATTGCAAATTAAAAATTAATTGTAAGTTTATGACACCAGATTGTAATTTGTAGCTAGTGTTTTAAATATGAAAATAAATGACAAAATTAATAGTGGAAAATTAATTCAGTAAACTTAAAATCTTGACTTCGATTTTTGTATCAATTGTCTCCTCGTCATGTGGTCCTCCTCCACTCTCCATGCCAAGGAAAACGTGAATAATAGACAAAGAAGAATTAAAAAAAAATTGCCATTAAATAAATTTTTGCGATACAGTTACAATTTTAATTGGATTTTTAAAATTAATTATGGTGATAAAAAATATAGACTTATAATTCAATAATTGGAAAAAAGTTGGTATAATTTAGTTATGAATGATTGATCGAGAGAATTCCACAAGTGGGGGCTTCAACTCTATTTAATTATGATGAAATTTATAATGATTCATGTACTTGATTAAAAAGTACAATAATTTTATTATTACTAGATAAGTATTGCCTGTGCTTAGCACGGGCCCAACGTGTAGTCTTATTCGTGATCTAAAATTAATTAATATAAATGAGACAATCACATATAAACACCATTATATACAATAAATAAAAATACTATTATCTTGAACATAATATAGTTCTCAAACGTGTTATTTATATATTTTGTGAATGTCATTCTATTGAATGTTGTTTTTAAAGTGAAATATTTACGTAGTTGAACATTATACATATGGGAGTACTAATTACATTTGTGTATAACTATTTATAAATTGAACATTATACATATGGGAGTACTAATTACATTTGTACATAACTATTTATAAATCAGTTATTAACAGATATACACCAAAATTAATCGAGTATAATATCAAATTATTTGAGGTCAATTATGTCGCATTCATACTAAAAAAATTTCAATAATTTTTTTTGAAGCAACTTTCGTATTTTAGCGCGGAGTCTGTTGATTTATTTACTTACATAGATGTGATATAGCTACAAATACTATTACTACGACAATTCAAATATTAACTCTGAAGTAACTAAATTAAATTAATTCAAATATTACCTCTAAAATAACCAAATTATATTTTCATGAACTCAGTGCTTCTCAGAAAAGAAATTCTCAGAAATGTGCAACTCCCATCATAAAAATGAATCAAGATATACAATTTTTCTTATAATTAAATAATTCAATTAGATGAAAAAAGAAATAGGCAAGAGACTGCTTAAGAAGTAAAGATCATTTGCACCTGTACTATCAATACATGTATTTGATTGGACATGTGCATTTGAGCACACCAACAATTTCACTTCTTGAATTAAATAATGACAAAAGATCTGTCTACAGTACACATGAATTCAATTCCTCCAGATTCTTCGAAAGAAGAGGAGGGCAACAAAATACCCCAATAAACTATAAGCGGACCTTACTACTAACTCGTGAAATAAAAGATTGTATCATATTTGTGGAAGTATTGAGTCTCACATCAAAGGACATCTCTAGATTGGAGTCTCTAAAATGTACCAAAAGTTTTAATAATTGTTACCCCTTAAACATAATAATGACAAACTTCAACTCAGTTTAGAAGTATGAATAAAGTTGGTTCATGGGTTTCTGCATTATATTCTTAAAAATGCATCCATGTTAATTTCTCTCTTTTCCTTTGCCAGTGAGATAATATTTTAAAGATGAAATTATTTTTTAAAATAAAACGAAATCATTTTTCATTGGTATCTTCTCTATAGTTTCTAATTGTTGGCTATTCAATCATCCAACAAAGCTTCCTATATTTATATAGGAAGACACATTAGAAAATATTATATACCATATAATACATATAAATAAAGCTTGTAAACAATCTTTAAAATAAACTATATCGAAAAATTTGTAACAGGTAAATTACCTGTGTATTACCTAAATATGTGGATTATTGAAGTGTTAAAAATATTCTTCTATTTTAATCATACTCACGAGACTCAAAATTGGAGAAATTAAAGTCACGAGAAAGAGGATCAATAAAAAAAGCAGCAAAGAACCGACCAACGAAGAAGGTTAGAGAGCTCATTGGCGTCAAGGCTTCGCCATATTACTACCATCATCTGTTGTTAACTCTTTTCTTCATTGAAGAAAGCCGACACTGTCAAATACAACGTCTAGCACAATTATCATTGTTTTCGCTAGAACTAAACTCAAGTGAACCTGTCACACACTTCTCGTTGAAAACCTTTGATGACATATTTGTCAACTGTTTCCTCCTCTTGCATCAAATGTGCCAAAATTTCCTTTAAATGATCAATACAGTAATAGATATTACATCTATACAACACATATATCTACGCCTATTGATATTATTAGGCAAGAACTTCGAAAATCAAACCAACACTCACCGGAGTAAGCCTGGATCATTGAGAATGTAAGAGAACCAAATGACATGACTGCAGAAGAACATAAAATAAAATAGATATTTTATGCTAATTTGACGATAAAAAAATTATTCTTAATCATTGCCATTGAATCAGAGAGAAAAAGGTTCAACTTTTTCTGAATAAACTATCTTTATCTATGCTTTTTAATTACTGACAAACTAAGGTCAAAAAGACTGTCAACTTATTTTTTTTAATTAATATAGACATCTAATATGGCTTTCTAGATTCATAAAATAAACTGGTATTTTTAACAAAAGAAACGTCAACTACACCTAAGAAATTGTAGTCACTTACGGTTGAGAAAGTGTGTTGATAATCCTGAAACTCACATTTCATTCTATCCAAAGTAGGCCCCTTTATCTGTGCGAACATGCCGCTTGGTCCCACATATTTCACACACAATATGTTGTTCATTTTCAACAACAATAATTGCTAGATACAATAGAACTAACTGAGCAAAAGAATAATCAAGTTCATTTATTTTCTCGTATAAGCATAAAGCTTATACATATTACAACATAAAATAAACTTGATTCTTTATTCAATGTACTTAAACAACATACCCAATGATTCAATATACTCAAAATAGAACATAAAAGTGATTTAAAATATACAATACATATACAACTTTAAAGATAAAATATAGGCAAGACATGCAATAATTACCTTTATTTTCATTATTGCTCCACATACAAGATATGAAAGATTTTTCGCATTTTAAATTGCACGGCTAGAGTGTTGCTTCATAATATTAGTACTTTCCATGTTGTTTTGTGTAGCCATACTTTTGCAACTTCATGTACTTGGCATAGGCTTTGACCCAACCATAATTATTTAAATCTTCAAATTTATTTAACTTCTCAATTTTTGTTAAGTCACAAATATAGCAACAAACATACACCTATTAATTGAATCAAAACCTACTAATTGTCTTGGCCCACTGGCTCTCCACCAATTCCCTTTTTGTAGTACTCTCGTCTCGAGCGTCAAGATAAGTCTTTTTTAGGTTTATATATATATATTTGGAGAGAGATGGATGCATAAAAATTAAAACAGTAGAAAGAAAATGATGTATCACTCAATTTTCTCTTATTCCCTTGAAACGAAATTGTTAAAGTAATTACAATAAGAACTTTCTATTACACGATTTTATAAAATTAACCTTTCTCGTCCTCAATTCTCCATCTTAAATTAGATTGGTGTGCATCGTGTTAATATGAAAATCAGATTAAGTTTCTTCTATTAATCTCTCTTTCTTCCCCAGTGTAATAAAAATAATTATTATCTTTACTTATATGATTTATGATCAAACTAATCATATTTTCTTACATACTAAGGATAGTCTCGATCATTCTTTATGCACTAAGGATCAAATAGAATCAAAACAAATACATTGATTAAGGACAATTTTGATTATTTTCTCTACATGAACTCACATTTTCAATAAATTGTATTGACTTTTTTTATTATTTTAATACCTAGTAAATGTGCCTTGTCAACAATCTTCATTTTGAAATATTATTTGTACAGGATACTTCCAATTTTTCTTATTCAATTCAGTTCATGTTTCAATTAACTTCTTAACTACATGACCCTTTTATTTTTTTAGCCTAACAATGAATTTCAAGGATATATAACTGACTGCTTATACTTATAGTGCAATTCTAGAGAAAATATGTCTAATTGGATCAAGATTAAATAAACTCTCCATGCTCTTGATGGTTTATAAAGTGATCAAAAATGTGTAATTCCAATTTATCAATTTGCTTACCTTAACTAAATGATAATCTATAAAACCTTTGATATTAAATTCATATCTCTACAGTTTGCTAATTTTATGCTCAAATAGTTGCAATTAATTCATTTCATAAAGAAAAATTACAAAAGAATAGGACACGTAATTGAATAACCTGATTTCGATAATTATGATGCAATTAAATAGCCATCAAAGTGCAGGAATACCCACTTCAATAAACCCTCACGAGGACTTCACATCCCTGCAAATTTATGGAACAAATAAATAAATAAAAAATCAATGAGAAATAGAATTCAAAAGCTCCTCGGGGAAAAAAAATCATGAGTGACTTCCAAAAAATAATTTGAAGATAAAGCTGATAAAACATATAGAACCAAATAAAGAGATATTATAAATGAAAAACAAAGGTAATAGAAGTAGGTACATGAGTTTTAAGCTAAACAACAAGAATGATAAAAGTGCATCATCCTCCATAATCAATCATGAAGAATCATCATCATCAATTATGGCAGTATTCTGTTGCTGAAAAGATGAAATAGCAGTGGAATAAGATCATTTTGCATTTGTTCTTTTAATTTATTTATTTTTTTCATTTTTTTCGAGAACAGAGGATATTTCTAGATTATTATGAAGAGAGAGATCATAGGACTTCAAAACCATCAAAGCACATGATATCCAATTATATATATGACATTGTTCACAATCGATGAGTTCTCAACTACCTTATAGTCCTACCGGTGACAGACATGAATTCGCCGTGATACTTGGATTATAGAATATCAAACATACTAAAGACTACCAAGACAATTACATAGGAATGAAGTTAAGTTGTAATTGAGAACAAATAAGTTTAGACATCTAAAAAAAAAAATTGTCATGCAAGGTCATCTCTATTAAACTTTTAAAATCATAAAATATTTGAGATATATCAGCCATTAAACTTTCACAAATTAATTGGATGTATCTATAACATCTCAATGATGTTTTGACATGAGAATTAATGAGCATAAATAGATTAAAAGAAGAAGAATAACATCTCCTTTACCCAAAATAGCTAAAATTTACAACATTTCAAGAAAGCCAATTTCTTATAGATGTTTTATCAAACAACTTGCAGTGGCATTAAACATTGAGCATATTACTTCCCAACTCAAATCCATAACCCCCCTCCCCCCCCCCAATTTTATTCAAACCTTAAAATAAAAATCTCAAAAGAAAAATATAAGACTTCGAAAAAGTGATAAACGGCACAGACAACAAAATTAAAGTGATATTATATAGAGACTTACACCTTAGAAAAGGATCCGTAATTCTCGTCGGACTAAAGAAAAGAGGGCTTATCCACAATTCTCTTCTGCCACGAAACTACGCAGCTATACCTGGACACCAATATCAGTAAAAGAGAAAATACATAAGCATATAATAAGCTAAAATCAAGGATTTGAAGAACCAAAATTGTATCACATTGCTCTTCACCAATCATGGATATATATTTGCCGTTTATGCTTTATCAGCTCTCTTCCTCTTATATGTCGTGTGTTTCAAATTAGAATTTTCAACAGTATTGTCAATTTAACTCGTAATGCATAAGCTTTGAACCGTTAGGAGAAGAAGAGATTTGAGAGAGATGATCCATCATTTTGGCTCTAAGGCCTTAGCAATTGTTAATAATAAATAATCTAGAAATGGAGGAAAAAGATCTAGAACGATCTGGAATGGTGAGAAAAAGTACTGTGGTTTGCTAAAATACCAATCATACGTAATAACTATTTTACCCCTGCACGATAATATAATTATGAAACTGCCCTTGGTCGTCCTGGTCGTCTTCACCTTTCTATATGATAGAATAGAAATACTAATATAATGAGAAAGCATGAAAATGTGTTATTTATGTTTCAGTGATATCTTTGTGTGAACCTTGATAGTGAGAGTTTCATATGTTTTTTCGGTTTTCATGGACATTGTACAACTTCTGTCTATAACGTCAAGCTCAAAAAGGCAACTGCAATGAAAACAAAAGTTGCGTATAAGCCACTGCCCATCGTACATGATGGTGCAAACCAAGGTAACTCATATGATTGGTAAGGTTATGTAGGGAAAAAGAGAGCAATAATGTTGTCTCATCGAGTAGACAATATGGTAAAAAGTTTCAATTTAGATTTTGTACCCATAGAGATATGCTGCCGATTAAATGAAAATAAGGAGCTACATCCAAAAAAAAAAGTTGAGCAAATACATGATAACCATATGGAAAGACATAACAGAGGATTGGCGCCATCTGCTTTTTTCAACAAATTTTCCGAATAACCAAGAAAGGCCCCAAGATACGCAACATATACATCTTAGTTAAACTAATCAATTTCAAAGAAAGAAAACAGCATAAGGTTGTCCTATGTTAACACAAGCATACAATTTCATACGTACGCCAATTTAGTGGTTGCCATATTATGCAACACACCAATATCACTTAGAGGAACAAAGAAGAAATATCTCATCTTTGGTAGCTACTAGTTAATTCATAACTACAAGTATGTTTCAAAACAAAGAAAAAACTACTTGTTAATTTTGGGGAGAAGCTACAGTAAATAGGCAGATTCAAACTGATCTTTTTTTGTATAAATCGAGAAAATTTTCGTGAGTAATAGCACGTTGAGTTTCCATAGGTGATATCTTTTCAAATTTAAATATATCTTAGGAACTTTTACATTCTAGAATGAAGAGCTTTGCTTTTATGACTGGAATTTATGTTCTCATGTGCTAAATCAGCCATCAAAATGAGTACTCATGGGGAAAAAGAGTAAATTTGCTACATATTCGGGAATTCTATCGATTTTATTTCTCAATATCATATTCAAAAGGTGAGTACATAATTTTTATATTAGAAGTAGTGAAGTTTTTTTAACCATCTCTTGAGCAAAAAATTTAAGTCGTTAAAGGTCTAACGGCCTCCAGTCTAGACAAGACAGTTATACACATCATTTTTTATATCATACACTGCACAACAACCAAAACTCCTCGACAGTGAGTAACTCGCCCCTACGCCTTCTACCAAATTCATCTCGAGTTGAAACTCCATAACAAAACTCTCGAGAAACTGAATGAATAACTTTTGTATAGTCAAAGACTAACAATAACTTGTAAACAACCAATCATATCAAGGAATGCAGAAATTAATATGAACATCATTCAAAGATCGAGATATTATACACAAACAAAGAAAATAAATAAGAAATTCTCATCTATTCTATAGATTAGAAAGCATTTAGAAAATGATAAAAGAAGTTGAACTCCATAGAATTTACAGAGAACTTATCAAATTCAAGAGAAAAATAAAAGAAAGTTTACAAATAACTTACCTGAAATTGAAGAATTCGAACAACAGAGGAAGTTACAACCTACAATTTGGCAAGCCAAGAGATGAGCTCTTTGATAGCAAGTAATGCCTATCTTGTTTAATTAAAGCATGAAATAGAAATTTCTAGAGAGAGATATTTTTGCACTTGTGTTTGATATTTCTCCACATGGAGAGAAGTTAGGGAACAAGTAGGATAAAATTAAATTTTGTGTAAAATAACAAATTACTCCATATTCACGCTTTCTTAACAACAATTTTCCTCGAACAACGAATTATTTTTTACCTCCTGTACTTCTCATCTCATCCTCTATATTAAGTATAATTATGATTTACCTAAAAAAAAAAAAGAGGCAATTTATTGTTCATCAAACTAACTACAAAGTAATTGATATTTTTATTAAAAAATATATATATATTTTTAAAAAAATACATAAATCCGGGAAAATTAAAATTAAAAATCTAGATAAAAAGAAAATTGGGTAAGAATGTTTCATTCATCAAACTACAAAGTAATTGAAAATTTTATTTAAAAAAAAAAAAAAAAAAAAAAAAAAAAATAGAAATCCGGGAAAATTAATGTCACGACCCAAAATTGAGTCATGAGTGGCACCCACAATCAACCTCCTAAGTGGACGGACCAAGGAATCTAAACCCCAACATATACCAATAATTCAACTACGAATAACAACAATAACGCGGAAGCCCCAAAATTTATTAAAGTAACCAATCAAATAAACCTCTAAAGTCTATTGCATATTATCCCCAAAATCTGAAAGTCATCACATCAAGGACATCTAATCTTCAAATACTAGGTCTAAGAGTATTAAAGGCACCAAAATAAATGAATAAAATAGTTTATGTCCGAAAACTAAGGACATCATGCCATGACCAAGAGAATCCAACACGAGCTGGAATGAATAGCTCACCCTGGAACCTGAGGTGCTAGAGACTGGCTAGAGCTGAGGGCGAATCGAAGTCACTGATACACTCGTTGCACTCCACAAAAGGAAAACAACGAAAAATACAAGTAGGGCTCAGTACGGGGCAACATGTACTGAGTAGGTATCATTGGCCAACCCAAAATAGAAACTAATATACAATGAATAATAGTATAAAATCAACTATAACACTTAGCAGGTGATAAGAAACAACAACATGAACAAGTGACCGTTGAGCAAGTATGTAATTAATCACAGTATCAAACACACACACGAGGACTCATGCCTCCACATCACACTTGTTTGGGGAAAATGTGTTCATTGAGATTGAGTACATTAAGTTAATTCAATATCTTTTTCCTTTAATGTTACTGTGTCAGAACGTGACACTCCGATCCAATTATACTGTGTCGGAACGTGACACTCCGATCCAACAATACCGTGTCAGAACATGACACTCCGATCCAAAAATACCGTGTCGGAACGTGACACTCCGATCCAATAATATTATTAATTTATCATTTATTATCACCACTTTTCAATTCATTAATAATATTACATCAAGCCTTCTTTATTCAAGGCATCACTTTGATAGAGAGGTTTTCAGATTATAAATCTCACAGTCTCAGGATTTTAGACCAATCACAAACCACACAACCAAGCCACACAATCACATAATCAAGTACATAGAGAACTTCACAGTATCATTCAATGTATATCAATCGCTATTAAGAGTTTATCTATCAATAGAATAAACCATAACCTACCTCCACCGAAGAACCGAAGTCAAGAACGTTACTTCACCAATACTTTTCCTCTCCTAAATCTCCTCAATGCCTGCGAACCTTTCCAATCTATCAAGTATATATGCATAATTTGTAAGTTAAACAAGTCTATAGGCACCCAAAACTATAATCAATTTCCTAAAGTTCAAGCCTAAGGGTTTTCTAAATTCTTCCAATTAGCATAACTTTAATGGAATTTAAATAATACAATACACCTGCCTTAACATATCCAAAACTTGTTTTATAATATGATAATTAGAAGAACCAAATTTAGAACGAAAACTAATTGGTTATGAACCAATATCCTGCCCAGAGAACAAACTACAGAACGTTACTATATGGCCACAATTTAATCAACTTTATTCTTCTCAATTCCTCAAATCATTATACTTTTATTATTTTAAAGTAGCAATCATTATGCCTTTAACAAATTTCCAGCATCCTAACCATATTAGTGAATTTGTAGTGTCAATCCGCAAGTAAATAAAATTACAACATCTAAGACCATCCAACATTCTTATACATTATTGTCAATCATTACCCACCACAACTTGTCTAGCATAGGTTTTTAAGAACCTACCTTTTCTATTGTTTTCTAACCAAACAATACCATAATGTATATTGCATATGGTAGCAGTTACTGCACAAGACCAAAAAAAAGAACGAAAAGAGAATTATATGCAGAAACTTTTCCAACTAACAATTGATTCTTTCTATCCCTCCTTAGCTCATTATTATCCTAATCATTGGCATCATTAATTTCTTATACAAGATTCCTCTAATATAACAAATTACATACATAATTTGTTAGTCTCTTTCCATATAATAATATAAAATCATAAGACAATAGGCATAGTATGATGCCATTCAACAGACATTAGAGCATTATTATTATTACCCGCATGCGCTCGGCGACCCCCGCTCCTAATCTGCCTGTACATGTAAGTCTTCTAACCTAATTTATTTTCCCTAAATTAATAATAAATCAAAATTTGCTAAACTTTATTAATTTTATTCCTATCTATGGGCTTGGCCCATTTATAATCAACTAAAAATTAATTATTTAATACATACCCACCAACTAAATAAATTACTTAATAAATATCTGTCAACTAAATAACCATAGTTACACGAATAGTTCAAGATATTCATTTAGAATCTATCAAAAGAGTCTTTTATGAGATAAAATAGACCTAGTACTCAAAACGACCAAATGGGTCATTACAATTAAAAATAAAAATTTAGATACAAAGAAAATTGGATGATTCTTATCTATTTTCATTAACAATACAGTGAGAATTGAGAATGAATTTTTCAAATCTTTTTTTCTTTTTTTAAAAAATGGAGTAAAAGAGCAAATCCCCAAATATAGATGTGTTTATAAGCGGAAAAATAACATATAGAAATTTGAAAGAAAAACATACCTCCAATTTGCTGAGCGGAAAGAGAGGATTTTTAACAAAAAGATTGTGATGAAAGAGAGGAGATTAAAGAGAGTGTGCTAAAATGCAAGAGATTAATGAAAGCTCTTGCTTTGCTAGTGCTGGAGAGAAAGGGGAAGATTTGGATCTTAAGATGAAATTACTATTTTACCCTTATATAGTAATGATATTTTCTAAAATGCCAGTGGTCGTCTGATCGTCTTCACCTTTCTATATAATAGAAATTCAATTGTTGATTGGTCATCTATCATGTTCATAGATTATTTCTTTCAAAATATAAAAAACTTTTTTTTTTTTACTTTTTATATATTCATTTGAAAACGTTGCGTTTCTCAGAAAAAAAAAAAAAAGGAAGGAAGGAAGAATAGATAATAGTATTTTTTTTGGTTGAAATTTCAACTATATATGAACAAGTATAGTTGTGGCAGGGTACGGTAGATACCTAATTATCGTATCGAATTAAAAAAAAATTGATATCATGATTTTTGGATTATGGTATTTGAGTGATATATAGTATATATCCTGGAAAAAAAATTGGTATCACTTGATACGATATTCGATATTTATAAATAAAATATCAAAATATTGAATATGTATCAAAGTGTATAGTTACATAACTAGTTCATATATAATATGATAAAACTAACAAATATACGATCTAATACTAATACAAAATTAAATATTTAGATGTTGGAACTTTATCTACTTTTATCTTATTGAATGTCTTTTGTGTAATTTAATAACAAAGGGAGTTACTTTTACTTTTTAAAATATATATTTCTACATATGTGTAAGGTGTTAATATTATATCATTGAGATGTTTTTAAAATTTTGAAGTCACAATTCTCTATTATATAAGTATATATAAATTGAAGTTGAACAAACTATACCACTTTATTATATCACAAAATATAGAACCATACCGTATTAATTTGGTATGATAATGATATAATATTTCTAAAAAATTTAAAAACCCAAATTATCGAATTAAAATTTTAAATTCCGTACCATATCATACCATACCGAACCAATAGAGCATGTGCTAGAAAAAAAGGAGACAATCTAATACGATCTATAAAGTGGGAATTTTTTTTTCCTATAAAGTGAAAAAGAAAAGCTATCAAAGTAGTCTCTGCATATGCAAACACCAAAAACTGAATTAATTAATTAATCACATTACTACTAATTAATTTATCCTAAATTCACACTTTGAACTTAATTACTTCTTTTGCAAAAGTAAAGTTTAGTTTAATTAGATACTCTAATTAACGTTTCTTTCTTTTGAAGTCTAGCTAATTAAAGAAGTTAATTAATACTAATAATTTGTGTCACACTCGAAAAATTAGTTAGAGCCTTTTATAATTAAGCAATCCAATTAGCCTAATACTAACAAATTTTATATTATTATCATGACATATTCATCCATAATAAACGAAGTTTCCTATTTGTTTGATGCAAATTAAATATCAGGTATGAATTGGATTATTAGGTGTGTATAAAGTCCTACATTGTTAGCTAAGAAGGACTATCTTTATCCGTTGCTTGAAGACGTATACACACAAGGAGAAGTTGTGAGCTTTGATGATCGTAAATACTGAATACTCATAGATGTGGATGGCACGAAGTGAATTAATTTTTGTATACAAGTTTCTACTATACTATATATATGTATAGCAGCTTGTGAATTTTGATAATATAGGCATGTAAAACTTAATTGGTTTGAAAAGAAATCTTGCACACGAATGAACTTATATATTATAGTAATTGAAAGGTAAAGGAAATGATATATAAGATACATAAATGCTCGACTTTTTGAGGAAAAAAAAAACGTACATACTTGTTATAAAACAGACAATATCTCTTATCATAATAAAAATATCTTTGAACTGACTTAGTCCAACATGAACAACTTTTTCCCAACAAACATATATATGATGCAATTATTATGTTAGTTTCTTGAAATTTTTTAGTGTATCACAATATATCTCTTGTTTTTCCCTTAATGTGAGAGCTATATTTGGTTAAGGGTCATCAATTTAATATATATTTTTATCAAACAATTATTTTACATTATAGATACACATTATTTTACAGATATTAAATCTTGAATATTCTTATCGAAATTCTCGATTCGTTAATTATTGTGCAACGTGAACACCAATAGTCAAGAACTCCAACGTACATGTGTTGATTTAGTCATGCCCATTAATTAGGTCATTACCAAGTCGTATAATTAAGTATCCTTCAAAATTAAAAAATAATAAACTTCTAATTAGGGTTGACTTGAATATTAATCATGTTAGAATGAGAGAATATATTTACTATGACCCAGTTCTTTTATTTCTTAACAATTAATATTCAAATTTACTAAAATAAGAGACTTATTGAACTTGTCTACGAGCTGTTACGAAGTGTCATTATTTTAGATTGAATGTATCATATAAAATTTATCTTTCTATTAATTTCTGCAAATTTAACAAGAAAAAAAAAACATATGATTTGAAACGATGAACCAATCATACTATAGTAGTAGATGTACATTGCTAACGCTACGCAAAATTTTGTATAAATATTTATTTGTATGTGATTGATTAAGTGTAAACATTCGACGAATTTATTTTTCTGCCCAAAATTTTGTGTGCTGCCCAAATTAAAATGTTTTATTCTGCCGACATAGAGCTTTAGCAATATAATAATGATAATGATGTGGACTCAAATTCAAGAAACAAATTAAACACGTGGTTAATTTATGCATTTAAGTGAGGCGATATTTTCTCCGTCACAAAATAAGTGATGATTGAATAGGTATGTAATAAAAACATTATTATAATTTCTTTGTTTTGGGGGCCGCTTCACACAACTTTTGAAAGGTAAGAATGACTTTCTGAAATTCTTTCTAATCTTTTCTATCTATCTTTAAAAGAACGTACGTAACATGCGTTAGATATTTTTATAATTATAAATTATTTCAACGAGTATATAATTAAAAAAGTTTAAGATTAAATAAGTTTGCAAAATTGCTCAATTTCAAAGAGTATTCAAGCGGAAAATTGATTCATTTTCTTTTGTTTTGAAACAATCGTCTGAAAGAAGGATATTTTTGAGCTATTTGAATAGTTGAAGGACATCTTTTAGCTTGTTAACTTACAATGGCGAGGAACTTTTTAGCAAAAGACATAAAGAAGGATAAAAATTGACCTATTTTAAATAATTTAAGAATATTTTTTACTCTTTTTCTGTATACTTATAAAGTGAAATAACAAGCTTGTAGAGATTATTTATCTCTATCAAGATAAGTGTGTGTTGAATCCTTTACAAATAGTATACTTTTAAAAAAATCCAATACAAATATGATAATATTTTTGAAGAGTCTAATGTCGACGTAGATTTATCTATCAATCTATATAGCCACAACATTCGCATGTTCCTAAAATAATATAAATAAATGTGCTCTTTGAACTTTTATGTGGCTTGGCAGCAAGTGGCATGCAGAAATCACCCATGAAAAAAAAAACCTCTTTTGAGCTTTGATTTCTTTTGATTTAAATTATGTGGTCCAAAGTACATTGGTGTTATTTTTTATTTCATTTTTAGTTATATTTTGTTGGGGATGAGTAAAGGTGTGAATGAGAAAATAAAATAAAGGAAAATGAAATTTTGAAATGTTTTTTTAGAAAAATTGAATTTTGTACTTCGTTAGATAGGAAAAGGAAGATTATTGCGTTTATATATAGAACTGTTTTTTCTAACTTTTAAAGAGTTGAGAAACGAGCAAGTCTCATGTTATGTAATTTTTCTCTCCTCATTTATATGTTGTTTTTAAAGGGAAAGTAAATATAGTGTAATTTGCTTTGTTATTTAAGTTTGATAAAATTCTGTAATTTGTATTACCACAATTTTAGAATATTTCTTCCATTCGATTTTGAGAGGAATTAATTCAATAATTGTAACAACAGTAAGTGGATTAAATTTTTTAAGAACATACAAGAAAATTATGGGCTCAATGTGTTTTTTTTCCTATATTTCTAATTTATTGCTTTGAACATAGTTTTGATAACAATTTTGATGCATATTTATTCGATTTCTAGATATTGGATAAAGTGTAATAGATATTGGATAGAATAATTAATATGCGCAAGTTGATCAAAATACTATTATTTTTAATCAAAACACTATTATTATTATTGAAAAGGAAGAGAAAAGAGAAAATAAAAGCTTTAATCTCTTTTTGATATAGGTATATAAATTAGATGGCCAAATATTCACGTTTTTTTTTTTTCTTTTTTGATACAAAAGGAACTGTACTTTTGACTGACCAGCCCCTTTTTTTGATTTCTCATCCGCTATTTGGAGTCCACATTGAAGCTCCAACTAAATTCGGATCGCGCTCTGTAGGGTCCATTAAGGGGGGCGCTCCCAACATGATTTTCTCCATACCCAGGGCTCAAACTTGAGACCTCTGATTAATGGTGAAACACTCCCCACCAGTGCACCACAACTCATGTTGGTACTAGGCCTTTTTTATTCGTTGCTTTGATAGAAATATGTTGCACTCAATAGATTGGAGCTTTTTATACACCAACCAAGCTATAGTTTGGCTATTTTTTTTATTAAAAAAATTGGTGCATTTTCATCAAAAGTATTTTTGGAGAATAATAATTTATATTTACTTAATTAATTTGAAAAATATTTTTATTAATATTAATCATTACAATTTGTATTGATCAAACTTTCAAAAGTGCTTGGGGACAAAAAGAATAAAAAAATAAAAATCTGAAAAATAACTTTTGCGACTATTCATAAAAAAAAATTAATCAAACGTACACCTCAAATAAAATAAACACTTTTTACTTATGAGAAATTTGGCCAAACATGTCATTATTAGTTAATACTCCTACTGTTCTTAATTACTTGTCCACTTTTGAATTGACACACCTATTTAGAAAACAATGATTGTCATAGTGAGTTTATCATTTTATCCCTATTAATTATGAAGTGAATGAATTAAAAACTTAAAGAGTTTCAAGAAGTTCTACATTTTTCAAAGTAATTAATTGAGGATATAATAGGTAAAAAAATAATTATCCTTTTTTGATTTGTTAAAATGAACAAGTAATCAGGGACAACTAAAAAAATAAAAATGAACAAGTAAAAAAGAAAGAGTATCATTAATAACCTTTTAGTGCCATTGTACCTAATACTAACCTTTTTCTATAATTAATCAAGAATTAATTAATTCTCCAATGTTTGTTTAAACTTTAATTTCCTTTTTTGTAAGCAAGTTGCCACGTGCAAAGAGAAATCCAATTGCGTAAGCCACTTGCAAAAGTAAGTAGTCCGAAGTGATGGAGTCAAAAATATATTTAGAATATTATAATTAGAGACGGAGTTAATATTTTACTTACGAATTCTGCAAAAATAGAAATATATTCAAGATATAAAACTCATGAATATAAGCAAAATGTATTGAATTCCTCTGAACACGTAAGCTAACCTTTGGATCCATTCCTATGCAGAACACAATAGTTTTAGTCAGTGGCAAATCTAAAGGTAAAAAATAGGGCATCGGAATCCATGGTTTCTTCGTAAAACTAGATATTTTATGTACATATTTTTTAAAATTTGTATATTATTATATTCTGACACCCCGTACTATAAGAAGACTATCTGATCCACATGGTTAAATGTTGAGCTTTTGACTTTGAGGATTAAGAATCAATTCTCACTGAATACATTTTTCTTGGTGCATTCATGTTCGGATCAATTCCCACTTAATACATTTTTCTGGGTGCACCCATATTTGAAAAATCCTAGATTCGCCTCTGATTTTAGTGTATATTTTGTATTTGTATTAAAAAATAAATTAGTATATACAAATTATTTACCAAGAATCAAATAACTTTCTTTTTCTATATTTAAAACTCATAAACTTCAAAAAAAAAAAAAAAAAAAGTTGCGTTGCCAAGTAAAATCCAACAATTTTTATATAGCTAAAAGATATTATCCTAAACAATTTGCACGATATAATTTTTCGATAAAAATATTAATTCAACTCCCTCCCTCCAACCCTACTCTACCTCTTAGTCTAGACCCCCACCCCCACCAAATTTAAAACGCACACACCACAAATAACTACTATATATTATGACTTGCATAGTGAGTCCCTTTAAGAGTTATAAACAAAACAAAAAAAACTTAGAGAGAAAAAAAAAAACCATGAAATGCAAAAAAAAGTCCAAAGTATTTCTAGTTCCATATCCAGCACAAGGTCATGTAACACCAATGCTTAAATTAGCTTCATTGCTAGTTAATCATGGCATTAATCCAATAGTTATAATTCCAAATTTCGTAAAAATTGACTCTAAAGATGTAAATATTTCCATCATGTCTATTTCAGATGGACTAGATCAAGATGGACTAACAACGTCTTCAGGTCGCGATTTCTTCGCGATAGAAAAGTCTATGGAAAATTACATGCCATGTCAACTCGAAACGATAATTCGAGATCAAGAAGATGGAATTGTGTGTTTAATTGTTGATTTGCTTGCTTCATGGGCTATTGAAATTGCTAATAAGTGTGGTGTTCATGTTGCTGGATTTTGGCCAGCCATGTTAGCTACTTATAAATTGATTAATTCAATTCCAGAAATGTTACATGATGGAATCATCTCTGAAACAGGTAATATTCATACTTTTTTTTTTTCGACTTTTATTTCACGCGATGTATGGTATTCAATCACTTTAGCGTTCTCACATATTAATTAGGAGTTGTGTCGTGTAAAGCATATTAAAAGAAGAAGCGCTTCCTGCTAGGATTTTATCAACTCAGACTTGAGACCTATATTTAAACATAAAGGGATCATATTCTTCCCATCACAAACCCCCAATGATCTTTGTAGACATAGTTTTTTTCTTTAATTTATTAGTTTCTTTTACTCGGCGGCGGATATATCCCTGCTTTAGAGCATCGACTAATTAATATTAATCGCTATGTACGTAAGACCCAAGAAAGGGAAAGTGCTCCTTGTCGAGATTTTTTTTTTCATATTCAAGACTTAAACTCGAGGCATCTAGTAAAACATAAAGGGATCATTTTCATTCTATCACAATCAATAGCTTTTTCAGATATAATTATTTCTTTCATTGATCCTTTTTTTAAAACACAATCAGATTATTTAATAATAATTAATATACTATACTGTATATTATGACTTGCATAGGCTAATAAAGTATTTTTATGAGTAGAAATTTTTGGTTCAAATTGTAAATATTTTTTGTGTATTCGTAAATGCTCGTTACATATAAGTTAACCACTTCAAATGTGTTTTTTTTTAATTATATGTATTAACATTAGCCTCAATAAGTTATAAAACCTCTGACTTGTTCCAATTGCAATTAATGTGTATAATTAAAGGAAATGCTTCTTAATAGGCGCAAGCTTGAGAACGTACACAATGATTTTCCCCCAAAATTTAAATTAAAAGTGTAAGAATATTTTATCATGTATTCAAACATTTATTGGAATAAATAATTGTTTGAGTGTCTAAATAAAATTTGTGATTGATGTGAATCAAGTACTATATATATTAATATTTTAATTGAGTAATATATTTAGCCTTTTAATGCAAGTAACTTGTAACATAAATATCTAGTCAGATAATTCATGAATCCAAGAAGCTGATATATACGTGTCGATTGGTTATTTGTTTAAAGCTAATAAAAAAACAATTTGATTAAGGAGCAATTAATTAAAGTAATTAAATAGTACTAATAATTATTAGGTCAAGGTCAACTTATCTCATTCTAACATGATGTCATCAGGGGCGGAGACAACATATAATGAGGGGGTTCATTCGAATCCCCTCGGCAAATAATATTACTATTTATATATAGTTAAAATTATTTTTTAGGTATGTATATTAGATGTCGAACCCCCTTCCACTAGTTTGCGTGTTTATTTCTTAGATTTTAAACTCCCTTATTAAAATTTCTGGCTTCGCCACTGGATGTCATATTAAAGTCAACCATAAGAGGTTCATGATCAAATGATGTTTTTTTTTTTAAAATATAACTTATTTCATAAAGTTTTTATTTTAAATTTGTCTTTTTTGTTGTTCTTTTATTTATTCAACTTGGAAATTGACATACATGATTAAAGGATAATTTGTTATGTTCACATGCAACCACCAATGATAACCAGTATTCCATGTGTTTTATTATTCTTAATTAATTAAGAATAATTTTAAAATTATAATCAAAAGCTAAAGGATAAATTTAAAAAAAAAAATCCTCGAATAAACATGCAGAATTAACCTACAATCTGCTTATTTCACATTGGAACGATGTCATCAAAGGAAAAATATAAGATGATTTGTTCATAATAATCATATGAACATACAACAAAATTAAGCAAATCCAGATGTTACGAGGACAAAATTGAACCTTTTTCATAATAAAAATTGTGTGTATGGTTTAAATTTTATAACATTCAATATGATTATAATCTATTTTAATTGAGAAATTGTATGAGTAACAATAATTGACAATGCCACAGGTTGTCCATTACACAATGATTCAATTTGCCACTCATTTGATCAACCTACAATTAGACCACAAGATTTACCATGGCTTATTGGAAATCCAAATGCAAGAATTTCAAGATTCAAGTTTTGGACAAGAACAATGGAGAGAACAAAAGCCCTTAAGTGGTTATTAATAAACACTTTTCAAGATGAATGTCACAATAATAAAGACCAAAATACAACAAATTTTGATACCAAAATACTCCTCCCAATTGGGCCTTTGAACACTCATGTAACAATCAAGAATTCAAGTTTTTGGGAGGAAGATTTAAGTTGCATGAATTGGCTAGATAAACAAGTTGTTAATTCAGTATTGTATATTTCTTTTGGGAGTTGGGTGAGTCCAATTGGTGAAGCAAAAGTTAATAGTTTGGCATTGGCACTTGAAGCAACAAAAAGGCCTTTCATTTGGGTGTTAGGCCCATTATGGAGACAAGGTTTACAAAAGAGCAATTTGGAGAGGATTTCAAAACAAGGGAAGATTGTGTCATGGGCACCACAAATGGATGTGCTACAACATGAAGGTGTAGGGTGTTATCTGACGCACTGTGGATGGAACTCGACTATGGAAGCTATACAGTCTAAGAAACGACTGATGTGTTATCCGGTCGCGGGTGATCAGTTTGTAAATTGCGCTTATATTGTTCAGAAATGGCGAATCGGGGTCATGATTGATGGTTTTGGAGTGAAAGATTTGGAAGGAGGATTGAGAAAGGTCATGGAGGATGATGGAATGAGTGAAAGAATTTCTAGGCTAAATGAGATGACAATGGGGAAAGTGGCTAGCTGTAAAGCAATGGATAACTTGACAACATTCCTTTCTAGTGTTAGGATGTGAAAATTGTATACCAAAACAATATAATATATGCTTCATATATATATGGTTGATATACATGTACAAGGTTTGAAAAAGTTTCATATCACAAGAGTCTATTGTGTACACAATGTTACCTTGTATTTTTTTTGCAAGAAATTGTTTTCATAGCTTTTCGAACTCGTAACCTCTTGATCACATGACAATAACTTTATCAATTATGTTATGACTTTCCTTCATTCCATTGAGCATTGAACACACACAAATAATTAATAAAGCAACAAAGCTGGACAAAGTAAAAAAAAACTCATGATGGAAGTGCCATCGGCCCTATAAATTAGTCTGTCCGACAATGCACAAATTTAAATTTAGTCAAACTCTAATATGGATATCGAAGAAACAAAAAAAAATAAAAAAAAAATGAATAAAGTAGGTCAACTAGCTAACATATATTAATGTACTCCCTCATCTATGTGCATTATTTAATTTGTCCATTATTAATTTAAAACACACACAAAGTTTCCTATGATTTTTTGATAATATAATCCTTTGGTCTCACAAATTAATGTATCATGTGCTTCTCATCTGACACCAAAGATTGCTCTCTGATTTTGTCCGTGATGTGCGGGAGCAAGTAGCAACAGGCTAACACATGTATTAATAATATATAAATTAGTTAATTATGAAAAAATTATATTAAAATTAGTTATACATGATTTAATTATTTGAGTTATTTATTTCTTTTTTTTAATCTGCATAAAATTATATACAGATTCATGCATAACTTATATATATATATATATATATATATATATATATATTAATTATGCAGGTTTTTACACAAATATCATATTAAGTTTATACATAATTATAATCAATTATCAAATATGATATTACTTATATATAAAATATAATACACATATTATATTTTTTCTAACCAACCACCAAATGACCTAAGAGAAAAAAAGTCCTAGCAATAAATTAAGAAAGCAATTGGCACAAACTTTTTGTCTTTAAGATAATAAGAAAATGTCCAAGTATAATTAATAAATTAAGAAAGCAATATTTGGCACAAACTTTTTGTCTTAAGATTCTGTTGGTGTCTGACCAGCTTATCCACATACAACTGCATCAAATATTAAACATAATATATAAGTTGGGAGTCACTTTTGTGGCGGACAAGATAAGAGAAATGAGATTGAGATGGTTTAGACATAGATAAAGGTGTGTTGATGCTCAGTGAGGAGGTGTGAAAGACTGGTTGTAAAGGACACTCAGAGGTGTAGAGATGAACCGAAAAAATATAGGAGAGAGGTGATTACACAAGATATAACACAACTTCATATTACCAAGGATATGACTTTAGATAGGAAGGAATAAATGTTGTGTATTAGGGTAGAAGGATAGTAAATCGTAGTACTAGTCATACCCTTATAGTTCTTGTCATTTAATGTGTTTTCGATTATCACAGTATTTTGGTGTTTGTTAGTATTATTTTCTTGTAGACTTTGTACTGCTTTTCTTATTAATGAGTAATGGCAATGCTTTCTCTATCTTCACGAGATAATGATAAAATCTGTATATATTTTGCCCTTCCCAAATTGCACTTAATAAAATTTTATTGAGTATGTTATTATTATTATCGTAATAAGTAAGGTATATAAAATTAAGATCCGTTGAATTTAGACCATAATGGACGCAAATCTCTTCCAAGTTGAATACTAAAAATGAAAGGACACAATCAATCGATCTCCACCACCAATCTCTACTAGCCCTTTTTTCAAGTTTATTATTTTAATAATGATTACTAAAGTATTAAAAAATGACTAATAAAGTTAATCTTTTTAATCATAAAAGTTATTTAATTTCTGAATTTTCACCCCAAAGATCACGTAAGTCGAAAAATAGATATATATTAATTCATCATTAGTGTACTTTATTTATATTGCTTTTATAATATATACATTTGTTATTAATTTACGAAGTTAATTATCTTGCTTACATACTTGTGTTTATAATTAACTACTTGTGTTTGACATGATTAACTAGAGTTATCTTCAAGCTAAAGATTGGGAAATTAATTATCCCTTTATATCTTTTTATTTGGAATTGAAGTAACTTGAGCTTTTACAAAAATTGAAATATAATTCTTATTTTCAAATTGTTTCATAAGTATATATTTTTTAGTTTATTTACGTGTTTTATAAATATCTAAAATGCTTTTATAGGTCAAAATAAATTTAAAAATCATAAATTAGCATTGTACGATCTAGCTATTTGAAGAATACAAAGTTACGAGTTTCACGATAAATTAGTATTGTACGATCTATTAAATATGATTTTTATTATGACTCATTTGATATGTAAGATGAGATAAATAAGAATATTTTACGATATTAGCTATCCCACCTTCTAAAAGAGATAATTAATAATCTCATTATTCTAGTATATTCCATAAGATCACTATCCTTATCCCATCAATCAAATGTGAAGTAAAATAATCATTCACATTTCGAAATTGTTATCCTCTCATTCCACAAATCAAACACTAGTACTTGTATAATACAAAAATAATTCCCTTTCTACCCAGCAACCAAATGATTGCTAAGCCTACTTCGTAACCTAAATAATTAATAGGTTAGTAATATTTAATCTTTTAGTTATTGATAAAATTTAATTTTGATTTTTGTAATATTTGAGTAAGCACTAGAGTTTTCTCATGCTTTTGGCATCGAGAACCCCTAGTGAGAGACTTGCACGATGGACTAGTTAGAATAGAATTTCAACTCAATACTTTTTGAGTGAAATTTTGAGAAGAGTTTCTCTTGGCAGAATAGTAGTATACAAAGCGGTCACTAGAGAGAGGGGCCTATAACGTTCAATTGAGATGCACAATTTTAATGATTTACTTATAAATATTCACAAATTTATTAGGGCAAATTACAGAAATCACATACTTTAAAGGCAAAATTACAATTTATCCCTTAAAAGTTTATAATTACAGAAATCCCTCATTTTCGCGCATCAAATTAGTGTATCAGCGCTTATATTATTGTATCTCGCGCATCAGATTAATGTATCAACTCTTATATTATTGTATCTCACGCATCAGATTAATGTAGCAGCACTTATATTATTGTATCTCGCATATGTATCAACACTTATATAGCTCAGACACATTAATCTGATGAGCGAGATACAATAATATAAGTGTTGATACATTAATCTGATGCGCGAGATACAATAATATAAACGCTGATACATTAATCTAATGAGCGAAAATGAGGGATTTTGGAAATTTGTAACACTTATAGGGGATAATGGTAATAAGTAAACTAAAAGGTGGAATTTCTGTAATTTTTCCAATTTATTATTATTTCACTACTTAATTAATATTAATTATATGTTGAGTAAAAAATGAACCGAGAAAGTATTATTAGAGCCCGTTTGGATTGACTTTAAAAAAGTAACTTTTTAAAGTGCTGGAACTTATTTTAAAAATAAGTAGTTATGTGTTTGGATAAAAGTGTTGCAGTTGAAAAAAAAGTTGTTGATGTGTTTTGCAAATAAGTCTTTGGTAAACACTTTTTTTAATCAAAATGTCTCGAAATACCCTTTAAGTTGTTAACATGATAAAAAGTTGATTAATTTAAGGTTTTTATACTTAAAAAAAAAAAATTAAAAAAAAATTATATTTTACATCCATAAGTAATAATATTTTCCTATCATTCACATATTTCTTTACCACCACAAATTATTTATAAGAGGAATAATAATAATAATAATAAATAAATAAAAAATAAAAAAATTAAAATAATAATAATAATAAAAATAAAAATAATAATAATAATAATAAAAAATAAAAAAATAAAAAATAAAATAAAAAAAATAATAATAATAAAAATAATAATAATAATAATAATAATTAAAAAAATAAAATAATAATAATAATAATAATAGATGTTAGGGTTAATTCAATATGGGCAATTTGAGAATTGTATAAAAGAATTAAGGGCAAAAAGGTAATATACTTGGTCAACATAAAAAGGCTTTTAAGTTTAAAAAAAAGAAGCTCCCCTCCCCTAGCTTTTAGCTTTTGGCTTAAAATAAGTCATTTCTGACTTAAAATAAGTCACTTTGATAATTGACAAACACTCTAATAAATCAAAAACTGGCTTTTAAGCTAGTTTGACCAGCCTAAAAGCCCATCCAAACAGGCTCTTAGTATCCCTCAAAGGAGAGTCATAATTTTTTTTTCAATTTAGCTCGTCATATCAAACTTATCACATATGAATAATTTGTCAAAAACGCACATAACAGTAAATTTACAATAAAAAAGATTTCTTCCTTCTCTCCATTATTTTTTCTCTCACTTTTTTATTTTGATTTCACAATCAGTGTTTGATGACCACATTAAACACCGATAAAATTCAGACCACGCAATACAAGACTTATTAGTGGGTGACTGCAAGATCCATAAGGAGGTGACGCTCTCGACATACATAATCATATATATATATATATATATATATATATATATATATATAAGAGAACCTTATGTCTGCTTACGTGACGTCACCACAAATCAAAATTCCCTTTTAATTTTTTTATTTCCAAAACTAGCCTTCCCTTTTTATGAAAAGTTGTGACTTTTATGAATAGTTGCGACTTCAATGAAAAGTTGAGACTTTTATGAAGAGTTGCGACTTTTATGAAGAGTTGCGACTTTTATGAAGAGTTGCAACTTTTATGAAAAGTTCTGGTTGTGACCTTTCCGAAGGGTTGCAACTTTTCCAAATAGTTGTAACCTTTCCGATAAGGCACAATAAACATTTGTTCACACTACCCTTAGTTATCTATAAATAGAGACATTTCTTCTCATTTTAAAACAACGAAAATTCTGAACTTCTTCTTCTTCTTCACAATTAAATATTTGTGTACTTTACTCATGTTGAGTGGCTCACTGACATCATTGTTTATATTACAGATCCTGATATGTTTTTTTACCATCATTAATTTATGTTTATGTTATTAAGGATAAATAATAAGATGTAATAATTTTCATTTTCCTTTACATTATTAATGTTTGTTGCTACATAATCTTGTATGTAATATAATATTGTATTTAGTTTTAATGACTGGTAATTTAAGTATTATTTTATAAATTTCATAATATTAAATTCCCACACGAAGCACGAATAATTTTACTAGTTTTCTCTATACATAAAATTGAAAGCCCAAACCTCAAAGCTCTAATTAAAGATAAAACGATCCCACCGATACAGCACGATTCACCTTTGGTGAAACAAAAAGGAAGTCTCCCGTCTCTTTCTTCCCTTACTTTCACACACGCATTTAACCAAACACGTAATGTGCAATTCACGCTATGTCTTTTCTCTCTGTATTTCTTCGAAACCCCTAAAAACCTCTGCTTTTATCTTTCTTTTTTAGCCAATTAGAGGTTTTTTTTTCTTTGATGCGGTGAAAGATCTTCTCCGGTCGGTGAACATATGGTTACGTTTGGTGTTTTCTTTTTTCAATTTATTTTGTATGATTTTTGTTAAATTATTATGGAGAGATCCGATTGCAAAGATTTCATGGACTTGTCTAACTCTTCGAGCTCCATCTCAGGTCAGCTCACTGCATTTTTCCCCTTCTTAAATGGGTTTTTTTTCAATTGATGATTCAGCTGGGTTTTTTTTTAGATGGGACCCAAGTTTCATTCTTGAATTGTGTTTTTTTTTTGTTTAAATTGGGTTGAAGTTTGGTGGGAATGAGCTGAATGCATATATGAGATTTGTATAGCTAATTGATTAGTTTGAGATAAAGGCGAAGTTGCTATTTTTTTTTGTTTTTGGGTTGATTATGCTTCTGCTTGAATTTGGTTTGAGTTACTGTTTTATTCCTATCTGGGTTTCAGCTATTTCATTTCTTAAGTGAAGTTTTTGTTTGTTAAATGGAATACGAGGAAACATGTATAGAGGATTAATATAGCGATCTAACTTCATTCTTGAAGTTTGTGGGGATGAGCTGAATGCATATAGGAGATTCATATATGGAAGAGTAACTGATTCGGCTCTGCTTGGATTTCATTTGAGTTGCTGCTTTATTCTATATGGGTTTCAGCTAGTTCGTTTCTTAAGTGGAAAGTGGGGGTTTAAAATGGGTGGTATAGATATAGAGGATTCATACAGAGACCCAACTAGTTCATCCTTAAATTGTGTCTTTTGGTTGAATTTAGTGAGAATGAGCTGAATGCATAAAGAAGATTCATATAGCAAATGGATTAGTTTGAGACTAAGGCGTAGTTGCTATTGTTATCCTCTTGTTTTTCTTTTCAGGCATGATGCTCTACGGGATGGATATAGATGATTCAACTAGTTCATTTCCTAAATGGTTTTTTTTTTCAATGAGTCAGAATTGAGGGAAAATATATAGAGGATTCGGATAGCATCTCAACTAGTTCATTTTTCAATTGTGTGTTTTCTTTGGTTGAAATTTGTTGGATTGAGAGGAATGCAGATAGAAGATCTATATAGCAGCCTGATTAGTTTGAGGTTAAGGCATAGTTGCTATTGTTGTCCACTTGTTTTTCTTTTTTGTCTTGATGCTCTTACTGAATTTCATCCAATTTACTGTTTGATTCTATCCGTGTTTCGGTTGAAGAGTCCCACATCCTTCGGTGAAGGGATGGCTTGGGCAATCCTCAACTCTTGAGCTAGCTAGCTTTTAGGGTTGAGTTAGGTTCATTACCAATTTTCTTTACAGTTTCCTGTATTACATTTAAAAGAAAATCCGTGCTTGTTTTTGGATG
The DNA here is from genome assembly GCA_029007595.1 of Solanum commersonii. Taxonomy (NCBI): domain Eukaryota; kingdom Viridiplantae; phylum Streptophyta; class Magnoliopsida; order Solanales; family Solanaceae; genus Solanum; species Solanum commersonii. Next base: position 743,410 of record JAJTWQ010000033.1, read on the forward strand.
TGGAAACGGTGTATAAATTTTGACTTTTTTCCTTTGGTTAAGCAGATAGTGCTCTCTTCGATGCATCACAATATGCATTTTTTGGACGAGATTCAGGAGAGGAAGTTGAATTGGGTGGTCTAGAGGAAGAAGGAAACAATTGTGTTCCTGTGGTGGATGGTGGATTTGGTGATGTCGATACACATGAGTACCATTTGTTTGAAAAAGATGAGGTACATCCTTCTGTTACTCTGCTTTGGATTTGAAATGAAATGTTTGCCTAATGACGGTTTGGTATTTAATGAAAAGTGTGGTCATGTAGCCACTCTTGGACATTGACATTTGTTTTTTATCTTTATATAATGAGAAAAAAGGAAATAAATAAACTTGGCATCTACACATTCTATTACCGAAAATACTAGAGATAAACTCATTTTCTTCTTTGGTCTTACTAATTATGGGCGCTCAAGTTATGAGAACTTGTAGTTAGGTCTTCTGTAGCATTTATGGTACTGAAACATTGATATCATACATATATTGCACCAGGAGCAAATTCGGATAAATTGGTCCTTGGATTTGCTACTTCATTTTCCAATCTTTGTTTCTTGTTTACTTTTGTGCTCATTGCATTTTACTTCCAATTTTATGTGAGATGACATCCTTTAGTTTCCTACTGGTGAATCAATAAAAAGAAAAATGGAAATTTTATCATTTTGTTGTCCTCTGCCCAGTTCTTTTCTTGCTTTGTCACTTAAGAGTCCTGAAACCCTTCCCATGTACTGTACAATCACGAGTCCACTATAGTCTTTCCTTTCACCATTGATCTATGAGGCTATTTGGAGGGTTAGGATGGTGGTTTTAAAGTTTTGGTCCAAGTTTCCGAGCTGCAATTAAGGTTTGTGCTGGTTTGGAGAAGTGGTAGTGAGGTAATCAGCAAAGGGTGGCAGAAGGCATGGTTTTTTTAGCTTCACTCTGATTAGGTCTGCGGTACCCACGATGAACGATATTTCCTCGTTCATTAAAGTTTAGGCTGAAAAATGTTGATTGCTAGTACAAGTTTTAAGATTGGCGTTTAGCTCTAACTTGAGGGAAAAGAGTGCAAGTTTCCTTTTTTTTTAATTTGGTTTTGGAATTTTATCAATGGGTTTATCTTGTTATAACTGGCGGATGTGCTGTCTCGTTGCCAATTAATAGTTTTATAGTTGGAGTACTTATTGTTTTTATTTGACCCACTTTCTTCTCTTCTGGCTCAGGAGTTTCATATCACTCTCATTAAGTTGCATTTAGCTTATATCTGATCCCTAAAAATTTTTGGTGCCATCTCTTGTGAATTTGTGCCTTTGGTGGTTTGAGCATGCTATATTTTTTATTACTTTGATAAACTGTTGACGTATTGTACTTTTCTTTGTAGTTATACCTCTTTTGCTGCCTATACTAATATACTGCTTTATTTTCAGGGATCAGCTTTGGGGTCTTTATCTGACATAGATGATCTGGCAACTACATTTTCAAAGGTTTGATCACAAGTGTACCTTCTTAAGTGGTGCTGTTCATTATAATACCTGGTTATGCTATTTTATTTTATCAAATCTGGTTAATTTTGCTCATATGTAATTTGTCGATCTCTAAGGGGTCGTTTGGTATCAGCAATAAGGATAACAATCTGGGATTATTTTATCCCGAATAACTTGCTTGCAAGCCAAACAACTTACTACTAACTAGTAAGGGTGTTGGAACTGTGGCTTGTAAATTTTATTGTAGCATCTTCTCTTAGAAATGTGAAACTATTCTGTGGTATCAATCTGATTAGTGTCCTGTCTTTGAAGGGGATAATGATTGGATAGTTGCAAAATATTGAACTTGAGGCGTAGGTGAAGAGAAACAGAGCTTTTTAAGCACACTTGGAACTAATAATTTTCTTTTTCTGATTTACATAGTCTTCTAGTACTCTGAATGGCACTAAAAGGAAAGGCTGTCTCAAATGTACTTGATTTGATCATTAATATCTTAAAATTTGAAGATCTTGGTTTTGCATGGCAAGCGTCTTCGATTTACCTTCCGATCTTTTCTGCATATTGCAAAGTCAAGTATGCTATAATGGTCTCGATGGTGTGACCTAACATATTATTTTTTAAAGTTTACATGATTTTTTTCTTTTCTCCAGTTGAACAGAAATGTCGCAGGACCTAGGCATCCAGGAATTATTGGTGATCGTGGATCAGGGTCGTTTTCGAGGGAAAGTAAGTGCACATGTGGATTCATCTTTGAGTCAATATCTGATATTACTTTTTTATATTGAAAAAAATCTCTTGGGCTTTCTGCTGTATGAAATTCACTATTTTCTTGCTAATTTTATCTGATGCTACTTTGTAATAGAAATCATATTCCTTTAACACTATCTGCTCTCCTGATGGATTGCCTTTGAAACATATTCCAGATTAGATCTATTGTTAACGATTGTCATTCTAATGATGAATTTCCATGTAGCTCTCTTTGATTGACCGAAATTGTTTGCAGGTTCGTCGGCAGCTGAATGGGCAAAGGAAACTGATTTTCCTGATTGTTTTGATCAGCATTTGTCTGACACTGAATGTCACCAGGAAAACAAAAGATGGTCTTCACAGTCTTATTTCTCTCCTGTGCATCTGTCAGAGTCAAAACCGTTGTATAGAACATCCTCAAATCCTGAGCAACCACAACAACTTCAGCGCTTCTCAAGCGAACCCATTTTAGTGCCAAAGTCATCTTTCACTTCTCTCCCTCCTCCGGTTGGCAGATCTCTACAAGCCTCACCATACAGTCTATCATCTCATCAAAGCATGCCATCTCTTGCTGCTGGACCTCAGTCTCCCTATTCAGATGCCAATCTCTCCACTTTGTCAAATCCTAATATCCATTTACCAAGCTTGTCTCATGGGCTTCATTATGGCAGAAACATGCCACAATGGATACCTCCCAGTCTTTCTCTTGATACCCGTCTGCAAAATCACTGGACTAGTCATGTGAGTCTCAGCCATGGGGATCATTCTAGACTATTAAATAGTTTATCTCCACATCAATTTCCTCAGAATGGTTTGTTATCTCCTCTGTTAATCTCTTCCCAGCAACTGCAGCAGCGAAGATTGCATCATTCAGTTCAACCATCTTTAGCTCATTTTTCTGCACTGCCTTCCCAGTTTAATTCCTTTCCTTCTCCTGCCCACCTCGGTAAGCATGGGTTGGCTGATTTTAGAGATTCAAAATCTAAGTCATCACATAAAGGTAGACAGAATGTGCGCTTTTCTAAACTAGGCTCTGAAGGCGGTAGCCAAAAAAGTGAGAATAATGTTCCCAAGTTCAGATCTAAGTACATGACTGGTGATGAAATAGAGAGCATCCTGAAAATGCAGCATCCTGCAACACATGGCAATGATCCATATGCGGACGACTATTATTACCAAGCTCGCCTTGCAAAGAAAGCAGCTGAGTCGAGGTCAAAACATCGTTTTTGTCCAAACAAGGAGCAACCTTCACGATCACGCAATAGTACAGACTCACAGCCTCACCTCCATGTTGATGCTAAGGGGCAAGTTTCATTTTCTTCCATCCGCAGGCCTCGTCCTCTTCTTGAATATGATCCACCGGGATTTGTATGTAATGGGAGTGGTGATCAGAAGATGTCTGAGAAATCTTTGGAGCAGGAACCAATGCTTGCTGCTAGAATTACAGTAGAGGATGGTTTTTATCTTCTCCTTGAGGTTGATGACATCAATAGGCTACTTCAGTTTAGTCAGCCGCAAGATGGTGGTGTTCAGCTGAGGCGGAAGCGGCAGATTCTGTTGGAAGGCATGGCTGCCTCACTTCAGCTTGTTGACCCGCTTGGAAAAAGTGGCAGTTCAGTTGGGCTGACCCCTAAAGATGACATTGTGTTCTTATGGTTGGTGTCTCTACCAAAAGGCCGGAAACTCATTTCAAGGTATCTTCAGCTTCTTGTACCTGGTGGTGAGCTTGCAAGAATAGTTTGCATGACAATTTTTCGCCATTTAAGGTTTTTGTTTGGCGGCCTTCCACCTGATCTAGGAGCTGCTGAGACTATCACTGCACTTGCAAAAACAGTCTCTGCATGTACAAGTGGCATGGACCTTAATTTGCTTAGTGCTTGTCTAGCTGCTGTTGTTTGTTCCTCAGAGCAGCCACCTCTTCGCCCTCTTGGAAGCCCTGCTGGAGATGGAGCCTCTGTTATTCTTAAATCTGTTCTTGAAAGGGCAACTTATCTCTTGACTGATCCTCAGGCTGTTAACAGCTTCAGCATGCCTAACCCTGCCCTTTGGCAGGCATCTTTTGATGCCTTTTTTGGTTTACTTACTAAGTATTGTTTGAGTAAGTATGACTCTATAATGCAATCGCTTGTTTCACCAGCCCAGTCAAACACAGAACTGATTGGTTCAGAAGCTGCAAGAGCTGTAAGCAGAGAAATGCCAGTCGAACTCTTACATGCTAGTCTCCCACACACAAATGAGCACCAGAGGAAGCTGTTGTTGAATTTTGCTCAGAGGTCCATGCCTGTAACTGGATTCAATGCTCATGGTGAAAGCAGTGGACAAATAAATCCTGAATCTGTAAGCTGTTAGTGGAGATGCTAAGATGCCACAACTGCATATAGTTCTCAAGATCAGCATCTGGCTGCCTTTTTCAGAACACAACGTTGTGCTTTACCTCCATGCCAGTAGAAATGTTGAAGGCTAGAAGCAAGGGTATGTGGGGGGTCGTTTTAATGCATAAAGCTCCTCTTCCCCTTCTAACTTGTGTTTCTTTTTCTTCTTCTTTTTCCTTTCTCCCTGCCTTTTCTTTCCATGCTTCTTTCTCCTTCCTTCCCTCAACTTTTCTTCATTTTGTTTTGAAGTATTAGTTTTGTTCTTTCCCTTTTTCCTTTCTCGTTTGTGACAAGTCTCATCTTACGTAACTGTGTATAATGTTAGAAAGTGATGGGGTTATTGGTCTCTCCTTTTAGTGTTTCTCATCCAAAGAGCTTATTTTTCATTGCTCTTTTGTAAACTTGGATTAAAGCTGGAAAGATAGGATGTACAGGCCATTTATGTGGAGTTTAGGGAGCACTCTGACTTGGCTATCTCCCCTCTCTTTATCGGGGAAGGTGTTCACCTGAAGTGACGTTGGCTCATAGGACGTAATGGTAACTCTGCAGGTTTGATAGGATACATTTGCTAGACTTGAAACTTAACATGGATGATAACTGTAGTAGTAATTGCATGCTCTTGTTCATCGACTATTATTTTAATGTAACATTTCCCCATTTTGTTTACCGAGTTGATTTGAAAGTTGTCATCCCCCGTCAATGGTTCAGGTATGGCAATGAACAGTATAGCTTTTACCAGTGTTAACATGTTGGATAAACTGTAGGTATATGTTGTCTTCTTCAGTCGTCGCAATATGAAAAGGGTTGTGTATTCTAATCACTCGTCACTGTATGCGACTGAATGTCAACACCAGTGCTAGTTCAGTGGTATAACGACATGTCTCGTTTGATGTAAGTGCTGAATTTTTCCCAGCCAATCGAAATCGATAGTTTATGTATGCTAGAGCAGTGTTTCTCTGTAATGTTTTGCTTCTTAAGCAATTCATGTCTATTATATGGTACACAGCATGTAAAAAAAACAGGGGCCTGTTGCTTTGAATACTAGAACTGTATAGATCAGCAACACTAATATGTTAGGCTGAAAAAAGCTTTACTTTTGACTAAAGCTTTTGCCATCTTAGATGAGGTTACTTTGAAGTAGTGATTTTTAACTTGAAAATTTAAGTTTACGAAGTAGTGATTTTTGAAATTTGAAGTTTGTGTTTGGACATATATTTTATTTGAGAAAACTTAAAAGTCCTATGAATGGTAGTTGCGTGAGTTTTGAAACTTGAAGTTGCGTTTAATAGATCCCTTATAACATTGCTTCAAAATTTGGTGGGGGAAGAAAGTTGGACAAGAAAGCATCAATTCCAATAATATCTTATTAATTTGATTATCGATTTAAGGTGTTTACAAATAAAAAAATGATAATACCTAAAATTGGACCAAACAATAATCACCCTAAGCAATGAGTTGTTCAATTATTCATTCCCTCCTTTTCAATTTGATTGCGTTATTTTCCTTTTTAATTCATCTTAAAAACAATCCCTTTTCCTTTTTAACAATATTTTAATTTCAATTTTTTACCTGATATATTAAGAACGAACAATTCATTCAAAACTCCTCTTTAATCTTTTAAACTTCATATCAAATCAAAACGAAAACGGTAATAAAAGCTGCCACAACTGCGAGTCGTAGAAAGCAGTGCGCCTTGCTTTTAATAGCTTTCTCTTTCTTTCCCATTTCCTCCATTTAAGACATTTTTTTCCTGAAAAATTTTCTCCCCAAATTTCATCTTCCTCATTCACAATCAGTTTAAGCAAAAAAAAAAAAAAACCATTTTTTTTGGTTGAAATATTGTTCGTCCCTACGATTGTGGTGCCTCAACTCTCAACACAGCAAAAAATTCAGTTGAAATTTCAAGCTTTTTACAGGATAAAATCTATTTTTAAGGTATTTTTGCTAGCTCGAGTTGTTATTAATTATTTTTTTTCATGTAATATTGTTTAGTTAGGGTAGATCTATGATATCTGATTTTGTTAGATTTTTTTTTATGGTTGTGCTTGATTTTTAGTTGAAATGCATGGTCCTAGTTTGCTTTAGAATTTAATTTTCTGCTTTAAGATTACTTCTTATAAGAGGTGAACGTTTAGTTATTCAACTAATTGAGTATTAATTTTTATTTTTTAAGGAATTATTAACTTGCTTCTATGTTGGGATGGTGTTCTTAAAGCTTTGGTGAAATTTAGTAATTAGTCCAAAAAGAATATAAAGTCAATACTCTCTCCGTCATATATTAGTTGATTATCTCGTTAAAAATACTGTTTTTAAATTGCTTTGCACTTACTAAATTTAGGTAAAATTAATTTATTAAAAAATATTCATTTTACCCCCACAATTAATACTATTTGGAAGGCTAAACAAATTTAGATGTTAGAAAATTTTCTTTTTATAAGAGTTCATTAATTACTTTATATCTATTTATCCAATGATATTTATTCATACTTACTATGCTATTGAGCATATTTATTTTTTATAAATTATTTTGATGTCCATCAATATGGATAGAGGGTAAATTAGAAAAAATGATTATCTTATTTATGATTTCTTAAACACTGTATAAAATGAAAAGCGATCAACTAATATGGAACGGATTGGATATAGGAGGCCTTGTTAAACCTTTAAGTCTAAAGCACAATAAGATATAAGTGTTTGATTAAGTGCAAAATACCTAAATTGAAAATATACAACAAATAAAAAATATATACTAGGTAAAATTAAAGAAAATTTATAATATGCTATACATTCATTTATGTACTTGTCTTTACTGACTATAATCCCAAAATTAACTTTTTCTTTGATGGAGTTGAATGTGTAAAAAAGATATCTTCACTTTTAAGAGTAAGAGAAGTAATTGAGTTTTGTATTCTCCTGTGATTGCTTCTTTCTAAAATACTACTCATAATTGTGTGTTTTTATTTTTTTTGTTTATAGGTATGGATCCTCCACAGGTGACTGTACATTCTGGTCCAGAAGTTTATGATGTGCTAACGTTGCAGGCAGAACATCGATCACAAAGTGTGTGGAATGGGACCTTGAGGGGAGAGAAAGCATGTCTACATCCACGTCGTACAGATCATGAATTATGGCAACATTTGAAGCATCGTCCTTTGCATACCCGTATTCTTGACTATTTTGGCAGGTGTGGATTTAGGGGAGTTGTAGAGGTAGGATGTGTTCCATATGATTGGGGAGTCATTACTGCACTAATTGAGAGGTGGCGTCCAGAGACACATACTTTCCACATGCGTACAGGTGAGGCAACGATCACATTGCAGGATGTCGAGCTCATGTTTGGCATGTGTGTAGATGGTGACCCTTTGCTTCAAGCTGGTGCTAGAGATATCTCTGTTCAGGGGTGGCAACAGTTGATCTATGAGCTTACTGGTTGGGCACCTGATGAGAATTGCTTTACTGGCGTTAGTAGGTTGTATGTAGGTAGTTTAGTTGCATTTATGGACGGCTTAGATGCTATTACAGACCAATCGGCCGAGGTTAATGTGCAACAAAGAGTTAGGTTGTATCTATTATGGTTGTGCGGTGGCACAATATTTCCTGATAAGTCCGGTTGTAAACTTAGTTTAGACTTTCTACTAGATATGCGGGACCTTAGCACAATGGGAACACAAGCTTGGGGAGCATCCGCATTGTCGTACCTGTACAATTGTCTATGTCGTGCTTCAATGTCCGCGGCTAGCGATGTATGTGGATTTCTTTCTTTGTTGCAGGTATTTGACTTTTCATTTATGTGGTTTTATTTGCCTCTCTTATTTTGATAGCTATAATATTTATAGTTTTAAAATTTTCTTAATGTAGGTCTGGGCTTGGGAGCGACTTATCCCGATGCAACCATCATTGCGTCCTCCAAGAGAACCTATGTCTCCACCTGAGCCACATACGGCACTTGCACGAAAGTGGACTCGTTGTAGAGTTCGCCAAAATGAGGTGCGAGGTGTGCTTGCCATTTGCAGGGATGTATTAGACAACCTAAATGATGGCCAGGTGATTTATCGTAATTTATGTTCGCTTTTTGATTGAGTATTTATTCGAATAGAATTGTAGAATTTGTTTAATTTATTGAATGTTTATGTTTTTCTGCTATAGTTTGTTTGGGAGCCTTATTCAGAGACTATCATTAATGGGCTCCCTGAGTGGTGCCGGCGTGGCCGAGATGTTTGGATGGCACAAACACCCTTAATTTGTGGAATCTATCGTGAGTGGCACATGGTAGACCGTGTCCTAAGACAGTTTGGTAGGGAGCAACATATTCCCGGACCATGCACTACATTTGACCACCTTCATTTCAAGCGTGACAAGCGATTTAGGGTAACACAACAAGATATACATTATTTTGAGTTTATGGCTGCTTTTTGGGCACATCGTCGAGATAACATAATTCGTGCTGAGCTATTGATTGAAGCTTCAAGGCCACGATTAGAGTACTTTGATTGGTATCACCGTCACTCGCGTATTTTTATAGGAAATCCAACTCATGATGTGGATAGGGGATATCAACATATGGCAGGCAGACATGAGGCATTGGTACGTATCGTACATCATTGTACTTGTTTGATATTTTATACGTAGCTTAGACCATTGACTATGGACACGTATTATCTTTTAATTTATTTTAGGCTCGAGGACATCAAAATTCATATAAGTTGGCTCTCAGTGTTGGGAATGATCCTACCTCGTCTGATGCAGAGAAGATTTTGGCAGAGAAATTCAGCCGCATTTCAGTGGAGTCTATGACTGCTGCCTCCCTGGGGACGCGGTTGAGCTTTGCTCCAGATTATACACCACCAACTGAATACGAGGAACCGCCTATTGTGCCTGTTCGACGTCGTCAAAGGCAAGCTGTACATAGGGATGAGGTACGTAGTAGAGGACCTCGAGGGGGCCGAGGTCAACGTCGTGTTGATCACCAATTGGTTGATGAAACGTGTACATCCATTTCCTTATGGCGCGAACCTCCTATATATTGATGTGTGACTTCGCCATAATATGTGAGTATCAACACAATAACAATCACGTTGTTGTTTAAATTGAAATGATCCTCCTTATAATCATTCGTGAGATGCTAAAATAAATTTACTCTTACATGATTTTCGCCATTTTAACTTTAAAAAAAATAATTAATTGTAAGACTTAATTTTAAAAAAAAGAGTTAATTGTACATGCCTCATTTTATGTTAAACTGTAATAAAGATAATAGTCGTAAAACACTTCAATTCCCAGAAGACCAGGACTTCATTATGACAATTCAAAGTTGTAAAATAATTAATATTCCCTTATTTTGAGGCTTTAGATCTATTTTTGCACCATTTATTCATCATCATTCTCTTCTTTTTTTCTTGCTTTCTTTAATTTATATTTATAAAATTTGTTGAATCACTTCTCTTGTTTATCATTTCTTTCTGGTAATTAAGGTTCTTTGTTCTCTCATGAAGTTATTGGATCATTTTAAAGAAAGAAGATATATTATGTATTTAGAATAATTTATCTTTAAATTTCTCATTTTACTATATCCGTACAAATATCTCTAGTTTGTTTTAGATCATAAGTTTCAAAGGTTTGTTCGTTCTTTTTTAAAATGCATGCCTAATCAAAGTGTATCGTGTAGAATATGATGGAGGTAGTACTACGTAAAACTTACTCGTACTATATGTTTACACTAGATCAATAAATGCAAGATAAGTGTTTTTCATACATACGTTCATTTTTTTTAACCATAGTTAGGTGGTGATGTATATTCTTGCTTTAATTTTTAACTGCTAAGGTCAATTTGCTTAGTTTGATATAAACATCGAGTCAGAATAAGTATTTACATTGTTTTTCTTGGTGCAGGTAAGTGAAGTTTTGCAAGTATGATTTTTGCAATAGGAAAGCAATTGCTTTGAGTAATAGAATTTTTTTTTAAGTGAAAAAATAAGTGAGCTCTCTTCTTTTATGTCTTTTGTTTATTTAAAGTCAATCTTGTGAGCCTTTTGGGTTAATATTAGGAAAAAGGTTCAAATCCACTCCTCTATGGATATTTCTTAATTTTACCCTTCGTTATAGTTTGGTGTTATTCATAGCATTACCATTAGCAAATCGTCTCGTATTTGCTCGACTCTAATTGAGGTCCAGAGTGTGGACCAGGTGGATAAAAGGTCCAAACGTTACCCCTCTACTTTTTATAATGGTTTAAAATTATCCTCCATTATGCTTCAGATTGGATAGGGTCAAGAGCAAATACGAGAAAATTTGCTAATGATGAGTATAACATAGGATAGACTTTGTATGGAAATTAGAAAGAAGCACAATTTGTAAAGTCAAGATCAATGGGAACATCCGCCTGAACAAGCTCGAAATGGGCATTTCCGGCTAGTTTTGAGTTTAGGAGTTGGAGCCTTTTCCCTCAATTTTAATAGCCTTCGGATTCTTTAAGACTAGTTTGCCTTACCCTTCGGGGTGGCCCAGTGATTTGGGCTTGGGACTTCCATGTTGGAGGTCTCAAGTTCAAAACCCCTTGCCAGCGAAAGCAAGGGGTTTGCCTTTTGGGTCAAGCTCGTCACACCGGGCTTGCCTAGTGCGGGTTACCTCTCCTATGTGGTTTGCGAGCTATTGCATAGGAGCGGGGGTTTTACCCTGTGCGCACCAAAAGGGTAGCGGCTGCGGTTTCCCTTGCCATAAAAAAAAAAAAGACTAGTTTGCCTTGCAACAACAACATTCCCAGTGAAATACCACAAGTAGAGTTAGGGTGGATGGAGTGTACGTAGACCTTACTAGAGAGGTTGTTTCCGTAGGACCCTTGGGTCAAGTACAGGAAATCAAAGTAGGTATGGAAGAAAAAAAAAGTAGTGAGGAAAATATAGCAACTAGTCAAAAGAACAATAACAACATAGTGCGATAACTGAAGCACAATAAGCACAAATGATAAAGGAAATCAAAAGCAATAACTGCAACTTACAAGAATAAGGATATTACTACGACAACAACACTCCAGTACCCTCTATCCTTCTATCTTAATTCCTGACTGCCACACCCTCCTAACTAGTTTGCCTTAAATGCAATAATTTGACTTTTGAAGTACTAGTACAGATTCAATAGCTGCAAAATGATACATATACATGGTCATAAACCACTAGTTTCATAAATAGAATTAGTGTAATGTGAAAGAACTATCATTTATAGTATGATTCAAATGGATATAAGATGAATCGCTACAATTTCTCAGCTAAAAATCATGAAGTTTGAAGTGAAAAAATACTCGAGGAATGCTAAAGGCGCTTATGCGTTTCGTTTTTCAGGCATGGATTTATTGGTGGTGTCCAAGAGAAGGAACAATATTACTAGAAAACTGCTCTTGGCCGCTGGCATTACTGCAATTTGTTTTCTTATATTCAGAACATCACCTGGTTTTAGTAGTTTCATGAAGGTTAAATTCTACTCGAAGTTTTCATCTTATGCATTGCATTCTCATTTACTTCTTCAACCCCGAATTTCAAGTGATCTATGGTCCACAACAGTTTAAATGTGTGGTCATCTCATCTAAAAATTTAAACTGGTAGAGAGAGTGTTAACGCACTTCTATTTACTTAGTGATATCAAAACTATATTTTGCTGAAGCAGGGCTAGTTCAATCATACAATTTTTTCTTATGCAAATGTTTTACCTTTAGATTCTTTTTCGTTTTGATAACGACGAATCTAATAGTCATTTTTTCATTTAAAATTTTCAGTTTGCTCAACGCGAACCTGATGTAACTCATGTCTTAGTTACTGGAGGAGCTGGCTTCATAGGTTCTCATGCTACCGTTCGACTCCTAAAGGATTCATACCGTGTAACTATAGTGGTAAGTTACTTAATCATTTCAGCCGTCCCCCCCTTCATGAATCAAGTTTTGAACTTGTTTTGACATTGTGCATAATCCCGGGATTCTTTTGAACAGGACAACCTTTCGCGTGGAAACATGGGCGCTGTAAAAGTTCTTCAAGAATTGTTTCCTGAGCCAGGACGACTTCAGTTTATTTATGCAGATTTAGGAGATGCAGTAGCTGTATCCATAACGTTTGCTTTTATTCTTTCTGCATTTATCTTGATCGCTTCACATCACCTCTTTTACTGATCTAATTCAAAGGCGGAATCAGGGTTTGAAGTTTATGGTCTAAACCTACCGTTGAAACCATAGGTCGATTGAGTTACTGGTTCGCAATTAAATATTTATACATTTTTAATGTATTTCCTAATATTGTAGCTCCGCCCCTGGTCTTGATTATAGGCTGGCGTTTTCATCCTTTACTGGTAACTCAGGTTAACAAGATATTTAAACGAAATGCATTTGATGCTGTGATGCATTTTGCAGCTGTTGCATATGTTGGTGAAAGTACACAAGAGCCTCTCAGGTACTCCCCAAAATTCTGAAGCTCTAACTCATATAGACTGTATAAAATCATTCAGTTCGACGCATTTTATACTTCCACCAAAAATAATGATTTCATTCTATGTAGCTCGGACTCTTAAAAAAATTCAACAGGTGCATTTTTTGAGGATCTAACACGGGTATAGAAGCATTTTTGGAGAGTCCGAGCGACATAGATTTCATTTCAAGAACTAATCTTCCAATGCAGTTGTCTGAAAATAGTGTTCTTTTGTACTTATTGTTTCAGAGCTTGTGCATTTCATACATTCAGAAAGATCGAAATTATGAGAAACCCTTGTTATTCTTCTATAGTAATATTCTCGAGTATTTCACAGGTATTATCACAATATCACATCGAATACATTGCTACTAGTTAAGGCAATGGCAACATATGGTGTAAAGACACTAATCTATTCGAGTACCTGTGCTACGTATGGAGAGCCTGAGAAAATGCCTATTACAGAAGAAACCCCGCAAGTCAGTAACTGCATTCCAGTTACTTATTAAGCAATTTATGCTAAATTGATTTCCGATGTAGTAGTTTATGTGTCTATTAAGAACACTTCCTTTGATTTTAACTTGGAACCAGTTTTTTTTTTCAATCTGACACTTCTGCTGGTGCGGACTTGTGGAGTAATTGTTTGGTTATTATAATTGTAGTCGATCATTCTAGTTTTGCCGGTGTACTGACTTAACTTTGAACAATCAGGCACCCATAAATCCGTATGGAAAAGCAAAGAAAATGGCTGAAGATATCATACTGGACTTCTCAAAAACTTCTGATGTTGCTGTCATGATATTAAGGTAATTTGTGCTATCAATGATTTCTTATATTTTGCCTACCGGATTTAAATTATATATACTGACAGTATAGAATTTTCACACTATTGATGCAATTTAACTTGTTATAACAGATTCTCAGTCTATTTCTTGAAGACTTGATATAAAGATTTACCTTCTGTTGTTGGCTACTGTTTTAAGAAAAGCTATATACTGTCAGTGCACATAGCTTAAACTCTTTTCCAGAAGTGTCGTATTCTAGAAAAGAAGTTTGTTTGTTTCCAATTTCTTACGATTCTCGAATCAAATAATTCAGGTATTTCAATGTAATTGGATCAGACCCTGAAGGAAGGTTAGGAGAAGCTCCTCGACCTGAATTGCGCGAGCAAGGACGGATATCTGGTGCTTGTTTTGATGCAGCCAGGGGAATAATTCCAGGGCTGAAGGTTAGAAGAACATAACACTAGTACTACTACGAATTTTACTTCCACATGCTACACTGACACGTTAAAACGATTTTCTTCACTATCAAGTCTCCCCTGAGATAATGACGGGTAAATAACCTGGAAACTAAGACAAGTTACCTGCTACAGGCGACTAAAATACATTGATAGTGCAAAAAATTCATTACATTGTCAAATGCATATCACGTATGAGTAATATTCTTCTACGAGTGCACCAAAATGCTCACTGGGGTGCATGTCGGATCCTTCAAAAGTAGTAGTGCATTTTTTAAGGATATGACACAGGTGTGACAACATTTTCAGAAAGTCCGAGCAACATACCTTTGAAGCTTTCCAACTTGTTATAATGTCCTTAATATGTACCAATGTGTTCTTTTCTTCTATATGGTGAATTAACTACAGATAAGAGGAGTAGATTACAACACACCTGATGGAACTTGTATACGAGATTACATCGATGTGACTGACCTAATCGATGCCCATGTTAAAGCGTTAGAGCACGCAAGACCTAGCAAAGTTGGTATCTACAACGTCGGAACAGGAAGAGGTTTGCTTCCTCTACTTTCCCTGTTTCTAAGTTAAAAAGAAGCACTTGACATTTGCATGATCCTTGTTGTTACTACTACAGGTAGTTCAGTGAAACAATTCGTCGAAGCTTGTAAAAGAGCTACAGGAGTTAACATAAAGGTTGAATACCTCACTCGACGTCCAGGAGATTATGCTGAAGTATACAGTGATCCTTCTAAAATTAGACACGAATTGAATTGGATCGCGAGATACACGCTTGAAGAGAGCTTAGCAATAGCATGGAGATGGCAAAAGGCACATAGAAATGGTTACAACTAATGTAGATAAGTTTAAGATTTGAACTCATGAATTACTTTTTTAGTTTTGAATAGATAGCATTATACCTCTAGCAGACTCAGTGGTGGAGTCAGGATATTTGTCAAGGGAACTCAAAATATAAAAAAGGAAAACATACGAAGAAGACAAGGAGATTCTTGACCATATATATGTATACCCCGTTGCGATAACCTGGCTCCGCCCACACCTCTAGGAGGTGCAATGGCATTGGAAATTCATGTGTGTTGGACTACAATGATATCATAGTTGATAGTTTGCTAGGTTTATAACTGCAAAATCTTGTGGCAAGTCCTTGTTTGTTTTTTTTTTTTTTCATATTCTTGTGTATCAATAGCCATTCAACAATTTACTTGATTGTCATAAGATGTATTCCTTGCATTCCATATTAGTTGTCTATTTTTTCTTCTACACGTCTCTTGCAATTACTTATTAACCACTTAGAAACTTTGTTTTGTAACTTTACAAACATGTATATACTTTCTAAAAAAAATAATTATAAAATTGTAAGTAATTTAGAACAAATATTTGTGATAACGTGGAAAATTAATATGAGATGGTGGAAAATTAATATGAGACGGAGAGAGTATTGCATCTTACTTCTGAAAGGAAGGGTAATCCAATGTGTACACATAAGACAATATTTATTTGTTTGTTTAAGGAAGTTCATCATTTACAACAAGAATTGCTATACAAAACTAAAGTAATATTAATTGGGCATAATATATAAATGTACTTTTTAATTTGATCTCATTTTACATATATGCCCTCTAATTTTGGGTGTGCATAAGTTGATGCACTTAAACTTGTATAAAGTTGAACAAGTAGACACATGAGTCTTACGTGGCATAATACACGTAGGACATTACATAGCATGCAAATTGCCATCCAAGTTTAACTTTATACAAGGATGTGTGTGTCTATTTGTTCAACTTTATACAAATTTAAGTGTCTATTTTTGCACATCCAAAGTTAGAGGACATAAATGTAAGCTAATGTCAAGTTTAAGTAGATATTTATGTATTATGTCTATTAATTGTCACACCGCTATAGAAAAATATATGTTTCCGTACAACAAACTTAGAATTTGTTCGTACACTCAACAATCGCAATAAAGACAAGTATTTACCCAAAATGTTTCTCCATCCACTTTAGCATATAGAGTCCACTCAAGTTTCAATATACTACATCTAGGGACGGGACTGATTTCAAAAGAGAGGTCTTTCTAACCAAGTCGATAATGCCATAATTCAAATGGGCGGGGGGAGGCGAGAGTCCTTCACTGCACTCACTCACTCATACCTACAACTAAATCTGCTTTTTCATCCTCTTCTTATGTAATGATCCGTTAGATCATTTTGAGTACTAGAATTATTTTGATTATTCGTGAAAATTTTACAAGGGGTATTTTGGACTATTAGTTAATTATAGTTATACAATTAATGGGGCAATTTTAATAATTTATTTAAGGTCTTATATTACTTGGTCTATGTGTAAAAGTAAACTAGCTAGTTTTGTAATATTTGTGGAAACCGCATAGTGATGGGAGATTAAAATGAGAAAGTTTAGACAAGTTTTAATGTGAATTTTGCAATTTTTGGTATACTTTTCATATATATAAGGTGGTCAATTCAAGTTTTGAACATGATTAGTGAAAAAGAGGTAAATGAAAGAAAAATGAGCAAAAATTGGAGTAGCAGCTTTATCGCGCGCCCGTCGGCGCGCCCGCTTGAATTTTGAACTGCATACTGGTTCGCCGCGCGTCCAAGTGCCTGCACAGCGCGCCTGCGTGGAGTTGCGGCGTGAAAACATAAAAGTAAGGGTGTTGTCACGACCCAAGCCTAGGGCCTAGACGTGACCGGCGAATGGGGAACCCGAAGGAACCCCAAACAAGCCTCATAGCGTATCTTACACATCATTGGTCGCGGAAGCAATTAAAATGACCATAAGCGATAAGCATAATCAAGGGAAATCGGGACTAAGGGAGCAAGAAGAAAAAAAGAAGAAATGATACATAAATATCATAGGTGAATCAAGCTCAAACATAATACACAACTTGTCCAACACCACCTCTAAACATAGGTACTTTAGCGGGGGCCAAGACAAACAACGGGGCTCACCCTCATAGTCAAAACATAACTAAAAGGAAAAGTCTTATACATAGCAAAAGATCATAAGCAACGTCCCCAGGAATGCAGGACTCACCAATAACCTTGATAGAAAATCGTATTAGCCACGCGGAGGACGAGGGTCAAGCGGTGCTCCGGTCCCTACATGGTGACATCATGTAGGCATAGAGTATGCGTTAGTACGTTTGAATGTACTAAGTATATGGGATGCAATGCAATGCAACAAGGGATGGACATCATAGGCAAAATGCATAATCGTACCCGATAGATGACATATTAATGAGATGATATGTATAATGATGCTTATATAAAAATCATATTTAGTAGGGCATAGTATATGTGTAGTGAGTGACCATCAATATAGCATTTCCAAGGCCTACCACCCCCTTGGAGAGGCGAAAGAGGTACAAACCCCTCAATGTGGTTACCAGGGCCTACCACCTCCGAGCTAGGGACCAAGGTACAAACCCCTCGATATGGTTATACGGGCCTACTACCCCCGTACTAGGCAACCAAGGTACCAACCCCTTGATACGGTTGCCGAGCCTACAACCCCGAGCTAGGCTTGGTCGACTCACACACCATATAGAGAAAATCATATACATGTATCCATTTCATCATAATTTCAATACTTATATAATCATCCGACTCATAGGACGTACATTGGACCTTCCATTTCATAAGAATTCTATAAATGACATTTTATCAAACATATGGTGGGCTACTTGTTCATGTAAATAAAATCATGTGTTTCAAGAGTACTAAGTCCAACCAATTTTCAAAATCTATATAAAACAGCCCACCAACAACATACATATATATATACATATATAACAACCTTCATAATTTGATCATGGAGGCATGAAAGCCATAAACATCACATAATAATACCATTTCATGAAAATATGCAAGATAGACCTTAATAGGGTGTGTAGTAGTGATTCCATAATTCAAGAGTTCATAAATGATCATAAGGACCCATAAACTTGAAGTAAAATAGAGGATAAATGGTTGGACTTGTGGAAAGGAAGGTTTCCACAATCAACCCACATACCTCAACTTTGGAGAATTCTTGATGAAGATTGGAATGGAGAATTGCTTGAGATTGAATCCGGAATTAAAGCTTGGGATCCTTGAATTTTGGTTGATGATCTTGGTGGAATTTTGGAGAGGGTTTAGAGAGAGTTTTTGGATGTTTGAGAAATGTTTTAGAGACTTGGAATGACTAATGATATAAAGGGAATATCATATGCCCTTTGGAAAAAAAATTGTCCAACACTTAGAAAAATTAATGGGGCGGGTGAACAGTGTTTTGACTACTGGAAATGGCACTTTTCTGCCGGCGAGGGTTTACGAAAATGGTTATAACTCCTTCATCCTAACTCGGAATGAGGCGAAACAAATTGCGTTGGAAAGCTAACTCATAGAGCTTCAATTTTGATAGTTTGAGCTCCTTCCAGTTCCTTGTGTGCTGAGAGATATGCCCCTTTAAAGTTGACCCTCAAAATCGCATTTTTTTGCGATTTTCGAATTTTGATACGGTTGCTCTAAAATTCGGGTTAGACCCATTTCCCACTCAATTTGACCCCCTGAATAAGAATATGAAGTCGAATTTCCGAAATGATGCACGGATTTTGAGATATATGGAAATTACAATTTTAGGTGTTTCCGAAGCACATTTTCGGGCATTTTTGGGGTCGTTTCAATATCTCCCCTTGGGAACATTCGTCCTCGAATGTCAAAGAAACATACATGAGAAACACCAACATGGCAAATTCAGCCCACAAAGGGATGCAACAATGCACTTACACCTCATTTCAAAACTTCAACATAGTTGTAAAACCACAATGATCTAGTTAACTTAAACATGAATGCATGCAATGACATGGGGGTTGAACTTAAGACCTGAGATTTTATAAAGGGCTTAGATCAATACCTTAAGCTTGAGTGGAGTGGAAAAGATAAGGATATCGCCTTTGCATGTCCGCTTCGGCCTCCCAAGTAGCACTTTCAACTTGTTGATTTCTCCAAAGGACTTTAACGGAAGCCACATCTTTGTTTCTCAATCTCTTCACTTGTCTATCTAAAATCTGGATCGGAACCTCTTCATAGGTCAAATTATCTTCAACAACACCCATAACATCAAGAGGCACGATGGCATTCGGATCACCCACACACTTCCTCAACATAGACACATGAAATACCGGATGAACCAAATCCATTTCGCTAGGCAATTCCAACTCATAAGCTACCTTGCCAATTCTCCTCATCACCTTATAAGGACCCACGTATCTTGGGCTCAACTTGCCCTTCTTACCAAAACGAACCACACCCTTCATGGGTGACACCTTCAAATAGACCCAATCACCAACTTGGAATTCAAGAGCCCTTCTCCTCACATCGGCATAGGACTTTTGGCGACTTTGGGCCGTCTTCAACCTTTCTCTAATCATCCTAACCTTCTCAAGAGCCTCCATAACTAGATCTGGTCCTAACAAGGTCACCTCACCAACCTCAAACCACCCAACCCGGTGATCTACAACGCCTCCCATAGAGAGCCTCAAAAGGAGCCATACCGATGCTAGAATGATAACTATTGTTATAGGCAAACTCAATCAATGGAAGATGATCATCCCAACTACCCTTAAGTTCCAATACACAAGCCCTAAGCATATCCTCAAGTGTTTGGATAGTCCTTTCGGCTTGTCCATCCGTTTGCGGGTGAAAGGCCGTAGTAAGCTTAACACGTACCTAGACCCCTTTGAAAGGACTTCCAAAAGTGTGAAGTAAATTGAGTACCACGGTCCGATATGATGGATAGAGGAATCCCATGCAACCTTACCAAGTCATGAATATATAACCTTGCATAATCTTCCGCCCCATATGTTGTCTTTACCGGTAGAAAATGAGCCGATTTTGTCATCCTATCAACCACCACCCAAATAGAATCAAAACCTTTTCTAGTCTTGGGTAAACCAACTACAAAATCCATATTAATTTCTTCCCACTTCCAAGTAGGAATCTCTATGTCTTGGGTTAAGCCACCCGGCCTTTGATGTTCGGCCTTGACTTGTTGGCAACTATGACAACCGGAGACGAATTTGGCAATGTCCTTCTTCATGCCTCCCCACCAATACACATCTCTCAAATCTCTATACATTTTGGTGGAACCGGGGTGGATGGAGTAGGAAGAATTATGAGCCTCCTCAAGAATTTTCTCCCTCAAATCATCAACACAAGGCACACACAACCTACCTTGGTACCTAAGGGCACCATCTCCCCCTTGGGAGAAAACTTCCACCTTGCCCTCTTTCACCAAGGCCTTCAATTCTAACAAAGAAGAGTCAAGATCTTGTTTTGCTTTCACCTCATCAACCAAAGAAGACCTAGCACCATCAACAACGACCACACCACCATTACCAACCTCTTCCAACCTAACCCCCAACCTTGCCAACCGATGCACCTCCCTAGCCATTTCCCTATCACCAATATCAACATGAGCTAGGCTACCCATAGACACCCTACTCAAAGCATCCGCCACCACATTAGCTTTTCTTAGGGATGATAATGCACACTCATATCATAATCTTTAAGAAATTCTAGCCACCTTCTTTGTCTCAAGTTGAGATCTTTTGGGTGAAGACATATTGGAGGCTCTTATGATCGGTAAACACATCAACATGTACCCCATACAAATAATGACGCCAAATCTTTAAAGCAAACACCACCGCGGCTAATTCAAGATCATGCGTAGGATAGTTCTTTTCATGCACTTTGAGTTGTCTAGAAGCATAGGCTATCACCTTACCATTTTGCATTAGAACACAACCCAAAC
This sequence comes from Solanum commersonii, assembly GCA_029007595.1. Classification (NCBI taxonomy): domain Eukaryota; kingdom Viridiplantae; phylum Streptophyta; class Magnoliopsida; order Solanales; family Solanaceae; genus Solanum; species Solanum commersonii. Next base: position 764,537 of record JAJTWQ010000033.1, read on the forward strand.
CAACTCTAGAAGCATCACAATACACAACAAATCCCTCAAGCCCATCCGGTAGTGACAATATAGGAGCGGACACAAGTTTATCTTTCAAGGTTTGAAAACTCCTTTCACACTCGTCGGTCCACTCAAACTTAGCCTTCTTTTGTGTCAATTTAGTCATGGAAGAAGCAATAGAAGAAAACCCATTCACAAATCTTCGATAGTAACCCGCTAAGCCCAAGAAGCTCCTAATATCCGACGGGGTCAATGGCCTAGGACAATTTCTAATCACATCGGTCTTCTTAGGATCTACCTTAATACCATCCCCCGACACCACATGACCTAGGAAGGAAACCTCCCTCAACCAAAATTCACACTTTTCATACTTGGCATACATCTTCTCCTCTCTCAATCTTTGCAACACAACCCTCAAGTGACCCATATGTTCTTCCTCGCTATGCGAATAGATTAAAATATCATCAATGAAGACCACAACAAAGGAATCAAGGTAGGGTTTAAAGACTCTATTCATTAGGTCCATAAAGATAGCCGGTGCATTGGTCAACCCAAAGGACATGACCACAAATTCATAATGCCCATACCTAGTCCGGAAGGCTGTCTTGGGAATGTCACACTCCCTCACCCTCACAAGGTGATAGAGACACCCCTTAGAGATCAACTTACGGGCTTTAATGCAAGAGATGAACCTACCCTTGACTACCACATTTTGGCTCTCCCACTCAAGAATGGGTTCACTTGGGAATTGGAACTTGACCCTACGGGTTCTACAATCAATGGAAGCATAGTATGCATGCAACCAATCCATCCCAAGAATAACATCAAAATCGACCATGTTCAACTCAACAAGATCACAAGGCAATATTTTATGCAAGATGCAAATAGGACAATTTCTATAGACCTTCCTAGCAACCATATATGCACCAATAGGAGTAGACACCTTATATGACTCATGCAACAAGTCGGGCTCAACATGAAACTTCTTGGCAACAAAGGGGTGACAAAAGAAAGAGAGGCACCCGGATCAATTAATGCATATACATCAAAGTCAAAGATTTTCAACATACCGGTAACGACGTCGGGGACTTCATCGACCCCTTGCCTCCCATGCAAAGCATAAAATCGATTGTGCCTTGGGGCACCACCTTGTCGGCCCCCTCTCCCCAAAGGAACTGCATTGGCACCTTGTGGACGGACCTCCTTACCCTTGTTGTGATTCCGAGGACAATCTATTGCCTTGTGCCCCATTTCCCCACAACTATAGCAAGCACCTAGGGTATTTCTCAAGCACGGGCCACCATGACCCTTACCACACTTCGGACATACATCAATAGGACCCATACCACCAACACCTTGGGCCCTTGGAACATCATTGGCAAACCCCTTATGGGGCGCATGAGAAGACCCTTGGCCTTGATGAAACCGGCCTCCCTTCGACTTTGGAACTTGCCCTCAAAACGGGCCCTCTTGGCCTCATGACCCCTCCTCTTCCTCAACTTCTCCTCCTCCATTTGTTCGGCGTAGACCATCAAGCGGGACAAGTCCATGTCACTAATCAACATTGCGGACCGGCATTCTTCACTCACTAGGGTCGGACACACCCATCACGAATTTATTCATTCTAGATCGTGAGTCGGCAACCAAGTGTGGAGCATATCTTGAAAGTTGGTTAAACTTGGGGGCATACTCCCTCACACTCATAGACCCTTGTTTTAAATTCATGAACTCCACCAATTTGGCTTCCTAAGCTCAAGAGGAAAGAATCGATTAAGGAAAGCCGTTTTGAACTCTTCCCAATGCACCACATAGTTTACCCCCTTCTCTTCCTTCCATTGGTTGTACCATATTTGGGCCACCCTTTTAGTTGGTAGGCCGCCAACTCCGCCTTATCTTCCGACTTCACGCCCCATGATAGCTAATATCTTGAGGACTTCATCAATGAACTCTTGAGGGTCTTCATTTAACTTAGACCCATAGAATTCCGGGGATTCATCCGCACGAAGTCTCTCACCCGAGATGCCGGGTAGAGCCTGAGGAGCTTGGGCCCCGTGGTTGGCTTGATTAGCCAAAGCTTGTGCAAATAAAGTAAGGGCATCCCGAAGATCCCCATTGGTCGGTTGTTCCTCGGGTGCGCGGGCTCGTCTTCCTCTTGTATTAGGCATGATCTAGCATAGCAAAGAACAACCGTTAGGAAAGACCTTAATTCAACTCTACAAAGACGACTTAGAACATGGAGAAGGGAAACATTTCCTAAAACGTCTCATAGCCTCCTACTCATAGTTGTGGTGCACAACACAACCATGAATCGGACTCTAATCAACGCGGTGTGTTGGACTCCGAGGATCTATCAACCTAGTGCTCGATACCAAGTTTGTCACGACCCAAGCCTAGGGCCTAGACGTGACCGGCGAATGGGAACCCGAAGGAACCCCAAACAAGCCTCATAGCGTATCTTACACATCATTGGTCGCGGAAGCAATTAAAATGACCATAAGCGATAAGCATAATCAGGGGGGAAAGCGGGACTAAGGGAGCAAGAAGAAAAAAAAAGAAGAAATGATACATAAATATCATAGGTGAATCAAGCTCAAACATAATACACAACTTGTCCAACACCACCTCTAAACATAGGTACTTTAGCGGGGGCCAAGACAAACAAGCTGGGCTCACCTCATAGTCAAAACATAACTAAAAGGAAAAGTCTTATACATAGCAAAAGATCATAAGCAACGTCCGGAATGGAGGACTCACCAATAACCTTGATAGAAAATCGTATTAGCCACGCGGAGGACGAGGGTCAAGCGGTGCTCCCGGTCCCTACATGGTGACATCATGTAGGCATAGAGTATGCGTTAGTACGTTTGAATGTACTAAGTATATGGGATGCAATGCAATGCAACAAGGGATGGACATCATAGGCAAAATGCATAATCGTACCCGAGATAGATGACATATTAATGAGATGATATGTATAATGATGCTTATATAAAAATCATATTTAGTAGGGCATAGTATATGTGTAGTGAGTGACCATCAATATAGCATTTCCAAGGCCTACCACCCCCTTGGAGAGGCGAAAGAGGTACAAACCCCTCGATGTGGTTACCCGGGCCTACCACCCCCGAGCTAGGGACCAAGGTACAAACCCTCGATATGGTTATACGGGCCTACTACCCCCCGTACTAGGCAACCAAGGTACCAACCCCTTGATACGGTACCCGAGCCTACAACCCCGAGCTAGGCTTGGTCGACTCACACACCATATAGAGAAAATCATATACATGTATCCATTTCATCATAATTTCAATACTTATATAATCATCCGACTCATAGGACGTACATTGGACCTTCCATTTCATAAGAATTCTATAAATGACATTTTATCAAACATATGGTGGGCTACTTGTTCATGTAAATAAAATCATGTGTTTCAAGAGTACTAAGTCCAACCAATTTTCAAAATCTATATAAAACAGCCCACCAACAACATACATATATATATACATATATAACAACCTTCATAATTTGATCATGGAGGCATGAAAGCCATAAACATCACATAATAATACCATTTCATGAAAATATGCAAGATAGACCTTAATAGGGTGTGTAGTAGTGATTCCATAATTCAAGAGTTCATAAATGATCATAAGGACCCATAAACTTGAAGTAAAATAGAGGATAAATGGTTGGACTTGTGGAAAGGAAGGTTTCCACAATCAACCCACATACCTCAACTTTGGAGAATTCTTGATGAAGATTGGAATGGAGAATTGCTTGAGATTGAATCCGGAATTAAAGCTTGGGATCCTTGAATTTTGGTTGATGATCTTGGTGGAATTTTGGAGAGGGTTTAGAGAGAGATTTTTTGGATGTTTGAGAAATGTTTTAGAGACTTGGAATGACTAATGATATAAAGGGAATATCATATGCCCTTTGGAAAAAAATTGTCCAACACTTAGAAAAATTAATGGGGCGGGTGAACAAGGTGTTTCGGCTTCTTGGAAATGGCACTTTTCTGCCGGCGAGGGTTTACGAAAATGGTTATAACTCCTTCATCCTAACTCGGAATGAGGCGAAACAAATTGCGTTGGAAAGCTAACTCATAGAGCTTCAATTTTGATAGTTTGAGCTCCTTCCAGTTCCTTGTGTGCTGAGAGATATGCCCCTTTAAAGTTGACCCTCAAAATCGCATTTTTTGCGATTTTCGAATTTTGATACGGTTGCTCTAAAATTCGGGTTAGACCCATTTCCCACTCAATTTGACCCCCTGAATAAGAATATGAAGTCGAATTTCCGAAATGATGCACGGATTTTGAGATATATGGAAATTACAATTTTAGGTGTTTCCGAAGCACATTTTCGGGCATTTTTGGGGTCGTTTCAGGTGTATTTGGAATTTGAAAAAGAAGAAACCCTATGCTATATGATAGGGGAGCTTTCCACAATACCGAGGGGATCAGAAACGAGGAGGAGAAAGAAAAGATGACGAGGAGAGGAAGTGGAAGATGCGGTACACTATTCGAATCCAAAACGGAAGTTGGGATTCAAAGTTTGATGGCTATGTTTTCTTTTTCTCTTTTGTTCTTAGTAAACTTATTCTCATCCATGGAGTAGATTCTTAGAGGGTATATGACAAACATGTTGTATTGATGAATTTGTTGGGATTTTGATTTTCATTCTTATGCTTGAACTTGTTATGGGAATTTGAATTATATTGCAACCTGGTTCATTATTTTATTTAATCGAAAGAGGAATATCTTGGTGAATATTGTTGCATAGTTTGGTTGGATTGAATCAATATATTTTCTCTGAAGTAATCGAAGGAGCTTCTTGATAATTATTGATTAAATCTAAAGGAAAAATAGCCGAAGGACGTTACTTCCTTAAGAACAATCATTAACATGTTTTTGCATATTAGAATCACGTGGGAATAATTGGTTTATTCTTTAACTTGAGATTTACTCGGAAGAAAAATCTAAGGCTTAAAGGATACTCCAATAAGCTATCGAATTCGAGAGAATCGATGGAACTTTAAATGTGGTTAACGAATGAATCAAATCCTAACTATCATTATGCACTTGTTAGTCTTGTACCCTATTTTTTATTAGTGATATTAATCTTCATAGTTTACCAATTGATTTTAAATATCATTTAGTCTCTAAAAGTGGTTCATAACCACAATCAACTTTTTTTTGTTTGATCACCTGAATAATAATTAGCAAGATTTGATTGAATTATTATTTGTACCAATCCCTGTGGAATCGATCTTTATACTACACTATTTTTGACTAGCGAAGCAACAAACTTATAGTGTGTTTGTGCTCGTCACATAGTCGTGCGGCGTTAATCATAAACGACCAGAAGAGAGTGTGAGCAGTGAGTTCTCTTCCTTTAGGTAAGAATCTTTGTTTTGCTAAAGTTTTATTATTGGATTGGGATAACTTAATTCATGTCTTAATTATATGTTTTGTGGTTATGTGCGTTAGCTGAAAGAGACTGGAGTTGGAACTTGGAAGTTCTCCTAGGCAGCGTAGGTGGAACAATTTCATGGGATTAAAAGTGAGAAAGTTAAATAATTTTGATTGGTTAACTGTTGATAGCTGTAGTAGGTAGTGCACTTTCTTAATATTATTATTTGTATAGAAATAGTAAAATTTCACTTGAGAATTTATTTGCACAGCCACAAGTTTGACTTACAATCATGGCAATAGTGATGGCATAATGATTAAGGGTAACAATTAACAAATTATTAGATAGTCTTTAGGAGTATAAGATGTGTGGTTACTTTGTTTTCCCAAATTCACGTCACTGTCTGGTTACTTGATGGTAAATTGTATTTTTGTTTCGTGATTTAATTTTCTTGTTATGGTTACATTATTATTCTAGTTTTAATATATTGAGATAAGTAATTAAATATTAAGGGTATTTTATTATTTGAATACCTTTAAATTTATAATAATTGGAGAAATTAAGACTTAACCTTAGCCTTGAAATTTGGAAAATATTAAGAGCTTGTTTTAGATTTGGGATGAGTTTTTGGGTGGGTCTAGGTTAGACCTATAGTAACATGGGTGTTGTTAATTTTGAAATCTTATTGTGGTTAATTATTTGACTAGATTGCTTTGAGTTGGAAGTTCAACGAAAAGGGAAGGCTCAAGTCCCGGAGTGATTGTTCGATTATTTGAGGCAAGTGAATTTCTAAACCCTTGTTAATTGTATGGAATTCGTGTGTTTCCTTGTGATATGTGTTTGGGGTAATGAGACTTGGTGATGGGTTGATTTGTACATATTGATTATTTTCTAATGATGAAAAAGGGGTAATAAAAGGCAATGTGTTTAATTGTTGATGTGTAATGTTTGAGACTGGGTTGAAAGGCTTGTTGAATCATTGTTGATGTTGTATCACGGTTGTATTGTTGTGAATTGTGTATTGTTATGAAAATAGTCATCTCCTCATTATTTATGTGAACATGTCATTTGCATTGGTTCTGAGACATGGTTGTGATAAGTGTTATGTGATAAGAGGATGTACCATTTCGAGGGACGTATCGCGCGCCGCGATGGATACTATATTTTGAGAGACGTATCGCGTGCCGCGATGGATACTATATATCGAGGGACATATCGCGCGCCGCGATGAATGCATGGACATATATGTCCCCCATGGGTCTCGGACTGAGAGACAGCGGGTGTGTATCACTAGGTCAAACATACATCACTATACTTGACATTGCATTCCATTGCATTGCACATATTTATCATTAGTGAACTTGATATTGTGTTTTGCTGATCTTGTGAGTGCCTTTCTATGGAACTTTGATTGGTGAATATTGAGTTTGTTGTTGAGGATATGTAATTGTTAGAATGTTGTTGTTGAGATATGTGCTATGTGAATTGTGAACTGTTAGGTTGGGCTGATTTTATGCATGTTGTAGTTGTGGAGGTTCGGTTGGGGTGTAAGGAGTACCTGTATTCTATCCTCTTAGCTTGTGTTTAGAGGTTTACTTGTTAAGTACCATGTGGTTTGGTACTCACCCCTTGCTACTACATTTTTTTGTAGGTTACTAGCCCGGACCTTTGTGATATATTCTCTTCTTTTCCGAGGCTTCTTGGAGATTTGTGAGGTAGCTGTTTGTCAACTCAGCGGACCTTCTTTCTCCTTAATTATGATCTTGTTCTATTATAGCAACAATGTCATTTGAAACATGTATTTTCTTTCAACTTTGTTATAACACATTAGAGGCTTGTACACGTGGCAACCATATTTTGGGAATATTTTTGAGTGATTATGAAATTTCCGCATTTTATTGTAATGGTTGAGTTTTAGGCTGACTTATTTTGGTTGGATAAGACGAGTGTCATCATGTCCATTTTTGGATCGTGACATCTTTATCTTAGGGGTATTCAAGTCGGTACTTGTGGATTCAGGGGCGGCATCAAGTCGAAAAAGTATTGCAAAAAGATAAAGAGTAAAAAATAAATACATCACTAGCTTTAAAATCCTTCCAAGGTAAATACCTTTGGATATTTCTCATTATGTTTCAAAATAAGCCCTCACACCTCCTCACTGGGGCGTCTGCGCCCCGTCTCTTCACATGTCCAAATCATCTCAGTCTCGCTTCCCTCAGCTTGTCCACCACAGAGGCCACTCCCACCTTTTCCCGGATAACCTCGTTCCTAATCTTATCGCTCCTAGTGTGCCCACACATCCATCTCAACATTCTTATCTCCGCAACATGCATTTTTTGGACATGTGCGTTCTTGACTGGCCAACACTCCGCTCCATACAACAAGGCCGGTCTAACTACCACTCTGTAGAACTTACCTTTAAGTCTAGATGGGATTTTCTTATCACACAAGACTCCAGAGGTAAGCCTCCATTTCATCCAAGCAACCCCAATGCGATGTGTGACATCATCATCGATGTCACCACTTCCTTCGATTACAGACCCAAGATACTTAAAACTTTCTCTCTTAGGAATGATCTGTGTGACAAGTCTCACTCCCACCTCTGCCTCCTCTACCACATCATTGAAATTGCATCTCAAATATTCTGTTTTGGTCCTACTCAACCTGAACCCTTTAGACTCCAACGTTTGTCTCCACACCTCTAACCTCGCATTAACTCTGTCCCGTGTTTCATCAATCAGTACTATGTCATCCGCAAATAACATACACCATGGGACCTCCTCCTGAATCGACCGCGTCAACTCATCCATCACCAAAGCAAATAGAAAGGGGCTAAGAACAGATCCCTGATGCAGCCCCATCTCAACTGGGAAATGTTCCGAGTCTCCTCCAATCGTTCTAACCTGAGTCTTGGCTCCACCGTACATGTCTTTTATCGCCCTAATATAAATCATCGGTACACCTCTAGCCTCCAAGCACCTCCAGAGTACATTCCTCGGTACTTTGTCATAGGCTTTTTCAAGGTCAATGAACATCATATAAAGGTCTCTCTTCCTTTCTCTATATTTTTCTACCAGTCTTCGCATAAGATGAATGGCTTCGGTAGTCGATCGTCCCGGCATGAATCCAAACTGATTCTCCGAGATGGACACCCCTCTTCTCACCCTCATCTCCACCACTCTCTCCCAGATCTTCATAGTATGGCTTAGCAATTTGATACCTCTGTAGTTGTTACAGTTCTGGATATCGCCCTTGGTTTGTTAGGTGGGATAAGAACAATAATTGTGTGGTGTAACTTGATATTAACTTTTTTCATATTTGATTTGAGATATTAGCTAATTTTGAGATTATTTTATTTCATTTTTATCCTACATAAAAGGTGGAATAAAATAATCTTATGGAATATCCTTGCTTATCTCATTTTGTGTACCAAGTGACCCCTTATAATCTATCTCTTTTCTATATTTTTCTTGATGTTGAGAGTTGAAAAATGACTAATCGAGTACGTAGAATGGTTGGAATCCCTCTATCATCAAATAAAAGATTTGGATTTAAAATTTTAATTTGGAATGGAGAGCCTCTTGGCAAGAAATGTGTTGCCCTCTTTCACAGTCAAATGACGAAGTCAAAATTTTCACTAAAGAAACTCAAAATATAAGGAAATAAATATACGAAAAAGCTAAGGAGATTCAATATCTACAATTTATATATAAACAATTAACTTCTTATATAAAGTATAATTTTCCGACGTAGAGGATTCATATAAACCTTTAACTCCGTCTTGGCATTTAGTGAATCTATTCAAAAACAAATCTAAACTTAATCGAGAGAGTAAATTTCGAATATGGAATACTTAAAAATATGTTTTAAATTATCAGAGAGCTGGAAAATTTATGGAAAGTACCAAATAATTACATAGGCAGTCTGTCACATCATCAAGCGAAATCGAAAAGATTCTTCCATTTTTAATTAGTAATCTCGAGTTTAAATTCTGAGAATATCAAATAATACTTATCCAACATATTGCATCATCAAAAATTTCCTTTTTATAGGCATGTAAATATAATTTCTCAAGAAAATTAATATGGATACACAATAGGGAAAATTGTATATAATGGCAAACTAATAATTCAAATTAAATGGTATAACCACCCTTTGATTTAATTGTGTCCTGTAGCAAACTGTTTGCCAGCGTCTCTCTCCCTCAAACTCTCGCTCGCCACTCTCCTCTCTCGCTCACTCCCTCTCGTGTTTTCCTCTCTCGCTTTATACACAAAAGTGTATAAATTGCGTTTGTTTGTATAAAGCGAGAGAAAATTGTATATACACATGCAAATACATATATATTCGTCCTATACACTTATAATTATACAATAAAAATATTCTCCCGCTTGAGTTCTCTTGTGCCTTTCTCTCTTTCTCGTTTTATACAACAGAAGTGTATAAATTGCGTTTCTGTTTGTATAAAGTGAGAGAAAATTGTATATACACATGCAAATACATATATATTCGTCCTATACACTTATAATTATACAATAAAAATATTCTCCCCGCCCAGTTTTATGTTTGTATAATGAAATTATACAATTCTGAAGAGGAGCCAACGAATTATACAATTGCTTTTAATTGTATATGTATAGCGAATTATACATATATATGTTTGCTATGAAGCGCAATTATGCAAACTTTGCTATAGCATACAAATATGATTTTTTTGTTTGCTAATAATATATATTTTTAAAAAAAGATATAAAGTAAATACCTTAAAGTCATGACCACAACCTTAAAATCACATACAAATTGTGACAATAGACAAACACTGCTTAGCGAAATCTTGCGTACGCCATTGCAGTAAGCATACTAATTACCCTAATATATTTTGATTCGAACAAGATAACTAATTAACTATATTAATTTTCACCTTTTCAACTTCCTCAATTTTATTTCGAGTTTTGATTTTTTCAAATGATCATTGACCAACTCATAATAATTATATATCTCAAAAAATCATTTGAGATAATAATTACTACTTGATTGATTGACCATATGGAAAATCAAAGCGTTTTATTTATAACAAAATGATATATCACTTGTGCATGGCATGGTTTTGGGCATGTCTTGGTGACAAAGAAAGTGCAACAATTTTGCCTTCAAGTTGTGCTCCATCTTGGGGCTGCAGCTGTTGATCATGTAGGTAATCACATAGTTGATCATGATTTATCTGACCATCCTATCATATAATAATAATTAGTATAGCTTCGACGTAAGAGTAAAAGTTATTGTATCGTATATCATGTGATTCAAATATCATGAATTTAAAGACATAACATAAGAAATTTATTTGAAAAATATAAATTCGAAAAATTTACATTATTAAATCATCTAAAGAATGTGTACAATCATACATGTAAGTTTTCTTAAAATATAGTGTTGTAATATTGAAAGTAAGACAGATGACCTTTATGGTATAAAAATTTCTTGTTGTAAAAGTTATAATATATCAGTGTGTGATTCGAAAATCATGAAAAAACCTATTTTAGAAATATAAGCTAAATTTACATATAATAAATCAGATCGAGTTTAAGTAATATACATTTTGTATAATTTGTTTTTATTATATCCAGTCAACTAAAGTATATCTACATGCAAGCCTCTAAATATGTGATCTATCTTTTAGTTATTCAGATGAATGAAACCTATCGTAATATTTTCATAAGCATCATGCTATTACGTGTAGATTAAGAAATTCACTAAATATATTTTATATTGTAAAATTCAAAATTCATAATATTTATATACCAGATCTTCTTCTTTTTGAGAATTAACTATAATCTAGTAAGGGAGGGTGGGGGAATCAACAATATGAATAAGATTTGGTGTAATTTTATAAGTGTGATCTGAGTAAATTGATATGGAATTACAATGGATCTTACTTGTGTTTTATTTACATGGCCATCTTGCATGTTTTGATCATGTTGTGGGAACTTTTGATCAGCTGGTTTTACCATTTGTGCCATCTTTTTTTTTTTTTAACTCTGATAATCTACAAAAAAATATATCAATTTCAATTTAAAAAGTAAAGAACATATATATATTGATGAATATGAAATAGTTGGAATTAATGAAAAAAAAATGTTGAATATAAAAAGAAGTTGGTTATACTTTGTGAGTTTCTCTTAGAAAATAGTCCCTTAATTAAAGGGTAACCATTTATATGAATCAATGTCTCTAAAAAATAGCATCAAAAATAAGAAAAATTATTGTTGCATTTTATATAACTTTTTTTTTAAAAAATTATGTTCTTATAAATGACATAGTTTCATTTTTTTAGAAAATTCTTTAATTTTAAGTATTTAGCTTTACCCTTATAATAACATTCTTTTTTATATATATAGATATAGAAATATCATGGTATATTTAAGATTATAAGTACTATAATAATTATATAAGTATTCAAATATACTATCTTAGATTATATTATGGTTCTATCACAAAGATCATGTGAATTGTCTTAAATATCCCTATTCTACTCAAAAATTATTTTCCTAAAATTATGAATCACCCAATATCATTATATTTTTATAGAAAAAAAATCAAGATTGTAATTATCAAAGATATCAGAATATAATAAATATTATTATTTAAACAAAATCCTCTTTTAAGGCAGATTTTATGGGATGTGCATTACTATTTATTGCAGATTCATATATTTGTGAATCTGCAATAGTCATGTTATCATGTCACATGCTTTGATTTATTGCCTAGTTAACCATAGTATTATATTTGATTTTATTATTAAAAAAAAAAGAGGAAAGAATTTACTTCATTAATATTAATAAGATTAATTAATAGTTAAAAATACATCTGAATAATTAATTTTTGTGAGTTTTATACCTTAATTATTACTAGTTATTTCCTTTTCTTTAGTTGAATTAACTAGCCATCACCATCTATATATGTATTAGTATTAATAAGATTAATTAATAGTTAAAAACTCTCTCTCTCTCTATACATATATCGAAATTGACTATGCATGCCAATTATTAGTTATTTCTTTTTTTCACCAGAGCTATCATAATTTATATATTAAAACACAACTCAAAACTGATTATGATTAAAAAAAAATTAATACCTAAACTATTTACATCTACTCAATTAGCTAGATGTGTTTTAATGCATAGATGTAATAATTCAAATAAAAATATGAAATAGTTGATAATTTAAAATATAATTAAAAATTTAAAAAGGATAGTTCAGCGATGCGTTTTTTTAAAATCATTACTCAATTAATTAAGATAAGACAAAGTTATGGGAAAATAATGACTAAAAAAAATAAGATATGCTTATTAATTTCAACCATATATTTTAATAAAATAGAAATTAAGAGCTTTTAGCAATTCCATGGTCCTTCTCACGTTGTACTTTCCCATAGATTCCACAACTGGAAATCCGAAATCTACTTTAAAAAAAAGAATTTTTAATTATTTCACCTATTTTTTTAGTATAACTTAAAAAATATATTTGTTTTAGATCTTTATAAAGATTCAGAAATTCAAAGCTAAAATCTCTGCTCTATTTAAAGTAGAGAGATTTCGATCACCTCACCGCACTACCTCCAAAAACTAGATGGCAAACTCCAGTAACACACAACAAAAATATGATAAAATTAGTGAACTAAAAGCCTTTGATGACACAAAAGGAGGTGTGAAAGGACTTATTGATGGTGGAATTACTAAACTACCCCAAATATTCATCCATCCACATGATTCCTTAAAAAAAATTCCCAAAAATTCAAATTTCATTTTCCCTTTAATAGACCTTCAAAACATCAACATTAACAACAAAGAAATAGTGAAACAAATTCAAGAAGCATCAGAGACATGGGGTTTTTTCCAAGTGATCAATCATGGTATTCCGGTCCCCGTCCTAGAGGAAATGTTGCGTGGTACACGATGTTTTCACGAGCAAGATATCGACGTTAAAAAACCGTATTATAGTCGAGATGTTGCGAGGAAGGTTATGTATAATTGTAATTTTGAGTTGTTTAGTGAGAAATCTTTTGCAGCAGATTGGAGAGACTCACTTTACTCTGTCATGGCTCCTGATCCTGCTAAGCCTGAGGAATTGCCTGAGACATGCAGGTAATGTAATTATATCGAACATTGTTTGTTTGAATATTTTTTTTATTGCTATAGTGGGATAATGTTGTTATAGAGGCAATATAATTATATACATATGAAAGTCTGTTCCAAAAAGCGTTAAACCATTAATTCCCACTAAAAAACATATTTAGCGGCAATTAATCTATTGTCGTTAATTAATTGTTGCTAAATATCATTTTTTTATGTTAGTAGCTATATAATTAATTAATATACATATAAAAGTCGGTTCCAAAGAAAATTACATCATTATAGTGAAGTGTTTAAAAAAATTGTGGTGTCTAGATCATCTTTCGCGTACTTTGACTAATTCTACGGGATATTTGTCATCTTTTGTCAGCAATAAGCCGTTACCATACAATTAACCATGTCCAACAAGATTAGGACATATAAAAAGTTGTTTCCAGTAACCTATATCAATGTATATAACTTAAATCCATTTTAATTTATCTTCTTTCTTCATCTATTTTTCATTTTTACAGGGAAATTATAATTGAGTACTCAAATCATGTGATGAAATTGGGATACACATTGGTTGAATTATTTTCAAAAGGACTTGGTCTAAAACCAAACCATCTTAAAGAAATGGGATGTGCTGAGGGACTAGGCATTTTGTGCAATTACTATCCTAAATGTCCACAACCAGAACTTGCCTTAGGCTCAAGTAGACATGCTGATAGTGATTTTTTCACAGTACTTTTGCAAGATGATATTGGTGGACTTCAAGTTCTTCACAAGAATCAATGGGTTGATGTTCCTCCTATTCATGGAGCTTTAATAATCAATATCGGCGACATTCTTCAGGTAAAACTGTCTTTGTGTGACCTATATAAGTTACTGGTTCGAGCTATAAAATCAATCATTGATGAATATGTCAAAGTTGGTTGATTATATTTTATGTTTCTCATGCTTTTAAAAAAGGCATAACACATAAATATGTCCGCTTTAACTTGGTTTCAGCTCATATTTATGCCCTCCAACTTTGAGTATGCACAAGTAGACACTTAAATTTGTATAAAGTTATACAAATAGACACACACGCCCTACGTGATATCCTACCTGACATTTTACATCCTACATGGTGTTCTATGTGTATTATGTTACCAGATGCATATGACAGATCCTAAAAAATAATGCATCTTAATTTTGAGAATCCAATATAGGTGCGGTAATTTTTTTTGGAGAGTCGTCCAAGTAATATAGCTTACATGACACTTCTTTAATTAAGGGTGCATTCTTATTAGGTCTTTGTTTGAACACATAATACTTTGTACATTAAACTGTCCTATTTTTATGTGTGTTCATTCAATTTTTAATTTATTATGTTAAAATTATAATACTAATTTTTTAAATGGAAAAATGATCTTATATATCATGGATAATTTAAAGTGGTGTTCACACGGGTTAATGTAAGGTGAATTGTTTGACATAAATATACCTATGTAACAAATTTATACATGTGAGTTGTGATATTCTACTTTTTGTGTGTGTGTGTATTTTTATGTTTTCAAATATGGTGTTTTTCGTTCGCTTCCCTCCTCTTAACAAAAAATTGAATGATCATTATGAAATTCATAGCATTATTGATAAATAAATTTCCTTAGAATAAGCTATAACAAGTCATTATTAATTTATAAAGTTTCGTTTAATTTTTATTTTTTCAGCTTATATCGAATGACAAGTACAAAAGCGCAGACCATAGAGTGTTGGCAAATAAAATTGGTCCAAGAATATCAGTAGCAAGTTTCTTCAGCACAGGGCTATTGGAATCTTCTAGAATTTATGGACCAATTGCGGAGTTATTGTCAAAAGACAATCCTCCAAAGTATAGAGCAACAACATTGAAGGACTTCTTTGAATATTCTAGCAAAAAAGGATTTGATAACAATTCTAATTTGTCTCACTACAAAATTTAAACTTTTATGTGAAATTGAAATAATGTTTTTAAATTTGTTTGAACCAAAAAAAAATTAAAATTTTGTGATTTAACTCTAAGGAAAAGATGTCATATTTGTACTTTGCGGTTAGTATAAGGAGTAAGGATAATAATTTCAGAATAAAAGTGTAAAATTATTTATTGTATATTGGTTGAAACTTTTATTTCGATATAAGTAATTTCGGGATTGGTTAGTATATTATAATTTTGGTGTTATTTTTAGACGATAATAATATGGAGATAAGATAATCTTTGGTGTAAAACAATCAAATGACAAAAAATGCCCTTCTTCATGAAACTCTTTTTTCCAAAGTCTTTGTTAAGGTTAATGTTAAAATTGAAATAATAATTTGTTAAAGTGTATGTAGTGTAAAAATGACTACATGTTTTATAACCTCTATGTACCAAGAATTATATATTCACTAAATAATATCATTATTATTTAATCCCAAATTATAATTTTAGTTTTATAACATGCTCATAAATAAAAATAATTCCAGCGCAAAATCATGGATTAGATAATATTATGTTTGGTTAGAGGGGTTTTACTTTTTTTTGTTGCAATAACTTATGAAAAATAATTATTTTATGCCGCGTTTGATTGATGATAGTAAATATTCTCTAATAAGATTATGTGAAAAATCTATATATTATTTATGTAGAATAGAAAATCGAAAAAAGAAATTAATTAAATGTGTGTATTAGTAATAGGGGGGTTAAAGTATGTAAAATAAAACTAAAATATCGTTAAAGTAAATATTCATATATAACTATTTCTTAAGTACTATAAGTACTACTCCGTCCGCTCTAATTTATGTGACATATTTCAGATTTCGAGATTCAAACAAGTCTATCTTAGATCGTAAATTTTTCATATATTTTTGAAATGTTTTGAATTGTCAATTATTGTGAATTATAGTACTTTTTTACTCCGTTTACAAAAATATATATTTCATTTTAAAAAATAAAGATTTCATGCGCAAATTGCAGGTCAAACTCAAAATAATTTGACTCTCGAAAAATGAAATGTGTCACATAAATTGGGATATAAAGTATCTAATAATCCCTACATTATATAATTATCATCATATATATAAGCTTTCTCAATAATTTGTCTTTTTAAAGTATTCCAAATCAGCTTAATTAGAAAATATCTTCTGATACTTTTTATTTGTTGACTTTATGTCTCTTTCCATTTTTTTTGTTTTTCTTTTTGTGGTTATTATATTTTCTTCCATAATTTAAAGCTTTTGTTCAATAAAGCAAACATTTAAATAAAAATAATTAAAAAACGGAAGAAAAAAAATACTGGATTGAATTAGACTCTTAAACATAATCATTTATCAGTTTGAACATATTATAATTACATACATAACCACATCTTTTTTTTTAAAAAAAAAGGTTCTTTCCTCATGTATTATTTAAATCGAAAATGAGTACACTGATAATGAGAGATGGAGGGTTAGTATCTCACTCCATCTAACCAGACATAGAATTAGATGCTCTAACAGGACAATGAGTAATTCGATTCATTGATTTATTAACAGCGAACAAAAAGAGAAAAGGTAATTTTTTTATGAGAGTTTTACAATCAAATACTAAAGAATCAAAATAAGAGTAATTCACCAAATTTTCTTCTAGACCTTGTTTCACAAGTAGAGTATCAATATCCACAACTAACCTTGTTTTACTGAACCATTCTTTTAGCCAACTAAGAGCCTCACGCACCCTATGATCTCGGCCAACAATGGGCTAGCCACACGATCAAGAAATAAAGTTTTCCCAGGAATAAATTAACCCAAGTGATTACGTAGCACTATATCTATACCCATCAAATCGATATTGATACCATAAGAGACATCGATGTTACATTTAATTATGTCATAAACATATTCTTTAAATATTAGTTAAGCTATTGATACACATGCAGAGCACATACACTAAAAATTAATATTATTAAAAATAAAAACTTTTGACTTGGACCATATATACTTGATGTCCAAGTACCACCAACCCCATGGTCCCTCATATATTATATTGTGCTTATTTTTAAAAAATAAAAGGACCATACTTGGTCTCCAAGAAAAATTGTCACTATATTATGCTGATACTAAACTAAAATCTAAATCACCTCTATCATAACAAAATTTGTGTTTCTTATCTTTTTATTACCTTTTTGAGACATCAAATATTTGTTTGTTCTCTCCGCTCGAAAGTTCGATTTTGAGTTCTCTGTGATTTCTGCTTTAGAAATAGAGAGAGATTTCAACCAACACAGACCACATCTTTTCCTATTGTGCTTTCCATAAGGATTTAGCGGCTCGAAATTCGAGATCTCTACTTTAAGATACAACTTAAGTGATACATTTGTTTTTGCTTAAGTATTAAAAAACAGAGAGATTTCAATCATTTCACCACGCTATATTAATGGCAGCCTGCAACACACAACAAAACTATGACAAAATTAGTGAACTAAAAGCCTTTGATGACACAAAAGCAGGTGTCAAAGGACTTATTGATGGTGGAATTACTAAAGTACCTCAAATATTCATTCATCCAGAGGCTTTAGAAAAAGAAACCACAAATCCCAAAAATACACATTTCATTTTCCCATTAATAGACCTCCAAAACATCAACATCAACAATAAAGAAATAGTGAAACAAATTCAAGAAGCATCAGAGACATGGGGTTTCTTTCAAGTGATCAATCATGGTATTCCGGTACCCGTCCTAGACGAAATGTTGCGTGGGGCACGACATTTTCACGAGCAAGATATCGACGTTAAAAAACCATATTATAGTCGAGATGTTGCGAGGAAAGTTATGTACAACTGCAATTTTGATCTATTTAGTGAGAAATCTCTTGCAGCAAATTGGAGAGACTCACTTTACTCTGTCATGGCTCCTAATCCTGCTAATCCCGAGGAAATTCCCGAGACATGCAGGTACTTTTTCTATAAAATTCAACTTATATATACTGACAATGAAAAAATAATTATATTATTAGGTACACTTAATGTTAGTAGTATACTTTTTTATTGAAAAGACCAAAGCATTATTGACCATAGAGGACAAAGAGAATAGAACAATAACATGTTACAAGTTACAACCATTAGTTAATAATATACATAGTGAGAGTTTTCAATGATAACATTTCAAGTCTTCTTTGGAATCGATTTTTATGTAATGTTACATTATATTATACGTTATCTTAATATCATTTCACTATATCAGTCAAATAACATCTAGACAAACAACGTGTTTATACAGAGAGAGATTTGATAGTACAACTTTAAATTTAACAAGTTTTACATTCTTGTAGGGAAATTACAATTGAGTACTCAAATTATGTGATGAATTTGGGATACACATTGCTTGAATTATTTTCACAAGGACTTGGTCTAAAACCAAACCATCTCAAAGAAATGGGATGTGCTGAGGGACTAGGCATTTTGTGCAATTACTATCCTAAATGTCCACAGCCAGAAGTTGCAATTGGCACAAGTAGACATGCTGATAATGATTTTTTCACAGTACTTTTGCAAGATGATATTGGTGGACTTCAAGTTTTTCACAAGAATCAATGGGTTGATGTTCCTCCTACTCATGGAGCTTTAGTTGTCAATATTGGTGACATTCTTCAGGTAAAGTGTTCTTTTATTCTTATCGGATCTTCACACGAATAGTCAGATAGATTATATACTTTTTCTAGTCAATATACATAGAGTATACACTCATGCATTATACATGATTATACACATATTATATATGGATTATATATATTATATATTGGCCGATTATTTTTAGATTAATCTATTTTTAGTTAAATTAGTTGGGTGGACGGTTATTTAAGTTAATTCTTCATAATTTTCATGGGTGTTCTTAAATGAAAGAGTTGGAACAACAAAAATGACAAAAAAGTTCGAGAAAGATAATAAATTCATCGATGAAATTCTTGTTTTAGAATTAATATAAATCTCATGGGTGTTCATTTATTTTTTAATTTATTACATCAAAATTGCAATACTAATTTTTTAATTTAACAAGTCATTATAAACTTATAAAGTTTCATTCAACTTTTGATTTTTCAGCTTATATCGAATGACAAATACAAGAGCATAGTGCACAGTCAATATTAACTTATGATATTTTGTTTTAACAAATAAAATTGGTCCAAGAATATCAATAGCAAGTTTCTTCAGCACAGGGCCATTTGCAACTTCTAGAATTTATGGACCAATTGAGGAGTTATTATCTAAAGATAATCCTCCAAAGTATAGAGCAACAACAATGAAGGACTTCTTTGAATATTCTAACAAGAAAGGACTTGATGGCAATTCTAATTTGTCTCACTACAAAATAATATAAAACTTTGATATGGAGTTAAAATAATGTTTTTTGTTTGAACCAAAAAAAAAATATCTACCTTAAGAATAAAAGATGTTACATTTCTACTTTTTGTATTTGTTTGGTATAATAAATAATAAGGATAATAATTTCTGAATAAAATGTGAGAGTATTTATTATGATTTATTGAAATTTTATAATTTTGATATAATTTTATATTGTATGATAACAATGAGAGAAATAAAAAATGTAATATCAAGATTTTTCGAGAAATACTTATCTATCTTAATATTATTCTCGTCTAAACATGCTTTGAACCGATGAAAAGTAAATTTTCTCAATAATTGGTCTTCATAGGATCTAGAGTATTCCAAACTAGCTAGAAAATATCATTTTTCTTTTTGTGGTTATTATATTTTCTTCCATTAATTAATGAGAGATACTAATAGAAAATATCCCAAGAGGCAATCTCATGGTCCTTCCACAATTATAGAGAAAACTCCAAAGGTCACTTCTTAAAATTCTAATTTTATTATTTTAATAAAATAACTCTTAACTTAAGAAAATAAATTTTAAATTTTAAATATTTATCATAGAAAATATAGCTAAACACAATTTCAATTTTTTGAAAATTTAATAAAGTAAGCTTTTTTAAAAAATCATTTTCATGACCAAATACATAGAGAATTCAAACAACATAGCTAGCTATCAAACTAAACTAGTAGCATGCTTACTTTGACTTGAAATATAAAAGAAAAAAAAACATATTTTTATAGTTTTAATTTATTTGTCTTATTTTGATTTAACATAAAAAATTTAAAAATAAAAAAACATATTTTAGTCTTATGATATTTAAATTAAAGATATATAAAATATATCAAAATATCCTTATTTTTTCAATTATTATTTTCTCAATAAATATGTCAAATAAAAAACAAACAATAGAGGGAGTACAACATATCCATGGAGATAGAAAGTACACAGACATTACAATTACCTCGTGAAGTTAAACTCAAGTTTTTCAATGGTTAAAAATGCTCCTTCACCAAACTTCTTTTTCAAGATTTAAACTTGAAATATCTAATTTTTATAAACGTGACGATTTCTTTGAAAAAAATAAATAATTAATTAATACTTGGAATATTCCTACCCTTTTCCTCTTCTCAACCTCCATAACCAAAAACTCCATAAAATCCCATCTCCTTTTCTTCATTTTTTATTTCAATTCCCAATTCATTCTCTCTCCGATCTAACAATCTGTTCATTCAAACGAAATTCCCAGAAACGAATTTCGTTCGATTCTGATCAGGAGAGAGAATTTTTCCAAAAAAAATTGAAATTTTTTGGACTATTTTTGCCCTTTTTGTTCATCTGGGTTGATTTGGAATACGCATGTGTGTATTGATCAAGCTGGGTTTTTCTTCAATTTCAAATCTGTTCATTACTTGTTTTTTAATATTTATTCTTCATTTTTCACCTCAGATTTTCGCATTTTCTGATTCTAATAATTGCAGTATTAACTCATTGATACTGAGATTGTTGTTAAGATTAAGATTATTAACGATTAATCTTAGTTAATTTCATTGATTTCGATTTTTTTTAAATTGAGTTTATTGTGGATTATCGCATCTTAGCTATGGATTCTCAAAACAGGAGTAATCGCCAGGTGCAGAGAGGTTTGTTTTCGTAAAGTTTTCATTTTTGATCAATTCTCTTCAAATATAGCTTTTTCTTAACGGGTTTAACCAATTTTGACCTGTGACCCGGTTACCTGACTAACATACCCAATGTAGTTTGACAAGAAGGGTCTGAGGAGGATAGTGTTTCGGGTCAAGTATGGGGTGTAGTCCCGCGAGTGCGGTATGAAGGGTAGTGTGTTACAAGGCTATGTAATACAACAAAACAACATATTGAGTATAGTCTCATAAGTGGGGTGTGAGGAGGGTAGTGTGTAGGCAATCTTGTCCCTACCTTTCGGGCTATGCTACACAACAACAACAACATACCCTGTGTAGTCGCACAAGTGGTGTTGTACATTAGTTTGTATGATCAATTAAATTTGGATTTATTTGAGCTGAATTAAGGTGATTGATGTTTGATTTTTATGTCGTTCATATAATATAAAATGTGTATACTGCAGCATCATAATGGAGACATTTGGTTTATTTTATTACTGTATTAAAAAGAGAGACTTTTAAAGTTTTCAACTTGCAAGGAATATGCTTTTTCAACTGTCAGTGATGGTACCTGTTTTCGTCCTCTATATCAATAACAGGTTATTAGTAGAATTTTTGGAACATGTCAGCAAACAGCAATTTGGTATTATAAAAATCGCTTTGAAGTTTTTAACTCGTACAGAATATGCTTTTAAAATGGGTTTCTGTCATTGTGACACTGCATATTTTTCGTCGTTTATATCAAGAATAATAATGGGTTACTAATAGATTGTGTATGCTGGTAGTGGTAACATATCAATTGAACTTTTTACTGGTTAGCCGCCATTTAGTAGGCGTTTTTTTTTTATTTCCATAATAACCAGCAATCCTGCTTATCGAAGAGGGAAAGTTTGCTAATTTTAGTATAACTGAGTTCTTGATTATAATTGGAACAAGTGATAAGACACCCAATAAATGATAATCACAGTGCTTTCATGTGTTTGGAATGAGAAGCACATGAAGAAAAAAAAAAAATAGAGCGATTAGGCCATTTTGTATTTTGCCTATACTGATACAAAATTTTGTCACCTTGCGATTTGGCTGTCTATATGATCACTTCAGACATGATTTTGTACATTTCGGGTGTCTAACGTTATGGATTCTAATCATTTTTTTCAAGTTAAAAACTTTACTGAAGTGAGTTGTTGTTTTCTCCCTAGCTCCTTGCTTCTCAAATGTTGGACGGAGGAATGCGGCTTCACCATCTGTCATTGTAATAGGTGGTGGATTTGCAGGCCTTGCAGCTGCTCGGACACTTTATGATGCATCATTTCAGGTATGCCCCGGAAATATGTATTAGTAAATATATGACCATCTTATAACTTTTTACTTGCTGTAATGGTGACAGTGGATATATTTCATCTAGTTAATATTTTCTTGCAGGTGGTTGTGCTAGAATCACGAGATAGAATTGGAGGCCGTGTTCACACTGATTATTCTTTTGGTTTTCCTGTTGACTTGGGTGCATCATGGTAGCGAATTTTTTCTTTTTGGAACAACACTTGTGTGTTTATAATACAGTAAACAGATGCATTTTGCTTCCAATGGATATTGAAGTTTTCACTGGTTTAGGTTGCATGGCGTTGGCAACGAGAATCCTTTGGCACCTCTAATTGGAAAACTAGGACTGCCTCTCTATCGTACAAGTGGTGACAATTCAGTTTTGTATGACCATGATCTGGAAAGGTTTGTATTCTAAGTTGTCCTTACCTATCATAAGTCCACTTTCTAAAAAATGCATCACATTAATGCATAAAAATTTATATATCAAGTTTATATGCTTCTGCATGTCATTATATGGAATTTTGAAAAAATTAGAGATTGCTAGTTCTCTGAAGTGACCTTTCTAAGCATGTAAGAGAATTAATTAACTTATCTTTTGATTGTCCAGTTATGGACTTTTTGACATGGACGGGAATCAAGTTCCCCAGGACTTAGTCTCAAAGGTTGGCGAGACTTTTGAGAGCATTTTGAAGGAGGCATGTTTTCCCTTTCTCTATCCACCTTAAATCTCTGTGAATCATTTTTGTGAAATGTCTGATTCTTTCTGTAAGGAGAGGATCTGTATTTATAGTATGTAGTATTTTGGACATTATCTGACTATAAGCTGACTTGCTTTGGCTGCAGACTGATCTAATTAGGAAAGAAAACAGTGAAGACATATCTATCGGTCGTGCTATATCAATGGTTTTTGAAAGGAGACCTGATTTAAGGTCCTACTTAATTCTGTTTTTCCAACATATTGACCACCTCTCCCCAAATCAATTAAAGATGAAAAAAGAGAATATTTTTTCACTAAGAGAATAACTGTTAATACAGGTTGAATGGCCTTGGTCATAAGGTGTTGCAATGGTACCTATGCAGAATGGAAGGCTGGTTTGCTGCGGATGCAGATACCATATCACTCAAGTGTTGGGACCAGGTTAATTTCCTTTTTACTCTTTTTCTTCAGAGCTTACTTGTTGGAGAATGTTTATATTCTCGTTGACTATTGTCTTCCAGAGACATTTGGACTGTTTCTAGGTCTCACCATAGTATACACCTGAAACAACAGATTGTTCAAAAAGAGAATCTCATTCTGTCTTTCCTGTTACCAAATGGGATCTTTGTCATTTGTCTAGTATAGGTCTAATTACTTAGTAAGTAAAGAGATCTTGGGAATGAGAAAAAAAACCTCTTGACAATATAGAGATACAAAAAATGTTGGTGAGCGGGACACTTGGCTGGGATACTGAAGTTGCCAATATAGAAATTCAATACAACTTTCACGAAGAAGATACTAGTTAGAAAGATGATTGGCCAAGAGAACAAATAATTTTAGTGTACAAAAACAGCCGTAGGCATTAACTGCAGTTCCAGGCACTCGGCTAGTTACTAGCTCTGAAGAATTATGCCATCAGTTTTATGCCGTTAGCCAGTGTTATCTTTTTTCACAAGCTTTCAGTCCAGATACTCCTTCAATCCCACAAACTCATCATGTTGGATGTTTAAGATGTCTGGCTCATGTTTATAGTACTGTTCCATACAAGTCTCACTTCTTTCATGGATTCAAACTAAGTTAAACAATGGTATGATGTTTCCATATAACACTAACTTATCAACTACTGTAGTATTTTCTTCTATTTTTACTAATACAATAAGTCAAGTTACTTTAGTAAGCTCTATGCCAAATCAAATTATGTCACATAAAATAGGCCAAAAGACAATCTATTGTTTGTTTATTTAACATTTGAGTTCTACTTGTAGCTGGTTTGAATATGTGAAGGGATTACATCAGCTCAGGAAAGTATAGATCTCCTAATAGGCTAATACCTGTGTCAAAATGATCATCTAAGATGTCTAAAGCTCTGAAAATGCCCTTGTATAAAATATGTGTGATTGTAATAATTGCTTTCCTATAAGTAAAGTTTGACAGGAAAAACATCAAATAGAGTCCTTGAAAATGTTGTTTGAAGTTTCTCCTTAAGATGTGTGATTGTGCTATACAGGAAGAATTGCTTCCTGGTGGGCATGGTCTTATGGTTCGGGGATATAAGCCTGTCATCAATACACTAGCAAAAGGGCTTGACATTCGCTTAGGTCACAGGTAAGGAATACCTTCCTGACATCTCACCCCCACCCCCCCACCACACACCCCCCGAAACAAGGGACACTCTCTCATTTATTTTTGGAATCATTCCTCAGGGTTACAGAAATTGTTAGACGTTATAATGGTGTGAAGATAACAGTTGAGGATGGGAGTACTTTTGTAGCCGATGCTGCCATTATTGCTGTTCCTCTTGGTGTTCTGAAATCAAATTGTATCAAGTTTGAACCTAGATTACCTGAGTGGAAAGAGGCTGCCATTAAAGAACTTGGTGTAGGAATTGAGAACAAGATTATTCTGCACTTTCAAGACGTGTTCTGGCCAAATGTTGAGTTCTTGGGAGTAGTTGCAGAAAGCTCATATGAGTGCAGTTACTTTCTTAATCTTCACAAAGCTACTGGCCATCCTGTCCTTGTTTATATGCCTGCTGGGCAACTGGCCCGTGACATTGGAGAACTGTCTGATGAAGCTGCTGCTAATTTTGCATTTACTCAACTTAAGAGGATTCTTCCCAATGCGACTGCTCCTGTAATGCTACACTTCCTTTCTTGCTTAGATTTCTTGCTCCCATATCTCTTGGTTTTTACTTTATTTAGTTGCTCTGGAAATTATCTTCTCTGTTTTGTCTGCTTAGTATCATCCTGCGAATAAGCTCTTTGTTATGCGTGTTGATTGCTTCTTCTTCAAGATATTAGTGGCTGACAGTTATTCTCTAGTTTCTTTATTCTCTTAACTTCAAAGTGGAAGAAGCCTGACTAATTGTCTGGACTCTGAAGAGTTCTTTACATTATCTTTCTGTCTTTGTTTCTTTATTTCCTTGGGTCATTAGTTTTGTTTGTCAAACGTGATGTATTTAATCAAATTGCATAAACTCTTTTGAAATTATGTCGTACAGATTTCTATTTAATTGCATTAAAGTACAAATTGTCTATTTAATTGTTGTGATTTGTGTCAACCTTCATGTTACCTGTGGCAATAAGTGGGATCTTTTCAAAAAGAATAGCCTTTGGCTCATTTGAGTGATAACTCAAGTAACTCGGTAGGTTACAGTATCAGTTTCACCACTCAATTATAGTTTGAGTCATCTTTCCCTGTTATAAAACCATTTCAGTTTCACTAATATTTTCATGATAATTCCGATATCTAACTCTTTATCTTATTCTCCTGGTCTTGATGCAGATTCAGTATCTTGTTTCTCACTGGGGTTCAGACATAAACTCACTGGGATCATATAGTTATGATACTGTTGGGATGCCCCATGATCTGTATGAAAAGCTTAGAATACCAGTAGATAACCTATTCTTTGCTGGGGAGGCAACGAGTGCTGATTACCCAGGTTCTGTACATGGTGCATATTCAACCGGATTGCTGGCTGCTGAGGACTGCAGGATGCGTGTCCTGGAGCGACATGGAGAGTTGGATATTTTCCAGCCAGCCATGGACGAGGAAACACTTATTCCCATTTTGATATCCAGAATGTAACTCTTAGGTTTCTTTACACAGAAACATTTTAATTTAGTCGATACATGGGACTGAGCCATCACTGTTTGGCTGGTTGCTTAGCAAAGAATCGTTGAAATCACAAGGTTTCTAAATGTGTTTTCAGCATCAGCTAAAACTGGGTAGCCATTCCTGGTCGAAGATTTAGCATTTCCAGGTGAATTGAGCAATAGAGAGCATTTTTCTTGTAATACAATGCTGTAAATTGCAGCTTCTGGTGATACTGGTTCATAATTCCTTGGCGAATTGTTGTGTTTAAGAAAAATTATCTGATAAATTACCTTATTTTCGCGTAATGATGAGTATTTGTTTTCTTTTTATTTTGGCAGATGCATCACTATTCATTTCTCAACACAAAACACATAACTGTATGATTTGTTGATCTTCTAGTGTCCTTTTAACTACCAAATACTAGAAATGCTTGCTATTCTTTTGCCTTTTTAAAGAATTTTTCATAGATAGGAAGCTAGGGAAGTACAAGGATTATGGTTAGAAGGTAGTTGAGAGTTATCTCAGTTATCCTTTCATACTAGCAATCGTAAGTAGTTTCTTGTTGTTCGATTTCTGTAACTATATGTTATTTCTTGTACTTCGATTATTGTATTATTTTGTTTAGAATGCTTTATCGTGGCTTCTTCACTTCTGTTACATCTTCATTACTCTCTTCAAGGCCTGTTTACAAGATCTTCATTTACTCTATTTCCAGCTTCCTTCAAACGATCAGCAGCTTTTGCAACCTGCAATATATAAGTTGAGAGTTTTAAGCACGTTACAAGTAGAGGCAGATCTAGAGTACAACATATGGATTTACGAAAATTCAATAGCTTTTGTTCAGATCCTGAGTATATATGTGAAGAGAATCACTAAATATCTATAAATGTTTTTGAATATGAGTTTTTGAGGAATTGAGATCTCTATAGGAACCCCTTTATACTTAAAATCCTGAATCCGCTTCTAGTATTATGTATGTCCACTTTCTTCTGTTCCATTACTCCATAAATTCTAACATGGTTTGTTTTATACTGATCTAGGAACTATGAAATATACCCCGAACTTCCCATTGGAAGAAGAATCATTTCAAGCATGCCTACTAAAGTATAAAGGCGAATCTAAGATTTGTAGTCAGTGAGTTTGTTGTCTAAACTCATTGAACCCGCTCTAGATCTGCCTCTGTCTGTGCTAGAATATAACTTGCGACTTATAAACATAGAATGCAGTAACAAAAATGGAATAGCTACTAAGTTACCTCAGTATTCCAGTTTGTTCTGGCTGTTAAAATAAACAAGTTGAATGTTTGTAGGACAACTCCAACAATCATCCCCCACCATATTCCCTGTCAAAAAGACGGAAAAAAAACACTCAATTTCTATGTGTGTTGGCCTCCGACTTGTTTGAAATTGAGGGCATAGTTTTTTTGTGTTTTTGATAATTATGGTGTTCGGATCAACTTGCGCGTCTAGATATCTAATTATGTTAAGAGGATAGAAAAAAAAACATACTGCTGCTTGCAAACTTGTTTTGAAGCCAAGAATACATCCAATTGGGAGGCCAATACAATAGTAAGTAGCTAGATTGACATATGCCACCACAGCTTGCCATCCACTTCCAACAGCCACACCTAAATTTTGCAAGCAATTAGGTTCAAGAAAAACTTAAGAATTTTGATAAACGATTTAAGTTATATACACCGACAATGTAAAGATTTCATGTAGTATTAGAATAGCTTAACATGTTTCAAGTTATCTATCACTATACAGTCAAACCTTTTTATAACAATCATCTTTTATAACAATATTTTCAGTATAATGGCTAAGTTGAACAAACAGCGTTGTTATAAAGAGGTTTGACTGTAATTATAAAGATTATATGTAATTGTCTTTTAAGTACTATATTCTTTTTGTTGTCAGTGCATAGAACTTAAACTCTAGAACGAAACAGTTCTACGAAAAGCCAACATGTTAAGGACTTGTTTACCAGAGAGAATAGGCTGAGTGCCATTCAACCAAACAGAAATGGCAAGTAATGGAGTCAAATGAGAAACAGCTTTAATGACTTCAGAGTCACTTGTAAAGAGTTTACTTAATCCAACTCTGAATATCACCACAATAATGCAGATAATTGTACTGAACATGATACTTGTCATGTTCACTACAATAACCGACATTTTAGCTACCCTCGGATGTCCTGCTCCAAGCTCATTACTAACTCGAACACTGCAGGTACGTGAATTAATCAATACATTAACAACGGCAACAATATACCTAGTGTAATTCCACAAGTAGGGTCTAGGGAGGGTAGGATGTACGCAGGTAGAGAGGTTGTTTATGATAGACTCTCAGCAATCAATATGTTAATATTGATACATAATGTCTCTATTAGCTCTGAAATGAACTGATTCCTCATGTGCAACTAGCAAACTATTATGGGATGTTTACACAAATAGCCAGTTGGATTCACCGTTTACTTTTCCTAACCGATATACACATATATTATACATACTCCGATCGCTTATCAAGAAAGTAGGCCTTCTGATGTATAAGTACCTGGCTGCAGCTGCTAGTCCCAACATAAATTGCATATCCCAGTTCCAGTAATTCATGCTGTTATTGTCACTAAAAGGTGTGAGTATCATCTGAAAAAAGTCATTTATGGTAACAGAGAAAGAAAGGAGGTTTTTATCTTTCTTTACATTACCAAACAGAGATGGAGTCCAGTGAGACTGTAGCATAGGGAAGTAGCCCTGATACAAGCACTAGGCCTTGGAAGTACCATATCTCCAAACTACATTTCAGAAGAAAAAAGATCAAGAATTATTACTTACAACTTAATTTTTACAAAAGTCAGTGTTAGTTTGTGGGCATATTTGTTGATAGTAGCAGCTGATCATTGGGAGTTTTTTAGTTTAACTAGACGGGCCGGGCTGCTGTCCGGTTTCGGGCCGGGTAGCTGTGGGACACTAAACGGTCTCGGGCCTGGTCTACTTAACAGGTCACATACGCAAAACTGGCCCATGCCATTATATAGAAGGATTGGATAGATTAATGCATGAGGTGTGCCGGGCCAATTAAGGGGTATGTCGAAATGGTTAAATGGGCCGGATTGTGGATCAACCCCGACCCTTGTTAGGTGTAGTTTAGAGGGAAGAGATTTTTGGCAAATGCAAGTGTATGTTTGTGGGATATTTGTTGATTGATAGTGGCGGGTGACCGGGCTGGGCTGGGTTGGGCTGTCCATGGATCACTAAGCAATCCCAGGCTGGATCCGGTCTAGGCCTCTTTTTTTAAGGGAGTGGATTGGTTAATGCATCAGGTGGGCCAGGCCGGTTAAGGGTCGACCTAAACAGGAAAATGGGCCGGGTCAAGGGAGTTTGTGAGATATGAACCAATTACCATAACATGACAGCAGAGGCAACAGTTAGCTTGAAGTAAGGCCAAATGCTATTGAAAGAATCCATGGAGAAACCAGTCCAAGTCTCTTTACACCAAGGACTAAAAACGACGTAAAGACCTTGCATGATGACCAACAGCCACCACGAGAAGCTCTGTGCCATCGCAGCTCCGAATAGACCATATTCCAAAACATCAACCACCAGCCAAGTGATCACAACATGCACAATGAACACAGAAACCGCGATATAAGCCATAGGGTTAACAATGTTCTGAGCCTGCAGAAACCTCTGCATTGGACAACTTATAGCTAATGCATATAGCTGAAGGATCAATCCACGGGCGAATAATTCCCCTTGCTCAGATATGGTCTCTGATTGTCCTATTGCTTTAAGCAATGGCCCTGAGAACCAGTAAGGAAATGAGAGGAGAAAAGCTGCTCCTAGGTGAAGTAAAATTGCTCTTTGGCATATCACTCCCATAACTGCATATCTTTTTGCTCCATATGCTTGTCCACAAACTGTCTCAACAGCACTTGCCATGCCCAACTGTTGTCAAGAAAAGTTCAAAAGTGATTTGATATAGACGAATCCAAGATTTGAAATAACGAGTGCATCATCAATACTTATATGAAACTCTTTAACAATCTTTATAACTTTTTATGAGTTTAAGTTCTATCATTGACAATGTAAAACATCACAACCCCTTGAGGTGTTTCCCTTCCCTAGATCCTATGTGAATGCAGGATGCTTCGTGCACTAGGATGACCCTTATATCAACAAAATCAGATCACTTATAAGGTAATTATAAGTAAATCCCTATGATAAGTATTAATTGGTAAACTCGTAAAAATCGTTACACTATTTGTATATATAACTTAAATTCATACCATAACACCATAAGCAAGGCCTTGAATTCCCACACTAGCAATGGAAGCACCAGCTAACTCCAATGAACCTAAATGTCCAACAAACATAAGTGTGACAAAGCCAAGCATATAGTTAAAAATCAAGACTATAATAACAGCCCCAGAAAGAAGCCAAAGTAGCCTTGATTCCCAAGCAAACAACTTGAGATACACCTTGAAAGACACATTCTTGTGTTCCAAGAACTCTTCGATTTCGTCCGATGATATGTCTGATAACTTACCTGTTGAGTGAAGTATACTAGGTAGCAATGGATGTTGGTTCTCCATTGTTCTTTTTCTCACTATCTTTTGTCTCTTAACAACAATGCAACCTCATATGCATTGAGAGGAACAAAATGTGAGTAGATGTTAATATGTTTGTACAAAATTCAATGAGGTAAACAGAACAGGTTCAACTACCAGTCCTTGTTTAGACTCAAGTTTTTATGTAGCTTTGTAGATCAGTAAGAAGCTTAGGTGTGGTGAAAAAGTTAGGTAGCAACTGAATTGTTTTGGAATGGATCCGAGATTTGAACTTTATGAATTCGGAATTTTGTTTTAGTGACCTCAAGTGCTAATAACTAGATTCAAAATTTAATATTTATACATATTTAGTAAAATTTATAAAAGATTAAAGGGTCAACACCAAAGCTACTGAGTTCCGTTGAACCTACCGCTTACATTGTGGATCTGCTCCTAGGCTGGTTTTCCACCTAGTTTTTAGTATTTGGCCAATTCTAGCAAAGTAAAACTTAGAGTTTTGTACAATATTAGTTTATTAGTACAAATAATTGTCAGTATATAAAGTTTAAATCTCTCAACAATTATAGTATACTCTCTATGTTCCAATTTGTTTATCTGATTTTGATTTGAAATGAAATTTAAGAAAATAAAAAAGATTTTTTCTAATCTTAGGGTCTTAAACTAAAGAAATGTAGAATATAGGCATAACACACACACACTCAAACTTGGCTTCAACTGACAAGTAAGCACTTACTTTAAAAGTACACATTTGGACATCTCATCTTAGTCGCAACGGGCAATTAAACAGTTAAACTCGTCTCCTTGTGTCTCGTAGACACCCAACAATAACGTAACACATAATTTTAAGAGGTATATAGATGATTAGTTCATAAATTAGAGTGTTCAACTAACACAATGGACACAAGTTGAGGTTTCTAAATGTGTATACTCAAAGTTAAAGTGATTAGTTGTTAATTGAGGTCAAATTAAAGTGTCTATCTGTATTATCCAAGATGTTCTTTAATCTTGGTAGTCTTAAACTAAAGAGTTGTCAAAAAAAAAAAAATAACGAGACTTTCTTTTTTTAAGCGGACTGAAGAAAAAAAAGTAAGATGAACAAATTAAGACCGAGCGATATGTTATCATGCACTTACAAATTAAAGTTCACCAGTCTTAAAATTTGAGCACAATAGGTTGTAAATAATCAGTCTATTCTTAATTACAACAGGTAGAAAAAACATTGCTTCAGCTAGTAACACTATTTGTACAGATGTCTCTTGAGGTAGTTCCACAGAAATAACAACAATAAACATTAAATAATTTACATTGAAAACTATCTGGTTTACAAGGTTCAAATGAGACTGGACCCCATTACTTTTTAGGTAGAAGAGATACATGA
Source organism: Solanum commersonii (assembly GCA_029007595.1). Classification (NCBI taxonomy): domain Eukaryota; kingdom Viridiplantae; phylum Streptophyta; class Magnoliopsida; order Solanales; family Solanaceae; genus Solanum; species Solanum commersonii. Next base: position 797,121 of record JAJTWQ010000033.1, read on the forward strand.
CAAAATAACATTGATAGAACAAGGTACAAAGAATTGCTGATATTAGCAGCCACATGGTACATTTACCTTAGGGATCACTTAGTTGCTCTTGTTCATTAGTAGTTTATGTTGCTCAAACTCGTCAAAATTGCCAACGAGTGTGTGTTGTATCCTCCTCCAAAAGTAGTGCATTTTCAAAGGATCCAACACAGGTGCAATAACATTTTGAGTGTGTCCAAGCAACATAAATTAGTAGTCAAGTGACCCCAAGGGGATTCCGTTCATAATATTACACGAGTGGTTCCGGTTCATGAAATCATCGCAGCCATTGCCATTGCTAGTGATCCTCTGCGTTTTGCCAGCACTTGGTAGGTCGAGGCCCTCTTTGCCCATCTGCTGCACTTCAAGTGGAGAGAGTATCTTGATGTACCAAACACTGTTCACAAACTCACTGCAACAAGACAGAGATTAGTTAAAAATGTGATAACTAAAAGGTTTAACAAATACGCAATAGCATTTGACAGAGTAAACGGTTCAAAAACAAATCTACATTGTTGGTGTATACAGTAAAATAAGCATACTGGAAAATGTGTAAGTGGGAAATATGATGATATAAAACGATAGAGTTGATATCTTTAAGTAGCTGATCAATGCAATCGGTAGTATTTCAAGTGGAAACTACGATCGGTTTCCACTTGACCAAAAGCTGCTCATAATGTCTAAAGAGGAGCAGAAACTAATAATCTGTGGAAGTTCAAAAGTGTAAACCAAAGAGGAAGTGACTACGAGTCTCTCCGTAGACGAAGTTACTGGAGATGTCACCAGCCTATGTAGCTTTTTCCTCCAAGTCATTTTAGAGGTGGTCCAATCCAAACTGATTTTTCGTAGGCTGTAAGAAAACATCAGAAGACTATCCCAAAAACCTCACATATCGAACTATTGGCGAGGACAATAATTTGACTTAAGTGGAAATCTACACAGAACCACCCTGCCCCCTCTCCAACGCACACAAAAAATGTTAGTGGTAGGAGCAAGCCTGCCACAGAAAACAAGTGGTTGGATACTTACTGCCAAGGGTCATCACCAAGGAGGAGAACATCATTCTCACGGTCAACGAATACAAGCTGCCAGCCTGATCTCTCAGGATCCTCCAACAGGCCTTCAAGGCCAAACATGCGAGCAAGCTCACTTCGCAGCTCATTATAGCTGCTAAATTTGGAGATATCCAGTGATCGTCCAAAGGACTCTGATTTGTAAATCTGCCAGAACCAAGAAACGTGAATCAAGAAATTATTGGCAAATATTCCCAACTTCTAGACATTTTTTTAATATAAAAAGATGTGCCATTAAATCTTCAGTAAATAAAAGATGCCATATTTTTCCCAGCAAATTTTACACTCACCTTAACAAAGGTTTTTGTAAGTGAGTTTGCTTGATCCACATTTTCTGAGGACTGCAAGACACCTGATTCATCTACACAACTTGATGTCGTCATGTCTGAATTAACGGGATACTCGCTACCTACTGTACTTGTGAAGGCAGAGGTAGCATAAGGCACAGGTAAAGATCTGTTCTCCGGACTGTTACCCTTCAGGTTTGACATACCATTAACTCCAAATAGCGCATTGTTTTGGCTAACTGCTACAGCTTGATAATCCAAAACTTGTCTGCCAGGATTTGGTGAAAACAAAGTGGAAAAATCTGAGACCTTAGTATTAGGCACTGTCAAAACTTCAGCCTGTGTCACTATGTATGGAGCTTGTGAAGGGATCTGAGATTCTAGAGCAATTCGCTTTGATGATGAGGAAGGAGACACTAGAGAGTTGGTTTCAGGCATGTTCAGGAAAGTGGATGCTCCATTACGGGAAAATGAACTCAGGAGACTTTGCATGGTGGATCTGTTGTTAGATGTATTAATATGATTACCAACTAAATCAGAAAATGTTTGTTGAGAACCCGTTGAACCTAAGACCTGTAAATGAGATAGCTGTGACCGAGTAGCTGAACACAATTGAGCCTTGGTTTGCTGCTGATCTTGACGCTGCAAGTGTGCTTGATGGGGTTCCTGAAGTTGTTGATCATGATACAATTGCTGGCGCTGCAACTGTTGCTGCTGAGCATTATAAGATTGGTGGCACTGCAATTGCTGCTGCAGCATCTGTGCCTGAGATATTAGTTGGTTTTCCGGGAGGCCTTGGAGGAAAGTATGTTGCAAATTGGATGGATGCAAAAGCTGATTCTGAATCAAAGATGCTGAACCACTAGGGATATGTTGGAACTGCATAAGTGGCTGATTTGCAAGCTTAGAAGAATCTAATGTTGCCATTGCTTGCAAAATGTCAGGCTGCAAACCTAGCATAGAAGCCTCAAACCTTGGCTGCACGAATGGAGTAACACCAAATCCCTGGAAATTAAGTGATTGTATCCCCTGATCACCCATGCCCCCGTGCAGCCATGGAAGTTGAGAACTCATAGTCATATCACCATTTGATAGACCTGAATGGATGAGAAGATAGTGAACATTTAAAATTAGAACTGAATCAAATTGATGAATACAGATATCCCTGGTAACAACAGCAAAAATATATCAGACCAGGAAATGAAGGTAGTCCAGGTGGCCATGGCCGCTTCAACCTAAGGGAGAAAGGAGATGGATACATTGGAAAGGTTGTCAGAGGTTCAATTTCCCACAGTGAAACTCTAGGCTGCCTCTCCCCTGCAGTTGATTCATCCCATCCAACCTGCATATTAAGAGGGTCGACGATGAAATTCTAAACCAAAATGGACATCATGCACTTGAGAAATCCACAAGTATTAAAAAGATTTAAGTAGCCATAGTTTCAATGTATTATTTAATACTAAATGACCACCTGCTATGAACTAACCTTTACAGACTGCCAATGAGAATTTGGCCAACGAGCAGGATCTAGATCACCAATGCCAGTAATTGTGCCCATATACCTGAGACCAAAGATATTCACATGATTAAACTATTTGTATCAATTAGAGAGAAAAAGGGGATAACAAACAGAAAAGACAGTTATCTTCTTTCTCTTAGGAAATTATCATGAACTGTGGCAAAAATAGAAGGCAGAAAAAACTGAATCATAAACAACTCTGAAATTCATATCGTCCTAGATTGAAACTTATTTACCAATAAGCATTTCCATTTCTTTCAAACAAGATAAGTTCCCCACAACGTTTTTGAGGAGGACAGATTTAGGCTGCAGCTCCCTCCAAATTATGATCTCCTACTCCTAATGTTTCCCTTATTTTAACAAGAACATTTTTAGACAAAATCGGCTTAATTTTCAAAGATCCCTTGAAATACTTTCACACCAAACTCAATGAGAAATTGGTACTAGCCCCTGGTCCACCCCCTCCCATTTCAATATAATGCCCCTCTTTATCAATAAAAGATTTGATTCTCCAACTGACCTTGTAATTTGGAATACTTGCAAACAATTTTAGAAGATTATACCTACCTACGGATGCTCGATTCTTCTGTTTCAAATAGCATTCGGAACCTCATGCCAACAGAAACTCGTGTATGATACACTGCTTTAGCATACTTGGCGAGAGGTATGACAAACTCTGATGGACAAGCCCTGAAATTGCAAAGCTAAAATGTCAAATGTGAACTTAAGTCCATTAGTTAACTAGAAATGCAACCTTTACCTTGGATTGAAAAATATTGTAAACCGGCTATTTGTTGCAGTTGCGTGAGCTGCTGCAGCTAGAAGACCAATGTGCATGCTATCACTTGACAATACCGAGGAAGGTAAAACAGTTTGCGGACGATTGGCACGTCGTATCCCCAAAAGCAATTGATTATTTTCATTCCTGATGGGAGATGACAGAATTTAGCCAGATAAAATTACAACAATAACAATATATCCAGTGTAATCCCACAAGCGGGGTTTGTTGTGTACACAGACCTTACCCCTACATTCGTGAAGGTAGAAAAAATTGATCTAAAAAATTGAGAGGTGAAACAAGAGAGTTTTTTAATTGCAAAATGACCCAAGAAGTACATCAGCACCCATCACCCAATATAGACTGCATGCTGACAGGTAAAAATTGTTAAATAGTCCTAAACTTCATGAACTTAATATATTATACTTGGCTGTAAAATTTTCGAGCAGTAAATATTTAACTTTCCCAAGTATACAACACAAACGTGGAGATTTCAAATGTTTGTGCATTCTATCGGAGAAGGAAAGACCATAAGCAAATGTAACAGACCCCACAGAACCACCTACTCAATGTGCACCTTTTAAGGAAAGACAAATAACAAATCCATTTAACTGGCAGCCTCCTTATTGGATATACAAGACAAGCAACAGAACAGTCATATCACATCTGCAGCTCAGATACATACAATTTATAAACACATATACACATCAACTGTGAGTCTTAAATGGTTTACAGAAACTTCTAAAGGAACTGCAATAGCTAGGATAATATTTATCTACCAGATAAAGATAACTGAGTCGCCTGCAACAAGTCTCTTCGCACTTACAAACACACTCCATCCTGTCGTCAGGAGATGCCTCTTTGGTTGGCCTAAGTACGAGGAATTAGATCATTAGTGTCCAATTTCATAAATCATAGCACTGCAATCAGAAATTTTCAACACTAGAATCCAGAACCTCTTGCCTTACAATAAAAGGATAATAACTAGGAAAAAGATCAGATTGCATCCACAATGAATCCACGTCAGAGGAAAGAGACAACAGAACCTAAGTCAAAACAGTCATACACTACTGCACTAGATTCTTCATTTAATTTAAGAGATAAACAAGAATTCTCAATTTTCAACTTTTTCTTTTTGTCATCTTCAGTGCTTTAGAAGCTAAATGAAAAGAGTGAAGCTTCTCAGTTCTAAAATATAAAAAAGTTAACAGAGTTTTAACCGCCAGTACAAGGTATTATATAGTCACTAGTTCACTCTGCAGAAGGTCTATTCGGCCAGGGAACTGGATCACTCACCCATTGGTGTAGTCATTGCATTTATCACAGTAAGATCAATTTTCTAGCTGGGAATTGGCATTCAGAATTTGTTTTTGTTTTTCGAATGGTAACACAAGGCATTCAGAATTTGTTTTTAGAAAGAATCAGAAGTCAGCAAGTATATTGGTTGCATCATAAACTTCCCGCCACAATGTAGTGAATTCAAACTCCACACAATAATGCAGAGTATATAAAATCCCTAAGAACTTTCAAGATAGCCAATTTAAATCAAGGTACCAACCACCATGACAACATTGTAACAAAGTCTTTCGCTGTAATACTACTCTATCAACTCTCTGAACAGAAACTCACCGCGAAATATATGCCGGAACTTCCATTCATTTCCATGAAGATCTTTACCAATCAACTCTTGCACAGGAGGCTGTTGCGAGTAATCCTGCAAAAGAAAGATAAAATTTAAGTTAGTCAAACACCCACTAGCAGGATATTGAAAAACCAAATGCTCATGAAACACCTCAAGCAAAAAGAAAAAGGAAAAAGATGCTGATGAGTGCAACTGATGGACCTACAAGAGGAGGGAAAACTTTTTCTGCAGCACGTCGAGGGACAGAGAATCCACCATGGGTACTGGTATCGCTTGCAGTCAACGTTTTGCAGAAATAGTTATTTGGTTGTTTACTCAGGGTCCCAAGTTCAGCCGGTAGAAGGCACACGTCTTTTTGCTCTTGCTATGGAGAAATAGTCAATTAACACTTACAAATAATTTCGAAACAAAACGAATGAATTGATGAATGTAACATACTGGAGTTAGTGGCTGCAAAGTCATTTGAGCATATACTTCATCAGTCTCGACATCTGCCTGTAATTTAGAAATCGTTCAGTCTCTACCCACTGGTAACACTCCAAAACATATGATTGTCACAACAAAGAGAATGTATAGGGTCAAACTTACATCCATGGTCACATTGTGAAGCTGACAAATAAGTTGAGGCGGTAATCCAGGATAGTTAGGGATATGACCATTTATTTCCTTGTTTGTGGATGCAGCAACCTGTAAGACTCTCATAAAGATTAAAGGTGCCAACCACTAGTCTACAAGCTATACAAAACTAAAAAAATTCAGTACAAAAATTGCAACTAACGTCATTTCACCAATAAATAAGAGAAGTTCTAGGAATCCAATGGATCATTCTATTCTTTGTTGCATCGAAAATTAGCCAAACAACATCTTAATTTCCAAATAATGCAGACTAATATCAAGAGAAAGATCAAATCTAGGAAATAGCTTAACGAAAGAATCTCACAAATTAATAAAAAAGAACTATATCAACAACTATATAATGTTTTTTTCTCAGCTCTGTTCACCAAGATTAATATCGCCACTGGAATTACTTAGTTCTCCAGAGTTAGAAAGAAAGATTTCTGTCCTATACCTATTTCCGACACGTATGGACATCACCCTGACAGAAAAACATAAGCACAACATGCCTGGAAGTGCAAAAATAGTAGCATACCTCATGAGGCACAGGTTAAATCTTGAAGGTTATTTATACCCATAGCCCACCATTAAATGAAAGGAAAAAAAGAAGTTTAAAGTTCAAATGGAGCATCACCATGAAGAACCAGAACATAAGAATTTACTACCAACCATGTCAAAGACCTATGCTTTAATTAACTTAATGAGTTTATGGCATAAACTAAGTTCCACGCGGGGAATACGAATCAGTTGGTTCCATTTTCCCTTCCTCTATCCCCATTTCATAAAAATATAAGTTCTACTACTAACCTGCTCACTATGCCCTTGAGGAAAATACACTACTCTGGTTCCTACATGTGGTAGAGAGACCAGTGGCCCTGCACAAGCATGCCACAGCTCTGAATTCAGGCATTTCTTCTCCCCTGCTGCCATAATCAAACATCACAAAAGTTTAGTCCCAAGTTTTAATAAAGGAAAAAAATTAATCATCATACATTACAAAGAATACTTCAATTCAAGCTCAATAAACAAAAAATGACAAAAATAAATAAGACAGAAACAAAACACACCTTCCTCAGGCTGAGAATTGAAGCCAGAAGTAGACACCTTCATTCCCTCAAATCAACTAACTCAAAAAAAAAGTTAAAAAGGAAAAGCCCCAAATATGTATAAAAGAGCAAAACGAAAGCCAAAGATGAAAACTTTGGCACTAGTCTAGCCCCCCCACCCCCACCCTAAGCAAAAACCAAGAAGCAGGCAAACATATTTCTCATCCAACCCCACTTCCACAACTTAACACCACCAATGTCAGCTCCTTCATACTTGTCCTAGATCACTGAAAAAATCAAGAAAAAACCCAAATCACCCTTTTCTCCAAAGAAACTACAGAACCAACTAATTACATCAAAACTAAAACAGATCTTCAAGTTCCCAAGTAAAATCTTGAAACCCTAAAAGAAAAAAGCACAGTAAATCAAGCAGCTTTTTTGGTACAGATCCTTTTTTTCTTTCAGTGAGACTCTGTTCAAGTATTCAAAGCAGTAAAGAAAGAAAGAGGGACCCTCAAAAGATTTGAAGGAAGATTATAGAAAGTGATAGATTGCTGAACTGTTAGCTCAATCTAGGGAAACTACTGTTTTAGTCTTTACTAGTAATAGTACTATTGGTATAATTTATTATTCCTACTTTGTTGTAGTATTAATAAAATAAAATACTATATTATATAATTCATGCCATGTATTTATGGCACTACACAACACTGTAGCCTTTGTAGGCTGTTTGTAGCTATAAGCTTTTATTTAGGTATGTGTCACAATGTGACAGAGAAAAAGGTCCCCTTGGAAATTTTGAGGTATCCAAGTGTGGAAAGAAGACTCTGTCAGTGAGTCTCCCTTTCATACAATTGTTTTTTCTCCATTTCCCATTTGATGCTCCTAATTATCCGGATTATGTTTATCTCTTAATATCGAATATCAAATGATTAAATATATATAACTTAAATTAAAAAAAATATTTTTGTTTTAGAAAATATAAAATTTAATATAATAAAATTATTATTTGATAAAAAAATATAAATGGATAGTAACAATCATGTTGATGGAGGTGATTGGTATTATAGTGATTAACGCGATAGTAAGAGTGGGTAGTATTGGTGGTGGCTGTGAGGTGGAGTTGGCTAGCTATTGCTAGTATTTGGTGGTGATGGTTGAAATATTTGTAGTGATTGATCATAGTTGGTGCATGTTAATTGTGATGGTGGAGATGTTTGGTGTTGTAGTGATTGACATGATAGTGACGACATGGATTGTGATGGTGAAATTGATTGGTGTTAGAAGTTGATAGTGTTAGTATAAGTGTTGTCTGAAGAATGTGCGATGAATAACAATGATGTTGGTGGTAGTTGGTGATGGTGTTAGTCGTGATTAAGGTGATAGTTGGAAGTACTTAGTAGGGATTGGTTGCAATATATAGTGATGGCAGAGGTGGTGACACTTATAGTGATGACCATGAATATAATTGTAACAATGGAGGTAATAAATGTTGTAGTGACTGACAGAGTGACAGTAATAATTGACAATGGTAAAGGTCGTCAATAGTGGCTGTGATGACAAAGATAGTTGGTAGTGGTGATTGATGATTGGCCACAACAATTGTTGTTGTGATAAACAAAGGTGGTTATTAGTGATGGTCGGTGGTTGTGGACAAAGTAATGGTGAAAATTATTCACACGAAAATACATCTTAATGATATCGGAAAAGAGCCTAAAATACCCTCAAACTATTGAAAATGGTACAAAACTACCATTCATCCACCTATTGGTTCCCAAATATTTCTGTCATCCATCTATTGACTCTCAAATACCTCTGTCATCCACATTTGAATCCAATATTGACCACTTTTATAACGGATTATAATTTAAATAATTTGATTAATTTTTTTAAATACGTGGTGATCATCTATTGATTACAATTTTATTACTTAAATTAATTTACAAACTCACCCATTACTAATTATACATGTTAAAAATTAACTACATTCGACCCAAATTAACTACATTTGCCTAAAATTACATTTATCCCACTGATTAAAACAAATACACATTTCATTCTCAATATTTATTCAAACCTCCTTCCCAAATATATTCGCCTACAATCTCAAAAAAAACACTTCCTAAATACACTCATATATTACCATTAAAAATTACTATTATTTTGGTGTTTTATACGGTGATACATGTGTGAGTTTAGGTAGTGTTTTTCGAGATTGTGTGCTAACATATTGGGGAAGATATATGATTGGAAAATGAAGTAAAATATTGGGAATGAAGGGTGTATTTGTTTTAATCGGTGGGGTAAATGTAATTGGGGGTGGTACACATTTGGGTCTGGTGTAGTTTTGGGTCTGGTACAATCAGTAATGGGTGGGTTTATAAATTAATTTAAGTAATTAAATTGTAACAACAGATTATCGACACATATTTTTAAAAATTATTTAAATGATAATCTGGTATAAATGGATGACAAGGGTACTTGAGAGACAGTAGGTGGATGACGGGGGTATTTGAAAGCCAATAGGTGAATGAATGGTAGTTTTATACAATTTTCAATAGTTCAACGGTATTTAGACTTATTTAGATTTTTTTTTGTCTAGTTGATGATGAGGTTCATTTTTTACTTATAACATATTTATATAGTTTAATTCTTTTAAAACAAACATATTGAACTGAAAAAATAAGGTCTTCTGTTAAAGTTGACTTTAGGCTACCGATCTTAATGAACCGCTCATATACATTTTGTTTGCCCCTTTCTAAGATCTCTCATCTTTTTTGCTCACTTGGTGATTTGAACCCACAACATCTTAGAGTTGGAGGCGATAGATACTCCGCGCAACTTCCTCTTATCCACTCATATACATTTATGTCTTAATTTATGATTAAATATCTGTCTAAATTCGGATCCATGTCAAAAAATTCTACATTGAAAATAAATTAAGACATAAATGTATATGGGTGGATAAGAGGAAGTTGCGCGGAGTACCTATCGCCTCCAACCCTAAGAGGTTGTGGGTTCGAATCACCAAGTGAGCAAAAAAGATGAGAGATCTTAGAAAGGGGCAAACAAAATGTATATGAGAATATCTGTCTAAATTCGGATCCATGTCAAAAAATTCTACATTGAAAATAAAGCACTCCCTAATAAAAATTATTACATACGTGCAAGACTCGAACCAAAATCTCTCATTAAAATTTTTAAAAAATCGCATCATTTCACCGTAATCTTTATTGATATACAAAACACACTTTATGAATATTGTGAATAAAAAAAAATGAATTTTGGTATCATCTAAGGACCAAAAAGCATAATATGTTTGGTAATATTATAACTTAGATGCATGAATGTTAGCACATGAGGAGCTAAGGAGGAAAATGACTTGAATCTAACTTGGTGTTGCATGTGTGCACTCAAAAGAATATAATTTTTTTTCAATCCTTGTTAGTTGGATTAATAATAAAGGTAGAAGCACATTTTGAATGTCTTTTTACTCTCTTTTTTTAATATATTTTTCTAGACATAAATCGATTTATTATTTGTAGAATTATATTGAGTATATTATTATTATTGTTATTATAAAATTCTTTTGCAACTATAAGTTATTAGAACAGGTGAATATTCATGTATTATTCCTTGTTGGTCTTGAGAAATTAAGAAGGCTAGCTTAGCCGAACGATAATTATCGATTCATATATCTTTTTTCATAAAAAAAACTAATTTTGAATTTTCCATATTACATTAAGGGATCAAGAAAATAATTAAGTTTGTTAGTATTACATTGAAGGATTAGAAAGGAGGAAGGGAATAATGAGAATTAAACTCACAATAATTGTGTGGGAGATTTCAATCAATACAACTAGACAGTAACATATTATTAAATTTATTTGTATCAGACGTTTATATAAAATTACACTATTTTAGCATAATTAAGTGATTTAACAAGGTAATAATTTGTATCCGTTGTTGTGGTTAATTGAATAAGATATATGTGTGAACACATAATATATATATTTATTAATTTGATATAAACACCATGTGTGAATTAGTATTTATGATCAGAGGCAGACCCACACCTTTAAGTGGAAGTGCACATGCACTTGTCAATTTAAAAAAAAATCATATGTATAAATGTATATTTGTCTTGAGAAACTAACAGAAACTAGAATATAATTAACAGTGCACTCATGAGGAGCATATGAGTGCCCTTGTGTCATTAATACAAGCCAGAAAAATCACCCATAATTATTTGATATTTGATATTCACTAAACTGATCCAAAAAATGTAATTTTCCAATGGATGCTTAATTGGGAATTGGCTCCTTGATTTTTTGTCAGAAGATATAACCAACGACTAAATTTTGATGGATTCTATTGAAAATTTTGTTTGAAGATTAGCGATTTTCTATAGTGATTCGAGCTACATAAAGTCCATTAAAGAGAAAACAGACATTAGTATTTACAGATGAAATAACCTCTTGTAAAAATGCAGTTATTATTATGTTAATAATTTTTTTATATATGGTCCAACCCTTCCCCATATCATGCATATAGTAAGAGCTTAGTGCACCAGACTGTTCTTTTGAGCATTTCTAACTCACTTATGTTTACTTCCTCCCTATCTATCTGTGTACAAGAACACATGTTTAATCGGGGAAAAGCACAAAAATTTGAATGAATTAACCTAAAAGTTAAAAGAAACAAGGTGGATCTAGAAGGTCAATTACGGGTTCAAATAAAGGAGTAGTTTGCGTCCAAATTTTGTGTATATAGTAAGAAATATACAAAATGTATATAAATATTTGATGGTGAATCCAATTACTGTTGTAAAATCAATTTTAGATTGTTATAGTGACTCATAAACTTCAAATCATGAATTCCAATCCGTAAAAAAAATAATATTTAGAGGATTGTCACACCCCGAGCCTACACCCCGGACGTGATTGGCACTCGAGAACCATTGCTGGCCCCAATCGAACCCTTGGCTTGGCTTACTTACTCAGCGGAAGACTCTAAGCATTATTACAATGATCAAATGCACTTGCTCAATGGTTTAATAAAATAACTTAGAATGTTTAAAAGTCAACATTCAACTTGGCCAAAATGGCAACTCAAGTCTTAACATATGAAATGAAAATGTAAAGACAACTGAACTATTAACTGTCTAATTGTCTATAAAGCCTCTAAAATAAAGAGGGATGTCGGGACAAGACCCCCGATCATCCTAACAATGAAATACTGAAAGTAAATGATAAAAAGAGTCCTCCGAAATGCAAGGAGGCTCACCAACTGACTCTGAGTGCTCAATTGGATCAACAAAGTGTTGAATGTTGAACCTGGTTACCTGCGTCTGCATCATAATAAGATGTAGGCCAACTGGCATCAGTACATTAAATGTACGAGTATGCGAGTTGGAATGCTAAACACAACTTAAGCTTGAAAAGGATTTGAAAGGAACACTTACCTTGGCTTTACTCAACTCCTGAATAATTTAACTCAATATAAAGCAATAAACATATGCAATATATAGAAAGCTTGAAAAACAGTAGAAAACAACTTAGTTCGTTAAAGAAAATGCAATAATAAACTCAACTTTACTCATATAATAAAGTAATATAGTTTTTGTGGGAGATTCTCTAACCGACAACCACCACTATGAACCTAAGTGGTGATACAACGTCTTGCCCACGCTGCCAGAACTGTCCTATACTTTGCCGTCATATAGAACGCTTAATTAAGTGGATCCACTATTCTATGCTAAAAGCATTTTAAGGAGTCATCTAAAAAGTATGATTCTTTACTACCCATGATGGCTATATAGTTTATGGAGACTTGAGTTAATATGAACTCGCATCCCCATATCGATACTAAATACTACTCCTAAAATATACTTAGCTCATATGTTTTAAAATCAAAACTTATTTCTTTTGTTTGATATAATTACTCAAAACTTTAGTTTAAAAGCTCTCTTGGAAATCGGTGTTTCCCTTTCTTATTCAAATGTGAAAACATTTAAAATTCTTGGGAATACTTAGTTCCCTTATAGCCTTTTGAGAAATGAACTCAACTCTTTACTCTTTGCTTAACTTGAAACTTAAGTTTTAAAACAAAGTTAAAACGTTTGTGAAAGACTTTAGAAAAACTTTATAAACTTCTCTTGACTTGCTTCTTAACTTCTAGACTTGACTTTTAACTTCTCTTGACTTTGATCCGAACTTTTCTTGAATTGGATTATGAATTCAAGGTTCATGATTTCATGTTTATGGATGATTTCATGATGTTTAAATGTAGCTAAGAGTGTTGGAATCATCTAAGAAACATAGGTGCATTGTTAAGGAACAAGTACGAAAAGATGGGGAACGAATGGGAAGAACTGGCGTCCCTGGCGCCCTGAGAGGCATGGGGCGCCAACCCTCGATATTCAGAGGCTGGTCTGGGTAGCGCTGGCTAGCGCGGTGCCCCAAGGGTGAAACTTCATAAACCTTTTTGGGGCGCGCTGGCTGGTGTGGCTCCCCACCTCTTTCCCCAGGTGTTTGACGACTTGTTTTCTCCATTTTTCATTTCTAAACCCTCTAAACTTCAATGGTTCCTTCCCCAAACACTTAGAATCATTTATACCCTCAATATATGATAGATTCAAACCAAAATTACACCCGTAAACAAGAATCAAATCGCAAGAAACTCCAACAACACAACCCACAAGAAATTCAAACGAAACTTTCAACAATGTTCATCAAGAACTCAATTTCTAAACTTTCAAAGACTTAAATTCGTTGAATTGAATCATGGTTGGCGCGTGGGTAAACTAATCCAATTCAATGTGATCTCACATACCTCATAGGGATCACCCCTTGACAAAATCCACAAGTTAAACTCGACGATCTTGACGAATCTTGATTTCTCTTCTCCCTTCTCCTCTTTTCTCTTTTCTCTAAGCCCTAGCGTGAAACTTCAACTTTTCTAAACTGACTAAAATCTGATTTTACCCCAATTAACTCCTAAAAACGAACTAGAATAATTAGGTAAGGAAAAGACTAAATTACCCTTCCAAAATCCGGATTAGACTTTCCTTATTCAAACAACTCAACTTCCAAAGGGTATAATTCACTCATACAAACTCGGAATCGCGCAAACTCAGAGGCGTTGGAAAGGTTATTCCAAGATATATCTAACCATATCTAGAAATACACCTAAATCATCCTGAGCTAGGATTTATGGCCACTTGAAGTTGACCAAAAACTCAACTAACATACTTTCCATACTTTCATATACTTTCCAAAAATGATTCTTTCCCCAACTTTTAACTCTTTCCTAGTTATTTCAATTTGCGAGATGTTACAATGATACTATATGGATATATTATTACTTAAGCTTATGCGGCCAATGTGTTTGAGGGGGAGGGGGTAAAGGTGAAGCGTTTTATACATTTTTATTCACATTTATTGGTTATTAATATGAAAGCAAATATTGATGCTTCATTAATTAAACAAAGGAGATGGAGAAATAGTTGGCTTGATCTTTCAAAAATTAAATGTTGGCATGTTTGTGTCAGGTCCTTCAAAAATTATTCCATGATATTTTAAAAGAATTTAAGTACCATAACTCACTATACATTTGCATTAAATTCTTAGCACACCATGTGATATTTTTTTGAAGAATCTAACATAAATTTGTCAACTGAGCCAGGCACCTGTCCCACATACTAAGTTTACCTGACTGATTCGGTGTATTTTTTGTCCCAGCCCGGTAAGGCAACCCAAGATGTACACTCTAGCCAACTATAGGAGTTTCTTTTCGATATAGGAGTTTTTCTTAAAATTTTAGTGTTTTCAGATAGGTGTTTATTAATTTTTATGTTTAGTGTTGGCTAGATATAGATAGAATATGGTTCGTGTCTAAAAAGTGTCCAAAAAATATAAAAAGGAAGTCCTAATGTTTGCTACGTATGCAGGGGCGAAAAGTAAAATCTGCAGAAAATAAGTTGTTGCAGTGGTCTACGGATCCCATCGACGGTCCGTCGGTCCAACCACGGACCGTGGATGGCATCCGTAGATCCCAGGTATGTATTCAAAATAATTCTAAGTGTTGGAGTGAACCACGGTCCCCATCGGCGGACCGTCACAGACCATCGAATGGGTCTCGTGGGTCCAAGTTAGGGTTTCTGATGACTCGACTTGGACCCCAATTAAATATAACTTTTCATTTTAAATTTATTCCCTACTTCAATTTTTCCCCAACCGTTACAAACCTCCCAATTACCCCATATTCATCCATTAAAAACTCCCCCCATCACTCCCAAATTGATTCCAATCACTTCCACATTCATTTTTGCCATAACCCCCCCCCCCCCCCCAAAAAAATCTCTATTTCCTCTCCATCAAGCTTTCAAGGTCTGGGTTTGGTGTCCACGTTGTTTTAGGAGCATTTGCACTTGATCACACACTCACCAATGTTGTTTACTTGTAAGGTAATCAATTTCTCCCAAACTTTGAATCGTTCATTGTTTAAACTTGAAGTCACAATGTTGAAATTGACCTTGGGTAATTCAAAATGCTTGCATAATTAGTTGAATCTAATTTAGATAATACCCCTTGGAATGATGGTGTGAGAGTGTGTAGGTAATTTTAATCGAATAAATAGCTTTGCTAAGTCTAGTTGGAAGTTTTGACTTAGTGTTTTGTTGTTTTGATTGTGTTGAAAGTTGAATTATGTGTAATCGAAACCCTACGGATGATGAACTACCAAAAAATATGTTGAAATGTATGTGTAGACTTAGCTTGTTTGATATATAGTTGAAATTGATGGTTAAATGAAAGTTGAACTTCATGCCTGGAACAACACTGATCAACGGCCACCACCAACGGATCATAGGTCCACTTACAAACCGTAGGTCGTGGCCCGTCACTATCCCTGCATAAAAGTTTTGCTAAGTTGTAAACCACGGTGTAGACTACGGTCCGTCGTTCCATCGATGGACTATTCTGCACATCCGTGGTTCCAACATTAGAGACCCAAAAATGGGTACTCTAACCTACGAAGGGAACCCACGGGTCGTCGTTCCATCGACGGACCATAGGTCACCAAACCAACTACTGCCTGAAATATTTTTTATTTTTTGGCTAAGTCCTACTCTTATTCTAAAAAAATTTCATAGGCATTCTTATGTTGTTTAGGTACTAATGAGTCTTCCATAATTACCATGGCCCCGAAACAAGCTCTTGTTTACTCAAAAAAGGGTAAATCCAAGTCAATCGCTCTTTCCCGACGTTTGTTGGATGAAGACACCGATCAGGAGTACATTCGAGAGACCACTATAGGCTCTCTATTCCTTCCTGGACCACGAGGAACATGGCCATGCAGATTATTACATCCAGTAACAAAGTCGAGGTCCCTGCCCCCAGTATGAGGAGGGGGCTTTATCTGCATAAGAGTCACAGTCTGGTTTAGAGTCATATTTTGATTCCCATTCCAGCGGTGCTTCTACTTCTTCCTTTGATGACCTTATACCACCCATAGTTGAGCCAGTTCTTAATGCCACATAGTCGAACAAGTGGTGCGTCGAGGGCCAGTACCAAAATATATGATAATTGGAAGGTTCTGAATGAACATAGAAAGATGACTCGCATTATTAATGAGGAGCGTCGGGTCCTTACTGGGAGTCTTCACACGGTACCTGCTATTAAGGAATTGTTCAAGAGGCACATGTGTAAGCGGATGGCACGGAGTTCAGGAAAGTTCAGCGAGAAGATAACTCGGGAGTTCTATGCCTCTTACACCGTCACTATTCGAAATGCCATCTCTAAACGGGCTAAGCCAGTAGCTCAATATTTACTTCAGGCGACTCTAGTGTGGAACTTCTCGATTGACATCTCCGAGACAACTATCTGCCGGTTCATCTATAATCCAACCCACAGTTTGCCGATCAATACAGCAGACTATGACTATATGATGGGGGTGGTACAGAGCGGGGCCTTTCGGAGGGATGTTGAGTAGAGAGAGACATTGTTTCAGTGAATGGCCAGTCATATTGCAGATGAAAGAGAGCGTACCAAATAGGTGTGCCATATTATTTTGCCTATAAGAAAGGCAACTCTGAGCTTCACTGTGAAGTTCTTTTGGACCATTGTGCATACCAGACTGTCCCCTACTCAGGCGGACAACGTGGTTTTGGGATAGGGTTGTGATGGTGGCAGCACTTATGGCAGGACTTGAGCTTGACTTCGCCCGAATTTTTATTGCTAAGATTCATGAGTGGGCATTCAAGACCACCACTACTTTGCCAATTTCGTGTCTTATATTTCATCTTTGTACAGCAGCTGGGGTACCGATTTGGCATTGTGATAGTCTGCTAGAGGCGACAACATAGTAGACATTGGCCTTATTAGAGATGACGCCAATCTGGCTGCACCACGGAGGGATCCACAGGTTGACCTACCTCTCTTGGGTGCTGATCTTGTTGATGATGTGTAGAAGATACATGTTGATGAGACAATCATACCGCTCACTACCATAAATGCACAGGCTCCCCCTTCCACCGCTACTAGCTAGGCCGCGAGCTCATCCCTAGCCACTTTCTCTTCAGGGTCCACTTTAGTCCCTCTAGCTTGAGTCCATAAGTTGGAGACCTAGATGGTTACCTTGATACAACATATGAGGCCATGGATGTAGCGATCTATTGAGGAGTTTGAGACTAGGATGAAGCACATGACAAGTTGTCAACAAAGCGCCTAAATGCATTCGAGCTGAGAGTTTTGGATAGGCCTGCCCCTACTATCGATGTGACCACTTTTCAGACAAAGTTGGCTAGGCTCCGGTCTAATGTTGATGCCCTACTAGCCCCTACTGAGGTTATACTAGAGTCTGCACCTGCGGTTGAGATGGACAATATAGTTTTGACTGCCTTGGCAATACTATGCCACCACTCGATCTTTCACGTGCTTCTGGGAAGCATCACCGTTCTGATCATACTTCTTACAATGAGGAGGTTTGACGAGCAAGGGTAAGGGAATGCAAGCAGTTAGCGGCAGTCGATCATTGATGAGGAGACAAGACAACAACGGGCCCGTGAGGTGGATGTTAGCCCATCTGCGTATTAAGCACTACTGGGTGTTCCGACTATTGATGGCGTTCTTAGTACTGATCTAACAGGTTACGAGAAACCGGACCCACCCACCTCTTGATAGGTCTTCGACCCATATGCGGCACATGTTTGCTTCACCATATGCTTTATTTTTTATTATTTGTGCATTGAGGGCAATTGCACCATATTTTGTTGGGAGTAGGGTAAATAGGTTATGAGTGATAGGGTGAAGTCTGAGTAACCCAACTCATAATCCTCCATTGGGGTTTTCTTGTCTGTGTTCTTTTTTCCCTAAGGGACTAATCTACTTTTATGTTGAACCAACATGTTTAGGATTGTATGTGTAGAAGTAAGTAGAGGAATGAAAGCATGATGGCATAAGAAACATGAAATTGATACATGTCCAAAATTTTGAAATGTGTTAGATATATAGGTTCATTGATTTGAATATGCTGGATCTTCATATGACATGATAAGGAACTGGTACGATAGCATGACTTAAGTTAAAACTTGAACTGGTTAAATTAATAATGTGGTAATAAAACAAAGTACCAAGTGTGTGTGAGATGATTTTATTTGTTCGTGCAGTGTGTGCCAATCTAGAACTTGCCCCATTGGTCCTGTTAAGAAAATCTAGGCTAGGAATTGGGAGATGATCATATGCCTTTGTTCAAATGAGTCCACTAAAACCTAAAATGATTAGACCACTTCTTTCAATACACCTAACTCACTTTCCCTAAAAAATTGTTTTGGCCTTGGTCCTTCCATGGACATGTGCACCTTAACTTAGTCCAAAAGCCTAAGTTGATGGTGGCTAATTTAAACAGTTACCTTAATCTTGTCTCTAGTCCGACATTGAATATTGTGCACCTCACTCGTGAAAAATACATAAGTTGATGGTGGCTACGAAAAAAGGAAACCGAAAGAAAAGGGTATGAAAAGAGTTGTGTGTAGAGGAAAGGAAAAGATAGAAAAAGATGTGACTAAAGTCAAAAGAAACAAAAAAATGATAATGATGATGAGAAACAAAGAAAGAAGTAAAAGAAAAAAAGTGAAAAAGAATAGCGATAAAGTTAAAGTCACATCTGTGATATAGAGAATGAAGGAAAAGAGCAGGAAATAAAAAATGTCAATAATTGGTTGAGAAAAGAAGTAAAAAGCCAATGTAATGTCAAAGAGGGCAGAAAAGCTACTAGAAGTACCCAAATGTACCCTACCTGACCTGAGCCTACATTACAAGCTAATAAAGTCCTATAGTAATCCTAGTGACTAGTTTGGAGAGTCTATGCAGTGAAAATTAGGGCAAGCCTATGATATTAAGCACTAACTGTATTTGAATTCACTTCTTAGCGTGAGTGTTGAATGAATCCTCAAACTTAAAATTATACTCATTGTATGAAAAATGATTTCTTTGAAGTGGAGGCACTAGTTACATTGCTGGAGAGTTGGTACCTTGGCAATTGTTGAAAATGTATATGGTGATGTCTGTTGGTCTGTCTATGTCATGTGTTGATCCGTATGAGTTAGCTTATTGAGTCTGAATGAAAAGATTGGCACTATGTGATGAAATTGATTGAGACAACCATATGATTGCTTGAGTTTGTATATTTGTTTCTACATTAGTGTCGTTTAGAGTGTTAGTGTGTCGCTTGAGGACAAACAACAAGTTTAAGTTGAGGGAGTTGATATACCGTGAGTTTACGATATTTTTGATGCGTTTCACTTAGAGTTTGTGTGTGTCTTGGGCTATTTTTTTGTTAGAAATAATAGTTTTATGCAATTTTTGCAGGAAATAAGTTCGAACGCGGTTGATGGAGATTAGAGCTGAAAATTGCAGAAGTGGCCAATGACGGAACCAACCACGGACCATAGGTCCTTGACGGACCGTAGGTGCTGCTTTGTAGATAAAGGCTCAAGAAAGTCTGACCAAGTGTGAAATCACAGGGGTAAACGATGGACCGTGAGTCGACCTACAAACCGTTCTTCACATCCGTCGTTAGTGATCAGAGAGTTGAAGTTCCAGTACTTGAACCACGGAGGCAAGTGATGGACCGTAGTCCAGTCCATGGACCGTAGGTCCAATCGTCGTCTGAAGGCCTTGAATTATTGCCCAAGTCTTGAACCATAAAGGGTGACCACGAATCGTAGGTTGACCCACGGTCCGTAGGTTATGTCGTTGATAGAAACCGCGTCTGAGAAGTTTTTTCCTTATTTCCTTTCCTAGTTGGTTTAGGTTTTGTTTTCTATAAATATTAGTTGTAATTTCCATTTTTAAGGATTAGACATTATTGTATACTTTAAGTTTTGGGCTTTTTGGAATTATTTTGCAAACACTTAGCAATTTAATTTTTGGAAGTCGATTTATGCAAATTTCACTTTGAATTTCAATTTAAGATTTCGGCTTTCATCTATTCTCATTGTAAGTTCATGAATTCTTTTAACCTAATCATGAATTGTGAACTCTCAAGCATAAGTAGCTAAATCCATAACTAGGGTTGTGGGAACCATGAACAATTAACAAAGTATGAGTAATAATTAAGTAATTCTTGAATAGTGTTTATGCATATATTGTTAATCCTTTCGTTTAGAAGTCTTTTTAACGGTTGCAAATGTTAGAACTCACATTGTTCATACTTGCCTTACGAAGGGGATAAAGAATGAGAAAAAGATTAAACAACATAGATTTAGTTAAGGATATGTTGATATATTAGTCTGCTATCAATTGAAGTGAGGGTGAAAACTAAACTAAATTGATACGATGACTAATCTGGGGTGAAGGTAAGGGTTAGTGATGCGCACACATGTAGACTTACCAAGTTACGAGGTGAAAGTTCTTGCTAGGATTACTAATCACGTAGGAATACATAACTTATCGGCATTGCATGACAAACACTAGGATAGGATTACTATTAGTAGGATTACTATGTTAAGAGCTTGTGGGAAACACATATAACCTAGTTTCCATCTTATATTGATAACTCAAATTGTGAATCTTGTTTACTTGTTACAATTTGTTACTTCTTTACAACATTCCCCTGTTTACTTTTCTCGGAAATAGTTTGACTAAACGGAGATAATTGTGAATGAGTTTAAGTTTGAACTATATTTCTCGTGGGATCGACCCAAACATACAAGTTGGGTTTTTTACTTTATAATGATCGCTTATACTTATTTAGAGAGGTGTAATTTGAGCGTATCAAGCATCTAATAGAAGTATGATCTACTTTTCCCTAGGTTGTTAATCATGTAAAGGTGGCAGAGCATGTATGTCTTGAGGCTTCAAGAGACAATGGTAAGAGGCCTCACTATTAGTATAACAATGACAATATTCAACTTCGAGGTGGGTATGAGTTCAGTGAGGGTCATCTTCCTTCTTGACCTACTAGGTCTGTGGCATTAGTATCTCAAGTTATAAAGTAGGTCATGGTAACTATGGCAGGCATAACTCAGGTTAGACTTCTCACGGTGATCCTCTTGGACCTATAGGTGTCGTGTCTCATGTTACTACAATTGGGTCTTCACAATAGGCTGCTCTTGGTGATAGTTGGTATGAGTGTTGAAAGGTATGCAACTATGTCATGGATTGTCGTAGGGTCCAATACATTTTGTAGGGGGGTTTTGAGCTTGACAGAGGTTGGCAAGGCCGCTCATCGTGTTCTTCATGCCAGGCTTCAAACTATAGAGGTTGTTATAATTATGGAGGGTTTGACCACTGGTTTACGAAGTGCCCTAGGTAGGTATTGTTATTCCAAAAATATAATATTCCCTAGTCTAGAGTGGTCAAATCTTGTCGTATATGTGAAGAGCTTGGCCATCACTCTAGAGCTTATCCCCAGCATGGGACCATAGTGAAAGATGTTCTGTTAGGTAAGTCTCATGGGTTGATAACACCTTCTATTAGAGGTAGTGCCTTGAGTGGTGCTAGTACTACTTCAGGTGTTTAGGTTATGCTCGGGCATGATCCATTTTATGCTTCTGCAGGCCATCCAGAGGTCGAGGCTCCATGTATCCACTCTTTTGATGCAATTTTATGGTTTTATCCCCTTGTTCTTATCGAGTGTGATTTGGGGTTTTCATGCCCATTCATATTTATTTGACTTCTTATCCATTGTTGGCATGCTATTATAGCTTGACTTGAGAATTATTTAGGTGGTTTACCTCATGTAGTTGATTCCTTTTAGTAGTGGATCGACTAGGTGGTATTATTTCAACTGGGAGTAGTAGTTGAGCAACTCTCCATGTTTTTGCATTAATGGTTTTTGTTGTATGTTCTCAGTGTGATGGCAATCCTTTTTAAATAGCTGGCTAGACCAGTTTTGCCTAGTTTTATGTTGTTAAGCCTACCCAACTTAAGAGGTTGCCTTAGTTGTGTGACGTCCTCCGAGTAGTAGTTGGGAGGGTTCTAGTTGTTGTGTGATGGGCAGTTTAGACTTTATAGTTCTATGGTAGTCTTAGTTGGTCGCTTTCTTCCTTTTCCTTAGTCTTATTCTTGTTTGTGTAATTGTGTTTTTGCTCATTCAGTCTTTTTTTATTTGTCTTTTTCTGGTGGTCTTGAAGTTTAGTTATGGCTACCCAAAATTTAGAGGTGTGATTCCTTGTTACCTTATTGCTATTTTTGTTGTTTTTATGGTTGTGTTGGTGGTGATTTAGAGTCGGCGTGGTGTTGTTCATCAATGACTTTAGACTATAGCTTCTATGGGAAAATGGAAATTTCTAAGAAGGTTCACATTTATGATGGGGTAAAATTAATTCGTGGAATGTATTATTTTATTCTTGTTCAGGATGCGAGGTTTACCTTTATCATGATTTGTGATAGGAGTTTGTACCCTTGGGCCACCACCAACCAGTTGACTGTGTTGATACACCGCCAACCAGCTCTATTTCCCTTAGATTGGAATGGTTGGTTCTGATTTGCGGGGGAAAAGTAACTTATGGGCTCATTGTGTCGGATTTCTAGAAGCTCCTTTGTAGGAAAGTTCTTGGCTTCAGAAGGTTGTGTTCCAATTGAGATTGTTCGTTTGTGAGAGTAAGGAGTGGATTTTGGGCTTTGCTCAAGACTAAGTTCCTTATTTTGGCGGTTGTTATTCCTTGATGTTCAGGCAAAACATGTAGTTCTCTTGAGGTTTGTGTTGTGTGGGTTTGTAGGAAGTTTTCAAATTGTGTTGGAGACGTCCAAGAGAGCTAAGGATTGACAAAATGCTCTTGATTAATAGAAAATGTTAAATTTGGAGCATAATATGAGTATTTCGATTTATCAGTAGGGTTGCTTCTGTCATTGTCATGTGCTTTCTCAATTTGGTGGTTTTGGTGTGGTGTTGGTTTTCTCGGTTGAATATCGTGCCTTAAGGCAAGTTCGATTCTGTTGGGAGAGAGTTGGAGCCCAAAAAGGAATTTAAGGATTTTTTAGAGTTTTGACATGAACTCAAGGATTTTCCCTCTTATCCCAAGTTTTGTCTTGGTGTTTTTCGATCTGGGAGGGAGTCTCAAGGTCTGGCGGAGCATCCAAGCCTAGTATCCTCATCTTTTTGTAACTTCAAGGTATAATTGTCCTTCTACTTATATGGACGAAAGTCCTATTAGTAGTGGATATTATAATGACCCTCCATGTCATTTTCTCCATTTTTTTTTTATCTTTTCATCATTAAGAGCTTTCCTTTAGCGACCCCAAGTCATTGACGACTTGGTGGGACTTAAAGTTTGGTCATCGGGTCACTCATTTGAGTTTTGTTCGAGTTTCTATATTTTGGAACCTTTGAAACTTGAATAGTTGACTTATGCCAAAAATTCAGGAAGACAACCTCAGAATGTAATTCTTATGATTCCATCAGCTCCGGAAGGGCCATTTTAGGCTTGGGGCATGGTTGGTTCAGGTATTGAGACTTTCGATATGAATTTGTGTCGTTTGGCATTTAAACTTTAAAGTTTTAGGCAAAGTTTGACTTTGATAAATATTTTTGTTGAACATGCTCGAATGAGAAATCTATTAGCACAGTTAACCCTAAAATGTTGAGTTTGATCTAGTATGACCTTTTGTGTGGTTCGCTAAGCTTTTGAACTCATTTCAAATCCTCTTGTGGATATTGGCTTAAAAAGAAACTCGGGTGTGCGACCTGCTTTTTGTCAAGACGACCTCGGATGGAGGTTTTGATGGTTTCATTGAGTCTGGAATTCCAATTTCGATTGGTAGCATAATTTGTTTGCGATCACGGGTTTCGAATAAATTTTGGGTGTCCATTTGAAGTTTGGAGCATTTTCCTTCAAATTATTATGCAACAATTTTAGTGCGACTGCTTTAGCGGCCCTTTGATCGCTTTTTGTAGCCGCTTTAGTGGCCTAGGCATCACTTTCGCGGTGGGAGCCTCTTGGGGATTTGCCATTTTCACAGCCGACTAATTGGTTTCATGGTAGCGACTTTCACAGTAGCCGCTTTCTTCGTAGGAGCTTTCTGGGCTTGGCCACTTTCGCGGCCGACTAATCGTTTTTACGGTCATCGGTGAAGGTTTATTTTGTTTTTCTATCCATTTTATCCAAATATTCGAACTTCGATATCTCAAGCTAGGCAACTTTTTTTCAGGGGATTCAAGTTATGTTTGGTCTGGAGTTGGTGTGACTACGTGTGGGACTGATCAGAAAGTGTAGAAGTAGGAGGATTGAGGTAATTTTCACCTGGAATGGGCTGCCTTGTCTCTTTAATTTGAAGAATTTGTGAATGTCTTCGCTTGGGTTGTTTCGGCCATCAAATTGTACCCCATTTGGAGACAAAAATCCGATAAATCCATTGGGTCCTTTTGATGAAATCAATTTTGGGATTCTTGGTATGGGTCCCACATTTCCTTTTTGACTATATTTTGGGTATTTTTCCAACTATTGTGAATTTGGTCTCTAAACGGAGTTGATTCCTACTAGTTGCGGATTTCAGGTCTAGTCATGATTCTTTACATCTTTGAAATGACTTGGATTCAAGCCTAGGTTGTGTATATGGACTTTTCGTGTCCTTTATGGGCCTCTCTTACCATGAGTACCATAGTACCGGATAAGTGAGCTGCATGGGTCCAACCTCACCTGCACAGCAGGGAGGCAGGTCTATACACTTGGTTACTGATGGTTACTGTTTGTCATACTACATACTTTGTATTCATATGAATTCCCTATCATTAGTATACTTTTTTTTGTAGATTTCACCCTCCCATTTATGGAGGCCGGTTGGGTTATGTTTGCTGTTTACACCTACCGGGTTAAGTAGGTTCAATTAGGTTATTGTTTGATTATATTCACTTTTGTGTTGTTGTTGATGTGACAACTGATTGGTTGTCGCTTTAGACTTGTGGTTGTTAGTCCACCTAACCTTGTATAGTCGACTCTTGTATCTTAGTTTGTTGTGAGTAGGTTGTTGGCTTCTGTTCCAAGTATGTTTTAACTGAGTTCCTTATTTTTTGTATCCTACTTATGTTCCTTATTGCTTGTCTATCGTTTTATCTCCTATTAAGTGATCTGTGTTATGATTTCATTATTACTTGTTGTATATACTTGCTTTGTCTTTGGAGCTCACTCGGCCATGTCTACTGAGTATCATTTTTCGTACTCATACTATATTTTTACTCCATGCATATCATATTTTGGGTTCTCGCCGTTGATTTGGAGTCG
Organism: Solanum commersonii; assembly: GCA_029007595.1. Lineage (NCBI taxonomy): Eukaryota > Viridiplantae > Streptophyta > Magnoliopsida > Solanales > Solanaceae > Solanum > Solanum commersonii. The sequence goes on from JAJTWQ010000033.1 coordinate 822,823, forward strand.
TGTAGAGCAAATTGGAGTTCAGAAACTAGGGTGAGTTCGTGGTATTTTGAGTTACCATTTTTCATCTATTTTCGCTAGGCTTAGTCTTTATGTTATATTCAGAGACAACCTATACTTTTTTTGTATTAGTAAAAAGCCTTGTACTCTTATTTTAATTAAATGCCTGATTACTGGTTGTTGCAAGGTCTTGGGGATGGTTTGTTGTATTACATTTCTATTGATTACCCTTTCTTCGCTTCGTTATAAGCTTCATGCTTCTTATTGTTGACTTCTACTTGATAGCCCATTGCTTATGGCTCCAGACTAAAGGTTAGGCTTACTTACTGGTGGGGTGTAGTAGGTGCTATCATGACATGAGGAATCGGGTCGTGACAATAAGTGATTATCTTTGACTTCTCATTTATCGACAATACCTCTCATTCTAAAATAGAAAAAAACATTTATTGTACATTAACTGCAAAGTAAATACGGACGAGCCGGGGTAGGTAGGTACCCCTTTAAGTTTCTCTATATAATAAGAAAAAATGGTTCTCTTTTCTTCATCTATTTCTAATTTCCTACCAGCTAAAACGTTTTTTACTCATCTATTTCCTTCATAAGCCAGTCCCCTCTTTAGATCCTTTTTCCTTCTCCGTTCTCGCAGAAAACATCATTAGTTTCTCTCATAAGCACATTTTTGAATTTTTACGATTTTCTTTCTCCTTCCCCATTTTTTGCGGTTAACTAGATATCATTATATATAGATCTAAAATGGGAGAAGATGATTGGGATAAAAGTGGGGTGGTAAAAAGTTGTAATATTAATATACCTAACAATGATGTAGCTCCTAACTTAGGCATGGAGACTTCTCCAAATGATGTTTCGAATTATTTTGACATACGTTTAGCTTCTGAAATGACTAATTTTAATGGCTTATCTAAAGTTTTCTCTATAGATTTTCCAATTGCTCATCAGGAAAAACCAAATGATCAAGTCAAAATCATGAACCAAAATGGTAACCAAGAGTTGTACTTATATCCTATTCAGCCAGCTCAATTTATCCAACAAAGCTCTTTTCTTCCATCACCAACAACAATAGTGTGTATGCCACCAATAACTACAAGACCACAAGAATTGATTGATCAACAAAAGCACCTTGATATAAGGTCTAACATATATCCCAATGTCACTTTTCCCATGAGGAATCCTTTGATCCAAACCACAAGAAGGTAACCACTCACCCTATTACATTTTATGTGTGTCTGTTAAGAATTTTGATTTTAATACTTTTGACTTGAAATCAGGAAAAGTCAGTCGAAAATGATTATCTATGAATTGTTGCAAGAGGAACTCACAAATGATATATGGAGATGGCACAAGTGTGGTCAGAAGCATATCAAAGGTTCTCCATTTTTGAGGTTTGCTCTTTTCACCATTTTTTTGTTATAGAATAATCTGTTCCCTTCTGTTTTCAATTCTCATAACAAAAAGTAGTAAAATTTATTAATGGTGTATACACATGACATTTGTCTAAAATTGATTATCGTTATGTGTATATGACATAACAGGAATTACTATAAGTGTAGTACATCAAAACTCTGCGAAGCAAAAAAAACAATTGAGAAAAGCCCAAAGGGTGAGAACCTTTTCTTGGTGTCCTATTCTGGTGAACACAACCATAATCTGCCCATGAACCGTAGAAATCTTGTTGGTTGCAACACTAATTCAAAATTCAAGCTTCCAAAAGGCATAAATATTGTGCCCAAAGCATCAATGTTGAATGCACCATCGTCCTCTTCCAAGTGTGCTAAGCGTTCAAGAGTTGTTGCTTCTCCAATAATCCCAACTATGCCTACGCTTGAAATCAGGAGCAAAAACAAAATGGCTGATGTGGCAGAAAAGAATAGAGGTGATGATAAAGAGGAGGTGAACATGAATGAAGATAATATGATGGATTTGAAGAACTCCAGGGAGTTACTGCTTCCACCTAATATGGAAGAAAATGAGTAGAGGAATTTATCATTTTCCCTTATCCACCAACTCTATTTGTCAACGTATGTGGTCTTCTAGTCATGTTTTTGTTTCAGTTTTTAGTGTGGCCATTAAAAATTATAGGTTTGTAGTTTGATATGTTTAACAATGTACAGCATAGAAAATGATGCTTCTCTAGATAACTAGATATGAACCTTTTTTGATTTCGTTATTTTCTGTTGTTCTTCAATTCATGAATTTAGTCCTTGTCGTAAGGTATTGTTCAATTTTCTCAAATAGTTTTCTCTTTAAGAAAAGTCATCTCACTTAGTTTTTACATTAAATTGTACATATATATCCGTTCAAACGTTAATCATGCTAAATATTTTGGTTCTTTTATTTTTTCTTCTTGTTGTTTTGAAAATTATGAAATGTTTAAACATTGTAGTATGACCTCAAGACCTCTCATGATTACGCCTACACAAGTATAGTATTATTTATACTATTATGAAGTATTCAACCAAACAAATATTTTACATTAAAGTTAATTTATATAAATATCATTACTGATATTTTATGCATGCATTAACCGTTTTGAAAGATTTTTCACACTTTAAAATAAGTTTATGATATTGTGGATTAGTATTGATGATTTGAAAGATAAATAAGTAAATGTTATAATCTGTTAAATTATATTTGTTGGTATATTTTTATTCTATCATCAATGATTTATAAATATCTCAACTGTCACTTTTATTTTCTTACTCTTAATTTTTTCTTTTGCCAAACGACACATTTAAGGTCATTTTTATCTTTGAGCGAGGAAACATGGGTCAAATATAAGTCTTCAATGTTGTTGGGTATACCATTGAATATAATTCAATCCCTATGTAATCTTTATAAAAAAAAATGGCCTAAAATATCCTTGAACTATTGGAAATAGTACAAAACTATCCTCTATCCATCTATTGGCTTCCAAATACCTCTGTCATCCACCTATTGGCTCTAAAATACATTGGCATCCACCTTTAGGTTCAATATTGACCACTTTTATAGGGGATTATCATTTTAAAAAATAAATAAATTCGTGGTGACCATCTATTGGTTACAATTTAATTACTTAAATTAATTTACATACCTACCCATTGTTGATTATATCCGACCCAAATTAACTACACTCAGTCAAGTTAACTACACCCGACCCAAATTACATTGACTCCACCGATTAAAATAAATATACCCTTCATTACAAACATTGCACTTCCTCTTCCAATCGTCTTCTCCAATATATTCGCCTACAATTTCGAATAAAAAACTAGTCTTTTGAAATGATGTGATGTTTGAATTAAATATTTATAGTGTTATTTATCATCCTATAAATAGTTCTATATTTTATGAATTCTGAATTTTAGAATAAATAAGTTTATATTGGGTTCTAAATATATATACATGCCAAGTCAACTTTTATGGGTCTTAAATACAAGCTAGTAAAAGAAATATTTATACTTATCCTTTTCTCAAAAGAGAAGGTTTCAAATTTCTATAGATTTAGGATCTCTCCAGATTATATTAAATTAATTATTATATGATCTTTTTAAATATGATTCTCTTTTATCATATGATTTATTGTTATTTGAAATTTATTTTATTAATGTCTGCTTAGTATCTCGTTATTGATATTACAACTAACTAATGAAAAACTAGAAGATCAAATGACATGCAGTGAGAGTTATCTTAAATCTACATTTTTTGAGTTATTTATAGTCTGGTCGAGTCTGTCAAACCCCTCTTCATCACAAAGAGACTTTTGATGGGAGAAATATCATTTTTGGAAAAAAGACCCTTCTAAAATAGGGTGCTACATGTGTGTATTTAGGTAGTGTTTTTGAGATTGTACGACTATATTGGGGAAGAAGGTTGGAAGATGAAGTGAAATGTTTGGAATAAAGGGTGTATTTTTTTAACCGGTGGGATAAATGTAATTTGGGGCAGGTGTAGTTAATTTGGGGCGGGTGTAGTTAATTTGGGTCGGGTGTAATTAGTAATAGATAGGTTCGTAAATTAATTTAAGTGATTAAATTGTAACAAATATATGGTCGCCACGTATTTAAAAAATTTAGATAATCTTTTATAAAAGTGGTCAATATTGGACTCAAAGATGGATGGCAAAATGTGGATATCAGGAGTATCTGAGAGTCAATAGGTGGATGAAGGGTAATTTTGTAACATTTCTAATAGTTTAAGGATATTTTAGGCCCTTTTCCAATTTTTATATATAATACTGTTACAAATTATGATAATTGATAGAAAACTTTGCATAATTAATGCATATATACATGATTTGAATGTTGAACAAGTTATTACTAACTAGTTTCAGCAAATGTACGCTGAGCGTTAATGATTGAACGTGGATATTTAGTCATTATAATTGCACCATACATATACAATTAATTGATAATTTACCTTGAAGGTTTATACAACAACAACTGTCACGACCCAGGGGTACACCCTAGACATATCATGACATACAAGACTTGAGAGGCCTCATATAAGCCACATAGCTTTCATAGTCAAGATAATAGAAAATCGATAAGATTAAAACATTTCAATAATATCAAAGTCTTTATAAAACGAAGTGGAGGTCTAATACACTTGTCTCAAAAACCATCTAGTACAATAGAATCTTAGGACACAACCCATACAACAATGTTCACAACAACAACAACATATCCAGTGAAATCTCACTAGGTGGGGTCTGGGGAGGGTAGAGTGTACGCAGACCTTACCACTACCTCATGGAGGTAGAGAGGCTGTTTCTGAAAGACCCTCAGCTTAAGTACATCAAATCCAAGTAAAAGGAGAGGGAAACAGTGTATAAAACATAACATCCTCAAATGATATGAGGCCTCACCAATCTTCAATTATTGCATCTACTAAGGATCCTAGCCACGGGGATGAGAGTTGAGATCGCCGGACCCTACATTTGGATAAGAAATGTAGGCAAGAGTATGTGTTAGTAGAAGAATGTACTAAATATGATAACTTGCACAAACATCAACATAAACATAAGAGTTAGACAACATAAGTCATAAGGCATAATCAATACACATAATATATCATTTTACATATAAAGAGCACTTCTTGAAGGAACCTCAATTCATCCTTACTCAACAATCCAAGCTTATCACCTATCATAACATATCTTAGCTTATCTTTTATAGACATGGGGAATCACCTCTTTCCTTCCTATAAAGGCTCATGGGTATTCGCCTCTTGCCTTATATAAAGGATCATGGGTAGTCGCCTCTTGTCCAACTTACAATGGGATCATGGGTAGTCGCCTCCATGTCCAACATCATGTGACACGGGTACTCACCTCCATGTTTTTCTATAAGGATCATGGGTACTCGCCTCCATGTCAAACATCATTATAGGAACGTGGGTAGTCGCCTCTTGTTCAACTTCAAGGAATAAGGGTAATCGCCTCATATTCTATTCTAAGGAATATGTGTAATCACCTCATATCCTTCTCATTTAGAGGTCATGGGTAATCGCCTCTAGTCTCATCATTTTCTTAGTCTTTAACTTAGATTCACTTTAGGTGAGCAATCCTTTCAACCTAGAATAATTCAATGTGAGAAAGTCTTTCACATTCATACATAAGCAAATCAAGTGGGGAACTATCCCTTTGTAACATCTCGCAATTTGAAATAACTAGGAAGAAGCTTATAATTGGAAATAGTCATTTTTGGAAAGAAATAAAATATGGAAATTTGTTTAAGTTGCCATTTTGGCCAAGTTAACACTTGAGTTGCCATTTTGGCCAAGTTGAATGTTGACTATTAAACATTCTAAGTTATTTCATTAGTTAAGTTGAGTAGTGTGCTATTGATCTTTATAAATATGCATAGTCTTCCGCTGAGTTAGTAAATCAGGCCAAAGGTTCGCTTGAGGCCAGCAATGGTCTTCGAGTGTCAGTCCCGCCCAGGGTGTAGGCTCGGGGCGTGACACCCTTCCACAAAAATTACAATCAACAATTCATAACATATGCTTCACTCTCAAAGCAACTTATATCATAATCATCATATATGCTTTAATATCAAAGCAATTCATAATGTACCTTATTTATCCTATAAGAATACACCTAAATTCATAAATTCTCCTTTCTTGGATCAACACCCACTTACATCAATTTCAACTTAGAAACATGGGTTAAGCATAGGTACATTTAAATTCATCCTAAAAACATGTAATCTTCCCAATTCATGCATAAACAATCATAACCCAATCAATTGGATCAACATTCATAAAGACCCACAACTTAGAAGAAAACCCTAACTCAAATTGGGAAATTTCTACTTTTCAATTGGAGAACTTAGGGGCTCCATGGATGCAAGGATTCCATGGATGAATAAAGTCATCATACCTTACTATCAAAGCCCACAAGCAATTGGAGAATGGAGACTTGACCTTGAGCCCTAGCTTCAATCTTCTTCTTCAAGTTATAGAGCGAGAAATATTTGGAGGGGAAGAACTTGTTCTTCTTTTTAGGAATTTGAGAGAATCCTTTTAAAATTTGGGGAAATTTGGGGTAAAACTCTTATATAGGTCTTTAGGTGCAGGGTAAAACAACAGGATATTTAATTAAAATAATATGAAAAGACCCTGAAGTTCCCGACTTAAAAACTGAGATTAAGACCCACTGAAGCTCGCCAAGGGCCACTCGGTGACTCGTCGAGTAAGCCTTTAGCTCGCTGAAAATTAAAGTGAGCCAGCTCTAGGACCTAGTCAATTAGGCGATGGGGGATTCACTTTGGCGATTCACTGAATGGAACGGCGAGCTTGATCTAGCTCGCCTAAAGTTACAGCACACAACACTCAGAGATCAAGACAAAAAGGCGAGGGGGGGCACTCGGCAGATCGCCGAGTCATTTGGCATCCTCAAGCTACTTCGTCGAGTGGTTGCGAAACGAATATATTTCCCTTTTCTAAATCTGAGGTGTTACAACAACATTTCTAGTTAAATCCCACAAAGTAAAATCTATGGAGGGTAGAGTGTATGCAGACCTTACCACTACCTTGTGAAGGTAGATAAGTTGTTTCCAAGAGACCGTCGGCTCAAGTGTATCAAACTCAAGTAAAAGAAGAAGAAACCAATGAAGAAATCATAATGGTTAAAAAGAGAAGAAGTGTAAAGTCAACAAGAGAGACAATACTAATGGTAAAATAATGTGATAATCAGAATACAATAAACAACATATGGTAATAACTACAAGGGCACGACTAGGCCTACAAAAGACACTAAACCTTCTCAAGGCAAGACAACACACTATCCCCACTATCCTTCTACCATAATATGCGACCTCCACTCCTTCCTATCTAAAATTCATGTCCTCGAAAATATGAATTTACTTGATAATGCTCAAATGTACTCTATGAAACCAATTAAAAGAGACAATGATCGTCGTCTATAAAAATACCGAACTAAGAGATCGATCGGTAGGGGCCTACTGGTTCACCGTCCCGGTAAGAAAAAATGAATTGAAAATATGTAGAATTTATAATTTATTAGAGACAACTAATTGTAAGTTTGTTACTTGGTATGTTTTGAATTTTATCAATATATTAATAAAGTCAAAGGCTCATTGAGTCTTTACCTTTCTTAATTTCATTTTTCATAAAATTAGTATATCTTCAGTTAAATAATTTTAATCACTTTATATAACCATATATTAAAATTAAATTTGTAGTCACCATAATAAGTCGATACTTGGAAAAATAATGTTAACAAATATTATTGAAATAAGTATTGACATTAAAAAATTAAAAATACTTTTCTTTAGTATATATTATAAGTATATAATACAATATAAATATTCTACTAAATATGTAGTATATTGTGTGTATATTTAGTATAAGTGTGTATATATATATGTGTGCGCACGCGTGTGCGTGTGCACACGTGTGTGTTTATGGTATATATTATAAGTATACATATAAATAATAAAACGTAATCAATCTATTGTCATAAATAGTTATAATTATTTCAAAATTAAATATATAACAATACACTATATTGATAATTGACTCAAACTTTCGAATTAATAAATGATGATTAAAGAAATAGCCCGATCTTTTAGCCCACCAAACCAGAACCCGCCCCATTTAACCTGATACACTTATCTCATGAGTCACAATCCGGTGTAGTTTCACTGAAATTACTATTCAGTCCGGGACCGAAGGCCCATTAGTGGGAAGCTCGGTAATTCAAAACAATAATCAGCCCGATCCGACCTAGTTAACAGGCTTAATCTAACATACATCGTCACTAAATCTTGTACACTACCTTACAAATCTTAATTGGAATGAAATATTCTATGCATATCTTGGTTTTCTTACTCTAAAGTGACAAGTTTAGTGGACCATTTTGACTAAAGTGATAGAAAAAAGGGGACCCAAAAAAATATTGGTCAATAAGTCATATCCTAAGAGCTCGTTTGATCCGTGAGATATGAAAAATAATTTTAAAATAATATTTGAAAATAATTTTATTTTATATTTAATTTAAATATTAGCTAATCTCGAAATTGTTTTATTCATTATTTATATTAAAATAGTGAAATTATTGTCCTATACAGAAGATGCAATAAAATAAACTCATGAGATATTTAAACTCCCATGAGTTGGTTATTTTGTAAGAGACTTTTTTTCTTCCTCTGAGGTTAAAATTTTGGTTCACACATTGTCGTTAAAAAATGTAATGAAGTGATAAGTACTCAATTCATTTTTAATAAGAGGTTTTAGATTCAAGTTCTAGATATATAATAGGCATGGACCCACCTTTGATTAAAAAAAAAGTCGTATCCTTCAAAGTGAGACTTCACGATATAAATATGAATTAAGTTCTAAAATGAATATTGAATACTAAATGAGAAATTAAAAAAAAACTCAAAAATTTCATAATTTCACTTTATCATTTATAAAAAGATATTTTGATAAAAGAATAACAACAATAATAACATATTCAATAAAATCTTATAAATAAAATTTACGGAGAATAAAATATACACAAATCTTATCATTACCTCACGAAGATTAAGAGTGACATTAGGCATGAATTTTGGTGGGCTGACTAGTTGGTCCTAGTAGATACCATCAAGTGTGCAACCTCTTTGAAGACCATCATTTAAGACCTAATTAAAATTTATTAATTTTTATAAATTTAATCGTTTCAAAATCAACTTCAGACTTACGTGTCTTAAACTTAAAAATCGTATGAATATGAAGTTAATTAAGTTGACTTGTCTTTATTTTTCTTTCTAAGTTTATGAAATGAATTTAATATTAAGCTTCAAATACTAAAATGTTAGTAAAAAAATTTAAAAAATATTATTTTTATATAGAATAAGGTGATAGATGTAGAAAACAATAAAGTGGTAACACTTACGTATATGACACTGCCACAACTTATAAATTAATTAACCTAAGGTGAATCAGTTATTTGTCACATGATTTACTTTTATCATATGCTTTTATATTTTGAGATCTGTTTGTTCAAAAAGAGAAAGAAATTTGCTAATTTTTTTTTTACTATATAAGCCTAATTCAGTATGTTAAATATTGTATGGTATAAAATTTCATGTCAACCAATTTTAATGAAAATAATTAGTTGAGTGATTTTCTGTGAATTCTTTTTAGTTGAGTGATTATTTAAGATATTAATTCCTTTATCATGCGAGATACGAGAATTCTTTATTTTGTTACATCATCGAGAGATAATGATCCATTAACCTGCTAATTCATTCTTTTTACGTGGCACAAACATATGAATTTATATAAAAAGACTAAGAATTGATAAAACTACGTGACAATCTTATTATGAAGTACGTCGATAAATTATATGCCCTTTAGTTGAATCATAAGTACCTGACACTCGGGACAATCGATTATATGACAGGCTCTTGTCAATCTTACAAAGGATATTTGCTGTGTGTGTCATTGATCAAAAGGCTAGTGATTATTTTAATCTTTTTTGGCCAAACTCCAGACCATAGGTTATTTAATTTTAGCATGTATAAGATGTCCCTCACACCCTATAGGCCTTTACTCTTGTGTTGTCTTTTACCTACCCTACTTAAAAACATAGTGTAGCTTTAGATGTTTTCAAGAAAAAAAGAAGTTATTTGCATCATCAGGTGAACGTATCAGCACTCGGTATTTATATCAAACTAACGAATTCAAGACTTCTTTCATCTATACATTTATCACTTAACCATGTATTCGATCATACTTAAAAAAATTAATAACGATAAACACTCGGTGTGAATAAATATCGACCAATAAATAAAAAGAACAAAAAGGAGTATGCATAGAGATGAAGAAGAAATCATCCACACATGACTAGTAAATGGAGTAGATATTTTTTTTCCTTCTCCAATTCCATGACAATAATCTTTCACATTGCTAGAAAACAATAGCTCTGTTCACATTATTATTCATGTTTATGACATAACCATACACCATACATGTGTTAGACACAACTTGCACACGCTTTGACTGTTCTACAAGATACATATAATCACCTCAATCACAAGTACTGAATAACTCTATCCACCTAGTCTTGATGAGAGGGGAATTAATCACCTAGCGCGCCTTTTTGTCTATTGTTAGGCCACACCTCTAGCTTGCCAAATTTCAAGACTAGTATATATACATCATGAGTTAGAAGTGTCATTGCATCTAAACAAACCATTTGTATTCATTTAACTAAAAATGTCTGCTTCAAGACTTTTTTCACTTTCAAGAAAGATTATTAAACCTTCTTCTCCAACTCCACTTTCACATAGAATTCACAAGCTCTCACTCATGGATCAAATGGGGACTCACTCCTACATGGCAGCTTTGTTATTCTACCCGAAACAGAACACCACGACAAGCATGCCAGAACCAACGAAGATATCCCGAGTTCTTGAAAAATCCCTTTCCAAAGTCCTAACGTCATACTATCCGTTTGCTGGACAAGTAAGAGACAACTCCTTTGTCGAATGTAATGACATAGGAGCCGATCTATCCATAGTCCGAATTGATTGTCCAATGTCTAGTATCTTTGATCACTCTCGTACTTACATCGATAATCTAGTACTTCCTTTTGATCCTTGGTTCCCATCAACAGACAGTTTAGTCGCAGCCAACCTTTGTCATTTTGAATGTGGTGGCGTAGCGCTTGGTGTATGCCTTTCACACAAGGTTAGTGATGGTTGCAGTTTGGGTAAATTCTTAAGGGACTGGTCTATGGTAGCGCGCGATTCAGAAGCAAAACTATCTCCTCTGTTTAATGGATCATCAATATTTAAACCAACAAATTCTTCATCATTTCAAGTAGTTGCTGATCCTCCTTTATACAAAAATGAATCAAAAAGGTTTCATTTTTCAGCCTCCAAGTTAAAATCTCTCAAGTCCTTAACTGATTCCACAACTCAAATCCGTCCTACGACAGTTGAAGCAATCACTGCATTCCTATACAGATGTGTCAATACAACACCATCCTTACTGATACAAGCAGTAGATCAACGCGGAACAAGTAATGATGCACTAGTTCCAGCAGACTTAACCGGGAATGCTATTCTTCCTTTCGTTGTATCAGCAACGAATAAGGAAGAGATGAATTGGGAAAGACTAGTTAGTGAGCTTAGAAAAGGTAAAGAGAAGATTCAAGATATGCTCAAATACATTGAATCAGAAGAGTTTCTATGTTCAAAGGTATCTGATATAGCTAGAGAACTAAACGAACGGACCTCAAACAATGATATTCCTATGTATAGATTTAGTAGTTTAAGGAGATTCCCATCAAATGACATGAATTTTGGATGGGGGAGGCCAAGACAAGTCGATATTTCTACTTTACCAATCAATATGTTCATCTTGATGGATAACCAAAATGGGGACGGAGTTGAAGTGATCGTAAGCTTGGAAGACGGAGAGTTGTCTGCATTGGAAAGAAATGATGAGTTCCTTCAGTTTGCTTCTCCATGCTTAGGATTCTAAGACGCGAAGGAGGCAAATGCGTTACCTTTAAACCCCTCAAATACGATAACAACACGAGTGATTTGTGATCTTAAAATAAGTAGAACAAAAAGAGTTCTTGTAATGATGATTGATTTCTATTGAAGTATTGCCAGAAATTTTGTGCTTCTTCATCTGTGATCTTTCTTCTGTTTTGTTTATGTCTCTCGATTTACGTTAGCTTCATTCGTCAAACCTCTCTATAACAGTAATCCTTTATAACTACTACATTTTACTATAACATCCATGTTTTCTGTGTTATCGTTCTTTCATGTTATGGTGTGAATCAAACGTTCTCTATGTACAGAGAAGTAATAAAAGGCTCAATCAGCCGCTGTCCATCTCTATTCATCTATATATAATGACTACAAAGGGGATATTGGTAAGCGGAATAGGTAACCTAGTACAACACAAATTATAACTAGGAGTCCTACAAGTCTCGGACTATGAGTCCTACTACTCTATACTAACATTTCACTATAGCAACAAAAAAGAAAGAAATCGGAAACAAATGAGTGTCGTTATAGAGAGATTTGACTCGATCTTTGCCTATCTTGGCAAGCTTTTTATTTATAAACTACATCCTTGTACTATTTCCTCATTTCTGTTTCTTACTAACTTTATTTCCTTCTTTATGATAGTGTAGCATTTCAAAGTGAACAAAAAGCTCTAACTTGTCATCGAACTTTTAGAAATTACTCAGCCATGCAATCCGTTAATAGTTGGCCATATTTATGCCGTTGTCGTGACTAGAAGTGCACATTGGTATCACTCTTCACTAACAACTCAAATAACCAGTTTTGAAAAATCAGAACACGGGCCCTAAAATTAAACTCACGTTATTTTAACTCATACCAACTAATTAAATTAACCCCACACCTTTCACTAGTGGTAGAGCGGTGGGTACATAATTTTCACCAATTAAATTCATTATCAACTATATATAAACAAAAAAAAAAAAAAAAAGAATTTAACCTCATATTTACATCATGATTTTTATCACCCCATATGCTTCCATATCCACTTTCGAATAATTTAGTCCGCGAACCGAACGACTAGAGTCTTAGACCTAAGGGGTATTTTAGTCATTTCTCATACTACACCAAAAAATCTACCCCCTATCTTAATAAAGTCCTTCTAGTTTAGATTTTCATCTTTGGATTTGGTTTTTGAGTGTTTCTTGAAAACCTTATCTCTTCAACACTCCCTCTAATTCTTCCTTCCTTCCTATCCATAAACCCTAGCAAAAACCCTAGCAAAAACATGGCTTTTCTCCCTTGTCCATTGAGATATAGCAAAATGAACAGTCTTTTTCTACTGAGAAAGTCTTCATCTTCACTAACATCAAAAAGGGTGTCCATTAATTCCATTTCCCATATCTTCAGTGACAAATTTAGTCCCAGAAATGCCCTCCCAGTACCTCAAGTTCACAGCTTTACCACTTCTTTAACCATATCAGCACCACCAATGAACTGGGTTGATGGTAAATTTGGGTATAGTGTTAAGGGGTTTCATGGGGGTGGTTGTTGTTTGCAGGCAGCGACGGCGACGGCAATGGCGATGGTGGATTTAGAAGAGGATTGTGAAGAAGGGCTTGAGATTTCGAAACTTGGGATTTCTGAGGAAATTGTTTCTGCTTTGGCACAAAGGGGAATTACTAGCCTTTTTCCAATTCAGGTGTTTTAAACTGTTATAGTTTTTATTTTTGAAAAAAGACTGCATTTTTAGGTACTAATTTTGCTATATTTGTGTATAGAAAGAGTAATTTAGACTTACTTGGAGGTTCTCTGCATATATGTGATTTCCATCTGAGAAAAAGAAAAGCATATTGACTCTTATTTTTATGTATAAATTGTGTGTTTGAAAGAAAAAATGTAATTTAAGCTTGAAGGAGGTTCTCTGTAGTGCCTTGTTTTGCTATCAGTCCATACTAATAGTTGTAGTATTGCTCTTGTAGTTTCTTTTCTATGTGCTAGTTCTTGTATTATCGTATTATTTTGTTGTGTTACTATCTGTTGTTTTAGTTACTATCTTCCTTTTCTGTACTGCTTTGGACTACTTTTCGTTGGGTGTATCTATCAGAAACAACCTCACTACCGAGGTAGGGATAAGCTGCATGGATACACTCTACACTTCCTAGACCTCACTTTGTGTGCCTATATTGGGTATGTCGTTGTTGTTGAGCGCTTTTCCAAATTTGGAATCCAATTCCATGTTGGATTATCTTATAACCAAATACTAATTTTGAAGTAAAGTGAATAATTCTCATGGCCAAACAACCCCTTGTAAAGAACATTGAGGTGTGTCAGGTGTGGAAGATCCTTTCTTACTTATTTTTGTCAATTGTTTTGGGTGAGCTTTCTTTTTTTGTATTTTGGTCTTATATGCTTCAATTAATATGTTGTTTTCCACCTCCCCTGAATAAAGGAAGAGAGGTCTAAATCTTCGTTCTTCTAATAGACGTATTTTCATTTGGTTTTAGTTTTGGTTTCTGATCAAAACTGAAAGTCTATGAAAACGTTTCTGATTCAAGATGGATTCTTTTTCTTTTGTGTTGTATCAGAGAGCTGTTTTGGAACCAGCAATGCAGGGGTCAGACATGATTGGCCGAGCTAGAACTGGAACTGGAAAGACACTAGCTTTTGGCATTCCTATCATGGATAAGATCATTCGCTTCAACAGAAAAAAGGGGTTTGTTCACTCCGTTTTCTTTGTGGGGTTTATTTAATAATAGGTCTATATGGTTGCAACATTCAGTTTCAAAAAGAAGAAGAAGAAGAAAAAGATATGGTAGCAACATAAAATATCATCTTGTCTTAAGCTTGTCAAAGAGTTATTGAGAGAAAATGATCAAAATGGTCCCATATCTTTGGTAGTAGGTTCAGAATAATTCCTTAAGTAATAACTGCTGGGTTTTGATCCTTTTAAGACAACCAGAGATGAGCACTTTCAGTCTCGGTCAAATATTTACCAAATTTTGATGGTTAAATTTCATCAGAACTGTGAATTATCTTTTCTAACCAGAAACACCAGAAATATCCGTCAAAATTTCAAAAATCTCAACACAAAAACCTACACCAGACACAAAAATTGCACCAAATTCTTGAAACCGACAAAATATAACATAGACTACACAATTTGTACTTCTAAATGTGAGTTCTAAATATTTTCTACTTTCATTGTTTCAGTAAAATTTAACAATCAGAGTTTGGTTAATATCCAGCAAAGACAAAAAAATGCTCTCTTTGGGTTAACTTAAAGGATCAAAACTGCTCAAGTGATACTTAAAAGGACTATTTAAAACTTACTACCAAAGATAAGGGACCACTTTTGTCATTTTCTCGAGTTATTGATGACTGTTAAATTCTGCTTATCTGTTGATAATGTTAAATTCGTTATAACTGAATTAATATTTTGGTTGTTTTAAACTATACAGACGGGGAAGAAACCCTTTAGCATTGATCTTGGCTCCCACTAGAGAACTTGCTCGCCAGGTGGACAAGGAATTTTATGAGTCTGCTCCTGTTTTGGATACGCTGTGTGTTTATGGTGGGGTACCCATTTCACGCCAAATGAGTACTCTTGACAGGGGAACAGACATTGTTGTTGGGACACCTGGTCGTATCATTGATTTGCTGAAGAGAGGGTCATTAAATTTGTCAGATATCCAGTTTGTTGTTCTAGATGAAGCTGATCAGATGCTTAATGTGGGATTCGCAGAGGATGTTGAAACCATTCTAGAAAATATTAGGCAGAAACATCAGACAATGATGTTTTCAGCCACAATGCCAAGTTGGATATTGAAACTTACCAAGAAGTTCTTGAAGAAACCAATTCACGTTGATCTTGTGAGGCCACTATTCTAAATTACTGTCTTATTTTTGTTGAGTACCCTAGAGGTTTTCTATGCTCAATGATTATGTGTAAATGTGTGTGCAGGTAGGAGATTCTGACCAGAAATTAGCTGATGGCATTTCTTTGTATTCAATTGCTTGTGAGATGCGTCAGAAACCAGCAGTTCTTGGACCCTTAATATCGGTATGAATCTATAGCCTGACAGCTTGTTTGGCCCAGCTTCTCAAGGCCCAAAGTGCTGTGCTTTTTTTACCCCTAATTTGGGGGTGTTTGGCCAAGCTTTAGCAGTTTCTTAGAAACTGAAAAAACTAGCTTCTACCCAAAAGTACTTATTTGAAGAGCATGCACTTTTGAAAAAATACACTTAGCGGTCTCTTGGTTCGAATACAAGTTATTCTGGGATTAGTTATGCCGACATTACTTCTTATCGACTGTTTGGCTTGTTGTATTAAAAATAACATGCATTGCATAATTGCATAAATAGTACTGAATAGGGTGCATCAGTATCAGTATCAGAATTGTACTGGTATTGTTAATGTCATGGTTTACTTTGTACAAGAATAGTACTGAATTGGTGTATAAGTAATACTGATATCATTTGTATTAGATTTAAATTTGCAACCAAACATTGTACTAAAACTTTATACCAACATTTGTTCTACCTAATACACCCTAGTACCCTACCCAACGACCTCATAGAAGCATTTTTTAAAAGCTTAGACATACACCAATTGTTGCTCAAAAGTGCTTTGCAAATTGAATAGTCAAAAACAAACTGTTTCTCACTAGAAGTACTCTCCAAAATAAGTTGATTTTAGAAGCTTGGCCAAACAGGCTATAAGCCTCTTATCAGTTCTACTTCTTGTCTATCCTATTGATCCAGTGTCATATATGTTGCCTCCCACCATAAGGATTAAAATGACTTCTTGTTCTTTTTCCCCAAAAAAATTCAAGTCTGAGCATATATTTATTCTTTAGGAGCATGCAAAAGGAGGCAAGTGTATTGTCTTCACTCAAACAAAGCGTGATGCTGATAGGCTGGCGGGTGCAATGCAAAGAACTTTGAGGTGTGAAGCTTTACATGGAGATATCTCACAAAGCCAGAGGGAGAGAACTCTATCTGGTTTCCGACAAGGTCAATTTAATGTATTGGTGGCCACCGATGTTGCTGCCCGAGGACTTGATGTACCTAATGTTGATCTGGTTGGTCTTTCATGCTTTATTTGCCTAATTATTTATCCATGTTTCAAGCATTTCTTGTTCCTTGTCTTCCCTTCTCTTTCCACTTCATGAAAAGAAAAATTGGGGAGGGAAGACAAGCCTATAAATCCGTATTAGGTACTAAGAAAGAGTTATGGCTACATACGTCACCTGAGGTAGGACTTACTAAAACATAGACTTGCATGTTTATGGAATCTTAGAAAGTGTAGAACACAAAATTTTAATGAAATTATGATAAACATATAAGCAGTGCCATATAGATTCTTGGGAATTTTAGGATTATCTGGAGAGCATTGTATATCAAAACGAATTTCACACCAATTACAGAGTCATTTTTGAACACCCTTTAAGAAACAAACAAACCCTTTTCAGGATAAGTAAATATTTTATCAGTAAGAGAAATGTGGTACAAAAGCGCACTAAAATGGCTTTACAATAGCTGCATGTCTAGTGAGCTTTAAAGGCTGTACAAGGAAGGAAGCAGTTCCTAGTCTCCATTCTTAATCGGGTGATTATTCAATAACTATAAGAAAAAAATGTCTTTTATGCAGTTATCCATAAAAAAACGAGAAGAAATGTGTTTATGCTTGAAGTTTTAGAGTCTTCTTTAATTGCAGTTTACTTTTTCTTCTTTTACTATCTGAAGTTAAAGTAGAGATATTGGTGCTCAGGTGATACATTACGAACTTCCGAACAATTCAGAGATCTTTGTTCATCGATCTGGTCGAACTGGACGTGCTGGTAAGAAAGGAAGTGCCATTCTCATGCATTCCTCAAAACAGCATAGGGATGTAAAAGGTATTGAACATGATGCCGGATGCAGATTTACTGAGGTAAGGATGCTTATACCTTACTTGCAGTTCTACTTTTTAATCCTCACTTGGATTTGTTGTCATTTTCACATATGGAGATAGGGAGAATGCAATAGATGCATGTTGCTATGCTCGTGTTTGGTAATCACATAATGGTCTGTTTCTAGGGTGTTGTTTGGTTTGAGGTATAAGCCAAGATAAACTTGGTATGCAAATCGGTATTACTTTAATACCATGTTTGGTTTCTGGTTTTAAAATCCATATTCCACCTTCTATCCCATATAAAATAATATATAAATTCCTGTATTATTTTAGCCCATATTAGTTACACCGTGTTTGGTTTCTGGTATTATAATCTGCATAAGTTGTGACAATCTTTGGTATTTCTAATTTTCTTGAATTGCTGAAGTCGAACACGAGCCTGTTGCCGTATCTTGAACTGAAACTCATTTGGGTTTTGGGCTGACATATTTTTCAGTTCCTCAATACTCACGTCTAATAGTTCTTGATGGTTGATCTCCTAAATTCAAATCTTAAATATGGAAAATTTGCTAGCTGGTGGTGACCGGACTTCTCTCCTTTATGATGCTGACAGTTTTTCCCTGTTCTTTCTTGCCATGCTACTCTGATATACAGAATTGTTGTCTCATCAAATTATCTTTTCTGCATGTACTTGCTGAAAAAAGCTCCCAACAATTAAAGTAGAGGCTGGAGCAGCAGAAATGTATAGTGAAATGGGAAAAGATGTTGGCCGCTTTGGCTCCTATGGAGGAGGCACCATGCGTAGTCGATCTAGTGATTTTGGTGGAGGTCGTTCTGGTGGCTATGGAGGTGGAGGTCGTTCTGGTGGTTATGGAAATAAGAGCAGCAAGTTTGGTCGAGAAGGCTCTTCATCTTCTGCTCGAACAGGTGGATACGGCGCAACTGGTTCAGGAAGATCAAGAGGTGGCTTTAGTGGACCTAGCTCGGGCCGCTCAGGAAAGTTTGGTGGTGGTTCAGGAGACACACGAGGCTCAAAACGTTTGGGTGGTTTCCGTAATTTTGGTGATTTTGGAAGCTCCAAAAGTTCAGATCGGTCGACTAATTTTGCAGAAGAGTTTGGTTCAGGCCGTTCTAGAAGATTTGGAGATTTGGATTTTGACCGAAACAACCGTTCAAGCCGTTTTGATGTCTTCGGAGATGACAAGGATAGTGGTGAATGGTGATCAGAGTTGGGGGAGGAACTATTTCTAACTCTGTTGCAAGGCAAGTTTCATTCTCCCATACATGTAGATACTTTAACTACTGAACACAAAATGTTGAAAAGAAGATTAAAAAAGTTTAAGTGATGTAACACTCGTAGTGGGCGGTTTATTTTTGGGTCTGTCATGATGCACATATTGGAGGGATCATCCTTCCTAGAATAGTCTTTGGTAGTCGTGGAAAGCATGCTTTCATAAAGACATAAAAACATCTTGCAACTGATGGATTTTTTCAAAGATACTGCAGTCAACTTACATTGGTTGATGTGACACTATCAGAGCCGTGGACACATACTGCATGTGATTGTTTGAATACTATGCTGCATTTCATTGTACATAGGAACAGAAAAATTAAGGGGGTGGGGGATATTACCGTCAAATCTCTCTATAACATCATTTTTTCTGATATCTTTTTGGCTGCTATACGAAAAATGATGTTATACTGAACATATAATATAGCGCAACATGAAATATTGGTTCCACAAAAGCATGTGTATAGTGAAATGTTATAAGAGGTCTGACAGTATATTCGTGTCTGATGATCTGATAAATATCATGCTGCCTCCATCATCGGAGGCTCCCAAGGTTATAACTGAAGGATTATATTCTCACGTAATGGCTTTGGTTTTGGTTCAGGAGGCGTGGCCACTCAATAGATGACGGTGAAGATGAAACTCCGATATGTGAAGTGTGTGTGTTGATTACCAGGTGCTGTAGAGTAGCAGCAGCTGCAGATGGTGATGCTACAACTCATTACAGTAGAAAATAACACTTCAACATTCACTTGATCTCGAAAGGTACCTACATGCTATATGTAACCGATAGCTTACCAAGTTCTCACCATTGCTGGCGTTATGTTTCTTCGCTTTATGTTTATATTCTTTGATCTCAAGCTTGAAATGAATATTTTTTGCAGAGATCATGTTGGTACTTGCTAGTAGTAGTCGTTGTAATGTTCAGTATAAATTTTGGACAAACCTTGACCTTATTATTAGGATGTATTGAATTGTTGAATCAACAGGTGAAAAGGCTTACAGTGGAAAGTATATTGTTTTTCTTTTGCACTTGGAAATAGTGATTCTGCTGAACTATTATTCCTACTAGTGTTTTAAAAGGTGGGGCATGAGATGAGGCGTTTTACTTTGTGTAAGGTGAGGTGTATGCCTCGAGACATCATGGATCTTTAAATTTTTAATTTACAATATAATATAAAAAGTTGATAACATCAAATTATAAAAACACATCAATAGTTTGAAATAATTAAAAACATGATTAACTCATAGAAAATATAACTTCCCTTTTCCTTTTTCTGGGATGGGCTACTTTTGGGCTTATTCCCTTGCAAATATTGAACCTCTTTTGTTTTTAATAAAATCAACTTGGCTTAAAAAAATAAAAATAGAAAATATAACTTCCAACATGATTATACAATTATAAATAATGTAATGATATCGATATTATTATGAGATGCAAAAACTCTAGCATCTTAACTTTCTACTAATAAAAGAATTATTATTTCTAAAAGTATTTTATTATTATACTATACAATTTAATCCCCTAAAAGAAAATACTCAATAAAACTTATTGGTATTATAATAAAACATCACTCCATCATGAATAAAAATAAAATTACTTTCAAATATAGCTAAATAATAAAATATGATAACATGAAGACCAATGATAAGTGAAAGTAAAACTTCGCTATTGTATTTTTAAAAGAAATGTTATGTAATATATAATCACTCTCAAAGTGTTTCGAAACACAACTTGTTATTTGAGTTACTCTCAATCTTCTTATTTCTATAGATTAAAAAACTATTAAGTATCACTCATTTATTCAAGAATTATAAGACTCAACAATGTTAACTAAACGATTTAACACATAATTTGTATAAGATCTGTTAGGCAAATCCCAAGCATTGGGCTTGTTTATGGCATACAGTCGGGCACCTAGGGCGTAAGTCTTATGTAACTAAGCTCCAAACTTAAGTTTTGGGGCATTTTGCTATGGCCCCACCATAGATCGAGTCCTAACAGAGTCTTTTAAAACATTGATGCCTACTATTATGTTTGGAAACAATTTTTCTCTCTTTTCAAAGTCTCTTCATTTCTTTCAAATTTGATTTTTTTTAAATCTTTCTAATAACATACATTAAAAATGCCCATCTAGAAGGAAAAGCTATAACTAGGAAGCTTCTCTTTTTGATAAAAGATATCAATATGTTGATTTATATAGCTTTTCAGTTTTCAATAACTGAACAAAATTGCCAGCAAAATGTTTCATATTCCTAGGTTTTGTTACATGACCAATGAATAATACATTTTCTTCTCAAACAGCTAGAATAAACTCGTGTATTGTTCTTCTAGTGCTACAAAAATCACTGGGGATAAAAAACAACTTGTTCAAAAACATGATGTTGATCTGCTTTGTTTGCTAAAGCTTTTGCCTAGTTCACCAGTTCTGCAATTCAGCTTTGCCTGAACATATCAGTAGTGCAATGACTCGACGTTTACCGCACAATAGTTCTGCTGTTTTTCTTTGTAAAAGATTCAAGAATCTTGTACATCCATCCATCTAGCATGCCTATTACACACAACAAATATCAACATGTCAGTATGTTCGACTACATATTGAAGATTTCTGACAGAGGCTGAATAACTGTTGGATTTCTTCTGCAAGAAACAATTTGTGAGGGAAATGCCAACCAAGAAAAAGACTTGAAGACGATATAAGCCAAAAACATCAAATAGTTTGTCAATTCATAACCAGTAAGACTTCTTAGCAAGTGGTAATAAAGAGAAACTATCCGAATCCAAATCAGCATAAAAAATGGCATTGTACTTTGATAACAGGAAATGATATCAAAACCTAGTCACTTCCAGATGCTCTGGTATAGGCAAATGGTCAGAACAAAAACAAAGTTTAAACAGAGATTCCTTGCATGAGATCGGGGAAATAGAGAATCAAACACTTGCTCGAGACTATTGGAGAAGGATTTCCCCGTAGGAATTATCATAGTTCTTTATTTTTGGGTAATCAGGAATAATAAAGACAAGCCCAAGACTTAAATTTCTCACACCAGACATATCTCAACACTTTTTGTGCACCTGGGAAAATGATTTTTCACTTCTTCATGGTTGTTCAAGTCAAGAGCCTTCGGTTCAATTAAATGAGGAACATTTCGACTAGAAGTGTGAAACAAATTAGCAGGGACTTATGGCTTATAAGTGGTTTTCACCTTTATTAAATCATACAGCGAAGTATTAAAGGCAAACCTGTCAAGGCAAATGTACCACCCAACACTGCACAGAGCCGAGTGATGAAGTGCAGAAAACTGCGACGTTCTTCTCTGATGGTCACGGTAATTGGTGACAGATCATATAAGAAGTATACAGCTGCATAAAGCGGCAAAAGACACTCAGTGAAAAAGGAAATACAGCAAGAGGAAAAGGGAGAAGAAGAGCAAAGACTCACCTGGCCATGTCCGTTCAAAATCATGAATGGGAGAAAAGTACTCCGTTACAGAAAATTGATTAGTTGGTGAAACTTCTTTTGATATGTATCTATACTCAGTTGGAACAACCTACGTGACAAAAACCAGAATGTAAAAATATGGAAGCACGAGAGCACATCCAAAAAAAAAATATCATTATGACTCAAGACTTCACCAGGAAATCCAATTATGCAAACCTTGATGCATGTTTCAACTAATGTTTCTTGCCAACAGTGTTAGATTATGTGAACGTCTCATCTAGTCTAATCTTGTTATAAAGGAGACATACCTATTTCGACTCTACAACACACTTCCTCATGTCTTCATTTCTTACCTTTATCCGGACACATGGAAATAATTGTGTTGAGTGGCAGCAAGACTTGAACAAAGCCCTCTTTATTTTGTAAATTTGTCCCATCTAGGAGTTCAAGTCGCTAGAGAGAAAACACTTTATTTGTTTATTATAGATTTGCCACCCTACATGGTTTAGAGCGGGTTGGCCTAGTGGAGAGGATCTTTAACCTCCAACTATGAGGTTACTGGTCCAAGGTCATCAAGGAATAAAAAAAGTGGAAAAAGCCACTGCTGGCCCATAGGACAGGATTTCAAAAAGAAGAACAAATTTGCTTTTTTTTTTCACACTGGTGGCCAACAATTGCAGATATTTAGCCTCGGTGAAGAACAAGATAATTAGGTCCCCACATTACAGGAAAAGAATATATCATACACCACAAAATAATCCAGACAAATTACAGAAGCATGCAGCCATAAATACAAGTTAGTTCTTTCTATCACTTAAAGAAAGTTGCTCAAGTTTGTTCATTCCACCGCTTTAAGAAAGTTGGTCAAGGCTCCTTATGTTTAAAAGGAAAAAAAGATAGAAAGAAAGAATGGTCAAGGCTATGTTGAAACACTCTATGCAATGTATTCAAACTAAAAACTAAATTAGATCTCCACAAACCTTAATGTAATATTTGAATGTGCCACTTGTTCCACGCAGAATTCGTGATGTTCCATCTAGCGGGTTGTGAATACCTGGATATTTGGGCCCAAATGATAAATCATGGATGATATGGCTTACATTGACATGAGTGGACTTTTCAAAAATCTGCATTTTCAAAGGATGCAAATAAGAGCGAGCAAATACTCTGGAAGAAGAGAAACAGTAATACTTAAAGGCTATTCTCTGAACGCTGCTGTAAAATGCAACCTTTGAGTAGAACTTCATGTACTTCAGAATATGGGTTAAAATAAAAATGATATCAGCTTCTGCACTCGGACCAACTTCAGAAATATGCTATTGCTAATTTCTCTAAACTCGTTTCACAAAATATTTAGAAACTCACTGTACGACTTCTTTAATATGGTATTGCTAATTTCTCTATACTTTTTTCACAAACTATCATAGATCAAAAGACTAGCAAAATCAGAAAAGTAGCTTCAGCACAATCTTCCTTTTGTCATGCATAAGTTCAAAATAACTACCAAGTTGGATTGAATCAGAGCTTTCACTTTCCTTGAACCACCAATATATAACTTGATAGAACACCAGAAGCCGATGAAAAGAACTGTCTTAACTCTCCCACCTTTGGGAGGGTTATTGCCCTAGTTTCTTAGACGAACTCCTTTTAGCATCTTCCAATTATACCGCCCTAATTTCAAGGATCACAACTGCTTACACAATTTGACCTCATAGATACCTTAGAATGGGACAAAGTTCAATGCAATAGTGCACACTTTCCAACAGTTATAGTGTATTCCCATCAAATCTATAAAAATTATAAAATATCAACAGAGCTGACCATTTGAGCAACAAAAATGTTCAACCCATGAACGGATAGATGGAAATTCCCAGCAACCCTCTGGACATCTAAAATGCCATACACCTGCACACAACAATGTCAGCATCAGTTGGTGCAACACTGCTATCGCTTAGTTAGCCAAAGTGGCAGCATATTTTAGGCCCAAAGTGAAAAAGATAACGGGGGATGGGGGCGGGGGGAATGACAATACAAGAATAAGCATAATACAAAGCAACCAAAACATACCCTGCATCCTTCCCCATCAGCCAATGCTTGCTTAACCTTCTTGATCATATTTTGAGATTCTTCATCAATGCCCTGTAGATGGATCTTGTCTGAATCTTCATGATGTTCTTTGTGTGCATCTGGTAAAAATTGTTACTTAAAACCATGTTATCAATTTGTAGGAGATTAATACTCAGTTGTGTTATGCAAGCTAGATCACAAACTAATCAACTGATATATCCAAACAAATGGAATTTCTCAAGTTATTTGTGCTTTGTAAGTTGGATCCATTTATCCGATTCCAGAAAGAGAGAATTTGATAGAAGTCACTAAGGTCTAACCAAAGCTCTTTATATTTGTCAAGAAATTAACATTAACATGATCAACAGACAAGGCCACACTAAGCAGGTTCAAGGCAAAAGCATACCAGTGTACAACTTGGACTCGGATAAAGAGAAACAGAGAGTTAAGCTAATGCTACTACCCAAATGCAGAAGAACCAAACGCATTACCATGTTTATGAGCTTCATGTTCCTTCTCAACAAGGTCTGATAAATACTCAGTGCCAGTGATATGGCCATCACTGTTCAAGCGAAGCTGCAAAAACTCTCAAACTTAATTGCCAAAAAAGGCATGAAAAAAAAAAAAAGGATACGCCTGGGCATGCATACACTATAGAGTATAGATTGATTCTGAAAACAACTGCCAATTTGTAGACAAAGAAAATTGCAAATACTTTAAACATGAAATAGAAGACAAATAGCAAATATCTTCATAATTTGCTAGTGTTACAAAGCTTGCAAGGATAAGTTCGCTTGACTAACAGAATGAAACTGGGAAGGTGTGGATGCCGAGGTACACCTATTCAGATTTGTAAGATTTAAGACTTCCAGAAGGTCTAGCCTGCTAATACCAAGTTAAGAATAGAAATGTTGGGTGAATTACACTGACATTCCTAATTGCCAGGTTACAACAAGAGACCAGGTAGGGAACTATAATAAGTGTCCTACATATTGTGAGGCATTACATTTTTTCTTGGGAAAACTACAGCAGAGTTGTAATTTACTAGTGCAAGGCCTCTACCGCCTCTCTCATTTTCATAACTACACTACATCTCTTAAGCTTATAAATTATTGGTATTTCGGAAAAACCATCCACACAAAAAGTTTCCTGCTTAGTATTGCTAAAAGATCCTTAACACTTTTACGAACAATCCAGCATACGAAGCTACTGACATAATATAAAGTTATAAGCCAATATGAACTGTTAACGGGAAATACAAGAAAAGTAAAAAGGTCGATTGTGATAAGTAATTTTGAAATTGTAGAGGAGGATAAGTAATTGTGAAAAACTAGAATTGGCATCAAAGTATCTTACCCACAATCGAAACATGCATAAGCAATGCTGCAAGTCATAACCATCAAAACTGGAGACATTGTATATTTGTTAAATTTTTTAGATGCCACTGTATAGTACCGATGACAAGATTGCAAGTTTTGGATACAATAAAGTCAAACCTCCCCCCCTCCCCCACCCCACACACACAAAAAAAAAAAAAAAAAAGAGAATCATGACTAGATAACCAGTAAATTTAGAAATATTTCTTAGAAGAAAACAAACAAAAACTAAAGTGAAGTCCAAAAATATAGTAAAAACAGAACAATCCTTTTCTTCTTCCATTTCCCTGACACGCTAAAAAAAGGTAGAAAAAGAATCGCTATATAACAAACTAGAAATAAAACTTATGTTTACAATACTTTTGACTGGGAAGGCACCAGAATAATTGTGTTGACTATTGTAGGTCTGATAACGTTATAACAAATTGATTCATCCCATAAAACTTAGTCTATCTAAGGCATAAAAGTTTCTTTAACTAGAATCCAACAACATTAACATTATGATCCCAGCCTCTTTTTCATTTGAAACAGTAAGAAACACAATATACTAAAACGCGCAACAATCTAACCATGTTATGCATTACCCTGTGCCTGTAGTACAAAACATTCTCGTTTAGTTTTCAGTTCGATGAGCAGCGAAATTTGTTCATTAGTCACAATAGACCAATTACCTTCCATATGTTTGTATCAAGATCTACTTCATGCTTCCCCGACATATCAATAGCATCCACACTAAGAACTACCAAAAAGAATAAATTGATCAACCGCTGAAACATTACGAAAAAAATATTAACAAAGAAAAGGCAAACTCAAATTAAAATAAATAAACAAATACAGACAGCAAGTAGAGAATATTGACTACCATCACAAGGTAGAGAGGGAAATGTCATATTTATGTGAATGGGAAGATTTTCTCCACGTCTCGAGTCTACAGACATCTGCACAGATGAAATTCACAGCACAAACTTCAAATGAGATAGACTAAGCTAAACCTGAAGAAGATTTCATCAAATAGATGTAAACTACCTGATGAACAGTATATATATTAAGATAGTAACTCAGTTCATGCAAGAACAATGTTACCATAATTAGCAGCCCCACAATGGAAACTGGTAATTAAAAAGAAGAAAGAGTAATGTTAGTAAAGGAATGAAACTCAAGTAAAATACAGACACAAAATAAGTGAGAAATCTTCTACATGTTCATCCAAAAGTAATGCTAAATCGGTGAAAATGTTAGAGAGAATTGCCTGTGATATGTCACAGTAAAGCTCGGGTAAAGGTAACACAGATAACACACAAATATGTAGCGTTTAGCACCAATCAAGTAAAGATCAACTTCACTTTTCATCCACATAAATAGTAGGGCATTCACCATCAATAGGTTGCATCCTCGTAAACTGTTACTTGCAAAGTAGCTATCTTTTTCTATTATTAACATTCCAATCATCATGAAAATATGAGAAAAACAATTGGGGAGGGTGGCAGATAAGGAGTGGAAGTTCTGCTATTCAACAATAATCAAGTGTCATGGTCATCTAGTGACTAAGAAAAGCCAGTAATTCAAATATCTAATACTCTCATCTGTAGAACGTGAAAAGTTACATATCAAACGAGTTTCAATAGCTGATGAATAAATCTACCTAAAATCAGCTAAAACATCTCCAATATCTAACTGATTTTCTCATTCTTTTGGGATTAGCTTCCTCAATTGATGTTCCAAGGATTGCGTACTGGAATCAAGCCAATAACTCAAAACAAGTGGTTCCATATGCCATATCCATCGAATAATCCTTTGGCAAGGAATCTGCAGAGGAAAATCGACGGTAGACCAAGAACAAGGCCAAGTGCTTGTGGGACAAGGCCATATGGTTTCTACTTTCTAGTAGGAGGAATGAGTTTGAGAAATTAGAAAGTAAAGTGCCTGAATTTCAAGGCAATACTCTAGATAATAGAGAGAATAATCGATGAACACATCATTCGCCTATTCTCCACAACTATCAGGCATGCACCTCTTCAAACCAATATCAACCAAAACTCCATATACTTGATGAAGATGGAAAGTGTAATTAAGAATTAAACCCATCCTCTAACAATGAGCCAAGAGTGTACTAAATAATTGTTGGATTTAAGTTTTAATGTTTTGCTATGAGAATATTTTGTAGAATAAGAGTAGTCACAAATCATGTCATCTGAATTATATTATCAAAAACTAAAGAACCAAAGAGAAAGAAATCAAAGATGGCCAAAGCATAAAGGTGAAACTGTAACTAACACTCACAAGGATAAATAGAACTTTTCAAGACATTTCGTTTCTGAACAGCAATCATGCAAAGAAAAAGGTTACTACTTTATTCGAAGGCTTAAAATGTTCTCTTATAATCATTTCCTAAGTTTGATGATCACATAGAAACTAGCTCGTGATCATCCAAATAAATACAAAACAATTCCTAGGTTCCCACATAGAGTGAATAGAAGAGTAAGACTGAATACATGGAATTGATCACTTATGAGTTATGCCTCTATATGAATTCTAGAACAAGCCCATTACAGTAAAAGCAGTTAAAAATGCAGAGAATCAATCAACTATGCCTCATTCTCACATTAGTTAAGGTTGACTATAAGATTCCTCTCTATTCATTCCACTCACAAAGGTAAATGAAACCTTTCAAGACTTTTCGTTTTTGATCAATTATGCCTCAATCCCAAATTGGTTGGATCAGCTGTATGAAGTCGTGGAACCAACCACTAATATTGTCTACATCACATCCCTTGGGATGCGACCCTTACCCGAACACTGTTAACGCGGGATGCATTGTACACCAGTCTGTCCTTTTTAGCAATATGAATTCTAGATGCAAGCCTATCTCATTAAAAACAATTACAAATGGATAGTGAGAATCAATAAACTATTCCTCATTCTCAAATTAGTTAAGGTTGGCTATAGCAATCATCTCTATTCATTCCACTTAATGCAGGTCCATTTCGTAAACCAAAAAAAAATCACAAAAATAAAAAGGACTAAGATCAAATACCGAAGGCGCCAAACTTGGTTTTCTGCAACAAATGTTCTTCAGCTCGCGGAAATGCATCAATAGCTCTTAATGCTTGCTTCACACCCATTTTTTTTCTCCTTTATTTCCAAGATTTGATAATGCTGTTCCAAATGTATCAAATTTAAAACATCTTAAAGTTGAAAAACACAAGAAATTCATAGACTTTCATATTTTATTTTTAAAAAAATGGGGGTTGGGATGGGAAATCAGGAGGGGAATCAAACTTTCACCAACAAGGTTAATTAACGTAGTCAATCAACTGAGCTACTAAGATTTCCCCAAGCTTTCATATTTATCCATCAATCAACCAATCAATTTAACAAATGAAACATCCATTAATTTATTTTTTTTGCTCTAATCAACCCCAATTCATTCAAAATCCCAACTTTACTTGTAATTAACTAGTCATTTTGCTCAAATTAAACCCAATTTAGGAAACAAAGCTAAAATTCATCATTTATAAGAAATCGAAACGAATTACACATAATCCAAAAAATGAATTAGATTTACCCAATGCCCTGCTACATTTTAGAGAGAGAAAGTACCTATAATGTAGAGAGAGAATGTACCCGGAAAACGAGATTCCGATCTCCGGCGCTTCTCATAAGAGGAAACAATAGAAGTCCGACGGAAAATAAGAAATTACGATAAAAGACGGATTAAAAAGGTAAAATAATTTTGTTGACTACTTTCTAGCTGCTATTTAATACTCGGCGTTCACTTTTACGTGTTCACTTTTAAGTTCGTTTGGTACGAGACTAATTAATTTTATACTTAATTGAATTAAAATCACGAATAACTTATCTTGAATTAGTTATTTCATGTTACTCCCCCCCGTCTCATTTTATATGTCATCCATTTATATAAATAGTTGATCTATTATACTTGTCATTTCATAAAATCAATGCATAAATTATCATATTGTTCCTTTTTTACCCTGGTGAGTTATTAGCCTTGAAAATATACATTTGATCAACTTAGAAAAACTAAGTAAATGATTCATGTTCCTTGGTTAAATTAATTAATCAAAATAAATTAATTCATATCATTGATTGAAAACTCGAGTTCCAAAAAAATTAAATAAGGGTAGAAGGGTAAAGTTACATTATTTCTTCATGCAAGTGCAAAGTAAAAATGTGACGTATAAAATGGGACGGAGGGAGTATATCGATCACACAGTCAAAATAAAATAACTCATATCGAAATAACTTGTTCCCACTTTTCTAACCAAACGACAAGATGAATTAACAATCTTGAAAATAACTCATTTCGAAATAACTTATTTTCTAACCAAATAAATAAATTTCATTTTTTATCTTGCTTTTACTTTAGTTTTTTATATTGGGTTCATTTTTTTTTAGTTAAGATTTTGATATAAGTTCTTTTAAATATATTTTTATTTTAATAATATATAATAAGTATTTAATATTTCTCTCTATAAAATATAAAAAGAATCATGACATTATATTAAAATATACTCCTAACATTAATAAAAATAAAAGTTATGAAATGCATAAATCAAACCAGAAATAATGAAAATAAACATAATTTAAATTAAGTCATATTATTTAAAAGGGGAAATGGTCTGAAAAATACTTTAACTTTGGTCAAAATTATTGTTACGATACCAAATTTTATGGATGACCTTTTACCCTTGCACTATTTAATAGTATATTTTAAATGTATATTTGTGCCCACGTGGACACATTATTATTTATAATAATGCAATATTTATGATGTCCACATGGTCACATATATACCTTTAAAATATACTATTAAATAGTGCAGAGGGGTAAAAGGTTATTTCCAAAGTTCGGTATCGTAACAACAATTTCGATCAAAATTCAAATATATTTCAGACTTTTTTCCTTATTTAAAATCGAGAAAAAAGATCTCCACGTATATTTTTGATTTTGTTTGATTTTAATTTGACTTCTTAATTAATATCAAATTAAACAAATTATAACTTCTTTGTTTAAATATCAAACTAAATTACTAATCTCTTTATTCCAATTTAATTTAATTTTTTGATTTTCTTCGAACATTTCTATCAAAATTTTATTTATTTTAATATTCATAAGTTTTCGTGATTATATATCTAATGAAATTTCATACGTAAAGTTTGAGAAGATAGAGTACTTTACACATTTTATGTTATTTTATAAAGATAGAGAGTTTGTTTTCCGGTAAAATAAGAAAACATAGCAAAAATATATATACTAAAAATAAAATAAGTCACCTTCTCCACCATTTTTCTTCACAACAATATGCCCTTTAACTGAAACCGCCATTAGCAAAAGCTTCGAACAGTCAGTCATATTTCTCTTTTATTTTTTTTATTTTTTTTGTATTACCTCTTTAAATCCATATTTTGGTTACTCATCTAAATACCGAGAAATAAGAGGGAAAAGTACAATTTTTTATAATTACTTTTTGGTTTTGGGTAATATCCATTACAAATTCAGTTTTTTTTTTCTCTTTTTGTATACCCATTTTGATCTGAAGCGTTAATTAATTTCTGGGTGTTGAAGATTTCAAGCGAATCTATTGTGGTAATATATATATATTTTTTATATATTTATTTGTGTTTTGTTTGATTCTTGATTTATTGATATTGGGAGTTTGGTGTAACTGTAAGTATTTATTATATGTTTGAATTTATTCATTGGAAGTTAATGATTATTTGTCATTTGGCTTTTTATTTATTTTTCCAGTTGATTGATGTAATCTGCTTATCAATTAAAATGATTATGCTTTTGAAGAACTTAAATACTGCTTTTTATGCTAATTTCGAAGTTTATGAGTTTGTATATAGTAAAATGTGTTGCTGTATTAGCTTGGGGACAAAAAGTTTACTCATTGTCATAGATATGGGATTGAAGGGAGCGAAATGGATAGAGACAATTCATAAAGCCGATCCTTTTTAGTTCAGGATTGACGTGCAATAGTCAATGAAAGTCTTTTCCTAGCAGCGGATTATAGGTTCACGTGAACCAGTAGCTTTTGCTAAGATGACAACAACAACATACTCAGTATAAATCCCATAAAGTGGAGTCTGGGGAGGGTAGAGTGTACGCAGACCTTACCTCTACCTTAGAGGTAGAGAGGTTGTCTCCGATAGACCCTTGGCTTAAGGGATAGGTTCTGCTAAGACTTTATATAAATATTAAAATCTACTAAAATATTTATAGTGATAGCTTAAGGTCGTTATAGTAACCATAAATTTCAAATCTTGGTTCCGTCTCTGGTAGTTGATTTACCTTAATGAACTAGAAACTACAATGTGTTGGCCTTTTCTGACCACAGATTGCATTAAGTTTAATGAAGTGAACACTTAGTTCCAGATTGAGGCATAATAGTTAATTAAAGTCTTTTCCTAGCAGCTGACAAGAGTGGATTTAGAGGCTAATCTTGGTTCCGCCTCTAGCAGCTGATTTACCTTAATGAACTAGACATTACAATGTGAGGGCCTTTTCTGACCATAGATTGCACTAAGTTTGATGAAGTGAACACTTAAATCTGTTGTTGGATTGTTTGTTAGTTACTTATCAAATTTCTATAGTTGGATCACTAGCCGTAGTAGTTGCTGGTGTGGATTATGTTTATGACCTTCAAGTGGAGTGGAAGTTAAATTATTTAGCATGCGATACTAGATGCAACTGGAAATTAGAGGAGCATAACTATTGAAAATTAGTCATTGTTGATCATTGTTGCAAACATAAATTGACACATACAAAAGCCTAGTCTAGATGATCTTATATTTTTAAAGAGGCAGCACACACAATTCAACTTGGTATCAGAGGAAGCAGAGGTCATGAATTCAAGTATGTCCGGCACTCGTAAATAAAACATGTTTTTACCTACTTGGCCTAAGAAAAAAAAAATCATGTCTACCCATGATTGACCGTGTTGCAGGCCTTATTGAAGAAAAAAAAGGAAAATGGCCTCTCTCTAATAGGCTAAGCTTCTAGATGACATTCAACCATTTCTAGAAAACATTTAACCTTTTCTGCTCAAAACTATTCAACAGAATTTTGTGCATGATGTAGGGTATGGCTTTAGTTGTGCAGCATTTAGGGAAATTGATTCTGTTGTGCTGTCAACTCGTGTACAGTTCTGCATTTCAAATGAGAGAGATATTGTTATTTACTCCAGCTCATTGTGGGTGTATTTTGTGTCCTCAAGTCATTCTTTGCATGAGCGGGCTAGACTCTTGTCAGTCGCTGTGCAATGACCTAACAAGTTGACAGTGGCTAATGAACTTCGGATGTTTACTTTAACTATACTTTTAAGATAGATAGTTCAACATCTTGGATGGTGTAACTTAAGCATCAATTAGCCCTACTGAGAGGATATGAAGTGATGAAGAGACACTGATGACAAAGTTTGATGAAAGTATAACTTGTGTGTTTGTGTGTGTGCAGACACGCACTCAAACACATGCCTTAGTTTTGTATTCCCTTGTAGAGTCAGGAATTGAAGTTTGTTTATTTGTTGCTAGTTTCTTATTCTGGCTTGGTAGGCAGCAATAACTGGGAATGCTACCTGTTTGGGGCTGATAACCAAAGGCTGATTATGTATACAAAAAAGAGTGAAGGATTATGTATGAGAACTTATTCAAAATGGAAGAAAAGAAAAAGTAATAAAAGAATCTATGTATTGAACTTTATGCCAAAAAGGAAAAAATAATCTATGTTGGCGAACTAAATTAGAAAAAAGAAGAAGAGTGATATTAGAAGTGGGCTTTTCATTTTACGTGGATTTGTGGAAGGAAGGAAATATGTAAGTTGTTCAACAGTTCGATATTTATATTTGGATAATTTTTTTAAATTATGAAATCTGATAAAAAAGGAAACTTAAACATCCAATTTACGCTAGTTCTTGATTAAGCATTTAATTCAGTCTCTTCCCACCCTCTTTTTTTCTCCCGTTTTGCCTTCATTGGTGTTTGAATACAATATTGTAACCTTGTTTATGGATATTTTTCTCTTGTTATTGCTTTGTACATAGGTCTCACGCTCTTGACATTCAATTTGGGCTTAAGCAAGAAGAACAAATTTGTATTAGAAACAATTTCTGGTATGTCACACGGTCAAGAAAAGTTGTTTGATCTTTTAACGGCATTTTACTTAGTGAATCTCCTTAATTGCAAACTTCTGTGGGGTTAGGCGATGGTGGGGAGCTCTTCGCCAATTGTAACTGGCAGCAATGTATTGTTTTGAGCTATGTTACTCAAACTCTTCAAAATCCTTGCCGCACCCGTGTCAGCATGACATGGGTGTGGGATCCACACTTGATTTGCTTAACTTACCTTGGGTGCTTTGACTACATCTATGACCGAGAAGTATAGATTGATTAGGTATTTGGCTCGATTTTTGGGTTTATAGCATATATACGTAGTTACATAAAGCATGAGAATGCTTTGCTATTACATGAGATATTTTACAAATAAAAACTATTAGGTGTTTATAAAGAATTAAATTGTATTAGTTTCAGTGTCATAGCTTTAATTAATCGAGATGTATACTTTGTATGTCATAGTATACAGTTATTGTCCGTACTCCAACACCCATATTCACATTCAAATTAGTGACCCCGAATCCCAAAACTTATGTGATGAAGAATCTTACCTTTAGATTCTCACCCGTATTGGATATCCACACCCAAGTCCGAGCAATTTAAGTTTTGAGAGTGCATTCAACAAAAATGTTTGGTATAAAATAGATTGAAGATGATGTGAATGTGAGATGACTTTTAACCTATACTCTTGTTAAATCAGTTTGTGTCTTTCACCTCTCCCTCTCCGTCCCTGTCTCTCTCTTCCTCTACCTCCACCTCTACCTCTCCGCACCGATCTCCCTCTTCCTCTACCTCTCCGCCTCCGTCTTCCTCTCAATTTCATTTTACATATCTTCGATTCATTAAAGCAAGTAATCCTCTACTTAAATTTTTACTTGTTATGCTCTTTACAACTTTATTGATTGTATGTTCTTTCCTTTCCTGGTGTTATTCAGGTAGTCATGTTTTTTCCTTTGAAGGATTGAGATCGTGATCTCAACTCTCAGATCTGTTTATGCATTTGCTGTTACGTATGGGCTGAGATATATATTTCATGGGAGGTGCAGAGGATGATGAACCACTCTCAAAACGTGTGAAAGTATCATTTGAAGAATCAGCTGATCGTTCGAACGGGACATTTCATAGGGATCCTGCAAGTTTCCCATTGAGTGACTTGATGGTTCGTCCTCTGGAATTTCAAGGGGACGATGAGATTGTTGGTAGAAAAGGAGTAGTCAAGAAAGTTGAATTAGTTCAGATCATAGCCGAGGCACTATATTCTCTTGGCTATAAGAAGGCGGGGGCACAGCTAGAGGAAGAGTCAGGGATACCTTTGCACCCCTCTTTAGTAAATTTATTTATGCAGCAAATCCTTGATGGGAGATGGGATGAAAGTATAGCCACATTGCATAAAATTGGTCTTGTGGATGAAAAAATTGTGAAGTTGGCATCTTTTATAATACTGGAGCAGAAGTTCTTTGAACTGTTAGACAGAGAAAAAGTCATGGATGCTTTGAAGACATTGAGGGCTGAAATTGCACCTCTTTGCATAAATAGCGATAGAGTCCGCAATCTTTCGTTGTGCATTCTATCACCTTCACAACAGGTTGTCTCTGGGGAGTCAGGTCCAGAAATAATGAAAATAAAATTAAGGACAAAACTACTAGAAGAACTGCAGGGACTGTTTCCCACAACAGTCATGCCTCCCGAAAAAAGATTGATCCATCTGGTTGAACAGGGGCTTGAATTTCAACTGGGGTCTTGTTCTCTTCACAACTCATTAATCAATGACATGTCGTTGCTCACTGATCACCATTGTGGAATAGATCAGATTCCATCTCAGACTTTGCAGGTTAGATCACATTTGAGTCTTGATACTTGTTTAACCTGCAAGCATTATCATTCCAGGATTGGTTGTCAGTTAATTGCATTATTAATAACCTAATAACTTATTCCATCTGTGTTTAAGTTTATATATCAGTGATAGGTCTGAGGTGATGTGTTGATGAAGTTTCGAGTTTGTGCTTTCTGTTGTGTAAACTTTTGGTTATTCCATAATTAATTATGCTATCATTGTGTCAATTGTGTTTTTCCTATATTTTATTCAGCAAAAGTACAAGTATGTGTATAAGGGTATCACTGTGGTGCCTCAATTCAAGCTTGTAGTGTAAAATTATACTATAATCAGGAATAAGTAGAATTTATCCAATTTCATCTACTCTAGACCTCTTTTTGTGTCTGTGAAAGAAGTCTAGGCATGTTGCTGTCTTCCCAACGATATCCTTCTACAATACTGTAATATCCCTTCCTTGCCTTTGCTGGAATGGAAGTCTAAGATTCATATAGTAAACAACATGTACAGTGTCAATAGATGAGAACTACACAGTTATTCTACTATAGTGTTCTTCTCCTTCATTCTGTCATTTTAGATTCATCTTGTAGATGTTCTGAATTTGAATGAGACCTGTGGAAGTGGGCTATTGATTATCTTCCGTAGATATCAAAAAGAAAGTATGCCCATGTATTTCCCTGCCCTTGAGAATGATGCAAAAAAGTTTGATATGTGACGACTTGGTTTGAGTTTTTCTTGTAGTGTCCTTGTATTGAGCTTGATTGCATATATTCCTCATACACAGGCTTTTTTTTCCTTCTTTTAACAATGATATCATTGACTTGACTATGATTGGTAGAAGGGCTTAGATCCTTTTTTTGGTTGTTGAGAATGAAGGGATTTAGATCAATTATTAAAAGCTGAAAGTAAAAGAAATAAGAGAAGGGTTTGTTGATATCGTTGAGCTCTAATCCTTTCTTCATTGTTTGTCGTGCACCAGATTTTAGAAGGACACAAAGATGAAGTCTGGTTTTTGGAGTTCTCTCATAACGGGAAATACCTAGCCTCGTCATCTGCGGATTGTTCAGTAATTATATGGGAGGTAAGTTTAAGTGCTCTT
Source organism: Solanum commersonii (assembly GCA_029007595.1). NCBI lineage: Eukaryota > Viridiplantae > Streptophyta > Magnoliopsida > Solanales > Solanaceae > Solanum > Solanum commersonii. The sequence continues at coordinate 859,946 of JAJTWQ010000033.1, forward strand.
AAATATTGCTTAATAGATTTTTGCTATATCAAAAGTCCTCTTGACTATTGCTTGTCATATCCTCTATTAAAATTTTTAATTGAACTTTTCTCCATTGTATTTTTTCTCTCTTTGCACCCGATGCCATAATTTTCTTGCATGACCTTTATCTTTTTCCTTTAACTAATAATTTCAGAAAAAAGTAGCACTGTTTTTGCTTCACTTTTCCATGCAGTGCCACAAATGGAATGTTTCTTTTTTGTAGATTCCACTGATGTATCTTTAGTATGACAGTAGATAAGTCCTTCGTCCATTTCCGTAACTGATAAACTTTTAGAGAGAGTAGCTCCTTTTCCTCTCCAGAACTCTAACAATACCAACTTCTTTCTTTTTCATCATCACACTAGCTATCTTTCTTAATTCCTTTCTGAGTGTCTTCTTTCCCATGTTAGTCTTAACGAGATAATCATATCCTCAGCTATTTTTACCAATACATCTTTATGATTAAGTCTTGCTTCCCAAATGATTCTCAGTTCATTCATATTTTATCTATCCCACAATACCATTTAAACATTGTGTAACATTCATTCTCTGACCTAAAGAATCCTATTATAGGTATATATATGATTTTTGGTAAAAGATCTAATCAGATGGGTTTTCTGGTTCTCTTTCCCGGGGGGGGGGGGGGGGGGAGGTAGTTCAGAGAACAAGGGAAAAGTGAGCTATTATTGCTGAAAATCTGAATTTTAATGGTAGATTTGACTGACGATTTAAATTCACCTCTCAATTATTTTCCCTTTTGCAGGTGAAGTTGGATGGAAGGTTATGCTTGAAGCACAAAGTTCTTGGTCATGAGGAACCTGTGTGCTTTATATCATGGAGCCCTGATGACAGTAAGCTTCTCACCTGTGGAGTGGAAGAGGTCGTTAGACTCTGGGATGTAGACTCCGGTGAGTGTATACATCTTTATGAGAAAAATGGTCTTGGTTTGATTTCGTGTGGATGGGCTCCCGATGGGGAAAGGATATTTTGCGCTGTTACTGACAAAAGCATTAGCATGTGGGATCTTGAAGGGAAAGAGCTGCAGTGTTGGAAAGGCCATCGGGTTACTAAAATAGCTGATTTGGGGATAACAAGTGATGGGAAACACGTGGTCTCTGTTTGTAAAGATAATGTGATACTGTTAGTTGGATTGGAATCAAAAACAGAGCAAATAATTCTAGAGGATGAAGTAATAACTTCATTTGTATTGTCCGCAGACGGTAGATACATATTGATAAGTCTGTTGAATCAAGAAATCCATCTTTGGAGTATAGATGGGATTATAAAACTCTTGCACATCTATAAAGGCCATAAGCAAAAACGCTTCATCGTAAGGCCTTGCTTTGGTGGACTTCGTCAAGCTTTCATCGCCAGTGGAAGTGAGGATTCACAGGTACTTCTTTCGTTGATTGAGAAGCCAAATCTTTTTGTTATTATGATTTGTACGCTTAGTTGAACATTCAAGCAATTTGACAATTCTACTATCATCAAATTAGACAGGCATCTTTTAAGATGGTTTTTGACCGCAAATGCATCTTTTTCATGACCAGAATAGAAACTTCCTTTTTCTACATCAGGAATATGGTAGTTGTGTTTTTGACCCTTTGCTCTTTTTTATTAACAATCAAAATGTAAGCTTCAAGATCAGCCCGTGACAACGTCCTGCTTTTTTTTTCTTTGTTTATGCTTTGACATCTTTATTGTCCTGGAAAGAATACTTTCTTAATGTTATATCCGGGGGAGAGAAATTGATCTTGATCTAATACCGTATTTCAGGTATATATATGGCACAGATGCTCACAACAACTCCTCGGGAAGTTAGCTGGACATACTGGGACTGTCAACTGTGTTAGTTGGAACCCAGCAAATCCTCATATGCTGGCATCAGGAGGTGATGATCGGACCATTCGCATATGGGGCTTGAATCCTGCAAACGTGATGAAGCACAATGACGAGGGAGCTGTAAGTAATGGTGTGAACGACTGCAATTGCAGAACGTGAAGTCTTGGAGGTGAATGAGCGAGTAAGTCGTTACAAGATTTCTCTCCATAACCAGTTGCTTTCGATGTATAATCTCTTGCATCATTAAGCTAAACATTTGAGACAAACAAGAATGTACAATTTGCATTCAGTCCAGAAATAAATGTTGAACTTCTCCATCTCTCTCTCTCTCTCTCTCTTTTTGGTTGATTTCCTGTGGGTTCCTGTTGTTGTTACTGCTTATGTCTTCAGAAATGTTGTGTTTTTGCTTTTCGTGAGCCAAGGGTCTATCATAAACAACCTCTCTACCTGTCAAGGTAGGGGTAAGGTCTACGTACATTCTACCCTCCCAAGGTCTGCGTATATATGTATCAATTATTTGCTTGGGCTGCTATTGACTTGGGTTTTAACCTAATTCAAGTCGAAGAAACTTATTCTAGTGTTCATCTACTTTCAATTTCCTCAACTTCGCCAGAGTCATTTGGTATGGAGGGATAGAAATATGAATTTTTTGGGTATATACTCGCAGTTTAAAATTTTATCAGTCAATTTCAGATGGAGGTGTCCAATCAGAAACATTTTCAACGTGTGTTGTTCTAATTGAACGTTGTCCAATGGAAATTGACTGATTTCTAGTAGTATACGTTAGACACAATGTCTATATTTGGCTTACCATCACATGAGAACATCATGATTAGTATCGAAACAAGAATTTCCATTTAAACCTTGAGATTTAGAATATAAAGAAGTAAAGATGTGAAAAAGGCTAAGGTGAATATTTCAAGGATTAATTACCTAACAACATATCCTTTTCTACCATATTTTCTATTATTCCCTACCATTTTCAAAAATTAGAAAAATCATTTTTTCCCCATAATTTCTCTCACTTTTTCGGATACATCACCTCAAGTTTTTTTCCCCTTTATTCACGCCTAAAATCACGTATCATCAATTATCTCCATCACTCTATTTTTGAATTTCAATTTTTTTCTCTTTCTGACTTATCAATTGCAAGTTATTGAAGAGATAATTATTCTTCATCTTCTTCTTCATCTGTTTTTTTCTTTCTACTTCATCAGGTAGTCGACTTTTTTTTTTTTTAGCTTCTTCATCTGCAAATTTAATCGAATGATGCATCTTCAACTTCAAAATCAATTGTGGAAAAAATGCCCAAAAAAAGGAGGAAAAGGTCGAGTTGTTGGTGGCTCCGATAAGGGCTTTGGGTCTAGATCCATGGATGACGCTATTGTTGAAAGTGAAATAAAAAGTTGCGGGAGTTGATGTAGAGAAAAAGAGAAAGTGTAGAAGGATTTCTTCATCATTGTTTTTTTGCTTTCAGCAAATCAGATTGTTGACTTTTTTTTCGGTTTTTTGTTCATTTTTTCTGATACATATGGGTTCAGATCTTTTAATTTTCTAGTTGCTTTTGATTCTTAAATTAATGTATAATTTGTTCGTTTCACCTTTATGATACTTTACAATTTTATCATGTACAATATATCATTTTCACATATTAGTTTTGATACATAACCCAATTTATTGAAACACAAATTAGTATGTATCATGTTCATAGTTATGTATTGGATACACAAATATTACAAATTTCGTTATCTTTTACTACCGACACATACACCCTGCCTTATTCAACTAGTAGAAGGCTATGTATCGGTAGACACTATCAAATATTACGTTGATACATAAACACTAATGTTTTATAACAAAATCAGTTTGTATCATATTCATAGTAATGTATCAGATGTTGTAATGTATAGCATGTTGTTAAGTATCTGCAACACTGTTTTATAAATAAACCTGTTTTATCATATTCATAGTTTTGTTTGTATATGGTACATAACTATATAAAATTATTGACTTTTTTTAATCTGTTACAATTTGGGAGAGAATTTGAGAGAAGAAAATTTGAAATTTGAATTGTTTGGCGCTGTTATTTGGAAGAGATTGACATCAATTTGATTTGGAAAACTGTTTTAATTTTATATTTAATTTCATTTTTAATATCAACAAATTGGTTGTATAATGTATTCGGATAAAATTTATGTATCTGGATAACTGATATTTGAAGAAATTTTTGTAAAATAGAAAAAAGTAGAAATAAAATGTAATTTATGTCTTGTGGGATTTATTAAGTAATACATATTTCAAAAGTGCGTAAACATACGAAATTTACCATTTCAATTCAGCTAATCCAACAATTGTTTGGATAATTTTGATTTGGGCCGACTAACAATACATCTCTCAACAATAAACAAAAACAAATAAACATTTTATCTATAAAAAAAATCGATGATCATACATGAAATTAATCAATCAAACTTACGATAAAATCTCAAACATCGAGATTTTTCTTTATTCAAAATCGTAATTTTATTTTTTATTTTTTATTTTTCTCAAACATCGAGATTTTTCTTTATTCAAAATCGTAATTTTATTTTTTATTTTTTATTTTTTACAATTATTAATTTAAGAAGCCGCGGCGGCCGCGGCGGGAGCAGGAGCATCAGCTGAACAAACAGCTGGAATTTGTTTGCCCTTAAAATTTGGCTTAATATTTTCACAACTTGATTTTGCTGGTCCTTCTTTACCACTATATGAGATGTCAATGTCTCCAACTTCAACACCTTCACATGGTGAGCCTTTGCTACAAAGTAGTGTGACTGCATTTTGAGTTCTTGATGTACCTTTTATGTTTTGGATAGACACCTTGCTAATCTTCACTTGTGAAGGCAACTACAAAAAAAAATAAAAAAATATTAGATTAGGATCGTGAAATATCAATGTATAAAAATTATTGTTATACGTGTAATCAGGAGGTATAAGTAATTAAGATTGTGCATAATAGATTTAGCGTGCGTATGTGCATAGTGGGTGAGTGGGTGGGGCAACTTTTGAAATCAGTAGTCTGATGTTGGAAAGTGATTAACTCTTAAATATAGGGCGAGATAAAAGTGGTTATTTTTTGAAAATTAGCTAAATAAAGTGATCAACTCTATTTATCAAGAGGTTATCTATTCTCAATGCACTAATAAAAGATTTTTGATTAAGCTATATAGATTACAACCATCTCACTACGGTGATAAGAAAAAAGAAGAAGATCATAGATCAGGAAGAAAACCTTAGTGTAATGATAAAAAAAAAACTTATCGATATGTGCCTAGAAGACCAGGACGAAACCCATGGAAATATAGTCCTTTTGTAATAAAATGCAAGTAAAACCATGCACAATAGATTCAATTTGATTCATTGGGCCACATTTTAAAAACTTTAGCCCAATGGTCTAATTTTTAAGAAGTTTTCAAAATTGGCTAGTTTTTAAATACAAAGCAACAAAAGGGTCTAATACATAAATATGCCCTTTAACTTGGCCTCATTTCACATTTATGCCCTCCAACTTTGGGTGTCCACAAGTAGACACTTAAACTTGTATAAAATTGAATAAATAGACACAAACGTCCTACATGGAAATTTGTGTCCTACGTGGTGTCCTCCGTGTATTGTGACACGTAGGACTCGTGTGTCTATTTGTTCAACTTTATACAAGTTTAAGATCCTATTTGTGCACACTCAAAATTGGAGGGCATACATGTAAAATGAGGCTAAGTTAAAGGGTATATTTATGTATTATGCCCAACAAAAAGTGGTTATTTTTGTAAAAGTATCCATGTAAAACACTTAGTATGGGATGGAGCGATACTTAAAAGAATGTAAAGATCTCAACCATTTGAACTACTAATAATTATAAAAGTGCACGTACGTATGTACGATCGAGCCATATATACTTACATCTTTGTTGCATTTTCCACTTGGACAATAAACTTGATCAATGACAATAGGATTGCTAACATTTTGCACAATGATATCTTCAAAATGTATATCAGATACAACACCAGGATGAGAAGCAGGCCATGTCTTGATCCTAACACCATTATCAGTGCTAGTAAAAGTGCAATTTTTAACAAAAACACCAACAACTGGCTTTTCACCAGCATTTCCACCAAGGCTACCAACACTAATACCATGACCAGGTCCACAAGTGACTTTAGTGATGTAAAGTTGTTCCGTTTCATCGCCAATGGAGATGCAATCATCTCCAGTGGAGAAAGCAGACTCTGTGATATTCACAGAGCTTGCTCTCGCCACATGGATCCCATCAGTGTTCGGGCTATTAGCCGGAGCACTGACGTTGAAGTTGATGAATGTTAAGTTCTTGCATTGGTTAACATTCACATGAAATGATTTGCTATCCAATGTTGTTATGTCCTTGATTATGGAATTTGTGAGGGAGTTGAAGCTCAAATTCTACACCAAATAAAAAACAAATAGAGTTAGTTAGTGGGCATTTGATCGTGAAAATAATTTTTGACTAATTAATTAATTACCTAAAATATATAATCAAACATGCTATAAAAGAGTAATATGTCAAAGTAGAGATAGTCACACATATTGTCATAGATTAGATCTCATATACAAGCTACATACTCTTTGCAAATTAATTAATAATATTTGATTGTACTTTTTCTTTTAAAAAAACACATGAAATATAATTAAAATGAGTTTATTTTTATAAAATAAAAAGTTTACGGTAAATTTGAAAATGAAAAAAATTCTAGTTGTATTCAGATTTTTCATGGTCAAACGTTGATTTCTGAGTAAAGCAAAAAAGATTTTCGGAAAAAAAGTAATCAAATAGAAACTGTTACTCTTTTCAAATGTTTTTTTTCGATCAGACGAAATAGATTTTGAAAGTTTGATCAAACAGAAACAAACAGGACTTACATTGGGAAGCTTGGTGCACTGTTTGGACTGTTTGCATTCCCATGCAGCTTTACCTTGACCATCAAGTGTTCCACCACCAGACATTGTGAAGAAATCAAGTTTGTTGACTGTTAACCATTCACCAACCTTGATTGCATTAGGGTCTGAAGGAGCTTTCAAAATTGCTTGAATTTGAAGTTCAATAGGGCCTTTACATGGTCCTTCTAATTTCACTTGGTTCATTTGGAATGTTCCTTTTGGGATCACTATTGTACTTGGACTTGTTGATGCACATGCCTCTTTAAAAGCTTTCCCCACAGCCTAAACATTATAATAATAAAAAATTTCATCACCAAAAAATGAAACAAAGATGAAGAGAGAATATATTGTATAGTTAGTTTTGAAGATATTGTAAGGTGCTAGCTTTGTTTTTTCTTCTTATATTGATGTGGTGTTTGATCAACTTGTGTGTAATGTGATTATGGCATATGACATATGCATGCTACATTTCACCGGTACAGATGTTGAATAACTCTGTCATTCAAGACTTAGGCATATAAATTATGTGATTTGATTGTAAACTTAATCTTACATGATTTTAGTTCACTTCATAATCACTAGACCTAGATCGTGATCGAGTCAAATATATTAATAAAGGGGTTCAAAAAATATAACATTTGAGATTTGAACCTATGACCTAAAGAAAATTTTCAATTCCGTTTGCTACTACACTATCTTCTTTTTATATATGTAACTGCATTCAACGATTTATAATCATTTTTGTCTTATTTATGCATTATAATTTTCAAACGAATGAGATTCAACTGAATCTGTTTTCGTACACGTAACTCCGCCCTTAGCTAGGCCACATCCTTCGGTGTAATAACATACTTATTTTATTCATCATTTAAAAACAAAATGGTTTTTTTTTTTTAAAGTAGGTATATAGTAGGTTGAAATCAACAAAATAATGAGAGAAAAAAAATGCATGTCTTACCTCACTAATGTCAGCATTGGCATTGGCACCATATTTAGTTATATCAAAAGTTGCATTTTGAGATTCTCCAAGATGTGCTAGAAATAACACACCCAACCCAAAATAAACCAACTTTAATTTCATATCCATTTTTTTTTTTTGAAGTTTTTTTTTTTTTTTTTTGAAGTATTTTGGGGTAATATATACTTCAATTTATGAATTTGTAAAGTGAATGTTGAAGCCTTTTTATAGTGTAAAAAATTTGGCACAATTGAAACATTCCACCTATTTTAAACCATAGATTGAGTTGCGGAGAAGAAGTTGGAAATTAGTTGTACATGGTCTTCTTTTTTTTTAAATTGGGGGTAGGACAAGAGCGGATTTAGAGGGTAGCGAGGGGTTCACTTGATCATTTTCGATAAAAAATTACATGATATATTTAAGATATTTTTAAAATTTTATGTATGTATAAAGATTTTGAAGGTCTTGGTCGATTTAGTGGTTGAGGTGATCAAGTTCAAATTCCTCACATATATTTTTGTTTTTCCGAATTCCCTTAGTGAAAATCTTGGATCTGCCATAAGTGTAGAGATAGGGGCAGTGGCAGAGTCACACACCCCTTCGTCGAAAAACTACATTGTTATATATATAATAAATAAATATATATATATATATAACACTCTTTGGCTTCTAAGCGATTTGACTTCTTCATGTTTTGACACACGTTGGTCGAAATTTGACTCCACCACTGAATAGGGGTAGGGATAGGGGAACAGAGAGGGGATTATATGATGGGGAATCAAACTCTCACCAACTAAGTGCATGAGAGTTCATGTAACCAACTAAGATACTATGATTCTCCACTTTCCCGTTTTACTTGGTTTAGAAGTGCAATAAAAATTAATTTTTTGTGTATTATTTTGGGAATATGAAATAACTATTTCTTGAAATTTCCTAGTAAGTTGCATTCAGAGCACATATCGCACAAGTCAATCTCGTTAAGTCTTTGTGAGATATTTGGATTTCTTGTCCTCCTTTGAGACACGACAGTCTATAAACTTATGTCCATTTTTTCCACAGTTGTAACGGTTGTCCTTGAACTTCTTCTTGTTTGGAAAATTCTAGTAGTCTAGAGTTTTTTTTAGTCAACATCTTCACTTTTGTATTTCTTTTTAAGAATATCCTTCAATTTTTTAAAAATACAAACATTATTGTGGAAGTTATACAAATAATAATCTTACCAAAAAAAAAATTTAGAGTATTTCTAAGCCTCTGTCGATTTTATGTCAACAATGTGTATTGAAATTTTGGTAGGGGTGTCAACTGTTTTTAAAAAATTGATTTAACCGATCGAATTGAACGGTAGCAAATAAAATTGATATTTTTTATATAAGTTTATAATTGTACCGAATAATTAGGAAGGTTTTTTATTTTATAAAAATTAATTGAAAAAATATTTACCGTACCAAATAGTATATGTATAAAATATATATTACACATTATGTTTAAAAATAATAAAAATTTTGCTTTAGACCCAGGAAGCAATAACATAAAACACTCAAAGTTCTAACACTTGAAATTTTTATAGATTTAAGAGTGTGCATTCGATTTTTCGATTTGGTTTAGTATTATTTGTTCCCATTTTTTATTTTGAAAAAGTATAATCCAACCCAAATTTAAATAAATTTGATTTAGTTTGGCGTTTTTCAATTCGCTTTTTTGGTCATGTCAATAATCAATAATATAAGGGAAAAGGCTCAAATATGCCATCGAACTTTTAGAAAAGGCTCATTTATGCCATCCATTAAAAGTTTGGCTCATTTATGCCATTGCTGTTAAAGAAAAGGCTCATCCATGCCAATTTTTTTAACTCATGGTTTTGCAAAACCATTTTTTACACACCAAACAAGGTTTAACACTTTTCTATTGGTGTTTTTGGATCAAATTTACATTTTTTGCTTCTACATCCTTAAGAACATAAAGGACATTAACAATTCCCAAATTTCAAACCTATTAATTCTTTATGAATCGCCTCAAATTTCAAGAGTAGTTTCGCTCCGAGCTAGATACCAAAACTCAATTTCTTTTGAGCTCGAATTCAACCTAACTCAACAAGACCCAATTGAAATTTCTTCAAAGTTTCAAAACTTGAACATTCTTTAATGGTAGATTCTCCAAAACTTCAAATCATTTGAAATTTTGAACAGAAACTCAAAAAACACTAGTCAACAAAGATCTAATGTTAAAAACAAGAATCAAAGCAAATTTTGAAATTTTGGGACTGATTTTCGTTTTTTGGAATATATTTTTTAAATATGGGTGAAGTTTTTGAACTCTGCAAATGATTTTAGAATTTTTGTTTTTTAAAAAAAAAAGAAATTAATGGTGTAGCCGAAATTTAAGATGATTTCGTGAAGAATTGAAGATGTTGAAAATTTTGGAGTTGTTTATGTTTTTCATGTGTTCTTGGTGTTTTTAAAGAAAAACAAGCAAAAAGTATACATTTGATCCAAAAATTCCAATTAAAAAGTGTTAAACCATGTTTGGGGTATAAAGAAATGGTTTTGCAAAATTAGAGTTAAAAAAATGGCATGGATGAGCCTTTTCTTTAACAGCAATGGCATATATGAGCCAAACTTTTAACGGATGACATAAATGAGCCTTTTCTAAAAGTTCGATGACATTTGAGCCTTTTCCCATAATATAATCAAAGTTATATTTTGCATGTTGAAAAGAATATAAATATACAAGAAGAAATAATAAATTTGAATCTCTCAAATATATCTAATATAAATCAAAACTAAAACTTAAAATACAATACTTAAAAATAGATCAATAGATGTCCAAACATAAAATATAAACTAAATTATATTAAAAGATAATAATTAAAAAGGGACAAACATGGTTAATTTCAACTTTAATTCTAAACCTATATATATATATATATATATATACACACACACCTACACAAGATTTGAACCTGTATATTTGTTGTCATTCATTTTTACATGATGTTGTACTTATATTATAAACGGAAAAGGCTTTAAACATGTTATCGAATTATGAAAAAAGACTCATCTATGCAATCCGTTAAAAGTTTGGCTCATTTTTATCGGTTCATTCATCCTATTATTTGTTAACTGAAATGTCATTTCCGTTAAAAGGCTCTAGTATCGCAACGAGTTCTTTCTCCTTGATTTGGTTCAAAGTAATTGCTAATTTTAATTGAGGTGAACCAACCACTCAAATTCATTCTCAAATCATAAATTTATAGATTTAAATGATACTTACAAAATTGATTTAGTAAACTGAGTAAGAAAAAATGGAAAAGGGTCAAAAATACCCTTAAACTATCCGAAATAGATCATATTTACCTTTAAACTATATTTCGGCACAAAACTACCCTTCTCGTCAAACTATTGGGTCAAAAGTGTCCTTCTTAATAACATAAGTTGTTAAATGCCACATGAATGCCATGTTGGTGCCACATTGCACGCCAATAGGGTTCCATTGCCACATAGACTAAACGGAAAAGGGTCAAAAATACCATTAAACTATTCGAAATAACTCATATTTATCCTTAAACTATATTTCGGCTCAAAACTACCTTTCCCGTCGAACTATTGGATCAAAAGTGTCCTTCTTATTGACGGAAGTTGTTAAATGGCATGTGGATGCCACATTGCATGCCAATAGGGTTCCATTGCCACATAGACTAAATTCCTAAATCCTAATTACTCTCCCCCCCCCCCCTCATTTCATTATTTCCCATAAATGATTTCACCCCTTCTCCCTCATTTCGCAGCTAGGGTTTCACAGTTTTCTTCTTGACTGGGTTTCAAAGTGGATATTCGTGGTTGTAGGTTAGTAATTTTTTTTCTTATTTTATTATGTTTACGATTTCAAAGCATGATAGTTATGATTTCACAACTTTTCCCTCATTTCGCGGCTAGGGTTTCATAACTTTCTTCGGGGCTGAGTTTCAAAGTGGATATTCGTGGTTGTAGGTTAGTAAATCTTTTTTCTTATTTCATTATGTTTACGATTTCAAAGCATGATAGTTAGGATTTCACAACTTTTCCCTCATTTCGCGGCTAGGGTTTCATAGCTTTCTTCGGGGCTGGGTTTCAAAGTGGATATTTGTGGTTGTAAACATAATAAAATAAGAAAAAAGATTTACTAACCTACAACCACGAATATCCACTTTGAAACCCAGCGACGAAGAAAACTGTGAAACCCTAGCCGCAAAATGAGGGAGAATGGGTGAAATCGTTTCTGGAAAATAATGAAATGAGGGGAAAAAAGAAATCAAAATTTAGTGATTTAGTCTATGTGGCAGTGGAACCCTATTGGCGTGCAATGTGGCATCTACATGGCATTTAACAACTTCTGTTAATAAGAAGGGCACTTTTGACCCAATAGTTTGATGGAAATGGTAGCTTTGAGCCGAAATATAGTTTAAGGGTAAATATGAGCTATTTCGAATAGTTTGAAGGTATTTTTGACCTTTTTCCTTTTAGTCTATGAGGCAGTGGAATCTTATTGGCGTGCAATGTGGCATCCACATGGCATTTAACAACTTCAGTTAATAAGAAGGACACTTTTGACCCAATAGTTTGACGGAAGTTTTGAGCTAAAATATAGTTTAGAGATAAATATGAGCTATTTCAGATAGTTTAAAGGTATTTTTGACCATTTTCCAAAGAAAAAATTGTAAGTTCAACGATCATATGAAAAAAAAAAAAACTTGAACTTACAGTAGAACTCAAAAATAAAATCAATTAAGAAGACGAAGAAGGAGTAGGAGCAGCAGAAGCAGGGGAAGAAGCAAAGGCAGAGCAAACAACTGGACTCTGTTTTCCCTTAAATTTGGCTTAATATTTTCACAACTTGATTTTGCTGATCCTTCTTTACCACTATATGAAATGTCAATGTCTCCAACTTCAACATCCTCACATGGTGAGCCTTTGCTACAAAGTAGTGATACTACACTTTGAGTTCTTGATGTACCTTTTATGTTTAGGAATGTCACCTTGCTAATTTTCGCTTTTGAAGGTAACTGCAAAAGACGCGATAAAGAATGATGAGTTGGATGCATGAAAGTTTAATGTAACGATAGAAATTCAGAGTCGTTGTTGGTATATATGACTAGAAGGTTACCATGCAAGGGATGAAAACTGCCTTTTGTAAAGGTAAGTAAGATTGTGGACAATAGATTCAATGTGAGGGCAATCAGATAACCAGGAAAAAACACTTTCTATTATGAGGTTATCTATTTTTGGTGTTTTAAAGATATGACACATGGGCCTAATTCAACCCCAAAAACTAGCTCCTGAGGAGAGGTTTGTCCAAGTCCATATAAGGAGACCAAATTTTCATCCCTCTACCGATGTGGGACTTTTTAACACTCCCCGCACACCCAGACCTCAACTGGAGAGTGAACACTTCTAAATGGGGGCCCAATATCGGTGAACAACAAATCGGGATGGGCCTAACTCTGATACCATGTGCAACATCTATGCATGACCAAAAAGGGAACGATGCAAGACATGAAAACACGATACTTGCATCTTTGTTGCATTTGCCACTTGGGCAATAAACTTAATCAATGACAACAGGGTTGCTAACATTTTGCACAATGATATCTTCAAAATGTATGTCAGAGACAACACCAGGATGAGAAGCAGGCCATGTTTTAATCCTAACACCATTATCAGTGCTAATGAAAGATCAATTCTTAACAAAAACACCAATAACTGGCTTTTCATCAGGGTTGCCACCAAGGCTACCAACACTAATACCATGACCAGGTCCACAAGTGACTTTAGTTATGTAAAGTTGTTCTGTTTCATCGCTAATGGAGATACAATCATCACCAGTAGCAAAGTTAGAGTCTGTAACATTCACGGAGCTTGATCTTGAGATATGGACTAGCTGGAGCACTGACGTTGAACTGGAGGAACATTAAGTTCTTGCATTGGTTCACGTTAACGTGGAATGATTTGCTGTCCAATGTTGTTATGTCCTTGAGTATGGAGTTTGTGAGGGAGTTGAAGCTCAAATTCTACATCATATGCAAATATAAGAAGAAAAAAAAGTACATTTTTTCAGAGGCATCAGATTTTGAAAGTTTGACCAAACAGAAACGTCACATGACTTACATTGGGAAGCTTGGTGAACTTTTTGGACTCTCTGCATTCCCATGCAGCTTTACCTTGACCATCAAGGATTTCACCACCAGACATTGTGAAGAAATCAAGTTTGTTGACTGTTAACCATTCACCAATCTTGATTTGGTTTGGGTCTGAAGGAGCTTTCAAAGTGGCTTGGATTTGAAGTTCAATAGGTCCTTTGCATGGCCTTCTAGTTTCATTTGGTTCATTTGGAATGTTCCCTTTGGGATCACAATGGTGCTTGGGCTTGTTGATTGACATGCCTCTTTAAAAGCTTTGCCCACAGCCTAAACAATAACAAAGTAGAAAAAGAATTGCAATTAGTTTTGAATATATGTATAAGGTGCTTTTTTTGGTCTTTTGGTTTTGTTTCAATGACAAGTGGTGTACGATCACCTTGTATGCATTTTGACTATTTCACATGCATATGTTACATTTCATCATCAGTAATACAAGAGTAACTATGTTCTTCAAGATTTAGACAAATAAGAAGAAAACACCTAATATTTTTTTTTTCTTTTTGATTTCCTAACTTAATGCCCAATATGGCTCAACTTATCTAGATTCGCGTTAGAAATTACAGTTCTCACTTTAAGGAGTAAAATACTATGTAACAAAGGTATAACTCCATATTTCTATTGTAATTTGAATGTAAATCCGGACGTGTTATATGTTTTTAACTCCATTTTTTCCACAGAGCACAACAATGACGAAGCGAAGAATTTCAACAAATCTTGAATCCCTTTGCATTTCCACTAGAATATTTTATTCAACTATTCATGTGTATGCAAATGAATTAATTTTCATCTCTTATGATTTTTGAATGAAGAAATTCAATTGAACCGCCTTATTATATCCATCTAGCTCCGCCCCCACCTAGGTCACACCACCCTTCAGTGCAATACATGTTTTCACCCATAGTATCATTTTATCATTTTTCTTGAGTGGAAGTATTTAAAAATGCATGACTTACCTCACTAATATCAGCATTGGCATTGGCACCATATTTTGTTATATCCAAAGTTGCATTTTGAGATTCACCAATTTGTGCTAGAAATAACACCCCTAATTCAATATGAACCAACTTGAATTTCAAATCCATCTTTTAAAACCCCTCCAACCTCTTTGTTTTTTTTTTGAAGTTTTTGGGGTGGTATATATACTTCAATGTCTTCTATGAATTTGTATTATGAATGTTGAAGCCTATTTATAGTGTAATTTTTTTTTTTTTGGCACAATTGAAACTTTCCACCTATTTAAACCATTGATTGAGTTGCGGAGAAGAAATTGGAAATAATTAGTTGTACTTGGCACATCTTTTTTTTCTTGTTTTTATTTGGTCTATTTTTTTCCCTATAAATTAAAGAAAAAAATATATAAGTTAAACTATGCGAAAGGTGCTTATAATAGGGAATTGAGGTAACATATTGATTGGAATTTATATATATGTGTGTGTTTTTTTGCTGAAGTCGTTTAATTAATTTGACTTGACATTAAGAAGGATATATATACACTAGAATAAGAGTTTTTCCTATTGAAGCGAAAGGTTCTCCAACCTCATTTTTGGGTTGCTCCAAACTTTAATATTCTGAGTTACTCCCTCAATCTCATTTTAACTGTCGTTTTAATTTATTTTTTTTCACTTTCATTAAGAATAATAATAAATATAAAGTATAATTTACTTATAAATTCTTCTTATTTATTAAATGTTTTTTTAAAAACCGATAAATATTAAGGAGAATTAGTTCTTTAATATTGACAACTTTGGTCTTCAAATTCATAAAAGTGATATTTATTTTGAGCTAAAATGAAATTTAAAATTAGACGGATAAAATAAACTTAAAAGAAAGAGAAATGAGTCGTGGCAAGATTAAAATGATTTTTCCTCCAAAGGTCTTATGGATAAAATATCCATAATTCCACGTGATTCACACTTCAACAATATAATATGAAAAAAAATTTGTGTCCTTTTGTGAAATGAAATATGTGAGTATGTGGTCGAAAACAAAAATTTATAGTGACGGGATCAGAATTTTCTATTAAGGATGTTTGAAATATAAAAATATCGTGTTTGAGACCTACATAAATTTTGAACCTCTAAATCATTAATTCAATCTCTAATATTGTGTTTATGGGTTTTGACAAATATACATTTTTTTTAAAAAGAAAAAAAAATGATATGTACCATGTAATTTTAATTCAAGGCGAACCCTTTGATACCACTTGGTTCCGCCTTTGTATAGGACCACCATAGCAGATGTCTAATATTCTTTCATATTTAAGTAGAGACCTGAAATTAAATATTTGGAATATAAAGTTTTGATATAGAATACTTCCCATTGCTAACATAAATGCTACTAACGCATGCTTGCTAGTAAGTTCGATATGAAAGATCTAGGAGTTGCCGATTTGATATTGGGAATTAAGATTCACAAAACTCCTCAAGGTCTAGCATTGTCTCAATCTCATTATATCCAAAAGGTACTTGAAAAATACAAGCACTTAAACTTCAAAAGTGTAAAAACACCAATTGATGTGAACCTTGATCTTGCTAAAAATAAAGGTGAAAGTCAGTCTCAATTGGATTATGCCAAAGTGTTGGGAAGTCTAATGTACATCATGAATTATACAAGACCAGACATAGCTTGTGCTATAAGTAAATTGAGTCGATACACAAGTAATCCCAACCAAAATCATTGGATGGCAATGAAACGAGTTTTGGGGTATCTAGAATACACACAAAACTTTGCTTTGCATTACACAATAAGTATCCAAGAATTGTTGAAGGATATAGTGATGCAAATTGGATTCTTGGGTCAAATGAAACTAAGTCCATAAGTAGATATGTTTTCACCTTTATCGGTGGAGGAGCAATATCTTGGAAATCATCCAAACAAACATGTATAGCTCGCTTCTACAATGGAATCTCGAGTTCATAGCCTTAAGATAAGATAGGTGAAGAGGCTGAATGGCCCGAAATTTCTTGAAAGATATTCCATTTTGGCCCAAACCAATGGCTCCTATATGCATACATTGTGATAGTCAAGCGCAATAGGAAGAGCCGAAAGCGTTATGTACAACGGTAAGTCTCACATACGACGAAGACATAACACCGTTAGACAACTACTCTCTAGTGGAATTATCACATTGACTATGTAGAAGTCAAAGGATAATGTGTCGGATCCACTTACAAAAGGCCTAACTAGAGAGGGAGTTGAGAGATCATCAACGAGGAATGGGACTATGGCGAGGACAAGTCATCGTGGCGGTAACTCTACCTAGAAGACTGGAGAGATCCCAAGATCTGAGTCAAGAGAGATCAAACAAAGTCATTTATGACGGTTCAACATTGTCAAAATAAACTTTAAAAGTCCATTCTCATGATGAGACAATGTTCAACAAGGATAAAGATATTAAGTCTTTTTAATGATTTCTAAGTTTGATACAGGTATATCAAATGGTGTATCTACGAGATAACACATTTAGAAATCACCTATGTAAGTGTGAAGTGTAAGCGCTTCAAGGAGAATCCGTAAGGTCGGTTCTCTACGCACTTATAAACCAGAAAGTGTTCATGGCCGAAACGAACAAAACAATGAGAACCAAAAACAGTTAAAGGGTTGATTGTGTGACTTATGTTATCTAGGTATACACCAAAGCTCGACGGTTCAAAGATATCAAATCTACCAATTGACCGAGTATATCCGATATATGTTCACTATGGAAAGTTCAAAGGGAAACCTACTTATCCAGATGCAATTAACTCTTACTTACGGATCACACGAGTTTTCATGCATATGTTTTAACAATAGTCATTCCCTATTCATGGGGGGATTGTTGGGTTTTAAAGGTGTGAACAGAAATGAAGGGTTGTGACTCTCCGAAGAGTTGTGACCATGTCGAAGGGTTGTGAACTTTATGAAAGGTTGTGTCCTTTCTAAAGGATTGTGACCATTTGAAGATTTATGCCTTTTCCAAAGTCTTATGACCTTTACGAAAGGTTGTCTTCTTCTCGAAAGGTTGTCTTCTTTGAATATAAAGTTTTGATATAGAATACTTCCCCTTAATGGACTCCATATCAAATAGGTATAAATTAATCAAATCAGTAAAAATTATATAATTATATATATATATATATATATATATATATATATATATCAAATCCATAAATGTTATATATACAAATTTATCATTAAATTATAATTATAATTAATTGATATGTATTTTATTATTTTAACCTTACGAGAATTAAAAGTGGGGGTGCGGGGTTTGAGGGGGTGGGTGAAGAAATTTCAAAATGACCAAAAACCCAAGAACATAATATCTTCTTGATTAAAAAAGACACATTTTTTATTTTCTTTGCTAGTTTCTCCAGTTTTGAGTGGGTTTATATAATTCTTGATAAAGGTTAGTCTTTTTTATTTACCCATTCATTATCCCTTTTGGGTTTTTGATTTTACGGTTCTAGTGTTGTGATTTGTTCTTTACATTTTGTGTGTTAAGAAAATTGTGGAAAAAATAATTAGTGGGGTACCATCAAGATTCTTTGAAAAGTTTTAACTTTTGTAATGGAAATTGGCTAATTATGTTAGATAGTAAAAAAAGCTTAGATCTTTTTGATCTGTTCCCTAGGAAAAACTAGGATTAGTTAAGAATTGCCTAAGAAAAAGGTTTAAGTTATGAAGAAAATTGAACCAATATAAGTAGATTGGGGGTTGTAACCTAGGGTGTGGGGTAGTGGTTAATGAATTGGGTTGAGTACCATGACGTCTTGGGGTTTAAATCCCAACCGAGACGAAATACTAGGTGATTTGTTCCAATTTGTTGTAGCTTTGGTGGACAGAGTTATCTGGTATCTTTTGTTGTTAGTCAAGGTACCATGGTTGGAGGTTGAGTGATAATTTGGTTGATATCTGTGATTTGAGTGTGTATACCTTTAGAAGTTTTATTTGAACTCTGATGAAATCTTTTGCTAGAAATCTTCTAATTTAAGTTCTTGTTTCTGCTTAGGTTTATCAGGTTTTCTCCTGCAAAGATCTTAGCTTTTTAGTAATGCATAAACTTGAGAAAAAAAAGATCTTCTTCTTTACACTGTATTTACATTGTGTTACTTGAGCCGAGGGTCTTTCGGAAACAGTCTCTCTATCTCTACGAGGTAGGGTAAGGCTGCGTACACTGTACCCTCCCCAGACCCCACTTGACTTGTGGGAATACACTGGGTATGTTGTTGTTGTACACTATATTTTACCTTTTTTTGGGTTTTAGGGATTTTGGTTCTTTCTGAAAGATTGTTTCTTTTTAGTTTCTGAAGCATTTGTCGTTCTTTATCTCGGCGCCTTTTGATAAATTTTGGTGTACATATGAGGTCTTTGGTTCTATTGATATCTATATCAGTACCAAATGTCAAAGATACTTTAGTACTTTCATATTCTATAATCTAAAGTGGACTTCAGGGGCATAGGATACACTAATGAATATGGAAAAGACATTCTATGAACACAGAAACCTGAAAGACCTTTTACTTATTCATATCAAATATACCAATATTAGTGCTTAATTTCAGATTTTCTGTGTTCTGTTTTAGACGGAGGAGTACCATTTATCATAGCAAATAAGAATTCATGCTGTCTAAGCTAAGCAATAGAAACTGATTGTTAAGTGCTTTTGGAATGTGACTGGTTGTGCGATTTCATACAATCAGTAGATATCCTGTGTCATGTTTGGGGATTAATCTTGTATGACTTGTTGCTTCACTGGAAGACATGGATTTTCTGATGACTTTTAGGCTTCTCTCCTTGCTGTGTGTGTGTTCATGTTTTTTTTTGCGAACTTCTTAGTTTCCTTTTCGGGTTGCTCCTTTCTTTAATACTGTGAGCCACATCTGCTCCATTATTTCTTCTGAGGTACCTTTTTATTTTGTAATGCTAATATATGAGTTGTGTTCTTGTTCAATATTCTACTACTTTGAGATATTACTTACCAAAAACTTATTTTCTTTGGTTGTTGACGATGTTGCCCGGACTCTTCAAAAATATTGACAAGTGTGCATTAAATCCTCCAAAGTAGTGCATTTTGGGAGGATCCAACATGGGTGTGACAACATTTTTGGAGAGTCCGAGCAACATGATTTACCAGTATTTGGTCTACATAAATCTTGCAGCTTTCCATAATGACTTTGTGTCGTGTGTTATTCTTCTGATGGCTGACTTAGCTTCTTATGTGTCCAAAGAAAAAAGAAAGAACAAAATGCCGGAAGGAAAAACAGCTGAGAATCTTTTGAACAACATCATGGACTCTATTTCTGAGGGTGAGCTGAAACATAAAGCTGCGTCATTCTTTCAAGAGGAAAGTGAAAGCTCTGTTAGTGCTCAATTCACTAGGCTATTTGGACGTCAAAAACCAATCCACCATTGTTTGGGTGGAGGCAAATGTACGGTAGTTTTATACATTATCGTCTTTATCTCGTTATGGCTGTATAGCAATACTGAATACGTTTGCTCGGATTTGTAGCTGCTGATAGCATGTTGTGGAGAAACAAGAAAATTTCAGCCGGCGTTTTAATCAGTGCTACAGCCATCTGGGTGCTATTCGAGTGGCTTAACTACAATTTTCTTTCACTCGTGTGCTTTGCTCTGTCCTTTGGTCTGATCGCGCAGTTTCTGTTGAAAAATGCTTCTGGGGTAATAAACAGGTAGCCTTTGTTATCTGTCACCATCTGTTGTTTATTATATTTCGGTGATCACACTATTTTGTTGATGTTACTATTCCTTGCCTCTATGTTCTACACTATGTCCCTATTAGTTTCCATGTTTTCTTCACTGCCATTTTTCCTTTTCATTATTTCTTTGATTTGCTTCACTTGAGCTGAGGGGGCCTCTCTACCTCCACGAGGTAGGGGTAAGGTCTACGTACACTTTACCCTCCCCAGACTGCACTTCGTGGGATTTCATTAGGTATGTTGTCGTTGGTAATAAACAGGTAATAATAATGTCCGACATTGTCACATTGCATATAAATGCCTCCGTTGGGTTTTAATTTTAAAGCTACAATATAACGTGTTACTTAACTCATCCAGTTAAGGTTTAGGTTGAATATTCACATTCTTTCACATATAGGATATTTCCTCCATGTCTGTTATTCTTTTTTCGTTTTTCTTCAATGATTCTTTTAAGGGAGAAAAGTAACCAGAGTTATTTATGTAATATTTCAGGTGCTATAAGCCTATGACAATGCGGTCTGCTTACATTGTATCACAAAATAAGAAGTCATTGCTATAAACTATAAAGTACTACACATTATTTTTCTCCTAACACTCAAAAGTGTTGAATATTCAAGGATATCAAAATAAAAGTTGCGAACAAATTGAATGCCGTCTCCCAAAGACTGTCCATTTTTTAGCAGCTAGTTGGTAATACTAACGTTTTTCTACCTAATAGATCCCTTTCTATTTATTGGTGTAGAACTTTATAAACATTATATCCAAGTACTATTAAATGTGACTCCCAATGCACCCAAGGGTGTGGCCTAGTGATTAATGAGGTGGGTTGATAAGGTCTCAAGTTCAAATCCCAATGGAGACAAATAAACACTAGGTGGTTGCTTCTCATCTGTACTAGCCTTAGTGGACATAGTTACCTAGTGGGTATCCCGTTGAATTAGTCGAGGTGCGTACAAGTTGGCCTGCACACCACAGTTATCCAAACAGAAAAGTGACTCCCAACATCAATTTGAACATGGTGCACCATACTTTGTTTCTTTTTGATTTTTTTCATCTCTTTCCATTCGGGATGTGCTTTAATATATAACTCAAATTAGAATCAAGGCAGAGTGAAGTCTAACGTAGGACTGGCCTGAGTCATGGGTCTAGTTGGCAATACCTAATTCGAAATTTATCTGGCGTAAAAGACTCTGTGACTTGTAGTGGAGATTGTATATTTTCTAAAGCAATGTTCACTTTCTGTCCTTTGTTGTTCTAATTTGTGTGCTATATCACATTCTTGAATCAAATTAATGGCAGTTACATTCTATGGCAACAGGTCTCCTACGGTTCCTCGTCTTGTCTTACCTAAAGACCTCTTCATCAATATTGCCAAGAGAATTGGCACTGAAATAAACCATGGTTTGGGCTTCCTTCAAGATGCTGCCTTGGGCGGTAATCTGAAACAATTCATAGTGGTATGCTTAAAGTCATTAACCATACATATATATCATCAATTCTATTCAAAAGGATATGCTTACCGTAAAATAATAGAAAGTATGAAGTATTTGATTTGAATTATGTGGTCCTATTCCAAGTTACCTTTTTTTTTTTTGCGGGCATTAATCTTGCAGACTTTCTTTGACTGTTGTAACCTTTTTATTTGTATCTTTTCCCTAGGTGAATTGTGACGTAACACGTAAGTATGAACTGTGTCCAATCATTGACCACCAGGCAATAGTTTCCAAGTGAGTTAGGTTTGCCTTCATAGGCTAATCGAGATAGGTTTTCCCTTTTAAACTCAATTACGAGATCCCAAGACTTCTGCCATTGTTTGTTCAATATTATATACTTGCTAACTTATTTTCACGATCCCTAGTGATATTTTTGGACTAAGATTGATATGTTAGGCGAAAATTCTATGCTCTGATCACTAAATTTTCTTGTTGCCTGTCTCCCTGAAATTTCTTGCTCTTCGTTTTCTTTAATGTATTCGGGTTTGTCTTAGATTATACTGAGCTTGTGGGCTGCTGGTATGATAGGAAGCTGGTGCAACTTCTTGACTGTTCTGTATATTGGTAAGAGATCTCTCATTTCCATGATAGCATACTACCTTTCCTTCTTTGAGTGTCAAACCGGAAAGCATTTCATTTCCCAGATAGCAATTTCATACTGATATGAAGCTGTCTAATATACGAATATAAACAACGTCACTTGTAGATACAAATATGCAATTAATTTTCTCAGCATTTCGATGCGTCCTATGATATCACCTTAAACTCGTTATCTGGAACGTGTAAGACTACGTAAAGTAGAATAGAGTCCTTTGACTAACTTTATTTGCCGCCTTTGTAATGTCTTTGTTACTAGTTTTAACACAAACAGGATCAGATGTTTTAAAAGTAGTACTAATTAGTGTTGGAAATACAAGGCGGACCCTTGATAATATCGTATGACACAAAGACGATGGAAGAGGGAGAAAAACATTAAGTTCAATCATATCATTAGAAAAATTCCGCTCTTACATTGGAAGATCACAAAAAGGGGTTTATATAAGTGTCAATAGAACTTCATCCCAACTAGCATGATAGCATGATGTATGTTGTTGTTTTGCTGTTTTTATTACAAATATTAAAAGACGTTGTCTTGACTATACTTTGAATTTTGACTGTTTATAAGGTTTCATTGCTGCTCACACTCTTCCAGTGCTATACGAAAGATATGAAGATGAAGTTGATGGTTTCGTTTACAGTGCCCTCGATAAGCTTCAAGGCCATTACAAGAAGCTGGATTCTGGTGTCCTCAGCAGACTACCGCGAGGAAGCTTCAGGGGAAAGAAGGTTGAATAGATCTTCAATTACTGAACGTAATCTCGTGGAGAAAAAACATTAGATTGTATGCAGAGATCAAATATGAAACTCGTTTTCGTGCTTAGGCAACAAATTACTGTATGTATGCTTAGGATTAATCGACGAGGTATTGAAAGACGAAGTGTATTGAATCGTTGGTCACCTCGTTGTGTAAATGTTGCATGTACTTCGATTGATATTTGACATTTGAAAATAAATTGAGTTTTTGCAGAAAGTATATGTGAACGGTCCAGTGGTCAACGAAATGGGTTGATAACTATGAGGTTTCAAGTGATTTCTTTTCATTTGTTCTACCTTGGCAGATAAAGTTACTTGGTAACTATTGTTGGTATCCTGTGGAATTAGTTAAGGTGTGGGCAAGTCGGCTCAGACACCACGGTTATGACAAAAAAAAAAAAAGTATGTATGGTAGTTTTTGAAGAAGTTGCATGTGTTGCACTGGGAATTTGGAATGACAAATGAGCTTTTTGGCTTATGGCTTTACTCAACATTCTTGTGGTAGTTGTATTAACATAGGTAAAATTGAATTCAGACTAAAATACTAAATTTCATATTAGTATGTTTAAAAAAGAACGACATGTGTTTACATTTGAACTTTTAAACTTCTTATTGTATAGTCAATTGACATGTTCGTATAGCCTCAAAAATTTCATACGATGTTAAAAATCATAATTTTCAAAAATGCTTACTTCTTATTTTCTTAAATTTCGTGTCTAATTATATATTCTCACAAATTGAAATGTAAGGATGAGTGTTTGATTATTTCTTCAATTTGGTTCAAGTTCAACCTTTGTTATCTCTTAAATATTCTGGTCATGATCAAATTTTATCAGAAGCAAAAATACTAGGTGGTTTTTTTCCATATATCCAAACCTTGACACGTAAAGCACCCATCTAGCCTATGCTGGTGGTAGATAGCAAGCTAAGTCCCTTATAATATTAGTAAAGGTATGTACATGTTGATTCGAACACCACAATTGTATTTATAGATGCTTAGTTGTATTATTATGATCCTAATGTACATAAACATAAGAAAAAATGGTAAATATCAACTAGCTAGGGGACTATGTAATTCTATACTCACATAATTAATTAATTAACAATTAAAAAAATGATTAAGAGAGAGTTAAATCTAGGTTAATTGGAGTACTAGTTTCTCTATACTCATATATTTCACCAGCATTATCTTCTTCTTCCTCCTTTGTCATTCCACTACTTAGACTTCCTTCTGCTTCCTGGAAATTAAAAAAAAAAGAAAACACTTTAAATATGCATAACATTTAACTTTTTTTTTGAAAATGCGGCGTGTAAAAAATATTTATACAATCAAATCATGACTAATTATAAAGTAATTATATCTGTTAGGATTTAATTTATATATGTTGACAATATACAAGTTTTATACTATCAATGTATGCATGTCTGTTTTTCCAACAACGTAATTCGACATACTTCACTAACATATATACTATTATTACGTATACTTTCAAAATATATATTACGTATCTTATCACTAATTGAGAGTTCCCTACGTATCTTACACTTAGATACTTGTATTTTGCTACCATATACACAAAAATATGGAGAGAGATAAGAGAGACTAGGGAGAGAGGCGAGCTAAATTTGTATAGATACATGTGAATCACACTAGATACATGTTTTGTATGCATGTGGTCATGTGGAGTGACAGATACATGTGAATCACACTAGATACTTGTATTTGTATATATGTATGTGGAGTGACTTGCATGTATCTGGGATACCAGATACATGGGAGAGTGGCGAGCGAGATTTACTATGTATCTCATATACATGTGAATCCACTTGGATACCATGTATCTAGAATAAATTACACCTAAATTTAATCATATGTTTTCGAGATACATGTATCTGGGCGTATATGAAGACACCAAAATCTGGTAAAATATGTAAAATTACAAACTAGAGTGTATCTAAGTAATTAGCTCCTAAACTAGTGAAATTTGCTTAAGTTTCTCATTATTTACAAGGCTACTTATCCCATTTTTACAAACAATTATCTGTAGTTGCCTTTTAAATAACCTAATAATAAAAAAATATTTTACATTAGCAATGTATATATTTATATTATACTTAAACTTCTCTATGATAAAACATTACACGTTCTATCGCAAATTACGTGGATATATACATCATACATGTGTGACGATGTTTGATATGAAGTTTAAAATTAAATTATTTTAAAATAAGAAAGTATCATGATATTCTTTTGGATCGATTAAAAATAAAAGTGTAACACATAAATTTGTAGAAAGGAAGTAACTAAATATGATAACTAATCTACTGTTAAAATTCACAAATTATATATTAGAAAATTATTTACCTGGTAATAATTATAATGTATATTTTCACCATTTTTGCTTCCAGATTCTTTCTGTTTGCTGCTATTTTGAGCATGTTCTCCTAATATTTTTGACACATGCCTGAAAAAGGATATAAAGATTAGGGGACGTTGGAGCTAGAATATCAGCTACGGATTTGGTCGAATTCAGTAATGTTAGGATTTTTATTAATGGAATTCAAAATATAAAGAAGTAAATATACGAGGAAGTCAAAAGGAATTCAATACCTACTATATATACATAAAAAAATAATTTGATCCTATATATGCAACATAATTTTTCGACGAATATAACCTCCTACATTTTAAATGGAAATTACAACAACAAATAACAAAAAAAAAATAGTATAATTCTGTAAGTGCGGTTTTAAGAGGGTAAGTATACTTTGTCTTAATATAACTAACCTTATTGTATGAGATAGAGAGGTTGTTTAATTTCTAGTGACCCTCAATAAATCCTCCTTGTTTATTATTTCGAACTTGAAACCGATAATGTAAATGAGCTTAGATAAGAGTACTTACATTGGTGAAGACAAATTGAAATCTGGCATCACAACATGGAGGCTTGGATGCTCCCTCATGTTTCTATACATCTGATTTTCATAATTAATTATAATTAATTCAAATTGATGAACATAAAAATTAATAACTAGTAAATAGTAATTAGACTTATTATAAAATCACAAAAATAAGTAATATCTTTTAATTTTAGTTATACAAATTTCATAAGAGACACAATATCATTAACAAAAGATCACCATAGCTAGGTTCAAGAAAATTGTTGTTAATCCTATTTTTAGTAACGAATTAGTACAAAACATCGATGAATTATCAAAAAAGTTCATTTTGTCGATGTATTTAGCAATGAATTAGCGATGAATATTTTGTTTTTATTTTATTTTTGTTGTAGTCAATCAATAATTTTAGAACTTCTAGGGCTAGCATGATACATACCTAACCTAGTTATATATTTATTTAAATTAACATATTATGCAAAATTCTTCCACTAATTTAATTAGATGTTTGGACCAATCTATATGTCTACATAGACCTAGCTCCAATAGGCATTATATATATTTACTTGAGTTTAATTTGTTGTGCAATTGGAATATTAGAGTTACTAATTAGAGTATCATTTCCATGTGCCGTAATGGGTCCACAAGGTTTATAAGAAATTGAATTAAACTTTCGAAAAAAGAATTAGGCTCGTACATGATGAGTCAGATTCAAGATACAATGAAATAAATAAGAGCGTACTCTCTCTGATACTTAAACTTTTAAAAAACTCGAAGCAATAACTTCTTAAAAAGTAAAGCTATATATGCAAGAATCATCCCTAAAACATAAGCACTTTATAATAAAAATTTATAGCATCATCATTCGAGTAAATACAAAAACTTGAGTAATTTTTATTAGTAACTACTAACTAGCTAGGGTAAATTAGGTATATAGTACCTGGAGATGACTTTTAACATGAGAAATCTTCAATCCCTTTAAGGCCATCATCTGCACAATTCTCTTTGGTGTTGCTTCTATAAAAATACAAGCAAAAAATAATAATCATTAATTCAAATAATCGAGGCAGATCTAGAGCAAATTCTATGTATTCAACTAATTAGTTATTATTTTTTACTGGAACACATTCTCTCTCTATATATATAGAAAAGCGGATGAAGCGGCTTTTATGCTATAAGTTCAACTGAATCAATATTTTTCAGATATGCGATAATTCATATACTTTTATATAGTAATAAATAGTGGATTCTGAACACATAATTGTATAAGTGCATGAGTTCATTGTTAAAATATTTCTAGGTTGAAATCATCAAGTTTAAATTATGAATTTGTTGATTTGTGTACCTATATAAAAGAAAAATTAAGATATACACATATAATAATAAAATTATATCGATCAATCTAAACATAACTGTTATATATATTCTGAATTCATCTTTGCTAAATCCATGCAACCCCACCCCTCTTTTTTTTTTTTTAGGTTACTTCTAAATCCAAGAAAGAACACCAAACGAATGAATTTCTTTTCTTTTTGAGAAAAACTTACTATTTCTTCGATCAAGATGTTCAATAACATATAATCTACTGAATATGTACACATAATAAACTTCAGAATCCATAAAATTCAAATCCTGAATTTGCTTCTACGACTAATTAATAACACCCTTCTAGTTTTCTATTGATTAAAAACCACATGAGATTTTCAAGAATTTCTTTGCTTATTGTTATAGAATATAATTTTTTTTTAAAAAACTATATTCTAAATTATTATGATGTTTTTATTGAAAAAAAGAACTTACTATTTCTTCCACCAAGATTTTGAACAGATTGAATAAAGAGATGATGAAGTTGTGGAGTCCATCTTAAACGTGGAGCTAATGATTTCTTGTATTTTCTAACTTCCTTCATTTTTTTGGATTTTCTCATCATTTCTTGTGACATTAAGAATCTTTCCATCATCTCAAAACCATATACTATTACATGAATTTATACATATAGATATATTATATATGTTGTGTAAAAAAATAGGAAAGAACAAATATATATATATAGGAGGGGTATGAGATTATGGACTTTTCTTTGTTTGTGTGGACTTTAGGAAACTCCTCTAATTCCTTGTCATTTCCATCTTGAATTCCCCTCACAAGAAAAAAAACAAAAAAATTGACAAAGGAAACAGATAAAAAAAAAAGCCCTATAATGGGATTAATAATAATAATAATAAATTCTTTGTAAAATGACTTTGTCAAATGGTTATTTATAAATTATAATGGATTGCATGTGTAACTAGTGGCGGAATACGCGAGTACTAACTTATTTCAAGCATCTAAAACCACTCGGTTACAACAATTCATTATGTTATGTCCAAAATATGTTATTTAATTATTTTATGTATTACTATAATTATATATACGGTATTATTTTTTTCCGACGAAGGATATCCAATTGGACACCTAGCTACACCACTGTGTGTAACCCCTTTTTCTATTTCTCATATGATGTCTGATATTTGTTTTGAAATATCAACTAAAAGTATTCTTTTGAAATAATAATTATTGCACAAAAGTATCTTTTTAATAAATTTATTATTAACCAAATAGAAACCACTTTTCACCAAAAGCACTTAAAAAAAACACTTTTCAAAATAGGTTAATTTTAAAAATTTGATTGAACAAACTTCATATTGTGTACATAACGCCCATTATAAAAGTGGGAACACTCCATTACTAGTGTCTTTTTTTTATTTTTTTAAAGGCTCAAATTCAAGACTTATAATTAAATCGTAAATTTTTTTTATCAATTACAACTTCATCCCATCACAAATCTTGATGATTCATATGTATAAACCCTACTATATATATTTATATACTCAATTAAATTGCACGGTCAACAATATAAAAATTTCTTTACGATGACAATATATGATAAGATATATTATACCTTATTTCGCAAGAGGTAAAATAAAAACTATAATGCAATCATAATTTTCTTGATCTCGAAAAGAAATTAGTCAATAAATTTAATAAATATCTAATTTAACCCTATAAACCTATACATTTAAGAATTACAATTGGCATATATCCCAAACTATACACTAACTTTAAATATGGTATTTAAGGATTGCTTTTAATAGTCTAATTAATTTGTGTAACTTTTTTCTTTTTTAAAAAACCATAATTTATGTTTGATGCCATAAAAACTATTACTACGATATTAAATGTATATCGTACAGTTTAGGCACGATAATTAATAAATGATTGCATATAGAAAACTAACTACAATTGGTGTCATCTAATTTTGCTGTTCTATATTTTTTTAAAAAAAATTGCTAATTTTTCGTTAAATAAATCGTAGCTAACATAACATTTTTGTTATTTCATCACTAATCGTCATTCGTTAAAGAATTAGCGGTGCACTACTAAAAAATATGAGTTAAAATTTGTGACTAATCTTATATAGCAACAAATTATAATCAAAATAACAATAACATAAAATTTCAGCGTGATTTTATAAATGAAATCTAAGAAACAAATACAATAAAAAACTATATTCGATCGACTTTCTGCTCTAACGGAAATTATTTTTTCATTGATGAGTATATATATTAATATATAAATTTTAAATTAAATAATTAAAAAATGGAAAGTCAAAGGTTTGAACCAAGAAAAAAAGTGTTATTTATTTTCTCTTCCTATTAAATATTATTTTTTTAACCTAAGCTAAAGTCTCAAAATTCTCATGTCAAAAAAAGGCGGTGCCTACTTTTGTTTTAATTTCAACAGTAAACCAAATACAATGTAACCCTAGAATTTCATGAAAGCAACATATACTATATCTTTATTTATTTATTTTGCTAAAAGTAAGAATAGAAAATAAAAATAAATAAAAAAGAAAGAAGAAGTTCACTTGATATTCATATATATAATTGTCTACCCTATAAAGGGTATCTAGGTTTGCTAGGTTCCACTTAATACTAATTAAACTTACATTTGGTTTCACATTTGTTCTCTCTTTACTATTTTCTCGGTTTCAAAATAAGTGTTATTTTAATTTTTTTTAAAATTATTACTACACAAGTCTTTAGGAATTCAAGACAAAAAACTGTTTATATGTTTTTCCAGCTATATCTTTATATATACTTCATTCTTAATAATATTTAACTTTTTAGAGACATTTATTAAATAAGGCAATTTAATAAACTATACATTGTGTTTATTGATTTCTTAATGAACGTGATTTTTGCTAAGGGTAACACTTATTTTTGGAAGGAGGGGGTTCACTAGAATCAAATTGTACATTAAGAATATGGTAGAAATATATTCATTCGTAATTTAATATGTCATGTTTAAATGTTGTGTGATGTTCATGATAGAGGGCGGGTTGATTAACAGGTTGAAAAGAATACTTATCAGATATAGCATAAGTTCACACGGTACAAGCAATTTTAGACTCAATGAATAGTGTAGCTCGAGGGGAGCAAATCTATGAGATTTGATGGGGCAAAGCGGGCAGTACGTGTCATGAGCTTGGGTTAAAATAACATATTGAGAATGAACAAAACTACTCCCTTTGGAAATTCGTCAAAAATCAGGAGATTTCCTATGAAAAGCCTATCAAAAACATTTTCAACAAGAAAATTTCTGAGTGATTTCTAATGAAAATTTCGTTAAAAAATCATGTTTTTTATTGAAGTTATGAACCGCGCACTTCACTCTTTCGGTGAATATATCCAATGCGAATTTTAATTAATTAGAAATATTTAAATGTCATATAATGAAAGGCCAGTCTGATGTACAAAAAATATTCCGCATTAATAAGGTTTGGTGAAACATAAAATACTAAAATGAAATACATTCTAATTTTTATTTTTTTTGGCTGTTTGCCCTTAGAGGACTTGAAAACAAATACAAAATAAATATATCTAAATTAGGATTTCAATTCGTTGAATAAAGTTACAAATTATAAAAAACAATACATGTGATTTATTGTTAGAGGGGAAAACTATATAATATAGGTATTCAAATGCAACATAGCAATTAATCAACAAATGTTTTCGTTGGAATTGAACAATTCTTTCAAAATGAATATATAAAAGTTAAAAATTAGAAAATAATAAGTCAAAAAAGTTGGCAACAGGGAGAAACTATATGTTATAGCCAAGGGCAAATACGTATGTAGAGTTGAAGGTTCTAGTTCAGCAAAATCTCGTAACTTTGACTTCAAATTTTATATTCATTTAAAATTATTTATTTAAAATTAAATAACTTTAATTTAAGAAATTAAGAATCAGAACTCGTAAATTTCAAATTATCAATCTATTATGACTCAAAGAGATTCAAATAACTTAATCGGATAACTTACTTTAGCACTAAAACTACACGGTTTAAAACTATCTTTTCATATTTTAGCATCTCATGATAACTTTAGGATCACAAAATCTAATAACTATTTATTTTGGTGTCTTATATACTCATATATTTAGCTTTAATTAAATTACAAGATTTTTAAAAAGATATATTTTTTTTTAATATTGTGTATCAGTCAAATGAAGACACATAAAATGACACTAAACCAAGAAATTACTACAAACTTATTAATGTGAAAAGTATCTTTATTTTTTAAAATATAGTACCACACTGCGTCTATTTTTTATTTTCACCCTTTTTGTATGAACTTACGTAGAAATCCCATGCAAGTAATAGAGAAAACGAAAAAATGAAAATAATAAAGATTAGGTACAATAATTGCGGCTGGGATAAAAGTAGAGTAGAAAAGGCAGTGCAATTAAGGGGCTTGAATAATTCATTCCAATCTGAAAATGACTAGGCAATTATTATAATCTTTGAATAATCTCAAAAAGGAAAAATGATGTTGACAACTCACCTTATCACAGTATCGAAATAAAAAATTCCTTTAAGAATATTCAAAATTTAATATATATGTATGAAAAGTAATTTTTGATGAATAAATTTTGTATAATTTTTTTTATATATAGAGTATAATTCTTCGATCACTGATCATCCTGGACTATATGTGACTACGCCATTGCCTCGCGATATGTACAATCAAATCTCTTCATAATAATATTATTTCACTATAATAATTAATTTTATTTCCAAAAAAATATTTTTCATGTTATATTATATTATATATTTATATAATAACATTTCAATATAATAGTCCGAAAATGTTGTTCAAATACAATAATGTCATTAGATGTTTTATTGTTTGTACAGTTGAGTTATATAACTGCCGTATGTATGGATAATTCATCAATAAAGTGAATTGATCAGAATCACAAAAAAGTCGTCTAGAATAATACTCTAATGAAAGCAAAAATATTAAGTGATTTTGTTTTATCCGTCATTATATTATTTTGATATTCTTCATATCACTGAATTAAAATCATATAGGTAGTTAGGCGCTAGATGTGTAAATAGCAACTAATAAATTTATAGTTTTTGCTAATTATATATTGAGAGAGTATACTTATCCAATAATTACATTAAATGAAATCATGTCACAATATTATATATATATATGATTAGAAATTTTCTATTTTTTTCATGAAAAAGAACTAAGTATAATATTTTTCCTTTTCACTCGTTCAGAATATATACAGTTATGTCATCTCTATGTAATTATTATTATTTTTAATATAATATAAGTTGGGATCTTGCCTAATTTTTATTATATTTTTATTTTTAATATAATATAATTTTAAAAAATGAATTATATTGTGGAATGAAAGGATGGAAATTATCACACGTTACTAACAATGTATTTGTACTTCTAATTTTTATTAAATTATAAACGTGCGTTATTTTCAGCCTTTTATTTAATTTCAGCAAGTCAAATTATCCATACCATAAAGTCTATAGCATATTCTATATCTAGCTGTTAATAAACCTAAGGTCAAAATTATAGTTGTGATAACATGGAATACTTTTTCGTTTTGGTCCATCATTGGAAGGAAACAAAAATTTAAGATAGACAACAACAAGTGGGAGGGAGAAAAAAGCTAAGAGAGAATTTATGACCTCGCGGATGAAGAGAAATTTGTCGACTCTCCTCGTATATTTTAAATTTTCTTGACTTTTAAGATTGGTATTTTCAATTGCTCAGATATTTTTTAATTAAGTATAGAGGTGGTTATAAGATTTGAAGACAATGTGAGCACCATCAAAAACAAATGCAGATTAGTCATAGCGATGTCATGCAACAATATTGCCTCGTCTGAAATTTTTTATTACATATTCATAGAAATTATGTACTATATAAATATAAAATAAATGACATAATTGAATGAAGTTTGTTCGCAGACTAATGGTTTGGACATCACTTTACATACGTCAAGTTACAAAAAGTATAGTTCAAACTCGTATTTGGATCACACTCCCGTGTTCAACATACTGACAAAAAAACTTAGTCCAAGAGATAGTTCGAATTTAACGACTGCTCCCGCTCTCATCCTTCTATGTGGATTCGCCTCTATGATAGAAATTTATCTATGTGATTCACTTCGTTTAACCTATCCTTGCTTTTCCTTATTATGTGGAATATATCACATTTCAATGTGTGGAAAAAGAATTAAAAATAATAATGATTTAAATTTGTAGATGTATGTTCACACATTTCAATAGTGTTTATAATATTCTCTTATTTATTATCTAGTCTTGCATGTGGTTCTTTTCATTATAAAAAGACCCCTTTTTCTAAAAGATATAATCATGATTTTTGAGTGATTCTTTCTCAATAAATCGTATCATTGAAGACTTGTGGTAAAACGATAAAATTTTCCATTTTTGATTAGAAGTTCCAAGTTTGAATAGTAAAGTAGCAAAACTCATAATATGAAATACTTTTGCTTTGAATTTTATATCAGTAAATCCAAATTAATCGAAGTTTTAATATAAATATTATATATCAAATAAGTTATGTTTCTTTAAGTCGTTTTTCTCAAATAATTGGTACCACCAAAGTCTATCTGTCTGCTGGCGAAAAGAACGAAGCTCAAAAAAATTAGGTAAAGATTGAACTTTTTAAGTTCATTACTTAATTTTTTTAATATAAGCTTTGGCATTTTATTGTCTAATGTGTAACATTCTTTGCTCCTTCATCGATTTTTCGATATGTTAGTCATGTGACATGACAAATTTTTTAGTTTTTAATTCAGTGAATATTTAATTTTATATTAGAATTTCGACTAATTTGAATTTGCGTTGTATAAAGTTATTAATGGGTGGTGCGTCACTTATGACCAATTGTTGTTGTTTTTTTTTGGAAAATGTGTGATTTGTAATATTATTAATAATTTGCTTCAAAAGTTGAGAAACAGTATCCAAATTCACATAAAAATTATTTTAAAAAACCAGTTCTTCTTTTATTATTCAAGGAGTATTTCCCTCCCCTAAAATTTGAATTTTCTTTTTTATATTTTTCCAGGCCATGAGGATCTACAGTTACAAACATTCAAAACCAATTAATGATTGTCTTAATCCAGCAAAAATTTAATTAAAAAGAGAATTTTTAATGTTAACCCCTTAAATATTGACAAATTATGAAGTTGATCTTAGTTAAGCCCATTTAACTTTTAATTAATTAAAATATCCACTTTTGATCGTTTTGGTTGTGACAACAACAACATACTCTAATCCAAAGGTACACAAAATTATCCTTATTTTGTGAATATAGTGAGGTTACGTTGTTGATGAGATAGACCATCGATTCAACTAAAGCATTTCAAAATCATTAGGAAAGAAAATACAGAAAAGAATGGAGAAAAGAAATAATAGCAACAACAAATAGTATGTAAATTAAGTTTGTACTATTATCTATATTTAAATATTATAAGTTTCAAAAATACAAAATGACCATTTATGAGATTGCACTAGATATGTTTTTGTCGTAGAAGTATTCAATTATATTACTCTCTTTGTTTCAATTTGCTTGTGTTATTTTGACTTGACTCGGAGTTAAAGAAAATAAACAAGACTTTTGAATCTTATGAGACCAAACTATCATTTAATCTTGTGGTCTTAAATATATAATATAAAAAATTCAAATTACAAAATTACCAAAAAAAATAAAAATATCCTTTTTTAAAACTACAAGCTTTTTAACTTCAACAACTTAAATATACACTGTTGGAGTCGGAATCACCGCGGCTACTTGCAATCCAATGGATCCAACTAAAAGAAAAAGTAGGACAAAAACATTGAAACGGATACCACAAAAACCAATATTAAAATTTATGGATAATTAAGGGATCAAAAGTGTTATTATTATTAGAGAGAAGGATCGAAAACATCCTTAAACTTGAACAAATTATTAATTTCATCCCCGAACTACTGACAGCCTTAAAAACACTCATTTAGTTGACTAACTGAAACTAAATATACCCTCAATCTTACAACATTATTAAAATACACCCCTAAATTCTTGTCAAGTTTAGGAGTGTTTTCAACACTTCTCTCGATTTTTATTAAAAACTATATGCTCCTATAAGAATTTGAGACCACTTGCTATGTGTAGCGAGGGTGTATCTAAGTTTAGTTAGTCAAGTAGAGAGGTGTTTCTAAGACGGTCAATAGTTCAGGAACGAAACTAATCATTTGCATCAAGCTTAAAAACTAACTTACCAATCCCATACCGACACGTGTCCTATAAAATCCGATTTAAAATTTCAAAAAAATCCATTAGAGCCAATTCTCACATACAGTGACTGTTCACCTCTCCCCCTTAAAACTCTCCAATAATTGAATTGAATCGCAAGCAATGTGAATTGAAATCTTAGCTAAGATTTTGGGATAAAATTTTTCAAATTACAGTTATCGCAATCAATCAATCAATAAATGCAGATGATTATTCGGATTATCATTGATGATGAATTTTGAATTTTTTTATTAATACTAGTTAATGGTGGATTCTCTAGTTGTAACTCTGCGGTGGTAGTGGTAGTGGTGGTGGTTGTGGAGGTCATGGCTTGCCTATTTGGTTGTTTCAAAGTCAAGGATGTTATGCTTCCTGCTACACCTGGTTCTAGCTCGGAGTCGAATCGCGTTTCGCAATCTACGCCTGCTAAGGTTTTCTCATGCTGTATTTGTTTTTTTGAATTTGAATTTGAATTTTCTGTGTGTGCTTTGGTTCTGATGCTGTTCGGTTGTTGATGAAGTGGAAAAAGGTACAAATATAGGGATAAATTGTAAGTTTAATCTGCTCCTGCTACGGTTTTCTCATGATATAATTTTTTTTATTTCCTGTGTGTATTATGGTTCTGATTCTGTTCGATTCAAGTTAAAAGTGACAAAAGTACCAAATATAGCATTACTTGTAGTTTAATCATTTGAGGAACTGTGAAATGATTCAGAAAATAACCATTTGACATTCGGACTACTTCATAATTTGATCAATTCGGAGTAGCAATCAGCAGTGAAAGAGCAAAGAAGTAGCTGTGTTACTCAATTCCAACGGAATATTTCGATTAGCTGTTTTCTTATTCTTATTAACGAGTATTTATTTGTTTAATTTTTTTTTGTTTTTGCTGTTTGGCTTGAAGCTATGTTTTATTGCTGATGAAATCTGTAAGAGAAAGGAGAATGAAGAAGCTATTTACTGTTACTTCTCATGTTCTCTGTGAAATTTGATTAATAGGTTCCTAATTTATAGTCTGTACAGAGAACTAATCTGCAGGTAGTTCTGCTAGATAGTAATGACTAACGATTCAAAGACGTAATTTGGTCTGCTAGATAGTAATGACTAACGATTCAAAAATTGCTGATAGTTCGTGTTGTTTATGTTTGTGAATACTGCATTAATATCTACTGAAAGAAGCAAATAATTCCATTTTATTCTTATTCTATATATTTTGACTGTTTTTGTTGCTTATCAGGAACCTATGGTGTCTCGCAATAGAAGTCCATTATCTTCACTTTTTACTGAAGGTAGCTTTTCAACTTATCAATTATATTAGAGTGTTGTTAGACTCAAGTTCATATATTTTTTCATAATGCTGATTTCAGAAAATGAGGAGACCAACACTTTGGGATGCAAAGAAGTGGAGAATCTGAGTTTGGATACACCAATGCCACAGTTGGACACAAATGAGCTTAGGAATCAGGTTGGTTTTCTTGGAATTCTATGGTTTTGATACAAATTTATAAATTTTGAGATGTGCAAAAAGGAGGATATATTTGACAGAATCAATAAATGCCGTAAAATTTCGAATTTGAACTGCAAAAAAAGGATATTATTGAGGTACTCAATATATTAGCAGACTAATAAAGAAATATGTGTACAGATTGTCTTTTGTGTTTTACTGTATCTTAGGATGAAGTGCACAATAGCTCCTTTTTAGTAATTTTTCATATCAATTGAAACTGAAACTATGTTGACTGCATTACTGTATATTTAGATATCCCTGAATTTCTCTTTTACTTCTTACTTTCATATCTCTGCTCCATGTAAAACGTGAAAACATGGTGTAGCAATTTCTTCCTTACAATTTTCACTAATTACAAAGCAAAGATTTTTGTTTAGTAACATTTCACCTGCACGAAAGTTATTTTGATTGAAACCTACACCATTGATCTTCTGGAAGCAAGAATTCAGTAATAAGTATGCTGTCACTCTTTAGAGCATCTATAAATCGGCTGTGGTCAAAGTTATGTAGTGTATGTTAGTTCCACTTGGAAATACTTGCGGAGATGTCTGGAAAGAGAAGAAAGTATTTGAGTTATCTTAGCAGATGATGAGTTTGGTCTTTACTCTTAATCCTTGTTAAAATAGTCTCAGCTTCTTCTTATGTTAGCCTTTTCTGTTTGTCGAAGTCCAGTTTTGGTATTTACAGTCTATTGATCTATCACTCTGGATCATTCACTAAGCTGCTGTACGTATTTTGTTACACTGAAGCTTAGAGTCTGTTTGGATTGGCTTATTTTAAGTGCTTTTAAGCCAAAACTGCTATTGAGCACTTTTGGAATGTTTAAGTAACTTTAACAAGTCCTTATAACTTATAAGCACTTAGTTGTAAGCTAAAATGGTAAAAATAAGCCATAAGTTAGAATTTCTAACTTATGGCTTTTGGCTTATAAGTCAAAATCCAAAAGCCAATCCAAACAGGATCTTAGTACGATTTCCCTTACCTGCTTATTTGGTTGTTTAAGCTTCGTCATGTCAACTTAGGGAAGTTGAATTCAAATATTTAGATAAAATCAATGGCTTGTGATTATTCTGCTGAAAGAAACAAGATGTAACATGGAGTACGCTACTAAAAGTCAGTTGAATGCCTGTGTATTGTACGACAGTTGTTCTTTTTGATTTGTTAGTGGTTTCTATTTGTACAAGGACCTCGAAAACTTTCCTTTTGGCTTTGGGAGGTGAATGCTAATGCCTCTTTCTTAAGATATTGACTTTCAAGTTCTCTAAAGTTAACTTAAGGTGGACAGCTCCTATTCTTGAGAATTGCTTTTTACATAGTTTATCCAATTTAATTTTGCAGGCCAAGTTTCTCAAAGCTTGTGGAACCTTACCTGAGACTCCTTCTGAAATTCGGAACTTCTCAATGAAATGCAAAGACCTGTCAGCTCCAATGGAAGAAGTTGAGCCTTTAAAAGTCAATTCATGGCCCTCTGATACAACATATCAGAAGCTCAACTTGAATTCGTTATCTGATCAGCCTACACCTGTCAAGATTGATGGAGTAAAGACGCATTCTGGTTCCTTCGTGCATACGCCTAGCAGGTGGAATTCTAACCTCAAAAGCATGGCTAGAGAAGTTTGATTAAATGTTATTCTTAAATATTACTGAACCTTATCAAATGAAAATGCAAGTATTCAGTTCCTTCCATTTTCTTCTCTAAAACTAAATGTAGCATTACTTTGTGTATAAAATGACATTATTTCTAGCTCTCCTATTCACATACTATCTCTAGAACTGAATTCGTGTTCTGATTTTGCAAGAAATATTGCTTTTATTTACTAAAGAATGCATTGCATATACTGATCCACCTTTTGTTATTCCGGTGTGTTTCACTCTGACTATATACACCTAGTCATTTAACATCTCATGTTTCACAAATGTAAAAGACATGAATGGCCATCTAATGTGTTGTTATATTTATGTAGTTGTTTAACAGATGGACAAAGTGATCAAAGTTTATCTAAAAGCTTCATCAATGGCAATGAGAATTCTAGCACTCCGATATTCATTGAAGTTAAAGCTAATCTGGCTCGTAATGATAACAAGGCTTCAGCAGCTTCACCAATCACTGCTCCAACTGCCCAGTACAGATACCGATCTGTTCATTTTGAAAGCGAGTCTGATCTGTCTTCAATGTCGTCAAAATGTATTTCATCTGAAACAAGTCAAAGCTCCGAACAATCTGAATCATCAGGCAACTACAATTCATCAAAGTATTCACCCTATCCAACCCCATTAAAGCTGTCGGATGAGATGCAAACACCTGGAACTGTTTTTCCAGCATATTTGGACCGCATGGGAATAGCTAAAACTGCACGGATCAGGTCTCAGTATGTGTATCCCGTTCTAAACCCCGTGAATGATGTTTCACAGTTGAAGGAATTGTCAGATGAAGATTCTTACTCTACTCAAGATTCCAATTCTAGATTATTTTCCAGTCACACGACAGATTCTGATCAAAGGCCTGAAGAGGCAACCCGTATTTCAGAACTAGGAATGTCTGGATTCGGAGAAAGTGCTGCTAATAAAGACTCAAAACCACCTTCAATCAATCAAGTGCAGAGTAAGCAGCATCTTGGTCCTGTTCATTATGGAAGAACTCCTAGAGATAGACCTATCATCGGGTTGGTTGCTGCTCATTGGAATGACGATGAAACTTCCCGTATATCTCCTAAATGGTGGGATGGAAATGGGATTCCAAATTCTACTAACAAGTACAAAGAGGTTTGCCATGCTTTCTACTTTACTCATTTCACTTACTCTCAGCTATATATTTCGACAAATAAAAACTGATGATTTTGTTACTTCTTTAGGATCAAAAAGTTAGTTGGCACGCAACGCCATTTGAGGAGAGACTAGAGAAGGCATTGTCTGAAGAAACTAACATTTCACAAAGGTATTCTTTGCTTCTTTGATGTCTATATTTCGCGCACTATGCTACGAGTATATGCCTAAT
Organism: Solanum commersonii; assembly: GCA_029007595.1. NCBI lineage: Eukaryota > Viridiplantae > Streptophyta > Magnoliopsida > Solanales > Solanaceae > Solanum > Solanum commersonii. Next base: position 900,488 of record JAJTWQ010000033.1, read on the forward strand.
AAGTGAACCTTATATGTGCTCTTTTGTTTATCAGTCTTCATTATGTCCCAACGAGATTGATGTTAGATAAAAATTCAGTATATTTCTGAATCAATCCTGAGGTTGTTTATCTGATTTACAGGACACAACACAGTGGTACGCCACCAATTGCTGTCAATGAAGCTGAGGAATCAAATACTGCTACATCCCAAGTGCGCTAATCATCATCTCTGATTGAAATTTCTTATTCAGTCTCGTTTCATTTCATTTCCATCATTTAGAAAACACATTCATGGTTTATCTCTAGATTTTTGCCTCCCTTTGAGCTTGATTTGCTTCTCAGACTTAACCGTTTTACGCAGTCAAATTCATATGTTTGCTTCATTTCTGAATGAAATCTTGGTAAAACCTTTTGAATGAATTGTAAGTTTACTGACATTCTATACAATGTAATGTGTTTGAATTCTGGAGTTAGTATTAGTACCTTAGGTACTAATTAGGTAGTCTAATTTTTATAGAAATAATAACTAAATAGGGGTGCAGTCTTATGGTGTTAGACCTAGTGCTCTTGACATAAGGAGGCTCGGTCCAGTCTGTTCACCTTAATTTGTGCCTTATTTGAGACTAAGAGGGTGTTTGGATTGACTTAAAAGTTGGTCAAACCGACTTTTAAGTTAGTTTTTGACTTCTGAAAATGTTTGGTAAATATAAAAATTACTTAAAATAAGTTAAAAATTAAAAGTAGACCTCTCCCTAGTTTTTATTTTTTGACTTAAAAACTATTTTTTTTTAAGTCATCCAAATAGGCTCTAAAGCAGGCGAGGTGGGGAACTCATCATAATTAACGTACCAAGATTTTCAAAATTGATGTAAAATTTAAGACAAAAAAAAGAGTTTTTTTTTCTATATATATATTGGAATGAGCAATTGATACATCTTGCTTTCGTGTGCCTCTGTTTGCTTAAGTGTTGTTTGGCAAGTTATAAGGGACACTTAAACCTTGACGTTTCCCTATATATTTAAAATAAGCGTAGAAATTAATAATTCATAATAATAGTGAAGGCATATAAATTGCTTCTTATCAAAATTTCAATACATGATAATCCATCATGTTTAGTGCAATAATAATACAAACTTAAAGTTTGATGTCAATTCTAATGAGAAAATATTTTAGGTCATTAAACATGCTTGATCAAATATTTAAACTAAATGAGCATAAATTTCTCAAAATTTATTCACTTTCACATATAAAATTGGTGTCATTAATTATGATCTTTTCTAACTATTCTCATTATATTTTCATCTTGTTGTGTTCTATATTGCTTTAGAATTAGGTGGTCACATAATTCAAATTACTATTATTATAGTAATTATATATGGGAAAATTAGCAAACTAGTCAAACTAATCACATAATTCATCTTGTTATTTGCTTAGTTATATTTTTTAAAGTTAAATCAAAGAAAAAAAATACATAAATCAACAATATAACAAACTAAAATATTGACATTTTTAATAAATATTGAAAGTGTGTCTAAGGGGGCCTATTAAATGCTAAAATATTGGCATTTTGAAAATTTTCCTATTATATATCTAGTTCATGGAAGTTATCCATAAATATAAAACTTGATAAATCCTTTAGTACAATAATTTTGCCCAAAGATTAAATATAAGAATAGTACTATAGTCAAAAGATTAAATATAAAGCTAAATAGAAAAGTATAGATAGTAGAGAATAGAGATGATTGACACCTACACATGACAGAAACATAATATAAGAGCTTTAGATTGGTTAACCAAATAACTTATATTATATAATTAAGCCAATCAGGTGAGATTATTGCTTTTTCAAAGATTATTTTGTAAGACTGAAATAATCTTCAAGTTAGAAGACTATCATACTAATTTAGTTCGCAGGAGCTCTTTCACATTGTCAACTTAAAATCCAATAAAAAGGAGGAGATTTATCGAGGGTCAATCAAAAATAATTTCTTTACTTTACAAAATAAAAGTAAAGTCGCATACATTTTATCCTTTCCAGGAGTTCAATTCTTACTTGTGTAATTACATACACCGAGTTGGTTATTGTTGTTGTTATACTTCATGTAGTCGTCAAACACTATAGCTTTCATCATGGAGGGATGTGGTGTGTTGGATATGATCTTGCCGCCCTTAAGCAGTGACTTCGAATTCCAACCTTCAGAATAGATTGGACAAACCCCCATTAAGGACTAAGGAGCTATTTCCTCTTAATAGGCCTTACATGACTCAAATCTGAATTAATAGTTCCATTGAGTATTGATACCAGATAGGTTATAATACAACAAACAAAAAAAATACTATGGCTTATAATTTTTCGTTCTGATCCATGTGTCCAATTAAAATAATTTAATCAATGCAATTCCATAATATAATGAGTGGCAATAATAAAACTATTTGAGTTTTTAATCTTAATTCTTTGTTCAATGATTTGTAATTGTTTAAGAAATTCATATACTAAGTAATGTATATATCAAGTTTTGATGATTCACCAAACTTCTTTTTTCTTTTTTTTTTTAACAATTCAATGCTTTGTATTTTATAAGTTTATTAATTACCTATCAAGGTTTGTTGGATATATATAATTGATTCCAAGAGAAATTGAATTTTTTTTAAAATGCTTCAAAACTCTCATATTAATTAAGTGATTGATCCATCGAATATTGATGATTCATCAAAACCGCCCTCTTTTTTAACAATTAGTAAAAGCTTTGTATTTTATAAGTTAATTAATTACCTATCAAGGTTTGTTGGACATAGTTGGTTCAAAGATATTGCTTTTTCTTATAATTATTTAACATGTCTTTCTTCATTTTCGTCTTTTCTTTTAACGTGAATATTTAATTTTGATTTGCCCTACTTGAGCTAAGGGTCTTTCGGAAATCACCTCTCTATTTTTATGAGGTAAAGATAAGATCTACGTATACTCTATTCCTTTTAGACTTCACTTATAAGATTACAGTGAATATGTTTTTGTAGTTGGTTCAAAGACCAATTGAAAAAAGAAAACAAAATTAAACTATAATTAACTTCAATCAAAAGTCGTCATATAGACATATAATATAGGAGTTGATGCTAGAGTCACTTAATTGATTAATTAAATTATGTGTTAGTCAAGGAAAAATATTAATTTCACATTCACATCTTTATATGCAAAAAGAAGGTATAAATAGATTATAGATCTTATGTTATATTGGAATATAACCACACAACCAAACAAAAAAACAACAAAAACTTGAGTTACAAGCCAATTATCAATGGCCATAAGAGTTGTGAGTATGAGATTAGTAGGACTAATGAGAGTTAAGAAACTCACATGTTCTTTTAATTATGTGAGATTAAGAAGTGATTATGAGATTCATGAAAATGATCAAACAATTAGAAAAGGGTATGTCCCTATTGTTGTTGGAAATCATGAAGAATTAGTGGAGAAAATCCTGATTCCCATGAAGTTGATTAAGCATCCTTATGTTGTAACTTTGCTTGGATTTTCTGCTAATGAGCTTGGCTACAATCAAGATGGAACCTTAAGGATTTTATGTCAAGTTGAAAGTTTCAAAAAGATGATTTACATCATTTCCAAAAGGAAGTGATCAATGATGGATTATGAGCTTCTTGAATGAACAATATGTATGTGTTCAAGTTACAAAATTTAGAAATAGTATATAGTTTAATTACTTATGTCTACGTCATATCATATGCTTCCTCACATGTAGACCTGATTCTGTTTATCTGGACAAGCACGTTGAAATCCTTTTTATTGATAATGGATAGCAGTGAGACGTGTTTCTAGTTGTTATAGCATTCTGCTAATTCTGATAGTATGTTGAATTATCTAATCAAAAGAACTTCTCATCTAAGAAATGAAGTTGTTATATGAAGCATGGTGTGTAGTCCTATTTTAAGATTATCTACATAATTTCCAAAAGGAAGTGATCAATGATGGATTATTAGCTTCTTTCATGAACATGTATGTATTAAAAAAAAGTTACAAAATTTTGAAATAATTTGAGCTTCTTGGATGAACAACATGTATGATCACGTACGTATGAATTTGATTTTTATTTTCTGACAAGCACGTTAAAATTCTTTTTATTGATAATGGAGAAATAATGAAACGTATTTTAGCACTTAATATTTTACTTGCTTTGATAATATGTTTATATCTAATCGACCACCGCATTTTAAGATATTAGGTTGTTATAGAAAGCATAGTGTGTAGTCATATCCCTTTTTTTTCTTTTTTCTTAGTTAATAGGATGTATATTTATGTATTTCTCATGTATATATGTATGTGAAATACATAATTATAAGTAATAATTATAGTTTTGATCCTTTTATATTTGATTGTGCATGTCTAACCTTCAACGAATTAAAATGTACATTTTTATCTTTCTATATGGTAATTTTATTACATGTTGTGAACTATTTTTATAACAATATACAGTTACATATGAAGTAATAATACAAGTTTAACATAATATTCGAGTAGTTAAGCGTTAAAACTGTTAATAATTATGATAATTTTTTGAATATTCACGAGTAAAGAAATCAAAAGTGAACATTTTAATTAATTAAAGATTAAATATGCTTAATCAGGTATCATAGAAACTAAAATCAGAATTTAGTATTAATAATAACCAAATGTTATTGACCCTTTTATAAAATATAGTGATAAGTGTTATACTTTTTGTTACTTATTAAAAATTTCTAACATTATATATTGCATCCCTAAATAGTTGTATAATACCATCCAACTATAGTACCTAAATTATGTATATTAAAAAAAGGACAAAAAAACATCACATGTTTCACTAACATTACAAATTTAGCCACACATATCTAACATGAATTTGCCTATGAATCTTCTTTTAGGCCATTTGATAAATTTGTTTTTGTGCTAGCACTATGTAAGTTAGGTATTTGTTATTTTCAATTTGATCTCAACAAATAACAGAATGCTCTTTTGTTTCCTCAATTATTTATTCACATTAATTGTGCCTAAATATTTGGTTGGACTTGAGACTAAATGTTAAGATTTGACTATGGATTAGTTATCCATTTTCTAGTGGGAAAATGTGAAGACATATGTGGAGATGATAAAATTAGTCCATACAAATATAATCGGTCTAATTCGTCAAAGTTTGGATGAGTTAAATGACTCATTTATTTTATTCTAACATATTTTGACACTTTCAGTTCAAATCATATAAAAGTTGGCTTATATATAGCTTAAATTGATCCATGAGAAAATTTATCAACTTTTTTAAATTTCAATATTTGTATATAGTCATAATAAAGAGAAGAAATTATTAGATGATTGAATAAATTAAAAAGAGACAAAATAAAGAAAACTAAAACTTGGTAAGAGTCCGATAGATCCACTATTTAGTCCATCTTGACCTAACTCATCTCAGCTTAAGTAACTTTTAGGGGGGGATTAATGACTCATCTATTTATTAACTTAGTTTATTTTGATTCATCCAAATTCAACCTAATCCCCTAATTTGACATACCCCTAGTGACGACCAAGAAGGTGCAGTAAAATGGTCGAGATTCCTCGATCTTTAATTACATATTTTATTTTTTAAATATGAAAATGAAGAATTTCTGATAAAAGGTGTTTTATCCCCGCCCCCTTAATAAGCTTATCTAATGTTAATTCAAATTTAGCTTATTTAGTAAATTTCGAATATCGAATATTGAATATCAAAAAACTACAAAGTGGTAATTCAAGAGAAAAATGGAGCTAGCCAATATCCATGGACTTGTCTTAATTTTGAAAATGGGTTGAATGTGATATATATTTACTTTTACTTTTTACCTAAAAAAAGCCCTACACTTTTCCACTTTAATTTGTGTAAAGTTCCCATCATATGATTCATATTCCTACCTATCTCACCTTAACAATATATCCAAGTGTTACACTAGCAAAGCTCATGGGCAAAAGTACGTATCAAAATTATTTTTTATGTATATATAATAGATATTAAGTTTTTGTACTTTGACTTTTTTACATATTTACTTTTATATATTTAAAATCTTTTTGATAAAAATACTAACTCAATCACTCGCAGGGCTGTTCTTGTCTAAGAGGTATCAATTAACAATCTTTCATAGCAAAATTACATTGCATAGATTATTATTATTATTATTATTATTATATATATATATATATATATATATATATATATATATTAAACTTTTTTTATTTTTTTAAATGTTTACTTATTTATATTTTGAATTTCCTTCCTAAATTTTTTTATCTTAATATTGAATCGACATGTCACATGTTCGAATTCATAATGTATGCACAATCCACTTGTCATGAGTCATGGTGTTACACTTTTATCACTAGACCAAAATCTTGAAGCTAATCTATTAATTTATATTTATTTTATTGATTTGAGAATTAAAATATCTTTAATAAAATACCTTCCAACCCAGTTTTTGTCTTTTTCTATAGTTCAATAAAATGTGAAGTACTAGCTAGTCCTTGTAGCTACATTTTTTGTACAAATTTGAACCCAACCAATTAAGCTTCTGCATATATTAATTATAAATTATTATTGTTAGGTTCAAATTAATGATACCTTATACATATATAAAAAAAATCAAAATATGTACGAATAATAAATTGTGAACTTAGTTAGTATATCAATGAATTGTGGATTCGTTGGCAAGTAAAGGATCATTAAAATCGATAAACTTTAATTCTTGAATCCATTAATATATAAATGTTAAAATTTATTTAACTTCTTCGTGTATTTACTTTTTCGTATTTCGACTCTTAAAAAAATTGGTTCCAATACTGCTTTAATGGTGACTTAAGACCTATATTGATGATCTTAACATAAACAACTTCTTTTATCTCCTTAATACTTTTTGTTGCATTAATTATTGTCACAAAAATTAGGTATAAGTAAGTGCCAAGAAAAATAGACCATCATATATATTGTAGTACGTGTTATGTCTTCTTGTCTCAAAATAATATAAGTTGATAAAAAGCCTCTCACAATCGATGTACAAGTTTTCATCTTTTCCACATCCAACATAATGGAGAAAAGAATCACTCAACTCATTTATTCATTATTTGTCTTTCAACTTCTATTTCATTTTCAATTTGCTTTTTATTTTGTCAAAAATTTAATTATTCTATATTCGAGATATATTGGTATGACTAATTTGATTTTGCACCGAATAAATTGACTTAAGTTTTATATGTTTGCATTAAAATTAAGATATTCGAATCTGATGATGTGTGTCTGCTTGTTCAACGTTCTACAAATTAAAGTATATATTTATGCACACGCAAACTCGGAGGGCATAGATATCAAGTAAGGTCAAATTAAGAGACATTTTTATGTATTATGTCTAATTGTAATTAGGGCAAAGGTGGCAGAGGTGGTGCTCCGCACGATACTCTTACACAGTTTACATAGTGTGATATTACCTGTTTGGGTCATGTCCGTACGATTTTTCCAAAAGGCCTCATACTATTAAGAGAATCCTACCACTTATACGTAGGTTCCTTTTATTTTCAACTTTCGATGTGAAAATTAGTTTGTACACCAAACAATCTCACCCAAAAACAAAGTTTAACAATATATATCAACCATTTATGGATTAATTTGGAGATTAATTATGTGTCACCCACATTATCCTCCGAATATTTATAGCCAACAAAGTTTGTTGCTACTTTGTTGGGTAAGCGTCTTCAATTTATGGGTAAAGGCAATGCACCACCCAATAGATGACGGGCGAAGGCCTTACAGCCAACTCTTATGCCATCACTCAGTCATCTTCACTTGTCTCACAGAACTATTAGCTTTGATACTATAGTCATTGTTGATATAATGGTGATTGAGAGCGAAGATAGTAATTGTAATAACAAAGATGGTTATTGGTTAGTAATAGTGAACAAGTAATGGTAAAAATTATTCAAATAGACTAAAAGTACATTATTTATTAAAAATTTCAAGATTAGAATTAAAAATAAAAAAAATATCAATCATTTTTTAACCTATCTTAATAGTAGAACTTATACTACTTTCCGAATGTTATTACATATACGTGAATATAATCTATTTCATCATTACTAATTTACTATGTGGACGAATATAATATATTTCACTATATTTTGAAATTAAAATATCTTTTTACATTTTGTAATTAAGTAAAATCTTTTTTTTTTTCCACAAACCAAAAGTTGAGCACAAACAACGCTAAATATAATACGTGGGCAAAGGAAAACCATTCATATGAAAGAGATAAAAGTGGGGTTACAATGAAACCAAATGAATTCATCAATTGCAAACACTTTTTTTGTCCTTTTTCTATATCTTTATCTTATCTTTGTTTTGTATTTACTCTTCATTTAATTATCGACAATATAATTAAATTAATAAATATTTCTCCTAATAATTTAAACTTCTAAATAAGATAATCATACAATATAGTTAGGACTGATCATTTGGTATTCAGTTTGGAATTATTAAATTTCGCATTCGGTAGTTTGGTAATTGATAGTTAAAAATAGATATCAAATTTTAAATTTCAATTTTGGTAATCGGTAAATTAAATTTCAGTTTGGTATGGTATTCGGTAATACCATATTGAAGTTGTAGCCGATTGTATTACAAAGTTAATACTATTTTCCAATTATTTCTATTTTTTATGTGGAGGCACAGTATAATAGAAGATTAATAAGTAAGAAGACACTAAGAAAAACAAATTGATACAACTAAAAGACATGTATATGGGTTATTTATGTTTATTCTTTAACTTTCTTCTTTAGACTTGTATTAATGAGTAATGGACATGTTGATACATGATCTTCATTAAGTAAATAGTACGATATTCGGAAAATACCAAATACCAAACCTAAACCTAAACCCGAATACCATAATTTCAAAATTTTACTTCCGAATACCATCCCAAATATTCAATTACTTAATATCAAATTATTAAAAAATTCAATTCGATTTTCGATATTTTATGTCCAGAAACAATTGTTTTGACTAATAAGTGTCACCACTCATGCACCACCACCAATTGATTTTAAAAAGATTTTCACATATTTGGCTTAAGAAAAACAATAATCATTCAGTATATGAAGAAGCGTATCGAATACATAATTAAATAAAAGAAAAAGGCTCAAATATATCATCGAACTTTGTTGAAATAATATCATGTTCTCTTTTCTTTTTCTTTTTTGTTTTATCCCTTTGTTGAAATTCGATTATGTCCTAGAAGATAATTTTAATGTGGCCAATGACTTTTCTAATGATGCTTCACTAGGACAAGTATATGTCAATTTCGTAGCTTAATGCTTTCAAGGGCTCTACTATATAAAAAAATAACTTTTAGCGGCAATATGCCCATTAACAAGAGTATTAACATCTTTATTGGTATTAATTAATTTTCATTAAATTCAATATCGATATAGACTTTAGGAACATTTATAAAAAGTGTCAATTGCCTCAAAAACATATTAAACGATAATTAAATTATTGTCGTTAAAAATTATTTTTTATGTTATGCTCCTAAATTAATGATTTATCACCAGGTAACTTATATATACTTTTTAAATGAGATGATCGTCACACGATTTAAAAATTATTTTTTTATTCTAAACTTAATCCTAATCATATCTATGAAGTAAATTAGTAAAAAAGAAAAAACTATTATCATGTTCACAAGTCACAACAAATGTACCCATCATGTACTTGAAAAGCTAACACAAATTTTAATGAGTCATTTTATTCTCCAAAACCTAACTTCTAGTTATGAGAAGAAACTAAATAATACTACAAGTAATTAATATGTTTAGAAATTATTGGAGGCAAACCATGTGTGCTAACTAATATTTAAATATGGCATAGCTTGGTTTGGCCATATGGAATCTCCAATTTGAAATGAACCAATCATGCATCTCGAATAATTTTACAGATGATCGCTTCATATTTATCTATTGCATCAATTTAATATTTATAATATCAAACGGAATAACTACATAAAGTTATATCGATACTTTCTCATATTATGAATGACGTAGAAGTAATTTAATTTACCTGTTATGGCATGCACCATCCTTTTTATCTCCTACTTAGGGCCTTCATTATGAGTATTTGATATAAACGTTAATTTTCTATTCTAATATGTATAAGTTTAAAATAAACACTACTTTTTTTACGTGATTTAATAGTTTAAAAATTCCTTACATTGTCATGTCGTATGAAATTAAATTAAAAAATAAAAATAAAAATGATGAGCTGTAAATGGTGTTAACCAAGTTGTAATATTGCACTCAATAATATCCTATCCTCAAACGCAACTGAAATTATTATATACCAAACATTTCCCTTTCACAATTTATCCAAAAAAAGGGATAAGCTAGCATACCCCACTTTTCCAAAAAAGCAACATCACTTTTGCTGACAAAGGAAATAAAGGGTATATATATATATATAAAATATTATTGTCCCGTCCTATGGAACGGCTCAGTTAGTTTAGAGGATGATTATCCGCATAGATGATTCTGAATCGATCCCTCCCTAATATCTTCTGAATCGAGCTAGTTGTAATAGAGCTTGTCTAGTGGGATATATCTTTTGTGTAGGTAATTACACAGTTGGGGGATTTACATAGTATGCACATAGTGCTCATCGCAAAGTGTTCATTCGAAAGGCAAAGATTGTAGCGGCTGCAGATTATTTTGGGATTCCAAAAATATATATATTATTTTGTGGAGGGGGAAATAGAATTTGAACTTTACGAATTTAAAGTAGGCATTTAATCATAAAAATCAAATATTTTTTATTTTATTAGAAATTGTAGTAGAAGTTATAGTTGCGTTTAGTTATACTTTTGAGAAGAGAGCATTTTCTTTGAATTCATAAAGATAGACAGGGAAAACAAATTATAAGTCATTTTTAAAATTCGGAATCTACCTTCAAGTTGAATTTAAAATTTTCATGATCAGACACTAATTTTCAAATAAAGTGAAATGTTATTCAGAAAAAGTTGATTTCGAATTTAATTTGTGTACATATTTAATAAAATTCATAATATAATTATAAAATATTAACTGAAGCTATTAGGTTCGATTAAATCCGTACATGCCTATTATTATGACCATTTAATTTTCCACAAAAAATAAAATAAGCAGAAGTTTCTCATTATTTCCAAAACCAAGCAGAAATTTCTCATGACAAGGTACTAATTATTTTTCAGCAAATATTAGGTATATGACATTTTCAATAAAATTCTTTTAACTTTTATTGAGCCTATTTAAAGCCTTCTCTTCTTAAGCATTTTAGTCATAAAGTTATTCTTTCAAAAATATTAGCATTTTCTCTCTTTCTTCCCTTTTTATTATTATCTTAAAGATAAGATGGATATACAAATTCCTATATTGAGTCCTAACAATATTGATGAATTTGAAGATTTGGAAGTGACACAATTTGATGAAGACACACTAAGAAAATTATTATTTGAAGAAGAATTACAACCAAATTATGAAAATATTAATATTGTCCAAGATTGTGTAATACAACCAATGGTGGTAGATATGGCCTCGAATTTCTCTAAAATCGAGAAGGAGAGGGAGGAGGAGGAGGAGCTTGTAATCGAAGATTTCGAGTGGCTAGAAATGATGGAATTGTCAGATACAATTGTCTCCCACGAGGGAGTAAACGAGATATTCGATGTGGGAGAATTAGAGTTTGATTTTTCTCATTTTTGTTCTTCTTCAATTCCTATGGAAGAAATAGGATATGATGTTTTGTGGCAAAATAACTCATAATAGTTCATTATTATTGTAATAAAATCAATGAAATTAAGTACTATGTTATGAAATTTCATAGCCATTTATTGTCACTCTTCCTCCCTCTATGTTTGAATGATTTTTTTTTCTCAATTGCTTTAATTCAAACTCTATTTTTGTATATAAATAATTTAAATAAAATCCAACAAGTTACTTTTATATAGATTTCATAAACTCAAAATTTTGATTAAGCATGATAAGCTATACGTGTCCACTACATGTCATAGGACCAGGTTCTTGTCACACTTTAATGCAGTAAAAACTAAAGCATATATAGAATAAGAACAAGAAGGATTTTTACGTGTGAACCTCCTTGCCCAAGGGAGGAAAAATCACGACCTGTCCAATAGGATTTTTCAACTGCTTTTCACTATCTTCAAGTAACAAGTGAATACAGATTTCAACAATCATACAAGGATTTAACTCTTAATCCTACAACATGTATCACCTCTATTACAGAAAGAGCCAAAACAATAACTCTATTGCCCACTATATCGACTAACTCTAGTTAATATAGACTTCAATCACATACGTGATATGACAAAATTAACTCTAACTATGTTCATTGTTGGCTGGAAATTAAATAACACGATCTATTCCTATATAGATTAGGAACAGATCATACAAGTTAAAACACACAAGACTCAAACTCTCGATCGATAACTCTATCAGGTCCTAGCAGTTCTTGAAAGTTTGTGTTCTTCTTTGGAGAGACAAAAGACACATTTTTGCTTGATTACTTCAAATGTGAAAACTAGGTAGTTTTATGTTAACAAAGATATATTATTCTCTTAGCAAAACAACCTAGTGTCCTCCCATTGACTGAGAGATCCGTGACAGTGTTGGTAGTTTTACAACAGTTCTCATTGTTTGTTAGAATTATCAAAATAACGGAGTTACGAAGCCTCTATCAATGAGTTTGAATTATAAATAAGTACATCCATGAGGGGTTGGGAAACCGACTTTAAAAATAAAAGTGGGGGGGGGGGGGGGGGGGGGAATCATTTATAGTTTAATCATGTATATCTCAATATAATACTGATTAACCTATAATCCAACCAATAACGATAAAGTTTGAATTTTTATCATGCATATCGCTATATATATAGTCTTGATTGTGCTTTTTGTTAAATGTTGGATTATTGCATATTATTATATGTTGTACTTATGATCATGTTACGAATATTTATATCGTTGTTTTGTGTCTATTATTATTGAATATAATATGTGCAAGGTTTTTTTTTTAAAAAAATTATACTTATATATTAACTCGTTATTATTTTGTTAGAAACGATTGATCGATGATACTTAGCGAGTACGTTCTGTACTCCATGGCTTGCCAAATTATTAGGCCAAGCCAAACATAAACCTCTGAATTCCATGTGCAACTAAATAAAACAACAAGTGGTATAATTGCCTAACAAATAGGAACATATTGACTTCCTAGATATTTTCCTAATTAATGATCTCTTTCATATGGCAATATATTTACCTCAAACTAATATATAGATCACTAAACCATGATTAATAATATGTATAATCACGTTAAGTATTAATTTTAATTTATTGATTTGGTTTTAAAAATAATCTGATATATATAAGTATATACGGTTTGTTAGTCTAAAATTGCACTTATATCCCGCCAAAAAAAATTATTTGTTACTAGAAACATAAATTAAAGACCAGCACCAAACAGGGTAAAAGTGCAAGTCCCCCCTCCCCCACCCTTTTTAGGTTCCTTTTTTTATTTTTAAATCCAATAGTCTTTTTTTTTTTTTAACTTCCTTCATGTTCTATTACTTAAAATGACATAAACATAACCCACTTGTGGAGAAAACATATTATAATTTTTTCTATAATATATTGACAGGAAATTAGGCAAACATCATATTTCAAAAGTTTTTCTAGATGTTAAGATGGTCCTTTTAATTCTTTACATTGTTTTTTCCAACTATTTGAAACCAATCAATTAGGTGCATCATGTTTTCATGTTTATCATGGCATGAAAAACATGTATTTCATACTATCTTTGCACTAAATTAGGTATATGATATTTTCAAGCCAATCTAGAAGCAATCCTTGTTGGTTTCTTGGTAAACAAGAATGGTGGAAGCTTAAAAGATTGAAATATTAACATCAATGTCATCGCCGACAAATTTAGAATTTGAAGTTTTATAGATTTTAACAACATGTGTTAATACATGCGATAAGGTTTGGATAAAAGTTATTAAATTGAATCCACGTGAACCAAAAGTTATAAGTTAGATCCGCTTTTGTCAATGTGCAACGATGAAGAGACAAAATATAGATGGAATGGAGGAGAATGGGAAAAACATTCGAGATGGAAAATTGGTGCGACTATTACGCAAATTATTCTCAATGTCGGAGGTGGATTTAGGGTTTAGAGTCAATAGGTTCAATGAAATACCGCCATCCATAGCATGTCCTTTAACTTGGCTTCAATTGATATCTATGCTTCCAACTTTGGGTATGTACAAGTAGACACGTGGATCCTACATGACAAATAGTGTGTGTCTACTTATTCAACTTTATGATAGTTTAAGTGTCTACTTGTACCTGCTCAAAATTGGAAGGCATAGATATCAGAAACCAAGTTAAAAGACACGTGTATGTATTGTGCCAAATGAAAATGATCTATTGATTCATGACTCGCTATGTTTGGCCAACTAGCCACTTCCACCAGGCATAGGTATCAGATAACTCGTAGATTCGAATAAATCACTTTCTGTGGTGGGTTTGAACTCCCGTGATTTTCACCCACTCTATGGATGCAAAATGCGAAATCAATTTCTATTTCTTCCCTCCAAAACGCAATACATCTAAACTTTGGTCTTACAAACATCATAACAACTCAACAATATTAACAACTAATCCAACTACAAACCAATCGAGTTCAAATGCGAAAACTAAGGCAAGAACATGTACCAAAAAACGGAATCTTGATTCCCTTCTCATCATTTATCATTCAATCAATTCGTCAAGAGTACATAATGTTATCAGACTTACGCTATTCTCAAAAAGTAGGGGAAATTTGTGAGGACGGTGTTGCAACGTTGTCACCTACCAAAACATCTGAAAATAGAGGATGTAAGGGTTGAAGAAAGAAATCTCATCCCAGCTGAACCTCCAGGGAAGTAGGAGATAACATAATAAGATAGAGCAAGGACCTGGCAAAAAACAGAATTGTCGAGCACATAAGTTATGTATGTATTACAACTGATCGATTTATTGAAAGATAGTAACATCCATTAAACTGAGAGAACGCGATAATGTTGTTAAAATAAACCGATTCTTTTGTTTAAAACTAGTAGAAACAGCATACTATTTCTTTAACAGATGTACCATATGTTCTTACACTAGTGATCCTGTGAAGTGTTGGGGTTAACTTCAATCTCTTTTACTGTTTAAGATGGTTATCTGGAAGATTTTTTATTTTTTTTTTATGACAAGGGAAACTCGCAACCGCTACCCTTTGGGTGCGCACAGGGTAAAACCTCCGTTCCTATGCAATAGCTCGCAAACCACATAGGAGAGGTAACCCAGGGGTTTCGAACTTGAGACATCCAACATGAAAGTCCCAAGCCCAAACCACTGGGCCACCCCGAAGGGTTTATCTGGAAGATTTTTGATAAAGTGTCGAAGCTAAATGCATGTAAGCAACTGCTCTCAGACCATACAATTACCATTTTTGAGTGAGTTGGTTGTGTTTAGGTGTGGCCACTTTTTAGTAGTTCCTTAATTTCCATATGTTCTGTTCTTTCTCTTTTTGATTATTGTCGTGTCCAACCAACTAACGTGCACTTCGACTAATTTCACGGGGTACTTACTACCTCTCACTAGCACATGCACCAGGTAACTCTATCCACCAAAGCTTTGGACAAATAGGAAGAAATCACCAAGTGCCTTTGTCTCCCGCTGGGATTTTGATTATGAAACCTCATGGTTCTCAACTCACTTCATTAACCACACACGGCCCACACCCTTGGCAAGTTTTGTTCTTTCTTTTCACCTTTCTCTAAGATTTAGAGGGATAGGAGGGTACGGGTAGTTGTCAAGTCACTTATCTAACAATTCTATAGAGTAGAATGTGAATCGATTCGGGTCAAGAGGGATAACATCTTCCATCCTCTCAGATGGTTCTAAAAGTTGTGCTTTTGGACCTTCCCTAGATTGATATTCACACTTGAAAAGTAGATAAAACAAGGGGATGGAGTCAACATACTTTATATAAAATTGATGCAGATTTTCACCACAGTCGTTCCTACTTTGACTCAGAACTCCACTTATTTCGTCACCTTCTAAATCATTCAGTTTTATAGCAACTCCTACCACTCATCTATCCACTTACTATGCTATCATAGCTAAAACTCATTTGGTAGGGAACATTTACGAAAAGCAGACTTGGGAAAGTTAGCTCACATCCTAAAAGAAAAATATTCCACGTTACTTGGTGTCTATGATGTTATTTACATGAAGGATCTTCTAGATATCCAACTAATCAACAACAACATACCTAGTGTAGTCCCACAGGTGGGATCTAGGATAGATATCCAACTAATCATAGAGCGAAATTGCAATCAAATTTATTTTAATTAGAACACTCAGAATGTCGAGTTTTTCAACACATAAAACTTATTAGACTAAATTGATTTGAGACTTCTGAAAGTTATTCTGTAAAAGAAGAAGCTCCAGTATAAAGAGCTTCCTTGCAGTACCAGGATGTAATTTTGACAGGTCCAAAAAATCCATGCTTATATTCAGGCAAGACACAAGTTTCCACTATATTGTGAAGTCTTGTACTCAGATACTCGTAACCCATCCCTTGGGTTGCCTTGAAATAATATAATCACTCCGTGCATTCAGAAAATCCAAGCTAAGACTTTGCTTTTAGTTTTTACCGCGCATCGGTGCATGTCGACAAAAAAACTTTCTTTAATTACCAAATAAGGCCAAGAAAGCTAAAATAATCTATGCAATATGAACTAGTACATAAGAAGTAGGAATAGCAAACTTCAGATAGTCAGGGTGGTCCAAGTAAATAACACCACCTGCAGACATGACAACCCCCAAGCTTGAACTGTTTGGTACCAAAACAAAAGACCAAATAGTACAGCTCATGAATCAAGGAAAAACTAGATAAACTTCTAGTTGAATGAGTCGGTACCCCCAGGAAGTGGCTAGAAAATGTAGCTTTAGGCATGAATGCACTTCCCAAAGAAAAAAATGGCAAAATGGCTACTAAAGACAAAACAAAACTATGGTCCGGAATAGAACTTTTAATAAGTGAAGACTTGATAAGTTGGAAAGCTCATAGTAGCATACTATTTGTCCTAGAACCTTTTTGATTTTTCCGGGCAATGTGCCCTGGAAATATTAACTAGCAAGCTTAAAAGTGTTTGTCGCATTTCCCATCTATAGAGGCTAACAAAAGAACTTATCATGGCCATATTACTAGCTAATTAAAAGTAGCACTAGCATTAAAACCAAAGAGAAAGGGGCCAGAAATCCAATACCTGTATCACTGAGAAGAGCACAGAAAGAATGTAACTGTGAAGCACCATAGAGACATAAATAGTCCCTACCATGCTGCTGATAAAAAGCGCTGTAAAAGGAAGTCTCTGGACACGAAAGAAGAATAATGAGATTGCAGAAAACTGAGCTATTACAATGAACGGGAAAGGTGCTTTTATCTATTTTGACAAACCAACAAGTTAGACATAAAAGAAGGCAAACCAAGATTGAGGATGATAAGGTACCTCTTTTGATGTCATGTGTGTAAGCTGATTCTTTGGACCTTTCAGGGCAAAGAACGAGCCAATAATGAATGCACAACCAATTGTGAAGCAGATAGCAAATTTCTGAGGCATCAGCACCATGACAGGGAGGAACATAGTGAATGCAATGAAGATGAAGAAAACACCAGCTGCAAGAAATAAGCCAAAGTACATGAGCGACTTCCCAGAAGGAACATTGCTGGTTGCAAATTGGAAGCTTCCTGGTAAATCTCTTACTCCTTTAGTAACCCTGTGCAGAAAAAGAAAAAGTTAACAAATATCATTAGCAAGTGAGCAATAAAACCCAAACTCCTGGAGGATTCACCTACTTTAATTAAATTGGAACACTCAAGACAAACAAAATTCATTACTTCTTTAATTGCAACATCTTACGCCTGGCCTAAATTACTGCAAGGGGTACTACCTGGTGCATGAATATACCACTAATCTTTACCCAAATTATCAAACCACTAGGTCCATGGAAGTCAATTATGAAATATCCCAGCCAATTAACAATCTCAGAGTTCACACAACTGAGTGGGAAATATTACGAGTGAATACAACCAGCAAACATCATTACACGTGAATGAATCAAATATGTCGCTGCAGCTAAATCCCAAACTAGTTGAAGACGGCTATACCCTTCAATATCTGATTGATCATTAGTTGAGTATTTCACCCTGATCAACTAAAATACCCTCCTCCTTTATCCTAGCTTGAGATAATTCATAACTATTTGGTAAATTGTTGGCTACAAAGGGATTTCTTTAGTGAATGTATCACAATCTTACTCCTATTTTTTTTTTTCAATAAATCTGTGAAAGCGAAATGGGAGAGACTTGCTCCATTAATTAATGAAGACTTTTCAAATTTACTTTGTGAACGAATCTTGAACTAAGCAAGCTCATTGAATGAAGTAGATAATACCCCACGAACTTACTATGCTCCACGAAAATCAAAATCATTTGACACCTTACGACCATGTGTCTTGAATCCTTAAGTAATTTAAGATTTTTCTGTTAATATCTTATTGAAGAGGCCATCTTTTCGCACTTAGCGAATTGAATTCATCAACGGTGACTTCACATACTCTGACCAACTAGTCTATAAATTTATTACGAGAATTTAATTGCATCCTCCTTTACAGAAAGGTGTCAGTAAATCTATCAAGGGTGAACACACTCCAATCAAGATTTATTACAAGAATAGAATACCTAGTTTTACGAAGAAACCACGGGTTCACGCGCCCCAATTTGTGCTTATAAATTCACCCCTGATTGTTAACTCCATCGTGTGTCTCGACTCTCACCAATCAATATTATGTTACATGCAAATAGCACACACCATGGCACCTTCCCTTGGATATGACATATCAGTCCATCCATCACCGAGAGGCAAATAGAAATGGGCTAAAAATTGATCCCCGGTGCAACTTCATCCCAACTGGGAAGTTCTCTAAGTCTCCTCTCACTCTCCTCACTCAGGTCTTGACTCCATCATAAATGTCTTTAATTCACTAGTGTAAGATACAAGTACATTTTTAGCCACCAACCATTTCCACGGGACCTCTACGGACTTTGTTGTGTACTTTTTCTAGGTTGATGAACACCATTTGTAAGTCTCTCTTCCTCTCCCTATACTGCTTTACCAATCTCCTTACGAGATGAATAGCTTCTATAGTTAAATGCCTCTGCATGAATTCAAATTGGACTTTGTTATCATCCTTGTTCTAACACGCGCACACACACACACCTCGACAAGGTATTGAGTCTCAAATGTCGTGTCCATACACCCCAAATCAAAATGGGGTTGCACAATGGAAAAAGCTAAACTCATTGGAAGTTATTAGATCACTTTCATTTGCTTTGTATTAAGTATTACAAGTTTAAAATTGAAAATTAAGCTGCCCCCCTCCTGTTCAAAAGATCTACATTCCAATGTACATCAAAACTTTACGTTCATTAGGTCTGATACTCAAAACTCGCCATTCTTATCAGACAAGGGAGTAAAAACTGAGACGAAATAAATTGAATGGGATATCTCACCAATCACGACCGAATTCTTCAAGCAGATATCATTATGCCTCAAAAAGTTTGAATTTTGAACAGGGTTCCAATCCAAATATTTGAATTCCCATCTTTTCAGATATATTAATGGCGAATTCTTCAAACAAACATCATAACACATCAAAAAAATTGAAACTGAACTGGGTTTTCATCCAATATTTGAATTACATTTCCATTTTCAGATACACTAATGGCGAATTCTTCAAGCAAACATCATAACACCTCAAAAAATTCAAAAATTGAACTGGGTTTTCATCCAAATACTTGAATTTCTATTTTCATTTATATTAACATCGAATTCTTCAAGCAAACATCATAACCCCTCAAAAAATAAACTAAAACCCGAACTGGGTTTAATCCAAATATTTTCAATTTCATTTCCATTTTCAATTACTAACAAAATTACACACTTACACGTTAAATGTTCCGGAAACTTTATCATTAGCCGTTCTAACAGCAGCTTCAAGATCAAACCCAAGATCAGATGATGAACCTTCATCTTGTGTAGCAGCATAAGCATTCCAATCAGCTAACAGAGACGATGGGGTCTTCTCCAGATCGTTACTTGGTCCTCCAGTAAACCATGATTGTGCTGTTTTATGCATAATTATTCTTCTTCCTTTCTTCACAAATTGGGAATTTCTCTTTTTTTTTCTTGGATTTTGGCTATGGCAGAAACAGAGTGAAGGGATCTAATGTTTATGCCCAAGGGTATTTTTGGTATATTTGGATAATTAAAGTGTATTTTTGAGCTAAAATATAACGACGAGCACATTTTTGAACCAAAAACATAAACGAGAGTTGAAGTTGATATATTTTGAATAGTTCACGACTATTTTTAACCCTTTTGTTATTAAGGATACAAGTTTTTTCCATTGTGAATTTTGAATTAGTGAGAAATTTGTGGTATAGAACATGATTTTTCCACTTATTTCTCATTGAACTAGCTTATTGAGAAAACGCATGGCGGAAATAGATTCTTAATAAAATAGTGTGAAACTTTTTAATTTTTCATTTTTGAACCAAAAACGTAAATGAGAGTTTAAGTTGATATATTTTGAATAGTTCACGACTATTTTAAACCCTTTCGTTATTAACGGTAAAAGTTTTTTCAATTGTGAATTCTGAATCAATGAGAAATTTATGGTATAGAACCTGATTTTTCCACTATTTCTCATCGAACTAGCTTATTGAGAAAATGCATGACGGAAACAGATTCTGATTGGAAAAGTGTGAAATTTTTTCTATATGATAACATTTTGTTTTCTTTTTTTCATTGATTCAATCTAAATATATAAATGGAAATAATTGCTAAAAACATTTTTCAGTTGAAAAATACTGATTTTTTAATTTTGTTTTTCTTAAATTTATTGTACTAAAACTTATTAAATTATTTTTATAATTAAAAAGTTACTCTATGCACTCAAATGTGTGTCATAGTAGTCAATGAAGTGGTTGAAAATTGTAAGGTCTTATGTTCAAAACTCAGTTAGTGACAAAGAAACCTAGACTAGATGATTTCTTTCCATTTGTCCAAACTTTGATGGACTAACTCTGATATCTGTTGGTGGTGGGAGGTGGCTGGTATTTGATGGACAAAGTTATTTGAAAATCTTTAGTGGTGTGAGGTGATAGATATCCCATCCCGTTAATTTAATCGCGTCATAAAAAATGAAAAAGTTGTTTGATTTTAATATTAAAAAGAGTTAATTTTAGGTTTAGCAAATATAAAAATCATATTTGTATGTTATAGCTATAGTTTGTATAATTACGCTTCATAGCAAACATAATATTTGCTATGACTATTAATCTGTATATTTCGGTTTACATATACATAAAAATATGTATTTATATATTTTGGTATACAAACTAAAACACAATAATTATATATAAACAAAATTACTACATATATACCACACATATGTATATCGAATGGGCTATTTCATACAATTTTCCCTATTAAAAACTGGTTAACAAGCCCAATTCTGAACATTCTATTGGGCTAGAATGCTGAAAAGGTAGTTGGGTCAAGCAAATATATGAATCAATCCAATAGCATGTTACAATATGTTTGAATAGTTGTTACGTATTGTTTCATAATATATCGTAATGTATTGTATTATGATTGTATTATATTATTTTAATAAATACAGTACTTAAATAGATTGTGTCGTTCTCCATCATTCCTTCAGGTCACACATTAACAATTTGAATGATAAACTTATAAGAAAAAAATGGTACATGATAGAGTCACTATGAAAAGATAGGGTAAAGGATAAAACGACACTATTAAATAATTATTCAAACTAACAATACAATACAACAGATAACAACCATCCAAACAAGGTGTTAAACAATCTTATGGATTTGTAATAATTAATTAATTGAAAACATGAATATATTAGTACACATTAATTTGTAAGATAATATGCAGTTTTTCAAATATCTTTTGCCAATATCAACTACTTGCAATTATACTTACACATCACCATCAATGATGGGATTGGGGTTCTAATCTTGACAAAAGGAAAAGATCTTGATACGAATAAACATTTTTCTTAAATTATTATATATATCCAATATCTAAATTAATCAGATCACTGTGTTCCAAACACTTATAACTTTATTAATACATCATTTTAGGAGTTGCTTAACTTAATTCACAATAAACCTTATTTTCATTTAATTTAGTTTAAATTTCTCACCAAAAATCTTATCTTTTGTTTTCATTTGAAAAGGGAGAATAAAAAAAAAATTACTAGTTGTATTACTTTAATTGTTGCCCTTGTGACTCAAAATGGAAAAGTCCCATGATATTTTGTGATGACACAAGGACTAAATGGTAATTAGATATGAGGATCTTTTGTTGTGATCAATCTCACTCACAAGTCTAAATCATTGTTTCCTCAAGTGGACCACCTCATTAAATACTAAAAATACCTTATACCAAACAATAAAATATTATAGATTAGCACTTTGGATTGTTAATTAAGTATATTTGTTAACACTAAGATCATCCACTTTAATTTTAGGATTATCCATTGATTATTCTTGCCATAATACTCACTTTCATTGTTTTAGCATGCCTTCTTTTCTTTTCTATTTTTGATTTTTTTAATTCTGATATCCGTATTAAAACTCGATTAAATTTGGATTCGCATTGAAACGCTCCATAACAAAGGTGACTCTTTACTTAGGGGAGTGGCACCTGGAATCTATATTTAAAAATAAATAAGTACTTACCACTCCACCATAACCTTCGTTGGTCAACATGCCTTGTCTATTACTATTGTTTTGCATATTTATTATTCACTTGAGTCAAAGATTTATCAAAAACGATCACTCTGCTTTCACAAGTTAAGAGTAAAAGTACATACACGCCGCCTTTTAGTTATAATTTTTTTTTATTGTTATATTGTGCTTTGACATTTTTTGATTCAAGCATTGGATTTGCAATCCTAAAAATTTGAGAAGAAGACTACCTTATAAATAGAGTTGTAATAATAAAATTTTAAGTCAGTATTTGAGAGAAATATAACTAAGAAAATATTAAACGATATAAAATGACAATTCTTAATGGGATAGTAGTTACAACTTACACCATTAGTACTGATTCCTACTTATACGACAAATAATTTTGTTTCCTTGTAAATAATTCTTTATTGAATTGGTTGTAAAATATATATATTTTTACTGTCATAGTATAAAATTTAATATTGTCAAGAAAAATATTTAAATTTATACTATGAATAATTCAATCTCGCGTTTCATTTTACATTGGCATAATGCATAATATGCTCTTTAACATGGTCTCAATTCATATTTATGCCCTTCAACTTTATATCTTCACAATTAGACACTTAATTTTTTATAAAGTTGAACAAATAGACACACGCATCATACATAGAAGTCTGTGTCCTACGTGTATTATGTCACGTAGGACTCATGTGTTTACATGTTCAATTTTATACAAGTTTAAGTGTCTACTTGTGCACAATCAAAGTTGGATGACATAAATGTGAAATGAAATTAAGTTAAATGACACATTTATATATGTATTATGCCTTATATATTTGTTTTCATATACTTCCTCCATTCACTTTTACTTGTCACTTTTTTCTAAAATAGATATTCATTTTTACTTGTCACTTTTGATATATCAAGAAAAGATAATTATATTTTTTCATGTTTACCCTTGACATTAAATACTCTTTCTTCAAATCATTTTCCAAGACTTAATACTCATCCCTTTGTCCAACAATACTTGTCAACTATTAACTTTGCACACTTCTTAAGAAATTATAAATAAATGGCTAATTTTACTATATCACCATTTGAATATAATAAATACAATGTCTTGAAAAATGTAATAGAGAAATAACAATTATTAATGACAAGGGTAAATTAGGAACTAAGTGTAAAACTACCCATTGATTTCATAAAGTGGAGAAGTATTGTTGGACTTGGATATCTCAAAATAGTATAGTAGACAACTATTGTTGGACGAAGGGAGTACTTAACATCATTTAATAGGGATAGTTTGGTAAAAATACGCATATCAATAATTATTTTCTTAATTGATGTATCAAGTTAAAATGTGATAAGTAAAAGTGAACGAAGAGCGTATTTATTTTGTTGTTAACGAGGCATTTTATATTTATCCTAGTTATTAACAATTTCTAGATTAAAAGACATTTTGATATATATGTGTTTTAATTTTAAAAATATGAGATTTGATTTGATTTGATTTTTCAAATTTTGTTTCTAGTCCAAACATGACAAGGAAATGGTGACATATTGCTTAATAGAGAAGGGGACCTTTTTGGTTGGTTCAATTTTCATAAATTAGTCTTATCATTGTTCCCTATATGTACTGTCATGTTAAATTGGACTACTTAAAATACCTTATCCAAAAAAATAAATAAAAAACCATTTCTATAAATTAATTACAATTTGTACTATCACTATTTTTATAGTAGTATTAATAATATTTGAATTTTTGTAAATTCTATTCTTTACCCTTTTTCCTTCCTCAATTGTTACTCTCTTTCTTATATGGTTTAACTTTTTTTCTTTTTGGTTTCCCGTGTTCTGTACTTACATTATAGACAGATTAACGGTTTAATTATGAGCAATATCTTTCTTATTTTTAGAAAGAGATAAGACATTATTAAACTAACCTTTTTCTCTTTTTATTTTTATTTTTATTTTATCTCTTGCTTTAATAAAAAGAACTAATTTTCTCTAAATTTAAACAAATTCTAAATCTTCTACTTTCTCTGTTTCAATTTGTTCGTTTCATTTTTCCTTTTAATTCGTTTAAAAAAAGAATGTCTCTTTATTTTCGATAACTTTTTAATTTTAACTCTCTTCACGATATATTTAAGACAAAAAATTAAAAATATTTTGATACATTTTAGATATATTTATTTTAAGATCACAAAATAATAATAAAAAATACTATTTAATTTCTTAAATTGTTAAAACAAAAAAAATCAAATTAAATCATGAGGGGTATTTGAAAGGGATAGTTTGGTAAAAAGAAAAAAAATACTTTGACATGATGGAGGTCACGTGGATTCATTTGATTGGTTAAGCGGCTAAAACAATTAGAAAGTGATTACATGATCTAAGCATATAGAATAATTTAAATTCTTTTGAATATTCTTATACAAATGATAATTAACAAGTACTCTAACATATTTAAAGTAAAATAAATATATGAAATGTGTGACTTAGTAATGAATAGGTGATTTCTTCGTAATTATCTAAATTTTGATGTATAAAATTATCTTATATTTGTGTTAATGAAAAATAACATGTATCATGTAAAATTAGTCACACATATATAACAAATAAACTTTATTCTTTATACTTAATTATTTAGTGCACATAATTAAAGAATTTTTATCATAAGTTTGATAGAAATTAAGGTATGACTTTTTTAGTATAATTTGTGGGCTATGAAATTGAATATTTGTTTCGTTCTCCATAAATTTTGTAGGATTGAAGTTATGTAGACACGCTAACTTGTTATGCCTTTTACAACATAACTTGTGAAAAATTATACTCGAGAAATATGAACTTATGTTTCGTAAAAATATTTGTTATTTCGCGTTAGATCTGTTTTAGCTATTATTTTGTTACTTAAAACATAAGGGATCTTCATTTTTTACAAATAAAATTTTCAAAAAAAATATCTTCTTTTATTCCATTAGTAAGTAATCTAAAAGAGATTATTCCCAATCACTTCCTCTAAGGACTATCCGATGCAATAAAACTATCGCTATACACAAGATTCGAAAAGGGTTGGACCAAACCACATGAGCTTATGTGTAGCCTGTAGGTAACCTTATCTTGCATTTCTGTAAGAGACTATTCCCAAGCTTGAACCTGTGGCCTTTTCATCATGTGATAATAACTTTTCCCTCTAAAATATCTAAATTATTCATGACATCTGCCAAAATGCTTTTCTTTTGCTTTTTTATAAGACTAAAAATATCAAGGAAAGACAATGTGCCACCTCACACAGTTTTCCACCAAATTGGGTGGGGTGGGGTGCGGGCGGGGAGGGCCTAACTTTTCCTTTTCATGAAAAGGACAGGGACCCACATGACACCCCCCTTCCCTCTTTCTCTCTCCTGCACTTTTTTATCAACTTTAATAGTATTTTATTTGTAGATATTATCACAACTCAACAGTTCATCAGCATATACATACCAAAAATAATAATTTTTTTTTATAAAAAAGACTTCCAAAACCAACCCCCACACACAAATAGAGAAAGATATTTTAGAAAGGTCATCTTTCTTGATAGGAGTTTTCTTCTAACCTTTGAAAAGAAAAGAAAAAAGCTGCTGTAAAAGGGGTTATCTGTACTTTGTTTCCCTTTTGTTGTGTTGATTTTTTTGGTCAGCTTCAAGGTTATAACAGGTAAAGTTAGTTACTTTCTTGAATTTTTTGTAAAGTTTTGATTTTTATTTATTTTTTGAGTTCATTGAGTTTGCTTCTCTTGAATCTTTGCTGGAGTTGCTGATAATTTTGATGTTGTTCAAATTTCCATTGTTTGAAATTGCTTGTAAGTCTTACTTTTGACATGGGGTTCTGTATTTTTTGAATGTTTTGTTAAAAAAGTTTTTTATTTTTGAGTTCATTGAGGTTGCTTGGTGTTTCTTGTTTGATCTGTTTGTAGATTGCTGATAATTTTGAAGTTTCTCAAATTTCCATTGTTTAGATCTTTCTATATGCTTCTCTTGAGCTCAATCTCTTTGTTTTTGATGTCCTTTGTTGATGATTCCTTTTACCTTGTTGTTCAAATTTTTATCCCCTCTAGCTTAAGATAATTTAATAAGGAAAAAATTGTAATTTTTTTTTTGTTTTTTGTGGTAGATATTAATGATGCTTAGAAAGAAAGGAAGTTGTGACTGTGAAAGTTCTACACTGTTTGTCTGGATGATTGATTCTCAATTAGTTTGTAGCATTTTTTTCCCTTTATTGACTATAGTGGCATAGTTGACTTTTCCTTTTCTATTATCTTTTAAGTTGAATTTAAAAGTATTATTTTGTTGACCAAGATCTCAATTTGAATTCATGAAAGAAGGTAAGTTTTCTTATTTTGGATGGGAAAAGATATCAGAATATGAAGGATAGACTTGTACTATATTAAAGATTGCATCTTTTTTACTCATCAGCCTTTGATAATGCAGATTCTTGTTCCTTATTGCAGAAGAGTACGAAATCAGTTGAGCAAATCATCTTCTGTCACGAAACGTTGTAAACTTTCTGCTTGAAGGTTAAAGATCTGTACATTGATTCTGGTCTAGAATAACTGAGAAAAAAAAAGTTATGGGTTATATATGTGAATACTGTGGAGAGCAAAGATCAATTGTATATTGCCGGTCTGATGCAGCTTGTTTATGTTTGTCGTGTGATCGAAATGTCCATTCTGCAAATGCCCTTTCACAACGTCATTCCAGGACACTTATATGTGAAAGATGTAATTCACAACCAGCTGTTGTTAGATGTGTTGAGGAGAGAACATCTCTTTGCCAGAACTGTGATTGGTCAGGTCATGGTAGTTCTAGTTCAGGTTCATCAATGCACAAGAGACAAGCACTTAGTTGTTATACGGGATGTCCTTCCGCTGCTGAACTTTCTAATATCTGGTCATTTTTATTAGATGACCCTTCAATTGGTGATACTTGTGAACAGAGAATGGGTTCAATGAGCATCAATGATAACCGTCCTAGGGATGGTCAAGATCCTCAAGGAAAGGACAACTCACAAAATGTGTGTGCTGCAGTTGAAGTGAACGACATGAATATTTCAGAAAAATCGAATCTTTTAGTGGAATCGTCTATGCCTACTTTTGACAACAAGCTGCATAATGTGGAACCACCTATTGGATCTTCGTCGAAGGTAATCTAAGTTGATGTTTTGCTAGAAGTGAATAACTTTTGCCTGATATTTTTTGTCCTGATACTGAATGGAACTTTGTGGAACTGATTCCCATGTTTTTGGAAGACATTAGTGTTGTGTCCTTGATGAAGCTATGACAATTGACTGTAGATATAAAAATGCCCCACTTTTGTTAGCTGCTGGCTCCTTAAACCCAAGGTTGTCTTGCAACAACTATTCTTCAGCGATGGCCTAACAAACTTGATTTTGGATTTGACAGTGCATTGTTCTTTTATTACACTTCACAGGAAATTAGTGGAGTTCTAAGAGTGTCAAAATGATTGAGGAAAGATAAACTCTAATTTCTGACGTTCTCTTCTATCTTCAGAAGAACTCCATATTCTTTATTTAGCATTTGATTGCATTTACATCCTAGTATCTGTTAAAGGTTGAGTTGGTTATTTAGCATGTGTTCACCTTGTTTCTCTTGAAATCGGTCTGTGGTAGGTCCAGTTCCTCTAAATTGACAAGTGCCATTCTTCAGAGACTTGTAGTCCTGGATTTGTTCCCTGTTAAAACGTTTCTTGGCTAGTTTGTTATATGTGAGTTTGGACTGTTTTATATTGATGATAAGTTTTTTTTGAAATGATCTTTTTCCACATTTTTCTGTTTTTATTTTGTCGATATGTCGTACATCATTTTGCCAAATGCTTAGCAACTCTGCTCCTGATTCCTGAATCCCGACGGCTTGGTGGGGTTGGGGGGAGGAGAGGAAATGGTTAACTAAAAATGTCTGTGCTTGAAGCATGATTGTCTCTCCTTTTGTCACTTTTGAGAATTTTCTTGAGCTATTATCTTTATCGACTTTCAGGGCTGCTATATGGGAGCAAAGGGCTCTAGTTTATTTGAGGAGGATCCTTATTGTGATAATCTCATTATGGATGCGGTGGACTTGAGTATTGAGAATTATGAAGAGCTATTTGGTGATTCTCTCAATTATCCGGATGAGCTATTTGAGAATGAAAATTTGGATAGCTTCTTTGGGATGAAGGACATAAAAGGTGCCGACTACAGCTACTGTGATGTCAATGCTGCCGAGGTGGGTCTGAGGATTAACTGTATCATTAACACTGTTGCATATACTTCAACTGCCATATAATTTTCGTTGACTATTAGTTTTTTCACAGTGATGGCATGCCATTACTATTACTGTTAGCTAGATCAAGAACCTATGAACTACTTGACTTTTTCTCTCGTCATGTCTAGTTAGTATAATCATTTCTCTTCATTTACAGTTTGACACTACTTATCAGAAACATTTCTCTTCATGTTGAAGGATGTCCACCAAATGTGTAATGTTCTTTTGTAGTTTTCTAGTTTGTGCCTTCTTTTGTTTGTAAAGAAAAGGAAAGAGAGAATGCCTCACTCAACTGTCAGGGGCTGGGGACCCGATCTTCATTAGTTTATAGCATGAACCATTTAAAATATTTCTTAAAGGGGGAGAGCGCTAGTCTAATCACCGGTGTACCCATACAATGGTCAGTCTGGTCTCATCCCTAGTCACCCAGCAGCAATAAACATGTTGTTTCATTGTATGACTGGTAGTCGTAAATTACCTCTTGGGGCTAAGGTGAAGATCTCGGTGCTCTTGTGAGTTTTCAAGGCATTACACCATTGGGATACTTCCAATAAACTTGAGTATCCGCTGTCAACATTAGGTTGAAGTGAGAGAAATTGATCTGGGATGGAAGGACTCAAACCTCTGAATAGTGAGTCAAAGCCCGAATGGAATGTGGTTCTGGTGGCTGAATTATTATAAATTTAGCTGGAAAAAGTACAATACAAAGATAAGAGGTAGATAGATTCTTTTGAGTTTTCTGCTAGTTCTGATATTTGTCACTTGATCGGTATTTGCAACTTAAATGGATCAATTCCCATTCAAGCAATTGACATTAATAGTACCCGTTGCATGTAAAGAAGGAATACTTCTAGCTTTTCAACCTTTATTGGACTGGGAAAAACAGTAGTATCTTAAGGAGTTATTGGGTACCTGTTGCTGGTGAAGGTGACAAGTATCCTGTGGAATTAGTCGAGGTGCACGCAAGCTTGACCAGACACCACGGTTTATAAAAATAATAGAAAACAGTAGTATGTTGCACGAGGAAAGTTTCCTATAGTTTAGCAAAAGTTTTAGGACCTGCGACTGATGCACCAATTAGTAAATAACCAATCTGGATTGAGGTGCTGGAATCTAGTATTTTCACATGATTAAGGGTTCCTTCTAAGTTCTTGATAATTGATGGTCCCAGCACTGATTTCAGGTAAAGAGAGTTGGAAGCTTATATCTATCGTAACCGTGTATTATTAATAGTAGGACTCCTTTTACATAATACTAGTTTCGTTGGTTCTTTTCAATCACGGTAGGTTGGACAATTATGCTATATGTTGTATCAGGTTTTGGACTATGTCTGTTTTTCTTTAACTTTTGGATGTGATGTCAAATGCTGCGTTTTGATGCTTTTAATGAATTCACTGTGTCGGTATGTGATAGGTTTGTTTCTCAGTTACAAAAAAGGAAATTAGTTTTGTTTCAACAAATATTAAACAGTTAAATCATCTATAGATGTTGAAATTTTATTCTGGCCTGTAGATATCGTACACATGCAGACGTGACGACTGCTCCTGCTATATTTTTTCACTAACCGCTCCCTTTATTTTATCACAGACAAGTCAATAGAACATTTGAAATATTTCAGAGTATTATTACATATTGTCATTTACATTCTACCGTTTGTTGTTTATGTGCAGTGTTTGAAGAATGCATTGCATTTTAGCTGTATTTTTCTGTTTTTATTGTGTGGGTAATTCATTTAGTTTGTGAGAGGGGGCGGAGTAAGAGAAAGGGGTTAGAAATCAGTCGAGAAACAGAAGACAGACAACTTGCTGAATTAGCATGTAAGGGTCCACAATGAATTGGTAGGAAAGACCATCTTGGATATGTATTTCTGTTCATTCATCATTGCTATTTTATTTTTTTTGAATTAATAACATTAGCATGATGTTTAGAAAATGTCTACTCTGAAGTTATTACGATGTTCAGATATCTGTAGTCAGAGCTGGCACAGACTACTAATACAACAACATACCCAGTGTGATCCACAAGTAAGGTCTCGGGAGGGTAGAGTGTACGCAGATCTTACCCCTACCTTGTGAGGTAGAGAGGTTGTTTCCAATAGACCCTCGGCTACAAACAGAACTAGTATGCAGCATAAAAGCCATGCATATTCCATACTATGCCTGAGGCTAGTTCTTAACCCGATTTCTATTACGTTCTTGGCGCTTTATGTCCCAAAGCAGCTACCACCCAGACTAGCTTGGGTTGAGACATAGTTGTTGACTTCTTGTATGAGCTAGACCCAAACTGATATGTTTACATTGGACTAGCCATCATCAACGGACCTAAATTATTTATTTGAAGGATTTCCGACCACCAATTTCTGGAGTGGAGATAATCACTTTTTTAGTAATTGACTTTATTAGGAGGATATGAAGGCCACAGATTCGGGTAGAAGGTTAATAGGTTGTTTACTGTTGTCGCGCTTTTTGGTGGGATTAGGTTTGGTGGTAGTCTGGAGCACCGTGTGTGTCGTAGTATTAGCCTTATTCGTGTAGTTTCTTGCTTTTTGATATCTGTTATCATATCAGTTCCTGTTCCTTTTTTGCTTTCCATATTAGTTGTCATGTTTTCTTCATTGCCGTATTTCTTCGCTCAAAACTATTTTGATTTGATGCACTTGAGCCAAGGGTCTTTCTGAAAACAACCTCTCTACCTCCATGAGGTCGGGGTAAGGTCTGTGTATACTCTACCCTCTCTAGACCCCACTTTACGTTGTTGAAGATTTGTAATTTTTCATCTGGATTTGCTTGACAATTGAAGAGTAGTAAGGTTTTCTTGCTGGTAATCTGACCTCTTAATTGCAACACATTACTTCTGCTGCATAGCATGACATATCTTTTTTGGTTTGCCAACCTTTAGCAGGATCTAGTACTAGATATGACAACAACATACCCCGTGTAGTCCCACAAGTGGGTTCTGGGAGGGTGGTGTATATGCAACCTTACCCCTAATTGGTAGAGAGGTTGTTTCTGATAGACCCTCAACGATCTAGTACTAGATACCAAAACAAATTATTGATACCTTCCTGTAGTGCAGCACATCTATTTTCTCTCTTTTACTTCCCTACATCTTTATGCTTGTGAATGGTATATCTCTATATTCGTCTTATTGTATTCTGGTGCTCTTATCATGTCGTCTGTGATTATTCTTTGATCTTGCCGGGTAAGTCTTACGCCAGTCATACTAAATGTGGATGAACCTAAATCTGTTAATACTTTACCAGGGGTCATCAAATTGGCGTGTGAATACAGTGCAGCCAACATGTAGCGATGCAGCATCTGCAGATTCCATGATGAGCTGCAAGACGGATTCTATCCTTTACTTTGCTAGACAATCTAGTCTCTCAGTTTCCAACCAAACTGGTGGAGAATGCAGTGCTGGAGATCACCAAGACTGTGGAGTCTCCCCGATGCTCCTAATGGGCGAGCCACCATGGTGTCCTCCATGTACTGAAATTTCATCGACATCGACTAGCAGGAGCAATGCTGTGTTGCGCTACAAGGAAAAAAAGAAGACAAGGAAGTAAGTTCTTGTTTACTAATCGTTGATATGTCATTAGTCATGCACGTGTCAGTATCATCTCAAGTTTTGTTCAGTTGCGTCATCGTATCACATTGAAACCGAGAAATGGTACCACTCTTAATAAGAGTCTTTAGTTCCTTAGAACTGGTTGAGATACCTTGTTTATTTAGCTTATGTGCACCATGATTCCAGAGTAGGTTATCAATACCTTTTAATAGTCTTTTTATAATGTAATAGATTTGACAAGCGAGTGAGATATGTTTCCCGTAAGGCAAGAGCTGATGTCAGAAGGCGTGTGAAGGGACGGTTTATCAAGGCTGGTGATGCTTACGACTATGATCCTCTCCCGACCAGAAGCTATTGATGGTAAACTTGTTGTCATATATGGTAAACAAACAATCCGTTTTAAATTGGGACCAAATGATTTGAGTTTTACTCCAAATGGATGAAAGAATACCATTCTTGTAATTGCAATGACAAATTGTATGATTGTGTCTCAGGGGATCACGTTGTTTCTGAGCAACGAAGCTCAAAGCAGATACGTCGTGCCTCAATTTGTCAACTAAAGAATGCTGCAGAGAAGTGAGAGTTCGTCATTTCTGGAGCACATGATCAGTCTTCTTTCTGGAGAGTGATCAAGATTCACCACGAGTACGCTGAACTTTCTCTGCTTCTGTTCTTGCAACTCTAACTAGGTGACTTCACACATTTGAAGTACTCATGAACTTAGCTGCACGTTTACTTAGGTCCGGAGATTGTTAATTCCTCGGCTATTATGTTAACAAATCATGTATATTATGATCAGTGTGTAGAATTTAAATGCTATAACGAGCTATCGAGAGAGACGAAAGCTTGCTTTTGTAAACTAGTTCATTTATGTTGTTAGATAAAATGGTGATGTTTACATCAGGTGGCCACTTTTGTCGCGTTGTATTTAGAAGTTGGCCACTTTTTCGAAATTAGACCCGTGGTTTGAATAGTAGTTTTGGATTATAAACTTCAGACCACTGGTCTAGTTTCGAAAAAATTGCCATCTTCTATGTACAAGGCTGTAAATGGCTATTTGCGTAAATCGACCGTTAAATTGTGTAGCAGAGTCTTGAGAGGGCTAATAATATTATCACTCTGTAATAACACAAATTGTAGTTTTTGGTACTGTGGACATCACATTGGAATATGTATTATCGTCTTATTGTCTCTTCTATGTGTTTGAGACGTGAAAATAGTCACTAATGCTTACATTAGAGGAGGTTGTTTGGGGTGTGATCCTTTTTCGAATCATACGTGAACGTGAGATGCTTTGTGCATCGGATTGCTCTTTTTATCTTATTGTCTCTTGAAATCCAATTATTTATGTCATATATTTGATTGTGTGTTGCAAGTTTCTAATTACTTACTATAGTTATATGAGATTTTTACACAGTAGCCCAACAAAGTCACAACAACAAATACTTTTTTTTAACTAAATTGTTTTAGCTTGTATAACCAATGTGTATACATTATATGCTGATAATATATTTGTTATATACATGTTATACACCGCGTACGACTCATTTTTCATGGGAGTTTTAAGTCAATAGCAAGAAAATTTTAGTCATGCATAGTAGTGATGTTGTATCACATTTGATTATACTCATGTATTGATCGTACCTGAATTTAATCTCGTTGTGTGGCCATGACAATCACACCTCTCTATAACAAGTTAACATCCATTTTTATAACATTATTTCACGATAACAAATGGAATCGTTTTCAAGGAAAGGACCAAAATAATCCATTTCATTGCATAATGCGAGGAACTAGAAAGTGAAGAAATGTCAAAGATTCATCATTATAAATTTATTATTAGTTTTTAAGGATTTTTATTAATGAATTATTACTATAATTTGATATTATAAAATTAAATAACAAATAATCTTCTAAACATAAATTTTAAAAAAATATGGGTATTTTTCTTCTATAAGAACCAATAAGATTTAAATGTTATTGTTTTTTTAAGGTGTATAACAATATTCATCACTATAAAATGTATGTAATAAATGTTTCGAATAAACTAAATTATTATAAAGAAGTTTGACTATATTTTTATTTCATTCATCATTAATAAACTTATAATTAATTAATTAATCCACTATTATGCCAAGAAAAAAAGAAGTCACATAATCTATAATCATATTACAAGCATCTTATATAAATAATTGTACTTTGTGCTATATATATATATCCTCCCATATATTTTTTCCAATACACAAACATTATTTTTCTTTACTCTTTAAAAAATAAAAGTTCTAATTTCACCAAAAAAAAAATTCCAAGGAAATCATGGCTGAATATAAGTATGTTAGCCTCAGTGATCTTCTGAAAAATCAACCGATTCATATACCAAAATTCAAAAATTCAGATTTTTTCGATGGAAACACTTCATCATCATCACAATTTTCTTTGGTAAATTCTTCTCCAGATCAACCAGAAGTCGAAGAATTCAATGACAAATTCTGTTTTTTCTTAGAAATAGTTGAACTTCCATTGAAGTTTGTTTCGTTTATTAAGAAGTGCTTTGTAAGTTGACCTAGGGCGTAGTTGCATACGTCGAAAGATGGTCAATTGAATATCGTTTTTATCTATATATTACATATATAGATGATTGCTATATTTATTGTTGTTGTTTAAGGGGGGGGGGGGCGGGGGGGGGGGTTAAATCAAGTTTCATCATTTTTAGTCTTGTTAGGTGAAGTTGTTCTATAAAAATTTGGAAAAAGAAAAGATTTGAATTATTGAGATGAAATTTGTCACACTGTGGAATTTCAATAAACTCTTAAATAGGAATTGTCCAATGTCCTTTTAACTACTATATGACCGTGAATATTTCAAAATTTTATTTTCAAATATTTGTTGGCCTTAGATTTTAGAACTTGATTACAGTAAGGGTCATTTGGTTTGATGTAAATAATACGACATATGTCATAACGAAACTGATGACAAAAGAGGAAAAATTGGGAACTTTAGAATTACCTTCTAAAGAAATTTGCTTAATATTCAGCAACACACAAACAAGTAAGGAATATTTAGGTCAACCCATTTTTTTTGGATGACACCAAATTTTAACGTTGACTAGAAACAACTCAACAACAGTCAGACAAGTAAGAAATATTGAGGCTAACCAAAAGATTGGATAGAACCAAATTTAAATGTTGACTAAAAAAATTATAGTGAAATATACAATCAATCAATATTTACCAAATTTGAAAAATAAATAAATCAGAAGAAATAGTCCCTGCCTCTTATTTTAATTTTTCTGATTTTGATGCGTGAATTAGTTGTATGAAGATTAGTAATACGAATTATTTCGAAAATGATATATAACATAAAAATTATTATACGACTAATAGATAATACGTGAATTGATTTTGAGGAATTATGCATTTTATATATCTTTGGATACTCGTATCTACATATTGCTAGTACATGTATTATATATAGTCTACCTTCTATTACATATATATAAAATAATGTATAAATTTTTAATAACTTATACATGCATCAGTAACATAACGTTAATTTTCGATATCAAAATCTGCACCAAAAATCAAACATGATATAAATCAACTAATTTATCT
The DNA here is from genome assembly GCA_029007595.1 of Solanum commersonii. Classification (NCBI taxonomy): domain Eukaryota; kingdom Viridiplantae; phylum Streptophyta; class Magnoliopsida; order Solanales; family Solanaceae; genus Solanum; species Solanum commersonii. Next base: position 936,905 of record JAJTWQ010000033.1, read on the forward strand.
ACCAACATTAGCTTAGTTTATAACTTAATCAATTTGAATAGAAAATAATGAAATTATCAAAATTTTATGTGCTTTGTTTATCGATCTCATATGATAGGTATGACTAATCTCAGATAGGAATTTTAAAAATATTTTCAGGTTTATTTGGTTAAAAATTATTTTTTTCTACATAAATAAGTTTTTATGTGTTTGAAACGTGAAAATAGTCATTAATACTTCTGGAGTGTTATCCTTTTTCAAATCATACGTGAATGCGAGATACTTTATGCATCAGACTGCTCTTTTTATCTTATTTGTCTCTTGAAATCCAATGATATATGCCATATATTTGATAGTGCATTACAACTTACAAGTTTCTAATTACTTACTATAGTTATTTGAGATTTTTACACAGTAGCCCAACAAAGTCGCAACAACAAATACTCTTTTTTTTAAAAACTAAATTGTTTTAGCTAGTATAACCAATGTGTATACATTATATGCTGATAATATATTTGTTATATACATGTTATATACTGAGTATTCACCGCGAACATTATATGCTGACTCATTTGTTTTCATGTTATATACTTTTAAGTCTCATTTTTCATGGGAAAATTTTAAGTCAATCATGCATACATAGTAGTGATGTTGTATCACATTTGATTATACCCGTTTATTGATCGTACTTGAAATTAGTCTCGTTGTGTGGCCATGACAATCACACCTCTTTATAACAAGTTAACATCCATTTTTTATAACATTATTTCACGATAACAAATGGAATCGTTTTCGAGGAAAGGACCAAAATAATTCATTTTATTGCATAATGCGAGGAACTAGAAAGTGAACAAATGTCAAAGATTTAAGGTTATAGATTTATTATTAGTTTTTAAGATTTTTTTATTAATGAATTATTACTATCATTTGATATATATTATAAAATTAAATAATAAATAATCTTCTATAACATAAATTTTAAAAAATTATGGGTATTTTTCATCTATAAGAAACAATAAGATTTAAATGTTAATTATTTTTTAAGGTGTATAACAATATTCATCGCTATACAATGTATGTAACAAATGTTTTGAATAAACTAAATTATTATAAAGAAGTTTGACTAGATTTTTATTTCTTTCATCATTAATCCCTATAAACTTATAATTAATTAATTAATCCACTTCTATCCCAAGAAAAAAATATGTCACATAATCTATACTCATATTACAAGCATCTTATATAATTATTGTACTTTGTGCTATATATATATATATATCCTCCCATATATATTTTTTTTCAATACACAAACATTATTTTCCTTTACTTTAAAAAAATTAAAGTTCTAGTTTCACCCAAAAAAAATTTCCAAGGAAATCATGGCTGAATATAAGTATGTAAGCCTCAGTGACCTTCTGAAAAATCAACCAATTCATATACCAAAATTCAAAAATTCAGATTTTTACGATGGAAACACTTCATCATCACCACAATTTTCTTTGGGAAATTCTTCTCCAGATCAATTAGAAGTCGAAAAATTTAATGACAAATTCTGTTTATTCTCAAAAATAGTTGAACTATCATTGAAGTTTGTTTCGTCTATTAAGAAGTGCTTTGTAAATTGACCTAGGACGTAGCTGCATACGTCGAAGGATGGTCAATTGAATATCTTTTTTTTTTTTAAAATCTATATTATATAGATGAAATATGACTCTTATATTTACATTTGACTTTTTAGGTATTCTTAGCGAAGTTCTTGATTTAGTCGCTTTGATTGATATATTTATTGTTGTTTTTTTTTGGGGGTGGGGGTGGGGGGTTAAATCAAGTTTCTATCATTTGTAGTCTTGTTAGGTGAAGTTGTTCTATAAAAATTTGGAAGAAAAGATTTGAATTTATTGAGATGAAATTTTGTCATACTATGGGAATTTCAATAATTCTTAAATAAAAATTGTCCAATGTCCTTTTAACTAGAAACAGATTTTCATTTTGATTACAATAACAACGATGAATGCTATAACAAAAAACAAAAGTAAGAAATATTGAGGCTAACAACAATCAAAAGATTTGGTATAGAATCAACGTTAATTTAGCAACAACCAAACGTTCACTAAAAAAATTATTGTGAAATATACAATCAATCAATATTTACCAAATTTGAAAAATAAATAAATCAGAAGAAATAGTTCCTGCCTCTTATTTTAACTTTTCTGATTTTGATACATGAATTAGTTGTATGAAGATTAGTAATACGAATTATTTCGCATATAATATATAATATAAAAATTATTATACGACTAATATAGATAATACGTGAATTGATTTTTAGGAATTATGAATTTTTATTTATCATCTACATATTGCTAGTGCATGTATTATATTTAGTCTACCTTCTATTACATAAATATATAAAATAATATATAAATTTTCAATAACTTATACATGCACCAGTAGCATAACGTTAATTTTCGATATCAAAATCTGCACCAAAAATCAAACATGATATAAAGCAACTAATTTATATACCAACATTAGCTTAGTTTATAACTCAATCAATTTGAATAAAAAAAAAATGACATTATCAAAATTTTATGTTCTTTGTTTATCGATCTCATAATTTAGGGGTGTTCGTGGTTCAGTTTGGATCGGTTATTGGTTAAAACCAAAACCAAACCAAATCAAACGAAAAAAATTACCATCGGTTTGGTTCAGTTTTTTTGGTTTCTTCAGTTTGAAAGTAATAAATTTTTGAGGACATACGTATCTTGATAGACACAAACACCTAGTACATGAGCAATCCACTGAAAATCTATTGTCGGTTCAATTAAGCAATTAAACAATACTAAAGTTATCATTACACGAACAAAGTAATTCAATTAAGAGAAGGTGTAACTATCTTATGAAAGGTATGGTAGGTAAAGACTAAAATAATGAATTTTGATGGACTTGGACTTATGATTGTAATAGATGGATTAAAATTTAACTGTTGGACTTGATAAAATAGTAAAGTTAAAGACTAAAGTTACTTAAAATTTAACAAAATATTTATATTTTATTTATGAATGATATATAAATAATTTATCGGTTCGATTTGGTTATTTTTTAGTAAAATCAAAACCAAATCAAATAGTAGCGATTTTTCAAAATTTAAAATCAAACCTAACCAAATCAAACCAAATTTTGGTTTTTTTAATCGATTTAATTCGGATCGCGGTTCGATTTGATTTTTTAACCATAACCATGAACAGTCCTATCTCATATGATAGGTATGACTAATCTCACATAGGAATTTTTTAAATAATTTTATATTTGTTTGATAAAAAAATTTTAAAAATTATTTTTTCTACGTAAATAAGTTATTTGAAATTGTAATATATATTTTTTTTCAATGTCGATATCCACTGTATCATGCTTGTTTTATATGAATAATCTCAATAATATTTTTCATCAGAACCCCAAATCGACAAAAAGAAGTCCAAAGATGCGTCTAATTAAGTATCTTTTTAAATTCAAGTTGTATGATTTTTTTTAAAAAAAATTCACCCTTTATTATTTTTATTATTATGGGCAGATGAGGACAAATATCTAGCTTTTATAAAGTAACAAATTTGGCCAAAATTACGAGGTAAAGACGCGTGAATACCATATGAAAAGTATGTATGAATGCTTTTTCCTAATTTATTTTTTTGGGTACAAAATAATAATCTTCATTTCATTTAATATTTGGCCACGTGAAGACTGAGTTTGTATCCACTATCCAACAAAAAAAACAAATAAAAATCAATTTTGTTCTATATTTAATAGTATATATTTTGATATTTGATTAATTTGAATATTAATAAAAAAAAATCATATTAAAAGACAAAATACTCTCTATCACTGATGACTCGACTTTTTAGAATTCTAAATTTTCAAAGTAAGAATAGTAAAGGTTCATTAGAACTCTCAAATTATTATTAATATCAATTTAATTGTTGTCTTAAGTTACTTATGAAGCGGTCACAATTTATATCTACTATTTTGATTCATTTTCTCAAATAAAGCCGTTAAATATCATTCACATATCTTTATACTGTTACTTGGTTCGATTTTAGAAATTCATATCCTTGAAAATTCGTGGATTATCTCTTTGGAATTTTTTATTTTCTGATATTCTGAAATTATAATCTTTAACCACAATTTAAAATCATATTCAATTTTAAATTTAAAAATATATATTCAATAATTTAATAGGCTTCTTGAATTATTCTAGAGAGTTCCAAGAACGATAAGATATTTATGAGAAGTCATCATCTTGCTGATGCAAAAGTTTTATTAACTCCTATTTTATATTATATAATTTCAACTTTTTTTTGGAAAACGTTCAAATTTCACTTTGTGAAAGAGCTTAAATTTATCTTCGATTGACAGTTGAGGTCAAATCTATTACGTTCTTGTATAAATAAAAAAAGTGATCAAATTTGTTTTCACATAATAGATAAAGAATTTTGTGGTAATTATTAGAGATAATAATATAATTTTTATGTTATATTTAGTAGTAATAATATAATATGATTTATTTGAAAGACACTCAAATAAATGTACTAAAGACTTTAGCGATTTTAAATGTAATGATATTGACTCAATTTCACTAAATATTTTTGCGATAATATATATTACCTAAAAAAATAATTTGTTTCCACTTAAATGTCTCTTTTATTGTAATGTAATTATATAATAGTCCGAATTTAATTTTTAATTTTTTTTCTTTTTATTCGATGATCAATATTTATATTAGGACTAACTCGATTAATTCATTTCCAAAAACACATTTCCAATAAGATTTTTCTATTTTAAAAGATTCAAGCTTAAAACTTCTAATTAGGAATAGAAAGATCTTGACTGCAATCGATTCATCTTGTTCCTTCAATTTACAAAGTGGTAATATCCAATTGGTATCCAATAAAACCATATTTTATTTAATTTACAAAGCTATCTTGGTCCTCCTAGTATATTGTTGTACTAAAAGATATATTTCTTTATTCTCACCATATATAAATTAATAATAATAGTACAAATAGGTATTGGGATGAGCTAAAGTTTGTCCACATATATACTACTCCTAAGTTCCAATTTTTGTGAAGAAATTAGAAGTAGAAAGATCAAAATATTTAATTTTAATTATGCATTTATATGAACATATATTATTTTCAAAAATAAAAACTATATATTTAAAAATTACATGAAAAACACGAGACAACATAATTATTGATTATAAATAATTTATTAAATTGAGAAAATTATAATTTTAAAAACTTATTTGACTCTCAAATAATAACACTACTAAAAATTGCAAAAAAAAAAACTAAGCGATTCTGTCGATTTGTCAATATAATTTTAAAATTTTATTTTTCACATAAAGATGAGTAAAACTATAAAAATAATGTACTTAAAGAAATGAAATTGAGGATGCCCATCAATTATATAAAATATACAAATATAAGTTTTTACTGAAAAATCAGTATTAAAAAAATAAAATTCTGTCGATATTTGCTCATATTAATCGAGACACCAATTTTAGGGTATAATCGATGAACGTTTGTTAATTTTTTGCTTTATTTTTAGTAGTGTAACACCCCTACTCCCCTAGTATAAAATAGGGACTAGATACCATCTTTTGGTAAAAAAAGATAAAGCATTATCTTATCTTCAACTCTACATGTTCATTTCTTGATTGGAATCATTGGAGAATAAAGAATCTAAAAGATGTAAAAGTTTTTTAGATAACAATAATTATTTCCCCCTCCACCTTTTGAACCCTAAAGAGTTGATAGAGACTTGACATGTTGTTCAAACGGATTCTGATACAGTGATGAGACTCCTTTACCCTCAATCAGCGGTCTCGAGTCTGATTCTTAAATATGAATTTTTTTTTGTTAAAAGCATCATGCATCCTAAATAAATCATGTAATGCGCGATCAGAATTTAGTCGAGATTTTAATGAAGGCTCCAGACTCTGATTAAAAAAAAAGAAAAAGACATGACTTGTTGTGTTCTTTTTTTTATATCTATAAAATGATGAAATGACTGATGTTATCATTTTCCATATTTTCATTATTATTTTTTAGGAAAAAGTAATATTTTTCTTGTTGCCATTTGTATAAAAGATAGTGAAGAGGGGTATGGGGGTCCTCTATGGAAAAATAATTATGTAGAATTTTTTTTTTCTTTCTAAAATTGACACGTAATCTTTTATAACAAGATAGAAGAAACAAAGAAATATTGGGTCCCTATGGTTTAAATGCTACAAATTGATTAATATCTTTTGTGTTTATTGAGGAGATATATAGTATATTATACGTATAGGACTAAGTATTATAATATGTGAAAAAAGAAAAATGTAATGAAGAAAAAAAAAGTTGAGGATCACTATTAGACAATATTACAATATTGAACTAGTTACATAATATGTTTCGATAATTTCAGCTAATCGATTGCTAAATAGCTTTTAATTAATTGAATTTTCTTATAATTCAATGCTAATCTATAGCTAAATAGAATTAGTATGAGATTTTTACTGTTTAGCTGTAAAATTTTATTCATCGTTAATATTTATTTTATAGCTCCAACGAAAAAATAACTACGGAAAAATGTCAAATATACTCCTGTACTATTACAAATAGTTTACATATACCCCTCGTTATACTTTCGGTCCAAATATACCCTTACCGTTATATTTTGAGCCAAATATACCCCTCATCCTTTAAATATTTGAATCTCAATATTAAAATAGATAAGTAGAGGGTTGGGATTAATTTGAAATACCCATATCCTTTTGTCCAAACCTAACACCCAAAATAATCCACTTAAACACCTTTTTGTCCAAACCCATTTATAAGCAAACAAAAGCACAACCAACTGTTTGTCAAAAACATTACTAATGGATTAGCTTCACGCAGTACATGAATTTGGTTTTTATAATTACTGTTTTCATTTGTTTTGCCAATCAAAAATACAAAATGTTGAAAAAAAAATTCAATCTTTTTAAAATAGTTCACTGTATGTTATTCTTATTGTGTTCATTGTCTCGATTTAATTCTGAAATATTTGAAAGTTCAACTGATATGGTGCTTGAAATTTCATTGGTTTCGATTCACCAGCTAAAATTATAAGGCACATTCGGTGGAGAAGTAGGAAATGAAATTGTTGGGTCTTCGAATCTACATTCATATTTATGGCCGAATTACTTCTAAAATTTGTGAATGGAAGTTGTTGTAAATCAATGGAATATTGAAAAAAATCTGTGTTAGTATTTTTTTTAATTGCAATTTTCTCTTGGCGGATATTATTGAGCCAACAGTTTTGGCCTTTTGGGTTCTTTAAATTTGACGATGAGTTTAAAAAAAATTCTAAGTTGTTCAATATTTTTTCACTGTTGACTCATCAAAATTTCAAGTTATTGAGATTTTGAAGTGACTGTGTGTGTTCGGATGTTGAGAATCGTCAATTTAGATGAATACAGTTATTATTGAAGCGGTCAAAATTGAATCGAAGATTGTTATTTTCGTGGCATTACTCCATTGTTGTATGTTGATATTAGAAGCTTTATTTGGGTTGGGTTATGAGTTATTTTGGGTGGTTGTTTGGACGAAAAAAAGGATATGGGTACTTCAAATTAATTCTAGCCCTCCACTTGTCTATTTTAAGATTGAAATTCAAATATTTAACTGATGAGGGATATATTTGGCCCAAAGTATAGCGGTAAGGGTATATTTAGCTCGAAAGTATAACGAGGGGTATATGTAAACTATTTGCAATAGTACAAGGATATATTTGACCCTTTGCCCTAACAACAATATATATTCAACGTCAGCTTCAGTAATTTTTCAACGAAAAAGTGATAAAGAGAAAAAATAGAAGAGAGAGAAGATCTTCAAAATCTCTAATTTAATAGGAATTTTATTGAAAGTACTTGTATGTATATTATGTAAAGATCTTCTTGTTGTATTTTAAAAGTCAAATAATATTTTGTAAGTTATAAAAAATATGAGATAAGCTACTTTATTTGATCACATACCATAGTAAGTAGCATTTTTTTGATATATCATGGTGTAATGGATGAGGTTGCTCTAATCAATAGATGAGATTGCTTTTCTCTTAATTAAAGGTATTAATTTTGAGCGTTTAGTATAAAAAAAGTGCTACCTTTTGAGTGAGTCCTACCTAACATAAATCTGACTTAGTTAGGCTCTAAAGTGGATATCAAACACCGAATTAAAAAAAACATCTTCCGATAGGATAAAATATTATCTTTTACCATCTTTCGATATTGAAGTTTGCCCATGTAGAAGTTATTCGAAAAAACACTCTATTATCAATCATTTGAAGAGTTGCACCAAATGGTGGTGACTTGCCAGAATTTGTAGACAATAAAATTCACGTCGAGAAAACAATAATCAAGAATGGAAGAATTATCGCAACAATCGTTTTATTATTTCAAAGTGCGAGTGTTACAATTTCTATGATTCCTCTGAATTCGCCTTTTCAAATATAAATTCAAGGGCTCTTGAGCTTGTTCTTGAATTTGACTTTAACTTGGACTTAATCTTAATCTTGATCTTGATCATGAACTTGAATTTGAACTTTATCTTGATCTTGACTTCTAGTTGATTTCAAGGCTTCAAGCTTGATCTTGAATCTAGTGGTCTTGAACTTGAATTTTATCTTGAACTTGAATTTTATCTAGATCTTGACTTCTAGTTGAATCCAAGGGCTTCGAGCTTGATCTTGAATCCGGCGGTCTTGATCTGGATCGTTCTTGAACTTGAACTTTATCTTGATCTTGACTTCTAGGTGAATCCAAGTGCTTCGAGCTTGATCTTGAATCCAACGGTCTTGATCTTGATCGTTCTTGAACTTGAACTTTATCTTGATCTTGACTTCTTCAAATCTACAATTCTTAAACTTGAACACTTGAATTCTTGAACTCTCGAGTTCTTGAACTCTTGAGCTCTTGAATTCTTAAACTTGTAGCTTGTAGAGAAATTTGTAGCTTTTGATCCACGAGTTTTCTCTAGCTTTTATTTAGAATTCTTCGTCTTCTTTTCTGAATTATGAGGATCCCTATTTATAGTTTTAAAATAGAGGAGTTGTGATTGGAAGAGGACTCCCTTCGGCCAATCAGATTTAAGTGACATGTCATATGGACTTTATTGAGCAGGCTTTAATTAAATTTATATTTATTAGATTTAAATAATTAACTCAATTATATTAATTCATAATATTTATTTGGACTAATATATTTATAAATTTAATATAATCCAAATCATTTTATAAATTTATATTTAATAAATTTTAAATGACTACAAATGCCCCCTTCTTCAAGTCTTGTCGAGATATTTTATCTTTCAAAGACTAGGCTTGAAGAATTTGAAGACTTCAACTTGCATACTTGACAAATTTGAAGATTTTAACTTGTAGAATTGGAAGATTTTAATACTTCAATTTGTATACTTGGAGAATTTGAAGGCTTCAACTTGCATACTTAGAGATTTTTGAAGACTTCATCTTGAAATAACTTCTATTCACAGGGGTTTGCCTCCATTGAGTCACCACCATTTGGTGCAAGTCTGAAGTTTTATGAAAGATTACTCATAGCTTTAACTTTCATGTGACAGATCAAAGGGGAACACATGGTTTTTTTTACATTCATACAACTGAACTTGGAATATGGTTCTAAGCGCCTATGTACCTCAGTGAAGAGGATCAAGTCACAACGTAGTTGTGGGAGAGTTTTTTTTTTTTTGGTGTGCCGTACACAATTTATACTCTTACAAGCCAGGTGTGACATGCAGTTTAGGCTCGTACCTTAAGGAGCATTTCAATTTGAATATGTAACTCTAATTTGAAGAGCTTTGTGACATACACTTTAAGCTCGTGTTTCAAGGAGCATTTCAACTTAAAGATTTAACTCACATTTGAGGAGCTTTATGACTTATAGTCTAAGCTTGTGTCTCAAGGAGCATTTTAACTTGAGGATTTAGCTCAAATTTAAAGAGCTTTATGATATACAGTTTAGACTCGTGTCTCAAGGAGCATTTTAATTTGAAGATTTAACTCAAATTTGAAGATCTTTGAGACATACAGTTTATGCTCGTGTGTCTAGGAACATTATAGCTTGCAGTTTAGGCTCATGCGATGAGAAACATTGTAACTTACATTTTAGGCTCATGCGATTTAATGAGCGTTGTAACTTGCAATTTAAGTTCATGAGTTAAGGAGCGTTGTAACTTGCAGTTTAACCTCATGCGTTAATGAGCGTTTAGATATACATTGTGAAATGATCCTTCCGAAATAATATAAGCCAATAACTTACAAGAGTTTTATACATATATTGCCCTCACACTAGACGAAAATGACGAAAAAGAATACCACCAACTCCCGAGTACCCGAACTAGATCTTTCATGCTTCACACAATCATACAAAATTAGTGATAAATTTAATATATTACAAGACTTGGGCTTACACACCCCAAAAGGTCAAAACATAGAGCCATACTTATATTACAACCCATGGCGACATGATCAAATTAGTCCTCAAAATTTCATGTAAATATACAACACATAAATCATGTACAAGTCCCAAGGTTTATACAAAATATAGATGTCTATATGCAAATGTGATCTTCCTTAAGGCTCTCAAGATTTCCATCTCCAATAGAAACAACTATCGCTAAGCATATAGCTTAGTGGTGCAAAACTATAGTTTCGGAGCCATCCAATTCACAAAACAAACTTTCTCAAGTTATGGGCAACATAATTGAACATAATTAATAAATCAAGTAAACAATATATAAAGAGTATCAAGTTCGATATTTAAAGACCCAAATGTCAATAACGTTAATAACATCACTTTTCAAGAGATTCAACAACAAGGCTCGCCCAATATGTATATCATGTCCTCACACCAAGCACAAGCAAGTATCAAGAAGGGTCGACGCCCTATATCAAGAAGGGTCAAAGCCCTATAATCAAGAGAACCAAGAACCATATTAAAAATGGCTTTCTAATTCGTACTTAAAATGGACAACATCCTTACTTAAGACGAACTAAAAATCCAGAGTCAAGATGGCAAATGATCTGAATCAAGAGGCAAGCCAAGACTGACAAAGTCACAGCCCCAAGAAGGACAAGGTCCCAACAAGAGTGCCAGGTGATCAAACAATCCATACAAGTGGGCGAGTTACACAAGCGTCTTTAACGTCTCAAAGGATACCAACACAACAATGCAAAGTGACAAGAGGTAACCAAGGTACCAAGATCCAATTTCAGATATACTAGAGGTTAAAAGAGTGCAAGTACAAGTTTATACACAAACCTCAGTGCTTTAGCAAAGAAACAGTCCAACCAATGTATCAAGGTCCTCAACTTGTTCACGAGTATATACAACCTTTAAAATATAATTAAACAACTTCTTTAATCCCTAAATGGCTCAATAATATTGATGTAAAATAGGATCATCATCACAAGTAAAATTAGCCTGCACAAACACAACAATGCTCCCAAAACAGTGATTCTGGCCAACCTAGTACCTCATGTCGCAACTTAGATTTGAAATGGAAAACAACAAAACTAGACTTTATAACCTTCATGAAATATGAGATACATCTCTTAGGGTTGCAAACAAACAAGAATCACCGCAAAATGTATTTTGTACAACAAAATATAGTCAAAACACTAACAACTGTTCATACAGAATTTGAAATTCCAAAATCTGGATAGAACTTGTCCTATGTTGCGTCCCATATTGCGAATCGATAACAGCTGAATCAGAGTTTGACATAAACATAAGAGTTCTAGAGCGAGAGATATGCATAAAATACCAAACACTAACCAGCTTAGAAACGGATTTCGTCACTTACCAAAAAGAAGTGTGTGTTCTTGAATTCCAGCCAAAAGGGCCAAGTTTTTCTTATGATTTTGAAGAACAATCTGCTAAGCTAAGGTTCTAATGTTCTTAGACTTGAGGAAAACGAAATTAATTATGGGAGGTGTGAAAATATATAGTTACAAAAGTGATACTTATCACCTGTACAGATGTCACCAAAAGGGGCTGCCCAAACAAAAAGTTGGCTACCCAAAAAGCATACATATATACCTATATGTATATCCCTCATCTCCTTTTAAAGTTAAATATAATTCTAATTAGAATATTACCTAAACACCCTATCACAAATCCTTAAATTATGATAAGAATTTAAGCTAAGCAAGTTGGCAATTATCACAACACTTCAAGTTCCCAAAATGAGACTAAAACATATTCTAGTAATTAAGCAACGGTAAATTGACATGCGACTCTTGGTTAGTATTTAGGGGTGTTACACATTGACCCTTTAAAGTCATCTTCGGATGAAGACTTGCCCTCACTTTGGAGTTTTTCTATATCTTCATCTTCATGAGGTCCATAGAGAGAAGATTGTTGATCTTTTCTTAAAGTCATGTTTAATTCCATGTTATGTGCACGAGTTGCCAACTCTTCAAATGTATTTGGATTTAATCCTTGCAAAATGTAGTGAAGACCCTAATTTATGCCTTGGATGCACATTTCAATGCTAGAAGTTTCACTAAGGCGATCTTTGCAGTTGAGGCTCAAACTTCTCCAGCGATCGATAAAGTCAACAACTAGCTCATCTTCACCTTGACGAGCCTTTGTAAGTTTAATCATACTAACGACAAGTCTCATGCTATAGAAACGATTGAGGAACTTTTGCTTTAACCGCTCCCAATAATTTATAGAATTAGGTTCTAGATCTGTGTATCAATCAAAGGCATTTTCTTTGAGAGATCGAATGAACTCTTTAATAAGATAATCACCATATGTCCCAACATCATTGCAAGTCTCGATAAAGTGCGCTATATGTTGCTTGGGATTTCCTTTGCCATCAAATTGTTAAAGCTTAAGAGGTTGATAGCCCTTAGGCATTTTCAAGTTATTAATCATTTGTGTATATGGCTTTGCATATGTGGGAGAAAATTTGGATGAAGACTCAGATTTGTCTTCGACGACCTCTATGATAAAGTCTTTCATTTGATCAATGGGAATCAAACCTTCAACGGAGAGATGAATCTCGTTGATCTTTGTTTGCTTTATGCAAGACTCTCATTCGTCTTGAATTTTATGAAGCTTTAGAGGTGCTTGACTTGATCTTCTCTCAATCATGTTATCCATCTGATTTGTTAACTTCAAAAGTTTAGCATCTTGTTTGTGTGCACACTTTGTCAAGCCTTCAATCGCTTTTGTCAAGCTTGCTAGTTGTTCTTCTATAGTGGAAGTCATTTTGATATTCTTTGATACTTTAAAAGTTGAGATGAGAGGTAGAGATTGTCCCACTGGGCGTGCCAAAATTTGTAAACAATAAAATTTCACGTCGCGAAAATAATAATCAAGAACGGAAAAATTATCGCAACACTTGTTTTATTAATTTAAAGTGCGAGTGTTACAATCTCTATGATTCCTCTGAATTCGCCTTTTCGAATATAAATTCAAGAGTTCTTGATCTTGATCTCGAATTTGTCTTGAACTTGATCTTGGATTCAAGGGCTTTAAAGCTTGTTCTTGAATCTTTGATGAACTTGAACTTTATCTTGATCTTAACTTCTAGTTGATTTTAAGGGCTTCGAGCTTGATCTTGAATCTGGTGGTCTTGATCTTGATCGTTCTTGAACTTGAACTTTATCTTGATTTTGACTTCTAATTGATTTCAAGGGATTCGAGCTTGATCTTGAATCTGGTGATATTGATCTTGATTATGACATACAGTTTATACTCGTGCGTCTAGGAGCATTATAGCTTGTAGTTTAGGCTCGTGTGATGAGAAACATTGTAACTTACAATTTAAGCTCGTGTAATTTAAGGAGCGTTGTAACTTGCAGTTTAACCTCATGCATTAAGGAGCGTTGTAACTTGCTGTTTAACCTTATGTGTTAAGGAGCGTTGTAACTTGCAGTTTAACCTCATGCGTTAAAGAGTGTCTAAATATACATTGACTCTTCAAAGTCATCTTCAGATGCAGACTTACCCCCACTTTGTAGTTCTTCTATATCTCCATATTCATGAGGTTCATAGACATGAGATCATAGATCTTCTCTTAAAAGTCATGCTTAATTCCATGTCATGTGCACGAGTTGCCAACTCTTCGAATGTATTGGGCTTTAATCAAAAGCATTTTGTAAACATTGAAATTTTGTGGACTCTACAAGACGTGCTCAATTTGAATTGGGACTCTAGAAGGTGTGCTCATCTTCAATTAGAATTCTTGGAGGCTACTTAACCCTAAATAGTAGTTTATGCTTTATAAAGGGTACTAAATTCCCTTAAAAGGCATCTCAAAATATCCCATAAACTCTTGGGTATATTTAAAGATCAAGATCTCGAAATATTCCACAAAAGTCATGGAATATTCATATAGAGGTCAAATCTAAATCATTCTAGTTTGAGAAATACGCCACTAACTGCCCTCGAATCATAGATAAATCTTAAGAGAATAGAATCAAGGGAGGAACAAAATTATACTCACAATCTTTATTAATAAAGTTATGTTTCTTCTTATTTTATTGTGATTGCAATTTATTTTTTGTCACTTTAAAATACGCCTTGTGGTACCAAATCTGCCCTTCATCTCTTCTCTCTCATAAATCAAATTTGAAAATCTGAAGCTGCAAAGGTGGAAGAATGAGTATTTCAAGCTTCGTCTTTGAGTTTCATCGAGTCTACACTCCGACATGCCTTGAATCATGGGAATTTGTAGACATTGAAATTTTGTGAGACTCTACAAGACGTGTTCAATTCGATTTGGGACTCTAGAAGGTGTGTTCGGTTTCAATTAGAATTCTTGGAGGCGACTGAACCCTAAACCCTAGTTCATGCCTATATAAATGATAATAAATTCCCTTAAAAGGCATGTCGAATATTCCGCAAATTGATGAAATATTCATTTAGAGGTCAAACCTAAATCATCCTATTTCAAGAAATACGCCACTAACGGCTCTCGAATCATGGATAAATCTTAGAAGAGTAGAATCAAGGGATGAACAGAATTGTACCCGCAATCTTTATTAATAAAGTTACGTTTCTTCTTATTTTATTGTGATTGTCATTTATTTTCTATCATTTTAGGCATTTTCTTTGAAAGATCGAACAAACTCTTTAACGAGATAATCACCATACGTCCTGGCATCAGTGCAAGTCTCGATAAAGTGCGCTATATGTTGCTTGAGATTTCCTTTGCCATCAAATTGTTGAATCTTATGAGGAGGTTGATAGCCCTTAGGTATTTTCAAGTTATCAATGATTTGTGTATATGACTTTGCATACGTGGGAGAAAATTTGGATAAAGTCTCAGATTTGTCTTCGAGAACCTCTATGATAAAGTCTTTCAATTGATCAATGGGAATCAAACCTTCAACGGAGAGATGAATCTCATTGATCTTTGTTTGCTTTATGCAAGACTCTTCTTTATGAAGATTGCGGGTACAATGTTGTTGATCCCTTGATTCTACTCTCCTAAGATTTATCCATGATTCGAGGGACGTTAGTGACTTATTTCTCGAACTAGAATGATTTAGATTTGACCTCTATATGAGTATTTTATGACTTTTGTGGATTATTCGTGATCCCGATCTTTAAAAATACCCAAGAGTTTTTGGAATATTTTGAGATGCCTTTTAAGGGAATTTAGTACCCTTTATATAGGCATAAACTAGGGTTTAGGGTTGAGTAGCCTCCAAAAATTCTAATTGAAACTAAACACATCTTCTAGAGTCCCAATTCGAATTGAACAAATATTGTAGAGTTCGCAAAATTTCAATGTCTACAAATGCCCCCTACTTCAAGGCTTGTCGGAGTGTAGACTCGATGAAACTCAAAGACG
The DNA here is from genome assembly GCA_029007595.1 of Solanum commersonii. NCBI lineage: Eukaryota > Viridiplantae > Streptophyta > Magnoliopsida > Solanales > Solanaceae > Solanum > Solanum commersonii. Next base: position 952,792 of record JAJTWQ010000033.1, read on the forward strand.
CGGCTTGAAATACTCATTCTTCCACCTTTGCAGCTTCAGATTTTCAGATTTGATTTAAGAGAGAAGAGATGAAGGCATATTTGGTCCCACTGGGCGTGCCAATTTGTTTGCAACAAATTTTAAAGTGACAGAAAATAAATTACAATTACAAAAAAATGTGAAGAAACATAATTTTATTCATCAAGATTGCGGGTACAATGCTGTTGATCCCTTGATTCTACTCTCCTAAGATTTTTCCATGATTCGAGGGCTGTTAGTGACGTATTCTCGAATTAGGATGATTTAGATTTGACCTCTATATGAGTATTCCATGACTTTTGTGGAATATTCGAGATCATGATCTTTAAAAATACCCAAGAGTTTATGGAATGTTTTGAGATTCCTTTTAAGGGAATTTAGTACCCTTTATATAGGCATAAACTAGGGCTTAGGGTTGAGTAACATCCAAGAATTCTAATTGAAACTGAACACTTCTTCTGGAGTCCCACTTCAAATTGAACAAATCTTGTAGAGTCCGCAAAATTTCAATGTCTACACGAACATTGTCTTCCACTATACCAGTGCATTTTTCTTTATTGGAATCATTGGAGGATAATCTAAAAGATGTGAATGTGAATATTTTCAAAAATGATTTCTCCATATTTTCATTTTGTTGCCACTTGGAAAAAAGATAGTGAAAGAAGTGAATAGTTACATATATATATATAAACATTATGTGAAGATTTCTTTCGAAAATAGACACGTAGTTGGTGACTAGAACAAAGGTATGGACCCTCATGCTATAATTGGTGACAAATTAAAATGGACCAAATAGTCCAAATGTTGCACTAAGAAGCAAAGAGAAAAGGTGGTGGGGTGGGGGTGGGCATATATAGTTAGGTTTTGACACTCACATATAGGTTTTTTTACTTTAGACATGCTCCGGACTTTACTACTAGCTCTGAGCTTTCTTGCTTGCTATGCACCAGCTAGTGGAATGTGTTACCGGATGTGCCAAACAACATCTTATGTAGGATTTATGTGTGCTAATTTCAATTAGAAAATTACTATCACTTGGGCCTAAGCTTCTGAATCGTCAAAAAGAAGATGTGTACATGAACTTCCAGTTCTCTCGCTTCTCGAAAAAGAAATTTATAAAGTCTTCGATAAGATTGACAACATCCCCCCTCAAAGACACGATTCTGAAACAAAATCGTTTGAAAGAGAAAAAAGATATACATATTTTGAAATTTATTGATTCAATTAATTCTAACATATTTCATATAGGCCTATTAAAGAGAGTACTTAACATGCTTTCTTATCAAAAGATTTTTTATTTATTTATAGGAATAATTAAAATCAAAGACATTTTGTGATTAATATAATTTGTTTTGGGCCTACTATATATTGTTTCACACTTATTTCGTATCTTATTGATGCGAAATTTATCTAGAATATCATATTATACCTCCTTATAGAAACTCCCTTGTTAAGATTTTCTTGTAATAATAAATCTAATTATATTTTTATAGACCATATTTTAAAAGACCAAAGCTAGATACCCAAAAATAAGCAAACATTATTTGTGGATTTAACAAAATATCTCTTGATTAAGATATGATCCAAAATGATCTCTTTTTGAAGATATTTGGAGGAATAATCTCTTGATAGCTGCTAATTATAGCCAAAATTTTATAATAACATCGTAGGTTTGAATGTTTATTTAATAAAATTGTTAACTCATGCTTGCTGTAAATTAAATATTCCTATTTAAAACCTTTTAAATATTAGGTAGATTCAATGAATTTGTTATCATGAAGTATTGTTAGCAATTCCCAAAGTCAACATAGTGTCTAATTCAAGAATTAAAATGTAATTTCCTTATCAAAATTTAGAAATGAATAATGGAAGGCAACTTACCAATTTGATTCTAAAAAATGGGCAATTCATTATTAAATTAAAATAAAGTTCCAATTATTAAATAAATTCTCAAAACATTGAGTAATAATGCAAATTGTAAAGATAAGTCATAAGCCAATGGAACTTTTGCTTAGTGCTCAACAAGTCAAGTCTAATTGTTGAAAAATAATTTTATCAAAAGTGAGTTTGGTCTAATTTTAATATTTTTTAACATTTTTTTGTTATTTGACCAAAAAAAGGGAAGGAAAAAAGAAAAAGCATAACACTTAAGTGGAAAATGATGTGGAAAAAACCAAAAGGACTAAAAAGATTATATTTATATTTATATTAAAAATTACAAATAAAAGAGAAAGACCACATCTTCATTTCCAATTAACAAATTCAAGAATTTGAGTAATGTTGATTGTAAATATCTTTGTTTTATTTTATATAAGATGATAATATTTGATTGAGTATGTTATTTATTTATTTATTTAAAAGAAAAAATAAAAGATCTAAGTATATTCACAATGTTTGTGATTTATTGTATATTTTTATCATATACTTGTTAAACATATGAAAGTTCACATAATTATCTTTCGTTTTATATATATATATATATATATATATATATATATACTAGTAAAGAAAGCCCGAGCGCTGTCCAGGCCCAACATTAATAAAGTTATATTGTTACTCTCTCCGTCCCATATTAGATGAGAATCTTACTATAAATATTTTTTTCATATTATTTGAGCACTTATTAAATTAGGATAGAATTAATTAATTGTTTTTCATTTTACCCCTACAATTAATATGACCATTCCTATATTGTATGTGTATTTTTTGTAACTCATTTCAATGTGCATTGATATAAACAAAGGGCTAAATGGTGAAGTCTTCCAATGTATTAATGATTTCTTAATCACCATGTAAAGTTGAAAGTGCCCATCTAATATGGGATGGAGGGAGTATAGTTTATGTATTGTTATAAAATTAGTAAAAATTGTTATAATATATTTTGCTCATAAGTGAGCTAATATAGAAACTTATTTGTCATTTGTTTTTTTAATTTCAATTTTAAATAGCAAATAAATGTAGCGATAAGATTGAGGGTAGAAATGAAGCATATCTTTCTAAATTTAAGTAAAAATAAACAGAGTAGAAGTAACATTAGTGTTATCGATAGGACGATTCATTCGGTTATTTTAAAAAAAATTATATCATTCAATTTTTCGGCTATTTTATAATGTATAACCAAAATTAAAATTTTAAAATCATCCCAATCCTAATTTATGTGACACAAGCAGTACAAAAATTAGTCTTTTTTGTTGTCTTGTAGATATTTTAAGTTATTATTTATTGTAAATTATAGTACTTTTTATTAAAGTTTTTAATAACATATGTTACTTTTTATGTTTGAGAGTTAAACCAACTTTTTTTTTATATTTCTTTTAATTTTATATGTGTTTTGTCCTTTTCCATTTTCAAAAACTAACACTCTCTCCGTCCCATATTAGATGAGAATCTTGCTATAAATATTTTTTTCATATTATTTGAGCACTTATTATATTAGGATAGAATTAATTAATTGTTTTCCATTTTACCCCTACAATTAATATGACCATTCCTATATTATATGTGTATTTTTTATAACTCATTTCAATGTGCATTGATATAAACAAAGGGCTAAATGGTGAAGTCTTTCAATTTATTAATGATTTCTTAATCACCGTGTAAAATTGAAAGTGCCCATCTAATATGGGACGGAGGGAGTATAGTTTATGTATTGTTATAAAATTAGTAAAAATTGTTATAATATATTTTGCTCATAAGTGAGCTAATATAGAAACTTATTTGTCATTTGTCTTTTTAATTTCAATTTTAAATAGCAAATAAATGTAGCGATAAGATTGAAGGTAGAAATGAAGCATATCTTTCTAAATTTAAGTAAAAATAAACAGAGTAGAAGTAACATTAGTGTTATCGATAGGACGATTCATTCGGTTATTTAAAAAAAAATTATACCATTCAATTTTTCGGCTATTTTATAATGTATAACCAAAATTAAAATTTTAAAATCATCCCAATCCTAATTTATGTGACACAAGCAATACAAAAATTAGTCTTTTTTTTGTTGTCTTGTAGATATTTTAAGTTATTATTTATTGTAAATTATAGTACTTTTTATTAAAGTTTTTAATAACATATGTTACTTTTTATGTTTGAGAGTTAAACCAACTTTTTTTTTATATGTCTTTTAATTTTATATGTGTTTTGTCCTTTTCCATTTTCAAAAACCAATACTCTCTCCATTTTATTTTATATGTCATTTCTTTTTATAAATATATTGGTTATTCCCTTTTTTTATTGGAACACATGTTGACTTGTGGTGAATACTTATTCCCTCTTCTTATATAGTATATATATATATATATCTTTTTGCTCACAATTTCTTATCGCAGAAATTTGATTTGATCTGATTGATACATTAGAGTGCACATAGAATATATTTGATAGTTTAGGGGTAAAATTATTAGTACTTTTTTGTATTCTTCTACACACTTTTTTTTATTTTTAATAATAGCAACTAGTAAATATCAAAATCAAGTTAGATAATCGCTGGTGGAACAAAACGTAACGAAATTAACTTATGTATGGAGCTTTCATGAACTGAAATATAAATATAAATTAGCCACATGTACTAAAAATACGTTTTGAACTTATAGTCTTAAATATGTTTCAGCGTCTTGATTATATTAGAAAGTAAGACACGAAAGATTATATCACTAATATTGAAGGAAAGAAGAAAAAAGACATGATACATAACTATGCTTTTTAAATGTCTTCATATGACATTTACACCCTCGAACTTTATGTATGCACAAATAGACATTAAAACTTGTATAAAGTTGAATAAGTAGATACATGCGTCCTATTTGGCATTTGATGAAGCAATTCACATCCAACAAAATATCCTACTCTACTTGTTCAACTTTATACAAATTTAAGGACATATTTACGTATTACGTCAAGAAATCGTGGAGGGATGCAAACAAACAAACAACTTATGGTGTTGGATCACAAGGTTTGATTTTTTTGTGTATAAATAGAAGAAGGGGTGTTTGGAGGTGAACATCATTAGCTTTATCAAACACTGTCCCAATTAGGATCCTACGAATCTCCTTCAACACATCAACCCTTAAAAAAGAAAAATTTCTCTTCCAAAATCTTGAAATCCTATTTTCTCTTGCAATATTACAATAAAAAAAAATTGTAAACAAAAAGTTTCAAGTTTTCATATTATTAGGTACCCTTTCTTACTTTCTTTCAATTATGTGCTTATGTTTCCTCTTTTTTTGGTTCATAATCTTACTTTTTTACAAAAAAAATGCAATCTTTTTCACTTGTTTATGGTTGAAAGTTGAGTATGAGTTGTAAACAGATCTTAAGTTTCAAGATTTGCTATGAATCTTCTGGTTTTGCCCCTTTTTTATCTGATTATGCTTTCATTTGATTTTGGGCTCTCCTTATTTTTCTGTTTTTCTACTTCTAAGATGATAAATGATGGTTCTTGGAACTTAGAAATGACTGATACTATGTTGGATCTTTACATTTTGTTCATATATTGCTGTAATTACATATTTCTAAGTGAAAAAAATCAAGAAAATGTCTAGTTTTTTAGTTTTTTGAACTTATGCTGTTAAGAAACCTGATGTCTACCCCCCTACCCCCCTTGGTAGAGATTGGTTTTCCATCTTTTAGTGTTTTGAGCTGTGTATTGATAAAAATCAGTTTTTTTTTTTAAATTGTGAAATGGCATAAAGTTGAAATCTTTGTTAAAAAAAGGTGGAGGTTTTGGATAAATTGGGATTCTTCTGTTTGATATGAGTTAAGTTTATGTATTTTCAGTTTTCATTTCATAACTTGGATTGTTTCTTATTGTTGTTTTACTGACTCTTTGCTTTTAAGTGATTAATGTGTTGTTTCTTTGTTCTATGCAGATCCAGTATATTGAGCTCTTTCAAAAGTTTTTTTTGAAGAAATAGTCATCATTTCAACATAAGGTAAACTTTTGTGTCAATCACTTGGATTTTGATTGCCAAGAGAGATTATTCAGTCATTGATTTTATGTTTGTCTAATTTTCTCTTTGATTACTTAATGTGTTGAGGCTCTAAAATGACGGACAATCTTAATAATGTGATAGTAAATACCAATTTTGCTACCTCAAAGATTGTATCACAACCAAACCAGATACTACCTCTGAGCCAATTACTCATCCATTTTAGTTGTAGTAGGAAATCAGGAAATCGTTTTACGTGCTCCTGGAAAATGTCAAATCTCTTTTTTTTGATGATGTTGGTGCTTGGTTTATCTTGTGTGCACCTTGTCTATTCCACGGGATACCTACTACCTTCCACCAGCGTAGGTATCAAGGCAAATGAGAAGAAATTACCTAGTGTCATATATTTAGAGAAAAATTCTGAAAAATGATTCTTTTATAATGGTGTGCGGGGCCATTTGTGCACACATTGACTATTCCGCCAAGTAGCTGCTGAATCTCACCAGCACAGGACTGGGAAATTCTATCAACCAAGGCTTAGGCAGATGGAAAAATTTAGTTTATATCTTCTACCTTTATAAAAAATGAGTTTTTCCGATGGTGTTTACCCTATTATATCAGTTTAATCTTCCTTGAAGTGCTATGTTTCTTCTCTAATGGTGTTTATATTCATTCATTGTCAGGTTCCGATCCATTATGGGCCTCTCACAATATCCAACTCCGGCAGATGCAGGAGTACTTGGTGTGATTCTAGTAAACACAGCCATATCCATCTCCATTATCAAGGAGATACTCCGATCGATCCTTCGTGTGATTGGCATCCGTATCGCATCATGGGAAGACTATTCTATTGAAGGACCCTTGGACTCACTTGAATGCCGTGGAAGCCCACCAGAGTCATACATGGAGGAGTTCAGAAACCGAACACCTGCTTTTCGTTATGACTCACTATGTATCTCTAACCACCCTGAACAAGAATGCTCTGTGTGCCTGACAAAATTCGAGCCTGATGCAGGGGTAAACAGTCTCTCATGCGGTCACGTTTTCCATAAGCTGTGTCTAGAGAAGTGGCTCAGGTATTGGCATGTAACTTGTCCTCTTTGCAGAAATTACTTGATGTCTCAACAAGAAGAGGACGATACGTGTCCGATGTGAGATTAAACGTTTTACGGTGCCACTTCATCCATTTGATGATGTTATCATGTACAGCTTAGTAGTGTACAGGCTGAGTATGTTGATGCTTGATCTTTGATGTGATGTAGTCTGTTAGCTTGTCATATTTGTGATGCTTTGCGTCCTCTCAGAGTGACGGGTCTCTTTCGTGTGACCAAAAAACTTAATACCTTGTTGTACATGATTTAGTCCTGTAGCTTGTTGTGTTTGTAAAACTTTGCGTCCTCTCAGAGTGACGGGTCTCTTTCGTGTGACCAAAAACTTGTACATTATAGTACATGGTGTAGTCCTGTAGCTTATTAATGCTTTTCGTCCTCTCCAAGTGACGGCTCTCTTTTGGCATGACCAAGAACTTATACATTGTTGTACATATTACCCAAAGCTTTCTCTTATGTTCCTTATATGATAAATCACCAGAAAAAAGTGCTGAAGAAGGTTGTAAAAGAAAGTTCAGGTTCAAGTATGGATTGAGTGGTCCTTTCTCGGGCAACTACTGAGACATAGGTTGGTCCGATCCCGATCCTATCCCACTCACCTTCTTCCAAGATTGAAGTTGGAACAAGGAGTCCTAAAATCTTTAATGAAAAGAAGAAAACATATTGCAACTACGAACTTGAACATATGCTTTCAACAACATACTCAGTGTAATCCCAAAAGTGGGGTCTATATGTAGCCTTACTCCCACCTTGTGAAGACAGAGAGATTGCTTTCGAACATTGCTTTCTATTTAGATTAGTTTTAACCGAAAAAAGTGGTTCTTGTGTGAGAGCAGTGAAAGAATTTTGTTTAAGAGTAAATAAGAGGGAATGAAGAAAGGAACAAAAGAAAACAGAAGTTTACTCTGTAATAGAATAAAACTGAATGATGTGAAAGATACAAGAGAACTCTTCTTTGCATATTCAGTTTGGTCATAAAAGATAGTTCTTCTCTCAACTTCCTTTCTGTAATATGTACTAACAAAGTTGCTTCCTAGTTTCTTATCTTATATTGTTCAGAATGCTTTGTTATGCTTTCACTTCCGTTTATTCTTTTTCTGGGTTGTTTTTCCTTGAGTCGAGGGTGGGTTTGTCAGAAACAACCTCTCTACCTCTGAGGTAGGCCTAGGTAGGGCTAAGATCTGCGTACACTCTACCTTTCCAAGACCCCACTTTGTCGGACTAGATTGTGTATATTGCACCAAGAGGAGGAAAAAACTCTCTTCCTATAATATTCTTTATTCCTCAACTCAAACTTCTTTCTTTCCTTTGTTGGTTATCTTAGTGGTGAGGTGTGGGGGCTGCTGCAGCATAGCCAGGATTTTCACTAAAGATAGTCAAATATAAAGATATAAACACAGAAATAAGCCAAGAGGATTTAACATATAGTATATGCGTATATATGCATTAAAAAGGAAATTTTACTTACCTACACGGTGTAACTTCCTAGTGAAGGGGTGACAAGGGTTGCTCCGCGAAAGATGTGCAACATTTTACTAAGAAGCAACCTATGATCATCCTTCATAAATATACAACCTCACTTGTCAATTAACACAGTTCTTATGATCAAGTATAAAAAGATAAATGATTATGAAATAACTATTACTGTATGCTTAATACTTTCATATCTGAAAACAGCCTTAACTGTTCATGAAGCTATGCTATGAATTCAGAAAGTTAGTTAAAGTCACTTTCCAGCAGCAAGTTCAGAGAGTTTCGAGCCAACGGACATGCTGGTGCGAGTCAGGCCGGAGTTCCTGTGGTATCTGCATCTGAATGAACCAGCATGTGTTGTTGGTGAACACAAGCAGCTGTACTTTACACTTGATGCCTTCCTTAAGACTGTCGGCGAAGAAGGCGTGGAGGATGACAATGGTGGTGAGCTCTTCATTGCTTCTAGACATATATGTGGTAGATTTAACTTTTTCTTACTAGTTTCTGCAATGTCAATTGTTTGTTGAGCCATAGCTGGTTGTGGTTCCATCCTAAAGAGGAAATCAATTGGTATGAAGTACAAGAAGTTCTGTTTAGATAATATGAGGTGGAATCTTGATTCTTGAATCAAACATCCTAGTTCATTGTGTCTCACACTTTATGCACACAAAAATCAGGCCGGGGCGAAGTCAGGTAGGGTCGAGGGGAGCGGAAAATTACACTGTTTATACTATGGATAAAGTTATTTGTTTTACGTATATATATAGTAGATATTGAACCTCTTTGTTTCTTCGTGTATTTACTTTATCATATTCTGAATCTCTTTAGTGAAAATCTTGGCTCCGCTATAGAAATAAGGTATGTCTCAAAATAAGAAACGACAGACGGGTAAATGCCGCTTTTTTTTTGAGTTCATATCAGGATCCAATGAAAGGTTTTTTGCTCGGCCCGTGAAAAGGTGCATGGGTTAACTCTATGGGCATGTAGTCGCCCTAGAATACCTCTCGTCTTTACTAAAATATCATATATATATTTTTATGAATGGGAATTGCGTGAGTCTTTGATCTACATAATAAGGTTTTGGAGCTAGATCTCGTTTTTTACTATAAATATCTCTCCATACCAAGAAACTACATCACAATAAATCGAGTCCATTATGTTGAAAATGTGCTAGAAACATGTGAAGTGTATGGTTAACAACAAAATCATTGAATTCATCAAAATACTAAATCCTATCTCGAAATGTAATTTTGTTATAAAAATTATGCTAAAAATATGAAGAACATCATTGATCATAAATGACATCCAAATCTTCTTATAAAGATCCAACTCCCATCTTCATAACAATTAACAACAACAATTACACCAGTATTTCAAGCAAGTTGGAATTGATTTTACGAAAATAAATTTAATAACAATTTTTTTTTTTTTGAAAAAAAAACGAAAAGACGAACACATAAAATTGGAATCCTAAAACATAAAAAGAAGATAAACTTAATACCTGAAAAAATTGCAAAGACTGGATAATTGATATAGATGCAAAAGGGGTTAAAAGTAGATGAGTAAATATTATTTATGAAAGAGAGAAATGTTTTGCATTGCTTTATTTATTTATTTTTGGTTAATTAATCTCAAAAAAAGAAATTAAAAAACAAACATTTTTTTGTATTTGACTCTTTCTTAGTTTTAGATTTGAGGTTTATCTCTTTCCTTTTTTCTACACCACTATTTTTCTATTTTTACTCTTATTATTTATTTATTTGTTTGTTTGTTTATTATCATTATCATTATCATCTTGTAGCATTAAATTGTACCCTTTAAATTTGCAAGTTTATTTAAGGAAAAGAGTTTATATGTAAGTGTTTAGAATAAATTATATATATTTTTAGAAGAAATGGTTTTTTGGTTCTTTATTTAATGTCAGACTAGATCGAATTATATATAAGTTTTATAAATGTTACACAAACTAATAGAAGTGCTGATATATTTAGGCAGACAAATTTCATCGGAACAAGCTTTACTCACATTGTTGATCTCAAGTTTGAAAAGCTGAGGGGTGGAGTTGCGGTTGGGGGGATGTAGTAGGTTATGATTGGTATAAATTAGTTAATTTGAATCTTTACGATATAAAATATGTTGGATCGTGTTTATTCCAAGTATATACACATTACACTTAAAAATGAACTAATATGAATAGCAAAAACTCATGTAATTAACCGTAGCTTATTTTGAATCGTGACATAATTATTATATGATTTATGAAAATAACTTACTATGTTGGAGGAGGTGGAGATAGCAGTTAACTTTGAGACTTATAAAATTTAGGAGTGACTCGTTTCGGCCTGTGGCATAGTAGAAATTTAGGTTTCCTCGAAAATGAAGCATATGAGAGAGAGACTTAAATTTAGGATGACTCATTTCGAAATAGTTCACATGGAGATCTTCGTAGCTCAATTGGTTTGTTACCTAGACAAATTGAGGTTTCCTCTAAAATGAACCAAAGCTTCATAGCTCAATTGGTTGGTTAACTAGAAAAATTGAGGTTTCCTCTTGAATGAAGCAAAGCTTTGAGCTCACAGGGAAATTTTCTTCGCTCAATTGGTTGGCTACTGAACTTTCACTTTGTTGGTGAGGGTTTGATTCCATCTTGTAATCCGCTCCCCCATTTCCCCTTTCCTTACCCTAATATATATATATTAAAAAAAAGGTTTGAGAGCTCATAGTGAGCTTGGATAGGCCAATTTAACTGTTAATCTTAAACCTAATGCAACCTTAGATACTAGGTTAAGAGCTGACAATTGCCCAAAATCATATAAAAAGATCGATTTCTCCTCATCGGGTCGATGTGGGACTCAAGATCTACCTATCTCAATAACACTTCAAGCATTTCCAGTGCTACTTATCAACAGTTTCATGGTTCAAACAAGAAAGGAACAAACATAAAAATTTGAATAAAATTACCAAAATGAAGGAAATACAAGCGCGAATCAAACGCCTATAACAAAACTGAGAATGTACTAACTAATGAAACAATTTTTTACTTTCCAGAAGAGAAACTAACAGAAATCTTGATGATCAAAAAAGTTTCCTATATATCGGAAGATTTAACCCAACGCGGTAGTGGTAAACCTTTGCGAGTACATAGATTAGCTGGAAGAAGTGCAGGTATTGATACCATCCTTGCAGTCTTTAGTGAGATCGTAAAATGTCTCAATTTGCTTTTTACCTCTCAAGAAAACTTCAGTGTCAACTGAAACTCTCATGTAACCATCAAATTCGACAGGACTTCCGTTGTGAAGTTTTGCTGTGTCTAAATACCATTCACTGCCTTCATCCCAAAGATCCCTATAGTCACTGAGGAAATGTGTAGAGTACTTATCCTTTAAAGGATTGAAAAAAGATGTCTCTTGTTCATTTGTCGCGATATATAGGTTCCTTCCATCATCTATCTTGTCTTGCAAACTAGATAGAAGAGCATCTGGAGAAGTATCTTCAGCAAGATGTGGCCACATTTCACGGTTCCTTGCCTTCTCGCCTCTCACAACATGTACTGAGTCATAATCCCAGTTCAACCTAGAGGCAATAGCCGAGACAATGTCCATCAAACGTCTTGACTTCCATACCAAATGCCATGGCCGTTGAACAACAGATTCTGTCTCACCCTCACATACTCTGTACCAGTAATTATCTGGCTCCACGTTACCAAATTTCCTCACGATTAAAGTATCCTTCAGTCTAGATAGCTTCATTGGTGTAACTCTAAAATCTTCGACAAGATGGAGAGATAGTCCATCTTTTTGGTGCCATTTTTCCCAATCAGCCCAAAACTGTTCCTGATCAAGAACTGATGCTGAATCCTTTAAATGCTCAAAGTCGAAGTAAAACCTGAAATCCTTTCCTTCCTCGTCTACGCCAGATGAAGTGTATATCTTGGATAAACAAATACTTAAGTCCATTATCAATGTCCTGTTCAAGTATTGTGCCTCGCCTAACGCACACATAAAGCTCCAGAGATAATGGTTCATGCTCTTGCACCTATCTCCACCTCCATGATATACCAAATACTTCCCGCGCTTGAAAGAACTCTCTGATTCCACCACAGGAAGTGAGTCATTCACAGCTTCACCAACCTCAGGCAGAGCAACATTTTGTTCCCCTGTCTTCGCAGCTTTCTCAAACCCCTCGTCTAACTTAGCTGAAATTCTGTCCTTGCTCTTTCTCTTCCTTTTCCGAGCATTTCCACCAGTATGATACTCACCAATGCTCACCACACTAAGCGTACAGTTCTCCGACCTAGAAACCACAAACTCGCGGTAATCCTTGTAAAATGCAGCAGTCTTTCCATCCTTGGGCCTAAACCGCCAAGCCATGTGGCATGAACTATCATTCGATCCACGGACTGACTTCCCAAATCTGTAAAAATGTATATCCTTGAACTTCTCAATAGCTACTCTCATCAACAAATGAAACACATCTGGATCATTACAATCAATTAGTTCATCAGTTTTCCCATGACAATCAGGATCACTCTCAGTGCCACTGTCTGTAGCTGACAGCGAAACGTCCACATCTGTTAGGTTTATAAAGGTAGAAAATGCTTTCTGATTTGCACCAATAAAGTCCTCACCAGTCTTCATAACAGTGTCATCAGCTTTAAACGTGGCATCGGATTTAGACGTAAGGAAATTAGTGATTTTCGTCGAAGGATGGAATAAAGGATCTTCAGGCTCATAAGTTGCAGCCATTATAGTAAAAATCAAAACTCCAACAACAAATATAGTGAAACAGAGATTCCCTATCATTGCCAATGCATTTTGCCCCAGATTTTCTGGCCTAAAACTTCCATTCCGGGACAGCAAACTTGGCGATCGACCCACCATTGTTCCTACTCCTTCCAATCACTACCACCACAAGAAATACACAAAAATCTCTAAGGCCTGAAACACAAAGACGCAAAAATCTTCAAAATATGTAACATATAAGGGCAGAACTCCACAAAGAGAAGTACAGGGTGCTTGAAAAATGTTACCTTTGGCAAAATAATGCCAACATTTCGATCACTATCACCACAGGAAATTCACGAAAATCTCTAAATCCTAAACACAAAAACACATATTTTTTTTTAATCATATGAGATAGAACTCCAGAAACAGAAGCAAAGGGTGCTCGGAAAATGTCTCATTTGACAAAATAAAGCCAATAATTCCAATCACTATCCCCAAAAGAAATGCACAAAAACCTCTAAATCCTACAACACAAAAATCATTAAAATATGTAACATATGAGAGTAGAACTCAACAAACATAAGCAAAGGGTGCTCAAAAACTGTTATAGTTGATAAAACAAAGCCAACCATTCTCCAATCACTATCACCACAAGCAATTAAAAAAAAAAACTCTAAATCCTAAAACGCAAGACAATTTTTTTTTAAAATAATGTAACATATGAGAGTAGAACTTAGCAACTAGAAGCAAAGGGTGCTCGAAAAATGCCACATTTGACAAAATAAAGCCAATAATCCCAATCGCTATCACCACAAGAAATTCACAAAACCTCTAAATCCTGTAACATAAACACATAAAAAGCTTCAAAATATGTAACATATGAGAGTAGAACTCAACAAATACAAGCAAAGGGTGCTCAAAACATGTTATAGTTGATAAAACAAAGCCATCAATTCCAATCACTATCACCACAAGCAATTCACAAAAAAACACTCTAAATCCTAAAACACGAAGACACAATTTTTTTTATAAAAAAATGTAACATATGGAAGTAGAACTCATCAAGCAGAAGCAAAGGGTGCTCAAAAATGCCACATTTGACAAAACAAAGTCAACCATTCTCCAATCACTATCACCACAAGCAATTCACAAAAACCTCCAAATCCTAAAACACAAAGACACAATTTAAAAAAAAAAATATGAACAAAACTCCACAAACAGAAGCAAAGGGTGTTTGAAAAATGTTTCATTTAACAAAATAAAGCCAACAATTAACAGATCTGAATGAATCTTGAATTAAGGGTCAGCTTTGTTGATGGTGAAATGATGAAAAATCTATACATACAAAAACTTTTTTATTTTAATTACCTCATAAATCATGAATCTTGATTATGAACCCCTTTTAGCTCAAAATGGATTCTACCATTATTTCTCCACCTTTTTCCCTACAAAAAAAGAGGAAGAAAGGTTCTTGATTTCCTTATTTTCTGGAGTCAAATGCAAAAGATTCATAATGAGTGACTACAAGGGTGCTTGCTAAAATGCGCACGTGATGTCCTACTAGTAAAATCTAATTTAGACCGTTAGATTAATTGGATTTTGGTGTTATACGCACTTGGCGCATTTTGGTTGCTTTTACTGAATATTTTAGTGATAGGAAATTAGTGTCATGAATATGCAGACAAAATTGCTGAGTTATTTGTCTAATTGGGCAATTTCATGTTTGGGATTGTAAAGTCTGTCCTTAAACATTTCATTATTAGCCAATTTGTCCTTTGGGGTGAGGGGTGGGGATGGGGGTGGATAAATGAATCATGAAAATTGAAATAAAGAGGAATCAATACAAATCTCGCTACTTTAGGTCATAATTACATCTAAATATAATAATACAACAAATTATTTTTTGTACCACTTTTTGTTTGATCAGGTGTATTAGATACATTGTATCAAAATGTGATTGACATGTATTTGGATACACTAAACTCCCTCACTAACATCTCTCTCCATGTATATGTATTTCAAAATGTATTTGAGTTTCACAATACTTATATATCTGTGTATTTAATATCAAAAGCTTCATGTATTTGTATATCTAAAATCAATTTCATCTATTGTAGCTGATATTAATTTCATCAGTGTATTTAGTATCAAATATTTAGTGCATATGAAACAAACTCAAATTCTCAACACAAATGTCCAAACATTATATAATAAGATAGCCAAATTACGATAACAACACTTGAATTACAAGGACAAGTACTGAAATATCAAGTAACTAGAGATAGAGATAAGAATGAAGATGAGAAGTTAAGATTCTAGAAAGAAGATGAGAGGAACATACGATTTCTTCATAATACGCATAACTCTTCTGTCTAATCTCTATTCCTATTTAACTATTGATAATTGGGCTTGGATCCCAAATAAAACCCTCTAGTATTTTACTTGGCACAATAATCCCATCTAAATCAGCCCCATTCACCACTTCTAACACATAAGCCCGTACAAAGTCTACTTGATTCACAACAACATATGTGCATAGAGAGGTAGAGCGAGGGGGAGAGAAAGATTGGGAGAGGGAGAGAGAACGGGGAGGACAAATTGTGTAGTTAGGGGCCGTTTGGTTACTGCTTAGAGTTATGCAGGTATTAGTTATGTAGGATTTAGTTATGCAAGTATTAGTTATGTAGGGTTTAGTTATGCAGGGTTTAATTATGCAGGGTTTAATTATGCAGGTATTAGTTATGTAGGATTTAGTTATGCATGGTTTAATTATGCATATATTATTTAATTATGTAGAGATCACAATGCATAAATTATTAACTAATAAATATTGAATTTGTTGTAAATTAATATATATCACTTACAAATAAATAAGTAAGCAAATAGTATAAATTCTCCCTCTTTTTGAATAAAAAGTAAAGAAAAAAAATTCTCCTTCTATACTTAATTGGGAATGCTATTTTTTCATTTTGTTATTTTTTTTATGTTTATAACTTATAAAAATAAAATACGATTAATATATTTCAAGTACATTATAATATCCTATTTTATATAATGTAAATATTCTATCAATATGTTGTATATATTGTTTATACAGTTTTAATATACCAAATAAATGAATTATGTATAAATTCACATCCTAAACAAAATAATAATACATGTTAATTAAAGAAGTGGAATATATTTAATAATATATAACGCTATATACAATTCAATTTGTAATATTAATAAAATATTACATTTGGATTTCAAATGAAAACAGAAAAAAAAAAGTTGTTCGTGTATTAAAAAAAAGTTAGGAAAATAGCATAGTTGGATAACATTTTCAATGAAAATAATTAAAAATAAATCAATAAGGGTAAATGTGTAATTTACTATTTTAATACATGTATAACTAATACCTGCATAACTTATTCCACCTTCTACCCTGCATAACTTATACATAGTTTCCCTCATAAGTTATGTTGGTATTAATTATGTAGGACTACAAAAAACACAACCAAACACCGTATAAAATTAATACATGAATAACTTTTATACAATATTTAGAATTCTACTAACCAAACATGGTATAAGTTATGTTGACTTTTTCACCTAAAAAAAAATTTCTACCAAACATGGTAAAAGTAATACAACTTTTTATACATGGATAAAATGCAACTTATAAAGTAAGCCCCTTAGTTTATAATATATGTAATTATATCTAGAAAGTATAGGAATATTTAGTAGATATGGTAAGGGATATTTATCTAATTAGGCAGTTTTCCGAAATATAAAGTCAAAATAGATAACGATTTCCCATGTTAAAAAGTTTTTTTTTCTTCTTAATAATCGTATGTATT
Source organism: Solanum commersonii (assembly GCA_029007595.1). Taxonomy (NCBI): domain Eukaryota; kingdom Viridiplantae; phylum Streptophyta; class Magnoliopsida; order Solanales; family Solanaceae; genus Solanum; species Solanum commersonii. Next base: position 969,882 of record JAJTWQ010000033.1, read on the forward strand.
CATATATATACACACCAGATCTAGCTTGAGATGTGGTTCATTCAATGAACATCGATGCATAAACTTAAATAGTTATACAATCATGATAATAATTATTGCAGTTTAGACAATCTTTATATGTCTGCAACACGTAAATTAAGAAGGCATTTGACCATAAAAAAATTCACTTTTTTTCCTAAGTTGAACTCCGAATTATATGCTTGACCATCAAATTTCGAAATTCAACTCACTAAATGTTATTTTACAAGAGATTTTTATATTCATACCTAAGAGATCTTTGTAGAATTATTTTCTTCTATTCAAATCGTAAAGAATAATGCTTGCTCATTTTCTCTCCTTATCATTCCCAATTACAAAATCTGAATATGCATTATCTGTCAGCAAGTGCTACTTAAAACAATTTATGCACTAAAGCTCAAAATCAAGATTATTTCACATATGAACTACATCAATAAACTGAGTTGATCATAATAATCTCTGAGGTTGGTTAATGTGGTGCACAAAGGCGTTCACATAGAGTCTGAGAAAGGGTCGCATCTCAAGGGGTGTGATGTAGGCAGACTGCTTAATGCAAATATTAGTAGTTGCTTCAATGGCTCGAACCCGTGACCTATACGATCAAACAAAGACTACAACTTAAAACCAAGTCTTTTTATTCATTAGTATGAATAGTACTTGTCACTTCTCATTTATCATAGTAAGTGTTGGCTTCCATGTTGATACATTCCTATTAGCCCTGGTTTTCCCATGATGTTCCTCTTCATTTTCCTTGTTGATCATCTCTAATGAGACTGAACATGATGAATCTTCGTCACAATCAATCCCAAAGAACCTCACACGACGATTTCGCGCATTATTTTTATCACTAGATGTCTTAGTCTTGATAATACTTATAATGTGTTGTGACTTATTTGAATCTTGCGAGGATTGTGAAGTGAATGAATGATTGTTTTTCTTGATTCTTCTCCTTAGTTTCTTTAAAGTACATTGTGGGATAACATAGTATTTTTGGCCAGGGATGAGGATTTCATCTTTGTGGACTACTGAATCCCATGGTTTTTTGAATACCTCAGGCTTGGCTAGTATGAAAGATGGGTATTTGTCAAGAATCCTGGATGCAGGGGTTGCCATGTAGTAGTATTCAGCAATCCCACCTACATGGATGATCTTTAAGGCCGCCGACGATGAACGGATCTCCAGCCGTCCCGGCACGGAGAACGAGGCCGACTTAGGTGGACCGTGACGATCGAGCCTAGGATCATCCGACCGTCCTGGCACAAAGGCCGGCACACGTGGACCGTGGCGATCGAGAGGAGTATTATTCGACTGTCCTGGAACAGAGAACGAGGCCGACTCAGGCGGATAATGGCTACTGAGAGGAGGATTGTCCGACCGTTCTGGCATGGAGAACGAGGTCAACTTAGCTGGACCGTGGAAGCCTAGAGGAGGGTTATCCGACCGTTCTGGCATGGAGAATGATATTAACTTATACGGACCGGCACGACCTAGAGGAGGGTTATTCGACCGTTCTGGCATGCAGAACGAGGCGTACTTGGGCCGACCATGGCGGCCAAGGTAAGGATTAGTTCTCCCCTCGGCCGCCGAGGTCCATTTCTTGCCACCAAAGAGTTTGTTTAACATCTTAAGGGAGGATTGAAATAGTGTGAATTCCAACACCTTATGCTAGAAGCATAAGACTATGAGATTGATTTGTCCTTATAGTTTGCATTTCTAAAGGTTTGATGAAATCAAGGATGTCATTATGCTTTTATTTTCTTACTAAGAAATATGTTGTAATATTCATTAGATGAATCCTAAGAATTTGGCACATAGAGGCAGGCCAAAGTTTGTTGTTTGCAATTTGTTTGTATGTCAAGCATGGCAGATGCCATTCTACTATATATGCAGCAAAATTGTTTGTTTACCCCCCAAAATTAGAGGCGGATCTAGGATTTAAAGTTTATGGATTAAACCCATAAAATTATCAGTATCGAACCCAAAAGTTATGAGTTCATAACTACTTTTGTTGCGATGTAAGTAAATTTTTACACATAAAATTTATGTTCAACATCAAAAGTACAGGGTTCAGATGATCCCGGTACCATAACATTGAGCAGCCCCCCTAAAACATAAACAACTTATAATAGAACCATTTTTTTTATGGCCGTGGTGTTCAAGCCAACTAAGGTTCTCATTTCTCTGTTCCTCAATGGTTCTATGGGCAAGTTATGTGGGTGTGAAAGCGTCGTCCGAAGAACAAAAGTTGACACGAGGGAAGATTATAAAGGAGGAACACAAGACTCGAGCCTTCTTCAAGTTGTATTTCAAAAATAAAAACGGACGTCATGATAATGCAATCTTAGAAATAGGATAAAAAGGAGTTGCTCGTATAGTAATTACACACAAACTTAGATAGTTAGATGCCTGTATGAAAGTGGACATAGCAAATTTATCTCATTCAGATAATATGACGTTTTAGCCTAAATAATCCATTATTCAAAACAATTAGCAACACTAGTATATATAATCTTTTAATTTCTTTTACGAAATAGAGTAAACGTACATTTTATGAGATGCAAAATTGCATTTTTTATAAAGGATTTCTTTTAATAATTATTTTTTTTCAATCAATAATTTATATAACCAATGCATTTAATTTTTCTTGCGATATAGTATTTAAGATCTATCAAATTTCTAATTTTTTTTCCCGAAAATTGTATTTAATAGTTTTCTAATAAAAAAACCTATAATCTATTATTGTTATTTGTCAAAACTTTTTACATAATATTTTATTCAATTTTAAAAAAAAACTATCATAGGTTAACAATTGACGGGGTAAACACAAAGTATAAAACTGTTACGGAAAGGTTTTATTATTTTGTACTTTGATAAAATTGATATGAAAGGAACGATTTGACTAAACAATAAATAATTTTCATTTAAAGTAAATTTATATGTTCATATCATAATATAATACAAGTTATTCGCTTAGTTTTTAGAAAATTTATGTCGGCTAGAGCCGTCAAAATGGGCTTAGCCCAAGGGGCCTGCCCAACCCAACCCGTTATTGAAATAGGGTTGTGATAGAATTTTCCAAGGCCTTTTAAAACTAGGGCTTATAAGCCCAATCCATATAATCCCTTGGCCTTTGAGGCTTGATTGGAGTAGGGCCGGGGTCGGCCCATGGGTCAAAACTATTTATTTAAGGGTAACTTACAGAAAATTCACTAGTGTATAAGTTAATTACTTAGATGCACGCTATGTTGTAATAGTACGAATCTTACCAGATTTTTGTGTGTCCAGATACATGTATCTCATGATATATGGACTCAAAATTAAGTGTAATTTATTCTAGATGCACTCTATCCAAATGACCCCGCATGTATTAAGGATACATTGACAAATCCCACGCCCTCGCCTCCCTTCAATCTCGCTTTCCACTCTCCTATCTTGATGTCATAGAATTTTAAGTTTGAAAAAAAGGTGCTAGCCCGCGGCCCTTCTAGGGTTGGGTTTGGTTGAACATTTTCAAGTCCTTCCAAGTGAAGGGCCAGCCCACCCTAGCCCATCAAATTTCTTGGCTCGCGAGGCTTGGACCGGATGGGGATGGGTTGACCCTTTTTGACAACTCTAATGCCAGTGAACAAGGGCAGATGTTAAAAAAAGTTTTAAGAAAATACAACCCACACATCAAAGCTCGTACTTGTATCCCTAAGGTAGTAACCATGAGCTTTAACCACTTGCACCACAGGCCTCATTGTTTCTAAGTATGTCACGCTTAATATTTATACATTTTCTTATAAATATATATACAAATATACATGTATATATAGAATTTCAATCGAGATCACTGGGTGGCGTGACATGAGATATTAAGTTTATGATTAGATTTTAGTACAAGTAATGCCATAAAAGGCACAACCTTATTCCTACAAAACTTATGCCGAGTGAGGCAAAAATTTAAACTTATAGGATTTGTACATTACTCTATAAATATAAGTATAATTATTTCCTAATTCATATCAACGTAGTTTCATACTCTAAATATGAATTATAGATTTTTTTTTATTTATTTCATGAATTCTAACATTTTATTTGTAAAAGTATACAGAATTGTTACACTTTTTGAACAATTAATCGTAGGTGTAAAATAAAATTTTAATATTATGCACAATAGCAAAATTATGATTAATAAGAATATTTTAAACATACCGACCTCCAGATGTCGCTTTTATTAAAATTAATTAGATATAATAAAAAATACCAATCTCATGAGGTCAGTATCACATTAAATTTTAAGATAAATAAAAAGTAATCATGTTAATTAAATAATATTGACACCGAGAGGTCGGTATTTTATATTAAATTATTTTTTAACTTATATAAAACCGTCATTCTAAAATAGCTTAATTATTTAATTGAGCATTACATGGAGGACGATTTATTTAAAGTTAATTGAAAATATTAATTTATTACATACTATTTAATTTTACCGACATCTGGAAGTCGGTATTATAATTTTTTTTGTTTTTTATTTTACACAAAATCATTCTTCGGAAGACGATTTAAATAAAATTAAATCAAAATATTTCACAATTTAGTTTTCTATATGGAGAAATGGGAAAAATCGCGTCTGCTAGTGCAAATATTTTTAAAAAAGCAACGAAAAACGTCTCTATGTTCGTCGCTTTTTAAAAAAAATGTTTGACCAACATTTTGACCAAAAAACAATTGAAGTATTTTTTTTTTATTGATTTTAGAAGTTGGGATTTAGGTCTATGTGTTTTTCCATCCATTGAAGTTTTTTTGTTGCTTTTAGAAGTTGGGATTATGATTATGAGTTTTTACAGCAAGAGACTTTTTTTTTTTTTTTTTAATGTTTTGAGAAGTTGTGATTAAGGTTATGTTCTAGCCATTAAAACATTTTCGTTGTTGCTGTTTTTAAATGTTAAAAGACATTGTATCACTAATTAGGTCTCAAACATTTGCAAAATAAGTAGAAACTAACCAAATATAACTTCTACAAACTATTTCCCCCCATAAGGTTTGTAATCGAAAATATTTGTGAGTGTTTTGGGAATGGAAGAAGATTTTTCAGATGAAAAAGAAGCTCCTGAGTACTTCAATTTCAAAATTTCAGTTTTAAGAAAAATGCTATTTTTGTAAAACAAAGTCACCTTTTCTGCAAACAAATATGCACCAATTGTATAGTCTAGGGCTTTTTTTTTCTACTCTTGATATCTATTTGTGAGCATATTTTTACTTCATCGAATTAAGTCTAGTTGTTGGCTTTGTCCAACATATGATTTTCAATGCCTTTTTTTGGGGATTCTCTTGCTGTTTTTAGAACTTGGAATTGGGGTGTTCTGTTTCTCCAATATATTTTTTTCCATGTTTGCATATTGTTAATTTGTCATTATGGATGAGCTGAGCTTTGTGTTTTCGCTAATTTTAAAATAATTAATCAATTAAAATTAATAAAAAGCGACGGACGTTCATCACTTATGTGTGACTGTTTTTTTAAAGTAATAAATAATCATTTTATTGAAAAATCTAAGTACAAATCTTTTTTTTTTAATTGTAAGGTGGTATGCATTTTGGCTTTGAGACTTACTAGATTACATTTGTTCAGGTTGAGATCAAGAGAACCATTCCTAAAGGATCTGCTGAATCAAAGAATTTTAGAACAAAAAAGGTTTTTGTTGGCGGCATTCCTACTACTATGGATGAAGGTGAAACATCACATATTTTTCTTTTTTCAAGAAATATTACAAATACAATGTGTTTTATACTGTAGTTTTGTGCCATATTTTATCTAGTTTCTCATGTATTTAATTGTTTCTCTTTTTCTTCATGGTTCCGTCCGTCAAGTTTTAGCGATGCTTTGGATTTATTGAGTATGATTTTTAGTAGTGATAGTGAATGGTCAAGACTTTTCTTTGTTTTTATGCTACAATTTTCAGTATTATTAGTTCAACTTTTCGTACAATGTCTCAATAGTTTGATGTCTCGGTTGTTGAGTTTAGGATCTTTTTTTCCCTTCCTATGTGGATAAATAAAGGTCTTATTAGGACCAGCCTACTTTAGCCCATAACCCAAATATTATGTGGCATATATAAGGTTTATTTGGTCTTATTTTCAAAAACACAAGAGAGAAAAATCAAGAGAGTTTCGTTTTAGAGATTGAAAGAAAAAGAGAAAAATCTCGTTTTTGCTCCTGAAAATTTTCTGCTCAGGCAGTTCGCTTCAGACAAAGTTTTCCGCTTTGTTAACCGTTAGATAGTGCTCAAATTTGAACTGGGAGTTCTCAGAATCTGGCTCTTGCAATTCAACGGTGGAGATTGGATTTAGAGGTCTGTAGCTTCTGATTTTGGAGCGTAAACAGTAGTGCATTTTTTGGTGAAATCTCTTCTTTAATTCTGTAGTTTTGGTGTAATCTTGTTTTGTTGTTACTCATTGTTTGGCGCTTATTTTGTGGCCAATTTTGGAGAACAATTTTGTAACTCTTGGTGTTTATAGTAGAGCTTTTGGTCCTGTGGTTTTTTACTCTTCACATCGAAGGGTTTTTCACGTAAATTGTTGTGTCTTGTGTGATTGGGTTATTCTTATCTTGTTGCTTTAGTTTGGTTGATATACTTGCTGTCCATTCTTCATATTGCTTGATTTGGTTTGTCTTCTCTTGGTTCAAATTGAAAGGGAAAGTTTAGATTTGGGTATTATTCCGCTGCTATCCTGTCTGGCATTCTTGTTAGTGTCTTGCCTTTCCCAACATGTGTTTGGTGATTCCTCTTAACGATAGTTGATATGATATGTATCTTCAAGACTGCATGCCATCTGCCCATTTAACTGTTGGAGGTAGTGTGTGCTGAATAGTATCTTGTGGCCAATGCTGAATAATGTTGGTAGGCAAAGTACTTTTGAAGTCGAATTTTCTAATTTTAGGAAGACCTAACTCAACAACAACATACTCAGTGTAGTACCACAGGTAATTTTTGCATATTGGAAAGACGGAGTGAAAGTACAATAGATAGATAGTAATAGCATATTGGACCAAAACCATCTCAACCTCGATTTTTGCATCTTGTCTTCAATAGAAGGCACCTCTAACTTGTCTCATATATCCTCATTTTTAACTCTTATATTTCTCCTAGTATACTCATACATCCATCACAACATTCTCATCTCCGCCTCATTCAGACAACATAGCTGGTTTATGAAGATCTGCATGCAAGTATATAATGGGTTAAACAGCTTTTCCGAAGACTTAATGGTCGTGGCACTCTTGTATACTCTTTTATGTTGTCTTAATTGTACTGGATGATGAAAAGTTTTTTTTTTTTTAATTGTATGAGGTGTAATTGTAAGTACACTTGGCTTATAAGCTGTATTATGTACGAAAATTAAATCTTATTTTTACTCTGATGGCTGTTGTTTTGTTTTATTTTTTCAAACAGATGGTTACATTAGTGATGTTGTTAGATGACTTTACTGAGTACACAGGGAGCTCTCCTGTGCGTGCTTGTAAGCTCTTTGGAGCAAACGTAAACAAGAAAGTACACGAACCAGATTGCCCTTGTACGTACTTTCTTGTTCGAGTTTGGTCACTGCAAATAATGAATTATAATTTAACCCGTTCAACTATTTTCAATTTTAATTTCTTTATTTGTTTTCTTATAATTTGTTAGCTACATATTTAGCCTTATTTTTTAAAAGAAAAATGAAATCGACCCATCATTTCCTAACATAGTCTAGTCCATCGGTTAATGTTAGAAAATTGAGATTATCTGTTGATTTTGACCCTCAATTTTGGCCTGTGTTTCTACATTAAAAATCTTAAAACTATCTCTGCTCGTATCTACTACATCCTCCTTTCTTTAGCCGCCCATTTTCTTCTACAACTTGGCAAATTAGATCATAAAGAAACTATTAGCATCATTGATCACTTGTCTCTTACCATATTAACTTGCATATAAATAATTTCAAACTTTTGGGAAATACACAAAAAAAATATAAAAAATGGAACCAGTCATATTAATACACATTTTTTTTTCCAATTGCAAAAGTACTATTCCACGTGCAATTTTAATGGATCAAAATAGTACTTAATTGACTTGATATGAATACAAATGTAATTTTTTCTATTCAACAAAGTGATTATTTGTGCACCTAAGTGAGGTGGTTAAGTTAGCTTTATTGCACTCTCAAATCTCAAATTATATTGTTTGCCTAGCTAGACTTAGAAAATATGTCTATCTATAAACTAGAAGGACATGATGATGGTTTTGGATAGATACGAATTCAAGATTTTAAGTATGTAGATGTGACATATGACTATACATTCTAGTATTTTTGTGACATGTACACGTACTTTAAACCCTAATACTTATATATGGTCGAATAAGCTTTCAAAAGTGTGTAACGAAATACACACCTTATGTTTGCGCGCTCATTGTCACACAACAAATTAGATGCATGCATCAAGACGTTTTGTCAACGAGCAATTATCACTCGAGAAAGAGGATTTAATGTGATGCAATAAAAAACGTTGTAGACTATGTAGTCTAGTCGAAATCAAAGCATGGCTTGCATCCGTGGGCAAAATTTACAAATATCCGCTTCTTCATTCATATAATTGAAAAATAGTCGATGACCTAGAGTGTCGAATTCCATATATAAGTGCAACTCCAGGATTAATTTTATCATGTAATTTTACGTGTCAAATTTGAAACTCAATAACATTAATTCGCTATTTTTTTTTTTTTTAAAATGACCAAAAAGTGACCAATGAACACTATTTTTATTGCATCAATTTGCTTGTGATTGTTGGGTAGTGGGCAAGAAGGGATGTACCAACAACTAACCACATTTCAACTAATATAACCAAATTAAAAACATAGTCGTTATCATGAAATTTCAAAGTTTCACTCATAGTTGGGATTTGAAAATCTAAGGCATTAACTACTTTTTTTTAAAAAGAAAAGTGACCAGTAAACGTTATTTCTATCGTGTCAGCCCGGGGTTGTTGGGTAATGAGAAGACATGCAAGAAGGGACAACCTATTCCTACAAACTTATACCGAGTGAGGCAAAAAAAATCTAAGCTTATGCTGATCGAATTAGATATGATTATACCTAATAACTTAATTCCTACAAAACTTATGGCGGACAAGAAAAAAAATGACCATTAGGGACATCCGGTGGCTAGGGATTATCAAGGTTTTTTCTATTGAGTTTTTCTAGTAAGATTTTTAATCAAATAACTAGTAATGCAAATTATTAGTTACATGCACTCTTTTTTTCTTCACTTGAATTTTTTTCACTGATTTTTTTATAGTAAGGTTTTAATTGAGCACGCTATTTATTATTGAAACATCCAAAGGAAAGTGTTATGTAGGGGCAAATCCACCCTTATCCAAGGGTGTCAAGCGACACTCCTTCGTCGGAAAATTACATTGTATATAGAGGTCAAATTTTGGTTATATATATATATATATATATATAAGCAGTGGCGGACCTAGGTTTTTGTCTCAGGGGAGTCAACGTATAAAGAAGAAGTTCAGGTGGTAATGTAAGTGCGCGGTGGGCGTAGTAGCCCTTTGACATGCTCTTTGTACAAGAAGCATATATATATTTCATTGGTTCATAAAAGTAAAAACTAAACTAATCAAAGATATTGAGGACAAAGATACATTGATAAGAATTTTAGTGGATCAATTGTATTACATAAGTTAATTCCTAAAATACGTGAAAATTAAATGATGAAAAAGGGAGCGAGACGTGGAAGAAAGATATTTACCTTATCATGCTAAATTTAACTTACTTTATTATACCGTATTAAATAATTCTTTCTACTTTTATCATTCTCAACGAGCACTCTTAAAATTTATTGTGCTTTTTATACTTTTATTTTGTAATGTTTTACTTTAGTTTTCACTTTTTAAAATTTTTAAATTTGTATCCATTCAATCACATATTACTAAGAAAATCATTAAGATTCTCTAAAAGTGTGTAAGAATAGACTTAATAATATAATAATGCATTTTCAGAAGATAAATAAATATATAGAATCGTCAATTTTTTTCGTTCAACTAGTTCAATTTACTAGGTTAGTCAATAATTTATAAAAATAAAAAAATAACGAATAAATCAAATAACGAATTAAGGTGTTGTGAAAATTCCTTGAGGTCATGTGTTCTTGTCCTACTAGCCTCATAATTATAACCCCTTAATGACAATAACTTATAAGTAGCTTCCCAAAGTAGCTTATAATGACAATAACTTATAATAGCTTCCTAAAGTATTTTATACAACAGTAGCATTAAACCAACTTCCAGGAGAAGCTTACAAGTAGCTTATAGAGCAAGTAGTTTTGGAAGTAGTTTGGAAGTAGTTTCTTGAAGTAGCTTGCAAGCAACTTGCAAAGAATTTTATTTTCCATAAATAAAAATTCAACCATTTCATTTGGTACATCAATTTGAAGTAAAATAATATATCAATCTATCTATATACCTATCTATGATTTATATACTTAAGGGAAAATGCATAAGTAACTCCCCTGTAACCTATGCTCGAAATCTCAGAGACACACCTAATCTTTACTAAGGTCCTATTACCTCCCAAACTTATTTTATATATAATTTTCTACCCCTTTTCGGCCTACGTGGCACTATCTTGTGGGCCCAGCACGTGTTGATAATTTTTTAAACAATAGTGCCACGTAGGCCGAAAAGGGGTAGAAAATTATATATAAAATAAGTTCGGGGAGGTATTAGGACCTTAGTAAAGGTTAAGTGTGTCTCAGGAATTTCGGGCATAGGCTGAGGGGGTACTTGTGCCTTTTCCCTATACTTAATAATAATCTTTATTTTCTGTTGGAGTTGAGTCACATAGCTTCTCAACAAAATCTGAAACTCTTCCCAACAAGGGACCAAATTTTCCAACAAATTCTTGAAGAATCTTACAAGTATCTCTGCAACTAGCTTTCCAAAGAAGCTTATAAGTAGATTTACTAAAAGCTTCTTAAAGTAGCTTAATTACACAGTAACCTACAATAACTTTATAAGCAACATAATTACAGAGTACTTTGAAAATAGCTTGATTACAGAGTAACCTATGATTAACATTATAAGCAACTTACTAAAATAATTTAATGACACAGTAGCCTGAAAATAGCTTAATTACAAAGTAACTTAGGATTACTTTTATAAGCTACTTTCTAACGCAACTTAACTATAGAGTAGTCTGCGAGTAGCTTCCTAAAGTAGCTTAGTTACAGAGTAACCTACGATGAGCATTATAAGAAATTTTCTAAATAAACTTTATTATAAAGTAGTCTGTGAGTAGCTTCCTAAAGTAGCTTAATTACAGAGTAACCTACGATGAGCATTATAAGCAACTTTCTAAAGCAGCTTAATTATAGAGTAGTCTGTGAGTAGCTTCCTAAAGCATCTTAATTATAGAGTAGCTTCCTAAAATAGCCTAATTACAAAGTAACCTACGATGAACATTATAAGTAACTTTTTAAAGTATATCTTAATTGAAGAGTATTCTGTAAATAGATATTCTTGAAGAAACTTAATTACAGAGTAGCCAACAAGTAGCTTCCTAAAGTAGCTTACTATAGAGTAATATGGGAGTAACTTTATAAGCAACTTAATTACAAAGTAGCCTCCTAAAGTAGTTTAATTACAAAGTAACCTGCAATTAGCATTAGAAGCAACATTCTAAAGCAACTTAATCATAGAGCAACCCGCAAGTAGCTTCCTAAAGTAGTTTGATTACATAGTAACCTGCAATTAGCATTATAAGCACCTTTCCAAAGCATCTTAATTACAGAAGTAGCTTTCTATAAGTAGCTTAATTACAGAGTAGCATGCAATTAGCATTATACACATCTTTCTAAAGCAACTTAATTAGAGTAGCCTACAAGTAGTTTCCTAAAGTAGCTTAATTATATAGTAACCTGCGATTAGTATTATAAGCAACTTTCAAAAGCAACTTAATTACAGAGTAGCCCGCTATTAGCACTATAAGCAACTTTCTAAAGCAATTTAATTACAGAGTATCCTGCAAACAACTTATTAACATTATAAGCCACTTTCTAAATCAGTTAATTACAAGGTAACCTTCAAGTAGCTCTATAAACAACTTATTTTACAGTAGCTTTACGAACAATTAAATAACAGAGTATCCTGCAACTAGCTCTGTAAACAGCTTAATTACAGAGTATCCTGCAACTGACTCTATAAACAGCTTAACTACAAAGTATCCTACAACTAGCTGTGTAGTCGACCATCTTTCTAAAATAACTTATCAAATAATCGTAAATAGCTCTACAAACAACTTTTATTCTCCCGTAAATAAAAATCAAATCAATTTACTTGGTACATCAATAATATATGAGTCTCTCTCTATATACAAATTATTTTTTGAAAGATGAACACAAGATTGGACCAATTATTAGTTTGATAGCCCAAATATAACTTGAGAAGTAAAGCCCATGTACAAATTGAAAATTTAACCAAAAAAGAAAGCGTAGAGTATCAACACTCTGTTTTTATCTCTATATAAAGCATCGAAAGAGGTAATTTTTATCTTTTCTCTCCAGTTTGTGCTTCGAGAAACTCAAATTGTAAACCCTAATTCTCTCTAATCTGTCAAATTTGACTGTATAGATTCCAAAAGGAACGATTTCCGCGATGAGGCTAGCCCAGGGTATCGTTTTCTTACCTGTTTTATGAGCTTTTGTTGTTGAATTTTATTGAATTGTATGTCTGATTTTTTCACATTTTGAAGATTTTTTATTGTTGTTGTTGTTGTTGTTGTTTTTAGAAGTTAGGATGTAGGTGTGTGTTTTCCCCTAACAATTGAGGTTTTTATTATTATTTTTTCAATTTGTGATTTAGGGGTGTGTTTTTTTTACAAAGATTGAAGCATTTTTTTGCTGTTTTTAGTAGTTGGGATTTAGGGATGGGAGTGGGTGGTGGTTTTTTTTCCAGCAATTGAAATATTTTTTTTTATTTTAGAAGTTGGGATTTAGGTCTATGTGTTTTTCCAGCCATTGAAGCTTCTTTTTCTTGCCGTTTTTAGAAGTTGGGATTAGGGTTATGTGTTTTTATAACAATTAAAATATTTTTTTGCTATTTTTAGAAGCTTGGGTTTGGGGGAGGGGTGTTTTTCCAGCAATTGAAGAATTTTTTTGTTGTTTTTAGAAGTTGAGATTTAGGTCTATGTGTTTTTTCAGCCATTGAAACTTTTTTTTTTTGCCGTTTTTAGAAGTTGGGATTAGGGTTATGTGTTTTTACCACAATTAAAACATTTTTTTTGCTATTTTTAGAAGTTTGGGTTTGGGGGAGGGGTGTTTTTCTAGCAATTGAAGCATTTTTTTGTTGTTTTTAGAAGTTGGGATTTAGGACTATGTGTTTTTCCAGCCATTGAAGCCTTTTCTTTTGTTGCTGTTTTTAGAAGTTGGGATTAGGGGTATGTTTTAGCCATTGAAACATTTTTTTTTGTTCCTGTTTTTAGATGTTGGGATATAGGGGTATGTGTTTTTCCAACAATTGAAGCATTTTTTGCCTTTTCATTTTATTTTGTTTTGCTGTTTTTTGAAGTTGGGATTTAGGGGTATATGTTTTTTTTTATGACGATTGAAGCATTTTTTTGCTGTTTTTAGAAGTTGGGATTTGGGATGGGTTTATTTTCAGTAATTGGAGTTTTATTTTTTGGTGATTTTAGAAGTTGAGATTTAGGTCTATGTGTTTTTCTAGCTATTAAAGTATTTTTTGCTGTTTTTAAAAGTTGGGATTAAGTTTATGTGTGTTTACAGCAATTGAAACATTTTTTTTTTGCTATTTTTAGAAGTTGGGATTTTGGGGAGGGTGTGTTTTTCCAGCAATTGAATCATTTTTTTTTTTTGTTTTTAGAAGTTGGGATTTAGGTCTATGTGTTTTTTCAGTCACTGAAGCCTTTTTTTTGTTGATGTTTTTAGAAGTTGGGATTAGGGGTCTGTTCCATACATTGAAGCACTTTTTTTTTTTGTTGTTTTTAAATGTTGGGATATAGGGGTATGTGTATTTTCAACAATTGAAGCATTTTTTTTTACTGTTTTTAAATTTAGGTCTATGTGTTTTTTCAGTAATTGAAGCATTTTTTTGTTGATGTTTTTAAAAGTTGGATTAGGGGTATTTTCCAACCATTGAAGCATTTCTTTTTTGTTGCAGTTTTCAGATGTTGGGATATAAGGGTATGTATTTTTCCAACAATTGAAGCTTTTTTTTTTTTTGTTTTTGAAAATTGGGATTTAGCGTTGTTTCTTTTCCTCAACAATTGAATAATTTTCAATTCATTTGAAGTTGAGATATAGAGGGTGTGTTTTTTCAAAAGCTTTTTCTGTTGTTTTTAGAAGTTGGAATTCATGATGTATCTTTTTATCACATTTTTTCAGAAAAAAATTATTTTTCTACAGATCTTCATAAAATAACTAGAACTAACCAAATATAGCTTCTACAAACTATTTTTTTTCTGAAAGGTTTGTAATCGAGAGGATTTATGAGCATATCTTCAATGTTTATTAAATTATAAGTCTAATTTTTGGACTTTTTGAAGCATTTGTTTTTGTTGTTTTTACAAGTTGGGATTTAGGGGTGTTTCTTTTTCCAACATTTGTTGTTCAAAAGATATTATTTTGTATAAAAAAATTATGTCTCAAACATTTGTAAAATAACTAGAAACTAACCAAATATAACTTCTACAAACTATTCCCCCAGTAAGGTTTGTAATCGAAAAAAATTGTGAGTGTTTTGGGAATGGAATAAGATTTTTTAGATGAAAAGAAGCTTCTGAGCACTTCTTCAATTATTCAAAATTTCATTTTTTTAAAAAATATGATTTTCGTAAAACAAAGTCACCTTTTCTGCAAAAATATATGCACAAATTGTATAGCCTAGGTCTCTTTTCTACTCTTGATATCTGTTTGTAAGCATATTTTTACTTCATCAAATTAAGTCTAGTTGTTGGCTTTGTCCAACATATGATATTCAAATCCTTTTTTTGGGGATTGTCTTGCTGCAAAATGTTATTTTTAAAAGTTTGGATTTGGGGTGTTCTGTTTTTCCAATATATGTTTTTCAAATAGATTATGTTTTTTCTCACAGGATCTCTCAAATCTTCAAATTAACAATATAGAAACATGTAACAAAGTTTAAAAACTAACCTAAAGTTAGTCTCTTTTGCAAGACCTCCAATGAAGATTTTTCTGTTCCATAGAGAGAACAAAAATACAAAATTAGTACACATCACAGTCACAACGAAAATAACTTTTTCAAAAGCAGAATAAGAAAACTCCTAGAGAACACAAATTGGGCAGATATTTTTGCAAAAAGGTGCACTTGCTCTAGGAAAATAATGGTTTCTTCATACTTTTGAAACCAAACATTGAAATTACAAGTGTTGTAATTGTTTTTTGTCTAAAAACTCATCTTTCATTCGTAGAAGGTGAAAAATATTTGCATAGTTCTAGTTATTTTATGAAGATTTGAGAGATTCTACGAGAAAAAATATAATTTATTTGAAAAAAAATATACTGGAGAAACAGAACACCCCTAATCCCAACTTGTAAAAACAACATTTTGCAGCAAGAGAATGCCCAAAAAAGGCTTTGAAAATCATATGTTGGACAAAGCCAATAACTAGACTTAATTCGATGGAGTAAAAATATGCTCTAAAAAAGATATTGAGAGTAGAAAAAAACCCTAGACTATACAATTTGTGTATATATATTTGCAGAAAAGGTGACTTTGTTTTACGAAAATCATATTTGTTAGAAAAATGAAATTTTGAAATTGAAGAAGTGCTTAGGAGCTCCTTTTATCTAAAAAATATTATTCCATTCCTAAAACACTCACAAATCTTTTCGATCGCAAATTTGAGGGGGAAATAGTTTATAGAAGTTATATTTGGTTAGTTTCTAGTTATTTTACAAATGTGTGCGACCTAATTTGTGAATAATATCTTTTGAACAACAAATGTTGGAAAAAGAAACACCCCCAAATCCCAACTTGTAAAAACAGCAAAAATAAATGCTTCGAAAAGTCCAAAAATTAGACTTATAATTTAATAAACATTAAAGATATGCTCATAAATCCTCTTGATTACAAACCTTTTGGAAAAATATAGTTTGTAGAAGCTATATTTGGTTAGTTCTAGTTATTTTAATGAAGATATGTTAGAAAAAGAAAATCATTCTAAAAAAAAAATGTGGGAGATAGAAACACCCTAAATCCCAACTTCTAAAATCACAAGAAAAAGCTTCAATTTTTTTAAAAAAAACCATCTATATCCCAACTTCTAAAAAGAATTAAAAAAATTATTCAGTTGTTGGGGAAAAGAAACACCCCTAAATCCCAACTTCCAAAAACAACAAAAAATGCTTCGATTGTTGGAAAAACACATACCCCTATATCCCAATATCTAAACACAGCAACACAAAAAAATGCTTCAATGGCTGGAACATACCCCTAATTCCAACTTCTAAAAACATAAAAAAAAAAAAAAAGGTTCAATGGCTGGAAAAACACATAGACCTTGATCCCAACTTCTAAAAGCAGCAAAAAAAAAAATGCTTCAATTGTTGGAAAATCAAATACCCCTATATCCCAACATCTAAAAACAGCAACAAAAAAAATGCTTCAATAGGTGAAACATACCCCTAATTCCAATTTCTGAAAACATCAACAAAAGCTTCAATGACTAGAAAAACACATAGACCTAAATCCCAACTTCTAAATACAACAAAAAAAAATGCTTCAATTTCTAGAAAAACACCCCCTCCCCCAAAATCCAACTTCGAAAAATAGCAAAAAAAAAAATGTTTCAATTGCAATCAAAACACATAACCTTGACCCCAACTTCTAAAAACAGACAAAAAAAACTTCAATGGCTGGAAAAATACATAGACCTAAATCCCAACTTCTAAAATCAACAAAAAAAATACTTCAATTGCTGAAAAACCCCCCACCCACCCCTATCCCTAAATTCCAACTTCTAAAAACAACAAAAAAAAAATGCTTCAATCGTCGTAAAAAAAAACATACACCCCTAAATCCCAACTTCAAAAAAACAGCAAAAAAAAACTTCAATTGCTGGGGGAAAACACACACCTACATCCCAACTTCTAAAAACAACAACAACAACAACAAAAAAGCATCAAAAAGTAAGAAAAATCAGACGTACAATTCAATGAAATTCAAGAATAAAAGCTCATAAAACAGGTAAGGAAACGATACCCTAGGCTAGCTCCATCGCTGAAATCGTTCCTTTTGGAACCCATACAGTCCAATTCGACAGATCAAAGAGAATTTGAGTTTACAATTTGAGTTTCTCGAAGCACAAGCTGGAGATAAAAATAAAATTCACCTCTTTTGATGCTTTATATAGAGATAAAAACACAGTGTTTATACTTTCCGCATTCTTTTTTGGTTAAGTTTTCAATTTGTTGTTCAATATGTACATGGGCTTTGCTTATCAACTTATATTTGGGCTATCACACTAATAATTTGTCCAATTTTGTGTTCATATTTCAAAAAATATAATTTATATATTGAGAGAGAGAGATACTAGTATATAATTGATGTACAAAGTATATTGGTTTAATTTTTTTTATTTATGAAAGAATAAAAGTTATATATAGAGCTATTTACGGTTTGTTTGATAAGTTATTTTAGAGATTTGATCGATTACAAAGCTAGTTGTAGGATACTCTGTAATTAAGTTGTTTACAGAGCTAGTTGCAGGATACTGTGTAATTAAGTTATTTGCAAAGATACTGTAAAATAATATATCAATCTCTCTATGTACATATCTATGATTTATATACTTAATAATAATCTTTATTTTATGTTGGAGTTGAGTCAGATACCTTTTCAACAAAATCTGGAACTCTTCCAAACAAGGGAACAAATTTTCCAACAAATTCTTGAAGAATCTTACAAGTAGTTATACAACTAGCTTCCCAAAGAAGCTTATACGTAGATTCACTAGCAGCTTCCTAAAGTAGCTTAATTACATAGTAACCTACAGTAACTTCATAAGAAACTTAATTACAGAGTACTTTGCAAATAGCTTGATTATAGAGTAACCTATAATTAACATTATAAGCAACTTACTAAAACAATTTAATGACACGGTAGCCTGGAAATAGCTTAATTACAGAGTAACTTAGGATTACATTTATAAGCAACTTTCTAAATCAACTTAATTATAGAGTAGTCTGTGAGTAGCTTCCTAAAGTGGCTTAGTTACAGAGTAGCATACGATGATCATTATAAGCAACTTTCTAAAGCAACTTAATTATAAAGTAGTGTGTGAATAGCTTCCTAAAGTAGCTTAATTACAGAGTAACCTACGATGAGCATTATAAGCAACTTTCTAAAGCAGCTTAATTATAGAGCAGTCTACGACTAGCTCCCTAAAGCATCTTAATTATAGAGTAGCTTCCTAAAGTAGCTTAATAACAGAGTAACCTACGATGAGCATTATAAACAACTTTCTAAAGTATCTTAACTACAGAGTATTCGGTCAATAGATTCTTGAAGCAACTTAATTACAGAGTAGCCAACAAGTAGCTTCCTAAAGTAGCTTATTATAGAGTAATATGCGAGTAACATTATAAAAAACTTTCTAAAGCAACTTAATTATAGAGTAGCCTCCTAAAGTAGTTTAATTACAGAGTAACCCACAATTAGCATTAGAAGCAACTTTCTAAAGCAACTTAATCATAGAGCAACCCGCAAGTAGCTTCCTAAAGTAGTTTAATTACAGAGTAACCTGCAATTAGCATTATAAGCACCTTTCTAAAACATCTTAATTATAGAGTAGCTTGGAAGTAGCTTTATATAAGTAGCTTAATTACAGAGTAGTGTGCAATTAGCATTATATGCATCTTTCTAAATCAACTCAGTTAGAGTAGCCTACAAGTAGCTTCATAAAGTAGCTTAATTATAGAGTAACCTGTGATTAGTATTATAAGCAATTTTCTAAAGCAACTTACTTACAGAGTAGCCTGCAAGTAGTACTATAAGCAATTTAATTACAGAGTATCCTGCAAACAACTTATTAACATTATAAGCCACTTTCTAAATCAGATTAATTACAGAGTAACCTACAAGTAGCTTTATAAACAACTTATTTTATAGTAGCTTTACGGCCAACTTAATTACAGAATATCCTGCAACTAGCTCTGTAAACACCTTAATTATAGAGTATCATGCAACAAGCTCTATAAATAGCTTAACTACAAAGTATCCTGCAACTAGCTCTGTAATAGACCATCTTTCTAAAATAATTTATCAAATAACCGTAAATGTCTCTACAAACAACTATTATTCTTCCATAAATAAAAAATCAAATCAATTTACTTCGTACATCAATAATATATCAGTCTCTCTCTCTATACAAGTTATATTTTGAAAGATGAACACAAAATTGGACCAATTATTAGTGTGAAAGCCCAAATATAACTTGATAAGTTATAAAAGCCATGTTATACCCTATTTTAACTCGAGGTCAAAACGTGTACAACATATTGGTGATTTCCAAATTAATTAACTTAAGAAGTCGTCACCTAATTAATTACGGTGAATTAGAACACCTAAATATTTGACTAAGTAATACTAAAATAACTTCAATTAAATGGTCTACTAAACATGAAATTCTAGGTAAGAGTTCTAGTTATCCTAAAGGGAAGGGGTAAAGCATCCTTTAAGATCCGTAAAAAAAAACAGTTAACCGACCAAACTTAGGTTAATTAATTTTAAAAGAATGATATGAGTGCTAAAGATTAAGTGATTGAATAATCAAATTAGAAACATTTTTTAATTGTGAAAGCTCTTTTGTAATTGTAATAGAATGATAAAGATTTAAGAAAAAGTAACTCGTCTTGGTGAATTTAGACAAATTTAGTAATCCAATGGCTAAAAGAAAGGTAATTAAAAAAAAAAGGTATTTGCTCTCATTTATTGACAAAGTGTTTCCTTTAGAAAAGTTTTTTTTTTTTTTTTAGAAAGATAGGAGTTTAGAACTTTTTTTTTTAAAATACACTATCAAGTTTGAACAAAACTTAATAAATTAGTGAGTTTAAAAATGGTGCAAAAAAGAAGTGTTTTTAATAAAGAGTTTGCCAAATGAAGTTTATAAAAGCCAAAGTAACAATAAATGTTTGTTTCTAACTAAAGGTACCCAAACATCTATATTAAGCCAACTATTATGAATTCAAACTAGAAATATCTAAATCAACAAGCAAGTACAACATATAAAGAAAAACACGTAAACAAATAATGCAAAAGTGTAAGTAGCCATAAGTGACTCCAAGATAGGACCACTTGTTTTGCTTGCAATTTCGAATGGTCAAGGAGGTAGTGAAGACTCCATGTGCGGGTGTGAGGATAATGTTGAGTCTATGAGACTCGATTTTTGCGAGAGTCCCTAATTGGGATTCCATTTATTGCTCCAAAGTGTTCGTGCAAATAAAGAGAAGATAAAATGAATTAGTAAGACATTCGACTTTAAGAGATATTATAAAAATAGATAGTACTAATTAAGTAACATTATACATCAAATATAATATTTAACATATAAAGCGTGCTAATGCCGAACAAAAAACTCAAACTAAGATATTAAAACATTTTTAAGTTGCCCTTACGAAACACTTGGAAGAAAATCAAAACATCCAACTGTAGAATTAAGCAAAAGAATTTAAAATCTATATTTTGTACACATAGAGATAATATAGGAATATTAGATAAGATGCCAAGGATCATGATATTTCTTACTCTAACAAAAATAAATAAATAAAATAAAGACATAAAGAAAATTAAAAATAACCTGCATATCATTTCTAAAAATAATCAACAACAAATTTCAACTCTTTTTAGCATATTTTAAAGTAAGAAAAACACAAGCTAGAAAATTTTATCATACAAAAGACGTCAGAGGGACATTAACTAACAAGAAAACTGATTTCGAGTAATATTATCAAGTTGTCTACTACACCAAAAAACACAGCTTAAGAGCTATACCAATCTCGAAAATAATTCATTGCCATTATGACTAAACTAAGTAGAATTATTTGCAAAAAACATGATTTATCTTTCTAATAAGATATGAAATCAACCCATTAATATTAACTATAAGGAGATTATCATTATCTAAAGAGATATGACATCAAACAAGATTTGAGATTTCAATATGCATAATACATACATGTCTGCTAAAAGGAAATACAACAGGAAATAAGCTTAACAAAAATTCATATCATGTATAATGGAAAACTACATCCAGTATGCTTGCAATTACTTCCTAGGAAACGAGTAGCTTGCAACAGAGCTTCAAGATTGGTTACCAAGTAAAGACATAGGAGGTCATTAAATCATAACAACACTAACTTGACTTAAAATAAAGATTTAAGCACAAAAGAAATCATTTCTTAACTACAAGATGGTTGAACATGAAAGAGGGAGGACTTTCGATTATTACGAGTCTTGAACTAGGCCAAAACACATCTGAAACGTTATTCTTATTATAGCTAAAATGAGCAGAGATTACTTCGACATATGTAACATTTTAATATAGTAACAAAGAAAACAGAGAGAACAGAGAGTGAATTTACCTGCTACAGGGCAGTGAACGGGGCTGCTGTGATCAAGTGTCTATATTCAAACAACGACGAACCCGAACAAACTTGAGATTAGAATTTCCGGCGAGATCGAAATAGAGTATAAAGGATATTTTTTTATGGAAAAGATGCAGTGGTTCAAGGTACTATGGGGAAAGAAAAGCTTGGTCTTAAAAATGAATGTCAAGAGTGCTATGAAGGTCGAAAATCCTCTCCCAAAGAAAATGGCCGTTTGAAATTTCAAATCTCTGCTAACATGATTCTCCCTCACAAAATCTCAAAAGTTCTTTTGGCCTTTTGTTAACCAAATTAAAGAAGAGAGATGAGAATCAAGAAGAGGAAAAGAGCTGTTGATTTCCTTAGGTGTGACATATGGCTATAAGTACTACCCCTCTGTCTCAATTTATATGACTTACTTTCCTTTTTAGTCAGTTTCAAAAAGAATGACGCATTTCTATATTAAGTAACAATTTCACTATAAAATGTCTATTTTACCCTTTAATGAAATGATTTACAGCCACACAAATTTCTATCATTCATTTTAGACCACAAGTTTTAAAAGTTTTCCTTTCTTTCTTAAACTCCGTGTCGAGTCAAACTACCCCACATAAAATGGGACGGAGGGAGTACTATTTTTGTGACATGTATGCGTACTTTAAAACCTAATACTTATATATGGTCGAATAAGCTTTCAAAAGTGTGTACACCTTCTGTTTGCGCGCTCATTGTCACACAACAAATTAGTTGCATGCATCAAGATGTTTTGCCAAAGAGCAATTATCACTCGAGAAAGGGGATTTAATGTGATGCAATAAAAGACGTTGTAGACTATGTAGTCGAGTCGAAATCAATGCATTGATATATTTGCATCTGTGGGCAAAATTAACAAATATCCACTTCTTGATTCATCTAATTGAAAAATAATCCATGACATAGTGTCAAATTCCATATATAAGTGCAACTCCAGGATTTTATCACGTAGTTTCACATGTGAAATTTGAAACTCAATAACATTAATTCTTTATTATTCTTTTAAAAAACATGACCAATGAACACTCTTTTTACTACATCAATTTGCTTGTGATTATTGGGTAGTGGGCAAGAAGGGATGTACCAACAACTAACCACATTTCAATTCATATAACCAAAAAACATAGTCGTTATCATGAAATTTCAAAGTTTCACTTATACATGGAATCTGAAACTCTATGACATTAACTATTTTTTTTTAAAAGAGAAGTGATCAGGAAACGTTATTTCTGCGATATCCGCTCCGGAGTTGTTGGGTAATGAGCAGACAGGCAAGAAGGGATGGGCCAACAACTTGATCAGTACTACCTTGGTCGATAAATGATTATGAAGAAATAAAATTAGCATTCAAGTGAGAAGAATAGAAATAATGAGCTAGCTATTAATTATTACTGCTCATTCTTTTTTATGAAAAGTCTTATTATTAGTACTATTAATAGTAATTGCTTGGTGGTTGTATAATAATAATTGTTATTACCTTCGTTTCATATTACTTGACCTCGAAATAAAAAATAAATGTTTTTGCTTCCGACTTGAATTGATTACAACCTCAAAGTTAGAGCTGAAAGATGCTCACCATCCGAGTAATCATATCTTGACATAAAAAAATATACTACTCCCTCTGTTCCATTCTATGTGAGATAGTTTGACTCGGCACGGAGTTTAAGAAAGAAAGACTTTTAAAACTTGTGGTCCAAAATGAATTATAGAAATTTATGTGGCTGTAAATCATTTCATTCAGGGTAAAATAGACATTTTATAGTTAAATTGTTACTTAATACAGAAATGTGTCATTCTTTTTTGGACTGACTAATAAAGAAAGTAAGCCACATAAATTAAGCCAGAGAGAGTAAATGTTTTATTTTATCTA
Source organism: Solanum commersonii (assembly GCA_029007595.1). Taxonomy (NCBI): domain Eukaryota; kingdom Viridiplantae; phylum Streptophyta; class Magnoliopsida; order Solanales; family Solanaceae; genus Solanum; species Solanum commersonii. Next base: position 993,448 of record JAJTWQ010000033.1, read on the forward strand.
AGAGAGTTTTATTGTATTTTTAATTTTCTATCCTAATTAGTATTAAATAACTAGTCATATACAATAGTCAAATTTAGAGCTTCAAAGCATGATTAATAAAGTTAATTTAGTAAAATAGATCTCTAACAATAATGATATGAGTGAACCTTTTTCTTAAACAGAAATGACATAAATACGCAAAAATTTTAACGAATGATATAGATAATTTTTTTCTCAAAGTTCAATAACGTATTTAAACCTTTTCTCTTTTTTAATTTTTCCAAACGTCCATTAACAAAGCAAGCTATGATATAAAACTCCTAATAATTCTTGCAAGAAATTAAATACAACATCATCAAACTTAATTTTTCTACAAATAAGGTTGTATGATTTTGTACAAAATTAACGAATGAAACTCAAATATAAAACCCTTCAAACAAGAAAATATATAAAACCATAGGACTTTCTTTTAATAAAAAAAAAAGTTAGGTAATTTCTTCTTATCTGCAAAAAATTTGATGGACAGAGTTATGTTATTTGAAACTTGTCGATAACCGTGTAACAATAGTTATTTGAAACCTGTGTTAGCAGGAGGTAGCAGATACTCGTACGTTGAAACAGACAAGGTGCAGGTAAACTGATCCGAACAATAATATTTTATCTCTTCTTGTTGTGCAAAGGGTTTGATCCAGTGGGAATTCTTCTCTTGAATGACTCAAAATCTTGAGCTGCCGGAGCAATTACTATAGGGTGAAAAACTTGTGATTTTCTTGCCGGCAGCTGCCGGAGAGCTTGAATTCTTGAAGATGTAGTAATAATAAGAAGAAGAAAAAAGAAGATGAAATGAAAAATATTCATCACTTTTTTTAGAATGTAAATTTTTTGAGAATATTGAAAAATAAGATATGGTATGATTTTTATTTATATTTGATGAATTTTATGAATGTGTTTTAAGTGTAGAAAGTGATAGAAAAGATAGAAAGTGGAAGCATTTGATGGATTTTATAAATGGGCATATTAGTTTGGTCCACATGCCACTTTTGTTGGAAAATATTATGATCAATAAAGTAAATTCACACACAAAATGGAGTTTTTTTTAATAATCATTATATTAATTGACTTTATGGTTTCATTATTTTCTTTTAAAATTTTAGACATCATATTTTTTTTAGTGAGAAAAAATAAAATGTGATGGAGAGCTATGGAACAATGATAAAGTTGATTTGTGTGATATATAAGTTATGAATTTGAGTCGTGAAAATAGTCAAAATGTTTGTATTAGGGTAGACTGTCTATATCACATTTCTTGAGGTACGCCCTTATTCGGACTCTACTAATAAGAAATATTTTGTGCATTGGACTATCATCATCTTTTAGTGTGAATAAAAAAAGTTTTCAATGCTAAAAAATTAAAAAAATATTAGTGCAACCATAAATATTTTGATTGAATAAATGAAAAAAGAAAGAATTAAGAGGCTTCCCAGTATTTCAGGGGATATCTATTTTCACCATATATTTTTTCATTTAGTTGATTTAGTGAAAAATGAGTAGGAAAATCATGTTTTATAACGTAAGCTTTTTATTGATTCACGATGAAAAACCCATATATTTCTTATAGTACTAAGAGGCGGAATCAGAATAAAAGTTATGAATTTGACAAAATCTAATAGCTTTAATCAAAATATGTATTTATATTAAAAATTTTATCTAATATTCATATATAATATGATTGAGAATCCGATAAAATATCTTCTTTAGAATTTTAAACCCACAAACTCAACATTATGCTCATGGCTTTAAATAATATTTGGAATTCAATTAGAATTAAAGCATTTTTTGACTATACATTGAGTTCAGACCATATGTGCATTCCCTAGCATTTCTCTCTCTTTTTTTAATTTTATTTTATTTAGTAGACGTTTGAACATAAAAATTGTGAAATGTAGAAAGAGATTGAAAAAAAATATTCAGAAATTGGAGTTGTATTTGAACATGAATAAAATTATAATTATTTTTACATCTTTTCGAGTAAAATATGAAAAATTGTTACAATTTTATGTTCAAATGTGTAATATTCCGAAAAAAAATTAAAAATATGCATGACCAAATTTTACATTTTGGTGAGAACGTAAATGGCCTACTTAAACAGCTTTAATTTGGAATTTATTATTATTATTATTAACATTTTTTTTACTACACTCTTCAAGAATTAGTCGACGTTGAATTTAATGCGTTTTTCCTCCTTATTCTTCTAGGTTCTTTTTTTTATTATTATTATTTGGAATAATTAGTAGAGAATTTAATGTGCATTCCTTAAAATATAAGTAATTTAAATTAATAATCTTTTAAATCATCATTTCTTTTGACTTAAAGGAAGTTGGACTAGGTGTATATCATATCATTATCATATTAATTCGATCGTATTTAAATTTTAAAATTCTTATGAATTATGAACTTGTTATATTTTTGAAATTATAGCATCAAAATATGATGTTACTATATAAAAAAGTATTAAATTTCATTAAACCTATAACTACTAATTTATTTTTAGGGAAAAGGGTTCGAAATATATTCGAACTTTGATCGAAATTACTGTAACAATACCAAATTTTGGAAAGGACCTTTTACTCCCATTGCACTATTTAATAGTGTATTTTAAAGGTGTATATGTGCCCACGTGGACACGTTACTATTTATAATGATGCAGTATTTATGATGTCCACGTGGGCACATATATACCTTTAAAATACATTATTAAATAGTGTAGGGGTAAAAGGCTCTTTCCAAAATTTGATATCGTTACAGCAATTTCGGTCAAAGTTCGAATATATTTCAGATTTTTTTCCCTTATTTTTAATACTAGCTCAGACACCACGATTATTATATGTAGGAGATTTAAATGTGAATTGTTTAGAACAATAGTTGAGAAAATGGTGGTGGGGAATTTATTTATTTTTTGCATATTGAATGGAGTCGGTAATATTATAAAGTGGAACTAAAAAAAGTCTCTTGATGGAAATTTGGAGGAGAAGTGAAGTATTATATGGAAAAAAAAAACAAATAACATGATTATTCTTTTGACTTTTTGATTTCTTTACATAATTTTTTTTTTCTCAAGATATGTTAGGTGGCACCTTTTGACATGAAAAAGTCAAAGTCAAATGCCAACATCTACAACTAGAAAAAGTAATACGTTGACTTCTAAATTTTTACTATATAGAAGCATTATGACAACCGGACGACCAAGGCTATTTTGGTAATTTTCTATTTATATATTATTAAGGAGCAAATAGGTAATTATACTCAAGATACCAGGGGAAATAATAAATAGCTATATCAAAACATTGATTGTACTCGGTTGTCTTCATCATTCTAGAAATATCTTTATCGGTAATTCTAGAAACATTGATTGTACTCTTTTATCTTTATCACTCTAGAAACATCTTTATCAGCTTAAAACCCATGTACTATTTCTATTTTCTTTGTTTCCCATTTACAATATCTCTTATTTGGTTCTTCACTCCATCAATTTGCAGGGTTGAGAAGTCCTCATGAGAGTTTATTGAAGTGGGTTTTCTTGTATTTTGATGGCTCTTTAATTGCATTAGAATTATCAAAATCAGGTTCTTGAATTGCTACTTCTGTCCTAATTTTTTTGTAATTCCCATTTCTAAAATGAATTAATTGCAACTATTTGAGTGTAAATTACCATACTATAGCCGAATTTGACAAGTAAAAACTGTTGTGGGTGAATCATTTCACTAGGCCAAGGTGAACCAAAGTTGACCTAAAAATGACTTATGATTTTTATTGTCTAAACTTTACTCAATATAAGTTGCATCTTTTTTTTTTAATTAAATAGATCTGTTTTCTATTTTATCCTTCATTTTATGTTGTGATTATAAATTAACATATGTGTTGTTAGTTTTTGTTTTCATTATTTTTTTCTTTAGCATATTGTCAATATTATTCATAATAAATTAGAGGATAGTTCAGATTAGTTGGATCTAGGATGGTGCTTACAGTTTGGCATGCTAGAAAGAAGATAAAATATGAAGATTGATATTAGCACATGAGAGCATTGTTTTAGAGGAGTTTGTCAAATGGGTACATGTTTGAGTCTACTATCTTGAAATTTGTCGTTATTTAAGAACATTTGGATCACTTTTGAATCTTGGAAGTTAAGTTGAGACTTGAGAGAAACAACAACTTTCTGAAAAAATAAATTAGTGCCGGTTTGGATTTGCTTATTGAAGTGTTGTTAAGATAAAATAACTTTTAAACACTTTTGTAATGTTTGGATAAAAATTAAAAAGAGCTTTTTAAGCACTCTCACAATTCTCTTCTTCTTTCATTTTATTACTTCTTAAGATATACTAGAAACAGACAAATATAGTCTTTTCTCGAATGAATTTACTATCGCCATAGACCAACTGATTCCAAATCTTGGTTCTTTTTCTTTTTTGTTGTTACACAAGACACCGCTTATATATTATTTTTGGATCAAACGGAAGAAGCCAATCAAGTATTTAATTCATTGGGGCCAAAATTTTATGTTTCCACACCAGTCACCCGTCAAGAAGCAGCTACTGCTAAGCAGATCATTGAGAATCATTACCAACACTATTTTCAAGGCTTGCAAGATTGCAAAGAAAGGTTTTTTCCTATGTAATATTGTGTAGATTCATTATGAAATGACTAGATTTATGTAGGAAATATCAATTAATCGGGAACATATTTTGTCATGTTTTTATCATTTACTTTTTAGGAGTCTTTTGGCCTTATCAAAGACTCACGGGTAGGAAATATAGAAAAGTTGTAGTACTTATTTCATTATCATTATTGTTCTTTCTTCTGTCTGCTGTTTAATGTTCTCTATTTCGCATTATTTGATTTTTGTAATTACTGCTCTCATATTGGTATTCCCCTTTTTCAAACTATTTGAAAATGTGTTTTAAGCCGAGGGTCTATCAGAAACAACCTTTTTCTCTATGAGGAAAAGGTAAGGTTTGCGTAAACTCGACCCTCCTAAGACCCCATTTATTGGATACATTGGGTATGTTGTTGTTGTACTTCTCATTTTTATTATTTTTATTTTGTAAATCTTGACTTGGTCAGTGAAGATTCATATCGCTTATCTTAACTTGTTTGAAAGTAAGATGTAGTTATTCTATTTATGCAATATGTATAATTTGTATTTTGACTTTTAAATTATTTTATGTTATGTTTGTGTGTTTCAGGCGAAGAGCGTTGCAGAGGAAGACGCAAAAAGCATAGTTACCGGATGATGATCAAAAGAGAAGATGGTGAGGAATTTGGAGAAGAGGGAGACTAAGCTTATGAATCGCAGAGGCATAAAATTGGATGGATGAATTTGAATTGTTGACAATCATTGGCGAAGGCGCATTCGGGGGGTACATTATCTTTTTTAACTCTGTTCATTGGATTGGTTTCTAATTCATGTTTCATGATGTAAATTTCTTTAAGAAGATATCAGGATGATAATCGTATTTCTCTATTTGCATATTGGAATGATTTGGGCTCGAATAGAGTAGAATAGATATAGAGGACTGATATAGCCTATCTTAATTAGTTGATAATTGGAGCTTAGTTCATTGTTTGATTGATTTTAGTAATTTAGCGCTGATCAGATACTTGGATCAACAAATTAGAGGCCCATTTTCAATCAGAGTAACTTAAAATATGTCTTTGTTTTTCTATTAAGTGATTTAAGGACTAAAGTTTGTGCATTTGCAAGTTATTGAACTTCAAAAGTAAAAAGGTGCAAAATCGTCTTCCTATTACGGTAGAAAACTCCTGCATTCGGTCACCCATTTTATCAGATGTAGCAGGTGAATTTTACCATTTTTCATTATTCATGAAATCATGTTGTTATATTCTATTTGCCTTCTTGAATACAAAGAATATATGAAGTAATTCAACGTAAGAAAAATCTAAGAATTGTAAGTAGGTGACTCGCACTAAGAGCTCACATGTGTGTGCCGTAACACGTATTATGATTTATCATTTTAATTGTCATATCATTGGCTGAAATATACTTTAATTACTAGGAGAAGTTCATTTTAAAGAAACATTTGCACAAAGTATACTTGATTCAATGTTAATCATTGAACCAAAAAATTAAACACAAAACAAGAATTTTTAAATTACATTCATAAGTGTTCTCCCTGTTTCTTTCTTTGTTGCACTGTGTTGTGGGAACAAATGCAAGATTTGAGCTAGCAGACCATAAATGAAGAAATCAACCAATGTAGTTATAACTGATGGATAGTTTAATTAATTTTTTAATCATACTACTCTATAAATAGAGCTGACTGAATCTGCATACAACACCCATCTTTAATCTTTAATAACAAATTGCTTCTTTAACTAACAAGTAGTTATAACTTTCTCAATGACTGATCAAAACCGAGTCCAAATTACCATTCCTAAAAATCATAATGCCCACAAGCAAGCCCCTAAGCAGGATTTTGACTATCCTCAAAGAACACAGTGGGTTCGAGCCGTTGTTATAGTAGCCAATGATGGTTTAGTTTCAATTGCATTCTTCGTGATGGGTGTTAGAGATGTACAAAAAGACATGAAGGCCATGACACTTACTTAGCTTTGCTTGTCTATTAGTACTATCTAAGTTATAATTCTCCCTCTTCTTGCTCAAATCTTTTGTGGTGATATCTCTTAATGTACTTGATTAGTTCAGTCATAGTCTTAATTTCCGTACAGGTTCTCTGATTATAGAATATTATTGTCAATTAGGGTCTTCAGATTGGAGAAAAGATGAAGGTATGATATATATTTGTCTTGCTGCAGTCTCTTATTATCAAAGATGTCATGAATATACTGGGAGGAGGCTGACCAACAATAGTTGGACATTACTCTAATTATCTCTAATTAGCGAAGATGTAGTGACAAGCATATGTCTAACTATCTTTTCTATGGCTGCAGATTCATCCTTCAAAAAATAATACACAATATGTGCTCTTTCCTTGGTATTTATTTTACTGTTTCCATTATAATTTTCATTTCCTTTCTTTCTTTTTTTAATTTGGTGATTATTTGTTTCTATAATGTTATACATCATGAGTTGATTTATGTGAAACAAGATTGTTTGGCACCTGAAAAAGTTGAGGAATTTCGTTCTTGAAAAAGCAAGTCAAGATACCAGGCCCTCTATACTGATTTGTTGTGAGTCTCAACCTCTTACCGTTCGTTCTCCTATGCTTTGGTGGTTAATTTCTTTAGTTTATTTCTCAATGGTTAGTCTCAAGCGGTTTTCACTCCAAGTCCAATCCAACAGAAACCCACCATCGTATTACATACAGATTGTGTGCTCTTACAAAACTGCCCTGTTCTTTTGTCCACAACCATTAGCACACACTCCTAATAACTAACACATCACAGTAAAATTCCTTTGTTAACGTAATCGAACAGACCTGGCGAAATATAGTTGGACTGGTTTTTTTTTCTCTAACTTCTTTAATGACGATTCAGATTCTATATTAACACTTGACTTATAGTATATGAGCTTCCTCTATTCTTTTTCCATCATAAAGTTTTATTTTTCCATGCTGCTTCTGAATTATAACTTGATTCATTTTAATTCCAATCTTTTAACCTATTAGGTGAATCAAGAAAATAAAAAATATTGGACGCATAGAAGAAAAATAAGTTTTATTTCTAATGGTAAAAGTGACAATTTGTCATAGGTAGAAAGGAAAGAAGTGGCACAACTTCATGATCAGTTGCAGAAGAAGTTGTCTACATAAATATGTAGAGAAATCTGAAATTATCTTTCTAATAGTTGTGTCTATGTGTCTCTTACAACTCTGATTTAATCCATCACTTAAGAGATATGCGGTGGTGATCTTTCCACGTGTTTTGTTGACCTTTTGTATATCAAAATATTGTTTGAAACTTTGTGAACTCCTTATTTGCTTTTTATGTTGTTCCTTGTTCATCTTCTTCATTCCAATACCTTTTGTAAATATGCCATAACCATGAAAGTTTCGATCTTGATTCTAAACATAAACCTGACGCAATAATTGATTGAGGCCTGAAACCTGATCCTGACACAATAATTGATTGAGACCTGAAGCCTAATTCTGTTAATCTTTTTGGCTGTTTCACGGTCTCATGCTTTGTTTGTTTATTGGTGGCTGAAGTAGGCCTGTTAAATGTCTGGAAAGCTTTTAATTTCTAAGTGAAATGGCAAATATATTATGGGATGAATCTGGATATGTGAAAGTTGCAGATTTTGGACTTAGTTAGCTGATCAAATCTACCCAAACTGTGAAGGAAGATTGACCATTGAAGTGTCAAAAGGATTCATGTGCGTGTATTGCAACATTTTTTTAGTTATATAGATTGTGTAAATTTAATATAAGCTATAAATCTACCTGATTGTGTGAACTTTTTGTTGTTTAATTTCAATGTACAAAGAAGCATCTCTTGTCATGGGAAGTTTTTTCGATTGGTTGTGGATGAGGGACTTGATTTTGCTATGATCGTGAATAATTCTCTCCATATGAGCTATCTTTGAAATTGAGTTAAGCTAAAAGTTTATTTTCCTTATCAAGTAATGCTTGTTATGTGTAGTCTCAATATTTTTATCGTCCTGTCAGTTTAAATGTATGAAATGTCTTTTACTCTATTTACCAAGTGTAAGAATAAATGCTACACTAATACAAGGAAGCTAAATTCGTTAAGCACGGGCATATTATATCTAGTTTATATATATATATGAAGAGATGTAATTTAGGTTGATCGTCCATGTAGACATTGAAATTTTGTGGGACTCTATAAGATGCGCTCAATTCGAGTTGAAACTCTATAAATTGTGGTCAATTCAAATTAGGATTCTTGGAGGCTACTCAACCCTAAACTCTAATTTACGCCTATATAAAGGGTACTAAATTCCCTTAAAAGGCATCTCAAAAATTTCATAAAGAGATCAAAATCTCAAAATACTCCACAAAAGTCATGGAATATTCATATAGAGGTCAAATCTAAATCATCTTAGTTCAAGAAATTCTCCTCTAATGGCCCTCGAATCATGGATAAATCTTAGGAGAGGAGAATCAAGGGATCAACAGATTTGCACCCGCAATCTTGATGAATAAAATTATGTTTCTTCTTATTTTATTCTGATTGCAATTTATTTTCTGTCACTTTAAAATTTGTTGCAAACAAATTGGCACCCCCAGTGGGACCAAATCTGCCCTTCATCTCTTCTCTCATAAATCAAATCTAAAAATTTGAAGTCGCAAAGGTGGAATAATGAGTACTTCAAGCCTCGTCTTTGAGTTTCATCGAATCTACACTCCGACAAGCCTTGTAGCAGGGAGCATTTGTAGACATTGAAATTTTGTGGGACTCTACAAGATGCGTCCAATTCAAGTTGGAACTCTACAAATTGTGTTCAACTCAAATTAGGATTTTTGGAGGCTACTCAACCCTAAACCCTAGTTTACGCCTATATAAAGGGTACTAAATTCCCTTCAAAGGCATCTCAAAAATTCCATAAAGAGATTGAAATCTCAAATATTCCGTAAATTGATGGAATATTCATATAGAGGTCAAATCTAAATCATCCTAGTTCGAGAAATACGCCACTAACGGCCCTCAAATCATGGATAAATCTTAGGAGAGTAGAATCAAGGGAGGAATAGAATTGTACCCGCAATATTTATCAATAAAGTTATGTTTCTTTTTATTTTATTGTGATTGCAATTTATTTTCTATCACTTTAAAATTTGTTGCAAACTGTCCATAAGTTGAAACATTATTGATCCTTCTAAAAATAAGAACGGAAAAAAGAGAAATGTAATTTTATGTTTTTGAATTTAGAAGTATAGTTTTTACATAATGATTTTAATTAGTTAGGATTTATACCTGATATTAAAAGTATGGCCGATTTAGTTTCATAATCAGATCAGATATCCGTTCCCAAATCACCTATCGTATTATGCTTGAAAACCTTAAGTCACGGGTCACGATTTCTGCATATCTAGCCCATGACTTGCCTTCATTTTCACGTCTAGTACGTTGAGTCATAAGGTTGAGTGTATTCCAACGAGCTCCTCAACCAATCGTAGAGATGATATCGTAGTTCATATTTATATTCAGAAAAAAAAAATCTTCTTTTTCTTCTTATAGAAATGCAGGAAAGGGACGAGAGGGAGTTGTTCGGATGGTAAGCACCCCTCACTTTCAACCTGAAGGTTGCGAGTTCGAGTCACCAAGGGAGCAAAAGGGGTGAGAGCTCCTGAGAGGGTAAAAAAAAAATGCAGGAAAGGGGTTTTCAGAGAAAGGGCTCAAACATCTATAATCAAGTGATAGTGGAATGACCATTCACCATAAATCAATCTATACAACTCCTCCATAAACATATTTGATCAACTCCAAAGGATCTATAACCAATATTATATGGATTTAATTATTAGCGGTTATTTGGTATATGAAGATATTTATACTTCTTTTCATGTACGAAAATATAAAACATAATGCATCCAATCCAACAAAATCCAAATCAAACCTTTTAGTATCACTCTCTAGCATATTAACATTTTCTTTATAATTAATATAAAATAGTGGATGAATCCATTGATGAAAAAGGCCAAAGGCTATTCAAAATCAGAGACGATTTGTCAAAATTGTCAGAACAATCTCGGATATTGCAATCCGAAATAAATCAACTCAGTACTAATCAGGCTGAAAATATGAGAGAGTTTTTGCTCTTATGTGAACACTTGGATACACATTCAATACAGAATTCAAATCTAACAGGGAATATCACTCCCAACAAAGTGGCAGGAGATGTCCCACTAGCACCAAGTGCCCAAAACATCTCAAAGGTATGCACGGATATGCCTATTTCTACATCGAAAGATGAAGAAAAAAGCCGAGAAAATGAAGCTTCAAGCTCATCCTCAGCAAAAGCTGAAAAAATTATATCTGGGAAACCAGAAAGCAGAACTAACTTAGTTCCTTTTGGAACAAAAGTATTTTCATCCTTTCAGGTAGGAAAGCAGCATCCCAAGGAAGAAGAGTATCTGACATTCACAAGATACATCTACAATCTCCCAGAAGAAAGTGGAGAAACCTATGGTGTTTTAGGAACAACAAGTTTGTTTCCTAGAATATCAATTTTCCCAAATGGTTTACCGAGTTTTACAACTCAACTATTCGAATTTGGATACTTAGATCGGGTATATATATATATATATATATATATAAAATCTTGCAACATTGCATTGTACTTCTCAAGGAAGTTTTATAAGATGGTGAATATGAAATATCAATATCAAAAATAAGCTGCACGACTAACACAAGAAAATAGATAGAAGTTTTAAATTATTTTCCTTAAAAATATTTTCCTTTGTACACGACCTTCAATTATTTCGTTTTTTATTATTTGTGTTATTGGTTCTCCTTCCTTATATACTCTAAATGTGAGTCACATTTTTCTTTTGTTGGGTATCTGAATTATATTTTACAAAAAATTTGTCCAATTTTATGATTAGAAATTAAAACATGATTTTTTTAGCTTTAGACTCCCATTTCATCAAAGAAACATAATAAAAATGAAAAGGGGAAGAAGAAGATGGAATAGGTAAATTTAAGAATGTAATACTTGTATTGTCACAAGACTAACAATTCTTCTTTATATAACACAAATAGAATAGAAAACTAAGGGCGAAAAATATATATTATATATTCACACTATTTGCAATTGAATGTGGATCAATAATTAACTTAATATTTTAAAGAAATATTAATAAACTCTATTCATTTTTTATATGACGTTGTTACAATAAACAAATTAACTTATTTCAAAGTATTTATTTTATGTTCACAATGTCTGTTAAATAAAATTACATATTGCCGATAATATTGTTATACTAGACCCAATTTGTCAGCTTTGTTTGAATAACAAGTTTTGAGATTGAGATGGTGGTGATTAGAAGTATAATGATATGGGTAAAAGCCATGACATATAACTCCAACAATATAGCTCAATCTGGAGGAATATTTAACATGCATTCATATTGCCGGGTTTATAATTAACTACAAGAAGAAATACGCATTAATCGTTTTAACATCTACCTTATCTTTAATTATTTGAAATTTAACGATGACAACAACTCAATAAACAATTTATAATCACTATTAATATTCCAATAAAACATCATTCCGTTTGCAATTGTGCTGGAGAAATTTTTATATTTTAATAATACTCAATAGTAACATCATTACTTAAGATTGTAAATGCATTGAGCTCTATCAAATTAGAAACACTTGCTTTATAAAGCATTTTGGTGATTTTTTTGAAGGGGTGTAATTCTTTGTTATGTCATCACTAGATATATTGTTTAAAATATTTTATTAATATCAATTTATTATATTATATTGCTGATAAAAGTTTTGAATATTTTGATTAAGACTAAAGTATAAACACTAAAGAATAGTATGGGCTTACAAGATTTGACGGCCCAACAATCCAAACATATTAATTAGGCCCAACAATCTTGTTCAATCTATTTCCCAGGCCTAATACCCAACAATTTTAAGACAATTATATACAAATTTATATATAGTTTTAATTCAATTTGTATGTACTTTATCGTAATTACATAATAAATACAATTTATATACATATTATATACACAAAATTACATATTTTTTCAAAAAACTAAGTCATATAAAATTTACGCAGTTACATCAGGGGCAGAGCTACACCTTAGCATGGGTGCTCAGATCGTTGAATTTTTTTTACGATTATACATGTTAAATATTGATATTTCGATATGTACTAATTTATGAACAACCTTATCATACTAAAGAAAGATAGTCCAATGGTTAAGGTAGTTGCTTCAAGGGCCTATGTTTGAGTCCAAATTAAGGTGTTTTGTTTATTTTCTTTTTTAGTTTCGTTTTTTAAGAGAACAAAAGTGACATTCCAATCTTAATAATCTGACCAACAAGGTTTATTTTTTTTACTTTTCCTAAAGTATGAACACTCTTGACGAAAATTCTGACTCCGCCACTAAGATACATATGTATTTAATTCAAATAGAATTTATATAATTTTATTACATGAAATTATGAGCGAAATTTGAAACATGATTTTGTATATGTGACTTATTTTATGTATATATAGGAACTTCCCCCCAAATTTAAGTGCATTAGTTGGGTGATCTATGGATGTCCCATTTTTATTTATCGCAATTCACAAATAATAACCATTGGTATATACCAAACTTATCGTTTTTACTAAAATTATCTATCCCAAAAATATTTATCATTTTAGAAAATTGAAAATACAATTAAATTTTTTATATATAATTTATCTTTTATAGTAATTGTTTTTGAAGACTACCAACACTACTGTAATTATAACAATTTCGAATTCCCCTGAGGTAGGTTACGACGAAAGGAAGTTCATCATGGATTACCAATAAGTCAAAAATTGATTCTTCCTGGGTCAATACCCGAGCTGTTAATGGGGACGGACGGTAAATTCGTTGGCAATATGTCTATGTTAGTTCAAATCTAGCTTAGATCGCTCAATAAATGAAATTGTCGAAAGATTTTCTTTTGAACTGTTTGAAAGTTATCCAACTTGAATTATTGGTGGTGGCACATGTTGGCTTAATGCATGCTGGAACCAGTGGTGGAGCCACCCTACAATTAGGGGGTTCATCCGAACCCCCTTTGGCGGAAAATTATATGATTTATACATGGTTAAAATAATTTTTTAGGTATATATAGTAGATGTCAAACCCCTTTTGGCTATTTCGTGTGTCTATTTTTTCAAATTTTGAACCCATTTATTGAAAATCATGACTCCGCCACTGACTGGAACATGGGAATTCGAGGTCTCATGAACTACTACTAAAAATCAAGACTTCGAGGTCTCGTGAACTACTACTAAAAACCAACCTTATCTTTTATTTTGTTTGTAGACAAACGATAGCCGGTTCTATAAATATAATGTTATTAGTGACGACAATTGGTGTCACCACAAAAAAGTACATAAATAGTGCCGAGTGGCAACATAACCGGCTCTAAAGTTGAGCTATTCTTAGGAGAATGAATTTTAGTGGCGACTTGTTGTGCCACTATAACTACTATACTTTTAATGGCAAGAATCTTATAGCCCAGTTGAAGCTTGATATTGATCTAAAAAATCATGAGAGTCCTGCGGCTAAACCATCCACGGAGGAACCTCCAAAACTTGAGTTGAAAGTGCTTCCTGCTCATCTTCGGTATTTTTTGGGGGCAAATAATACCTTGCATGTTATCATTGCAGCGGATTTGCTTGAGTGGCAAGTGAAATTGATTCTTGAACTGTTGAAACGTTACATCAAGGCAATAGAATGGACAATTACTGATATTGTAGGTATTCCATCCGGGATTTGCACTCACAAAATACAATTTCCCAAAAATAAGATAAGCTACATATTAACATATTTTTTTCTTTAAGCAAACTCAAAAAGTGATATAATTACAAGCATTGCAGTTACAAGAATATGAATTACAATGCAAGAATGTGAGTAACCAACGATTATGCGAGCTAAATATTGGCGATAACACTTATTTAAAACAATAATAGAGAGATCTGGAAACAAACTTCTCAAATCTGGATTTCAAAGGCAACCGCGTTAGCGATTAAGGGAAATTATGATTATTTGATTTGATTTGGTGTTAAAATGTATAATTAGAAAAGATTTGGGGTTTAAAAGCTTTTGTTTGTGTTGGGTATTTGAGAAGTGATCGTGTGCATTGAGAAATTGGCTGAAATCTGGTCATTTCTAATTGAAGTGACTCTCTCTTTTTGGAATTATAAATCTAAATCAAATATCTAAACTTTGACCAAATAAATATGAATGTGAAAAAAAAAGCAATAATTAATTATTTGAGATTTAAAATTTAATAGAGTAAAATAATTATTTGCAAAAAAAGATTAAATAAATTATAAATGACCTTTATTTTGACAAAATAAAATATATGTTTGACTATTATATTTTTACATAAATCAATTTTCAAAATTAATAAAATCGACATATATTGTATGTTAGAAAGTATCTTGGCTTAATGTACTTATTTATTTCACCTTTTGAAGAAACTTGACTAATTACTATTGAATATTGGTATTACAATAAAACATCATTCCATTTGCAATTGTGCAGGAGGAATTTTTATACTTTAATAATACTCAATAGTAACATCATTACTTACTATTGTAAATACGTTAAGCTCTATCAAATTAGAAACACTTGCTTTAAAAAGCATATTTGTGAGTTTTTTGAAGGGGTGACATTCTTTGTTACGTCATCACTAGATATATTGTTTAAAATATTTTATTAATATCAATTTATTATATTATATTGTTGATAAAAGTTTTGAATATTTTAATTAAGATATCTATCACTACTTCAGCAACTGATATTTGAGGTTCTTCGAGCTACTATTATTTCATATTCAATTATGGTAGTGATTCTTTGTCACAACACACAAATGTTTTCTTCAATATGATTAAAAATGGTGAAATGTTCCCTGCTATTTACAAACAAAAAATATCATTTGTAAAATCAGTTCTCAACATCGATAACATGAAATTAGAACATGATATATTTATTCGTTTCCCTCATGATGAACTACATCATGAATAGGGACAACTGTTAAGCCATATAAAATATAGAATTTACCATTCAAGTTATAGAATAGGGACAACTGTTAAGCCTCTTTGAACTAATGCCCACAAACTAAGCATAGGCATGAAAAATGATAGCATTTTTCACTTAACAATTAAAATCAAAAAATAGAAGAGGAAAATAAAGGATTCATTTTTTACAAAAGCTGAAAATTAATAAGGACAACTACACCAAAAATTTTGTTAATTTCATCAAAACAAAGAACTAGTAATTAAACTTGTTTAATTATCACTACAAAATTGGATGATGCATCAGCCTTCTGCACAAAGTAACTTACATAAATAATACTATAGGCAGTTGTAATGAATAATAAGTTATAACTACAACAATAGCACAACTTTGGCTCACTGGCAGGCTTCACAACTTCAAAAAATGCATTTTTCAAATATCAGCTCTCATCACATACAGTTTGCCTTCTCTCTAATCATACCATTGGCACTCCACTTGATTAATAACAAGAGGAATAAGACCTATTTTGAGAAGATCTTCAGTTTTTCAATAAAGAAATTGCTAACTCCAATAGCTCTAATTTTCCCAGAATCATCAAGTTTCTTTGTTACTTACCATGTTTCTTTGAAACACATTTGTTCTAGGATCCTTAATAATTGCCTGCCTTTCCTATCTCTCTGCCTCTCATATCAGCAGCATGGACAATTTGGCGATGGGAGCGGCCCGCTTCCCTGGCTAGATGCAGATTGCCATCCTCCCCATGATCAAACAAATTAAAGCACCCATAGCAATCAGTTCTCTAATTCTCTCAGGTCCTTCAGTACACACAACCTAGAGAATGAAGATGCACTTAAAAGGATGAAGTTTTTAAAGAGTAAACTAAAATAATATTTCGGAGTAATAGATCAGTCATCTTGTAAGTTTCGCTTAGAACATCGATTGCCTAAGAAACACAACTATATGAATCAAGTTTTTCCCAACTGAGAAGAAGTTATCAGTTGTGATGTCCTACCAATCAAGCACAACATAAAACTTCCTTGAAGTCAATTTATGTTTATAGAGATAAACAAAAATAGCATAGAGCAAACTAATCAATGTTCCTTAAAAAAGTGATGCTGATTTAGGGAAAGTTCTATGATACCTTTGTGTGTTCTCATAAAAAATAAAAAAAACATAGTACTATAGTACAAAGTAAATGAAATCCCGCTATCAAACTGAAAGAGACAACACAAGTTTATTTCCATTTTAATTTTATTTCTTCCTTCTTACATGTCACTTTCAAGCTCTCTTTCTCCAAATGTTCAAACACATAAGTCAACAATCTGAACCGTGAAGAATAGGACTACTACATAAATACTCCAATGAAAAGGTTACATTTTTCCCACTAAGCCAATTGACTAAGAACTCTACATGCAGCTCAAACGACTTGACGATAATTAAGATATCTACATCTGGAGAGCAGATGTAAGTCATCATTTTCAAAACCCGAAGAACAAAATTTGGCGGTGTTTTGAAGGAAATAATTAACCTGAAAATCGAAGCAACAACTCGAGAAGAGCAAATCTCAGGAGAGTGGAGAAGAAAGAAAATAACAACATAAATTTAAGAATAAAAGATCAAAACATAGAATGGACTATGAGTTGAAGTTAAGATACTCATTGTAGAACCTTAATAACTCCAACCCTAGAAAAACACATATACTTGCTTATTTCAAATGAAATGTTGCTTAATGTTTAATAGGCTAGAACATTAAAAATATAACCCTTTTCTATTAAGTGAATGGTAATCAACATATACCAAAAGGCGTACATAATATATCAAGAACAAGTAATCCAGAGAAAACTCAAGGGAAACTAAATAGAAAATGACAATGAGACAAATATCAGAAAACCAGCAAGGTGAGTATTAAAATAAGATCTATTCTGCCAAAGATTTGGGCACAATAAGTTTTACAACTTCTTCAATAATGAGGATGCATATAAGATTCTTACATCAAGTGTGCTAAATAGATATGAAGATAAGGTACGAAGGATAACGCACCTCTTGGGCACGACGGCCATAATCCACAGGATCTCTTTCTGTGATCACTTTTAACAACTCTACCCCCAAAGCTATAAATATCACTTTTTTCATTCAAGAGACCAGTATTTGCATATTCAGGAGCCACATATCTGTCAAATATTTGAAAGGGTGTGAAATGATATAATAATGCAATCTTCTACTTCAAATTTTTATACCAAAATAGTAATACAAGACACCAGAAGTTGAAGATTGTGAAGTTCAGAAGACCAGAACATGAAGAATACTCGAGTTGGAATGGAATCAAAAGAAGCAGAAGGAAGAAATTAACCCAAAGGTTGACTCGAGTTGTGATATAACGTTTACCAGCACCAAGCAGTTTGGCCAGACCAATATCAGAGACCTAAGCATTGAAGTCATCATCAATCAATATATTACTTGATTTGATGTCTCGATGAACAACTTTGAGCTCAATATTCTCATGCAAATAGGCAAGACTGCAAGAAATGATAGCACGTCAAGAGATGTATTATTCCAAAATAGATTCAGCTTAGCTGAATGAAATTGTGTTTTAACTGTCCCAAGGAGAACTTTCACCGTAGTCTCCCAAGTGAGATACTCATTGTGTCGCATAGCTCCATGAAGCCATTGTTTCAAATTGCCATTGTTGACATACTCGTAAACCAGCATCACGTGATGATGCATTTGAACAAAGCATTTTCAAATGCTAAACAAGAATACTCATTCAAGTACTTTACATGCGCATGAAAGTAATTGAACAATCCAAAGCTTCATATTTCATGTCCAAAAAAGGTATAGGACTATCAGGGCCTTCCAGATGGGGAAACACCTGTGCGTTTCTTCAATGCAGTATCCTAGAAGGCGGACCAAGTTTTTGTGACGTACGTGGCCAATGGCTTCAACCTTCACTTGAAACTCATTCTCTACTTGTCCTCTGGGACAAAGATCTTAAATTCAAACTCAAGCTAGAAACTAAAACAAAGGGACCATTAATGAAAGCATATAATTTGATTTTATGAACTCACAGATTGTTTAGGAACTTCTTAATATCAACCGGTGTTCCATTAATCAAATTTTCGCGGTAGACCATGCCATTTCCACCCTCAACAAAAATATTCTCCTTTGAAAACCTTACTTCAAATCCTCCAAAAGTAGTGTCTTTTTGGATGATCCAACACTAGTGTGTTTGAAGAGTCCGAGCAACATACTCTTCAAAAATGTCAATAGGTGCATATCGGATCCTCCAAAGTACTGCCTGTGTAATGAAATTGATCATGGGCCTAACTCAACCCCAAAAGCTAGCTCATAGGGCGAGGGTTGTCCAAGACCATCCAAGGCGACCAATTACCCGTCCATATCTGACATGGGATGCTCAATAGTTTTTTCGGATGATTTGACATGAGCGCGGCAATACTTTTGAAGAGTCCAAGCAACCCAGTGCACAAGTACCTTCCAGAGAAGTCTGATTAATAACATAGATATAGAAGAGACAGAGAATCGGTAATGTTTAAAAAATGCGTAGTTCATGGAGATGCTAAAAACACAAAAAGTTGGAAATTGCCTACTCGTCTTGGCATTCACTTTAAGTCAAAATGACAGTAAGTCTTAAAGCCAAGCTCTTATTAACAACTTCTGCTTCATTAATTCCTAAAAAGTAAACACTTAAAAGGGGAAAAGATTAAAGGAAAGCTAAGTATTTAGTATCCAAATTCCCACTTCACAACAAGCAATACACATTGGCCATTTCCTCATCCTTATATTATGTGAAGTTATAACTGTTCATTTAATTAAAAGTTGTATCATCAAAGCATAAAAAGGTTGAGCTAGTTCATGACTTCATTCTGAAATTGGGGGTTCAATACTGATACAGTTTCTGGCACCCCTTAAATTTTCACACACAACCAGTTCTGTTGAAAACCAAGTTCTAAACTACCAGGACCAACACTACACCCCAATAGAATAATATATTACAGGAATTCATGCTCCTACATAATTTTTCAGTCCTCAAACCAAAATAGGTAGGACCGTAAATAAATGTTAATGACATTTATTATTGTTAAATTCCAAAAATACAAAAAGTTAATTACCTCAAGAAAAGAAGCAGATTTGAGCAAAAATTGAGAGAGATTCACACCTTAAATTGTACAATGAGAGCTAAAAGTTTTCTTGAAAGTTTCGAAGAGAATGAAAAATTTTAGTATGGTAGAGGCAGAACTAAGTGAGTCTCCATTAATTCCTTGACACTTGGATATAGTGGGCCCATTCTTTGACTTTAAATCTCCAAATATTAGGAAGAAAGAGAAAATATGGTTTAAAATTGACATGACTCAATAAAATTATACTAAATAATATAAATAAAGTGAATTATGGGATTCACTATTCTTTAAGCTCATCATATTCAAAAATAAAAATAAAAATCTAGACATCATTTTTCTTCAACTTCGAACATTTTTCTTCTTTTTTTTCTTCTAAATTGGAAATTTTATCAAAATTGTATCTCTCAATATTAGGAATTGGCAAAAAGAAAATTTGATGAAATATTTTTGTCAGAAAATCTAATAGCTAAGTACAAATATAATTAAATTTATATATATTCAAAATGATTTTTGTAAAAAATATTTGAAATGATGTTCATGTTTGAATGTACTTAAGACAACTTCAAAAGTGAAAATTGAGTTAAAAATAGATTATTTTAAAAAAGTAAATAATTTTTATGTTTAAATGGATCCTAAAAGTAGAAATGAATTAGGAAGATGAAAATTTTAAAATACGATAAATGAAAAATGGTTTAATCCTATGATACGAATACGAATTATATTCGTATTTAAATTTGACTATTAATATCTTAGGTAATTATTTAACCATAAAAAAATATTTTTATTTATATTATAAAATTGAAGGAGTAATTGAATTGGTTTTCAAAAAAAAAAAAGACTGACAAGAAAAAAAAAAACAATGAAAGATAAAAACAAAGGCAAAGAAATAAAAATCAAAAGTGGATCCCATAAATCAAAATATAATTGCAATAAAAAATACCCTCACACAACTAATACAAGTTATACCTCTCCCATAGTAAAAAATTTCAGAATTGCCTACCCTAATTCGGAAGATTTTGTTGAGAAGACAAGAGAACTAAAAATTTTTACGTGAATGTGCCAAGAAATTAGCTTTGGAAGCAAAAAAAAGTTTGAGTTGTATTTGTCGGTGGAAGCAAGTACAGAAATGGTTGCTTCGAGAACTCTGTGGAGTATTTTTATTAGTGTGAAATGACCAGTATACCCTTGGTCGTCCTCCTCTTCATGTTTCTATATAATAGAAATTTATATATACAATAAAACCTCGCTAAATTAGTACTCGATTAATTAATAATCTCTCTAAGATAATAATTTCCTTCGGTCCCGACTTGGGCCAATGGAAAAATTCACTCATTTCGATAAGATAATAAGATAATATATTTTCAAAAGACCCCTATATAAATATATGGTCCATTAATATTATAAATTAATAATACTTTAAAAGTACAAATATATCTAAGAAAATTTTGTGAAATATGATTCTATTATGTATAGTTTTAACAATTTTTTGTTAAAATTTAAATATAATTGAGGCTCATCTCTAACTTTTCATATTGCATCCAAAAGTTTCGGTATTGTCTTTTTTAATTGCACCATAAAATTGTGAAAAATTCTAGATGCAAGTGTTTTCTTACAGTAACTGGTTCCAAAGGTATTGTATCATCAACATTATTTTTCCAATGATATTCACAATTTGTTCTATGCTCTGGACCTCTGAACATGTATCATTTTCACTCATCCAATAGGTTATTAATGTCCATTTTATTACGGTAATTGAGATCATTAATCATGACCTCAAGTTTATGAATGACGTTTTCACAAGTGGGTTCTTTCAAATTTTTTGAGATTTCATCCCTGAACAATTTTTCAATGTCGAAACACTCTGTAAATTAATAAATATTAATTTATCGATTAAACAATACCTCAATAAAATAATAATATTTCATGGTCCCACCTATATTAATTTAAAGAGGTTTTACTGTAGTTTTTTAATTCAGTTTGTATGTACTTTATCGTAATTACATTATAAATACAATTTATATACACATTATATACATAGGAATTTTCCTCAAATTTAAGTGCATTAGTTGGGTAATCTATCGATGTCACATACTTATTCATCGCAATTCACAAATAATAGCCATTGGTATATATCAAACTTATCGTTTTTACTAAAACTAGATAATTTAAGGGTCGTATCAATATAACTTCACATATTTTGTTGGAAAAATTACATAAATTTACAATTTAAGATACCATAATTCCCTCTCGGATATTATCCTTATTCCCTATCGGATATTATCCTTATTCCCCATCGAATACATCTATCCCATTTCGGTTACATACCTATCTCCTCTCGGATACATTCCTCCCATGCTACATTGTATCGGACAACCAAGGAATGTATTCAAAAGCAATGAAAAATTCAAGATTTTTGTAATTGAGAAAACTTTCGAGATAGGATGTAATTAGCCTCCAAAGATACGAGATTTATACTTTTTTTTTTCTTTAGTAAACAACTTCAATATATTACTTAATATTCTATTTCAAATGTCCATACGGCATAAATGTGTCGTTTACAACCCAAATTGAAAAAGTTGAATTCAAAAAAGTTCTATGCAGCAAGGAAATAGATAATTGTGTTAGATTATGAGTTAAAACATTTCGTGTTTGATGAATATATAAAATGTTGATATCTTTAAAAAAATCATCGATCTTCATATTTTTTTGTAAGTGGTATCTATTTTCCACAATGTTATTATCTTTGTTTTGTACTATTTGCATCATAAGTTTTGCATCTGATACAATACTAATCATCGATCAATCAATTCGTAAACATCGATTCAAAGTCTTTCAGATCTCTATTCTTAAGTATATACTGTGTTTGTAGTTTGCTTTGTCGATGAATTTGTGATACATTTTATTTTTTTCGCCGATAAATAGAAATACTTCTATTTATTTTGATTGATTTTAATATTGAAAGTACAAATAAAAAATTGATTTCTAACTTCACAACAATAAAAACAATCACGAAAGCAACTTTAATTCTATATACAATAACAATTATAGTAATGTTATATTCTAAATATTGAATGCATAATTTATTTCTAACTCCACAACAATAAAAACAAAAAACAATCATGAAAGCAACTTTATTTCTATATACAATAACAATTATCGTAATGTTATATTCTAAATTACATTAATAATTTTTTTTTATACTACACTCTTAATATCATGACGTAAAAAAAAACTCTAAATCTTACCCCCCACAAAATAACAAATATACTTGTTCTCTTTTTCAGGTTGTTTTTCCCTAATTTATTTTTTTGTTCTTCTATATTTCTCAACAAAGTCCTTTGTCTATTGACATTTTCTTTTGTTGTTCTTCTTCCTTTTTTAACTACTCATATTTCTTTAGTTTGTATTTTAATATTCCTTAGAATTTGAATGTTATACTTTTTCCTTGTCAAATTTACACTTTTAAATAGTTTATCAGGTTTGATATTAAAAAAATATCTTATATAGAAATGAAAATTTTATATTTTTAATCTTTTGATAAATACATTATCAAATTATTAGTTTCTTGATAGTCAGACATTGTTCATTCTTTTAGTCATGAAATTTGATATTTTCTTCAAATTAATTAAAAAATATTGATACATCATTTTAAAGACTATTTTAATAATCAAGATACGAATTTAGTGGTCATATTACGTAACATAATATTAAAAATATGTTTATGCAGTAATCTTTTAAATTATTTTTAGGAACAAAATATTAACTATTCAAACACATTTTATTTTAATTAGTTCAAAATTTTCTTTCTAAAACATGTCAAAACAAGCTTAGCATTTATTATTGTTGGTAAGAAGTTAACTAATAGAAACTCTTCATTTTAACAAAATTATAATAATATTCTTATGGGCCCATAACAAAAGTTAGACATGTTTCATTCAAAAAAATTATTTTTATTTTTATATAATAATATTTATTTTATGTATGAATTCTTCTACATTTTCATCTAGACCATTAATTATATAATTATTATTTTTCCTTTAAATGTTGTTAAAATTACTAAAATGTCATTGGTTGTCTTTCTCATGTACAAAATCAACCAAAATTCAATATGAAATTAATATAATTATTTGAAATACATTTATATTATAACATATAAATAGACTAGAGTAAATCATTGCTTCCACTTTTCTTTCCTTCTATGGTTTTGAGATCCAAACCAAAAACAGGTGTTTCCAGCTAAGAATCATAACTTCTCTTTTTCTTTTTAAAAAAAAAATTAAAAACAACAACATCATTATATGTTCTTTTTTTTTTTGTTGGTCAAATTATAACTAATCCACCTCCAAAAGCTATAGTGTGATGATAATCAAATATATATTTGTGTTTAATCAGAGATTTTATATTTGAGCCTTGAAATGAAATCATATTTGATAAAGAATCATAGTCTCAAACAAAAGCGTGAACCTATTACTAAAGTTCGTAGCGAAATGGATAAAATCTCTTTGGCTTAATAGATGTTTCAAGTTCAAGCATTGGGATGAAAAAAGTCTTATTTTCTCCTTAAACCTTACGCGACGCAGAGTCGAATTAGTCGAAATCCCAATGCAAGTATAAGACAATTAGGTTAAAAAGAGAAAAAAAAAATAGTTTGATGTACTAAGCTCCTGCTATGCGCGAGGTCAGAGGAAGAGCTAGACCACAACAGTCTATTGTATGCAGACTTACAAGAGGTTGTTCTCACAACTCAAACCCACTACCTGTTGGTCAGATGACAATAATTTTATCGGACATCGGGCGGAAACCAAGGAAAAATAAAAATTGAACCTACTCCTACATTTATCCTTCACCATTTGTCCCTAAACCTTTACTGCTCTGTCTCAGGTCAGTTCTTTCATTATCATACTTACATGTCATTTTCTGTTTGTTTCTTTTTTTAAAAAAATTGTGTATAGGATGGGGATGGGGGTGGGGGATTACTAGGAGTTTAAAGTTATGTTGCTCGGACTCTTCAGAATCGTCATCAGGTGATGTTGGATTTTTTTCTAAAAGTAGTATAGTTTTAAAGAATAAGACACAGGTGTGACAACATTTTTGGACAGTCTGAGCAACTTAGGTTATAATTGGATGTCAGGATCTAGATCCTACTACTATGTATAACCAGTTATTAAACATTTTTTTTAAAAGTGCTACATGCAGGAAAGGGGTTTTGATCGATCAAAAGAAGAATCTAAGTAGTTTAGTTACTTTATTCTAGGGGCGGAACCATAATAAAAGTTACTGATAGCTTTCGCTCAAATTCTATATTTGTAGTATGAAATTAACATTATTATGTGTATAAATAGTTTATCCAGAACTCAATAAATCAGAAAAAGGTGTGTTTCAAAACCTATAACCTTAAACCTAGATCCGCCTCTGTTAACGTGGCAATAGTAGTTTTGTCACTACCGTCATTTTGACTAAAGTTCAACGACCATACGTGAAATTGACTCGTATTTTCCCCTGTTTGAATTTCCAGGGTCAAGAAAATGGACTATTGTATTGTTGTCATTAGTCTGCTGTTAGCCCTTTCAACTTCAGTAAATGGACAAACTATTGGATCACCAATTCAATCACCAGCTCCTGAATACACAAACCTAACCGAACTACTCTCGGTTGCAGGCCCATTCAACACGTTCCTCGACTATCTCGTGTCCACTAAAGTCATCGATACGTTCCAAGGACAAGCCAACAACACAGAAGAAGGAATCACATTGTTTGTCCCTAAAGACTCAGCCTTTTCTAAGCTCAAAAAACCGTCTCTTTCAAATCTCACAGGTGATCAATTCAAGTCCCTTTGCCTTTTCCATGCATTGCCACATTACTATAGTTTAGCTGATTTCAAGAACCTTAGTGAAATTAGCCCTGTTAGTACTTTTGCTGGAGGAGAATTGTACTCTTTGAACTTCAGTTATGTGTCCGGGACCATTCATCTTAGCTCAGGATGGGCTAATACTAAAGTTAGTAGCGCGGTTCATGCTACTTATCCGGTTGCAGTTTATCAGGTAGACAAAGTTTTACTTCCTGAAGCAATTTTCGGGACTAATATACCACCAGCACCAGTAGTTGACATTGCCCCGGATGTTGATACTCCTGATCATGGCAAAAATGTAGCAGCATCATCTTCTGATTCTTCATCGCATTCGTCTTCTTATAGGATGATGAATTGGGGCATGTTGAATCACTTGTTCTGGGCAATTGTTGGTGGATTCTTGATATTTTTGTTGTTTTAACTTATGTTTGGATCTGTTTTTTTTTATTGGTTTTGATGTACAATGTATTCTTTTTGTTACATTTTTTGTTAATTGTGTTATGTGAGGAGTGAGATTTGTTATTTGGTTACAGTTACTATTTGTTTACAAATTGATTCTTCTTATTCCCATGATTTGAACTCGTATTCAAAACATGAGTGTTGCAGATATGCGAATGTTAAGATGGATGTGCATTTGTACAAGATTAAAAAATGACTATATTTGTCGAAAGATGCAAGTAAAAGATACATTGAGAAAAAAATATGTGAGATAGCTTGAAATGTTTTGGACATGTCTTGCGTCGACCTACAAATGCATTGGTTTGTAGGTGTGAAAGTGTTAAAAAGGAGACGGGGTAGACCTAACATGTCTTTCATCGGCCTACAAATGGAAAGAAGTATTTTGAAAGACTATGCATTGGTTTGTAGGTGTGAAAGTAAAGTAAGTGAAAGTGTTAAAAGGGGACGGAGTAGACCTAACATGTCTTTCGTCAACCTACACAAGTCTTTCGTCGACCTACAAAAAAATATTTGTCAAGAATGGGATTCGAACCCATGCCCTTTCGGACCAGTACCTGAAACTGGCGCCTTAGACCAACTCGGCCATCTTGACACTTGATTTTATTCATTGATAGTTAATTATTTATATCCTAAAAATAATGGTAAATGTTAAAAATAATCAATGAAAGGATAAAACAATTTTAACCTATGATGGCATGTTACCTATCTTATTTTTCAAGTTATCAATCAACATTTATTATAAACAGTCATTTGCACGACAATTACCTATTAGATGACCAAATAATATGCTTTACTCAAAGCACACTTGCAACTTATGAATGGATGATAGCAATTGATATATCATTTCTTGTTTCCGCCTCCATGCAACTAATTCAATAGGACCAATTATGAACCCAAGAGCCGATAAAAGTACTCATACTCAAGGACGTAAAAGCTTTTAATATAAATCACAACAACATATTCAATATAGCTTCATAGGACATGGTAAGTGTATGTAAACTTACCCCTATCCTTGAGGGAGTAAAAGGTTGTTACTAATAGGCTCTTGCCTCGAGAGGAGGTGAAAGAAGAGGAAAGAAAGAGAAATACTAACAGAATAGTGTAGATGATCAAAGTAAATGAAACAGTTATAAAATAAGAATAAGATAATACTAGCAAAAAAAAAAATCCTGATAAAGAAACATATAGCATATGCTCTCAATATTTAAAATTTAAACTCAAAAGAACAATAACTTCCCTAATGCAACTTCTTCAACTTTTAATATAAAGATACCAAAAAAAGCAATCTAAATATATATTCAATATTCACAATTCATACTAAACCAAACTCTCATACAATCAAATGAAAACTAGAATGTACGCAAACCTTACTCCTACCTCGTGGAGGTAGAAAGGTCAATTCCAAAAGACCCTAAGCTCAAGTATCGCATATCAGAGCAGTAAGAAAAAGAACATACAGAAGTAAAGAAGACATAGCAAATAATAGAGAAAGCATTACATAACATTCAAAACGTTTACAGCAAAAACATGGAATATAAATATTTTGTGCAAAAAAAAAACTGTCTATTTCCTTTGTATGTATTGCTGCAACTGCAATTTGATTTTACACCTCACTTGAAGGGGAAAAAAAAGAGGAAATTTCTAAAACATAACTCAAAAAAAAAAATCCTTTTAAAACAAAGTGTCTTGCAAAGTTCTATCTACCTTCAAAAGGCAGGCATTCCAAGTGCCATACAAAAGGAAGTCCAACTCTTTTATAACTTCTCCAGCTTTATATAATTTGTGGAAATATTCAAAATTCATGATTCAACTTAGACGGAAAAAAATCTCGCCTACTATAACAGCCTTGGTTCGAGACATTCTCCTAGCCGTCCATTCCTGCATCAATAGAAGAACATTAGATTAAAACTTAGCATTATCTGATATCACAGCTCGAAGAACTGCAAATGTACATACATCTATGAGAAGAGAGGATGGGAAGGAAATTTAAGGAAAATATCATGTGTAATAAAACAAGCTAAGAGTACACGGATAAAACTATTTGGTCGAAGCGCATGCCACACAAATATATTTCCTGGTCAAGTTGCCGTAAAAGAGCACTGAGGTTCCCAGTAGACAAGGACTGCATGAAAATTATGTAAGGAAACTCGAGACGATATGTTTTTCGAACATTTCAATAATCACAATCATGCTCAATGTTGTCCTTCGAAAAGCTTTGTCAAATTCCCATAGCATAAGCACAAAAGAACAATTTCATCTAAGAAAGAGTACTAAGACCTGAACTTGGATTTTCTGATAAATAAAAGGTGTCTCATATCAAGAACAACGATTCTTTCAAGGTCGGCGCTTGCGACCAGTAGAGGAGGAGACAACAAACCATGAAGGCTACCCGACCATTTTCAAGGTCGGGAAGTCCAGTGAGATAAAAGTGGACCACCTCTCGGTCTCGGAACCTACCAAACATGTTTGCTACACTGTATGAGCAGAACTAGGTGAGAACCAAATCAAGGGTCATCCCAGAAATAGAAGCATGAAATCGCATAGAGGCGCTAATCTGCAAACGTTTGGCAATTGTGGAAAAACCTAACCGTGTTAGGGTCCAAAGGATTCTCCATGCTTTTGACTAATTTGGTTACAATTTTATGTGATTTTTAGTGAACCCATTGGAACTTAGGCAATCTAATATCCTCGGTAAATGAAGGTAGGGGTAGGGAGAGCTAATGGAATCGGAGAAAGAGATGCCAAACCAGAATTGCGACAACCTTCCAATATCCAATAAAAAAGCATTGACATGAAATATAAGGGGCCCAAAGGACCGGTCTCAAAGAGCAGTTGTAAAAGTGGCAACAAAAGGTAGAGATCATCTAACATTTGTCTTTAAGGTTCCCAAGCAGAAGCTCTGATCGATAAGATTACACATAGCAGGCAGCGAAGTTAGTGGACAGGTTGGCCTTCATTAGGCTCTAAAGAGAGGCTGGGTTTATAGGAATAAATGGTGTTGCTGGTGGATTAGGAGTTCCAAATGATACAGTCCTTATTGTGTGCTTCAAGTGCGTCAGCGAGAACTTCACAGTAGATTTACTAGAACTTTACAAGAGGTGTAAAAAGGAAAAAGAGGTTCAGTGGGAAGAATTGTGTGCGGACCAATCAAAGTGGCAATTTTTTTGTGTAATTGTCAGATATCGTCACGCAAAAAGATTTGCCAATGAATGAAAGAGCATACAATGCTCTCCCTTGATTTTATTTCCACCAGCAGGAACAATTTCCAAGAAGTTAGCATCAAGGAGGATGAGCTTGAGAGGGTATATAAGGACATGTAACAAGAAGTGAGAAATTGTTCCAAATGATGTCACAGTCAAATATATGTGTTATCCTCCAGCATACAAAGAGTTGAATTGAAGTGAGATTAGTTTGCATTGCTTAAATGCGAACAATTCAGATACCTAGGCTCAATGTTTAATGATAACCGCGTGATAGGTGAAGATATAATAAAAACTAAAAAAGAATGATAAATGGAGAAGTAATAGCAGAGTGTTATGCAATAGAATGATACCTATCAATGGTGAGTGAATATTGGACCTCTAAATCCAACATATCCACAATATGGGTGTCACAGAAATGCGAGAGATAGGATAGATGTGCAATCATACAAGATTAAATTAAGAGAAGGTTGTTTAAAATGGTATAGTCATGTTCTAATGTAGACCTCCATCATGGTTGGTAAGTGTGAAACCGTGATCGTTAAAAGTGTTTAAAAGGGACAAAGTACACCTAAAATGACAAAGAAGGAAGTGTTGAAAGACCTAAAATCTCTTGAAGTTCATGCAGACTTGGCAAAAAGTAGAATATGATCCACATAGGCGATACAACTAGTTGAGATGAAGACCCACTCTAACTGGTACGCTACCATTACTCCAATATCTGCCATGAGTTCTTTTCTTGTTGAAGAAATTGTATGCCAGTAGACAATGAAGAGAACTTTTAGGGTTAAAGAACCTAATATATTGAATATTGGAGTGAGACACATCTAAATGGAGCAAACTAGATAGTGAGAATTCATGTAGCAGACCCCAACAAGCTTATGGTTAAGTTTCAGTTATTGCATTTTTTCAATTGAAACAGTGAGAAGAGATGTTATGGAATGCATGAATCAACTCTATCTATACGGTAATGTGAGGGCTGTTTTTAAGTCATCAATTATAGTCCCAACTCCAACAAGAGTTGGTGCAACAGATATCAAGGACTTCCGATCCGTCGGAGTTAGAGAACGTATACAAAATCATGGCGAAGTTTCTTAATTAAACAAACTTGAATGAAATATAAGATATTATGATCAAACCAAAACAAGTTCAAAAAACATTCCTCTATTTTTCCCATGAAAAAAATAGTTTATCAATATTTCATATTCCATGTAAATAGTATTAGTGAATATAATAATAAGAAGATTGCAAACAGTTGAGTTGGAACAGACTAATGGAACAAGTCAGCTGTGTGGTCACTGTTAGTCAGTTAACTTGGGGCGTTAGACGGTTAGTGTGTGTATATATATTACATGTATTCATTAGCTTCCGTTTTCCCAATAGTTCATCTCTGAATGTGTGATCATAGAGCAGTTTAACATGGTATCAGAGCAATCACTGTTTTAGATCCAGTTTTTTTTTTAGCTACAAGCTGCAGAATCATGGTGAAGAAGATCGATCATGATCAGTTAGATGGAGATACAATGAAATTGAATTTTTTAACGAAGAACAAATTGGGGTTCATCGACGGCGGCATCCCGGAGAGATGATTTCGGCGATGATATTGAAAAAAAGCAAAATCATGGGAATCTGTTTCGGTCGAAAGTTTCGAGATTAAAAGACCTCGGGATGAGTTTTAATTAAACAAAACTTAAATGAAATTAAATGAAGATATTATGAATCCAAACCAAAACAAGTTCATTGAGTGGTGATTTTTATGGAGGAGGGGAAAAAAACTCACTAGTAGATCTGGTGGTTACACCTTTGGAGGACCAGGTTCCAGAGGTAGGGGAGGAAGAGGTCATGGACAGGTTCAACGACGTGGTTCTTATTGCGATCATTGTGATATGAAAGGACACACTCGGGACGATTGTAACAAACTGAAACATTGCACTCACTGTAATATGCAAGGTCACACCAAGGAAATTTGTTTTCAGCTGATTGGTTATCCTCCAGATTGGAAAGGGAAGAAAAGGGTTAATATGGCACAAGCATCACATAGACTTCAAGACGAAGGCATGAGAGATAATTGTTATCCTACTCCACAGATGCAAGCATTGCAGAGATCTGGAGGTGCAAGTAGTGGAGATGGACATGTTCCCCACTTCACACCAAATCAGTACAATCAAATATTGCAGATGCTAAATAAATCCAACACAAATGAGTCTAGTGCAAATATGGCAGGTATATTTGCAGGTACTTCCTCTTGTAATGACGTTGTTAGATGTTGTTTCAATTGGATAGTAGATAGTGGGGCAACCAATCATATGGTTAGTTCTAAAACACTACTGAATCGTGGTTCCACAGTGAATCCAGGAAAAGTTCAAATAGCTACAGGTGACTCAACAACTATTACACACTCAGGAAGTTCTCAACTAACAGAAGGTGACGTTATTGAGGATGTACTTTGTGTGCCAGAATTTAAATTCAATCTCTTATCAGTGTCTAAGTTGACTAGGGAGTTGAATTGTTGTGTTATATTTTTCCCTGATTTCTTTATCCTTCAGGATCTCTTCACTGGGAAAGTGAAGGAGATTGGTAAAGAGGAAGATGGATTGTATCTTCAACAAGGAGCAATGAAAAAAATTAGTTTATCAATATTTCATTGTGATATATGTCCATGTAAATGCGGTAGTAGAAGTACAAATTGACCTTATAAAGCAACCACATATAATAACATGAAGTTTTTCCTTACATTGGTTGATGATCATTCGAGATGGACTTGGGTATTCCTACTACATCTTAAATCAGATGTTTCCACAGTGCTAAAACAGTTTATCCTGATGATTAGAACACAGTTTAATTTGCAAATTAAAATGGTTAGATCAGACAATGGAGGAGAGTTCTTTAACTCTCAATGTGATGAATTATTCAAGAGTCATGGGATTATACATCAAAGTTCCTGTCCACACACTCCTCAGCAGAATGGTGTGGTAGAAAGGAAACACAGGCACATCCTTGAAACAGCTAGAGCAATCAGGTTCCAGGGACACTTACCTATCAAATTCTGGGGGGAGTGCATATTAGCAGCTGTACACATCATAAATAGAATTCCTCTATCTTACATAATGTCTCTCCTTTTGAAGTAATGTTTGGGAAACAACCTGATTTATCTTATATGAGGATCATAGGGTGTTTATGCCATGCCACTATTCCACATAAGGTAGACAAATTTGGTCCAAGGTCTACGAGATCTGTTTTGATGGGATATGGAACAACACAGAAAGGATATAGGCTATATGATCTTGAGCATAAAACATTTTTTATCAGTAGGGATGTGATCTTTATTGAAACAATTTTTCCTTTTCAAGCTCACCCCACAGATGCTTTGCAGAACAGTGTTATCATGCCATCCAGTTTTATGGATGATGAAATAGATATGGTGCTTGATTCTCCAATTGTAGAGAATCGGAGTGAAGTTGTTGCAGTTACACCAAATGTACCAGAGATTGACACATCACACCAGGTGGTTTCCCCTCCTGGAGACACAACACAGCAGGTACAAAGAAGATCAACCAGAACCAGCAAGGCTCCAATTTGGCAAAAGGATTTTGTGACAATTGTCTTTCAAGGTCATATCAATGAAATTCCAATCTAAGAATGATGATAGATGGGTTCAAGCCATCTAATTGACTTGGAAACTAGTTCATATGCCAATTGTCTTTCAAGGTCCGGCTAAAAAAGGCCATTGGAATGATGAAGATGGGTTGTATGAAAAATCAAGGTGGAAGAGACAAAGAAACTGATGGACAGCCATTGGATGAAAGGTTTCAAGGCAAAGCTGATGGACAGATTGAAAGGTTTAAGGCTAGGCTGGTGGCCAAGGGTTACAACCAGAAAGAGGGACTGGATTATCAGGAGACCTTTTCTCCTGTTGTTAAAATGGTCACAGTGAGGACAGTCCTATCTATTGCTGCATCAAAGGGTTGGAACATTCAGCAAATGGATGTTTACAATGCTTTTTTGCAAGGAGATCTGATGGAAGAGGTGTATATGCAACTACCTCAGGGATTTCAACACAATAAAGAGGAAGAAGGTCTGGTCTGTAGATTAGTTAAGTCCCTTTATGGACTAAAACAGGCTTCTCGACAGTGGAATGTTAAATTGATCAATGCTTTACTTGCAGCAGGGTTTCAACAGAGTCATCTTGACTATTCTCTTATGACTAAGAAAGTTGGTGTTGATATTGTAGTGATACTTATCTATGTAGATGATTTACTTGTGACAGGAAGCAACAATCAGTTAATTGAAGAGGCAAAACAGGCCTTGAAGGCTAATTTTAAAATCAAAGACCTGGGAGATCTTAGATTTTTTCTAGGCATTGAATTTGCCAGAAGCTCGGAAGGTATATTGATGCACCAGAGAAAATATGCTTTAGAGCTGATTTCTGATTTAGGCCTAGGAAGTTCCAAGCCCATGGCTACACCAGTGGAGTTGAATCAAAAACTGACCACTCCTGAGCTTGATGAGTTGGTGGGAAATAATTCTGATCCACTTTTATTGGATGCTAGTGAGTATCAAAGATTGATTGGGAGGTTGTTGTATCTTACACTCACTAGGCCTGATATATCCTATGCAGTTCAAAATTTGAGCCAATTTATGCAGGCTCCTAAACTCTCACACATGACTGCTGCCATCAGAATAGTAAAGTATGTCAAGCAGTCACCGGGGAATGGCGTACTCTTGGCAACGAAGTCACATGCTTCTCTTCAAGGATATTGTGATGCAGACTGGGGATCTTGTGTCAATACTAGGAAGTCAATTACTGGTTATTTGATCAAGTATGGAGATTCTCCAATCTCATGGAAATCCAAGAAACAGTCTACTATTTCCAGAAGCTCAGCCGAGGCAGAGTATCGTAGTCTTGCATCTACTGTAGCAGAGGTCACCTGGATCATAGGTTTATTCAAAACATTGGACGTCCCTTTGTCCTTACCTGTTTCTTTGCATTGTGACAGCAAGGCAGCCATTCAAATTGCCGCTAATCCGGTATTTCATGAAAGAACGAAGCACATCGACATTGATTGTCATTTCATTCGAGAGAAAGTTCTACATGGTCTAGTAATCATCCAATACCTATGTTCCTCTGAGCAACCTGCTGATGTTCTCACCAAAGGTCTTGGAAGGCTTCAACATTCTCATATTGTATCCAAGCTAGGAATGAAGAACATCTTCATATCACCTATCTTGAAGGGGGCTATTAGTGAATATAATAATAAGAAGATTGCAAACAGTTGAGTTGGAACAGACTAATGGAACAAGTCAGCTGTGTGGTCACTGTTAGTCAGTTAACTTGGGGCGTTAGATTTAACGTGAAAGTTGGTTAGAAGGTTGTTAGCAATAGAAGATATTTTCCATTGTAATTAGGTCGGTTAGTGTGTGTATATATATTACATGTATTCATTAGCTTAGAGCAGTTTTTGCAAGTCTTAAGTGTGAAGTTGTGTACAGAGTTATATACTCTTTTGATATGAAATGAAGAGATCAGTTTTCCCAATAGTTCATCTCTGAATGTGTGATCATAGAGCAGTTTAACATAGCACAAATTGATTTCAAGTTTTTGGACTCAATTTTACCATGCTCAACAAAATAAATTAACTTTTTAGGTCTTCGATCCCACATGCTATATCATTTGTATAGATAGTAATGTGCATTAATTATTTGGCCCTCTTTTTGTAGGAACAGTTAACTGGATAAAGTAAACTATCAAAATAAATACTTTAGACCATAAGCATCACTTCCAGACCATCAATGACTACATACAACTCAACTCAAAGAATAGAGTATTCACTAATATTCTGATCCAAAAAAAACCCTATCTTTTGACGCACGTGGAGATTATACTCATCTAGCAATTAGAATTAGGACAGATAAAGAACCATAGTCTCAAGTTCCAGGAAACAAGTACAAAACCAAATTATCAAATAAACAGTGTTAAAGTTAACCGTGTTGAGAACCCAATTTTATAAACACCAAGTCCTAAAATTAGTAACTTTTGGCTGCCAGATATGCATTGAGAAAGACGAGAATAGCTAGAATTCTAAAACAATAAGGGTACAACCAACAATCAATAAAATTTAGCCAAATAAATGGAAATTGCCAAAGAGATGATGGGATAACTTGACAGTAACATACACTCTCTTCCGTCTATGGAAAGTAAAGAGACTAAAGGTGAAGTTTAAGCACAATCTTACTCTACGCAAAGAACTCAACGTTGATGCAGATAGCTAGGAGCTTAAATCATATGATCATATGAGAGTTATACTTGTTCAAGATGATAAGAATAACACAAGACAACAGCTTAACCATGAGAAGCGTACCTCTGTTTGGTTGTCTGTTGCCAACTCCATAACTACCAACATAACCTGAAGAATTTTGAGGTGACATGTCAGAAGGTCCATTGCCTAGTCCATAACCAAGAGAACCGGTTGTATCCTGCTCAGAATTTGAAGGACGCCAAGTGTGATCATCATATCCCAAACCACTACCATAGAAATCAGCAAAAGCGCCCCCATCATAACTACTACCCCTGGATCCTGATGACATAGCGGCTCCACGTTTTGTGACGTTTCTGCCATGGCTTCCCGCCAACCCATATATGCTGTCACCATTCACATATCCAAGATTTCCATTTTTGTTAGAAACATTTCCTCCGCCTTGAGAGGAAATTGATGAACCCCAAACTCCACTGTTGCTAAAGTTTCCTCCTCCAATGTTTCCACTTCCAGATACTAAAAAGTTGCTAGAGCTTGTCGAGTTCGTCCCATGGTGCAGTCCTCCATCACCCCATAAATTGCGATTTGCTGAGTTCAAGAAAGAAGTGTTTCCTCCTCCACTTCCTCCGTCAAACCCAATGCCACCACCAAGTCTGCTTGAGCTATAATATGGATTCAGTCCCCGACCATAGCTTAAACTACTGTTAACATTTGCACTACCCCCATATCCTGGGCTCAGGCCTGGTTCAAAGTTAAGACCCATACCAAAACCAGAACCAAATGGAGTAAAGACACTCCTACCCCCAGTGATGGGGCTAAATCTACCATCCATACCGACTCCATATCCTCCAACTGTATTTGGAGAGTATCCCTGTGCATACCCATCAAGGAAGTTATTCATCCTATTTAACCCATAGCTGTACCGACCAAGTGGGCTTTGGCTAGGACCTGGGGATAACTCTTTGGGGACAGCGCGCTTGACCTCAACCATTTTATCATTCAGCTCATGGTAAGACTTGAGCAAGACTTTATCCACTGCATCCTCTGAATCATAAGTGATGAATCCAAATCCTCTAGGCCTTTGAGTGTTATGATCATACATAACTACTGCATCTGTGATTGTTCCAAATTGCTCAAAATACTGCTTAAAGGCAGTCTCAGTGACAGTGGATGCTAAACCACCAACGAAAATCTTTCTCGTACGTCCTGGACCAGGACTAGGAGAACCATGAATACTAGGACTGCTTCTACTTGTCGTGCTCTGGTCATCCCGTGGAACTGCCCTCTTTGCTTCTACCTGAAAATGAGGATTGTAAGAAATCTCAGGTAAATGAAGTAACTATAGATCTAAAGTTGTGAACTTCTGGCACTCAAAGCTCAGATCAAAGTAGAAGAGCAGAAAAGTTTGATGAACAAAATGCTATAAAAGTAGGATTAACAATCAGCATTGCTTGAGAACATCAACGATACCATGAAGGCCCAGAGCATTTGGTTAAATATTACATCATTTTGGTTATATCTTCATAACACTGTCATGCTAAGCTGTGTTCTAATAATATAAAACCAAATTGTGAAGAATTTAGCAAACTTAAAGGTCTTACCATCCTGCCATCAATGTTGTGTTTCTCCTTAACTACCCTCTCAGCAGCAGCAGGATCAGCAAAGACCACAAAACCGAAACCACGAGCACGGCCAGTAGTCCTATCCTTCATAATTACAGCTTCTACAACCTCCCCATAAGTACTAAAATACTCCTTTAGACGCTCATCGTCTGTGTCCCATGAAATCCCACCAACGAATAACTTACCAAGATCAACTTGCATTTTCCTACAATACCAAAATCAATAGTCATGAAATACTCATTTCCAAACTTTCCAGTCAACATTATGCAACTTCAAGCCCAAAAAAAAATTAAAGATTTTAAAACCAAATACCATTTGTTCATAAAACAACCCAACAACAACAACATAACCACCAGTCGGGTCTGTGGAGGTTAGCGTGCACGCCCACCTTACCCCTACCTCAGAAGGACCTCAGCTCAAAAAAAAAAAAAAAATGACAAAGCATTCTTACTACATCATCATAAGAACAAACCCATTTTGCAGAAAATGAGACACCTCAAAGTAAATCCAAAATACAACATTAAATTCCACATCCATTACTTAACAAAAATGATATACAGACTAAGGAAACAACAGCCAAAACAGTAAAGAACATACCTTTTTACTGTGAAGTACAATGAAGAGCTTCAGAGACACACAACAATCTGTAACTGATCCAATAATTATCAGATTCAATCAAATTAAACGGATCAAAACAATCCAACAATGAAAAATGATTTCATCAAAACTTTTTTCATAAAAAAAAAATTAACAAATACCCAAATCAAGAATCTATATTTTCAACAATACCCATATGAGAAATCACCCAAATCAAGATCTACAGAGGAGGCACAGTAACTAGAACCGAGGGCGATGTTCTTCCTCCTCTATATTAGCCCTCTTTACTTTTCTGTTCCCACTGTTCTTTTTTCAAGATTTTATTTTTTTTCTTCAAGATTTTGTACACACTATGATAACAATAACAGATTGATTCAACCCTTTTAAAAAGTTTTGATTTTGATGATTAAATTAATTTTTTTTCTTTTTTTAGTTTAATTTTTTTCAATCTTTTTTTTGCTAAGAACAAGAAGAAAGGAGAATATATGTGGTAATGAGAGAGAAATTTTTGGTGTGATTTGATCTAAAGGATTTGGTTTTGCTTGTTCTCCAATCTCCTTCCTTATATATATACTTTTTGTGAGAAAATTTGATGTAATGTACAAGGAAAATGAGAGAAGAGAATTTGTTTTGAGTTTTGAAGTTTTTCTTGGTTTTGGTTTGTGATGTTTTGATTGATGAAGGGGCTGTGAATAATAAAAGAAACTTTTCATTGTGGACCAAAAAGAAAAATGGACCAAATCTAATAAAGGGAAAAAAATATTATTATTTTTATTGTAATAAAAACTTTGAGCTAAGTTCAATTTGCAAATAATTTATAATTGAAATTTTGTGTGTATTATTTCAACCTCAATTTGAAATTAGTTACTTGACCATCAAGAAAAGTAGATGGATGGATGAATTATGGACTATGGTAAATACGTATTTGTATGAGATGTTTATATTGAATTAATTTAATTTATTGTAGTTTATAATTTGATGAACAAAAATATCCATTAATTGACCAAAATTAAGTGATAATTGTTTATATTCAAATATATGTCATGCAATCATTGATTTGATGTTAACATGTGATGCAGACGATTTTCTTACCAATGGGATATCTTTGTTTTTTTTATTTTTGCTAAAGAAAAACATAATACATAAATATGACGTTTAATTTGGTTTTGGCTGACATCTATGTCTTAAAACTTAAGATGTAGATACTTAAATTTGTATAAAATTGAACAAGTAGACACACACGTTCTACATGACATAATACATAAAGGATGCCATATATGACACAAAATTGGCATGCAGGAAGCCACGTAAGACAAATGTGTTTATTTGTTCAATTTTATACAAGTTTAAGGTTCTACTTGTGCATACCCAAAGTTAGGGGACGTAAATGTCAGTTGAGGTCAAGTTAAAAAACATGCTTATGCATTATGCCATAAAGAAATGTGGATGATTGGACGTGAGTTCTAAAACTAGATGGTTAAATAAAAAAGAAGAACAACAATAACAATAATGTAGTGTAATTCCATAAGTGAAGTTGAAGAGGGTACGAGTATACAAATTTTATCTTTGTAGGATAGAAGGATTGTTTTTCGATAGAGCTTCGACTCAAAAGAAAAGTTATTAAAATAGGATGGTGAGAAAAAAAAATGACACCTAATTAGCAAGATACAAAATAAATAACCCAACAAATAATAATACACATAGAAGAATAAAAACGACTCAATTAAAATAAAAATAAAAAAGAAGTAGAAAAATTTATTGAAATAGCATTTTAAGTATATAAGTAATAATTTTCAATCACAAAATTTTATTAAATATTAATCAAATATGTCATTGGGACCAATAAAGTCAAGATAAAATTCCTTGACCTAGTGAAAACAACCTTTGCGGCTTTTCATTACAAATATACAAGAAATACACATTTAAATTTAAATATTAGAATATTACATTTAGATTTGAATGTCAAATGATTGAAGTTATTCATTTTATCAACATATGAATATACATGACTTGTCTTTAATAAAACAAATAGTAAATACAAAATTTAGATAAAATATTAATTAATTAATATATCATAGTTTCTTTTTATGGTGATCAATTAGACACTATATTATTTTATTCATAATTTTATGACTAATTATTCCAATGTCATCCACCAAACTATCCTTA
Source organism: Solanum commersonii (assembly GCA_029007595.1). Classification (NCBI taxonomy): domain Eukaryota; kingdom Viridiplantae; phylum Streptophyta; class Magnoliopsida; order Solanales; family Solanaceae; genus Solanum; species Solanum commersonii. The sequence continues at coordinate 1,033,398 of JAJTWQ010000033.1, forward strand.
GGGATCATTTGGTTTGAAACTAGGAGATAACATGATTATAACCATGAAACCACAATAAAAATGGCTTCTTCGGTATGAAATAAGTTAGGCAGATTATAATTTTGAATTTAATATCAATTCTAGCAAATACCTTTGATTAAATGTAATAACTATAGCATACCTAATTTAAACACACAAAATAGTTTTGAAGAGAGTAAAATATATTCAGACCTTAACTTTATTTTTGTGGTGTGTAAAGATTGTTTTATAAATCCTCAACTCAAAAAAGGAGTAATCAAAGCACGAATGAAGAAAAAATAATAACAAACTAACAAGAAGTACCTAACAAATAAAACAATAGAAATACTAATAAAGATTGGAAAATAAGATCTTATGTGAAATACTAAGGGCTCATTCGGTATGACAGATCATGAATAACTAATGTTGGAATTTTGTTTAATTAAATTATTAATATAAGTTTTTTCTTCAACGAAGAGGTGTCTTTTGAATGAAAGAGTGTCTCTTTTCAATTTTTTTAGTTGGTGTCTTTTAAATGAAAGGATGTGTCTTTTCATTCTATGGTTACCACAAATTTTATTCAAATCCAACTACGGGAGATTCACAAATAACCTTTTTAGAGAATACATTTATTTACAACATTCTCAACATAAATCTTTTCTTCTCCAAAGGATCAAGTCTTCAAGTTCTTGCTTTCTAATAGAAATTTTTCATTATTTGCTTAGTGCAAAAATTCATAGGCTCGTCATATCCACTAAAAATATTTGCATATAATCTCATAGTAATCTCGTGGAGGAAAGAAAGCAAATATTGTTTTAGGAAAGCGTCTTACACATGTTTCAAGCCTTCAAAATTTTCATCTTAGTGTTCTTCTTCGTATAAATTGTGTCATTGATATATATATTTTCCAACAACTGATTACGAATATAATTTAGGATGAGCTTATCACATGTTTGATTGGATAAAATCACATAATAACTTATCCCAAATTTTCTAGGATTATAGTGTTTATCTTTATCCCACATTAAAAGTGGATGACAATGCTCTTCTTATTAACTGCTATATTTTCTTCTTCCGTCACTTGAGTTGATGCAATTGAGTTGAGGGTCTTTCATAAACAACATATTTACCTCTACAAAGTAATGGCAAGGTCTTCGTACACACCATCCTCCCCATATCCCACTTAGTGAGATTTCACTAGGTATGTTGTAGTTGTATTGAAAGTGGATAACAATCATGAGATAAATAATTCAGAATGATTAATCCCTAAATAACTTATTTCCTAACTAAAGGAGCCCTAAGTGCTAACTAAGTAATACTTTCCATTAAATATGAGATAAATTTAATCTCAAATTCTTTTCCCAAATAAATCACCTAATCCCTCCAACCAAACGACCCCATCAAAAAAGTCGAATATTTATCAATTTTCCCTCCAAATTAAAATAAAAAACACCAAAAATTCATATGCATTTTGACTCTTTCCTCCCAAAAATTCAAAATTCAAAACCAAACCCCTTTTATATATAAAACTTGAAATCCATTCTTCACTTTCATCTTTCACAAATCTACAATCTCAGCTTTATTTTTTGTTAACCAATCTTCGCCATGTCGTTTTGTTCTTCATCCCTGAAAAACACAGTTTCTGTATCCAATGGATCAGATCAAAGAGGTCATAATCATCTTCCTTCCGGCGAAATCCATGTAATTTTTGGCCCTATGTTTGCCGGTAAAACTACTGCTCTTCTTCGCCGTGCCAATTCTGAATCCAAATTGGGCAGGTACCGATTTTTTATACGCTTTAGAAGATATTCTCTTTGTTCCAATTTAAGTACGGTAGTTTGACTGGATACGTAGTTTAAGAAACAATGATAGACTTTTGGATCTCGTGGTTTTAAATATAAAAAAGATCCATTCTTTATGGGATGAGTTTAGATGGAGTAACTTGGGTTGGTGTGTTAGTGAGGCTAGCGGTGGATTCATGGTTTAAGCTCTATGATTTCAATGTTTAAGATTTCAAGTATTGAACCTATTATATATTTTTTAAAATTGTGGGATTAGAGCTATTATTTGTTGCAATTTAGTATATTTTTACATATAGATATATGATTTGGTTAGAAAATATTGGGTTCAGATGAACTCGGTCACACAACAAGTCAACAACCATGGTGTGAGTGTTCATAAAGCTGGTTTCAGTTGTTTAGAATTGGAGTGTTGTAATAGTACTAGTAGTTTTAAGCTGTTTGATTCTGTTTAAGTGTATATACCTTTTTTTTAAAAAAAAAGAGGAAACTTTTTGCTCTTTATGTTCCAATTTTATGTTGTAGTATTACTATTGTGGAATGTTAAGATTTTAATGTGTCAATCTCTATAGGACAATTGATATTGTTGTAGACGTTTGACCTTTTGAACGTTGATCTGTTAAAAGTTGAAGTAGTTTCTATGTTAAATTTGGGAGATTGCTTTCCATACTTGTTTTTGTGATATAACTTGGATTCTTCAACTAGAAATGTGGTGATGATCAAGTCAAACAAAGATACGAGGTATGCAGTAGATGCAGTGGTGACACACGATGGGACGAAATTTCCATGTTGGTCATTGCCTGATCTATCATCTTTCAAACATAGATTTGGTCCAGATGCATATGAAAAGGTGCAGTCCTTTTCTTCTCTCCTTGTGCTTCAACTGTATGTAAAGCAAATGCCGTATCAAAGAAGTAATGCCGGAAACAATTAAGAAAAAAAAGAAGTAGCAAAAGCAAATAATACGATAACTGAAACAATGAAAATAACATGTAATACTAAAATTGAAAAATATGATAGTAGGAGAGTAATAATAGTGTTACTGATAAAGGAACTCGATAACACTTAACTACCTACTAATGTTCTACTCTATTCCTTGACCTCCACATCAAGAACTAAGACTTAGTACCTATTCTTGATATTCTAGACTTGTGTTCCTAGAAGATCTAGTGTGTTATTTTCAATTTAAGGCGATCCGGTGCACAAAGCATCTTGCGTTTACATAGGTTATGAGGAAGGCATGCACTCTAAAGGGGGTGTAATGTAGGCAACCTACCCTGATGCAAGATTTCACAGCTCGGACTTGTAGACAACTTTCCATTCATAAAATTTGTGAAAAGTGTATGTAATACGTAAGCAAGGATGAATTATAGTAACTTGCATCGTTCCAAGGCTCCCGGCTCCCTTTGTGTTATTTTCCGTTTTAAGTCTTGAAAATGTATTTGACTGAGTATGAGTAATCAGATTCTTTTGTGGTTGCAACCATGTCGATCAATTTGGAAAATCCATGATGTAAAAAAGAAAGGGTCTACTTTCTTACATCACTTAGAAATTAAATTCTTGGAGTATGGGGTTTCCTTCCTTTCACTCTTTTATGTGATGGGGAGAAACTAAAGGTTTATATTAGATATGTCGAGTCTTTTATTCGTAGTTTGTTTGTCCTTTTGCCTAGTAGCGAGGACTCTTCACCTATAACCGTAAAGTCATGCATTTGAGTCACCAAGTGTCAGGATTTGCCATAGACAAAAAAATCCAGTGGGAAGGGGAAGAGTTGAGCTTATAGACAAGGTGAATCTCTTGGATCAGACTATTGCTGTTATGAAAGAACAACCTTGTCTAGCTTATGATGAAGATACTAATAATGTAGATGTAATTCTTGCTTTTCATTGTTTTGCACTCCATTTCTGGTTCGCTATGATTTTGTTCCTCATTGAATCTATTCGTTAGCAGGTTGATGTGATTGGCATTGATGAAGCTCAGTTTTTCGAAGACCTTTATGATTTCTGCTGCAATGCTGCTGATATTGATGGGAAGATTGTAATTGTTGCTGGCCTAGACGGTGATTACTTGAGGTATTTGTTGAATTTAACCACTCATTTATTTCCATCATTATATTTGAAGTGTCATAATTAGCACAAATACTATTCTAATGGCAATTCGTGCTTGCTTGTTACAGGAGGAAATTTGGCTCAGTCTTTGATATTATTCCAATTGCAGATACAGTTACAAAGTTAACAGCAAGATGTGAATTATGTGGTAAATGCGCATTTTTTACCTTGAGAAAAACCGATGAAATGCAGAAGGAGCTTATAGGTGGTGCTAATATGTACATGCCTGTCTGTCGACAACACTATGTCAATGGAAAATCCATCATGGTATCCGTGAAAAAGGTCCTCGAATCTCATCAAATGCAGGTTGAATTAGTTACAGAGAAACCACTAGTTGCTTAGTAACACTTCTGGCTTGTGTGTGTATACGTATATATATATTTCCATGTGTTCAGTTTGTTTCAATTATCAATGTTAAGATGTTATTTGCTATGTACAATATAAAACGTCGTTCAGTGTTTCATTTAGTCTGTTGCAACTTATGAAGCAAACTCACTATTCTTGTCTATCTTCACTTGTCGACTAACCAGATTTCAGGCACACTCTCACCACAAATTGGCTCACTAACTAAGCTCAAGACCCTCTGCATCTCGGACAACCACCTATATGGTTCCATTGATGTAGAAACAGGAAAACTCGCCAATCTTGTTGAAGCTTGTCTTAAGAAAAACCAGTTAACAGGCCATATCCCTCGCGAAAATAGGTAACTTGCTTAGTGCAAAATTGTTCTATTCTTATGAAGTCATTCGAGCATTGAAGCTTCCACACAAACAATCTTTCTGGTCCGATTCCAATAACTATAGATGAATTAACTTAGCCCAAACGTCTATACCTTTATGCTAACCATTGAGAAACTTGCAAACATTGAATCTCCGCGACAACAAACTTTCTGGTTCCATTCCTATAGAAATTGCATAGCTGGATAACTTGGTTAGGCTGGCAATGGGTGCAAAACAGTTTTCAGGCCATTTGCCAAAGGAGTTAGATCCGCATTTTTGAAGGATCAATGAAATGAACAAATACATAGTCATATAAGCTACTTTGGAAAATATATTCGAAATAACAACACAACAACAACAACAAGCGAGATAAGATAAACAGTTAATTCTAATAGTAGCTAATCTCTTGGAGACAAACTTGGACATCATTTTAGAGAATAAATCATCAACCAAATTCTAATCTATGGAGACTAAAACAAAGCTAAGAATACACACCAAGCTAACAATACAACGACAAAACACAAAGAGCTAGGAATTAAACAAAGCTAAAAAAAGAATTTACCTCTTTTCCGGCAAAATGAACCCAGGCGACGAGTTTGACGGAAACAATTCCACCACCTCTTTAAATTCGAACCACCACAAAAGCCACAAAATTTTAAACTATGGAAACAAGAATTTCCAAAATTTTTAGGATACTCTTTGGTCTCCCCAAAAATCCCCCCTTGAACAGTGAAAGGGTTAGGTTTATATAGAAACCCAAAAATCCCGAAATGGATGTAATCTCGATGTGGGACTCACTGCAAAAAAAGTGAAATTCGTTTGAGAAACGATGTGGGAGAAGCCAAAACTCCTAATCTCGGGAGTGGATAAGGTGTACGAACCGAAAGTGTACGAATTTGAAACGAAAAAATGAAGAGGAAAAGGAAATTGAAATGGACCACACCTGAACTACCTAGGAGCTAATGGAATATGACTTTTTCATTTTCCCTACACTAGTATAGTTTAACCAACACCATTTTGGTGCAAGATTTTAATGAAATATCTATACCATGTGCATCTAAATAATTTTTTTTTACTAAGATCTATATAGTTATATGTAAATTAAGGACGATAGCATGATGAATCAAAAGTTTTGTATAAGGTAATTACAATATTAAGCTAAAATGTTCGCTTTGTTCTTATAAATAGATGTTTCATTGTTTAAAAGGTGTTTTTGAGATACTTAATTATCATAGAAAATTTTAAGTGAAATTACATACACATACTTCAATATCGCGATTGCTTTCACTTTCATTGTTACTATGACTACAATTAATTGCTTTAGATCTTAACTAATTATGTTATCGAAAAATAAGACGCATAAATAGTTATTTATAGAGAGAATAAATTTACTAAATATTAACATTCTAATCGATCATTTGGTTGCTGATTTGGATAGGTGGCGTGTTATGCAAATATTAAATCGCCCGTTAGTAATGTTACCTTTAATAGCTGGTTAGAAGGAAATCTATTTATACATAAAAACAATACGATATTAGATTTGCAATTTGAAAATTCACATAAACAAACATATACTCTAAGTTATGAGAGAATTTAAGTATTATTTTACCTTTAAAATAAGATGGAATAACTGATAGTACATGATAACTAAACTTTACAAAAAATACTACATAAATTCCCTCATAACTAACCCATACATTACGAATACCAACATAAATCTAACCAGCTAACAAACGACTCCTAAATAACTAAGAATATAATACTCAAAAACACATAATAATTTCTTAAGAGACATATAAACAAGTAAAATAATAATAACTATGTTATAATCCCAACCTAATTAAAGTTGACTACAACTAACATACATTAAAACACCATTACTGTAAAATAAAGAAGAAGTCAAAAATGAAATAGTAATAAAGGAAAAAGTCAAAAACCAATTTTATAAAAAAATATTTTTGACTATAATCTGTACCAATCACCATCCAACACGTGTCCTTAGTCGGAAAAACCATTTAGGAAATAATAGTTCCCCTTTCACATAAATCATAAAAAAGCAATCTTTACCAATTTCAATGGCCCCTTCAAAAAAGTTTGTTAAGCAAATCCAACGGCTGAGTTCACTCTAATCCAAAAGTTGAACAAGTAAATTTAGATTCTTGATTACTAGTACTAATACTTTTGTATTAGTAGTTTTTTTTTTTTTTTTTTTTTGGTTTTTGATTTTTGGTTAGCTGTGTAGGTAGTAGTAGTACTTGGTCCAAGTCAATGAACAGCTACCCTTTTTTGAGTTTCTCTGTTGGTTGATAAGAAAGAATCAAGAAACCCCAGGTGAAAATTGGGGCAAAATTAAGCAGGAAGAAGAAGAAGGTACGGATTATTAATTATTTTGTGATTTTTTTTTTTTTTTTGTGTCTGATGATTTATTGAGTGTTGTAGAATGTTGTTGTGTTGTAGAGCTTATTTTTTGTTGTGAATATGGGGTTTTGAATTGATGGGTTTTATGAAAAATTGATTCTTTTGCTTTGTTTTTGAACTGCTGTTTCTGGGTTTCTGATGTTATTTTTTTTTTTTTTGAGTTTTGTAGAATTGTGATGTGTTGTAGAGCTAATTATATTGTGAATTTGGGTTTTTTGAATTGATGGGTTTTATGAAAAAATGATTCTTTTGCTTTGTTTTTGTACTGCTGTTCTGATGTTTTTTTTTAGAGTTTTGTAGAATTGTGATATGTTGTAGAGCTAATTATGTTGTGAATTTGGGGTTTAGAATTGATGGGTTTTACGAAAAATTAATTCTTTTGCTTTGTTTTTGTTTGCTGTTTCTGGTTTCTGATGTTTCTTTTTAGAGTTTTGTAGAATTGAGATATGTTCTAGAGCTAATTATATTGTGAATTTGGGGTTTTGTTCAGTATGGCTTTCGATTCTTTGCCTTTTGTGTTACTGTATCTGGGGTTTCTAATATTTTCTAGAGTGTAGTAGAATTTCGTTACGTTCTAGGGATTATCATCTTGTGAATTTGGAGACTTGAATTGATGGGTTTTTGTGTAGGTTTTTTTTTTTTGGAGGTAGGGGAAGGGGAAAGGGAAATGGAAACGGAAACGGAAACGGGGGAGGGGGTTACAAGGTGAGGAATCAAACTTTCATCAACAAGGGGAAAGTTTAGGTAGCCAACCAATTGAGCTGATAAGATTCCTGATTGGTTTTTGTCCAGTTTGGCTTTCAATTCTTTTGTTTTCTGTGGGCTACTGTTTTTGGGTTTCTAATGGTTTCTCGAGTGTTGTAGAATTTCGTTACATTCTTGGGACTATTATTTTGTGAATTTGGGGTTTTGAGTTGCTGGTTTTTTTCGTAGTTCAGTTTGATTTTCGATTCTTATGCTACTGTTTCTGGACTTCTAACGTTTTTTGGAGTGTTGTGGAATTTCATTATGTTCTAGAGCTTATGCTAATTAAAGACTTGTGCTTTAATGAGTACGTGATATCGCTCTCTGCTTTTAAATTTGCTATGTTTATGGTGCTAATATTTCACCCTTCTGATTGATTTTTACACTTTTGAGTTGTTGGTAAGACTGTAGCAGGAAGGTGTTGAACATAAAGTTTTTGTGGTGAAATCCCAGTTTTTCTTCATAAAAGCGTATGTAGTCATTGCTAAAGAGGAATTCTGACAAGGTGTCCCAAAATTTGCTTTAGAGTCCATGTTGCCTCGCGTGATCATGAAATTTGATTGGTTCGCCGTGTTCATGGTGCCATTTAGGAAAATTCCTAGATTTCCAAGTCCTTTTTCTCGTCATTTCCAAAAGAAGCAGCGTAGAGTTAAGTTATCTTGTCAATGACACCTATCCCATTTCTGACATGTCATGTCACGTCATATAATAACACAATTTTTCTTCTGAAAATGGTGTTCTGTATCGACTTTCTATAACCTTTAGGATACCTACTTAAATAGTAAGTTCCAACTGCACAACAACAGCTTAGATGGTCATACCACCCTATTTTGTCCATTTTCTTTTCTTTTCTCTCTTTTGCACTTCCTCGTGGCTTCACTTATCAAGTGGGAATAGTTCAGCTCTTCACATTCATTGATCTAGAATTGACCACTGTTTTGGTTTGTGTACAGCGATGGGAAATATTCGACAATATCATAAATTGTACGTCTACCAATGTCAGTACTATCACCAGAAAGCAGTTGTAAATTATTACTGCTGTTCCTTTCTACACATAAATTCTAGCTAAGATATAATACAAAAATCGCTTTGGACTTATGAAAAGAGAGCGAGAAAGAAACTACTATTTTGCATGACATGTTAACTATTTTTCCAATTGTATTCCTCCTTTCTAGGTGAAGAAATGTGTAGAGAAAGGAAAGTTTAGGGCATCGTTTACAGTATTCGTGGTTGTAATGATTAAAGAAATACAGATATGCATTGTCATTGTGCTTAAGTAAGGTATTTTCTCCAGTAATGAGAAATATACTAGAAGAAAAGTTCAGATAATGAAACATGTGTAGTTTGTAGATTGCAAAATGAAGGTAGCTTTCTCTTCTTTCCTTTTCAGTAGTTTACTTCCCAGTTTTGCAGACTCTTCATTTTTGCAGCCGAACCCGTGTCGACACAACACGGGTGCGGATACGGGATTCGGTTAACCCACTTAGGATAGGACAAATTTTGGGGGAAAATTGAGATTTTGATTTCTTAAAATAAAAGATAAAACAGATTTAAGACGTGAGAAATGGCATACCTTCAATCTTTTTTTTTAAGCTTTCCTCTTGGTCAATGTTTGCTATTTATAGATGTTTCTTTTTCATAAAAAAGAGGACTAATTTCTAAATTAATTATTAGCATGTTGATTTTTTGAGTATTAAAATATGTTTTTTTAATGCGAATCTTGGAGATTGAATTCTACAACATATAAGTTTTCCAGAGAATATCTCTCAAACATTAGAATGTCTTTATAGCTCCACTTTTATAATTTTGAATTTTTTTAACCGAATCCTAGCACGAGTATCCAAACCTGGATCTGTACCCCCGTATATTAAAATTTAGATGTTGCCGAATCCTACCCTTGGATCCGCATCCTTGTTGGGTATCCGCACCCAAGTCTGAGCAACTTGTCGGTCAGTACTGTCAACAGATTGCTTCCTTTCCCATGAACTTCTATGTTTTTCTGTTCTCAGGTCCTTGGAACTATTTATTCTTCATGTTCAAATAGATCCAAATTCAATAACTGTTGAACTGTTAAATCACAGCTTCTATATTCCTGCCAACTTTTTATTTTTTAAAATGCACAGCATGATAACTGGAATATGAATTTATAAGCCCATATACTTTGTACTTTATTTCCTTGCCAAAAGTGTGTATAATTTGGTACTCATGATTCAAAGACCGTCTTTGCACAGGATAATGGGTACCCCTAAAGGAGAGGCGACGGATGAAGTTTTCTCCGAGAATTTAGAGCAGAAGCCGGACCCTGACTCTGCAACCAGCAAATTAGAGTTAAAAGCCGATGTTGTTTCTGGTGAACTGCAGAAGAGGCTGAGTCAATGTGATAAAGGGATTAATGTGTCACAATACAATCAAGAAGCTATTTCTCTTTCTAGAGTACAAGAGAACCAGTCAGAATATGTGCAGAAGCAACAGGGTGTTAAGAGTGAGGCTGATGCATCTGGATCTAGTCAACTTTCTAGTTTACCAAAGGACTCAGATGCAAAATCATGTGGATCAGAATCTAGTGTAAAAGACAAAGTGGTTTCCGTGTTATCTGGTAAGACTTCAGATTCTTCAGATCAAATGCGAAGTTCGAACATGGACGTTTTTGTATCACAGTCTGATCTACAACGAGTAAGTTATACCATAAAGCGTGAGAAAGCTTTGGATAAGTTGCAACCAAGGCGGAATCCTGACACTAGTGCCCATGGGTTGATGTCTGATCAAGGAACGACTCTCCTCAAGGCACCTGAAAAACCATCAGAAGATGGATATAACTGGCGAAAATATGGTCAGAAGCTTGTGAAAGGAAATGAGTTTACTCGGAGTTATTACAAGTGCACATTTCCTAATTGTCTAGCAAAAAAGCAAGTGGAGAGATCACATGACGGGCATATTACAGATATCCACTATATTGGGAAGCATGAACATCCGGGAACTCTAAGTGTTCCCCAGATGTCCCCCGAGTATGTACTCCCTTTGCAAATGAAACGACCAGACATTCCAATTATCACTGCATTAGAAGGTACCCAAGATTGCTGAGTAAATTATGAGTTTCTTGGACTACTTTCTTTACTAATTTTGTAAGTGACATTTATCAGCTGAAGGTGAGAAATCTTCTACGCCCCGAGAAACATGTGAACCTAGTAAGCCATCAGAAGCCCCGCTTGCGTTGGACATTGTATCAGGTTGTAATAGTGTGAAGGTTACGCCTTTGAAGCGACATAAATTGGAAAATGAGGTTGATAAGGGTGATGGTCAAGACTCAAAAAAACAGTATGTTGAAGCCCAAGCTGTGTTTGTCTTTGATGTTTCAGGTTTAGATACTCTTTTAAAATTAATAGTTGTGTAATTGTTTTGCAACAGAAAAAAGGACACAGTAGCTACGGATGATACTCCACCTATTAAATCCCATAGTGAACCACGGCACATTGTTCAGACCGTGAGCGAAGTAGATATAATCAATGATGGTCAGCGCTGGCGCAAATATGGGCAAAAAATTGTCAAAGGCAATCCAAATCCGAGGTACATATAATTAATTCTTCAAACATATATGCACAAATTTGGTATGCCCATGCCTGAAGATTCCTTTGATCAGCACTTTTGAATATCAGGTGTTATAATTCCTCACTATCTGTTTTTTGATCCTCAGTATATTTTGCTGCAGTGCTGTTACATAGTAGTCTCTTGATACGTATAATGTTGTCACTGATAGTAAAATTTAGAAACTAGACCATTGGTGGAAAAAAGATCCTTTTTTTGGTTCACTTCCATTTCTTGCAATTATTGATAATCTGGAAAGATGGATTTAAAATGTTCTGCGCATTTGTACTTGTAATTGTAATCCAGTAAATTATGATTTCTGCAGTCAGTTATGTATACCATGTTTTTCCTTACAACTTTGTTTGGATTGATAAGGTGCAAAGAGAATTCAACAGTTGTCAGGCATGAGTCGAATAGTTTCTGTTCCTGTGAAGTATGAACTATGCTTGTTTTCTATAAGCGTGATTATAGTACATGAGTGATTGCTAAATGGATCTAATCCGATGTTGGACTCTTCAACACTACAGAAGTGTATTGATACAATGACATAATACATAAATATGCCCTTTAACTTGGCTTCAGCTGACATCTATGCCCTTCAACTTTGAATATGCACAAGTAGGCACTTAATCTCGTATAAAATTGAACAAGTAGACACACATGCGTTCTATGTGTCATAATACATGTAGGACACAAATTTGCCATGTAGGATGCCACGTAGGTCGAATGTGTCTATTTGTTCACTTTTATACAAGTTTTAGTGCCTATTTATGGACATCCAAAGTTAGAGGGCATAAATGTCAGTTGAGGCCAAGTTAAAGGGCATGTTCATGTGTTATGCCTAATACAATCCATTATCAATAACAACATACCTAGTGAAAGAATTTTTTATATTTTGTAGTCCATGTGAGGTTTCACTTTGTGTGTTGCTTTGATTCTTGTTTCTTATCTTGGACATCAGCTTTCAACCCTCTCTGAAATGCTTTTTCTTTCTATAATGCCAACTTCTCCATCTGTAGGAGTTACTACAGATGCTCAGTTGCTGGTTGCCCTGTGAAGAAGCACGTGGAGAGGGCATCCCATGATCCAAAATTAGTCATTACAACATATGAAGGACAGCATGTCCATGATTTCCCAACTTCTAGGGCTATAAGCCAAATTTCAGTGGCACCTGATGCCGGTACAGCAGACATACGTGAAGATTCCAGAATTGAATCAGGTGAAAAGAAACATGTCGTAGAGTCCAAAACTGAATCAGGTGAAACCAAACATATCAGAGAGTCCAAAACTGAAGCAAGTGAAAACAAACATGTCAAAGAGTCCAAAGCCGAATCGAGTGAAAACAAACCTGTTGGAGAGTCCAAAACTGAATCAGGTGGAAACAAACATGTCGGAAAGTCCAAACCTGAATTGGGTGGAAACAAACATGTCGGAGAGTCCATACCTGAATCGAGTGAAAACAAACATGTTGGTCTTGACATGGCTGTTCATATTGGTGCAAATTGAGTGTCAACCATCTGATGCAAAACAATCAACTTATCCAGAAGTAGAGTTCTTACTACACCACTCTTCCAATCTTACAAATTTGTTCAATTATTCTCTTCCTGAAGGGGAGAAAAGAGGTTACATTTCATAGGTACACTTCTTAACTTATTATTGGCGATGGAGCTGTGTTATCGTATATTCACTGTATAAATTATGTTTCTTAGCAAACGGGAAACGAATGTTAGGTTTTTATCAGAAATAACCAATTATTGACAGTTGATCAGGCTGTTTTAGCTTTCTGTAACTAGTTTGCAGATGCATTTTACATAAGAATTGAGTGATAACAGGGAACACTACATGGAAACCTGAAACTTAGAAAGTATCTTATTAATGAAATATTGTGCTTTCTAACTTGTCACTCCTCCCTGACTGTTCTGAAATTGAGGTATAGTTGATTGATTGATAACTTGTCGGTTGCTACTCCTCGTGGTCCTAAAATAGAATCGATGGTTTTGTAGATCTCTCTATTTTATCGACAAAATTCAGATACTTGAAGCAAGTACTCAGTGGAATAAGTCCAGGTGCACACAAGTTGACTCAGATATCATTGTAATAAAAGAAAAGTTCATACTTGAAGATGTCTCTTGGCTCCAACTGGTAAGCTATTTAAAAGAATCAAATAGGATTGGTAAAAGGATATTCATCTTACAGTAAATCTCCAATTATTCTCGTAGTTTAAAAAATATCACACTAGAGTACATGTATACACATAGTCCAATAGACAAATTTAACATGATAAATGGCTCATAAATGTCAAAAAAATTATATAGTATATCGAAGGGGAGTCTTGGCGTAATTGGTTAAGCTATCATATAATTAGGAAGCCATGAGCTCCAGTTGTGGGAACACGCTCTTGTAGAAATGTAGGTAAGTCTGTGTACAATAGATTCTTGTGGTCCGGTCTCATCTTGCAAAACTGCAAGGTCAATTTATGTTCAATAGATGTATGTTGTCTGGTTCTTCTTCGCACTGCGCATAACAAGAGCTTAATGAACCAAGGTGTGTTTTTTTAAAAAAAGATTAAGTTCCAATTGTAAGTAAGTTTGGGTTATCTTTTTAAAGGAAATTTATGCAGTATTTCTGAACAAAGTCAGGATGTGGATTGGATAGGCTGGTCTGACAGTTGGGCCTTTGGATTGGGTTGTCTGCTATTCTTTCCATTTATTTAAGGAAAAAGATAGCATCAAATCAAACATTTTATTTAAGGAAATTGCATTTTTGAAAATACCTGATTTTTAAAAATAAAAATATACTTGTTAATTAATTAAAGGTTAAATGAGTTTAGCTAAATATTATATTATAAGAATTACAATAAAAATTTATCTATAATTGAAGGATCAAGAAGTATAAGTATCCTAATTTCAACAATATGAAGAGGAGCTTTGGAGCAACGATAAAATTCTTTTTGTGTGACACAATTCACAAATTTGAGCCGTGGAAATAACTACTTATAGTGCTTGCATTAGGGTAGAATTTCTATATCACGGGTCAAGGGGTGCGATTATTTTCTAAACTTTGCTAATACATAATGTTTTGTGCATTATTTTTTTTTACTTTTGGATAATATTTACAAAAATAATTTACCTAGTGAAATTCCACCAAGTGGCCAGGTATGAATGTGGTAGAGTGTACGTAAACCTTACCACTACGTCATGGAGATAGATAGACTGTTTCCAAAAGACCTTCGGCTCAAGTGCATCAAATCTAAGCAAAAGAAGAAAAAAAACAATGAAGAACACATAACTATTAATAAGAAAACAGTAAAATATCTATAAGAAAGAAACAATATAACAATAATGTAATAGTGCGATAATCGAAATACAATAAACAACATGTGGCAAGAACTACAAGAGTTCGACTAGTGCTACGACATGCACTAACAAGCCTAAACCTACACACGTAAGACTACACTCCGCCCCTACTAACCTTCTACCTTAATCCGCGACCTCCACTCTTTCCTATCTAGAGTCATGTCCCCACGGTAATATAAAACTATGCCATGTCCTGTCTAAGCTAATTACCTCTCTCCAATATTTTTTTTGCCTACCTCTACCCTTCCGTTTACCCCTACAACCAGCCTCTTGCACCTCCTCATTGAGACATTAATGCACCTCCTTTAGACATGTCCAAACCATCTCAGTCTTGCTTTTCTTATCTTGTCCGCTACAGGGGTAATTCCCATCTTCTCTCAGATAACCTCGTTCCTAATCTTTTCGTTTCTAATATGCCCACACATCTATTTCAACATTTTCATTTCCACAATGTGCATCTTCTGATTATATGCAAAAGTTCTTGACTGGCCAGTACTCCACATCATATAATAAAAATGATCTAATCACCGCTCTATAAAACTTACGTTAAACTTATAAGGTACTTGAACAATATTACTTTAACTTATTTAACTAGTGGACAACTTTCTTCAATTATATTAGAGAAATAATTTAGATAAGATGTATGAAAAGATTTTGATGGTCTTGTCTTTTATTTTTTAACATGATCTCATTTACTTATATAGAAAATTATTTGTTGGGATAATGCAACCCTTGTCTAAGTTCATAGTACGTAAACTTACCTTAAACTTGTATGGTACTTGAACAATATTACTTTAACTTATTTAACTAGTGGACAACTTTCTTCAATTATATTAGAGAAATAATTTAGATAAGATGTATGAAAAGATTTGATGGTCTTGTCTTTTATTTTTTAACATGATCTCATTTTACTTATATAGAAAATTATTTGTTGGGATAATGCAACACTTGTCTAAGTTCATAGTACGTATCTTTGTGATCCTTTCAGTATGGGATGCTTGTCTAGTAAAACTTTCTTGCCAAAAACAATTAATTTGTGAGTTAGAGATTCAAATTTTTCCTATGGTTAGAAGACGCTTCCAACAGAATTTTCTTCATATCCAGGGATTGAATCTGAGACCTCTAATTAAGGGTGAAGTACTCCCACCAATGCAACACAATCCATGTTGGTTATCTAATCACTTTTACTTATCCACAATAACCTTTTTTATTCCTTTAAAAAATAATAAATATAATATGTTATGCGTATATTTTATCATAATATCCATAATTATCAACATTTTTAAAAATCTTAGAAAATAAACAATTATTAAATATAAAACACTACATTTTTTAATATTCTAAAAAAAAAAAATACACACCTGCGCTGAGGATCTTTCAAAAATAATTTTTGTACCTCCACAAAATAATAATAAAATCACTGTGCACTCTTCTTTTCTCAGACCATACTTTGTGATATTTCACTAAATATATTGATATTACTTATTTTATTTTATTATAATGGATAAATAAAAGTGAAGGAGACTTTTTTTTTAAACCGATAGGAATACACGTGCTACATCCTCAGAGAGAAATCGCGTGGAAGTAAAAGGGAGCGACACAAACATATAATTCCGCAAATAGCATAAAAACAAACAAATGGGACCCATGTAGGGCCCACTTATTTACAAAAAAGAGAAACAATATAGTATTATTTACAATGAAAACTTTATAGTAAAAAAAAAAGCAATAAAAGAAAAGAAAAGAAAATTTAGCTGAATTTTTTCCTTTTTCCCTCTCTCTTAGCTCCACCAAAAAAATATGTAGAAAATTCAAAACCCTAAATCAATACAATTTGATTATTATTACAAGGTATGTAATTGATTTGTGTTTGTTGTTAATTGTTTTGTATGAAATTATAATCTCATTTTTTTTATGTGTTTAGGTGAACTCAATTTTAGTTGTATTTTGATAGTGAGAGATGATAATAAGCAAAGAAAAACCACCAGAACCACTTGATTTCTTCATTTGGACAGTTGAGGTATTTTTTAAAAAATTTTGGTTGATTTTTTGATTACTTTTGTAGATCTTGCGAGTTTACTGTTATTTGATTACGTTTGGAGGTTGAGGATTTAGGTTTATGTTGTTCGGATTCTTCAAAAATGTTCGCGAGTCACTAATTTTAGAGAATGTGATAAGGGTGCAGCATTGAAAGTGAAGAGTCGATTAAGGTAGAAGAAGGTTAGTAGGTAGTCTGAGTGTTGTCTCTGTGCGTTTTTAGTAGAATGAATACTAATCTCATAGGTTTTTGTCTTTTGATTTCTATTAACACTGTGGAACTCAGTTGATTTTTTCCGTTGGTCAGATTGTTGTTGATTTGGGTAGGGGGCTTATGATAAAAAAATGATTTTAATTGGGGATGAAACTGTCATCTATTACTTTGCTTCTTAACTAGGGAAGGCCATCCGTGCACTTCCATTGTTAAGCTACATAAATAGGAATTACGCAATGATGACCGGAGCTCAAAGGTTGCTAGATGTAGGCCTCACAAGATCGTTACCCTGTTGTGGGCAACGACAAGTGTGAAAAAATTAAAGTTAGTTTTTGGAATATGATGAATTTTCAATGAAGTTTCTAGAATGGCCTAGTGTAATATCTTGGATACGTATCTTGAAGAAATATCTAGATCTTCTAGAGTATGGCTAGAAGATTAGTTAATTAGATTTTTCTTCTAGATATATCTAGAACAATATCTAGAATCATCCCTAGATAAGTATAAATAAGGGTTGTGCATTTATAACCAAGCTAATGCAAGAAAGTTTTCTAGTATAACCAAGTTCTCATATCTAAAATCTCCCTTCTCTTTCAAAGCTTCCTCTTCTTTCATTGAATTATCCAACCTTAGTTATCGATCTTGGGTCTCTCCAATTTATTCTCTCTCCTACTCCTTACCTGATATCAAAGTCATAGTCATAGGTTGGCTTTTGAAAATTTTGTTTCAACATTGGGCCAGTGGTTGTAGATTCTACTCATTTCTCATGTAATCATGTTGATAGATTGAGATAGAATTATTAAACCCGTCCAACTATAATGTATGGGAGACATGTATGGAATCCTATCTTGTTAGCAAGGATTTGTAAGAGATTGTTAATGTGTAACACAAGTCCTCCGAATGAATCGAGAATAGAAACACAATCAAGAAGTGGAAGGATACTGAAGTTGAGGTGAAGTTCATCCTAAAGAGGTCTATTTTTGATAAATTATTTGATCATATAATAAGGTGTAGATCATCTCATAAAATATGAAGGACCCTTGATTGGTTGTTCAACAAGAATGAAGCTTGACCATAAATATTGGAGAATATATTGGCTAGCACTACATCGTGTAATTTTTGAAGATTAAAAATTTATGTTCCAAAATCTCTCTATTGTATTTAAGCGAGGCTATCATTGAAGCACGAATAAGAATTATTATTTTTGTGGTTTAGAAAAGAATATATATCCTTTGTTACATCAATTTAAGGATGGTTTAACAAACATCTTTGGAAGAGATTTGAGTATTTACCATCATTAGAGGAGCTACTAGCCAGGCAAAGGGCAGGTGTATCTATCAAAGAAGGGGAAATAAATGCTCTTGTAGTCTATAAGAGGAATTTAAAAGGAAAGTACAAACAAAGTTGCTCTAGAGAGGTGACACATTCTCAATTCCAAGATGGCTCAAGCTCGCCAAGAAAGAGTTTTGCTTTCCTTTACATGTAGACAATAACAGACAATAATAAATTAGAGACTTCCTACTAGCCCAAGTTCGATAATTAAGGTTGGAGGACTCAACTAAAGAGGCCACTTTGAAAGAGAAAGATGATTTTAGATAGAAAATCATGGTTATGCTAGAAAGCTTTTTGGAAATTGACTTAGTTACAAAAGCACAAGACCATTCCTACTTATACTTGTCTAGGGATGGTTCCAGATATTGTAGCAAGAAGGATCTACTTAACCTTATCTTCTTGCATGATTCTAGAGATGTAGATATTTCTTCAAGATATTACACTAGGTCATTCTAGAAACTTTATTAAAAAATCCATGATATTCCAAATGATCAACTTTAATTTTTTCACACTCCTCCTTAAAGTGATTTTTTGGAAATTACTCTAAGCTTGACGATGAAGAACCCAAACGAAGCTTTAGGAAGTAACTTGGTGAACAGATCATCCATAATTTCCTGACATCGCACTTTAAAGTGTCTATAGTTCCATAAGATTTTTTGTCGGAAGAAATGATGTTCCACCTCAATGTGCTTAATTCTTGCATGGAATATGGGATTATTTGCAAGCTTGATGACACTTTGATTGTTTCCAAAAACTTCCTTTGGCTTTGATATAGATAGATGCTAGTCTCCGGGAACTCTTTGGAGCCATACACATTCTTGATTCTTGAGTAGTAACAATTGATGTTTTATATTCCGCCTCCGTAATTGATAAATAAGTCGAGTCTTGCTTTTTGTTGCACCAAGAAATACCTGTTCCGCCAAGAGTAAAATATAGTTCGATATAGATCTGCGATCATCCAAATCACCACCAAAATCAGCATCAGTATAACCCGTTATCAAATCATTCTTCTTTGGGAAAAATAAGCCTATATCTGATGTTGAGTTGCTATATTTCAGAATCCTCTTCGCAGCTTCCAGGTGAGGCTTTTTTAGTGATTGCATGAATCTGCTGACATATCCTAACAGAGAAGGTAATATCTAGTCTTGTAATAGTCAAATGTAGAGGACTTCCAACAAGTGCTTGAAAAGGTTTGGGATCTGCAGAAGTGAGCCTCTGTCACTCCTTAACCTTGTATTTGTCTCAATAGTAGCACACTTTTTACTTTGCTTTAGCCCAGACTTGTTAAGAAGTTTGTTGGCATATCCTTCTTGAGTGAAAAAAATGCCTTCACTTGTGCAACTTGACAAAAGTGCAAGTTCCATCCATTGGAATTCGTTCTCTACAAAAAAGGAAATGTTTTACAAACACTATTTCATTGGGAATTCTTAGCATCTCCGAGGTGTGGGAAGTTTGAGTTAGTTTCACTTTAAGGCATCTTTACCACAGCCTTTTACCTGACTTTTAGTAAATGGCCTGTTCCATCTTTATGTTGTTGTTGTTGTGGTGAATTTTGTATCCTACATGCTACTTCAATGTTTGTGTCACAACTTTTGGTAACAAATCCATCTGACAGTTGCACCAGAATAAGACTAAGAAACTTAGTATTGATCAATTGGTTCTAATAGAGGGAGGAAGAGACAAAAAATTGTGGTTATGATGGAGAAATTGAAAAAGAACACTTGCACAGAATTTGACATAAGAGGGCCATATTGGAGAGACGAAGTGATGAGTTTTCTCCTGGAAGACTAACTAAATCATAAAATGAGTTCTTTTTCTCCTTTCTTCTTTTTTCCCCTCTAGTTTTGGGGTGGGTGGGTGGTGGGGTTAAGTGTTGTTCATGCACAAGCTTAGCTCCCTTTCCACCTTCCTCGGAGTCAAACTCTCTGTTAGCAGCTCCTTGGTCTGAAACTCATGATCTATTGTTGGGCCCTTCAAACAATCATATCTTCGCCTCCGGTCTTGAAAGCAATCTCATCTGGAAAGAGGAAGAGGTTCTAGAGAGGGAATATCAACCATTTATCCGTAGAAAAAGTTTTTTTTTTTTTTTTCGCAATCTTCTTTTATTTCATTTTGTTTAGCAAAGAATTGCTTGACTAACTCTCTTGACTTTGCAAAAAGGTGTCATACTTGAGAATTTTTTCATTCTAAAATAGAAGTAAAAAATTGATTGTTTATTTTGTTGATTCCGCCTATAAGAGCGTTTAAATCCTTTTAGATCACTCTTGGCTCTTTTTTTGTTTTGAAACTGGTACTTTTAAGATGACTTTGTGTCTATTCTGGACAGCTAAATAGCTGGTTTAATATGCAGTTACTATCTTTGGTAGTGCTTGGTCATCCATGATCTAAACGTGTCGATTTTTGAGGATTAGGCATCATTCAGGGTTAGATGGAAACAATAAGTTGATAGGTGTAAGGTTGAAAACATACAATTACTGTTTATATGTCATTTTGAATCTTGTAAATTGCCATCAGCAAGTAATCACATCTGAAGTATACATATATGCCTTTCTGTCCTACTACTACGTAGGATAACAATTTATCTATATTGTGTATAGACTGATGAGTTGGAAGTGATATGGATGACATTTTAGTTAGATAGTTTGCCAATTTAGTAGCGGAGTCAAATCCATAGACATATGCCAAGGTTAATGTAAAATCCATGATGCGGGGCAAGGTCTGAGTTGAGGAACAAAGCGACTGATTTATGGGAGCATCTGTTCCTTGTGTTCTTCAAAACCTTAAAAGAAATAGTGAATGGATAATACTTGAATAATTTGAGCTCATGTAATTAAGAGGTGAAAAAAATCATTTAGTAGGTTTAGATACCTTGCTTGCGAAGAGGTCCCTTCTTCTGTCAAGTTTTGTATGGTAAGTTGGCATACTGATTCACCAGTACAAAGAGCTTGATATTTTTTTTTTTAATTCTTTGGCATAATAAATACGCCCACGAGGGAATGCAACAATGGCTGACATTCTGTTACTGCTCTTGTTTTGACAGGATGTAGGCTTATGGTTAGAAGAAATAAAGCTTGGTAGCTATCGTCAAATTTTCAAAGAAAATGGTGTTAATGGAGAGTATTTGGAGGGGATGTCCATGTTCACGACTGAACAAATTCTCCGGTTTATAAGAAGGTGCCACATGAAATGGGGAGACTTCATTACGTTGTGCAAGGAGCTAAGGCGGATAAAAGGTTCCTATAATCTCTCTCTTGGCTCACAGATGAAACCATATCTCTTAATTTGACAACTTTCTTTGTCCATCTTTCCAGCAATATGATTACATTTTGTTATGTTGTTTTTAATCAGCTTTGATTGGTGACTCACTCGTGTTTTCTTTGCCATGTGAAAAAACCCTTTTGCAAAACTTGAAGTTAGGACTTATTCACTTGCCAATAGGGTGTGATGGTTCCATCGCCCTGTCTCTACCTAGTTAGTTATATGTGTTCTGTTTTGAATTCCTCGGATTTTGCAGACATATTTTGTGATCTGGTCTTGATTGTAACGTCAAGCACTGTTGACATTCTCTAAAACTCTCTACCGTAGTAAATCTTAACAGATTTATATATTGTTGCTAGTGAGATACTTCTATTTTTGAGATAATAGGTAAAGTTGCTGCCATGTGACCAGTAGGTCACGGGTTCGACATGTGGAAACAACCTTGCAGAAATGCTGTGTACAATAGATCGTTGTGGTCTGGCCCTTCCCCGGGCCCCAAGCATATAAGGAGCTTTGCGCACCGGGGAACCATTATAACGGAAAGCTATTGAAATACTTCAGTGAATCTGCTGTTGCTATTTAGGAATGAAGTTACTGCTATTCTTTTACTATTTGCTTATGTCCTATAGTTCCTTTTATCTATATTGACTCAATTCATGTCTTCAGTGGCTTGCTTGAAGGGAGAACAGAGAGTCTGGCGACCATGGTGGGCCCCGTCTTGTATCTCCATAGTGTTTATGAAGACAGCCAAGCGTAACAGGCAGTGTAGAGTGGTTTCGCTGAAGCTGGAACCTTAGACACTAATTACGTCATCTGTGCGCATCATTAGTTATAATATCAAATCGCTCCCAGTCGGTTATTAACCTTGTAACCCCCCCCTTCCCTCTCCTGCCCAAGCCTTTATGTATACGTAACGTTGTAGTCTTTACATTTTTAGTTTGTGATGTTTATAGTATCAAATCAAGAAAATAGATGACTCTTATGTAAATTTCAATGTGTAATGTGTGAATAGTTTCTAAACTTGAATTGTAAGTTTAGCACTAGACAATGACCTGCCTGCCAGATTGAATGTATGTGAACTGCTGCTATTAAATGTTTGTTCCTCTCAATGCTAGAAATTACATGTTTTTTCCACCATAAATCAATGAGAAACTTAGTAAGTCTCTACTGACCTGAGCTTTTGCGTTGCTAGTTTCGACTTGATACTTAAGGTCTGTCGAAATAGAAATTAACGATTCTTTGATTGCAACTGTCCTGTTTTCCATATCTGGTTCAATTTGTACTCGGATTTTTGTGCCATATAATTTTGTAATAATATAAGTTTGAAATTATTTTGGGGGTAATAGAGCTTCCGCATGGTTAAGGTGTCTTTTTGAATATTTGAGATAACTTCAGGTGTCACTTTTATGTCTTTTCTCTTCTGAAATCCTATATGAGGACCTCCGTAATGAGTTGGGGAAACATTGCGTATAGTCTCGCTGTTTTTTCACTCATATTTTCGCATTTATGAACCAACTTTTACGAATTACCCAAATTTTGCCATTTTTCGTGTATATTAGCCCATGGATTTGTCATCTTTGGGACACCCGAATTTTTTTTGGGGCACTTAAAATTTTTTCGTGAGTTGGGAAAGCATTACGTATAATCCTAAAAAAACTATATGAGGACCTAAAAAAATTTTCTGAAAAAAAACTTAGAGGTGTTCGATCATAATCTTGCACACAGTATCCACCACAACACTACATGTGGATCCTGGACGGATATTGTGCAGCATTGCACCCAACCACCATGCATCATGCACCACAGCACATCGAGTCGGCAACATACGAATGCCTAACCTATGCAAAAATCAAAAGGGAGTGAACATAAGGCCACACTTCATGCATAACAATGTTTTCTTGGGCCAGCCAGATCTATTTTCATCGCCTCCACCTAGTTTTTAACCCACATTGTTTAGGTAAAAAAATAGTAGAAGCTAAATCAACAAGCCAATTGTCATGTGACTATTTGTCCGCTAATACTATGTACCTCGTTAGCTACAATTGATTATTCAATATTAAATTGGCATTCATATCCGCATTACCAAGGTATTTCGAACTCAAAATCCATTTTGTTTCATTAGGTTTTAACTAAAAAGGAATAAAAATCCTCAGCCAAATTGAGGGAAATTCAAAATTGAATGGTTTAAAAGACGTTTATAAGAAAATTGGCTCAGTCAAATCGCCATTCGGCAGTTTGGTCACATATATCGCAAAAAACTACCCAAATTCAATTTTTTTCCTGCTTAAAACGGACATCGGAGGCCAAAGGTATGAGCATTTGAAGTTTCACCATTTTACAACTACTTTTTCTAGTTCCACTCCTTAATTTGGTTTGCCTTTATATCTTATTGAATTTTTATCTATATAGAAGAATAGTTACACTGTATTTTTTTTGTTTTAGTTGATTTTTTATTTTAAATGTAAAAGTGAGGCCTGTAAGTAAGCCTCATTTATTAAAATATTCGAAAATCGCGTAAATGTATTAATAGCGATCATGAATTGCTAGTTCTTGCTAATTTATTTAGATATTTTTATTTTAAATAATTATAAATATAATTCATGTGCGACTTTCTTAAGCTTGTTATAATATTCTTGGCCTTGTTTTTCTTGTGGGGGGAGGGGTGGCCTTAGGGCAGGGTAGGGGGCCTCGAGATGGGTGGGGCCTCGGGGCAGGTGGGGCCTCGAAGCGGGCGGGGTCTCGTGGCGGGTGGGGCCTCGGGGTGGGGGGCTCGAAACGGACGTGGCATGGGGACGGGGGCCTTGGAGCGGGTTGGGGTCTGCCTTGAGGGTTTCGTTATTTTTTGTAAAAGAAATCATTTGGAATCTAACACACAAAATATTTAAAAAATTGCCTGAATCCAGTATATTGACCTCTATGTGCCTATAAATGTGTTAAATGGTGAGATTGGAAAGGAAATTTGTTATCTTATGGAGGTAAAGAAGTGTTGATTAGAAGTGTACTTCAGAGTGTTCCTATCTATGTCCTTTCTGCAATTATTCCTCCAGTATGTGTGTTAAAAGAAATCCATAGCATCTTTGCCAAATTTTTCTGGAGTAACAAAGTGAATGCTAAGAGCAAACACTGGGCTGCCTGGAATAATATTTGTTTACCTAAACAGGAAGGAGGTTTAGGTTTTAGATCTATGATTGACATGTCTCAAGCTTTATATGCTAAACTTTGGTGGAGATTTAGAACTCAAAATTCTCTATGGTCAATTTTCATGTGGAATAAATATTGTAAGAAACAAATACCAAATTTAGTACAATGGAAAAGTGGATCACAACTATGGAAGAGTATGTTGATGAATAGGGATATTATTGAACAACATATGTGGTGGGAACCTAAAGGTGGTACTTCTTCTATTTGGTTTGATAACTGGACAGGATTGGGTCCTCTATTTGCACAACCTACAGAACAGCAAACTTGCCATAACATGACTGATATTGAGATCTTTCTGAATGCTAATGGGTGAGATTATGGTGAGATGCAAATGCACATACCAGCTCATGTAGTGGAACATGTCAAACATAATATGGAATATGTGAGACTGGATGATATTTCTGATAGGCCCTGGTGGACTAAAACTTGTTCAAGTAAGTTCACAGTCAAGAGTGCATGGGAGCTACTTAGAAAAAGAAAAGTGGAGACTGATTTCTACAAGAAGCTATGGGTACAAGGTCTTCCATTTAAAATTTCATTCTTGACTTGGAATGTGTGGACAAATAAAATTCCAGTTGCCACTCTAATGGCACAATAGAACTCAAATACCTCGCCAATATGTGGCTGTTGTGAGGCTTCATCAAGGGAGACAGTAGAACACTTATTTTTACAAGGGGAAACTGCCAGCACTGTGTGGGCGTATTTCTCTAATGCAGCTGGTTTATTGGGTCCATGGATTCAGGTGAAGCAAGTGATAAGAAAATGGTGGGACACAAATGGTAATCCTAGACAAAAGATGGTTTATCAAGCAATTCCCAATGTGATCTTATGGTTTCTATGGAGGAGGAGAAACACACTGTTACATAGAGGTGCATACTCTATCAACAAGGTAATTTGGGATATTAGTAATACTATTAGAAATTTCATTGAGATGAAATTCAAGTACATAATCATTCCTAATACTTGGCCCCAAATGGTAGCTCTATTGAAAGCATATAGACCTGTATTTCAGACTCAAGTAGTTAGATGGTTGATGCCACCTGTGGGGTGGTGGAAATGCAACACAGATGGGGCATCTAGAGGTAATCCTGGCCCAAGTGCAGTTGCATTTTGTATAAGAAACTCAGCAGGTGACGTAGTAAGTGCTAAAGGGGTGAAAATTCAAGATTCTACTAGCATTGTGGCTGAAGCCATTGCTGTGAGGGAAGGTCTACAATACTGTTGGGAACATGGTTTGGTACAAGTTCTATTGGAGTCTGATTCCTATGCTTTGGTGAAAATGCTTAATGGAGAATGGGATGTTCCATGAAGTGTGACTTTGGAAGTCAACTAAATTAATAGACTCAGCGAGTTGATGACAGTAAGTGTACAACACTCCTTAAGGGGGGAAATACTCTTGCTGATTTTTTTGCTAACTTAGTTTTCATTTTGCAGGTACAATTGAGTTTAATCAATTTCAGGAAGTTCCTAGAGCAGGGAAAGCTATAATAAATGCAGAAAAATATGGTTTTCCTCATCTGAGAACAAGACAGACTAATCATCCTATGTCCAACAATACACATATTTACTGAATAAAGGATAAAATATTCCTAATCTAAGCAGGACTATATACCACTTCAGTCTGAATTAGATTTGTTTGGTTACATATCATGCATCTGGTGAGAGTTTAAGGTGTCACAAGTGATATAAAACCAGGACAAGTGGTATTACGCTTGTATATGTCTGGGATGTATTTTATTATGTTATTGCTTCAACAATCTAAGATAACAGATGGCAGATGGAGTTGTGTACCTGAGCTTTTCAACTGTTCTACTCGTCGAGTCAGACTCAAGATTTGAATTCTTGAATTTCCTGTATGATTTAATAAGTCAATACCTCTCTTTAAGATCTAAACTCATGTGGTGGTATTAATCCTATTGTGGGATTCAACCCACTGAGAGTAGATTTGAGAGATGAGGTATAAACTTACCATTGTTGACATTGAGGAAGCCATCACCTGAGTTTGAATCTGAGTACTACAATGGAAGAAAGATCAACACTCAAAGAGATAAAGATCGAGTTAGTGGGTACCTTTTTCTAACTGGCAATCAACGTTTCAATCTTCTAGAGATCCCTTCACCCACCTCAGCTACTGATATACGATCGACAGATCCTAGCTGGGAGCTCAATTTATGGAGCTCCATGGCTAATCGATGAAGAGGCCGTGGTGGAGATGATATTCCAGAGGACTGACCTTCCACTTTCCTTTTCTGATATTTTTGTTCTATTTAATTTATGGATTTATTGTTAATGTTATGGATTTAGCTCTTTGGGCTAATCCTTTTGTATATTTTATCATTTTAATAAATCGGCCCTCCTGGGTCTTTAAATTTTTAAAAAAAAAGTATGTACAGCTCACCCAACTCTCTAACGGAGGGGGTCATGGTGGTGGTGGCAATTGATCCCATCATTTTCTCAAATAACTATTTTTCATGTGTGTGCTATATCACCTATGGTTATTATTTAAACATTTTCCTAGTGCCAACTTTTTGATTATTAGATACATCATCACAATGTTGACATGACGTAATTCTACTCATGTCTTGACCAATTCAACTATTATATAGTAATGAATATTCTTTTAATACACGACGACATATTTATCCGCTGGTCAATATCGTCCATGATTCAAACGATAAAATTATAAGTTCAAAATATGGATCCAGGGGAGACTGGGGGCTAGGCCCTTACCTTAGCCTACAACAACAAAATGGATAACCAATCCATTCATCAATAATAGGAAGCATGTAATTTATATACAACACACAAGTATACAACGATCCTATTCCTTAACACCCACACCTTCAATTCGTTGACAAAAATATTGTCCTTTTTATAAACTTGTCTGATAAGACATTAATTAAATAAGTACAAAAAATAACAAATCCTAAACAACTTAGGATTCCTACTCCAACTTTGAATTATTATTCCAACATTCTCCCGTAATTTGTATACTCTTGTCTTTTTCTTCTTGTGATTGTTCCTGTATTGGAGAACTTCTCTTCAACCTTCAACTGTTGGAGTACTTCTCTTCAACCTTCAATTGTTGGAGTACTTCTCTTTAATCTTTCAATTGTTGGAGTATTTCTCTTAAATTCTCATTTATTTATTTTTTTGGTTGAGTTGGAACATTTTCTCTCCAACTTTCAAGTGTTGGAGCACTTTCTCTCCAACTCATGATATTTTTTCTCTTGGTTGTGTTGGAACACTTCTCTCTTGTCACGGCCCAAGCCTACACCCTGGACGTGGCCATCACTTGAGAACCATTGTTGTCCCCCAAGTGAGCCCTCATCTTAACTGGCTATAAGCCGAAGACTAACTCAAGCATACATAAACATCTGAAACTGAAAGACTCACAAAACTGTCTATCTATAAAACCTCTATTATACAAAGATGCGTGTCGGGACAAGACCCAAAACTCTTCAAGGGAACTACTACTAACAACTCATAAAATTGGAGTCCTCCATAAGCAAGGAGGCCTTACTTAAAAGTTGACGAGCAGATAAAGTGATCTCAACGGACTCTTGTTGAGGATCCTAAGAACCTATATGTGCATCGTCAAAAGATGTAGATCGAATGATATCAGTACATTGAATATACGAGTATATAATATAGCTTAATAATAAATAACTGAATGAAAGGACTGTAGTAGATATAGATATATACTCAACTGGATGTAAAGAAATAAAGAAGTGAAATCATTAAAACTTTACAAAAATACTTAGTCATATCTGAACTCAACATATTAAGTGATATATAAAAATACACTTCAACTCTAGTGAGAGATTCTTTAACTGACAACCATCATTGTGATCTAAGTGATGATACAACGTCTTGTCCACGTTGCCAGAACTGTCATGTAATGTGTCGGGATATATAACACCTCAACTAAGTGGATCCACTAAGCTCTGCCTAAAGAAACTAAGGATTCATCTAAAAAGTATGATCATGTACCCATGTTGGCAAGACATGGTTTATGGAGGCTGTGAGTTGTCTGCACTCTCCCCCATATCGGTGCTCAATACTACTCCCAATAATATATACTGTTGCTCAAATGTATAATAACATTACTTTTTCTTTGGTTTGAGATAATTGCTCAAACTATCCTCTTAAAAGAGATAACTGCTCTGAAATGTCTCTGAAATTCATAGGTCATTTAGAAAACAAGGTTTCTCTTTGCTTAATAAAAATACATTCTGGATTGAGATAGTTTCTCAAAAAGGGGGCCTTTTTAAGAGTAACTGCTCTATAGTTAATATTTCTAAAAACACTTTTAACTTTTCTCAAAAAGTTGATTTTTTTTTCTTAATGTAAAAATGAAACATTTGGAAAATACTTAGATCCCTTATACTCTATGTCAAACTGTTTTTTACTTCCTCAAAACTCAGTTTAAACAATAATGTTTTGTTTAAAAGATTCTCAATAAGAATTCACTGAATACTTAAAATAGGGTTCATGCTGAAAAATAGTCATGAATAATCAACTCAATAATCACAATTTACATTGTATGACAATTCAATGATTAGGAATGGGAATTCAATAATCAAGAATTCATAACTCAAAATCAACTCATCTCAAGAATACTGAAATCTAAGGATAGAATTCTATATTACTCTTTTACTGATTCGAAATTATATGTAGGGTGTGAGGACGAACTAGTCTAACATTATGATAGCCTTACATACCTGGGAAGAATAAAGTTTTTGGCAAAATAAATGAAGTTTGAAGAACTCTTGAAAACCCTAGTTTTTCTCCTCTTCAGTCCTTGCTCTAAGTCTTTGAAGTGTTAAAGAATGTAAAATAATATTTTAACATTGTTTAGATCCTTAATTAGGTGAAAAAGGGTTGTGGCTTAGGCTTAGAAAGGGTGGGAAAATACTAAACTACCCCTCTTTAAAATCTGACAAAACCTGTCCACGAGACTATCTACGGTTTGTGGTTTGATCTACGGACCGTAGATCTCATCCGTGGAATTGATATTGAATTTTTAAGGCTCAAGAGTCCATTTACGAGTCCAAACGACGCCCAATAGTAGTTCTTGTGTCCCGTCAGTTGGATCTGTAGGATTTGGGTCCCAAAAGTCGACTCCCAATACTGTACCGGCTAGTTGACATGATAGGTCGTCGTTCAACCTATGGCCCGTCGGTTGGAACCGTCGTTCACAGACTCATAAAACTCTAACATGACAGTCTTTGGTAAAACAATCATAACTTTTTACTCTGAACATGAAATGAGGCAAACTTGCTAGCATTGAAAAGAGGACTCAACGAACTTTAATTTAGTAGGTCATAGTCCACCTAATACATTATGTGCTGGGAGATATGATCATTTGAAAATGACCTAAGTAGAATTTTATGTCAAAACTTAATCGGTAATGAAGCTTCCGGCTCAACTTTGTGTTAGGGGGGGTTCTAGTGACATTAATTCATCTCCAAATTTATTCCCACACTAAATAATTGACCTTTAGACATATAAGAAATTTAAGAATCACTCGATAAGGCCTTACATGTAAATGAAGAATAGTTTGGGTCTTAACATAGAAATTTTTAGGGTGTTACATCTCCAACTTCCAAGGTTGATGCCCTTCCACTAACTCCTTTTATTTTGGTGTTGGAGTACTCTCTCTCCAACTCTCGTTGATGCCCTTTCCATAAACTTTTTTTTTTACTTTCTCTAACTTTTAATTTAGAGAAGAGTTTCTTCCTATTGTGCTTGATTGCACTTTTTTAAATCTACAATATTTTGTAAGTCTTTCCTCCTAGCATATTTTTTTTATGCATATATTATTTGTCCAACCTTTGTTAACATGATCATTGACCAGACGGGCGGCCTATATGGATCACAGACACCAGCTAGCAGCGGAAACTCTTTGATTCTCTATCAGGATCGTAGAAGCTCTGATACCAATTTGAAGGATCGTATTTTATTTATAAACTCAAAAGTTCTTGAATCTTACTTCAAATTTTATATATCCCGTATGTCTTGCATGTTTTTGTCTATTGAAATAAGTAGCAGCATCCTTATTTATAAAAATATGAAACCAAATTAAACTATAACTAGAAAACCTATTGCTATATAAACTAGGACAAACAAATTCTAACGGGACATTAATTAAATAAGTACCAAAAATAACAAATTCTAAATTATTATTTCAACATATCTACATTTTACAACGATGGAATGACCAAAAAATTCTTGTACTTGTTTAGATTTGACATTCTGGCCCATGCACTCTGTGAAGTTTCATCTAAACAACTAAACTTAATAAAAAACAAACATTTTAAACTCCTCGAAGTTTGTGTGTTCTTCACTATGACTAATGATATTACTTCTTATATTTTATCTTCAATCTACTAAGATCATTCACATAGATATTTCTTTTGGAAAAGCTTAATCTAGTGGGAATATAAATATTAAAAGGTTATCTTGAAAGGAAATATCTTTTGAAAGAACACAATTTTTTCTAATTTTGAAGAATCGTACAGCTCAAATGTGACATTTTTATCTTCTTATAAGCAAGAAAGTTCAAAATATTGCTTGAGGAATCATTATTTGTTTAGGCATAATGCATAAAAATGTGCCCTTTAGCTTATCTTTATTTGACATTTATGCACTCGAACTTTGGGTGTGCACAAGTGTAACGCCCCAGCCCGCTAGTGATATTGTTAACTTTGCGCTTAGGCTCAAACGACTTTAAAATGTGTCACTACTTGGTACGGTCTACTTACTTATATACCCAACATCTCTTCTGTGTTTTGTCGATGTGAGACTTCTAATCTGAAGGTGGGGGATCACATACATTATGGACTCAACATATTTGCTGAGGTTTGTCCCGCCTTACCGGGATTTGCTTAAACTCAGTTGAACTCAGTCCCACATCAACAAGGCTGGCATAAGAGTGGCTCTGATACCATTTGCAACGACCTAACCCACTAGTGATATTTTCATTTTGAGCCTAGGCCCGCACGACTTTAGAACACGTCACTAGTTGGTAAGGTTTGCTTACTTATATACACAACATCTCTTCTAATCTTAAGCTAGGGCCTCACAACAAGTAGGTACTTAAATTTGTATAGAGTTGAACAACTAGATACACACGTCCTACTTGACATCATACATGTAAAATCATGTTCGATGCGAAATCCTACATGTATTATGCCACGTAGGACACATGTATTTACGCGTTCAACTTCATAAAAATTTAAGTGTCTACTCGTGCACACCAAAAGTTGGAGAGAATAGATGCAAACTGAGGTCAAGTTAAATGACATATTTTTGTATTACGCCTTTTGTTTATATATAAAGTTCAAAAAAGAAAACAAAGTATTTTTTAGTTCTTTTTAATTTTGCTACCCCCTCCCCCCTCCGCCCCCCCCAAAAAAACATCCCCACTCTTATAGTTTTTTTAATATTTTTTAGTTCAAACTTTTGTGTTCACTCACTTTTAAATATGTCTAACCACACATTTTATCCGACTCAGCAAATTTAAATGTCACATAAGCTTAGTCAAATCAGGATAAGAAGGGTTTCCCCTCGACCATTCCGCCTTATAAAACAATAAATAATTATTGACCAAATGTCCAAAATTCATGATTGTTTTTCCTAAAAGAGCCACCTCTACAAATAATAAATAAATACGGACCAAATATCCAAATATCATATATTTTTTCTAAAAGCGTCACCTACTACAAATAATTAATAAGTATTGACCAAATATTCAAATATCATAATATTTTTTTTTCTAAAAGAAATCATATCTTATTAATTTCATCCTTATCTATCCTCAAAATTACTTTCCATCTTCTCAATTTAATTATCTATATATAGTCCTCGATATTTCAAGCATCAAACCACATTACTTCTCAACTATTATTCTTGAGTTTTCTTTACTTTTTCTTCTTCTTATAAATTCTTTGAGAGTTTCCGAAAACATGATTGATCATGAGAAGAAGAATAGATCAGTCTTTCGTAATGTTAGCTTTCAAATTGAACCTTCTAAAGATGAAGCTAACTGTTACACCATTTATAATCCACAAACGGTTGGTACAAATTCTACAAAAGAACCAATTACTGATCGTCTGAACCGTAAATACAAGGAGATGCTACATGGATGGGTAGCTGAAAAGAGACAACGTGAAAATGGATCCGGAGCATTTGACATGGTAAATACAATTTTTGGATTTATTGATCACTATCAATATCGTGAATCCTCCACTTAATTATATTATCGCTTGTTTTATCCTTTCTTTTTCCTGAAAAAAAAGAATCACAACATTTGTTTTGTGTGTGTTTAGCGATAATTAAACTTTATTTTCTTATTATAAATTGGACTACTAAACTAGAACAATACTATCACATTCAAACTTATTTGGATTTTATATTTTATATTTTTCTTTAGCTATTTAATTTTTTATATATAACTAGTTTTTATCCTAATTAAGGACCAATGAATCTCTAACCAATAATATATCAAGAAAATGAGAGCTAGTTAATGTGTGCAGTTTGTATTTTGTAAAATTATATATATAGTTAGTTAGTTTGTTTGTTCGTAATAAAAATCTTTGTTGAATTGCAATATTACTATCATAAGCGCAAACAATGTCGTTCTCTTGTAGAGGTAAGAAAATATGTATTCAGGGGTTTATCAAAACTTGAAGTTGATCAAGAAATCACTGAAGTAAAAGAGGTAAGGTCCTAACTATATGATACTAACTTTTATTGTCATGTTAAGACGCAAAGACATTTACATTATTCTTATTGTTTTTTCCTTATTTATCCAAAGTTTGGGGTTATTGAAAATCACTCCATGAAAAGAAAGGCTGAACGTTCCATCTTGGAAAGGAAGTCTGCAACAAAGAAACTGAAAAGCAACAACTATGGCAAGAGGGAAGTCAAAAAGTTTCTCGGTGGAGCAATGAACAACCTCATGAATAGGAATGTGAAACACAAAAACAAGGTAATTTAATGTTACGCTAGCTATTAGACAACGATTTTTTTAATAAAAAAATCACTATAGAAAATATAGGAATTAGAAATTGATAAATCTCATCATTTGAATAATTTTTTTTTATCATTATATAATCTTATTTAATAATGTATTAACAACAAATTATCAAAAAATACTTGTTAGATATAAGCTATTTGACAACTAATTTTGTAGTTGCACTATAAATTTTGGTTGTTATTTTTCTATATATATATATATATATATATATATATATATATATATGTTTTATGTATTCTTACAACATTAATATTTTTTAAATGAAAGGATGTTGGAATGTCAGAAGAAGATTCCTCCCCGAAAAGAAAAATAGAATCTTCAATCTTGGAGGGAGAGCCTGGAATAAAGGACCAAATAAGAATATTATTCACACCAAAGGAAAAATACAAGCGAGAATATTTTCTGAACAACCTAAATTGGTGCTGGAATCACAAGGTTCAACAAATTGTGGGAGGTCTAGTTGGCGACGACCACAGAGCTAGTAATGGTGCAAATGGTGGCAGCAATGAAGGAGGGAGGGGCCGCGAAGATGATAGTAGTAGAATTTGAATATCTCATCATTGATTTTTCATGTTTTCAGACAATAATTTAGTTTTGTTAGTTAAAACTATTTTTGCCCTAAGTGTTTGATGAATTTCTTGAAAAAAATCAATTTGAGTTTTGTTTTATCAGTAAGATTTGAGTTTTCTGGAAACAGGATTTTAATTGTTCTAGTTTTGCTATATTACAATACCTATTTGGATGGTTATTATGTATTGTTTCATAATGTATTGTATTGTATTGTATAGTATTGTATTGTTTTAATGAATACAATATTTGGATAAATTGTATCAATTTATGTCTTTATATAATGTCGCACATCTACAGTTTGAATGATAAATCTAAAAAAATGGATGAAACGAGATAATGCTAATGTGAAAAGGTAGAGTATTCTTGTTCATGTTAGAATACTCTTAATATTATTTTTTTTGAAGATCCTATCTCTTAAATATTTTTAATATTCAGATATTAGTAAAGGATTGTTCCTTAGTTTAATGAAATTATTTATGACCGCACTACAACAAATTGTATCTATAGCTATGAAATCTAAGCTATGAATGTATAAAGCGTAGCAATTACCTAGTAATAACCACAAAATTTTAAACTTCATAGCTATCTAAAAATTCGTAAAATTTCTTAGCCACAAATTTTTTATAACAAAGCTAATCCTTCATTTTTGCTACACTTGCTAATAATTGTGGCAAAAATTGGATGAATAGCTACAATCTTAGTGCTATAGTAAACTTTTTGTAGCTAATCATAAATTTTTGACACGCTATAATAATTATTGTAGCAGTAGTAATATTTTAGCTACAATAAACTATTTGAAATAAACTATTGTAGCTGAATAAATATTTTTGCTTCAAGTTATAAAAATTTGTGGCAATAATTAAATGATATATCCATGTCTTTTTTGCTATAGTAAAATTTGTAGCTAATTATTCATTTTTGCCACGAGTTGAAACTTATTGTAGTAATAATAATATTTTTAGACACAATAAGGTATTTGTTGACTTTTACCAACAATGTTTTGTTGGTAAATAAATAGGATTTTTATTTATTTTCTAGTGTGTGATAAGTGAAAAAAATATTATCCAAAAGTATTTATACATAATCTAGCAAAATACTATATGTGCGGAAAGAGGTGGGGAGTAATGGTTCAAGGTGGAATAGTCAAGTGATGGGAATTGGGGATGTTGGGTCAGTGTGGAGAGGACAATGAATTTATCATCCCTATTTTTATCAGGAGAATCATTTTTAAAGAGATTGTTTTTCTCGAAAAATTAATTTTAAAAATATTTGACCAACCAAATATGGAATAATATTTTCCTTCGTACCAAACACACTTAACTTTTTTTAAAAAATTCTATTGTTTTTCAAAACCTTCATTTTGTTTCAAATTTCCATATATACATTGCCTTCAATTTTTAAAAATATGTCTTGATCTTTTTGTTAATTATTATATTCACCTTAACTAGTCAATATTTATGTTAAATATTTTTTCCCATGTCATTTATACAAATTCATATGGACTAATAATTTTTGAAGACCTTCGTTGACATTTTCTAAAAATATATGCACTGATCTAGCTTTTGTTTTTATTATTAAAAAATAAAAAAGTCATTCATTCATATATATATATATATATTAGTCTCTGGATACGTGCGTTGCACGTGCATCCCATATGAAAATTAATAAAAAAACAAATTAAAAAGTATATAATAAACTATTAGGAGGACATGATGTTTTTAACAAGTGTTTCTCGATATTTTCGATCTGCTGCACAATAGATAAGCCTCAAAATAGGTATGGTCAAATTAAGCTTACCCATCTAAAAGCAATTAAATGTACATACAATCATCAACAACTAAAAGATACATAAAATTCTGGCCAACCAAAAGGCGATTAGATATCAACATTTGTAAAATATTCCAGGAAAAGCACCGCAAATTAAAGAATTAAAAAGAGAAAATGTGATGTTACTTGAAGTCTTCTTGAACTAAATGTATTCTTAATGTGTGTTTCGTTACAAATACAACTACTTATAGACTTTCAGATATACCCAGACTTACATTTATAGGCTTACAACTACTATACATCATTGCTAGAGAAGACTTGAAGTTGCTATATTTGTTTAAGAAAATGTGATATATTTTGCTAGCAAACAACTGCAATTTCAATATATTATTAATAGTATAAAATTTATAAAGCAAAATTTCTTTTCTACGGGAACTATCATAGCAGTTAACTATCATGTTTAGTTTTTCGGAGCACTTCTAATATATGATTATAAAATAGTTTCAACTGCAATGCTTAGAATCAAAG
Source organism: Solanum commersonii (assembly GCA_029007595.1). NCBI lineage: Eukaryota > Viridiplantae > Streptophyta > Magnoliopsida > Solanales > Solanaceae > Solanum > Solanum commersonii. Next base: position 1,070,071 of record JAJTWQ010000033.1, read on the forward strand.
AGAGTTGATCATCATTCAGCATCAAACCACATGTGTACAACACTCATTTTTTATGTGTGATTATACCGTTCAAGCTAGTTATTGTACCTATTAAAAAAAATTAGAAAATTATCATTCAAATGAAGTTAGCAAATCAAACGGAAAAATCTAGATTTAATAAGATTGTACCTGAAAATTATAAGACACTTTTGTACCCACTTAACAACAGAAGCATATGCTAAATGACTAATATTGAGTATGTTTATATAGTGTAGTCTTGAAGATTTGATGGTAAAAACTCTTTGATATTCCTCAATTACTTAATTTGATTCCTTTCAACTTCTCATATTAGCAAAATACGTTTCAACTTCTATATTAATTGAAACTTTATTAGTGTTCATCCATTACCATCAAAAGAAAGAAAACAATTGAGTATAATAATCTTTAAAAATGAATATGATATTTCGTTGTTTCACACAATAATTGAGTAGACTGTTGAACTTCTCATTTTACTCCTCTATTATGTGATTCAAATATTACTATTTAATTATATATTTAATCTATATTTAGATTAATTATTTTATTACATTTTAATTTAGTATAGGGGCAAAATAGTAATCCAACTTTGCACTTTGAAGCTTCTCACTTTTAATAATACTAGTAAGGATGAGGAGCAAATTATGAGCCCAAAACTCAAAAAACCACCTTTTTTGGTGGCTCAGTTTTGTTTACTGTAACCAAGCAATTCACTCTTTAGTTCATGTAACATAGAAATCATCCATTATCAAGTACTTTTCACCACATCAGTTCAACTTATATGAAATGCATATCGATTTCAGCAATTTATTCATGTTGTTAAGCAAATTTAAGTATTTAACCAATTACCACATGATCAATCTACAACATTTGCAGTATCTTTCCTGTCAGATAGACAGAACAGACATATTTGTGCACTAAATTATATGTCTACTACTATTTCTCTAGTTGGATGAACCATGTCCCATGACATTTGGTTCATTCATTTACTACACACCAATTCTGCGTCATTAAACCATTAAAAAGATTGTCTTTCTTAACTTATCTCACAATCAAGAATAGCTTATCTTGGAAGAAAAAAGCTAAGTTGCACGGTCTCTTCACTTTCGATGCCGCACCCGTGTTGGATTCTAAAAACATACTACATTTGGAGAACTAGACACACACCTGTTGACATTTTTTGAAGAAGAGTCTGAGCAACATAGGGAAAAAGGCAAACCAGTCACCAAAAAAATTATCTTCAAGTTTATTTACCCAATCAAAAGAAGCTCATCATAGGAGAAACAACGCGAAATTGAACAAATTCATCGAAACAATTGTCAAAAAGGCACAAGAACACCAGTAGCAACAGATTGTCCTGTAAGCCATTCGAGCACCCAAAAAAATGACTCTTCGATAAAAAAAAATACAGAAAGCCATAGCAATATAATGAAAACTTTTTTTCCAACTTGAACTACTAAAACATTAACTAACCACATACCAATGTGAAATATACAGCAGTATTGAGGGCCATTAATAAGTTAATTAAGGTAGTTCAAGATTTTATTCAAGGCAACAACAGCTGGAAATATTAAGTACCAACAATGCCCCTGAAACAGCTGGCTACCAATCCAATATGAGTGTCCTTGGAGTTAACACTGGCTATAATATCATGTCTTGCTAACTTAGATACTCAAAGATAAGCAACAACATGCGAAAGCATTCAGATATTCAATGATAGAACAAACACAATTACCTTTTGCTTACAGTTGTAGCATAAAAAGACCTCTTGCTTACAGTTGTAGCATAAAAAGAACTCTTGCTTACAGTTGTAGCATAAAAAGAAATTGACACACCAGCATACACACATGCACAGAGATTACAGACCTAGTCTATAAGTAGGAATACATCTTTTATGTTGCTGAATGATAGATGTATATGCTATTCCCTGGTGAAGATCATAGTTATGTATGTTGTAGAATACCTGTAAGAAAAATTGATTCTTTGAGGCATATCATCAAACATCCTGACTACATAGGTGTGTGGCAGAAAAAAAATCCACGAGTAAATCATATTAGCAGCATCTTTCCACGAGATATCATGTCCGTCCTAACTCATTCTCGTTTGTCCATGTGCTTTTTCTTTGATTATTTTACTTTGAAAATTTTAAAATAGTATTAATTGATTTGATTTCTAATAAATAAAAATCAAATTGGGTCGCACTAACACCACCTCTTTGAAATAATCCCTATAATCTTACAATTGAAAAAGAAAACAAGTATAACAAAGGGTTTTTCTTCTGCAAAGAGATATATTGAATGAAAGAGCTAGTAATAATTGAAGGTCAAAGACGGGACGTTTACCTACAAAAATGACCAATTATTTTTCTGCCAGAAAACATAACACATGAAACAAGAAAAAGGCAAAATCAAAGAGCAGAAATTAAGCATTCAAGAGTCATAAAGCACCACATAGAAGGAGATAAGGGCAATCCCAGTAAAACTGAAAGCATACAGATCTTTTGTGTAAAGACCAACATCCTTTTCCAAGAAAATTCCTCTATCTAGTATCTACCAAAGAAAATGTTAAACACAACAAAGATCCATATGCTAAAAACAAATATGTAGGTCATGGAGAAAAGAAGAAGTGCAAAAGGAAAGAAAAGCTACCTATAGATAGGACCTGATGTCACAAAGCTGAGAACTTTGGGGATTTTGTTTCAGCGATGCACAGAAGCTTTGAGAGTAGGGCTGGGCGTTCGGTCGGTTCGATTCGGATTTTTGGTTTTCAGTTTGGCAAAAATGTGAAACCAAACCAAATTGAAATAAATTCGGTTCGGTTTATCTCAGTTTGGTTTTCGGTTTAACCAAATTTAATTAACAGTGGCAAAAATTAAAGGAAGTTGATTTATTTATACTTATCAAGGATGGATAGTAGTCACTAATTCACCGTAAGCCTCATTAGGATCAAATGCTTTGATGTCCTCCACATACAAATGCACCGGAAAACAGCCACAAGCATGCTTACAGATATAAGCTAACAGTAACTAAAACTCTAAAAAGATGATAGACATTAGACACTCATGAATCAAGACTACTTCATGAATACTTATTTAACACAAATGGCAACAGAGTTGTAACTTAATTACAGAAAGACGCAGTACATTACAGTTCACAAATCACACAAATAATCGCATAGTTGCATACTTGCATTCAATGATTAAAAAAACAATAGAGGACGCAATACATTTTTTTTTCATATTCTTGCCATGGGTTTTCATCAGATTTTTCCCTTAATGTGTATCTAACAATTTCTTTTGTTATTTCACTTCAAGAGTCTCTAACAATGCTTACATATTTTGCTCTTCAACTTCTAGAGTGCTACACTGCTACTCGTGTAATCGTGTTGTTTTCCACAAGTTTATTAGATTCCATTATTAATTTACCATCAAAATAAAAATTTCCAGATGAGAGTTGGGACGCTGACCACTGACCTTCGAGGCGCGAGGCGCGAGCGAGCATTGAGCAGTGGCCAGTGAGAAGCCTTGCGGGTAGCGAGCACTCGGCGAGAGTCAGAGATGAGAGTTGAGAGACGACGGGCTGTGGCGTAAGTCGTAACTGATCATTCCAAGTCGAGTGAGGAGTGACGACTGACAACACAGAGTTGAGAGATGGGAGTTACTGTCTCAGGTAGGGATTTCAGATTTTATCAGTTTAGGGATTTCGGAAATTTGAAAGTGAAGTACCATCTAAAAGCATGACTGTACAATTAAGTATATATAAATGAAAAAACAAAAATACCCCCAACTCTAGTCTAGTTAAGAAGAGAGCTTTTTTTTTTGTTTTCCACCCGATGTCCGGAGCTTCACATCCAACTAAATCTTAATCGCATTCCGCAGGGTCTATTCGGAGGTGGCGCTCCCAACAAAATTTTCTCTATACCCAAGGCTCGAATCCGAGATCTCTAATTAAGGGTGAAACACTTCTACCAGTGCACCACAACTCATGTTGGTCTTAAGAAGAGAGTTTAGACTTCTTGTAGCCTCCTTATAAACTTGAAATGGAATACCTGTACAATTATAAAGTAATGATTAGTTGTTGGTACTTGTATTTGAAACAACAAAGATGCAAAAGACATAGACAACAAGTATTTTTCAAAGTGCAGAGTGAAAGAAAAAAAGGAGCAGGTTAACATTCAAGCAATATGTGTAAATAAACAGTTAAGCAAATCTAGTGAGCTACCAGATTTTTCACCTCAAATTAGTGGATTCAACAAAGAGTCAAATTCTACAAATGTAGTAAATCAACCTAATCTGCCTAGAATCAGAAGAATCGAATTGGGTCTTAAAATTAGTCTTTTTTTTTTGTTGTCTTGTAGATATTTTAAGTTATTATTTATTGTAAATTATAGTACTTTTTACTTTTTATGTTTGAGAGTTAAACCAATTTTTTTTATGTCTTTTAATTTTATATGTGTTTTGTCCTTTTCCATTTTGAAAAACCAATACTCTCTCCATTTTATTTTATATGTCATCCCTCTTCTTATTGGAACACATGTTGACTTGTGGTGAATACTTATTCCCTCTTCTTATATAGTAATATATATCCCACAAAAAATGACATGGATTATTTTTTCTACATATATTATTTTTCTACTATTTCTAATAAATAACATGAAACGCAAGATGCAATTTCCTTTACTAACCCTCTTTTGTTTATTGATGCATGGTCAACTGAACTAATTAATGCTGTAAATATTTATTAATTAATTGATGATATTTTCAATAATTGAATTTTATGAATAAAATATTTTTCTTGACTACGCTCGAATTTAAGTTATAAAAACTTAACTCCACTAAAAATTTACACTAATACTTAATTTTTGCTAACTTTATTATCTAAATGTCGAGTAATTAAGTCAAGGAATTTTATTATTTTAATAATTCCAAATTAAAAAGAAATAAAAATATGGCAAATAATGTTTTCTACTTTCAATAAATAAAGCAAAACGCAATATATAATTCCCTTTGGTAACTCTTTCTTTATTAACTCATTAATTTATGCTCAACTACATACATTCACTTCATTCTTATTTTTATTTAATTTAACGTTTTGCAAGGTTTGTGTATTAATAAATTAATTAATTGTACTTTGAATAATAGTAACTTACCAATATTTCATTAATACGTCAGGCTTCAAGGTACCTATATATAACTTCTTTCCTATGCATATATTTTCATAATACCTCAAACATTAATACAATATAAGTAATATTTTAGCATTTTCATGGCCACTCCAACATTCAGCCTACCACGAAAGCAAAGTAAGATACATATTAATTCCTTTTATTTTTTATAATATATGTTAGTATTAGTTATAACTAATTTTATTAGTGTTTAATATTCGATAAGCTATCAAAACAATCTCTATATCTTCATAAAGTAGGAGGTATAAGACAATATATATACACATTACCATTTCTAAATTACATTTATCGAATTATACTGATATATGTATATGGTGTCACATATATATACATATAAATTCGAATTTTCGTTGATTTTGTAAAATTCTAAAGGAATTCTACTACAAATTATCCATGCAGTAATATAGTGAGGGCTTAAATTCCTTAAGAATAGAGATTATATATTCTATCAAAATCGCTTGTTTTTATTTATTTCCCAAATCCATTATTTCCTAACATCTTCATGATGTACCATATAGATAAGATGGATCTAGTACACTATTAGTATAATTTCATCTTTCATATATAAAAAATTCAAAATATGTATAATTACATTTTTGTGGTTTTTTTAAAATTTTCTTAATAAAATTTCTAGCTTCGTAGCTGATCTAATTTTTATTTATTTTTTGCAGCGGTAACAAAAGGTGCAAAAATGTCATGGAAATTGATGCTTGTTGTACTTATTTTGGGAGTTGTAGTGCAAACTTCCTCTGCGAGAAAGCTTCTTAGGAGGGATTTAATCGACCTCAACGGTTTTGACCAAATTTTAGGAGGACTTGGTGGTGGCGGCGGCAGCGGTGGTGGCGGCGGCGGTGGTAGTAATGGTGGATTTGGTTCTGGCTTCGGATTTGGCGAGGGTCATGGATCGGGTGCTAATGATGGATTTGGCCAAATTGTAGGTCTTATTGGCGGCGGCGGCGGTGGTGGTGGCGGTGGCGGTGGTGGAGGTGGAGGTGGAGGTAGTGATGGCGGATTTGGTTATGGCATGGGATATGGCGAGGGTCACGGATCCGGTGCAAACGGTGGCGGCGGCGGTGGAGGCGGCGGTGGCGGTGGTGGTAAAAATGGCGGTAGTGGTTTTGGTTTCGGACATGGGTCGGGTCATGGTAGTGGTGGCAATTGATCCCACAATTTGCTTAAACATTATTTGTGTTATTTTATTAAATATAATAATTTAATTAATAAATAAAAAGCAAGTAATTTGCTAGTGATTCTTGAATAAAATTTTGCTACTACAAATGTTATTTATTTGTTATTAAAGACATTGTGACAATGTTGATATTATGTAATTCTACTCTTGTTTTGACCAATTTAATGAATATTTTTTAAGTTACAAAAATATGATTAAGATCTGCGTATGAATCACTTCTTTTAGATTTTATTTTTGAAATTATATCGAACACATTTATTAATTATTGTTCATCAAGAAATTTATCATTTAAAAATAAAATTATGAGTTCAAATCTTTTGTCGAAGAATATAATATAGAATACCTCTTTCTATTGTATCCTTGAGGAACAAAAAAGTTAATTTTTAAAAACTCAAAAGAAGATTAAAAAAAGAGAGAAAAAAAAGAGAGGACTCTATTAGCCAGGAAATAAAATTTCATTTCCTTGGTGGGAATATATCTTCACATATTAACAAATCCTTTTTATATTTGTAACTTTCATCCTCAAAAATATCAACACATTTGTTTGACTTCTTCCAAATGTGTGTAATTGTAAGTTGTAACTATCTTAAATCTTAATTAGATTAGATCAATCTTGTTAGCAAAGGAATATTAAAGAATTATAAATTAGCCATGGATAAATTTTATAATTAAATAATACAATTCGTCCTAATTCTATTTAGTGCAAATTGACTACATATTATTAAAGAAAATGTTAGATACAAGTTATTTAACGATTGAGTTTGTAGCTGATTTTGCCAACTTCGTATGTATTGAACACGTGAACATGGTCCTTTTTTTATGATTAATGTGTCCGAGTCAGATTTTGAACTCTTTAATAATTTCACAAGATATAATCCAGAATGTCATGACCTCTCATTTGCAACAGATATCAAGTAATTTTGTCAACGTAAACATGTGAACATAGTCCTTTTATATCAGGAAAAATCACACCATATACACATTTAAGTGACAATATTAAAGATGAAAAAAACTTCAATTACTCGAATGTGAATTTTTTTTTTTCGTTGAAAATTGAAGAGAGAAACATTGAATTTTTTTTGTTGCAAATTGAAGAGAGAGAAACATTGAAAAAAAGAATATAAAATCTGAATTTTTATTTGATTTTAACTGATTTGAGTGAATTAAGAATACTCAATAATCTTAATTAGTTTAAATCCCTTAATTCGTGCCATTTATTAATTATTTACAATAAATTCAAATTAAATTAACACCACAATTTTAGTTTATTACTTGTTTTCATTAAAAAATGTTTTTTTTCATTTTTCTTTTATCTCTTTATTTTATTTAAACAACTTTTTTCAATTATTGAGAACAATTTTATTTTTTTATAAATTATTTGTACCTGAAATTTTTAATGTTATAACTTGGAAGTCTAAATATACTGCTATAACTTGAAAATATTACTATAATATATGATATATATAAAATTTACACTTTATATTATTAGTGTTTATAATCTGAACCAAATTTCGAGCACTTCAATTAATTTTACATAATATCTGCCAAAATGTCATCTCCTACCAGCAACAACAGATATATGCTAATTCTATTCACGTGAATATGTGAAAATTGTCCCATTCTGAAAGAAACAATCTCAGCCAAGAGATATTTGACAGCCACATGGCAAAACAAAGGCCTCATTCTTTCACTATTAAAAAATCACAAAGGAAATCCAAACCCAAAATACATTAACCAATCAGCTTCTGCTTATGTGTACATTTTTTGATCCTCAAAATCCATGTATTTTCATATAAAAACCTTCATTCCCAAGCTTATTTAATATATAGTACATTTCTACATATTGCAAAATTAGCATCATCTCAAAGAAGAGAAAAAAGAGAGGATAAAATGGCTACTTCTGCAATTCAACAATCTGCATTTGCTGGCCAAACAGCACTTAAGTCACAAAATGAATTTATTAGGAAAATTGGTAGCTTCGAAGGTGGACGTGTCACCATGAGACGTACTGTCAAAAGTGCACCACAAAGCATATGGTAATTTCTTAATTTATCACATACTATATTTTTAGTTATTTAGTCATATTATTGTTAATTTTCAATGAATTATTCTTTGTTCATTTAGTCCTGTTATTATTTCCATTTTTAAAAAATGGATACAATGCAAAATCTTGAAACAATCATGTCAACCACTCCTTCCGTCCCATTTTATGTGATGTACTTTGATTTAACACGAAGTTTAAGAAATAAAGGAAAACTTGTAAAATTTGTGGTCTAAAATGAATAATAGAAATTTGTGTGGCTATAAATCATTTCATTAAGGGTAAAATTGATTTTTAAAGTTAAATTATTACTTAATATAGAAATGTGTCATTCTTTTTTGGACTGACTAAAAGTGAAAGTAAGTCATATAAATTGAAACAGGGGATTACTATTTTGTGACATAGAAATGTCTTTAGTGTTGATTATATATAAAGGCAGTCTGGTGTACTAAATTGCTAGTACTATCCTAATAAAGGGTTAGACCACATTAGGTCTATCGTACACAATTTTATGACTACTTTCATGACGTAAATTCTTGACCTCCTAATTACATGATAAAAAGACAACTAATTTTATTGTTGCGCCAAGATTCTCATACACCAATTATTTAGATGCAGTAAAAGTCAAGAAAGAAAAAATTGTAATTTGGTAACTAAAGAGTTTGATGATATAGACGTGACTAAAATTTGTGATTTGATGAAATAGGTATGGGGAAGACAGGCCAAAGTACTTGGGACCATTTTCTGAGCAAACACCATCATACTTGACTGGTGAGTTCCCTGGTGACTACGGATGGGACACTGCTGGACTCTCAGCTGACCCTGAGACATTTGCTAGGAACCGTGAGCTTGAGGTGATCCATTGTCGTTGGGCCATGCTTGGTGCTTTGGGATGTGTTTTCCCTGAAATTTTGTCTAAGAATGGTGTTACATTTGGTGAAGCTGTTTGGTTCAAGGCTGGATCTCAAATTTTCTCCGAAGGCGGTCTTGACTACCTTGGTAACCCAAACCTTATCCATGCTCAGAGCATTCTTGCCATTTGGGCATCCCAAGTCGTGTTAATGGGCTTTGTGGAAGGATACAGAGTTGGTGGAGGCCCATTAGGTGAAGGCCTCGACAAGATCTACCCAGGGGGTGCCTTTGACCCTCTTGGCCTTGCTGATGATCCCGAGGCATTTGCTGAGTTGAAGGTCAAGGAAATCAAGAATGGACGATTGGCTATGTTCTCGATGTTTGGTTTCTTTGTTCAAGCTATTGTTACTGGAAAGGGTCCAATTGAGAACCTTTCCGACCACATTGCTGATCCAGTTGCCAACAATGCTTGGGCTTACGCCACAAACTTTGTACCCGGAAAATGAATTTAGTACTCTCTTATCTGTAAAAATTGTGGGGCTACTGCATGTCTTTTATGTACTATGAGCTTTGCTATAATATTTATATGCAAAAGCCAAGATTACATATTCTTCAAAACTAATTACTCCGCTCATTTCAATTTGTTTGTCTTACTTAACTTTCCTTTTTAGTTTGTTTCAGAAAGAATGTTTTTCCTTTTTTTGGCAACCTCTTTAGTTCCAACTTTACATATGACATGTTAATAACCACAAGATTAAACAACAGTTTGGTGCATTCTACATATCTTTAATTTAAGACCACAAGATTCAGAAGTCTTCTTTACAATCTAAACTTCGTGTCATATCAAAACCAGACAAACAAATTGAAACGGAGGGAGTATTGATTGGATTATGAAATCTACATTGCTTGTGAAGAAATCAGTGATGAGTTCATTAGTTAAACAGAACAAGTTTCTTTGTTAATTCAGAAACATATGATATCTGATGTCTACCAGAAAAGAATAGGAGTTAGACTTCCATAGGATATCAACGTGAACAAGTTTAAGTTCTATGCACTCTCAATACAAAAAAGTATTTACAAAATCGTGTTACTTATAGGTAATTAATTGTAAATCTCCATGGTAAGCATTACTGGAAACCTGGCAGAAATGGTAACGAACTTGCTATAACAGGTTATACTACACTGATATGATCGTGCATAAAAAGTATCGCGTGTCTACTATAGATGGAGAGAAGTATCAACCTCAGAATTTTCATATTTACATTTAGGTGTCAACGCTCGCCACAAAGGTTGAGTCTTTCTGACTTGGTAGCCTGTGTGTTTGTTATTCAAACTAAGTTCAAGAAAGAACTTATCTTGATCAGAATCGAACATTTCTGATTGAAAAATTAGTTCGTGTGTGAATTCTGGCTTGACAGAAGCATGATTCTTGATTTGTGTCATCACTTGAGGATGTGCGAACAAATTTTGTGTTCTGTTTTGTCTCTGCACTTTTGCTTTTTCCAATTGTCTGAATCTTTCTTGCAGCAGTACAATTGAAGGACCTGCAATAGTAGGATCGTGGTTCGGCCTTCCCATGACGGAGTAGGAGCTTGTTTTAGGAGCGGAATTGAACCAAGCAAATTAGTTCATGCCACGACGAAGAAGTGAGGTTTTTTTTTTTTGCTTGTTATGACTTATGAGGGCTTGAAATGTGTATATATAGGAAGAAAATGGCTAGTTTTGACATTTTGTTTATTGAATTTTCATACATGATGTAGAAAGGGAGCCGAACGGGCGACTACGAAACAAAGTCCAAAGAAGAAAATGTTAGAATTCATATGGTGATTTTTTTGCAGAGGAAAATGGTAAGGGGAAGTGTCCAAATGGTGGAGTGTAGCATTTGGAAGGTTGTGTTTGTATGAATCAAGGGTTTGGTATGTTATGTCGGCTAATTATGTTCGTTGGTTTTCTTATACTGACAGTGTAAATAATTTCTATACTATCAATGTAATAGCAGTAACCGGGATGTTACATGCCTTTTTTGTTAAAGAACATGAAATTGACAAAAAAAATTGAAGGCAAATAACATCCTTTTAGGGGATCAGAGAAAATTGAAGATTTGAGATCTCATGTTTTTTTCTACAGTGTAGACATGACAATGTGGTGGACATATTGATGAATACATCAACAACAACTACGTCTCAGTCTTAAACAAGTTGCAGTCAGCTATATGAATCTTCACTAGTAGTGTTTCTCCATCAACGATCTTATGTAATTGAGTGGACATTTGGATGAATAGTGATAAAAATTTGGGGTCTATGGACTTAATAATGTTGATGTGCATAATTTAACTTTGTCAATTAGTTTTTGAATGTAGGGATTTTACAACAACTACGTCTCAGTCTCAAATTTTCACTCAGGGGAGTCAAAGTATGCAGAAGTAAACACACAAAGAAGCCAAGGGGATTCAATTCAACATATAGCATATATACATAATCAGTCTTTTGACAAAGCAAAAACATGCTTCAAGTAACAACTCGAAAACTATATATGATCTGCAAAGTTTATGATATACTGCTCGTGCATGTGAAGAACTTAGATGTAAGGTGATTTCCAGTGACCTACACGATAACTTTGACAAGTTCACATCACGATTCTGTAACCGTTATCGACTAATGAACATACACTTTGATGTTTTGCAACTTGCAGAAGAATAGCAAGCTAAAATTGTGTCTGCTAGAAGTTAAAAACAAAAGAAACTATCTTTATGGCATCTCAACCATGACTTTTGAGGAACCAACTTCTGCTGAAACCACTCCTTTTACAGGCTATGATTTTCCGATAAGTGTACTCTAAATGTTCAACGTTGATATCAAACACGGAACGATTTAATCACAAGGTCACAGTCTTTAAACATATATCACTGAAATAAGCACCTTCTGTTGTATGTTACACAACTATTTCAAAAGACAAAGAAACAAAGTACTAAGCTTTTCAATAAAGGTTTGTAATAAGTTTGATGATCTGGATACAGAGTCGCCTTTGTTAAGGAGCATTTTACCCTACTACCTGATGCGAATCAAGATGTAGTCGGGCCCCAATGCGTGTACCATACACTGAGAGGGAACCCCAAAACAAGTTTGATGATCTAATTCTATACATATTCAAATGGATCTCTTAACAAATATACAGGGTTTAGACCAAAGTTACTGTGTTTTGCCGAACCCCTACTTCCCATCCTAGCTCCGCCTCTGATTGTTTTAGATGATCTAATTTTGTAAAAGATCATGAGGTGGAATATCAACCCAATTAAGACAACCAACATGAACAAATGTTTGAAACAAATTAGGCATCCCTTGAAACCTTAAAGTCCTAAAGACACAATTTTTAGGATCATATGAAACAAGATTTCCACCTTTGTACTCCAACAAGATCTCTCCATTCTTCAACAAACATAAAACTTTCACCAATGGTTTCACATGTTGTGTTACACAATTTGGATTTGGTGTATAAGCCCCAATTCTAAACTCTTTCATCCAAGATTCTTTCACATTATATTCTCTCATTACCCAAATTTCAAATCCTCCCCCTTTATAGTGAGGCAAAGTTAGACCAACAGCAAGACAATCACCAAGAACTACTAAATGATACTGAACAATTCTTGGCTTAACAGCAAAATCAACTTTTGGTACTTCACCAAACACGTCTTCAGCCAAATCAAACGAAACAATAAGCTTATCACGACGTCCATTATACTTACCAAATCGAGTCACCCAATGCATCTTCCCGTTCAACAGAATTCCTTGAGAACTAAGATCAAAACGATATACAACTTCTCCAACACTCCTCCATCTGTTGTTAGTACCAAGACTAAGTACTTGAACATCTGATTTACCAAAGAAAGGGACTCGAAACCTACGATAACTTCCAGGTTCATTATAATACATATTGGCATAGTTTATGATCTTGATCACTTTATACTCTTTAGTAACAGGATGAAATCCAAAACCAAAAACCAATTTTTGTACCTCAAATTCGATTGATCTAGGGAGTTGTTTGTAATCCCTTGTAAAAGGATTGTACACATAAAGTGCATCACTAAACAAAGAATCACATATGCATAATAGTCCTTGACATGAACCAACTACTTTAAATTCAGGCACATAGTTTGCAAAAGGTGTCCTGATTTTCCTCATAACATCGCGATGATTGGAAAATTCAAGAAAGTAGAGTTGATTCCTTAAAGGGTAATCCGCGTGTATAATAATGCAAGGATCGGTCTCTACTACGCGATTCTTGTGCATATTCACAAGGTCTTTGTCATGTAACATGTTGTAAAATGATTTGCAAGAAAATGTGAATTGGACTAAAGATGTTATGGGAAGCCTTGAGGCTATGTCAAGGACAATTTCTTGAGGTAGGGAATTAAATCCATGCATGGGATGAGTTTGATCATAGCGAAATTTTTGTTTCTTGATTTGTCTATCCATAAAACAGAGAAAATTAGGCAAACAAAGATAAGTAGAAGGAATTTGGAAATGGAGGAAATTAAAATGTTTGACAAAAAAGACTTATAGTAGGTGTTGAGTTTTATGGACTCTTCTTGTTTTGGAAACAAAGTTGTATAGCATATTCTTTGGATAGCTAAAGCATATTCTTGCTCTTGTTTAGTCTCAGGGTTAGTTTGTGCACCACGACTAATTTCGCATGATATATGTCACATCGCAACAATACAAGTATCAAATAACTTTTTTCATCAAGGCTAAAATAGATCAGAAGAAATTAACTAGTATTTTCATCTGAACCTGAGGCTTCACGATTTTTAACTCAGCTCATTGACCATCATGTCGCATCCTTGAATAGATTTAATTACTATAATTTAGGGGTATTGTGTACCCTCATAATTTGTTGTATTAAACTCAAAGATGAAACTAGAAGATTAGGTATGGGGTCAGTCAATTAAAATATACTTAAATTAAATTCAGAAGCTGAGTTTTAACATCTTATGTTATTATCCTATAATTTAGAATGCATAAAGTTCAAATTTTAATTTCGATAATAAAACTAGTAAAAGGAATATAATTCAAGGGGATTTTTATATATTTTCCTTTTCAAGTAGTCTTTAAAAAAATAAGAATTTTGTAAAGCAAACTTATATATAATCAAGAATTTGGCCTAGAACATGAAATCTTTGGATTATCGTAACACGGCATCAGAATATTTCTTTATATATAATTAATAGTGTAATTTGAACGTAATTACATAGTTTGACTTGTTTGAGTTTAAATTAAAGTGAGCTAATAACATTAATTAAAATATTTTCATATCCTTATCCTTTTTCTTCTTCGTTCATACCCCACCCTTTTCTTCTTGATCATCAATTCTTTTGTTTTTTATTGTACATAAAAAAAAAGTCGTTAAATTTTATATATATATATATATATAAACATTTTGTCCATTTAATTATATTTCAAAATAAGTTAGACTTTTAGGATTTACAGCAACAAAAATAACAAACTCAATATAATTTCAATTGTGAAATCTGCAGAAGATAAAGTGTATGTAGACATTACTTTGATCTTGAGGAGATAGAGAGTTGATTTTCACTTCAAATATGATTAAGGTATTAGATTGCCCGTAAGTATAAATGTATAAATTATATTTTTATACAACTATGAATAGTTTAACTCATCACTATCTCATAAGGACATTGAGAATTATTTTTGCTTTTTTTTTTGTTTTACAAAATATTATGCAACTTGTGATTTTTCACTATTTTGTTCAAGTCATCAATGAAATTTTCATTTTGTACCCTTAATGTGTACACTCATTTTTCAATGCAATACTTATAGAAATCCTGCAATACTTCAAAAAATCAAACGAATTATATAATTATTCTATTTTTAATAGTTCAGGAGAACAATTGACCTTACAAAATTCGCGATTAATGTTTTTTCATCCAAGGAAACTGAAGAACTAGTTGGCCTTGAAGATTGAGAAACAATCCATCATTTTTTACATGCCATTCACATGTAACATTCGCGCACCTCTTAGAGTCTCTATCGCGATCATACAAAAAATACGTTCCATTTAATCCTAAGGGACGACAAGTCAAGTTACAATTTGCGTAAGAGCTCAATGGAAAATCATAGGTATGTCTGGCTTTAATTCCGATACGTCCACCATCAGCGTTATCGACGATACAAGTTGTGTCTAAAGTAGCTCTCAATTCATTACTAATGGATACATTGAATGAATGTACTAATAAATATGAATTTGCAATGAAAACAAGGAAAAATATGGCTAAATTTGAATATAAAGACTTCATTTTTTTTTTCTATTTTTGCTAAGGTTGTGGCCTTTGTGAATGAAGCATCAACCTTTATATAGTAATTGTTGGGTTGGTGGGGTGGGGGTGGGGGAGATGAACTATATTTAGAATTTCTTTAATTAATTTTGGTCAAAAGAATTAATCATATTTTTATTAACCTTAAATATGGAAGGAAGAATCATATTTTAGATTTCACTAATTAATTTTAGTCAAAAGAATTAATCATATTTTTATTAGCCTTAGATATATATTCTACATTGAATGATTTTTTGAGGCATTTTTCATTGTGCAAATTGCAAAGCGGTTGAATTGTTCAAAGTTTAAGATGGATGTTTGCATTTTTTTCTATATTTGCTCTTTCCTTTAATGAAGTTTGATATTTTTTAGGAGATACTCCCTCCATTCTTATTTATACGTTGTCCTTACTAAAAATATATGGTCAAAATAAATTAATTCATGTTCATTTATTGAAAACTTGACTTCAAGAGAACAGTAAATAATAGTACAATGATAAACTTACCTAATTCTTAAGGGACGTGAATCTAAAATGGTGATATATAAATAGAAATGAAGGGAGTAAATTAGATATAAAGTTACATTTATGATTTATAAAGGATAATAATGAAAAATATAATTTAAATTATGTCCTTAAATAATTTTTTTTCTTAATAGGTGTACATTGCCTCACAAATTTAGGGTGTGTTTGGTATGAAGGAAAATGTTTTCCTACAAAATGTTTTCCTGGAAATAAGTAGATTTTTTACTTATTTTCTAATGTTTGGCTGGTGAGTAGAAAATATTTTTCGAAAAAGATTTTTAATGTTTGATTTATGAATGAAAAATATTTTTGAGAAATATCTTTTATTTTTACTAGAGTAGAAAATATTTTTTAAAAACAAGCTTAATTTTTTTTTTTTGGGGTGTGGGGGTGGTAGGGGAGGTGGGGGGGGGGTTCGAGGGTAGGGTGAAAAAATGAAATTTTGAAGTTGAAAATATTTTTTAAAAAACAAACTTAAATTTTTTTGAGGGTGGGGAGGCTGGTAGTGGGGTGGGTGGGGGATGGTAGGGGGGGGGGGGTAAAAAATAAAAAATTGAAATTAGAAATATCTTTTAAAAACAACTTTTAATTTTTTTTTTTTTGGGGGGGGGGGGTAGGGTAAAAAAATTGAAGTTAAAAACATTTTTTAAAAACAAGCTTTAATTTTATTTTTTTTATGGGGGGCTGATTTGTGGGTAGGGACAAAAAAAATTGATTTTTTCAACAAAAAAATTAAATTGTCATTTGAAGTTGGAAGAAAGTTTTGGAAAATGTTTGCCTTAAGTTTTGAAGGGAAGTCATTTTCCTTAAATTTGAGGAAAATGAGTTGATTTAGAAAACATTTAACCCAACCAACCATGAAAAAATTGAAAAACATTTTCCGAAAAATGTTGTCCTTCATACCAAACACACCCTTAGTTACTATAGAATATACGGATTATTGATCATGTTCTATCATTGTTGGTCAAATAAATGATGACAAAACATTCAAAACTTTTATTGAATACATTATACACTCTACCTTCTTCAAATTACACTTTGTTGAACTATACTGAGTATGTTATTATTATTGCAGTTTAAGTAAATATTGGCAAGAAACTCTCTCCGTTCATTTTTACTTGTCAAATATTTCCTCACTATTTTTATCATTAAATATTTCCTCACTATTTTTATCATTATTTTCTTAATAAGTGTGCGATAGACCATGAGTAAGCACTTTTGATAGCAAGAGAAGAATCCTTCTCCTCACAAGGACCGACTCCTTTAGGTGCGAGGTGCGATGAACCACAAAAAGTCAGTAATAAAGAATCCGAAGAGTAACTCAAAAGTCTTGTTCACAACTAACATAATAAGCACTATATGCGTGCATCTTGTAAAACTAGAAAACACTTAGGAGAAAGGAGATGCTATGAATTGATACAAAGAAACTTATAAATTGATGCATAACTTGTTTACTAGCTATGAATATCCAACCCTCCTACTTCTTTTGTATACCTAATTTTTTATATTTGTATGTGTAATGGATACACAAACCAAAAATCAGAAATGTCAGTCTGATGAAGCATCTCCCTCAAGATATGGATTTGATCTTCTGCCTCAAGAAATTGTCCTTGACATAGCTTCTAGGCTTCCCATAACATCATTACTTCAATTCATCATTGTTCGCAAATCATTTTACAACTTGTATCATGATCCAGTGCTATTGAATTTGCACACGTCGCATGCTCTAATGAATGATCCTTGCATTATTATTAACTCAGGTGCTCAGCTTCACTTTCTTGAATTATCTGATCGCGGTATTTTGGGAGAAGAAGATGTTGTGAGGGAAATTAGCACCCCTTTTGTATGCTCTGTGAAAGAGTTTCATATAGTTGGTTCATGTCATGGATTATTGTGCGTAGAAGATATGCTTTGTGATAATTTTCTCTATGTGTTCAATACTTTTACGAGGGATTACTTAAAGCTGCCTATATCAGTAAGACCTTACCTGCCACGAGAGATTTTTGGGTTTGGTTTTCATCCTACTACCAAGGAGTACAAGTTGATCAAGATCAAGATCTCTGTCCCTTTTTCCAATCTAGATTGTATTTCAAATGTTGAAGTATTTACTCTTGGTAGCAACAGATGGAGAAGTGTTGCAGAAATTCAATATGAGATTTGTCCAAGTTATCAAGGAATTATCTTGGATCAAGGAGTTTACAATTGGAAGTTATACTCCATATCCAAATTCTGTAACACGACCTTTGCGACCAGAGAAATTTCTGTGCATGTTGAAGAATGGAGAACTCTTGGTTATGTACAGAGGTAGCAATATTGTTTCATATGATCCTAAAAATTGTGTCTTTAGGACTCTAAGGTTTAAGGGGATGCCTAATTATTTTCGGACAATCGTTCATGTTGGCTGCCTTAATTGGGCTGATATCCCTAACCCTGAAAATCTTTAGCAAAATCAGATCATACTTGGTGTCATTTCATTTTGTTATTCATTACTAGTACTGTGTTTTCTAGATTATGTGATCTTCTTAATGTTATCCATCTATGTTTGATGTCAAACTAGAGCATTTCAGAAGCATTTACTTGAAAATTACAGCATGTTCATGTTCGTTAGATACTTAATATGTAAAGTTTCAAAATCAATGATGGTGTGAATCTTTCTGTAGTTCATTGGAGATCACCTAAACTCGTAAGTTCTTCATGTACACAAGCAGTATGTCATAGAATCGTCTCAGTTTCCTACATCGCGATTCATAACACAGTGCTGCAGGTCACATATGCCTGTATAGACAAGGTACTGTTCCTGAAACACTATTACTCGCAGAGCAAATAAGCATTGACGAGACATATGTAATGCCACAACCATGACTTCCATATCCATTCTCCAGCACACAAGGACCAGTTGCTATACGGATAGGCACTGGTTACTGGGGCTAATCCTGTTTCAACAGCTACGAAAACCCCACGACAGTTCTAACAGGACAGTCTTTTTGTTCATATACTTCCAATGATATTCATATTAAACATGACAAGAATTACATACAGTCCAAAATGTGTGGAGTCTGTTATGAGAAGCTGAAGAATTGGAGTTTGATGGAAAAAGCTCAAATATGTTATCGAACTTGCAAAAATAGCTTATCTGTTCAAAGTTGGACATATTTATATCATCATCGTGACCAGAAGTACACATTTGTGACAACATACTCTTTTGTTACTGACTATAAGTATAAGGAGAGTTCCTAAATATCTAGGCATCCTACTTCTTTTATGTAATGGATACACAAATCAAGAAACAGAATTGTCAATCTGATGAAGCAGCTTTACAAGAGCAATTCAAAAGTCACTTAGGAATGCATTACAAGTTCCTAAAAGATGGCTCTTGAAATAACAAAGTAGTCACTAAATGCATTACAAGATCCAAAAAGATGTCTCATGGAAAACTAAAAGACACTTAGGGATGCATTACAAGTTCTTAAGAGATGGTTCTTGAAAAACTAAAAGACATTTTGGAGAAACGAAAAGTTATGAACTAGTACCAAGATATGCATCAGTTTCCAAATAAACTTGGAAAAAAGTGACTAATTATTTCTTGATTGTTTAAATTGACAATTAATCTTGGACATCTATTTTTAGTATACCTGCCAAACAATTGTGGACGGAGGGAGTAGTAATTAAGAACATACTCTATTGTTACTGACTATAAATATAAGGAGAGTTCCTAAATATCCAGGCATCCCTACTTCTTGTGTAATGGATACACAAATCAAGAATCAGAATTATGAATCTGAAGAAGTAGCTTCCTCCAAATATGGATTTGATTTTCTGTTTCAAGAATTTGTCCTTGACATTGCATCGAGGCTTCCCATAACATCTTTACTTCAATTCACATTTGTTCGCAAATCATTTCACAACTTGTCTCATGATCCAGAGCTGTTGAATTTGCACACGTCTCGTGCTGTAATGGATGATCCTTGCATTATATATTATTAACTCCGATGAACAGCTTTACTTTCTTGAATTCTCTGATCATGGTGTGGAAGATGTTGTACGGAAAATCAGCATATATCCCTTTTGCTTACTGTGAATTATTATGCCAATTTGTATCATGAAAACGAACGTTGTGATAGCCGATAGGCTTATTGTTTCCTTTGATTTTGCTGGTGAGATATTTGGTGAGGTACCAAAGGTTGATTTTGGTCACAATAAATTAGATCATCAAACTTGTCGCGAACTTTTATTAAAAAGTTTTAAGCATATATTAGTAGTATGTTCTGTCTCTTGATGCCATTTCATTTTGTTCTTCATTCTTAGTACTATATGTCCTAAAACAGTTCTGACTTTCAGTGTATGTTTAAAGATTATGTGATTTTCTGAAAATTACAGTATGTTCATGTTCATTAGATACTTAATACATATAGTTTCAAAATCAATGTGGGTGTGAATCTTTCTGTAGTTCATTTGAGATCACCTAAACTCGTAAGTTCTTCATGTACACAAGCAGTATGTCATAGAATCATCTCAGTTTCCTACATCGTGATTCATAACATAGTACTGCAGGTCATATATGTCTATATAGAGACATAGATAAAACGTTAGCCTACAAGGTACTGTTCCTGAAACACCATTGCTTGTAGAGCACATAAGCGTTGATGAGACATGTAACTCCACTACCATGACTTCCATATCTATTCTCCAGCCCACAGGCACTGTTCCTGAAACACCATTACTGCAGGACAGTCTTTTGTTCACACACTTGCTATGATATTCATACTAAACATAACAAGAATTACAAACAGTCCAAAACGTGTCGAGTCTGGTTTGAGATGCTGAATAATTGGATTTTAATTCATAAGATATTTGGATTATAAAGGGAAAAAGCTCAAATATGTCATCATTGTGAGCAGAAGTGCACAGTTGGGCCACTCTTAACTAATGACTCAAGTAGCTGGTTTTAAAAATAACAGTGTTTACACATGACCTCCAATTAATCGAGCCACATCACTAATTTAAAGACATATATCTATCACCTAATTCTCAAAAGTCACTTAGGAATGCATTACAAGATACAAAAAGATGGCTCTTGGAAAACTAAAAGACACTTAGGAATGCATTACAAGTTCTTAAGAGATGGTTCTTGAAAAACTAAAAGACATTTAGGAGAAAGGAAAAGTTATGAACTAGTACCAAGATATGCATCAGTTTCCAAATAAACTTGTAAACTGATCCGATGCATAACTTGTTTACTAACTATAAATATCCAAGCCTCCTACTTTTGTGTACCTAATTTTTTGTATGTGTAATGTAATGGATACACAAACCAAAAATCAGAAATGTCAGTGTGATGAAGCATCTCCCTCAAAATATGGATTTGATCTTCTGCCTCAAGAAATTGTCATTGACATTGCATCCAGGCTTCCCATAACATATGTACTTAAACACTAAATAAATTACAAGTTCCTAAAACATGGCTCTTGAAAAACTAAAAGACAGTTAGGACAAAGGAGAAGTTATGAACTCATTGCTTCCCATAACATCGATCTTTACTTCAATTTACATTTGTTCGTACACAACTTGTGTGGTGATCCTAACCTTGTGAATTTGCACTTGTCTCGTGCAGTAAAAACCGATCCTTGCATTATTTTTTGCGCTAATGATCAGTTTTACTTTCTTGAATTCTCTGATCATGGTGTGGAAGATGTTGTGAGGGAAGTCAACACCCCTTTTGAAAGAATAGTAGAATTTGAGTTTGTTGGTTCATGTCATGGACCATTGTGCATGAGTGATTCTTTTTATTATGATATAGTACTTTATGTGTACAATCCTTTTACAATGTTCCCAAGGGGATCGATGTAGTCTAAATCAGTAGAATTTTGGGGCCATGGATTTGGTTTTAGTCCTACTACCAATGAGTACAAGGTGATCGTTATCATATTGAAGATACAACTATTAGTTAGAGATTAACTGCTGATGTGGCAAATTAGTTAGTTAGATTAGCTGACATGTTAAAGTAGTTAGTAAAGGGAATCAAGTTAGTTATAACTAATTCTTCCAACTAAGCTATAGGTGATTGATGTATATATGTACATGTAAAGCTTCTGCAAGATTATTCAATTCAATACACGTTTTACTTTTACATTGTTAGTCTTCTTCTTCTTCCTAGTTTGGAATCTGTGTAACCTCAATTGAAGGAGTTAACATATCAGACATCGATCCCCTTGGGAACACCGTAAATCAGATGTTTATGTACTTAGTCTTGGTAGGCGCAGCAGCTGGAGAAGAGTTGGGGAAGTTGTCTACCATATTAATTGTTCCAAGTTGTCAAGGAATATTATGTTAAATGGGAAGATGCATTGGCTGACTATTTGGAAATGATAACAAACATTGTGATAGGCTTATCGTGGGGTTACATATGTCTCGACAGGTGTAATGCGGAAACTAGCAAAGCAAACCTCGAAAGACCACGAGTAAGAAGACAAACGAGAAACACACCAAAAGAGACAGATTTAATATGGTTCGGTCAATCGACCTACGTCGTCCACAAAGGAGATGAGCAATGAGAGTACAAAATATATATAGAGAGAAATAACCTCAACCAATTCACTCGGAATACAAGGAGGTTCACAAAATTCTCCCCTACAACCAACTCCAAGTCTTTAAGACTACATTGTATTTCAAATGTTGATGGAGTCTTTAATATTTTAGAGGAAGTTTGATGAATAAATAAGATTATTCAAGTTGCATTACTTTCTGTCCCATTCCTTCTTTTTTATGTCCTTTAGCCTTATCTATTATTCCAAATATATAATGAAATTTTAGTGAATCTTGAGTCACATCTTACCAATCTTAAGATATTTAGGTCATTTATTCTAACAAATCGAACTTATTAAGTTCATAAAATATCTCTATAGCATTATTTATCGCGTGTTTCTACATAAATTAGTTGATATTTGAAAAAAATATTTAAAATTTAATTGAAATAAAGATATTTGAAAATTAAAACTATGTTTAACATGAAAACACAAATAGGGTTATTATTTATGAGTTTAAGTTTTCTCTGCATTATAATATGATAAAAAAGTATGTATACTATCACTTTATCTGGTCACCTAGAATAGAATTAGAGGTAATTATTTATCATCCATATTAATAAGTACGTAAGATCAATTATAACATGAACATAAAGATATTTATTATATTGCCATAAATCATCTCATTATTAATAAAATAAGAAGATCAACGTTAAATTGATTCTATGAACATAGTTGATGCTACGACTATATATTATTTCATAAAAAAAAATTTGATATACCTCTTAACTTTACGATTTAGAGCAGATATTCTATTTGGACAAACTAAAAAAGATATTGCAATATGCAGAAGGTTTTTTTTTTTTTTTTTGTAGATATCTAGAAGGTTAATTAGCTAGATTTGCATTTGTTGTCCTTGGTGAGACACGTACATTTGCTATTAAATAGAAATAAAATAGTGATGGGGCTATGATGTGATCTTGTGCCATAAGGTCATGTCCCAAAATGTGGTAGCGGTGAAATGATTGAAATTTCTTCATTCTAAGTAGAGATTTTGAGTTTGAGCTCTTGAAAAAAGAAAATATTATGTTGGAAGCACTATCCCTAAAAATAAACCTTATAATATGTGAATTCGAATTTAATCGAATCTCAATACGAATATCAAACAAGTATATGTTGACTACTATATGACAATGTAGTCTGGTAAATGGGGTCACTACTAAAATAAAAATATTACTACTTCTTGAAAAATAGGTTACATATTATATTCCACTAATCCAAATAATTTTGCCCCTAATTTTGTATCTTTAATTAGGTAAAGCACTAAACCAAGATAAAAATTTTCTTAGGGTCTTAGTATATGGTTGGTCTTAACTCTTGCTTAATTTCCCCAACTCCATGGTTCCTCTAGTTTGGATGCTTTCTTAGTGAAGGGGAAAAAAAAAACGTCTATAACTCTAAAATGGATTTAACAATTATACTCCTACGTGTAGAAATGTATAGAAAGTATAAATGTGTTTATTTGGTGGTATTCGTATTGGAATCCAACTTATACTTAAAGTTAGATCACGTGTCTAGTGGCCAGGCTAGACAAATCCAACCCACTAAATGCAAGTCAGTCTTGATTTCAAGCAAGGCCCGGTCCAGTCTCCCTATGATTTTCTAATTAAACGAACATCTATCTCGATTTCCCAGGAAAAATATTAAGTTCGACACAACCTCCTTCCCACCCACAACTCAGCCCTGCCCTACCTCTAATTGCGCGAGGCCGATCTTTTACCGAGTTGAAATGGATTGACCTGCTCATTTGACACTCGTAACCTCAAGGTAGTTATAGTGTTCTAATAAATTTTAGAGTTATAAAGTTGGAATATGGCCTTATGGGCCTAGAATTTAGGTGGTTAGAATCCTTAATAATGAAAATTGAGAAGGAATAATCATGATTAACATTAATTAACGTTTTTAATCATGGCAACTCAAATTACCAACCTTTCGTGCACTTTTTTTCTATCTAATATAAATAATTAATATGCACATGCAAAGAACTATATTATTGGTGAACATTTTAATAATTTGCGCAATATAAAAGCATAATTATGCATATTAGTGGAAGAAGAAAAAAAAAATCATCTCTTGTCCATAATCTAAGGTAGCCATATATAGTGTTCTAAAAGTAATTAGATATTGTAATCAAAACATGGAAACTATATGTGCTTAGAGTCCGCATTCAAGATTCAATTAAATTCAAATTACGAATTGCAAGGTTCATTTGGGGGTGATGTTCTTTACAAGATTTTTTCCATATTTAAAATTCAAATCCAAAACCTCTATAAAAGATAAAACAATCTCACTATTGCACCACGATACATATTCATGTGGTATGAAAATTACTTTTAAAATTTTTTCCACTTGGTTTAATTTGGTGTTACGTAGAACTGTTTGCTACTATTTTCAGCTATATCTGAGCGAGAAGAAAAAAAGAACAGGGAATTTAAATTGGACCGTTTCCAATAATTTTTTAAAAATAAAACAATCAAGACAGATAATTGGTGTCAGCTTACGATATCTATAACAATTACATCTTAATCTCAAATTAGTTAGAACCAGCTATGCAAAAAAATTATGGTTCATTTCACTTTATTAACTATCCAAATAAATAACTTAGTTTATTCCAATTCATATTGTCATGAAATTTAAGAAAGAAAAATTCTTAGAGAGAATTAATAATAGTCGTACTTTATGTGACTATAGAAATATCTTATTATAAATATCAAATTTAAATTAAATTATTTGTACATATAAAATATGTCTTTTTTTGAAGAAACAAATTAATAAAATTAATATCACATAAAAATAGTGACAAATGCTTAATTGGTTGAAGAAAAATTCTTGAACATGGCGATATTTTTAGTGTTAGGGCCTTATAGAAACCAACTTTAGGGGAGACATATTGACTAGAAAATTAAAGTGAAAAGAGATTTGTAAGAGTCTTTATAAGTCTCTTCATATATAGTTTCATACACTTCCACATGAGAAAGAATTGATATTGACTTCCAAATATAATTATTTTAGGTGAAGGTGTCAAAAGTATTTTCTTTTGTTAAACTTTAGAGTTTCATCTTCTTTTAATTTCTTGTTATATTTTTATTTTGGACAATCTTTTTTTTCCCTTTCAATATGAGAAAGTGGTTGGTGGTAAATAATTGGGAAAATACATTTAAAATTGTCATTTGCATACTTTAATTAATTTTATAGAAATAACTTAATAGTTAATTCCCTTTTATTTTTATTTGAAGTGGAATTAGATGTGTACGTAAAGTTAAAATGTGTAAGTAACTTTTTTGAACAAACTTTAGAATATAACTTATGTATGTTCCCTAAATAATTTAGGGTATCAACTCCTTTCACTCTTTCTTAATTTATAAATCCAATTGCATTTTACTAAATGCCTTTCTTTAAAAAAAAAAAAAAAAAAAAAAAAAAAAGCAACAACACAAAGGTGATTCCAAATGATCAAATAAAATTACTACCAAAACCGAAAATTCGTCAAGTTATAGTATTTGACGATTGTCTCACTTAAAAGTTTGTGTTATTAAAGAACATTTTGTTATATACTTAATTATGTCTTCGATACGATCCTTGACATGCATAGTCCCTCATTTCTACTCCAAAAAATAACAATTAAAATATCTTTGTTGAAAGATTCACTAGGGAAAATTAGGAAAGTTCCCAATGGAGAGATTGGTGTCTTATCCAAAGGAAAACTTTTTTGGTTGTCCCCATATATATAATGCTTCTTGGGTCAATGTTTATTTATAAGTAGTGATCAATCAACTAATGGGTCACACCTCTCACAATCAATAACATGGGGCGGCTCTTGCATACATATTCTAGTTTGATTATTTGTTTCTGGGGTTTTCTATTCGATCTTTTGATATCTGTTTTGAAAATCGATTAATTAGAATTTGTATCAAAAAGTCACATTTTGGGGGTAAAGTATTTTATATCAAAAAGGACTTCATATTCAAAACTTAAACCTGAAAATCACTAGTTAAGGATACAAAAGTATTAATCATTCTATCACAACATATGATGATAATATCCTAGTTTGATATTTACGTTAAATATCACTTTCCCATCCCCAGGGAATATAACCTAAAAATAAATTTTGTTATTAATTTGTCATAAATAGAATTAGTAACGAATTTTGTTGTTTGACAACAAAAGTTATTCATAACTAATTTTTGTTTTAGTTAAATCAAGTTTGCAGAATTTACGTTAGGAGTACATCTTGTTCTTAAAGATGAATTATAGATGAGTCGATCTGTTCGATCACCCTACATGTTGACCATTGGGTAGAATTGCATAATATACATATATATATATCATTTATTTTTTGACGAAGGATATGTTTCCTTTTTTGCTTTATTAAATTAAAAAAGAAAAAGGAAAGTAGAATTTTTTTAGGGCCCGTTTGGCCATATATAGATTTCCCAAATAATATTTGGGGAAAAATTTGGCAAATAGTGTTTGTCCATACAATTTGTCATTATTTGGTAAATATCCCAAATTCCCAAATACTACTTTTTTCTAGTATTTGGGCCAAATCTCATTATTTGGGATCTTTTGAAAACTGAAATTTTACACCAAACTTTTATCTTTTACAAAAACACTCTCTATAGTAGTTGTTTGCATTGTATTACATAATGTTTTACGTGAGCACCAAAGTAGTGATGAAATATTCAGTGAATATGAAAGTGATGATATGGGTGTTGATGAAAATGATGAACAATCGGCTCAAGGTAACAAAGTCATGTGCTTTGTCTACTTCACGATGTATGAAATGATGCTTGTTACACTCACTCCAAACTACCACATTGCTCTAGTGGCATGGAAACTACTTGTTATTTGTTGCAACGAAGATCCAATTGACTTGTAATACAAACTTATGGTTAGTTTTGATAGTTTTTAAAACTTATGGGTATAAATCATATTTTTCTAAAAAGTGAAATATATTTTACAAATACTATGGCCAAACACATGGTGAAATTTCACCCAAATTTTCACCCAAATAATATTTGCCAAGAATATTTGGCTATGGCCAAACGCTAGCTTAGTATTCGGGTGAGACAAATTCGGATTCACACAAAGTACGATTCATTGAAAGGGAAATTATTTTCTATCGAGTCATACTATACTAACCTTTAATCAAAATGTGCGTGTTTGTATCTTTTCTTCTTAAAAATATGCTATACTTGACTATATATAAATTTTTAATTATTATCGTTGAGTATGGATAATTGTACAAGCAAAGAAATAAAAAATTCACAATTCAATTAATTAAATATTTGATGTACTTAGATCAATATTAGGGGATAAATAAAAAAAAATTAAATCACAAAGGGATCAAAATGCTATAAACTCTATGTTATAGATGAACTATTCTTTTACAAGTATGGTATCCTAAAAGATAGAATAATAGTACTTCATCTGTCTCAATTTATGTGACACATTTCAAATTTTGAGATTCAAATAAGTCTATCATTGACCGTAAATTCTTCCTATATCTTTTGAATATTTTGAATTATCAATTATTGAGACTTATAGTACTTTTTATGTAGTTTACAAATATATAAATTTATTTTTAAAAAATTTGAAGATTTTATGAGCAAATTCTCGATCAAACTTAAACTGTTTGACTCTCGAAAAGCGAAATGTGTCACATAAATTGGTACAAAGAGTAACACATGAGTAGTAAAATAATAAAACAATTTAGCATTTTTAAAAATTTATGAGTATTCACAAGCTAAGAGATCAAAAATATGCATTCCATATAATTAAGAATTAAATATGCTTAGTTAAATATCAACAATAACAACAACAACAACATATTCAATGAAATCTCATAAATCCTATTTAAGGAGGGTAACGAATTCAGACCTTAACAACACCTCAAGAAAACGGAGAGACTATTTTCAAGAGACCTTAGTCTCAGGTGCAACAAATTCAAGTATAAAGAAAAAGAAAACATAGTAACTAACAAAATAAATAATGTAAAACCTACAACACAATAAACAATAGACAATGATAGATATCAAAATCAAAAACTACAATACTATATGACTAGTTAGGGCTGGCAAGGGGATGGGAACGGGACGAAGGGGGATGGGGGACGCCTTGACCGGGATTCGGCCGGGACCGGGATTGGGGGGACTGGGATTGGTGGGAAAAAAATACGTCCCATCCCGTCCCACTATATATACGGGATGGGACGGGATTTGGCGGGACGGGACGGGAGATTTTTTTTTATATGTTTATTTATTTGTATTGAAATTATATGTTATTGAATAACATTTTTAGTTTATTTGGTTTTCAATAACATTTTTAGCTAATAAAAAATGCTTAAGTTTTCAAATTTCAAATTTCAAGTTTCAAGTTTCAAGTTTCAAGTTTCAAGTTTCAAATTTCAAGTTTCAAATTTCAAATTTCAAATTTGTATTTTAAATCTTCTAAAGTAATTTAAACTTGAAATTTCAAATGTCAAATTTCAATTTTTAAATTAAGTATTTTAAAGTTAGTTTAGTATATATGTATTTATGTATGTATATATTGAAATTAAAATGCAAGACAATATAGTTGTTTAAAAAAGACTTGAATAAAACCTTCAAATTTATTCAATAAAATCTAATTGCAACTTAGAACTTAGAAGTTACAATTTATAAAAATTAGAGGAGTAACTAATCTACCCAGCCACCTTCTAGGAAAGGTTCTGTTTCAATAAGTTCTCATATGTAAAACTAATATTTGTTACCAATATTAGAGGAGTAACTAATTTACGAAGCCACCTTCTAGGAAGGGTTCTGTTTGAATTAGTTCTCGGATGTAATCTAATATTTGTATTCTCCTTTAAAATTCAATTCTAATTGTCGTATCATATCGATGGTAATATCCTCCGGTGTTGGCAAACTTGCTAGAAACTCTTGTGACTCTAATTCATCATCACTAGATCCAATTACCGCATTAATTCAAGCTTCTTGTTTGGAACTTAACTTTGGCAAATTATAATTCCTCCTCTCGGCGTTGACCCAGTCTCTAAATAAAACTGATATTTCCAAACTTTCTCCCTCCAATGAATGTCTATGATCGCCAAGTTGAAACCTTGCCGCACAAAAAGTAGCCTCCAATGCAACTGATGAAGCTTGAATAGCTAGAACATCACGAACCATTTTGTTCAAAATTGGAAATGCAACGCTCCGCCTCCTCCACCATGCTAATATTTCTACATTGCCATCGTCGTCGTCCATTGTTTCTAAAGATTGATTAAGATATTCTTCAAAATAATCACGGTTAGTAGAATTAAAACCAAGAAAACCTCACATAAAACTATTAATTCGATCTTTACTCTGAGGATTAGAAGTTTGACCAACTTCTCCTTGTGTATTTCCTATAGTTCTATATTTTTCATATAGAATTTTTGTTTCTACTTTTATGCTAGACTTACACATTTCACAAGTTGGAATTTCTTCCGGTAAAATTTCTAAAGTATCATAAAAAGTTTCAACAAGTCCTTGCACACCTCGTAATTTATATTTAGGGTTAAGTAAAGTAGCAGTTAAATAAATTTGAGGAATAGGAAAAAAAAATAAAAATTTTCAATCATACCTTCAATTGCAAGTCTAAATTTTTTATTTATTTAGAAAATTGAATTGTAATAGCACAAATACTTATTAATACTGATGAAATAGTAGGATAATAAATTCCAGAAAACATGGTTGTAGCATCATAAAAAAGTCTTAAAAATTCTAATAGTTCATTAGTTTCTTCCCAATCTTCTTCACAAATTCTATCTAATGGGTTAGCATTATGAGTATTAAACACCATTTGTATGGGTCCTTTATATTCCTAAGCAACTGAAAGCATTTCGTAAAAAGAATTCCACCTTGTTTTAATATGTCTTGAAATTTTTCTTGGTGGCAAATCACATAGTACACAACGCTCATTAAATTCCCTAATTCTAGCAGCTCTATGAGCATAAAAAATTCAAGCAACAACACATATTCAATTTTCATACAACCACAATCAAATAATGAAATATCATCGTGTACAACTAAATTTAATACATGTGCAATACATTTAACATGAAAAACATTAACATCAATTGGACATAATCTAGTTTTTAACATACTAGCATCATTTGTATTATTAGATGCATTATCTAATGCGACAGACATTACTTTATCTATAAGCATATAATAATCTAAAACACTCAAAATATTTGAAGCTAAATATGCACCAGTTTTTTTCCCTACACATTCTTTATAACTTAAGATTCTTTTTTGCAAATTCCAGTTATGATCAATCCAATGTGTTGTAATAGTTAAATAATCATGTCCATTAACATTACGACCCGTGTCCGAAGTTATAGACACTCTACGATCTAATTTGCTAAAAAAAAACAATGAAGATATTGACAATGTTTACCTTGATATAAAAAAAACATCAGCTTTAACAATATTTCTTGAAAAACCTTTTAAAAGAAGGACTATAAGTTTGTTGAATATATTCAATAAAATCGGGATGTGAAGGAAAACTATAAGGCAAACCACAAACATAAATCATTTTAGCTAAATTTTTGCGATCTCTTTCCTTATTATATTTACATTGTGTTAGTGGACCACTGGGGTTAGAAGGATTTAATGTTCCTTGAACCATGTTAGAAGCCCCTACCGATTCATTAACATTAATATCAACATCATTAACTGGAATTTCTTCTTTTCTATCAGCTAATGCTTTAGCTTCTTTATATTAAATCACCACACAAGATAACAAATGTCTATTTAAGCCCCCCGTCCCACCTTGATCTCCACCTTGTTTATGTTTAAAAGGTTTCTTACACTTATTACAAATAACAATAGAGTTTTCCTTATCGAAAGTCATAAATTGCCACACAAATAGAAGTTTTAGGGCGTTGATACTTTACCTTCTCCCTTGTAGGAGGTATATGGGGTGGGCGTCCACAATTTTGCTCCGTTGAATTTGTAGTTTCCTTTGAAACTTCTGTCACCGGATTAGTAGGTGTATCTTCTAATTCATCTTCTCCCGAATCAACTTCTACTTCTTCACCTGAATTTTCATCAAGATTAGGATTAATATTACCATAGCGTCGTTCTAAAATTTCATGATCGAGTTGAACATTTGAATTAATATCATAAGAAGTGTCACATAAGTAGAATCACTTGTATTAAATCTAACTCTAGACATTGATTTAGAAGAAGTACCACCACATTTACTCTTATTTTTTTTCTTACTACTTTTTTTATTAAAATTAAATAATGCCACTTGGGTCTTTCTCTTTTCCTTTACCGATATCTTTTTTGCTAGAACTCATATTTAATTATATGTAAAGTGTAATATAAAAATAATAATAACACAAAAATTAATGACGAAAAATAAAATATAAATATTATGAAGTGAATGTACCAAACGTCTGCGTTAATTGCAGACGTTATAACTGATTCTTGAAGCTTGTAGTTTGTTGTAACTTGTAATTTGGAACTCCAATACTTGATATCAAATATGAGAATTATATATATTATGATATAATATGAAAATTTAGAATTAAAATATATGTATTATGATATAATATGAGACTTAAATGAAATAAAAAATTAAGACTTAAGATTGAGAGGATATAGAAAATAGATGAGAGAATAGATGATTTTGTAAGAAATAATAAGGGATAGAGGGGTATTTATAATATTAAAAATGGGTTAAGGTGTAATTAAAATTATAGTATTAAAAGTAGGGGAGTGGTAGGGGTGTTGGGGAAGTGGAAAAGATGAATAAATCCATTGGTGGTGGTGATGGTGGGGGGGGGGGGGCACTAGCCGTTGCCCCAATGAATACAATTAAAAAAAATAGGAGATCCCGCGAAACCGGCCAGTTCAGTCGGGTCGGGATCAGGATCGGGATCGGGCCGGGTCGATGGGGACCAAAGGGTGAACCGGCCCCTAACTGGTCCCCTATCCTGAAGTCCCTCCAACCTGCGAAATCATACTGGATAGGGTTCGGCGAGACGGGTCTTGAGCCGGTGGCGGGCCGGGGCGGGCCGATCCGGTCCCCTTGCTAGCCCTATGACTAGTACAACGTCAAACACCAACAAACCTACTAACTTAATACACACACATTCTCTACACTGTTTTATCTAAAGTCATATCCTTGATAGCATAAATTATTATCTAATCACTTCTTCCTAATCGATAATTAATCAACCTAAAAAAAGTTACTAATCCTAAATATAAAAATCTTTTAGTGAAATAACATAACTTCCCCACAGTCTATAGAATTTTTTTTTCCCACACCCACCACGTGACTCCTTTTTTGAACCGTCAAGATAACTCTCCCCCACCTTTCATTGTGCGGTTCAGATTCACCCAAATTATCTAACCCTTATCACCAAATGAACGGTTTTAAATCCGACACGTGTCGTACCCGATTGAATATTATACCCCACGATCCAACGGATCCTGCATTTTCTCTTGCTCTTTTCTCCCTCATCTCTCTCTCTACCCGGCCGGAAATATTTCCCGGCGAAAAATCTCCGGCGAGCGTTTCTCCCCATTTTTGTTTTTCTGTTTTTATCCCATCTGTTTGTATACAATTTAGATTTTTCTCGCCGGAAAATCCAAACCCAGTTAAAATTTCCGGCTGAAAACATCATCTCCAACTCCCGGGAGATAAAGGGTTTTTTTTCGTTTTTGTTGTTTTAGCAGGAAAAGGTGTTTTTCTCGAGTACCCTTTTTGAATTTTGAGAAATTGGGGATTGGCGATGGCTGATTCAGACAACGAATCAGGAGGTCACAACAACGCGAACAGTGAAGGATCAACAAGGGAGCAAGACAGGTTCCTTCCGATAGCTAACGTGAGCAGAATAATGAAGAAAGCTTTACCGGCGAACGCGAAAATTTCAAAGGATGCTAAGGAAACAGTTCAAGAGTGTGTATCGGAATTTATCAGTTTCATTACCGGAGAAGCATCGGATAAGTGTCAGAGAGAGAAGAGGAAGACGATTAACGGTGATGATTTGCTTTGGGCTATGACGACTTTAGGATTCGAAGAGTATGTTGAGCCATTGAAGATTTACTTGGCCAAGTATAGAGAAATGGAAGGGGAAAAAACTACTATGGGTCGTACAGGGGAGAAAGATGGGGGTGGTGGAGATATGGCCGGAGGTGGTGGTGGAGTTAGTTCTGGGGGTGGGTATAACGGTGGTGGTGGTGGTGGTGGTGGGGTGGGTGGTGGTGGTATGTATGGTGGTATGGGTGGTTCAATGATGTATCATCCTCAAGGTGGTCATCAAATGTATGGTAGTCATGGGCCATATAATCATATGGGTGGGGGTGGGGGTTCCGGTGGTGGAGGTTCCAGTCAAGGGCGGAGATAGAATATATAAACTTCAAATTCCGACTCGATACCGAGCCAAAGTAGGTGGTAGTTGTGGTGGTAGAGGAAGTATACGGTATTTGTGGTGGTGGAGGCTTCAGAATAGAATATTATGAACTTTAAATTCTGGCTCAATGACACGCCAAAGTAACGATAACGATGATTGTGATGGTGGAAATATATTATAAACTTTAAATTCTGACTTTGCAATTCGATTACAAAGCCAAGCAAGGTGTTACAAGAAGGTGATGATAAATTTGGAAAAATTTAATCAAAATTAATCATATGATGTATCATTGTGTTGATAGCTAGTTCTATTACTTTACTTAGGTCCTTTTTTTTTTTTATA
This sequence comes from Solanum commersonii, assembly GCA_029007595.1. NCBI lineage: Eukaryota > Viridiplantae > Streptophyta > Magnoliopsida > Solanales > Solanaceae > Solanum > Solanum commersonii. The sequence goes on from JAJTWQ010000033.1 coordinate 1,104,515, forward strand.
TATATATAATTTATATTTTTGAAGCACATTGACATGTGAAGTTCAAAGGTAATGCTTTAGCTTCTTTTTTTCTTTTGAAGTTGGGAGTATTGGTAGTAGTGGGTTACATGTGTAGTACTTTTGTGGAGAAAAGGATATTGTTGATGATTTTTAATGGAGAAAAAAAAGTAGTAATAGTACTATATACATGATGATATATTAACCTTGAATGAAAGGCACTTGAAATATGTGAATTTAATGGGACAATGAATGAGATGCTATTTATGTTTTTTTTTTCTTTTAACTAGTATACTATGCTTTTGACAATTGCCACCACAAGACCTCAAATGTCACCTCTAAGGCAAATTTAAATGGCATAAAATATGTGTTTTAAATAAGTAAATACTTAGATTGGTATAAAATTAAATAAGTAGACGTACATTTTACGTGGTTAAATGTATGTAGGACGTCATTTAGGATGTGAATGGCACATAAGATGTCAAGTGGACACATATTTACTCGTTTAATTTTATATAAGTTTAAGTGTCTGTTTGTACATATCCAAAGTTAGAGGATATTATTATCATACGAATTCAAGTTAAAGAGCACGTTTGTGTATTATGCCAAGTAAAATTATGTGTTTGAGAGTATAATATTTAACTATACTCTATCTTTCTAGATCTCACTTTTGAGATTTACTGAATATATTGTTATTATTTCATGAGTTCGATAGAATGTAGTATTTAGTTGAATTTTGCGTGTAAAAAAACACTAATATAAATAAAGTTTATGTACATCTTAATTCACGAAAATATATAACAAATTTGAAATTTTGAATTTATCACTATACTTTTTTATTATTGATGTCATCAAAGGGACAATCAACTACTGTTGTAACACCTTAAAAACTAGCAAAATTATTGAATTTACCGTCTCATTTCAAGATTTATGCCCTATTTATCTCAAAATATTTGTTATCTTTTATTTTTGAGGTGTATTTCTTTACCATATTGATATAAGAAGTTTTTAACTTATACTATTATTTTTCATATTGTTTCCTAATATCTTAATATTAATATTTTATAACTTTCAAATATCTTTTAATGTATATCTTAAAATATTAAATTAATTTCTAACTTGAAAACTATTTTTTGATGAAAATAAAAACTAGTAATAGTAGCAGCAGTTAGGTTTTTCAGTTAAAGAGTTGCAGAAATATATATATTACTCCATATTAATATGAAATTGACTGCTGCTAGACATTTGCGGCAAATGTTAAGAATAGGACATGTTCTGTCTAAATCAACAAGATAAAAAGGGTAAAATTTATAACGTGCTAAATTCGTAGTACTATTTTTTAAATATTTTTTTTTGTGTTTTTACTCGATGTTCGTTATCTGATTTGGATATCAGATAAATTGATTTATGTTGAGTCAATGGTGAATTGAGACTATAGAAATAGATTTTCTTTTTTTCTTTATACTAAAAATAGATTATCCCTTTTTTATTTGTTTATCTTAGAAAATCAAAAGAGATTAATCATTTTCATCCAATATTACTGTTATCATTAAATAATTACATAAAATATAAATAATCAATAAGTACATAAATTTATAATACATAATTAATAAGATTAATTTAATAAACTAATACTTTCTTAATTATTATGAACTTTTAGCTCTTGCCAACTGGATTGGGCTTTGCTAAGATAAGGCCCATACATACTTTATATTTTTGGACAAAAATCTACCCTCTCCCTCATAAACGATTTTCAATTGTTTTTACTATTGCATTCTAAAGAAAAGAATTTTAATCTTGTATTTTAAAAATTAGAGGCATTTATAACATACAAAAACATCATCATAGGATGTGGTGCAGCGGATGAGACTGATCTTCCCTTAATCAGATGTAATGACCCTCCAGGCCATTTCCTTTGTTTTCTGATCTTTTCAGCGTTTAGAGCTTTCCTGTAGTGACCCCAAGTCATTTATGACTTGTTGAGACTGACGACAGTCCGGTTGCTTGGTTGTTTTCTTGAGTTTTGTGTAAGTTTCCGTGTTTTGGGAGCTTTTAAAACTTGAATGGTTGATTTCGATCAAAAGTTTAGCAAAGCGAGCGTTTGGGTTAGAAGGACCTTATGTGCGGATCCCGAGGCTTCTGGACTCATTCTGAGCCACCTTATGTATTTTGGCTAAAATGGAGCTTGGGTGTGGGATCCACTTTTTGTCAAAACTTCCAACGATTTCTTAGGTCATGATGATGTCAGAGGTCTTAGATATGAAAAAAAATCGTTGATGGGAAGCATTTTACCCCAAATGGGCGATGTGAATCAGAATTAATTGGACACTAATATGAATACTTTAAAATGAAAGTAAGACATAATGTAAAATTGTAAATTGACATATAGAAATATTAAGCCAAAGAGAAACTTATAGAAGAAAATGAACTCACACCTATTATGTGAAAGACTCTTGTATATCACAATTAATAGATTATAAGTTAAGGTGATCTCCACCAACATCTTTATAGTTAGATATTTGAGAAAAGTAAAGAACATTTTTTGTGTTTCAACTTTTGATTAATTAGTATAAAATTTCATATGTTTTTTTATTTTAATTAATATATAATTAGTAGGTAGTGTGAAAGGAGAATAAAGTAATGTTTAACTTTTTTTAACAAGTAATAACAGTAAATCTTATAAAAGGTGTATTAAAAAAAATACTTCTACCAATTACTCTAACTAAACCAACCTAACTTGAATAAACAAATAAAGAACACGAAAACATTGTTCTTATATAAGGTGCGCAAATATTAGGTATTCATAATCATCATTCTATATAAATGTCATTAAATATTTTAACGACGTATGATGTAATGATATTAACTCAATTATTATTAAATATTTTTGCGACAATAAATATATAGTTATTAAAAATAAAATTGATTTCCACTAAATTTTTTTATTGTAGTGTCTTACCTTTACGAAGTCATAACGTTTTCCTAGTAAATTATAAGTAAAAAATAGGGATAAGGGTCTGAAAAATACCCCAACTTTGGTTGGATTTGTTGTTGCGATACTAAACTTTCATGAGAACCTATTACCTCCCTAGACTTTTTAATACCGTGTTTTTTACCCCTTGAACTATTTAATAGTGTATTTTAAAGGTATATATGTGCCCACGTGGACACATTACTATTTATAATTTTACATTATTTTTTATGTCCACGTGGGCAAATATATATGTTTAAAATACAGTATTAAATAGTCTAAGGAGGTAATAGGTCCTCATGAAAGTTTAGTATTGCAACAACAAATTCGATCAAAGTTGAGGTATTGTTCAGACCCTTATCCCTAAAAAATATTACTTCTTATGATAACTAATAGCTTTGTTTACTTATCCAAACAACTAAAAATAAGTAAAACAGTCTTTTATTATCTAGAAAAATATTTTCTAAGAAATACATTTCTCAATTAAAAAAATTTCTTCATACCAAACACACTTGGAGTCTACCTACTTAGTTATATAAGAAGAAGTAGATATATTGATCATATGAATAAAATCAACGCCTTCAAAATTAGTATTTTCTTTACTTTAAATCCTCCTATAAAGAACGTTACAACGAAATCATGTACGTCTAATATTATTCACCTAATAGGGAACCAAAGATGAGTGAGAATTAATAAATTAGTTAGTTAATAAAGTTGATGTAAGTCATAAGAATATTTAATATAATCATCTTTTCTGACTGATTCTAAAATGACAAATCTAATTTTATTTATATTCATATTATAAGCAAAAAATTTCTACGAAAAGTCTTTTTCACATATCAAACATCAATTTGAAATTAATAAATAATTTTCTACTTTGTCAATTTGTGATGTATACGGAGTACTTACTAACGCCTTTAATAAATATATCAACGATAGAACTACTCTCATGCAAATTATGAAAATGACATTAGATCTAACTATGATTAGGCTTATTCACCATCCACATTATTATTAATATTATTAATATAGCATTAGTGATATATGTTGCTTAGTGGTGTTCACAGGTTGGTTTGAATCGGTTATTGGCCAAATCTAAAACCAAACCAACTTACTCGGTTTTAAAAATATCAAAACCAAACCAAACCAAACCAAATATAATATACATTTATTGGTTTGGTTCGGTTATTCAGTTATTAACCATACACAAAAATAAAAGAAATAATTCATTCAAAATGTGAAAAAAGTAACTACAATTCATTCAAAATGAAAAATAGTTAAAATGAGTGACAATACCGAACTTTCTATAACTAAATTTACTATGAATAAAACTTTAAAATTTACTATTTTGGCCTAGAAGGAAGAGACAATAACATTTTGAGTCCCACAAAGAATTGCCATATAGACACCCATATACATGAAATCATTAAGACAAATGTTTTCACCTTGGACATTTTTGCTTTCAATAAGTAAATTATAAAGAAATTTTGATGAAAACATAAATAAGATATTTAAAATTGTTTATAAAAATAATATGTTAAGTATGTATAATAATAAAATATATGTATATAATTTATTGGTTCGGTTCAGTTATTTATTCGGTTTTTTCGAACCAAACCATAACCAAACCAAATACTATCAGTTTTTTAAAATCTAAAACCAAACCAAACCCAAATAAAATTGGTTTATTTTATCAGTTTGGTTTAGTTTTTCGGTTTGATTCGGTTTTTATTCAAACGGTGAACACCCCTAAATTGTTGCTTATTAACAATATACTTTACCAAGAGGAAATTAAATTACGGCGGATTTTTCAATGTCTTTTTTTTTTTGTTGCAAAAAATCTTTATTATTTTGCGCATAAGAAATCTGAAAGGATCATGTTCACCCACTTGTCTATTTTTGACTCAATTCATATATATATATATATATATATATATATGAATTGGATGGACAGACATTTACATTTTTCAGCATTTTTTGGTTTTTTAAATTCATTTTTCTTCCTATAATATTTTTTTCTAGGAATATATTTTTGTTTAGAATTTTTTTTTCTTTTTATTAAACCTTTTTTAAGTTTTCTTTTTTTAGAAGGTTTATCATCAACACACACATATATATATATGATTTTTTTCAAAATTGTTTACTTTTACTCACCATATTTAAAATTGCGATCAACTATTCTCTCGCCGTTATAAAACTAATGGTACATATTCGTCTCAACTAATTCTGGATCATTTTTAATTAATTTATTTGGAGGTTTGAGATTTTAATGATGAGTACTACGTAGTTTATCAAAATGGAAATAATTAGAAGTAAAGTCAAGAAAACTCATGAGAGTTTATAAATAGAACGTGTTAATAATTATAATTTATATTCAATTTGTAACAACAATTGACTAATGACTAGTTAGCTACTTCATAAACAAATATTGCACTTTGAGTTACTCCCTATGTTCCACATTATTTTTTATTTTTTGCTTTTCGAAATTCAAATAATATGAATTTTAATTAATATTTAAATATTATCATATTGACATATATAATAGGAATTCCCACTTATAGTAATTTATAATTTTTGAATAATAATATTTTTAAAATATTAAGTTGATAGTCTAATAAAAAATATACACCTTCCATATATCATCTATATATATTTATAAATATACCCCTCATTTACAAACACTCATACATCTCCTTTTATATTTTTCACACTTATATACAAATACATTTTATTAGCTATCTATCGCCCAAAAATGATGCTCTCGTTGGAGAAATCCTCGATTTCTCTATTCCTCTTACTATTTCTCGCTATCACCACCATCTCCTCAGCCCACAATATCAGTCTTATACTCGCCAAACACCCTGAATTCTCAACCTTTAACCGTTATTTAACCCTAACTCACTTAGCTTCCGAAATCAATCGCCGCCAAACCATCACCGTTTGCGCGGTGAATAACGCCGCCATGGGCGACCTTCTCGATAAACACATGTCCATTTATACTCTCAAGAATGTTCTCTCTCTACATGTTTTTGCAGATTACTTTGGTTCCAAGCAACTTCATAGGATTACTAAGGGAACAACCCTAACTGCCACTCTTTTCCAAGCAACAGGTAAGATTCAAAATGACATATCGATGGGTCGAGTCAAATTTGTACAGATTAAAACCGGGAAAATTAATAAACATTTGGAATAATAACCACCTTTTAGCCTCAGTTTGAAAAATAACTATTATTACGAAGTTTTAAATTTCACAAGTGATCAAATTCATAATAATATTCTGAAGGTCGCTTGTGAAATTTAAAGTTTATAATAATAGTTATTTTTCAATTATAGAACAGAGAAAAGGCTAATAAGCACAATTTCAACTAAACATTCATCCAAAATTTGCTTTGGTCAAGATGGGTCATAAGTCAACCCACCAAATATGATCCCTCCATTTTTTTTATTTTTCTTTTGAAAAAATATGTAAATTTAAATATTAAGTTCTTTTATATTTACACAATTTTCTCTATATCTCTACCATTTTTGGGTTGCATTTATTATATCGACCCAATAGTTTGACAGATCATTCCGAGTTCAAGATGTCATGTCAAGTCAACAAACAAATCATAACTCAACCTATTAAACCAGAGTTCTTTGAATGAATTATTAAAAAAACGTCTGATTTTATTATCTCTAGATTTAATTGAACCTACTATATATTTTTAAGTTGAGGCTATATAGTTAATGGATATTAGCCCTAGTACACTACTAATTTCATTCATATATTTTTTTCAAATAAGACAATATTTCTTGAACTCGTGACTTTATTAAAATTTTGAATTCGTTTCTACAGGTGAGGCTCCCGGAACCTCAGGGTACGTCAACATCACTAACATGAAAGGTAAAAAAGTAGGGTTCGCCACAGAAGACAACGATGGTCATTTCTCATCGAATTTCGTCAAATCCATACAAGAAATCCCTTACAACATCTCCGTCATACAGCTAAGCAACATCATCACATCCCCCGCCGCGGAAGCTCCCGTTGCTGCTCCGGCAGACGTTGATTTAATTGATTTAATGTCCAAAAAAGGTTGCAAAGAATTCGCAAAACTTTTACAAAATACCCAAATTTCGAAACAATTTATCGATCTTATGGAAAATGGTCTAACAGTTTTTTGTCCGATTGATAAAGTCGTTAACAATTTTTTACCTAAGTACAAAAATTTAACAAAAAATGGACAAATTTCTTTATTATTATACCATGGTATACCAGATTATCATTCTTTAGGCATGTTAAGGTCAAAAAATGGATTTATAAATACTATGGCAACAACAAAAGGTAAAAATAATAAATATGATTTTTCTATAAAAAATGATGGAGATAATGTAAAATTAGAGACAAATGTTGTAACAGCAAAAATTACTGGAACTTTATTAGATGAGGAGCCAATAGCAGTTTATAAAATTGATAAAGTTTTGCAGCCAAGTGAATTATTTAAATCACAATCTATTAATTCCGACAACAGCGCGATGGGGCCAAGTTCTGGTGCTGATAATGGTGATGGTGATAGCAATGATGATGGTGAGACGACTAATAATAATGGGGGTATGATTATGAATGTGAATGGTGGTTGGTTTGTGACCTTTGTTTTGAGTATTGGTTTGGTATTTGGTTGAATAACTTAATTTGTGTTTTTTTTTTGGTATGCATGCAACATTATTTGATTGTATATTGTTTGATGGAAAAATAACCCTAAGTTTGCATTTTGTTATTTTCTCTTTGTAATTTTTCACTTCTATTCTATGGTAATCTTAGTTTTATAGTTCTTTAGTTTATAATATAAAAAAGATTACATGCAAATGGAAGTATGTAATTGAATAAAGTGAAAACAACAACTATAATATATCGGTGTACGTAATTCCAGAAAGTAGAGTCGAGGGAAGGTAGAGTCTATGTTGAGTTGCAGACTTTACTTCTACATTAGCAGTAGAGAGGTTGTTTCTGATAGATCCTTGGCTCAAGACAAAAACAGTCTAGAAAAAGACATAATAGAAGTATAAGAGACGACAAATAGTAACAGCAACAACAACATATCTCGATCTAGTGAAATTCCACTAAGTGAAGTCCCGAGAGGGTAGAGTATTTACAAACCTTACCACTACTTCATGGAAGTAGAGAGACTATTGTCGGAAGACTCTCAGCTCAAGTGCATCAAACCTTAGTAAATAAGAAGAAAACAATGAAGAAATTAAGCATAACCATTAATAAGAAAAGAATTGTAAAGTCTACAAGAAAGAAACGACAATAACGTAACAACAATAAAATAGTGTGATAATTGAAACACAATCAACAACATAAGACAAGAACTACAAGAGTGTGACTAGTACTACAACATACACTAATTAACAAGCCTAAACCTTTGCAAAGCAAGACAAATACTTTATCCATACAACAAATACTAACAAAAACAACAAATAGTAGCAGAACAATATTATAACAAAATAATATTATAACTGAACCACACGAAACAACTGATAGAAATAAAGTAAAAAATTATGTTAATATTTCAGATATGTTGAAAAAAAAAAAAGTTTTCTTTTCGACCGAAAAATAATTCATTTATTAATTTTTTTAAAAAATTCCGTTACCGGGAATCGAACCCGGGTCTCCTGGGTGAAAGCCAGATATCCTAACCGCTGGACGATAACGGATTGTTGGATAAATATTGATGTAACTTTTATTTAAATGTTATATCCTATATATGGTATAGAAAGTTGTTGGCAGAAAAAATAAAATTGGTGGTCCAACTAATAATTAACTATAATAATTAGGTAAAGAAATATTGTAATTCTATTGAGACAAGAAAACAATTATTGTAGTCCTATCTAGATGATATTATAAATATTGAATAACAAGAAAAAAGAGAAAATTTCTTTCATATATGCGTCTCTTGATCTTAGTTTCCTCATCTTTATTTCAGGATACAAACTAATTGGACTTAATTATATAAAAAGAAAAAACTAAATATACAAGATAATTTAGAAATAATTATAGAGAAAAATATAACATTATATCCATAGGGTTCAATTTTTTTTTAAAATCCAGTTCACCAAACTAACATGAGACAAAAACTTTTGGTGATAAAAGTTAGGTCAACATTTAAGATATTTTCGTCTATAAATATTAGTATAATTTATTTTGTATTTTATTTTATTTTATTTATATATTATAAAAGGGAGTTTAGGCCTAAGTATAATATATAATATTCAAGATTGGGACTTTTCCCAATCTTCAATATTATATATTATACTTGTGGGACTTTTAAAAGCTTTTATAATATAGTAGAATATATATATATAGAAAAGTCTCAATCAAGGAAATGGAAAAGTCCCAATATATCATTTACAAATGACTTAAAAAGCATTAAAAATTACAATAATTATCAATTTAAAATATTTAAAAGCTATATAATAAAATAGGTTGACTCTCAGAATTCTGTTAGGCTCACATATATTGAGACAGAAAAAATAACACATATCATTTTAAAATTACCAAAAAAGTATTATAAATAATAATAATTAACAACTTAAAATATCTGAAAGACATTTTAAAAGGGTTAATTTTGTAATTTTATCCATATCACATAAATTAGGACAAAGTGACCCGGTGTGTACGTTATTTCAAAGTTACATAAAAATATTATAAATCACAATAATTAATAACTTAAAACATTTTTTTTAAAAATATGAAAATTTGGATGACTCTCCAAATTTCATTTGTGTCACATAAATTGAGACAACAAAAATAACATATATTGGGTCCATTTTAATTTATTTGTCTTATTTTTTTATATTTAAAAATTGCGTAAAAATACTATAAATCATGATAATTGACAACATAAAATATGTTTTGAAAAAAATACAAAAAATTCCACTGATTCTTGAAGTGAATCTATCGTCAAAATACTATAAATCATGATAATTGACAACATAAAATATTTACAAAATGTTGTATGCGGGTAGTCTTATTATGCCTTAAATAGCGTCAAATAAAGTACAAGTTTGTGATAAAAAAACTTATCCTTTATCCACGCAAACAATTACTTCAAAAACTCGGTTATTAGCCCCAAAACATACCATTTATATTATTGGGCCCGTGCATAGCTCGGGCAACATTATCTAGTCTATATTTAGAATTAGGAGATCAAAATTCTATTTTTGTCTATTAATATTAGTATATTTCATATAAGAAGTAGGAAACCAAAATTGTGTTTATGTCAAAATAGGATTTGTATAGTGAAAACAACAATATTGGACTTAATATGTTTATAGATAGACTTGCTAACGCTAATTTGGACAAAATACGTCGATGGATTCAATATTAGTATCAAAACCTAAGTATCCTAGAAACAATTATAATTCCACCCAACATATTCCCAATGTTATCATAATTGATATACTCACGGAACTTCCCGTGAAATCACTTATAAGGTTCAAAGGCGTTTGCATATCATGGTATTCGTTAATTAAAGATGAAAAATTCGTCAAGCAACACTATGATACTCACAAAAATTGTCAAAAGAACTTTATGATTTCGAAGGGACACCCGATTTTCCACCACTACACTATGCATGGACGTCCCTCAACTTGATTCTAGTAATATAGTCTCTCTTGTCGAGTCTCCGATTCCAATCGATCAGTCACTAAAGGTATACCCTGACATTCAATATTTCTCATCTAATGGGATACTTCTTATAACATATTCTGATGACATAATTGTTATGTGGAACCCGACCACTAGAGAATCAAGAAGAATTCCTAGTCCAATTCTCAATAAACATGGTGGTCATTATAACTTTTGCTACTTTCCCCGTATTGACGATTACAAAATATTTAGACTAGGATATGATCACAAGGAGATTGATATATTTTCAACAAAAGGTAACACGTGGAAATCAATTGGCACGTTTCCTCCAAATTATTATTTCTTAGCTTATAACGTTGTTATGGCAGATGGAATTGTTTATATGACGGCAAAGAGGAAGGAAAATTTATCTAATTATACTATATTACGTTTTTGTTTGGAGAAGGAACAATTTCAAGAGGAATTATTGTTTCCATACGCGATACCAAGGAGTAGACATTTTTTGTTTTCTCTAGGAGAAAAACTTTGTTTTATTAGATTATTGGAAGGTAATCATAAGATCAATCGTGAGTTTTGGTTGTATATGATGAAAACAAATTCATGGAATAAGATATTGACACTTCCATTAACTCGAGAAAATTGTGTGAGACCTTTGAGTTTTATGAAGAATGGAGGCATGATGTTTCAAAAGTTCGATAGCTCTGGGTTCATGGCTTACAATTCAACAACACACAAATTGGAACAAGTTAATGTAGCTGGAATTGAAGGACTTTACTTCAGTAATATCATAACCTACATGGAAACTTTATCGTCTCTTGATTGGTAATTAGACAAGACATAACAATTAACATACAGGCGGACATTCACGTGAGAAAGCAAAGATATATCCCCTTGTTTCAAATCCATTATTACTTTTTTCATCAAAGTTATTTCTTCATCATGTTTTTTTTTTAATTATTATTAAAATCCTTTTATTCATATATCTCTTGTTCAAACTTATGTGTAGCGCCATAATAATATATTATAAGAAAGATTTACTATCCTGAATTTAGAGAACTTCTCAAGTGTTCACTATATTGATGATAAAACCATTCATGAGAAGTATATATAATTTGAGCAACTTGAATAAGTTTTTTATTCATCAAACTAAATCATACCTCTTTTAAAAGAAGTCAATAAAAAGTAAAAATATGGACTAATAGAGTTGAGATATACATAAGAATGTTTTGAGCATTAAAATTTAAGGAGAATACAAGAGTAACGGGAGCCAAAGTTATATTTGCATGCTTAAAAAATAAAAATTTCATATAAGAAAAAGTAATAATATTGAATCTCTTAAATATTCTTTCCATTATAATCACGAGTAAAACATTAAAATACAATACTATCAATAATTTCAATGAAACTAACTCTAAACTCTAAAGTACTATCACTATTCACTAAACACAAATCGCATTAAGGTTGAATCAACAATTCAACTCATGTCTTCAATTAAGATATCTTAAATCTGAAATATGATGAAAAAACTTTTTAGAAAGAAATAGATAAAAATTTCAAAAGCAAATAGCACACAAATAAAATAAATAGAGCTGAACTTACCATATACGTATTTGACTAAATGTCAATTATGGATGTATCTTTTCCCTCACTGCTCAAATCTGCAAAAGATTGCTAAAAGATGTCATCAAACAAGTAACATAAATAAACTCTTTACAATTAAAAAATAAGTATTTAAAAGTTTAAAATTTTACCATCTTCAAGTTGCTCAAGATAATCTAAATCCTCCTCCAATCTAACAGGTTAAGATTCAGATTGAAGCCAATCTTGAAGACAGATTATAGCTTGCACCAATTTAGGAGTTAATGAACTCCTAAATGAGTCTAGAACACGACCTCCCGTACTAAATGCACTTTCTGACGCAACAGTAGAAATTAGTATTGCTAACACATCACGAGCCATATATATCACCAAGAAGAGGAAATCTATTTGAATTAATTTTCCACCAAAGCAAAATATTAAAATTATCACTTTCAACTTCAGTTTCTTCAAGAAGATATTTTTCCAATTCCGTCTTACTCATACTTCCACCTTCAACTCTATGTTTCTGGTATTCTAGTTGCCATGCATTTCCTGACATATCAAATGTGTTGGTAGCCGCCACAATAGGCAATGAAGACTGAGATCTCGTTTGATATTCATTAATTCAGTATTTTCATTTTCCATCAATCCATTCAAGAAGTAATAAACTCCACTGATTTCTTGGAAATGAAGTACATTAGATGTGATATATAATGAACCTGAAATTCTTATGGTAAGAGTATATATAAAAAGTTTCAAGAAATTCTTTCAAATGTCTCACCTTCATCCAATCACCACTTGTAACTGAACCTGCAACCATTAATTCCATCGATGTGTAAGAAGATAATTCAACAAACCAAAATCAAGGCAGACATACCTTACAAAGGCTTTTTCAAATTGTTGTGCCGCCTGTTATCCAACATTAAATATGTGGAATTCCATCTAGTCCAAACATAACATTTTCTTACATGCTATCTTTTCAATGTCACAACAATCTTTTATATCTTGCCTGACATATCTTACAACTTGCCTAACACGTTTCACTGACTCACCAACTTCCTTCAAACCATATCTTGAACAATTAGATTGATTATATGAGCCATACACCTCACATGAAGGTGTTAGTTCCCCATTTACTCAATTGTTTAGATAGCTCTTTCAGTACTGTGGTATCATTCGAACTAGCATTGTCAACTGTAACAGTAAATACATCCTCTAAACCCCAATCCAAGTAAACATTTAGTAATCACATCAACCATATATATCATCACCTTTATGACTAGAAATTGGACAAATATTTATAGTTTATTCTTTTCTCCGAAGTCCACGTATCAGTTGTAACACAAATTAAAGAAAGACTTCAATTTATTTTTCTCTTCACAAAAAAACTCAAAACAATCCCTTGTCACTGTTGTACGAGAAGGAATTTGAAATAAAGGTTGTGCCATTTTCACAAACTGCTTAAAGCCTTCTTTTTCAACCATGCATACTAAAAGGTTGCTCATCTATAATTATCATCCGAGCTAAAGCTTTTCTTATTAACTCCTGATCTAATTTCCAAGTGTTAACAATTACATAAATCACCATGCATTCTGACCATCTAACTTTCGTTCAAAGTTTAACAGTGATTGAGTAATATCAACATTATTATGGATATATACCTACAATGCTTCCTCAGATCGATGAGTAATCATTTGTGATGTGCCATTGATTGTATCAGCTGCATAATTGTCCCCACAATGCTTACACTTTGCTTTAATAGCTCCATCTTCGTCAATCCATTTTTCAAAATGTTGCCAAACCATCGATCTTGGTTTCAAGGATTTTTTTTTTTTTTTTTGAAGAATCACTTGAAATAGGAGTCTCGGATATCTCTACATTTGAAACCGTGGTCCCAACATCATTAGTCTGAACTTCTGCCATCTATGTAAAATGGTAATTTTTTTTTATATAGGTCCTTTTCTGTCCATCATATCCCCAAATACAAATATTGTATTCGGCCCAAATTTATTACTTTTAATGTGTTTTCTATTTCCTGAATATTTGGAAAATAAAAAATAAAAAAATTGATCCTTTTCATAACGGGAAAGGAAAAAAAAAATCAGCAAAATTGTGTTCTATTTTTGGTGCACTATTTAGTATATTCATATAAGTAGGAAACCAAAATTGTATTCATGTCTAAACAGGATTTGTATTATATTGGACTTAAATAAGTTTATAAATAGACTTGCTTATAACGACGTTAAGTTGGACAAAATATACTTCGATGGATTCAATGTTTGTATCAAAACCTAAGTATCCTAGAAACAATTATAATTCTGCCCAAATTCTTCCCAATGATATCATACTTGATATACTTGCACAACTTCCGGTGAAATCACTTATCAGATTCAAAGGCGTTTGCAGATCATGGTATTCATTAAATAAAGATGAAAAATTCGTCAAGCAACACTATGATACTCACAAAAATTGTCAAAAGTACTTTATGATTTCGAGGGGACACATGATTTTTCACCACTACACTATGGACGTCCCTCAACTTGATTCTAGTAGTATAGTCTCTCTTGTCGAGTCTCCGGTTCCAATCAATCAGTCACGAAAGGTATTCCCTAGCATACAATATTTTTCATGTAATGGGATACTTCTTATAACATATGCTGATAAAATAATCATGTTGTGGAACCCGGCCACAAGAGAATCAAGAAGAATCCCTAGTCCAATTTGGAGTAAGACCTGTGGTCTTTATAATTTTTGCTACTTTCCACGTATTGCAGGCTACAAAATATTTAGACTAGGACTTGGAATTGCTACTGATGACATGAATATTGATATATTTTCAACGAAAAGTAACACGTGGAAATCGATTGGGATGTTTCCTCCAAATTATTATTTCTTAGGTGGTAACGTTGTTATGGCAGATGGGATTGTTTATATGATGGCGAAGAGGAAGGAAAATTTATCTAATCATACTATATTATGTTTTTGTTTGGAGAAGGAACAATTTCAAGAGGAATTATTGTTTTCATACGCGATACCAAGGAGAACACATGTTTTGTATTCTCTAGGAGAAAAACTTTGTTTGATTAGATTATTGGATGGTAATCGTGAGTTTTGGTTGTATACGATGGAAACAAATTCATGGTATAAGATATTGACGATTCCATTAACTATGAAAAATTGTTTGAGACCTTTGAGTTTTATGAAGGATGGAGGCATGATGTTTATGAAGGAAGGAGGCATGGTGTTTCCAAAGTACGATAGCTCTGGATTTGTGGCTTACAATTCAACAACACATAAATTGGAACAAGTTAATGTAGCTGGAATCAATGGACTTCACTTCAATAAGGTTATAACCTATGCGGAAACTTATTCCTCTCTTTATTTGTAAGAGGTAATTAGACAAGACATAACATTCATGTGAGAAAGCAAAGATTAGTATTAGTTTTTTTCATCAAAGTCTTTTTTTCATCCTCTTTTTTTTTTTTAATCAAACTAAGCTCCTTTTATTCATTTATCTTGTGTTCTAACTTATGTGTAGCGTTACAATAATATTTCGTAAGGAAGATTTTCCATCCTGAATTTAGAGAACTTCTCAAGTGTTCACTAATGTTGATGTAGATAACAAATCAATGGAGCTAGCTGACTGTTTCGTGGCGAGTTTGTTGTGTTTTTTAAATTTGGTTGTGATGTTATGCAGATAAAAATCAATGAAGCCAACTGATGTTGCAGCCAACAGGTCTAGGTACTTGACCAACCCCCTGTCTTTTGCATCAGATTTATTTTCTCTTTTAACATAGTTGTTGATTTTATTATGTAGTTATCAGTTGGAAGCCCTTGCCGCCTTCTCCCTATATATAGCTATTCTTGGTCCCGACTGTTGTTCTGGTATGTAACTAATAATACTTTTGCTATAGGAAAAAATAACATCACATTGGAGTAATGCATGCTTTTTGCAATGTCCAGCTTAATTTTGAACAGCTCAAGCTTGACAATAGGTTGCATAAACTAGCGAGAGAGGATTTGATTGTTAATATCTTACGTGAAACTATATTTGCAGCTCAATGTAGGAAGTTGTAAGTAACTGTAGAGTAGCAGAAAAAATTAGCCATCTTCTGATTTGTAGATGGAAAACTCATTTATTGACCATTAATCCATCCAAACACAGATCAGAAAAACTCTTTTTATTCATTTATCTCTTGTTCTAACTTATGTGTAGCGTTGCAATAATATATCGTAAGGAAGATTTGCCATCCTGAATTTAGAGAACTTCTCAAGTGTTGACTATAGTGATGATAAAACCATTCACGAGAAGTATATATTAACTTTGATCAAGTAGTACTACCTCCTGTTGGAATATGTGCGTCCACTAACAGTCAATGGACCAGGTCCCTTGACACAGTAAGAACAAAATGTAAGCACAAGCAGTAGTCAACATCCACTATACATCAACGAACTAGGTCCCTTGAGTCAGCAAGAATAGTAGCTAAAATAAATGCAGAAAGTAAATGGCTGGAAGTAAAATCTGCACAATGATTTTATGTGGAAACCCCCCCCCCCTCCTCCCTTGCTCAAGGGCGGTGAAAACCACGACCTGTCCTTACAGGCTTTTCAAACCAAACTCCATTTCTTCCAAATAGAGCAACGATTCAGATTACAACAATTTGCAACCTAGGAATTTACCTCTAAATCTCTTCCCCCTAAATGTAGCATTCCACTACAAATAGAGCAACTAAGCAATATCACTATTGCCCACTAAGCTACCCGACAGAGAATAACTTAGAATTCAACTAAGCAATACATAGGTTGCCCACTAAACCACCACTCTCTGGATGATTTAGACTTTGATGATGATAATACTTCCTTGAAGATATAATCCTAAGATAACTAGACAGCTTGCAGCTCTATCAGGTCCCTGTTGCTCTTGATGATAATACTTTCTTGAAGATGACTTCTTCTTTTGAGCTTTTGGATTTTCTGAAATCCAAAACTTTGTTTGCCAAAACTTGAGTTTGTGTTTTGGAGGAGAGACTATATGAACTGAACACAAACTCCTTGAGACGACCTCATTGGCTGAGGGTCTGCTTCCCTAAAAGGGCGTGCACCTACTAGCAGCTTTTTCTGACAGGCGTCTTGTCGTCCTTTTTACATTTGCAGTCTTGCAGGGACCGAGTCCCTTGCAATGTTCTTTGTGAATTCTTGAAAGGCTTGTTGGTTCACTTCCTCCTTTGAATGAATGAATTTAATATGGTGTTTGTCATGTTGAAAATATCAACCATAAAGAGTTATTACCCATTGGACAAACACTCTCGTCCATTCTGATTGGTTCAGTACGCTGGCGCCTCACCAATCATTGACGGGACAGCTTTACAGTTGTACCCCATTATGCATCTGATTAAGAGAACTCTGCCAGGGACCAGGTCCCTGTGTTTGTGAGCCACTGAAACAAACAATCTCGTCCGCTCTTCCTATTGGTGCAGTACACTGCACTTTTCACCTACCACCTGATGTGACAGCTTTACAGTTGTACCCCATTTGGATCTGGACAAGAGCACTCTGCTAGGGACCGGGTCCCTACATTTGTGAGGATCATCAAAGCAACTAGAATATAACATTTTCCCCCTTTTTGATGATGACGCACAAATGTTCCTCACACTGAGTTTGTTCATTCATTTGCCCTGTTGTCAGTCCCGATAACAAGGATCTGGTCCCTTGTTAGATCCATAAGTTTGTTAAATTATCAAAACTTAACATCAGCTCCAAAATAACATTTTCTCCCTTTTTGATGATGACACACTTATTCATCGGTTCCCCCTTTCACCAGTTCCCCCCATCAACAAGACTCTTCAGGTAACTGGATTGATCCCAAATTTGTCAAATCATCAAAACTTTTCATCATCAACAAAATAGCACCTCCAATGTTGATGTAGATAACAAATCAATTGAGCTTGCTGACTATATTTCGTGTTTCTTGGCGAGTTTGTTGTCTTCTTTTATTTGGTCTAATGTTATGTAGATAAAAATTAATCAAGCCAACTGATGTTGCAGTCTCTAAAAACCAGCAATGGCCTCAAATAGAAAAGTACAACGGCTGCTCATCGAGTTCATGGATCTCCTCTCAGACACAAATTTTGAACAGAGCAACGTCGCAATCACCACATCAACTGAAATGAATCTTGAACAAACCAATGTTGCAACCACTACAGATAAAATGGATACTGATCTCCCTATGACTCAAAGGGCAGCTCCCAAGACACTAATAACTGATCCGACACCTTCCATGACTGTTAATGACCGAGATAATCCTGCTCCTCCTGCAGTACAATCAACTGATCATGTTGAGCCTTCTACACCATTGAAAGATCCTATTGACTCCGCTCAAGAAGGAACTGATGAAGCTAAAATTAAATCTCTACCACCTCCGACAGATCAAATGAATTTGGATCCACCTGCATCAGTTGAATCGGAACCATTAATTCCATCAACAATGGAGAAGGTTTCTTGATATCTATGTTTTCATAGATTAGATGACGTGACAGTCACCTTAAAGTACTGCTAACGAAACAACTGATGCTGTGGACTATAAAACGATCTTCCACATGCAGCTTCCAGGCTGAATGTCTGAGTGGACCGATGCACCTAGAAGGCGGTACCCAAATGTATGTAACTTGAAATCTTTTTTGTATGTCATCTACTTTTTTAAGCTCTGCAGGAAAATTCAAAAAGAAACCTGTCTGAGCTTGTCCAAGTCCGCATCGTGTAATATTATGGCAATACAGCAAAAGCAAATGGAAACCTAAACCTAATGCATAGATTAAGAGAATGTAAAGAAATCCAACATCTGGTAGATGTCGAAACCACAGCTGTAATAGAGGGAACGTTGACTTGGAAGGAAATGTTTACTGTTAGGATCATCCTATTTCTAAAAACATCAAAATTTAGTTCTCCAATAGGATAGGTAGTACTAGTTTTGGTGTCCGTGTTATGTACACTTGTTTTGTGCCTTATAAAACTCTTCACTTTCCTTATCGAAGGTATCATGTGCACTCCGGCCTTTTTCAGAAGCTTGTCAGTTCTTCTCTGTGATCTGCCCTGTCCTCCATCATAGGCTCAACTTATGGTCTTAACATCCTCGCTGAAACTTGATACACTTCTAAACATAGACCTCTGACACCATATTTGTCACGATTCAAATTTTCAGTATCAACATTAGTGGATATGAAAGGTTAATGAATCAGAAATTAGAGAACAGATATTGACATGGAAAAAGATCATCTTAGCTTGTTTTTGTATGAAGGCCGCAGAATCCAAATAAGACATTGATTTATGTCTTGAAGTCTTTTGTTGATATATACAAGTGTAAATGTGGTTGGGATGTTGGGGTCGAATAGAGAGGAATAATTGCAAAAGATTTATATAGCCGTCCTCAACTTTATTCAGGATGCATAGTTGAATGATGGCGAATAAGTAAAAGGTTGTGTTCCATACCTAATATTATTCTCTTGAATGAGAACGACAATTCTAAAGAATGGGACTAAGCAATTTTTTTAGATTTGAAAAAAAAAGAAAAAAAAAAAAAGATTCACTCTTCACTTGGGAGCAAACATTTATACAGATCATAATCCAAAAGAGGTTGTACGAACTCATTTGAGGCAATACTATGTTAAACTAACTCAATGTTCGAACAGCTCTCTAATAACCAAGCGATAAAACAGCACACACACTTTCTAAAAATGCACTTAAACTGGACATGGATGACACTAACTGATGAAGAGCAACACAAACTAAACTGAACATGGATGTCAAAATCACTTTATAGCTTCTACCAGACACAAGATGATAAACCAAATCGATTTCTACAATTACACCATTGACGTCCCTCAATTTGATTTTAGTCGTACTGCCTCTCTTGTCGAGTCTCTGGCTCCAATCGATCAATTACAAATGGTACTCCCTAACATACAATATTTCTCATCTAATGGGATACTTCTTATAAGATATACTGATGACATAATTGTTATGTGGAACCCAACCCGACCATTGGAGAATCAAGAAGAATCCCTCCAATTCGGAATAAGTGTGGTGGTCTTTATAATTTTTGCTACTTTTCACGTATTGATGAGTACAAAATATTTAGACTAGGACCATGGTGAAATAAATAATACGGAGATTGACATATTTTCAACAAAAGGTAACGTGGAGAAATCGATTGGCCCGTTTTCCCCAAATTATTATTTCTATGGTACTAGTGTTGCTATGCGATGGCGAGGAGGATAAATTTAATTTTGAATAAGCTGTGCATTATACTCCTCTGGCATGGCGCGATGCAGTAAGCATCCTTAAATAAATTAATTTTCAACTTATATCTTTTATTGGGCTAATTTTTATTACTTGCGACTCAAAGGATCTTTTATTAGCAATTACACTTAATAATTGACTTTAAAAATAAAAATTATAGGCTATAAAGTACGTGACTGAGGTGCGAAACACAATCCTTTTCATAACAGGAGAAGGAACAAATCAGTAAAATTGTTTTTTTTTTTTGGGTGCATTATTTAGTATATTCATATATGTAGTAGGAAATCAAAATTCTACTCATGTCTAAATAGGATTTGTATACTCAAAACAATTTTGTACTTAATAGGTTTATAAATAGACTTCCTACAGGTTAATTATTTGGACAAATACGTCGATGGATTCCATATTTGTATCAAAACCTAAGTTTCCTAGAAACAATTATTCCACCCAAAACATTCCCAATGATATCATAATTGATATACTCGTAGAACTTCCTGTGAAATCACTTATCAGATTCAAAGGCGTTTGTAGATCATGGTATTCGTTAATTAAAGATGACAAATTCGTCAAGCAACACTATGATACTCACAAAAATTGTCAAAAATACTTTATGGTTTCTATGAGACAATATTTTCGACCACTACACCATGAACGTCCCTCAACTTGATTCTAGTAGTACAACCTCTCTTGTCGTTGTCAAGTCTCCGGTTCCAATTGTTCAGTCACGACCATTACGATATTTTTCATGTAATGGGATACTTCTTATAACATATGATGATGATATAATCGTTCTGTGGAACCCGGCCACAAGAGAATCAAGAAGAATCCCTAGTCCAATTCGGAGTAAGACCAGTGGTCATTA
This sequence comes from Solanum commersonii, assembly GCA_029007595.1. Taxonomy (NCBI): domain Eukaryota; kingdom Viridiplantae; phylum Streptophyta; class Magnoliopsida; order Solanales; family Solanaceae; genus Solanum; species Solanum commersonii. The sequence goes on from JAJTWQ010000033.1 coordinate 1,125,845, forward strand.
TAACTTTTGCTACTTTCCACGTATTAAAGGCTACAAAATATTTAGACTAGGATATGGAGTTGTTACTGATGATATCAATGACATGAATATTGATATATTTTCAACAAAAGGTAACACATGGAAATCAATTGGCACGTTTCCTCCAAATTATTATTTCTTAGGCCATAACATTGTTATGGCAGATGGAATTGTTTATATGACGGCAAAGAGGAAGGAATATTTATCTAATTATACTATATTACGTTTTTGTTTGGAGAAGGAACAATTTCAAGAGGAATTATTGTTTCCATACGCGATACCATGGAAAAGACATTTTTTGTTTTCTCTAGGAGAAAAACTTTGTTTTATTAGATTATTGGAAGGTAATCATACGATCATTCGTGAGTTTTGGTTGTATATGATGAAAACAAATTCATGGAATAAGATATTGACACTTCCATTAACTCGAGAAAATTGGGTGAAACCTTTGAGTTTTATGAAGAATGGAGGCATTATGTTTCAAAAGTCTGATAGCTCTGGGTTCGTGGCTTACAATTCAACAACACACAAATTGGAACAAGTTAATGTAGCTGGAATTGAAGGACTTTACTTCATTAATATCATAACCTACGTGGAAACTTTATCGTCTCTTGATTGGTAATTAGACAAGACGTAACATACCTGCGGACATTCACGTGAGAAAGCAAAGATATATTCCCTTGTTTCAAATCCATTATTATTTTTTTCATCAAAGTCATTTCTTCGTCATGCTTTTTATTAAACTCCTTTTATTCATTTATCTCTTGTTCAAACTTATGTGTAGCGTCATAATAATATATTGCAAGGACGATTTACCATCCCGAACTTAGAGAACTTCTCAAGTGTTCACTATAGTGATGAGAAAACCATTCAGAAGAAGTATATATGATCTTTGATCAACTTTAATAAGTTTTCGTTTCTTCGAATCATCTCTTTTGAAAAAAGTCAATAAAAAGTAAAAACATGAACTGATAGATTTGAGTTATACATAACGATATTTTGAGCATTAAAATATAAGAGGAATACAAGAGTAATGGGAGCCAAGGCTGACCCACCATTCTATGTCGAGCAGTGTTGACTAACACTTCTTTGTTGAAAAGTTTTAGTATTATATATATATATAAAAAAAAAAATCGGAATGTAAGTACAAATAATATTAATGGCACTACTAAAAGATCAGAATATAAGTATAAATAATATTAAGAGAAAATACATAAAAACCCTCCTGAACTTGTCAGCTAAACTTACTTTGATACTTTAACTTTACAAATAATTATTTACCTCCCTAATCTCATTTCAAGTGAATTAAAATCCACCCAAAAAGCTGATGTGGAAAATAAAAAAAGAAAAGGCGAGTGAAAATGTAACAAATCAAAATAAATAAATAAATAGGCCTCTTTTTTTATTTTCAACCAATAAGGTTTCATCTTCCTCACACCCCACCACCCCACCACCTTTATCCACCACAACCCACCCTTTCATTCTTCGAAACCCCCCATCCCGCACCCTTCTTTCCCCTATTTCGAACCCCACCGACACCCACATGTAACACCCCGTAACTAGAAAGAAGTTAAAAAGAGGAAATAGTCATTTTTGGAAAGAATATAAATATCTGGAAAATTTGTCAAGTATGTTAAGTTGGATTTTTGGTCAAATTCAAACGACCATAACTTCTAGATCAGGATGAGTTAGGTGTGTTTCCAGATATAGTAGGAAATATCTTGGAGTAATCTTTCCAACGCCGCCGAGTTTACGGGATTCTGAGTTCGTATGCCCATTCGAAGTTGGGTTGTTTAAATAAGGAAAGTCCAATCCGAATTTTGAAAGGGTAGTTTGGTCTTTTCCTTACCCAATAAATTTAATTCATTTTAGTGAATTAATTAAGGGTCAAATCAGATTTTAGTCAGTTTAGAAAAGTTGAAGTTCACGCTAGGGCTTGGAGAAAAGAGAAAAGAGGAGAAAGGAGAAGAAAAATCAAGAATCGTCAAGAACGTTCGCGTTTGGTTGTGGATTTCGCCAAGGATTCAATCCTACGAGGTATGTGAGATCACATAGCGTTGGGTTAGTTCACCCACGCGCCAATCATAATTCAATTCAGCGAAGTATATTTGATTTGAAAGTAAATCCTTAGAGTGTTTTGATGAAATTCGTTTGAATTCTTGTAGGTTGAGTTGTTGAAGTTTTCTTGAGTTTGAGTCATGTTTTTGGGTGTGATTTCGAGTTGAATATAGTATATATTGAAGGTATAATCGATCCTAAGTGTTTGGGGAAAGAACTAAGTTGAAATAGAGGGTTTAGAGTTGAAAAACGACGGAGAAAAATTGAGGTTTTCTAGGCAAGGGTCTGGGGCGCCGCGCCAGCCAGAGTGCCCCACTTCAGTGTCTGAAGTTTGGGATTTGGGGCGACGCGCCAGCCAGAGCGCCACAACTTCAGCTCTGAAGTTTGTGATTTGGCGCCCTGCGCCTCTCAGAGCGCCAAAGACGCCAGCCATTCCCATTTCTCACCCATCTTTCCGTACTAGTTCCTTAGCAACGTACCTATGTTTTCTACTCAACTTCTATACTCTAAGGTATGTATAAACATCATGAAATCATCATAAACATGAGATCATGAACCTTGAATCCATAATCTAATTCAAGGAAAGTTAAGATCAAAATCAAGAGAAGTTCTTAAAGTTTTCCAAGAGTCTTTTCCAAATGTTTTAACTTTGTTTTAAGACTTAAAGTTCGAGTTGAGTAAAGAGTAAAGAGTAAAGAGTAAAGATTGAAGTTCATTTCTAAAAAGAGTATATGGGGACTATGTAATCCAAAGAGTTAAAATGTTTTCACATTTAAACAAGAAAGAAAACTTTGATTTCCAAGATAGCCTTTGAGCTAAGTTTTTGAGCAATTATCTCAAATCACAGAAAGAAGTATGTTTTTAAACATAAGAGTTAGTATCATATTTTGAGAGTAGTATTGAGCACCGATATGGGGGAGAGTTCAGACAACTCACAGCCCCCATAAACCATGTAGTCATCACGGGTAGAAAATGGTCATACTCTTTAGATGATTTCTTTAGTTCTTTTTAGCATAGACTAGTGGATCCACTTAGTAGTTCAGGTTCTATACCCTCGGCAAGGTATAGGACGGCCCTGGCAGCGTGAGGCAAAATGTTGTATCATCACAATAGCTCTTATATGATGGTTGTCGGTTAGAGAAACTCCCACAGAAGTAATTGCATTCTTATATACACAGTTTATTGTATAATACATACATTTCAGAGTTATATTGTATCTTTTCATACATACAGAGTACCATTGTATTTCCAAAATACATAGAATTGACATCCATGTTTTAAACAACTTTTCTTTATATTGCACTTGTTTTAAACTGCTTTATATTGAAATGAGTTCAGTTATGTTAAGTTAAGTTGAGCCAGGTAAGTTATTCAGTTTCTTTCAAGCTTATGTCTTGTTTTAGAATTTCCCTCGCATACTTGTTCGTACATTCAATGTACTGACGCCATTTGTCTTGTATTTTCTTATGATGCAGACCCAGGTAACTAGGATCATCATCCAGCGCCTCGTTGATCCAATTGAGCATTCAGAGTCAGTTGGTGAGCCTTCTTACTTTCCGGAGGGCTCCTTTGTTGTTATTATTTGCTTTTAGTATTTCATTTGTTAGGATGATCGGGGGTCTTGTCCCGACATTCATCTCAGTAGTTTTGAGACTTCATAGACAGTTAAATGTTAGTTCTTTAGTCTTTTCATTGTCATTATCCTGTGTTAAGACTTAAGTTTGCCTTAATTGCCAAATGAATGTTCCTTTATAACATTCCAGTTTATTACATAGATTTATCTTTGTTGAGTTAAGTCTTCCGCTGAGTAAGTAAGTTAGGCCAAGGGTTCACTTGGGGCCAACAATGGTTCTCGAGTTCCAGTCCCGCCCAGGGTATAGGCTCGAGGCGTGACACCACACTTGCCTCACCCCTTTCTTCTTCGAGCTTCCGTCCCCGCCACCTTCTTTTTTCTTTTTCGAAATACCTTCACCCATTCCTTCATTTCAAATTATTCTTGCTTATTCTTAAAAGTGATGAATAAGAAAAAAAAAATGAAAAAGCCAACAACTTATTGTTGCTTCAAGATCTTACTTATGGAAGGGTTTGTTGATTGTGATGAACTTGAAGCTTTTTTTAATAAAAAATTTATAATTTCTTCATCTCAAATTAGTTTTTTTAATTTGTATTATTTATTTATTTTGATAATGTGCTTTAAAAATTAAATGTTTTCTAGTCTTGGATCCATAGAGTTTGATTTTATTTTTGAGATTTTATTTTTATAATCTTGGATTAATTCTCAATTTGTTTTACTATCTTTTACCTTACTAAAATTGTATAAATAAAAAGAAACAAAAAAGAATTAAAAAAACTCAAAATTTATTTTCAAGGTGGTGTTGACGTGGCAATGAAATGGCGCATGTGTGTAATACACTTGCCATTATGAGACTGGTATTGTAGTGTTAGGGTTGAAAAAAATTACTTCAAAGATGTTAAGGGAGTATTTAAACGCCGTGTAGTTTAAGTGCTAAAGTAAGTTGTGCTGCCAAGTTCAATGGGTTTTTATGTGTTTTCTCTAATATTAATAACACTACTTGGACAAGAGAGCTTTCTTGGCTTGTTGGTTTGTGACGCTCGAACTCGATCATATATAAAAACCACCAATAAAAGAATAATTTATCTGACCTATGAAATAATAATATTTGTATAGGAGATATAAACATATAATAACTAAAATAAAAAAGTTGTAAGAAACTGTAGAGTAGCAGAAAAAATTAGCGAGAAATTTAAATGATGAACAAAATGGAATGGAATTGGAGTTGTTGAATTTAGTAATGGAACAAAACTATGTAGTTAATTGAGAGTCTTCCTGATTATTGTCGCATTGGACGAGATATATGGCGTGTTAGAGCTCCAATTTTTTGTTGGGATGTCGTCGAGGTTCACTTGCCTGACCGAGTTATGAGGCAATTTGGGTTGAAACAGATGATACCAACTCCATTTTTATTTGATTCGACACATTTTCACCATGATGGTTGGGGAAGACCAAATACAAATTGGGAGTTGGAGCATGCACAATGGTTGCCTTTTTGGAACCAACGACTTCAATATATTTGTGATGCACCAATCAATAATCATGAACCAGTTCGATATGATGACCCCTACCTTATTTGGTTTAGACGCATTACTCATCTTGTTATTGGTAATCCTACTTTGCGTCCTCAACAACAAGAAGGTTATGTGCCAAATTTAATGGCATACAAAACAATGGTAAGTATAAGTTTATGTTATTTTGCTTGTTTGAACTGATTATAATAAGTAGTTTATTTGTGTACTAAGAGACTTACTATGATCCAACGATAACCTATTAAGGTTTATATGTCATTAGCATTTGTCTGCCAACTCCCAGAATAAGCATTTTTGTGCAACAGAAAGACTTAGAATCTAACTAAAATTGTGTGAGTAGTTTGACAATTAATATTTTAAATATGTCCAGAATTTAGTGTAATACACCAACCCATTGTAATGTTATTGATATGCTGAAAATAATTATCATATATATCCTGCTACTTAGGTTAGATATACATTACAGTAGTTGTGCACTATATAATAGCTAATTAAAAGGAAACAATTCTTAACAGATAGAATAGTTGTGTGCAGTAGTTTAGCTACATTATATTTAATGAATTATGTACAATATGCAGCTGCGTTATATTCATTAATTTGATGGTTGATAAAGAAAAATCACTCGGTGATCAACCATCAATGGAGGATTTTTACATGTTTCGTGCAATGGTGCAGAATGAAGGAGAAAGATGTTTGACATATGTGCACGAGGCTGATAGGATCAATGTACAAGCTGCCGATTATATTATAGAAGAGATGATGTATAAGCTGACCATTTAATTTACATCACCCTATTCGTAGGCGGCGTTGCTGGTAAGAGGGCATGTGCTGTTGAGAAAGGACGAGTTCCTGTTGAAATGGACGGACGAAGAAGCCTCAGAAGATGATCAAGCAACTGGTGATATTGGTTCTAGTTCAAGGGGTCACACTCATCAGGAATTCACTCCTGTGGCATCAGGTATGACATATCAACCATCAAACTCTGAGATTCTAATACTTCGGGATAGCCAGACTGAAAATCGGTTCACCAGCACTCTGTTTCCAAAGATTCTCCTTTTCTTCTTGTGTAAATTCATCTTGACTCTCAAGAAAGTACTACGATATTCTTGAGATATTCGTATATACCTATCCAATAATTTAAACAAAGAACTCTACGAATAAGAATGTAATATATACAAGGAAAAGAAAAAAATAGTTTGAATGGAGTTCTTACATATGTCTCTTGAGCACGTGGCTCTAATCCATCTTTCTTCTTCTACGTGGGGTTCGTACTCTTCTTGACGTGAGTAACCTTGAACATCTTTGGTACAGACTAGCCTACCCAACTCTTTTTCCTGCAAATAACATATAGAATTTGATTTCATTAATCTCCAAAAAGTACTTATCAAAAAAGAAAAAAAATATTTTACTAAATTAAGAAAGTATACCATTCTTTCCTTCCTAGTAACCTGGCTAATAGCTCTACTAGTGTGCAAAGAGCCTCCCTTTTCTTACATGATGCCACAAATTTCAAAGGATCCAAGTCTTTCGTCACTTGAGAATGTCTTTGGTAATTATCGCCCTCAACATTTTGAGAATACCCCAAATTTTACCATGGAGATCCCTGATGCCATGACTAATTTAGAGGACTTCAACATCGAGATAGAAGGTAATGAGTACGTTGGATGATTCCAACAATGAAGTGGATGGTAATGATCCCAAGAATGCAAGTGGAGGTGTGGTGAACCATCAGTGAAAAAGAAACGTACAATTTTTCCTAAGCTTTGTGGCATTGGTACAATTTTTCCTAAGCTTTATGGAACTGGTACATTTTTTTCTAAGCTTTTGTGAGCCATTATTTCTTGACGTACACAACTGCTTCTTTTTTGGTTGAATAATTAAAAATTATTTTTACTTGCCAGGGAGTCATCATCTTAACCAACACGGCATAAAGAAAACAACAAAAGGTAACAAAGACACACTCTAGCAACAAAAAGAAGAAGCAAAGAATAAAATCACAAGGCGAAGACTTCCAAGTAAGCTTACTACTCTGTGAGACAGCAAAAACAACCATATTTGTAGTTGATTTTTCTTTTAAAGTTTGGTTTTCCAGGAGTCTTTTAGCTTTTAACTACTAGTATCTTTTATTTTTCATTTACTTTATATAATGGCATGCATGAGATAAATTTAAATGGAGAAACATGGTCAGTGATGATTCATATACCTACACGTAACTAATTGGTATTAATGTGCATTTGGTTGTGTCCTGCATCTGGTATAACTTATTATTGTGTCCTGGCTGGTCTGATGAAGTCAAAAGAGGTAGAAATGATGCATTCTCTCTTCTGTAACTAAATTTTATTGTTTAGTAACCATTGGGAGGCCTCATTATATTCTTTATCTATTCATTACGTAGATACATTATGCTGGTGTGTACACCAATCTTGTATTAGTTGTGTAATTGACAAAAAAAGAGCATAAGGCTTATTATTAACACCAGAGAGGAGAAAAATTTATGACATTAAAGTTATTGCTAATTAGACATCCTTGAGTTACATTACAATAGATATATAATTGAAAGGGAATTAACACAACTGGACATCCACCCATAACTAGAACTTTGGATTCTTAAGAAATGTTTTTGTAAGTAACGTTAGTATGTGTGACATTTTAAATTTACAGGAGATTCTAAATTTGTAGATGGCCCGTGGATTCTTAATAAACATGACTCTGAGTAACGTTTTACACCTAAAACGTTACTGATCATATTAACGTATTATAAAAATGTTACTCAGAGTTACGTATTAGGCTAAAAACGTTACTTTGAGTAACGTTTCTATACTTAACACCGTCAACTACAATATTCCGCATAGCTGGTCCTAAAACATTATTGAGAAATACGTTTATACAACTTTTGTAAAAAAATTAAAAAACGTATTATTTTGATGAATTGCTTTAAATAATGGCTTAATTTGGTAAAAAAATTCCATACTTGTCACTTTACTACAATTAGTGAAGATGTTAGTCCTTCTGTGAGCTTCAATCTACGATAGAAATCACCAAAGAAGTTTGTATTCTTTCTATTATCATATTGAAACAAATTCGAATTCTCAATACAAATACATAAACATTATATTCGTTGATAACCAAATTATAATAACAACACTTGAATTACAAAGAGAAGTACTGTAATAAAAAGTAACTAAAGATAAAGATAAGAATGGGGATGAGAAGTTAACACTCTAGAAAAAAGATAAGAGGAAAAGATAGTTTCTTCATAATACACATAATTTCCCAAAACCGCAGATGACAATCATATAAACTCTATTCAACCTGGATGCCAAGCCAATTTAGTATTGGGCTGTCTAATTCTTAGGCCTCTGTGTAGTTTAACCCCAGGCCCAACAGTTTAAGGACCATCAGCGTTCACAACAATACTCCACGCCTTAAAAACAACATTGTCCTCAAGGTTCGAGTAAAGCATAAATTGTAGTGGTATTTGCTCAATATTGTTAATAGCAACTAAGCAATTCTTAGAAACTTCTTCGCAGCTATTTTCAGTCATGATAATATAGCAATGGGAATCATCATCTTCCACCAATAAGAGCAATATTGATATATGTGAATTTGCACCAAAAATAATTTGCACCAAACTTGATTGACCAAGCCTATTTGCAATGACCACATAATAGGCATTTTCATCTTCAAACTTAGACCCTTCTGTTAAGTTGAGATATTGCAGCCCATGTTCAAGCTTTAAGAGATTTGTTTCCACCTTTCTCTTCCATCCTTCTTTATTAATAGTAGATAAAGCCAAACTATTACTATGTTGATGCCACTTTATTATGGTTGAATTAGGAATTGCCACCCAAAAACAAAGCATCATTAAATTATTATATTCCTTGTACATGTAACAAGTGAACTCATCTTTGTAATAACTGATGCCCATCAGCCAACACATCACAGTAATTATATAAGCATATCTAGAGTAGCTCCATGTCATTCCACACCCAACATATCTCAATTGAGAAACCATGTATTGTTCTTCAAGGTGAGTATGAAGGCCATAAAGAGAAAACCTCAATATAAGGTTCCACAATAGCTTGTAAGTCGCATGAGGAGTTATCACATTACCGTTGCTTGTAACATTCATATTTTAACACCGCCTACATGCTCCTAATCATACAACTTCACAAGTAAGAAACTCTTCCTTTTTTTAATTTCTTCAAACAATGCACATGCCTTTATAATCTTATTAGAACTTGTTAGAATCTGAAACTCGGAACTAATTCCGGGATCCCATACATAGAGATTTAATGCAATTTTCTGAACATGAACAACAAAGGTAGTCGCACTAAGGTTCAACAATAGATTACCTTCATCATGTTCTTCTCCCCCATAAGTGAGATTTGATGCAATTCCTTGAACATGAACAACAAAGGTAGTTGCACCAATGTTTAGTAAATTACCTTCATTATGTTCTTCTCCCCCATAAGAGTTGCCATACTCTGCATAAGGTATTATTTCGTCAGCAGAAATCGCACCTTCCAAGGTCTCAATTTCATGAGTGTGTTGTTCATTAGAGCCACGATCAAAATCAATTGCATTAACGTACCTCTATAACAATTCTCTTTGGGGATGTTCATTGAACAATTGGACTGCAATACTTTTAATATTTGTAGCCTCTTCACTAACCATTTCAATTGGAGTGTCTAATTGCGTCTGTAACATCCGGCACTTTGAAATATCTATGAAGAGGCTTAGAAGTGGAAATAGTCATTCTTGGAAAGAATTCAAAAATCTGGAAATTTTATCAAGTATGAGAAAAAAATGAGACTTTGGCCAACTTTAAACAATCATAACTCCTAGCTCAGGTTGAATTAGGTGTAGTTCCAGTTATGTTTGGAAATCCCTTGGAATTTTCTTTCCAACACCGCCGAGTTTGCTCGATTCCAAGTTCGTTTGAGTAAGCTATGCCCTTTGGAAGTTGGGCAGTTGGCAGGGAAGTCCATCCGGAAATTTGTAAGGGTATTTTGGTCTTTCACTAAATAATTATTTTGGTTATATTAGTGTGTTAGACTGATTTTTGATTAGTTCTTCCCATTTTAAAGAGTGAGAGTAAGGGTTTGAGAGTGAAGAGGAGAAAGAGAAGATCAAGCAAGGCTTCGTCAAAGATCATTGTGGATATCGTCGGGGGTGATCCCTACTAGGTATGTGAGATCATAGTGTTGGGTTAGTTCTTTCCCCCAAACACCAAACTCGTTTTATTCCCGAGAAAAGATTGGTTGTGTTGTTGAAGTTGTTGGTTGTGTTGTTGAAGTTCTTGTTGGTTTAGTACATGATTTGGTTGTGTTTTTTAGTTGAATCTCTTATATGTTGAGGGATTTTATGATTCCTAGTGTTTGGATTTGAAACCCTTGAAGTTAGGGTGGTTTAGAGTTGGACAAAGGAGGAAGAAAAGTCAGATTTTCAGGGAAAAAGGCTGGGGCGTCGCGCCAGCCAGCGCGCCCAAAAGGGGATCTGAAGCCCAACCCTTGGGGCAGCGCGCTTAGCAGAGCGCCAGCAAGCCCTTTTTGAGCTTTGTGGCCTGGCGCTCCGCGCCTCTCAGAGCACCAGGACGCCAATCTTCCCTATTCTTTCCCCACTTTTTCATGCATGTTCCTTGGTATTGTAACTATGTTTCATAGTTGTTTCCAACACTCCAAGGTACGTCTAAACTTCAAGAACTCATCCATAAACACGTGATCATATACCTTGAATCCATAATCCAATTCAAGGCGAGCTAGGATCAAAGTCAAGTGAAGTTAGAGTCAATCTTAGAAGTTAAGAAGTAAGTCCAAGCAAGTCTTCAAAGCTTTTCAAGAGTCTTTATTGAACATTTTAAGTTCGTAGTAAAGAGTATGGAGTTTCAAGTCAATTAAAGAGTATCGAGTTTCAAGTTAAGTCAAGAGTATAAAGTTGAGTTCATTTCTCAAAAGTTATTAGGAAACTAAGTATTCCCAAAGAAGTTTATAAATTGTTTTTACATTTGAGTAAGAAAGGAACCATGTTTTCCAAGAGAGCCTTTGGGCTAAGCTTTGAGCAATTATCTCAAACTAAAGAAAGACGTGTTTAAAACACTTATGAGCCAAAGTATTTTTGGGAGTAGTATTGATCACCGAGTTGGGGACACGAGTTCATATTAACTCAACTCTCCATAAGAACCATGTAGCCAACATGGGACTTGACGGGTCATTCTTTTTAGATGATCACGTAAGTTAAGCTAGTGGATCCACTAAGTTAAAGTAAGGTCCTATATCATGGCAAGGTATAGGATGGTCCTTGGGCAACGTGAGGTAAAACGTTGTATCATCACTAGGGCTCATAGTGGTGGTTGTCGGTTAAAGAATCTCCCACTAAAGTTATATTACTTTTATATAAGTAAAGTTGAGTTTGTTATTGTTTTATCATTAACGAGCTAAGTTGTTTACACTGTTTTACAAGCTTTATATATTGCATGTGTCTTATTGCTTTACATTTGAGTTCAATTATTCATGAGTCGAACAGAGCTAAGGTAAGTGTTCACTTGTACTCTTTTCAAGCTCAAGTTGTGATTTAGCTTTCCAGCTCGCATACTCGTACATTCCATGTACTGATGCCAGTTGGCCTGCATCTTATTATGATGCAGACGCAGGTACCCATGATCAACATCCAGCACGCTGTTGATCCAGTTGAGCACTCCAGAGTCAATGATGAGCCTCCTTGCTTTTCGGAGGACTCGATTATTTTGTTCTCTTAGTTTTGCTTTATTAGGATGTTGCAGGGTCTGTCCCAATATCCATCTCAGTGTTATAGAGGCTTCATAGACAGTCAGTCAGTTAGTTAGTTTTGAGTCTCTCATCTATGTATGTATGTAAATATTCCATTTTGGGACTCGAGTTGCCTTTTAGGCCAGATTTTCTCAGTTAAGTTGTTTTATGTACTTGCATTGTATGGAGTTATTCTGTTGAGTTAGGTTTTCGCTGAGTTAAGAATGCCAGGCCAAGGTTTCGCTTGGGGCCAGCCATGGTCTTCAAGTGCCGGCCACGTCCAGGGTGTAGGCTCGGGGAGTGACAGCGTCTCAGTAAATAATGTAGGAAAGTAACCAGACAACTTTTCGTTAAACACCTTGTGCACATTCATTTTTCTTTGCATTCAGATTTCTCCTCATAGTTTTGAAGCACAGATGAATTGGTTATATTGCTCCACTCCTGAAGATTTGACAAGCTTTCTTTTAGTGATTCGAGATGGCATTTATGAAAACGAATCAACACTTTCTCAGTAAAATGTTTTCAATCCGCCAACTCTTTGTTCTGGAAAAGCCATTGATACCACTATAAAGCTGTCCCATCGAGATAGCATGACGCGAGATCTAACTTGTGGTTTTCTGTAATCTCATAAAACTTAAAGGAGCGTTCAGCCTGAGAAATCCATAACTCTAGATTCTCGCCACAAAATTGTTGAAATTCCATAGTTCCAGGTTTAGTAATAGTAAGGTTCCAACCAACTTGCGTAACATTGAATGAATATTAGTGAGATCCTTTGACAAAGTATCCTTCATGACCTTAATTGATATCTTTGATTGTTCGATATATTTGGTCCTCCATTGAAGACCTCTGGATTAAAGAAACTCGAATTCTCAATACACATACATAAACATTACATTCATTGATAACCACATTATAATAACAACACTTGAATTACAAAGAGAAGTACTGAAATAACAAGTAACTAAAGGTAGAGATAAGAATGGGGATGAGAAGTTAAGACTCTAGAAAGAAAAATGAGAGGAAAAGACAGTTTCTTCATAATACGCATAATTTTCCAAAACCGCATATGACAATCATGTAAACTCTATTCAACCTGGATCCCAAGCCAATTTAGTATTGGGCTGTCTAATTCTTGGGCCTCAACGTAGTTTAGCCCCAGGCCCAATAGTTCAAGGACCATCCGTGTTCACAACAAATACCCTACAATAAACAAAAGAAATCGAGATCCATACAAATAACAAAAAAGAGAGTACATTACTGAATCTGTGAGCTTTAGAGGAGAAGAAGAGGAAATCTCCACCAATCACTTGCGCGAGATTTCATCGGAGGAGAATAGGGTTTGAGAGAGGAAAAGTGATGAACAAGAAAAGAATCACTAAAATTGGCTTCTATTTTTGGAAATTTTACCAAAATTGTATTCATGTCTAAATAGGATTTGTATAGTCAAAACAATATTGGACTTATAAATAGACTTCATTATAACGCTAATTTTGGACAAATTAAAATACTTCGATGGATTCAATACTTGTATCAAAACCTAAGATGAATTATTGTTTCCATACACGATACCAAGGAGAAGACATGTTTTGTATTCTCTGGAAGAAAAACTTGGCTTGATTAGATTATTGGAAGGTAATCATATGATTTGTGAGTTTTGGTTGTATACGATAGAAACAAATTCATGGAATAAACGATTCCATTAACTCCAAAAAATTGTTTGAGACCTTTGAGTTTTATGAAGGATGGAGGCATGATGTTTCAAAAGTACGATAGCTCTGGGGTCGTGGCTTACAATTCAACAACACATAAATTGGAACAAGTTAATGTAGCTGGAATTGAAGGACTTTACTTCATTAATGTTATAACCTAGGTGGAAACTTTATCGTCTCTTGATTGGTGATTAGAGACATAACATACCTGCAGACATTCACGTGAGAATGCAAAGATACATCCCCTTGTTTCAAATTTACTTTATTATTTTTTTCATCAAAGTCATTTCTTCATCATGTTTTTTTTAAAAAAAAATCTAACTCCTTTTATTCATTTATCTCTTGTTATGTGTAGAGTCATAATAATATATCGTAAGGAAGATTTATCATCCTGAATTTAGAGAACTTCTCAAGTGTTCACTATATTGATGATAAAACCATTCATTAGAAGTATATATTAATTTGATCAACTTGAATAAGTTTTTGATTCATCAAATTAAATCATACCTCTTCTTTTGAAACAAGTCAATAAAAAGTAAAAATATGGACTAATAGAGTTGAGATATACATAAGAATGTTTTGAGCATTAAAATTTGAGAATAGAGAGTAACGGGAGCGAATGGCAGACCCACCCTATATATATAATATTAATGACACTACTTGAACAACTGAAAAAGTGAGCTTCCTTGGCTTGTTGGTTTGCCACGACCCAACTCGATCATATATAAAAGTACCAACAATACCGATAAAAGAGTAATTTATCTGGCCTAGGAAATAATTATATATGGATAGGAGATATAAACATATAATAACCAAAATAATTTATATTTTTATTATATTCATATATGAAGTAGGAAACCAAGTAAAAGAAAAAAGAAAAAAGAAGCAGGAAACCAAAATTGTATTTATGTCTAAATAGGGTTTGCATCAAGCCCTAAGTACCGTAGAAACAATTATTTGGACATAATTTATATTTTTAGTATATTCATGTATGAAGTAGGAAATCAAAATCGTATATATTTATGTCTAAATAGGATTTGTATAAATAGACATGCTACGGCTTAATTATTTGGACAAAATAAGTGATCAATGGATTCAGTATTTATATCAAATCCTAACCCTAGCAATGTTTCCGCCCAAAATCTTCCTCATGGTATCATAATTGATATACTCACAAAACTTCCTGTGAAATCACTTATAAGGTTCAAAAACACTTGCAAATCATGGTACTCCTTAATTAAAGATGACAAATTCGTCAAACAACACTATGATACTCACAAAAATTGTCAATAGTACTTTATGGTTTCTAGCAAATACAATATGAAGCACCAATTTTATTGCTACCACTACTCCATGGACGTCCCCCAACTTGATTCTAGTAGTAACGCTTTTCTTCTCGAGTCTCCAGTTCCAATCAATGAATCACCAACGGTATACCCTAACATTCAATATTTCTCATCTAATGGGATACTTCTTATAAGATATTTTGATGACATAATTGTTATGTGGAACCCGACCACTAGAGAATCAAGAAGAATCCCTAGTCCATTTCGCAATAAGTGGTGGTTTTTATGATTTTTGTTATTTTCCTCTTATTGATGAGTACAAAATATTTAGACTAGGTGGTTACAAGGAGATTGATATATTTTCAACGAAAAGTAACACGTGGAAATATATTGGTCCTTTTCCTCCAAATTATTATTGTTTCTTTGGTACTAGTACTAGTGTTGTTACGGCAGATGGGGTAATTTATATGATGGCGAGTAGGACGGAAAATGGTGATCGCGTTATTACTATAGTACGTTTTTGTTTGGAAAAGGAACAATTTCAAGATGAATTATTATTTCCATGTATGGTGGAAGGGAGAAGACCTATTTTGTATTGTGTTGGAGAAAAACTTTGTTTGACTATGACATTTGTAGATTATGAATTTTGGTTGTATACGATGAAAACAAATTCATGGAATAAGATATCAACAATGTCTTACAATATTTGGTTGAAACCTTTGTGTTTTATGAAGGATGGAAACATGATGTTTCAAAGGAACAATAGCTCTGGATTTGTGGCTTACAATTCAATAACACATGAATTGGAACAAGTTAATGTTATTGGGATTGAAGCAAATCTTTACTTCAATAAGGTTGTAACCTATGTGGAAACTTTGTCCTCTCCTAATTGTTAAAGGTCGAAGATTAGGGTAGAAGGTTAGTATGTAGTCAAGTATTCTCTAGTTTTTCTATCAATAATGTTATTATTACTCTTCTAATGTCTTATTCTTCGATTGATCTAGTGTTACATGTTGTTTCCTTTGCTAGTTTTAGTTGTGTGCATTTGTTATGTGATGACTATGAGTTGGATTGTTAGTTTCTACATCTGATGGTTGCATATATAGGATGAGTTGAAGCAGAGGGGTTATTTTTTATTTTTTTTATAACACGTAGGAAACCAAAACTGTATTCATGTCTAAATAGGATTTGTATAGTCAAAACAATGATATCATAATAATAATTTGTAAGGAATATTTACCATCCTCAATTTAGAGAACTTCTCAAGTGTTCACTATATATAGTGATGATAAAACCATTCACGACAAGTATATATTAACTTTGATCAACTTGAATAAGTTTTTGATTAATCGAATCATACCTCTTTTGAAAAATGTCAATAAAAAATAAAATTATGAACTAATAGATTTGAGTATACGTAACGATATTTTGAGCATCAAAATTTATGGGGAATACAAGAGTAATGGGAGCCAAGGCGGACCCATATAAATTCATAATATAAGTACAAATAATATTAATGACACTACCTAAACATGTGAGCTTCCTTGACTTGTTGGTTTGGCACGCCCGAACTCGATCATATATAAAACCACCAACAATACCAATAAAAAAATAATTTATCTGGCCTAGGAAATAATAATATCTGGATAGGAGATATAACCATATAGGAATAACCAAAATAATTTTTATTTTTAGTATATTCATATATGAAGTAGGTAACCAAAATTGTATTTATGTCAAAACAGGATTTGTATAATATTAAAAACAATATAGTACGCAACATGTTTAATTTTGTAGTTTACCTTTAAAATTGGTTTACGTATTATTTGGACAAAATAACATTATGGATTCAATATTTGTATCAAACCCTAAGTACCGTAGAAACAATTATCCCACCCAAAACATTCCCAATGATATCATAATTGATATACTTGCGGAGCTTTCCATGAAATCACTTATAAGGTTCAAACGTTTGCAGATCATGGTATTCTTTAGTTAAAGATGACAAATTCATCAAGCAACACTACGATACTCACAAAAACTACTGTCAAATGTTCTTTATAGTTTCTACCATACACATGAAGAATCAATTCGATTTCTACTACTACACCATGGACGTCCCTCAAACTTGATTCTAGTAATATAGTCTCTTTTGTCGAGTCTCCGATTCCAATCAATCAGTCACTAAAGGTATACCCTGACATTCAATATTTCTCATCTAATGGGATACTTCTTATAACATATTTTGATGACATAATTGTTATGTGGAACCCAACCACTAGAGAATCAAGAAGAATCCCTAGTCCAATTCAGAATAAGTATGGTGGTCTTTATAATTTTTTCTACTTTCCGCGTATTGATGAGTACAAAATATTTAGACTAGGACCTAGACTTGTTAATGGTGACATATGGAGATTGATATATTTTCAACGAAAAGTAACATGTGGAAATCAATTGGCCCGTTTCCTCCAAATTATTGTTTCTTTGGTACTAGTGTTATTATGGTAGATGGTGTTATTTATATGATGGCGAGTAGGGCGGAAAATGATGATCACATTATTACTATAGTACATTTTTGTTTGGTAAAGGAACAATTTCAAGATGAATTATTGTTTCCATGTATGATGGAAGGGAGAAGACCTGTTTTGTATCGTGTAGGAGAGAAACTTTGTTTGAAATTGGTAGATTATCATCAAAATCATGATTTTTGGTTGTATATGATGAAAACAAATTCACGGAATAAGTTATCAACAATGTCAATACCTCCCAATGTTTGGTTGAAACCTTTGAGCTTTATGAAGGATGGGAACATGATGTTTCAAAAGTACCCTGGCTCTGGATTTGTGGTTTATAATTCAACAACACATAAATTGGAACAAGTTAATGTTACTGGGATTGAAACAAGCTTTTACTTCGATAAGGTTGTAACCTATGTGGAAACTTTGTCCTCTCCTAATTCCTAAATATTGGAAGTTTTACAAAGAGTGTAGAGGTGAGCCGAAGAAGTCTTGAAGTAAGATGTGATTAGACTGGACATGAAACATGTGTTGCTTATCAATGACATAACCCTAGATAGGAAGATATAAAAGCCAAAGATTAAAGTGGTAAGTAGTAGAGTATTGTCTATAATACTTCTTTTAGTATTCTTATTTTTACTCTCATATTGTCGTATTCTTCGATTTTAGTGTTATATGTTGTTTCGTTATTTTATATGTTTTGTTGTTACTACTTGTTTTTTTCTTTATTGTTTTCAACATAGTTTCTTCGCTACTTTAAACAAATCTGTATCTTCACCTAAAAAAGCTCATCAACGTTGTTTATATAGTTTGTTCATATATATACAATCCATCTAATTTGACAAATAAATCCATAATTATGTGAATAAGCAACAATAAAATATTGCTTTTACATCTTTTATCGGGATAACTTATTAATTGCAACTAATACAAGTTTATTTAATTTAGGATTCTTACCTGGTTTTTCAAAAATAAAAGTCGATTCTTTTACGCTTTCTCTCATTATTTTCATACTCCTTCTCCAACAACTCCATTGAAGTAATTTGAGACAATTATCAATAATAATTTTTTACTCATAAAAAATTTATTCATAACTTATTAGGTAATTTGAGACAATAATCAATGAACACCATTAATATATATATTACACATCAAGGTATTTCTCGTGCACATATATTGCAAAGCACTTCCAGTCCTTTAAAGTAAATCACTGCCAACAAATATAAAGCTAATGTATTAAACTTTTCCAATTTACTGAAAAGTTAATAAAAAGTATTCTCTAAAAATTACTGTCACCACAAAACATAAAATTCTTCATAAGTTGAAACAAGATTTTTTTTTTGAAATAATGTTCAATTTTTTCTTTGGTACAATCGACTTTGAGTGTGCTTTAAATTGGAGTATATATAGTGGTATATGGATCAACGTTTGTTTTCAGTTAATTTGTATTGTTGATTGAATGAACTAAGAAGAGAAAACACAACCTGAAGCAATGGAAAAGCACCTACCCAAACACTTTTTTGTTTGCAAAGAAGACTTAATAAGTTATGAATAATTTTTTTTATGAGTAAAAAGTTATCATTGATGATTGTCTCAAATTGTTTCAAATGATGTATGTGAGTTGCTTCAATGATGTTGTTGGAGAAAGAGTGTAATAATGACAAAAGATCCATTTTTATTTTTGGTAAATCAAGTAAGAATCCTAAGCAAAACTTGTATAATTAATTTAAAGTCCAAGTTACCACATAATACTGTTTTTATTATTTTTATTTAAATATTAACAGTATGTAAATATATTAAGAGGAAAAAAATAAATATTTCGACCATATACGATAGAAGGGAAAAGACACGGTGTGTATTGTGTAGGAGAAAAACTTTGTTTGAGTAGGACATTGGGAGATCATAATCACCAAATTGGTGAATTTTGGTTGTATATGGTGAAAACAAATTCATGGAATAAGATATTGACAATTCCATTAACTCAATTTATTTGTTTGTGACCTTTGTGTTTTATGAAGGATGGAAGCATGATGTTTCAAAGGAACAATAGCTCTGGATTGTGGCTTACAATTCAATAACACATGAAAGGTCGAGGATTAGGGTATAGTAGAAGGTTAGTAGGTAGTCGAGTATTCTGTAGTTTTCCTATCAGTAATGTTATTATTACTCTCCTAATGTTACATGTTTTTTCCTTTGCTAGTTTTAGTTGTGTACATTTGTTGTTGCTACTTGTTCTTTTCTTAATTGTTTTCAATATATTTTTTTTCGCTTCTTTATTTGTTTTATTTACTTGTTTTTTTGGAATATGATTTGCTTGAGCCGAGAATATATTGAAAACAACCTCATCCTATGGTAAACTCATCGCCGTCGTTACATAGTATATTCATATATATGCAATCCATTTTCAGCTTGCTCATCTAAAGGAGAAGACATTAGTACGTATGTACTTGTGCAACTCTCAGTATCAACAGCTAATCAACCATCAAAACTTCACTCGATGATCTCGTTATCGTGGAGGTTAAAATTTCACTTAATCTCATTATTATTGAGGTTAAAACTTCACGTGATCTCGTTATCTTTGAGGTTAAAACTTCACTTGAATTCGTTATAGTTGAGGTTGAAACTTCACTTTATCTCGTTATCATTGAGGTTAAAACTTCACGTTATCTCGTTATCGTTGAGGCTAAAACTTCACTTGATCTTGTTATCATTGAGGTTAAAACTTCACTTTATCTCGTTAGCATTGCGGCGCAATAGTTAACTCGACATCAAAGTTCCTAAAGTATTCCTAAGATAAAACTATGTTCTCAACTTCTAAAAAATAACTTCTCCTACTCCTCAAAAATAAACTGTAAGTTATTCCAAATCCCTCAAAATTTTATATATATATATATATATATATACTTTAAAATTATTTAAAAAATTGATTAAATAAAAAGTTCCGTTACCGGGAATCGAACCCGGGTCTCCTGGGTGAAAGCCAGATATCCTAACCGCTGGACGATAACGGATTGTTGGATATAAGTTGATGCAAATTTTATTTAAATCTAATATCTTATGGTATAGAAAGTTGTTGGTCAAAAATAAATTTGTGGTCCGACTAATCTGGATTCGAGTCAGTAAGTCCATTGAGGGTAAAATGTTTTCTTTCAAACATGACTTCATACCCAAAGTACAAATTCGAGACCTTTAATTAGAGATTGAGGAGTATAAGCAAACCTCTTAGTTTTTTTTTCCCCTTAATAAATGAGCTTAAGTTGTTCATTAGTCTATTAGATATTAAACTTGGAAAAGAATACAATGTATCTTAAATTAATTATAAAAAATAATATATTATATTTCATATACATAAATAATTATATATTTGTGTATATAATTTATAGATTCACTTTAAATTTAGTTAAACCAAACCAAACCAAATATATATCATTTTTCTTTAAAAATGTAAACCAAATAAAAATCGATTTGAAAATTCCTTTACGTTTTTTTCCTATTTATAATTTTATATATATATATATATATATCAAAATTTGGTCCAACGGGCTAATATACTTCTTTTTTTTATTTAAAAAAAAAAAACTCAAAATTTGAACTGGCCCACATAATTTGGACAGATGAAATAGCTATATTCCTATCTATATATAGTCTACGGTTAGTTGTAAAAAACCTATAAACCTGGCCTGGCTGTTGAAGATAATAACTATTTTCAAGAATCTTGTGTTTTTTTTTTTTTTTTTAATATATATTTTTCCTACATAAATTTTTGTTTATTGATGAAAAAATTGCAAAGATATGAGAATTAGGTCATGGGGAAATATGTCAAGTGTGATGACACTATTACTATTTTTACATTTTTTGCAAGGAATTTATGGGATTAGATTTGTAATTGACAAAGAAGAATGTTTGTCTCACAATGTTCATCTTGAAGGTGATACTATTCATGTATCTTTTGTTGTCGTACAAGCTGATACTCCTTGGCATTCTGCTAATGAGGGTGGTGTTGATCTTATGGTACTTAATTTCTTTCCCCTTTTATGTATTATCTTTCATTATCGGATTAATTTCACGTATGATCATCGAACTATGAGTGATGTGTGGATATGGTTATGTTGTGTTGATGATTTGACATATGAAGGAAAATAAGTCGGCTTCTTACTTATTTTGGCGGAGCTAGCTAGAGACGAGGGGGGTTATCTGAACCCTCTTAATTCGGCGAAAAATTACACTGTTTAATATGGTTAAAATAGTTTTTTTTTTATGTATATAAAGTAGATGTTGAATTGAACCTCATTTGGCCACTTCATGTGCTTACTTTTTATATTTTGAATTTTCTTAGTGAAAATTCTGACTCTTTCAATATGAAAGGGAAAAAAATACTATCTTAAGAATATTTGTAATCTCACATATAGGATATGGCACAACAGCTTCATATGGATGTGGAGACGACGTTAGATAGGAAGTTATGGAGTTTGAGGATTAAGGTAGAAGGTTAGTAAGTAGTTGAGTGTTGTCGTTTTCTGTGTGGGAGAGAGGAGGTGGGATAGCCTCTTCCGACCTCCTCTTGTCCTACTAGTAGTATTATTTAGTTATCGCGTAGTTTTGTATTCTTTGATGTGTGTTACTATTTGTTGATGCATTTGTTTGTAACAAATTTCAGTTTTATGAATTTGCTGCACTAGACCCTTAGTTTGATGGAAGGGGAGCCTTGGAGCAATTGTAGAGTTGTATCCGTGTGACCAATAGGTCACGTGTTCGAGCAGTTGAATCAGTGAACGATGAATTAGTCAAAGTACACACAAGTTCGGCTTGAACCACCATTATTAGTAAACAAATTGTTTTTAATGCTAGTTTTGAGCATGATTTGTTGAATGGTGAAATGGGATTAGTGTAGTCAATCCTTATTATATAAGAACATCTCTTACTTGAGCCGAGGGTCTTTCAGAAATTAACCTCCACGTTATCGTTAACTAACATAGTATTCGATCTGTCACATCTAAACAAAATTGAATGTTTACGTTGTCGTTTAATTGTTTGTTCCCTTTCAGTCATTGTACTCTCTGTTATTGTTCTCAATCTATTACAATTTTCAGATAAAAGGGCCGTCAGGTGAGCTAATTCATGGCTTCCGCGACAAGACTAGTGAGAAATACGAGTTTGTTGCTTACAAGAAGGGTATTTACCAGTTCTGTTTCACGAATAAGTCTCCGTATCATGAAACCTTAGATTTTGATGTGCAAGTTGTACATTACACATACTATGATCAGCACGCAAAGAATGGTAATAACTCCTCTTGGACTCTGTCATTTCGCTTCATCTTTTCTTTAGTTCTGTTGCTATACTTACTAACAAGAACAAAATTTCGCGCAAATGCCTTCAGAGCACTTTGATCCATTGCTGGACCAGATATCAAAGTTAGAAGCAGCTCTTTACAACATACAGTTTGAACAGCATTGGCTCGAAGCACAGACTGCTCGTCATGCATTACGTATGATTTTCTTATGACTTTCACTGCTTCACTTCTGACTGTTGATGTCTCTTCACGGATAATCCTCAATTCATGAGCTAGTTGGATTTGAGTGATGCCTAAGGTCTAGACTCTAGAGTCGTATGTTGGTTGAGGCAATGAGTAGTTTGTCTCCTTATAATGGTCTTAGACGATCATTATCTTATGATCTAGTTACTGGAGTCGAGTTAGGACCAAGATCCATTTTCTTCGTAGCTAAGAAGCACGTGTTCTCTTTAGGCAATATTGTCTATAGTCTAACTATTTCTTTTGTTGGAAATGCAGTGAATGAAGGTATGAGCCAAAGAGCAATCACAAAGGCACTTCTTGAATCAGTAACTCTTGTTGGTGTCTGCTTCCTTCAGGTCTTCCTCTTACAACGCCTTTTCGAAAACAAGCTTCAAATGGTTAGAGTCTAGACTGCCCTGCTGGAACTAACCATCAGACACGTCGGAAGTTCACAGTTAATCAGTTAAAAGACCGCGTTTAAAAACCAAAATAATCTGTTTTTCCAGAACTTGTGTAGTGAAACAGTGAGATGTTAATTTCACAGAGGAAATTTCAAGATTTATACTCTACGGTTTCAACCTTTAAGATTCTCAGCATTAAACTCATTGTATTTTTCAGAATTATGAGTTCATATATACTATTTGTTGCAATTTTAATGAATTTCTACACATAAACTTTTGCTCGATTGCTCGTAGAGAAGGTCCACCACAAGGCTGCTTCTGCCTATGGTGTTAGATATACGTTTCAAAACTCACTCTCTCAACTCAAAATGTACATTGTTTAAATTTTGAATCCGACATTTTATTTCATTGAGCATACATACAGCTTGGACGTCTGTATTGCTTCAGATATTCGTGATCATTGAAAGGAAATGTCAATCGAGAAACATCAGCATGAAACAAGTAAAAGTAATGACAACAAAAACCAACCTCCCAAATCCTTGGCAAGAAAATGGGAAGATAATCGATTATTATAAACTCGAGATTAGAAAAAAGTCCAGCACAGATGCTGCAATAAGTTCTGGTAGCAAAAACTGTAATTTCAGTTCAGTTGTTTATAAATGACAGAGTTTTATTCCACCGGGATCGATCCATCATAGCTTGACTACAGCTCCACAAAAAAGTTTTACTTTCCATTGCAGTGTCTAGGAGCAAACAGAGTTCATCACTCGACAGCACCAGACCGCATACAGCAGAACCATTTCTTCTGAAAAAGTAACATGTTCACAATGTTATTTATCGCGAACTTATGAAATCTATTGCTTTGATAAACAAGTGGTATTTTGATAACCGTGCCTCCCACCAGCAAAAAGATACCAGTACTAACACTGTCCACTAAGGATAAAACAAATAGGAAGAAATCACCTAGTGTTTAGTCTCTATTGGGATCAACCCACGTCATCGATAACTAGACCAACCCTTGTGTGCGAGACTCCTTGAGTGCTTTACTCAACCCAAAAGTTAGCTCACGGGCAAAAATTGTCGAAAAACATATAAGGATACAACAATGCACTCCCTCAACCAATGTGTATGCCCCACGCATACGCAAGGCTAGACATTTTATGTAAAGCATAACACATTAGTGTAGAGAGACAACATTCATGAAATGATTTCCTCGAACCATCACAAGATGGGGCATGGATGACGTAAACTTGTAGCCAGAGAGTCAGCAAGAACTTACAGATTGAGGCTTCCCAAGCGTTGCTGTATGCTTGTGATTACTCTTTGGTGGCGCATCTGCCTTTCCACCCGACCTTTTCTCATTTCTAGCTTTGTTAAAGATCACCGTGAACCCCTCAGCTGTAGCTGGGTCATTGACATCCCACTCACCAAATTTTGGAAGTGGTCGTCCTGCTTCCTACAAAAGAAAGAACGAAAATGCATCTCGAATAAACCATCAAAGTTGAACAAATTGCATCAACCAGAGAAGCAAATAACTACATCAAGACCATAACAGTAAATTGTGGAAGCAAACACCAAGGGAAAATTGCAAATTTTACAGATAAAACGTTTTCCAGATGACTTGTACTCGACTCGTGTATATATATGGATCGAGTCCTGTACTCAACTAAATCCGAATTCATTCAAAGAGTTTGTTGATCTTCAGACACAACTCTGTTATATGATTCTAAAGCTCACTCATTTCATGATCATATTCAATCATCATATTATTGCACCTGGTGCATATGCACGTTTGTGTAACACATGGCCATCTTGGGCACACCTCGACTAATTTCACAGAATATCTGACACCTCACACCAACAACACGTACCAGATAACTCTATCTACCAAGGCTAGGACATACATGTTGAGACTCAATACTAGTACTAGTCTCACAATTGTTTCTATAAAAACATGTTTTTCGCTTTATTTAGGAGTCTTGTGTTGGGAAAACACGGACAAGCACACAAATATATATGGTAAAAGTAATGGAAATAAGAAAAGAAAATAATGACACCAAGAATTTTACGTGGAAACCCTTTTAAATAAGGGAAAAACCACGGGCCAAGAGGAGCAACTGATATCACTATAGTAAGGAATTTTACAATGTGTAGTCACGAATACAATACTCAAAGTGACTACTACACACTCAAAAGGAATAACACTCTTTTGATTTCCACCTTACTAAAATATCGCTCACACTCTATTTTTCTTCACAGACTAATTTTTATATAGTCTATGGAAATCTCACAGCTCTCTAAATATTTTTTACTCTCTCTGTGAATTGGTGTATCAAATGAGGAGCTGAAGAGCTCCTTTTATAGATGCAATTTCATTGCACTATTCAAAACTCATGCCACCGAAAGTTTGCATTGCTGCAAACTTTGTTGACAAAGGAGAAAAGTTTGCAGCTATTGTTGACAAACAAATTTTTGGCTGTGTTTTCTTTACAACAATTGCAGCCGCAATTGTTGACCCAAAAAATTCATAGGATGGACCCCACAAATCTCCCCCTCCAGTCCCATTCACTGGAAGGATGTATCTTCATATTCTTTAGAGGGAGCACATACCTACAAGTTCTTTGCATAACTCGAACTTGTCTTTCGGTATCGTCTTGGTCAGCATATTTGCAGGATTTTCACTTGTGTGGATCTTTTTGACGTGGAATGATTCACTCACCACTTCCTCACGAATCCAATGATATCTGACATCGATGTGTTTGGTTCTTGCATGGTACATGGAGTTCTTGCTCAAGTCTATTGCACTCTGGCTATCACAATAGACAATATACTCTATCTGATGCAAACCAAGCTCTTGAAGAAATCGCTTGAGCCATATCATCTCCTTGCCGGCTTCAGTAGCCGCAATATACTCAGCTTCAGTTGTAGATAGTGCAACACACTTCTGCAACTTCGACTGCCATGATATAGCTCCCCCTGAAAAAGTAAACAAATATCCAGTAGTGGATTTTCTGTTATCAAGGTCACCTGCCATATCAGCATCTGTATAGCCCTTCAAGATTGGATCTGATGCTCCAAAACACAAGCATTCATCTGAGCTTCCTCTAAGATACCTGAGTATCCACTTCAGCTTCCCTATGCTCTTTTCCCGGATTGTCGAGAAATCTGCTAACAACACCAACTGCGTGAGCAATATCAGGTCTAGTGCATACCATTGCATACATTAGACTTCCGACGATGGAGGAATATGGAACTTTGGCCATGCTCTCTTTTTCCTCCCTAACTGTAGGACACATTTTCTTGCTCAACTTCATATGACCAGCAAGAGGTGTACTAACAGGCTTAGCATTTTTCATATTGAAGCGCTCTAGTACACGTTCAATGTACTTCTTTTGTGACAAATAAATCTTCCTTTCATCTCTAAGACGAGTAATTCTCATGCCCAAAATTTGTTTGGCATGACCCAAGTCTTTCATAGCAAAAGACTTACGCAACTCTTTCTTCAACTCGTCAATCTTGGAAGTATTCTTGCCCACAATCAACATATCATCCACATACAACAAAAGGATGATAAAATCATTGTCAGAAAATTTTTGTACAAATACACAATGATCTGAATAAGTCTTTTTATAGCCTTGCTCCCCATATGATTCAAACTTCTTATACTACTGTCTAGGAGCTTGCTTTAAGCCATAAAGACTCTTTTTGAGTTTGCACACAAAATTTTCTTTACCTTCTACTTTGAAGCCCTCAAGTTGTTCCATGTAAATCTCTTCTTCTAGGTCACCGTGAAGGAAAGTCGTCTTCACATCCATCTGCTCAATCTCTAAATTAAGACTAGCAGCCAAACCCAGAACTGTGCGAATCGAGGACATTTTGACAACAGGAGAAAATATTTCGTCAAAGTCAATGCCCTTCCTTTGACCAAATCCCTTAACAACCAATCTAGCTTTGTACCTGGGCTTCAAGTTGTGTTCTTCAACTTTAACTTTGAACACCCACTTGTTCTTCAAAGCTCTCATGCCCTTGGGCAATTTTACCAACTCATAAGTGTGATTCTCATGCAAAGACTTCATCTTATCTTGCATGGCTTCAATCCATTGATTCTTGTGCTCATCTTCTAAGGCCTTCTCATAACATTCAGGTTCTCCCCCATCAGTGAGTAATACATACTCATTGGGTGAATAACGAGAGGAAGGAACCCGCTGCCTTGTGGACCTCCTGAGCGGAATATTTGATTCGTCCACAACTTCATGAGCAGAAGGATCATCAATAACAATATCATTGTTATTATCAACATCAACGTGTTGATTCGATACATGATTATGGGCGTCACCATGATCATCAAGCCCAATAACATCATGCATACTTGTGTGAGGAACTTCATCTAGATGAACTATGCCATCAAGATTTGAAGATTCTAGCTTCTCCGCTTTGTCAATATCTTCAATTGTTTGATTCTCCATGAAAATAATATCACGGCTTCTCAGAAGTTTCTTCTCAATTGGATCATATAGCCTGTAACCAAATTCATCAAGGCCATATCCAACAAAGATGCACTGTCTTGTCTTGGCATCTAACTTTGATCTCTCATCTTTGGGTACATGTACAAAAGCTTTGCAACCAAATACTTTCAAATGGTCATAAGAAACATCCTTTCCATACCAAACACTATTTGGTACATCACTTTGCAAAGCAACTAGCAGGAGATAGATTAATAACATGTGCAGCGGTCAATAAAGCCTCACCCCAAAATGAGCTCGGCAATTTTGCTTCAGAAAGCAAACATCTAACTCTTTCCATCAAGGTCCTGTTCATTCTCTCAGCCAAACCATTTAGCTGAGGAGTCTTCGGAGGAGTCTTCTGGTGTCTAATGCCTTGATGCTTGCAGTATTCGTCAAATGGTCCACAATATTCACCACCATTATCAGTACGAATACATTTCAATTTCTTTCCAGTTTCTCTTTCAACCGAAGCCCGAAAGCGCTTGAAGACACCTAACACTTGGTCTTTAGTCTTCAAGACATAGACCCAAAGTTTTCTTGAGCAGTCGTCAATAAAAGTGACAAAGTAGAATGCACCACCCAATGTCTTTGTCTTCATTGGACCGCATAAATCAGAGTGCACCAATTCAAGCAACTCTGTCTTTCTTGAAGGAGGGTAAGACTTAAAGGAAACTCTATTTTGTTTACCAGCCAAGCAGTGCTCACACTTTTCTAATTTAGCACTTTTGAAATTTGACAATAATTTCTTCTTAGCTAGAACATTAAGTACCTTTTCGCTGATGTGGCTAAGCCTCTTGTGCCATAATGTTGAAGAGTCATCGCTCTCAACCGCATTTACCATATCGACACAAGCAGAAGCCGTAGTCCAGTATAGACCACGACGTTTGTTACCACGAGCCACAACCAAGGAACCCTTAATGAGTTTCCATTTTCCATCACCGTTGGTACTAACATATCCTTCATCATCCAAAACACCAACAGAAATTAGGTGCAGACGAACATCAGGAGCATGTTTCACATTGTTCAAAACTAGTTTAGTTCCAACACTAGTTTCCAAACAAATTGTACTAATACCAACCACCTTAGAAATAGTCTCATTACCCATACTCAAGGTTCCAAAATCACCAGGAGTATAGAAAGAGAAAAATTCCTTCCTTGATGTCACGTGAGATGCGGCACCAGTGTCCACAACCCAGCTTGACTCATCACAAGCAATATTTATCATATCCGCATCAAGGACAGTAACAAGATCTTCGGTGGTGACGGTGGCTAGGCAATTTTCATTGCCATCTTCTTTAGTTTCCTCTTTGTTTTTGTTTTCCCTCTTCAACTTCCTGCAGAACTTCCTTGTGTGCCCTTTCATGCCGCAATGATAGCACTCAATATCCTTAAGTCTGCCTCTGGATTTGCTCCTATTTTGTTCTCTATTTTGAGAACCACGAGTTTTGTTTCTCCCCCTGGAGCCAGTTATTAGGACATCCGACGAAGAAGAACCTTGAGATTTTCTTCTCATTTCTTCGTTCAAGACACTACTCTTGGCAGAATCCATTGAGATCACACCATCCGGAGCAGAATTTGACAATGAAGTTCTAAATGTTTCCCAAGAGTCTGGTAGGGAACCAAGTAGAAGCAAGCCTTGAATTTCTTCATCAAATTTAATGCCCATAGCACATAATTGGTTCATGATCCCTTGAAAATTATTCAGATGGTCTGTCATCGGAGAACCATCATGATACTTTAAACTCAGCATCTGCTTTATTAAGAACATTTTATTGTTGCCAGTCTTTCGAGCATACAAATTTTCAAGATGCTCCCACAGGGTTCGAGCATGTGTCTCCCCAGAAATATGGTTCAACACATTATCGTCAATCCATTGCCTAATGAATCCACAAACCTATCTATACAACAGATTCCATTCTTCATCTGTTTTATTATCAGGCTTTACAGTGGTAAAGACTGGTTGATAAAAATTCTTGACATAAAGCAGATCTTCCATTTTCCCCTTCCAAATGGCATAATTAACACCATTCAAAGTGACCATTCTACTTGTGTTGGCTTCCATCGTTTTCCAAAAAAAAAAAATAGTTATTGCAAACCAAAGTAAATCTTTTTCGATGTGGAAGTTCGGTTCGTCTTGCAACCACATAGCATACTCAGATAAAACCTTGGCTCTGATACCAGTTTATTGGGAAAACACGGACAAGCACACAAATATATATGGTAAAAGTAATGGAAATAAGAAAAGAAAATAATGACACCAAGAATTTTACGTGGAAACCCTTTTAAATAAGGGAAAAACCATGGGCCAAAAGGAGCAACTGATATCACTATAGTAAGGAATTTTACAATGTGTAGTCACAAATACAATACTCAAAGTGACTACTACACACTCAAAAGGAATAACACTCTTTTGATTTCCACCTTACTAAAATATCGCTCACACTCTGTTTTTCTTCACAGACTAATTTTTATATAGTCTATGGAAATCTCACAGCTCTCTAAATATTTTTTTACTCTCTCGTGAATTGGTGTATCAAATGAGAGTGAAGAGCTCCTTTTATAGATGCAATTTCATTGCACTATTCAAAACTCATGCCACCGAAAGTTTGCATTGCTGCAAACTTTGTTGACAAAGGAGAAAAGTTTGCAGCTATTGTTGACAAACAAATTTTTGGCTGTGTTTTCTTTACAACAATTGCAGCCGCAATTGTTGACCCAAAAAATTCATGGGATGGACCCCACATCTTGATCATGTAGCCTTCATTTCAACAATCATATTATAATCCTATTCCATAGAAAAACATACATGAAACAAGAGATAGATCTTAAAAAATATCTAGTGTCACTACATCAAAAATGATCTTTAGCGGC
Source organism: Solanum commersonii (assembly GCA_029007595.1). Taxonomy (NCBI): domain Eukaryota; kingdom Viridiplantae; phylum Streptophyta; class Magnoliopsida; order Solanales; family Solanaceae; genus Solanum; species Solanum commersonii. The sequence continues at coordinate 1,156,593 of JAJTWQ010000033.1, forward strand.
AATTAATTAACGATAATATCTTAATTGCTGCTAAATATGTTCTTTTAGAGACAATTAACATACTTTGTAAATGTCTCTAAAGTCTATAGCGACATTAATTGAATCCAATGTTAATTAACAAATGTCGGCAAAAGGCTTTAGCACTCTTTATTAATGTACATACTTATTGCCGCTAAAAGTTGTTTTTGTTGTAGTATATAATCTCACAAGTAAGGTCTAGATATTAAAGGCAGGATGTACGCAGACCTTAGAGGTTGTTTCCAATAGACCTTCGACACAATGATGCATTACCAAAACAAGCTAGAAAGCAAAATAAAGGCAGCCATATAGATCGTAAAACAACATTATAAATTCACATGGAAACCATAAAATTTGCACAAAAATCAACAATTTCATTGTGAAAGAACAAAATAATATATATGTATATATACATACCTCCATTGATTTGGAGTTTGGAAATAGAGAAATTCTTTCTGGAAATGATAGATTTGATTATGTATTTTTAAAAAGAATTAATTTCTCCTTCTTTCTTTTTTACAGAAGAAAAAAAAAAGGGAGAGCCTTTTTTCAAAAAAGGGAAAAAAAGAGAGAGAATCTCTCTCCTTTTTTTCTCTTTCTTGGACTCTACAACTGAAATATGGAAATGAGAGATAAAAAAAGGGAAGGAGGAAAGTTAGAAACCTAACAGCTGGAATATATCAACAACCTCTTAAATTTCATAGTAAATAATTCATCGAGAAATTCCAATTATAATATTCATTGATTAATCATCTGAATATATGTTAAGTAGGATATGAGGAGGGTAATATGTCCTTACCTCTACTTCAGAATGATGTAGAGAGGCCGTTTTTTATAGACCATCGACTTAAGATAAACACTTTCGTAAAAATTACATTGATGTCGATGTGTTTGATTAAAGAAAAAAATATCTTTATGTGATTAACTTATCTATATATTGGGTGATGATAAGCATGCGCAAAAACTTTTTCATGTACTAAAAAAAACATGTTATAGTTTGATTGTGTAAAATTTACTACAAATTTGAAGGATTGTGAATGTATTCAGTATAATCATCATTAGAGGTTGGAGTTAATGTGTCACACAATAGGAATTGAAAAAAATCTTGATCTTTTATGTGTATTAATTCATGAATTTTTTAAAGTATATGTGATCAACTTTGATTATTTTATGAGTACATTGTTGACGATCTATTAAATAATACATATTGTTTTCGAAAGGCAAATGCCATTTTATGTGTCACAAAACATGAATTTCATAAAATCTTTTTTTTTTTTTGTGTGCATTAATTTATGAAAAATTTAAAACATGTGTGACCGACTATATTGAGCTTAAATATTGCAGGTCTGTTGGTGACAACCTATTAAATGATACTCATTGTATTCGAAAGGAACGTCGCTTTTTTGGAGTGTGTGTCATGAGACTAGAATTCAGAATTATCTTAATTTTTTGCGTGTATTAATTCATAAATTTTCAGAATATGTGTGATTGACTTTGTTTGAGCTTAAATTTTGTGGGTCCGTTGTTGACTACCTATTAAATAATGCTCACTATTTTCTATGGGTTCACATTGCTTTTTTTAAAGCATATGTGTTACAAAATAGGAATTCAGGATTTTCTCAATTTTTTGTGTATTAGTCCTTAAATTTTCTGGAATATGTGTGGCCGACTGTGTTTCAGCTTAGATTTTTTGGATCCATTCAAAATAACCACTGCTTTTTAAAGGGGGCGTCGCAATTTTTGGAGTTTATGTGTCACTAAACATGAATTCAACAAAATATCATTTTTTTTAGGAGTTTAGTCCATGAATTATTTTGTTGGTGTTTATATGTCACAAAATAGAAATTGAGAATAATTTTAATTTTTCGTGTATATTAGTCTATGAATTTTCGAAACATGTCTAGTCGACTCTGATTGAAGTCAAATTTCGTGGATGTTGTGTCGTAATTTAACTAACTTTAGAAAAATCACTTTTTGAAATGTTCTAAGTATAAAACAATTTGAGAAATACTTAGAAAGAGTCGCCACTTAATTTTTTAAATAAATTAAGAAAACTTATAGTTTTCAAAGATTTAAACAAAAAAAATTATTTGAAAATACCAAAGAGGGTTCGGGGTTCAATTTACACTTCGAGAAGGGTTTAAGCATTCGAAGTGTCCACTAACGTACGGTTGACTTGTGATTTGACTAAAATATATTTTTGACTATTTTTTAGGAAAATAAAAATAAATAATGATTTAGCATAAAAAATATAATAACTTACAATATATTTGATTAACTTTAAGAAATATAATTAAATAAATGACACATTTTATATTATTTTATTTTTTAGAGGAAAAGATTCAAAATAGAACAATTGACTCGACATACAAGATTAGAATATTAATAAAATTAGATTAATTAGAATTAATTTGATGAATTTGAAATAAATAATTTAAACCGATTTAATAAATTTAAGCATGAAAATCATTTCTTAAACAAGTAAAAAGTGATCGAGTGTGAGACATTAAAGAATAGGTTGTTGTTTTATATATTTTATTTTTTTTAAGAACAAAAGATTTAACTTAAAAAAGTATAATTTGGCCAACATTTTTAATTAATAAAATAGATCTAAAAAAAAAAAAAAAGTTAAAAGTTAACCAACACAAAGAAATGACTCATCTTTTGGGAATCTAATTAAGTTAATTAAAATTTATAAAGTTAGAGTTAAATAGCAAACAATAAATAATCGCAATTAAATAATTAACGAGTAAGGGAGAAATGAATTTGGGCCTCCTTTTGGGCCCATTTCGCTGGAATTTTGGCCTTTAAACCAATCCCGTTTTTGGTATACAACTGATGTATATCAGTGTATATCGGCATGTATATCAGCTCTTTCCATGTATCTCCTGCTTCCAAACACCTATATTTTGCCTTTGCCTTGTATTTTTACATTTTTGAGCTGTATCATGTGTACAATTGCTGTACAGCAGTGTATACTGCTGTACACAGCAGGTATACAGCCATTTTTTGAGCTTTTGGAGGCTTGCAAATTAAATTTCCAGCCCACGTTCATCGACCTCAACCTGTACGCCAGTCTCGCAACTTGCCAAAGGGGCTGACTCGAGTAAGAGGTAAAGTTGGGCCTTTATGGCTCTCTCGAAATGCAAGGGAAAGGAAGGAGTCCATTGGACTCATCCCATATGACATGCAAAGAAAAGGAAAAGAATTAACATTCACTCTTAGATGTCACTAGAGAAACTATATGAAGTGTAACTCAATTAATCCATGAAATGTACGTATTGTAATGGATCCGGTAATCAACGAAAATATTTCATTTTTTTTTAATTGACTTCTAGACAAAGATATAAACATGTTATTTCAAATGTAAAAATCATACCAACATTAAAAATGGGAACTTAAGCTTCCAAACAACCCATATTTAAGGAACAAATTAAATGCATAAATAAAGGGGCATAAAATGACTATTAATGAATATGTAGTTAGACAATATACACATCTAAATTGTGGATCTTCATAAATGCAAGCAATGGCTGCGTGTGAGTATTAAAGTTTAATGCGAGGAAAACTTTTGAACTAAAAGGAAGCAATACACATGTTAAACTATATAGTCAGAGAAAAAAAAAGAGAGCTATTTATGAGCTTAAGGGAATGAGAGATTACAATATTCAAATTGAGGCAACATCACTAATTGAAATATGATGAGCTTTCAAATTAAATGGACAAACATTATATCGAAATTGAATCACAGTAAACAAAATCTTAGTGCAAATCTAATGTTGATGTAATATACACCAGTAGCAAAGCTATTCTTCTAAAGCTCAGCCAAACAAAGAGATTGAAAGGAAAGGAAAATCCAAACTTTATAACATTTATTTCTAGAATTTCAAATCAACATGCTCATCGGAGGGATTCAAACAGTGACCACAACCGGACATATTGGACTACGAGTAAACTCAAAACACTTAGCAAATTCGTGACATATTAATGGACCAAACGAACTGGTAACAATATTCCACACATATGCTTTTGAGATGCATTTTGTGCTTTAATTGCCTAAGCAGACAAACATGAACAATAACATCTTTTATCTATGATTGTGGAAACAAGAATAGTATAGCTAAAACAATACGAGGCATAAACAAAAAATTAATGAGACGGAGGAGCTGAAATATCATGGCAAAACAAATAAGACAACATCATCACACAAGCGAGATAAATAGTCTATTAAATATAAATTGAGGGTAGGAAGAAATTTTACCTTTTCCAGAGTAGCGAACTGAGACGACGAGCTTGACCGTGAAGAACTCCCTAAGAGATTTCGACGAGACGAAGAGAAATTTCAAGAAATCTCGATCTAACTTTGTGGTTTTTGGTATTATATCGATACTATACTCATCAATCTAAAATACGACTTTAAAAATTCCCCCCTTCAAACACTGACCGGTCGAGAGTTTATATAGGGAAAAAAATCATTTTTTTTGTTTTTCGGGAAGAAATCGAATGGAAAGGAGGAATTTGAATTTGAAATTCAAGTTCCCTTTTTGGATAAGGTTGATGGATTTCCGCGATTTGGTGGGATTTTTCGAATTTTCTGGAATTTTTGCTGAACTTCTGGTTTTGTTGCGTGAAGAAGATGATATTGGGGCAATGGGGTCGTATGCTGGAATTGGGAATGCTGATGGGATTTTATGGGCTGGGAAATAAAGGGAATATTGGGCTGATGGGTTTGTCTCATGGGACATAGGCCCAAAATTAGTTTGGGCTGCTGGAAAAGGTAAAAAAGGGGCCCAAAACTTGGTCTTAAATAGGTTTAAGGTGGGGGGTAGAATGGGCTACAATTATAAAAGAAAGATGGCCATTTGAATTTCAACTATAGACAATTGGGATTAAGAAATATAGCCAATTTGAATTTAAGTAACAAAATTGGCTAAAACTTAAACAAAATGAATTAATATAATCAACTAACGAACTTCTTAATAAAATAAATAATTCAATTATAAACTAATAACTCTAAATTATAACTATAACTTAAAGTAAATTAGTAAAATATTTAACTAAAAATGTAAAATCTTTTGTGATGATTTTCAAACATTTGTAAAATAACGTGATTGTAAAAATATACATATTTATTATTTAAAATTATTTAAAATGACCAAAATTACTTTTAAAAATAACTTGGAAGTATTTTGAATTTCCTGAAACTTATTAATTCAAAATTATAACCATCACTAATAAAATATTAAAAATATGAAATCTTTTTTAGATGATTTTTGAATAGTCATGAAATACATTAATTATATATATAATTATATAAAGCATATATATTATTTAAAAATTATAAATAGGTGACGAAACTATTTAAGATAACTTGCAAACTATATTTATTTTATTTTCTTGAAATTTTAATAAAACTAATAATTTTAAATCATTTGAAAATTGGAGAAGCTCGATGATTAATTTATATTGTGGAGGGCCAAAATTGGGTGTCAAGAGTGGATACATGTGATATACCTATTTAATAATATTCATTATTTTCAAAAGGCATATATCACTTTTTTAAAAATCTATGTATCACGAAATAGGAATGTAAAATTATCTTGATTTTTCTAATGTATTATTAGTCCATAAAAATTTTGAAATATGTGTGGGCGACTTTGCTAGATCTTATACTCATTATTTTCAAAGAGAGGACATCGTTCTTTTTGGAGTTTATGTGTCACGAAATATGAATTAACGACTATCTCGATTTTTCATTAGTCCCTACATTTTTTATAATATGTGTGACTAACCTCTTTGAGCTTAAATTTTATGGGTTAATTTGTAACGACCTATTAAATGATACTTATTATTTTTGAAAAGTAAACGTCGTCTTTTTTGAGTTTATGTGTCATGAAATAGAGATTCGAGATTATTTTTATTTTTTGTGTGTATTAATCGATGAATTCTTTTGGAATGTGTCGTGACCCATTGTGTTTCATCTCAAATTTTCAGATTGCATTGGTGACGACCTGTTAAATGATACTTATTATTTTTTAAAGTAATGCGTCATTTTTTTTTTTTGGAGTTTTTGTGTCGCAAAATGTGAATTCAAAAGAATCTCGAATTTCAGTGTGTATTAGTTGTGTTAAAAAATACAAAATAATTTAAAAGTAATAATATATTTCGCACCATAAAGAGCAAATGGATTGCAATAAAATTCCAACGTGAACCCATAAAATTCAAATCTTAGATCTAAATATATACTAGACTTACCAGAAAATACACCAATGAGTTAACAATTTTAATGACTATATCGGATATTATTATGAAAATCATAGCAAGTACATGGATATAGCGTCAATGAAATAAAATAACAAAATATTAAATATCTCAATAATATAAAATTGAACTTTATATGGGTTCACCTTCTATAACTGATAACTAATTAGGATGACTCAATTGACTCCCACCAACCATTAATTTTGATTCAAACATTAAATCCCAAATCTGAGGATGAAGCTCCAATTTCCAATTGATTCAAGCGATTCTGCATATTAAAAACAAAAATCTCCAACCAAGCCTCAAAAGTTGACACTTTATCTGCATTGAGCTGCTCAATCGACTCCCACCAACCCTTTTGTCTAGCTTCAATCACTTCATCATATGATTGTTTCTTAGCAATTTCAATGTCTTCTATGGTATCAAGTTCTTCAAGCCTACTTTTGAGTTCGTTCACTTTTTCTCGATTATGTGCAGCGACTAGAAGAGTACTTTCACTTGGTTCCATATTGAGATTCTGAAAACGAGAAACAACTGCATCAACATTTGGGTGAAAAAAAGAGAAAGGATTACCTGTCGGAGAAAAAAAAATCATTCCAATATCGACATCGCATTCAAATACGAGATTGCTAGCCTTTTTGTATAAACCCGTACGACGCTTTGAGAAGCTAGCATATAGGTTATCTTGCTTTTCTATTTTTTTCATTGGTATCTTTTGGCGTCCTTTACTTTTCTTATTCTCCATGGCTAAATTTATCATCAAAATGAATAAAAAATTATTAATGAAATGTTTAATGAGAAATGATATTTAAGAGAAGGGAGATGTCGCAACTATTTATATACATCAAAATTTTATTGCATTAAATATCTTTCTAAATATTATATTGCAAAATGATCTGTTATACAATCAATTTTATTCTTAATATATGCTTTCCATATCAATCATATCAGTGAAATCTAGACTAACTTTAAATCATTGAATAAAATAAAATCTAAACTTTTAAGTTAAATCATTAAATAAATAAAATCTAGACTTTTAAATTAAATTAATAAATAGAATGAAATTTAGACTTTTAAGTTAAATCAATAAATAAAATGAAATCTAGACTTTTAAGGAAAAACAATAATAGTTTACTACACTCATATTATTTATCAAGTTAGAAGGACCAAATATAAATATAATTTGAAGGAACACTAATTACATACCAACTATTATCAAATTTTATAGATAAGAACCAAATATTCATATATATTAACAAAAACAAATTTAATATTAACCAAAACCAAAGAATAATCTTTTTTGTGTTTAATGAATTTTATAATGTCTAGGTTGTTAGCAACTTATTGAACTTAGAAGTGATACAAATTTCATACCAAATCCTTGATATGCATCAACATCAAACAAACATTATTTTGAATAAGATTTGAAATATTAATTTGAATAGATAAATGTTTTTATAAAATATGACAATGAAAAATCAACTTCCTATGTCTATTAGCATTAACCAAAACTGAATTTGCTTCAATTGGTACAGCATGTTCAACATGCTTGTTAGGGATGACAATAGAGCGGGTTGGGGTGGATGTAGCCCCATCCTACTCCGTCCCGCCCCGCTTATGTAGTATCTATTTTTTCCTTTTTTTATTTTGCTAAAAGAAAACACAAATTTAATATTTTATTATAATTTTTTAAGAATGAAAATTCAGTTGAATTATTTCCTCGATTGCTATTTTGCTAAAACACGTCAATTTAATAGTTTCTAGAACTCTAGGTGGTAAATGGTAATATATCATAAATAAATTGATCAGTTCGGTTTACAAATAATTTCAAAGAAATTCTAAGAACTAAAATCCAATTAAGAATTTTGATTATAGCAGATCATATAAAAAGGTACTTGTTCGAAATCTTAGAGAAAGAGAGAACCAACAGATTAGACTAGTAAATTGAAAGAAAAAAGTTTTAACCCTCCACCTCCCTCACGCGGCTCAATTTTTCGTGTGTATTAGTTCAAGGATCTGGTGCCTTGGAGTATCAAAAAAAATTCTCAAAATTTTTTATGAGGACCTTCATAATGAGTTGGGGAACCATCACGTATACACATACCATTTTTTAACTCCCATTTCCGCATTTACAGGACTTTTTTTATGAATCACTCAAAATTCTCAATTTTTCGTGTGTATTAGCCCATGAATCTGACACCTCAGAGCACCCAAAAGTTTTTTCTCAAAAAACTTTATGAGGACTTCCGTAATGAGTTGGGGAACCATCACGTATACTCGCACCATTTTTAATGCCTATTTTCGCAATTACATTCCCTTTTTTAGGAATCGCTGAAATTCCTCAATTTTTCATGTGTATAAGCCCATGGTTTTGGCGCCTCGGATCACCCAAAAAAAAATTCTCAAACACTTTATGAGGACCCCTATAATGAGTTGGGGAACTATCACGTATACTCGCACCATTTTTTTAATGCCTTTTCCCGTATTTACAGACATTTTTAGCAATCGCGCAAATTTCTCAATTTTTTGTGTGTATTAGATCATGGTTTTGGTGCCTCGGAGCAACCAAAATGTTTTTTCTCAAAAAACTTATGAGGACCTCGGTAATGAGTTCGAAAACCATTACGTATACTCGCACCATTTTTTAACGTCTATTGCCACATTTACAGGCCTTTTTTAGGAATCGCGCAAATTTCTCAATTTTTCGTATGCTTAGCCCATGGATATGATGCCTCAGAGCACCAAAATAAAATTTCTCAAAATTTTTTATGAGGATCTCCGTAGTGAGTTAGGCAACCATGCATCACGTATACACACACCATTTTTTTAATGCTCATTTCCGCATTTACAGGCCTTTTTTTGTAGGAATCACCCAAATTTATCGTGTGTATTAGCACATGTATTTGGTTCTCTGAGCACTCGAATTTTTTTTCTCAAAAAACTTTATGAGAACCTCCATAATAAGTTGGGGAACCATCGAGTATACTCGCACCATTTTTTAACGCCTATTTACGCATTTACAGGCCTTTTTAGGAATCACGCAAATTCCATAATTTTTCGTGTGTATTACCTCATATATCTGGTGCCTCGAAGCACCAAAAAAAAATCTCAAAAAAATTTATGAGGACCTCCATAATGAGTTGGGGAACCATCACATATGCACACATCATTTTTTAACGCCCATTTCTGCATTTACAAACCTTTTTTAGGAATTGCTAAATCTCTCAATTTTTCTTATGTATTACCCCATGGATCTGGCGCTTCAAAGCAGTCAAAAAAAATTCTCAAAATACTTTATGAGGACCTCAATAATGAGTTAGGGAAACATCATGTATACTCGCACCATTTTTTTAACACCTATTTCCGCATTTACATTCTTTTTTTAGTAATCGCGTAAATTTCTCAATTTTTTGTGTATTAGCCCATGGTTCTGGCGCCTCAGAGCACCCAAATTTTTTTTCACGAAAACCTTTATGAGGACCTCCGTAATGAGTTGGGGAACTATCACGTATTCTTGTACCATTTTTTAACGCCTTTTCCGCATTTACAAGCCTTTTTTCGAAATCGCGCAAATTCCTTAATTTTTCATATGTATTAGCCCATGGTTCTTGTGCCTCAGAACAATCAATTTTTTTTCTCAAAAAACTTATGAGGACCTTTGTAATAAGTTGGGGATTCATCACATATACTCGCATCATTTTTTTTAACGTCTATTTCTGCATTTATAGGCCTTTTTTTAGGAATCACACGAATTCCTCAATTTTTCATTTATATAGCCCATAGATCAGGCACCTCAGAGCACCAAAGAGTTTTTCTCAAATAATTTTATGAGGACCTCCGTAATGAGTTGGGGAACCATCACGTATACATGTACCATTTTTTGTAACACCCATTTCTGCATTTACATGTCTTTTTATAGGAATCACCCAATTTTCTCAATTTTATTGTGTGTATTAGCCCATGGATCTAGCCCCTCAGAGCACCTAAAATTCTTTTCTCAAAAAACTTTGTGACAACCACCGTAATGATTTAGGGGACCATCACGTATACTCGCGCCATTTTTTAACGCGTATTTCCGCATTTACAAACCTTATTTTAGGAATCGCGCAAATTCCTTAATTTTTCGTGTGTATTAACCCATGGTTCTGGCGCTTCAGAGCACCCCAATTTTTTTGAATGATACTTATTATTTTTTAAATGTAAACGTCGCCGAGTTTATGTGTCATGAAATAGAAGTTCGAGATTATTTTTATTTTTTGTGTATATTAATTGATGAATTTTTTGAAATGTGTCATGACCGATTGTGTTTGATCTCAAATTTTCTTATTGCATTAGTGGCGACCTGTTAAATGATACTTATTATTTTTTAAGTCATGTGTCATATTGTCTGGAGATTATGTGTCACAAAATGAGAATTCAGAAAATCTCGAATTTCAATGTGTATTAGTTGTGTTAAAAAATACAAAATAATTTAAAAGTAATGATATATTTCGCACCCAAAAGAGCAAATGGACTACAATAAAATTCCCTCAAATCAATAAAATTCAAATCTTAGATCAAAATATATACGAGACTTACTAGAAAATACCCCAACGAGTTAACAATTTTAATGACTATATCGGATATTATTATGAAAATCATAGCAAAGTACATGGATATAGCATCAATGAAATAAAATAACAAAAAATTAAATATCTCAATAATATAAAATTGAACTTTATATGGGTTCACCTTCTATGACTAATAACTAATTTGGATGACTCATGTATAATTTTAATTTTGTTTCAGACATTAAATCCCAAATCTGAGGATGAAGCTCCAATTTCCAATTGATTCAAGCGATTCTGTATATTAAAAACAAAAGTCTCTAACCTAACCTCAAAAGTTGACACTTTATCTGCATTGAGCTGCTCAATCGACTCCCACCAACCTTTATGTCTAGCTTCAATCACTTCATCATATGATTGTTTCTTAGCGATTTCAATGTCTTCTATGGTATCAAGTTCTTCAAACCTACTTTTGAGTTACTTTTTCTCGATTATGAGCAGTGACTAGAAGAGTACTTTCTCTTGGTTCCATATTGAGATTCTGAAAACGAGAAACAACTGCATCAACATTTGGGTGAAAAAACGAGAAAGGATTACCTGTCGGAGAAAAAAAAATCATTCCAATGTCGACATTGCATTCAAATACGAGATCGCTAGCCTTTTTGTATTAACCCATACGACGCTTTGAGAAGCTAGCATATAGGTTATCTTGCTTTTCTATATTTTTCATTGGTATCTTTTGACGTCCTTTACTCTTCTTATTCTGCATGGCTAAATTTATCACCAAAATGAATAAAAATTTATTAATGAAATGTTTTATGAGAAATGATACTTAAGAGAAGGGAGATGACACAACTATTTATATACATCAAAAATTTCATTGCATTAAATATCTTTCTATATATTATATTGAAAAATGATCTGTTCATCATAGTGAAAATAGGAAATACAATCAATTTTATTCTTAATATATGTTTTCCATATCAGTGAAACCTAGACTAACTTTAAATCATTGAATAAAATAAAATCTAGTCTTTTAAGTTAAATCATTAAATAAATAAAATCTAGACTTTTAAGTGAAATTAATAAATAGAATGAAATTTAGACTTTTAAGTTAAATCAATAAATAAAATGAAATCTAGACTTTTAAGGAAAAATAATAAATAGGTTTACTATACTCATAATACTTATCAAGTTGGAAGAACCAAATATAAATATAGTTTAAAGGAACACCAATTACATACCAAAGATTTTCAAATTTTATGGATTAGAACCAACTATTCATATATATTAACCAAAAAAAACAAATTTAATATTAACCAAAACAAAAAAAAAAATCCTTTTGTGTTTAATGAAATTTATAATGTCTAGGTAGTTAGCAACTTATTGAACTTATAAGTGATACAAATTTCATACCAAATCCTTCATATGCATCAACATCAAACAAACATTATTTTGAATAGGGAAAAAGGTCTGAAATATATTCGAACTTTGACTGAAATTGTTGTAACAATATCAAACTTTGGGAAGGACCTTTTACCCCTGCACTATTTAATAGTATATTTTAAAGGTATATATGTGCCCACGTGGACATCATAAATATTACATCATTATAAATAGTAACTTGTCCACGTGGACACATATATACCTTCTATGACTAATAACTAATTTGGATGACTCATGTATAATTTTAATTTTGTTTCAGACATTAAATCCCAAATCTGAGGATGAAGCTCCAATTTCCAATTGATTCAAGCGATTCTGCATATTAAAAACAAAAGTCTCTAACCAAGCCTCAAAAGTTGACACTTTATATGTATTGAGCTGCTCAATCGACTCCCACCAACCTTTCTGTCTAGCTTCAAACACTTCATCATATGATTGTTTCTTAGCGATTTCAATGTCTTCTATGGTATCAAGTTCTTCAAACCTACTTTTGAGTTACTTTTTCTCGATTATGAGCAGCGACTAGAAGAGTACTTTCTCTTGGTTCCATATTGAGATTCTGAAAACGAGAAACAACTGCATCAACATTTGGGTGAAAAAATGAGAAAGGATTACCTGTCGGAGAAAAAAAAATCATTCCAATGTCGACATCGCATTCAAATACGAGATCGCTAGCCTTTTTGTATAAACCCATACGACGCTTTGAGAAGCTAGCATATAGGTTTTCTTGCTTTTCTATATTTTTCATTGGTATCTTTTGGCGTCCTTTACTCTTCTGATTCTGCATGGCTAAATTTATCACCAAAATGAATAAAAATTTATTAATGAAATGTTTTATGAGAAATGATACTTAAGAGAAGGGAGATGACACAACTATTTATATACATCAAAAATTTCATTGCATTAAATATCTTTCTATATATTATATTGGAAAACGATCTGTTCATCATAGTGAAAATAGGAAATACAATCAGTTTTATTCTTAATATATGTTTTCCATATCAGTGAAACCTAGACTAACTTTAAATCATTGAATAAAATAAAATCTAGTCTTTTAAGTTAAATCATTAAATAAATAAAATCTAGACTTTTAAGTTAAATTAATAAATAGAATGAAATTTAGACTTTTAAGTTAAATCAATAAATAAAATGAAATCTAGACTTTTAAGGAAAAACAATAAATAGGTTTACTATACTCATAATATTTATCAAGTTGGAAGGACCAAATATAAATATAGTTTGAAGGAACACCAATTACATACCAAAGATTTTCAAATTTTATGGATTAGAACCAACTATTCATATATATTAACAAAAAAACAAATTTAATATTAACCAAACAAAAAAAAAACAATCCTTTTGTGTTTAATGAATTTTATAATGTCTAGGTAGTTAGCAACTAATTGAACTTCTAAGTGATACAAATTTCATACCAAATCCTTCATATGCATCAACATCAAACAAACATTATTTTGAATAGGGAAAAATATCTGAAATATATTTGAACTTTGACTGAAATTGTTGTAACAATATCAAACTTTGGGAAGAACCTTTTACCCCTGCACTATTTAATAGTGTATTTCAAAGGTATATATGTGCCCACGTGGACATCATAAATATTGCATCATTATAAATAGTAACTTGTCCACGTGGACACATATATACCTTTAAAATACACTATTAAATAGTGCATGGAATTTTAGGTCTTGCTCAGAGTTTGAGATTGTTACAGCAATTTCGATCAAAGTTCGAACATATTTCATCGGTCAAAAGGAGTGACATGATTCCGGGGCAATCGAGTGCATTTCAGAAAAGAAACTTACAAGTTAGAAAGTTGAAAAACTTACGAGTTGACCAAAGTCAATATTTGAGAGAAACGAACTCAAAGTTGAGGTTTGAAAATTCCTAGAGGTCGAGTCCAGATGGTGATTTAGAACTTGGGTGGACAACTTGGACAAGTCTTGTGAGTTGTATACTAGTTAAATTGAAAACAAAAGTCATCAACGATCAAATATGTGTCTAGCCAATCCCAAATAGATCTTTTAATTTTTTTCCAACAAAGACTGATTGTAGTGATTTGAGTCTAGTAACAAGTATGACGAAAACAGTCGTGCTTTTATGATCATGACGTAATTTTTTATTTATTTATTTTTAAAAGCAATCCCGCTAAGCAAAGTGTGCCTAGAGCTAGTTTTTATTAATAAAGAAAAAAGGACCACAAAAAGAAGTACAAGCAAGGAAAACTAAGCCTTGCCTTACTAATCATGACGTACAAAACTTTCGTTACTAAAAATACCATCTTTCCCGAGGATAAAAACTGATCAACAAAGGTAAAAAATAGTGGACTTTAAACTAAAAACCAACCAATTTGGGGAATCAAAAAACGACTATTAACCATTGTTTCCTCCCCTCTGGGCAACTTGACAATGTAAGAGCACACCATTAACCACCAACTGCCAATAATGCATATGGCAATACACTTGCAGTTTTCAACATATTAACTAGGTATTTATACGAAACAACGCCAGTTTTTCACATTAAAAGATTATGAAAACGACAATGCAGCAAATGTGCTGCATTTGTTTCCACTTCCAGTGAAACCTCCCCAGAGCAGGAAAGATTGAAAAATTGTGCACAAAGTGAGATTGCTACAAGGTGTATCATTACAGAAACACAAGATATACACATATTGAGTCACTCTGTAGTTGTTTTACAACAGAAACGAATCCAAACGCGGTTGTAATTGCAGCATCTCCAAAAATAACCTTTCTTCCGAAGCTAACTTCTTATAAAGTCTCTGTTGATGACTCATGAACTCCAAAAACAAATCTTTTGCCTGGTTTGCTTTTCTGTATGCTTCACTTCCTGAGTGAACTATTATCAAGTCTTGGCAGATACTTTTTGTCTGATATATATCCTACAAAATAACGAGAAGACGCAAGGGGGAGAGCAGTCAGCCTCAATAAACTGAAATCAAACATTTGATGTATATAATATGAAATACACATGATAAAAAATCACATGTTCAGGGCTTGAAGCTCCTCAATAAGTTTAAAATTCTTTTAAAAATTATTTCCTGCAATCCTCAAGTATTTGCTTTGTATCTAGACTAGTCTGTCCAATCAAGACTCCACCACACATCACATCGAACGAAACCAATTTCACCTCATCAGCCTACAATTTCATTTTCTTTTTCTTTATTGCAAGGACATCTTATTTCTTTTCCTTCTGGCTTCTTCATTGCTGTATTTCATTTCCATACTTGATTTTGATTTACTTTACTTGAGCCGAGGGTTATCGGAAACAACCTCTTTACCTTCACATAGGTATAGGTAAGGCTATGTATACACCACACTCTCCAAACCCCACTTGTGGGATTACACTGGGTATGTTGTTGAAACACTTTCACAATTATGTGTAAAAGCACATTTCTCAAGACCATGAGTATACAAATTTACTTCAGATATATATGATTCCTAAATCTTAAGAGCAATTGATCCCACATCCTCAGCTCTCCTGTTATCTCGCAGTTAATGTCAATCTAAATTTGACTGGTGACAACTGGGCATCCAGTTTTTCACTAGTAACGAGTAACTATCAGATATGCATGCTTCTAGATTATCAAGAAACTTCATGTATATGATATTTTCCAATATGTCAACCAAACTTATTTCTGAAGTAGCACTGGCAGTAGGATGTGCTCAACTATGGCTCATTTGTTGTCCTACAACCACTATTAAATTAACCATTACATGGTATGAATCTTACCTGGGAACTGTACATTAAGCTCCCAAGTGATGTCTTAATCATGGATTGTCTCATATCTCTTTCACTTATAACCATCGGCCTGTAAAAGGGAAATGGAAAAAAGTAAATAACCCATTAGGCATTCATCAATCTAGAAGACATATGAACATCATGAAAATTTGGCTCGTAAGTGTTAAAATGAAATAGGATCTACACATTTAGCAAAAATTATAGAGCTATATTTAAGGATTTCAGAATATCTGAATTACAGAGGTATGTTAAACTACATTAAAAAATAAAGACCCAAGACGGTGCACACAGAACCAAAGTGTAGCACTTCCTTTCCAGCCCTTTCACCTTTAAAGTAGATATCGGGGATGATAGAATAAAAAAAACTTTCAACTTTTGAAAATGAGAAAAAAAAACAAAAACAAATAGTGCCTCAATGAACATGACATTTTTTCAAGCAACCGCTAGTTAAAAATTGGGAAAATAGTCTGTGTGGCCTAATTTGTACATATCAATTGTGGACACCAAGGCTAGCTAGGACAGATTGGAACAAGTCGCCTAGTGAATTTTTCATCTCTGCAGGGATTAGAATCTGAGAATTCATGATTCATAATTCACTTCATTGACAACTAGGCTACACACTACGGTGCTGGGAAACTTTCTTTAGTGTCTGTTCTTTCTTTTAATAGACTATAATATGACAGACCGGAACGTAGGATCTTGAAATACCTATATCACAGGAACTCTAAATGGTAAACAGCATTGAATGTGAAAGGCAAGTGCATTTAACAACATTTGAGCTAGAAAAGAAGTAGCAGTAAACAGAAGTTGAGGACATTTTGTAGCGTTTCATTGAAGCTAATTTGCAGAGTAAAACGAAGTTTTCAACTACATATATAGAGAAATCAGGAAAAACAAAATAATGCAGAATGCATAGAACTTCAAGCGATCCCCAAAAATAATTGGGTGAATAGCATATGAAACTATATTTTTAGTCCAGAGAGATCTTTCAAAAACAATCCCAACTAGTCACCAAAAGTGTAGCAGTAGTACCTAGCGTGGAATTTCAGACTAATAAATACCATCTATAGGAACCTTTACAAGGACTCAACCATTTCAAATGTTGTGCTTTTCTTTTTCTTATTAAAGATGGATACCATTCTAGAACCTCTAGTTCAACTTCGGATCAGTTTTGACTGTCACTCTGTCAGAGAGAGAGAGAGAGAGAGAGAGTCCAACTGCAGATACAGCTTAAATAACAGCAATTCGGGTGTCCAAATTGCAGAAGCACTAATATTATCAACAAAAGAAATTGCAGAAGTAACTAAAATCAGATGGCATTGAGCAGGATATCACTTTCACCAAAGTAAACTCAGGACCAAGAAAAAAGGCTGATGCTACTGATGCAACCACAGAGCAGGCCTCAAACAAGTGGTGCGGCCGAATTTTACTAAGGTTTTAGCAAATCACAAGCTCAGGAAATGTAAGCATGCCATACTACAATTCTTTTTCCCAAAAAAATGGAAAAAAAAAGTTTGAGAAGACAAGCATGCTTGATAAAACTTTACATCATCAATATGTGCCGACGCTATCTACACATCTAAAATAGTTCAAGTGGCTGGTAATTGTGGCATGGAAGCTCTTCTAAGCAGAATATCCAAAAAAGGTATTTTAGCAAGTTTGATACACGCCAAGCATGATTTTTAGCTGAATGAAAATGTATTTTAGCTCATAATCTGTATAGAGGCAGGAACCAATGATTCTGATACACCCATACAACATAACTCTAATGGAAGATAGATTTTTTTTTTTCTTTTTATGAAGTAAGCATCCAGTAGATGCAATACGCAGGGGGATCAGTCAGCTAAGAACAAAAAACTTCCAGAGTTGAGCTGACAAAATCCTTGTAGTGATCTAAGTTATTTACAGGGGAAGAGTTAGCCCAGCTAAAAAGGTTAACCAAACAACTAGCCTTACGCCTAAAAATTGAGTTAAAACTCCATCGATAAATCTCCTATTTTCATTCCACATACACCAAAAAATAAGGGCTGGGGTCATGATCCAGATTTTTCTGATAGATTTTCTAACGGGAGATAGATTCTAATAAATACAAGTCTAATACATGTGGTAATGGTATAGAACACATGAATGAAGCCTAAATATTAATAATAAAAAGATCTTTTAAGTGAAAACACTAGAATGTAAAGAGAGAAGGTTACAAAAGGATCAACAACTACTTAGAAAGGAAACTAATTCTGGAAACGTACCTTCCCTTTGAGGACACAACAAGGTGTGTTGGATTGTCCAAAAAACGGTTTATTTCTTTAAGCTTCTCTTCACAATCTACCACGATAATGCCTCGTGCATAGGGCATATATGACGGGCAGGGGGAAATATATGCTTGTGACCAAACAGAAGTGTGCTTATGTATGAAATCTCTCAATGACGAAGGGAACAAGGTTCTCTCCAAGTTCTCGACTAGCATGAGATGATAATTTGAACATTGTCCTCCTAGATCTTTATCATGATCCCAATGCCTGCTAGAGTCTGTTGCTGCAGTTCAGAATGAAGAACTTAGAAAAAGTGCAATTACCACATCGTAACAGGTGATGGAGTTCCGTAGCACACCTTCTGTTGTACATCTCACGTCAACCGCATTCTTGGCACTGCTAATCCCCTACAAGGAAAGGAAGAGGAGAATGATATAGACACATGCATTATCACTCAAATTACTGAATTAGAAGGTGATAACTTGCCTTAAAGGACGAATCTGACTTTTGTTCAGAAGACAAATATCTGCCTCTTTTTGTACGGGATGATCCTTTGGATGCTGAATTGTCTTGCTCAGATGTAGAAGTTGACTTGCAAGAAGATTTTCTGAGTTTCTGGTTTGCCAATTCCAAGAAGGAGGATATTCTAGGATCAACTTGTGCTGTGCCTTTTATGATACATATGCCTTCAATTCCAGAATTAGCCAAGTCATCCTTTTTTGGGCCATGAAGCCAGGATAGTACAAAGGTACATACACACTCCTCCACTCCATTGTGAAATGTATGGTTCTCGTTATGTATCTACCAAAGAGAGGAAGAAGAAAATTTGAAGAAAGTGAACTAAGCCAATGAACCAATGTGAATCAAGTAGCCCTCTCCTTTTCCTCTTTGAGTCCTACTACTTTGACTTTATATGTTATGATAAACCCACATTTAGAGCAACAAATAAAACTGATACAAACTTTAATAAGGTTCAGCAAAGATGTCAACGTCCTCAAGGAAGACGGTAAGAAAATTTCAGTATGCTCAAAAGAACAACAGCAACAATCTTTTTCCAAATTCTTAGAAACGTTAGTCCCCAATATGTTCACAAACCCACTTTAAGGTATGGGTTCACCAGATCCCAATAGTGTTGGCCCATACCATGTATATGTGCTAAGAGATTCACTAAATATGTACAGAAATAAAAGTCAGAACTCATTACTAGAACTTGAGATTGTCCGTAACCCATAAGGGCCAAATCTTGGATCCATCTCTGCTACTCACCACACTAACAACATAAAACATGTTCGGACACTGCACTACATAATGCTACCAGTGCATATATTTCAGCGTTACTTCTTATCTTAATACCCTTATTCTATATGGTGATTCTCCATAATCAAGAATTTGGTTGACACCCTCGCTAGTTTTGTCTATTAACACATTATCATTTGCGTATAGCTTATGCAATGGAACCTCATGCTATATATCGTAAGTTAAATCCTATAACTAAAGTGAGCAAGTACAGAACTACATGCTCAATATCAACCCCTGGTGAACCCATAATAATGGGAAATTCCTTTGTATATCCAATTACTGTTCTCACGCTAGTTTTTTTGAAAATGCACGTTCATACATATCCATAAGTAATTTTTGTTTTGTTGTAACTTGTCAATAACATAAAAGTTCAACATTCTTATTTCATGCTTTTTTTGATAGTTGAAAAGGCACAGAAGATTACTTGCAACTGTTGATAACAAGGAAATAAACACTCCATTTAGAGCTGACACATCAAAAGAAAAGTACATATGCCATGAAAATGTTGCTCTAGTGAGCTTATAATTCGGTATGACTGAAAAAATTGCCTAAATCACAAATTAGTGATCAACTCATCAACCAGACAACCACATGAACACTATGTATCCTTGATTTCTAAGGACTCATCATACTTAGACTATGTCAACCTACCTCACCTTCCTCCTTTATCCGTGCTTAGGACCTACGCAATGCTAAAAGATAACATATGCAAGTTGATTACTTTGAAATGACTGTGAAGAAGTTAATACCAAGTAATATTAATCAAGATGCCTCAATCCTAAATTAGATGTGATCAACCACAAAATCCTCTGTATCCTTGAATTCAAAGGTTCATCATAGATAGACTATGTCAACCTTCCTCACCTTAACTTCCTCCTTTCTAAGTTGCTCGGACTCTTCACTTTCGGTGCCGCACCCATGTCGACACGATGTGGGTGTGGGATCCATACCCGATCTGGTCAATCTGTACTGGATACTTTGACCAAATTCAAGGGAGAAATTCTAGGCAAATTCAATGATTTTTGTAATCTTATAACCTAAGATGAAATTGAAGAAAATGAAATACCTTGTATATATAAATTTCTATTATCACTCCCGTTCCTTTTATCTCCTTCCAAGACTCTCCTCTTGATCATTATTTTCTCCTCGAGTTTTCCACATAATATCTCATAATTTAGGCTTTATACCTCTATTTTTAGCCGAATCCCCGCACTTGTATCCACACATGGATCCATATCTCCGAATCTTAAAATTAGGTCACAGAGGATCCAACCTCTAGATCCACACCCGTATTAGACACCCGCACCTGAGTCCGAGCAACTTAGCCTCCTTTTATTCCATGACTAGGACCTCTATGTTTACAGAATATTCAGATAAATTTCTAAAAAGGCTTAATACACATAACCAACCCTTAAACTTTAGACACTCGAACTAAGTCAAAATTCAATTGAACATCTCAACTCCTAATAAAGTGTTCCAATTAGACACTTAAGGTTCAAATTTTGGAAAAAAATGTGTCCTCTCATTCTTCTATTAAGTAATTGAGTCAAGCATACAAAATATGTCATATGCATTTGTCTCAGTAAGCCATAAAAGCCCGATATTTTCTACCTGAGGTTGATGATATATTACTTGTAGTTAACTTAAATATCTAATAGATTAATGAAAACATGCACAAATTTTTTTCAATTTGAACAGCTTATCGAGTTAAAGGTGTTCAATTTGAACATGACTTAGTTCGAGTGGAATATTCTGCCACTGACTATGTGTTAAGTCTTCTGAAAACCTATGCTCATACTCAACATCTGGAACTGAGAATTGAACAGCATCAGAATGTAATAGAAATAGCTACCTCGATTAAATACATCTCAAAAAAGAAAATTAAAATTTTCTCATACTTCAAACAGTTCATAACTCACCGCTTCAACAACGGCATCGTAGAAGAGCATATCATCTTTGCCGAAAGCATTACAAGCCGCACAGACAATCATCCCTTCCTTAACACTACCGCATTCATTATCCTGTAGCTGTGGCGAGACATTCCTAAAATTCCTGACGAATTCATCGATTTCCTCCTTCGATTTGAAGTCATCAGCAAGGAATTTCACATCGAATTTTTCCGAATATCCCTCGAACTTCACCGTCATCGTTTCACCGTCCACCGTGACTAGCACACCGTACCATGAGTCATCTCCCTTGTACCGATGCTCTAAATCGTACTTCGCCGGATTTCCGTCGGATTTTTTCATTTCCGGCACCGGTAAATTCTTCAAATCTTCTGGAAACTTCGAGCGTATGTGTACGTATATTTGAAAATTGTGGGAAAATGGAATTTACAGTAATCCGTAGCTTTCCCATGTCATTTCTTTATTTTATATTTATTTGCTTTTTGTTGTTTTGGGAGAGAGTCAAATGCTTCGACTGCAACAACAACAATAACAAATTTCAGAGAAAGAACGTATGCAGATTTTATTACTATATTCATTATATGTAAAAATAAAGAAGTTATTTTTAAAAGAATTTTGATGTAAGTGTATCAAACTCAAGTAACACACTTAGATTGTAACAAAAGGTTTAAATATAGTACTTCTTTGTTCATTTTTAGTTGTCATGTTGCGTTTTCTGAAAGTAATTAATTTTCAATGTTAAATTAGATTACATTTATTCGATATTTTAAAAAAAATATATTCAAAAACTATACGAAAAGTACTACTCCCTTCATTTCAAATTAATTGAATTTTTGAAACATTTTTCATTTTTCAAATTAACTTAATTGTTCAATTTTCAAGACTACTTTTAGAATATTCTTCTAATTTTACCCTTCATTAGTTAGTATTGGCATTAGTTATTAATTAATGTAGTTATTTTAATCATAAAGTTGACAATAATTAATAAGGGTAAAAATGGAAAGTTATGCCTAATTTATGTCTTAATCTTCTTTTCTTAAAGAGTGTGAAACACCTCAACAATTCAATTAATATGAAATGGAGGGAATATAAATTGTAATTTTTTACATATCGATATAATGAAAACATATATCGTAAAATGTTAATCAAAATTTTTATCATTTGACTTAAAAAAAAATCATGGCAACTAAAAATGGATAGCTAGGAATACTTCATTTATTCACTTTTTTTATTGGCTCATTTATGTTGTTTAGACTAATTGTCTAATGAATTGAAAAAAATATATTTAAATTTCTCGTATAATTTTATTATTGATTTAATTTTAGACTCGGATTTTAATTAAATAAATTTATCCATCCAATTTTCTGGCTTACCACACCCAAATTCTTACTAATCTTTGTTTTATATATATATATATATATATTCATCAAATTTATTTTTCATGAAAAAAGTCAAAATTTCGAAAGTTGAGTTCTACGAAAATAAAATTATAAAAAGAAAGGTAAATCCTAACCACATCCCTGAATGGATCCTAGGATGCGCGATTCAATTTAGTTGAAGCTCCCGACGAGAAACCAGAAACAAACCAAGAAAGGTAGCCAAGTTCACATTTTTCTTCAAAAACCACAACTTTTCTTGCACTATGTCAAAAATACACATTTGTGCTTATGCAAATGATCATATATCTGCACTACAATGTCCTGTTTTCATTCTTTACCTCAAAACACAAACCTTATGTCTACAGAGAAATACTACACAATGTCACTGTGAAAACGAATATGAAATTATAGTACAAAGTACACTAGAAAAGAATGAGGCACTTCGAAATCCTATATATAATGCTTAGACATTGCTGGTCTGTATATGGCAAGAGCATTTAAACTTGTTCCTTCTCTGCATCATTAGGATTCTTTTGCGTGTTGTCAATGCTCGTATCGTTCCAATTCTTGAGCTCTTCTTCCGAGTCTTCAAGAGTAGTACTAAGATGTTGTGTCTTGTACTGATGTCTCGTGGAGAAAACAAGGAACACGAAGTAATTGAGTACTCCGAGTACTGCTAGCATCCAGTAGAAGTAGTCTAGCTTACCGTTGTTCAAGTTGTTTTTAAGCCAGCTTCCGTTTGTTACCTTATGTACAATTGACACTAGTAAGCTACTAATAAAAAATCCCATTGAGAGCGTGCTGAGGAATAACCCGGTGCTCATTGATTTCATCCCTTCTGGTGCTTCCCTGATGAAGAATTCGAGTTGTCCAACGTAGGCAAAAGCTTCACCAGCACCAACAATGAAAAACTGAGGGACTAACCAAAATGCACTTATGCTATAATTGTGGTGTATCGCGTTTTCTCTTCGTTGTTTCTCTACAACAGCTGCAGCTACCATACCAACAATAGATAGTATTAGTCCAATTCCAACTCTTTGAAGGCTTGTGAGTCCTTGTCTATTGCCCGTGATCTTTCTAGCTATTGGTACGGTGACTCTTTCGTTTATGGAAGTAAACAAGAGTATAGAAATAAAGAGAAAGAAGGAAAATGAGCCTGCTGGGATGCCAAATTTGCCAACATTTCGATTCATGAAAGTAGCTTGCTCGATACTGAACGTGTTCATTTGAGAGTAGACAGTCCAAAAGAGTATACATGTAGACCATATAGGAATCAACTTAAGAACCATTTTCACTTCTTCGACTTGACTAACCGTTGATACTATCCATGAATTGATTCTGTTTTCATTTGCAACTGCATAATCATCAAGAATCGCTGCCTTGTCTAAACACCTGTTGATAACAAGAACACATTCATTAGCTTTTGTTCTTATGTCAGATACTTTTAATGGGAAATATACGAGTTTGGTCCAACGCGGACAATATCTCACCTCAGCATTTTTGTATGTGGTACTTTAGCATTGTGATATTCATTCAAGAATCCAGGATCAGAAGGGTGAGAAAATTTCCTCTTTCTCCAAGCCAAGATCAAAACTCTCCATATGATAGTCAAAGGACTTCCCTCTGGCTTCTTAAATCTATACAATGATGTTCCACCAAGCAAAACCGCCACAGATAGTACCATTGTGCCAGCTGATATACCATACCCCCACCCCCTTCCAACATTGTCTTGTATATACACTAGCACTGTCACAGCAAACAAAGATCCAAGGCTAATGCAGAAGTAGAACCTGTTAAAGAAGTATATCATGGCCTTATTCTCTTTAGGATTCGACGAATCAAATTGGTCTGATCCAAAACCAGACACACTAGACTTGATCCCTCCACAACCGAGTGATATGGTGTATAATGCTGCGTAGAGGAGAGCAAGCTGCTGCCCGCTGGCTTCGATGCAGTGGCCTTTCGATCTTGAGTCGCATACGGGAGGCTTCATACTTGGGATGGATGTTGCAAGTGTCAACAGTGTTACTCCCTGGTTATAAACACAAAGAAGAACATATTATGTTACTTAAAAAGGCAAGTTTACACTCTCAAAAGTGTCGAAAACATACATCAAATAAACTAGAGCATCTAATTATACTAATCAAACAAATTAGAAGTTTACTCTCTCAAATAACGCAATCATCTAAGATGAGATAGTCACACAATTCAACATGGTATCAGAGCAAGTAGAACTACTGCAACAACTTCCATGTGTTTGTTTCAAATGTAAAAGAATCAAGCTCACAAGTATCATTAAGTGAAACAAAAGGTATGCTTTCTCTAACAGTTTAAGCTTACCACAGCGGCTATGCAACCAAAGGTTGCAATAGTGGCATAACGTCCGAGTTTAGCATCAGCCAAGAAACCACCAAGCAGTGCAAGAAGATTGAGTGTTCCCATGAAATTAGTAACAATGTTGGCAGAATCAGAAGATGGAAGATGTAAATCTCCAACCAAGTAAGTCACCAAATTCATCGATATCCCCATAACACATATTCTTTCTGATAACTCTGTACCTGAAACAGAACAACTAAGTTAGACACTATAACAAACATTTTTGCCATGATCAAGAAAACAACAAAGTTAACTAGCCTACCTAGAATAAGCCCTGCACCAAGCCATCCTCCGGTACGCGATTTATCAACTGGATTTCCACGAAAATCGACTAGACCTCCATCAGTTGAACCATCTTTTTCAGCATGGTTATGAACCAAAACCTGTGAATGAATGAATGAATTAAAGAAAGATAACATAAGACACCATAACATGAACAATTTATCTACTTGAAATGAGTTTAGGATATTACCATTGTAAGTAGAATGTTTTGTGTTTACTAAGAGAGAAAGGAGATAGAAGAGGATAGTTAATTTGTGGAATAATCGAGGGGAAGGTATATATTTATAAAGCAAAAAAAAAAAATAGAAGAAAAATGAATGAATGATTAGGCAAAAAGTTTTAAAAAAAAGGTAGGCATTTGTACAACAGAATTTCATGTTAAATATCTTTATAGATCATAAGGTAATTAACTGACTGATTGAGCTATGATTATGTGGTCAAAATGTTAACAAACCCCACTAAGATATAAGATTGAAAATTGTCATTTTTCTTTGATCTGAAAGTGCTTCTTATCTCCCACAGAAAACAGCATTATTAGGACCATATTGTAAGTTTGAAAATTTGGTGTTATCTCAAATAGGTGTTGTAACATGTGGAAAAGTGGGAAAGAAATTTTGTGGACAGCACTTCGGATCAATTGTAGCCTTCGAAACTCGGACTATCCTTCTCTAGTTAAATACCAGACTTAGGTCGCACAACATACATATACTAAGCCCTAGGGCGGTACGTGGACCAACCTTAGCTTGAATGTCACTTTATCAGGATTCAACTTGTTTGGAACAAAAACATAGTTATTACCATTGGATTTGACTTGGGAAAAGTGAAAAAAAAAGTCTTTGATGGAACTATAAAACAGTTAAGTGTTTTAAGATAAAATTACATACAAATAAATATGTCACACCTCTTTGCTACTAGACAAATGTGTATAGGGATATATGAAGCATCAATTCATGGATGAAATCATTTCGTGTGGTATTTCTCTAAAAGGTATGCCGACTAATCTTTTACTCCCTCCATTTCATATTAAGTTAATTTTTGAGACATTTTTCATTTTTCAAATTAATTTAATTTTTCAGTTTTCAAGACTACTTTTAGAATGTTCTTCCAATTTTACCATTCATTAGTTAGTATTGGAATTAGTGATTAATTAATATTTAGTTATTTTAATCATAAATTTGACAATAATTAATAAGGGTAAAAATGAAAAACTAGGTTCAATTTATGTCTTAATCTACTTTTCTTAAAGGGTATGAAACACCTCAAAAATTAACTTAATATGGAATGGAGGGAGTAATTTATTTCGGATGATCGAGAAATTCGTCTTGAGTTCAATTTTTAGGATCAATTATACTTTCGAAACTCAAGAATAATAGTCTCGCCCCTCTATCTTTTTTTCACTTAAGTACCATGTATATAGTTCGCATGGAGCATGACTCGAATATGTGACATAAGTCACAAATTCCTCAATCTTGGTCAGTTGAACTAATTAAGCCCTGTAAATGCACGTGAACTCAATATTTTTTGCTTATATCCTGTTAAGAAATTCACTAAATAACTATAAATATTTGATGTGAACTCAGTTATTATTAAGCATAATACATAAATGTACCATTTAACTTGGACTCGGCTGACATATATTGCCTCCAACTTTGGGTCTGCACAAATAAATAATTAATTTTGTAAAAAATTGAATATGCAAATACATATGTGCTACGTTTCATATACAAATCAGTTCAAGCCTACCTCACTTGAATTGACACGTAGAACACCACATAGGATGTGTGCGTGTCCACTTATTCATTTTCATACAAACTTAAGTGTTTACTTATACCAATCCAAAGTTAAAGCACATAAATACCACCAGAGGTCAAGATAATGGCACACATTTATGAAGTTGATATAGAAAATTCATAAATTTCAAATCTTGAACTGTTTCCAACGAAACTGCGTCGGCAATTATAAATCATGACTAGCTACGAATGGAATGCATCCAGCAATACACAAGCGTGTATATCTTGAAAATATAAACTTTATCATAAACACTGAATCTATAAAAGAAAAGTGATTATATTGTATACTTTTTGGATGATTTTTGGTCCACCATCATATGAATTGATTGGTCAATTATATTATTATATGCATGGTCATCAATATGATCATCTTTTTTTCATTTTTCGTGGCCAAAAGTTATTTGTCCTGATATTCCTATACCACTGCTAGACCCTTAAACACTGTATTTGGGTCCCTTCTACTAATAATAGCACACATGACACATGTATAATGCTATCTTTAGTAATTTGGAAGTAGCCACATTAATGGCATTTTACCAAAAATATCCATCCTACTCTTGTTACCTAATTATTATTTTTTAGAGAATACGACCAAGAAAAACTAAAATTAGTTGAGAAATTCGTTGTTAATCTATTGTTAAACTAAATTTTGGTTCGTAGCTAACGATTTTTTTTTATGATCAATCGTTAATCTATATTGCTAAATAAGATAAGCGATGAACATATAATTTTTTTTTAATTTTTGGTTTCCTATTCGGTGTCCGGTACCCACATTGGAGCCCGAGTAAATTCGAATTCGCGCCGGAGAGCATTGGGGGTAAAGCGCTCCCTAACAAAGGATTTGGTTTTATCTGACAAGTAAGGATTTCAACTTTGAGAGTGCATATCTAGATACTTTAACTTGGTTTCAATTGGCAACTAAACACTTCAACTTGTCCCTATTGTGTCTCGTGAAAGCTCAATGATGATGTGACATAATTTTTGGAGGTGTGTAGATGAGCATTTTGTAATTTAGAGTGTGTTACTAACATATTGGAAACGAGGTGAGGTGTCTAGATATGCATAAAGTTGAAGTGATTATTACTTGTTAACTGATTACAGCTTTATTTTGCACATTTTTGTTTGACTGGGCATAAAGTTTAAGTTAATAAGGAAGACTTTTGAATTCTTGTGGTTCTAAACTTAAAATGTGTAGTGTACAAAAAAAATGTTCGTTAAATCTCGCGGGGTCTAAACGTACTATGTGAAATATTGAAATAAACATATTGGGAGTATTGTCTCCAGAAATGAATCTTATAATATACGAATTCAAATTTAATTAGACTCGAACACAAATATCACACATCGGATGGAAAATCCAAAAAAAAAAAAAGGTAGATAAGGAAGTATATATAGTGCAATATGGTAGGCAATTTCTACATACAAAACTTGTATAAGTAGTGAAAAGTCGGCATCGTGCACTAGTTACTTGCATATTTCTTTGCTACTTTTAGAAGTAGACTGTGTCTTTTGCTGCTTCATTCCTACTTATGACAAATTTTGTATGGTATGGCTATCGCCAATATTACCTCCATTATCATGTTTGTATGCTATTTTCAGGCAATTATTTGGCGCGGATCAAAGATGTATCTAGAATTTTAAATCAATAGTTATGTTGTTGAGTATATATATCATTGTACTTGTTAATATTTACTTTGTAATAGTATGTTTGATTAAGAATTTAGAACGGATTTACCTTGCTCAAGCGGAATCATGATATCAAATCTCTTAAATGGGGAACAACAAAACCAATATATAGAATTCGTTTTTGAGGTAAATTGACATAAATAAATATATTTACTTGACATAAATAAATATGTTTATTTATTCAAAATAAATAAATATATTTATTTAAAATAAAATAATTAGATATTGAGTCATCATTTGACACTATCTATTTGAAACCGTTTTGAAATGGTACTCTTATTATTGAACCAACCTTAAAACTCTTGAAATTTGACTAATTACTCAAAAATTCATGTGGACTAAAATTAAATGACATGTCATATTTTGTTGGCTAAATTTTAATAGGAATATAGGATAACTTTTGAATTGATATTTGCTCACATATATTTCAACCTTACAGACAACATATTATACTGTGTTCTAACATTTGTAACAATAACTTACAAATTATTTTAGTTTAATAACGTTTTCTTATAAAAAATTTAATTTACTCAAAAAAGATATTAGACCGTCGTACCCGAAAAATATATTTGACTTATCTAAATTTTAGAAAATATCAGGAGTTGTGCCTATCTTGTAACGTTTTTATCATTGTTTTCTACTTTTTTTGGCTTTTTGGCCGTCCAAGTCCAATTTAGGATTTTTTAACAGTCAGTGCAAATTCCATTTTCATTGGGAAAATTACAAGAATATACTATTTAAAACTTTAGTTAATAATATATACATATACTCTTTTTTATTTACAAAATTAAGTTTTTAATTACAAACATAACAAAATATTTAATTTTTTATTTGTTAAAAATATAGTTGGTATCCGTATCTATTATCTTTTTTAGGGGAGGTTATGTGCTAATTTTATGGGATTGATAATTATTGTTTACATTTTTTTGACTTTTTCAACCACAGTTTTACTCTTTTACGTTACTTTGTTTTTCTACATATTGATTTTCTCTTTCTTAATTTTTTATTCAATCAAATCATATTATTAATGAAAGCCTTTTCTCACATTTTTACCATTATTTTCATCTAGGTAAAAAACATGTAGGTTTCATCAAGTGTGCATAGTATTTTCACAATTATAACTGCATCGTAGTTTCACCAAATATGCAACCATGTAATACATAAACATACATACATACCAATTATATAACCATCATTTTACCAATAATTATTTTACTACTATATATAAATATACTATTTTATACCAATAATAATTATTATTTTATACCTTTTAAATATACTACTATATATCAATAGATATTGCATAAATATTTTGAAAATCTTTATTACTGTAATAGGCTGAACAATAGTTTTCACCATGTTTGTTATTGTATCCGATAGCAACAATTGCATGACTATATGAAATTTCAACATGTTGAAATTTTTCACAACTACATATGTGATAAACGTTTTAGCACGATCTGTAAATAAATGAAGATATTATTAATATAATTACTACAAAAATTCATATACAAAGTTCAATTTAACCATTACAAAGTCTTATTCACCAATATATACTCAACTATACATAAAACACTTTGGTGTATCTAAAGTTGATTTTTTGGTCTATTTTTCAAAACTATGAATTTTCAATGGTGGGAACGGATCAGTCACAACATATTTGAGTTCCAACTCAAAAACGATCGTGTCCACACCTAATTGAGAAGCAGTAGTATTAATCAAGTCTTGGTAATTGGTGTCCACATCATATCACTCCTTTAATCTTGAAATTCAGATACTTTCCTACAACATTACAAATATTTGTTAGTCAAAATTCAAAAAAATTTGGTGGCAGATAACAAAAATACTCATTAACAACATATGTCTAATACACCAATGTAAATTGGACCAAAAAATACACCCAACACATACATCAGGCTATTAGCTTGGTGTCAGTTCGTAGCAACAAATATACCATCATATGTACCATATCACATACCAATCCAATATTTCAAATTGATACATACATCAGGCTATTAGTTTGGTGTCAGTTCGTAGCAACAAATTACCATCATATGTACCAGATCACATACTAATTCAAAATTTTCAATTTTATATTTTATTAGGATACCACCAATCAATATATGAACCTTTTTTTCTAATTATTATATTATATACACCAACTTAATAACTATAATACGGACAATAATGTAACATACTTTCGAACCAAATCATATGAAACCTAAACTTTAATATAAAAAAAATTGACACTTCAGTTTACAACCAAATCACATGTAATTACTGTAATTAAACCAAAATTTCGAGGATCCAGAACATAAACCAAATTAGATGAATTCAATTTCACCAAAATAGACAAACTAAACCAAACGAATAACTCTCGAAAAGTACAAAATAGATATTTGTGATAAATCATATATAACCACGTAATAAAACACCATGCGAAATATTTTATACAATTACCTGATGAGTCCCATCGTCCGTTGTGTTGAATTGGAATTGAAAAATTATTGGTATTCATTTTTCGATAGTTATTCTTATCAGAGAAGGGGAGTTTTGTTTTGGTAGGAAACCTCTATTGGAAGATAATATATAACAAATTTGAATAAATAAGGAAGGTAAAATAATTGAAAAAATTTATGGGAATAGTGATAAGCGTGGCTGATTTGGAATTTTATTTTTTTTATTTAAATTCTACTTTTGAAAAAAATAATTGCTATATGAATGAAAAAAAAAGTATTGCTATTTTGGTGTAAATACGATTCTTAATTTGTATAAAAAAAATCGGTCCATTTTCATTTTGACCATTCAAAACACATCCACACAATTGATTCAAATTCAGCCAACCAATCAAAAAATCAAAAATGCACTTAGAACCTTACATTGCAATTGGACTATTAGCATGTAACTGTCAGTCAGTAACGTACGCAAAATTTTAATTAATGTTCATTTATATGTCACAATACGTGTTTGATTTTGAGATTGTGAAGTTATAATAAGACCTTACTTTGTATCGTATATGTGGTAGGGGCTATAGTACTCAAGGAAAATGCGGTCAATTGAATCCCTTCTGTTGAAAAATTACACTTGCAATACAATTTATTTTCTTTTATTTGTACATATATTTGTAAACTTTGTGAATCTCCTTGACTTCAACAAAGTTTACAATACAGTGACAAAATTTATTTTAGATTGTAAGTTTGAAATCTCTTATTAAAAATTTTTATTCCATAATATATATATATATATATATATAAAATTTATTTTACGAAGCATGTCAGATGACTCCACGTGAAGCAATGTGTCTCCACCACTTGTATTTAGTGGTGTTAATTATTAAAGCAAATGTATTATTTCTAGCTAGTTACCAAATTATTGATGGCTTGGAAGACTATAGAATTGAAAGATTTTTTAGAGTGCCTTGGCACCACACACAAATAAATGAACCTGCTTAACTTAACCACAAAATTAGTCAAATTTGAAGTATATACTCTCAAGAAATTAAAACGAGGCAATTAGATGTTCCTTGGTGAATATGAATAGTCAATTATTAGCCAGCCATTAAAGTTTTTTTTGTTTTTTGTTTTTTGTTTTTTTTTGGATTATGTGTCATGCTAATTGGATAACCTATGCAATAGGACAATGAGTTGCCCTTAGATTGTGTCCTCTTATTTAAAAGGTGATCATGATATAAGTTGTGAGTTCCTATCGTGATCACAAGTTGAGATTACAATGATAATAATAAGAGGATTATCGTCAAATATTTATAAATATTTAGTGGTTTTCTTAATTTATAATATAAGTCTGGATATATAAAAGGTTTTGAATTTATGTGAATCAGTAACCAACATAGTAGATCCGCCCTTGATTTCAAATGATTTGGGGATCTCTGTGGGGCACTTAGGATTTAATTTGTATTTTGCATTACCGTGCTTTCTTTTGTATTATGTGTAGTCAGGTTCTTTATTTCACATTATTTGTTTGTTGTTGCTCATTTCTATGTCTCTTTTTTTTAAACTGCTTTGAAAGGCTTTATTTAAGTCGAGAGGGTCTATTAAAAATAATCTCTCTATCTCATGAGGTAGGGATAAAATCTACCTACACTCTATTATCATCATATTTCAATTGTGAGATTATGATATATTATTGTTGTTTATAGTTTAAAATTATAATTTTACACTATCTATACTGTTTTATACCCCCATTCAATGGTTATCCAAAATATTCTCCCGGCCCCCTTGCCATGCTTTGACAAAAAGCTCACATTGTAGTACTTTAAGTTTAAGAAATTTTTGAATTTTATGATTTTAAATTAAAGATTTATTGAATTTTGTATTAAAATGTGGTCTTAAACAATTTAATTATGAAAAATTAAAATTAAGGATTTGCTAAAAGATAAAAAAAGATAATATTTTTTTAAACGAACTTAAAAAAATAGGATAAATAAACAAGTCACATATCGTCTAGTGCATGTTACTAATTGTTATAGAAAGTTACATGCGATTGGCTCCAAAATGATTTGATAGTGAAATTTTTATTTATATTATGTTATGTTATAATACTATATA
This sequence comes from Solanum commersonii, assembly GCA_029007595.1. Lineage (NCBI taxonomy): Eukaryota > Viridiplantae > Streptophyta > Magnoliopsida > Solanales > Solanaceae > Solanum > Solanum commersonii. The sequence continues at coordinate 1,190,175 of JAJTWQ010000033.1, forward strand.
GAATTCAAATTTGAAGAAAATAAATTAATTACATATGGATATATACACCTTGTTCACAATTAATTATTATTTCTCTATCGTAATTTATGTGACATATTTTTTTTTTAGTCAATCCAAAAAAAATGTCACCATATCTTCTTATATATATAATTTAGAAACAATTTAACTTAAAGATTCTTCTTTTACCCTTAATAAAATTATTTATATCCACACAAATGATCAAAGAAAGTTTTAAACCACAAATTTCAAATTAAAAGTTTTTTTTAAAAAAAATTGATATCAAATCATAAAACGATGTCACATAAATTAAACTAACAAACAGGTATATGTACCTTCCAAGTTAAAAACTATTCAAAAGAAGTTATTCTATTTTGCTAAATCCAGATCCTTTGTCAACAAAAAAGTAGCAACACATAAAATATTCAGTCATTATAATATTTGTATATATAAATATATATCGACTATTAATGCAATTATTTGAACTTGGCATTAGATTCCAACTTTGAAGGTATAATTCGTATCTTTTCTTCCTAATAATGGAAAAGTGTTAGGTATAATGCGTTTTAAATATATACTATGGTAGTCCCTCACTTGATATCTTTTTTATTATTTTCCATTGAAAAAGGGTAAAGTTTAAAGAAAAGGACATGCATTAAATTATAATTATATTTTGATTTGTCACTTGGTATCTGAAACTTATTTTAAAAGTTCGACTACTTCAAATTTATACTCGAAGATCCTACTTGGAGAGTAAGACATTCACTATCAAAATCTCTCATTAAGAATAAAAGAATACGTATCACTCCACACGTTAATCATTGATACTAAAGGGAAATTGTTGCAGAAAAGGAATTAAAGGAAATTGAGTGATGTGTTATTGCTATTGAATTATTGAACATTTTGAGATCTTTGCCATGGAGGAATTAACATAACACTTCTAGAATCTAAAAGCACTTTATTTTGAGACAAAGTATCTATACATTATATATTAGCTATGATTTAGCTCTATGTTGGGACTTTGAGAATCTCTCAATATAATACAAAAAGAAAAACAAAAATTAGCGACGGATCGGATAAATCTCTCGTTAAACAATAAAATTAAACTCCTTATTAATTTTAGGGCAAATTATAGAAATCACATACTTTTTAAGGCAAAATTACAATCTATCCCTTAAAAATTTATAATTACAGAAATCTCTCAAATTGATACAATAATATAAGCGCTGATACATTAATCTGATGCGTGAGATACATTAATCATTAAGTAAGATACATTACATTTTATACATGATACACTAATCTAATAAATATTTTATACATGATACACTAATCTGATGCGCCAGATACAATAATATAAGCACTGATACATTAATCTGATGCGCAAGATACACTAATTTAATGCGCGAAAATGAGAGATTTTGGAAATTTGTAAAACTTATAGGGGATAATGGTAATAAGTAAACTAAAAAGTGGGATTTCTGTAATTTATTCTTAATTTTATTTATAATGAACTAGTGATAAATTATCAAAAAAATCTAACAGATTATTTAGCCATATATTTTCATTTTACGCTTTCGTAGAAGTTTTTCTATTTTTGCTTTCTTAATAACTTGAACCCTTTGATTTAACGATAGATGAGCAATGAATTTTATAGATAATCTTTTTTAAGGTATATTAATATGTCATCTCAATATAATTCTGCCACCTAGCACTCCCTTATCATCTTTGTTTAGTCTTTTTAACACACTTTGTGCTAAGTGACCTTTTTATCAAGGTTGAATCATGAAATCATATTCTTTTTTAATTCTCTCTTTTCTTTTTCTATCCCTTCTCACTTTTTTTCTTTTTCTTGATTTGACAAAAGTGAATGAAGGATATAAATATTCAAAGATATAGTGTTACATCTACCGACAAAGTTTCGCTGTTTCAATGTGTTTATTATATTTTAAGTTGACATAAAATTTAATAAAATAACAAAGAATTTTAAATATTTTGATTATAAACTATAGATATATTAAATTTATCAAAATATTTTTAATCTTATGATGTTAAATATGCCGTATGGAAAGATAAAATAAAAAAATATGTAAAAGAAAGAATTAATATTTTTTAGACAAATTAAAAAAAAAAACATAAAAAGTAATAGATTATTTAATTTCTCATTTAAAAACTTAAATCGTACTTTTATTACTTAATTATATTTTCAATATACTCCCTTACATTGACGCAGGGATTTGATTATTTCTTATGAGTAAAACATGTATAATATTATATTGAAGTGGTGTGATTATTTTTTCTTTTTTTTTTAAAAAAAAAAGAACTTTTAGAGAAAAACACCTTCCTAATGAATTGAGAAAGTGACGAAAAAACCTTATTGAAATATTTCTTGACAAAAATAAATTAGTATAGAAGGAAGGAAGTAAAATTTAAAATTGATACGTACAATCGAGTCGTTGAAGCGACAATTATGGCGGCTTAAGGCTAAGACTAGTAAAACTTTAATATAATTTTGACCTCAAAAATCTTGAGGTCCAATAATTATATTATTGGTACTTAGTAGGTTTTGTGGTCTAATTTTCTTTTAAGAACAAGACGTGGTTGCCGTGCGCGGCGAGAATGGATAAATTTTAAACATTATATTTGTGATTGCACTACGTAAGCAATTATGGTATTTGCATTGCAAACACAGCCCCCTACAGATGAGATTGACTCGCATATAACTACAAATATTGCTAATTGCAATTCAAGAATTCATCCTTCGTAAAGTAATTAAAAAACACCTAAAGGATATGTACAAAGAGGACGATGTTTTGAATTACAAGAATAATAGAAATATAAACTCTTGCTCCGATCGATGATCCAACCGGCATGATACGTTTCCAATAGAAGTTAAGTCCAGCTCTCCAAATCAAAATTTCAATTTAAGCCCACCTCTTGCCCTCTATTTGGATGGGTTTGTATTCTTCTGTAAAACATATATTGAATTGAAAAATGCCACTCCAAGAACATCTGACAATGTTAAAGCTCCTTATGTCCATCATACTGAAAGTGGATCTTGTCACACTAATCTATCAGTAGAATCAAATGCTGGTTGCCAGCAAGTTAAATTATATTTGAAATTTGATCCACTATTGATGCATTAAGGTATATATTTCCTTATATATGGATGCTCCTCTTGTAGGATTTTGAGTTCCTGCAGGAAGTTCAAAAATAGAAAATGGTGGGAACTTGTATATCTCTCGAAATCAAACAAATAAAATATGCTTACAAACTTAAAAGTGATGCCTATCAGCATCCTGTCATTATTTCTGTTCGCCAAACAATTCATTCCTTGTTGAAACACTTAACTATCCGAAAAGAGTAACGGATAAAAGTTTCTCGGTACAAATAAGAAAAGGAAATAGAAACATAGCACTTAACACAAACAAAAATGGTAGTAAAACATAAAGAATGTACTTCAATTTGAGATGGACAACAAGTAGATCCAATCGAAACTTGTGAGGAAAATACTAACTTAAAAATGTAGATTCTAATTTGCATGATTAGGAGATGGTTGTTGCTAACATGCCGATTAGATTAGAGCAAGGAAGTAGTAGCATCAGCACTTTATTCTCTTTCTAGTTTTGTTTGGCTAAAACCCTCACAATCTGGAGCAGAAATAGCATTGTTAGCTAGCTAAATCATTTTTATAACTACTTTATTTTTTTCAAAAAAGGGTATAAAGTAGTGGATAATGAGAGTATTGCCTAACATGACTACTATTTCATGAGAAAGCTAAGGGTTAGAGTTGGCAATTAAGGAAATACATCATTTCTTCCTTTTCAAATGGTAGATACGACGACAATACTGTGCTAATCACACCAACTCAGTCCTAGTCTCTTGACTTCATGAGATTTCAAAGTAAGATGCATCTCATTAACTTAACATAACTGTCGAGTTTCTCACACTCATTATATGCACAAATTCAAAAATTTAGGCGTAAAAAGGCGGCTTGGTATTAGCCAATACATGGTCTGAAAATCCAAACATTGATTGCCTCCATTAACAAATTAGTCAGAGAGTTGAAAGTCATAAAAGAAAGTGAAGATCTAAAAAATTGCAATCATAATCATAAGTTTCGATGGGTATTTTTTGACCCGCTTGCGGATGCCACAAAAGTAATCCGTTCCTGATTCCTACAAATCAAATTCAAATTAATTATTAGTGAGATGTAGATTGTAGATTGGAATGAAAGAAAAACTATACACATGTAACTATAAATAAATTTAAAGCAAGGCAACGACATTGGAGAGTACTGTTCATCTTCACAAATAGACAAAAACAGAGGAATCTTAATTTCACTCAATTTAAGCATTAATATGTGCAAAATTAGAATGAAACTACAAAACACAGTTGAGAAGAGCAGAAGAAGAGATTAAAAAAAAAGAAGAATTTAGCTTTAAGTTCAAAGAAATATTTGTTGAGTCTTTGGATAAAGACACATGGAGAAGAGCATAATTCTAGATGAAGACACGTGGAACAGAAACACTTTTGTAGAGGATGAAAGATAGAGGACAAATGTCAAAGGCTCGATGCATAAGCGACCCCTTAAACTTATTTATATTTTTCATTTAGATACTTAAATTCTAAGGTTTACCGATTGAACACTCGAACTCAAACTATAATGTGTCTATTGGACACACTTTGCTGACATGGCATAACATGTGAAATACACTCTCCTTTGAGAGAGTGGAACACCCTAATTTATTTATTTTTTACTTTGTCTCCTCTAATCTCAATTTGCAACACTATTTCCCCTTTTTCACCACCATCACCGACCACTCCTAGGAATAAACTTATTTTTTGTCAAAATTGCAGTGAATAATCTAGGAAGAAATGTGAGTCGTCAAGCACCATGAACGAATAAACTGTAACACCCCAGAGAATTTTTCGAACTAAGACTCGAGCCGTCCTTCATGTGGAGTGAGATTTTACCGAGGAATAAAATTTCTTGAGTGCTAAGTTAAGATCCCTAGATGTAGCACATTGAGTTCCAAGAAGAGTTGAATTGGAAGTCATTTTTTTGGAAAAATTCAAAAACTGGAAAACTTGGCTAAGTGTGGAAATCGGTGAGTTTTGACCAACTTTGAGTAGTTGTAACTCCTAGCTCGAATGAGTTAGGAGTAGTTCCGATTATGGTTGTGAATCTTGTGGAACGATCTTTCCAACACCACCGAGTTTGCTCGATTCCGAGTTCGTATGAGTGAGTTATGCCCTTTGAAAGTTGGGCAGTTGGCAGGGAGTCCGTCCGGAAATTTAAGGGCATTTTGGTCTTTTCACAAATCAATTGTTTTGGTTATATTAAAGTGTTAGACTGATTTTAGATCAGTTTGTCTCATTTTTTTTAAAGAGTAAAGAGCTAGGGCTTGGGAGAGAAGAGAGAAAGAAGAGAAGGAAGAGGAGAAAGAGAAGAGCAATCAAGGAGATCATCGTGGATTTTCGTCGGGGGTGATCCCTATCAAGGTATGTGAGTTCTTAGTGTTGGGTGATCCTTTCCTCCCACACACCAAGCTCATTTTTATGATTTGAGAAGAGATTGGATTTGTTGTTGAAGTTGTTGAAGTTGTTAGTTGTTGTTGATGTTGTTAGTTGTGTTGTGGAAGTTATTGTTGGTTGTGGGACATGATTGGGTTGTGTATTTGAGTTGAAATCTATTGTATATTGAGAGATTTTATGATCCTTAGTGCTGGTTGGTTCATACCCCACACACCAACTCGTTTTTAATTCCAAGAAAAGATTTATTTTGGTTGTTGAAGTTGTTGGTTGTGTTGTTAAAGTTCTTGCTGATTTGGGACAGGAATTTAGTTGTGTTTTTGAGTGGAATCCACTTTGTATATTCAGGGGTTTATGACCCCAAGTGTTTGAGAAAAGAACCTTTGAAGTTAAGAGGGTTAGAGTTGGCATCATGAAGGAGAAAAGGAAGGTTGCTTTCGGGAAACAAGTACGCGTTACACTGGTTCCCTACGTAAAACGAACTGATCTGTTTTTAGAATTTAATTTCGAAATTTTTCTTAAGTCTAGCTGTCCTAAATTATTCCTAATCGTCATGGGGTCTTTCCAAACACAAATCATTATCCTTGAATTCATAATCCAATTCAAGGAGAGTTAGTTCCAAGTCAAGTAAAGTTAGTTTCCAATTCAAGTGAAGTTAGATTCCAATTCAAGTGAAGTTAGATTCTAATTCAAGTAAAGTTAGTTTCCAATTCAAGTGAAGTTAGTTTCCAATTCAAGTGAAGTTAGATTCCAATTCAAGTGAAGTTAGATTCCCAGTCAAGTGAAGTTAGTTTCCAAGTCAAGTGAAGTTAGTTTCCAAGTCAAGTGAAGTTAGAAGTTAAGTAAGTCAAAGCAAGTCTTCAAACTTTTCAAGAGTCTTCATTGAACGCGTTTTAACTTCATTCTAAGGCTCAAGTTCCAAGTTTGTATAGAGTTCCAAGTTAAGTATAGAGTTTCAAGTCGAGTGAAAAGTATTGAGTTTCAAGTCAAGTCAAAAGTTAAGAGTTTCATTTTAAGTTAAGAGTTTCACATCAAGCCAAGAGTTCAAGTAAAGTAAAGAGTTTCGAGTAAAGTAAAGAGTAAAGAGTTGAGTTCATTTTCTCAAAGTTATTAGGGAACTATATATTCCCAAAGAAGTTTTAAAGAAATATCTTTATATTTAAACAAGGTTGGAAACCGAGATTTCCAAAGAGCCTTCGGGATAGTTTTTTTTTTTGAGTAATTATCTCAATCAGCAGGAAAGCATATGTTTTAAAAACATAAGAGCCAGTACATTTTTGGGAGTAGTATCGAGCACCGAATTGGGGGAGCGTTCAAAGAACCCACAGCCCCCATAGAACCATGTTAGCCACCATGGGTAGAAAAGGATCATACTTTTTAGATGAATCCTTTTGATTTGACTAGTGGATCCATTAGGAAGTTCAGGCCTTATACCTTTGGCCGGGTATAAGATGCTCTGGCAGCGTGAGGTCGATCGTTGTATCATCATTATAGCTCTTATGTGATGGTTGTCGGTTAGAGAAACTCCCACAGCAGTTATTGTATTTTTATACACAGAAATTATTCTATTTTATATACATCAGTTCAATTGTATTTCTATATACATCTCAGGCTTATTGTATCCTTGTATACACACAGAGTTTATAGCATGTTTTAAACAGTCTTTCTTTATATCGCACTTGTTTTAAATTGCCTTATATTGAAAGAAATCAGTCAGGTTGAGTTCAGTTATTCAAGAGTCGAGTATCCTTGAGTTAAGTATCTTTGAGTTAAGTATATATCTTGAGTTAAGTATATATCTTTGAGTTGAGTATATATCTTGAGTTGAGTATCTATCTTGAGTTGAGTATCTATCTTTGAGTTGAGTATCTGTCTCTGAGTCCAGTATCTATCTTCTGAGTTGAGTATATATCTTTGAGTTGAGTATCTGTCTCTGAGTCCAGTATCTATCTTCTGAGTTGAGTAAGTTTGAGTAGTTTTGAGTATTCCTTGAGTTGAGAAAGTTTGAAAGGAGGTAAGTTATTCAGTTTATTCCAGTTTTCTTCTAGCCTATGTTGTTTAACTTTCCAGCTTACATACTCGTACATTCCACGTACTGAGCCATTTGGCCTGCATCTTTTTATGATGCAGACACAGGTATTTAGGATCATCAACAGGAGATTCGTTGATACATCTGGGAGTTCCAGTTAGCTATGACAAGCCTCTTTGCTTCCGGAGGATTTCATTTACCTTTCAGTTGTATCAGTTGTTAGGAGGTCGTGGGTCTTGTCCCGGCTTCCATCTTTATCAGTTAGAGGCTTCATAGATAGACAATAGAGTTTCAGAAGTCTTTTCATTTATTTTGTTAAATGTTTTAAAGACTAAAGTTGCCTTTTATAGCGAGTTGTATATATATTCTATTATACAGAGTTTTCTTTTGAGTTAAAGATTTGTAAAGTTGAGTTTATAAACCCTTATTCGGTTTTAAGCTCTTGTATGCTTAAGTTAGTATTCCGCTTGGAGTCAGCCAGGATGAGGGTTCGCTTGGGGACCAGCAATGGTCTTCGAGTGCCGGCCACGTCCAGGGTGTATGCTCGGGGTGTGACAAACTTGGTATCAGAGCATAGATTTCAAGTGTCCTAGGGTGTCTATGAAGCCGTGTCAGTAAGATCTTGTTTATGGTTGTGAGGGCCCCACTTCTATAAATAAGGGACTACAGACATTTAAGAAAAGTCTCCCCTTTTTCACACTCTTAATCGTGCAATAGAGCTAAGTCATAGAGATCTGTTCTAACTCGTGCGTTCTCAGAATCTTTCGACTACCCATCATACTAGAGGTGGTTGAAAAGCAGAGTCAGTTCTTTGTCGATGAGTTGTTCTTAGCAAGAGTCTTGAGAAAGTCATGAGAATTTTGAGGGGCTTAAGAGAAGCCCAAGAGTAAGTTACGTGTTCAGTTTCGGAGTAATGCCTTCATATGAATCATGTATTTGAGATAAAAGTGAGTTGTACTTTCTTCTCTAAGTATTGTTTCAGCTGAGATCCTTACGAGGAGGTATGTTTAGAGCTTGGGTATGATTTTCACCCGAAAGAGTAGCATGAGTTACGAGATCATGAGCAGTAGTAGAGAAAGAGCCCAGAGTTAGAGAGAAAAATATACAGAAGTTTAGTAATTTAAGTAAGGGAGATAGTGATGAGGCAAGCTATGTTATTGTAATCATGCACCCAATAAGTTATGAATGAGGAGTTGTCCCTTATGGGTAGACTAAGAAGTGATGAGTTGTGAAGATTACATCATAAGAGGAAGAGTGTGTTGTAGCTAAAAAGGAGTTAGTGATGAAGTGTTATTGTGCAGAAAATGACCTAGTGAGAGTGTTGAAAAAGAAAGCAGAGTATTCATGAGGTGTTAGATCTAAGCTAGGCTTATGATTTTGAGGGAGGTCCCATAACATTCAAAGTGGTATAGAATTATTGGGCATTGATGTTTAGTGAATGAGTGAATAGTACTCAAGTTGTGAAGGGGAAATGTGATAGTAAATTGTGAGTATGAATACTAAGAGGTGAGGTTTGACTATTGGCCATAAGGTCCTAGTGGACGAGAGTTTCTGAATTTGTACCTAGTTTTTGTAAGTTAGTATAGTAAGCGAGCAATCATATTAATATTCGGGTTTAGTCATAAACCTTAAGCTTGAATTTGAGATGAGTGTCATGACCAAAGAAATGGCAACATGAGAGTGATGATGCTAGTCTTAAGATTTGATCTAGTAGACTTGACATAAAGTAGGTGAGGAATTAAGGTGATTAGTTGCAATAAATATGAATGGTACAAGTGAGAGACCCTAACCTTCAGATAAGGGCAATGAAGTGTGATTAAGTCACCAGAGTAACAAAAGCGTTAAGAGGTGTACCGAGAGTGTATGTAACCAGAAGAAGTTAAAGGAAACACCTTTGAAAGAGGTCTTAGCACCGCTTATAGAGAGTTTGGTAGGCATGAGATAAATTTCTCCCAAGTGTTAGATTAAAAGAAGAGGTAAACAAGTTAAAGATGTGGAATGGGTCCATAGCTTTCAAGTGTTAGCTTTAGACCTAAGGGGGAGATGTCAAGATGAGAAATGGAGTTAAGTGTTTTAGATTAAGATGGTAACGAATTCAAAGAGTTTGCGAGATATCTTTTCAGAGGTCATTTTAGAAATGGAGTGGTGCTAAAAAGAGGAGGTTGATGTTTTTATCGTGTTGTGATGGTGGGATAGTTCCATTTAAGGTTTTTTTTACAATGAGGAAGAAAAGGATGAGGTTTTACTATGAGAAATATTCAAATGAGAGCCCTTAGTTGGATCTAAAGGAGTGGTTAGTAAGAGTCCATGGAGTTGTTAGAATACTAAGCTTTAATGTGGTGTTAAAGAGTTATAGTCTTGGGATAAGATTCCCTATAGAGAGGTATAGAATCTGAACCTAAGGATTTGGGTTAAGCTTGAATATGGTAAGAGCAGACCATTAGACGCAGACCTTAGTAAGAGTAGACCTTTCCATACCAAGACTAGCCGTCATTCGAGGACGAATGATTCCAAGGGGGAGATATTGTAACACCCCAGAGAATTTTTCGAACTAAGACTCGAGCCGTCCTTCATGTGGAGTGAGATTTTACCGAGGAATAAAATTTCTTGAGTGCTAAGTTAAGATCCCTAGATGTAGCACATTGAGTTCCAAGAAGAGTTGAATTGGAAGTCATTTTTTTGGAAAAATTCAAAATCTGGAAAACTTGGCTAAGTGTGGAAATCAGTGAGTTTTTGACCAACTTTGAGTAGTTGTAACTCCTAGCTCAGAATGAGTTAGGAGTAGTTCCAGTTATGGTTGTGAATCTTGTGGAACGATCTTTCCAACACCACCGAGTTTGCTCGATTCCGAGTTCGTATGAGTGAGTTATGCCCTTTGAAAGTTGGGCAGTTGGCAGGGAGTCCGTCCGGAAATTTAAGGGCATTTTGGTCTTTTCACAAATCAATTGTTTTGGTTATATTAAAGTGTTAGACTGATTTTAGATCAGTTTGTCTCATTTTTTTTAAAGAGTAAAGAGCTAGGGCTTGGGAGAGAAGAGAGAAAGAAGAGAAGGAAGAGGAGAAAGAGAAGAGCAATCAAGGAGATCATCGTGGATTTTCGTCGGGGGTGATCCCTATCAAGGTATGTGAGTTCTTAGTGTTGGGTGATCCTTTCCTCCCACACACCAAGCTCATTTTTATGATTTGAGAAGAGATTGGATTTGTTGTTGAAGTTGTTGAAGTTGTTAGTTGTTGTTGATGTTGTTAGTTGTGTTGTGGAAGTTATTGTTGGTTGTGGGACATGATTGGGTTGTGTATTTGAGTTGAAATCTATTGTATATTGAGAGATTTTATGATCCTTAGTGCTGGTTGGTTCATACCCCACACACCAACTCGTTTTTAATTCCAAGAAAAGATTTATTTTGGTTGTTGAAGTTGTTGGTTGTGTTGTTAAAGTTCTTGCTGATTTGGGACAGAATTTAGTTGTGTTTTTGAGTGGAATCCACTGTATATTCAGGGGTTTATGACCCCAAGTGTTTGAGAAAAGAACCTTTGAAGTTAAGAGGGTTAGAGTTGGCATCATGAAGGAGAAAAGGAAGGTTGCTTTCAGGGAAACAAGTCTGCGTTACAGCTGGGTTCCCTCTGTAAACAGAATCTGATCTATTTTTAGAATTTAATTTCGAAATTTTTCTTAAGTCTAGCTGTCCTAAATTATTCCTAATCGTCATGGGGTCTTTCCAAACACAAATCATTATCCTTGAATTCATAATCCAATTCAAGGAGAGTTAGTTCCAAGTCAAGTAAAGTTAGTTTCCAATTCAAGTGAAGTTAGATTCCAATTCAAGTGAAGTTAGATTCTAATTCAAGTAAAGTTAGTTTCCAATTCAAGTGAAGTTAGTTTCCAATTCAAGTGAAGTTAGATTCCAATTCAAGTGAAGTTAGATTCCCAGTCAAGTGAAGTTAGTTTCCAAGTCAAGTGAAGTTAGTTTCCAAGTCAAGTGAAGTTAGAAGTTAAGTAAGTCAAAGCAAGTCTTCAAACTTTTCAAGAGTCTTCATTGAACGTTTTAACTTCATTCTAAGGCTCAAGTTCCAAGTTAGTATAGAGTTCCAAGTTAAGTATAGAGTTTCAAGTCGAGTGAAAAGTATTGAGTTTCAAGTCAAGTCAAAAGTTAAGAGTTTCATTTTAAGTTAAGAGTTTCACATCAAGCCAAGAGTTCAAGTAAAGTAAAGAGTTTCGAGTAAAGTAAAGAGTAAAGAGTTGAGTTCATTTTCTCAAAGTTATTAGGGAACTATATATTCCCAAAGAAGTTTTAAAGAAATATCTTTATATTTAAACAAGGTTGGAAACTGAGATTTCCAAAGAGCCTTCGGGATAGTTTTTTTTTTTGAGTAATTATCTCAATCAACAGGAAAGCATATGTTTTAAAAACATAAGAGCCAGTACATTTTTGGGAGTAGTATCGAGCACCGAATTGGGGGAGCGTTCAAAGAACCCACAGCCCCCATAGAACCATGTTAGCCACCATGGGTAGAAAAGGATCATACTTTTTAGATGAATCCTTTTCAGATTTGACTAGTGGATCCATTAGGAAGTTCAGGTCTTATACCTTTGGCCGGGTATAAGATGCTCTGGCAGCGTGAGGTCGATCGTTGTATCATCATTATAGCTCTTATGTGATGGTTGTCGGTTAGAGAAACTCCCACAGCAGTTATTGTATTTTTATACACAGAAATTATTCTATTTTATATACATCAGTTCAATTGTATTTCTATATACATCTCAGGCTTATTGTATCCTTGTATACACCCAGAGTTTATAGCATGTTTTAACAAGTCTTTCTTTATATCGCACTTGTTTTAAATTGCCTTATATTGAAAGAAATCAGTCAGGTTGAGTTCAGTTATTCAAGAGTCGAGTATCCTTGAGTTAAGTATCTTTGAGTTAAGTATATATCTTGAGTTAAGTATATATCTTTGAGTTGAGTATATATCTTGAGTTGAGTATCTATCTTGAGTTGAGTATCTATCTTTGAGTTGAGTATCTGTCTCTGAGTCCAGTATCTATCTTCTGAGTTGAGTATATATCTTTGAGTTGAGTATCTGTCTCTGAGTCCAGTATCTATCTTCTGAGTTGAGTAAGTTTGAGTAGTTTTGAGTATTCCTTGAGTTGAGAAAGTTTGAAAGGAGGTAAGTTATTCAGTTTATTCCAGTTTTTCTTCTAGCCTATGTTGTTTAACTTTCCAGCTTACATACTCGTACATTCCACGTACTGAGCCATTTGGCCTGCATCTTTTTATGATGCAGACACAGGTATTTAGGATCATCAACAGGAGATTCGTTGATACATCTGGGAGTTCCAGTTAGCTATGACAAGCCTCTTTGCTTAGGAGGATTTCTTTTACCTTTCAGTTGTATCAGTTGTTAGGAGGTCGTGGGTCTTGTCCCGGCTTCCATCTTTATCAGTTAGAGGCTTCATAGATAGACAATAGAGTTTCAGAAGTCTTTTCATTTATTTTGTTAAATGTTTTAAAGACTAAAGTTGCCTTTTATAGCGAGTTGTATATATATTCTATTATACAGAGTTTTCTTTTGAGTTAAAGATTTGTAAAGTTGAGTTTATAAACCCTTATTCAGTTTTAAGCTCTTGTATGCTTAAGTTAGTATTCCGCTTGGAGTCAGCCAGGATGAGGGTTCGCTTGGGGACCAGCAATGGTCTTCGAGTGCCGGCCACGTCCAGGGTGTATGCTCGGGGTGTGACATAAACTAATTAGCTTTATCAAACTTTTGATCCCTTCATTCAATTATTTCATCAAACAGAGCATCAAATTGATGGAAGGAAGAGATTCATTGGTGGGAGTCACTGTCGTTACATCCATAGCCATTACCAACATTCTGTGCCACCAATATCACCTCACAATTCTCCCTAAAATCTCCATCTAGCCAACGAAATTTAAACCAGAAGCGGCTATCGTCTTCTCTCCATCGCCTTCTTTTTTTTTCCACAAAAAGTCATTTCTTTCACATAACCCATTTCCACATGCATCAACACATCTAATCATAAATCATTTAAAGATTTTTATTGGGTATGAATCATTGAAAGTTGAACAAGTTTATCCTATTTTATCAAGATTTGTTGTTAAATTTTGCCAGAAATTAAGTGTAAAACAACAATAAAAAATGTACAAAAGAATTCGAAATAAATTTTACTAGAACAACAAAGATGGACTGCAGCAAGGGCAGTTGTTTGATAAGAAATGAAATTGTTTGTTGGTGGTGGTGTCACAATGGTGGTCGGAGTGAGCTGTTTGTGAAAGAGTCCCAGGAGAGTCTTTTTTTCCGATGTGTCATTTTCTTATTTGTAATAAGGCCACATAAGCAGTGTTTGAAAGTCACGCACAAAATATTTGGGCTGCCTGCAAAAATTGTGTTCAATAGGCACACAATGGCTTGAGTTCAGGGTGTTCAATAGGTAAACCTTATAATTTAAGTATCTAAATGAAAAAAAGGGACGAGTTCAAGGAGCCGCTTATGTGTTAAGCCAATGTCAAAAACATAAAGACTACCCCGAAATAGGAACAATCTGGACATTGAATCATGTATGGATTGTACTGGATAATCTAAATTAGAAAATAAATCGACTTTGAAAAGTTGATCTAAATAACTATTCATTCATCAAATTGATTAAGTTAAAAATAGTCTATGAATATTATGTATATATATATATATATATATATATATATATATACTAATAATCTGGTCGATTATTTGTATAAAGTGTTGGTCAGCATTTTAATAATAATATTTTTTGTATATTAATTTGCTTGAAATGTTTGGAGTCAAAGTATTCATTGCTGCCGTTGGTGGACATTTCTTTACTGCTTCTTCATTGGCAGTTAGAGAATGCACACACTGACTTTTGTCCGTTGAGTTGCATTTGCACGTTGAGGGGCATTTGTTGCCCACATTATTTTTTACTCTTTATTTCTCCATTACACCTTGTAACCTATGTAACTCCTAAGACCATTATCTTCACTATTTACTACCCCATTATCTTCCTATTCATTGCTAGGACGACTTCTTCTAGTATAAATAGTGGTGGTCTTCATTTGGTTTGTTACACACTACACACTAGAAAAATATAGAGTGAAAGAGTTAGTCAAAAGAGAGTTCTTATTAGTTGAAGGGAGGTGTTCTTTTTGTGGAGCTTTGGACTCAACTCTTGTCCAGAGTTGTTGAGTTATATTTTGTGATTAGGCTGTTGTATCTTGGAGGGGACAAGTCAAGAAGGACTCTTTATTTGGACCGGTGAAAACATTTGCTGCAGTGGGCTTGAATCTCCTTAAAGAGAGCGAGATATCCGCGCCTCAGCCTGAAGAGATTTATTTCTTTATTTTTTGTTTTCAATTGTAATCTTGTATTTTTGTTATCTTGTAAGTTTTCACTAACAATTTTAAGGAGATTCAATATGGCTACAATTGAAAAAACCGCGGATGTCAAGATGGGAGACCTTAACAAGCCATTTCGGTTCAATGGTAACCATTTTAAGAGATGGAAGGGTAAAGTACTTTTCTACTTAAGTCTTCTCAATGTTTCGTATGTGTTAACTGAGAAGAATCCTAATAAAGTTGATGACACCTCAATGGATAATGATGAACTTATTTCTCATCATGAGAAAGTGGAAAAGTATCAGTGGTAGACCAAGCTCAAGACTTTATAATGATTGTTGGAGAGCTTAGGTCCGAGGAGGTTAAAATTGGAGATAACCTTATTGTTTGTGGCATAGTAGATAAACTTCCACCTTCTTGGAAGGAATTTCAAAAAACTATGCGCCACAAACAAAAGGAAACCTCCCTTGAAACCTTGATAATGAAAATCCGCATGGAAGAAGAGGCAAGAGGCCAAGATGCACTTATACAAACAAGAGAACAACATTACAACGAAGGTAAATTTAATTACTTCAAATAATGCTACTCCTAAAACTCACAAAAATACTTCTTTGAAGCCTAAGAAGAAAAAGTTCAAGAAAAATAATGGTAGACCTCCCAAGAAAAATAATGGTGAAAATAACCAAGCACAAAATCAACAAGTTCAAGACAAAGGACCGTGCTTTGTTTGTGGCAAGAGTGGGCATATTGCTCGATTTTGCAGATTCCGAAAACGTGGTCCTAACCCTCAGGCAAACGTTACTGAAGAACCTTTTGTGGCGGTAATTACCGACATAAACATGGTTGAGAGTGTTGATGGATGGTGGGCTGATTCTGGTGCAAACCGTCATGTCTGTTATGACAAAGACTGGTTTAAAAAATATTCTCATTTTGAGAAGCCCAAAACCATTATGCTTGGTGATTCCCACACAACACAAGTGCTTGGAACGGGAGATGTCGAATTGTGTTTTACTTCTGGAAGGGTATTAATATTGAAAGATGTACTTTATACTCCTTCTATGAGAAAAAATTTGATGTCTAGTTTTCTTTTTAATAAAGCAGACTTTAAACAAATTATTGAATCTGATCAATATGTAATAGTGAAGAAGGGTATTTTTGTGGGAAAGGGGTATGCATGTGATGGGATGTTCAAAATGAATGTTGAAATGAATAAAACTTTTTACTTTTACATGCTTTCTTCTACCAATTTTTGGCATGCTCGTTTGTGTCATATTAATGACCGTTATGTTGGAATCATGAGTAGTTTAGGATTAATCCCAATGATTAAAAAGAATTTTGAAAAGTGTGAGGCTTGTAGTAAAGCCAAGATCACTAAAAGGCCTCATTTTCAAGTTGAAAGAAAACTGATTTATTAGAATTAGTTCATGCGATATTTGTGAACTTGGTGGAATTTTAACTCGTGGAGGTAATAGATATTTTATCACTTTCATTGATGATTTTTCTAAGTTTACATATGTTTACTTAATGAAAAATAAAAGTGATGCTTTTGAAAATTTCAAAACTTATCTCCATGAGGTTGAAAATCAGTTTGGAAGAAAAATAAAAAGAATTAGAAGTGATAGAGGCCGTGAATATGAATCAAATGATTTTAATTTTTTTGTTAGATCATTGGGAATAATTCATGAAACTACTCCTCCTTACTCTTCTTCATCCAATGGAGTAGCGGAAAGGAAAAATAGAACTTTGGTTGAATTGACTAATGCCATGCTTATTGAGTCACATGCACCTTTAAATTTTTGGGGTGAAGCTATCTTAACTGCTTGTTATGTGTTGAATCGTGTGCCTCATAAAAAGTCTAAATTGACACCTTTTGAATTGTGGAAAGGTTACAAGCCAAGTTTGGGATATCTAAGAGTTTGGGGTTGTCTAGCCTTTGTGAGGCTAATGGATCCCAAGATTACAAAGTTGG
This sequence comes from Solanum commersonii, assembly GCA_029007595.1. Taxonomy (NCBI): domain Eukaryota; kingdom Viridiplantae; phylum Streptophyta; class Magnoliopsida; order Solanales; family Solanaceae; genus Solanum; species Solanum commersonii. The sequence continues at coordinate 1,207,069 of JAJTWQ010000033.1, forward strand.
GTAAGAAAGTTACTACTTGTGCTTTTCTTGGTTATGCTTCAAATAGTACAGCCTATAGATTTTTTAATCTTGAAGATAATATTGTGATAGAATCGAGTGATGCTATTTTTCATGAGAATAAATTTCCTTTTGATTCTAAAAATAGTGGGGGTCAAAGGATTGAACAAAATATTTTGTCACTACCTAGCTCTTCTACTTCTACTTTGAAAAATAAAGAAGTTGATGATTTTGAGTTAAGAAGAAGTAAAAGAGCTAGAGTAGAAAAAGATTTTGGTCCTGATTTTTATGTGTTTAATGTTGGAGATGACCCTCTTACTTTGAAAGAAGCATTATCTTCGCATGATTCTATTTTTTGGAAAGAGGCTGTAAGTGATGAAATGGAATCACTAATTTCTAATAAAACTTGGAAACTAGTTGATTTACCACCGGGTTGTAAAACAATTGGTTGCAAATGGGTCTTAAGAAAAAAATTGAAACCGGATGGCTCTATTGATAAATATAAGGCTAGACTAGTTGCAAAAGGTTTTAAACAACTAGAAGGCCTAGAATTTTTTGATACTTTTTCACCGGTAACAAGAATTACATCCATAAAACTTTTAATTGCTATGGCTGCAATTTTTGATTTGCAAATTCATCAAATGGATGTAAAAGCGCTTTTTAAATGGAGACCTAAATGAAGAAATTTATATGGATCAACCCGAGTTTTTTGTTGAAGCAGACCAAGATAGCAAAGTATGTAAACTTACTAAATCCCTATATGGCTTGAAACAGGCACCTAAGCAATGACATGAAAAGTTTGATTCTTGCATGATTGAAAATGGTTTTAAAACAAATGAGTGTGATAAGTGCATATATCATAAGTCTTGGAATAATTCACATGTGATTATTTGCCTATATATTGATGATTTGTTGATCTTTGGCTCTAACATGAATGTTATTGATGAAGCTAAGAATATTTTTAGAAGCCATTTTGATATGAAAGATCTTGGTGAGGCAAATGTTATTCTTGGAATAAAAATAACAAAAACATGTGATGGAATTTTCCTTGACCAGTCACATTATGTTGAGAAATTTTTGAAAAAATATAACTTTCTTGATTACAAGCATGTTGCTACTCCTTTTGATTCAAGTGTTCACTTATTTCCTGTTGAAAGTGAAAATGATGTAATAAATCAAAAGGAATATGCTAGCATAATCGAAAGTTTGAGATATGTGACTGATTGCACTAGGCCTGATATTGCATATGCAGTAGGAGTACTTGGCAGGTTTACAAGCAAGCCAGGTAATGAACATTGGCATGCTATAACAAGAGTTATGAGATATTTAATTGGAACAAAAAATTGTGGTTTGTTCTATAAAAAATATCCTGCTGTACTTGAAGGCTTTTGTGATGCAGATTGGAACACTTTATCCGGTGATTCCTGTTCTACCACGGGTTATGTTTTTACTTTAGGTGGTGGTGCTATTTGTTGGAGATCAAAAAAGCAAACTATAATTGCTAACTCTACCATGGAGGCTGAGGCCGATTGCTTTGGCTTGACTAGTGAGGAAGCGAATTGGTTAAGAGATTTATTGTTTCAAATTCCTTATTTTGAAAAACCAATTCCTCCTATTTTAATTCATTGTGATAGCACCGCTGCGATTGGTAGAGTTCAAAACCGTTACTATAACGGTAAATCCAGACCTATAAGGAGGAAACATAGTAATGTAAGATCATATTTGACAAATGGTACCATTAATGTTGATTATGTCAAATCTTGTGATAATCTTGCAAATCCTCTTACTAAGGCCTTAACAAGAGAAAAGGTCTGGAGCACATCGAGGGGGATGAGATTAAAGCCTCTAAATCCTTGAGTCATAGATGAGGAAACCCAACCTGGGGACTAGAGATCCTATAACCAGGTTCATAGCTAAAATCTAATCATATGATGACTTGTTGTGAAAAAATGCACTATCTTTTTATTCCCTCCCTATGATGTGAGTGCATTGTTTCCTGTAGTTTGTGAAGGTTGAGTTGATAAAACTCTTAATGAATATCTGTAGCCCATATGGGTGGAGTGTTAAGCTTACGGGAGCACTCTCGTGATTTCACCTATGTGATGTGTGGAAGTAGGTCGCTTCCTATGAGAATTTGGCTTATTCGGGATAGCACATGGCCATAACGTGCTGGCTTTAAAGCTCATGTCAACACCTTGATTATTATGTGTGAGCAGTGATATTTTATTTCCCTTAAGCAGTCATAGTTCAAGTCTGAGACCACTACGACTCTGGAGTAAAAGTTATTGTTTCACTAAGTGAAGGTTCAATGCAGAGCACACCTTCATTATGCATAGTAGTCTTCCTTCAGCTGATAGACTCTCTTGTCTAATATTAAAATGAGTGGGGGATTGTTGGTCAGCATTTTAATAATAATATTTTTTGTATATTAATTTGCTTGAAATGTTTGGAGTCAAAGTATTCATTCTTTGCCGTTGGTGGACATTTCTTTACCGCTTCTTCATTGCAGTTAGAGAATGCACACACCGACTTTTGTCCGTTGAGTTGCATTTGCACGTTGAGGGGCATTTGTTGCCCACATTATTTTTTACTCTTTATTTCTCCATTACACCTTGTAACCTATGTAACTCCTAAGACCATTATCTTCACTATTTACTACCCCATTATCTTCCTATTCATTGCTAGGAAGACTTCTTCTAGTATAAATAGTGGTGGTCTTCATTTGGTTTGTTACACACTACACACTAGAAAAATATAGAGTGAAAGAGTTAGTCAAAAAGAGAGTTCTATTAGTTGAAGGGAGGTGTTCTTTTTGTGGAGCTTTGGACTCAACTCTTGTCCAGAGTTGTTGAGTTATATTTTATGATTAGGCTGTTGTATCCTGGAGGGGACAAGTCAAGAAGGACTACTTTTTGGACCGGTGAAAATATTTCTTTGCAGTGGGCTTGAATCTCCTTAAAGAGAGCGAGATATCCGCGCCTCAGCCTGAAGAGATTTATTTCTTCATTTTTTGTTTTCAATTGTAATCTTGTATTTTTGTTATCTTGTAAGTTTTCACTAACATAAAGATTCCAAAATAGTTAGAAATTTGCTCACTATGTCCTTGAGAACAGCATTTAAATTATGTACCCACATACAATGAGCAGGAGGTGTAAATATTTTCACTTTATTGAATAAAAATTTGGGACAAGTACATACGTAGTCATCTTGGTGAAATATTGACAACTAGATAGACACATAAAATCAAATATCATATTATAATCGAACAAAAGAAAAATATTAATTTGAGCACCAGCCGGATGTATGTGTGTATATATATATATATACACACATACTGGTGGCATAAGATATAAAGGGATAATACATATATTGGACCCTAAACTTGGCTTCAAATTTTAATTTTGACCTCCAACTTTCATAGTGCACAAACAGACACTTTAACTATCCAACCTTTTAATAAATAAACACACGAATCCTACTTGGCAAAATGCGTGATGTGCACGTATTCTGCACGAGTTAGGAGTAATTTTCGAGTCCTACAACAGTAAAAACATGCTGAAATGACAACTCTACCCCTTGGATTCCGGCCAATCTCCGGCAACCCAAAACCTCCGTTCATTTTCTTCTTTTTCAGGCAAAACGCCACCAAATACCCAATCGTTCTCCTTCTTCCTCACACCGGAGCACAACCCATGAAGCAAACGAGCTTTGAGCTTGCTAAACCCACCAAATACCCGACCCCAAACCCATCAAATCCGCCATCTCCGGCGAGAATCCAAATGACCCCCCAAACCCCATGAAAACAGACCCAACAACCACAAACACCTAAACCAAGAAGCCAGCCATCAACAAACCTCCAAGCTCCGTCAAACAATGAGCTCCAAGCTCTAAAAACCATTAGGAGGAATTAATTTTGATTCTTGTATATAAATTAAAATTAATTTTGATTTTTTTAGTTCTAAAATGACGTGTAAAATATTTAATTAGTTGGCACCCATTGAATGGCTCACTAATACACGTTGGAGCGTTTGCATTTCATGCTCTTTAACTACAAAAATCGTGTGTTTATTTATTTAAAAGTTCGATAGTTAAAGTGTCTGTTTCTGCACTTTGAAAGTTAGAGGTCAAAGTTAAAACTTGAAGCCAAGTTTAGGGTCCAATATATGTATTATGCCATATATAAATATGACCCTTAACTTGACTTTACCGGAAAACTATGCACACCCAAGCCCTCGCCCCTTCTAGGGTTGGGTTGGGTTGAGCATTTTCAAGCCCTTCCAAATGAAGGGATGGCCCACCCTAGCCCATCAAATTTCTTGGCCCGCGAGGCTTGAGTCGGGTGTAGGGGTGGGCATTCGGTATTCGGTTCGGGATAATCAAATTTTGGGTTCGTTTATTCGGTAAGTGGTAGTTAAAGTAGATACCAAATATCAAAGTTTTTAATTTTGGTTCAGTAATTCGATAATCGGTAAATTAAATTTCGGTGTTGGTAATGTCGTATTGAATTTGTAGCGCCGATTGTATTACAAAGTAATTACTATTCTTCCAATCATTTCTATTTTTTTATGTGGATGCACGATATGATAGAAGATCAATATGTAAGAAGACATCAAGATAAACAAATTGATACAACTAAAAGACATGTAGTTTGGGTTGTATATGTTCATTAACTTTCTTCTTTGGAATTGTACTAATGAGTAATAGACATGTTGATGCATGATCTTCATTAAGTAAATAATTCGGTATTCGAGAAATATCAAATACGAAATGATACTAATGTCTCATACCAAACCCAAACCCAAACACCATAATTCTAAAATTCCACTTCCGAATACCATACCAAATACTCAATTATCGAATACCAAATTACTAAAAATTTTGATTCGGTTTGATAATTCGGTTTTGATATTTTATGCCCAGCCCTAGCCGGGTGGAGGTAGGCCGGCCCTTTTGACGACTCTAGTGCCTACTATTATCAACACACAAAAGAGAGAAAGATGGCTTGTGTTATTACTCGAGGGTTAGGTCCTCTATCGAGAATCAGGAGTCGAATTTTGAATTAGTATCAAAAAATTGATTTTTGAAACTTGAGTTAGAATGAAAAAGTCAAGTGTGAGGTTGAAAACGAGTTTGGAAAAAATATCTTCTTATTTACTTGAACTCCAAATAAATGAGGCCCAAAATGTCAACAAAAGACTAAAGACTTACAAATACTGACAAAAGTCATCAAATCAGTTCTTTCCTCACACAAGGTTCATCCAGTTGCCGGAAGTGGAGCTAGCAGGCCGGAAATACACTTGAGCAAAATTTCTAGCCCTAGTTGTGGCTACAAAGGTATGAGGAATAACTTGATCTATTATTATTTTACAATCCAGTCGTTCATTTTTATTTGAACTTAGCTGACAACCATTTTATATGAATATTTTATGATATGACTTATATTAATTGATGTTCAGTATTAGATTGTGAGAAATTATTTGGGGAAATAATTAATTAAAGTGTTAACAACAACAATAATATTATCTAGTGGAGTCCCACAAGTGAGTTCGATAAAGTGTATGCAGACCTTACTATTATCTCATGGAGGCAGAAGACTATTTTCGAAAGACATCGGCTCAAGTTGTAGCAAATTCTAGTATAAAGAATAAGAAAACATAGCACTTTGTGTTTTTAAAATTGAGAATTTAGGAATTTTTGGCAATTTGTCCATTTAACATACTGAGAGTATTATTCTTTTGTGCAGAAACTCCCTGACTATTATCACACACAAAAAAAAAAAAGAAGAAGAGATGGCTATTGTTGCTATTAATTCACTTATGATCACCATACAACAATCAATGCAAGTAACTGGATGTAATTTGCAATCGTTTTATGAAAAGCTTGAATCGTTGATAGCTATTATGGAGAAACCTTGCAGCATAATAGGCGATCTCGAGGCATTGGCAAGCTTGGAAGTAAAAATCGCGGGGTTGCATAATGCATACAGAGCAGAAGATGAGATTGACTCTAAATCAATAGAAGTTATATGCGCAAAAACAGATACTTTGCGAGGGAAAGCTTTTTTGGAAACTGCTTTCTCAAAAAAAGTTTTTTGGAAACTGTGTTGTTTCTTGGAACAAGTGGTAGAACACATTGATTCCATCATGAAGGAGTGGATGGCAATCCGGGACGGGTGCAGCAACATCAAAGAGTATATGATTGTCTCAGAATCAAGCAAAAGTTTTTTGGCAAAAACTAAAATGAGACAAGGACTAGCGTTTTGGAAACGAGCAGTAGGACACATTGATTCTATGATAAACAACTGGATGAAGAAGCAGAGCATGTACACCAAAAGCAAAGATGTAGAAGCACAGAATTTGACTCTTGCCAGTACATCTCGACATTCCTTGGAGCGTGAGAATATGATGGTTGGCCATGAAAATGAATTCGAGATGATGCAGGACCAACTTACTAGAGGTGCCAGTGATCTAGAAGTTGTCTCAATTGTTGGGATAGGGGGCATAGGCAAGACAACTTTGGCTAACAAAATTTTCAGTGACCCATTCGTTATGTCTTGTTTTGATAAACGTGCAAAAGTCACTATCTCACAAGAGTATTGTGTGAGAAATGTACTCTTATGCCTTCTTTATTCCGTACGTGGAAAGACTGATGCTCAAACTTATGTGGAGCAAAATGATGGGCAACTAGCAGACCAATTGCAAAAGCTTCTAAAACGCGGGAGATACTTGGTAGTCATTGATGACATATGGACTAAAGGAGCTTGGGATGATATAAAACTATGTTTCCCAGATTGCAACTGTAGAAGCCGAATACTCATGACTACTCGGAATATGGAGGTGGCTGAATATGCTAGCTCAGGTAGGCCTCCTTATCAAATGCGCCTTATGAATTTTAATGAAAGTTGGAGTTTATTGCATGAAAAGGTCTTTGCAAAAGATTGTTTCCCCCCTGAATTTGATGAAGTTGGGAAACAAATTGCATTAAAATGCAAAGGATTACCTCTAACGATTGTTGTTATAGCTGGACTTCTTTCCAAAATTGGTAAAGCATTGGATGAATGGAAAAGTGTTGCCGCGAATGTAAGTTCAGTGGTGAGCACAGATCTTGATGTCCAATGCTTGAGAGTATTGGCTTTGAGTTACCATCACTTGCCTCATCACCTAAGAGCGTGCTTTCTATATTTTGCACTCTTCCCAGAGGATAAATTGATTTTTGTGAATAAACTTGTGAAATTATGGGCAGCAGAAGGTTTTCTGAAGGTAGACGAGATGAAAAGCATGGAACAAGTGGCTAAACAAAGTCTAAAAGATCTTGTAGATAGAAGTTTAGTTTTCATCCAAAGGGTGAGTAGTTTTGATGGAAAAATAAAAGCTTGTGGAATGCATGATGTGATCCGTGAACTCTGCTTGAGAGAAGCTCGAAAAATAAATTTTGTGGATGTTATAATGGACAATCAAAATCCAAGTGAACAAGCCAGACATTTTTCAACAAAGAGAGTTCGGATCAGTATCCAATCAAAGCAATCGAAAATTGTTGACAATCGGTTGTCTATGGTTTGCAATAATGATTCCTGCTCTATTCTCCTTTTTGTTGATGATCTCTCAACCTCAAGAATGATGCAAGCATTGAAGCCTTTCAAGGTACTAAGAGTACTAGATCTTGCTTCGCTGACGTTGAGTGCTTTTCCCAGTTGTATAGTTGAACTATTTCACTTGCGATACCTAGCTCTGAGTGTTTACTCGTCTGCTAATGTTCGAGATATTGACATTCCACCATCAATAGCTAGCCTACAGTATTTGCAAACTTTAATAATTAAGTCTCCAACATCTCTCGAATGGTGGTATTCTCGCCCTTTCATAATACCATCAGAAATTTTCAAACTGTCTCAATTGAGACACCTCTCTTTAGACTGGAATTACTTGAAGCAACATGAGTCTATAGAGAGAAGTTGGCTTCTGAGAAATTTGCAGTGTTTGTCCGGATGGAATCCGTTAAATTGTACTTCTTCGGTCTTTAGACTACTTCCCAATGTAAAGAAGTTGCAGATAAATGGCATTCAAGAAGACTACATAAGAAGTAACAAGGACAAAGTCTTCCATGATCTTTGCTACTTAGATCAGCTTAAGGAATTGAAATTTAAGACGAAAAAGATGGCTAATGCAAGACCAATGTTTCCTAGACTTTTGGTTCTTCCTCCTCTAGGTACATTTCCGAAGAACCTTAAGAAGTTATCTTTTACAGGTACTCGATTGCATTGGGAAGATTTGGAGATTCTTGGTAAGTTGCCTAAACTCGAGGCCCTCAAACTAGGATATGATGCCTGCATTGGTCCTGATTGGAGAGTAGGTGAAGAGGGCTTTCCTCACTTGAAGTTCTTGCGATTGAAGCATTTGTATTTGCATGGATGGAGAGCTAGAAGTGATCACTTTCCATGCCTTGAACGACTAGTCATTGACCGTTGTTGGAGCATGTATTGGATCCCACATGCTTTCGTAGATGTAACCACACTTCAGCTGATTCATATACGTGACTCTGCAAAATCTGTTGGGAACTCCGCCAAGAAGATTCAGCAGGAAATTGAAGACAACTATGGAAGTTCTGTGGAGGTCTGTATCAGTTAGTCCTTTCAATTAAGCCAGTCTTTTTTAGTTGACTTAAATTGTATTCGCTTGTCCAATTTATGGACTGAATGATAATTCTATTGTAAACTGAACTTACACCTAATTTTTGTAAAATTTCTTCTGTTAACTCTGGTAATTCAAGCTAACGCGTCATTAGGCGACCATTTATTTCATCAGAGTATGTTTCAAAAGTAGTACAAAACTGTAGTATAACAAGAACAGAGATTTGCATTTCAGTATCACACTGAATGAGCAGATCAGTGTGCACTTTTACTGTCTGCAACCGTATTTTTGAGAAGAAAGAGAGACCTTTGGTCTTAAGTAACCCGCGTGAAGGGTCCAAGAGTATACTGGGTTACAAATTCCCCATCTCATTGAATGCAGAAAATGAATCCAGGACAGCATTATTTTGATACCGAACACGACTATAGCAGGAGTCTAGTCCTCCATGATATTTGCTACTTATATTAGCTTGAAGATTTGAAATTTTAGATGAAAAGTTCATTAGAAAGAATAATGCTTGTTCTTTCTGTATAATAAGCAAAAGAAATTTGCAGATCGATCACTATATAAACTTGACTGTTTGATATCTTTGATCTCCATGGATATATATGCCAATGATTATTATTATTATCATCATCATCATATCATATCATATATCATATATTACTATAAGTGGGAACAAAAAAAATTAAAAGTTGAATTACGATTTTACCCCTACTATAAATTAAAATGTTATAAAAACATTTAACTATTAAATTTAAATATTAAATTGTATCATTTTAATAAAAAATGTTAATGACTTTTGCACTTTCTTAGATTAAACTCATTTAAATCGGTACATGAATCAAATTCACATTAATAGTCAATTTCTCTTTTTCCTGTAAAAATCAAGAGTATTTGAAAAGTTTTTCCATTAAATAAATTTGGTATGGACTAAATTCATTAAACTAATTTAATGCAAAATAATTTTATCTACTCAAAGGTCATCCAAACTACTTCTATAAAATGCCTAGCATGGTCTTTATGTAAATGATAAGAGGAAGATGAGAGATTATCATGCAAAAAACTAATCTTGCTCATCATTTTGTATGTGCGGTAATTTCCTTTTATTTTTATCCGCTCCTCCTTGTCTAGCCTAAGTATTTTACATGTCCTTTTTTAATATTTTGATATACTTTCTTATGATTTTGTTTTTCTATTGAAATATCTTGTGTCCTACATGAAGAAATTAGTGATATATAATTCATGTTCTATCAATTATTGATGAAAGATTAATTAGTTAATTTGATATGTTTATTTTTCTCAAGATAGAGTGTTCTACTTTAGTATAAATATATTTTCAAGATTATTATTTATGAGTAGAGAGAGGAATAACTAAGCTTTTTAAAATAAAAGAATTCATACCCTAAAATAAAATAGGCCACCGAATTGGAGATAAATGATGGATCATAGTATGTGATTTTGAGGCTGTATTTTTATCTAACTTTTCGTTTATATGTATAATCTATTGACCTTATTAGTCTATTATTCATGTGTTGAAACATTCCTTCCTCAAATTGACCATATATATTATAATCTAGAATAAGTCATTTTGAAAAGTTTGTGTTGCTCAATTCATATTAATAATTCAAACTCTATTATCTGTAATGAGAAGCTATTTATTGTTGATGTAAAATTTTAGCTATGGCTGGAAAATTGTCAAACTCCAGTCTCTAGATTATTGGATGCACCCATAAGTAGTTAAGTAGTAATTGTCCAAATTAGAATGCCTACTTTTGCCTTAGAGATATTATTTATGAGAAGTGATACGTTCTTTTGCCTAATTGTTGAATGTTAATTATTACTCATACCTATAATTTTTTAATATCGAATGGTTTAATCTTTTGTATATATTATCATTACTTATTAAAAGTGAAAACTCAAAAGTGTATAGTTGAATACCATTTTACCTCTACACTAAATCAAATATCTAATTAATAAAATATTATGTATCATTAACGTACACATAAAGATTCAATAAATGTAAGGTTAAAAAAAACTAGATATGCATTTGAATAGTAATTGTCCATTACTATTCAAAATTAAAAGTTGAATATGAAGAGTCATTCTCCACTATTATGTAAAAACACTTCCAGAATTAAAATTTGAATTTGCTTTTTAAGAACTAATTTTACAAAGATTGATGTTATCATAGGAAGGTAATTGCACAGTTCAAATTTCAACATGAGAAGAAAAGAGAGTGAGAAACTGCACATGAAGGATAACACAAAATGCTCGAGTATATCATCTATTTAATGTTCTTCTTCATAGTATATTTTCTATTATTTAGTGAATAAAATATAAATGGTAAAACTACTATTGTTAATTTTAACATTTTCTATTTTATAACTTTAACTTTTTAATATATAGAAATTTAATAACAATACACGCACATTCCAAAAAACTAGTTATTATTAAAAGTGCGAAACTCCAACCTTAAAAGTTGAATTACTATTTTGCCCTTCACTAAATTAAATATCTATTTGATTAAATATTACTCCTTCCGTCCAACAATAGTTGTCCGCCATACTAAAAATAGTTGTCCAACAATACTTGTCCAATTTAAAAAATCAAGAGATAATTTACCTTTTGTGTCTATTTTATCCTTGCTATGAGTACTGTTTATCATTTAACATATTTCTCAAAACATTAAATTTAATAAAATCAAAGTATAATATAGTAATATTACCTCTCTCGTTTCTTAAGGGATACAAATTTTAACTAAAAAATAGATATTAACCAGATGCTAGTAAATAAATAAAAGGACAGGTTGCTAAGAGTACTGTCCACTAACTTAATTTTGCTTATTTTTTCTCAAATAAACAAATAGAAAGACAAAGACCAAAGGTCTTTTTTTATCATCCTATTTGTTTATTAGAGAAACCAACAAAGTTAGGTTAATAGGCACTCTTAACAACCTGTCCATTTGATTAAAAGAAAAAAATCTTAAAAAGGGGATCTTGTTGTTTCTGTGTTTTTTATTTGAGAAATATGGACTTTTGGAAATTGGACAACTATCAAATTATGTATAATAGGACATTGTACAAGTTTCAATTGTATCACACATATACATACATACACATAATAGATATATACATGGCTTATGCTGCTATTACTTGTCTTATGAGAACCATACAACAATCTATTCAACTTATTGGATGTAATTTGCAATCATTCTATGAAAAGTTTGAATCTTTGAGACCTAATCTGGAGAAACACACGGGCGATCTTGATGCATTGAAAAGCTTGGAAGCTGAAATCATAGAACTTGTATGCACTACAGAAGATATTTTGGACTTGGAATCAAGAAATGTTAAAAATCCAATTTAAAAAATAATAGCTTTTTGGAAACTTCATTCTCTCTTGAAACAAGCAGTAGGACACATTGATTCCACGCTGAACAAGTGGATGGAAATGCAGAACATGTACACCAAAAGGAAAGATGAAGAAGCACATAACTTGGATCTTGCTAGTACTACATCGATGTCTCAACATGTTGTGGAGCCTCAGGATATGATGGTTGGACATGAAAATGAACTCGAGATGATCATGCAGGATCAACTTGGTAGAGGAGCAAGTGAACTTGAAGTTGTCTCAATTGTAGGTATGGGGGGCATCGGTAAGACAACTCTGGCCGATAAAATTTATAATGATCCATTCATATTGTCACGCTTTGACATTCGTGCAAAAGCTACTGTTTCACAAGAGTATTGTGCGAAAAAAGTACTCCTAAGTCTTCTTTCTTCTACTAGTGGAAAGATCGATGAGCATCAAGATGATGGGCAACTAGCTGACCGATTACAAAAAAGTCTAAAAGGGAGGAGGTATTTGGTAGTCATTGATGACATATGGACCAAACGAGCTTGGGATGATATCAAGCTATGTTTCCCAGATTGTAACTGTGGAAGAAGAATACTGCTGACCACTCAGAATATGGAAGTAGCTGAATATGCTAGCTCAGGTAAGCCTCCTAATCAAATGCTCCTGAATTTTGATGAAAGTTGGAAGTTACTGCAGAGAGAAGTCTTTGTAAAAAAACTGTTTCTCCCCTGAATTTGAACAACTTGGGAAGCAAATTGCTCTTAAATGCGGGGGATTACTATTGGGAAAGGCAAGGCACTAACAAGAATGTCAGACAGGATAGCAGCAGAATAATACCCAAATCTAAACTTTCCCTTTCAATTTGAACCAAGAGAAGACAAACCAAATCAAACAATATGAAGAATGAATAGCAAGTATATCAACCAAACAAAAGCAACAAGATAAGAATAATCCAATCACACAAGACACAACAATTTACGTGGAAAACCCTTCGATGTGAAGAGTAAAAAACCACAGGACCAAAGGCTCCACTATACACACCAAGAGTTACAAAATTGTTCTCCAAATTGGCCACAAAACAAGCGCCAAACAACGAGCAACAACAAAACAAGATTGCATCAAAACTAGAGAATTAAAAAAGAGATTTCACCCAAAACGCGCTACTGTTCACGCCCCAAAATCAGAAGCTACAGATGTCCACATCCGATCTTCACCGTTGAATTGAAACAACCAGATGCCGAGAACTCCCAGTTCAAATTTGAGCACGATCCAACGGTTAACGAAGCAGAAAACTCTGTCTGAAGCAGACTGCCTGAACAGAAAATTTCCAGAAGCAAAAACAGGATTTTTCTCAATCTCTAAAACGAAACTCTCTTGATTTTTCTCTCTTGTGTTTCTGAAAAATAAGACCAAATAAGCCTTATATATGCCACATAATATTTGGGTTATGGGTTAAAGTGGCTGGTCCTAATAAGACTTTTATTTATCCACATAGGAAGGGAAAAAAAAAATCCTAAACCCAACAATTCTCCCCCTCACAACTATGTGGAGGAGATCGCCATCCCGGCAATCATGCAACAATCCTCAAACTTCCCTCTTGGCAAAGCTTTAGTCATCATGTCGGAACCATTATCATTGGTATGGATCTTTTCAAGTTCAAGCAACTAGAATCCAATACATCTCGAATCCAATGATACCTCACATCAATGTGTTTAGACCGACCATGAAATGTAGAATTCTTGCCAAGATGAATAGCACTTTGACTGTCGCAATAAAGCATATACCTCTCTTGAGCACAACTAAGTTCTCCCAAAAATCTCTTCATCCAGATCAACTCTTTGCAAGCTTCAACAGCAGCAATAAGCTCAGCTTCTGTAGTAGATAAAGCAACACATTTTTGCAACCTAGATTGCCAAGACACTGCTCCCCTTGCAAAAGTAATCAAGTAGCTTGAAGTAGACTTACGAGTATCAACATCACCAGCCATGTCTGAATCAGTGTAACCACAAAGAATAGGCTTCCCTGTACCAAAACACAAACTCAAACTAGAAGTGCCACAAAGATATTTCATAATCCACTTAACAGCATTCCAATGCTCTTTTCCTGAATTAGAAAGAAAACGGCTAACAATACTAACAACATAAGTAATATCTGGTCTTGTACACACCATTGCATACATCAAACTACCAACAGCTGAAGCATAAGGAACTTTCTTCATATCTTCCTTCTCACCATCATTGGAAGGACAATGTCTAGTACTCAATTTGAAGTGCATAGCTAAAGGTGTATTGACAACCTTAGCTTTGTCCATGTTGAATCTACGAAGTACTTTCTGAATATACTTCTCTTGTGACAACCACAACTTCTTGACATCTCTATCACGCACAATCTGCATGCCAAGAATCTGCCTTGCTGGTCCCAAGTCTTTCATAGCAAAAGACTTATTCAACTCTTTAATCCTACAAACATTATGACCAACAAGAAGCATGTCATCAACATAAAGCAAAACAATAATAAAGTCGCCATCAGAGAATTTTTGCACAAAAACACAATGGTCTGAAGAAGTCTTCTTGAAGCCCTACTGACTCATAAAAGAAACCAAACTTCTTGTACCATTGCCTGGGAGCTTGTTTTAGGCCATATAAGTTCTTCTTCAATTTGCAAACATAATTCTCTTTTCCCTTGACTTCAAAACCTTCCGACTGCTTCATATAAATTTCTTCATCCAAGTTACCATGGAGAAAAACAGTTTTAACATCCATCTGTTCAACCTCTAAATCCAGACTTGCAACCAAGCCTTCTCCACACGAATGGATGACATCTTCACAACTGGAGAGAATATCTCATCAAAATCAATCCCTTTTTTCTGGCTAAAACCCTTCACAACTAATCTAGCCTTGTACCGTGGAACTGGATTACCATCTTCATGTTTCACCCGAAAAACCCACCTGTTTTTCAAAGCTTTTCGATCTTTAGGTAACATAACCAAATCGAAGGTATGATTATTGTTGACACCCAATTTTGACCGACCCTTAATCTTTTTGAAATGCTATTCGATTTAAATACATATTTTTAAAACCTATTTCAAGTTTAAAATTTTTAATCGATTCTTTCTAAAAATTATATATTGTAGTAAGCATACTTTATGAAAATTATTGTAAATACTACTAAAATATTTTAAAATTATTAGTAAAACTCGAAATAATTCAAATGTTTTAAAAATTCAAGTAATTTTAATTATAGTATTTTGTAACAATCCTTTAAATTTCATCAAAAAAATTTTAATTTTAGCCTATCATATTCTAATTTCTTTCAATTACAGCCATTTAATTTCTTCCAATTATAGCCACCTTTCATTTCCATTTTAGCCAATATTTATTTCGATTTTGGCCATTCCAATTCAACTCTCAAGACCCTTTTTATTTTAATCTCGTCCGTCCATCCTTAAATTAAATCCTAGCCTCTCATCTAATTTTAAATCAATGGTGGAGATCGAATCAACATGATCTTCCTATTTTAATATCCAAAGAACCCCCAAACCCTAAAAACTAATTCACTCCTTTCTCCCTCCCTAAGCTGCCGCCCCCTCTTCCTTCTTCTCCTCGTTCTCCGACAAGAACAACGAGCGGCCAGCTCCACCAGCGAGCAGTGCCGGAGCCAGCCAGCAAGGAGGAGGCAGTCGCCTCCTCTCTCCTCTCCTCCCCTCGTCCTCCTCCTCCTCCCTTTCTCTTCTTTTCGTTTTTCCTCTATTTCGCAGGACAACCAACAGCCAGCAGCAGCAGCCGGACAGCAGCTGGACAGCAACTCCAGTGAGCAGCCAGCGCAGCAACCACCAGCAACATCTGGACAGCAATTCCAGCAGCCGGCAGCTCTCCGACCGACAGCAACTCCAGCGAACCAGCAGCACTGGTCGACTCCAACCAGCAGCCAGGACCAGCAACAGTGCTCCAGCCAGCGCCAGCTACACTGGCAGCAGCTGCAACCAGCGACAACCCACGACAGCAACAACAGCAGCCCCAGCCGACGGGAACAGCCAAACGAGCTCCGAAGACAGCGAAACCCGGCAAACATTTTGAAGTTTTTTTTTGAGTTTTAAGACGGATCTTTGACAGATCCGTCCAGGTAAAATTATTTTAACACTTTGTTCTTGATTTTTATGGTGAGTTCATATTATGTTATCACGTGCTTATAATTCTCGTTGAGTCTTAGAAAAGCATGTTTAGGTTGCGATTATCTAGTCAAGTTTTAATTTGTGAAGTTTGTTTTGGTACACTGGCTGCAATGAGTCCGAACTCTAATAGCTAAGTTGTGCATCCTCACCATTTGTATAATAATGTCTAACTTATGATCTCCTCTAATTAGTTTCCATAGTAAAAGGTGGGATTTTTGTTTAGTCTTTAATCGATTGAGAATCATTTTTGTTCTTTTCAAAATAATTATTCTTGATTTTCCTTGACATTTACATGCTGATTTATATCCCTTTAATATGTATAATTGTGACTTGTTGATTGGTTTGCTCATATCTGTTAGAATCCCTTAAGGGTGTTAATTTAGCTAAATGTTTGGTCAAATATTGTGATTTAGACTTCCTTATATTGTTAACCTTTATGGCTTTGCGTAATTAGTTCGGTGTAATTTGCTGACCCCTTTGCCCATGGTGAGTCTGAAGTTATGGATTAAAGCATGTACTGTTTCTTTCCTTGTGATGATTTTATATTTATTAATTTATAGTGCTGTAAATCGATTCCTTCCTTTATTTTGAATAATAATTTAATTGTGGCTTAATTTGAACCTAATTAACTGATTTTAGAATTTGCTTATGGTAAGTATATATTATCAACCGTGATTGATTTGCTGATGATACTTATTTTAGGCTGTGAATATTTGTTTTGGGTTGTAATTTTATTTTATCCTTAAATAATTATGTTTGCTTGTCGGATTGTATCAATTTACAATTGTCTTAACTTATTCTTTCCTTGTTTGTTCTAAGATTCCGCTTTTATATTTGGTAAAATAATAATTTAACAAATCTAATTTTGGCTCTCCTTTAAAATAAGGAAAACTTTTTAATTGTCTCCTAATTTATTTCTTTCCTTTGTTTATGCCCTCTTCTCTACTATATAAATGGTCCCTTAGTCTCATTATAAATGAACTCTCATACTCACGGTGGAACATCCTGACACACTCTCAACATTCATACATTATTCTAACACACATTGCTCACATATTAAAATACTAAGTAAAAAATATATATTGCTCTCTGCTTAAGAAGATTCCGGTAAATTTTTAAAAAGCGTTGCTTTATTCGTTGTTGCTGTGTTCGGGTTTAATATCGAATCAAGTTGGGTCTTCATTGCTGATAAAACTTTCTGCATAATTGGTTAGCTCTTCTTCATTAGTTTAAATTTTATCTTGCATTATTTTAAATGTTGTTGTGTGTTCAAAAATAAATAAAAGGATGCATCCGGATTAGTTTCCTTATCTCTTCTTTGTTAATGTGTGATTTTATGTGTTCTGGGAGTCGTTTGAATTTCGTGTCTGTTGTGAATGCTCGTTATGTTTCTATATAGTTATTATTATATGATCTTGTGTTTGGGTTTTATTCGATTTAACAGGTTTCTAACTTGAAGTTCAAGTTGAAGAGTCGCCAAGAGACTAGCTTATTTAATTTTTATGTATTTGAATTTATTTATTGTATTTATTTATTTCGGTTTGTAACATTCATGTAACTTTAACTCTCTCTCCATATATGATATATAATTTGGGGGATCGCCTAAGGGGGGAAGGGAATACGTGCTAATTGTTCACTTAGCTTTATTTTTTTTTATACGTTGATTGCTATAGATAATATGCCTAGATACTAGTATATCAAAATCTAATAAATGAGCGGCCTAAAATCAACCATTTGCTTACTATGTCTTAAAATTGATTGATTTGTAATGAATGATCTTTAAGCAATTTTCTTTTATACTAACTAATTGGTTTGATTTTAAAAAAAAAAAAAGAGTTTGATAACCTTTGGTATGTTAATAATCTAGATCTTAATTGTTATATGTTTAATAATTTTTCAGTATGCTAATGAATTTAAAATAGTAAACTTGTTTCTTTCTTTCATAATTGTCAATGTGAGCTTTACTATTTTCGGCATTAACCCACTTAGAAATTATGCCTATAGGAGTTATATAATTTTAATATATTCCCCGGGTATAGAAATCATGCATATAGGCTTGAATGTTAATTTGTCATTCAGACTCATGGAAAATCTAATATGTTAAAATAATTTGAAGAGTTTATAAGGCTTGTATTATCTTTGATTTGTTAAACAGATAGGTTCAAATAATTGTTAGCGCGGCTTGTTGATCATTTAGTGGTTAATATTATCAATTTGTTAATTAACCGCTCTAATTAGTTAATTTTAATTTTCTAATCAGTTAGTTTCTTTTCATAATTGGTATCAACTTGTTCACTTAAATATCATGTCTATAGCTTTCTAGTTGTTAATGTGAGCTTTACTAATTCATTTTGGCATTAACCTATTTAGAAGTCATGCCTATAGGATTGGGTTAAATATCTGCATGTCATAAATTGTCCTTAAGTGTTCATAAATTTAGTTTGTCATTAGATATCATGTGCATAGGATTTAACTAATTAAATGAATGTAAATTAATTAGTTTAAATAATTTCAACTTTTTTAATAGTTTATATCCTGCCAATTAATCAAGTTCTAATTCATGTAAGTTATTAAAATTGTAGCATGTTAAGGGTTGGGTTAATTTTCTGTCAATATGTTAATTCGTTTAGAAACCATGCTTATAAGACCATAAATAATCTTCCAGCATGTTAAGTGATTGAAATAAATCGGTAGCATATTCTCTGTACATTGTTCAATATTTTCTGCACTTACAATAATTTTTTAACTATAAAATAAATCTGTCGATGGTCAGCATATTAAATAACTGAGCTACTTTTTATGCATTATTCTACTAATGTTTTTCATAACACCTTAATTAAAAAATAAATAATTTAATCAAGTCATTCTCTGCATCTGTTATTTGCTCTACTTGCTACCTTAATTCAACTCTGCTTTAATTAATAACCTTTGCATCATAATTTTGCCACTAATTTTTTTTTTATAAACATGTTGTTTATATTGCTCTTTGTCTAAATCATTGTTCAATTTGATTTTCAAATTTGGGTTGAACATGACTTTTAAAACTATCTAAAAATACTATCTCCTAACCCATAGTTAGCGGGAAAGTAAAAGAAATTTTGAGGTCTAATTCCATTTTTTTTTAAAATTAAACCGATGCGTCCCCGGGAGTACTACCTACCCAAGATTTTTCAAAAGGGATTATGTGTATTTATATGTAAATATTTATGTGCTTATATGAAACTAATATTTTCAATCGTCTTCAAAATATAAACTATTATTAAAATTTTCTAAGACAGACCTCAAATCAAAATTCTTTCTATGGTGGAGGAGCGCGATTAACAATATCGTGGTATCATCCCTATAAAGAAACAAACATTTTTTAAAATAAATAAATAAAATAAACTCTATTCATGGCTTTGCTCAACTTTCAAAACTTTATTCTTTACACATTTTATTCTTGTTTGGGGGTAGCTTAATAAATAAAATCGGATTATCTTTTTTATATATATTTGTGCATAATTCTGTCTTCTCGCTTATCTTCTATAATTGATTTTAGGTTAATGTATTTAATATTATGTCATCCCTTAGTCTTGCATGCTTAGCTAATTAATTAAAGTAACTAAAATGCCTTTAATTGCTTAATATCATGTTGTCACCTAGTTGTGCATGCTAAACTAATTAAAGTAATTTAAGGGATCTTATTTGTTTAATATTATGTTATCATATAGTTTTGCATGCTCGATTAATTAAAATAAATAAATTGATTTTAATTGTTTAATTTTATTTATCACTTAGTAACCATGCTAATAACCAAAATAAATGAAGTGACCTTAATTGCTATTTGTAACCCCCACATATTGCATGAGATACGGTCGGGACCCACATTTGTGGACCTCGAGGGATGCCTAACACCTTCCCCTCGAGGTAACTTGAACCCTTACCCTGATTTCTGGTTCGTTGACATTAGCTAGACTTAGTTTAGGTTAGATAGGTGCCCTAACGCGCCTTAATTCGTTAGGTGACGACTCTTCAATCAACCCAAAGCCCAAAAGAGTCGTTAGGTCGTGCACCGAAACCCGTTTTGAGAAAAACGGGGCACGACAATTATCATGTAGATACTTCATTTCATCCTCCATATCATCAAACCACTTTTCTTTTTCTTCACTTTCCATGGCCTCATCAAGACTCTCTGGTTCTCCCCTATCAGTTAAAAGTACATACTCATTAGAAGAATAACGAGATGAAGGTATTTTCTCTCTAGTAGATCTTCTGAGAGAACTCTCTGGAGCATCAATAATAGTTGGTTGCTCTTCAAAGAACACAACATCACGGCTTCTAACAAGTTTCTTCTCAACTGGATCAAAGAAACGATAGCCAAATTCATCTTGACCATAACCAATAAAGATACATTGCCTAGTTTTAACATCTAACTTTGACCTTTCATCCTTAGGAACATGCACAAAGGCTTTACACCCAAAAACTTTAAGATGATCATAAGAAACATTCTTACCAGATCAAACTCTGTCAGGGACATCACCATTCAAAGCAACAGTAAGAGATAAATTGATAATATATGCAACAATATTAAGTGCTTTTGCCCAAAAGGAATCTGGCAGCTTAGCATCCGAAAGCATACATCTAACTCTCTCAACAAGAGTTCTATTCATCCTCTCCGCCAAACCATTTAGCTGAGGAGTCTTTGGAGGAGTTTTCTGATGCCAAATACCCTGCTCTTTGCAATATCTATCAAAGAGACCAATATACTCACCACCATTATCAGAACGAATACATTTCAATTTCTTCCCTGTTTGTCTCTCAACCAAGGCCTGAAAACTCTTGAACACATCAAGTACCTGATCCTTGGACTTCAAAGAGAATACCCAAAGTTTGCGAGAATAATCATCAATAAAAGTCACAAAATAAAGTGCACCACCATGAGACCTTACCTTAAAAGGACCACACAAATCAGAATGTACCAACTCCAGCAAATTAAACTTTCTTGAAGGCGGATGACTCTGAAAAGAAACTCTCTTCTGTTTACCTACTAAGCAATGAACACACTTGTTCAACTTTGCTTGTTTCACTCCAGAAAGTAAATTCTTCTTAGTCAAATTGTTCATCCCCCTCTCGCTCATATGACTCAGTCTTCTATGCCATAATAATGATAAAGTATCATTCTCCACCAAATTTACTGAGCCTCTAAAAATGGAGCCTTGAAAAGCATACAAGTTAGACAACTTATCACCACGGGCTACAATCATCGAACCTCTAGTAAGCTTTCACTGGCCAGCACCAAGGGTATTAACATAACCCTCATCATCAAGGTATCCCACAAAAATCAAATTCAAGCGAACATCTGGGACATGTTTGACATTATTGAGAACTAGTTTGGAACCATTGCTACTTTCCAAACAAATTGTCCCAATACCAAAAACTGCAACCTCATGATTATTACCCATTTTCAACATCCCAAAATTATCTGGAGTATAAGAAGAAAATAATTCATTCTTGGGCGTGACATGAGAAGTAGCACCAGAATCCACAAACCAACTAGACTCATCACGAACAAGATTGACAACATTTTCATCACAAGAAACAAGAAGATCATCATTAGCAACAACAGCAACACGATTTTCATTGTCACCTTCTTTCTTTTGTTGTCTTATATCTCTTTTGTACTTAAAACAAAATTTCTTGATATGCCCATTCTTGTGGCAATAGTCGCATGTAACATTCTTGTATTTAGACTTTGACTTACCTCTACTTTTATCTTTGTCACTCTTACCTCTAAACTTGTTTCTCCCCCTATCTTCAGTAACCAAAACATCGAAATGTGTAATAGTAGAAGTTGAGCCTTGAGATCTTCTTCTCATCTCTTCATTCAAGACACCACTCTTAGCATATTCCATGGTCACAACACCACTGGGAGCAGAATTAGTCAAAGAAACTCGAAGAGTTTCAAAAGAGTCTGACAGAGTATTAAGAAGCCATAGTCCCTGTATTTCTTCATCGAATTTTACATTAATTCCAGATAGCTGGTCAAGAACACCCTGAAAATCATTAATATGATCAGAAATAGGAGTGCCCTCTTTATACCTGATATTCATCAATTGTTTCAATAGAAACAACTTATTGTTGCCAGTCTTTGAAACATATAACGTCTCGAGCTTATCCCACAAACTTCTGGCATGTGTCTCATTCACAATGTGATTTCGAACATTATCTTCAACCTATTGTCTAATATAGCCACAAACCTGCAAGTGCTCAAATTCCCATTCCTCATCCGTCATGGATTGGGGTTTATTAGATGTAAACACAGGTAAATGCATTTTCTTGACAAATAGAAGATCTTTCATCTTGCCTCTCCAAATATGATAGTTACTACCATTCAAACAAATCATCTTGCTCATATTTGCCTCCATCACTCAAATCAATTATCAACAATAAATCAATAATCAATATTCTGATACCACTTTGTTGGGAAAGGCAAGACACTAACAAGAATGTCAGACAGGATAGCAGTAGAATAATACCAAAATCTAAACTTTTCCTTTCAATTTGAACCAAGAGAAGACAAACCAAATCAAACAATATGAAGAATGGACAGCAAGTATATCAACCAAACAAAAGCAACAAGATAAGAATAACTCAATCACACAAGACACAACAATTTACGTGAAAAACTCTTCGATGTGAAGAGTAAAAAACCACAGGACCAAAAGGTCCACTATAAACACCAAGAGTTACAAAATTGTTCTCCAAATTGGCCACAAAACAAGTGCCAAACAACGAGCAACAACAAAACAAGATTGTATCAAAACTAGAGAATTAAAGAAGAGATTTCACCCAAAACGCGCTACTGTTCACGCCCCAAAATCAGAAGCTACAGACGTCAAAATCCAATCTCCACCGTTGAATTGCAACAACCAGATGCTGAGAACTCCCAGTTCAAATTTGAGCACGATCCAACGGTTAACGAAGCAGAAAACTCTATCTGAAGTAGACTGCCTGAGCAGAAAATTTTCAGAAGCAAAAACGGGATTTTTCTCAATCTCTAAAACGAAACTCTCTTGATTTTTCTCTCTTGTGTTTTTGAAAAATAAGATCAAATAAGCCTTATATATGCCACATAATATTTGGGTTATGGGCTAAAGTAGGCTGATCCTAATAAGACTTTTATTTATCCACATAGGAAGGGAAGAAAAAGATCCTAAATCCAACAATTACCTCTAGCAATTGTTGTTATTGCTGGACTTGTTTCCAAAATTGGTGAAGCATTCGATGAATGGACAAGTGTTGCCGAGAATGTAAGTTCAGTGGTAAGCACAGATCATAATGTTCAATGCATGAGAGTTTTGGCATTGAGTTAGCATCACTTGCCAAATCACCTAAGAGCGTGCTTTCTATATTTTGCAATGTTCCCGGAAGATGCAGTGATTTTTGTTAATAAACTTGTGAAATTATGGGCAGCAGAGGGGTTTTTGAAGGCAGAAATGATGAAAAGCATAGAAGAAGTGGCAGAAAAATGTGTTAAAGATCTTATAGATAGAAATTTAATTTTTGTCCATAGTGTGAGTAGTTTTGATGGAAAAATAAAAGCTTGCAGAATGCATGATGTGATCCGTGAACTCTGCTTGAGAGAAGCTCGTAACACAAATTTTGTGAATGTAATGATGGATAATGAAACTCCATGTGAACAATCCAGGAATTTTTCCACAAGGGGAGTTTGGATAAGTATCCGATCAAAGCAATCCAAACTTGCTGCCAGTCAGCTGTCTATGGTTCGTAATAATGATTCCTATTCTGTTCTCCTTTTTACTGAAGATCCCTCAAACTCAACAGTGATGCAACACTTGAAGCATTTCAAGGTACTAAGAGTACTAGATCTTGCTTCGTTGGAGTGGCATTTTTTTCCCAGTTGCATAGTTGAACTATTTCACTTGCGATATCTAGCTTTGTGTGTTTACTCGTATTCTAATGATCGGGATATTTGCATTCCACCATCAATAACTAGACTTCAGTATTTGCAAACTTTAATGCTTAAGTTTCCAACATCTCTTGCATGGAAGTATACAAGACCTTTCATATTACAATCGAGAATTTTCAAAATGTCTCAATTGAGACACCTTTCTTTAGACTGGAATTACTTAAATGAGTCTATGGGGAGAAGCTGGCTTCTGAGAAATTTGCAATGTCTGTCTGGATTGAATCCTTTATCGTGTACTTCTTCGATCTTTAGACTACTTCCCAATGTAAAGAAGTTGCAAATATGTGGTATCCAAGAAGACTACATAAGAAAGGACAAGGTCTTCGATGATCTTTGCTGCTTAGATCAGCTTACAGAATTGAAATTTAAGATTAGAAAGATGATTGGAAGAGCAATATATGATACATCTTTTGTTCTTCCTCCTCGAGGTTCTTTTCCAAAGAACGTTAAGAAGTTAGCTTTTACAGGTAGTCGTTTGCATTGGGAGGATTTGGAGATTCTTGGTAAGTTGCCTAAACTCGAGACCCTAAAACTAGGATATGATGCCTGCATTGGTACTGATTGGGAAGTAGGTGAGGAAGGATTTCCACACTTGAAGTTCTTGCAATTGAAGCATTTGTACTTACATAACTGGCGAGCTAGTAGTGATCATTTTCCACGACTTGAACGACTAGTCATTAACCATTGTTGGAGCATGTATTCGATCCCACAGGATTTTGTAGACATAACCACACTTCAGCTGATTCATATAAGTGACTGTGCAAAATCTGTTGGGAACTCCGCCAGCAGGAAATTGAAGACAGCTATGGAAGTTCTGTTGAGGTCTGTATCAGTGTTGGTCCTTTCAATTAAGCCTATCTTTTTAGTTGATTTACTTGTTTTCCTATGTCCATCTAATGAGATAAAATGTGACTATATTCTTCTATTTTATGGTCTTTCAAAGTTTCTGTATAACAAGCAAACGAAATTTGCAGATCATAGTAACAAACAAGCTAACTCAGCAGGAAGGGTCACGACGCGATAATAGAGAAAGGCACCCTCCTAAATGTCTTGACAATTATCGGTTTGTCGATCCCAGAGTGATGT
This sequence comes from Solanum commersonii, assembly GCA_029007595.1. Lineage (NCBI taxonomy): Eukaryota > Viridiplantae > Streptophyta > Magnoliopsida > Solanales > Solanaceae > Solanum > Solanum commersonii. Next base: position 1,232,276 of record JAJTWQ010000033.1, read on the forward strand.
TAAAAGCTGGAAGTTCTCGGGCACCTAAAGAAACCACTCAACGCCTATTAGAGAGGCAGTGAAGAAGTTATCAACAAAATGAGAAGGCCTTCATTCTCATTTTGTATTTTATTTTTTTGTACTTCAAAGCTTATATGAGAAGTTAGTTCTGTTCAATCAATACAAAGCAGTTGTTTACAATCACTATATGAGAAGTTTTCATTTCCTTACTTGTTTATACAGATTACAGGTCTACTTCTCTCATATAACGTTTGGTTATGGATTTTGAAAATTTATGTTCAAATATCTGTTTAGCCAGAAATGTTGAGGGAATGAAGACAACTTTGCAAAATTTGATCGTCATCACAATCATTTTAATGCAATTTGCTTCCCAAGTTATTCTAATTCCAGAGGAAAAGAGTCTTTCTCATACAATAAACTCTTGATTCGTATTCATATCAATATTTCATTATATCTATTTTGAACTTCTTGATTCCTATTCATATCGATAAATCTCACTTTACGAGTAAAACTTTCCTACCAATGTTCATTTCATTCTCAAAACTCAAACCCAAAGTTTAGTTAAAGACAGGGAAATCCTTACCTCTCCACAACACTTTTGATGTACATAGTTGATAATTAGACAAATTTTTTTTTAAAGAATAAATTATAATGTTATTTAAATATTTCTTGTTGAATGTCAACAAAGGGGTGGTGGCGCAGTTGGCTAGCGCGTAGGTCTCATAGCAATTAGAGTTATCCTGAGGTCGAGAGTTCGAGCCTCTCTCACCCCATTACTTTTTTTTAATTTTTAATTCCAAAAAAAAAAAGGAACTAAACTTTATTCCTTTATTAAGGTAACTCATCCATTTGATTATGCACTCTTTGCAGAGATATTCGTTTTCTAAGAATCTTAACTTTCACACTTTGGTGAGTCTCCGGGGTCCTTTCGATAACCTATGCTGAAAGGATATCTATCTAATTCAATCAATTGTGTAGAAGTCATTACATCCAAAAAAAAAATATTTGATGAGATGATATTTACTCCCTTTATCCCAAAAAGACTAGTTTTTATCGTAGTTTTTTCAAACACTTTCTAAATATTTTAAATTGTTAACTATATTGATTTATAGTACTTTTTTGTAATTTATAACTATGTAAACTTTAATTCAATCTTATATCCAAATTCACACCAAACATTATTTAGCTTGATCCTTGTATTCTGAATCAAGACAATCTTTTTAAGCAATCAAACTTATGCCAAACGAGGCATAAATTTTTTAAGAAACAATCACGCATAAGGATAACTTGTAAAATATTATAATACAAAAATATGAACTTGTGCTCCCGTAAAACCAACACAAAAATAGGGCTAAAAGTGCAAATGACCCCTTCTACCCTTCTACAAACGTATTGGGCTGGTTTGTTTCAATTCAAATTGGGCTTAGGGATTTTCAAGTCCAAAAAAAAAAAAAAAAAACATCACAAAAAGTCTCTCTTTTTTCACAGACACACAGTAGAAGCTTTAGCAGGCATCAAAGGTGAAGATGAAGCTGAAGCAATTAGAAAGTTATCTTGGTTCTCTTGAACAATTCTCAACCCCAAAGGTTCCCTTTTTCTTTATCTTTAAACAAAATATACATCTTTATGCACTTTTTTTTCCCAATTTTTATGATTCTTGATTACTAATTTTGGTAAAAAAATGATCTTTTTTGCTATAACAGATTGAACTAGAACAATATCCTACTGGAGCCCACATTGCTTCTCGTATGCTTTACACTGTATGTAAATTCTCTATATTCCCACTTTTTTCTTCTTCTTGTTCTTATGCCGATACCCTCTTTTTTGTGTTTTTCTTTTTAAGTTTAGTTTAAAGGTTAAAAGGGTATCTTTATTTTTAACTTTTTGGGTTTTTTTGTGAAATTTTTTTAATCTTTTTAGGCTGAGAATTCATTTGAGGATGTGAACAGTAAGGTGGTTGCAGATTTTGGATGTGGTTGTGGTACATTAGGCCTTGCTGCTGGTCTTTTGGGAGCTGAGTATGTTTTAGCTCTCTTTAAATTTTGTTTCTTTTGTTGAACTTTAGTGTTGTGTGAAGTTGGTATATGTATGATCTTTGTGCATCCCAGCATTATTATTTGTAATTTAGTAGGAGAGGTTATCAATGTTAGTAGGTAGTTGAGCGTTGTCAAGTCCCCTTATTAGTATTGCTGTTATTACTCTCTTACTATCGTATATTCTTTGATTTTAGTATTATATGTTGTTATATGTTGTTCTCATTGGTTCAGTTATCGTATTGTGCTTCCCCTAGCTCTTTATTTCGATGATTGTTACTGCTTTCATTTTTGTATTCTCTTTTTCAAACTGCTTTGAGATACGTTACTTGAGCCAAGGGTCTATCGGAAACAATCTCTCTATCTCTACGAGTTAGGGTAAGGTTTGCATACATTCTATCATCCCCAAACCTCACTTGTGGGATTACATGAGGTGTGTTTTGTTGTGCACCCCAACATTGTTGAAGTCAAGAATTTCACTAAGGGTGTTTAGGATTTAGTATATATGTATAAAATTAACATTGACCTATAGGCTATATATACTGTTCTGGTGAAGTGTATTCGACTAACCACCCTTTGGCATACGTAGCTCCCTTCAGATTGCTATGGTTCCCTATATATGCTTGTTCTTGACGTAGTTTTTCTTTTGAACAGAAGTGTTTTTGGGCTTGATATTGATGCCGAGTCTCTTGAGATTGCATATGCAAATGCCGATGAGCTTGAGGTATTATTCATTTATGTGATAACACTTTTTTTTTTTTTTTGTTTTTCCTTCTTTAGTTGCAAGGTTGAGAAAGCGTTCAAGGCTGAGTTTTTTTTACATTGGTTTTGATGGATATATGTAGCCTTCCACGTATAATCACACTAGTGCTAATTTGTGTTTCATACATTTCTTGAACTATTTCATCTGCAGCTAGACATGGATTTTATTCAATGCGACATCAGCAACTTAAAATGGAGAGGTATCTTTTTCACCTCACTTTTCAGCCCCGAAAGAAAATATCTCTCTCCCTCTCGACTCATTGATATTCCACTATGTGTAGGTCAGATTGTTGAAACTGTGGTTATGAATCCACCTTTTGGAACACGGAGGAAAGGTGCTGACATGGACTTCCTCTCTTCGGCGATGAAGGTACGGTGGTGCTCTCCATATAATTGGTATCCAAGATTTATATTATTTGCTCAATATCCTGTTTTGTTGTTTGCATTGGCACTTTGGCCCCATCTATTCCTAGATTAATGTGTGGTTTTATCAATGTATCAGGTTGCTTCTCAAGCAGTTTATTCCTTACATAAAACCACAACTAGAGAAGTAAGTTTTTCCATACTGTCTTCCCACAACAAAGGGATTGATTGGTGAAAAAAAATATGTGTAGCATCCACTGTAAATAGCTTAAATATGAACTTTCTTGAGTTTGTGGTGCTCATAAATCATGCTGACGTAAATTAAGTTGCTGTCACTTCTTGATAAAAACAAAACAAAAAAAGAAGAAGAAAAGTTGCTGATTTTATCAAGGCATGCCTTTTATCAATACAGTTATCTGAATGTTCAACTCCTATTCTGAATGTTGAATTTACTCTTTCTAGCACTAAATTAATAAAGAAGCTTAGATTTACCATTTATAACTAAAAAAAGTAGTATACTTTTGGTTTACTTAGTTGTTGTTGGTTGGGGCGAGGGTGGATGGGTAGGGAAGGGAAGAAGGAACCTTATTAAATGAAACATCCTCAAGCAAGTATCCATTGCCTTTGAAATAATTGTTGTTGGTGTTTCCGTAATTAATGGAACCGCGTTGAAGAAGATGGAATTGAACAAAGTCTATGGTTTTCGAAGTAGAAAGTTAAAGAGGTTGGTCTGTTAGTGAATGGAGGCTGACACATTATACTTCGGGGGAAAGGAAAGCTTCATTGAGACAATGCTATTTCATTCCAAATTTAGATCCTTTTTCAAAACATTGGTGCTTGTGTCAGCTTTGCGACTAGCGACTAGCGACTAGTACATGTATTGAGCGACTCCGTGCACTATGATTTGGACAGATGAGAACAGCTCTCATAGCGTTTGGAGTTCAAGCCCTGGTCTGTATGGTTTTCATTCCACATCATTAACCAATGACCACTAGGCTACACCTTTGTGTCCCAATATTAAGTCATTTATTTTAACATGATTAGTTATATTACTAAAGCAAGTATTTGGTTCTTGTTTATAGATGTTATGATTCCCCTAGATATCTTCGCACTAAACGTGTTGCCTTGTTTGATGTTCTAAATTTTCTTTTGTTACACGAGTAAAGCTGCATACAATTTATGAAATTCATTCCATGTTTCTGCGCATAAGAGTGCTCTGATCTAGGTCGTGATTTGGCATTTGTGTATGGTCTTAACAGCATGTGAAAAGAGCAGCCTTGCGAGATTATAATGCAAGAAGTGCTGAAGTTATATGTGAGGTACACATCGAAACAATCAGATTCAGCATTTTGCATGCTATTGATGTTCAGTGAAATTCAATGTTGCCTTATGAATGTTTTGTGCCTTTATCTCTCTCTCAATTGTAGCTTCGGTATGATGTGCCACAACTGTACAAATTTCACAAGAAAAAGGAGGTTGACATTGCTGTGGACCTGTGGCGTTTTGTTCCTCAAAGAAAGCAAGAAAGATCTCTCTAGTATTGTAAAAATAGCAAGTATACAGAGATGATGATGCATGTAAAATTAAGGACACCCCATTTCTGAACTGGAGCAGGATGGATAATGGATTCTCATGTTGTTGCAAGTATAGTTCTAAAAAGGAAGTAAAGAGTATTTTGTACCATGCGTGCGTCTGCAAACTACTTTGGCCTCCGGGGCTCTTAGTTCTATTCTATTAGCACAGGTTGAGGGACTTGTGTCTTAAGTCACTTATAAATTATAATCTTAGTACATCTGGCATTTTGTTCCTCAAAGAAAACAAGAAAGATCTCTCTAGTATATTATGAAAGTAGCTATATGCAGAATGTTAGTAGTATAGAGTTGAATGTTGTGTCGCTTATCCTTCCATACTAGTAGTTGTAGTATTACTCTTGCACTTTTTTGTTTCTTCCATACATGTTACTATTTATTGTTCCTTGTATTTCGATCATCGTATTATTTTATTCTAGTTACTGTTCCTTTTTTTCTTTTTTTCATAATGCTTTCTCATGCCTTGTTAGTATTTTGCCTAGGTTTCTTCACTCCTGCTAATTTCTTGAGCCGAGGGTCTATTGGAAATAACTTCTCTACCTCCCACGGTAGGGGGGTAAGGTCTGCGTACACACTATCCTTCCTAGACCCTACTTGTGTAATTACACTGTGTAGGTTGTTGTAGCAGTATGCATAAGATATGCTAGTAAAATCTCAGACACATCTATTGATATGACTATTTAACCATACTACCCCTATTAATTGATGTTTAGTATTAGGTCATAAGTAATTAATGCTAAGGGTAAAACATGGAAAAATAATAATTGTCTCGTGGACATAATTAAAAGTGACAAGCAAAAATGAAAATTTATATTTGAAATAGTAGACAAGTAAAAAAAAACATACGGAGTATCAGAGTGATTCTACTTTTGGATCGTCTCGACATAATTAACCAAATCAAATTGTGTTCTCTCTAATAGTTTAAGCTTTGAGATGGTCGTACACGCTCTTGGCTTATGACAAAGCATTACTAAGTGTGCTTTCTCTAGTAGGGTGAGTTTTAGATGAGTCGCGGGTGGAGATGTGTGCTTACGACATAATTAACTAAATAAAAGTGTTTGTTACTTGTTACTCTCTAATAGGATGAGGTTTTAGAGCAAAAAGGTATGTTTAAGATAAAATTGATTAAAAAAAAAAGTTATGTCCTATTTGTTTATCTTAGTGGACACTCAATTTTATATCATGAATTATTGAAAAGTATGTTAGTTGGAACAATTAGCAACCAGTCTTCTTGATAAGTTCTTTTATGTATACTGTGAAATTAGCCTTTTGAGTTCAGAGAGAGACTCTTTTGATTGAGAAGAGGGACAAATGGCTTATGTTGCTATTACTTGTCTTATGAGAACCATATAACAATTGATGGAAGTTCCTCGATATAATTTTCAATCGTTCTATAAGAAGCTTGAATCCCTGAGAGCTATTATGAGAAACCTTGCAATATAACAGGTGATCTTGAAGCATTGAAAAGATTGGAAGCTGAAGTCGTAGAGCTTGTATGCAGCACAGAAGTCATAGAGCTTGAATCCCAGTGGTTTGGGCTTGGGACTTCCATGTTGGAGGTCTCAAGTTCGAAACCCCTTGCTAGCGAAAGCAAGGGGTTGCTTCTGGGTCGAGCTCGTCGCACTGGGCTTGCCTAGTGCGGGTTTACCTCTCCTATGTGGTTTGCGAGCTATTGCATAGGAGCGGGGGTTTTACCCCATGCGCACCCAAAGGGTAGCGGTTGTGGTTTCCCTTGTCATCAAAAAAAATAAAGACATTGTGGATTTGGAATCAAGAAATGTTGAAAATACAATTTCAAGAATTAATAACTTTTTGGAAACTTCATTTTCTCTTGAAACAAGTAGTAGGGCGCGTTGATTCCAGGGTGAACAAGTGGATGGAAATGCAGAAAATGTACACCAAAAGCAAAGATGCAGAAGAAAATAACTTGGCTTTCGCCAGTTGTACATCTAAACATGTTGTGGACCCGATGGTTGGCCATAAAAATGATTTCGAGATGATGCAGGATCAACTTGCCAGAGGAGCAAGTGGACTAGAAGTTGTCTCAATTGTAGGTATGGGTGGCATCGGTAAAACAACTTTGGCTAACAAAATTTACAATGATTCATTCATTATGTCTCACTTTGACGTTCGTGCAAAAGCTACTGTTTCACAAGAGCATTGTGTGAGAAATGTACTCTTAACCCTTCTTTCTTGTATTAGTGTAAAGACTGATGAATCTGATGATAAGTGTCAAGAGGATAGGCAACTAGCATATCGATTGCAAAAGCTTCTATAAAAGGCAGGGGAGATTCTTGGTAGTCATTGATGATATATGGACTAGAAAAGCTTGGGATGATATAAAACTATGTTTCCCAGACTGTAATAATGGAAGCCGAATACTCATGACTACTCGGAATGTGGAAGTAGCTGAATATGCTAGCTCAAGTATTCCTCCTTTTCAAATGTGCCTCATGAATTTTGATGAAAGTTGGAGTTCACTGTATGAAAAAGTCTTTGCTGTGAGAGATTCGTTTCCCCCAGAATTTGAACAACTTGGGAAGCTAATTGCATTAAAATGCGGAGGATTACCTCTAGCAATTGTTGCAACCAGGGGCGGCAGTCACTTGCAACTGCTGTATATATATATATATATATATATATATATATATTTGATCAGTTTTTAAAATTTTATATGTTCTTTGAACCCACAAACACAAGTGTGAAGATGGTAAAACAGTTGAATCCCGCCACATTTTGTTTTAGAAGTGTTGCTGAGAATGTAAAACATTGAACGTTTGGAGAAGTGTTGCTGAGAATGTAAGTTTAGCAGTAAGCACTGATCTTGAAGTCCAATGCATGACAGTGCTAGCTTTGAGTTACCATCACTTGCCTCGTCACCTAAAACTGTGCTTTCTGTATTTTGCAATCTTCCCAGAGGATGAAGTGATTTTTGTCGATAAACTTATGGAGTTATGAGTTGTAGAAGGCTTCTTGAAGGTAGAAGAGACCAAAAAGTGTTGAAGAAGTAACAGAAAATTGTCTAAAAGAACTTATTGATAGAAGTTTAATATCCATACACAACTTGAGCTTTGATGGAAAAATCAAGAGTTGTGGAATGCATGGTGTGACGCGTGAACTCTGCTTGAGAGAAGCTCAAAACATGAATTATGTGAATGTTATTAAAAGAAACAATGATCAAAATCCATGCAGTTTTCCTCCAAGAGTCGAGGTCAGATCAGCATCCAATTTAACCCTGTTTTACAATATAATCGCAGAAAAATTGACTAGATGTGGTAACAGTGACGCTCATTCTATTTTCCTGTTTCGTGGACAACGAGAGCTCATGCCAGAATTTTTTGGGCTTCAAGCTTGTAAGGGTACTAGATCTTGCTTTAATGAGATGTTCTGCATTTCCCAGTGAGATACTTGATTTAATTCACTTGAGATACCTAGCTTTGACTCTTTCTCCTTACTTGAAGCACCATCTATGAGAGAGCCCCTCTGCCTTGCAGCACCATCAACGACGAGAGATTCCCTCATTAATAGATGCTCCTTCATCAATATCTGGCCTACGTTATCTGCAGACTTTTATACTTAACCTTCCATTTTCCATAGATGGGGAACATCCTTTGATATTACCATCAGGAATTCTGACAATGCCGTGATGAAGGCGCCTCTATTTGGGATGGTACTACTTGAGGTATCACAAGCCTATATTTTTTTGATGAAGTAAATGTTCCATTGAAGGCATCAAGAAGATGCAAATTAGTTACAAAAGTAGAAGCAATAACAGTTGGTCTGCTGGCTCTAGTTCAATTATGCTAAAACTAAGGAACCAACAAAATTTAAAAAACTATCCGGGGAATCTACATAGGACAAATTGACCCAACTGTACAGACACATAAGGCATTCCGCTTTGAGAGAATGTAAAGGAGTTGATAGACCTTCAAAACATCTTCTGTTCCTTTCCCTCCAAATACTCCAAGAAACATCTTCTGAGAGAATGTATCACAAGCCTAAATAGAAAAGATGGGTTCTGAAAAATTTACAAAGTCTGTCTGGATGGAATCCGAGGTATTGTACAAGGTCTGTCTTTAGTCTGTTTCCCAATTTAAAGAAGTTTCAAATACGTGGCGTGGGGAAAGACTTTGATAGTTTGTTGTTCCGTGATTTTCTGCTGTTTAGATCAGCTCGAGAAACTGGAAATTTGTCTGAATGATTCTGCTAGTCGATATGTTGCTTATTTTCTTGAATGCATTACACCTTCAGGTGTTATTTTCAGACGAAAATGATGGAACTGATGGAGAATTCGCTTCCTGAAAATGTTGTTCCAGATCTGATCCTACTTCCTCCATATGCTTTTCCACAAAACCTTAAGAATTTAGCTTTTTCCGGTACTACCTTGCAGCGGAAGGATTTGAGCATTCTTAGTAAGTTGCCCAAACTCGAGACCCTCAAACTTGTACATAATGCCTGCAAAGGAGAGGAATTGGAAGTAGTTGATGAAGGTTTTCCTTGTTTGAAGTTGTTGATACTGAGTTATTCAGACATTCAGTACTGGAGAGCTAGTTGTGATCACTTTCCATGCCTTGAAGACTGTTTCTTGAACGTTGCTTTGCTTTCGATTCAATTCCTCAAGATTTTGCAGATATAACTACACTTGCTCTTATTGATATAAGGAGGTGTTCAAAATCTGTTGAGAATTCCACCAAGCAAATTCAACAGGACATTAAAGACAAGTATGCAAGTTTTGTTGAGGTCCATATCCTCTAGCCTTGTAAGATATCACCTTCCTTCATTTACTTCTTATGTTACTACTTTTCTAGTCATGTTGACTGTTATTTAGCCATTCCATTTTCAATTTCAGTTGTAATGCTCCTGTATTTACTTCTTAACAGTTTGAAGTTCAATAAAAGACAGTTCTTCCGACTCAGTTCTTCTCATTTCTTCAATTTTAGCAACATACGAACCTACAGAAAGTCTCAAATAGGGAAAAGGGTGCTATTTTTTTCCTACCTAAACAAATGTTCATCCTCAAATAAGTTTAGAATTGTATCTAACACAGTCTGTTCCGCATGTCCTACTCAGTCTCCCAAGTAGCCTCCTCAACCAAATGATGATTTCATTGCACTTTCACCGAAGCCTCCTCTTCTGACCTCAACTTCTAGACTTGTCTGTCTAAAATAGGCACAGACTCCTTCTCGAATGTAAGATTCTGATAAAGCTTCACCTTATCCTACTGTAGCATGTGGGACTTATCCTCAGTGATATTTCTTCAACATATACACATCGGAATAAAATCCAGATGAACACTTGTTAATCCCCAGTACGCCGTAAAATTAGAATAGCTATGCAGAACATAGTTATTTGTAATAGTATCAAAAACTTATCTCTGATGAAGAACCACCTTTTTCACCAAAATATATCTAGTTTTATGTACATGATTCCCCCTCCATACATGTTATAGTTATATCTTTATAGCTTAAGTCATCAACTAAGACTAGTTCTTTTCAATATAATCTACATACTGAAATTATTGGAAAGAAAAATATACTTAGTATAAAGTATCGATTAGCTGTTGTTGTAACGAAACTATATATATATTACTATATACTAAAAATCAGCATAGACCTTAACTTGAATACTCAGTTGGGAACTTGTCTAGAAGCGATTATTTTCTTCTTCTGTAATGCCTTTTACCTCGTTGCTTCTTTCTACTTTGCATAATAATTTTGTGTTCCAACTCTTCCATGATTCTTGCTAGCCATTTTGGAGTTCGAGTTGAGATCATGAAATATATTATGGATAATCCAATACATAGTCCACTTCCATAGCCCATAAGAGCAGCTTTCCAAAAATCATTCAGAAACTCCGAATTGCTTTCTTGTTCGTCTAGTGCAGATATGGTATAATTTGTCTCTGATACCTGATCATTACCACAACCTTTTGAAACTGGAAATCCATGTAATCCATCATTACCTTCATATGAATTGTTCTGAAATGTAGCAAATTGAGGTCCTTGAGGAATGCATCCTTCAAGATGATTGTAGGAGAGATTTAACACTGCAAGACTTGTTATAGAAGCAAGTTGTTCCGGTATCTATCCAGAAAGGTGGTTGAATGAAAGGTCAAATGATTCTACTACCGCTAAATTTCCAAGTGATGGCGGTATATGACCTTGCAACCCATTGTTAGACAAATTCAACACCCGAAGTGCAATGAGATCTCCCATAATACTTGGAATAAGTCCTTCAAATTTGTTACTTGAAAGATCCATACTCATGTATAAATACAAGATTCTCACAACTTCAAACATGTGTCCCTTCATTACACAACTACCGAGTCTTGGTAATAGTTGCTTCCTTCAATTGGTGCCTTCCTTGTTTGATTAGTTGTCTTCATGGCTTTCAAATGTTGAAATAGACTTGTCGGCAAGTTTCCTGTGAAGGCATTGCGAGAGAGATCTAATATTCGAAGACCAGGAAACATGTTTCCAATCCTTGAAGTTCTAATGGGTCCATGCAATTTATTCGATCTCAAACTTAAAACCTGCAACATTGATAGAGTTCCCAACCACACGGGGAATGTATCATTGAGGTGATTGTCTCCTAAATCAAGAACTTGCAACTCTTTATAATTGGCTAAAGATCGAGGGATTTTCCCTTGTAGTTCATTTCCATGAAAGTTGGAAGGTTCTAATTGAACATCCAATATCAAAACTTGTTGGAAGAATCCCAAAAAGATTGTTGTGGTGCATATCCAAAATGGAGAGGCCACTGATATTACCCAAACATTGTGGAATCTCTCCCCTGAAATTGTTTCTTGCGAAAACTAGAGTTTGTAGTGATGTCGAATTGCAAATAGACAAAGGGATCACACCTGAAAACTGGTTGTTACTAAGAGAAAGGAACTCAAGAAGCTTCAGACTGCCGAGGTTAGAAATGCTGTCGGGCAGCTCACCACTAAACCGGTTAGTGTTGAGGTCAAGGGTTTGAAGAGATGTCAATTTGCCAATCTCAGAAGGAATGGTTCCACTGATGTTGTTCCGAAAAAGATGCAACGCCCTTATATTGGTCAGGTTTCCAATGGTTGGAGGTATTGTGCCTGAAAGCCGGTTGTCAGACACATCTAGCTCCAGCAAGTTTTGCAACTTACCAATCTGATAGGGAATGGAACCTGTGAAATTGTTACGAAAGAGGTAAAGATATACGAGGTTTTTCAACTGGCTGATTTCGGGTGGAATTTTCCCTGAAAATGAATTGTTTTGAAGCAGCAAAGATGTCAGCTCAGTCCAATTGGTAATGAGATATGATTGAACCTCACCAGAAAGAAAATTATCAGACAAGCTCAATTCAGATAACTTGGTCACCGCGGACAAGGATATAGGCAATGGTCCTTGCAGGATATTCTCTGCTAGAGCCAAGAAAATGAGGTTAGTACAAAGACCTAACTCAGAAGGAATGGTTGAACTCAAACGATTCTTTCCAAGATCAAGTTGTTGAAGATTTCTAAGTTTACCTATAGAAGATGGAATCTTTCCTTGAAGTGAATTATTGAAAAGTACAACAACTTCAAGACTACTGACCAGACCAATTTCATCAGGAATTATGCCAGAAAACATGTTGACACCAAACTGAAGTTCTTTTAACTTGGTCAACTTGGTAAAATTTGGTGACAATGAACCTTGAAATGAATTAGATGAAAGATTGAGGTGTTCAAGCTTATCCAAGTTGGTGAATAGTGTTTCTGGGATTGAACCATTCAAATGGTTTATCGACAAATCGAGGTAAGTCAGATTATGGCAATGGAGCACAAACTCAGGGAACTCTAATCTAAGTTCATTGAAACCAAAGCTCAAATAGTCAACATAGGCATATTCCTCAATTTGGACCAATCAGGAGTTTCTAAAAAATTTGATCCAAGATCCAAGTGCCATACCTTCTGAAGATTGCTTATTTGGTAGGGAATAACACCAATGATTTCGTTGCCATAAAAGCTGAGATATTCAAGTTGTGTTAACTTCCCAATCTCTTCTGGTATGACACCCTCCAAGATATTGTTGCTCAGGTCCAAGAAAGTGAGCATAGAAGTATTGCCAATATTTGATGGTATCGATCCTCTGAAGTTGTTGCCATTGAGACAAAAACTTGTGAGACTCGGAAATGAAGTGAAGTCAAGCTGATCAAGAGTGCCTGAGAGGCCTGCATCAGAAAATTGATCTCGGAAATTGTTCCACCAGCATTGCAGACAATAGATGTCCAATTGCACAAGTTTCTGAGATTCAAAATGGACCATGAATCCAAGAAAGAAGCAGAAGATAAGTTCATCTTCCATTTGACAAGTGCTTCAGCTTCAGTTGTTGCTGATGATGTAATTGTGAATGGAAGTGAAAAAAGAAGAAGCACAAGTAGAATGTAAAGGAAGGTACTGCGAGAAGTTGTCATGTCTAATAGGTAGAGTACTTGGTTTCAAGAACAATAATACAACTTTTTTGAGCTTTTACATTAAAAGGGTTCTCTCATATATATATATATAGAGAGAGAGAGAGAGGTGGACCACAATTTTTTTGTGTATCAAAGATGCATGGATATAATGAAATGGAAACGCATATGAATTTGAGGGTTCAATTCAGATGTGATCAGTTTAAATTGGTATGAGTACCGCGTTGGAAGTGGCCCTACTAGTACCAGAAGTGATAATAAAAGTGGGAATGTTGTTACTAGAACGAACGCAAGTATTGAAAGCTGGCTGGACATCATGGGATAAATATTTCCTTTAGTAGTGAAACAATGGAAAGTTGTGGTCACTGGTTAAACTTTGAAAGATTGACCCAACTTTAATGTCCTTTTCTTAGCAATTATTTTTGACCACCATCAATTAATTTGGCAGCATGTTTATCTTTCAAAGTTGAGTCCTTTCTTTGACTGCACTAAAAATCAAGGGAAACTATGCACAAACTTCCCACATGGTACAAACAATTGTCCAAATGATTTGCCTATGCCCATGTAGCTAAAAATATTACTCAGCTGCCCATGCTTCTCTTTGGTGTGACATTAGCGTGGCATCATGCTGGCATGGAAGATCACCGTCCTTCGTCTCCCATGGACAGGCAATACAATGATTCGATACTCTGTGACAACTGGTCCATACATCTACTCTTCTACCCCTTAAATACCGGGCTTTTTGTTAGCACCAAGATTCGAACTCACACAACATGCACTTAACCAATACATCACATGTTGCACTTTTACCACTTGACTAAAACATTGGGGATTAGTTCTAAAAAAAACTACCAGTAAGACAGAAACCATACACAGATGTTAAACTAGAGGTAATGGACCAAACTGTGATCACATACGAGGTGCAAGCTGGCTGCACATGAATTTTTTTCGTCACCAAGCTTCTGATCTTTTCTGAGGGTTGGGAAGGGTTATTTACAAGAAACTGAGACTCTGCATTCATGTCATCTTCAGAAAATTGAAAGGTGAAGCAAGTAATGACTTTCATGTCAAGTTATATTAGCGATTAAGTTCAATATAAAGTAAGCAAACATGATCTCATTCAGTGCACTCTAAAGGTCCTAAAGCTGCCAACCAGCATTTCACCAAGTCCAATACCATCTTGAAACACAAAGTCTTACATCCACAGAAACAAAAGAAAAGGAGACTCAAAGAGCAGTGCCTCCGGTTTGATGCAACATTGCATCAATTTCATCACCATCTTCCATCTCCAGCTGCAAAAAAGAGGAAATTTGTAAGAAAAAATAAATTAATCACAATTGTTAAGGACAACATCAACAGATGCACAACCCTCTTTTGGTATTCTTTTCGTGTGTGTGCATTTAGAGAGAGAGAGAGAGAGAGAGACCTCATCTGGAGTCTGTTCTGCTCTAAGACGACGACCATCAAACAAGAAGGCAATTGAGTTGAAATCCACAGACTGTCGGTCACAATAAGCATTCATCAATTTCTTCAGCTGAGTGCTTCTTTTGATCCTGAAGAAGACTTCATTCCCGTCCTGCAACCAGAAAACAAGTCAAATACATAGTTCTCTCATCATTTTCCTCCTTGTCATTGATACATGCGGGGAAAATTTTAGTGAGCAGCCCATTTTCATAATTGCAGTAAGGGATGGAAATAAAAGATAAGACGAAGAAAAAAAAAAGGTCCACTAGGAATTGTTTCATCAACTAAGCATCAGAATCAACAAAATTGCATATGATATTGAGTTTTATAGGCCAGAATGAAATGTGTATAGTCAAAAGAAACATTGTATGGCCTGGCAATAGAAAGTAAAATTCAAAAAGCTCAAGAAGTAGGTAAGTCCCAGGTTATTGGCGTATCATGAAGAAAAAAAGGCCACATGTAAATCACTATTGCGAATAACAATCCCCTATCACCAAATCCACATAATCAAATGGACACACCCACTTCCAAGTTGACTTTCCAAGAATAAGAAGCAGATCACAACTTGGAAACAACCTCAACTAAGGCCAGATAATTAAAACAGGTATTACCAAAGTATACCATTGATGACTGAGAAACCAAGCCAGCAATTGTAATAATCTTTTGCAGCATTTTGTTAAGATAGACCAGAATATCTTAGCTTAGCATTGATGGAAAAAAAACAGTATCTAAATCTCGAGAAAAGATAATATACCTCGATCCAACATGACAATTACAGGGGCTCTCTCTCTGATCTTAGAAAACTGTAATGAGACAATAGACTAAAATCTAATATGTACAACTAATATTTTTCTCACTGGCAACTCGTAAAGCATTAGCACAAAGTCGAGCAACCTCAGTATTCCCAATTTGGGATCACTTGTTGGTATGTTTTCGTTCTATCTTCCAATCTATTTTCTGTTTCTGAGGCTCCTTCCTATTTTATTTTTTAACTTTTCTAACCATATAATAAAATTGGGACAAACTAAGTGCCAGTATTTAGTTCATTGTGCATCAGCATTTATAGCTCCAACAAGCTAGACTGATTCCAATAGGTCAAGCAAAATGATATAGGAAATGAGTGGTGACAAAATTCTAATAAAGGATAACAGAAGTGCCTTCAGAGACTATTATTTCCATGGGTTACAAGTAGAAAAAAACAAAATGCAGAACAATTACTAGACTAAGTACAACATAGAACAATAAGTAATCTGGGAAGAGTCAAATAAGACACATAAGGGCTATACTCACTATTTTTGAGGGCATTTGAGGCCTCCATGTCAACTGGCTGAAGAGTCATCTCTTCCCTATCAACCAAGTTGACAATCTTCTTGAGCTAGCTAAGTTATTGGGTTGCCAAGTAGATGCATTACCAACAAAGTATCTGGGATTACCTTTGGGTGGCAAGAACAAAGAGCTGGAAGTGTGGAATGTGGTGTTGGAGAGATGTGAGAAGAAACTAGCCAGATGGAAAAGCCAGTATTTGTCACTAGGTGGCAGGGTAACCCTCATCAAGTCAGTACTGGATGGATTGCCTACTTATATGATGAGCCTATTTCCAATTCCCAAGAACATTGAGAAGAAAATAAATAGGCTAAGGAGATCCTTTCTTTGGCAAGGCAACAAGGAAAAGAGAGGCTACAACTTGGTAAAATGGGATACTCTCACACTCAGCAGAAACCAAGGAGGCTTAGGACTTAAAAACCTAAGTCTTCAGAACAGTTGTTTGCTCCAAAAATGGCTATGGAGATTCTGTACTGAAGATAGAGCCTTATGGAGGAGATTTATAGCAGGAAAGTATGGTTTACTTAACCAATGGACAACTGAGGAGGTTATGGGCACATTTGGATGCAGTGTCTGGAAGACCATTAGAAGAATATGGCCACATTTTAGAAACAACATATGCATCAGTGTTGGGGATGGAATGAAGACACAATTCTGGAATGAAATATGGATAGGGGAGGACAGTTTGAGAAACCTATTTCCTCACCTATATACATTGAGTCTACAAAACAATGACACTGTGGCACAAGTATGGAGTCAAAATGGCTGGAATCTGCTGTTTAGGAGAGCATTTAATGATTGGGAAATCGAGGAGGTTGCTATGTTATTAGGGGTCCTTAATAATTTCCCAGGTACTTCTGAGAGTTCTGATAAGCCAGTATGGAAGATACACAACAAAGGGGTCTATACAGTGAAATCATGCTACTGGAAGATGAACCATAATGTCTCACGAACTGAAAGATGCCCTGGAAACTGCTTTGGAAGGTGAAATGTCCATTGAAAGTTTCATGTTTTGTTTGGCTACTAATCAAGAAGGCATGCCTCACTCACGAGGTCCTACAGAAAAGAGGCATGCAAATCTGCTCAATGAGACCAACAGCCATCTTTTTCTACACTGTAGAGTCACAGGTCAACTATGGTCTCTGTTTCTGAGGCTCACTGGTAACAGCTGGATGATGCCAGAACATACTGCTGACCTGTTGAGTTGCTGGATCAGGAGAGGAGGCAGTAAAAGCCAAAAAAAATGGTGGAGAATTATTCCAGCTTGCATATGGTGGTCAGTATGGAAGGAAAGAAATGGAAGATGCTATGAGAACAAATCAAACTCCATACAGAAAGTCAAAGAAAATTGCATTGCACATTTGTATTTTTGGTGTAAACAGGAATGTATAGAGGAAGTAGAGCAACTAGTAGATATGTTAGGATCTTTGTAATTAGCCTTCCTAGCCCCTCTATGTACGAATTTTTGGAGGTCACCAGCATATCCTTAATGCTGAGGAATACAACATTACTATTTTCAAAAAAAAAAAATAAAAAATCTGCTCAAGGTGCTTTATGTGTGAACAGGAAGCTGAAGTGAACAACCATCTATTCATACACTGCCAAATAGTTACCAGTTTGTGGAATAGGTTTTTATGCATTTTGGGGGTTAGTTGGGTGATGCCAAAGACTACATTGGAGCTTCTGAACAGTTGGCTAGGGGTTGGAAGCAGAGGTAAAAAGGAAGAATGGTGGAAGCTCATCCCATCTTATATCTAGTGGTCCATATGGAAGGAAAGAAACACTAGGTGCTTTGAAGGACAGAAAATTACTTGTCAGAGGATTAAAACAAACTGTATTAGTCTTCAATTTTTTTGGTGTAAACAAGATTTGCCGGGGGGGGTAGAAGTAGCAGAGTTCTTATGAAACTTGTAATCTGATAAACTGTATGGGATGGGCCCATCACACTATGGGATGTAAGTTTCCAATTCATCATTTCTTGGATGATGAATTTTTTCTATGAATACAAAGTTACCCTTTTCTCAAAAAAAAGTAATCTGGGAAGAGTCAAAGATAACCAGTTAGAAATAAAGGAGTCGTTTGGGAGGGTGTATAAGAATAGCACTAAACAGGATGTATTAATGTTGAGATTAGTTATTTTGAGGTTAGTTATGCTGGTATTATTTTTTATCGATTGTTTAGTTTGTTGTATTAACTGAACATGGTATATTAAAATAGGAATAGTACCGCGTATTGTTTATGTCATGGTTTACTGTGTAAGAATAGTACTAAATAGGGTGTATATATACTAATGCATACCAGACTAAAATTTACAACCAAACATCGTACTAACATTTAGTACAAAGATATTCTTATACACCCTATATAATACACCCTACCAAACAACTCCCAAGTTTTTTCCTTCCAAATTTCTGATTTCTTTTCTATATATTCCACAAGTACCTGCTACCTTCCATCAACACAACTGCAACTCTTCCCACCCAGGCTTGGAATAGGGGAACATCCAAATTTCTAGTTTTTACACGAAAGCAAGATAAGTTAATAATACTCAAATGAGTGTTAAAGATTTTCTTAAACAATATAGCCACGCAATTCATGGAATAAAAGTAATTAACACCTTAATGCAGTGTAAATAAGCATAATCAGCCATTCATTCAAATCAATCAATCAATCAACACTACCTCCAAGGTAAAGGTAAGGTCTTCATACACTTTACCCTTCCCAGACCACACTTTGGGGGTAAAAAGAAGGATTTTTTTCCCATTAGCCAAGGAAAGAAGTAGCAAGGGAATATCGCTAACCTTAATGCAGTGTAAATAAGCATAATCAACCATTCATTCATATCAATGAATCAATCAACACTACCTCCAATGTAAAGTAAGGTCTATGTACTCTTTACCCTTCCCAAACCACATTTGGTGAGTAAAAAAGAAGAATTTTTTCCATTAGCCAAGGAAAGAAGTAGCAAAGGAATATCACTAACCTTAAAACAGTGTAAATAAGCATAATCAACCATTCATTCATTCAAATCAATCAATCAACACTACCTCCAAGGTAAAGGTAAGATCTTTCGTACACTTTACCCTCCCCAGACCCTTACTTTGTAGGATTACACAGTTGTTGTTGTTAATCAACAACCCCTCAACCCAAAAGCTAATCAACTCAATTATATGCATCTATTCCTCTCTATTTGACTCATTTTTTTTCAAAATTGAAAAGATTCATATGATTATTCTTATGCTACTCTGTAAAACCTACTCCAACACTCGTTTTCTTCATCGACAAAACCCTAATTAAATTATATGGCGATAGAAGAGAACCCTAATGAGATGATAAGAAAAACCTGGCTTTTGACTTTGAGATTGATGTGCCCAGACTGATCGCTGGCGGGCTTCTTGTCTTCCTCTCCTCCTGCTACTCCCGACATTTTTCCTCTTTTTCTTCTTCTCTCTCTGTTAATGGAGAAAAATGAAATTTATGTAAATTGATGGTCTGGTTCTATCTTTATATAGTAGAAAAAGTCCAAAATGGTCCATCAAGTTTGTCATATATAATATATAGAAAGACGCTCCAATTCTGAGTGTGCATACGTAGACACCTCAATCCGTTATTACAGTGTCTCGTGGATATTCGATGCTAATGTGACGTATAAATTTTTAAAGTGTCCAGATGCTCCATGGAGAGCAACAAAAGTCCACAAACCCCCCAATTGACACCAATGAGTAAAATCTCTTAGATGATCATTTTGTAAGTTGGAGTGTATGAGTTGAGGTGCCTAGATATGCACCCACAAAAGTGAAGTGTTAACTTGTAGTTAAGGATCTATCGATGTGTTATATCTTAAAACTTTCTTACCAAAGTTTATGGTGAAATCAGTATTGTACCTATATTTTTAGTCAAAAGATCGAGAAATTTCAAAAAAAAAGGAAAGTAGGAAAATGGTAAATTCTTTCTATAAATTGTTACTTGTTTTTATTTTGGTCATTGTATATTAACCTACTAAATTTAATGTTAAATCAAATCATACCAGGGTCACTCGTCCTTTGGTTCACATGCTAGTTATACAAGAGATCATTATACTTGAATACTTTAGAACAATATTTTGCTCTCAAATAGTTTAATTCTCACTTTGCTACTACACATAATCTTATTTCAAATTGAAATTAAATCTTTAGGATAAATCAATCTGCGCAATTTAGGAAGAATCAATGAGAGGACATCAATTCAAATACTAAGTTTTCGAATTGGTAAACGATATCGAGATCAAGAGTTCTTACCATTTCGTAGATTCCTGGAACCAACTCAATTCAGTGGGATCTTTCGTTCACATTTTTTTTCCACCAAGAACGTTTTCTAAAGACAAACTCGATCGAAAAAATCATGCAATTAATGTATGAAAGGGAGGTGAATTAACACAAAATCAATTTTGTAAAACATAACAACAAGATTTATTCATTTAACACACGTATATAAATCAAGCCCTATGTTTAGCTATGATTTTGTTTTGGTTCTGCAACCATAATTGTTGTTCTTGCATCAAATTCTGCTCATTCTTGATGCCATTAAACATCTGATCACTACTCGAAAATGTCGCAAACGGGTCGTCCATATTAGTACTCTGCATTGGCCCTGTAGTGTGATTCTGAGCACTAAAAGTTGGAGTTGCTTGAAATGTAGGTGCTGGTGCTGATGATGTGAACATGTCAGTAGACGTTGGAAATGAAAATGAAGAATTCGCGGTCAGAGTTGGGTACGGAGCAGGTGCACTCGTGACCGGTACCATAGCCAACTCCATTGATGTGTCTTGTAGAAATGGATTGTAGTGTTGAGGCGCTGGAGTTTGATCATACAAAAAGTTGTTTGTACTATGGGTGAAATGTGAGTTTTGGCTATTATTCGGATAAAATGGCGTTTGATTCTGATTGTACAAGTCATCCAAAGTGGCGAAACTGAAGCTGTTAACGTTGTTGTTGTTGTTGTTGTTGTTGTTCGTGGTACTAGGGACAACGGGTTGTGTTGATTGTGCTTGTGGAATGTTTTCGAATAGCACGAGTTCCCATCCATTGCTTGAAGAAACCTCTGCTTCATTTGTAGGTACATTTTCTTGTCCTTGTTCTGGGAACGCGTTGAAAGATGCTGATGGTGTTATCATCCCTCTCATTTCGTTTCCTGACAAATGATCCGGTTTTTGTTGCTCAGGGAACACGTTGAAGGATGTTGATGGGATCGCCTCAGTTAACACGAATTCCCATCCTTTAGCTGAACTAGTAGAATCTAATGATGGATTCTGTTTCTGGTGTTGTTCAAGTTTAGCTTCTTGTTTTTTCTCGTCGTCTTCATCATACTCTTGCAAATCTGGTAAGGATACAAGATCAGCCATGGAGTTTGATACAGGCAACGAATGAGTAGATCCCGTGTCATCCTTTTCATGCAACTGCTTCTCAAATTGAATATCTGAATAGGCCTCCAAATCAATCGAAATATTAGCTGGACTCTTCCATGTTTCTGTTGCACTTATAAGATCTTCTAATGATGTGCAACGTGAATCAACACAAGTATTAGTACTCTTCTCCGAGTATGGCTCAGTCGTGCCTGTGGTCACAGAAAAGTCTGATTGACAACCATAACTATCACGTTTGCTGCTCGTGATCCTTGAGGAACCACCACCAGTGCCTGGAAGAAGCAAATGTGGTTTGCTTTGGGTATGAGCTGGAAATGAAGATTGATCCTTGAGGAACTCTTGCAACGTTTCGATCAATTCCTCTGAGATTGTTTGCACACTTGGATATTCAGATGTCCTGCCAACGCCTATGGTTTTACACACACAGTAAAACGCACTGATCTCCTCGAATTGTTTAGCAGCTTTGACACAAGTTTGGAAGGCGTTTACACATGATTGATATGGTAAATGGAAGAAGCTATCAAGGACAAGTGCAAGACCATCTGAGATATCTTTGTAAAGATCAAAACTCTCTGTTACAACAGCATACAACGCGATTTGGACAAGACGATTTGTCTTAGCTGCTCCTGTTGGTCTTGTAGCTATTGCTCTTTCAATCAATCGTTGCCAATACGATATCTTGTCAAGCAGCATTACTGGTTTCATGTCACGAACAGGTTCATCACCCCTTCTTCGACTACTACCAGTAGACCTATAAATATGGCTACTTGAATTCTCTCTTTCGCGATTATTGTATCTTCTTTGAAGCTTTCCAGTAAGGAAACAATCCAGACGTTCATCAAGATACAAAGCAAATGTACGAACAAATGCTGTGAAATCCCAAGGACTAGAATTTGAATCATCGCGAAAACTAGAAAGATTAAGAATCTTGGCTCCACGTTTCATAGCATGAAGGATCTCTCGAGGGAAGTAAGGATCACCATCTTGGAAGATTCTTAAGACAAGCATCAATGATTTGAGGGCAACGATCCAGTTCCTCGTTCTGCCTATGCGTTTGCCAATGGCACGAGCACAGGCAGCCGCATAGGCCTTGTTTGATGAGACAAGTTTGATGACTTCTTGAACGTATCGATCATCGATAGGTACATCATCATGTGTTGTGGCTTTTAGGACAGCAACTTCAAGAGTTGAAGAAGTATTGCTTGAAACTTTTGCAAGATTAATGCTTGTTTGATCTTTTACTGCATCAATTGCTTTCTTTAACTTGCTTGGCATTATTTACCTTCTCTTTTTCAAAACTTCGATTTAATGCGTGGTTTCTTGATTCAAACACCAAAATGATCACATTCGCGACTAAAAAAAACGCGATTATGATCAACAAACAAAACAAAACACAAGATTTGGAGGCACTAGGATTGTTAACTTCTTGAAATCTTGAAGAAGAAAAAAAGATTGTAAAAATGTAGTTTATTTTTTTTTGGATTCAAGATTGATGAGAAGTTTTAGGTTGAAGGGAGAGAGAGAAAAGTTAGTTGAAAAAATTAGTTGGAAATTTTTTTTCTTTGTTTTTCCTCTCTGAATTGATTTTGGTTATTGGAGTTCAATTTGTGTTGTGAAGAATGAGAGGGACTCCTTGCATTCCTCTCAGCCTAACAAGTTTTTGAAATTTTACAATGTACAAACGTGACCAACAATTAGGTATTAGCCACTCACATCCATACACGTGTAGAGTTAGCGGCGGATTTATAATTTTGATTAAGAAGTTTTGAAAAATAAAAATGAAGTGTTTTGAATTTGAATTCAGAAGTCTCAACCATTGAGTCAACGTTTAATCTTATATTCAAAGGATTCAAAATCTATATATGTACATAAAAAAAGTAAAATATTTTATATATACGGTGTAATTTATTATCGAACCGATCCTAGAGTATATGAGATAATACCAAAAGGAAGGAAAGGAAAAAGAAAAAACAACAAGAAAAAAGGGAAAAGAAATGAAAGGATATGTTGTGTTGAACGTGCTGAGCATTCATGTGAATCTTCTAATTATATGATATGAAAATTAAACTAATTTATAACCAGCTAATAATTGTAGACTATCTAATCCATGACTAATAGACTATTGTGAAGTCAAAAATATTTATTTTAAAGGGTTGTGATTTTAATTTGAATAAGCTTTTAAAAAGAAAAAAAGACAAGTGGTTTTGAGGTATGACGGAGCCACAATTATAATTAATGGTTTGATAGAATTCAATAGCTCTCGCTAAGTTTTTGTGTTTGTGTTAAAAAAAATTATATATAGAATAATCTATCTAGAACTAAGCAAAAATATTGTGATTCAGAAGTTAAAAATCTAGGATCAGAAGTTGTTTTCTTAAAAGCCGAAAGTAATTTTCCCAAGAAGCACTTTTGGGACTCTGGTCAAAAACATTTTTTTGTGTTCTATAATATTAATAAAAGTGTTTTTCAAATTGATTAATCAAATACAAATTGCTATTCTTCAAAAATACTTTTGAAACTAACATATTAAGTAATTAGTATTATCTTATGATAATCTTTTATACTAAAATGCTTAGTATATTTACACCTCATAACATACTATAAATACCTAAACCATGCAAAATCTGCAACACATGAAAGTGTATAAGTTAATGGATAAAGTACTAAGAAGGATATTAAATGAGCCACTACATAATTGTTTAGATATAAATATTCTTCAAATACATTTGTTTGCAATGCCAATTTTTTTTTAATGAAAATCAAATAAATTATTCTTGAAGAGGAATATCACGTGTGGTTCAGAAACCAATTTTTGTAGTATCACTTCTTTTTTTTTGAATTTCTCACCTGATGTCACGAACCTAAAGGAATCGATCCTTGTCAATTGTCATGATGATGAAGACTCCCTTTTCGCAAAAAAAGTGTTTATTCTTGATCTATCATCCAGTTGATGATTTATTCTGGATTAGTTTTTGGGTCTTGATTAATCAGGATGCGCACTTCATTAGGCCCATTAAAGGAACACTTGTTTTATTCTCACCGTTCAAATTTGGAATTTCTGATTAAGGATAAGGAAAAGAATCTTATTCATTCCACCACAATCCGCGGCAGTGGTAGTACCACTTGGTTGTTTCATTAGTGTTGAAACTTGAGAAGTTCTTTTGATCTTTTGTGGATGAATGGCATGTGTGTGGTTCTCCTAACTTGTGCTTTTTCTTGTTGATATTCATCATATGCATACTCCACACTGAATGGTAGAATTTTCCTTTGAGAAAATATGGGTCCTCAATAAAGCAATTACTTTCTTATAGTTGCCTACTATGTGATTATAAACATAGATGCCATTATACCATTCTTTTTAGCAACATGGAGAAAAAAAATCCAACTTTTGAAGAAGAAGAAGAAGAAGGTATATATGGTACAGGTCAATCCGAACTCAATGATTTTTAGTTCATATCCTAATTCCTACAGGTGTGTTAAATTTTACTAAAAAAGTCCAAATTAAAAAGATAAATTTATAAAGCTTAAATCTTGATTATGCCTTAGCTTCCTTTTTTTTTTAATCATGGTGTCCGAGTCAACTTACGTGTACCTCAATTAGTCATGCATGTATCTCTATGAACATAATGCCCTTCTATCTATTGTAGATCTTCACGGAACCTTAGAGTGTCACAACATTAGCTTCTTTTTATCATGCGGGGCCTTTGAGTCACCTTGCGTGCATCTTAATTAATTCTACGAGATTTTTCTACTTACCACCAACACAAGTTCCGAATAACTCTATACATCAAGGTATGGATAGATGAGAAGATACCCCACCAAGTGTTTTTGCTTTCGCTAGGATTTGAACCTAAAATCTCATGGTTCTCAACCTCAAGTCTATTAATGTAAACTTAGCCTGGGATTCAACTAAAGAAAGTTTGGTTTTTGGAATGACACCATCAATGGTCATTAGCATTCACAATGTTAACTATAGTTGAACACAAACATGCAAGGCAACTGCTTAACTCGGATATAAACGAAAACCATTTCTTGTCAAAAACTCTCACCTACCTTTCCCATAATATAACAGTCAGTTGCTACAGAAGATCTAGTTTGTAAGAGATCAAGTGAAAACAGTCTTTAGTATCGCATATATATTAGGCAATAATTACTTGGATTTCCTGAACAACGAATCCATTTTGATGGCACCGTAAGATATGAGCATGTCAAACTCTACAACTAGTGATTTTATAAGCATTTTCACACACTTCACATCCAACCTTCTGAAAAAGGTGGTAGATTGGCATCAGCGACTGGCATAACCTTCTTAAATACTTGTTGAAGTTGAGGATTTTTCGCAAGGCTAAAGGTGTCATAGTATCATGAACCATCCATGGCAATGTCACTACCATTTGGATTTTGATTAGCATTCAAAGGGCTTTCTGAGGCGGTATGTTGATTATGAGCAGCTCCAAAAGTGAATCCCTGTGGAGGAACTTCAAAAGCAGGAGGGGAGAAAAGTGAAGGAGCACTAGAATTGTTGAAGGCTGGAGTAGGAATCTGATCACTGGCCTTTGGGAAGCCAAAGTTGAAGGATGTCACGGGAGAAGAGAAGGCTGGCATGATGGGGCTGGGCTGGTTCTGAAGTGACACAAAGATCTTCTGCTCGTACTCCTGTAGCTGCTGGTAGACCTCTGCAAATATAAACAAAAAGGAATCTCATACAGACGCAAATCTACGAGTAAACTTTCTTATTAAGATCAGTTTCAAAGAGCAGTCACAACCCAAGTGAAGAGAGACAAGCTGTGTGACTCAATGTTAGCAGAGTTCTGGTAATCAAACTGGAACTTGGTTTGCTTTTTTACTTTAAAACTAAAAATCTAACTGAAATTAAAGGAAAAAAGGAAGATTGAAACATTTATTACTAAGTGACTAATATGCCAAACTTGCAACTCACTCACACAAAGGTTAATGGATTCTGAGCTTTTAAATCTAGAAGTCACTATGCTTGTACTCAGAATGAGTGATCTCTATTAGCTTGGTCACAGTATATTCCGCCAACGATGCAGCAATGCTGTGCAGTTTTTTTCCATCCCTATTTTTTCATATGATAGTAGTATCCAAAATCAAGATTAACTACCCGACCTCTTCAACTATGCACATACCAGGGTTGGTCATCTCAAATATTTGCATTTCTCTGAAATGTAGAATTACAAACTTAATATTATAGCTTTTCAACTGAAAAAAGTAGGAGAAGAAATCCTTATAAAGATAGCAGTGTGACCTTGAGTTAGGTCAACAGAAGGTCTTCGCTCTTTCATCCACTGAAGGCTCTGTGCAAGGTTCCACCCTTTACTTTTCATCAAATAAGCAATTACAATTGCTGCCGACCTATCAAAAAAGCACGTCTATGAATTCTACATAGAAAAACCTTAAGTAGACCAAAATGGTGGTTTCTGCAAGTACAATCAGTTGAAAGGCAGTCCAGAAAATATCGAGTAGCAGCACTAAATGTTACCAAGTTCCTGAAAGGAAGCTGAAGAAAAGAACACAAGTTTCACATTTACACCTTAATTGGGGAAAACTGCTTGCGGAAGAACAAAGAGAATGGAGGAGAGCAGGATAAAGCACAAACATGAAAGGAAGAATAGTTAAGGGAAACTGTAAAAAGGTTTAGGTGCAAAATTGATAATCAACTCCGACCTGTTTTTCCCTAACATGCAGTGCACAAGAACACGAGCCCTATCCTTTTCACATTGTTCTGCACAAAAGAAATATTCTAAGATTAGCCAGCATAATGCCTCCCACAAAACATGAGAAATCACTGAGAACAAGCTTGAGGTCATAAGCATGATTTTCAACTGTAGCAATCAATGTCGATGCCCGATGGTATCCTCTTTAGTAATGACTTTCCTTCACAACAGCAAGAGACATGTAAACAGAGTGTTGAGTTGAAAGATATGAAATGCATGTATCAATACATGTAAAGTAAAACTTACTATAATGTTCTTTTTTTTAAAAAAAAAAAGATTGTCTTTCCAGGTGAACCTGTGGGAAACAAATCTGTAACAATCAACTACTACATGGCTCAACATTCAACTAAATAAAGCTACCATTGAATCTCCAAATAAAGAATGACAAGAGTCTAGGTAGTTAACTACACCTAGTATATACATGTTTAACTCGCAACAGTATTTGTGATAAGGTTGTGCGGCAATCTAATCTAAAAGCTCAAGTTCTTAGAGAGCACACTTTTAATTACTTAATTAAGTTTTCAACATGTCTCCTTACGTGCGGGCTTAATTCTTTTTCACGGGACAAACACTTAGAAATTCCGTTTTTATATATGGGTGATGGTGAGACTCAAACTCAGTACCTTTGCCTGCTCTGATACCACGTTTAAGTTGAGCGACTATCTCATGTAAAAGCCTAAGCTGCTAGAGAGAAAACACTTTTAATTACTCAATAATATCTTCAACAATTTGTACATTCAAAGGCAGATGGAAGGTGAACGAAAGAGGCAAAGCAGTGGATGAAAACATAAAAATGACCACCACTTGTTTGGTATTAACGCATAGTTGATCTATAGATTATTAGTTTATTCACATAATTCAATCTTCATTCTATATTTTTCAATCAACTAGGTACCTTTAAAGCATTGTAGCAGTAAATAGTTGACCATACTAAAGAACTATGCAGAGAGAAAGGTTCCATGGATCTCTTAATCAAGCTTAGAGGAATTAGGTAAAACAAAGTAAAGAGAATGTTACTCACCTAAAAATTGGATAGCGTCATCAAAAGCCAAATTTTGCTCATCTTGTAGGCAGTGATAAGTAAAGGAATTTTTATAAAGATTCTGACAAGCAGGTACTGTCTGCACATAGGAGAAAAACATAAGTGAATACCCAGTATCAACAATCAAGAACATGAGCCACATAGAACACATTGAATTGTCATTCAATAATTTCTGAAGTAGTTGTGTCCACTACGGTTATATGGAGCCAAAAGTACATATATGTAGTTTGTTTATCCAAGTTCATATGAAGGAGGCAAAATACCATACAAATGGATATAGAAAGAAAGAAATGAATGTTGTTACTGAGACCACTCTCACTTATCTTGCAAAAAACTTAAATGCTCTTATTGCATAGCTCTATCCCTCTACCGTGTTACTTCTTGTGTTACTAATTACTAATCTTTGTTCCTTTCATCTTATACAGTATCATTAATCTAGAAGAATTTTTTTGACAAGGTAAAGATTATATCAATTTATAGGGGTAAAGCCCCCACTATGCATGCTTTACACAAAAGTAGAGACTAGAGTATCATTTAGCTAAATATTTGAAACCCATCCCCTAATCACTCAGGTTTATCCTGAAGAATGACAAGAGTTTGGCAGCAGAAAGCCCATTTCAGGTCAGTTATTATCGACATTCTACATAATTGTCTCTGCTACCATTTCATCCATTTTGAAGAGCCAAACCATGTTTCCAACTATACAAACTTTAAGACCAACTACAAGTGAACATTAGAATACCAAGAGAAGAACTGAATTTCAGTTTGTTCTAGATCGTAAATATCTTCTTATAATTATACATCTTTCAGTTACATCTAAGGATATAAACTTAGAGAACAATGTATTGCATTGTATAGCCAATGGATCATAGTTCAGGTCAGTTGAGAATATTTTTTTTTGATAAAGGTAACATTTGTATATCAATCATCAGCTCAAAGCTGGTATCCAAAAATTTACATCATATCTTCCCTCCACGCATGTGTATCGGGCATAATCAAAAGATAAAGAAAAGAAAAGAAGAAAAAAGAGAACTATCCCTAGATCCTCCTATCACCTTTACAAGGACCCTAGAATGTCTACAATAGCCACAGGATCATCTATATACTCGAACTACACCAATAGCAAAAAGTGATAATGCGGTTCATTTTAATCTTGTGCAGAGGGCTGCTCTTGTTATCAAAATTCCTAGAATTCCTTTCTTTCCATATGGTCCACCGGATAACGAGATGGGACAATTTTCCATCTACTCTTGTCTGTGCTACCACCGCCTTCCATATTCCGGCTTTCTAGAGCCCTGTCCCTGTTCTCCCCGGAAGCAGTCCAACTTATACCTCGAAGCTAGTAAACAAATTCCACAGCTGGCCGACCACTTTACAATGTAAGAACAGATGATTAATTGTCTCTGCAACCTGCTCACAAAAACAGCATCTTGGGCACATTTGTATTCCCCTCTTCATAAGATTCTCTTGTGTGAGTACAACCTCTTTCACCACCAACCAAGTAAAAACTACCACTTTATATGGCATTTTAACCTTCCATATAAGCTTCCAAGGCAGAAAGTTAACTTGGGATCCCATCTGATTCATATTTCTATATGTAGAACTAACAGTGAATAAACCTTTATTATGACATTTCCATTTAAGAGTGTCTTCTCCTTCCTTGAATCCTAAGAACTGATCAAGTGTTCCATAAAATTCAGCCAATCTTTCCACCTCCCAGTCTTGCATCAGTCTTCTGTAGGTCCTTCCATCCATGTTCAGACCAAACTTCATAAAGAGTCGACTCTTGTTGTTGGTTCAGGTGATGAATATCTGGGAACAAGCGTTTGAGGCTTCCATTCCCTAACCAGTTATCTTCCCAAAACCTGATCTTCCTCCCATTGTTCATATTACATTCTGTTTTTGCATAGAAACCATGCCATAAGTTTCTAATTGATCTCCACAATCTGGTTCCATATGTGGATGTCACTTCCTTAGTCTTCCAGGGTCCTTCCTTCCCATATTTGGCCTGGATCACCCTACCTCACAAAGATTGTTCTTCTAAAGGAAATCTCCACAACCACTTCATGAGAAGACTTTTGTTTTGCTTCCTAAGGTTTTTGATTGCCAGTCCTCCCTGCTTTTTGGATAGTAGCAGTGTCTTCCATTCGACTAGGTGGAAACCTTTATATTCCTTCTCACCGTGCCACAAAAAATTCCTTCTCAGAGCATCAATTCTTTCTTCCACCTTTCTTTGGAAGGGGAAAAACCGACATTAAGTAAGTTGGTAATGCATCGGGGTCGAGTTAATCAGCACTAATCTACCACCTCTTGATAAATATTGAGACTTCCACCTAGACAATCTTTTCTCACATCTTTCCACTACTCCATTCCATATCTCTTTGGATTTGCTATTGGCACCCAAAGGCATACCCAAGTATGTTGCTAGTAATTGTCCTATTTCTCCACCCAAAATATCCACCAGATTTTGTATTCTGGGCACGTCATTGATTGGAAAGATATGACTCATTCTCCAAATAATGTGCAACCCTGATACTGACGCAAATAGTATGAGAATTATCCTCAAAATTTTTAGTTGGCTGTCTTCTGCATCACAAAAAATCAAAGTGTCATCTGCATATTGCAGATGGGTGATTTCCAATCTAGTATTCACCTCTTAGGTCAGTTGAGAATATAAACAATCCTGATTAGATCCTACTTGATATAGGATACAATTAATCCACTGTTAAGTTTCCCGTAAAGATTTGTGAACTTTGTACCCAGGGTGTGAACAGGGTTTGGATACAGCAGAGGGAAAAAGCTACTTGATTCCTTCGTATATGCTAAGCCTTAGTGGGTACTATTACCTGGTATTTTGACCGGAGGGAGAATGCAGGTACTCGGTTGAATAATCGAGGTACGCACAAGTTGACCTAGAACACCCATCATATGTAAAAAGAGATGGAACTACAAATGTCACCATCTGCTTTATTAACTTGTAATGCTTGATAGATAATCAAACACCCATCATATGTAAAAAAAAAGATGGAACTACAAATGTCACCATCTCCTTTATTAACTTGTAATGCTTGATAGATAATCAACACCCCCAATCAATAATGACAAGGGAGAGACTGCCTAGTGATAAGGGCCCTCCAACCACGATGTAAGGGTTCGAGTCACCAAGAAAATGAAGTGGAGAAAAGCCATGTTGGGTTCCTAGTGTGGAAATTGGTGTTGGGCTTATCATTTCAAATAAATAGGGGAAATACATGAAGTTGAATTCCAAATACCAATCACTTGACCAAGATATCAAATTTGATGAAGCCATAAGCTGGTTGATTCCTTTATTTCTTGTTTTTCTTTTCCTGGATAAGTATCATAAGTTGCTTCCATGTCACTCTCACATTTCCATCCTTCCTTTTCCGGCTAAGAGTCACATATTATATGCTTCTTTTTTTAAAAAGTGAAAAACAATATAAGATTGCAAAGAGAAATATCCGTCTTTCCTTTCCTAGAGAAAAGGCTGGTATTCAAAACGTATCTATGCTTAGCTAAACAGATAAATGATTGGTTATTTTCTGCAATTTTAGCTTTTCCTTCAATAGGTAACTGTGTCTGATAACTGAATGAAGTAGATCAGGAACAAATTTTATTGACACTAAAAACTAGTTGGTACTTCATTTAAGATGAGTGTACCTTTGCATTAGGGTAAAATCCCCTTTGGTATGCAATAGCTCGCAAACCACACAGGAGAGGTAACCCGCACTGGGTTTGAGCTCGACCCAGAAGGCAAACCCGGTGCAATGAGCTCGACCCAAAGGCAAACCCCTTGCTTTCAAAAGCAAGGGGTTTCGAACTTGAGACCTTCAACATGGAAGTCCCAACCCCAAACCACTAGGTCACCCCGAAGGATTGAAATTGACTTCTATGGGTTGCTAGATACTGGTAGAAGAAGTAATTGTGGATTTTGGAGGGGTAACCAATAAGTATTACTTGATGGATATAGATAGAAACTTTGAATTATATGTTAATCGATTTAGGTTATCTGTACCTTTCATTTCATTAGTTATGGACCAAAAGGGGAATCTTAGTATATCGGTTGGTTGCTACCTAAATTTTCACCTTATTGGTGAGGTTCGATTCCCCGCCTTGTAATCCCCTTACCCATTTCTCTTCCCTTACCCCCAATTTTTTTTTAAAGAGTTATGGACCAAAAAACCATACTTTAACATGCCACAAAGCAGACCTAAATCCTTGTGACAAGAGGGAGTTGCTCGGATGGTAAGCACTCCTCACTTCCAACTTTAAAGTTGTGAGTTCGAGTCACCAAGGGAGCAAAGGTGGAAAAAAAAACTCTTGTAAAGTTGTAGGTGTACTTAAAAGATCATTTGATTTAATAATAAATAATTTGTCTAAAAGCTCAATTTTTTTTTAGAATCCACAACCCATAAACTCAAAATCCTAGCTCCTCCACTCAAACCACAAATTACTTAGGATTTTTTAGATGAACCTTCTTCATTCATTCAGCTCTATTTTAGTTCCATTTCACTCAAAAGCAACTCAATCAATTTCATGCCAATCAAAATAGGTCAAACAAATGGAAAACGGAGAGAGTAATAGCAAACAGATAAAATTAAGGGGAAAGGGTTACAAACATTCAGAATCCGAGAAATTCCAACGGTTTTGAGAAGCTCAGCACGAGAAGCATTATCATAACTCCCTAGAAAAAGAAACTCCGGCAAGATCTCAGAAGGAAACGCACTGACATGAATTGAAGAACCCTTTTCAGATACATCAGGCATTCGATGTCCACAGATCCCACAAACTTCACCTTCTTCGTATTTGTGATAATGCCCACAAACACCACATGGGTTTTCCCTCTCCCTCTTCCTCATAATTTGATCAAATCACAGAATTAACAACTACCCAGATGAGTAAAATTCAAGATTTAAAGTGGGTTTTTCTGGATTTTGTCCAGTGTGTTTGTGAGTGAAGCATCGCAATGGGAAAATTTTTAGGCTAAATTTGGGATGAAATTGATTGCTATAGGCTGATATTTATAGATACCGGTAGAAGTAATAATTGTGGATCTTCGAAAGGGGTACACAATAGATATTATTACTAAATGGATCTAAGATACAACCTTTGGATTCGTATAATATTTAAACGTGTCTTTAATTTGATTTAAGATGATATCTATGTTTTTCAATTTTGAATGAATATAAGCATATACATTTTTGGTGAACATGTTTTTAAAATTCGTCTCACCACCAGCTATAATCATTCCGCAATTTTTGTCTTAAAATCAACAACGCTAGTGTAACTTGATTTGTATTTAGCAATCATGAAACAATTATAGTTTGCTAGCGTTATCAAGCAACTAATTATCTAGTTGACTATTTGAATTTTTACTTTGTTAATGAGCGTGGTTGATTTTTCGACCTCGTAATTTCGCCCTTCATTTCTCGTTCTCCTACACCTTTATGCAATAATTATTTTTTAAACACAACTTATCAAGCTGCTTGTGAAAGAAACTTTTTTACTCCAAAAGGTAGAATTATATTTTTTTACTAAAATAATTCAAAATTTAAAAGATAAATAAATACATAAAAAAAATCAAGTATTTGTCCGTTAATATTTTTGAAGTGTTCGAGCAACATAGCTTACAATTCACGCTCCATCACAATCTTTGGTAGTCTCCCAATTAATTCTTTTCTTCTCACTCGATGTATGATATCTAATATGATTAGAATCCACATCTAAAAATCTGAATTTGAGGGGTAAATAAGTCGATGAAAAGTACGAAACAAACGAGAAAAAAAATCTTCTGTTAGAATTGAAATTATGTTTATGTTCCCCTTTCACAGAAATAAAAAAATAAATTGATATATTTATTGAATCCGTCGAGATTAACGGGGCACGAACCGCAGCTTCCGCCTTGAGCCAGAATAGTCGAGTCACGACTCACGAGTGACATAGCCGTAAGTTCTAGATCTTTCGCGCGTGAATTTACGCCAGCACTTACGTACACCAAAACGAACACACACCGCTCACGTTAAAATCCATCCTGCATAAATTTCTAAATTGTACCCCCCCCGCCCCTGGTTCTTCGCATCCTTCCGTTCATTTTTTCCCCAAATTTGAAAAAAATTGTCCCTTTTTTGCGAATTTTGCAATCAATTATTCTCATAGATCACCGATCATCATCAATCTCCAGAGGTCAAAAAAGGTAAGAATTTTCTCAATTTTTTATGTAAATTTGCAGTTAGTAATTTTTAGGAACAAATCTGTTCTACGTTTCGGACTATAGAAGTTTATTCCGGCTGATTCCGTGTTGTTTGGATGCAAAATACTTAGTCATCGGCTTTAATTGAGCCACGCCACTGGTCAAATGAAGTAGCCGGAGAATCACTAGGTTTCAGGTTCAAATTCCAGTATATAGTAAAAAATATTTGATGATTTGTTTTTCATCTGTTTAAGCTTTGTGGATAGAGATAGAGTTAGTAGGTAGCAATAATTAGTCGAGGTGTGCAAGCTAGATCGAATACAACTTTTTTGAAAAATGAAAATTGGTCCAAGCTTGATAAAGGAGGAGAATTATGTTAGTTTGGTGAGGAATATGAAAAAAAATTAAAATTGATGAATAATACTTATGTATACTGAAAATAAAGTGGAATGATTCGTATAGTCGATTCAAGTATCAACTAGTACTAGTTTTGAGGTTGAGCTGTAGTTAATGATGATTGATAACTACACTGTTATCTATTAGGTGTTTTTTCAGTTTAATTTTTGATATTTTAGCTTAAAGAGGGAATATCCACAACAGTCGGCTAATTCCAAGAGTAGAGATAGTTGCTGCCAAAAAAGTAATTAAGTTTTTTGGGTGTTTGCAACAGATAGTAGTGTGTGGATGTTTGAAGGAGATAGCTTGTTTAACAAGACGAAAATATCATTTAAGCATTACAGATTTATGAAGGGAGGGAGAAAACTAACTTCTTCATAGTGCCAATTTGCATGAATAGCATACCCACGTTCACTGGAGATCAGAGAAATCTATCAATCAACTACACTTCGACCCCACATCTGGTTGGTGTTGTCTATATGAATCCTCTTAATAGTTCTCTCCTAAACCAAATTAGAGGTTCTGTAATTCTAGAGGTGACCTGAATCTCAACTTTAACACAATACTATCTTACAATTTTTTTACATCTGGAGATCAAAGAAATATGTGCTGAAATTTCTTGATGGAGAAAACTGAATTCTCACTTGACCATATCGATAGGAATGCTTCTGTTTCCATTGAGCCGTTGATTTTCAGTTTTTTTCCCGACAGAAGCTATAGCAGTACTCTTGGTAGGATGGATCGGTATTTGGATTTTCTTTACCTTTTAGGGGGACATGTAGTATGATTGGTGGGAGTGTTGTAGTATTGCATGTATTTTCTTCTGTACCAGCTTGGTACAAGTTTAATAGAAACCTTTACTTATCAACCAGCAAAAAAAAAAAAAAGCTCAGCGGGTGACTTGAACTAAGGTTCATTATGGAACCTGGATTCTGGTGTTCCGAAGCATTATTAAGAGATGTTTCTAGAAATGCATTTGGTTGAACTTACCTTCATTCCTTATCCTTAGCTGACTAGATTTTAGTTTACATGCCAAAAAAACACAGCCTTCATCAAGCTTCTATAGATAGGATTCTAAATACTGTTTGTGGCTCAGAATGCAATTCATCAAAAGAGTATATAGTTTAAAAGAAAAACTAATTGGTTGATACTTGTGGTTCTCTTATTTGAGACTCGCTAAAATTGTGTGTTTGATGATGGCTTACTTGTATGCTATTATTAGATAAAGAAATCCATGCAGCAACAGGAGACATGTCAATTATCTGTTATATGGAGAGGAAAGAAGTTCAGTCTGGAGATGGATCCAGCTGCTACTCTCAAATCACTGGGGGATGAATTGCTGAATCTCACCAATGTTAGAGATGATACAATGCGCCTCATTGTGCCTACTAATAAAAGTTCAAGACTTTTGTATCCTTTCTCTGAAGAGCATTCATACCTAAAATTGGAGGCAGCATCCATTCTTGAGGTCTTTTTTTAATTAGTTTATGCTCTAGTTTATGAATTATATATACTAAATAGCTGTTGAACTTGCTACTGCTTGATTCTAGACAGGGCTTCTGAAATTTTATTCTTTATCTCTTTGTTTTGACAGGTTTTTGTTTTTTTTTGTTTTTATACATTATTGCTGATTGTTCTGCTAAACCATCACAACATGACACTTTATTTTTAGGGAGTTAGCTTGATAAATATCGTAAAAATCATGTAATATTTCCCACTCTTGGAATTGGGATTCGCCTTCAGAATCTGACTTGAAGGAGTTGTAGCCCTTAGTTAGTTTTGCCGAAGGCACATCGTGAAAAATACATTTTAGCAGCTTTAAAGGTTTGAGTGCACTTGCATTCTGAAATACACCTTCTATTTACTTCTTTCACATATTGTCAGGGCAGTCTCGACCATAAGGCCGCTAAAGCAATCGCTTGGGGTCCCAATTTTTTTGGGGCCTCCATTTTCTCTCAAAGATATATATATATATTGTTAAAAAAAATTCATGTATTGACAAATTTGAAAATAATTTTTTGTATAGAAAATATAATTGAGAAATTGAATATAGTTTAGTTGATTGTAGTGTCTTTTCTAGATTCTTATGTGGCTAGTTAATTGTAGTATCCTTTCTAGTTTCGCATGTGGCTATCTATTTTGTTGTCTAGCTCATTTATATTTTGACGATTATCATGAACCAACGGTATTGTGTTCTTATACCAACTTTTCTTTATTCTCCTTCCACTTATTTTTATTCTTTCATGGGAAAAGGTAGAAGTACCTCCCTAGACTATGACCCAAATCCCAGAGACACACTTTAACTAAACTAAGGTCCTATTACCCCCCGAACTCATTTTTTTTGTAATTTTGTACACCTTTTTGGCTTACGTGGCATTCTAATATATCTCACGCACCTCAACTGCATGGAGTTACAAGGTGTGCCACATAAGCCAAAAGGTGTACAATATTATATATAAAATGAGTTCAGGAGGTAATAGGACCTTAGTTTAGTTAAGGTGTGTCTCTGGAATTTCGGTCATAGTTTAGGGGGTACTTGTGCCTTATCCCTTCTTTCATTATTGAATATTTTGAGGTCTCTCAAACATTCAAACATTCTACATTATGTATTGTTGTGTGTTTATAAAAATATCAAAAAAAAAATTGGTGTCTTATTCAAATTTCAAGCACTAAAACTAATCAACACTATTTTAATATTATTTATTAACTTATCAAATTCATCGCTCCACTATTTTAATATCATCATATTTTTTAATTTTTGAGTCATGTATTATTCCAACTTTATATTATATAATTTTCATTGAAAATTAACATTATTTGCATTCTTACTTCATAATGTCTACATATATCCTACTTCTCCAAACCTCATTTGTAGAATTACACTAGTATACTATAAGGGGTCGTTTGGTTTGAAAATGAGTTATGATGGGATAAGTTATGTTGGGATAAGTTATGTTGGGATTAGTTATGATGGGATAAGTTGTGTTGGGATTATTTTTTATTGAATGTTTGGTTTGTTGTATTCAAAATAATAAATTTTAAGAATAATTTATTTGTTTACAAAAATGCCCTTCATTAATGTAAAAAGTGATATAACAAAAGGGTTGAAAGAGACATTTTTGTCATTTACCTATTTTATCCCGAGATAAGTTATCCCGGGATTACTATACCACCCAATGTGAGGGATAACTTATCCCGGTACTAATTCATAATCCCGGGATAAGTTATCCCAAGGTTTCCAACCAAACAAGGAAATAAAAGGTTCTTAAAATTTATCCCGGGATTAATTTTCCTTATCCATTACACCAAACGAGTCCTAATTATTCAATTTATATTTATCAACTAAAAAAATAGGACCTCTTTATAATGTTTGGCTTTAGGCCCCCAAACTTGTTGAGACGACCCTGCATATTGTATTAGGTATTCATGCATTTCCAACCATTGTATTAGTCTATATAACTTGTTTAGCATACTTGGCTATGACTCGTTAAGCTGAACCTTCCAAACAATTCCTTTTGGCATAGATGGGAATCGCCTGATGTTTTTCTGTTTCAGGGGAAGTCTATTAGGATGTTGGGAGTGCCCAAAGATGAAGTTGATGACATTCTACAGAGTGCAAAGGCAGACCTCAGGATTGTGGGTTTTGATGAAGAGGAAAAGAGATCGAGACAAAGAAACTCAAATGGGATTCAAAGTTCACTAAAACTTCCACAAGGGCCTTATGTCTTTTGTGATTTTCGGACACTCCACCTTCCTGGTATAGAGGTACAGCCAACTCTGGGAAACTGTAACCACTTTCATTCTCTACAGTTAAAGCTTAAAAATGCAGTCGGACGAATGAGTAAAATAATATTTCTAACCTATGTGGATTACTTGCAAAAATATATAGACATATTCCCTCTTTTGGGACCGGATGCCTGGGGCCTAAGAAGGTTTATTTGACAACCAATTTATGTAGTCTTCACTTGGTTTCAGTTGAATCCTCCTGCTTCAAAAGCTTTAAAACTAATGCACAAGCTTGCTGCTGATCCAGGAATTGTTGCAATCATGAATAAGGTAAGCCTGGCAAGATTTTTCATATCTCAGCTTAATTACATATGGATTACTTTGTTGCTGTGTGCTATCAGTTGTGGTAAACTATCGTTCATTGGACTTCTTGAAGCATCGCTGGCGTGTGGGTATCATGACAGAGATGGCACCAGAAGGCTATGTTGGTGTTAGTCCTGAATGCATTCTTGGCTTCAATAAGGTGAGCAATCCCTTTCTTTCTCCCCAAAGGAGTAGATACATAACAGAATCATGTTCTCAATATCGAATCCATGACTGTCATGCTTCATCATCTTAGTTCCTTGACTTTTGCTACTCCCTTTGTCCCATTTTATGTGACACCCTTTGACTAGGCACGATGTTAAAGAAAAAAGGTAAGACTTTTGAAATTTGTGGTCTAAAAAAGATCTTAGATATTTGTATGGTTGAGATTCATTTCATCAAGGGTAAAAGGGAAATTTTTAAGTTAAATTGTTTCTAATTATAGTAAGGTGACATTCTTTTTGGGACGAACTAAAAAGGAAAGGGTGCCACATAAAATGGGACATAGGGAGTATTACTTTTTGATTTTCTAAGATGATAATTTTTTCATTTACCATTTAAAATTATCTTGATAATTTTCTGTTGATTATATTCAGAATCACGGTGAGGAGATATCACTACGTCTTCGTACAGACGACCTCAAGGGTTTCAGGAAGTATGATAGCATCAAGAAGACACTCTTGCATGAACTTGTGGGTGGTCCTGTCTCACTCTTTGTTGTCCAACTTAAAAATATTTGAAAATCTAAGTTCGTGCTTTTGAGTTTCATGATGAATTCTGATGTGCCTCTAACTTATATTATTTCCATTTTCAGTCACACATGGTACATTCTGAACATGATGTGAACTTCTATGCTCTTCTTAAGCAGGTAAAAGGTTATTTAATCTCTTTTTCCATTCTTGGCTTCCTTGAGGTGGCAAGATGTTCAAGAAATGTTTAATCAAAAGACTGGGACGGTCCTTTTTGAGCCCCTAAACTCAATTAGTCCTGTTTATCTCTGCAATATTCTTGTTAAATATTCAGAAGTTATTAAGAGTAGATCTTTCTTGCAGCTTAATGAAGAGGCTGCTAAGTTGGACTGGACTAAATCAAGAGGTCATACCGTGAGTGGTCACAATTTGCAGCACTATGAAGACGATGAGGACAACGATAATCTAATTGGGTTATCACATAAGCTTGGAGGACAAACTTCAGTTTTCAATGCTCGAGCTTCTTCAGTGGTTGCTGCCTACAGCCGTTTAGCACAGGCATCCACCAACCCCTCAGAAGCAATTGATATGCATCAGGCATCTAATGCTGGTGATTCAGTGCAATCCAATCATGTAGATGCTCTAGTGGAAAAGCAACTGAATGATGTGATAGTTAGTGTTGATGTCCCATTTGATGATCAAAGAGAACCTGAACCTGATCTTGATGATTGCGGGACTGGCTCTCCCATGAAACATGAGCCTCATATGGAACTTGATTCTGATGATCATAAGATGAGAAGCCTTCCGCCTCCTTTGGAAGCTAAATTAAGTGAAGAACCTGACCCGGATGATTGCTCTGCAGGAAAACACAATACAGCATCTCCTACTTCTTTGGAACCTGATCCTGATGAGCGCACTGTGGGGATCAAAAAGAAAGTAACAGATGGTCAATATAGCCTTGTTTCATTGGGGCACCATGTAAATGAGGAAGAGAGAGGATCTTTTACACACACCAATCAAGATGATTTTCCTGAAGGATTTAAGCTGGTAGAGCCATGTACTAATGATATGGATATAATACCAGATGGAGTCTCTAGTATAGTGATTGATGAGCCTGATCCAGATGACCAGGAATTGCAGAGGATACAAGATCCTGTTGCCATCATTTGCAGTCGACTGCAGAAAGCAATAGGTGTGTTGAGATCTCAAGCTACTTCCTTGGAGGTCTCTAGGGTAGTGCAAACTATATTGAAAATCACAAAGTATGTCAAACATGAATCTGCCATTTAGATTTGGAATTTTTTTGTCATTCATGAGCTTTGGATTTAAGTTGGCAATGCAACTGTTTGTAGGAATGCAATTGAACACCCAGATGAAGTGAAATTCAGAAAGCTGCGGAAGGTGTGCAATTTATTATGATTGTCTTAGGTGATTTAGTTTTGTCTAGATTTCATCTTAATTTGTTCATCACAATTGATTGGTGGATATTGCAGGCTAATCCTCTAATTCAAAGGGATGTGGTGAATTATTCAGGTACATGTTCTTCTACTCGATCTATTGCAATTTATTTCCTTTCTGCAAAATTCCTTCCCCAACAGTTCTCTTTCCCCATCCCCTACTTTCATGCTGCCTTCAGAGAGCTTTCAACGCTGTTACCAATCCAACACAGCTAAATTTTCTCTTCATTTGAGATACCCTTGGTCCACCTTCCTTAAATCGATACGTCTTAAATAAAGCTCTTCTTCTCTTTATCAGGTGGCGCTTGTAAATCACACTTGTGAAATTGTGCTTTCAATTTTGCAAATGTTGCTGATTGCTTCCAATTTTGCAAGAACAATTTACCACTTCACTAATTACTGAAGCATAAATTTTTCACTCAAGCCCTAATTCTATGTTTAAGGGCATGCATGAATTGCCATCGTCTTTCCATGAGCCTAACATTTTGGTAAAAGATCTCTGGAAAATAAGTCAATGATCAAGTTGATAGACAAGCTGGTTTAATTGACCAAGGCTAGGTTTGTTATCATTTTGAAATTCTATTCGGGTGAAGTATTTGCATGGTGGTACTCGTTATAGATGTTATTTGCAGAGGTTCAAAACGTATTTGGTGATCCCATGAACATGCAACACAAAGGAATTGTATCAACATAATTATCACGTATCGTTTATCTTTTGATGTGAAATTTACCCGTACTCTTCAAAATTATATGCTTCTTGATCATTGGGTGCTTCTTCTCCTTCTCTTTGCATGCTTGCTGGGAAACCTTAGCTGTTAATACTCATTAACCTTTGCCCTCCTCTGTGATTGCAGCTGCAATGGAGATCATGTCTGTGATTGGATTCAGTGAAGACGCTATTAACGACAACACTGGTAGAACGGAAGCTTATTTGGTCCTCAAAAGGAATGATCCAGGATTATTGTGGCTTGCCAAGTCTTTCCTTGAAACCTCCATTGCCTAGGGGAGGACTTGTACCATATGTAAAATTGATGCATTTGTTTTGTGTAGAAGGATGAAGACATTCTTTATGGTATGTTGTATTTGGGCATTTTTTCTGTGTTGTATATCACATTCTTATACATAGTAGATTGAAAAAATTGTGGATCGTGGAATCATATTTGACGATATATTCTGCACTATTCATTTGTAATGCAAGTTGAGGTGGTTCTTGAGTTTGCTTGTTCACAAAATTATATCACTTACTCTTACCTGATCTATTTAGTTGATTTTAGGAAAAATGCACAAGTACCCCCTTTAACTATACGCGAAATTCCAGCAACACCTTAATTATACATGAATCCTATTACCCCTGAATTATTTTCAAGTGCAATAAACACACCCTTAACACAGCTTAAAACCCATATAGTCACTCACATGATGGGAGGTGTTTTACACTCGCCTCCAAGTCATCATTATAATAGCGTCACGTCAATAAATGATCAGATCTATAAAAAAATATATATAATTCCATGTCATTTGATTCCTTCTTCTTCATTATCAACACCCACTCCATAACCACTAAATCCACTTATTTTAACCATTAAAACTCATAGCAATCACCAAGAAAATTATAACCCACCACCAAATTTATCCCTTCACTACCACCGGATTCAATATCTACTATCAATTTTATTTTTCTTTCAATCCAAATAATTCAAATAAATTTCATAAAACATGGTCCAAAATCTCCATTGAAGAAACTACCTAAATTTTGAACTCTAATTCGAGAAGAATTCAAAATTGGGGTCATTTTTTTCTGATTCAATTTGGGTTAAGATAAAGGCTGATTGAAGTGAGAAGGAATTAAAGAGAAGGAGGGAGGTGTAATCGATAGAGAACTGAAGCGGCATGGAGGTTGTGGAGAACTAAAGAGGGGGGGGGGGTGAGGGTTGGGGGTAGGGGTAGGGATATAACATGGATAATTGAGGAGGGGATGGTAATTAAATTATTTATTTATAATTTTTTTTTAAAAAAAACTCTAATTTAAATTATGCTCTTTATATGTTGCCTAAATTAAATTCCTAATATGCAATTTTTTTTCTCATTAGCGAATTTCAAGTAATTTATTTGAGTAAAAAATGAAAAAGAAAAAAGTTCTCTCGATACTATACAAATTAATGAAAAAAACTTAAAAGAATTCTCTGACAATTTAAATATGTTGTGAAAAATGATAAAATTTGACTCTATTTCATAAAGAAAAAAAGAAATTTAATTTTAAAAAAGATATCAATTTAAGTTTTAAAGTTAATTAACTATCTCTACTAATTAATTAAATGTCCAATTAAAAATGAACATGTACCCATATTAATCAAATTTTAATACATTTTTTCCGTATCTCACATGCCTCTAAGAGAGTGAACACACTCTCTGTGCCACCTCAGTACGAAAAGGTGTGTTTATTACACTTTAAAATAATTCAGGGGGGTAATAGGTCGCATGTGAAAGTCAAGAGGGGGGGGGGGGGTGAATTGAAATTTTCTTCGAGTCGACTACTCAAGGGTGAGAGTCAACTGACCTGCAAGTTAATAATTTCAAACAGTATAAAATATAATGATAGAATGTAATGAGACAGAAAACTTTATCCTGGTTCGAAACACTAGTGTGGTGCCTACTTCCAGTCCCCTTGGGTTACAAGGGTTTCCTTAAGAGCTTTGAGTGAACTTGGTGATACAATGTTGGAGTATTCAGTACTTGTCTGATATGCAAATCAGACTTCTTATCTTGACGCAACCTCTACTTGTAAAATCTATACTAGAGATTATTCTTTCTCTTTTCTGTTACAATTGTAGACTAGACAGACTACAAGGTTTTCTCAAAGATAAAAGAAAGCAACAATACA
The DNA here is from genome assembly GCA_029007595.1 of Solanum commersonii. Taxonomy (NCBI): domain Eukaryota; kingdom Viridiplantae; phylum Streptophyta; class Magnoliopsida; order Solanales; family Solanaceae; genus Solanum; species Solanum commersonii. The sequence goes on from JAJTWQ010000033.1 coordinate 1,276,131, forward strand.
AGTTCAAGTGAAGTTCGTAATTATCTATGCTGAGGGTGCGGATAATTTATAGTGTTTGGAGATGGATGATAATTCTGCTCTTCAAGGAAAACCCAAGGGATTTTCTTTCAATCAAGGATTTGTAAGGATTCTTTGATTGAGTGTAAACACGTCCATATCAGATATGTTCGTGTAAATATTTTCCTTCCTTCTTTGTGAGAATCTGCCTTGTACAGATTATTGACTTCATGATTCGTTAGCCTTGATTTGCTCCATGCTAATTCCTTCCATTTGAGTGAGTGAATCTTTTAGATTTGTTAGCCTTGATTTGCTCTAAATATATCTCCTTCCATGTTTATCCTGTTAAATCCTGTTGATGTTACTTTTCCTTTTTTAGTCTAACTGATCCTATGACCTGCAATCATTATCAAAACATTAATGCTAACAGCATGTATAGTTAAAGTGTGTCATTGAGATTTCACGTATAGTTGAAGGGGGTACTTGTGCATATTCCCTTGATTTTAACTAATTTGAGATTGAGCAATAGTATAAATAAATTGTAGTAGTTGACTAGTATCGTATTCTTAGTGGCCTTTGATAGGAAGTGTTTTACTCTTAAAGTACATTAATTTCTTTTTACAAAATGGGGACTAAAATATCCTTAAACTATCGAATTTGGTACAAAATATCATTCATTAACCTTTCAGCTCTTAAATGTCTTTGACGTTAACCTATTGATTCTAAAATACCTTTTTTTTTATGGTCAGAATTAAAAATATAATTAAAAAACTTATTTATTACTTGACATGATTTTTTGGTGTATTTTGCAACTAACTTAAACTAATTAAATATCAACACAAACTCGAATCCACCTAATATCCGCCTTACTTAAAAATCCCATTAAACTAAAGGGAAAAAACCTTATATTGTCATAGATTTGGTGTTTTTAAAGCTTTTTTAAATTCTCCAATGGTGATTTTAGTTTTCCTTTAAATATATTCTCAAAGTAATAAGTAAATTTAAAATTAAGTACAATAAATGATTTTAACTCTACAAACTTCAGCTCTCCAAATTTGAAATTGAGATGAGAAATTATTTGGCTTCATAAATGGAGTTCAATAATTTGCTTCAAACTTTATTTCTCATCTTATTCACTAAATCAACTAAATCAGATTAGGAGAAACCAAATTTAATTCATAATTGATTATATTCAACAACTTACAACTTTTAAAAAGAATTACAATCGGATTCGAAATCCTTCGAATATCAAAACTAGTAGATAGATTTAATTTTAGGAAGTGTACGATTTCCTAAAATTAGATGGATTCGTATTTGAATTGGAATTTAATTAGTTTAGGTTAAGTATAAAACACACCAATGAAATTGTGTTATATATGTAATAAATGAGATTTTTAATTATATCCATAAAAAAGAAGGGTATTTTAGGATCAATAGGTTAACGTCGAGGGTATTTAAAACAGAAAGATTAACGAAGAAAATTTTTGTACCAAATTCAATAGTTCAAGAATATTTTAGACTTTTTTAACATGAATTCGAATTTATCAAGCTTTCAAAATACTTTAAAAGTGAAATTTTCTTATGCATAACTCTATAAATCTATTTCTTTATAAAAATAATTTATCTTTGAGTCCTTTAGTTATTCACCATTATCTAGTTTAATTATCATCAATATATCTTGGTAAACCGCATATATATCAAGGTGTGTCCAGGTTTGGTTGGACTTTATATTTTGGGAAAAGGCTCAAATATGCCATCGAACTTTAAAAAAAGGCTCATTTATGACATCCGTTAAAAGTTTGGCTCATCTATGCCATTACCATTTAAAAAAAGGTTCATTCATGCCAAACCACCGTTAAAAAATAATGGCATGAATGAGCCTTTTCTTAAACGGTAATGGCATAGATGAGCCAAACTTTTAACGGATGGCATAAATGAGCCTTTTCTGAAAGTTCGATGGCATATTTGAACCTTTTCCCTTATATTTTTAATGGTGGAATCAAATTAAATCAATTAACTTAATTTTTCATTGGTTTGATTTTCATCAATTGTTTTTGTCCAATTCTTTTTTAATACGTGACATACCTTGTCAAGACAGTTACCTTTCTTTTTTATCTATTCATATTTATACCCTTTGCAACAATTGTTGAGACGGACTTTCATGGGAAATGAAAATGCTCTATCGATTATGTTCTCGCATATACTATCAAGTCTTATATGCAACATCAACTAGAAAACTATATCATTGCCCTAGAGTTAACTATTTCAAGGAGCTTGATAAAACTTCTCACAATGAACTTTTTTTTTATGTGATTCGATTTTGAGACACGCAAGGCCAATTAAAGTTTTTTATTCTGAGACTCAAACGGAAGATTTTTAGTAAAAGAAGGATGAAGCCCATTTTTTTTTATCTATAATAAATTTATAAGTTAATTTTTCTTTTATAAATATTGAGCATAAAAGATAACACTCTCCATTAAAAATTGCTTTAGGCCACCGATTTTATTATGCCGCATCTAAATTGAACATCCATTATCAGACAATTATAGGAATCACAATTATATTGTGTACATAAAAGAAAAAACATTGCTCGAGATTTGTTTTAATTATAAATATATATATATTTAAATCTCGGACATTCTTAACGAAATTGATGATTTTGCCACTTAATTAATGACCAGCAACAAAATCTGTACCAAATTGTTGAGTCTCATAGAAATCTCTATTAAGAGCATCAACCCCAGCATCATCATTTTCATGGTATATTTCTACTGCTTCTTGTTTGGGCCTTGATTCCACATTGGGCTTTTGTGTTTGGGCCTGAACAAGAATAGAAGAACAAACCAAGAATATTAGGACAGATAATACAAGAATTGATCTTCTTGTTATGTCCATTTTTTGTTAAAAAAAGATTTGGTTGGGGAGGGAGTTTGATTGATTTTCTTTGTTAATTTGGTCATTAAAAAGTTGGAAAATGTGAATTTAAAAGGAGGAAATTGTAACTGTTTTTTGAGGAAATTAAGGAAATGTTCATTGGTCTCTAAGTGCTTAAACTAATGCCATTAATTTATCTAATAATACCAACCAAAAAAAAATAAAATGTTGTAATGAAATGGTAAAGGTTACTTTCATTCTTAACCAGAGATTTTAAGTACGAATTTAGGAAATAAAATGTTCATTTGGCATGAGTAGCCTACGAACCCTTACTTGATGTGCCCTATAGCTGGTGAATCCTTTGAATCATAGGAATGGCAAAATCAGTAGATACCGGGCTATTCTCTTTTGATAAGGAGCACTAAAACCTCTATAGCAAATATTCTTTGAATGTAAAGTTGAATTGATCGAAACAGTGGATTTCAAACACCAAATGTTTGAAGCAACAAAAATAAAAGTTCTCTTATACTAAATAAGCATAATACATAAACATGACCCTTAACTTGACTTCAACGGGTAATTATGATCTTTAACTTTGGGTGTGCACAAATAAATACTTAAACTTATATAAAATTGAACAATAGACAAATTCATCCTACATGACAATTTTGTGTCCTACACGTAATATGTCGTATAGGACACGTATGTCTACTTGTTTAATTTTAATAAATTATATTTGACCATTTCCCCCTTTTTTTAAAAAAATAAAAATATTTATTGGTCAATCAAACACCTACCAAAATTAAAGTCACAATAATGTATTTTGTTTGATCATGACTTGTCAAATGAAGTATTGAAGGGTCTATCTTGCTGCTAGTTTGCCTTCTTCATTCTTTTTCTTTATATCAAGGCATCATTCCTATCAGGTAGACTTTTCTAATAACTTCTGCTAATAATTTTCCAATATTTTCACTGTATTTAATAGTATTACTTATTACAAGTAATAATTCAGATGTGTACTATTTTTGAGATTGTTGATAAACATCTGATAAAGTAAGGGGATTACTACCTGCAGAGGAAGATCCATGATTTGAACTTTATGGGTTCGGAATGGAGATCTAAACATGTTATTTGTTCTTCAATAGTAAAAATAAGTGTGGTGTCTAGGACAGTTTGCGTGCATATGTTCCATAGTAGAGACAGAGCTAATATTTTAGCTTTATGGGTTCTAAATTTTGGAATTGATGACTTCAAGTGATAATTGTTGGTTCTAAATCTAATATTTGTCCATATCAATGAATTTTTAACACAAATACACTGTTTGAGCAAAAGCCAGTGAGTTCCATTGAACCTGTATCGTGCTTCTAGTTACACTACTGTTCCACAGGATATCTGACACTTTCCACCCATCAGAGGCAGAGCCAGTAGTAGGAGGTTGGGGGTTCTAAATTTCCTTCCCCTTCCTTACCATTGAGTTGTCAATCAGTTTTGTTAGGAGTTCACAAGTTATTACTTAATTTTTTAGTACAAATATAGCATCTACGGAAAAGCTACTGGGTTGGCCGAACCCACGAACCCCCACTTAGCTCCGCCCCTGCCACCAGTAACATGTGCTAGGTAACTGTATGGACCAAGGATAGGATAGATGGGAAGAAATGACGTTAGTGTTTTTATCTCTATTGGGATTTGAACTCGAGATCTCGTAGTTCTCAAACCACTTCATTGACCAGTAAGTCAACTTTTTTTTTTTACATATAAATATGTATCTAACTAAGCCAAAGATACTGAGCTCGGATGAGCCAAAAGTGATCTGGAGTACAACAAAAGTATGCTTAAGATGGCCATTAGTCATTACTTGTGAGCATGTTTTCATTGTCGGTGTATATAAGTTAAAAAACTTGTTCTTCTTTTCCAAACACCTCAGAATTGTTCATTTTCTTGGATTTTAACTCATACAACTGCCAATATGTGTGTTATTGTTTACTTTGTTTCCTAGTTACCGGATTAGGATTACTATAGATTGCGATAGCTGTTATTACGATTGCATAATACATTTGTGTGTTGTTCCTAGGAATAACTAAAGGAAAGCTGCTCCGACGTCTAGTTTGATCATAGTTTGTTTAATGTAATTTCTAAGGAAGAAGAAATGGCTTATGCTGCTTTGACCTCTGCTGTATGCTCGCTCGAGTTGTTAATGCAATGCAATCATCCATTACTGAATAATCTTCAGAGGAAAGAGCAAATCTCATCACTAAGCAAAAGAATTATTGCTTTTCAAGAGTTTTTGGCGGATTATGAAACGATAAAGCATAGGCATGAAAGGCTGAAAATGTTGGAAGGAAAGATCAAAGTGAAAACATATCAAGTTGAAGATATTGCTGACTCAAAGCTGAGAAAATATTTTCTGGCCAAAAATGCAAATTACCGAAGAAAGGCCTTCGAAGTCCTGTGTAAGAGGCTGCAGGTAGCAATTGAAGAAATGGAGTTCATAAAAAAAGAAGTGATGAAAATTAAGGGTGACAAGATTAGCACTTTGAAGTTTCGTTCTAAGGTTTCACCGGCTAGGTATGTATCAACAAGTAGTCCAAATGTGCAGCAAGTACCAGTGGGTTTCCAGAAAGACTTGGAGAAAATAATTGATAGGCTCAGAGGTGGGCCTTCTGAACTAGATATCATTACTATAGTCGGAATGGCTGGTATTGGTAAAACAACTCTTGCGAAGAGAGCATATAATGATCTGTCTGTTGTTAATCGGTTTGATGTTCGTGCTTGGATAACTGTTTCTCAAGAGTATAGAGAAAGAGACATTTTATTTGATCTCTTTTATTCTGTTGTTCCTCCAACCAATGAAATCAATCAAGAGAGTGACAAACAAGATGCTGATCAACTGTATGGTGGACTAACGACTCATTCTTCGAAAGAAATGTATGAAAGAATAAACCAAGAAACTGCGGATCTAGTGTACAAAAGTTTAAAATGGAAGAGATTTCTTATTGTTGTCGATGACATGTGGAGCACTGATGCTTGGGACAATGTGAGCAGGTTGTTTCCTGATGATAATAAAGGAAGTCGTATCATTCTAACAAGTAGGCTCACTGATCTAGCAACTTATGCTAATCCTGATGGGCAACCTCACCGACTGGAATTTCTAAACAATGATGAAGGTTGGGAGCTACTCCATCAGAAACTTTTTGGGAAAAGAGGATGTCCATTTGAATTGGAAGAGATTGGAAGAAGTATTGCAGAAAAATGCCAAGGACTACCTCTAGCAATTGTTGTGGTTGCAGGGCATCTCTCGAAAATGAGCAAGACTACTGATTGCTGGAACACTGTTGCAGAAAGTGTGGGTTCCGTTGTGAATCATGAGCCAGGGCAGTGTTTAGACATACTTGCTCTAAGTTATAACTACCTGCCTCAACATCTAAAAGCCTGCTTCTTGTACATGGGAGCATTTCCTGAAGATTTTGAGATTCCTGTGTGGAAGCTGATCAGGTTATAGGTTGCTGAGGGTTTTCTTAATGCAACAGGGCTTACGACAGTGGAAGAGATAGCCGAGGAGTGCTTGGAGGATCTTATTGATAGAAGTTTGGTTTTAGCTGTAAAGCGGTCTAACGGAAAACTCAAAACATGTAAACTCCATGATATCATGCGAGACTTTTGCTTAGAAGAAGCTAAAAGACAAAACTTTCTACATTTCTTGAAGAAGCAATCCCTTGATGTTCTATCAGAAGGCATAACAGCTCTGCGTCGGGTTAGTTTCAATTGTAGCACCATCTTCTCAAGTTACTCATTTCACCCCACTGATCCTACTGTTTCATTTTCTCGTTCCATCTTGGGATTCAATATTTCTCAAAGTCCAATCTTTTCATACATAGACTTCAAATTGCTCAGAGTTCTTGATATTCTTGATATCACTTCCCCATATTTCCCTCAGTTTCCTAGTGAGATAATGCAACTTGTTAATTTGCGTTACCTTGCATTGGCCGCTAGTAGTAAATTCCCTCCAGCTGTATCACAGTTTTGGAGTTTGCAGACTTTAATCCTTCATGTGTATTCAAGAGACTCAACTTTGCCTCGGGAGATTTGGAAGATGCCAAACCTCAGACATCTCCATATTAAACCAAGCGTCTGTTTGCCAAGCCAAACCAATGAAGAACGTAGCGGACACAATTCTTTGGTCTTGAACAACCTACAAACACTTACCAACATTACCCTTGCAGATTGTACAACAGATGTCTTGTCAAGTACTCCTAAGTTGAAGAAATTGGGAATATGTGAAACGGTCGAGTATACTTATCCAGTCCAGATTCCGTGGAGTGATTTTCTTTTCACGTCTGAAAATTTGTGGCCTTATTGTAGTGATACAATATCAGACTTGTGGTCAGATTGCCTTAGAAATCTTGCTCTCCTGCCTCAACTCGAAGCATTAAAGATTGTTGGGTTGATACCACCTGCGCAAGTATCAAAACTAGCTCTTCATCTCAATGCACTTCCAGAGAATCTTAAGAAATTGACTTTGAGATTAACCTACTTGCCATGGGAGAGCATGACATCTCTTTGTAGATTGCCAAATCTCGAGGTACTCAAACTAAAACCTTATGCCTTCACAGGACCAAAATGGGAACAAGTTGAAGAGGGATTCTGTTCTTTAAAACTGTTGCAGATCGAGATGTTTGATTTAGAGCACTGGAGTGCCTCAAATGATCATTTTCCTGTCCTGGAACATCTAGTTCTTAAGAGTTGCCTTCTCTTGGACAGCATCCCTCACGATCTGGAAGATATTCCAACTTTGCAGATAATTGAGCTGGAAAATTCAAGCCGATCTGCAGTGCTTTCAGCTAAAGAGATCCAAGAGGAGCAGCAAAGTATGGGTAACGAAACTCTAGAAGTGCGAATGGAGAGAAATTTCGGGAGAATAAATGCTGTTGCAACTTCTTAGTCCACCAGGCAAGTAGAGAAATGAATTTATTACAAGTTTTGAATGTTGATTTAATTGACAGCTTGAACATAGAATTTGTACTGTAGATGTCCCGTTGATATTAACAAATTTGATATGCGTTAATTGATCCAAGGGTCTTCCGGAAACAACCTCTTTACCTCCACAAGGTAGGGGAAAGGTATTTTAATTTGTTAACACCAACACTATTGTTCTTATTTTTTTTTAAAAAGGATGAAAATGTTATTTATACAATAAATCTATGTTACTCAAACTCTTCAAATATGTTGACGGGTGCATGCTGAATCCTTCAAAAGTAGTGTAGTTTTAGTTGATCTGACAAGTGTGGGGCAACATTTTTGGAGAGTCTGAGCAACATAGCAGAAAATCAGGTTTAACTTATTTGCTTGTTTGGCTTCATATCTTGATGCTTGCTCAGATAGCTTATTATTGTCATTGTTTCACTTATCCGAAGGTAGGATGAATAAACCAAGATGACAGGCAACTCATGTCGAAAGTAGACAGGTTCTCAGTGTAGAAGTCGGAGTACCATACCTGAAATCTAGTCTTTGCAGATTGCTTTATACATTATATCAGTCTAAGTTGCTATCAGATCAAGAAGTTCCATTGTTGATTAGACATTGTATTCACATCAATTCATCCAGAAGTTCATGTATATCGTTGATTCAACAATTTGCATTTTATTGTTGTTATAACAATGTGTTGAGTAGAAATAGCTCATCTCTTAAATGTCGATGATACGATTGTGATACGTGATGCTGAGTGAAGCAGTTTAGACATTTTGAGATTGATTCTCACTGTTTTTGAATTGTTTCAGGGTTATATGTTAACCGGAGAAAAAGTCTTATTTGTTTTACCAGTAGTTTTGGGGCGTGTGTGGCCTAGTGGTCAATGAAATGGTTGAGAATGATGAGGTCTTAGGTTTCTGTTCCAACATAGATAAAAACACTAGGTGATTTCTTCCCCATAGGTTCTAGCCTTGGTGGATAGAGTTACCTGTTAGCGGTTGCTGGAGAAATTTGAAAGACAAATGCCCCATACAAAGTAGTGTGCGACACACGAAAATCAATGAAGAAGAGAATTTAATTGTGCTCAAAGTGTTACCTTTGTGAAGTTCTAAAAGTGTGTTGAGAATGTCAAAATCACTTATTTTTGGTGGGTGGCATTAGATCCGTACTATGGAGAGAAAGAAACTATACTTATGCTTCAAAGATGGAAGGGACTTATATTTACATTTATCATGATCCTCCTATCTTCTGCAACAATGTTGACTCATAAATCTTATCGTGTCAAGTCAAATCTCACACTTAAAGAATTTCGTGTACAACTTATGTTCCTTTTATAAATGTAAGACTTCCTCAAAAATGCCAACTTACACATACCAAGACCACGAAGCTTCTTTAATTTCAGATGATACGAATCCAATCTCATCTCGTGAGCTATACCATAACTGACATTAGAAAAATTCATTTTCAATTCGAACCTTGTTATTCTTAAGGTTAACGTGAGTTTTTCTAGTTTATTTTTGAAAAAATAGTTTTTTATGATTATACCAATAAAAGAAAAGATTCAAATTCAACTATGTCATAGCCTTAATAGACAAAGTTATCTAATACATGTTACTGGTAGGAAGTGACAAATATCCCATAGAATTAGTCGAGGTAAAAGAAAAGATTAATTTAACCTGTCTTAGCCTTTGGTGGACAGAGTTACCTACTACCTGTTGCGGGTGAAAGGTAGACATATATCTAAGGAATTAGTTGAGGGGCGTGAAAGCTCTTTAAAAAAAAGGATTCAATTTAAATAATTCTTTTTGTTTTGAGTTCAAAATAAAGAAAAGTTAAATATAGTTTTAAAAAATTATATTTTATTGAACTCAAATAATTGGTGATTGGAAATTTGAAAGTTGTTGATTGATTGGTAGATACTTACTATTCATAATTCTCTATCCACCAAATAAAGCAAAGCATATCCCAAAAAAATAAAATAACCAATAAATAAATAAATTATATCACAAGATGAACTCTTTTCCCCTTTCTTCTCCATTGCGGATTTGCGCTTATCAACTTCATCTCCATGGAAAATAATCATCAACAACATTAATTTACACAATTCCGATCAACTTGGTGGCCGCCGGCGATAATTTCCGACGACCCCATCTCCTATTTCCACCTACCGGCCATGCCCCGTCGGAAAAATCCGGATACAAATGGATCAAGATCCGTAGTTTTTCGACAATCGGAGATTGACCCACCTCGTTATAGGGGTGTACGTAAACGGCCATGGGGTCGATTCTCTGCTGAGATAAGGGATCCGGTGAAAAAAGCTCGGAAATGGCTGGGTACATTTGATACAGCGGAGGGTGCTGCACGAGCTTATGATACTGCTGCAAGGTCCTTTCATGGAGCTAAAGCGAAAACTAATTTCCCAATATTGCCTCCTTATGGGGAGAATCAATTTGAAAATCTTCAACAATCAAGGCCGGCGTCGAGTAGTATGAGTAGTACGGTGGAATCATCGAGTGATGCCCGTGCATTGTGTAAAATTATGCAACCGCGGATTGAAATTCCTCGCCGGATTCCGATGGGGGAAGGCCATAGTGATTGTGATTCGTCGTCTTCTGTGGTGGATGGTAATTGCATTGGCGGCGGCGATGATCAGACGTCGTCGTTTTGTAAAGATCCTCTGCCGTTTGATTTGAACTTTCCACCTCCATCTGATGATTTTCATATCATTGCCCCTTTGTGTTTCTAGTTAATTTTTTATGATTATGATTGAAAAAAAGAACTATTTTTTCTATGTTTTTCGTTTAATTCTGATTATTTTTTTTGTTTAAAATGTATCCATTTGCTGAATGATGATAACCAAATGTGTTTTTAAGTTATGCATAACTTTATATAGTTTTTTCGTTGAGCTGAAGGTCTATGGAAACAGTCGTAGGGGTATGGTCTAAGTACACTTTACCCTCCTCAGGCCTTACATTGGGTGTTCGTTGTTGTTGTTGTTGCATAGATTAGTGTGCTCTGTCATGATGCAATCTGTATTAGAAAAGATTGTATCTTTACTATTGAACACGGGATCTGATTATGGAATTTTTATCTGTCTTCTGATCTGCTTCTGCTTGATGCAAATAGCAAAATGAACACTTGACCTTTTCTTTTGTACAAAGAATGTTTACATTCATAAGTGAATTATCACATAGGAGATATTCATTTTTTGTTCTATCTCTGCATTTTCTTTGAGTATTTTAGTAGTATCATGGACTATCAAATGAGTTGAAAGTCATTCATCCTCAATTTAAATAAGTGTTGTCAAAGGCGCGCTTTAAGCATTGAAGCAAGGTGCAAAACATGTTGAGCGCTTTGTCTTGCTTAGCGGGCTCTTCAGTGTCGTCATCAAGACTCTTAAGCCATATTTTCCCTTGCCAATGAGTATAATTCTCAAGAGGCGATACTAAACAATTGATATTTCACTTTATGGTATTTTTTTTCAATTTCTTTATCCATATATTTTTGTTGTTTAGGCTTATAATTATATTAAGTTTTTGACTACACATATATTTGTATATTTTCTTCATTAAAGTCCACGCTTTATTTGCGATTTCCGCTTAAAGCCCCAATGGACCTTGGTGCTTTTGCGTGTTTCACCTTTGGCAATACTGATTTGAATGTAGAGGATATGTACTGGCACGGAAGAAGATGGAGTGGAGGCTTCCAAAAGATTTCGCAGCCAAGAGAAAGTAAGACCATTAAACCTTTATATTTTATTCTTACATATGAGTATTATGAATACACAAACTCTGTCATAGCTGATTATCCTCGTATCAAAACTTGGAATTTAGGGAGGCAATATATGTTGTTGCCAAGAAACAAAATGTCATGAATGAACTTTGAGAATGTAGTAAGGTGAACAATTTGGAGGATAATAAGGTAAAAGAACAACCTTTCTCCAACAACAATAACATACCCCATGTGAAGGTAGGGTGGGGTGGGGTGTACGCACACCTTACTCCTACCTTGTGAAGGTAGATAGGTTGTTAACGACCTTCCTCTCCTTAACTCCCTAAAGAGGCAGAAAAGTGATGGAAATACAAGTGTATGGAAAAGATAATCTGTAGCTGAGAATTAGTGATAACTTAATTGTAGAATTGTTCAAAATGTTGTAGAGGTGTAAGGTTTTATATTTATCAAACCCCTTCCCTGCTCCGGTCTCATCGACCACCAAGGACAAGATAATGAAGCTTAGCTCTACAACTTCGACGTTTGCAGACTTGGTAAGTTTATTTAGCTATGGACTGTGGCAACTGTCTTGTGACTGCATGACTCGTCACAGCTGAACGATTGTAAAAATTGGCTCCTTTACATTCTTAACCCCGACTTATTCTCAGATTGTAATAGTGGCAAGTGGTGATCCATCCCAGCATTGGCAAAAGGTTTGCTCCATTTTGATATTCAGAAAGGGCATGGAACACTGTCCCAAATGATATTAGGAAATGCTGATGGTTTCTTTGCAAGTCTAAGTTTGTTAGACGTTGATGAAGTCCTTGGTGGAGTGAAGGTTACTATGTGATGTAATTGCACACAAAACATGATTTAGACACTTCAATTCATCTTTATTTCATGTCTGCTTTTGTGTATGCTGGTTGTATATGGGAGATTTTCCCATTATAAATGAAATCAAATACCTTGTCAAAAAGTTCATCTTTCGCTTCTGGTGCGCGTTTCTAGTTTCTTGATATTCAACTGTATTAACAACTTCATACTTTTATGTTATACCAGGAACTCTTTGCTATTCAATATGACTTTTTGATTATGAAAGTGAAATCATCCTCGTTAATGCTGATGCTAGCCTTATTCCGGAGTTGGGAAAAACTTGCAATACTGATTCAACATAGCCAGTTGTTTGAATGTTGGGATATTTTCAGATATGGTCTGATCCACTGTCTAGTTCGTCTGCCAGCAGGATGTTGTTTGTGCTTTGTGATTGCTAGTCATATGTGAGTAGTAGTAACAACTATATTGAGTTTGCTTGCAACTCAATGAACTCATGAAAATATGTAGAATCACAATACCATATCTAAGAAAGGTTGTCCCAGAAGGTTGTTGCTGGGTGATCCTGAGTTCGAGTCTTGGAAATGGAGACACCTCCAAGTAGGACTTTCCACTGTGAATCAAGATTAGTCGGATTCCAAAACATCTCAGAATGCGAATAGTATGTGTCTGATCTATCATATTGTTGTGCAATGTTTCTTGATAATACATAAATATGCCTTAGCTAACATTTATGTCCTCCAACTTTGGGTGCACAATAGACATTTAAACTTGTATAAAAATTGAACAAGTTGACATACGTGTACGTGACATATTACACGTGGGATGTTATGTATGATATGAATTGTCACATTTTGCTAATGCAAAGCAATTGAAAATTACAAGAAATTAGAGTTTAATCATGGTGATTTAGTTCCATAATAGTTTTGGCAAAATTTAAACAAACCATGTAGAAGGTGTAGTTCAAAAAATAAAAATAAAATCTACTCCAACTATTCCATGTGAAACAATATATCTAATAAAAGGCATAATAAATAAGCATGACTTTAATTGGCATCACTCGATATTTTTGTCGCCAATTTTGAATGTATATAAAAACATACTTGAATCATTATAAAATTGAACAATTGAATACACATATTTTATATGACATATCGCATGTGATTCATTATATTTCATTATATTAAGAAGAGAAAATACATAAAATCCCCTCTAAACTTGGCAGCAAAACTTACTTTAGTACTTTAACTTTACGGGTAATTATTTATCCCCCCTAATTTCTTTTCGAGTGAATTTAATATCACCCTAAAATTATAATAACAGTCTCACGTTGGCAAGTGTATTCCACACGCTCCAAGTCATTGATACGTCAACGCCACATCATTGCCACATAGAATATTATTTAAATTTTGATCTTTTAAATTCTTTTTTTGTTTCTTTTTATTTATTCACAAATTTAGAAAGCTAACTTTTTTAGAAAAAAATCAGCACTTGTTCATCAACTGTCACAATCCCCTTTGGTTAAAAAAAACAACTCAGTCACAATTGCAATTGAACAAACTGAGTCAGATTGATCCAAGATCTCAAAACTATTCTCACAATCTCACAAAAACACATTTAATTTTGAAGACATTATCAAAACAATAAATAATGACTGAAAATTTAATTTGAGATGAAAAAATTGTAGATTTTTCATTAAAAAAAGCTTCAAGTTCATTACATTCAAACTCTGCTATAAATAATAATTTAGAAGAAAAAATAAATTATTGGCTTTTCTATTTTTTTTCGTGTTCATCACACCCTTTTACTGATTCAAAGAAAATGGGGGTTGGATGGGGGTGTTTCAAAAAAAGAGAGAAAGAAGCTGGAGAGTTCTTCGAAGAAGAAAAAGAAAAAGGTGAGGCAAGTGGTGTTTGAGGCGGCGAGTCCGAAGAAAAAGAAAGAGGGTCGCGATGGGGCTTCAAAGAGGAGATATAGGGTCAAGATGGGGGTTTCAAAAAAGGAGAAAGAGGGGGGGGGGGGGGGTCCAAGAAGAAATAAGTGGTGCAAGTGGGGTTGAGGGCGGGAGGGATGGTGGGGCGTGAGGAAGATGAAGGGGTTGGTGGTACTAAAAGCTAGGGGTGGTAGGGTATGAGGAAGATGAAGGAAAGAATGATTATTGGCTAAAAAGAAAAAATTAGGGCCCATTTAGTCTTTTCTATGCGCAATGACTTTTTTGACTTGCCACGTCAGCTATTTGGATGTATTTAAATTCACTTGAAAGATATTAAGGAGTGTATTTAAACATCCGTATAGTTTAAGTGTTAAAGTAAGTTGTGCTGCCAAGTTTAGAGGTTTTTTTTTTTGGAAAAATGCATAAGTACCCCCCCCCCCCTCAGCCTATACCCGAAATCCCAGAGACACACATAACCTTTACTAAGGGTCCTATTACTCCCCCCCTCCCCCCCCCCCCCCCCGAACTTATTTTATATGTAATATTCTACCCCTTTTTGGCCTACGTGACACTATCTTTGTGAGCCCAGTGCATGTTGACATTTTTTTCAAGATAGTGCCACGTAGGCAAAAAAGGGGTAGAATATTATAGATAAATTAAGTTCGGGGGGGGGGGGGTAATAGGACCTTAGTAAAGGTTAGGTGTGTCCTTGGGATTTCGGGCATAGGTTAGGGGGTACTTATGCATTTTCCCTTCTTTTTTTTTTAATGTATTTTCCCTATTAAAAATAATTTTGACTTTTATTTGTTCACTTCTTTTAGAAGGTTGGGGGTGGGGGGGGGGGGGGATTCTTTGAACATTAATTATCCACTTTAATATATCAATTTAAATATTATCTTTCTTATGTTATATTCCTAACATTACTACAAATTCTCCAAATCATTTCTTATTTCCCTTTGAAACGTAAGTAGTGAATATTATACAGAATGTATTTTCTATATATAGATCAATATACAAAATATATGATTTAACTTTTGATTTATATATATATAAAAAAAAATTCCTTGCAAGCTATTAAAGTAAGCTACTTATAAAATTAACATTGTTTGTAAGTTGTTTGTAAAAATTTGGCAAAAGGCATAAATTGCACCCAAAAGTCATTTACACACTTTAACTAATGAGGCGATCTATTACACACCTTAAGTACATAAAAGTGTATTTATTTTCCCCTTCCGTCACCCAACTCAGGGCGCGTTTCGCTCCACATAGTTGAGCGTGTCAACACGTATGCTAATAAAGTCTTTTTTATTTATTTTTTTAATTAAGAAACCCAACCCAACGGTTATATTCCCATTCTCTTCTTATAACCCACCCACCCGACCCTAATGAACAGGAACCCTAAATTTTCACCCAAAAATTTGAATCAAGAACCCTAAATTCAAACATAGTTCAAAATTCCTTCTTTTGAATCAAAGGTAACTCTTTTTCATTATTATTCATTCATCACTTTTCCATTTTGATTCATTCCTCTCTTTTTCACTTTGATTTGTTTCTATCTATTTCGTAATTTTTTTGAATTTTTAGTTGTTTGATTCGCTGTAATTCTTATTAAGGTGCTACAATGGTTCGAATAAGCTTGACTAGGCTCTGTTTGCTAGAGGAAATCATGAATTGGAAGAGGTACGATGCAAACATGGATTTGTTTTGCCTTTGCTGACCTCTTGGACCCCAAGAAATCCTAGTAGAAGATATTGGGGTTGTCCTTACTATGGGGTAAGTTAATTTTTTTAAGAGTTGAATGATTTGTTTTGTTGTTTCAAGAGCCATAGAATGATTCGTTTTGTTTTATAAGAATGCTAGATCATGCGATTTTTGGCTTTGGAAGGATGATTATATTGATCCAAGTTCCAAATTTGTGATTCTCAAGTTGCTGGGAAGAATTGTTGAGCTTGAACATAGTGTTGAATCTTCTCAAAAAGTTGAAACTTCAGATAAGGAAATCAACAAGCCTACTAAGTCGACCAAAACTGTGGAAAGCAAAATAGCTATGAACAAGATAGAGTCGAAAATGGACAATTTTGATGATGATTTGAAGAAGATGAAAGCAATTGAAAAGAAATGGAAAAACAAATTGGCCAAGTCCAAGAAAAGGGAGAAACAACTTTGGATTGCTCTGTTGTGTGCTTGTATTTTAGGTGTAAGTTTAGTATTTCAAGGAGTATTTTTTCTGAAAGGAGAAGGAGATTCAAGGAAATTGCCATGATCTCTTCTTGTACCAAAAAATTGCATTATTGTGTTGAACTTGTAAGGATTTTGTGTAATGAAAAGATGTTGGTTGAATTTGTTTGTGTAATGAAGAATTTGCAAGGCTTCCCTTATCTTAATTTGTCTCATTGATGTTGGCGAGTATTTGGTTTTGTATTTGGGCATAAACTATACATTTAGTGTAAACTATACGTTTGTGTAGCCACTGCTAAAGTAGTCACTAATTACCCTCCATAAACACAGAATCATTAATCATCAACTAAAAGAGAAGCAATATTGTTACATAAACAGACATCCATAACTGCAAAATCATTAATCTCAAAATAGAAGTTAATAGTTGTCAAAGCAGTTACATAATCAAACACCAAAAATTAAAATGCAATCACAGCTGCCAATTCATTGTCTTAAATATAAGGGACCTAAATATGGAT
Organism: Solanum commersonii; assembly: GCA_029007595.1. Taxonomy (NCBI): domain Eukaryota; kingdom Viridiplantae; phylum Streptophyta; class Magnoliopsida; order Solanales; family Solanaceae; genus Solanum; species Solanum commersonii. Next base: position 1,293,138 of record JAJTWQ010000033.1, read on the forward strand.
AAAGTGCATTGCATTGTCTATCAACCAACAAAACATAATGTCTACATTGCATTACCAACAAAAATCTACCAAAACAAGTTAGATTGCATTAGATGTTGTGAGCATTAAAGCTCTCTTGGCTAAAATAAGCAGCCTTAGACCTAGTCTCAATTTGTTTTCTCCCCTCATCTCTTTAAGTTGGCTTGAGGTCATAGCTTGTTTTCTTTTCCATTTCACACCACATGTTGGTTTATGCCCAAGATCTCTAGTGACAAATGTTGAAGACTTCACATTTCTAAATCTTTCACTAGGCATTCCAGGCTGTTCAAATGAATATAAATAATCTTAATTTGTGATTAAAGTAAAAATAATAAACGTTATTTAAGTATAGTAATAGGGAACTTACATTAATAATAGTAGCACCACTTTTTGTGTGTAGTACACCCATTCCAACCATTCTTATTCTGCTAGCAACACTACCTAAAAAAAGCAACAAACTATTCAGTAAAGCAACTTATTTAAAAATTATACATGAAGTAAGTAAAGGAAATTATATCACTTTTTCTGTTGAACCCTTTGATCTACCCCTTCTTTTTTCAGTTGGAGCATTAGGTGTTGCTTTTGGGCCAGCAGTTTGTGTTGATGTTGGTGCAACATCAGGGGTTGCTCTTGGGCCAGCAGGGCCAACAGTTTGTATTGATGTTGGTGCAGCAGCAACAGGTGTTGCCCTTGGGCTAGAACTTGGTCCAGAAGGAGGTCTTGAACTTGGTCCAGCAATAAAGTTTGTGCTAGAAGCAGGTGCACCAAAAAGACACTTTCTTTTATTGTGACCCTTGTTATGACAAGTGTTGCATAACATCTCAACCCCTTTTTTGGATAATTTTTCAGTTTTACTGGTTTCACCTTGCTCTTGCTTCCTTTTCTTAGCAGGCTGGTATTTTCTTAACAAGAGGTGGTATTACAGAGATGTTTTGTGATTCTAGCCACATTTTCAGATTCATAACTGGTTGAATGAAGTAGTTGTATGTCTTCAGGTATGTTTCTCTGTTATACCAATGAGAAATGTAGTTGATTGGGTCCAATTTTCTATGGTGAAGAGTAGTTATTGCATAAGGACATAGTATGTCTTTCAACATCCATGCTCTACAACTACATGTTTGCCTTTGAATATCTACAACATATATGTATGGTCCATGAAGTACCTCATACCCTGTATCTGAATTCCATTCAATGCTACATTTCATAGACTTAGCTGTGTTATCTTGTAGAACCTTCATTGCCATTGGAGAAATGTCACAGATCCAAGTATTGCAAAACTCTCTCATCTGCTCTATTATTTTCATCATTCTCACCCTAATTTCTTCAAGCATTGTAATTATAGTCTTATGCCTTGCTGCTAATATCCATGAATTGAAACATCCAACCATGTTATTATCTACAACATCACATTTTGAGGTAAAATTGAAGTAAATCTTGCTCCATCTTTCAGGATTATAATACAGCAAGTGATCAACTATATTATTGCCCAACCTTTTCATATAACTAATGTTATCCTTTAACTCAGCCTCAAAAGTAGACCTTGCACACCTCCAAAAACATTTCTTTCTCTCAAGACCTCTCTATCTCTTTGACCAGTTAGCAATGATGTGTCTAGCACACATTTTATGCTCAACATTTGGCAAATGATCAGTTATGGCAATTTCAAGACCCTATAAGAAAATTCAAGACATGAAACTAAAAAACTAAGACATTAAAGAAACTAAGACATTCATAAATAAATTCAAGACATGAAATAAATAAAAAAATCAATAAATATTCTAACCTTTTGCATATCTGATATGATTGTGAAGTCTGTACCATCTCCCAACTGAAGATTTTCCTTTAGAAGTTTGACAAACCAAGCCCAAGTAAACTTATTTTCAACTTCAACTAATGTCCAAGCCAGTGGAAACATTTGATTGTTCCCATCTTTACAAACAACAACCAATAATTGACATTTAGATACTCATTTTAGAAAACAACCATCCAAACCAATGCACCTCCTACAACCAGCCAAGAAGGACTTCTTCATTGCATCCTTAACTCAAGAACATAGTCACTCATTAACTCATGTGATACTTTGTTTCTTGCTCTCCTACATATTGTTCTCCCAACATAGAAATCCAATTATTTTTTTAATAAACTCTTGAAACTCAAAGATTCTAATGTCAGGTTGTTCCTTTATCCTTTCACTGTAGTGACTAGATAAGAACTTGCTATTACAAAGCTTGTTCCTATTAGTAAGATCAGATTTGTGAATTCGATTGTATGTCTTTACAACAAAATTATTTGTCCTAGAATCAAAGCTAGCAAATAAAATCCAAGAACAACCAATTGTACAACTAACCCTTACCATTGTTGGTTCATTAATACACATTTCGATTGCAACATGTTCAGCAACAACATATTTGGTAACATTAGATCTAAACTCATTAACACTTTCAAATACAAGACCCAATTCCCACACTATTTTCTGAGAAGATACATCAAATACAACTCTATTCACCTTCTTTCTCCTTTTTGGCTTAACTCTCTCTCTTTGTTGAACCTCTTCTTCATCATCACTGAAAGCATCTGGATCTGTTTCAAAACTGGCAGCTTCATCCAGGGATAATAAGGCTCATCACCAGTTAGCTTGCCTTCTAAGTTGTTTCTTTTACCACTTGTAGATTCATCATATCTAATATCTGACCCTTTTTTTTTGTTCCTAACTTGACATGATCGGGCAATAAAGCTCTTTCTCCCTTTTTCCTTCTCTTTCTTTTACTCTTTTCTTTCCTAAAACTTCTCACCTCATCTACATCACTCCTATTAAATCCCCCATTCAATAATTCTCTATCTGAATCTTGTTCATTAGAAGGATGGACAGGGTCAGAAATTGAATCAGGATGGACAGGGTCAAAAGTTGGATCAGTAGAAGGATGGATAGGGGTTGGAGTTTAATGAATAAAAAGAGGAATATTTGAAGTAGTGAAAGAGTGTACATGAGAAGATGTATTTGAATTGGCAGGGGCAGGGGCATGATTTGCATTTTCTTAGGACTCATGTGTTGGTTCTAATTCAACATCAAAAGATGCATTAGGCCCACTATTTTGAGATGCTCCCTCACCTACTCCACTTTCCCCATATTCCAATGAAGGTGGGATCAAAACTGGATCAGCAACAAAGTGACACACAAAACAGTCCAAAATATCTCTATGACTTAAACACTCAGCAATTAAAGTAGTATCATAGTCAGATTTTATTTCTAACATAACAGTACTTTTAGGAAGTTTCAATATAACACACATTGTCCAGGTTTATACCCCAACTCTTTCAGACAATCCTTCACTATAAGATAACCTATCTATATCAACATCTAAAAACGCATAAACTCCTCCACCATGATATGGTTTCCCCTTGTATTCCTTTTTTCCAATCTTCATAACACCACCGTGGTAAAATCTCAAAGTAATAAATTCAAAATACATTTTAACCTGAAAATAATGTTAACAGTTGACCTTCAACAACAACGACAAAACGTATACAATAACATAATTCATACAACAACAAAGGGGAATCATGTGAATGAAAGACGACATACAGTAAACTTGAAAAAAAAAATTAAAGACAAAATAACCCTAAGCTAAAAAGTATGAACTATGAAGTAACCCTAGAGATGTTTGACTGACCTTTCAGATATGGAGACGACAACATGCTATGAACGATGAACGCCTCGATTGTATCCACCAAACCCTAGTAACCACCGATTTGCTTCCACCAAATGATGAATGCCTCAATCGACAACACACCAATGTTCTTCAAATGTGACAATGAAAACTTGATTAGATGGTTAAAACTACAAGGATGCTTCAAAAACACTACAAAATCAAAGAAATCTTTAGCTAAAAATAAGATTTACAGACGAAATTTACGATTAGGTTTTGGTGTTCTCAGAGAAAGGAAACGGGTGGGTGAAATAAATGGACTAGGGTAAAATAAAATGGATTTGGGTGAAAAAAATCGAGTTTGGGTGAAAAGAAATGGATTTGGGTCAAATGAATTGGATTGGGGTCTTTTACTACGTGGCTTCACTTGGAGGCGAGTGGCTCTCACTCTATGCATAATGTCTTGGGTTGGGTGACGGAAGGAGGAATAATATACTTTTATGTTCTTAAGGTGTGTAATAGGTCGCCTCTTTAGTTAAAGTGTGTAAATGACTTTTGGCTACAAGTTTAGTGGGCAATTTATGCCTTTTCCTAGAAAATTTCAAAAAATTATATGCACCCATCATTTTATTCTCCATCTTTAATATATATCGCATTTTTTCATTTTAAATCAATTTAAAAAGTGATACTACTAACAATTTCATTTAATTATTTCATTTTATACTTAATAAAATTATTTATATTCATATTCATATAAATTTTCATTTTCTTTATAAACTTCATATTCAATCAAACATTTCAACATAAGTTAAAAAAAAACGAGTACAATAGTATTTATGTATTTTACTTAATTTTTCATTGACAAAAATTGTTATCACAAGTTCGAATTATGAGATCAATCACTTACTAAATTAAATGTCTATAATAGATACTTATGGTCCGATTCTCGTGGAAACACAGTGCAAGCTGGAGGTTAATGCTAAACTTTTTTAAATGCCCTGGTGCAGTACCGGGGCTGCTTACGATGTGAAGATAGGAGAAAACGTGGGTACTTCAGGTTCCACATCTTCTCCAAAAATCTTTCCTTTTCGTGGGGTCTTTAGCTTTATTCCTCCTCCACCACAAATCCCCTCTCCCCCAAAAATAGTAATAAAATTATAAAGCAAAAAAGGTAGATAAACCCCTTTCATTTCTTCAAGTTTACACTTGATCCACTGATGAACAGTCAAAAACTTGTTTTGGGTTGAAGGGAAGTTGATTCTTGAAAATACCCAATTTGCAAAAACTTGTTTTTGATTGAGGGGTAGTTGATTTTTGAAAAATACCCAATTTGCTAAAAACTTGTTTGGGGTTGAGGGGTAGTTGATTCTTGAAAAATACCCAATTTGCTAAAAAGTTGTTTGGGGACTTTTGGGGTTGAGGGTAGTTGATTTTGGAGGATATCCAATTTGCTATTGGGAGTATAGAGGGAGATGGTGGAAAGTTCAATTGGAGGGGTGGTGCCAGCAGTGAAGGGGGAGGTGATGATGAGGATGGGGGACAAAGAGGAGGGGGGTAGTGTAAGGGATGAAGAAGTTGGGACAGTGACAGAATGGGAATTGGACAGGGAATTGTTGTGTCCTATATGTATGCAGATCATAAAGGATGCATTTTTAACAGCTTGTGGACATAGTTTTTGTTATATGTGCATAGTTACTCATCTTCACAACAAGAGTGATTGCCCCTGTTGTTCTCATTATCTCACTACCAGTCAACTCTATCCCAATTTCCTTCTTGACAAGGTTTGTTCAGTTTAATGTTGTCTCTTACTAGCAATTATTCATGCATTTTTTTGTAGTACTTATTGAAAATGTGCCCAGTAAAGTTGAATGGATAGCTAACATAGTATAGTAATTGTTGTTCAGTATAGTGTTCATATTGACTGTTGAGCACTGAAATATAAGTAGCTGAGCTGACTTAAGTACATGGTGTTGAAGGACATAGTACAATCACAATTTTGTAGTATTGGCTGAAAATGTGCTCAGTAAAGTGGAACAGATATTAGTTATTCATATAACCAATGTTTTATGTGAAAATGTTTGGGTGAAGATGTGGACGACCTCCTCCTTCAATGTCCGGTGACAACTTGCTTTTGGTGTGAGATTTTGAGATGGTTCTGCCTACCATTGGTGATATTGGGCATAGTGGAGGAGGTGTAGAAATAAATTTTGTACAACTAAGTAGTAGTCTTTTGTCCCTTATTTTCTTTTGGTGCACCCAAGATGTTCCTTTCTGAGTTTCTGTATAGAAAATAGGGTATTGTTAGTGTTAAATTAGGTCTTAGGCCTAACTCACACCCCAAAAGCTAGCTCAAAGGGAGGAGGATTGCCCAAGCCTTTTAAGGAGTCCACCCATCTCATTAACCACCGATGTGGGACTTTTGTCATTCTTTAACACCCCACCTCACATCCAGTGCTTAGCATTTGGTGCGTGGGCAATTTTTGATTTTGGGGGCCCCAACATCGAGTGAGACGGGCCCTGCTCTGATACCATGTTAAATTAGGTCTTAGGCTTAACTCACACTCCAAAAGGTAGCTCAAAGGCTTAGTTGCGCGGACTCTTCACTTTTGATGCCGCACCCATCTCGGATTCTTCAAAAATACACTACTTTTGGCGAATCCGACAAGCACCCGTTGGCATTTTTGAAGAGTCCGAGCAACATAGCTCAAAGGGAGGAGGATTGCCCAAACCTTTTAAGAAGTCCACCCATCTCATTTGATGTGGGACTTTTGTCAGTCTTTAACAGTTAGTAGAAAGCTATTACTCCCTTGGTCCCAATTTATGTGGCACACTTTAAGTTTTTGTTTGTTCCTATAAGAATGTCATCTTTCTATAATAAAAAACAATTAATCTTTAAAATTTTCATTTTACCCTTGAAATGATTTATATCCATACAAATGGCTAAAGCTTTTTTTTTTTGATGAAGTAATTGGTTTAATCATAGAAGTCATCAAGAAGATGCAGAGATATACAAATAGAGAGTAAGGTTACATTGTAGCTGCAAAAAGCAAATGTGAGACCTTGTTAGCTACATTACAGGAGCACTATCTTAGGTACAGAGAGCTAACAATTGATTTGATGGGGGTCATATATGCCCAACTAAAGAAAGTAGACATTTTGCTTTAAGGGAGTGGCTGGCAATTGATTTTCCATCAAAGCATCTACTGTTCCATAACCATTCTCCAAATTTATTTGATGGAGTTGTCAACTTCCCAACTTCCCCAGGTTTCAAAAGCCTCATTGGTACTGTTTGGCATAACCCAACTAATTCCAAAAAGAGAACAGAACATGCTCCAAAAATTTGTTGCAACTATACAGTGTAGAAATAAGTGATTGTTGATCTCTTAACTCCCTGTGACACATATGGCATCTGTTGACCATCTGAATCTTCCTTTTCATAAGGTTGTCTTGAGTCAAACATTTCTCATAGAGTACAGTCCAGCTGAAAAACAGATGATTTTAGGAGGTAATTTAGTTTTCCAGATCAACTTCCCAGGTTACAGATAAAGTTTGTTTTAGACCCTAAATTTCAAAAGTCTTCCTTTCTTTCTTAAACTTTGTGTCAAGTCAAAACGGTGCCTTATAAATCGAGACAGAGAGAGTATCATTTTGTTCCTTTCTGATTGACTTCTTGTATATGGGCACTTACTTTTCCCACACATGAATTTATTAATTAAAAAAATGTATAGAAAATTGGTTATCGTTCGTTGAATAAACTTATTATGACATAGATTCTCTACTTTTTGATACATTACTTGTATACAGGAGATTCTCCATTCTTTATTAAATTATTTACCTTATAAAAAACATTAGAAAGATCTCCAACAGGGACATAACAACATTTTAGTAGCTCTCCTTTTATGTTATATGGGAATTATGTCCTTTCTTCTAATCATACTGCACATTTTTCTCTAATAGGTAGACGAGATTCTGCTGAAAAAATAAATTTTGACTTCAAAGATGTTATATTGGTTTCTTTAGAGGACAAATCTCTATTTCGATGCAAGTTTGACAATTTCAGTCTTTTTCTAATTAAGGGTTTATTATTTATTATTTGAGGTAAATCCAAAATTGTTCGAATTGTGTAATCATCAATTAGGGGGTCCACAGTCCTTATATTTTCTATCCTTTTGGAAATGGATTTGAGCGTCTAGGATCTCTTTTAAAGTGCCACACATAAAAACCTTGAACTTATGTGAAGGGGGGTTCACCCATCTCACAAGCATACACTTATCTAGGGTAATCCTTTGCCACTTATAATAAGTACATTAACTTACCATACATATATTTATCAAGGGCTTCTTCCGCTTCTCTATCATCACTTTAATTTAGAAAAGAAACATTTTCTTTGTGTAAGAAGAAAGAAAGGTACTTCTCAAGAAAGACGAAAGAAAGAAAAAAATGTGGTAAGCAATTAAGCAGTTAAATATGTTGTTAGGTCCCTTGGAAAACAAAAGTGGTCCTTCAGAGATGGTTTGCACAATGCTCAAAATAAAGATTAGGATGATATGCTTCCATCAGTTCAAAATGTTGGACTCATTAGAGTCCAAATTATTTGTTCCTTCATCTTTATGGCCTTTGAACATATTTCAATTATAGGTTTTGTTGATTTTTTCTGCATTTAAATCTCTCTTAGAATTGTTAGCAACCATTCTCATTTTATTTTCTAGTTTCTTTTCCATTTTGACTGGTAAGGTTTAAGTTTCATTCACTTTCAAGTACCAGTATCAGTATGCCTTTACGATCTAATAAACTGTTGCTAAGAGATATTAATGTTGTATGGTTGCATCTTGAAATGATTTACTTCACTATGCAGCTTATTGTTAAAGGTTTCTCTGTACCACCTTTGTAGCTATTGAAGAAGACATCTGCTCGTCAGATTTCAAAAACTGCATCCCCTGTTGAACAATTTCGTCATTCATTGGAACAGGTGAGTCTGTTTTCTCAATCTCTTGGTGAAGTCATGATGGCATTAGTCTCCGATGTTTGCTTTTGTTTTGACACTACTAAATTTAAGATTGTTTTATGAAGGACTCCCTGTTCAAATTTGCTATTTTTTTAATGAAAATTCGGGTGATCTGGTTTATATGTTGTTTGAGTTATTGTACTCTAATCTAACTTTTAGCTGTGGCCTGTGCCTGAATTCTTGTTTTAGTTTTGGCATCTCTTATTTTGGCTCTATATTTTAAGAAAGAGCATATTAAATTTTGTTATCCAAATTCTGTTTAGGGTGTAACTATTTGTTTATTATATTAGTTAGGTTTGTTTAAGTTGACTCAATTATTGAGCTGTCAAAAAGTCGGATTTCTGAATTCTCGTAAGGCCATCCTTGTAGCGTATTGGCTTGTGATTTATGAGTAGTTCTCACTTCTTCTTAGTGCTTGATGGTGGATGGCATTTTAATATTTATTCAATTGGCAGACTAATCTTTAATTAGATGCCATTCTTTTGTGAAAACAGAGATGAGATTTATCTTTGAATTGAAGTAGGGTGATAATGTCAGTCTACAAATAGGTGTGATATAATTAGTAGTTGAAATCACCATGGTCCACCAATTCTTTTTATGAATTTCGAGAAATACAATTTCTTGGTTACAGAAGCAGCTGGAGCAGGAAAGTGGAATATACTCTATTATGGCTAATTTGACGGATTGGAGTCATAGGCCTTTTTCTTGATTAAAAAAAGAGAAGAAAAATGGCTTTTGAAGGCACAGATTTTTTTCCCTCTAGACTGGATCACTTATGACAGTCCTACTGACATAGACAATTGGGTCAACTTTATACAGAAGACTTGGTGAAAAAAAGCTTCATACAGAAGACAAGTTTTTGTACTCCATATACAGGGTTGTAGGGGTGGGGTGGGGTCTCCCCTTTTTTACTCCTTTTGTACAGAAGTGGAAGTAGGGTACGACTTTATCAATAAAAATGAAAAAAGAGGTGGAAGTAGGGTTTAGGGAGTGTGCCAAAAACAAAAGCAGAGGGAAAGTATAGGGAATGAACTTTGGACATTGTCAAATTGGACATTAATGAAGTTACAAATTGCTTGTTGGAGTATTTAGGGTGTAGTAAGTATGGTGATACATGACTGGAGATGGGATGTGTTTGCCGAGGTGAAAATTGAATGGGACCAAAGAGAAATTGCAATGGCACTTGAAGGAGATGATGTCTGATTTGTAGTGTTCATAGGCTATGGCAATGGCAAAAGGTTTTCTTGTTGTATAGACGAATGGGTGGAGTTCGTAGAGACCAGAGAATCATATCATTTTGTAAATTCTCTACCTTTTGGCATATATCTTGTATACAACCATTGTGGCCATGTTTTTTTTTTTTTTTTTAAAACCGAGAAATCCGTTTGTGAGCCGCCCTTTGGACCAATCATAGCCTTCTAAACTCAGTGAATAATGGGCCCGCTCCTCTACCCTTCTCCACTTAAATACCGGGCTTCGCTTTGCATGTGGGGCTTGAACCTGTGACCTAAGCCACAAATCCTCCACCTTTTTCCACTAGAGCTAAGCCTTGGGGGCCATTGTGGCCATGTTATGAATCAAAATACATATTTTTAATTTAAAAAAAAGGTTTCTGCGAAAAGAAGGGTTAAAAGTGAATTGGTAAAAATTGGGTTAAACTATCTACAATCAAAAAACAGAAAAAAAAGAAGGTAAACCATGTCTATTGTGGTCTTGAAGTTGTGAATCAAAATTTCATATCGTAATTTAGACATGTAAAAATAGTTTCTTCTGATATAGTTACTTTGTGGTTCTGATTCTTCTCCATGGGTCAAATGTGGGTAGCTTGAGGATGCTTCATATTCAATCCGAGAGGAGTTAAAAACCCAATAAAGATGCATTCCTTAGTCCTCCAGTCTTACTTCCTAACTCAATAACCAAGGGTCCCTTTTCTTTTCATTTTACTTTTGTCCTCAATTTAACTATGAAAGTGATTGGTGCAACTGCTTGAAAGATCAGATTATGGAGCTCTGCATTTATGTCACTGCACTTAGAACCAGACATAACATTTCTAAAACGCTATTTTCCCAGTTCTTTTTATTGGCATGTATGGAATAAATCATACACCTATAAATATTCAACTGTCAGTATCAGTTTTGTGCAGAAGCTTGAGATGTGACACTTGTTATATGCTTAGACAGGGTTGTGAAGTGTCAATTAAGGAGCTGGATGCTCTATTGTTGATGTTGTCAGAGAAGAAGAGGAAATTGGAACAGGAGGAAGCAGAGCGAAATATGCAAATTCTGCTAGACTTCTTACAGATGTTAAGGAAGCAAAAAGTCGATGAACTCAATGAGGTATGTAATTGTTTTAATACCACCTAGAGAAAAAGAGTCAAGAAGGAGAACAAAGATTTATCTTAAAGAAAAAAAAAATGTATTATGGTAGAAAAGGGTATGGCCATATGCTAGATTTTGGTTTTGCACTCTTATGTGAGTTGAGTGCCTTTTGCTGGCTTTCCTACTTCTATTTGGTTAACCTTATTACCATTTGGTCCCTTCTCCCTAAATAACTTCAAGATATATTATACTAGATAATGGTGCCCCGTGCATATGTGCCCGTGCATATAATATAAATGATATGTTTTGGGGCTAATAACTGAGTTTTTGAAGCGATTGTTTGCGTGGATAAAGGAATAAGTTTTTTTATCACAAACTTGTACTTTCTTTGACACTATTAAAATGGACCCAATATATGTTATTTTTGTTATCTCAATTTATGTGACACAAATAAAATTTGGAGAGTCATCCAAATTTTCATATTTTTTTAAAAAATGTTTTAAGTTATTAATTATTGAGATTTATAATATTTTTATGTACATTACTGGTGACTTTGTCCTAATTTATGTGATAGGGATAAAATTACAAAATTAACCCTTTTAAAATGTCTTTTAGATATTTTAAGTTGTTAATTATTATTACTTATAATACTTTTTTGATAATTTTAAAATGATATGTGTTATTTTTTCTGTCCTAATATATGTGAGCCCGATAGAATTCTAAGAGTGAACCTATTTTATTATATAGCTTTTAAATATTTTAATTTGGTAATTATTATAATTTTTAATGCTGTTTAAGTCATTTGTAAATGATATATGTTGCTTCCTTTGTCCCATTTTATATAGTATAAATAAAATTCCCAAAACCAACTCAATTTTTAATATATTTTTTTAAATATTTTAAACTATTAATTATTGCGATTTATAATATTAAAAAAATTAAATAGAAAATGTACAAAACTTGTATCAGCCTAAAAAATGACGACGATAATTTGAAGCCTACAGAAAGCAATAAGGTTATACGTAATTTTAAATACTTAATATATGTTACTCCGTTTGTCTCAATGTATGTAGCATAGATAAAATTTCAAGAGTCAATCAAATGTTGTTAATTGTTAAGCTTTACAATACATTTTAAGGATGATACATAATTGTTAAGCTTTACAATACATAAGGATGATACATATGAAATTTGAAGTTAATCAATTTTTTAGTATGTTTTTATATATTTTAAGTTGCTAATTATTTTTAGTTAGAGTATGTTTAACGTAAATATATTATAAATCACAATAATTAACAAGTTAATATAAAAAAAACTTATAAAAAATTCATTGACTTTTGAAAATTTCATTTGTATCACATAAATCAGGACAAAGCGAGTAATATATATGAAAATTACATAAAATGTATTATAACTCACAATAATTAGCAACTTAAAATATCTATATATCTATATTTCTCCCAATTTATGTGGTATAGATGAAATTTTGAAAGTTAACAAAAACTTTTTATATGTTTTCAAATATTTGAAGCTATTAATTATTATGATTTATAATACTTTTTAGATAAAAAATTTATTTATATAAAGTGTAAAAGGAATTTTTTTTAAAAAGGAAACATAAATGCCAGCAGGAGTCTAATCTATGTTAATTTCTATGTTTTAATTATTGTAATACCGATTGAATTGGGAGAGCCAACTAAATTTTTTTAAAGGGTTTTTTTCATAAATTTTAAGTTGTTAATTATTATAATTTATAATATTTTTATTAATTTTAAACCAATATATGTTTTTCTCTGTCTCAATTACATCAGACATATGGAATTTGGAGAGTCACCTAAAATTTAAAAATATGTTAAGTTGTTAATTATTATACCTTATAGTACTATTACGTGATTTTCAAATAAAATATGTAATTTTTTTATTTCAATTTATATGTCATTGATATAATTACATATATGATGCGGCATCTCTCTATGACCAGTATTTCTATTCATCTTTTTTCTCCTTTTTTTGACATTTTATCTTTGTTTTGTATTTTTTATTTGAATTGATATTATTGGACAATTTAACACCATTAATTACCTACCTCATTTGGGCCCATTTATATATATATATATATATATATATATATATATATATATATAAAATAAGTGGAAATATCTACTACTTAGCACATGACAAGTGTTGGATGATATGTGCTTAGATAGTGTTGTACATTCTTCTTTTATGGTTGTACCTTTAAAATTTATATTATTGGACAATTTAACACCATTAATTATCTACCTCATTTGGGCCTATTATATATATATATATATATAAGCCACAATGCAAAGATTTTTATAGTATTTAGTTACATTGTAACTATCTTGTTAGCTTTCAACGAAAAGGAGTATTTCTTTTAAATAATAAATATGTCATTGTATGAGCTATTTATTACTCATTCCTTTTGAATTTGTTAATCTGATTTTGATCTGACACATAGTTTACGAAAGTAAATTAGATTTTGAGAAAAAACATTAAGTGATACTTGAAGTTGTCCCAGATTTTCAATGTACAATGCTATTATTCTCATAATTAGTGTTATTTATATTATTTTCTTAATTACATTTTTTTCTTTCGTTTAATTATTTATTTGAAGAAATTAGTTATTATAACTTTATAAGAATTACACATGTATTTTTACATAATTGATTTGTTATTTTTAAATTTTTTGGATCTTTCTTCATCTTAAAGTTTCTATCTATATGTAATAATAAAGCTAAAATAGAAGATGTGGGGTGACACCTTGTTAGCAATAGATACTTATTTATTCTTATCAATGTTTTTGACATTTTTTGTTATTTTTTCCTTAAAATAATTGTTGCCTCAATTTTTAGTTTTAGTTTTATTTTTTTAGCATTTAATTTTAAAAGACTGAAAAATTTATATTGAAAATTTAGAAAATATAAAAAATAATTTATTTAACTCCTATCATCATCAATAATATTATTAATTTGTTTTACTTCTTTTCTTGATCTTCATTTCATCATTAATGTAATTTATATTATTTTCTTAGAAGTTAGGATTACTATTTATTTAATTTTTAAAAATTTTGAATTATTTTGTCATACTAAATACAACATGTTTTATTATAATTACATTTAATATATTAATCAATATGTTGTACGAATGAAAAGAAAATTATCATTTCACAAAAACAAAGGTTAAAATATAATTTATTATGATTAAGGAAAGATAAAATTATTATTCTAATATCCATAACCATATATAATACATTAAAAATTAATTGAAAAGCTGTAAATGGAAAAGGAATCACCATTTAAGGAATCATTATTTTTAAATTTTTGGATCATTTCTTCTTCTAAAAGTTTCTATTGATATGTAACAATAAAGTTAAATAGAAAATGTAGTAACACCATTCTTAGTAATAGATACTTATTTATTTTTATCGACAATTTTGGTTATATTTTTCTTTAAAATAATTATTGCCTTGATTTTTTATTTTATTTTTAACATTTATTTTTAATTTTAAAAGATTGGAAATTTTATGTTAAAAATTTAAATAATAGAAAAAATGATTTATTTAACTTTTATCATCATCAATACTACTAATTTATTTGACGTTTTTTCTTAATCTTCATCTCATCATTAATGTTATTTATATAATTTTCTTAAATCACTGATTTTTTTCCTTTTTAACTCTTTTATATATATAAAGTTGGATATGTAAATGATGATGTGACATTTCTTAGAAGTTAAGATTACTATTTATCTAATTTTTCCAATTGTTGAGTTCTTTTGTCATACTAAATACAATATGTTTTATTATAATTACATTGAATATAGTAAACAATATGTTCTAGGAATTAAAACAAAATTATCATTTCAGAAAAATAAATGTTAAATTATAATTTTATTATGATTAAGGAAAGATAAAGATATTATTTCAATATCCCATAACCACATTCAATACATTAGAAATTAATTGGATATAACTGTAAATGGAAAATGAATCACTATTTAAGGAAAATAAATGTTTGCAATACCATAATAATTAAGGAGAGAGTAAGATATTATTTTAATAACCTAATTCGAAACTTTTAATCTACTACTCAATTAAAAAGAAAATGCATTTAATAACATTAAAAAGTTATTAGTTTAATATTTTTTCTCATTGTACTAATTAAATTCAATCAATCTTAATTTTAAAGATAAAATAACAGCTTCATTTTAATTGTTATCAATATATTTTCAAAAATTATCGTGAAAAGGCATTTCTTGCAGCTTATTTTAATTTTCATATACTATTATTATTTTTTCTGTCATTTTTCAATGATTTTTTATTTCAATTTAAAATTTAATGTTTATTCTCAAAACTGTGATGGTACAAATTAAGGTGTAGTAGAATATAATAAATGATGATTCTTCTACTAAATAAGAAGATATAACAAAATTGAAAGGGTGGAGTTTTTTTTTTTAAATGGATAGGAAATTCTATTAAGGTATCATTATGTCATTATTCAATATATTTTTAATATAAATTTCATTTGCTGATGCATTTGTTTAGTACTCCCTCTGTCCCTAATTACTTGTTCACTTTTTCTTTTATAGTTGTCTCTAATTACTTGTCCATTTTGACAAATCAAGAAAGAACATTTTATTTACCTATTATACCGTCAATTAAATGATTAATTACTTTGAAAATTGCAGAACTTTTCATCTATTTCATAATTAATAGGGATAAAATGATAAACTCACTATGTCATTAATTGATTTCTTAATAAATGTGTCAATTTAAAAGTGGACAAGTAATTAGGAACAGAGGGAGTATTACAGTGTTATTTGACATTATGAGATATTTCTTAGGCATTTAAGGAGAATGGTACATCGAAATATATATTATATATTAAAGGATCAACCTCATGCAATGGAAGAATTTGTTATTAGCAAATATATTTTAACTTATTTGATAAAAAATATATTCTTCCTCATTTAATAGATGTAAAATTTGTGAAGCTTTATTTTTTTCACAATCTTCATATTATTAAAACAAATAATAATATTACGATTAAACAATAGAGTAAATATAAAATTAATCAAAAATATTTAATTTTAATGATCGCGCGAAGTGCGGTTAAGTTCTCTAATTTAAAACAAAAAAGTAAAATTTAAATGGGTCTACTATAGAATTCCTAGAAATCCAACTTGAAAAATTATGTTAAAAATGGAAAATAAAAAGTAAAATAAATTTAATTGAGAGTTATCCTTCGTCTGTCCCATTTTATGTGACACTTTTTATTTCTTGAGAATCAAATTTGCGTATGATATCTGTAAATTTTTTAAATGAAATTTATATATTTGTAAACTACGTAAAAATCAAAATATTATAATTCATAATAATGAATAATTCAAAATATTTTAAAGATCTCTTTAGTGCTGTGTTGGTCCTCCCAAACTCCCATTTCAAATAAGAGGTACCCATAGAATTTAGAGAGTCAATTAAATTTTTTATATAAGTTTTAAATAATTAAGCTGTTAATTATTTTAATGTATAGTATTACTTATATTATTTTTAAATAAATTTAAATATTATATGTTAGGTTTTTTATCCTAATTTATACGACATTGATAGAATTTAAAGTGTCAAATAATTGTTAATTATTGTAATAATAGATTTAATATGGAGTATTTTAAGTCATTTATAGTATAGTAATTAATATATAATATGTAGTATTTAAGTGGAAGTATTTATAGAATTTGGAAGTTTTAAATAATTGGTTAATTATTCTAATGTATAGTATTACTTATATTATTTTTAAATAAATTTAAATATTATATGGGTTTTTTATCCCACATTATAGAATTTAAAGTTTGATTAAATATATTGGAGTATTTAAGTCATTTATAGTATAGTAATTAATATATAATATGTAGTATTTAAGTGGAAGGTGGTGGGGGCCCACTTATATAGTTTGATAAATATATTGGATATTAGTAATGATTTATAGTATAGTAATTAATAATATATAATATGCAGTATTTAAGTGGAAGTTGGTGGGGCCCACTGTGTTGGTCCTCCCAACTCCCACTTCTAAATAAGAGTAATTATATACAAGTGGTTCTTCACTTTGTGTCTCCTTTAAAGTCTTGGATAGCTGCAGTTTGCTTTCTCCAAATAACAATCTGATTGCCAGTTTGTTGATTTGTGCATTTAATTAGGTGCAACATGATCTGCAATACATCAAACAGGACTTAAATTCAGTAGAGAGACATAGAATAGACCTATACCGGGCTAGGGACCGGTACTCAATGAAGCTTCAAATGCTAGCAGATGATCCTATTGGGAAAAAACCTTGGTCTTCATCAACTGATAGGAACTTTGGTGGTCTTTTCTCCACTTCACGAAATGCACCTGGAGGATTACCCACTGGAAACTTGACATACAAAAAGGTGGACAGCAAAGCTCAAATACGCTCTCCTGGACCACAGAGAAAAGATACTTCAATCAGTGAACTGAATTCACAACGTATGAGTCAATCAGGTCTGGCCGTGGTTAGGAAGAAGCGCGTCAATGCACAGGTTTGTGGTTGCGACATTATGTTACTTCACAAGTTTCTTAACTACTCCCCCTGTTTCATTTCACGTGGCCCTTATACTAAAACTATGTTTTTTGTTTTACTTGTCCCTTGTAACAAATCAAGAGAGATTTGTTATTTTCTTCCAATAATACCCTTCCCACTTGTTGGATCTCACAGGGTATGTTGTTGTAATATTACCCCTATCATTAAGTAACTATATAAAGTAATAGACGTCAAAGATAGATTTCCAAAAGCATAATCAATAAGGATAATTTAGTAAAATAAATCCCTTATAAATACTTTCTTAAAGGGAATGTCAAGTCAACAAATATCAAGTAAAATGAAACGAAGGTAGTCTCAGCTTACTTTTTGCTGTGTTTTCATTGATTATGAAATAGAATGATCTTTGTAATTGATCCAGTACTGGACTCGTGCCTTACCGTGAAATTTGATGAGAAAACAGACTATTCTATGACTACCTTTTGGTCACACATTTCTTGATGAATGCTTCCTTTGTGGTGATCAAACTATGATGATCTCATCACATCCTAGGTTCTCATTTAACTATTTTCAGCTACCCAACTTTTTCCCGTCATATTGGTGCTATCACATTTGCTGATTTTGAAGAAATCTATTGTGCACGAGTCTTCTTGATACTTGATAAGCTATTTTCCATCAGCTCTCAAGCTTTCTTGTTGAGAGATGTAAGCAGTACATATTCCTCCGCCAAGTAATTAGATATATGAACTGCCTTATGCCTATGTTGGTTATGGGTGATCTTTCTGGCCTGCCTTTCTACTCTTTGTTATCTATTTGGTGAATGGTTTTTATGTTTGCTTACAGTTCAATGATCTCCAAGAATGTTACTTGCAAAAGAGACGTCAATTGGCGAACAAATCTCGTGTTAAGGAGGAAAAGGATGCAGATGTTGTACAAAGAGAAGGTTACAGTGAAGGACTAGCAGATTTTCAGTCTGTACTTAGCACTTTCACTCGTTATAGGTATAACTTTTTGTCTGTTATTCGCTGAACATGCTTGCTTTTAAATTGTTGCACTTGTTTCTATTTTTAACCAATTTTTAATTATAGCACTTTCACTCGTTTTAGGTATAACTTTTTGTCTGTTATTCGCTGAACATGCTTGCTTTTAAATAGTTGCACTTGTTTCTGTTTTTAACCAATTTTTAATTTTTTTCTTTAACAGTCGGTTAAGAGTCATTGCTGAGCTTCGGCATGGGGATCTGTTTCACTCGGCCAATATCGTTTCAAGGCAAGTTTGGTCTTTGCATAAAATTGTTGAAAGCTTAAAGTTCTCCTTTTACTGGTTCCCCTGTGTCAGATTTAAATATGGAAATTAGCTGTTAAAGAGGAGAGCTGGCGTTGTGGTTGTAGCGCATAGATCATATCCAGAGTGTAAATATGTCTTCGCTGGAGTGCTGATTTTGTTTAGTCTTGTAAATGTTGTGTTTCTCATTACCTCAGACCTGAAATTACAATCAGACACACAAGAAAAGAAAAAAAAAATCAGAAAATTGTTTTATGATCCATCTCATTCATTTGGTTCTCTTATTTAGCTCTTGTAGGCGAACCTTATTCCAAGAACTAAACTTTAAATATGTTCATATTGCAGCATTGAATTCGATCGTGATGATGAGTTGTTTGCTACTGCTGGAGTTTCACGGCGTATAAAAGTTTTTGACTTCTCTTCAGTGAGTTTTTAATTTATAGCTGGTTTTATCTCTTGATAACATTGGGTGCAATGACATTACTGAATGACATATCATGGATCAATTTCTACTGTTGATATTGCAAATGAGAAAGTGCAAAAGCTATTTTATTCTGAAATTGTTTTTCACCGTTTGATTACTCATAAAAAAACAAGCTGAGATGATCCAAGTGTTAGTTGTTCAAACTCAACGTCAGTGTTAATGAGTGCTTCGGCTCAAATTCCGAATGGGCTTGAAAGCAAACTCAATCACAACAACAACAACTACATGTCAATCCCAAACTCGTTGGGGAAAGCAAGACTCATAAATTTTGTGAAAGTTGAACTTGTGCTGATAAATTGAGTTTGAGCTCGTACCTCAATTCAAGCTCAAATTATATAGAGTATATATTAACAACATATAAAAGTAAAACAACAAATTTTGGAATTAAATGGGGTCATAAAGTTTTTTCGCACTATTAACTTGAAAAATGCATTTAGAAAATAATATGCAAATTGTTACATTATAAATATTTTCAAATGAATAATTGTTGAAAATTAGATTGTTCGATGAATATAAAAGAGCAGAGCTTGAGTTGTACAAGCTCAGCTCCTTTAACGTACTAGCTCAAAATTTAAAGGAGCTCAGAGACCAACAGTTGAGCTCACAAATACTACAGTTCATTCACAACTTGAACAATCAAGACCTTGTTGGTATACATAATGCTTGATAGTATGTGATGTGTGTATATGGAACCTTCCTCAAGGAACAAATTGCGATCACCTTCTTTCTAAAATAATATTCTTCTTGTAAGAGTAGTGTTGCTGCGAATTTGGATGGCAGCAGGTTCCTGGTGGCAGATAGCACATTGCGTGTTTTGTGCATATTTTGTTATAATTTTTTTATATGTTACCTGCACCACATTGATATGGTACTTATGTAGGAGAAAAACACCCAACTGTTGGAGCTAGTTTTGTTTCCATCAATACATACATGAACCTCAAGTAGAGTGTTGCTTCTTCTAATGACACAATCCCCATATTGGCCCTTTAAGTATATAGTCAACCTTTTCAGTGTGCCATGATTGTACCTTCTATTTATCTTGGTTATTTTTTGGTCAAATATAATGTTACCATCTTCAAAAATAAAAATAAAAAATTGTGGTCAAATATTCTGGCAGAGCTCTGCTTTGCATATTGCTCTCATGATTCTGATCTGGCTTGTTATGCTTCTGCATTTCAGGTTGTAAATGAACCTGCAGATGCACACTGCCCTGTTGTTGAAATGTCTACCCGGTCTAAGCTGAGCTGCTTGAGCTGGAATAAGTATACCAAGAACCACATAGCTAGTAGTGATTATGATGGAATAGTAACTGTATGGGATGTGACCACTAGACAGGTGAATCAGTACTTCTGCTAATCAGTTTTCACTGTAGACTTTTTCATCTTCCTACGACTGATACTGATCCTTTCTGGTGTTCAGAGTGTGATGGAATATGAAGAGCATGAGAAACGGGCTTGGAGTGTTGATTTTTCACGCACAGAACCCTCAATGCTTGTATCTGGCAGTGATGATTGTAAGGTATTAAAGGATCACTTCTCACTTGTCAAACACAAAGCTTACCCCTACCTTTGTGGTAGAGAGGCTGTTTCCAATAAACCCTCGGCTCGATAGAAAAGAGAAGAATTCAAAGCTGATAGCAAGAAAATATGACAAACAAAATAACAAGATACAAATCAAAGCATGTCTTGTCGAAAAATCTTGGACCTAGATTCAAAATTTCAGTGTTTGTCTCTACATTTTGGGGCATTACTTCATACTGAAGAAAATCTCTGGGCATAGTATTCCTCCATATTAGTTTTTGTTGTTTTGGTACAAATTATTCTTACTGCTTTCTGGCTAGTTTATTATACAACCATGTTTACCACTGTCTGAGCCAATAACTTGAGTACTTATCTTTTCCCTAACTTGGGTTTGTATCATCATTCTATGCTGCTGCAGGTCAAAGTTTGGTGCACGAAGCAGGAAGCAAGTGTTCTTAATATTGACATGAAGGCAAATATATGCTGTGTAAAATATAATCCTGGATCTAGTGTTCATATAGCGGT
The DNA here is from genome assembly GCA_029007595.1 of Solanum commersonii. Classification (NCBI taxonomy): domain Eukaryota; kingdom Viridiplantae; phylum Streptophyta; class Magnoliopsida; order Solanales; family Solanaceae; genus Solanum; species Solanum commersonii. The sequence continues at coordinate 1,314,517 of JAJTWQ010000033.1, forward strand.
AAATTTATTAATTTTTGAAGAGCTTTCTTTTATTATTTCCACTTCTGCACTGCTGGTCAATGCCTTATTTTGATGTAGTGACCTCTTTTCTTCTCTACTTCCAAGTCTCTTAATACCTTTCTACTCATCGAGCCCATGGGTGATTATCTGTACTTGTGCAATCTGAAAAGACCATGACTGATATTATAGGATTCTATCCTCTACTAAGATGCAATATCTGAACATGTATATATGATTGATTGCTCAACCATGCATGTGTGTCTCTTGATGCTGTTAGGTTGATATCCATGATGAGTTTTTTCTGTGCTCACGCCATTCTCAAATTCGTTATGCAGTTACACATGGATACTCTTTCGTTTATTCCATTATCTATGCAGATTCCATGCTTCCTTATGACATATAACTTCATTTGTGTCCGAAAGATTCCAGACCCTCCATCATGTGTTCCTTAAAAGTTTCTGGATGCTATTTAGAGCATGAATTTCTCATATAGCTCAGTTTTTTGTGCTTCAACCCAAAAAAAGGGAATATATCCTCATGGTGTACATCTCGTTTTCTCTTATAGGTTGGCTCTGCGGATCATCATATTCATTATTATGACTTGAGGAACACCAGCCAGCCGGTTCACATTTTTAGTGGCCATAGAAAAGCTGTTTCATATGTAAAATTTTTGTCCAACAATGAACTTGCTTCAGCATCAACAGACAGTACTCTACGATTGTGGGATGTAAAAGATAATTTGCCGGTAAGACATCTTTCAAGCCTCTACTATCCTTCGGTGAGGAAACTTTTTTGCCACCAACCTGTTGATGTGGTCGTGAGATTCTTCGTTGATCTTCGATAAAAGCAAAAATTATTCACGACAATTAACACTGTTTGAGTGCATTCTAGGTTCGCACGCTTAGAGGACATACGAATGAGAAAAACTTTGTTGGTCTCTCAGTGAACAATGAATTCCTCTCATGTGGCAGTGAAACAAATGAAGTATTCGTGTACCATAAGGTAAGCGCTTCTTTTTTCTTTGATAATCGTGGTGTTGGTACGGGTTACTCTGTCCACCACCAAGGCAAAGACAAATGAGAAGAAATCACCTATTTATTTTTGTCTCTGCTTAGATTTGAACCTGAGTTCTCACATGAATCTCAATCCACCTCATTGACCACTAGGCCACACCCTTGGGTGTAACAGCCTTTTAATCTTTGTTTTAGTGCTGATAGTATTTAATTTTAACTAATGCTTTGGGATGGTATAGGCGATCTCCAAACCCGTGACTTGGCATAGATTTGGTTCCCCAGACATAGACGAAGCGGATGAAGATGCTGGATCTTATTTCATCAGCGCGGTGTGCTGGAAGAGCGATAGCCCTACGATGTTAGCTGCTAATAGTCAGGGAACTATAAAAGTGCTAGTCCTTGCAGCTTGAAGTTAATAAAGCTGCTAGTTAAGAATGTTCTTTGATTGAAATTTTATAGTGGAAAACAGTGAAATGAAATTTCACATTCAATTTTTCTTCTGTAGATATCTATTCAACCATTAAGATGGCATGGTTCCCCCCATATTTGTCAATGTATTCATACATTAAAACATGTAACACAGGTTGTAGGGTTTGGTAAATTTAGAAGGATTTACTGGCAAAGTTTGGTTTTATTTCATTGTGCTGAAGGACATCGGTTTTATACACCGTTTCATGGAATAAACTTACTCGTATCCAGTGTTTACACCAAACGATATTCTTTGTCATGATTAAGTAACAAATCGATATGAAGGTACACATTAAAAGTGAAAAAGATGCATGTGGAATGTTATAATTGATTTTGTGTAAACATCAAGTGGATACATTCTTTCATGTTATATTATCCACGCATGCACATACAATGACAAGAGAGGGGAAATTTCACACTATAATATAAAAGTGATACACCTCAACCATTGAGAAGGGTTGATATTTTACAAAAAGAAGCTCAGGAGGGATAGAAAAGATACAAGAACTTTTACATAACCTTGCAAACTTGAGGGTTATACAAAATGTTACGGACTTGCAAGGTCAAGAAAACTTGAACAATCGTTCAAGAGTTCTAAAAGATGAGAAAATAATATAAGAAGAACAAGCTCAGAAAGGATAACGTCACTGCATGTGTCACCACGACGATGACTCTTGATGCCTCATTTCATCACCTTCATATAAATGAATCTCTATGACTTCTAACACCATTGCTTCTTGGTCTAGTACATCCATGGATATGATGAGAAGATAACTAAAAAAATTCACAAAAACTTGAAGGATACCATACTTTTTTTTTGTTCTCACTTTAACCTAACTCAGTATATGGTGTCATGAGAAAATAAATGTGCAAATGGAGTGGATATTTTATAGATAGAAAAAGAGTGTTTGGTTATGATAAGAAGTAAAGTGCTGGTTGAGAGTATAATTGAGCATTCAATTAAATGTGTGGTTGATGTGTCATTTTCTTTAAAAGAAGAAGGGACAAAAGGGAGGTAATGGGAGTTGGATATTTAGGTTCTACCAAAAGAACATACTAGTCTTATTCATAGTGGAGGAAATATAATACTAGGTACGGATTCAGATTAATTCAATAGATATTTAGGTTTTATAAAAAAACTCGAAGGTTTTATTGAAAATAATCTCTCAAGGTAGGAGTAATATCTACATATACACTATCCTCTTCGGACTTTATTTGTAGAATTATACTGGATATGTTGTTATTGTTATTGTCGTAATTAAAATGAATTCAGTAAAGATAGGAGTAAGGTTTGCATACACACCATCCTCTCCAGACTTTATTTGTAGAATCATACTAGGTATGTTGTTGTTGTTACGAATTCAGTCTCATAAACTTCAAATCTTGACTCTGCCTATGCTTATTAATACTCTTTCTCTGTAGGCAACGGACATGAATTGGTTCATATTTGGAAGAAAAAGGAAAGCGTATAAAGTTAATTAGTTGAAAATATTGTATTTGAAAGTTAAAGTTGTGTTTGAACATGAAAAAACATTTGAAGTTATGTCAGTGAAAACTTGTCAAATCTCATATTTCAAATTTGAAACAATGGATCAATATGATAAACAAATACTTATTTAAATAATCTTCAAATATTAATTCAATTTTATTGTTTATCCCTAGAATAATATGAGATATTTGAAAGTTGGAAAACATAATATACAGTAGACAAAATGACGAATAAAACATCTATTTGAGTTAGACAAAAATTGTAAATAAAAAAAAGTTGTTTCTACTAAATTAGTGAATGTTAGTAAATAATGGAGTCAACAATCACCATAAGAAGCTAGACAAAAATTGTACCTCATCTCTAATTTCTTTCACCATTATTCTTCTAACTTTTTTCTTATTGACTTTTGATGTAAACATAGTTACTCTGTCTCAATTTATATAATATTTTTCGAATTTCGAGATTTAAATAAATCTATCTTTGACCATAATTTTTTATAATTGTCAATTATTATGACTTATAGTACTTTTTACGTAGTTTATAAATATATAGATTCTATTTTAAAAAAATTCAAGATTTAATGCGCAAATTCTCAATCAAACTTAAATTGTTTGACGTTCGAAAAATGAAAAAGGTCACATAAATTAGGATAGAAGGAGTATTACATTTAGAGGTGTTAGATTTAGACGTGTAAAAATGAATTGTGTTATAGATCTGTTAAACTCGTTCAAAATTATTTAGAATGAACTAAGATAAAGAATGAGTTATAACTCAATTCGCTCATTTCTTACTGAGTTTTATTTGTTTTATAATTTGTTTAAACTAGTGAATGTAATTAGTTAAAATTTCATAAACCCAAAAATATAACTATGTTTTGTAAAAAAAAATTAAATTATAGCTATATATTATTATTATAAATATAATTTAAATATTTATCACGTCACGTAATTTTTCCTTTTAATTATTATTGTACGTACAGAGACAAAAAGAATAGGTGGAGTTGATCAGTGGTGTCTTTAATAAAGAAACCAAAAATAGCAAATAGGCAGAAGTATATAGACTATATATTATAATAATATAGAGAGAAGGTATGCATTAAATTCATATTATGGAAGATTTTGACCAGAAAATTAAATGAGACAGAAGAATGAAAGTGACATAACATAAATAATGACACATATTTATTTATATATCTGGTGTTTATATTAAATCATTTAATTTACTGTCATTAAATAATCTAATATGGTGAGACTTAATATTAATTTTTCGTGATTAAGAACAAAAATGTTTTGTTTAATTTAAAAAAAAATTATATCCAATGTTTGATATTCGGATTGATGCCCCGCTAATTCAGATATGCATCGAAATATTGTAAATTGAATAAAACTTTTTCTAAAAAATAATCATGACTCACATCTGAAATCTAGAGACAAAAACACTAAATAACATATACAAATTTCTGTCATGTATCTATAATCTATTGATTTAGTGTGAATATCGAGTATAGATAATTAAGTTTTTATACATAAATGATTTAATCAGGTGAGAAAGCCTATTAATTAACCATGATTAACTGCAAAAAAAAAACTTAAAAAAAATTCACCTGGTGCCTATAGTATTCGCTGATAAAGTACTTCTTAACAAAGATGATTATATATCAGGTTAAGAATTAAAAAGTCAAAAAAAACTATATATAAATATTTGTCATGCATCTATTAACTTGGTGTAAACGAACAATTAAGTTTTGTTTTACCTATAAAAAATATCAGTTGCAGTGGTTGACCATTCATTTTATTCTTTATTTCATTTCCAAAAAATAATAATCACATCTAGCATTAATTTCAGATTCAGTAGAGTCTCGTTACCCTTATTCCTATGTTTTAATTGCAAAATTTTGCACAAACTGTCCACATTTGCAGTCTCTCAGAATGAGATATTTCTGCATTGTTATGTCATTCTCATATGGTCCTTTTATTTAATGTCTTTTTGGAACTATGTTATACCAAATAAAAATCAACTATGATTTTTTTATCAATCAAAAAATTTCGATGGCTATTTTTTCTAGATAGTTTGATTGAATCGGTAAGAAAAGAAAAATATTTTTAAATTTTTATATGAAAAAATTAGGAAGTTTTCAACCATTTAGGTGAAAACTATTTTTTTTTCATGCATTTTCTCAGTGAGTTGGTTCGAGAAAAATCATATTTTATAGAATAATTTTTTTATTAATTTATGATGAATAAAATCTTTGTTTTTAGTAGTGTATGATCTATTGTATATTCCCTTTTTGCTGTTACTTCTATGGAGAAAATTTTAATTGGTGTAGAGGGCGTATAACATATTAATATAGTGGTTAAATTTGATTGTTGCAATAGTGTGCTTCGAACTTATTGTGTAACAATTGAAGTATAATGTTTTAATTAGAATTAAAACCTTTGTTGCAAGATTAAATAAGTGATCTTGAATCATGAATTTGAAAGGTGAGTTTAAATCAAGAGAATGTCATTATTTCAAATTATTTCGATCGTCTGTAACGTGAAATAATTTACCACTTTCGAGCAGACAAAAATAAAAACAAACATGACAAATAAAATAACTCAATAATAATTCGGTATAAGAATATAATTATCTCAACAAAGGACACAATTACTCAAACACAAGCACATGTTCAAAAAATTCAGGTTTGAGCATTACCAAGCTAAATTTCATACACTCGTATATCTGAAATACACAAAAATATTTGAATGCTTGCATAAGTCAAACTTTAAATAAAGTATGTAACTTTGTATGGAGATTTTTACAACTTCAATGTACTATATTTTGAAGTTAATTTTTAAGTGATTAACATACAGAAAAGAATTTATAAACTTTGACTATGACTTAAATATGCGTTCCAAAATTGGCTATTTGTGCACTTTCTTAAGAAAATTGTTTCAAGTATTGAAAAATGTAGGCCCATTCAAGCATCTATATTGGACCTCCGGCCCAGTTTTATTATTATTTTTTCTTTTTTGTGTTTCTTCTAAAATACTATGTAAACTAATTAGAGAAAATAAATGTTTCTGAAAAATTTGATTTAAATTTGTTAAAAGTAAACACTTTTGATCTCTTTTAAATATTTAACAAACTCTATTAGTCAGATTTGAGGTGAACGGTGAAATTTTTACTTATCGGAAACTCATATTTGAAGATGTAATTTTAGTAGTTTATGACGTTGTATCGGACCTATATTCTGGAACTTGATGCATATTTTTAAGGTATAACTTTAATTATTTTTTGTTCATAGTACAAATTTTTATGTTGGATTTTTAGAATTTAATCTGATAGAACTGTGGTTAATGTATTTTTTATTAGTATTTATTTTGATAAATTTAAAGGATCAATATTACTTATATTTAAGGGTAAATGGTTTGATATACCCCTCAATTTTGTCATTTAGAGCTGATATACACTCCGTTATGAAAGTAGCTCATATATACCCTTACCATTATACAAATGACTCGCATATACCCCTACCGTTACAAAAGGAGCTCACATATACCCTTTATCTAACGGAATAAAAAAAATAGTTTTAAGTTTATATTTTTGACTTTTTTAAAAAAAAAAATCATGTAGGGGCATATGATCCGTCTAGAAAAGTTCAAGATATATTTTAATCTTTTTCATACATAATTTCTTTTTTGACTTCTTTGATTATCATTATTTGAGTTTCTTATTCTTATTTTATTTTTTCTTTCATTCTTTAGTGTAAAACAAAATTAACTAATTTTTGTGTGGCTATATTATAATTTAAAACTATTTTTTCCGGCTATATTGTAATTAGTTTTTTGTATTTTAAAAAAAAATTGGGGCATCTATAATAAATTTTACAAGGAAAATAGTGAAACATAAATAAATTTGACTATCAAAATAATAAATTGAAATTAATTGTTGAAACAAAAAAAAAAAAAAAAAAAAATACATGTGAGGAGGATCAAATATATATATATATATATAAAAAAAAATCAAAAAAAAAATTAAAAATAATTTTTTCACTTCCGTTGGAGGAAGGGGTATATATGAGTCACTTTCATAATTAGGGGTATATCAACTCTAAATAGCAAAGTTAAGGATATATCAGACCATTTTTCCCTATATTTAATGGACTAATATTACTGACCTACCTAAAAGAGTTGATTGGTCAATAATTTGTGTTCCAAAACTTCAAATAAGAACTCATTTAGAATTAAATATAAAGAGGATTATTTATTTCCTCTATCTTATCCTACGAAATTAGGTTGATGTCATATTCACACTTTTTAATTGTAAAATTTGGCAAATAGGCATCGACATTAATTTTTCGTGTTTTTAGTCAAACGTGTTGCATGTGTTTGCCACGAGTGAATGATATAGATTTAGCAATTTTTTTTATAATCGTAATATTTCGGACAATTTACACAAGTCTCAACTAATTTTATAAGATATTGTTATCTTTTATTAGTAATAAGTATCGAATAATTATGTTTGCTAAATTATTACAGATGAAAAAATTTACCTAATTATGTTTGAAGAATTTATCCAATACATCTTATTCGATGGAACACTTTCTACCCTTTGCAATTCTGTAACACACTTGATGGATAAGTCCAATCGATTCGCATCATTATGCTCAATAAAATAAATGAGCAAGTGTTATTGAAATGAAATTAATTATGTGATTAGAAAATTCTTCAATCATTTTTCGAACTTATTTTCTTATAAAGAATATTTAAATCTTTTAACCAATCGAAAATAGAAAAATTAAAAGATATTTTCTTAGATTTCTTAAAGAAATTAAATAAAATTTCTATTAATGGAATTGATTTCCTTGTTTAATTTATAATCATACCAAATTTTAATTTCCAAAAAATGCACCAGATTCAATGATTTTGGGTCATAAACATAACATTGAAAATTAGAAAGTAATTGATACTAACGATTTATTTTCTTATAAAACTTTTAAATAAGACTTAGTACTTGAACAATTGGTTGAATTTCAAAACATAATTATTATTTTTAGGTTTGAATTGATGATGGAGTGATTGTTGTTTAGACTTATGAAATTGTGAGTCCTATTTAATTGTTAGTTGACAAACTCGAATTTTTACTGTATTTATAGCTCAAATCATGATTAGAATATTGGTTTTATACGATTTGAGTGGTGAAAACTAGATAGAAAGGTAACCAATCAACTATCCTTGTTAAATAAGCTTAAAGAAGTGTGTTTGAATGGTCAATTTTGATTTTGCGGAAATTTTGGAGTGATTGTTGTTTAACTTAACTATAGTTAACTAATATGTTTAATATAAATCTTCGATACAAATAAATTTTTAATTTATTTGAATAGAATGCATATAATACATTATGATATTTTTATAATCAAAACTTTCCAAAAAAAACACATAATTTACTTGGTGGGTTATGCACATGCATGGAACATGAAGAAAAAAAAAACAAGTGGAGACTAAAACCAAAGTTGATAAATGCTATAGTACACATGGGGACACGTTATCATTTTTTTTTAATTTTTTTTTGGAATAATTAATAAAGATTGAGAATGTTTTTAATGAAAAAACACATGCACCCCATGCCTTCACTATGTCTTTTGTGCATTACATATGTGATTTTTTTAAAAAAAAAAAAAAATAGAGATTATAATACTTTGCATGGGGAATATGCAATTATGAAAAATTAGTGGTCATGTGTTTGTTACTTTTGATAAAAAAATATTATTTTTTTCTGAAAAGTTTCGGACTTTTGGTACAATGAGTGAAAACTTAAAAATTCTTAAAATTATATATTTTTAAAAACTTTAAACTCTATAAAATTCAAGTTTGAGTATAAAATACTTGGACAATCTAATTACGAAGAAGTAGTTATTTGAAACAACCATTAAATTTTATTTCAAAAATTCTAGAACCAAAATTTATGGCTAAACGATATATAATTCAAATTAATCGAATCAGTAAACTACGAAAATCAAATGATTAAAAAAATAACTTTGTTACGAGATGAGGAAACAAAAGGCACATGCCAATCAATCTAGTGACTGTTTTGAAACTACTAGATTTTAACATATTATTGAATTGTGACAACTTTTTTACTAATAATTAAACACAAATATTAATTAGATTCTTTTAGAAGACTGTTTTTTTAGTGTTCATCGACCAGATTTATATATAAAAAAAAATTAATGGTCGGTCAAATGGAATCTAAAATAAAAGTGAAACAAAAAGGAAGTAATTTAATTAGAATAACGTTTAAGGAAATAATATTATTTTTATAAAAATATGAGTTGGTATTTGGTAATGACTCAGCTCTTTGTCTTTTAATGTATGGTTTGGGACTTGGGTATATATAAATTCTCCGTATATAATTTATGTAAATCTCATTATTTTAGATTTACATCCTTCTTTCACAATATATAAATTATATTACACGAGGTAAAATAAGTTTTTATTAAAATACTTTTTACTTTCAGAAATAACTCGATATTTTACTTGTTAATTTATAGTTTGTAATGAGGTTTGAGAATATTCTAGATGAATACTTTTTTTTGAATCATTGTAAATAAATATTTCTTCTTTGTGCTTCCTTTTATCTTCAATGGATTTAAAGTAGTGGGAGAAAGAATAAACAATTTGTTTTTTTTTTAAAAAGCAACAATACAAAAAAGTATTTAAATAATTCCAAAATGTTCATAGGTCAATAATGTGTGTTTTTTTTTATTAATTTCGTATTTGATATCAAATATTTACATGGAAGCTTGATTAAAGTCAAACATACGCCGTCAATAATGTGTTAGAGCTTTTTGCATTAATAAATTTCTTTTCTAGATAACATTTTCTGACTTTTTTCCTATCAAGAGGCATGTGGTCCTGTGTGGTCTTTTCAATTATTTCATGTTCAATGAAATTGAGAAATAGACAAAAGAAATTAATTTGGTTTTTTACTGCATAGATAAGTTTGTAAATTCTAAAGAGTCGTACATAAAACATTTTCATAATTTTATTCTATAATCATATAATTCATAAATAGTAATCGTTAGCAAGAATTTATTTGTTTTTCTAAATTCGATATCGATAAATTTGTAAATCGTAAAATTCATTTGTGCCGATCAAACCTTCTAGAATTGTTTCTTTCCAAGAACCAAAAGGATTTGTGCAAAATAACAAATGTAAAAAAGAAGTGAAGAACAAAAGTTCTAGATATGTAGTGGATTTTGAAATTTTATTTTTGTATCTCCTAATCGAATCTGCTTACATTAGAATTACTCATTAATAATTGATCAAATTGGATAAATTCATCTTTGAAAATAAAAAAGCTTTGGTGATGGAGGGACATGGACGATCTAAAAGTTTGTTTACTTGTTCACGTGAAATCAGTAATTTTTGTTTGAATCTTTGTGTTAAAAGAAAATCTACTAAATAGTTACAAACATTTTAATAATATGAACCCAATTATTAATGTAGTACTAATGTCGTCATTCTAGATTAGTACATAATTGAGTATTGTCTAGTCTCCCTTATTACTATTACTCACATACAAATCTTATTCTATTACATATTGTTTCCTTTACTTCCACTAATGTATGATGTGATATTGCTACATATTATTTTCTCCTCCATTATGTCCAGCATGACTGCTTCACTATTGCATTTTCCTTTTCATACTTAATTTTATTATGATTTACTTGAGTCTATGGTCTATAAAAAACAACTTATAATCTACCTTCACAATGTATAAGTAAAACTGCGTACATATTACCACCTCTTCTTAGACCCAACTTATAGAAATTACATTGGAAAGTAATTGTTGTTGTTACTAACGTTATTGTAAAAACTAATAAATTTTAAAATTTAAATCTCTATTTCTAAAAAAGAATTATATCAACCACTTGACGTTATTTTCTTACTCGTTAGTACTATTTTTTAATAATTGCAACTTACATACTTATGACTAATAAAATTTCTCACTTGTTTGAAGCCATATAATTTCTTCAATCTATATCGGTGTAAGTTCTTGGTCAAAGATTGCATATTCTAGATATATGCTTTATAATTAAGAAAAAAAAGGAAATTAGTTAAGATAAATTTCCACAATTAATTATGCAAAAGTTAGGTTGGTGATGAAATGGATGACACAGCAAAAAAAAATTAAAAAATACAACAACTATGATATGTTCAAAATTCAAATATTTAGTCAATAATAGTTACTTAGAATTTAATTGGATTAAATGAAAAATGAAATAATTGAAGTAACACAGGTTCTTTTATGACTTTAGAAGTGTCTTTTTTTTTGTAATTACAATTAGTTAAATTACCATGAGAATACTAATTCTATTATCTTTCTTGTAAATATATATAAGTTCAATATAATTCAACCTTTCTGTATCAACCATTTTCTATAATTCCATTAACAATCAAATTCTTTTTTTTGGAATCAATTTTGTTTATCATTCTATTTCATATTTTTTTAATAATGATATTTTATTATAATAGTCAAATAATATTCAAATAAACGTTATCGTTATAAATGTGAATTGTGTGGCAAAATGTGCAGCCCTAAAAATGTGAATTGTGTGGCAACTTCTAAATAGTACCCTTTTGTCAAACTGAACCAAACATTTTATAAACACATGAAAAAAATAAATTAACAAAAAGTTTTAGTCAAGATGACCAAAATTTAGCCACTAGAAAAATGGGTCCAAATTCTAACTGTCCCAACTCTAATGGGTAGAGTAGAAGAATATGAAAGTTTACTAGGTATCTGTCATTTTCTATCGATATAAATATTAAGTAACTTTATTTATTCGACATTCAGATAGGAGCGAAGCTAGAATGTCATTATGAATTTGATCGAATTTTATAATTTGGTTTAAATTCTATATTTATCTTAAAAATTTATTGACCTTATTTTAAAAACTTAATAACTTAATAAACTAAGATCTTTCCTTTAGTTAGGAGGATTGATCAAAAGGTATCATATATAATTTGAAAATTCATTTTTATCCTATATTGTGAAATATAATTTTTCGACGAACGTGATTCAATTAAATCCCTCTTTACCTAGCTTTCCCTTTAAGCTTAAGCAGATGAAATAAAAATTTCAAAAAAAATTTATGCGATATTCATTATCTATATTGAAGTTGAACTAAATATAAATTCATCCAGAAAAATTCATATTAAAAATAAAGTGCTCCCCAACAGAGCGATTACATATTTAGAACCCAAAATTATTTTATTTCTATATTCAATTATTAAATACTCCCCTACTAGCTATGTATGGATTTCTTTCCCTATAAATACCCAAACAAAGCCTCAATCTTTTACACACAAAAAACTCACCTTCAATATCTTCCATCTTTTTATTCTACACACTATTTACTCAAAATAGAAAAAAACATTTCTTCCATTTCTTCAAGAAATTAAAAATGGAGAATTTCCCAATTATCAACTTGGAAAAACTCAATGGTGCTGAGAGAGCTGCCACCATGGAAAAGATTAATGACGCTTGTGAAAATTGGGGCTTCTTTGAGGTATAGTATTTACAAATAAAAGTATTCGGTTATTAAAAAAACATCAATATTGATATACTTTTAATGTTGAATTACGATCCACTAGAATAAATATCGTCTTTATAATATTCATATTGGTCTTTATGTCTTTCCTCAAAAAGTGTGCCTTTATGGCCTTGAGAGTTAGAGCTAGAGTGTCCGCCTCTAATTCAAATTTTACATTTATCTTAAAAATATCTCGAATATGTACGGATTATAATTTAAAACCTAGTATGATTTCAAATTTTGACTCTACCCCTGATGGTCTTATCCCATAAAAATGTATTAAGACTCTTCTTTTTTATGTAATCTTGAAAATGATGTGTACATTTTTTTTTAATTGTATAGTTGGTGAACCATGGAATCCCACATGAAGTGATGGACACTGTGGAGAAATTAACAAAGGGACATTACAAGAAGTGTATGGAACAAAGATTTAAAGAATTGGTGGCTAAGAAAGGACTTGAAGGTGTTGAAGTTGAGGTTACTGATATGGATTGGGAAAGTACTTTTTTCTTGAGGCATCTCCCTTCTTCTAATATCTCTGAAGTCCCTGATCTTGATGATATATATAGGTAAACTTTTCAATCTCATGTTACGTGATTTGTTTTTATCTGTCTAAGTTTCGATCGATGGTGGAGCCCCATATAAGAAAGGGGGACTCAATTGAATGACCTTCAAACTTTTGTGTATGTATTATAAAATCTTGAATCTCCTTATATAACATAAAGAGAAATATAGGTTTAAATCTCGAGTTAATATTTTTGAATATTTTTCTGAACCCTTTTATCAAAATTTATGTCTATGTCATTGTCTGTTTTAATAGAAAATATATAACAAATTTTATAAACTAATTGAGGTACGCATAAACTAACTCTACTATTATAAAAGTAACATGATATAAGTGATAAGTGTCCAAATTTTGCCAGCGTTGATTGACCAAGATCCCAAATTAAGAGTTATTTTAGTAGGACAACAATGATTTTTTTAACTATATGTAGCTATATATATACATAAATATGTTCCACCTTCTACCCCTTATTTTATTCTATTTAATTTGTCTTCTTTTGGTGTCTGTGGTTGGGGTTCCACATGCACTTTGGATTGAGACTTGACCACAAATAGAACTATCATAATTAACCTCCTCAACTAAGTACTAGTAAGATCACTTCAAGAAAATAAGAATTAGAATTAAAAATTCATCGTTAATCCTATTTAGCGATGAATTGTCAAAAGATCTTATCAACAACGGTCCATTGAGACAAAATGATAAAAATCATAGCTAATTCCTCTTTTTTGTATAATGTATAGTTTCTTCGTCCAAAAATAAATGAATAATTAATCTATATTGTACAAAGACAGAGCTAGGATGTCATAAGGTGTTCATTCGAAATCTTTTCATCGAAAAGTTACAATTGTAAATTTTAAATCCCCATAGTAAAATTCTGGTTTGATCGCTGATATTTTCTATATGATGTAGGGAAGTTATGAGGGATTTTGCTAAAAGATTAGAGAAGTTAGCAGAGGAACTCTTGGATTTGCTTTGTGAAAATCTTGGACTAGAAAAAAGTTACTTGAAAAATACATTTTATGGTTCAAAAGGTCCAAATTTTGGGACTAAAGTAAGTAACTATCCACCATGCCCAAAACCTGATTTAATAAAGGGGTTGCGCGCACACACGGACGCTGGTGGCATAATACTTCTCTTCCAAGATGACAAGGTGAGTGGCCTACAACTCCTCAAAGACGGTCGATGGATCGATGTCCCTCCCATGCGCCACTCCATCGTGGTTAACCTAGGTGACCAACTCGAGGTAAAAAAATTTCATACTTATGTAAAAAATCCTAACATGTCTTGTTTGACGTCTACTTTATCTGAAGTTTAACTTCTATATGTTGTTATTGAACTTCAAAGAAGTAGGTTTTGACATGAATAACTTTTGTAAAGTTGATAGTTACTTATTGTGTTGACTACAAATTAAAACATGGTCACATTTTCAGACCTTGAGCATCATGACTTACTTTTAGTATGATTAACTATGAACAACTTCTGTTGCTAAACAACAAAATTTTGTTGTTAATTAAACCTCTTTAACAATGGTTTAGTAAACTTGCTATCATAGAATGGTCCATAATAAGTCGTACTAGCTACTGCCTAGTAGGCAACTTGCTATAACATGTTAAATTACACTAATAGTATAAACTATTTATACTATCGATGTAGCTAAGTTAAATCCTTTAAACAGGTAATCACGAATGGGAAGTACAAGAGTGTGATGCACAGAGTGATCGCACAAAAAGACGGGACTCGGATGTCATTAGCATCCTTCTACAATCCAGGAAATGATGCATTGATCTATCCAGCACCAGCTCTTGTTGATAAAGAGACAGAGGAACATAACAAACAAGTTTACCCTAAATTTGTGTTTGATGATTACATGAAGTTATATGCTAATCTCAAATTTCAAGCCAAAGAGCCAAGATTTGAAGCCATGAAAGCTATGGAAAGTGATCCAATTGAAATTGCTTAGATTAAAAATTTTTAAAAAAAATGGAAGAAAATTATTTGCTATTGAAATACATTACTTGTTTTTTTTAGTATAGTGGAATTTATATATTTTTATTACAAAGAGTGTGTCCCTACTACATGTGTGGTAAAGAGGACTAAGTTTTCTCCACATATTTTAATACCCAAAATGAGATGTGTTTCTGTTTTTCTCATTAGTTTTTCTTTTTATTTTGTTTTCCTACTTTATAATATGCTTGAAATTTTCTATATTTTTTAGCTGACACCTGTTGGACAAAGGTGGCTCCGCCACTAGTGTAACAAGAGAGTATATGTCAAGAATCTACAAATAGGACCAATGATGGACCATTATGTTAGTTTCTCTGTTTCAATTTAAGTAAATGCTTATTTGTTTCGGCATGAAATGTAAGGAAAAAATTGAAGACTTTTGAAAATTGTGATCATAAACATGTCATAACATTCACATAATTATAAATTTTTTGAAACTTTTAGTCTTAAACATGTTATAACATTAGGAATTATGGTTATAAGAGCTTAACATTATGGATAAAATGGGCAAATTACAGAAATCACATACTTTAAAGGCAAAATTACAATTTATCTCTTAAAAATTTATAATTACAGAAATCCCTCATTTTCGCGCATCAAATTAGTGTATCAGCGCTTATATTATTGTATCTCGCGCATGTATCAACACTTATATAGCTCTGATACATTAATCTGATGCGCGAGATACAATAATATAAGCGTTGATACATTAATCTGATGCGCGAGATACAATAATATAAGCACTGATACATTAATCTGATGCGCGAAAATGAGGAATTTTAGAAATTTATAAAACTTATAGGGGATAATGGTAATAAGTAAACTAAAAAGTGGATTTCTGTAATTTTTCCCAAAATAAAATAAAGTTAAATTTAAGTTGAGCCTCTATTTGGGCCTGTAATTTGAAGCCCAGAACTAGATGGTTCAGATCAATCAAATGGGCCTAGTAAATTTTCTAAAAAACGTACAAGGCCCATTAAAACTTTTTCATTGATATCTCAATTAATTTGAATTTGCACGGCATAAGATTCATTAAAGGACAACTTTCACATATAGCAAACATAAAAATCATATTTGTATGTTATAGCTATAATTTGCATAATTGCGTTCCATAACAAATTTTATGTTTGCTATGGAGCTTTTGATTTGTATAATTCGCTAGATACATTCAATTTTATACAAATTGTTCAGCTTTGTATAAATTCATTTATACATTGTAATTTGTATAATAAGATATGTATTTGTATAACTATAAGTATATGGGACGAAAATATATGTATTTGTATTTGTATATACACTTTTCTCTCGCTTTATACAAACACAAACACATTTTATACCGAAATATATAAAATGACTAATTGTATACCGAAAATGGCTAATTATATACCGAATGAGATGACAAAAAAATGGGATGTTTCTGTGAATTACAAATAAAATAACTATGGCTATAACATTTAATTTGAATTAATAGTTTGTTATTTCATACAATTTTCCCTTCATTAAAAGGATAACACTCCCTAACGAATTTTTTTCATACTCAAATCTTTGATTAAAGGTAGAGAAATCTCATCTATCTCGAATAGATATGGAGAAGTATATTTTGGCAGATTGCTAGACCTTTTATCTATTTAAATTATTATTATTATTATTATTATTATTATTAGTTTCGGACTTCATTTTTACACAATGTTTGGCTCCCTTTGGGACCATTTTAACCTATTTTAAAAATATATTTTCTTAGTACTTGATGACAAAATTGAACTTATTATCAAGACGTTTGGATAATAATATTATGATTTTAACAATGAATGGATTGGCCTACCACTAAAAGTTTGAAAACGGGCCCCCTTTACACGACTTTCACATTTTGTATCTAGAAATAGAGGTAGGTGCGGGGCGAGACGGAACGGGACATGACAAAACTTATGCGGGACAGGGCGAGGCAGGCTCTTATGTAGAATGAGTGGGAGTGTGGGACGAGTTAAACCCTTTTGAAATATCAAAATGACACAAGGCGAGTTAAAAACATTAGAAAAAATATTGCTATAACTTTATAATGTTTTGCAACAATTTAGTATCTTTTCACCTTTATTTGTATATGACTATTATTCCCTCGTCTCATGTTAGTTGTCTTAAATTACTTATTAATTTTTAAAATTTAGATATAATTAATTACATTTTGTCCTAACAATTAATTTATTTTGAAGGGAAAAAGGACAAATATACCTTTGAATTATCATAAATGGTATGCATATACTATTTGTCATACTTTTGGACATTGGTGCCCATGCCGTCCAAAACTAGAGCATATATGCCCTTCACTCTAACAGAAGACTAAATAGGGACAAATGACACAATCTTATCCGCCGATCCAATATTTAACAAATGTCGGATCGGTGGATAAGGTTATGACACGTGTATGTCCGTTAGTATAAATGTTCTAGTTTTTGAATGGCAGGGGCACCAATGTTCCAAAAGTATAATGGGATATATTTGTATATCATTTATAATAGTTCGGGAGTATATTTGTCTTTTTTCCCTATATATTTATATGAATTTCATAAACTTTAAATATCAAATCCGCTTCTAATTCGTATGTAGGTGAGGTTGATATAAGTGTTTAGGCGGTAATCCTATTCAAACTGTATTCAAATTAGATATTAAGTTTTATTTTATTTTTATGATGACATTTGGTGTAATCTGTCAAGGAAAGGACCCAGTAAACAAAATCTTTATTTAAAAAAATATATAAATAAATCTTCTTTACGTTGAATTATGACATTGACTAATGATTTTTAGTAGCTCATTGTCCATATCTCTTGAGTGAACGGACAAATGAATTATTAAATGAGGACAAATCCAAAGTCATTAAACTATTTTTTTTTGTTTTTTGGCATAATTTTATTTATAACAATACAATAAGATTAAACATCATACATATATAATAAAAAATACTTCAATATAACAGTTACAAAAATTTTATTGAAAGATTTAACATTGTACTTAAAATAAATTTACTCCTCTATTTTAAGACCATAAAATCTATTTTTTTTCCTTTTTTTAATAACATAAATAAGTTTCCTTAAATTTGAAATAACTTTTTTTAAAATATTTTTTTTATTAATACTTTTTTTGGTTTTTCCCCCCGCATTAGAGTTTCGATTAAATTTGAATCACGTACGACAGGGCCTATTCAAATGTCACACTCCCAACAAAATTTTCTCTCTATATCCAAGGCTCGAACCAACCTCTTATTAAGATGAAACCGTCTCACAATTACACCACAAGCCCTTTGTTTTTTTTATTAACACTTAGAACCATTCCACCAAATGTCTTAGAGGGGGTATTTTTCATTGCATTTGAATCCCCCCTCTCCTATCATCCAACTTTCCTCTTCATATCCCCATTTTTTATCTTCTTTTTTCCCTCTTCTTTTTTCAGCCATTTTTCCCCATTTTACTAATTGCTTTTTCCCTTTTTTTTGTCTGGGGTCCCTCATCCTGTTCAGCTGGTCAAGAGGTTAATTTTATTGTTTCTATATTCTTTTTAAGGGTTGTGTGATATATCTTTATGTTAATCCACATTTTATTAGTTTCTTTCTGCAATTTTTTGCCCAAAAAAATGACCTTTCTTTGAGTTCTTGGATTCCCATTTGTGAAAAAGCTCAGTTTTTGCAATTTGATGCTAAAGAATTGGTCTTTCTTTGAATTCTTGGATACCCATTTGTAAAAAAGCTCAAATTTTTGCAATTTAATGCTAAAAAACTGGTCTTTCTTTGAATTCTTGGACACCTATATGTATAAAGATTCAATTTTTATACTTTTATGTTAAAGTTGAGAGCTTGTTTTGTGTAAAATCCAAAAAATGTATGGAACCCATAGCAAGAGAGACATGGAGATTGAATATCAATCTCAAGTTCCAATTTTGAGGCCAAGTATACATGCCAGAAGGGCAAAGATTACTGTGAAATTTCAAGATCTGTATGGATTTACTGTTGAAGGGAATGTTGATGATGTTAATGTGTTGAATGAGGTTAGGGAAAAGGTTAGGGAACAAGGGAAAGCTTGGTGGTCATTAGAAGCTAGCAAAGGTGCTAATTGGTATTTGCAAACTCATGTTTCCTCAACCCTTAAAACATCCCTCAAGTTCTCTGCTTTGGTGAATGCAATTACTCTCAAGAAGCTCATTAGGAAAGGAATTCCACCTGTTTTGAGGCCTAAGGTGTGGTTTTCACTATCAGGGGCTGCTAAGAAGAAATCGACCGCCCCGGATAGTTATTATGAGGATTTGACAAAGGCTGTACAGGATAAGGTCACACCTGCAACCAAGCAGATTGATCATGTGAGTTTCTTGGTTCAAATATTACATTGTTCCCTTGTGAGACTCAAATGATAGATTTTGGTTTTGTTAATGAGCATGATGTCAGTTTTCTTGTGGCTTGGTTAGATTTTGCATTATGCTGAGACTTGATGTTTATTTGAAAGATTTGGTTTTGTTACTTAGCATGTTTTTGTGTTTTTTTATCTGTTAGTTCTTGGAGTGAAGGGTTGAAAACACACTTAAAGTATCTTGGTTTTTCGAGTTTCATACCTGAACTATTATGTATGCGAGTTTTCTACCTAAACAATCACGAACTATCTATCAAAACACACCTTAATTATCTATTTTTCCTTTTTCCTACCTGAATGATGATGATACGTAGGAAAAGAGAACAATTGATAGTTGAGGTGTGTCTTGATAAATAGTTCCGGTAGAGAACTCAAAAAATCGGGATACTTTAGGTGTTTTTTTACCATTAACTCTAGCTCTTTTATGCGTCCTGACAGATTTATTGCGTAAATGATTATTCACATTCGTAACAACAGCACTAGAGTTACTTTTTCTCATTGTGGTTGGTTAACTGCATAAGATTCTGCACAGGGTTGTATATATACAACAACAACATACCTAGTGTAGGGTTGTATTTATGCTGCCATGATATTTGAAGAGTGAAATTTACACGTCATGCTCTTTTAGGGTCTTTATACTGATGTTTCCTTGTCTGTGAACTTAACTCCATGTAAGTACTTTTAAGTTCTGGGAAGTTATGTTTTCTTTTTTTCTTTTTTATTTTATTTTTTAGTTTGAGTGAGATTCACATGTTGTGCACATATACAATGATTAAAGCTTAGTTAGCTGAAGGACAGGGTTAGTTCATGTAACTTGTTACCAAGCTTGTAGTAAATGCTGAAAAATTTGAGATATGTTACATCTTATTATTTGGTATCACCACCTTTATTATTATCTCAATGTGTTTTTACTTGCAGGACCTTCCACGAACCTTTCCTGGTCACCCCTGGTTGGACACTGTTGAGGGTCATGCTGCCCTTAGGCGGGTCCTTGTTGCCTATTCTTTCCGTGACTCTGATGTTGGCTACTGCCAGGTGGATATGTTTTTTCTTAGTAGGGCAAAAGATATTATTTTGATATTCTATCAGCTTTACATATTCTCCATGCTGCCATGGTTCACAGTGGAGGCCATATCGTCATTTTCATACACATCTGTATAGCTTCCCTTGGTTCTAAACTGTTAATCTTTCAGTACACTTGAATAGGCCCGACTTACAGGAATATGTACGTAATATGATTTTAGACTATTAAAATCACCTACTTGAGTATTTCTACATTTGAGAAGTTACCATCGGTTAGTTCTAGGCTTGTACAATTTATGAATCATTTATAGTTGAGTTACATAATCCTCTCGGTTTAGAGTCAAAACTGACCACAAATTTCCTGAAGTACCTCTTGGTTTCTCTTGTTCAGTGTGTGGTAGACAGTAATACAATATTAGTCATAACTGACTAGTTCTCAAGGATGAATTTTAATGCTTAGTGTGAACACATCCTACCCTCCCCGGACCCCACTTGTGGGATTACACTGGGTATGTTGTTGTTGTAGTGCTTGTTTAGCACAACTTCTTTGTTAGAACTTCATTGGGTTAAACTCACAATTTAATCTAGTAATTTGCATTAAATCCAATAAAGCATGCTCTTAATAAAAATGACTACTTAAAAGAATATCATGTCAGAAAGTTCAGGTCCATCTACCCTTAACAGAATTCTACTCCATATTGGAGTTAAACGAAACCAACTAACCAAGTGAATACTAGAATTTACCATTAATATGAAGAGTAAAGTTTAAAGGAAAGATGAACTTGGCTAGAGAATGTTGTCTTGGTCATTTCCTTCTTTGTCTCTTTTTAGTGAAGCCTATCCTTAGTTGTCTGTCTTCTCAAATTTTAACTCTAAAACCTTCTTTGATCAACCTTTAAACACACTCTCATGGAGTTTCAATCAATCAAGGAAATACTTCTCTTCTGGAAATAGTATAAATCTGAAACTGCCTCTGGGCATTGCTCTGCTGAAAACCAGCACAACTCTGCTGACATGCTGCACCCAGCCACGTCCAAATGCTGGTATAGCTGCAGTGAGCCACTGCCCGATTTGTACTATATTGGCGGTGTATTTGCTTTGGAATCCATCATAGCTGCACTGGTTCACTACTAATTTTGGATGTACCCAAATTGCTTTATTTCTTCAGTTGGGATCTAGATTTCAAAGCTACAATCCTGTCAAACTTCAAGGTCCAACTCCTTTTGGATTTATGCATTTTCGATTTTGAAGTTGAATCGTAAGATGACCTCTTGATAGCATATTTTTATTCCAAATTGTGCTTTATTTGTTCGGTTGGGATCATGAAGAGCTACAATCCCTTCAAACTTCAAGGTCCAACGCTTCTTGGATTATGCATTTTCTATTCTGAAGTTGAATCATAAGATGACCTCTTGATAGCATTTTATTACATAAATCATCATTCTCCTTTTGTACAAAGATTAAGAAAAAAGAAATTGTTCAAGACGTGAAAAACTTTGTGAAACTGGTAAAGGAAAAAAAAAACATGAAAGGATAATACTACTCCTGTCCCATTTTGTTTGACCTAGTTATTATGTAGAGATTTTGCGTAGGAGTTAGATATTAATATTGTTATTTTCATTGTTAAATTAGATATAAGTAGTGCTTTTCACATAAAATATGAGATACATAACAAATGCTCGACGGTATATGCAAAATAAGCCATGTCAAACCATTAGCCAATTATATGAGTATGCTTCAATCAATCAATTATATGAGTATGCTTCAATCACAAATCAGTTAGAGTCGGCTACGATAGAAAATCAGTTGATGAGCGATTAACACTTCCTTAAATTCATGTATCTTATCAATCAAGTGTGGTTGTGTAAGTCTAAACTATTCATTCCAATTTCTTTTCTGCTTTTTGTCCATGTTGATGTATAGTTTTGTAATTGATTTATTCAACATCTCAAGGAACAGATGTTCAAATAGTAATATATTTAGCATAGTTGCCTTAGGTTCTAAACCAAACTGCATGCAGCATCCAACTCCTAACAATTTTGAAACATTTTGCACATAAATTTGGCTTCAGTTGTGATTGACTTAGAGAAAGTGATATGGGAACCGACATCAACAAGTGGTCATTTTACTTCACCAATACTCCCTCAGTCCCAATATAATGTCTTAGTTTGATTGGGCATGGAGTTTAAGAAATAAAGGAAAACTTTTGGATTTTATGATCTTTAATTAATTGTGTATAGTCCTTTAAATCTTGTGGTCTTAAACTTGTCATGTAGAATGTTGGAATTTGAAAACTTATTAAATATAGAAAGAGACACCGCTTTTTGAGACAGATTAAAAAGGTAAGTAAGACACTTCAATTGGCACGGAGGGAGTAGTTGATATGCCGATCTGGTCTAAACCAGTTGATTGTTTTGCAGGGATTAAACTATGTTGCAGCTTTATTATTGCTGGTGATGAAAACTGAAGAAGAGGCTTTCTGGATGATTGCTGTCCTTCTAGAGAATGTGTTAGTCACCGACTGTTATAATAAGAACTTATCTGGATGTCATGTTGAACAAAGAGTGTTCAAGGATCTATTAACCAAAAAATGTCCAAGGTACTTATAATCTCTTCCATAAGTTTGCTCTTGGCGTGAATATAGATTCCTTACAAGTTCTGTTGTTTTCTGATACTGATGAGAAAACGTACAGGATAGCCGCTCATTTGGAGGCACTGGAGTTCGATGTTTCTCTTGTTTGCACCGAATGGTTTCTCTGCCTTTTCGCCAAAAGCTTGCCTTCTGAGGTCAACAAATTTAGTCTGTTTATCCTCTCTGTGTGTCTCTGTGTTTGAGTTGCTATGAAATAGACAGTGCACTATATGTTCTCATATGAAAACACCAGTGTAATATTGTTTAATGATTCCTCCATCGGTTACTTCATTACAGACAACCTTGCGGGTCTGGGATGTCCTTTTCAATGAAGGTGCAAATCTTCTATTTCATGTGGCATTGGCAATTTTTAAGGTAGATTCTTCCTAATATTAGGATTTATGATAACTTCTTCCATTATTTTTCTTGCCTCTCGAGTTCTTCATCTGCTTAGAACTGAAATTCGAAATGCTAAGAGTTATCCTACGATATGCCAATGCTAGATGAACGAAGAAGAGTTGCTGACGGTGCATCATGTTGGGGATGTAATTCATATAATCCAGAGATGCACACATCAACTTTTTGATCCTGATGACTTGTTGACGGTAATATGTTCTCGCTAGACTTCTGTTCTGTTTATTCTCACATCTTCAAGTACCTATTTAACGATTAAGCCAGAAATGTAATGGCTTTTTCCAATGGAGTATAGTGTTATAATTAGTGGATCCAAAATTTGAAGTTTATGAGTTTTGAACTTGCCACCAAACCCATAGCTCATCTTAGATACTGGGTTCAGTGTTCCCAATTAAGTATTTATACACATATAATGAGTTTTCTGATACAAATACAAGGTCTAAGCAAAAGTTACTCTGTTTCGTCTTTAAATCTATTCTAATACAAATACAAGGTCTAAAATCACTGCTTGAATTTTCTGATACAAATACAAGGTCTAAGACCACTATTTATACGAGTCAATTTAACCCTGAAAATGAACCATATTCTTGACAAAAAATTTTCAGGTTGCTTTTGATCAAATTGGTTTTATGACAACCACTACTATATCAAGACAGAGGAAAAAGCAGGAACCGGCGGTCATGGCAGAGCTTGACCAGAGACTAAGGCGGTTAAATTCCATAAACGCGGGTGACGAACAATAGTTTTGTGAAGGAAACCTAGTAATTGTGGTATATATATATATATACACATATTGTATCTCTATCAGGGCATGCTGCCCTTATAGGACACAACCCTTATGCTCATAAAGCAATGAGCTAAACAACAGCTTGGAGAGTCCTCTTGTGTTTTATTTATGTTTGTAGATCTTCAAAAGTGTAAATTTTGAACTGTTGTATACTAGTCCTATATTCTTTCCCCTTGTTAACTTATCCAGTTTTGCATACTTTCAAGAATGGAATTATGGTAGATTGTGCTACTGGTACAATGTCACTAAGGGTGTGTTTGGTATGAAGGAAAATGTTTTCCATGGAAAATGTTTTCCTGGAAAACAAGTTGATTTTTGACTTAATTTCTCATGTTTGGTTGGTGAGTAGAAAATATTTTTCGGAAAAGATTTTGTGTTTGATTTATTAATGAAAAATATTTTTGAGAAATATCTTTCATTTTTACTAGAGTAGAAAATAATTTTTGAAATTGAAAATAGTTTTTAAAAACAAACTTAAATTTTTTTGGGGGGGTGCGAGGGTGGTAGGGGGTGGGTGAAGGACGGGGGGTTGAGGGTAGGGGTGAAAAATTGAAATTTTGAAGTTGAAAATATTTTTTAAAAACAAACTTAAATTTTTTTTTTGGGGGGTGCGGGGTGGGGGCTGGTTGGGGGAGGGTGGGGGGGGGGGTCGAGGGTTGGGATGAAAAAATAAATTTTTGAAGTAGAAAATATAATTAAAAAAAAATATTAAAATTTTTTGTAGGGGTGGGGCTGGCGGGGGTGGAGGGTCAAGGGTAGGGTGAAAAAATAAAATTTTGAAGTTGAAAATATTTTTTAAAAACAAACTTAAATTTTTTTTTGGGGGTGGGGGGAGTGGGTAGGCGTGCGTGGGTGGTGGGCTGGGATGGAGGTGCGTGGTGGGTCGAGGGTAGGGTGAAAAAATGAAATTTTGAATTTGTAAATATTTTACAAAATCAAACTCAATTTTTGGGGGAGGGGGGGTAGGTGGGTGGGTAATCGAGGATCGGGATGAAAAAATAAAAATTTGAAGTTGAAAATATTTTTTAAAAACAAACTTAAATTTTTTTCTTTTTGAAGGGGTTGGGGGCTGATAAGGGGGTTGAGGGGGTGGGGGCAAGGGTAGTGTGTGGGGGTAAAAAAATAAAAAATTGAAATTAGAAATATCTTTTAAAAACAACTTTTAATATTTTTTTGGGAGGGAGTGGGGTAAAAAAAATTGAATTTAAAAACAAGCTTTAAATTTTATTTTATTTTGGGGGGGGGGGGGTGTGGTTGGGGGGTAGTTTGAGGGTAGGGACAAAATAAATTGATTTTTTCAACAAAAAAATAGTTGTAATTTGAAGTTGGAAGAGAGTTTCGGAAAATGTTTTCCTTAAGTTTAGAAGGGAAGTCATTTTCCTTAAATTTGAGGAAAATGAGTTGATTTGGAAAACATTTAGCACAACCAAACATGAGAAAATTGAAAAACATTTTCCGGAAAATGTTTTCCTTCATACCAAACACACCCTAAGTACTTAAATTTTGGCTCCTTGAGAAAGATCATATTCATAAAAATAATATGAGAACCATAAAGCACCATTTCTTTGAGAATGCACGTGTAGACACCTCTGAGAGCAGTGTCCGCTCTCCCTTGTAGGGGAGTTGGATGGTCATTCTGCCCTTCGAGACTTTTTTAGTTCTTTTTTGGTATCATATATTATTATAAGTGGAAAGCTCCAACATTCAAAGTTGAATTACCATTTTGCCCCTAAACTAAATAAAAATGTTATAAAACATGTAAATAATAAAATATTAAATAGTTAAAAATTGAGTAATCATTTTATCATTTAAAAAAGAAGAAGTTATTTATCAGTAATTTAACTACATTTAATTGATAGAAATCTTTCATCTCCCCATTAATTAACCTAATACAGATTACTTGAACTCAATTTACAATCCTACTATTTCATATCTCACATTTACTATTTTTTCCCTTGAGCTTCCAAAAGTTATGTGAACTTTTCATGTTCGTTGTCAAATAGAATTGGAGTAATATATAGTGCATGTGCAGTGATTTTCTACAACTCAAGTCACATTAATCTTTCATCTTTAAGCTTTATATAAAATATAGATATAGATTAGCACCTATATGCCATAAAAGTGTGAATATATAAATATATATTGTTGATTGGTAACTACTTTATTCCTCTTATGTTCATTTTAGTTCCAACAATATATATTTAAAATATGAAGATTTTCCTCGGTTTGCTAACTAATTCTTATTTATTTCTCTATATTTCAGATTTTATTTGGCAACTGTGCGCTCTTCACTTCTCACCATTAGGTACATAATGGATATGCTATTTACAACTCTCTCTTTTTTTCTTTTTTTTTTTATCAATTTTATTATTTCACATACATAAAATATAGTTTGTAGGAAAGGTGATATAGAAATAAGATTTTTGAGATTTGAGAAATTGTCCGTATAATTTTCAGGATATTTAGATCTTATACTTTTTAACATCTTTTACATATTTTAACTTTTTATATCAAGTCCCTTGTTCTTTAATAAGGATCGATTCTTATTATATTTCGTAATGCAATTATACTTAAACAATACAAGTAATACTCTTATGTCAAACTTTTGTATGAAAGAAAATGTTCTTGAATAGAGATTGATTCTTATTATATTTCGTAATACGATTATATTTCAACCATACAAATAATATTCTTATGTGAAAGAAATCCTAATCTTGAATCAAAGAAAGGATACATGTAGGTGCAATTATAATTAATATATATTGATTCAATTTTTTTGATGTCAGTAATAATTAATTATCTTCGTCATAATATAATTACTTCTTTTTTACTAGGTGTATACTATAAAATTGACAATGATATTCTAGCCATATTAAAGAAGACATATGTTGATCAGCTTTTTGTTCAACATTTGCAAATATTACTTTCATTCGACAACAACTTCTTGTTATGCATACGGCCTATAAGAGGAGGAATTCCCAATTTCTAAAAGTCATGAAATAAGTTTTAATATGCGAAGCATTTGAAAACATAACCAACCTTTCTTATGTTCACATTTAAACTATTAGGTGTTCCTATCAGAAAACATGGAAAGTGAATTAATATTTTAAATTTCAACAATTTCTATTTTATAATTCAATTTTTAAAATATAAAGGAGTTTTATAACAATAATAGTATGGGACAAACGTGCAAAGCACCTTCTCAAAGACTAGTAAATATATAAACATATACTTAAATTTGGCCTTAGCTAGCAATTAAGCATTCTGACTTTTGAGAGTGCATATGTAGATTCCTCAATTTAGTCTCAATTGTCAAGTAAACACTTTAATTCATTCTACTATGTATCATGAATACGATGTGGCACATAAATTTTGGTGGTTTTTAGATGGTCTATTTGTAAGTTGAAGTGTTCAACTAACATAATAGAGATGAGTTGAAGTGTCTAAATGTGTATATTCAAAGTTGGAATAGTTACTTGCTAGTTGAGGTAATATTACAGTTTTAATATATCACAGCAAATACAGAACAGAGTGAACTTGATCCATTTTGCTGCCTATTACCAAACACGAAAAAAATAAAATTGGAGAACAAGAGGAATTTATTCCATTATATTGCAGTGTGAACTACTGAAACTGGCTCATGGGAACAAAGTAGTTGTATATTAAAGATGTACAATTACTTGCCTTCACTTTCACAGCTTTCAACCTCACTAGGTTTGTGTAGTATAGAATGCATTTAAGTAAAATGGCAGCCCAGTGCACGAAGCTCTCACTATGAGCGAGTTCCGGAGAAAGGCTGGACCACAGTCCACAAGGGTCTATTACACACAACGTTACCCTACTTTTCTGCACGAGGCTGTTTCCGCGGCTCAAACTCATTGAGTAACTGATGATAACAGGGTTCAAAGTTTTGTTCATCACCTTACGTCAAGACTCCCTTCAAAAGAATGCATTGAGTAACTACTGCGCTCTCTGTAACTATCATGAGTTGTGGTGGGACGGAAAGAATCCCTCGACCCTTTACCAGAAAACCCCAAATAAGGTAGAGAGGGAGCTCTCCCCCTCCTTAATAGGCCTTTTATGCGGGCAGAATCTGAATTAGTCGGACAAGTGACCGGATACAAGATGGTTACTAGAAAATAAGAAGAAAAAAAAGAAGAGGAACTGCCCTATTAACCAACTTCACTTGACATGTCCTCTTGAAAGCAAAACTGAGGACAACATCAGAAAGAAACCTTGGAAATTTTTTTTGTATATATATTTTTTCTTCAAATTCTATCTTTCTTCTTGCACCCCCTTTTCCACTTCAGAAGTTGTGGAAGCAACGTCACCATCAGAGGCTGCTGCTGGAGATGCATCCAAACCGGCGTTTTCTGCAGTGTTGGACTCTGAATCTTCAGTCTTTGTTTGCAAGCTCCAGTACATGATGCTTGCTGTGAGTGTCAGCATCATCTTCTGGTTCACCTGAGTGGTAAAAGTTGATTTATATTCAAGAAAAAGGGTTGATGGAAAGAAGCAATGTTTCTGCTATTGCATGGAACTAATAGAAATGCTCGACTACAGTCGAGTTTTTAGCTGCATCAACGAGCTCCTAAGTCCATTCGAAGACTTGCAAACATATCTTTCTTGATATGAAATGCTAGTTCTTCAACAACAACAAATCCAGTGTAATCCCACTAGTGGTGTCTGAGGAGGGTAGAGTGTACGTAGACCTTACCCCTACCTTGAGAAGGTAGAGAGGTTATTTCCTATAGATCCTCAGCTCAAAGACTCTATTCAGCTTATCAAACAACCCCTAGCTAGGAATATAAACTCTGTATTATACTGCATATATGATAAGAGAACACATCAAGTCTGAAGGCAAGCATAAGTGCGCAGTTTCTTCAATCTAGTCTCTTACCTCTATTATATCCTCTGGCAATAAAAGATGGAGCACCCGAGTTTACGTGCTACACTGATTGTATAAGTTGCATTAAGCTTCTTATCCTCATCTGCAATGTATTCAGAGACATCAGTACTTTCTTGAAAGCCAAAGCAAAAGATAATTGTTCAGACTTTTCTTAACGACGTAATACATAGACAGACACTAACACTTAGCGTCAATTGGCAAATAAGCACTCTAACTTTTCGAGTACATATCTAGACACCTCAAATTGGTCTCAACTAACCACTAAACACTCCAACTTGTCCACACTGTGTCTCGTGGACACCCAATGCTGAAATGAGTTGAGGTGTCTAGATATGCATACTCAAAGTTGGAGTGTTTACTTGTCATCTAGGCCAAGTTTGCATCTGTTTATGTATTATGCCTTTCTTAACTCATCCCAAAAATGATAAGGAAATCTTTGCTTCTCAGTTTTTCAATAAGACATAAGCATTTTTACTGGGGTGGGTTCAAGAGTCTACGAACTCTTCGCGTACCAGTTTTACCCCTGGTCACAAGGCTCCAATTGACAACCCTTGGTTCCACAGCGCTTAGAAGCTCGAGAAAGAATTTCCCACTCGATATATTTTTGTCCTAACAAAACAATATAACTCAGGTGTCATGCAATAGAAACTGATGATAACAGGGTTCAAAGTTTTGTTCATCACCTTAAAGCTTTCAATTTGAGATTTTCTCCCTGCACTCTTCACTTTACTGTTTGCCCAATTTAGTATGTCAGCATCTGTTATTTCCTTTCCAAGGGCATGAAATTTCAAGTTTATCAACAGTTGGAGCATTGAAAACCTCATTAACTGCCACAAAAAAGCTGCAAGACAACAAAATGATTTTAACATTTCAAATCATAAAACTATGCATAACTGAACTTTTGAGGTACATTGTTTCATGCTTATGGTGGTAGAGTGTAGACTATCGTCCTTACAAGAAAGAAAAAGTGTTAATTTGTATATCTTGAACATAAGTTAAGTTTTTATGGATGCTCATTGTACGTAATGCAAACTAACATCGATTAATCAAGCTGAACATGCTTTCAAGAACAACAACAAACCAAATCAAAACCTGAATATGCAACTAGCTCAGAAAAGTGATTAGATTGCTTTTTTGATGTATCCAAAACTCAGTATCAGCACCCTCTCTTTGACCTGTTGTACAGATTGGAACTCAAACGTTTTGTGTAATCCGTGGGAACATGTGAAATGCGTAAATAAGATAGCTTTGATCAAGCAATAGACCCTCGTCTCAAGAAAAAACAGTCCAAAGCAGTTCAAAAAAAGAAGCAACGGAAGTACAAGAAACAACAGATAATAACAAAAAGATAGTAACAGAACAGAAACTAACATACAAAAGCATGAAATAGGGAAGTTTACTTTAGGTAACTTTAGATCATATTACCTAGTATGAGCTTCTTGTTTCCTTGTACAATATCACTTCCAGCTACATTTACAAGGGAGAAATTCAGTTCTTTCCCAATACTTATGACTTGGTTGCAATTCTCAACTTTTCGAAATGGCATCTTAATTGGAGGCTTTGTTGCTTGTTTCCAATTAACTAATCCTTGTGAAATTTTGTCTAGTACCTCTAAAAGAACCCATCTGCATAATACGAACGCCAAGCAACATTTGTAGAGTCCAAAGAACATCAATCAAGAAGGCAACAAGAAATAACTCACCCGGTTCTCACGTCCTCAAATAAATTATTCACATAAGTATCAGTTCCAAGACTGTTGATCCACAACCGAAAGCATCTTTCTTCTCGAGAAGTTTGAGCATCATCCTCCATCATCACAGCAAAAGACAACTTTGTGGTATCTGCTGTCAATCCATTCCTATACCAGAGTAAAACTCACTTATAGACGGAGAATGTAGACAAAATAACAACTCTGACTGGTTACTCAAAGATAGAACAATTTTCAGGTTATCAGATGAAATGCTTAATCTAACCTGTGTTGAAATATTTGTGCAACGAATGCAAGATTTAAGTTTGCTGAGCCTTCAACAATGTCCTTTGGAGTTACATATCTTTTGCAATCTAGTTTTTCTGCTTGCTCAAGAATCAAGTTTGCTCTTTCAGTTGGATCTTCTGTATCTAATGTGTTAGTCGTACCATGTTCAGGCGCAAGAGTATTGAGCAAATGAGCATAAGCTTCTCCGTCCTACAACCAAATATAGAGAGCAAAAACAGACACAGAATTCTTCAAAAAATGACATATATCCATAGGGAATTATCGAATTCCTTCAAACGTAATTTTCATAACAACAGACACAAATTTCTTACCTTCAAGTCACTTGAGAAATTTGTAACCTCTTTTTTGTAGCCTGCTTTTTTAAGATGAAAATTCATCCATTTCAGTAAAATCTTTTCTGGAGATAAGCTCATAAGCTCCTCTACTTCCTGCAAATGTTACTGTCTCTATATAATCTAGCACGAACATTAAAGTGCACACAACTTTTGACAGAAGAATCAAAGAGGTAAAAACACGAAAAGTATTGCAAACCTGACTATCTTCCACCAATTCCACAAGTTGTGGAGTTTTTCTCAGATTGAGATCAGCTAATAATTGTATCTGATTTGCCACGACAACGATAGTAGAAAAGAATTGGTGAAATTCCAAGGTATCTAACAAGCACATGGACAAAGTATAGTAGAAATATTAAATACCTTGATAATTTGAGAAATCAACCCGACAACCAGATGAGGCTAAGAGAATAAGCAAAACAAAAGAAACTTCAGCATCTTTCGTATTGATAGTAATATGTTACATATGAAACACATGGACTTCACATACTCTTGCTTCGATTAAATCCTGTGTGCCAATATTGACCACAGTACAACCAATGGCCTTCGCGGAATTGAGGCAAAGGGTGTGGTTCTCATTCCTTTCCCATGGATTAAGAACCTTTTTGGTATTGATAGCACGTTCATCTATTGTTCCGGAGACAGCAATATTTATGAGCTTACTGCAACAAATGATCAAGTAGAAACATGAATGTCCAAGAATGTAATCAGAAATGTATGGTTTACACTTACCAAAGAAGAACACCATCTTTGGCAAGATCAAAGAGTTGATTGGTAGATGGATCTATCGGAAGGAAATCCTTCAAAAATGGATCGTCTCTGAGAAAGCTGTTGATGGGAGGTACATAACAGCCCCTCTGAGATTCAGTAATGGTGTGTCGGACTTTGGTTTTAGTTGCCTTGAGGAAAGAGGAGCTGGTTTTTGAATCACCTTTCGCTGTAGCTCGTGCTTGTAGATTTAGATATGCCTAACCAACAAAACACACAACTTATGGTAATTTCTCTTGCTCCACCTTGAAACCAAGAAGAGATACAGAGGAGTGCATCTTAAGCTCGCGACCCCTACTCAATTCAAAAGACTAATAATCTCTATTTGAAGATCATCGTTAAACTACGTCCAAGACTTTCACCTAAATCCATTTCCACACAAAACTAAAAAACTCGAGATAATGATGCAAGGAAATTGAAAGCTAGCATCTAGGCATACATATCAGAATAACTTCACAAAACCAGAACTCAAACTAGCCATGACATTTTAAGTTTATCTGTTCATTTCTTCTTCAAAGCCAAAGTTGTTCATTCTTTCGAGGCACAAAACGATATTTGTAGTAAAAGTTGAAGAAACAAGTATACGATGAAATCATCTCACACTCACCTGAAGGAACGATTCAAAATCAATTTCTTCACTCATGTCAGACGATGACTCACTCAATATTGCCTTTATATCATCCTCATTTAGTATACCTTGGAAGGCCTTAAGTTTGCACAACACAGGCGGTAGATCTCCCAAAGTGACCTTCCCAGATTGATTCCTTGCAGATAGGAACTGTAACAAATTAAATGTAGCATGTCAAAATGAGAAACAAACTTTTATGCCAGTAGAAAATAGGCAAATAACATCAAATGCACCCTAAAGTTGTCCGGATAAGTCGAATACACACTCCAACTAAAAGTGTATAATGTTGTCCGAGATGAGCTTTAATAGAGCGATATGATCAGTGAGGATTCATGTAGCCAACCCTGACTCGTTTGTTAGGAGAAACATTCTTCACATAATACTCTATCAACAAGTCACATTCTCTTTACTCAAGTATATCTTAAATAAGAACAACAATTTTAGGTAGGCGTAAATTCCATACTCATTAAGGTTGACTATATGAATTATATATCTATAACAATTTCACTAACAATCAGTACCAGTACCAGGTAACTTTGTCCACCAAGGATAGGACGTACGAAAAAAAATCACCTAGTGTTTTTTGTCATTGTTGTGATTTGAACGTCTTAGACCTCGTGGTTCTCAATCCACTCGATTGACCTTTAGGCTACACCCTTGGTGCTTGCACTCGTACTCAATTATAACAAGGAAAAGCATAGAAAGGTTAACGTACGTTGGAAT
Organism: Solanum commersonii; assembly: GCA_029007595.1. Taxonomy (NCBI): domain Eukaryota; kingdom Viridiplantae; phylum Streptophyta; class Magnoliopsida; order Solanales; family Solanaceae; genus Solanum; species Solanum commersonii. Next base: position 1,348,236 of record JAJTWQ010000033.1, read on the forward strand.
TGAGGCCACGCAGCTCGACTTGAGTGAATTGACTCTGTAGCCATTGATCAGAAACAACAACACCAACAAAACTAGACATTTTTTTCTTCAAAGATGATTTTTGTAAATCAATCTCTACTTCACTGAGCAGATAACTGAAATTTCATGAAAAAAATACGTCAAACACAGAAATTAAAATAGTAATATGACAATGTAGATTGATATTATTTGATCATTCAATCACAAAAATAAAATAAAAATATGATCTTTGATGAGTAAACAAAAAAATAATTCATGCAATTTTTTCACTAATGATTTCATGAAAATTAAATTAATTGGTGAAGAAATTACGAACCTTTTTTACGTAGATCTCATCGTGCATTTTTTTGCAGGGGAGTGGAGTATAGGAGTAATAAAAACAAGGTGAAAAAGAAAAGAGTACTGAAATAATTAAAAAAATATATATTTCCAAGCAATTTTGTATTTTTTTTATATTAATAAATTCATTATATATAGAGAGAGATTATTATTATTATTATTATTATTATGCATAGAAGACTAACTTTCACCTCATATTTTTGAAATGTATGTCAATGAATTTTTGAAATGTATGTCAATGAATTTTGGAGATAATATTGTTATAAAAGATACCATACATTGCAACGTCGTTGACATTGCAATGTATGCAGAACTGTCAAAAGATTTACTCACACTCAGTGTTCAAACCAAACCACATCAATTTACCATGGTCGACAACTATCGATCATTTCAACAGAATGTCCACTTAAAACTTCCCACAAAAGTGTAACCTGAGTACATGATCACTTTCCAAGAACACAAACACAGCTTCAAGCACAGTGAATGATATCGAAGATTATAAAATATAGACACCATTTTACAAGAATCTATCAAAGATGACAAAGACAAGCTTACACAACACACTTCTTGAACCAAAATTCTCAAGACAACGATTAGAGTTGATAATAGACAGAAAACAGATGTATGGTATCCTTCCTATGTGTTCTTTTTGTTATCAGAATGTGACACGGTTTGGTCAACTGATTGCAATTGGCCTCGAAGATTCTGATTCTCTTCCAGGATCCGATCGTATTCAAGCAGCAATTTTTCAGATTGACCCTTGAGAGAATCAGAATTTGCTCTCTGAGATTGCACCTCCTTTTCTTTTGCCTCGGTTTCTGATTCCAGCTGCTTCATCTTGTTCCTCAAGGAGGAGATTTCATCCCTTAAGGTACTGGCCTCGCCATTCTTGATGTTGTCCAATGTGCGATCCTGCTTCTTCACAGCCTCCATGGTCTTCCTTAGTAATCGAAGCTCCCTTATGTAATGGTGTAACCTGTCAATCATCAGTCCGAGGAATAGAGAGAATCCTGCAAGAAATTAAAAGCATTTGAACCCCGTTATGCAGAAATTTACTTCAAACAGATGGTGATTAAACCGTGGGATCTGAATTTTACTAGCCATATCTTCTTAATTATGCATGTAATAAATGTCAAGGCAGTGTGTCATCATTAGATCATTTATTTACAAAGGATAACATATATCACATCTGGAACATGTAAGGATCTAAAATAAAGGGCACAACTATTAATCCAGAACTGGAAGATCTGTTCCTCATACTACCTATGGCTGGTGCTTGAGGCCCTTTCGATCTGCAAATTTATGGCGGAGGGAGGGAGTATTTTGTGGTTCAGCAGAGGCCCTAATGCTAGAATACATCAATGTGTGACCCTACAATCTATGCTACACAAATTTGTTTACAGGTTCATATTCGGTACAGGTATTGGTGGTATCGGTGTGCCACAATTTTGCTAATTCTTGGTCTATATTGAAGAATCTGCACGAAGTATCCACACACTCATCTCACCCGTTCGACATGGTACACTAACGCAAAAAGAGAAGAAAAAAAAAAGAATCCGTGTAACAGAGCCTACAGCTCAAATAACCACAAAATGCCATCATACAATAAACACCTTGCAGGGTGAAGGTTAATACTATTCCTAAAGCACCATATACACTGCATGTATGAGCATAGAAACACATAGGTAAGAACATTTCCAGCACTCAGAGTGGACTGATTTAGTCATGGGCGGAAAGACAGATTGACCATGAGTTCAAGGTATACAGCGAAAATCAGTGAATAACTGTACATCACTATAAATTTCATCTTTGGCAACTCTCTACTCAGATAATAAGACTTCCACATGTGAAGATCCAAATGAAGATTTTCTACTTTTTGATATACTTCTTGTGTACAGGTGTTTTTATGCCCAATTAATCTGCCTATACTTGCCTGATAACTCCACCAAAGCTAGATATCTGTCCCAACAACCTCAAATATCAAGATATTACTGGGATTGGATGCTTGATTCCATATTTAGATGCGGGATTTGAGCTAATGACTCACTTCACTACCTTAAGCGGAGCTAATTACAGGCCAAATATACTGCAATCACCCAGACCTTTCACGAGAGTTCTCTATGTCATGAGCATGCGGTTAATGTCCATAGCAATCCCTCACAAAAGAGACACCCCAAAAGACAAAAGGGGTAGAGAGAAGAAGGACAACAAGAAAGAGCTGAGCAACAAACATATTAGTCTCCGTTAAGAATAGAACCCCCTCCATCTTGTATTCAACTCTTGCCAATATGATATTTTAACAGTACTGGGGGGCAAAAACAATATGTGCCCTAGGTTTTCTCTGTTTTACACTGTATAATCAAATCAAACAGAAAAACTTGGAGGGGGAGGGGTTTACAATAAGTTGCGGAGACTCTTCAATTTTGATGCCGCACCCGTGTCAGATTCTCCAAAAATACACTACTTTTGGAGAATCCATTGACATTTTTGAAGAATCCGGACAACATGGTTTACATAGTACCAGTAATGTGGAAACAATATTAGACAATTGGTGGTGTCGGAAACATATACTCTTTCATGTTCTATGCTATCATATGCCATGTTAGAGGAAAAAGATAAATTTCAATATCTTTCTGATAATTCCCGTGTCACACCATGCTTGAAGAAGTGCATTGCATAGCAGCTTCAGAGAATCACCAACTCATAACAAAGTGAGTAAATGAACTTTGCGAGCAGAATCACAAAAATTCTTCAATCAATTCGTCAGCCCTTGGGCATGATTCTGATCCATTAAACTAGACATCCTAATGATACTATTTTTTCCGGTTCCCCCTCTAAATAAAAACTGTCTCATTACCACTCTTTAAGCCAGCATTCATAAGATCTTCTCCTTAAGGGTTACTTGTCCAATCAGAGAATCTGTATGTTCAGTTTTAGTTGAAGAGATGCACATTCCAGCAACTCTCTACGTTCCCTTGACGAGCTTGACACATAACATGACTGTCTTAAAGACACTCACATCTAGAAATATAAATTTTTTTTCTTTAAGAAATCTCTAAACCGGGTTAATTTTATCACCGGGTGCAAATTACCGCTGCACCCACTACTACTATGTGGCAGATGCTAACTTCAGGGAGGCAGAATCTTTCCATGGGAAGGTCTTAATACAAGAGAGCTTGGAGCCAAAAAATGCTAATTTAGACCTATGAACTCATGGAAGATTAGCTTGGAACGATGCTTGAAGTAATTAACTTGTTACAGGCTCAAACTTTGAAGAAAAAACAAATGAAGAACAGCTCCCTTAGAGACCCATCGCATCCCAACTGGATGTTATCCTATCTAATCAAAAGCATTTCATAGTCATCAGGAAGAGAAGCTTGAGATGCTTATGTAACCAGCGCAGGTATTTACGCAACTGGCAATCTTTTTAAGCAACAGCTGAACAATTAAGGTGAACACATCACTCCAGATGTGTTCATCTGGCCAATACTTTCTTTGATGCTATAGTCAAGTCTAAGCATGAATCTTCATTACTGGCATGCATCAATTTGGTATTGAATTCTTACTTGGGTTCTATTATTACTACTTCTCTAATTCTATCTAATTCTTCTTGAGTTCGGATAATTTAATTGATTAGCAAAGATTCAAGCCCCTAATGCTTGGGTCTGCATTCTAGATATTTGATCATCAATACTACATATTCCCCTATCCTTTCTGTTTGCTTTACGCTCCACCCAATCTACATCAGTGGCAGTGACGATCTGTATAAACATATACTCCCTCCGTTTGACTTTGTTTGTCCTATTTTGACATGGCATGGAGTTTAAGAAGTAAAGAGGACTTTTGAATCTTGCGGTCTTAGATTAAGGATACGTCAAATGTACTAAAATGTCTGATAATCTTGTAGACATAGCAAGTGGAAAGTTGGAATCAAAGAGTTGTTAAAAAAGGAAAGAGACATTCTTTTTTAAACGGATTAAAAAGGAATGTAGGACAAATGAATTGAAACGGAAGGAGTATTTCTTTAAAGATAGTTCAACTACAGATACAGTTCAAGTCAACAAAAGTGATTCCAGTGATACTTGCTGCCTAAAAACAAAATCAGCCCTTGAATTCTTTACCCTTTTGTACAAAAACTTGAATGGAACTTGAGAACTAGTAACCAAAGGAATCACGAACAGAAATTCTGCTACACATACCCGAATGTTCCAATTAACTAAATCACAGCATCTCACTCAATCCTAACTAGTTCACTTTGCTGCTCAAAGTAACCATAAAAGGGGAATTTAGAAAACAACTCAAAACATGTTTAAAATGATGCAAAAAGAAACATACCCATGGATTGATCATAAAAGAAATTCTATAAACAACTCAAAATAACCGAAAGAACGCAAATAGAAACATACCCATGAACTACAACAACAACAACTACATGCCTAGTGTAGTACCACAAAGTGGAGACTGGAAGGGTAAAGTGTACGTAGACCCTACCCCTATCTCAAGAGTAGAGAGGTTGTTTCTGCTATACCCTAGACTCCCGGAAAAAACAGTCCAAAGCATTCCAAAAGAAACAACGGAAGGAAAAGAATAACAAAACCTACTGAGCAGTAACTACAATAAATAATATGATAATCGAAGAACAAGAAACATCCAAAGTAATCAGAAATCAAAGGCAAGAAACTACATAAGCAATACTATAACTATAGTATGGACAGATAGTGAGACATCCTAATCCATGTCATCCACAAACTCCCAACTAATAAAATCAGGTACTTGATAAGTTGAAACTGTCTCCATATCATGTCTAATCACCTCCCCCCATACTTCTTCGGTCGACCTCTTCCTCTCCTGAAACCACCCATATGCAACCTCTCACACCCATACCCATGAAATAATCATAAGAAGAAACTCTACAAACAACCCAAAAAAAGCTTCAAAAATTGCAAAATGGAACATACCCACGAAGTGTTCATCAAAAAAACTCCAAACAAACCAAAAAAGGTTCAAAATTTGCAAAAAGGAAACATACCCATGAACCAATCATAAGAAGAAACTCCACAAACAACCCAATAAACTTCAAAAGAGGAAACATACCCATAAGAGCAGCTTCAAGAATTTGATGAGCAAGAAGGATTTGATCAGTAGGATTTACAGAATCAGCAGGACGAGACTGCAATTCCTTAATAGAATAAACAGTATAAATCATGATCACAAGAACAGTAGCTGCTACAGATTTAACAATCAACGGTCCACTGCCTCTTTTAACACGATCAAGAGTCATAATTATCAGTTTCCTCAAAGGGGTTCTGAACAGAAACATCAAAATCAACCCCATTTCCAAGAACACCACCATGAACAAAAGCTGAACTTGAGCTAACATTTTGAATACACCACCAAATTAACTCCTTTTTTTTTCTATGATTCAAAAATTTCACCAAAAGGGGTTTTTCTTTACTGGTTAAGAAAGATTTTTGTACAAGAAAGTTTGATTATTGGTGGAAAAGGGTGTTGATTGTTTTCAGAAAAAACGGTGAATACAGTGTACAGATGGTGTTGATTCTGTATATACACTTGGTTTTTTGTGTCACGCGTCCTTTACGCCTGCAGAAGACTTGTATGGAAAAAGACTAGCGTCGGCAAGACCTATCCTTTTTCTTTCTTTTTTTTAATCGAAAATTTGTAATTTTAAACAAAATTTCATATTGGAAAACATATTTCATTTTGTTCAAAGATCTACATATATATATATATATATATATATATAATTGACATGATCAAACATGCTTGAGAGTGTCAAAATATCTTCACACGTTATTTATATCTCTCATTACGTAGCACTCATTTCTGGATCATATTGACAACATTCTTCGCGTTGGAGAAAATTTCCACATTCTTTTAATCCATTATTAATAGCATATTCGAGAGTCTTCCTTAGTCAATGATTTTTTTGTGATGTGATTTTTGGATATATTTTTTTTCAAAAGCTTTACAATATTCTCTGTAATGACCTAAGGAAAAATACAAATAGTTTCACCATGATACATACTATTTTTTAGCATTTAGGGGCCTCTCAAAAGGAATTAGGCAATTTTCTCAGTTTTTCGTCTGTATTAATCAATAAATTTTTTGGTGATATGATTTTTGAGTACTTTATTTTCAAAACATTTACATGACCCTCTGTAATGACATAGGGAGACAATACATATAGTCTCACCGTGATCCACACCATTATTTTTGCATTCAGGGGGCAGTCAACAAAATTTAATCAATTTTCACAATTTTTTCATATGTATTAGTCAATGAATTTTTTGTTGACATGGTTTCAGACACTTTTTACCAGAATCTTTACAGACCCCCTGTAATGACCTGGGGGAACAATACATATAGTCTCACTATGATCCACATCATTTTTTTTAGCATTGAGGGGCCACTTAATAGGAATTAAGTGATTTCTTAATTTTTCGTGTGGTAGTCAATGAATTTTTCGATAATATGATCTTTCGATACTTTTTTTTCCAAAACATTTATAGGATCATCCGTAATGATCAGGGGGAACAATAATTATAGTCTCACCATGATTCATGTCATTTTTTAGCATCTAGGGGTCATCCAACATGAATTAAGCGATTTTCTCAATTTTTCGTGTGTGTTAGTCAATGAATTTTTTGGTGATATGATTTTCAGGCGTTTGTTTTCCAAATCTTTACAGGAACTCTATAATTACCTTGGGGGAACAATACCTATATCCTGACCATGATTCATTCTATCATTTTAGCATTTAAGGACCCCTCAACAGGAATTAAGCGATTTTCTCAATGTTTTATGTGTGTTAGTCAATGAAGTTTTTGGTGATGTATATGATTTTTAACACCTTTTTTCTAAAATATTTGCATGACCCTGCGTAACTACCTAGGAAACAATATGTATAGCCTCACCATGATTCATACCCCTATTTTTTGTTTTAGGGGTCACTCAATAGGAAGTAAGCGATTTTCTATGTTTTTCATGTGTGTTAAAGAAAATCTTTACAAAACCCTTCGTCATGATCTGAGGGTAAAATACGTATAGAATCACCTTGATCCACGCCGTTTTTTAACATTTAGGGTCACTTAGCATAAATTAGACGATTTTCTCAGTTTTTTTGTGTGTTAGTCAATGTATTTTTTGATGCTATGGTTTTTGGGCACTTTTGCTCTATACATTTACATGACCCTCCGTAATAATCCGAGGGAATAATATGTATACCCTTACCATGATCAATGTCATTTTTTAGCATTTAAGGGCCACTCAATAGGAATTAGACTTTTTTTTTTCAATTTTTGTGTGTAGGGACTTTGTTCAGGCTGATCTGCCTTTCTTTCATCGAGGATATACCCCAATCTTTGATTGATATAATCTATTTTATGATCATTTTGGAGAAGTTATAAACATTCTCGCTGGTGTTATATCCTGAGAAGTGCTGAAATTCAACACTATCCGTATTCATCAAGATGGTCTCGTAATACAAGTGAGTTTTGTATGACTCACCTGGGAAGTATAATCCATTAAGTAAGTATCACTGGAATATCTTCCAGGGTTCTTCTTTCCTCTAAATCTCAGAGTTTTCAAGAAGAAATATCATTTCTTTCTTTGCTACTCTTTCATATGATCTGATATCATAAATATCATCTTTAGCAATAGAGGCAAAAGTATCATTTTGTTTCTATGACAAATATGCCTGTAGCTCCACGTATAATGGGCTATTTTCTGGAATATCTTCCAGTCTGACGGATGATGATGCCTGAGATATTTTTGAGCTTATCAAGCTCATTCCTCCTCGCTGTAAAACTGGCGAGTTGGATGAGGATCCGTATAATGATCCTAAAGATGTTTTGGGGGATGATCTTCCCCTTCCACGCGGGTTATTTCCCCTGCCTCGACCCTTGGTTACCCAAGGAGAGTCCATCCTACAAACAAAGTATTTTGTTTTAATCATCTAGAAGATCATAATCATCATAATAATTTTGATAATAATAGTTTACGCCATCAAAATCGACGACTTCTTCAATATTATGAATGGTGAATATATCCATCACTATGCTATCTAATAATCTTCCATAGAATAAGTTCCTGTACATCTCGGTTGAGCGGAACTACCTTTAATATTGTAACTAGAGTTTTATCAGTGAAGAAAGGGGCTATAAAACTCTTAGATAAGATGATAGATATTCTCTTGATAAGAAATCTGGAAGGGAGTTATCACTTCCTTTTTTATAATGGATTTCGAAATCAATGGGGTTAATTGTGCCTGCCACTTGGCAGATATCAATTTTGATGCATCATGTTTGAAGTCTTTATCAAACATATATTTGACGAATTGTGCAACTGTTTTTACAAAAAATTCTGATTGTATAAATCTTCTTGAAATTTCAAAACACACTTGACGATTGTTAGCATCTCATGAGCCACCGTATCATATTTCTTTTAAGCATCACTCCATTTTTCGTAATGAGATCGAATCGATATTCGTTCTTATCATGAGGATTGATTTGTTTTAATATTCCTCCACAACCAATGTTCTGTCTCAACTATTTTCTGTCATGCAAGGTTAGCCAGCATTAGACAAGGCAAGGATTTAACACGAAACATAATATTTTTGACCAAATTGGTGAGACTATCAGTCCAAGGTGTTTTATGATCCTTTTTTAGCCTGTTGTATAACGGGGCTAAATCTCGATATAAATTCTTGTAAAAGGGGAAAACATAATTTAAACTTCCCAAGAATCTCTGTAATTACGTCCTATCTGTAATAACATCGGGAAACTTTGAAGCAAAATCAATCGATCGTTGAATAGGGGTAACCTTCCCTTGACAAGTAGGATGTCCTAAAAATCGGACTTCAGTTTGAAATAAACTCATTTTTGATTTAGAAATTACAAACCGTTTTGTATAACTATTTTCTTGAAAATGTCTAAATGTTTAATATGCATTTCAAGATTTTTTGAATAAACCAAAATATTATCAATATAAACAATGATAAAATCTAAATATGGGTTGAAAATATCATTCATAATTTTCAGGAATTCAGAAGGAGCATTTTCCAAACCAAATGGCATAACATTTCATTCGTATTGTCCAAACGGGACATTAAAAGCAGTTCTATAAGAGTGCTCTTTAAATATTTGGATCTGCCAATAACCTAATTTTAAATCAAATTTAGAAAATATATTGGCGTCATATAATCTTGACAATAAATCCTTTTTATTTGGAATATGATACCTAATCCATTTTTAAAATTTATTTAAAGGTTTATAATTTATAATTAACCTGGGAACACCTCATTCCTTTTTAGCTGCATTATTGACATAAAATGCAGTACAAGACCAAGGAGATTTTGAAGGTTTTATCAAACCCTTTTTTAACAAACTATCAAATCCAAGATGTAAGTTATATAATACATCTGACCAAACTATTTTGGTAGAAACTAATTTTGCTAAATCTAAGGACACTACTAGAAGACCTATTAAATGGGAAGAAATTAATGTTCCTACTACTTGGACTTTGGATTCTGTTATACCCAATTTATAATGTTCCTTTCAATGTCAAACTAATTTCGCTAAATCTAAGGACACTACTAGAAGACCTATTAAATGGGAAGAAATTAATGTTCCTACTACTTGGACTTTGGATTTTGTTATACCCAATTTATAATGTTCCTTTCAATATCATTCCCATTTGATAGTTTGTTACAAAAGGGTTTGATAAAACCTTTAAAATCTCCTTGGTCTTGTACTGCATTTTATGTCAATAATGTAGCTGAAAAGGAATGCGGTGTTCCCAGGTTAGTTATAAATTATAAACCTTTAAATAAAATTTTAAAATGGATTAGGTATTCTATTCCAAATAAAAAGGATTTATTGTCAAGATTATATGACGTCAATATATTTTCTAAATTTGATTTAAAATCAGGTTATTGGCAGATCCAAATAGTTAAAGAGCACTCTTATAGAACTGCTTTTAATGTCTCGTTTGGACAACACGAATGGAATGTTATGCCATTTGGTTTGAAAAATGCCCTTTTTGAATTCCTGAAAATTATGAATGATATTTTCAACCCATATTTAGATTTTATCATTGTTTATATTGATGATATTTTGGTTTATTCAAAGAATCTTGAAATGCATATTAAACATTTAGACATTTTCAAGAAAATAATTATACAAAATGTTTTGGTAATTTCTAAACAAAAAATGAGTTTATTTCAAACTGAAGTCCGATTTTTAGGACATATTATTTGTCAAGGGAAGGTTACCCCTATTCAACGATCGATTGATTTTGCTTCAAAGTTTCCTGATGTTATTACAGATAGGATGCAATTACAGAGATTCTTAGGAAGTTTAAATTATATTTCCCCCTTTTACAAGAATTTATATCGATATTTAGCCCCGTTATACGACAGGCTAAAAAAGGATCATAAAACACCTTGGACTGATAGTCTCACCAATTTGGTCAAAAATATTATGCTTCGTGTTAAATCCTTGCCTTGTCTAATGCTGGCTAACCCTTGTTTCATTTTAAAAGATATATAAAGGAAAAAATGACTAAGTTTTCGAAAAATCGATTAACCTTATAGTTTAAGAGAAATCGAATTTCCAAAAAAGATCAGAGTCGCCACTTAATTTTTAATAAAAAAATCAAGAAAAAATACTTAAGGTTTTCGAAAGATTTAAACAGATAAAATCAATTGAAAACGGGTTCGAAGTTCAATGTACATTCCGAGAAGGTGTTAGGCCCTCGGAATGCTCGCTAACTTGCGGTTGACCGGCGATTTGACTTAAAATGACTTTTACTATTTTTAGACAAAAGAAAAAGAAAAAGAAAAGAATTTTTTTTTTTTAACATTGAAAGAATAATTTACGATATTTGTTTAACTTTGAGAAAATAGTTAAACAAATGACACATTTTATTTCGTTTTGTTTTTGGAGAAAAGAATCCAAAATGACACATTTAGCTTGTGATACAAATGATTAAAACTAGATTAATTAAAATTTATTTAATTCATTTAAAAAAAAATAATTTGAACCGATTTAATAAATGAAAGCATGAGACCATTTTAAATCAATTGGTAAAAAGAGAACACACACAATTTTATTTCTTGGTTCATTTTGAGAAAAGTGTTAACTTAAAACCATTTAAGCAAAATGATTAAAGGAAGAGGCATTCAAAACATATCTTTTAATGAACAAAAGACTGAATTAAAATAAAATATGGCCAATATATTTGATTAGTAAGATAAATGAATACGAAAACAAATAAAAGAATGTATTAAAAGTAAGTCAATACGAAGAAAATAACTTATCGTTTGGGGAATTTAATTAAGTTAGTTAACAATTTAAAAATTAGAGCCAACATGCAATAAACAACAAATAATCATAATTAAATAATTAAAATAATTAAAGAGTAGGGAGAAGTTGAATTTGGGCCTCCTTTTGGGCCAAATTCGCTGAAAATTTGGGGTTTAATTATAAACCCGTTTTTGTATATATCCATGGTATATTCGTGTATACCGGATGTATACAGCCCGTTTTTCAGACTTTCGGGGCCTGTTTCAGCTTCCTTTTCACCTAATATGTGAGGATAATTCGAGCCGACTCAAGAATATGCAAGAGTGGAGTCCAAAGTGAACTCGGATTGATATCACATGCAAAGATAACAAAATGAAAGATTAGCACTTGGGAGCATGCAAATTAGTCTAAGTTTAAAATTAACCTCAAGTTTTGCAAAACAAAGAACAAATAAGAGATGATAAATCATTGGAGGAGGCAGTAGCTATCACATAAGGGAAAACAACAATAATCGGCTATGAATTCATACTCAAATTCAAACATTTATGTCTAACACGTTATTACCTCATTATTAAAGACAACCAAAACATGTTTCATACAACTAAATTGACAACAAAGGAGGACTACTAGTCTTGCTCACATTCTTCATTAAATCGACACTTAGACACTACCCCGTCTTATTTAGCTTCTTATATATAGTTTTTTTTTTTTTTTTATAAACTTTTAGTTGCTCACTCTTAAAAACCAAATCAAATGCATCTCAATTATTGATAGGTTTACTATCCACGTGAATCAACGCTGGAGCAAGTTATTAAGACTAGTGGGGAGCATCTTTTCTTTACTATCGTAAGCAAAGATTAGACAAATATCAATGAATCAAAAGTGGGGCAAAAACTACACAATAACATTAACCATAATTAAATTGAAATTTCATAAATTGAATGACCTTTCTCGTTACAAAGATAACCTTTTAACCTATTGCAAAAATAGAATAAAGCTCGAAAGGACTTCAAACAGTTGAATAATTTTATCAATACTAAAATTATGGACTTATTTGAAATTTATTAAAACAACATCTCGTGGGTAGCGAGAAAAATAAAATAAAAATTCAGCAACTCTACAAATGTGGAATAAAGATATGAAAAGTGATAATCAAGTAGATTTCAAGGATCTCCAAATGCAACAAGCTAAAACGAAATCATTTCCGACCTATTATTTTCAATACAGAACCCCAAACTCAACATCAAGCAAGCACAATAATGAAACAAACTAATAGATATCAAACCATTTTGAAGACTAAAAGAACAAATCCCCCAAAACTAGGAGGCTCGGGCTTATTTCAGTAAGCACAACCAAAATGAGGAGTAACGGAAACACGAAAATAAGCTTATACCATCATATAGTTTGATTCGCACATCTAACTTAAGGGCAAAGAAAGGACGACACAATATTGAGCGCTAATTATTCACACAGATTCATAACAAATAGACGTGAACTAAGACCAATATGGCGTTTTGAAAACGATCATGATTGACTTAGACGATAAGAAGAAAGAAAAAAAAATAGCAATCCACAAACAATCTTCCAACACCTATACGCCTATATTCTGGTCACATTCGAGACAAAATAAAACAAAGAAGTTGCGCTATCACTTTGAAATCAACAAATAAACTGAAATGCTCCCGGAATACTAACATTTGGAAAACTTATACAGTTAAAAAATCAGTCACCAGCACATTAAGAACAGAGAATGCTTGAATCGACAAGTGTATTACCTTTTAGAGTGCAGGGAACTAGGACGATGACGAGCAACGGAGCGACGGTAAATTCCACCACGCAATCACGAACGGAACAACAAGTGAAAGCCTCGTTTACCCTTATTCGGATGTGTTTTTATATGTATTTTTGTGACTAATTGCTTGCGCTATTCTCTTTGCCTTAGTTCAAATTTTCCGAAAAAAAATTCTTTCTTTCTCCCAATCTTGCCCCCCTTTACAGTGAATAAAAACAAAATATATATGCACGAAAGTCGGTTTCGAAATATGGGGGGAAAGGCCGAAATTCGGATAGCAACAAGGACCAATTTGAAATTCAAAACTCCCCAAACCTTTCACAATTTTGGTGAAGCACCTTTTCTTGTGGTTTCAACCCATTCCGGGAGAGGAAAGTGGTAAAATCGCGTGCCTGCTGTACTGCTGCGACATTAATAATTGAAAGGGACTCGGAGGAAGAGGACGGTGTCGCTGTCCATCTCTTGTTATTGCTGCTGGACCAAATTTTGGGCTCGATCTGCTCGCGATTTGGATTGGAAATCTGCTAGGTTTGCATTTCTGGGAAGAGGACGTTGTACAGGGGTCCTTGGTACACGTATTGCTGCTGTATGTGGAAGTCTGATGGGCTGCTTGGTAAGTTTAATTGGAAATAAGGAATGGGAAGTGGGTTTGGGCTGAATTGGGCCACTTTAAATGGCCCAAAATGGTCTTACAAATGAGTTTAGGTAGGGCTAAAATTGTAGCACAAAAATGGCCCTAAGAATTACAATTATGGCCAATGGAAATTAAGAAGTTAGCCAAATTTGGCTAATTTGGAGAGTTTGACTAAATTTTATTATAAGATGAATTAATATTGATTAATTAACGAACTTCTTAATCTCTACAAAATAAGATAATTAACTTAACTATAAACTAATTAATTTTAAAAAATATAAACTATTATTTAAAACAAACTAATTGACAAAATATTTAACTAAAACTAAAATCTTTTTTGAGACAATTTTCGAATATTCATAGAATATACTAATCATATACACAATTATATAAAAGACATATTATTATTTAAAATTTTGAAAAAGTGACAAAACTATTCAACATAACTTGAGAAAAATATTTTGAATTTTATAAAGTCAATCATTTCAAATCGTTCGGAATTTGAGAAGCTCGATGATTAATTTATATTGTAGAGGTTCGAAATTGGGTGTCAACAACTGTCCCTCGTTTGACTTGGATTGATGAAAGAAATCCGAGGAAAATGAAATTGACTAATTCAATTTTGATCGACCACATCTCCATTTTTTGGGAAAGGGAATTAGTACGGACTTTAGGAATTATGGCCGAACCCCGAAAATCGGTTTCCTACATATCTCAGGCTATATGAGAATTCAGGCCACTTGTAGTTTGATACGCTTGATTTGACGCACGATTTAAAAAGAATTCAAAAGTCATCCCGATCTCGAATTATGAAGAGACCGAAATGCTCGGGAATAAGATTTGGGAGTGAATCTTGGGATACAGCCGAGTTTTCATCATTGGTCCCGCCTACATATCCCTCAACTTAGGGAATCAGGCTGCTTGTAGTTCGACTCAATTGGTTGAAAAGGAAATCTATTATGCAAGATAACCTTCGGTTCTGGAAAAGTGACGAAGCAAGTCAAGCATGAAAAAGAGGTTTGCAACCTCTTAACCATGAATGTGGCGCGCTTCACACCCATAAATAAGAACTTACACGGACATAATTTCCAAAGCTCTTGGTGCATTGTCACTCAGATTGGAAAGCCGCTTCCGGTAGAGACCAAAAATTCCCGAATGCGAAACCGAAATCGACAAACCCAATTATAAACCCACATGCCTTCTGATAGGGGTGTGGTTTGATTGTGGTGGAAGTCGCTCCTCAGCTCGCGTCCTAAGAGTTTGGCACTCCTCTTTGGACTATGTCCCAGTTCGCTGCTAAGAAAAAATTCCACGTTGTGCTACATCCTTTTTGATGTCGTCCGCACCTGTGGTTTGTTTTTTGAGAATTCATCCTCTCGGATTCTCTCGACAAAGACTGAGATAAAACTCATTAGCATAAAAAATGCAATTCAAATGGGGAGATAGTGTCTTTTACCATATCAACACTTAATTGCTCTCTTTGAACATTTGACGTCAACTCCATCGGGTTTGACGTAAATCAAATAAAGTTTATAGATTATATTTGCAATATAATCTTCAATGTACTCTTTCTTCGATAAATAAAATAGGCTGATGTAATATGTTGACAGTTCTCTTGACGTCGTTATTGATAATTCTCTTGATGTCATTTTGTAAAGAAAAAATGATGTAGTCGATGTTGATATTCTTTTAATGGGTAAATCTTTCTCTTGCAATGCCTAACTTCTTTTCCGCGATGCATGGATCCTCCTCCTGCTATGCATGAATCTCTTCCTGCGATGCATGAATCTTTTTCTTGCAGTGCATGAATCTTCTCTTTTCTCATGATGTGTGAATCTTTTTCTCGATGCATGAATCTTCTCTTGTAATGCATGAATCTCTTTTCTCGCGATGCATGAACCTTTTTTCCGCGATGCATGAATCTCTTTTCTCGCGACGCATGAATATCTTTCTTGCGATGCATGACTTTTTCTCTTGCTATGCATGACTTCTCCGTGATGCATGACTTCTTTCTCTTGCTATGCATGAATTTTTTTTCGCGATGCATGATTTTCTCTTGCTATGCATGACTTCTCCGCGATGCATGACTTCTTTCTCTTGCTATGCATGAATTTTTTTTTTTCGCGATGCATGATTTTCTCTTGCTATGCATGACTTCTCCGTGATGCATGACTTCTTTTTCTTGCTATGCATAATTTTTTTTTTCTCGATGCATGATTTTCTCTTGCTATGCATGACTTATTTCTCTTGCTATGTATGAATTTTTTTTTTTTTCCGCGATGCATGATTTTCTCTTTCCCGCGATGCATGGCTTTTCTTTTGCAATGCATGAATCTCTTTTCTCGCTATGCATGATTCTTTTTCCCGCGATGCATGAATCTTCTCTTGATGATACCTCCCTGATACCAAATGAAGATAATGCTTCGCCGAGCAATATAAGTGATCTTCTGGGTATCTTTTGGATGGCGGTATCGTCTGAATCGGCAATACAATAAATAAGCCCCTCGAAGTAGTGGTATCATCTCATTTGATAATACGATATAAATGACTCTCCGAGTAGTGATATCTTCTCAATCGACGATATAAATAAAAATGACCTTCAGGGTAGGAATATTATCATATTTGATAATATAACACAGATAAATGTCTTCCGGGTATCTCTAGTTGCTGGGAAATAATAATATTGCTCTCTTCATGGTTTTCAGTTGTCCCATCTCTGAACATAGTTGCACGTTCATTATGGATCTCGCCTTGTTAGAAATTGAATGAAATAATGTTATTCATATTCCAAAATCTTTGATGTAAGCAGCATAAAATATTTCCTGCATCCACAGAAAAATTGTCAATTTGGGGAAGCTCTTTGCCCCTTTGACTTCTCCATATTCATTGAATGGTGAAATATGTTGATCTTGAGGCCAGCTTATATACCTGCGTCCACAGAAAAATTGTTAGTTTTTTTTTTTAATTGAACTGATCTGTGTCGATCTCTTCGGTTGCCTGCTCCTTGTCTTGCTATCTTCAGTTGATTTCTCTGATCTCCCGTTTCTTGATAGATAAGACAAAATATTTTCATGCGAAAATTTAAACATGAGGGAAAAGCTGTTTTAAGAAAAAATAGGTTTTCAAAAGTAATGTTTGGAAAAGTCACTGCCAAGTGTCATGTCATGTCAAGCTTAATGAACGTCTTCGAAGCTAATGCCTCGAAGTCCATCCAATTACATGTTGGAAAGTATTCAAAGATATTCTAAGCTCTCGATGACACTTGTTGAAATTTTGAGGACATCCTCAAAATTTCTGTCCCAGTTAACTGCCTTGGCTTATCTTTAATTGTTGGTGAGTAAATCACGGAATTTTGAAATCTTCTCAAAAACTCTGTCCCAGTTGCAAATCTTAAAGTATCTTCAGTCTCAACTTTGCTGGAGAGATCTTCTCCTTGAGAATTTTTTGAGAGGATCTCAAAAAATTCTGTCCCAGTTTCTATTGTAAAGGAAAAATAGAAATCTTACGGGATATATGACCGAGCCCTTGTGGCGCCTACGTATCCGATTGAGGCAAGAATCAGGTCAAACGTAGTTCCCCCTCTTGAGGATTAACAAAAATAAGAAAATTACAGAGAAATCGACCGAGGCCGACATAGGCCGCCTACGTATCTCATTCTTGAGAATTCAGGTCGAACGTAGTTCAAATATAAAGAAATATTCAAAGGGATAAAAGGGGTGACCGAGGCCGACATAAACCGCCTACGTATTTCATTCTTGAGAATTCAGGTCAGACGTAGTTCATTACATAGGGATAGATTTTAAACAAAGCATTTACAAGCAAATAGAACGATTACAAGAAACTAATGGAAATACAAACTGAAGCTTCACGCGTAGTATCTCTTGACAGCATCTGAGTTGATCTGTTTCGGCCATTCGGTGCCATCCATCTCCGACAAAACTAAAGCACCTCCGGATAACACTTTGCGAACCATGTAGGGTCCTTGCCAATTTGGTGCAAATTTCCCTTTGTATTCATCCTGGTGAGGGAAAATACGTTTGAGAACCAACTGACCAACTTCAAACATTCTGGCTCTTACTTTCTTGTGAAAAGCTCGAATCATTCTCTGTCGATACAATTGACCATGACAAACAGCAACCATTCTCTTCTCATCAATCAAGGTTAACTGATCAATTCGCTTGCGGACCTAGTCAGCATCACTTAATTCAGTTTCTTGAATGATTCTCAATGAAGGTATTTCAACTTCTGCAGGTATAACTGCCTCTGTTCCATATACTAGCAAATATGAAGTAGCTCCAACTGATGTTCTGACAGTTGTTCGGTAACCCAACAAAGCATATGGCAACATCTCATGCCAACCTCTGCGATTATCAATCATCTTCCTCAAGATCTTCTTGATGTTCTTATTGGTGGCTTCTATAGCTCCATTCATTTGGGGACGATAGGCGGTTGAGTTCTGGTGAGTAATCTTGAATTGTTCACATATATCTCTTATCAAGTGACTGTTGAGATTCGCTCCATTATCAGTGATGATGGATTCTGGTACTCCAAACCTACATATCAAATTGTTATGAACAAAATCAGCTACAACTTTCTTAGTCACTGACTTGTACGAAGCTGCTTCCACCCACTTGGTGAAGTAATCAATGGCAACCAAAACGAATCTATGTCCGTTAGAGGCGGCTGGCTCTATTGGACCAATGACATCCATGCCCCAAGCTACAAAAGGCCAAGGTGAACTCATAGCATTAAGTTCATGGGGTGGCACTCGAATCAAAATACGATGAGCTCTGTGCTCTTGATGTTCTTCCCTAGACAATTGTCTAGACCTTTTTCTCCTATAAGGTTTATCTGGGTTGGAACCGCTAGAGTCTCTATGTTTGGTTTGCTTACCTGAATCTGGTAAACTAAACTGGGCACAAAAGTCTCCTAGCTGAGATCTTTCCCCCTTCTTATCAATCTTAAGGTGTCTGAAGAGCTTCAATTCATTGCACAAATTAAAACCTTCTTGAGTGCAAGCTCCTATTAATTTCCCATAAGTAAACAAGTTATAAGGAATCGCTCCTTGTGGATTACTTAGAGTTTTTTTAATTCTCTTGGCAAAGAAAGGGGGGCAAACCGTCTATAAACTTAGCTTTCCAATGTTCCATACCATTTTATGGAAGTTCCATCACTCGAATCATATAAGTATCTTTACACCATGGAAATTCTCCCAAATGTCTACATCGTAGACCATTCAACAGGCTGCGAACAGTTTCATACTGATTGGTAAATCTACCATTGAAATGTTCTAATATTGTCAATACTAGGGTATAAACATCATTTTCCCTATTCTTGACTAAAGCCATGCCTAAGTTATCAACTCTTTCATTATCAACGGTAGCATTTACTATAGCCGCTTTGCCTCAAAACTCATATAATTATCTCACCAACCTCGTAGCTGGCTAGTAAAACCTGCAATTATCATTTTGCAAATATTTCTATCTGTATTTTTAGTAATTTTACAGATAGTAGCATACATCAGCATATGATGAACCATAATAGTTAACTGTCGATTAGTCATTCCATCAAGGTTCCATTCAGAAATTTTGGTACCTCTATAAGAGGTGTTCATCTGATTCTTGTTGCGTTCCTCTATTAACACATCTTGAGGAGTGAGTCTAGAATAGTAATAACTTTGCATGATGGGTTTGTGAGCAAACTGAGTAGCATTACCACTATTCTTCTTAGGATAACCACGAAGTTTTTTAAACCCTAAAGCAACATGATCTTTATAATCAAAAGCCTTTTCCATTTCATCAGCAAAATCTTCAGATAAATCGATGGGTTTGGCACTAAATTCAGAAAACTTTTTATCAAGAAGTTCTTCTAAATCAAAAAGAGGTTTAAAAACAAAATCTTGAATTTCAGGGGGCCTTTGTACATGCGTAGGAAGTTCTGAAAGCTGTTTTAAAGTAGAAGCTTTCTCAGAAGGTTTAAATCAACTTTCATCTGAATTATCAAAACAGTGAGTTCATCAAGTTTTCTATCGAGAGAACTAATAAGCTCACCAAAAACTTTAACGTAAATTCGGAAATAATTATTTTGAGAAATCAAGTTATTAATTTCATTGATGCTGACTGCCGCAACATCTTCTTCTACAAATTTTTGAAAAGCAGTAAAAGTAATTCTAGTATTATTTGGTAAAATAAAAGATGTCTGCAGGGGATAAATAAATTTAACAATATTAGCTGATTCATCTTTATATGATCATTGTAGGATGTTGATGAACAAAGGTAAATAAGTGATTATACACCAAGGAACAAAGAACATAATATGATTATGCAAAGCACAAGCTTCATAAAATTCCTGAGAGGTATTATTCAAATCCTCAGTACTATAAGTGTCAAAAAATCAAGTTTTAAATCGGTTTCATTTATCACTTGAAAATTCATTTTGAATATATTTTCGTGCCAGCGAAGCTTGACTAAAATCAATTTGGTGTGCATCCATCATTAAGTATCATTAGGATTAAAATCCATTTTGGATGAAGAAGGAATATCCTTATCAGAAACATCAGAAGATTTATCATTTACTCGAAATGTATTTAATCGAGGATCAATTTTGATTTTATCTTTATGAGCAGATATAACAAATGATAAGGTATGCAAAGAAGCAGCATGATTACGAGCCGGACCATAAATCGGTTCAATAGGTGAAATATGCTGGATAGCAAGTCATCTATCAGAGAATGAATGACTATTATAAGGAACACTATTTCATCAAATTGAATGCAAATCTTACCATCGAAATTCTGAGTATTATGAGAATATTCAGGATTAGTTACTGCATCGGTCAACTGTGCAAGAGGTATAACAAACTCTAAAGTCCAAGTAGTAGGAAAATTAATTTCTTTCCATTTTATAGGTCTTCTAGAAGTGACCTTAGATTTGGCAAAATTAGTTTCTACCAAAATAATTTGATCCGATGTATCATATAATTTACATCACAGATTTAATGTAGCAAGCAATTTATAATAGATACGTTATGACAAACAAATCAATTCAGATCCAGGTGCATAATTATATCCATGCATTTTAACATTAAAAGTTAAAGCATCTAAAATATTAGAATCAGTCAAAGATAACTGCAAATTAGGCTGAGTATTGAAATATACTGGGCCATAAGCTACCGTGGATTAAATTGAACCCATCAAAGATTGTCGAAAATTTAAATTTCTCGCATCGCGAGGTACAACTAAAAATGTCTCAAGTAACCCTTTAAGGGTTAAAGACTTAAAAGAAATTTGTACCATGCCAATATGCAAGAACTTGTATTGAGATTTATATAAATCAATATCTCACTTATTTAATAAATGAATAGTTTGTTCAGACGAGTTTAACGCCAATGATTGCTCAGTTGTTTTAATCAACTGTTTATGAGAGATTTTATCAAACCAACCATAGTCATAAATGGTTTTAATATCAATTTTTGGGATAGTCTATTTGTTTAACAAATTAAGGTTTTGAGGTATATCTACCTCTTTCAATCGAGTACTTTTAGTACTAGTATCTCCTATATCCATGATCAAGCGAATATATCTATGGCGAAATACTTCACATCAATCTCATATTTACCATGAAAGTTCATAGGCTCTGATACCAACGATACATGATCTCAGAAGACTGGGGGTAGCCTGCGCGGTCATCTTCAATCTAGCTTGTTAACATCTGAATTTATGGAAAAAATCCAAATCGAAATACATACAAATTTTTATATAGTTTAATGATTGTATGGAAGGATCTAATCCTTTTACCCAAGCAAAGGGCCTGTCAAGATTCAAATACGTATTATTAGTGAGCCCATGTATCTAGCAGTTCTAACCAGGTATAAACCGCCCTTTTAAATCTTTGTCGGGCTGAGACCACGGCTAACTAGATAGAGTTACTAAGATAAAGCCACTAACTTGTTGTATTGAATCTGACTGTACCAACATCTCGGAACCAAGTCAAGAAACCATATATACATTTATTCATTTTTAGATAAAATCTAGATTTTACATGGTAGATATAAAATTGAAGTTAGTTATCCGACATAGATATAATTCTTTAGCCAGACATAGTCAAGGCTTAGATCGGAGAAGAAAAGTACAATAAATAAAAGAAAGGAAAAGTACCTTGTGGCCAAACACCAGTGCCTATGGAAATACATTTATTATAACTCCGGTAATTCTCCGGCAAGCTCACAAATTACAGTAAGAGAGAGAGAGAAAGTTATTTACAAAAGAAGAAGAGAGAGAAAGGATTGTCTAAAACCTGTTTCTCAATAACTAAAACTAAACTTATTTATAGAAGAAAAAAGAATCTAGGAATAGTAAAAATGGGTCCTTACAACAGTATATCTATTGTTAATCAACAATGTTTCTACTGTTGATAGTGACTTAAAGATAACCTTATCTTATCTTTACATCTTATCCTTCTTTTTTAATTCTCTAAGAAAATCTTCTGCTTTGGACATCATATCTTCTGACATGGTTTTCTCCAATTCACAAAGCAAGGCTTCTTGAGCATCATCTGCGATATCATCACTTGTTTCACTCCTCATCGAAGTGTTCGACTGTTCATAGTGAGTGATATTAAGGAGTAACTTCCTTTTGACTTCGTCCAAATACTCCTTTATCATTTCTTTTTTATTTCCATCTTGAATGAAAATTCTCCTGGCAATATGTTTGACGGAGTTGTCAGCAACTATTCCTTTGTGAGAAGTAGTACCATAATCTTGGATTTTTTGAGAAATAGAGTCCAACAATTCTTGGCCATATAATGATTTAGTCTTGGGATCCTTCTTCATTAATTTATCCCAAAAATTATTATAATAAGTCTGATATAAACACGAAATTTGTTCTTCGGTATAACCTACTTCCGGAGTCCATTTATGGATCCATGGGATGGAGAACTCTATAAAGAAATAGATTTGTTCAATTTGCTCCATATAAAAAATATGATCTGAGTGGTATAAATTATTAAGTTCTGGTGAAACCTGAACCTAGTTTTTGTATAATTTTAAAAAGGGATTAGGCAAGATCTTTGCCGTTGGATCGTGATATGACCACCAGTTTAAGAACCAATTAGGAATTGGGTCATTAAATATCTTTGCACAAACGTTGATGAACCAAGTATGTTTATGCCTCTCATTGTTATAGTAGAGGACTTTACTGAAAGCGTTAATATTATCCAAATAAGTGAAGCTAGTAAGGACTTTGTTCAGGCTGATCTGCCTTTCTTTCATCGAGGATATATCCCAATCTTCGATCAATATAATCTATTTTATGATTATTTTGGATAAGTTTTAAACGTTCTTGCTGGTGTTATATCCTGAGAAGTGCTGAAATTTAACACTACTCGTATTTATTAAGATGGTCTCGTAATACGAGCGGGTTTTGTATGACTCACCCGAAAAGTATAATCCGTTAAGTAAGTATCGCTGAAATATCTTCCAGGGTTCTTCTTTCATCTGAATTTAGAGTTTACAATAAGAAATATCATTTCTTTCTTTGTTATTCTTTCATACGATCTGATATCATCAATATTGACTTTAGCAATAGAGGCAAAAGTATCACTTTGCTTCTGTGATAAATATGCCAGTAGCTCCACGTATAATAGTCTATTTTCTGGAATAGTCTCATGAATGATGAGGCCTGAGATATTTTTGAGCTTATCAAGCTCATTCCTCCTCACTGTAGAACTGGCAAGTTGGACGAGGATCCGTATAATGATCTTGAAGATGTTATGAGGGATGATCTTCCCCTTCCATGTGGGTTATTTCCCCTGCCTCTATCCTTGGTTACCCAAGGAAGGTCCATCGTACAAACAAAGCATTTTGTTTTAATTATCTAGAAGATCATAAGCATCATAATAATTCTAATAATAATAGTTTACGCCATCAAAATCAACGACTTCTTTAATATTATGAATTGTGAATATATCCATCACCATTCCATCTATAATCTCATAAATAGTTGATTAAAACAATTTAGCAATCTTTGGCGTTAAACTCGTTTGAATAGACTATTCGTTTATTAAATAAGAGAGATATTGATTTATATAAATCTCAATACAATTTCTTGCATATTGACATGGTACAAATTGCTTTTAAGCGTTTAACTTTTAAAGGGTTACCTAAGACATTTTTAGCTGCACTTCGCGATGTGAGAAATTTGAATTTGCGATAATCTTCGATGGGTTCGATTGAATCCACTGTAGCTTGTGGCCTAGTATATTTCAATACTCAGCCTAATTTGCAGTTATCTTTGACTGATTCTAATAATTTAGATGCTTTAACTTTGAACGTTAAAACACATTATTTTAATTATGCACCTGGATCTGGAAAGTGAGTAGAATGAAGTTGTCTATAGACTGTTTGCACCCTTTGTTTGCCGAGAGAGTTCAAAAAACTCTAAGGAATCTGCAAGGAGCGATTCCTTATAACTTGTTTACTTATGGGAAATTAATAGGAGCTTGCACTCAAGAAGGTATTAATATGTGCAATGAATTGAAGCTCTCCAAACAGCTTAAGATTGATAAACTCAGGGAAAGTTCTCAGCTAGGAGACTTTTGTGCCCAGTTTGGTTTACCAAATTCAGGTAAGCAGACCAAACAGAGAGATTCTAGCGGTTCCAACCCAGATTAACCTTATAGGAGAAAAAGGTCTAGATGACGATCTAGGGAAGAACATGAAGAGCGTACAACGGGACAGGATCTCTGAAGACGGGCGATAGTCTACGCGGTCATCTTCAATCTAGCTTGTCAATATCTAAATTCAAAGAAGAAATCCGAATCGAAATATATACAAATTTTTATATAGTTTAATGACTGTATGAAAAGATCTAATCTTTTTACCCAAACAAAGGGTCTGTCAAGATTCAGATACGTATTGTTAGTGAGCCCATGTATCTAGCAGTTCTAACCGGGTATAAAGTGCCCTTTTAATTCCTTATTGGGATGAGATCACGACTGGCTAGAGAGAGTCACTAAGACAATGCCACTAAATTGTTGTATTGAATCTGACTCTACCACCATCTCGGAACCAAGCCAAGAAACCATATATAAATTTATGCATATTTAGATAAAGTTTAGATCTTTCATGGTAGATATAAAAGCGAAGTTAGTTATCCAGCATAGATATAGTTCTTTAGCCGGACATAGTCACGGCTTAGATCGGAGAAGCAAAGTACTATAAGTATAAGAAAGGAAATAGAAAGTTCATTGTGAAGAACAAAGATATTCTCTAGATAAGAAATTTGGAAGAGAGTTATCACTTCCTTTTTTATAATGGATTTCGAAATCAAAGGGGGCTAACTATGCTTGCCAATTGGCGAATATCAACTTTGATGCATCATGTTTGAAATCTTTATCAAACATATATTTCACAGACTGTGCATCCATTTTTAATAAAAACTTTTGGTTATATAAGTCATCTTGAAATTTCAATACGCATTTAACGATGGTTAACATTTCATATGCCACCGTAGCATACTTCTTCTAAGAATCGCTCCACTTTTCGTAATGAAATTGAATTAAATATTTGGTTTTTTCATGAGGATTAATTTGTTTCAATATTTCTCTATATCCAATATTAGACGCATCTGTCTCGATTATCTTCTGCCAAGCAAGGTTAGCAAGAGTTAACAAGGCAAAGATTGAACACGACGTTTAACATTCTTTACCAACTTAGTGTGACTATGTCCCATTAATAGCAGTTCTATAAGAGTGCTCTTTAAAGATTTGGATCTGCCAATAACCTGATTTTAAATCAAATTTTGAAATTATATTGGCGTCATATAAGCTTGATAATAAATCCTTTTTATTTGGAATAGGATACCTAATCCAGTTTAAAAATTTATTTTAAGGTTTATAATTTATAACTAACCTGGGAACACCGCGTTCCTTTTCAGCTGCAGTATTGACATAAAATGCAGTACAAGACCAAGGAGATTTTGAAGGTTTTATCAAACCCTTTTGTAACAAATTATAAATCTCCCTTTTGCAGAATTCGACCGATTCGGCGTTTATCTGACAAGGACGAGACTTGGTAGAGATATCATCCTCTGAGAAATTATCTTCATATGGAATAGTGACAATATGCTTTTTTCGATTCCAAAAAGCACTAGGATGGTCAGCACAAATATCAACAACTATTGTTTAGAGATTAATTTAATCTTTTCTTGTACTTTGGTTAATTTCAAAGTATCAAATATATTCATGCTAAATATTTCAAGTTGTAATGTATCTACATGCTTTTGTTTCATATTAATCAAAGCATTAATATCACGAGAAATAGGATCAGTGATAAAAATATAACTAATATCTTGATCTTTAAAAATAGCAGAAAACCTTTAGCAGTTATGCTGATGAAAGGATAAATATCATTTATAAAAGGCGTTCCAAGTATATTTGGAGGGTATAACTGATTTTTTACCAAGAAAAATAAATGCGGAATGCAGACTTTATTTTGGTAAATACGCATATCAGGCAATTTATACTTTATATCTAAAGCATGTCTGAAAGCAGATTTAACCATGTGAGTTGTCTTCTCAAAATACTTAGTAGGTACAAGACCTTTCTGAATATAAATAACATCAGCTCCACTATCAATCATAGCAAAATCAGTTATTGAAAAAGTATTATCAATCAAAATGGTGCATTGAACATACCATTTATGTGCAGTAACAATTTACATCATTCCTAAAAACATATCTTTTTTAGGATCAAAGTTAACAGGTTTTGCAAAAATATTATCATCAACAACATTCTTACCTTTGCTATTAACATCTCAATCTGAGTAAGGCGATGATCACAAATCATTTGATTTTGTTTAAGATTTTTGATCTCCCTTTTCAAATTTTCAATTTCTCCTTTTAAATCATTAAAAGAAGTATCTCGTATAACAACAAGTTGTTTAGCAAGTCTAGTATTAACTTCAGACAAAGAATATGGCACAGAGTACTCAAATTCTAAATCATTTTTTGGTTTTTCAACCCGTTTTGAAGAACTAGGACTGTTAACAGCAAATTGAATAATTTTACCATGTAAATCATTATCAGTATCTTCTTTCAGAAGTTCTATCACATTATCAAAAGTAATAGTATGAATGTTCAAATCTTCGAATTGAGATTGCTATTTATAAAATTCATCATTTTAACATGAGCAAACATCTCCATGACACCTACAAGCATTCATAGTAACAGGCTCCTTATCATTAAAAAACTCAGGCAAATCTATGTCTTTTTGTGAGCCAGAATCAGAATCATAATCGAACTCAGAACTAGAGGTGTATAAGAAACTATAAATCTTATCACGAACCTCTTCATCTAGATCCAAACACTTCAGCTTTTCAAGCTTACAATTGGGTGCTATATGTCCAAATTTACCACATTTGTAGCACTTGATCTTAGCGAGTTCTGGCCTATACCTATTTTTGTAAATCGATTAGATTTACAATGAGCTCTACGCTCTTCACGTTCTTCCCTAGACCATCGTGTAGACCTTTTTCTCCTATAAGGTTTATCTGGGTTGGAACCGCTAGAATCTCTATGTTTGGTCTGCTTACCTAAATCTGGTAAACCAAATTGGGTACAAAAGTCTCCCAACTAAGATCTTTCTCTGAGCTTATCTATCTTAAGCTGTCTGGAAAGCTTTAATTGATTGCACATGTTTATTCCTTCTTGAGTGCAAGATCCTATTAGCTTACCACAGGTAAAGTATGATAAGGAATAGCTCCTTGCTGAGTGCTAAGAGTCTTTTTAACTCTCTCGGCAAATAGAGGGGGCAAGCCGTCTATTAACTTAGCTTTCCAATGATCAAGACCGTTTTCGGGTAGTTCCATCACCCTACTCAAATAGGTGTCTTTATACCACCGAAATTCTCCTAAATGTCTACATCATAGGCCATTTAGCAGGGAACGGACAATCTCATACTGGTTGGTAAATCTACCATTAAAATGTTCAAGAATGGTCAAGACTAAAGTAGTCTTCTCTATTCTTTACTGAAGACGTTAATATAATCCCAATAGGTAAAACTAGTGGGTACCTTATTCAGACTAATCTGTCTTTCATCGAGGAAATACCCCAATCTTTTATCGAAATAATTTGCTTGACGATTATCTTGGAGAAGTTATAAACGTTCTCACTAGTGTTGTATCCTGAGAAGTGCTGAGATTCAGCACTACCAGTACCTATCAAAATGGTCTCGTAATACGAGTGGGTTTTATATAATTCACCTGGGAAATATAGTCCATTATATGCAGAACTACATGCTTATTTGTCACAAAAGGAAAAATGTGATACCTTTGCTTCCATTGCCAAAGACGATATTGATGATATCAAATCGTACCAAATGGTAGCCAAAAGGGAAAAAATATTTCTCTGGGAAAACTCTGAAATTCAGAGAAAAGATGAACCATGGAAGATATTCCAGCGTTATCTAATTAACTGATTATATTTCCCGGGTGAATCATATAAAACCCGCTCGTATTACAAGACCACTTTGATAGGTACTGGTAGTACTGAATTTCAACACTTCTCGGGATACAACACTAGTGCGAATGTTTATAACTTCTCCAAGATGATCGTCAATCCGATTATTTCGATAGAAGATTGGGGTATTTCCTAAATGAAAGAAAGACAGATTAGTTTGAATAAGGTACCCACTAGTTTTACCTATTGGAATTATATTAACGCCTTCAGTAAAATCCTCTACTATAACAATGAGAGGCATAAACATACTTGGTTTGTTAAGCTTTGTGCAAAGATATTTGCTGAACCAATTCCTAATTGGTTCTTGAACTGGTGGTCATACCACGGTCCGATTATAAAGATTTTGCCGGATCCTTTCTTAAAATTATACAAAGAATGGGTTAAGATTTTTCCAGACCTTAATAATTTATACCACACCGATCATATTTGTTATATAGAAAAAATCGAACAAATCTATTTCTTCATAGAGTTTTCTATCCCTTGGATCCATAAATGGACCTCGAAAGTCGATTATACCGAAGAACAAATTCCGTGTTTATATCGAACTTATTATAACAATTTTTGGGACAAATTAATGAAGAAAGATCCCAAGACTAAGGCATTATATGGTCAAAAATTATTGGACCTTATTACCCAAAAGATTCAAGATTATGGTACTACTCCTCATAAAGAGGTCATCGCTGATAACTCCATTAAGCATATTGCAAGAAGGATTTCCATCCTGGATGGAAATAAAGAAGACATGATAAATGAATATTTGGAGGAAGTTTGGAGGAATCTGCTCCCAAATATCACTCACTATGCCAATTCAGATAATTCTATGAGAAGTGAAACAAGTGATAATGCTCAAGAATATAAAGATTCCCAACCATGTGGAGATTTGCTACAACAAACGGAAGATTTCCTATTCAGCCTAAAAGGAAAAGAGGTGTAAAGCTTATCCTAAACAATTAAAGGCACTATCAACAATAGTAACACTGTTGAACAACAGTAGATATACTGTCACCAGGACCCTGATAGGGGCCCATAACCCCTATAGAAAGATGCTTTTCTTTTTCTATAAATAAGTTTGTTTTCTTTAATTGAAGAGCAGGTTTTACTCAACCCTCTCTCTCTCTTCTTCTCTTGTAAAGAACTCTCTCTCTCTTATTGTAATTTGTGAGCTTGCCGGAGACTTACCGGAGTTATAATAAAAGTATTTCCATTGGCCCTGGTGTTTGGCCACAAGGTACTTTTCCTTTCTTTTATTTACTGTACTTTTCTTCTCCGATCTAAGCCGTGGTTATGTCCGGCTAAAGAATTATATCTATGTCGGATAACTAACTTCACTTTTATATCTACTATGAAAGATCTAGACTTTATCTAAATATGAATAAATTTATATATGGTTTCTTGACTTGGTTCCGAGATGGTGGTACAGTCAGATTCAATACAACAAGTTAGTGGCTTTGTCTTAGTGACCCCGTCTAGCCAGTCGTGGTCTCAACCCGATAAGGAGTTAAAAGGGCGCTTTATACCTGGTTAGAACTACTAGATACATGGGCTCATTAACAATACGTATTTGAATCTTGATAGACCCTTTGCTTGGGTAAAAGGATTACATCCTTCCATATAGTCATTAAACTATATAAAAAATTGTATGTATTTCGATTCAGATTTCTTCCCTGAATTCGGATGTTAAGAAGCTAGATTGAAGATGACCGCGTGGACTATCGCCCGTCTTCTGAGTTCTTGCATCGTTGGTATCAGAGCCTAGGAACTTTCATAATAAATATGAGATTGATGTGAAGTATTTCGGTATAGATATATTCTCTTGATCATTGATCTAGAAGATACTAGTACTAAAAGTACTCGATTGGAAGAGGTAAATATACCTCAAAACCTTGATTTGTTAAACGAATGGACTATCCTGAAAATTGATATTAAAACCATTTATGACTATGGTTGGTTTGATAAAATCTCTCATAAACAGTTGATTAAAACAACTGAGCAATCTTTAGCGTTAAACTCGTTTGAACAGACTATTCGTTTATTAAATAAGTGAGATATTGATTTATAGAAATCTTAATACAAGTTCTTGCATATTGGCATGGAAAAAATTGATTTTAAGCCTTTAACCCTTAAAGGGTTACCTGAGACATTTTTAGCTGCACTTCGTGATGCGAGAAATTTGAATTGCCAATAATCTTTGATGGGTTCGATTGAATCCACGGTAGCTTATGGCCCAGTATATTTCAATACTCAGCTTAATTTGCAGTTATCTTTGACTGACTATAATATTTTAGATGCTTTAACTTTGAATGTTAAAACACATGGTTATAATTATGCACCTAGATCTGAATTGATCTGTTTGTCATATCGTATTTATTATAAACTGCTTGTTACGTTAAATCCGCGATGTAAATTATATGATACATCAGATCAAACTATTTTGGTAGAAACTAATTTTTCCAAATCTAAGGTCACTACTAGAAGACCTAAAAATGGAAAGAAATTAATTTTCCTACTACTTGGTCAGATCAAACTATTTTGGTAGGAACTTATTCCACGGAAGATTATAGATGGCATGGTGATAGATATATTTGCAAAATGATAATTGCAGGTTTCACTGGCCAGCTACGAGGTTGGTGGGACAATTATATGAGTTTTGAGGCAAAGGCGGCTGTAGTAAATGCTGCCGTTGATAATGAAGGAGTTGATAACTTAGGCATGGCTTTAGTCAAGAATAGGGAAGATGCTGTTTATACCCTAGTATTGACAATATTAGAACATTTCAATGGTAGATTTACCAATCACTATACGATGAACCATAATAGTTAATTGTCGATCAGTCAATCTAGGTTCCATTCATAAATTCTGGCACCGCTATAAGAGGTGTTAGTCTGATTCTAGTCGCGTTCCTCTATTAACACATTTTGAGGAGTGGGTCTAGAATAGTAATAAGTTTGCATGCTGGGTTTATGAGCAAACTGAGTAGTATTACCACTATTCTTCATAGGATAACCACAAAGTGTATTAAACTCTAAAGCAACATGATCTTTATAATCAAAAGCCTTTTCCATCTCATTAGCAAAATCTTTAGATAAATCCATGGGTTTGTCACTAAATTCAGAAAACAAAAGATGTCTGCGGGGGATAAATAGATTTAACAATATTAGCTGATTCATCTTTATAAGATCATTGTAGGATGTTGATGAACAAAGGTAAATAAGTGGTTATAAACCAAGGAACAAAGAACATAATATGATTATGCAAAGCACAAGCTTCATAAAATTGGGAAGATGTTGTTTATGCCCTAGTAATGACAATATTAGAACATTTCAATGGTAGATTTACCAATCAGTATGAAACTATTCGCAGCCTGTTGAATGGCGTACGATGTAGACATTTGGGAGAATTTCGATGGTATAAAGATACTTATATGAGTTGAGTGATGAAACTTCCAGAAAATGGGTCCCTACAACAGTATATCTACTGTTAATCAACAATGTTTCTACTGTTGATAGTGACTTAAAGATAACCTTATCTTATCTTTACATCTTATCCTTCTTTTTCAATTCTCTAAGAAAATCTTCTGCTTTGGACAACTTATCTTCTGACACGGTTTTCTCCGATTCACAAGGCTGGGCTTCTTGAGCATCATCTGCGATATCATCACTTGTTTCACTCCTCATCAAAGTGTCCGACTTTTCATAGTGTGTGATATTAAGGAGTAAATTCTTTTTGACTTCGTCCAAATACTCCTTTATCATTTCTTCTTTGTTTCCATCTTGAATGGAAATTCTCCTGGCAATATGCTTGACGGAGTTGTCAACAACTATTCCTTTGTGAGGAGTAGTACCATAATCTTGGATTTTTTGAGAAATAGAGTCCAACAATTCTTGGCCATATAATGATTTAGTCTTGCCATATAATGATTTTTTATTATTATTATTATTATTAATATTATGATTATTATTATTATTATTATTATTATTATTATTATTATTATACATTTGTTTTTCTATAAATAAGGATGTTGTGGAAAGATTATTATTCTTATTATTAAATAGAAAATTTTTGTTAATCAATTTTTAATTATATATATTTAATTATTTAAAAAAAAATCAAAATTCAAACTAATAATGATTTAGTTGGTTACTAATAATGAGTCGTCCTTATCAAACGTTTTCAGTTTTCTTTTTCAATTATTTTAAATGCAAATTAAAAAAACATTAACCAATTTTAATTTTAGGGAAAAAAAAGAAACACCGAATGATTTAGTTGGTTACTTCGTTTTTTTTTGGTTAATTTTAAATACAAATTTTAAACAAACTGAAATTAATTTTTGAATTTTAAAATTGTTGAATTTTTGTGGTGCTGACACGTGTCACTTTTTTCTTCTCCTATTATATATAGATAGATTTTTTTAAAAAGAAAATAAGTAGGGAAGCATGCCTATATATTTTATTAACAAAAAAATAAATATAACCATGGAATAAGTCCCAATAGTTAGGCCTATTTTATAATCTTTAGATCAACCTCTTTATAAAGAAATTATATTTATTATTATCACTATCTCTATTTTTAAAAATCCAGTATTGCTAAAATATTTTCACCTCTTAACATGCTATTTTAAGATTTTAGATATGCGAACAGGTTTAAAATACAAGGTACATACATATATGTCATGCACATAAAGGTATAAATTCTATATTTTATATTTAGATTTCTCTACACATGACCTAATATTTTGTTATACTTTATTTTTTTCCCCTCATATCCAACATCCTTTTTACGAATATTATTTATTTTTATAATTTATAAATCCATACACTTTCATATACATATTATTTTACCATATATAATCTATCGTCAAATTATCCCTACATTTAAATAAAATAATAAACATCCATATGTTTTAAACAACTTACATGTATATACTATACTTTTATAATAAATATATTTAAGATCACAAACTTTAAGTAATTTTTTAAAAACATTTAGTTTATTTTTTTTTAGGAAATTCTAGTTTACGTATTTTCATTCAAAATTATATATCACACATATTACTATACATGTACACCCATCTATTACCTTATTAGTATTATTATTTTTTTACACTTTATATCACGCCCCGAGCTACCCCCGAGACGCGGACACGGGACCTAGGACCACAAGTGATCCCAAGCTAACCCTGTTGGCATGATCATGAGCATACTAAAGATAATAAACTGATGCAGAAGCTAGATCATAAATAAACTGAAGGGATGGGGAATACCCATATACTATAATTGAATATATCAAATCTGAGAGTTTAATACAAAAGAAATATCAAACTCCAAATACTAAGCTGAATCTAACTATGTTTGAAATAAGCCTCTAAACTGACCAGAAATGTTGGGACATGCCCCAACTAGATCTAGCAAAACTGAAACTAAAGCCTAAAAATATTGAAAAGAAACTCATGACTATTGTCCTCGGAGAATGAGGACTCACCACTGATTCTGCTGAACTGGAGATCGAGAATCGATCTAAACGTGATCTGGATACTGAGAACCTGAACCTACATTACGAGAAGATGTAGCGCACATATGCGTCAGTACTTGAAAGGTACTGAGCATACAGGATAGAGTAAAGCTGAAATATCACATAACTGAACAAAGCATACTTAGCAATGATATAATCTGAACATGATATAGATACTGGATATACTGAATACTAAGCTAACTGAATGCAATGACCAAATTTATAACATGCGATACCGAATACCGACTCTTGAAATATGGTCAATGCAATAGAGTCGGCGAAGCGTGGGAGCTACTAATAACCGACATAAAACCACATGAGCTAAATGTGGAGTCCGATGTATACGCCCCATCGAGAGGACCCAATATACCCTGCCAGAGGTATAGAGGCATACTGGCGTGATCACTAAACTGTTGTTGCCCACAGAAGGGACTTACACCTACGTGGCTCGTAGTTCTGGGACTATATAGGTACGCTGAACCCTAGTCCAACTCGGTATTATGCTACTCCCAATGAATTAAGTGGTTAACACATTATGACTGAATTTCTGTAAATATTGGATAGCTCAAAACTGAACATGCAAAGTGAGAATGCAACAATTAATCTGATAATGATGCATTCATAAAGCGAGGCATGTAAAGCGAATACTGAAATATCGACCTAGCATGTGTAATTCAAGAACGAAGAAATACATAGCTAGGGTTCTGAAATTCATGCGGTAAACTGAGCAATAACATGATAATCTGATTTGGAATATTTAAATAACTAATTCATGATGATCTGATGTAATTCTAGAAACCCTAGGTCTGTTCATAATCATGGAATCAAGAATCTGACTGAATTCTAGGGACCTAATGGTCGAAAGGAACCCACTAGTGAAATCCCATATACCTGGTGACGAATTCCACAGAGCAATCTTTTGATTTCGAGGCTGGAACTGATGGAACCTTGCTGCATTCTTGAACTAGGGTTCTTGACCTCTCTTCTCCTTTTAGCGTTCTAATTTTCTAAGTTTTGATTAATGATTTGACTAAGGTAAGTTTTAGTTATGTTTCTAGGCTTAAACTGATTAAAACCTCATGATTTAGGGTTTAAACGACGTAGCTAAGGGGTTAAACAAAATAGGAAAAGACCAAAAGACCCCTGAATTAATTGCTGTCGGAGTGATCGACGGAATGGACTGATGGGCCATCATTCAATCGACGGTCCGTCGATTGGATCCGTCGATCGGGTCTGCCCGACAGGGCTTCACTAAAATGGCCATAAATTTTTACTCGGAGGTCGGATTTTAGAAAACTCAGTGGCGTTGGAATGATAATTCAATTATATATCATATCATAGGTAATGGGACACACAATTATTTTAGTGCTAAAAGTTATGACCATCTGAAGTTGACCTATCAGAATTTTCAGCTAACTGGCTGCTGATCCTCATCTATGGTCAGACCTACGGATCGTGGATCGAATGACGGTCCGTGCTGGTCGATCGTAGTTCGTGTCAGAGGCTGGGTAAAGAAGGTCTTGATCCATAGACACAGACCACGGACCGTGGGTCTGTCCGTGAGTCGAGACTTAGCCAAATTTTCTGAGCTTGGCTGGGGAAGGGTTGCAGTGGTGAACCACGGACCACCAACACGGGCCGTGGTCTGACCTATGGTCTGTGGATGGCAACCGTGGGTTGCACCTGCAACTTTTCAAAATTTGTATTTTGGTCTATTTTTGGATACGGGGTGTTACACTTTAGTTCTATATATAAATAAAGTAACAAATTTTCATATCCTTTAAATTCAACATTTATATCTAGGATAAGTTTTATATAAGATACATCTTTTTTTTACGTATAAAATTGACATACCTTTAAGCACATTTATTTTATCGATGTATATATGTTGTACCTTGTATTTTACTCTTTTCTTAAACTAATGAAACTTACTTATCATTGATTTTAAAGCAAATAAATGAACAATTTTTTCTAACTATTTTTTCCTAAATTGAATTTAAGGACTATCTTCGGATAGTCTCTAAGGGATGCTTAATACCTTCCCTTCGAGTAACTAAAACCCTTACTCAGAATCTCATTGGTTTTACAAATTAAAATAGAGTTTATATTTACATAAACAAAATGGTTTTTCTAATATTTTCCTTAAAATTTAGGTGGCGACTCTCAAACAAACAACAATTTTCAAAATTCAGAGTGTCAGCCATATTAGTGAACTGTTTCGGCTAGTTCAAAATAGGGTGTGACATCATGTCATCAACATTGGGAACACACAAACAACCTAGATATCGAAGAACACCATCTCCCCCTTGGGAGAAAGCCTCAACAAACTTTTTAAGCACCACTTCCTTCAATTCAACTAAAATCGTATCAAAACGTTGCTTAGTTTTCACATCTGACACTAAAGAGGATTCTGAACCATCATTAACAACAACACCCCCTCACTTGAATCAACCAAACGAACGCCTAGTCAAGATAGTCTATGGACATCACAAACCAATTATTTCTTACCATCCTCAACATGTGCAACACTATGCATAAACAACTGATTTAAGGCATCAGCCACTACATTATCTTTTCCCGGGTGAGAAAGGACACTCATATCGTAGTACTTGAAGAGTTCTAGACATCTACGGTTGCACACATGTAGATCATTTTGCTTGAACACATATTACAAACTCTTGTGGACGGTAAAGACATCAACATAGACACTATACAAATAATACCACCGAATCTTTAAGGCAAACATAACCTTTGCAGGTGCCAAATCATGGGTAGGGTAGTTCTTTGGATGAATCTTAAGTTGACTTGAAGAATAAGCAATAACTTTCCCATTTTTCATAGGAACACACCCTAATCCAACCTTTGAAGAATCACAATAAATAACAAACCCATCGGATCCTTCCAGTAAAGTCAAAATAGGAGTCGAAGAGAGTCTATCCTACAATTCTTGGAACTCTTCTCACATGCTTCCGACCATAAGAACTTAACTTTTTTTTTGTGTCAATACAGTCAATGGAGAGGCAATCAAAGAAAACTCTTCCATAAATCTTTTGTAATAACAAGCCAAACCCAAGAAACTTTTAATAACTGAAAGGGATATAGGTTTGATGTGCTGCGAAATCTTGGAACATTTGATTCTTGAAAACTAAGGATTAATACTACAATCGAGTGTATTTATGTGGATATGATGTGTTTGGTAAAGTTTGTACAAGTAAAACATGTGGATGTAAAAGAGGAAAGAAAATAAAAAAATGTAGAGTGAAAGTGAATAGGACCAAGTAAAGGTCACGGACGCCTAGACGGGCCGTGAATATCATGACGAGTTGTGATAGGGTTCGTGAAGTTGAACCAGTGAAAAGGCATGGAAGAGTTATAGTTTGATAGACCAAGTAAAGACCATAGACGACCTCACGGGCCGTGGTCCTCACAGCGGTCCATGGTGGTGTTCATCACTTAGTTCCAGTGTACAGGTTTTGAAAAGGTGAAGTGGTATGCCGACCAATTGAAGACTATAGAAGGCCTCACGGGCCATGTTCCTCATAATGGTCTGTGGTAGTGATCGTACAGTTGAACCAGTGATCAGGCTTCGAGGAGCTAAAATGGAACAACCAAGTAAGGACCACAGAGGGCTTAACGGTCCGTGAAGCCCTTGATTATCCGTTTTGTTGCCCGTGAAGTTGCCTGACATTTCAGTCGTACTTCGAGTAGGACTCTTTTAGACTGATTATTTGAATTAATTAGGGATTATTTTGTTTTGATCTCATCGTATCTTGAACGAGCGACTAAGTTTGAAATACTCTTGACTTTGGTTTTTATCGATTAACATTGAATTGATCTTTGAAGTTGGATTTTGATTTTCTTAATATCAAACATTCATTGAATTTTCCATTTTTTGTAAGTAAACTTTCTTAATGTTTTTATTACTAATCTCTATTCATTTAGTAGAAATCATGAGGGGCTAAACACCATAATTAGGGTTGTGGGATCTATGACATAAATCTAAACGTGAATTTGTAAAATGAGAAGAAGGTGAATTGAATTTGCAATATTTAACTCAACTTTTGTTATCTATTTGTTCTAATGAGTGTACACATTAGATTCAGCCTGTATCTATCAATTGTTCGAGAAAAAAGAGATAGTTGGGAAAAAGTGGAGTTAATTTGATAAAATGGCGTTAAAGGTCAAGTTTGAGAGAAGAGGACTTTAACATCATTGTACGCGAAGGTAGAATTTGATAACACTCAAGGACCGAGAGGAATTGATTGAAAATTATCTAACTAGACTGAGAAGTGTTAGATATAGTCAACTCACTTATAATTTGCAAAGACTAAATTACCTGAAACTCAGTTATAGATGAACAACAGATGTAATGTCATGGGAAACACAACCCTGATTTTATTTATTTATCAAAATAAATGTAGAATCAACACTCTGTTAATTGTTAATCTGGATCTTGCTTAACAATCTTAGTTACTAGAACTTTACAGCTAAACCCAATTTACATTCTGTAATTGTTTTCTCTAGGAAATAATAACAACATTTGGGTGAATGCGACAGTGAAATCATTTCTGTAAAGAAATTATGTATGAGATCGACCTCAACTAACGTTGAGTTATATAAATTGGATTCGACCATTTATACTTTTTAATTGAAGTGTAAGTTTGGACGTATCAAATTTTGGCACCGCTGTCGGGGAATTTCAATTCAAAAGTGTTTTACTATAATTTATTCAAATTGTAGTTATATTTCCTAATCTTACGTCTTGTTCTTTGTCTGTGTCTCTTACAGGTGAGTTCGACAGTGTATGCCAAATACCAGAAGTAAGGGAGCTCTATTGATTCCTTACGATCCGGAACTTTGAAAAACTATCTGTAAGATGGTGAACACGCAGGAACTTGAGGCACAAAGGCAAAGATTGGGACTGGAAGCTGAATCTGCTGCAAGAGGTATTCAACAAAATGCTGCATACAACCCGCCTAGGGTGGTTGATGAAAATCCAGGAGTGGATGAAATAGCTCCTCACCACCGCCAACCACTAGTTCCAAAGGGTCGAGTGCAACAACTAACTCACATGGTTTTTGAAGAAGATGACTTGGATTTTGATGGAGCGGGAGCCACTATAGCAATAGTATTACCTTTACTACCTCCAGGTGTAAAATTTACTATCACCAACACAATGATTCAATTGCTAAACTTGAAAGGTATGTTCAGAGGTAGAGCTGGTGATGATGCGAATCAACATTTTATGAACTTTGTGGCTATATGCAAATCATAGGAAATTCCTGGGATTAGTCACACAACCATGAGTTTAAGGCTATTTCCATTAGCTCTTACTAGGTAGGTGACTAATTGGCTGAATGAGATGCCGGATGATTTAGTCAGTGTAACAACCCTCAAAATAAAGTAGGATAAAGTAGAGCCACACATGAGTTTTATGCATTAATAACTTGTTAAAATAATGAATAATAACCTTTTTAGTCAGTTTTAAAGAGTTTGGAAGTCAAACGTCAAGGGACGACCAAGACGTTCAAAAACTAGTCTTTTACGTGTTGGTGTGTTCTAGTATGTTGTTCATGTTTTTATGTGTTGTTTGGAGTCTAAAATCAGTGGAGGTGACCCTAGTGCCTTAATAAATGTTTTTAGGGTTAAAACGTTCGAGTATGACTCCCCGAGACACCCTAAGGGTTCCCCGAGGAGGACCCCAACCCTTGGCTAAACAAGTTGCCCAGGGCAGCTTAAAGTTGTACATGGAGGGAGCATGTCCGCATCGTGGACTAGCTCCACCATAGGCCAAAGTTTTGGTCTGTGTCGCGGACGTGTCGCAGACTCTACTGTCTCAAAATTTAATTTCCAGAAACTTGTGGGAACACCTCCACGTTACGAACTTGTTTCCCGATGAAATCTGCAAAAATAAAAGTCAAGTTTGACTTGTTTAAAAGGTCCAAATAAGTGAGGGATAGTTTGGGTACTTTGGGGAATTATTATAAACGGTTATTCTACCTATTTTAGGGTATTTTAAGTGGGTTAAAACCCAAAAACCTAGAATTAGACCCCATTCTTCAAATTGACCCTTCCCTCTCAAATAAATTCTCTCAAAAACTCCATTGAAGACCTTGATGAAGCTCAAGCTAGAAGATGGGTTTTCAACTGTCTTCTTCTTCAATTTCATGGGTCTTCAATAATTAAGGTATGGTAACTCTTCATTCTTCAATAACTTCTCATTCAAGGAGCTCTATCAAAGATTTTCTAAAGTGGTTCAAAGACCAAAATTCCCAATTTTCAATCTAAACATGGGTCCTTTTTCAAACAATTTTCTAAATCATTCTATTGATGAATTAATGTGGAATTAAGGCTTTTAAGATAATTTTCTAAGGAATTCTTGAAGAACCCATGATCCCCAAATTCTTAAAAATTGGCCTATGATGTGGGTCTTTGTGAATATGATCTCTATTGGTGAAATTATGTTTAGAGTAGATTGTATTGATGTTTCCTATGATTATCTATACTTATTCATGTTGAATTATTGGTATATTGATAAGTTGAGAAGTATGGCCTTATGGGCAAAGTTATGGGTTGATCCCTTTGGTTATAGAATTGTACTTAGATTATGTTTATGTTATTGAATTACATTGTTGATTCCTATTGCTATCTATGTTAATTGATTTTGAATTGTTGAGGATTGATCCATGGTGATCATGGCTTGGAGAATTGGTAAGATTGACCTAACTTCTAGTCTATAGTATGAGAATTGATGTTGTGTGGTTTGGTCCACTTATGGTGGCGGTGTTTACTTCTTGCCTATCTATGCATGTTGAGATCATGGCCTTGAAGGCAATAGATGTGAAATGAATTGATGATTATGATGCATATGTTTATGAAATTGTGCTATGAAGGTTATGTATGAAATCCTCAATGCTAGCATAATGTTTAAAGTGTGTTGATGATGTGGGGTATAATGTGAATGATAATGTTAGGGATAAGGTGTGGTCTACATGATTGATTATGTTAAGTACTATTGTGAAATGATCCCTACCTAAATGACCCCTATATGAATGTGTGATCATATACATGTTAGGAGTACCTATTCAATGTTAAATGTGTCCTTGTCTCCTATGATGAAGTGTGGGTGTGTGGTCTAGAATCCCTAAAGGCTTTATATGTGAATTGCTCATAAGTTGGGGACATTGTTAATGTGTTGTGATCTCTTGAAGGGAAGTGCATTCAATAACAATGTTGTTACTATTATGTCACTATGAGGACCAATATGTACACACACTCTACATTTATAGCTATGATTATGATGCGTTATGGTGTCTATTGAAAGGTTAACTCTTCTATGCACCCTTACATCTTATTATGCATGCAAAGTGTATGATTAGCAAGGTATGAATATGTGTTGCATAAAGGTGTTTATGTGAAAGGCTTTCTCACATATGTACACACACATGAATGAATGAATAAGGTTTATGATAATCTAGTGAAAGTGAGTCTCTTGAAGGATTTCCTTAATTGTACTCTAAACTAGACTATGTTATGAATATGTTATGACTATGTGAAAGGTCATTCTCACATAATGTAGGTTCTATGATGAAAGGTCATTCTTATCTTAGAAACCTTTGAGATATATGATATGAGGGATTAAGTCCCTTTAGCCTAGTTTATGAACTAATGTTAAATAAAGGCTTAAAGATTATTAAAAAGGGAGTTGAAGCTTAGCATCGAGTGAACATGAAAAATGAGAGTGGGGGCTTCACGTTTAGCAAGTCCGGCTTCCCAACAGAGAACCTTCACATTTAGCAAGTTTGGGTTCCCAACATATATGTTGTCTCATGAGATGGAAACCTCCACTCCTAGCAAGTCAAGGTTTCTAGTAGCAATCTCCTTGTTCCATAACTACGTGCCCCCGTAGGTCATAGCTTAGTGGATCCACTAGATAGCTATTATGTATGTAGGTCCTACTTTGGAAAGTAGTACCCTCTCTTTTCGGTGTGGGAGTAGAACACCAGATTCCATGTAGCTCACATGGTCTCTGTCGGTTATGGCAATGTCTCCCGAAAGTTAAGAAATGAACTAAGATAAGAATATGAACTCTAGTCATGATTTCTTGAAGAGTTACTTAGTGTAGATAGGACTATGGACCCTACTTATGCATTGCACAAGTGGACTCTAAGGGAGGTTATGATTAGGCTCTTTATGTAATGAAGACTGTGGTCTATGTATGATAATATGAAAGCATGTTAAGATTGACTTTACTTATGTCAAGACATGAAGTATGATTATGTATGTGATTGGTATACATGGTCGTATACACAATACTTTTAAAAGAGATGGGCCAAAGCCCAATTGTTATTTGCACAACAGGTGCAGGCGAAATGGGTCAAAAGGCCCAAAATAATTAGCAGCTGATTTTTATTTAAGTGGGCCGAAACCCATGATTTTGACAAATTCAGATTTTAGGACAGGTGAGCCAAAAGCCCAATTCAATTGGATTTGGGCAAAAGACTCAAGTCCAACTATTTCTTCTTTCCCTCTTTTATTAC
Organism: Solanum commersonii; assembly: GCA_029007595.1. Classification (NCBI taxonomy): domain Eukaryota; kingdom Viridiplantae; phylum Streptophyta; class Magnoliopsida; order Solanales; family Solanaceae; genus Solanum; species Solanum commersonii. The sequence continues at coordinate 1,390,903 of JAJTWQ010000033.1, forward strand.
TCATGTTGTATTGATTAACTTTGTTTGGTATTGTGGTTTAATTTGGGAAAGTTATGTAACTAAGCTAACTTTTACTACGTAATTATATATTATAGCAATAGTATTAATTAATTATAGAAAAGGGTTAATGTTTAAGATAATGGTTAACATGGGTCCCTCTCTCCAACTCACTAATCAATTCACTCGTTAATTCTCTCATTCTCCCTTTAATCTCTCAACTGATTCAAATTTTAAAATTTTAAAATTTTGAATCATCCCTCCTAACTCTTCCAATTGTGCAAAATAAGGTAATTTCATTTTTTTTTAAAACTTTCATCAGTTCTTGATATTCTTGTATTTATATAATTTTTTCAATTTCCCCAATTTTTTTCATAGTTTCACAACTAAATTTTGAATCCTTTGGTTCAATCAGTCAAATCATGGAAGAAGAATCTTCATCAAATAGAATCACTAGAGGTATACAATTGCATGTAACAAATTGGGTTGGGAATCCATCTTTTTCGTTGGATTTAACTCAAGAATTTTACAGGTTCTATTGAGAAATCTATAACTTTTGATTCAAATACAGCAAAGAAAGAGATTAGATCTAGGATAAACAAGTAGCGAAAGATTTTGAGGTATACCCCTATTTTCATTTTTTCTTTTTTGTATTTGGATAATTTAAGATGTATATGACACAATAAATGAATTGTAATTTTTGATAATTGTATATATTTTATAATTAACATCAAGCATATGCATGCATAAATAGTTGTGTTATTGTTTATAGTTATACAAGTCCAATTGATATATACAATTACAACGATTTGTTTAATGAAGTTATATTATTTATATACAAATATTTAAATGATTGCTCTTTTTTATGGGGTCTAATTTATATCAATGATTGCAACATGTAATTGTATCATGTCACACTATTGACAATGTATATATCCCAGTCAATGCATAAAATATATTTAAATATATACTTAAAACGATTATTTATTATGCAGGTCAAATGGTACATACACAAAACTACTAAAAGTAATAAAAAGTTATTCAATTATATACACTTGTTGACGTAAAGTATATAACAAGTTGTACAAAATCTATCTAATATACAAATCAAATTGCAATATATTCAGAACTGATGCAATTACTTGAAAATTACTAAATTATATACACTTGTTGACTTAAAGTATATAACGAGTTGTATAAAATCTATCTAATATACAAATCACACTGTAACTTATACAAACTGCTATATGTACTCCAAAATCACTATATTATATTAACTTGTTGACTTAGAATACATAACGACTTGTATAAAATTCATCAAATACATAAATAAACTGTAGCGTATGTAAATTGAACAAATTAATCGAAAATTATTCAATTACATGCACTTGTTGACTTAAAATATATAACGACTTGTATAAAGTCTTATCTAATATACAAAACATACTGTAACATATACAAATTGTTAGAAGTAATGGAAAGTTACTGTATTATTTTAACTTTTTAACTCAAAATATATAATGACTTGTATGAGATCTATCTAATATACAAATCATGTAGTAATATATACAAATTGATACAAGTACTTAAAATTACTTAATTTTATGCATTTGTTTAATTAAAATTTATATCAAATTGTATAAAATCTATTTCATATACAAAATAAATAGTAACATATACAAAGTGATACAACTAATCGAAAAACACTCAATTATATGTTTAGACAAAAAATCACTCCAAACAATATTAGTGTAGAATTCAATACCAATTATATAAATCTACAAATTATTTTCAAACAAATCAACTACTCCATATAGAATACCATTTTAATCGATATCCGTAGTCAATAACACAATAATACAAATTAAAGACGAAATAACCAAGAAATATATGAAATACATATACATTGAATGTAGTCAAAAGAATATACAACTCGTAATGAATAGATTCTTGTGTTTATGTTTTTGTTGTTCAAACCACAAAAATAAATTAATTGTTACTATTCTAATACAGAAGAAATTTTGATTAAAGGCAAAATAATGAATAGTCCTCAAAAAGAAGAAGTCTTAGTTTGGTAACGTATCCTATTTAAACTAAATGACCTTTTATTAAGGCATTCCTCAATTAATGCTTAATTAGTAAGATATAATTAACTAGATTTTTTGTATAATTAATTATAAAAAGGACGAATTATACAAATCAAAAACATAATAGCTATTTAAACTATAGCTATGATGCGTAAATAGGCAAACTATAGTTAAGGAGGCCTATTATGTTTCATATTGCAGCTGTTTGTGAAATTTTCCCTTAATTTAATTTAGTTCCCCGAGATAACCTCTCTTATTTTGAAGTGTCTATTATTTACTTATTTATACAATTAATTACATATGATATATTTTGTCTTGATATTAATTAAGCAATATCTTTTCCTTTTAAAGTAACAATTTAAAAACAGTTATTTATATTTTATTTATTAAAGATTGTTTGTCAATATATGAGTTAGTTTCTTCAAAAAACTCTTTCTGTTTTATTGCCTTCCAAATAAAAATGGGTTTTCTTACTTAATTATTTTTTTCTAAAATTAGTCAAATGTTTTAGTCAAGTCGTTGGTCAACCGCACTTTAGCGGACATTTCGAGGGTTTGATACCTTCTCGAAATGTAAATCTAACCCGAACCCTCTTTGAATTTCAAATGATTTTTAATCAGTTTAAATCTTTTGAAAATCATTTCTTTAAAAATTAAGTGGCGATTCTCTTTGAAAATCAATTTTTCTTTAAAACTTAAGTTAAGTTGGTTTTCGAAACCTAAAGTCTTTTTTATTTCTTGAAAACAATGTCAGGTGAGATTCAATCTCAATCTTGTTGTATTTTATACCTCAAAATTGAGGCGTATATTTGGGTGTATGAGATCCTTAATTCATTTTCATTACGCTAGTTGAACACTCCAACTCACAAAATGATTGTCTAGACAACTCCAAAATTTATGTGTCACATCAGCATTGGGTGTCTACGAGACACAATAAAGACGATTTCAAGTGTTTAATTGTCAGTTGAGACCAAATTGAGATGATATATATTGACACTTTCAAAGTTAGAGTTCTTACTTTCATCTAAGGTCAATTTGAGTGTCTTTTTATATATTATGTTAAAACTTAATTAGAAACACGACCTTATGTAATAAGAACTAGATACTTCTTTGAGTAGTATATGTGAAATTACAAATGGTCATCTGTAGATATTTCTTTTATCCTCTTCTATTTACGTCAGTCACTACTTGATCCATATAAACTCTATGCAATATAGCATCAATTAATTTGCTTACTTAAGGATCGAGTGCCACAATACGGTCACATACATCTCAATTTACATTATTCATTAGCCTAACAAAATATATTGATATCGTTGGTGTAGTGTATATATATACTAGATATAGGACCCCGTGCCAGCACGGGGCCCAATATATATTATTTTTTTATTTTAATTTATGTCATATTATGGAATTTGAGAAGTTATTGAAATTTTTATATGATTTTAAGAATATTTTAAATTGTTAGCTATTGTGATTTGTAGTGCTTTTTTTTAACATAATTTTGAAAATAATATTTGTTACTCTATTTGTTCTAATTTATGTGGCAGATGCAGAATTTCAAATATTAACCCTTTTTTATATGTCTGTTTAATATATTAAGTTGTTAATTATTGTATTTTTTTAGTACATTTTGAACCTAATTTTTTAATAATATATGTTATTTGCCATGTCCCAATTTATGTGGCATTAATTGATAGATTTGTTGGAGTCGAGAGATTTATTTTGTTAATTATTGTAATTTATAATTTGTTTTTCGTCAATTTCGTCGACTATTTTTTTATTAATTATTGTAATTTATTGTTTGTTTTTCGTCAATTTCAAACAATATATGTTTATCATATAATCTATTTTATGTGGTACCAATAGAATTTAGAGAGTCAATTAAATTTTTTATATAAGTTTTAAAAAATTAAGCTGTTAATTATTGTAATGTATAGTATTACTTATATTATTTTTAAATATATTTAAATATTATATGTTAGGTTTTTTATCCTAATTTATATGGCATTGATAGAATTTAAAGTGTCAAATAATTGTTAATTATTGTAATAGATAATATGGAGTATTTAAGTCATTTATAGTATAGTAATTAATATATAATATGTAGTATTTAAGTGTTATATTATGGAATTTGAGAATTTATTGAAATTTTTATATGACTTAAAAAATATTTTAAATTGTTAGCTATTGTGATTTGTAGACCTTTTTTTTTTTTTACATAATTTTGAAAATAATATTTATTACTCTGTTTGTTCTAATTTATGTGGCACATGTAGAATTTCAAATATTAACCATTTTTTATATGTCTGTTTAATATATTAAGTTGTTAATTATTGTATTTTATAGTACATTTTGAACCTAATTTTTTAATAATATATGTTATTATATATTACTTTCCTTGTCCCAATATATGTAGAACAAATAGAATTTCAAGAGTCAATATCTTTGTTAATTATTGAGATTTAAAATATTTTTTACGTAGTTTTCAAATTAAATAATGCATGTTACTTCTCTTGTCCCACTTTATGTGACACAAATATATTAATTTAGTTGTCAATTATCATGATTTATAGTTATTGAGATTTAGAATATTGTTTACGTAGTTTTCAAATTAAATAATACATGTTACTTCTCTTGTCCCACTTTATGTGACACGAATCTATTAATTTAGTTGTCAATTATCATGATTTATAGTATTTTTTATGCAATTTTTGAATATATAAAAATTAAAAAAGAAACAAGCAAATAAAAAAGGAGAAAAAATAGATAAATATATATGTAAGTGTGGAACCACACGTGTCAACCATGCAGACTGTCACGTGTGCTGTTATTCACACATATTTGGTGGGGTCCCTTTTTGCCACGTGTCGACGAGAAGAGTGAAATTATTCACTCTTCTTATATAGTAATATGTGACACGAATCTATTAATTTAGTTGTCAATTATCATGATTTATAGTATTTTTTATGCAATTTTTGAATATATAAAAATTAAAAAAAGAAACAAGCAAATAAAAAAGGAGAAAAAATAGATAAATATATATGTAAGTGTGGAACCACACGTGTCAACCATGCAGACTGCCACGTGTGCTGTTATTCACACATATTTGGTGGGGTCCCTTTTTGCCACGTGTTGACGAGAAGAGTGAAATTATTCACTCTTCTTATATAGTAATATATTAGTCTATTAGATACAGGACTAATGTCTAATCATTAGAAGAAGAAATGAAATATAAGATACAAAAAAAAATTAAATTTTTTTCAAGGTCTAAAAGCTAGTGTTTGGCCACAAATTTCTAAATATTTTTGGCAAGTCATTTTTTTGGTGAAGTTTCATCATGTAGGTGGTCATAAACTTGGGAGAAATATTTGATTCTTTTAAAAATATTATTTATATCCATAAGTTCTAAAAATTATTTTTAAAATTCCCATAAATTTGTATTATTTTATAATGAACCTATTCCGTGAAAAGTCATATCAACGAACACAACTAATATGAATCTAAAAAAAGAGGAAGAAAAGAAAATAAAAATATCATTGATTTGTATACGAAAAACTATTATTAATATTATTAATTGTAATTGGAAGTGACTTTGGGAGCAAGCTCGGGTAGAAAATGTATAAAATATGTATATGGCTGTATAAATTTTGTATAACAAACTAGGACGAAAATTTAGCACAAAACTATAAATGATGGATGTTTCATATAATATAAAAAAAGGAGAACTTTCACATATCACTACTCAAAAATAGATTAATTACGCTCCATATCTATAGTTTGTTAATTACGATTCATAGCTACATGTTATAGGGAGAAGAGTGGCGAGCAAGATTGGGAGTGGACAGAGAGAGGCGAGCGAGAGAGGGTAGAGAGTGGGAGAGAGGTGAATTGTATATGTATATCGGTTAGATAATTATATATATGTAACTATTATACATATGTATTTATATATCTGGCGACTGAGATTGGGATAGAGAGGAGAGAGGCGAGCGAGATTGGGAGAGGGAGGAGAGAGGCGAGCGAGTTTAGAAGAGGGAGGAGAGAGGTAAGTGATTTTGGGAGAGGGAGGAGAGAGAGGGCAATAATTTGTATATTTCACATCTCATTTGTATAATTCGCAGGTACGTTTGTATAATTCACGTGTTTCTGTATAATTGGGTAATATAAAGTCTGGAATTATACAAATATGATAAAAGTCGAAATAACGAATTCATACAAACATAAACATATGAACTTCAAACAATAATAGAAATTATATTATACAAATTACATTATATAAATTATATTATACAAAATTTAAAATCTACACGTTTATACAAACTTTAAAAAGTTATACACAAAAGGATTGAATGTATATGGTGATAAAATTGAAAGAATCAAAGGAAATCATTGTCATATACAAATACAAATCGTCATATACAACTACAAATCAAACGAACAATTGTTAGTTGCAAATTATACAAATGTGACTAATTATACAAACTCGAAGCCAGACGTAATTAATGGTTAATGTTAGTTGTGCGTGGTAATTATAGCAAACTATAGCTAAGTATAAGTTTGCTTAACCGCGTAATTTCCCCTATAAAAAAATGGAATAATTTAAAAAAATTCTGAAATACTAAAATTTGGCTCAAATACTAGTATTTTCTTGTAACGAGAAACTTGGGTTGTTTGTCAAAATAAATTTGCTAAATAATAACAAGTTATTTAGCCAAGGATTATTTCCAAAGTATTGGTAACAAATTATGTATGCTACTTCACTATTGTAGTGATTAACCTCTTCATCATGGGAGATCAAATATCGAGAAGAGTAGCATTGGTGAAGAATCTGAGAAGAAACTCAATGGCTGGGGAATTTTAGGGTCCAAACACTATGACGCTGCACATTTACTCCATAAAGTTGCTGATTGCTTCGAACTCACTAAATCATGTTTGTTTTACCATTACTAATAGATAAATCATGTTTGTTTTACCATGTCTAATAGATAAATCAATTTCACCATTTTAATTTTAATTCAAAATACTTCCATTTGTTTGTTTGTTTGATAGTGGAATATAATGTAGCAAGGTCTAAGATGATCCTTAATTAGTTTTAGAGAATTCCTAATTTGTCTTTTGAATTGTGGAATTGAATGCTCATGAGTTAGTTTTTGGAGTTAAATTAGATTTTGGTATCATGTTTTTACTCCCAGGCCTACATGCTCTAGTTGGGTGTGTTAGAGTGAGTTAAAGTCCCACATTGGTTGGAAGTGGACGGGTGGTTTGCGGATATGGACTTTTGTAATTTTCTCTAATTGAGCTAGCTTTTAAAGGTGAATTAGGGTTAGGTGCCAACATATTTTAATGGGCAAATTGGATATAGACGATTATATAAGCAACCTAACTAGGGAGTGAGCATGCTATTGTTGTTCTTGTAGGATCTATAAAAGATGACTTACTGTTTTATAAAGTATTAGATGCTCATTAGTATTACAATCTTTGTCTTTAAGGGATCGAGTTGGAGTAGTATATGTGCAATTAGCAAGTTGTATAAAGTATTAGATGCTCATTAGTATTACAATCTTTGTCTTTAAGGGATCAAGTTGGAGTAGTATATGTGCAATTAGCAAGTTGTATAAAGTATTAGATGCTCATTAGTATTACAATCTTTGTCTTTAAGGGATCGAGTTGGAGTAGTATATGTGCAATTAGCAAGTTGTCATCTAAAGGTATGCTTTTTTGATCCTCTTCGTTATAACTCGTAAAAAACATAAATTCTTAAAATTGTTTTCTCTTATTTTATTAGTTGGATCACAAAGATGAGGTTGTTCGTGCTTACGATATTGTTGCTGATTACTACAAGATGATGAAAAAATTGAAAGGTTGTGTGTTGCCTTATTGTGCTATAGCACAAATCTTGTATATTGAAGGAACGTCTTATAGAAATATGTCTATTTCTTGCAGAGGCAATATCATGCTTAGAGAAAGCAACACATTTATTTCTGGACATTTGAAGGCTAAACGCGACCAGAGGACATTACAAGGTACCACTATATTGTCTATGACAATCTAGATGTGCTCTTTTTGTTGTTTTCAATAGACAGCTACAAAATGTTTTCATTATACGTTTGAAAGATACATAAAAAATCTTTTGGATTCAGGAAATTGCTAAATTATATGAACACGAGAGCAATTTAGAGATGGCTATCATTTACTATAAAAAAATAGCTGATCTTTTCCAAAGTATGGTTTTAACATCATCTGCAAATCAGTGCATAAAGAAAAATGCAGAATACTCAGCTAAAGTAGGAAAGTAAGATTCTTCGTCTTTAAGTAGTACGTAATACAATTTTGTATTATTGAACATGGAAAGAATAACTAATCAAGTTTTGCATGTCGTATTTGTCACAAAGATATCAAAGATCAATCGCAATGTTTGAGGAGATAACAACATACTTCATTATAAACAACTTGTTGAAGTATGGAGTTAGAGGGCATCTTTTGAATGTTGGTATTTGCCAACTTTGTAGAGGTGATGTTGTTGCAATTAACAATGACTTGGAGCGATATCAAGTAGAGTATATTTTCCTGTCAAGACTCTTAAGATTTCAACATGACATGATATATGTTTCATGCATCCTAATTTGCAGATACTGGATACAACATTTAAGGGACGAGCGAGTGCAAGTTTCTAATGGAATGCTATATAGCTTGTATTAACTCTAAGATTATTATGCATTCCTAATATGATTATGGAGAATACTTTTGCAATGATAGGATTTGCAGCTGCTATTGACAAGAGAGATGTGGCAGAGTTTACTAGTTGTCTCAAGGAATATGATAGCACCATAAAACTAGTAAATTTAAATTTGTACTTCCTTGGCTCAATCAACCTAAACACATTTATGATGCTTATTTCATCTCATTTAACAGGATGAATGGAGGACACCAGTTCTTCTTAAGGTGAAGGAAGCGTTGAGGGCGAAGGAGCTAGAGTCAAAGGGATAGTTAGGACGATTATTTTATATTGTACCATGTTCGCTTATTTTATTTTATATGACCAAAATTAGACTTTTCGGAAAAAAAACTATTGATACGTCTAGCTAGCTAGTAGGATTGAAGAATATGATATTACTTTAATTCCTCTTCTAGGATTGTTTTCTTATCATCCTCTACTGAAGTGTTACATTTGGGCATCCATTTTTCATCTTATTAATGAAATGTGCAAGTTATTGTTTTTATGAACTCAAACAGAAGAACAAAAAATAGATTTAAGATACTTGTTCAAAAGAAATGGGTGACGTTATGACTGGTGTTCTGTACTGATTGAGTTTGACTTCCAACTTAAGTTCGACATAGTGGTGGAGCCAATATTCATAAAGGTGGTGTGCAACATTCACTATATATACATAATACATATTTTTAACCATATATATATAATGTGACTTTCGGATGAATCCCCTAGACTCTTATTAACTCCAGCTCCCCCAGGTAGAGTCGTATTACGAATAAGTATTATTTTAAAGTCCTAAATATTAGAAACAGAATCAAATGAGAAAATTCAATTATCAACATTTCTAAGAGCTTCATTTTACATAACTCAAAAGTATAACAATAAGAGTATATATAGCCCAAAAGTATAACAGAAGATATATTCATACCATATTTGAAAGTTTTGGAAGTATGCTTAGCCTTTTTTCGGATATAATATATTGTTATATATCATGCATTCAAGGGTAATAAAGATTCATTCTACTCAAACTATAGTACAAACACATTTCAAATTTTAAATGGACTACAACATTTATAAAAGGGAGAATTCATTTAAAAGGGAGCATTATTTTACCTATAAATAAAATTACATTATGTGAAAGGTTATTTATTTAATTTAATTTATCAGCGATAACTGCGATAATTCGCAATATATCACCAAATCTGCAGGCTAAGGCAGACGTGTTGCAACGCCTGCACGTATATCACACAATAAGATAACTTAAAAGATAATTCTAAATAATTTTATTTCATGGACTTTTATTTATATTGATGGTGCAAATATTTTAGCATTATCAGTATATCTAACTTAAATTCAATTAAGACGTATGAAGAAAAATGAAGAAATGGGCTCACCGAGTTTATACGCTTTAGTAGCAACATTAGCAGCAATATGAGCTAAGATCTTTCTGATATTACCAAAAGGAGGATAAACCATCCCCTTGCCATAATGCTCCTCAGTTAATTGACTGTCCAACGCTTCCGTTGTTTCGCGTAAACAAAAATTAATGAGGGGAGGATGTGATACGTTGGGCGGTTGGGGAGGGGATTGACTTATCCAGATTTAACCCAACTCGTCCATTTACCACCTCTAATGGTCAAGAAATGAGATTTCAATTTAAGGTTTGTATTTCAAATAATCCATCTGTTTCAATTTGGTTGTCTGATTTTAACTTGAGACAAAGTTTAAGAAAATAAATGCAACTTTTGACTCTGTGGTACACGAACCTGCCATGTGGAAAGTTGAAAATTAAAGAGTTTTGATTTATCAAAAGAGAAAAGAAACATTCTTTTTAAAACATACTTAATAGGAAAGTAAGACAAACAAATTGAAGCGAATGAGTACTTACAAGCTGCTAAAAGCATGTCGTTGTGCACAAGGATGGTTCCAACCATGAACAAGACAAAACCAAATCCTAGGAATATGTAACATTTGTTTGCCTGTGATATTGCATGGAAGAGCGTAACTTAACCATAATCGAGTTGATTGTTGTGGTGCTTCACAAAAGAACTTAAGCATATTTATGCATTAACAAACCTGGCTAGGAATGTGGAGTTTGTTGTTGTCCTCTAAAAAAGGGAATGGACTTCCACTTGCTAAGACGGATCGACCCTCTTCATAAAGAAAACAATAAGAAACAAGATCAACATCGTAAGCGTTTAGTACAAGATTTAACCAAACACAAATTTAAACTTGATGGATTCAACATTTAAGGTCCTTAAAAGCATTAAACTCATTGTATTTTTGAAATGATGGTTTCAAAATTTTAGTGATTTTCACATATACCTCTGTTATCATGAACATTAGCTACTTACCTCACTCCAAGTGTAAGCTTCTTCAGCAGTGCATTCAGATTGTGCAGTCGGGTTTGAGAGAGCCATAATGAGAGGTCTCTGCAAATCATATTTTAGTTAGTTAGCTCAAAGAAATTAAATTTCAATCAGGGAGAGATTAAATGTAAAATTACGGAAATGAAGCACCTTGTTTATGGAGGCCATAACTTCAATCACTTCCTTAGTAAATGTGTCATGACCTAGGGGTACCCCCTAGACGTAACATGGCGTACTTGACTCCAAAGGGGTCTCATACAACTCTTAGCATAATCATAACATAAGATACTAGAAAAATATGGGAAAATTTAAAACTTTCTTTAGAATCAATCCATTGAAAACATTTTCATAAGCGAACGGAAGTCTTTACTAACTATTTGTCTCAACCCATCTATTACAACTCTTGAATAAAAGACTTCGGACACAACCCACAAAATTGTCTAAGACATAAGGAAATGACATAAAGGAAGAATAAGGGGTTTGTCCTCGAAGCTATGAGGACTCACGAATTCTTCAACTCTTCTTGCACCTTAGGAACCTAGCCTCCAAAGCAACTCAATCTCCAACACCCTACATTTGATTAGAATGTAGGCAATATGCATTAGTACAAAATGTACCAAGTATGAAAGCTAACACAACATCATAAGAGCATCTCTACATGGTTAGTCAACATAAGACATAAGCATAAGATATAATAACATATTCATAGCATAAACATCATAATCATAGCATGGTCTCCAACCTAAGCACCATATAAACATAAGTCAACATAAGACATAATAATTGAGCATAGGAGCTAAATCATATTCATATTATAGTCTTAACTTAGGCTTTCATATTTACATCCTTCAACCTTTGGTATTTCATATTACAAGTGAACTACTTCACAAGCCACCTCCAAGCATACTTGTGCAAGGCAAGGATAGCATCCCATAATACAATCCAAGCTAAGTACCTCTTTTTGGTCATTCTTTGGCATAGTCTACATTCATAGTCAAAACCTAGGTTTTCACGTCATAAGGGCACATATACTCCTAAGTAGCCTCAAGACACACTTGTACAATGCATGAAAGGCATCCCATACTACCCTTCACACCAAGCATAGCCTTGAAGTCATCTTAGTCATACTCACCCTCATTTAGTCTCATTGTTAGATTAACTCTCATAACCAAGGGAATATCTCACCTTTAGTCAACTATAGCATGAAAGGCAACTATGGCACAATCCTATCTCAACTCATCTCTTTAATAACCCTAAATCATACTTGTGCAATGCAATCATAGCATCCACAATACTAATCATGCTAAGTACCACTTTTAGGTCCTCTTACTATTACTCTTTGGTTTCGAACCTAGTTCCTTTCTTTGAGCTTTAAAACACTATGAGGTACTACTCTCTTAAGCACATCTAAGTTCATTAGTAGGTTGAACCATAAGACATACTCCTTTTAGTATGTCTAAGTTCCTTATTCATATGGACCCTATGAGATACTACCTTAAGCATGTCTAAGTACATTCACTCTTGAACACTATGACGTACTTCATTAAGTAAGTCTTAGTTCATTTATGCTTTAGAACACTATGAGATGCTTCTCTAAGCATGTCTTAGTTCATTGGATATGGAGATTGCTACTAGAAACCTTAACTCAACTATGTGAAGGCTTCCATCTCATGAGACCTAAATTTGGGAAAACCCATACACTACTACGTAAGAGTTCCCACTTTTACTTGGATAGTCCTCACATCAACTAGGTGTGGTTCTCCTTTCTACTTGGAGACCGGACCCTACCTTGTGTGACACTCCATATCATCTTCAATATCCACTTGAAGCCAAGCATACACCTCAAGATTTACTTGTTAAGCCTTGCTTAACACTCATAACTCATGGAAGGATGGCCTTGACAACCAATCCATGTTTAAGTGATTCTATCACTTCATACTTTCAAGCATTCATAAGGTAGGTTAGGCGAGTATAGGCCTTTCACCATAATCCAACCTACTGGACTTCTATTTTCTTTTAGACTTTACTCTCAAAGCCTTTACATCAATAGTTGATCACATTAGTTACACCTCCCAAGCTACCCCTAAGACGCGGACATGGGACCTAGGATCATAAGTGACCCCATGCTAACCCTGCTCGCATAATCATGAGCATACTAAAGATAAATTGAAAAATAAAACTGATACGGAAGCTAAATAATAATGAAAGTCTAAAATGATGGGGAATACCCATATACTAAAACTGAATATATCAAATGTGAGAGTTTAATACAAAAGGAATATCAAACTCAAATACTAAGCTGAATCTAACAATGTCTGAAAATAGCCTCTAACTGACTAGAAATGCTAGGACAGGCCCAGTTAAGTCTAGTAAACACTGAAACTAAAGGACTGAAAAACTGAAGATAACATGACTATTTTTCTCGAAGAATGAGGACTCACCATTGATACTGTTGAACTAGAGATTAGGAACTGATCTAAGCATGATCTAAATACTGAGAACTTGGACCTACATCACGAGAAGATATAGCGCAGAGTACGCATCAGTACTTGAAAGGTACTAAGCATGCATGGTAGAGTAAAGCTAAAACAATTATATAATTGAACAAGCAAATAAGCAAGAGTAGAATCTGAACATTATATAGATACTGAATATTGAGTTAACTAAATGCAATGACCAATTTATAACATGCTGAGACTGAAATACTGAATATACTGATAAATGGTCAATGCAATAAAATCTGACTGAACTGTGGGAGCTACAAATAATCGATAATAAAACCACATGAGCTAAATGTGGAGTCCGATGTATATGCCCTATCGAGAGGACCCAATATACTAAGCAAAAGGTATAGACGCATGCTGACGTGATCACTAATATGATGCCCACAGAGTGGACTTACAACCTACGTGGCTAGTAGTTCTCGGACTATATGGGTGACTGACCCTAGTCCAACTTGGTATTAAGCTACTCCCAATAGATTAAATGATTAACATATTATGACTAAATTACTATAATATACTAGATAGCTCAGAACTGGCATGCAAACTGAGAATGCACATCTATATACTGATAATGACACATTCAAGACTAAGGCATGTATATCTGAAATACTGAAATATCTAACCTAGCATGTGTAATTCAAGAACTAAAGAAATACATAGCTAGGGTTCTGAAATTCATGCAATAAATAAAGTAATAACATGATAATCTGATTTGGAACATGTAAATAACTAATTCGTGATAATCTGTTGAAGTTCTAGAAACCCTAGGTCTAATTGATAATAGGGAATCAAGAATCCGATTGAAATCTAGGGACCTAATGGGCAAAAGGAACCCACTAGCGAAATCCCACATACCTGGTGATGAATCTCGTGGAGAAATCTTTTAATTTTGGGGCTGGAACTGATGGAATCTTGCTGTGTTCTTGAACTAGCGTTGGTCGCCTCTTCTCCTCTTTCACTTCTAGTTTTCTAACTTTTTTGATGCAAGATCTGACTTAGGTAAGTTATAGTTATGTTTCTAGGCTAAAACTAATCAAAACCACGTAGTTTATGGTTAAAACGATATAGTTTAGGGGTCCAATGAAATAGTAAAATATCAAAAGACCCCTGACTTAAGTTGTAGACGGTGCTGACAACGACCACCTTCGCAGACCATGAAAGGGACCATGGACCGTGAAGTGGGTCGTGGTATTCACTTGGACTGAAGGTCTGAGGGTTCTGGTTCACAGACCCTCTCACAGCCCGTGTGAAGGACCATGGACCGTGAAGGTGTCCGTGGTCTTCACTTGGGTTGAGATCTGGAGGGACTGGCTCGGGGGCTCACTGGTAAGGCTCCACGGATGTCCCTACAGCCCGTTTTCAGGAGCACGAACCATTAAGGTCCCCGTTGTCCTTACATGGGCGAGGGGTGTCTAAGGACCATGTTTGGGGGCCTATTGGCTAGCCTTCACGGACCCTACCATGGGCCGTGTGGAGGACCACGGACCGTGAAGGTCCTCGTAGTTCTCACTTAGACTTGAGGGTGTGAGGGCTAGCCTAGTGGGGGCTACTGGTTTAGAGTTCACGAGGGCCACCACGGCCCGTCATCAAGACCATGGACCGTGAAGGTGCTTATGCTCTGATTTCTGGGCCTGGTGACTTCCAAGTCATGACGACGGGCAGGTCAATTGACCGTGGGCCCTATCATGGTCCGTGAACCCTATCATGGTCCGTGAACCCTGATGTTGTTCACTGCTTCAGGCAGTTTTCTGCAATTTTTTTCTAGGTCTGGTTTTTGAGTTGTTACAATATCTCCCCATTGGGATCATTCGTCCTCAAAGGAAGACTAAACTAGCTAAAATAGAGGGAATGAACTGCAACCATACCAATAAATAGTGAAGACTGATTTATGACTGAGCTAAGTTCCAAAAAACATGCAAATACGCTGAAAATGCAAGTACAGACTGAAGGAATATGATACTAAGACTGATTTCATGCATGAATAACTAAAAAACTGAAGAGGAACTATTACCTCAAGTTGGAATGGATTCGTAAGGAAAGAGGTGAGGGTACTTGGCTTTCATGGCTGCTTCTGCTTCTAAAGTAGCTCCCTCTATGGACTGACTCCTCTACCAAACCTTGACTGAAGCGACCTTTTTGTTTCTCAACCTCCTAACATAACGATCAAGGATCTCAACTGGTACATCCTTATAAAAAAGGCTATCTTTCACAGCCACACTCTCTAATGGCACTACGGATGCTGGATCACCCACACTCTTCTTCAGTAGTGAAATGTGAAAGACTGGATGCACTGCTGCTAAATCTGCTGGCAACTCTAACTCATAAGCCACTTTACCAATCTTTTTCAAAATTTGGTAAGGGCCTACATATCTGGGACTGAGCTTCCCTTTCTTGCAAAATCTCATCACCCCCTTCATAGGTGACACTCTAGTTCCCTTTTCCTTACATTTGCATAAGACTTCTGGCGACTCTGGGCTGTTTTAAGTCTATCTCTAATGAGTTGCACTTTCTCCATAGCAAAATGGACTGAATCTGGCCCTATCAAAGCTGCTTCACCTACTTCAAACCAACCAACATGAGATCTGTACCTACGCCCATAAAATGCCTCATAAGGGGCCATTTGAATGCTGGAATGGTAACTATTGTTGTAGGCGTACTCAATAAGATAAAGGTGAACTTCCCAACTACCCTTGAAATCGATCACACAAGCTCTCAACATATCCTCTAAGGTCTGAATGGTACGCTCTGCCTGACCATCTGTCTATGGATGAAATATTGTGCTAAGGTTAACCTTAGTACGAAGAGCTTTCTGAAATGACTTCCAGAAATAAGAGGTAAACTGGGGACCTCTATCTGAGATGATAGACGATAGTACCCTATGCAAACTCACAATCTCATTAATATAAAGCTTGGCATAGTCCTCCGCCGAATATGTAGTCTTGACCGCTAAAAAACAAGAAGACTTAGTAACTCTGTCAACTATCACCCAAATTGAGTCATGTTGTCTGCGAGTATGATACGCTCAAATTACACCTCCCTAAAGAAGCATAAGCGATCGTTATCAAGTAAAGAACCCAACTTGTAGGTTGGGGTTGATCCCACGAGGAAAATGGTTTAGACTTAACTTTAACTAACACTTATATTCGTTTAGTCAAATTAATTCCAGAAACAGGTAATAAAAAAGGGGGGGGGGGATTTGGAAAACAAATTGCAAGGATTAAGTAAGTATTCAGTAAGCAAAAGTCAATTTTGGTTGTTATCAAGATGAGAGAATTAACTAGGGTATACGTGTTCCTCACAAGGTCATAACACAGTAATCCTAGTAACAGCAATCCTTTCCTAGTATATCACATGCAAACTGGTAAGTTATGTATCTCTAAATCTTTGGTCCGGCATCTAGAGAGTTTCACCCCGCACCTTGGTCCGGCTACGTGTGTATAATTTACTAACCCTTACCTTTACCTCATATTAGACATCATAATCGATGTTTGACTTAGTTATGACTTCGCACCAATCGACACTAGCATATTAGATAGTATCACACTAAATCTGTGTTGATAATTCCTTTCTTGTTGATTACCCCTTGGTCCGGCAAGTAGCAACAAGACGAGTTTTAACACATGCACTCGTTAAAAAGGCTTTTAAACGAAAGAATTATCAATGCATGTAAAACACTATTCAAGAATTCCTGATTTACTATTCATACTTTGTTAATCGCTCATGGTTCCCACAACCCTAGTTGTGAAGTTTAGTTACCCATAATCATATGAACACAATTCATTGTTTTAGATGAAAGAATTATGAACTTACGTATTTGAGAATAATAAACCCAGAAATTCAACTTGAATTGCAAAACCAAATCTTCAAAACGAACTTTAGGAAATCAAGAATTGCTAGGGTTGCAAAATTAATCTCTCAAGTCACAAAGTAAAACAAAAGTAATAAATTCTAACCCCCAAAAACGAGGTTTACATGCCCTATTTATAGAAAACAACTCCTAAATTAAAAGGGAAACAAATTAAGGAAAGTTTGTTCAGGCACGCGTCTTCATTCCACGAGACTGACTCACGAACCGTCAATGGATCTACGGTCCGTGAGTCTCTTCCGTCAGCCAGGACTTAGAAAATATTTCAACTTCCAAAAATTAGCTTCTCTGAAGCAAACGACGGAACTACAGTACGGACCGTAGATCAATCTATGGTTCGTCAATCCCCTTCAATAGCTCCACACTTGGAATCTTCAAAAATCAGGTACTGGAACCCTCGCAGTATCAATCTACGGATCAACAGTACGGTCCATAGATCAATCTACGGACCGTCAATGGCCACCCTGATTCCACACCTAGTTAGATTTCTCTGTTTTGCCTTCTATGCCTTGGCTACTGATCTACGGCCATCACCTACGGAGCGTCAATGGACCTATGGTTCGTAGATCACCTCCGTAGATGCCCTTTTCTGCAGTTCTTTCAGTTGTCTCTTTACTTCCGCGCCTGAACATCTTTCCTGTAAAATATGACAAAAATACATAAAAACCAATAAAAAAAAGGCCCTAGACACACACAAATTGTAAGTGAAATATATTAGAAATACCATAAACTCACGATATATCAACACCCTTAACTTAAATTCATTGTTTATCCTCAAGCGACGCACTAAGACTCTAAACGACACTTGTATAGAAGCAAGCATTTCAATCTCAAGCAATCACATGGCTCTCTATCCCACTCACTTTCCTGGTGCATAATTTGTTCTCTTAGACTCGACAAGCTAATTCATGCGGATCAAATCATGACAACGATCGACCAACCAACAGACAACATACACTGTTTCACTATCACTAAAGTACCAACTTTCCAACAATGTAACTAGTGCCCTTACTTCAAACGAAATCCCTTTTCTTTCACACAATGACTATGAATTGGAGTACAAGGATTCATTCAACACTCAAATAACTTCAAGTACAGCTAGTGCTCAGTACCATAGGCTTGCCCTTATTTTCACTGCATAGACTCTCCAAACTAGACTCTAGGATCACTATAGGACTTTCTTGGCTTGTAACATAGGCTCAGGGTCAGGTGTGGTACATTTGGGTACTTCTTAGTGACTTTATGCCCTCCTTGACATTACACTAGGCTTTCAACCTCTTTTTGCCCTATTTTTGCCATCCTACCGTTGTACCTTCTTTCCCTTGATTTTCTTCAACCAAGGATGTGACTTTAGACCTTGTAGCTCTTTATTTTTTTATTTTTTATTTTTTTTATTTTTTATTTTTTTACATTCTATTCTTTTCTTTAGCTTTCAACAAGTCACATCCTTTCTTCTCTTTTTCAACATTAAACTCTTTTCATACCTATTTTTCTTTTGATTTTCTCTTTCATAGCCACCCTCAACTTATGGATTTTCCATTGGTTGAGGTGTACATACTCGATGTCGGGTCAGGGCTAAGATTGAAGTTACTTTTTACATTTGCCACCCTCAACTTAGGCTTTTGGCCTAAGTCAAGGTGCACATGTCCAAGGAGGGACTGGGGCCAACATAGTCAATTATGAGAAGGTGAGTTCCGGGATTAGAAAGAAATGGTCTAATTTTAGGCTCAAAGCATTTGGATCAAAGGGAGCATTTATTTTATTTGGTTGGATCCTTCTTTTAGGCAATTTGTGGACTTATCAGAACACGAGCCTATGAGCACTTCTTAACCTCTAGATTGAATTGTCTTAGCAGGACTAACCAGACAAGTTCTAGTTTTGTACAAAAACTGTTTGAACAATCAACTATTCTCACACACTCTTGGCACATAGTTTCATTATCAGATTATCAGATTACCCAGTTCAAGTTTCAGCTTAAGTCATGCCATCAAGTTGATGCATTATCATGTCATGCTCAGAGCCAACATATTTAACTTGTCTTAGCCTACCAATTCTAGCACACATAAGTAAATTTGGACGGGTATATTTTTCATAAGCCATCATACTTTATTCTTTTTCATGGTTCTACACATACGATCCTTAACATGCCGGTTCAACAGAAATTAAACAGTCTCTTGGGGAAAAAGAACACAGGCAAGTAAACCCCAAAGAGAGGAGTTATGAGTTGGGTTACTCAGACATCACCCTATCACTCACAATCTATTTACCCCACCCCCAACAAAAATAGATGTGTTTGTCCCCAATGAATACAAAAGCAGTAAAAGATAATGGATTAGGTGAAATAAACCTGTGGCGCATTGCGTTGACGAATCATCAATAAGCAGGTAGGTCTGATTTCTCGGAGCCCGTTAGAACCATACTTGGGTCACCCTCAATAGTGCCCATATCATCCATCATAGCACCCTCAGTAGTGCTCTCGATCACTCTAACCGCACTATCAGCGGTGCTCACAACGTCCCTCACAACAGGCGGAACCTCTACAACTGGGATAGAACAAGATGCCCCTGCAATACTCTCACGCACCCGCTGTTGGCGCAACTCTTCATTTAAGATTAAAGCCTTCCTGGTCTCCTTCTCTTGCCTACGCTGTCTCTTTTGGGCTTTTTTCTGCTCAGTGCGACTAGAATGGTGTATCTTACCCTTGGTATGAGTAGGCTCAGGCCCCTTCTCGGTGGTTCTACTGAATAAAGCATCCAACACCGTATCATCGGCCAACACAGTGGGTGCAGCCTGAGGCTCAACTGTAGGGGTGGCAAGAATGGCATCAACGTCGGCCCGGAGACTAGATAACTCAACCTCAAAAGCTCATAGATCTATGGCCGGGGTTGGTCGCTTGAAGACTCGCAATTCAAATGCATCGAGACGTTTATTAATGGCTTGGATCTTTCGATCCATCATGCCCTCTATCCTTTGCTCCATTCTGGCTTCGGACTTGGCTATCGATTTTTTCATCCAAGGCTCATGTGATGCAGCAGGGTGGCCATCTGAGCCTCTAATTTCTGTACTCTGGCCAACGGGATAACAATAACTCCTAATGGTGGTGTGGATCGGGATAAGCTAGGAGCCCTACTAGTGGCCTGGGAAGAGGAGGCCGGGATGGTGTCGTTGTGATCTGGTATAATGGGGTCAATGCTCTGTGCCTTCCCCACCGTGTCTGTAAGATCTGAGCCCATTAGAGGTACCTCAACCTGGGGTTCTCTACGTGGTGCCTCCACATTTACCTCATCCCGAATGAGGCCTATATCTAAAGTCCCTATACGGTGAATCAAACTATCACAATGTCGGATTGGCAGTCCAGAGTCCCTGCATAGTTGGAAAATCAAACATGGAAAGGGGTAAGTAGTGGAGTACTTAAATGCTCTCTCGTGAATCTCTGCCAGCAACATGTGGGCAAAGTCAATATCCAGTCCTGCTACTAATACTACAACCATGACCGCTCTATCCCATGTGAGTTGGTTGTCGGCTTTTGTAGGTGATACCCTGTTACGCACAAACAACCAAAATAATTTGGCCACAAAATTCAATGTGGCCTTTCGGATACCCAACCGTGGTGTGGCGACCCACTCTGCACACTTGCCATATGCAGCAATGTACTTAGCCAACCATAGTATAACAACATCTCGCTGCTCAATATTCCTCTGGAAAGTGCCGCTCCGCACGATATCCCATCTGTAATCAAACTTCGCTGTGTTTAGTGACCAAGAGTGACCCATGGTAGGACCATAGAGAAAGCGGCTGATGGTGGCATGTGATATGTCCACCGGACAACCTCAAACCATAGTGGAAGTGAGAGGGTCCTGGGCTATGGGCTTTGATCTCTTAGAAATCGAACTATGATGAGTGGCAGCATAGGAGACGTAGAACTCCCGTACAATCTCCTCACTATAAGTCCCTGGGTATCAAGCCATCCAGTCACACTTGTGAAGGTTAAAAAGTCGGTGGATGTTGGGGATAGTGTGCAAGCTCATTGTAAGGACTCGCGCTCCTCTATAATCAGTCGGGCCATTTTCTCTGTCATTAATCATCTTGGCATCCCGATAGATTTGCCATTGGCCCTCAACACACCACCTGTTTGGCTCGTCGGCTACTGGAGTAGGGTTCTTATTCCTTGGTATGGGTACTGACTCTGAGCTAGTGACTTTATCAGATGAGGCTGCTTGTTCGTTCTGGCTGGACCCTGTGGCTGACTTGGTATTGGACCCCGAAGCATGGGCAGACTCGAACCCTGAAGCATGGCTAGACTTAGAACCCGAAGCATGGGCAGACTCGGAGCCAGACGTAGACCCAGTAGCTGAACTGGAAGCAGCCCCAGTTGGTGACCCGATTAATGTGTGCTCCTCATCAGACTGAGAGATAGTGACTACGTCGGGGATCACCTTTCGGGGGGTGCCTCTGGTGGCTCGGGGTGCAATGTGAGAAGTCCTTGTGTTTGGAGGAACGTATGCTAGATTTTTTTCGTGTCCGTGTCGTCATCGATTAACCTGAAACTAGGAGCAACAGATTTTGACTTGCCCTGTTTTGAGTAGGTGAGTAGCTTCTTGGGTGCCATCGTACCTGTGGAAGCGATATTAGTGTCTAAACTAACTATAAACACACTCGAAAAAATTTAGAACTAAAAATGAATAGTAACAAAGAACCAAAAAAATATTTCAGACAGTGGCTACAATGGTTATCCACGGAGGGGACCTATGGTCCGTAGACTGATCTACGGTCCGTGGAACCCTTCCGTGGATCAGAGGACCAACAATATTGGTCACAGATGGAAACCACGAATGTACAGAATGGTTTGTAGATTGATCTACAAACCGTAGTCCACATCTGTGGTTTCACACTTGGTGAAATTTTCAGGTGCATCCAATCACGAACCTAATCTATAGTCCATAGATGGGGTATCGTGGATGTGATATGTGCCAGATTTTAGCCATTCTTATTTTCAAGTCCACATCTCAGACCATTTTTAACAATATCCTAGTCTAACCATGCATTTCAACATTAAATCATGCTAGTTTGTCATTCTCAGGATTTCGATTAATCATTTTAACCAAGTATTTAAGACAAACTTTGGAACCCTAAGTCGAAACTTACATTTACACTTATAATCACATACAATAAGGCAACACAATCACTATCTATCGTTCCAAGGGTATTGCAACTTCCAATTTTATCATGCAATTTCATCTAACAATTACCCAAGGTCAAGAGCCGACTCCCGACTTTCTATATTCAATTTATGAACCAAAATTTAAAGTGAGGGGAAAGTCTATTACCTTACAAGCAATGAGGAGTGGGGTGATTGCGTGACGACACTACGCTTTGAAAGACCAAAGAATTACCTCTTTATTACTAACCCGAACACCGGACCCTTATGTGGATATGGAATGAGTAGTATTTGGAATGGAAAGGAATCGTGGGAATTATGGGGCAATTGTAGGGATGATTTTACGGGGGAGTTATGGAGTGATTTAGGAGATTTGAAGTGTTTGAAACGGTTGGAGAGTGAATGGAGGGAAGTGGAAATGATTTCAAATTAGGGGAATTTTAAATAAGGGGGTCCGGGTCGGGTCAGACAGAATTAGGGTTTTGGACCCACGAGACCCCATCTACGATCCGTAAGTCGATCTACAGTCCGTAGATCACCCTTACACTTGGAAAAGTTTAGGGGCTTACCTGGGATCTACGGACACCATCCATGATCCGTAGATGGAACGGCGGACCATCGATGGGGTCTGTAGACCTCAACATCAGACAATTTTCTGCAGATTTTGAATAGCGTACCTACACATGTAGCAACCATTAGGCTATTCTTTTTACATTTCCTGGACACTTTTTAGACATAGATCCTATGCTAATTTTAGCTAACACTACAAAACAAAACAAAATAAATAAATAAATAAAACATTTATCTAAATTAATACAGAGAATCAACTAAAACACAGAAACTGCTAGATAGAAAACAAAAACCTATCGTTGGCTAGATTGTACATCTTGGGTTGCCTCCCAAGCAGTGTTGATTTAACGTCGCGGCACGACGCATGCCTCTTGATTACTCAGACTTTATCAAGATGATAGGCCTCAATCACTTCTTGCACACTTTCAGCATTTCCCAGATAGATCTTGATCCTTTGCCCATTTACCATGAACCTAGTTCCTTCACTATTTTCAAGCTCAATTGCTCCATGGGGGAGCACTTTTGTGAGCAAAAAGGGCCCAGTCCATTTGGACTTGAGTTTGCCTGGAAACAAGCGCAACCTAGAGTTGAATACGAGCACAAGATCACTAACCACAAATTCTCACTTTTCAATTCTTTGATCATGATACCTCTTTATTTTCTCTTTGTACAAGGCTGAACTTTCATAAGCTTTTAGGCGAAACTCATCAAGCATATTCAAGTCATTCATTCTTTGATTAGATGCGGCGCCCCAATCCAAATTTAGCTTCTTCATTACCCACATCCCCTTATGCTTTAGCTCTACCGGTAAATGACAAGACTTTCTATATACAAGTTGATAAGGAGACATACCTATGTGAGTCTTGAATGCAGCGCGATAGGCCCATAGAGCATGATCAAGCTTCCTTGATCAATTCGTTCTATTAGCATTCACAGTCTTCGCCAAATTCTGTTTGATCTCTCTGTTGGACACTTTAACTTGTCCGCTAGTTTGTGGATGGTAAGGAGTGGCTACATTGTGGCGGACACCATACTTCTCAAGTAGCACCTTGAACAACTTATTACAAAAGTCGAAACCTCCATTACCGATGATTGCCCTCGGGGTACCAAATCTGGAGAAGATATTCTTTTTCAAAAATGCGGTGACACTTTTGCCTTCATTGTTGGAGAGCGCAACTGCTTCTACCCACTTCGATACATAATCAACCGCAACAAGAATATACTTCATCCCATGTGAACTCACAAATGGACCCATAAAATCAATGCCACATACATCAAACAATTCTATCACCAATATAGGATTCATAGGAAGCTCTTGCCTCTTTGAAATTCCTCTTTCTCTTTGGCAACGATCACAAGACTTGGCGAAATCATGAGCATCTTGGTGGATGGTAGGCCAGTAGTACCCATACTACAAAATCTTATGCGCAGTCTGAATACCACTATGATGCCCACCAACAGGCGATGAATGGCATGCTTCAAGTACACTCAACATCTCAACCTCAGGCACACAACGATGAATAATCCCATCAGCACAACTACGATACAAGTAAGGCTCATCCCAAAAGAATTTCTTCACATCATGCATAAACTTTCTCCTTTGGTGAAAAAACAAGTCTGGGGGCACCTAATTGATTGCCAAATAATTAGCAAAATCTGCGAACAATGAATCAGATCATGAGAGGCGGCCAATACATGTTCATCTGGAAAAGAATCATTAATTTCAGCCCTATTTCCAAGCTTTAGCATAGCCTTTTCCTCTAATCTGGACAAGTGATCGGTAACTTGATTTTCGGTCTCCTTTCTATCTTTTACCATAAAATCATACTCTTGCAGCAACAATACCCATCTAATCAATCTTGGTTTTGCATCCTTTTTCGCCATCAAATACCTCAATGCAGAATGGTCAGTATGCACTATAACCTTAGTACCAAGCAAGTAGGATCGAAATTTCTCGAAGGCAAAAATCACCGCAAGAAGTTCTTATTCAGTCACAGTATAATTCTTCTGGGCCACAATTAGAGCTTTGCTAGCATAGTAAATAGGGTGAATAATTTTCTCTTTCCTCTGTCCTAATACCACACCAAGCGCCACTCCATTTGCATCACACATTACCTCAAACGGTTGTCCCCAATCAGGTGAAATAATGATAAGTGAAGTAACCAACTTCTCCTTCAACTCTCCAAATTCTCTAAGACAAGCATGATCAAAATCAAACCTATAATCCTTTTCGAGCAGTTTGCACAATGGGTCTGCAATTTTTGAAAAGTCTTTTATGAACCTCCTATAGAACCCAGCATGCCTAAGAAAACTTCTAACACCTTTAACAGAAATAGGCGGCGGAAGCTTTTCTATTACCTCAACTTTAGCTCTATCAACCTCAATACCTTTCTTTGAAATTCGATGACCCAACACTGTACCTTTTTTAACCATGAAATGACATTTCTCCCAATTTAGCACCAAGTTGCAATCTTCACACCTTTTAAGAACCTCGGCCAAATGATCCAGACAACGATCAAATGAATCACTTACAACTGAAAAATCATCCATGAACACTTCAATAGTGTCCTCCACCATATCAGAAAATATTGACATCATACAATACTGGAACGTTACTAGAGCATTGCACAACCCAAACGGCATCCATTTGAAAGTAAAAGTCCCATAAAGGCAAGTGAATGTGGTCTTCTCTTAGTCTTTTGGAGCGATAGAAATTTGATTGTAGCCCGAATACCCATCAAGAAAACAATACTAACCCTTTCATGCAAGTCTATTCAACATCTGGTCCATGAATGTCATATGAAAGTGGTCCTTTTCTGTCCATGCATTCAACTTTCGGTAATCCATACAGACTCTCCATTCGGTCATGGGCTTCATTGGAACAAGCTCATTTCTTTCATTTAGAACCACAGTAATACCACCCTTTTTAGGCACACACTGCACAGGACACACTTAACTACTATCTGCAGTGGGATAAATAGCTCCCATATCTAGCCACTTGATGATCTCCTTTTTAACTACCTCTTGCATAGGTGGATTCAATCTTCTCTGGTGCTCGATACTGGGCTTATGATCTGGCATGAGTTGGATTTTGTGAGAGCAAATATCGGGAGGAATCCCAATAATATCCGTAATAGTCCACCCAATAGATCGCTTAAACCTCTTTAACACAGTCACCAAGCATTCTACTTGTCTCGCATTCAAATCTGCCGTAAATGATGACTGGCAAAGTATTCTCTCTGCCCAAGTATACATACCTCAAATGCGGTGGTAGAGCCTTAAGCTCCATTTCGGTGCCTCCACAATAGATGGTCTTGCGGGTGGGGACTCGCAATTCTTCATGTCTAACTCATACTTCTTTGGTTTGGACCGATATTCACACCTATCGAGTGCGGCTACCAACTCATCATACTTTTCAATACCATTACTATCGAAATTCATCACAACTGCTGCTAGTGCCTCAACACCTAGTCGCTTTTCAATTTGCACTTCTGTCCCACTCTCTACTCTGTAAGTTATAACAGATACCGTTTGGAGCTCACCACTCTGCTTCATGGACGTATAGATATTGAAAGTTGCTTCTTCATTATCTAGTCTGAACTTCATCTGTCCCTTTTCCATATCAACTAGCGCACGCCCTGTGGCAAGGAATGGTCTCCCAAGGATGATGGGAACCTCAAAATCAACCTCACAGTAAAGAATCACAAAATCCATTGAAAAAATAAAAGACTCCACTTTCACTAGCACATTATGGAGTACACCAATGGGCCTCTTCACAGTTCGATCGGCCATTAGTAACCGTATTGTAGTGGGATTTGGGTCCCCTAGACCCAACTTCTTGTAAATAGACAATGGCATGAGGTTGATGCTAGCACCAAGATCACACAATGCCTTAGCAAGGTGTAACAATTTGATAGTACATGGAATCGTGAAGGCACTAGGATCCTCCTTCTTTTGCATAAGAGACCTTGCAGCAATAGCACTACAATGTTGTAATCTATCATCATTTTCAAAACTCACAGACCTCTTCTTTGTTACCATATCTTTCATAAATTTTGCATACCCAGGCATTTTCTCCAAAGCTTCTATCAACGGAACGTTGATGGAAAACTGCTTCAACATAGTAATAAACCTGTGATATTTACCATTTTGTCTTCTTCACTAATATCCGTGGAAAAGGTGGTGGAGGTATAGGTATGGGACCACTTTATGAGATATCTCTGTTTCTTTCTCTGTCGCATTCTTAGACTCTTCTCTAACCTCTACCACGTCATCTTTTTTTCTAATCTCAACTTCCACCACAGACGGCATAGGTGGTTCAATGGTTTGCTTACCCCCTTGAGTAGTAAATGCCATATAATGACCGTCATTATTTGGATTTTGGATGGTGTTGCTAGGAAGAGTACTAGGTTGATGTGGGTTCACTGTAGTAGACAACTTGGTCATCTGCTGCTCTAGGTGCTTTATTGACACTGCATGGGATCAACCTTTTGACCAATACCAGACGAGTCATTTCTCATCTCCTTCACATTCTTATCAGTTGCATCAAACCTTCTCATCATCTTCTACATCATATTTTCAATACGTGCCATATTGCCTCCAGCTTCCCTAGTACCAGATTCTCAATTTTAAGGGGGAACATAAGGTCCAACTCGATCGTTTCTGTTTCCATAGTTGTTTCGGTTATAGTTGTTGTCACGATTGAAGTTCCCATCCCGGACATATTGACCCTCTCGGTTGTAATTTCCATAGTTCCGACCTTGGTTTCCTTGACCTTCGTGCCAATTTTCCATGTTGGATCCTTGGGCATTTGGTCGAAAACCCCTCGTCTGATCATTCATAGCATAAGCATCCTCTTCATAGTATCACTCTTCCACTGGTGGTGGAGTTCTAGTGAAGTAGTTCACAACATTTACCTTTTCTGCACCTCTGCTCACAAGCTTCAATACCAACCCCAACTTGGTCCTCATCTGAGCCATCTCTTCACGAATCTCATTTGCAGACTGGTTGTTTGTAGCATTAACGGCAAATGTGTTTCTCCCAGTATCCAACCTCCTAGTGCTCTATGCTTTATTGTTACGAGAGATCTTCTCCAGCTTTTTTGCGATCTGTGCGTATGTGCACCCACCATATGAACCTCCAACAATAGTATCAAGCACTACTTTATTGTATCATCTTGACCTCGATAGAAATATTCCTTCAGCGACTCATCATCAATACGGTGATTCAGAACACCTCTTATGAACGCAGTGAATCAGTCCCATGAGCTAGTCATAAACTCTCCAGATAATGCTACAAAATTATTGACCTTATCTTTGTGATTGAGCTTCTTGGACACTGGATAATACCTTGCTAGGAACACATCCGATAGTTGGTTCTATGTATAGATTGAGTTATAAAGAAGCTCAATGAACCGTACAACAACATCGCTTGTCAGTGATAGAGGGAACACTCGCAATTCGATGATATTTATATCCAAGTCTGGTCGACCTACACAGCTCTTGCGCACCACCCTTAGATTGACTATGTCAGCATGTGGATCCTCCGATGGCAACCCCGAGAACAAGCCCCTTGTTGTAAGCATCTGCATCAAGCTACTGGTCACCACAAATGTGTTCCCCGGAGGCAAAGGGGTAGGACAAGAGGTCCATTAGATTCAGCAATATTGACGTTGCCCCTATAGCTGTCATGCAGTCGTGGTCCTGGTGAATCATGCACCCTCAATGCATCTTCCAATTGATTGTCAGCTGGAACCTGGTTGTCCCTACCAACTACCCTCGGCTGTTGTAACTCAACTGCATCACCTGGATTTCCTCCGATAGGATTAACTGGATCTCCTGGATTGTTCATTCTTCCCAAATTGTGGTTCAACTCTGGATCGTAAGAAATAAGTGGTTCACATTGGCTCCATGTACTTGGCATACACTAGAGTCAGAACCTAAGAGAGAGACAAAAAGAAAAAGAAAAAGTAAAGTTAGGAAATATTTGACTAAATTTCAGTAATGCAGTTAAAATTAATCTAAAAGCCAAATTTTCTCGGTAGCAGCGCCAAAATTTGACATGCTCAAATTACACTTCCCTAAAGTAACATAAGTGATCGTTATCAAGTAAAGAACCCAACTTGTAGGTTGGGATCGATTCCACGAGGAAAATGGTTCAGACTTAACTTTAACTTACACTTATATTCGTTTAATCAAATTACTTCCAGAAACAAGTAATAAAAAAGGGGGGGGGGGGATTTGTAAAACAAATTGCAAGGATTCAATAAGTATTCAGTAGACAAAAGTCAATTTTGGTTGTTATTAAGATGAGAGAATTAACTAGGGTATATGTGTTCCCCACAAGCTCATAACGCAGTAATCCTAGTAACAACAATCCTTTCCTAGTATATCACATGCAAAGTGGTAAGTTATGTATCTCTAAATCCTTGGTCCGGCATCTAGAAAATTTCACACCGCACCATGGTCCGACTATGTGTGTATAATTTACTAACCTTTACCTTTACCTCATATTAGACATCATAGTCGATGTTTGGCTTAGTTATGACTTTGCATCAGTCAACACTAGCCTATTAGATAGTATCACACTAAATCTATGTTGATAATTCCTTTCTTGTTGATTCCCTCCTTGGCCCGGCAAGTAGCAACAAGGCGAGTTCTAACGCGTGCACTCATTAAAATGACTTTTAAACGAAAGAATTATCAGTGCATGTTAAACATTATTCAAGAATTGCTGATTTACTATTCATACTTTGTTAATCGCTCATAGTTCCCACAACCCTAGTTGTGGAGTTTAGTTACCCATAATCATATGAACACAATTCATTGTTTTAGATGGAAGAATTATGAACCTACGTATTTGAGAATAATAAGCCCAGAAATTCAACTTGAATTGCAAAACCAAATCTTCAAAACGAACTTTAGGAAATCCAGAATTGTTAGGGTTGCAAAATTAATCTCCCAAATCACAAAGCAAAACAAAAGTAATAAATTCTAACCCCAAAAATGAGGTTTACATGCCCTATTTATAGAAAACAACTCCTAAATTAAAAGGGAAACAAATTAAGGAAAGTTTGTTCAGGCACGCGTCTTCATTCCACGAGACTGACTCACAGACCATCAATGGATCTATGGTCCGTGAGTCCCTTTTGTCAGCCAGGACTTAGAAAGTATTTTAACTTCCAAAAATCAGCTTCTCTGAAGCAAACAACGAAACTGCAGTACGGACCGTAAATCGATCTATGATCCATCAATCCCCTTCCGTAGCTCCACACTTAGAATCCTCAAAAATCATGTACTAGAACCCTCGCAGTATCAATCTATGGATTAACATTACAATTCGTAGATCAATCTATGGATCGTCAATGACCACCGTGGTTCCACTTAGTTAGATTTCCCTGATTTGCCTTCCATGCCTTGCCTGCTGATCTACGGCCATCACTTACGGAGCATCAATGGACCTATGATCCGTAGATCACCTCTGTAGATCCCCTTTTCTACAGTTCTTTCAGCTGTCTCTTTACTTTCACGCTTGAACATCTTTCATGCAAAATATGATGAAAACACATAAAAACCAACAAAAAAAAGGCCCTAGACACACACAAATTGTAAGTGAAATATATTAGAAATACCGTAAACTCATGGTATATCAGAGTACGAGGTAAACCTGTGATGAAGTCTATGTTGATCACTTCCCACTTCCAAGTAGGAATGCCAATCTCTTGAGTCATACCTCCTGGTCTCTGAGGTTCAACCTTGACTTGCTAGGAATTGGGGTATTTAGCCACAAAATCTGGTATATATCTTTTCATTCCACCAATAGACTTCCCACAGATCGCGGTACATCTTTTTGGAACCTGGATGAATAGAATATCTGGAGTTATGGGTCTCTACAAGAATATGCTGTCTTAACTCACCCACATTAGGAATACATAATCGACCCTGGTTGCGAAGCACACAATCTCCCCCTTGGGAGAGAACCTCACCTTTTTGTTGATGGACTGCACCCTTAAATTCAAGTAATATAGAATCATTGTCTTACTTTTCCTGAAATTCCACTACCAAAGAAGATTCTGCCCCTTTTGAACCATTACACCACCGTCTGATATGCTAATAAGATGAACTCCTATGTGAGCAAGTTAGTGAACATCCTTTGC
Source organism: Solanum commersonii (assembly GCA_029007595.1). Classification (NCBI taxonomy): domain Eukaryota; kingdom Viridiplantae; phylum Streptophyta; class Magnoliopsida; order Solanales; family Solanaceae; genus Solanum; species Solanum commersonii. The sequence goes on from JAJTWQ010000033.1 coordinate 1,422,322, forward strand.
TAGGTCCTTTCTTTCTTCCTCAACATGTGCTACACTACCCATGGATAACTTGCTACGAGCATCTGCTATTACATTTGCCTTACCCGGATGGTAATGCACGCTCATATCATAATCTTTGAGAAACTCAAGCCATCTTCTCTGGCGAAGATTCAAATTTTTCTGGGTGAATACATACTGGAGGCTCTTATGGTCTGTGAACACATCTACATGAACACCATACAAGTAGTGTCTCCAAATCTTGAGTGCAAACACTACCTTCGCAAGCTCGAGGTCATGAGTTAGACAATTCTTCTCATGCACCTTAAGCTGTCTAGAAGCATAAGCTAAAACCTTACCTCGCTACATCAACATACAACCTAGGCCAACTCTGGATGCATCACAATAAATCACATAACCATCTGAGCCCTCTGGTAGAGTCAAAACAGGAGCTATAGTCAACCTAGTTTTCAATTCTGTGAAGCTTTTCTCGCAATCATTTGACCATTGAAACTTGACCATCTTCTAAGTCAACCTAGTCAATGGTGAGGCTATGGATGAAAATCCTTCCACGAACCTTCTGTAATAACCTGCTAGACCCAAGAAACTTCTGATATCTATAGGAAAGGTAGGTTTGGGCCATTATTTCACTACCTCTATTTCTGGGAATCTACTCAAATTCCTTTACTAGACACTATATGCCCAAGAAAAATAACTAACTGCAACCAAAACTCGCCCTTGTTAAATTTGGCGAATAACTTGTGATATTTGAGACTTTATAGAACAACTCTCAAATGACTCGCACGTTCTTCCTCATTCCTAGAGTAAATGAGGATATCATCTATAAAGACGATAACGAACAAGTCCAAGTACTGTTTGAACACTCTGTTCATCAAATCCATGAAAGCTACAGGAGCACTGGTTAGTCCAAATGACATAACTACAAATTCATAATGACAATACCGAGTCCTGAAGGCTGTATTCGGAATGTCACAATCTCTGACTCTAAGCTGATGACAACCCGATCTGAGGTTTATCTTTGAGAAATGACTAGCACCCTGAAGTTGGTCAAACAAGTCATCAATCTTGGGGATGGGATACTTATTCTTGATTGCGACCTTGTTCAACTGCCTATAGTCAATGTACATTCTGAGAGAACCGTATTTCTTTTTTACTAACAACACTGGTGCACCCCATGGTGAAATACTAGGTCTGATGAAGCCCTTATCTAGAAGGTCTTTCAATAGCTCTTTCAATTCGTTATGCTCAGCTAGAGCCATCATGTAAGGAGGAATAGAGATGGGTTGGGTATCTGGAAGGAGATCAATTCCAAAGTCGATTTCCTTTTCGGGAGAAACTCCAGGAAGATCTTCTAGAAACACTTCTGGAAACTCATTAACCACTAGAACTGATTCAAGAGTTGGGGTTTCGAGGCTTGAATCGTTAACTCGAACTAGATGATAGAGATAACCCTTAGAAATCTTCTTTCTGGCCTTAAGGTAAGAAATAAATTGACCCATTGGCGCTAAACTACTACCCTTCCATTATAAGATTGGTTCATCTGAAAACTAAAAACGAACAATCATTGTTCTACAATCGACTGAGGCATAACATGAATGTAACCAATCCATGCCTAGAATGATATTGAAGTCTACTATTTCTAACTTTACAAGATCTGCTAAGGTGACTTTCTGAGAGACTGTGGACAGGGCAATTTCTGTATACCTGTCTAGCTATAACTAGGTCACTGACTGGAGTAGAGACTGAGAAAGGTTCTGAGAGAGTTTTTGGACTAACATCAAACTTAACTGCAATAAAAGGAGTTACAAAGGAAAGAGTAGCCCCTAGATCTAATAAAGCATAAACATCGAGATCAAAGACTCGTAACATACTAGTGACTACATCAGGAGAATCTTTTTGATCTTGGCGAGCCTGAAGATTATAGAGCCTATTCTGGCACTGTCTGCCACATGTACCAGAAGAGTTACCCTGCTGAGTCAGGCGACCTGCTGGTGCTGCTGAAGTTGTAGACTGGGCTTGAATAGCATTGCTTCCTTGACCCTGATTAGAAGAACAATCCCTCATCCTGTGACCTGACCATACCCAAAGCATCCTTCCTTTCCTGAAAGGCATTCACCCGAATGGTTCTTACCACACTTAGGGCAAGTTGGATAGGTTTTGGTACCTGTAACATTCCCCTGAGACTTAGAGCTTGATGCCCTACCTTTCTAATCATTACGAAACCTGGAGGATGGGACACTAGTTGATGAAGGTGCTGGAGTTGAAAATTTTTGCTGACCCTGCAAGTGATTTCCACCACCTGATTTCTATTGGGGATACTCATAGTTTCCAGTCCTAGCCTTCTTGTTCTCCTTGGCCTGTTCCTTAAGCTTATCACCCTCAACCTGCTGAGCATGACTCATAAGCCTAGAGATGCTTATATCTCCCAGCAACATAGAATTTCTACATTCTATTTTCACCAAGCCTGACACTCCATAAAGAAACTTATTCATTTGGGCCCTGGAATAAGCCACCATGTGAGGAGCATACCTGGAGAGTTGGGTAAACTTGAGCCCATACTCTTGGACTGTCATACTACCTTGCCTTAAGTTCATAAATTCCTGAGCTTTCGCCTCCCTTAGCTCTCTTGGCAAAAAATTGTCCAGAAATGTCTCACTAAAGCAATGCCAAGAGATAGGAGCCACATTTGTACCCCTGTTCTCTTTTCACTGAATATACCAGATATGAGCTACATTCTTAAGTTGGTAGGATGTTAACTCAACCCGATCATTCCCAATTACCTGCATCAGTTCAAAGATCTTCTTGACCTCAGCAATGAAGTTTTAGGGATCTTATCCAACTTGCGATCTTGAGAACTCTGGCGGATTCATCCTAACAAAGTCTCGCATTCTGGCTGCAGCTGACCCAATATTAGCATTTACCAGAATTGGAGCCCGCTGATTATTCTGGTTGGCCACACTCTGAGCCAATATCTGAATGGTGTTCCTGAACTTTGCATTCGAGACTTCTTGATCTGGGACTGGAGGAACTGCGTTTGCCTTCCTGGCATTCGCATTCCTGGCATTAGCTCTACAAGGAGGCATGAGCACTGAAATGTAGAACATCAACTTATAATGGAATTAGATCATACCTTACACATGATAAAAGTAATAAGAAAATGAAGATTTTTCCTAAAACACCTTGTAGCCTCTCTCTCATTAGATGTGGTGCACTTCACACCCATGAAAAGGACTCTACTTAGTGCGGCTTTTAAGACATCCTAGGACTCTTAAACCTACTGCCCTGATACCATGTTTGTCATTCCCCAAGCTACCCCCAGACAAGGACACGGGACCTAAGATCACAAGTGACCCCAAGCTAACCCTGCTGGCATAATCATGAGCATACTAAAGATAAATTGAGAAAAAAATTTAATGCGAAAGCTAAATAATAATGAAAGTCTGAAATGATAGGGAATACATATATACTAAAACTGAATATATATCAAATGTGAGAGTTTAATACAAAAGAAATATCAAACTCAAATACTAAGTTGAATCTAAATATGACTGAAAATGGCCTCTAACTGACTAGAAATGCAGGGACAGCCGCCAGTTAAGTCTAGCAAACACTAAAACTAAAAGACTGAAATACTGAAGATAACATGACTATTGCCCTCGAAGAATGAGAACTTACCACTGTTACTGCTAAACTAGAGATCGGGAACCGATCTAAGTGTTATCTGGATGCTGAGAACCTAGACCTACATCATGAGAAGATGTAGCGCAGAGTATGCGTCAGTACTTGAAAGGTACTGAACATGCAAGATAGAGTAAAGCTGAAATAAACATATAACTGAACAAGCAAATAAGCAAGAGTATAATCTGAACATTATATAGATACTGAATACTGAGCTAGCTAAATGCAATGACAAATTTATAATATGTTAAGACTGAAATACTGAATATACTGATAAATGGTCAATGTAATAGAATCTGATTGAACTGTGGGTAACCGATAATAAAACCACATGAGCTTAATGTGGAGTCCGATGTATACACCCCATCAAGAGGACCCAATATACCTGGCCAAAGGTATAGAGGCATGATGGCGTGATCACTAAAATGATTCCTACAGAGGGGACTTACAACCTACGTGGCTAGTTGTTCTGGGACTATATGGGTGACTAACCCTATTCCAACTCGGTATTAAGCTACTCCCAATAGATTAAGTGATAAACATATTATGACTAAATTACTGTGATATACTGGATAGCTCAGAATTGACATGCAAATTGATAATGCACGTTTATATACTAATAATGGCACATTCAAGTCTGAGGCATATATATCTGAATTACTGAAATATCTAACCTAGCATGTGTAATTCAAGACTAAAGTAATACATAATTAGGGTTCTGAAATCCATGCAATAAATGAAGTAATAACATGATCATCTGATTTGGAACATGTAAATAACTAATTCATGATAATCTGCTGAAGTTTTAGAAATCCTAAGTCTAGTTGATAATAGGGAATCAAGAATCCAACTGAAATCTAGGGACATAATGGGCGAAAGGAACCCACTAGAGAAATCCCACATACTTGGTTATGAATCCCACGAAGAAATCTTTTGATTTTGAGGCTGGAACAGATAGAATCTTACTGCGTTCTTGAACTAGGGTTGGTCGCTTCTTCTCCTCTTTCGCTTCTAAATTTCTAAGTTTTTTTATTGCAAAATCTGACATAGGTAAGTTCTAGTTATGTTTCTAGGCTAAAACTAATCAAAACCACATAGTTTAGGGTTAACACGATGTAGTTTAGGAGTCCAACAAAATAGGAAAAGAACAAAAAACCCCTGACTTAAGTTGCAGAAGGGGCTGACCACGATCACCTTCATGGACCGTGAAAGGTACCACGGACCATGAAGTAGGTCGTTGTCTTCACTTGGACTGAAGGTCTAAGGGTTCTGGTTCACGGACCCTCTTATGTCCCGTCTGAAAGACCATGGACCGTGAAGGTGTCCGTGGTCTTCACTTGGGCTGAGATGTAGAGAGACTGGCTAGGGGGCTCACTGGTAAGGCTGCACGGACACCTCCATAGCCCGAATTCAGGACCACGGACCGTGAAAGTCCCCGTGGTCCTTACTTGGGTGAGTTGTGTCTAAGGGCCTTGTCTAGGGGGCCTATTGGTTGGCCTTCACGACCCTACCACGGGCCGTGTGGAGGACCACAGACTGTGAAGGTCCTCATGGTCCTCACTTAAGCTTGAGGGTGTGAGGGCTAGCCTTAGAGGGGTACAAGTATAGACTTCACGAGGGCCACCACGGCCCGTCATCAAGACCACAGAATATGAACGTGCCCGTGGTCTGATGTCTGGGCCTGGTCACTTCCAAGTTGTGACCACGGGAAGGTCAACGGACTGTGGACCCTATCACGGTCTGTGAACCCTGCCGTGGTTCACTACTTCAGGTAGTTTTTTGCAAAAAAAAAATTGGATCTGGTTTTTGAGGTGTTACAATTATCTTCACCCTAAAGCCCTAGCTATCATGATCACAAACCTTACTCTCAAGGTTTCTCTTTTAATATCTTTTCTATACCTAGATTTCAAGGTACCTTGATCACATCTTTCATTACTAGGTGATTCTAGTCTTAATTGATCATAAAGGTTCAATTCCAGCTTTACAAGTCCAGATCAAACATATACCACAAGGTCTAGTTTAATTCATAAATATATGATCCTAACTTTGATCAATTACTACACATGACATTGATCTAAGAAGATTACTCATGAACCTTCAATTTCACCTCTAATGGTATAAATCCACAAACCATGTAACTAATAAAGAAAATTAGTGTTAATCATAGAATTCACACGATTTCATCAAAATATCACAATCTAATGCAAAATCAACCACAAATAAATATTGTTTAACCCTTTGGAATCATACCCAACTATACCTACACATTGGAAGTAACCCTTGCTTAGATTGGGGTTCTTCTTCACAAATTAGGGGATTACTAAGGGGGCTCTATGGGTGGAAGAGCCCATAGATGAAAAGCTAAACATACCTTAAACAATGCCCTAGCACAAGCCTATAGCAGTGGAGCCTTTGTTCTTGACCTTAGCTTCAACCTCTAGTTTCTTCTTCAATGGAGATCTTTCTAGAGAAAGAAATATTTGAGAGAGGAGTGATTTGGGGTTTTGATTTGGGTCTTGTAATAAAGTGAATTAAAGGGGTGTTTAAAAGCTTAAAATATCTTATATAGGGGTTTTAGGACTATGTAAAACGTCCCCACCCAAAACTCCCATGTTTGGAATTTATTAAAAACTTCCCCACTTGGCAGCCTACTGCCCAAGCCTTCACGAGAGGCACCACGGGTCGTGGTCCTCACCATTGACCGTGGTCCTCCTCGTGGTCTTGGGACCAGTAGCTAGGCCTTGTGTCTTGGACTCCACACAACCAATGGAGGACCACAAACCTCCTGCAATTCGTGGTCAAGACCACAAGTCGTGGTGATGGTCGTGGTCCCTTGGCAGTATCTTGGCTTCAAGGCTTTGCCTTCCAAAGTTCTAAGGGAAATTCACGAGGCCCTTCACAAACCGTGGTCAAGACCACTATTCATGAAGTTGGTCATGAACAAGGGACCTTACATGGCTCTAAAAGGTCTTGGCTTCCCTCCTCCTAAGGCACCTTCATGGGCCTTCCCATGATCCGTGGTCAAGACCACAAGTCGTGAAGTGGCTCGTGGAGGTAAGCCACAATGAGGAATCCCTTAGGGAGCTACTGCCCTGGTCTCACGAACCACACCACGAGCCGTGGTTGTGGTCATGGACTTGAGGCAGTGTGCTTCCACACTTGGGCAGCCTTGGCCTTGGCTTGGGCCTTGGCTCTTGCCCCTTGCCTTGGCCCTCACTAAGCCCTAGATGGCCTACTAGTTTAAGGAATGTAAGATGTACCTTGATGTTCAACTCCTAATCCCTTCATGCCAAGCACTTAAAGTCTCATCTATGACTCTAATTCTCAACATCACACTCTAGAACCTTAGCTTAAGGCCCTAGTTTAGTCTACTAGTTTTCAGGGTGTTACAAAATGTTCTTCCAACTCCAGATGTTCCGAATATGGCAATTGGCTTAATGGCCTAAATTAAATTTGGAAGTGTTAATGCATACAAAAAGGTTTTTAAAAGTGGCAATCCTCGATTAGGGAGCTTATCGATCAAACTTTAACAGTGTCGAGGAGATTGTTAACAGGTTCGTGTTCATGTGCCTAAAGTTTCTTGTGAGCGTGAAGTGATTTCTTTCAAACATTTACAATTAAATCCTGCACATAACCACTCAAATATATGGACTATTTAAGGAGAGGAACCAATCGTAAACTTACAGAAATGTGAAATTTAAGACAAATACTAGCCTAGGAGGTGATATATTTTCCTACCTTTGAGCCACGAGCCAGATATTCCTACGTTCTTCTTCCACAGGGGCATTTGTCTACAGATAACAAATACAATTTATCAAGTGAAACATACTAAATGAGAATACGACTTTGACAAACCATTGACAACTAAAAACTTTTACCTTTTTTGAAATCGCAAGTGCTATGAGTTCTGCTATACCAGTTCCAGCCCGTGATCACAAAGAGATCGACATGAAGAACAATTTAATGACTTTAAGATCGTTTCAATATCTTTTAATGTAAATAATCCATCCATATCTACTATCGACATGAGTAGAGGCAAAAAGATTAAATGATTTCAGATGCATAATATCTCCTCTGAATGTTAATCGCGTCTTGAATGAGCATAATCATTAGAGAGTTGGGATGTCATCCAATTATTGTATTCTTTCCCTAAGTTATTCATTGCAGCCATTTGTATCCCTTTTACATGTTGTTAGATCTTGCTCGTCTACCGAAACAATTGAAAACTTGAATCTTTAAAAGAAAGTTCTTGCCTTACTTCTCCAGCACCGAAGAACAAGAACGTATGATCAGCTAAGGACCCTCCAAGCAGTTTAAATAATGCAACATCCCCCGCAAGTACCATAGCAGCTATCCCCTGCAACATTAATAGGATCAGAAATCCGAACAAAAGCAAATGTCCGGTGATATAGGCCCAAAAAATGCAACATACCTGTATATCATCGTTGAATACCAAATGTGTGGTACCATATTTCGCCAACAGCTCAAAAGCGTTTTGATTAGAAAAATCTTCATACTTTAAATGACGTTACAAATATCAGATGTTACTTGAAAGTCGATGTGGTCCTTAACAAGTTTCAAATTACTAACCTGTACAAGAACTTTTTCACCATAATTTTGCTTCACAGCCTTTATGAATTCATGAAGAAAGTCGTAGTATTCCTACAAGAAGCAAAAATAAACAGTCATGTCTTGAGAACATGCTGCAAATCTCAATTTATATTTAGAACAAGTACGATATAAAGTTATGCTATTATAAAATTGACCTCGCCAGTAGTTATTTTTAGTCTGAGTCCAATGTAGAACTCATCTTTCAATAGTTGCTCATTATTTCTTCTCACATCAATTGTTATAGGAAAACACCGCACATTCGATTAAAACGATCGGATGTTTAGAGTTACAAAATTATAGTATAGTATATAAGTTTTAACGAGTTTTGGTACTGTTGAAGGTCTGATTCCTACGAGTGCTGTATACAGAGCCAATTTCCCTACTGGTATACCCATTCCCTATGACAATATAATGTGATTCATTACAAGATTACTCATTCGACGCATTACAAAGTCAAACAACAAAAGAAAATTTGTTTTTCTGGGCCAAAGAATCTAACTAGAAGACTCAAAAAAATGCAAGAATATCGAAACTTAACACAAATTTTAAGCAATATATACATTATAATACAAACTTCTCTTATGTCTAGCGAGTCCATAAAGGACGTACACGACGGGGTGTAATGTAGGCAATCTATCCTTGCACAAACATTAGCCATTAATTCAACCAATTGAACCGGTGACCTACAAAATTTACCGTTGCTCCAAGGCTTACCTCCATTCAAGTGAACCCACTTCTACACACGTAGCTACCACACACATAATACACTACAACAACATACTCAATATAATTAATCCCGCAAGTGAGGTTTGGAGAGAGTACTACATACATACTCAGTATAATTAATCCCGTAAGTGAGGTTCTGAGAGAGCACTGCATACGCAGACCTTAGACCTATATTTGTGGGGTAGAGAGGTTGTTACTGATAGGCCCTCGACTACAAACTAATACAATATGTGTCAACAGATTACCTGGCAATAGAGATCTCCAAGTCCAAGAATTCTTTCACCATCGGTAACGACAATAACTTGTGTATTCCTTCAGGCTAGTTTTCCAATACCTCAAGGATCCTTCCTCTGCAAATAAATAAACACTTACACCTTTAGTGAAATTAATTTCACTACGAAGCAGTAAATACATTATACGTTTTAACTCGTAAAAGTACCATACTTTTCTTTCAAAGTAATGTATAAACCCTGAGGACGCTTAGAAATACTCCCATATTTTTGGAAAGCCTCGCCAACAGTCGGAGTATAGACAATCAGAATCACTTCTTCTACATTATCGATAAGAATATAGTAAAACCACGTTTCATTTCTCTTATATAAATACAATACAGAAAAGAAGACAGAGAAAGAATGAGAAGGTTGGCTAAATAAAATACCATCACAATGTCAATTTAACGTATGGCCTATGAGCTTTACCCGTTATAATAGAAAGTCATAAAAATATATTTTCAAACCAAAATTCACCAACTATAACAATAACATTACATACTCTAGACGTCCCAATTTATATGTCATACTCCAAATTTCAAAAATTCGAAACTTTTATTTGGACTGTGAATTCGGACATACAATTTTTAAGGTATTTGAAAAATAATTTACATAGTTAGAAACTACATAAAAAGTACAAGAAGTCATAAGAATTAACAATTCCAAATATTCAAAAGAAATACGAATAAACTAGGGAGTGAGCATGCTATTGTTGCCTCAATCAACCTTAATACCTTTTATGATGCTTCTTTCATCTCAATTAACAGGATGAATGGAGGACATCGATAATTCTCAAGGTGAAGGAAGCGTTGAAGGCGAAGGAGCTAGATTCAAAGGGACAATTAGGACGCTTATTTTATATTGTACCATGTTCGCCTATTTTAATATGTATGACCTAAATTAGACTTTTTGAAATAAAAAAACCATTGACACCTCTAGCTATTTAGTAGGATGGAAGAATATGATCTTACTTTAATTCTTCTTCTAGGATTATCTTCTTGTCATCCTCTACTGAAGTGTTACATTTCGGGCCTCCACTTCTGTAACACCTCAGAAATCAGACTTAGAAAATGCAGCAAAAAAATCACCTGAACTAGTAAACCATGGCAGGGTTCATTAACCATGAGAGGGTCCACGGTCCGTTGACCTGCCCGTGGACTTCAACACCTTTTAGTAGAGGTGGACAACAGAGCCCTTCACGAGTTGTACTGGCACTCGTGGGAATTAGACAAAGTCCACCAGGCCCAGACGTCAGACCATGAGGCCCTTAACGGGCCATGGTCCTGATGACAGACCGTGGTGGCGCCCGTGGAAGCCCTTCCAGAAACAGCTCAGGACAACGTCTAAGTGTGGACCCACGGTCGAACCCACGGATTGTAGGTCAGACCATAGGCCGTGGTCCTGGTCCATGGATCGAGACCTCAAATTCACTCCTCTTTGAATCTAAGATAACGGTTGATAAGACGGAGCGTGGGTCAGTCTATTGGTGGCTTCGGCAGACTTTTAAGTCAGGGGTTGTTTGGTCTTTTCCTTATGCATTGGACCCCTAAACTTTGTCATTTAACCCACTAAAAGTTTTTGTCTATTTTAGCCTAGTAAACTAATTAGAACTTACACTAATCAATCATTCACCAAAATCATTGAAACTTATAGCAAAAGATGGAGGAAAAGGCGTCAGTTTTCCTCAAGAACACGTAACAAGGTTTCTTCAGTTCCAACCACGAAATCAAAATATTTCTCTGTGAATTTCGTCACTAGGTATGTGGGATTTCACTAGCGGGTTCCTTTCACTCATTAGGTCCCTAGAATTCAGTCAGATTATTGATTCCCTCCATATTATCTAGACCTAGGGTTTCAAGGATTTGAACAGATTATTATGAATTAGTTATTTTAATGTTCCTAATCACGTAGCAGTATTGATTTTTCCCAGATTAATGCATAAACCAGAACCCTAGTTATGGAGTTCTTTTTGTTCATGAATTACGTTAGCTAGGATAGATAAACAGACATACATGCCTTAATTTTTGAATGTTTCATTATCAAATATAAATGTTACATTTTCAGATTTGCATGTCAGATTATTGAGATATCTAGTTTACTTGAGTAAAGCTAGAAATTTCATATATTCAGTTGGGAGTAGGCTTTATATCTAGTTGGACTAGGGTCAGTCACCCTCACGTGCTAGAAATATGTGCCCCAATAGATTATAAGTCCCTCTGTGGGCATCAGTTTAGTGCTCACGCTAGTCATGCCTCTATACCTCTGGCAGGGTATATTGGGTCCTCTCGATGGGGAGTATACATTGGACTCCACATTTAGCTCATGTGGTTTTATGTTGGTTATTAGTAGTTCCCGCAGTCAGATCATATTGCATTGACCAAGTTATCAGTATTCAGTTTCAGCATGTTATAGATTTGAGCATTACATTCAGTTAGTTCATGTTTAGTATTTCCAGTATAGTATCATGCTTATCTTACATCCTTGCTTAGTTATATGCTTTGTTCAGTTATGTATACTGTTCAGCTTTATTCTATCATGTATGCTCAGCACTTTTCAAATTACTGACACATACTCTACGCTACATCTTCTCGTGATGTAGGTTCAAGTCCTCAGCATTCAGATCACGCATTGATCCATTTTTGATCTACAGTTCAGAAACATCAATGGTGATTCCTCATTCTTCGAGGACAACATGCATGTCATCTTTCTACTTTCAGTCTTTAGTTTCAATCTCTGCTAGATTTAGCTGGAGCATGTCCCAACATTTCTAGTCAGTTAGAGTCTTTATTTCAGACATAGTTAGATTTTGTTTTAGCTTTGGAGTTTGATATTTCAGTTCTCATTAAACTCATAGTCTATTTATTTAGATAGAAATGGGTATTCCCCGTCATTTCAGTTTACATGATGTTATAAGCTTCTGCACATAACTTTCTTAATTCAGTTATCTTTAAGTATGCTAATGATATGCCAGCAGGGTTAGATTGGGGTCACTTGTGATCCTAGGTCCCATGTTAACGTCTAGGAGGTAGCCTTGGGGCTTGACAATTTTTCTTTTTATTAATGAAATGTGCAAGTTATTGTTATTATGATCTCAAACAAAAAAAAAACAAAAAAAAATTGATTTTAGATACTTGTTCAAAAGAAAAAAAATGTGGGTGACGTTATGACTGGCGTTCCGTACTGATTAAGTTTGACTTCCAACTTGAGTTCAGCATAGTGATGGAACTAGAATATTCGAAAGAAATACGAATAAACTAGGGAGTGAGCATGCTTTTAAAGTTGAATTAGGGTAAGGTGCCAATATATTTTAATGGACAAATTGGATATAAAGGATCATGTAGGCAACCCAACTAGGGAGTGAGCATCCTATTGTTGTTCTAGTAGGATCTATAAAAGATGACTTACTGTTTTATAAAGTATTAAATGCTCATTAATCTTACAATGTTTGTCTTTCAGGGGATCGAATTGGAGCAGTATATGTGAAATTAGCAAGTTTTAATCTGAAGGTAAGCTTTTTTTAAACTCTTCGTTATAACTTTTGTACAAAAACATAAATTCTTAAAACTATTTTCTCTTATCTTATTAGTAGGATCACAAACATGAGGCTGCTCGTGCTTATGATATTGTTGCTGATTACTACAATATGAAGAAATTTTTTAAAAGGTTGTGTGTTGCCTGATTGTGCTATTGTACAAATCTTGTATGTTGCAGGAACGTCTTACAAATATATTTTTATTTCTTGCGGAAGTAATATCATGTCTAGAGAAAGCATCACATTTATTTCTGGAGATTGGATGGCTATACGCGACAACAGGATATTACCAGGTACAACTATATCATTGATGAGATTCCATATGTGCTTTTTTTGTTGTTTTCAATAGACGACTGCTGAATGTTTTCATTATGCATTTCAAAGATACATAAAAAAATCTTTTGGATCCAGGAAATTATTAAATTATATGAACACGTGAACAATTTAGAGTTGGCTATCGTGTACTATCAGAAAACAGCTGATATTTTCTAGAGTATGGATTTAACATCATCTGTAAATCAATGAAGGAAGAAGATTGCAGAATACTCAGCTAAAGTAGGAAAGTAAGATTCTTCGTCTTGAAGTAGTACATAATACAATTTTGTATGTTAAACATAGAAAGAATAACTGATCAAATTTTGAATTTTTTATTTGTCACAAAGATATCAAAGATCAATTGTAATGTTTGAGGAGATAGACACATACTCCATCAGAAACAACTTGTTGAAGTATGAAGTTAGAGGGCATCTTTTGAATGTTGGTATTTGCTAACTTTGTAGAGGTGATGTTGTTGCAATTAACAATACATTGGAGCGATATCAGGTAGAGTATATTTTCTTGTCAAGACTCCTCAGAATTCAACAGGACATGTTATATGTTTCATTCATCCTAATTTGTAGATACTAGAAACAACATTTTTAGGGACCTGCGAGTGCAAGTTTCTAATTGTATGCCATATAACTTGTATTAACTCTAGGATCATTATGGGTTCCAAATATGATTATGGGGAATACTTTTTCAATTTATATGGTTTGGCAGCTGCTATTGACAAGAGAGATTTTGCAGAGTTTACTAGTTGTCTCAAGGAATATGATAGACCGTAAAACTGGTAAATTTAAATTTGTACTTGCTTGGCTCAATCAACCTTAACACATTTTATGATGCCTCTTTCATCTCATTTAACAGGATGAATAGATGACACCAGTTTTTCTCAAGTGAAGGAAGCGTTGTAGGCGAAGGAGCTAGAGTCAAAGGGACAGTTAGGACAATTATTTTATATTGTACCATGTTCGCTTATTTTATTTTATATGACCAAAATTAGACTTTTTAAAACAAAAAACCATTGACACCTCTAGCTAGCTAGTAGGATTGAGGAATATGATCTTAGTTTAAGGGTGTGTTTGGTATGATGGAAAATGTTTTGCCATTACTAATAGATAAATCAACTTCACTATTTTAATTTTAAGTCAAAATACCTCCATTTGTTTGTTTGTTTGATAGTGGAATATAATGTATCATGGTCTAAGATGATCCTTAATTAGTTTTAGAGAATTCCTAATTTGTCTTTTGAGTAGTGGAATTGAATGCTCATGAGTTAGTTTGTGGGGTTAAATTAGGTTACAGTATCATGTTTTTACTCCCGGGCCTACATTCTCTAGTTGGGTGTGTTAGAGTGATTCAAAGTCCCACATTGGTTGGGAATGGACGGGTGGTTTGAGTATATGGACTTTTGTAATTTTTTCTAATTGAACTAGTTCTTAAAGTTGAATTAGCGTCGGATAACAACACATTCTAATGGGTAAATTGGATATAAAGGATCGTATATGAAACCCAACTAGGGAGTGAGCATGCTATTGTTGTTCTTGTAGGATCTATAATATGACTTACTTTTTTATAAAGTATTAGATGCTCATTAATCTTACAATGTTTGTATTTTAGGGGATCGAGTTGGAGGAGTATATGTGAAATTAGTAAGTTGTCATCTGAAGGTATGTTTTTTAGATCCTCTTCATTATAACTCTTGTACAAAACTTAAATTCTGAATACTATTTTCTATTATCTTATCAGTTGGATCACAAACATGAGGTTGCTCATGCTTACAATATTGTTGCTGAATAATACAAGATGACGAATAATTTGAAAGGTTATGTGTTGCCTTATTGTACTATTGTAAAAATCTTGTATGTTGTAGGAACGTCTTATGGATATATGTCTATTTCTCACAGAGGCAATATCATGTCTAGAGAAAGCAACACATATATTTTTGGACATTGGAAGGCTAAATGTGACTAGAGGACATTACTAGGTACAACTATATCGTCGATGAGAATCCAGATGGCCTCTTTTTATTGTTTTCAATAGACGGAATGCTAAATGGTTTCATTATACGTTTGAAAGATACATAAAAAAATCTTTTGGATTCAGGAAATTGCTAAATTGTATGAACACGAGAACAATTTTGAGCTGGCTATTGTTTACTATCTAAAATCAAATGATCTTTTCCAGAATATGGATTTAATATCATCTGCAAACTAGTGCAGGCAGAAAATTGTAGAATACTCAGCTAAAGTAGGAGAGTAAGATTCTTCATCTTGAAGTAGTACGTAATACAGTTTTGTATTGTTGAACATGGAAAGAATAACTGATCAAGTTTTGCATTCTGTATTTTTCACAAAGATCAATCGCGATTTTTGATGAGATAGCAATATACTCCATCAGAATCAATTTGTTGAACTATGGATTTAAAGGGCATCTTCGGAATGCTGGTATTTTCCAACTTTGTACAGGTGATGTTATTGCAATTAACAACGCCTTGGAGTGATATCAGGTAGTGTATATTTTCCTGTCCTGACTCTTAAGCTTTCAACGGGACATGATACATGTTTCATGAATCCTAATTTGCAGATACTGGATACAACATTTTTAGGGACGCACGAGTGCAAGTTTCTAATGGTATGCCATATAGCTTGTATTAACTCTAGGATCGTTATGTTTTCCAAATATGATCATTTTTCTTGATATTAATTCTTCCAAATCTTTTCCTTTTAAAGTAACAATTTAAAAATAGTTGTTTATATTTTATTTATTAAAAATTGTTTGTCAATATATGAGTTAGTTTCTTCAAAAATCTCTTTCAGTTTTATTGCCTTCCAAATAACAAATGGGTTTTCTTACTTAATTTTTTTTTCTAAAATTATTCAAATGTTTTAGTCAAGTCGTTGGTCAATGGCACGTTAGCGGACATTTCGAGGGCCTAATACCTTCTCGAAATGTAAATTAAACCCCAAACCCTCTTTGAATCTCAAATAATATTTAATCTGTTTAAATCTTTTGAAATCTTAAATTTTCTTAATTTATTTAAAAAATTAAGTGGCGACTATCTTTGAAAATCATTGTTTCTTGAAAACTTAAGTTATGTTGATATTTGAAAACTAAAGTCTTTTTTATTTCTTGAAAACATAAATGACGACTCTGCTAGAGACTTAATTAAGTTCTAACCATAATGATTTGACTATTTGGCTATTTATTATTTATTTTTGAATCTTTTATCTATGTTTTACTTGTTTAAATTGATATAAGTTGTTGCATTCATGGCATAACATATATTCCGTCAAACGATACTTCTTTTATTTTCCACTTAAAGGACAATTATGCAAGTTGCAGTTGTTCGTTAACCAAATTGTTCTCGGGGTACCCTGACGAATTTAGTTGTCCACTAGATGGTCAACAATCACTAACTTCCCCAGCCCAAGTAGTCTGCTCTAGTCACCGATCCACTATAAATAAAGCCCACTCTTAGTCAAACTAGTGTAGAGCTAAACCCAATTCCAAAAAGTAGTGCATTGGCCTAAGACTAACCAACACCTAAGTTGTTTTTGGCCCATTAAAAGACCACCTTGATTCCAAAGGTCCCTCGGCCCAAATAGACACTCATACTTACGTGTTTGAAGTAAGTATGCACTTTTTAGACAAATTGTTGTGCCTTGGGTTTGGGGGGTTTGCTAATCCTTTGTATGTTTGTGTATATTGTTAAGCAATTCCTGAGTTTCAAAATGGTCACCGAGATGTCAAACCTCTTTTGGTTTTGGTGGAGTCGTTTCAATACATGTCTGAAAAGAGAAATTTCAATCTACTTTGGCCATCTCCCGTCAAAAATGAATATTCAAGTCCGACATGAGTTCATTGAATTGATCACTCGGTACTGGGATGATGAGAGAATGGTATTTTGATTTAAGGATATCAAAATAACGTCAACTTTTGAGAAGATTATAGACTGTCTAGACACTATCGGGATGTGCAATAAGAGGAAAAAACATCCAGATTATCACATTTTACTAATGGATAAGCCGACTAGCTTAAAGCTAAAAGACATGTTGTTACTAGTAAATGGAGACTGGTTAGATACCTCGAGTATTCATTTATGAAATTCCTTGAATGATGGAGGCATGAGAATTATTATGAAAATTTTCAAAATGAGTTTCTCAATGGTGGTACTTGGAGTAAGGTAATGGAATTGATACTTGGGTTGTCACGGTTACACATACTATTTGAAGGTATTGTAAAAAAGAAAAGGATAGGAAAGATTTCAATCTAGCCCCAGTCATTTTGGTCGACATCTATCAATCTTTGGGTAAATTGAAAGGTGGGTATCCATTTTTCCAAGGGTGTAATATCTTGCTTCAATGGTGGATGTCTAAACATCTGGTTAAAATAGATGAGACTCAAAGACAGGAGTTGGCCAAGACAAAAGCGCTGAGTCACCTTGACCACTACGAACTCTATTTAAGCATCCATAAGTTCAAGAACCACCACACGAGAAAAGTGTGGGCTCAAGTCAAATATGATATAAGAGAAGAAAATATTCAATGTATGTTTCAGGATTTTATGTCAGAAAAAATAGTCATTCGAGGGGATGTGTGTCCTTTCCTGATTCTCCCAGGCATTAGAGGGATGCGACCCTACAATCCTAGTAGGGTGATGCGGCAGTTCGACAGGAAACAAATCACACATATGAAAGGAGACACTAGCCGATATGTCATAGACTACAATGGTTATGATAAGATCCCTCATGCTAAAGAGATTCTCCAAGAATGGGTTGGGCGTGTCAAATTAAAAGAAAGCATGGCTTTAAACAAGTGTCAAGTTGGGTATGTGGATGAGTACAAAAAAGGGTTAAAGGATGATTTACTTGGTACAGTCAACCCGAGGCCATGTACGTGTCGGCAAATCGAAGATGTCTAAGTGAGGCTCCAACTTCAAGCCTACCATTTCAACAGAAGTGGAACCAAAGGGAACAAGAGTTTCAGTGTAAGTAGCAAGAATATTTGCATAGAGAACAAGAGTTCCATCAGAGAGAGTATGAAATCCAAAGGGCCTTAGCTTTCGTCATGCAAGAGTTAGCCAAAGCAAGGGCATGCCTAATGAGTTTGGACTCAAACCTAGATGGTCAGCTTGATACTCTCCATAATGTGCCAATGTCCTCTGTGTTAATCGAGCCACATGTGGTGACTAGGAAACACCTCATCTGAGAAGAAGTGGAGAAAGCAAAGGGAGTAGCGGGGCCTTCGGCCTTCTAGTTTTCTTTTTTCCCTATGTGGGATTGATTTTTATTGTATTTGCAATTTATCCTTACCCCTAAAAGATGTACCCATTTTGTTAACTTTATAATGACTTCTCTAATTATTTATGGATCTTATTTTGGGGACGCAATAATTTGTTCTTAAATGGCGCAATACATCCATCAAATCGCTAGGCCTACCCTTGGAACAAAAGGGTCACATATCTTCTTAGGATGCAATATTTGTTTGTATGTTTGTATGTTTTAACTATTTGTGTTATGTTGTTTTGAACGAGGACATTCTTTCCCACCCCTTTTTAAGAATTTTCCGAAAAACCTCACAAATATAGAAAGCAAGCCACTACCTCAACGTTTGGCCAAAAAATTCTTTGAGTCTTGAGTTTCTAAGCCAAAACTAAGCTCCACAATAAAATCCTACACCTTACTCTAACATCTCAAGAGAGGTTGAATCGCCGCTAAGATGGAAAGAAGCCAAAATGTCAAAGTTGAGTTGACTAGGGAAGAAATGATGTTGAAAATGCAATAGATGGAGATCCCAGAGGTCGAAAAAAGGACAAGGGAAGTAGACTACACCACTGCAGCCGCATTGGCCAAAATTGTTGCGATAGACATGGAGATTGTGGCCAGAAAGATGAAATTAACCGTGGTGGATGAAGAGATAGCTATAACAATGAAGAAGAAAGAGGACACAACAATGAAGATTTGGAGGCTATGAGAAAAATACCATTCCCTTGATGAATAGGTTAATGTTACCATTCCCGAAGACAATAAACCCAAAGTTTCCAAAACAAAACCCAAGGAAGAAGTTGATGTCATGACTACACTCTTAGGACAATTGAAATAAGGGAACGAAAAAATCACCCTCTAAGCGTACTATCAAAACCATAGCGTAGGCACAAAAGTCGTTCCATATGCTCTAATTTATGAGAATCTTAAGGCTTTAGGCATCTTGAATCCCTTAGAGGGTGGGTTCACATCCAAGGTTGAACCTAAAGACGCACATAAGACATGTGCCTACTATCAAGACCAAAAGGGGCACACCATAGAGGAATATATGGAGCTGAAGAGCGCGATCCGCGACCTAATCAACATTGAGAAAATTACAATATATGTGGGGTTACTACTATCTTTACTTGTGATCAATTGGAACCTGGTATGCCGGTCATTGATACGCTCAAATTACACCTCCCTACAGAAGTATAAGCGATCATTATCAAGTAAAGAACCCAACTTGTAGGTTGGGGTCGATCCCACGAGGAAAATGGTTTAGACTTTACTTTAACTAACAATTATATCCAATTAGTCAAATTATTTCCAGAAACAGGTAATTAAAAGGGAGGGTTTGTTTATATGAAACAAATAGTAAGAATTCAACAAGTAATCAGTAATCAAACAAAACTCAATTTTTTGTTGTTATCAAGATGAGAGAAATGACTAGGGTATACGTGTTCTCCACAAGCTCATAACGCAATAATCCTAGTAACAACAATCCTTTCCTAGTGTATTACATGCAAGGTGATAAGTTAGGTATCTCTAAATCCTTGATACGACATCTAGAAAATTTTATCCTGCACCTTGATACGGCTACGTGTGTATAATTTACTAACCCTTACCTTTACCTCATATTAGACATCATAATCGATGTTTGGCTTAGTTATTACTTCGCACCAATCGACACTAGCCTATTAGATAGTATCACACTAAATCTATGTTGATAATTCTTTTCTTGTTGATTACCTCCTTGATTCGGCAAGTAGCAACAAGGCGAGTTCTAACGTTGACCACCGTTAAAAAGACTTCTAAACGAAAGAATTATCAATGCATGCAAAACACTATTCCCGAATTGCTTATTTACTATTCATACTTTGTTAATCGCTCATGGTTCCCACAACCCTAGTTGTGGATTTAGTTACTCATATTAGCAAAAACACAATTCATAATTTTAGATAAAGAAATCATGAACTTACGTAAAGAGAATAATAAACCAGAAATTCAACTTGAATTGCGAAACCAAAATCTTCAAAACGAACTTAGAAAATCAATTATTGCTAAAATTCAAACTAAATCTCAAAAGTCACAAAGTAAAACTAGAAGAATAATATCCAACCCCTAAAAACGAGGTTTACATGCCTTATATATAAAAAAACAAATCCTAATTTAAAAAGGAAACAAATTAAGAAAAATTTATTCAGGCACGCGTCTTTGTTCCACGAGACTGACTTACAGACCATCGATGGATCTACGGTCCGTATGTCCCTTCCATCAGCCAGGACTTAGAAAATATTTCAGCTCCCAAAAAATCAGCCTCTCTGAAGCAAACGACAAACTTGCAGTATGGACCGTAGATTGATCTACGGTCCGTCAAACCCTTCCGTAGCTCCACACTTGGAATCTTCAAAAATCAGGTACTAGAACCCTCGCAGTCTCCTTCTACGGATCGATTAGTACGATCCGTAGATCAATCTACGGACCGTCAATGTCCACCGTGGTTCCACACTTGGTCAGATTTCCCTGATTTGTCATCTATCCCTTGGCTGCTGATCTACGATCATCACCTACGGACCGTCAATGGACCTATGGTCCATAGATCGCCTCCGTGAAAGCCCTTTTTCTCAGCTATCTCCATACTTCTGCGCCTGAACATCTTTCCTGCAAAAATACAATAAAACACATAAAAACCAATACACAAAGGCCCTAGACACACACAACTTATAAGTGAAATGTATTAGAAATACCGTAAACTCACGATATATCAACACCCTCAACTTAATTTCATTGTTTGTCCTCAAGCGACGCACTACGACTCTAAATGACACTTGTATAGAAGCAAGCATTTCAGGCCCAAGCAATCATATGGCTCTCTACCCCTCTCACTTTTCAGATGCAACTACGTTCTCTTAGACTCGACAAGCTAATACATGTAGATCAAACCATGACACAGATCAACTAACTGACACACAACAGACACCTTCTCACTGTCACTCAAGCACCAACTTTCCGACAATGTAACTAGTGCCCTTACTTCAAACGAAATCCCCTTTTCACAAAAATTTAATGTCATTTATGGTGCAAAGATTTATTCAACACTCACGCTCATAAGTAATTTCAAATACTGTTAGTGCTTTATGCCATAAGCTTGCCCTTATTTTCACTGTTTAGACTCTCCAAACTAGATTCTAGGATCACTATAGGACTTTATTGGCTTGTAACGTAGGCTCAGGGTCAGGTGTGGTACATTTGGGTACTGCTTAGTGACTTTCTTCCCTCCTTGACATTACACTTGGGCTTTTAACCTCTTTTTGCGCTATTTTGTTCATACTATCACTTTACCTTCTTTCCTTAACTTTCTTCACCCACGGATGTGACTTTAGGCTATGTAGCTTTTTTTTTTTTTATATTGTATTTTTCTTTAGCTTTCAATAGGTTACATCCTTTCCTCACGCTTTCTCTCTTCTTCACCTCACTCTTTTCATACCCATTTTTCTTTCAGTATCCTCTTTTATAGCCACCTTCAACTTATGGATTTTTCATTAATTGAGGTGCACAATACCCGATGTCGGGTCAGGGCCAAGATTGAAGTTACTTTTGCATTAGCCACTCTCAACTTAGGCTTTTGGCCTAAGTCGAAGTGCACATGTCCAAAGAGGGACCTGGGCCAACATAGTAGATTATGGGAAGGTGAGTTCGGGGTTTTAGAAAGAAATGGTTTATTTTTAGGCTCAAAGTTGGATCAAAGGGAACAGTTATTTCACTTGGTTGAATCCTTCTAGGCAATTTGTGGACTTTTCAGAACAATGGCCTATGATCACTTCTTAACCTCTAGATTGAATTGTCTTAGCAGGACTAACTGGCAAGTTCTAGTTTTGCACAAAACTGTTTGAACACTCAACGATTCTCACCCACTCTTGGCACATAGTTTCATTATTAGATTGCTAGATTACCCAGTTCAAGTTTCAGCTCAAGTCATGCCATCGAGTTGATTTATTATGTCATACTCAAAGCCAACACAATCAACTAATCGTAGTCTACAACTTCTAGCATACATCCCAAAATCTGACGAGTATCATTTTTCATAAGCCATCATGCTTCATTATGTATCATGCTTCTACACATACAATCCTAAGACATGTCGGTTCAACAAATATTAAATAGTCCTTTGGGGAAAAAGAACAAAGGCAAGAAAACCCCAAAGGAGGATTCATGAGTTGGGTGGGTTATTCAGATTTCACCCTATCACTCACAATCCATTTACCCCACCCCCAACAAAAATAGGTGCAGTTGTCCCCAATGCATACAGAAACATTAAAAAAAATGGATTGGGTGAAGCAAACATGTGGCGCAAAGCGCCGGCGAATCATCAACAAGCAGGGGGTCCGATTTCCCAGAACCCGCTGGAACACCAGTGGGGGCACCCTCAGTAGTGCCCACATCAACAAGCATAGCACCCTCAGTAGTGCTCTCGATCAATCTCTCTGAACCATCAGTGGTGCTCACCACATCCCCAAAACAGGCTAGGCCGCTACACCTGGGGCAGAGCTCGATGCCCCTGCAACTCACTCACGCTCCCTCTACTGGCGCAACTCTTCATCTACTATCGACACCCTTCTAGCCTCTTTTTTCTGCCTACCCTACTTTTTGAGGGCTTTCTCCTCCTCAGTGCGGTGATAGCGGTGCCGCTTTCCTTTGGCATGTGCAAGCGCAAGTCCCTCCTCGGCGGTCCCACTGAATAGAGCATCTAGTACTGTATCATTAGCTAGTGCAGTAGGGGTAACCTGAGGCTCAACTAAAGGTGCAGTGAGAATGGCCTCAACGTCAGTCCGAAGGTTAACTAAGTCAGCCTGCAAAGTAGATAGATCTATGGCTGGGGCTGATCGCTCGAGGACTCTTAATTCGAAGGCATCTAGACGATTATTAACAGCCTGGACCTTCTGGTCCATCATCCCCTCCATCCTGCGCTCCACTCTAGCCTCGAACTTGGCTATTGACTTTTGCATCCACGGCTGGATGTGATGCAGCAGTGTGGTCATCTGAGCCTCCAACTTCTGTACTCTGGCCAACGGGACAACAATAGCTCCCAACTACGGTGCGGACCTCGAAAAACTAAGAGCCATGCTAGCTGCCTGAGATGAGGAGCCTGGGACACTGTCAGTGTGATCGGGGATACTGAGGTCATCGCCCTGTGCCTGCCTAATGGTGTCCGCAAGGTCGGTACCCAAAGAAGGTACCTCAACCTGAGGCTCTCTGCGAGGTACAACTACATTTGCCTCATCTCGAATAAGGCCGATGTCCAATTCCCCTGTAGGGTGGACTAGACTGTCACAATGCCAGATTGGCACTCCAGAGTCCCTACACAATTAAAAAATTAAACACGGGAAGGGGTAAGTAATGGAGGTCCTGAATACTCTCTCGTGAATCTCTGTCAGCAACATGTGGGCAAAGTCAATCTCTACTCCTGCTACCAATGCCGCAACCATGACCGCTCTGTCCCACGTGACTTGATTGTCAGCTTTTGTCGGCGACACTCTGTTACGCACCAACAGCCAGAAGAACTTGGCCACAAAATTAAATGTGGCCTTCCGGATACCCAACCGTGGAGCTGCGACCTATTCCACACGCTCGCCATCTGCAGCAATGTACCTGGCCAACCAAAGTATAACAGCCTCTCGCTGCTCAGCATTCCTCTGGAAAGCACCACTCCGTACGATGTCCTATCTGTAGTCAAACTCCGCTGTGTTGAGAGATCAAGAGTGACCCGCGGTAGGACCATAGAAAAAGCGTCTGATCGTGCCAGGTGATATGTCCACGGGACACCCTCAAACCAAAGTTGAAGTGAGCAGAGCCTGAGCTAGAGGCTTTGACCGCTTGGAAATGGAATTGCGGAGAGTGGCAGCATAAGAAGCATAGAACTCCCGCACAATCTCCTCGCTATATGTCCCTGGGTCTCGAGCCATCCAATCATACTTGTGAAGGTTGAACAGCCGATAAATGTATGGAACAATGTGCAAGCTCCCGGTGAGTACTCTGCGCTCCTCTATAATTAATCGGGCCATCTTCTGTTTGTTGTTGATCATCTTAGCATCCCGGTAAATTTTCCATTGGCCCTCAACACATCACCTATTTAGATCGCCGGCTACAAGAGTGGGGTCATCAGTCCGTCGTACGGGTATGGA
The DNA here is from genome assembly GCA_029007595.1 of Solanum commersonii. Lineage (NCBI taxonomy): Eukaryota > Viridiplantae > Streptophyta > Magnoliopsida > Solanales > Solanaceae > Solanum > Solanum commersonii. The sequence goes on from JAJTWQ010000033.1 coordinate 1,446,883, forward strand.
CTCTGAGCTAGCTTCCTCGTCAGATTAGGCTGCTTGGTCATTCTCTCTAGACCCGGTGGATGATTTGGCATTGGGCCCTGTAGCATGGGCAGACTTGGATCGTGAAGAGTGGGCAGACTCGGAGACTGAAACATGGGCTGACTCGGACTCTGAAGCATGGACAGACTCGGACCCGGACATAGACCCCTCTGAACTGGAAGCAGCCCCAGTTGGTGACCCGATCAGTGTGTGCTCCTTATCAGACTGGCAGACAGTGACTACATCGGGAAACACCTTCCGGGGGGTGCCTCTGGTGTGAGAGGTCCTAGTGTTTAGAGGCACATATGCTGGATCAGTATCGGTGTCTGTGTCCTCATCAATCAACTAGAAACTAGGGGCAACAGATTTGGACTTGCCCCTTTTTGAGCAGGTGACAATCTTTTTGGGTGCCATTGTACCTGCGGAAATGATATTAGTGCCCAAAACTAACCAAAACTATACTAAGAAAAAGTGGAAAACTATAAACGAACAGTAACAAAGTCCAAAAAAAAAAAAAAAAAAAACAGTAACCAAGTTTTTAGCCCTATATTACTAATTAGACATATATGGCCCTTTTTTTCAACATTAACAAACCCTCATCATGCATTTCAACACTCAAATATGCTAGTTCTTCATTCGTACGATTTCGACCGGTTATTTTACCACACAATTTAGACAAGTTTTGGAACCCTAAGTCGAAACTTACATATAGGCTTACAATCACATATAATAAAGCTACACAATCACTATTTATCATTCCAAGGGCATTGTAATTTTTTACATTTATCATGCAATTACATCTAATAATAACCCAAGGTTAAGACCTAACTCCCGACTTTCTATATTCAAGCTATGAATCGAAATTCAAAGTGAGGGAAAAGTCTATTACCTTACAAGCAATGAGGAGTGGGGCGATTGTGTGACGACACTACTTAGCAAGACCAATGTATTACCGCTTGCTACTAACCGAACACCGGACCTTATAGGGTGGAATATGGAATGGGGAGTAATTGAAATGGAAGGGATTTTGGGAATTTATGGAAGGGAGTGTATTATGTGGTAGTTATAGAGTGATTTAGGGAGTTGAAAAGATGGGGGAAACAGTTTTGGGAGTAATGGAAGGAAGGGAAGTGATTTAAAACAATGGGGTATTTAAGTAGGGGGGTCCAGGTCGGGTTAGACAGCCTTAGGGTTTGGACTCACGAGACCCCGTCTATGGTCCATCAGTCTATCTACGGTCCGTAGATAATGACCGTAGATCACTATTACACTTAGAAAAATTTAGGGGCTTACCTGGGATCTGCGGACACTATTGACGGTCCGTCGATCAATCGACGGACAGTCGATGGGATTCGTAGACCTCTGCACTAGACCATTTTCTGCGAATTCATTACATGGTGTACCTGCACATGTAGAAACCAATAGGCCATTATTTTTTTACATTTTTTGGACACTTTTTAGACACGAACCCTATACTAATTCTAGCCAACACTAAGAACTAAATTGATACAAAGACGCAAGTAAACAGAGAAAGCTAAACTACTAATTGGAAAACAGAACCCTATCGTTGGCTAGATTGTACATCTTGGGTTGCCTCCCAAGCAGCGCTTGATTTAATGTCGCGGCACGAGGCAGGTGTCTTGATTACTCAAACTTCATCAAGATTGTAGGCCTCAATCACTTCTTGCACCGTTTTAGCATTACCCAGATAGATCTTGATCCTTTGTTCATTTACCACGAACCTTGTTCCATCTCTCTTTTCAAGCTCAACCGCTCCATGCGAGAGCACTTTTGTGAGCAAAAATGGCCCGGTCCACTTGGACTTGAGTTTGCCTGGAAACAAGCGCAACCTAGAGTTGAATAGCAGCACAAGATCACCAACCACAAATTCTCTCTTTCCAATTCTTTGGTCGTGATACCTCTTCATCTTCTCTTTGTACAAGGCTTAACTTTCATAAGCTTTTAGGCGAAACTCATTGAGCATATTCAAGTCATTCATCCTTTGGTTAGATGCGGCGCTCCAATCCAAATTTAACTTCATTGCCTACATAGCCTTATGCTCTAGCTCTACTGGTAAATGACAAGACTTTCCATATACAAGTTGGTAAGGAGACATACCTTTGGGGGTCTTGTATGCAGTGTGATATGCCCATAGAGCATCGTCAAGCTTCCTTGACCAATCCGTTCTATTAGCGTTCACAGTTTTTGCCAATATCTGTTTGATCTCTCTGTTGGATACTTCAACTTGACCGCTAGTCTGTGGATGGTAAGGAGTGGCTGCATTTTGACGGACACCATATTTCTCAAGTAGTACCTTGAATAACTTATTACAAAAGTGCGAACCTCCATCGCTAATAATGGCCCTCGGTGTACCAAATCTGGAGAAGATATTCTTTTTCAAGAATACGGTGACACTTTTACCTTTATTGTTGGAGAGTGCAACTGCTTCCACCTACTTTGATACATAATCAACCGCAACTAGAATATACTTCATTCCAAATGAACTCACAGATGGACCCATAAAATCAATGCCCCATACATCAAACAACTCTATCACCAAGATAGGATTTATCGGGAGCTCTTGCTTCTTTGAAATCCCTCCTTCTCTTTGGCAACGATCACAAGACTTGGCGAAGTCATGAGCATCTTGGTGAATGGTAGGCCAGTAGTACCCACATTGCAGAATCTTATGTGCAGTCCGAATACCACTATGATGCCCACCAACCAGTGAAGAATGACATGCTTCAAGTACACTCAACATCTCAACCTTGGGCACACATCGCCGACTAATCCCATCAGCAAAACTATGATACAAGTAAGGTTCATCCCAAAATAATCTCTTCACATCATGCATAAACTTCTTTCTTTGGTGAAAAGACAAATCGGGGGGCACAATATCACTTGCCAAATAATTACCAAAGTTGGCGAACCAAGGAATCAAATCATGAGAAGCAGCCAATACCTGTTCATCTGGAAAAGCATCATTAATTTCATCCCTATATCTAAGTTTTAGCATAGCTTCTTCCTCTAATCTAGACAAGTGATCGGCGACTTGATTTTTGGTCCCCTTTCTATCTTTTACTACAAAATCAAACTCTTGCAGCAGCAATACCCATCTAATCAATCTCAATTTTGCATCCTTTTTCACCATCAAATACCTCAATGCAGAATGGTCAGTATGCACTATGACCTTAGTACCAAGCAAGTAGGATCGAAATTTCTCAAATGCAAAAAACCACCGCAAGAAGTTCTTGTTTTGTCACCGTATAGTTCTTCTGAGCCACATTTAGAGCTTTGCTGGCATAGTAAATAGGGTGAAGAATTTTCTCTCGCCTTTGATCTAATACTACACCAAGTGCCAATCCACTTGCATCGCACATTACCTCAGATGGTTGTCCCCAATCCGGTGAAATAATGATTGGTGCTGTAACCAACTTTTTCTTCAACTCTTCAAATGCTCTAAGACAGTCATCATCAAAATAGAACTTACACTCCTTCTCGAGCAGTTTGCACTATGACCTTAGTACCAAGCAAGTAGGATCGAAATTTCTCAAATGCAAAAAACCACCGCAAGAAGTTCTTGTTTTGTCACCGTATAGTTCTTCTAAGCCACATTTAGAGCTTTGCTGGCATAGTAAATAGGGTGAATAATTTTCTCTCGCCTTTGTCCCAATACTACACCAAGCGCCAATCTACTCGTATCGCACATCAAATGGTTGTCCCCAATCCGGTGAAATAATGATTGGCGCTGTAACCAACTTTTTCTTCAACTCTTCAAATGCTCTAAGACAGTCATCATCAAAATAGAACTTACACTCCTTCTCGAGCAGTTTGCACAATAGATGTGCAATTTTGGAGAAATCTTTGATGAATCTTCTATAAAAACCTGCATGCCTAAGAAAACTTCGCACACCTTTTACAAAGGTGGGTAGTGGAAGCTTTTCTATTACCTCAACTTTAGCTCTGTCAATCTCAATACCTTTCTCTGAAATGCGATGACCCAACACTATACCTTCTTTCACCATAAAATGACACTTCTCCTAATTCAGCACCAAGTTGTATTCTTCACATCTTTTAAGCACCTCGGCCAGGTGATCTAGACAATGATCAAAAGAATCTCCTACAACTGAAAAATCATCCATGAACACTTCAATAGCATCCTCTACCATATATGAAAATATAGACATCATACACCATTTGGAAGGTTCTTCGGAGCATTGCACAACCCAAAAGGCATCGTTTGAAAGCAAAAGTCCCATATAGGCAAGTGAATATGGTCTTCTCTTGGTCTTACGGAGCTATAGAAATTTGATTGTAGCGAATACCCATCAAGAAAATAATACCAACCCTTTCCCCGCAAGTCTATCCAACATCCCGGTCCATGAATGGCATGGGAAAGTGATCATTTTCAGTCCATGCATTCAACTTTCGATAATCCATACAAACTCTCCATCCAGTAACGGGCCTCATTGGAACAAGCTCATTTTTTTCATTTGGAACCACAGTCATTCCTCCCTTCTTAGGCATACACTGCACAGGACATACCCAACTACTATCTGCAATAGGATAGATAACTCCTGCATCCATCCACTTTATGATCTCCTTTTTAACTACCTCTTGCATATGTGGATTTAATCTTCTCTGGTGCTCAATACTAGGCTTATGATCTGGCATGAGTTGGATTTTGTGAGAGCAAATACCTGGGGGAATCCCGATAATATCTGCAATAGTCCACCCAATAGCTCGCTTGAACCTCTTTAATACAGTCACCAAGCACTCTTCTTGCCTTGAATTCAAATCTGCTGCAATGATAACCGGCAAAGTGTTCTCTTTGCCTAAGTATACATACCTCAAGTGCGGTGGTAGAGCCTTAAGCTCCAATTTCAGTGCCTCCTCAATAAATGGTCTTGTGGGTGGGGACTCGCGATTCTTCATGTCTGGCTCATACTTCTTTGGTTTGGACCAGTATTCGTACTTATCAAGTGCGGCTACCAACTCACATACTCTTCAATACCATCACTATCGAAATTCATCATGACTGCTGCTAGTGCCTCAATACCTAGTTGCTCTTCAATCTGTACTTCTGACCCACTCTCTACTCTGTAGGTGATAGCAGATACTATTTGGAGCTCACCATTCTGCTTCATGGACCTACAGATATTGAAAGTTGCTTCTTCATTGTTCAATCTGAACTTCATCTGTCCCTTTTCCATATCAACCAATGCACGCCCTGTAGCAAGAAATGGTCTCCCAAGGATGATGGGGACCTCAAAATCAACCTCACAGTCAAGAATCACAAAATCCGCCGAAAAGATAAAAGACTCCACTTTCACTAGTACATCATGGAGCACACCTATGGGCCTCTTCACAGTCCAATCAGCCATTAGTAATCGCATTGCAATGGGCTTTGGGTCCCCCAGACCCAACTTCTTGTAAATAGATAAAGGCATAAGGTTGATGCTAGCACCAAGATCACACAATGCCTTAGCAAAGTGTAGCAACCCTATAGTACATGGGATTGTGAAAGCACCAGGTTCTTTCTTCTTCTGCACCAAAGATCTTGTAGCAATAGCACTACAATGCTGCAATCTGTCGTCATCTTCAAAACTCACAGAGCTTTTCTTTGTCACTTTATCTTTCATAAACTTGGCATACCCAGGCATTTGCTCCGATGCTTCTATCAAAGGGACATTGATAGAAAGCTGTTTCAACATAGTGATAAACCTGCGATATTTACCATCTGCAGTCTTCTTCACTAACCTCTGTGGAAAAGGTGGTGGCGGTCTAGGTATGGGGACCACTTTCCGAGGTATCTCGGCTTCTTGTTGCAATCGCAGTCTCAGACTCCTCTCTAACTTCCACCACATCACCTTCTTTTCTAATCTCAGTATCCACCACAGACGGCATAGGTGGATCTATGGTTTGCTTACCTTCTCGAGTAGTAATTTCCATGCAATGACCATCATTCTTTGGATTATGGATGGTGTTGCTAGGAAGAGTGACAGGTTGACGTGGGTTCACTATAGTAGACAACTGAGTCATCTATTGTTCTAGATGCTTTATTGACACTACATGGGCATCAACCTTTTGACCAATACCAGACAAGTCATTTCGCATCTCCTTCACATTCTCATCAGTTGCATCAAACCTTCTCAACATCTTCTGCATCATATCTTCAATACGCGCCAAATTACCTCCAGCTTCGCTAGCACCAGTTTCCCGATTTTAAGGGGGAACATAGGGTCCAACCCGATCATTTCTGTTTCCATAGTTATTCCTGTTGTAGTTGTTGTCACGATTGAAGTTCCTATCCCGGACATAGTAACTCTCTCGGTTGTAATTTCCATAGTTTCGACCTTGGTTCCCTTGACCTTGGCGCCAATTTTCCATGTTGGATCCTTGGGCATTTGGTTGGAAACCCCCCGTCTGATCATTCACCGCATAAGTGTCCTCTTCATAATAACACTCCTCAACTGGTGGTGGAGTTCTAGTTAAGTAATTTACAGCATTTACCTTTTCTGCTCCTCCGCTCACATGCTTCAGTACCAACCCCAACTTTGTCCTCATCTGAGCCATCTCCTCACGAATATCATCTGCAGAGTTGACGGTCGCATTATAAACTGCAAATGTGTTTCTCCCAGTATCTGATCTCCTAGTGCTCCATGCTTTATTGTTGCGATAGATCCTTTCCAATTTTTCAGAAATCTGTGCATATGTACAGTCACCATATGAACCTCCAGCAATAGTGTCAAGAACTCAATATGGTGATTTGGAACACTTCTTACGAATGCGGTGAATCTATCCCAAGAGCCGCTCGCGAGACTCCCCAGGTAATGCTACAAAATTGTTGACCCTATCTTTGTGATTGAGCTTCTTGGACACTGGATAGTACTTCGCTTGGAACACATCTGCCAGTTGGTCCCATGTAAATAATGAGTTATAAGGAAGCTTAGTGAACCATACTGCAGCGTTGCCTGTTAGTTACAGAGGGAATACTCGTAATCCAATGACATTTAGATCCAAGTCTGGTCTACCTATACAACTTTTGCAAACCACCCTTAGCTTGGCTAAGTGAGCATGTGGATCCTCCTATGGCGACCTTGAGAATAAGCCTCTTGCTGTAAGCATTTGCATCAAACTACTGGTCACCACAAATGTGTGCCCTGGAGGTAGAGGGGGTGAGACAATAGGTCCATCAGAGTCTTCTATATTCATATTGCCCCGGTAGTTGTCATGTTGTCGTGGGCCTAGTGGATTTTGTGCCCTCAACGCATCCCCCAATTGATTTTCAGGTGGACCCTGGTTGTCCCCATCAACTACCCTCTGTTGTTGTAACTCAACTGCATCATCAAAATTTCCTCCTATAGGATTAATTGGATCTCTTGGATTATTCATTCTTCGCAAAGTGCGGTTCAGCTCTGGATCATAAGGAGTAAGTGGTTCACCCTGACTCTGTGTACTTGGCATACACTAGAGTTAGAACCTAAAAGAGACAAAAACAAAGAGAAAAGTAAAATTAGGAAATATTTGACTAATGTTCAATAATGTAGTTAAACTAAATCTAAAAACCAAATTCCCCAGCAGCGGCGCCAAAATTTGATACGCTCAAATTACACCTCCTTACAGAAGTATAAGCGATCGTTATCAAGTAAACAACCCAACTTGTAGGTTGGAGTCGATCCCATGAGGAAAATGGTTTAGACTTTACTTTAACCAACAATTATATCCAATTAGTCAAATTACTTCCAGAAACAGGTAATTAAAAGAGGGGGAGGGGGGTTTTGCTTATATGAAACAAATAGTAAGAATTGAATAAGTAATCAGTAATCAAATAAAACTCAATTTTTGGTTGTTATCAAGATAAGAGAAATAACTAGGGTATACGTGTTCCTTACAAACTCATAACACAATAATCCTAGTAACAACAATTCTTTCCTAGTGTACTACATGCAAAGTGATAAGTTAGGTATCTTTAAATCCTTGATTTGGCATCTAGAGAATTTCACCCCGCACCTTGATCCGGCTACGTGTGTATAATTCACTAACCCTTACCTTTACCTCATATTAGACATCATAATCGATGTTTGGCTTAGTTATTACTTCGCACCAATCGACACTAGCCTATTAGATAGTATCACACTAAATCTATGTTGATAATTCTTTTCTTGTTGATTACCTCCTTGATCCGGCAAGTAGCAACAAGGCGAGTTCTAACGTTGGCCACCGTTAAAAAAACTTCTAAACGAAAGAATTATCAATGCATGCAAAATACTATTCCCGAATTGCTTATTTACTATTCATACTTTGTTAATCGCTCATGGTTCCCACAACCCTAGTTGTGGATTTAGTTACTCATATTAGCAAGAACACAATTCATACTTTTAGATAAAGAAATCATGAACTTACGTAAAGAGAATAATAAACCCAGAAATTCAACTTGAATTGCAAAGCCAAAATCTTTAAAATGAACTTAGAAAATCAATTATTGCTAGAATTCAAACTAAATCTCCAAAGTCACAAAGTAAAACTAGAAGAATAATATCCAACCCCTAAAAACGAGGTTTATATGCCCTATATATAAAAAAACAAATCATAATTTAAAAAGAAAACAAATTAAGAAAAGTTTGTTCAGGCACGCATCTTTTTTCCACGAGACTGACTTACAGACCGTCGATGGATCTACGGTCCGTAAGTCCCTTCCGTCAGCCAGGACTTAGAAAATATTTTAGCTCCCAAAAAATCAGCCTCTCTGAAGCAAAACGACGGACTTGCAGGACGGACCATAGATCGATCTACGGTCCGTCAAGCCCTTCCGTAGCTCCACACTTTGAATCTTCAAAAAATCAGGTACTGGAACCCTCGCAGTCTCCTTCTACGGATCGATCAGTACGGTCCGTAGATCAATCTACGAACCGTCAATGTCCACCGTGGTTCCACACTTGGTCAGATTTCCCTGATTTGTCATTTATCCCTTGGCTGTTGATCTACGATCATCACCTACGGACCGTCAATGGACCTACGGTTCGTAGATCACCTCCGTGAAAGCCCTTTTTCTGCATTTTTCTCAGCTGTCTCCATACTTCTGTGCCTGAACATCTTTCTTGCAAAAATACAATAAAACACATAAAAATCAATACACAAAGGCCCTAGACACACAACTTATAAGTGAAATGTATTAGAAATACCATAAACTCACGGTATATCAATCAAAAAGCACACGTTTCGATGTCACTACTTCACACCTTTTGAAGATTCACATGCAAGCATCTACCTTAAATTGGTTTGAGGCAGGATCATTACCCCTCCCAAAAACAAAGACAGGAGTGATCTTTGGCTTTGAAAATGAAATCTTTGAAGGTTTCCCTTATCATGGCACTGAGGATTACAACATTGAAACATGTCTTGTGTTTCATTATGATGTGGAATCATTGATCAAGAAATGGAGGATCCAAGTCAAGTTTCCTCCCATTATCGTCGTTGAAGATGCAGACAAAAGAAGATCTTGGCTGTTGGAAAGAAGAAGCCTTTACAAAGGCATGGTTTATGTTTTAAGACATTTATTGTATGTTTTAAGTTTCCTTGTAATCAAGAAATGAATGAATGAAAATAAAAATCTTCTTTGTATTCGAACTACGTAGGGCCTGATTTCTCCTTCTGAGATACGTAGGCAACCTTTCAAGGCCCGACCCTTATTTTTTCAAAAATTTTGTTTCCCCCTTTATTCGACAAGGAAATGTTGAGTTCACATCAACAAATGCCAAGAGATGCAACAAGAAGACCTTAGCTCAATGCAACTCAACCCTTATGATTCACTAATCTCAAAATCAAATGAGCAAATTCCTGCTTATTTAAATCAGTCCCGGTTATTTGTGGGTTAACATGTCTTCAAACTAAGCAACTTTTATGTGTTTATATGCCTTTTATGTGATATTTTGCATTATGTTGTCATGAATTAACACTAACAGATTTGTCTTTGAGTTGTTTTCCTTTTACAGATACTTAGAACTAATATGTGTTGATAAACTGGTTAATCATCCTTACTTCACAAGATCTAAGGCTACCAAAGATTCCTTTCCCGATCAAAGTTCACATAAAGGAAAGGAAGTAATAGGTGATAACAATGATGAGATTGGCTTGACTGATGTTGTCGTGGCTCAGCCTGCCGCTGCTGCTCAAGATGAATTACTTGTGCAGTTGATGTAGTAGATTACTGAAATTAGGGTCGAAATGTAGAGAAGGCAAGATTTGCCTTATCTAATTTTAGATGTTAATACTCTAGGGGATGGAAGACCTCCACTGCACTTTCCTCCTCCAAACATAGAACAAGCTCAAAACCCACCCTCAAACCCTGCTCTGCATCCCCCATCTTTCATCTGACGACCCCAAATCCCCATCATGCCTGTGCTTCCTTCCAAGCGCCACCTTACCATCAAAGTACCAACATCCAAACCTTCCCTCCTCCTCAAAATTCCAACCCACAAGCTTTCCCTCCCCCTCAAAGCCAAAATGTTAACAATTTGCAAACCTTTCCCCATCACCAAAATCACCATACCAACCCCCAGACATTCCCCCAAAATTACCAAGCCCTTCAAAATACCTAGAATTCATCCATTGCTCCACTCTTGCCTCAAAAGACCACTTTTCAAATCCCAATCCCAAATGAACCCTATGCTAACTGTTTTGATCTCGATCACTGTGAGGAACATGAGAGAGAGTGGGGGATAAAGGAAGAGGTAGCCAAGTTGAATATGCAAGAAGAGATTAGGAAAGCCATGAAGAAGCTGCATTATAATCTTGAGGTTGCTGGTTTGAGTTACGAGGATCTGTGCATCCATACGAATTTGGACCTCCCGAAAGGGTTTAAAGTGCCAAAATTTGACATTTTTAGAGGAACAGAAAATCCTTTAGCGCATCAGAGGGCCTACTGTGACAAGCTCATGGGAGTTGGAAGGAATCTAGAATGGTTTATGTCTCAGGAAATGAAGCAATGGCCTAGCTGGACTGCACTGGCTAAGGATTTTGTGGAATGATTCGCCTATAACGTAGAGATCGTTCCTGATTATTATTCCTTGGAGAACATCAAGAAGAAATTGACTAAAATTTACTAATAATATGCATATAGATGGAGAAAAGAGGCAACTAGAGTTCGTCCTCCTATGTCTGAAAAAGATATTGTTGAAGTATTTGTCCGTTTTAAGAGTCCGAGTATTATGATAGGATTATGTTGCTCATTGGAGAAAAGTTTGCAGAGATAATCGAAGTTGGTGAGATTATCGAAGACAGACTAAGAACTAGGAAGATTGCCCGCATTGTTGCCGCATCTGGCTCTTCGAGATTTTTGAAGAAGAAGAGAGAAGACGTGTTTCTATTTCTTATGCATCTGAGGGAAAGAAACCCTCTAGAAAATCTTCACCATACAAAGGTCGTTCTTGACCTTCACATAGTTCATACCCGACTTGTTATGTCTAGGATGGTTATTAAAACCCCTACCCCGAATTACCAAAATACCCTTCCCTCCTAATTGCCAAGATACTCCTCCTCTTGTTTACTAAAATCCATCTCCAATGTACCAAACCCCACCTCTCCACTATCGTAATGTCGCCCCTAACTGTGCAAACATTTAGGCAAATTACCAAACTCCTCCCCTAGTTTATCAAACTCCACATCCATAGTACCAAAATGCCTCTCTGAACTACCAAGCTCCACATCCAAATTACCCAACCAATTCATATCCAAGGTATCAAGATCCTCATCAAAATGCTCTGCATTGTCGTCAAATGCCTCCCCCTCAACAAGGCAATTATGATCCTCATCGTCTGAGATTTGAGAGGAAGCCCACTCAAAATTTTACTCTTTTTATTGAGAGTCGAACACAACTATTCGAGTGATTGACTGTGGCAGGTTTTATTCATCTAGTTGGGCCCAAGCTTGTGGATACTAGCTTTAGATTTTACATACCTGATCAAGGATGTGCATATCATTCCAACAGTGTAGGGCATGATACTAAGGACTATATCAATATAAAGCACAAGATCTAGGACCGGATCGACCAGAAAATGGTCACTCACCAGACACCCGCACCCAATATTAATAGTAATCTTTTGCCAAATTATGGAGGAGTCACTTTTAATATGATAGAGATAGAGGAAGAGTGGTGCGTGACAAAAGCGATAATCCTGATTGTTGTATATGAGCTCGAGAAGGTTATGGCCTCGCTAAGCATAAAAAAGAAGAAGGAATTTGTGATTATGACACTTAAGAAGGTTGTTGCTTTGGTGACAAGAGAAATTCCCACTCGATCGAAGTTTGTGATCGAAATGGCTGTTACCCTGGATATGACTAAATCCGGCAGATGCTACACACCAAAAGAGTTAGCCTGAAAGAAAAAAGATCAATCAAAAAGGCCGATCAGAGAGGCCGAGGTGGAAGATTTCTATAGGAAAATGCAAGCAAAAGATTATTTAATCTTGTAGCATCTGGAGAATACACCGGCCCATATTTCTTTGTGGGCCTTACTGATATGTTCACAACTGCATAGAAAAGCTTTTATGAAGGCTTTAGATGACACTTATGTGCCCGTGGGTACAAATAGTGATAATTTGGCATTCATGATAAGCCAAGTCATTCGAGGGCATTGCATCAGTTTTTGCAACGAAGAGATACCCTTTGAAGGCACTTTGCACAACAAGACTTCATATGTCCCTATTAAGTGTCAAGAAAAGATATAAATTGTGTCTCGATCGATGATGGGTCTGGTCTCAATATTTTCCCACTTTCAACTCTCAAACAACTAAACTATGGCCTGGGAAAGGTTCACCAGAACCAAGTCAATGTAAAGGCTTTCGATGAAGAGCAATGTGATACGTTGGGAGCAGTGAATTTGGGAATTGAGGTGGGTCCTTGAGAATTTAGTGTGGAATTTCAAGTGCTGGATATTAACACCAGTTACAACTTACTCTTGGGAAGACCGTGGATTTATATGGCCAGGGTTGTGCCATCCACCTTCCATTAGTTGATGAAGTTCATCTCAAAAGACCATGAATTGGTCATTTATGGTGAAGGAAGCCATACCAATGGGTATGCGCCAATTGTTGATGAGGTCTCCCGAGGTTATGATTTCTAGATGGTGGAGCTGGTACATGTCATCGGTGATGATTTAGCCACAACCCACTATGCCTTCTGTCTATAAAATGGTAGCCACTGTCATGCTCAAAAGCGGGTTTGACCTAGGTTTACGATTGGGGAACCATTTTTAAGGAATTGTCGAGCATATTCAAAATCCCACCAGAGGAGCAAATTTTGGTTTGGGATATGTCCCTGCAGATGATGATGAGGTAGAGATGACGAACAAGAATATTGATCAAGCGTTGGCCAGGCCAATACCTCATCTGTACCAGTCATTTCCAGTATGAGATAAGTCAACGATGGTGGTTTCGGGGAAGGAATTTGGGACCTTTTTGAAGAAGTTGGCACAATCGTTGATGAAAAGGCTGGGACATTGGGCATCTGTGATGCTGAACTGGAGGAGCAAGTTCCAAATTTAACCTCCACTCCACTTCTGATTCCACGATCATCTTGGTAGAAAAGACACATGTTTATGTTTGTTTTAAAAATTAGTGGTAGTCCGGAAGAGGTCCGAGACCAACCCTTTATGCAGTTTTACTTATTAAAATTTTAAATTCCCCCGTATTGTTTTAAGAAGGTTAAATGGCCCTTGGCCATGGCTAAAAATATACTTTTTTAAGTTTAAATGAAAAGCCTCTTTTGTCAAAAATTTAGTTATTTAGTTATTTATTTTTATTTTGCTTATTGAACTTTGTTTGTTTATGATTTCAGTACTAATAATTTAAAATATGCCAACATCATGTCATGTCACAAGCTGAATGAACAAATTGAGGTAGATGATGATGAATGTGAGGACTATGTCGAGGAGATTGAGACACCCAAGCATGTTACTGAAGAGTTTAGAAAATTTCAGAACCAACACAAGCCAAATATGGAGGAAACCAAAATAGTGAATCTGGGAGATAAGAAGTGTGTCAAGGAAGTGATAATCAATGTCCATCTCATTGAAACTCAAAGAAAGGACTTGGTCTGTTTGCTTATAGAATACATCGATGTATTTTTCTGGCCTTATAAGGATATGTTAGGACTAAGTACAAACATGGTTTCTCATAAACTGCTGATCAATCCTAATTTCACTCTAATAAAGAAGAAAAATCAGAAATTCAAGCCATAGCTGAGTTTAAAGATCAAAGAGAAGATTAACAAGAAGATTGATTCTAAGGTAGTAGAAGTGACACAATATCTGAATTTGTTAGCCAACATTGTTCCATTCACCAAGAAAGACAGAAAGATCAGAATTTGTATCGATTATCAAGATATCAACAAAGCTAGCCCGAAAGATAATTTTCCATTGTCAAACATACATATTCTCATTGATAACTGTGCTAAAGATGAGATGCATTAATTTGTGGATTGTTATGTGGGTTATCATCATATCCTGATGGATGAAGAAGATGTAGAAACGACAGCCTTTATTATGCCTTGGGGTGTATATCATTATCGGGTGATACATTTTGGCCTCAAGAATTCCGATGCTACTTATATGAGGGCTATGAAAACCATATTTCATGATATGATTCACAAGGAGATCAAGGTGCATGTAGATGATGTCATAATCAAATCCCGTGAGAGTTCGAATCACTTGGCCTACTTGAAAAATTCTTTGATCGCCTACGTCGGTACAATTTGAAGCTAAATCCCGCTAAATGTGCTTTTGGGGTGCTAGCTGGCAAGTTGTTAGGATTTATAGTCAGTAGAAGGGGAATTGAGCTTAAGCCCTCCAAGATCAAAGCAATTCAAGAGTTACATCCTCCGAAGACTAAGAAAGAGGTGATGAGTTTCCTAGGAAGATTGAACTACATTAGCCAGTTCATAGGTCAATCCACTGTGTGTGTTAACCAATCTTTAAGATGTTGAAAAAAGATGCCCTAACCAAATGAACTGGAAAATGTCAAACTGCCTTTGATGCCATCAAGAATTATTTATCCAATCCACTGATTTTGGTTCCTCCACGAGAGGGAAGTCCATTGTTGCTATATTTGTATGTCTCAGATAACGCATTTGGATGCATGCTTGGTCAACATGATGAAACCAGGAAGAAGGAGCGAGCCATCTACAACTTGAGGAAGAAATTCACTCCACATGAGGCCCGTTACACTATTTTGGAGAGGACATGTTGTGCTTTGACCTGGATCACTCAAAAGTTGAGACATTATTTGTCTTCGTATACCACATATCTTATTTCCAGAATGGACCCATTGAAGTATATTTTTCAGAAAGCAATGCAGACCGAGAAGTTGGCTAAATAGCAAATGTTTTTGAGTGAGTTTGATATTGTGTATGTTGCTCAAATGGCGATAAAAGCACAAGCCTTGGCTGATCATCTCGCAAAGAATCCAATTGATAAAGAGTATGAACCGCTCAACACTTACTTTCTCAATAAAGAAGTGGAATTTGTGGGAGAAGACTTTCTTGAAGCATACCCTAATTGTAGAGTATTTTGCGATGGAGCGGAAAATCACCAAGGTAAAGGTATCAGAGTGGTCTTAGTGTCAGAATCTAGTCAACATTATCCTATGGTGGCTAAACTTTGATTCGACTGCACAAACAACATGGCTGAATATGAAGCTTGTATCCTCGGTTTGAAGATGGCAATTGATATGAACGTTCATTAGTTGCTGGTTATTGAAGTTTTAGATTTGCTAATTCACCAAGTTCAAGGAGAGTGGGCCATAAAAAACCCAAAGATCACACCGTATGTGCAGTATATAAAAGTTGTGCAAAAGATTCTGCAAGATTAAATTCAGACACACTCCTAGGATACAAAATGAGTTGGCCGATGCTCTTGCCAATATTTTCTCAATGATCAAATATCCATATACAAGTTATATTGGTCCCTTGGATATAGAGGTAAAAGAAAAGCATGTTCTTTGTTCGCGTGTTGAAGCATAACCAGATGGGTTACCTTGGTATTTTGAAATAAAGAAGTATTTGGAGACCGGGACTTATCCTGAGAATGCAACGTTCAACCAGAAGAAATGGATACGCCGTATGGCCAAAAATTTCTTTCCAAGCGGGGAAATCCTATATAGAAGGACTTCAGATTTAGGCCTTCTCAGATGTGTTGATTCTATTGAGGCACAAAACATTTTGAACAGATACATGTCGGAGTTTGTGGTACTCACATGAATGAGCTCACTCTGGTGAGGAAAATCCTCTGAGATGGTTACTTTTGGATGACTATGGAGCATGATTGTAGCAAGTTTGTGCAAAATTATCATAAATGTCAAGTACAAGGAGATTTGATTCAAGTACAGCCTCACGAACTCAATACTATGAGTTCGCCTTGGCCTTTCTTAGCTTGGGGCATGGATGTCGTTGGTCCAATAGAGCCAGCCTCCTCTAACGGACACATATTCATTTTGGTTGTCATTGACTACTTTTCAAGTGTATAGAAGTAGCTTGGTATAAGCCGGTGACCGAGAAAGTTGTAGTTGATTTCATCTGTAGCAGTTTGATATGTAGATTTGGAGTACCAAATTCCATCATTTTTTATAATGGAGCGAATCTCAACAGTCATTTAATGAAATAGATATGTGAATAATTCAAGATTACTCACCGAAACTCAACCGCTTTATCGTCCCCAAATGAATGGAGCTATAGAAGCCGCCAACAAGAACATCAAGAAGATTCCGAGGAAAATGATTCACAATCATAGAGGTTGTCACAAGATGTTTCCATATGGTTTGTTGGGTTACATAATGACTGTCACATAATTAATTGGAAGAACTTAATACTTGTTGGTATACAGAACAAAAGCAGTTATACCTATCAAAGTTGAAATACCATCATTAAGGATCATCCAGGAAGCTGAATTGAATGATTTTGATTGGGTTCACAAACGAATTAATCAGTTAAACATTGATTGATGAGATGAGAATGGTTGATGTGTGTCATGGTCAATTGTATCAACAGAGAATGATTCGTGCTTTCCACAAAAGAGGGAGAGTCAGGATGTTCGAAATTGGCCAGTTGGTTCTCAAAAGTGTTTTCCCTTATCAGGATGAGTAAAGGGAAATTTGCACAAAATTGACAAGGACCCGACATGATTCAGAAAGTGTTATCTGGAGGTGCCGTGGTACTGTCAGAGATGCACGACACTAAATGGCCTAAACCGATCGATTCAGATGTTGTCAAGAGATATTGTATGTGAAGCTTCAGTTTGTTTTTCTATTTGCTTGTAATTGTTTTATTTAGAATTTTATCCCCTTGTAATGACCTACATCTGACCTGAATTCTCAAGAATCAGATACGTAGACGACCTATGTTCGCCTCGGTTGTTTCCTTAGTTAAATTTTTTACTTCTGTTATTCCTCGAGAGGGGAACTATATCTGACCTAATTCCTACCTCAACGAAATACATAGGTTCCACTACGGCTCGATCATATCTCCCGTAAGATTTCTAATTTTTTTTATGATAGAAACTGGATTTTTTTTAGAGGGACTCAAAAATTCTTAAGAAGAGCTCTCCAACAAGACAAAACTAAAGTGATATCAAGAATTGCAACTGGAACAAAATTTTTGAGAAGATCTCAAAAAATCTGTGATTTGTTCAACAATTCAAGACACGCCATGACTGTTAACTGGGAAAGAAATTTTTGAGGATGACCTCAAAATTTTCAATAGGGTTGATAAAAAAAATCAAACAACTTTGAATACCTCCAGCTTTATCAAAAGTTCGAAATCAACTTGAAATGATCCCAAGTCCATTACAATATCAAAAGTTAACTTTAGCAATATTTGACATCTCAAGAATCGTATCACCCGAGCTTCAGGAATCTTCACATCTTTCCAACAAGTTAACAGATATACCTCGAAGCATCAACTTCAAAGACATTTGCTAAGCTTGACATGACATGACACTTGACACTGATGTTTACTAAATGTTACTTTTTGAAAACTTATTTTCCTTCAAACTTTTCTTTCATGTTTCAATTATTTTGCATAAAAATGTTATGTCTTATCTATCAAGAAGTGGGAGATCAGAGAAATCAATCGGAGATATCGACATAGATCAGTTCATTTTTAATCTAATAATTTTTCTGTGGATGTAGGAAAAGTTTTATGCTTTTTATGCTAAGGAATTAGGAATATGAGTAGCATTAATTCACTTAAATTCTTAGAAAAATGAGGTCCATCACGAACATACAACTATGTTCGAAGATGGAACTAATGAAAACCTCGAAAAAAGCAATATCATTATTTTCCAGTAACTAAAAATACCTGAAGGACGTTTATCTACATCATATTATTAGACATGACAATATTCACACCCTGAGGGTTATTTATATTGTATTGTCGAAGGAAATGATACCTCCACCTAGAAGGTTACCTACATTGCTTGGTGAAACATTATCTTTGTTTGATATCGGGGAGGCATCATTTGTATCTTCATACATCACAGAGAACTCTTTATTTGTTGCAGTTCTCAAGGGAATATTATCTCATACATCACCAAAAAAGATTCATGCATCGTGGGAAGAGTCATGCATCGCGGGAAAGAGTCATGCATCGCGGAAAAAATATTTATGCATAGAGGGAAGAATCATGTATTGCGGGAAAGAGTCTTGCATCACAAGAAGAATCATGCATCGTGGAAAGGTTCATGCATCGCGAGAAAACCAACGTTAGCTGTATTTTTCAAGGAAGCATTATCTTTTTGCATCGCGAAGAAAACCATCAACATAATACGCTAGTTTATTTTATTACTTCGATATCAAATTGAGAGTATATTGAAGAATTATATTGCAAATATAAGGTACAAGCTTTATTTGCTTTACATCAAACTAGAGGAAGTTGATGTCAAATGTTCAAGGAGAGCAATTAAATGTCACCACTATAAGACACTTTATCTCGTATTTGAATTATGTTTTATACTAATGAGTTTTATCTAAGTCTTTTTAGAAAGCATTTGAAAGGATGAATTCTCAAAACAAACCACATGTTAGGATGACAATAAAAAGTATGCAGAACAACATGAAACTTTTCTTAGCAGCGAACTGGAACATAGTCTGAAGAGCATTATCAAACTCTTAGGACGTGAGCTGGTGAGCGATTTCCACCACAATCAAACAATACCCCTATCAAAAGACATGTGGATCTTTCCTTAGGTTTACCAATTTCAGTTTTGCATCCGAAATTTTTTGGTTGTCACCGGAAGCAGCTTTCCAATCTAAGTGACAATGCGCCAAGAGCTTTGGAAATTATGTCCGCGTAAGTTTTTAATTATTGGTTTGAAGCGCGCCACATTCACGGCTAAGAGATTACAAGCCTCTTTTTCATACTCAACTTACTTTGTCACCTTTCCTGAACCGAAGGTTATCTTAGCATAAGAGGTTTTCTTTTGAACCGATTGAGTCGAATTACAAATAGCCTGATGCCCTAAGTTGAGGGATATGTAGGTGGGATCAATGTTAAAAATTTGGTTGTATTCCAACATTCGCTCTTAGTTCTTATCCCTGAGCATTTTGGTTCCTTCATAATTTGATATCGAGATGACTTTTGAATTCTTTCAAAATCATGCGTCAAATCAAGTGTATCGAACTACAAGTGGTCTGAATTCTCATATAGGCAAAGATATGTAGGAAACCCATTTTCGGGGTTCGACAATAATTCTTAAAGTTCATACCAAAAACCCATTTCTTAAGATGAAGATGTGGTCAGTCAAAATTAGGTTCGTCAATTTCATTTTCCTCAAATTTCTTTCATTAATCCAAGTCAAATGAAGTACCATTATTGACACCCAATTTTGACCCTCCACGATATGGATTAGCTTTTGAGCTTCTTAATTTTCAAAGATTTAGAACAATTAGCTTTATAAAATTCAAATATTTTTCAAGGTTATTTTATGTTTAGTCGTTAATATCATTTGAAGCGTGATGTCTTTGGTGTTGGTCTCTCATGGTATAGCTTGATGAATATTTAGTCCCCCCTTATGTTAATTCCTTGTTATTTTGATATATTATATTTGTGGCATCTGCTTTGAAACAAAGAAGGTCCATTTATGATCAATTGTGTAACACCTCAAATTTGAGAAAATAGAAAAATACAGCTTTCCATGACCAGGTGCAAGAGCCATGGAAGTCACCGACAGTTCGTGGTCTGACACACAGTCTGTATGTGGGGTCTGTCGTTGGGCACCAAATGTTTATAGTCTCTTACCCCACCCACGATCGACCAAGATGGTTCGTGGTTTGACCTACGGACCATAGGTGAGGGCCAACAGCCAGTTAGAGGGAAATTGTTGTTGGGTCAACTTCAAACGGTCATAACTTTTAGTACAACAAGAATTAGGTGGCCCATGACCTATCAAATGATAGATAATTGAATCTTTTTTCCAACTTCATACGACAATGCTCCATCATGACATAGATATCTCTAGGCTTATGGTGTTTTCTCAACAAATTGAGGAGTCACAAATCAAGAAAAAAACTAGGGAGATGAAAAAAGCTAGGTCCATGAACAAGGTCAACCAAGGTTTAAAAAGAGATCTTCCAACCAAGATTCTTCAAGCACTCCTAGGGTTAACCAAGATAAAATTAGTGAGTTTCCATTTCCTAAACCTACTTGCACCAATTGTGGAAAGAAGCATCATAGAAAGTGCCTAGCGGGTACAAATGGGTGTTATGGTTGTGGAAAGAGTGATCACCAAGTGAAAGATTTCCCTACACTTACAACAAAAGGAATAGAGTCCAAGCAGTTTTTTATTAGTGGACCAGATCCCAATGCTCCATATCATGGTCGTTTCTATGCACTCCAGGCAAGAGAGAACAAAGGAGCCCTTTCGGATGAAGGCACCAGTAAGTTGGTAACTCCTTATAAGATGTAAATATTTTATTAAGGTCCATATGCTATTTGTTAGATTGTCATGTTAACCTTAGTATGGGTTTGCTCCCAAGGGAGAGGTGGTATGCTTAGAAAGTAAGATTTCTGAGAGTTCTGATGTCCTTATCACCTTCTTCTATTCCTATTTAAACTTGAGACCAAGAGCTCCTTGTGGTTTGTTTCATGTTTTGGATTCATGTGTGATTATGTGTTTCCATGGTCTCCTTATGTTATGCATGTTCTTGAGGAATTTATGATTAATGAGAAAATGAGTTTTTATGATTTTCATTCCTTATGTTGATGTGCATTTAGTATGAGTTGCCTATATGCTTCAGGAGATGAATTGTTAAGCATGCTTAAATGTGCTTCTGAGAATAATTTCATAATTTGCTTAATGATGTTATGATAAGCATGCTTTGAGTTGGAGAAGGTAGTTCCTCCAATGAAGTTGTGAAATGTTGAAATTTTCAAGCATAATGGGTTGTTAGATGTAGTTCCTACTTCTTTGTGTTGCATTGAGTATGTTGAGATGGAGTTGATGTTTCCTCCTTTGAATGGTGCATTATTTTGATGTGCATGCATGATGGGCTGCTAGTTTTGAGTCTTTAATTCCGTAAGATGTCTAAATCATCATTCGAGGACGAATGTTTCCAAGGGGGAGATAATGTAACACCTCAAAAATTAGTAGGTTAAACTAGAGCCTAAACGTGAGGATTAACGTCAAGGTACTTGTTAGACCCCGTAGTTTAGAAGACCATCTAAGGTTTGGTTGAGGGTCACAAGGGCAAGTGCCAATGCAAAAGGGTAAAAGCCTAAGCCAAAGGCCAAGGCTGCCCCAACCTTGGCAAGGTTCTACATCAAGTCCACGACCATCTTGACGACCAGTGGTCTTGACCATGGTTCGTGAAGGGTCTCGTGAAGACCCCTTAGGCTTGCGGGAGGCAAGGCCTTGAGGAAAATCTACTGCCTAAGGACCACGATCCACTTCACGTCAGTGGTCTTGACCATGGCTCGTGGGAAGGATCGTGGTCATGCCTTCAAATTGTGAAGGCCAAGACACAAAATCTTAGCCACTGCCCAAGGACCACGAGCAGGACCGCTCGTGAGCCCTGTCGTGGTTCCTCAGAGTGGGCTGGCTAGGGAGGATCTTCTTGGTAAATTCCTAATTAGTTAGTTAATTAATGGGGTCGATTTATATTGTTTTATTTCACATATATAAATGATTTTAATCCATTAAACACTCCATTTACTTCATTATTCCCAAAAACCCAAATAGTTCATCTTCTCCAAATATTCTCTCTCTAAAAGTTCCCAAAGAAAAAGAAGAAGATGTGGAGGCTAGGGCTTTTAGAACCAAGGTCTTTCTTCTCAAATTACTGGGAAAACTTCATCAAGTTATGGTGGATTTTCATCTATGGGTAGCTTTCACCCATAGAGTCCGTTCAAAACTTGATTTCAAAGCTTCTAAATTTCCCCAAAAGTTAGGGTTTCAATCTAAGTCATGGGTTCTCTTTCAAAACGTTTCTAATGGTTGATTTATGATGGATTATGGTTGAATTGATGTTTAATTGTTGATTTATGATGAAATCCCCCCAAGAACTCATGAATTTCCTATATTACTAAATTGTGACTTTATGATGTGGGTTGATTGATTATAAAAGCATATGAAGAGATTATCTCTATTTTCATTGATTTTGTTGAATCATGATATTTTCTCTATCTAATGTAGTAATTGTAGATGTTTGGTTTGGATGTGATTCATGGTCCTTGAAAGGCAAATTATAAGGGTATGTATATGTTTATGAGAATTATGTATGTGCTTATGATTTACTTAGAAAGTGAAGATCTTATGGCTATGGTGTAATTGTGGTATTGTTGGAAGATCATATGGCTATGGTGTAATTGTGGTATTGTTGAAAGATCATTCTCTTCATACCCTTACACATGACTATGCATGAAATGTCTATGACTATGATAACCTTGTTGTGTTTATTGAAAGGTTGTTCTCAATTATACACTAGTGAATGATGATGTTATGTTGTGAAAGGTTTCTTCAATGTAATGATACACCTTGAATTGGTACGCTTAGTGCATCCTCTTCTTGTGTAACTAAAGTATCTTAACTTAATGAACCTTGAATCGATAGACCTAATGGTGGTAGCCCTTTCAAAAATGATTAATGAAGTATTCTAAGGCTTTCTCTTGAATCGGTAGACCTAATGGTGGTAGCCCTTTCATGTGAGTAATAATGTTCTTTGGGTCGGTAGACCGAATGGTAGCCCTCTTAAGTATAATAATGTTATGGAGAATGAACTACTCTATGGGAATTTAATCCTTAGTACCGAGTGGATATTGTAAGGTGGGGAGCTCTCCCCATGTTAGGCCGAGTTTCTATGACCACCTTCCTTATCCCATAACTATGTGCCCTCATAGGTTATAGCTAGTGGATCCATGATGAGTCCATAAATTGGACTCATTAGGTATTTATTTTAATAGAAATAGTGTCCTCAAATGCTTATTTAGTCTAAATATCTGATGAAAACACTTAAGTTTCAGGTATTTTAAGTTTTAGTGGAAGCATGGACACTTAGGCGCAAAAAAGGAACAAAAAGATTGAAAACACTAAAGAAGCTGAAGCCAGAGCATCGCCAAGCATGCTTGGCGATTCACCGAAGGGATGCACTCCGCCCTTTGTTCCAGTACGCAAAGCTCTAAAGGAGAAGGATCAAAAAGGCGATGAAAGGAGGAGTCGATGTTTGACCGATCAGTTCCACGAAGTAGAAGTATACCGCTCAAAGATCCAAAATGCATAGATGTTGAAGGAAAACTACAAACGGCGATGAACTAGAAGAAGGAGAATCGTTGAGTCATTCGGTGTTCGCTACTAACCTCACCGAGCGATTTGCCAGCACTATTTTCTGAAGTCTATAAATGTTAAACTCTTCATTAATTTTAAGTGGGGAACAAGAGAGTCTGAACATTATTGTAATTTTTATTTTAGCTTTGATATTTTCTCTCAAGTTTGGAGAGGGGTTTTTGGAGGACTTGAAGAAGAAAGGAGTTCATTTTCCTCAAATTGGAAGTTGGTATTCTCCATTCTTCTTCCTTTGCTTATATCAAGGTTTAATTTGTTATACCCATTTGATTTTATTATCATTTTAGGTGTAATTGCTTATTTCTTATGTGTGGCTAAAAAACCCCATTCTTAGGGTGTGATTTAGCAAATATGTGTTAAGATTATTGTTGGGTTTTGCTTGTTGATAGGTTAGATGTATTTTAATGGTGATTTTACCTAGCGGTTGTGGTTTTATTTAATGGGTTTTTAGTTGCAAATAAAAAACCACCCATGTGTTTTTGGCTTGCTCGAGAGAGAGGTTGTGAAACCAAGATCGCTAGACTAATGGCCTAAGGAGTGGGTCGACATGAGGTTCAACCCGAGAGGGTAGGCCCTAGTCCTATATCCTAACACTCAGCTTGAGAGAATGAGTAGGATAAGGCGTAGGCTGGCCTTCATACGGGAAATGGGTGTCCGAGAGGGAACTTATTTCCATCTAAAGCTTATCCTAGTCACTATTATCTTGCAAATTTCCTATTGAAAGCTTGTACCCAACGATTTATATCAATATATATTTCGGTCACACCCCAAGAACTTCTCCCCATACTTGAATTTTCTCTTTATTTTTGTTGTTTTAGCTATACTTGTGAATAACCCCTATTGATATTTGACACTTTTGTGTCACCCCCTTTAATTTGCTATGCATTCACTCGTTAAAATCTATAGCTACGATTAGCTTTAGCACATTTGCGCTTAACCACTAATTTTCACACCCACTCCCTTGGGACTCGACCCCAACCCTTGGTAGTGTTCTTATACTATTGCACGAGCATAGACACTTGCATCGAAAGTTGTGTCGTTGATTATGCAAACATCAGTTCACCTAAGTAAATTACCGGTTCTATCTTAGGCAAGTAGACCAACTCTTTTCGCTGTAGGACATTACACCGGATTCCATGGTTTGCTCGCATGGTCTATGTCGGTTAGGGCTTATTCCCATCATGTGATATATGTGCTATGGTTACTCAATAGGTTCTATAAAGTATGGGTGGTAGTATGGGATGCCATCCATGTATTACACGAGTAGGCTTTGATAGTAGCTATGGTGTATTTCTCGAACGTTATAATGTCTAATGAAATGAATGTGCTTATAATGATGTTAATGAGAATGTTGACTTAAAGACTAGAGGTATTGATGAATGCTTAACTTGGATTGTTAATATGAGTTGCTTTCGTTGTTATGACTTATTGAATATGAATGTTCCTTGTGTATGGTGGCCTCAAAGGGGTACTTAGTATGAGTATTATTATGGGATGCCATTCATACATTGCACAAGTATAACTTAGGGTTTCCTAAGATGATGGTTCTATTATGTTGTAATGATTTATATGTCGAATATGCTTGTGTCCTATACTTTTATACTAAAGTTCATGATGTTCCTCAAATTTGACATATAGCATGGTTTTCAACTAAAATGCCCTTTTTAGCATGGTTTTTGCATGGCTACATACTTAGTGCATTTTTGTACTAACCCATATTTTCTACATTTTTCAGATGAATGTATGTTTCAGTATTTAAGGTCACCTTCCTTCTTGACTAAGCTTGGATTGATTATTCTCCAAAGCTAGTGGTGAGTCCTAATGGTTTAAAGACGAGAGTTGTTCATTTCTAGTTTATTTCATGTCATTTTATGTTTCAGACTATGTTGAAGGGTTGTGACCCTATCGTTATTTCAAAGTTGTATTAGATGGTGATGCAAGACAAAGTTAGACTTTCGCTATTTTTATATAAAGATTTCGATTGTATGGATAAAAATTTTTTAAATTCCGTACCATTTTCTTATGTCTTATGTTATGCATGCTATGAGGCTTGTATGAGGCTTTTTGGAGTCTTGTACGACGTGTTACGTCCGGGGTGTAGACTCGGGTCGTGATAAATAAGACCCTGGAATTAAGTCAGATTCTTGATTTGCTATATCTTGCTTAGACCTAGGGTTTTTAAGACCTGAGTTATTGGTTGTGATTTAGCTGTTGTAGTATTCTTAATCAGATTATCATATTTTCGCGAAATCATTGCTTAGTTCCTTGCATGAAACTCAGAACCCTAGTTGTGTAGATTCTCTTAGTTCATGAATTACACTTGCTAGGTCAGTTAAACATATATACATGCTCCAGTTTTGAATGTTTCATTGTCAGTACTTATATGTTACATTCTCATAGTTGCATGTCAGAATATTGAGCTATCCAGTATTTCAGTTATGTTATGTCATACACATTTCCAGTTGAGAGTAGGCTTAGCACCGAGTTGGACTAGGGTTAAGCATACCCTCATAGTCCTAGAACTACGTGCCCCCATAGGATTATAAGTCTCCTATGTGGGCATCAGATTTATTGATCACGACATTCATACCTTTATACCCCTGGCAAGGTATATTGGGTCCTCTCGATGGGGCGTATACATCAGACTTCGCATTTATCTTGCGTGATTCTATGTCGATTAATAGTAGCTCCACTGTCAGACTCTAGTATATTTGACCTGGTTTTTAGTTATACTTCAGTATTCAGTCTCAGCATGTTGAATTCATGTTTAGTACTTGGTCATTGCATTTAGCTCAGTTTTTAGTTATATTTTAGTATCTATGTTTCTATTCAGATTATGTCATGCTTAGTTATGTTTATTCAGCTATTACCTATATAATGTATGCTCAGTACATTCCACATACTGACACATACTCTGCGCTACATCCTCTTATGAAGTAGGTTCAGATGTTCAGCATCCAAATCATGCATAGATCGGTTCCCGATCCATATTCAATAGCTTTAGTGGTGAGTCTTCATACTTTAAGGACAATAGACATGTCTTTCATATTTAGGCTTTTATTTCACTTTTCAGCTTTTACTTGAGTTAGCTGGGTCAAGTCCTATCAACTCTAGTTAGTAGAGGCTTTTCATACATAGTATTAGATTCAGCTTTAGATTTGAGTTTGATCTTTCAGTTGTTATTAAACTCTTAGTACATTTCATATATTCAGACTAGTTGGGTATTCCTCACTTTCAGTTACCACTATTTTTGCTTTGCATAGTATCTCTTTATTCAGATTGATTTAGTATTCTTATGATATGCCAGCTTCACGGTTAGCTTGGATAACTCGTGATCCTAGGTCCCGTGTCTATGTTAAGGGGTAGCCTCAGGGTGTGAAAAACTTGGTATGAGAGCATTAGGTTCAAGAGTCCTAGGATTTCTGAAAGTCGCACTAAGTAGAGTCATTTTCATGTGTGAAGTGCACCACATATAATGAGAGGGAGACTACGAAGTCTTTTAGGAATAACTTCACTTTCTTGCTATTCTTATCTTGTGTGGTATGATCTCATTTCTAATTCTTCGTTATGCATTTGAGATCATGCCTCCTTATAGAGCTTATGAAATGAATGCTAATACATGTGATGCTAACGTAGTTCCTCCAGTCACAAACCATGAATGAGGTTGTGAATGCAGAATTCCAAAATGCAATCCAACTTTTGTCTCAGAGTGTAGTCAACTTAATCAATCAGCAGGTCCCAGTTCCTTTTAATACTAATGGTGGATCAATGGCGGCTAAAGTTTGAAATTTTGTCCGGATGAATCTTCCTGAGTTTCTAAGGTCGCATATTGGTGAGGACCCATAGAAATTTATTAATAAAGTTAAGAAAATCTTTAGAGTGATGCAAGTGACTGGTAATGATAGGGTAGAGTCGGAATCCTACCATCTTAAGGATGTGGCTCACATCTAATTTACGCAGTGGAAAGAAAATAGGGGTGCAGATATAACTCCTGTGACTTGGGATTGTTTTACTAGAGCTTTTCTGGTCAGGTTCTTTCCGAGAGAGTTGAAGGAGGCTAAAGCTCAGGAGTTCATGAATTTGAGGCAAGGTACCATGTTAGTCCAAGAGTACGGGCTAAAGTTCACTCAGCTCTCCAGGTATGCTCCACATATGGTTGCCGATTCAAGGGAACAAATGAGTAAGTTTCTATTTGGGTTATTCGACTTGGTGAAGACAAAGTGCATGAATGCTATGCTACTAGAGGATATGAATATCTCTAGGATTATGACTCATACTTAGCAAGTTGAGATAGATAAGCTTTGGGAAATAACTAAGGACAACAAGAAGGCTAAAACAGGGAATTATGAATACTCTCAGCAGAAGTTGGGCGGTGGTAATCGCTCACAATTTGTCAGAAGTCTACAGCCCTAGAACCTTCATCACCCAGTGCTCCATCCCCCAGGTTTCCATAGGATCAGAAAGGTCGAGGATCAGTCTCTAAGTCTCAGAAGAGTAATTCAAGCAACATGACTTTCCCAACTTTTACAAAGTATGGTAATAACTATTTGGGAGAGTGTCTTGCGGACAAGGAATGGTGCTTTGGGTGTGGTCTGTATGGCCATAGGTTTAAGGAATGCCCTTTTTCCAAGCAAGGCCAAGGAGGTAACAATAATAGGGCTCAGCCTACAGTTCCAGCAACTCCAGCTGGTCGTCCAACTCAGTAATGTACTTCATCTAGTACAGGTAGCGGTCAGCGCCAACTAGTGGCCTAAACTAAAGCTTGACGTGAGGGTTAGAGTCGTGAATTTAACCTCCTGTATTGAGTATGAAAGTTTTTCAAGGTAGAACGTCAAGGTACGACTCCCCATGGACAAACCAAGGGTCCTTAAGAAGGACCTTAGCAAACTGCCCAAGAAAGCAATCTAAGGCAGTGCACCCACAAATGGACACATTTCCCGTAGGGGGTCCATGCCACGTGGATAGCTTCGTGGGTTGGGGTCCCAAAGACACTACCTTAGACAACCACCCATGAAATATCAGCACTACTAGTTGATCCACCCATGACTCATGGGCATTTTCTCGTGGGTGAGGCAGAATGTTAACTTAGGTAGTTAAGTAAGAGATTAGTTGAACTTTCTGGAATTAATTAAAGGTTAAGTGGTGTCGTTTTAACCTTACTTAGACCACATATATAAAGCTTTTAGACCCTTAAATTCATTGATCTAGTCATTATTTCAACTCACCAAAAAGAACCCAATTTCGTCTCAAATATTCTCTCTAGAAGAAGAAGAAGAGGATCAGCTAAGTCAAGTCAAGACTTCATTATTGCAAGCTTTGTAAGACTTTATAATCAAGGTATGATAGCTTATTCATCCATGAATTCTTCCATCCATGGATTCCACTAGAATTCCCCTAATTGTGAAGATGAAATCCCCAATTCAAGTTAGGGTTCCTTCCAATATTGTGGGTTAAGCTGAATGTGGATCCAATTGAGTGGATACTGATTATTTATGATTGAATTAGTAGTGAATCATGTTATTATGATGAAATTACATATTTTCTATGCCTAACCCTAGTCTAATCGATGAAATTGAAGTAATGTGGGTTTATTCCTTGAAGAGGGAAATTGAGGATTTATAGATAATCTTCTAGGGTTGATGACATGTATAGTAATTGTTCAAGAATAAAAGCATGTATACATGAATTGAATTAGAATAATGTATATGTGATGGATCATGACTGGTAAGGCTTGAGATTGAAACTTTATGATGATATATGATTAGAATCACTTAAGAATTAAGGGGGAACTCTCACATAGAAGAGTCTGGGCTTTCCCAAAGTAGGTCTCATAAGATGGAATCCTTAACATAGAGAAGTCAGGGTTTCTAGTAGCAATCTCTGTATCCAATGAACTAAGACATGCTTAAAGAAGTATCTCCTAGTGTTCAAAAGTATTAATGAACTAAGTCATACTTGAAGAGATATCTCAAAGTGTTCAAGTTAGTAATAAACTTAGACATGCTTAATGAAGTATCTCATAGTGTTCAAAAGTAAAGAATAGGAACTAAGATGTGTTTAAAGAAGTATCTCCTAGTGTTCCAGTGTTTTAAAAGAGGGGCTAGTCCCCAACCAATAAGTATGATTATGATGATATAAAGTAGTACTTAGTGTGGGTGAGATTATGGGGTCTTATCCGTACATTGCACAAGTACGACTTGAGGTTACCTAAGATGTATTTCTCTTATATGATGTATGCTTATATTGGATTGTTGCTATAGTTGAATTCATTGATATACTTGACTAAAGGTGATAGATTCCCTTGTCTATGAGAAGTAAGCTAAGTATGAGTTCAAAGGATGATAAAGAGGTATGACGGCCTAAAAGTGGTACTTAGCATGGGTGGGATCATGGGGTCTCATCTATGTATTGTACAAGTATAACTTGAGCTTACTTATGAGATTTATCTTATGTTATGAAGATTTAAGTGTGGACTATGCTTATGGATATGTTGTATCTCCTATGTTTATGGATTATGCTTTATGATGACTTGTGCTTACATTTTGTCTATGTTGGAGATTATGCGTATGTCTTGTTTTGACTAACACTTATGTTATGCTCTTATGATGTTATGCTAGCTATCATATCAGTACATTTTATACTAACGCATACTCTTGCCTACATTCTTATCAAATGTAGGGTTCGGTGACATTTAGTTCCATTCTTGTGGCTAGGTTTCTAATAGAGTAAGGAGTTGAAGACTTGGTGAGTCCTCATAGCATTGAGGATGTGATCACCTTTTCTTTATGTCTTTCTTTTATGTTTTAGATTTTGTATGGGCTGCGTCCCAAATATGTATTCAAGTTGTTTTAGATGGCTTGAGACAATGTGTTATAGACTTTCGCTTGCTTTTATAAAAGACTTGGACTGTATGGGAAAATGTTTTAAATTTATGCATCATATATATGACTTTATGTTATGCTATGCTAAGTGGCTTAAATTAAGTCCTTCGGGGTTCTATGTGCCATGTTACATCTAGGGTGTACCCCTTGGTCGTGACAAACTTGGTAATCAGAGCACAAGGTTTAGAATAATTCTATATTGTCTCAAAACCATGTCAAATAGAGTTTTGTTCATAAGTGTGAAGCGCGCCAGATTTATGAATGGGAAGCTATTAGATTATTAGGAAATCTTACTTCTTTATTCTTTAAGTCGTGCTATAGAGTTTGGCTCTATTAGGTCTTTCTCCTAATCTGTGCCCTATGGTTTTCAGGATATGACTACTATAAGGGCTAATGCTAGAAGGAATAAGGGAGACAATGTGGAGCAAGAAGTTCCTCTCCAAGCTCCTCCTCAAGTTACAATTAATCCTTCGGTTATGTCAAATGCGGAGATTAGGTCGACTTTTAATTTTAAATATTGACTCAAGCCATGACTACACAAGTCAGTAGAGAGGTTGTAGCTCCGGTAACCCAATAGTGGGTATGGTTGCTTCAAGGGTGAGGGATTTTATACGGATGAACCCTATAGAGTTTTATGGCACCAAAGTGTAAGAGGATCCTAAGGGGTTTGTAGATGAGGTTTATAAGGTACTTGCTATCATAGGGGTGATTTCTGTAGAAAAGGCGGAGCTAGCCGCTTAGCAATTGAAAGATGTGGCTCAAGTATAGTACGAACAATAGAACGAATGGAGGTCGGTAGGAGCGGGTCCAATAGAGTGGAAAGTGCTTAAATTGGCATTTCTTGATAGGTTCTTTCCCCGAGAGTTGAGGGAAGCTAAGGTACAAGAATTCATTAACCTTAGGCAAGGTAGCATCAGTGTTAAGTAGTATTCCTTGAAATTTACCTAACTATCCAAGTATGCTCCATCTATTGTGGCGAATTCGAGGGATATGATGAGGAGGATTTTGAAGGGCATATTTGACATGGTAGGACAAAAATGTTGTACGGAAATGCTCCTTCATGATATGGATATATCACGTCTTATGGTGTATGCCCAACAAATTGAGGAGTCAAAACTCAAGGAAAAGAATACGGAGGTGAAAAGAGCTAGAACTGGTGATGATAACTTCTCCAATGCTAGGTGCGATAGACAAGGTATACCTAAGTTTAAACAAAGGTATTCCAGTCAAGATTCTCCAAATACCCCTAGGTTTAACCAAGAGAAGGGTAGTGAGTCTCCATTTCCTAAGCCTACTTGTACCAAGCGTGGGAACAAAATGAGGTATTGCCCGGTGCTTAAGGCTAAGGAAAGAGAGGATATGAAAGTGGCTTCTAGTGGTTCGTATAGGAATGCTCCAAAGAATAATAGGTTATATTCTCTCCAAGCTAAAGGTGAACAGGAGTGTCCCCAGGATGTGACTACCGGTATGTATTTTATGCTTTATTAGATTTCGGTATTGTTTGGTCTTTTGTGACTTTATATGTTAGACTTTGATGTTTTCTTAAGTATGAGTGGGCTACATTATTGTTTGGTCTTTGGGTAGGTTGACGAAGACTTGAGGAATAGGGTGCTTAAGTAATGCCTAGATGGGGTAGTTGAGTAGACTCCTATGAGGGGTATTAGTATAGTTCACCATGGTTTAGAGTCATCTTGTGTGATGAATATGAAAGTTTAGTGATAACTTGATCCGACCTTAGAATTGAGAGAGATGGTGCTTAGAAAGTCCACCTAGGCTTACTCCCAAGGGGTAGATGGTGTGTGTAGATAGCAAAGTCATTGTGTGGCCATGATTTCTTTATTTGTACATTCATGAAAAAAGCTTTAATCTTGATAGAAATGACTTATGTGCATTGTTTTTCCTCATGTTGTAATGCATTGAGTAGAGTTGCCTATAGAACTTAATGAGGTGAATAGATGAGCATGCCTTAGTTCGGAGTTGAGAGATTCCTCCTTGAATGAATGCTTTTTTTGAGTAAATTGCATATGAGCTCCATTAGTGTGTTGATCATGTTTTAGCTAGGAGATGGTCGTTCCTCCTTGAACATGACTAGTTATGAGAATTTCTTGCATACTGGGTTGTTAGATGTAGTTCCTACTTTCTTGTGGTGCATTGAGTATGTTTGAGATGGAGTTGATGTTACCTTCTTTGAATTATAAATTACGTTGATGTTTCATGCATGATGGGCTGCTAGTCTTGAGTCTTTACTTCCGTAAGATGCCTAGAGTGTCATTTGAAGATGAATGCTCCCAAGGGGAGATATTGTAACACCCAGGAAACTAGTAGGCTAAACTAGAGCTTGACGTGAGAGTTAGAGTCGTGAATTTAACCTCTCGTACTTAGAATGAAGGGTTTTGTAACACTTGGAAAATAGTAGGCTAAACTAGGGCTTGACCTGAGGATTAGAGTCGTTAAGTTAGCTTCGTGTACTTAGAGTGAAGGGTTTCAGGGTAGAACGTCAAGGTACGACTCCCCAAGGACCAACCAAGGGTCCTTGAGGAGGACCCTAGGAATGCCCTAAAAGCTTCCCAAAAACAATCCACCCACCTAAAGGGACCCACGCCCCATGGGTGAGGGGTTATGGGTCAGGGTACAAGAAGTGAGATTGCATACCACCACCCACGGATGACCAGTAAGCCCCGTGGGTCCACCCACAGCCAGTGGGCGTGGTCTCGTGGGTGAGGCAGTGGACAGGTCTTAGGTGGTTAAGTGAGGGTATTATGGAACTTTCTGAAATTAATTAGGGGTTAACTGGTGTCATTTTATTAGAGTTTAGACCACCTATATAAAGCTATTAGACCCCTAAATTCATTGATCCTGGACATTAATTCAACTCACCCAAAAGAAACCCAATTCCCTCCAAGAAATTCTCTCTAGAAAGAAAAGAAGAAGAAAAGAAACAAGCTAGGCTAAGTCAAGACTCCATTATTGCAAGATTTGTAGGGCTTTATAATCAAGGTATGATAGCTTATTCATCCATGTATTCTTCCATCCATGGAGCCGCCAAGAATTCCCCCAATTTTGAAGATGAACCCCAATTCTAGTTAGGGTTTCTTCCTATATTGTGGGTGTTGTTGTATGTTTATCCAATCGAGTGGATAATGATAAATTATGATATAATTAGTATTAAATCATGTTATTATGAATAAATTACATGTTTTCTATGCCTAACCCTAATCTAATTGATGAAATTTAAGTAATGTGGGTTTATGCCTTGAAAGGTGAAATTGAGAATTTAGAGATAATCTTCTAGGATTGATGACATGTATAGTAATTTTTCAAGAATAAAATCATATATACATGAAATGAATTAGAATAATGTATATGTGATGGATCATTACTAGTAAGGCTTTAGATTGAACATTTATAGACATATGACTAGAATCTCTTAATAATGAAGCAAGTTATGAGAATGCCTTGAAATCTTGGTATGTATGATGATTGTAAGAAGTAAAGCTTTATGATTAAGGCTTGTAATAATGAATGTTTATTTGTAGGGATTTGAGAGTAAAGTTAATATGTTGAGTTATGTATGTGTAATTTCCCGGAAACTAGCGAGTTCTAGAGCTTTTAGTAAGAGTTTCGGAGTGTTGTGTGAGGATTAAAACTCGTAAAAATGAATCCCGTACTTAGAATGGAGTTTTAGGGGTAAGGGCGTCAAGGTACGACCCCCCAAGAACCATCCAAGGGGTCCTTGAGGAGCACCCCAAACCAGACTAAAAAATTGTCAAAAACAGTCCACTCATGCTTGGCCACCTACTGGTCGTAGGTGGACCCACGCCCCATAGGTGTGGGTCGTGGGTCAAGGCCTGCCAAGTTGAGTCTCTGACCATAACCTAAGGAGGTACAATACCCCTCGTAGGCCAACCCACGGTCCGTGGGTGGTGGTCTCGTAGGTCAACACAAATTTTGAGTTTTAGGTTTTAGTTAGGGCTTTAGGGTTAAGATAGTAATTAATTAGGATTTAAGGTAGGTCGGTTAGTTAGTTATTTAACCACCTATATAAGCTTAATATTCCCTTAAAACTAAGTCATTAACTCATTCATCTAAGACCCCTAAATCCTCTCAAGAATTCTCTCTCTAAAAGAAGAAGAAGAGAAGAGGAAAGATTTCCTCCATTGATTCAAGCTTGGTTAGGGATTTGAAAAGAGGTATGTTTATCTTATTCATCTATGTGTTCTTCCCCCATAGAGGCCCCTTTAGTTTTCCCCCAATTGTAAAATCAAAAACCCAATTCTAGCTAGGGTTGTGCTTACATTGTGGGTAGAGTTTGGGTATGATTCCAATCTAGTGGATAATACCCAATTATGATTAATTTAGCTTTGTTTAATGATATTATGATGAATTCATGTGATTTCTATGGTAAACCCTAGTCTAATTTGATGGATGTGGTATTTGTGGGTTTATGCCATTAGAGGTGAAATAGAAAGTTCATAGGTGATCTTCTTAAATCAATGTCTTATGTAATAATTGATCAAGATTATGAATACATGGACATAAATTGAACTAGATTCTATTCTATATGATTGATCTTGACTTGTAATGATGAAATTGAACCTTTAAGGTAAATTATGACTACAATCACCTAGTATCAAAGAATGTGGTTGAATGCCTTGTAATCTAGGTTCATAATATACTTCTATGATGTAGAGTTATTGAGAATGAATACTCATGGTTTTGAATGTTGATCACTAGGCATTTAGAGTGAAGCTAACTTGATTAACTTTGGATTCTAAGGCTTTGAGAGTAAAACCTACATGTGAATCCAAGGCCAATGAATAAAGTTGTGTTGAGAGACCTCTACCTACTTAATTCACCTTATGAATCATAGATGGTAGGAAGTGATAGAATCACTTAGTTCATGATGCTATCCTTGTCTAATGTAGAATTTTAGACATGATATTAAGTATGAATATGGAATTAACATGAAAGAGTTCTCACATAGTAATGATTCTAGGGTTGAAGAACTTCTCCTACCTAATTGAACCTAAGGCTAGAGAGCCTTTATACCTAGGTCATGGATGGTGATAGTTGCTCACAAATGGTCTAAAAGAGGTATTAGCATGGATTGGTTGTCAAGAACACCTTTCCATAAACTTGAGTCAAAGTAGAGACTTCATGATTATCTTATGGAATTTATGCCTAGCGCCGATTGGATATTGAAATGAGATGGAGGTTCCCACCTAGTTGAGTTTGGGCTTTCATAGAGGTTCCCACCTAGTTTAGTTTGGGCTTCCCATATAGGATCTCTCACCTAGAAGAGTCCGGATTTCCCCAAGTATGTCTCATGATATCGAAGCCTCACCTAGTGGAGTTTGGGTTTCTAGCAATCTTCGTATCCCATAACTATATGCCCCGTAGGAAAGTTAGCTTGTGGATCTGACTAAGCTAACAAACAATCCTAAATTAGGCAAGTGGACCAACCCTTGATGGTGTGGGTAACACATTGAGATATCATATGATAGCTCATATGTTCTTATGTTAGTTAAGGCTATATCCCAATTAAACAAGATTGGTAATGAACTAAGATTATGCTCAATGTAGAATTTCCTAGAGTTCAAACCTCAATGTAGAATCTCCTAGAGTCCAATGCAAGTAATGGTCTAAGATTTGTGATTGAAGGAGCATCTCCTACAAATCAAACCAAGTGAACTAAGAGTATGCTTTAAGTAGCATCTCCAAGAGTTCAAATATGATGAACTAAGATTATGCTTGTGGAAGCATCTCCTAGGGTTCAACCTTAATGAACTAAGATGTACTTAGTACAATATTTCCTAGGGTTCTAAGTAATGAGGAACTAAGATAAGCTAGTGAAGTACCTCAAATGTTTTAGAGTATAAATGGACTTAGACATGCTTAAGGTAGTGCCTCATAGAGTTCATCAAGATAATGAACCTAGACATGCTAAAAGAAGTATCTCACAGGGTCCAACCCAATAATGAACTAAGATCATGCATTAAGTAGCATCTCCAAGAATTCAAACATGATGAACTGAGATGTACCTAGTATAGTATCTTTTAGGGTTCAAAACAAGAAGGAACTAACATAGACTTAGTAAAGTGTCTCTTAGAGTTACCATGCTTTCAAAACGGGCTAGTCTCTAATTAAGGAACATGATTATGATGACCTAAAAAAGTACTTAGTATGAGTGGTAGTATGGGATGCTACTCATGCATTGCACAAGTATGACTAAAGGTTACCTAATGAGTGTTGTTTTAGATGAGTTATGCTTGATGGAGTGTTTCTATAGATGCCTTCCAAGATAGGATTGACTAGAGGTGATAATTCCTTTGTCTACTTGATGTAAGCCAGTAGTGAT
This sequence comes from Solanum commersonii, assembly GCA_029007595.1. Classification (NCBI taxonomy): domain Eukaryota; kingdom Viridiplantae; phylum Streptophyta; class Magnoliopsida; order Solanales; family Solanaceae; genus Solanum; species Solanum commersonii. The sequence goes on from JAJTWQ010000033.1 coordinate 1,483,964, forward strand.
ACCAAAGGAGGGTGAATATGACTAGGATGACTTCAAGGTTCTTCTTAGTGTGAAGGGTATTATGGGATGCTTTTCATATATTGCACAAGTGTACTTTGAAGTTACTTAGAAGTGTGGTGCCCTTATGGTAGAAATGCTTAAGTTTAGCCATGCCTATAGACCATGATTAAGATGAACAAAATGGGATACTAGGCTTGTGTGGTATTATGGGATGCTATTCATGCTTTGCAGTTGTATGCTTTTGAGGTTACTTGAGAATGGTGCTATTATGGTATAGATGAATAAGAGTCAATTATGTTTATCTGATTATGACTTATCTCCTATGCTCATTAATTATGTCTTATGTTGACTTATGATTATATGATGCTTATGTTGGAGATTATGTTATGACTATGTTGATTATGTTTTAACTATGTTGATTATGATATGACCATGTTATTATCTCTTATGCTTATGTCTTATGTTGACTAACCATTTTTAGATGCTCTTATGATGTTGTGCTAGTTTTCATACTTGGTACATTTTGTACTAATGCATATTTCCTAAATTCTAATCAAATGTAGGATCTTGGAGATTGAGTTCATTTGGAGGCAAGGTTTCTAAGGTGCAAGAAGAGTTGAAAATCTTGGTGAGTCCTCATAGCTTCGAGGACAAAACCCATCTTACCTTTATGTCTTTAATTTTCATGTTGAGACTATTGTATGGACTATGTCCCAAGAGTTAAATCTAAAAGTTGTGTTAGATGGTTTGAGACAAAGTGTAGAAAGACTTCCGCTTGCTTTTATGAAAAATGACTTTGATTGTAAAAGTTTTAAATTTTCCCATATTTTAGTTCTATTACCTATGTTATGATGCTAATGGCTTGTATAAGACCCCTTCAGGGTCAAGTACGCCATGTTACGTCTAGGAGGTACCCCTGGGTCGTGACAATATGTAATCGCTTTGAGAGTGAAGCCTATAAGATAATGGTAGACTAGTAGATATCATTGGTGTGGTAGGACTTTACCCACCTCATCTACCTTATGAATGTTTGAATGCCTAAAGTAATAGAATTAATTGAAACATGGATTGGTTGTCAAGGACATCCCTCCATGAGTCATGAGTTAAGTAAGGCTTAATAACTAGTCAAAGGGGTGTATGTTGTTCCGAATGGTATTTGACAATGAGATGGAGGTTCAAACATAGTTGGGTCCGGGTCTCCAAGAGAAAGGATGCTCACACCTAGTTGAGTCTGGGCTTCCAAAGTAAAGGGGGAACTCTCATATAGTAGAGTCCGGGTTTTCCCAAAGTAGGTCTCATAGGATAGAAACCTTCACATAAAAAAGTACAGGTTGCTAGTAGCGATCTCCATATCCAATGAACTAATACATACTTGAAAAGTTATTTCCAAGTGTTCAAAAGCATTAATGAACTAAGACATGCTTGAGGAAGCATGTCCAAGAGTTCAAATACCTAATGAACTTAGACATGCTTAATAAAGTATCTCATAGTGTTCAAGTTAATATTGAACTTACACATGCTTGAAGAAGTATCTCATAATGTTCAAAGTAAAGAAGAGGGACCAAGATGTGCTTAAAGAAGTATTTCCTAGTGTTCCAATGTTTTAAAAGAGGGATTAGTCCCGAAATCAAGAAGTATGAGTATGATGACCTAAGAGTGGTACTTAGTATGGATGGGATTATGGGGTCTTATCCATGCATTGCACAAGTATGACTTATGGTTACCCAGAAAGTGTTTCTTTTATATGATTTATGTTTAGATCGGATTGTTCTATCGTTGCCTTCCTTGTTATGATTCACTAAAGGTGAGATTCCCTTGTCTATGAGAATTAAGCTAATGATGAGATCAAATATGGTAAGAATGTATGATGGTATAAGGTGGTACTTGGTGTGGGTGAGATTATGGGGTCTTATCCAAGCATTGCACAAGTATGACTGGAAGCTACTTATAATATGAAGGACTAAAGGTTGACTAACGCTTATATTATGCCTATGTTGGAGATTATGCCTATGACTATGTTTTTGTCTTTTATGCTTATAGTTTATGTTTCATTAAATATATCTTATGATTATGGCATATGACTTATCTTGACTAACCCTTATGTTATGCTCTTACGATATTATGCTAGCTATCATATTTAGTACATTTTGTACTAACTGTCATGACCCGGGGTTACCCCCTAGAAGTAACATGGCGTAATTGACCTTGAAAGGGTCGCATACAAGCCCTTAGCACATTCTTAACATAAGATAATAGAAAATATGGGAAAATTTAAATCTTTTACAATCGAAGTCATTTTTCATAAAAGCAAACGGAAGACTTTCTAGACTTTGTCTCAAACCATATAATACAACTTTTAGAATAAACTTTTGGGACACAACCCATATAATAGTCTTAACATGAAAATAAAAGACATAAAGCTAAGGTGGGTTTCTTCCTCGAAGTTATGACGACTCACCAAGATCTTCAACTCTTCAAGATCCTTGAAACCTAGCCTCCAAAGCAACTCAATCTCCTCAACCCTACATTTGATTAGAATGTAGGCAATATACGTTAGTACAAAATGTACCAAGTATGGAATCTATCATAACATCATAAGAGCATCTCAACATGGTTAGTCAATACAATGCATAAACATAAGAGATAATAATAGAAACATCATAGTCATAGGAAAATCTCCAATATAAGCATCATATGAACACAAGTCAACATAAGACATAGTTAATGAGAATAGGAGATAAGTCATAACAATATAAGCACAATTGACTTTTAGTCATCAATACCATAATAGAACCATTCTCAAGTAACCTCAAAAGCATACAAGTGCAAAGCATGAATAGCATCTCATAATACCACCCAAGCCTAGAATCCCTTTTTGTCATCCTAATTATGGTCTATAGGCATGGTTAAACCTTAAGCCTTTCTACCATAAGGGCACCATACTTCTAAGTAACTTCAAAGCACACTTGTGAAATGTATAAAACGCATCCCATAATACCCTCCACACTAAGCATAACCTTGAAGTCATCCTAGTCATATTCACCCTCCTTTGGTATCACTATTGCCTTACTTCAAGTAGACAAAGGAATTATCACCTCTAGTCAATTCTATCTTGGAAGGCATCTATAGTGACAATCCATCAAGCAACACTCACATAAGACAACACTCATAAGGTAACCTTTAGTCAGACTTGTGCAAGGCATGAGTAGGATACCATACTACTACTCATACTAAGTACTTCTTTAGGTTGTCATACTCATGTTCCTTAACTTAGAGACTAGCCCTATTTTCAAAGAATTGGAACTCTAGAAGACACTTTACTAAGTTTATCCTAGTTCTTCTTGTTTTGAACCCTAAGAGATTCTATACTAGGTACATCTTAGTTCATTATAAAGTTGGACCTATGAGATACTTCTTTTACCATGTCTAGGTTCATTTATCATTATGGACTCTATGAGATACTTCTTTAAGTATAGCTAAGTCTATTTCTACTCTTGACATTATGAGGTACTTTACTAACTTGTCTCAGTCCCTCATTACTTAGAACCCTAGGAAATACTACACAAAGTACATCTTAGTTCATAAACATTGAACCCTAGGAAATGCTACTTAAAGCATAATCTTAGTTCATTAAGTTTGGTCTCTAGGAGATGTTTCTTCAAGAACAATCTTAGACCATTATTTGCATTGGACTCTAGTAGATGCTACATTATGCATAATCTTAGCCCATAGGTTTAAACTCTAGCAAATGCTACATTAAGCATAATCTTAGTTCATTACCAATCTTGTTTATTTGGGATATAGCCTTAACCGACATGAGAACATATGATCTCTTATGGTGTTACACACACCATCAAGGGTTGGTCCACTTGCCAAGGTGGAACCGGTTTGTTAGCTTAGTTGGATCCACTAGCTAACTTCCTATGGGGTATGTAGTTAAGAAATATGGAGATTATTACTAGAAACCCAAACTCCACTAGGTGAGGCTTCCATCTCATGAGACACACTTGGGGAAATCAATACTCTTCTAGGTGAGAGATCCCATGTAGAAAGCCCAAACTATGCTAGGTGGGAACCTCCATGAAAGCCCAAACTTATCTAGGTAGGAACCTCCATTTAATTTCAATATCCTCTCGGTGATAGGCATAAATCCCACAAGATAATCATTAAGTCTCTACTTGGACTCAAGTTAATGGAAAGGTGTTCTTGACCACCAACCCATGCTAATACCTCTTTTAGACCATGTGTGAACAACTATCACAATCCATGACCTAGGTATAAAGGATCTCTAGACTTAGGTTCTATTAGTTAGGAGAAGTTCTTCAACCCTTACTGTGTGAGAAGTCTTTCATGTTAAGTTCATATTCATGTTTAGTATCATGTCTAGAATTCTTCATTAGACAAGGATTACATTATGACCTAAGTGATTCTATCACTTCCTACCATATATGATTCATATGGTGATCTAGGTAGGTTAAGGTCTCTCAACACAATTCTAATCATTTGCCTTGGATTCATATGTAGGTTTTACTCTCAAAGCCTTAGAATCCTATGTTAACATGTTAGCTTCACTCTAAAGCCCTAGCTATTAGGATCACAACCATACTCCCAAGGTTTCTTTCTTAATCTCTTATTTATACCTAGATTTCAAGGTAATTTGATCACATCTCTCATTACTAGGTGATTCTAGTCTAAATTGATCATAAAGGTTCAATTATAACTTTACAAGTCATGATCAACCATATACAATAGGGTCTAGTTCAATTCATGTTTATATGATCCTAACTTTTAATAATTACAACACCTAACATTGAATTAGGAAGATCACATATGAACCTTCAACCTTGCCTCTAATGGCATAAACCCACAAAGATCACAATCATCAATTTAGAATAGGGTTCATCATAGAAATAACATGAATTCATCATAATATCATTAAAAAAAAAATACAATTCAATCATAATTGGATGCTATCCACTAGATTTGAATCACATCCAAGCCCTACCCATAATGCAATCATAACCCTAGCTAGAATTGGGTTTTTGAGTTCACAATTGGGGGGGATCTATGGGGGCTCCATGGGTGGAAGAACCCATCGATGAATAATCTTCACATACCTTTGATCAAAGTCCTAATCCAAGCTTGAATCCATGGATAAAACTCGACCTAGTTGTTGCCCCAACTTCGTCTTCTTCCTTGCTTCTAGAGAGAGAACTTCTTGAGAGTAATTTGGGGGTTCTAAGATGAATGAGCTATTAGGTATTTATAGGTGGTTATTTAAATTCTTAACTGACCCCCTAAGCCCTTAATTAATTAACTAACTTAATTCCTAATCACCAACTTAAAACTAAAAAGCTGGAAATTGGCAGCATCTATGAGACCCCTATCCACAGACCGTGGATGGATTTACTGGACATGGTTTGGTGTCGTGGTTTGGGTCAAAGACTCATATTTTTCAGGCCAACTCAAGCCTGACCAACACCCATGACCTACGGGGAGTAGGTTGATCTAAGGGGTATCAATAGGGGTCGTGGATCAAGCTGTTTTGACAGCTTTTTGGGCAGTGTTGGGGTCCTCCTCAAGGACCCCTTGGGTGGTCCTTGGGGAACCGTACCCGGACGTTTAACCCCTAAACATGTCATTCTAAGTATGGGAGTCATTCCTATGAGTTTTAACCCTCATACGACACTCCAAAACTCCACTACAAGACTCTACAACACACTTGTTCAACTCACTAGTTTCCGGGGTGTTACAATATCCCCCACTTGGGAGCATTCGTCCTCGAATGACACTTCAAACACTTTATAAAGTCTAAACTCTAACTTAGCAGCCCATTATGCATGTACTACATCTAGTATGCACACAACCAAGGAAAACTTCAATTCAAAACCAAACTCACTCAAAGTAACTCTAGGAAGTAGGACTACTTCTACCAACCCAAAAATGCATCAAATTCTATATCTACTCTTTTAAAGGAGAAACTACCATCTCCTTGCTAATACATGTTCATCACATGCTCCTGGAGCCTAAATGCACATTACTTCTCAAAAGCATCCATTCATTAAGGAAATCTTTCAACTCCCACTAGGGCATGCTCACTACTCAACTCATGAAGTCTATATGCAAGTCTAAAAATGTACTACAACATGAGAGAAAGAACAATGCATATAAGCCATTTCTAATAAGACCTAAGCATTTTCATGAAAATGTATGTAAGGAAATCATGGCAACACATAAAGTGCACAATAACCCTACTAGATAGGCACACTATCCCCCACTTGGGAGTAAGCCTACACAAACTTTTCTAAACATCATGTATGATAAAATAACTTCAAAATCCAACATAACAAGTCATAAAAGACAAGAAATCTGGAAAATTTGCTAAAGCATGAAACACATACCGGAAGGGACATTAGGAGATCACTCTTGATCTTCTCTAGATTGGAGAGCATAAAACCTATGATCACTTGGGAGCATTAGACTTGGCCTCCCTCCCTTTAACCATAAGGATTGGACAATCTCTCTTCTTGTGACCCTCACTACCACAACCATAGCACCCCTCATTTCCGGCTAAACACTCACCATAATGCTTTCTTCAACACTTGGAGCAAGTAGGCTTAAGCAACATGGATTCACTATTAATCCCTCTTAGAGGTTTAAGTTTAGACACCCTCTTTTGGTTGTAAAGTTTTCGTTGGGTCCTAGGTTGATCATATCCCTCGGAGCTAGAATTGGGGAAATCTCCATCATCGGTTCTAGGACTCTTAGCTTCCCTATCTTTCTTCCTAAGCTTTGGCTCCTCAACTTGTTGAGCATAAACCATCAACCTTGAGATATTCATGTTGTCATGGAGCATTGCCGCACGGCACTCTTCTTCAATAGCATCGGACACACCGGTAACAAAGCGACTCATCTCATCCCTTGGATTAGAAACCAAAAAGGGGGCTTATTTGGACAACTTAGTGAATTTCAAGGAGTATTCTTGGACACTCATACCTCATTTGTGAAGGTTGATAAACTTCTCAACTTTGGCTTCCCTCTTCTCACGGGGGAAAAACCTATCAAAGAAGGCCTTCTTAAATACTTCCCAACTTATGGGACCCGCCTTTATAGGCCTATTGTCCTTCCATTGAGTGTGCCATACTTGGGCGACATCTTTCAATTGATACCCGGCCAACTCGGCTTTCTAAATGGAAATGAGCCTCATTACCTCCACTATCTTGTAGACCTCCTCTAAAAACTCTTATGGGTCTTCATTCATTTTGGAACCCAAGAAGATAGGATGGTTCATCCTAGTAAAATCTCTTAACCGTGAGGCCATGGTACTCACATTGGGCTCTACCCAAGGCCTAACTTCTTGTTTGGCTTGAGCCGTTAGGGCTTGAGCTTGAGTGGTGACGGCTTGAGTTTGAACCGTCATGAGTTGGGTCAAAGTTTGAAAAGCCGCCATTTTCTCCACTTTAGTCATGACCCATTCATCATTAGGAACTTGAGGAGGAACTTGAGGAGGAACTTGGAGAGGAACCTCTTGCTCCTCATCACCTTCCTCATTTCTCCTAGCATTAGCCCTAGTATTAGCCATAACCTGAAAAACCATACGGTAAAGGTTAGGAGAAAGACCTACTAGATCTGAACTCTATAGAACGACATAGAGAAAGAAGAAATAAAGATTTTCCTAACGTCCTATAGCCTCTCAACCATAGATGTGTCACGACTCACACCGATGAACAAGACTCTACTAGACATGGTTTGAGACATCCTAAAATTTATCCCAAAACCTTATGCTCTAATACCAAGTTTGTCATGACCCGGGGTTACCTCTTAGAAGTAACACGGTGTAATTGACCCCGAAGGGGTCGCATACAAGCCCTTAGCACATTCTTAACATAAGATAATAGAAAATATGAGAAAATTTAAAACTTTTACAATCGAAGTCATTTTTCATAAAAGCAAACGAAAGACTTTCTAGACTTTGTCTCAAACCATCTAATATAACTTTTAGAATAAACTCTTAGGACATAGCCCATACAATAGTCTTAACATGAAAATAAAAGACATAAAGGTAAGGTGGATTTTGTCATCAAAGCTATGAGGACTCACCAAGATCTTCAACTCTTCTAGATCCTTGAAAACCTAGCCTCCAAAGCAACTCAATCTCATCAACCCTACATTTGATTAGAATCTAGGCAATATGAGTTAGTACAAAATGTACCAAGTATGGAAGCTAGCACAACATCATAAGAATATCTCAAAATGGTTAGTCAATATAAGACATAAACATAAGAGATAATAACAGAAATAGCATAGTCATAGCAAAATCTCCAAATATAAGCATCATAGGAACACAAGACAACATAAAACATAGTTAATGAGCATAGGAGATAACTCATAACAATATAAGCACAATTGACTCTTAGTCATCAATACAATAATAAAACCATTCTCAAGTAACCTCAAAAGCATACAGCTGCAAAGCATGAATTACATCCCACAATACCACTCAAACCTAGTATCCCTTTTTGGTCATCCTAATCATGGTCTATAGGAATGGCTAAATCTTAAGCCTTTCTACCATAAGGGCACCATACTTCTAAGTAACTTCAAAGTACACTTGTACAATGTATAAAAAGCATCCCATAATACCCTCAACACTAAGCAGAACCTTGAAGTCATCCTAGTCATATTCACCCTCCTTTGGTATCACTACGGGCTTACATCAAGTTGACAAAGGAATTATCACCTCTAGTCAATCCTATCTTGGAAAGCATCTATAGTAACAATCCATCAAACATCACTCACGTAAGACAACATTCATAAGGTAACCTTTAGTTATACTTGTGCAAGGCATGAGTAGCATCCCATACTACTACTCCTACTAAGTACTTCTTTAGGTCATCATACTCAATTTCCTTAACTTAGAGACTAGCCCTATTTTCAAAGCATTGGAACTCTAGGAGACACTTCACTAAGTTTATCCTAGTTCTTCTTGTTTTGAACCCTAAGAGATTTTATACTAGGTACATCTTAGTTCATTATAAAGTTGGACCATATGAGATACTTCTTTTAGCATTTCTATGTTCATTTATCATTATGGACTCTATGAGATACTTCTTTAATCATATATAAGTCAATTTATACTCTTGACATTATGAGGTACTTTACTAATTTATCTTAGTCCTCATTACTTAGAACCCTAGGATATACTACACTAAGTACATCTTAGTTCATTAAGACTAAACCCTAGGAAATGCTACTTTAAGCATAACCTTAGTTCATTAAGTTTGGTCTCTAGGAGATGCTTCTTAAAGAACAATCTTAGACCATTATTTGCATTGGACTCTAGGAGATGCTACATTATGCATAATCTTAGCCCATGAAGTTTGAACTCTAGGAGATGCAACACTAAGCACAATCTTAGTTCATTACCAATCTTGTTTATTTGGGATATAGCCTTAACTGACATGAGAACATATGATCTCTCATGGTGATACCCACACCATCAAGGGTTGATCCACTTTCCAAGGTGGAACCGGTTTGTTAGCTTAGTTGGATCCACTAGCTAACTTCCTACGGGGCATATAGTTAAGAGATACAGAGATTTCTACGAGAAAACCCAAACTCTACTAGGTGAGGCTTCCATCTCATGAGATATACTTGGGGAAATCGGTACTCTTCTAGGTGAGAGATCCCATGTGGGAAGCCTAAACTATGCTAGGTGGGAACCTCCATGAAAGCCTAAACTCATCTAGGTGGGAACCTCCATCTCATTTAAATATCATCTCGGTGCTAGGCATAAATCCCGCAAGAAAATCATTAAGTCTCTACTTGGACTCAAGTTAATGGAAAGGTGTTCTTGACCACCAAACCATGCTAATACCTCTTTTAGACCGTGTGTGAATAACTATCACAATCCATGACCCAGGTAAAAAGGCTCTTTAGCCTTAGGTTCAATTAGTTAGGAGAAGTACTTAAACCCTAGAACCATTACTAAGTGAGAAATATTTCATGTTAAGTTCATTTTTATGTTGAGCATCATGTATAGAATTCTTCATTAGACAAGTATTACATTATGACCTAAGTGATTCTATCACTTCCTACCATCTATGATTCATATGGTGATCTAGGTAGTAAACGTCTCTCAACCCAATTCTAATCATTAGCCTTGGATTCATATGCAGGTTTTACTCTCAATGCCTTAGAATCCTATGTTAACATGTTAGCTTCACTCTAAATCCCTAGCTATTAGGATCACAACCATATTCCCAAGGTTTCTTTCTTAATATCTTCTTTATACCTAGTTTCAAGGTAATTTCATCACATCTCTCATTACTAGGTGATTCTAGTCTTAATTGATCATAAAGGTTCAATTCTAACTTTACAAGTCAAGCTCAACTATATAAAATTGATTCTAGTTCAATTCATGATTATATAATCCTAACTTTTATCAATTACAACACCTAACATTGAATTAAGAAGATCACATATGAACCTTCAACCTTGCCTCTGATGTGATAAACCCACAAAGATCACAATCATCAATTTAGATTAAGGTTCATCATAGAAATCACATGAATTCATCATAATATCATTAAAAAATGAAAAATAAATCATAATTGGATGCTACCCACTAGATTGGAATCACATCTAAGCCCTACCCACGATGTAATCACAAACCTAGCTAGAATTGGGTTTTTGAGTTCACAATTGGGGGGGAATCTATGGGGGCTCCATGGGTGGAATAACCCATGGATGATTAATCTTCACATACCTTTGATCAAATCCCTAAACCAATCTTGAATCAATGGAGAAAACTCGACCTAGTTGCTGCCCCAAATTCTTCTTCTTCCTTGCTTCTAGAGAGAGAACTTCTTGAGAGTAATTTGGGGGTTCTAAGATTAATGAGCTAATGACTTAGATTTAGGGTCTTATTAGGTATTTATAGGTAGTTATTTAACTACTTAACCTACCCTCTAATCCCTTAATTAATTAACTAACTTAATTCCTAATCACCAACTTAAAACTAAAAAGCTGGAAATTGGCAGCATCTACGAGACCCCATCCATGGACCATGGATGGGTCTACTGGACATGGTTTGGTATCGTGGTTTGGGTCAGAGACTAATATTTTGCAGGACAACTCAGGTCTGACCTATACCCATGACCTACGGGGCGTAGGTTGATCTAAGGGGAGTCAATAGGGGTCGTGGATCAATCTGTTTTGACATCTTTTTGGGCAGTGGTGGGGCCCTCCTCAAGGACCCCTTGGGTGGTCTTTGGGGATTCGTACCCAGACGTTTAACCCCTAAACATGTCATTCTAAGTATGAGAGTCTTTGCTATGAGTTTTAACCCTCATTCAACACTCCAAAACTCCACTACAAGACTCTACAACACACTAGTTCAACTGACTAGTTTGTGGGGTGTTACACTTACACATACTCTTGCCTACATACTCATCAAATGTAGGGTTCGGCGATTTTGAGTTCCATCTTCAAGGATAAGTTCATAGTATAGCAAGGAGTTAAAGACTTAGTGATTCCTCATAGCATCGAGGATTTGATCACATTTCATTTATGTATTTCTTTTATGTTTTAGACTTTTGTATGGACTGTGTCCCAAAGATATTCATCTTCTAGATAGTTTGAGACAGGTGTAATAAGACTTCTGCTTTGCTTTTATAAAGACTTTCCTTGTATGGAAAATGTTTTAAAAATTTTGCACTTTTCTATTATCTTATGTTATGATATGCTCAATGGCTTACATGGATTCCATCGGAGTTTGATGTGCCATGTTACATCTAGGGTGTACCCCAAGGTCATGACAGGTTTCAGGGTAAAACGTCAAAGTACGACTCCCCAAGGACCAACCAAGGGTCCTTGAGAAGGACCCTAGCAAACTGCCAAAGAAAGTAGCCCAAGGTAGTGCACCCACGCGGGGGTCCACGCCACGTGGATGGCTTCGTGGGTCAGGGTCCCAAAGACACTGCCTCAGACCACTACCCATGATTGACTAGCACGCTTCATGGGTCCATCCATAGCCCGTGGGCGTGGTCTCCTGGGTGAGGCAGAATGTTGACTTAGGTGGTTAAGTGATGGATTAGTGGAACTTTCTGAAATTAATTAAGGGTTAAGTGGTGTTATTTTAACCTTACTTATACCACTTATATAAAGCTTTTAGACCCCTAAATTCATTGATCCTAGTCATTATTTTAACTCACCAAAAAGAACCCAATTCCCTCTCAAATATTCTCTGAAGAAGAAGAAGAAGCTAGGTCAAGTCAAGACTCCATTGTTGCAAGCTTTGTAAGGCTTTAAATCAAGGTATGATAGCTTATTCATCCATGGATATTCCATCCATGGAGTCCCCTAGAATTCCCCCAATTGTGAAGATGAAATCCCCAATTCAAGTTAGGGTTCCTTCCAATATTATGGGTTAAGTTGAATATGGATCCAATTGAGCGGATATTGATTGTTTATGATTGCATTACTAGTGAATCATGTTATTATGATGAAATTACATGTTTTTTATGCCTAACCTTAGTCGAATTGATGAAATTGAAGTAATGTGGGTTTATACCTTAAAGAAAGAAATTGAGGATTTAGATATAGTCTTCTAGAGTTGATGACATGTATAGTAATTTTTCAAGAATAAAAGCATTTAGACATGAATTGAATTAGAATAATGTATACGTGATGGATCATGACTATTAAGGCTTGATATTGAACCTTTATGATGATATATGATTAGAATCACTTAAGAATGAAGCATGTGATTAGAATGCCTTGTAATCTAGGTATGTAAAATGATGGTAAGAAGTAAAGCTTTGAGAGTAGGGCTTGTGGTCATGAATGTGGATTGCTAGGGCTTGAGAGTAAAGATAATATGTTGAATTATGCTTGTAATGGTTTTGAGAGTAAAGCCTATATAAGAATGGTAGACTAGTAGATATCATTGTTGTGGAAGAACTTTACCCACCTCATCTACGTTATGAATGTCAAAATGCATAAAGTGATAGAATCACTTGAAACATCGATTGGTTGTCAAGGACATCCCTCTATTAGTTATGAGTTAAGTAAGGCTTAATAACTAGTCTAAGGGTTATATGATTGGCCCTAATGGATATTGACAATGAGATGGAGGCTCACACCTAGTTGAGTTCGAGCTTCCAAAATAAAGAAGGCTCACCTAGTTGAGTCCGGGCATCCAAAGTAAAGGAGGCTCACACCTAGTTGAGTCTGGGCTTCTTAAGTAAAGGGGGAACTCTCACATAGTAGAGTCCAGGTTTTTCCAAAGTAGGTCTCATGAGATGGAAGCCTTCACATAGAGAAGTTTGGGTTTCTAGTAGCAATCTTCATATCCAATGAACTAAGACATGCTTAAAGAAGTATCTCCTAGTGTTCAAAAGCATTAATAAACTAAGACATACTAGAAGAGGTATCTCATAGTGTTCAAGTTAATAATGAACTTAGACAGGCTTAATGAAGTATCTCATAGTGTTCAAACTAATAATGAACTAAGACATGCTTGAAGAAGTATCTCATAGTGTTCAAAAGTAAAGTAGAGGAACTATGATGTGCTTAAAGAAGTATCTCCTACTGTTCCAATCTTTTAAAGGAGGGGATAGTCCCCAACCAAGAAATATGATTATGATGACCTAAAGTAGTACTTAGTGTGGGTGAGATTATGGGGTCTTATCCATACATTGCACAAGTACGACTTGAGGTTACCTAAGAAGTGCTTCTCTTATATGATGTATGGTTATATTGGATTGTTGCTATAGTTGCCTTCCTTGAGATGCTTGACTAAAGGTGAGAGATTCCTTGTCTATGAGAAGTAATCTAAGTATGAGATCAAAGGATGATAAAAAGGAATGATGGCCTAAAAGTGGTACTTAGCATGGGTGGAATTATAGGGTCTCATCTATGCATTGCACAAGTATGACTTGAGGTTACTTATAAGGTTTATCTTATGTTATGAAGATTTAAGTATGGACTATGCTTATGGATATGTTGTATCTCCTATGTTTATGGATTATGCCTTATGACACCATCAACTTAAATTTGTTGTTTGTTCTCAAGCGACGCACTAAGACTCTAAACGACACTTGTATAGAAGCAAACATTCAAGCACAAGCAATCAAATGGCTTTCTATCCCAACTCCCTTTTCGAGTGCAAATTTCTTCTCTTAGACTCAACAAGCTAACTCATACGGATCAAGATATGATAAAGATCGACCAATAGACACATACATACACCGTTTCACTATCACCAAGGTGCCAACTCTCCGATATTGTAACTAATGCCCTTACTTCAAACGAAATCCCTTTTTCACACCATGAATATGATTTTGATTACAAGGATTCATTCAACACTCACGCTCAGAAGTAACTTCAAGTACAGTTAGTGCTCAATGCCATAGGCTTGCCCTTATTTTCACTGCATAGACTCTCCAAACTAGTTGTTAGGATCACTGTAGGACTTTCTTAGGTTGTAACGTAGGCTCAGGGTCAACTTTTTAGTGACTTTCTTCCCTCCTTGACATTACATTAGGATTTTTACCTCTTTTTTGCCCTATTTTTGACATCTTACTTTTTTTCTTTCCCTTAACTCTTTTCAACCATGGATGTGACTTTTGACTTTGTAGCTCTTTATTTTTCACTTTCTTTTTTTTCTTACATTTTTTTTCTTTATTTTTCACCACTCTTACTTGTCATCTCTTTATTCTTTATCATAAAGTCACATCCTGTACCATCTTTCTTTTTCTCTTTTCAACACCAAACTCTTTTCATACCCATTTTTCTTTCGGATTTCTCTTTCATAGCCACCCTCAACTTATAGATTTTCCATTAGTTGAGGTGCACAATATCCGATGTTGGATTAGGGCCAAGATTGAGATCACCTTTTTCATTAGCCACCCTCAACTTAGGCTTTTGGCCTAAGTCAAGGTGCATATGTCCAAGGAGGGACCGGGGCCAAAACACTAGATTAGGGGAAGGTGAGTTAAGGGCTTAGAAAGAAATGGTCACTTGGATCAACGGGAACATCTATTTCATTTGGTTGGATTCTTTTAGGCAATTAGTGGACTTATTAGAACAAGGGCCTATGATCACTTCCTAGCCTCTAGCGTTGATTATCTTAGCAGGACTAACCGAGTAAGTTCTAGATTGGCACAAACCTATCTGAACAATTCAACTCTTCTCACTGACTCTTGGCATATTGTCACATTATCAGATTATCAGTTACCCAGTTCAAGTTTAGCTTAAGTCATGTAGTCAAGTTGGTTCATTATCATGTCATATTAAGAGCCAACACATTCAACTCATTCTAGCCTACAGATTTTAGCACATATCACAATTTTTGGACGGCTATCTTTTTTTTCATTCTTGATTATGCCATCATGCTTCATTCTTTCTCATGCTTTTACACATACAATCCTAACATATGCCAGTTCAACAAAAATTAAAACAGTCTCTTAGGGAAAAAGAACACATGCAAGAAAACCCCAAGAGAGGATCATGAGTTGGTTACTCAGACTTCACCCTATCACTCACAATCCATTTACCCCACCCCAACGAAATAGAGTGCAATTGTCCCCAGTGCACAAAAAGTAAAGAGTAAAGGATTGGGTGAA
The DNA here is from genome assembly GCA_029007595.1 of Solanum commersonii. NCBI lineage: Eukaryota > Viridiplantae > Streptophyta > Magnoliopsida > Solanales > Solanaceae > Solanum > Solanum commersonii. The sequence continues at coordinate 1,499,593 of JAJTWQ010000033.1, forward strand.
GCAAACTTGTCGCGCATAGCACCAAAGACTTATCAACAAGTGGGTGGGTCCGGTTTGAATGTGGGGGATGAATATAAAAATGAAGGGTTATATTTAAAAGTTGTCCGGGTCAGGTCAGGCAAACCCTAGGTTTGGACGCCCGAAACCTCGTCGACGGGCCGTAGGTCGGGTCCATAGGTCACTCAACACTTAGAAAAATTTAGGGAACTTACCTAGGGACCGTCGATGAGGTCCGTAGACCTCTGCACCAAACATTTTCTGCAAATTTTTCTTTTCATCCCTGCACATGTAGCAACCGTTAGGCCTTTCTTTTTACATTTTTTGGACACTTTTTAAACACGGACCCTATGCTATATCTACCGAACACTAAAATAAAATAAAGCACCTATCTAACAAAATACAGAAAAGCACATAAACAAAGAAAACTACTAAACCAAAAAGACAAAACCAATAGTTGGCAAGATTGCACATCTCGGGTTGCCTCCCAAGAAGCGCTTGATTTAACGTCGCAAAATGACGCAAGCCTCTTGATTACTCAGACTTCATCAAGATAGTAGGCCTCAACCACTTATTGCACATTCTCCACTTTTCCCATATAGACCTTAATCCTTTTCCCGTTTACCTTAAACCTTGTTCCCTCACTATTTTTAAGCTCAACCGCTCAGTGAGGGAGAACTTGCGTGACTAAGAATGGCCTGGTCCACTTGGAATTGAGCTTGCCTGGAAACAAGCGCAATCTAGAGTTGAATAGAAGCACAAGATCACCCACAACAAATTCTCGCTTTTCAATCATTTGATCATGATACTTCTTCATCTTCTCCTTGTACAAGGCTGAACTTTCATAAGCTCTTAAGCGAAACTCATCAAGCACATTCAAGTCGCTCATTCTCTGATTTGATGCAGCGCCCCAATCCAAATTTATCTTCTTTAACGCCCACATAGCCTTATGCTCTAGCTCTACCGGCAAATGGCAAGACTTCCCATATACAAGTTGGTAGGGGGACATACCTATGGGAGTCTTGAATGCGGTGCGATAGGCCCATAGAGTATCATCAAGCTTCTTTGACCAATCAATTCTATTTGCATTCACAGTCTTAGCCAAAATCTGCTTGATCTCTCTGTTGGACACTTCAACTTGCCCACTAGACTGTGAATGGTAAGGAGTGGACACATTGTGGAGGACACCCATAATTCTTAAGTAGCGCTTTGAACAACTTATTACAAAAGTGGGAACCTCCATCGCTGATAATCGCCCTAGGTGCACCAAATCTGGAGAAGATACATTTTTTCAGGAATGCGGTGACACTTTTACCTTCATAGTTGGAAAGTGCAATTTGTTCCACCCACTTCGACATATAATCAACCACAATAAGAATATACTTCATCCCGTGTGAACTCACAAATAGACCCATAAAATCAATTCCCCATACATCAAACAACTCTATCACCAATATCGGATCCATAGGAAGCTCTTGTCTCTTTGAAATTCCTCTTTCTCTTTGGCAACGGTCACACGATTTGGCGAAATCATGAGCATCTTGGTGGATGGTAGGCCAGTAATACCCACTGCAAAATTTTATGTGCAGTCTGAATACCACTATGATGCCCACCAACAGGCGATGAGTAAGATGCCTCTAGTTTACTCAACATCTCGACTTCGGGCACACAGCGACAAATAATCCCATCAGCACAACTATGGTACAACTAAGGCTCATCCCAAAAGAATTTCTTCACATCATGCATAAACTTTTTTCTTTGGTGAAAAGACAAATTCGATGGCACCAGATCACTTGCCAAGTAGTTAGCAAAGTCTGCGAACCAAGGAATTAGATCATCAGAAGCAGCCAATACCTGTTCATCTGGAAAAGCATCATTGTTTTCAAACCTATCACCAAGCTTGAGCATAGCTTCTTCCTCCAATCTGGACAAGTGATCGGCAACCTGATTTTTAGTCCCTTTTTTATCATTCACCACAAAATCGAACTCTTGCAGCAACAACACCCATTAATCAACCTTGATTTTGCATCTTTCTTAGCCATCAAATACCTCAATGCAGAATGGTCAGTATGCACTATGACCTTAGTACCAAGCAAGTAGGATCAAAATTTCTCGAATGAGAAAACCACCACAAGAAGCTCTTGTTCAATCACTGTATAGTTATTTTGGGCCAAATTTAGAGCTTTGCTAGCATAATAAATAGGATGAAGAATCTTCTCTTGCCTCTGCCTCAATACCACACCAAGCACCACTCCACTCGCATCACACATTACCTCAAATGGTTGCCCCCAATCTGGTGAAATAATGATAGGTGCGAAAACTAGCTTTTCCTTCAACTCTCCAAATGCTCTCAGGCAAGCATCATCAAAAATCAAACTTATACTCCTTTTTGAGCAGTTTGCATAATAGATGTGCAATTTTGGAGAAATACTTGATGAACCTCCTATAGAAACTTGCATGCCCAAGAAAACTGCTAACACCTTCAACAGAGATAGGTGGTGGAAGGTTTTATATTGCCTCGACTTTTGCTCTTTCAACCTCAATACCCTTCTCAGAAATCCGATGACCCAGAACTATCCCCTCTTTCACCATGAAGTGGCACTTTTCCCAATTTATCACAAGATTGCACTCTTCACACCGTTTAAGTACTTCGGCCAAATGGTCTAAACAACGATCAAAAGAGTCACCTACCACAGAGAAATCATCCTTAAATACCTCAATAGTGTCCTCCACCATATCAAAAAATATTGACATCATACAACGCTGGAAGGTCACTAGAGCATTACACAACCCAAATGGCATCCGTTTGAAGGCGAAAGTCCCATAAGGGCAAGTGAAGGTGGTCTTCTCTTGATCTTCTGGAGCTATGGAAATCTAATTGTAGCTTGAATAACCATCAAGAAAGAAATACCAAACCTTCCCAGCAAGTCGGTCCAGTATTTGATCCATGAACGGCATAGGGAAGTGGTCATTTTCTATCCAAGCATTTAATTTATGGTAGTTCATGCAAACCCTCCATCCAGTCACAGACCGCATCGAAACAAGCTCATTTCTCTCATTAGGTACCACAACAATCCCACCTTTCTTAGGCACACACTAAATAGGACACACCCAACTATCTACAATTGGATACATAACTCTAGCATCTAACCACTTGATGATTTCCTTCTTAACTACCTCTTGCATAGGCGGATTAAGTCTTCTCTGGTGCTCAATACTAGGCTTGTGATCAGGCATGAGTTGGATTTTATGAGAACAAATGCCAGGAGGAATCCCAATAATGTCTGCAATAGTCCACCCAATAGGACGCTTGAACCTTTTCAACGCGGAAACCAATGCCTCAACTTGTGCCACATTCAAATATGCCACAATGATGACCAGTAAAGTACCATTTATTCCCAGGAATACATACCTCAAATATTATGGTAGTGCCTTAAGCTCCAATCTCGGATCCTCTTCAATAGACGGTCTTGCAGCTGGAGAGTCGCGATTCTTTATGTCTAACTCAAATTTCTTTGGTTTTGAACGGAATTCAAACCTATCAAGTGCGTCGACCAATTCATCTTAGTCTTCAATCCCATCACCCTCAAAGTTCATCATTACCACTGCTAGTGCATCAACACCTAACCTCTCTTCAATAGACACCTCAGAACCACTCTCTACACTATGTGTCACCACAAATACTGATTTGATCTCACTACTTTGCTTTATGGACCTATAGATAGTGAAAGTTGCCTCTTCATTATTCAATTTGAACTTCATCTGCCCCTTTTCCATATCGACCAACACACGCCCAGTGGCAAGGAATGGTCTCCTAAGAATGACGGGAACCTCAAAATCAACCTCACAGTCAACAATCACAAAATCCACAAGAAATATAAAAGACTCCACTTTCACAAGCACATTGTAGAGAACGCCAATGGGCTTCTTCATAGTTCTATTGGCCATGAGTAGTCGCATCGCAGTCAGTTTTGGAATCCCTAAACCAACTTCTTGTAAATAGACAATGGCATAAGATTGATACTCGCACCCAAATCGCACAATGCTTTCGCAAAATGTAGTAATCCATGGTACAAGGAATAGTGAAGGTACCAGGATCCTTCTTTTTCTATACAAGGGACTTGTAGCAATAGCACTACAATGTTGCAACGTATTATCATCTTCAAAACTCATGGCCCGTTTCTTAGTTACCAAGTATTTCATAAAATTTGCATACACAGGCATTCGCTTCAAAGCTTCTATCAACGGCACATTGATGGAAAGCTGCTTCAACATACTAATAAACTTTTGGTATTTACCTTCTTCAGTCTTCTTCACTAACCTCTGTGGGAAGGGAGGTGGAGGTCTAGGCATGGGGACAACTTTCTGGGTTATCATTACTTCCTTCTCTATAGCATTCTCAGACTCTCCAGTAACGTTGGTCACATCGTTATCTTTACTAACTTCAACTTCAACCTCAGACGGCATAGGTGGATCAATGGTCTGCTTACCCCCTTGAGTAGTGACTGACATACAATTCCCATCATTCTTCAGATTTTGGATGGTGTTGCTAGGAAGTGTTCCAGGTTGACGTTTGTTTATTGTAGTCGATAACTGATTCATCTGCTGCTCAAGATGCTTGATTGACACTACATGGGCATCAACTTTTTGACCAATACCATACAAGTCATTTCGCATCTCCTTCACATTCTCATCAGTCGAATCAAACTTATTCATCATCTTCTACATCATATCCTCAATACGTGACATATTACCTCCAGTTTCCCTACTACCATATTCTTGATTTTGAGAAGGAACAAGGTCCAACCCTATCATTTTTGTTGCCATAGTGTTTCGATTGTAGTTGTTATCGCGATTGTAGTTCCCATCCCGGACATATGGACCCTCCCAGTTGTAGTTATCATAGTTCTAACCTTGGTTTCCTTGACCTTGGCACCAATTATCCGTATTGTAACCTTGGGTGTTGGCTCGAAAACCCCCCGTCTGATTATTCACCGCATAAGTATCCTCTTCATAGTAGCACTCCTCAACCAATGGTGGATTTCTAGTCAAATAGCTCACAACATTTACCTTTTCAGTACCTCCGCTCACATACTTCAACACCAACCACAGTTCGGTCCTCATCTAAGCCATCTCCTCAAGAATATCATCGGCAGATTGATTAGATTTAGCTTGAAATACAAGCGTGTTTCTCCCAGTATATAACTTTCTAGTGCTCCAAGCTTTATTATTCTGGGAAATCTTCTCCAATTTCTCAGCAATCTCCTCAAAAGTGCACTCACCATATGATCCTCCTGCGATAGTATCAAGCACCACCTTACTATTGTCATCTTGACCTCGATAGAAGTATTCCTTCAGTGACTCGTCATCAATGCAGTGATTCGGGACACCTCTTATGAATGCAGTGAACTTGTCCCAAGAACTACTCACAGACTCTCCAGGTAGTGCTACGAAGTTGTTGAGTTTATCTTTGTGGTTCAGCTTCTTTGACACTGGAAAGTATTTTACCAAGAACATATCACGTAATTGTTCCCAAGTGTAGATTGAGTTATAAGGAAACTCAGTAAACCATACAGCAGCATCACCAGTCAGTGATAGAGGGAAGACTCTCAACCCAATGACATCTATGTCTAACTCTGATCAACCCACGAAACTCTTGCAAACACTCCTCAACTTGGCCATGTGCCCATGTGGATCCTCCGATGCTGAACCAGAGAACAAACCCCTCACTGTAAGCACCTGCATCAGACTGCTAGTCACCATGAATGTATGCCCTGGAGGTAACGGAGGTAGAATAATAGGTCCTTCAGATTCAACAATGTTGAAGTTGACCCTATATTTATCACGCAGCCTTGGTTATGCTGGATTTTATGCCCTCAAGGCATGTCCCAGTAAATTTTCACTCTGAGCCTGAGCATTCTCATTACCAACCGTAGGAGGCTGCAACTCAACCCAATCACCTAGCTCTCCTCCAATAGGATTGATTGGGACTCCTTGATTATTCATTCTTCGCAAATTTCTATTCAATTCTGGGTCATAAGGAGTCAGTGGTTCACCTTGACTCCATGTACTTGGCATACACTAGAGTAGGAACCTGAGAAAAATAAAAATAAAAGAAAAAGTAAAATTTGGAAATAATTGACTAAAGTTCAATAATGTAGTTAAACTTAATCTAAGAGCCTTATTCCCCGGCAGCAGCGCCAAAATTTGATACGCTCAAATTACACCTCCCTAAAGAAGTGTAAGCGATCATTATCAAGTAAATAACCTAACTAGTAGGTTGGGGTTGATCCCACGAGGAATATGGTTTAGACTTAAACTTAACTTATGATTATATTCGTTTAGTCAACGTATTTCCAAAACAAGTAAGTAAAAGGGGAGGGGGGATTTGTTAAACAAATGCTTGATTGTAGTTAAGTAACAAGTGAGCAGGATTCAAACTTTGTTGTTATTAATGAGAGAAAGTAACTAGGGTGTACGTGTTCCCCAAAAGCTCATAACGCGGTAATCCTAGTAATAGTAATCATTTCCTAGTGTATTACATGCAAAGTGATAAATTAGGTATCTCTAATTCCTTGGTCAGGCAACTAGAGAATTTCACCCCGCACCTTAGTCTGGGTACGTGTGTATAATTTACTAACCCTTACTTTTACCTCATATTAGGCATCAAATCAATGTATGGCTTAGTTTTCACCCTCGCAACAATTGAAATTAGACTATCAGATAGTATCACATTAAATCTATGTTGATAATTTTTTTCTTATTAACTACCTCCTTGGTCCGACAAGTAGCAACAAGGCGAGTTCTAACGTTGGCCACCGTTAAAAAGACTTCTGAACGAAAAAATTATCAATGCATGTAATAACACTATTCAAGAATTACTTAGTTATTATTCATACGTTGTCAATCGCTCATGGTTCCCACAACCCTAGTTGTAGATTCATAGTAGCAAGAACACAATTCATATTTTTAGATGAAGAAATCATGAACTTACGTAATGAGAAGAAGAAACCCAAAATCTAAACTTGAATTTCAAAGTCAAAATCTTTAAAACGAACTTAGGAAATCAAGAATTGCTAATATTGCAAGTTAATCTCCAAAGCCAAAAACTAGAACTAAAGTAATAAGGTCTAACCCCCAAAAATGAGGTTTACATGCCTTATATATAGAAAAATATGTCCCAAATAAAAAGGAAATGAAATAAGGAAATGAAGTTTCTGGACACGATTTCGATCTAGGACACTGACCTACGATCCATAGGTCCCTTCCGTGGTTTGGGACTTAAGCAAATATCCAAAGCTCAAAATCTTCGCATCTCAGTAACATTTGACGTCTCAGCAGGACGGACCGTGGTTCGATCCACGGTCCATAGATCCTCCTCCATAGATCCATACTTAGACTTTCAACATTAGGTATTGGAATCCCCTTCTCTGAATCATTTGATAGAACTGTAGGACTGCCCGTAGGTCGATCTATGGTCCATCACTTGTAACTGTGGTTCCACACTTGGTCAAGAATTCCCTAATTTTCCTTCAAGCCATGCCTATCCATCTACACCTACTATCTACGGACCGCGACTGGACCTATGGTTCGTAGATCACATCCGTAGATTCCCTTTTCTGCACATTCTTCAGTTGTGTCTCTTAACTTCCACGTCCAAACTTATTTCCAACAAACATGATAAAAACACATTAATACCAATACAAAATAGCCCTAGACACACAAAACTTTTAAGTAAAATGTATTACAAATACCGTAAACTCACGGTATAGCACTTATGATGACTTGTGCTTACATTATGTCTATGTTGGCGATTATGCTTATGTCTTGTGTTAACTAACGCTTATGTTATGCTCTTATGATGTTATGCTAGCTATCATATTTAGTACATTTTGTACTAACGCATACTCTTTCCAAAATTCTTATCAAATGTAGGGTCCGACGATATTGAGTTCCATTCTCGTGGCTTGATTTCTAGTAGAGCAAAGGAGTTGAATACTTGGTGAGTCCTCATAGCATCGAGGATGAGATCACCTTCCCTTTATGTCTTTCTTTTATGCTTTAGACTTTCGTATGGGCTGCGTCCCAAAAATGTATTCAAGTTGCTTTAGATGATTTGAGACAAAGTGTTATGGACTTCCGCTTGCTTTTATAAAAGACTTTGATTGTATGGGAAAATATTTTAAGTTTCTGCATCATTTCTATTGTTTTGTGTCATGATATGCTAAGTGGCTTACATTGAGTCCTTCGGGGTCCTATGTGCCATGTTACATCTAGGGTGTACCCCTAGGTCGTGACACCAAAACATGTTGTATGCTCTCCAAGATCGCCATGACCATGAAGATTCTCCTGTTGTGGTCACTTGTACGTTACGAGACTTTCATTTAGATGTTTATGCATTGTTAGATCCAGGGGATACTATTTCCTTTGTAACTCCCTATATAGGAGTAAACTTCGGTGTCAGTCTAGAAACTCTTTCAAAACCCATCTTAGTCTCTACTCTAGTTAAAGAACCAATTATAGCTAGACGGGTATACAAAAATTGCCCTGTCACAGTCTCTCAGAAAGTCACCTCAGTAGATATTTTAGAGTTAGAAATGGTAGACTTTGATATCATTCTAGGCATGGATTGGTTACATTCATATTATTCATCAGTCGATTGTAGAACTAGGATCGTTCAGTTTCAATTTTCAAATGAGCTAGTCTTAGAATGGAAGGGTAGTAGCTCAGTGCCCGTAGGTCGATTTATCTCTTATCTTAAGGCCAAAAAGATGATCACTAAAGGGTATGTCTATCATCTTGTTCAGGTTAAGGATTCAAACTCCAAAACCCCAACTCTTGAGTCAGTTCCAGTAGTAAATGAGTTTCCGGAAGTGTTTCCAGAATATCTTCCCGGAGTTCCTCCCGAAAGGGAAATCAACTTTGGAATTGATCTCCTTCCAGATACCCAACCTATTTTCATTCCCTCTTACAGAATGGCTCCAGCTGAGCTTACGTAGTTGAAAGACCTTCTAGATAAGGGCCTAGTATTTCCCCATGGGTGTTCCAGTGTTCTTCGTGAAAAACAAAGATGGTTCTCTCAGAATGTGCATTGACTATCGTCAGTTGAACAAAGTCACAATCAAGAATAAGTATCCTATCCCCATGTTTGATGACTTAATTGACCAACTTCAGGGTGCTAGTTATTTCTCGAAGATAGACCTCATATACGGCTATCATCAACTCAGAGTTAGAGATAGTGATATTTAGAAAACAGCCTTCAGGACTCGATATGGTCATTATGAATTTGTTGTTATGTCTTTTGGACTAACAAATGCTCCTCCAGCTTTTATGGACTTAATGAAGAGGGTGTTCAAATAGTATTTGGATTTGTTCTTTATTTTCTTTATTGATGATATCCTTATATATTCTCAAAATGAGGAGGAGCATACGACTCATTTGAGAGTTGTTCTATAAGCTCTTAAATATCGCCAGTTATTCGCTAAGTTCAGTAAATGTGAATTCTGGTTACGGTCAATCACTTTCCTTGGTCATGTGGTATCTAGCGAAGGAATCCAAGTGGATTGACAGAAAATCAAGGCAGTGAAACAATGGCCCAAACCCACCTCTCCAATATATATCAAATGTTTCTTGGGTTTGGCTGGTTATTACAGGAGATTTGTTGTAGGATTTTCATCCATAGTTTCCCCATTGACCAAGTTGACTCAGAAAAAGGTTAAGTTTCAGTGGTTAGATAGGTGTGAGAAAAGTTTCTCAAACATTAGGTTGACTACACATTTTTGTCTTGACTCTACCAGATGGTTCAAACGGTTATGTGATTTATTGTGATGCATCTAGGGTTGGCCTAGGTTGTGTGTTGATGCACCGAGGTAAGGTCATAGCTTATGCTTCTAGACAACTTAAGGTCCATGAGAAGAACTACCCGACTCATGACCTCGAGCTTGCAGCTATAGTATTTTCCCTAAAGATTTGGAGACATTACATGTATATTGTTCACATAGATTTGTTCAAAATTATAAGAACCTTCAGTATGTGTTCACCCAGAAAGAGTTAAATCTTCGTCAAAGGAGATAGCTTGAACTCCTCAAGGACTATGATATGAATGTGCTTTACCATCCTAGTAAGGCCAATGTAGTGGATGATGCTCTCAACAGACCATCTATAGGTAGTGTAGCACATGTTGAGGAAGAAAAGAGGGAACTAGCAAAAGATGTTCACCGGCTTGTTTGCTTAGAAGCTAGTCTTATAGACATGTCAAATGGTGGTGTGATAGTTTAGAATAAATCTGAATCTTCATTGGCAGTGGAAGTTAAGGAAAAACAAGATAGTGATCCTATATTACTTCAGTAGAAGGCATAGTTCATTAGCACAAAGTAGAAGTTTTCTCCCAAGGGGCAGGTGGTGTTGTGTTTCGTTATTAGCATCGCTTATATGTTCCTAATGTGGGTGAGTTAAGGTAGCAGATCCATACAGAAGCCCATAATTAGAGATATTCAAATATACTGTGATCTGCGAGAAGTCTTTTGGTGGAACGTCATGAAGAGAGACATAGCACATTGTGTGGCTAAGTGTCCTAATTGTCAATAGGTTAATGTAGAACATCATAAACCATGAGGTATGACTCAAGAGATTAACATTCCTACATGGAAGTGGGAAGAAATAAACATGGACTTCATTACGGGTTTACCTCATACTCGCAGAGAGCATAACTCCATTTGGGTGATAGTGGATAGAGTTACTAAGTCCGCTCACTTCTTGGTTGTCAAGACTACAAATTCAGCGGAGGATTACGCTTAACTCTACATTAATGAGATATTTAGGTTGCATGGGTTCCTTTGTCTGTTATCTCAGATAGAGGTCCTCATTTTACCTCTTATTTCTAGAAATCATTTTAGAAATGTCTTGGTACTCATGTAAATCTAAGTATAGCATTTCATCCAAAGACGGATGGTTAGGCAGAGCGTACCATTCAGACCTTAGAGGACATGTTGAGAACTTCTGTGACCGATTTCAAGAGAAGTTGGGATGAGCACCTACCTCTCATAGATTTTGCCTATAATAATAGCTATCATTCCAGTATTCAGATGGCCCGTTATAAGGCATTATATGGGCGTTGCTGCAGATCTCTGATTGGTTGGTTTGGAGTAGGTTAAGCAACATTGATTGGGCCAAATTCAGTTAATGAAGCTATGGAAAAAGTTCAGCTCATCAGAGATAGACTTAAGATAGCTCAGAGTCATCAGAAGTCCTAGTAGATGTGAGGAGAAGAGACTTAGAGTTCAAAATCGATGATTGGGTTTTCCTAAAGGTGTCACCTATGAAAGGGGTGATGAGATTTGGCAAGAAAGGAAAGCTCAGTCCTAGATATGTAGGTCCTTACAGAATCCTAAAAAGGGATGGTAATGTGGCATACGAGTTGGAGTTGCCAGCAGAACTAGCAACGGTTCATCCAGTCTTTCACATTTCCTTATTGAAGAAGTGTGTGGCTGATCCAGCATCAATAGTAGCATGAAAGAGTCTGGCTATGAAAGATAGTCTCACCTATGAAGAAGTACCAACTGAAATTATGGATCCAGCATCAGTTGTTCTTACGTTTTAGCATATTTGCATGTTTTTGGAACTCAGTTCAGTTATAAATATGTTTATAGCACTTAGTGGTAGGGATTGCAGCTCTTTCCCTTTGCACTCAGCTTGTTTAGACTTCATTTGAGGAAGAATATTCCCAAGGAGGAGATATTGTAACACCTTGGGTTTAAGAAAATAAAAAAATGCAGCTTTCCAGGACCTAGTACAAGAACCACAAAAGCCACCGACAGTCCATAGTCTGACAAACGGTCCATAGGTGGGGTCCGTCCTTGGGCACTAAATGTTTATGGTCTTTGATCCCACCCGCGGTCGACTAGAACGGTATGTGATTAGACCTACGGACCATAGGTCTGACCATAGGTGAGGGTCAACAACTTGTTAGAGGGAAATTGTTATTGGGTCAGCTCAAATGGTCATAACTTTTAGCACAAAAGAAATTAGGTGGCCTATGACCAACCAAATGATAGATAATTGAATCTTCTTTCCAATGCCACCAAGTTTGCTAAAATCCCATCTCCAAGTAAAAATTTATTCTCATTTTAGTAAAGCCTTATCGGGTAGATCATGAACGATGGACCGTCGTTCCCTCCGTGGATTGGCTTCATAAGAATTAATTTAGGGTCGTTTTGGTCTTTTCCCCTATGTGTTGGGACTTAAACTACGTCGTTTGATGCCTAAACTGTGTAGTTTTCCTCAGAAAAATCCTAATAACCTAGTCAGACATACCAGAACCCATATTCTCCAAATATCATTCAAATTAGAAAGAAACAGTAGAAAGAGGCGCCAGTTTCTTTCAAGAATAGGCAGTGGTGTTCTTTAAGTTTCAGCCCCAAAATCCAAAGGAATTCTCCGTGAATTTCATCACCAAGCATGTGGGATTTCACTAGTGGGTTCCTTTAATCCACTAGGTCCCTAGAATTCAGTCAGATTCTTGATTCGATATATCTTGCTTAGACCTAGGGTTTTTAAAACCTTAGATATTGGTTGTGATTTAGCTGTTATAGTATTCTTAAACAGATTATCATGTTTTCGTGAAATCGTAGCTTAGTTCCTTGCATGCAACTCAGAACCCTAGTTGTGTAGATTCTCTTAGTTCATGAATTGCACTTGCTAGGTCAGTTAAACAGATATACATTCTCCAATTTTGAGTGTTTCATTATTAGTACTTAAATGTTGCATTTTCAGATTTGTATGTCAGAATATTAAGTAATCTAGTATTTCAGTTATGTTGTGTCATACACATTTCCAATTAGGAGTAGGCTTAGCACCGAGTTGTACTAGCATTTAGTGTACCCTCATAGTCCCAGAACTACGTGCCCCCATAGGATTATAAGTCCCCTCTACGGGGATCAGACTCAGCATTTAGCTCATGTAGTTTTATATCGGTTAATAGTAGCTCCCACAGTCAAACTTCAGTGTTTTTGACCAGGTTTTCAGTTATACTTCAGTATTCAGTCTCAGCATGTTAAATTCATGTTTAGTACTTGGTCATTGCATTTAGCTTAGTTTTCAGTAATATTTCAGTATCTATTTTTCTATTCAGATTATGTCATCGCTCAGTTATGTTTGTTCAGCTATTATCTATATCTTGCATGGTCAGTACATTCTAAGTAATGACGCATACTCTACATTACATTCTATCATGATGTAGGTTCAGGTGTTCGACATCCAGATCACATATAGATCGGTTCTTGATCCGTATTTAGTAGCTTCAGTGGTGAGTCCACATACTTAGAAGACAATAGATATGTCTTTCATATTCATTCTTTTATTTTAGTTTTCAGTTTTGTTAGATTTAGCTGGGGGCATGTCCTTGCAGCTCTAGTCAATAGAGGCTTTTCAGAAGTAGTATTGGATTCAGCTTTAGATTTGAGTTTTGATCTTTCAGTTGTTATTTGATGTTTACGTAATGAAGACAGAACTTCCAATGCAAGTGACTACGATCGTACAACAGTAAAGTAACCCAACCAAGGGTTGGGGTCGAGTCCCAAGTGAGCAGTTTCTGAAAATTAGTGGTTAGGCGCAAAAGTGATAAAGCTAACTATAGCTAAAGACTTTATCGAATGAAGACATGACAAATTAAAGGGGTTTGACATGAGTGTCAAATATAAATGGGGGGTTTGTAAATAAGTGAAGAGCAAAATCAACAAAAATAAAGAGAGATACGAATATGGAGACAAAATTCTTGGGATGTGATAGGAATATGGGTTAAACTAAACTATTGGGTACATGTTTTTGATAGTGACTAGGCTAGACTATAGTGGGGGTAAATTCTCTCTCGAGCAACTTACCCCGAATTAAATGGGTTTCTCTCGACACCCATTTGCCACATAAAGCACAGCCTCCGCCTTAGCCCACTCACTCTCTCGAGCTGAGTGTGTAGAAGAAGGACTAGGATTCACTCTCTCGAGCTGAACCTCATGTCGACCCACTCCTACCAGCCATTAATTTAGTAGTCTTAGTTTTACGACCTCTCTCTCGAGCAAGCTAAAAACACAAAGGTGAAATCGTATTTGCAACTACAATTTCATTAAGTTCCAACACAACTAATAAACGAAATCACATCTAAACTATAAATAAACTATCAGCAAGCAAGACCCAATAATTAATCTAACCCATATTCACAAGATCACTCCCCGAGAATTGGGGTTTGAGCTACACATGTAAAAGAGGTAAAAATGTATACCAACCTCAATTTCCATCAATGGGTATGCAAGATTAATTCTTAAAACAAGTCAAAAGTGAAGAATACACAAGACCCAAGTCCAAAATCTTGGAGTTGAAACCCTTTGAATGTTCAAGTTCTTCAAAATCGTCTCCAAGCTTAGAGAGAATATTCTAAGTTTGATATTAAAAGTTAATAATAAAACTTGATAATAATAATTTCTACTCTTATACTAAGCCACAAAACTTCAACTAGTATTTACAGTTTTCAGAAAATGTGCTGCGAAGGATCACTCGGCGAAGTTAGTCAGGATCGCCGATCAACTCGGCGATTCGCCCTTTGGTCTAGTTCATCGCCATCTTACGTTAGCTTCAGCATCATTGTGTTTTGGATCATTGGGTGACATAGTATAGCTTCACAGAACTGCTCGGCGATACGTCGACTACTTCTTTTCACCGCCGATTTGATCCTTTCCTTCAGGGCTCAGCAACTGGAACAAAAGGCGAGGATAAGACCTTTTGGCGAGTCGCCGATCAGGTTTGGCAAGTCGCCGATCGGGTTCGGTGATTCTCATATCTTCATTTCTTCATTCTTTCAACTACTTTTGTTCCTTTTTGCTAAGTAGTGTCCATGCTTTCCCTCAAACTCCAAATACCTGAAACTTAAGGGTTTTCATTATATATTGAGACAAATATGCATTTGAGGACGCTAATTCTATCAAAACATAGCCTTAAATGAGTCTAATTTGTGGACTCATCAACACCCCAAACTTAAACCTTTGTTTGTCCTCAAGAAAATTCAAGCTCATCTGTTCAAAAAGGAGGTCTCAAATAGTTCTACACAATACTCAATTTACTTATGCAAAATCAAATGTGCACTCAAAGATTCAAGTTGTGACTCACCAATATCAAAGAATCTCATGCTCACAATACTTGCTTCAAATGCAGGTTCAAGCTCAACCAAAGTGTTCAAATGCCCTCACACAAGGAATGATTCCATATTCACACACAATGGTTTACAATTTAAAGATTCGGAATCAAATGCAACGCTCACGCTCACAAAGATGAACACGGTGAATACTTTCACCCATAGGTTTGCCCGTATTTTCCGATCAACATTTGTTTCAGCTCACTCAAGATCAAAAAGGTCTTTTCAAGGCTTGTAATGGGGTTGAGTGCAAAGGTATGGTCATTTAGGCGCAGTGACTTTCATTCTCATGAAATGTGGTGCTCACAACACTTCCTATCATTTTCCTTCATCATTCTCTTTAGTGCTCATAAGTCATCCTATTATTCACTTTCCATGGATTGTTTGGGAACCCCATTTCTTTTATACTTTATTCCACAACTTCCTTTTTCATTCATTTCTTCTCTTTTTCTCTTTTTTTTTATATGGAGGGGTTCCATTTTTCTTAACACCATGGGCTAAAAGAAACTTTCCTTGCACTTCTTGACTTTCTCTTTTCTTTTCACCACACCCCCAACTTAGGCTTTTGGCCTAAGTTGGCTATTCAATCAACCACAAATCAAGAGGATTATAGGTGGCGGATTAAGAAAGATTATGTTTTCATCAAGTTTCTTCCAAAAAAAGGTAAGCCTTAAGGGGTGTTCAAAAGAGGTTCACACACTCACAAGGTTGGTCACAAAAGAGGTATCTGTCAAATTGGTTCACACTCTTCGAAGTTGCCTAAGATCATATCAAGAGATAGCCTTACTTAGTCGATCGGACCAACGGGGCAAATTGTAGGTGTATTCATGCATTGTTCACAGTAAGTTTATCACACAAGGTATCGACACTAAAGTCAAACAAGACTCCACACTTTCGCTAGTGTGCAACGGTCATCATAAGAGAATTAATTTGATACATGGCTAATCATAACGAGATGCAAAGAGTTCACATATTGTCTATGCAACTTCATTTTGCCTCATCGTAGCAACACATTCATGTTCGTTCGATCATGAGCACTATTCAAGTCATCGGTATTGATCGGAATCGAAACTCAAATTTTGCAAAAGAACAACCATATTTAACACATGGGAGGTGGCAAAACCTTTTGGACGGGTCAAAATCATTTTGCTATTTAAAATAAAAGGAGTCAAAGGCTCAAGCATCCACAGAAAGTAGTGTAAACACAATTTTATAGCTCACAACCCCAATACTCAAACAAACCACGATTCATAAATAGCACACAAAGGTGGGCCTCACCCCACCACCAATAAAAACTAATTGTCCTCAAATGCAAGTAACAAAATATCCAAAATGTCAATTTAAAGAAAGACAGAGAGAGAGGTAAAGAAAAATCATGTCTACATAGTCACTCCATCTATCTGGGCATCAGTGCTCGATGTGTCAGCCTAGAATTTGATAATGGCCCCCGGAGCTTCTTCAGAAGATTCAGAGGCAGTTGACTTACTAAGATTGTCCAAGTCATGAGCCGCTAAAAAGGAGTGGATAGCTGTGAAGAATCCACGTCTCTACGAGAGAATAGTTGGGTCTTAGGGATTTTTTCTCTTGCTAGCACTGGGCTTCTTGCCCTCATTATCCATTTTGGGAGGATTTGTTGCCTTTGTATTTTTGCTGAAATTTTTAGCTCTTGTTTGTTGGGGTAGCATATCTCTTCCAGTTACTTTTGGTCTAGCCATCTGCAAAGCTTCAAGAAAAAGTTAGAAACTATTCAGACAAAAGCAAGGCAGTTCAGTTGCAGAATCACCTCGCCGAACAAGTTGGCGAAGCACGCAACTACTTAGGCAATTCGCTGAGTGCAGTGCATAGAGAATACAAGGGTGCAGACAAAGGGCGAATTAAAAGTCTTTTGGCGAGATGCCAAATGCGTTCGGCGACATCATACTTCTCACTGAAAATTACAGAATTCAATATCACATTTAGCATTTAACTAAAGGTAAGATGGGGATTGTAGGAGAACCACCAAGTGGTTCGGAGAGCTCGACCCAGCTCGCCAAATGACCCAACGTTCCTGCTTTCAACCCAACTTCCCGAATTTAACCCCGCAACCCCCGAAAACAAAATTAAGGCATGCATAACTCAAATAAGGCTTAGACCCAGTGACAATCATCCACAACCCACGTTTTTTCATCCAATTTAAATCGCAACCTTCAGAATTAACTATTTAACTTAGTACGAGTAAAATTTACGAACCTAACTGGCAAACAAATATTCTAATCCTACCAGAGAGGCCCAACACACATCATCAAAGTAATGTCATTTCATTTGAGTGCAACTTTCAATACAAGAAGCTTAGGTCTTGGAAACCAACCTTTGGTGCCGATTAAGAGAAGATTGAAATGCTAGGCGGTAATGTAATCCAATTCCGAGCACAAATCAACACTAAAAATACTCTAAAATGCAAAAATATAGGAACTAGTGTGCGGGTGTGATATTGGGAAGATAAAAAGTGAGGGAAAGTGAAGGATTTCAAATTCTAAGTCTTTTAGTCATTATAAACCGTCCAGTTCGCACCCATTCGGCAACATTAGTCACATTCGCCAATCCACTCAGTAACACACTGAGTGGTCACTAGGCTCGCCGAGTTTTACAGGACCTTCAGTCAAAGTGAGGGTCTAAACGGCAGTCTTCATTGGGCATGCCAACTATTTTGGTGATTCGTCGACTGACCTTTTACTCGCCAATATGCATTTTCCAAATACTTTCAACATTTAAACCTGCACCACTAACACACCATTACTTTAAAAAGCATACAAAAGCATTTAAAATCTTGGGCTGCCTCCTAAGAAGCGCCTTAGTTAACGTCATGGCATGACGCGAGTTCTTACTCACTCTCCATTGGTGGGGTTGGTCCTAGTGCTACTAGGTAACCCCAATAGTTCATTTGAGTGAAGAGGAGGCACTACATAACTTATGAGTGTTCTGATCAGCTGGATCGATCTAGAATGGGTGCCAATCATTTGATTCAACACTTCAATATTCTCCTTCATCTCTTCTAACATTTGATCTTGTTCAGTGATCTTTTGGAGAATAATTTGGAGTGTGTCTTCGACACGATTGTTCTCCCTGTCTCTAAACTGTTTCCACTCATGATGGGGTATGTACCTCTTTTGACTCTTGCACTTGTTTTCCACCTCTGATATTTTGGTGGCCAACACGTTCAGCTAAGTTACCAGTGCGGTTAACTTAAAGTCCCTCTTGACTTCTTGACTCGTCTCAGCCGAGTTGCTAACATTTCCCTCAGCCATGCTCAGGGTATCTGCCAACATCAACAACTTCAAAGCAAAACAAAACTAAATATTAATCTAGTGAACTACGACTATCAAAAGCAAAATTCATCGTAACCAAAAAATTTCAAGTAACACCACTCCCCGAAAGTAGCGCCATTTTGATGTTTGCGTAATTAAGACACAACTTCCAATGCAAATGTCTACGATCATACAATAGTAAAGTAACTTAACCAAGGGTTGGGGTCGAGTCCCAAGGGAGCGATTCTTGAAAATTAGTGGTTAGGTGCAAAAGTGCTAAAGCTAACCGTAGCTAAAGACTTTATCGAATGAAGACATGAAAAATTAAAGGGGTTTGACACGAGTGTCAAATATAAATGGGGAGTTTGTAAACATGTAAAGAGAAAAATCAACAAAAATAAAGAGAGATACGAATATGGAGACAGGATTCTTGGGATATGATAGGAATATGGGTTAGACTAGACTATTGGGTACATGTTTTTGATAGTAAATTCGTTTAATATCTGTGACTAGGCTAGACTATAGTGGGGGTAAATTCTCTCTCGAGCAACTTACCCCGAATCAAATGGGTTCTTCTCGGACACCTACTTGCTGCATGAAGCACAGCTTCCGCCTTAGCAGACTCATTCTCTCGAGCTGAGTGTGTAGGAGAAGGACTAGAATTCACTCTCTCGAGCTGAACCTCATGTCGACCCACTCCCACCAGCCATCAATTTAGTAGTCTTAGTTTTACGACCTCTTTCTCGAGCAAGTCAAAAACACAAAGGTGAAATCGTATTTGCAAATACATTTCCATGAAGTTCCAACACAACTACTAAACGAAATCACATCTAAACAACAAATAAACTATCAACAAGCAAGACTCAACAATTAATCTAACCCATATTCACAAAATCACTCCCCAAGAATTGGGGTGTTAGCTACACATGTAAAAACGGTAAAAATGTATACCAATCTCAGTTTCCATCAATGGGTATGCAAGATTAAGTCTTAAAACAAGTCAAAGTGAAGAATACACAAGACCCAAGTCCAAAATCTTGGAGTTGAAACCCATTAAATCTTCAAGTTTTTCAAAACCCTCTCCAAACTTAAAGAGAATATTCTGAGTCTGATATTAAAACTTAATAATAAAACTTGATAATAATAATTTCTACTCTGATACTAAGCCACAAATGTGCTGCGAAGTATCACTCGACGAAGTTAGTCGAGATCGCCAATCAACTCGGCGATCCGCCATTTGGTCTAGTTCATCGCCGTCTTCCGTTATCCTTCAGCATTGTCGTGTTTTGGATCATTGGGCGACATAGTTCAACTTCGCGGAACTGCTCAGCTATACACCGACTGCTCCTTTTCACCGCCAATTTGATCTTTTTCTTCAGGGCTCAGCACACTGGAACAAAAAGCAAGGATAAGACCTTTTGGCAAGTCATTGAACGGGTTCGGTGATTCTCAAATCTTCATTTCTTCGTTCTTTTAGCTACTTTTGTTCCTTTTTTCTAAGTAGTGTCCATGATTTCCCTCAAACTCCAAATACCTGAAACTTAAGGGTTTTCATCAAATATTGAGACAAAATATGCATTTGAGGACACTAATTATATCAAAACATAGCCATAAATGAGTCCAATTTGTGGACTCATCATTATTGAAGCTTTAGTACATTACATATATTCAGACTACTTGGGTATTCCCCACTTTCAGTTACCACTGTTTTAGCTTCCGCATTGTATCTCTTTTTTCAGATTGTTTTAGTATGCTTATGATACGCCAACTTCATAGTTAGCTTGGGGTCACTCGTGATCCTAGGTCCCGTGTCTACATCAAAGGGGTAGCCTCGAGCATGGCAAATCACTTTCTAGTAATGTGTAAAATTCAGATTTTGTAAACCATTGTGTGAGATTGTTTTGTTGTTAAGTTTTATTATCCCTTCTATTTGGATGCGGATTTTGCCTAAGTTTTTTACTGCCTAGCTATAGTTGATTAAGTATTTGATTAATGGTGATAACAAATAGTTCATCTCGCTTCAGTGGTTATTATTAAGATTGCCTCTCCTATGAGCTGATTATTGGTTGTTTACTATATTAGTTTGAATATTTAATACATTTTTATCATATTTCAAGCATGCTAGATTATGGGGTGTTATCTGATATGCCTTGTTGATATTGGTCTGATATTGCCTTTTTTGTATGAATAGTTATGAGGTGTCTTTCTAGTATGATAGGTAGTGATGCTACTTTGTTAATTAATTTTGATAAAATATGGTTTCTTATTGTTATGTGGGTGCTTCCTCTTTTCTTAATTTGTGTTTCTTTGAAATCTATATATTGACAGTAGCTTTCTTCTGTTTTTAATCATCTAGCTTGCATCCTCTTAAATTAAGATCATGTCTTAATTATTTCCTTATTTCGTATGCTAATATCGTCCTCTTTCGTGTGTTGTATGAACTCCTTTCGAGTCCATGGTGGACTTCTTTTCTTTGCATTTCCGGATGGGCCATGAAGGGCCCAAATCCTCTTTTCCTCGAGTCAGCCATCATGGCAAATTGTGAAACTGGCGTACAGGTTGAAGACCATAAATATGGGCTGAAAATTGAACTTTTCAGGTTCTGGAAAGTTGAAAACAGACTGAGATACAACTTGTATACATTGATATACTTGTTTTATACGCTGGTATACAGACAAAATATTGATATACATGTCCAAGGCGTTAAAATACAAGAGTACATGTCAAAAATGAAAAAATACAGGTTTTTGGGAATCCAAAGGAAAAAAATATATGTCGAGTATGTATCAAATGTGAAAGAGGATGATTGGTATTCATTGGTATACATGGTTGTATACACAACACTTTTAAATGAGATGGTCCAAAGCCCAATTATTGTTTGCGCAGCAGGTCTAGGCGAATTGGGTCAAAAGGCCCAAAATAATTAGCAGCTGATTTTGATTTAAGTGGGCCAAAACCCATGATTTTGACAATTTTAGATTTTAGGACAGGTGGGCCAAAAGCCCAATTCAATTGGATTTGGGCAAAAGACCCAAGTCCAACTATTTCTTCTTTCCCTCTTTTATTACTTATATTGTATTGATTAACTAACTTTTTTTGGTATTGTGGTTTAATTTAATTAAGTTCCCCAAGATGTTCTTTCTTATTTTGAAGAGTCTATTATTTACTTATTTATACTATTAATTACATATGATTTATTTTTTATTGATATTAATTATGCAAAATCTTTTCCTTTTAAAGTAACAATTTAAAAAAAGTTATTTATTTTTTATTTATTAAAAATTGTTTGTCAATATATGAGTTACTTTCTTCAAAAATCTCTTTCAGTTTTATTGTCTTCCAAACAAAATATGCTTTCAAACAATATTGCTTCTCTTTTAGTTGATGGTTTCTGTGTTTATGGAGGGGAATTAGTGACTACTTTAGCAGTGGCTACACAAACGTATAGTTTAGACAGTTGAGAAGATAGTTGTAGACTAAATGTATAGTTTATGCCCAAATACAAAATCAAATACTTGCCAACATAAATGAGACAAATTAAGATAAGGGAAGCCTTGCAAATTCTTCATTACACAAATGCAACTTCATTACACAAACAAATTCAACTAACATCTTTTCATTACACAAAAGCCTTACAAGTTTAACACAATATTGCGAATTTTTGGTACAAGAAGAGATCATGGCAATTTCCTTTCATCTCCTTCTCCTTTCAGAAATAATACTCTTTGAAATACTAAACTTACACCTAAAATACAAACACACAACAGAGCAATCCAAAGTTGTTTCTCCATTTTCTTGGACTTGGCCAATTTGTTTTTCCATTTCTTTTCAACTACTTTCATCTTCTTCAAATGATCATCGAAATTGTCCATTTTTTACTCTATCTTGTTCATATCTATTTTGCTTTCCATAGATTTGGTCGACTTAGTAGGCATATTGACTTCCTTGTCTGAAGTTTCAACTTTTCGAGAAGATTCAACACTATGTTCAAGCTCAACAATTCTTCCCAACAACTTGGGAATCACAAATTTAGATCTTGGATCAATATAATCATCCTTCCAAAGCCAAAAATTGCATGATCTAGCATTCTTAAAAAACAAAACGAATCATTCTATGGCTCATGAAACAACAAAACGAATCACTCAACTCTTAAAAATGATTAACTTACCCCATAGTAAGTACAACCCCAATATCTTCTACCAAGATTTCTAAGGGTCCAAGAGGTCAGCAAAGGCAAAACAAATCCATGTTTGCATCGCACCTCTTTCAATTCATGATCTTCCTCTTTCAAACAGAGCCTAGTCAAGCTTTTTCGAGCCACTGTAGCACCTTAATAAGAATTACAGTAAATCAAACAACTAAAAATTCAAAAAAATTACGAGATAGATAGAAACAAATCAAAATGAAAAAGAGAGAAATGAATCAAAATGGAAAAGAGATGAATGAATATTAGTGAAAAGAGTTACCTTTGATTCAAAAGAAGGAATTTTGAACTATGTTTGAATTCAATTTGGGCTCCAGATTTTTGGGTGAAAAATTACGGTTCTTCTTCATTAGGGTCGGGTGGGTGGGTTATAAGAAGAGAATGGGAATATAACCGTTGGGTTGGGATTTTTTAATTAAAAAAATAAATAAAAATGACTTTATTAGCGTGTTGACGCGCTCAAATATGTGGAGCGAAACGTGCCCTGAGTTGGGTGACGGAAGAGGGAATTAAATACATTTTTATGTACTTAAGGTGTGTAATAAGTCGCCCCATTAGTTAAAGTGTGTAAGTGATTTTTGGGTACAAGTTTAGGGGTCAATTTATTCCTTTTCCCTTATATATATATATATATATATATATATATATATATGAACTTAATATTAGTCTATTAGAAATATGGCTATGTCTAATCATTAGAAGAAGAAAAAGAAATACAAGATACAAAAAAATTGAATTTTTAAGGTCTAAAAGCTAGTGTTTGGCCACAAATTTCTAAATATTTTTGGCAAGTCATTTTTTGGTGAAGTTTCATCATGCAGTTGGTCATAAATCTTGAGAGAAACATTTGATTTTATTAAAAATATTATTTATATCCATAAATTCTAAAAATTATTTTTAAATGCCCATAAATTTGTATTATTTTATAATGAACCTATTTCGTGAAAAGTCATGACAACGAACACAACTAATATGAATCTAAAAAATGAGGAAGAAAAGAAAATAAAAATATCATTGATTTGTATACGAAAAACTATTATTATTATTATTATTATTTTTATTATTTTTATTTGTAATTGGAATTGACTTTGGGAGCAAGCTCGCGTAGAAAATGTATAAAATATGTTTATGACTGTATAAATTTTGTATAACAAACTAGAACAGAATTTTAGCACAACACTATAAATGATGGATGTTGCATAGAATATAAAAAAGGGGAACTTTTGCATATAGTCACTCAAAATATCTTAATTACATTTCATATCTATAGTATTTTAATTACGATTCGTAGCTACATGTTATAGGGAGAAGAGTGACGAGCAAGATTGGGAGAGGGAGGAGAGACAAGCGACAGAGGGCAGACAGTGGGAGAGAGGTGAATTATATATGTATATCGGTTAGATAATTATATATATGTAACTGGTATACATATGTATTTGTGTATCTAGCGAGCTAGATTGGGATAGGAAGGAGAGAGGCGAGCGAGATTGGGAGAGGGAGGAGAGAGGTGAGCTAGTTTGGGAGAGGGAGGAGAGAGGTGAGCGAGTTTG
Source organism: Solanum commersonii (assembly GCA_029007595.1). Lineage (NCBI taxonomy): Eukaryota > Viridiplantae > Streptophyta > Magnoliopsida > Solanales > Solanaceae > Solanum > Solanum commersonii. The sequence goes on from JAJTWQ010000033.1 coordinate 1,523,806, forward strand.
GGAGAGGGAAAAGAGAGAGGGCAATAATTTGTATATTTTGCATCTCAATGTATAATTCGCGGGTACGTTTGTATAATTCATGTGTTTTTGTATAATTGGGTAATATAAAGTCTGAAATTATACAAATATGAAAAAACTCAAAATAACGAATTGATACAAACATAAACATATGAACTTTAAACAATAATACAAATTATATTATACAAACTACATTATATAAATTATATTACACAAAATTCGAAATCTACACGTTTATACAAACTTTAAAAAGTTACACACGAAAAGATTGACATATGGTGATAAAATTGAAAAATCAAAGGAAATCATCGTCATATACAAATACAAACCATCGTATACAAATATAAATCAAACGAAAAATTGTTAGTTGCTAATTATACAAATGTGGTGAATTATACAAACGTGACTAATTATACAAACTCGAAGCCAGACCACATAATTAATGGTTAATGTTAGTTGTGAGTGGTAATTATAGTAAACTATAGTTATGATGAGTAATTAAGTAATATAAGTTTACTTAACCACGTAATTTTTCCAATAAAAATTGGAATAATTTTTAAAAAATTTGAAATACTAAAATTTGGCTCAAATACTAGTATTTTTTAGTATCGAGAAACTTGGGATGTTTGTCAAAATAAATTTGCTAAATAATAACAAGTTATTTATCCAAGGATTATTTCCAAAGTATATAACCAAGTATGTTTAAAAATTTTGTGGCCAAAGGATAGAAAAAATTGAAAATCGAAAATCCAATTTTTAATTTCGCTAAACTATGCCCAATAATCAAAATCCAATTAAAAATCAACCCCATCGTATTTTAGTCCTTTTTATGGAAAAATTATTGAATTACACATATATTCTTATCATAAATATAAATTCACTTTATAATTTAAAATGTCTATATATTATTCTACTAATTAATAAATTCATATGAAATTTTGAATTTAGATAAACCACCTCTTTTAAAATAATCTAGATAATAGGAATACAATACCTAATTTGATAAGGATGGTAATTTTGAGCCTTAATTGTTTTTTCAAACATTCTATGTTTTCTATTTTGATTCAACTTAGTATTTGTAAGTGAGGTGGGTATTAAATATGATGTTGTTGAAATTTGGTTTAGAGAATTTTCTTTAGTCTTCACAGTGGGGAATCAAATATCAGAGTTGGTGAAGAAACTCAGGGACCTGCTAATATTTTGAACTTTGATAAATTTGGTTTGTTTTACCACTAAAATATTCTAAATACTTTTGAATTGTTTTGGTTACTAATTATGTTTGCTGCTTCACTATTGTAGTGATTAACCTCTTCATCATGGGAGATCAAATATCGAGAGGAGAAGAATTGGTGAAGAAAGCTGAGAAGAAACTCAATGGTTGGGGAATTTTCGGGTCCAAATACTATGATACTACACATTTACTCCATAAAATTGTTGATTGCTTCGAACTCGCTAAATCATGTTTGTTTTACCATTACTGATAGATAAATCAACTTCACTATTTTAATTATAAGTCGAAATACCTCCATTTATTTGTTTGTTTGATAGTGGAATATAATGTAGCAAGGTCAAAGATGATCCTTAATTAGTTATAGAGAATTCCTAATTTGTCTTCTGCATAGTGGAATTGAATGCTCATGAGTTAGTTTTTGGGGTTAAACTAGGTTTCGGTATCATGTTTTTACTTCCGGGCGTACATGCTCTAGTTGGGTGTGTTAGAGTGAGTCAAAGTCTCACATTGGTTGGACACAGACGGGTGGTTTGCATATATGGACTTCTATAATTTTCTCTAACTGAGCTAGCTTTTAAAAATGAATTAGCATCAGGTGCCAACAGATGTTAATGGGCAAATTGGATATAGAGGATCATATAGGCAACTCAACTAGGGAGTGAGCATGCTATTTTTGTTCTTGTAGGATCTATAAAAAATGACTTACCATTTTATAAAGTATTAGTTGCACATTAATCTTACAATGTTTGTCTTTCAGGGAATCGAGTGTGAGTTGTATATGTGAAATTAGCAAGTTGTCAGCTAAAGCTATTTTTTTTGGATCCTCTTCGTTATAACTCTTGTACAAAATTTAAATTCTTAAAATTATATTCTCTTATCTTAGTAGTTGGATCACAAACATGAGGCTGAACGTGCTTACGATATTGATGTAGCTTACTACAAGATGACGAAATATTTTGAAAGGTTGTGTATTGCCTTATTGTGCTATAGTACAAATCTTATTTGTTGCATGAACATCTTATGGATCTATGTCTATTTCTTGCAGAGGCAATATCATGTCTAGAGAAAGCAGCACATTTATTTCTCGACATTGGAAGGCTAAACGCGACAGAGGACATTACCGGGTACAACTATATTGTCGACGAGAATCCAGATGTGCTCTTTTTGCTGTGTTCAATAGATGGCTGCTAAGTTTGAAAGATACATAAAAATTCTTTTGGATCCGGGAAATTGCTAAATTATATGAACACGAGAATAATTTAGAGCTGGCTATCATTTACTATCTAAAACCAGTTGATCTTTTTCAGAGTATGGATTTAACATCATCTACAAATCAGTGCAGGTAGAAAATTGCAGAATACTCAGCTAAAGTAGAAACGTAAGATTATTCGTCTTGAAGTAGTACGTAATACAATTTTGTATTATTGAACATGGAAAGAATAACTGATCAAGTTTTGTATTTTTTATTTTCACAAAGATATCAAAGATCAATCGTAATGTTTGAGGATATAGCAACATACTCCATGAGAAACAATTCGTTGAAGTATGGAGTTAGAGGGCATCTCCTGAATGTTGGTATTTGACAACTTTGTAGAGGTGATGTTTTTGCAATTAACAATGCCTTGGAGCGATATCAAGTAGAGTATATTTTCCTATCAAGACTCTTAAGATTTCAACGAGACATAATATATGTTTCATGTACCTAATTGCAGATACTGGATACAACATTTTTAGGGATGCGCGAGTGCAAGTTTCAAATGGTATGACATATAGCTTGTATTAACTCTAGGATCATTATATGTACTAAATATGATTATGGAGAATACTTTTGCAATGATAGGGTTTGGCAGCTTCTTTTGACAAAAGAGATGTTGCAGAGGTTACTAGTTCTGTCAATTAATAAAACTGGTAAATTTAAATTTGTACTTCCTTGGCACAATCAACCTTAACACATTTTATGATGCTTCTTTCATCTCATTTAACCGGACGAATGGAGGACACTGGTTCTTCTCAAGGTGAAGGAAACCTTGAAGACGAAGGAGCTAGAGTCAAAGGGACAATTAGGATGGTTATTTTATAATGTACCATGTTCGCTTATTTTATTTTGTATGACCAAAATTAGACTTTTCGAAACAAAAAACCATTGACACCTCTAGTTAGCTCGTAGGATTGAGGAATATGATCTGACTTTAATTCCTCTTCTAGGATTGTTTTCTTATCATCCTCTAGTGAAGTGCTACAATTTGGGCCTCCACTTTTCTTTTCATTAATGAAATGTGCAAGTTATTGTTATTATGACCTCAAACAAAAGAACAAAAAAATATATATTTAACATACTTGTCCAAAGGCAAAAAAGACGTGGGTGACATTATGACTGACGTTTTGTACTGATTGATTTTGACTTCCAACTTGAGTTCGACATAGTGGTGGAGCCAGTATTCATAAAGATGATATACAACATTTTCTATATATACATAATACATAATTTTAACCATGTATATACAATGTAACTTTCAGATACATCCCCTAGACTCTTAGTAGCTCCAGCTCCCCAAGTAGAGTCCTATTACGAATAAGTATTATTTTAAAATCCAAATATTAGAAATAGAATCAAATGACAAAATTCAATAATCAACATTTTTAAGACCTTCATTTTATATAACTCAAAAGTATAACGATAAGAGTATATATAACCCAAAAGTATAACAAAAGATATACACATACCATAACTGAAAGTTTTGGAAGTATGTTTAGCCTTTTTCGGATATAATATTATTATTATATATCATGCATTGAAGGGTAATTAAGATCCATTTTATTTAAACTATAGTACAAACACATTGCAGCTTTTACATGGACTACAAAATTTATAAAAATGAGAATCCATTTAAAAGGGAGCATTATTTTACCTATAAATAAAATTACAACATGTGAAAGGTTATTTATTTAATTCAATTTATCAACGGTAACTATGAAATTCGGAATATACATGCAACTCCCAGCATGCTTCACCAAATTTGTAGACTGAGGCAGATGTGTTGCAACACTTGTACGTATCATGTTTTTACTTGCTTGCAATAGTGGAATTGAATACTCACGAGTTAGTTTTTAGGGTTAAATTAGGTTATGGTATCATGTTTTTACTTGCAGGCCTACATGCTCTAGTTGGGTGTGTGTTAAAGTGAATCAAACTCCCACATTGGTTGGGAACGGACGGGTGGTTTGAGTATATGGACTTTTGTAATTTTCTCTAATTGAGCTAGCTCTTAAAGTTGAATTAGTGTTTGGTAACAACTGATTTTAATGGGAAAATTGGATATAGAGGATCATATGGGCAACCCAACTAGGGAGTGAGAATGTTATTGTTGTTCTTATAGGATCTATAAAAGATGACTTACTGTTTTATAAAGTATTAGATGCTCAATAATCTTACAATGTTTTTCTTTCAGGGAATCGAGTTGAAGCAGTATATGTGAAATTAGCAAGTTGTCATCTGAAAGTTTTTTTTTATCCTCTTCGTAATAACTCATGTACAAAAACTTAAATTCTTAAAACTATTTTCTCTTATTTTATCAGTTGGATCACAAACATGAGGTTGCTCGTGCTTACGATATTGCTGCTTATTACTATAAGATGACAAAAATTTGAAAGGCTGTGTGTTGCCTTATTGTGCTATTGTACAAATCTTGTTTGTTGTTGGAACGTCTTATGGATATATGTATGTTTCTTGCAGAGGCAATATCATGTCTAGAGAAAGCAGCACATTTATTTCTGGACATTGGAAGGCTAAACGCCACCAGAGGACATTACCAGGTACAACTATATTGTTGATGAGAATCTAGATGTGCTCTTTTTGTTGTTTTCAATAGACGGATGCTAAATATTTTCATTATGCATTTGAAAGATACATAAAAAAAATTGGATCCAGGAAATTGCTAAATTATATGAACACGAGAGCAATTTAGAGTTGGCTATCGTTTACTATCAGAAAACAGCTAATCTTTTCCAGAGTATGGATTTAACATCATCTACAAATTAGTGCAGGCAGAAAATTACAGAATACTCAGCTAAAGTAGGAAAGTAAGATTCTTCGTCTTGAAGTAGTACGTAACACAGTTTTGTATTGTTGAACATGGAATTAATAATTGATCAAGTTTTGCATTCTGTATTTTTCACAAAAATATCAAAGATCAATCGCGATGTTTGAGGAGATAGCAACATATTCCATCAAAAACAACTTGTTGAAGTATGGAGTTCGAGGGCTTCTTCTGAATGCTTGTGTTTGCCAACTTTGTAGAGGTGATGTTGTTGCAATTAACAACATATTAAAGCGCTATTAGGTAGAGTATATTTTCCTTTCATGACTCTTAAGCTTTCAACAGGACATGATATATGTTTCATGCATCCTAATTTGCAGATACTCGATACAACATTTTCAGGGATGTGTGAGTGTAAGTTTCTAATGGTATGTCATATAGCTTGTATTAACTCTAGGATCATTATGTGTTCCAAATATGGTCATTATTTTGTCTTGATATTAATTATGTCAAATCTTTTCCTTTTAAAGTAACAATTTAAAAAGAGTTATTAGTTTTTTATTTATTAAAAATTGTTTGTCAATATATGATTTAGTTTCTTCAAAAATGTATTTCAGTTTTATTACCTTTCAAATAAAAAAAAGTGGGTTTTCTTACTTAATTATTTTTTTCTAAAATTAGTCAAATATTTTAGTCAAGTCGTTGGTCAACCACACGTTAGCGGACATTTCGAGGGCCTAATACCTTCTCAAAATGTAAATTGAACATCGAACCCTCTTTGGATTTCAAATGATTTTTAATCTATTTAAATCTTTTGAAAATCTTAAGTTTTCTTAATTTATTTAAAAAACTAAGTGGTGACTATCTTTTAAAATCGATTTTTCTTTCATACTTAAGTTAAGTTTATTTTTGAAAACTAAAGTCTTTTTTATTTCTTGAAAACAGAAATGACGACTCTGCTAGGGACTTAATTAAGTTCTAACCATATAATTAGACTATTTGGCTATTTATTGTTTATTGTTGAATTTATTATCTATGTTTTAATTTTTTTTTAATTGCTATAAATTGTTGCATTCATGGCATCACATATATTTCGTCAAATGATACTTCTTTTATTTTCCACTTAAAGGATGATTTTGCGGGCCACAATCGTTCGTTAACTAAATTGTTCTCGGGGTACCTAGGCGAATTTAATTGGTCACTGGATGGTCAACGATCGCTAACTTCCCCAGCCCAAGTAGTTTGCGTGGGTTATATATCTACTACAAATAAAGCCCACTCTTAGTCAAACTAGTGTAGAGCAAAACTCAATCCTGAAAAGTAGTGCATTGGCCTAAGATGATCCAACAATCAAGGTGTGTTGGGCCCATTAGAAGACCACCTTGAGTCCAAAGGCCCCTCGGCCCAAACGAATGCTAATACTTGCGTGTTTGAAAGATGTATGCACCGCTTTGACAAATTGTTATGCCTTGGGTTTGGGGGGTTTGCTAATCCTTTGTATGTTTTTGTAGATGACTAAGAAATTCCTGAGTTTCAAAATGGTCACCGAGAAGCCAAACCTCCTTTGGTTTTGGTGGAGCCATCTCAATGCATGTCAGAAAAGAGAAATTTTAATTCCTGTGTGGGATTGATTTTTATTGTATTTGCAATTTATCCTTTCCCCTAAAAGATGTACCCCTTTTGTTAACTTTGTAATGACTTCTCTAATTATTTATGGATCTTATTTTGGAGGGTGCAATAATTTGTTCTTAAATGGCGCAATACATCCTTCAAATCGTTAGGCCTACCCTTGGCACTAAAGGGTCACATATCTGTATAGGACATGATATTTGTTTGTATGTTTGCGTGTTTTAGCTGTTTATGTGATATGTTGCTTTGAACGAGGGCATTTTAACTTACCCCTTTCCAAAAAAAATCCAAAAATAATCACAAATACAAAAAGTAAGCCACTACCTCAATGTTTGACCAAAAAACTCTGTGAGTCTTGTGTTTCTCAGCCAAAACTAAGCTCCACTATCAAATCCTAAACCTTACTCTATCATCTCAGGAAAGGTTGAATCGCCGCTAAAATGGAAAGAAGCCAAAATGTCAAAGTTGAGTTGACTGAGAAAGAACTGATGTTGAAAGTGCACCGGATGGATATCCGAGAGGTCGAGAAAAGGACAAGGGAAGTAGACTTCACCACTGCAGCTGCATTGAATAAAAGTGTTGTGATAGACATGGAGATTGCATCTAGAAAGATGAGATTGGCCATGGTGGACGAAGAGATAGCTATAACACTAAAGAAGAAAGAGGACGCAAACACTGGATATTTAGAGGCTGCGAGAAAAGTACCCCTCCCTTGATGAATATGTTAATATTACCATTCCCGAAGATAATAAACCTGAATTGCCAAAACAAAACCAAGGAAGAAGTTGGTGATGACTCCTTCTTAGGACAATTGAAAGAAGGGAATGAAAAAATCACCCTCCAACCGTATTGTCAAAACCATAGCGTGGGGGCAGAAGTTGTTTCACGTGCTCTCATTTATGAGAATCTTAAGTCTTTAACCATCATGAATCCCCTAGAAGGGGTCACTTACAAGGCATGTGCCTACCATCATGAACCAAAGGGGCACACCAAGAGAAATGTGTGGAGCTGAAGACCGCAATCCACGACCTGATCTGCATTGAGAAAATTACTTATATGATTTTGTACGGTAACTACACTGTCTTTACTTGTGATCAACGGGAACCTGGTTTGCCGGTCACAGAGCACACATTTCACTATCACTACTTCACACCTTTTAAAGACTTGCGAGCAAGCATCTACCTTAAATTGGTTCGAGGCAGGATCCTGACCCTTCCCAAAAAGAAGACAAGAGTGATCTTTGCCTTGGGAAATAAAATCTTTGAAGGTTGCCCTTATAATGGCACAGAAGATCACAACATTGAAACATGTCTCGTGTTTCGTTATGATGTGTAATCATTAATCAACAATGGGAGGATCCAAGTCAAGTTCCCCCCCCCCCCCCCGATATCGTCGTTGAAGATGCAGACAATAGAAAGCCTTAGTTGTTGGAAAGAAGAAGCCTTGACAAAGGCATGGTTTATGTTTTAAGACTTTTATTGTATGTTTTCAGTTTCCATGTAATCAAGAAATGAACGAATGAATATAAAAATCATATTTGTATTCGAACTACGTAGGGCTTGATTTCTCCATCGGAGATACCTGGGCAGCCTTTCAATGCCCGGCAATATCGTTTTTGAATTTTCTTTTCCCCTTTCATTCGACAAGGAAACGTTGAGTTCACATCAACAGATGCCGAGAGATATAGCAAGAAGACATTAGCTCAATGCAACTCAACCATTCAGATTCACTAGTCTCAAAATCAAATGAGTAAACTCCTACTTATTTAAATCAGTCCCCATTATTCGTGGGTTAACATGTCTTCAAACAAAGAAACTCTTATGTGTTTATATGCATTTTATGTGATATTTCACATCATGTTATCATGAATTAACACTAACAAATTTGCCTTTGAGTTTTTTTCCTTTTACAGATACTTAGAACTGATCTGTGTTGATTAACTGACTTATCATCCTTATTTCACAAGATCTAAGGCTTCCAAAGATTCCTTCCCCGATCAAAGTTCACAAAAAGGAAAGGCAGTATAGGGTGATAACAATAATGAGATTGGCTTGACCGATGTTGTTGTGGCTCAGCCCGTCACCGCTAATCAATGATTAATTATGCAGTTGATGCAACAGATTGCCGAAATGAGGGTCGAAATTCAGAGAAGGCAAAATTTGCCTAGGAAGACCTCCACTCCACTTTCCTCGTCCAAACACAGAACAAGTTCAAAACCCTCCCTCTAACCCCGCTCAACATCCTCCCATCATTGATCTGACTTCCCCAAATCCCCATCATGCCTCCACTTCCTACCAAACACCACTTTACCCTCAAAGTACCAACATCCAAACCTTCCGTCCTCCTCAAAATGCCAACCCACAGGCTTTCCCTCCACCTCAAAGCCAAAATGTTAACAATCTGCAAACCTTTCCCCACCACCAAAATCAACATACCAACCCCTAGACATTCCCCCAAAATTACCAATCCCCTCAAAATACCCAAAATCCCTCAATTGTTCCACCCTTGCCCCAAAAGACCACTTTTCAAATCTCAATCCCAATCCCAAATGAACCCTATGCTAACTATTCGGAGCTTGATCACTATGAGGAACGTGAGAGAGAGTGGAGGACAAAGGAAGAGGTAGTGAGATAAATATGCAAGAAGATATTAGGAAATCCATGAAGGAGTTGCACTATATTCCTAAAGTCGCTGGTTTGAGTTACGAGGATTTGTGCATCTATCCAAATTTGGACCACCTAGAAGGGTTTAAAGTGCCAAAATTTAAAAATTTTGGAGGAACAGGAAATATTTTAGCGTACCTAAGGGCCTACTGTGACGAGCTCGTGGGAGATGGAAGAAATGAAGCTTTATTAATGTGGCTCTTTAGCCGAAGTCTGAATGGAGGAGCACTAGAATGGTTTACTTCTCAAGAAACAATGCAATGGCCTAGCTAGACTGCAATGGCTAAGGATTTTGTCAAATGATTCACCTCCAATGTAGAGATCGTTCCTGATCATTGTTCCTTGGAGAAGATCAAACAGAAATCGACCGAAGGTTACAGAGAATATGCATATAGATGGAGAAAGAAGGCAGTTAGAGTTTTTCCTCCTATGTCTGAAAAAGAGATTATTGAAGTATTTGTACATGTTCAACAGCCCGAGTATTATGATAAGATTATGTTTCTCATTAGAACAAAGTTTGCAGAGATAGTCAAAGTTGGTGACACAATCAAAGACAGACTAAGAACCGGGAAGATTTCCCGCGTTACTGCCGCTTCTGGATCCTCGAGATTTTTTAAGAAGAAGAAAGAAGACGTGTCTTCTATTTCCTATGCATCTGAGGGAAAAAAGCCCTATAGAAAATCTTCACCGTACAAAGGTCATTCTCGACCTTCACATAATTCATACCGACTTGTTATGTCCAGGATGGTCATCAAACCCCTCCCCGAATCACCAAAATGCCCCTTCCCCTAATTACAAAAATACTATTCCTCATGTTAACAAAACACCGCCTCCAATGTACCAAACCCCACCTTCTCACTATAGTAATGCCGCCTCTAGCTGTGCAAACGTTCAGGCAAATGACCAAACTCCTCCCCTAGTTTATCAAACCCCACCTCCATATTACCAAAATACCCCTCTAAACGATCAAGCTCCACATTCAAATTACCCAATCAATTCATATCCAAGGTATCAAGCTCCTCGTCAAAATGTTCTGAATTATTGTCAAATTCCCCCCCCCCCCCTTCAACAAGGTAATTACTATCCACCTCATCTAAGTTTTGAGAAGAAGCCTGCTTAAAATTTTACTCCTCTCATTAAGAGTCAAATACAGTTATTTGAGCGATTGACTGTAACAGGTTTTAATCATCTAGTTGGGCTCAAGCATGTAGATACTAGCTCTAGATTTTACAGACTCGATCAAAGATATACATATCATTCCAATAATGTTGGGCATGATATTGAGGACTGTATCAATCTAAAGCACAAGATCCAGGACCGGATCGACCAGAAAGTGGTCACTCTCTAGACAGCCGCACCCAATGTTAACAATAATCCTTTGCCAAATCATGGAGGCGTCACTATCAATATGAAAGAGATAGAGGAAAAGTGGTATGTGACAAAAGTGATAATCTTAGTTGTTGCTTATGAGCTTGTGAGGTTATGGCCTCACTAAGCATAAAAGAGAAGAAGAATTTTGTGATTATGAGACCTGCGAAGGTTGTTGCCTTTGTACCGAGAGAAATTCCCACTCGATAGAAATTTATGATCGAAATGGTTGTTACCCAGGGTATGACTAGATCCGACAGATGCAACACACCAGAAGAATTAGCCCAAGGAGGGAAGAAGAAGGATCAATTAAAAAGGCCTATCAGCGAGGTCGAGGAGGAAGTGTTCTAGAGGAAAATGCAACTGAAAGATTATTCAATTGTGAAGCATCTGGAGAAAACACCGGCCCAGATTTATATGCAGGCCTTACTAAAGATTTCACAACTACATAGATAAGCTTTGATGAAGGCTTTGGATGAATAATCTGGCGGCCATGATAATCCAAGTTGTTCGAGGGTACCGCATCAGTTTTTGTAACGAAGAGCTACCCTTTGAAGGTGCAATGCACAACAAGTCTCTACATATCACTATTAAGTATTGGGACAAGATTGTAAATCATGTCTTGGCCGATAAAGGGCCTGGTCTCAATATTTGCCTACTTTCGGCTCTCAAACAACTAAACTTTGGCTTGGGAAAGGTTCACCAAAACCAAGTCAATGTAAGGGCTTTCGATGGAGAGCAAAAATAAATGTTGAGAGCAATGAATTTGGGAATTGAGGTGGGTCCTGGAGAATTTAGTGTGGAATTTCAAGTGTTGGATATCAACACCAGTTACAACTTGCTCCTTGGAAGACCATGGATTCATATGGTCGGGGTTGTGCCATCCACCCTCCATCAGTTGATGGAGTTCATCTGGAAGGACCATGAATTGGTCATTTATGATGAAGAAAGAAATACTAATGGGTATGTGCCAATTGTTGATGAGATATCATGAGGTTGTGATTTCTACACGGTGGAGCTGGTAAATATAATCGGTGATGATTTGGATCCACAACCCACTATGCCTTCTGTCTATAAAATGATAGCCATTGTCATTCCCCAAAGCGGTTTTGAACCAGGTTTCAGATTGGGGAAGCATTTTCAAGAAATTGTCTATCATATTCGAATTTCTGCCAGAGGAGAAAAGTTTAGTTTGGGACATGTCCTTACGGATGATGATGAGGCAGAGATGACGAACAAGAATGTTGATTAAGAGTTGGCCAGGCCAATACCTTATCTGTACCAGTTATTTCCAGTACGAGATTATGTCAATGATGGTGGTCTCAGGGAAGGAATCTTGGACCTTTTTGAAAAAGTTAACGTAGTCGTCGAGGAAGAGGTAGGGACATCAGGCATCTGTGATGCTGAGTTAAAGGAGAAAGTTCCAAATTTGACCTCCATGCCACTTATGCTTCCCCAATCATCTTGATAGATAGGACATGCATTTATGTTTGTTTTAAAAATCGATGGTAGTCCGAAAGAGGCTCGAGATCCACCCTTTTATGCAGTTTTACTTGTTCAAATTTATATTCCCCCGTATTTTTTTAAGAAGGCTAAATGTCCCTTGGCCATGGCCAAATTTTATGCCTTTTGAAGTTTAAATGAAAAATCTCTTTTATCAAAAATTTGTTTATTTACTTATTTATTTATATTTTTCTTATCTAACTTTGTTTGTTTATGACTTCAGTACTAATAATTTAAAATTTGTCAACATCATGTCATGTCACAAGCTGTATGATCAAATTGAGGTAGATGATGACGAATATGACGACTATGAAGAGGAGATTGAGACACCCGAGCATGTTGTTGAAGAGTTCAGACAATTTCAAAACCAGCACAAGGCAAATTTGGAGGAAACTGAAATAGTGAATCTAGGAGATGAGGAATGTGTCAAAGAAGTGAGAATCAATGTCCATCTAACTGAAGCTCAAAGAAGGGACCTGGTTTGTTTGCTTAGAGAATACATCGACATATTTGCCTGGTCTTATAAGGATATGCCAAGGTTAAGTACAAACATGATTTATCATAAACTATCGATCAATCAAGATTTCACTCCAGTAAAGCTTAAAACTTGGAAATTCAAGCCAAAGTTGAGTTTAAAGATCAAATGGGAGATTACCAAACAGATTGAGTCTAAAGTAGTAGAAGTGACGCAATATTTGATTTGGTTAGCCAACATTGTTCCAGTGACCAAGAAAGAAGGAAAGATCAAATTTTTTTGTCGATTATAAAGATCTCAACAAAGCTAGCCCGAAAGATAATTTTCCATTATCAAACATACACATTCTTATTGATAATTGTGCTAAACATGAGATGCAGTCATTTGTGGATTGTTATACGGGTTATCATCAGATCCTGATGGATGAAAAAGATGCAGAAAAGACAACCTTCATTACGCCTTGAGGTGTATATCATTATCGGATAATGCCTTTTGGTCTCAAGAATGTTGGTGCTACTTACATGAGGGCTATGACAACCATCTTTATTGATATTATTCACAAGGAATCGAGGTATATATAGATGATGTCATCATTATTTCCCGCAAAAGTTCGGATCATTTGACCCATTTGAGGAAATTCTTTGATCATTTGCATCGGTACATTTTGAATCTAAATCCCTCTAAATGTACTTGTGGGGTGCCAGGTTTCAAGTTGTTGGGATTTATAGTTAGTAGAAAGGACATTGAGCTTGACCCTTCCAAGATCAAAGTGATTCAAGAGTTACCTCCTCCGAAGACCAAGAAAGAGGTAATGAGTTTCCTAGGAAGGTTGAACTACATTAGTTGGTTCATAGCTCAATCCATTGTGGTGGTGTGAGCCCATCTTTAAGTTGTTGAAAAAAGATGGCCTAACCAAATGGATCGGAGAATGTCAAACTGCCTTTGATTCCATCAAGAATTATTTGTCCAATTCACCAATGTTTGTTTCTCTAGGAGAGGGAAGTCCATTATTGCTATATTTGTCTATCTCGAATAATGCATTTGGATGCGTGCATGGTCAACATTATGAAATCGAGAAGAAGGAGCGAGCCATTTACTACTTGAGCAAGAAATTCACTCCATATGAGGCTCATTACACTCGTTTGGAGAGGAAGTGTTGTGCTTTGACCTGGATCACTCAGAAGTTGAGACATTATTTGTCTTCGTATACCACATATCTTATTTTCTGAATGGACCCATTGAAATATACTTTTCAGAATGCTATGCTAACCAGGAAGTTGGCTAAATGGCAAATGTTTTTGAGTGAGTTTGATATTGTGTATGTGACTCAAAAGGCGATAAAAGCACAAGCATTGGTTGATCATCTCGCGAATAGTCCAGTTGATGAAGAGAATGAACCACTCAAAACTTACTTTCTCGATGAAGAAGTCGCATTTGTTGAAGAATACATGTTTGAAGCATACCCCAATTGGAAAGTATTCTTTGATGGAGCGAAAAATCACCAAGGGAAAGGTATCAGAGCGGTCTTAGTGTCAGAATCCAGTCAACACTATCCTATGACGGCTAAACTTCGATTCGACTGCACAAACAACATGGATAAATATAAAGCTTTCATCATTGCTTTGAAGATGGCAATTGATATGAACGTTCAAGAGTTGTTGGTTATTAGAGATTCAGATTTACTAATTCACCAAGTTCAAGGAGAGTGGGCCATAAAGAACCCAAAGAGCACACCATATGTGCAGTATATACAGAAGATGTGCAAAAAATTCCGCAAGATTGAATTCAGACACTCTCCCAGGATACATAATGAGTTGGTTGATGCTCTTGCCACCATTGCCTCAATGATCAAACATCCAGATACAAGTTATATTGATCACTTGGATATAGAGGTAAAAGAACAGCATGTTCATTGCTTGCATGTTGAAGCGGAACCAAATGGGTTGCCTTGGTATTTTGACATAAAGAATTATTTGGAGATCGAGACTTATCCTAAGAAAGCAACATTCAACCAGAAAAAGTCGATACATCGTATGGCCAACAATTTCTTTCCAAGTGAGGAAATCCTTTCTATGAGGACTTCAGATTTAGGCCTTCTCAGATGTGTTGATTCTATTGAGGCTGCACAGCTTCTTGAACAGATACATGTCGAAGTTGGTGGTACTCACATGAATGGGCTTACTTTGGCGAGGAAGATCCTCCGAGATGGTTACTTTTGGATGACTATGGAGCATAATTGTTGCAAGTTTGTGCAAAAATGTCATAAATGTCAAGTACATGGAGATTTGATTCGAGTATCGCCTCACGAACTCAATACTATGAGTTTGCCTTGGTCTTTCGTATCTTAGGCATAGATGTCATTGGTCTAATAGAGCCAGCCACTTCTAACGAACACAGATTCATTTTGGTTGACATTGACTACTTTACCAAGTGGGTGGAAGTAGCTTCGTATAAGTCGGTGATCAAGAAAGTTGTAGTTGATTTCGTCTGTAGCAATTTGATATGTAGATTTGCAGTACCAAATTCCATTATTACTGATAATGGAGTGAATCTCAACAGTTATTTAATGAAATAGATATGTGAACAATTCAAGATTACTCACTGGAACTCAACCATTTATCGTCCCCAAATGAATGGAGCTGTAGAAGCCGCCAATAACAACATCAAGAAGATTCTGAGGAAAATGATTGACCATCAAAGGTTGTCACAAGATGTTGCCATATGCATTGTTGGGTTACAGAACAATTGTTAGAACATCAATTAGAGCAATTCCATACTTGTTGGTATACTGAACAGAAGCAGTTATACAGGTTGAAGTTGAAATACCATCATTAAAGATCATCCAAGAAGCTAAATTGAGTGATGTTGATTGGGTTCGCAAACGGATTGATCAGTTAACATTGATTGATGATAATAGAATGGTTGATGTGTGTCATGGTCAATTGTATCAACTGAGAATGATTCATGCTTTCAACAAAAGAGCGAGAGCCATGATGTTCAAAATTTGCCAATTGGTTCTCAAAGGTATTTTCCCTCATCACGATGAGTAAAAAGGAAAATTTGCACCAAATTGGCAAGGACCCTACATGGTTCACAAAGTGTTGTTATACCCCATTTTAACTCGAGTTCAAAACGGTGTAGAACTATTGGTAATTTCCAAATTACTAACTAACTTAAGAAGTCGCCACCTAATTAATTATGGTGAATTAGGACACCTAAATATTTAACTAAGTAATACTAAAATTGACTTCTATTAAGGTCTACTAACTTAAAAAAGATTCTGGGTAAGGACTCTAGTTATCCGAAAGGGAAGGGGTAAGGCATCCTTTGAGATCCGTTAAAGACGGTTACCGGTCAAACTTAGGTTAATTAAAGAGAAAATAAAATAATCATTAAAAGCTAAGAGAAAATTAGTATTAATTAAACCATGACAAGTTAACCTTAAAAAAAGTTAAAGTATAAAACCTTAAATATACTAACTTTATAAATATCCGAAAATGAAATACGACACTTTTCTAACTTTTAGATGTTTTAAAAATAGTTTAAGCTTGATCTTTTAACGAGAAAAAGAGTTTGAGAAATATGCATAGTTTGTTATTTTCAAAATACGTGGCCAATTCAAATGCTTTTGTTTAAGAAAGAAAATCTTTTCATTAGATTAACAAAAAAAGTCTTTTATTTTCAAATTTTGCCTACTTAAAATTCCCCAAAAAGAGTTGTGTTTTAAAGCTTTAAATATATCAACATTTTATAAAGTTTACATTTTTAAAGTATAAACAAAAGACGTACAAACTGCCCCTTTAAAATTCTCTAAAAAAAATGCTTCACTGTGGAGTTCAGAAATTTACACTTTGTTTTTAACCTTAGAAAAGTTTATGGAAAGTATTAGAAAATTTAAATTTTAAAGACCTTAGTTTATCAAAAAGTATGGTTTAAGGGTTGATACATATTCATTATAAAAAAGGTTCCAACTTCTTGGCAAAATTATGCTTTCTCAAACTAACAAACGAGTTAAGCAACAAAAAGAACTTAATTTAAAGGTCATTATTCTAAGCCAAATTAATATATTAAACCCCATATCTAAAGGAGGGGAAGGTGAGTAACTAGGTTTGCTAAAGTTCTTAGTTAGTTTATATAAGTTCAAACATAAATTGAAACAAAACATAAATATAGGTGCCAAAAGAAAGTATAAAACGTTAGGCAAAAATAACAACATATATGTATGCATAAAATGTAAAGCTTTGAGATAAGGAGGAAATGCGGGATTTTCTTTTGGAATGAGTGAATCATTCTAGACACGAACTAAATGCAAGATTGGTCGCTTTTCTAATTTGGATAGAGGTGGAGTCATATTGCAACTCCATACGCGCTCCCGAGTGTACATGTAAAGAAAGGTAACAAAAAAAATTAGAAAGACAAATACATTAAAGTGAAACACTCACACACATAACCACATAGACAAATACTTCTAAATTTCAAACCTTTAAAACATAAAACAAATCAGTTCTTGTATCATAGTCAAATAACATATGTAAAATCATATTTAGGGTAAAGATTAATACGTTAACACAACTATGCTTATCCCAACACCAATCATACATAGAGTAACTTCTAATATGCATTAAAGTTTTTGCTGTAAATTTAAACAAAATCATAGGCGCATTTGAACCAAGTCGAATTAGTTTTGACCTAATAAATACTTAAAGATATGATCCGCAAGACGCAATAAAATTATCATGTAGTTGTAAAGCAAAATTTGGAATAGCATGTGTCTGTAATGGGGCACAAATACTGGCAAACAAAGTCATGTATTTTAACTCAACTGAAGAAGCATACATTTTCACTAATAACTCGTCAAAATAAGCTATCATAAAGGACTAGACATGATTTGTGCAGCCTGGACATTATCGCATACACATATAAGCATACACTAAATATATTAATGACAAATTTACTTACAAGTTGTTCCTATCAGTTAGAACTAGCTACTTTCAATTTAAGAGTGCAGGAGAACAATCAAACAAAATGTAAATTATGAATAATTACAGCAATATTTTCCAGAGAGAATCAAAACGAAGTGTTAAATATATACATCCTAAGGCCGACTTCGTTTTTATAACAAATGAACTTAAAACAACCCTTTTTAATAAATCATAATCATATAAAAGAACTCTCATATGAAGAAATATCTTAAATACTACACCCAAACAAGTTGCAACACACTCTCAAATTAGAAAGAAACACTACTTTTAAGATCGTATATAAATAAATAAATTTATTAAAACAATTAGATTTAAAGGTCACTGACCTGTTTTGGGGCAGCGAACTGGGGCGTTTTTAGCCTTTGGTCTACACCCTTTAACGAATAAAAGCGAGACTAATTCGGGAAAGTTAAAATGCAAAGTATTGAAAGTTAACCAAGAAGGACGAATCAAGAAGAAACTTAAAATGTTATGAAACTTGTGGGTGAAGAGGGCGACCTCCAAAACTTGTTGAAGCTTGTCCGAAACATAATATTTATGGCAGTAGAAGATTTGTGCTCTTAGTTTGGGTGGGATTTTGAATTTCAAATTCGAAATTGGTCAAAAGAAATCTGAACAGTTGGAGCTTTTCTTGAGGTTTGTAAGCTTCATGTGATTGATATGCATATATCACGGAAATGGAGTAGTTGAGCTCTATCAATGGTTGACAGACCTTGTTGTTTTTCTAAATATGGGAGGGAAGAAGAGCGATAGGGCGGTTGTTGTTCTCTCAAGATTAGGTAGAAATTTGGGCCGAAAAAATGGATTTTGGGCTTAATTTTTGGGCTATTTTTGGACATTTTGATATAAAACAAAGGCTAAAACGTTTAGGTCTCTTTTGGAGGTTTTGGACCGAATTTTGGGCTTCTTTCAGACAGATTTTAGTGTAACAAATGGGCTGTAATGCTGGCCTGAATTGTGGGACTTTTCCTTCTTCTTTAAAATTATTTATGGCTTCTAACTTGATAAGTAATACAATATATGGTAAGACAAAACTAAATATATAACGACTTTACACTTATATAAAATAAAGATTAAGAATATCAGCTTATAATTAATTCAATAAAATATGAAACTTGAAATAAACTGACGGCAATCAATTATTTAAGGAAAAGAGGTATAAAAAGTAATATTAGTAATTTCAATAATAAAACTAATAATTTTAGAAGATAAATAGTCGTAGTAGTAAAAATAGTTGTGAGAAGGATAATTTTATACGTTATCAAATTAGAAGCTCAAAAATAATAAATTAGAAGAAAGGAGGGTCAAAGGGTGTCAACAACTTGTCCCTCTTTGACCGGAAATGATGTAAGAGTTTTTTGGGCAAAGAAGTTGTCATAAGCCAATTTTGTCCCGGCCAACAAATACGACCTTGGAGAGAATGAGACAATATAAACATTGGATAACTGACGAGGTAGAGGATTTTGAAATCAAGGTAGTCGCAAGCTTAGTTGCCTCAGTATTGAATTATGATGTTACCGGGTATTGTGATCAAGGAGTGTATTTGAGAGTGGAGTCGAGCAGAGTTCGAGGTAGACCTTTAACCTTTGTTGGAAAGCTAAACTTTCTCAACAAATTACCCCAGTTCACTGCATAGATAAAGTTCCACGTTGCATTGTGTCTCTTGTTGCTGCATGTAGATTGTGCTTTCTGCCAAATCTTGATAAATTTCTTAGGAAATAATATAAAGCTAGAAATATAAATGAATATCTTATGATAAATATAGTAAGGAAAATGCATCAATTCTGAATTAATGCTCCAGATGCAATTGATCGAATATATTGCATTTTCTTTAATTTGCTTCAAATCATGCGCCTAAAAAGTCTCATTAGTAAAGAGACACATATATGTAACTGAATTTTTCAAGAAATTTAAAATGTATGCATCACATATAAGTAAATAGTTAAGGCATTGCTTGTGTCTCATTAGAGAGAGATAAGTTTTTCAAGAAATTTAAAAAGATAGCATGTAGTGCTCATATAAAATAAATAATTAAGGCATTGCAAGATGTCTCATTAGAGATTGATAAGCTTTTCAAGAAATTTAAAAGATAGCATGCAGTGCATATGTAAAAAATAAATAATTAAGGCATTGCGAGATGTCTCATTAGAGACAAATAAGCTTTTCAAGGATTTTAAAAGATAGCATGCAATGCATATGTATATTTTAAAAATAAATAATTAATTAAAGCATTGCAAGATGTCTCATTAGAGACAGATGATATTAAAATGTCTTATTAGAAGGAAGACTAACCCAACATGTCCTATTTGAGGGCAGATGAACCCGATATCTTCTATTTAGGGTGAAGGAACCCAATGCATCCTATTTTAGGGTGGAAAAAACCCAACATATCCTATTAGAGGGTGGAAAAACCCAACATATCCTATTAGAGGGTGGAAGAACCCAATTTTATCCTATTTTAGGGTGGAAGAACCCGATGCATTCCTATTTGAGGGTGGAAAAACCCGATGTATCCTATTAGAGGGTGGATGAACCCAATATATCATATTTTAGGGTGGAAGAACCCAATATATCCTATTAGAGGGTGGAAGAACCCGATATATCCTATTTTAGGGTGGATGAACCCAATATATCCTATTTTAGGGTGGAAGAACCCAATATATCATATTAGAGGGTAGAAGAACCCAATATATCCTATTAGAGGATGGAAGAACCCGATATATCCTATTTTAGGATGGAAGAACCCGATATATTCTATTAGAGGGTGGAAGAACTCAATATATCCTATTTTAGGGTGGATGAACCCAATGTGATGCAAACTTACAAATATGAATTTTGTGCAATGCAATGAGCTTGGTGCTATTTCTTTGCGGTAGCGAGCAATCTTAACCTAGTATGAAGAGCTTCTTGCAGTTCCTTTGCAGTATTGAATATTTCAAAAGTGGTGCCTAGTGCAATACTTCGCACTAGTGCATATGGTGCCCATAACTTAGGAGCTTCAACTCCAATGAAAATTTGCTGCTTGTAAATTCTGTGCTCAAAGAAAATTTATGAATTTAAAATTTGATTCTTGTTGATGTTGCTCCATCTGAACTTGCAATTATTACCTGATGTTGAGCTTTGTGGAGCTATTGTTCAAGAATAACTAAAAGTCAACCTCTACATTACTCAAAGAAAATTTGTTAGTATAAAAGAAAATAGTTGCCTTGCATTGAACCATGAAGCTTTGGCTTTGAATCTGCATTTCTTGTTGCTACGGCATTGAAGCAATTTGATGGTGAATATGGCTTGTGATCTCAACTTCTATCCTTTTTCAAACCGTTATATGTCATCTGCAAAGTTGTCCCAGTCTTTGCTCTTGGGAGAGAATGAATTTTTTATAATATTGAGACCGAACCCAAAATAGGCGCTTATATATCCCGCAATCAACAGGAATCAGGTCACACGTAGTTCACTACAAAAGTCTAGAAAGGATTGCAAAAGGCTAGATACTCCATAAAGAGGGAGAATGGAGAATGATATTCTCAAGCTGCAAAGATGATGTCCTTGTTAATCTTCTTGAATGGTTGCACGCTTTCTTTTCAAATGCCTTGGTGCCAATTTTGATGGATCACCCTTAACAACAAATGTACTCGTGTTTGCGATATTTTCATTGTTGGTTGAAGGATCTATTTGTAGCTTTATCTTGCCACTTTCAATCATGCTTTGAATCTTAAATTTTAGGGCAGGACAACCTTCAGTATCATGTCCCTGAATGTTTGAGTGGTAAGCATAATTCTTTGATGGATCAAAGTGTTTATGCTTATACTCAGGAATGAATCCTTTTTTTGATTGCAGAAGCCCATTTGCTCTCAATCTCTCAAATATATCTGCATATGGCTCATCCAAAGGAGTGAAGGAGAAATGGTTTACCTTCTTCTGTGGTCGCAAGCTAGATTGTGCTTGGTGCAACTGTTGTTTACAAGGATATCGGAGACGCGCATTACAATAGTTGGAAATAGCATGAGATTACAAAAATTGATCACTTGGATAGTATTGCGGTTGTTGCATAGTCATGAAAAATGAGTTGTTCTCTCTCATTTTGCTTTGCAGATTTGCTGGTATTTTCGCTTGAAAGGTTTGATGGACAACTTTTGCTACTGAGTTGCTTAGAATTCTTCCTCCTAGAATATCGTTTTCAATCTCTTTGCCAACCTTAATCAAATCAGAGAAGTTGTGTGCACAAGTTCCACGTAGCTTTTCATAATATAGCCTTTCTTGCACATGGATGAAGATTGAGATCAATTCCTCTTCGGTTAATGAAGGATGTATTTTTCAAGATTTTAACTTCCATTATATTGCATATTCTTGACAAGATTCACGCGACAATATCTTCAGTTTGAGCAAATAGGCTATATGTAACTCATCTCCGTTATTAAACTCATATTTCTTTACAAAGTCACGGCCCATATCTTCCCATGTATGCCATTTGCTAAAATCTTGCTTAGTGTACCAAGAAAGTGCTAATCCAGATAAACTTTGAATAAATAATCTCATTCGTATGGCTTCAACATGTCCAATACCAACTAATCTGCTGCAGTAGTCCTTTAAGTGATCGACGGGATTTCCTTTCCCATTGAAAGTATTGAACTTAGGTATCATATACCGAGCGGAACTTCAACATTTGGATGCGCACATAAATTCTCATACTTCAAACTCTGACAATTCCTTGAGCGCAATTCTTCATCAAAATATTTTCTTAGATTATGGAGCTCCTTTTCCAAATCTTTATGACAAATTGATTGAATATTCTTCTCATATCTAGAATATAGACGAGGTGCTAATTGGTTATGCTTGTTTTCATTTAAAAGAAATACAATTGCGGGAGGATGGATAGTTGGCATCATGGTGACTTGAAAGTTATTGGGATTGATAGTGTATACTGATGGCATTTGTGGAGAGATTGTATAGGTAGAAGTTGGGCGAGGAGATATGGTTAAACAAATATTCTTAGTTGAGCTGGAAGCTTTTGTGGTGGTAATAAGAAGGCTAAAGGTAGTTTTCAAATTGACAAAATTATTTGTTCGAACCACATTCTTCTTACAATCATCATTTTGTGCTTGCACAAATCCCATGCCATTGTTGAATGCCTTCAATTCGTTTTCCATTGTAGCTTCGTCTTTTATACAGATTCGCAGTCAAAACAGTGTTCAATGCTAGGCAACCTCTAAAGAAGAAACAAAACTATAAAAATAAGAATAAATTATCAGTGCATGAGAATATTTGAAAAAAAATGCAATAATAATAAATATTAGATAAAATAGATTATGCACGTGCTTTTGTAAAATATGAACTTTAGGCTTAAGGCAACGATTTAAGTGTTAAAATGAATGGACAAGAGAAAGGTATTAGCTAGTAGGCTTTAACGTTGGAAATATAAGGAAAGGAAATCGATTTGGAGTAGAAAAATTAATTTGGAGAAAGGTTGACTCATGTCGAGCATCAAATTTTGACTTTAACTTGATCCTTATCCTTTGTAAACGTGTGCATGCTTCCAACTCGGTTAAGTGCCAAAATTATGCCCCAAATTCTTCGGAGGAATACTAAAATTTTATAATAAACCGACCAGGCCTTATATAGGCTGCCTACGTATCCACCAAGGAAATCAGGTCGAACGTAGTTCCAATTACAAGAAAGAGATATACTGAAAATTCTAATTAAATATAACCGAGTCCCTATATGGGCTGCCTACGTATCCACCAAGGGAATCATGTCAAGCGTAGTTCGCCTTACATAAAAAGAAATTTAAAACATACAAATAATTGATCATTTAAGCTCGCAAAAATACATAATTGTTTTCAAAAGATGATACACAAAAACTAATTTCCCTACTTTATGCCTCTTAAAAGCCATCTTTTGAGAAAGTCTCCATACGCCTAATGATTGTTCTGAATGAAACCATTATTGGTACTTTGCTCGGCTATACCATAAATACGTGCAGTAGATGCCTGAAAGGGTAAATTTGGTGCAATAATCCTTGGTACAACAGTTTCTTGACTGTGAGAAGGAACTTGATTGACAGATTGCAAATAAATTGCTCGATTATGTTTGACGTCGACATGACGACCAAGAGTTGATGCCAAACAAACTTAGGGTGAGCTACCAGTCGTTGAATGATCGTGCCACTATCCAATAGACTTTGGATCTCTTCTTTCAAACACTGGCGCTCATCGATAGTGTGACCTAACATGCTTGGATGGAAAGCACATTGTTTGGCCGGGTTAAAAGGATGTGAAGGGGTTTCATTAGGCCTTGGTTGCAAAATTCTTAATGATCTCAACTTTTTGAATATGAATGAAATTGGTTCACTCAAGGGGATGAAAGTTTGAGATTTTCTCACTTCAGGCACTAGTGAAGGAACATTTGGTGCTTCAGTGACAATTGTCTTCCCTTTGTCCCTAGATTGTGCCTCATTCAAACAATAATTTCTCAAAGTTGATTCTGCTACTTTCTTTTGGGATTCATGCCCTTTAATTCCCTCATGAGACTCTATAGATTTCTTTTTCAACAAACCACACCCTTTAGATGCCCTATTAGGAGGCCCATATTGCTTAATAAAATCTTTGGCCATATCGACCCAAGAGAACCATTTCCCTATGTCTTGGTTTGCATACCACATCAATGTTGGTCCTGTAAGCGTCCTAACAAAAAGTCTCATATTAAATTCATTGTCTTGACCTATGCTTGCTAACCAATCGAGATATGCCTTCAAGTGGTTCTAGGGAAGACCTGTCCCATCATACATTGGAATATCAACAAGATTATGAAGTGTCTCGTTCTCATTTTCCATCTCAACCAAATTTGTCCCAAGTTGTGAAGCAAGCTCATTTGTGAAGGAAATTTAGTTAGTCTCAGTGTTAAAATGTCTTCCACCATTTTCTCCATCTTTGCTTATTTCACTCGAATTCTCAAATGCCTCATTCTGTGAAAGTGGATCCATGTTTGAAAGGTGCTGAGTATTACCATCAAAGTTGGAATATGCAATTGCGCGAATAGGAAAGTATCCTTCTAGATCTTCATCGGAGGAGTCCCTAAGGTCGTAATCCGATGAGTCTTCATTGGAAAAGTCCGTAAGATCGGCTATCATTTCCTTGATGCCATAAATTTCTTGTTCCATTTTCGCCACTTTCCCCTCAAGCTTAGCAATTTTATCTTGGTATGACTCAGCTTCTTGGCAGTTAAACTCATCTTCAACTAAGTCAATCACATTTCGGTCTGCCATGTCATCCTTGAATTTGTTAGTCCCTTTGATGCTCAAGTTAAGTCAACCTTTGGAAGGAAAATGAAATATTTGGTAAGCGCGGAGTAAGTATGCGAAAGGTCAAGAGTAGAGGCATTTAAAAACTAACGGATCTAAACCTATAAAGGATACCATTCAAATAAATAAATAATAATTCAAATTTGAGGAAAAGTTCGAGATTAAGAAAATTATGGTTAACCGAGCACACGAGAGTTGGAATTGATAAATTGGAAGGTTGAATGACCTTAAGCTCTATTTTAGTATTGGCGGAATTTTAAAAAAATGTTCTAGGGTGGGAGAAACGTCAAACAATTAGAAACCAACGAGATTTCCCCTCGATTCGCATGCCAAAACTTGGAATTAGTGCATAAAAAGAACGGCACAATTGTCTTGAATTGAAAAAGTATTGCACTTGATGGGAAAAAAATTTTAAAAAAATTGAACAAATATCGACAAGTGCTATTTGGTAGATTGCACAGATCTACCAATTTAAGGAGCAACAAATGATGAGAAAATTGGAAGAAATTGAAAAAATAATTAAAAGCTATATAACGTAGATGAATGCTAAATAGATTCTACGAAATGCAGAACTAGCAAGAAAAAAGTGTTTATTGTTAGAAAGATAGGATTATACCCGTAAAAGAAGGACTTGAAAAAGCTCGAGAGTGTAAAGATTTGTAAGAGTGAATTTTGGCACAAGTCTATAAATTTTGGAGTGTTAAGGGGCAAAAAATATCATACCTAATTTTCAACAACTATGCCAATTTTAAAAAGTAAGAAGAAAATTCTTAAAGCAAGTCGCCGATATGAATATTGAGAAAATCAAAGGGAGAAAACAAATTTGGTAAAATTTTAAAGGAAGAAAGTGAGTTTTTTGTAAAATATTACATTAAGAAAATTTTTAACAAGGTCATTAAAAATATGTGCAAGCCTAGGATGATTATGAGCCTAATCGATGCTTTAGAATTGTTAAAGTGCACTAAGTGTGGAAATATAAATATAAAAACAAAAAGTTTATGAACATGACATAAGAATTTGTAAAGGTGCAACACGTATTAATTAAAGAATAAGACAAGATAATTTCTCTTTTGAAAAAAACAAAGATAATGTTAGTAATAATCAATTAAAATCATGTTGCAAATAAATTCATATAAGTCACGTAGCAAGTAAGCAAGCGAATATTTACAAATCACATTACACATGTATATCAAATGATGCGTCCTAATATATAGGGGACCTCTTTATGCCAGAAGTAGGCCTAACGCGTATTTGAAGAATAAATGTGCCAAAATATGTCATTCCATTGCTCTTTAATTAATTAAACTAATCTATTCCCAAAGTTAAATACCAAAATAGCTTTAAACTTTAATACAAGTCAAAAAGGAATAAAAATAAAGTTCTCCATCGCATCTACGCATCTTCTTCTCATGGTATGCTCGTGGTTTAATCTTCATAGGCCAAAACTTGTGATCTTCATGGCTATCTGCATCACAAAAGATTAGTAATACCCTCCCTCCTAAGTTTAATTAATTGAAACCAACGGTCCATATTTTGGCACAACTATTTTTCAAATAATGCACAGATAAATGATAAGAGTCACTCGGGTTGTGAACCCACTTGGACATTTGGATAAAGTTAATTAATGAACTTAATACACCAAGGGTATTAAGCATCTTAGGTTTACATGATGCATGTACCGTAAAAGGTGTTGGTTTAGCTCTATCCTAGGTTAATTAAGAGTGGGTTTACTAGACACAAGGTTTTCGAGTAGACAACTCGAGTGAGAAGGCTATGCGGTCACACAGAAAAAGATCCGGACACCCCCTACATATGCCAACTATCCTAAATTTTGGAATTTTGAATGAAATTTGTGGGTGCGCAAAACACACCTCGCGTGTACGTGTGATTGTGTGAATTTTCCCGAATTGGGGGAAATATGAACGGAATGACAATTTATTTAAAGCAGTAACAAATAAGCAGTTTATATCACATAAGCATGATAAATAAAACATTTAAGCAATTAAAATAAACAAACAATTAAAAAAACAAGCAAATACTAAAAATCTTAATTATTAACCTAAGTCTGTTATGGTTTAGAACCTAAAGTCCCCAGTGAAGTCATCAAACTGTTATACCCCATTTTAACTCGAGGTCAAAATGGTGTACAACTATTGGTAATTTCCAAATTACTAACTAACTTAAGAAGTCGTCACCTAATTAATTATGGTAAATTAGGACACCTAAATATTTAACTAAGTAATACTAAAATTGACTTCAATTAAGGTCTACTAACTTAAAAATATTCTACGTAAAGGTTCTAGTTATCCTAAAGGGAAGGGATAAGGCATTCTTTAAGATCCGTTAAAGACGATTACCAGTCAAACTTAGGTTAATTAAAGAGAAAATAAAATAATCATTAAAAGCTAAGAGAAAATTAGTATTAATTAACCCATGACAAGTTAACATTAAAAAAAAAGTTAAAGTATAAAACCTTAAATATACTAACTTCATAAAGATCCGAAAATGAAATAAGACACTTTTCTAACTTTTAGATGTTTTAAAAATAGTTTAAACTTGATCTTTTAACGAGAAAAAGAGTTTGAGAAATATGCATAGTTTGTTATTTTCAAAATACGTGGCCAATTCAGATGTTTTTGTTTAAGAAAGAAAATCTTTTCATTAGATTAACAAAAGAAATCTTGCAGCTAAAGAGATCAAATACACATTTGCCTTTGACAAAGAATAAAAAATCTCTAACCACTTGAAAGTCTTTTATTTTCAAATTCTGCCTACTCAAAATTCCCCAAAAAGAGTTGTGTTTTAAAGCTTTAAATATATCAACATTTTATAAAGTTTACATTTTTAAAGTATAAACAAAAGACGTACAAACTGCCCCTTTAAAATTCTTTAAAAAAATGCTTCACTGTAGAGTTTAGAAATTTACACTTATTGTTTTTAACCTTAAAAAAGTTTATGGAAAGTGTTAGAAAAGTTATATTTTAAAGACATTAGTTTATCAAAAAGTATGGTTTAAGGGTTGATACATATTCATTATAAAAAAGAGTCCAACTTCTTTGCAAAATTATGCTTTCTCAAACTAACAAACGAGTTAAGCAACAAAAGGAACTTATTTTAAAGGTCATTATTCTAAGCCAAATTAATATATTAAACCCAATATCTAAAGGAGGGGAAGGTGAGCAACTAGGTTTGCTAAAGTTCTTAGTTAGTTTATATAAGTTCAAACATAAATTGAAACAAAACATAAATATAGGTGCCAAAAGAAAGTATAAAATGTTAGGCAAAGATAACAACATATATGTATGCATAAAATATATAGCTTTGAGATAAGGAGGAAATGCGAGATTTTCTTTTGGAATGAGTGAATCATTCTAGACACGAGCAAAATGCAAGATTGGTCGCTTCTCTAATTTGGATAGAGGTGGAGTCATATTGCAACTCCATACGCGCTCCCGAGTGTACATGTAAAGAAAGGTAACAAAGAAAATTAGAAAGACAAATACATTAAAGTGAAACACTCACACACATAACCACATAAACAAATACTTCTAAATGTCTAACCCTTAAAACATAAAACAAATGAGTTTTTGTATCATAGTCACATAATATTTGTAAAATCATATATAAGGTAAATATTAATACTTTAACACAACTATGTTTATCCCAACACCAATCATACATAGAGTAACTTCTAATATGCATCAAAGTTTCTACGGTAAATTTAAACAAAATAATTGGCGTATTTGAACCAAGTCGAATCAGCTTTGACCTAATAAATACTTAAAAATATGATCCGCAAGTCAGAATAAAATTATCATGTAGTTGTAAAGCAAAATTTGGAATAGCATGCGTATGTAATGGGGCACAAATACTGGCAAACAAAGTCATGTATTTTAACTCAACTGAAGAAGCATATATTTTCACTAATAACTCGTCAGAATAAGCTATCATAAAGGACTAGACATGATCTGAGCAGCCTGGACAATATCGCTTACACATTCAAGCGTACACTAAATATATTAATGACAAATTTACTTACAAGTTGTTCCTATCTGTTAGAGCTAGCTACTTTCAATTTAAGAGTGCAGGAAAACAATCTAACATAATGTAAATTATGAATAATTACAGCAATGTTTTCCAGAGAAAATCAAAATGAAGTGTTAAATATATACATCTTAAGGCCGACTTCGTTTTTTTAACAAATGAACTTAAAACAACCCTTTTTTATAAATCATAATCATATAAGAGAACTCTCATATGAAGAAACATCTTAAATCCTACACCCAAACAAGCTGCAACACACTCTCAAAACGGAAAGAAACACTACTTTTAAGATCGTATATACATATAAATGAATTTGTTAAAGCAATCAGATTTAAAGGTCACTGACCTGTTTTGGGGCAGCGAACTGGGGAGTTTTTGAGCCTCCGGTCTACACCTTTTAGTGAATTCGGGAAAGTTAAAATGCAAAGTATTGAAAGTTAACCGAGAAGGACAAATCAAGAAGAAACTTAAAATGTTATGAAACTTGTGGGTGAAGAGGGCGACCTCCAAAACTTGTTGAAGCTTGTCCCAAACCTAATATTTATAGCAGTAGAAGATTAGTGCTCTTAGTTTGGGCGGGATTTTGAATTTCAAATTCAAAATTGGTCAAAAGAAATCTGAACGTTTGGAGCTTTTCTCGAGGTTTGTAAGCTTCACGTGATTGATATGCATATATCACGGAAATGGAGTAGTTGAGCTCTGTCAATGGCTGACAGACCTTGTTGTTTTTCTAAAAATGGGAGGGAAGAAGAGAGATAGGCCGGTTGTTATTCTCTCAAGATTAGGTTGAAATTTGGGGCGAAAAATTGGGTTTTGGGCCATTTTGATATAAAACAAAGGCTGAAACGTTTTGGTCTCTTTTGGAGGTTTTGGACCGAATTTTGGACTTCTTTCTGACAGATTTTAGTGTAGCAAATGGGCTGAAACGCTGGCCTAAATTGTGGGCCTTTTCCTTCTTCGTTTAAATTATTTATGGCTTCTAACTTGATAAGTAGTACAATATATGGTAAGACAAAACTAACAATATTACGACTTTACACTTGTATAAAATAAAGATTAAGAATATCAACTTATAATTAATTCACTAAAATACGAAACTTGAAATAAACTGACGACAATCGATTATTTAAGGAAAGGAGGTATAAAAAGTAATATCAATAATTTTGATAATAAAACTAATAATTTTTGAAGATAAATAGTCGTAGTAGTAAAAATAGTTGTGAAAAGGATAATTTTATACGTTATTAAATTAGAATCTCAAAAATAATAAATTAGAAAAAAGAAGGGTCAAAATTGGGTGTCAACAAGTGTTATCTGGAGGTGCTTTGGTACTGTCAGAGATGGACGACACCGAATGGCCTAAACCGATCAACTCAAATGATGTCAAGAAATATTGTGTGAAGTTTCAGTTTGTTTTTATATCATTTCCTTGTAATCGTTCTATTTGCTTGTAATCTCTTTGTTTAGAATTTTATCCCCTTGCAATGAACTATGTCTGACCTGAATTCTTAAGAATGAGATATGTAGGCTACCTATGTCGGCCTCGGTCACCCAATTTATCTCTTTTAATATTTTCTTGTATTTGAACTACGTCCGACCTGAATTTTCAAGAATGAGATACATAGGCGGCCTATGTCAGCCTCGGTTGTTTCCTTAGTTAAATTTCTTATTTATGTTAGTCTTCTAGAGGGGAACTACGTTTGACCTGATTCCTGCCTCAACGGGATATGTAGGCTCCACAAGGCTCGGTCATATCTCTCGTAAGATTTCTATTTTTCTTTACAATAGAAATTGGGACAGAATTTTTGAGAGGGACTCAAAACTTCTCAAGAAGAATAGAGCTCTCCAACAAGTCAAAACTAAAGTGATATCAAGAATTGCAACTGGGACAGAATTTTTGAGAAGATCTCAAAAATTCCTTGATTTGTTCATCAACAGTTCAAGATATGCCAAGACAGTTAACTAGGAAAGAAATTTTTTAGGATGACCTCAAAAATTTCAATAGGGTTCATTGGAAATTTAGAATAACTTTGAATACCTCCAGCATGATCAAAAGTTCGAAAACAGCTTCAAATGATCCCTAAGTCCATTACGAGATCAAAAGTTAACTTTAGCAATCTTCGACATCTCAAGAGTCATATCACCCGAGCTTCATGAATCTTCAGATCTTTCTAACAAGTTACCGGATAGACCTCGAAGCATCAACTTCAAAAACATTCGCTAAGCTTGACGTGACATGACACTTGGCACTAACCTTTTCCAAATGTTACTTTTTAAAAACTTATTTTCCTTAAACTTTTCTTCCATGTTTCAATTACTTTGCATAAAAATATTTTGTCTTATCTATTAAGAAGCAGGACATCAGAGAAATCAACTAGAGATAGCAAGACAAGGATCAGACAACCGAATAGATCGACACAGATTAATTCATTTTCAAACTAACAATTTTTCTGTAGATGCAGAAAAAGTTTTGTGTTTTTTATCCCAAGGAATTAGGAATACAAGTAGTATTATTTCACTCAAATTTTCAGCAAAACGAGGTTCATAACCAACATACAACTATGTTCAGAGATGGAACTAATGAAAACCTTGAAGAAAGCAATATCATTATTTTCCAGCAACTAAAAAAACCTGGAGGACGTTTATCTGCATCATATTATCAGATATGATAATATTTGCACCCTAAGGGTTATTTATATTATATTGTCAAATAAGACGATACCGCCACCCAGAAGGTTACCTACATTGCTCAGTAAAGCATTATCTTCATTCGGTATCGAGAAGGCATCATCTGTATCTTCGTGCATTGCGGAGAAGTCATTATTTTTTGCAGTTCCCAAGGGAACATTATCTTCATGCATCACGAAAAAAGATTCATGCATCGCGAGAAGAGTCATGCATCGCGGGAAAAAGATTTATGCATCGCAGAAAGAATCATGCATCGCGAGAAAGAGTCATGCATCATGAGAAGAATCATGCATCGCGGGAAAGAGTCATGCATCACGGGAAGAATCATGCATCGCAGAATTAGTCATGCATCGCGAGAAAACCAACATCATCTGCATTTTTCAAGGAAGCATTATCTTCATGCATCGTGAAGAAACCCATCAACATAATACGCCAGTCTATTTTATTACTTTGATATCAAAGGGAGTGTATATTGACGAATTATATTGCAAATATGAGGTACAAACTTTATTTGCTTTACGTCAAACTGGAGGAAGTTGATCTCAAATGTTTAAGGAGAGCAATTAAGTGTAAACACGGTAAAAGATGCTATCTCGCATTTGAATTATATTTTATGCTAATGAGTTTTATCTCAGTCTTTGTCAAGAACATCCGAAATGATGAATTCTTAAAACAAACCACAGGTGCGGATGACATAAAAAAGGATGCAGCACAACGTGAAACTTTTCTTAGCAGCGAATCGGGACATAGTCCGAAGGACGCGAGCTGAGGAGCGACTTCCACCACAATCAAACCACGCATGCATGTCCCGTGCCCAACATATTACTTACGAAAGGCTGTTACTTTTTGAATGTTTTGCATATTTATTTAGTCATGAAAAACTTACATTAAGAAGATACATTAATATATCTACAATATATATATATATATATATATATATATATATATATATATATATATATATATATATTAATGCAAAAGTACAAGACATTTTAAATATTAAAAACAAATTAATATTAGAAATGACTAATAAAATTGCTCAGTTAATTCTCAAAGCTTAGCCATGGCTAATCCAAAAATTGAACTTATAATGACATTTATATCAAGTTTTGTGAAGACTATATCAAAATCACTACAAACGTCATTTCTTGGAAACTCGTCAAGCGGAAGAAAGATAATACTCAAAGCAGTAAGAGAATAAGTGAATCGCAAAAAATTTTAAACTCCTCAACATGAATAATAAATTACTTCGATAATAAAGAGTCATATATATCTATATAATAATACACATGATTTGGTGTAAGACACATATTTATAGTAAAAAAAACACCTAAGAAACTCAATCAACAATGAAATCAATGAACTCAATTATATATATAGCACAAAAATTTCAATTATTGTTTATACAATCAATTTGTCCTCTCCTTGTTCTCATCCGGAAAATTTTGGTTTTCACCGGAAGCAGCTTTCCAATTTGAGTGACAATGTGCCAAGAGCTTTGAAAATTATGTCGGTGTAAGTTCTTAATAATGGGTTTGAAGCGCACCACATTCATGGCTAAGAGATTACAAGCCTATTTTTCATACTCGACTTACTTTATCACTTTTCCTGAACCGAAGGTTATCTTAGCATAAGAGGTTTCCTTTTCAACCGATTGAGTCAAACTACAAACAACATGATTCCCTAAGTTGAGGGATATGTAGGCAAGATCAATGTTGAAAAGTCGGTTGTATTTCAACATTGGCTCTTAGATCTTATCTCCGAGCATTCCTGTGCCTTTATAATTTGATATCGGGATGATTTTTGAATTCTTTCAAAATCGTGCGTCAAATCAAGTGTATCGAACTACAAGTGGCATGAATTCTCATATCGCCCGAGATATGTAGGAAACCCATTTCCGGGGTTCGGTCATAATTCTTAAAGTTCGTACCTAAAACCCTTTTCTCAAGATGAAGATGTGGTCGATTAAAATTGGATACGTCAATTTCATTTTCTTCGGATTTATTTCATCAATCCAAGTCAAACGAAGGACAGTTGTTGACACCAAATTTTGACCCTCCACAATACGTATTAGTTTTTGAGCTTCTTAATTTTCAAATGATTTAGAACAATTAGCTTTATAAAACTCAAATATTTTTCAAGGTTATTTTAAGTAATTTCAGTCAATTTTTATAGTTTTTAAGCAATAAATATATTTCATATAATTATAAGTATACTTAGTATTTTTTTTAGTAATATTTAAAAAATAAATCATCTCAAAAGATTTCACATTTTAAATTAAATATTTTACTAATTTAGTTTAGTTTAAATTATAATTATATTTTGAGTTAATTAGTGTGTAGTTAATTTAACTATCTTATAATTAATATAATTATTTTATTTTGTTAAGATTAAGAAGCTCATTAATAAATTTATATAAACTAGTCTTCTTTAGCTTTTGGCGGAATTCGCCAATTAAATTAATTTGGCTATTTCAACTTTGATTTGGTTATAATAGATATTTGTGTGTTTGCAAATTAGCCACTTCCTATCTTAGGTTCCAATTCTTTAAGACCCATTTTTTCAGCCCAATTTTGAGTCCATTTCTTTTCAATGCAATACCCGGCCCACCGCTTCATCTCAACAAAAGGAAACCCAGAAAGAGCAGCGACAAACGACCACTACTTTCAGCAGCAGCCCACCAATTTCCCAGCCGACCCAACTCCAACCCGGCCCAAACCTAGTTCCCTCAGCAAAACAGCGATCAAACGACAAGAAGATTCCCAGCAAAGCAAACGACAGCAGCAGCTTCAAACGGTAGCAGAAACGTACACAGCGATTCAAGATATTCTTGAACCAACAGCAAAGCATACGGAGTGAGCGACGTCGTCAATCCCAAATCCTATTCATTCTGAATTTATTGAGCTTTTCCGAAAATTTGGAGTTTTTGAATTCGAATGAGGCCCGTTCTTATCCGAAAATTCTCGAGTTTTCCCCCCAAAATCGTGCCCTAATTTCGCCTATAAATAACCCCCTCTTCTTCATTGTTAATGGTTGGAAAAAGAAAATTGGCAATTCTGTAACAGTCATATAAGAAATATATACTTTCTTTCCTTGTTCTTGGGTCGCTGGGATTCGCAAGAACTGTCCAAGCTCTTCTGTGGTCGTCAAAGATCGTCCTTGTTCGTTCTCGCCCCCGAAAAGGTAACACTCCTTCCGACCTTGGTTCAGTTTCGCTTTAGATTATAATAATGATTTCTTTGTATTGTTTTCTTGGCTGTTATGAAGAGTTCTTAGTGTCTTAATCTACCATCTCTTCTGGTGTTTAAGTCGTTATGTCTTTTAGTTTGGAAATATGTTGTAGTTGGCTTGATTTTAAGTTCTAAATCATAGTATATATAATTCTTCGGCTGCAACCTATCTACTCATCTAAAATCGGTTCGTGTACTGCTTGATAACTATCTATGATTTTGTGCCTAATATGACTTCTTTTCATGTTAGTTTCGTATTGGTTTTCCCTATTCCGTTTTCTTGTTCTATGTAAAGTTTATTGTTGTATGTCTCTGTTTTACATCTTGAAATCATGATTAGACTGATTTCTTAATGATCTAGTTTCGAGTTGCTGATATTTAGCTATTTCTTTCTCCCCCGTTCTGATTCTATTCCTCTTTTACTGTTGTTGTTAAGTTTATGCCCCCTTTCGTTTAGATTTACTCGAAAATGCTTATATTTGCCAGTCGAGTTGGTCTAAAATCTAAGTTTTTTCTTGTTTTATTTTTCCAAATCTTAGTTTTGTTGAAGTTTATTCGTCTTTGGTGTTAGTCTCTCATGGTATGGCTTGCTGAATATTTAGTCCCCTATGTTAATTCCATGTGATTTTGATATATTATATTTGTGGCTTCTGCTTTGAAACAAATAAGGTCCATTTATGATCAATCGCTTTCTAGTAATGTGTAAAATTTGAGATTTCGTAAACCATTGTGTGAGATTGTTTTGTTGTTAAGTTTTATTATCCCTTCTATTTGGATGATGATTTTGTCTAAGTTGTTTACTGCCTAGCTATAGGTTGATTAAGTATTTCATTAATGGTAATAACAAATAGCTCGTCTCGCTTCAGTGGTTATTATTAAGGCCGCCTCTCCTATGAGCTGATTATTGGTTGCTTACTATATTGGTTTGAATATTTAATACATTTTTATCATATTTCAAGCATGCTAGATTATGGGGTGTTATCTGATATGCCTTGCTGATATTGGTCTGATATTGCTTGCCTTTTTTGTATGAATAGATATCAGGTGTCTTTCCAGTATGATAGGCAGTGATGCTACTTTGTTAATTAATTTTGATAAAATGTGGTTTCTTATTGTTATCTGGGTGCTTCTTCTTTTCTTAATTTGTTTCTTTGAAATCTATATATTGGCAGTAGCTTTCTTCTATTTTTGAATCATCTAGCTTGCCTCCTCTTAAATTAAGATCACGTCTTAATTATTTCCTTATTTCGTATGATAATGTTGTCTCCTCTTTCGTGTGTTGTATGAACTCCTTCCGAGTCTTTTCTTTGCATTTTCGGATGGGCCATGAAGGCCCCAAATCCTCTTTTCCTCGAGTCAGTCATCATGACAAATTGCGAATTACGCCCCATAGCTACAAAATTCAAAATCTATACGTTTATACAAACTTTAAAAAGTTATACACAGAAATATTGATTGTATATGGTGATAAAACTGAAAAATCAAAGTAAATGATCGTCATTTACAAATACAAACCATCGTATATAAATGCAAATCTAACGAACAATTGTTAGTTGCGAATTATACAAATTCGAAGTCAGTTCATGTAATTAATGATTAGTGTTAGTTGCGAATGGTAATTATAACAAACTATTTTTATGATAATTAATTAAGTAGTATAACTTTGCTTAACAGCCTAATTTTCTCAATAAAAAATTAGGATAATTTTTAAAAATTTTGAAATACTAAACTTTGGCTCAAATACTAGTATTTTCTAGTATCGAGAAACTTGGGATGTTTGTCAAAATAAATTTGCTAAATAATAAGTTATTTAGCCAAGGATTATTTCCAAAGTATATAACCAAGTATGTTTAAAAATTTTGTGGCCAAAGGATAGTAAATATTGAAAATCAAAAATCCAATTTTCAATTTCGCTAAACTATGCCCAATAATCAAATCCAATTAAAAATCAACTCCATCTTATTTTAGAAAAATTATTGAATTACTAAATTATTCTTATCATAAATATTAATTCACTTTATAATTTAAAATAACTATATATTATTCTACTAATTAATAAATTCATATGAAATTTCAATTTAGATAAACCACCTCTTTTAAAATAATCCAGATGATAGGAATACATTACCTAATTTGATAAGGATGGTAATTTTGAGCCTTTATTTTTTTCCAAACAATTCTATGTTTTCTATTTGAGTCAAATTAGTATTTGTAAGTAGGGTGGGTAATAAATAGGATGTTGCAATTTGGTTTAGAGAATTCTCTTGAGTCTTCACAATGGGGAATCAAATATCAGAGTTGATGAAGAAACTCAGGGGAACAACTAATAGTTTGAAGTTTGATAAATCAAGTTTGTTTTACCACTAAACAATTCTTAATACTTGTTAATTTTTTTGGTTACTAATTATGTTTGACGCTTCACTATTGTAGTGATTAACCTCTTCATCATGGGAGATCAAATATCGAGAGGAGAAGAATTGGTGAAGAAAGCTGAGAAGAAACTCAATGGTTGGGGATTTTTCGGGTCCAAATACTATGACGCTGCACATTTACTCCATAAAGCTGTTGATTGCTTCGAACCCGCTGAATCATGTTTGTTTTATCATTACTAACAGATAAATCAATTTCACTATTTTAATTTTAAGTCGAAATACCTCCATTTGTTTATTTGTTTGATAGTGGAATATAATATAGCAAGGTCTAAAGTGATCCTTAATTAGTTTAGAGAATTCCTAATTTGTCTTCTGAATAGTGTAATTGAATGCTAATGAGTTAGTTTTTGGGGTTAAATTAGGTTCTGGTATCATGTTTTTACTTTCGGGCCTACATGCTCTAGTTGGGTGTGTTAGAGTGAGTCAAAGTCTCACATTGGTTGGGAACTGACGGGTGGTTTGCGTATATGGACTTTTGTAATTTTCTCTAATTGAGCTTACTTTTAAAGTTGAATTAGCGTCAGTTGCCAACATATTTTAATGGGCAAATTGGATATAGAGGATCATATAGGCAACTCAACTAGGGAGTGAGCATGCTATTGTTGTTCTTGTAGGATCTATAAAAGATGACTTATTGTTTTATAAAATATTAGATGCTCATTAGTCTTACAATGTCTTTCAGGGGATCAAGTTGGAGCAGTATATGTGAAATTAGCAAGTTGTCATCAGAAGGTATGTTTTTTTATCCTCTTCGTTATAACTTTTGTACAAAAACTTAAATTCTTAAAACTATTTGCTCTTATCTTATTTGCTCTTAGAGGTCTAATACAAGCCTCTTCATTCATTTATCATAAGGAATTTAAAACTTTCTTTACCAAGAAAAACATTGCATAAAAAAAATAGCAAGCGGAAGACTTTCTAGACTTTATCATGATGTCTCAAACCATCTAATACTTTAGAGTACAAAATTCGGGACTAATCCCGTACACAACTTAAACAAAACTAAAAAGACATAAAAAAGAACATATCGGGTATTGTCGTGAAACCTATCAAAGCCATGACATGTCATCATCTCCAAATCCCTACACTTTAGTCCAAAAAGGGGAAGAAAGGGGTTAGCACAATTAAGTACTAAGTATGGAGACCATGCAAAAACATGCCAAGGGACATTTATTTGAAATATGTGCTTTCATGCCATTTTTGATAAAACCTTCATATCACAATTATAAGAGACACATTTCAAGTCATCATCCACATATAAGACAATACCCAATAGACATAATGCAAGTCAACATTAACATAAAGACCATAGCCAACCATACATATACTCGAAAAATTTGCTTAACTTTAAAAGGTTGTGTGTTGCCTTACTTAAGTGTTCCCCAAGATTACCTTAGATGACATTTCATTTATAATACACATCTTTTCACATGAGAGAAACTCACTATGACCCTCTCCAAGCCTACTCGTGCAATGTATAGGTAGCATCCCATACTACTACCTACACTTTTTATGGATATATGTCTATTTCTTGAGCGAAAAAGAGGTGGTCTACTTGCCTAAGGAAGACCGGTATATAGCTTAATGGCATGCGGGCACATAGTTTATGGGATAATATCATGTCTAGTTTCCAGAAAGCAACATATTTATTGCCATAAGCACCGCCCGATTCAAGTCTCATTATTTAACACATGAGGGTGCCATTGGAAGGCATTTAAACGCATTAACTCCACTTGAAAGGGTGACCGCCCGATTCAAGTCTCATCATTAACCTTTATGGAAAGGGTGCCATAAGCCTGCCGAGGACTTTACCGATCCAAGGATTCAACAATCAACAATATAATCATTTATACCAGAAAAGGTACAATTATATCCTTCATATTCTATCATCAACATTCGAGTGACAATCCAAGCTTTTAAGCATGTGCGTGATCACATTGTCTTCTATTTGTTGTTTTCAAGATTCTATATCAATTCTACATTAACAATGAAGTTAGGCCAACTTACCCTTTTTCAAAGCCACAATCATCATTCCTCAACTCTCCAATAATTCACAATAGATAAGCATAGCTAATAATAAAATCAACTATTCAACTCCATTTAAGCATAATTCTATCATCATTCAATCACAAACAATAATCCCACTTCATATGCCAACTTTAGGAATTTAGGGAAAACATGGGTTCATGGGGATTTCTTTCTAAAAATCATTAATAATCATTAATAACAATATAAATCATCATTTAAAACCTTTCTTATGCAAGAACCCATGCTAGAATCGAAATAGGATTTTTGTGTATTTGAAAAAACCTTTGAAAACCTTTTGATTGGGCTCCTTGAAAGAAAGAATGATCAAGGATAAAGGATCCCCATACCTTTGCTATGATCTCCCACAAAATTTGATGAAGAAACGGCTACTAAATGAACTAATAGTATATAGGAAATAATATATGTCATTTGGAAGAAATGGTCCAACACTTAGAAAAGTTTTTTCATTATGCGTTTGAAAGATACATACGAAAAAAATCGTTCGAACTTTTGGATCCGCTAACTCAAAGGGCTTTGCTAAATTATATGAACGCGATTTGGGTTAGACCCATTTCCCACTCAATTTGACCCCTAAACAAGAAACAATGTAGAGTTCAATTATAACCATTTCATTAATCGTTTACTATCTAGTTTCACTCTATCAACGGGTGGTTACAAATCTTTTCAGTATGGATTTAACATCATTTGAAAGATACATAAAAAAAAATCGAAATTGTGAACGAGAACAAAAAATTTGTGATCTTTTCCGGAGTATGGATTTAACATCATTTCGGCTAAAGTAGGAAAGTAAGATTCTTCGTCTTAAAGTAGTACGTAATACAGTTTTGTATTGTTGAACATCAAAAGAATAACTGATCAAGTTTTGCATTCTATATTTGTCCCAAAGATATCAAAGATCAATCACGATGTTTGAGGAGATAGCAACATACTCCATTAGAAACAACTTGTTGAAGTATGGAGTTAGAGGGCATCTTCTAAATGCTGGTATTTGCCAACTTTGTAGAGGTGATGTTGTTGCAATTAACAACGCCTTAGAGCGATATCAGGTAAAGTATATTTTCTTGTCAAGACTCTTAAGATTTCAATGGGACATGATATATGTTTCATGCATCCTAATATGCAGATACTAGATACAACATTTTCAGGGACGCGCGAATGCAAGTTTCTAATGGTATGTCATAAGCTTGTATTAACTCTAGGATCATTATGTGTTTCAAATATGATTATGGAGAATACTTTTGCAATGATAGGGTTTGGCAGCTGCTATTGACAAGAGAGATGATGCAGAGTTTACTAGTTGTCTCAAGGAATATGATAGCACCATAAAACTAGTAAATT
The DNA here is from genome assembly GCA_029007595.1 of Solanum commersonii. Lineage (NCBI taxonomy): Eukaryota > Viridiplantae > Streptophyta > Magnoliopsida > Solanales > Solanaceae > Solanum > Solanum commersonii. The sequence continues at coordinate 1,564,790 of JAJTWQ010000033.1, forward strand.
TAAATTTGTACTTCCTTGGCTCAATCAACCTTCACACATTTTATGATGCTTCTTTCATCTCATTTAACAAGATGAATGGAGGACATTGGCTCTTCTCAAGGTGAAGGAAGCAATGAAGGCGAAAGAGTTAGAGTCAAAGGGATAGTTAGGACGGTTATTGTATATTGTACCATGTTCGCTTATTTTATTTTGTATGACCAAAATTAGACTTTTCGAAACAAAAAATCATTGACATCTCTAGCTAGCTAGTAGGATTGAAGAATATGATCTTACTTTAATTCTTCTTCTAGGATTGCTTTCTTATCATCTTCTACTGAAGTGTTACATTTTGGGCCTCCACTTTTCTTTTTAGCACAAGTTATTGTTATTATGAACTCAAAAACACGACTAAAAAATTAGATTTAAGATACTTGTTCAAAAGAAAAAAAGATGTGGGCGACATTATGACTAGCGCGTTCTGATTGAGTTTGACTTCCCACTTGAGTTCGACATAGTGGTGGAGCCAGTATTCATAAAGGTGGTATGCAACATTCACTATATATACACAATACATAATTTTAACCATGTATATATACAATGTAACTTTCGGATGAATCCCCTAAACTCTTAGTAGCTCTAGCTACGCCCAGGTAGAGTCCTATTACGAATAAGTATCATTTTAAAGTCCTAAATATTAGAAGAAGAATCAAAAGAGAAAATTCAATAATCAACATTTCTAAGACCTTCATTTTATAACTCAAAAGTATAATGATAAGAGTATATATAACCCAAAAATATAATAGAAGTTATACACATATCGTATTTGAAAGTTTGGAAGTATGTTTAGCCTTTCAGATATAATATTATTGTTATATATCATGCATTGAAGGGTAATAACGATCCACTTTACTCAAACTATCATACAAACACATTGCAACTTTTACATGGACTACAAAATTTACAAAAAGGAGAATCTATTTAAAAGGGAGAATTATAAAGGGTCTAAAATATCCTTGAACTAGGACTTTTGGTATAATAATACCCTTCGTTAGCCTTTCAGCCCAAAAATGCCCCTGATGTCAATCTTTTAGCTCTGAATTACCCTTATTTTAAACGGTCCTATCTAAAAATATAATTATAAAATTCATTTATTACGTGGCATAATAATATCGATTGATTTAAAATAAACTAATCAATATTCCCAAACCACAACCCATACCCGCCCCACTTAAAGCCTCATTAAAAAAAGGAAGAAGAAGAAGAAGAAGAATACTCACTCTTCCACTGATGCAAAACACATTACATAAAAAACAAAAACTCTAATTTATTCAAATTGAATCACATAACTTTTACGTTGGTGTATTGATTAAGTACCTAGTTAATAGACAATTGTTTTCTTTTTCATAATTCAAACTTGTAGTCTCTGGTTTACCACTTTCTTCTTCTCTCCTTCTTCAACAAAAGCTGAATGATTGAAATTGTTATTAAGCAATTAGATTCTTCTCAGAGCATTCGTTAATGACAGATATCCTTCTGAGGTTTCGTCATTCCGTTCCCAAATGAATTATTAGAAAAAAAACTTTGTAATTATATTGATAACTTTGGTGATTTTGAGTTTCTTCATCCACACAATTTTGACGAAGAAACTGGTGAAATTTTTGTTCACTTTGTTTCATATGATCTTCTCAACGTTGTACTCGAATTTATTGTTATTGTATTTTCTCCATAGAAATTGATTGCTTTGAGGTCAAATTTAAGAGTAAATTTAACTTTGGAGAAGAAATGTATCCTTAATTATTTCTACTTCATCGGCTAAAACTATCAGTAGCCCACGAGTTTAATGGGGGCTTTTAGGTGGGGGTGGGTATGGGTTATTAAGTGGATTCGGGTTGTGGGTTAGAAATTTATTAATTAGTTTATTTTAAAATCAACCAATAGTATTGTGCCATGTCATAAATGAATTTTGTAATTATATTTTCAAATAGAACCGTTAAAAATAAGAATAGTTTAGAGCTAAAAGGTTGATGTCAGGGACATTTTTAGCCTGAAAGGTTAATGAAGGGTATTATTGTACCAAAAGTCATAGTTTAAGGGTATTTTAGGCCCTTTTCCGTAAATAAAAGTACAACATATGAAAGATTATTTATTTAATTTAATTTATCAGCGATAACTATGATAATTCGAAGTATACATGCAACTCTTAGCATACTTCACCAAATCTGCAGGCGGAAGCAAACGTGTTGCAACGCCTGCACGTATATTACACAATCAGATCACTTAAAAGGTAATTCTAAATAACTCTATTTAATGGACATTTATTATATTGATGGTGTATATCTTTTATCATTATCAGTATGTGTAACTTAAATCCAATTAAGACGTATGACGAAAAAGGAAGAAATGGGCTCACCGAGTTCATACGCTTTAGCAGCAACTTGACTGCCCAACACTTTTGTTGTTTCACGTAAACAAAAATTAGTGAGGGGAGGATGTGACACGTTGGGCGGTTGGGAAGGGGATTGACTTGTCCAAATTTGACCCAACTCGCCCATTTACCAGCTCTGATGGTCAAGATATGAGATTTTGATTTAAGGTTTGTAATTTAAATACTCCCTCTATTTCAATTTGGTTGTCTTTGACTTGATACGAAGTTTAAGAAAGTAAATGCAACTTTTGACTATGTGGTACATGAACCTGCCATGTGGGAAGTTGAAAATTAAAGAGTTATCATTTATCAAAAGAGATAAAAGACATTCTTTTTAAAACAGACTTAATAGGAAAGTAAGACAAACAAATTGAAACAAAAAAGTACTTACAAGCTGCTAAAAGCATGTTGTTGTGCACACGGATAGCGCTAACCATGACCAAGTCGAAACTAAATCCCGGGAACATGTAACAGTTGTTCTCTTGTGTTATTGCACGAAAGAGCATAACTTAACCATAATCGAGTTGATTGTGGTGGTACTTCACAAAAGAAATTAAGCATATATATGCATTAGCAAACCTGGTTAGGATTGTGTGCAGTTTGTTGTTGTACTCTAAGGGAATGGACTTCCACTTGCGAAGATGGCTCGGCCCTCTTCATAAAGAAAGCAACAAGAAACAAGATCAACATCATGAGCGTTCAGTACAAGATTTAACCAAACACAAATTTAAACTTGACTAATTCAACGTTTAAGATCCTTATAAGGATTGAACTCATTGTACTTTTGAAATGATGGTTTCAAAATTTTAGTGATTTTTCACATATTCCTCCGTTATCATGAATATTAGCTACTTACCTCACTCCAAGTGTAAGCTTCTTCAGCAATGCATTCGGATTGTGCAGTCGGGTTTGAGAGAGCCATAATGAGAGGTCTCTGCAAATCGTATTTTAGTCAGTTAGCTCAAAAAATTAAATTTCCATCGGGGAGAGAGGAAATGGAAAATCGCAGAAATGAAGCACCTTGTTTATGAAGGTCATAGCCTCAATCACTTCCTTAGTAAATGTTCTTCCAACTCCAGACTTTCCGATTATGGCAGCTGGCTTAATGGCCTAAATTAAATTTGGAAGTCTTAATTCATCGATCAAACCTTAACAGTGTCAAGGAGATTGTTGACAGGTTCATGTTCATGTGCCCAGGTTTCTTGTGAGCTTGAAGTGATTCCTTTTCGAGCGTTTACAATTAAACCCTGCACATAACCACTCAATTATATAGACTATTTACGCAGAGGAACCAATCGTAAACTTTGTGAAATGTGAATTTAAGACAAATACTAGCCTAGGAGATGGAATATTATCCTACCTTTGAGTCAACGAGCCAGATATTTTTACACGCTTCCTCCACAGGGGTGTTTGTCTGCTGATAACAAACATAATTTATCAAGTGAAACATACTAAACGAGAATACGACTTTGACAACCAAAATCTTTTAAAATTTTTGAAATCGCAAATGCAGCGGTTATATTACGACGGTTTCATAGAACCATCACTAATGTAAAATAATACGACGGTTTTTTATACGTCATATTAAATATGCAATAGCGGCAGTTATCACCTAAATTGTGGCATTTTGAAACGACAGTCATATTTAAATTTGCCTAACAGATTTTCTTTTCTTTCATACGTCAATATATTTTCCTTAATTTCATTATCTATTTTCCTTAATTACAAAGAAAATCAATTTAGCAAATCAGTCAAACGATTTTCATTCTCTCTTCCACTTTGAATCAATCCCCAAATCAGTCTTTGTGAGGTATATATCTATACCTTCCAAATCAATCGCCCAAATTAGCTCTCAATGTTCTCAAATCAATCGCCCAAATTAGCTCTCGATCCATGGCGTATACTGTAGATAAGCTCATATCTACAAGGATATGTTTCTCAATTTCATTGTAAAATTTTCATTTTGAATTTTATCGCTCACTAGAAAAGAAGCCGCCATCACCATCTCTTCACCAACAAAGTTTTTGTTCGTTCAATCTGAAATGGTGCTAAGTTGATAGGTAAGCTTTTTGTTAGAATTCATGCATGTTTGAAATCAGTGGCGGACCCAAAATTTTCACGAAGTAGGTTCAAGATATAAAAATATACCTAATATTATTTGTAATTTTTATGAGGCTAACAGCATACATATCTGACTATACTAAACAAAGTTAATACATTTGAAAAAAAAATTACATTGACTTATGAATGAGACGGTAAATAACAAGATGGACGAAAAACTAGGCTTCAATATAAACTAAGAAGATAAAAGAATATTATGAATGATTTCTCTTCATTCAACATTTAACAAATAAAAACAAAATAATTATAACCTTAATTTCAGAATCGAATACATAGAAATATACCTAATATTATTTGTAATTTTTTGTTGATTTTAAAATGATTAGGAATTTTTTAGTTGAGGAAATAAAAAATAACCACAATAATCATATATGTATATATAAAGACTAGAATTAACAGTGAAAAACATACTTGATGGATATTGACTATTGATGCGAGATTTCAGAGACGGGGAGAATTTTTTTCCTTCAATAAAAAAAATATGCTCAAAATTTTGGGGGGAAAAGTAAGAGAGGTTCAAGAAGATTTCAACAAAGAAGAAGACAAAAGGGTTTTTAGAATTGAAAATAATAGGGATTAGTGTCTTTTTAATTGAGTTTTTAAAAAAAAATAAAAATTAAAAACAAAAAGGACAAAAATTGTTGACTATTGGACTTTTAATTATAAAAGTAAAAACTTTTTATAATTTCTAAGTAACTAAAAGGACAAAAGTTACTATATAGAGGACAAAATTGTGTGTGAATGTTTTATATATCAAAAAAACGAATTAAAACTAAAATGTGGCAATGGGGATTCAATCCCGGGTTGGTTGGGAAAATTGAACCCCCTCAACCACTCGGCTAAGCTTCAGACTTGTGTTAGTGGGTTCAAAATTTAATATATACATATAAAATTTTAAAAACTGATTAAATATATATATATATATATATATATATATATATATATACATAGTGTTATTTTTCAACGAAGTGGGTTCATATGAACCCACTTGAACCTCTGTAGGTCCACCCCTGTTTGAGATTGTAGAGATTTGTTACAGTTCATGCATGTAGGATTCAAGTTTTTTGTTACGGTTTTTCTTTCTTTTAGATTTGAGTTACATTTTGTTAATTTTTTTTGTTGAATAATCCAGTTATTAATCTAAATTTATATATGAGCTTGATAGGTTGTTGAGGCATCAAAACCTGTTGGTGAAGGTGTTGAGATCAACTTCGATAGTAAATCGTGTGATAGGTATATAACTCTTATTAATGTAACTTTATTTTCTATTGAGTGTTTGAGCTGCTGAGATATTTATCGTGATATTTTACTGCTCCTGATGGTGAAACATCAAGCACATCGATATGTGGTGCTCAGTTGTCGGCATTGAGAGTTGATTGTTTATCAATAGGCAGAGGATTCCCCGGTCTTTGTTGTTTGTTAAGCAGAGATGTGGTTGTAGCGAGAAAGAGCCCAAAATCATCCCTTACTTTTGGCTTTTGACCTATATTCATCCTTCTTTCCCATGTTTAAAAGTTGATAAATTTTTAGTCTCTTTTTTAACAAACCCAAACTTTGTTCTCTGTTCATTGTTTCTGACACAGTAGTACTTCATCACATTGAAGAATTTAAAGAAGTTTATGAAATATTAGTACCTACTTTTCACAATATTAGTAAGTTCATAGAATAGGAAAGGTTAATGATGGTTACACTCTTTGAGTTGCTTTTTTAAGATAATTTATCTTAGTTTCACTAAAGAAGTGATGAGAGTGGAGGTATGTGTATTTGAATAAACACTTCAATCGTTAGCTAATGTTTCAATAATCATTCCAATAAAAGGAGTACTATCCATGCCTTTGGTAACAGAGAAGAAGTATCCATGACACCAACCAGAAGAAGAGTAGCAACTGTTGGCTTTCTGTCTTATAATGTAGAAGAAATTATTGTACTGAATTCAAGCTCAACCTGATAAATCACCATCATCATTGTAAATGTGTACTTTTGTCTTGGTTTCATAATCATCTTATCATTATTGATGTGTGTAGTTCATCTAGGTTAATTTACTTCGACATGTGAATATGCTTTGTGCTTCCGGGTCTCAGTGGTTGTTATATTGAATTTTGACTAGAAAAGGAACTAGGCATTGCTATTTGCAGTTACCCAAAAAAAATCACTTTTGGAGATTGCCATCCTTTTTATTTAACCCTGGAACTAGAAGGGACATTTTTCGGGGGCTTAATTCAGTCTGAGATTTGAGAGTTTTCCTTGATGGCTCATGATAGTGTATGCTAGTTCATTTGGGAGTTAGGTTCCTCGGTGTAAAATGGGCTTCACCATGAATCAAACAGAAGTATGCATTTTCAGTATTATGACGCTTAATATTGAGAGGTTATACTTTGACTCCTGACAACTTGTCGTTGGAGCACCTATTAAATAAGCTCATGCTAATGGGACTAGTTGGAAACTTGGAATTCTCATTAGGCTTGGTTCTCAAATCTGATTAGATCAATCAGGCTCGACTGAATATCCTGATCTGGCTATGTTGTGACAGTGCAATTTCTTAATTACTTACTAATGTTTTACAATTTGAAAATTTCAGAAGGCAAAGGGAAAAGATGTTGATTGAGGTAAAATGTGGACTGAAACTAAGAAAAGATGGAAGTTATGTAACTGAAGCAGCTAGGGAGATTGGGGTAAGTATTCTTCCTATTCATGATTAATCGGTACTTATTTTGAACATGTCCCTTCCCATATCTGAAAGTGCAACTTCTTGTAGTGTTCTTTGGTTTCTGTCAGAATTGTTGCAACAACATAAGGTCATTGAAATAACACTATCAACTAGCTAGTAGTTGTATAGCAAACCGTGTTAACGAAACGAACAAGATACTGATTGAAAAAAGGGAGAGTTGTCTAAGTTAGACAAGATTGGAATAGATGGCTAGTGTACTATAAAGTGCAAATCATGTGCACAGCTGTAATTAGTTAGATGCGGTTACTAATAACCTCTAATTTTAGCGTGTATATATAATGGGATGCAATGATATTTTAAATGAAGAAAGGAATCAATATTCTCTTCCTAATCAACTAGGCTTTCTCTCAAACTTTTCTGTTCCTTTTAAAAAGACTAGCCAGCTCATAACTTACCTTCTTCTGAAGCAAAGTTTGTTGGCATCATTTCTTTATTCTTCAAAATGACCAGCTACTCACCTTCTGAATGGTTAACTAGTAAATTTTTTGGTAACAAATTGTGTAGCAGAGGAGAAAGTAGAGTATAAGGGTGCAGTTAACCAAAAATAGGCTGATGGTTCATTGGTTTGGCTTCAACATAATAGTCTTTCTCTTTTAATTTGTTTGTCTCATTTTGATATGAAACCAAATTTAAGAAACTAAATAATACCTTCAAATCTTGTGATTTTAAACCAATGCTCATGAATCTTGTGATCTTAAATATTGTCATGTAAAAGGTTAGAATTAAAGAGTCACCAAAAAGAGAAAAGAGACATTAAGCGGACTAAAGAAAGATAACAGGATAAACAAATTGAACGAGTGCTTAAACTGACGTATTGTAAGGTGTCCCATTGGACATTTTTAAGTATCTGATCAGATTAAGGGGGACAGATGGACACAGAAGAGAGTAACAATTCATATTAGATGTTTGTTTGGGAACTTTTTGTTGTCTGCAGGTTTCCGTAGATCCCATCTTCATGTACTGTTATGATTGTATCCATTGACACATAGTATTGATGCTTGTTATGGTGGTTTGAAATAGCCACTTTGAGTTGAGGCTTAGTTCATTTTGATGGAAAGCTTTGTTGTAAAGAGTTTGTTTCATTGCTTAAATCATTTTCAGAGCATGGAATTTTTCATTGTATGTAAAATCTAATTAAGGCCGGTTGTACCATTCTAATTTTTGCCAAATTTTCATGTATATAAAATCTGATTAAGGCTTGGTTGTACCATTCTAATTTTTGCCAACTTAACATGTTCTTCATGCTTGTTTTTCTTTTGCACACGAAAAAATTGAACAAATACGAAGTCAAAGGCCACATAGTATTGCTGAAGTTTCACCTAATGATACACTTGGTGAATGTCACTTTATTGTCACAAGTTGGAGGAATATCATAATTTCATATTTACTTTTGAACACATATCTAAGACTTGTTTCTCTTCTTTTTTTGCCCTTTTCAGGCGTGATGATGAACCAAGCATCAATTAGAAATCTTTAGGAAGTAACAAAGATGATGGACAAAGCATCGAATGGAAACCATTTAATTAGGACCCTTTTTTCTAATACTTTGCTGAATTACACTTTGAAACTAATATTTCGATGATGTAATTTTGGAACATTGAATAAGTAATAGCACTTCAAAACATTAGTATTTTGATGGTGTAATTTTAGAGTATTTTTGTTTTATATGATGAATATTTTGCTTATTTGAACTTTTATGCTGGGTTAAAAATACTAATTATAAGAGTTTAAATGTATATGATTCAATAAATAGGATGTAAACTTGGATGGACAAAATTGAAAAATTTAATAATTGTAATAAAATTATTCAGTCAAGAACTAACGACGTTTTTAAACCGTCGTAATTTTTCTCTTTTTACAATTACGGCGGTTTCTAACCGCCATTTTATAAAACAAGAAAGGTCGCATAAATGATGGGATATTACGACGGTTATTATATATATATTATGACGTTTTTCAAAAAACCATCGTAATGTGTTTGTGACGGATGGGATTGCGGCATTTTTAGAAAACGTCGTTATAGTACTTTGTGACGGTTCAAAACCGCCATAATGAGTACGTCGCAATCAGCACTGTTTTTTTGTAGTGTGAGTTCTGCTATACCAGTTCCATCCTGTGATCACAAAGAGATCGACATGAAGAACAATTTAATGACTTTAAGATCATTTCAATATCTTTTAATGTAAATAATCCATCCATATTTGCTATCGACACGAGTAGAGGCAAAAATATTATAAGGTTTCAGATGCATTATATCTCCTCTGAATGTAAATCACATCATGAGTGAGTGACATAATCATTAGAGAGTTGGGATGTCATCCAATTATAGTATTCTTTCCCTAAGTTATCCATTTCCACCATTTGTATCTTTTTTACCTGTTGTTAGATGTAGCTCGTCTACCGAAACAATTGAAAACTTGTATATTCAAAAGAAAGTTCTAGCCTTACTTCTCCAGCACCGAAGAACAAGAACATATGATCAGCTAAGGACACTCCGAGCAGCTTAAGTGATGCAACAAGCCCTGCAAGTACCACAACAGCTGTCCCCTGCAGCATTACTAGGATCAGAAACCCGAACAAAAGCAAATGTTCGCTGATATAGGCCAAAAAAATGCAACATACCTGTATATCATTATTGAATACCAAATGTGTGGTACCATATTTCGCCAACATGTACTACAAAATAGACTTTTACCAACAATTATTTAGTGGCAATAGAGTATTTGTCGCTGTAGTGTTAAATTAACGCTAATTTTATCGGCCTTTGTAAATTGGCTGCGAAAGAACGTTCCTTTAGTGGCAGTCCAAAATATTAGTTAGTAACATTTGATTAAAATTCAACTTTCATGATTTTTTTATTCTCCCTCCAATTTATATTCCCTACAAAATATTACCCCTACAGCCCTCCACATTCACCATAGAGAATAGGGCAAACCTTTCTCCCTTATTGTTGCTACCTTTCTCCCTCATTGTTGCTGGTGCTCATAGTGTATCATCAGGTATTCTTTGAATTCTCTCTTTTAGTTATTGGAAACTTTTGATTTTTTCATTGTTCTCGTCTTCTCTTTTCTCCTTTTGGGTTTGCAGATCCATCTCTCTCCTCTTTTCCTTTGTTCTTTCTCGGAACACCACATGTACTATTCATTCTCTGTTTCTTACCTTCCTTTAGAATTATTTTGTTAGACATTACATGAAGAGTTTCATATTTAATGTAGATATCCTGGAACTTTTGTTCTAGGGTCCGGAGGTTGATTAGATCTCATGGAAAGCACTGAATAATGTACTTGGCTTGTGAAAGTTTTATAGTAATTAGTAAACAAAGAACTTTATAACAAAATTTTGTGCAATGTTGGTTAGTTTTGGGAGTATGAGTTACGTTACTTGCATAGTGGAGAATTTCTTAATGAAGTTGTACATCAAACAATTTAATTTGTTCCAAGGCTTACTGATCTGAGTCAAATATCATGTTTTACTTCCTTCCCATTTTGCTCGTTAAATTTTTGGTCAGGTTTTGCAGGGGATCGTTTCTTAGCTGGATAAAAAATTTTTTATCCATTTTTTGTATAACTTATGCAACGTTTGGTAGGTAGATAGAACATGAGTTATTCATGTATAACATTAATACATAGATTTATTCATAAGTATCTTGGCAATACTATTCATTTTGTTGATCCATAGTATCTTGGCAATTAGCATCTTTTTCACCAGAAAAACCTTGATCCATCTCCAGATTATTAGGTTTCACCATTGACGTTTGACCTGCAATTCGCACCTGCCCATCAATAACGTGTGCGGATTTATTAATAGCTGACTCCAGTGCTTCGACAATTACTAAATCTGCTGGTTTTAGAGTTATAGCATGCCCTTGTTCATCAACACTCAGTCTGGCAAATAAACTCCTTAATTGTTGTTCATAATTAACTTGTGTTGCATCAAACAAAGACCTTGAATAACCAAGATGCTGCACATACTTTTAACTATCTGGGATCATTAACTCACTAGCATCAGCATCCCTTGTAGCACCTCTGTTTCCAGCAGTTGATTACTGCAAAAAACTCCTTTGCTTGCTAAATCTAGGACCGCTCGTCTGGACAACAAAGTGTCCAGCTAGTTGGTGATCTGTAGCCTCATGTTGCTCATTACCTGTCATTCGTTTCTTTAGTTTCTTTCCAAAATTATTATTTTACCAAATTAAGTCGTTCGGACTAGAAATAAAAATAATTCCAGACTGCACACAAGTGGTATTAGTATCAATAGCTTAACTACTGCACAATCAGATTGATTTACATCTGTTAACACCAAAGTTTCATTTTTCTTAGTTGTCACGCCATCTATTTATTGTCGAAATTTCGTTGCACCAACTCATTAGCTTGATGATCCACAAAAAGTAGACCTGGCACCCCATTATTACCGATATTTGTGATTTTATTACCAGCTATCTTTGCATCCAATAGCTTCCTCACATTATCTTGATATTTTTCAACATCAAGGCGACCTTTCGATGCCTTTCTTGATTTTTCGCTGAACTCTTTACCAATAACAATTGACACTCACTTTTATTATGACGCTGGTTCATATAGAAGCTGAAAATAACAGGTTATATACAAACTCATCTTAAAGTATTCCATGATTTTTCCTATGGGTTTTTGAGAGTGTGTATAATAATAATGAGTTATTAAGTGGCATTTGTTTAATGATATCAGTTAGTAAATTTTCCACTCTAGATATAGTCCTTGAATTAGTCAAACTTATGGCATTCTAGAAGATAACATTTCAAAGTACAATAGTCCTAAATCATTATGCCATAAAGGAAACATAAATATGGCTATATTTTTCATGAGTGCATGTTTATGTGACAAGAGAGAAATACCCACATCAGAAGAGTTGTCAATGAATTCACAGATAAAGATCTGCTTTTGTCTATAGAAAAAGCCGATAATGAGACTCTTAGAAGCTTTTTGATGCTAGTTTGGAAAGAAAGAAAGAAGAAAGTACTACAAGGTTCCTGAATGCTTATCGAATTATAGTTCTAGATGGAATCCAGGTAATTTAGACCATGTTTTGTGTAAGCTAGGAATCTTTATTCTTTTCCTACTCAAAATAATCAACTAAAACTAAGACTGCTAATATCAAGAATGAATGTTACTTAGGGCCTGCGTGGATGGACTTATAAAAAGTAGTTTATAAGTTAAAAGCTAAAACTCATAAGTAGAGGATATCCTACTTTTGACTTTTGGCTTATTAAAGAAAATTAGCATAAAAGAGAGTGCTGAAAAGCACTTTTTCACCTTTCCAAACACCTCCAAAACTAAAGAAGTGCTTAAAAGCCAAAAGGAAAAATAAGCTAATTCAAATGGGCACTTAGATCTTCTTTAAACTTTTGTTCTGTTACTAATATGAAAATGAATCTTTTTTTCCTTACCCTCACTTAGTGAAAATTTTCAAGAGTACAAGAAAAACGAGAAATTGACAAATTATGATAAGGAATCATATTTCAAAAATAAGATTAATGGCTAAATCTTCCTAGTATAGAGGTTGGCTTAATTTTTTTACTGTATGATTTTTTTTCCCTGTAGCTGTTCGTACAGTTGAAGAATAATATAAAACATTTTATTAATGCTTTAGCTAGTGATATTGTCTCTTTAGGCAGTCATTGTAAATATCAAAATCATTAAACATACGACTACTAGTTGATCTAAGACCCTGGTAATCTTTGCACATTACTTAGATCAACAATGTCATTTGGATGGGTAACAACCACTTCAAAGTTATAGTTATATATCTTGTCATTCACTTTCATTGTACAAGCATACTGTATAACCAAATAGAAAACTTATGTTGGTCATACATGTGATAATGTTAAAGAAATTGAGATAAAAGGGTCGTTGGAGAATAAAGTTCAATCTTGGATTTTGATTTGACGTGAAACTATATAACAAATTAAAGGAACCCGCAACAACAGACAGGGTATCTACTTGTCGAGTCTTAACCATATGATGTTGGAGGTGTGCTGATATTAGGACTGTCAGATATAAGAATTTCTATTCTAGAACTTTTGTTCTCCCTCTTTGATCTATTTCTACATAAAAGGATATGCATCCTTTCATAATAGAACTAATATGATACGACTTTTACTAGTTCCAACTAGATAAGTGCTTTTCTTTTGAAAAACCGAATATGCAAAACTGTATTTTAAAATAGTTTGGTCACTTAACATTATGCAAAGATGAAAATATCTTTCAAATATGATTTTTTTTGTTTTTCTATTATTTTCAGCTAGTAGCAACTACAATTGGTATTGTGTTGATATTTGTACATTATGATATGCTTAAGATACTTTTTGGGTCCATTTTCTATTTAATGTATCAATATTTATATTAGGTCCCTGATGCAAATAGTAGCCATGAACGAGACACAAGTACCAAAAATTTCAAAATAAAGACTTACATTTTTTTCATTTTATATTTGAATATGTGTTGCTAATATTTGTTCTATAATTTGCTATCTATACAATATATGTGGTATAATTAGATAAATGTGTGGTTATTAAATTCTTTATCAACCATGTTTCTAGTTCGTTTGGATCGCGATGATAACAGATTTCTCAATTCTAAATTACTTCTAACTTCTAACTTCTATAAATTTAGTGGGAGCTATATTATTATGTGTTGGTGAATGAAATATGAGTAGCTTATTCTTCCTTTTTTTTTATCCGCTTTACTTAATATTTAATTCTGCTTATTTTAATTTTATTTTTCATCTTCTTCTATTTGATTTTGATTAGTAGTGATGGTTAAAACAAGGGACCAAAATGTATTGAAATGATTCAGATGACAGTATAGTGAAACTCAAGGATTGATTCACTATACACACGGTTTCTTCATATTTCTACTTAGCCTTGGCAAAATACACATTCTTCTGCTCGGGACTTTGCCAATATATCCAAATTGATACTTAGTAATTTCTCTCTGTTATAACAGTTAAATGTTATGACATCCTGAATATGAGCTTGCTTTAGGTTTGATTAGATGTATAGTTAATATAGTGCCTATTACTGGGTCATCTTAAGGTTTGGTTTGACTTGTATTTAGATAATATGCCTATTACCGGGTAATCCCCTTTTTAGTTTTAGATTTGTCTTATAGTTAATGTATACAAATATATTTCATAGATTTCATATTTTTGACATTCTCTTGTTTTACTATTTCAGATAATACAATACGACATTCGAATAGCATGTGGAAGATTTTGATGTTATGAAGAGTTGCGGGAATTGTTTTAGGGCTATGGATTTAAAATTTTATTATTGTTGGTATTCAATAGAAAAAGTTGCAATGATATAAAATATTTACTTTAAACATGTAGTAATAAATTTTAGTTTGATACATTAGAACTTGCTTTTGGTGAGATTTGATGGAATATATTATGTTTTCTCTAAATTAATAATAGTATGTTTAATTAGCATTTTTCATTATAGTTGTCTCTAGATACGCATATTAGCACTTGCTTTAGTACCATTTATATTTTGTAAAATAATTATTTCTGACATTTTTATTGGATTTACTAGAAATAATAAAATGAACCCTAAAAAGGCAAATAAGCCATTTGTAGAAAGAATTTATCAGCTATTATGATCGTTGTTAAATAATAGCCCTTCATACATGTAATTTATAGTTGCAGTTCAGTTTGATTTAGCAGCAATAAAAATAGACACTAAAAGTATTGATTGAGTCATTTTAGAAATGGATTTAGTGGTCATTAAGATTGTCACCACACAATAGCCGTTAAAATAAGTCCCTTTGTATCGGCAATATAATTGGATTTAGCGACAATTTAATAAGTCGATAAAAGGTGCATTGGGTCATGTTCTGAATGAATTTAGCAGCCATTATAATTACCGCTAAACAATTGTCGTTATTGCCAGACTTTTAATGGCAATAAAAATTGTTTTTACCAGCAATTGTAAAAATGGCTGCTAAAACCGTTAGCAACCCTATGAACAACGGCAGAAGACTAATGGTTGGTATATGTTATAGCGGCAATTATAATTGCCGCTAAATACCTTTATAATTGCCGCCAAAGGACATTTTTGTAGTAGTGATATTATAAAAGCATTGTGATTCGCAAAATCTTCATACTGTAGATAACGTTACAAATATCAGACGTTACTTGAAAGTCGATGTGGTCCTTAACAAGTTTCAAATTACTAACTTGTACAAGAACTTTTTCACCATAATTTTGCTTCACAACCTTCATGAATTCATCAAGAAAGTTGTAGTATTCCTACAAGAAGCAAAAACAAACAGACATGTCTTGAGAACATGCTGCAAATCTCAATTTATATTTAGAACACGTACGATATAGAGTTATGCTATTATAAAATTGACCTCGCCAGTAGCTCTTTTTTGTCCGAGTCCAATGTAGAACTCGTCTTTCAATAGTTGCTCATTATTTGTTCCCACATCATTTGTTATAGGCAAACACCACACATTCGAGCAAAACGATAGGATGTTCATAGTTACAAAATTATAGTATAGTATATAAGTTTTAACGAGTTTTGGTACCGCTGAAGGTCTGACTCCTCTGACTCTCTGAGTGCAGTATACAGAGCCAATTTCCCTACTGGTATACCCATTTCCTGTGACAATATAATGTGATTCATAACATGATTACTCATTTGCCGCATTACAAAGTAAAACAAGAAAAGAAAATTTGTTTTTTGGGCCAAAGAATCTAACTAGAGGATTCATAAAAATGAAAGAATATTGAAACTTAACACAAATTTTAAGCAATTTTTACATTATTCAAACTTCTCAATCAAGTATAGAGTACTAAGCTAGAATATGCATTTGCAACTACAATTTCTCAATTAAAACACAAACTATTAATTGAACCCACTTCAAATCAACAATAAAATCAGTAAATAACAACACCCATTAGCTAATTAATGCATTCAACTACACAATCACACCCCAAGAATGGAGGTTTTGGCCAAACATAATAAAGAACAAGAAGTCGTTATCAACGAAGTTTTCCATCAGATTGGGCAACAATCCACAAGTCTCCAAATGCTCAAATTGAAGCAAAAAATCTCACAAACCTTCAATCTCTACTCAAAAGTGAAAAACAATGTTCTAGAAAGTAAGAACTCAAAAATCCAGAAGTGGACAATGTGGGAACTTCTTTTCTTCTTTTAAAAATTTCATTTATTCGTTCCCAGAATTTCAGCATAGAGTCCACTCGATGAAATAAGTCGGGCTCGCCGAACTGGTCGGCGATGCACCGAGTGTTCCTCTTCTCACTTTTTTGGCGTGCCTTTTTCAACAAAATTGTTATGTAACATTAGGCGATTGAAATCAGTGTCGTCGATCTGTTCGGCGCGTTGGTGAACCATCAATTTGCTCACCAAGTTGGTCTTGTCCAAGGGGTGGCACTCTGGAACTTTGGGCGAGTGGAAGGTCCACTCGGTGAGTCGTTGAGTGACTTTGGCGAGTCGCCGAGTGGCGTTGGCGAGTACCAGCTTTGCTTTCCTTCAATTTTTTCAGTTTTTTCACTCATTTATACCTCGTAATGCCCTTGCCTTGCTCTTTTACCTTTATTACTGCAAATTAGCATTTTAACATCAGTTATGAGCATAAAATAGATATTGTGGACACTAATTCCTTGAATATTAAGCCCTAAATGAGTCGAAATCCCTGACTCATCACGCACAACCGCTCGGAATCTCTTTACAACCTCTAGCCACAAAACTGAGAACCCTAAATATCATACCCTACATTTGGAGAAATGTAGGCAAGAGTATGCGTTAGTACAAAATATGTACCAAGTACGTTAGTCATGCATAAAACATTTGAAATACATGAGCAAAAGGACATTTTCATATAGTGCAATGACCAAGCTAAATCATGAATGTAAGTAGAAGATATAAGTCATAAAACATGGTCAATGCAAATAGACATCATCTTAAGTCAATGTTAGATACTTCTCTTGTTGGAAGTAGCCTTAACCGAGATATAAGACCATGTGAGCTATTAATATAGAATTTGGTGTCTTCCACACCGAAAAAGGTTGTCCTACTTTTCAAAGTAAGGACCATGAACTTCTAGCTTATGTGGATCCACTAGCTAATGTCTATCTAGACAATCCTATGTTGGCACATAGTTTATGGGACATAGGTAATCGTCACTTGTCCACTCGGTACTAAGCTTAACTTCCACGAAATAATTCTTAATCATATTCATATTATCTTTTAAAGGAACATTGGTAATCGCCTCTTGTCCTTACGTCATGTGACATGGGTAATCACCTCTTGTCTTTCATTTAGAGGTCATGGGTAATCGTCGCATGCCTCATTCATAGAATAACTTCTTATCTTTGATTCATTTTAGGTGAGAAGACCTGTCATACTTAGAATCCTTTATGTCAGGAAACCTTTCACATTCATGCATGAAGTAGTTATGTGAGCAATCCTTTCCCAACAATTAACTACAACAACAATATATATGCTTTTACTCTCAAGTAATCCATATCATATTTGTAACACCCCAGCAATTTTTTTCGAACTAAGACTCGAATCATCCTTCGTAGTGAGTAAGTTTTTACCAAGGAATTTAAAATTTCTTAAGTATTAAGGTCAGATCACTAGATGTAGCACCTTGAGTTCCAAAAAAAACTAAATTGGATATAGCAAAATCTGAAATTTTGCAAGTTATGAGTTTTGGGTCAACTTCAAATGACCATAACTCTTAGCTCAGGATGAGTTAGGCGTGATACCAGATACCGTAGGAAGGATCTTTGAATTATCTTTCCAACTCCATTGAGTTTTCTCATTTTCCAGTTTATATGAAGGAGATATGTCCATTCGAAGTTGGGTTGTCCAGATAAGGAAAGTCAAAACTGAATTTTAGAGGGGTATTTTGTTTTTTTCCTTACCCAATCAGATTTAATTCGTTTTTAGTAAGATTTTAAGGGTCTAATCCTATTAGTTTCAGTTTCATAATCCTAATATACGCCTAGGAATTTAGTTGAGAGTTCAAGAACAGAGACGTATCCAGGATCTCAAGAACATGGGGGCACCATTATCTTCAAAATAGACAATTAATTCAATTATATAAATTTTGACAGTGAGAACAAGTTGACAAGCAAGTAGGTACACTACAAAAAAACAGTCAATACCGACCTAGAAATACCGACCTAAAATCGACATCCCAGCTTAGGTCGGAAAAAGCTTGGTCGCTATTCAATACCGACCTCTGGAGGTCGGCATTTACCGACCTCTTGAGGTCGGTATTTACCGACCTCTTGAGGTCGGTTTTTATTTTATGTCGAAATATTCATTTTTTTAAATTTCGACCTCTGGAGGTCGGTATTTTTATTTTTGTAATATTGAAATTCTGACCTCCGGAGGTCGGTATTTTTATTTTTGTAATGTTGAAATTCCGACCTCCGGAGATCGATATTTTTATTTTTGTAATGTTGAAATTCCGACTTTCAGAGGTCGGTATTTTTATTTTTGTAATGTTGAAATTTCGACCTCCGGAGGTCGGTATTTTTATTTGTGTAATGTTGAAATTCCGACCTCCGGAGATCGGTATTTTTATTTTTGTAATGTTGAAATTCCGATCTCCGGAGGTCGGTATTTTTATTTGTGTAATGTTGAAATTCCGACCTCCAGAGGTCGGTATTTTTATTTTTGTAATGTTGAAATTCGACCTCAGGAGGTCGATATTTTTATTTGTGTAATTTTGAAATTCCAACCTCCGGAGGTCGGTATTTTTATTTTTGTAATGTTGAAATTTCGACCTCCGGAGGTCGGTATTTTTATTTTTGTAATGTTGAAATTCCGACCTCCGGAGGTCGGTATTTATATTTTTGTAATATTGAAATTCCGACCTCCGGAGGTCGGTAGTTTTATTTTTATAATGTTGAAATTCCGACCTCCGGAGGTCGGTATTTTTATTTGTGTAATGTTGAAATTCCGACCTCCGGAGGTCGGTATTTTTATTTGTGTAATGTTGAAATTCCGACCTCCGGAGGTCGGTATTTTTATTTTTTATTTTTGAAATTCCGACCAACGGAGGTCGGTTTCTATTTCGCAAAACAAAAAGCAAATTGCTGTAATTTTTGTTGCCCACCCGCATATTTATACTAAAACAACCCAAAGCCAAATAAACTTCATCCAACAAAAACAACCCAAAGCCAAATAAAATTCATTACCAAAACAACCCAAAGCCAAATAAAACTCATCCAACCAAAACAATCCAAAGCCAAATAAAACTCATCCAACCAAAACAACCCAAAGCCAAATAAACTTCATCCAACCAAAACAACACAATATTTTCAACATATACATTAAACTATTTCAAAATAAACTTCATCCAACTTCAAAATAAACTAAAATACGATCAAATTAAACAATTCCAAAAATATAGAAGTCTAAAATGTCAAATAGATACAACTACTCTTCATCACCCTCACTCTCCTTATCGACTTATCATTCTCATCACCCTCCCGATCGATTCATCATCACCGCTAGCCGGACATGGAGGAAGAATATTTCCCGATTCAAAAAGAAAAGTTAGTTGGGCACGAAGCGCCGCATACCTCTTGTTCTCTACCTCCTTTGCCGCCGCAATCTCCTCCTCTCTTCTTCTCTCTTTCTTTTCTCTCTTCTTATCTCTTTCGGCTACAGCAGCAAGCTCGGTATTGAGATAAGCTATCTTACTCTCCATTGCAGATATTGTCTCTCTATCCCCACCATCAAAGCTTGAGGATGATGAACCACAATACCAAGACTTCTTCTTCTGACTTAATACAACAACTAAATTCACCAACTAAATCACATTATTTATTTTAATTTATCTAAATAACTTAACAACTTTTTAACTTTAACTACATTAGTTTTGACTTAATTCCAACAACTAAATCTATCAACAAAACCACATTATTTAATTTAACTTATTTAAACAACTTAACAACTTTTTAAAGCTAAGTGTCAACACTAGATGGACACAAATCGATCTTGCAAGAAAATCAATTTTGTCATCTATAGGATCAACTAGTGTTGATACTTATGCTTAACAAACACATTATTCCTAAATTAAAGCTTAATAGCAACACTAGATGGACACAAATTGATATTCCAAGAAAATCAATTTTGTCATCTATAGGATCAACTAGTGTTGATACTTATGCTTAACAAACACATTATTCCTAAATTAAAGCTAAATAGCAACACTAGATGGACACAAATCGATATTCCAAGAAAATCAATTTTGTCATCTATAGGATCAACTAGTGTTGATACTTATGCTTAACAAACACATTATTCCTAAATTAAAGCTAAATAGCAACACTAGATGGACACAAATTGATCTTGCAAGAAAATCAATTTTGTCATCTATAGGATCAACTAGCGTTGATACTTATGCTTAACAAACACATTATTCCTAAATTAAAGCTAAATAGCAACACTAGATGGACACAAATCGATCTTGCAAGAAAATCAATTTTGTCATCAATAGAATCAACTAGTGTTGGTACTTATGCTTAACAAACACTCGATGGACACAAAAAAATAATCACAAAATTAAAGTTAAGTATTAATACTAAATGGACACAAACACATTATTGAAAACAATTGTACTTTAACTTAAGAAATTTAGAAGCACCAACCTTATGTCCAACTTTGATGAAAGAAGCAATAAAGTCTTGTATCAACTTTTTTAGATGTTGAGCTTCCTCAATTGCCTAGCACGAAAAGTTCTTAAATTAGTTAAATATAAATTCATATCCAAGAAAATAAGTGTTATATATATATATATATATATATTCAAGTTTTAATAAGTTCAAGTTTCAATTCAAGTTCATATCTAATTTCTAAACTTAATTAGTTATATATTCAAGCTAATTAGTTGCAAGTTCAAGTTCTAATTTCAAGTTCATATTCCTAATTAAGTTCAATTTATAGTAAATTCAAGTTATAATTAATTATAAGTTCTAATTAAGTTGTAATTCAAATCCCTAAAATTCTAAATTCAAACTAGCTAGCTAGTGTCCCAACTTCAAACTATTAATTAGTCCTAAAATATCAAATATAATTCAAACTATTAGTCCTAAATTCCAAATTCAAACTATAGTGCTAAAATCCCAAATTCAAACTATTAGTAATCCTAAAATCTCAATAATAATTCAAACTAGTCCTAAATTCAAAATTCAAACTAGTCCTAAATTCAAAATTCAAACTAATCTTAAAATCACAAATTCAAACTAGCCCTAAAATCCCAAAATCTAAATAGTTCTAAAATCCTAAATTCAAATTAGCTAGCTATTCCTAATCCCAAATTCAAACAATTAGTCCTAAAATCTCAATAATAATTCAAACTAACTCAAATAATACCCAAGTTCAAACAACTCCTTAAATATCCTAATTCAATTTAATCTTACAATTCCAAAATCAAACTAATTAACTTAAGAAATACTAAATTTCAAACAAATCCAAAGATACCCTAATTCAAACTAACCCTAACATTAAAAATTTTAATTCACAATCAACAAACACAAACTAACAATCAAATAATCTCTAATTCAAACTAACAATCAAAAACCCTAAATCATTTACTTACTAACTAACAATCAATCATTAATATTATTGTTGGAAAAGGGGGTTTTAAACAAACAAGTGAAGTTGAGAGTTGATTGATAAAAACTTTTCAAAGTAATATATATTTATATATATACATACATATATATATATATAAATAATCAGTACAATTGAACAGTATTGAAATATGAGTAAACAATGTACCTGAGACCATAACACATCTGATAAGAATCACAGCAGCTAAAGCAATCTTTGTAAGCAGTACCAATGAGCGGATTCACCTTCAAAAATAATAGTTCGATTTTATTTTTTTATAGATCTAGATATCGATGGTGGTATTAACTCCACTTGGGGTTCAACCCATCGAGATTTAAATCTAAAAAACAAAAAAAGGGACTAACTCTATAATGGTGACGATAGCAAATCCACGACGCTAAAACAATACATAAGGAGACAGAGAAGTACATCGACTCATTTGTGCAGCTAATAAAAGTTTAGATGATTACCTCTGAATCGATCTATCAACAACCGAGTTGAGTTGATAAGCTTCATTAATGGTGGAGTAGCAAGCTGTTACATGAGGAAACGTAGTGCAACCATGAGAGCACATTGACAAGCCACCAACAATGTTTGAGCAAAGCACCGAGGAAGATGACTTCCAGTCACTTTCCTAATTTGATGCTAATGTTTAAGTGCTGTATTGTTTTTTATTTTTTAGGCCAGGCCACTTTTGGGCCTGGTCTTGTACATAACCCATTTTAATAAAGGGCTTAATGCCCAATTTTATTTTATTTTTTAAAAAAAAATAAAAAATAAAATATATATATATATATTTAATTAATTAAATCAACCTCAAGAAGTGAATAATTATATATATTTAAAAATATTTAATAAATACTGGTATCATAAAGTCGATATTATTTAAATAAAATAATAATTTAAATATACCGACCTCTTTAGGTTGGTATTTATTAATGTATACATCTATATATATATGTGTGTGTGTGTGTGTGTGTGTGTGTGTGTGTGTGTGTGTTTAATTAATAAAATCAATATATATATATATATATATATATATATATATATATATATATATATATATATATATATATAATATGTATATGTATACATACATATATATGTTTCATTAATAAAATCAACCCCAAGAGGTGAATTATATATAAATATATATATATATATATATATATATAATTTAACTACACATCAACATATAATATATGTATAAGTATACATACATATATATACATCTATGTATATGTATACATACATATATATGTTTAATTAATAAAATCAACCTCAAGAGGTGAGTTTATATTAAAATAATTATGTATATATGTATATATATATAGAGATGTATACGTATATATGTATACAATAAAAACTGACCTCTTGATATAGATGCATATATGTATATATATAGATGCATATATGTATATATATATATATATATATATATATATATATATATATACATACCTCATGAGGTCGATATTTTAATTACATACTATTTAATTTTTACTGACATTCGGAAGTCGGTATTATGAAATATTTAATTGAGAAAAAATTCCGACCTCAGGAGGTCGGTATTTTTAATGAATTACAATAAAAATCGACCTCTTGATGTCGGTATTAAATTATTTTCTCAATTAAATATAAAAAATACCGACCTCATGAGGTCGGTATTTTTTATATTAATTTATTTTTACTATTTAATTTTACCGGTATACGAAAGTTGGTATTATAATTTTTTTAGTTTTTTATTTTACACAAAACCTATTCAGAAAAAATAATTTAATACCGACATCAAGAGGTCGGTTTTTATTGTAATTCATTTTTTTCGGGAAATTTTTTGACCTCCAGAGGTCGGAATTTGGTTTTCCCGCTTTTTGCAAACCGACCTCCGGATGTCGCTTTTAAAAGTAATTAGATGAAATAAAAATACCGACCTCCGAATGTCGCTTTAATTAATAGTAATTAGATGAAATAAAAATAGTGACCTCATGAGGTCGGTATTTTAATTACATACTACCGACATTCGGAAGTCGGTATTATAAAATATTTAATTGAGAAAAAATTCCGACCTCAAGAGGTCGGAATTTTTAATGAAGTACAATAAAAACCGACCTCTTGATGTCGGTATTATTTTCTCAATTAAATATAAAAATTCCCGACCTCATGAGGTCGGTATTTTTATTGTAATTCATTTTTTCTGGGAAAAATTCCGACCTCCAGAGGTCGGAATTTGGTTTTCCCGCTTTTAGCAAACCGACCTCCGGAAGTCGCTTTTAAAAGTAATGAGATGAAATAAAAATGCCCACCCCGGATGTCGCTTTAATTAATAGTAATTAGATGAAATAAAAATACCGACCTCATGAGGTCGGTATTTTAATTACATACTACCGACATTCGGAAGTCGGTATTATAAGATATTTAATTGAGAAAAAATTCCGACCTCAGGAGGTCGGAATTTTTAATGAAGTACAATAAAAACCGACCACTTGATGTCGGTATTTTTATTGTAATTCATTTTTCCGGGAAAAATTCCGACCTCCAGAGGTCGGAATTTGGTTTTCCCGCTTTCTGTAAACCGACCTCCGAATGTCGCTTTTAAAAGTAATTAGATGAAATAAAAATACCGACCTCCGGATGTCGCTTTAATTAATAGTAATTAGATGAAATAAAAATACCGACCTCATGAGGTCGGTATTTTAATTACATACTACCGACATTCGGAAGTCGGTATTATAAAATATTTAATTGAGAAAAATTCCGACCTCAGGAGGTCGGAATTTTTAATGAATTACAATAAAAATCGACCTCTTGATGTCGGTATTATTTTCTCAATTAAATATAAAAAATACCGACCTCATGAGGTCGGTATTTTTATTGTAATTCATTTTTTCCAGGAAATATTCCGACCTCCAGAGGTCGGAATTTGGTTTTCCCGCTTTATTTTGCACAAAAACCAACTACTTATAAATACCGACCTCCGGAGCTCGGAATTTGGTTTTCCTGCTTTATTTTGCATAAAAACCGACTACTTATAAATATCGACCTCCAGAGGTCAGAAATTAGCGACCTCAATTTGAGGTCGGAAATTTTTAGGTCGGTATTCACTGTTTTTTAGTAGTGGTAGTAGCAATCTTTATATAGTAATATATTAGCGAAAAACATCATTCACTTACAATTGTCCTCGACGAGTTTTCATATTTTGAAAACGGTCAATAATGGCATCGTTACTTACATTTTTAAATATACTACGCTCTATGTAGCAAACTAAACAACCATTCAAAAGATCTTCATCCATTCTATTACGCAAATCATTCTTTATGTACTTCATTGATGAGAATGCTCTTTCCACGCTTGTGATAGCAACATGAATAATCAAAGTTAGCTTCACAAGTAGATACACAAGTGACAAAAGTTGGATCTAGTTTTGTCTCTATCATCACTCTTGTAAGATCCTTCATTCCCTTCAAGTTGAGAAACTTGCTATCACACTTTTGATCATAGACAATAAAATCATCGAGTTGAAAATTGAGTTCCCGAAGCTCTTTATCACCAAACTCACTTGGATAGTACTCGGCTAGTTTCATTATCCTATCATTGTGAAAATTAGCAAATGAATCAACCAGACTCAAACTAGCCATACCGAGGATCAAGTCACTAGTCACCACATCAAAACGATTATTGAGTTCTTGGAGTTCCAAATCAATGACGGCATAAAATACTTCCACACGAAGGTGATGCAAATATGAAATATTGGACCTCTTACACTTCGACTTTCCATTAAAGTAGTCTTCATTCATTTTGGGAATTAAAATACCATGTTTACCTCAAAATAAGCTAACCTCATCCATCATAGAGTCCCATTCATCCTCTCTCAGCATTTGCAATCGTTTCTTTGAAAGGTCAAGCAATCCGATAGCATTAACGATATCTTGATCTTTCTTTTGTAAAACTTTATTCAACTCATTCGTCAATAGCAACACCTTAAACATCAAGTGCAACATAAAGACAAATTCAAATTCATGAATCTTGCTTAAAGGATTTTCCGCCAAAAATCTATCAAGATGATATGGACAATCACGTTTCATATCCTTAAGCACATTAACAATTGAAGAAAAAAGAATCAGGAAATTGTCCAAGGTTTTAAAGTGAGACCCCCAATGAGTATCACCCGGTCGTTGAAGGCCACGTTCTTGATTCAAACCTTGCCCTGTATGAACTTCTCCAAATTTAAGCAACTCTTCCAACTTATCTTCTTGATGTTGTCGAAGTGAATCTCTGCATTTAAATGAAGCTCCAATAGTATTCAAAATATTAGTGAGAACATAAAAAAAATTATCCACATCCGAATTCTTTTTGGAAAGACTACAAGTGCCAATTGCAATTGGTGAGCAAAAGACTTGAGACCATTTATTTCCCCTTGCATATTACTATCCCCATCATAACCTTGACCACATATTTTGGATGTACATAATGAGTGATCCAAAAGCAAAGAATAAATTGTCTTTTTTAATGATTGAGAAGATGTATCATTTACGTGGACAATACCCAAGAATCGCTCTATCACCATTACACTTTTGTTGACATATCTCAAAATTAGAGCCATTTGCTCCTTATGAGAAACATCCTTTGATTCATCAACTAATATTCCAAAATAATCACCGTCCAAGTCTTCAATGATAGCCTTAGTTGTTTCTTTAGCACAAGCCTCCACAATATCTTTTTGAATTGTCGGAAAAATCGTCATATCATTTTGTGGAGCATTACCTAATATTACTTTTCCCACATCAAAACTTCTATCCCCATACCATTTCAAAAGTTCAAGAAAAGCACCCTTATATTTGGAACCTTCACTTTCATCATGTCCACGAAATGGAAATCCCGATGTCAAGAGAAATCTTGCTACATCAGTTGAGGCATTTAAATGCATCCGATAATCGCTTCTTGCCTTTTCACTTTGCTTGTCAAAAGAAGATTGGATCGATTGTCGTTGGTTTATCAAATCTTGCATCCTACTGAAACATTTATGATGTATACTATTTACCTTACCAACATGTTTTTTGAATCTTTCTAAAGCTTTGTTCCAACACCTAAAACCATATCTTGTAAATGAATCTCCGGCATTTCCACGACTTTCAAGTTCATTCTTGAACAAATAACAACACAAACAAAATGCCACGTCTGCTTTAATGCTATATTCCAACCATTGAGATCTTCTCTTAAACCAAGTTGGTCGAAATAGACACATTTTATCTCCAAACTTAGTTTTAGGGAAGATATGATCAATAGGTTGACATGGCTTTTTTTGAATGTAATACCTCCTTACCGCATCTCGAATATTAGGACCATAAGATGAAATAGGCATTCGATCTTTGGGATCTGCTTTAAGAGATTTAAAATCAAGCATATTATCCGTATTTGAAAGTGGAAAAGAATTTATATGTCTTTGAACTTCCGGAGCAGCTTGTGAACTCACAAATGGTTGATTAGAGCTAGAACTTGGTTGACCATCTTTTGGCTTTGGTAACATGATGAGAAACTTATCCATTTGTGATTTGATGATTTGAATGTAAGAATTATTTTACCTACAAAATTAAGTATTCACACTTCTATTCAATCTTATCAAAACAAAATAATTTTTAAAAAATATTAGCACAAATAACAAGTTTACTAATAAAAGAATCACAATTATTAGATAATTATTTAGAAATCAAGAAATTCTTATAAATTTAAATATTCGCAATCAAATAATGGCACCACTTCATAAATCAAGGAAAACATATAAAACAAATGAAGTACATTAATAAATAATTTATTTATTTTTAGATAGCATACCTTGTTACTTGTTCTCAAATCTCACTTCTATTTCACCATGAACAACAAAGTGGAATGAAGCCAAAAGAAGAATAATATGATGTCTTTACTCTTTTTTACCTTTTAGTTTAGGGCTTTGAAAAGTCAAAAGAAATTTTTTTTATAAATAAATAAGAAAAACGTCTAAAGAAGGAAAGGAGAAAAAGAAAGTAAAAAATATAATTTGACTTTATTGACACTTCTAGCTTAATTAAGGTTTGGACATAGCTAATGCAACCTAAAAATATAGGTATTTGAACCTCTTTTTATTTATAAATTATTAAAAAGATCTATGAAAAGTGGCACATTTTGTTATATTAATTAAAAATTAAAAATATTAATGTGGATAGAAAAATTTGAACCACAAATCTGTAAGTTATGCACCCCCTATTTGTACATATTGATCAATATACTAGAGTGTTCTTTTTAATCTTGGGTTCACCAATACAAATTTAAAAAGATAATTAGAAAAATAGTAGTATTATATAGGGGTTAGGAAGGGGAGGATGGGTGCATGTGAACCCACTCCCCTTCATGTGCATATGCCTCTGTTCAAGAAGATAAAGGAGGAGAAAAGAGGAGAGGATCAAAGCGTTTGTCGAGAGTCTTGTGTTTTGTTAAAGATTTTTGCCATGGGTTTAATCCCTAAGAGATATGTAAGCTTCCATAGTATTGGGTTTGTTCACCCACATGCCAAACATGTTAATTTCAGCATAATTTCACTCTCAAAAGTTGAAGGATTTAAGTTCTTGATAGGTGTTCTTGAAGTTCATTCTAAATCTTGTTTTATTGGGGTTTTGATGATTTCTTGAGATGAAAGTGATTGTTTTAAGTGTTATTTTGAGTGGATTAGTGTGTACTTAGGTTGGGTAATTGAATCTAAGGAAAACTTGAGAAAAGAAATCGATTAAAAGCAATTTAGGATCAGAAAATGAGATGCAAAATTCGTCGAACTTGGCCTGGGGAGATGCTGGGGCAGCGCGCCCCAGATGCGCCCAAGGGGCTGGGGCGGCACCCCTGCAGTGCACCCATATACAGTCTCTAAAGTTAGGGGCTGGCGCACCGCACCCGGAACGCGCTAGGGTCGCCTGCCCCCACTCTTTTTCCATCGGTTGTCCCGTTTGAGCCTCTTTCAAGTGTACCTTCACTCCCTTTGATTCTAATCACTCGAAACTACTTCTAAACACTTAGAAATCATTCATCATAATCTTGAATTAATAATTCAAATTCAAGTTAAAGTTAAGAGTTAAGTTTTGAGAGTTCTTCCGAACATTTTGAGAGAGTTCCTTTGAGTCCTTTTGAGGAGTCTTCTACAATTTCTAATAACTTGTTTCAAGACTCAAGTACGTGAGCATGAGAGTGAGGAGAATGTATTTATGAGTCTACACTATCACCTAAATCCTTCATATCATGAACCATAATTCTTGAATTCATAATTCACATTCAAGAGAGAGTTAAGAGTAGAGTTCAAGTAAGCCTTTTGAGTTCAATTGTGAATCCTTAGAGATCAAATTTTGATTTGAACTAAGTTTTGAGGAAGTAAGTAAGAGAATGAGAAGAGTCACATACATGAGTTCCTTATTGATATTTTGACCCTTGAGTCGAGTCATTCATGCCCGTAATTTCCTCATGAATTCCATAAATTAAATATCATTGAGAGGAGTAGTATATCCAAGTTCTAAGTCTTGAGTTCCTAATCCCCTTTGAGATTATATTTCTAATCATGGGACTATTACATGCAATGTTACCTATGAAGTCTTTGAGTTGAATTGTTCATGCCCATAGTTCTGCATGAACCCTATAAGTCGAGCAGTCTTGAGATGAGAAGTATCTTTGAGTCTTTGAGTTGAGTAGTTCATGCCCATAATTCTGCATGAACCCTCTGAGTTGAGCATTCTTGAAATGAGTAGTATCATTGAGGTTCTTGAGTTTCAAGTATTGAGTTCTATCTATGGTTATTGAAAACCTTGCATTGAGTCGTTCACGTCCATAATTCGGCATGAACCATATTTTAAGAAGTCTTTTACAAACATTTTAACTTTGTTTTAAGACTTGAGCATTGAGTTGAGTAAAAGTAAAAGTGAAGTTCAGTTTCTTCAAAAGATTATATGGGAACTAAGTATTCACAAAGAGAAAATGTTTTTACATTTAAACAAGAAAAGGAAACCTTGATTTCCAAAGAGCCTTTGAGCTAGTTTTCAAAAAAGAATACATGATTTTACAATTAAGCGAGAGAGGAAACTTTGATTTCCAAGATAGCCTTTGAGCTAAGTTTTTGAGCAATTATTTCAAATCACAGAAAGAAGTATGTTTTTAAACATAAGAGCTAGTATTATAATTTGGGAGTAGTATTGAGCACCGATATAGGGGAGAGTTCAGACAACTCACAACCCCCATAAACCATGTAGCCACCATGGGTAGAAAAGGGTCATACTTTTTTGATGATTCCTTAGTGCTTTTTCGCATAGACTAGTGGATCCACTTAGTAGTCAGGTTCTATACCCTTGGCAAGGTATAAGACAGCCCTAGCAGCGTGAGGCAAAATACTGTATCATCACAATAGCTCTTAAATGATGATTGTCGGTTAGAGAAACTCCCACATATATATTTGTATTTTTATATACATAGATTTTACATGTATTTTCATATACAAATAGAATTTATATTGTATCCTTGCATACAAACCAAGTATAATGTATTCTTAAATACATTGAGTTGCTTTCTATTGTTTTAAAAGCTTTCCATATATTGCATCTCTTATTGTTGCTTTATATTGAGTTGAGTATCCAGATACCAAGAGTCGAGTATCTTATTATTGTTTGAGCCTTATTTCACTGAGTTGAATATTTTATCTTTGAGTTGAATATCTTATTCTTGAGTTAAGTTGAGTGAGTTGAGAAGAGGTAAGTATGTTTCTTTTTTATCAAATTCAAGCTTATGTTATGCTTTAGAATTCCCCTTACATGCTCGTAGATTCTACGTACTGAGCCATTTGGCCTGCATCTTTTCATGATGCAGATCCAGGTATGCAGGATCATCAATAGAAGCTTCATTGATACCACATGGAGTTCGAGTTAGCTATGGTAAGCCTCTTTGCTTTCGGAGAGTTCCACTTTTACTTTCAGTTATATCAGTTGTTAGGAGATCGTGGGTCTTGTATCGACTTCCATCTTTGTCATTTAGAGGCTTCATAGATAGACATTAGAGTTTCAGAAGTCTGTTAATTTTTTTACTAAAATGTTTTAAAGACTTAAGTGGCCTATTTTATGGCGAGTTGAATAATGTATTTTTATTCAGAGTT
The DNA here is from genome assembly GCA_029007595.1 of Solanum commersonii. Taxonomy (NCBI): domain Eukaryota; kingdom Viridiplantae; phylum Streptophyta; class Magnoliopsida; order Solanales; family Solanaceae; genus Solanum; species Solanum commersonii. Next base: position 1,595,829 of record JAJTWQ010000033.1, read on the forward strand.
TTTCATTTGAGTTAAAGCTTTGTAATTGAGTTTCATGAATCTTTATTCAGTTTTTAAGCTTTGTATGCTTGAGTTAGTCTTCCACTTGTAGTCAGCCAAGATGAGAATTCTCTTGGGGACCAACAATGGTTCTCGAGTGCCGATCACGTCCAGGGTGTAGGCTCAGCGTGACAATATCTCATCAATTCTATAAGAACATGCATAATTCCATAATTCATCTTTCATAGTTCAAAACACATTTTCAATCATCAATATTTTAGAAAACATGGGTTCATGAGAATTCATCATAAAGTCATGTAATTATCTTAATTCATGCTTGATAGATAATAAGACAATCAAATAAATCCATATTTTAAAGAACCCATGACATGGAGGAAAACCCCTAACTCAATCGAGAATTTCTAACTTTGTAAATTGGAGAATTTGGAAACTCCATGGAGGAAAGGGCTCCATGGATGAAAACTATCATACCTCAATGCCAAAAGCTTGATTTCAATGGTGGAATCAGAGACTTGACTTGCAAACCCTAGCTTTCTTCTTCAACTTCTAGAGAGAGAAATATTTGAGAAGAACACTTGTTCTTGTTTTAGGAATTTGAGAGAATATTTTTTGCTGGGGAAATTTGGGGGTAAGAATATTTATATAGGGGTTTAGATGAAGGGTAAAACGACATAGTATTAGGATAGAGTAATTAGGAAAATACCAAAAAACCCTTAAGAAAATAATTGTTGTTGTCAACGATGGTGACGAAACACAGTCCGTGGTTCGACTTACTACCATCATGTTCGGCCGCTATTGACTTCAGAAACCACTACCATGGACCCCCAAACGACGGACCACACCTACGGTCCGTGGGTCCATCGACAGACCACGTGGATCAAGGCCGTAGGTCCCAACTTTTGCTTCAAAATCCTTCTAAGTATGGGACTTATCTACGAACCCTATCCACGACTCATACGTTGAACGACGAACTATCCTAGTGAACCGTTGAAAATTACAGAAAAATTAATATTTTTGAAAACTTGACTGGCCAACTACGAACCATACCTACGGTTCGTGGGTGGCTCTGTCAGACTGGCCAACTACGGACCAGACCTACAGTTCGTGGGTGGCTCCGTTGGACTGACACCTGATTCTTTCAAAAGCTGCAAATTCTACCCCTTTTCGAATCTGAGGTGTTACAATATCTCCCCCCTTGGAACATCCGTGCTCGAATGAGATTGAAGATATCATAAGGAAGGTAGAAACTTAATCTAACAACCCATCATGCATGCAACTACATAAATGCACATATCCGAGGAGGAAACATCGACTCCAAGCTAAAGCATGTTCAAAACTTCATATCATGAAGTTTATATGCAACTCATACTCAAATGCACATAAACATGTAGAAATCAATCAAGTTGATTCATTGTCTCAAAACTTAAGCTTTTTCATGAACATGCATAAATGAGAAAATAATGGGAATATCTAAGACATATGATACCAAAAGAGTAAACCATGAGGAATATCAGAGATGGGGGGTAAGCATTTGGCGTCCTAGTTTAGCATGTCTCTTTCTATATATATGTTAGCTAGTCTTTAGCCTCTAAGATGACTTGTTGTGGTCCACTTCTGGGACTTGTATTTGTTCATATTCGACAGCTCATTACTCGAGATTTCCATGTTCTAGTAGGATTTCTATTTTATATAGTTTTTTTTTCTTCCATTTCTGTCTCATTCCTATTGCTAGTGTTATTTTTGTTTAGTTGTACCTTTGTACTCATTACTTGTCATTCTGGGTACGAGTTGAATTACCTACTTCCATCATGACTCGGGAAGTTGAGTCCTGACAAAAAATCCTATTAAAAGCTTCACATAAAAGTATAGTGTCACGACCCGATTTATCAAGTCATGATGGCACCTACTATAACCCACCAGCAGGTAAACCAACCCGTAACCCGAAACAAGTAATGGGTCTGAGGGTAGAAATTAAACAAGAGTAGGCAAATAACAATATAAACAGGCGGACACAAACCAAAAACATATACAAATAAAGATCCCTCACTAGTACGAGCTACTACAAAATGAGTACAAGTCCTAAAACCGGACAACGAGAGAATGGACTGTCTCGAAAGGAAAAAGACAAGTCTATATATACGAGATGGAGGCGAAATAGTACAAAACGCCGTGTGCTCACCCCCGTCTCCGAGATAAGTCTACTCCAAGCTCGATCAACGCCGGCTACTAGTGCTCGGACCGCATCACAAAATAGATGCGAGCGTAGCATGAGTACCAAAACAAGGTACCCGGTAGGCATCATCGGCCGACGAGCAAGATAAGCAAAAGTAAAGGCGAAATGCAAATAAAGGGTCACATCAAGTGCACGAGTAGTAAATGGGGGGTATGTACACGAACGTACAGGCAACAAAGACAAGTAATCTAACTAACTCCGCCGAGCTCCCATAAACCCGACGGGTACGCTCGTGCACAATAAAAGAAACCACCGTACGGACCCCATAAGCCCGGCAGATGCATCGACGAGATAAAGTAAAATAATGGAGCTAGAAGGTCTATCACAATATTACCAAATTTCGGACTTTTAACCGAACCATTCCCAATCATATTCCAAGATCTCATTACGTCCCGGACTTTAACAGGAATCTTTCCAACCTCCAAAACCTCAACCTACGGATGAGAGTAATCGAGACTAAAGCGAAGCTTTAGTGAGGGTGGGAATACACCACGTGCAATTTGGACCACGGACTCGAACCGGGTACTATAGCTAATGAGTCAACCTATATGGGCCTGGACCACGGACTCGAACCGGGTGTGCTGTAGCCAAAGGTCGGGCACGGGTGGGCTGGACCACGGACTCGAAGATGCATTGTAGCCAAAACCGGATCACGGGTAAGCTTGGACCACGGACTCTAACCGCTGGACATAAGTAGCCACGGAGCTAAGCCTCGGACATAAGTAATTTGGACCACGGACTCTAACCGGGCACGTAGCTAAGCCCTGGACATAAGTGTTTGGACCACGGACTCACCGGTGCACCGTAGCTAAAACCAGATCACGGGTAAGCTGGACCACGGACTCTAACCGGCACTGTAGCTAAGCCTTGGACATAAGTAAGCCGGACCACGGACTCTAAGGCACCGTAGCTAAAACAGATCACGGGTAAGTTTGGACCACGGACTCTAACCTGCACCGTAGCTAAGCCTGGACATAAGTAAGCCTGGACCACGGACTCTAACTAGGGTCTTTGTAGCTAAGAATCAATATCCAACCATACGTCGCGGGAAAATATCACCACACCGATTACCATAAATAATCATTTTAGTCCGACCCTCATATACCCCAAATCGCCGAGGAAGTATCCAATAATGAGTAAGCTAGACCACGGACTTTAACCTAGGGTCTTTGTAGCTAAGAATCAATATCCAACCATACGTCGCGGGAAAATATCACCACACCGATTACCATAAATAATCATTTTAGTCCGACCCTCATATACCCCAAATTGCCGAGGAAGTATCCAATAATGAGTAAGCTAGACCACGGACTTTAACCGGGTGCTGTAGCTAAGAATCAATATCCAACCATACGTCGCGGGAAAATATCACCACATCGATTACCATAAATAATCATTTTAGTCCGACCCTCATATACCCCAAATCGCCGAGGAAGTATCCAATAATGAGTAAGCTAGACCACGGACTTTAACCGGTTATTTGTAGCCGATAGAAAAACAGGGTATTATGGGTACAAGGTCATAAGCTGAGTTACCGACTAGCAGACTCAAGTCTGCTATATCGATCTACAAGGAGCCGACTGTTCGAAACGACGTCGGAAAAGTTCTACCGCCCAACGACATCCGAAATCTCGCAAGTCTATGGCAACACTAGTCTAAGCCTAGACTAAGGCCAAACATACTTCAATTCAATATTATCATATACACCACCGGATATGGATATTCAATAATATCAAGAGACATCTTTGTCATAACCCAATACTTTCCCGAAATAAGGTCTAAGGCAGGAATTATAGAAATTTAGCATGCTCGACACCCGCACCCCTCCATACTCAAGCAAATCAATAAACAAATCCCTAAACATCCTCAATCTCCCGAGAGAAAACCATAGCCTACCTGAAAGCCGATCACGCGTGCTCCAACTCACGGTCACGGATCTTTTCCTCTCCGAACGGTCTCCAAATGCTTCCCGCTAACAAAAGGTTAATCACCTCGTCATTACGAATATATTGACACTAAAATTATATTTTTCGGAGACGGACCCAAAATCGGGTCTAAAACGGGATTGTGGGGCCCACACTTAGAATCTCAAAATCGAATCCGTGGAAACGTCCCAACTACCTTACTAAACTAATACCCCAAAATTTTAGCACAAACAGATGCCTACAACACCGCAAATCAGCCACAATAAATAAAAAGGGCAGCCCCTTGATCACCAATTTTCGGAAAAACGAGACCCTTTCAACCCAAACAGATTATACCACGACGATCCTTGCGAAAAAATCTACAAGTTAGCCCCAAGAATGACTTAAAACGGACTTACGATGATCAAGATCTCACATTTCAAAATTCAATAACAAAACCATCCGAAATCACACCGGCAGTGGCTAAAATTGATTTCTTACCTCAAACGAAGCCTCCCCTCGCGTTTCCGAGATCACCACTAGATTTCCCTCGAAATTCTCTTGAAGTTTGCCTTTTGAATCACTTAATTTGGACTCAAAATGAAGGATTAATCTCAAGTTGAAGTTGAACAAAAACAAAAAAAAAAAATTGGACGAATTCGTTCTTAAAATCTGGAAATTTCCACCTCTGCCACGTGTCGTCACGTGGCTCTGCCACGTCACCGCCGCGTCAAAATTTTACAACCCTTCAAACTTAAATTTCGATGTTTTGGACTCGTTCGGAGTCGGAAAAATACAAACCTTATATGGAATCTGATTGGAAACGATATTTCGGACTCAACGGTGAAGGCGAAATTTCCATTTGGAGCTCGCATCGACGAAAAGTGGGTCCCACACCCGTATCATTTTGAGCCAGATTCCACAAGCGCTATCTAAAGTCTTGCGAAGTGAACAAAGGGTCGTTCCAGACCAAAATCGATCTTCCGAAGCTAACCTAGCTGCCCGAATTTTCATCCGAGCACGTCTTCCAAGAAGGTTGACCAAAGTCAATTTTTCAAGTTATAAAAATCTCCAAAACGGGAGAACGGGCCTAAAACCCAAGCGAACGACCGGGCGACCGAACAGTCGGTGCCGGCAAGTCATAAATGACTTGGGGTCGCTATAGGAACGCTCTAAACGATGAAATGAATTCTTTAATTTAAAAATGACACGGAGGATCATTACAATATCCACTACTAAAAGAACTTTCGTCCGCGAAAGTAAGAGTCAAGAAGTACTGAATGCTTAAAAAGTCGGGGAACCGTGCCCGCATCTCATGCTCGATCTCCCGAGATAACCTCCTCAACCGGACGATGTCTCCAAATCTTAAGTGCAAAAACCACCGCCACCAACTCTAAGTCATGGGTGGGGTAGTTGCGCTCATGAATCTTAAGCCGCCTCGACGCATAAGAAATAACCCGGCCCTTTGCATCAATACACAACCCAAACCAACGCCGGGTGCGTCACAATATAACGTGAAGCCCTCCCCCTCAAGTGGAAGAGTCAATATAGGAGCGGTGGTCAATAACTCCTTGAGCCTCAAAAAGCTCGCCTCACACTCCTCTGACCAAACAAAGGAAACATCCTGGCGAGTCAACCCCGTCAAAGGCGCAGCTATAGTAAAAAATCCCTCAACAAAACGCCTATAGTAGCCCCGCCAATCCGACTAAGCTACGAATCTCGGTCACAGAGGTGGGCCTGTGCCAATCACGAATAGCCTCAATCTTCGCCGGATCAACCCTAATACCCTCCTTGGACACCACGTGCCCCAAGAAGGCTACGAGACTCAAGCCAAAACTCGCACTTTGAGAACTTGGCATAAAGCCGCCGATCTCTCAAAGTCCGGGAGCACTATCCTCAAATGTTGCTCATGCTCATTCCGGCTCCGCGAGTATACCAGTATGTCATCAATGAAGACAATGACAAATAAATCAAAGTATGGCCTGAACACACGTGTCATCAAGTCCATGAAGGCGGCAGGGGCATTAGTCAACCCAAACGACATCACCAAGAACTCATAATGGCCATAACGAGTCCTAAATGCGGTCTTAGGGACGTCCGCTGCCCTCATCCTCAAGCGGTGGTAGCCGGATCTTAAATCAATCTTAGAAAATACCACGGCACCACCCGAAGCCGATCAAACAAATCATCAATACGAGGCATGGGGTAACGGTTTTCACCGTCACCTTGTTCACCGCCTATAGTCAATACACAATCGCATAGTACCGTCCTTCTTCTTCACGAAGAGGACTGGGGCACCCAAGGCGATACACTAGGCCGAATGAATCCCTTACCCAAGAGATCCCGAAGTCGAACACCGAGCTCCTTGAGCTCGCAGAGCCATCCGATATGGCGGAATAGAAATAGGGCGAGTACCTGGCTCAAGCTCAATCGAAAAATCAACATCACACTCTGGGGGTAGGCCAGATAGATCAGTAGGAAACACATCTATGAAGTCACGAACAACAGGAACTGACTCAACCGGAGAAACCTCCCTACTCACATCACGTACATAGGCCAAATATGGTAAGCATCCGCTAGCCACTAGCCTCCTAGCACGAATAAAAGAGATAACCCCAGGCGGTGTGCTACTACGAGATCCCCGCCACACCACCGGAGGAATACAGGGAATAGCTAAGGTAACAGTCTTAGAAAAGCAATCTAAAACAGCGCGATAAGGGGATAACCAATCCATGCCCCAGAATCACATCAAAATCAACCATGTCAAGCAATATAAGGTCGGCCGGGTGTCACGCCCGGATAGTAACTAAGCAAGATCGAAATACGATCCACTACTAAAGACTCACCCACGGGGTCGACACACGCAACGGCGCTACCGAGGCTCGGACATCAAACTCAATCGAGAGGCATAGTAGACGAAACATACGAAAAGTAGAGCTGGATCAAATAAAGCCAAGGCGGGCTGCCGGCATAATAACACTTGTACACCGTGATCACATCGTCCGAGGCCTCCGCATCCGCTCTAGCCGGAGCTGCATAAAAGTGGGCCCGGACTCCCCTACCCCGTGCATCCGCTCCGCCCCCTAATCGCCTCCTCGGGGACCACCCCGTATACCCCGGTGACCACCCCTACGGCCCCCGTCCCCGGCCTCTCGCCTCTAGCCGGAGGTGCCGGCGCATGCCTCGTTGCCCGTGGAGCGGGTAAGGCTAACCTGCGATGGGGACACTCGCGGGCCCAATGATCTAAATCCCCACACTCATAACACCCGGGAGGCCGTCGGCGAGAGGCGGAGGTCGGCTACCCCGGCCAGAAGAACCCATCTGTGAACTATCTCGGCCTCGACTAGGACCGGCACTAAAACCAATATGGCGGTGCTGATCACCCTCTGATGCCTGGAGAGAAGCCTGAAAGGGGCTACTAGACTGACCCGACTGAAACCTCTGGCGGGGCCTATCATAAGAGTCTATCCCTCTAGTCTGGGACCCGCTGTAGCTGCCCTGGTAGCGTGCCCTCTTATCGCTGCCCCCTAGGCCTCGCGATGAACATGCTCCATGGAATTGGCATGATCGACCACATCAAGAAATGAACGGCCAACTGAAACCAAAAAAAGTGTTGACCCTCAGACGGTACCGCAACCCACATACAAAACAACGAACTCTCTCCTCCTCTATATCTCGGGCCGATGTTGCGACCCTGGCTTAACCTCGGTGTCAACGTCTACCCCAAGATGGGGATGCATGCAGCTGGATTGCATCGGCCCGATGCGCCGCCTCGCGTGCGAGCCATACCCCGAAAGAATGAAACAAGTGATATTTCAAGGAACCAATAGACACACGCGCACGAAAGCGAAACAAAAGAGGAAATTTTCCTAAGGACATCCCGTAGCCTCCCGAAGATAAGTTACGGACGTCTCCGCACCGATCCGAGGACTCTACTAGACGTTAGCTCTGTACAAGTGAGACCGACGAACCTGGGCTCTGATACCAATTTTGTCACGACCCGATTTATCAAGTCATGATGGCACCTACTATAACCCACCAGCAGGTAAACCAACCCGTAACCCGAAACAAGTAATGGGTCTGAGGGTAGAAATTAAACAAGAGTAGGCAAATAACAATATAAACAGGCGGACACAAACCAAAAACATATATACAAATAAAGATCCCTCCCGTAACCGGGAAGTCACTAGTACGAGCTACTACAAAATGAGTACAAGTCCTAAAACCGGACAACGAGAGAATGGACTGTCTCGAAAGGAAAAAGACAAGTCTATATATACGAGATGGAGCGAAATAGTACAAAACGCCGTGTGCTCACCCCCGTCTCCGGATAAGTCTACTCCAAGCTCGATCAACGCCGGCTACTAGTGCTCGGACTGCATCACAAAATAGATGCAGAGCGTAGCATGAGTACCAAAACAACGGGTACCCGGTAGGCATCATCGGCCCGACAGAGCAAGATAAGCAAAAGTAAGGCGAAATGCAAATAAAGGGTCACATCAAGTGCACGAGTAGTAAATGGGGGGCATGTACACGAGCGTACGGGCAACAAAGACAAGTAATCTAACTAACTCCGCCAGCTCCATAAACCCGACGGGTACGCTCGTGCACAATAAAAGAAACCACCGTACGGACCCCATAAGCCCGGCGAGATGCATCGACGAGATAAAGTAAAATAATGGAGCAAGAAGGTCTATCACAATATTACCAAATTTCGGACTTTTAAGCGGAACCATTCCCAATCATATTCCAAGATCTCATTACGTCCCGGACTTTAACCGGAATCTTTCCAACCTCCAAAACCTCAACCTACGGATGAGAGTAATCGAGACTAAGCGAAGCTTTAGTGAGGGTGGGAATACACCACGTGCAAGTTTGGACCACGGACTCGAACCAGGTACTATAGCTAATGAGTCAACCTATATGGGCTGGACCACGGACTCGAACCGGGTGCTTGTAGCCAAAGGTCGGGCACGGGGGGGCTGGACCACGGACTCGAACCAGGTGCGTAGCCAAAACCGGATCACGGGTAAGCTGGACCACGAACTCTAACCGGGTACCGTAGCTAAGCCCGGACATAAGTAAGCTGGACCACGGACTCTAACAAGATCAGTAGCTAAAACCATATCACGGGTAAAATTTGGACCACGGACTCTAACCTGTGCGTAGCTAAGCTTCGGACATAAGTAAGCTGGACCACGGACTCTAACCGGCATCGTAGCTAAAACCAGATCACGGGTAAGCTGGACCACGGACTCTAACCGGGTACCGTAGCTAAGCCTCGGACATAAGTAAGTCGGACCACGGACTCTAACAAGCATCGTAGCTAAAACCAGATCACGGGTAAGTCGGACCACGGACTCTAACCGGCACCGTAGCTAAGCCTGGACATAAGTAATTTGGACCACGGACTCTAACAGGGTCTTGTAGCTAAGAATCAATATCCAACCATACGTCGCGGGAAAATATCACCACACCGATTACCATAAATAATCATTTTAGTCCGACCCTCATATACCCCAAATCGCCGAAGAAGTATCCAATAATGAGTAAGCTAGACCACGGACTTTAACCGGGTGCTGTAGCTAAGAATCAATATCCAACCATACGTCGCGGGAAAATATCACCACACCGATTACCATAAATAATCATTTTAGTCCGACCCTCATATACCCCAAATTGCCGAGGAAGTATCCAATAATGAGTAAGCTAGACCACGGACTTTAACCGGGTGCTGTAGCTAAGAATCAATATCCAACCATACGTCGCGGGAAAATATCACCACATCGATTACCATAAATAATCATTTTAGTCCGACCCTCATATACCCCAAATCGCCGAGGAAGTATCCAATAATGAGTAAGCTAGACCACGGACTTTAACCGGGTATTTGTAGCCGATAGAAAAACAGGGGCATTATGGGTACAAGGTCATAAGCCGAGTTACCGAGGCTATCGGACTCAAGTCGCTATATCGATCTACAAGGAGCCGATCGTTCGAAACGACGTCGAAAAAAAGTTCTACCGCCCAACGACATCCGAAATCTCGCAAGTCTATGGCAACACTAGTCTAAGCCTAGACTAAGGCCAAACATACTTCAATTCAATATTATCATATACACCACCAGATATGGATATTCAATAATATCAAGAGACATCTTTGTCATAACCCAACACTTTCCGAAATAAGGTCTAAGGCGGGAATTATAGAAATTTAGCATGCTCGACACCCGAACCCCTCCATACTCAAGCAAATCAATAAACAAATGCCTAAACATGCTCAATCTCACGAGAGAAAACCATAGCCTACCCGAAAGCCGATCACGCGTGCTCCAACTCACTGCACGGATCTTTTCCTCTCCGAACGGTCTCCAAATGCTTCCCGCAAACAAAAGGTTAATCACCTCGTCATTACGAATATATTGACACTAAAATTATATTTTTCGGAGACGGACCCAAAATCGGGTCTAAAACGGGATTGTGGGGCCCACACTTAGAATCTCAAAATCGAATCCGTGGAAACGTCCCAACTACCTTACTAAACTAATATCCCAAAATTTTAGCACAAACAGATGCCTACAACACCGCAAATCAGCCACAATAAATAAAAAGGGCAGCCCCTTGATCACCAATTTTCGGAAAAACGAGACCCTTTCAACCCAAACAGATTATACCACGACGATCCTTGCGAAAAAATCTACAAGTTAGCCCCAAGAATGACTTAAAACGGACTTACGATGATCAAGATCTCACATTTCAAAATTCAATAACAAAACCATCCGGAAATCACACTGGCAGTGGCTAAAATTGATTTCTTACCTCAAACGAAGCCTCCCCTCGCGTTTCCGAGATCACCACTAGATTTCCCTCGAAATTCTCTTGAAGTTTGCCTTTTGAATCACTTAATTTGGACTCAAAATGAAGGATTAATCTCAAGTTGAAGTTGAACAAAAACAAAAAAAAAATTGGACGAATTCGTTCTTAAAATCTGGAAATTTCCACCTCTGCCACGTGTCGTCACGTGGCTCTGCCACGTCACCGCCGCGTCAAAATTTTACAACCCTTCAAACTTAAATTTCGATGTTTTGGACTCGTTCGGAGTCGGAAAAATACAAACCTTATATGGAATCTGATTGGAAACGATATTTCGGACTCAACGGTGAAGGCGAAATTTCCATTTGGAGCTCGCATCGACGAAAAGTGGGTCCCACACCCAGTATCATTTTGAGCCAGATTCCACAACTGCTATCTAAAGTCTTGCGAAGTGAACAAAGGGTCGTTCCAGACCAAAATCGATCTTCCGAAGCTAACCTAGCTGCCCGAATTTTCATCTGAGCACGTCTTCCAAGAAGGTTGACCAAAGTCAACTTTTCAAGTTATAAAAATCTCCAAAACAGGAGAACGGGCCTAAAACCCAAGCGAACGACCAGGCGACCGAACAGTCAGTGCCAGCAAGTCATAAATGACTTGGGGTCGCTATAGGAACGCTCTAAACGATGAAATGAATTCTTTAATTTAAAAATGACCTGGAGGGTCATTACATATAGCTACAAGAAAAACATGCGAAAGAATATTTACCTTAAGTGTTGAAAGTGTTCCCTTAAATAGATTTGAGATAAAAAAAATTGCAAAAGAAGTTCTTCAGTATCTAAAAGCCACGGGCAATGTTTGATAAACTGAGAAACACATCAAACTTTCTTTCCCTAGAAAAGTATCTAACCAATGGATTTTTCTTTTAATTATAACCTAGTGTTCTTCAAGAAGGAAAGGAACATCTTATTATAATCACGCAAAAAAAGATTGTGACACATGAAACTTTTCAATTAATCAATCAACTTTGCCTCAATACAAGATTTTGTAGGTTAACTAGATGTCTCCCTTTGAATCTATGATCCACTCTATTTAGGATCTTCCACAAACTCAGGAAATCTAATTAAACTTCTCGCTCTTACACTATTCAGAAGTTTCATCATGGTTAGAATAATTATAAGTTGTTCTATTAGAATTTAAAGGGAACGAAAAGGGGTAAGAACAACCTAAAACCAAATCAAATGAATAGAACCTGAAACCACATTCACGCACACTTTGAAAGAAAAAAATTGTTTATTTTGGGCAGAATAAAATGAAACCAAGGAAAAATGTTTAAGCAACATGGTAAATACGGTAGATAACTCAGATTCTCTAATACACGAATATAAATAAAACCTTAGAAGGAGAAGGAAGCAACGAGAGGTAATCAAGGATTAGAAATAGGTATATAATTCCACTTACCTATCTTTTGCACTGCTTATCTATGCTTTCATCCCAAAAATTCTAGATTTAGGGAAAAAAAAGCTAACGGTAAGGAATGGTAAAAGTATAAGACACAATTAAGAGAAAAAAAGCAAAACAACTTACCTTAATAAATACTCATCGCATGAAAGAAGAGTTGAACTATCGGTGTATGAATACGATAGAGCAGTCGAGAGAAAATATTTCTCTTCATTCAAAGAAATTGACAGAGGAAAAAAAGGGAGTGAGTAGTAATTATTTAATAATACACAGCTTACAAAAATCAAGACCCATGAATTGTAACAAATTCAAAACAAGAGATTACAACAATTCTTTTTTGTTTTACTAGGAAAAAGTAAATGATGTATCTTGAAGACAAGATAGTAAATGTGCAATGACGAATTTTTTCATTCCAATTATATGCTAAAGCAAAAGGCATAATATATGAACAGTTACTCAAAATTGACTTCAGTTGGCAAGTAAATTCTCCAACTTTGATAGTGCACATATAGACACCTCAATTCTACTTTTAAATAAACTAGTTTCTAGACGTGTGTTGCACATATGTCCCATGTATATTTTTAGAGTGATTATAATTTCATGAAAACATATGTAGGATGAGTAATAAAATGCAACAATTAAAAATAAATTTTGAATGTGTGATAGAAAACACAAAATAAGGGATAGACATTTTTTTAATGTTTAAGTTAATTCCTTTTAATCAATCATCTATAAATTTTAATCTTTGATTAGTAGTTAAACTTTGATTAGTAGTTAGCAAACTTCAAATAATATTCAAATGACTAATTTGAGAGCAAATACAATAAAAGTTCAATAATATATGATACTCGTTTAGAGTACGTGCAAATTACACGTCAATTAATAAAACTTAATACATAAAATAAAATTATTTTAATAACAATTGATGTTAAAATAAATATTATACATATCTAAATAAGAACAATTTCATACATGAAGGTTAAAAAGTTAAAATTTTAAAAACGTGAATCTCTTTTTAAATATTTTTAATCCCTTATTTAGTTATTTTGCTTAACATAATTTAAGTAAGACTTATGTAAAGAAAAAATATTAATTTTAAAGTCTTAAATGTTAGAAATTTTAATATTGTTCGAATAAAGAAAGATTTACGAAGTAAAATTTTAGTCAATTTTAAAGAACTAAATATTGCAAGCTCTTACCTATCACAAATAAATAAGTATATATTTATTAAAGAATTCCTCCTACAAAAGAATAAAATATTAAAGGCTCTTTTGCCATTAATAACACTTAGAAAGAGATTATATAAAATCATCCCCAAGACATCTTCTTTTTTTAAAATGGCGAAAAGGCCAAAAAATATACTCCCTCCATTTATTTTTATTACTAGTTTGTTGTAAAAAAATATTTTGTTTACTTATTTGATAAGTCTATAATTTAAGTTTTCTACCTAACATGTTTAATACCATAAGATTAAATAATATTTTAATATATTATGCATATCTTTAATTTAAAATTACAAGATTCAAAAGATTTCTTAATTTTTAAAGTCATGTGTAATGTCAAAACCAAACAAGAAAATATCCGTATATTTTTGGGGAATATTGGGGTATTCATATATCTAGATAGATTTAATGTTCTACTATGTAACACGAAAAATTCTCATTGAAATTTTTTTGTCTATTTTTTTTTTAATATATCAAGTTTATTTTAGTTGGAAAAAAGATTCTCAATTTAACCATAATAAGAAAATCTTCTCGATTTAATTTTTATTGTGTTTATTATGTATAATAATAGAAGGAAAATGGTGAAAAGACGATTTTATCTATTTCGGAGTCTTTTAACGAAGGACAAAAGGTTCAAACAACATGTTTAAAGACCTTCATGTTTTAAATATAGTATAGATGATTCTATTGATTCAATTCATGAAAATGTTCTCAAGTCAAGTGAGGCTAGCTCAAGTAGTTAAGACATCCACACAATCAACCGGCACGTTGAGGGTTTGAGCCACACTCAAAGGTAAGTGGGAACACTTTTTGATCCTCCTCTTTTAAATCTAAAAAAAAAAGAGTTTTCAAGTTCATAAAAAACTATACACCAATTAATATGCATATAATATAAAAATATGCACTCCATTTATTATTTTTTAAGCGGTGTGCAAAGTCTAGGTAGGACAAGTAAAAGTGAAATATGAACTTGTGTGGTCTCACATGCCCCTCTAGTTCTCATTGTTCTTGTGTATTTTTACATTCATTACGCCATGCTATGCTCTCAAGAATACATATAATGTTGGTGGCAAGTAGTTATTAGAAACACTTGCATAGTTGCATGTAGTGACGGAGTCAATGATTCTAACAAGTAAATGCAAATAGTGTTAGATTTCAATAGTCATCACTTGTGAGGGGGATTCAACAATGTATAAAATCATAAAATGAATCATTTTTACCTAATATATGAAGCATAATTTTCAAAAAAAGGAATTCAATAGAACCAAAGTCACTACTAAAAAAACAGTGAATACCGACCTAAAACCGACATCCCAGCTTAGGTCGGAAAAAGCTTGGTCGCTATTCAATATCGACCTCTGGAGGTCGGTATTTACTGACCTCTCGAGGTCGGTTTTTATTTTATGTCAAAATATTCATTTTTTTAAATTCCGACCTCTGCAGGTCAGTATTTTTATTTTTGTAATGTTGAAATTCTGACCTCCGGAGGTCGGTATTTTTATTTTTGTATTTTTGAAATTCCGATCTCCGGAGGTGGGTATTTTTATTTTTGTAATGTTGAAATTTCGACCTCCAGAGATCGGTATTTTTAGTTTTGTAATGTTGAAATTCTGACCTCCGGAGGTCGGTATTTTTATTTTTGTAATGTTGAAATTCCGACTTCTGGCGGTCAGTATTTTTATTTTTGTAATGTTGAAATTTCGACCTCCGGAGGTCGGTATTTTTATTTTTGTAATGTTGAAATTCTGACCTCTGGAGGTCGGTATTTTTATTTTTGTATTTTTGAAATTCTGACCTTCGGAGGTCGGTATTTTTATTTTTGTAATGTTGAAATTCCGACCTCCGGAGGTTGGTATTTTTATTTTTTATTTTTGAAATTCTGACCTCCAGAGGTCGATTTTCTGCTGCAAAACAGGCAGCAAATTGCTGCAATTTTTAGTTGTCCACCTACATATTTATATCAAAACAACCCAAAGCCAAATAAACTTCATCCAACCAAAACAACCCAAAGCCAAATAAAATTCATCCAACCAAAATAACCCAAAGCCAAATAAACTTCATCCAACCAAAACAACACAATATTTTCAACATATACATTAAACTATTTCAAAATAAACTTCATCCAACTTCAAAATAAACTAAAATACGATCAAATTAAACAATTCCAAAAATATAGAAGTCTAAAATGTCAAATAGATACAACTACTCCTCATCATCCTCACTCTCCTTATCAGACTTATCATTCTCATCACCCTCCTGATCAGATCCATCACTGCTAGCCGGACATGAAGGAAGAATATTTCCTGATTCAAAAAGAAAAGTTAGTTGGGCCTGAAGTGCTGCATACCTCTTGTTCTCTACCTCCTTTGTTGCCGCAATCTCCTCCTCTCTCTTCTTCTCTCTTTCTTCTCTCTTCTTCTCTCTTTCGGCTACAACAGCAAGCTCGGCATTGAGATAAGCATAGTGTCACTTTCAACCGACAACAAAGTTATTAAACATATTGTCACTTTCAACCTCACCATGGCTAGTCCAAACTGTATACCCTAGTTTGAATCCATTCATCATAAGATGCATAGCAACAGTCTCTGTTGTATGATATCTCACATTTTTCACAATTAACACACGGACACCTAATCAATCTTGAATTTAAAAAATCATCAAGTGTCATTGCATGATTTATAAATCTAGTGACACCTTCTGCAAATTCTGGAATCATACCCGCTCGACCAGGATTGTTTCTATTATACATCCAACTACAATCAGGATTCATCTACACAAATAATAATGATAATTTTAATATAAACTCAGCTCTTGAGGTTGATTTTATTAATTAAACACACACACACACATATATATATATATATATATATATGATCATCAGAAGTTTAATTTAATAAATTTAATTTATCGATCAAGTTAATTTTATAAATTTAAATTATATAACTCCTAATTATATACATTTATTAATTTTATTGATCAACAAAGTTTATCAATATCATATATATAAAATTTAACTACACATCAACAGAAGTATAATTTAACAAATTTAATTTATCGATCAAGTTAATTTTATAAATTTAAATTATATAACTCCTAATTATATAAATTTAATTTTATTGATCAACAAAAGTTTATCAATATTAAATTTAATATATAAATCTCCTTGAATTGATCATCGGTATTTCTTTAATTGATAATGTATTTCATATCTAAACCACCAGTATATAAGACTTGATTTGTTAAACTACTCGAGCATTATATATTTATTAAATTAAACTTCTGTTGATGTGTAGTTAAATTTTATATATATATATATATATATATATATATATATATATAATTTAACTACGCATCAACAGATGTTTAATTTAATAAATTTAATTTATCGATCAAGGTAATTTATATAAATTTAATTTTATTGATCAACAAAAGTTTATCAATATCAATAAATAAATAAATATATATATATATATATATATATATATATATATATATATATATATATATATATATATATATAAAATTTAACTACACATCAACAAAAGTTTAATTTAATAAATTTAATTTATCGATCAAGTTAATTTTATAAATTTAAATTATATAACTCCTAATTATATAAATTTAATTTTATTGATCAACAAAAGTTTATCAATATCAAATTTAATATATAAATATCCTTGAATTGATCCTCGGTATTTCTTTAATTGATAATGTATTTCATATCTAAACCACTAGTATATAAGACTTGATTTGTTAAACTACTCGAGGAGTATATAATTAATCAACATATTTCATACTCCGATAAGGTATCGTTTACATGTCATCATAATTAGGAGGTGATCACTACACTTAACATCCATTCAATTAGATCGAACGTATATAATAATACTATCTCGCATTTCATACTTGAATGGATTATATGTTAGCTCTTCACCTCTATATCATGACATGAGATATTAAGTTCATGATTAGACGACGGACTAATAGAATTTGTACATTACTCTAGAAATATAAGCATAATTATCTCCTAATTCATATCAACGTAGTTTCATACTCTAAATATGGATTATAGATATTTTTTTATTTATTCCACGAATTCTAACTTTTTATTTATAAAAGTATACAAAATTGTTACACTTTTTGAACAATTAATTATAGGTGTAAAATGAAATTTTAGTATTATGCACAATAGCAAAATTATGAGTATTAATAGGAATATTTAAAACAAACCGACCTCCGGATGTCGCTTTTATTGAAAGTAATTAGATTTAATAAAAAATACCAACGTCATGAGGTCTGTATCACATTACATTTTAAGATAAATAAAAGTAATCATGTTAATTAAATAATATTGACATCGGGAGATTGGTATTTTATATTAAATTATTTTTTAATTGTATAAAACCGTCATTCGGAGGACAATTTATTTAAAGTTAATTGAAAATATTAATTTATTACATAACACAAAATCGTCCTCCGGAAGATGATTTAAATAAAATTAAATCAAAATAGAAAATAATACCGACATCAAGAGGTCGGTTTTTATTGTAATTCATTTTCTGGGAAAAATTCTGACCTCTTGAGGTCGGAATTTGGTTTACCCGCAAACCGCAAATTGACCTCCGGATGTCGCTTTTAAAAGTAATTAGATGAAATAAAAATATCGATCTCCGGATGTCGCTTTAATTAATAGTAGAAATAAAAATACCAACCTCATGAGGTCGGTATTTTAATTACATACGATTTAATTTTTACCGACATTCGGAAGTCGGTATTATGAAATATTTAATTGAGAAAAAATTCTGACCTCAGGAGGTTGGAATTTTTAATGAATTACAATAAAAACCGACCTCTTCATGTTGGTATTATTTTCTCAATTAAATATAAAAAATACCGACTTCATGAGGTCGGTATTTTATATTAATTTATTTTTACTATTTAATTTTACCGACATACGAAAGTTGGTATTATATTTTTTTTTGTTTTTTATTTTACACAAAACCTATTGAGAAAAAATAATTTAATACCGACATCAAGAGGTCGGTTTTTATTGTAATTCATTTTTCCGGGAAAAATTTCGACCTCCGGAGGTCGGAATTTGGTTTTCCCGCTTTCTGCAAACCGACCTCTGGATGTCGCTTTTAAAAGTAATTAGATGAAATAAAAATACCGACCTCCAGATGTCGCTTTAATTAATAGTAATTAGATGAAATAAAAATGTCAACCTCATGAGGTCGGTATTTTAATTACATACTACCGACATTCGAAAGTCGGTATTATAAAATATTTAATTGAGAAAAAATTCCGACCTTAGGAGGTCGGAATTTTTAATGAATTACAATAAAAACCAACCTCTTGATGTCGGTATTATTTTCTCAATTAAATATAAAAAATACCGACCTCATGAGGTTGGTATTTTTATTGTAATTCATTTTTTCTGGGAATAATTCCGACCTCCAGAGGTTGGAATTTGGTTTTCCCGCTTTATTTTGCATAAAAACCGACTACTTGTAAATACCGACCTCCATTTGAGGTTGAAAATTTTTAGGTCGGTATTCACTGTTTTTTTAGTAGTGAGTCCCACTAAGTTTCCTTTGTAAGGTTTTTAATGAGGCAGCCTAGAAGCGTATTATTAGATATGTGTACTCTTTTGCTTCACTAGAGTTTTTTTTAAGCTTTATTTTAGTACGTTTTTTAATGAGGCACATTATCTACGACTTAGAGATTCAAGGGGGAGTGAATGTCTATCTTTTAGAGAAAATTTAGGAACCTGAACTTTGGGACAAAGTCAATTTTCCTCTATAAATAGATGAAATTTCTGTTGGAAAAGATGATTCTAGTATCTCAAAAGGAATTATTTTATTTCCTATTATACTTGAAAGAGAATATTTTATGTCCTAAATATTTTCTCTCCATAAATAATATTCTATTGCCATTATTATTATTATCTTTTAATTAGCCATTATTTACCGTCATAATATGGTTGTTACCAAATGTCTCTTTGCTGAAATGAATTACCTTCAATTCATTAATTGTGTTCAATGTCTTTTATGACTTTTGACTATTTCAACCGTTAACATATTAGAGAGGTTACCAATTTCCTATATAAATCTAATTCTTACTGATGGTGAGTAAGGGTGAAGACAAGATAATAATTCTTCTTTTAATATATTCTTATGCTGAGTTTTCTTTCTATTGAATCTTCGTTAGTTTCTGGCTCCTAGTTTTATATGAGAAGGGTTTGTTGAATCCTGGGGGATACACCCATACTAGGTGAAATATCCTTAAGGACAGTGTTTTTCGACACGCCTCAAACTATGAGAATTTCCTATAAGAGTTATTGGTGAAGTACAAGCTTTGGTGAATTCGGTACAAGTGTTCGTGATGAAGGTATTTTTCGTAAGATTTATAACAATCTTAAGGATATTTCGGTATACTTTATTCCTACGGAAATACTATTTGCAAAATCACAACAGAGGAACTCATGAGGTCAATTGAATTCTTCATATTAATAAGGTGTGTGATGATATTATATGTCTAGGTTATAATAGATATTTTTGTGACAAATTAAGGCATCATGTCCTTAATATAGAAGAAGATTTGAAGGATGATAATCCCGCTAAGTAAATGTAAATTTGTGTAAGCGGATGATATAAATTGTTGTGGTCATTTCTCAAGCGAATCTTGTAGCTAATATGTGAAAGTGAGAAATTGGGTGTTAGAATTTTGTGTTGTTGAGTACATTTGTGCTAACTAAAATTATTGTGTCATACACCCAAATTGGAGAAGAAGGAAAAAATTATATATGTTGGTGATTCTAGAACTACTTGAAGTTCTTAGAATGAAAAATTCTTCTTAAATATTCACATCTATATATTGGCATTAGAGGTAGTATATGATTTTAATATTTGTTTCAATTTGATTCTGGAGGAATTATGAGCAAAACGTGGAACTTTTTTTAGTTGGATAAGGTTTAATAAAGTGACGTGTTATTGGGAAAAGAATATTATAGTCATAGTTTATTTGTGTTTAATGTTATTAAATTATTAAAATAGGTTTACATAGATACTGAAGTTGATAAGGTTTTGTTCATATTGTCTACATGGATGATACTAATTTTATTCATGTTATTCTAGACTAAAAATAAATTGTTTAAGTTGTTATTTTAAATTTTACTGTTATCACATGGTTCATGTGTAAGTGTTCTGTATAATATTTTAGTAATATTGCCTAATGTTAGTGAATTATTTTGTTTATATGTTTGTGAATATTAATGACATGAGTTTTATGCTTTGGAATAGTATAGTAATTTATCTATACTTACTGTTTGAGATTGTTTTCAAGACCGTTATTGAGTGGCTGTCTAAGTTATCATAGATGGATTTCTTTTGATGCATGAATTTATGTTTGAAATTGAGATTTCTAAGAAAATATATGTTGGTGTGTTGAGTGTTTAAATTGTTAGAATTAATTCTATCGAATTTCTTGAGACTTGTATAAATAATGACTAGATGTGAAAATTATTTTAATGTATAGATTTGTATGTTACATACTAATTTGAAAAATTTATGGATGTTGAAAAAGTTAATCCTCTATTATGAAATATTTAAAAGTGTAGGGGCATTAAGGTTGTGTTACATGATCCTAAGAAAAGGAAAATAAGATCTAAGTTTTTAATTGTATGCTAATAAATGTTGTATATACATATTTGGGCAAACAATTGTGATTTGATTGAAAGTAATGTTAGAGTTGGCAAAAATAAAATAAAATATTGTTAGAGTTTTTAAAAGTGAAAATACTTCCAATGTTCTTGTTGTTGAAAATGATATTGATTCTTGATACATTATCTTGAAAAGAGTCTTTGATAATACATGAGAGGTACAATAAGTACAATACTAAATAAATTGAACAATTTGTTGTACAAAAAGGGTACAATATATGATGAAAAATGTAAAAGAAGTTGGTACATTTTT
The DNA here is from genome assembly GCA_029007595.1 of Solanum commersonii. NCBI lineage: Eukaryota > Viridiplantae > Streptophyta > Magnoliopsida > Solanales > Solanaceae > Solanum > Solanum commersonii. The sequence goes on from JAJTWQ010000033.1 coordinate 1,617,432, forward strand.
GTGAATGTCATAATATAAAAACAATTAATTAGAATTAGTTGTTGAGGAGTTGATTGGTGATGAGACTAAGTGGTTAAGACAACTCTTAGTGTGTATTCCAATTGGAATAAAATCAATATTTATGTGACTAAATTAGATACACGTGTTTGAGACACAATGTGATGAAAATACTGCAGTGAGATGAATTATTTACTTAAATAAATGATGTGTCGTCGAAGCTGAATCTAATCAATTCATTGACTAAATGAAACATCGAGGGGGGTAAGACTTGTAGTCATTTGAGAAGATGTGATGACCCGGAAGGTCATTTTTGGAAATTTTAAACTATTCATTTAACTTAAGTTTAATTAATCGATAGTTAGTGGGTTAAAGTGATCATTTATTAAAGACCCTATACCATATGACCCATGTATATAAATAAAATTAGTGAGATTTAACCTTTTTAATTATTTTAGAAAAGAAAAATAAAGAGAATAGGGAGAAACCCTAAGCGGCATCAAAGAGCAGCGAGTGCTCTTCCTTCACATTGCATTGATTTGGAAGCTCAACGAAAAGGGAAGGCTCAATTCTCGGAGTGATCGTTCGGTTATTTGAGGCAAGTGGATTTCTAAACCCTTGTTAAGCGTATGGAATTCGTGTATTTCCTTGTGGTATATGGTTGGGAGTAATGTGATCAATTGTTTGTGTAATGTGTTGAGAATTGTTTGAAAGACTTGTTGAACCATTGTTGAAGTTGTATTATGATTGTGTTGTTGTGATTTGTGCAATGTTATGAAAATGGTCATCTCCTCATTATTTGTGTGAACATGTTATTTGCATTGTTCTGAGACATGATTGTGATAAGTGTTATGTGATAAGAGGATGTACCATTTCGAGGGACGTATCGCGCACCGCGATGGGATACTATATTTCGAGGGCGTGTCGCGCGCCGCGACGGATATTATATTTCGAGGGACGTATCGCGGCCGCGATGGATGCATGGACAAATATGTCCCCCATGGGTACCGGACTGAGAGATAGCGGGAGTGTATCATTAGGTCAGACATGCATCACTATACTTGACATTGCATTTCATTGCATTGCACATTTTTATTATTGATGAACTTGATCTTGTGTGTTGTTGATCTTATGAGTGCCTTTCTGTGAAACTTGTTATTGATGAATATTGAAATGTTATTGAGAATATATAATCTATTAGAGTGCTGTTGTTGAGCTGTATGCTTTGTAAACTGTGAATTGTTAGGTTGGGCTGGTTTTATGCAGGTTGTAGTTATGGAGGTTAGGATGGGGTGTAAGGAGTACCCGTATTCTATACCCTTAGCTTGTGTTTAGAGGTTTGCTTGTTGAGTACCGTGTGGTTTGGTACTCACCCCTTGCTTCTACAATCTTTTGTAGGTTACGAGCCCGGATCTTCGTGATACCTTTCGTTCTCTTTGTTTTCAAGGCTTTCTGTGGAGATCTGAGAGGTAGCTGTTTGTCATCTCAACGAACCTTCTTACTCCTGTTTATGATTTTGTTTTTACTTGAAAGACAACGTCATTTGAGACTTGCGTATTTTTATTTTGATTCTAGTATTTACATTAGAGGCTTGTGCACGTGACAACCAGGTTTTGGGGATTGAATTAAGTTGACTTGTGTTCGTAATAGTAATTATTATTGAATTTTGCTTTATTTTCGCACTTGATCGAAATGATTGGGTTTTAGGCTGACTTGTCTTGGTGGGATACGACGAGTGCCATCACATCCATTTTTGGGTCGTGACAAAATGGTATCAAAGCCCCAGGTTCATAGGTCTCACGTGTATACAAGCCGAGTCTACGTAGAGTCTGAAGGATCGGTACGGAGACGTCTGTACTTATCTCTGAGAGGCTATAAAGACTATTAGGAAACTTCCTTTTTGTTCATTCTTTCTCATCGTGCGTGGTTACCTTTTTTAGTACTGAGCTATTGTATACTCTTTTGACAGATGACGAGGACTAGAGCGACTGTTACTGGTGGTAGAGGGGAGGCACTTCCCGAGGTAGTTGTTGCGGCCCTAGCTAGGGGTAGGGGTAGAGCCCGAACTAGAGGTCGTGCTTGTGGAACGGCACTAGCCAGAGGTCATGGCCGTGGAGCAGCACCAGTGAGAGGTCATACTAGAGAGGCCTCTTTTGAGCCTTAAATTGATGACAGAAAAAACCAGGTTCCTCCAGGGGAGCTCCAGTTGTGCAGGATGCGATGGGGCAGCCACCAAAGGATCCCATGGTTGAGAATGATCTTGCACCAGCAATTGGGGGTCAAGGTGCACCATTGGTTGTTCTGATAGAGGACGAGCAGCGTAGGTATGAGAAATTTCGAAAGATGGATCCATCTCAGTTTCAGGGTGGGAAGAGTGAGGATGCTCATGAGTTTCTGACTACATGCCGAGAGTTACTAGAGGTTGTTGGATTAGCTGAGTCACATGGGGATCGATATGCTACACTTCAGCTTCATGGGCCAACGAGAGAGTGTTGGAGAACTTATTCGGGGGCTTTGCCAGTTGGATCTCCTCCAGTGACTTGGGAGAGGTATTCTAATACCTTTCATGACCGTTTTATCCCTTAGAGCGTGAGAGAGGAGAGTCGTTTGAGGTTTGAGAATCTGAGACAGGACAGCTTATCAGTTACAGAGTATGAGGCCCGTTTTTGCCAATTGTCTAGGCATGCTTTAGCCATTATTCCAGAAGAGACAGAAAGGATCTGTAGATTAGTGAGGGGGTTGACTTTCTCTATCAGATCGGCTGTGTTTAGAGTGTCTAGAGAGGGGGCTTCTTTCCAGTCCATTGTGAAAGCCGCTAAAGAGGCAGAATTGATGGAGAGAGAAGAGTTTGGGGACCCTAAGAGGGTCCGTACAGCAGGTCAGTTTCATGGTGCCTCATCTGGAGACAGGGGATCACACAGAGGGAGTGGTTTCTTTCAGCAGCGAGGACCCGTTCATGCATCTATGCCGACATTCGAGGGTGGTCAGATACCTCGGGGTTCTTATAGCGTGTGCCACGGTTCACAACAGCGACCTATGGGGCGACGTAATCATAGTGGGTTTTTAGGGCCCGCACAGCAGTTCCCGGGATAGAGATTTTGCTTTTCTTGTGGAGATCCCGATCACCTAATGTGACAGTGTACTTCCCAGAGGGGTCGTGGAGGGTCCCAACCTAATTCTTCATTTCAGGCTAGACCACCGGTACCACAGGGTAGAGACCGAGGCAGAGTTCAGTCAGGTAGAGGCGGTAAAGCTTCTAGTAGTGGTGTTGCAGCTCAGCAGAGTGGGGGTAGAGTTACCACCCAGACTGGAGGTAGCCGGGGGGGCCATTGTTATGCTTTCCCGAGGAGACCTGAAGCGGAGACTTCTGATGCTATTATTACAGGTATCATCCCAGTATGCCATCGATCTGCTTCTGTATTGTTTGATCCAGGGTCTACATTCTCTTATGCGTCCACCTATTTTGCTGCTGAATTTGATATGATATGTGATAGCATGACTGTACCTATTTGTGTTTCTACACCCGTGGGTAAGCCCTTAGTGGTGGATCGAGTGTATCGATCTTTTCTTGTTTCTCTAGTGGGGTATGACACTTGGGTAGATTTAATCATTCTGGGGATGGTAGACTTTGATGTTATCTTGGGTATGAATTGGCTTTCTCCTTATCATGCTGTCCTTGATTGTAATGCCAAAACTGTGACTTTAGCAATGCTTGGTGTTCCGAGGGTTGAGTGGAAAGGTGCTAATGGCTCTTATCCTAGCAAGGTCATTTCTTTTATCCGTGCTCAGAGATTGGTGGAGAGAAGGTGTTTGTCTTACTTAGCTTTTATTCGGGATACTAGTGTTGAACCACCTTCCATGGATTCTGTTCCTATGGTTCAGGAGTTTCTCGATGTATTCCCTTCTGATCCTCTAGGTGTTCCTCCCGATAGGGATATTGATTTTGCTATTGATTTGGAGCCAGGCACTAAGCCCATTTCTATTCCTCCCTACCGTATGGCTCCAGCAGAGTTGAAAGAGTTGCAGGATTTATTGAGTAAGGGGTTTATTCGCCCTAGTGTGTCACCTTGGGGTGCCCCTGTGTTGTTTGTGAAGAAGAAAAATGGGACTATGATGATGTGTATTGATTACACACAGTTAAACAAGGTAACAGTGAAAAATCAGTATCCTCTTCCGCGTATTGATGACTTATTTGATCAGCTACAGGGGGCATCTTTGTTCTCTAAGATTGATTTGAGGTTTGAGTATCATCAGTTGAAGATTAGGGCATCAGATATCCCTAAGACAGCTTTTCGGACTCGGTATGGGCATTATGAGTTCTTAGTGATGTCCTTTGGGTTGACTAATGCCCCTGCAACTTTTATGGAGTTGATGAACGGGGTGTTTCGACCATACATTGATTCTTTTGTGATTGTCTTCATCGATGACATTTTGGTTTACTCCAGGACTGAGGATGACCATGTCCGACACTTGAGAATTGTACTTTAGAGATTGAGGGAAGAGAGGTTATATGCCAAGTTCTCAAAGTGTGAGTTCTGGCTTAATTCTGTGGCATTCTTGGGACACGTGGTGTCCAATGAGGGTATTAGAGTAGATCTAGCCAAGATTGAGGCAGTTAGAAGCTGGACGCGACCTACTTCCCCTATCGAGATTAGGAGTTTTGTGGCATTGGCAGGTTATTACCGATGATTTGTTCAGAGTTTCTCTACTATTGCAGCTCCATTGACTAAATTGACTCGACAAGGTGTAGTTTTTCAATGGTCTGATGAGTGTGAGGAGAGTTTTCAAAAGCTCAAGACTTTGCTGACTTCAGCTCCTGTGTTGACTCTACCTGAGGAGGGCGTAGACTTTACTGTGTATTGTGATGCTTCAGGAGTCGGTTTGGGTGGTGTATTGATGCAGAAGGGAAAGGTGATCGCTTATGCATCTAGGCAATTGAAGACCCATGAGAAGAACTACCCTACTCATGATTTAGAGTTGGCGGCTGTGATATTTGTACTCAAGTTATGTCGTTATTATTTGTATGGGGTGCATTGCGAGATCTTCACTGATCATCGGAGTCTTCAATATATCTTCAGTCAGAGGGATTTGAACTTAAGGCAGCGTGGATGGCTTGAGTTGCTGAAGGACTATGATGTGACCATTCTATATCATCCGGGGAAGGCAAATATTGTGGCTGATGCTTTGAGTAGGAAGACTCCTAGCATGGGGAGTCTTGCAGCACTTAGTATTGAGGAGAGACCATTGGCTAGAGATGTTCAAATGCTAGCCAATAGACTTGTTCGGTTGCAAATCTCAGAGGAGAGTGATGGGATGATTGCTTTTATTGAGGCTCGATCTTCTTTAGTCAAGCAAATTCGCGCGCACCAGTTTGATGATGAGAAGTTATGTCTCATATGAGATAGAGTATTGAGAGGGGAAGCCAAAGAGGCTGTCTTTGATTCTGACGGTGTCTTGAAGATCGGAGGCAGGATTTGTGTGCCCAAGACGAGCGAGTTGACTAGACTGATTCTTGAAAAGGCCCATTGTTCCCGATATTCTATCCATCCGGGAGCAGCGAAGATGTATCATGATCTGAGTCAGCATTACTGGTGGTGTGGGATGAAGAGAGATATTTCAGACTTTGTTTCTAGGTGTTTGACTTGCCAACAGGTCAAGTGTGAGCACCAGCGTCCAGGGGTGTATCTCGAGGATGCCTATTCCTACTTGGAAGTGGGAGCGGATCACTATGGACTTTGTTGTGGGTTTGCCTACCACAGTGGGTGGTTATGACTCCATTTGGGTTGTTGTTGATAGGCTGACCAAGTCTGCCCACTTCATTCCGGTTCGGGTGAAATATACGGCAGAGAAGTTAGCTGAGCTATATATCAGTCAGATTGTGCGACTACATGGGGTTCTTGTTTCTATTATATCAGATCGAGGTTCACTATTTACTTCTCACTTCTGGAAGGCATTACAACATGGTTTGGGTACTCAGCTAGACATGAGTACAGCCTTTCACCTTGAGACAGATGGCCAGTCCGAGCGGACAATTCAGGTGTTGGAAGACATGCTTTGAGCTTGTGTGATCGATTTTGGTGCTAGATGGGATCGACATTTGCCCTTAGCAGAGTTTGCCTATAATAACAGTTATCACTCTAGTATTCAGATGGCCCCATTTGAGGCATTGTATGGTAGACGATATAGGTCTCCGATCGGTTGGTTTGATTCGGCAGAGATGGACTCTTTGGATACTGACTTGCTTAGAGATGCTATGGAGCAAGTCTGTATGATTTAGTATAGACTGTTGACAGCCTAGAGTCGACAGAAGAGTTATGCAGACTGAAGAGTTAGAGCCTTAGTGTTTATGGAGGGCGATCATGTTTGGCTTAGAGTGTCACCTATGAAGGGTGTGATGCAGTTTGGCAAGAAGGGCAAGCTTAGCCCTAGATTCATTGGACCTTTCGAGATTTTGAGTCGAGTGGGAGAGGTCACCTATAAGTTGGCCTTGCCACCTAGTTTGTCGGCAGTTCATCCTGTTTTTCATGTCTCTGTGCTCCGGAAGTATATTTCGGATGAGTCACATATGCTTTCACTCGATTCAATGGAGTTGGGTCCAGACTTGACATTTGAGGAGGAACCTATAGCTATATTGGAAAGGCAGGTTCGGAAGCTTAAGACCAAGGAGATTGCTTCAGTAAAGGTGCAGTGGAAGCACAGATCAGTGGGAGAGGCAACTTGGGAGATAGAGTCTGACCTGCGTGCCAGATATCCTCAACTTTTTGAAGCTTCAGGTACTTTCTTTCACCTTATGTTCGAGGACAAACATGAATTTTAGTGGTGGATAATGTGATGACCCGGAAGGTCATTTTTGGAAATTTTAAACTATTTGTTTAACTTAAGTTAATTAATCGATAGTTAGTGGGTTAAAGTGATCATTTATTAAAGACCCTATACCATATGACCCATGTATATAAATAAAATTAGTGAGATTTAACCTTTTTTTCACATTGCATTGATTTGGAAGCTCAACGAAAAGGGAAGGCTCGATTCTCGGAGTGATCGTTCGGTTATTTGAGGCAAGTGGATTTCTAAACCCTTGTTAAGCGTATAGAATTCGTGTATTTCCTTGTGGTATATGGTTGGGAGTAATGTGATCAATTGTTTGTATAATGTGTTGAGAATTGTTTGAAAGACTTGTTGAACCATTGTTGAAGTTGTATTATGATTGTGTTGTTGTGATTTGTGCAATGTTATGAAAATAGTCATCTCCTCATTATTTGTGTGAACATGTTATTTGCATTGTTCTAAGACATGATTGTGATAAGTGTTATGTGATAAGAGAATGTACCATTTCGAGGGACGTATCGCGTGCCGCGATGGGATACTATATTTTGAGGGACGTGTCGCGCGCCGCGACGGATATTATATTTCGAGGGACGTATCGCGCGCCGCGATGGATGCATGGACAGATATGTCCCCTATGGGTCCCTGGGCGAGAGACACTGGTTTTATGCAAGTTGTAGTTATGGAGGTTAGGATGAGGTGTAAGGAGTACCCGTATTCTATACCCTTAGCTTGTGTTTAGAGGTTTGCTTGTTGAGTACCGTGTGGTTTGGTACTCACCCCTTGCTTCTACAATCTTTTGTAGGTTACGAGCCCGAATCTTCGTGATACCTTTCGTTCTCTTTGTTTTCAAGGCTTTCTGTGGAAATCTGAGAGGTAGTTGTTTATCATCTCAGCGAACCTTCTTACTCCTGTTTATGATTTTGTTTTTACTTGAAAGACAACGTCATTTGAGACTTGCGTATTTTTATTTCGATTCTAGTATTTACATTAGAGACTTGTGCACGTGACAACCAGGTTTTGGGGATTGAATTAAGTTGACTTGTGTTCGTAATAGTAATTATTATTGAATTTTGCTTGATTTCTGCACTTGATCGAAATGATTGGGTTTTAGGCTGACTTGTCTTGGTGGGATACGACGAGTGCCATCACATCCATTTGTGGGTCGTGACAGAAGATCAACAATGATGGTAATCCAACCTATGTGATTGGAGATCCCATGAATGAGGTTCATATGGGTAATAACAAGTCATTAGTTGATCAAGTAATCTCTATAAAGTTATGTCCTTCCTATGATGTGTGAATATAGTGCAACAGTCTGCAAGGCAAAGTGAGGCTGAGCGAAGCTCTTAATCCAAGTCATATCCATCCAAGTCATATCCTTTATAGGTGGTGTATTGTTCTGTAGAATACACTTGATGATTGGATCTATATGAGTGTGAAGTGGTGCCGCTTCTATGAAATTGTGACAGATTTCTAGAGAACTCATGAATACCTGGACACGCGCACAACCTTTTAGCGCAAAATCGCGATAACGACAAATATTGTGCAAGTTTAATGTGATAGAATAAGATGCTGGAGTTACAACAGAATTATTGGTTCATAGAAGTTCTAAACTTCACCAATTGTTCTATAAGTTTAATCTTGTTCCATCTAGGTTTGGTTCATTTTCTATGGACACCAGATTCGATGCATTAGACTCATATGTGAAAATCTAGCTAGACTTCTTATTTCATTTTATTCCTTAATATTCCTTTTGAGATATGTAGGGGATTGTTGGAAAAAACGATTCTAGTATCTCAAAAGGAATTATTTTATTTCCTATTATACTTGAAAGAGAATATTATTTTATGTCCTAAATATTTTCTGTCCATAAATAATATTCTATGGCCATTATTATTATCTTTTAATTAGTCATTACTTTCTGTCATAATATGGTTGCTACCAAACGTCTCTTTGCTGAAATGAATTGCCTTCAATTCATTAATTGTGTTCAATGTCTTTTATGGCTTTTGACTATTTCAACCATTAACATATTAGAGAGGTTACTAATTTCCTATATAAATCTAATTCTTACTGATGGTGAGTAAGGGTGGAGACAAGATAACAATTCTTCTTTTAATATATTCTTATGCTGGGTTTTTTTTCTATTGAATCTTAGTTAGTTTCTGGCTCTTAGTTCTATACTAGAAGATTTTGTCGAATCCTAGGGGATATAACCATACCGGGTGAAATATCCTTAAGAACAGTGTCTTTCGACACGCCTCAAGCTATGAGAATTTCCTATAAGAGTTATTGGTGAAGTACAAGCTTTGATGAATTCGGTACAAGTGTTCGTGTTGAAGATATTTTTCGTAAGATGTACAACAGTTTTTTCATTGTAAAATCATCACTCAAGAGAAATAATAAGACTTCTTTTTTCTCTCTACTTTCTTATCATTATTTTATATAGTTTCATTGATAGATGGGTTTATCTCTAAATTTATTGGTAGGTTACAACAAGGTCCTGTGGGGAAAGAGTCTTGATAAAATAATCCTTCAATCTAGCCCCTCCGCATGCTGATCAAGTTTGCAATTGTTTCAATACCCGTAGTGGTAGTGGTATTATTGATAACTCCAACAACATTACAATTTACAACTACTTTGATGAGTTGGTGGTTCACTAATGCAAAAAATAAAGTCTATTTAATAAACTCTAATCTATTAAATATATATATTTTGGGATTTCATCAAATATAATACTATCAACTTTTTTACGAATATACATGAAATATTTTGCTCACCATCAAATTTTTTCAACGACTATATACATAAACTATTAATTTTACTTAACTGAAGTATTGTTCTATCATGTATCATGGAGGTCTTATTGAAGGATTGAAGCAGACAACAAAGGATCAAAGCATGCATTAATGATACCATGACAATATGTATATATATTGTGATGGGATCATGGAGGTTTCACTGAAGGATTGAAGTAACAATCAATGATATCATAATAATATATATGAAATTAAATTGTGATGAAAAAACAAAAGTATTGTGATTTGAAAAAAAAATATGAATGGAAAAGGAAGAAAAATAATAAAGAATAAAAAGATAATTAAGCCAAAAGGAGAAAAGAAAAAATAGGAACGGTGTCACGACCCAAAAATGGATGTGATGGCACTCGTCTTAACCCACCAAGACAAGTCAGCCTAAAACTCAACCATTACAATAAAATGCGGAAATTTTTATAATAAACTAAAAAATATCCCAAAATCTGGTTGTCAAGTGTACAAGCCTCTAAAGTATTACAATTGAATCAAAAGAAAATACAAGTCTCATATGACATTGTTTCTAGAGTAGAACAAGATCATAAATAAAGAGAAAGAAGGTCCGCTGAAATGACAAACAGCTACCTCACAAACCTTCAAAAGAAACCTCAGACAAGGAAAGAAAATATCACAAAGGTCTGGGCTAGTAACCTACAAAAAAATGTAGAAGCAAGGGATGAGTACCAAACCACACGGTACTCAACAAGTAAACATCTAAACACAAGCTAAGGGGATAAAATACAGGTACTCCTTACACACCAACCGAACCTCCACAACTACAACCTGTATAAAACCAACCCAACATAACAGTTTACAATTACATAGCACCCAACTCAACAACAATCACTTAAACAAATTACATGTCCTCAACAACAAACTCTATATTCATCAATCACAACTTCCACAAAAAACACTCCCAAATATCAACAACACACAAGATCAAGTTCACCAAATAGAGGTAATCAAATATCAAGTACTTTTCAACCACTAATAAAACACAAAATCATCAAGAATGAAGGATGTCATGGGATGCAATGCAATATAACACCATGAAATGATATGCCTCAGAATACCAAGTACTCTCTCAACCGTATATACAAGATACTCTTCGGAAATACATCGAGAGTTCATGACCCATGGGGGACTCGCAAGGTCTATATACCGACACGGACGATCTCAACGCATTATCATAAATCAAACAAATTTCGCACGGACGATCTCCACGTGCCCAAATTATAATCTTAACATCTCACCATCCCCAGAACGGACGATCTCCACACGCCCAACTTATACTCAATCTCATGTCAATGCATGTGCAGAATATGATTTCAATAAAAGAGATGATGCATCTCAATCAAATATCAATATGCTATGTAATCACCTCAGTTATCACCAGTATACGGGTTCAATAAAGAACACAATCACACATAATAAATCAAGTTAATAATATATCAGCTAACGCCCATATGTTTTGGCATTCTTGGATTACAATCCGCATTCTATAGTAATAAACTTTTCCCTTTATAACATTGGTACTCGTACCAATGCCCATCACCAAACAATCCTCAACACATCACACACAAACAATTAATCACATTGCATTTTATTACCCCTTTTTCATCATTAGAATTAATCAAGGTCAACAAGTCAACCCTTCACCAAGTCCCATTACGCCCAAACACATACCACAAGAAAATACACGAATTTCATACACTTAACAAGGGTTTAGAAATCCACTTGTCTCAATTAATCGAACAATTATTGTGGGACTTGAGCCTTCCCCTTTCGTTGAGCTTCCAAATCAATGCAATCTATTCACAAAATAATCGCGATAAGATTTCTAATTTAACAACACCCATATTACTATATTCCAGTCCCTAATTCTTGATGTCAACCCATACGTTACATATCATCCCCCTAAATTTTAAGCTTAGGGTTAAGTCTTAATTTCCCCCAACCATACAATCCTAATAATTTTTGTATAATATAACACTTATTATTTAGTTTCCTATCCCAATATATCAAAAAATTAATTCATAATAAAATAAGAACTACCAACTACACACTCTAACTGGTTACAAAAATCTTGCACGGCGGAGACCATATGAGGCAAAAGCATGAAATTCCTAAAGTTATCTATTCATACCAATGATCACATTATGACAGTAGAACAATCCTATCAACCTTACCGTGAATTCAATTCCCATCACTAACTGACACCCATTTTTGTCTCCATTTTATTTTAAAACAATTTCCAACAATATCATCCTCACGCTAATATCACCTGAAAACATATCGATATATGATTATATATACAATTTAGCAAGAATCTCGAATGCAAATTACCTGATCCACTCAGTTTTCACACTTTTTCTTGTTTTTCTGCCGCACGCCCAGATCAGTTTTTGAAAAAAATTATTAACCGCACTAACATTAATTCATCTTTTTAATACATGGGCCAAGTGGTAAGGGTATTAATTAAATTATGGACTTGGCCCATTAATTACCAATTATAAATAATTAATTATTGGATTACCACCCGTTACTTAAATAACCGTAGTTATTGAATAGTTCAAAATTCCCAAACTAACTTCATCGACTGATCATAAATGACTCGGGGAAACTATCCAGAGGGGTAAAATGGTAATTTTATAAAAAGTTTCTAAAAATGACCTTTCGGGTCATTACAAATGGAAAATAAAGAAATCTATATATATAATAAAGGAGAAACATAGACAAGGTGATGTGACACCTCTCTATGACATTCATTTGCATTTATCCTTTTTCTCCTTTTTTTGATTCTTTTTAAAATTTAAATTAATTATTGTATTGTAAAAATAAATTACTAAACTTATTAAAAATAAATATTTTATTAATTGAGGAACATTTACTACAAAAACTCTTCACATCTTTTTTTTATTTGTTTGTCTCACTCATAATAAAGAAGAAACATAATTTATCTTTTTTCTCCCTTTTTTTTTTAATTCAAATGAATTATTGTATTGTAAAAGTAAATTACTTAATTTATTACAAATAAATATTTTATTAATGGAGGAACATTTACAACAAAAACTCCCCACATTCTTTTTTTATTTGTTTATCTTACTTCTAATCATGAAATGATAATAATTTCTTATAGATATATTTTAAGTATTTTTCTCTTTATTTTTTAATTTATTCACAAGGAGTTATTATCCATGACTTACCCCTTTTAAATTTTTACTTTTAATAATATTCATAACTCTCATAATTTTTATGCTCATAACTGTCACGCCCCGAAGCTACCTCTAGGGCGTAAACACGGGACCTAGGATCATGAGTGAACACAAGCTAACCCTGATGGCATATCATAGGCATACTTCAAGAAGTACTGAAATAGAAATAATGTGCGGAAGCTTGAAACATGATGTAAACTGAAATGTTGGGGAATACCCATTATTATCTGAATAAATAAACGGTGAGTTTAATGACAACAGAAAGATCAAACTCCAAAGCTAAGACTGAAAATAACTATTATGTATGAAATAAAGCCTCTAACTAACTAGAGATGCTGGGACATGCCCAAGCTAAATCTAGCAAAAATGAAACTAAAGACTGAAAGTAGAAAGATAATCATGTCAATCGTCCTCAAAGAATGAGGACTCACCACTGGTGCTACTGAACTGGAGATCGGGAATCGATCTATGTGTGATCTGAATGTTGAGGACCTGAACCTAGATCACGAGAAGATGTAACACAGAGTATGCGTCAGTACTTGAAAGGTACTGAGCATGCAGGATAAAATAAAGCTGAACAATATACATAACTAAACAAAACATATTGAGAAATGATATAAGATGAACATGATATTATACTGAAAATACTGAACATAACTAACATAATGTAATGACCAAGTTTATAACATGCTTAATCTGAATATTGAACTGTGATTGGTAACCTGGTCAATGCACTAGAATATGACTGTGGGAGCTACTAATAACGGACATAAAAACACGTGAGCTAAATGTGGAATTCGATGTATACGCCTCATCGATAGGACCCAATATACACTGCAAGAGGTATAGAGGCATGACCGGTGTGATCACTAAACTGATGCCCATAAAGGGGACTTATAAACCTATGGGGCACGTAGTTCTGGGACTTGAGGGTGGCTGACCCTAGTCCAACTTGGTATAAAGCCTACTCCCAATTGACTATGTGAAAATTATAACATAACTAAAGTAAACTGGAAAGCTCAATAATCTAACGTGCAATTCTGAAAATGCAACATTTATTTCTGATAATGAAACATTCAAAATCTGAGGCATGTATATTTGTTTATCTATCCTAGCAAGTGTAATTCATGAACTAAAAGAACTACATAACTAAGGTTCTGAGTTTATGCAAGAATCTACGCAAAACAATACTGAAACGTAATAATCTGATTAAGAACGTTACAATAACTAAATCATAGTAATTTGCTAAAATTGTAGAAACCCTAGGTCTAGATAGTATAGAGGGAATCAAGAATTTGACTTAATTTTAAGGACCTAATGGGTGAAAGGAACCTACTAGTGAAATTCCACATGCCTGGTGACAAAATTCACAGAGAAATCTTTCGATTTCGAGGCTGGAACTGAAGAAAACCTTGTTGCATTCTTGGAGAGGGTTGGTCGACTCTTTCTTCTTCTTTTTGTTTAACTTGATGATTTTTTGGAGAATGAGTTGACTAGGGTGAGTTCTAATTAAGTTACTAGGTTAAAACTGACTAAAACAACGTAGTTTAGAGGTCCAACGCATAAGGAAAAAACCACGATCCCTGACTTAAAAGTTGTTGGGGCCAACCGACGGACCGTGGATAGACCGACGGTCCGTCCTGGTCAATCGTCATTTAGCTTCAGAGACTGGGTTCTGGGGGTCCCGATCTACGTACCTGGACCACGGCTCATGGTCTAACCTATGGTCCGTGGGTCCAACCGTAGGTCAACTCTTAGATTATTTTTTGGACTGTTTCTTGGGAGGGCTGTATGTGGCCATCCACGAACCCTACCTATGGTCTGTGGATGGTGCCTGCCAGTAGCACCTGCAACTTTTGATTTCTTCAATCTAGCCTGTATAAAATACGGGGTGTTACAATAACCTCCTGTAACGACTCGAATCATCGGTAATTAGGAAAAGCAAAACTTTGAGAAAAATCTAGGCCACTGACCCGCCAGGGCGGGCCAGGTTCTGCTGAGGTGGCGGTGCCAGGGCAGGATAAGTGAGCGCCATAGGGGGATAGGCGAGGCAAAACGTAAATTATGAAAAATTCTATTTTCTCCATCTTCCTAAAATACCTAAATAAGTCGTAAAACACCTTAGAAACCTCAAGTGTGCTGCTCTAAGCTTGGGAAGGCAGGAGAAGAAAAATTCTAGCATGAGGATGATGATATCTTATGAATTATTGGCTAAATTCACTGTCACAAGGCCCGAAAAACTAGTATCAAAGACAAAAACTCCGTGCAACAGCTTGGCGCCCAGGTAGGCTAGGTTTTTACAATTAAGTAGTTATAAATATGTGCTCACTACGTAATATATGTAAATCAATGGTAGGGTTGTGTATAAACCTTCGTGCACCGAGTAATTTCCATGAATAATCCCTAGAACTCAAAGTATGTAGGTTATGCCTTGTGAGGAGGAATTGATGAGTTGTTAGAAAACCTAGAATTGCTATCACGGATAGAATTGGGTCAAGAGTAAGGACATGAAATCAAGAGTGGAACTAGATTTATGTGTGTATGCTATATCCAGTAAATTGAAGTGATAGAATTGAGGAATTATGATGAATTGTGATTAAACCCTAATAAGAAACCCTAATAATGAACTAGGGCTGAGTATGGTCAATTATTATATATATGATATGGATTGATGAGTAATTCGTAGGTGATGGTTGTGATTCTATGTTTGTGTGATATATGTTTGGTCTTGCTTTATTGTGATACCTGTATATGTATGAATGTTGAAATGTGATCACACTTGTTGTAAATGAGATATATGAAATATCATTGCCATGAAATCATGACTTAAATGTATGGTCTTGATTATGTACTTGTGTTTGTGATTGTGGTGTCTGAATGAGATCGGATTGCCATGTTCTGGCATAACTAACTTGGATCGAATTGCCACGTTCTGGTATAACATTGGATTGGATTGCCAAGTTCTGGAATAATAATGGATCGGATTGCCACGTTCTGACATAATATTGGATCGGATTGCCACATTCCGACATGCTAACTGTTTGCGTTTGGGTTCCATGAGAGGACTAATGATGTTCTATTAAATGTGAGTTGTTTGTTGGTCGTGTGCCTGTTAATAATATTGTATATGCTTGATATTCTCTTGTGAGTATGATGGTGTGTTGGTTGTATAGGTTGTACTTACTGGACATGTGTTATGACGAGTTATAGTTGGTTGTTCGTGGGATGTAAGGGTTAAAATAAGGATAGTAAGTGCGATGGAATATGTTTAGGTGGATTTCACCTTGGGGGAAATAAGATTGGGTTAGTGTAAACAAAGTTGAATTAATGTATTATGTGACTATGGTTGGGTAATGTGGCGAAGAAGCAAGGGTATGACGTGAGCGGTTAGTTGAATTGGCAGAGGTAGTACTTGGGGATTGACTATGTGTTTAGAATGGTTATGCTATGATCAAGAAAACAGTAAGTGGTTTGATTAAAAAAGAGGTTAGTCGTTAGAATGCTAGTGTGATTTGGAGGTATTTCAAGAAAAAGGTGAATGTGGAGAAGCGAGTGGTTTATTTTATGATCTTACTAGTTGGTTTCTTATGTTTTGTGGTGGGCTTCGGGTTGACCGATGATGCCTACCAGTACGTGTGTTTGTACTGATACTACTCTTGCTATGTCTTTTTGACATAGTCTGGATGCAGGATTGGTGACGTCTCATTAGGTGAAGACGAAGAAAATCTCCAGCAACTTATGTTCTTCCTTCTGCATGGTGGGAGCTGTGTCTTTTATTTTATTGTCCAGTTGTACTCTTAGTAGCTTTTGTACCTATGTAGACTGGATCCATAGGAGTTGTTAAATTACTTTTCATGTTTGACTAAAATTGTGTCTAAGGGTATTATTTATAAAATCGTAGTGTTGTGTTTATTTTTATTTTTAAAATTTTTTACGCATGTTTAACTATTGGGGTACGAGGGTTCTCCTACTTAGGTATTAGAGTAGGTACTCGCACGGCCTGGTAGGTTGGGTCGTGACAAATTTGTATGAGAGCTTAGGTTACTGGTCTCCCTGTATAAGAGCAAAATGTGAACTAGACTCTTGTGGATCGGTGTGTTGACTTCCACATTTAATCTACAAGAGGCTAGGGAGCTTCTAGGAGGTCGTTCCACTCATTCTCTCCTTTCGTGCAAAGTATCGCTTGAGGTATGAGTTGAGTCCAATTGGTATCTCTTAATTCCAATTGGTATCTCAACAAATGTACGCCAACAAGTTGATTGGAATGGAAAAGGTTCCAATTGGTATCTAGCCTTAGGGGCTGAAAAAGGGTCATGGACGACCAGTAATGGTCATCTATGAAACAAATTAGCTAATGATTGTAAATTGTCTATATGATATGCCTTGAAATCTATGAATGCGTGTTCCATGTGGATTGAATTAACGGTTAATATAAAAGTGAATCTATTAAAGTGTAAGGATGTGAATTCATGGATTATATATGTGTACTTGAACTTTTAATATACGCAATGTGTTGACTAATTTGTGTAATTTTGCAAGTTGTAATGTCGGGGTGTATCCTGGGGAGGTGTGGTGGTCACGTTGAATTAATGAGAACTAGTGAGATGATGTTTCATTAAGACTGATTCGGATTAGTTAATGATCTTCTTATCTTGGAGTTTTATCTTAGATTGTTTGGTTAAGCTGGTTCATATACCATAGTTGGAGTTTTAAATTTGATTGCCTGATAAAATGGGAACCTTGGGAAAAATATAGAAGAGTGAGAAAGAACCCAAAAATTATTGACCTGGGTTCTGGTCCCTTTAGAGCCGCTGGGACGGGATTTTTCCTGCCATAGTGGGACTGCCACAACAGGAATTTCTCCACCAGAGCGGGACAGGGGCGAGGCAAAACCTCATCCAGCCTCCCCTGTTTTTCCTTAATAAATCTTTTTAAAACCCCGAATAGGATCCGATCAAATCCCTACAATCTTTCCAGTGTTCAACAATCGAGAATGGTTTATAAAAACTTAGGGATTCACTTTTTGCTACGGAAAATAGAAAATCAAGCATCCATGTGCTACAAAACATGGAAAGTCGAAAGATAAAAATAGGTTGTCTTAAATTTACAATCCCAATAGGGGCGAAGGAAAGCTGATCAAGGACTCTCAGACTGGGTGGTGTCGATGTTTGCATCGAGGTTCTCTTGGGGTGTCACGCCATTCCAAGCCTCATTCAGCATAGAGAAATCTGTGAAGTCCAGTGGCTCGAGTTGGGAAAGTTTCTTGCCAGGGGCCACGCAAGTAAAAATGGTCTTGATAGTCTTCCACATCCGAAGCACTAGACGATCCTTGACCACACCCTTTCTCCTCTCATTGTGCAGTTGGCGGTGGAGCATTTCAACCTCCAGGGCACTGCTGGGCGGAACCGAAGTGAATTCAGTATAGGCACTCCCCATCCTCTCCCGTACAACCTCTAAGATTTCATCAACCTGTGCACCTGAGAGTGGGTGTTAAAGGTGCAGGCCACTGGTCTGGCACATCCCGCCACAGCGGCCAAAATCCAGCCAGAGCAGGATGATAAAGGCTGTCACAGCGAGATGAAGGCCACCAGAGCGGCCTTCATCTACTACGAACACCAGGCGCGGCAATGGCATTTTTTCATCCCAAAATCCCCGTTTTTGTCAGAATTTCAGCAGATCAGAGTATATCAACTACCCTAGAACCTATTTATGCATTTATTTCAACAAAATAAACTCAAAATAGTGCCCAAATTCGAGTTTATGTCAAGGAGACCCTTCGACTTCCCCTACCCTTTTGCGTATCGATTTAATCATGTTTTCACAAAATCCTTACACCCAGGACGTTGTGTAAACATTGAGGGCGTAAGGGAAGTAACCATGCTACGTTTTTCTAACACATTTAGCAACCTAGTTAAAATTCAAAATAACCACCCCAAAAACCGTCTTTGATTCGAATCTGTTAGCAACATGCAATTGCATGTAATTATCTACGGAAGTAAATAGTGTAAGAATGAGAAACTTACCTTAATTCGACGTTCAGACGAAGTTGATTGAGAGGTTTTTAGGAGGGTTGAGTAAGGGAGAAAGGTAGAACTGAGGAAAATTTGTTCCCCATTCCCACTTTACTGTTTTCGATCTCCCGCTCCACCGGGAGATCTCTTGCCACAGCGGCCCCACCTCAACGAGAGGTCTGCCGCCCTAGCGGGCCAAGTGGTGTGAAATTAGAATGTGTTTGACCTTCGTGTATTACATCAGGGTTTCCTCTAGTCCTTGAGTATAGTACCTTTTTGTGTGTCAATTAACTGAAAGGTTGCGATTAGTCATAGTTTATATGGTGGATCAATTCGGTAGTTGGGAGAGTCCCAAAATTAGAGCGTGTGATGTCCGTAGCCTAGTCGTTCGAGGAAGAACGAGGGGTATATTAGTATATATTGTAACGCATCGAACCGTCGTTAATTAGGAAAAGAAAAGATTCGAAAAAAATTTGGACCACTGACCTGCCAAGGCGGGCCAGGTTCCGTTGGGGCGGCGGTGCCAGGGGGGATAAGTGAGCGTCATAGCGGGATATACGAGGCAGAACGTAAATTACTAAAAATCCTATTTTCTCCATCTTCCTAAAATACCTAAATAAGTTGTAAAACACCTTAGAAATATTAGGAAGGCTGCTCTAAGCTTGGGAAGGCAGGAGAAGAAGAATTCTAGCATGAAGATGACGATATCTTGTGAATTCTTGGCTAAATTCACCGTCACGAAGCTTGAAAAACTTATATCAAAGACAAAAACTCTGTGCAACTGCTTGGTGCCCAAGTAGGCTAGGTTTTTACAATTAGGTAGTTATAAATTTGTGCTCACTACGTAATATATGTAAATCAATGGTAGCGTTGTGTATAGACCTTCGTGCACCGAGTAATATCCATGAATAATCCCTAGAACTCAAAGTATATGGGTTATGCCTTGTGAGGAGGAATTAATGAGTTGTTAGAAAACCTAGAATTGCTATCATGGATAGAATTGGATCAAGAGTAAGGACATGAAATCAAGAGTGGAACTAGATTTATGAGTGTATGCTACATCCGATAAATTAAAGTGATGAAATTGAGGAATTATGATGAATTGTGATTAAACCCTAATAAAAATCCCTAATGATGAACTAGGGCTGACTATGGTCAATTATTATATATATGAAAGGGATTAAGGAGTAATTCGTAGGTGATGGTTGTGATTCTATGTTTGTGTGATATATTCTTGTTCTTTCTTCATTATGATACTTGTATATGTATGAATGTTGCAATGTTGATCACACGTGTTGTAAATGAGATAGATGAAATATCATTGCCATGAAATCATGACTTAAATGTATGATCTTGATGATGTACTTGTGTTTGTGATTGTGGTGTGCGAATGGGATCAAAATGCCACATTCCAGCATAACTAACTTGGATCGGATTGCCACGTTTCAGCATAACATTGGATTGTATTGCCACGTTTCAGCATAATATTGGATCGGATTGCCACGTTCAGGCATAATATTGGATCAAATTACCATGTTTCGGCATGCTAACTGTTTGTGTTTGGGTGTCATGAGAGGACCAATGATGTGCTATTAAATGTGAGTTGTTCGTTGGTCATGTGCTTGTTGATAATATTGTATATGCTTCATATACACTTTTGAGCATGTTGTTGTATTGGTTGGATAGGTTGTACACAGTGGACATGTGTTATGACGAGTTATAGTTGGTTGTTCGTGGGTTGTAAGGGAGAGAGTAAGGATAGTAAGTGAGATGGAATATGTTTAGGTGGATTTAACCTTGGGGGAAAGAAGATTGGGTTAGTGTGAAGAAAGTTGAATTAATGTATTATGTGACTATGGTTAGGTAATGTGGCTAGGAAGCAAGGGTATGACGTGAGCGGTTAGTTGAATTGGCGGTGGTGGTACTTGGGGATTGACTATGTGTTTAGAATGGTTAAGTTATGATCAAGAAACCGGTAAGTGGGTTGATTGAAAAGGAGGTTAGTAGTTAGAATGCTAGTGTGATTTGGAGGTATTTCAAGAAAAGGGTGAAGGTGGAGAAGCGAGTGGTTTATTTTATGATCTTACTAGTTGGTTTCTTATGTTATGTGGTGGGTTTCGGGTTGACCGATGATGCCTACTAGTACGTGTGTTTGTACTGATACTACTCTTGCTATGTCTTTTTGACATAGTTTGGATGCAGGATTGGTGACGTCTCATTATGTGAAGATGAAGAAAATCTCCAGCAGCTTCTGTTCTTCCTTCCGCATGGTGGGAGCTGTGTCTTTTATTTTATTGTGCAGTTGTACTCTTAGTAGCTCTTATACCTATTTAGATTAGATCCGTTGGAGTTTTTAAATTACCTTTCAAGTTTGACTAAAATTGTGTCTAAGGGTATTATTTATAAAATCGTAGTGTTGTGTTTATTTCTGTTTTCTTAAAAATTTTCACATGTTTAACTATTGGAATATGAGGCTTCTCCTACTTAGGTGTTATAGTTGGTGCCCGCACGGCACAGTGGGTTGGGTCGTGACACTTCCAAATTTAAATTTGTAAGTTTATGATGTCTTATGATATTCCTCTATTTTGCCTATAATTCATATTAGTTTCGTGAAGATTCACATTCAAAATTAGCCTTTCTCTTCTTCATAACATTGGTTTGGTTTGTAACAAAAAAAATATATGAAGGTAAGAAATATTTCATTCTCCAGTCTTTATTTTTCATTTCTTCTATTTCATCTATATAAATTCATATTTGGTTTGTGAATAAAACTAACAAGTAACAAAAAAAAGTACATAAAGTTAATAAATATTTCATTCTCAAGTCCTTATTTTTTCCTTTCCTCTATTTTATCTTATATAAATCATATTTACTTTCAAGAAGATTCACATACAAATTTATCATTTCTCTTTTTCATAATATTTATTTGTGAATTAACAAACATGTAACAAAAAAGAAGTACATGAAGGTTAGATATATTTCATTCTCAAGTCTTTCTTTTCATTTTTATGTACTTGCACATGCTTTCTTGATATTTTATTTATGTTTGGATTATCATTCATCAAGCAAGTATGATTAAAAATAATACCTTTGTACTTTTTAACAATGTGTTGTCTGTATACAATTATTCTTTCTAATAGTCAGTTTTTCTGGTTTAATATAGTTTGATTATAATATTTGTTAGATTTCAAGAAATGATTATTATTTAATAGTGTTTGTACTATTGAAAAAATAGTATACAAATATGTTACATATAGTTTAAATTTCTTTCTTTCTTTTGATATGATTATTTTTTATTGGTATATGATATTTTATTTATTCATTTTTTATTCAATTGGTTGCATATGATGAAGAGTTTGACATATGAAGTGAAATATGGTGGCGGATCTACTTGCAAAGGAAGATGGTAGGAGGAAAAAAGTTGAAGCATAATTAAAGATTATTTTTGCTAGATTTTGTTTTTTACCTTGACTTGTATTAGTAACTTAGTTACTTTTGCTAGATTTTTAAATTTTGGTCTGTATAAATAATTTAGCTAAATGTATCGTCAATGCTAATCATTTGATCATTTACTATTCTACTTTTTCTTTGTTGTGAAGCACAATTAATTTAATTGTCTCATTTCAACAATAACAAAAAAAATTATGATGATTTGGAGTTTCTTTTTTTATTATACTTGCAAAAAAGTAATAGAAAAATAAAATATTAGTTTTGTGATGCCATTTTTTTGTGTACGTAACAATCTGTTTTTGTCACCGTAAATGTATTTATAATTTTTATGCATTCACCGATTATTATATTTTTTTTTGTTCATTTTTTGTATTTTTCACCCCTTATTTTCATTTATTTATTTTACAAATAAAATCAATGCATAATTATTAATACATTTAATGTCTAATAAAATTATACATTTTAATTGTTTATAACTCATGTCTCTTCATTTTACTTGTAACTCTTAATATGAAATATTCATGAGTTTTGTATATTTCATTTTTCATAATTCTTATAAATATTTAATTAATGTTTAAAAAATTATAATAAACAACTGTAATAATAAAGACATAATGAAAAAAATTATTTTTTTACGAAATCAGAGTTTGTATAGAAAATTAGTACTCCAACAAAATATAGAGGAAATTAAAACATATAAAATATTTTCAACGTAATACAATATATTGTTATTTCAAAATATGACCTCTTATTCCATTTACTTCATCACGGTAAATATTTTGTTATCCTATATACATATGAATAGTTTGCACTTAAAAAAATGTAAAAAAAGTAATAATATTTTATATATTTAAAAAAAAAAAGAGAAAACGTATGATATCGCAGATGAAGAGAAATATCAATATTATCTTATATATTTGATACTAACCTAAATATAAATATTACATATTATTATCTTATAAATACTACATATCGCGCGGATAATTTCACAAGTTCAAAATAAAATAAAAAATACAAAAATAAAAAGAGCCAATAAATGAGAAAAAAAAGTGGGAAAATAAATTATTGATAACCGATAGTGGCATTATTGATAACTATTGGTGTAATATACTACAAATCAAATAAATTACAATTAAAACTAAAAAATAAATAAATAAAAGGGCATATTTCAAGTTGGGCAAATTTACGATCCAGAAAAGGAGTTTGGGGAATTCCAGTCCAATTTCATCAAGAATAAGACACTAAACTCCTTTTGTTCATGTTTACTCCATCTTCTTGCGTTACCATTAGTTGAAGAAGAAACACTAATTTCAATCAACGCAAACTATATTTCTTCAAATTCTTTATATAGGCTGCGTCGTATGTTAACCTAATGAAATATATTGCGTGATTTATATGTTAACCTAATGAAATATATTGCGTGGTCTATATGGTAACCTAATGAAATATATGGGGAAATTTAGGATGAAGAAATAAGGGAGGAAGATGAACACAAAGAGTTTGGGGAATTCCAATCCAATTTCATCAAGAATAAGAAACAGTACGTACTCTTTGTGCTCATGTTCACTGCATCTTCTTGCCTTACTATTAATTACTACAACTCATCCGTTAAGTTAAAGAAGAAACACCAATTTCAATTTCATGCTTTCTCTTCAACTATATATTTCTTTATATGACCTAATATGTTAGTTAACATAACCAAACCGCCTTAACTACCAAATAAGGAAATATTACTACTTTAAACTATTATTTTATTACTACTATTAAGCCAACCGTACAAATAAACCGCCTCAACTTACCAAATAAGGAAATAAAAAATATATTATTACTACTTCAAAATATTACTACTATAATATATTCCTATTAAGCCAAAATATTACTAAAAATTATACTACTCAAGGAAAGGATATTAATCATTTAATTAAACCAATTAAAGAATGAGGGTTGTATATATATCAAGGTGGATTCTGCATTGGAATTTATCCATCGTACTCCAATTTGGGTGTCATCGGAGGACATTTGATTTAAGCTTCTTTCCAACTTTATAATTGATATTTTTTTCAAATAAGAGAATAAATCAGTGATCAAAATATAAAAGTAAAATAGACATTATACAATATATCTTAGGAAGGATATCTATTAGTATTTCTAGTTGGAGGGGAGCTTTTTTTTTAAAAAATAAAAATAAATTTCAAATGTGTAAATAATTTTCACCCAATAAATAAATGATAAAAGAGAACGAATATTAACTACTAAGGAGGAAGTGAGGAACTAATGTTGGATTCAAAAATATATTTTGAAGAGAAAAGAACTAAAACATAGCAATGAACCGATGGTGCTCCCTACATAGGTCCGCCGATCATTTCAATCAAGTGTCCACTATCTATTTTCATTATTCAAATCTTTGAATATATAAAAAATTATTGTTCAACTCTTTGACAACATGAAACGATCAAAAATTCTGCTTTGCCTAAAAAAACGTCATCAAAATTTTGAGAGGATGGTTGCACTATTACCAAAATGTGGTTTAAATAGGAATGGTTATAGTTCTAGGCTTGAATGTGGTGTTTATAACATGAAGATGAATGCATGATGGATTAGGTTGCTTCTGTGATTTAGATTAGTATAATCACCTCATGTTTAGCACCTTGTGATTTAGAGTTAGGCTTGAGCACTGTAAGACTAGACATTTAGACTTAGACCTTTTAAGAGTAGTCATATACCCTTGTGGGAGCTATGAGTTACAGCTAATGAAGTGTAGTAATCAGTAAGAAGAGCATAGTTGAGAAGTGTTGCTAAGCTTAATAGCTACCAGTCATATTGCTCAAGGCATACTAGTCATATTCTTACATTGTGCCCGGACACCCTTGTTTCATTTCATGGCCTATAATCTTGAAATCTTATGTGAGCTTCGTGTCAAACGCGCTCTAGTCCAGTTAGAAGACTCTCAGTATAAATTAGTTCCGACTATGTGAAAAGATAAGTTCAGAAGCCAAAAATATAATAAGAGTAACTCATTTCCCTTCCATGCTTAGTTTAACCTTCATTCAAGGACGAATGATCCAAAGGGGGAGTTATTGTAACACTGCGAAAATTTCTAAGCTAAGAGCCAAACCATTCTTCATTTGTGGATAAGGTCATATTCGGTGATTCTTAAATTATGCTTAGTTGTTAAGGTCGATTCTTTAGTGTCGGAATAAATTTGGAGACTAATTAAGGTCCTAAGAATCCCATAGCACAAAGTTGAGTTGAAAACTTTTTTACTCATTAAGTTTTGAAATAAAATTATTCTTGGGTCAACTTCAAACGACCATATTCTTAGAATATAAAAAGTTGGATGGTCAATGGCCGATACAATTTAAGATACTTGAGTCTTCTTTCCAACTCCATCAAGCTTGCATCAATTAGAGTTCAAAGTAAAAAGTTATGTCTACTTTACTAGACACTGTCTTGCCACACAATCGAGACATTTTTCGCGCGCTAGCACACCGAGGCAGCAACTACTGCCTTCCCACGCGGTTGGTTGTGCGTCTCAGATGTTTTCCACCTGGGGACGCGCATCTGAGGTCTTTTAGATACCCTCCAAAGAGTAGGAGTCACGACCCGAGCCTACACCCTGGATGTAGCCGACACTCGAGTACCATTTTCGGTCCTCAAGCGAACCCTTGATCTTGCTGACTACTTAGAGGAAAACTTACTCAAGCGATAATAGGCTTAGAAACAAAATTTAGAATATTGAAACTCACGATAACTACTCAACTCATATTGTTCGTAAAATACTCAATAATATCGGTATAATAGTTTTGCAAAAATCTCAAGGAAAAGTAAATACTGAGAGACTCCTCAATACTATCTATCTATGAAGCCTCTATAGTTTAATATAGATGTGAGGAAAAGACCAACGACACCTTCAAATGACTAAGATGGAAAAAAAATTTGGACTCCTCGAAAATGCAAGAATGCTCACCAAAAGCTAACTGGAGTGCAAAGTAATCTCATTGAAGCATTGTTGATGATCTTGAACACCTGTAACTGCATCATAAAAAGATGCATGTCGAATGACATGAGTACATTAAATGTACGAGTATGTAATAAAGTTGAATGAATAGATAACTTAATTGATAAGGTTGAAGAACTACTCACCTCAACTCATCTCTACTCAACTCAAAGCGTAAGTAAAAGATAGAATATTTAGATATTCACAAGTAAAATAGGCTAACTCAAGGATGTATAAAAACATACAATAAAATACTATGTAATCGATTAGGGAGATTCTCTAACCGACAACCATCACTATTAGCAGCATGATGATACAACATCTCACTCACGCTTCCAGAACTGTCCTATACCTTATCAGTATATAGGACATTTCAACTAAGTGGATCAACTAAATCTCTTATTGAAAGCAATAAGGAGTCATCTGAAAAGTACGATCCTTTACCCATGTTGGCTACATGGTTTATGAGAAATGTGAGTTGTCTAAACTCGTCCCCATATCGGTGCTCAATACTACTCTCAATAAATATCTATTCATGCTTAAATGTATAAAGCACAATCTTTCTCAATTTGAGGTTATTACTCAAATTATCCTCTTAAAAGAGGTAACTGCTTTGAAATATCTCTGAACACATTAACTCGTTTAGAAATTAATGTTTTTTTTTTCTCAATGTAAATAGTGATACCTTTGGGAATACATAGTTCCCTTACACTCTTACTCAATTCATATTTGAAAGCTCTTTGTCAAAACTCATATTTTGCTCTCTTCATAAATCAATTTAAAGACAAAACATTTGTTTTGGAACGATTCTCAAATTTAAATCATCAGTAGGGTTCATGCTGAAATATAGACATGAATAAATACCCTCAAGGATCTTAATACAATGATAAATAACTCAATGCTCAGGAATTAAAAACTCATAACTCAACAATATAACTCGTCAAGAATACTCAAATCAAGGAAAAAACCTTAGATTACTCTTTTACTCAATTTAGACATATGTAGGGTGTGAGGACGAACTAGTCCAACACTATGATAGTCTTACATATTTGAAAGAACAAATTAAAGTTCTTGGTGAAATAGGTGAAAACCCGAAGAACACTCAAAATCCTAGGCTTTTCTTCTTGGATCCTTTCTCTAAGACTTGCAGGCATTAATGAACGTAAAAGAATTGATTAACACTTTTTAAACCCTTAACTAGGTATAAAAAGTCAGGATTTTGGCTTAGAAGGGATGGGAAAAGTATGAAATATCCTTCATTAAAACATGTTATAAAAAGGTACATATTAGATAGTTATGAATGTTATTTGTTTTCTCTGGTTCAATTTTCATGTCTTAGTGACAAAGTGCTATTAGTTTAAAATTCAATGTTTAGCTTAATAAAGCATTTATCCATGTTAGAAGTAATTAAAGCATACTCAATTTAGTTTGTTTTCTAAATTGTGACGTGAAAATATCCCTTCTTATGCTACTGTGGTTTGTTAATTCAATAGCTAAAAAATATTTTTTATTTGATATCTATTCCTTGCCCCTTCTAGTTTCCTTTCCACCTCTTAATTGTCTATGTTTCATTATGTTCATTTAACTGTTATTTTTATTATAATATGATTAATTTAAGTCATCCAAGCTTCATTACAATGTTACTGCGAAGGTTTTTTTTTTTTCCCTCTATCTTTATAAATTGATTCTTTATTCATTAGAAAATAGATATATAAACTTTTTTAGTTCCAAATACATAACAATGTAGTCAGTTCTTTTTCATAACTTGGATAATGTTTTAGTACTTTTGTGGCTTGATTGTTTAAAAGTTCTCAGTTTAAATATTGTTTTAAGATTTGATTGTGTCTGCCTATATATATATATATATATATATATACCATTTTTCGGTGCGGAATTAATTGTACTGGTAGGTGCGGAATTGGTAGTTGGTGAATTCATATTCTTGGTAGTGTGGTAGGTGAGGGTGTGGTAGGTGAGGAATTTATCTTAAAGATTTTAATATAATATTCTTTTGCTAAGTGTTTTAATCTTGATATCTCTTTAATATTATTTGTGATATATAACATATCTTGGGTTCTTAGGTACATATATAAATTTTCTTCCATTAGTTGTTCTAATAGTTTTATATCTTCCTTAGATTCTGCCCAATATTGTAAATATTCATAGTTCATTTTAGTCTGAATTTATTTCTAAATCATACCATTCTATTCTTTCGTAGTCTAAATCATGTAGGTCTATTTCATACCATTGTTGGTTTAATATATCTTCTGATTCATTATCATTAAATATTTTTTCCCATAATATTCTTCTTAATTCAATTATTTTTAGGACAAATTACTTAACGACACTCCTTTACTTACCTTAATATCCATTTATCCCTACTTATTTCAAAAATTTCAAAAATCTCTTATTTACCTATGTATCCCGTGCACAACACTATGTATCCCGCTATGTGGAATGTATCAAACGCTATGTATCCCGTGCACAACGCTATGTATCCCGCTATGTGGAATGTATCAAACCTAATATATCCTGTGCGCAACACTATGTATCAAACCTAATGTATCCCGTGCACAACGCTATCTATCCCGCAAACATCATTTTTAAGGGATTTTTGGTAAATAGAATACTAGAAGGGATAGGATGTTATTTAGTACTTATAATATGTGGTTCCT
Organism: Solanum commersonii; assembly: GCA_029007595.1. Classification (NCBI taxonomy): domain Eukaryota; kingdom Viridiplantae; phylum Streptophyta; class Magnoliopsida; order Solanales; family Solanaceae; genus Solanum; species Solanum commersonii. The sequence continues at coordinate 1,646,418 of JAJTWQ010000033.1, forward strand.
ATAATTTATACTTATTTTTATACCTTTAAGTATATATATGATTAAAGTTTCATAGTTTTTTATTATTTCATCATGCATGTATGTAGTCATGTTCTTTATCATGCAGGTTTTTATTTTCAATGGTATCTGAGCTATGGATGAAAAGAAATATAAGAAGAAACGTACTAGTAGAAAATTAAGAAAAATAAGAAGAAAATTAAACAAATTATATATGGAATATAAACAACTCAATATCACAAAAACTGATAACGAAAAATTAGATCAATTAATAGATAATATATCTAAAATAGAATATAAGTATATTCAATATTTAAAATTACAATGAATAACAAGAATAACGAATATAGATAAAAACTTACTGAAATAATTATAGCGAAAAGACAAGATTTAGCACATAGGCAAAGTAGACTTAACAATAATATATTCGCAGGAACTTGTAAAAAATTGATAGTAGCACAAAGGAAAACTATTTTATATCTACAGATACACATAGAAAGTTTAGAATATAAACTTCAACACAATCTATAAATGAATAAAAAATAATACACAATAGATGAAAAAATATATGAAAACTATGACGGATTAAAAATAAAAATAATATTTTCTAATCTAGGAAGAAGATACAAGAAAATAGGAGACAATATAAGTTTAATGTTAGAAAAAGAAACGGTAAAACTAGAAGATAGTTTAACTGCTATTATAAGAATAACAAAAGAAAATGAAGAAATAGATAGAAAAACGGAAATAGAAAAAATAAAAATAAAAAAGCAAAAAAGGAAGTACAACAATTAGAAGAGGTAAAAAATACTAAAATAATATAACTAGAAAAAGAGCTGGCAATGTTAAAAGAGATGTATGAAATGAAACAAAAAGAAAAAGAACAAAAAACAAAATTAACAAATGAGATAAATAAATTTAAAGAAAAATTGCAATTAGAAGATGAATTAGAATGAAAAGAAGAAAATAACCAAAATAATCTACCCGAAATAAGAGTTGATGAAATAAATGGTGATGATCTAGATGAACAACATTCGGAAACAAGCGAAACATATACAAAACTTTTAGCAAACATAGATAATACAAAGAATTTAGAAATAAATACATGAGACGTAGACATGGATGAAACACCTAGCACATCAGGAGTAAAAAACCCAAAAAATTTAAATCTAAAATGTTATAATGAAAACTATGAACAATATGATAGAGAAAAAACTATATGGGATAAAAGATTAAATAAAAAATGGACACATAAACCAATAACTGAACAACATAATTTTTTAGATTTAGACTGTGTAGCATATATAAATTAAACAATCCAAATATGGATGGGATATATATCAAAACAATTAATAGATAACAAAATAGTAATAACAGAAACATCAGGATATATAGAAAGAACACTTATAGGAATAGTAAAATTATGACTACAAAATTTATCGGAAGAAAGTTTTAAAAACTCTAAGAAGTAATAAAAAAATCTAACGGTGAATTGGCTACTACAACTATGAAAATATTATATAAGTACGAAGTAGCTATAAGAAATGAATTTAGTAGTATGACAACAGAAGTAGAAGCTAAGAACAAAATAAAGAAAAAGTCATAAATCGGAATCTAATGACAAAATTAGCAATATGTAATATGTGTTATATAGATAAATATACATATGCATTTAGAAAATATTATTATAAAGGAACATACAGCACAGAAGAAAGTAAAGAAATAAGAAAGTTATATTTTACAAAACTGCCAGAACCTTTTAATTCAAAAGTAATAAAAAGTTGGAATGAAACATGATTAACAGCTACCTTAGCAGCTAGAATAAAATTCTTACAACGATGGTTTATAGAACTATGTGAAAAACATAAAGAAGAAATAAAAATGGAAAAAATATTAGTAAAAAACTTAGCATGTTGCAAAAATAAAACAACACCTCAATTTGGTCGTACGGATAGGTATTATAAAAATAGAAAGAAATATAATAAAAAATACAGATCAAAATATAAATATAAAAAACCAAGAAGAAGATACTATGTAAAAAACTACAAAACTAAAAGACCATATAGACCAAAGAGAAAACTAACAGAATGTACTTGTTATAATTGTGGAAAATTAGGACATATAGCTAGAGATTGTAAATTACCTAAAAATCCAAAGAAAAAACAAATATAAAAAATAATAATAAGCAATGAAAAATATACGCCGATAGAATACATAGATTATGAATTGGAAAGTGAAGATAACATATATGAAATATCAGAAAATGAAATAGATAATGATATACAAATAGAATCGGACAATGAATTATATAATATAACAAATGACTGAAACAGATATACAAATAATAAATAAAGAAGAACATCAAGACGAAGAATCTTTAGAACAAAAAATAATATTTGATAATAGTATATTTGAACAAATAAAAGGAAAAGAATTATACCTAAGCATAGCAAAAATATTCGAAATACCAACAATAAGAAACTAGTTTAAACGACAAAAAGAAGAATATTATGTAGTGAGTCAAAGAGAGCATATCATATATTGCAAATACACCAAAGGAAAGACTAAAATACCAATAATAAACAAACGAATAATAAATAAAGAAATACAAGATATTAAGGTTAAAAATCCAATTAAATATGTACATTTAGGAGGAACGGAAATATTAATAAAAGCATGTTTTAGAGAAGGAATAGATACACCCATAGAAATATACTTAGCAGATGATAGAATCATACAACATATAGAAAAAAGTATAATAAGTGTAGTAAAAGGTAACCTCATATATCAAAAATTTTAATTTATAATAAGTGTTAACTACTCAATAGCAATAAATGACAAAAATATAGATAAATCACTAGTATTATATTGGAGAATGTCAAGGATAGAACTAGCCCCAGGAAGTAAAATATTTACAGCTAGATGTAAAAACTTATATGTTCTAACAACAAAACATAAAATAACAACAAAAAATAAAATAGATAAAATAAAAATAGAAGATCCCTTTGAAAGGATAGTTACAGTCATAGATAATAATGATTATGGTTTAATGAAATTGATACAGAAGAAGATTTAGAAATAGTAAAAGAAAGACAAAGTATATCAAAAAGAATAAACTGTGAAATACCACAAATTTCATCAAAAATGAGTACCTCAAGAATGACAGATAAAACCCCACGAAAATCAATGGAAGAAGAAATAAAACCACATCATTACTACATAACGGGAGTAATGGAACAACAAAAATATTTAATATTAATAAATACAGGACAAGAAGAAAACTATATTACAAGAGAATTAGTGACGGAAGATGAAATAATAACTACTGAACAATTATGCCCCGAACTACCAAAAACATTAATGTATACTGAAGAAACTACATAAAAGGAAATAATCATTGGAGGAGTACCAATAGTAATAAAATTTAAAATATATCAAGGAGATGAAAATATCACTTTAGGAATAAAATGGCTAGAACAAATAAAACCATATAATCTAGAAGACAAACAATTAACAATAAATTATAATAATAATAATAAGAAGATAATAATAAAAAGAACTTTCTTATGATAAAAACATGAAAATATATATACTTGCAAAAATAATAATAGAAAGATATTACAACAGATATTATACACCAACAATAGATACAGGAGCAGAAGCTAATATATGTAAATACAATTGTTTACCAGAAGATAAGTGGGAAAAATTAAAAACACCGATAGTAATAACAGGATTTAATAATGAAGGAAGCATGATCACATATAAGGCAAAAAATATAAAAATACAAATATGGATAAGATATTAACTATAGAGAAAATATATAACTTTGAATTGACTACAAAAGATATGCTATTAGGGATGCCATTTTTAGAAAAATTATACCCACATATAATAACAAAAACACACTGGTGGTTCACAACACCGTGTAAACAAAAAATAGGAGCAAAAAAAGTAAATAACAAAAAACGAAAAATAACAGAATGGATAAAAGGAAGTGAAAAAATTACACAAAAATTAGAAAATATAAAAGAAGAAGACCCTAGGATAGAATTAATTATATTCTCTATAGATAAAGTGAAAATAATAGAATTATTATATAGTGAAGATCCTTTGCAAGGATGGGAAAAACATAAAACAAAAATAAAAATTAAGCTAATTGATAATGTTAGTATAAAACCCAAAAACCATTAAAATATAATGTTAATGATTTAAAAGAACTTAAGATACATATAAGTGAACTACTAGAAAAAGGGTACATACAAAAAAGCAATAGCAAGCATACAAGTCCAGCATTTATAGTAAATAAACATAGTGAACAAAAAAGAGGAAAAAGTAGAATGGTTATTGATTATATAAATTTAAATGCAAAAACTAAATCATATAATTACTCAATACCAAATAAAATATTAAAAATAAGACAAATACAAGGATATAATTACTTTAGTAAATTTAACTGCAAATCAGGATTTTACCACTTAAAATTAGAGAAAGAATCTAAAAAACTTACAGCATTTACAGTATCACAAGGATTTTATGAATGAAATGTATTACCATTTGGATATAAAAATGCCAGGTAGATATCAACACTTTATGGATAACTACTTTAAACAATTAGAAAATTGTGTAGTATATATTAATGATATATTACTATATTCTAAAACCCAAGATTAACACATAAGATTATTAGAAAAGTTCGTATATATTATAGAATATTCAGGCATAAGCCTAAGTAAAAAAGAAAGCATACATAATGAAAAGCCAAATAGAATTTCTAAGAATACAAATAGATAAAAATGGAATAAAAATGCAAACGCATATAGTACAAAAAATAATTAACTCAAATAAACAGCTAGATACGAAAAATAAATTACAATCATTTCTAGGACACGTAAACCAAGTAAGAGAATACATACCAAAATTAGCAGTGAATTTAAAAACCATTACAACAAAAATTAAAGAAAGATATAGAATATCAGTTTGATAAGAAAGACCAAACACAAATACAAAAAATAAAATTATTATGTAAGAACCTATCTAAACTATATTTTTCGGATGAAAATAAAAAATTTACTTATATAGTAGAATCAGACGTCAGTGAAAAAAGTTATGGAGGAATCTTAAAATACAGGTATAATGAAGAAAAAATAGAACATCATTGCATATATTATTCAGGAACATTTACTAATACGGAGATAAAATGGGAAATAAATAGGAAAGAATTATATTCAGTAAATAAATGTTTATTGTCATTTGAACCATATATTGTATATACCAAATTTATTATAAGGACAGATAACACACAAGTAAAATGGTGGCTAACAAGAAAAATACAAGATTCAGTAATGACATAAGAAATAAGGAGATTGGTATTAAATATATTAAATTTTACATTTACTATTGAGGTAATAAAAACTTATAAGAATGTTATTGCAGATTACTTATCAAGACAAAGCTACTCAGACTGAGAAAGAAAATATAATTGAAGATATACTCAAAGCCATTACTACACTTTGTACCAAAGTGGATAGTATGGACAATGAGATACAAAAACTAAAGACTAAAGCTAGTACAAGTCAGCAGCATGACTATAAAAATGCGGAGCTATGTCGATCGGAAGACGAAAAAATTCCAGAAATAGAAGAAGACGTTGGGAAACTCCCTAAAACCCATAACATTTGTTCAATTACAACTACAGGTACAAACAGACAAGTTAGTGAAAGACAACACAAGAATATAAATTTGAACAAGTTATTTGAAAAATCATTTACCCCAAAAATATCAAAAAACCTTGTGATCACAGAACCATAAACCTCTACATATGCAAATAGCCTACATCATGACAAGAAAACATATAACCATATCACACGTACTTATATAGAAAATATATATAAAATCCAAACTTACCTTAACCTTAACCCAAGGTCCACTATAACCAAAGAACCAAACCAAGATTACCTAACCCAAAAATCACAAGGTTATAATAAATTGATTGCACTGCCAAAAACTAATGCAAATTTAGTCAAAACATGTTACAATTACGGATTATTAAATACAGTATATACCTATGATGGAGAAGAAATAAGTGGAATGCCAGAATTACGTAAGGCATTTATCACATACAAAAGAGTAACCAAGGGAAACTTATTTTATATAAAATTCTATACAGCATCAGCAGAGATACTATATGAAGAAATAAAACATCCGATCCAAGTTGTAAAGATAGGTTTGACAAAATATATGATAATACTAGAAGATATCGGACAGCAATCAGAGATACAAAAAATTGAGATACCCAATTTTTATGCTAATAAGAGAATAATCGGTATATCAACTATCATCCAGGAGTTAGCTAACAATTATTTAAATGGAAATGCTATATGAAGTTATTATTCTAGAGATAAGCTAATGATTTATTCCAATTCAAGAGAGCTAAGAAAAGCAGATATGGATGAAGTCCAGAGATGGATTTTATCATTACTTAAACCAGAAGAACGACCTACAACACGAGCACTAAAGATAGGATTTATTTCAGCAGAGTTATTAACCAGATATTGTAAATTAATTGGACACAAATATCCAGATCACATATGTTCAAAATGCAATGGAGAAGATAATGTAATCCTCGATGTCCAGTTGGAATGATTAAATGAGATAGAGACGGAAGAAGATAAGAAGAAGAAGAAGACAAAAATAAAAAGATGAAGAAAAAGGAAGTCGTAGATAAAGAGATAAGGAAGAAGACATATAGCCAAAAGCAAAGAAAATAGTCATGAAAAGTCTTAAAGTAAATAGTGGAAAGATAAAGTAAAGACAAAGTTTTTTGACTTATTGTGTAAATTATTGTAAAGTGTAGTAATTGTATAAATTATTGTAAAGTGTAGTAAGTAGACAAGTGTAAAGTGATAAGTGTAAGAAGTAGACAAGTGTAAAGTGGGAAAGTGTAGTAGGTGGAGTGTATTATTAAGAAGACAAGTGTAAAAGTAGTGGGGGAGGATGATTAAGTGTGTAGTATAGTACGTGCACTAATTCCTTTCTATATAAAAGAATGTATATGTAATAAAATAGGCAGACTGAAATAAACAAAGCACTTTCATAAACACTCTCTCAATATTTAATACTTAAGCTATTCATATTTAATAGATAATGGAACAAACTTCAGATATCATGGATAAGCAAGAGGCAAAGGTATATTGTTCAATAAATATGCCGAACTAATTTCATATATTCCTGAATATCATATATATGATTAAATAAATTTATGTTGGTTATTATGTATTAGAATTATTTGAATCATGATTTCTAGTTTATTAGCACACTGGAAACAGGGAGAAAACTTCTATACTATGTCATCCTAATGTTGAAACCAGTAGGCGAGGAAAGCCGTTTAGGGGAGTAAACAAAGTTGAGGCGCTGATAAGAAGGAAGTATCCGCTAAAGTACGATGCTAGTAATGACATGAGAACATGATAAACAGATAATCTAGTTCATAATGATCTAATATGAATTTAATCAAATATGAATATGATAGGAAGGAATAATTTGAAAATAAAAACATGCATGATAAAGAACATGACTACACACATGCATGATGAAATAATAAAAAACTATGAAACTTTAATCCTATATATACTTAAAGGTATAAAAATAATTGAATTAAGAAGAATAATATGAAACAAAATATTTAATGATAACGAATCAGAAGATATATTAAACCAACAATTGTATGAAATAGACCTACATGATTTAGACTACAAAAGAATAGAATAGTATGATTTAGAAATAAATTCAGACTAAAATGAACTACGAATATTTACAATATTGGGCAGAATCTATGGAAAATATAAAACTAGTAGAACAACTAATGGAAGAAAATTTATATATGTACCTAAGAACCCAATATATGTTATATATCACAAATAATATTAAAGAGATATCAAGATTAAAACACTTAGCAAAAGAATATTATAGTAAAATCTTTAAGATAAATTCCTCACCTACCACACCCTCACCAACCACACTACCAAGAATATGAATTCACCAACTACCAATTCCGCACCTACCAGTAAAATGAATTCCACATCGAAAAATGGTGTGTATTTATATATATATATATATATATATATATATATACACACACACACACACTGCAAATTTGTTCAGGGATAAAATCTTAGAGAATTTAAATGAATCCACTTGTAAAAACGTCATTCATGAACTTAAAGTCATGATTAATGATCTCAGTTACCGCAATAAAATGGACGTTAATAACTTGTTGGATGGGTGAAAATGATACTTGTTCAAAGGTCCAGAGCTTAGAAGAAATTGTGGATACCATAGAAAAAAATAATGTTGATGATAAAGTTGAGGATGATACAATATTTTTGGAACCAATTACGCATAAGGAAGAACTAATAACATTTAGAATTCTTCACAATTTTATGGTGCAGTTCGAAAAAACAACACCGAAACTTTTGGATTCAATAAAAAAAAGTTAGAGATGAGCTTCAACTAGATTTAAATTTTAACAAAAAAATAGAACACAATACAATCATACTTCACTAAATTGTCTTAGATATATTTCTACTTTAAAAGAATTATTAATTTATAATATTAATGGTACCATATATTTATATAGGGGTCTTCTGAAAATATATTATCTTATTATCTTATCGAAATGAGTGATTTTATCCATTGGTCCAAGACGTGACTGGAGGAAAATATTATTTTAGAGAGGTTATTGCACTACTAAAAAACTGCAAAAAATGACGGATAGAAAAGCGACAGACGACGTTGCTCCAGAAGCAACGCCATTTGCCACACTGTCCGTTGCTTTTTAATAAAAATAATTATTTTTAAAATTATTTTACAAAAAGTGACGGACGGCATCTCTTTGTCCGTCGCTTTTTTCGTGGATTTTTGCACCAAATATATATAGAATTAATAACTATTTATTTAATATAGATATAGACGATGTCCATTGCTTTTAATTAAAAATAATTATATATAAATTAAATAATAACCATGCCATCCGTCGCTTTAATTTTTTATTTTTTTATGAAAGTGACGAACAGCATCTGTATGTCCGTCACTTCTTGGTCAAAATATTTGGTCAAATATTTTTTAATAAGCAACGGACAATGTCTCTTTGTCCATCGCTTTTTGGTCAAAATGCTGGCCAACTATTTAAAAAAAGTGACAAACATAGAGACGTTGTCCGTCGCTTTTCATTAAATATCTGATAGATACAATTCTTAATATAAACCATGGCATCATCTATATAATCGTCTCTATAGATTATCTATGGCCACATACTTATTAACTGTGGCAAAAAAACACTATGTGGCAATGGTTTGTTTAAGTGAAAAGTAAAAAAAATTTGCCAAACCCACGAATTTTATGTGTAAAAAATTAATTTCCCACCACTAATTTAGTTGACCCGCACTTTTCTTATTTCAGTGAAATAAGAGCTCAAAATACATTCCCAAATACCCATTTCATTTCTCCAATAATAAAAATCAAAGCATGAGTTAGCCCTAATATTCCAGAACTCCGGTGACTCCTACAGTGGTCTTCTTCGACAGCAAAAGCACGAGTTTTCCCCAAAATTCTAGAACTCCGGTGACTCCTACAGTGGTCTTCTTCGATAGTAAACTTGGAGCTTCGGTGAATAATCAGTTCCTTCTCCTACAGTTGTCTTCTTCTCCGGTGTGAAGTGTTCATCTTCTCCAAAAGTAGTCTTCTTCAACATTAAGCTTCTGCATATAAAGGTGTACTCTTCTTAAGGTGATTTCTAAGTCCTCATTGTCTCTATTTTGTTATACATGTACTATTTTCCAAAATCAGAAATTTCGTTGAAGGGCTTCTAAAAAAGTCTTAAAGAATAACAAATGGGTTTGTTGAAATGTTTGTTCTTTGTTCTGATTTAGGTCTATTTGATATACTCCATTTGTAGTTATACTTTGTAACTCAAATTTTGTGAAGATTTGATAACTCTATGAAAAATCATTAAAAAGTTGGGTTTCATTTTTATGAAACAAATGTTGTTTTGTAATTGATTTTGTCCTAGGGCTTTGAGTATTTTGATTTGCATTTTGAGTTTGGTCTATCTATGTGAACTAAAATTTCCCATTGGTCGAAAGTTTGAAGTTATTATTGTGAACTTTAATTTTCATATCATTATGAATGTTGCCAAAGTTTACTGGTATAGCTACTATCATAGATGACAAGTTAAGTTGAACAAAACATTTTTTTCAACTGATGGGGAATATATATAAAAACAATTGGTGAAAACTCCATTTTATTGAATTTTGGATGTTGAAACCTATTACTCATGTTATCTCTTTTACTTTTTTTTATAGTATCTACGTAATGGTTGTTCTAGTATGTTTGTTTGTGTTGGAAAAATTTCATGTTCCTAAGCTTTTATGTTCTGGCAAACGACAGTGTGTGCATCTGTTTCACCACTTTATGACTCTGGTGATTTCTCTAGTTTTATGACTGATGAGAAGTACGTTTTCGACATCTCTGTCCTCCAAGGGATAGAAACTTCACATCCCCTTTAAGTGGAACATTTTATTTTGTTGTGGAAACTTTGCTAGCAGCTTGTTCTAAAAAGGCCAAGCATAATATAACTCTTTGTCTATGCAGCATACTAGTGTTCCAGATCATTTCTCCATTCCTCAATCTAGTGAGTTCACCTAATATTATCGTAGTTGTTGTGACTGAATATGTAGCAGTTGCAATCAAGATGCAGTGTCCCCTGTGATATCAATCTGCCATTTATGATTTGATGGCATTGAAAAATTTATTTCAGGAAAATAAGACACCTCACATTTCAAATAATATCTAGAATTGGGTGCTTATTTGAAATAATATATATACTTTTGAAAAGGTAACATAACATCTAATAAATAAAATCTTTAAAATATGATAAAAGATAAGGATCAAATTGTTAAAAATCACTCAATAGACAAGTCACTAGATTTATTCTACTGTTGTTCATTAGCTCTAGGATCAGTACTACCCTATGATACTTTTATATGTATTGTTGTTTGGTTAATAGTTTAAAGTGATCTAAAATGATCTCATCAGGACATTTTCTACCATTTTTGTGAATGACTTTTACCTTATTATCTTTAATAATTCTTCTTTTGTGTAGTCAAGCAGTACCTGCAATGTACTATCGAATAAATTGAGGAGCTAAACTATCAAGTAAAATATAGGTTATGTAACTAAATTTCAATTACCTAATGACCTAAATTAGATCATTTACAATCATGATTTTGTTAGAAACAAAAAGGTAAAAGAATATCTTGAAACTTTGAAAGGTAAAGTTCTCTTGATACTTCTTGATACTACTTGTACTGATGAATTGTTTTCTTTAATGTTTTACTCATGTAACATAGGATATTTAATGGATGTTGGAGATAAAATTTGGATGGATCTCCGAAGATCCACCGATGAGTATATCCATGGAGTTAATGATTTCCTAGATAAGGCATTTGAACGAGCTTTCCAAGGAGATGAAATATTATGTCCTTGTAAGAAGTGCTTTAATCGTTATTGGCATTGTCTAAATGTGGTGGAGGATCACTTGATTTGGCATGGATTTGTTCATGGATACACCAAATGGGTTTTCCATGGAAAAGGGTTTTCCTCAAGAAATACGCCACATCCAACCAATGATGATGAAATTTCGACAGGCAAGACGGTATTGATAAACTACTTCAAGATACTTTTAGAAATGTCGAAGATGACTTGAGGCATGAAGGAGTAAGAGAGGGACTATCTGAAGATGCAAAGAGATTCTTTAAGTTAGTGGAAGAAGGGAAATAAGAGTTGTATCCGGGGTGTAAGAACTTTTCTAAGTTGAATTTCATCATTCGGTTATACTTGTTTAAATGCATTCACAAGTTGAGTAATGTAGCCTATTCAGATTTGTTAGACTTGATAAAAGAGGCATTTCCCTTTGCTCAGATACCCGAGTCTTTCTACAAGGCAAAAAAGGTGATAAAAAATTTGGGTCTTCATTATGAAAATATTCACGTATGTACTAACGATTGCATGTTATTCTGGAATGACACTGAAAGTTAGACAAGTGCTTAGTGTGTGGATTTTCTAGATGGAAGAATGTTCGTGATGACTTGACTAATAAGGTCACTAAAATTCCAGCAAAGGTTTTAAGGTACTTTCCTTTAAAGCCTGGTCTTCAGAGGATATTCATATGTTCTGAAACATCTGTAGCTATGATATGGTATGATACTGAACGACCCAAAGATGGAAATTTAAGACATCCTACTGATGGGGAAGCTTGGAAGGATTTTGATTCCTTGCACCCTGACTTTGCTAGTGATGCTTGTAACATTAGATTGGGTCTTTCAAGTGATGGTTTTAATCCATTTTGAACTATAAGCATTTCCCATAGCACATGGACGGTTATGTTGATGAATTATAACTTATCACTATGGATTTGCATGAAGCCGGAGTATATAATGTTGTCAATGATTATTCCAGGTCCATCGTCTCTTGGAAATGATATAGATGTATACTTACAACCACTGATTGCAGAGTTGAAGGAACTATGGGAAGTGGGAGTGGAAACATATGATATTGTAACTAATCAAACATTTATGATGTGTGCAGCTTTATTGTGGACAATTAGTGATTTTCCAGCATTGGCAATGCTCTTCGGATGGAGTACCAAAGGGAAATGGGCATGTCCCACTTGTAATCATAATACTTATTCCCAATATCTCAAACGTAGTCATAAGATGTGTTATTTGGGTCATCGAGCATTTTTGCCTCATGATCATCCATATAGAAGAGATAAAAAAATCCTTTAATGGTAAAGAGGAGCATAAAGTTGCACCTACTCCCTTATCAGGCGTACAAGTTCTTGAAGAACTTCGTGAATTCAATAATGTTTTTGGAAAGAGCCAAAATAAAAGAAAACGAAAGAATGATGGTTCATGGGAAAAAAATCCATAATTTTTGAGTTGTCGTATTGGGCAACAAACAAATTGAGGCATAATCTTGATGTGATGCACATAGAGAAAAATATTTGTGACAATTTGCTTGGGCTTTATTGGATATACTTGGAAAGTCCAAAGATCATATAAATTCTCACTATGACCTGCATGAGATAGGGATACGCATAGAGCTTCAACCGGTAAAAGATTGTGATACTGGAAATATTCATTTGGCTAAAGCTTGTTTCTCTATGAAACCAGATGAGAAAACTTTATTTTGCACTGTTTTAAAAGATGTCAAATGACCAAAAGGATTTGCCTCTAATATATCAAGTCATGTGCAAATTGAAGATATGAAAGTATCAGGATACAAAAATCCAGAAGATGTGTGACTTCAAGGGGCTTGTTCGTAATTGAAAAAATCCAGAAGGGGCAATAGTATAGGATTTTTCAGCTGTAGAGTGTTTGACTTTTATTTCGAGATACCTACCTGATATGGTGAAGACAACATTTAGTAGGTATCAAATCGAGGATGATGAGGACAATCAAACAGAGAAAGGTGATGCTTCACCTTTATTTCCTAAGGCAGGTCATCCAATCGGAAGTATGAATAAAAGGAAAGGCAAGACTTTTAAAATGGAGCATCATGAGTGGTTTGAAGCTCATCAATATGCTTTGTTCAATACTAGAGATGAAAAAGTAGACATTCATCAAGTAAGATAAAATAGTCATTTGTTTTTAAATTTAATTCCATTAATAAGGTTACATTGATTAAATTGCATATTATTCTTGCAGGGAACATAAGAATTTAATTGATAATCGTACCAGAGGAAATGCATGGGTAAAAGCACAAATCCATAGTAGAGAATTCAGTGATTGGTTTAGGCGATAAAGTTAAAAATATTGAAGTGTCCAATCATTTAAGATGGCTAGCTAAAGGGACTAATTTTGTGGCTAAAAGATATACTGGATATTTCATTAATGGATATAGATTTCATACAAAGACACGGGATGTCCCTTGCAAGACTCAGAATAGTGGAGTGACTTTGTCAGCAACAACAGATAGTTTTGCTAGCGCTAGGAACCAAAATCCTATCGATGGAATGGTTATCATTTATGGAATTATTTAGGATATCATTGAGATTGATTATTGGGGTTGCTTTAGTGTTGTACTTTTTGGATGTGATTGGTTTCATAACAAAGTTGATGAATATGGATTGACTCGGGTATACTTCAATAAAAAATACAGCACGAATGATCCTTTTGTACTAGCATATCAAGTGGATCAAGTTTTTTATGTGGAAGACCCAATTGAGAAAAATATATATTATGCAAGACATAAAGTTCCAGTGGATTTGTATGATTTAGAGGAAGAGAATTGTCCTAATATTGAAGAAACATTTTGGAGAGAGACTAACGATGACATTGGTTCATCAGAAAGAGTACTCAATGTAGATGTTAGATGGTCGAGAGAAGATCTCCCTGTTGATATCATTGATCTGCATGCCCTTGCACAACATTCAGAAGATGTAACTATGGAAACATCAGAAGACGAGGATGACTTTGATGATACCGATTGGGATTGGAAGGAGGCTAATGATTGACAAAGGATTTTCCGAACTTGTTCAATACATTCTCTTCTTCATTTTTTTTGTAGTGAGTAATAAATACCTTTTTGAGTTGCATCATATAAAGTATGAATGTCGATTGGACTCTATTTGAATTTCTGCCTATTTGATACTGCTAGTTGCTTAATTTCTGCTTATTTGTTCTAAAATATTTTCTTGTTAATGTTGGTACTATAGATATATTAGTACAGATCCTATTGTTGTTTGTTCTTCTCACTTTCATTGTTTTTGTTGTTCACATTTGAAAATTCTGCACTAAGACGCTTTTTCTGTCTTATTTTTACACAGATTTGGATAGTCATGAGTCAACAAGAGTCTTCAAAAAGAAACAAACAAGCAAAAAATAAAACATATGCTAAACCTGGATCATTATCATGCTTGGAGAATAAAAAAACGACGGTTATTGACAACAAATGAAATTTTTCAAGCTATAAAGTCAGAGAAAGGACATCTGCTTAAATTAATTGAACAACAACCAGTAGCACCACAATCTGAAGCTGATGGACAATCTGTAAATGAGCAGCCTCTTGAGCAACAACCTATAGAGGATCAAGTGAAAATGAACTCTGGCACTCCTCTAACTGGTGAACAACCTGAAGAACAAGGTAACATATAAACTTAGAAACTTACTAAATTCATCTATGAATTATAATTTCTTATATTTTCGTATAGCTGAATGTGTTTCCAGTAAAAACAAAAGAGGTCAAACGCAAATGCATAATGTACATGCACGAAAAGAGCGTAAATTGGTCTTATTGAATAGGCTAAATCAACCAGTTGGTCCTACTGAGGACGTTGTGACAGAGTTAAGTAGCTTCTTAGGTACATTGGCAAGAAATGTGACTCTTTGCCCATTTGATATATTTGATTGGAGGAGCATGGATACTAAAAAGGATTTATGGGATTATACTAAGGTTTGGAGTTTTCAATATTTAATTTCTTGTAAAATTATTTTACTTCAATTGGCGAACTGAATGACACCAAATTGTAGGAGAAATACATTATTCCTGAAGATGCAAAAGATTTGGCTTTGGTAACAATTTGAGAGGCTTGGAGAAGGCATAGAAGTGACTTGAAGATAAATTATTACGATCCATATGACAATGATGAAATTCGAATGGCAAAAAAGCCTGGTCATATTCCAGAATGTCAGTTTGGAGAGCTCCTTAAATATTGGAAGTTTGAGAAATTCAAGGTAAACTGTAGATCAGAATCTGAAACATCCAGCTTATTCTTCTCCTGATCTCTTTTGTGATATAGTTGTTGCTGCAACTTTATTTTTCTTTAACTTTCTCTTCTTCTCTTCTCTTCTCTATTGCAATATTGTTGCAGCTTGTTACTTTTTCTAGTGTGGTAGTCACATCTAAAACGGAGGATTTTGCTCCAATCTTAGAGAATGTTCATTGAGTGAGATTTTTATTCTTATCTCACTGTATAGCTAAATTAACAACCACATGTTTTATGTTCCTGACTGTTTTTCTTATTTATAATAGTTTAAACTCAATAATTTCAGTTAGAAGTTGATAAGATACAAATGTAACAGGATAAAAAGTCACCTGTTCAACTCTTTACTCAAAAAGAAAAAATCTTAAGAACTTATTTATTAGTTAAGTTTGATCACTGAAATTTGCATCAAGGTTTTACTAAACTAAGTGCCCTTTTGGATAAACTTTTTTTTAGGTGATTTTGACTTGTGATTTAAAACATACTCTTGACTAATCTTAAGGGCTGCTAACCTGTTTTGCTCACTAAATTGGCTTGAATAAAAAGTTGACAAATTGTTATGAGTACCTTAAAGAGAGACTTTAATGTTGGCATATTCATGCAACTGTAAGCTAAGCTTTCTAGTAATGTTATGATGATTGGGTTGTAAGTTTTCACTTGTTTGACTCAGATTCTATTTATGTTTGATGATGTTATGAATCAAGCTTTGAAACTTACAAAACTAAGGTCTGCAGATTGGTTTTAGCTTCATATGATAGTAACATTCATACTTACAAAGCATATTCTTTACTTGGATTTGTTAAAAAAGAAATATTGAGACATTGACCTCGTCTAGTACATTATGTAGCACCCATATGCCTTTGGTTAACATTATTGATTCATTTAGTTGCAGAAAATGTCTGAAACAAATACTAAGAATCGGAAAAAGCTTATGAATCCACATACAACAGGAAAAATGAGTTTTGCTTTAATCTGTAGTAAATTGGTGTGTTCTCTTATTTATTATCTAGTCTTAACCTATCATTTAAGAAATTCCTGATATCTATTTTTATGTGACTAGGAAAAAGAAGAGGAATTTGTATCTGCTAAGGAGCTCTTTGTGGTCACAAGAACAAGAAAACCTGATCGTTTGTACAAGGCATCGAATGAGAACACAACTAGTAAAATTGTACGAATACTGTCAATATATTTTTTTACTAAGACCAATTATTTATTCTAAATTTTCATTTACAAGACTTCTTGTTGGATATGATTTGTTAGGCTGAAATGGAGGAAATTGAAGAGCAAATGAGCACAAATGGTCAGTCTGTTGATGCATTTTCAACCGTCATGGGTCCAAAACATCTGGGACGTCTAAGACTATATGGAGTGGGGGTTACAAAGACAACTTTGAAAAAGAAAGTTGACAATTCTGAACCAACTTTGAATGCAACAAATGATGTAGTGCAACAAATGCAAGAAAGGATGCAAAAAATGGAGAAACAAATGGAAGAACAAAGGAGAACTATGCAACAAGATATTATTGCAGATGTAGTTGCACAACTTCAGGATGCAGGATTAATTGATCCTAACATACTAGCAGCATTGTCCGTTCCTTCCCCAAGAGAAGCTATTTCTGCTGAGCAAGGTTAGTGTTGCTATTTATTTTGATTGTGGCCTTATCGGCTATTTATTCTGACTGTGGCCTTGTCGGCCATTTGGTTAGCTGAGTATTTTCTAGGATCAACTTCGTCGGCTATGAGCTATTAAGTATCAGCTAACATCATTTTATATACCACTGTTTTAGGAGATCTCCCTTTTTTTCTCGTTGTAGCATTTTAATGTCTGATGGACTGCTGTAACATTTATGTTATAAGGGACTATTAGTACGGCCTTGTCGTTTTTGTTATTGCCTATTTCTTCTAATTGTGGCTTTGTCGGTCATTTGGTTAGCTGAGTATTTTCTAGGATCAAGCTCATCGGCTATGAGTTATTAAGTGTGAGCTAACATTATTTTATTTACCACTGTTCTAGGAGATTTCCCCTTTGTCATTTGTTCTGTCCATTTCAGTTCATTCTCCCAACACATAGGACCTCTAGAAATGTCCAGCTATTGAAGTATTAGTGATGCACTGATGCTATTAGTGCAATATTATAAATTGTACCATGCTATTGTTGAAATAAGAGAAATGAGTAGTGTTAGAATTTTGATATTTCATTAACAAAGGTCTATGATTAGAACCTGTTCTAGCAAAATGTCTTATAGTAATATTTTAAAATTGTTGGTCCCAATAGCTATTGATACAAACTCTATCCAATCTCTTCCAAATTTTCTTTCTTGGACTTCTATTATTGCACCATATGAAGTTAGAGCCAATGAATGAGATATGTGTCAATCCATAATTGTCTAAACAACTTTGGAACCCAAGTTCCTGTCCATTCTATGATGTTCTCCCCCTAACTTTTCTGTGGGATTCCAAATCAACCATTTCATTGCCTTCTTTCAAAAAAATTCAGAGATTTTTTCGTTCAACCTCGGTACATTTAGCATATATAGCAAACACAAAGAGATCTTGGTTTCCATAAGCCTTCTTTATGTTGATAGTGACATGTTGATCATCATTCAAGATTAAATGAACAAGATTGGAATTGCTCCAAAAACACCAAATCTATTGCTCCAACAACACCAAATTTGTCCATTGGAATTAGAAAGGCATTGTTGATATCTTAGAAATTTTCTGTAACCATCTATCTTTTGTTTTCCAACAAAGGGTTCAAAAATGGCTACAAACTGAATATTGTTGATGTAGACTAGATTTTTCAGCCTGTGAATGGCCTTCTATGATCTAACACCTCTTATGTTCCAGAAAAGTTCACTAATAATTAAAACTAATTCAGATTGTTGGCTTCTGTGTTTCCTCCAATTAAAACATTTTATACTTGATATGTTCCGCAAATTGTTAGTCTTCTATGATCTAACTGGATATTGCTAGCTTCTGTGTTTCCTCCCATTTTTTCTGACCCTACTTCTTCCCTTGCTTTTAGTGTTTGGCTCATGATCTGAATCAGATTTTCCAGTAGCTTCAGTGTTGTAACAATTATCGTGTTCATGAAGATTGTTTCTCATGTATGTGGACTGTTCTGATTGCTCTTACAGCTAGGTCATTATTCCTCTGTTAGTCAGAAAATAGCTTTACTGTTAGTCATTATTCTTCTTGTTGTAAATAAATTAAGACTTTAATAGTGTGGAAGATATTAGTTTTGAGTAACTGTTGAATTGAACTAGGAGTGATGGAATAATTCCCAGAAGCAGTATGCAAATATCTCCTGCAACTATGCTATTTTTTAATGTCATTTGAAGCTTATTGAATTTATATGCTTGTTGTAGATATAGAGTGATAACTTTAAAATATATCACTGAAGTCATTGAACTTTTGCAACAAAATTGCTAAATCATTTTGTATTTTCATTAATTGTATGTAGGTGATGATATCGAAGAAGGAGATGAAAGTAGTACTGAAGACTTGACATCGGAGCTGAATTGAGTTGATGTTAACTTTACCTATGTTCTGGAAGTCTGTTATTTTTGAAAATTGAAAACCGTGTGGTGCATCTATACATTTCACCCTTTTTGAATGGTTGAAAAATGTTTATATATTTTACTTTTATCGATATTACGTACCCAACCATGGATCTTAGATTATAATTTTGGTAATGAAATATAACTTCTTCGCATGATCTTTTAATGTGTATTTTATGTTATAAAAGTATTGCAATGGGTCAATTAATAATATATGTGGAACCAATAGTATATATGTTGGGATAGCCTAATTTTAATTGTTGCAATAGGTATATATTAATTGTTGCAAAAAGTAAAGAATTATTGCATTACCCCGTGATAACTGTAGTAATAGACATTGAGCAACAATTATAATAGCTTAAAATTGATGCATTACCATATAACAACCATTGCAATAGAATGAAATGGTTGTAAAAATAATCGTAGCAACAGCCTACAAAAACTGTCGCATAAACCTCTATCGCGACGGTAAATAACTGTACCAATAGGGTATTAACCGTCGGCAATGGATTGGAAATAAATGTGGCATAAAACTTAATTCCGACGGTTCATAACCGTACCAATAGAACTTTAATCGTTGGCAATTTATTAATCTGGAAACCGTCGCAATAGGGCCATCTACTACTACAATTATAATAACCGTCGGACACAACCGTCCCAATAGAACTAATGCAACGCCAGTTGTTGTAGTGGTTGCCTAAACTGTGGCGTTAGAGCTACAACGACGGTAGAGAAGCCTATTGATTTTGTTGTTTATTGATTGTTAGTTTGAATTGGGGATTATTAGTTAGTGAGTGCATTGGAATTTTTAATGTTAGAATTAGCTTGAATTAGGGTATCCTAGGATTTTTTTGAATTTGGGTATTTCTTGAGTTAATTATTTTGATTTTGGGATTTTAAAACTAGTTTGAATTAGGGTATTTAAGGAGTTGTTTGAATTTGGGTATTATTTGAGTTAGTTTGATTTTTGGATTTTAGGACTAACTAGTTTGAATTATATTTGAGATTTTAGGACTAATAGTTTGAATTTGGGATTTTAGCACTATTTGATTTTGGGACTTTAGGACTAGTTTGAATTTGTGATTTTAAGACTAGTTTGAATTTGGAATTTAGGAATAGTTTGAATTATATTCGAGATTTTAGGACTAATAGTTTAAATTTGGGATTTATTAGGACTAGCTAGTTTGAATTTGGGATTTTAGCACTAGTTTGATTTTGGAATTTTAGGACTAGTTTGAATTTGTGATTTTAAGACTAGTTTGAATTTGGAATTTAGGACTTATTTGAATTATACTTGAAATTTTAGAACTAATAGTTTGAATTTGGGATTTTAGGACAAGCTAGTTTGAATTTGGGATTTTAGGGATTTGAATAACAACTTAATTAGAGCTTATAAATAATTATAACTTGAATTTACTATAACATTGAACTTAACTAGAACTTCAACTTAATTAATTAGTATTCATTAATTAATTAAGCTTTAACTTTGTAGATCTTGAAATGTAGTATTTATATTAACAATATAAATTAGTTTAATGTAGTAAAATTATTATTAAATTTAATTTATAAGGATCACCATTTGTGGATGTATAATATGCATTATTGTAACACTCCGGAAACTAGTAGGCTACATTAGAGCTTAACATGAGGTTTAGAGTCATGAACGTACCTCCCCGTACCAAGAAATATAGGGTTTCGTGTTAGAACGTCAAGGTACGACCCCAAGGACCAACCATGGGCCCTTGAGGAGAACCCTTAGAAAGTTGCCTGGCAGTGACCCACGGAGGGGACTCACGCCTCGTGGGTTAGTCCACAATCGTGGGTGAAGGGGCGTAGGTCAAGCCTTGGAAATCAAGTCCCAGTAACCCAACCCACGTTCACTAGCACGCCACGTGGGTCCACCTACGGACCGTGGTCGTGCCGTCGTGGGTCAAGGCCTGCAAATCAAGTTCCAGTAACTCACCCACAGTTCACCAACATGCCACGTGGGTTCATTCACGAACCGTGGTTGTGGGGCCGTGAGGGGTCACCTGAAACTACATTTTGGTAGTTGAGTTAGGGGTACTTTGGGATTTTCCTAAATTAATTAGTTATTAAGTGACGTCGTTTTACACTAAATTAGACTAACTATATAAGTTTTTAAGTCACCAAATTAAGTCATCAAAGTCATTATTCTAAAATCCCCAAAAGAACTCATCTTCTCCAAAATTTCTCTCTCTAAAACTTCAAGGAAGAAGAAAAAGAAAGTTGAAGCTAGGGTTTGAAGGAGAAAGGATTTATACTCAATTCCTTGGAGATTCATAGCTAAGGTATGGTAGTCCTTCATCAATGGATAGTCTTCATCCACGGAGTCCCTCCGAATTCAATTTCAAAACTAGTAATTTCCCAAAAGTTAGGGTTTGACTCCAAACTCATGGATTCCTTTGAAACTCATTTATAATGATTGAATTATGTTTTTTTATGGATAAATTGATGATTTTACATGGTTTCATGTTGAATTCCCCAAGAATCCATGAATTCCCCATATTTCCCAATTATGATCTTGAGATGTGGGTTTCTTGATTATAGAAGAATTTTATGGGATTATGCTTGTAGTAGTTGTATAACTTGAATTATGTTAATATGCATGTCTAATGTAGTGAATTCTAGATGTGTTGATATGATATGAGTTTTGACCTTTAAAAGGGCAAATTATGATATTATGCATGACTTATGAAGTTTAGTATATGCTTTAAGAAAGAACATTTTGAGAGTAAAGTGATCATGATTAGGGTCTAGTTGTTGGGTTGATTGAAAGGTTATCCTCATATACACATTTATGTATAAATATGATATGATGTGAAAGGTTCTCTCATAATATTATGATTCTAAGGTTGAAAGACTATTCTCACCTAATGAATCTAGGAGCTATAGTATAAATTATGTTGGATTGAGTGTCAAGACATTCTTCTATGATTATGCACTTAAGTAAAGATTTAATATGTAATTCATGGGAAGTAATGCTTAGAACCGAGTGGATATTGAATGTGAGATGGAAGCTTTTACACTAGTTGAGTCCGGCTTCCCAATGGGACCTTCTCCCTTAGTTGAGTACGGGTTCTCAAAACATGTATCTTATGATATGGAGACCTTCTACCTTAGTTGAGTCTGGGTTCTAGAAACAATCTCCTTATCCCATAAACTATGTGCCCTCATAGGTATTTAACTAGTGGATCCACCTAAGCTAAGAGTAAGGTTCTACCTTAGGCAAGTAGGACAACCCCTTTTTGGTGTGGGGTAGACACCAGATTCCATGATAAGCTCACATAGTCTATGTCGGTCAGGGCTTATCCCACTATGACAACAGTATGGATAAGAATATGAATTATGAACTATGGCTACTCAAGAAGCTTTACTTAGTGTGGGTGAGATTATGGGATCTTATTCATGCATGGCACAAGTGGACTTTGAGGGTACTTATGATATGTTTCTCTTATGTTATGGTGATCTATATGTTGACTATGCTTATGACTTATGCTTTTCCTTTATCTTCAAAATGATTCTTTAACTTAGAAAATTGCATGCATTCAACTAAACTGTCCTTTTTTTTTTGCATGTTTTCAAGGTTTTTGTGCATGACTATCATACTTAGTGTATTTTTTTACTAACCCATTACATTTTCCCCCAAGTGTAGGGTCCGGTTCTCAAGGTGGTTCTTATTGTGGCTAAAGCTTGGATTGCTTATTCCTCTTAACTTATTGGTGAATCCTCATGATTGCTGTTATCTTTCTAGTTCTTTTCTTGTATTTCCTTTTGGATTATGTTGTATGGGCCATGATCCTATTTGATTCACGTATTGTAATAGATGGCAATATTGAGACAAGTCTAGACTTCCGCTTTCCTTTATGAAAATTTTGGACTTGAAATGCATTTTTACTCTTTATTGTTCTATGCTTATGTTATGATATACTAAGTGGCTTACATGGTGCCTTTCGGGGTTCTATGTGCCTTGTTACATCTAGAGGGTACCCTGGGTCATGACAATTATGAAACTGGTGCGGGTTTGAAACCTAAGTTTATTGACAATGTTAGAGAATTTATTGAACATACAATGACACTTGATATTTTCAAGAATAATGGATTGGTTAGGTGTCCTTGTAGTGCATGTAGGTGCTTAAAATATTTTGAACCAGATACAATCATGGTTCATTTGTACAGTAATGGATTTAAGCCTAGATATTTTGTATGGGTTATCACGGAGAAAGAGATGGATTGAATGGTATGTTTTATAATTTGATGTCTGTGGATGAATATAATATGTTTGCACCACATGGACAAATTAGGGTTGAACATGATAAGGTTGAACACGATAAGGTTCATGAAATGATCAATGATGCTTTCGGGGTTCAAGGTGGGATGGAACCCGAACAATATTTTGATGAAGCTCCTAATGAAGAGTCTAGTTGTCCACTATGTGAAGGGAGTCCGCATTCTACCTTGTCAGTTGCGGGTTAGATTAATGAATATTAAATCAGATTGGAATGGTCCTAATGCGGCTATGGACTCAATGGCTGATCTTTTGGGTGAACTAGTTAATTTGGAGATTAACATACCTAAGAATGTGTATCAGGCAAAGCATTTGGTTTCCAAGTTAGGATTGACGTATGATAGAATTCAATGTTGTGTTAATGGCTGCATGTTGTTTTGCAAGACTAATAGTGAATTAGAAAATTGTAAGTTTTGTGGACATGTTCATTATAGGAGGACTCCGGCTCGAACGATTGTCTCAGTTAAGGCGATGCATTATCTACCTCTTATTCCTAGGTTAAAGAGGTTGTATGCGTCAATGAGGTCTTCCCCACATATGAGATGGCATCGTGAATATAAAAGGTCGTCAGGTATCTTGTTTCATCCATCTGATGGTGAAGCATAAAAGCATTTCAATAATGTATATCCTGATTTTGCTAGTGAACCAAGAAATGTTAGATTAGGGTTGTGTGCAGATGGTTTCACACCATTCTCTAATGCTGCTTCGCCTTATTCATGTTGGCCGGTATTTCTTACTCCATATAATCTTCCTCCAAAAATGTGCATGACCAGTCCCTACATCTTTCTAAGTTGTGTTATTCTAGGTCCCCATAATTCAAAAAGTTTGATTGATATCTATCTACAACCATTGATAGATGAGCTCAAACAATTGTGGTTTGAGTGCATTTTGACTTATGATATATCAACTAAGTAGAATTTTGTTATGCGTGCTTCTTTAATGTGGACTATTAATGATTTTCCTACATATGTGATGTTTTCTGGTCAGATGAAAGCTAGAAAGCTAGCATGTCTGTATTACATGGAAAATAATAAGGCATTCACTTTAAAGCATGGCAGAAAAAATACATGGTTTGATTGTCATCGCCAGTTCTTGCCAATTGACTATGAGTTTAGAAAGTTGAAAAATGCATTCAGGAAAAATAATATTGAAAGTGACCCCCCACCTCCATTACTCACAAGATATCAAATTTGGGAGAAAGTTTCTCAATTACCTAAAGTTACAGAAGCTTCACCTTCTAGAGTTCCTGGATATAGTGTTGAACATAATTGGACCAAACAAAGCATATTTTGGGAGTTTCTATATTGGAAGTACAATCTAGTACGACATAATCTTAATGTGATGCACATTGAAAAAAATATTTTGATAATTTGTTTAATACAACGATGGATGTTAAGAGCAAGACAAAAGACAATCCAAAAGCTAGAATGGACATAAAGGAAGTAGGAGAAGAGACTATGGCTACAGGAATTAAAAAATGGTAAAATAGTAAGCCTAAAGCCAGTTTTTCATTCACATTGGATGAGAAATGTGAAATTTGTGAGTGGGTTAAAAATTTGAGGATGCCAGAGGGCTATGCTTCGAATTTAGGAAAGCGGGCAGATATGAATGAACGAAAATTGATTGGCATGAAAATCCATGATTGTCATGTATTCATGGAAACTTTAATTCCTATCGATTTTAGCCATCTACCCAAAAGAATATGGAAACCAATCACATAGATAAATCTTTTCTTTAAACATTTGTGTTCTGGAAAGTTGTTGGAGAGTAGTTTAGACAGGAGGGAAAAAACTATTACTATTATTACTACTAAGTTGGAGAAGATATTTTCATGTGGTTTTTTTTATGTGATGGAGCATCTTCCAATTCACCTTGTACAAGAGGCCCACCTTGGAGGTCCAGTTCAAACAAGATGGATGTATCCATTTGAGATGTTTTTTTTGAAATATTCACTAAGTAAAATAGTTAATCATTAAGTTTTTTTTTCCTTTTTTAACATATATAGATATATACATGCAGAAAAATTAGCAGTTCCAAGCAAACAATTAAGCAAAGGGGAAAGATCGAAGGATCAGTTGTACAAGGTCATATTAGTAGAGTAACTAGTGATTTTTATTCACATTACTTTGGGAATGATGTGCCATGTAGGAGAAACAGGCCCAATCACAACGATGAAGGTGATATTGATCCTTCATTTTCACCAATATCAATTTTTAATCGAAATGGTCGAGGATCTAAAAAATGTGGAAAGCGAAGTTTCACTAGTATGGAAATGCAATCAACTGTGACATATATTTTACTTAATTTTCCAGAGATTCAACCATATCTCAAGTAAGTGTTAAAAATTTATTATCAAATTACATGCATACTAATAAGTGTTCATTAACAAACGAAATATCTGAATGTACAATGATCAGATTGTTCGTAAACATGTGGGGTAATGAAGCTATCTATACAGAATTTTCCAAATGTCTAACAAAATATGTAAGTGTGCAAGTTTACATTGAATCAATAAGTATTTAATAATGTATTCATGTTATACTAAATTATACTATTTTAAACAACAATATATAGGTTTACGATGAATACTCAAATGTCGAATATTTACAATTAGTAAAAGAAGTTGCACTTGGACCCGAATATCAAATTCAGATAATGAATAAGTATTGTGTCAATGGTTTTAAGTTTCAAACTGAAGAAGTTTCTAGGAATAAGAAAACAAATAATATCGGTGTCTTCATACAAGGTGATGTTGATGGTACTGGTCAAACTATTGAATATTATGGTGTCATTCATGAGATTATTGAAGTAAGGTATTTAGGTTGGCCTAAAAATAAGATCGTATTATTTCGGTGTAAGTGGTTTGACCTATCACACAGAGGCACAAAAGTGGACCAACAACATAATATAATTGAAGTTAAGCAAATCAAAAAATAAGAAGTTATGATCGTTTCATCATTGCACAAAATGCTAAACAAGTGTATTATGCTCCAGATTCATTGCGTAGAGACAAAACTGGTTGGTGAGTTGCTATAAAGACTAAACATGTGGGACGAATTGAAATTGACAATGTCTTAGATGTGGCGTACCAAAATAAGGTTGCAATTGTTCAGCAACAAGTTGA
This sequence comes from Solanum commersonii, assembly GCA_029007595.1. NCBI lineage: Eukaryota > Viridiplantae > Streptophyta > Magnoliopsida > Solanales > Solanaceae > Solanum > Solanum commersonii. The sequence continues at coordinate 1,673,227 of JAJTWQ010000033.1, forward strand.
TGTTGAATTGGAAACCACACTAAAACATCCTCAACACATATTAGAAGAAGTATCTGATGATGAGATAATGATAAATGTTGAGGAGGACATAAATGAGGATGAGGAAAATGATTCATTTGATGACGAAGAATATGACAATGAAAATGAAACAACTAAGGAGGAAGTGAGGAGGAATGATCAGTAGAATGATAGACTATATAGCTAGTATGTAAGTTATTTATTTTGCGAATACTAATTTTATTTTATTTATGATTATTATATATTATCCATGTAAATTTGCATACAGATGTCATCAGGGGTGAGGGTGATAGATCTCGCTAGCATTATGTGCATCCTGGTGTATCACCTACACCTAGTGCTACACCAGATGAGATGGCTGCTCTAGTACCAGGACAGAGGGACATGATTGACAAAGTCATGATTGTTCTGGATGGCTCATCGTAAGCTTATATTATCATCTATTTGTTACTTTATTTTACTTATCAGAGAATTATTAATATATTATTCATGAGCTAACATGTTTATTATTTCTTTTGCAGGTGGCATCCTGCAAATGATGTTGCTCGAGCTTTAAAAGACTCTGTGAGGAGACTTTTTACACACGCTTATCACTTCTAGAGTGAGATCCCAAACAGTATACGTCAGACGATGTTTAATGAGTCTAAGGTAAACAACTTTTTAGTTGTCACGACCCAAGGGTACCCCCTAGATGTAACAACACACATGGAACCCCGAAAGGGCCCATGTAAGCCACTTAGCATATCATAACATAAAGCATTAGAACAATAAAGAATAAAATGCATTTTTTAAGTCCAAAAATTTCATAAAGGAAAGCGGAAGTGTAGACTTGTCTCAATTTGCCATCTATTAAAATACTTGAATGAAAATAGGGTCACAGCCCTCAAAACATAATCCGAAAATCTAATACAATGAAAAAAAGGAACTACGAGACATCATCCATCCTAGAACCATGAGGATTCACCACAAGCAAGGATAATAGTCGAATCCAAGATTGAATACAAGGAAGATCATCTCAAACACCGGACACTACACTTGTGGAAAATGTTGGAAAATATGGGTTAGTACAAAAATGCACTAAGTATGATAGTCATGCATAAAATAATGAAAACATGCTAAAAAGGACATTTTAGTTGAAAAGCATGCACTTTACCAAGTTTAAGAATCATCATGAAGATTAGTGTAAAAGCATAAGTCATGAGCATATTCAACATATAGAACATCATAGCATAATGGACACATACCATAAGCACCCTCAAAGTCTACTTGTGCAATGCATGAATAAGATCCCATAATACCACCCATGCTAAGTAAAGCTTCTTGAGTAACCATAGTTCATAATTCATGTTCTTGTTCATATTTCATCTTGGTGGAAATATGCCTTAACCGACATAGACCATGTGAGCTTAACATGGAATCCGGTGTTACCCACACCGAAAAGAATTGTCCTACTTGCCTAAAGTAAGACCATGGTTTGTTAGCTTTTAGGTGGATCCACTAGCTAAAGACCTATGGGGGCACATAGTTATAGGTTAGGGAGATTACTACTAGAAACCCGGACTCGACTGTGATAAAAGGTTTCCATCTCATGAGATACATGTTTTGGGAACCCGGACTCAACTGACGTAGAAGGAACCCATTGGAAAGCTGGATTCAACTGACGTAAAAGCTTCCATCTGATATTCATATCTACTCGGTGCTAAGCATAATTCCCATTAAGTTCATATTAAGTCTTGACTTAAGTTCATATTTATGGAAGAATGCCTTAACACTCAATCCAACACAATACATAATATAGCTCATCGATTCAAGAGGTGAGAATTGCCTTTCAAACCTTAGAATCATCATATTGAGAGAAAACCTTTCACATCATGTTCATTATGTGTTCATGAGAATAGTCTTTTAATCAACACAACAACATTATCATAATCATGGACACCTCATTCATAGTCATGCATAATGGTGAATATGAGGGTAGTCTTTCAACAACAATTAGATCATAATCATAATCACTTTACTCTCAAAGTGTTCCTTAAGAATATTCATCATTCTCATAATCATGCATAATTCACATACTTTGCCCTTCAAGGACCATGGATCATGTTGCATCAACAAATCTAGAATTACTACATTAGACATGGATATAATCATAAATGCAAGTAACTCAATCACTACTTGCATAATCTCATATCATTCTTCTATAATCAACAAACCCACATCACAAGTTCATAATTGAAGAATATGGGAATTTCATGGGTTTTGGGGGCGATTTTATCATAAATAATCAATTCAATCATAATCCATCATAAATTAATCATTAAAAACATTTTTGAAAGGAACCCATGATATTGAAGTCAAACCCTAACTTTTGGAGAAATCACTAGTTTTGAAATTAAGTTTGGAGGAATTCCATGGATAAAGAGCTACCATACCTTAGTGAAGAATTCCAATGAATTTGAGTAGAAACCCTAGCTTCCACTTCTATCTTCTTCTTCTTCTTCTTTGAGTTTTCTAGAGAGAGAATTTTGTGTAGAAGATGAACTTTGGGATTTGATTTGGGTTTTGGGAAATAATGGGGTGAATGGGTGTATTTTGACTTAAAATGACATATATAGTTGTATAAAAATAAGGCAAAATGACTTCACATTGATAGGACCTAAAAAGGAAATACCCAAACACCCTTCACTTTAAGTGAGCTGCTAGGTGCCACGAGGGGCTCCACGAGCCGTGTTCATGACCACGAGTTGTGGTCCCACTCGTGGACTTGAGGCAGTGTCTTGGGCAACATGTGCCCATATCTCACAAGCCCAAGGCATCTTCACCAGGGGCTTCACGACCTGTGGTCAAGGCCACAAGCCATGGTCCCTCTCGTGGACCTTGAAGCAGTGGATAATTATCCACTTCTCTCACCCCTCACACCACCAACTCCCTCCCACGAGCAGTGGTCATGACCACTAGTTGTGAAGTGGCTCGTGAAGAGGGAAGACTGATTTTGGCAAATTTGGTAAGGCTACTGCCTAGCCCTCCATGACCCTTCCCACGAGTTGTGGTCTTAACCACGAGTCGTGGTGATGGGCATGGTAGGTGGGGCAGTGCCTACACCAAAGGTGGCTGCCTTAACCCACTATTTTGGACCTTTCCGTCCTTCCTTGATTCTAACCTTTTTCCCTTGACATTAACCCTCATATTCAAGCTCTAGTTTAGCCTACTATTTTTTCGAGGTGTTGCATTAGTTAAGTTTAAAATTTTTAGTATGCTTCACTTTTTTTAATTATCTAACAATATTCATTTTTTTCAGACTATGTGTACTTGGGAACTGAGGTTTAATATGGTCATTGCAACCATATTTCAGAGAAGGGCATCCGCGAGACTGTCTAGCTGATTAAAGAAAGCCCGGAATACTAATCAGTGTCCAAGTTGGATGTTGCCTCATGTGATTGATGAATTGCGCCAACATTGAAACACAGATAAGTTCAAGGTGATGTCAGAAGAAGCCAAAAAGGCTAGAGGCAGTCTTAAGGGTGGCTCATTGCACACTAGAGGTACAAAGAGCATTGGAGCAACTACAAGAGAGATGATAAGTTATAATTCAAACTTTTAAATAAATAATTAGTTGATTAATATCGTTATATTATAAATTTCATTTTTAAATATAGGAAAAAGCAATGGGGTGCACTCCCCTTGTACCGGAAGTTTTCAAGAAGACCCATATAAAGAAGAAAGAAAATGAGTCAGATCCGGATGTGTGGGAGGAGGAAAGGGCCGAACGAACTTTTTTAAGTTATGTAATTAATATGAATAATGAATATCAATAGTGCATATATATATATATATATATATATATATAATATAAATACATATATATTGATGCTAATTTTTATTTTTATTATACAGGGTGAGTATCACCAGTACGTGAATGAGAATCTAGATAGTTCGGTCCAAATGACACCTGAATTGTCCAGTCAAATTTGGACAGAAAAAATGGTAGGGGGACACACAAGGGTATAGTCTATGGTCGAGGCTCTCAAAATGATGTACAATGACTCGTGTCAGGCTTAGAAGGTATTGGATCGTCACGTCAAGCCGAGGTAATTGACGGTGTTCAGATCGCTGCTATGTCGGCACAGATAGAAAAACTGACAGCAGCACTGCAAGAGTTTGAGCGAAAAAGAGTAGCTGAACAAGAAAGCATGAGTGCAGTAGTTCAGCAAAACAAAGAACAAGTGTTGAACCTCACTCGTCAACTTATATCTACATCATCTCCTACTGAGGGCACTGACGACGACAGTGAGGAGGATGGTAATTATATAGACTGCACTCCTTGATTATCTTCATTTGCTTTAGTTTATGAATTCTTTTTTAATTTTGAAACAAATTATGAATGACTTTATAAGTTTTTGTATTGTGATTTAGATATTTTTGAAGATTGATTTAATTTTGTTGTTTTATATCTTGTGTGGATGTTTAGATTATATTTTGTTTGATTGGGCTAGTTAAAATTGAATTGAATTGATTTATATTTGCAGGTGGGTAGTAGAAACTGCCAGTTTCTATTGTCAAAAAATGCAGAAAAAAGCGACGGACAAGGTTGTTTTGTCTGTCGCTTTTTTGCATAACTTTTTTCAAATAAACCCAGAAAAGCGACGGACATGGTCCTTTACTCTGTCGCTTTTCTGGATTTTTCAAAAAATTAATTTTCAGAAAAGCGACAGACATGGTCCTTTAGTCCGTTGCTTTTTTGGGATTTTCAAAATTTAAATTTTCAAGAAAGCAACGGACTGCATCGCTTTTTGAAAATTAAAAATATAAAAAAATGACGTTGTCCGTCGCATTTTTTAAAAAAAATCCTGAAAAAAAAAAATCAGAAAGCGACGACCCAAAAAGTGGCGAACATGATCCGTCACTTTTTGAAAAGCATCGACCCAAAAAGTGGCGAACATGACTGCGTCGCTTTTTCGTCGAATTTGACCAAAATAGCGACATAGTCCATCGCTTTTGGACATTGTTTTTCGGCAGTGTTTTAGTAGTGTTAATTAATCGTGTGTGTGTCTTTTAATTACTTGAATATATTATAATGATCAATTTTTTCTCTATTTTTCCTCGTATATGCATATCAGTCGATATGTTACTCTACTATGACTTGAATGATAATTGCACTCTTTCAATTACTCTTTTAAAATTATATTCTTTCAATGTGTCTTTTACTATCTCCTCTGTTTATTTTAGTGGAATTATTTGTTTCATGTATATCATCTTGTTTGCATATGATCCTATTCGAGTTCTTTATGGACTCCTTCTCCTCAGTATTTCGACTTAGGTTGAAACACAACGATTTTTATCAAGTTAGCCTTGGAAGTTTTGAGAAGAAGAAGAAGCTAGAATATGGCAAGGGAAAGTAATAAATATGGATACAACAGTATACATTTGTATATAACAGCCAAATGGGCCAAAAGTCCAAATTCTAAATAGAAAAATTACGTGGAGAGATCATCCTTAAGACTTAACTACATAAATAATAGTACTTTTTTAGTATTACAAATATGAAAGTTTTTTTTACACCTATAACAGTTTTAAAAAGTTGAAAAGATTATTATTGTTATTGTTATTGTTATCTTTTTATCTTAAATCAAAAAGAGTATGGTTGGTTCCCACTATTGGATAGTTATAAAAGTTTGCATCTCTTCCGATATAATCTTACTTTATTGTTTTTTCACATAGTTCAGGTAGGAATATTATACTGTGTTGTTCAGTTTCATTCAATTATTTTTGTACGCTATTTCTGGTAAGCTTCATCTATGATAGTAATTGATGTACATTGTTTCTTTTTATCCACAGTAGTTTGAAAATGGTGAAGGAAGATTCATCATCTGAAATGGAACTACGTGATGAATTTGTTGAGATGGTAACACCCGTTGGTGAACCTAAATGTCGTTTGTTGTCTCTAATACATGTGTCTCATTCAAATTGTTGTAACATTCAAATTGTTAGTGTTTTTCCATTATAACATCCACCGTTGTGTTGAACCAAAATTACAATTTCTTCTTTCATGGCAGTAATTTAGATGTGGTTAATATTAGTAATTTTCAATTTAAGGAAAAAATATAATTTCGTAGTAAATAATTGTTCGCTTGATTTGTAGAAGAAGAGTCATCGATGTATCAGAATTCTTATAAAAGGTAGTTATTGTTAGCTTAAATTAAGGAACTGCAGAGTTTGCGGTACCTTGAATATCTACTATATTTTACTCACGATCTATTCAGAATGTAAAAAGGTTATAGAAGTAAATATTAAATATGTCATAATTGTTATACACTGAATACGACTATATATATATAATTATCTATAAAAAAAGTTTCTACTTATATTTTTTTTTCCGAAATAATATGGGTTTCAACCCATTTCTTTCTAAAAATCTGCTTCTTTGATCTTCTTTTAACTGTTGATATTTAAAATTACTCATATTAACCATATCTAAATTTATGACCGGTATCGGAATGAATCGGATCGAAATTATAGGGATGGAAGCTCGATTCCGTTCTGTCCCACTATATACCGAAATAGAATCGATACGGACCAAAATGGGTCGAAACGAAACGGGATGGGATAAACGGGATGGCACATATAGCTATTTCGAAAAATAATTTTTTTTGAGTTATTATGAATTACGAAAATATGAATAATTTTTTATTTTTCTAAGTTTAATAGTTTATAGTATTTAACTTTTAAAATTTATAATGTAATTTTACTTAAGTTTATTTTAAAGATATTTTTTTTAAAAATTTACTTGTATAAGTTTGTAAGTTATGTTTAATAAAGTTTTTTTTAAGCTTTTGAGCTTATGTTATAAGTTTTCAAGATTTGAATCTTTTGAAGTGTATGAGTTATTAAGTTATACTTATAACTTGAAATTTAAGTAACTTAAGTTTGTAATTTTAAAAAATTAAATAAACAAAAAAGAAATGTTAATAAAAGTATAAAACAATGACAAAAATACTATTTTTAACTTTAATTAAAAATAATTTACTGGGACCAGACCGGACAGAAACGAAATGGAACCGGAATGAACCAGTACTGGTAAACCGATACCAAATCATGATACCATTTCGTTCTGTGTACCAATTCAATGTATTCCATTCCGTCTCGAATACTACCGAATCGGAACAGAATGGTACCAGTACAACCCAGTCTAGTGCCCAATCTTAACCTGAACTATGTGGAAAAAAAAATAAAGTAAGATTATATCGGAAGAGATGCAAACTTTGATAAGTACCCAATAGTGGGAACCAACCGTACTCTTTTTTATTTAAGATAAAAAAAAAAAAGATAATTAATATATCTATATATATTAATAATAATAATAATAATCTTTTCAACTTCTTTAAATTGCTATATATGAAAAAAAAAACTTTCATATTTGTAATACTGAAAAAGTACTACTCCCTCCTTCCCATTTTATGTGTCATCCTTTTCTATAAATAGTTGGACCACAATACTTGTCATTTTATAAAATTTATGCATAAATTACCATATTTTGCCTATTATACCCTTGATAGAATAGTTAATTAATCTTGTCATTTATTAATAAAGTTGACTTAAGAAAACATTAAATAAGGGTATAGTAGAAGGGTAAAGTTAAATCATTTCTTAATGCAAGTGTAAAGTAAAAAGATAACATACAAAATGGGACGGGGGAGTATTATTTATGTAGTTAAACCTTAAGGATGATCTTTTCACGTAATTTTCCCTAGTAGGATTTACTTTAGAAATTAGAACACAAATGAATTTGGGCCAAAAGTTCCAAAATCAGCAGCAATTAGACCCAAGTGTTGGTTCGGGCGGACAAAAACCAAACTTGAGCCCAACTTTTATTTTCTGTTATTGTATTTAATTCATATAATTCTTATTTGTTTTATTTGATACTTAATTTTGGTTTTAACTAATCTCAAATTTCTCAAACGATTAGCTATTCTTGTGTTGGTTTACTTGTAACAATTTTCGAGAAGAAATACTTGTCTTTCTCAACTTGACTAATTAAATTTTGATTGAAGTCCTTACTCGAATAAATTGTTTTCAAATTGTCAACTTTTCTAAAAATCAATTGTTCTTTACCTAGTTATTTTTGACAAATTATACTCCCTTTCCAAAAAATTATTTCAAGTGTTGAAATTAATTACTTTTCTAAATAATTTTTTTATATGTCTTTAAATTCTTTGAAAGTTAGTCAAATGATTTTTTTCAAATCATCAGATCATCGCGTGTTAGTAGATATTTCAAGTGTTTAAAACCTTCTTGAAATAAAAATAAAAACCTCATACCCTTTGGTTGGAATAAAAAGTTTTTTATTTTCTGTTTTAAGTCTTTTTGAAATTATTTTTACAAAATATCATAATTTCTTTTAAAATATTAAGTGACCACTTTTTAAAATTTTGATTTTTACCTTAAAAGTTGGAACCATTTTTGAAAATTATCTTTTTCTTTACATCAACAGTAGTTAAGACTTTATTAATTGACATTGGATGGACGTAATCTGGTAAAATAATTCTCCGTTTCCTCATTTTCGTTTCATGTTTTTTATATTAATTTTCACCAAAAATGTAGTGAATAAAATTTGAATTTGCAACTTGTAAATTTGGAACATTTTAAACATTGAGTTACCATCAAATCTCGCGTTCAGAGGAATTTATATATATTTAAAATTCTATAATTTTTATTGAAAGGATTCGAATCAATACCTATACTCTACCAATCCCAAAATTCACTATTGTGTTTAAAATTATAAGATTAAATTTTTTAAAGATATTTAGTGTTTTTATAATTTAAAACGAAATTTTTTTAAAAAGGTTTACATTTCTATAATTTAAAGTTACAAAATTCAAAAAATAATTATTTGAATTTCTTAAATTTTATTTCATATCAAAATTAGAGATAACAATGCGGCGGTACGGTGTGGGCTATAATTTAAAATTACGAAATTCAAAAAATAATTTTTGAACTTTTTAAATTGTATATCATGTAAAAATTAGAGATGACAATGGGGCAGTGTTGCGTGAGCTATATTTAAAATTACAAAATTCAAAATAATTATTTGAGTCTCTTAAATTTTATGTCATGTCAAAATTAGATATGAAAATGAGGCGGTGCGATGTGGGCACAGGGCGGATTGAGATTAACTCCGCATACATTTTAACATTTAAACTGCTCCGCTCCACATAATAATGTTTTTTCATTTTCAATTCGCTTCACTCTGCATAAATTTTTCAATATTTTTTTGTTAAGTTTAATACTAAATATAAATTTTATCATTAAGTTGTATTAATTTAATAGATAACGATTTAAAATTTACTTTTTTAGAAGTCAAAACTATATTAATTTTGATTGAACTATTTTCATTTATCATCTTAAATATTTTAGTAACTTCAAAGAAACTTTCAATTATTTTTAATTTGAAGAAAAAATAACGAATTTGTCGTGAGATTGGTACATTCTTTACTGAATGGTGCTCTATCATTTTTACAACATGTAAAAAGTTAAAATTAAATTTAAACTCACATAAAATTGCATAGACCCGCAACCCACCCCATCTTAATTATTTTTAAAATACTTCAACCCTGCCGCGTCCGGCTCATCCATTGTCATCGTTAATCAAAATGGACACAGATTGAAACAAGGGAGTAGGAAACAAAGTGAGATACATGGGTGCAAAGCTCTTCCCTCATTATCCTTTGAATATTTACAACTAATGTATTGGTAACGTTCCTAATTAAATACTAGAATTTTGTGAAATAGGAGATGTAGATCAATCATAAGATGTGTTTTGTTGAATAAGACTTCTTTTTAATAGTAGGTTTTGGGGCAAATGATGATCTAATACATGACTTCATTCTCTTCCCTTCCTTTGCAACATCTTGAAGGCTCATCACACTTCCCAAACGCCCAAATGAACGACTCTTCCCTTCATAATACTTTGACAACCCTCTTCTGCAAATTGCAAAATGCAAAATGCAAAATTCATTTGAGGGTAAAACTCAACCATCTAATTTATTTATGTGCCACACACTTACACAATCAAACACCTTTTATCCCCAATTTTTACATACCTTCTTTAAGCAATTTTAATTACTTCTTAGAATGCCTTTTACCTAGTGTCTAAAAATGTAATTTACTTTATAAGAAAATTTAAATATTTTACGTCCACGTCAAAATCAAGAAATTTGACTCGAACAGATCTTAAATTTCCAAGAGACAAGTGACAAAATTGTATAATATTGTACTACAAGTGACAAAATTAAACGGAAAAGACATAGAAATAGATTTATCTCTGAACTTGTCCAAAAAGTCAATTATGCACTTTAACTATTATAACGATCTATTATATAATTAGTCTAGTTTAAAGTGATATTACTACCGCTTAGGAGATGACATGACACTAATACCAGATGAAGAAAAAAAATGTTAAAATGACAAATTGAAACACATAACACTATCTTATTGGTCATTATATAAATATTACAATTCCTAATATATTAATTATGTCAATAATCTTTTTTTTTTTTGGTCTTTTTATTAGTTAGCCCAATTTTTTAAAAGTTTATATGTTTTTCTTTGTTTTTGAGTTCTTCTTAGCAATTCATTGTCCTTTATCACCATTAATTATTTCTTCATTTTATCCCCATGAAAGCATATTTTAACCCTTACACGAAAACACTAAAAAATAAAATAAAAGATAACAACTTCTATTTAAACTCTTAGAAGAAGAAGAAATGCTTTCTATCGAAAGGTTAATAATTTTTCTAACTTAAAGTTCTTTATTTTCTGCTCAAACTCACCGAGGATTCACAGGAAAAGATCATTAAAAAAATCACTAGAAAGATAATAACTTCTATTGAAAATTCTATGATTATTCATGCATAAAATTTATAACAATATTGCCTAAATTTAGCAAAAAGCCATTGAAGGAAAAATGATTATTCTAGCTTTGTCTTCTCAATTTTCGTCGGAGCACCACCTAAAATCACCACAGTGACATTTTTGTGTCAAGCCGCCATCAACAGCATATTTGATTATTCATTAAAAAAAATACAAAGGAAATGCTTGATTTTCATTCATAATTATCAATATTTTTTTAAATAATATATACAGATCTGAAATTTTTTATTTGTTTATTCGGTAATAATAACGTTTCCCACCACCTATTACCACTCGTCTTACTACTTTATATTCTCTCTCTTTTCGAAGGAAGAAATGAATTTAATAAAATAAGAGATGTATGGGTTGGTGAGGGGAGGAAGAACACATAGAGATTAGAAATTACTCTTGTTTTGAGAAAGAGTGAGAGAGTACTAAGGGAAAATATTATTTACATTACCAAAATGTGTGGATTAATATTTTCTCACATAGAAACTGAGATTGTTTACAAAAGAGGGTACTAATTCCATTTGAAATAAAATAAGTGTGTAATAGATAAATAAACCTTAAAAGTAATTAAGTTAAAGGAGAACCTACTTGATGGGAAGTTGAGCCATGAGTTGAGAGAACTCATACAAAGGCCCAAAAGAAGACGATACATCATCATCAGAAGAAGAATCTGATTCAGAGAAATCATCGGAAATACTATTCACAACCACCCATTCCACTTCACTAATTGGACCCACTGCCTTTCCTCCTTCCATCACAATTACTATCTCCCCAAATTTTTTGAAGAAAAATAAGAATTTCTAGCAAACTTCACCTGAGGAAACATATATATATATGTATATATATATATATATAAGGTACAATAATTTATACTCCCTCCGTTTCAAAAAGATTGATCTGGTTTAACTTGACACAAAATTTAAGAAATTAAAAAAGACTTTTGAATCTTGTGGTCCTAAATTAAAGTTATGTCAAATGTACAAAATTGCTCTTAATTTTGTGGTCTTAAGCATGTCACGTGGAAAGTAAAAAGTAAAATGTTATAAAAAAAGAAAAGAGGTCATTTTTTTGAAACTAATTAAAAAGGAAAGAAGGTCATTCTTTGTGAAACGGAGAAAGGGAGTAGCTTTTTAAAATTTTTGGTCAAGCATCAACCCTTCTTTTCAGGAGTGAGTGGATAGGGAAGGGCTGAGTGCGGGGGGATAATCACTGACGTGTACAATAATAAGCACTATTATTACTTGATTTTGTTTATTTCAATTATTTTTTATTTTTTTAGAGTCAAATAATTTATGTTTGATCGAAAATTTATGTATGAAATTTTCAAATTTTTTTCAATAAATTTATTAACTATGTAAAAGTATTATAAAACATAATAATTGATAATTCAAAATGTTTAAAAGATTTATAAAAACTTATGTTCAAAGATAAATTTATTTGAATATCGAAATCTAAAAAATGCCACATAAAATGGAACCAAGCAAGTATTTGAATTTGTACCTTTTAATACTTTCTTTGTCTATAATTACTTATCCACTTTTGAATTGGTACACCCAATAAAAAAGTAATTATTGACATATTGAATTTACCACTTTACCCCTATTAATTATGAAATAGATGAATTAAAAACTTAATATTTTCAAAAAATTTACTTTTTCAAAGTAATTAATTAAGGATATAATCGGTAAAAAAAAATTATCCTATCTTTATTTATTAAAATAAAATAATAATTAGAGATAACTAAAAAATAAAAATGAACAAATAATTAGGCAGAGAGAATAAAGTACTCCCTCTGTCCCATTTTATGTAGCACTTTTTGCATTTCGAAATTCAAACAAGTCTATTTTTAACCGTAAGTTTTTCATAGACCCTTTTAACATTTTAAATTATTAATTATTATGACTTATAGTATTTTTTTTATGTAGTTTACAAAATATATAAATTTCATTTGAAAAAATTTGAAGATTCCATACGCAAATGTCTAGTCAAAGTTAAACCATTTAACTCTAAAAAAATAAAAAAATGTCACATAAATTGGGACAGAGGGAATAGTATTTAACGGATTTTTCCCATTCTAATATGTAAAGAGGATAAGGTGGATTTTTGAAGACATCCAAATCTGACTCACCACCCTATCATTAACGGGACAATCCTCCAGATTTTGTCCCCACAAAGCTCTTTAAACCCACGTTTTAAAAATTTCTATGCAACTCATCATTTTTATGCACCACATTTCAATTTCTTTAAAAACTAGTACTGGGAAGTTGGTGTATGTACCAGCCCAATATTTATTCATAAAATTATATATTTAAGATGATTTTAATTTCTTATTTAAAATAAATTATATATATTTGTATAATAATAAATCATCTCATTAAATGTAGAATAAATATTGGACAACCATTATTAATATTGATGATTAAATGTAGAATAAATATTGGACAACCATTATTAATATTGATAATTTCAAGTGTTTAGTCTTATCAATTTTCATTTTTGATGTGTTTTAAATATTATTATTTCATGTGTAGAATTTCAGGAATCAACAATAAATATATTTAAAAAAATTAAAAATAAAATAATAATAAACAGGTTAAATATAAATATAAAAAGAGCACATAAAATATTTTCATGTGCCCCATTTTATGAAGGATCCTAAAAAAATAAGTTTACGATTTAAATTTTAAATGGATCCCATATTTTTTCATTGGATGAAGTTAAATGAACAAGAGGCACCTGGAATAAGCAGGCACCACAAGCACACGTGTTGACGGTCTGTTGCCTTCTATTTCTGTTTATTAGATAGTAAATAAATAGTAATGTCATATTATTATAATTAAAAATAAATTAATTTTTTTTAAAAAAATTAATGAAATAATTTATCGCTATACAAGAATCTAAAAATTATTTGAATCATAAAAGTTTAATTCTTTTTGGTCAAATACCGTGTCAATAGTCAAATGATCACATACAAAATAGAATAGAAAGTATTCTTTTAGTTTCTTTGAATAATAAAATTCTTTTTTGATAATTAAATGATACTTGGTTTTATTTAACCTATATTTAATTTAAGTCTATATAATTCAAAAAGAAAAAATAAGTCAAAATTGTACAAATAAATTGAAATATAAGAAATAACTTCAATAATAGCTTATTTAGCATAATTTTACTATTTTGCAAGGATAAATATATGTCAATCTTATTTTTGAGAGATAGATGGGTTATTATTTGATAGATTTTTAGATTAAAAAAAGTATAATCAAGCAAGACAACTCATGATCTTTAGTTTTTCTTTCTAACAAAATTAATTTTAAGATGAAAATTATTTATAACTCTCAATTGTGCTTTAAACGCTATTCATTTCATCTATTTATAATAGTCACAATTGAATTTAGCATATTCATGTACAAAATAATGATTGACATGATTATTTTAACATCCACCTCTATACATTCATGATTACTTTTAAGTCTTGAAAAATAATTTGGAGAATAAGTAATTAATGCTAATGCTATATACAAGAAAAAAATAATTCTTGACAGACATTCACTATATTTATACACGAGAAAGAATTAACTTTCCGAAAGTTAGAGTTCCTAAACATTCTCTAAAAGATAGACATTCACTATATTTATAACACTCCACTTTGAATGTCTAATTCATAGATAATGTGCCTCATTAAAAACCTTATAAAAAATTAAAAAGGAAAAAACTCTAGTGAAGGAAAAGAGTACACATATCCAATAATATGCATCTAGGCTACCTCATTAAAAATCATACAAGGAAAATCAGTGGGACAAAACTTCATACGGGATAAAGAGTACAACACATATTAACTCCCCCTAATGAGAACATCTATCCAAAGAATTGAATCTTCACATTCCAAACTTGTGCACAATCTTCTTGAAAGTTGTAGTTGGTAGAGGCTTGGTGAATATGTCAGCCACATTGTCACTTGAACGAATCTGTTGCACATTTATATCACTATTCTCTTGGAGTTCATGTGTACAAAAAAGCTTTGGTTAAATGTGTTTTGCCCAATCTCCTTTTATGAATCCTCCCTTTAGTTGTACTATGCATTCTACATTATATTCATATATAAAACTGTGGGTATTTTACAACACTTCAAATCACATTTTTCTCGAAGGAGATGTATCATGGACCTCAACTAGATACATTCTCTACTTGCGTTATAAATAGTTATTATTTCAACAGGATTTGAGAAAGTGGCTACAATAGACTGTTTGTTAGTCAATCTGTGTTCTAAATATATACTAGAAACTTACAGAAACAGTAACTAGTTAAGAACAGAATTTAATTAACCAAACTAAACTCCGGGAAAAAAAAATTTCAGAATCAGTAAAAACCAGAAAAGGAAAAAGATCACGTCCACTGAATACACAATGTCCCCTTAAGGAAATTATTCCTCTCTAGTATTCGAGGTTTGAATTGGAATATATCCTCCCAAGATAAAATGATCTTACTCACCAGTGTATTGATACCCAAAACATTGGTGTTAGCGAACCACTCAACAGCAGTAAAATACACGAATTTATTTTGTGCAGAAAGAAGAAGAAGATCAGAAATTTTGCTAATTTTGTTAAGAAAAATTTGAGGAGTAACAGGTATTTATAGACAAGAAATGACCATTGATGAAAGGTTGCAAACTTTCAAATGGCCATGTCTGTTCTGAAGCATTGCAACTCGTTCAGAACAGACACTTCAACGGCGGGAAATTTTAAATTAAAACGGGAGGAAATTTAAGTTGTTAAGTCGGTTAATCTCGCGGATCCGAGTCGGGTTCGGGTCGGAAAATATTTAATTAATTAATTAATTAAATAATTAATTAAAATAAATTTCGTTCAAAAAGAAACTCCACGAACGAACATTTTCCAAAGCCAAAGCCAAAGCCGAAGCCGAGCCGAGTCGAGCGAGCGACGACGACGACGGCGCGAGGGAGTCCCTCTTTACAACCCCTTTAACAACTAATAGAAGTGCTACTATATTTAAGCACATCTATTTTCCTTTCCACCACCTATGTGAGAGAAAGAATAAAAGACAAAAGGAACTTTTCAAGTTCCCTCCCTTTTCATCTTCCCTCCATTTCCCATTAAACTTTCTATATACCAACAATCCCCCATATTAATGGGGAATGGTTATAATACAAAAGAATGTACGGACGAATGTGTACTTTACAAGCAAGGATCAATTGCATCTGGATAAGTTGGTTTCCCGTTAAACTTTTCGTAGTGAACATAAGTTGGATATACTCGGTCAATCGGTAGATACGATATCTTTGAACTGTTGAGCTTTGGTGTATACCTAGACAACCATATGTCACACAATTAACCCTTTACTGTTTATGGTTCTTACGGTTGTGTTCGTTTCAGCCATGAACACCTCCTGATTTCATAAGTGTATAGAGAATAGGCTTTTGACAAATTATCCTCTTTGAAGCGGCTTACATTTCACACTCACATAGGTGATTTCTAACCGTGTCATCTCGTAGATACACTATTTGGTCAAATCTGTCAAATTTAGCAAATCATTTGAAACGACCCCAAAAATGCCCGAAAATGTGCTTCGGAAACACCTAAAATTGTAATTTCCATATATCTCAAAATCCGTGCATCATTTCGAAAATTCGACTTCATATTCTTATTCAGGGGGTCAAATTGAGTGGGAAATGGGTCTAACCCGAATTTTAGAGCAACCGTATCAAAATTCAAAAATCGCAAAAAATGCGATTTTGAGGGTCAACTTTAAAGGGGCATATCTCTCAGCACACAAGGAACTGGAAGGATCTCAAACTATCAAAATTGAAGCTCTATGAGTTAGCTTTCCAACGCAATTTGTTTCACCTCATTCCGAGTTAGGATGAAGGAGTTATGACCGTTTTCGTAAAACCTGTCCGGCAAAAATGCAAATTCCAAGAGCCGAAAACACTGTTCACCCGCCTCATTTTTTTTTTCTAAGTGTTGGGACGTTTTTTTTATAAAAAGGGGACATATCCATACTTAGTCATTTAACTTCAAAACATCCAAAAACTCTCTCTAAGCCCTCTCCAAAAATTCCACCAAGATCATCCACCAAATTCAAGAATCCCAAGCTTTAATTCCGGATTCAAGATTCAATCTCAAGCAATTCTCCATTCCAATCTTCATCAAGAATTCTCCAAAGTTGAGGTATGTGGGTTGATTGTGGAAACCTTCCTTTCCACAAGTCCAACCATTTATCCTCTATTTTACTTCAAGTTTATGGGTCCTTATGATCATTTATGAACTCTTGAATTATGGAATCACTACTACACACCCTATTAAGGTCTATCTTGCATATTTTCATGAAATGGTATTATTATGTGATGTTTATGGTTTTCATGCCTCCATGATCAAATTATGAAGGTTGTTATATATTTATATATATATGTATGTTGTTGGTGGGCTGTTTTATATGGATTTTGAAAATTGGTTGGACTTAGTACTCTTGAAACACATGATTTTATTTACATGAACAAGTAACCCACCATATGTTTGATAAAATGTCATTTATAGAATTCTTATGAAATGGAAGGTCCAATGTACGTCCTATGAGTCGGATGATTATATAAGTATTGAAATGATGATGAAATGGATACATGTATATGATTTTCTCTATATAGTGTGTGAGTCGACCAAGCCTAGCTCAGGGGATTGTAGGCTCGGGTAACCGTATCAAGGGGTTGGTACCTTGGTTGCCTAGTACGGGGGTAGTAGGCCGGTGTAGCCGTAGGGAGGGGTTTGTAGCTTGGTTGCCTAGTGCGGGGGGTAGTAGGCCCGTATAGCCGTATCGAGGGGGTTGTACCTTGGTTGCCTAGTACGGGGGTAGTAGGCCCGTATAACCGTATCGATGGGTTTGTACCTTGGTTGCCTAGTACGGGGGTAGTAGGCCCGTATAACCATATCGAGGGGTTTGTACCTTGGTCCCTAGCCGGGGGGGTGGTAGGCCCGGGTAACCACATTGAGGGGTTTGTACCTCTTTCGCCTCTCCAAGGGGGTGGTAGGCCTTGGAAATGCTATATTGATGGTCACTCACTACACATATACTATGCCCTACTAAATATGATTTTTATATAAGTATCATTATACATATCATCTCATTAATATGTTATCTATCGGGTACGATTATGCATTTTGCCTATAATGTCCATCCATTGTTGCATTGCATTGCATCTCATATACTTAGTACATTCAAACGTACTAATGCATACTCTATGCCTACATGATGTCACCATGTAGGGACCGGAGCACCGTCTGACCATCCTCCTCCACGTGGCTAATTCGATTTCCTATCAAGGTTATTGGTGAGTCCTCCATTCCGGGGACGTTGCTCATGATCTTTTGCTATGTATAAGACCTTTTTTTTTTTTAGTTATGTTTTGACTATGAGGGTGAGCCCGGTAGTTTGTCTCGGCCCCCGCTAAGTATCCATGTTTAGAGGTGGTGTTGGACAAGTTATGTATTATGCTTGAGCTTGACTCATCTATGGTATTTATGTATCATTCCTTTTTTTTTTCTTGCTCCCTTAGTCCCGATTTCCCTTTGATTATGCTTATTGCTTATGGTCATTTTAATTGCTTCCGCGATCAAGGATGTGTAATGATATGCTATGAGGCTTGTTTGGGGTTTCCTCGGGTTCCCCATTCGCCGGTCACGTCTAAGCCCTAGGGTTGGGTCGTGACAAACTTGGTATCAGAGCACTAGATTGATAGATCCTCGGAGTCCAACACACCGCGTTGATTAGAGTCCGATTCATGGTTGTGTTGTACACCACAATTATGAGTAGGAGGCTATGAGACGTTTTAGGAAATGTTTCCCTTCTTCATGTTCTAAGTCGTGCGGTAGAGTTGAATTAAGTTTTTTTTCCCTAACGGTTATTCTTTGCTATGCCAGATCATGCCTAATACAAGAGAAAGACGAGCCCGCGCACCCGAGGAACAACCGACCAATGGGGATCTTCGGGATGCCCTTACTTTATTTGCTCAAGCTATGGCTAATCAAGCTAATCACGAGGCCCAAGTTCCTCAGGCTCCTACCCCGACATCTCGGGTGAGAGACTTCGTGCGGATGAATCCCCCGGAATTCTATGGGTCTAAGTTAGATGAAGACCCTCAAGAGTTCATTGATGAAGTCCACAAGATATTAGCTATCATGGGCATGAGGTCGAAGATAAGGCGGAGTTGGCGGCCTACCAACTAAAAGGGGTGGCCCAAATATGGTACAACCAATGGAAAGAAGAGAAGGGGGCAAACTATGTGGTGCCTTGGGAAGAGTTCAAAACGGCTTTCCTTAATCGATTCTTTCCTCTTGAGCTTAGGGAAGCCAAATTGGTGGAGTTCATGAATTTAAAACAAGGGTCTATGAGTGTGAGGGAGTATGCCCTCAAGTTTAACCAACTTTCAAGATATGCTCCACACTTGGTTGCCGAATCACGATCTAGAATGAACAAATTCGTGATGGGTGTGTCCGACCTAGTGAGTGAAGAATGCCGGTCCGCAATGTTGATTAGTGACATGGACTTGTCCCGCTTGATGGTCTATGCCGAACAAATGGAGGAGGAGAAGTTGAGGAAGAGGAGGGGTCATGAGGCCAAGAGGGCCCGTTTTGAGGGCAAGTTCCAAAGTCGAAGGGGAGGCCGGTTTCATCAAGGCCAAGGGTCTTCTCATGCACCCCATAAGGGGTTTGCCAATGATGTTCCAAGGGCCCAAGGTGTTGGTGGTATGAGTCCTATTGATGTATGTTCGAAGTGTGGTAAGGGTCATGGTGGCCCGTGCTTGAGAAATACCGGTGCTTGCTATAGTTGTGGGGAAATGGGGCACAAGGCAATAGATTGTCCTCGGAATTGCAACAAGGGTAAGGAGGTCCGTCCACAAGGTGCCAATGCGGTTCCTTTGGGGAGAGGGGGCCGACAAGGTGGTACCCCAAGACACAATCGATTTTATGCTTTGCATGGGAGGCAAGGGGTCGATGAAGTCCCCGACGTCGTTACCGGTATGTTAAAAATCTTTGACTTTGATGTATATGCATTAATTGATCCGGGTGCCTCTCTTTCTTTTGTCACCCCCTTTGTTGCCAAAAAGTTTCATGTTGAGCCCGACTTGTTGCATGAGTCATATAAGGTGTCTACTCCTATTGGTGCATATATGGTTGCTAGGAAGGTCTATAGGAATTGTTTTATTTGCATCTTGCATAAAATATTGCCTTGTGATCTTGTTGAGTTGAACATGGTCGATTTTGATGTTGTTCTTGGGATGGATTGGTTGCATGCATACTATGCTTCCATTGATTGTAGAACCCGTAGGGTCAAATTCCAATTCCCTAGTGAACCCATTCTTGAATGGGAAAGCCAAAATGTGGTAGTCAAGGGTAGGTTCATCTCTTGCATTAAAGCCCGTAAGTTGATCTCTAAGGGGTGTCTCTATCACCTTGTGAGGGTTAGAGATGTGGAGTCCAAAACCCTTCCTATAGAGTCAGTTTCGATCGTAAATGAATTTCTTGATGTCTTTCCTAATGACCTTCCCGGTGTTCCTCCCGAAAGGGAAATAGATTTTGGCATAGACCTCCTTCCCGATACTCAACCTATTTCTATTCCCCCTTACCGTATGGCCCCGGCGGAGTTAAAGGAGTTGAAAGAACAATTGAGGGACTTGTTGGAGAAGAGTTTTATTAGGCCTAGCCAATCACCATGGGGTGCACCGGTGTTGTTTGTGAAGAAGAAAGATGGGTCCCTTAGGATGTGTATTGATTACCGACAACTCAATAAGGTCACCGTCAAGAATAAATATCCTCTTCCTAGGATTGATGACTTGTTCGACCAATTGCAAGGGGCTAGCCACTTCTCTAAGATTGATCTTCGGTCCGGGTATCATCAAGTGAAGGTGAGGGAGTGTGACATTCCTAAGACAGCCTTCCGGACTAGGTATGGGCATTATGAATTTGTGGTCATGTCCTTTGGGTTGACCAATGCACCGGCTATCTTTATGGACCTAATGAATAGAGTCTTTAAACCCTACCTTGATTCCTTTGTTGTGATTTTCATTGATGATATTTTAATCTATTCGCATAGCGAGGTAGAACATATGGGTCACTTGAGGGTTGTGTTGCAAAGATTGAGAGAGGAGAAGTTGTATGCCAAGTATGAAAAGTGTGAATTTTGGTTGAGGGAGGTTGCCTTCCTAGGTCATGTGGTGTCGGGGATGGTATTAAGGTAGACCCTAAGAAGACCGATGTGATTAGAAATTGGCCTAGGCCATTGACCCCGTCGAATATTAGGAGCTTCTTGGGCTTAGCGGGTTACTACCGGAGATTTGTGAATGGGTTTTCTTCTATTGCTTCTCCCATGACTAAGTTGACACAAAAGAAGGCTAAGTTTGAGTGGACCGATGAGTGCGAAAGGAGTTTTCAAACCTTGAAAGATAAACTTGTGTCCGCTCCTATATTGTCACTACCGGATGGGCTTGAGGGATTTGTTGTGTATTGTGATACTTCTAGAGTTGGTTTGGGTTGTGTTCTAATGCAAAATGGTAAGGTGATAGCCTATGCTTCTAGACAACTCAAAGTGCATGAAAAGAACTATCCTACGCATGATCTTGAATTAGCCGCGGTGGTGTTTGCTTTAAAGATTTGGCGTCATTACTTGTATGGGGTACATGTTGATGTGTTTACCGATCATAAGAGCCTCCAATATGTCTTCACCCAAAAAGATCTCAACTTGAGACAAAGAAGGTGGCTAGAATTTCTTAAAGATTATGATATGAGTGTGCATTATCATCCCGATAAAGCTAATGTGGTGGCGGATGCTTTGAGTAGGGTGTCTATGGGTAGCCTAGCTCATGTTGATATTGGTGATAGAGAAATGGCTAGGGAGGTGCATCGGTTGGCTAGGTTGGGGGTTAGGTTGAAAGAGGTTGGTAATGGTGGTGTAGTCGTTGTTGATGGTGCTAGGTCTTCCTTGGTTGACGAGGTGATAGAAAAATAAGATCTTGAAACGACCCCAAAAATGCCCGAAAATGTGCTTCGAAAACACCTAAAATTGTAATTTCCATATATCTCAAAATCCGTGCATCATTTCGAAAATTCGACTTCATATTCTTATTCAGGGGGTCAAATTGAGTGGGAAATGGGTCTAACCCGAATTTTAGAGCAACCGTATCAAAATTCAAAAATCGCAAAAATGCGATTTTGAGGGTCAACTTTAAAGGGGCATATCTCTCAGCACACAAGGAACTGGAAGGATCTCAAACTATCAAAATTGAAGCTCTATGAGTTAGCTTTCCAACGCAATTTGTTTCACCTCATTCCGAGTTAGGATGAAGGAGTTATGACCGTTTTCGTAAAACCTGTCCGGCAAAAAATGCAAATTCCAGTAACCGAAAACACTGTTCACCCGCCTCATTTTTTTTTTCTAAGTGTTGGGACGTTTTTTTATAAAAAGGGGACATATCCATACTTAGTCATTTAACTTCAAAACATCCAAAAACTCTCTCTAAGCCCTCTCCAAAAATTCCACCAAGATCATCCACCAAATTCAAGAATCCCAAGCTTTAATTCCGGATTCAAGATTCAATCTCAAGCAATTCTCCATTCCAATCTTCATCAAGAATTCTCCAAAGTTGAGGTATGTGGGTTGATTGTGGAAACCTTCCTTTCCACAAGTCCAACCATTTATCCTCTATTTTACTTCAAGTTTATGGGTCCTTATGATCATTTATGAACTCTTGAATTATGGAATCACTACTACACACCCTATTAAGGTCTATCTTGCATATTTTCATGAAATGGTATTATTATGTGATGTTTATGGTTTTCATGCCTCCATGATCAAATTATGAAGGTTGTTATATATTTATATATATATGTATGTTGTTGGTGGGCTGTTTTATATGGATTTTGAAAATTGGTTGGACTTAGTACTCTTGAAACACATGATTTTATTTACATGAACAAGTAACCCACCATATGTTTGATAAAATGTCATTTATAGAATTCTTATGAAATGGAAGGTCCAATGTACGTCCTATGAGTCGGATGATTATATAAGTATTGAAATGATGATGAAATGGATACATGTATATGATTTTCTCTATATAGTGTGTGAGTCGATCAAGCCTAGCTCGGGGGGTTGTAGGCTCAGGTAACCGTATCAAGGGGTTGGTACCTTGGTTGCCTAGTACGGGGGTAGTAGGCCCGTATAACCGTATCGAGGGGTTAGTACCTTGGTTGCCTAGTACGGGGTAGTAGGCCCGTATAACCGTATCGAGGGGTTTGTACCTTGGTTGCCTAGTACGGGGTAGTAGGCCCGTATAACCGTATCGAGGGTTTGTACCTTGGTTGCCTAGTACGGGGTAGTAGGTATCGATCGGGGTTTGTACCTTGGTTGCCTAGTACGGGGGTAGTAGGCCCGTATAACCGTATCGAGGGGTTTGTACCTTGGTTGCCTAGTACGGGGGGTAGTAGGCCCGTATAACCATATCGAGGGGTTTGTACCTTGGTCCCTAGCTAGGGGGGTGGTAGGCCCGGGTAACCACATTGAGGGGTTTGTACCTCATTTGCCTCTCCAAGGGGGTGGTAGGCCTTGGAAATGCTATATTGATGGTCACTCACTACACATATACTATGCCCTACTAAATATGATTTTTATATAAGTATCATTATACATATCATCTCATTAATATGTTATCTATCGGGTACGATTATGTATTTTGCCTATAATGTCCATCCATTGTTGCATTGCATTGCATCTCATATACTTAGTACATTCAAACGTACTAATGCATACTCTATGCCTACATGATGTCACCATGTAGGGACCGGAGCACCGTCTGACCATCCTCCTCCACGTGGCTAATTCGATTTCCTATCAAGGTTATTGGTGAGTCCTCCATTCCGGGGACGTTGCTCATGATCTTTTGCTATGTATAAGACCTTTTTTTTTTTTAGTTATGTTTTGACTATGAGGGTGAGCCCGGTAGTTTGTCTCGGCCCCCGCTAAGTATCCATGTTTAGAGGTGGTGTTGGACAAGTTATGTATTATGCTTGAGCTTGACTCATCTATGGTATTTATGTATCATTCCTTTTTTTTTCTTGCTCCCTTAGTCCCGATTTCCCCTTGATTATGCTTATTGCTTATGGTCATTTTAATTGCTTCCGCGACCAAGAATGTGTAATGATATGCTATGAGGCTTGTTTAGGGTTTCCTCGGGTTCCCCATTCGCCGGTCACGTCTAAGCCCTAGGCTTGGGTCGTGACATCATTAAAAACCTTAAGCTTTATTAACTCATTAACAAGCCTTAATGTTTTAACCTTATTCCTGAGCATTGTCTTCATCATGAGAATGGATTGAGTTGATTGACAATGTCGAACCGTCAGTCACAACTTTGTTTTTCTCCTTGAATCTAGCTTTTGGGATCTCCAATCTGCTAGATAGAGTTACCGCTATGCTGACTTGTCCTAAGCCTTAAACTCATTCCCTTAGATGATCTTTCAACTGCCTCTCTTGTTAGACCTTTCGTTAGTGGATCTGACACATTATCACTTGACTTCACATAATCAATTGTGATGATTCCACTAGACAGCAGTTGTCTTACGGTGTTATGTCTCAGTCGTATGTGACGAGACTTTTCGTTGTACATAACGCTCCCTGGCCTACCTATTGTTGCTTGACTATCACAATGTATGCAAATAGGTCCCATAGGTTTGGGCCAGAATGGAATATCTTCTAAGAAATTCCGGAGTCATTCAACTTCTTCACCGGCCTTATCTAAGGCAATGAATTCAGACTCCATTGTGGAGCGAGCAATACATGTCTATTTGGATGATTTCCAAGAGACTGCTCCTCCACCAAGTGTAAACACATAACCACTTGTGGATTTCACTTCATTTGATCCGGTGATCCAATTTGCATCACTATATCTTTCAATCACTGCAGGATATTTATTATAATGCAAAGCATAGTGTTGTGTATGTTTCAGATATCCCAACACTCGTTTCATTGCCATCCAATGAGTTTGATTGGGATTACTAGTGAACCGACTCAGCTTGCTAATAGCACATGCTATATCTAGTCGCGTACAGTTCATAATATACATCAAACTTCCCAACACTCTGGCATATTTCAATTGAGAATAACTTTCACCTTCATTCTTTTGAAATGTAAAGCTTAAATCAATTGGAGTTTTGACATTACTGAAATTCAAGTACTTGAACTTTTCCAATATTCTTTCAATATAATGAGATTGAGATAATGCTAGTCCCTGAGGAGTTTTGAGAATCTTGATCCCTAAGATCAAATCAGCAACTCCTAAGTCCTTCATATCAAACTTGTTGGACAGCATCCGCTTAGTAGCATTTATATCGTCAATATTTTTACTCATTATTAACATGTCATCAACATACAGAAAAACAATGACTTCATGATTTGGAATGTTTTTAACGTAAACACACTTATCACATTCATTAATCTTAAATCCATTTGCCAACATTGTTTGGTCAAATTTAGCATGCCATTGTTTGGGTGCTTGCTTGAGCCCATAAAGTGACTTCACAAATCTGCACACTTTCTCTTCTTTACCAGGAACTACAAACCCTTCAGGTTGTTCCATGTAAATTTCTTCCTCCAACTCTCCATTTAGAAAGGCTGTCTTAACATCCATTTGATGTATTTTAAGATCATGCACTGCTGCTAGTGCTATTAACATCCTAATTGATGTTATCCTTGTTACTGGAGAGTATGTATCAAAATAGTCCAGACCTTCCTTTTGTCTGAAACATTTGACTACAAGTCTAGCGTTATATTTGTCAATAGTCCCATCGGCTTTTATTTTCCTTTTAAAGATCCATTTTGATCCTAAAGGTTTATTTCCCGGAGGAAGATCAGCCAACTCCCAAGTATGATTACTTAAAATTGATTCGATCTCACTATTGACTGCTTCTTTTCAATAAGTTGACTCAGACGAAGACATTGCTGCTTTAAATGTTTGGGGCTTATTTTCAAGCAAGAATGCCACAAAATCTGGTCCGAACGAAGTAGGCTTCCGTTGACAATCACTACGCCTAGGATCCTTGTTAGGTAGTGTATTTTCTATTGATTCTTCCCGTGGTCGTTTAGTTCTTTCACTTATTGACTCACATTCAGTTTTATACGGATAAATATTTTCAAAGAACTCAGCGTTATCTTATTCAATTACCGTATTGATATGAATTTCAGGATTATCTAATTTGTGAACTAAAAACCGACAGGCCTTACTATTCATAGCATACCCAATAAATACACAATCCACCGTTTTGGATCCAATTTTTACCCTTTTAGGTAAAGGGACCTCTACCTTGGCTAAACACCCCCATACTTTGAAATATTTCAAGTTGGATTTCCTTCCTTTCCATAATTCATATGGAATTGATTGTGTTTTGCTATGGGGTATCCTATTAAGTATTTTGTTAGCCATAAGGATGGCTTCCCCCCACAAGTTTCGCGATGAACCAGAATTGATTATCAAGGCATTCATCATTTCTTTTAAGGTTCTATTCTTCCGTTCAGCCAATCCATTTGACTGTGGTGTATAGGGTGCAGTAGTTTGATGAATAATATCATATTCCAAACATATCTCTGCAAAAGGAGATTCGTATTCTCCACCCCTATCACTCCGAATCATTTTTATCTTTAGACTCAATTGATTCTCTACTTCATTCTTATATTGCTTAAATGCATCAATTGCTTCATCCTTACTATTAAGCAAATATACATAACAAAATCGAGTGCAATCGTCAATAAAAGTTATAAAATATTTTTTCCCACCGCGAGATGGTATTGACTTCATATCGCATATATCTGTGTGATTTAAGTCTAAAGGTTTTGAATTCCTGTTAACAGACTTATAAGGATGTTTAGCAAATTTACATTCCACACAAATTTCACATTTCGATTTGTCGCATTTGAAGTTAGGCAATACTTCTAAAGTAATCAACTTTTGCAAGGCTTGGTAATTTACATGTCCCAAACGAGCATGCCATAAATCATTTGACTCCAATAAGTAAACAGAAGCAGAATTCTTATTAATATTGTCAACAACCATTACATTCAGTTTGAAAAGACCCTCAGTGAGGTAGCCCTTTCCTAAGAACATCTCATTCTTACTTATTACAGCTTTGTCACTAACTAGAACACACTTAAATCCGTTCTTAACGAGTAGTGCTGCGTAAAACTAAATTCTTCCTAATAGTAGGAACATACAGAACGTTATTCAATGTCAACACCTTGCCAGATGTCATTTTCAACATTACTTTTCCAGTTCCTGCAATCTTTGTTGTTGCCGTATTTCCCATGACTAACTCTTCATCGAACTCAGCAGGAGTGTACGTTGCAAAGGCTTCTTTCTCAGAGCAAATGTGTCGAGTAGCACCAGAATCAAGAAACCACTCCTTGGAATTTCCAACTAGGTTGCACTCCGAAATCATTGCACAGAGGTCATCCACATCTTCTATCTTTTCAATGATGTTGGCTTGACTTTTGACTTTGTCTTTGTCCTTCTTTGGAGCACGACAGTCAGAAGACTTGTGGCCAGTCTTTCCACAATTGTAACAGTTGCCCTTGAATTTCTTCTTAGCCTGTTCTGACTTTAGCCCTTTGGACTTCTTTCTTTTCTTGTCTTTGGTAGGAATTTCTTCAACAATGTTGACTCCTATCATTATCGAATTCCCACGAGACTTCTTTTCAGTGGTCCTATTATCTTCCTCGATCTTGAGACGAATCACAAGATCTTCAAGCCTCATTTCCTTGCGTTTGTGCTTTAGATAGTTCTTGAAGTCATTCCACGAAGGAGGTAACTTCTCGATCATTGCAAAGAACTCTGAAAAGCTTCATTTACAACCATATCTTCTGCAATCAGATCATGGAAAATAAGCTGAAGTTTCTGCACTTGTGATCCAATAGTTCTACTATCTGACATTTTATAGTCTAAGAACTTTGCAACCACAAATTTTTTCAAGCATGCATCTTCCGTCTTGTATTTCTTCTCAAGTGCATTCCACAATTCTTTCGAAGTTGTCATTGCACTATAAACATTATACAAGTCATCCTCAAGCGCACTTAGAATGTAGCCCTTACATAGAAATCTGCCTGTTTCCATGCCTCAACAATCATAATTTTTTCTCTATCAGGCATATCTTCAGCAGGCACTGGAGTTTCTTCGCTAGTGAATTTTTGCAAACAAAGAGTAGTAAGCCAGAAAAATACTCGTTGCTGCCATCTTTTGAAGTTCAGACCAGAAAACTTCCCAGGTTTCTCTACTGGTGTGATGAACAAAAATCGACACAAATGATTCAGTAGGCAATACAATAATTGCAAACTTAACAGAAGTATAAAACTACAAAAGTTTTTATCTTCACCAGAATCACAAATTAACAATATAATACTATAATTTCCTTAAGATTGTTAGTCAATCTGTGTTCTAAATATATACTAGAAACTTATAGAAACAGTAACTAGTTAAGAACAAAATTTAATTAACCAAACTAAACTCCGAAAAAAAATATTCCAGAATCAGTAAAAACCAGAAAAGGAAAAAGATCAAGTCCACTGAATACACAATGTCCCCTTA
This sequence comes from Solanum commersonii, assembly GCA_029007595.1. NCBI lineage: Eukaryota > Viridiplantae > Streptophyta > Magnoliopsida > Solanales > Solanaceae > Solanum > Solanum commersonii. The sequence goes on from JAJTWQ010000033.1 coordinate 1,701,788, forward strand.
AGGAAATTATTCCCCTCTAGTATCCGAGGTTTGAATTGGAATATATCCTCCCAGGATAAAATGATCTTACTCACCAGTGTATTGATACCCAAAACCTTAGTGTCAGCGAATCACTCAACAGCAGTAAAATACACGAATTTATTTTGTGCAGAAAGAAGAAGAAGATCAGAAATTTTGCTAATTTGGTTAATGAAAAATCTGAGGAGTAACAGGTATTTATAGACAAGAAACGACCATTGATGAAAGGTTGCAAACTTTCAAATGGCCATGTCTGTTCTGAAGCGTTGCAACTCGTTCAGAACAGCCACTTCAACGGCGGGAAATTTTAAATTAAACGGGAGGAAATTTAAGTTGTTAAGTCGGTTAATCTCGCGGATCCGAGTCGGGTTCGGGTCGGAAAATATTTAATTAATTAATTAATTAAATAATAATTAATTAAAATAAATTTCGTTCAAAAAAAAAACTCCACGAACGAACATTTTCCGAAGCCGAAGCCGAGCGAGCGACGACGACGACGGCGCGAGGGAGTCCCTCTTTACAACCCCTTTAACAACTAATAGAAGTGCTACTATATTTAAGCACATCTATCTTCCTTTCCACCACCTATGTGGGAGAAAGCATAAAAGACAAAAGGAACTTTTCAAGTTCCCTCCCTTTTCATCTTTCCTCCATTTCCCATTAAACTTTCTATATTCCCAACATTGTTTTGTAGATCTCCAAGATCTGACAGTGCCCCCATACATAAACACATAGCCTAATTGAGATCGAACTTTGTGTGGGCCAGATAAATATCCTGCATCAGCATAACCAATAAGATTGAAACTGCAATTGTTAGAATAAAATAAGACATATCAATTGTTCCTTTAAGATATCGCAATATGTGTTTGATTTCATTTCAATATCTCCTAGTAGGAGGAGAACTATACTCTGCTTACAAATTAACTATAAAAGGCTATATTATGCCTTGTTGTATTTGCAAGATACATTCGTGCACCAATTGCACTAAGATATAATACTTCAGTCTCAAGGATTTCCTCATTCTTTTCTTGAGGTCGCAATGGATCCTAATTCACATAAAGTGAACGAACATCTATTAGATTACTTAATGGATGTGCTTCACTCAAATAAAATATTTTCAATACTTTCTCTGTGTAGGCAGATTGATGAACAAAAATACCGTTAGTTAAATGCTCAATTTACAAATCAAGACATAATTTTCTATTTTCAAGATCTTTCATCTCAAAGTCTTTCTTTAAATAATAAATTGTCTTTTGAAGCTCTATTAGAGTTCCAATAAGATTTATGTCATCAACATAAATAGCAAGTACATCTAGTTCCGATGTTGTTTTCTTTATAAAAAAAAACATGGGCAAATTGCATCATTTGTATAACCTTCCTTAAATAAATACACTAAGGCAGTTATATGCGTCAAGATTTCTTCAAACCATATAATGATCTTTGCAATTTAATTGAATTCATTTCTCTAGATAGATGTAGCCGTCGTAAATTCTCTAGACAGTTAGGCATCGTGAATTCTTCAGAATTTTTCATGTATATATCATTATCAAGTGATCCATAAAGATAGATGTAGCCACATCCATCAAATGCATTTCAAGTCTCGCGTGGACTGTAAGACTAATGAGATAACACATTGTTATTGTATCCCTAATGGATGAGTATGTCTATCGATACCAGGACTTTGTGAAAATTCTTGTGCAACAAGACGTGCTTTATACATTTGTATTTAATTTTTCTCATTTCTTTTTCTCACAAAAAGCATTTACAGCCAACAAATTTAATATCATTAGGTGTTCGAACTATAGGTTCAAAAAGTTCACTTGCCAAGTGAATTCAACTTTGATTGAATTGCTTCTTGTCATTTCGGTCAATCATTTCTTTGTTGACATTCTACAACAGATTGAGGTTCAAGATCCTCACTATCTTGCATGATTTTTGTTGCAACATTATATGCAAAGACATAATCAACCACTATCAAATCGATTCAGATTAGTTTCACCATCTCTTGAATTTATAGATAGTTCATTATTTTCTTGAGTCTCAAGCTCATCGATTACCTCATGGTATCATAAATTTTCAATTTGATTTGCCTTGATTATAAACCGTACAAGAAAAGTTACTATTTGAAAGAATTTTTAGGTCCTTTAATGGATGTCCATTTGAATTTTCTATAATTCATATCATCATTATAGACCCAGGATATCCCAGACGATCATGCCAAAATACAAAAGTATTGCAATCAGTAAGCTTCTGATTTACTATAGAATATGCATCAATTACACTAATTCTTGTCCAATACAAATCAGAAGATAAAGCAAGAACGTTTCTATTACACATGTCTGCTCAGAGACATTCTTGGTGATACCAAGATATTCAAAATTTATTTCATCTATTGATTGGATATGATAACCATTTCATGGATATCTTTAAAACTCAACAAGTTTCTCCGAAACTTGGGGAAAAACATAACATTATTTAGGATGAGTTTAGTTCCCTTACGCAAAATTATAATGACTCTTCCAAAGCCCTTAGACAAAAAATTATAGTAACAATTATTTTTCCCATATTTCTCTTTTTGAATATTGTATGTATTGTACATGAATCAATCGAGAAAATATCCTCATAATTAGATAACATACTTTGAGAATTGTTCATTTCTTCAAATAAAATGAAATAAATATATATTAAGCCTTTAGTACAAAGTAAAAGTAAGCTAATGTAATAGATTATTAACTATCTTCTACTATGTAATTAATAAAATAATGAACACATGCACATAGTATATCAATGTATCTTTTTCGTGCTTAAACAAATAAGTTGTGTTACTTGACATTTTTACAAGCAAGAAAAACACATTAACTAGTATACAATAATTAAATAGATATTCAATAACTTTTCAGTACACTATATTTATCTACTTAATACACTCAATATATTAAAAATTCAACAATCATTCGTAGAAGAAAAATAAAAATATACAAAACCTTTTAGAATACATACTAATAGTAATTGTATTATTTATCCACTAGACCAATTTGAGTCGTAGTTTAATATAAACATATACTAGGGTTTAGTGTTTGACTAAAAAAACATTCCTGCAAATCTTTTTCAAATATAAAATTAAGCTCAAATATCCGAGATATACAGATAAAATGTACAGGTAATCATTAACATTAATAAGATGTAGTCTTTTTTTTCTTTTCAACAAGCAAATAAAATATACAAAAATATTATTTAACTAAGCCAAAATAAAATTCAAATTCAATTCAATAATGAATTACAACACTAATTAATACTAATTAAAAAAAAATTAGCACTGATGTAAACAACTATCTTTACATGTTTTATTTAATAACTACTACTAAAAAAAAAGACAAACAAAACATTCATTCCTCCATGGCCACAAAGCCATCACCAATCAAGTGATCTACCTTTCCTTGAAGTTGTGCGAAGAAATCTCTACTATATCCAAGTGTGTGATGTCCTCTTTATTTTCAGGGACAAAATTCGCTTCAGGATTTTTCTCTTTCTTCTTTAGCGAATCTTAATAAAGCTCAATCAAGTGTTTGGGAGTACAACAATCACATGCATAATGACTTCCTTTACCACATCAAAAATAGCATGCCCTAATTTCTTCATGCTTCTCATTCTTGTTTTTCCCCTTTGATGGTGATTTTTATTTGATGAATGATTAATATCAGGAAAAGAATTTCGTTCTTGACCATAATCACGACCACATCCACGACCATGATCAGGGCTGCGACTTATTTCACTCCTATCATGGTGGGTGTATGCCTCTTTTACTTCAAGAAGTGGTTCAGATCCAGTAGGTTGATTCTCATGATTTTTTATTAATAAATCATTATTTTGATCGGCCATGAGAGGATGAGAAATTAATTCAGAATACTTTTTAAAATCTTTCTCTCGATATTGTTGTTGCATGAGTACATGCATCCGAGACATGAAAAATGGAGAACGTCTTTTCCATCAAATCATTCTCACTAACCGTTTTTCCACATAGTTTCAACTAAGAAATGATTCTGAAAATGACAGAATTATACTCGTGTAAAGACTTTATTTCTTGTAGCCTCACTACTAGAAATTAGGCCTACAACAACTAATTTTTTTAGCAACCCTGAAGAAATCGTTACTATAGAGGGTCTATTGCAACAGTTTGAGTTGTTGCCAAAAGGATTGGATATTATTGCTACGGCTAAGTAATAAATCCGTTGCCATTGTGTGAAAACCATTGCAATAGACCTACATATTGCAACGGTTATGGTAATCATTGCCATAAAGTCATCTATGACAACATTTAATGTGTATATTTTTCTATTGGAACGGTTATTAAATCCCTCCATAATTTCCCTCTCTTATTTTGGTTGAACCCTCCAAAAGCTTTTCATTCTATTTTATTTTAAATTAATTTTGTAAATACAATTTACTTTTCTCTTTATCAGATATCAATACAAACGAGGCAAACATTTGCTAAGCTCATTTCCCCTCTCTTCAACAAGCAGGACGCAGAAGTTGTCACTCTTCTTCTCTTTGACCTGATTTTTCATCTATTTATGGAGCTTAGCAGAAGAAGAACACAGAGCAGATCTATGGAACATAGAAGTTGTGGAGCTTTGCAGGGATATTAATCTTATGATAAGTTCTTCATGTCTGTCATTTTAGGGCAAACATAAACCCATTTTTTTCTTCGAATCTAAACCGATTTCTCTCTTCAAACCTCTTGTGAAATCTAATGAAATGGAGGGTGGTATGTTTTCTTGTAAAATCTAAGGAAATTGATGTTTTCTTCTTCAACTGCTTAAGGTTCTCTTCTTCAATCTTAGAGGTTATAGCTGAAGAAACTACAAGTTTGAGCTTTTGACGTTTTCTTCTTAAATCTCTTCTTTTGTCTTTAATCTTTGGGTGTGGTTAGTGTATTTGATATATTTCTCTGATTGTGGGTTTTTTTCCATTAAGTTGTAGCTATTATGGGTTTAATGTTTTGTTGGAGTTACGGTGAAATTGACTGCTTTAGACCATATTTAACTTTACATTGATGTTGTATTTCTTGTCCATGAGTTTTTCAATCAGGTTTGAATACCCATGTATTGATGATGTCTTCATTGATTTCACCTCTCACTTGAGTAGGATGTCAAAAATTCACTTGCATTATTGTTGAAGATTTACATTAGAGCAACAGGAAACAAGAGATAAATTAACATGAAAATGGAATAAACTAAAATTTGTTATTGGTTGGTACTAAAATTTATTACTGGTTCGAAAAGTGATCGTCTCTGTCAATCATCACCATCCAGAGCACTGCACCATCTACTTCGGCCAGCACTTCCTGCCTCCGGCCGAATCTGCCATGGTCGCTTGGGCTATAACCATGGCTGTAACTTGTAAGTGTTCCCCCTTTTTTTTTTTTGCATTTCTCAGTTGGATTCTTTCCGGTTTATCGCTGTATATAAGTTGTTGTGAAGTTCCATGGGTGGATAATTTCTTGGATATCATCATCATACTTCTGATTTTCCTCTTTTCTCGTTTACTGATTTATTCTAATTGTTGAAGTACCTCTTCTTTTTGCTCCATTAAATTATCAAAAGTGCTATTGTTTGACATTATTTTAGGTCTATTTCCTGTTATAATAGAATGTAGCATGTGTTGTGACTTTTCTATAGTTGATCCTTCGTTGATTTCTTCTTGAAATGGACTTGTATTTGCTCATGAATTATAAAATAATTATTCACCTGATTATCTTGCTCTTGATTCTCAAATTTGGTACTTCCAGTTTGTCCAAATTGAGAACTTTCCTCCCCTGTGATGGTAACTCTCGAAATGTATTATATTGTTGTCGTCCTTCCACCCCAAATGCATGATTAGCTAGATAGTAAGCTAATGAAGTCCCTTCCCTATAAATGTGCTCAATGTCAATTGTCGCATCTTTCATGAGAGTTAGAGTGTCTTCCACAATAACTCTAATATTCCAAGGTATCTCTCATTTTCCTTGCAGTATAATTTTCAGATATCTCTGCTACTTGTGCATAGATGAGGTTACATTCTTGATCTCTTAGGCAATAAGCATAAGAACTCTTGCCTAGATTACCTTTACTTGCACCATATGTGTTACACTTGATGTTATTTGCATTTGGGGGCTTTCAATGATCCTCTTATAATAAATCTTTGTCTTGTAATCCTCTAAGAATTATACCATGTCTAACCAGTTGGTGGGGAATTGTTTCAAACTTCGAAAAATTGTCATTGCAAACTGCCATACATGTAGAGTAATTTCATAAAAAACTCTGTTATATGTCATGTTTCTCCATGTCTAATGATATTTCTTCTACTCCAAATTCCCCAGAGTATTATTGCAGGCATAACCTTCATAATTTGTTGAAGCTTATGACCTATCAGTGTTGTCCACCATGTTACTAGCACTTGATTCAGGTTCCATCTTTTTAAGCTTAAACCTGGAAATTGACCAACATAGACCCATGATTTCCAATAACTGATGAAAAACCCTTGATTTCTAGGTATATGGATTGAGGAACAAAGCATGGACACTAATTTGCAAAGAGGAACAAAGCGAGCTGAAAGGAAGAAGAAATGAGAGCCTAGTGATCGCCAAGTCTCCTTGGCAAGTCACCGAACGGCCTCTTGACCACCTAAATTTCCAGTGTGCTAAGCCCTGAAGGAGAAAATCAAGTTAGTGAGAGAAAAGAGCAGTCGGCGGATCGCTGAGTGGTCCGTGATGCAGTGTTGGATCGCCTAAAGTTACAAAACTTGAGGAAGCTGAAGGACAAGGCAGAAAGGCGAGGATAGTGACCAAAGTGCGGATCGCTGAACCTGACTTACTGCGCTGAATGGTCTTTCGCAGCATATTTTTGGCAACTATCAATACGTTTTTGAACATTTAGTTTAGTATCTTATGAGTCAAAATTTTATTCTGAACACTCATTAGAGTAATTTTCAGTTTGAACTCTGAGTATTGAGACAAGTTTTTCCTAAGCTTTGAAGAATTGAAGTTTTTCACTTTTGAGAAATTGGAAGTGGGTCTTTGAGATTCTTCAATTTAGACCTTTGTAAAGACGAAATTAATCTTACCCAGTTGATGGAAACTCAATTTGGTAACTATTTTTATCTTTTTATGATGTCTAGCTAAAATCCCAATTTTTGGAGTGTGATTATGTGATTATGGGCTGGTTTAATTTATAAGTATTGCTAATTGTTAGTCTAAATGTTGTGTAGAAGTGATTTCAATCAGTAATTGTGGTTTAATTTAAAGAATTGTAGTTGAAAATGCAGTTCTACCTTTGTGTTTTTAGCTTGCGAGAGAGAGAGGTTTTAAAACCAAGATTATTGGTTGATAGTCTGTGGGTATTGGGTTGTCATGAGTTCAGCTTGAAAGAGTAAATCCTAAACCCTTTTTCATACATTCAGCTCGAGAAGGTGAATGGACTAAGGCGTAGGCTGTTCTTATTTTGCATGCTTATTGATGTTTGAGAGAAATCGACTTGATTCAGGATAAATTGTTCGAGAGAAAGTTTACCTCCACTATAGTCTAGCTTAATCACTAATTTTCAGCTATTTTCTAACAGTTGCAATTACTCATTTGTCTACATTAGCCTATAATCGAATCACATCCCAAGAACACGTGTCATTATTGTTATTTTCGTATTGTTTGTTGTTGTGTAGTTTATATTTCAAACCAAAACACCCTTATTTGACATTCGTGTCACCCCTGATTTGAATTAGGTTTTTATTCGATAATGTCTTTTCCTATGATTGATTTGAGCATATTCGTACTTTTCTATTGAGTCTTAAACATGTACCGCTCCCTATAGGATTCGATCCTAACTCATTTAGTTCGGTTATATACTGATTAACGACCGTTGACGCTTAGAATTGGATGAAGTGTCTTTGATAGTGTTATTCAATCAAAATGGAGCCGCTGTCGGGGAATGGTGTTGTTTAAGATTCTTTGGTTAAGTTGAATTTTATTCTTGTTAGTTATAGTTAAATCTACTTATTTTTAGTTTTGATTTGTGTGTTATTGTTTTGAACAGAGAGTATGAGTGTGAACGAAGGCAATTGTAGCCAAGTGGGCCACCAAGATGACATCGGCAACCTCAATGGTGTCAATGAGCCGAATGCTAATGACCCTTATCTTATGGGTGGAATTGGTGCTATTCGCTTGCCTTCGGCCGAAGGGAACGTTGTGTTCCATATTACAAGTACCATGTTGCAGCTCTTGCAATTGAAAGGGTTGGTTGGTGGGTTGGCTCATGAGGATCCCCATGAGCATATTAGAAACTTTGTTGATATTTGCGGGCATTTCTCCTTCAAGAACATATCTCAATAGTCGGTCTGGTTGAGGTTGTTTCCATTTTCTTTAATGGGAGAAGCATGTAAGTGGCTGGCTGAATTGCCACACGACTCAATCACTTGGTGGAAAGAGCTTGTCACCGCATTTCAAGTGCGATTTTTCCCTCCTTCAAAGATGATGACTCTTCGGGATAGCATCCAAAGCTTCAAGCATTTGGAGGGTGAGCCAATTCATGAGACTTCGCTACGATTCAAGAAGTTGGTGTTGCAATGCCCAACTTATGGTTTGCCCGACAATATTTTGTTGCAATATTATTATCGAAGTCTTGATTCAGTGAACAAAGGTGTAGTTGACCAACATTCTCCGGAAGGTTTGATGCAACAACCTTATGTTAAAGCAGACCAGCTTTTGGATAGTATGACCATAATTAATCAAGCTTGGTACACCCGTGAGGATCAAGCCTCCCCTTTCACGTTTAAATTGACCAAGGAGTAGCTTGAGAAAGACCAAAAGAGGGACCAAAATGTGGAAAAGATAATGACGCAACTTGACAATTTCTCCAAAAATGTCATGAGAGCTGGTGCTCAAAGTGTCAATGTTGTGGGTATTGGGTGTGTTAATCCCGATGAGGCTAAGTTTGAAGTGTTGTACAACGAAGAGGTGAACTTCCTAGCCAACCAAGGAGGTGGTTATCGTTCAAACTACCCGAGGCAGGGTGGTAACCAAGGATGGAACAGGGATGAAGGCTGGAAAGATCGTGATAGAGAGTAGATGTTGACACCCAATTTTAGCCTAAGATTTTCAAAATTCGTAACTTTTAAGTTTATTTATTTAATAGTTCAAAATAATTTTTTTAATAAGTTTATCGATAACTATCCTTATTTATCAAAATTTAAGATTTTTTATCAGTTAATTTTAAAATTTTATTTTTACATGTCATTAGTTACGTTCATTATTTTTTTTAATATTCATTTTATTTGTTACATTTATTAATATTCATTCTAATATTTTGCACAATCTAGAAATTTATTCAAATACAGATATTTTATTTGATCGATAATTTTGAGCCACAATCACAAGTCTAAAAATTGAGCCCACTTAATAATTATTTCCAATATAAGTTTTGGTTAGGTTAAAAAATAGGAGATGATGAATTTATTTTTAGAATACGGTTATAAATTTTCAAATAAATTTTACTATTCATTCTCTGGCCGCCAACACCCCGGAATTTGATGAAGCTCCGGCAACCAAAAAACCCATGGTTCTCGTCTTCCTTTCTCCTCTCCGCCTCCAGATCCTTTCCCTTTTTCATTTCTCATTTTTCGGTGAAAACAGTCACCATAACTCTACCAGCAGCTCACCTGACCAACATCTCACAAACGACCAGCTCTTTCACTCATCTTTTCCTCCGACCACACAAAATCACGTCGGAATCACTCCAAAAAAACAAAACCCGCGTTGTCCAGCTTCTCCTCGCACCCTCATTGTCTTCTCTGGCGAACTCACAACGCCAAAAAAGCTAACATCAACTCCAAACCAACGAAAAACAACCAGCAACCAGACCCATAACGCAACCACCAAGATCCCTTTGTTTTTCTCCTTTTTCAGTGAAAAAGTCACCGAAAACGACCCCAGAACCCAACCCCAAATGGCCAGTCCCTTCCCCTCTTCCCCTTTTTCTTTTGTTTTTCAGGTGTTCGCACTCAATATTAGAATTGCCACAACTCTTAACTCCGGCGAAACTCAGTGAGAAACCAACCTACAACACCTCGATCTTTCTCTATTTCTGAGCAACTGGATCTAACAGGATCCATGTTTTTCAGCAAACTCTGGTAACCTTTATTCCATCACTATTTAGTTCATATTTTTGCTAACTGATTCTATCATTCCCTTGTTGATTAAGTTCTTGACTTAGTTTAGGGTTATTGCGATTCTCTGTTGATTTTTGTTTGATATTTGGTACACAATTATTTACCTTTTCATATTTTATTTGATATTTGTTGTACCATTTTTCTTCTCAATTTTGGTATTGTTCTTGTGAGCATTTATCATTTTGTTCTATTTTGATTGTTATGTTGACTACTATGGTTGTTGCTGGTTGCATTTTTATTATTATTATTATTATTATTATTATTATTATTATTATTATTATAATTACTGCAGATTCTTTTAGCCATATTTATCATATATTATATATTACTATTTATGTCTGGTCATTTATTCATTCGTATATTATTTTATTTTGCCATTAATTATGTGTGTTTCATTAATTAAATTAATTATTCGTTTTGAGCTTATTGTTACATGTCCTTTATTTATGATTTTGTAGTCGGAGTGTTTTTTAGTTTTAGTTTAGCAAATTATTACTATTTAAGTTTTAAATAGCTTGTTATTTTATTGTTTATTTTGCTTAACTTTCATCACTAGTCTTTTTTTAAACTGTATGTTCAAAATGGCCAATGAAAAAAAATTCTTCGTCGATTTTGGAGTCCTTTACATTGTAAAAATCAAAAATTTAGTTCAAGTTCATATATTTTGTTTGTTCAAAATGCTAATGAAAAAATCTCTTCGTCGGATTTGGAGGCCTTTACATTGTAAAAAACGAAAATTTAGTTTAAGTTCATATATTTTGTTTCTTTAATATGACCAATGAAAAAATATTTTCATCAGTTTTTGAGGCCTCCATATTGTAAAAGATGAAAATTTAGTTTAAGTTTATATATGTTGTATGTTAAAATTGGCAGATGAAGAAATTATCGTCGATTTTCAAAGCCTCCCACGTTAATTAGACGGTTTTTTATTTTTAAGTTACTATTTGATTTATTCATTTTATTCATATTTATTTATTACTAACAGTTTTACTAAGTGTCTTTATAGGTACCCCAAATTCGCTTTTTACTGAAATCATTCAAATAAATTTCGAATACTATATTCACTGTTATGTATATTGTTGTTGATAGACAAATATTAGGCCGTTTCTCATATAACTTATTTATTTTATTACTTGTGTATATTGCATGTTTGTTATATTTGTATATTGTTTTTACCTCCTACTCAATTTGAAAAAATTAATTCAATCGAGACCCACAGTTGTGGATTTTGAAGAAGGCCTAACACCTTCTCTTCGAAATAACTTGAACCCCTTATCTAGAATTTTGGTTTCGTAGATATTTTTAATTGTCTTTCTAGTATTTCCTAAAATTAGGTGGCGACTTCTTTAAAATTTGTTTATTCTTAAAATTCTTTTAAAATTAAATCAATTGATTATTTTTTGAGTCATCGCGATGTTTCGCCCTATTTGAATAGAGTAGAGATGTAAGTAGAATGGCGACTTCGCTGGGGATATAGAGGTTCTAACCGTTATGAATTCATCTTTTCAAATTGTGAAGTATTTTCTTTTATTGTGTTATATCTTATATTTTGTATATTTTGTTAATTATTTGTATATTGTACTTGTTGTTTATTCTCTATCTGTTTTCTTGTATGTATATTGTCATTGCATTAATGGCATTTTTCAACTTGTATGTATAGTATATTAAAAACGGTTTTGCATAATCGCAATCGAACTTTTTATAGTCGACCCTTTTTTGGAATGATCGATAATTTATTTGAACGTCATTCGTCCAATGATTATCGTGAGTTCTAGCCTAAATTGTCCGCTTAGGTTATCGATTTTTCAAAAACCACTCTTGGTAACTAGCATAGAGCGAAGGCCAAACTCTGATTTAGCGCATTAATTTAAGATGACCCGATACACCAGGCATGTTAGGCCCATTAGAAGCCCACTTTGAGTCTAAAATGGCATCCGGCCTAAATGGACAATCATAATTGTGTGTTCAAATTTGAAAGATGTATACGTCATTTGACAAATCATTGTCACTCAAGGTAGGGAGCTTAATAGTTTGTTCGAGTCGAAGAAGGATCAAGTTATCAGTTCATCCAAAGATGTTGGCATTTGGAAATAACAAGAAGTTCAAGAGGAAGTACCTTCTACAAAGGCTTAGTTTAAGATAGTACCCCTGCGCGGTATTGATTATTTGTATCATTTTATTTATTTGTTTCCTTATTTTGTAATACTATTTGATTTATTTATAAAATTTGTACTAAATATTTGGGGGGACAATGAAATGTTCTCAAATGACGTTATACATTCTTCAGGTCGATAGGCCTATCCTTGACACAAAAGGGTCGCATATTTATAGGGGACGCACAATAATTATTTGTATGTTATGTGATATAATTGAGTTTATCTTCAATCAAAGTAGTGTTTATGTATTTAATTAATTATTTATGTGATATTTGCATTATCCAATATGAACACGGACTAACATTTTTACCTTTTGAGTTTTCTTTTTCTTACTTGCTTTTAAGCAGGAGATTGATTTATGCCAGAATTCGAAAGTCATTGTTCGTCCAAAGTTGCAAAGGACAAGAGGATTCACGAATTTTGTGTCTTTGTATTTCACAAGACATTAATATCAAAGTCAAAAAGATAAATCAGGGGAGTCTTTAACTATGAGGTCGCACTCATTCATTTTTTTAATTATTTTTGCATGTTCGCCTTGCTTTCATACATTTCTCATATTTTTGCAGGAAAATCATCTCCGACGACAGTTGGGGATGGCCATAACAATGTCTAGTTCTAGTGGATAATTGGGAGAAAACACAGTTCCAAGAGACATTCAAATAAAAAAATACAAGTAAGAAAAATGAGAGACCACATTCAACAGAAAACACAAAGATCGACGGTTAAGAGGATATAATTAATCGCTCTGAGTTTGTCTAAATTTTGAAATTATTTTATGTCATATCTTCACGAACTATGCGAACCTGATTCTCATCCCAGTGAGATACGTAGGCAACCCTTCTTGAGTTCAGTATTCATTTTTTCAAAATTTTGAAAATAAAGTTTTTAAAAAAAATTATTCATATTTTCAATGACATATCTGCACGAACTACGCGAACCTAATTCTCATCTCGGTGAGATATGTAGGCAACTCTTCTTAGGTTCGGTATTCATTCTTTTAAATTCAAGAAAAAAGAGTCAAATAGTTTGTGCATATTTTCAAAGACATATTTGCATGAACTACGCACACCTAATTCTTATCTCGATGAGATATGTAGGCAGCCCTTCTCGAGTTCGGTATTCATTCTTTTAAAAAATATTTAAAAAAATTGTGTAAATATTATAAGAGTCATGTTTTCGGCTCAAATGTGACCAATGCATTAGGGGCATGTAAAAATATGTGATATGATGGAGAGGGTTGACTTTGTGGTAAACTATAGACTCTTTTGGTACCTCTCATTTGTACTTTTGTTATGCTTGAAATTCTCTTACATGCATTTAAAATAAGAATAAAATCAACCTCATGGTTTCATGTGCATTGTGTGATGAGTTTTTAGATGGAAATTCAATTGCATTGTACTGTTGATATAGAACTTGGCCTGAATATTTTTTGAGGCGAAATCCTGAGTATTGTTTGGTTTGGGAAAGGATTGTAGGCCTTCTTTGACGCGATTGTGTCTTTCAAAACCTACCAAATGACATTAATCCCTAGTTTTCCCCTCTTTGAGACTGAAGCCTTTATTTGGACAATCACATCTTAGCCACTACCCTTTTTCAGTGCTTACATGCACTATCCCTCTCTTGGCCCAACCTTCTTGAGTGCACCAAGAGTGTGTAAATTACAAGAGAAGATCCATGAAGTTGTCAAAGGAAAAATATACAAAGTCTCTCAAAGTCAAGGAAGGGAAAAAAAGCCTTCTAGAGAAAGAAACAAAAAGAAAGAAAAAATGAAGTTTGAAAGCAATAAAGAAGATAAAAAACACTCCTACAAGGTTAATGAAAGACGAGAAGGAAAATACTCCAACAAAATAAGAGAAAACTTCAAAAGAAAAGGGTGAAAAAAAAAAAGGGAAATGCTCCAAGAAATAAGGATTCAAAATAAGTTGAAACAAAATAAAGGAGTGAAAAAGGAAAAGCTCCAACAAATGAGAATTCAAAAGAAGCCGAAAATGGAGGGACAATGAAGAGGATCAAACGCCAAAGGCGTATCAATCGTCAAAAGTACAAATTCAGTGTGCTGCTCAAGGAAGAATTAAGTCACTCTTATCCCAAATATATATCCTACCCCTGCCTAAGCCTAAGTTACAAGCCAATGACAATCCCTATATGATCTCATTCCAAATATTCTCACATTAGTGGAGATTTACATAAGGGCTAAGCATATGATATCACAGTTGCATGCATTGAATATTCTTGCGAGTGTGAGTGGACTTCAAAAAATGTCCTAAAATAAAACGCTTCAAATATGTGTGAAATAAGACTTTTCTTTTCGTGAGGGCACTTGAAACATGAGGATTGCTACAGTTCAAAAACTTTGTTTGAAGCAAGATGAATAAATCTTGTTAATACTTAACTATGTTTGAGGTACCACTTGAATCTGTAGAAATTACCTTGAATTCAATCTTAGTTAGAAAAAAAAAAAGACTTACCTTCAATCATAACTATTGGTACCAATTATAGTCAAAATTTGACTGTCTCATCACATTCTTCATTCTTTAAAAAAAAAAGGTGGACAAACACTCACTCATTAATATTTTCCAAAGCATTTTTTTTTTAGATTCATTCCATTGAAGAAAAAAAAGAATTTGCATTTTTTTTTGTTGTCCATTGTAAAACGTGACATTAGGCTAACCTCTTAAGTGTGAAACGCCTATTTTACTTTATTGGGTTGTCCGTCTAAAAAACGTGGTATGTCTTTTGTCTCTAGACTTTGAATATCACAAGGAATATCATTTTCCTATTTCTTTATGTTCATATTGTGCATTTTCTACTAATGATTTTGTCTCAGATTCTTTGCAGTATTTATCATCTACAGGATTGAAACTACATTTGACCTGATTCCTGGCTCAACAAAATATATAGGCGCCACGACGACTCCGCCATGTACCCAGTGTGGTTTTCTCTCTTTGAAATAAACACTGGACAGAATTTTTGAGAATATCTCAAAAATTCACAATAAATGTGTTATCTCCAGCAAGTCAATATTGGAGATCATTTTGATATTTGTCAAGAGATCTAACTGGGATAGAATTTTTGAGAAAGACCTCAAAAATTCCAACAAGTACAGTCAGAAGTTTGATAATCAACTTCAAATGATCTCTGGTATCGATTGAAGTTCAAAATCGATGTCAGAATCTCTAACATTCGCCATAATGGAGCAAAATAAGCTTAGGATGCAAGCCACCGATGCCTCGTACAAATCCCCAATAAAACATGAGTTACAATTAACACAAAGCGTTCAAGAGCAAAATGATGATTGCTCACTTGTGTCAAAGTGATCAGGCACTTTATACACATTCTCTTTTCAATAATCCCTTAAAGTTTCTTGATTATGTTGCTAGCTAAAGAAAGATTATGTCTACTAATCGTTTCTTTTTTAATACAGGACATATGAAAGCATCAAAATGATGACATTTTCAAGGCACACGACAATCATCGAGTTATCCACCTCATTACAGTGGACAATCATCGAGCCTCTATTATTTGCATTTTCATTCACCGAGAAGGCTATTGCATTTAAATCGCATTTATTCGGAGGTGAAGGATGCCCACCATATCTATTCAACGTTTAAGTCGAAGAAAGCTTGCGTTGAAAGATATTTGCATTTAAGTCGCATCTATTCAGAGGTGAAGGATGGGCACCTTATCTATTCGCGTTCAAGTCGGAGGTAACTTGCGTCGAAAGAATTTTTATTCGTCCTACCGATGGACATACTTTCAAAATCCTATCGATGGGTCATCTTTTTTCATTCGTCCTACCGATGGACATACATTCAAAATCCTACCGATTAATCATCTTTTTTCATTCATCCTACCGATGGACATATATTCAAAATCCTACCGATGGACATACATTCAAAATCCTACCGATGGACATACATTCAAAATCTTACCGATGGACCATCTTTTTTATTCATCCTACTGATGGACATACATTCAAAATCCTACCGATGGATCAGGATTTTTTTTAATTGTCCTACCGATGAACATACATTCAAAATCCTACCAATGGATCATATTTTTTCATTCGTCCTACCGATGGACATACATTCAAAATTCTACCGATGGATTATCTTTTTTTATTCATCCTATCAATGGACATACATTCAAAATCCTATCGATGGATCATCTTTTTTCATTCCTCTTACCGATGGACATACATTCAAAATCCTATCGATGGATCATCTTTTTTCATTCGTCCTACTGATGGACATACATTCAAAATCCTACCGATGGATGATCTTTTTTTATTCATCCTACCAATGGATCATCATCTTTTTTCATTCGTCCTACCGATGGACATACATTCAAAATCCTACCGATAGATCATTTTTTTTATTTCGTCCTACCGATGGACATACATTCAAAATCCTACCAATGGATCATCATCTTCATTCATTTTACCAATGGACATGCATTTTTATACTACCAATGAATCATCTTCATTTGTTGTTTCGTAAGAGATACTACATTTTTTTCTGTAATTTTGCCTCTACTAATGAGTTTAATCTTTGTTTTTTCGAGAACATTCAAGAGGATGCATTCTCAATTGTGCCACATGTGCGGACTACTTCAACAAGGACGCAACACAGCATAGAACCTTTTGGAGGGAAGTCCGGGATCGACTTCTACCACATTCCAACCACACTATTTATATAAAGGTCATGTGTTCGGCCAAAATTGAGTTTGTCAATTTTCGTTATCCACGATTTCTTTAATCAATCATATCCAACGAAAGGGAAAACTGTTGACACTCAATTTTGGCCTAACATTTTCAAAATTTGTAACTTTTAAGTTTTTATTTATTTAATAGTTCAAAATAAATTTTTTTAATAAGTGTATCGATAACTATCCTTATTTATCAAAATTTAAGATTTTTTATCAGTTAACTTTAAAATTGTATTTTTACATGTCATTAGTTACGTTCATTATTTTTTTTAATATTCATTTTATTTGTTACATTTATTAATATTCATTCTGATATTTTGCACAATCTAGAAATTCATTCAAATACAGATATTATATTTGATTGATAATTTTGGGCCACAATCACAAGCCCAAAAATTGAGCCCATTTAACAATTATTTCCTATATAAATTTTGGTTGGGTTAAAAAATAAGGGGTGGTGAATTTATTTTTTAGAATAGGGTTATAAATTTTCACATAGGTTTTACTATTCATTATCCGGCCGCCATCAACCCGGAATTCGGTGAAACTCTGGCAACCTAAAAACCCGTCGTTCTCGTCTTCCTTCCTCCTCTCCGCCTACAGATCCTTTCCATTTTTCATTTCCCATTTTCCAGTGAAAACAGTCACCATAACTCTACCAGCAGCTCACCTGACCAACATCTTATAAACGACCAGCTCTCTCACTCTTCGTTTCCTCTGACCAAACAAAATCACGTCAAAATCACTCTAGAAAAACCAAACCCGCGTTGTCCAGCTTCTCCTCGCACCCTCATCGTCTTCTCCGGCGAACTCACAACACCGGAACAGCTAACATCAACTCCAAACCAACGAAAAGCAACCAACAACTAGACCCATAATGCAACCACCAAGACCTCTTCGTTTTTCTCCTTTTTCCGATGAAAAAGTCACCGAAAACGACCCCAGAACAAAACCCCAAACGGCCAGTCCCTTCCCCTCTTCCCTTTTCATAATTTTTTTTTGTTTTTCAGGTGTTCGCACTTAATATCGTAGTTGCCACAACTCTTAACTCCGGCGAAACTCAGTGAGAAACCAACCTACAACACCTCGATCTCCATTGTTTCTGAGCAACTGGATCTAACATGATCCATGTTTTTCGGCGGACTCTGGTAACCTTTATTCCATCACTGTTTAGTTCATATTTTTGCTAACTGATTCTATCATTCCCTTGTTGATTAAGTTCTTGACTTAGTTTAGGGTTATTGCGATTCTCTGTTGATTTTTGTTTGATATTTGGTACCCAATTATTTAACTTTTCATATTCTATTTGATATTTGTTGTACCGTTTTTCTTCTCAGTTTTGGTATTGTTCTTGTGAACACTTATCATTTTGTTCTATTTTGATTGTTATGTTGACTACTACGATTGTTGTTGGTTGCATTTTTTTTATTATTATTATTATTATTATTATTATTATTATTATTATTATTATTATTATTATTATAAATACTGCAGGTTCTTTTAGCCATATTTATTATATATTATATATTACTATATATGTCTGGTCCTTTGTTCATTCGTATGTTATTTTATTTTGCCGTTAATTATGTATGTCTCATTAATTAAATTAACTATTTGTTTTGAGCTTATTGTTACATGTCCTTTATTTATGATTTGGTAGTCAGAGTGTTTTTTAGTTTTAGTTTAGCAAATTGTTACTGTTTAAGTTTTAAATAGCTTGTTATTTTATTATTTATTTTGCTTAACTTTCATCACTAGTCCTTTTTTAAATTGTATGTTCAAAATGGTCAATGAAAAAAAATCTTTCCGTCGAATTTGGAGCCCTTTACATTGTAAAAGACGGAAATTTAGTTTAAGTTCATATATTTCGTTTGTTCAAATGGCCAATGAAAAAATCTTTCCATCAGTTTTCGAGGCCTCCATAGTGTAAAAGATGGAAATTTAGTTTAAGTTTATATATGTTGTATGTTAAAATTGGTCGTTGAAGAAATTACCGTCGATTTTCAAAGCCTCCCATGTTAATTAGACAGGTTTTTATTTTTAAGTTACTATTTGATTTATTCATTTTATTCATATTTATTTATTACTAACAGTTTTACTAAGTGTCTTTACAGACCCCGAAGTTGCTTTTTACCGAAACCATTCGAATAAAGTTTGAATACTATATTCATTATAATGTATATTATTGTTGATAGACAACTATTAGGTCGTTTCTCATATTACTTGTTTAATTTATTACTTGTGTATATATATTGCATGTTTGTTATATTTGTATATTATTTTTACCTCCTCTCAATTTGAAAAAATGAATTCAGTCGAGCCCCATAGCTGCGGATTTCGAAGGATGCCTAACACCTTTCCTTCGAAATAACTTGAACCCCTTACCTAGAATCTTGATTTCGTAGATATTTTTAATTGTTTTCCTAGTTTTTGCTAAAATTAGGTGGCGACTCTTTTAAAATTCGTTTATTCTTAAAATTCATTCAAAATTAAATCAAGTGATTATTTTTTGAGTCATTGCGACATTTCTCCCTATTTGAATAGAGTAGGGATGTAAACAGTGGAGGGATCGAAATCCCACTTGGAAGGAAAGGGATAGGGAGAATGATAGATATGTTCCTCCCCACGAGCGCCAAAATCCCAAAGAGTCCAAGGGTGGCCGGTCTGAGGATCTGTTGTCTCGTATTCTCAATAGGGTTGAGGGTTCTGATAAAATTTTGAAAGAGATGAAGGAAGATGTGTCGACCATTAGACAGATAGTTAATTCTCATTCAGTCTATATCAAACAGTTGGAGACCCAAATGGGTCATATTTCCTCCCATTTAAACCCGAGACAACAAGGGGGGTTGCCTAGTGACACTATGGCCAACTTCAAGAATTAAGTTTAAGTGAGGACTTGCGTCGTGGCACGACGTTAACTAAGGCGCTTCTTGGGAGGCAACCCAAGTTTTATTTTCTTTCCTTTTGTTTTGGAAATAATCGTGTGTTGATGTGGTAGGTTAAAGTGTGGAGTGTGTTTGAAAAGTGCAGATTGGCAAGCAAAATATCCAGTCGGCGACTTGCCAAAGAGGTCGGTGAGCCCGACTTGGACCGTCGTTGGACTCACGAAATTCTAAGGTTGGACTCTGTAAAACTCGGCGAGCCCAGGAACAAATTGACACGTCGCCGAACAGGTCAACAATCACGACATTATCCACTATTTGGACCCCCACATTAACTAGAACTTCTGTAAAACTCGGCAAGGTAAGTGCGCACTCGGCCTGTCGCCGAGTGGGTCGGCGAGCAAAACTAATGTTGCCGAATGGGCGGAATAGGACGGTTTTAAAGGTCAAAGGTTTAAACTTTAAACTCTTTCACATTCCCTCACTTTTCAACTTCCCAAACTCACACTCGCACTGTACTTTCTTATATTTTCTTGTTTCTACCAATTTCTAGTCGTCATTTGTGTGTTCGGAGTTGGATATCTTTGTCGCCTGGCATTTTAACTGATTTATTCGACATTAAAGGTTGGATTTCCGAACCCCAAACTTCCATTTAGTGATGTGTACTCATTTGCAATTGTTTTTATCTTAGTGATGTGTGTTGGGCCTCTCTGATTCGTAATTGTGTGCTTATTTGTCTATTTTGAATTCGTAGTCTTGCCTGAAATGATTAATTGTTGATTTCTCAAAATTTTCGTGCTTAAAAGTGATCAAAATTGTTGGGTCTAGTCGGGTGAAGTCTAACTAATCCACATTTGTGCTAAATAACGTATTTTTCCCGATGATGAAGCGTTTGACATCATTTCTAAGGGCGAAAGTCGTCAAATGGCCAAATTTGGCCAAATCGGGAGAAGTCTGAGTATCCCGGGGGCATGGGTAGTATGCGTCTTAGTTTAATTGAAGGAGTGCATGGTTTGATTTTGCTTTCGGGGGCTGCGGGATTGAATTTGGAAGTAAGGGTCGAAAGTTGGCACATTAGACAGTTTAGCGAATTGTGTCTAGCTCACCAAATCCCTCTTGATCACCTTTAATTTCATGCTAAAATTGAATTTGAGTTCGGTAACTTTCGGCGAAAAGCCTAAGTTCGCCGAGTGCACTCGGCAACTCGCCGATTGTCTTTGTTTATTGCCCTTTTCTGAGCCCTTAGCCAAAACTCACATTTGCTAAATTTTGCAAATAGTTGTTGGTCCTTGAGGACTTGCAACACAATCCTCAAATGATCGGTATGCTCATCTTCACTCCTCAAATAGACCAATATATCATTAATGAACATAATAAAAACATATCAAGGTATTTTTAAACACCATATACATCGAATCCATAAATGCCACCAGAGCATTTAGTCAGCCCAATGACATTACTAAGAACTCAAAATGACCATACCAAGTTCAAAAAGCCATTTTTGAAATTTCATCTTCCTTCACCTTTAATTCGTGATAACCCGACCGTAGGTCAATCTTAGAGAAGTAGCTTGCGCTTTGAAGTTGTTGAAACAAATCATCTGTACTTGGAAGATGATACTTATTCTTAATGGTAACCTTATTCAATTACCAATAATCAATACACATACGAAGCGAACCATCTTTCTTTCTAACAAATAAAATTGGAGCACCCCATGGAGAGATAATTGGTCGGATGAAACCCTTATCCGAAAAACCCTTCAATTGCTCCTTTAATTCTTTCAGTTATGTCGAAGCCATACTATAAAAAGGAATAGAGATAGGTTGCGTATTTGGGAGAAGGTCAATACTGAAGTCAATTTCCCTTTCAGGAGAAATACTGGGTAAATCATCATGTATAACTTTCGAAAACTCATTTACAACAGAGACCAACTCAAAAGTAGGGGTCTCAGAATTTATATCCCTCACCCTAACTAGATGGTAAATGCAACACTTCGAAATCATTTTTCAAGTTTTAAGACAAGAAACAAACTGACCCTTAGGCATATAATTTCCCCATCTCCACTCTAAGATGGGTTCATTTGGAAACTAAAACTTGACTACATAGGTTCTACAATCAATAGAACTGTAACATGTATGTAACCAATCCATACCAAGGATAACATCAAAATCTAGCATATCAAGCTCTACAAGGTCAACATGAGTGGCTCTATGCGATAAGGAGACATGACACTTTCTATAGACCCTCTTAGACACAACAAAATCACCAACAAGAGTAGAGACAGAAAATGGATCTAACAACACATCCGAAAGAATATCAAACATCATAGCAACATATGGCATCACAAAAGACAAGGTAGCAACGGGGTCAAGTAAAGCATAAACATAAGTTGAAAGACTTTCAACATACCAGTAACCATATCGGGAGAACTCTCTTGATCATGATCAATCTGAAGTGCATAGAACCACTTTTGTTTCTGACCCCACTAGCACCAGATGAATGGTTAGGTTGAGCCCTTCGATAACTATCTCCATCATTCTTAGCAACTGAAGGACAATCTCTTATCTTTTTGTCCATCTTACAACAACCAAAACAAGCATTGGAACCTACTATACACCTACCCTCATGCTTCTTTCAACATAGCAAAGTTTTATAGAGAAAAGTGGAAATCTAAACATCGTCTCAAAGCCATATAGTACATAAGATTGATCGGTGTGTAGCCCGCACATCAAGTTCAAAAATAAAAGTAAAGACAAAATGGAAATCAAGCTCGGTCCTCGGGTGATAAGGACTCACCAATCTTCAATCTTATATATGAGATCCCTAACCACGAAAGTGCGAATCTTTAAGGTTAGACCTTACATTTTGGGGAAATATAGGCAAGAGTATGTGTACAAACACGTACCAAGTATGATATCCATGCATAAAACATTTGGAAACATACTTAAAAAGGGATATATTTCATGGTATGCAATGACCAAGCAAAAACATGAGATAAGAGGTTAAAAACATGAATCATGAAAGCATGGTCAATGCAAGCAGACATCATTTTAAAACACATGTGAGATACTTCTTGACGTAAGCTTAGTTCACTATAGCTTGCTTATGGGAAGTAGCCTTAACCGACATATAAGACCATGTGAGCTATTATCATAGAAGCTAGTGTCTCCCACACCAAAAAAGGTTGTCCCACTTGCCAAGGTAAGGACCATGAACTTCTAGCTTATGTGGATCCACTAGCTAATGTCCATCTAGACAACCTATGTTGGCACATAGTTTATGGGACATGGATAATTGCCTCTGGTCCACTTGGTTCTAAGCGTAACTCCCACGGAATATCTATTATTGTTATTTATCTTTTCTTTAAAAGACTTGGGTAATCGTCTTTTGTCCTTACATCATGTGATATGGGTAATCACCTCTTCTCTTTCATTATAGGTCATGGGTAATCGCCATTTGCCTTATTCTTAGAATAGTTTCATATTTTTGATTTATTTTAGGTGAGAGGACCATTCAACCTTAGAATCCTTTATGTGAGAAAACCTTTCACATTCATGCATAAGGTAGTTACGTGAGTAACCATTTCACAACAATTAACCATAATCACAACATATATGCTTTTACTCTCAAAGCAAAACTACATCATACCTCATCAATTTCACAACATCATGCATAATTCCATAATTCATCTTTCATAGTTCAAAACTCACTTCCAATCATCATTATTTAGAAACACATGGGTTAGACATAGGTTCATGGGGATTCATCTTCAAATCATGAAATTATATCAATTCATGCATACAAGTTCATAAATCAATTAAGTAAATCAATATTGAAAAGAACCCAAGACATGGAAGAAAACCCTAACTTAATTAGGGAATTCTAGCTTTGTTAATTAGAGAATTTAGGAACTCCATGGAGCAAGGGGCTCCTTGGATGAAAAATATCATACCTCTATGCCGAGAGCTTAAATTCAATGGTAAAATTGGAGCCTTGACTTGTAAACCTTAGCTTTCTTCTTCAACTTCTAGAGAGAGAAATAATTGAGAGGAAGACTTGTTCTTCTTTTAGGTATTTGAGAGAATAATTTCAATTGGAGATTTTTGGGGGTAAAAATACTTACATAGGACTTTTAGGTAAAGGCAAAACGGCATAGTATTGGGCTAGAATAATTAGGAAAAGACCCAAAATCCATTAAGAAAATAAAAGTCGACACCATCGATGGTGGGGACCAACGATCTGTGGTCCCACCAGCGAACCATCCTGGTCGGCCATTGACGGGTTCAAATACCTTGATCCTTGAACCTCAACTGGCGGGACCCACCCTCAGACTTTAGTCCCAATGACGAATCGTGGGTCCCAATGCGGGTCCCAACTTTTGACCCTAGAATTTCTCTAAGTTTGAGACTCATCTACGAGACCTATCTACCACTTGTGCATTGGATGACGGACCATTCTAGTGAACCGTTGAAAAAGTAATGAAACTTGACATTTTGAAGAAATACTTGGCTATCCAAATCACTGACCAGACCTACGGTCCGAGTGTCATTCCATGGGCCGTAGGTGGCTCCATTGGACTGGCACCAGATTTCTAAAAAAATTGACACCTCTACCTTTTTGAATCCGAGACGTTACACTTAGTCTCTGTTATGTTGGCCCATATCAGATTTTGAGGTGTATTGGTAAAGTTGCTTATGAACTTGATTTACCTAATGATGTGGCATCAGTGCATCTAATTTTCCATGTCTCCTTGTTGAAGAATTGTGTTGTGACCCGATATCTATAGTACCATTGGAGAGTCTTGGTATAAAGGATAGTCATTCTTATGAAGAAGTTTCGGTTGAGATTTTGGATCGGCAAGTTCAGAAGTTCAGAAACAAAGAAGTTGCTTCCGTAAAGGTTCTTTGGAGGAATTAGTTAGATGAGGGTGCTACTTGGGAGGCCGAGGCCGATATAATGTCCTGTTATACTCATCTCTTTCCCTTTGTCCCTACTCTATCTTAAGGTATTTAGTCACTCATAGTTTACTCTTTTGGTTTCATGTGTCTTAGATATTCCCATGTTTCCTCATTTATGCATATTCATGAAAAGCTTGATTTTTGAGAAAATGAGTTAACTTGATTGATTTCTCTATGTTTACAAGCATTTGAGTATGAGTTGCATATAGGCCTTATGGAAAGACGTTTTAGATGTATTTTAGCTTGGAGTTGATTTTCCTCTTCGGATATGTGCATTTATGTGATTGCATTCATGTTGGATTGTTAGATCTTCGTAATGCCCTTCTTATTATGTCTTGAGTCTCATTCGAGGATGAATATTCCCAAGGAGGAGATATTGTAACACCTTGGATTTGAAAGAATAGAAAAATGTAGCTTTTGGGTTGCAGGTATGACCTATGGTTTGTAAGAGCACTTACGGACGGTAGGTAGGCTCCATAGGTGAGAAGGGAAATAAAGTAAATTTTTTGGGAAATTTTTAGGACAAACAGTTACCATGTATGGTATGTAGGTAGAACTATGAACTGTACATGAGCCCCATCGTTTGAGGGTCCAAAAATGAATCTTGAACCCCATCTAAAGTCAAATAGGAAGGTCAGTCATAGGACCTACAGATCGTAGGTCCAACCATTGATGGGGTCTGACAGTTATTTTAATAAGAGTTTGGGTCTTATCCTAATTATTCTAACCCAATACTATGTCATTTTACCCTATACCCTAGGCCCTATATAAACATTTTAACCCCACAAATTGACCAATTGAACTCATTTTCTTAAATTCTCAAAATTTGATCAAAGTTCTTCCCCAATATTTCTCTCTCTAAAGCTTGAAGAAGAAGTCTAGGGTTTCAAGATCAAGTCTTCAAACTCACCATTGATTATGGGATTTTGACATCAAGGTATGATAGTATTCACCTATGGAGTCCCTTCCTTCATAGGGTTCCTAAATTCTCCAATTTTACAAGTTAGAATCCCCAATTGAAATTAGGTTTTATTCAATCTCATGAATTCCTTTCAACTATGATCCAATTGATTGTTTTATGTCTTTCTATGCATGAATTGAGATAGTTGCATGTTTTTAAGTTGAATTCACTTGAACCCATGCATGCTTTATGATTTCTAGATTTTGATCATAAGATGAAGCTTTTGAACCATGAGAGAAGAATTTATGAAGATATGCATGTTTCATTATGAAATTGATGAAAATGATTTAAGGTTGTTATGAGAGTAAACCATTGATGGTGTTGTTGTTGTGAAAGGATTTGTCACATACTACTCAAAACATGATTGTGAAAGAATTTTCTCAAATAAAGGATTCATAAGGTTGAAAGGTTTTCTCACCTAAGATGTATCAAGATTAAGGAGCTATACTAATGAAATCTAGCTTGAATTGGCTACTTGAGGTGCCCTTCCATGGACAATAAAATAAGTTAAGATTAATGAATATTCTGTGGAATTTATGCTTAGCACCGAGAAGATATCAAGATGGAATCTCTCCTGTAGTTAAGGTCGGGTTTCTAGTAGCAATCTCTATATCCAATAATTATGTGTCATAATAGGTTTGTCTTAGATAGACATTAGCTAGTGGATCCACTTAAGCTAGAAGTTTATGGTTCTTACCTTGGAAAGTAAGGACATCTCTTTTCGATATGGATAGACACCAGATTTCTTGTTATAGCTCACATGGTCTATGTCAGTTAATGGAAATCTTCCCACAGTAATGAACTAAGGTTACTTCTAGAAGTATCTCAAATATATTTTAAAGATGTTTAGCATGCATTGACCATGATTATGACTTATGTTTTCTAACATGTTATTTTATGATTTAGCTTGATCATTGCATGTCATGTGAAGTCCTTTTTAGATGATTTCATAACTCTTATGCAATGTTATCATACTTAGTACATTTCATATACTAATGCATATTTAGGCCTACATTGTTTCACTAATGTAGGGTCCAACGCTTTCATTCCACACACTCATGGCTACTGGTCCCTTTTTAGATTTTAAAGATTGGTGAGTCCTCATGTTTTGAGGACCGAGACTCTTTTATTATTTTATGTCATTTTCATTTCATACTTGTATGTGATGCATGGGTTACTTCTCAATCACTTTCCTTATGTTGTACTAGATTGCTTTAAGACTTATGTTAGACTTCCGCTCTTTGTCAAACTCTTTATGACATAAAACTCTCTTTGAACTCTTTAAATTATTTTATCTTGCATGATGTATGCTAAGTGGCTTATATAGGGTCTCTTTGGGTCCTATACACCATGTTACAACTAAGGTGTTCTTTGGGTCATGACATAAGCGATCAATAAAAATACCTAACAAGAGAGTCGGGGTCGAGTCCCACAAAGAACAATTTATCGACAATTGAAAAGATAAAGGATTACAAGCTACTAGTTTGAATCTAAACTTAATAATACATATTTATCAATAAGAGTTGCTTTTAGTAACAAAATTAAGATTGGGCAAAGATCTAATCAAGGAAGGGATAATTAAATATTCAGAAATTAAAAAATCAATACTCATTTAATGATCCATTGCAATCTCAACACATGATAATTCAATCATAGGTAGGCTAGGTTATCTTGAACAACACAAAACTTCTTTCGATCTTATTGTGATATATCATCAAAATCTCATTTCGGTCCCAATCATGTAATTCAACAAAACAACCTAATACCTTAATTTAGACCTCTCTTTCGAGCAAGCCTTGCATTCAACAATGAAAACCTAAATCTCTCTTTCGAACAAACTCAAGATTCAAGGCTAATATCTTATTATCCATTTAATTTTTATACTTCATGAATTCTCTTTAGAGCCACACATAAAGATCGGAAGCTAGATCTGAGCGTGCACTCTCAAATCATAAATCCAAACATGAAAATTAGACAAAACTCATTTCATGAATAGAAGCATGGAATTAAATACAAAAGCAATAAAATAAGCAATCAATGATCCAAAGGAATTGTTTATTTTTAGCTCAAAACGACAATTTCAATTAGCAATTACACCCACAATTCATGCAATATCAAGCAAGGAAAAGAAGATAGGATAAGAAATATTACTATTAAGAACACAATCTTCAATCCAAAGGATAAAATATGATGCGACTTGCCTTCAAAGTCTCAACCCAAAATATTAAATTATAATACTACGCGTTCTATTATAATTTTCTAAGCCAAGCTACAAGATTCTCCATTGGATAATGGAATAATATTTCTCCTCAGCCCTTTGTGAGATTTTGGGTCCAAAATCCATGAAATTCCAATTCTGCCCCTATCCTGATGTTCGGGCCTCACTAAAGCGGCTAGGAGTTTGCAAAATTGAACATCGCAAAAGTGAACATCCATTGCTAAAGGGCACCCCCCCCCCCTTCTTCGCTCATTCACAAAAGTGAACCCTGTCTAGTAGGTTAAGCGACTAGTTGACTCAGTTGACCATCTCGCGAAAGCAAACCTCTCTTCACAGGTGTGACATAGAGACAATTTTTCTGCTAATTTAAGCTTTTTACTCCACTCTTATCCATCGTGTTCCTTCCAAGCAACGAGTACACGAAATCAATAGAATTCAATAAATCATTAGCCTTTTTTTTCTACCTGAGTGCCATCAAATCATAAGAAAAGAGCCTTAAATGAGTGAAAATTCCCCACTCATTAATATGCAACTAATAGCAGCAAAAATAAAGCTCCACAACTCTTAAAATTTCCAATTGAAATGTTAAACTATGTTGAAATTGTGACCGATCTTAATTGAAAAGAGTAGTTAAATGACCTCCATGAAAGCGGGACTAAGTCCACGTTCACAGATTATTAGGACCCCAAAGAATCACAAAGGTGCCAGCCCATGAATCGGAAGGGTCAGACACTTAGCATATGCAATCGCAGCGCAAGGCTTGGGAATATGATGGCCAAACTATCAATCCTCCTCACGGTACTAGGCTCGCAAACATGGAGAATAGGACAATTGGCCACCGCAAACACTACATGAGGCACGTGAAGGCAAAGAGGAATGGGGGAATGCACTAGCTGGTGTACATCAATTGGTTCCCCAATGATAAAAATCCCTAATGTGGTGCTCAGGATTTGTTTGGAACCACGTGCATTTTAGTAGGATTTTAAATCATTTTTCAAACAACTTTTCATGTGAATTCTTAACTCTTAGGTAACATGTATTTTGATTTTTTTTAAAAAAAATAGCACTACCCTTAGCCTTCGGGTCTAACTTTTTGGGTCGATTTAGACCTAATTTTCAAAATTACATTATGAGTATCATTGTTTGAGTTTTCTTATGGATATTCTATATTATATTAGTTGGGGTGGATTCTGTGGTTCAACGTGAAGGAAAGACTTAGAGCCTGTTTGGATTAGCTTAAAAGTTGATCAAACGTACTTTCAAGTCATTTTTAGCTTTTGAAAGTGTTTGACAAAGTTAAAAATAACTTTAAAAAAAAAGTTAAAAACCAAAAGTAGGTCTCCCCTTCTTTTTATTGTTTTGACTTAAAACCTATTTTTTTAAGCCAATCCAACTGGGCTCTTAAGTGCTGAGTTGATTTTTACCCTTTAAGACAAGTGGATTTTTTTTTACTCTTTTACGAAGTATGTTGAACCTTGTATGCCTTATTATTGTGATTGGGAATAACGGGGAATGGTGAAGGGTTTATGTATGCTCTACTTGTTATAGAGTATCACCCAAATGTTAGTATTGAACATGTGGGGTGAATTGTACTTGTTGAATTATTATTGTATGATACACCATAAGTGGCCTTAGAGGACTATTATGATTCATTATTAATGATGAGCCCATGTTTTGGTGTGGTTGATTATTGATGTGAAACATGTCGTCCTCTTATTGTGCATATGATATTGTTTACTCATATTGGTGCTGAATAATTTGATGTACCCATGAGGATTTGATAAAAATGAATGACAATGAAGATATGATTTTGAGGGACATGCCCTACATCGAGGATGATTTGATTTGATATGATATAACTTTGAGGATGTGCCCCATACTTGAGACGATATGAAATAGTATGATGTGACTTTGAAAGACGTGTCCTATATTAGGGATGGTATAAAGATGTGATTTTGAGGGACATGCCTAGCATGGGGGTAGATGCATGAACTGATATGTTCCCCATGGGTCCCGACTGACCACTATGTAGAGGGTGTGTATTGTTAGTAAAGACTTATAACATTATTATGGCATATGCTTTGCATTGCATACCATTCTCTTTGATTGGAAATTTATGAGAGAATTTACTATAATCGTGACTATTGAATCAAGGAGTTGAATTGATATTGGTTGAGCTATCCCTATTGCATTGTGTTCTTTGTCATCATTGTATTTGTTAGAATGGGCTAGTTTCTGAATATCTGTGCAGGTTTTAGTATTTTAGAGGTTCAGATGGTATGTAAGGGTTTTAGGTTATTGGGTATCCCTTTTTATGGATTCAGTTAGGGAGACTTGTTGATTATCGTTGTTGTTTTGGTACTCACTCTCTTGATTTCTACATTTGTATAGGTTATGGCCCCAGTTCATCTTGATCGTCCTCTTACATCAGTATTTGAGGCTTGTTCATAGGAGTTCATAAGGCAGTTGTTAGTCATCCTAGCACATGCCACTTACACTTTTATTACGTCTTTATGCTATTTTAGTACAAGAAACATTCATACTTGTTCTTTTACCAAAATATGTATTATTATCTAGTGTCTTATACATGTGACACCAGGTTTTGGAGAAGGTTATGTTTGTATTATATATTCCGTGTGATATTATTCTTAATTCCTTGTTTTATTCTTCTTCTTCTTCTTCTTCTTCTTCTATTTTTGTGTTTATACTTGTAGAGGGGTTGTTTAGGTTATCCTATTTTGATGGGATAAGACGGATGCCATCAAACTCGGTTTTTGGGTCATAAAACCTATCCTACCTGATGCCAAACACTTGTTAAAGAATGCTCTGAACACAGTCTTTTGGCTCATGGACACGAATCTTGATGAACGTAGATTCGAAATTATTGGGTTTTAATTTCGTTTGCATTGAAATTCCTCCCTTTCGTTATTCTCGAGCTTAGAATGGCTTAGGGGATTTTTGGAGTAACCCTCACCTATTTTTCTTCTTCCAAAAGTGGAAGGAATATAAAAGATATCATTTTATCTAGGCAAAAGTATTCATTACCCCCCTGAACTTGAAGCTTTTTATATGGCGTACACCTAAACTAAATTTCGTTTTAATTGCCCCCCTCCCCCGAACTTGTTTATTCCTCCGTCGCGTACACCTTTATTATCCACCTGGCATAGAAATTGACAATACATTCTACTAGAACCGTGAGAAAGTGATTTTTTGCCACATCATAACGCTACAGCGGTAAAAAAAAATGTAAAATCTTCATTTTTCTTTAATATTTGACATATTTTAAACAAAAAATAGGGCAAAATGTAAATGAAAAATAAAGGAAACAAAGATTAACACTTATTGGTAAGAATTTCAAACAAATTTGAAATTTAATCGACCAACTTCACATCTAGAAAAATCCAAATCCAAAAATAACTTTTAAACAATGAATAAATTTAAGAAGAACTATCCAATGAATAAATATTATTCCCAACAATAAAAGTCTTATGCTGGCATTTAATATAAGTTCTCCGGTACTAAATATTAATTTCTTGAAGATTTTTGGGTTTAGTCTTGAAGTTTTAGTGAGAAGTTTAGTCCGAAAGTTTTAGGTGAGAAGCCTAGGTGAGAAGGTGAGAAGGTTTGATATTTATTTTTGCCATATTAATTTATCTAAGTGGCTATTATTTATCCAGGTGAAAATCCACATCACCACTTTTGCCAGCTGTCGCGCGCGTGTAGTCACAATAGGAGCAGGTGGATAATAAAGGTGTACGCGACGGAGGAATAAACAAGTTCGGGGGGATAATTAAAATGAAATTTAGTTTAGGTGTGCACCGTATAAAAAGCTTCAAGTTTAGGGGGGCTAATGAGTACTTTTACCTTTTATCTAGGGTCTGATTATGCCGACCCACTATAGCGGCCCTATACGTGCTATAGCTATGTCACCATGGGTTGCCGTCAGCCCAGATCAATCCAAATTTAAATAATTTTGTTGTATGCCCCAATTTTTAATTTGGCACCAAATTTTTAGAATTCTTGGAATTTCACATGAGATGACTTTTTTTAATAATGATGGATTGAGTCGTTATAATAATTGACTCCCCTACCTTAGTATTTGATCCTTAGAACCCTTGGTGGGCAATCTAAGGGGGAGGTTTTGTTGATTTAATGATGGAAAATACCCTGGTTGGGTGGGATGATCATAAAACTAGCCTAGGTTAGGATTAAGTTATAATCCAACTATAATTAGGCCATGTTGGATTAATTTTGTGCATTATTGTTATTTGTAGACATAGAACAAGCCAAGATTCATAACAAGGGGAAGACTCATGTTCAATAGAGCTTCCAAGGCTTGATTTGAGGTAGGTGATGATTGTTGTTTCCCTAGTTTATGTATGGTTGCATGTTAATTGTCTCTATAGTAAAACTTGTACAATGCATGTTAAAGGTGAATGATTAATTGTTGACAATCTCATGCAATGAATGTGTTAACTTGTATTTACAAGTGTGGTTGTAATTTCATTGTGATTTATGATTGTGTTTGTGTGACTAATAGTTGACTCGGGTACCATGCCTGGTACATGATATTTCCATGGTGAGTTGAGGTACCATGCATGGTACGTACTAACAGTTGGCTCGAGTACCACGCTTGGTATGTGATATATGTATGGTTGGCTCCAGTACAACGCAAGTGCCAGTTACTAACAGTTGGATTGAGTACAACGCCTGACATTGAATACTAGCGGTTGGCTCGGATACTACGTCTAGTACATATTTGACTGTTTTCTTGTATGTTGGCTCCTTGAGTGAATCGGGATTGTTTGTTACCATGTCGAATATGCTTCATATAAATATTAAATCAGGATTGGTGGTTGAAAGTCTTGTTGTATTGATGACTTGGTTGATTATGTGTTGACTTGTCTTTACTATATTGTAGTTATGTGTTTACATTTATACCTTTGAAGTTGGCCGATGATCCTACCAGTACACTATGGTTTATGTACAGACATTGCACTTGTTGTTTCTTTGTTGAGTACAAGACATGTTCAAGTAGCTACTTCGCGACATCAATTGTGATCCTAACATTATCTGAAACCAAGGGTGAGCTATTCCTCCGACCTCTATGAATTTGTCTTGTTTTTCTAGTCCATTTTCTGAACTTACTCTCTTTAGTCTGTTTGTTTTGGGGTTGCATCCCTGTATTCTAAACTACGAATAGGTGTTTTGGTACACAACTTTTAATTTCTAAGGGCTTTTCTACGGTTGTTTAAGACTTTGAGCTAGTTCCAATAAAGATATTTTTGGTATTTAAAAATTGTTTATTATTTGTTGTTTAATAGACTACATGTTAGTGATTAGTTGGTTCTCCCACGAGAGTTAGTGTGGGTGTCACTCACAACGGATTGAAATCGTGACATTATGGATCCATAATTCTAAATTGTGGTGAAGATGTTAATATGTAACAATATTGAAAATTATTAAACAAGTTATATGAGGTAGTTCAACCTTTTATTTATGATGTACAAGATAACAACGATTAAACATATTAAATACCAAATATATTCTTTAAACAATGATTAATCCTAAAGTTTTTATTGCCATAACAAAAAAGAACAACTTGAAAAACATTAATGCACTAACAAAATAATAAAGGAAATTCCTCAAAAATATCTCTAACCAACATGAATAAGAAGTTCAATTGCCATTCCATAAAACTAGTAAAGTGGATTAATGTTGTTGTTCTAATTTACATGACATAATTGAAATTTCAAAAATCACTAAATTCTTTTTATGGATGCTTTTATATATATATATATATATATATATATATATATATATATATTTAAATATTATAAATTTTTAATTATTGTATTTTTAGTACAACATATAATTTTTTAAATATATTAAATTTTGTTTTAAAAAATAATGTTTGCCCATTTCTCTGATAAGTTTTATTTCATGATCCACATGCCACAGACTTAGACTTCTACTTAGCACACCGTGCGATACTTGACAATTCGCTTACGAATCTTTCACAATCTTGCAAGCTCGAGTAAACCTTTTTGACACTAGATCGCTAAGGAAATGAAGAAAGACATATGAGAATTATTTAAGCAAACTTTTGTATTACTCAAGACTTGGAAGATTTGCTTTCTTGCTTGATTGATTTACAAATGGTTTCCCCTCTATTTATACTACTAACTTAGAGGCTAATATATAAATAATAATAGTTATGTAAGTCTCTACATAATTACAAATAAGTCCTCATTCCAGAATGCCCTACACAACTAAAATGTTCTAATGATATTCCATGTAAATCAATGGAATTCTTAGGTCTTCCAAAGATTTCTTCATATATCTCTAGAATATTTCACTAAGGACTATAATTCTTCCAATTTAAGTCTTCCACATGGATAACTTTATTCCACGTGGTGACTAAGTGGCATGATGACGTGTCTGGTCATGACACTCTCCCTCACTTAATGTTGCAACGATCGTGGCGCATTGCTGCTGCGTGAACAATCGTATCTTGTATTCTCACACGCGCGACTAGTACTCTATTGACTCGATCAATGCCCTTGTGCAACTCCTCAAACATCACGCCTTTGTTTTCTTCTAGAACTTTCTCTATACATTGTGGTAAAGTCCCTTTAGTCACGTCTGGGCACACTCGCAATAACGGCTATGTACGTCGACTCCTTCTTCTTAAGGCCCTTCCCAAGCGGCATGGCCGATAGTTGAGCTTTTACTTTCGTCTTTGGTACCTTAACTAGTAGCACCATACATGATCCTTCTTGCTCCATGACCAAGAGTCGTTGGAGGTAGGGATCAATCATTGTATAACACTTTCGGAAGAAATCTTGCTCAATAATTATGTCAAAGATGTTTAAAGAAGCAACAGTAAAATTAGTTTTACCTTGGCACTTACCTAGCGTGATGCTTACTCCATGAGTTAGTGGTGCGTTGACCGGTTTGAGGTGGGTCTTACTTGGACTGTACCTTAACCCTAACTTTGTTGTTGTGGTCTTGGTCATTATGTTTTCGTATGCACCTGTATCGACCATAGTACGAATGGGTCTTTTATCGATCATGATGTCTACATATTGTGCACCGTATTATTTTGGCTGCTCTGATTGCTTTGCGATAGCTTCGCATAGTCTAATCAGGCCCAACTGTGTCGTTCTCAAACCTTGCCCTGGTTCTTGTGCATCTTTCTCCTTCTATTCCCATAATATGACACCAAGGTTCTTTAGTTTAGGACATCTTTCATAGCCATGCGGCCCACCACATATGTAGTAACTGTTTCACTTTTTAGTCTTTGCCTTCTTCTAAGTATCGTTTTGACATCCAGACTATTTGCCATCAGACTTATAGGTGTCATAATTCTTGAGATGTGTTTGTTCCTCTTTACTTTTTCCACAGTCTCCCCCACCTTGGTTATGACTACCTCTCATCTCATCTCCTCTTTCTTTGTCATCCTTAAAGTTTGCAGCCAATCCATGAAGTTGAACAATATATCTTCATCCATGAGGTTAGGCATCTGAAGCGTGAGGGTGGTGAACTCCTTCACATATGCTCGAATGCTACTTGTCTGCTTCAAATCCCTAAATTTGTGCTTTGCCTCATAGATGACGTTGCTACAGAAGAAAGTCTTTTTGAACTCCACTCAGAATTGCTCTCATATGTTGATGGTGCAAAGTCCCTTCCCTATTTCCGACTCCTTTCACCTCTACCATAGCATGACCATCTTTGAGAGGTACAACACCACCGTGTTGATCTTGTTCTCATCACTCTTCACCCTGTTGCACTTGAATTAATTCTCCAAATGCCACGTGAAATTCTCCACCTCTTGTGCATCACGAACGTCTTTGAGCATTGGTGTTTTGGGAGCCTCAATCTTGGCCTTCCTAGCTCCATTTTATGTTGTAGATCCTCCAACTTCCATTCCTCTCGTGAGTGTTTCCATCTTGGCCTTTATGATTTCAATCGTGCTTAATACATCCATGAGCCAACACTCGAAGAAGGTGATGATTTCCTTCATCTTATATTATGCATGCCTACGCGCCTCCAACTCTTTGCAGATGTTGTCATTCTCTCCAAGGGTGAAGTCCTCGAGAGAGTCTTAAACTTGTCATCGGCCTTGTTCAAGCGCTTTCCTAAGATCTCCACATCCTTCCTCACCGTGTCAACCCTCGCAATCCACTTAGTGGGCTTCTCATCACATTTATTGCCACTCGCTTCAGTGGTCGAAAATGAGTGAGATGTCAGTGCTTCACTTGGTGTAGGGTCGAGCAACAATTCCTCGTTACTTTTAAGGGGCTTCCTTCCCTTTCGTTGCTTCTTTCCACCATCTTGCCTGACGTTGGTGGTGCTAGAAGCGTTGATGTCTCCCTTGTTTGTCATTCCTTAACAACCTTGACTCTGATACCACTTTGTCACAAACTAAAACTCTACTAAGCACGTGGGACACTTAACAACTCGCTCACGAGTATTTCACGATCTTGCAAGCTCAAGTAAGCCTCTTCGACACTAGATCGTTAAGGGAATGAAGAAAGACACAAGAGAATTACTTAAGAAGGCTTTTGTATTACTCAAGACTTGGAAGATTTTCTTTTCTTGCTTGATTGATTTACAAATGGTTGCCCCTCTATTTATACTACTAACTTAGGGGAAAATATGTAAATAATAATTGTTATGTAAGTCCCTACATATTTATAAATAAGTCCTTATTCTAGAATACTCTACACAACTAGAATGTTCTAAGGACATCTCATGTAAATCCATGAAATTCTTAGGTCTTCCAAAGATTTCTCCATATATCTATAGAATATTTCACTAAGGACGATTCTTCTTCCAATGTAAGTCTTCCACATGAATAACTTTATGCAACGTGGCATGATGACGTAGCGGGTCATGACACACATAACCAATATTACTTATGTGAGACTACTTTATTGCTTGACAAATGGACACTTTCTTATCATAAAACTAAAATTAAAAAGATCAATGTTAAATTTAATATTTTTTCTTCCCTAATTAAAATGCTTAAAACATAAAATAAAATCTAAAAATATATTCAACATTTTTTTGTGATTAGAAACGTTCTCAAATGATTGTGAATTGTCTATAATGATGCTAATATTTACCAATCTGAATATTTTATTAAATATCTAAAATTTTAGAGAAATAGTTTTATTTTATTTTAAGTTTCAATAAAAAGACATTGAAAGCAAATTTCCGAATGTGTGGCCTACTCTAATACATTCTGGAATTTCCATTCTCGTTGAAATCGTTATTGACAAATAGCAATTTCGTTGTTGTCGTCGACCAAAGTTGAATATCTTTTGCTTAGGGAACACAACTTGTCAATTGCCTTTGAGATCTCTCAAGGGTTCTGAATTCGCAATGTCATCTCCGGCAGAGGAAGTCCTTTACACTTGATTATGAAATGCTCTCAATCTTTTGTGTTCAACCATTAAGGCGACTTTAGGGTTTTCTGTTTTTATTTTTGGAATTATTTGCATATATATGTGTAATCTGATGCTAATTCTATTATTTTCATTATGAAATACTCTCAATTTTGAACCCTTAGGACTTTTCAGTGAGTCATGAGATGGGATTGAGGATTTTCCCTTATTGTGATTGTGGGATGTTTGAACTATTTGGAGATTTTATGTTTAGTTGCGTCAAGTAGTACAACTCTCAATTATATTTCCATTTAGATGATTGAATTAACACAGAAGGTTGCTCTTTGTTTAATAATGCCCAAATTAAGAACCAGAAATTGTTACATTTTGAGAGAAGAAGCAATAAGTATGTCTATAGAGGTCATGACATAACAGAAATGCATAAGAGGAACACATGGACTGTTGATATCGATAAATGATATTAGCATTCAGGTGCACTGTTTGGAAGGGAGGGCCCCATCTTGTTACGTCGTGGAGAGGATTGAATGGTAAATTTGTTGTGAGCAGGGCAACAACATACAGGAAGAATAAATGTGAAATCAGGGAATATGTGTTCGGCCAATTATGCCATGGGTGATGAGGAATTCTTGTATAATAATAAGATCCAGTGAGAATACAAATTACAGACAGACTCTAATTTACTCAATAGATGTACAAATATTGTATTCTTGAATGTTGTCTTACAATCCGTTCAGTCGATTTCACAACTTACACTCTGTTTGGATCATTGTTACTCATTGTATTGTATTGTATCGTTACTATACCTACACTGTTTGTTTTGATTGTTACTTAATATGTATTGTATTGTATTGTTAAATTTCATTGTTACGTAACAATGAAAACCCCCATTTTATGAAACAACCAATTTGGTGTGTTTTCATTGTTACTTAATTTCTTTTTCCAATTATATCTTTGCATAATATTTCATAATACTATTTTACCCTTCACCTTATATTATTTAATTCTAGTCAAACCTCCTACCCTAGAATAATTAAGGATATTTTAGTAAATTTATAAATTATAATACAGTCAAACCAAACAATAAAAATGTTATTAAACAACAACAAACAATACAGTCTAGCCAAACATTGTATCTACCATACAATACAGTACAATAGAGTACAATACAATACAATACATTATGAAACAATAGGCAACACTCAATGAATATTTTGGTGATATGATTTTCGATTTTTTTTAAATCTTTACAGGACCATCTGGAATGACCTGTGAGAGAAATACATATAGTATCACCATGATCCACACAACTTTCTAGCATTTAGGCGTCACTCAACAGGAATAGACAATTTTCTCAATCTTTCATATGTGTTAGTCAATGAATTTTTTGGTGAAATAATTTTTGGGAACCATTTTTCCCATAATCTTTACAAGACCCTCCATAATAACCTGGAGAAACAATAAGTATAGCCTCACCACGGTTCACGTCATTTATTTTAACATCTAGGGGTCACTCAACATGAATTAGACAATTTTCTTATTTTTTTCTTATGTGTTGTTAGTTGATGGACTTTGATGATATGGTTTTTGAAAAAAAAGAATTGCAAAATATTTTACAGGACCCTCTGTAATGACCTAACGAAACAATACGTATAGACTCACCATGATTCACATCACTTTTTTAGCATTTAAGGGCCACTCAACAAGAATTGGACAATTTTCTCATTTTTCGTGACGTACATGAATTTTTTGGTGATATAAATTTCAAGAACTTTTTTCTGCAAAAAACTTTATAGGATCCTCCGTAAGGATCTGGAAGAACAATACCTATAACCTCACCAGGACTCACACTTTTTTTTTTTTAGCATTTAGGGACCACTCTACAAGATTAGGCGATTTTTTCATTTTTTGTGTGTGTTAGTTAATCGATCAAAATTCATATCATTCAAATAGTTATGGGCTAACTCACACGAAAAACTGAAAAAATGACCTAAACATTTTTCTTTTGACTATGTGTATTAAGACACCGTTATGTGATGGAGTTGGATAACCATACCACTCTAAAGAGTACATATTATAAGTATAATTATGGTGTATACCTGAAATACTACAACTTCCAACAATAATGTCTCTATCTCTAAAGCTCAAATCAACCATCTTTGAGCCTTAAATCATCCCAACTAGATTTAAAAAAAATGAAAGTACACCATCCAATTAATTTTTCACCTCCATTAAAACTTCATGTATACAATTTTAACTATAAATATTTGCTTTAATGACCAATGTGGGATAAAAGTGATTGAAGGTAGTCTTACAATTGTTGTATGTTCTTTTTGTGAATTTTGTATTGAAAAGCTTATGTCATTATTTTATGAGGACATATTTAGGCCAATATTATAATAACAAATGTATATTTAACTTCTATTGTTGAAGGATAACAAATTTGGACCATTTCACAAGGTTGATTAATATATTTGATCTTTTCCCTAAATATAATATAATATAATATATTTTTGAATGAGTTAATATGCTGAATTTAGCTCCTAGTTCTGGAAGGATGTTTTACAGTTTCTAAAATAAAATTCATATAATAATAGTTACATAGAAGTATTATTCCAATTTGTTTTTAAAGTTTTAGAAAAATTATAATTATATAAAAAAATATTTTAAAAGTCGAATCCATATATATTGTGTGAAACGTATGGCTCAAAGACATCTCTAACAAAATATTGAACGTGTTTTATTACAATTCACATAACTTTTTTTAACGTAATAAAATAAAAGGGCAAATTACATAAATCACATATTTTTAAGGTAAAATTACAATATATCCCTTAAAAGTTTATAATTACAGAAATCCCTCAAACGGATGCAATAATGTAAGCGTTGATACATTAATCTGATGCGCGAGATACATTAATCGTTAAGTAAGATACATTACATTTTATACATGATACACTAATCTGATGTACATTTTATACATGATACATTAATCTGATGCGTGAGATACAATAATATAAGCGCTAATACATTAATCTGATGCGCGAGATACACTAATCTAATGCGCGAAAATGAGGGATTTTGGAAATTTGTAAAACTTATAGGGGATAATGGTAATAAGTAAACTAAAAGGTGGGATTTTTGTAATTTTTCCAAAATAAAATAGGGAAAATTACGCGGATAAGTAAATATATACTAGTTAATTAGCTAACATAGCTACAGTTTGAATTAATTACAGCTCGAAGCTTAATTTTAGCTGTTATTATGTCATATCTCTTCTCTTTCTCGCATGTCTCCTCATTTATACATATACATATACAATATATGACATACATACAAATACAATTAGCCTCTCTCCTCCCTCTCCCAATCTCGCTCACTTCTCTCCTCCCTCTCCCAGTCTCGCTCACCATATATACAAATACATATGTATACCAATTACATATATACAATTATCTTACAGATATACATATACAATTCATCTCTCTCCACTGATCTATGCCCTCTCTCGCTCGCCTATCTCCTCCCTCTCCCAATCTTGCTCGCATCTCTCCTCCCTCTCCCGGTCTCGCTCGCCATATATATCATGTATATACAATTATTTGACAGATATATATATATATACAATTTGTCTCTCTGCCATCACTCGCTCGCCTCACTCCTCCCTCTAACACATAGCTACGAATCGTAATTAGCAAACTATAGCTATAAAACATAATTAAGTTATTATTGAATGACTATAAGCGAAAATTTCCCAATAAAATATCACGAATATATTACACAATGTAATACATAAAATTTAATAGTAAATTACATTATGCTTCTCATGAACTTTTGGCATATAAACACCAATACATGTTTATGTGTAACACACAAGCATAAGAACTCACAAGAACAATAAGGGTGAAGTTTATAAGGGAACTCATTCAGTCAAAAGTTTTTTTCCAATGTTGCTTGAATTCTTCAAAAGTGTTGTTCGTTGTATGTCAAATTCTCTAAAAATAATAACTTTTTAGATAATTTGGCACGGATGTACAACATTCTTGAAGAGTTTAAGTAATAGAATCTTTAATTTTATTTGATTGGGTGATTTAACTTGCCTAGTTTCCATAAAAATGACATAAATAAGGGCATAAACTTTTGAACACTATAATCCATGCTTATTTTCTTTGATCATTCTTGCAGATTGAAAAGAAGAAGAAAAACTTGGGCTTCATGATCTTCTAAAGTAAACACGATTTCCTACAAGGAGAGGAAGATTTCATGTTAGATATTCTACTATCATTAAGACATATTCAAAATTAAAATTCAGTCAATATATATAATGTTATCATTGTAACACCAACTACATTTTGTAAAAAAATCAAGAAAATAAACAATATATGTTTGGACAAAAAAATAAAGCTTTAGAGATTACTCTTTATAATTTAATTTTTCTTAATGAAAATCTTAACTCTATCACCGCTGAATAATAAGCATAGAATTTCTAGAGAAGAGAAAGAACATAATTGTGAAGATTAATTATTAGAGAAACTAAATCCTAGTGATCAACCAAATATCATGTATATTGATTAGATAAACACCCAACAATTAGTATTTTTAAATAAATAAAAGAGACTGAGGAAAAAATACCTGAAATAGCTTATTGTTGGCAATTGGAGAATTAAACATTTTTGGAATAATCAATATTGACGCACACACATATATATAACTTTATTTATAGCACCTTCAACTTGAAAATGAATTGATTAATATTAGGACAAGTAATACCTTTTTATAGGTTCATTGAATCTGGTCACTCCTCCATTTGCACTTTATGTAAGGTTTTAAGTTATACATCATTAGTGTAAGAAATTTTTATACTGATAAATTTTTTTTATTAGAATTGATAAATTGTTTATTTTTTATAATTATAAATTATATATGTGTATTTATAAATATTTTCTGAATAATCTAATAAGATAAAGATATCTACGATAACGATGTATATAATTTAAATTTATTTTAAATATCAAGCCTACCTGAAATATCATGCATATGTTAATTCCCCTTTTGTTTTTCCCCCTCTCATTTTTATCATGAAAAGTGAGTCATAGAGGGACCTTACAGACTGTATGACTTAATTCTTTTCAAAAAGTTAATTGGAATAATTATTACGTAATGCTGACTCCAATATTTAATTACTTTTTGTATTTATTTTTATTTGTTCATTATATTTTTAAAAATATTATTTTTATTATTCAATTTGAGAAATCAAGCTATTTTTATCACTTAATATTTCTAATCATGAATTTTTATATTTAAAAGAGTGATATAGTATAATTATCATTCTATTCATTGCTCTTTAAGGAGTGTGCCAAATCAATCATAGATAAGTAAAAATAGATGGATGGGCTATATATTTTTTTTGTTAATGAAATGACACTTTTAAGCATAAAAATAACTTTAGGAGTAAATTTGTTTCAATAAGTGGAGTGAGATATTTTTGAGTCATTTATGTTGTGCTAAAGATATTTTTTATTCAATAGATGAAAGAAAGACAAGCTTGTTGCAATACGTGAAAAGAAAGTATTTTTAATCAAATATGTAATACGTTAAAGATTTTTTTTTATCATTTATAAATTATCATATTTTTATTTTCAACTCAATTTATGAAATTTTGAGAGCACGGTCTAATGATACTTTTAATTAAAATGAAAATTTTAAGAGAAAATGTGAGACCATGATTTAAATTTTAGTAAGTTATAACAAATACTAGATAAAAATTTAATATTTTATTTATAAATTTAAATAATGAATGATTAGATATTAGATTTGAGTTTAACCCGTTCAAAAAGATACATTTCCAAGGTTTATATTTGCCAATTTAAATTTTTTTTTATACAAAATCCAAATGGTCGCCAAAACAAGGTGATTTAAAAGAATATCTTTATAGGTAGTTCATAGTTGATTTTGAACTTTTAATTTCACTCGACGTAAAATTTAAATTTAACTTTTAATGAGAAAGGATTTTAAATTTGAGGAGACGAAGTTGGTTAAAATTGTTCAAAAATTATGACATGACTATTCTATATCAAATTTTATCATATTCAAGATAATCAAGTTTACCATGTCTTATACCCAATCAAAGTAACTACTCAAAATCGACACACTTGATCAACCACTAAGGAATCACACTAAATTTGAGTCACTATTTCCGGTTATCACCAGATTTTTCGAGATACCTAAGACCTTTCTGGAAAAATCATTTGAATCCTTACCCCTTTTTAAGTATGGTATATAAAATAAAGATTTGAAGATTTATGCATGGGTCAAGCGGATGCTATAAGTGTCATTTGACGTAAGTTTCGAGCTATAAAAGGGTCATTTGCATAAATCGATCAAATCAGATGTCTCGGAAACTAACCCCGGCCCTTGACTACCAAAGCCCACTAATCAGCCCAAATTGCTTCCCTCCTCCAACATAAATTGAAAAAAAAAAACAAACAA
The DNA here is from genome assembly GCA_029007595.1 of Solanum commersonii. Lineage (NCBI taxonomy): Eukaryota > Viridiplantae > Streptophyta > Magnoliopsida > Solanales > Solanaceae > Solanum > Solanum commersonii. Next base: position 1,745,781 of record JAJTWQ010000033.1, read on the forward strand.
AAAAATTTGGAGGGAAAATTTTTCAGGGAAAACAATGAGCAGAAGACGCCACCAAATCATCTGTTCCTCCGACGAAGAAGAGGACGGCGACGACGAACCTCAGCAACTCGCCGGCGGCAATGAAGAAAATGAAAATCCTAACAACATAGAAATGGAGATTCTAGAATCGTCCACTAACTTCGAATCAGTAACCCTAAATTCTCCCATCCAAAACCCTACACCTAATCATGAGCCAAACGTCGACGTTTCTGAAGTTATCCGAGCTGCGGATTGTGGTATTGGTCGGGTATTGGAAGGATTAGGGCTAAGATTGCGGAGGGAATGGTTAGAATCATGTGTAGGAGGACTTGAAGGATCAGTAGTAGGAGGGTTTTCTGGATTGGATGATACGACGAAGGCAAAACTTTGTTTCGAGCAGTTTTTGTACTCGGATATGAATTTTTGTGGTGCAAGAATGCTTCCAAGGGACGTGCACAAGCTGCATTTGGTTGATCTTAAAGGACCCTTTGTTCTTCAGGTATAGTGAAAATCTAAATGCTGATGAAGTTTATCGCTGTTGTGGGTTCAATATGTAATTTTGTTAAAAAAAAATTAAAGCTTTATCGGCGACGAGGTGCTCCCCAGCTAGTACAGGGTAGGGGAGAGTGGAAGGAAGGAAAATTGGGAATATCCCTCATCTCATACTGCTCTCTTGATGCAAAATCTAAAATTTTAGGGAGGGAAACAATACAAAAGTTATTTACACGGAATCCAAAGTGCCATGCTATTATCACTTACTCTTGAGGGCGCTAGTGCTAGATGTTTGATAATTTCTCCTCCTACATGAATATACAGTACGTAGTCTTTCTCTTGCATTTTTGCATGGAGGTTGTTTTAGTGCTTTGAAATCGGTGAGTTATCATGGAGCAACTTGCTGGGGTGTAGTACATTTGCAAAACACATTGGTGATACTAAAAAAGCCGAAGCTGTTTGTTAATTTGTCTTTTATAAATTGAATTAGTTCGACTTTCATGTTTGTAAATGAAAGGCTATGACTTGACATCTTAGTTAAGTTTTGTTTGAAGTAACTATATGAATTCTTTTAGTTGCATTTCTTTATAATGGAAGTACCTATTTGAATCTTGACTTCAATAACTTATTTAGTTATCTAATACATTGGTTTATCACAATATAAAGCTGGATGGAAGACAATATCTAATATGGGTAACCAAAAGGGACGGGGCTTCTTTAAATGTGCATTGAGGAGAATCTATATATTTTAGTTTTGTTATGTTTTGAGGAAGAAATTTCTTAAAGAAAGCTCAATATTCACATGGATGAGTAGCTTATATTATTTTCTTGTTGATGAAAGTAGCTCATAATTTCGTGAACTTCTTAGAACTATTTGGGAAGGCATTTCAGGAATTGGGTTTGGTGAGAAAGAAGTTGGAAACAGGCATCAGTTAGTTTTGGTATTAAAGAGCTTCTATTGTTTTCTCCTTTTTCTCCTCTTATTTATTTGAAACAGAGTATAGTTTCTTCTTTGTAACATTAAAACTTAAGTGCCAAATCAGAAAGTTGTGGAGTGATCAAGAAAACTTCATTACTTTCTGCAAGCAGTTAGTCAACAGAAAAGTTCCAAGTTTATTAAAAATTGTTGATCTATCCCCTCAAAAAAGAAGTAAAAGGCAATCGGTGAGAAGAGGCTCATTCATGTTCTTGAGTTTGAAAATCAAAGTTCATTCGCTTAATTTCTTTCATAACAGTTGCTTACCGAAACCATTTTGGAAAGGTTGGTAGTTAAATATGACACTTCTTGCAATTAGCTTTAATGTACCAGAAGCTTCCATAAATTTGGTCAACCTATACCTTTAATGTGACTCTGACTATTTGAGTGTTTCATCCCCTTCTCCCTCAAGGTAGATGAAATTGTGAATATCAGTTGTCCTCTTCGAGATAGATATCAGAAAGCAGCTGCTGGAATAAAGAGGTGTCTGAAATTGTCCATGACTGATGGCATTCAGCGAGTGTTTGGGATGGAGTACAGGCCTATAAAAGATCTCGATGTTCTGGCTCCTTCTGGACTGAAGGTATATTTAAGGAGTACCAATTAGCAATTACCATGTTGTTTATTAGTTTGTCAAGTAGCTTTTAAAGTCTTATTTACAAGATGAGAATTGATACGAATAGTATTTGTCACAAAACTTTTTCCATAGTCATATAAATTGCTGCTGCATTTTGCAGGTTGCTATCTGTAATGTTCATGTTAGGCATGGAATTCTGATGTTGGTCCCTGAAGTTATTGAAGTTCTGGGTGGGATGGTGGAAGAGTTAGAAGAAGCAAGGAAGCGGCTAGTTAATGAAATAAATAAGCCACCAAGGGGGAAAAGGTATGACGAAGGACCAAGAAAACATTTACTGTCTGGACCTAATTACCAAATTCTGATATTGTTTGTAGATGCCTTATACAAGTGTTGTATTCACTTGAATGGCAGAGGTTGATGGTCAGTGCTAGCATTAGAGGACCCTAACTGACTGGATATTGGAATGTAATTAAATGACGATTCTAATAGTTAACCCCAACTAACATGGATTATGGTGTAGTAGTTGATGTTTAAGTCTCTTCAGGGGGTATTTTTAAGGGTCAAATAGATATTCTGATGGTCTTAACTTAAAGGTTAAAGTTTAGAGCTGTTTCTCTGAATCTTAGCAAAGTAGTACTTTGTCCTCCCCTTCCCCGTCCATTTTGTTTTTTGACCTTCTAGTAAAGACTTAATATCTGTTGCTCAGTTATTGGCTTTGGTTTACAAATGAGTGAATAAGGTGTATTGTCATGATTTATTAGTGTTATGCTAGAAACAACCTCATCACTTTTGGTGATTTAGTTACTTCATCTATGCCCAATGCCAGAACAAGGTCTGGAGTGGTTCCTCCTTTGGCAACTAGAGCTACTGGTGCTGCATGGCCACGAGAAGGTGTTACTGTTCCAGAGCACTCTGATACTTCCTCAAGACAAAGTATGCATTTTCAGGTTCATGAACAAGGTACTTTGACACCCTAAAGATCTTCTTTGCAATTAGTCTAGGATATCTGTATATGTACTGCATGTTCATTTGTTTTTGGTGTTGCTTTCAATGTGAAAAGCAATTTATGTGTGCTACTTTGGCTTACATGGTTAAGCTGGTCTTCTGACTTTTAGTATGAGAGAGAAGCTGATATTTTGTCAGATTGCTCCCTTTTGATGGCTTCTCTCCGCACAAGCTTGTGTTGTTTTAGGGTTTCTTACTATAGTTTGAGTGTTAGTTTGCAGAACATTTATTCCACAGTGATATAGCTAAGGTAGTGCTACAAGATGAAAGATTGGTTTACATATTTAAATTGGAACAAGTTCTAGATATAGCCTCTTGTATCATCTTGTGGTGAACGGTGATGTCCCTGGTCTTGTTCGTTGGACCACATTTTTATTAATTAAAGATTGGTATACCTGTTTGACAAAAGGAATGGATCCCAGAAGAATGGATTCTATGTATTTGCTAATGATGTTACTAGCTATTTGCCGACCCAGGTTTTGTCATGTTCACAACCAAAGATAAACAATTTTGACAACAAAGGTTACCAGATTATTTGCCATGTGTCACAAGGCAGCTTCTCTTGATTCTTTGAGCAAATTTGCCACATACCCTATTATATCATCTTCAGTGCTGTTCTCCCAGTGTTAAAGTTGGTAATTGCTTGAGCTGGACTATTCTTGTTAGCACCGTGGATATGTGATTGATACAGCTGACCTGGTTAAGTTGGATGGATCATAGCTGATTGATTGATTGATTTGTTTCAGTTTCACTTGTCCTATTCACATGGACAAATCTCTATTGTTATTAATTGGTTTTTATTTATCTTTGTTGATAACCTAAACAAACTAAGGCCGTGTAATTTTATTTCCTACATCCAAAAGGAAAAACAGAAAAGAATCTGGGTGCTGCTTGTATCTAGAAAAATCCTTTAGGTGAGACTTTACTCATTATTAAATATGTTTGTATGTTTTTTGGGGGGGAGGGTGTGTTTGAGGCGTCGGGGTCTGTATGTGTCTCTGTAGATACACCTTGCTTGTTGCTCAATGGGTGTTGTAGGAGAAAGTAACACATGATATGATTTGATTCTATAGATTAATTGTTTTCCAGTTTAAGGTGCACCAGGAACTTTATAAAAAAAAAAGGTGTGTGAAATATGCCGGACAAGGGGAAAGGGGGTTTACCTTTTCCACTTATCACTCATGGGACATGTACTGTAATAACAGACGTATCTATCTTTTAATCTTTCTCTTTGGGGTGCAGGAACATCTGGTATTGCTACTTCTGCAACTGAAGAAATTCATCCCATTACATCTGGGCTACCATCTTCTACGACATTCACCACTCCTGTTTATAGAAGAGAGGCTCAATCTAATTTTCCATCTACTCCAGCTGTTTCTGTCCCATTCAATAGGAAGGTTACTGGGCATACCTTTTCATCTGATGCAGCTAGTCGTGCAGATGATATCCATATGGCTGACATGACCACCGAAGGCATTGATGTTCCAATTAGAAGGGAACATAATGACCCTGTCCTTTCATCTTCTTACTCCATGGAAGTGGAGGAACTTCTGTCAGATGTTAGAAGTGACCCTGCCACACCTGCCAGTAGCAGGAGCAGAGGAAGCGTCCGTGTCTCTGGCGGTAGTGTCCATAATGAAGATGTAACACCAGATACATTGTCTACTGCAGCAATTGACATTGATGAAATTGATTTGGTTGATGAATTGGACCATCCATATATACTTTCTGGAGGGAAGGAAAACCCCTTCACTTACTTAGCTAGTCTGTCAGCTAAGCAGGCTGGTATGAATGGCAGTGCTTCCACTGTTACAGGAAAAATTAAGGTAACTTTTGCTCTCCCTCGTGATATCAACCTCTCTGATGCTGCCATATAGAGAATTCACTGTCCCCTCTATCTTACCCTTAGTAATTGGGTCTTCTTTCCACTTGGCTGTAATTTGTATGGGTCAATTGGAGATACTGGCAAGCAGAATAATCTCTATAAATTAATCTAATGAAGATACAAGACTGAAATTCCAATGGCAAATTGCTTAAGTAGGAATGGATTTTTTCTTAAGCCAATGGCAAAATGCAATCTATCAAGATAAACCCCATTACTGACATGCCTCTTCCTAGCAGCGTACTTTTATGCATATCTGGTTCATTTGCTATCATTGTGCCTTGTCTTGACTTTTGTGCATTTAGAGTTGGTAATTAGCCATTGCGATTAAGATTATTTTAATATCGTGTTTTGTCATTCACAATACAAAACAGTGACCTCTAATGTTTTTGTTTTTAGTGCAAAAAGTTGGGATTACGGAGTAGAATTATCTATCATGTTAATAAGAAACTGATATCTGCCTTAAATCTGCAGTGCTTTCTTACTGGTGTGAAGGGCTTTCAGTATAAACAGAGTAGTAAATACGAGCTTCGAGTTTATGTTGATGATGGCAGCCTAATCTCTGAGATCCTTATAGATCATGCTGTAAGTTATTGAAAACTGGACACCCCCTGACTGTCAGAATCTGATTATTGTTTAACTTTTGTCTGCTTCAGCTTGTGCAGAAAAAAATAGGTTTTTCTCCTGCAGAGGTAAATGCTGCTCTTAGTTCTTCAGATAGCAAACGAGTCAGTGACACGAAGGAGACACTGAAATGTTTTCAGAAATTCTTGATTAATTTTGAGGTATTTCACTGCTTTCCATGAAGGGAATTTTGTTGATAGAAAACTCCACATGAATCTTCTAAGTCCATATTTGTTTGTTGGATCAAGAAGTACAGTGCAACTACATCTCTCCAAGTGAAAAATATGTGTCCAGGAATAGGTCTTAATGGCATGACTATGCATGTGTTTGATGAATAAACTGTGTCAACCCCAAATTATTAATCCTTTTATAAATCATAAGTACATGAATCATAAAAAAATAATAGAATACAAATGATTATTTCTATGATTAATAACTCAAATGTTACTGACGTTAAAGCTGTTACGTGCTGAAGGATTATGATCTCGTAAAATTAGTACTTCATAAATATGCTCTGTGCATGAAAATGTCTTGGGCAATGTGTCTTGCAGGGAACAATGCTTGTTCATTTGAATGAAGAATCTCCAATTCCAGTTGCTACTGAAATGAACCAGGGGTGTTCTGCCTCTGATGCATGGTTGCTTCTCAAAAGACTAAAGCCTTCTACTTCTCCGCGACAACATCATCGTCATCACCCAGAAACCATCAATTTATCCCCTTGATGTCTCGTTCGTTCTCTGGAGAGATTCAAAACCACGAGAGCAAGGTGGGTTACACATGACATTGCTATGGCGTAAATGCAGAAATAGTTCACCTTTGATTCAAACAATGAAATGACTTCTCAAATTGCGTAGCCAGGGTGTACGAGGGGGGTCCATCCTAACCTTCTTCCTCGGAAAATTACAATGTACATATAAGGTCAATTAGCTAGATTCATTTTGTTTTCTGTTATTCGTCTTTTATCTCTAGAAGATTTAAGAATTTGAATTACTATATATTAACTAGAAATTCTTTTCGAACATAGATTTTGAAGTCTATTTGATATATTTAGTTCCTTTTTTTCCCTTCCCTTTTATTGATAATTACTTTCAATTTGATCGTGTAGCTATTCTTTTATCTTAAACAATGTAATTTTGAAATCCTTAATTGAATTATAATGTCCATTGTACAATACATTTATTACTTCTTCCAGTCCAATTTTAATATATGTTACATTTTCCATTTTGAGACTTGTCGAATGTTTTCATTCTACTAGGAGTAATAATATACTTTTTACGTTTTAATTTGTTTGTCTAACTTTCCTTTTTAGTTTGTTAAACAAAGAATGTATATCCCTTTTCGATAACTTTTTGATCCCATTAAATCATATAGGAGTAATACATTTTCCATTCCATGTCAAGTCAAAATAGGAAAAACAAATTGAAATAGATGAATAAATGTTACTCTCTCCGTCTCAATTTATGTGACACTTTTCGGATTTTGAGATTCAAACAAGTCTATTTTTAACCGTAAGTTTTTTAAATTGAATTGTCAATTATTTTGACTTATAGTACTTTTTACGTAATTTACAAATATATAAATTTACGTTGTTACTTCAGTACTTATGTTTGTGATAAATAACAAATATCTCGTGAAATAGTTACGTTCACAAGTTAATTCAATTTAAGCTTTCCATTTTTCCCTTAATAGTAAAAATATTCGTCTAGTTAATCATGTTATAACATGTCTAAAAGTCTAATAATCATATAAATATCATATCACATTTAAAACTAATAAAAAAAATCATTTTTTTTATGCTCAATTAAATAAGTTCGCATACATCAAAACGAAATAAAAATAAACACTTCTGCAAATTGAGGGAAGTGATGAAAAGCATGAATTATAGAAAGAGAAGAAAAAGTGTGGACAAAGAAATCCCCCCCCAAAAAAAATAATAATTGAAGCATAGAGCTTACAAGTCGCTACGAAATAAAAGGTAAGTCCTATAAATATTTGTTGCCAACTATTCCTTTCTAAACTCTCTCACTTCTCTCTTCATTCTCATAACTTTTTTCTCATTTCCACACTTTCAAATCTCTTACTTTCTCTCTCTAGCTTCTTGAAAAAACTAATCTCCTTTGTCTATACAAGAACAATAAAAAAAGAAGAGTTTTTGGAGCTTATTTTTCAACGCATATTGATCATTGAGGATATAAAAGAAAGAAAACCCCTTTAAAAAAATTGTGAGTTATCTCTTTTTATACAAAAAGTTTATATCTTGAATCACGATAACAATATTTCGAATCTATTAGTTCCTCCAATGTTTGTTATTGACACTTGTTGAGACAGACAAATTAAGAATTATTTTTGTTAGACAAGTTATGAATAGTACTGAGGGAGTTGATCGATATGAATCTCTTATTTTGCAATGATGCATATTGTTAATTATTATTAATTGTTATGTTTCGCTTTCTATCTCTGTAAAAGGTAATCTTGACATGCAAACTTTGAAACACTTATATTATTTCTTACTAATTTAAATTCCTTTTTTTTTTTTTAATTTGTAGGAATATTTGAAAAGGAAAATCTTGATGGCCCCAAGTGGAGGAGGAGTGAATAAAAACAACGGGACATCAATATCAAGAAATCATAATGGAGGAGGAGGACTAGGGGCAAGACAGTTAAAAAAAGGTCCATGGACAACAACGGAAGACGCGATTTTGATGGAGTATGTGAAGAAACACGGAGAAGGGAATTGGAACGCGGTTCAAAGGAATTCGGGTTTAATGAGATGTGGGAAGAGTTGTAGGTTAAGATGGGCGAATCATTTGAGGCCTCATCTAAAAAAAGGTGCATTTTCTTTAGAGGAAGAAAGGCTTATTGTGGAACTTCATGCAAAACTTGGAAACAAATGGGCTCGTATGGCTGCTCAGGTTTGTTTATTTATTCTTCGATAAGAAGTAATACGATTTTTTGGCTCTTCATCTTCTTATGAATGCAATCTAAACATTAATTAACACATATATAAAAAGCAGAATTCATGATTCAAAATCTTGGTTCTAATTCTTCATCTCTTTTTTAAATACAATTTGCGTTAGACTATATATGTGTGAAAAGATTGGTTATATATAACGAGCTGAATTCATCGATTCAAAATCTTGATTCTCATCTCCTTTTTCCAACACAATTTGTGATAGCTCAAATTATTTGAAAAAAGTCCCACTCATTCATCATCATCAATCGATTTATTCAACGTAAATCTGAATTAGTCGGATCAATAGATTTCAAAGATTGTCACACATCAACGTACATATCTAATATCATATTGTGTGGTTCTTGTAAATAAGCTATATTTACCACCAAAATATATGCAAAATCGATTTTGATCCAAAAATCTTTAAACTTTTAAAATCTTGAATCTGTCTACGTCAACATCACTAGAATTGTGTTTCATAAACTCCTGTTGTACTAATTAATGTCAAATGTACTAACTATTTCTTTTTATTCTTATTCAACATACACAGCTTCCTGGTAGAACAGACAATGAGATCAAGAATTATTGGAACACGAGGCTAAAGAGAAGACAAAGAGCTGGATTACCAATATACCCTCAAGACATACAACCACAAAATTACCAACAAGACCAAAATCAACAACAACATAGTACTAATATCCCTTCACCATTTGATAATCATCAAAACTCCAATTACAACAATAATTCCCCTCTTTCCCTTTTAGATATCTTCAATCCTTCAACAATGAAACCTAGTAGAAACATTATTCCACATCAATACCAATTCAACAATAATCCTAGTTCTCCATTTCTCACAAACACAAATAATATCAACAACCAAGTCAAGTTTTTTCGCGACCCTCGCGTTAGCCTCTCTCTAACATTAGCATCATCGATGAAGAATTCACAACTTTCTTCAATGGTAGCACCCGTGCCTAATAATTTTAGTCAAGGTTATTCTAGTTCAATGCCGGTCCCACCACTTCAACATACCTATCCAAATTTTACCACAACTACTAGACCTTATACCGCGATTTCCTCAAACCCTAATGGTTTAATCTTAGGTATGCGTGCCTTAGCCAAATAAATTTAATTTGTTCATATTTGTTAATTCATTTCATATTTTCTCAATTGTACTTGTATTTTCACCAACAGGTATGGGCATAGAGCATCGTTCAGTCCAATCGTCCGTGCCTAGAAATACAAGTACATCAAGTGATCATGCTGATAATAATTACGCGGTTAATCATGGATTATCGCGAGGAAATAGTGGATTATTAGAAGATTTATTGGAGGAATCTCATACTTTAACAAGAGGTGAAAAAATTGAGGAAAATTGTCCAATTCATGAAAATGAAGATAATAATAAAGGGAAATTAGTTTGGGAAGAATATGGATTAACAGAAGAAGCAGCAGATGCAATTTTAACTGAAGAATCAACATATAATTTTGCTCATAAACATTCTGAAGATTCAAGTTCTCCCAATTCATCCTCAGGTAATAAATTCTCCATTAATTTTAAATCGGATTTAACTTATATACACATGAAAAAATGGAAAATTACGATAGAGTTCTAATTGAAATTTCACTTGTCGGGAAATTACATTGTGCAAATAGAGTAAATATATATGATCTTTTTTGGTTATATCTGATCTGTTGAATTTCTTTGACATGAAAAAAAATTCAAATATAGTGATAAAGGGGATTCAAAATTGATTTAGGTCGTATGTTCTAATTACAACTTAACATTCTAGAATTTTTTTGAATTTCCTTATATAAATTTCTGGTTCAACTACTATTATTGACGATAAAAAATTTCAAAAATACCTGTCAATATTTCACATTTTTAGTATAGTAAATTGTCAAATTAAGAATAATAATGCAGAAAGTTACCCATTGGCCTAGTTAGGTTATCTTAAGTTATGATATATATTAACTCATGTAAACTTACTTAATATGTTTAGTATTTTTTGTTGTTAATTTGTTGCTTAGCTATAAACTCTGTCGTTAATTTGTTGCTTAGTTGCTAGTAGTTAACATAGTTTTTTTTGATAATTTGTTGCTAAATAAAGTTACATAATTTATCTGTTGCTAATTCTTTTTTCTTTTTTTTTAATAAAATAAAATAGTGTAGTAATATTAATTTTATTTTCTTATATTTAATTCATTTTAGAAATTGAATAACTTTGTATTAATGTTTTTTTCTTATATATATAGGGATAACAACAAAGGAAGCCTCATTAGAGAATATGGGTAATCAAGTGGATGATGATATTATGAGATTTCTTGATAATTTTCCACTTGGTGTACCTGCTCCTGATTGGTGTGATGATCAACAAAATACATCCAATGGTCAATCTTTTGAATGTGACCAAATTCAATTGTCCTCAAAATCAAGTTCATGAAGATTCAAAATCGCAGATTTGAAGTTTATCAGTTTTTCATACAACAATTTCAAATATAATAATCAGTCAAATAGTTATAGATGTTTAGAAAAATTCTTAATACATAGACGAGATCTGTGTGTAAGGTACACATGAACCCATAAGTTACAAGCTAGATCCGTCTCTTTGAGGATTATCAAGAATAGGAAATTGGAGCATGTTGTTGGATTAACATGCCTTTTTTTTTAGTTAATTAAAAGTAGTAAAGACATTTATTTATATTCATAAATTTACCATTAAGTAAATAGCAAAGATTGCAAGTTGTTAATTTTTTTTAATTTTCTTTTGCTTTAGGTTAATATTTAGACTGATTAATGATAATTGGCCATTGATCAATTGTCTTGGCTTTATTTGTTGTGATGAAACAAATAAACTTCTTGTTTGAGTTATATGTCTAGTTTTAAGATGTGTTTAACTTTTATAAATCTATAATTTTTATACTATTGGGTAATTTGTAAGATAATTATCTATAATAAGTAAAATTTAACAACATGAATATTAAGACAAGTAATTAGCCTTTTGCATCAAGTTTAGTCATCACAAATCAATTTTTTGTGATGACTAAACTTGCTACAAAAAGCTCCGAAAATTATTACCACTAATAATGGCGATTCTAGGATGGTCGCTAGTAGATTGTAGAAGTGGACATGGTACGATATGACGGATATGTTACGGTATTAAAAATTTTGTTTGATAATTTAGGTTTTTGGTTTTTAAAATACTATAGCAGAGTAATTCGATATCGTTCAATATTTTTACGTTTGAATTTGAATTTGAATTTTTCACGATCGATATAATAAATAGATAATCGTAGCTTAATCGCTTTTGACTTACATATAATCATATAATAGATATATAGAGAATTATGATTAGAATTTTTAAAAAAATCCCAATTGTACCATGCTTAACACCTTAAACAAGTGGAGATAGTCGAAAGAATACAAGCAATTTTCTTCATAAATTAATTAATTACATAGAGAATGAAATTTCAATCAAGATGAAAGAGTCAAAATTCTAACGTCTAAATAATTACTTTTATATTACTAACTAGTGTACTTATCCGCGCTTCGCGCAGAATTGAATATATTTTTTAAATAATTGATGTCGTTAATTGACTATTTTTCAATAAAAAGTGTATAAAAAAAATACAAATCAAGTCATGATCGTGATGTTATCTATTTAGAAAATTGCTAGAAAGATGTTTTCAAACTTTAATTTTCGCTTAACATTGGCGATCATAAAAAGAAGAAAACCGTAAAAAGTATCTTAAGAAAAAAAATTAAGTTGATTATATAACATTACATCGGAGATTTTACTTTGCAATAGAAAATAAAAGAATTGAAACACATAATATATAATAAAATGTGTATTTATAAAAAGTCATGATGTCATTAGTAATTTGATGTGTACTTATCTACTCGATTATATAAAAATTATCATAGAATGACAAAATATGAAAGGTATACCAAGAGTTGGATCAATGTTTGTCCCTAACACATGTAGAGGAGTGGAAGAGTTTTATAACATCAATCTAATTATTATTGTAGTCATCACTAAAAAAAATTAATATATGATAATAACTATTCAAAAAATAACTCTTTTTTTAATGTGAAAAATTAAGATAGATAATTTTTCCTTTAAATAATTACAAGGTAAATACATATTAATCACAAATGCACATTTATTATAGCATAACTATAAAATAACTTTTCATTATATATGTACACATAAATGAGAATTTTTTCTTCATTCTTTTCATTAAATAATTTATTTATTAGTTAAAAGTTTCAAAAATATTAAAAAGATGGTTTATTTATTTATTTTGTGATTGATTTCTAGTATGATAGACCATATCATATATTTTTAGGAACAATAATATCTAATAGCCCTGAGAAATATATCATAGGTGATATTATACCTTTCAAAAATGACAAAAATTTAGAATGTTAATTAGAAATTGACAAACAAATACACACTTGTAAAGGAGCGGCATAGTTTTATAACATTAATCTAATTATCATTGTAGTCATCACTAAAAAAAATTAATAATTGTAGTCATCACTAAAAAAAATTAATATATGATAATAACTATTCAAAAAATAACTCTTTTTTAATGTGAAAAATTAAGATAGATAATTTTTCCTTTAAATAATTACAATTTAAATACATATTAATCACAAATGTACATTTATTATAGCATAACTATAAAATAACTTTTCATTATATATGTACACATAAATGGGAATTCTTTATTCATTCTTTTCATTAAATAATTTATTTATTAGTTAAAAGTTTCAAAAATATTAAAAAGATGGTTTATTTATTTATATATTTATTTTGTGATTGATTTCTAGTATGATAGACCACATCATATATTTTTAGGGACAATAATATCTAATAGCCATGAGAAATATATCATAGGTGATAATTCGGATCGTCATTAATCATTTGATATAGTATTCAATACGTATGTATATATGTTTATCCTTCACTTCATTCTTTTTCTTTCTGAAGTTTCGATGTAAAGAGTCCTCTACCAACGCATTTAACTCCATTTGTTAGAATAGCTTCCATTGAGTCTATTATACCTTTCAAAAATGACAAAAATTTAGAATGTTAATTAGAAATTGACAAACAGATACACACATGTAAAGGAGTGGCATAGTTTTATAACATTAATCTAATTATCATTATAGTCATCACTAAAAAAAATTAATAATTGTAGTCATCACTAAAAAAAATTAATATATGATAATAACTATTCAAAAAATAACTCTTTTTTTAAAGTGAAAAATTAAGATAAATAATTTTTCCTTTAAATAATTACAAGTTAAATACATATTAATCACAAATGCACATTTATTATAGCATAACTATAAAATAACTTTTCATTATATATATACACATAAATGAGAATTCTTTCTTCATTCTTTTCATTAAATAATTTATTTATTAGTTAAGAGTTTCAAAAATATTAAAAAGATGGTTTGTTTATTTATTTATTTATTTATTTATTTATTTTGTGATTGATTTCTAGTATGATAGACCACATCATATATTTTTAGGGACAATAATATCTAATATCCATGAGAAATATATCATAGGTGATATTATACCTTTCAAAAATGACAAATTTTGAATGTTAATTAGAAATTGACAAACAGATACACACATATAAAGGAGTGGCATAGTTTTATAACATTAATCTAATTATCATTGTAGTCATCACTAAAAAAAATTAATAGATGTTAACTATTCGAAAGACAACTCCTTCTTTAATGTGAAAAATAAGATAGATAATTTTTGCTTTAAATAATTATAATTTAAATATATATTAATCACAAATGCACATTTATTATAGCATAATTATAAAATAACTTTATATTATATATGTGCTCACCCGTGCTTTCCGAGGCGCTGCCTGTGACTCAGCATGGGAGAAGGGGGTGGAACTGCACACTTTCGTGTTCAGAGCATTGTCCGAGTGAGTGGGCAGCGCCTACCAAGCAAAGCTTTCTTGAAGAGGCAGGGCTGGTTCCTTTTCGGCGCCCACAGATAAATGAGAATTTTTTTTCATTCTTTTCATTAAATAATTTATTTATTAATTTAAAGTTTTAAGAATACTAAAAAGATGGTTTACTTATTTATTTTGTGATTGATGTCTAATATGATAGACCATATAATATATTTTTAGGGGCAACAATATCTAATAGATATGAGAAATGTATCATAGGTAATATTATACGCTTCAACAATGACAAAATAAATTAGAATATTAATTAGAAATTGACAAATAGATACACACAAAAACACAAACAAAAACGTGATACTTTTCATCTTCTTTCATTCGCATAATAACAATGTTAGTAGATATATCATAATAAAATAAAAAATAATAGAATAATATTAATTGAAATCAAAACAATACATTAATGAAATTTCAAAATATTTGGAAACCATTCAAACTTTTATACTAATATGACCATCTCTTTTGATGAATCTTCCAAGATAATTAAGCATTTTTCTTCATTTTGATGAACTTGTACCAAATTAATGTGAACATCTCTATATATGATGAATCTTTGAAGAATATATCTATGATCTTTATCAAAGTGAAGACCATATCATGACATTATTAAGTACATGAAATATGAAAGAGATAGAAAGAAAACGAAAGAATGAAAAAGTGGAAATGAACATTGAACATCTCTAAAGATGATTGTTATTTATAGATTGGGTAAACCATAACAATAGTTAGAAAGAAGTTGAAGAGACATGTTATTTAAGTAGAGAAGATAAATAGATGGAGGTTTTTTTTTTGTAACTTATTAGACATGATTAGAATAGTAAATATGATTGAATTTTAAAATTAATAAACAAAATATTTATTGAGAAAATGAAGAAAAAAAGCCAAAAGAAAGGAGAAAAAAAAATAGGAATGGAGGCCATAGAGAGGTGCCACATCACCTCTTCTATGTTTCTCCTTGATATATATACTAGATAATGTTGCCCGTGCTATGCACGGGACCAATAATATAAATGGTATGTTTTGGGGCTAATAACCGAGTTTTTAAAGCGATTGTTTGCGTGGATAAAGGAATAAGTTTTTTTTTATCACAAACCTGTACTTTCTTTGACGCTATTTAAGGCATAATAAGACTACCCACATACAACATTTTTGAAATATTTTATGTTGTCAATTATCATGATTTATAGTATTTTTACGATAGATACACTTCAAGAATCAGTGGAATTTTTTGTATTTTTTTCAAAACATATTTTATATTGTCAATTATCATGATTTATAGTATTTTTATGCAATTTTTAAATATAAAAAAAAATAAACAAATAAAAAAAATAAGACAAATAAATTAAAATGGATCCAATATATGTTATTTTTGTTGTTTCAATTTATGTGACACAAATGAAATGTGGAGAGTCATCCAAATTTTCATATTTTTTTTAAAAATGTTTTAAGTTATTAATTATTGTGATTTATAATATTTTTATGTAACTTTCAAATAACGTACATTACTGGTCACTTTGTCCTAATTTATGTGATATGGATAAAATTACAAAATTAACCCTTTTAAAATGTCTTTTAGATATTTTAAATTGTTAATTATTATTTATAATACTTTTTGGTAATTTTAAAATGATATGTGTTATTTTTTATGTCCCAATATATGTGAGCATGATAGAATTCTGAGATTCAACGTATTTTATTATATAGCTTTTAAATATTTTAAATTGGTAATTATTGTAATTTTTAATGCTTTTTAAGTCATTTTTAAATGATATATGTTGCTTCCTTGATTGAGACTTTTCCATTTGTGACACATATATATAGATATTTGGTGCCCGTGCCAGCACGGCCCAATAAATATTAATTTTTTTTGTTTTAATTTATGTGATATACATGGAATTTGAAGATCAGTCAATTTTTTATATGTTTTCTTAAAAATATATTTGAAGTTATTAAATTGTTGTGATTTATAGTATTTTTGCGTTAGTTTTGAATAATATAGGTTACTCATGTTTCAATTCACGTGAATAATCATAAATATTTTCAGTTGTTAATTTATTGTGAATTCTAGAAATTTTGACGTTATTTTCAAATAGTACATGTTACTTATTCTATTCCAATTAGTCAATCAAATTTCTTATATGATTTAAAAATATTTTTAATTGCTAATTATTGTGATTTATAGCATCTTTTATGTAACTTTTAATAATATATAATTTTTTCAAATTCATATGACAATGATAAGATTTTAAGAGTCAACGCAATAAAAGTTTAATTTTTTTAAAAAGTTGTACCTCTAATATATGTTGTAGCTAAAATATACTCTCTCCGTCCACTTGTATTTGTCATGTTGCGCTTTTTGAAAGTTCATTTGACTAATTTTCAAAGTTAAATCATATTGTATTAATTCGATATTTTTAAAAAAAAAAAAAAAATTAAATATGCAAAATCTATACAAAAAGTACTATAAATTGTAATTTTTTGCCTATGAATATGATGAAAAAACACATTGTAAAATATTAGTTAAAATTCTTATAGTTTGACTCTAAAAAGGAAATCATAACAATTAAAAGTGCATAGAGAGAGTAATAAATAGGTAATTAAATTTCAAGAAGCTTAAAATAAAAGGTTGAAAAAAAGAATTAAATAGACAACATATATTGAAAATTGAAAACATATAAATAATAAATGGGCCCAAATGAGGTCAAACTTTTTGGCTAATAAAGTAGTAGGTAATTAATGGTGTTAAATAGTCCAATAATATAAATTTTAAAGGTACAACCATAAAAGAAGAATGTACAACCCTATCAAGCATATATCATCCAACACTTGTCATGTGCTAAGTAGTAGTTATTCCCACTTATTATATATAGTAATATATAGATTCTAGTTTATATATTTATTAGTATTATAATATTTATGAATTATATATGTATCATATACTTGAATAAAGTATTCGATATTTCAGAATATTATTTGCGATGATCATGAGGTCACCACGAAAAAAATATTTATGGTGATTAAACGCCATAATAAATAAATAAATATGTCATAAATCATAATAAAATGTCTCAACAAAATAATTTTTACGTGACTACGAAGATCGTCACAAAATTAAAGGTCACCGCGTAAAATACTTTTTGCCTCGTCTAAATCTATGGAACATTTAAAATATTTATTTTGTATTTTCGATCTAACCTAATGTTTTCTTTCATCTCAATTTAGTTAGAAAAAAGAAAAACTTATTTTCATAACTATAGAACATTTCATTAAGCGTTTGATGATAAATTTAAAATTAAGTTTTTTTTGTCAAATATAAAAATATATCGTTCTTTTTTAAACAGATCATGTAATTGAAACTGAGAAATTAATAATAATAACAATAATTGGATAACATCCCTCTTTATCCGAAATCTCGCATAAATGCAGGGTGATGTTGTCTTTACTAAATTTGGAATATTTTATGATGATTTTTTTTTCTTTTTAGAAAAAATTACTAAAATATTTTATGATGTCAAAAAACAGGCTTTCTTTTCTTTTTTCTTTTTTTGATTTAGTACTTTGTAAGTACTAGGTAATAAAATGTCTCTATTATAAGAATTCCCTAAAAAAAATGTCCATCGTTCACTTTTTATTTGTTCTTTAAGTCCATTTACATTTATAAATAAAATAATTTGATGCACAAAATATTCTGTGCATAGAGTTTGGAGAAGAACATTTAGTAGGTGATTTTACAGTTTAAACCCAAAATATATAGATAACTTTATTACTGTTACTTCAAAACCTTAAAAAAAAATAAAGAAGATAAAAAAAACGTATACAAATTATTATAGTGGCGCAGGACACATGAGTGCATTTTGTATACACACTATATATGTATATTGTGTGTGTTGGATGGGGGATTGGATGGGAAAGAGGCTATTAGGTCCAGCGATGTAGTAACCTTTATCTAATCGACATCTATTTACTGAAAAATTATAATATATACATACGGAATAATCTTGACTTTTTTGTGTTGTAATTTACTCCATTATACTTGACTCCCCTAGTTGGTGACCTAATGACATGATGTTTTGCATTCTGAATTTTTGTACTTTATTTTGAAATTTTTTAATTATATTAATTTGACGTTGGGATATGCTTTTTATACGCCATACATTTGGTCACGTAATTAATGCCCATAAGGCCATAGGATAGACAAAATCTAATTATTATCTAGGAAAAGTATAGCTCATTTTTTTCTGAAATAACTAAAAATATTTTTCATTTTAAAATTAAGATAGAATTAATTTTTTTTCCTTTCCACCCTTATAATTTATTAATAAATATAAAAAGAGATTAATATAACAATTAGCAAAAGAAAAAAAATAGAATTAAATTGAAATAAATATAGTCAAATTATACATTTTAATGGAATATTTTCTTTAAAAATAAATAAAAGATAAATATGACAAATAAAATGGATCAGAAGTAGTTTTGAAGTAACAAAGAAATATGAAAGTTTTAGCCACTATGCTTTGAAAGTTGAAACTCTCCCCCCCCTTTCTTTCATATTAAGCTAGTGGAACGGTTGTTATATTAAAATATCACAGCATCGAATAGGTAAGTTGATATGTATTTAAGAATTTGCTACGTTACGGGAAATCTTTTGCTTTAAAAGTTCTCATACGAGGCTCTTGAACAGAACACCAATAGAAAAAAAAGTGTAAAAATTAGGAGGTTTAAAAGTGATTGTGTATTAAACACAACGCCATTTACTTTTCATAAAGAAAAAACTATTTAAAAAAAATATAATTTGTATATACTTCAAAGGAATTAACTAATAAAAAGTTGAGGAGTTAAATAGTAATTATAAGATTGGACTATTTTAGAACTTATATATCAAAGGAAACAATTTCCGATGATCAATTATAATTTGCATGGTTAAATTTTTTGAAAAAATATTTTCTCTTAGCAAAATAATGAGTAAAATGACTTTCTTAAAGAAAGTAAAGAAATAAGTGACATTTCACATTGATTACGTCTTCCCTGCCTTCCAACATATACACTTCATCACGCACCCCGTAAACCTCATCCCCACCACCACCCCCTCCTCTCATATGTAATTTTATACAAATGTTTTTAAGACAATAGCTTTTGCTGATATACCAAATACAAAATTAAAATACGTAAAATTTACTTCTTTTTCTAAAAAAACATTTTTTTATGGAAAATATTTTTCTTCGTACCACACCCTGAACTATAATTATCCTTTTTTTTATAGAGCTAATTACATTTCCTTTCCAACAATTACACCATAATTCTCCCCAACTTGGAATTTAATTTGTCTTGCAATTCATGCACTTATTATGACTTTCTATTCACTACCATATTTCAAGCCATAAAATTCTCTTGCTTATCTTCATACACCTTGTGTGTTAATTCCTCCTTTTGTTCTTCTTGAATTCTTGTTATCTCCAAAATTAGCGGTTCTGCTTTCAGAATTTCTACTCAGAGGAATCGAAAAATAAAAATATAAAAATGCGAATACATATGTAAAAGATAAGTAAAGCAGAGTGCATTTTGAATGTTTTCGACCGCTAAATATTTTTTTATATCTTATTTAGAAATTTCAAAATTTATATATGTTCATAAATATAAAAAATCTATCTTATATATATGATGTAATGTTTTTGCTGAGGGGGTCCGGTAGACACCCCCGCCCCCTAAATCGGCCTCAGACGATAAAAACTTATCTCATGTCTTGCACGGTTTAACACTTAATCATCATGATTGAATGATTTGGAACTTTCATATTAATTTATCAATTCTTAAAATTAATTATTTAGTTAGATATAAATACTCGATACAAATAAATAATTACCAGTAGCACCGTCCTGGGGTCCGGTAGACACCCCCACCCCCTAAATCGGCCTCAGACGATAAAAACTTATCTCATGTCTTGCACGGTTTAACACTTAATCATCATGATTGAATGATTTGGAACTTTCATATTAATTTATCAATTCTTAAAATTAATTATTTAGTTAGATATAAATACTCGATACAAATAAATAATTACCAGTGCACCGTCCTCTTCACATTTAAATTAGGAACCGCAAAAGAAAAAAATTAGTCAGTGAAAAATACAATACTTTGTTTGTCTTGTTTAAAATTGGATTTTTCAATCTGATCAAATTACTTAAACAATTAAAAAGATAATTTTGAGTAAAAGAAAAAAAAGTAAAAGTACATTTTTAACGGCCTTTATTTCTAGCGTGAATAATACTCTATTTTCTGCGCTTTACATGGAAAAAACTTGTCAACTATTGCATGCAATTTGTAGTGAACCACGCGAGCTGATTAAATATGTGGGGTAAATGAATTCGTAGTATCTCCTTCTATTGATTCAAGCTTTTTGACTATTTCTATTACTAGTAAGACAGGTTAGAAACAACAGGGTAACATTGACGATAATAATTTGAGGAAACGTTCATATAAGTAGAGGATAAAATTAGCCCATAAAAATATGATTCGCTCATTTTGTTAGTCCATTTTAATCCAAAAAACTTCTGAATGAATCAATAATTCGTATATTATTAATTTAGCTCATTTTAATCCATTCAAATTCAACTCGCCCCATCTATGTGACACCCCTACATATAAGAATCTTTAGACAAAAGAAAAGACTTTTTTATTTATTTATTTATCATTTGAAGTAGCCGCCTATAAAATCAGATCTTACTTCATCCTAATGCCTGCAAAAATAATGTTGTGATATATATATGGCCTTTGCTAAATATAGAAAAAATATGACATAAAGTTTATACTGTGAAGCAATATACATAAGAAAACTTTGCTTTTGGTCATTTCTTAATTATATGTTGATCTTTAAGAAAAGAAAAAAAAAAGTGGATCCTACTTGCTCTGTGGATCAAATTATCTGTTTACAATAAATATCCCCAACAAATATGGTAAACAGGACGTGGAACTGATTTTGAAGAGCAATTGTGTGTTTAACTTATATGATAATACATGTATTAAAACCCTTTGTGTTATACATATCTTAATATGTATTCATAAGTTGTAAAAGTGTACCAAACAAGATACTTGTCAGTGGTGTAGGCACATGTAGCAAAGGGTGGTCAGTTGAACACCTTTCGTCAAAAAATTATACAAAGTATATAGGTCAAAAATTATTTTTCATACATATAATTAAATCTTGAACCCTTAAAGAAATTTCCGACTTCATCACTGATACTAATAATACACAAAGCTAATGCACACATTTTTTTTCCTTCTAATACACTCTACAAAACGACCCCTTACAATTACATCCAAAAACTCACGAGGAATTCTATACAAGTAGACATTAAGGTTATGGAGTGCTTCAAATGGTCCAAAAATTAAGGATGAGGCTTGATGAAGAAGAGGAATAAGAGGCCCAAATGTGGCCCATAATCATCTAGCCCAAATGATTCACATTTGGGCCTGTTTCAAGTGTATAAGAGAAATGTATCAGTGCGGTTCCATTAGTCCGATTCACCAGGAAAAAAGGTCAAACCACAAGGACAATCGTCTAGATTATCTATAATATCTAGATGATTTTAGGTCATGTCTTACTTAGCTTTCTCAGATCCTTCACAAACGTGTGAAGCTTTGCGCACCAGACTAACCATTAAGTGAAAAAAGAAAGAAAGAAAATAGTGATAACTTCTTGAAGTCATTTGGTTTCCTATGTTCCAAAAATTGCTCAGAATTTTTTTCAATAAAATATCATTATGAAAAAAAGTAAATTTTCAATTTTTGTAAGAACCAAAAACTACTCCAAAGGTGTTTTCAATGTGAAAATTTTTAAGTTTCTTTAAAAGACTTTTAATGTGGTTCACATATTAGGTAATTAATTAAATAATTATTTTTTCTCTCAATTGAGGAATAAATCAAATAATATTATAATATATTCGATAATAATTTCCTTGATAAAGGGAGAATTCGATCCCTAAGACAAACGAGAGTTTTTATTGAGAGTCGTTACCCTAATAACATGGTCTAGAAGGTTGTTAGTAAATTAACGACATATCAAAGGTGATATTAAACTCGTACTTAAATAATAATGACTAAAGCTACATTTTAATTATTTTTCGTTGCGATAGCTCTTGTTTGATTAAATATTTTTACATTTAAAACATACTTTTATTTATGCAAGAGAGAGGATTCTCTATTTGATTTTTAAACGCGATCTGTTTAGTCTTGCTAGGACAAGAATTCCCCACTACAATATAGTACACATTCATCAAAATACTACTTGTATAATTAATTCAATACAATTTTCAAATATATTCTTTTTGTATTTTAAAATCTATGTATATATTAATAGTGTTAAATATAGGAGTCAATTCCCTAAATGGTCACCCAAGTTTATGGAATTGCCTTAAAATATCGTTTATGTTTCATTTAGGACCAAAATATCACTTAACTATCACTATTTTCCTCCAAATATACTTACCACTTCAAAAGTCCCCTCTCTCCAAGTTGGCATGACATGTCATTGAAGCCTTTTTTTTATAAAAAAAAAATAATAGACTTATTTAATTAATCAAACTCAATTAACTAAAATAATGATCTTGTTATTTTTTTTTAATTTTATATATATATGTGTGTGTGTGTGTGTTTATTGAGAAGAAATTTTCATACTTTAAAATCTTTTATCATAATTAACTTTTTATTTTTTTATGCTATGAAGAATAGTTTTTTTAAAAAAACTTACTATAATGTCATCAATTTTGAATACTTATAAACACATATATTCAAAAAATATTGATATATAAATCACTGATCAAAATTAAATAAAAACAAAAGTTAAATAATAAATTTCTCCTTTTTACCAACTATTTTGTCAACCTTACAAATTTATTTGAATACTTTTATGAAAAAAATTACTTAAAATTTTCAAATAATTTACTTAGAGATTTCAAAAATTCACAAGTAACAATTGCACACAAAAAAAATTCATTAAATTTTATTTGGTAGAAAAATATGAAGGAATTAGATATTTTAAAAGTATTTTTTTTATAATCTTCATAAATTCTTATGTAATTTATATATTTGTTTTGTAGATGCATAAGTTTAATGAATTAAATAGGTCTATTATTCTTTTTTTTTAAAATGATGATTTAATGACATGACATATCAACTAGAATAGAAGGAGACTTTTGAGGTATTAGTATATTTTTTGGGGGGGAAATAAATTAGTAATAATATTAGTCACTTCCTATTTATTTTTTTTAAAAAAAATATTGTAAGCATGAATTTCAAAGTACACAATTAATTATATTGTAATAGTTAATTGACATTTAATATTATTGATTCATTATACAATTTATGATTAATTGATGTAAGTTAACAATTAAGAAATGATGTAACTTTACCCTTCTATCCTTATTTAATGTTTTCTTAAGTCCCTTTTAGGAAAAATTACTAAAATACACGTCTTATGTTTCCACTATTTCTAATATTCCCTTCTATTTCTAAAAACTCTAAAATCCCTTATTTCTCTCCTAATTCTAAATTATTTTATAATGTATCTGAGCTAGTTTTTAATGTATCCGAGCTACATATTATGTATCCGGTTTGTTTTACTTTTTCAGGGATTAATGTAATTACAAACTAAATAAGGATAGATTGTAATTTCATATTAAAACTATGTGATTCCTAAAATTTATACATTTTATTAATAAATGACAAGATTAATTAACTATTCTATCAAGGGTATAATAGGCAAAATACGGTAATTTATGCATAAATTTTATAAAATAACAAATATTATGGTTCAACTATTTATAGAAAGGGATGACATATAAAATAAGACGGAGGGAGTAGTATTTTTTTTTTTTTAAATAGCCCTTTCAAAGAAAAGGTGATTTAATGCAAGGATTAAACAGAACCAAACATCCTCTGCCCTACCCATGCCCCATTTAATGCAAAAGTATTAAAAGCTTCTTATACTTTTTTTTTACTTCTGTCTCAAATTATTTATAGTACTTTTTAAAAATAGTTATTTTAAAAGTTTAAGATAAATTTTATGTCCCCATTTTACTCTTAGTAGTATTCGATCTTAAAGACTATAAATATCTTAATATAAGAAAAATAACATATAAATAAAATAAATATTATATGAAACGAGATAATATAAAAAGATATAAATAAGGATAACACAGTCAAAACTCTTCCTAATTAATATTTTTTTAGGGACGTGTATGAAAAATTCACAATAAATAATTTGAGACGGAGAAAGTATTTATTTGCCTTTTTTTTTTGAGTCTTTCTTACATATTTCCTCCACCTTCTTTAATATTTCCAACTCCTTTTCTTGTTGAGTAGTTGGCCAATTTAATGCCACTTCTTCAATGCACCAAACAATATTGTCATCTTCTACATGTTATTTTTCCTATTTTTAAGATTAATTTTTTACCTCAAAAATACCTATCTTCTATTCTTCAAATATTTCTTCATCAAGATTCTCATAACTTCTTAGATTTTTATTTTTCCTTTTCACATATAGTTTATTTTACTTAGTACATATGATGGAAAAGGAAAAAAATAAATAAAGTCAAAGTCAAAATCGAGGATGGATGTTCGAGTTTTCAAATGGATGAATACACGAGATATTGGTGCGGTTCAATGAGAAAGCAGTACTTGAGAACATTTTGAGTCTACTTTTTGATTGAGCCGCGCCAATATCACGTGTAGCTAAAATCTTTAATTGTCCATATATGTATATATGTACTTTGTTCTACATCAACATCAAGTAGTGAAGAAGTACAATTTTTTTGCCTTTTGAGGTAAAAAGAAAAAATCACTGGTAAATTAAATTAATTGATCTTATTACTTTTTAAAAAAAAAAAAAAAAATTCATTTGTTTGTTCTTTATGTCTATCTGAAAATATTGTGTTGGCTATTCTAGAGTTGATAATTATTTTTATGTTGGTTCTTGTTCTACTTGTACTAAACCTTATTTAAGAGGTTGAAGTTTGACCACTTTTTGATTTGAAGGACAGCCTTTTTTTTTCTTTTGAAAAACGACGATAGCGTTTGAGGCAGCTTTTGTGTGTATCTGAATTAATGTATCATGTACTATTACTTAGGGATGTTAATGATACGATTCGATTGGTTATTTTATAAAATTTGTATCATATCAATTTTTCGATTAGTAGCTCTCTAAAATTAAACTAGAGGTTTCTACATTCTCCAAGGATATATAGATCCTTTAAGAAACTAACAAGACTCAGACTTTAGAGGTGTGGTTGGGTGGACCATAACCGTCTCCATGCCTTTGATAGGATGCTAGTTCTTGCAACATATTTGATGGGCATGAGCTCTAGTATTTTATGTACTAGCTCATTCTGTAATTCATCAAAAATAAAATTTATAACTAACTTACTTTGAGCAAGTCGATCGACTCATGCTTATTCAGATTTAGATATTTGCTTCAACATGAATTGAGAGGTCTATACTATATATAGATTTTAATGAACAACTTTTAAATTGAAAGAAAACCAATAGATACTTTCTTGAGTTCTTCAAAGGTCTTTTTCTTGAACTTCCTATAGAATTTTACTTAACAAAATCCATAGAATTTCTCATCAGTGGATTCACACTAATTAATGAAGGTTTTTCTTGAACTTCCCAAGTTTATTCATTTTTCATAGAATTTATTTAACAAAATCCATAGAATTTCTCATAAATGGATTCAAACTGATTAGTGACTAATTGATGAATATTTTTCTTGAACTTCCCAAGTTTATTCAATTTCCAATACAATTTATTTAACAAAATTCATAGAATTTCCCATAAATTGAGTCACACCGATTAATGACTAATTAATGAAGTTTGTTCATTTTTCCATAGAATTTATTTAACAAAACCTACCAACTTCTTTCCAATCGGTTCCACTTTTGCATTACAGATTTTGTGTAAATTAATCTTCTAAGCTGATTAGATTATGATCCATCTGTCTCTAGTTACTTATCCACTTTTAAATTGACACACTTATTAAGAAAATAATTATTGACGTAGTGAGTTTACCATTTTATACCCCTATTAATTATGAAGTTGATGAATTAAAAACTTAAGGTTTTCAAGAAGTTCTACCTTTTTCAAAGTAATTAAGAACGACTAAAAAAAGAAAAGTGGACAAGTAATTAGTGAATGGGAGAGTATTCAGCAATCGCTGCACTTGCTGAGACGAATCCAAAGTAGACGCATTGCGAGCTCATGAGCGTACCAATAATGTTTCCTCATAAACTTAGTTAACAACATATAAATTCCTCCTTGCTGCTTCCATCCAAGGTTCATGATGTCGAAAACAGAGTTGTCAAGCTTACTGAACCTCCATCAATGGAGGTGAGATGAATTCTGTAAACTGCAATTGAGTAGAGAGATGAATTGAAGAAGATTAATTGGGGAAAAAGAAAGTATCTTATTCCAAGTACTGTCATCTATATATATACATGTATGAACGTTTAGGCAAAATATCTAACCTACACGACTCAATCCTAACTGACTCAACTAACTCTGTATACAACAATAATTAACTGGGTCCACCAATCTGATTCTCTAATTAACTAAGACAGTGCTAACTAACTAAAAATGTATCATCTCAACACCCCCTCTCAAGTTGGAAGTGAGGATGTCACAGATAACTTGCTTAAGCTTGACTATCACAAAACACTGGAGTAGGATCAGAACATGGAATGGTCAGTTCAATCAAGAGCCTTCTAAGCCAAACCAATTCTCCAACAACTTTCCTGATGGACCTATACTCTGCTTCGGCAGATGATAGTGACACAGTTTCTTGCTTCTTAGATTTCCAGCTAATAGGACAATCTCCTAGTAGAACGAGGTATCCGCTGACTGATTTTCTGGAATCTGGGCATGAGGCCCAATCAGAGTCACAATAAGCCTTGAGGTCATAGTGTGGATCATTTGAGAAAAATAAACCCAAGGTAGGATCACTCTTCAGGTATCTGAGGACATGTATGGCAGCCTTGAAGTGAGGTTCTCTGGGACATTGCATAAACTGGCTTAAGTGTTGTACACTATAGGCAATGTCTAAACGTGTGTTGCTGAGAAAGTTTAGCTTGCCAACTAACTTCCTATAGTGAGTAGGATCAGGTAATAATGCCCCCTCTGAAGCATGCAATTTGACAGAACTATCAAGGGGAGAAGAAACAGGAGAATATCCAAGACAATCAAAATTCTTGAGTAGATCTAATGTGAATTTTCTCTGAGAAATAAGAAGGCCATTAGTCTGATAGAGAACTTCCAGTCCCAGAAAATAGTGTAATTTGCCTAAATCTTTGATCTTGAACTGAAGGTGCAGGAAAGACTTAAGGTCTTGAATTTCCTGGAGGTCATCTCTTGTGAGGATAATATCGTCCACATATACAACAACAAACACTGTTGAGGATGATGTGACTTTGTAGAATAGGGAGTAATCACTTGCTGAGTGAACAAAACCTTTTGTGCAGAGAGCTTCAGTGAATTTATCATACCATTGCCTGCTAGCCTGTTTCAAACCATATAGAGATTTCTTCAATTTACAAACCAAAACAGGACTATCAACATGCAACCCTTGTGGTACTTCCATGTAAACCTCTTCATGTAGGTCACCATGTAAGAATGCATTGTTAACATCTAATTGATACATGCCCCAACCCTTTTTGACAGCAATACTGAGCAATGCCCTGACTGTAGTCATTTTGACCACAGGTGAAAAGGTTTCTATGTAATCAATGCCTGCTTGTTGGGTATAGCCTTTCACCACAAGCCTTGCTTTGAATCTTTCAACGCTGCCATCAGCTTTGTGTTTGATTTTGTACACCCATTTACAGCCTATGGTCTTCTTACCTGCAGGCAAAGGAACTAAATTCCAAGTGTGGTTAGCATGTAGAGCATCAAATTCTTGGGTCATGGTTGCTTGCCAAACAGGGTTCATGGTAGCCTCCTCATAAGAGTTGGGCTCACTGTCATGTGAAAAACTGCTCAAAGATTGCTGATTGGCACAACTAAGGGCAGTGAAAGGAATATGGTTTCTATTGGCAAAAAGAGCATTCAAAATGCTGGTGGGTTTGGCAGAAACTTGGTCTGTTAAGGTAGGCATTGTGCAGACATAGTCTTGGAGATATGAAGGTTTGGTATGGGTCCGGGTAGATCGTCTAGGTTCAGTTGTGATGTTGGAAGGAATAAGTTGGGTGAGGTGTAGGGTGGCATGAATAGGTGAGGTGGATGATGGTGTTGTAGTGGCAGGAGAATTATCACTTTGTGTAATTGGTATAGAAGTTTCAGTACCAGATAATGGTGAATGCATGATTTGAGTGTGAGTAGGAACATATATAGGAGTAGTATCCCAATGAGATGGTAAGACAAACTGTGGTATACAAGAGGAAGGAAAAGAAGTGATAACAAATGGAAAAACATGCTTATGGAAATGTACATCCATAGACACATGTATCTTTTTAGTAGCTAGATTGAGAACCTTATAACCTTTTGTGTGAAAAGTGTACCCTACAAACACATGAGGTGTAGCTCTAGCTTCAAACTTATCTCTGTGAGATTTGAGAACTGTAGGATAGCATAAACAGCCAAAGGTTTTGAGGTGGGAATATGTGGTTTTTTTTTCATAAAGTATCTCATAAGGGCATTTGTTGTTGAGCATGATGGAGGGTAGCCTGTTAATTAGGTAAGTGGCTGTGAGAAGACACTCTCCCCAGTATCTAAGAGGCAATTTGGATTGAAACATGAGGGATCTAGCCACTTCAAGGAGATATTTATGTTTTCTTTCCACCACACCATTTTGTTGTGGTGTGTATGGACAAGATTTTTGGTGAATAATGCCTTTAAACTGGTAGAAGGTAGAGGCTTCATTGCAAGTAAATTCTAGTCCATTATCTGACCTTATGGCCTTTATGGTGACATGGAATTGGGTTTCTATTAGTTGGACAAAAGATTTGATGATTTGTAAGGTGTTGCTTTTGCAGCTTAACAGGTGTACCCAAGTTGACCTGCTGTGGTCATCGACCATGGTCAAAAACTACTTGTAGTGATCATGTGTTTCCACATGATAGGGCCCCCATAGGTCTAAATGTAAAAGATCAAAAGGTTTACTGGAGACTGAGTTGCTGGTAGGAAAAGGTAGTCTGGTTTGCTTGGCCATGGGACAAATTGTGCAGATAAAAGGTTGTTTGGGAGCAAAACTCACAGGGATGCTAGATATACTTATCATTTTCACAAATGGTACATGGCCCAATCTATTATGCCACAAGTAATCAATACAAGTATCAGAAAGAGGTGTACAAATTGAAGACGCATTTGATGAACCAACAACTTTATTGTGTGAGCATGAACTGTTTACAAGAGATGGGGAAATGGGAATGGGGTTGTTGGTTGTGCAGCATGTATCTTTATTACTGCTAGTAATCAGATCAACAGATGATACGCTCAAATTACACTTCCTTACAGAAGTATAAGCGATCGTTATCAAGTAAAGAACCCGACTTGTAGGTTGGGGTCGATCCCACAAGGAAAAATGGTTTAGACTTTACTTTAATCGACAATTATATTCAATTAGTCAAAGAACTTCCAGAAACAGATAATTAAAAGGGGGGGTTTGTGTGTATGAAACAAATAATAAGAATTTAGTAAAGGAATCAGTAATCAGACAAAAATCAATTTTTGGTTGTTATCAAGATGAGAGAAATAACTAGGGCATACGTGTTCCCCATAAGCTCATAACGCAATAATCCTAGTAACAGCAAACCCTTCCTATTGTATTACATGCAAAGTGATAAGTTAGGTATCTCTAAATCCTTGATCCGACATCTAGAGAATTTCACCCTGCACCTTGATCCAGCTACGTGTGTATACTTTACTAACCCTTACCTTTACCTCATATTAGACATCATAATCGATGTTTGGCTTAGTTATCACTTCGCACCAATCGACACTAGTCTATTAGATAGTATCACACTAAATCTATGTTGATAATTCTTTTCTTGTTGATTACCTCCTTGATCCGGCAAGTAGCAACAAGGCGAGTTCTAACGTTGGCCACCGTTAAAAAGATTTCTAAACGAAAGAATTATCAATACATGCAAAACACTATTCATGAATTGCTTATTTACTATTCATATTTTGTTAATTGCTCATGGTTCCCACAACCCTAGTTGTGGATTTAGTTACTCATATTAGCAAGAACACAATTCATAATTTTAGATGAAGAAATCATGAACTTACGTAAAGAGAATAATAGACCCAGAAATTCAGCTTGAGTTGCAAAGCCAAAAATCTTCAAAACGAACTTGTAAAATTAATAATTGCTCAAATTGTAATTCAATCTCCAAAGTCAAAAGTAAAACTAGAATAACAATGTCTCACCCCCCCAAAAACGAGGTTTACATGCCCTATTTATAGAAAAACAAATCCTAATTTAAAAAGGAAACAATTTAAGGAAAGTCTGTTCAGGTACGCATCTTCAATCCACGAGACTGACTTACGGACCGTCGATGGATCTACGGTCCGTAAGTCCCTTCCGTAAGCCAGGACTTAGAAAATATTTTAGCCCCCAAAACTCAACCTCTCTGACACAAACGACGGAATGGCAGTACGGTCCGTAGATTGATCTACGGTCCGTCAATCCCCTCCGTAGCTCCATACTTAGAATCTTCAAAAATCAGGTACTGGAACCCTCGCAGTCTCTTTCTACGGTTTGACAGGCCCTAGACACACACAACTTGTAAGTTAAATGTATTAGAAATACCGTAAACTCACGGTATATCAACAGACCTTGGACAAGCATACAAAGAATTATAATGTTTACAATTAGATACAGAAGAAGGAATTTTACAAGTAGAGACAGAACAAGAATTACAGACATTATGAGACTCAACAGAATGCGAAGTAGAATTGGTGAATTGACACTTTGAGCAAAGGTAGTACAATCCATTCCTTGCTCTACCAATCTCTTGAGGCCTCTTCATTGAAGGGGCCTGCAACATACACGAATAAGTAGAAAAATTAACAATGGAGTTGAGTTGAACTGTTAAGGAATGAATGGAGATAAGGTTATATTTGAAACTAAGGATGAATAGTACTTTGTTTAGAGTCAACTTTGGGCTCAAGACAGCATCACCAATCTCAGTTACTTTCACTTTATAACCATTAGGCAATGTGACTAAAAAAGGATAAGGTAAAGGTCTAGTGTTGGTGAGGAGTTTTTTATCATTGGACATGTGATTTGAGGCACCAGAATCTAAAATCCAATACTTAGCAGAAGAATTGAAGCATTTACACGACAGATTACTCATTATCTCTTTATAAGTAGAACAAGCCAAGATACCTGCAAAGTTTGCAGCCCCACCAAGATTGTTTGAGAACTCAGGATCATTTCCTAGTTGAAATTTTTCCAGCAGTTGCAATAGTTGGCTGTGTTGTTCCTTTGTCAGGTTTTGGCCTTGATGCTGCTGGTAATTGTCATCAGTCTCAGACCTGACTCCTTGGACATTTGCTGCTGAACCTGTATTTCTCCCCTTTGTGAACTTAAAATTTGCTGGGAATCCATGCAACCTGTAACATTTCTCCCCAATGTGCCCTGACTTTTTGCAATAGTCACAAAACATATGAGAAAATTTGTTTGTGTGTGACTTATGTGATGATTGATTTGCTCTGTATGCATTACTTTCCACTCGTACTAGCATTTGTTTGTTGAGCATTGTTGTAATAGCCTTTTGAATTGTTAGCATTGGTGTGTTGAGTGTAGTTTGTCCTAAAATTATTTTTTCCAGTATTGTATACACCAGCATTTAGAGATGTGGACTCCATGAGAGAATGATTTGGAGGTCGGACTTCTCTCTGCTTTTCTTCCTGAATAAGAATGGAGAAACCTTGTGCTATAGATGGCAGAGGGTTCATCATTAAGATATTCCCCCTCACCACAGTGTAGATCTCGTTAAGCCCCATCAGAAATTGAATCAACTGTTTGTCTTGTTCAGTTTTGTGCACATTTATCTTTGCTCCATATGTGCAGGCACAACTGCATGAAACACTCACATCCAATGCATTTAGCTCTTCCCACAACCGCTTCAATTTTGTATAGTATCCGGTGATGTCAAGTGTTCCTTGAGTTAGATCAGTGATCTCCCTTTGGAGTTGATAACGCTTTGCACCATTCGGTTGATCGTATCTATCCTCCAGCTCTTGCCATAGTTCCTTTGCAGTGTTGACGTATTGAAGGCTATCTGCGATGTCCTTTGAAAGTGAATTCAGAATCCACGAAGTGACCATATCGTCACATCTCTCCCATTGCCCGTAGGTTGGATCTGTTGCAGCAGGCTTGACGCATTTTCCATTGATGAATCCCATTTTATTTTTCACCGAGATACCCTGTAGAATTCCTCTCCTCCAAGATCTATATCCAGTACCATCGAATACGACCGGCACAAGTGTAGATCCAGCACTTTCAGCTGGATGCAAGTAGAGTGGGTTAGCTCCTGTATGATCGACTTGAGTTCCTGTATCAGTTTGAGTTTCAGTGGAAACCATGATTGATGAATGAAAAAAAAATGATCGAGTGAATTCGTAATAGAGACTGAGGTTTATGTGAAGTAAGCTTGAGAGAGAAGCATACTGTGCTCTGATACCATGTCGAAAACAGAGTTGTCAAGCTTATTGAACCTCCATCAATGGAGGTGAGATGAATTCTGTAAACTGCAATTGAGCAGAGAGATGAATTGAAGAAGATTAATTGGGGAAAAAGAAAGTATCTTATTCCAAGTACTGTCATCTATATATATACATGTATGAACGTTTAGGCAAAATATCTAACCTACACGACTCAATCCTAACTGACTCAACTAACTCTGTATACAACAATAATTAACTGGGTCCACCAATCTGATTCTCTAACTAATTGAGACAGTGCTAACTAACTGAAAATGTATCATCTCAACACATGAGTCTTTTTTCACATGTCCGGTCAGCAGACTCAATAAATATTTAAAACGAACATTCTTTTTTAAGACTTCTATCACGACACGCAAATCACTCACTGTGTCACTCAACTTGTTCACTTTGGTGAGAATTCAATGCCCCGAAAATCTAAGGGTTCATCCTCAAGTTTCATCTGCGGAGGGTGAGTCAAGGCATAAGATCATGCCAAAAGGTGTTGTCAATGGACAACATGTGAATTTTTACTATATAGAAGCATGATGACAACCAGACGACCAAGGCTATTTTGGTAATTTTCTATTTATATATTACTAAGGGGCAAATAGGTAATTATAGTCAAGATACCAGGGGAAATGATAAATAGCTATATCAAAACATTGAATGTACTCGGTTGCCTTCATCATTCTAGAAATATCTTTATCGATAATTCTAGAAACATTGATTATACTCTTTTATCTTTATCACTCTAGAAACATCTTTATCAGCTTAAAACCCATGTACTAATTCTATTTCCTTTGTTTCCCATTTACAATATCTCTTATTTGGTTCTTTGCTCCATCAATTTGCAGGGTTGAGAAGTCCTCATAAGAGTTTATTGAAGTGGGTTTTCCTGCATTTTGATGGCTCTTTAATTGCATTAGAATTATCAAAATCAGGTTCTTGAATTGCTACTTCTGTCCTAATTTTTTTGTAATTCCCATTTCTAAAATGAATTAATTGCAACTATTTGAGTGTAAATTACCATACTATAGCCGAATTTGACAAGTGAAAACTATTGTGGGTGAATCATTTCACCAAGCCAAGGTGAACCAAATTTGACCTAAAAATGACTTATGATTTTTATTATCTAAACTTTACTCAATATAAGTTGCGTCTTTTTTTTTTTTTAATTAAATAGATTTGTTTTCTATTTTATCCTTCATTTTATGTTGTGATTATAAATTAACGTATGTGTTGTTAGTTTTTGTTTTCATTATTTTTTACTTTAGCATATTGTCAATATTATTCATAATAAAATAGAGGATTGTTCAGATTAGTTGGATCTAGGATGGTGCTTACAGTTTGGCATGCTAGAAAGAAGATAAAATATGAAGATTGATATTAACACATGAGAGCATTGTTTAAGAGGAGTTCGTCAAATGGGTACATGTTTGAGTCTACTATCTTGAAATTTGTTGTTATTTAAGAACATTTGGATCACTTTTGAATCTTGGAAGTTTAGTTGAGACTTGAAAGAAACAACAACTTTCTGGAAAAATAAATTAGTGCCAGTTTGGATTTGCTTATTGAAGTGTTGTTAAGATAAAATAACTTTTAAACACTTTTGTAATGTTTGGATAAAAATTAAAAAGAACTTTTTAAGCACTCTCACAATTCTCTTCTTCTTTCATTTTATTACTTCTTAAGTTATACTAGAAACAGACAAATATAGTCTTTTCTCGACTGAATTTACTATCGCCATAGACCAACTGATTCCAAATCTTGGTTCTTTTTCTTTTTTGTTGTTACACAAGACACCGTTTATATATTATTTTTGGATCAAACGGAAGAAGCCAATCAAGTATTTAATTCATTGGGGCCAAAATTTTATGTTTCCACACCAGTCACCCGTCAAGAAGCAGCTGCTGCTAAGCAGATCATTGAGAATCATTACCAACACTATCTTCAAGGCTTGCAAGATTGCAAAGAAAGGTTTTTTCCTATGTAATATTGTGTAGATTCATTATGAAATGACTAGATTTATGTAGGAAATATCAATTAATCGGGAACATATTTTGTCATGTTTTTATCATTTACTTTCTAGGAGTCTTTTGGCCTTATCAAAGACTCACGGGTAGGAAATATAGAAAAGTTGTAGTACTTATTTCATTATCGTTATTGTTCTTTCTTCTATCTACTGTTTAATGTTCTCTATTTCGCATTATTTGATTTTTGTAATTACTGCTCTCATATTGGTATTCTCCTTTTTCAAACTGTTTGAAAATGTGTTTTAAGCCGAGGGTCTATCAGAAACAACCTTTTTCTCTATGAGGCAAAGGCAAGGTTTGCGTAGACTCGACCCTTCTAAGACCCCACTTATTGGATACATTGGGTATGTTGTTGTTGTACTTCTCATTTTTATTATTTTTATTTTGTAAATCTTGACTTGGTCAGTGAAGATTCATATAGCCTATCTTAACTTGTTTGAAAGTAAGATGTAGTTATTCTATTTATGCAATATGTATAATTTGTATGTTGACTTTTAAATTGTTTTATGTTATGTTTGTGTGTTTTAGGCGAAGAGCGTTGCAGAGGAAGACGCAAAAAGCATAGTTACCGGATGATGATCAAGAGAGAAGATGGTGAGGAATTTGGAGAAGAGGGACACTAAGCTTATGAATTGCAGAGGCATAAAATTGGATGGATGAATTTGAATTGTTGACAGTCATTGGCGAAGGCGCATTCGGGGAGGTACATTATCTTTTTTAACTCTGTTCATTGGATTGGTTTCTAATTCATGTTTCATGATGTAAATTTCTTTAAGAAGATATCAGGATGATAATCGTATTTATCTATTTGCATATTGAAATGATTTGGGCTCGAATAGAGTAGAATAGATATAGAGGACTCATATAGCCTATCTTAATTAGTTGATAATTGGAGCATAGTTCATTGTTTGATTGATTTTAGTAATTTAGCGCTGATCAGATACTTGGATCAACAAATTAGAGGCCCTTTTTCAATTATAGTAACTTAAAATATGTCTTCGTTTTTCTATTAAGTGATTTAAGGACTAAAGTTTGTGCATTTGCAAGTTATTGAACTTCAAAAGTAAAAAGGTGCAAAATCGTCTTCCAATTAGGGTAGAAAACTCCTGCATTCGGTCACCCATTTTATCAGATGTAGCAGGTGAATTTTACCATTTTTCATTATTCATGAATTCATGTTGTTATATTCTGTTTGCCTTCTAGAATACAAAGAATATATGAAGTAATTCAAGGTAAGAAAAATCTAAGAATTGTAAGTAGGTGACTCGCACTAAGAGCTCACATGTGTGTGCCGTAACACATATTATGATTTATCATTTTAATTGTCATATCATTGGCTGAAAATATACTTTAATTACTAGGAGAAGTTCATTTTAAAGAAACATTTGCACAAAGTATACTTGATTCAATGTTAATCATTGAACCAAAAAATTAAACACAAAACAAGAATTTTTAAATTACATTCATAAGTGCTCTCCTTGTTTCTTTCTTTGTTGCACTGTGTTGTGGGAACAAATGTAAGATTTGAGCTAGCAAACCATCAATGAAGAAATCAATCAATGTAGTTATAACTGATGGATAGTTTAATTAATTTTTTGATCATCCTACTCTATAAATAGAGCTGACTGAGTTTGCATACAACACCCATCTTTAATCTTTAATAACAAATTGCTTCTTTAACTAACAAGTAGTTATAACTTTCTTAATGACTGATCAAAACCGAGTCCAAATTACCATTCCTAAAAACCATAATGCCCACAAGCAAGCCCCTGAGTAGGATTTTGACTATCCTCAAAGAACATAGTGGGTTCGAGTCGTTGTTATAGGAGCCAATGATGGTTTAGTTTCAATTGCATCCTTGGTGATGGTTGTTAGAGCTGTCCAAAAAGACGTAAAGGCCATGACACTTACTTGGCTTTGTTTGTCTATTAGTACTATTTAAGTTATAATTCTCCCTCTTCTTGCTCAAATCTTTTGTGGTGATATCTCTTAATGTACTTGATTAGTTCAGTCATAGTCTTAATTTCGTACAGGTTCTTTGATTATAGAATATTATTGTCAATTAGGGTCTTCAGATTAGAGAAAAGATGAAGGTATGATATATATTTGTCTTGCTGCAGTCTCTAATTATCAAAGATGTCGTGAATATATTGGGAGGAGGCTGACCAACAATAGTTGGACATTGCTCTAATTATCTCTAATTAGCGAAGATGTTGTGACAAGCATATGTCCAACTATCTTTTCTATGGCTGCAGATTTATCCTTCAAAAAATAATACACAATATGTGCTCTTTCCTTGGTATTTATTTCACTGTTTCCATTATAATTTTCATTTCTTTTCTTTTCTTTTTTTAATTTGCTGATTATTTGTTTCTATAATGTTATACATGAGTTGATTTATGTGAAACAAGATTGTTTGGCACCTGATAAAGTTGGGGAATTTCGTTCTTGAAAAAGCAAGTCAAGATACCAGGCCCTCTATACTGATTTGTTGCGAGTCTCACCTCTTACCGTTCGTTCTCCTATGCTTTGGTGGTTAATTTCTTTAGTTTATTTCTCAATGGTTAGTCTCCAGCGGTTTTCACTCCAAGTCCAATCCAACAGAAACCCACTATCGTATTACATACAGATTGTGTGCTCTTACAAAACTGCCCTATTCTTTTGTCCACAACCATTAGCACACACTCCTAATAACTAAGACATCACAGTAAAATTTCTTTGTTAACGTAATCGAATAGACCTGGCAGAATATAGTTGGACTGGTTTTTTTTTCTCTAACTTCTTTAATGACGATTCAGATTCTATATTAACACTTGACTAATAGTATATGAGCTTCCTCTGTTCTTTTTCCATCATAAAGTTTTATTTTTCCTTGCTGCTTCTGAATTATAACTTGATTCATTTTATTTCCAATCTTTTAACCTATTAGGTGAATCAAGAAAATAAAAAATGTTGGACGCATAGAAATAAAATAAGTTTTATTTCTAAAGGTAAAAATGACAATTTGTCATAGGTAGAAAGGAAAGAAGTGGCACAACTTCATGATCAGTTGCAGAAGAAGTTGTCTACATAAATATGTAGAGAAATCTGAAATTATCTTTCTAATAGTTGTGTCTATGTGTCTCTTATAACTCTGATTTAATCCATCACTTAAGCGATCTGCGGTGGTGATCTTTCCACGTGTTTTGTTGACCTTTTGTATATCAAAATATTGTTTGAAACTTTGTGAACTCCTTATTTGCTTTTTATGTTGTTCCTTGTTTATCTTCTTCATTCCACTAGCTTCTGTAAATATGCCATAACCATGAAAGTTTCGATCTTGATTCTAAACATAAACCTGACGCAATAATTGATTGAGACCTGAAACCTGATCCTGACACAATAATTGATTGAGACCTGAAGTCTGATTCTGTTAATCTTTCTGGCTGTTTCACGGTCTCATGCTTTGTTTGTTTATTGGTGGCTGAAGTAGACCTGTTAAATGTCTGGAAAGCTTTTAATTTCTAAGTGAAATGGCAAACATATTATGGGATGAATATGGATATGTGAAAGTTGCAGATTTTGGACTTAGTTAGCTGATCAAATCTACCCAAACTGTGAAGGAAGATTGACCATTGAAGTGTCAAAAGGATTCATGTGCGTGTATTGCAACATTTTATGCCATTAAAGAAATATATCCACACTAATGATTTGTCACTGCGACACTGCCTACTTTATAGCATGTTTTAGTTACTCCTATGTTTACTTTCTTTTTGCTAAATAATATAGTATATAAACAATTGGTTTAGGTTCAAAAAGTTCTCATGATTCTACTGTAGTCAATCAATAGAGGGATTGGAGCACTATATATTTTGTTTAATCGTGTTGAACTAATAGTTGCAGCTTCTACAATTATTTATTCAGTTAGATGATAAATATTTGCAAATAATTTTGAGTTATATAGATTGTGTAAATTTAATATAAGCTATCAATCTACCTGATTGTGTGAACTTTTTGTTGTTTAATTTCAATGTACAAAGAAGCATCTCTTGTCATGGAAAGTTTTTTCGATTGGTTGTGGATGAGGGACTTGATTTGCTATGATCGTGAATAATTCTCTCCATATGAGCTATCTTTGAAATTGAGTTAAGCTAAAAGTTTAGTTTCCTTACCAAGTAATGTTTGTTATGTGTAGTCTCAATATTTTTATCGTCCTGTCAGTTTAAATGTATGAAATGTCTTTTACTCTATTTACCAAGTGTAAGAATAAATGCTACACTAATACAAGGAAGCTAAATTCGTTGGGCCCGTGCTTAGCACGGGCATATTATATCTAGTATTCTTATACTACTCCTTGTTAACAGCGGTTCAAGAACGTAAATGTCCCTGCTTTTATGTATGTGTGTTACAAAAATAATCATAGCATAAAGTTTTACATAAGTAATATTGAAGACATGATTCAAATGGCCACGCCCAACAAAAAAGTGTTCCGTTGGGCGTCAGTGCTTTGTCAATCACACCCACTGTCCATCTCCAACGGATCCGTCTAACAATGTCATCATTCATCAAGCTAAGTGTACTTGATTTCTACATCGAACAAATAATCAAACACCATCTTTGTGTTACCTATTGTCTCATTAACTTGATTATGTATGTGTGTGTTACAAAAATTTTGTTAGTACTATTAAACTTTTCTGTTACATCACAACTCTTCGTATAATGCTTTCAAGGTGCATTTATTAGATTTTTGACATGCATGAAGATGTTTGGAGGATATTGTAATGGTTTAACATCAACATAATTTAATAAAGGAACGTCAGACATGTTTTAAATATTGCTATCAAATATTAGTTGAGATGTCCACTAATACTAACATATTTGTTGAGCAATAATTCCAAAGAAATTTAGGATTTGATATTTATTTAATTCATGTCTGAATAGATTTTGTAGTCGAAGTTACATAGGAATAAATTTTACAATCTTTACAATATCGGTGTCTATAAGTTAAATCCTCAAACAATTCATTCCACTTGCATTATTGGAGTACTGATATACAATAATGTGAGTTTATTTGTTACAAAAACGTAGTAGGCATCTCCACAGCTAAACCTATGAAGAGGAAAACTTCAGAGCGTCTTCTGCAGGTTCAACTAAATCAACTGCTTTTCAGCTCGAACAATGTATACATATGAAGTAAAAAAAAATAAAGACAAAATGTATACATATAATACAATTACACTTATTTTGAAACCACTTTAGATTCTGAATTCTGAATTCGCCTCTGATCATACGTATAATATGTACTTCCGACCAAAACAATGTGACATTTTGACATAGTGAATGTCCTCAGAATGCAGCTTTCCATAGTGCATTCTCTCCCTCGCCACAATTGCGATGGACCTCCTTCATCCTGTCGACAGACCTGCATATTCCACTGCAGGTCCAATCGAACGATGCAACACAAACGTTGCCTGCCTGTGCCTTCCATTCACAATCTGCATTGACAAGTACTTTTCATATCAAATTTGATAACACAAAGATGAAATTAACTAGTTTTGTTCACAACGTCTCGTTAGACATCAACTCACACACATGTATTACGCTCACTGAACTTTACCTAGTAAAGTCATGAAACTATTTTCAATGAAGACAAAAATTAGTAATTCATATAATCACTTGGTGAGAAATGTCCCAAAGAAATCCAACGAGTAACTAATAATACTGTTATACAGAAGTAAAAAAAGAAGTGTGCTTTACCAGGTGGGGTTCCACAACACAATCTACGATCATCGATATGCTGCACATCGAGTCCAATAAACCAAGCTCCCAGTGACACATCTTCATTTGTATACTTATGAAGTACATGCCTTTACATATCAAGAAGATTATACATAGGTAAGAGGCTGCTCGGACTCTTCAAAAATACTAAAGGGTGTGTCGGGTCTTCCAAAAGCTATGCATTTTGGAGTATTCAACGCGGGTGTGGAAATATGTATAGAGAGTACGAGCAACATAGGAAAGAAGAATAGCTATGCTTTTATTCGAACTTTATTAAGAAAAAGATACTTAACTGGTTTGCTGATATGTAAGTTGCTAAGTCTTTCGAAATGGCATATATTTGTCCAGTAGCATGACGAAAATACTTGTCTCCGAATTTCCAATATTCTGGTTCATGATACCTTACACCCCTGCCATCAAAAACAACAAAATGTTCAAAAATGAAACTTCAAGATTCAATTTTGCAGAAAAAATAGATGTCCTTACTTCCTGGAGAGGACAGGACCAGATTTCATGCACCCGATATATATACGTGGTTTTGTACGATGCCTTGCTAATGTTTCCGCCAGTGTAGCTGCAACAGAAATAAACAAATCAAGCTTGAATTTGCTGTAACAAGTCTGAAAATCCGTATATAACATAGAAAAGTGATGTGTTAAGTATGTCAAGGCAGAAAAATTACGAAAAAATTTGGTTACCTATATTAACATGAACATCATCATCAACCTTGATGTAATACTCAGCATCCCATAAGTTAACAGCAGTGGCAAAGTAAGTTTTCGTCTTGGCGGACAATTCAAGATAACCCTCAATATGATCCTGTTTAAAAGGCAGCAGAGTGATGTATCGTCTTTTTTACGTGTGAATACATCAATTATAACTTGTGATTCACAAGAGTAAAGTGAATGATTAAAAGAAATGTGAGACAAAGGTATTACCAAACGCAAGAAATCACCGTGCTTTTTGTCCTCAGCTTCAATAGCTTTGTCTAATATGCCCCCTAATGTGGCACTGCAGAACAAGTTTGTAACTTTTAAGTCAACATATAAACGTTTATATTGTCTATTAATCGAATACAAGAGTTAATGCAGACAAAAGAGGATAGCATTTTGTGTAATGGTATAGGGACGGAATGAACTTCAGTCAAAGAGCTTAAGATCCTAATAAAGAGGTGTTCAATCAGAATCTATGTTGCTTGGATCCTCCAAAAATATCATTATGCTCATGTCAGAAACTCTAGAAACGCCCACTCAGAAGCTATCAAAATGCAACAGAATTTTACTGAAGTTATTATAATCTATCTACATTATATGAAAACAATTCCGATTATAAAATTAAGAGATAATGGTCAAAAACACACCTGAAGTACTACATTTTCGTGAGTTTCCTAACTGAACTATCATTAACGATGATGATATTTCGACCCTTAACTCAAAAAAACTACCACTATGAAGAAAAGGTCTAGTTAATTGAACAGAAGAGGATGTTCAACAGAAGCAAAATCCCCCACCTATGACCAATAACGAAGCGAATGATTATTCCTTTCTCTTCTTCCAGCTTCCTTCTTTTTTCACCTGTTTCACCATGTTAAAATCAAAAATGTCAAAACTCGGACAAAGAAAATGCCAGCACGAGACGAGTTAAGGCATAGGCGCGATCATGAAACCTTGTGGCATCCATGTAGCGCGAACTGAATCCCTTCTTTTTCTGCTACTAAACGCGGTGTTTATTCCTACCACCATAAAATATTTTCTTTTTCTTCGTGATTCACCCTTTTCGATATCTTCTGATATCGGAACCCCACTAAGAATCGACTCATGAGCTGCCTTTGCTTCAGCCAACTCTATCTCCAAATTTGAAATGGTTTTATCTAATATCCCAAAATTATCTTTGGATACAAGTTTTATATCTTGCTGCTGCAACTAAACAAAAAAGATCAAAGTTAAGATGTTTCATTGAGGTAAATAACAAGAAAATGAACTTTAAGTTGGGAGTTTTTTTCTTTTTTTCCTTTCTATTACCTATAATTAGGAATACTTACAAATTTTGTAATGCAACCTTCTGAAACTAATTTCAATCTTTCAGCTTCAACTGTAGTTGTTCTTGTAATTCCACTTTTTGTTTCAGAAATTATCCATATTCTGCAATGATAAATGCTTA
Source organism: Solanum commersonii (assembly GCA_029007595.1). Taxonomy (NCBI): domain Eukaryota; kingdom Viridiplantae; phylum Streptophyta; class Magnoliopsida; order Solanales; family Solanaceae; genus Solanum; species Solanum commersonii. The sequence goes on from JAJTWQ010000033.1 coordinate 1,788,963, forward strand.
CAATAATGCCAAATAAACATTTCTCTGTACGCAGATCTTACTCCTACCTCGTGGAGGTAGAGACTTTTTTTGAAAGACCCTCGATTGAAGTAACACATATCAAAGTAGATTTAAAAGGAGAAAACAGAAGTAATGAAGATATCGCAAATCTACAATCAGACCTATGTATAAAAGTCAGTTTCTAATCTATAACAACATTTCACAATAACAGTCAAGTTTTATTTTCCTTAAAACGATTTTTCATGTTATGTTATATTCTAATGTTCTTTATAACAGTATTTTGCTATAGCAACCAAAAAAATATCCAGACAAATAATATCGTTATAAATTCGTTTGACTGTATTCCTCAAAACACACCAAAAAAGAATTGATCTTTCAGTCACTCCAAGTTGCAGCAGCCAGAGATAAGTTACAAGTAAACTGCAACAAGTGCAAGAACATGGGAATTAGGTAAAAGCCAAAAGTATCATAAAATGCAAAAATAACAAAATTTAAAAGTTAGTTCATTCTGAATCACTACAATATAGCAAATCAAACAGAAGACTTATAACATATCAAATAGTAAAATCCAATTGACCAGTACTTAAAATGTAACAAATCAAAACAAGAAAAGTGAAATATCACTATAAAAATTCAATCTTTATTAAAAAAAAAGTGATTCTTTTTTTTACCTGTTTGTGAAGAACATTCCAACACAAAAACTTCCAAGACATAGAAAAAGACTCCATTTTTTAGAAACTACACTTCTTGAAGGCCTTTCTATTGCTCCTCTGTTCTTGAAATACATATCAAACACACCCTTAATCAGACGTCTCGTTTCAAGCTTTCCTAGAAAGCCCGCGAATCAAGATTATAGTCAGAGCTTCAATATGACTACCGGACACGAAACACCAAATCTCAGACACCCATAAACCAAGAAAGCTATAATTTTTACAGAAAAAGTGAATCCTAGGAACAAAGTTTGAGGAAAATTACAGTTTATAGCAAGAAACTATTAGCCTATTACTATTACATGGAGTTCTTTGGAACAAAAGTGAAGACAATGAACAGCACAACTACATGTACCAAATTTACCAAACTGTCTTTTTCAAGATTGAGGACCTTTCTCCTATAATGAAAGTGGGGTTCATAAATCATGAGAAAATTGTACTAGTTTTTGCTACAGTGGCTTACATAAATGCCCTTCTTTCTTGAATTGTCAATTTTGTTAAGTCTCCCACATTGGTGGGGAAGGGTACTTTCGTCTTTTTATATGGACGGCAATATAAGCTAACTTCTGAGGTTTAGTTAGAGCCAAATTTTATATCTTTACATGATAGCAGAATCAGTATCATTCTAGTTGTTGTGCTTCACGAATGTACTAGGCTTCCAGCTCTGGGCGTGATGGGGGTGTTAAGTCTCCTACATCAATTGTGATAGGTCCTTTGATCTCCTTATATGGATTTTGTCACTATTTCTGGTTGAGTTAGTTTCAAATGTAATATCCATCAAATATTAAGGGTTAATACATGTAATATGTATGAATAATTTATTCGGAACACAATAAACAAAAGAACTACTCCATATATTATGGTTCGAAACCTATAAATGAAAATTCTAACTCCGCGTCTAGTGAATATATGCTTGACGGTTTGGATTTTAAGTGATGGGGGAATCAGAAATGGGAGAAAAGTTGAAGGGAATCTATAGAATCTTGACATGTGTAATAAGATTATAAGCTATTGTTCTCTATCAAGAAAATAAAATTTCATCTCATATTAGTGTCAGTGTGTGTGTTTGGTATTTTTATGTCTACCTTAAAATATATTATCTTCATGTCCTGTACATTACGGGTTCGAGCCATAAAAATAATTATTAATATTTACAATATGATAAGTTGTCTACGTCACATCCCTTAAAATGCGATCCTTCCCCAAATTTTTCATAAATATGTATGTTTCGTACATCGAATTGACCACCACACACAACTACCATTCCAATGGAACCATTAATTAAACCAACAATTAATAAAGTAATAAGGTTTATACCACTAGACTTATATATATAGCAAATTTCTCAATAATTAAACTATTATTATAGGCCATTTATATTCATTGATTGTGAAATGTTTGAAAGCAAACAAAAATTGAATTGAGCAAAGCATTAAAAATAGTGAAGCAACCCATTAAATGATTAAGAAGAGTTGTTAACAGCACAAACTTTATTTATTATTTCTATTTTTCATTATAGATACCAAAATAGTAACAACAAAGAGATTGACACATGGTCTTTATATTTATTAAAAATCATATAAATTTATTATAGTAGATAATTTATTTTAGTGAGGTGAAAATGTATATAGATTAATAGTTAAGGGTAGCTCAATGCATTAAATTTTTGTTATACGTGAAATTTGACTAACTATGACCAATAAACTTGTATTTAACGTCATCAAATTTGTTTTCACAACATGAATTTGTGACATCTTATATGTCAAATAACAATCCCTAACGATTTTTTACGTACGTTAACGCTTAAGAAAAACAAAGAAATGCATAGCTCCCTTTCCTACAAGTTACATCATCTTATAAATATTGAGAAGTACTGAATATCCTAATAAATCTTATAAACAAATTTACCAAAACCAGTTATATCTATTTGCAAAAGTGTTATTTAAACCAAGACCATATTATATAATTTACATGTTGACCTTAAAATATAATGAAGCAAAAACAAGTTTCGGTTATTAATTTTTTTCTTAAAGGGGGGACAATTAGTTATGCTTTACAGTGGAGCTTGTCACTTCTCCACCATGGAATTAGAGGGACCTTATGTTTTTTTCTTTAGGACTTGTTTGGATAGTCATTTATAACTTCGTTCTTGTTGACTTGATACTATATACACCTCTTAAGAAAATTTTAAAGATCTATTTTATTAAATTAGTCTTATTAACGAGGCTTTGAAAAACTCTGAATCTAACTACTATTATTTTATATAATTATTTAATAATAAGGGTAGTATTAGAAGAAAAAGAAAACTCCCTTAACTTGCTAAAGTAAAGAAATAAAATAAAATATGTATTTTTGTATAAGAATCAAGTGAAATAATTATTATCATGATAATTACACAACCTAATAATTAAAATGTAGTTTCCAAATAGGGCCTAAATTATCCATTGCACTATGACGTGCATAAAAGAAGGCTATAAGTGTAGCTTAATATGTGTGATTTAGTGGAATATTAGAATTAATGGGAGATTAATCACCTGTTTCGTGCAAGGAGATAAGTCAACAATATTTAGTGTGGTCCAAACTCAAGTTCAAAGTGGTCACCACTCACCAGGAATCATGTGATAGATAGTGGAGATTCAAGCGGGAAAAGTAATTATTCACAAGGTAAAAATTTACTCATATCTGGTGTTTATATCTAACGTTGAAAGTAAAATATATGTCTTTCGTACGTAAGTGTCACTTGGACTTGATCATGACTAAAGAAACAAATTGAACTAAAAGGAAAGAGATTAGGGCTTAATGTACTATAAATAGAGGGAAATGAGCATTAGTTATAGATCAAATTGCAGACTGCAGGTTAAGAAAAATGAGATGAAATAGGATATCAAAATGAAACAACCCCCATATATCTGTTTCTAAAACAGCTAAAACTATCAGTTTAGTCCGCAGCATGTTCAAACTCATGACGTGCACCTAAACCACACATCACATGTTGCGTTGTTACCACTGGACCAGCATCCCAGGCGCTTGTCAAGAAATGTACTCTCTTGTTAAAGTTTTTCACTGATCCTAACTTTCCTGCAAATCAAAGGAAGTACGACAAACTGTCCTTTTCACATGCTGCTGTAGAACTCATCTGAAGATTGAAAACTGAAGAAATGCTATCTGCCAAGGGGAGTGAGTGAAAGCAAAAAAAAAACTATCAGGCACGGTGAACCTAAGAATACCACGTAAAGGTAAACGAAAGAATAAAACAATAACAACATACCCAGAATAGTCCCACATACTCCCACAAGTGAGGTCTAGGAAGGGTAGAATGTACGTAGACCTTACCCCTACCTTGGCAGGTAGAGAGGTTGTTCTAGAGAGGTTGTTCTGATAGCCCCTCGGCTCAAAGAAAGCAAAAACACGACATTTATGAAGACATAAGCAGTAACAACAGGAGGATAGTAAAAGGTGAAAAGAAGAACATGCCTGTAAATTCAGAGACTACAGCAACAACAGTTGAGATTTGTGATCTATGCCATTAAAGATGAAAGTTCCAGACATGGGAATGAATTGTCTAGTGATTAGCTGCATAATAGAACTTAGATTACTGCTCCGATCAAACATGGCTGTATATACAGTAAAGTAGAAGTTTCGAATAAAAAGCAAGATTCAAGTTCAAAAATGAAGGAGACACAAACCTTGATCACTTCTTGTGATGCAACTCCTCCAACAAAGGCAGCTACAACATGAAGCTCCGAAGCACCATACCGACACATCTCATTAATAAGGTCCTCTGATATGGCAGAGCCATTGCAACCAAGGTCATTGAGTAGGCCAACAGCTGTAGATTTCAGCCGGGATATATCCTCATCCATCTCACTACCAAGAAATTCTTAAGGTCAGACTGCCATAAATTTACTTTTCCTTAAAAACTTGAATTGTATGGACGAGAAAGCATAAGTCCTTACCCATCAAATTGTCCAGGAAATTTGTTATAGTTTGCAGCAAACCGGTCAGCTGCTCGAAGAAGAATATAAAGACCCGCAGCAGTACTGCCATAAAAAGGGACTATGCAAAAGCTCTCTAATGAAAGACTATTTATGCAAAATAACTAATGTTTGAAAGATCAACAACTGACGTATGAATTCGAGTGCAAAAATATCAATAGTTCAGAAAGAAAAAAAAATTGAGCACCCATTCAGAACACAGAATATCTGATGTCTTTAAGAATGTCAAACTCTTCTTAAGCTTCATTTTGTATAATTGTTAAAAGTATTGTATTAATCTCAGCAACAGGTTTTTATCTTCACATTTCTTTACTTTCCCCCTACATTTACATGCCAGATGATCTACTAATGGAAAGAGAATTGAGAGACACATCAGAAAGCAACTGTTTAACACAAAAATCCAGTTTACACCATCCCAACAGCTAAATTGCTTCAAAGGGTGAGTGTTAATTGTTATTTCCACTCAGCATTAAATACTATAATTCTAGCCAGTGTTTCTTTGCTTCCACATCCAGTTTTTATCTTCATCATGAAAAGCAATTCAAACAAGCTTGGACAATTCTACGTCCCTAATTTTCCGAACATTTGGTACCCAAAGACCAACAAAAGATTGACTATCAAATATCTTTTGGCTGAAAAATAGATGGCAGTAGGGCCGGCTCCTGTCAAACCTTCTGAATTACTAAATGGCTGCAGTTCCAGGTCTATCATAAGAAATATTAAAGTACTTTCTCTTTTCTTTTCCTTTATCCCAGTTAACCATCTATTTACCTTTTCCTCAGCACAAGATGCATTAAGAAATGGCACACAGATGCACCATCAGCATAATTACTATCTGAAAGAACTAAAAAATACTACAATCTTCAAAAGAAATTTAAGATAAAGTGTAAAGAAATCACAAAAATTAGAACAAAGTAAATTTCCAGAAGCAATTCCATCCTAATGCTTGCTCAATAAAATGTAGCTATGTAATCAAAAAGACTTATGTAGTATGAATTACCAACTTCTCATTCCCAAAGCTACTTATTTATTCCTATCAAACTGCCACTAACGCTTTGATTAGCATCACTAGGGAATTTAATCCTAATTTCTTTTTATTTACCTTTATGCTCCACTTCGCTTGTTCAACAAAAGGTGAGCATCACTTGGAAAGTTAGCAGTTTTCAATCAAACCCTGGTAAGCTTAATAACATAGAGGCATCTAGACTAAACCCTGGTTAGCTTAATAACATAGAGGCATCTAGACTAAACCCTGGTTAGCTTAATAACATAGAGGCATCTAGACTAAACAGTGCCTTCATCAAGTCCAGCATGCAGACACCTTAAAAAGAGTGATCCTTCATTAAAAGAACTTGAAGTACTCCTACTTCAACAGAAAATGTCTTAATAACCTAAATTTTATCTTCTAAATCTATTTTTCAAAATTTGGAAGTTCATATGCGACTTCACTAGAAGCCCTTGGGAAAAGGATTTACAAAAAGAATATCCACCATGAAATGGCAGGGGGCTTTAGCTGGGATAGACTTACTTTTCAGGAAGTACTTTAAGAGTGTTGGCTTCTTGCAAAGTCCTGTTATTTGGTATCACAAAACAATCAAAGTATCATGAAAGGATCATGTTGGTTCGAAGAGCTTAAATTATCCCAAGAAGCCCTTCCTACTTCAATTTATATCACGGATAATGGTTCCAACTCGAGGCCATTCGACCACGTCAATCCATATTCCTATGGTAAGCAATTACATACCCATAATCTTCATCTGTCAGATACTTCTGTAACTCTGGTTGGACAGGAGAGTTGAACTCGTCCTCAATGAGCCGATATCTGCAAACCTAACATAATGGAAGATAAAATTTCAATGACAGGAAACTAAAACATCCAGCCAGAAATAATGATGTTAAATGGAGTTTGCTGACAACTAATGGTGGGAATTTTTGTCATCCTAAGAAAAGATGGACCATCATGTCAGCAGTCTTTTCAAAATTTGGTTCCAACAGTCATGATCTTGATATTAACATAAAACATCACTATCATAATATCTTATCACTAACATAACAATAAATTCAACCACCAAAACGATGCATGTAGAAGGAGGAGATTTTAAGATCCCCCCCACCCCCACACACAGCATAGCTGAACACAGTTTGTGAAGCATATAGTTTTTGAAGGACTTACACAAGGCAATATGTGTTCCCAACCTAGCATCCTTCTGCCTGACAGGATCCTCCCCCTGTCACAGCCATATTGAAGGACTTACAAGGCATGTGCCAAGCAAGATAACCCGTTTAATAATTTAGGACTTTTTCTGGATGGCTCCTTAGAATGAACCCAAATTTGACCACTTGCAGAAAGGGGGTTGGAGACAAGAAGAGCTTTGAGAAAAGAGACAAACAGACAGGATCACAGACTCATACCACAAAAACAGCAAGCTTAAAAGCAGAGTCCTTTTCATCAGGGTCAAACAAATTTATATTCTCTCTGTTTCAACAAGAATTCCAATATTTCAATTTGTGTCCTCTAGTAAGTTTTCAATTCCAATATTTCCATTTTACCCTTAATGCATCTCCCTTATAGCAATGATGTGGCATCTTTGACACCACAAGATTCAAAGGGTGTTTTGGTATGTCATACACACATTTAGCTTAAGACCATAAAATTCAAAAATCCTTTGACATCCTTAAACTGCATGTCCAAACTAAGACACATAAAATGAAACCGAGAGAGTATGGCTTATATAGAAAGAAATATGATGTGTTCCAAAGTGTCAAACAGGTAGATTCACGTAGCACAAAGAAGTAATTCTAGATGGATGAACTTTCAAACTAAAGGAACAGAAAACATTAAATGTCCTTACAGCAAGTTTCCTTGCATTTCTACAAAAGCTCTTTATATTTGCCTTGGAGATGCTGGCTGGATCCCTATTAATTTTCTTGAGTAAATTCTTGACCCTTTGCTCCATAACAAGAAAATCAGCATCGGCCTTGGCTTGGTAGGTCTTTTGCAGGTTTACGTACAATCTGCAATAGAGTCAACAGTCCAAGCATTAATAAACAAACTCCCATAAATCTTTTTTTGAGAATGAAACTCCCATATATTAACAAAAACTTAATGAGTTGTGAAGAAACTTAAACCACTAACTCAGTTGATGATGTCATATCTGGTATTGACCCCTCAAGAGGTGTTTCACCACCACCTTCACTAGCTATGAACTCCTAGAGTGCAAGAAAATATATGAATTTAGGGAATTTAAGCAGGTTGTTTGATAAGGGCTACTAAGGAAATGTATTTGCTAAAAAGGAAAAAGAACGAACATTTTAACCAAAGATGAAGAGAGACAAGGTAATAGTTTTGCGTGGATACTAATCACATCATATCATCATATCATATCGTATCATATCGTATCATATCATATCATATCTCATATATATATATAAAAGAGAACCTTAGGCCCGCTTACGTGGCGCCACCACAAATCAGAATTCCCTTTTAATTTATTTATTTACAAAATTAGCCTTCCCTTTCATGAAAAGTTGCGACTTTTATGAAAAATTGAGACTTTAATGAAAAGCGACTTTAACGAAAAGTTGCGACTTTAACGAAGAGTTGTGACTTTTATGAAAAATTGTGACTTTTATGAAGAGTTGTGACTTTTATGAAGAGTTGCGACTTTTATGAAAGGTTGTGACCTTTCCGAAGGGTTGCACCTTTTCCAAATAGTTGTAACCTTTCTGATAAGGAACAATAAACATTTGTTCACACTACCCTTTGTTGTCTATAAATAGAAGGATTTCCTCTCATTTTAAGACAACGAAAATTCTGAACTTCCTCCTCTTCTTCTTCTTCTTCACAATTAAATATTTGTATACTTTGCTCATGATAAGTGGCTCACTGACACTATTGCTTATGTTACAGATCCGGGTATGAATTTTTACAATCATTAATTTATAATTTATGCTTATGTTATTAAGGCTAAATGATAAGATGTAATAATTTTCATTTTCCTTTACATTATTAATGTTTGTTACTACGTAATCTTGTATGTAAGATAATATAGTATTTTAGTTTTAATGTCTGATAGGTTTTAAGTATTAGTTTATAAATTCCGTGATGTTAAATTCCGGTGATTTTACTAGTAAAATAATGAATATACAAATTAGCATATAAACCAATTAAAAGAATAACATGAACATAGGGAAGATAATTTTTCACAAAATCTCAGTTAGTTCCCAAATTAAACTACATTTGTCTAATCCATCTAGTAACTCAAAGTTTCTTGTGCAAATGCAGAATAGCAACAAAGACACATGAGATTGAAAGGACCATCGCACTATAGAGGATAAAGCCAGAGCCTTAAGCCTATGGATTGTTGCCACATTACTCAGATGACAAACTTGGCAAAGGCTCTTCCCTCCATCCCCTGCCTCCCCCGTTGCTCATTCGAAAGGATAAACACAAGCAAGATTTAAAGGAAGAAACTACTACAAGCAACCTCACCAAGAGAAGAACCAGCGGAACTGGTACTTCCAAATCTTTGCAATCAACTAAAAGCCATCAAATGTATGGACTAAATAAAATGTCTATTTGTTATTTAGAGCTAAAGAAATGAGCAAGAATAACAAAACATCAGCAAATGTAAAATCATGATTTAGTGGACCTATCAACTCTGCAATTCTTCTATTAATCAAGTTAAATCAACTAACGAACCTGCAATAATTCCAGAAACTGTTTCCCAACTTCTTTCCTGTGTGTGTATGCTTTAATTTTTTGAGAAAGTGTAAGTTACCTTCAGAGCTGCTACCATCACCCAAAAATCAGATGAATTGAAATCAACTTCCGAACAGCTGTCATTAATAATCTTCTGTAAGTTTGGACCTAGTATACGAAAGAGAAAACTCAATTACAAATTTCCGATCTCATCGTCCGGTTCCAAATTCAGATTCCACCTAACTAAATTAAAATCAATATAATATCAAGTTTCCAGAAAGTATTCTTTACTCCGTGAGTATTCTTTTTATTTGATGAACTAAGATCTACAGTCCAATGATACCCTTACAAGTTTAGAAAAAGAAAGTTTCTAACCCAACTCTAGACCCACTTATTTTCTAGGATATGTATCAATTCAAAGACTTTTCCACACAGAGTTATCCTCTTGCATTGAAGCAATTTAACCAATCAATCCAAAAAAATTAAAGACTAAGACTACAATGTCCGTCAAGGCATATAAAGTTGCAACTGCATGTTACCCTAATTAGAGAGTTAGCAATAAAGAGAAACAAGATGATGAATACATAAAAACCAATATAAATTCATAAACCATCTCCAAGCAGCGAAATCTAAGCAAATCATGTATATTGGTGTTTAGCAAAGCCTCTCCAATTTATTTATTATTTTAGTCATAGCAGAGCCTCCTGAAGTACAAAGACAGAAGGTTTATTTTAAAATTTAGTAACATCGTAACTGATTATATTAAATGCCGCATCGACAATACACCAAAAGCATGTTTCTCAGTAAATTGAAGATGTCCCTACCTCAACAATCATGAGAACTAGTGGCATCATTCTGATAAACTAAAGAAAAAGACAATCAGAAATGGACAAGTAATATTTTGGAAACAAAACAAAGTAAAAATCTATTCAAATTTCGAGAAAGAAATCAGATAATGAATTAACTGCTGCCAAAGATAACATGCAACTCTAGATTTAGACACAAAATTAGGTGAAAATATTCATTCATTAAGCAAAGACAAATTTCCCCATTATTCAAAAAGAATGGGAACCAAAAAATGAAAGATGTGAAGCAGCTTCACTAGAAATTGGGAGTTTTTGACATATATGAACAAAAAATCATCATCTACTAAAATTCAACTCTGGTTATTAGGCAACCCTCAACTTGATGTTGCAGGTATTTCAATGTAGCTTCCTACAGATTATAGAGATCTCACAGAAGAAAATATTCAAATTAATTCTCTTACTATGAATTTTTTAAAATGTCGGGGAAGCTGCATAAGATTGTGCCAATAACAATAGTTAAATTGAAGGTTGCCTAAAGCAATATATGAAAACATAAATCAGTTATGGATGTTAATAAATGGACTGATGAGAGTTCTTTTTCGTAATGCAGGTGCAATGACAGTCAAACGAAACTGCTTCCCAGATTAAGGACTCCACAAAACCAGGGTTTGAACCGTTTAGAATCCATCCCAAAGACTCGACAAAAATATAAGAAGTCACCACTAATATTAGTAGACAAGATGGAAAAAACTAGTTTGAGTTTCTGATACAGCACACAAATCATAGATATACTTACCAATCCCTTGTGGGGAAAAGACCTTAAATGATGCTTCCATGGCTTCTTTATAGTTTTCTTCATCCACCGTGATCATCTTGGATTTAATCAAATCCTAAGACATTTAATAAATTGACCAAATCATTAGATGGACCAAAATGGAACAATTTAGGATGAAATGTAAGAAGGATTTGACAAATATATGTTTCAACCTTGAATTGTTTTTTCTCTTCTCTGGTAGAAGGAAGCTTTCCACCATGCGTATTTGCCCATTCCTCTGCCATCTTAACAAGGATAATAATATATGGTGTGTGTTTATGTACTACAGCATCAGTTGTGTTTAAGTCTACTGTCTCTGCAAACCTGCGGTCATAAGAATGAATGAAATCAGCCCCTTTCTTTATCTTTTTCCTCTTCATAATGAGGAAAATGTATTTGTGAAAAAAGGAGAAACAGTGAAAGCTCTGAGGAAAGGAAGGAGCCCAGTAGAAAGACATCTAAATGCATCACAGGTATGAAGTTTGGCTTTATGCCAAGAGACTCCTTAAAAAAATATATCAAAACCCATAAATAACCATCCAGGTTTGCAAATTTTGTATTACTGTTACTTATATGCACCACATTGCTAGCAGAGATGGTTCACAAATCTTATAATTTCTACCATTACCAAAACCTTAATCCTCAGCAGCATATACACAAACTAGGAAACGACAAACCTCCTGAAAAATACAGAGCAAGTTATACCACTCTTCCTTAGCAAAGAAAGAAGGCTTTACAAATGCATCTGATTATTTCTCATGTTGTACAACCCCTCAATGGTTTGAAACTTCTAAGGTCATCCGAACATCAGTAAGATGTTAATGGTATGTGAATCATGACTAGATAACTAAATTATACAATTTTTCAGGAGCGTTTTATTTCAACAAAAGAAAGCCCGGTAAGGAAGATATTGGGAGAGGGTGAACAGATAATCTAGTAGAATGAAGCTTTTGAAACAGAAGACACTTATTGATCTCAAATTTTAAAAAACAGACATCCAAAAGGTAGACAAAGTTAAACTGCTCACAGAAGCCAAATGAAGAACAGGGTCATTCATTTTCCAAAGATAACAGCATTGCAATCATTCTATAGGAAGACATTCTGCCAAAATGAGTGCTCCACGTAAGAGCCACAGCCATTTTCCTATCCATTTGGGGAAAGCTACTGCACCCAATATCCACTTATAGAAATTTTACCCTACACTAGAGACCACCTTCAAACCTCCCTGCTAAGAGGAGTCGCATTGTCCCAAAAGATAATCGATCAACTCTTGCTCAGAAGTTGTCATGTAATATCTTTCTAGCAACTCCCTAAGGGATCTTAAGCATAAAGTAAAAGTAAAGGTAAAGCAAAAACACATGCCTGAAATCTGAAACGGATCTGGATTGACTCTTAGGGCACTTCTAGATGCAGTTAAATGTCAGCTTAAATAGAGGATTCTACCATGGGAATAAGGATGATAATCTACCACAACCCTTTTGACATAATCATGTCCTTCAGACAGGGTTGCAACTCAAAAAGATGTAAAGAACAGTTGAGACATAAAGGAACCCTATTTTATGCTACGCCAAGAATATGGTGGGAGCAACTGCAATTTGGAAGTAAGGTATGTATGTTATAGTCCATACTCCCTGGCATATGCTCCATATTCCTCAAAATTATCCTAATTGAAACATAAGCCACAAGAGTGTTGTTTCCCATAAAAAAAAAAACGCCACAAGGGCGTTTGTGTTATAAATAAGAGATATTGTTAAAGTGAACAGATTAGTATCCATTGTACAACAACTATAGCATATCAAGGCACAGAGGAAAGCACAAAGAAACAGCCAACCTCTGAAGTTCTGGCCATGGGTCATTAAGCCGTAGATCATCTAAGAAATGGTCAGGCTTTGATTCAATTACTGTATGTTCCTGCAGATAGAAGAGAACCAATGATTTAACATAAATGATATCACATTTGATAAGAGCTCTATCAAACAAACACATTGTAACTTCCTTGCTCGTTCATTGTTTCACTCTATTCCTATGGCTACATGGTTTTCTTTTTCTACAACAGTAGTTCCTCGTATTACAATGAATAGATCCTCACAAGATCCATGTCAATGTAGTCACTGGTGTAGACCCACAAGTTCTCTATCAATACAGATTTCACAGTTAACAGCTAAGCAGCAATAAGACTACCTTCACACTGATCCTGACAAGACCCATGAGGCCATATGATCGTGCAAATATTAAAATAATATTTGCCTCCCGACAGATTCGATCCAATTTCACCATGGAATCTTCAACCAACTGATATAGAACAGAAAAGGCATAAGATGAAATTGTCAGAAATTCCAATGCACTGCTATCTGCTGATAGACAATTAGCCATGTTATGCAATTTAAATGATCAGTTGAGCTGGATGGCAAAGGAAACAGATTGTTCTTTTGCTTAAACCTTTTTGTATTTCTATTTCTTTTTATTTTATTTTTCAAAAGATATCTTTTATTTATTTATTATTATTTTTTTGGGGGTGGGGGTCTCATCTTGCTTCCCAAATTAAAGAGTGGATAAGCTGCTGCTCATAATTATGCAGATACCAAAACTAATTGTTTGCTCTTTCAAATCAACACGGCCCTACATCTTTTGAGAAGGAGACAAAAGACAAATATCATTTAGTCAACATAATTTTGAGTATTGATCGACATACTACAGGGACACTTAAAAATCTACATACTACACGGTAGATAAGATGTGTTGAAATGATTGTAGCTCATAAATTGCAATTCAAGAGGCATAGAGACTCTTCAAATTTGAGATGCTACACATAGAGACTCTTCAGTTACAATCAAGAATGAGACTGTAACTGAAGTTCTCTCAAAATAAATACGGAAAAAATGATAGAATTGGCCAATTGGGTGTGTGTATACTAATTAGACTTTATGAGGGAAATGTGTATTGGACAATGAAATATTGGAGACAAACCACTCTAAAATTCTTTTGTATGCATGAAAAAAATAAGACAAGAAGATGAGCATACTGTATGACTTCTTTCTTATGGAATAGAAGACAGACCTTGAAGAACACTAACCCATATGCTATTTGCCTGATTGGCGACAATATCTAATTTAACAATTTCATGTTGTAGAATTACCAAGAAATGTGGCATAATGTAAAGACAACATGTTCAAGTGCTTTCTTTTACCATATGCAGATAGGCAGGGTTTTACGATAACAAAATTTAAGTTAAAAGAAGTGGGAATGCAGAATCATGCCAAGATCAAATTGTTTTTATGACTAAGATAATTTGCGTCTCCAGACCTGTGTAGCTATGACCAAGGTAAACTGAGAAAAGAATGATGGATTAGTCTCAATTAGTTCCTCTGGATGCTCTTCTATAAACTTGGCTTTAACAGCATCATTTAACTCTTGAAGAAATGCACACACGCACTCTGCCTTAGACTGTCCAACACTTGATTCATCAACTACCAGAAATACAAGAGAAAAATAAGAATATGGAGAAGGCAAGGCTTTTTAAAACTGTAGATGCATACACACAACAGTGTAACATACCCATAAAATTATTTCCAAGATCACCCACTTCAACCTTAGAACCATCAACAATAGTGATGCTTCCCACCCCACCAAGAACAAGATTTTTCAAAGTTTCAGAACCAGTTGGACCACAGTTAAGTAAGCAGATACTGGCTTTCTCCAGTGCAGCTTGTCCTTTCTCACCCCATATCCTGCAAAACAGCATCAGTATTATCTCTACCCCAACCTAGAAATTTAATTGTCAAACATGTGAATGCAGAGGAATGGTGTATTTCAAGTTGGAATCTGCAAACATCCATGAATACCCATAATAGTCATATGATATAAAACCCTTGTTTTTGAGGCCATATGATATAAAATTTATCTCTGTCTCTGCCTGGGTATAACTATTCTTTGAAAGTTGTGAACATTTAAGTCACATATGTACTTGAAATTCATAATTTGATCAATTTAACTTGCGTCCAAAAAGTAAAGTCTGTGACAAAGGTATCAATGTTGCATGACATATCTCATCAGGCATTCCATGAGATAGCATTGCAAGAAAATTTATGATGGTCATCAAGAACCAAGAAACATCATATTTTCTAATACTAGACTAACTCGGAGATTAGGATAGGAATGATCATCCCTGATCCATTCCCTGATTGGACTTTTCTAATACAAAAAAGGGCACGCATAAAGCAACACACACGTATCTGGATACACACATGGAAGAGCTATTTGATGGCTACACACTACTGAAATTTCAAAGGGAAATGAATTAATCTTTTCCAGAATTTACAGGTCAATCAACTTTGGCCAAATGAGAACTGACTATCAGGGTCATCAAAGTCAACTGCAGTACCTCATTAGTCATCGGATAATCGGATAACATTTACACATCTCTAACAAAGAAGGAGAGGCTTCCGCAGAAAAATCCTTTATTCCAACAAGAAAAAGCTTTTTTGATTCCAAATGTATAGCCAAGAAGCTCTCCGAGGTTCTTTCCAGACGGAAGCAATCAAATGCAGCCAACATTAGCCATTGGTTAGCACTAAAAAAATCAAAGCAACTTGATGGGGAAAAGTTACCATCTGTTGAATCGTGTGAATTTCCTAATGTAAAAGCTTAAACTATTAGAAAAAGTACACTTATATTTATTTATTTTAAATTTGAAACATTTCCTATTATGACTGGATCCTATTCTTTTTCTTGGCCAAGTATGCGAAGACATTTATTGATAAAAGGCAGTTAAACTTGAATCCAAGACCTTTCTCTCCTCTAATATCATGCAAAATCATGTAGTAGGTAGGGAGGAAACATGTTCCAAAATATATATTTTAATCTTTCCATGTTTGGTTGGTCAAAATGTTTTGGAAAACATTTTCTCTAGGAAATTCCTTTAAAATGAAGAAAATGACTTCCCTAATAAAAGTAGGAAAAACAAACTCCAAAAGTGACATTCCAAGTTCATTGTCTCCACCCCACCTACCCAACGCCTCCTCCCCACCACCCCTATTTCCCATCTCATGTCACTCCCATATTGTATTGCTAGATTACATATAAATACTCATAGGACAATATTTTTTTTTCCTTACTTACCAAACACTGAAAGATAAGTAAAAAAAAAACATTTTTTTCCAAGAAAATAATTTCCTTCCTATCAAACACACCCTTAACACATTAAAAAACCAACCTTGCCTTTCCACTAATAATTCATCTCATGCCTTTTTCCACTTAAATACCAAACTTTTTCACCACTGAAAACTTAGAGAACCAAACTTCTTCCGCAAAAACACAACTTTACACACTATTAAAATAAATGACCCTAAATATACCCAACCTCAACTAGCTTGGAACTGACTAGCATTCAATTGATATTTCATCAGTATATTTTCGCACAACCGTAGCATATCACATAAAAGAGAGGGTTTTTCTCATTTCTACTACTAAAATTTTGAATTTAATCCAACTATATAAGAGCTACACGTTCAGTGATGGCGTTCATAACAGAACTGAAAGCAGAAAACATAGAGTATACTCAAAAATTCACCTGAGCTGACGATCATATTTGACTTTAGGTTCCGCCATTGTTGTATGTATGAGAAAAATTCAGCTTGCTTTATACGCTAGAGGAGAGTGAAATACAGAGAGTGAAGAATAAGAAATTTTATTTAGAAAATGGAAAAATTGGAATTTCTTTGACATTGTGATGGACCCGGGTCAGTTCAATTTGGGCCTCGTGGGCCTTGACCCGGCTTAACTAAAACACAGAACAACTTCAGGAAACGATATTGAAATTTAAAGAATTGACAAATATAACTTGACTAATAATATCAACTCTTAAAGATTCTAAGGGTATGATAGAAAAGCTTGAGAAAGTGAACAATCCTTACGTAAATACTTAACGAGAGATTGAATTCTAAAACACTCAAAATCCACAAGAATCGTACAAACATTTATGGAGTAAGCATGGATAAATTTTCTCTTTGAAAAATGATTCATGAATTCAAAAAAAATATTGAAATAATGAGTCCAAGATAGATAAGATGAAAAGACTTTTAAATGTCACAACTTAGATAAGATTTGAAGCATAGTGTCATGACCCACCACATTACTTGAACAAGTATCACACGAAGTATTAATAAAAGTCTAAATCCGTGGCAATAGTTCCTCTAAAATCATTATTTACATTAAAGGCATATATAAATACATTTTACTATTTTTATTTCGAATTTATATCTACAATTAACATGTACATAATTTTTTTTATTTATATACCAAGCAGAAAATAATTTCAATGACAAAATTTAAATAAAATAGAAATGGTGCATGGTTCTTTAGAGTCAGTTTTTATGAATAATATTAATAATTAAATAGTTAATGTAATTTCATAGGTAAGATTTGAAGAAGATAATATGTATGTAATTTTATTTTTATTTTGTAAAGACAGAAATATTATTTTTGATAAATCTCCGTTTCAAGTAACATATATAACAATAATATGAAAAAATGTATAGTAATAATAATAAATAATTAGTACGATAATAAAAGTAAAAGAAAGCAACATGTAATAGATAGTAAGAGAGTAATCGCATAATACTAACAAGAAAAACTAAATATCATTCAATTACTTACTAATCATCTATCCTAATTTTCGATCTTTATATCTTCCAATCAAGAGAATTTGATAATAAAATAATTTGCAATCCAGCTCATTCAAGAATGAGAACAATAATATCCACCGATAAAATCGTTTTAATCATAGACACAACACAAATTATTACCTATTTGCATGCAAAGTCGAATGCAATAAGGCACTATATTTAAGACCTACTAATCTTCTATCCTAATTTTCGATCTTCATATCCTCCGATCAAGAAAATTCAATGATAAAATATTTTACAATCCAGCTCACTCAAGAATGAAAATAACAATATTTCACCGATAAGCTCATTCTAATCTTAGACACAGTACAAATAATCATATGCATATGCATGTGATGTCAAGTCAATAAAGCACCATATATTATACCAACCACCAATCCGACGTGTCAATTAATTATCCTTATCAAACTACTTGCTAATATCTAAACTTCCCAATGGATAGATGATGAAAAAGGACAAAAATATCCTTCGTAAAATACATATACATATCATATCTTGTATAATCATCTCTCCGCAATAATTTTTTGCCACAAATTCCTTAAAGAAAAAGTTTCAATCATCAAAATTCTAAAGGATATTCTGTTCTACACTCTGTTTTTCCTCAAAATCACAGTCATCATCTTCATCTTCATTTCTTCCATTTTTGTTACAGCAAAAAATGCTCTGTTTTCTTCTTCAATAATTATACAGCACACGACCCTTAAGCCGCCTCCACACGCCCTACCCATACTACCCCCCACCCACCCCACCAAAATACCCATTTGCCCCACCCACCTACCTATTTCGTCTACCAAATTATTGTACTATATATATAGAGGCTTATGCAGTAATGTACGTTTCTTCTTCTATTCACATCAAACCAAATTTTTTCTCTTCGTTTTCGGTATCTAAAACTCTTTCTAAATCCTCTGGTGCTTATTGCTCTAGTGGGTATTCTTCTTTGGGTTTTTCTTCCACTTACCGATCGCCGCGGTGGAGCTACGGTGTTGATTGGAAATCTCCGATCAGTCTTAAAGCTCAGATCAGAACTGCCGCCGTTACCCCTGTTCTCAACAATTTCCATCGAAAACTCACTACCATGGGTAATTCCGTCATTTCACTTCACTGTCACTGTTTTTCATTGGATTTGTAAAACCAAAAACAAAAAAAGCTTTCTTTGGGTTTGCTGTAAACGTTACATTTTTTTTATTTTTTTCAGATTTATACTAATGTTGTTTGTGATTTGTGAAGCGTTGGGTGAGAAGGTTGTATTTGAAAAAAATTCATTGGATTGTTGTGATTTGTAATTATGAAGTCTTTCGATGTTAAGGTTTATATAATGGATCGGTGTGATCTATTTTGTTCGGACTCTTTAAAAATGTTTTAAAAATGTCAATGGGTGTGTGGCATATTCTCCGCAAAAGACATTACTTTTGAAGAATCTGACACGGTGTAGATTCGAAAGTGAAGAGTCTGTGGAACTTGGCTTGTGATAATATTGTTGTTAATGATACAGAAAAGTGTGGCGTAAAAAGCTAGGATCTGTTGAATGGAATCATGGAGGATGGATCCACCAAAAGCTAGAAATAGTTAAGCTTTTTGGCTTTTATCAAAATAGAAAAAAAGTGGACCAGATAATTTCTTTTTTATTTTAAATACTTTTCAATGAGACTAAGGTGGAAAATTGAATGATAGATGATATTGACCCAAGATATTTGTTCTTTATACATTTGTATTTTTTGTTTGGATATTTCTTTAAATGATTTAATATTGTTTCTGATAACTTTCAAGAGCTGCTGTCAGTGAATGACTTGTTAGACATTTGATCCCAAAAGAAAATCAAGAATCTGATACTGTTTGTTTAATGGATTCAGCTTCGGAGAACCCATTTAAAGGCATCCTCACCAGTCTTCCCAAGCCTGGAGGTGGTGAATTCGGAAAGTACTATAGCCTACCTGCTCTGAATGATCCCCGAATTGGTAATTTCATCAGACCTTTGATATTTGTTATATGTACTACTACTCTCTTTTCATTTGTGTTGTGAATAAATGACATGTTCCATTGCTTGAATTTGTTGATCTTTATCTTGTCACTTAGAATATCATGTTTCTTATTCGAGAATTATGGTTAAGTCCTTCCGCATGTTGTCTAGGCTTGGTGTTAGACCCCTTCCAAAGTCCTCTTTTTCCGGGGAATCTTAGTAGTTCAGTTGATTGACTACCAAAACTTTCACCTTGTTGGTGAGGGTTCTATTTCCACCGCGTAATCCCCTCCACCCTACCACTATGTTTAGTTACACAAAGTCCTCTTTTTTTTCCCATCTCTTATTTTCCTTTTCAGGTTGAAATTAACGATTTTTGAATTTTGCATTGTTGAAGTGCTCATCACAGTTTTTTGTCGTCTTAGTAAGTTTTAATTTCCAATTTTTTGACTTTTCCTTGATTTCATTATTGTAACAGACAAGCTGCCATATTCTATCAGAATTCTTCTTGAATCAGCAATCCGTAATTGTGACAATTTTCAAGTCAAAAAGGAAGATGTCGAGAAGATCATTGACTGGGAAAATTCTTCGCCGAAGCTAGCGGAGATACCGTTTAAGCCAGCCCGAGTTTTGCTGCAAGTATGTCATGTCTCCAAATTAAAAAGAAAAACAATGCAATTCGAGATGTAACAGCTTTCATCTTAACTGTTTTTGTCAGGATTTTACTGGTGTACCAGCTGTTGTGGACCTTGCTTGCATGCGCGATGCCATGAACAAGCTTGGCAGCAATGCTGACAAGATTAATCCATTGGTATTCATTTCTTTTAAGTTTAGCTGATGTTGGCAAAATTTCTTAAACGGTGTAGTTAGTCACCTTTAATGGTAAATGTTGAAACAACTATGGTGGTGTTTCTTTCAAATTTTTGAAGAGGACTTTCAACCAATATTTTATTTTGCAAGAACTGTTTTTCGACCAAACACCAAGAAAGAGAAGTTAGTTTTCTTGGTGTTTATTTAGAAAAGAGTTTCTGCAAAAAAGTTGGAACTTTTTCCAAAACAAGTTGTTAAATATTTTAAAGCAACGACACCTTATTAGTGCAGTCCATGGATTTTATATTTTGGATATATTATCATTGAAACTCTTCCTTCTTATTTTGTTTGTAATGCTTATGTATCAAGGACTTAGTTATCACTAATTATTATAAGTTTGAGGTCATTGGTATCTACATACAAAAAAATTGAGGTCATTTTTACTGTTCTTCTATTGGTTTTCTGTATCGTGAAGATTCATCATCAGTTATTCTATTGGTCTTTGAATAGATTCTTCGACTTCACAGAAATGTATCTTATTTTTATTTTTTTTGATTGGGTATATTTTCAGGTGCCGGCAGATCTAGTAATTGACCATTCAGTTCAAGTCGATGTGGCAAGGTCAGAAAATGCAGTCCAAGCTAATATGGAACTTGAATTCCAAAGGAACAAGGAGAGGTTCGCCTTTCTTAAGTGGGGTTCTAATGCTTTCCGCAACATGCTTGTTGTTCCACCAGGTTCTGGTATTGTGCATCAGGTATTGTACCTGAAAATTGAAAGGGACCAGCTGTACTGCTGTGCATATTGAATGTAACAGATGTGCTAGACTGTAGCTCTTTTCAAGTTTCTTTTCTTTATACTGTATTATCTTTCTTCCGTAGAGGCAATGCATTGATATTCCTGGATTTATTACCCCTATTTACCCCTCTGAAAAAATCCGTAGAGGCTATGCATTGATATTCCTGGATTTACTACCCCTATTTACCCCTCTGAAAAAAAAGAAAGGATATGATATTCCGGAACTGATTAGCTTTTTGGCACCACAATTTTATTAGGTGAATCTTGAATACCTTGGAAGAGTCGTCTTTAATAGGGAAGGTTTACTCTATCCTGATAGTGTTGTCGGAACTGATTCACACACCACTATGATTGATGGGCTTGGAGTTGCTGGCTGGGGTGTTGGAGGTATTGAAGCAGAAGCTACAATGCTTGGTCAGGTATGAAACCATGAATGCCATAAGGGATTCTGTATCATGCTGAACCTTGGAATAGTCTTCTGTGCTTTTCTCGTTCTGTGCTTCATTTTGATGTTAGGCTTCCTTTATGTCTTATCAATAGACTTCATATTACTTCTTTCAATTAATTTTTTTTCAATGTACTCCTTGATCCAAATCTAACTCCTTTTATTTTGGTCTGTGCTGAAATTTCCACATTCTTTTATCTGAGATTTATCTTTCATGATACACACACAAAAACTGGAATTTGACATTTCATCTTTCTTTAAAAAAGTGGTAAGTGAGCTCACTTGGAATTATACATGGAATTGGACAGTTAGCTCCATCTCAACATGATAATTCTACATTTTTATCTCTTTGAAAAAAGGTGGAAAGTGAGTGCACTTGGAATTTTACATGGATGTTTTTTCACATGGATGTATTCAGCTCTCTTCCTAAAGTTTTGATTAAGCTTGAATGGAGGCTGATGCATTCATGTGTTTGTGTACTTCTTTTGAATTACAGGCAATGTATTCCCCTTGACTGTAAGAGAACAGAAACTCCTTGTGGATCTACCATATTGCTTGGTTCTTTAAATTTGTTATACAATTCTGGAAGTCCAGTTGTGTCTTACTAATTTAAGTAATTATACTAAAACATCTGAATTTATACTGAAATTTCAATGTCTTTCTTTCTAATGCTACTTTCTGGATACTTCCAGCCTATGAGCATGGTGTTGCCTGGAGTTGTTGGGTTCAAATTATCTGGGAAATTGCGCAGTGGTGTAACTGCCACTGACTTGGTCTTGACAGTCACTCAGATGCTGAGGAAGCATGGTGTTGTTGGAAAGTTTGTTGAGTTCTATGGTAAATATGGGGAAACTGGACAATTACTTGCTATAATAATTTCAAATTGGTAAATTGGTTCACCAGAGAAAAACTTGACTGTTTGTTTATCTTTTTTTAGGTGATGGAATGGGTGAACTATCATTGGCTGACAGGGCCACCATTGCCAACATGTCTCCTGAATATGGTGCTACAATGGGTTTCTTCCCTGTAGATCATGTTACTTTGCAGTATCTGAAATTAACAGGGAGAAGTGACGAAACAGTAAGTGCTTAGACACGTGTAAGCATCACACATGAAGATAAGATGTACATTGTTTTATATTTTCTAACTCCTAAAATTTTAGGTGTCAATGATCGAAGCATATCTGCGCGCAAATAATATGTTCGTCGACTATAATGAGGTTGGTCTTCCTTGCTGCCCTCAGCTGTGAGTGTCTCTTATTTAAGTATGAGAATCTCTCGAAGGGAGAAATGAAAGATTTTGGCTAGATATCACTATCCTTCATTTCCCACTGTCAAAAAGAAAATGAACCAATCTGTAAGGTTGTGTCCTTTTTTTGTCTTTACAATATTCTAAAAAACTTGTCATATTCTGATTTCAGCCTCAACATGAGAAAGTGTACTCTTCTTGTTTGTACCTAGACCTTACTGAAGTTGAGCCTTGTGTGTCAGGGCCAAAAAGGTATGTTTCATGTCTTTGTTAAACAATCTATTGAATGTGAGAAACATTGTAAGAACTTTCTAATATATATTTTTACTTTCCCTGATAGACCTCATGACCGTGTACCTTTGAAAGAAATGAAGTCTGATTGGCACTCTTGCCTTGATAACAAGGTTGGATTCAAGGTGAGCAATTACTCTTTTCTACTTAATACCATTGAATCTCTTCGTGATATATGAACATGCAACTCAAACTAATATGAGGTCAACCTTTGAGTTCCGGAAATGCTAATTTGAATTGGCTCTATTCACTGTAGGGATTTGCTGTGCCGAAAGATGTGCAGGAAAAAGTGGTAAAATTTTCTTTCCACGGACAAGATGCAGAGCTCAAGCATGGAAGTGTTGTTATTGCTGCTATCACAAGTTGCACTAATACATCAAATCCCAGTGTTATGCTAGGAGCAGCCCTTGTTGCAAAAAAGGCTTGCGACCTGGGTCTAAATGTCAGTTCTGGTATATATACTTGTTTTTCTTCAATGATTTCTTCGTATTTTGCTAATGTCATCCTGTTGATATCCAGGTTAAACCATGGGTTAAAACAAGTCTTGCTCCTGGCTCCGGCGTAGTTACTAAATATTTGCTCCAGAGGTATTATTTGTAGTTTCTCGAGGGAGTTTCTACTTATCCCATCCTTGTGCGTGCTTGACACTCTGTGAAATGTGGTATTTGTTATGAAACAGTGGGCTGCAGAAGTATTTAAATGAGCAAGGTTTTCATATTGTTGGATATGGCTGCACAACTTGTATTGGGAATTCTGGAGATTTGGATGAATCAGTTTCTTCTGCTATATCAGAAAATGGTAACTCCTTTTGTTCGTTTGTATTTAGGAGTAGCATTGTCTAGTCTGTTTTTAGGTGATTTGACTTATTCTTGTATGTGTAGACATCGTTGCTGCTGCCGTACTCTCTGGAAATCGAAACTTTGAGGGGCGTGTTCATCCTTTGACGAGAGCAAATTACCTTGCTTCACCTCCTTTAGTGGTTGCCTATGCTCTTGCTGGCACTGTAAGTAAATGAACCAAGTCATATTTTATTTATCCTGGGAATTGCTTCTGCTATATATATTATATGCATTATAGCGGGAAAAAGGTAGTAAAAACATACTTCTAGTGAACAAATAAGATGAAAATCTATGATAATCAGAAATGTCGGCTCAGAATAAGAGTCAAATTAGACATGCTGAGTTTGGAATGTGAGTTTATATCATCGTGAAGCATGTTATAACATGTCACACCCCTATTTTGAACTGGTCGAACCAGTTCGCAACATAAATACAGGAACAATTTTTAACAATTAGATGTCTATAGTAATATTAAATCTGCTCAAAGGCAAAGTTAAACATGTTTGAGAAAGCTGGCAGAGAGATGGAAATGTAAAATAGTTGAGGTATCATTAGAAACTCGTGTTAAGTGCAACTACTTAAGTAACAGTTTGGTACCAAATGGGTATAGCGAAAGCCTTGAAGGTGAACAATTTTGGTATTTACTCTTTAGAACCCTCTTTTGGCGTGTTCTATTAACTGATTGATCTTGGCTTCTGTCCCTGTCATGAGCATCTTTCATTAGTTGGACCATCAATAGTTTATTCCGACACAGCTTGGCCCAAGCCGCTGAGTTTCAGCACAAATCTGTTAAAAAAGGGAATTCAAAAGGTAGACTCCAGATTCTAGAATGATTGTTTGCACACATGATTTCATTGTAGATCTAAGAAGATCACGAAAAACCATACGGGTATATCATATGCAATCATCAGCCCATGTTGCTGAGACACTGACTGAAAACTATAAATGATTTGCAGGTTGATATAGACTTTGAGAAAGAACCAATTGGAGTGGGGAAGGATGGTAAGAATGTCTTCTTCAGGGATATTTGGCCATCGACTGAAGAAATTGCTGAGGTATCTAGTTAACTATCGTCTATCTTTGTGCACCTACAATTGATGAAGAAAAGAGTAAACTGAAAATGAGATCTTTCCTTAGGTCGTTCAATCAAGTGTATTACCAGACATGTTCAAGAGTACGTATGAAGCTATTACAAAGGGGAATAACATGTGGAATCAATTGTCAGTACCAGCTACCTCGCTCTACTCATGGGAACCTAGTTCTACGTACATTCATGAGCCACCATATTTCAAGGATATGACCATGGATCCCCCAGGGCCCCATGGAGTGAAGGATGCTTACTGCTTGCTGAACTTTGGTGATAGTATTACAACGGATCACATTTCACCAGCTGGAAGCATCCACAAAGATAGCCCTGCTGCTAAGTACCTTAATGAGCGAGGGGTTGATCGCAGGGACTTCAACTCATATGGTAGTCGTCGTGGTAATGATGAAATTATGGCTAGGGGTACTTTTGCCAACATCCGAATTGTTAATAAGCTGTTAAATGGTGAAGTTGGCCCAAAGACAATTCACATTCCCTCTGGAGAGAAGCTCTCCGTGTTTGATGCTGCAATGGTGCTTTACTCTTTCCTTTTGCTTACATTTCTATTGTGCCATTCTATTCCATATTCTGTTGACATTGAGATGGTCCCCATAATGCATTTCAAAATTCGCAACAGAGTAGTTGATACTTCAGAGATTTTCTATGATTGTAACATTTTTTTATGCATGATACTTTAGAAATACAAGTCTGCTGGGCAAGACACAATAATCTTGGCTGGAGCTGAATACGGAAGTGGAAGCTCCCGAGATTGGGCTGCTAAGGGCCCCATGTTGTTGGTGGGTTTTTTCACCTCTTCTGTTTGGATTTGTGTTGATTTCTTCCTTGTTTCTATCTTATAGGATTTTCTAATCAAGAGAACTGTTTGTTAGGGAATTAAAGCTGTAATTGCTAAAAGCTTCGAGAGGATTCACCGTAGCAACTTGGTAGGAATGGGAATTGTGCCTCTATGTTTCAAGGCAGGTGAGGATGCAGATTCACTTGGATTGACAGGTCATGAGCGATATACCATTGATCTCCCAGACAACATTAGCGAGATCCGCCCTGGTCAAGATGTTACTGTACGAACAGACACTGGAAAATCTTTCACATGCATAGTGCGCTTCGACACTGAGGTATATGACTTTCACATGCGTAGTGCGTTGAAGTTGTAGTATGTTAGATATTGTAATGTAAAATGTTCTACAGTAGAGATCTCCTTTCTCCATCTATTAGGTCTCTTAACATTGTATTGGCTCTTTGATTTCCTTCTACAGGTGGAGTTGGCTTATTTCAACCATGGTGGTATCCTCCCATACGTTATTCGACAGTTGAGTCAGCAATGAAACACAGCATTGGTTATCTACTAGCTACGTTTCTCAGGTAACTGTTTCGGTGTGGAAAGAGGAGAAAGGATCATAAATCTTTTAACGCCATTGTTGGCGAGGTTATTTTGTTACTTCAGTAAGCACTGTCTAGCTAATCTTTTGGCGATGAGTAGCAGTATATCATCTTGTGGGAATAAAGTCAGTCTGGAAATTTGTAAAACTTGCTTTATATCAATTGAAGATTTTGGTTGCTTTTCATGATTTCTTTTTCTTCTTCATCATTTTTTGATTGTGTTTTTTCGAGGGTCTATCGGAGACGACCTCTCTGCCTCCTAAGGTAGGGAGGGGTAAGGTTTTCGTACACAGGGGTATGTTGCTGTTGTGTTCTCCAAATCACATTTTTGTTTTCCTCAAACAAGAGCTAGACTTGTTTGTAGTGAAATAGTTGTGATATAAAATTTGGTACTACTCTCTTTGTTTCAATTTGTGTGGTTACCTATTGGATTTATATAATTTTTATTTCAAAAAATTTGAAGATTTCATGTGCAAATTCTAGTTAAATTTAAATTGTTTAATTTTCAAAAAACATAAAGTGTCAGAAAAATTGGGAAGTATTATTTTATTCAATATTTGATTTGTCTATTGAATCATTTAATAGTATATTAATTTGGTATTGTTTTATTCCTTATAACTTTCTGAAAAATTGAATTTTTGAGGCTAAGATTTAATGTAAACCACCTCTTTATCCAACAAAGGTATGAATAAAGCAGCCATACATCCTATCCTCTCCATATGAGTATAGGCATTTGAGGTTTCTTAATTTAAACACAAGTTGAATGAATATGTGTGAAATGTATGGAGTGTATTGAAAGCTATATCGTTCCGACTCTTCAAAGATATCTCCTGCAATGCAATAAAGAAATTGCTTTTTTCTTAATTAAAATTTTCAATTTTGAAACTTGTGTATGAAAAAATCCTTAATAAAATGCGCCTTCTTTGAATGTGACATATACCATGTAAATTTCAGAATAATTGAATTTCAATAAGGATATTGAATTTCAGATAAAATATCACCCACTAGTGGGTAGTGGGAGGAGTATGTGGTTGCATTTATGCTTGAAATTTTTTATTATATTGTGATCTCTGTGGCTGCCTTTTGTATACTGTGGGGTCATAATTTACCTAGTATTTCATTTCCTTACTTTTTTTCAACCAATTTTAATCCTTTCTTTTACTTTTTCTTTCTTATTTGCATTTTTTTAATGCTTGTTAACTCTTAGCCTAATTTTAGTTTTTTTTTTTAAAAAAAAAAAAAAACTTTGGAACTCACCCATAGTATCTAATATATATTCTTCATTCACTTTTATTTGTTATTTTTTTCTTAAAATAGATATTTATTTTTATTTGTCACAAAATCAATGCATAAATGACACTATTCTTTCTATTTTATCCTTGTGAGTTTTTAGTCTTGAAAATATACATTTGACTATAACATAGAAAAATTAAGTAAATAATTTATGTCTATTAGTCAAATTAATTAATCAAAATAAATTAATTCATGTTCATTGATTGACAACTTAACTTCAAAAAAATACTTCATTTGTCCATAATTACTCGTCCAATTTTTCTTTTTTACTTGTCCATTTTGACAAATCCAGAAAGGACAATTTTTCTACCAATTATACCCTCAATTAATTAATTTTAGAAAATGTAGAACTTCTTGAAAATCGTAAATTTTTAACCAATTCACTTCATAATTAATAGGGGTAAAACGATAAACTGACTATGTCAATCATTGTTTTCTTAATAGGTGTGTCAATTCAAAAGTGGACTAGTGATTAGGGACAGAAGAAGTATTAAATAAGGATGAAATACTCCCTCCGTTCCTTTTTATATGCCATCCCTTTCTATAAACTATTGGACCATAATATTTGTCATTTCATAAAATCAATGTATAAATCACCATATTCTTCTTATTATTCCCTTAATAGAGTAGTTAATTAATCTTGAAAATATATACTTTGTCCAACCTAGAAAAAATAATAAGTAATTAATATTCATTGGAGTACTACATACATTGATTAATTAATCTTTCCATTCACTATTTTATAAAATCTGATTTTGAAAATAAACTCAAAAATTTAAATAGTCATCCAAATGTATTTTAATTTTTGAAATCTAGCATATTCATCATCTATTGAAAAGTTGACTTAAGAAAATATTAAATAAGGGTAGAAGGGTAAAATTACTTAATTTCTTAATGCAAGCGCAATCTAAAAATGTGACATAAAAAGGAACGGAAGGAATAGTAAACTTGCTTGATTTCTTAATGCACGTGAACTCTAAAATAATACTCTCTCCGTCCAACAATACTTGTCCACTATACTAAAAATAGATGTCCAACAATACTTGTCCACTTTATGAAATTCATGGATAATTTTACACTTAGTTCCTAATTTACCCTTATCATTAATTATAGTCATTTCTCTATTACATTTTTCAAAGCATTGTATTTATTATATTCAAAGGGTGATATAGTAAAATTATCCTTCTATTTATAGTTTCTTAAGGAGTGTACCAAGTCAATAGTGAACAACTATTGTTGAACAGAAGGAGTAACATATTTATTAAAGGGAAAATGGACAAATATACCTCCAAATTATTATAAATGATATGCATCTACTCTCTGTCATACTTTTGGGGAAATTGGTGTCCTTGCCATCCAAAAACTAGAGCATATATACCATTTATACTAACAGACATACACGTGTCATAATCTTATTCACTCACCCGATATTTATTAAATATCGAATCGACGGATAAAATTATCCCACATGTCCCTATTTAGTCTTCCGTTAGAGTGGAGGGCATATATGCTCTAGTTTTTGGATGACAGAGACATTAATGTCCCAAAAATATAACGAAGAGTATCTATATATCATTTACGATAGTTTGATGATATATTTATCCTTTTTTCCTGTATTAAATAGAAACGAAGGGAGTAGTTAAAAGAAGAATAGAAAAACAGACACACTTTAATAACTTTGTCCTTGGAACAACCATTAATGCTAGGCTGCCATAAATTTTTACTCCCTCTCTCCTATCATTGTCTCATTTTTTTTCTTGAGTTTTTAATTTAGGATAATGCTAAATGGCCAGAAAAAATTGACCAGAATTTGACATCCTTATTTTAATTTTTGCATTTATTCCATCATACTTTTCCCTCCAAAACAAAAGTAACTTTTTTCTATTTCCCAAACTCTTTGAACTACTAAAATACAAACTTTTTGGCTACCAAGGGAAATAAAAGTGTATTTGTGTACAATTTATGTGTGTATAGTTCATTCGATTTATTTTAAAAAAAAATATTGTTCAATTATTTAAAAAAATTGTAGTTTCGTTTTTATACATTAATATTTTAATTTCTTTTTTATACATTAATATTGTTTTCATTACTATACCATACAAATTATGTTCTACATATATATATATATATATATATATATATATATATATATATATATATATATATATATATATATAATCTACACTCCTTCCTCTACCCCTTCCCGAACTCAATTATGTACACAATGTACCAATGCATATTTTTGAAAAAATATTTTTTTCGCTTAAAATAAATCTCTTTATTGAAGAAGACAATTAAAATTCTCATTAATAATAACTACAAATGACTATCTTATCTACCTAAGATTATACTTAATTATTTTGTAATACAAATTTAGTAAAACATAGTAACTAAGTGTAGATTCAAAAAATTATAATTAAATTTCTCTTTAAATATAATCAACTAAATAGATTCTTTTATATAATGGATGTTTTTCGAGAAAAAATAATGTAATTTTGTAAGTTAGATATTTATAAAAAAAATAACTGACGAAAGACTTTTGTAATTTTTAATAACACGTTAATTTTTTATATTATAATTATTCAAACAAGAATTAACATATATATAAATTGGTAGAATTATTTCACTAATGTTAACCATGAATAAAAAATTAAAGTACTCATATAATACTAATTAAGAGGATGTTTCAAAAAGAATAAATAAAAGATCCCTCAATACCTAATGATCAATTATAATACTTTAAAATAGATGTATTTTATGTAGGATACTTAAATTACAATATGTCTAATGTATGTAAATAAAGTATAGCATAATTAGTATATACATTTTTTAAAAATTATTTTCATTTAATATAGAATTTTCTATTGAAGGAGACAATTAAAATTCATGTTAATAATAGAAAAAAGTAGATTATTTTCCAGTTAAACATTATACTAACTACTCGGTAATACATAATTTAGTTGAATTAAGTATAATTTTCAAATTTACAAATGACTTTTCTTTAAATAAAATCAATGAATAAACTTATATAATTCTACCATGATTAATAGACCAGTCATATAACGTGTGTGCTTTTCTTTTATGAAGAAAATAAGAATATAATTTTGAGAATTAGATGTTTTAAATATGAAAAAAGATATAATAAGACATTTATAACTATACCTCAAATAACATATCAAATTTTGTATATTCTAATTGCTCTAAACAAATTTATAATAACTTATAGTAATTATTAAAATTATTTCACCATTTCTAACCGAATACACGATTAGTTACTTCAATTATATTAATTAAGAAGATGTTTCAAGATAAAAATATAAATAAAAATAAAATTGTATACATATGTATGTATTGTATATGTTTATAAATAGTTAGGCCCTATTCTTAATTAAATAATCAATAAATTCTATTAAGGCATATTTTTAAATTATAAAATCAAAAAATTATATTAACTTTAGTTATCAAGGTTAAAGAGTATATAATTTAAACAATCAAATGATTACAAATAAATATTCTATGTATAACTATTGATTTGATATAACTTAAACAATTATTTTAAAAATATTTAAACATATGATTTAAATTTATTTAAATATATCAATTATAAAATTACTTAATTAGAGGTTATATTAATACTTAATAAATATAAGTAATCATGTTCAAGTTATCAAATAGGCATAACACATGGGCGCGAAACTACAACACTGGTACATGATTCTCTGAGGTTTCTATTAATTATATAACTAGGATCAATACATAT
The DNA here is from genome assembly GCA_029007595.1 of Solanum commersonii. Classification (NCBI taxonomy): domain Eukaryota; kingdom Viridiplantae; phylum Streptophyta; class Magnoliopsida; order Solanales; family Solanaceae; genus Solanum; species Solanum commersonii. The sequence goes on from JAJTWQ010000033.1 coordinate 1,820,599, forward strand.
GAAATATATGATTCTTATAATTTTGATAATGTATTGATATCGACCATGTCTAAAGTGTATTGAATTTTTAAATGTTGCTATTGAAATAATTTTAAATAATATTTAAAATAATTTTTTTATGATGTGTCGATTTCTAACATATTTTTTTATCTTTATAAAAATATTGTGCAAATTATGTTGGATTATTATTATTATTATTATAACTTTACGATCTAAATTTGATATACTTTTGTTAAATAAAGTGGTTCACATATATCTATTGTTACACAAATAGTTCAGATAACTGTTTCCTTGATGGAAGTGAAAATATTGATTTTTCAGAATCTATTTGTTTTAATTTTTTATTAAAACAAAGCTCACATAGAGATATATGATTCATCTCATAAAGTTCAATAATATATTTGATACTTCTCACAAGTGACTTTTTTTTTACTTTTGCTTAATTTCAATCTTAAATATCTTATTTGTGGATATCTTTGCTTATCATTAGCTAAATATTTAATTTTTATTTAATTTCTTATTTTGAAAAGGATGTAAAATAAAAAGAAAGAGTGAGAATGGAATAAAAGAGAGAAAAGAAAAAAAAACTAAAATTATTTTCTTTTGCGGTCATATTTGTAATTTTCTTGTAGTTGTGAAAGGATCGACACATCTATGATAGACTTTACAAGAAAATGAGTTTGAGTTAAAATTATTTTGAATTTAATTTTATGAGTAAGTTTATTTTGTAATGTAAATTTTATATTCTAAATTTTAAATTTTGTATTCTAATTATCAATTTAAATTTTGTATTCTTTATAGATTTTTTATCAGAAAATTAAGGAAGAAAAAAAAAAACTACATATGCATTGGCCTTTGACCATTTCGCAATATTTCTAAAAGAAATTAAAAGCCATGTATGTATGGAAGTTAGAGAAATTTAAAAATTAGTCAATTTACTATGTATTGAAAAACTTTCTCATTTATTGAAGCATAATTAATGAATAAATTAATAAGAAAAAAATAAATTTGACGAAGGGTATAGTTGTTAAAAAATAAATCAGTTTATAGTGTGAAATGTATTTGGGCCATTATGGCCAAATTTTTCTGGCCAAAATGATTTTTCCTTTAATTTAATATTTGTCATTTACTTTTTGATTGATTAATTTGAATTTATTTTAGCAAATTTTAAAGTCCATTTCACCTAAACAAAATTTTTAATTCTATTATTTTTTTTCGTCTTAACTTATATAATAAAGTTCATATTTCAAGAGTTTAGATTTAAAAAAAAAATAATCTGATCATAATATATAAATACAATCTTTAAGGTTTTTCATAAATAATTTATATTTCGAAAATTACATAAAAGAAATACTACAAATAAAAAATTAACAATTTAAATAATATATAAATAATAATTTATTTATTATTTAATTCTCAAAATTTAAAACTATATCATATAAATTTGTAACGACGTAATCAATAAAATATTGACTAAAACTGCATAGTTGATAGATAAAGACTGTGTCTGCTGCTGTGACATCTTCACTAGCATACTCCATTTGTGACAACTAATCATTAAAATACTGACTTAGACTATTTTAAATTTTTAATTTATAAAATCCAAAAATTCTATCGATAATTATAAAGAAAATGACCAATTAATTAAGGCCACCAAGTTTGAATTTGGTTTATGTAGCCAAATTGGAAACTCCGACCACCTCGGAGTGGCAAAATTCAACACTTCCGTTTCTATTTATATAATATATATTATTATTTTAAATTTCACGTTCTTTAAGAAATTAAATAGATTTATCATATAACTTCATTTAGTATTAAGTTGAAATCAAATTTTTAATAAATGAATATAAATTAATTTATTTTAATTAATAAAATTGATCAATAAACATGAATTAATCATTTAATTTTTCTATATTAGATCAAATTTATACTTTCAAGCCTAATAACTCTCAAGGGTAAAATAAGAATAATAATGTTATTTGTGTATTGATTTTGTGAAAATTGAAATGACAAGTATTAGAGAACATATATTTTTAGTATGGACGACGTATAAATAGGAATGGAGAGGGAATCAAGGAACATCTAGTAAGGATGACATATAAATATGAACAGAAAAAATATTAAGGAACATTTATTTTTAGTAAAGACACATTTAATTAGGAACAAAGGAATTAAATGTTGAATTTGTTAATTTTTTTTCCATTGAACATTGTTTTTTCATGTTTTGAATTTGTTTGTGAAAATTCTGTCTCCGTCACGAGACGCGCTGTTTTTATATTCCAAAAATGTGAATCACATAAGCGCTGACGTTTGTTCATTTATTTCTTCTATATATATACACACTCACTAATATTACTACATTCTAAGTTTTTTTTTTCAACTTTATCCTCTTTCCTCAGTCACCGGAATTAATGGCTTCGCCGGAAAACGACATTTACCGGCCATTTCTACAAAACAATGTAACATCATTATCACCACAATTATCCGAAACTCACAATTTCGAATCAAGCAACGAGCTCGAAACTGTGCTATTGGACACTGAAATACCTCTCTGGAGTAAACTCCGATTAGCCACATGGATCGAAATGAAGCTCCTCTTCTTCCTTGCTGCTCCAGCGGTTATGGTTTACATGATTAATTACATCATGTCTATGTCTACTCAGATATTCTCCGGTCACTTGGGTAATCTTGAGCTTGCTGCTGCTTCACTTGGAAATACTGGGATTCAAGTTTTTGCTTATGGTCTTATGGTATGGTTTTCGTTAATGCAGATAACATGTTTGATATATTGTCTGAGTGAGAAAATTGAAGTTATTTTGAAATTTTTGATGAAAATAGGAAGAAATATAGGCGGATTCACGATTCAAAGTTTATGAGTTTGTATACTCGATTCACAATCACATATCTATATACAGTTTATGAATTTCTTAATAAAAATACAGCATATGTGCAAAAGTTACTGAGTTCAAACAAATTTTGGAGTAATCAGAGTTATATTCTAATTTTAGGTGAAATTGTACTATTTCGTGAAATATGTTTTTTTCTCGAAAATTGGGGTAAGGGGAAGAGATTATGTTAAAGTTCAGGTAGTCAATCAACTGAGAAGTAAGATTTTCCGTAAGGTGGGGAGTCAAACTTTCATCAATTATGTGAAAGTTCATATAGTCGAGCTACTAAGATTTCCCGTAAGGTGGGAAGTCAAACTTTCATCAATTATGTTAAACTAAGATTTCCCATAAGGCGGGGTGTCAAACTTTCATCAAGTACGTGAAACTAAGATTTCCCGTAAGGTGGGGAGTCAAACTTTCATCAATTATGTGAAAATTCATATAATCAATCAACTGAGTTACTAAGATTTCTCGTAATTTATGTTCGTATGTTTGTAAATGGCAGTTGGGCATGGGAAGTGCAGTGGAAACACTATGTGGTCAAGCATTTGGGGCAAAGAAACACGATATGCTTGGAGTTTATCTTCAAAGATCGACAGTTCTGTTAACTCTAACAGGAATTTTACTCACCATAGTGTACATTTTCTGCAAGCCGATTCTAATATTTCTAGGCCAAACTGAGAGAATTGCAGCAGCAGCAGCGTTATTTGTGTATGGTTTAATCCCTCAGATATTTGCCTACGCCATTAATTTTCCGATTCAGAAATTCCTTCAAGCTCAGAGCATTGTAGCCCCGAGTGCATACATCTCCGCTGCTACATTAGTGTTGCATTTGGGGTTGAGCTGGGTGGTGATTTTTAAGATCGGGCTCGGATTACTTGGGGCGTCATTAGTGTTGAGTTTGTCATGGTGGATAATTGTTATAGGCCAATTTGTGTACATTGTGAAGAGTGACAAGTGTAAACAGACATGGAAAGGGTTCAGTTGGATGGCATTTTCCGGCTTGCCGGAGTTCTTCAAGCTATCGGCGGCCTCGGCAGTGATGCTGTGCTTGGAGACTTGGTACTTTCAGATTGTGGTGTTGCTTGCCGGCTTGCTTGATAATCCTGAAGTGGCTTTGGATGCTCTTTCTATTTGGTAAGAATAAAACTTCCTGCCAATTATTTTGGATAGTAATTATTTTTGCGAGAAACGGTTTGTGTTTGATCAATATATTTAGAAAACATTTTTGAGCGTCAATTAGTGTTTAATTGAATTTTAAAAAAGTGTTCTAAGTGTAGTACATGCTTTTCAAAAAAATAACTTTTTTAGCTTGTCAATTAACACCTTCTGCTATTCGTTTATTTTCTTCCAAAATTTTGGCTAAATGCCGTACTTTTTAAAAATAAGCATATTTTGAAAAAACAAACAAACACTTTAATTGTTGCAAAAGCTTGACCAAACAAACTATTAGGTTGATAAGAAATAGAGTTGTAAGAGAGAGATATTGTACCAAAACATTTTTTGAATTTTATAATTTTAAATAAATCACGTAGAATGATGAAATTAAAGAGTTACTAAATATATAAAAAAATTCTTTTAATATAAAGTATAAATTAATCAAAAAAAAGAAAGAAGGTAAAACAAGTAAATTTAATGGTCCTTTTACTCTTTCTCAGATTCCATTCCCATTAAAATTGTATCCCTTCCCATTAAATTTGAGTAGATTTGCTTGTTTTACTATTTTTTCCCTATGTTTATTTTTAAAATATATATTTAGTAAGATTGTAAAATCCAATTCTTATACAATCCAATTGGAGAAACTTAAACTCTTGAATATTTACGTTCATGATCTTTTACTCCAATTCTTATATAATTTTACCAAATGAGTAAATCATAGTTTATAAACAAGATATCAAAATATTCTACGGTGCTACATTGATAAATAACATATCTCAGTATCCCTTTTATAAATAAATATTCGTATTTACAAATTTTTAAATATATATAATCTTATAAAGATTGAGTTGTCGAATCTTTTCATATGGTGTAGAGCTGAGCATGAGTCTTTTTATATAAAATTTAAAATGATGAGTCTTTTTTTATAAAATATAAATTTATGAGTCAAGTTTTACATTTAAAAAAAATTGAAATTCTAAATTATAATCTGAAATCACATATCCAAAGGCTGATTTGAGATGATGACTTCATATCGCATGTCCAAACACGAGTTAAAAATGCATGTTAATTTTATCAAGTTTCACGATAAGTATCTTTTTGATTGCACTTATCCTCTTTTTCGTCTTTTCCTTCTTAATGTGGTGTTTTTTTCTTCTATATTTGACGTAGAAAATATTTACATGATTAAATCATTTGAAAAGTAATTATATGTAATCTTGTTTAATTTGGTAATCCAAAACAAATGATAAAGTAACTTGTCAATTGTCATAACATGTTAAATAGTAGTGTAAAATATCTACCTGAACTACGTTTGATCTGATTGCAAATTGTGAAAATAGACTTTTAGATCCATTTTTTCTTTAACCAAACAATAGTGGAGAAAACTTTTTAAATGATTGCATGGAGAAAAAGCTTTAGACCTACTGCTTTGAGTTTGAGCCCACACAAACGTTAGAGTCATGCTTTTAGTTATTCTGTCTAATCCAATTCATCTAACACATTCAAAGTTGTTTGGTACACGGGATAAGATGAAAATAGATGGGGTGGATTACAAGGTGGGTATTCAAAACTTCACTAATAAAGTGAAATTTCAGATGACTAACTAACCAACTGTGTTATTAAGATTTTCCAGAATTACTATTAAACTTATTTGATAAATATGAATTTAACTTAGATAATCTTGTCATTAAAAAGTAAAAAAACACTTAAATTTTTGAAAAACAACTTCTGCTTCATGTATAACTTGTCATGTTCTGTGAAGACAGAATTTTTCTAATGATTTAATCCTTTTGGAAAAAGAATGGTATAGCAATAGAGATACAATATGAAAAACAGGCCTAATTTCAGGTCTGACAGTTCAGCTTATTTAGTACTTATCTAGATTTGTGTACTCAATTTGTACCACTAGAGTATAAATACTTATCATTTTATTTGATTGCAATACTGTTCATATTTGAAAAAGGATTTCAGTTATATATACTGATAATGTAATAACGTTATCACGTGGTTAGTGTGATTTGAAGAGATGATTCAAAAAAGTTTTGATACATATTAGTGAAAAGGGCCTGATATACACCTTGTTACAAAAGTGGTTCATATACATCCTTACCGTTAACACCTTGTTACAAAAGTGGTTCATATACATCCTTAGTTACAAAAGTCAAGTTAACTTCCTTTTAGTCAAAAAGTCAAGTTAACCTACTTATGAACATCAGTGAAGTATAGCAAAAGTACTGCTTAAAGGACGGTTCTTTCATTATTTAGATATAAGTTTGATTATTTGTTAACTGTAGAATCTAAGCTATGTTACAAATTTTCAATTGCTAACCGTTTTGCCTTTCCTTGTGTTTGGTGGTGAATAACTCAAGCATGTCAATTTCTGGTTGGGTCTTCATGATATCAGTTGGATTCAATGCAGCAGCAAGGTCAGTTGTCGTTTTAACGAACCTTTTTCTCATTTTTTGTTACTTTTCTTGAGATTGGCGTTTGAACTAGATAATCTATTTTTTGGTTTCTGCAAATGAATCGGGATACATAGATAGATACCACAACTTGGTCTCAATTGACAACTAAGCATTCTAACTTTGAGAATGCACATCTAGACACCTCAGCTTGTCCCCACTTTGTCTTGTCGGCACCCTACCTTGACGTGTCTAGATGATCATTTTGTAAGTTGGAGTGTTCAATTGACACAATGAAGACGGGTTGAGATGTCTAGATGAGCATCCTCAGAGATGAAGTGTTTAGTTGCCAATTGAGGCCATGAGGCGTCTATCTATGTATTATGCCTTTTCATTAATGTGGACTGCTGCTTATTGGTAATTCTGGTGATACTTTGTTTGTACTATATAATGAAAGTGTAATGATGCTGAAAGTTGGTGTATTATTTATTCTCGATATCTTCCAAGCTTTTTACGCATGTTAGAAATTTACATTCATCAAGTTTATATGCAATAACTAAGTTATTTGAGTTTATATGGAAATGGTCATGCAAATTGCTGAACTTGAGATGTATTTATAAGGATAATTATGATTGAAATGGGGAATATCCTTTTCTGACTTTCTTAAATGTGACATGCTGATGAACAGTGTGAGAGTGAGCAATGAACTAGGAGCAAGGCATCCCAAATCAGCAGCTTTTTCTGTTGTCGTGGTTACATCGTGGTCTTTCATTCTCTCAATGATTGCTGCAGTCATCGTTCTTGCATTGCGTAATCTCATCAGTTATGCCTTCACTGAAGGTGAAGTCGTGGCTGAAGCTGTCTCGGATCTTTGTCCATTGCTTGCGCTTTCCCTCATCCTCAACGGAATTCAGCCCGTCTTGTCAGGTAAGAGGTTTATCAAGCATCCTCTTTACAATTTGAAACCTTATTTGAAACGGCATAATACATAAATGTGATTCGTTCCCATGGTTCCATCCTTCCCAGTAAAACGCGGTGTGTTCGAATTCTGATTTGTGCCCTTTAAATGTACAGTATACTGTGGACAATACACTTTATGATTTGCTTCTGCCACAAACAATTCTTTGAATCTCCTTTCTAGTTTGATCACTGAGAACAGATCAATTTTTCTTATGGACCATAGGTACTATATTGAATTCAGATTTAGGATCCTATATATCGAGTTTTAAGTAGAGAACTAGAGATGGAATAGTTACCTGGACTGTTGGTGATAAATTTCTTGCACGTGTAGTGGAATAAGTGTAGAACATATCATAACAGAATCAATATGACCTCAAATTGGAAGAGTTATGGTTTCAGTGCAAGATTTAGATCTTTGGCACTCGAGTTCCTCAACATATGTCCATATACTAATATAGTATTACTCGATTGTCGAACACTGTCAAGTGGACGATTTCTGACCATGCGCTATAGGCAACACAGTCAACTGATCATTCTTTGAATAAATCAAATAACGAATGACCCTTCAAAAATACACAAATTGAAGACAAATGAAAAACGAAGCACAAACAGAGGAAAAAGATTTCGTTAAAGAAAAAGAGTTGACATTTTTAATTAGGGAATTGATGAAATTGGCAATTGTGGTACTACTACACAAATTCAACCATCTAAGTGCTTCTCTGTATTTAGGTCTGAATACGAACAACACACTCCGATGGTCACTCAACTAATAGTTATTATCTTAGAAAGTCACTATTACTTGAGTGACTATCTGAGAAATCAATTCCTTGCTTTGTTAACACATCTAACGAAATTCATGTACATAAATCTTAAAAGGTGTGGCCGTTGGCTGTGGATGGCAAGCCTTCGTGGCCTATGTCAATATAGGCTGCTATTACATTGTCGGAGTTCCATTGGGTGTTCTTCTCGGCTTTTACTTCAAACTTGGCGCTAAGGTAATTTAACCATTCTCCGTTAACATTCTCCACAACCAAATTTCTAGTCCCAGTCTTAACATTATAGGATAGATAACAACATTATTCTGGTGCATACAGGGAATATGGTCAGGAATGCTGGGAGGTACAGTGATGCAAACAATCATTTTAATATGGATAACCGCTCGAACTGATTGGAATAAAGAGGTAAAACTCCTTAATTTTTCTACTGCCTGGAATCATCCTGTTAGAAGTAGACTACATTTTTCCAAAACACCATTTGGTTACAAAACTTCTTATGTTTATTATAAAGTCATCTCGTTACCTATCTACTTTAAGATCATTTCTTGGAAAAGGTTGGCATAACTACGAAATCAAGTCCAAATATAAGTTAGTCAACAACATACCCAGTGTAATCTCATAGGTTGAGTCCAAGGAGGGTAGAGTATACGCTGACCCCTACTTCATGGAGGTAGGGAGATTGTTTCCGAAAGTCCCTCAACTCAATTAACGCATATCAAAGCAGTTTGAAAAAGAAAAATACAGAAGTTCAAATGTAAGTTAGTCATAGGGAGGATATCCTTAATATGCCAGACAAATCTTGAAAAGGATCTATGCTTTTTACTAGTTATATTATCAAATATAAGACAATGAATCCAGATGAACTGGCTCTTAGAATACAAAAATATCTCGTGAGCATCCTTTCCTTGAACGAAACATGAATTGAGGCGGATCTAGAGCAGGTTCAATGGTTCAACTAATCTCGTTGTTTTCGGCTTAATCCATAAGGGAATTCGTGCCAAAAAAACCAAAAACCCTTGTGTGTGCGCGTGCGTGCGTGTGTGTAGATTACACTCATTCTGAGTCTATCGATTATAAATTCTACATTCGTCTTCGATTGCAGGTGGAATCAGCTCAGAGTAGGTTGAAAACGTGGGATGACAAGAAAGAATCAATTCTAGAGGAATAGATGAATTTAGGATGGACAAAAAGGAGGTTCATGCTAAGGGATTTTCCCATGTTTTCTCTAACAAATGGGGTTTCCACAAAGCTAGTAATGCAGTAATAATACCAATTTTTGAATGAAGACGATCAAGAATCAAGATTAATTATGAAATTGATATAGAAATGGTAGTCAAGGTCCAAAAAATATTTCCCACCCAATGCACCCATTTAAGATGTAACTTGCCACTGATTTTTTGTTGTAATGATGGCTTCTTTGGACATAGGGAGATATGAGTATATGTATGTTAATTATCTATACAAGTGGATGAACTAGTGAGGGAGTTTGAAGCTCAATTTCATTATTGGGTAACTATAGTAAATTCCTGTAATGAGCCAAGGATGGCACATGCCAAAGTCATGATTGAAATTGTCGCTTGTTTGAAATGTTTTGTTATGAAATAAAATTGTATCGTTGCTAGTAGTTAAATATATAATTTTTGACATGATGGTATCAAAATCAAGGTCGTGAGTTTCCTAGGAAAACATGCTACTTGGCCAACATTTACAATTATTATTTTCATGCCATAATTAATCTCATTAAAGTCATCAACAAGACAACAATTAGGGTTGTTCATGGTTATGGTTAAAAAACTAAATTGAATTGCAATGCGAATCAAATCGATTAAAAAAATTGATATTTGGTTTGATTTGGTTTTAAATTTTGAAAACCGATACTATTTGGTTTGGTTTTGGTTTTGGTTTTAATGCAGAACAACTGCAAAAATAATCAAACCGAACCAATAAATTAGATATATTTATTTTATAATTATGTATATATTATTCATAAATAAAATATAAATATTTTGTTAAGTTTTAAGTAACTTAAGTCTTTAACTTTACTATTTTCTCAAGCCCAACACTTCAATTTTAGCTCAACTATTACAATCTTAAGTCCAAGTTCATCAAAATTTAATACTTTAGTCTTTACCTACCATACCTTTCATAAGATAGTTATATTTTCTCTTAATTGAATTACTTTGTTCGTGTAATGATAATTCTAGTATTGTTTAATTGAACCAACAATAGTTTTTCTGTGGATTGTTTATGTACAAGGTGTTTGTGTCTATCAAATACGTATGTCCTCAAAAATTTATTACTTTCAATTCGAAAAAACCAAAAAAACAGAACCAAACCGACCAAACTGTCAATAACCAAATCGACGGTTATTTTTTTCGTTTGGTTTGGTTAGGTTTTAGAAATTTAAAAAATCAACTAATTAGTTTGGTTTTAACCAATAACCGATCCAAACCGAACCACGAATACTCTTAACAACAACCTACCAACAATGGTTTGTGGTGGAGTGGTAAATACTCCTTTATCCTTAACCAAGAAGTCTTGGGTTCGAGTTCCCTTAAATATGAAGTTACTTTTGTTAGAGAGCATTTTACCCCAATATGGGACTTCCCGCAAATAAAAAAAACAAGACAACAACCAATTACATGGACAAAATAACAAGAATACAATTATTGTTTTTATGCCATAATTAATCCTAATAAAGTCAATTATCAATCTATTACACACACGAAATTGTAAGTATATACAATTATTGTTCTCATGTCATCACTTCTTTTGTTCCATATTAGTAGACCATTTTCCTTTTCTATACACATATTAAGAAATCATAAATAAAAAAGTAATTTTACTAATTCACCCCACAAAAACTTTTGTGGGAATTTTATAAACAAATGTTAACATTTAAAAAAGAATTAATTGCAAGGATAATATAGAAAAAAAATTAAGTATTATTTTTTTAACTAGTAAAATTACCCGCGCGAAGAAATTTGATATTACAAAATTTATAAAATAATACTTTAAATCTATCAGTCATTAAAACTAAAACACTAGGTTATCTTACATACAAGATTACGTAGTAACGAACATTAATAATATAAAGGAAAATGATAATTATAACATCTTATCATTTATCCTTCAATCAATCATCTTTAATTTGATTTTATAATTTATCCTTTTGCCTCCAAGAAGTGTTACTATTTGATATTTTTGGGAAATCGGATGAACATTGACATGAAATATTAAATTTTCTAATAAAAAAATAATATTTATCTGTACTAACAAATACTTATAACAATAACTTTACAGAAACATAAACAACAAAGTTTAAAACATGTACTCATAAACAACAATTAATATCATAAGCATAAATTATTGGCTGTAAAAAATATACCAAGATCTATAACAATAGAATGAAACAGAAAGGAAAAAAATTGAGCCCACTGAATGCACAATGTCCCTTTAAGGAAATTATTCTCCTCTAGTACCCGAGGTTTAAAGGAATAGATCCTCTTAGGATGGAACGATTCTATTCACAAGCGTATTGATACAAAAACAATGGCGTCAGTGAGCCACTCAACAAGAGCAAATTACATGAATATTTAATTGTGCAAAAGAACAAGAAGATGTTTGGAATTTTCGTTGTTTTAAAATGAGAGAAAATCTCTCTATTTATAGACAAAAAGGGTAGCGTGAGCAAATGCTTATTGTGACTTATCGGAAATGTCACAACTTTTTGGAAAAGTTACAACCCTTCAAAAAGGTCACAACCTTTCATAAAAGTCACAATTTTTCATAAAAGTTGCAACTCTTCATAAAGTCGCAACTGTTCATAAAAGTCACAACTTTTCATAAAAGTCATATCTTTCATGAAAGGGGAAGGGTATTTTTGAAAATAAATAAATTTAAAGGGAAATTCTTACTTGTGGTGGCGCCATGTAGGCGGGCCTATGTTCTCTTTTATATAAATATATGATATATGATTTAGTAAGGTGAACAATTAATGAGACAATTATTTTTAATAAGATGATTAACTAATATGAAACAGAGGAGTCTAATTTAGTCTCATCAAAGTGAATCAATAATCATTATAAACATGATTTTTTTCAATATTCATCAACCTTGTTTAGAGGTTTATTACAATTTTAGTCTCTTATAATTCTTTGAATACAATGTTAGTATCACACTAGCTAGGTAGCAAGAATCAAAACAAATGTTTGGGTCGCAAAGTGAAAGAAAACATATTTAGAAAAGACTTAATCTATCGTTGAAAATTTAAATTCAGAATACATATCTAGAGTTTAAGTGTGGAATTCGAACTTCATGACATTGTGTTATGAAGCGTTGAATTATAATATTCTAATTCGAATTTCCGATCGTATTATTCCACAAATTTTTGAAACAAATGCCACCTAATTGCAAATACCAAAAAACATAATGAAGAAACACAAAAACATAATGAAGAAACAATGAACCTTCTTTATTATTATTAAAAAAAAAAAAACTCACCATGAAACATGTACATGCATGTGTGCACCCACATGGGACATTATTATTAGTTCATGTAAAGATTATATTCCATATTGTTATTATTATTTTACCATAAGGTATGAAAAATAGCCCATTTTCAGTTCCTTTGTTATTGAATTATTTTACTTTTTAAAATATTGAACTAAACATGACTAATTTTCAATTATTTGAGATGTGTATCTTCGATTCATCTGCTGTGAATATTCATAATTTTTGAGATCTATTAATATATTGTTCAAGTGTTTAATTACCCAAGTATTATGTTAGAATTGTATTGTTATTTTATATTTGAGGATAATATATTTTTAAAAAGTTATAATATTTTTTCCATGTAAAGAGATAAAAAATACTCATTTTAATAAGTCGAAGCCAAGAAGGTGAAAATATGATGAATCGTATATCACAAAGACTAAAATTAGATTTCATCAATAATTAATTAAGAGACCCAAGGTACTACTTCCGTTTAATTTTATTTGATCCTTATACTAAAAATATCATTTTTACTTATTCATTATAACAAATTAAGAGAAAATTTATTATCTTTTCTTCTAATATATCAATCCTTGTCATTAAATAATTACATAAAGTATTACTATTTTTTCTTCCCATAGTAGTCAAATTTCGATTTCCGAACACAATTAATAGAATAATTTAGTAAAATAGTCTCTTGATAAAATTTTTCTAAAAAGATGATGTCAAATCAACACGAGTCAAGTAAAATGAAACAGACAGAATCATACTGTCCTTCCTACATATAAATAAATTTCGAATCAGTGACCCTCACATGCTATATATACTTTTAAATATGGAAATTATTATATGTGGTTGCTAACTTGGTCCTATTAATGTCAAATTGCCTAAAATTTCCCAAACCAACCGAATATCCTCCAATAATTTTAATCAATTAAATCAGTTTAATGTCTCCTAATTAGGTGTCGTGGGCCATACATAACCATTAAACACGCTCTCAATTAATAAACACGTATTATTGTGGGGTTCAAATGATTTCGAAATCACTCTCCCACCTATTAATTAATATTCTTCTACTTTAATTCTCAATTTCTATACTCTTTTTATTTAGGTTCATGTCCTCTGTAGTTAAGATGTGTCATGTCGTGTTATGTCTAATCGTCTCTTCTCAATCCTTTCTTGAAATATCTCTGTCTCTCCTGAGACCTATCAGTGCCTCTGTGCTCCTTCTATTTACATGTCCGAACCATTTCAGTCTCGCTTTCCCCATTTTGTTCACCACTGATATACCTCTCTCATTCCATGCCCCACATATTTTCAATCCTATTCTTATCTCTCCTAGTATGCTCACACATTAATCTAATTAAGTATCCTCTTCATAGACATATATTTTTTGAACGTGTAAATTCTTGACTGACCAACACTCTACCTCCTATAATATAGCAAGTCTGAAAATCACTCTATAAAACTTATTTTCAAGTCTTAATGACACATTCTTATTTTATAGAATATCGAATACGAACTTTGATTTCATCATCCCGTTTCAATGCAACATCATCATCGATCTCTTCATTTTCTTAGACGTTTTAAAGACATTTTATAGTGTTAAAATGATTTTAATGTTTTTCAATACATGTGGAATATGAGAATTTCAAACTCATAAGTAGGTCTTGCGGTCCCTCAATCAACACGCTATCAATTGAAAACACGTATTATTGTTGGGTCCACATATTTTAAACTTCTTAAATATCATTTCCTATTTTTTAAAAAGAAAAATAATACCACTATTTATTCTTATGAAATGAAATGTTACCTAATTAGAAAATAGATAAAAAGTATACTAGAAGTTACAATCTTTTATAATTTAAAATACATTAAAAGATATAAAAGAAGTTATCGTAAATACAATAATTTGTTTTGAGTTTCTAAAAAGCAGTGATAGTATCATATAAAGCGGAATGAAGAATATAATTCTTAAAGAACCACAAAAATTTAATTTAGTGTTTTAAAACTTTTTAGTGGTAAACTTAATTTTAGTATTTTTAACATTTAAAAATATGAAAAACTTATTTTGAAAAAAAATTAATTAAGATACAATCAGACTTCTTTATAATAGTCATCCTCTGTAATAATATTATAATAGTTAAAAAAAATTTGAATCAATTTTCATATTATATGTTCTGTATAGTAATATTTCGCTATCACAACTCAAAAATATTCATATAAATAACGTTATTTCGAAGACATTTAATGGTACAAATTTAGACTTAAAATTAGGTTGGTTGATATTTTCATTACTTTCAAACTTATTAATCAATTATTTTCTTGAAAAGAAGATTTTTATTTATTTTATAGTATATAATAATATAATATAAAATAAATAATGAGTAATGAGTGGGGCTCCTCTTTCCATTTAGATACCTTACATGGTTGCATGATTATTGGCTAACTTGGCTACACGTGAAATTGACCCTTTCTTCATACATTTGTCGGTTCTTTAATTAATTTACTAGTACTTAATTTCTCCATTATTTTTATGATGAGAGAATTTGCTGTCGTTATCTTTTGGGCATGTATAAGATAAATTTCATTTCAATATAATATCTCACAATTATATTGAAACTGTACTAAATATATTTTATGTGATGAGCTTGATCGAAAAAGCTTTTTGTTTTAATGATAAGAGAATCTTGTTATCTTTTGGGTGTGCACGAGATAAATCTTACTTCAGTATATAATATCCCACAATTGACCGAAAATGTAATTTTTTTTATGATAAGGAAACTTGCATTCGTTATCTTTCATATGTACAAGTACAAGATGAATCTCACTTCAATATAATATTCCGTAAACTACATTGAAACCACACTAAACATGTCGTGTGCGATGAACTTGACCGAAAAGACAGTCAAAAGATAGATTTATACTTTATTACGAAACATTTGCCTATATACAAAAAAAAAAATAAAAAAATAAAAAAAAAAATATATATATATATATATTTTTTTTTAATCTCACCAACCTATAGACTACTATATTTGAAACTAATTATTGCATAGTTCATATTTTCATTTAAACCTTTTAAAACGGTCAAACAGTCCCTCATTACACGGCAATAGTTACAAACTTAATTAGCCGTTAACCACACATTAAAAATAGAAAAAATAAAATGAATGGTAAAAGTTCAAATTAAATTAAATTCCACACAAAAAAACAAACTCTAAGAAGAAGAAAAATAAATAAATAAAAAGAAATTATGATTAATAATTCTGCAAGAGAGACTTGTCTTTTTTTTTCTTCTTTTAAGGCCAAAAGAAGCAGCTAAGCACTATAAGCATTAGCTCCCTCTTGAGGCCTTTTTTTTCCTTAGAAATTAAATCACCAAAAAAGAGAAAAAAAAATGACTAAACGTTTGCTCCTTTGTTATAGAAGAATGGTTCATTTGAATATGAAAGGAAAAATCATATGTAAATTTACAATTTTACAAAAATATTTGAATTCATTTTGGAACAATGTTCTTGCTTGTTGGTTAGGTAAGTCTATTAATTATAGACAATTGTCACATAATCAATCTTTTCCAGCCACCACCACCGCCAAGGGGATGCCATATCCGCCAGCTGGTGCGGAAATGGCGTCCCACGGAGGGTTTTCGGAGAATATGGCAGCCACATGTTGTTGTGACCATTCTAAGGATTCATCTGAGAATGTTGTTGCCTTGAAGATTAGTCTATTGGGTGATAATCATATTGGAAAGACAAGTTTCTTGGTAAGTTTCTTTTCTTCTTCTATATATTTTCAAACAAGCGGTATCAGAGTCAGATTCATCTTTATCCGAGGATAAACTTCCATGTTGTAATTATCATGTTCTAGATGTTTGGTTTAATTTGACGTGTGGGGTTAGAGTCAGATTCATCTTTATCCGAGGTTGAACCTCCATGTTGTATTTTTCATGTTCTAGATGTTTGGTTTAATTTGACGTTGTATTTTTCATGTTCTAGATGTTTGGTTTAATTTGACGTGTGGGGTTAGAGTCAGATTCATCTCTACTCTTGCTATATATATCCGAGGTTTAACCTCCATGTTGTGTTTTTCATGTTCTAGATGTTTGGTTTGGGTGTGTGGGGTTAGAGTAAGATCCATCGATCTATATTCTTGATGTATTCGATGTTGAGTCTCAATGTTGTGTTTTTCATGCTCTAGGTGTTTGGTTTGGCGTGTGGGGGTTAGAGTTAAATTTATCTCTATTCTTGATAAATATTCGATGTTGAACCTCTGTGTGTTTTCCACACTCTAGATGCTTTATTTGGGCATGTAGGTTGTAAAGATGGATTGATTTGATAGATGAGTTCAATTTTTAAATTCTTAATTTCCATTGAATCCATTGAACTTTTGGAAATATGAGTTTCAAAATTTAATATTTTGTGAAATTTTTCTAAGTTTCCAAAGATATTACTTTGTATTAAAATTATTGAGTTCAACTAATTTTTTGATGGATTTCTGACCCAACAATAGTAGAAAATTCCCATTTTTAGTAGTGTTATTAACAATATTGGATTATGTATTTGTAGTTTTAATTTTGATCCATTTTTAATTGTGGTTTCTGACTTTTTCTTGTGTTTTATTTTTCTTTCCAAATTGAAGAGAAAGTATGTAGGAAAAGAGAAGGTAGATGAAGGATTGTCAACCAAAGGAGTAAATCAAATGGACAAAACTTTGTGTGTGAAAGGGACAAGAATCTCATATAGCATGTGGGAAGTTAAAGGTATAAAAAAAATTTATTTCGGACCTATAGGTCACGAGTTCGAGTCATGGAAATAGTCCCTAATACTTTTATTAGAGTAAACTCTTTACATCACACTCTTTGAGTTGCGCTTCTTTTTAGGACTCTGCTGACACGAGATGATTTGTACATCGAACTGTCCATTTTAATTTTCTGAAATAATGATTAATTAATTATTAATAATAATAATAATGCAGGTGATGTTTCTGGCCCAACTCAAATTCCAATGGCTTGTAAGGATTCTGTAGCAATGTTTTTCATGTTTGATCTCACAAGTAGATGTACACTCAGTAGGTATGACGTTTAATTTATATTTACTGACAGTATATATAATGCAATTTTTATATTATCAGTGTAATTTAACGTGTCATTTTTCGTGCAGTGTCCTTAGCTGGCATCAACAAGCACGTCAATGGAATCAGACAGCAATTCCTGTAATAATAGGGACAAAGTTTGATGATTTTGTGAAATTGCCATTGGATCTTCAATGGACAATTGCAAGTCAGGTATATATATCATTCTCATTCTTTTTTTATTGCTTAGGAATATTAGCGTGCGATCTGAATTATTTCCTCTTGATTTTGGATTTTAGCATCTAAATTGTTTGTATGTACAAACGATCTAGATAGGTATTAATAGTGACGAGATTAAATTTTTTGTTAAGGATGGTCAAAATTTAATATATATATATATTGTGTTCAACTGATCACCCTTCACTCTAGATAGCTACGTCATTATGTATTAGAAGTTTCTTTGGGGTAGGGGTGACAATTGGACGGGTTGGGTTAAATTTGTGTGAGTCACAATGGGTTAAGACAATAATCGGGTCAAGACCCAATTCGGCTCAAATTTGCTTGGGTCAAAATGGGTTAGGTAACGAGTTATATAACGGGTCAAGACCCAAACCAATCCAATTTTTACTAAGCATAATCGTTTTATTTATTCTTTTAAACTATTTTAATACCTGATAAAATTAATATTTTTCTTTATTATGACTATATATAACATATCAAATTGAAAAAAAATAAATTAAAAATAATTGACAAGATTTGTCATGAGCCAATTTGGATTACATATCAACCCAATTTTAATGGGTTGAGTTAATGATGAGCGAGTCAATAACCAACTCAAACTTCACCGACATAGACGGGTTGGATTTAATTTTGTCACCTGTAGATTGATAAGATCACTGCACTTTGAGCTAGAGCTAATGATATATAGTAATAAAAAACTAGTGACCATAAAGAGTAACAATTTCGACCACAAGTACCGTTGTTTGAAAACTTCCTTATCTCTTGCATTTCCTTCAAACCTGTTATGAAAAACTATTTTCTTCAGTCGAAAGTACTCTCTTTACCCCACAAAAGTAGCAATAAAGTCTCTATATATATACCCCATTAATTATGAACTATACTGAATACATTATTATTGTATTAGTTTAATGTTTTTGATTTTGATACTTATGGTGTTATACAATGTGACTTTGAACAGGCAAGAGCATATGCAAAGGCACTAAATGCACCATTATTCTTCTCAAGTGCAACCTACAACATCAATGTAAACAAGATATTCAAGTTCATCACTGCTAAACTCTTCAATTTACCATGGTCATTGGAGAGAAATCTCACAATTGGTGAACCTATCATTGACTTTTAGGTTTAATTTCTCTTATTTTCTGTAATTAAAAAAAAAAGAAAAACAAGAAGAAAAAAAAGGTGTGCTTTTTATTATTATTATTATTATCAATTGTAGATAGATATGAGAGAATCCAAAAGATTCGGAGAAAAAGAAATGATGATTCACATAGCCAACCGGTCACTAGGTAATTGTTTCCACCTAGTGAAAATTCGGGTTGTCTTCATATGATATTTTATGCATTGGAGAAAATATTTCCATTTCTTTTTCTCATTTTTCTTTTGAAGTACTAAGATGTTGTAATTTACGTAGTTTTTAAAAGTTAATTTAATAGTTAATTAGCAATATCCATTGATTTCGACCTAGTAGTCAATAAAGTGATATGAGAAACATTGAAGATCAGAGTTCAAATCTCAACAATCTATTATTGAGGCACGCTAGATGATTTATTGATATGTCTACGCCTTTGTCAAAGTTAATTGATGTATGTGTTAGTTTGGTAGTAAATGAAATAGTCAAAGTACACACAAATTGAACTGGACAAATTCAAAGGATGAGGTTGACTCAAAGGGTTGGTTCAAGATGGATTTCTTGATCATAAAAAAGCTCTTCAAAGAAGAGTAACTGCTCCCAGATTAGCAACACAAGATCATTTAGAACAGGAAAATATATTGAGTTTCATATTGAAAAGCTACTTGAAAAATTTGAGACCTTTATATCTCTAAAGACGACCATAACAACAATAACAATAATATATGATCAATGTAATCACATACGTGGAGGTCTGGGGAAGGGTGGTATGTATGCAACTTTACCCCTGCCTTGAGATGGTAGAGATGTTGTTTTCGGTAAACTCTTCAATCTGTATCTTTAATACACAGCACAAGTAATGCATTATTTGAAATACAAGATGTTTTGGTTGTCCCGAATTTCAAATATAATCTCAAAGAGAATTTGACTATATATGTAAGCAAGTAAAGTGAAGTAAAGAAGAACAATTATCCTCTACTTGTGTTCAAGAAAGAATTTGAGTGATTCAGAGTGCTTCTCATTTCCTAATTGAAACTATATGAGAAAGTATGTAAAGTAAAGAAGAACATCTAAGAGAAGAAGTGAGGAAGAAGAAGAAGAATTAAGAGAGTTTATCTTGTTATTCTCATTAACCACAATGCCTTTAATAGGCTTACAAATACAACTTTATATAGACTTCAAAATTACCCTAATCCTAACTAACTAACAGCTGTTAAAATAACTAACCTTTCAAGAAGTTAGTTAATATAGTAACTAGCTTCTTATCACTTACCTAGCTATCTAAGTGACTCATTTAATACCTTCAATACTCCCTCTCAAGTTAGGTACTCTAAAAATGTTTTGAATACCTAACTTGGAACTCAAAACTTCATGTTGAACTCTGGGAAAGTTTTTGGTTAACATATATGTTGGTTGTTCATTTGTAGGAATGTAGTTGGTAGAAACCATTCCTTGCATAACCTTTTCTCTAATGAAATGACAATCTATCTCAATGTGTTTAGTCCTTTCATGATACACTGGATTTGCAGCTATTTGTATCGCATCTTTACTGTCACTAAACACCTTAACTGGAAGAGTAACCTCCACACCAAGTTCTTTTATTAACCCAATTGTCCATATCAACTCCGCTACTGTTGAAGCCAAGCTTCTGTATTCAGCTTTTGCTAACTCTTGGAGACAGTTGTTTGTTTTTTAGACTTTCATATGATAGGAAAGTCACCAAGCTTCACTACATATCCTGTTACAGACCTTCTAGAGTTAGGACAAGTAGCCCAATCTGCATCACAATAAGCTGATATATCAATGTTCTTATTGCTAGATAGTAAGACTCCCTACCCTGGCTCTTTTTTCAGATATCTAACTATTCTAACAGTTGCTTCCATATGAGACTGTTTAGGAGCTTGTAAGAACTGACTCAAGGTCTGTACACAGAATGAAATATCAGGTTTGGTCATAGTGATGTACATAAGTTTTCCTATGAGTTTCTGATAACAGCCTTGATCAGCCATAATTTCTACTTGAGTTTTGAGTACATAATCATCATATTCCTTTGATTTTAACTTCACATTTGCATCCATAGGAATCATAGAGGGTTTTGCAGCCTTTAGACCTGTTTCAGAAATCAGCTCTAATGCATACTTCCTTTGATGCATGAGAATACCTTCCTTTGACCTTGCAAACTCAATGCCAAGGAAATACTTTAACCCTCCTAAGTCCTTCATTTTGAATGCTTCTTGTAAGTACCTTTTGGTCTCATTGATCAGACTGAGACTTTCACCTGTGATGAGCATATCATCCATATATACAAGAACAATGGTGATGCATTTTGTGCTCGTCTTTGTAAATACTGAATGATCATATTGACTTTGTTGAAACTTGAACTTAAGAAGTGCCTTAGTTAACTTAGCATTCCACTGCCTAGGAGCTTGTTTCAATCCATATAAGGATTTTTTGAGTCTGTACACTGCCTTAGTTGTTGACACTCAATTTTGACCCTCCACAATATAAATTAATCATTTCGAGCTTCTCCAATTTCAAACGATTTAAAATAATTAGTTTTATAAAGTTTTCAAAAAATAATAATATAGTTTGCAGGTTATTTTAAATAGTTTTGTCACTTATTTATATATATATATATATAGCTATGTATATAATTAACACATTTCATAAGTACTCAAAGATCGTCTCGAAAAGATTTTATATTTTTATATTTTAAATACTTTAATAGTGAGGGTCACAATTTTGAATTAATGAATCCTATGAAATTCAAAATACTTTCAAGTTATTTTTAAGATAATTTTGTCATTTTTAATATTTTAAATAAATTTTTAAATAATAGATATGTACATTTTACAATCACGCTATCTTATAAATATTTGAAAATCATCAAAATATTTTACATCTTAGTTAAATATCTTATTAATTTACTTTAGTCTAAGTTATATTTATAATTTCGAGTTAATTAATTTGTAATTAAATTAATTATTTTGTAATCAAATTAATTATTTTGTAATCAAATTAATTATTTTATGTCATTAAGATTAAGAAGCTCGTCAATTAATTTATGAAAATTTGTCTTGTTGCAATTTTTAGTTAATTGCTTATCATATTCTTAACCCTTTAAAAGACAAAAAATGGGCCTATTCCCTTCAGCCCATTTCCTCAATTACCATTCTTCTCCAATTTCCTCAATTCCCATTCTCTTATTTCCAATACCCTACCCAGCCTATGATACCAAAACAATTGCAGGAAGCCCAAATTCAATTCCATAACCTATTACATACAGAAACAATACAACGGTCCAAACAATACATACGACATACGTACATCCTTGTACGTTTTCTTCTTCTTCTTCAAGCAAAAATCAACATCCATCGAGCAAATCACGCTGCAACCCGAAAATCTCGCCACCCATCTGCAAAACCCATACCCTAGCAGCCCCAAAGTCAAACCTTCATGTCTCCTTTTCCCCCTTTTCGCGAAATTCAGCTTTTTCCCCATCTCCTTCCATTGTTGTCCGGAAAAGGGCGGTAATGAATTCAAAATTTCACCCGATTTTCCCTGCTATATAATCATCTCTTTGATCTTTGTTTGGGGGGAGGGAGATACACTGATTTTGTTACCCAAAACAGAGGAAATTTCCCTTGAAAGAAATAGACTTAGAAACAGAAATCTCCAGAAATAACTTACTTCACATAACCTCCTTTAATAGCTCAAAGAGCTTAGCGATTATTGGTTTGAACTCGTCGGAATTCAGTAAAGCTTGACTTGTGGTGAAACCATTGTTCTTAAGTTCGTCGGCTCAGTTCGCTGCTCCAAACAAGGTAACACTCGCACTTCATTTTATTTTTTTTTCGAATCATGTGTGTTGTTTTGTTATTGTTTTAAATAATTTGTTAGGTCTTATTACAGTTCGAATGTTGCAATATGTAGTAAGTTCTGTTCATTTAAGGTGATTTGTAGGTTTAGAAATGATACTAGACTTCGATGCTTTCATGAGCGTGTTGCTAAACTAGTATAGTTTTATTAATTTTCTAATCACTTGCACCTTAATTCAAATATTTTCATTTTAGGTTTATTCCCCTAAAAAGATAGAATAAAATGGTTCATTTCTTAGTCATTTTTCAAACTTAATCAAATATTATAAATTATTATTTTTATGTTAAATCAATTTCCCAAAGAATAAGTCAAAAAATTATTTTAGTCAAGTCGCAGGTCAACCGCATGTTAGCAGACACTTCAAATGCTTAAACCCTTCTCGAAGTGTAAATTGAACCCCGAACCCTCTTTGGTATTTTCAAATGATTTTTTCTGTTTAAATCTTTGAAAATTATAAGTTTTCTTAATTTTTTAAAAAAATTAAGTGGCGACACTTTTTTAAGTATTTTATTTTGTTTTTTTATACTTAGAACATTTCAAAAAGTGATTTTTCTGAATACAGTAAAATTACGACACAACAGAAATGTCGACTCTGCTGGGGACTTAATTAAGTTCTAACCATAAGATTTGACTATTTGACTAATCATTATTAATTGTTGAATTGTTTATTTGTGCTTAATATGCTTAAATTGCTATAAATTGTTGCATTCATGGCATAACATATTCCGTCAAACGACGTTTATTTTTTTTATTTTTCACTCAAAGGACGATTATGCGGGCCGCAGTCATTCGTTAACCAAATTGTTCTCGGGGCACCCTGACGAATGTAGTTGGCTACTAGATAGTCAACAGTCGTTAATTGTCACAGCCCAAGTAGTCCGTTTGGGTCACCAATCCACTTTAAAGAAAACTCACTCTTAGTCAAACTAGGATAGAACAAAACCAAATCTCTGAAATTTAGAGCATTGACTTAAGATGACCCAACACCCAAGGCGTGTTGGGCCCATTAGAAAGACCACCTTGAGTCCAAAAGGTTCATGGCCCGAACGGACGTTCATACTTATGTGTTAAATTTAAAAGATATATATGTTATTTGAAAAGTCATTATCCTTTGGGGTTAGGAGAAGTTCTTAATAGCTTTTTTCAATCGGAAGAAGATTTTCGCAAGCTGCTACCTAGAAGGGATGGACATTCGGAGATGGTAAGAAGCTCAAGAGCGAAGGACTTTTTATGGAAGTTTAGTTTAGGAATGTACCCTTGCGCGGGGCTGATTATTTTGTATCCCTTTTTCCCTATTATGTATCCCCATTTGGGTTATTCACAAAACTTGTATAAATATAGGTTTTGGGACAATGAAATGTTTCAAATGACATATACATCTTTCAAATCGTTAGGCCTACCCTTGGTACAAAATGGTCACATATTTGTTTAAAACGCGCAATAATTGTTTATGTGTTATAACTGCTTGTGTGAATATGTTGCTTCATTTGGAGATATTCTAGCTCACTCCTCTTAAAAATAAAATAAAATTTAGAACCCCTAAGCACAAATATCAAGTCATTATCGAAAGTACGTCCAAACACTCTTCGAGTCTTTAGTTTCCCAATAAATTTGAATTTTATTTTTTAAATCTTACTCTCATACTAGAAAAATATTCACCGTCTCAAACCAAAAGATATTCAAGGGCCGAACTACGTAGGATCTGAATTCTCCCTCGTGAAATACATAGGCAGCTTTTCAAGGCTCGATCCTAATTTTTGAGAAATTATATCTTTCCAACTCTTACAAAGAAATTAGAGTTACATCTCAATCGAAAATCGAAAATTATAACAATGTAAGATACAATCGATTTTGTCTCGACTCAAGTTGACGTCTCTGGTTCACTAAGCTGAAAATCAAATAGGCAAATTTCTGTCTATTTAGTCATTTCTCTAAATACGTGGGCTAGTTTATCTTCGAATAAAGCCACTCTTGTGTGTTTGTGCCAATGTGCGATATTTTGTATTATTTATCACCTTTAGGTACTAACACATTATCTTCTAAGTTATTTTTCTTTTGTCAGGTGCTTAAAACTGATCTGTGTTGATAAACTGGCTGAACACCCTTATTTTACAAAATCTAAGGCTTCCAAAGATTCCTTCCTCGATCAAAATTCGCAAAAAAGAAAGGCAGTAATGGGTGATAATAATGAAGAGATTAGCCTTACTGATGTCGTGGTGGCTCAGCCCGCCCTTGCCGATCAGAATGAACTGATCCTGCAGTTGATGCAACAAATTGCTGAGATGAGAATCGAGATGCAGAGAAAACACGATTTGCCTCCTTCAATTTTTGCTGTCAACGCTCAACCAGACGGAAGACCTCCAGCTCAAATTCCCCCTCCTAACGTGGAACAAGCTCAGAACCCGCATTTAAGCCCTGCTCATAATCCCTCCATCATTGACCTTACCACCCAAAACCCCATTACGCCTCAGCCTCTTATCAAACGCCACCTCCTCTACTAAATACCAACCTCCAAGCACCACTCCCTTCCTTCAACGCAAACCACCAAATTGGCCTACCCCCTCACAGCCAAAACGCTAATTAACCATGCACTTCCCTTTTTCACCAAAACCAATATACCAACCCCCAAACTTTTCCCCAAAACTATCACGCCCCTTTAAATGGCCAGAGTCCCTCTATTGCTCCACCACTATCGCAAAAAATCGCTTTTTAAATACCAGTCCCCAACGAGCATGACGCTCATGGTTCAGAGTTCGACCACTATGAGGAGAGGGAGAGAGAGTGGAGGTCAAAGGAAGAGACCACCAAGATTGATATGAAGGAGGAAATTAGAAAAGTCATGAAGGAGTTGAAATGCATTCCTGAGGTCACCGGGTTGAGTTATGAAGACCTGTGCATTCATCCGAACTTGGACCTCCCGGAAGGATTCAAGGTGCCGAAATTTGACATCTTCGGAGGAACGGGAAACCCCTTAGCACACCTGAGGGCCTACTGTGACCAACTCGTGGGAGTTGGGAGAGATGAAGCTTTGTTAATGCGGCTTTTTAGCCGAAGTCTTAGCGAAGAGGCTTTAGAGTGGTTTATGTCCTATGAAACGAGACAGTGGTCTAGTTGGAACGCTTTGGCTAAGGATTTCATCGAATGATTCACCCACAATGTGGAGATCGTTCCTGATCGTTACTCCTTGGAGAAGATGAAATAGAAGCCGACCGAAAGTTACAAAGAATTTGCATATAGATGGCGAAAGGAGGCAGCTAGAGTTAGACCTCCTATGTCGGAAAAGAAAATCGTCGAAGTGTTTGTGCGAGTGCAAGAGCCCGAATTTTATGACAGAATTATGTTGCTCGTTGGAGCAAAATTTGCTGAGATAGTCAAGGTAGGTGACACTATCGAAGATGGATTGAGAACTGGAAAAATTGCCCGTGTTGCTGCCTCTCCCGGATCTTCGGGTTTGTTGAAGAAGAAAAGAGAGGATGTGTCATCTATCTCTTATGAGGGGAAGAAGACCCTAAGAAAATCCTCATCATACCAAGGTCGTTCTCGACCTTCACAGAGTTCATTCCTGGCTTGTTATGCATATGCTGATTACCAAAATACCCCTCATCCCAATTACCAAAATACCCCTCCTCTCAGTTATCAAAATACTCCCCCTCTAGTTTACCAGACCCATCTCATCACTACCGAAATGTCGGCCCTAACTGTGCCAATATTCAGACAAATTACCAAACTCCTCCCCCGACATACCAAACCCCAGCTCCACTTTACCAAAATATCCCCCAAACTACCAAACTCCACAACCAAATTACCGAAACAACTCATATCCCAGATATCAAGCCCCCCGTCCAAACGCTTCAAATTATCGCCAGATACCTCCTCCGCAACAAGGAAATTATGATCCCCCTTGTCCTAGATTTGAGAAGAAGCCTGCTAGAATTTTCATTCCGCTCATTGAAAGCCGAACAAAGTTGTTCGAGCGATTAACCGCGGCGGGATATATTCATCCAGTAGGGCCTAAGCCGGTTGATACTAGCTCAAAGTTTTACAGACCCGACCAGAGGTGCGCGTATCACTCCAACAGTGCTGGACATGATACTGAGGATTGTATCAACCTGAAACATAAGATCCAGGACCTAATCGACTAGAATGTAGTCTCTTTTCAAACGGTAGTGCCCAATGTCAATAGTAATTCTTTGCCAAATCATGGAGGTGTCACTATCAATATGATAGAAACAGATGACGATTGGTGTGTGACAAAGACAATAGTTTCAGTTGTTCCTGATAAACTAGAAAGGGCTGTAGCCTCGTTGAGCATTAGAGAGAAGAAAGAATTTGTGATTTTGACACCTGAAAAGGCAGTTGCCTCAGTGTCACAAGAAACTCTTGCCCGACCAAAGTTTGTGATTGAAACAGCTGTTACCCAATGTATGACCAGATCCGGCAGGTGCTACATACCGGAAAAGTTAGCTCAAGGAAGGCAGAAGAAGGACCAAGCAAAAAGGCCGATCAGTGAGGTCGAAGCTGAGGAGTTCTGGAGAAAAATGCAACCGAAAGATTATTCGGTTGTGAAGCATCTAGAAAAGACGCCGGCTCAGATTTCTTTGTGGGCTTTATTAATGAGTTCGCAGTTGCATAGACAGGCTTTGATGAAAGCTTTGGATGACACTTATGTTCCTGTGGGTACTAACAGCAACAATCTAGCAGCCATGATAAACCAGGTCATCCGAGGACATCGAATCAGTTTTTGCGACGAAGAGCTGCCCTTTGAAGGGATGATGCACAACAAAGCTCTGCACGTCACCATCAAGTGCCGGGACAAAGTTATAAATCGTGTTTTGGTCGACGATGGGTCTGGTCTTAATATATGTCCTCTTTAAACTCTCAAGCAGCTTAAATTCGACTTGGGAAAGATTCAACAAAACCAGGTCAATGTGAGAGCTTTCGATGGGATGTAGAGAGACACGATAGGGGCAGTAAATTTGGATGTTCAGATGGGCCCTGCATAATTCAATGTGGAGTTTCAGGTGTTGGACATCAATACCAGCTATAATTTGCTTCTAGGAAGACCGTTTATCCACATGGCTGGGGCTGTACCGTCTACCCTTCACCAACTGTTGAAATTTATTTGGAAGGATCAGGAATTGGTCATTTATGGTGAAGGGAGCCATTCCAATGGGTATGCACCGATCGTTGATGATATCTCTCGAGGTTGTGATTTCTACATGATCGAGCTGGTGAATGCCACCGGTGATGACTTGGCTCCACACCCTCCTATGCCTGCCGTATACAAGACGGTTGCTACTATCATGCTCTAAAACGGTTTTGAACCGGGTTTTGGGTTGGGAAAACATTGTCAAGGAATTGTCAATCCTATTCAGATCCCCGCTAAAAGAGCAAAGTTTGGTTTGGGATATGTCCCAACAGATGATGAAGCAGAGATGAAAAACAAGAATGTTGATCAAGCATTGGCCAGACTAATTCCTTATCTGTACGAGTCATTCCTGGTGCAAGGATGTGTCAATGATGATGGTCTCGGGGAAGGAGTCTTGGACCTTTTTGAGGATATTGATGCGGTCATCGAAGAAGAAGCTAGGACATCAGGCATCCGTGATGCAAAACTTGAGGAGCGATTGCAGAACTGGACCTCCACACCACTCTTGATTTCCCGCTCATCTGGGTAGAAATGACATGTGTTTTGTTTATTTTCAAAATTGGTGGTAATCCGGAAGAGGCCCGAGACCCACTCTTTATGTTGTTTTATTTGCTTGAAGTTTTTAAATTTCCTTGTGATGTTTAAAAAGGGCAAAATGTTCCTCGGTCATGGCCAAAGTTTATACTTGTCTTTCAATTCAAATGAAAAGCCTCTTTTATCAAAATATGTTTAATTATCTATTTATCTTTTACTTTCCTAACTTTGTTTGTTTATGATTTCAGTAATATTAATTTAAAACCTGTCAATGTCATGTCATGTCATGAATCGAGTGAACAAAATGAGGCAGATGATGATGAATGCAAGGAATATGAAGAAGAAAATGAGGTACCCGAACATATTGCCGAAGATTTTTGACAATTCGAGAATCAACACAAGACGAATTTAGAGGAAACCGAGACTGTGAATCTCGGAGATGAGGAATGTGTTAAAGAAGTGAGAATCAGTGTCCATCTGACTGAAGCTAAAAGAAG
Organism: Solanum commersonii; assembly: GCA_029007595.1. Taxonomy (NCBI): domain Eukaryota; kingdom Viridiplantae; phylum Streptophyta; class Magnoliopsida; order Solanales; family Solanaceae; genus Solanum; species Solanum commersonii. The sequence goes on from JAJTWQ010000033.1 coordinate 1,849,781, forward strand.
AGACTTGGTCCATTTGCTCAGAGAGTACATTGATGTGTTTGCCTGGTCTTACGAAGATATGCCGGGGCTGAATACGAATATGATGTCCACAAGTTGCTGATCAATCCAGATTTCAGTCCAGTAAAACAAAAGACTCGAAAGTTTAAGCCTGAGTTGAATTTGTAGATCAAAGAGGAGATTACTAAGCAGATCGAGTTTCAAGTAGTGGAAGTGACACAATAACCGACTTCATTAGCCAACGTTGTTCCGGTTGCCAAGAAAGATGGAAAGATCAGAATTTGTGTCGACTATAGAGATCTCAACAAAGCTAGCCCGAAAGATAATTTTCTATTGCCAAACATTCACATCCTCATTGATAACTGTACTAAGCATGAAATGCAGTCATTTGTAGATTGTTATGCGGGTTACCACCAGATCCTGATGGACGAAGAAGATGCAGAAAAAACAGCTTTCATCTCGCCTTGGGGTGTATATCATTATCGAGTGATGCCATTTGGTCTCAAAAATGCCGGTGCTACTTATATGAGGGACATGACAACCATTTTTCACGATATGATTCACAAAGAGATCGAAGTGTATGTAGATGATGTCATAATCAAGTCCCGCGAGAGTTCGGATCACTTGACTCACTTGAGAAAATTCTTTGATCATCTGCGTAGATACAATGTAAAGTTAAATCCCACCAAATTTGCTTTTGGAGTGCCAGCCGGCAAGTTATTGGGATTTATAGTTAGCCGAAGGGGCATTGAGCTTGACCCTTCCAAGATTAAGGCGATCCAAGAATTACCTCCTCCGAAGACAAAGAAGGAGGTAATTAGTTTTCAAGGAAGGTTGAACTACATCGGCCGGTTCATAGCCCAATCTACTGTAGTGTGTGAGCCCATCTTTAAGTTATTGAAAAAAGATGCCTCGACCAAGTGGACCGGAGAGTGTCAAACTGCTTTTGATGCCATCAGGAACTATTTGTCCAATCCACCGGTGTTGGTCCCTCCACGAGAAGGGAGTCCATTATTGCTATATTTATTAGTCTCGGATAATGCCTTGGGATGCGTGCTTGGTCAACATGATGAGACTGGGAAGAAGGAGCGAGCCATTTATTACTTAAGTAAAAAGTTCACTCCATATGAGGCTCGTTATACTCTTTTAGAGAGAACATGTTGTGCTTTGACTTGGATCGCTCAAAAGTTGAGACATTATTTGTCTTCTTACACCACGTACCTTATCTCCAGGATGGATCCGTTGAAGTATATTTTCCAGAAAGCAATGCCGATCGGGAAGTTGGCCAAATGGAAAATGCTTTTGAGTGAGTTTGACATTGTGTATGTGACCCAGAAAGCGATAAAAGTCCAGGCCTTGGCCGATCATCTTGCGGAAAATCCAGTTGATGAAGAGTATGAACCCCTCAAGACTTATTTTCCTGATGAAGAAGTTGCATTTGTAGGTGAAGATATTTCTGAAGCATACCCTGGTTGGAACGTGTTCTTTGATGGAGCGGCAAATTATCAAGGAAAAGGTATCGGAGCAGTTTTAGTGTCAGAATCCGGTCAACATTATCCTATGGTGGCTAAACTCCAATTTAGTTGCACGAACAACATGACTGAGTATGAAGCTTGCATACTCGGTTTAAAGATGGCAATCGACATGAACGTTCATGAGCTTCTAGTTATTGGAGACTCAGACTTACTGATTCATCAAGTTCAAGGAGAATGGGCCGTGAAGAATCCAAAAATCACACCGTATGTGCAGTATATACAGAAGTTGTGCAAGAGATTTCGCAAGATTGAGTTCACACATACTCCAGAACACAGAATGAGTTGGTCGATGCTCTTGCTACCATTGCCTCAATGATCAAACATCCGGATACAAGTTATATTGATCCCTTGGACATAGAGGTAAAAGAGCAGCCTGTCTATTGTTCACATGTTGAAACAGAGCCAGATGGTTTGCCTTGGTACTTTGACATCAAGAAGTATTTAGAGGACGGAACTTATTCTGAGAATGCAACGTTCAATCAGAAGAAATCGATACGCCGTATGACCTTCAATTTCTTTGTAAGTGGAGAAATCCTTTATAGGAGGACTCCAGATCTAGGTCTTCTCAGATGCGTTGATGCTAATGAAGCCGCGAATCTTCTGAAATAGATACATGCCGGAGTTTGTGGTACTCACATGAATGGGCTCACTTTGGCAAGGAAGGTCCTTCGAGCCGGTTATTTTTGGATGACTATGAAACATGATTGTTGCAAGATTGTGCAGAAATGTCATAAATGTCAAGTGCACGGTGATTTGATTCGAGTGCCGCCTCACAAACTTAATGCTGTGAGTTCACCTTGGCCTTTTGTAGCTTGGGGAATGGATGTCATTGGTCCAATAGAGCCAACCGCCTCTAACGGACACAGATTCATTTTGGTTGCCATCGACTATTTCACCAAGTGGGTGGAAGCAGCTTCGTATAAGTCGGTGACCAAGAAGGTTGTAGCTGATTTTGTTCGCAATGATTTGATATGTAGATTTGGAGTACCAAAATCTATCATTACTGATAATGGAGCAAATTTCAACAGTCAATTGATGAGAGAGATATGTGAACAATTCAAAAGTACTCACTGAAATTCCACCACCTATCGTCCCCAAATGAACGGAGTCGTAGAAGCCGCCAACAAGAACATAAAGAAGATTTTGAGGATAATGATTGATAATCACAGAGGTTGGCATGAGATGTTGCCATATGCTTTGTTGGGTTATCGAACGACTGTCAGAACATCAGTTGGAGCTACTCCATATTTGCTAGTATATGGAACAGAAGCAGTTATACCTGTAGAAGTCGAAATACCTTTATTGAGAATTATCCAAGAAGCGGAATTGAGTGATGCTGAATGGGTTCACAAGCGGATTGACCAGCTAACATTGATTGATGAGAAGAAAATGGTTGCCATTTGCCATGGTCAACTGTATCGACAGAGAATGATTCGTGTTTTTCACAAGAAAGTAAGAGCCAGAACATTTGAAGTTGGTCAGTTGGTTCTTAAACGCATTTTTCCTCATCAGGATGAGTACAAAGGGAAATTCGCACCAAATTGGCAAGGACCCTACATGGTTCGTAAAGTATTACCTGGAGGTGCTTTAGTCTTTTCAGAGATGGATGACACCGAATGACTAAAACCGATCAACTCAGATACCGTCAAGAGATACTATGTGTGAAGCTGCTTCAGCTTATATTTCTGTCATTCACTTGTATTCATTCTATTTTTTTGTAATTGCTTTGTTTAAAATTCTATCCCTCCTGTAATGAACTACGTCTGACCTGAATTCTCAAGAATGAGATACGTAGGCGGCCTATGTCGGCCTCGGTCATTCCTTTATCCCTTGTTAATATTTCCTTTTGTATTTGAACTACGTTTGACCTGAATTCTCAAGAATGAGATACGTAGGCGGCCTATGTCGGCCTCGGTCGATTTATTTGTAATTTTTCTATTTTTCTTAATTCTCGAGAGGAGGAACTACGTTTGACCTGATTCCTGCCTCAACGGGATACGTAGGCACCACAACGGTTCGGTCATATCTCCCGTAAGTTTTCTATTTTCTTTTAATAGAAACTGGGACAAAAATTTTGAGAGGGACTCAAAAAATTCTCAAGAAGAAGATCTTTGCAACGAACCAAGACTGAAGTTACTTTGAGATTTGCAACCAGGATAGAATTTTTGAGAAGATCTCAAAAATTCCGTGACTGATGCATCAACAGTTCAAGATACGCCGAGATGTTTAACTGGGACAGAAATTTTGAGGATGGCCTCAAAATTTCAACAGGGTTCATCGGAAGTTTAAAGCAACTTTGAATACTTCCCAACGAGTAATCAGATAAACCTCGAGGCACCAACTTCAAAAATGTTCGCTAGAGCTCGACGTGACATGACACTTAGCAGTGACCTTTCCAAACATTACTTTTGAAAAATCTACTTTCGTTAAAAACATTTCTTTCATGCTTTAATTATTTTTGCATAAAAAAATTTTATCCTATCTATCAAGAAGCGGGAGATCGGAGAAATCAACCAGAGATAGCAAGACAAGGGGATAGACAATCGAATAGATCGACACAGATCGGTTCATTTTAAACTAGCAATTTTTCTGTGGATGCAGGTTTATAGGTTTAGCTCAAAATCAACATATTCCTCCATTCATTGAATATGGAGAAATCAAAAAGGCGAAGAGCTCCTTAAAATTGATAATTTTTTCTGTGGATGCAGGAAATATCTTTGGCTTCTTATGACAAAGAACTGAGAATATGAATAGCATTATTCAAATTCTCAACAAGGAGAGGTCCGTAATAAATACGCAATTATGTTCAGATATGAAACAAATGAAAACCTCAAAAAGAGAAATTTTATTTGTTTTCCAGCAACTAAAGATACTTGAAGGAGGCCTATCTACATCATTATTATTGGACATGATAATATTCTTACCCTGAAGGTTATCTATATTGTATTGTCGAATGAGATGATATCGCTACTCGTAGAGTCATTTATATTGTATTGTCAAATAAGATGATACCACTGCTTCGAGGGTCATTTTTGTTTATATTGCCAGTTAAAACAATATCGCCATCCAAAAGATACCTAGAAGATCGCCTATGTTGCTCAGTGAAGCATTATCTTCGTTCGATAGCAGGGAAACATTATCAAAAGATTCATGCATTGCAACACAAGATTCATGCATCGCGAAGAGAAGATTCATGCATCGCGGGAAAGAAATTCATGCATTGCGAGAAAAAATTATGCATGACAAGAGAAAGAATTAATGCATCGCGAAAAAAATTATGCATTGCAAGAGAAAAAAATTCATGCATCGCGAGAAAATAGCATGCATAGCAAGAGAAAGAAGTCACGCATCACAAGAGAAAAATTCATGCACTGCAAGAGAAAGGCATGCATTACAAGAGAAGATTCATGCATCGCGGGAAAAAGATTCATGCATTGCGGGAAAAAAATTCGTGCATCGCGGGAAAAAGATTCATGCATTGCAAGAGAAAGAAATCATGTATAGAAAGAGAAGATTCATGCATTGCGGAAAAAGATTCATGCATCGCGAAAAAAAGATTCATGCATTGCAAGAGAAATAAATCATGTATAGTAAGAGAAGATTCATGCATTGCGATAAGAGATTCATGTATCGCGGGAAAAAGATTCATGCATTGCAAGAGAAAGAAATCACGTATAGCAAGAGAAGATTCATGCATTGCGGGAAAAAATTCATGCATCGTGGGAAAAAGAGTCATGCATTGTAAGAGAAAGAAATCATGTATTGCAAGAGAAGATTCATGCATTGCGGGGTAATTGTCAGGCATTGTAAGAGAATGATTCATGCATCGCGAGAAAAAGTCTCATGCATCGCAAGAAAAAGTCATCCTCAACTACGGTTTTTCGAGGAAACATCACTTGTATTTTTCAAATAAGCATCATATTCATGCATCGCGGGAGAAGTCATGCATCGCAAGAAGATCAACATTTACCGCATCAGTTTTCTTTACAAATACAACATCAAAAGAACTATCAACATATTACATCTGCCTATTTTATTACTTCGTCATCAAAAGAAGAGTACATTGAAGATTATATTACAAATACAAAATACGAGCTTTATTTGCTTTACGTCAAACTGGAGGAAGTTGACGTCAAATGTTCAAGTAGAGCAATTAAGTGTCAACACGGCAAAAGACACTATCTTCCCATTTGGGGTTACTTTTTTTTATGCTAATGAGTTTTATTTCAGTCTTTGTCGAGAGCATCCAAGAGGATGAATTCTCAAGCAAATCACAGGTGTGGACGACATAAAAAAGGATGCAACACAACGTGGAACTTTTTCTTAGCAGCGAACTGGGACATAGTCTAAAGAGAAGTGCCAAACCCTTAGGACGCGAGCTGAGGAGCGACTTCCACCACAATCGAACCACACCCCTATCAGAAGGCATGTGGGTTCTTCTTTAGGTTTCATGGTTTCAGTTTCGCATCCAAAAATTTTGGTCTCCACAGAGGCAACTTTCCAATCTGAGTGACAGCGTGCCAAGAGCTTTGAAAATTATGCCCGTGTAAGTTCTTAATTATGGGTATGAAGTGCACCACATTCATAGCTAAGAGGTTGCAAGCCTCCTTTTCATAGTCGATTTACTTGTCACTCCTCCAAAACCAAAGGATATCTTGCATAATAGATTTCCTTTTCAACCGATTGAGTCGAATTACAAGCAATCTGATTTCCTAAGTTGAGGAATATGTAGGTGGGATCAATATTGAAAACTCGATTGTATTCCAACTTTCACTCTCAAGTCTTATTCTCGAGCATTCTAGTCCCTCCATAATACGGTATCATGATAGTTTTTGAATTCTTTCAAAATCGTGCGTTAAATCAAGCGCATAGAACTACAAGTGGCCTGAATGCTCATATAGCCTGAGATATGTAGGAAACCCAATTTCGGGATTCGGCCATAATTCCTAAAGCTTGTACCAAAATACCTTTCCAAAAGGATGAAGATGTGTTCGGTCAAAACTGGATTTGTCAATTTCGTTTGCCTCGAATTTCTTTCATCAATCCAAGTCAAACGAGGGACAGTTGTTGACACCCAATTTTGACCCTCCACAATATAAATTAATCATTTCGAGCTTCTCCAATTTCAAACGATTTAAAATAATTAGTTTTATAAAGTTTTCAAAAAATAATAATATAGTTTGCAGGTTATTTTAAATAGTTTTGTCGCTTATTTATATATATATATAGCTATGTATATAATTAACGCATTTCATAAGTACTCAAAGATCGTCTCGAAAAGATTTTATATTTTTATATTTTAAATACTTTAATAGTGAGGGTCACAATTTTGAATTAATGAATCCTATGAAATTCAAAATACTTTCAAGTTATTTTTAAGATAATTTTGTCATTTTTAATATTTTAAATAAATTTTTAAATAATAGATATGTACATTTTACAATCACGCTATCTTATAAATATTTGAAAATCATCAAAATATTTTACATCTTAGTTAAATATCTTATTAATTTACTTTAGTCTAAGTTATATTTATAATTTCGAGTTAATTAATTTGTAATTAAATTAATTATTTTGTAATCAAATTAATTATTTTATGTCATTAAGATTAAGAAGCTCGTCAATTAATTTATGAAAATTTGTCTTGTTGCAATTTTTAGTTAATTGCTTATCATATTCTTAACCCTTTAAAAGACCAAAAATGGGCCTATTCCCTTCAGCCCATTTCCTCAATTACCATTCTTCTTCAATTTCCTCAATTCCCATTCTCTTATTTCCAATACCCTACCCAGCCCATGATACCAAAACAATTGCAGGAAGCCCAAATTCAATTCCATAACCTATTACATACAGAAACAATACAACGGTCCAAACAATACATATGACATACGTACATCCTTGTACGTTTTCTTCTTCAAGCAAAAATCAACATCCATCGAGCAAATCACGCTGCAACCCGGAAATCTCGCCACCCATCTGCAAAACCTATACCCTAGCAGCCCCAAAGTCAAACCTTCACGTCTCCTTTTCCCCCTTTTCGCGAAATTAAGCTTTTTTCCCCCATCTCCTTCCATTGTTGTCTAGAAAAGGGGCAGAATGAATTCGAAATTTCACCCGATTTTCCTGCTATATAATCATCTCTTTGATCACTGTTTGTGGGGGGAGGGAGATACACTGATTTTGTTACCCAAAACAGAGGAAATTTCCCTTGAAAGAAATAGACTTAGAAACAGAAATCTCCAGAAATAACTTACTTCACATAACCTCCTTTAATAGCTCAAAGAGCTTAGCGATTATTGGTTTGAACTCGTCGGAATTCAGTAAAGCTTGACTTGTGGTGAAGCCATTGTTCTTAAGTTCATCGGCTCAGTTCGCTGCTCCAAACAAGGTAACACTCGCACTTCATTTTTTTTTTTTTCGAATCATGTGTGTTGTTTTGTTATTGTTTTAAATAATTTGTTAGGTCTTATTACAGTTCGAATGTTGCAATATGTAGTAAGTTCTGTTCATTTAAGGTGATTTGTAGGTTTAGAAATGATACTAGACTTCGATGCTTTCATGAGCGTGTTGCTAAACTAGTGTGCTTCGCTTGTTCTTTGCTTTGTCTTTGAGTATGATCTCTCCTGATTTGTTGTCGTCGATGTTGTTGTCCTTGCAAGGACATAATCTCAACTAATTTTTCTACTGCCTAGCATGACCCGTTTTGATAAGTCTATGCCACTTTTCGTATAACTTTTTTTTTTAGTATGATAGAGTTTAGGTTTTGTTCTTAAGATTACTTGAAGCACGAATATGTTGGCGTTAATATTTCACGTATATGATGTGTTGACTCCTTTTAGTATAAGGTCGATAACGGTGGATTGATTATGTGTTATATGGCTCATGTACTAGTTTACTGTAATTAGAAAATGAGCCTATGTCTTAATGAATTTTAATTAATGTACAAATGAGATTTACAGAACATGTGGGTTGATGGAATCATTTTTTAGGCCTTTAAAATTGTCTTCTCTTCTTCTTGGGATCTATGGTTTGTTTCGTTCTAATTATCTAATCTACTTGTTCATTTTCTTTAGCTTAAGTAGTTAAGCGGTAATTCCCTTTAATACATTTATTATTTTGGGATTGGTTAAGCATCATTAAGCTATGGTTTGGAGATATTATTATTGGGTACTGATAGTGTTTCTCATTTTTATTGCATGTGAAATCTGCCCGAGTTCGCCATGAACTCCTCTCTTTGCATTTTCTTGTTGAGCCTTTGGTCCAATGCTTTCGTTATCGAGTCGGCCTTCATCATTGATTGTTCGACTTTTGGAAGCGGAAATACAATTGAGAGCAGGTTTACAGGGAACTAAAGACAGGTTGCAGGTCCTAAAGTCCAAGGGAATGGACTGTATACAACCTGTATACACTAAATATACATTGGTCTACAGGTCGTAATACAGAAATATTGGGCCCAAAAATTGAAACAGGTGTTTTGGAAGTTGAATTAGGTTGTATACATTCGGTATACAGTCTTATATACAAAAAAATTGGGCCGTATTCATCTGATATACACTGATATACAACCAGTGTATACAAAAACGGGAATTAAGCCTAAGCCCCAAAATTTCAGCGAATTTGGCCCAAAGGGAGGCCCAAATTCAAATTTCTCCCTTACTCGCTAATTATTTAATTGTGATTATTTATTGTTTGTTGTTTAACTCTAACTTTATAATCGTAAATCAACTTAATCGAATTCCCCAAAAGGCGAACTATTTCTCTGTTTTGTTTTGTTTCTAACAAAATCTTATTTTATCAACTCTTGTATTTTCATTTATAATCTTTAGTTAAAGCCTTTTTTTTATTAGTTTAAAATAGTTTTTTTTCATTAACCAAAAATGACTCAAATAAAAATCAATTAATTTAGTTTCGTTAAAATTCTTATTACTTGTCCCTAAATCAAATATTTCAATTAAGGTCCCTTTTTTCCTAAAAAATAAATCGCTCTTTGTTTAAACTATTTTCTCAAAGATAATGTAATAGTGTAAATAAAATAAATAAATACTTACTTAGTTAGTTATTTTCTCAAAAGGTTAGTCAATTAAATCAAAATGATTTTTCATACTTTAATTTATTAAATTGGTTTAATTTATTTTAAAATGAACTAAATAAATTCTAATTAGTATAGTTTTATTAATTTTCTAATCACTTGCACCTTAATTCAAATATTTTCATTTTAGGTTTATTCCTCTAAAAAGATAGAATAAAATGGTTCATTCCTTAGTCATTTTTCAAACTTAATCAAGTATTATAAATTATTATTTTTATGTTAAATCAATTTCCCAAAGAATTAGTCAAAAAATTATTTTAGTCAAGTCGCAGGTCAACCTCATGTTAGCGGACACTTCGAATGCTTAAACCCTTCTCGAAGTGTAAATTGAACCCCGAACCCTCTTTGGTATTTTCAAATGATTTTTTCTGTTTAAATCTTTGAAAATTATAAGTTTTCTTAATTTCTTTAAAAAATTAAGTGGCGACTCTTTTCTAAGTATTTTATTTTGTTTTTTTTTATACTTAGAACATTTCAAAAAGTGATTTTTCTGAATACAGTAAAATTACGACACAACATTAGTCTCCCCCTGACTCAGAAATCCTTGAGGCAACTCCATGTAAATCTCATCAAACAAATCACCTTGATGAAAGGCATTGAACACATCTATTTGGTGTATATGCCATTGTTTTGTTGCTACAATAGCCAGGACTGATCTCACAATTTTCATTTTAACTACTGGAGAAAAAGTTTCTTGATAATCAATCCCTTCTTTTTGTCTATACCTCTTGGCTACCAACCTAGCTTTGAACCTTTCCACTTTACCAGTAGATTTGTATTTTACCTTGTAAATCCACCTACATCCAATAGGTTTTTTTCCTTCAGGCAAAGACACTACTTCCCAAGTGTTATTTTGTTGTCATGCACTAATTTCTTCCTTCATAGCCTCCACCCATCTAGGATCTTTGGTGGCTTCACAATAACTACTAGGTTCAGTATATGCATAGAAAGCAGCAACATAGGTTTGATACTTGGGTGCCAAATGATCATAAGCTATATACTTAGACATATGATAAGCTACTGTTTCATCCACATTTAGAGAAACAAAATCTTTTAACCAAACATGAGGATTTTTGTCTCTCACAGACCTTCTTGTACCACTGACTGGTACCACATGAACTTCTGCTGGTCTAGTTTCTTCTGTCTGTAAGCTTTGGACCAAACTTTGAGGTGTTGTACCTCCATTTACCACAACTTCTTCAGGTATTTCATCTCTACCATATTCAATATCACAAGGAACATACAATCTGTTACATGACACACTAGTGTTTGTTTTGAAAGGAAAATATTTTCCCTAAACATAACATCCCTGCTAACAAACATCTTCCTTGTTTCTAGATCATAAAGGATATACCTTTTTTAAGTCATTGAATATCCCATATGAACTGTTATTTTTTATCTTGGACTTCGCTTATGAAGCTCTTGTACTACCTTTGCATAACAGAGACATCCAATAACTCTTAAATGTGAGATACATGGTTTCTTGTTATAAAACACCTCATATGGAGACTTGTTTTTTAATACTGAGCTAGGTAGTCTATTAATTATGTGTACAGCAGCTAACACACATAGACCCCATAATCTAATAGGTATTTCAGCTTGGAATCTTATGGCCCTTGTTACCTCTAACAAGTGTCTATGTTTTCTCTCAGCTACCCCATTTTGCTGAGGAGTATAGGCACAACTTGTCTGATGCACTATGCCAAATTTGTTGAACAATTCCTTACACTCTGAGTTGACAAACTCAGTACCACTATCAGAGTTGAAAAACTCAGTACCATTATCAGACTTGATGACCTTAACAGACCTACCAAACTGAGTTTTAGCATACTCAATAAACTGTTTAATGACTACACAAGCATCAGACTTTAATTTCAATAAGTAAACCCAAGTTATCCTTGAAAAATCATCAACCATAGTGAGAAAAAATCCGTTACCATCAAATGTAGGTACTTTGTAAGGACCCCAAACATTCATGTGTTCAAGATCAAAGCATGCTGAAGTTTGTATACTATTTGCAGGAAAAGAATTTCTAACTTGTTTTGCACAAGGACAAACAATACAATTATGCAGTGTATTTGCTACACACTCAGCCTTTATTGACAGAATCTTGTTCAATGACTTTGTGGATGCATGCCCAACCCTTTTGTACCATAGTTCCACATCTTTAGACTTTTTATGAATATGATTTCCTTTCAAAACAAACACAACCATTGCTTTGAGACTGCAGTATTTTTGAACTTCCAGTCAGAAATACAGCCCATTCTTTTCTCTACCAATCTCCCTCACCATTTCATTGGAGAGATCCTGAAACAAGCAAAAATCAGGAAAGAAACTTACTGAGCATCCTAACTCTTTTGTGAGTTTTGACACAAACATCAAATTGAACTTGAATTGAGGCAAATATAGCACATTAGTCAAAGATGTCCTTGCAGTAACACTACTAGTTCCAGTATGAGTGACTTTAACAACATTTCCATTAGGTAAATACACTTCTTTTGACACTATAGAATGTTTATCTAACAAGCTTACATCAACTACCATATGGTTGGTAGCTTCAATGTCTACTATCCACTCTTGTATGATTTTAACTGAGTAAACACTAGCCTGGTTAATACTTGCTAAGTTTGTTGAAGACATAGGGTTTGTAGCAGCATTGTTGTCTCTAATATTCTTCAGCAGATGAACAATCTGATTATATTGGTCCTTAGTAAATGGATACAACCCCATCTCAGTCTTTTTGTTTTGTGAAGAAGATTCCATACTTTTGCCTTGTAATCTAACATAGTTCCTTCTACTACATTCTCACTTGTATCACCCATCATATCACATTGTTTTGATTCTTGAAAACGACTATCAGTGATCACATTATGAGCCCTTGCACTTATGTTATAACCATTATTTCTTGTCTGTCCTCTTTTATTTCTAAACTTGTTATAGTCTGATGTTTCATTTTACAGAAATCACATTGTACATTGAATTTTTTCTTGTATCTTGTAGAACCATTTCTGGTAAACATGGCCATATCAAAATTACTACCACTTGAAGCAGGATTTGCAACCACGATTCCAGAATTTGCTACTATAGACCTTTGTCCTTCATCACTAATAACCATTCCATACGCCTGATTAGCAGTTGGCATAAGACTCATAAGTAAGATCTGACTTCTTGCTTAATTATAGGAGTCGTTTAGTCCCATGAGAAACTGAAACAATTTTAACTTCTGAAGATGTATTACAAAGTCTTTTGATTTTTCTCAGTTACAACCGAGACTAGGGTCAAGAGCTTCAAACTATTCCCACAAGTTTTTCAACCTAGAAAAGTATGTAGAAACTGTAGCAGTACCTTGACTTAATGTAGCAATTTCCTTGTGTAAATTGTAAGTTCTTGAACCATCAATCTGGTTGAATCTTTCGAATAGTTCATCCCATACATCTTGGGCATTAGAGGCATACATTATACCTCCTAACAACCTTTTTTCCACTGAGTTCATCAGCCAAGACAATACTACTGCATTTACTCTTTCCCAGTAATTCCCCATCTTCTCTGGAAATACTTCTTTTTTGCAGGAACCATCAACTAATCCCAATTTGTTCCTTCCAAGCAAGGCTACCCTTATGGGTCTATACAAGATTGAGTAATTTTCAACCCCTGCTAGTTGAAACGAAATAATCTGTGTACCACTTACATCAGATTGAGAAAGAAACAGAGGATGATTATAGTCGATATCAATCTTTTGACCGGATTGAATAGATTGAGCCTGTGTAGATTGTCCTGCTTCCACTATCATTGTAACAACAGAGGATATTAAGAGAATTTGGCCAGTTCTTTCAACAGAATTGAACAATTTTCTATCTGCATTACAGAACGATTCTTTCAACCAGAATAGAGAATGATTCTTTCAACCAGAATAGAGAACGATTCTTCCAACCATGAAACTATATGAGAAAGTATGTAAAGTAACCATGAAACTATATGAGAAAGTATGTAAAGTAAATTAAGAACATCTAAGATTAAGAAGTGAGGAATAGGCTTACAAATACAATTATAGAGAGTTTTTCTTGTTATTCTCATTAACCACAATGCCTTTAATAGGCTTACAAATACAACTTTATATAGACTTCAAAATTACCCTAATCCTAACTAATTAACAGCTGTTAAACCACTTGAGTAAATATATCTTTTCACATAGTTAAAGGACAAAATTTGACCTTTTTCCCAAATTAACAAACCAAACTTGCAAAATATTCATCTCAAGAAAATGAAGCAAATGAAACCATAGGCAAAAGAAAAGGGAGTTGTTGGTGAGGTGTCATGTAACGTGGTGTCCACCACTCTGCTACTCAAGTATCTGTAAGGATGTTTCTGTGCGAAAAATATACCTAAGGATAAAGGGAGAAAGGGATTGTCGGTGAGGTGTCATGTAACGTGGTGTCCACCACCTTGCCACTCAAGTACCTGTAAGGATATTTATGTGCGAAAAAATTACTTAACGATAAAACTAATCCTTTTCGCACATTAAAATGGATTTTTTTCCTCACAAGAAAATACAACTTGCGAAATGTACACTTCAAGCAACTAAAAGAAGAAAAGCTCAAAGTAAATAAAACCACAAGCAAAGGAGAAGGGGGTTGTCAGTGAGGTGTCATGTAACATGGTGTCCACCACTTCGCCACTCAAGTACCTGTAAGGATATTTTTGTGCGAAAAATATACCCAAGGATAAATAGAAAAGGGGGTTGTTGTCGGTGAGGGTTATGTAACGTGGTGTCCAACACCTCGCCACTCAAGTACTAGCTATAAGGGTATTTATGTACGAAAAATATACTTAAGGATAAAATTAATCCTTTTCTCACAGTAAAAAATGAAACTATCCCCTTTTTCTAAATAAGCAAATAAAACTTGCGAAATATACATTTCAAGCAACTAAAGAGGAAAAACTCGAAGCAAATGAAACCATAAGCAAAGGAGAAGTGGGATTGTCGATGAGGTATGTCATGTATTGTGGTGTCAACCACTTCGCCACTCAAGTACCTATAAGGATATTTCGTTGAGAAAAACATACCTTAGGATAAAAGGAGAAGGGGGTTGTTGTCAGTTAGGTGTTATGTAACGTGTTGTCCACCACCTCGCCACTCAAATACCTGTAAGGGTATTTCTGTGTGAAAAATATACTTAAGGATAAAACTAATCCTTTTCGCACAGTAAGAAAAGAATTTCCCATTTTTCCTAATAAGCAAATATACCATGTGAAATATACATTCCAAGCAACTAAAAGAGAAAAAACTCGAAGTAAATAGAACCACAAGTCGAGGAGAAGGGGGTTGTCGGTGAGGTGTCATGTAACATGGTGTCCACCACTTCGCAGCTTAAGTACTCGTAAGGATATTTCTGTGTGAAAAATATACCTAAGGATAAATGGAGAAGGGGGTTGTTGTCGGTGAGGTGTTATGTAACGTGGTGTCCAACACCTTGCCACTCAAGTACGCATAAGGTTATTTTTGTATGAAAAATATACTTAAGGATACAATTATTCCTTTTCGCACAGTAAAAAAAGGAATTGTCCCATTTTTTTGAATAAGCAAATAAAACCTGCGAAATATATATTTCAAGCAACTAAAGAGGAAAAACTCGAAGCAAATGAAACCATAAGCAAAAGAGAAGGGGGGGCGGGGTTATCGGTGAGGTATGTCATGTATTGTGGTGTCAACCACTTCGACACTCAATTACCTATAAGGATATTTATATGAGAGAAACATACCTTAGGATGAAAGGAGAAGACGGTCGTTGTCGGTGAGGTGTTATGTAATGTGGTGTCCACCACTTCGCCACTCAAGTACCTGTGGGTATTTCTGTGCGAAAAATATACGTAAGGATAAAATTAATCCTTTACGCACAGTAAGAAGGGAATTTTCCCTTTTTTCCTAGTAAGCAAATATAACCTGCGAAATATATGTTTCAAGCAACTAAAAGAGGAAAAACTCCAAGCAAATGAAACAAGAAGCAAAAGAGAAGGGTGTTGTCGGCGAAGTGTTATGGAACGTGGTGTCCACCACTTTGCCACTCAAGTACCTATAAGAATATTTTTGTGCCAAAAATATACCTAAGGATAAAAGGAGAAGGGGGTTGTCGGTTAGGTGTCATGTAATGTGGTGTCAACCACCTCGCCACTTTAAGTACCTGTAAGGGTATATTTCTATGCGAAAAATATACCTAAAGGATAAAACAATCCTTTTCGCATAGTAAAAAGGAATTTTTCCCTTAAGCTTAATAAGCATATATAACCTGCGGAATATACATTCCAAACAACTAAAGAGGAAAAACATGAAGCAAATGAAACTACAAGCAAAGCAGAAGGAGGTTTATCGGTGAGGAGTCGTGTATTGTGGTGTCACCACTTCGCCACTCAAGTACCTGTAAGGATATTTCTGTGTGAAAAATATAACTAAGGATAAAAGGAGAAAGGGGTTGTTATCGGTGAAGTGTTATGTAACGTGGTGTCCACCACTTTGCCACTCAAGTACATGTAAGAATATTTCTATGCCAAAAATATACCTAAGGATAAAAGAGAAGGAGGTTGTCAGTTAGGTGTCATGTAACGTGGTGTCCGCCACCTCGCCACTCAAGTACTTGTAAGGGTATATTTTTATGCGAAAAATATACTTAAAGGATAAAACAATCCTTTTCGCATAGTAAAGAGGGAATTTTTCCCTTAAGCTTAATAAGAAAATATAACATGCGGAATATACATTTCAAACAACTAAAGGAAAAACTTGAAGCAAATGAAACCACAAGCAAAGGAGAGGGGGAGTTATCGGTGAGGTGTCATGTATTGTGGGGAGTTATCAGTGAGGTGTCATGTATTGTGGTGTCCACTACTTCACCACTCAAGTACCTATAAGGATATTTCTGTGCGAAAAATATACCTAAGGATAAAAGGAGAAGGGGGTTGTTATCGGTGAAGTGTTATGTAACATGGTGTCCACGACTTTGCCACTCAAGTACCTGTAAGGATATTTTTGTGTGAAAAATATACTTTAAGGATAAAATTAATCCTTTTCGCACAATAAAAAGGGGAAATTGCCCACCTTTTCTAATTAGCAAACATAACCTGCGAAATATACATTTCAAGCAACCGAAAGACGAAAAACTCAGAGTAAATAAAACCAAATAAAGTTTAACATATTTTTTTCATACCATAATAATGCAAAAGACAGACAAAACAATCTGGCAAATGCTACAACGTTTTGATGGACTTATAAAAAGTCACATAACATAAAAAAGGTAAACCCTATTATTCTATAACATAGTTTTTTTTCTTCCTATCTTTGGAATTGCCACAAGAAGTCATTTCACGAACCTCTTAACCCTAAAACAAAAAAAAATCTTTCTTCTTGTAGTAAAAATTTGAAAGGTGCGCTCTTGACTTCCCCTTATTCCTTATTATCACCCTATCCTGCAATAACCAACAAAAAAAACACAAAATGTATAAACATTCTATTCGTATATATATATATACTGACAGTATAACGTTATGATCACAATGAATTTGGTGAATATGATAAAGAAGAAAATAAAAATATGTACTTACAGCGAACGCGATCAGGTTGGCTGTGCTAAGAGAGCAGCCTTGATCCTATCAACTGTACAAGCAATCAAATTGTTGACAGTAGCAACTGATCCCAATGAAAGCTTAGCAACAGGAACTAAATCAACCAAAATCTGAAACGCAACGGTCAGCAGAGATCCACCAGAGCCATGATTATAAGCTCCCCTGCCTCCTGATGGACCATCGGGGAGAATGGCGAATCCAGAAGGCAGCAGAGCAACATAATCTGGATCTCCACCATTCAACACACCATTCATTGCACTGATATCAACTGGTGCATAGATCACATAGGATCCTGTTGGATCTGTGCTGCTCTCTTGGAGGATTATCATGTTGCTATGGTTAACATTGTCACTCTGCAATATTCAAAAACGCGGATTCAGAATTTAAAATCAAAATATTTATACATTTCTATGATATCAAACTAGACAGAGGTCTCGTATTCAGGTCTTGTAAGTACATTTTACATGAAATGATCACGATAATTTCACATGGTGTCAGAGGCAAAGGTCATGTCAGCGTTTAACTTTTTAAATGAAATGATCACATAATTTCGAAGATTATATATAGAGGACTTACATTAACCCTCAGTAAAGAGACACAATTGCCTGTCTCAGTGCCATTAGCAATCTGAGCCACTTCTTGCAGCAGACCTCCATTGGACAGAATGTCCCACTGTTAATTATCACATACAAAAAATTTACATATTTAGAAAAACGCGCAAAAACTAAAGATATTTATTAAAGAACATTCATGAACAGAGTCGGTCAATGTATATAACTTAAACTCTATTATTCGAAAACATTAATTAAAAAGTGTTACCTCAGTACGCGTGTTCTCATCACGGAGGTAATCGAACACGGTTTTCGGAGAAATAGGGAGCCATAATGAAGTAGCAGCACTTATGACAACACCATGTGGTCTACCAGGATCACCAACACTTTTCCTAGTCATAACTCTAACATTTTCATCTGTTCCATTTCCTTGTGACAAGGTTGTCCAGTGATTACCAACAGTTGCACTCACTCCAGAGCTAAAACTATTAACCATCCTCTCAGCCAATTTCATCACACTCTTTCTACTTTCTTGAGTTGATAACACTACATAAACAAGAAGAAAAAGAAAAAGCTTAAATTACGTCTGTCTGTCTAATTTATGTGACATAGTTTGATCATTATAAACATGTCATGATATTTGTATGATTATTCAGGCATGGATCGTTTTATAGGATGAATTGAAAAAATAAAGTATGTCACGTAAATTGGAACAGAATTACGTACCCATGTCATTGGTTGGAATAGGTGTGACCATAGCACTTGCAATACGGTCACATTGTCTATCAAGAGAAGCAAGCCAACGTTTTGCACCAAATGCAAGACCAGAACTCACTAGTGGCTTGTAGATAGTGTGCACTGCTGAATCATCAACTTCAACATGCTCAATCCAAGTAACCTTAAGCAAAATAATAAAACATGTTAATTAATAGGAATTATGAGCATAATATAAGTTATGTTAAAAGTGAACAGTAAACATTATTTCTACTTATATTTGTACCTTAGAGCATCCATTTGGTGCCGCTTCAATAAGGCATCCAGATGGCCTTTTTCGAGACCTAACAGCTGGGCCAGCGCGTAACTGGTCCAATGAAACATCGACAACTGCCCATGTTCCATCAACTCTGAGCTTGCAATACCTAGCAAAGTAGCATTCCCTAGTTGGAACTTGTGGAGATGCAATTTGAGTTTCAGCTAATATCTGAAAAAAATCAACATGGAATATTAAATTTATTATATATATACTCACAATGTAAAAGAATTTTTTACGACGATTAATGACATGACATGTGTAAGGAGAATGCTAACTATAGATAATTATATATATATATATATATATATATATATATATATTATGTATTACCACTTGTATTGCTCCATTGGGATTTCCTGCACCTCCAGTTGATATCACATCAACACTTGAAGCCCTTGAGACAATACCAGAGAACATACTGGACCAATGATTCTAAAGATCACAAACAAACTTAACAATTAGTAAGTCGAAAATAGCCTTTCTACCCCATAAAAGTAGGGGTAATAAGCTAATAAGAATCTCACTTAATAGTTATTGATATAGCTAGTATAATCTTATTAATAGAAGATTCAATTATTAAAGAACAAAAAAGGTAATTTTATCTACAATTACAATTTGAATATAAGTAAATAGTCCTATAAAATTCTCTTGCTGAAGATCTATCAAAAACAGACTATAAGGTTTAGGTTTTGTGCGCACCAATCAAAGTAAAATTGACTCACAACAGTATATATAACATAAATCAAACTATATTATTAAACGTCAAAGTAAAAAAAAACAAAAAAAAAGGTTACCACATTCATGAGAATTTCAACTAGGTTGAGATTGTTCATTATAACAACAGAACTATCCTTTGTAGCCTCAGTAACAAATCCAATAGGTCTAGGTCCAATTCCCCTTGGAAAAACCCTAAAATACTCATCTTGATTCAGCATAAATGTTCCATTGTCAATGCTAGGGAACCAAAGTGGTTCTTGCAAATGTGCCATTTGAACAAACTCATCCATAGCTGCCATAACAAGTTCAATGATAAAGGGTTTTTCAATCTCACTAATTGGTCCATTAATCATTGAACTTAGAATTGGAACATCCTCAAATCCACCACCTCCATTGTTATATCCCTCTCCATCGACGTTTTGTGGCGTCGAGTAAGCAGGAAGAACTCCAAAATCAACAGGATTGGGAGAGTTGTAACCATTGTTGTTGTTTGGAAATACATTTTTTCCAACAATTCTTCCAGCCATAGATGAGATGCGTTCGATCTATATAAAAAAAGAGAGAAAAAAATATATATTATATGACAAACAAATTTATTTAACTTATTACATACTATAGTCTATATGCATTTTTTTTACTATATACTTAACACATAGATCAAAAATATTTCGTATAAGTTAGTTTGATCAGCTTAAACTTTATACCTTCAAATTAGTAATAGTAATATATTTGTTGTGAAAGTGGCATACCTCTTCTTTGAGTCTTGCATTTTCATTCCTTAATTGACGTTCATCAAAAGACAAATCACCAATGTTGATACGATGACCACCACAAGTAGGGCAAGATATATTTCCTATATTTCCCAAAGCTTCTTTGTACCTCAACAATTCTGACTTCATTTTCTCATTTTCCACACGAAGGTGTGAGTTCTCATGCCTCTCAAGTTGATTCTGACATGAAAAAATAAACAAGTTTTAACTCAAATAATATATATAGGGGCGGAGCTAGGGTATCGTAATAAGAGGTTGTTCATGTCCAAAAATAAGGGGTGTGTGTGTAACAATATATAATAATCAATGGATAATTTATGTAACAGATCATGTTATCAAGGGTAAGATAGAACAATTTAAGTGAAAACCATTTTTAATAATTAAAAAAAGTGTTTTTTTTTAAACGGACTAAAAAAAAATGCGTTACATAAAATATTACAAAGAAAATAATTGAAAATGTAGTTTAGTTTACCTTCATTTGAGTTCTTTTGTTCTGAAACCAAAACTTGACCTGCAAATGCTCCAACCCTAACTCACGGCTCAGCTCCTTCCTTTGCTTGTCATCTGGGTGAGGGCACTCCTTAAAGTATCTAAACACCCAAAAAAAAAAAGAAAGGACCCTTAGTAGTTGATCTTGTTATACTATCAGTGTATATAATAATTAAATAAATATTTATTTTTGATTCTCGTGAATTCATGCTTACGCTTCCAGTTCCTGGATCTGATGTTGAGTGTGGCGATGATAGCGCTTTCGCTTCCTAGTAGTGTTCACACCTTCTTCTTGATCATCATGATGATCATCACCACCAAGTTCTTGAGCCATTGCAGTGTCAGAGGTGTTTGATCCATTGTCCATTGAATTAGGTTGACTATCCATCATGTTACTTGGCTGTAATAACACAAACAAATTAAATTAAATTTAAAAAAAATTAAACTAATTAAAATCTTGAAAATGTTATATGTTTTATATTTGTTGAAAGAAAGTGAAGAAAGAACAAGTTGAAGTATATATAATTAAATTTACAAGAAGAAAAGGAAAGGGGCATAAGTCCTTTTATATTTTTAGTAAAAATGATTTATTTAATTAGTTTGACTTAGTATATAATAAAAAGCAATGATGAAAATGTTTGGAATTTTGTCAACTATTTGTTGACCAATACAAATAAAATAAAATAAAACAAGCCCTTGACATGGTTCCCAAGTTTCAAGAAGGATTTTTCACTCGAAAATAGAAAAAAGAAAACTATTATCTTGTTGAACCTTACTTTGTCTTTATTAATATTTAAATGACTTATGAATAATAAAAATAAAAAAAATACTTTTTAAAAAAAGAATATATCAAATCCAACATGTATTAGTAAAAATGGATGAAGAGGTTAATCAAATAGGAAAACCATATAGGAATTAAAAAGAGATCATTAAAAATTAAAACTTTTAAAAGGGTCAACATTATTTTTTTGTGATCATAGACCCATCTTTTGTTTCAATCTATACAAATTTTAGGGAAAAAAATGATTAGCTTAAAAATGTTATAACATTTTAAGAAAAATAATCTAGATTATTGATATATATAAATAAATTAAATTAAAAAAATATTTTTTTACCTGATCGAGCGGAACCCCAGTATTAGTTCCATCGTTTTCAACCAATGGTGGCATACTACTTGCCGGACGGGAATGTATGGCCGGCATCCTCCACTCTCTGAACCCTAAAACAATAACATAATTAAGAAAATCAACGATAAAGTCATAAAAAAAAATGAAAAAGTCTCAATTGTTTTTTAATTGAATGTAATTCAAGTCGTAGAAAAAGTGTCAATTGTTTTTTAATTGAATGTAATTCAAGTCGTAGAAAAAGTGTCAATTGTTTTTAATTAAATGTAATTCGAATCGTAGAAGCAGTTTCTAATGTTTATATGGATTTTTTCTGAACCCGATGTAAAGTCGGGATACTTTGTGAAATGTGTCAAATATAAAAGATGATGAAAATTGAGAATAAAAACCGAATATTTTCATAAAATAAAAAATAAATTTTTTAAAAGGTGTTGGTAGATTTGACTAAGGTTTGTTTCCGTTGAAATTAATTGTAGGTGTCTCTGTAAGAGAATCTTTGATGTAAAAAAAAAAAAGACAGTCCGATGCAAATAAATAAATAATTTAAAATTACTCCCACGAAAATCTTGAGCAATCCAACCATGTGTTTTACTCATGTTTTTCCTCTTTTTTTGTGTTATATATATATGGGGATCCTTGCCCAACTCCTCATTGTTCATGTGTTTCTTGATTTAAAAAAAATAATGTATACTTATATAGATTATCAACCAACCTTAAAAACCATAAGCAAAACAAAAAAAAATACAATGAAATCGATGCTACAAGTAAAAGAATTTGTAGGAGCCATATGAGTAAGTATATATATGCATACACACATATAAACATTTATATGGTGTGTGTAAATTAATTAAAACAAGCATGATGATACAAAAACTCGATTAAACATATGCATCTACAACAACAACAGCTACACCTCAGCACCAAACAGTTGAGGTTGGCTGTTTAAATGCATCTAAAAGGAGAAAAGGAAATGAAAGAAATGACTTTGTTAGGTATATAGACATATAAATGCATCTAAAAGGAGAAAAAGAAATGAAAGAAATGACTTTGTTGGTTATATAGACATACACAAGTGAAGTGAAGCTCTTTCTTGCTACTATTGAAGCTCTCAAAAGAAAGAAAGAGCTTTTGAGATTTTGTGTGTGGAGAGTGAAAGGGGGAGGGCTTTATTTATAATGAAACAAGTCAAGATTTGGGCATGAACTAAGTTTGACTATTTATGAAAAAGGACAAATTAAAAATGAAAAGAGTAGAGGGCTTCCCTCGTGTGGACATAAAAAGAGGGATTTTGAGAATTGGAGAAGAAAGCTATGAAGAAGAGAAAATAAAAATTGAGGAAAGGTGTGAAGTAGAGATGGTGAAGTTGCATTAAATGTAGTAAGATTGTTATTATTGCAATCCTTGAGGAGGGGGTGGTGGGTGGGGGTGGGGTGGGTTCAAGAAAGAGTAAGAAGAGTGTGTATGTTTATGAGAGTAGGTGTCGCGGTGGATTCAGGATTTGAAGCATAAGTATGACTAGGTTCAGAAATCGGGTCAACTTTTTATGTTGCTCAATTCAAAATTAATAATTTGTACATATTTAATGAATGCGTTAAGAATAATAAAGAAATTAGACTAAAGTTATTAGATTCAGTCAAACACAATATTTGAATTAATTAAGTGAAAATTACGGCTAAGAAGCTTCTCGAAGTTTTTTTTTTTTTAATTAGAGTACTCGAATTAGTGTCAAATAATTTTTATCATTAAATAATTAAAGATTATTATTTTTTATTTAATAATAAATTAGCGAAGAATTCTTAAATATTTTTTTGTTAATTACGAATATTTTAGTGTTAAAATAATGACATAGTTCATAGTTAATTTTTGTTTTTGGTGTACCTATTTGTTGTTTGATCAATTTTCATGAATTGTGAAAACAAGAATATACTTATATATACCTACTCTAAAAGTAAATTATTGCAAATATTTAATTTTTTTTTAAGGATGTTGGTTATTGATTTATATTCATAAAAATAAGTGGTCAAATTCTGTTGAAGTAATTTGGTGAAGTAATGAAAGAGTTTGACTACACACGTGCATCTAAATCGTGTGAAAGAGCATAAACAAGTATGTGAAACTCGATTTTTGTAATTCGTGCATTCTGTTGAAGTAATCTGGTGAAGTAATGAAAGAGTTTAATTACACACGTGCATCTAAATCATGTGAAAAAGCCTAAAAGCATACACCAATTTCTGTAATTCGTACATTCAGTTTAAACTAATCTAGAGAAATAGTGAAAGAAAATACATATGCACGTGTAACTCAATTGACTATGCACGTGCAAAAGAGATTTGACTATACATGGATGAAGTAGTGAAGAAATTGACTATGCACGTGCGAATCGTGTGAAAGAGTTGAAAATGCGCATGAAATTTAATTTTTGTAATCCGTGCATTAAGTTCAAACTAATCTAGTGAAATAGTGAAAGTGATTAAATATGCATGTGTAACTCAATTGACTATGCACGTGTAAAAGAGATGGACTATGCACAAAAGAACTAGTGAAGGAAATTGATTATGCACATGAGGATGTTGAGGCAAATTCAAAATTCGAAGCTTAAGTATGACCAAGTTCAGAATTCGAGTCAATCTATTATGATATTTCTCGATTCTAAATTAATAATTTTTATATATTTAATTGAATGTCTTAAGATAAATAAAAAAAATTGTGCATGTGATGTCATAAGATAATTTTTATATATTTAATTGATTATTTATTTACATTAATAAAGATAATTGGTAAAAATTATATTTATGATGTGAAAATGCCTAAATAAGTATGTGAAACTCAATTTTTGTAATTTTTGCATTCTGTTGAAATAATCAGGCGAAGTAATGAAAGAGTTTGACTACACACACGTGCATATGAATCGTGTGAAAGAGCCTAACAAGCACAATAATTTAATTTTATAATTTGTACATTTAGTTTACTAATCCAGGAAAATAGTGAAAAAAATTAAATGTGCATGCGTAACTTAATTTACTATGCACGTGTAAAAGAGATTTGACTATGCACGGATGAAGTAGTGAAAAAAATTGATTATGCACATGTGCATCGTGTAAAAAAGCTAACATAAGTGCATAAATTACTAATTCGAAAAAATGGTGAAATAGATTAAATATGCACGCATAACTTAATTGACTATGCACGTGTAAAAGAGATTTGACTATGCACGAATGAAATAGTGAAAGAAATTGATTATGCATGTGTAACTCGTGTAGAAGAAGCTAAAACAAGTGCATAAAAGTTAATTTTTGTAAACTGTGCATTTAGTTCAAACTAATCAAGTGAAGTAGTGAAAGAGATAAAGTATACATATGTAACTCGATTATCATGCACGTGTAAAAGATCGATTGACTATGAACATGCGAAGTAGTACTGAAAGAAATTGACTAATGCATGTGTAAAGTAATTTATGCTTTCTATTAAAATAATCAAGTAAAGTAATGAAAGAGTTTGACTACACACGTGCATCTCAATCGTGTGAAAGAATCTAAACATTTTATAATCTTTGTATTCAAGCATGTGATATTCAATTTTTGTAATTTGTGCATCCAATTCAAACTAATTGGATGAAGCAGTGAAAAAGATTAAATGTTCATGTTTAACTTGATTATGCACATATAATACGATTTCTAAGTGAAATTTTTTCTTAGAGAGTTGTATAGGTCATTTAGTAGATATATTTGGCAATATAATAAAGGATAGAGTTTTCAAGCAAATAACGTGTATAAAATTCTTTTTATGTTTCATAACAAGTAATGTTTTTATTTTTTTCATTTTAGTTCAGAATAAATGATAATTTACATAATAAGAATATATTTATTTTTTCCTTTCAATTTTACTTCTATTTAGATAAGTGATTTTTTTATGTAATCGAGAAATTATATTAAATAAGTATTATTTAATTGAGGATGAGTTCGTAAAAATATTTTTACTTTATGAGAATGAGTGAGTATTAGTAAACTCAAACTAAAAACATTACTTACTCTATTTTAGTTACTTATTTCTTAAATCATTAATCAAAACTTAAGACTAAATATTAATTAATATGAATATCGTGATAAAATATTTATATACAATTACTGTTATTTCTTAAATAATATGCAAAGTTCAAACCAGACTAGTAAAAATAAATGAAGGGAGTAGTTATTTTGAAAAAATTAATCTATTTAAAAATAATTATCTATGAATTTAACAAATTTGACCTTGTGCACTTCGAATTGTTTTTTCTTCCAAAAATTGTCAAATTAGTTTTTTTCTTCCTTTTTGGTTAAGTCATTAGTTGTTTTTTTTGGGGTTAAAAGTCATTAGTCAAAGTTAAACAAGTGTATTTCATGCAAGGTGCAGCCTCGATATTTGTGCATATAAAATCCCAAATTCCCAACCATCTCCCAACTCCATTTTAAGAAAAAACAAGTTAAGCATTATATTTTTCTTTGGCTTTGAGTCTTAGAGATGAGTTTGTGAAGAAATTTGAGAGAAAAGACAGTAAAAATTAGTTGTGAGTTAATGACTTTGTAACTAAATTATATGACTATTGACTCAATTGAACCAATTTATTAATTAAAAAAGACAATTTTTTTGCTTGAGAAATTGTTTTTTTTTTGCATGATGTCATTGTGGCATCAGCCATGACGTAAGGGTTTTTGAATAAGCAATTAAAAAAAATATTTTGTTGAAAAGTAAATACTTTATCACTACAACAAAAACAACTTTCAGCGGTAATAAATATGCACATTAACAAAGAGTGTTAAAGCATTTAACATTAGTTAATTGTCATTGAATCTAATGTCGCTATAGATTTTAAAGACATTTACGAAGAGTGTTAATTGTCTCTAAAATAACATATTGAGCGGCACTTAGACTATTGTTGTTAATTAATTAGTGGTAAAGATCATTTTCGGTGTATTGATGGTTTTTAAATTTAGGTTATGATATTCGATAAGTAAACAAAAATATGTTTTGTTTTAAAAGATTTATATATAATAAATGCAAACGTTATGGCGGCGGAAGTGGCGGCTAGGAATGTCGGTGGAAATGGAAGCGGGAATGACAGCGGAAATGTCGGTGGAGAATATAACAGAAATGTTGGTGAAATGGGGGCGGAAATGTCGGTGGAGAAAACAACAAAAATGTCAATGGAAATGACGGCGGGAATGACAACGAAAATATCGGTGGAAATGGCGGTGGGAATGACAATGGTAGAGCTGTCAAAAAGGGTCGGCTCAGCCCCACCGGGCCCAAGTCTCGCGGGCCAAGGAATTTGAAGGGCTAGGGCAGGCCGGCCATTCATTTGGAAGGGTCTGAAAATGCTTAACCTAGCCCAACCCTAGAAGGGCTGAGGGCTAAAGCGGGCTAGCCCTTCTTTTTTTCATTTTTTTTCTTTTCAAACTTATAATTTTATAACATCAAGAAAATGAGAAGATTTTCAAATCAAATATGATAAACAATGGTGTTGTTTCAATAACACTAGCAAAAAATCTAGTTTAATTAGTATGCATCTCGCATACAGGATACGTGAGCGAGATAAGAAAGTGACAAGCAAGATGGGAGGGAAGCAAGGGCACGAATTTGTCTATGTATCCTAGATACATGCGAATTTACTTGGATAGAGTATATCTAGAACAAATTAACCTAATTTTGAATCCATATATTCCGAGATATATGTATCTGGACGTACCAAAATCTGGTAAGATTCATAATATTACAACATAGTGTGTATTTAAGTAATTAGATTATATACTAGTGAGATTATTGTAAGTTACCCTTGAATAAAAAGTTTTGGCCCATGGACCGACCCCGATCAAGCCTCAAGGGCCAAGGGCTTATATGAGTTGGGCTTATAAGCCCTAGTTTTAAATGGGTTTAAAAAATTCTATCTCAACCCTACCCTAATAATGGGTTGGGTCGGGCCGGACCCATGGGCTAAGCCCGTTTTGATGGCTCTAGACAATGGAAATGTCGGTGAAAGTGACGGCGGAAATGACGGCGAAAATGTCGGTGGCAAGAATGACAGTTGGAGTCTCAGGGTGGAGTTGACTAAGAGGCGGGTGGAAGGAGATAATTAATTCGTTACGCCACTCATAGAACTTTGTTTTCCCTTCTTCAATCACCAAAGTTGTCATTTTTCTAATTTTTAGAAATTTATTTTTCTAAGGAAATTATCCTCCAAAAGTATTTTAAACAATCAAATATGAAGAAACAATTATCCAAAATATTTAATCAGACAAATATAAAAAATAAAAATCTCTCGTAAAGTTTCTTCTGAATTAATTTTAAATAAATAAATTACGTGATTTAATAGGACTTATTTTGCTAGCTTAGTACATTATACTCGACTAACTTGAATCACAAATCCGTTATCGTCCAGCGGATAGGATATCTGGCTTTCACCCAGGAGATCGGGGTTCGATTCCCGGTAACGAATTTTTTTAATTTTCTACTGTTTATTAAGAAATAATAAATATGAGATATAATTTATGAAGTTATATGTATTTAACGAGAGAAGATTATTATTTCTTTCTTAAACATCATACATTTTTCTTTAATATTAGAGGTATAGTTGAAAACGAAAATCACATTTAGTCTTAGATTCTTAAAAAAAACAGTCATTTCAATACACTTATTTTGAGCTAAAATTATAATTTAAATGAAACGGAGAAAGTAAATATAGCTTTGATGAAACAGGAAATAAATTTAACCATACCAAATTGAAATCAAACTAAGGGTGCATTTGGTGTAAAGGAAACACGATTTCTTTTTGAAACTATTTTCTTAAAAAAAACTAATTTTTTTGTCACGGTGATTTACAAATCTCTTAAGCTACTTTCGCCAAGAAAGTTATTTTCCTAATATTTAAGTTTTTTTTTCAAAATAAATAATATTTTTCAAATACATTGACCAACCTAATATGAAAACAAGGTTTCTGAAATATCCAAACACACACTAAAGTTTCTTTTGGGTTAATTTCAAATAACTACATCGCATGATTTAATAGGAATTTTAGTATAGAGTACTATCTATTTGTTTTAATTTATGTGAAATTATTTGCTTGTGGATCAATTTTAGAAAGAAAGAAAAAGGTAACATAAAAATTGAACTTTCTACCTTTAATGAAAAATATTTATATAGTAATATAAATATTTATGACCCAATTTAGACCACAAGTTTTAAAAGTTATTTTTTCTTCGTAGACTTATACCGAGACAAATACAAATTGAAGCGGAAGGAGTAATAAATTATACTAGTAAGTTAAAATATAATTTATCTTTTACCAATTGATAACACAAATCCGTTATCGTCCAGCGGTTAGGATATCTGGCTTTCACCCAGGAGACCCGGGTTCGATTCCCGGTAACGGAATTTTTGGACCTTTTTTCTTAAAAATAAATAAATTAATTTTCATGTATACTTTTTAGCATCGAGAGAAAAAGAAGTTCGATAAAAATTATTCAAGAAATTCATGTTCGAGGGTTCGTGAAGAGTAAGCTAGCCAAGAAGTTATATACTATGAATTTTTACGTAAGAGCTATAAACAATGTAATGATAGGATATAGACTATTGGTATTTTGGTTAGTTGTGAGGATTGATGCTTCGATTGATAAAAAGTTTCGTATATAATAATTTTACTTGATAAATAATACATGCCAATTATCAAAGAAGATACTTGCTTGCACACAAAAATATAAGAGCAAAAATGGTGCTGGATATATATTCCTTCTCCCAATTTCACATTAATATAAAAGATTGTATAAAAAAAGATATAATATTGTAATTGAAGTTACAATATATGTAATACTATGTTCATTTAAATCGGAGCATATTTGTTTTTATAATTTTAGTATATGTGTGTTGAACGTGTATATCTCGTCATTTAATTAGAACAAAACACATTTAAAAAATTATTATGGATTATATAATTACTACTATTATTACTCCTTCTAGTTCATATTAAGTGAATTGTTGGGGGTATGATACGCCCTTTAAGAAAATATTTTAGGACAAAAACTAAATGTTAGTTTCCGCTAGTACACTTTTGATGGAAAAAAGATTGATATACCCCTCAATTTTGTCATTTAGAGTTGATATACCCTTCGTTATGAAAATGACTCATATATACCATTATCATTATACAAATGACTCGCATATACTTCTACCGTTACAAAAGAAGCTCACATATACCCTTTATCTAACGGAAGTGAAAAAAAATAGTTTTAAATTTATATTTTTGACTTTTAATTTAAAAATAATTCATGTAGGGGTATATATGATGATCCTTCTAGCAAAGTTTCAAATATATTTTAATCCTTTTTCATACATAAATTATTTTTTTAACTTCTTTGATTATCATTATTTGAGTTTCTTATTCTTATTTTATCTTCTTTCTTCTTCTTTTTTCATTCGTTAGTGTAAAGAAACAAATTAATACTAATTGTTTGTGGCTATATTATAATTTAAAACTATTTTTTTTGGATATTGTAATTTAGTTTTTGTATTTGTAAAAAAATTAGGACATCAATAACAAATCTTACAAGAAAACTAGTGAAACATAAATAAATTTGACCATCAAAATAATAAATTTAAATTAGTAGTTGAAACAAAAAAGTAAAAAAAAAATATGTGTGAGGAGGATTAAATATACCATATGAATTATATTTTCTTAAAAAATAAATTAAAATTAATTTTTTCACTTCCATTAGAGAAATATAGTATATGTGAGTCATTTATATAACAATAGGGATATATATGAGCCACTTTCATAACGAGGATATATCAACTCTAAATGACAAAATTGAGCGATATACTTATCAGCCCCTTTTCCTAATTGTAATATACATGTATTACATGTGTATATCATGTTAATTAATTATTAAATATTATTATTATTATTATTTTGTTATCGTCAATTGTTGTTGACAATTAATTTTGTCCCTTGAAATAGTAAGAAGTATTCATGGATACTGTATACAAGCACTGCATTAATACTTGGCATTCATGAAGTAAAAAAAAGGCTGCTTGCTTTATATTAATGTGTCTCTGATTTGGGTACTTGGATTGCAAATTGTGGACACACCAAAATTAATGTGTTCAGCTTTTGGATTACAGTATACAGATCCCAGGACATGTTTTCTTCGTCTCAAATTATTTATCGTAATTTTTAAAATTAGTTTTTCTGAATTATTTATCATAAAAATTCAAGACAAAATTTAAAGTTTTTTTTTCTTTCTCAATTTACCTATAGGGTGTGTTTGGTATGAAGAAAATGTTTTCTTGGAAAACAAGTGGATGTCTAACTTATTTTCTCATGTTTGGTTGGTGAATAAAAAATATTTTCTGAAAAATAGTTTTTAATGTTGGTTGGTGAATGAAAATTATTTTCCAAAAATATCTTTTATTTTTGTCTTGAGACTAGAAAATACTTTTTAGGAAAATAATTTCTGATCCGAAAATCAACCCTGATAATTGGTCTAGGACCCGCCCTTGAAGCCCAAACTAGGACAAGACTCCGAGCACCATTCCAAAATTTGACCCTGTGATCTGACGCAGACTTTCGACTCGGGAATATATTTTTCAAAAACAATTTCTTTTAGAATTTTTTTTTATGGGGGTGGCGGGGTGGGGGGAGTGGAGGCTGGAGGATGGGGTAGGAGTGGCATAAAAAATGATTTTTTTTAAATAGAAATATTTTTTAAAAAAAATTTGACGGGGGTGGCAGGGCTGGGGATGGAGTAAAAAATGAAAAATTTTAAAATTTGAAATATTTTCTAAAAACAATTTTTTTAAATTGATGGGGTGGCTTGGGTGGGGGTGGCGTAAAAATAAAAATTTGAAATATTTTTCCAATACATTTTTTTTGAGGGTTTTTTTTTTTTGGGGGGGGGGGGGGATTGGCTAGGGTTGAGTGAGGTTAAAATTTGAAATATTTTTTAAAAAGAATTTTTAAATATTTTATTGTTTTGTTTGGGTGGGTGGGGGAGAGTGTTGGAGTTAGCAATAAAAATATACTTGAAATTTTTAAAATAAGAAAATTTTTAAAAAATTAATTTTTTTTTTGGATGGAGAGGTCGGATACGTGGTACGGGATAGAGTAAGAAAAATATATTGAAGGATGAAGTAGAGTTTCGGAAAATGTTTTTCCTTAAGTTTTGAAGGGCAATCATTTTCCTTAAATTTGAGAAAAATGAGTTGATTCGGAAAATATTTTTCCAAACATTTAAGCCAACCAAACATGTGAAAATGGAAAACCTTCATACCAAACACACTCTTAGTAGTAATTATTCTTGAGGACTACAATTACCTCAATTATAACACACAAATAGAAGAAGTATTTAATGAAAAGAGAATTATATCTCATAACGTAATTAAAATTTCTTCCTAATTGGTTCTCTTTTCGTTTACTTTTAATTATTCAGTTCGAACTTTGCATATTTCTTAAAACTAATGGTTGATGTTAATATTTTATTATATACTCATATTAATTGTTGTTTAGTTTTAGTTCATGAAAAGTTATTTTGTGAATAAGTAATTAATTCTAAGGTAAACCATGCAAAAAAATTGTTTGTTTTATTTGGATATGCTAAAAGTGACATATAAATCATATTTTAATATACTACATAAATAAAAGTGAACGGAGAAAGTATCTTTTTGAAGGGTGTATAAAGAAAATACACAAATAATTTAAGACTAGGGAGTATCGAACTTCATTAAATTATCCTGGATTTTTTCTTGCATCTTGAATAATAATACTCCCTCAGTTTCTATTATGTCACCATTTTAGATTTCACGTCCCTTAAGAAACTATGTAAGTTACTATTGTATCTTTATGTAGTGTTCTCTTGAGGTTAAGTTTTCAATTAATGAACATAAATTAATTTACTTTGATTAATTAAATTGACCGATGAATATGAATTAGTCATTTAGTTTTTTTATGTTGGTCAAATTCATATTTTGAAGGCAGATAACTCTCAATGATAAAATAGGAAAAATAATGTTATATATGTATAGATTTTGTTAAATGATAAATAAATAAGAACGAAAGGAGTACTAAAAAAATGTCAAATCATAGTTATCTGGACCTTGTTTAGGCCCAAATCATCTTGGGCTTCCCAGAAATTGTATTTTAATAAGTGGGCTTTATTTATGTGGGCCTTGTTGAAATTTTCCAGAAAAAATGGCACAACATGACATCACATTTTATTAATTGGCAGCATATAGCCTTCTTTTATTTTTTTGACAAAAAGAAGTTTTTGAAAATTAAATTTTGCAATTAGTAGCCCACGTATTGGGAAGTTCATTTTTAATTAAATTAAATAATTTTAGAAGGTGGACAGCATGGTGTCATTTTTTTTATTGGGAAGTGGTTTTTTTCTTCCTATTTTTTATCTTCTTTTCCATACACACACTATTCTTTTGAATTGTGTTTTTTTTTAATTAATTCTTTCTTCTTCTTCTTCTTCATTACTTTGAATAAAAGATGATTTACTTTTTGTTTATTAATTTTACATATTTGAGTTCTATAAAAATATTCGTTCATAGTGTTTATTTTTTCTCTTCCACTTTTAATTTTTTTATGGTTTGTTGATGTCTACTCGTCAATTTCTCTAATTGTTAGCCTATGTTTGACCCCCCTCTTGTATTGTCGTTCAATTTTTTGGGAGTTTTAATTTTTGAAATTTAAGGTATATCTGATTTAGGCAAAAACTTACATAACAATAATTGATTGTAGGTATCAATTGTCATGTTTAAGAAAGTTATCCCTAGGATTATTCATAAAAAAAAGGATTCTCATTCTAATTTTTTGTATTCTCCATCCACAATTCTAAATTTTAGCCATGTAAGTTCTTCTCGTTATCCGATTCAACTTGTGTGTTTGCTATGGAGCATTTTAAATTTAATGTGCAATCCTCATTTACACACTGAATACAAAATCTGAAATGTATACAAATTTTGAGGGAATGAATACACGAATATGTATACATGAATGCAATGCATACATGAAGTGTTTGATTTTTTAATATGTATGCACTGATTTTTTAATATGTAGACACTGGAAGGGATAACATAGCTATAATTGTATACTAATATACTAAGTGAATGAATACACCATTCTTTTACCTATATACAATCATCAAGTATACAATTGGAATTTTTTTATCAAGTAACGAATAAAAAAAATTGAAAATACATAATTTATGTTTTTAGGTGGTTACGTATTGTATATATAATTTTTGATGTTTCCGTTATTTTTGTTATTTAGTGATGATTGGTTATACGAGGAAAACAAAAAAAAAAACTAGTAAAATGTCATTTATTAATTTGGGCCATTTTGTGCTTATTTTTTATTTGTCTATTAAATGCTAATTATTGTTGGGCTATTTATTGCTAATTATAACTATCAGTTGTATATTTGTGTCATTTCCTTAACTTTCCAGAGTATAGTTTCACATTCTTAAGGACTCTTATTTCAACCATAACCAAATAATCATTTTAGGACCCCCTAGTTAAAGAATAGTGAAGAACTCTCATATTGAGAAGCCGAAAGTTACAAAAATAAGGATGTTATGATGGATGTGTGGGTATATTAGCTAGGAAGAATTAATTAGAAATAAGGATATTCGGAAAAAAAGTGGGAATGACTTTGGTGGAGGATAAAATGCAGAAAGCCAAACTATGACGATGGTTCAACCATATGAAGAGGAGATGCGTTCGGATGCCCCAATAGAGGTGTGAGAGCTTAGCTATGGATGGTTTCAAGAGCGATAAAGGTATGCCAAAGAAGTATTGGAGAGAGACAATTAGATAGGACATAACACGGTTTCAACTTACCGAGAACATGACCATACATAGAAGGTTGTGGAGGATCGGATTAGGGTAAAATGTCAGTATCTGCAAATTCTTGTACTTCGATTACTATTTTTCCATGACTATTTTGGATTATTTTCCCCTTGAGCGAGCGAGGGTCTATTGAAACCACCTCTTTACTGCTAAAATAAAAGTAATTAGGTTTGTATTCACTTGACCCTCCCGATATAATTACCAAATCATAACTTTAGGCTGCTAGGACTAAAGTTTGAAAAGTTCCAGCTCAGAGGTTTGAAGATCTCAATCCTAACATAAAATATGCATAGTTCAATAATGACATTTTAAAATTTGTCTAGTCTAGGTAAATTTAAAATGATTTTTAAAAATTGAATATGTTTTAAATAGGAAGACTAAAAGTAAATGCCTGGTGCCATTTCTACTAATCTGAATGGGCATGACCAAAATATTTATTTTTTAAATTCTTATGATTATGACAAACGTTTTGTTAATCAATTCTCTTTGCAAAATGGTGGATTCTTTTAGTTAATTTGCCAACTTTTCTATCTCAATTTTATAAGGAAAATGTCTAATTGATGTGTTTGAATAAGATTGATCAGTAGTAGCTTTGACCTAAGGTTTTTATTTGTTTAAGAGACGGTTTCAAAAATTAATAACAATAATAACAACATATCTATTGTAGTCTCGGAATTAGAGTTTAATTTGAGGATATTTAATTAGTTATATGTTTTCTCTTTTAAATAAATTGATTTTTAAATTTTGACTTTCAAGTGGACTGATCTTTAGAGCTTTGTGTAATGTTCTTTAATAATCAAATTTATGTCTATTAAACTTAAATTTGTGGATTATTATAATACAAAAATATCAACTTGTTTGTTATAAAAGACATACATTAAAGACCAACATAAAGTATGGATGAAAATGCAAATAATATGTTTAAAAAGGTAAAATATATCTATCTTTATAAGATAAAAAGATTATTTTTGACATATTGTTAGATGACATGTCATCACAAATTCACAATATCAAAATCACCCTAAACATCATTAATTATTGTGGTCACTAAGCTAGTTGTTTGCTTGGACAACTTCTGCTAAGATTAAAAATTCATTGATCAAAGAAAACACAATTGTTTATGCTTCTCTTTAGTTTTTGAGATTGAGTTGGATAGTGATGTTAGATATGTTCTTATTTTTTTACTTCAACTTATTTTGTACTCTAAAAAAGAGTGAGAAGAATAAGTATATTGATATCTAGATGCTTTAGTCAGATCTCTATAATAAAATTTTAATACAATTATTAATCATATTTTTGTAAAATTAAGTTTTTATTTTATGTTATATTATACATTTTTTTATAAGAACATTTTTTTTGTAAAAACTAAAAAATATTGAAACGAAAATAATTCTATAGAGACGTTTGATGGTATAACTAATTAATATTGATATATCAATTTAAATTGAGTAAATACATAAAAAAAAAAAAAAAAACTTAAACTTGGCAGCACAACTTACTTTAGCACTTAGGGTGTGTTTGGTATGAAGGAAAACATTTTCTGAAAAATGTTTTTCAATTTTCTCATGTTTGGTTGGATAAACTATTTTGGAAAATGTTTTCCAAATCAACTCATTTTTCTCAAATTCAAGGAAAATGACTTCCCTTGAAAACTTAAGAAAAACATTTTCCAAAACTTTCTTCCAACTTCAAATTACAATTTTTTTGTTGAAAAAATAAATTTAAAGCTTATTTTAAAAAAAATATTTCTATTTTTTTATTTTTTTTACTCACCCTCCCCCCTCTCCCCCTCCC
This sequence comes from Solanum commersonii, assembly GCA_029007595.1. NCBI lineage: Eukaryota > Viridiplantae > Streptophyta > Magnoliopsida > Solanales > Solanaceae > Solanum > Solanum commersonii. The sequence continues at coordinate 1,886,367 of JAJTWQ010000033.1, forward strand.
GCCAGCCCCTACCCCCCCCTCCCCCCAAAAATAATAATTTAATGTTTATTTTTAAAAATATTTTCAATTTCAAAATTTCACCCCACCCCTACCTTCGCGCCCCCTTCCCCCAAATAATAATAAATTTAAAGTTTGTTTTATAAAAAATACTTTCAATTTTAAATTTTTGTTTTTCACCCCCACCCCCACCCCCATCCTTACCCCGACCCCCCTCCCCAAAAAAATAAATAAATTAAAGTTTATTTTTAAAAAATATTTCCAATTGCAAATTTTTATTTTTTTCAACCCCCCCCCCTACCCCTACCCCCCGGACAGCCCCACTACCAACCACCCCCCAAAAAAAAAAAAATTAAAATTTGTTTTTAAAAAATATTTCCAATTTCCAATTTTTATTTTTTCACTCCCACCCCACCCCTAACCTAACCCCCCATCCCCCCGGCCCGACCCCCCACTACCACCACCCCTCCCCCCAAAAAAATTAAAGTTTGTTTTTAAAAAATATTTCTAATTTCTAATTTTTATTTTTTCACCCCCACCCCAAATAAATAAATAAATTACGTTTGTTTTTAAATAATATTTTTAATTTCAAATATTTATTTTTTACCCCATCTCATCCCCCCCCCCCCCCCCAAAAAAAAAATTAAGTTTATTTTTAAAAAATATTTTCAATTTTAATTCAAAAATTATTTTCTACTCTCTATAAAAAAAAAAGAGATATTTTCTCAAAAATAATTTTCATTCATAAATCAAACACTAGAAAAAAAAAATTCGGAAAATATTTTCTATTCACCAACCAACATGAGAAAATAAGTTAAAAATTTACTTATTTTCTAGGAAAACATTTTCCTTCATACCAAACACACCCTTAAACTTTACGGACGTATAAACACCCCCTTTAGTAACTTTCGAGTGAATTAAGTATCACCCTGAGAGTATAATACCACTCTCACCCACCACATCATAGCTATGTAAGCACCGGTTACGTCCTTCTTCTGTCATCGGGGATGGGAACCTTGGTAGGAATGTTCCATATCACAACTATGTAAGCACCACATCATTAAATTTTTATTTTTTTTATTCACTTTTTTCCTTAAATACTTTTTAAAATTCATTACATAATCAATTAATTTATTATAAAAATGCATCCCTTTCTTTAATCAAAATTTAAAATAGGGAAAAGGGTCAAAAATACCCCCCAACTTTGGTTTATTGTTTGACTTTACCCTCGCCGTTAAAATGAAGTTAATTTTACCCCTTCCGTTACTAATTTCACCAAAAATACCCCTCATTAGACGGAATCCCCAAAATTGATCTAAATTGACCCAATTACCCGAATTTAAAAAAAAAACCCTATTACCTATTTTTAACCCAATGATCCGACCCCCTCTATGATAACCCGATACCAATTAACCCAATTACCCATTTCCATTTACCCATGCTCTCTCTTTAGATAATCTCATTTTCTCTCAAATTTGCCCATTAACTTCTTCTCTGATTTTCTACAACGATCTTGCTCAACAAGGTAAGATTTTTGGATTTTAAGTTGTTTTATCTACGACATCTCTCTTTGGTTCTTCCTGCATCTGTCTTTCGTTGTTGATTACGAGTTAGGGTTTGTCTCCAAATTTTTGGCTCATTTGTTTGCCTTTTTACTGATATGTATTACGATATGTTAGTTAGGGTTTGTGGGTATCTGTCTTTCTAACTCATTTGTTTGCCTTTTTACCAATATATATTACGATCTATTAGTTAGGGTTTGTGAGTATCTGTCTTTGGGTTATTTGTTTGACTTTTTACATCTAAAAATTAACGATTTGTTACTTTAGTTGTTGATTTACGAGTGTTGATGTTGTGGGTTAAGGTTTTTGAGTTATGAATTTACCTTTTTGCATCTAAAATTTCACGATTGTTAGTTATTTGTTTGCTTTTTTATGATTTAGGGTTTGTGGGTAGGTTTTAGGGTATTGATGAATTTGGAGGAGGTGGTTTAGGTTTTGGAGATGTTATTGAGTATGGGCTGATTTCTGATCCCAATATTTAATTGGGAAATTCTTGTTGAATATGGTCCCTTTTTTATGTGGGGCCAATATTTTATTCATTCTTATTGAATGTGGTCCCCTTTTTCTCCAAATTTCTTAGTTATTTGTTTTTTTTTTAATAGTTTTTTAATGTTTATTCTTATTGAATGTGGTCCCTTGTTGTCTTTGTGTGCCTTTTTAGGAGTTCTGTTAATGTTATTACTGTTTTTGGAAGTTGTTAATGTTGTCTTTGTGTCCCTTGATTGTGTGCATTTTTATGTGTTATGTTTTTCCTTTCTTAGTTATTTTGTCTCATTCATGCTTTTGGAAGTTGTTAATGTTGTTTCTTGTGTGTCTTAGGTTGCCTAAAATGGTTTTGGTTGATGTAGTATTTCACTATGGTGGAAAATGGATAAGAGAGCCTAAATTGCTCTATGAGAGGAAGCTTGTTCACAAATGGGAAGGTTATGATTCTGATCTCTTATCTTATATAGATATTACTAATGAGTACATTAATATATTAGGCTATGTGGGTGTGCAGCAGCTACTAGTATCTGTCCCTTCTGGAAAATACTATGAAATAGAAGGTGATGAAGGGATTAGGACATTATTGTCCTTTGTTAATGATAAATTTGATGTAATTAATTTATTTGTTGTTGATGTAGTGAGTTAGATGTTGATGTTGAGAATATAATCAAAATGTTAGAGACTGTGGTAGTTATTGATGATGTATCTACTGATTGTACTTCTGATGGTACTGAAAATGATAGTGATACTTCCAATGATAACTCTGATTATAATTCTGAAGAATTGGAGGTTCTTGCACTAGAAAGAAGGAGAGTAATTGATGGTAGCTTGTGTGATTACAAGGATTTACACAAGTAATGACATTTAAGGATATAGCTGAAGCTAGAAGATACATTAGTTTGCATTCATTGGCAAATGACTATAATTTAACTATTAAAAAAAGTGACAGAAAAAGACTTAGGGTTGTTTGCAGAGATAAATGCAACTTTGTATGTCTAATTTCTGGTGAAAAACATGTTGCTGGTGTTAGAGTGAAAACATTGAAAGGAGAGCATAATAAATGCAAGGATCCATGTGGTAACTATAAGGTCAGTGCAACTACAATGGCCTTTTACTTTAAGAAGAAGTTGCAGGCTAATCCCAAATACAAGATAAAGGAAATGAGAGTTGATATGAAAACTGCTTTCAACATTAATGCTCATTTTGAAAAGTGTAAGAGAGTTAAAAGAATGATTTTGAAGGACATGGAAGACAGTTTTTGTGATGATTATAAGAAAATTGTTGGGTATGCAAATGCTTTAAAAAAGAGTAATCCAGGAACTGATATTGTCCTTAAGGTTTCAAGAAATGCATTAGAAGATGGAAAAAGAAAATTTTCGAGGATGTACATTTGTTTTGATGCATTGAAGAGTGGATTTAAGAATGGGTTGAGACCTTTCATTGGCCTGGATGGTACATTTTTGAAGGGTAAAGCTAAAGGTCAATTGTTATCTACTATTTGTCAAGACTCAATGAACCATTTCTATCATATTGCTTGGGCTATTGTGGACAGAGAGTGCAAGGCATCTTGGGTGTGGTTCTTGAAATTACTTCAGAAGTTTCTAAACATCAATAGTGGAGAAGAAATCACAATCATGTCTGATATGCAAAAGGTAAATTCTCATGTCTATCATTTTTTTATTCATTCTTACTTACTGTATCTTATAAGTCTTTATTTGTTGTCTTATGTATTTTCATTTTTCTTGTATTGATATATAGGGATTAATTGAAGTTGTTAAAAATATTTTACCTAATGCTATGCATAGATTTTGTGTGAGGCACATAGAGGCCAACTGGAGAAAAAAAGGTAAGAGATCTAAAATGATGACTAAGGTATTGTGGTGGTATGCATGGGGCACCTACAAAGATGAGTTGGATGATTATTTGAAAACATTAGATCAACTGTCTGAAGAAGCAAAAGACCATTTGTTGCATTTTGCAATACAAACTTTGGTGTAGAGTATTTTTTGACACTGTTTGCAAGAACAATAAGGTGGAAAACAATTTGGTTGAGTCATTTAACTCTTGGATATTGGAAGCAAGACACAAGTCAATAATTGGTATGCTTGAGGATAAAAGAATCAATGTTATGACCAAGTTTGTCAAAAATGAAGATGACTGATGACTTGAAACTGTGATTGGAGTCCTACAGCTATTGAAATGTACAATGAATTCTTGAAGATTGTTAATGTGTGTGAATTAAATTTCAATGGAGATGATGGATTTGAGGTAAGTGAAGGAAATGACAGACACATTGTCAATTTGGCAGCTAAGAAATGCACCTGTAGGGTATGAGATCTTACTGGAATACCATGTCCCCATTCAATCAAGGCTCTTCTTTACAAGAGTCTTGATCCATTGGAAGAGATTCACTGGTGGTACTCTAAGAAGGCATATCTTTTGACTTACCATTGTAAGCTACAACCAATGCCTGGTCAAAAGTTCTGAAAAATTGAAGCTGAACAGGCAATGGAACCTCCAAAATTGGTAAACTTAGCTGGCAGACCTAGAATGAATAGGAAAAGAGATAAAGATGAAGCACTTAAGAGACAAACTGAATGGGTTGCACCAAGAAGAGGGAGAAAAACAACATGTTCAAACTGTGGGATTCTTGGACATAATGCAAGAGATTGTCATAAGGTAATCATTTTATTTGCTATGTAATTAGTTATTATTATTGTAATTCTGATTTTTCTGTAATTGTGACTTTTCTGTTATTTTATCAGTTTATCTTGTAATTGTGATTTTTTCTGCTTTATTATCAGATTAATTAGAATAGTGAAGAAGACACTTCTAATAATGGACAAGTTAAGAGTAAGAAGAAAAAGGTAAAATTCATCTTTTTTAGTTCACTTACTTTACAATGTCATGCTTCAGTTTTGTGTAATTGTCTCACTTCTAATACTGTAATTGTCTCACTTATTGCTATGTAATCCATCTTTTCATATTGTAATTGTCTCACTTATTAATACTGTAATTGTCTCACTTCTAAAAGGCAAAATCCATATTTTTTCTTATATTAGATGGATAAACAATGTGACAAGGAAAAAAAGCAAACAAATGAGAGGTATAAGACACAACCTACTCAAGATTGCACATCAGATGAAGATGAAGGTTTTGATCTTGATGTTGAGGATGACATGCCATGGAAACCAAGAGATTTTTCACCAAAAGGGCCTACATGGAAGGGGAATGCACCTGAAATTGAAAATATGTTGGAGCAATTAAGAAAATAAAAGGTATGAAAGTTGGACAATTTAGTAACTTATTTTACAAGAGTGGTGCTTAGTTTATCATTGCGGTCTTTTAATCAGATGGATATGCGATCCAACAAGGAAAAGAAACAAGGAAAGGAGAGGCATAGAACACTAATTGATGAAGAATATGTTGAGGACTTTCCCTTAACAGCTCCACAGCCTACTTAAGATGAAGATGAAGATTTTGATCTTGATGTTGAGGATGACATACCATAGAAACCAAGAGATTTTTCAGAGTTGATCATGAATTCTAGAATCCAACAAAGACAGAATCAGGCACGACCTACAGGATCAAGAAGAATCAACTTCCTTGGAGATGGTTCGAGTGTACCAAGTGATTTGTATGCACCAAAGGGACTTACATGGAAGGGCAATGCATCTATTACTGGAAGAATGTTGGAGCAATCAAGAGTGGAAAAACTTAAGACAAAAAAGGGTAATGGCAAGGCACAACAATGACAAGTTCAGTAATGAAGACAACATTTTGTTATTTTGTTGCATGTTTTTGAGATACTAATGTCGTACACAAACATGTTTATGTGTTTAAAAGCTTTTTGTATTTGCACTAACTTCTTTTGGGATATGCACTGAACTAACTTCTCTACGTTCAAATCAGTTTTTTGTTAATATATATGAAGTGTTCATTGTGTTCTGTAAATGTGTAAGGGAGAGATCATAAATGGTCAGGTTCTGTAAATGTTCAATTTTGTTCAGGTTCTGTAAATATATGAATGTGGATAATGAAGAATTTGTTTGTCAAAAAGTTTAAGTTGTCCATGCTGGTTTGAGGAAGACAGGAATGATTATCTTGGGTGGAGGGCTGCCTAAGCACCATATTTGCAATGCCAATATGATGTGAGATTTAAAGGATGCGAGATTTTAATTTTCTTGAACTGTTTTCGATTTATTCAATGCAGGCTCATTGTGATGCAATAATTGCATTTCCCATATTTGCAGTTGAGAAATTTGTAGCTACATGGACTAAAATGCTTCTTTTGCAGCTACATGGACATTTGCAGACTTTTGCAGCTGCATTTCCCATGATTTGGACTCAACTATAGGAACTTACTATTGACTTGTGACCATAGTTGTTTCGTTATTTGATTAAGGTCATGCTTGAATGCTTCTTTTGCTAGTTCGATTATTTGTTTCGTTAGTGATAATTGTAGAGTATGTTGCTCGAACTCTTCAAAAATGATGTTATACTCGTATTGGACCCTAAAAAATTATACTTGAGTTCTCATGACAGAATGAGCATTGGTCTGGAAATTCAACTTTGCATTACAATTGTTCTGATTATGATGATAATGAAAAATTGGAGCAATTGTGTTGTTGTATGACAATAATGATGGGACCAATAGTCTTTGTTGCTATAGATGCATTGCATGTAATTTGGTATGTGTGCAGTTTAAGTACTAAGCAAAAACATTTGTTATATTAAGCAAATACATTCCTAGAATGGTGCCAAGTTTGAACATTACTTTTTAGTGTGTATTACTTCAACTACTAAACATTACTTCAGATTATATCAGTGCTTATGTCCTTCCATTACAACACCAAAATAAAGAATAAAAAGGTCCTTCCATTACAACACCAAAATGAAGAACAAAAAGGGAACCAACATCACAAAAGACACTAACAACTGAATTCACTAAACACTAACAACTAATGCTGAAAGTAAACACTAACAAAGGAAGTCACTTAGTCGTTAATGCAACTAGAAATCTAACAACAAGAAAACATGAAATCATAACTTTGTACTTTATCTTGTGATATTTGTCTTGAAATGTCCTAACTTTTTCCACTACTAAATCATTCGATGCCTCCAATGTAGCAATTGTTTCCGACGAATGACCTACTTTTATCTTTAAATTTTCCACAACAATCTTCAAGTTCTCCATTTCAATCTTCAAATTCTCCACTTCAATCTTCGAATTGTCCATTTCCATCTTGACATCTTTCAACGATGACTCTAAATTACGTAGGTAAGCTACTTCAGGAAAAGCTTGGTCTGCCCATTCCCAATATCCACATGAAGAAAACTGCCATAAGAATACTCGAAATCAGTTCATACGAAGAAATACGAAATAAGATCATACGAAGAAATACCAAATCAGATCAATAATAGGAATAAATCGATTCATATACTTACATCCGAACGAGGACATCGGAAAAATCTTCTTCCCGGATTAGATGTAGTACTCGAAATCAGTGTTTTGACCACCAAACCAGAAGAACATTTTCTTTGAGACGAATAACTATTTTGTGACACTTTCTGAGAAAAAAAATCAGAGGTGAACGAAAAAGAGATGCTGGAAGAACAATGGGTAGAACGAAAGAGAGATGCGGGAAGAACGAAAGAGAGATGTCGTAGACAAAACAACTTAAAATCCAAAAATCTTACCTTGTTGAGCAAGATAGCCGTAGAAAATCAGAGGAGAAGTTAATGGGCAAATTTGGGAGAAAATGAGATTATCTAAAGAGAGAGCATGGGTAAATGGAAATGGGTAATTGGGTTAATTGGTACCGGATTATCATAGAGGGGGTCGGGTCATTGGGTTAAAAATAGGGAATAGGGTTTTTTTTTAAAATCCGGGTAATTGGGTCAATTTGGATCAATTTTGGGGATTCTATCTAATGAGGGGTATTTTTGGTGAAATTAGTAATAGGAGGGGTAAAACTAACTTCATTTTAACGGCGAGGGTAAAGTCAAACAATAAACCAACGTTGGGGGTATTTTTGACCATTTTCCCTTTAAAATATGGAGTCATTTTCATTAATTTTAAATATTTTAAACAAGTGGGCCCCACTTTTTAAATACCTTCTCTTCTATGCAAATTAATTTCTTAACTAAAAAATTTATTTTCTAAAATCAAAGATTAAAATGTTTGAACCCATTTTCATTAATTTAAATATTTTTAACAAGTGGGCTCCACTCCTTAAATTTCTCCTCTTCTATGCCTCTTCCTTTCTCTCTTCTTCGTTCATTTTCACCATTTTCGGTCCTCGTTGAAAAAAAATCGTCCATTTTCAACCTTTAATGTTGTTTTTTTTCTTACAATTCACTATTTTTTGAAAAAAATAACATATTAATTTTTTTTCTTAGAACTCTCTTCCTCCCCGCCCCACTCCCACAAATCTGCCATTGGGAAATGAATCTTTTGAAAGTATTTTTTTTTTTTTGACAAAATGGGTCACTCAAACAACAAAGTTTATATTGAAATTGAAGTAAAAAATATAAGGTTGGTATTGGATTTTGTGGATTACTAAAAGGCTGATGGAATGGAAGTACGGTGCAGAGGTGAGTGATAAAAAAGAAGAAAGAAATCACTAATATAGGAAAAAAATGGTATAAGAATGCTTCAATGGAGGAAAAAGTATTTGGGGAAGATAACAAAATAAAGAGAGAAAAAAAATTAATTTTTTTTTTAAAATGGGACTCGCAATTTTTTTTACCTCTAAATTAGAAATTTTACATATTTTTTAAAAACTTAATTTATAAAAAAATATTTAAAATATTAATTATATAATAGCCAATAAAAAAATGACATGTGTACAATTTTATAATTCGTATTTTTATTTTTAACTTTTCACTTGTTTTTTGGAGAATGGATTCACTCTCTCTACCACATCACCCTTAGGGGGGTAATTAATTCACTTGAAAGTTATTAAAAGAGTATTTAAATATTCATATAGTTTAAGTGCTAAAGTAAGTTGTGTTGTCAAACTTAGGAAATTTTATGTATTTTCTCATTTAAATTCCTTCGTGTGCGGTTTGAATGGCTTCTTTTTAATCGTTTCATATATTTGATAGTTTCCATTAAACAATAAACAATTAAACATTCCTCTTATTTATTAAAAGGATACGTTGTTGGCCAATAGTTTCTTCCCAATTATAAATTGCACAAATTAAGAAAATATTGGCATGATTCATGTAGCTTTTCCCAAGTAAACCTAATGTTTTTTTTTTTCAAACATTAAAATAATTATACAAAATAAAGAGTCACAAGGTCATTAGCACCTTTTTATTTAGACAAGTTGGGAATGGTACTATTTATTTTGAGAAGTATGTGGCCGATAGATGTTTGTCTTTGTCAATTACTCCTTCCGTCATACCACTACGATTAATTACTGTCACAATCTCAACGTATATTGCATTAGGTAAGCCTGTCATAACCTCAGTGTATATAACATTAGGCAAGCCTTATGTGACAAATTCGACTCAAGATACATTGAGAGGGGATCGATCATGAGTCATCATGTGGATGACCACCCACCCTCCAAACTAACTAAATCATCCGAAGGACCTCCATTGTAATTTATAAGATGTGATTTGATACTAATTTTAAGAAAAGTATATTTATTAACTTTTGGAATTTAAGGTCTTCAAGATATGTAATATATATGTGCTTAAGAATTTTTTTGAACCTGTGATTTAGAGTATATCACATTATTTGTATAGCTATAGCTTCTTTAAGACAAAATAATTATTTTAATGAAAAATTTAAAAGTAGATCAAACTAATACTAATAAATAAGAATTAATTAAGCTATATATACATCGTTAATAAACGTATCAAATGGTGAGTTTGATTGAATTTGGATGGATCAAAATGTGATGTGTCAATCAATGAGTGAAACATTAACCTGTACAAAAGTTACTTAAATTGCAATGGTTTGAATCAAGATAAGCTATAAATAAGTAGGTCATAACCTAACTCGCTCAACTCTTACCACATCTAATTCTATTGTTTCTTTTCTATAATTTGTATTTTTTTATTGTTATCAAATTCATATTTTCCTCTTTTATTATTATGACTATCTATTATCTAATATATAAAATAAAATATATTTTGATAAAATAATTCATAAGTCAATTTAAATAACTTATTTAGCCCAAATCAATTCAAACTCTTAAATATAATTTAATTGGACAAATCAAATTAAACTAAATTAATAAATATTAGTCATTAGCCCACTCGAATTTAGATGAATCGACCAAATCATATTTTATTGTAAAATAAAGCAAATAGTAGCACTTTAATCAACAAGGTCAACTAAATATCCCTATCTTCCTTGAAAAGTTCTTTTCCATTTCTGCACGTTATCTCTTTTGTTTGTTCTCACTTTTGTTTTTCCCTTTTCTTTCTTACTTTTTGGTTCTTTGGCCATGAGTTTTTTCTAAAAAAATATCGGAGTTTTACTTCAAAAAATATGTTTATCATAATATTATTTTTAGAAGGCATGATCGATATATATATAATTTTTAATTTGGCTTTCGTTTGCATTTATATTCTTTAACTTTGAGTGTGCACATATATTTAAATTTGTATAAAATTGAACAAGTAGACATATACATCCTATGTGACATTCTATGTGGCGTCTTACATGTATTATGCCATATAGAACGTGTGAGTCTACTTGTTCAATTTTAATACGAATTTAAGTGTCTATTTATGCGCATCCAATTAAAATTGAAGCGCATAGATGCAACTAAAATCAAGTAATTAAAATGTCATGTTTATGTACATACGCCTTTTCAGAAATTTTAAAAACACCACGAAATTGTTTACACTCCATATTACTCATAAATATTAACCATTTTAATATGTATTCATGACTAAACGCAATTATAATATTTAAATTTCATTTTTTACTTTAATTTTTTTTTTTTTTCATTTTTCACAACTAAACATAGTAAAATAACAATTTAAATGACGCAATTGATTTTAACTTCATTCACCTGTCCCCGCACCAAGATTCCATGTGCCCCTTTTACTTTTCCTTCCTATTTTCCTCAATATATATACTATATGATATATCCCCTCAAACAATATAATATCAACTCAATTTCACAAAACACATATTCCAATTTCCAAGAACTCAAAAATCAAGAATAATGAACCGAAGTGAAAATAAATCATCATCAACAAATGAAGATGAACAACAAGAAGAAAGTGGATGGACAACTTATTTGGAGGATTTTTCATTAATGAATAATCAAAGGGAAAATTATGATGATGATAATTTTAGCCCTAATAATTATTCTTTATTATCTGATGCTGCTTCTAATATTGCTCCATGGAATAACAATAATTATTGTAATATAAATTACAATAAATTAGTTATGAATGATGAATACTCTCCCAAGAAGTTGAATTTGAAGAAATTACCAAGAAACAAGAAAATCAATGATCCTGATTTGGAAGACACTGCTAGCTCACCTGTCAATAGTCCTAAGGTACTTATTATCTTTTTTTTGTTTTTTCACGATAATTGAACTGCGTGATCATCTCATCTGAATATTTAAAACGGTATTAAAAAAAGCACATATTTATGTTTTTCAGCATGTTATGAGGCTGATTTGTTTTTATGGGAGTAAACATTGAAAATATTAGTTTCTTTTTTATGACGGTGAGATTTAAAATCGGACCTCATGTTTGATATGATACATGCAACTGATACCATATATATGTGGTAGTCATGAGCGTTTACTAGCCACTTTTTGATCTTGTGTATCTGAAAAATAGCAATTGTCATCGAGTTTTAAATTCCACAGGAGGTAAGATTTTACTCGCGTAATTTGAATCTCCGTGACAATTATTACCAATTTTTAGTTATAGAGGTTGAAAGTAGGCTATGGTTAGATTGAACACACTTATAATTGCTTAATACACTAATTATATTTTTATGTATTCAACATCTAATTGTATTGATATCTTGTGTGATTATCAATAGGTAAGCAAGATGGAGATCAATTACAGAAGAACAAAAAATAGCACTGGAAATTTTATGGTAATATATCCTACAAATCAGGTCGGATTGAATTTGGGCAAGTTAAAAATGAATAAGATATAAGCTGATAAAGTATCTAACCCGCCCCTCACACCTCACTACTAAAGTTACTATCTTTCATGAGGTAGAAAACCAACGTAATTAAATTAGTCAATAATCATAGTTTATTGATAGATTTAGGCTTGTTGAAAAATAGATTACGGCATCCTTGATTAGATTAAACTAGATATGTCGATTTTTTTCTGACATTCTATTTAAAATGGATAAAAAATGAATCGAGCGGTGAATACTATAGGTACCCACATAATAATATATGTTTTTTGTTTTTTTTAATAGTTTCATAATTTTTGGTTATTGATGATATTGTAGGGCAATGAAGGTAGCTCAAGACAATATCAGGAAGTGCACAAAGTGGAAAGAGGCAATACAGATTTGAAGAAGAAAGGACTTTGTCTTGTGCCTTTATCTATGTTAGTCAATTACCATGGTTGATTTTTCCTCTCTTTATTTCTCTCCATGTAAATAAAAATCTTGCTTTTATTTTTTAAGTATATAAATATAAAAGATCATTATGTAATTATATAGTGAAGTCCCATTTCATCTATATTGTTTGGACTCTTTAAAGATGTCAAGAGATTATGTGTATCAAATTCTTCCAAACTAGTATCTTTTTGGAGAATTTGACTCGTGCAACATAGAAAATGAAAAGTGATCTCCACAACTTGATGTTTCATCATTATATATCCCTGTAAAAACTTCTCTAGAAACGGAAAAATAGAAGGAAAGTAATGAAATTATTGGATTTTTTTTTTTATTCGATGTTCGATATCTACTTTGGAGCTCTAGCCAATTTGAATTTATGCAAAATATGGCAATATACTATACTTTTCGGCAAAATACTTTAGTTTTCGCTTGGCAAAAATTATTTTTCTCATACTTTCTAATAAGTTTGTAAAAGTAGTTAATTACTCTGGTTCAATTTATTTGTCAAAGCTTTTTTCTACACATTCATTAAGAAAATATTAACAAAAATGTGTAATTTGACCAAATTATTCTTATTTCTTTTTAATCTCAATTTAATACTATTCTTCTTTTTTCCAGCACATTTATCTCTCTACGTATTTATTAAGTAAATGTACATGTGGAAACTATCAATTAATTATATGATTTCTGAAATAACAACTATTTTGGACTAGTAATTTTAGAAAATATGACAATTAAAATGGATCGGGGAGTATATTTACCTGCAAATTAAGAGTTGTTGATATAAATAAAGGGAAAAGGTCTAAATTCATCATTGTACTATCTTGAATTGCTTAATTTTTCCCTTTATTATATTTTTCATCAATTTATATTATTTCTTGTATTTATGCTTGAAATTAATAGAACTCCAATATTATATAACATAAGTGGACTCAACTTGTCCAAATTTGAATAAATAGGTACACATTTAATTATAGTTAAAAATTACTCTCAGATTGGAACTGTATTAGATATTAAAGGCAGACAAAAAAAATGAGACTTTTCCTAACATTGAGATTATTATTAGACAAAACGTTTAACACAAGGTAAAGTTGCTCAATTCCAATTAATAGTAAAAGATAATTTGATCATTTTTCCAGAATAAAAAACGAAATGCTTAATGTCATTTTCAAGTTTAAATTATATTTAGAAAACTGATTATGTATAATTAATTAATTTAAGACCCCTCCATGTGCATACACATTTAGCAAGTGAGGACAAGTGACTTCTATATTGAAAAATGAGTCAGATATAATCTCCGATTTCAAGAGTCTATTTGAAATAGCATTTTTATTCCATAAAGATAGAATTAAATTCATGTATATTCACCTCATTTATGAAATCACATTGATAATTGTTTTTATTGTATGATTTAGAAATAGTTCGTATGACGAGTTGATGACTATAATGATGACAGAATTAACAACAAATGGACTATAATAGTTCAACTAATCTGAAGATAATATATTGTCAAATATATTCCTCCAAATACCAAATAAAATCATTTGCAGATCTGTATATATATTTTTTTTAAAAATATTATCAATTTAAGTGTTACGATCCAAATTTGTAAGCCATGAAGGGCACACGGAGAACAACTATCTAGCTAATACTCCCGTTGTTTGGAAAAAAAGTCTTATTTTTGTGAAAAAAGAAATTAAGTATATCGAATAATAATATTAAAATCTCATAAAATAATAGAGTCAACAACAAAAGTTACAAGTTTGAATATCTATATGCAGGCTATGAATTATCAGGTTCATTTTATTCAATGAGCCAACTCATAGATTTGTTTCTTGATTTATGTCATCATTGAGTCCAAACCACAATATACTATGCATGCCGTATTTGTTTGAAGTTTAACACTTTATGCTATCATTGACATAATTTCATATTACGTATAATTTGTTTGACTCAACGAATCTCATATATTTATCTTTTTGATCTATATCATACTATACCCTCACTTATATAGCACCTCACATGTCTCACCTTATCCTATGAAAATTGCTTAAGATGCATGTACAGATTGTGGATGCCTAACTGCCAACTTAGAAGTTTGTCAATTCAATTTTATTGCGTACAATATTTGTCACAACACATCCTTATGACATATATACATATATTATCTGCTTTGTTTCATATTTACCCTTTATTCATTAAAGACAATAAAAAAATATGTTGATTAACTTTTTTTTTTGTCAAAGTCACTAATGATAATGACTAAACTTAATAATTAATTAACTTAGCCAATGAGTTTGGAGAAAAAATGAATTATTCAAAACTATCTAATTGTGATGTAACGTTAAGTGACTATGTAGTATGAACATAGATAATCCAAGACTAACCACATAATAATTAAGGCTGTTAATTAATATTCCATTTAATCTTCTTGGATAAGCTCCTAATGGCACTATGACAGGTTCCAAGTCAGTTTCAAGTATCATTATTGGAAAGGCAAGTTACACATTTGATTGATCCACAAAAATAATGACAATCGTTAGACAAATTAAATATATATTTTATGTTTATTAAATATTATTTGATGGAGGATTATTTATGTCAATTATGGAAGTTGTAGATAATCTATAGCACTAGTGCATGACAGAGATTAAAGATAGACAAAACTTGATAGTTGTGGGATCACACCTATTATTTGAATTTTCTCAAATTATAAAGTTGATAGAAAATTAGTGGCATCAAATTAAAGTCATTAAGAAGATGTTTATCCCATGAAGTAATTATCAGCTTTAAGTTGGTGGGAAAATCACAATTAATTAGTCAATCAAATTGTTAACAACCAAGAAATTGGAACATGGGCTGTTGATAACATGTCGGCTTAGTATTAGTAGGTAAAATTTGACAAATTAATGATAAAGTCACTCTAAGACTTGCTTTCAGTCTATCTAAGTTGATGACACGTATTATTTTCTTTGATATAATGTCTCATGAATTTACCTCTCTAAGGCTATTATATCATCAAGCCTGAAAGAGTGTGTACAACTCATATTCTAAATTTGAATTCTTAACTTATAAAACTATCCACTTTCATCTATCATTCATATATATATATATATATATATATAGAATATGAAATTCACCTAACATGTCATGTACACCTCATTTTAAGAAGTGTTAGTTTAGAAATCTTTTCAATTCTGCTTGACCTACTCTCGCCAGTCAGTCCTCCATCAAGGTGTCACATACACCACTTCGATCTTATGAATCAGTGTCCTCAGTGAGGTTTGTCTTATCATTATACTGATATCATATTTATCATGACTCAAGTACATGACACCTGTCACCACTTTAGCTCGATAAGTAGGGGTGGACATAGTCGGGTTGGTTCGGATTTTTTTAAATATCAAAACAAACCATTTGTGTTGGATTTTTAAATTTATAAATCAAACCAAATAAATAAAACTCGGATTTTTCTGTAAAGTATTCATACAAACATATAATTTACTTGTACTTCAAATATTTCTTTACTCCTACCAAAATACAACTATCTAAGGTGTTCCTTAAAAAAATAACACAATATGATATGATTAATGACACTAAAATATCCAACAATAATAATAATAATAATGAAATGTGTAAAACAAATATTGCAAATTAACAAGTCATAATGAAAATGATCATAATTTAAAAATACTAAATCATGCTAAAATAAGTTTAATAAGTATTAGTTACGTGACTAAATATTAAAAGAAATTAAAATTAGATTATATATTTTAATTGTCTAAACCAATGTAAAACTAAAGAACAAATATTCAATATTATTGTCATTCTTAGTGTTGAATTGATTTTCTTTTTGCATTAGTATTAATTTGATTTTGATTTAAGTTTTATTATAATTACCAACATCTGTGGACTATAATCTTTATTGGACCATTCATAATTCTAAGTTTCAAACTTGAAGTAATATATTAAAAGATAAAAACTATGAAAAAGTATAAGAAATATTTAAAAATTATATCAAAGTAAATATTTTTATGTATAAAATAAAATTTTAAAATTATATATATAATGTCGGGTTTGGTTTGGTCTCGGGTTGGTTTTTTTTAGTTAAAATCAAACCAACCCAAATATAGTCGGATTTTTTTTTCAATACCAAATCAAGTCAAACCAAACCACTAGTCGAGTCTTTTTTTTCCGGGTTGACTCGATTTGTGGTTTGGTTCAATTTTCTGTTCAATTCTGTACACCCCTATCGATAAGTCTAGCAGATTGGACCCTAGCTTGGGCTACATCATTATCGAGCTCAAAAGCATGGGTATCATGTAATGAACTTGAATTATGCTTTATAAATCTTCTCACTTTCCTTTCCTATTCAGATATGGGAATCGCCTAAAGTTTCATGCAACCACATTTTCAAAAGCTTGTCAGCTTAGCTAGAAGTTTGTCGGTTCTGCTACATCATTATTGAGTTCAAAAGCGCGTGTAACATGATTTTACTGAGGTGTCTTGTACAATAAAAGTCTTCATGAAAAACGTTACTTTCTAAATATCTCTATAGAATTAAGTATTTTTCTGAAAAGTATTTTCTTAGTATTTGATTGGTGAGTGATAATTTTTCATGAGAAAAATGTAATTATAGATTGGAAATAATATTAACAAATTTGTGGTAATCACTAATGACACGCAAATGAAATTCATTAAGTACCTACTTATAAACATGTTCAACTTGTCATTTTTCATGTACCCATTCACTGTATTTATTTAGCCAATAATAGCTAGTTTAAAGCCAAATTAACAATAATAGCTAGCTTAATTTAAAGAAAATTGATTAATTAATTATCTTTTTTCATAAGCAACTTTTCCCTATTTTCTCTATGTATACCCGTGAACAATCTTAAGAAATATTAAAAGGTCTTTGACTTGTGTTTTCATATCCGAAGACAATTTTAACTTTTAATTTTCAATTTAACTTTAAATATTGTATTACTTTTTAAATTTTTTTTAACTAATTCATGTTCAAACATATACGAAAATTCATTAGAATCTTTTTTGGTATAAAATAAAGTTAATAAAGATGATCACTTCTTTAAGTGTTTTGTGATTTGAATAATCTCATTGTTTTCGTATCTTTTAATAAAAAAAATAAAAATTCAAACAAACTTTAGAATAATTAGAAGGAGCATAAAATCTTGTAGAATCTCGTGTCTTTTAATTTGATGTCTAATTATTGGAATAATTGTGATTAATATGTTTAAACAAAGTCTAGCATATGCTAGACATACACTTAGGGATTCAACTGTCCTTTAAGATTTCTTCTATTTGTCACCTATAATAACTTTTTAAACTTCGCATCAAATCAAAATTAGTCAATCATCTGACTCCAGCTAGTAATTCTATTAATAATTGGATTAATAAATATGATGAATATGTTTAAGCAAATTTAGCATACCAAACATTTTTAAAAGAGCAACTTACATAAATAACTATATTTATAGAGTTATTGAAGTTCAATAGCTATAAGTATGTTATTTACTAAAAATGACGACATTTTATATGAATATCTAGTTGTATCGATCTGTGTATTTTTTTTTAATTATACAGTTATACAATTAGAATTATAGTGCATTAAATAAGGTAATTTATGATACTATAACTGAATCCCTTTAATTATGTCCTGAAATTTTAAACTTTCCACTATTACATTAACAACTATAATGATTACATAGTCAATGCCTATATTCTTGGATTTCAATTAGTTTTTTTAAAAAATAGGATATATCGTACACAAATTTCCATTGTTGCTATTATTCTTGTTCAAGCGTAAAGATATTTCACATAAATTTCTTTAGTTAAATTGATTTACTGTAATTGTGAATTAATCTTGTTTGTTTCTATTTCAAATACGCGAACTCCATGACAAGCATAAATGTATCTCTAAGATTGCTCAATACAATTTGACAATCTAGAAAAAAATGACAATGAACTATACTACAATATGATTATCCAAATGTATATGTATTTCACTCTATAAAAAAAAGAAGATGTGTTGTATATGTATACATTCAAATCTATGTAATGTATTTATGTATCCAAATGCACTAGTATTTTCAATTGGACAATCCATGAAAAAATACCAAGTATTCAAATGTATATGTATTTCATTGTGTTCAACATTCAAATACAATTATATGTGTGTAATCAAGAAAAGAAAATGTATTCATTTATTTGATTAATTACCTAGTCAATGCATATACTCTTGGATTCTAATTAGTTTTTTAAAAATTGGATACATCGTACACAATTTTTCATTGTTGCTATTATACTTGTTCAAGCGTAAAGGTATTTCACATAAATTTCTTTAGTTAAATTGATTTATTGTAATTGTGAAAGAATCTTGTTTGTTTCGATTTCAAATATGCGAACCACATGACAAGCATAATTGTTTCCCTAAGATTGCTCAATAAAATTGTGTTAATATATCAATACAATTGGACAATCTAGAAAAAAAATGACCATGAACTATACTACTTTAGATTTAATACTCCGTGGTCCTTCACAATCATATGATGATTGTTTTAATTATTAAATAAAAATAAAATTTCTTATATTGCAAGGCAAGAATATTCTCCTAGATATCTATGATTTTCAACTACACTAGTCTAGATATTGTTTCTTTTTGTTAGTATTAGTTCCACATTAATCCGTGGGTGGATGATAGTAGTTGTCCCCATCTACTTCGAATCAAACGACAGATAAATTTTATAACAAAATAGAAATATTCACCGCTAACTGTATATAAAAATGGATTATTAATCCATCATTATCGTAAAGATAGGTTAGCTATGGTAATTTGTCTCTGAATTACTGATAAAGTTCATAGCTATTTGTTTTTTTTGGTAGTATCGTTATATACTGTAATTTATGGTAATTTATCGACGGATTAGAGATATATTCATCACTAATTAATTCTGATTTCTTGTTTAGTATATATTCTTATATATTTGAGTAATTCAATTCTTGAGGTAATGTTTAGAATCAATGTCCATTTTTTATCATGTTATTACAAATTCACAGTCAAGCCCATCAAATTTTTGTTTCACAGGATATTGAGCTCCCATATTATCTTGTTCGGGTTGTCAAGCCTATGCATGTGGGCGTAAAGGGCAATCTTAGTATCCCCACATCGATCAGTGAATGGTATAACAGTTTATTTTTTTTTATTTTTTTTTGGGTGATTCGTACCTTTTAAAGATGAATTCAGAATTTAAATATTATGACTTTATATATATTATTTATTGAAATTTTCAACCGACTAGACTCCTTAAATTAAAAAAAAAAAAGACTTTTTTGAGTTGCTTACTTTCTCCTCAACACCTCTTGAGCTTTGTAAAATTCTAATCATGTTTTCCATTTCAATCA
The DNA here is from genome assembly GCA_029007595.1 of Solanum commersonii. NCBI lineage: Eukaryota > Viridiplantae > Streptophyta > Magnoliopsida > Solanales > Solanaceae > Solanum > Solanum commersonii. The sequence continues at coordinate 1,906,404 of JAJTWQ010000033.1, forward strand.
AATAAAAAGGTTTGCTTAATATGTTCTTTTACCATGGGAAAAAAACATTCAATCCGATAGGTCGATCGCCTCTAGCACCACGAATTTTTCTTTTATAATGCATGAAAAAAAAACACTCGATCCGATAGGTCTATCGCCCTCTAGCAATACAAAAAAACTATAATGCCCACATGCAGGATCGAACTACAGACCTTTAGTTTACAAGACTGACGCTCTACTGCTGAGCTATACGGGCTCTTATATGCATTTATTAAGATAAAATAAATATCATGTTAACTCATTTTATGCTCATTAAAAAAAAACTGAAAGATCAATATTATTTATTAGATATTTCTTTAAAATTGAGAAACATTAAAAAACAGCAATTCTTTAATATAAGGGTATAGTTGAAAAAACATACTGATTTTTGTCTTGAAGATGACATTTTGCTAACTAGTAACACTTATTTTGAGACAGAGAGAGTAATACGCACAATATAATAGTATATATTTATCATATGTTGCTACTTGCTACTAAAAAAATATGTGGTTTTAACTCTGTAATCTCGTAAATAAAATTAAAGTCCAGACACAAAATGATATCCTTGAGCATTTAGAGGGCCCAAAATATTGGCCAAAATAATTTGAAAATCACCAGAATTATTCAAAGCTAAAATATATTAGGCTACTTGCATTCCATAATTTAAATGTTAAAATAATTCTAGAGTTCCTCATTTTTTTCATAAAATAAACACATTTTCTTTGTTCTACATTCTGGCCACTGGCTTGGAAATAGGGGTGACAAAATCTAACTCGTTTTAAAGTAGAATAGACTAAAGTTTTAGTGGATCGGACTATGACTTGTTTGGGAACTTAATCTGATGGGTTGAGTTGGAGACTGAAAATTATGTAAATTTGAAAGAACTTAAATGTATTAATTTAAGAAAAATAGTTATCACATTTATTTTCCAAATAAACAAATAAAAAAAGAGGGAATTTTAGTGGCTGGGCCTTAATTATTTTCTTGATCAATCTTGAAACCAAACAAATTTGGGAAAAAATTTCACAAATAGCCATAATTATAAAGGATAGCCTCTTGAACTTTTAACATGTTGATCCCCCCACAAAAAACCTTTTAAGTTTTGACTGTTGACTTCGAAGATTTGTCCGTCATTTTCCAAGGTTATTGGGTGTAATTTACCGAATTTTTAGTCCCATAATTGAAAATAATTATTGTGAGTTTTAAAATTTATAGTCGCAAAATTTCACTTATGTATTTTACACTCATGAACAATAATTTATATATATATAAAGGAGGAACATAGAGAAGGCGATGTGACGCCTCTCTATGACCTCTATTCATATTTTTTCCTTTTCTCCTTTTTTTGAGCATTTTTCTTTATTTAAGACTTTATACTCAATTACTCAACTTTTCACCTCCCACTATAATATATATATAATGTGCATATATTCATAACTCTCATAATTTTCAACCTTTTCATATTCATAACCTTCTCCACTATAATAAATCTTCTTTATTAGATATAATATGCATATAGTTATAACTCTCATAATTTCCAACTTTTCATATTCATAACCCTAAAATATTAAATATGAAAGTTAAGATACCTTATGGTATTCCTCCATTATTTTCTATATAAATTCATATTTTTGTTTCATTCTACCCAAAGTTACCCTTCATTTTCACTATAGTATTATATTTATGCTTTTATTTGGCTTGAAAAAGAAGAAGAAAGTTGTTGAATAGTGATAAGCTTGTGAAGTGATATTGACAAGAGCTTAGATAATTATGCATTGATTTCCTTTTCCTTCTATTTTTTAATGATATGTTTATTGTACTATTTCTTTTCTCTCTTTTTTTTCTTCTTATGTATCTCTTTGATGCCTCTTAAATTTAATTTTTATATGAAGAAAGCTTTTGAATAGTGATAGATTTGTGAAGTAAATATCAACAAGAGTGATACCTCTTTGCTTTTGTTTGACTTGAAAAGAAAAAAAACTCTTCAATATTTATAGGTTTGTGAAGTGGATATCACAAGAGTTTAGACAATTATGATTTTATTTTATTTTTCCTTCTATTTTTAATTTTAATGATTAAAGTTGCATTGATATGTGTATTGTATTATTTCTTTCTTTCTTGTGAATCTTTATGATGCTTTTTATGTTCAATGTTTATAGGAACTTCTTATTGTTGTAAGTCTATAATTTCTTTTAGTTCAAATTAGTATTATAAAATACTAGAGTAGATCCTAATGAGATATCACTTCCTCACGACGAATTTATCTTAATTATGTTTGAAATTCTGTTATAAAAATACAAATCAAGTTTAAAATTTATAAATCTTTTCTCTTGGTTCAAATTAGTAACTTAATTATGTTAAAATTCAGATACTACTTAAATTTTAAAATTTATAATTAATTGCTTAAAAGAAATAAAATTTAATAAAGTAATTTTTATTTGTTGTTTATTACGTAAGTTCTTAAAGCTATCGATAAATATGCCTGCATAAAAAGTTTAACAGATAAATATAAATAACATGGATGGAGAGATGATGCGGTAATTCTAAAAAAGTTTATATACACAAAGAAGAAACATTTATATTATTTAAAATAATTGAGACACAACCATTGTTATTGATATTATAAAGAAAGGGTATAACTTACGTTTTCATCAAAAGATCAAGTTGTATTCTTTATTATTTTTCTACAAAATTCAATTCATTAAACATAATTACATTTCATATTTGGTTAGAGGATGGTGGAAAAGATCGAAATGAATAAAGTTAAATTTAACAACACAAATGAATAATATAAAGTTGCTACAACAAATATGAGATATAACTACGAAATTATTAGCTACGACATCAAATTCGTCACTACGTTTGACCTGATTCCTGCCTCAACGGGATACGTAGGCGCCACAAGGGTTCGGTCATATTCCCAATAAGATTTCCATTTCCCCTCGTAATGGAAACTGGGACAAAAATTTTGAGAGGACCTCAAAAATTCTACAAGAAGAGTCATTTCCTACTAACAAGAGTCAAATATCATATCAAAATGTGCAACTGGGAATAATTTTGAGGAGATCTCAAATTCAAGACTCCCGTGATCATCGTCAGATTTGTTTTCGAAACATCTAACTTGGACAAATTTTTTGAGAAGGACCTCAAAAATTCCATCAAGGATACTCGGACCTTCGAAGTCAACTTCAATTGCCTCAAATTGAATGTGTTCTTAAAAGGTTTTAAGTTGCCAGCAAGCTACCTATCATGTCAAATCTGAGACAAAAGGGTTTTGTTTGTGTCGTGCATATCGTGACCATTAATTAGCAGAGATTTTCTTTAAAACTATTTTTTTTATTTTAAACTTCATACCTAGCAAATGTTTTAATTTAAATATGATTTTTTTTTTGTCTACTGCGATTCATTGAACCTACCGGACAAAGTTCCAGAGATAACGAGACCAGGAGCAAGGCGACTTCAACACAGATTAGTGTTCCAAAACTAACATGTTTTTGTGGATGCAGGGTATAATAAGATCATCAAAGGAGCAATATTTATCAACCAACTAGTTTAGGAGAACTTATCCAATGAATACTAATTACGGGAGTCTCATCTGGGTGGCTGGTTCAGTCGCTTTCGAGAACTCATATTGACGGGTAGTGAGATAGCATACTCGTATGATTAATTTAAAGTCGGCCACTGATAGATAAGACGACGTTCATAGTCATTACATATTCAAACCGCCAAGAGAGCCATTGCATATTCAAAATGCCGAGAGGGCCATTGCATATTCAAATGCCGAGAGGGCCATTGCATATTAAATTGCCGAGAATGTCATTCATATTCATATTGCCGAGAGGTCCATCTTATATAAAGGCCAAGAGGGCCATCACATATTAAATCTCCGAGAGAGTCATTCATATTCATATTGCCAAGAGGGCCATTCATATTCAAACTGCCAAGAGGGCAATCCTATATAAAGGCTAAGAGGGTCATCGCATATTAAATCTCCGAGATAGTCATTCATATTCATATTATCGAGAGGGCCATTCATATTCAAACTGCCACGAGGGTCATTCATATTCAAATTGCCGAGAAGGCCACTCATATTCATATTGCCAAGAGGGCCATTGCATATTCAAAATGCCAAGAGGGCCATTGCATATTAAATTGCCGAGAAGGCCATTCATATTCATATTGCCGAGAGGGTCATCCTAAATAAAGGCCAAGAGGGCCATCGCATATTAAATCTCCGAGAGAGTCATTCATATTCATATTGCCGAGAGGGTCATTCATATTCAAATTGCCAAGAGGGTCATTCATATTTAAATTGCCGAGAAGGCCACTCATATTCATATTTCCAAGAAGGCCATTGGATATTCAAAATGCCGAGAGGGTCATTCATATTCATATTGCCAAGAGGGTCATCCTATACAAATATCAAGAAGGGAATTGCATATTTGAATTGTCTAGAGGGCCATCATATTCAAATGCCAAGAGACACATCATATTTAGACCGCCGAGAGGGCCATCATATTGAGACCGTCAAGAGGGCCATCATATTCAACCACCAAGAGAACCATCAACATATTATATTAGTCTATTTTTCTACTTCAATATTAAAAAAAGAGTACAGTGAAGAGTCATGTCGCAATTATGAGACACATGCTTTATTTGTTTTACGTCAAACTGAAAGAAGTTGACGTTAAATATTCAAGGAGAACAATTAAGTGTCAATATGGTAAATGACGCTATCTCTCCATTTGAATTATATTTTACACTAATAAGTTTTATGTCAGTCTTTGTTAAGAGCATCCGAGAGGATGAATACTCAAATCAAACCACAGGTGCGGGCAACATAAAAAAGAATGCAGCACAACGTTGACCTTTTCTTAGCAGCGAACTAGGACATAGTCCAGAGAGGAATACCAAACTCTTAAGACGCGAGCTGAGGAGCGACTTCGACCACAATCAAACCACACCCCTATCAAAAGACGCGTGGGCATTTCCTTGGGTTTATCAGTTCCAATTTCGCATTCGAAAAACTTTTTACTCTCACCGGAGGCAACTTTCCAATTTGAGTGACAATGCACTAAGAGCTTTGGAAATTATATCTGTGTAAGTTCTTAATTATGGGTGTGAAGCGCGCCACATTCATGGCTAAATGATTGCAAGCCTCTTTTTCATACTCGATTTACTTGTCACTCTTCCAGAACCGAAGGTTATCTAACATAATAGATTTCCTTTTCAACCGATCGAGTCGAACTACAAACAGCCTGATTCCCTAAGTTGGGGGATATGTAGGCGAGATCAATGTTGAAAACTCGGCTGTAATCCAACATTAAATCTTAAATCTTATTCTCGAGCATTTCGATCTCTTCATAATTCGATACCGAGATAACTATCGAATTCTTTCATAATCGTGCGTCAAATCAAGTGTATTGAACTACAAGTGGCTTGAGTTCTCATATAGCTTGAGATATGTAGGAAACCCGACACCAAGGTTCGGTCATAATTCCTAAAGTCCATACCAAAATCCTTTTCAAAGATAAAGATGTGGTTGGTCAAAATTAGATTCGTCAATTTCATTTGCCTCGAATTTCTTTTATCAATCCAAGTCAAACGAGGGATAGCTGTTGACACCCAATTTTGGCCCTCCACAATATAAATTAATCATTGAGCTTCTTCAATTTCAAGCGAATTAAAATAATTAGTTTTAGAAATCTTCAAAATAATAACAATAATAATAGTTTGCAAGTTAATATCGTCTTTTTATAATTTTTGAAATAATATACATGTTTTACATAATTAAGTATATAGTTGGTATATTTTATGAACATTCGAAAATCATCTCAAATAGATTTTATATTTTAATATTTTATTAGTGATGGTTGTAATTTTGAATTAATGAATTTTATGAAATTCAAAATACTTGCAAGTTATTTTTAAAAGTAATTTTGTCTTTTTGTAATAATTTTAAATAATGAATATGTATATTTCTACAATCATGCTATTTTATAAATATTTGAAAATCATCAAAAAAGATTTTACAATCTTTAGTTAAATATTTTATTAGTTTAATTTACTTTAAGTTATAGTTATAATTTTGAGTTAATTAGTTTTGTAATTAAATTAATTAGTTTATAATCTAATTAATTATTTTATTTTTGTTAAGATTAAGAAGCTCGTTAATTAATTTATGATAATTTGTCTTGTTGCAATTTTTAGCCAATTGTTTATCTTATCCTTAACCCATTAAAAAACCAAGTTTGGGCCTTACTTCCAATTTCCAGTGGCCCACATCATAATTCCCAACCCATACATATCAATTTGCCAGCCCAATAACCCACTACATTACATACCCCAATGTTCTTAACATAATAAGACCCAATACAATACAGCATACAATACCTGACCGACCTAGACCTGCGTTTCTTCTTCTTTAGCGAAACGACGCAGTAAGCAGAACAAACCCAGAAATCGCGCTGCAAAAATCTCATCCAACTACTCTGCAGAACCTATACCCTAGCAACCTAATCCATCACCTTTGTCATCCCATTTTCCCCCCTTTTTGTGGAAATCGTAGGCCTGCACAACAGACCTCGTTGTTGCTTCGAAAAGAGAGAAAAAAAATCAAAATTTGTTTGAAATCCAACGGATTCCCCCCCCCCCCCCCAACTTTCCCTATAAATGATCCTTTACATGTCAAGTGAGAAAAAATGAGGAAAAAAGTTGGGAAATTTGATTTTAACACGGTTTGAGTTTGATTTTGAAGCAATAGTCACTACTACACTTAAAAAATAAATAATTTATATCTAGTCTTTTTATTCTAAGTTCCGAGAAGATCACCGCTTGGATTTTCTTAGCTTGCCTTTAGTATTTGAAGGGTGTGGTGGAATCGCTCTTCTCGTCATCCCGGCTCGCTGCTCTAAGAAAGGTAATCTCGCCCCCCTCTTATTCCTGCCCCAATAAGGTGTATTATGTACTTAATGTTTGCTAAATGTTCTGCTATGAATAACAGTTAGTTTCTTCTTTTGATCCCTTGCATCAGCTGCATTTTTGTATGGAAATTTTGAATCGTAAGCATGAGGTAACATAATGATAAACTTCTTTGAGATTAGGTGTTGGTAGTAAGGTTCATTGGCTGGCTTGTATATCTGAAGCTAGCGGAATTTTATTTTATTTTTTAAATTTTAATTTTTGCTCGAAATAGTATACTATACTTTGGTTTCGACTTCGAGCATGCCAGACATCATTCTGTTTCCTCACTACTTGTTGGGACATTTTGGTTATCTTCTCTACTGTTTTGATATGTTGCAGTAGCTTCTCGCCATGGCTGACTTCATCTCGTAGGAATTATTTATGTTCTTAGGCGATTTGAATGTTGGTCATGTTTCTCTTGTATCCCAGCTACTGATGTTATGCTTGTAGCTCACCATAATCTTGTTCTAACTTAAATCATATTCCTATTATTCACTTACTTCCGAATAAGCATCGAGTCCTATGTGCTAAGGCTGTTTGAATTGATAGTGCGACCGATTTTGAAATGCTACTTTTATGAACATGCTATAGATTCTAATAAATTGTTGGCTATCACTAATTTGCATCGTAAATCACTATAACAGAAAGGATTCAATCTGGTTTTGTTACTCGTCTTGCAAATTATTGACCCTTCCTGTTAAAGTGCTCAACTTTTGGGACACCTTATCGTAATAATGTTTGTTTGAGTTTAGTTGTGATATTAATTTTAATATGTTTGTTTAGAGTAAAAAGAGGTTGTTTAAGTTCAAATTCGTAGGTTGTTCGAAGTTTGTTCATGCCTTTGGGTTTTCAATTTCATAGTCATATAACTCGTCGTTTGCTACTTTCCTTATTAGAATCCCATCTTCTTCCTTACCATTTATGTGACTTATTAGTTAGCTAAAAAGTCTAGTTGTCATTTTAGAGTTGTTAGGAATATAATAGTTGGGTTTTATTGTCTCAAGACACTTTCTTTTTCTTTCTTAAGGAAATTAAATGTGTTTTGATGCCTAATTAATGTAGGTAAGAGATAGATCAATATTGTTTGCCATTTTGCTTTGTTTTTATTGTCCAATTTTTTGCTTATGTGAAGGAAATTTCAGTCATGCCATATGTTTGTTTATACCTGGACTAATTTAAATGTATTCATATGTTGTGCTCTTAATTGAATCTAGTAAGTCCTTGTTATTCTTCCCTGCTAGTTCATCACAGTCCCATTATGTTTATTAAAGATCATCGCAATAATTTATTTTACCATAAGTTGTGTAATTTCATTTAAATGCACTGTTATTATTTTAAATATTAATCTACATTTCCTTGCATTTTTTTTACATGTGAAATTTACTCGGAGTTCAACATGAACTCCTATCTCCTACCCTCGCACCTCCTCGTTGGGCCAAAGCCCAATTTTATTCCTTACCGAGTCAGCCAAGGTAGTAGAACGAAAACATAGGGGCTGGAAATTGAGAACAAATCTCAGAAAACTTTAAAAAAAAAAAAGGGTTGAGATACAGCCCGTATACATTGATATATATCGATATACACTCATATACAGGTCGAAAAGTGTGGAAATACAGGACTGAGGAGAAATACAGGTGTTTGGAAGCAAGAGATACATGAAAAAAGCCTATACACACTCTGATATACATCAGGTGTATACAAAAATGAGAATTGGGTTAAGCCCAAAAATTCCAGCAAATTTTGCCCAAAAGGAGGCCCAAATTCAATTTCTCTCGTACTCTTTAATTGTTTAATTGCGATTATTTTATTGTTTGTTATTTAACTCTAACTTTATAAATTTTAATTAACTTAATTAGATTCCCCAAAAGATGAGTTATTTTTTTGTGTTGGTTAACTTTTAATTTTTTATTTTTTTTTAAAATTTTTTTTTTAATCTATTTTATTAATTAAATATGTTGGCCAAATTATACTTTTTTAAGTTAAATCTTTTGTTCTAAAAAAAAAAAAAACATATTCTTCAATGTCTCACACTCAATCACTTTTTACTCGTTTAAAAATGATTTAAAGGTCAAAGTATTTATTCCTCAAGTAAAAAAAAAATATATGAATAAATATAAATATATATTCTTTACTTGGACATTTTCTTAAAAAAGGTTAGTCAAAACTTTGCTCTCATTCTTCAATTAATTAAAATATGATTTTCATGCTTAAATTTATTAAATTGGTTTAAATTATTTATTTCAAATTCATCAAATAAATTCAAATTAATCTAATTTTATTAATATTCTAATCTTGTAGGTCGAGTCAAATGTTTCATTTTTGGGTCCCTTTCTCTAAACAATAAAATAAAAAATAAAAAAATGCGTCATTTATTTAATTATTTTCTCAAAGTTAATAAAAAATTGTAAGTTATTATTTTTTATGTTAAATCATTATTATCCAAAAAATAGTCAAATATATTTTAGTCAAGTCGCAGGTCAACCGCATGATAGCGGGTACTTCGAATGCTTAAACCCTTCTCGAAGTGTAAATTGAACCCCGAACCCTCTTTGATATTTTCAAATGATTTTTTCTGTTTAAATCTTTGAAAATTATAAGTTTTCTTAATTTCTTTAAAAAATTAAGTGGTGACTCTTTTCTAAGTATTTTTCTCAAACAATTTTATACTTAGAACATTTCAAAAAGTAATTTTTTCCAAAGATAGGAGAATTACGGCATAATACTTATTAATACATTTAATAACAAAATAATTTTTGGTATTTAAAATATAGTCATTAGTGACAAAATTATATTTTGTTCAACTACGAAATGCCTATAACTTTAGAGACTACTGATATCGTCACTGATTGAACTAAAATAATTAGCAACGATATAATTTTGTCAGCAGTAATAACCTTTTTAGTGACAAAACATACTATTATCTACAAAAAATATACTTTTTACGACAAATGAATTTGTCACAAATGTTTAAGCATTTGGGGACGATTTTTCTTTTTGTAGTTAATATAATACTTTTAGTGACGAAGCACTAAATCGTCTTTGTATACTTTTAGTGACACACATTTGCACTACAAGAAACAGGATTTTTTGTGGCACTATTTAGCGGCGAGCCTATTTGTTGCTACAAAAGTTATATATTCAGTGGCGACATATGAAGGCATCGCAGTAGATAAACATTTAGTGGCGAGTTATGTTAACTTGCCGCTAATAGTCATTGCTAATTCTCAATTATTTGTTCCCGCAAATACCAAAATTTTGGCTCCATATTCTTCAGTGGCGACATATGAAGGTGTCGCAATAGATAAACATTTAGTGGCGAGTTATGTTAACTTGCTGCTAATAGTCGTTGCTAATTCTCAATTATTTGTTCCCGCAAATACCAAAATTTTGGCTCCATATTCTTCAGTGGCAGCATCTAATTTGTCGCATCTAAATGAATTTTGTGGCGACATGACCGCTCCTAATAAGTCAATTTATTAATTTAACATAAAAAGTTAAAAGAAAACAAATGAAAAATATCTGATAAAAAATTACACACACAACTTTTCTCTCCAAACACTCCTCTTCTCAAATTTCCGCTTCATTTCTCTCAATTAGCTCAACTTTTCTTAGGGGTTCTTCAAATTGTCACTCTCAAATATGTTAAATCGCTTCTTATTTCACAAAATATGAAATCTATTTAGGTAAGTGCTCAAATTTCTTTCAGATGGTATTTCCCCCCTCCCCCCTAATCTTACTTCTATTTCTTTAACCCATTCATAAATCTGTAGCAGATTGAAGTGTTTTGAAGTTTTAAGGCAAAAGGATCTCGAAAATCTACAGAAATCGAAGTTCTTTGGAAGGTTTTAAGAAGAAAGGTTCGAAGTTTGATAATCACTACAAGATTTTGATGTTTTCGAAGTTTTGAAGTTGTTCAAAGGCTTGTAAGGTGCCACTCATGTTAACTCTCTATTTATTTTTCATATTTTGTCGATTCTGAATCTTCACTATTGTTTTAGAGCTATCTCTTTCTCTGGGTTTATTGAAGATTTTTTTTTAAAATTCTAGATCTGTAGATGTTGTAAAGTAACTGCATGTTCATATTGATGTCGAAAAATGTACAAAAATTGTTGTTTTAAAAGAAAATTGTAGTTCTAAGTGTGTTGTTATTATTTCAATAGAACTCGATTTCTGTATATATATGTTAATTTGTTTGAAACCTTCTAAAAAGTTTCAAGAGTTTGTAATCTTTTTCCAGACATAAAAGTTTGTTGTTGATTTGGTTTACTGAAGCTCTTGAAGTGTTATTATTTCAGCTGAACTATAATATTTTCCTTAATTGAAGTTCTTGTTGGTTAATAAATGGCTCTACCATAAAGAAAATCATCGTACATCCTCGTGTTTGGACAATTCAGTATGCTGAGCTCTTGATCTTACTAGATTAGATTAACTAAAGTGAAATATAGACACAAATGACTTAAGAGTATGAGTCCATGGCCGGCTAAATCTGCTTGTATGTAACTTTAGTAAATGGCCTTGAAATGAAGTTCTAATGGTTTTGTTAGTTCTTTGTCTAGAATTACCTTTGTTTGGGTCTCAAGGCTTTCAAATTCATTTCAAGATATCTTCTTACTTATAGTTAAAATGGAGCCTTGGGTGTGAGACCTACTTTTTTCGAGACGACTTCCCCTGAAAGTTTTGTAAGTTACATTAAGTCCAGAATTTTGTTTCTAATTGGGTAACATATTTGGTTTACGTTGGTGGACCCCGAATTATTTTCGGAGGTCCGATTGAAACTTGGGATTTGAATCACAAGAGCTAGTGCAACACCTACTGGTGCAGCTGCTCTTGCGAAACCAAGGCTCGATCCTACAAAGAAGTGGTTGCACATGCGAAGGTGACCAGGTCGAATGCTAGTTTTCTTTTTGAATAAATATATTCTGATGTATTGCATGTTATCAGTGAAAGAAACAAAAACAATAGAGAAAAACAAATAACTAAGCATTCTTGTGGTACAAGATCATTTGCAGAAGTAGAGGAATCTACGGTGAAAACACATTTTTCTCCTATTACTACATATATGTGTTCTTGTGTGTTTTCCTTATTGAATTATATTGCAGAGAGATCCATTATCAGGAGAAATAGACTCACCAAATAAAGTCTGGGAGGTCCAACACACACGTAAAAGTGCTAGCGGAAAACGTGTATGGTTGGATCCACAATCCCAACAGATTCATGTAATTTTCTAAAATCATTGCCTTACTATCTTACTGACTTACTATATGTTAGCTTCAATATGTCCATTATATTTTGATGTAACTGGTACATATTATTATAGAGCCAGTTCGAACAACTTGTTGTTCAACAACAATTAGAAGAGATTGAAACTCCCATGACTAGGGATGAGATTTTATCCTCAGTTCTCGGTGAGATATCAGGCTATGTTTGTGGAAAAGGATATGGAAAAAAGCCTCCTAAAAAAGATCAAATACAACAGGCAGACATAGAGGCTAGTGTGTCTTCAGCAATGGAAAGTATGCGTCAAGATATGCAAGTTGATATGGAACGAAAGCTACAAGAAGAACGTGAACACATGGCGGCAGATTTAAAAAGGAGTATGGAAGAAGATTGGCAAAAAAAATTAGAAGAGGAGCGTGAACACATGAAAGGTGAAGTTGACAAAATGTTCCAAGAACAAATGGCCGCTATCATGACTAGGATGCAACAGGTACTTTATCTTTTTCTTCTTAACAATTCTTTTTATTTCTTTGACAGTTCTTATTTCTTACTTATTATAGTTATTGGCTTGTTTCTTTAAATCTGATTGTGAATAACGTATACAAAGAGTTTGCTGAAATTATTGATATAAATACGAGTTAATCTTCTGGTGAAAGTTTGAAAATACAGGAATGTTTTCTTTGTTTGCTAATGCCTTTTCATATTGTATCGTAGTTGAACCAAATTTACTTGTTGTCCTGTTATTTTGAGAAACGTGGATTGATTCCAGTTGTTGCAAGCAGTGAACTATTGTTTATGCACTGCCTTTGTTTGATTGCCTTTTTTATTTACTGGAACTTGAGGATCAACTTGTGGTGGAGTTGCAGTAATATTCTTTTCAGATTTCTTTGCCACATTCATTTGCTTTTCTCCTTGTTCCTGTTGCTGCCGACTCATTTTTGTGACAGCTTAAGTGCTGCTAGCATTTGTGTTTCCCTTGCCCTTGGTTAGTTCCTGCACATTTTGTGTGTGTTCCTGCACATCTAGATCAGTATATGGATTGTGTGTAGGAATAGAGATTATACGAGCTTGTGAAGTATGTTGTTGATCAGCTTGATTGGTGAGACTCTTTGGTGCTTGCTGCTGGTTAGTGTTCTTTTTTCTTTGTGTTTGCCAGTGATCCTCCTCCTACTTTTTTCTTGTGTCCAGGTACTTTTGCTATCTATTCTTATTAGCCTCCTTTTGACCTGGTTCTTTCTGTACCTGTGACTGCTGAGGAATAATGTCAAATTCTTTTTTGTTTTTGGGTTTTCCATTTTCTATTTCCTTTCTTTTTTTATGGTCTTCATCTCTTTGTTTTATCGTACAATCATGATCTAAATGACCTTGATGTTTACAGTAAAAGCAATAGTCAGGGATATAGGGACATCATTTTTAGCCTGATTATATCTAAGACGATTAGCATAAGTCTGTACTAATGTATAAGGAACAAGTTCAGCAATCTGATCATTTTTGGGAGGATAGAGAGGTTTTACTTGAGGTTGTTCCATTTTTTCATTAGATGCATTAGACTTGGGAACCTGTCCTTCAATGTTGCTGCAAATTCTGGGAGAATGAAATATGCAAATAAAACACTTATCTTTTCCTATGTGATCTATATCGCCTTTTCTATTATTTGAATTAGAAAGTGATTGTGTTTTTTCTAATTACAGGGACAAGTTTCTTAAACAATGGGGCCAATCTAAAAGAAGTTTAAAGGCCTACAATGGAAGTTTTTGCTTTTTGACCATATGTATATGCATATACAATTGAAATATTGTTTTTATTTTGATCACATGTATGTATAATTGGATACAACATTAATGGAAGTACTATTATGTAGTTGAATTTTTTGTATTTATAATATTTTCATTTTGTGAAATACTTTAGATGTTCTTAATAGCTATATATTAAATTTAGAGAATCTGATTTATAGTTTTTTATTGTTACTATTGTTGATCAGTGGTAAATATTTAGTAATGAAATAAATGTTGCAGCAAATGTTATAGTAGTTTTTGTGGCGACTTATGTTGCTATTAAAAGTAGCCTTTTGCAATGGAAAAAAGGTTTCCACTGATAGTTAATATATTTTTGTAGCGGGAGGAGTCACTACTAAATACCTTTATTTTGAGGCGACATCAACTCGCCGTAGATCATTATAGGTTTTTGTGGCAGCAAAGTTGCCACTAAAAATCGTTATTTAGTGGCGACATTAACTCGCCACAGATCATTACAGGTTTTTGTGGCAGCAAAGTTGCCACTAAAAATCATTATTTAGTGGCGACTAGGCCAAATATGTGTATTGTAACTTTGGTTTTGGTGGCATAGTTATTTACATATTGTGACGCTTTATGTCGCCACAGATACTCTTTTATAGTAGCGACTTTCATTTGTTGTCACAAAAAACCTTTAGTTATGGAAGTACTACCAACGGGGAAGTAGTCGCTACTATATATCATTAGTGGCAACTTTACGACCTTTAGTGGCGACATTTTGCGCCACAATAAACACTGTTTCTTGTAGTGTAATTAGTGACGACTGAGTGACGAATTATTTTTCGTCTCACATGATTTTTAGTGACGAAATATGATTTATAAATGATGAAATTATTTGTCCTTGATAATCGAATTTGTTGTAGTGAGTATTAACTAAGTATAAGTTTGTTTTATACTGGGGGATTATAAATTAGTACTAGATTTATCTCTAAAATTCAAAAATAAGAAGATGATGTATGTATATTTAGTCAAATATATATTGTACATGGATTAATAGCCTAAATATAGAATAAATATGAGAAGAGGCATTTTGGGTCACCATTGTTTGAGTTCACTTTGGCTTAGGTGCTCATAATGTTTTGAAATTATAATAACAATTAGTTGACTGACTTTCTAAGAACAAGAACGTTAGTTATATTTTTTCACGTTATAAAAAACATTATTCTTCGTTAAAGTTAATTGGTACGTAGAAATTTCAAAAACATTACTCACTATTTAATTGTAACCATTACTTATTTACATTAAAAGTATATTAATTATATTTAACAACCCAAATATATATAATCTATTCTTTAAAAGTATATTTATTTATTTCTTCTTCTATTGTTTTTTCTTTTTTACTTTGAAAAATAGTATATTTATGTTATTTATTTTAAAATCATTATAAATTACAAGAGGTTCTTTTACTTCTAAAGAAGATGATTACATGTAAGAAAAAATCTTTTTTTTTCCTATGGAACCAAATTAAATATCTATAAATTTATAGGAAGGTATAATATAATTATCTTATATTCTTTTTTTATGTAAGAAAGAAACTCTTAAAAATTATTTAAAATTTCAACTAAAATTATTAAATATACATAAAAATACCTTTTTATATGTATAATATCTCTTCTATTCAAATAATATTTAGTAAATTATTTGTGTTTTTGATGACCGCGCGAAGCGCTGAAGAATTCACTAGTTATTGTATAATTTACATAAATCTTATAGTGTTAAGAGTTAATTACATTATTTCCCTACTTTTTTACAAATTACAAAAATCCCTTAAAATGTATGAATTTTGGATACATCACTAGACTTCCGGATTTACATCACTGGACATCCGGATACATAAGTGAGGGATGTATCATAGAGGGGATAAGGCATCCATATACATCACTGTACTCTGGATACATAGGTGAGAGATGTATCAAAGAGGGGAGGAATGTATCAGAGAGGGGATTGGGATGTATCAGCGAGAGGATAGTGATGTATTCGAGAGGGGATTTTTGATTTTTTTTTTAATGGTAGGAAATTTTAGAGATTATGAGTGTATTTAGGTAATTTTTCCATAATTATTTGCCGAAAAATGACTGATGGCTACTATTTCTACCAAATTGAACTATTTTGGGCTTACATTAATATAGCCTGTATATCTAAGTCAATGAGGGCCGCCCTAATCTTTTGTAAATAATATCAAAACTTTTAAAACAAAATAAAAAAGTAACTAATTTATTCACAATTAAATAATAAAAATTCATGTATTATAACACACGTTGTGCATTTGATTTTATGAACATCATATACAAATAAACCTTTTTGAAGATATCATAGAATATTAAGATACTATTTACTGCTCTTTCTTTTTCTCCTGTTTTTTTTAGTTCACTCCAGATAAAATATAATTTATTTATAATTAAATAAAATTATTTTATACAATGAAATAATTTATGATCACACAAATGTCGAAAGATTATTTTAGACTATAATTTTTATTTTTAAAAATTCCTTCTTTCTTAAATTTTATATCGATTCTAATGGAGATATACATAAATTAAGACCGATAATACAACACGTCCACCGTCCATAGGTTAATTATATTCAAAATAGTAGTGCGTTGACTTATTTACAACTATATATTATACACTATATATATCTAAATATTGCACGACGTATATATTGTTTTGCATAGTTTTGAGAATTGAGAAGATGGCTATTACATCTAAAATGGCTATAGTTCTTATTGTACTCATGGCCGTGTTCCTCCTCTCCGATACTGTGATGGGGCAGCGGCGTAGCAAGGGTGGTGGTGGAGGAGGTGGTGGTTCCGGGAGCAACAACCTTTCGTCTTCCGATTATGGGCTCTTTTGTCTCCTTATATCTTCATTATCTTATATCATCTTTCTCTACTCACCCTATTGAGAGGATACAGTCTGACACGCACATGAGGGGTCGTATTGAAGACATATTCAAATTATTGAAAATGTGTTTATTTGACAAATTTAGTTAATTTATGATTGCAATTTTGATTTCGATCTTTGCTTGGTTTTGAATTTTAATTTCCCTATTCATGTAATTGTATATCATTGTTTGAATGTTTGATTCTATGAAAACAAGTTTGTTTAAGTACTTAACTTTCTTGTTTTCCCCCTCCCATTTTGATTATACTTTGTCATTTATATGTTGAAAAAGTATTACTATTTTTTTTTTGTTAGTTGATGCAAGGCACCAAGTGACAAATTCTATTAGGTATACCTAACACTAATTATCATTAAAACGAAAAATGATAGCAAAATATTATATTTTCAATATTTCTATGTTGAGTTGGTTGAAATTATATATAAACCCTATTTTAGGATTATTTTTGTTTAATTCAGTCCGTTAATTAAATAAGGGAAAAATGTCTGAAATATATCCAAACTTTGACCGAAATTTCTGTAAAGAACTTTGGAAAGGACCTTTTACCTCATGCACTATTTAATAGTGTATTTTAAAGGTATATATGTGCCCACGTGGACATCATAAATATTTCATCATTATAAATAGTAACGTGTTCACATGGGCACATATATACCTTTAAAATATATTATTAAATAGTTCAGGGGGTAAAAGGTCCTCCATAAAGTTTGGTATCATAACAACAATTTCGGTCAAAGTTGGAGTATTTTTCAAACTCTTTTCCCAATAAATAACAAAGATAAATATGCATCATTTGTTAGACGTCGAGAGTATATATGCAACATTTGTTACCCGACGAAGGTATATATACACTAATATTTTTAATGAGGACTATATCCGCTCTAAATCACAATATATTTATTCTAATCCAATATTCACTTCCTTTTTTCATATTGTTCTACAAAACCATCTCAAATAAATAATAAGGAAGGAAGTGATAATAAATATTTTCTGCTTTTGTAGCTCTATATATAGCAAGAAGAAAATATTTATTGGCTGGTGGAATTTCTTGAGTTCCAATACTTCTCAATTTCTTCTGCAGTTCTCCCTGGAATTCTTCCAGCAATTAATGACCACCTAATCAAATAACATTATTTATTGATTAAAAATGACACTTAGATAGAATGTATTAAAAGGATTTTAAAAAGGTAAATTAGTAAAACTAATTTTCTTATTTATGATTTTTTAAGAGACATAAAGGAGAAAGTGGACAAGTAAAATAAAATTGTGGAAGTAATATTTAATCATCGCACCAGTGTTTAAATCAAATCGATGTAACTTATCGAACAATTATTTTTTTTGCACTTGGTGGCTGGTACTCACATTGGAGCCCAACTAAATTTGGATTCGTGTCAAAAAGTCCCGGAGGATAAAGCGCTCCCTAACAAAAGTGACTCTTTAACCAGGGGTACTCAAACTCAAGACCTTTAGTTAAAGTACTTATCGAAGTAATACTTACTCTTAATTGTTACTTTAGTTCAAGAAAATTGTCCCAATGATCAGAATAACTATCACTTTAGAAATTCAAAATTAAAATTGACAATCATTTCCCATTATATTCTTAATACTAAAGAAATAAAAACAATATTTAAGAGGAAAAATCATTCTATCTTTTATTAAATAAGAGTAACTTTATAAATTATATCTTATATTTACTATTTATATTAGTAAGAAGGTAAAAAATTAAAACACGGTTAAAACAAGACGGATAGAGTACCAACAAGAATTGTGATGGAGTGATAAGTATTTTTCATCTTTAATCAGATATCTCAAGTTCGAGTTCACCAAATGAAAAAAAAAGACAGACAAATAGAGTATGCATAATCTAAATATAGAAAATGTTAATTATTTTTTTCAAAATAACAGATAGCTAGACAAGAAAAATGTACAGACAATTAAGATATAGGAATTTAAATAATATAAAAAGATTATACACTGATGAATTACCTCTCACCAACCAAGTTGAACATTTTAGTAATAAGGATTTCCTCATCTTGGGAAAATTCAAGCTTCGAGCTCTCTTCCTTTTTGGCCTCAAATGCTAATTAAACACATCATTAGAAACAATAACATGAGATTATTCCTTCCCGATATTCAGTAGTGGAGTTAGGATTTTTATTAAGAGAATTTAAAATACAAAGAAGTAAACAAACGAAAAGTCGAGGGAGATTCAACATCTATTATAAATACACAAAAAATAATTTCAATCATATATAAATAGTGTATTTTATTTTTTGCCGAATGAGGTTCCTACCTTGCTACGCCCCTAGGAATATTAATACTTTGAGTCTTTCCGTTATTGATAAATTTTAATTTTATCATATAAAAGAATATATTACAATGAGATTGTATCTAAATTTATATTATTATCAAATATGAAGTAATACCACAAATTTATCATAATACATGAGTGACATAATAGAACAGTAAAAATTTACTTATTTGAAAATTACGAACTTACAAGGGGAGTCTATGAAGGCATTATTTGATGTGCTTGAACTATCCAAATCAGCCATTAGAGATGGAAATAACTTGGCAAATATTTAAAAATAGGAGCAATGAAGAGCTAAATAAGAATAGCTAGAACCAAACAATATATAGAGGAAAATTGTACACTAGAAGAAGATATCAGAGTTAGTTTGGTACGAGGGATAAAAGATAATAATTTGGAATAAGATGTAATACGATTTTCTCCAACATTTCTTAAGGGATATTCCCTCTGTTTTCTATTTATATATAGATTTCATTTCCCTTAAGAAACTAGGTAAGTTTATCAATGTACTTTTATGTAGTGATCTCAAGTTTACGATAAATGAACATAAATTAATTTATTTTGATTAATTAGTAAATTGACTTACGAAGATGAATTAATCATTTAGTTTTCCTATGTTGGTCAAATTCATATTTTCAAGACCAGTAACTCTCAAGGGTAAAGTTGGAAGAGTAATGTTATTCATGTATACAAATAAATAGGAACTGGAGGAATATTAGTCAGTCTCTAAGGATTATTTATTATCTCGATCGATCATTACATTATAATGATGAAATAAATTATATATCTCATATTATATATATATATATATATATATATATAGTAGGATAACTAATCTCATGAAATACCTTTATCTATTCCATTTCCGATACCAAGTAAGCCTTGAAGAGCGCCCATATACCAAACAACCTCTAACCAATCGTTTAGTCTATTTATCTCATCTTCGTACCAAACAACTCCTTGGAGATTGACAAAAGAATCTAAAGGACAAATAACCCTCGTGGCCATGATTTTTGATACAAATTAAAAAAAACAAGACTGGGGGATTGAAGGAAAAGGCCAAATTAACAAGAATGGTAGTTGTCATGTGGTCCAATAAGGGGGGTAGTTGGAATTTGTTTTTCACCAGTACAACTTTTTGTAGTAGGTATTGTCAAGAAGTTTCTCTATCAATTAATGACCGCTCAAAATTATTAGGAAAAAACTAAGGTAAAAATTTATTGAGTATTTTACAAAAATATTTCTTTTGGGAAAAGGTTGGATTTGTCCTTGTAATTATATAAACTAGAGGAACTAATTTTTTTCTTTATAAATTCGATTGTGGCCTGAGATATGAGAGAAAAGCGAAAATTCTACTAAGACTTAATTCATTATGTGATCAGAGCTTTTCAAAATTTGAAATGAAAGTCTAACAACGACTCAGCAAGAAGAAGCGTCAAATGGCAATGAGGTTAGGTCCGATCCAAGTGATCAATAGGGTTAATTTAGGGTATGGCTTGGGTCGGGTCGGGTCGGGTTTTATTGCCATGTGGATTGAGAAATGAAAAAGAAAAAGTATATTTTGACTAAATACAATGTCATGCCACATTTTGTTAGCCAAATATTAATAGTGACTTTTGAAGAGATATAGCCAAAATTAGTGACCTTGTTACCAAAAACAAAATGAGTTTGTTATACAATTAGCAATAGTGGGGTGTCCAATCAATTAAAATGAATATTTAGTCCCTCTATATAGAAAATATATTATATTTAGATTATTTTTAAAAGTAAATTACCCTCAGAATTTAGATAGTGAATGACAATATAATTTTAACATAAAATAGGAGTAACTAAATAGCTAAATAGTTAATAAATTTGATTTTCTTTTGAATATTTATAAACAAAGGGATCAAAGGTGCACATCTCAGGTAATTAAAGATATTAGAAGACAAGAATGAAAATTATACTAGATATAGATTATATTTTATATAAATAGATGTTGTGTTTCTTTAACTTCATTGTACATTTTTTTTATATATATTTTGAATTCGTTTAATGAAAATCCTGATTCTGACCTTACGAGAGATATGATTCAATCGCGAGAAAACAAAATTTATCATGGCAATCGAATTTCACGGAAGCTTTCTAATTTTGTATCAACAATTGTGTGGAAGAATGGGTCTCATTCCGAAAAATTAAAATCGAATAGTTAAATATCAAGCCAAAAAATCAAATGTCCACTACAATTAGCGATTCAAAATTGGCTATTTGCTAAATTCTTCCCAAATGACTAAATTGAAAAACATCTAAATAGACTGGACTTCATGTAGAAGTCAGGCCCAAAGGTTTAGTTGCTCACAAGTTGAGTCTAAAACGAATCCAAGTCGAGTTATATTGTTTTTCTCAAAACCTACTCGGCATCGCAAGGAGACCTGGATCATCGGATCATCCTACATTCGAAAAATATGCTACTAACATTTCTCGAATAACAAAAATAATTCAATGAGAAAAATTTAAAAACAAACAAAATTGTACTCAAATTCTTAATAATTAAAGTATTTTGTGATTGCGTTTATTTAGGACAAATTTATATCATTAGACAGAACGTTTTTGTCTAATGGTCATTATTAATAAAATAAAATCTTCAATGTGAATAATTACAAACAAGGGGAGTTAGATCTTAGCTTATCAATCCTAATGAGATCAGATAAATTTATTGCAACCACAAACAAATGAAGTCTGGGGTCATTTGGTAAAGTGTATATAAAAAATAATACTAAATAGAGTGTATTATTATTTATTAATGTTTGTATTAGTTATGCTTGCATTAATTATACATAGATTATTTCTTATGCATTGTTTGTTTTGGTGTATTAAAATTGCATGCATTGCATAAAAAATTTATTTACAAAAATATCCTTCACAATTATGGTGGAAAACATGTAAAAAGGATTTTGAGGGGTAATTGAATCTTTAACCATACTAATGCATGCATTATTTTTCTTGCATAGCTAATACCTAGAAATCCATGATATTAGTAATACACACCTTAATATACAATAGAGTATATAACTAATGTTTGTATTAGTTATGCATAGCGGAAAAAAGTATACCAAATCAAATATTACTAACATACAAAACTAATGCATGCATTATTTCTCCTAATACACTCTACCAAACGACTCCTAGTATTCTCATATTAAAGTACTCAACCTGTTTAATTTGTTTTTCCATGTGTGAATTAATTAATAGTGATAAGTAGAGTCCAACAGCAAGTTGGTTTTGTGAGTCAATCAATCAATATATATATATATATATAATTTCAGTGTAATCTCATAAGTGGAGTTTAAAAAGAATAAAATAGATACAAATCATAACATTATCTTCGAATTTAAGCAGAATAAAATATACATAGACCGTAACCTTAACTTTAAAGGTGAAGAAACTATTTCCGATTCTTAACTAAAAAAATAATAATCAGATTCCTAATGAGAAGAAGGTCAACTCTACAAAACTTAAAATTCGATTGGCTGAACATCAATTAAATGATTAAGTTTATAAAACATGCATGATACATATTTCTTTCTTATTAGAAAATGAACTTTTTAATTTATAAATATTACTACCAAATTCACCAAAATAATATATATTTTTTCACTATTCCAAAGAAAAGGGCTTGAAAAAAGAATTTTATTTTTCTAGTGCCGACACACATTTATAAAAGTGATAAAATTAATCTATAGAAACATGATGTCAACATCATTTATTAACTCAATTCATTTTATCCGTCTAATTCAGTTAATGAAATTCTTTTATCAAAATATTTTTAAATATAACTTTTTATGTTTGATATGTTATTTTTTAGTCATAATAAAAAAACATGTTTTATAAAGTAATTAGAAAAAATTATAAGAAATTAATTAAAAAATTTAAGCTTATAAAAATCTAATTTATTGAGTTATGATCTATATGTTTAGTCCATCTTGATCTAGCTCATCTTAGCTTAAGTAACATGTGGTTAAGTCAATAACCTGTCAATTTATTAACTCGGTTAATCTTTTTTATTTCAAGAATAACCAAAACAGATCAACGTCACAACATTAGCATACATTACTAAAAATAAATATTAGGGACAAACAAATTTTATAACTAAACAACAAAATCATTTGCTAATCTTATTTGACAACAAATTAGTGATGCTTGATCAAAAAAGTCATGTTGGCAATGAAAATTTTAATTAGCAACGAATTAGCTAGGTCGTAGCTAGTTCTAAATTAACTTTTAGTAGTTAGGGGCAGAGCAATAATAATAGTTATAATAAGTTCAACAAAATTAAGTAATTTTGACTTAAACTTTTAATTTAATCTGTGTTAAAATTTATTTAACATGTACAATTACCTATAAACTCAGTAAGCAAAACAAACCATGATTCAAAATTCTTAAATTAAAATTTTAATTATGGCTCTTATCAGCATCAAATTGATTTAAAAAATAGCCACATCTATTTCATAGAAAGCTTAGTCCTTTTATGTTTTTTATTGAGGGTTGTTTGGCAGTCTATTTTGCATATATATATTAAAAACAATTACATTAAAAATTGCTTTGCATGGGAAGTGCTAACTACCAAATAGTAAACTCAATTTCAATTTAGGGTGTGCTTGGGATGAATTAAAAAATATTTTCTAACTTTCCATGTTTGATTAGTTAAGATATTTTCTGTTTAGAAAAATAAGTTTCTTAAAAATGAGGAAAATGAAATTTCTATTGGAAGTAGGGTAAACAAATCCATAAGTGATGTTCCGAGTTCATTGTCTCTTCCCCATTCAAGATGAAATTTTTCCCCCTCCGCGATAGTGTAATACCAAGACTAGTAAGAGAGAATGGACTTCATCCATTCGGACAAAACCCATGATCCCAATCCTCATATCTTGATCGCACTACAGTAAAAGAGACATTTAGTGGCAATGAATTAACCTTTTAGCGGTAATAATTATTAATTGCAAAAGTATTTAGCAGCAATTGAGTTAATACAATTGCATCCAGAGTCGCTAAGGCTTTTAACGATATGTATATAGAGTGTTGGTTAAAAATACTCATATTATGTTACTTCTAGATATAATATAACGACAATTATATAATTACTGCAAAATTCTTTTTTTATTGTAGTGCGACTATATATCCCACCTTTCGTCACCCTTGATTACCCCTACTCCCCACCCCATAGTATTATATACACTAGGTTACATATAAATATTTTGGAGATAATATTCTTGTTCACATACAAAACACTAAAAAATAATTAAGAAACTCACTTATTTTCTAAATAAACATTTTCCTTTGTACCAAACACACCCTTAAAATTAATACCAGCTTACATAATCAAAGAAGTGATATGTCACCAAATATCCTTCCTATTTAAATAGCATACATTTGTGCCCCTAATTAATCATCACTTCAAACAAGCAAATTAAGAAAAGCTTAATTAATTTCTTCATCTTTTTGCCAATTTTTTTTTTAAAATGGCAACACTAAAGTTTCTTTCTATTTTCATAATTTATTTTGCAATTGTATTGGGATTTGTTAATTCACAAGGCATTGAAGTAGGGTTCTACAAGAAAACATGTCCAAATGTTGAAAAAATTGTGAAAAAGGCTGTTGTTGACTATGTTTCTATTGCTCCTACTTTGGCTGCTCCTTTGTTGAGAATGCATTTTCATGATTGTTTTGTTAGGGTAAGCAAAAGTACTTTATTTACTATACTATATGGTTTTGAATTTAATACATTGTGATAATGTCATATAATTATAACATGTTACTCAATATTTGTCATTTACTATACTACCAAGTACCATCTACAAAGGAGTAGAAGTGATCAAAGACAACAGTAACCACATTATTCCGGTCACGTTGGAGTCAGCTATATATTCCTTATCAGTATTAGAAGTTCTCTATATTTTCTATGAGTGTAAGGGTGACATGATATATATGTATAAAACTGTGAGTTATTTTTCTTAAATTAATTTCTATTTTGATGTTGTAGGGATGTGATGGCTCAGTGTTACTAAATTCTACTAAAAGTAATCAAGCTGAGAAAGATGCAATTGCAAACCTAAGTCTAAGAGGATTCCAAGTGATTGATGCTGCTAAATCTGCTTTAGAAAAACAGTGCCCTGGCGTTGTGTCTTGTGCTGATATTTTAGCCTTAGTAGCTCGTGATGCTGTTTCATTGGTAAATAATTATTTTCTTCGTTTTAATTTAGTTATCTGATTTTAACTTGACATGACGTTTAAGAAAATATAAAAGACTATTAAATCTTGTGGTGTTAAATGAACGATATGTAGAATGTAAAAATGCCCTTTAATTTCGTGAATTTATACTTGTCGTGTGAAAAATTTAAATTAAAGAGTTATCAAATAAAGTTTCTGCACAATTAGTTTTTCTTTGAACATGTTAATTATGTTTGTTTGTTTTTTTGCAGATTAATGGACCAACATGGCAAGTACCATTGGGAAGAAGAGATGGAAGAGTTTCAATTCTCTCAGAAGCCACAACAAATTTACCAACTCCTTTTGATAATTTCACTACTCTAAAAACAAGATTTGGTTCATTGGGCCTAAGTGTAAAAGACCTTGTTGTTTTATCAGGTAAAAATTATAATTTCATTTGACTACCTACCTTTGTGTTATGATAAAGGGAAACTTACGAAAATCATATTAGTTTCGGAGCTAATTACTTATTTAGATATACTTTAGTTTGCAATATTACTAATCTTACTAAGTTTTGGTGTGTTAAGATACATATATCCAGGATATATGAGGTCAAAATTAGGTGTAACTTATTATATATAAATACACTCTATCCAAGTGGATTCACATGTATCTGGAATACATAACAAATCTCTCTCACCTCCCTCTCATCTCGCTCACCACTCTCCTATCTATGTGGCATCCCAAATATATGTGAATCACGCCAATTAAATATACATACATGTATCTAGTGTGATTTGAATGTATCTGGGATACATGACTATCTCACTCGCCTCTCTCTTTATTAATTTAGTATATCTGGTAGCAAAAATACATGTATATAAGTGTATTTTCCTCAATATATGATAGAAAACTCTTAATTAGAGGTAAGATACATAATTATATATATATGTGTGTGTGTGTTAATAAGGTAGTTTCCTATGTTAAATTTGTACCGTTACACCACACTTTCAATAAATCGCAAGGTTATACATGCTTAGTCACGTATCACAAAGATCTGAACTAAAATTTACTTATAACTGTGGGATCGAACATTCTACTAACCCTATATCCTTTACTTATTTTTTGGTCCTAACTTATTTCATATATATAGGTGGACACACACTTGGAGTATCACATTGCTTTTCGTTTGGTAGTCGTATGTACAATTTTACTGGTAAAGGTGATATGGACCCAAACATGGACCAAAAATATATAGCCCAATTGAAGACAAAATGTAAGCCTAATGATGTGACCACCACAGTTGAAATGGACCCTGGAAGTTTCAAAACATTTGACATTGATTATTACACTTTGGTTAGCAAAAGAAGAGGCCTTTTTGTATCTGATGCAACACTTCTCACAGATAAACAAACAAAAGCTTATGTTTTGGCACAATTAAGTTCTAGTGGATCAACTTTTTTTGAGGATTTTGGGGTGTCAATGGTGAATATGGGAAAAATTGGAGTCCTTACTGAGAAATCGGGCGAAATTAGAAAAAAATGTGCTTTTATAAACTAAGAGGAATAATTTTTGTGAAGTTATTTCTCTATCAAAAAGATTTTAGTCATTTTCGTTTTCTTTTTCTTTTTTGTTCTAATCAATTCACGAAGAATGTATCTTGTGGTGGTAAATGTACCTTTATTGTAATTAGTTTGTTGAGCATGTGACTAATAAAAATGTTGCTTCAATTCTATTAGCATGCATGGTTAAAATTGTTATTTTGTACTTTTTTCAAGTAGTATAGATCGAGATCCCCTGACCTTGACGAGTTTATTTATAGGTACTTTTTACAAAATCGATTTATCCAGCTAATCAATAGAACGATCACAAAGACGGCTAAGCAGTGGTTATTTATGAATTTACCTCATGCTAGTTGTGCTCTCTTTTCAACCTTTTTTGAAATTCAAAGAAAAAAATAGTCTGATGCACTAAAAATAAGAAAAACAAAATGAGAATGCATGCTAGTAAAACCAAAACAATATTTTTTATTTGTTCCATGCTTAGGAATCAAATAAAAACTTACAAGTTACACTATACAATAAGAACTGGAAAAAGATTATTCAATTGAACATAAACAATACGAAAATGACTAAAATCTTGCAAGAAAATAGCTCATCAAAGTTTTTCTTAGTTTCTGAAAGCACAATGTTTTCGAATTTCCCCTGCATTCCCCGTAAGGACTCCAATTTGTCCCATTTTCACCATCGATTCGCCAAAATCCTTGAAGAAAGTTGATCCATGTTGATTTAATTGAGATAACACATAATGTTTTGTTTGAGTATCTGTAAGAAGAGCTGCATCAGATGCGAATAACCCTCTTCTTTTGCTAACCATACTGTAATAATCAGTGTCGAAACTCTTGAAACTTCCGGGGTCCATTTCAACAATTGTAGTCACATCTCCAGGTTTACATTTGATCTTCAAATGATTAATGTAGTTTTGGTCCATGTTTGGATCCATGTCACCTTTACCAGTGAAATTATACAAACGACTCGAAAAGGAAAAACAATGTGACATCCCAATTGTGTGTCCTCCTAAGTAGGAGAGGGGAAAAAAAGAGTAAGATTGTCGTCCAAGGATAATCAGTTGAAAAAATATGTATATGAAAATTTGAACACTCGTAACGAAATTTACCTGATAGAACAACAAGGTCTTTAACATTTAGTCCCAATGCACCAAATGTAGTTTTGAGAGTAGTGAAGTTATCAAAAGGAGTTGGTAGGTTTTTTGAGGCCTCTGAAAGAATTGAGACTCTTCCATCTCTTCTTCCTAATGGGACTGGCCATGTTGGTCCATTTATCTGTATTACAAAGAAATATGATATTTTATTTTGATCGGACTGAAAAAGAAAATATGACACATAAATTGAGACAGACAGAATAATTAGTTACCAGTGAAACAGCGTCACGAGCAGCTAAGGCTAAAACATCAGAGCAAGATACAATTCCGGGGCACTCTTTCTCTAAAGCAGATTTAGCAGCATCTATCACTTGAAATCCTCTTAAGCTTTGATTTGGAATTGCATCTTTCTCTGCTTTATTTCCTTTTGTTGAATTTAGTAGCACTGAACCATCACATCCCTTAAAAAAAATGTAAAAATAAAATAAATGTATTGACGGTGTATGTACTCCATCTGTCTCAATTATGTGACATTTTTCGTTTATCAAGAATCAATATAACTAATTTTCGAGACTAATGCATTAAATGGTGGTGCTTACCCTAACAAAACAATCATGAAAGTGCATTCTTAACAAAGGGGCAGCCAAAGTAGGAGCAATAGAAATGTAGTGTTTTGTTGTTTCTTTGACAATTTCTTCCACATTTGGACATGTTTTCTTGTAGAATCCTACTTCCATACCTTCACAATTATTAGCAATCAAAAAGAGTTGAAGAATGAGAAATGAAAGAAATTTTAATGTTGCCATTAATATTTAATTTCTTTTTTCTCAACTAAATGTTTATGTTATTTGCTTGAAAGGGATGATTTGAGAACAAAAATTCATGGCCTTTAAATAGGAATTAAGTAGATGGTGATGCATTTGAATTCTTTGATTTGTTTGAAGGGTAGATATGACATATAATTGAAAGTTGATTTTATTATTTAGTAGTTAGCACCTTCTTAACTAAGCAATTTTTAATGTTCTTGTTAACAATATAAAAATAAGATCAAGAGGAATATCAATTAGTAATATTGAGATTAGTTATATTTGATTAGTTATGTTACGTTGTGCTTATGATTTGGTGTATTAAGGAAAGTTCTATCTTTAACCATGTTTATTCATGTAGTGATACTCTGTATATCATTTTATTACTTTGGGATCGCGTATACCAAACCAAACTTACTAATATTAAATTGGAAATCAATTTGGTGTCGGTAGTGTTGATTTATTTTTTTTCTCTAAGTTAATTGATGTCAAATGCATTAGGGGAATCTGCAACCCACTCCCTTATTTTTCTCCTGCAAACTAAAACACTAATCATATACATGTATATCATTGCTTTTATACACTCTTCAATACTTAATTAGGATATGGTTGGATATTTATTATATTCCAATTTTTTGTTATATTAGAATCTCACATCGATTAAGTATATGAGTTGTACTTTTCTTATATGATTTCAGAAAACCCTTCTCACTCGAGCTTATTATAGGGAAATTTAAAGTCTTAATATTTCAAAATGGTATTCGAGCTTCAAATGTCTAGTTTTGAGCGTGTCAAAATCATGCATGCATCGATAGGTTATGTCGTATATGAATTGTACGTCTACTATTATAGTAGTCATAAGAAAATACAACTCGTATGAGTTAAAAAGCTGGAATGATAAGATTATGATTAACTAATATATATAAATGAAGTCAACAATACATTGAAATACAAATTAAATATTTGAAAATTATAGAATAAGTAGTTTAGGCACATTAGTGTATATGGAATCATGGATAGAGTTGAGAGTTGGTATGTACGTAAACTAGTTGTTGAGAGTAGCAATGTAGAATAATGCATGTTATGATGCCTTAAATTAGTGTGTGAGTGTTTTTTTTAAAAAGGGTTTGGTGCACAAAGCATTTTAGTTAGCGTGGTCCAGGAAAGGGCCCGCATCCCAAGAGTGTGATATGGACATCAATGGTTCTGTGACCTATAGTTCAGACAAAGACAATTTTACCACTACTTCAAGACTCTCTTTTAATGGCTAAAATAAGTAACACAATTAAGTAAGTAAAGATTTTTCGGTCAAAAAACAAGGGAAAATCGATAATGTTCGTTAGGTTTTTTCGTGTAAAATGCGTGAAAATTATAATTTTCTTAAAAAAAACCAACGAGACCCTCGATTTTTTTCCCAAGAAACTGAGGGAGTTCGTCGAGTTTTGAAGTGCAAAGTTACAATTGAAGAATATAAATAAAAACGGAAGAAATATTTTATCAAAAAACATATATGATCGAGTGATATATAGAAGTTAGAACTATCTAAAACCATAGAAATTAAAGTACCTGGATTTGATTTAAGTAGCTAGAATTTCGAAAAAACAACTTTCTTGATTTTAACCGACCCTGTCCATCGAATAAATAATCCAAGGCATCAAAATCTGACGAGTGTATATAACTTAAGCAAAACATTAATATATAAATTACCTCTATACTAGCTACACACTTGATATGGTCGATAGAGAGAGTCTCGAATCTTCTGCTAAAACAATTTAATTAATAAATCAACCACACAACAATACTAGTCCCTCTTGCATTTTCTAAAGGATATCTAGACCGTAAAGTCGTAAACAAAGAGAATTCATCCATTTTATGAGAATTTCGATGACAGATAACATGACTCGTAATTATTACAAATCCACTTCCGCTAATTAAAAAAAAATCATAAGTCTCCTAAACTGATATTTTCATGATCGAATTACTACATTATATATTAGCAAAACGAACAAACATTAAAAAAAAAAAGTTCTTAGCTAGAAGGTGTTAACTACAAAATATTTAAAGTCAACTCTCCATTATTAACTCTACCATTTTAACAAATCAACGGATTGGTATCATAATTTGTTTCCTATTTAAAGGGCATGCATTTGTGTGTCTCAATCATCAATCACTTCAAGATTTTAATTTTCTCCACAAAAATAATATAATGGCAACATTAAAATTTCTTTCATTTCTCATTCTTCAACTTTTTTTGATTGCTAATAACTGTGAAAGTGTGGAAGTAGGATTCTACAAGAAAACATGTCCAAATGTGGAAGCAATTGTTAAAGAAACAACAAAGCACTACATTTCTATTGCTCCTACTTTGGCTGCCCCTTTGTTGAGAATGCACTTTCATGATTGTTTTGTTAGGGTAAGTAACACCATTAAATATATTAGTATCGAAGATTAGTCAGACTGACTCTTGATAAACGAAAAATGTCACATAATTGAGACAGATGGAGTACATATATATAGTTTGTTTGTTGTTTACACTATTTATTTTTTTTGGTAGGGATGTGATGGTTCAGTGCTACTAAATTCAACAAAAGGAAATAAAGCAGAGAAAGATGCAATTCCAAATCAAAGTCTAAGAGGATTTCAAGTGATAGATGCTGCTAAATCTGCTTTAGAGAAAGAGTGTCCTGGCATTGTATCTTGCTCTGATATCTTAGCCTTAGCTGCTCGTGACGCTGTTTCACTGGTAACTAATTACTCTGTCCGTCTCAATTTATGTGTCATGTTTTCTTTTTTAGTCGGATCAAAATAAAATGTCATATTTCGTTTTAATACAGATAAATGGACCAACATGGTCAGTCCCCTTAGGTAGAAGAGACGGAAGAGTCTCAATTCTCTCAGAGGCCTCAAAAAACCTACCAACTCCTTTTGATAACTTCACTACTCTCAAAACTACATTTGGTGCATTGGGACTAAATGTTAAAGACCTTGTTGTTCTATCAGGTAAATTTCGTTACGAGTGTTCAAATTTTCATCTAACTATCCTTGAACGACAATCTTACTCTTTTTCCCCCCTCTCCTACATAGGAGGACACACAATTGGGATGTCACATTGTTTTTCCTTTTCGAGCCGTTTGTATAATTTCACTGGTAAAGGTGACATGGATCCAAACATGGACCAAAACTACATTAATCATTTGGAGATCAAATGTAAGCCTGGAGATGTGACTACAATCGTTGAAATGGATCCTGGAAGTTTCAAGAGTTTCGACACCGATTATTACAGTATGGTTAGCAAAAGAAGAGGGTTGTTCGCGTCTGATGCAGCTCTTCTTACAGATACTCAAACAAAACATTATGTGTTATCTCAATTAAATCCACATGGATCAACTTTCTTTAAGGATTTTGGTGAATCGATGGTGAAAATGGGACAAATAGGAATCCTTACAGGGAGAGCAGGGGAAATTCGAAAGCATTGTGCTTTCAGAAACTAAGAGAAACTTTGATAAGCTATGTTTTTTCTCTTGCAAGATTTTAATAATTTTTGAATTGTTATGTACTATGGTGGGAAACCTTCATGTATATGTTGTAAATTTGTTTCCTTAAGCATGTAATTAATAAAATTGTTTGTTTTGCTTTACTAAGCATGGATGCACATGATTAGAATTGTCTCTCTTTAAAGTGTTTTCTCTTAACAAAAACAAATATTACTAAGAAATGAGCTTCTCTCAAGCAGAGTTCGCGGATCACATCATGCATTCTACAACCGTTAATTTTTCCATCAAATCTAGAACGATAAATGGAAATAAAACTTGTATCTTTAAGATCTTTCAAATTGCAAAATTAATATAGAAAGCATGGTTTTTGGTGGTGATGCAAGTAATGGTCACTCAATGCCAACACTTTCATGCATTTGAGCATCAACATCTGTTCTTACTGTTGTACCAAGTATCTCTTGCTTGCCTTCTAGAATATTTTGCAGTCGATCTTCTAGCTTAGAGAAGAACCTAGGATTTGAAGACTTCGGTGCACCAATATTATCTTAGGGCTTAGCTCAAAATTGAGTTTAAAATAAACTTAAAATAAAAACACTCTAGCCAGATTTGAACCCAGATCTCGCAGGTGGATCTTTTAGATTGTCCCAACAACTCAATGAAACTCCTATCCTTTTCATGAGTGCATAGTTAATTATATCCTAATTTCTGTAAGTTTCTCAAAATAGATATACATATATACACATGATTTTTTTCAAAGTTAACAGTGCACCCCTACCTAGAGGGGTGGGTCCGCCTCTGTAATCTAGCTGATCATTAGGTTCGTCAGAGACAATGCAATTTGCTTTCCCTACTTTTATTAGAGAACTCATTTTCCTTATTTTCAAGGAGTTTGTCTTTTCTAAAGAAAATATTTTTCATTTTTCTTTACTAAAACGGCTAATTAAGTATTGAAGCATAGAGGTTATAGGGGTCGCAAAATCAGCCATAAAATCATAATCCACACAATCATATAGTTTGGGCGTGTTAATGACCTGCTTATTTATTAACTCAACATGAGGAACAACAGTCATAGATAGTCACCTTTAGCAAACATTTTAGTTTGCAGATTCCCCTAATGCATTTGACATTAATAACTTAATATAGTAAGTTTGGTTTAGTGGCCACAAAAGTAACAAAATGATAAATAGAGTGCTATTTCTACATGAACTTGTGATTAATTATTAATTACACTACTAATGGGTTTTATTTGAAGCATCCACAACAAAAGTTTTTTTTTATTGGCTAAGGACATACTGGTAAGATTCGATCACAGGATCTCTACCTGCTTTAAAGAAAGAATACTTTTATTCAAGGATAAGCTGGTTTCTACCAAATACGACTCCACTCTATTTTGACTTAATAGAGAGTTGATATTCCTCTTAACCTGATCGTTGTATAATTAGAAAGAACTACCATTAAAAATTGCTTAGTTAAGAAGGTGCTAACTGCTAAATAATAAAATCAACTTTCCATTATATTCCAGCTCTGTCCATTTAATTGTTTTCATAATTTGCTTCCTATTTAAAGGACATGTATTTGCGTTTACCAATCATCCCTTCAAGCAAATAACAACATAGAGATTTGGTTAAGAGAAAACATAATATAATGGCAACATTAAAATTTCTTTCATTTCTCATTCTTCAACTCTTTTTTATTGCTAATAATTGTGAAGGTGTGGAAGTAGGATTCTACAAGCAAACATGTCCAAATGTGGAAGCAATCGTCAAAGAAACAACAAAGCACTACATTTATATTGCTCCTACTTTGGCTGCCCCTTTGTTGAGAATGCACTTCCATGATTGTTTTGTTAGGGTAAGCACCACTATTGAATGCATTAGTCTAGAAAATTAGTCAAACTGACTCTTGATAAATGAAAAACGTCACATAAATTGGGACAGGTGGACTACATACACCGTCAATATAGTTTTTTTTTTAACACTAATTTCTTTTCTCCTTTTTGTTGTAGGGATGTGATGGTTCAGTGCTACTAAATTCAACAAAAGGAAATAAAGCAGAGAAAGATGCAATTCCAAATCAAAGTCTAAGAGGATTTCAAGTGATAGATGCTGCTAAATCTGCTTTAGAGAAAGAGTGCCCTAGCATAGTATCTTGCTCTGATATTTTAGCCTTAGCTGCCCGTGACGCTGTTTCACTGATAACTAATTACTCTGTCCGTCCCAATTTATGTGTCATGTTTTCTTTTTTAGTCTGATCAAAATAAAATGTCATATTTCGTTTTAATACAGATAAATGGACCAACATGGTCAGTCCCCTTAGGTAGAAGAGACGGAAGAGTCTCAATTCTCTCAGAGGCCTCAAAAAACCTACCAACTCCTTTTGATAACTTCACTACTCTCAAAATTACATTTGGTACATTGGGACTAAATGTTAAAGACCTTGTTGTTCTATTAGGTAAATTTCGTTATGAGTGTTCAAATTTTCATACACATATTTGTTCAACTGACTATCCTTGAACGACAATCTTATTCTTTTTTCCCCCTCTCCTCCATAGGAGGACACACAATTGGGATGTCACATTGTTTTTCCTTTTCGAGCCGTTTGTATAATTTCACTGGTAAAGGTGACATGGATCCAAACTAGCACATTCTGAGATCAGGCAATTAATACTTTGTGATCAGCCCAATGCATCCACAGCTTAGTACTCGACTTACAAATGTGATATTTGTACTCATTTTTCCTGCTTCTGACACAAGGTAGGATCCCTTGCTTTGTGGAGACGACCTAACCTCAACATTTTTCAGGTTGAGGTTTTAGTTGAAAAAGTTATCTTGAATATCATCAATATGAAGATGGAACTGGTAGACCTATCAATTCCGTTACATGTTTGGTTCTTGAGAGAGTCTTTGACTCTTTCCATAAAATTGTGGTATGAAACTCGATTCGAATGTCAAGTCTTTATTAATGTCCTTGCAGTGTTCTTAACGAAGTTGGAGTTCATATCTCGAATATTATGTCCAAAGGAAGTAGAAAAACAAGTCCTTGTATATATGCATGGAATGAGAGGACAAGAGAAGAGGAGCAAGTCTCGAGGGTGATGGGCAAAGGACGAGGTCTAAAGTTTCTATATACAGCAGCATAAGGTGACTGCTGAAATTTGAAGGCAAAGGAATTGGCAATGTTGCCATAGTTGAGATTGCTATCTCACAGTTCCCCGACTTTGCTCTGATGAACCAAAAAAAAATTCCAAGCCTTTTCCCGTCAACACAGACTGGAACTTCCAAAACATCTAGTGCAGTGTAGTACAATATTTACAAATTTTGGCAATTCATCCCTTTATTATTCATTTTTGCTTGTCCAACTGATGCACAAGTTGACACTTCCAACGAGCAATATGTGATATCTATATCATAAAGGGATTGTAGAAGAAGAAAATACAACAAGTTAACCTACTTTAGGCAAAAAATCCAATATATATACATTGTGATAGTAGTATATATTAATTATCCTCTGTATAAATCCTTTGACAACCATCCACTATCTTCTTGAAGAATAGTTTCCCCAGGAAAGATTCTATGCCTCTAAATGAATACCAACAAACAGATAAGTTAACAAATAATGTTATTAATGAACACAAACTATTGTAGACATCTTTTCCAAATTAACTTGCTATAAGATCATAAAGCACTTGTCGATTGAATCTGGCCATATATTCTTTGAAATAATACCTAGAAAGAAAACATTGTAAGGACATATATCAACATACCCTGAGACAAATATTGTCAATTGAGTTTCATTTCTTATTCGGACTTTTGGTGATCGTTTTATTTAAAGAAAGAATACACTACAGGTCAATATTTCCTAAATGCTGCTTAGGAATCATATGGTTTGTGAATATATAATTAACAATTCACTTCTTATATTCATATTAGAGGTTAGAAATTCTACTAATTCAAATTAGGAAAAAGTACTTGGATGAATACATTTTAATAAATAATTACTTATTTTAGAATACTTTTTATTTATTTTCATTTATATAGCAATACATAGCTATACCATGTTAAATTTGCAATATGTATTAAAAGTGAATTATGTATGCAATATATATGTTTTATAATTGTTTTAAAAAATATGTCATGTTTGTTTGGTAAGAAATTGACACATTGCATTATAAGGGGCCGTTTGGTTACTGGTTAGAGTTATGTATGTATTAGTTATGTAGGTATTAGTTATGCATGTATTAGTTAAGCATGATTTAGTTATGCATGATTTAGTTATGTAGGTTTAGTTATGTTGGGTTTAGTCATGTGGGTATTATTTAGTTATGTAAAAATTATAATACATGAATTATTAACTATTGAATATTAAATTTATTGTAAATTAATATATATTATTTACAAATAAATAGTATAAATTCTCCCTCTAATAAAAAGTAAAGAAAAGAAAAGTTCTCCCTCTACCCTTAACTAAGACTTTTGTTTTTTCTTTTTGCTATTTTTTTTCATGTCTATAGCTTATAATAAAAGTAAAATACTATAGATATATTTTAAGTACATTATAATATCCTATTTTATATAATATCGATATTCTATCAATATATTGTATATATTTGTTTATATATTTTTAATATACTAAATATATGAATTAGGTATAAATTCACGTCCTAAACAAATTAATAATACATGTTAATTAAGGTATATTCGCCGTCACAATATTTACAATCCAATGTATAATATTAATAAAGTATTTACATTTGGAATCCAAATGAAATAAAAAAGGTTCGAGTTTAAAAAAGAAAAAAAGAAAAAAGTTAGGAAAACTGTACAGATAGATAAAGTTCTCAATATTAATGATTTAAAAATAAATTAATAGGAATAAATGTATTAATTTACTATTTTAATACATGTATAACTAATAGTTGCATAACTTATCCCACCTTCTACCCCGCATAGCTTATACATAGATTTCCTCATAAGCTATGTTGGTATTAATTATATAGGATTACAAAAAACACAACCAAACACCGTATAAAATTATTACATAAATTACTTTTATACAATATTTAGAACCATACCCACCAAACATGGTATAAGTTATGTTGACTTTTCATCCTGATAAAAAATTTCTACCAAACAATTTTTTATACATGAATAAAATGTAATCTATGACTCCTAAGTGTATTAAAATGTGTGATAAATTTATTATCTATCAATAAAACTTGTAAATATATGTGAATAATAAATTGTTCTTTGTAATATGTATTAAAACTGTGTTATGAATGTTTTAGAAGTGATCAAGTGAAAAAAAATGTTATTGCTATAAATAGTAAATATATTTTTTAATATAGTATATTTATGTAAGTTTTAAAATTACTTCCTAGGTTCACTGCTAAGTCTAGGCCCGTTAATTCAAGTAAAAAATATGAGGACTCTAAATATTCTAAAATATTATCAATAATCCCCTATAATGGACATTATTCGTGTGTATCTGCAATGCATACATACCTTTCTTACCCAAATCGGAAGTTAATTTAAATTGGGGGAAATCTTAATTAAATGCAGAGCATAAAGAGTCTGACTCAATAAGATCATTTAAATTGGGGAAAATCTTCTTTATATCCAGAAAATTCTTCGTGTATCTATGTTTTTTTATGGTAGACGCTGCAAGTAGCAGAGCAAAAGGGGAACAACGTCAACTCTCAAAATCTTTTGAAGCAAATAAAGAGAATTAGACTCACATGAATATAAGATTCCCAAGTAAAACATGTAAATTCTTACCTTAGGGGAACCATATGATATGAAGTACCTCGTCTTTCATACATCAACACAGACTGAACTTCTAACATCTACTAAACATATTTATGGAAGCAACCTCACAAGTTTACTAATTCTGTCAATTCAATACTTCTTCAACAGAGAGAAGGAATCAATGAGTCTTACTAGCATCGAATCACAAATAATTTGATAAACTGATCCTAAAAGTGCATTTGTCACATAGAATAGCTTTAATAAACTGACTTATTAAGATCTGTCACATACAATAGATGTGCCTCCGGAGATGCATGTGGGAAACACATCAACTCTGTGGTGATATTTATTTTTTCACTTTCCACTAAGGGTTCCCACTGACTAATGATCAACTTAACCAAAGATGGAGAATGAGCCAACAATAGCCTTACGAAAAACAGTTCAACTTGTGAACCCCCAAAATTATACATAATGATATGTGTGAGCTTGTCGAGTGGTCGGTCCAAACAGGTTGGCCTGTCCAGAGATTTCATAATTGCATTAGCTCTATCACATCCTGTCTAATTAATGATATAAAGAAATACAACATTTTAGTTAGTTTCTCATGTTTAAACATGAAATAATATAAAAAAAAAGACCGGATAACATGAACCATTTCTTACCAAAATATCAAGTTTCATCAAGTTGGGGAAACTATTAAGTAACTCGAGTGTATAAGAAATCAGATGGATTTGGCCAACGTTTACGGACATCCTTAGATACAACAAGGAGTTGAGTGTAAAAGGAAGCCCCTTTGTAACTGTAACTGCACTCAAAAGCTTTAGAGCAAAAACAAAAATAAGAATATGAACAGTTGAATACAAAGTATCCAAGTAAAACATATCAGATTCTTACCTCAAGGACAAATGAACAGAAACTAAGTTCCTTAAGTGTAGGCTGGCTGAAAATAAGCTTTTGATAAGTTGATCTTTCATCGGCAGGTATTGGACTATCAACCACAAGTTCTAATTGTGTCAACTTTTTGCAGTTGAAAAATTGATTTAGGTTGAGATTACATTGACTCTCACGAATAGCCAAGTACTCCAACATAGATGAGACAACAATGTCGAGGTATTGAGTACCTTTACAGTATATCAACGCCAAACGGACAAGACGGGGGAGTTTAATAACACAAAACTCTTGGGTTGGCACAAAGGTTATGTCAAATATTCTGAGGTCTATAAGATTGGGAAAGCCAAGAAAAGAATTTGGTGGTTTGAATAAACAGTTGTGGATCTCCAAATATGTTAGTATTGTAGAATTAAATATATGAGAAGGCAGTTTATAAGTAGTATTATTTGACAGGTCAAGGATTAGGTTTTTGACACCATTTTTGGTGACATAACGCATCCATCTATCAATGTCTGCATATGAAAACAAATCGACTCCTGAAAGATGTAGAGAAAAGGTTGAAATGTGTCCAACATGTTGTAGGAGAATCTCATCTATTGTTTCTTTGAAGGATGTTTGTAATTTATTGCAGAAGAGTTTATCAAAGAGCAAATTGGGACGCATGACCCAAATATATCTCCAATATTTGGACAAAATACTAGTTCTTGCTGCATCGTGAAGAGGCAAGAGACTTACGATATCCTCTATAAGGTTTCTTGGCAAAGTACTGAATCTATCACCTGAATTAAAAATTATAGAGAAAAGTTGAATATCGAGCGTTAGAATTAAAAATTATAGAGAATTGTATTGTATACCTGAAGTCATGGTGTAAGGATAATTAGGGTCTGAGAAAAAGGGAATTATACTCTGTTCGGTAGAATCAGAGTTACAAATATCCAAATCCCCAGCGAAGAAAACAAGCTTTTTAGGGTTTTGCGGTCACAAGGTAAACAACTCTTTTGTCTTTAGACAAAAATCATAAAAGTATTTTAATTTACTAACAAAGAAAGAAAGAAAGTGCTAAATAATAGGCAAGACTCCAAAATATATGGAAATTTTTGTGTTGGTCAAGGAATTCTACCTAAGGTTGTGTAGGTGAAGGAATCCTAAAAGGTTGCGACTTGTGTACGTAAAGGAATCCTAAAAGAAAGAAATAAATATATGGAAAATTTTGTTCAGTGTGTCATGTGTCTCTCAAGTTTTATGAGAAAATCTCATAAAATATTGATTATTGTTCTTTTTTATTTATGGCTCTTCTACTTCTATATATACAAAGACTTATAATTTTAAAATCTTAATCGTACACTTGATCGCTCTTCTACTGACGGTCCTAATTTAATTTATTATTAAGGGTATTCATAAAAAATAAAATCAAATCAATATAATAAAATTTGAAATTATCAAAATCAAATCAAATATACTATACATTTATCGATTTCAATTTTTTCGGTTATTGAATTATTAACCACAGACAAAAATAAATAAAACAACTCTTTCAAAAAATGAAAAAAGCGACAACAATCAATTCATTTTTTTTTAGTTTAAATGACTTACATTCCAAAACTTTATCACTAAATTTTATTTTATTTTTATTAAAAGGACCCAAAGGGTCAAGATTTTATTAAATAACGTTACTTACAAAATTGGGCTTAGCCCAAAATGCTAAACCCACTACTAAAAAACTGCTAAAAAACGAAGGACAGAAAAGCGACGGACGACGTCGCTCCAAAAAGTGACGCCATTTGCCACACTGTCCGTAGCTTTTTAATAAAAATAATTATTTTTTAAATTATTTTTCAAAAAGCGACGACGACATCTCTTAATCCTTCACTTTTTTTCGCGAATTTTTGCGCCAAATATATATATAATTAATAATTAATTGATTAATTATTTTTTTAAAGGAGTGACGGACAACATCTCTAAGTCCGTCGCTTTTTGGTCAACATGACTGGTCAAACATTTAAGAAAAGTGACGGACAACGTCTCTTAGTCCGTCGCTTTTTTGGTCAAATATTTTTAAAAAAGCGACGGACAAAGAGACGCTGTCCATCACTTTTCTTAAAATATCTTTGACCCAGATCGGGATTTTCTTATTTTCTTCTCTCTCTCTTCTCTCTTCACTCTTATTCTCTCCCTTCTCTCTATCGATCTCCCTCCACCGGCTGCCGCCTCCACCGCCGCCGTCGCTGCCCTTGCCTGTCGCCACCAGTTGCCACCAGTCGCCGTCCGTCACTTCCCGTCGCTGTCTCTCCTCTTTGTTAAGGTTGGTGTTTAATTTTAGGTTTTTTTTTTTCAATTCTAGTGATTATAGTTGATTGTTAGTTAGTATATTATTGTTTTAATTTGTTGGGTTGTGTTATTGTTAATTTGATTTGATTATTGTTAGTTAGGTAGAGAATTGAAGATTTTTATTTTAGGGTTTTCTTTTAAATTGGGTATTGTAATTAGTGAATGAATTAGGGTTTTTTATTTTATTTTAGGACTAGTTTGAACTTGAGAATATGTAATTTGATTGTGAATTGAGATTTTTTTTTTAAATTTGATTGATATATTGTTTGTTAGTAAAGTATTACTTTGAAGTTAGAAATTAGTAATTGAAGTGTATATGATGAATGTTTGAATGTCATGACTATATAGAGACGAGTGTTTGAATGTCATGAATATATATTGATCGATGATGTTTTTTTTAATTAAAACTTGAATATATAACTAATTGTTGGATTAGAAGTTTATATATAACTAGATATGAACTTGAATTTAGAACTTGAAGTTGAACTTGAACTTGGAACTTGAATATAACTAATTAATTCTTGGATTAGAAGTTTATATATAACTAATTTTAGAAATTAGATATGAATTATTGAATTTAATTAGAACTTGAATTTTTGTAAGATTTTAGAACTTTAATTAGGTTGTTAACTTTAGAAATTTTGAATTATTGTAGGATTTTAGAACTTTAGTTTGTGAACTTTAGAAATCTTGAATTATTGTAGGATTTTAGAACTTAAAGTTGTGAACATTAGAGAACTTGAATTTTTGTAGGATTTTAGAACTTTATATCCAAGAGACCCAAGTCCAAATCCTTGGAGATGAAACCCTCTTTTTCTTCAAGTCTTCAAAACCCTCTAAAACTTAAAGAAAAAATATCAAAAAGTACTATTCTATATGAAAATTATAATAATTGCTTCATACTAAAACTAAAAACCCTAACTAGTATTTATAGTTATCACAGATTTGTGCTGCAATAGATTGTTCGACGTCATTAGTCAGAATCGCCGATCAACTCGGCGATTCGCCCTTTGGTGTAGTTCATTGCCGTCTTGTACCAGTCTTCAGCATCGTCGTGCTCTGAGTTATTGGGTGGCATGTTACTGCTTCGCGAAACTTCTCGGCGATCCACCGACTGCTCTCTTTTTCCTTCAACTTGATCCTTTTCTTCAGGGCTCAGCACACTGGAACAAAAGGAGAACTAGGACCCTTCGGCGACTCACCAAATGGACTCGGCGATCCTCAGGCCTTCATTTCTTTGTTCTTTCCGGCCTTTTCGTTCCTTTTTGCAATGTAGTGTCCATGCTTTCCTTAAAACTTCAAATACCTGAAACTTAAGGGTTTTCATCAAATATTGAGATAAAATAAGCATTTGAGGACATAATTTCTATTAAAATATTATCCTGAATGAGTCCAAATACCTGAAGATAGAGATCTGCAGAAAATGACATACAATGAACTTTGAGGTAACTTAATGGCCTATGAACAGAATCATATTAATAGGTACAATAAGGATGATAAAAAGAAGATTGTGGCATTTACGGCTGAGACATTTGACATTGGAGAGGAAGCCGATGAAAATTAAGACGAAGGAATGACTCTCATAAATCGAGAAGTGAGACATGCTTAGACAAAGGAGACAGAGACCTCAACAGGATTTTAAGAATAATGATTTCAAAAGAAATGATGACCATTGTTACTAGTGCGGAAAAACATGACACATCAAGAAGAACTGCCCAGAACGGAGAATAAGAACCATCAAAGAAATGAAGATCCAAAGTGTCTCGGAGCATGGGAACAAGGAGAAACAACCGAAGATTATCATGATGAAATGAAAAATTTATGTTTCATGGCACTAGGTGAAACAAGTGAGGTAAGACCTTTTCACTATTCTAATTGTAATGATTTACAAAACTCTTTGGATATGGTCACTGATGAATTACACAAAGTCATTGACGAATACAATAAACCTGCTCAAGAAAGAAAGACTGGTAGATTCTTCTCGAAGCAAGTCATATTGAAGTCGACTTACTAACAGAAGAACTAGAGGAAGTGAAAATGCAGTTGAACAACATCAATAAATCTCCAAATCATTGTTATGTTTGATCTAACAGAACTACACTCTATAGGAGAAACTCTCCAAATCATAGTTCCAACACATCAAATAGATCTATCTCCAATTCTTACTCTTTTGCTAAAATTGTTTGTTTCACTTGGGGTGATCTTGGTCATAAATCGTTTAATTGTAGAAAATATTCCTCTGGAAAGTGGATTTGGAGACCAAAAGCTACTAATCATCAAGGACCCAAAAATACTTGGGTAACTAAAATAAACTAATCTTATTGCTTTGCAGGAACAATCCAAGAAAACTTATAGAAAAGGAATGTGGGTACTTGACAGTGGATGCTCCAGACATATGTGCGGAGAGAAAGAAAACTTCAAAACCTTAAAAAAGATTGATGGAGGATGTGTTAGATTTGGAGACAATGCTAAAGGGGAAGTAACTGGAGTCGGGACTATTACACTCAGTTCATCATGCGATCTAGTCGAAGTGTATCTGGTTGAGGGACTCAAACACAACCTTCTCAGCATTAGTCAACTATGTGATGTTGGATTTCAAGTTACCTTCAACACAGCCAGTTGTATCATCAAACATCCGGAGAAAAAATTAACTCTTATCGGAGATCAAGTAAACAATAGATATGTCTTAAATAATGTTGATTTTCCATCTCTCACTTGTCTTACTATAGTTTCAAGTGATCCATGGCTATGGAATCGAAAGCTTGGACACGCAAGTATGCATGCCCTTGAAAACCTCTCTAGAATTGAACTAGTCATTGGCCTACCAAAACTAAAGTTTGAGAAAGATCATATTTGTGACGCATGTCAAATGGGTAAGCAGACTTGTTAATCTTTCAAAGGAAAATATATTGTAAGTATATCTAAACCTCTACAACTTCTACATATGGATTTGTTTGGTCCTACTCGGACTGCCAGCATTGGAGCTAAAAGATATGCAGTCGTAATTGTTGATGACTTCTCAACTTTCTTCAAGGATTTTGGAGAATCAATGCTGAAAATGGGACAAATTGGAGTCCTTACTGGGAAAGCAGGGGAAATTCGAAAACATTGTGCCTTCCGAAACTAAGAGGAACTTTGATTTGGCCTTATTTTTTGTTGCAAAATTTTAACAATTTTTGGGATTGTTACGATGAAGTGGATTGGATCACTTTGGTGAATAATTTGTTTTTTTCTGTTCTTTTTATTTTGGTGGGGAAACCTTTATTGTATATGTTGTAAATTTGTTTCCTTAAGTATGTAACTAATAAAAATGTCCTTTTGAGACAGCTTTCTAGTTCCCCTTCTCAGTTAGAAGTTCACTCGTGTCTGATCAATTGCTATTGAATTATTGGAATATCATTTCTTACGTATCTCATTTTTTGTGAAGATAACCAATTATTATGTAGTTAAAAGAAAGACTATTAACACATAAAAAATATATGCAAATCAAACCCAAATATTCACCAAATG
Source organism: Solanum commersonii (assembly GCA_029007595.1). Classification (NCBI taxonomy): domain Eukaryota; kingdom Viridiplantae; phylum Streptophyta; class Magnoliopsida; order Solanales; family Solanaceae; genus Solanum; species Solanum commersonii. The sequence goes on from JAJTWQ010000033.1 coordinate 1,951,227, forward strand.
AGATGTGGGTGAGAAGAAGATATTATTAAGCAAAGTTACGTACACACCTTGAATGTGTGTACTACACCAACTTTTGTTGATACTAAATGCGAACTCCCATCACTCATGTCTGCCATAGATAGGATGTATGGTGTCATCCAACACTTGTTCGTTAAACATGTTGCTCGTGAAAATCGAACCCATGGCATCGACTTTAATTTAATACCACTTTTAGGATAAAGTGTTTATCATTTGCCTAAAGTGCAATTAATTGGACTAGTATACCAAATGCCAAATGGTTCTAAAAGCAAAAAAGATCCAATAGCTGAATTAGTCCTAATGAAATACCTTCCGTTAACCCTCCTAGCTCTGCCATGTGGGCTCAGAATTTGTTGAATATTCAGAAGTTCATTATGTACGTTTTTTAGCAGGTAAATGAAGGAACGCAAATGCTTATATAACTTCTTTTCACTTTATGTTGTCATGTTATCAACATTCTGCCATATTTAACCAATTATTCGTGCCGCATCCACCTGTTTTAGAGTTCAGATATTCTATTTGAGGTGTCCACAGGAAAATTTGCAAAATGACAATTTCCTTGTATCTGTGTACAGATTCCCTTCAAATGCTGAAAATGCACAAGAGAAGTAGTAACAGTTCATGACCCTCAAATGTTGAAAGTCACAAGAGAGAGCCTTGATGATGTTCATATTCAATGCCCTACCGACAGTTGGATCTAAACCTCTGATGATTATTTCTTGCTTGAAACGTAAATGCCAGATATTATGGCCACTCCTGCAACTGCAACTCCAAGGGTTGTCACAATCTTCGCAACAGAAATGAGAGGTTTGGGTGACGGTATTGATAGTAGTTCCTTAACCTGTGGCAGCAAATAAGTACACAATAGCCTCTCAATAATTTTATGGGTAAGAAGCTCAAATTGAGTCTTACACTATGTGAATACGAAAAATCAATCAAGCTCTGTTTTCATATATTTCGCGATGCACAACAGAGGATATCCAAGTCTTACTGAAATTGTCAACAAGAAGAAATGTCTATTACCTCAATAGGTTGCTTCCAGTTCTTCTTGATTCCTGGAAGGTGACCCTTGCCAACAACTGCGACTACAGAGCTGTGTTCACAGGCAACTTTTATTAACATTGATGACATAAACCTGCAAAGAGAGAGTGGAAGTTCTTCATATTTGTTAGGTGGTACAAGTAAATTACTTTCAAGATTATCAAATGTCAAAGCCAACTTGTTGGTTCAAAACACTCACACTACATTTTTTTTTTCCAAGACAGGAAGAATGATGTTATTACTAGTCTGCTTGATTAGACAAATGAAACAATTTTTATTTTTTTTATGACAAGGGAAACCCGCAGCCGCTACCCTTTGGGTGCGCACAGGGTAAAACCCCCGCTCCTATGCAATAGCTCGCAAACCACATAGGAGAGGTAACCCGCACTAGGCAAGCCTGGTGCGACGAGCTCGACCCAGAAGGCAATCCCCTTGCTTTCGTTGGCAAAGGGTTTCGAACTTGAGACCTCCAACATGGAAGTCCCAAGCTCAAACCCCTAGGCCACCCCGAACGGTAAATGAAACAATTTGTTCCAAGCACTAACATAGGACTTTCAAATCATTGGTAATTACAATCCTATAGGTGAATTAGTCAAAGACTGATGACATTTAAGCTAAAGCATCTAGGCAAGATATTACTTTTTTCTTTAGTCCAACCAAACAATCACAAACTAGTACATCAATGGCTTTTTTCTTGGCACTACCCCCTTTATTTTTCTTTTGGGTGGTGGGTGTTAATGTCTGTTACCGCCATAAGATATTGAAATTCATTTCAGTCTAAGGGAGTACTATAGTAAAACTGGCTTTATTTCTGGGAAAACTAGAAGCAAACAAAGGAAGTGATAAGCAATAATGCTCTGGGGAGACTAGAAGTGAACAAAGGAAGTGACAAGCAATGAAACATGTAGATTCCTTGAGAAAACATTCATTAACCCTTCACCAAAAGGAGCACAACAGTGAGATAGAGCAACACTCTCATGCTCTAGACCTCACAGACATATGAGTCCCTTACTCATATTATTTGAGATTATATGACTACATGAAAAAGACATTGTCCAACAGCCTATAATCAAACGTTATGTCAACCCACACTAAGAAAGAATATCTAAAGACAGAAGTAACTAATCAGAGCATTCTCAATGTTTTGATTTGGATTGACTTGGTCATACAAAAGCCATCTAATTCTAAAATCTTTACAAATGCCAGACCTGACAGTATGTTCCTTATTCTAGACTCAAAGCCAACAAACAGCTATAATCACCTTAAATACACAAAACAAAACCATAGAACAAGCAGGCAGCAAAACAAACTGGTATCATACCAACAGACCTCGCATGGGGCGAGGAGGAGGTTTCTGTTGTGTGTGTGTGTGTGTGTGTTTGGGGGGAGGGGTTAGTATGCAAGTGAGAGGACTAACTGATCTCGCTCATGAACTAGGGTATCCATAAGAGTAGGGAACTGCTTGCTCATTTCTTGAATCACAAGAGTCAACATGTCAACATCATCCATATCCTTCAACTGCCCACCAAAAATAGTTTGGCATAAGTAACATATGATATTCTTCTTCATAAATGAAATTACTTTATGCAGAGTGGGACAATCCTATAGAATCTTATGCAACAAACCTACCATTTTGACGAGATCTTCAGGCTTTGGTAAAAATACTGCTTGGAACAATAGAGAGTACACCAATTTTGTCTTGTGCCAAAGTGGCATTTTTGCCCATGTTCTTCGTAATGTCACCTGTTCATAATACAAGATACAACAATTCATTATACTGAAAAACAAATGAAAAACCAAAGATACCAAGCAAAGCAGCAGTGACTATGCAACTGTTTTTTTCTTTTCTTCATGTGGAATCTGCTACCAAAGAAAGTGTAATTGTAAGCTGATAAATCATGCATAAGAAACCTTATATGTTTATAGAGATGTGCTCCAGCCTCCATGAAAGTGGTACTCTAGTGCATTAGAAAAAGATAAATAGAGAATAGAGAGAGAGAGAGAGAGGATCAGTGCAGCAGTATCTGGAGGAATTTTGATTTATTTTGCTGATCCATCTGTGGGATTATACTGGCATGTTCTTGTTGTTGTTTGCTGATTCATCTGGAATGAAATGAAATTCTAGAATATCAAACACGTTTGTTCTCTAATAGCCCTTATCCAGTAAGCAGAGTAAACTATTCAATAACACAGATGATTAATGTTTTCTAGTAATTATCTCAGAGAAGGGAGAAGGGAGAGAAGGGAGAGAGACGAAGAGGAATGCTTCATGCTTATCAACTCTGATGTTTATGGGACACAACAGGACAGCGATCTCAATTTTTCCATGATCACAGGGGACATGTGGTGATGTAAAAACATTATCCAGTTAAAGCAGGGATGCACATGATCAATTTTGAGACACAGAAGCAAACAGACCAATTAATAACGGAATGAGTGAAAATGTCTTACTTGCACAGGACGGTCACCAAGAATCACTTTACCACCGTACTTCATTGCTTCTTCATATGCCACACGAAACTCCGCCCCGGGAAAAACCTCAAGCTTGGTAGCAACCTAAAACGCAACGTAGATTCAATGAGTGATCAGCATTCCACAGCACTAATGTTAAGGAGTAACATATCACTTCCGAACGGTAAGGACAACTTTTGAGATTATGATCATGCCTTGGCAAGAAACCAGCTGTAGAGTATCCCAAACAGATTTTGATTTTTCTTCCACATCTCCACCATTTCTCCCATTGTTGGTACCTGGCCATATCAGAGTTGGGTATGTTAGATATTAAACCTAACGAGGAGAAAATGGATCCACCATTACATCTTTCATCAAAACTAAATGATACGAACACCAGCAAATGAAAATACTCGAATTGAATGATAAATCAATCAAGGACAGAATATCAGAATATACTTATCTGATTCTTTAACATAGAAAGAAAAAAATAGGTGTAATTAATATGTTCGCTTAGAACATAAAGACATTAATACCATGATACCAAAAAAACATATGCACAAAAGAAAAGAGAGAGAGAGAGAGAGAATACAGTTCTCTGGTATAGCCTATATCAAAAGGTCATTTCACTTTTCAACTATGTCCATGACCGAGTTGACATATATTAACATACACATCAGATACACCCTTGATTGAATCTGGATTTTTCTCATGGCCAGTCCACTGGAACATGTTAATCTCTTGATATGCCTTAGTAATTTTAATTTAAGACTTCCAATAAATGAATCCGAATTGCAAAACGTAAAGGTAAGAGAAGAGTGGTGACTTAACATCTGCATACGAAATACTAAAGTGAGACAGTCACAAATGACACCAGTTTGACACAAATAGATGATATCTACATATGTATGCATGTGCTTCAAATTTGATGAATCCATAGAAGTTAACAATAATGACAGGAAAATAAGGAGCATGCCTCCTCACTGCTGAAAGTTCCTCTTCTGTTGGGGGGTTGGGGAGAGAGGAGACATCTAATGTAGTTGTCTTCCTTATGTAGGATGCAAAACTCAAGATAGTAAAATAAGTACACATAGTGCAAAAAACACCAGCCAAAATAAGCTCAAGCCTGACCAAATGGAACCCAAAAGCCAATCCTGCAGAATTTCATTCCAATTATCAAGCAATTATAAGAGAAAAACCTGGAGATTCATATAGCTTGAAATTCAATCTAATTAAACGAGTTCCCAAAGTTCAATACCCAAAAGAATGTCAAACCTCTGTCACCCAAGGAATTCAAGCAGACATTATTAAAAACCTTAATTTGTTTGTAACACTATTGTGAAAGGTGATCGCCTAGTCGCCAACAGCGAGAGGCGAGGTGACCCTTCATCGCCTATTAGCTTTGTGGTGAGGCGACCTTCAAAAGGCGATGTCATGGCGAGAAAGGCTAAGGCATCGCCTTTTGTATTTTCTTTAAAAAAAAAAGGCGAAAAGTTTAGGGATTTAAAAGTTAAAAGGTAATTTTAGGGGTACCTTTCCAAATTTTCCCTGTTGCACTCTTAAACTACGACTGCGACTCCAACCAGTCTACTTGACTAGACTTTTCCGGCGACCCCAAAGTCCAACCAATACGTATTTCTTATGTCTTTTCTTCTCCAAATTTCTTCTTCCTTTGTTTCCTTTTCCTTCTGCTTCTTCATACTTCAGAGTTACTTCTACTGCTGTTTTTCTCCTCAATGATTTGACTTTTGTTCTGTTTTTTTCACATTCAAGTTCTAGACTTTTAGTATGTACTATCTATTTAAGGTTTTTAAATTGAAATATTTGCTAATATGTTAGTGCTATTGAGATTTTGATTATTTATATATGCAATTAAATATTTTAATTTTTTGGTATTAATTGGTGCCACTTCAAAAAGGAGAGCCAGACCCTTGTCCCCTTTCGCCGCCCAAAACACTGGTTCGGAAAAACTAAAACTAGGCTAGGAAAACCATAACTACCTATCCTAGCTATGAATCTGATCAGCCATTATCAGTAACCTCATGTTTCTCCAAAGAAGAAAAACAACACTAGATTAGAGGACCTACAACTCTCCATGTAAACTGCATGGATCATCAGTGGAGAATCCAAGAAACACCACATTTTGTCCTACCACAACCATGGGAATGCTTCAAAGTACCTGATTTTAAATTAAAGGAGAAATCACATTTTTTATCCCCCTGACATATCACTCTGTCGTCGCACATTATTAGTTTCAACTATTAGTTTTTAGCAAAAAAATCCTTCTTTTGATTTTTTTCATTATAAAATAAGAGGAAAAGAAATATTTCAAGCTAAAGTACACTCCGTCCTTTCCCACCTGCAGTCTACCATCTCCAGTCACCCCTTCACCTCCCAAAGATGAGGGAAGGAGGAGAAGGAAGAGCATAGGAATAACCTCCTATTATAAGGTTGCATGTAAGCACCAAAGAAGCAACAGGGATTCAGAAATCAAATCATAATCCTCCATTACAACATTGAAAGAATACATACAGGGGCAGAGGCACGTAAATCCAAGGGGTGTCATCTGACACCGCTTGGTCAGGAAATTTTTAAATTTGTATATATATATTATGATGCAAAAGAAAGTATGGAGTAAATACTAAAGACATGACACTGCGTGACAGAACACCTTCAGTAGCTTACTGGTAAGAAGCTTCAATGTTTTACTTGAGGTTACGTGTTCGACCCTTGGCTTGAACCCTCAACGCCATGCTTAAAATGGAGAAACTAATACAACTAGCCAACTTCATTGAATTTAAAAATCTGCTCACATAGTATTTAAGTGCAAGTTTGACTAGCAATCAATAAATGCTTTAATATTGTTGTGAAATTAGATTACTCGAACACCTTAAAATTCTAAGTTTGAAAAAATTATTCATTTATTTGAGATCCACTTGAGCTTCTAGCTGGCTTTCTAAACTTTCTTTCAACCTCTCTCGTTTGAGAAGAAAAGGCGGATTCTTTCATGCTCGTATACCAAGAAACAATTGAAAAAAAGTTTTCATTTTACAATTTGTAATATTTGGAGATTACAGTTGCTTTGCAGTTTTTGAAGATTAAATGTGTTGCATGCTACTCTTTTAATTGTAAGTTCTTTTTATATCCCCTTTTTAGTTGGGATTTGTAGAAAACATTTATCAATTTTTCTTGGGGGGGATTGGATTCTATATAATTAAATTCATCTACAGTTCATTTGAATTTATATTTTACTTTGTAATGTATCTGGAACTTAGTTTTCTAAAATATGACGTCACTGTAGTATTCATTTTTTCACTTCTTTAATGTTGACACTGCTTGCGAGAAATACTGCGTACGCCACGGAATACATATGTACATCAACTCTGAAACTTGATCCTTTTTCCTCAAAGGACTCCTTATACCAGTCAAGAAACAATTCTATACTTATATTTAAACAATCGTTGCCAAAATGCTGGATATTCTCCTAAACAAAAAAAACTAACTGTTTCCAATGCTCTCTGCAAACGGCATGAATTATGGAGTGATAAAAAGAGAGCCTGCCAATAGAAAGACTGACCTTTAAATTCTGAGGTGTAAGTATACCCACCCGACCTGAGCATAACTCCAAGAAGACAACCTGTCATCAACTATCCAGTATAAATCAGACTGACATTCAACACATAAAAAAGAGAAAAATATAGCATGCACCACAGGCGATTGTTAGAAGTACGACCTCTGGTTTCAAGAAATTGATTACTGCTTCAACTTCTTGGCAGGATTCCTGTGACCATGCATAGTAAAGTTAAGATGATTATACACCCTTTATAACTCAATCTGTATTACATCATCAGTTTCTTTAATATGAACAATTAACTGGATTAAAGGTCAATATTTATATATATAGGTCACATATAAGGCTTTAAACTTTATCAATCTAAGCAAGGTAAAGGAGAAAATAAGAAAGACAAGGTATGAAAATAAAGAAAGTACATATTCATACACTCTTAGTTTATATGATGAGGCATGGGAACTATTGCCTTATGTCACGTCTTCTACTGTTATTTAACATCTTGACTTCAAGAAGTGTCCATCCTATTCGTCACCAGCTGATGTTGAGTCAAATATAAGACTAAACAATATCTCATCAGCAATGGTCACAAGATATCTAATAATAATCCTATGTTGTTAGAGCATCATTTCAGCAAACTGTTATTGATGATCTACTAATTCCATCTCTGCTACTGGGAGGCTGGATTATACTAAAATTAAATACTAATCTTAAGAAGCCTTATGCATAAAAAGTACTTTTAAGTGTGAATACTAAAATGCAATTAAAGAACAGTAAATTTACCGAAGAAACGTGAGCAGTGCCAACAACATACACATCGCAAATGCCTCCATTGGCAGAAGAATTACAAGTTAGCATCATTACACTCCTCGACAATTCCTCCGGCAAAACCTTCCTTTCATATCCTGCTCCTTCACCTTCTACATTCGCCGAAATTACCTCTTCAACTCCTTGCTCCTCCACAACACTCGCTTCCGAGCCTTCCGAATTCAAATTAGCAACTTCTCCATCAACGTGAACAAAATCCTCCACCACCGACGCCGTCATCGGACTAGAACTCATCTCCACCGGCATACGCCTCCCGGTGACCGCCGAGTAGGAGGAGGACGATTTGCACTTCACGCAGATCGATGAAAACGTAGGACTTACGACAGGATATTTAACGGGGAGAGATTTGACCGGGAAATGACGACGGTGCGGTGAGCCGGTGAATGAGTTGAACCGGTTCGACTCGGCCGAGTTGAGAAAGGTGAGTTGGCGAGTCAATCGACGGAGTATGAAGATTTTAAGATGTAACCGTTTTTATTTTACTGTTTTTATGTACCTTGCTTTGGACACAAGAGATCATGACACGTGGCAAGATTGGTGTGACTCTAATTATTTGCTTTCTCATACCTTACTTTTATTGCTAAGTTTCATATGTTATGACTAGGATCGATTGATATGCGTGATGAGATATTGAATCTACACATCATAACATAAATTGTTTAGTATGTATAATGAGATAGAAAACGATAATACATCGAATTTGCACATTATAACTTTGGATCATTTGATATGTGTAATGAGATAGAAAATAATGTATAAAATTTATACGTTAAAATTTTAATTATTTCATATGCGTGATGAGATAGAAAATAATAATTCATCGAAGGGCATTTTAGATAAAGTTTTAATTATTTCATATGCGTGATGAGATAGAAAATAATAATTCATCGAAGGACATTTTAGAATATTTTTAATCCTTTTTCTTTAAACAAAAGATAGTGTTGGATCATTAACACTAAATAAAGTTATAAAATGTTTAATTTCGTGAATTTTAATTTAATTGGGCCGACGCAAATATTGAAGACCAATGAAAATAAAAGGTATTTTATTTAGAAAAAAAATAACACTCTACATAAAGTGGTAGTATCCATCTATAGCCATCCGTAAACTATTGAGGTGGTATCCAAAATTAGGGTTCTGAGAATTCTGGATTTTGCTCGGTTGTATCGATCCGTTTTCTTGTGAGCTGAGAATTTCTCTGCTGCAAATACAAATCCCAATAATTTTGTAAACAAAATCGATGATGGTGGAAAGGAAGCTGTATAAAACGAAACTATGCATGCTTTATCAGAGAGGTCGTTGTCATCGTCAGACTTGCTCTTTCGCTCATGGCAATGCTGAGCTCCGTCGCTTCTCCGGTTCCGGTGGCGGTAATTTTGTTTTTTCTCTATTTTTACTTGTTTAACACTTACATACAGCTATACTACGTTTTACTTGGCCCATGTTCTGTTTTTTTCTTCTTTTTTCTGATGATGACTATCAGTTTTTGTGCACCTCCATTAATTCTACGGTATGATGCTATCTCCCACCCACAATAGGCAACTCAATCCACCTAGGCTGAGCATGAACAGATGAGAAGAAATCTTCTTTTTGTTACTTGGCCATGTTTACTTTGACACTTCCATCAAGAAACTATTTTTTAGGGTTTATTTTACTAAATTAACCCTTTGAAGATGAGGATAATATTGGGACAAGTGAGGCTTGTTCAAGTGGTTGAGCACCTCCACCATGAATAAGTAGGTTTGAGGATTCAAGTCATGCAGGAGGGAGCGGAAAAAAATTAAAAAGGAAAAAGGATAGTATAGGAAAAAAATTATAGTTTTTTTTATGACAAGGGAAACCCGTAGCCTCTACCCTTTGGGTGCGCACAGGTAAAACCCTCGCTCCTTTGCAATAGCTCGCAAACCACACAAGAGGGTTAATTTGCACCAGGCAAGCTTGGCGCGACGAGCTCAACCCAGAAGGCAAACCCCTTGCTTTTGCTGGCAAGGGGTTTCGAACTTGAGAGCTCCAACATGGAAGTCTCAAGCCCAAACCACTGGGCCATCTTGAACGATAAAAAAAAATGATAAATTTATCTTGGGGAAAAAAATCTATTTTTGGCATAAGATCCAAGTAAAATGCATCAGGTCTCAAATTAGTTGTCATGTTTCGCTTCTTGATAGTTAGTTTGATTACTCTTTCAAGCTAAATTGGATAGGATTAATTCATAACTCAAGATAATATGCATGCCGAAACAGGCTATTAAATTTTTCATATTGTCAATTTGCCTTGCTGGATGTGTTCATATGGGACATCTCATGAATACTGAACTTCAGTATTTTCACATACTGGGGATAGTATTCATGGGCGAAGCAGGCTCTTAATATTCATATTTTTCATCTTACCTTATGAACATGTTCTTATACGACGACATGATACTAACACTGCTTAATTTATTTTAAGCTTATTTAGCTCAAGTGTCAAAAGGTCTTACATACTTTAAACAAATTTAAGGTACATTTAAAAACTGTAGTTTAAACTTCATGCCTAATCCTTCTTTTCCATTTTAGGTTGTCTGTGAGTATTGTCAAAACCTTTAAGAAGCCAAAACATTTGATAATTTGGAGAAGCTCCATTAAAGTAGTATACATAAAGTGCCTACACAAAATATGGTTCTCTACAAATGACAACAATCTGCTCTATAAACAAGAACCTTATCAGTGCACCAAACACCAAGAATAAGAGGATATTCCTTAAATGCAAAAAGTCATATTTTCTTTTACCAAGACACATTCATTTTCTTTATCTCAAAACTCTCTCTCCTAAAACAAAACTCATGTGATGCCTAAGGGGCACATATCATACCAGGGTTGTGAAAGGCAAGCTCACCTTATCACCTTTGGCAAGAGGCAAGGCCTTATCGCCTATTACTAGCAAGGCGTCAGAGGCATCACTTTTTTTTTTTTAAAAACAGACTTGCTTTAATAATTAAAAGGCAATATTAGGCTTTATTTTGTGTTTTGGACATTACTAGTGAGGCGATCTTGAAAAGGCGCGTGGCGACGCAACAAAGGCGAGGCGACAGAGGCATTGCTTTTCTTCTTTTTTTTTTTTTAAAAAAAATATCTGATTTGATAATTAAAAGGCAATATTAGGGTTTATTTGGTATTTTGGACAAACACGGCTCTCTTCTCCCTTTTTCTCTCTAGTTCAACTTTGCGACCTTCAACTTCGCGACTTTAGCTCCTCTCTTCTTCTTCTTCAGTCCTCTGCTTCGCGACCTCAGCAGGTACGTCTTCTTCTTCTTCTTCTTCTGCTGCTGCTGCTGCTGATAAAGTACCAATTTACATAAGTAATCATCCTCTGTCAAATTCTCATCTGTCAAATAATTTTCCATTGCTTCCAATCAAGCGAAGAAGCACATCTGTCTCTTTCTGGGTGCGTTAGAATCCAAATCAATGTATGCGGAAAGCCAGACTTTCCTCTTACCAAAACTTGTGGTAGTATGACATTAATGAAAACACTCTAGCTCTCCTCACCCCAATCATGGAATTCATCAACTTCCTAGTAAATTCCTTCTAAATATCATGTCCTGCAGAACTCCTCCTCCTTGTGTCCTCAGAATCTGTTGCACATTCTTCTTTCTGTCTTGAGATTTTATATAAGTTGGGAAGGAAATCCACAATGTGCTCTCTCCGCACCACCTGTTGCCCCAAAAATTAACTCTACTTCCAACACTTACCCTTCCAACTCCTTGATATAACGATGCCACTCTGTAAGCTTCCCATCCTTCTGAGACAGTCCTTCATAGTCCACATCCATAAGGTAGCGTGTTGTTTTTAGTCACCTATCCTTCTTTTTGTTGATATTTTCTTGCAACCCCCCCAAAGTATGTTCCTCCTTAGTTTGTTGAGAGCGTTGCTTCCTCTTAACTAATTCTTCCGACTGGTTGATAAATATAAGAGTAAAGAGTTCATGAAGTTTCATCTTGCATTCCACTTCATTTTTTATTTGTGTTTGTTTCTTATATTTAACATTTTCTAGTGTAGTATATTGTAAAATGTATTTAAGGAATGAAAGAGAAACAAGATAATTTGTATAAGTACATCAGATATCACATATCAGGAATATTCTCTTACCTTTCGTGTCAGTTCCCGTTTTGCTTGTCAATCATTTCTGAATAATTTGGGACTAGAGAAAACTGAAAAAGTTAAAATTATAGGAAATGCATTAGTCACCTATCGAAGGAGCAGGAACCTATCCATATCTTGATCATAAATTCTCATTAGATATCTTTAGTATTCTTACCTTGTTCTACATTTTTTGTTTTGCAACTTTTGTTTTTTACTATTATGAAGCTTTTTTGGCACCTCTCTGCTATCTTTTGGTTAAAATTCAGTGTAAGAGTGTTGTATCTGTGTACTGATGTTACTGAGTTGAAGGGAGAAATTTCACACTTCAGGTTATTCTATTGGACAGTGAATAAAAGCCTATCAACTGACAGGTTTTAGTATTTCTTATCAGAAAGGAATTTGCTGGTTGCTTTATCTTTGTGCTGCTTATGGTATTTTTCTCAGCATCTTGGTTAATCATATTGCATCTTGAAGCAGCAGCGCATGAGAGATCAGGAATGTTTCTCTGGATATAGTATCTTCCATATATTATTTACAAATCTGCCAGCTTGATGAACCATATGAATGCTGTGCCCTAGTAATGTCTTCACCCTTATATTCCTCGAGAATATGGTGTTCCCTTCTTGTGACTTCTGTTTGAATGAATCTTCAAAGGAACCTGTTGGATGGTATTTTTGTCCAAGAAGGCCTGTTTATTATCCTATATATTGTCATGCGGCTTGGATAATCCATGTCCTTTTGATATGGCTGCTAGCAGATATATGTGCTGTAGCAATTTTTTTACCGAGCAAGATGCAAGGATGTCTACTACTTCTGTTGGTTCTATGATATTTGAAGCTCTTCTGGGTAAAAGCTCAAAAAATTGGTATTCTATATCTGTTCATTGTATGAGAGAGGTAGTTTCTATGGCTCCTTTTGGAACTCACAGGAAGGCAGTATAAATATTTGCTGTTATGTTTCTCTTGTAGTTTGATGTATTGGTAAGATTAGCTCCATTATTCATTCTTGGTGATTTAGTTGGTGTGAATTTGATCAATATGTTGAATCAACTACTGGATGCAGTTCAATTAAAAATATAATCTTACCATTGCAGAAATGCGAGATTTTCGTGGTCGTGACTTGAGAGAGAAGCTTGATAGAGAGCATTCTCCAGTGGGCAGATACTCCTCTGGTAAAGGGCATTCTCCAGTGGGCAGATACTCCTCTGGTAGAGGGCATTCTCCAGTGGGTAGATACTCCTCTGATAGAGGGCGTTCTCCAGTTGGCAGATACTCTTCTGAAAGAGCGCATTCTCCAGTGGGCAGATACTCTTCTGATAGAGATGCAAGAGAGAGACATGCATCCCGTGGTTAGAGCTTGTTTCTTTCACTTTCACTTTACTGTCATTGTCGGATCTTTATAGACTTATTTACTCCTGCTCATCTGCTGAAACGATAGTCTAGTGATTAAGAGTATTCATTCCATAGAAATATTCTTGCTGGAGGTCCTTATTTCTGTCAGGGGATCATGTGAATTTGTTGGCTAGATGTAGCCATTGTTTCACATAGATTAGGAGCTACTGTATTCTCTGGTTCTCTTTCTCGTCCTTCTTTCATGGTTTTGTCCATTCATATAATATTTCCTTCTGATTTATTTTGCAGGGCGCAGTCCTCCTGAGTCTGTTGAGAGGAGGTAAGTTTATCAATTTCTTGTGTATACTTCATTTTAGGACTTTGTGATACATAATATACAGGTCTCTGTTGACAAATTACATACTCAGGCTTTAGATGGAAGTCTTGAACCAACTTCAGGTCACTTAGAAATTAGTTGGGAGCTGATCGAGCTTGAATCCATTTCCTTACGATTTATGTTAGATATATAAACCTTAATTGCTACTTAAAATGGAATTTATTCTGTCTCCAGTTAGACAATTTTATCTTGCAGCATATGCTATATTCCATTTGTGGTAATTGTTTCGATACAGTTAATAAGATCACTGCAAGAAGACCTAAGGTGTCCCTTATTTAATTAATTAAGGGAAATCTCTCAGCAGCTCCCTAAGGGAGAATATTTACAAGCAAAGAGGTTAATTGGCTCTTCCCAAAATCTTGAGATTTCTAAACCCCTTTAGAGAGCATCATTGGTCAATTGGTAATTTGGTATGCTTTTCATGATAAAGACAATTTGCTAACTTTCAGATGGTTAATCTAAATTCTTTAATCCTTCTTTTACCTTGACCTGATTATAATGTTTGAATAATGTCTATCACAAAAAAATTCATTATGTTCTACTAATATCAGAAAAATGGTATATTGCAGTGATAGAAAGCGCAGGATGAAACATCATTCGGATGGTCAAAGTGACATCTCTGGAAGTTTGAACATGTCAGATGGGACAGGAGATCATGTGAAGGAGAGAAAACATTTAACGTCCAATTCCAAAGATGTCCTTCAGGTACTGGGAGTGGAGAAGGACTTTGTTATCCTAGTTCGCGAATGGCGTTGTTCATCATCCCTTCCTTTGCCTGCTCTTTCTTACATCCTCATTATAATATATATATATATATATATACACACATTGTAGTGATTTCTGTCTATCCTTCATGTTGCAGCTTAAGCAGTTGCAATCTGAAATCAATATGTTGGATGACGAAAAACGAGAACTAGAGGTTGGTTTTGTTTTTCTTGTAATTGGTTGTTTGCTGCTTAATTGACTTTCTTTTATTGGTCGCTTCTTGCATAATTTTGGAAATAGTCTTTCCACTGAATTCCTTCTTTAATTATATTTCTAAGCAAGTGCTTGCCAGATATGTCTTTGGTATTTTATTATCATATGCATTTATATATATCCTTTTATTTATTATATATATATACCAAATCTGATTGGACTATGAATACATGTGTGTATCGGTACATGCATAAATGTTTTTTTCTTCCTTTTCACGCGTGTATTGCAAAGGTGTAATAAAGATAATGAGATTGGTGATTTAATAATCCATGTATCGCTATCAGGCTATACTAGTGTTTCATGAGAAGTCAAATATTATACGAGAAGTAGGGCTCTTCAATCCGTCAGAAGTTCAATATGATTTTATGTTCTTGAGAAATAAGTCCAGCAGACTACAGCTATGTGTCTCGTTGTGTAGTCTTTTTTCCAACTAATCTCTCTTGCTTTCTCTGGTTACCGTTCTGAAATTGTATGTCTATGTCCTGTTTTGGGGTACTACTATATTTGTCATGTATTTTTCACTTTTTTAAAGTCTGAACCTATTAACAAGTAGGGCACATTTTAGACAGGCAGTGATACTGTTTCCAAATAGAGGGGTTATTAGTGAAGTTGTTTTTAAATAACCATGGTGTTTAGGCCGCCAGCTTGTGCGCACCTCGACTAATTCCATGGGGTACCTGGTACCTCCCACTAGCACTACTAGGTAAATTCGTCCAACAAGACTTGAACATGTATGAAGAAATCACCTAGTGGTTTTGCCTCCGTGGGATGTGAACCTGAGACCATGGTTTTCGACCCACTTCATAGAAGATTAGTCTATACTAAAAAGGAAGAATAACCCTTTTGGCTTTTGGATTGTTTTTTCTTCTTAAATTAGCTACCCTCTCTTGTTGCTGCTGGTCCTTGATCACAGCAATAGTGAACTTTCTGACCTAAGTTAGAAGCCCAAACCTTTAATCTTTTGTGCTAACTTATAGCAGTGAAATAGATGTTAATTATTAGAGAAGTCTTTCCTCATCTATCTATTTATTCATTTGCCATTAGCAGATGTAAAGGCTCTCACTAATGTTTACTTGCCTCCATTTCACTCTCTTCTTAGTTCTTTCTTCAACAGACTGTTCTACTTCCTTTCTCTGTGCCCTTTTCCTTCAATTTAACATATTCTTTTGCTCCTTGCTCTAAAATTTCGAGTTTATTCCTCAATACTTCTCTTTTTTGGTTGGAACTTGGAAGATATACCTTGAAGAGACAACTTGTCAAGCAGAAAGTCTAGCTTCAAAAAATCAGGAACTAGAGATGGAACTTTTCAAGGAAAAGGAGGAACGTAAAAGGTCACTATTTGTTATAATGCATTTCAAAATCTTTTAATTTGAGTCTGGATATACCTTTTCCTTACATCTTGTCCATCCAATCCTGGCTTTTCCCCCAGGATTACTTCGAAGACTAAGCAGTTCATTGAAGCATATACTAATCACTCACGGTTAGAAGCTGAACTGAAGAGGTATTGTAATAATATTGCTTCTTCTATTGATTTCCTCCTCCCCATCCACTCCAGATTCTTGTCATCTAAAATTATTGGTCAATTTCTGTTACTTTTTGTTTCTATGAACATTCAGTGGTGATAGTGCAATTGTAGGTCAGAAGCTCAGCTTCAAAAGCTCGCTAATAAACTCAGCTCAGATTTCATCAGAACTGGTGCAAGTGAAGAGGATTCTGCCATCAACATTAGTGATGAAGGGATGGCTGGTAATCATTTTAGCTCATTGGTTGAGCAGCAGAAGCATACTTCACCTACCAAGAAAAGGCTGAGAATTCATCATGAAGCTGATGAAACGTCAAATCAAGGTAAGAAATGACGATTATGTCTTAAGAGTGTAGCTTTTCAAATAAAATAATTGTACTGGTGCTTCTTATCATTATCTAGTGCTTGCCTTTTTTTATATAATTGGTTTTCTTTCCTGAACAATACTGCCTAGGACCTCAGAGTATGTCTCAGTGCCCTGTTCTATCAGTATATATATAGAGTCGAAGCGGCTGTCGCAGTCTTGGGCCGAAATAATTCATATTAAGTGCTTGTTTCTTGCTCATCTTTTACAAATTCAGTTCCCCCATACTCAACTGAAGTCAGTTGACTAAGACAGTCTATAAAGATGTGAATAATAATTGAATCTAAGAAAAAGAATATCTTAGATGTTGTGTATAGATAGTTTAAATGAATTTCGATTATTGTATTTGGTGTGACAAGTTACTGTTGTTCTCATTCAGCACTGTGATTTTCTAATCATCATTGCTTATTGTGATGATTATTTTGGCTATTGGAATTTTGGATCTAGACAGATAAAGAGTTCAACAGCTATGGTAGTTAATGCTCTTTGTCCCAAAAAGTTCATCACTTCCTCACTTCCTGATAGTAAAATATTATTTCAATCTGGCTAAACGTTCTAACTTCTAGGTATTCTTCTTGTACTTATCAGCCAAGAAAAAAATGTGTAATATTTTCTAAATCTCAAATTTTGTTTTCAAAAGGGGATTATCTATGTCCAGGTTAACTTTGAAATTGGTCAACTGATTGTTGAAAAGTGTAATGTGACTATTAGATTTGAAAGATGATGTAGATAACATGGAAATCGAAATTTCTGTGTTTGCTGATAAGTGATAAGTCTCATTCTTGTAGGTCTGATGCAGCATGATGTTTCTGTCATGTCTCTGAGTGATAATTGTTTTTATTTATTGCAATTTGGAAATAAGTAGTAAAGTACATTTCAGCGATGGTGCATGAATAGAGGTGTATACAGTGGAGTGAATAGAATTTTTCTAAGGTCTCTTATCTCTTCTATCTATGAAGTAATCTACATATTGGGTATTGATTCTGTGTTAGACAGGATGTGTAAGTCAATTCTTTCACATGTACTCCTAGTATATCTTCAGAAATTCTGTTTTAACCTTAGACAGATAGTGAAGAGACCTGCTACTTCAAGAAGAGGAAAGGATGTAGGAGAGACAGAAAAAGTGGGGTGGGGAGGGAGAAAGAGACAAAAAGCAGAAAGTAGAAATCATCGAATATACTGGGCTTGGGGTTTCCATGTTGGAGGTCTCAAGTTCGAAACCCCTGGCCAGCGGAAGCAAGCAAGGGGTTTCCCTTCTGGGTCGAGCTCGTCACACCGGGCTTGCCTAGTGCGGGTTCCCTCTCCTATGTGGTTTGCGAGCTATTGCATAGGAGTGGGTTTTACCTTGTGCGCACCGCACCCAAAGGGTAGCGGCTGCGGGTTTCCCTTGTTATCAAAAAAAAAACTTGTCCAGCTAATCCAAAATAGAATCCTAGCAGCAGATGCACAGGTATATAGAACAAACAATCCATATGATTAAGTTACATGTAACTCCAATTTATGTTGATCTGTGGATGCCTTTGATTAGTAACTGTCGTTTCTGTTTCTCAAACATTACTGGAAACTTGGAAAGGGATGGAATACATGCAGGTCTGCACCCTTAGGCAGTTGAGCTATGCAAAATATGAAACTGTGAAAATAGGAGACACGTTAGTTATAAGAAATATGACAATTAGCACATCTAGACTAGTAAGTTACTTAATTTTCCGCCTTTCCCCCTAGTTTGTTCTGGAGGGATATATTCTATGATGCTGAGGACATTTGGAAAGCATACATGGATCAATAGGGAATCACAAGGAGAGCTAGAAAAGCAAAGTGGCACCTTAAGTTAATAGCTCAGTGCAATAACCCACATTTTTTTGGACATTGTCATGCCTTGAACTGCCTGCTATCCTTGAAGTCCTTTCTCTACTCATTTGACTTAAAAATCCATTCATTCAGTATTATCCCATCATACTCTTTTTTTGTTTTTTGTTTTTGTTTTTGATGATTATACTCTAGATGTATGCAGGCAATGCAGCCTTATTTTCTTACCTTATGCTCTTTTACTTGAAAATTAATACTATAAAAGTGAAACAAAAAGAGTAAGATCCTTAATTTCAGTGATAAATACTTGAGTTTCAGTCTAGATGGTATGAAACATCAATTCTTCAATGCTCTCATTCCTACTTGTGTCTTAACCTTTTCATGTTTGATTTTACTGTATTTGTACTCCATCTAGACCTTATTTGTCACACTGTATATTTGCAGTATGCACAACATTTGACTCACAGTATCATTAAAGCTCCCTTCTTGTGAAACATTCAACAACATACCCAATGAACATTAGATCTTGAAAATCGAAGTTCTTGAAATCCCTTGTGAATTTGATGTCTCTAAACTCTTATTACCTTTGGCAACTCTCTCTATAACAGCGTCAATAAGAGCAAAAGGAAATGGTGCGCAGAGGATTGCTTATCCTACTCAGCTGAGTAATGAGAAGAAAGACGAGGCACAGTTCGATTGGGAGACCGTAGTGGGTGAAGAGAAATCTAAGAAGGGGATAAACTTTTCCAATGACATGACTTTCACTAACAAGGTGCTCCTTTTACTTTAAACTTCATAGCCCCCACTGTCCCCTCCTCCCCCCAGAACCAGAAAAAGTTAAAGAGGAACTGTGCCGAACTTAAAAAGGAGTTAGGATGTCTCCTTTCATATCTTGGACAATATACAATTACATTCTTATGCTGATGTTTTTCTGATGCTCTTTTCAATATGGTTTACATTAAATTAACAAAACTGATATGGAATAGCATGTGGACTGAATGGGAAGTAGGATGAAGTGACAATATGAGGGATCACTTGTCAGAAAAGAGAAGATTTCTTGTGAATGATAGGTGCTACTTTATGATGCAAATCAAAGTTCTTGGAATCTCTTGTGAGTTTGGTTTCTCCGACTCTTTTTACCTTTGGCACCTTGCTCTGTAACAGTTTCGTCAAATGGATAATGGACGGGTCAATTGTCCACTGAGTTTTGAACAGTCCACCACTGGTATTCTGAGGATTTCTTGGTTGTCAAAATATTGAAGTATGCATCAGTAGTCCCCTAAATATGGCATATGACTAAATTTGAATATCATTTTCCGTATGGAAGAATGTAACTATGTCCAAAATATTGTATTCTGAGGATTTCTTGGTTATCAAAATATTGTATTATTTTATTAATTTTGCAGCGGCATGTCCTTTGCCTTTGGTGTTTTCTAGATTGAAAAATGGAAGTTGTAGTTTATGCCTGATGGTAGTTGGTCTTAGTTCCATGCTGCAAATAAAAATCAAGGATATTGCATCTTAATAGCATTTTATTTCTTATGCTTGCTGTTGAAGAAATGATGAATGCATTCTTCAAATTCTGCAGCCCAAAGCTTCTGAGATTGCCATTATTTTGCCATCAACCAGCATGGCCGCTCATGCAAAGGATGAAGATGTCGAAGTTGGTGAGACAGAGGAAAAGTTTGAAGTAGCTGGGAATGCTACAAGAAGAGCTGGGAAGGGAGTTCCTTCTGGTATCGCAGAATATCCTTTTCTACCACCTCCTCCTCCTCTTCCTCGAGGTGCTAGTTTGCAGGTTAGTTCAATAACTGAACCAGTTCATATCTAGCATGCAAATGTATGTGCCCGTAAGTTCTTTCTGTTTGCAATCTACTTTAGTGCAACACCATCAGTTTTTAGCTGCTTTGCAAAACTATTAGTAAAACTGTGTGAATAGTAAAAAGAAGAAGATTCATTCATGAACTTTGCCCACCCAAGAATTAAGCAGGCAGACTACATTGTAGTCCTCAGATTCTTGCCAAAAGCCGCAGCATTCTCCTTGTTCTTGATGTTTGACCATCTCCAAATCGTTAATCTATATTCGTAATTTGTCTGATTATCTGTGATCCTGCCTTGTTTTGTTGTATTCATAAGCTGAGTATGCAAGAGTACTAATTTAATATGAGCAATTCGACTTCTCCTTGCAGTATAAGCGTGATGATGCAGGTGATGATGCAGATGGGCGTGATGAAGAGATGTTGGAGGTGGATATTGTTTAGCATAGTGATCAGTATGTTGCCATTGTAGGATGTGACTTTGTACACTGCTGGTGCATATATAGGGGAATAGAGCTAATGAACTGGAAATTATGGTCAGTCTGGCCAACATATAACAAGTGTTTTTGGATACTAAACGTTGTTATCGACCAAACAAACTGTGAATGGTGCTTTTAAGCTTTGGTTACCAGATTTTTTTTTTTGTGTACAGCAAGCCAGTAGTTTTGAGTCTCTTAATCTATAGTATTTGAGGTGTGCTCGTCTATAAAGAAGCACATAAATTTCCATTACCTCTTATAATTGTCACTTGGATATTTCTTATAATTGTTTTGCTTAATTTATACTGAAATCATGCACAACGCTTCAGATATTTACATATAACATTGCATTGACAAAATTGAGACATGCTTGAATTACACCTTATAGTACTCTTGTAGAAAAGCTTAGGGTGGGAAATGGATGAACAGATCCATTTCTAATCACATAAAGGTGCAAATGACAGCTTGGTTTATTCACTTTCAAGTATATGACTGTAGGAAGTACGGAGGGTCTCGTAAAAAGTCATTTCACTAAATACTTAGGGGTCGTTTGGAGTGATGGATAAAAAAACTTAATCCTGGGATAACTTTTAAGTGGCCTTTAATCTGTTATTTGGTTGCACAAGTTGGGATAACTTATTTCAAGATTAACAATTAGTCCTGGGATAAGTTATCCTTACCTGAAGGTGGAATAATAATCACAGGTTAACTTATCTTGGGATAAAGTAGGTAAAATAACAAAAATAGCCTCCCTTAAACTCTCTTTTTTACACCACTTTAAATTCATGTATCTTAACATAATTTTTCACAACATTTATAATAACATTCACAACCTTAATTATTAGTTGTTCTTATGATAATATATTTTTTCAATAAAAAATTATATTTTATAAATACAATTTTTATATATGAATATATTATAAGTTGAATTTATTTGCCTAATTCTTATTTTTATTTTTATTTCGATTTCTCTTTAAATGTTCACTCCACTACTAAATTGCATATTTTTAATTAAATAACTTACTAGTCACTTAAAAATTAAATTTTATACATCAATTATAATGTAGATAACTTTAATGATAAAATTTCTATTACTTTAATAAATTTAAAATGAAAGTTTTAGTTTTAAGCTAAATAAGATGAATGTTTAGGATTAAACTAAATACGATGAAAGTTTTATTTTAAAGCTAAATAAGATGAAAATTTTATTTTTAAACTAAATAAGATGGAAGTTTTATTTTCAAGTTAAATAAGATGAAAGTTTAATTTTAAAAACACACGGTACAATCATGGAAATGCACACACAAAATATTTAAGCTAAATAAGATGGAATTTTTTTTAAAAAAAAAGAATAACTAATTAAAGCTTGCAAAGTAAATGTAATAAATAAATAAATAAGGCGGAGGGTATTATCGTAAACAAACAACTTATTCTTAGAAATTATGCAGTGCATATAAGTTTGAATATGACAAACCAAACAAATAATAAGAACTAATCCCATCATAACTGATCCCAACATAACTTATTCCCAACATAACTTGTATTCAAACCAAATGATCCCTTATGGGAACTAACATATACAAAAAAAAATGAAAAAATCACCCTAATTCCTATAAAATGGCTCCTATATGCCCAAAAATGTAGCGGATCATGGTGAGGTTATATGTATTGCTCTAGGATCCATTTTTGTACATATGTATAGTCTCACTATGAGCGCGACATTTTTGGGCATTTAGGAGCATTTTTATATGAATTAGGTGATTTTCTTTATTTTTGTGTATGTTAGCCCATGAATATTTTGTGAAATGGCTTCCGGATGATTTTTTTTAAAAAAACTTTACGAGACCTTCGTAAGTAGTTGAGGGAGCAGTACACATAACCTTGTGATGATCAGTGACATTTTGGGGCATTCAGGAGCCATTTTATAGGAATTAGGTGATTTTTACAATTTTCATGTGTTAGTTCATGAATATTTGGTGACATTCAGGAGCCATTTTATATGAGTTAGGTGGTTTTTACAATTTTCATGTGTTAGTACATGAATATTTGGTGAAATGGCTTCCGGACGATTTTTTTGAAAAACTTATACGAAACCCTCTGTAAGGAGTTGCTAACCTCACCATGATTTGTGACAATTTTGGGTATTTAGGAGCCATTTTATAGTAATTAGGCCATTTTTTCAATTTTTTGTGTATGTTAGCTCATGAATATTTGGTGAAATGGCTTTCGGGAGATTTTTTTGGAAAAACTTTATGAGACCCCCCGGTAAGGAATTGGGGCAGTTGTACCTATAGCCTCACTATGATCTGCGGCAATTTTTGGCATTTAGAAGTCATTTTTATAGGAATTAGGCTGTTTTTTTTTTTAATCTTTTAGTATGTGTTGGCCCATGAATATTTGGTGAAATAGCTTTCGGACAATCTTTTTTAATAAACTTTATGAGACTCTCCTTAAGAAATTTGTGCAACAATACGCGTTGTCTCACAATGATCCGCAACATTTTTGGACATTTAGGAACCATTTTATAGAAATTAGGCAATTTTTATCAATTTTTCGTGTGTAGTATAGCCCATGAATATTTGGTGAAATGTCTTCCGAACGATTTTAAAAAAAAAAAACTTTACAAAACCCTCCATAACGAGTTGGGGAAACAATACATATAATCTCATGATCTACTACATTTTTTGGGCATTTAGAAATCATTTTATAGGAATTTGACAATTTTTTCAAATTTTCGTGTACGTTAACCCACCAATAATGGGTGAAATGGCTTCCAAACAATTGTTTTTAAACAAACTTTCTGATAATATGGCTTTCAGGCGTTTTTTTTTTTTTTGAAAAAGTTACAAAACCCTTCGTAATAAGTTGGACAAGAAGTACGTATAGATTCACCATGATCCACGACATAAATCCAGCGTAACCAGCCCATCGGCTGCCTAGGCATGTGTTTGTTGTTAAAATATTTGCATTATATTTGCATTATGGAAAACTGATTTTCTTGTGCTGACTAGTTTTTTTCTCAAGAATACAGCACAACAATATAGAATTATGAAGTTACCTGTTCTGCATACAACAGGGTAATATACAAATGTTTTTTCCTTGAACCTCAAAACTATAAAGTTGCACGTACCAGAAAAAGATGTAATTGAGTTAAAAATATGAACTCACAGCTCAAAGTTGAAGAGGACGGTGAGACCTAAAACAAACCAAAATGTTAGAACTCATTTGGATATGCACCTAAGCAGTTCCGAAAAACTGCTCCAAAGACGTTGAACTGAAGACATTCATAGCAGTTCTTTCTGACTTGGTAGGCGTAATGTGTAGCTCATATTTGATAAATCTCTGCAATCAGTTAGTATCAACACATCAGATTTCAATAGAGGAAAATCACTCTAATCTGCATAGCCACACTGCCATTTAAACAATAATCTGAAAAATCTAATCTCTTAATGGTCAATACTCGATTAATAAACAGGCAAGAGACGAGTAACTGTATGTGTCTGTAAAAGGCATTCACATTAACAGACAAGAAATTAAAAGGCTAAACTTGCAAATTTCCTAATACCAGAAGAAGAAAGAACATAAATATTTTAGAAAGCCTGCTTAGAATCGTTGGAAATATAACAGAGGTTGAAGTTGTTTCCTTTGGGAAAGAGATCTAACTAATGCATGGTAGATAAACGGATATATTCATTGTTTAATGATACTTCTACTTTTCTTCATGAATTAGTATGTTTTCTGAAACAGAGAAAAAAAATATGATCATGGGACGCTCATGCTGACAGTCAAAGGAAACAAGGAGTACCGCTAATTGAAAAACAATTTCCGGATTTGTATCAATGTGCCAATCAGGTTCCAGTTGTCGGACAAATGATGTTCGTCCATTCTCAATGCTACAAAAGAGAACCTGTATAACAATCAAATCAGTAATACATAAATGCATAATACACTTAATGGCAGCTGACTGCTGAGCCATCAATTCAACTGCTGCATCTTATATCAAACATTCAAATAATAACAGCTGGGATACTAAATCATTTTTATACAACTCAATTCACATTTTGCTGGTACAAATCTACTCTCTATATAGATTTTAATCAATCATTATGTTACTCCCTACATAGTCAAAAACAATAACATTTGGTGATGACTCTTCACGATAATTGAGGACTGCCTATTATCTGCTTTCAAGACTGTAACTAGAAAGAGAGCCCCTAAATAAAATATGAACAAAGTCGACTAATAGTGTAACGTGAGTAGTAGACCAGAGCTTTGATTGACGAACCTCAATTTTTGGGAATGACGAAAGCTTCTTCAAGAACTCTCAGAGAGATTCATTTGTGCGTGTGTGTGGGGGGGGGGGGGGGGGAGGGGGAGAGACCTGTGTATATATACCTTGCAAAGGAAGAGTGTGATACAATTTTCCGGTTGTGAAAATGGTCCGGTGGGTGATGCTGGCAAATTGTTTGTTGTTGCGTCTACTGGCTGTTTTTGGTGAAGCCACCGTGGAGAAAGATAAAAATCTAGTAGTCTAGAGGTGGTGTAATGGTGTGGAGAGGTGATGGATGGTGTTCCAGATGATGAGAGTGGTTGGCTGAGATACCAAATTCTATTGTTTGGGAAAATTTGTTCCTTATTTTTTAGAGGTTTGATTGGCCAAGCTGCAGGACCAAAAGAGAGTGAAAGTCACACATTTGTTGTTGGCGTGGATCTGTAAAATTTGTGCTTAATAGACAGTTTTGGAAGCATTAAGTTTTCAATAGGAATGATGATGAGGTACCAAAATGGAAAAAATGTGACAGTTTTAAGCTCTGTCGATGTATTGGGCCTATCTTTTAAGTGTGTAAGAGCATAAAGGAATATAGTTGCAAAGAGGATGGTAAGATTATATTCATGACCCAACAAATTATGAGAATGTCGTTTTTCTGAAAAAAAGAACAAAGTTTAAGTATATAGGTTAAACTTGTCCCCTATAAATTAAAAGAACAGTTGTGCTACACAACTTTAAAGAAGGGACTAGGACGTAGTACTAGAAATCCACAAGGAACATATATTTTACAAACCAAAACCTCAGGGGAGACTTTTGTAGTACAATTAAAAGGAAATGAATATTAACTTTTCCATAGCAGAGGACATTAGCTTATGTTACAAGATAAAGATCACACATCCAGAACTGCAGAGCAGTTGGAAGAATAAATCATCTCGTCCAGGATGAGGATGCTAATATGCAGACAGAAGGAAAAATATTCACACACGCATGGTTGAGATTAAAAGTTGCAGAGATCACCCATCGTAAAACAAACATAATAACAAGAGCTCCATGAAAGTATTATAAACGGATTTTGACTTCCATTGGCCGTTGAACAATGATTAGTTGTTACCTTGTCTTTGACTATGCCACCAGATGTAAACACTCCAGCATCTTCTAAAGCCCGTAGGACCTTTTTCTGCAAATATTCGTACATTTCAAGAATATGTATGCAAGAAAAAGAATGTGTTGATACAAATGCAGATTACTCATAAAAACTGAATGAGCGTGGATCAACAGTGCAGCCACCATTAAGATGCACCATTTAGGATAGTGGGTGCTAAGAAATGAATCATGCACCGAATATGAGAACTTCATGAAGTCATGAAATAGTAGACAAGACCAGATGTTCAGAAAGGAGAAACCCAAAAGAAGCTCAAACATGGTCATCTTATCACATTTTAGTTTGACTTAATACCAAAGAAAGCTATTTTGTTAAATTATGCAGATTAGTAAGTGAAAATGTTCTACTAAACAAGTAAATGATGAATGTTGGTTAATGTGTGTGATGATTAATTAATGTGATGTAAGTTTTCCCAAGAAAATAAAAATAGAGAGAGGAGTGTATTGCTTAGGCAACTATTTTTTTAGAGTTACTTAAGATTTAGCATCAAAGATACGTCTTTTTTATCTTTTTAGATTTTAAATTTAGGTATCAGTTCAGAAGCCAATTTTATTTGGCATACAAAGCCAATCAACAATGACAGCCTTTTCCTTTTCATTTTGAAAAAGGCATCAAATGGCATCCGACCCCCAAAATTATCCTCTCTGAGTCAGGCAATGAAGATAAATTTTTTTAAAAGGGATTGGATCTCTAGCAACTACTAATCAACATACAGATGGAATATAATAGAGTGAGCACTAACTTCACTTTCGTCATCAAGTACTCTCTCCATGAGATAAAGATCACAAAATTTGGTGATTTCGAGCAACACTTCAAGCGCGGAGGATCGAACAGTAGCTTGTTTCTGCAAAGGAAAAGTAAAAACATTGTCAACTGCATGTTTAAAATTGTTGCACAATCAACAAAAATAATAATAACCTGTAGTTCCTCTGGGCTCGTTTCCTCCAGGATTACTCCAAGCAACCGACATGTTACCTGTAAAGTGAAATAATATGCAGATTGTCCAAGTTATTTACGCTACTGTGACAAAATAAAAATAAACAGTCTCTACCACTGTCAAACAAAATCAGGAAAGTGATGCCAGAATGCAAAACCTTGAACAGATAAGATTTGGTTGAGTAGCACATTCTTTCTTAAAATTGAGGTAGAGACTACCATCATTCTCTCGGTTATTTTTGATGTTGCAATCAGTAAATTACTTTATTATATCCTAACTAAGTTCCCGTAAGGCTACCCCCCGTTAGAAGTGCAAACTGTACATGCTAGGGTAGGCTTCAACACAGACTTAGCTAAGAAGAAAAAGCAATAACACCAAAGGATCTATATAATATGATCATGATGTCGTTATTGTTGTTACACTTACATTTGGTCAGTCAGTGTGGTCAATGGCATCTAGTGGCTGACAAGTCTGGTTGCTGTCACAGGCTCTTTTGTTCTGGTTAATGACTCAGATGTCCTCACTGTTTGTAGTCGGTTGTTTAGTGTGTTTTGATTGTCGCACTCTGTTTTTTTCCTCACTATTTTCTTACTATTTGTACTTGGACTTGCTACACTTGAGTCGAGGGTTGTTTGGAAATAGCCTCTCTACCTCCACGAGGCAGTGGTAAGGTCTACGTACACTCTACCCTCCCCAGACCCCACTTGTGGGATTCCACTGAGTATGTTGTTGTTGACTTCTTCTTGTTGTTATAATGACTCATATGTCCTTACAGTGATAAGCATAAATTTACAAAGCTAATTTTTAGAAATTCTAATTCGTTTTAAAAAGTACAAATGGATACAGAAATAGCCAACCAAAACTAGTTTTTAGAATTGAGGCATAGTTGGTATAAAATAGGACCTAAATAAAGCCGAATTGAAATAGAGGTGTTTTATATCAATCCAACTAATGTGGGGTTGAGGTGTAGCTGTGATAATAGCATGCATTTCTACGTGATAATAAAAATATAATTCTATTAACCTACTACAACAACCTCTCGCCTATTTGTGTGATACACTTTCCTTTTTAGTCTATCCCGGAAAGAATGAGATATTTCGCTTTTCAAAAACTATTTGATCTTAACCTTGGCATCTTACCCGTAATCAATGTCTTCTTGGACCCACTTGATATCAACGTTTATTCTTTTACAAGGCAAGGAGAGTCAAACTAAAAGATACGTGGAACTCTTGTAATCACTTATCAAACAAGAATACTTTTGGTACTTTGCATATATCTGGCTTACATATCAAAAGCCTGTCTTAGTTTCTTAAACTTAGGGTCCAACCAAACAACTTCACATAAAATGAGACGGAGAATAAAGTTATGCCTCCAATTAATCACTTCCAAACTATACTTCAAATGCACAAAACATTGACAGAAAGAAGCCCCCTTTATTCAATAAACTAAATGGCTACCAACTTATTCTTAGGAAGTTAAGACATTAATTGGACCAAAGAAGCAATGATCGTGTGTCAAGTAAAAGATGTGTACTACTCTCTTTTCTTGACAATGGGTTGAAAGGGGAGACACATTGTGCTCATTCATGGTGATGCAAAGGGGTGGAATAAGAAAAGATACTCCACATGTCCTCTACCATATTTTTCAAATTACGAATGTCATAGTGAGAGAGTGAGAGTAACTTCAATTTTAGGGAATGAATAGATTACAAGTGTAGCAACCTGTCATTTCTGGGATTACGTAGACATTAACTTGAACTTTGAGTAATTTACTCAATCGTAGCTTTCCTTTTAACAATTCACATATAAATATGCGGACACACTTGAGACCTCATCTTTGATTGTGTTGGTTTGTTCATTCATAAATTGGGTAAATAAGTACACAAGCACAATACGGATCCTTGGTGTAATACCTGTGGTTATAGTCTTATAGGAAACTCCTTTATGTTTTCTTCTATTTCTCCCTCTAATGGCGGGTCCTTCATACATGTCTTTTATGATATTCAAATATTTAGCATGAAGTCCTTTCTTTTCCTATGCCACCAAATGACATTTCTTGATACTCTATCATATTCTTTCTCCAAGTCGATAAACCATGTGTAGATCTTTTTTCCTCTCAATATAAATTTTCTAAATCTTCTTAGCAAAAATATACTAGCTTTTGTTGTGGATCTACTGGGTATAATTACAAACTGATTCTCAATGACACTTATAGTGTCCTTAAATCTATGTTATATCACTCTTTCCTAGAATTTTATCGTAGCATGTATATAATGTATTAGTTAGAGAATCAAATAAGTGGCTAGTTCACCAAATTCACACATCACATTGATGATTTGATATCTGGGTGACTTTGGACAAAAATGCAAAGGAGAAGGAAATGGGGCCAAGCCAACTTTTTGTCGGCTCATGTTTTAAACGGCTTAAAGAAGGGAAAATATAAATTGTGTTTTTGTAGAAAAAATTAAGAGAAACAAAAATACAGAGGGATCTTTGGGGGAGGCGTTAAGTAGGGTCAGAACTGCTTTTTGAATCATCTATGGGCGTTACTGTTTAGGAGAACTTTTTTGAAAAGGGACACAAAGCATTAGCTCAAGAAGCAACAAAAAAACTAAGAAGAGTCTTTTATATAACCGGTAAATTCGGAAATTGCGATTTATAGTATATAGTGATATTTTCATACTTTAAGATTATTATATAGAAGATTCTTCTTAACTTTTCATTGTTTCCTGAGAAAACATACTCATTTAATTCTCAACTTCATACATTATATGGATGTATGTTATGCTCACAAGTGCATGCATGTATAAATTATACAAATATATTCTACAATTACTTGTTTCAG
Organism: Solanum commersonii; assembly: GCA_029007595.1. Classification (NCBI taxonomy): domain Eukaryota; kingdom Viridiplantae; phylum Streptophyta; class Magnoliopsida; order Solanales; family Solanaceae; genus Solanum; species Solanum commersonii. Next base: position 1,981,155 of record JAJTWQ010000033.1, read on the forward strand.
TATGTGAATCATTAAAATAAGAAAACTATAATAAATGACATAACTCAAAATTCACTTTGATGTCTACATATGTACTTAAGGGCAAGCACAGTCCCCGAAAATGTCCGGTTGTTACAAAAAAGAGAGAAGGATACGAAAACACAATAGCGGTTAGTAGGAATCATCCCACAATGGGAAAGATTCACCTTAACCCTCTAGTTTATGACCCTCTAAAGATACAAAGACAGTATCCTCTTTGAAGAATGAATTGCTAGCATCTGATAATGATCTATTCTCGTGAAGGCGCACTGAATATAAAAGCAGTATGGCAAAGCCGAAAAATTGTAATTTAGATTTAGGCAAACTTAAGTACCTACCTAGGAGATTCTATTTTAAAACTATTAGATAATGTTCAAGATATTCGTATGTAATCTATGTCTATAAACATACTAAGGCACTAAGTTTATAAAAAGATCAGTCACCATTTACATGCACTCACTCACCATTGAGTAAATATACTGAGAGCAAAGTGGTGGGCTCAGGCCTAAGAGGACAATGCTATTGGAATAAAATATAATAGTTAATCTTGTTGGTGGATTGCTTGGTTCATTCCATTGCACTAATCCCTCATCTTTGGTGAATCCTTCACATTTGAACTCCTTCTATTCACTTTAACTAGTTTAACCTATTTGCACAAAAACTATTCCAGGAACTATCTCCAGAATTTAAGCAGCATTTGGACAATAATTGCAAAAAAGTTTGTGAAAACTTTAGGTGTGTTTGAATGATTCTTTTTGCATGAAGAGTTTCTTGAAAACATTCATCAGAAACACCCCGAAACTACAACTTCAAAAAACAGTATTGAAAAAGATTTTTTTTGCAAACACAGCTTAAGATACCTTGACAAACACCAAATTAATTTTATTTTTTGCATATTCTAAAGAAGAAAAAAATCATTGACAAAGCCACCTAAAAAGAACGGAAGCTTTTTATTTAAAAGGAACAAATTCAGGCTGCCCATGATCTCAATTTTTTCTCAAGTAAATCAATGTATGTTGAACATCAAATATGTACTTGGTACCCACAAGGCCTTAGAGATGGGAAAGAAGTGTACTTTAAAAAAATAGTAAAAACAGAAGCATTAAGAGATACCTTCCTCCCCTCACCCAATCTTTGCCTAACTATTTGCCCGAGAGTTGGCTGCAAATTAATAAGAAGTCACTTATCCACCAATTATATATAAAGGGATAAGGGGCAAATCAAAAATATTTCTCTACCTTTACGGGCTGAAAGAACTCATCAATGACATTTTGTGCATTTGAATCCTCTGAAGGGGGGCTAACTTCTGAAGTCGGTATATTTTCACTAAAATGTCTGCTTACACCAGAACTACCAGGTGTAACAGCTTGTTGCTTAGGATGCCTCCTCTGTGGTCCACTAGGTGATCTCAATATTCTCCAGATAAATACTATTGCAAATGCAAGACCTGTTATAGCTCCTGCAGATCTTGAGTCCTGCATTTACAAAAAATAGATGTTACCTAAGAGAATGTAGCACAACATTTAAAACATATTTCTTTGGAATGCCATGGGATTTATTTTAGTTTTTTAAAAAGAGCTATTGTAACACTACTTCCTATATGATAGAAAGATTATATCTGCAAGCAATTAGATAAATGGTAGTTTATTGGTTTTGGAATTGTTTGTTCTGTGTCCATTGTCTTCCTCAATTTTACAAGTGGTAGAAAAATTCTGGCAGACACACTTTAGAAGTCCCGAAACACTACATTGTGCAGTCATCTAATTCTACAATTTGATATTTCTCAGGCTATGGAGCAGTTGTCTTAAAACTATGTGCAACATACTGGGTCATGCCAAAGCCAATGATTTTCAGAAAATTTGATCCAAACCAGGGAAAAAAGTTACCATCATGTTTTCAAAATTAAGTGTGTTGAAAACCATCAATATTAGATGGGACTTTAAGTACTAACTAGAAATAAACAGTGGATTTTAGTGAAGACACATAATGAGGGAAATAATGATTTATATAGGTAATGCAAGAAAAATAACTACAAAAGGAACAACAATTATATGGACAAATGAACTAAAAACCTACAAAGGAATGAAATATATGAAGTTATAACAATGCAAATCAAATCTGAAAATCATTTCAAACTTCTGATAGATGTGCAAATGTGCAAAAGTTTCTAGTTTAGACTAGTAACTGGTCTCCTAATACTAAATTCTAAATTTTATTCCTAATCAGAAAAAGTCCATTGCCATAATACTTCTTAACAATTATTATATCACTGGTTCTGCCTCCTACAAAGATATAACCCGTGGAACAATCAAAATTTAGCATTCCTTTTCTGCTTGTTCTCCCCTCTCTGATTCCCAATGAACCATATGATCTTGGCATATAATCCTTCGAATTGGTCCAATCATATGTAATTAAACACTAATACCTAATCATATCTAACTTGAATGGATTTTTTAGGAACAATTCCACCAACGTTTGTTCAGGCAAAACCATCACCTAAACAAGCTGAAGCACTGGGTCTACTTTCAGGGTTTAAGCATGCGGTAGTCGAACCTTTAACAACACTGATAATCAGCAAATTAATCAGTAAAACTATCTGAATCCTCACAAACATTGTTTATATAAGAGGTAATGGTCAAAAACACACCTGAACTATCACCTTTTCACGAGTTTCACACCCCAACTAAAAATTGTTCTCCTACCTGAACTGTCACCATGTTCCTCCTTACTTGAACTATCACCATCCATCTATGTATTAAAACACACCTTGAAGCTCACTAGGACAATTATGAGTTGTTCCCTTTTACTACCTGAACTACACAAGCATTGTTTATACAAGAGGTAATGATCAAAAACACACCACAACTATCACCTTTTCACCTATCTCTTACCCAACTATCAACCATTCCCTTTTCCTACTGAACTATCACCATGTTCCCCTTTATCTAGCTCAATTGTCACCATTCATGTATTAAAACACAGCTTGAAGCAGAGTAGGCCAATTATGAGTTGTTCACTTTCCCAAACAAAACTATCTAAATCCTCAAAACCATTGTTTATATTAGAGGTAATGGTCAAAATCACATCTAAAAACTATTATTGTTTTGTGAATTTCACCCGACTATCAACTGTTTAGTTTCCCTACTGAACTATCACCATGTTCCCCTTTCCTAGCTCAACTATCAGCATTCATGTATCAAAACAGACTTCAAAGCTAACTAGACCAATTATGAGTTGTTCCATTTTCCTATCTAAATTATCACTATCTACTCAACTAGGTGATAGATAGTTCAGTTGGGAAAATCAAACAATTGACAGTTGAGATCTGAAACTCACCAAAAACTGATAGTTCAAATTTGTTTTTGGCCATTATCTCTTCATATAACGCAATAATATAAAATTAATTCCTCAATTTCACCACAAAGGATCAAAAATTAAATTCCAAATAACAAGCGCGAGAGCGAGAGAGAGGAAAAAACCAGTGTTTGTGAGAGATTAGAAATCTTGAGAGTAAGAAATGCCCCAATTCTCTTGAGGAGCTGGAGGAAATCGTCCTTGGAGGAATCAGCCATAATCTCGGAAATCTTCAAAGTTGAGAGAATTCAGTGATTCGTTGGTAGTGTGGAGCCGATGAAGATTGATCAAGTTCTCCGCTGTTGCAGAATGTTCTAGAAGAAATCGATCTTGCAGAGGAAGCTTCGATTGAAGAAGAAGAAAAAGGTTGGAAAAAGGATACATCTATTTTCATGGCTGGCCAATATTAGGACCAGCATTTAAGTCGTAACCGAAATTTATTTTATAAATTTTACAAGTTTTGACTATTTTAGAAAATTTCAAATCATATACTCCCTCCGTCCCATTTTATGTGACACTTTTTGTATTTCGAAATTCAAATAAATCTATTTTTTACCGTAAGTTTTTCATAGATCCTTTTAACATTTTGAATTATTAATTATTATGACTTATAGTACTTTTTATGTAGTTTACAAATATATAAATTTCATTTCAAAAAAATTGAAGATTCCATACGCAAATGTCCGGTCAAAGTTAAATTGTTTGATTCTCGAAAAATGAAAAATGTCACATAAATTGGGACAGAGGGAGTATCATATATATATAAAAGAGAACCCTAGGTCCGCTTACGTGGTGCCACCACAAACCAGAATTCCTTTTTATTTATTTATTTTCATAACTAGTCTTCTTTTTTCATGAAAAGTTGTGACTTTTATAAAAAAGATGAGACTTTTATGAAAAGTTGTGACTTTTATGAAAAATTGTAACTTTTATTAAAGGTCGTGACCTTTTCGAAGGGTTGTTAGTTTTTCAAAGAGTTGTGACCTTTCCGATAAGGCACAATAAACATTTGTTCACACTACCCTTTGTTTTTTATAAATAGAGGGGATTTCCATCCGTCACTATTATTTGTAGGTGTTTTTTTGATGTAGGGTAGTCAAATTCAAATACATTAACTAAGTTTCTTACGAAGTTTGTTTCATTCCTCAAAGTTTTCTTCCTCCTATTTCATGGAGCTTAATCTTTACTATAAGTTATAGTGATTCATGTAATTATGACAATTTATTTTTGCTATTTTGGTGACTTTTCTTTTACTCTGTTAAAAATTTCAACAAAGATGATTGAAAAATTATCTTCTTTTTTTGTCCCTTTCTACATGTTTTTCATATACTTTTTGAAAAAATTGCTTGTGGGTTGTTCTATATTTGATAGCACACAATAGCAAATATGTGATAACTAATAATGAACCAATGATGAAGTTTGTTAAAAGAACCAAACAATTGCTCTCTTGCTTGCCACAATTAGTATATTATTTTGATTGATTTTTCTTAGGTACAAACAATTCGTATATCATTGCACTCTTCCTAGAATATTAGTATAGACACAAGTAGTCAACTTTTAGTCGCAAGTTAAGTAATTTGTCATATTTCTCCGTCTCTTCTTTTTGGGCATAATAAGAGATCAAGTTTTCTTGAAACAAACAAATGTCCAAATACACTATAACCAAAATAATTTTTATAGGCAATAAATATGCACGTTAACAAAGAGTGCTTGAGCCTTTACCGATATTAATTAATTGTCATTAGATTCAATGTTGCTATAAACTTTAGGGACATTTATAAAGAGTACCAATTGCCTGTTAAAATACATATTTAGCGATAGTTAAGCTACTAATTGCCGTTAAATATCATTTTTACTATAGTGATAACTCTTTATTTTGATAAAGTTTTTTTGCTTTTTTTTTATATAGAAGTGACAACTCTTTCTTTTTGATTATTTCAATTAAATTTGTGACTGAAGGGTTGTTACTTTTCCAAAGAGCTGTGACCTTTTACGATAAGGCACAATAAGCATTTTGTCATTTTCCGAGTCTACACCCCAGACGTGGCTGACACTCGAGAACCATTGTTGGCCCTAAGCGAACTCTTGGCCTGGTTTACTTAACTCAATGGAAGATTTAACTTAACAAGATAATCTCAAAACATAACTTTAAAGAGATATAACACTTAGCCAAAACGGCAACTGAAGTCTTTAAACAACATCTGAATGATAAAGTAAAGACAACTGAACTACTAACTGTCTGTGAAGCCTCTAAAACAAGGAAGGATGTCGGGACAGGACCCCCGATTATCCTAACAACTGATAACTAGAAAATCAAGGTAAAAAGGAGCCATTCGGAAGCAAGGAGGCATACCAACTGACTCTAAGTGATGAACCTGATTAACGAGGCGCTGGATACTGATCCTGGTTACCTGCGTCTGCATCATAAGACGATGCAGGTCAACTAGCATCAGTACATTGAATGTACGAGTATGTGAGTTGGAATGCTAAACACAACTTAAGCTTAAAAGGAATCTCAAAGAAACACTTACCTTGACTCTTCTCAACTCATGAATACTTAACTTAAAATAAAGCAATGAAACACATGCAATATATGAAAAACTTTGTAAAACAATAAAAGCAACTTAGTTTGTTAAAGAAAATGCAATAATAAACTCAACTTTACTCATATAATAAAGTAATATAGTTTTCAGGGGAGTTTCTCTAACCGACAACCACCGCTATGAGCCTAAGTGGTGATACAACGTCTTGCCCACGCTGTCAGAACTGTCCTATGCTTTGCCATCATATAGAACACTTAACTTAGTGGATCCACTATCTTATGTTAAAAGCATCTTAAGGAGTCATCTAAAAAGTATGATACTTTACTACCCATGATGGCAACATGGTTTATGGAAGTTTGAGTTAATATGAACTCACATCTCCATATCGGTGCTCAATACTACTCCCAAAATAAACTTAGCTCATATGTTTTTAAAAAAACTTCTTTCTTTGGTTTGAGATAATTACTCAAAACTTAGCTTAAAAGCTTTCTTGGAATTGATGTTCCCTTTTATTGCTCAAATGTGAAAACATTTATAAACTCTTTAGGAATACTTAGTTCCCTTTATAGCTTTTTGAGAAATGAACTCAACTCTTACTATTTGCTTAACTTGAAACTTAAGTCTTAAAACAAAGTTAAAACATTTGTTAAAGACTTTGAAGAACTTTATAAACTTTGCTTTGACTTACTTCTTAACTTCTAGACTTGACTTCTCTTGACTTTGATCTTAACTTTCCTTGAATTGGACTATGGATTCAAGGTTCATGATCTCATGTTTATGGATGATTTTATGATGTTTAGATATACCTTAGACTCTTGGAATCAACTAGAAAAGATAGGTACATTGCTAAGGAACAAGTACAAAAAGGTGGGGAAGAAATGGGAAAACTGGCGTGCCTGACGCTCTGAGAGGCGCGGGGCGCCAGCCCTCAAAGTTCAAAGAGCTTGATATGGCGCTCTGGCTGGCGCGGCACACGCCAGAGCCCAAAGTTCAGAGGAAGTTTTGTGGCGCCCTAGTCCCCTCCCCAGAAAACTCCGAACTTTCTTCTTCATTTTTCAACTCTAAACTCTCTAATTTCAATTGGTTCTTTCCCAAAACACTTAGAATCATTAATACCCTCAATATACAATAGATTCAACTCGAAATCACACCCGAAAACATAAATCAAATCATCAAGAAACTTTAACAACACAATCCACAAGAATTCAACGAAACTTTCAACAATGTTCATCAAGAACTCAATTTCTAAACTTTCAAAGACTTAAATTCGCTGAATTGAATCATGGTTGGTGTGTGGGAGAACTAACCCAACACTATGTGATCTCACATACCTTGTAGGGATCACCCTTGACGAAATCCACAAAGTTATCTTTGACGAAAATCGACGAATCTTGAACGTTCTTCTCCTTTCTCCTCTTCTCCAAGCCCTAGAGTGAAATTCACTTTTCTAAAATTGACTAAAATAAGAGTTTATCCCAATTAAACTCCTAAAAGAATTAGAATAATTATGTAAGGAAAATACTAAATTACCCTTCCAAAATCCGGATTAGACTTTCTTAATCCAACAACCCAACTTCCAAAGAGCATAACTTACTCATACATACAATCGCGCCAATTATTAGCTTCTTCCTAGTTATTTTAAATTGCGAGATATTACACATTTGTTCACACTATCATTTGGTTTTTACAAATAGAGGGATTTTCTGCCACTATTATTTGTAGGTGGTTTTTCGCTGTAAGGTAGTCGAATTCAAATACATTAATTAAGTTTCTTATGAAGTTTGTTTTATTCCTCAAAGTTTTCTTCCTCCTATTTCATGGAGCTTAATCTTTACTATAAGTCATAGTGATTCATGTAATTATGACAATTTGTTTTTTCTATTTTGGTGACTTTTCTTTCACTCTGTTAAATTTTTTAGCAAAGATGATTGAAAATTTATCTTCTCTTTTGTCCCTTTCTACGAGTTTTTCATATATTTTTGGGAAAATTGCTTTGTGGGTTGTGCTATATTTGATAGCACAAAACAAAAAATATGTGATAACTAATTTGGAACCAATGATGAAGTTTGTTAAAAGAACCAAACAAATTGCTCTCTTGCTTGCCACAATTAGTATATTATTTTTGATTGATTTTCTTAGGTACAAACAATTCGTATATCATTGAACTCTTCCTAGAATATTAGTATAGACACAATTAGTCAACTTCTTTTGTCGTAAGTTAAGTAATTTTCATATTTCTTTGTCTCTTCTTTTTGGGCATAATAAGAGATCAAGTTTTCTTGAAACAAACAAATGTCCAAAATACACTATAATATAGGCAATAAATATGCACATTAATGAAGAGTTCTTGAGCCTTTACCGATATTAATTAATTGTCATTAAATTCAATGTTGCTATAAACTTTAGGAACATTTATAGAGAGTACCAATTGCCTGTTAAAATACATATTTAGCGACAGTTAAGCTATTAATTGCCATTAAAAAACATTTTTACTGTAGTGATAACTCTTTATTTTGATAAAGTTTTTTTAATAAAGAAGTGACAAATCTTTGTTTTGGATTATATCAATTAAATGTGTGAACTATAAACTTGGATACAGCCCGATAGCCTTTCTTTTTGAAAAATATGTTAGCAACATGCCTTTTTCTTCTTCATTGCTAGGAAAGTAAGGTTGTCTTTATTATTATTTGTGGATATTTGTGAGTTCAAGTGCTCACAAAATTATGCTGTGAGATTTTAATATGTTATCTGTCAAAATTTTGGTTTAGAATATCGAGTTGTCAACAGTTTCATTCAGATGACACCTACTACTTGGTTGATAATCGCATTGATTCTTTGTAACTGCATACTATAACCATAACAATAACTATGGTTCAGTTCCAAATAAGTTGGGGCCGGTGATCATATGAAACATAAACAATAGTAATGATTACTCTGAGACAATGAGGAAAAACATTTATGATACTAACAATTTTAGGGTCACTTTTAACATATATATGATACGTCATACTATAATAAAAACAGATTGATGGAGGTTCATTAGAAAGGAGTTGAAGGTCTTTCATTTGATTTTAGTTAATTATGTTCTTGTATGGACGTGATGTTCCACTTTACTTGGGAGTGTTGTTGTTCGAGACTTTTTGGTCTCTTCTTTAACGTCTGATGTTGTTCTTTATAACTTTTTGGAATTTTGCAAATTTCATTCTTTCGACTCAACTATTTCTATGGAGATTTTCTTAGACTTCTTCTTTCTTATACTTAAATCTCTCTATGAATCATAATTTTTATAACAAAAACAAAATTAAAAAATATAGCACTTAAAGATTTGGATAGAACGGTTTGGTCTTAAGATAAAATGTTCTTGACTACATAGTGTATGTATCAAAAATATGAATATTATGGAATGATCATATGTAAGCTTAATAAAATAGTTTAATTCCGTGTAAGCACCCAGTAATTTACCTAGTAGTACTATATATGAAATTGAAGATATAAGAATTTGTGTACAAAGTTTGTAAGGTTAAAAACAAGTTTAAAAGTATGTTGATTTTTTGAGTTTTGAATTATCAGCTGTTTTTTTTATATATATTTAAAATATGATTGAATAATTGATAGTTCAGGTGTGTTTCGATAAATATTTTGTGATAATTCAAATAGAAAACTCACGCACCTAATAGTTCAGATATAAAATTCAAAAAATCAAGCTATTTAAGTGTATTTTTGACCTTTTAAATCACCATTTATTGCGGCCAAACTTTCAAATAATTTTGTCAGAAATTTAACTTGTGAATATTTTTGTTTTCTCACTTGTATCTAAAATTTAGCTTACCAAGGCTAAATTTTATATATATATATATATATAAAATTGAAGTCTCAGTAGGTATTCAAGTCTCAGTAGGTATTCTTTTTTTTTTTTTGAAATAGACCTACCCCTATATAGGAGCGATAGTGAAACCAATCCAAGCAGACGCACTGTGCTATATGCTTTTTTGAAAATTTGAACTATCAACCTGTTTGAAAATGCTTTTAAAATACTCTGTTCTTGAATATGATACAAGGGTGCTATGTTGCTTAGACAATTACGACAAATTCAGTGTAATCCCACAAAGCATAAGTGAGGTATGGGGAGGATAGTCATGTGTACGTAGACCTTCCTCCTACCTTGGGTGATAGAAAATTTGTTTCCGATAATTTCCTTGGTTAAACAATCAAACATGGCATCATAGTAGACAAGCGTTATGAATTCAACTCTCATCCTTGTTGATTATCATTTTAAAAAGTACTTTCACGCGCTTAGTATGTAATTAAAAATGTATCTTCTCTAAAAGCTTAAAATTTTAAATAAGGCGATCACACAATTCAACACTAGGTATTGCCCATATTATTATATTTCCCCAAATGGAAGCTTTGAGCACTTATAATGGAATATGCAGGAACCTTTTAGTTTATTTCTGCAGGAATGTGTCATGTCAAGGCTTAAATATTGAACTATTAATATAGAAATGATACTCTTTTCATTTTTATTTTTGTAAAAACATATTATAGCAAGCCCATTACTATATCATTTTTGTTAATAATACATGAGATTATGAAGTGCAATAATAGAAGAAAGAAAAGAGTGTGATGCCCATGACTCGGCCGGTCCCACGAAGGCGAGTATGAGGAAGGGGACTGACAAGCACGAAGAGGAATGTATGTAATATTTTAGGCGAATTTTAAGTTGAAATATGATAAAAAAATAAATAATTTTATATAACATAAATTCATATGATACACATATTTTTACCTCGATAATGACGTCCCCAAAAAGGCAAATTCATAAGGTCTTTTAAGCCAAAGCTAATAGTACTGGTCAAACGGTGAAAGAGATATAAAGTTCTTAATTAAATGTGATTTTATGTATAATGACACTCCTAGTATGTTTCTTTTTTGAAACTTAATTTAATCCTTACTAGTTGCTCAAATTAATTTCACTGAACAATAGTGGGAAAACATATCTGGAGACTGATTTGAGATAAAGCTTTATAATAATTGTTTAGAACCTCATAATTTTGTCATTGTACATCAACACATAATTATGTTTTTCATGATAGTAGGGTCACTAATTTCTAGTACTTATTAATCAATGTATTGAATCATGGCTTAAAAAATTCCAATGCCAACTGCATAAACATGGCCAATTTTTTTTTTAAAAAAACTGGGCAAGTAAAGACAATTAAATAAAAAACATTTTCCACCTCTGCTTTTGGCTTTCCCAGTATTTCTATTTCTTTGTGTCCCTAAACTATGCAAAATGTAATAATTTACCCTCTGTTAATAATTGAAGTTACTTGAGTCTGTGAGAGCTGGTTGTAAATTACGTATGCTCTTTACCGTTAATAATTGAAGTTACATGTATATATGCTCTTACCGTTATCAAAATGATTATTTTTTTTAATTTATTATTTTCTTACGAATTAGGTTCAACACACTATCTCTAATTAGTCTGATAAAATTCTACACGGGTCCCCATTGAATAAAACAATAAAAATCCTTCTCCAAAGGTATAGCAATTTATCAGATCGCTTAAACTAAAGAAAATGACATATATATAATAGGTATAATTCAGGTAAAATATGACTTTCATCGAATTAATTTTTGTTTGTCTTATTGATTCATTAAAAAATGTCATTTTATTTTTTACAATTTTTTAAATTCAAAGTTTTTCTTTTGAACATGTTTAAAATTGTAAGATTAAAAACGTTTTTGTCGTTATCATCTTCCATTTTTACACCACATGAAGATTTAAGATTGTATCTTTCTTCAAAAACTTTTATCAGTCAACCAGACAAACAATTAAAAATGAGAGTATATATGAGGTTGTTTGGTATGGGATGGGAGAGACAAAGTAATCTCCATGAAATTAGTTAGCACCACATATATATAGACTAACTTATCATATCATTATTGTATAAATTGTGGAATAAACAATCCAAAACTAATTAATACTTGTAACCATATACATAATAAAATAATGAAACAATCCTACCAAACGATCTTAATATAATCTATGTTTATGCTATAAAAAAGTAAACATTAAATCCAATGGACAATTTAAGTGAAGATCCCAAGAAAAAAAACACAGAGAGATACATCAACTTGTCCTTCATATCATGAAAAATTCAAATTCCATTAAAAAAAAAAAACTATAACAATAATTAGAGAAACAAAAAAGGTTCTTTCACTTTTATTGAACAATTTTCCTCATCTAAATTATTCCATCTAACAACCTTTAGAAGAATGACTTCATCTGAAACTCCAATCAAATACCTCTTTGTTAATCTCTTGCAAATTCCACAAAGAATACACCTTATATGCCTTTGAGCCAAGAAATTAGCAGTATGTACTAATTTATCACATTTTCTACAAAGAAATGCATTATCTGCTTCACAATATACATAGGCTTCTGATTTACAAAGTTCACAAACAATAATATTGTCTTGCTCTATTTTTTCTTCTTCTATTTCTCTTCTTCCATTGCACATCTTTCTAAGTTTTTTTTTTTTTTGGGAGGAAATGAAATAATTTCTAAGATATGAGTGAAGAAAATGGCAAAGGGGGTATTTATAGAGTGTTTTATTAGGAGTTTAGGGTGTGTTTGCTTATTCACATGAAATTCATTGTCATTGGAAGAAAATATAATATTGACACTTGTCCTTGTTATATGAAAAGTAGTGTGGGGGACGAATTTAAAAATTTAAAATTTATTAATTTTTAAAAAATATATTATTCTCTTTATTTTGAAGTAAGTGAATTGTTGAAGTATTTTTTATAGTTTAAATTAATTTAATTGTTTAATTTTTAAAATAAGTTTAGAATTTTTATCTAATTTTATCCTTCAATTGAATTTTCTATGTGATTAGTTCAAGAAATTTTAATTGCTTAATTAGTATTGGACTAAATTATGATGAGAGTTTAGCTATTCTAAAAAGTAATTTAATAATAATAAAAAATAGTAAAAACGGAAAATAATGTCTAATTAATGTCTTAATATTCCAACAATTCACTTATTTTGAAATGAAAAGACTATAAAAATAAATATTCAATTTTGATCTCAGTCTATAAATAAATACACTAACTTTAAATTGTGCCGCATAATTTAAGACAATCTACATGCACCCCTAAATGTCACTTGTCTAATAGAAATTATGCAAGAAAGTTAATTATATTTTTAGTTTTTTTTAAATAATAGAAATGTTACTTTATTTTTGTTATTTCATACATATTATTACTTTTCTTTATTTTATAACAAAAGAAAAATCACTATTTCTGTTATTTTACCTATAAAGTCATCAAGTCTTTTACCAGTTAGCCGACATAGCAATATTTTATCGTTGCTTTGCACACCTCCGTTACTCTTTAGGAGGCATCCGCCCTAGATAAACTACCCACCTCGCAGTGTCCCGCCTCCCCCCGAATAATCGGTGTGGCGGTTAGGCATCTTAGACGAAAGAGAAATCACTTATTTCACTTCAATTAAAAATAATAATACCCATTTTATTTTTTTACTAATAAACCCAAACCTAAAAACCCTACCTGTTTTTCTAATCTATATTTATAGAGTTTTTTCCCCATGAAATTCATTGGAAAGAAAACATTGACACTATATAGGACTTGAGGGTCACTGTTTAGCTATTTTTGAATAATTTTCATGCACTTATTTGTTCTTTATTTTATTAATTAAACTGAGCTAAGTAAATTATGAGAGTTCTTAAGTATAGTTTATAATTGCAATATTTTAAAGCACTTTCTTAACCATGCATGTGGATCGACAAGACAAAGGGTTGTAATCAAAATTATTAAAGAGAGAATTAGTGAACACCAAAAAATTATGATAAATATTGTTTCATTCTTAATTAAAGATTTTGAATTTGAGAACTATAATCGAATGGAGTTGCTTTTGGTTGAAAATACTTTATTTTTTAAAGTGAAATTTTTTGACACTAATTCAAATTAGTCTGAGTTTAAAATAATTCCCACAAATTAAAGAAAGAAAAAGACAAAAGGGCTTGTGGTGTACATTGCTCAAACAGATCAAATAGTTTCAATTATTGGTATTATTGTTCGTTTTAATTAGACCTTATAATCTTGAACCAAATATCAATTTTTGTCATTGTCTTTTGGGAAAACACAAATTAATTGTGTAATACAGACCAAAAAAACATAAATATAGCAGAAAAATGAAACAAATAGTACGTGTTTATTTTTTCTATTTTGATGTATTATTCTAACCTTCATAACTCGATATAATTCAAAAGAAAAAACATTTTTTAAAGAAAAAAAACGTTTAAATTGTACAAAAATTTGCAAATTTTTGCCCGTCTATAATTACATATTTTGTACTTACGTAATTATAACACATAAGCTTGTTAAGAAAAACAAAATTAAATTAAAACTAAAAAGTATCCAAACTTATACAGTTTAAACTACAAATTTAACTCGTACATTAATTTTAACCCAATAAATCAAATATCTATCAACAAAAGTATATTCACTAAATAATTCTCACAATATTTAATCTCATATTATAATATTGGTGGAAATTTTATAAATCGATTTAGAACTAGGATCTTGATCTTAGTATATATTATTTATATATACAGTATATGTATATATATATATATATATAAGTCGAGGGTTTATTAGAAACACGGAAATAATCTATGTAGAAATAAGATGTACATATACTATCCTCTCTAAATTTTTTGTGTAGAATTATATTACATAATGTTGGTACTGTATATATAAATATTATATACTAAGATCAAGATTAATCAAATTCAAAGAGGCCAAATTCGTAAATTAGGCTGAGTCCAACTAATTAGAAGAAAAATGATATTAAAAATAATAATAAAAGATTACTTGGTTAAGGCATGAAACTTTAATAGATTCTAGAGGATATGTTATGATTTTATTTTTATTTTTGTTGTGCAAGTTGTTACAAAGTCAATTTTGGTTTACAAAAAATGATATATTTGTATGGCCAAAAATTAAAGCTTTATTTCAAAAACTATGGAAACCCACAAAATGATTTCATAGAGTCCACATACATAAATGTACCCACAGAAATTATGATTTTTTTTTTCTTTGGTTAAGTTGATTTGACCTATTTCTATAAATTCTGATTAATTGTACAATAATAGAACATTATGTATCATTTTATGTCACAGTATTTATTTAGTAGTAATAGACTAAATTAGAATGACAGCATTTTATATTTAAATATAATTTATTTTCCTCAAATTTATCCTTAATAATGTACTATTTGTTTTAGTTTATGTAATACATTTCCCCTTTTATTTTAATAAAAAAATAATATATTTTTATATTTGAAAATAATTTTTTTATTCTTTTCATTTCATCCTTAATAATTTTTTTATAGTTATACAAATGTATGATATTTATAAGGTCTTGAAATTTCAAAAGTTAATAGTCGCACAAATGGTATAATATAGTTAAATTATAAGTTTCAAAATAGTCATTTCTTTCTTTATATATATAGGCATGCAGTCCCAATTGCAATAACAAATATAAAATTAAAAATAATTGAGTATTATCATATATGAAATTCAGAATTTGTCATCGACAATAGCAAAAGCACCTTATACTAATGAATTTGTCAAATTAAATGAATTTTTTTATCAAAAAATTATACCAGACATTTAGCTAGATCAAAATTTAGCTATACATGCATTATTATGTGATATTTCTTAATAAAATTTTCACTCTCATCGTGATCACGAAAAGGAGTATATATTCGTTTGAAACTTGTATGGTTGTTGAATGGGTACGTGTGATATGTAGGGTCCTTTTCTGAAAGTACATAGACTTGGATTATTAAAGAAGACTTTGATATTATTTTTGTGGTCGTAATTTTAAAATTGGTCCACTGTTGTTGTGATGGGATTTATCTGTTATTGATGTCTCACCAGAATTATATCTCACTATACTTTAGATTTTAGAATCCAAGGTTTAAAACTAGCCAAGTGGATAGTCTAAACATGTATAGTATTTTAGAGTTTAGACCCTTTTGATTTATTGGTTTTTTGGGTGGAAGCATTTTATACTTTGGCACATTTGATTGTGAGATAAAAAATTTTTTTTGTTTCCCACCTGGTATCCGAAGCCCACATTAGAGCTCCGACTAAATCTGGATCGTGCTCTGCAAGACCCATTCGGGGGTGGCGCTTCCAATCGGATTTTCTCCATACCCAAGGTCGTACTTGGCACAGTTTAAGGGTGAAACACTCCCACCAATGCACCACAACTCATGTTGGTGAGATAAAATAATTATACTCTTGGGTTTGTTTGGTATATATATATATATATAAATAAGCGATAAAAAATTATTTTGTAATATTATGAATTTTTATCAAATTTTGGTTTGTCTAGATATATGTATTTCAGAATATGTATGATTAAAATTAAATATAATTTGTTCTAAATATATTGTATTCAAGTGAATTCATGTGTATTTAGAATACATAGCGAGTCTCGATCGCCTCCCTTTCATTTCATTCCCTTTCTCCCATATATCTAGTATCTTAGATGTACGTATGAATCACAGGATAATCATACATCTTGTTTATTAGACATATATGCATCTATATATATATATATATATATATATATATATATATATATATATATCAATTTTTCAATTCTATTATTATTATTTATTGTTTCCTTTATAATTTGATTAATATATTATTTGTTGTTACTTCTTTTTCTATTTTACTTTATGATTTTGTTTTACTACTATTAGTAATTTTTCTTAATAGTTAATTTTGATATATTTTACTTAAATTGAGTATCTATTATAAAAACGTTTTTTTCATTCTCATAAAATAAAAATACGACTGCTTATAATAAATAATTTTGTTGTCGTTGTTGTTGAATGAATAAAATAAAAGTATGATATGGACTGTGTGGTGTTTTCTTTACGTTCATTATTAGTGCTATGTCATCTATTGATCTGTGACCCTCGTGTTCGAAAATAAGATGGTTTGGATTTTAAAGCAAATATCCTTTTTAGAATTAATAGAACTCTTGGATGTTTGATAGACTATATAAGAATTATGTTAAATATAGCGTATTAATTATATTAAAATTAATAATATTAAGAAGTTATATTTAGATTTGTATTTTCTTATTCATTGTTTGATTTAATGTATTGCTTTGACTATATTTATTCATGTATTAATAGCTTTTATATTACTCATATCATGATTTATCATGTATAAGTTATACATAAATTGGAAATTCTATACTTGTTCGCCCGACTTTTGACATGACACACTTTTAAGAAAATAATAATTGACATAGTGAGATTACTATTTAATTCTTATTAATTGATAGAATTCCAAAGTCAATTTACTCATTAAAGAGGTTCTACTTTTTTCAAAAATACTAAGGGGTCGTTTGGTACAAAGATCAATAATGCATGGATTAGTAATGCAGAGATTAGTAATGCAGGGATTGGTAATGCATGAATTAGTAATGCATGGATTATTTTTATCAAGTGTTTGGTTCATTGCTTCTTACCTAGTTTTGTGTGTGCTTTAAAACTCTACAAAAAAGAAAAAGGCTTTCCAATTATACCCTTGAGTTATTATGGGATTTTCTATTTCATGTAATTGGGTCAAGGTAAATAATTGACGGACAATATTATTTTTTTATAGCATTTTAACTAGCTAGGAGAATAAAAATTTTATTGTCATGTTCACTATTTTCTCACTTAAATTATTTGAGAGTAAATAATTGTCATCTTAATAAATTAGAGTTAATTTCTCAAAAGGTCACACAACTATAATAATTTATAGAGAAAATTTATTGAACTTTGTTTTGTATCAATAAATAAATAAAAAATCTCTTTATCATAAAAATAAAAAAAATAAAAAAAATATAGCAAAATAAATTAAACTATTTTTATACTCGAGATGTTTATATATATATATATACACTATTGTTTTAGACTACTTGTGTAATGTTTAATGGACTTCCATTAAGAGGCAATATTTGACTTATGAATTATTCTTAAATTCATACATCAACATTAGCATATTAGTCGGATTATAATATTTTATATTAATAATAAATAAATTAAATAACTCATATTTTAGAAACAAAAATTATATCTAAATAATAAAATTTGCAAGCTAATTTACTTAAATAAATTTATTAGTATAAATATAAAACATAAAATCAAGAAAATAAACAAAATGATTAAAAGGATTTGAGGGGTATTTTTGTCTTTACCTAGATTAGTCCCATGGTATTAGAACTAATACCACCAAATGGAAGGTATTAGTTATACACCCTATAATACCATGTAGGGTGTATAACTAATCCATGGATTGATTATACATAGATCCAAAATTCCTACCAAACATAGTACTAAATAATACCGTAATACTTGGACTATTTCTCCTAATACTCCCTACCAAACGACCCCTAACTCTTTAAATAAATTGAGGGTATAATAGGAAAAAAAATATTGTCATTTATTGATTTGTCAAAAATAACAAATAAAATGGGACAAGTAAAAAGTCAAAATTAGACAAGTAAAAAGAGACAGAGGGAGTATGTAGGGTCGATTGGTTGGGAACAAAGTTATTCAAAATTAAAAATCCAGAGATTAACTATCATGAGATAACTTATCCCACCATGTCTAAAAGATAACTTATTATTCCATCATTATGATATAAATGGTGGGATAGTTATCCTAAACTTGACGACCAAATTAACAAGACACCAAAATTTTATCACTAGACTATTTTTTTATTCCAAAACTATTTATTTTTATCTCTCACACCAAACGAGCTCTGTATGTTTGGTAGTTCGATAACTGATTTAAAGATAAGTTAAATATAAATTAAATTCTATATAAGTAATATCATATTTAATTGTTGTTTAGAAGATAAGTTATTCATGTATAAAATTCATATGATATTCTGCTTGTAATTTAAAAATTCTTATAATTAATTAAAGGGAAAATTTATACTACTTAATTAGTCATCATAGCTATAGTTTGCAATAATTACCACCCGTGACTAACATTAACCATTAATTACGTGGGCTGACTTCGAGTTTGTATAATTAGCCACGTCGTATAATTCGTCACATTTGTATAATTCACAACTTATAATTCTTCTTTTGATTTGTATTTGTATATGACAATAATTTCCTTTGATTTTCGGTTTCATCACCATATACATTCAATCTTTTTGTGTATAACTTTTTAAAGTTTGTATAAACGTGTAGTTTTCGAATTTTGTATAATATAATTTATATAATGTAATTTGTATAATATAATTTGTATAACTGATTAAAGTTCATATGTTTATGTTTGTATCAATTCGTTATTTCAAGTTTTATCATAATTGTATAATTTCATACTTTATATTACTCAATTTACAAAAACATGCAAATTATACAAACGTACCCACGAATTATACAAACGAGGTGCGAATTATATAAATTATTGTCCTCGCTCGCCTCTCTCCTCCCTCTCCCAATCTCGCTCGCCAGATATGCAAATACATATGTATACAGTTACAAATATATCATTATTTAACCGATATACATATACAATTCGCCTCTCTGCCCTCTCTCGCTCGCCTCTCCCCTCCCTCTCCCAATCTCGCTCACCACTTTCCTCCCTATAACATGTAGCTACAAATCGTAATTAGCAAACTATAGCTATGAAGAGTAATTAAGCTATTTTTTGAGTGGCTATATGCAAAGATTCCCCATTATTAAACGATGCAAAATTTTATATTTAAATCATTAAATCCAACCTAAATATAATATATAAATTCCCTCGTAACTAAGTTATGAGGGAAAAAAACAACATTTTTAAAAAGTTGGGGCGGAAAGGGAAAATGGGGAAAAAATTACAAGATAGAAAATCAAATCTTTATCAATACGATAAAATCCCATATTATCAATCGAATGATCTACTAAAATTTTTCCAATCAAATATATGAGAAACAATTTTAGTAATTAAAAAGCAAATAGATTGATTTTGTGAAGCCAAATTTGATGGCTCATTTGAAGCTGGACTTTAGTTTCACTCGTAGGGTTATTTGAATATTTGTTGCTATTTTGTGATGATTTTTAATTCTTAATTTTTGAGATAAATAACTTTTTCACATACTATAAGTTTATATTTTCACCTAAAAATAATTTATAAATTATGATTTGAATTCTTAAAGAAGTTATGTTTTTAATTTGTTTGACGTAAAGTTTGACCTTAAAAGACAAAAATTAAATTACAGCTCATTTATTAAAGATATCTAATAAATGACTAACCTTGAGTTTTATAACATTTAATATTCATGGTCAATGAAACAAAAGAGTTCAAAGGCAAAAAGTATTGTAATGACATTTTTGTCTTACCAATTAGAAAATGTAATGTATTAAAATCTGATTCCTTAATTTAAGGCAAATTTGGTAAACTAATTGTTTTCCTCTCACAAAAAAAGGAAATTTAAACTGATTTTCTAGTTCTAAATGATAAATTATCTTTCTTAATTTAAGTCAAGTTTGGTACATTATTTATAAAATTAAATAGTTTGAGATCTAGAAAATCTAAAATATTTCAATGGTATTTTAGATTGTGTATTGTCATATAATTTTAATGGTATTGTTTAATTTGGTCAATTAACTATTAAGTGGGGTCCATATTTACTTGGAAGTAAGAATCACACCAACCTATAAATTATTCACGCACTCTGTAGAATTGAAGTGCATCTCTCAGTTTTATCGCCATTTTCTGAATAAATCAAGTAATTGAACTTGACCTTTTTTTCCAGAATTTGTTAGGGCTTTCTTTCTCACTACAGCTATAAGCATGACTAACAACGATTCTTTACATATTATGTTCTTACGAGCGTTGAGTTCTCACCCTACTCTTCTTCAATGCCCTCTATGTAATGAAATCGGTCGTAGTAATGACGAATTCATGAGTCATTTCCAATCCCATCCTATGCGCCAACAAGTGATACATCTAGCACAAGGTTTTAGCACATTAGGTATAACATCAACTCTTGTTTTACCACCAGAGCGATTGAAAAGATCCACCAGAGCAGAGAGGGTTATGCCCCAAATAACACCGCCTCCACCTCTGCCTTCATCATCACCACCACCACAACGGTCTTATCCAATCAGAGGTAACAATGATGGTGAAAGCGTGAATGCAAGTTCAATAGGTATCGACCTAAATGAAATTCCTTCTGAGTCCACAAGCTCTCAAGATGTTCCTATTCAAAATACATTTAGCGGATCTCATTTGACCAACACCGATGACGAAACAAATGATGAGTTAGATCTAAATTTAAGGCTATGAAATCAAATGTATCGTTTTTCATGTTGTTTTATTTTCTTCGTCTACATTGTCCAAATCATAATTGTTCAAAATACTTTTTAACAAACGTGCTATATGAAGTATTGTGGCATCAAAGGGTACCTAGACCTCAAGTGATATGTCGCCAAATTTAGCAAGAATGCAAAGTGAGATATATATATAGTGCACCAAAGAAACAAACATGTACACATATAATATGGATAGAGGGTATACTAGCTAAAGTAGATAAATAGATAAAGAAGGGACATAGGTGGTCTTGTCTGTTTTGATTTCTCAAAAGAATAGTTGTAACAAAACATGTACTACTCGATGTGACAATTGGTGACATCAATATAACAGTTTGTTCGACAAAAAAAAGTTATTTTACCCATATTGTTACATATATTACAAGTCATAAGAATATTGGAGTTCTTCGCTATATGTAAATGTGATTAAGATAGTAAAGGATTTAGCACTAATTAAATTAATCCAAACACCTTTACAATATTTGATTCTTTTATTTTAAAACTAACTGAAATGCGAGTAAAGTGATCAAGGCCTCACAGGCAAAGGAGAACACAAAAAATATATAAATGAATTATATCAAGAGATGATCCATTACAAACAATTATTCTTTTTTTTTTTTTTTTGAATGATAACACTTTATTAATTGCCTCAACTATACAAAGTTTCAATAAATTTATATCAACTAGATCATATGGTATACCTACTAGGTATTCGTACCATACTCTATCCAACTATATCAAAAGAAATCTATATATCCTACCACATTTGTTAGTATATTTGTGTAGAGTCATTTTATCTAGTCGGTGCTTTGCTCAAGCTCCCTTGGTGCCTTGTCGATTTGCTCTCAATTGCTGATGGTTGCACTACATGCTTCACCCATTAACCAGTTTGCTCCTCCACCATTAATGAAACTCATCAACTCGGTTGTTGATAGATCACTTCTGTAGGTAAATCGTCTAAACTTCTACTAGCTACATATTTGAGTAAAGATGCCTCTCTATGTCTCCTTATGTATTGTTGTAGTGTGTCGGGTTGCTATCGTCACCGTTCTAGAGTTAGTCGGGTTCGGTTTCTTAGATCTAAATCACGACGAGGTTGAACCTCATGTGAGGTTAATACTATCGTTGATATTTAAATCTATAAAAATATACGAACTATTATTGTTGAAGGTGCATGAATCCGCTCATTGGTACTTTTTTAGATTTGTTAGGGTCTCGGGTACCTTGTTTACCTCATCTCTCAATAAACTTCAATTGTACCAAGTATTGGCAAAGCCTGATATTTTGGCGCAATACCCGAATGTCTCACTTTGTCGATCATGATGGAGCCGAGTAAAGAAGCTTAGCAACACAAAATTAGAAGAAGCTACAAAGTCGATGCACGATCAACTTAGTGAATCCCCCTACTCGCCGACAATGATCTTTTGACGTCCAAGAAACTTGAACTTGCACGACGCATAGCCTCTTTGGGGCATGGTTACCGTTTCCATCTTTGTAGTAAGCGACCCTATCGCCTAGGTGCATGATGATATAACCATATGAAATTTCTTCAGACTTTGTTATTTGCATTCTAGAGAAATGACTAATGTTAACTATCCACTTCCTTTCATATAATTAAAATTCTGCATCAAATGAAATGAAACGTTGATGAATTGCTAGTTAATCTGTACACCTTCCTTCTTATATGAGGAGTGCCAATTTTGTCAAGGTTAATGATTCTTTAGACTTCACTTGGTAATTCTTGGAATTGATTATATTGAAAGAGTATTGCCTTCCCTGAGGGAATGTTGTACTCTTGCTGACCCAATCCTCATTAGTTCATCGATAGTGTTTACCTCCAAACCCAAATTTCAAGGAACCTCCCACCTCCCTTCTATGATATTAACCATTGCAAGAGAATCTGTCTCTACCAATACATTAGCAAATCTATTCTCCTTACAGAACATCAATCCCTCTCTAATAGCTCCTACTTCTGTCACTAAATTAGTAGAATCAATCATTTTAACTCCTTTAGCATCCAAAAAGTTCTCATTTTGATCTCTAATGCAAAATGTTGCAGAGCTAGGCTTAGGATTCCCCTTAAAAGCTCCATCAGTGTTGCATTTTAGCCAACCAGTAGGAGGAGGGACCCATCTAACACTCTTACTGATGTGGTTAGCCTTGTATCCCTCCAGAGATGCTATTAACAATGACCAATTATTGGAACTAAAATCCCGTTAAATCTCTCTTTAAGCGATTTCAAGACAAAAGATAATGATCTCCCATTCAACTTTACCAACTGAATAAGAACCTCCATGAAGGATAATATTTCTCCTTTACCATAGAAACCATAGAATCACCATAGGTACAACTTAAAATACCACATGTAATCTTGAATTTCCACTTTCACCCCATCGTTTCTTCACCGATTGCTTCAATTGAACAATTGAGCCGCCAAGCCGTTGCTCGCCAATATGATCCATACAGTAGCCACAATTTCACCTTTTAGAAATAAATTCTTAGTGGTTGCTCTCTCCGGAATAGCACAACATCTACAAAATTGAGAAATATTATGATTCCATGAATGTATGATAGCAGCTACAAGAACCTTACCTTGTATGAACCAAGGCTATCTCATCTAGCTGCCATTGATGGATCAAATCATTCTAAAAAAGCAATATGCTTAATGGGGCACAACCTTATAAGGAACATAGGAACTTGCTGGCTATTGAAACTATCCTAACTTTTTTAACGGGAACTGAGTTGACTTGCTAGGGGTAAGGCTGAGGATCCAGCATCCCAACCTAAATTAGAGGGGATCTCCAATTCAAAGCATGGCTACTAATATTAAGGAAGGCTCCTTTCCATATCGGGGAGAGTCTAAAATAGTGTTTTGAAATTCATCGATATCGGAGTACAAATTTTTCAAGTACTCCAAATTCTCCAACAGTGAAAGGAGATTTTAAAAGTTAATCCTTTTATCCATAAAAGTTTCAAATCATCATTGATATCTTCTCTCTGCTTCAATAATTCCCAAGTGTTTTTAACACTAAATTTTTTAGTGCTAGTTTTAGTCAACCAAGATTTATCACCTTGTCCGCTAAGCTTAACATTACCCAAATTCAGCATGACATGATTCACCACACACTCTGGAACATAATTCTTCATACTTGCAAAGTCCCATCCGTCGCTTGTTAGAAATTCTTCAACATCTCTCATAGAATGACATGTTTGACTCACTGAAGGATATAAATGAAGAGGTCCTAAAGTAGATCAATTGTCATACCATATAGTAGAAGTACCCCCTTTGGTTCCCACCATAAGTGTTGCTCTATCATCTCCCTATTCTCTAGCATATGTTTCCAGCTTTGAGAGCCCGCTGTCACGCCCCGAGCCTATACCATGGGCGGGATTGTCACTCGAAGACCATTGTTGGCCCAATCGAATCCTTAGCCTGACTTACTTACTCAATGGAAAACTTAAAACATAAGAATAGTCTAAATAAAGAACTTGTGAAATAAACTTAGAATGTCTCAAAAGGAGCATTCAGCTGGCCAAAATGACTACTCAAGTCTCGTAGCAAAACATCTGAAATACAAAGCTAAAAAACTCATAACTAACTATCTGACTATCTATGAAGCCTCTAAAACAACTGAGATGGATGTTGGGACAAACCCACAACATCCTAATGATCTGAAAATAAAAATGAAAGCAACAAAAGGAGTCCTCCGGAATGCAATGAGGCTCACTAACAGACTCTGAACTGCTCACTGGATCAACGGTGCGCTGGATACGGATCCTAGTTACCTTTGTCTGCATTATAATAAGATGTAGGCCAACTGGCATCAGTACATTGAATGTACGAGTATGCAAATTGGAATGCTAAAACAAGATAGGCTTGAAAAGAATCTGAAAGGAAACTGAAGAACTTACCTGGCTCAACTCAACTTAACTCAACATAATTGAACTCATTTTAATGTAAAGTAGTTTAAAACAAGTGCAATATAAAGAAAAGTTGTTTAAAACATGATGTCAACTTTATGTGTATGCAAATATACAAATAACTCTGAGATGTATGTAAAAATACAAATAAACTGATGTATATACAAATACAAGGTACTGTTGTGGGAGTTTCTCTAACCGACAACCATCACATAAGAGCTATTGTGATGATACATTAATCTCCCTCACTCTGCCAGCGCATCCTATACCTTGCCAATGGCATAAGAACTGAACTACTAAGTGGATCCACTAGTCTATGCGAAAATGATTCATCTAAAAAGCATGACCCTTTTCTACCCATGATGGCTACATGGTTTATGGAGACGTGAGTTATTTGAACTCAAGTTCGTCCCCATATCAGTGTTCAATACTACTCCCAAAATATGATACTAGCTCTTTATGTTTAAAAATATACTTCTTTCTGTGATTTAAGATTAGTGCTAAAAAACTTAGCTTAAAGACTATCTTGGAAATCAAAGTTTCCTCTGTTGCTTCATTTAGAAAGCGATTACTCTATTCTAAAAACTAGCCCGAAGGCTTTTTGGAAATCTTAGTTTCCGTTCTTATTTAAATGTGAAAACATCTTGAAAAGACTGTGAGAACTTCTTAGACTTGGCTCTTAACTTTCCTTGACTTGGATCCTAACTTTCCTTGAATAGGATTATGGATTCAAGGTTCATGATCTCATGTTTATGGATGATTTCATGATGTTTAGATGTACTTTAGAGTGTTGGAATCAACTAGAAAACATAAGTACATTGCTAAGGAACAAGTACGAAAAGATGGGGGAAGAATGGGAAGAACTGGCGTCCCTGGCGCTTTGAGAGGCACGGGGCGCCAACCCTCAACATTCAGAGAACAAGTTAAGGCGCACTGGATGGCGCGTCGCCCCAGAGCCCCACATTCAGGGACTACTTTGGGGCGCGCTGGATGGCGCGACTCCCCCCTCCCTTTCCCAGGTGTTTGACAACTTTTCTTCTCCATTTTTCAACTCTAAACCTTCTAAACTTCAATGGTTCTTTCCCCAAACAGTTAGGTTCATTTATACCCTCAATACATGATAGATTCAAACCAAAATTACACCTGGAAACATGAATCAAATCGCAAGAAACATCAACAAACCAACCCACAAGAATTCAAACTAATTTCGTCAAGAACTCAAAGGATTTGCTTTCAAATCACACATATTTCGCTGAATTGAATCATGATTGGCGCGTGGGTGAACTAAACCAATGCTATGTGATCTCACATACCTTTTAGGGATCACCCCCGACGAAATCGACAAGCTACCCTTGACGAAATCGACGAATCTTAGACGTTCTTCTCCTTTCTCCTTTTTTCTCCTATTCTCCAAGCCCCAACGTAAAATTAACTTTTCTAAAACTGACTAAAATCTGAATTTACCCCAATTAAACTCCTAAAAATGAATTAGAATAATTAGTTAAGGAAAAGACTAAATTATCCTTCCAAAATCCGGAATAGACTTTCCTTAATCCAACATCCCAACTTTCAAAGGGCATAACTTACTCATACAAACTCGGAATCGCACAAACTCGGCGGCGTTGGAAAGATCATTCCAAGAGATTTCTAACCATATCTGGAAGTACACCTAACTCATCCTGAGATAGGAGTTATGGTCGTTTGAAGTTGACCAAAACTCAAGTTTTCCTACCTTAAACAAATTTCCAAATATTCATTCTTTCCAAAAATGACTATTTCCAATTATTAGCTTATTCCTAGTTATTTCAAATTGCGAGATATTACAATTTCTCCCCCTTGGGAATATTCGCCCTCGAATGAGATTACTCTTACTAGGCTCGGGGTGTAACATCAAGTTCAAACACCCAACAAGCAATTGCAAACAAACAACATGCTCACTCATAATTTAAAGAGTACTAAAAAGAGAATTAGTACTTTGGTCTGAATTTTCCCCGAACTCAAAGAGATGTGGATATATTTTCTTCATATTCTCTTCAGCTTCCCAAGTAGCTTCCCCAACAAATTGGTTCCTCCAAAGGACTTTGACTGATGTTACTTCCTTAGTCCTCAACTTGCGAACTTGGCGATCTAGAATTTGAACCGGAATCTCTTCATAAGATAGGCTATCCTTGATCCCAATATCTTCAGTTGGTATGATCAATGACATATCGCTCATGCACTTCTTCAACATAGAGATGTGAAACATTAGATGAACCACGACTAACTATTGTGGTAGCTCTAACTCATAAGCTACATTGCCGATCTTCTTGGATATTCGATAAGGCCTAATATACCGGGGACTAAGTTTTCCATTCTTACCAAACCTCATAACACCTTTCATGGTGAAACTTTTAAATATACCCAATCATCCACTTCGAACTCTAACGCCCTTCTCCTAATATCAGTGTAGGATTTCTAACAACTATGTGCCGTTTTCAACCTCTCTTGAATCACTTTCACCTTCTCCATAGCTTGATGAACTAAATCTGGTCCTATCAACCCTGCTTCACCAACTACAAACCATCCAATAAGAGATATGCATCTTCTCCCATAAAGAGCTTTATAAGGAGTCATTTGGATGCTAGAGTGGTAACTATTGTTTTAAGCAAACTCAATGAGAGGTAGATGATCATCCTAATTCCCTTTGAAATCAATCACACAAGCCCTCAACATATTTTCTAAGGTCTGAATAGTGCGCTTTGCTTGCCTATCTGTCTGAGGACGAAAGGCAGTACTTAAGTTCACCTTTGAACCCAAGCCTTTTTGGAATGACTTCCAAAACTGTGCAGTAAATTGCGCACCTCTGTCTGAAATAATGGAGACCGAAACCCCATGAAGTCTTACCACCTCTTGAAGATACAACTTAGCATAATCTTCTACCGAATGAGTAGTCTTTATCGGCAAAAAGTGGGCTGATTTTGTCATTCTGTCGACAATCACCCAAATAGAATCATGCTGCCTGCGAGACCTTGGTAAACCTGTGACGAAGTCCATATTAATCATCTCCCATTTACATTCCGGAAGTTCTATACTCTGAGCCAAACCACCGGGCCTTTGGTGCTCTACTTTAATTTGTTAGCAATTTGGACACTTAGCAATAAATTTTGCATTGCCCTTCTTCATACCGATATTACACCCGGAAACATAAATCAAATCGCAAGCAACTTCAACAAAACAACCCACAAGAATTCAAACGAATTTCGTCAAGAACTCAAAGGATTTACTTTCAAATCACACATATTTCGTTGAATTGAATCATGATTGGCGCGTGGGTGAAATAACCCAACGCTATGTGATCTCACATACCTTTTAAGGATCACCCCCGAAGAAATCCACAAGCTACCCTTGACGAAATCGACGAATCTTGGACGTTCTTCTCCTTTCTCCTCTTTTGTCCTCTTCTCCAAGCCCTAGCGTAAATTAACTTTTCTTAAACTGACTAAAATCTAACTTTACCCCAATTAAACTCCTAAAAATGAATTAGAATAATTAGGTAAGGAAAAGAGTAAATTACCCTTCCAAAATCCGGATTAGACTTTCCTTAATCCAACAACCCAACTTCCAAAGGGCATAACTTACTCATACGAACTTAGAATCACTCAAACTTGGCGGCGTTAGAAAGATCATTCCAAGAGATTTCCAACCATATCTGGAAGTACACCTAACTCATCCTGAGCTAAGAGTTATGGTTGTTTGAACTTGATCAAAACTCAACTTTTCCTAATTTAAACAAATTTCCAGATTTTCATTCTTTCCAAAAATGACTATTTCCATTTATTAGCTTCTTCCTAGTTATTTCAAGTTGCGAGATGTTACACCGCCTTTCCATTCAACAAGAGTAGAAATTTTCTTCTTGCAATATTTTTTCTAGAGAAAATTGGACCACAAATTATTTTGTGTCCTAAACCTCCACCACAACTTAGCATGCATGGCCCGAGAGACATCAAACATAAATCTAATACCAAGACCACCTTCCTTCTTTGAAAAGCAAACTTTATTCCAAGCAGACCAATGTTTGCTTCTGCCTGTTTCCTTATTACTCCAAAAAACCTAGCAAAAATTCTATAAAGTTCCTTAATCACACACGTAGGAGGGGTTATAACAGATAAGGTATAAATAAGGGTGCATTGAAGAACACTAGAAAGTAGAACCTCTTTACCACCATAAAAAAAGCATCTTTCCTTTCCATGCTTGAATTTTACCTTTCACTCTGTTCAACAATTTTGAATAATGTTCTTTCCTTTTCCTACCATGAGTAATGGAATATCCTAAATATTTCATAGGAAAAACTCCCTTCCTCGTGCTTGTGCTATGCTCCACTTCCTGAGAGATCCCTGCAGCTACATTATGATGTAAATAAAAGAAACTATTTTCTTTATTCAACTTCTGTCCTGATTGCTGCTCATATTCCTACAAAGTAACTAATTTTTTTTTCCAAATAATATGAATGAAAGAAACAAAGATAATGGTGTCAGCAACATAAGAGAGATGATTAATATTAGCACTCCACTTTGGCATCCCATATCCAACAAATTGGGGGTCATCAAATAGAGAGTTGAGAGCCATAGTAAGAACCTCTGCCGTTATAACAAAAAGAGTAGGAAACAGAGGGTCCCCTTGCTTCCCTCCCATTGTCGAATGAAAAAACCCATGAGATTGCCCATTGTGTAAAACTAAGTAATATTTGTTAGAAATCAGCCTCAAAATTATATCAACTAGAGTATTTGAAAATCCCATCTTCCTTGACACCTTCATCAAGAAAAAACAAGAAACTCTATCATAAGCGTTAGCCATATCCTATATATATATTTATTTATTTATTTATTGCATTACTTTAAAATATGTTTCAGATGTCCATAAGACACCACTACATCAGGTACAACACAACTTGGGAAGGCAGAATCTCAAGAAATCCTATTTATACAAGAAATAAAAATTTCAGCTAGATTATGGGCTAACACATTCCATGTTCGGGGAATATATATAATCTTGATTTTTTCAAAATACTTCATCAATCGCCAGAAGTCCTTCCAAATGGTCTCTATTTCCCAAGATGTCATCAAATTCTTTTGCAACATTTGTATGGCATTATTTGCATCTGACAATATGTGAACCTTTGACCAATCCTTTTGTTGTGCTCTTTCTACATCTTCCCGAATTGCTAGTGCTTCAACAGTTATGACCTTCCCTACAAATTGAATGGGGGAACCAAAGGCATGAAACAAATGACCACAACTATCTATAGCCGCCATTCCAATGCTTGCTTTTTCCTTCTCCATTTGTAGACCTGCATTTGTGAAAACAACAACCCCATCTCGGGCCAAAGTAATAGTTACATCATAAATCTTGTTAGGTATAGGATCCACAATTGTCGAATTTTGCACAACATCATCATATTCATGTAAATCAAATAAAGCCTTACTAACTATGTCATTAGGTTCATATGTACCACTAGTGAAGCATAATGAATTTCTCGCTTTCCACGTTTGCCATAAAAGAGAGACACTCAATCTTAGTAGCTCAATGAATTATGGATATTGACCAGTGTTACAAAATAAGTCATTCCACCATATTGCAAAATTCATAACATTTTCTAAGCCACAGACCCTACAAACATCACAATTTTGATGCAATCTCTTAGAAATATTTGCAATAGCAGGAAGGACATTAAGAATGCATTTTCTAAGAAAATGTTTGTATTTGTTTTTATTTTATTTTAAGTGACCATATAGCTATAAGTAGTTCTTCTATATCTAGCTAGAATCTATTAGATGATATTCCCTTGACCCTGGATCAATACCGAACAGCTACCCCGATATAATTTCTGATCTTGACCCAATATCCAATACTTGTCACCCACTTTAATTTGAGATCTGACTTCAACCTTGGACCTGACTCCAACCCATGTCCCTACTCCGAATTGGGTGTATCGACTAAAGTCAGGGCAAGGGTTCCTATATGGGTTGGGGCTAAAAGTTGGATCTTAAATTGAGGTCAAGGTTAAGTCCCTAGTCGGGGTAAGAATCGGGTCTCAAATCGAGGGTTGAATTTTGAGTTGGGGTCACATTCCAAGTTGTGATCCCACTGGGTCAAGTTTTGATTCATGGTCAGGTGTCGAGGCTATAGGCTCGAGCTTGATGGAGAGTAGAATATAGGTGGGTCTGAATGAAGGGTAGGGATGGGCAAAGGTAGAGGTCGGGGGTTGTATGGTGGAGGGGCAGGTGTTAAAGAGAATTTTGGAAAATATTTTTCCTTTTTTTTTAGTAGAATTTTTTTTTTTTTAAGGAAAACCTTTAAATCAATCAAATATAAAAATATTAAAAAATATAATTTCTAGAAAATGTTTTCTTTCGTATCAAACACACTATTTGTTCTTAGAAGCGTACGTACTTATTATCTTCATCATCATGAATTGTATCTTGTCTTCATCACCCCACCTGCTAAGTGCTCTAGTTTGTTTTTGAGTTAAATGTTAAATAAAAGAGTTGGAGGAGTTATTAGGGGAATTAAATATTTGCTAATCTCACATCAGTAAAACTAACAACCACCAACCAGACCTGACAAGTTATATCTTGTACTTCAGCACTTTATTAATGAAATTGTCTTCTTTCTTTTTTTTTTTAACGGTGATGTCTAGTTGTGCAAATATATCAAGTCAATACTACTAAAATAAATGAAATTAAAAGTATAACATAAGTTTTAAATTCAAAATAAAAAATTAACGTAATATTCTTATATCAAATTTCAACATGACGTGTACATATATCATTTAACAGAAAACAAAAACATAAATCTATAACCTTATTCAACATTGAATTTTTACTTAAATTTAAAAATGAAAATACTAACAAAAGTATGCTAATAAAAAAAATAATACAAAAATTATATGAAATCACAAGAAATAAAAGTTAGAAAATTAGAAGGAAATGAAATATAAATAATATTGCTATCCATATTGCTATATATCCATATTGCTCATACATATGTTGATATGATTCCTTTATTATATCGTGCCAAAGTATATAGTATTCTAGTATAATAAAACACGAATATTATTTAATATCGTTAAATAAATATCAATTATTATTTTATGCTACTAATAAAATATTTTAGTGTGTTTTCTATACCTAGCTACCACCTATCACCCAACTTTTCGACAAAACTCGAACCCTCTCACACGTATTGTTTACCAAATGTCACAATAATCGAATAAGTCAAAATTCTTTTGGAATTGAACTCAATTTTCAATATTAGATTAATCCACTAACATCACCACATGCACACTTCGTATTCATTCCGGCAAAAACAAATATTTAAAGTTAGAAGAAAGGAAATCGTTACGAGAGGCAGAGTGAGAATTTAAAAAAAAAATCAAATTGAACTACTAGTCCATTTATGTTACTAAGTTTTATCTATAGAATTTGGACTAAAATTATTAGGTAAGGCCGAAGTTGTTACATGTATTCTAACCAGGACCAGAGCTAGTGTGTGTACATTATAGATTCGGCCTCAATGGTGTAGCTACATTGGCTCTAGAGTGGTCACTTGAACACCCTTATATTTTACATGTAAAAAATAATATTTGTATATATACATCATAAAAAAAAATTAAAGACTATCTCCTAACTTTGGTTTGGGCGTAGATTGCGGGGTCTAAAAGGGTAGTAGTACTACTCTCAATCTTCAAAATCTCCCAACTTTTTATTCATATACCATATAGTATAACCAAATAACAATAAAACCCCACACAC
Organism: Solanum commersonii; assembly: GCA_029007595.1. Lineage (NCBI taxonomy): Eukaryota > Viridiplantae > Streptophyta > Magnoliopsida > Solanales > Solanaceae > Solanum > Solanum commersonii. The sequence goes on from JAJTWQ010000033.1 coordinate 2,014,192, forward strand.
CTAAAAAAAAAAAAAAAAAGATGCAATTTTTTCAAGTAAATAGCAAAACCCCATCTTGCCATGGCATCAAAAATCTTATTTTAATTTCTTGTTTTGCTTGCACAATTTATTTTCTATATCCATTCATTCTTGTTCCAAATTCCAATTTTCTTGATTATTCCTTTATATCATCCCATGATCAACAATTTGATTTATCATCACCAATTACTCTTCAAAATGTTGTTTTTGGAATTGCATCTAATTCAAAATCATGGTCAAAGAGAAAAGAATATGTTAAACTTTGGTGGAAGCCAAATGAAATGAGGGGTTGTGTATTTCTTGAAAAAAATTTGCCTAATAGTACAAATGATTCAATTTCTCTTCCTCCAATTTGTATTTCAAAGGATATTTCAAAATTCCCATATACAAATAAAGGTGGGAGTCCATCAGCAATTAGAGTGGCACGTGTCGTGTCAGAGACAATCGCGCTTAATCTTAATCATTCAGATGTGAAGTGGTTTGTTTTTGGAGATGATGACACTATTTTTTTCCAAGAAAATTTGGTCAAGACATTGTCTAAATATGACAATGGGCTTTGGTATTACATTGGGTCAAATTCAGAAAGTTTTATACAGAACAAATTTTTCTCATTTGATATGGCTTTTGGTGGTGCTGGTTTTGCTATAAGTTATCCATTAGCTAAAATTTTGGCTAGAGTTTTTGATTCATGTATAGAGAGATATCCACATCTTTATGGAAGTGATGGTAGAATTCATGCTTGTTTGACAGAACTTGGTATTACATTAACACATGAGCCAGGATTTCATCAGGTTCCATTGCTTTTTTCCTTCTTTTGTTTGGGTTTTAGAGGTGAAAGGGAAGCGGTGGAGCAACGTAAAGTTATTTCCATTTAGCCTATAGGTTACAATTTTGAGATGTGACACCTTCTTGAAGTGTGATTCTTTCTGGAACCTGTGTAAATCTGAGATGCTTTGTGCATCTTGCAGCTTTCTTTTGAATCTCAAAATTAATTTAATAGCATAATCAATTAATCATTTACCGATTATAATAATAAAATCATAATTTTTTTTCTCAAATTAAAGTAACTGAACTTTTCTTAATATTATTATAACATCATTTGGTGATGCATCAAAAGTGTAGGTCATAAAATATGAATGACTAGTCAAGTTCAGTTAGTTTAATGTAACAAAATTAGTTTTATGACTAGAACTCAATCAATTTAGTGCGGCTAGAAATTATATAAATGTCAGTGACTATACGTGAAATTAACCTTTTGATTTTTGTGGCAAAGCATATTGACACCAATTATCTTGTTCTGTTTTATGTTGAAATTGATATGTCTAGATGGATTTTCTTGGAAATGCATTTGGATTATTGGCTGCACATCCAATTAGACCTTTGGTATCACTACATCACATGGAGAAAATTGATCCAATTTTCCCTAACATGACAAGAATGAAGTCCCTGGAGCATTTGTACCATGTTGCAAATTTTGATCCACAAAGGATTTTGCAGCAAACAGTATGTTACGATCGACGATTTTCGTGGACGGTATCAGTGTCATGGGGCTATGTTGTACAAGTTTTCGAGCACAATGTACAATTGCCTGATGCGCAACGCGTGCAGGAGAGCTACTTGCCCTGGAAAAAGAATGCTTATGGTACACTTTATGAGTTTAATACAAGGAAATTTGAGGTTGATCCATGTAAAAGACAACTTGTTTATTTCTTGGATGAAGTGTCTGTGGGGGTTGATGGAATCAAGACAATTTACAAGAAGAAAGCATATGAGAATTGCACATTTACAAAGAATTCACCAAGGAAATTAGATGAAATCAGAGTGTTCTCTCACAAGTTAGAGCTTGACAAAAAGCAGGTATTTTATTGTACTTTCATTTTTAGTCTGTTTGAAAAACGAACACATTTTTAGACTTGGTAAATTTTTAACTCCACCATTCGCATTTTACCCCATTAAGGGGCAGAGCTAGAGAAGCGGAAGAGGGTTTATCCAAATCCCCTTCACTGTAGAGTGACATTCTCTTATAGCAATAACACGATAAATTTAAGACCATAAGATTCAAAATGACATTTTTGATGTGTTAGACACACTTTTAGTTAAAAACTACGAGATCTGGTAGTCTTATGTATATTTTTTAACTTCATGTCCAAATCAAAATAAGACACAACTTTTCGTGCCTATTATCATGACACTTATATTTTAATATTATTTTTAACATTTTGTTTAATGTGATATGCAGTTGGTAGCACCAAGAAGGCATTGTTGTGATATATTACCTTCTACATCTGATAAAGTGATGGAAATAGGGATAAGAGAATGCAAAGAAGATGAACTTATTTACATGCACAATTAGAGATAAAATTATTATTTTTCTTTGCTTGTGACATAATTTAGATAAAAACGATCCAGAGTCAGATAAATAAACAGGGATGTCATAATTTTTAGAATTGTTATTGTATTTGTATTAATTTTACTTAGTTTAGAATTATACTTTACTAAAGCAATTTAGAGAGCTATTAGGACTTTTTTCTTGATTATCTTGATCTCAACTTTGAAGGAAAGTTAAAGATTTTTTAAATCATCGTAAATAATTTTTATACTATTTTCAGTGGCGGAGCCAGCAATTTCATCAAGGGTGTTCAAGAATTTTTTTTTTAATAAGTGAGTTCAATGTTATTTGCTTAACCTAGTGATTCTACCATGAATGATCTCAACATTTGTCAATATCAAATATAAACAATCGAGTTTTTTTTCTTCTTTTTGATGCATTGATTTTATATGATAAAAATATATGATTATTGTTTTTAAAGTGAAATATTAATAGAACAAATGCATCTAGCTTTACGAAACATAAATCACCCCAGTAGAAAAAAAATTCTTAAAAAAGAAGAAGATAAAACGCATATATTGATTTTAGCCTTGGGTTTAAAGTTGTTAACATATATAAACACAAATAATGTAAAATGGTGGCTTTTTTGTTTTCACCATTCGAAAGTGCATTATATCCTAGATAAAAAGTAGAAATACATGATATCTAAATATTCAAAATTAAAATAATGTATTCATATATGTTACTCTATATTATTAAAATTGTAATATTAATAATTAAGAAACTTGAGGAACATAATAATGGTGTGTGAGGTTGTGTTCTACTCTTAAAATAAAACCAAAACAGTTGTGCGCTCACGGGATTCGAACTTGCGCACCTCAGGTGGAAATGAACACGCTTAACCACTGTGCCACGGAAGAACTTATGTCAAGGTTGTTCAACATTAATTATTTATCCTTTAAATCCATAATTTAACCTCTCTATTCGGTGTAATTTTCCGGCGAAGGATGGTCAGCTGGCTACCCTTGGATGGTTGTAGCTCCGCCACTGACTATTTCTATAGTTTAATATGTTGTAGCACGTTATTATTTTATTATTTATACTATTTCAGTAATTTAATATGTTGTAGCAAGTTATTTGCTTTATCATATCAGATTACTATAGTTAGTTCTACTTATTATGAATAATCACTTGTAATTATCTTTTAATTCGAACCAATTTGTAAGTGATTTGTCCCTTTTGATTTCTTCCAATTTTGAGTGTCCCTTTCGACATTTTCCTTTAAAAAGCAGTCATTTTGGCTTTGGGGCTCTGGGCTCCAAAAAAACGTATGTTCTATATAAAGTTGTGTCATATTCTATAAAAAAATTACTTTCTTCTTTCATGATGTGAAATTTATCGATCTTTCTCATCATATGTCCTCATCAGCCCGTCCTCCGTAATGAGCGTCACGTTATGCATAATTTGACTAGTATACAAACTTTATTATTTATGCACATGTACTATGTGTTGATAGGAAGTGGGAATATATTTCTAGTAATCCCACCTAGGACTGGCCTTCGTGTTGGGCCACCTAACACTGCTAATGTGTCCATAATCTATTAGCACTAATTAATTAAGTGCCAAAATTTTCTTGAAAATTGTAGCCAACTTTCACATCATGATATTCATTGACTCAAATATATCCACTTGTTTTCATTCATTCAGTCCTCCACTAAAAGATGTTGAAAGTTGAATAATGAAAATAACCGATCAGAATTGTGGTAGAGTATTAAATACTTCTTCATCCTTAATCAGAGGTTTCGAGTTCAAGTAGAATACGAAATCGTCTTTGTTAAAAAGCGCTTGACCCCGCAATATTGGACTTTCTAGCGAGAATTTAAATTTAGGAAGACTCCAATATAGATACCGAATATTGAATGAGAAATAAATAGAAAATAATGAAAAGCTAGTTCCTAGTATTAATTAATTCAACAATATGTGGACACGTAAAGTTTTCAAGGCAAAAATAAAAGTTAAAATATGTCCTACTTTAATTTGTCTTGGGCGAAAATTGCGGGTCTAAATGGTTTTGTAGGGAGTGAATCAAAAGTGTGTCCTTCCTTTGTCCCCGATAAAATTAGCTTACAAAAATATTATTTGTGTTCATTTGTACTTTTATTCTTATTTGTGCTAGTTTTTATTTAAATTCAATTTTAGGAGTAAGAATCAACGTACTTGAAGGGCAAATTGTACAATTACTTCTCATATGATTCATTCATTTATTAACTCAATTCATTTTTCGTAGTGAAGTTTCATCCATCATAACTCATGTGTTGATATGTAGTTCAAATTGATCCATGAAAACCTTGTCAAAATATTTTTAAAAATCACATATTTTGTTTGATATTTTAGATGTAATTATAATAAAGAAAATTTTGTTTTATTACGTATTTAAACTAATTATAAAAAACAAATTAAAACATAATAAGAACTAGACGAGTCCAATTATAGCTTGTGTTGACCCAACTAGTTTTAATCCAAATACTCCCTCCGCGCCATTTTATATGTCATCCCTTTCTATAAATAGTTGGTACCTAATACTTGTGATTTCATAAAATCACATATTTTGTTTGATATTTTAGATGTAATTATAATAAAGAAAATTTTGTTTTATTACGTATTTAAACTAATTATAAAAAATAAATTAAAACATAATAAGAACTAGACGAGTCCAATTATAGCTTGTGTTGATCCAACTAGTTTTAATCCAAATACTCCCTCCGCGCCATTTTATATGTCATTCCTTTCTATAAATAGTTGGTACCTAATACTTGTCATTTCATAAAATCAATGTATAAATTAGCATATTGTTCCTTCTTTACCCTTGTGAGTTATTAACATTGAAAACATATATTTGACAAACTTAGAAAACTTAAGTAAATGATTCATGTTCATTGGTTAAATTAATTAATCAAAATAAATTAATTCATATTCATTGATTGAAAACTTGAGTTCCAAAAAAATTAAATAAGGGTAAAAGGGTAAAGTTACATTATTTCTTAATGCAATTGCAAAGTAAAAAATATGACATATAAAATGAAACGGAGGGAGTAACTTTTAGACGGATTATTGACTCGCTCATTTATTAATGTTAATCAATGGTGTTTTGTGTTTGCAGTTCCCAATTATTTACGCTAGACTAGATACGTCAATTTGGGCCAATTGGGCCGAGAAAACAAACTGATCGAATTAGCATGGGCTATTCATTTGGGGAAGTTACGTATGTACGTACCCCGCTCGATATTAAATTAAGATATTTATACATATATAAACATATAGTGCAACTTACATAAATCTCATTAAGTTAGGAGCTAATTACTTGGATACATTCTACTTTGCAATATTACATATTTTACCAGATTTTGGTGCATGCAGATACGTTCAAATACATGTATCTCGGATACAAGGGGTCAAAGTTAGGTGTAGTTTGTTCTAAATACATTGTATCCAAGTGGATTTGCATGTATCTGAGTTACATAACAAATCTTGCTCGCCTCCCTCACTTCTCTCCCATCTCGCTTGCCACTTCCCATGTATCTAGTATACTAGATACATGCGAATCACATCATGTATCTAGTGTGATTCGCATATATCTGAGATACATACGAATCTCGCTCACCTCCCTCCCCAATCTCCCTCGCCTATCTCCCTATTTTTGCGTATATTGTAGCAAAAATACATGTATCTCTAAGTATATTTTCTTCAATATATATGGTAGGAAATTCTCAATTAGTGGTAAAATACATAAAATTTTGAAAGTATAGGTAATAATAATATATAGATGTATTAAAAACTAGCTCGGATACATAATATGTAGCTTGATACATTAAAAACTAGCTCGGATACATAATATGTAGCTCGGATACATTAATATGCAGCTCAGATACATTAAAGAAATAAGGGATTTTGGAGATTTTTAAAAGTAATAGGAGATAATGAAAATAAGTGAAACAAAATGTGTGTATTTCTGTAATTTGTCCTAATATATATGATGGTCAAGCATATCTAATTATGTAGTTTTTCCAAATATATATTATATAGTAAAAATACTCCTTATAGATGTTGTGTATATAACATGTACATATGAGAATTGCACATTTCTCAAACCCAATGTATTACTAGATATGCCTGATAATATGCAACACTATAGTGTCTTAAGAGAACTTATTTTCTTTGGTATGAAAATTTAATCCATTAATTCTAAAGGCAAATGATTTATGATCTCCTTCTCTTCGTTTGTATCTCTGATTAGTTTATCAAAATTTTAACCATATATTACTTCCTTCATTCCATGTTAGTTGTTTGTACTAAAATTTATTGTTTTAAGTTACTTGTTAATTTATAAAATCAAGACATAGTTAATAATATTTTCCCAAGTAATTCTTTTTAAAAGTGTAAATGAGTTTGTAAAGTTTTAAAAATAAATAAATTCTTAAAGAGTAAATTAGTAAAATTATTCTTTTAATTAATAATTTCTAATGGTTCGTGGAAAAGAAAAAATGAATAACTAATCTGAAACGAAGGGAGGGTAACTTATGGTGTAGTCAAAATGATAGTTACTTTATGAATAATTCATGATATAATTGGAAAGAGCACTTCGTGAAACAATATTATTTATATGAAGATATTTAGGACCTGTTTGGCAGTAGATTTTCCAAATAAAATTTGGGAGAAAATTTGGCAAATACTGTTTGTCCATATAATTTGTCATTATTTGGCAAATATTTTTGGCAAATAACCCAAATTCCCAAATATCAGAAAAACTAGTATTTAGGCCAAATCTCATATTTGAGATCTTTTAAAAATTTAAATTTTGTACAAACAAAAATTTAAATTGTTGTTTGCGTTTTGTATTACATCATTTTTTACGTAAACACCACAGTAGTGATGAAATATTTAGTGAATGTGAAAGTGATAATATGATTATTGATGAAAATGATGAACAATCAGCTCAAGGTAACAAAATCATGTGCTTTGTCTACTTCATGATGTATGGAATGATGCTTGTTGCACTCACTCCGAATGACCATATTGCTTCAGTGTCATGGACATTACTTGTTATTTATTGCAACGAAGATCCAATTGACTTGTAATATAAACATATGATTAATTTTGATAGTTTTTAAAACTTATGGGTAATAAATCATATTTCCTAAAAAAGTGAAATATGTTTCCCAAATACTATGGACAACAACATAGTGAAATTTCACCCAAATTTTAATACATAATATTTATCAAAAATATTTGAAAATTTATGATCACACGCTAGTTTAAGTTAATGAATATGATGGTACACTTGCACTCACTATAAATTAATCGAAAAGTCAATATAAACCGAAATTGACTCGAATTGATATATCGTTGAAAACCAATTAAATTGACAAATTTATTATTGCTTCCTTTTATTTTATCTAAAACTTTGGTGGATAATGAAACTTCTCATTTGGACAAGAGAATATTAGACTAAGCACCAAAAATATTATAGTTCTAGAAGCCATAAATGTAAGAGGAGTTTGTCAACGTGAGATGCGTAACACATACCTTTAATGTTACTCTGCTATTCATTATACTTGTCATATTTCTTTTACACATTTTTTATATAAAAAAATTAAAAATAATTTAATTTAATTATATTATATTATTCTATTAATCTCTCTTGACATAAATATGAAAACTAGTAATAATTAATTCTATTTTAGTTTTTTAAAATCTCAATTATTTCGAACCATCTATTATAAGTTTAAATAGATCGGAGAGAGTATATTCAAACTTATTCAAACTTTTACGCTCACGCCCCATATAAATTCAACCTCCATCACACTTAGTGTAATATTTAGTGGTCATCTAATGATCTAATCCATTAAATCTACTTTTAATTGTTTGGTTAATTAATATAATTGTGGAACTTGACACTGAGTTCAAAAACATTTTAATGCCCGATATAAGATTTTATTAGATCAAGGGGAAGATATCTCTATAAGAGAAAGAAACGTAATAGTCTACTTGTTTTAATTTACATGTCTTACTTTTATTTTCAATAGTCTATCCAAAAAAAAATAAAAAATTATTCTTCTTTAATTAGATTTTTTTTTTTTTTTAATTAGAAGGGCTCAGAATCCTTTTTCCGATGATGTTGCCTGCTACAGTGAGATTTATGCTAATTCAATCACTTAATTTCATTAACATTTGGTTTATCACAATCTAATTATTTGGTTATATCACAATCCATGTATCCTTAAATCATGTATATAAATTTCAATTTACTGATTATAATAAAAAGTAATATTTTAAGAAAAACTACATAATTGGACATAATTTACTACATATATATTAAAGTAAATTTTATGTTTAGCGAACATAAAAATCATACTAGCGCTCTATAGCTACAGTCTTGTTATTTGCGCTCCATAGAGCATCTCATTTGTATAAATCGTAGACAAGCAGCTTGTTTATACCCATGTATCCGAAATACATATATCTGGATGTATCTAGAGGCACTAAAATCTGGTAAAATACAAAATATTGCAAACTAGAGTACATCTAAATAATTAGCTCCTAAACTAGTGAGATTTATATAAATTTCCCCATGTTATAGTCATACAAATATATATACGACTATTTTGAACAAGTTTCAATATTTTGTTCTTCAAACTTCATATCCAATTAAACATTACCACATAAATTAGACTGATTAGAGTATACATATACATACAACCTATTTACACTGTTAAGTGAAAGATTAAATGTAGAAAATACATATATTAGTGAATAAAGTGAACAAAGTCGTCATATGCATTTCTTTAAAGTTGTTCGTATAATTCATTTAGATACCTCAACTAGAAATTGTACGCAGTGAACACTTTTACCTGTTCAAAACATGCACCCATTGAATAATTTTTGATGACATGGCATCATAAGTGTAATACACATCCAAAAAGGCGAGTGAAGCCAAATATTTTTTTACCGACAAATCAAAACTAGACATGTCAACATTAGAAAAATAATAATTTCTATAAAAATTTTTTTTTAAAAAATCACTGGTTTCTCAATCCATCATACTCATTTGCCTTCGCCACCATAGTCGACATACCCCTTTTCCATCTATTCCTGCATTCCTTTTTTTTTCAGCATCATTCTGTCATCATCAATCGTTGTTTTCTTCATCGGAAAAGCATTAATTAAAGAGATAAAAATCAAATTGAATCAAAAATAATTCCGGCGAAACTCAATTTTTTTCCAACAAGACTAATATGAATCTGAAATTATTTTCTTTAAAATCGTTAAAGAATTCAAATTCTAAAGAACCCACAACATTGAAGAAGAAAAAATTTCAACAAATCTTGATTGTTGTTCGAAAAAAAAAAAGAGATTGATAAAAATGACAACTACAATATTGAATTAGAATAAAGCAGAGGAGGTAGGTGTATGATTATCGGAGTGTCCGGTTTTAGCCGAAGGCCGCTGTGTGTGTTCCGGCAAAGAAGAAAATGAGGAAGAATGGAAGTCGGGGGTGGGCCGGTGCCTGGTATGTTTTGGCGAAGAAGAAAAGGCAGAGAAAAGTTTTTCTTTTTCTTTTTTTTTGGCTGAAAACAAATTTTTATTTTTATTTTATTTTTAATTTATATTTTGATTATTATTATGGGCCCAATGCCACATGTCCTTTTTTGATTAGTTACTATGCCACATGACAGCGAGTGTAACACACAATTTCTATTTTTAGTTGATTGTCAAAAAATGTTTAATAGATATTTTTTTTTACTAATAATACAAGTGTTCAATTAAAACAAGTCTAAAATGAGATATTCAAGTGAAATTTACAAACACTTTAAGTGGCTATTCCGTACCAATTCGGTCGATCCGGATTGGATCAGTTAAACATTCCATTAAGTAGCCTGATCTTGACTCTTTTGTGTGGTATTCATTCTCGTTCGGCTCTTGGAATCACATCCAGCTACAGATGAGTTAAGTCTAATGAAAAATTTCCAACTTCATACTACTATTCAAACCTTCCATTGGAACAAAATGGAACTAGTCAACTTCCCACCCAAAACCATAAAAAATGCAAAAAACTAAAAATAAAAAGTCAACAATTATGGCTGTGTATATGACTTTTCTACCCTTTACTTGAAGTTACAAGTTTATAAAATGGTGCACCATGTATAGTTGTACATACCATCTCTTTTTTTCCATCAAAATATGTCTTCCTCAAAATTAATCTCTTGTCTATTTTTCCTTTCATCCATTGCAATAGTGATTTCCACAGATCCATTATTCCATTTTTGTTCAAACTCTGAAAATTTCACATCCAATAGTTACTATGCACAAAATTTAAAAATCTCTTAGGTGATCTCTACTTGAAAACTCCTCCAACAGGGTTCTCAACTAGCTCAATTGGGCAAAATCATGATCAAACAAATGGACTTTCTCTATGTCGCGGCGATGTTTCAAGCAATAATTGCAAATCTTGTGTATTAGATGCTAGTGAAGAACTTGGAAAACGTTGTCCTTATGATAAAGAAGCCATCATATGGTATGATAATTGTCTCTTGAAATATTCCAACAAAGATTTCTTAGGAATTATTGATAATACGTACAAGTTTTACATGTGGAATGTTCGCGTTGTGAGTAATCCTGAATATTTCAATGCAAAAACTAAGGAATTGTTGGGGAGCTTGAGTGAAAATGCATATAAAACGTCGAATTTGTATGCAATTGGAGAAATGGAGATTGAAGAAAATAAGAAATTGTATGGATTGGTTCAATGTACAAGAGATATTTCTAATGACGATTGTAAGAAGTGTCTTGATGGTATTATTACTGAAATTCCAAGTTGTTGTGATGGAAAAGAAGGTGGAAGAGTTGTTGGTGGAAGTTGTAACTTTAGATATGAAATATACCCTTTTGTTAATATTCCTTAGAACTTAGAAACTATATGATATATGCTTTATTGATAATGCTCAAAAGATGATATAATAATATGCAGGGTTTGAACTAAAATTCCTATATTGATGTAATTTGGTTTAAGTACTATGTTTGGTGAATAAAGAATGGACAAATATGTTTTTGTACTTTGATATATATAGTTGTGAAATCAAATTATTACAATAATATAATTCCTTGCAGTGGATTTAAATACATGACGAGATACTATAAGTGACAGAGTGAGTACTTTGCTGCCACGATTCATGGGGTTCAATGACCATGATTGGTTAACCATGACTATGGTTGACTATTTGAGAGTAAACGCTCCCTTGTATGTAGGCTTCAAAATTATAGAAGATTTTAAAAGAAAAATAAAATTGGAGGGAAGTTTAAAGAATTAGAGGTGATGTGTTTGAAAAAGCTACACTAATTGCCGGTAATGATAATTGACTAACATTTGACTTTACAATATAAATTAGCGGCAATTAATAAGTTGTTGTTTACCAACTGTCTCTAAAACTCTATTTTGATGCAGTGACAAGCAAAGAAGAAAAAATATTTTTTGTATATTAGACATGTAAAAAAAAAAAAACCGAAAAAGACTACGAATAATCAACAAATAACATATGATGTAATCGAAATAAGTTTTATTAATCCATGATATCGTGAAGGAGAAATTCAGTGGAATAATAAGATGCGATTAAGATTTCAAGTGAAGTATTATTATAATTAACTCACTATTTTATAGTTTTAACAAAGGTAAACTTGGCATAAATATATATTTTTCATAAATAGGTATATGTAACTCCATATAAATAAAGTTGATTTACTTGTTATATGATTCATTTTTCTTTTTAGTCCGTCCAAAAAAGAATGACACATTTCTATATGAGGAAATTTCGCAAATAACCACTAGAAATAACTTAATTAGGCTCCATAGCTAATTATGATTCATAGTTGCATGTTAGAGGGAGGAGAGAGGCGAAGTGTATTTGTATCTCTGTCGAATTGTATATATGTAACTACTGATATACCTATGTATTTGTATATCTGACGAGCGAAATTGGGAGAGGGAGGAGAGAGGAAAGCAAGATTGGGAGAGGGAGGAGAGAGGCGATCAAGAGAGAGCAGAGAGTGGAGAGAGGCATATTGTATTTGTATGTTTGTCATATATATATATATATATATATATATAAATGTATAATTTGTATTTGTATATGTATAAGAGATGAGAGAGGCGAGATAGAGGAAGAGAGGAGAAAGGCACACATAATCATAGCTGAAAATAGGCTGTGAGTGCTAGTTAATTCAAACTATAGCTATGTTAGCTAATTAACTAATATATATTTGTTTATTTGCATAATTTCTCCTTCTTATATTATGTAACAATTCAACTTTAAAATGCATACTTTATCCTGAAATGTTTTATAGTCATACAAATATCTATTACCTATTTTAGACCACAAAATTCGAAAGTTCTTTTTCTTTCTTAAACTTTGTGTCAAGTCAAACTAATTTATGCAAAATGGGACAGACGAGGAAGTATCATATAAATTACGTAATTACTTGAAGAACTACTCTTAATTATTTGATTAATATTATTTATGTGGAACGCATGACACTAATAATTAAGTTCAAAAATAGTTTAACGACTAAATATAAGATTGATTAGGTCAAGGCAAGATATATAAGAGAAATTAGTAACGTAATATATACAAATTGTTTACGCAGTTGTGAAGGACAAAATCTAAAAAATATATATTAAAGTATGCACAAATCTTTTTCTTTTTTTTTTAACTTGGTCATCTTCTAGATTGCTACTAATTGACAAATTCAAATGGTAAAACAATTTTTCTTGCCCAATTGTGCACAGTACTGTTAAAAGAACAAGAATTAACGACATACAATTTTTTTAGCTAAACATAAAAATCAAACAAATGATAAAATTTCCTAGCTAATTTCTTGCAAACAAAAAACCCCATTTTAATCCGTTACATGGCTCACTCCCACAATTCTACATACCGATCATAAAAAGAGAGCGCAGTATAATTGACTCTATAATGGAAATAATAAATATGTTCGTAGAGCTTCGCATATTAGGCTTTGCTCGCGATTCAACTGGAACTAAGGACCTGCTGGAAAAGTCCAAAAATCTTGTGATAATACTTGTGTATTTTTTTAATAAGAGAAGAGTGAATCAAAGAAGAAATAGTCATTTTCCCACCCAAAGCAAATACAAGAAAAAGTCGGCAATTATATGACTATGGACTATGGTCCAATTTTTTGTACTATATAAAGTGTTGTACCAAATAAATTTTATACCATCTCATTTATTTTTTCATCAAAATATGTCTTCCTCAAAATTAATCTCTTGTCTATTTACTCTTTCATCCATTGCAATTCTTGTACAAACAGTAATTTCCACAAATCCACTTTCTCATATTTGCTCAAAATCTGAAAATTTCACAGCCAATAGTTACTATGCACAAAATTTGAAAAATCTTTTAGGTAATCTTTACCTAAAAAGACCCCCTAACAGGTTTCTCAACTTGCTCAATTGGGCAAAATCATGATCAAACAAATGGACTTTCTCTATGTCGCGGCGATATTTCAAGCAATAATTGCAAATCTTGTGTATTAGATGCAAGTGAAGAACTTGGAAAACGTTGTCCTTACGATAAAGAAGCCATCATATGGTATGATAATTGTCTCTTGAAATATTCCGATAAAGATTTCTTAGGAGAAATTGATAATATGAACAAGTTTTACATGTGGAATGTTCGCGTTGTGAAGAACCCTAAATATTTCAATGCAAAGACAAAGGAATTGTTGGGAAACTTGGCTGAAAACGCTTATAAAACGTCGAATTTATATGCAACTGGAGAAATGGAGATTGAAGAAAATAAGAAATTGTATGGATTGGTTCAATGTACAAGAGATCTTTCAAATGAGGATTGTAAGATGTGTCTTGATGGTATTATTAATGAACTTCCAAGTTGTTGTGATGAGAAAGAAGGTGGAAGAGTTATCAGTGGAAGTTGTAACTTTATATATGAAATTTACCCTTTTATTAATACTCCTTAGATCTTACAAAATATAATATGGAGAGCTTGAAATAAAATCCCTATAATAATACAATGTAATATAGTTTTAGTAAGTTATACTTCTTGTTGGATTGTTTTGTTCAAGTATGTAAGGCGAATAAAGAATATAATGTGTTATATGTGTGTGTTTCTTTTAATCATATTATGGACAAGATTGATCAGACTACAGCAACAATAACTTTTATCGACAATAAATATAAATATGAAGTCATGAACAGAGAGTGCTAAAAATTTTACCAGCATTAGTTAATTACCATGCTTTAGGGACATTTACAAATTAAAGAGTGCAATTGCTGCTAAAAATACATATTTAGTTGTAATTAAGCTACTGTCGTTAATTAATTTTCGCTAAAGATTATTTTTGGTGTAGTATCATCCTTTCTATGGTATGTGTTTACATTTTGGTAATTAAATTAGCTCATATTTGTCTAAAATCGACAATCTTTCACTTGTTAAGAGTGTATCTATTTTATTGTCCATTGTTTTGGCACTTAAAAATGATTAATCAATATGTGATATTGCAATAGTTATATCACTTAAGCATGATAAAACTAGTGTGACTTGGTGTAAATATTGTGTAACTTTTTCTCACTTCGATTTAATACTTAAGCACAAATTTAGTTAATGATTAAGCTAGAGTCTAATATCTATGAATAGATGTTGTAGGAAAAAAAATCACTAACATAAAATCGACAGTACATCTTATTTGATAACCCTAAGATCAGGGGCGATCTACGTGGACAGGTGGAGGTGTCACGGAACCCAGTAATTTCGGAAAAAAGGTTATATATATATATATATATATATATATATAATAATTCAATATATATTAACTTTGCCACCTAGTAACTAGAATGCTCAACAGTTCAATTGGTGAAAGAGACAAACTGCTGCACAACCAATGCGGGTTTGAACCTCGTTGCTAGCACCTATTTTCTTGCTTGCTCCTTTTTTTCGTTTCTTTTCTTTTTTGTCTTTTCATTGATGTGTAAAGGACTTTAATTTTTTTTTCTCCATTCATTCTTATTTATTTACTATTCTTTATTAATTCAAATTGACTCCTTTTCACAATTAATTTTTAGTTTTTTTTTTACTTTCTCTTTCACTAATTATTAATCTCTTGATATAAGTGTTACGGATTTATTCTTTATCAATTAATGAGTAATGAATTATGAACGTTAAATAAATATTATTAAGAATAGATTTAAATAGTAGTTTTTAAAAAATTTAAGTTTTAAAAATGATGAATATTATTAATAAAGTTTTTTTTTTTAATTTAAAGGTTCTTTCGATCTTCACCAACATTCTTGAAAAGTAAAATGACTAGGTTGAAATTACAATTTTAATTCGTTCCCAACTATATATCTCCAATAGCAGATAAAGTCAATGGAATATGAATATATTAAGTTAATACTATTAGATGGTTTATACAAGCTCAAATTTTAATGTGAGAAATCTTTATTTTTCCTCAAAGTTTCAGTGAATAAGGCATCTAATTCCAAAAGGGAAATAAAAACTAAATTGTTTAGTTATCTCTAATCACAGAATATCTAAAAGAAAATATTACTAACATGCATATTTGATCGATTTGTTTATAAAAAAATAAATTAATTAATAACCCGAATTGTAACCCAAAATTAAAGCAACCGATCCTTTTATCTTACTTGAACTATGTGGTACCCACGAACTCCAAATCCAAGATCTGCCTCTGCCTAAGATGATAAATGATCTTTTACAACTAATATTTTTAAAAAATGACAAATGTATAATATGATTTTTTTTACCAAAATATACACTCATTTAATTAGTTTTGTGTAAGGTTATGCGCATTTATAACAAATAAATTAAACTAGTATTAGTCAATTACATTATAAATTCTTGTCGATTGCGATTTAATTGTAACCAATTTTAATTATTCAGATTTCAATGTAAATGAGTTTTTACATCTATCTATATATATAAAGGACTTGCATAGTCTGGTTTATTGAAAAGGAAGAAGCAGAACTAGCAATAGAAACAAGAAGTTTTTAGCAATTGTAAAGTCTATGTCAAACAATCAAGCAGAGGGGCTAAATGTAGTTGCCTTGCTCCACAGGTATCTTTTCTTTGAATTAATGTGTGCGTGCTTGCGTGTGGCTGTGTGAGCATGTGCGTGCGTGTGTGTAGAGATAGTTTCAAACTTTTTGTGTGTGATTATATTGGGTAAGTTGTGATCATGTATAGATAATAAATTATTTTACAACCAACTTTTTTTAATCTTATACAATTTATATTTATTTGTATATTTTATATTTTAAAAAATAAAAATCTTGCGCCATACAACACATGCTAAAATTAGTCATTACATATAGTTTTTTCTGATGAATTCTCGGTTAGAGCTAAAATACTATTACTACTAAGCTTATTATATGATGACTTAAACACACTGAGTTGTTTGGTACAAGAGATAAGGAATACTAATTTTAAGAATAAAGTATTTATTATAAGTTTATTTAAAAGAATTTAATAATTCTAAGATTATTTATCTTATTATTTGTAATATAATGATGAGATAACCAATCTCATGAAATAACCTTGTATATTCCACCCATTACCAAATGACCTCCATGGTGTGTCTGGTAGAAAGGAAAATGTGTTCCACAGAAAATACTTTTCAAGAAAACATTATCTAGGAAAACAAATGATTTCATACTTATTTTCTTGTATTCGGTCTGCAAGTAGAGAAAATATTATCATGAAAATATTTTTATATATCTAAGATAAAATTATGAGGATGGGATGAGAGTGGGGGTGAGTGATTGTGAGGGTGTGGAGGAGAAAATGCGACTTATTTTCTCTTCTTTCATTATTGAAAGTCATTTTCCATAAAAGGATAGTATTTTACTAAAGAAAATATTTTCTAATTACTTTTTTGTACTATATAAAGTGTTGCACCAAATGAATTTTATACCATCTCATTTTTTCTCATCAAAATATTTCTTCTTCAAAACTAATATCTTCTCTATTTATTCTTTCATCCATTGCAATTCCTGTACAAACAATAATTGTTATCTCCTGTATTCAGATTAACAAACCATAAATAATAAAAGATGAAAAGAAAAACACAAAGAACTATCCGAGTCCACAGAACCCATTGTGTGTCCTTAAGAAATTTAATCCCCTCAAGTATCCGAGGTTGTAGATTAATTCCTCCCAAGATAAAACGGATTAACCATTAAAGAAGTAGCGGTACCTCAAATTTCGATAATTTCAACGAACTCAAAATGACAACAACGAATCACACACAGAGACACGATCGATCGATTTTGTTTTGTAAGAAATGTATGCAAAAGAAGGGAAGTATTCGATTCAGAAAAATGAGAGAAAACCTCTCTATTTATAGCCAATAAAGGGTTTAGATCACAACCCTTTGGAAAGAAGACAACCTTTCAGAAAGAAGACAACCTTTCAGAAAGGTCACAACACTTTGGAAAAGGCATAACCTTTCAAATGGTCACAACCCTTTAGAAAGGACACAACCTTTCATAAAATTCACAACCCTTCGGCATAGTCACAACTCTTCAGGAGAGTCACAACCATTCATTTCCTATTCATACCTTTAAAACCCAACAATCTCCCACATGAATAAGGAATGGCTATTGTTAAAACATATGCATGAAAAACTGTGTGATTCGTAATTAAGGATTGATTGCCTCTGGATAAGTAGGTTTCCCTTTGAACTTTCTGTAGTGAACATATATCGAATATACTCGGTCAATCGGTAGATTTGATATCTTTGAACCGTCGAGCTTTGGTGTATACCTAGACAACATAAGTCACACAATCAACCCTTGAACTGTTTTTGGTTCTCATTGTTTTGTTCGTTTCAGCCATGAACACGTCTCGGTTTATAAGTGCGTAGAGAACTGGCCTTACCGAATTCTCCTTGAAACGGCTTACGCTTCACACTTACATAGGTGATTTCTAAATGTGTTATCCCGTAGATACACCATTTGATATACCCTGTATCAAACTTAGAAATCATTAAAAAGTCCTAATGACTTTATCCTTGTTATTGAACATTGTCTTATTATGAGAATGGACCATAAAAAATATTTTGACAATGTTGAACCGTCATCAATGACATTGTCTTATTATGAGAATGGACCATAAATCTTGGGATCTCCAGTCTTCTAGGTAGAGTTACCGCCACAATGACTTGTTCTCGGCCATAGTCCCATTCCCTTTGATAATCTATCAACTCCCTCTCTAGTTAGGCCTTTTATATGTGGATCCGACACATTATCCTTTGACTTTACATAGTCAATTATGATAATTCCACTAAAGAGTAGTTCTCTAACGATATTATGTCTACGTCATATATGACGAGACTTTCCGTTATACATCATGCTCCATGCCCTACCTATTGCAAATTAACTCTCACTGTGTATGCATACTAGAGCTAAATGGTTTGGGCCAAAAATCTTCCAAGAAATTTTGGAGTCATTCAACTTCTTTACCGGCCTTATCTAGAGTGATAAACTCAGATTTCATAATAGAGCGAGCGATACATCTCTGTTTGGAAGATTTCCAAGAGACTGCTCCTCCACCAAGAGTAAATACATATCCACACGTGGATTTTACTTCATTTGACCTGGTGATTCAATTTGCATCACTATATTCTTCCAATACTGTTGAATATTAGTTATAATGCAAAGCAATAGTTTTTTTAAAGTATGTTTTAAATACTCCAAAACTCTTTTCATTGTCATCCAATGAGTTTGATTGAGTTACTCGTGAACCGACTTAGTTTATTAATAGCAGATGCTATATCTGATCGCATACACTTCATGATATTTATCATACTTCTCAATACTCTAGCACAATCCAATTGTGAGCCACTTTTGCCTTTATTCTTTTGAAGTACAAATCTCACATTTATTGGAGTCTTGACAATATTGAAATTCAAATGCTTGAACTTGTCAAGTACATTTTCAATCACATCAGTAACTTCAATGTCTTTCATATCGAAGTTACTTTCTAGCATATGCTTAGTAGCATTTATGTTAGAAATGTCTCTTTTGACGATCACAATGTCATCAACATAAAAACAAATAAAGACCTTGTGATTTGGAGTGTCTTTAATGTAAAAACATTTATCACATTCATTAATCTTGAATTCATTTGCCAACATAGTTTGGTCAAACTTTGCATGTCATTATTTGGGCGCTTGTTTTTAGTCCACAGAGTGACTTAACAAGTTTACAGACTTTCTTTTCTTTACCAGAACCACAAAGCCCTTGGGTTGTTCTATGTAAATTTCTTCCTCCAATTTTTCAAAAATAAAAATGTTTTCACATCCATTTTGACGAATTTGAAGGCCATATTTTGCAACTAGTGCAATTAACATCTGAATTGATGTAATCCTAGTTAGTGTTATTATCTGTCAAACACGGCTTTCTTATTGTCTAAAGCCTATGACAACAAGTCTGTCTTTGTATTTGTCAATAGTTTCATCAACTTTCTTTTCCTTTTGTAGATCCACTTTGAATCCAAAAGTTTATTTTCTCGAGTAAGATCAACCAACTCTCAAGTATGGTTGCTCAAGATTGAATTTACTTTACTATTGACAAACTTTTTTCAAAGGGAATGAGTCCACAAAGGACATAACTTTTAGAATATATGAGATTCATTTTTAAGAAGAAATGTTACAAAATCAAACTCGTAAGAAGTAATTTGTCCATTGACATTTACTACGCCTCCGAATCTCTTTATTAAGTACATTCTCCTTTGGTTCTTTCCAAGGTCATTTGGACCCTTCACTTGACTATCCGACATTTCGAACTTATGAACCATAAATTGACATGCTTTACTATTTGTAGCATATCCAATGAACATACAATTCAAAGTCTTAGGTCCTATTTTGACCCGTTTGGGAATAGTTCATTCATTTCCATTTCTAATATGAAATAGACTATATTGGAAATTGTTTGATCACTATCTTTCAAGAGTTATTGCTTGTATAAACTTTAAGGGACGACAAATAATTCTCTATCAGGATACAACAAAGACTGAACAAACACAACTTTCTGTTGCTCCCTTTCGTAACAAACAAACGTTTTTTTTTATTTGTTACTCCCCTTACTAACAAACAAAACTTTTTGTTTCTCTCTTTCTAAACAGACAAATTTATTTTTTTGTTCTCTTTTGCTATAATGATAGCACCCCACACAAATTTTGTGGTAAACCTGAACTTTTAAATAGGACATTCAACATTTTCTTCAAAGTTTGGTTTTTTCCTGTCAACAATTTCATTAGATTGAGCTGGGAATGTGCAGTAATTTGATTGATGATTCTATTTTCCAAATATATTTCTGTAAAAGAAGATTCATATTCTCCACATCTACCACTCCTAATCATGACAATCTTTTTATCCAACTGATTTTCAACTTCACTTTTATATTGCCAATATGTTTCTATTGCTTCATCCTTACCATTCAGTAAATAAACATAACAGTATCTAGTGCAATTGTCAATAAAAGCTATGAAACACTTTTTTCCACCACGAGATGGTGTTGACTCCATATCACAAATGTCAGTGTAAATCAATTCTAAGGTATTAAAATTCCTTTCAACAACACATACTTGACATTTTGATTTATTGCACTAGAAGTTAGACAAAACTTCTAAGTTGATCAGTTTTGCAAGGTTTTGTAATTTACATGTCCTAAGCATTTATGTCACAAACAATTTGATTTAAGAAAGTAAGAACAAACAGAAATACTAAGTTTGAAAAGACCTTCTGTAAGGTAACCTTTTCCCACAAATATTTTGTTCTTTACTGTTTATAACTTTCTCGACATTGTTTTAGAGTCAACACCTTGCCATATGTCCTTTTCAGAAGGACCTTTCCATAACATTCAATTTGTTATAGAATTACCCATGACCATAGTCTCTTCGGTCCAATAAGGGCAATATGACCCAAATGTTTGTTTTACAACACAAACATAACATATCATTTTTCACCAATGTTCATGTCTATACAAATAGACATATCTTTTTATGAAAAATCACAATATTTTAAGTGACACTTTTTCATCAAAGAATACAATTCTTTTGAACGAGTAATATAATGTTGTGGTTTTATACTAGTCATATCATATACTAGTAAAGAGAGACGCAACGACCACAATATCAAATATACTCGAAGAATTTTGTGGGTCTAACATAATACAAGAATGTCATTAAATTTCATATCTTATACTTTTAAATTTAAATTAGATAGTAAGTCTAATTTTGTCTTTATCATAAGTAAAGAACCCCCCACATTTTAAATATGTTCTCAAAAATATTTTTCAAGTATTTGAAATTATTTTTCACATATTTTTTCCCATGCTTTCATATTGTATACCATCAAAATACATATTGGCAACACGAAACCTTCTTTTGGATATTTAATCCATATAAACACCCATTGCAGACACAAAAATCACTAATTTTATGTCACTAGTGTTTTTGTTTTTGTTTTTCCTTTATGTCACAACTAGACAAACCACTTAGTATTTAGAATACTAACAATAAAGATTCAATCTTTATACAACTTGTTTCTAGTTTAAGGATGAAGTTTTATATTCTTCTAATCGTTAACTGAATGAACCATGAATTCTGATGAAGTTTTTATATTCTTCGCATCAGTTTCACATTCGGTGCAGTAGTAAACCAAAAATGTTTTAATCTCCGGAAACCTCAAATACAACAATGTTTCTAGCTAACGATGAAGATTTTATCTTTTTCAAATCATTTAGCCTTAATATTTCTCGACGAAGATTTTGTACTCTTCAAGTTAGAATATTCATTCAAACAGAGTATTTAACAAATTAGTGAAGTTTCTATGTTCTTCAAACCAATGCACAATCTGATTTATTCGTGAAGTTCTTATATTCTTCAAACCAAAGGACTAAAAAAAATCCAGAAGATTTTAGCCTCCAAAAGTCAAACACAATCAAATTTCACATGGAGTAGAAAACTACAAAAGTTTTTTTTTCTCCTCTAAACAGAATACATATTAATATTAATAAAGATATATTTTGAGATCATCACATAATAATCATCTATCTTAACATTTATAAAATAAATCTCATAACTTATAAAGGATAGAAAAAAAAATCAAAGGAAATAAAGATAAAACCTGATTATTACTCCCATTGAATCACATTCTATTTGTCAACAACAATTCCATGCAAGTTGCTTTTCTTGCTAATTTTTCCCTTCTTTTCCAGTTTCTATCATATTCCAATTTTCGTCAGAAGACATTGAATTTCAACGAGAAACTAAACTCATGTTCAAATATTGTTAGTGTTTTATTTCAAAATAGACTAGGACTTATTTTAAGAGTCGCCACTTAATTTTTAAGAAAAATCAAGAAAAACTTTTGTTTTCAAAAGATTAAAACAGGGAATCAATTGAAAATATAAGGGGGTTCGAGGGTTCATATCAGTGTTCTAGAAAGGGTTTGAAAGCATCTAGAACACCTGCTAATGCGATTATTCGACGATTAATTATTTGGCTAAAAATAGATTAACTTGAGTTGAAAAGATCAAACTATTTTGATAGTACCGTTTTCTTTTAAAGGGGAAAAAGGGAAATATTGAACTACTACCTAAATGAGATACTTCTCAAAAATTCTTCTTTTAAGTCTATTAAAATCTAATTGATTTTGGTTAATTGTTAAAACAGATTAGGCGTCTTTCGGGGAGTTGAAATTTTTCAACCTTAAGACTAATAACACATAAACAAGTAAATAAATGTAATAAAGCAAAGAGGGGAAGAGACTTGGGCCCTTTTTCGTCTTGGGCCTTAGGCCCATTCGAGTTGCACCTGTCCTAAACTAAAATAAAATAATAATCCTTTCTTTGGGGCCTAAGGTCCAATTTTTCACCTGTCCTAAAATTCTAACAGAATAATAATAAAATTAAATAACAAGAGCTTATGCCCAAAACAACAAAATACAATTAAAATATAAATAAACGATCAAAAGTGGGCTTTTGGCCCAGTCTTTCGATTCCCGACTTCTTGCACATCCTTTCCGCTTTAGGACCTGTTCGTCGATTTTAGTGGCTGGCTGACTCGAATGAAGGAGTTTGATTGTTTACGACTCTCTCGAAATGCATGGATAAAGTGAGTTCTTGGCGAACTCGGGCAGATTTTACATGTAACAAAAAAAAGAATGATAAGAAATGAGAATTATTATATATAATAATTAAATGAGGCATCAATTGGATGTAAACTAAGATTAAAATCTAAAATACAAAACAAAATATGGTATCTATCATTGACTAAAACAAGCAAGCTAATTAACAAAATTTACTACATTTTTTACCGAGAAAGAATATTCACACGACACATTATTTAATAAGAAGTAAGTCACATGTAGCGCCATATCAAGCTCACGTACCAAGCTACATCAACTAACAGAGATTACACATTCAACATAACATAAATTAATCAATATATCATCATAAATGAGCACATGGTCTACTACTACATAATTAAAATTTAAGGAAAACAGCCCGACTGAGGTAAATATCCCTTTAATTAAAAAGTAAAAATAAAAAATAAATACTAGTCTAGAACTAAGGCAACCAACAAACATAACATTAAAGTAATTCATTCAACTAGCACAAACAAATTACATAATGCAAGGATACATAACAGTAAACTTTAAATGACTAAGAAATATGCATATTATAATCTAATATGCTAAAAAGGAAATGAAAAAAAAAAAAACAGACTATATGACACTAAAATGAAGTTAAAAGCTTTGTACTAAACAAATCTCCAAAAGAAAACAATACTAATACAGCAAGACGAGAATAAGAGACGAACTTCGATATTTTACCAGTTCAAGTAAGGAAATGAAGGAATAACAATAGTGCTTCAACACTTAGAAACAGATCGAGCAAATACCATGATGAGCTAAACAAAATTAAAAAAACCGAAACTTCAAGCATCAAATGGTAATACTCCAAATAAATGACAGAAAAAAAACATGATGAAAATAGACAAAAGAAAAGCGGAAAACGAGCCTTAACAATAATCACTAAATGAGCCAAAAAAAAATAAAAAAATAAGGAGAAATAAGGACTAAAGAACAAATACGAAACCAATGAGCCAAAGCTTAACCGACTACTGTGCCGACAAGCATAGATAAAACTATACACAACCTTAAAACATCGAGCTACAAATAGACCAGAGAACGAGCAAGAGTATTCCCTTTCAAAAGCTAGATGTAGACAAATTTGTAAACACATTTGAAAACAACACAAAACTCCAAAGATCAACTTATATCCATGAGAAGCCAAGTATACGACTATTTAATGCATTTTGACGCTTTCTAAGCACATAACGTAGACATGAACACTCTTTCATCAACAATAAAAACAGAACATTACCATGACCATCCAGTGAAACAAGCTAAGACTCGAGGCGAGCATAATGATTACGAATTCGACAAAAAGTGTAAACAGAGAGATGGTTTTAACGATAAGTACTAAATCATTTTTTGAAAACGAAATCTTTGCCATCATTTCAGGAAAAGGTAAAATGAATACTAAAGGCAACATTTAGCTTTACATGCTTCAAATAAGAATAACTAAAAAGAAAACTATACGGAACACAGCTCAGGTTGGAATCTCTACTGAAACAAATACAAATGAAAGAGTTGGAGTTCGAATGAGTTTACCCTTTTTAGGTGCAACGAACTAAGACCGCGACGAGCTAGAACGACTACAACAACTTTCACACCGAAATATAACCCCGAGAAACTCGGATGAACAAAACAAAAAAAACGAAAGCAAAGACTGAATCGAACAGCTTCAAGAACTTTGGTTTTAATGTAATTCTTCCTCTCAAATACTTAACTAATTCTTAGTATTTTTCTCCCAAAATCTTTCCCCCCCGACCAACACAAATGACAAGAAGAGACATATATATAGGGGAAATTCTAGGATTTACGATTTTGGGTAGGAAAAATTCGGATAGAGCAGAGGCAGAAACGAATTCCCTCCGAATTCAAGGTTCAAAATCCTTCCTCGAGGAACGAGGAACAATTTGGATTTTGGATGAAATTTTCTCCAAAATTCCGAAAATTCGGACGAGGCAACAGGGTCGGAACGAGTTAGTGATGACAGACGCTTGCTTTTCCGGGGATTCCGCCGAATTACTAATGCTGCTTTGACGTTTTTAACTGCTGAAGAAGAAGGAGAACGTAGGTGGGGTCATTTGGTATTGCTACTGTATTGTATGTAGCGTTATTAGGAATTATATGTATTGCATATTAGAAATTAAAAGGGAAAAATGGGTGGGGTCAGTTGGGTGTATGCTGTTGTATTATTATATTGTTGGGTGCTTTTTGAAATTGAAAAATAAGTGGGCGGGTGGGGTCGGTTTGGTTGGGCATTGTATTGTTTTGGATATGTTTGGATCATTGTATTGTTGTATTAAAGGGTTGGTTATTAATTGTGGAAAACAAATGGGTAGGGTAGGTTGAAAGGGAGGTTAGAAAAACTTAGCCAATTTGATTTAGCTAAGATAGATTCGACTAGTAATTAAACAAGATAAATTGATATTAATTAATTAACGAGCTTCTTAATCTCAACAAAATAAAATAATTAACTTAATTATAAACTAAATAATTTAACCATATAAACGACTAAATAACCAAATATTCAAATAACGCTAAAATCCTTTTGAGACAATTTTCGAACATTCATAAAATATACTAATTAGACACATAATTATATAATAATTAAATTAATTATAAACTAATTAACTAGAAATATAAGCTATTAATTAATTTAAACTAAATAACCAAATATTTAAATAAGACTAAAATCCTTTTGAGACAATTTTCGAACATTCATAAAATATACTAATTAGACACATAATTATATAATAATTAAATTAATTATAAACTAATTAACTATAAATATAAGCTATTAATTAATTTAAACTAAATAATCAAATATTTAAATGAGACTAAAATCCTTTTGAGACAATTTTCGAACATTCTTAAAATATACTAATTAGACACATAATTATATAAAATATCATATTTATTATTTTAAAATTTACAACAATGACAAAACTACTTAAAATGAGTTGAAAATTATTTGAATTTTATGAAGCAAATTATTTCAAATCATTTGAAATTTAGGAAGCTCGATGATTAATTTGTATTGTGGAGGTCCAAAATTGGGTGTCAACAGTTAGGAGACAACATATGTTCATTTACTTCTTCTTATAGTTAAAACCAAGAATATAGGAAAAATAATTAAAGTGTACATCTTAGCCTTTATGCCCAAAATAACTTTTTTCATTGAAAAGAAAGCTGAAGGAGTGCAATGCTTGAATGCACTTGGGAAGAAAATAATAATAATCTTACCCATCCAAGGAAAACTTACTACAAAAAATATACTCGAACATACTAAGGTAGTACTAATTCATCCCAAATCTCTTTTATCATATGATAAAATAATTCTCTTTTTCATTTTGTTCTTTCCCCAATAAAAAGAACACAAAAAATAGAAGTAATTTCCTTACCACAGAAAATACCATCATTAAATTTCTTAAGCTTGTTATCTCCTGTATTCAAATTAGCAAACCAGAAATAATAAAAGATGAAAAGAAAAACACAAAGAACTATCCGAGTCTACGTAACCCATTTGTGTGTCCTTAAGAAATTTAATCCCCTCAAGTACCCGAGGTTGCAGATTAATTTCTCCCAAGATAAAACGGATTAACCATTAAAGAAGTAGCGGTACCTCAAACTTCGATAATTTCAACGAACTCAAAATAACAGCAACGAATCACACACAGAGACACAATCGATCGATTTTGTTTTGTAAGAAATGTATGCAAAAGAAGGGAAGTATTTGATTCAGAAAAATGAGAGAAAACCTCTCTATTTATAGCCAACAAAGGGTAAAGATCACAACCCTTTGGAAAGAAGACAACTTTTCAGAAAGGTCACAACACTTTGGAAAAGGCATAACCTTTCAAACGGTCACAATCCTTTAGAAAGGACACAACTTTTCATAAAGTTCACAACCCTTCGGTATAGTCACAACTCTTCAGAAGAGTCACAACCCTTCATTTCCTGTTCATACCTTTAAAACCCAACAGTAATTTCCACAAATCCACTTTCCCATTTTTGCTCAAAATCTGAAAATTCCACATCCAATAGTTACTTTGCACAAAATTTGAAAAATCTTTTAGGTAATCTTTACCTAAAAACACCCCTAACATGTTTCTCAACTTGCTCAATTGGGCAAAATCATGATTAAACAAATGGACTTTCTCTATGTAGCGGCTATATTTCAAACAAAAATTGCAAATCTTGTATAAAAGATGCTAGTGAAGAAATTAGAAAACGTTGTCCTTACGGTAAAGAAGCCATCATGTGGTATGATAATTGTTTTTTGAAATATTCCAACAAAGATTTGTTAGGAAATATCGATAATATGAACAAGTTTTACATGTGGAATGTTTGCGTTGTGAATGTTGTGTCGTAATTTTTCTATCTTTAGAATAATCACTTTTTTGAAATGTTCTAAGTATAAAACAATTTGAGAAAAATACTTAGAAAAAAGTCGCCACTTAATTTTTTAAAGAAATTAAGAAAACTTATAATTTCCAAAGATTTAAATAGAAAAAAAAATCATTTGAAAATACCAAAGAGAGTTCGGGGTTCAATTTACACTTCGAGAAGGGTTTAAGCATTCGAAGTGTCCGCTAACATGCGGTTGACCTGCGACTTGACTAAAATGTATTTTACTATTTTTAGAAAAAATAACTTAACATAAAAAATATATAATAACTTACACTATTCGATTAAGTTTGAAAAAATAATTAAGAAACAAACCATTTTATTCTATTTTTTTAGAGGAAGGGACCTAAAATGAAAACATTTGAATTAAGGTGCAAGTGATTAGAAAATTAATAAAACTAGACTAATTAGAATTTATTTTATTCACTTTGAAATAATAATTTAAACCAATTTAATAAATTAAGGCATAAAAATCATTTTTAATTAATTGACTAACTTTTTTGAGAAAACGACCAACTTTATATTTTAATATATATATTTTTTAATTAATTGGAAAAGTTTTGACTAACATTTTTAAAGTTTATTTAAGAAAAATATTTAACTAAAAAAATAATAATAAAAAAAAAAAACAAGTATAATACGAATAAGTGAAGAGGCGTTAAAACATATATCTTAAGAATAAAGGTTTAACTTAATTAGAAAGTATAATTTTATCAACATATTTGATCAATAAAATAAAATAAATATTAAAAGTTAACCAACACAAAGAAAATAACTTATCTTTTGGGGATTCTAATTAAGTTAATTAAAAATTATAAAGTTAGAGTTAAACAACAAACAATAAATAATCACAATTAAATAATTAAAGAGTGAGGGAGAAATGAATTTGGGTCTCCTTTTGGGCCAATTTCGTTGGAATTTTGGCCTTTAAACCAATCCCGTTTTTGTATATATTTGATGTATATCAGTATATATCGGATGTATACAACAAATTTTTCCGCTTTCCAGGACCTGTACTGTCACGACCCGATTTATCAAGTCATGATGGCACCTACTATAACCCACCAGCAGGTAAGTCAACCCGTAACCCGGAACAACAAGTAATGGGTCTGAGGGTAGAAATTAAACAAGAGTAGGCAAATAACAATATAAACAGGCGGACACAAACCAAAAACATATATACAAATAAAGATCCCTCCCAGAACCTGGAAGTCACTAGTACAGAGCTACTACAAAATGAGTACAAGTCCTAAAACCGGACAACAGAGACTGGACTGTCTCGAAAGGAAAAAGACAAGTCTATATATACAGATGGAGACCGAAATAATACAAAACGCCGTGTGCTCACCCCGTCTCCAGATAAGTCTACTCCAAGCTCGATCAACGCCGGCTACTAGTACTCGGACTGCATCACAAAATAGATGCGCAGAGCGTAGCACGAGTACCAAAACAACAGTACCCAAGTAGGCATCATCGGCCGACTGAGCAGGATAAGCAAAAGTAAATTGAAATGCAAATAAAGGGTCACATCAAGTGCAAAGAGTAGTAAATGGGGGTATGTACACGAGCGTACAGGCAATAAAGACAAGTAATCTAACTAACTCCGCCGGGCTCCCATAAACCCGACGGGTACGCTCGTGCACAATAAAATAAATCACCTGCACGGACCCCCATAAGCCCGGCAGATGGACCGGCAGTTGAAGTAAAATAATGGAGCTAGAAGGTCTATCACAATATTACCAATTTCCGAACTTTTAACTGAACCATTCCCAATTATATTCCAGATCTCATTACGTCCCGGACTTTAACCGAAATCTCTCCAACCTCCAAAACCTCAACCTATAGATGAGAGTAATCAAGACTAAACTGAAGCTTTAGTGAGGAATTGGGAATACACCACGTGCAAGCTGGACCACGGACTCGAACCGGGTACTATAGCTAATGAGTCAACCTATATGGGCTGGACCACGGACTTGAACCGGGTGCTGTAGCCAAAGGTCGAGTACGGGTGGGCTGGACCACGGACTCGAACAGGACGTATGACCGTACGAAACGACGTCGGAAAAGTTCTACTGCCCAACGACATCCGAAATCTCGCAAGTCTATGGCAACACTAGTCTAAGCCTAGACTAAAGCCAAACATACTTCAGTTCAATATTATCATATACACCACCAGATATGGATATTCAATAATATCAAGAGACATGCTGTCATAATCCAACACTTTCCCGAAATAAGGTCTAAGGCAGGAATTATAGAAATTTAGCATGCTCGACACCCGGACCCCTCCATACTCAAGCAAATCAATAAACAAATGCCTAAACATGCTCAATCTCACGAGAGAAAACCATAGCCTACCCGAAAGCCGATCACGCGTGCTCCAACTCACGTGCACCGAATCTTTTCCTCTCCGAACGGTCTCCAAATGCTTCCCCACTAACAAAAGGTTAATCACCTTGTCATTACGAATATATTGACACTAAAATTATATTTTTCGGAGACGGACCCAAAATCGGGTCTAAAACGGGATTGTGGGGCCCACACTTAGAATCTCAAAATCGAATCCGTGGAACCGTCCCAAATACCTTACTAAACTAATACCCCAAAATTATAGCACAAACAGATGCTTAAAACACCGCAAATCAGTCACAACAATTAAAAAGGGCAGCCCCTTGATCACCAATTTTCGGAAAAACGAGACCCTTTCAACCCAAACAGATTATACCACGACGATCCTTGCGAAAAACTCTACAAGTTAGCCACAAGAATGACTCAAAACGGACTTACGATGATCAAGATCTCACATTTCAAAAATTCAACAACAAAACATCCGGAAAATCACCTTGGCAGTGGCTAAAAATTGATTTCTTACCTCAAACGAAGCCTCCCTCACGTTTCCGAGATCACCACTAGATTCCCCTCGAAATTCTCTTGAAGTTTGCCTTTTGAATCACTTAATTTGGACTCAAAATGAAGGATTAATCTCAAGTTGAAGTTGAACAAAAACAAAACAAAAAAAAAAATTGGACGAATTCGTTCTTAAAATCTGGAAATTTCCACCTCTGCCACGTGTCGTCACGTGGCTCTGCCACGTCACCGCCGCGTCAAAATTTTACAACCCTTCAAACTTAAATTTTAATGTTTCGGACTCGTTTGAAGTCGGAAAAATACAAACCTTATATGGAATCTGATTGGAAACGATATTTCGGACTCAACGGTGGAGGCGAAATTTCCATTTGGAGCTCGCATCGACGAACAGTGGGTCCCACACCCAGTATCATTTTGAGCCAGGTTCCACAACTGCTATCTAAAGTCTCGGGAAGTGAACAAAGGGTCGTTCTAGACCAAAATCGATCTTCCGAAGCTAACCTAGCTGTCGAATTTTCATCTCGAGCACGTCTTCCAAGAAGGTTGACCAAAGTCAACTTTTCAAGTTATAAAAATCTCCAAAACAGGGAGAACGGGCCTAAAACCCAAACGAACGACCGGGCGACCGAACGGTCGGTGCCGCGCAAGTCATAAATGACTTGGGGTCGCTACGAGAACGCTCTAAACGATGAAATGAATTCTTTAATTTAAAAATGACACGGAGGGTCATTACAATATCCACTACTAAAAGAACTTTCGTCCGCGAAAGTAAGAGTCAAGAAGTACCTGAATGCTCAAATAAGTCGGGGAACTGTGCCCGCATCTCATGCTCGATCTCCCAGGTAGCCTCCTCAACTGGACGATGTCTCCAACGGACCTTAACAACAGAAATGGCTCTCGAGCGCAATCTTCTCACATCTCTGGCTAGAATGACAACTGGCTCCTCTACAAATGTCAAACGATCATCCAACTCAACTGCATCATACTGGAGCACATGAGACTCATCAGGAACATACCGCCGCAACATCGAGACATGAAAAACCGGGTGGATGGCTGAAAATGCTGGAGGTAGGGCCAACTCATAAGCAACCTCCCCAACTATCTGGAGTATCTCAAATGGCCCAATGTACCTGGGGCTAAGCTTGCCCCGCCTCCCAAACCTCATCACGCCCTTCATGGGCGACACACGGAGGAATACCCGATCACCAACGAGAGAATCTCAAAGGCGGCGCCTCCGATCCGCATAACTCGGTGCCTACTCGAGCCGTCCTAAGCCTATCCCGAATCACCCTCACCGATCCGGGGCCTCCGAAGCAAATGCGTACCACGCGGCCTAGGCTCTATAGACTCAAACCAACCAACGGGAGAGCGACAACGCCTACCATATAATGCCTCGAATGGGGCCATCTCGAATACTAGAGTGGTAGCTGTTGTTATACGCAAACTCGGCCAAAGGTAAGAAGCGGTCCCACCGACCTCCAAAATCCATAACACAAGCCCGCAACATGTCCTCAAGAACCCGATCGTGCGCTCCGATCGACCATCGGTCTGCGGGTGGAAAACTGAACTCCCATATGGGCCAAGACACGTCTAGAATCTGAGATATCCAACCGAATCATGCTATTGGCTAAGAACTGAATGTCCATAGCCAAGGGTCACTCCTCAACAGATAAGAAGGATAGACTACCCATACTCATTGCCTTTCGGCTCAAGGCGTCCGCTACCACATTCGCCTTGCCCGGGAGCTCAATCCAACGACGCTGCCTCAAATTAAGGTCCCTCCGGCTCATGATGTACTGAAGACTCCTATGATCGGTATAGATCTCACATCGAACTCCATACAAGTAGTGCCTCCAAATCTTAAGTGCGAAAACTACCGCTGCCAACTCCAAGTCATGGGTGGGGTAGTTGCGCTCATGAATCTTAAGCTTTCTCGACGCATAAGCAATAACCCGGCCCTGCTGCATCAATACACAACCCAAACCAACGCCGGATGCATCACAATATACCGTGAAGCCCTCGCCCTCAACTGGAAGAGTCAATATAGGAGCGGTGGTCAATAACTCTTTGAGCCTCAAAAAGCTCGCCTCACACTCCTCTGACCAAACAAAGGGAACATCCTGGCGAGTCAACCGAGTCAAAGGCGCTGCTATAGTAGAAAATCCCTCAACAAAACGCCTATAGTAGCCTGCCAATCCGACGAAGCTACGAATCTCGAGCCACGAGAGGTGGGCTGTGCCAATCACGAATAGCCTCAATCTTCGCCGGATCAACCCCTAATACCCTCTTGGACACCACGTGCCCCAAGAAGGCTACGAGACTCAAGCCAAAACTCGCACTTTGAGAACTTGGCATAAAGCCGCCGATCTCTCAAAGTCCGGAGCACTATCCTCAAATGTTGCTCATGCTCACTCCGGCTCCGCGAGTATACCAAGTATGTCATCGATGAAGACAATGACAAATAAATCAAGGTATGGCCTGAACACACGTGTCATCAAGTCCATGAAGGCGGCAGGGGCATTAGTCAACCCAAACGACATCACCAAGAACTCATAATGGCCATAACGAGTCCTAAATGCGGTCTTAGGGACGTCCGCCGCCCTAATCCTCAAGCGGTGGTAGCCGGATCTTAAATCAATCTTAGAAAATACCACGGCACCTTGAAGGCGATCAAACAAATCATCAATACGAGGCATGGGGTAACGGTTCTTCACCGTCACCTTGTTCGGTGCTCGCCCGTAGTCAATACACAATCGCATAGTACCGTCCTTCTTCTTCACGAAGAGAACTGGGGCACCCCAAGGCGATACACTAGGCCGAATGAATCCCTTACCCAAGAGATCCTGAAGGTGAACACTGAGCTCCTTGAGCTCTGCAGAGCCATCCGATATGGCGGAATAGAAATAGGGCGAGTACGGCTCAAGCTCAATCGGAAAATCAACATCACGCTCCGGGGGTAGGCCGGGTAGATCAAGAGGGAAACACATCTATGAAGTCACGAACAACGGAACCGACTCAACCGGAGAAACCTCCCTACTCACATCACGTACATAGGCCAAATATGATAAGCATCCGTTAGCCACTAGCCTCCTAGCACGAATAAAAGAGATAACCCCAAGGCTGGTGTGCTACTACGAGATCCCTCGCCACACCACGGGAGGAATACCGGGAATAGCTAAGGTAACAGTCTTAGAAAAGCAATCTAAAAAACAGCGCGATAAGGGGATAACCAATCCATGCCCGAGAATCACATCAAAATCAACCATGTCAAGCAATATAAGGTCGGCCCGGTGTCACGCCCCTGGATAGTAACTAAGCAAGATCGAAATACGATCCACTACTAAAGACTCACCCCGGGGGTCGACACACGCAAACGGCGCTACCGGAGGCTCGGACATCAAACTCAATCGAGAGGCATAGTAGACGAAACATACGAAAAGTAGAGCTCGGATCAAATAAAGCCAAGGCGGGGCGCCGGCATAATAACACCGTGTACTCCGTGATCACATCGTCCGAGGCCTCCGCATCCGCTCTAGCCGGAGCCGCATAAAAGTGGGCCTGGACTCCCCCCCCGTGCATCGGCTCCGCCCCCTAATCCGCCTCCTCGGGGACCACCCCGTATACCCCAGTGACCACCCCTACGGCCCCTGTCCCCGGCCTCTCGCCTCTAGCCGGAGTAAAGCGGCGCATGCCTCGATTGCCTGTGGAGCGGGTAAGGCTAACTGCGATGGGGACACTCGCGGGCCCAATGATCTAAATCCCCACACTCATAACACCCCCGGGACTGTCGGCGAGAGCCGGAGGTCGGCTACCCCGCCGAGAAGAACCCATCGTGAACTATCTCGGCCCCGACTAGGACCGGCACTAAAACCAATATGGCGGTGCCGATCACCCTCGATGCCCGGAGAGAGACTGGAAGGGGCTACTAGACCGACCCGACCGAAACCTCTCGTTGGGATCTATCATAAGACTCTCGGTGAAACGGCGCCTATCATAGCTATCCTCTCTGTCTAGGTCTCTTGCGCCGCCCCCTTGGGCCTCGCGACGGAGGCTGCTCGATAGTGCGGGCATGGTCCACTACATCTAGAAATGAGCGGCCCGCCGAGACTAAAAGGCGAGTCTCAATCCGCAACCGTAGTCTCAAACCCCGAACAAAACAACGAACCCTCTCCTCCTCGCAGGTAATATCATGGCGGCATGCACGGAGAGCTCGTGGAATCGGGCCTCATACTACGATCTTGTCATGGAGCCCGCTCTAACCGAGCAAACCGATCTCCGAGCCGATCTACGATGCTCCCGGGAATAAATCGGGCCAAGAAGGCCTCTCGAAAACTCAGTCCATGTGACCGGTGGAGACCCAGGCGGCCCGGTCTCTAAGTATGTACGCCACCACCTGCCAAGGCGGGACCGTCTAAGCGGTAAGCGGTGAAGTCGCCCCTCTCGACTCCACTAAACCCAAAGTCCGTAGCCGCTCGCGGCAGTAACTAGAAACTCGTGGGCATCCTCCCCCCTTTGCCCCGAGAAAACCTCGGCGGTGATAGTCTAAGGAACACACCGAGCATTTTCGCGCTCCCGTAGTGGCATGACGCCCTCCAAATCGTCGAGCCGAACAACCAGGTGCCGCTAGCCGCGAACAAAACCCACGGCGGGTGTAGGGCGGCCCGCTGATCTTGGAACGACCGGAGCCGGGAGTGATGCAAAAGCGACACGTTCCTAAAGACATCCTGTAGCCTCCCGAAGATAAGTAACGGACGTCTCCGTACTGATCTGCAGGACTCTACTAGACGTTAGCTCTGTACAAATGAGACCGACGAACCTGGGCTCTGATACCAATTTTTGTCACGACCCGATTTATCAAGTCATGATGGCA
The DNA here is from genome assembly GCA_029007595.1 of Solanum commersonii. Lineage (NCBI taxonomy): Eukaryota > Viridiplantae > Streptophyta > Magnoliopsida > Solanales > Solanaceae > Solanum > Solanum commersonii. The sequence continues at coordinate 2,049,930 of JAJTWQ010000033.1, forward strand.
CCTACTATAACCCACCAGCAGGTAAACCAACCCGTAACCCGAAACAACAAGTAATGGGTCTGAGGGTAGAAATTAAACAAGAGTAGGCAAATAACAATATAAACAGGGCGGACACAAACCAAAAACATATATACAAATAAAGATCCCTCCCAGTAACCCGAAAGTCACTAGTACGAGCTACTACAAAATGAGTACAAGTCCTAAAACCAGGACAACGAGAGACCGGACTGTCTCGAAAGGAAAAAGACAAGTCTATATATACGAGATGGAGACCGAAATAGTACAAAACGCCGTGTGCTCACCCCCGTCTCCGGATAAGTCTACTCCAAGCTCGATCAACGCGGCTACTAGTACTCGGACTGCATCACAAAATAGATGCGGAGCGTAGCATGAGTACCAAAACAACAGTACCCAGTAGGCATCATCGGCCGACCGAGCAAGATAAGCAAAAGTAAATTGAAATGCAAATAAAGGGTCACATCAAGTGCAAAGAGTAGTAAATGGGGGTATGTACACGAGCGTACGGGCAACAAAGACAAGCAATCTAACTAACTCCGCCGGGCTCCCATAAACCCGACGGGTACGCTCGTGCACAATAAAAGAAACCACCCGCACGGACCCCCCATAAGCCCGGCGAGATGGACCGGCGGTTGAAGTAAAATAATGGAGCTAGAAGGTCTATCACAATATTACCAATTTAGGACTTTTAACCGAACCATTCCCAATTATATTCCGAGATCTCATTACGTCCAGGACTTTAACCGAAATCTCTCCAACCTCCAAAACCTCAACCTATAGATGAGAGTAATCAAGACTAAAGGCGAAGCTTTAGTGAGGTGGGAATACACCACGTGCAAAAGTTTGGACCACGGACTCGAACCGGGTACTATAGCTAATGAGTCAACCTATATGGGCCTGGACCACGGACTCGAACCGGGTGCCGTAGCCAAAGGTCGGGCACGGGTGGGCTGGACCACGGACTCGAACCAGCATGCGTAGCCAAAACCGGATCACGGGTAAGCCGGACCACGGACTCTAACCAGGATGCGTAGCTAAGCTCGGACATAAGTAAAAATGGACCACGGACCACGGACTAGCTAACCGGACATAAGTAAGTCTGGACCACGGAGCTAAAGCTAAGAAAAACGAGGGCATTATGGATACAAGGTCATAAGCCGAGTTACCGACTATCGGACTCAAATCGCTATATCAGTCTACAAGAAGCGACCGTACGAAACGACGTCGGAAAAGTTCTACGCCCAACGACATCCGAAATCTCGCAAGTCTATGGCAACACTAGTCTAAGCCTAGACTAAGGCCAAACATACTTCGTTCAATATTATCATATACACCACCAAGATATGGATATTCAATAATATCAAGAGACATCTTTGTCATAATCCAACACTTTCCCGAAATAAGGTCTAAGGCGGGAATTATAGAAATTTAGCATGCTCGACACCCGAACCCCTCCATACTCAAGCAAATCAATAAACAAATGCCTAAACATGCTCAATCTCACGAGAGAAAACCATAGCCTACCTGAAAGCCGATCACGCGTGCTCCAGAGACGGACCCAAAATCGGGTCTAAAACGGGATTGTGGGGCCCACACTTAGAATCTCAAAATCGAATCCGTGGAACCGTCCCAAATACCTTACTAAACTAATACCCCAAAATTATAGCACAAACAGATGCTTAAAACACCGCAAATCAGTCACAACAATTAAAAAGGGCAGCCCCTTGATCACCAATTTTCGGAAAAACGAGACCCTTTCAACCCAAACAGATTATACCACGACGATCCTTGCGAAAAACTCTACAAGTTAGCCACAAGAATGACTCAAAACGGACTTACGATGATCAAGATCTCACATTTCAAAAATTCAACAACAAAACATCCGGAAAATCACCTTGGCAGTGGCTAAAAATTGATTTCTTACCTCAAACGAAGCCTCCCCTCGCGTTTCCGAGATCACCACTAGATTCCCCTCGAAATTCTCATGAATTTTTCCTTTTGAATCACTTAATTTGGACTCAGAATGAAGGATTAATCTCAAGTTGAAGTTGAACAAAAACAAAAAACAAAAAAATTGGACGAATTCGTTCTTAAAATCTGGAAATTTCCACCTCTGCCACGTGTCGTCACGTGGCTCTGCCACGTCACCGCCGCGTCAAAATTTTACAACCCTTCAAACTTAAATTTTGATGTTTCGGACTCGTTCGAAGTCGGAAAAATACAAACCTTATATGGAATCTGATTGGAAACGATATTTCGGACTCAACGGTGGAGGCGAAATTTCCATTTGGAGCTCGCATCGACGAAAAGTGGGTCCCACACCCCGGTATCATTTTGAGCCGGGTTCCACAACCGCTATCTAAAGTCTCGGGAAGTGAACAAAGGGTCGTTCTAGACCAAAATCGATCTTCCGAAGCTAACCTAGCTGTCGAATTTTCATCTCGAGCACGTCTTCCAAGAAGGTTGACCAAAGTCAACTTTTCAAGTTATAAAAATCTCCAAAACGGGAGAACGGGCCTAAAACCCAAACGAACGACCGGGCGACCGAACGGTCGGTGCCGGCCAAGTCATAAATGACTTGGGGTCGCTACAGAACGCTCTAAACGATGAAATGAATTCTTTAATTTAAAAATGACTTGGAGGGTCATTACAATATCCACTACTAAAAGAACTTTCGTCCGCGAAAGTAAGAGTCAAGAAGTACTGAATGCTCAAATAAGTCGGGGAAGCTGTGCCCGCATCTCATGCTCGATCTCCCGGGTAGCCTCCTCAGGCGGACGATGTCTCCAACGGACCTTAACAACAGGAATGGCTCTCGGCGCAATCTCTTCACATCTCTCGGCTAGAATGGCGGCGGCTCCTCTACAAATGTCAAACGATCATCCAACTCAACCGCATCATCTTGGAGCACATGAGACTCATCGGGAACATACCGCCGCAACATCGAGACATGAAAAACCGGGTGGATGGCTGAAAATCTTGGAGGTAGGGCCAACTCATAAGCAACCTCCCCAACTATGCGGGTATCTCAAATGGCCCGATGTACACGGGGGCTAAGCTTGCCCCGCCTCCCAAACCTCATCACGCCCTTCATGGGCGACACACGGAGGAATACCCGATCACCAACGAGAGAATCTCAAAGGCGGCGCCTCCGATCCGCATAACTACGGTGCCTACTCCGAGCCGTCTAAGCCTATCTGAATCACCCTCACACCGATCCCGGGGCCTCCAGGAAGCAAATGCGTACCACGCGGCCTAGGCTCACGTAAACTCAAACCAACCAGGCGGAGCGACAACGCCTACCATATAATGCCTCGAATGGGGCCATCGAATACTAGAGTGGTAGATTTGTTGTTATACGCAAACTCGGCCAAAGGTAAGAACCGGTCCCACCGACCTCCAAAATCCATAACACAAGCCCGCAACATGTCCTCAAGAACCGATCGTGCGCTCCGTGACCATCGGTCTGCGGGTGGAAAAACGTGTGCTAAGGTCAACACGGGTACCCAACTCATCTGGAAGGTCCTCCGAAGCTAGATGTGAACTGTGGGCCCCGATGCGAGATGATGGAAACAGGCACACCATGAAGACGAACCACCTCTCGAATGTAGATACGGGCTAACCTCTCGGCCTTTGTAGGAAGTATGGACGGGAATGAAGTGTGCCGATTTAGTCAACCGATCCACGATGACCCAAATCTTTGTCAATACCTCTAGAAGTCCGAGGTAACCCCACAACGAAGTCCATAGTGATACGCTCCCACTTCCACTCCGGAATGGGTAATCTCTCGAAACTCGCCACCAGGCCTCAAATGCTCGGCCTTTACCGCGGGCAAAGACAAGCAACGGGAAACAAAGTCGGCAATATCTCTCCTCATGCCACTCCACCCGTAATCTTGCCTCGAGATCACGATACATCTTCGTCGTGTGCCGGATGGATAGAGTATCTAGACTCATGGCCCTCGAAAGTATCAACCGTATCAAATCCCCAACTCTCGGAACACGAGATGCGCCGGCGAATCTCAACACTCCATCGGGATCTAAGGTAGCTCGACCACCATCACCCGCTAACACTCGATCTCTAAGGGCCACCAAGGCCTCATCCTCAAACCGACAACCACGGATCTGTCAAGCAAGGAAGGCGAACTCCCATATGGGCCAAGACACGTCTAGAATCTGAGATATCCAACCGAATCATGCTATTGGCTAAGAACTGAATGTCCATAGCCAAGGGTCACTCCTCAACAGATAAGAAGGATAGACTACCCATACTCATTGCCTTTCGGCTCAAGGCGTCCGCTACCACATTCGCCTTGCCCGGATGATAGAGAATAGATAGGTCATAGTCCTTCAGGGAGCTCAATCCAACGACGCCGCCTCGAATTAAGGTCCCTCGGCTCATGATGTGCGAAGACTCCTATGATCGGTATAGATCTCACATCGAACTCCATACAAGTAGTGTCTCCAAATCTTAAGCGCGAAAACTACCGCCGCCAACTCTAAGTCATGGGTGGGGTAGTTGCGCTCATGAATCTTAAGCTGCCTCGACGCATAAGCAATAACCCGGCCCCAAAACTCGCACTTTGAGAACTTGGCATAAAGCCGTGATCTCTCAAAGTCCGGAGCACTATCCTCAAATGTTGCTCATGCTCACTCCCGCTCCGCGAGTATACCAAGTATGTCATCGATGAAGACAATGACAAATAAATCAAGGTATGGCCTGAACACACGTGTCATCAAGTCCATGAAGGCGGCAGGGGCATTAGTCAACCCAAACGACATCACCAAGAACTCATAATGGCCATAACGAGTCCTAAATGCGGTCTTAGGGACGTCCGCTGCCCTAATCCTCAAGTGGTGGTAGCCGGATCTTAAATCAATCTTAGAAAATACCACGGCACCTTGAAGCTGATCAAACAAATCATCAATACGAGGCATGGGGTAACGGTTCTTCACCGTCACCTTGTTCGCCGCCCGTAGTCAATACACAATCGCATAGTACCGTCCTTCTTCTTCACGAAGAGCCAGGGCACCCCAAGGCGATACACTAGGCCGAATGAATCCCTTACCCAAGAGATCCTGAAGCTGAACACTGAGCTCCTTGAGCTCTGCAGGAGCCATCCGATATGGCGGAATTGAAATAGGGCGAGTACCTGGCTCAAGCTCAATCGGAAAATCAACATCACGCTCTGGGGGTAGGCCGGGTAGATCAGTAGGAAACACATCTATGAAGTCACGAACAACGAACCGACTCAATAGGAGAAACCTCCCTACTCACATCACGTACATAGGCCAAATATGATAAGCATCCGTTAGCCACTAGCCTCCTAGCACGAATAAAAGAGATAACCCCAAGCGGTGTGCTACTACGAGATCCCGCCACACCAGGAGGAATACAGGGAATAGCTAAGGTAACGAGTCTTAGAAAAGCAATCTAAAACAGCGCGATAAGGGGATAACCAATCCATGCCCGAGAATCACATCAAAATCAACCATGTCAAGCAATATAAGGTCGGCCGGGTGTCACGCCCGGATAGTAACTAAGCAAGATCGAAATACGATCCACTACTAAAGACTCACCCACGGGGGTCGACACACGCAACGGCGCTACCGAGGCTCGGACATCAAACTCAATCGAGGCATAGTAGACGAAACATACGAAAAGTAGAGCTCGGATCAAATAAAGCCAAGGCGGGTCTTGGCATAATAACTTATTTGTACCGTGATCACATCGTCCGAGGCCTCCGCATCTGCTCTAGCGGGGAGCCGCATAAAAGTGGGCTGGACTCCCTACCCGTGCATCGGCTACGCCCCTAATCTGCCTCCTCGGGGACCACCCCGTATACCACAGTGACCACCCTACGGTCCCGTCCCCGGCCTCTCGCCTCTAGGCGGGTGTCCGGCGCATACGTTTGCCTGTGGAGCGGGTAAGGCTAACTGCGATGGGGACACTCGCGGGCCCAATGATCTAAATCCCCACACTCATAACACCCACAGGGTGTCGGCGAGAGCGGAGGTCGGCTACCCGGCGAAGAACCCATCTCGTGAACTATCTCGGCCCGACTAGGACCGGCACTAAAACCAATATGGCGGTCTTTGATCACCCTCGATGCACGGGAGAGCGACTGGAAGGGGCTACTAGACCGACCCGGCGAAACCTCTGTTGGGATCTATCATAAGACTCTCGGGTGCAAACGGCGCCTATCATAGCTATCCTCCCTGTCTAGGTCTCTTGCCGCCGCCCCGGGGCCTCGCGACGGAGTTTGCTCGATAGTGCGGGCATGGTCCACTACATCTAGAAATGAGCGGCCCGCCGAGACTAAAGGCGAGTCTCAATCCGCAACCGTAGTCTCAAACCCCGAACAAAACAACGAACCCTCTCCTCCTCGCAGGTAATATCATGGCGGCATGCCCGGAGAGCTCGTGGAATCGGGCCTCATACTACGATCTTGTCATGGAGCCCCGCTCTAACCGAGCAAACCGATCTACGAGGCGATCTCTCGATGCTCCCGGGAATAAATCGGGCCAAGAAGGCCTCGAAAACTCAGTCCATGTGCCAGGTGGAGACCACCCGGCTCGGTCTCTAAGTATGTACGCCACCATTGCCCGCGGGACCGTCTAAGCGGTAGCGGTGAAGTACGCCCTCTCGACTCCACTAAACCCAAAGTCCGTAGCCGCTCGCGGCAAGTAACTAGAAACTCGTGGGCATCCCCCCACCGCCCAGAGAAAACCTCGGCGGTGATAGTCTAACGAACACACCGAGCATTTTTCGCTCCCGAAGTGGCATGACGCCCTCCAAATCGTCAAATTTGAACTTAGGTGCCGCTAGCCGCCGAACAACCGGTACCCATTGGTGTGGGCTGGCCTGCGCAGATCTGGAACGACCGGGCCGGGGCCCGCCGCATACCCCCAATGGCGGCTAGTATCGTACGAGCATCGCCCGTATATCCGGAGGAGGCTCGGGCGGTGGGCGTGGCCGGTCCGGACCCATTGGGCTGGCTGCGGTCCGAGGCCGCTGGTGGCCCTATCACCGGTTCCCGAGTTTGCTCTCGGTCTGGGGCGTGCCCAGCAGCACGACCTCGAGGTCGGCCTCTACCCCTAGGCGGGGCCCTACCACGCGTGCGAGCCATCCCTATAAAAGAGTGGTACAAGTAAAATTTCGAAACCGATAAGACATACAATGCACGACGGTGATGCAAAAGCGACACGTTCCTAAAGACATCCTGTAGCCTCCAGAAGATAAGTAACGGACGTCTCCGTACCGATCTGCAGGACTCTCCTAGACGTTAGCTCTGTACAAATGAGACCGACGAACCTGGGCTCTGATACCAATTTTGTCACGACCCGATTTATCAAGTCATGATTGCACCTACTATAACCCACCAGCAGGTAAGTCAACCCGTAACCCGGAACAACAAGTAATGGGTCTGAGGGTAGAAATTAAACAAGAGTAGGCAAATAACAATATAAACAAAGGCGGACACAAACCAAAAACATATATACAAATAAAGATCCCTCCCGAACACGGGAAGTCACTAGTACGAGCTACTACAAAATGAGTACAAGTCCTAAACCCAGGACAACGAGGCGGACTGTCTCGAAAGGAAAAAGACAAGTCTATATATACGGATGGAGACCGAAATAGTACAAAACGCCGTGTGCTCACCCCCGTCTCCGAGATAAGTCTACTCCAAGCTCGATCAACGCGGCTACTAGTACTCGGACTGCATCACAAAATAGATGCGAGCGTAGCATGAGTACCAAAACAACGAGTACCCAGTATGCATCATCGGCCGGCGAGCAAGATAAGCAAAAGTAAATTGAAATGCAAATAAAGGGCCACATCAAGTGCAAAGAGTAGTAAATGGGGGTATGTACACGAGCGTACAGGCAACAAAGACAAGCAATCTAACTAACTCCGCCGGGCTCCCATAAACCCGACGGGTACGCTCGTGCACAATAAAATAAATCACCTGCACGGACCCCCATAAGCCCGGCAGATGGACCGGCAGTTGAAGTAAAATAATGGAGCTAGAAGGTCTATCACAATATTACCAATTTCCGAACTTTTAACTGAACCATTCCCAATTATATTCCCAGATCTCATTACGTCCAGGACTTTAACCGAAATCTCTCCAACCTCCAAAACCTCAACCTATAGATGAGAGTAATCAAGACTAAGCGAAGCTTTAGTGAGGGTGGGAATACACCACGTGCAATTTGGACCACGGACTCGAACCAAGGGTACTATAGCTAATGAGTCAACCTATATGGGGCTGGACCACGGACTCGAACCGGGTCTTTGTAGCCAAAGGTCGGGCACGGGTGGGCTGGACCACGGACTCGGCAAGATGTGCGTGTAGCCAAAACCGGATCACGGGTAATTTGGACCACGGACTCTAACAGGCATTGTAGCTAAGCTTCGGACATAAGTAAGTTTGGACCACGGACTCTAACAAGATGCATTGTAGCTAATAGAAACGGGGCATTATGGATACAAGGTCATAAGGCGAGTTACCAGGCTATCGGACTCAAATGCGCTATATCGGTCTACAAGAAGGCCGACCGTACGAAACGACGTCGGAAAAGTTCTGCGCCCAACGACATCCGAAATCTCGCAAGTCTATGGCAACACTAGTCTAAGCCTAGACTAAAGCCAAACATACTTCGATTCAATATTATCATATACACCACGAGATATGGATATTCAATAATATCAAGAGACATCTTGTCATAATCCAACACTTTCCGAAATAAGGTCTAAGGCAGGAATTATAGAAATTTAGCATGCTCGACACCCGAACCCCTCCATACTCAAGCAAATCAATAAACAAATGCCTAAACATGCTCAATCTCACGAGAGAAAACCATAGCCTACCTGAAAGCCGATCACGCGTGCTCCAACTCACGGTACCGAATCTTTTCCTCTCCGAACGGTCTCCAAATGCTTCCCACTAACAAAAGGTTAATCACCTTGTCATTACGAATATATTGACACTAAAATTATATTTTTCGGAGACGGACCCAAAATCGGGTCTAAAACGGGATTGTGGGGCCCACACTTAGAATCTCAAAATCGAATCCGTGGAACCGTCCCAAATACCTTACTAAACTAATACCCCAAAATTATAGCACAAACAGATGCTTAAAACACCGCAAATCAGTCACAACAATTAAAAAGGGCAGCCCTTGATCACCAATTTTCGGAAAAACGAGACCCTTTCAACCCAAACAGATTATACCACGACGATCCTTGCGAAAAACTCTACAAGTTAGCCACAAGAATGACTCAAAACGGACTTACGATGATCAAGATCTCACATTTCAAAAATTCAACAACAAAACATCCGGAAAATCACCTTGGCAGTGGCTAAAAATTGATTTCTTACCTCAAACGAAGCCTCCCCTCGCATTTCCGAGATCACCACTAGATTCCCCTCGAAATTCTCTTGAAGTTTGCCTTTTGAATCACTTAATTTGGACTCAAAATGAAGGATTAATCTCAAGTTGAAGTTGAACAAAAACAAAAAAAAAATAAAAAAATTGGACGAATTCGTTCTTAAAATCTGGAAATTTCCACCTCTGCCACGTGTCGTCACGTGGCTCTGCCACGTCACCGCCGCGTCAAAATTTTACAACCCTTCAAACTTAAATTTTGATGTTTCGGACTCGTTCGAAGTCGGAAAAATACAAACCTTATATGGAATCTGATTGGAAACGATATTTCGGACTCAACGGTGGAGGTGAAATTCCCATTTGGAGCTCGCATCGACGAACAGTGGGTCCCACACCCGGTATCATTTTGAGCCGAGGTTCACAACTTGCTATCTAAAGTCTCGGGAAGTGAACAAAGGGTCGTTCTAGACCAAAATCGATCTTCCGAAGCTAACCTAGCTGTCGAATTTTCATCGAGCACGTCTTCCAAGAAGGTTGACCAAAGTCAACTTTTCAAGTTATAAAAATCTCCCAAAACGGAGAACGGGCCTAAAACCCAAACGAACGACCAGGCGACCGAACAGTCAGTGCCAGCAAGTCATAAATGACTTGGGGTCGCTACAGGAACGCTCTAAACGATGAAATGAATTCTTTAATTTAAAAATGACCTGGAGGGTCATTACATGTACGTCAACTCCAAAGACTTGTTCTTCGATTTTTCAAGGTTGGCTTACTCGAATAATAAAAAAAAAAGGAATTTGAGCCTTTACGACTCTCTCGAAATGCAAGAGGAACGTGATTGGAGTTCATGGAAAACTCAGGCCGATTTCACATGCAAACACAAATAAAATCATATTAGCACAGGATGAGGAAAAATTCTAACATGTTTCTATAAAATGAACAACATTACGGTAACCAATAACTTAGCACGACAAATCACAATAAAGTATTAGGGACTAATCTAATAACCTAAACAACTCAACCAATTACTCGTTATTGGCTACAATGAAAAAATGGACCAAAGCTGTTTTGATTCACATTCACAACAAATATTAACCTTTTAAAAGACCAAATTATACCATATGTGTCATTCAAACAAAGAAATTAAGACTAAAAGTATAAACTAGATACTGTAGACACATATGACATATAAATTATGAACAAATTCCATTCTTTTAGTCTCTGCCAATTTTCAGTTTCATGCATACTCTCATATTGACATATATTAAATGAACTATTAAGATGTAGACATCAAATAGAGCCACAAGCAATTGCCCTTGGAATTGAAGAATCGACATGTCACATAATGAAAGATTAATCACCAAAAGAGATAATGTTTCAAATAATCTTGCGAACCAGACTCTAACAAAGCAAGATTTGGGAAATAGAGCACCGATTTTAACTCCACTTTATAATAAAATAGTCATTCCTTACTCTCTCAAGAAGCTACAAACAACAAACATGAAGATTGACATGCTAGTAAGGCAAGATGAATAAATAAATAAATAGTCGAAATAAGAATCCAGAAAGAACCTAAGATAAATAATATCGATTTATGAGATGCAGGATAGGATAACTAGCAATACAATATTAAGGAGACCTCGAGATAAACTAATACTCCATTAAGCAAATGACCACTATATCACTTCAAATCGAAAACATGGGACAAAACTTGGACTAAATACAACAAAATGTCACCGTTCGCTGGCGCCATCTTTATGCTAGCAAGAAGCTCTCTTAACTAAGATGAACCAGTGAGTCACAAAAATGTTTAATCTTCAAATACATAAACAATCATAACCAAAAAAACTGCCACGACTATGACACTAAAATGAGAAGGAGCTTCAAAGTTCAATTAGAACAAAGATACATTTTCTTGAAGATAGCTTTAATAATCAGTGATGTAGTGATGTAGGCCAAACAAATAAAAATGCTGCCCTCCAAATGGTAAAGAAAACATTTAGAACGGGATCATGCTATAGAAGACGAGAGTGATACCACGAAGCAAACAGCAAGACAACGTACATTCATCTAACAAATCACAAATCGAAAACATAGTGCGAGCAACATTCAAGATATTAACCATGGCAAGCAAGTCATTAAATTAAATTCGAAACATCACAGAAACGACTACGACTTGGCTTCTTTTTTAAAGGATAATGTTGGTATTCAGCTCGTACTTAGTTAGTTTCAAAAGAAAAAAAAACAAGAACATTTTTTATGATAACATAGAAATCTTAACTAAAGCATCTACTCATGTACGATCATAATAGACGCACAAAGATTGACAAGAAGAACCAAAAGCTATAACCGAGATAAGGGCGAGATTATCACCTCTTCTCGGGCGGCGAAATGGAGACAAGGCGAGCTAGCAGACGACTTCACCACGGAAAGCTCAAGCACAAACAGTAACCAAGAAATCTAGACAACCATATCAAACCCAAATACAAAAAGAAAATGATTATCTCCTTTGTTTTTCCTTGAGGTGTATTTAGTCGGTATTTTAACTAATTTTGCTGCCTTAATTTAAAAAAAAATTCCAACCCCCTTACAATGGAAAAGAAGAGATGTATTTATATGAGGGAATTAGGGTGAAAAACGGATAGGAACAAGGGTCAAAAGAGGAATTCTCCTCCGATTTCAAAATTCAAAAACCAGAACAGGGAGCACCTGGGTTTGCACGAGATTTCATCCCAAATTCCCCAAAATTTGGATGAAAGGATTGGCGTGCACAACTTAGATCAAACCCACTGTCCTTGTGCTCAACGTGGTGCTCATCCACGGGAGTCAAGGGTGATTTTTCGCAACTGCTGCAGGACGTAATTGCAGGTTCGCTCCTGCTGCACTGTTGATGAAGACAGTGGCAGCTTTTCGTCTATTTTGATGCGTGAAGGAGAAGAAATCACATATGGGTCGTCTTGATCTTGCGTGTGCTGCTGCTGTTGCGAGCTGCGTTGCTGCTGTATGATTTTTGCTGCAATGTTTTGGAAATTGAACGTTGTTGGGTCTCTCTTCAGCTGCTGGAATAGGCCGGGTCGGGGTCCATTTTGGTGGGTCGGCTGTATGCTAGAAAAAATAAAAGGGAGTTGGGCTGCTGGAAAATTTGTCAAATAGGTTCAAAATTGGTCTCAAATGGATTTAGGTGGGGAAATAATGGTTAAAATTGAAATAAGAAGGGCTAGGCAAATGAATTAACAATCTAGCCATATTGAATTCGAAATCTAGCCTCATTGAGATAATTCGACGAATTAGGCTAGGATTTGAATAAGATGATTAATATAAATTAATTAATGAGCTTCTTAATTTTAACAAAATAAAATAATTAACTTAATAAAAATAACTAATTCAACAACATACCTATAATTCAAACCAAATTAAATTAGTAAAGTTTAACGTTTAAAAATAAATGAATAGTTTTCAAGATAGTTTTCAAATATTTGTAAAATATATTAGTTACATACGTAACAATATAAGACATATTCATTATTTAAAATATTATAAAAGTGAATAAGATTCTTAAAATATCTTGAAACATATTTTGATTTTTTTTTTATAAAATTAATTATTTCGAATCGTTTGAAATTAAAGAAGCTCGAAAACTAATTCTTATCGGGGACCCTCAAAATTCTGTCTCAACAGTGAAGAACCCTAAATATTTCAATGCAAAGACTAAGGAATTGTTGGGAAACTCTTTGAAAACGCTTATAAAACGTCGAAATTGTATGCAATGGAGAAATGGATCGGAGATTGAAGAAAATAAGAAATTGTATGGATTGGTTCAATGTACAACAGATCTTTCAAATGAGGATTGTAAGAAGTGTCTTGATGGTATTATTAATGAACTTCCAAGTTGTTGTGATGGGAAAGAAGGTGGAAAGTTATTAGTGGAAACTATAACTTTATATATGAAATTAAATTTACCCTTTTATTAAACTCCTTAGATCTTACAAAATATAATATGGAGAGCTTGAAATAAAATCCCTATACTAATATAGTGTAATATAGTTTTATTAAGTTATACTTCTTGTTGTATTATTTTGGTCAAGCATGTAAGGTGAATAAAGATTAATATAATAGACATAAAAAATTTCGTGTGTGTATATATATGTGTGTATGATTCTTTTAGCATATTATGGACAAGATGTTATTCGTCTTGTATTCCTAAGATACTTAAAACAAAACTTTGAAGAACTTGGTAAGACCCAATAAAGTTTAAGAACATTTTCACAATTAGAAAATTAAAACTAGTAGAGAAACTAGAATCAGAAAAACTTGATTAGAAAGAATATACGAAATATTTTTCCTAAAAGAAGAATTGTTGTCAATACGTGTTTAAAGAATCTTACTAATTCCAACAAACTTTGCGAAAACATGAAGTTACCAAAGTTTAATGAACCGATGAAAAACGAGAAGAACATAAATTAATTCACAAATTTAAAATCGTAACACATACGAGAATACGAAAAACAGAAAGAAGATCAAGCCCACTGAATGCACAATGTCCCCTTAAGGAAATTATTCCCCTCTAGTATCCGAGGTTTGATTTGGAATATGTCCTCCCAGGATAGAATGATCTCAATCACCAGTGTATTGATACCCAAAACACTAGTGTCAGCGAGCCACTCAACGGCAGTAAAGTACACTTAGAATAATAGATTTAGTAGTAGAAGAAGTCCAGAAAAATTCTGTTTTTTTTAAAATGAGAGGAAATTCCTCAATTTATAGAAAACAAAGGGTAGTGTGAAAAGGTTCTTATTGTGCCTTACCGGAAAGGTCACAAACCTTTGGAAAAGTCACAATCTTTCAGAAGGGTCACCACATTTCATAAAAGTCACAACTTTTCATAGAAGTCACAACTTTTTCATAAAAGTCGCAACTTTTCATAAAAGTCACAACTTTTCATAAAAGTCACAACTTTTCATAAAAGTCGCAACTTTTTATCAAAGTCACAACTCTTTATAAAAGTCGCAACTCTTCATTTTCCATTCACACTTTTTAAAACCCAACAATCCCCCGCATGAATGGGGAATGACTCCAAGACAAAGAAATGGACAAATATGTGTACTTTACAAGCAAGAATTAATTGCATCTGGATAAGTAGGTTTCCCCTTGAACTTTCCATAGTGAACATATGTCGGATATACTCGGTCAATCGGTAGATGCGATATCTTTGAACCGTCGAGCTTTGGTGTATACCTAGACAACCATATGTCACACAATTAACCCTTTACCGTTTATGGTTCTTACGGTTGTGTTCGTTTCAGCCATGAACACCTCCTGGTTTCATAAGTGTATAGAGAATAGACTTTTGACAATAATTCTCTTTGAAGCGGCTTACACTTCACACCCACATAGGTGATTTCTAACCGTGTTATCGCGTAGATACACTATTTGATCAAATCTGTCAAACTTAGCAAATCATTAAAAACATTAAGCTTTAGTAACTCATTAACAAGCCTTAATGTTGTATCCTTGTTCCTGAGCATTGTCTTCATCATGAGAATGGATTGAGTTTGTTGACAATGCCGAACCGTCGATCCACAACTTTGTTTTTCTCCCCGAATCTAGCTCTTGGGATCTCGATGCGCTAGATAGAGTTACCGTCACGATGACTTGTCCTAAGCCGTAAACCCATTTCCTTAGATGATCTTTAAACTTTCTCTCTAGTTAGGCCTTTTTGTAAATGGATCCGACACATTATCCTTTGACTTTACATAGTCAGTTCTGATAATTCCACTAGAGAGTAGTTTTCTAACGGTATCTTGTCTATGTCCTATATGACTAGACTTTCCGTTATACATCATTCTCCATGCCCTACCTATTGCATCTTGACTATCAAAGTGTATGCATACTGATGCCAAAGGTTTGGGCCAAAAAGAATATATATCAAGAAATTCTGGAGTCTTTCAACTTATTCACCGACCTTATCTAGAGCACCTAGCTTAGAGATAGTGATACATGTCTCTTTTTAAAAAAAAAATATTTCCAAGAGACTTGCTCCTCTACCAAGAGTAAATACATATCCACTCGTGGATTTCACTTCATTTGTCCGGTGATCCAATTCACATTATTATATCCTTTCAATATCTTGTTGGATATTGTTATAATGCAAGACATAGTTTTAAGTATTTCTTAAATACTCCAAAACTCTTTTCATTGTCATATAATGAGTTTGATTGGGATCACTCGTGAGCGACTCAGTTTATTAATAGCAAATGCTATATTTGATCGCGCACACTTCGTGATATACATCATACTTCCCAATACTTTAGCACAATCCAATTGTGAGTCACTTTTGCCTTCACTCTTTTGAAATGCAAAGCTCGCATTTATTGGAGACTTGACAATATTGAAATCCAAATATTTGAACTAGTCAAGTACCGTTTCAATGCAATGAGACCGCAAATATGCTAAACATTATGGAGTTCTAAGGATTCTTATACCTAAGATCGCATCAGCAACTCCAAAAAAATTTCATTCCAAACTTGCTTTCTAGCATACGTTTAGTAGCATTTATGCCATTAGTGTATCTATTGATGATCAACATATCACCAATTATACAAAAAAACAATGACCTAGTGATTTTAATGTAAACACATTTTTCACTTCCATCATTCTTGTTGACACCCAATTTTGACCCTCCACAATATAAATTAATCATTCCGAGCTTCTCCAATTTCAAATGATTTAAAATAATTAGTTTTATAAAAATTCCAAAAAATAATAATATAGTTTGCAAGAGTTTTAAGTAGTTTTGTCACTTTTCATAATTTTTAGATGATATATATGTTTTACATAATTATGTATATAATTAGTATATCTTACGATTATTCAAAAATTGTCTAAAAAAAAAAAGATTTTATATTTTTAAATATTAGGAATGGTTATAATTTTGAATTAATGAATCCTATGAAATTCAAAATACTTTCAAGTTATTTTAAAGATAATTTTGTCATTTTTGATAAATTTTTAAATAATAGATATGTACATTTTACAATCACGCTATCTTATAAATATTTGAAAATCATCAAAATATTTTACATCTTAGTTAAATATCTTATTAATTTACTTTAGTCTAAGTTATATTTATAATTTCGAGTTAATTAATTTGTAATTAAATTAATTATTTTGTAATCAAATTAATTATTTTATGTCATTAAGATTAAGAAGCTCGTCAATTAATTTATGAAAATTTGTCTTGTTGCAATTTTTAGTTAATTGCTTATCATATTCTTAACCCTTTAAAAGACCAAAACGGGCCTATTCCCTTGACCCATTTCCTCAACTACCATTCTTCTCCAATTTCCTCAATTCCCATTCTCTTATTTCCAATACCCTATCCAGCCCATGATACCAAAAACAATTGCAGGAAGCCCAAATTCAATTCCATAACCTATTACATACAGAAACAATACAACGGTCCAAACAATACATACGACATACGTACATCCTTGTACGTTTTTTTCTTCTTCTTCAAGCAAAAATCAACATCCATCGAGCAAATCACGCTGCAACCCGGAAATCTCGCCACCCATCTGCAAAACCCATACCCTAGCAGCCCCAAAGTCAAACCTTCACTTCTCCTTTTCCCCCCTTTTCGCGAAATTCAGCTTTTTTCCCCATCTCCTTCCATTGTTGTCTGGAAAAGGGGCAGAATGAATTCAAAATTTCACCCGATTTTCTTGCTATATAATCATCTCTTTGATCACTATTTGAGAGAGGGGGGAGACACCGATTTTGTGACCCAAAACAGAGGGAATTTCCCTTGAAAGAAATAGACTTAGAAACAAAAATCTCCAGAAATAACTTACTTCACATAACCTCCTTTAATAGCTCAAAGAGTATAGCGATTATTGGTTTGAACTCGTCGGAATCCCATAAAGCTTAACTTGTGGTGAAGCCATTGTTCTTAAGTTCATCGGCTCAGTTCGCTGCTCCAAACAAGGTAACACTCGCACTTCATTTTTTTCTTTTTTTTTTTTCGAATCATGTGTGTTGTTTTGTTATTGTTTTAAATAATTTGTTAAGTCTTATTACAGTTCGAATGTTGCAATATGTAGTAAGTTCTGTTCATTTAAGGTGATTTGTAGGTTTAGAAATGATATTAGACTTCGATGCTTTCATGAGCGTATTGCTAAACTAGTGTGCTTCGCCTGTGCTTTGCTTTGTCTTTGAGTATGATCTCTCCTGATTTGTTGTCGTCGATGTTGTTGTCCTTGCAAGGACATAATCTCAACTAATTTTTCTACTGCCTAGCATGACCCGTTTTGATAAGTCTATGCCATTCTTCGTATAACTTTTTTTTTAGTATGATAGAGTTTAAGTTTTGTTCTTAAGATTACTTGAAGCACGAATATGTTGGCATTAATATTTCACGTATATGACGTGTTGACTCCTTTAGTATAAGGTCGATATCGGTGGGTTGATTATGTGTTATATGGCTCATGTACTAGTTTGCGTAATGAGAAAATGAGCCTATGTCTTAATGAATTTTAATTAATGTACAAATGAGATTTGAGAACATGTGGGTTGATGGAATCATTTTTTTTGGCCTTTAAAATTGTCTTCTCTTCTGCTTGGGATCTATGGTTTGTTTTTGTTGTAATTATCTAATCTACTTGTTCATTTTCTTTAGCTTAAGTAGTTAAGCGGTAATTCCCTTTAATACATTTATTATTTTGGGATTGGTTAAGCATCATTAAGCTATGGTTTGGAGATATTATTATTGGGTGCGATATTGTTTCTCATTTTTATTGCATGTGAAATCTGCCCGAGTTTGCCCGAGTTCGCCATGAACTCCTCTCTTTGCATTTTCTTGTTGGGCCTTTGGTCCAATGCTTTCGTTATCGAGTCAGCCTTCACTATTGATTGTTCAATGTTTTGGAAGCCGAAATACAATTGAAAGCAGGTTTACAGGGAACTAAAGACAGGTTGCAGGTCCTAAAGTCCAAGGGAATGGACTGTATATGACCTGTATACACTAAATATACATTGGTATACAGGTTGCAATACAGAAATATGGGGCCCAAAATTGAAACAGGTGTTTTGGAAGTTGAATTAGGTTGTATACATTCGGTATACAGTCTTATATACAAAAAAAATGGGCCATATTCATCCGATATACACTGATATACAACCAGTGTATACAAAAACGGGAATTAAGCCTAAGCTCCAAATTTTCAGCGAATTTGGCCCAAAGGGAGGCCCATATTCAAATTTCTCCTTACTCGCTAATTATTTAATTGTGATTATTTGTTGTTTGTTGTTTAACTCTAACTTTATAATCGTAAATCAACTTAATCGAATTCCCCAAAATGCGAACTATTTCTCTCGTGTTGTTTTGTTTCTAACAAAACCTTATTTTATCAACTCTTGTATTTTCATTTATAATCTTTAGTTAAAGCTTTTTTTTTTTTTATTAGTTTAAAATAGTTTTTCATTAACCAAAAATGACTCAAATAAAAATCAATTAATTTAGTTTCGTTAAAATCCTTATTACTTGTCCCTAAATCAAATATTTCAATTAAGGTTCCTTTTTTTCCTAAAAAATAAATCGCTCTTTGTTTAACTATTTTCTCAAAGATAATCTAATAATGTAAATAAAATAAATAAATATTTACTTATTTTTCATACTTTAATTTATTAAGTTGGTTTAATTTATTTTTAAATGAACTAAATAAATTCTAATTAGTATAGTTTTATTAATTTTCTAATCACTTGCACCTTAATTCAAATATTTTCGTTTTAGGTCTCTTCCTCTAAAAAGATAGAATAAAACGGTTCATTCCTTAGTCATTTTTCAAACTTAATCAAATATTATAAATTATTATTTTTATGTTAAATCAATTTCCCAAAGAATTAGTCAAAAAATTATTTTAGTCAAGTCGCAGGTCAATCGTATGTTAGCGGACACTTCGAATGCTTAAACCCTTCTCGAAGTGTAAATTGAACCCCGAACCCTCTTTGGTATTTTCAAATGATTTTTTTTCTGTTTAAATCTTTGAAAATTATAAGTTTTCTTAATTTCTTTAAAAAATTAAGTGGCGACTCTTTCTAAGTATTTCTCAAATTGTTTTATACTTAGAACATTTCAAAAAGTGATTTTTCTAAAGATAGATAAATTACGACGCAACAGAAATGGCGACTCTGCTGGGGACCTAATTAAGTTCTAACCATAAGATTTGACTATTTGACTAATTGTTATCAATTGCTGAATTGTTTATTTGTGCTTAATGTGTTAAAATTGCTATAAACTGTTGCATTCATGACATAACATATTCCGTCAAACGACACTTTATTTTATTTTTTTCACTCAAAGGACGATTATGCGGGCCGCAGTCGTTCGTTAACCAAATTGTTCTCGGGACACCCTGACGAATGTAGTTGGCTACTGGATAGTCAACGGTCGTTAATTGTTCCAGCCCAAGTAGTCCGCTTGGGTCACCAATCCACTTTAAAGAAAACTCACTCTTAGTCATACTAGAAATTTAGCGCATTGGCCTAAGATGACCCAATACCCAAGGAGTGTCGGGTCCATTAGAAAGACCACCTTGAGTCCAAAGGGCCCACGTCTCAAACGGACGCTCATACTTACGTGTTTGAAGGATGTATACGCTATTTGACAAAATGTTGTGTCTTGGGTTTGGGGGTTTCTAATTATTTGTATGTTTTTGTAGATGGCCAAGCAACACTTGAGTTTCAAGATGGTCACCGAAACGCCAAACCTTCTCCGTGTATGGTGGTACAATCTCAATGCGTATCAGAAAAGAGAACTTTCCATTCACTTAGGCCACCTCCCGTCAATAATGAATCTCGAGTCGGCCTAAGTTCATTGAGGTGGTCACTCGATTTTGGGATAATGAGAGCACGTTGTTTCGTTTTGGAGATGTTGAAATGACACCAACCGTTGAAGAAATCAAAGATTGCCTAGACAACGTCGGAACATGCCAAAAAAGGAAAAAACATCCAGATCATCACATTTTGCTACCGAGATAAGCCAACCGGCCACGGGCGAAAAACATGTTGTTATTGGTAAATGCGGCCGGCAAGACACCTCGAGTATTCCATTTGTGAAATTCTATGAACGATGGGGTCACGAGAGTTATTATAAGAATTTTCCAAATGAGTTTCACAGTCACAGCAGTTGGAGTCAAACTCAAACTCTAGCATTTGTTGTATGCCTCTTAGGGACGATGGTATTTCCTCAAGGCGAAGGGAATGAAATTGATACTCGGGTTGTCATGGTTACACACGCCATCTTCGAGGGTGTTGGTAAGAAAGGACAACTTAAGAAATACTTCAACCTAGCTCCAATCATTCTGGCTAACATATACCGATCTTTGGGTCAATGCAAAAACGGGTTTCCATTTTTTCAAGGTTGTAATATCTTGCTGCAATGGTGGATGTCTAAACATCTAGTGAAGACATACGAAACTCAGAAACAAAAATTGGCCAAACCACAAAAAGAAAGTCACCTCGACCATTACGAGTTTCATTTGAGCATCAATAAGTTCAAGAGCCACAGCACTAGGGAAGCATGGGCTAAAGTCTTCCACGACATAAAAGATGAAAACGTACAATGGATGTTTCACGATTTCATGTCGAAAAATAGCTATTCGGGGGCTAAGTGTCCTTTCCTAATCCTTCACGGCATTAGAGGGTACGACCTTACAATCCTAGCGGGGTAATGCGGCAATTCGGCGAAGACGCGATTCTACCTTTCAAAGGAGACACTAGCCGCTACGTCTTTGACTACAACGAGTGCGACAAGATACCTTACGCCAAGGATATTTGTCAAGAATGGGCTGGACGGGTCAACCTAAAAAAGAGCATGGCGAGAAAATAGATATGAAGCTAGGGTATGTGGATGAATACAAAAATGGTTGCGGGATGATGCGTGGTACACTTGACCCGAGCACCACGCACGGGCCGACCAGTTGAAGATGTCCGTGTAAGGCTCAAATCCAAGCCTACCATTTTCGGCGGGAATGGGACCGAAGAGAGCAAGAGTTTCAACGTAAGGAGCAAGAATACTGCGTAGGGAACAAGAGTTCCGGCATCGAGAATATGAAAGCCAAAGAGCATTAGCTTTTGCCACGCAAGAGTTAGGCGACGTGAGAGCACACGATACGTTTGGACTTGAACTTGGATGATCGGCTTAACACCCTCCGAGGGCATTTCAATGTCTTCTAAAGCTGTGTTCGCTGAGCCACATGTGATAACCAGCAAGTTCCTTATTCGTGAAGAAGTGGAAAAAGCCAGATGGAGGAGTAGGTCCTTCAGCATTTTAGTTATCTTATTCCCTTGCGTGGGATTAATGTTTTTGTATTTGCAACTTATCCCTTCCCTAAAAAATGTATCCCTTTGCTTAATTTTGTAATGAATTCTCTATTGTTTATGAATTCTATTTTGGGGGATGCTACAATTTGTTTCAAAAAGTCAATACATCCTTCAATTCGCTAGGCCTACCCTTGGCACAAAAGGGTCACATGCATGTTTAGGACGATATTTGTTTGTTTACTTGTGTGTTTTAACTGTTTATGTGGTACGTTGCTTTGAATGAGGACATTTTTAGCCCACTCCTTTTCAAAAATTTCTGAAAATCTCTACAATGTTAAATACAAGTCACTACTAAAAAGTCCGACCAAAATGCCATGAGTCTTAAGTTTCTCAGTCAGAAATAAAATTCCAATACCAAATCCTAAAATATTATTCTATCATCTGATGAAATGGTAAAATTGCAGCTAAGATGGAAAAGGGTAAGAATAGTGACATACGGCTAATAGGAGAGGATTTGAGGATGAAATTACAGCGGCTCAGACGGGAGATCCAAGAAACTAGAGAAAGGAGAATAGAAGTGGAGTTTGCCACCGCGGTTGCACGAGTAGCAAATGCGGCACTAGACGCGGAGTTGGCAGCAAAAATGACAAAATGTGCTATTATAGATGAAGAGACGATTCTTTGTACGGAAGAAGCGCGATGCCTTCAAAGATGTAACTTGTGATGCTTCGAAGCCACGTGGAAAGCACTATTTTTTTAGCCAAGAGGCCACAGCGGTGATGAAGCTACTGAAGAAGATATTGGAGAGGAAATTGTCTATAGGCCTCCTCTTCAGGGACAATGGAAGGAAGGGAATGAGAAAACCACCTTCAAAGCATATGAATTTACCCCTCGTGATTAAGGCAACAATCGAGAGAAGAATGTCTTAGGTGGAAGCACATTTTATCTTTTAGGGGCTTTATTGTCTGTTTTTCACTTTTCTTGTAATCTTCAAGAAATGAATGAATGAAAATGAAACTTCCTTTGTATCGAACTACGTAGGGCCTGAATTCTCTTTGGGAGATACGTAGGCAGCCTTTCAAGGCCCGGCCCCTATCTTTTAAAATTTTCTCTTCCCCTTCATTATACGAGAAAACATTGAGTTCGGATCAACAAATTCCCGAGAGATGCGGCAAGAAGACCTTAGCTCAATGCAATTTAACCTTTTCGAGTCACCAACCTCAACATAAAACGAGCAAATTCTGTTTGTTCAAAAATCGAGTCCCATTACCCGTGGGTTAACGTGTCCTCAAACAAAGCAACATTTATGTGTTTATACGCTTTCTATGTGATATATTGCATTATTCATCCGGAACTAGTCTTGCATTTGCCTTTGAGTTGTTTTTCTACTGGTAGTTAGAGCGATCTGTGTTGATACACTCGGCCGACCATCCTTATTTCACTAGATCTAAAAGGTCCTACAGATTCCTTCCCCAATCAAAGTCCACAAAAGGGAAACGCGGCAATGGGTGATAACAACGAAGAAACCGGCCTTACGATGTCGTAGTGGCTCGCCCGCCCCTTGCCGATCGAATGAACCGATCTTGCGGTTGATGCAACAAATTGCCGAGATGAGGGTCGAGATGCGAGAGAAGACAAGATTTGCCCCCTCCTAGTTTTTCTTGTCAACACGCAACCGGACGAAAGACCTCCGGCCCAAAATCCCCCTCTTAACGTGGAACAAGCTCGGGAACCAACCTTTCGGCCCCGCTCATAATCCCTCCATCATTGGCCTTACCACCCCAAACCCCTATTACGCCCCAGTCTCTTATCAGTCATCACCCCCTCCTCAAAATACCAACCTCCATGTGCCACTCGCCCCCCACAAAGCCAACATCCAAACCGGTCCACCCCCTCAAAGCCTAAACGTTAACAGCCCGCAAACTTCCCTCCGTCACCAAAATCAACATACCAACCCCCAGACTTTCCCACAAAACTACCAAACCACTCAAAATGCCCAAAGTCCCTCCATCGCTCCACCCCTACCTCAGAAAACCACTTTCCAAATCCCGATCCCCAACGAGCATGATGTCAATGGTTCTGAGCTCGACCATTATGAGGAGAGAGAGAGAGTGAAGGTCAAAGGAAGCGACCACCAAGATAGATATGAAGGAAGAAATTAGAAAAGCCATGAAGGAGTTGAACTGCATTCGAGAGGTTCTTAGGGTTGAGTTACGAACTTTGTGTATTCATCCGAACTTGGACCTCCCAGAAGGGTTCAAAGTGCCGAAATTTGACATCTTCGCTGCCTCGCCCGGATCTTTGGGCTTGCTGAAGAAGAAAAGAGAGGATGTGTCATCTATCTCTTATGAGGGGAAGAAGACCCCAAGGAAATCCTCATCATACCAAGGTCGTTCTCGACCTTTACAGAGTTCATTCTTGGCTTGTTATGCACATGCGATGCGGTGCAATACCCCTCATCCTAATTACCAAAATACCCCTCCTCCCGGTTATCAAAATACTCCCCTCCTAGCTATCAAACTCCTCCTACTATCTACCAAACTCCCCTCCAGGGTTACCGGACCCCGTCTCATCACTACCGAAATGTCGCCCTAAGCGTGCTAACATTCAAACAAATTACCAAACTCCTCCCACAATGTACCAAACCCCAGCTCCACTTTACCAAAATACCCCCTCGAACTACCAAGCTCCACAACCAAATTACCAAACCAACTCATATCCCGGATATCAATCCCCCGTCCAAACACTCCAAATTATCGCCGATGCCTCCCCCTCAACAAGGTCATTACGATTCCTCCCGTCCTAGATTTGAGAAGAAGCACGCTAGAACTTTCACTCCACTTGTTGAAAGCCGAACAAAGCTGTTCGAGCGATTAGCTGCGGCGCAGGATATATTCATCCAGTGGGGCCCAAGCCGATTGACACTAGCTCAAAATTTTACGGACACCGATCGAGAGATGCGCATATCACTCCAATAGTGTTGGACATGATGCGGAGGACCGTATCAACTCCGAAGCATAAGATCCAAGACCTAATTGACGAGAATGTGGTCTCTCTTCAGACAGTTGCGGCCCAATGTCAATAGTAATCCTTTGCCAAATCATGGAGGCGCCACTATCAATATGATAGAGATAGATGATGACTGTTGCGTGGAAAAAACAATAGTTTCGGTTGTTCCTGATGAACTAGAAAGGGCTGTAGCCTCATTGAGCATTAGAGAGAAGAAAGAGTTTGTGATTCTGACATCCGAGAAGGTTGTTGCCTTGGTGCCACGAGAAACTCTTGCCCGACCAAAATTTGTGATTGAAACTACATTACCCGAGGGTATGACCAGATCTGGCAGATGCTATACATCAGAAGAGTTGACCCAGGGTGTCCAAAAGAAGGATCGGACTAAAAGGCCGGTTAGTGATGCCGAAGCTAAGGAGTTCTGGACAAACATGCAACCAAAGGATTATTCGATTGTGAAGCATCTACGAAGACGCCGGCTCGAGGTTTTGTGTGTGGGCTTTATTGATGAGTTCGCAATTGCATAGACAGGCTTTGATGAGGGCTTTGGATGATACTTATGTACGTGGGTACAAATAGCGACAATATAGCAGCCATGATAAACCAAGCCATCCGAGGACACCGAATCGGTTTTGCGATGAAGAGTTGCCCTTTGAAGGGAGGATGCACAACAAAGCTCGCACGTCACCATCAAGTGCCGGGATAAAGTTATAAATCGTGTTTTGGTCGACGATGGGTCAGGTCTCAACATACCCCCCTATGCCTATCGTATACAAGATGGTTGCTACTGTCATGCTCCGGAACGGTTTCGAACCGGGTTTGGGGTTGGGAAAACATTGTCAAGGAATTGTCAATCCTATTCAGATCCCCGCTAAAGGAGCAAAATTTGGTTTGGGGTATATCCCCACGAAGGTTGATGAAGCAGAGATGAAAAACAAGAATGTTGGTCAAGCATTGGCCAGGCCAATTCCTCATCTGTACCAGTCATTCCTAGCGCAAGGATATGTCAATAACGATGGTCTCGGGGAAGGAATCTTGGACCTTTTGAGGAGATCGATGCGGTCATCAAGGAAGAAGCTAGGACATCAGGCATCCGTGATGCAGAACCTGATGAGCGATTGCAGAACTGGACCTCCATACCACTCCTGATTTCCCGCTCATCCGGGTAGAAAGGGCATGTGTTTTGTTTATTTTTAAAATCGGTGGTAGTCCGGAAGAGGCCCGAGATCCACCATTTATGATGTTTTACTTGTTTGAAGTTTTAAATTTCCTTGTGATGTTTAAAAAAAAGTAAAATGTTCCTCGGCCATGGCCGAAGTTTATGCCTATCTTTCAATTTAAATGAAAAACCTCTTTTATCAAAATTTGTTTACTTATCTGGTTATATTTTGCCTTCCTAACTTTGTTTGTTTATGATTTCGGTAATATTAATTTAAAAACCCGCCAATGTCATGTCATGTCATGAATCGAGTGAACGAAATGAGGCGGTGATGAGGAATGGAAGGAATGCGAAGAAGAAAATGAGATATCCGAACATGTTGCTAATGAATTTCGACAATTCGAAAATCAACACAAGCCAAATTTAGAGAGGAAACCGAATTTGTGAATCTCGGAGATGAAAAATGTGTTAAAGAAGTGAGAATCGGTGTCCATCTAAGCGAAGCTCAAAGAAGAGACTGGTCCATTTGCTCGAGAGTACATTGATGTGTTTGCTTGGTCTTACGAAGATATGCCGGGCCGAGTACGAATATGGTGTCGCACAAGTTGCCGATTAATCCAGTTTTAGTCAGGTAAAACAAAAGACTCGAAAGTTCAAGCCCGAGTTGAGTTTGAAGATCAAAGAGGAGATTACCAAGCGATCGAGTCTCAAGTAGTGGAAGTGACGCAATATCCGACTTGGTTAGCCAACGTTGTTAGGTTGCCAAGAAAGATGGAAATATTAGAATTTGTGTTGATTATAGAGATCTCAACAAAGCTAGCCCGAAAGATAATTTTCCATTGCCAAACATTCACATCCTCATTGATAATGTGCTAAGCACGAGATGCGATCATTTGTGGATTGTTATGCGGGTTATCACCGGATCCCGATGGATGAAGAAGATGCGAGAAAAGACAGCTTTCATCACGCCTTGGGGTGTATATCATTATCGGGTGATGCCTTTTGGTCTCAAGAACGCCGGTGCTACTTATATGAGGGCCATGACAACTATCTTTCACGATATGATTCACAAGGAGATCGAAGTGTATGTAGATGATGTCATAATCAAGTCTCGCGAGAGTTCAGATCACTTGACTCACCTTAGAAAATTCTTTGATCGTCTGCGTCGATATAATTTGAAGTTAAATCCCGCCAAATGTGCTTTCGGGGTGCCAGCTAGCAAGTTGTTAGGATTTATAGTCAGCAGAAGGGGCATTGAACTCGACCCTTCCAAGATTAAGGCGATCCAAGAATTACCTCCTCCGAAGACAAAGAAGGAGGTGATGAGTTTTCTAGGAAGGTTGAACTACATCAGCCGATTCATAGCTCAATCCACCGTGGTGTGTGAGCCCATTTTTAAGTTATTGAAAAAAGATGCCTCAACCAAGTGGACCGGAGAATGTCAAGTTGCTTTTGATGCTATCAAAAACTATTTGTCCAATCCACCGGTATTGGTCCCTCCACGAGAAGGGAGTCCACTATTGCTATATTTGTCAGTCTCGGATAATGCATTGGGATGCGTGCTTGGTCAACATGATGAGACAGGGAAGAAGGGGCGCGCCAATTATTACTTAAGTAAAAAGTTCACTCCATATGAGGCTCGTTACACTCTTTTGGAGAGAACATGTTGTGCTCTGACTTGGATCGCTCAAAAGTTGAGACATTATTTGTCTTCTTATACCACATATCTTATCTCCAGGATAGATCCGTTGAAGTATTTTTCAGAAAGCAATGCCGACCGGGAAGTTGGATAAATGGCAAATGCTTTTGAGTGAGTTTGACATTGTGTATGTGACACAAAAGGCGATAAAAGCACAAGCCTTGGCTGATCATCTTGCGGAGAATCCAGTTGATGAAAAGTATGAACCGCTCAAGACTTATTTTCCCGATGAAGAAGTAGCATTTGTGGGTGAAGATATTTCTGAAGCATATCCTGGTTGGAGAGTATTCTTTGATGGAGCGGCAAATCACCAAGGGAAAGGTATCGGAGCAGTCTTAGTGTCGAATCGGTCAACATTATCCTATGGCGGCTAAACTCCGATTTAATTGCACCAACAACATGGTTGAGTATGAAGCTTGCATCCTTGGTTTAAAGATGGCGATTGACATGAACGTTCATGAGCTTCTAGTTATTGGAGACTCAGACTTACTGATTCATCAAGTTCAAGGAGAATGGGCTGTGAAGAATCCAAAAATCACACCGTATGTGCAGTATATACAGAAGTTGTGTAAGAGATTTCGCAAGATTGAGTTCAGACATACTCCCAGAACACAAAATGAGTTGGCCGATACTCTTGCTACCATTGCCTCAATGATCAAACATCCGGATACAAGTTATATTGATCCCTTGGATATAGAGGTAAAAGAGCAGCCTGTCTATTTCTCACATGTTGAAACGGAGCCGACGCGGTTCGCCTTGGTATTTTGACATCAAAAAGTATTTAGAGGACGAAACTTATCCCGAGAATGCGACGTTCAACCGAGAAGAAATCGATACGCCGTATGGCCTCAATTTCTTTGCAAGTGGAGAAATCCTTTACAAGAGGACTGATTTAGGTCTTCTCAGATGCGTTGATGCTAATAAAGCTGCAAAGCTTCTGGAACAGATACATACCGGAGTTTGTGGTACTCACATGAATGGGCTCACTTTGGCGAGGAAGATCCTTCGAGCCGGCTATTTTTGGATGACTATGGAACATGATTGTTGTAAGTTTGCTCAGAAATGTCATAAATGTCAGGTGCATGGTGATTTAATTCGAGTGCCGCCTGAACTCACTGCTATGAGTTCACCTTGGCCATTTGTAGCTTGGGGCATGGATGTCATTGGTCCAATAGAGCCAGCCGCCTCTAATGGACACGAGATTCATTTTGTTGCCATTGACTACTTCACCAAGTGGGTGGAAGCGAGGTTCGTATTAGTCGGTGACCAAGAAAGTTGTAGCTGATTTTGTCGCAATAATTTGATATGTAGATTTGGAGTACCAGAATCTATCATTACTGATAATGGGGCAAATCTCAATAGTCACTTGATGAGAGAGATATGTGAACAATTCAAGATTACCCACCGAAATTCGACCGCTTATCGTCCTCAAATGAATGGAGCCATAGAAGCGCCAACAAGAACATAAAGAAGATTTTGAGAAAAATGATTGATAACGCAACAGGTTGGCATGAGATGTTGCCATATGCTTTGTTGGGTTACCGAACGACTGTCAGAACATCAGTTGGAGCTACTCCATATTTGCTAGTATACGGAACAGAAGCAGTTATACCTGCAGAAGTCGAAATACCTTCGCTAAGAATTATCCAAGAAGCAGAATTAAGTGATGTTGAATGGGTTCAGAAGCGGATTGACCAGCTAACATTGATTGATGAGAAGAGAATGGTTGCCATTTGTCATGGTCAACTGTATTGACAGAGAATGATTCGTGCTTTTCACAAGAAAGTAAGAGCCGAACATTTGAAGTTGGTCAGTTAGTTCTTAAGCGTATTTTCCTTCATCAGGATGAATATAAAGGAAAATTTGCACCAAATTGGCAAGGACCCTACATGGTTCGCAAAGTATTATCCGGAGGTGCCTTAGTCCTGTCGGAGATGGATGGCACCAAATGGCCGAAACCGATCAACTCAGATGCTATCAAGAGATACCATGTGTGAAGTTTCAGTTTGTATTTCCATTATTTTCTTGTAATCGTTCTATTTGCTTGTAATTGCTTTGTTTAGAATCTATCCCTTTGTAATGAACTACGCTTGACCTGAATTCTCAAGAATGAGATACGTAGGCGGCCTATGTCGGCCTCGGTCACTCTTTTATCCCCTTTTAATATGTCTTTGTATTTGAACTACGCTTGACCTGAATTCTCAAGAATGAGATACGTAGGCGGCCTATGTCGGCCTCGATTGATTTATTTAAATTTTTCTATTTTTGTTGATCCTCGAAAGGAGGAACTACGTTTGACCTGATTCCTGCCTCAACGGGATACGTAGGCGCCACAAGGGTTCGGTCATATCTCCCGTAAGTTTTCTATTTTCTTATAATAGAAAATGGGACATAATTTTTGAGAGGGACTCAAAAATTCTCAAGAAGAAGATCTTTGCAACGAATCAAGACTGAAGTTACTTTGAGGTTTGCAACCATGATAGAATTTTTGAGACGATCTCAAAAATTCCGTGACTGATGCATCAACAGTTGAAGATACGCCGAGATGTTTAACTGGGACAGAAATTTTGAGGATGGCCTCAAAATTTCAACAGGGTTTATCGGAAGTTTAAAGCAACTTTGAATACTTCCCAACAAGTAATCAGATAGACCTCGAGGCACCAACTTCAAAAATGTTCGCTAGAGCTTGACGTGACATGACACTTGACAGTGACCTTTTCCAAACATTACTTTTGAAAAATCTATTTTCATTAAAAACATTTCTTTCATGTTTTAATTATTTTTTGCATAAAAATGTTTTGTCCTATCTATCAAGAAGCGGGCGATCGGAGAAATCAACCGGAGATAGCAAGACAAGGGGGTGGACAATCGAAGAGATCGACACAGATCAGTTCATTTTAAACTAACAATTTTTCTGTGGATGCAGGTTTATAGGTTTATCTCAAAATCATCATATTCTTCCATTCATTGAATGTGGAGAAATCAAAAGGGCGAAGAGCTCCTTAAAATTGACAATTTTTTCTGTGGATGCAGGAAATATTTTAGGCTTCTTATGACCAAGAATTGAGAATATGAATAGCATTATTCAACTTCTCAATAAGGAGAGGCCCATAATAAATACACAATTATGTTCAGATATGAAACAAATGAAAACCTCGAAAAGAGAAATTTTATTTATTTTCCAGCAACTAAAGATACTTGAAAGAGGCCTATCTGCATCGTTATTATTGGACATGATAATCTTCTTACCCGGAGAGCTATTCATATCGTATTGTCAAATGAGATGATCACCACCCAAAATATACCTGGAAGATCACACTGTGGCTTGGTAAGGCATTATCTTCATTCGGTATCAGGAGACATCATAATTATCCTCACGCATCGCGGAAAAATCATCATGCATCGCGAGAAAAGAGATTCATGCATAGCGAGAAAAGTAATTTATGCATTGCAAAAGAAGATCCATGCATAGCGAGAAAAAGGACTTCATGCATTGCAAGAGAAAGAAGTCATGCATTGCAAGAGAAAGAATCATGCATAGAAAGAGAAAGATTCGTGCATTACAAGAGAAAGAAGTCATTCATTGCAAGAGAAAAGGAATTCATGCATTGCCAGAGAAAGATTCATGCATCGCGGGAAAAGCCATGTGTTGCGAGAAAACATTCACGTATAGCAAGAGAAATAATTTGTGCATGTCGGGAAAAGATCATGCATTGCAAGAGAAAACGATTCATGCATCGTGGAAAAAGATCATGCATAGCAAGAGAAATAAGTCATGCATCGCGAAAAAAAAAAAAATTCATGCATCGCGGGAAATATCATGCATAGCAAGAGAAAGAATTCATGCATCGCGGAGAAGTCATGCATCGCGAAAAGAGATTCATGCATCGCGGAAAAAAGATTCTCGTATCGCGAGAAAGATTCGCCCATCAAAAGAGAATCAACATCAACTGCATCATTTTTTTCTTGCAAATACGACATCAAGAAAACTATCAACGTATTACATCTGCTTATTTTATTGCTTTGACATTCAAAGGAAGGGTATATTGAAGATTATATTGCAAATATGAGACACAAGCTTTATTTGCTTCAAATCAAACCCGTTAGAATTGACGTCAAATAATCAAGGAGAGCAATTAAGTGTCAACACGGTAAAAGACACAGTCTCCCATTTGAATAACATTTTTATGCTAATGAGTTTTATCTCAGTCTTTGTCGAGAGCATCCGAAAGGATGAATTCTCCAAAACAAGCCACAGGTATGAATGGCATTAAAAGAGGATGCAGCATGACGCGGAACTTTTCTTAGCAGCGAATTGGGACATAGTCCAAAGAGGAGTGTCAAACTCTTAGGACACGAGCGGAGGGACAACTTCCACCACAATCAAACCACACCCCTATTCGAAGGCATGTGGGTTTTCCTTTAGGTTCCTAGTTTCAATTTCGCATCCAGAAAATTTTGGTCTCTATCGAAAGTAGCTTTCCAATCTGAGTGACAATGCACCAAGAGCTTTGAGAATTATGTCCGTGTAAGTTCTTAATTATGGGTGTGAAGCGCGCCACATTCATGGCTAAGAGGTTGCAAGCTTCTTTTTCATACTCGATTCACCCTGTCACTCGTCCTGAACTGAAGGATATCTTAGCATAAGAGATTTTTTTCTCAACCGATAGAGTCGAACTACAAACAGCCTGATTCCCTAGGTCTAGGGATATGTAGGCGGGATCAATATTGAAAACTCGGCTATACTCCGAAATCCACTCTC
The DNA here is from genome assembly GCA_029007595.1 of Solanum commersonii. Lineage (NCBI taxonomy): Eukaryota > Viridiplantae > Streptophyta > Magnoliopsida > Solanales > Solanaceae > Solanum > Solanum commersonii. Next base: position 2,082,290 of record JAJTWQ010000033.1, read on the forward strand.
AAATCTTATTTTCAAGCATTTCGGTCTCTTTATAATTCGATATCGGGATAGCTTTTGATTCTTTCATAATTATGCGTTAAATCAAGCGTGTCGAACTACAAGTGGCCTGAATTCTCATATAGCCTGAGATACGTAGGAAATTCAATTTCAGGGTTCGGCCATAATCCCTAAAGCTTACCAAAATACCTTTCCAAAAGGATGAAGATGTGTTCGGTCAAAACTGGATTTGTCAATTTCGTTTGCCTCCGATTTCTTGCATCAATCCAAGTCAAACGAGGGACAGTTGTTGACACCCAATTTTGACCCTCCACAATATAAATTAATCATTCCGAGCTTCTCCAATTTCAAATGATTTAAAATAATTAGTTTTATAAAAATTCCAAAAAATAATAATATAGTTTGCAAGAGTTTTAAGTAGTTTTGTCACTTTTCATAATTTTTAGATGATATATATGTTTTACATAATTATGTATATAATTAGTATATCTTACGATTATTCAAAAATCGTCTAAAAAAAAAAGATTTTATATTTTTAAATATTAGGAATGGTTATAATTTTGAATTAATGAATCCTATGAAATTCAAAATACTTTCAAATTATTTTAAAGATAATTTTGTCATTTTTGATAAATTTTTAAATAATAGATATGTACATTTTACAATCACGCTATCTTATAAATATTTGAAAATCATCAAAATATTTTACATCTTAGTTAAATATCTTATTAATTTACTTTAGTCTAAGTTATATTTATAATTTCGAGTTAATTAATTTGTAATTAAATTAATTATTTTGTAATCAAATTAATTATTTTATGTCATTAAGATTAAGAAGCTCGTCAATTAATTTATGAAAATTTGTCTTGTTGCAATTTTTAGTTAATTGCTTATCATATTCTTAACCCTTTAAAAGACCAAAAACGGGCCTATTCCCTTCAGCCCATTTCCTCAACTACCATTCTTCTCCAATTTCCTCAATTCCCATTCTCTTATTTCCAATACCCTACCCAGCCCATGATACCAAAACAATTGCAGGAAGCCCAAATTCAATTCCATAACCTATTACATAAAAACAATACAACGGTCCAAACAATACATACGACATACGTACATCCTGTACGTTTTTTTCTTCTTCTTCAACAAAAATCAACATCCATCGAGCAAATCACGCGCAACCCGAAATCTCGCCACCCATCCGCAAAACCCATACCCTAGCGACCCCAAAAGTCAAACCTTCACTTCTCCTTTTCCCCCTTTTCGCGAAATTTTTTTTTCCCCATCTCCTTCCATTGTTGTGCGGAAAAGGGGCGGAATGAATTCAAAATTTCACCCGATTTTCTTGCTATATAATCATCTCTTTGATCACTATTTGAGAGGGGGAGACACCGATTTTGTGACCCAAAACAGAGGGAATTTCCTTGAAAGAAATAGACTTAGAAACAAAAATCTCAGAAATAACTTACTTCACATAACCTCCTTTAATAGCTCAAAGAGCTTAGCGATTATTGGTTTGAACTCGTCGGAATCCCATAAAGCTTAACTTGTGGTGAAGCCATTGTTCTTAAGTTCATCGGCTCAGTTCGCTGCTCCAAACAAGGTAACACTCGCACTTCATTTTTTTCTTTTTTTTTTCGAATCATGTGTGTTGTTTTGTTATTGTTTTAAATAATTTGTTAAGTCTTATTACAGTTCGAATGTTGCAATATGTAGTAAGTTCTGTTCATTTAAGGTGATTTGTAGGTTTAGAAATGATATTAGACTTCGATGCTTTCATGAGCGTATTGCTAAACTAGTGTGCTTCGCCTGTGCTTTGCTTTGTCTTTGAGTATGATCTCTCCTGATTTGTTGTCGTCGATGTTGTTGTCCTTGCAAGGACATAATCTCAACTAATTTTTCTACTGCCTAGCATGACCCGTTTTGATAAGTCTATGCCATTCTTCGTATAACTTTTTTTTTTAGTATGATAGAGTTTAAGTTTTGTTCTTAAGATTACTTGAAGCACGAATATGTTGGCATTAATATTTCACGTATATGACGTGTTGACTCCTTTTAGTATAAGGTCGATAACAGTGGGTTGATTATGTGTTATATGGCTCATGTACTAGTTTTTATGTAATGAGAAAATGAGCCTATGTCTTAATGAATTTTAATTAATGTACAAATGAGATTTCGAGAACATGTGGGTTGATGGAATCATTTTTTTTTTGGCCTTTAAAATTGTCTCCTCTTCTGCTTGGGATCTATGGTTTGTTTTTGTTGTAATTATCTAATCTACTTGTTCATTTTCTTTAGCTTAAGTAGTTAAGCGGTAATTTCCTTTAATACATTTATTATTTTGGGATTGGTTAAGCATCATTAAGCTATGGTTTGGAGATATTATTATTGGGTACTGATATTATTTCTCATTTTTATTGCATGTGAAATCTGCCCGAGTTTGCCCGAGTTCGCCATGAACTCCTCTCTTTGCATTTTCTTGTTGGGCCTTTGGTCCAATGCTTTCGTTATCGAGTCAGCCTTCACCATTGATTGTTCGATGTTTTGGAAGCCGAAATACAATTGAAAGCAGGTTTACAGGGAACTAAAGACAGGTTGCAGGTCCTAAAGTCCAAGGGAATGGACTGTATATGACCTGTATACACTAAATATACATTGGTATACAGGTTGCAATACAGAAATATGGGGCCCAAAAATTGAAACAGGTGTTTTGGAAGTTGAATTAGGTTGTATACATTCGGTATACAGTCTTATATACAAAAAAAATGGGCCATATTCATCCGATATACACTGATATACAACCAGTGTATACAAAAACGGGAATTAAGCCTAAGCTCCAAATTTTCAGCGAATTTGGCCCAAAGGGAGGCCCAAATTCAAATTTCTCCCTTACTCGCTAATTATTTAATTGTGATTATTTGTTGTTTGTTGTTTAACTCTAACTTTATAATCGTAAATCAACTTAATCGAATTCCCCAAAATGCGAACTATTTCTCTGTGTTGTTTTGTTTCTAACAAAACCTTATTTTATCAACTCTTGTATTTTCATTTATAATCTTTAGTTAAAGCTTTTTTTTTTATTAGTTTAAAATAGTTTTTTTCATTAACCAAAAATGACTCAAATAAAAATCAATTAATTTAGTTTCGTTAAAATCCTTATTACTTGTCCCTAAATCAAATATTTCAATTAAGGTTCCTTTTTTTTCCTAAAAAATAAATCGCTCTTTGTTTAACTATTTTCTCAAAGATAATCTAATAATGTAAATAAAATAAATAAATATTTACTTAGTTATTTTCTCAAAAGGTTAGTCAATTAAATCAAAAATGATTTTTCATACTTTAATTTATTAAGTTGGTTTAATTTATTTTTAAATGAACTAAATAAATTCTAATTAGTATAGTTTTATTAATTTTCTAATCACTTGCACCTTAATTCAAATATTTTCGTTTTAGGTCTCTTCCTCTAAAAAGATAGAATAAAACGGTTCATTCCTTAGTCATTTTTCAAACTTAATCAAATATTATAAATTATTATTTTTATGTTAAATCAATTTCCCAAAGAATTAGTCAAAAAATTATTTTAGTCAAGTCGCAGGTCAATCGCATGTTAGCGGACACTTCGAATGCTTAAACCCTTCTCGAAGTGTAAATTGAACCCCGAACCCTCTTTGGTATTTTCAAATGATTTTTTTCTGTTTAAATCTTTGAAAATTATAAGTTTTCTTAATTTCTTTAAAAAATTAAGTGGCGACTCTTTCTAAGTATTTCTCAAATTGTTTTATACTTAGAACATTTCAAAAAGTGATTTTTCTAAAGATAGATAAATTACGACGCAACAATTCTTAAATCCATTTACCAACATAGTTTGGTCAAATATCTTATATCATTGTTTGGGCACTTGTTTTAGTCCATAAAGTGACTTAACAAATTCACACACTTTCTTTTCTTTACCAGAAACCACAAAACCCCCGGGTTGTTCCATGTAAATTTCTTCCTCTCCAATTCTCCATTTAAGAGAGTTATTTAAATATTCATTTGATGAATTTGGAGGTCATATACCACAGCTAATACAACTAACATCCAAATGAATGTAATTCTAGTTACTAGCGAGTATGTGTCGAAAAGATCAAGACCTTGTTTTTGTCTTGCTTTATATCTGTCAACAGTTCCATCGACTTTCATTTTCCTTTTAAGGATTCACTTTGAACCCAAAAGTTTATTTCCCGAGGAAAGATCAACCAACTTCCAATAGGATTGCTCAAGATTGAACCAATCTCACTATTAACATCATTTGTCCAAAAGGATGAGTCTACAGAAGACACAAGAAATGTTACAAAATCATATTTGAAGAAAGTAGATATCCTTTGACATTTACTACACCTCGGAATATCTTTATTAAGTACATTCTCCTTTTGTTCTTTCCAAGGTCGTTTAGACCTTTCACTAGACTACTCAAGTCTAATATTACGGTCCACTAAGACACTTAGGTCCTATTTTAATCCTTTTAGGAATAGGAACTTGGACTTTGGCTAAACACCCCCACACTTTGAAATATTTCAAGTTGGATTTCCTTCATTTCCATTTCTCATATGGAATAGATTGTGTCCTGGAAAAACAAAATTTTCCATTGCTTTCTTTATGAAAAGGCAAAACTTTTTGTTGTTCCCTTTTGCATTAAGGATAATTCCTCCACACAAGTTTTGAGGTAAACCAAAACTTATAAGTAATGCATTGATCATTTCCTTCAAAGTTCTTTTTTTTTTTTCCATTAGATTAGATTGAGGTGAATAGGGTAGCAGTTTGATGGATAATTTCACTTTTCAAACATATTTCGCAAAATGAGATTTATACTCGCCGTCCCTATTACTTCTTATCTTTTCCCAACCGATTTTCAACTTCATTATTATATTGTCTAGACGTTTCTATTGCTTCATCCTTACCATTCAGCAAATAGACATAGTCATTTCTAATGCAATTGTCAATGGAAGTTACGAAATACTTTTTTCCACCATGAGATGATGTTAACTTCATATCACAAATGTTAGTGTAAATCAATTCTAAGGGATTAGAATTCCTTTCAACAGATTTATAAGAATGCTCAGCATACTTAGATTTCACACAAACTTGACATTTTTTTTATTTATTGCACTCAAAGTTAGACAAAACTTCTAAGTTGATCAATTTTCCTTAGAAGGTTTTGTAATTGACATGTCCCAAGTGTTCATGTCACAAACAGTTTGACTCAAGCAAGTAAGAACAAATAAAAATATTGAGTTTGAAAAGCTCTCTCGAGAGGTAGCTTTTTCTCACAAATATTTGTTCCTATTTCTTACAATTTTGTATGACACAAACATTGTTTAGAGTCATCACCTTGGCAAATGTCCTTTTCAGCAGGACATTTCCATAACTTTCAATTTGATTGTTATAAAACTACCCGTGAACAAAGTTTCATCAGGTCCAATAAAGGCAATATAATCCAAATGTTTCTTTTACAAAACATAACGAGTATTTATTCACCAATATTCATGTATATGCAAATACTTTTATTATAATAGACATATTTCCATGAAAAATCACAACATTTTAAGTGACACTTTTTCATAAAAGAACACTTTTATTTGAACAAGTATATATATAATTTGGTAGTTTCATACTAATCACATCATATACTAGTAATAGAGAAACTCAACAACCACAATAATCGAATATACTCTAAGAATTTTGTGGGTCTAACATAATATAAAAGTATCATTGAATTTCATATCTTTTGCTCCAAAATTAAATTAGACACCAAGTCTAATTTTATCTTTATCATAAGCAAAGAACCCCACATTTTAAATATGATCTCAAAATATTTTTCAAGTAATTGAAAACGAGTTTTTCCACATATTTTCCCAAACTATCAAAATGTCATTGGCACTATGAAACCTCTTTTGAAAATATTATTCTACAAAAGAATTATATTGCTTCAATTCTCTTTGACAATATTTACATAGTGTCAAAGTTCATTCATAGAGACACAAAATCACAAACTCTAAGTCACTGGTATTTTTCCATCTATCACAAATAGACATACCACTTAGTATTTAGAATACTAACAATAAAGAAAAAAAAATTGTACAATTTGTTTCTATATCTTGGTGAGTTTATAGAAAGTCAAAAGTACAACATTGACTTATTATGTGAAGTTTTCATAATTTTTCAAACCAATTGCATAGTCTGATTTATCCAGAGTAATAAACTACAAAAGTTTTTACCCTACAAAAATCAGACACAATCAAATTTCACATGAAGTACAAAACTACAAAACTTTTTTTTTTTAAGTCTCCAAACAGAATTAAACATATTCTTTATCACATAGAAATGTTTTTCTTTTCAAATAGTCTTCAAACTATAACATTTTGACATACTATTTATCAAACAAAGATGTACATCTCTCATTTTGCAAACTAAAGAATTTTAAAGGCAATACTATTTTCCAAGAAAAATTCATTCCACAACAAATGGTTTGCAGATCTTTTTCCGAAGATACACATGATAAAAAATCAAAATTGTTAACTCTTAGAAACTATTTTCCTCCTTAGATAAATAATAAGAAGGTTACCTGGTGTAATCTTTAACCGGAATAGCACAATTTTTTTTTTCTGTACATTCTCACTTCGACCTTGCTAAACAAAGCACCAAATTATGAAGAAGTAATGCCTTAAACTTCTACTTCCATGATTTGTTTCTCTCAATCAGCAGAATACAAGAAATACCAACAGTATAATAATTTCCTTAAGATTGTTATTCGTCTTGTATTCCTAAGATACTTAGAACAAAACTTTGAAGAACTTGGTAAGACCCAATAAAGTTTAAGAACATTTTCACAATTAGAAAATTAAAACTAGTAGAGAAACTAGAATCAGAAAGCTTGATTAGAAAGAATATACGAAATATTTTTCCTAAAAGAAGAATTGTTGTCAAACGTGTTTAAAGAATCTTACTAATTCCAACAAACTTTGCGAAACACGAAATTACCAAAGTTTAATGAACCAGTGAAGAAGGAAGAACATAAATTAATTCACAAATTTAAAATCGTAACACATACCGAAACGGAAAAACAGAAAGAAGATCAAGCCCACTAAATGCACAATGTCCCCTTAAGGAAATTATTCCCCTCTAATATCCGAGGTTTGATTTGGAATATGTCCTCCTAGGATAGAATGATCTCAATCACCAGTGTATTGATACCCAAAACACTAGTGTCAGCGAGCCACTCAACGGCAGTAAAGAAAGGTCACCACCTTTCATAAAAGTCACAACTTTTCATAGAAGTCACAACTTTTTCATAAAAGTCGCAACTTTTCATAAAAGTCACAACTCTTCATAAAAGTCGCAACTTTTTATCAAAGTCACAACTCTTTATAAAAGTCGCAACTCTTCATTTTCCATTCACACCTTTTAAAACCCAACACAAGATTGATCAGACTACAACAAAAATAACATTTAACAACAATAAATATAAACATGAAGTCATGAACAAAGTTTTTACCGTCATTAGTTAATTACCATGCTTTAGGGACATTTACAAATTAAAGAGTGCAATCATTTGCTAAAAATATATATTTAGTTTTTTTGTATAGTGTTTTGGCGTTTAAAAATGATTATATTTGTCTAAAATCGGACTATCTTTCACTTGTTAAGAGTATATCTATTTTTTTGTATATTGTTTTCGGACTATATTCTTTCACTTGTTAAGAGTGTATCCATTTTCTTTGTTTATTGTTTTGGCGCTTAAAAATGATTAATAAATATGTAATATCACAATAGTTATATCACTTAAGCATGATAAAACTAATGTGATTTGGTATAACTATTGTGTAGCTTTTTCTCACTTAGATTTAATACTTAAGCACAAATTTAGTTAATGATTAAGCTAGAGTTTAATATATATGAATAGATGTTATTGTGGGGAAAAAATTTCACTAACATAAAATCGAAAATACATATTATTTTTGGAAAAATGGCAAATGTATAATATGATTATTTTTTTTGTGACTAAAATTCACCTTCGTTTACTTGATTTTGTATAATGTGCATTTATAACAAATAAATTAAACTTTTATTGGTCAATTACATCACTTATGAATTCTTGTCACTTGCGAATTAATTGTAACCCATTTTAATTATTCATATTTCAATTTAAATGAGTTTTAACATGTATCTATCTATATAAAGGACTTGCATAGTTTGGTTAATTGAAAAGGAAGAAGCAGAACTAGCAATAGAAACATCAAGTTTTTAGCAATTGTAATGTCTATGTCAAACAATCAAGTAGAGGGGCTAAATGTAGCTGCTTCCTTTGCTCCATAGGTATCTTTTCTTTGAATTAATGTGTGCGTGTGTGTGTGCGTGTGTGTCTGTGTGTGCGTCCGTGTGTGTCATGTGTAGAGATAGTTTCAAACTTTATGTGTGTTATTCTATTGGGTATGTTGTTGATCATATATAGATAATAAATTCTTTTACAACCATATTTTTTTAATCTTATACAATTTATATTTATTTGTATATTTTATATATTAAAAAAATAAAATATGAATATATTAAGTTAATACTATTATATGGTTTATACAAGCTCAAATTTTAATGTTAGATTTTTTTATTTTTTCTCAAAGTTTCAGCGAATAAGACATCTAATTCCAAAAAGGATATAAAAACTAAATTTTTTAGCAAGCATATTTAATTGATTTGTTTATAAAAAAATAAAAATAAATTAATAACCAGAATAGTAACCCAAATTAAAGCAACCTATCCTTTTATCTTACTTGAACGATGAGGTAGCCACGACCTTCAAATTGTAGATCCGCCTCTGCCTAAGATGATAAATGATCTTTTACAACTGATATTTTCGGAAAAATGATAAATGTATAATATGGTTTTTTTTTTTACCAAAATATACCCTCATTTAATTACTTTTGTATAAGATTATGCGCATTTATAACAAATAAATTAAACTTGTATAGTCAATTACATCACTTTAAAAATTCTTGTCGATTGCGATTTAATTGTAACTAATTTTAATGATTGATTTCAATGTAAATGAGTTTTACATTTATTTATATATGTGAAGGACTTGTATAGTCTGGTTTATTAAAAAGGAAGAAGCAGAACTAACAATAGAAACATCAAGTTTTTAGCAATTGTAATGTCTATGTCAAACAATCAAATAGAGGGGCTAAATATAGCTACTTCCCTTGCTCCACAGGTACCTTTTCTTCGAATTAATGTGTGCTTGTGTGCGTGCGTGGGTGTGTGTGGTTGTTTATGTGCGTGCGTGCGAGTGTGGAGAGATATTTCAAACTTTATGAGTGTGATTATATTGGGTAAGTTGTTGATCATGTATAGATAATAAATTCTTTTATTACCATCTTTTTTTAATCTTATACAATCTATATTTTTTTGTATATTTTATATATTAAAAAATAAAAATCTTGCAGCTTACCCCACATTCTAAAATATCTTTTATTTAAAAAAATTTTGGGAGGCGGTGTGGGTAGGAGTGAGGGTGGAGTAAAAAAATTGAATTTAAAAATAAGCTTTAACATTATTATTTTTTTGGAGCGGGGATGGTTGGGGGATTGGTTTGAGGGTAGGAACAAAATAAATTGATTTTTTCAACAAAAAAGTAATTGTAATTTGAAGTTGGAAAAGAATTTTGAAAAATGTTTTTCTTAAATTTTGAAGGGAAGTCATTTTCCTTAAATTTGAAGAAAATGAGTTGATTTGAAAAATATTTTCCAAACATTTAATCCAACCAAACATGAGAAAACTGGAAAAGATTTTCCGAAAAATATTTTCCTTCATACCAAACACACCCTAAGAGCAAAATATATTTGAGGCGAAATGAGTTCTACCTTTCGGGGTGCAGCGGAACAAAGACAACAAGCTAGCGTCTGCGATCCTTCCACCACGAACAAGAATCCGAGCGGAAGTTCCGAACTCGAATGAACGGCTAACCTCCTCCAAAACTGGAATCGAAGAATCTTTTTGCTTTTAGCCGTTTTTTTTTTTTTTTTTGCTTAAGTTAATCTCTATTTTTGTTAGAAAAGGAAAAAAAAATCCCCCTTTACAAATGGATAAACCCAGAATATATAGAAGAAACTAGGGTTCAGAATCAATGGGAAAAGGGACGAAAAATTTGAGTTCAAGGCCCATTCGAAAAATTCAAAATGCCAAATATCTTTCACAATTCGGGACAAACACCTTTTCCCTGAAATTTCGTCCCATTCCGAAAGAGGAAATAGGGATAGACGCGTGCTGCAGAGGGAAAAAGGGGAAGACGACCAAAGGAGCAGCGTACTGCATCGCTTCTGATTTGTGAACATTGCTGGAAAAGTTGTGAACGTTGCTGTTCACGCCGCGTGAAGGAGAGGAAGATGCGTACGGGGTAGGTCGGTTGCTGTTTGCTGTACGTGTATGGGTCTGTTCTTGTTTTTTGGAACGGGTCGGTGGATGTATGGTGATGTATAGCTGGTGGGTTTCTTAAGAGTTGGGCTGAAATATTGCTGTTGTTGTCGGTTGTTTGGAGTGCTGGAAATGGGTTGATGTTGGCCCAAAAAATGGTCTTTTAATGGGGTTGAAGAAAATGTTAGATTTTCGCCCAAATTGTAGTAAAATTAGTTAACAATTTAGCCAACAAATTAAAGAAGTAACCAAAAGAATTAATTTAGAAGATTCGGCTAGAATTTCTATTAAGACAAATTAACTTGATTAATTTATGAGCTCTTTAATCTTAACGAAATAAAATAATTAACTTAATCATAAACTAATCGATTTACATATAAACTTATCAATCCAAAATTTAACCATAATTCAAACTAGAACTAAATTAATAAAATATTTATTTTACCAAAGTAAAAATCTTTAATATGATTTTCAAACATTTGTAAAATATACTAATTACGTATATAATTATATGAAATTCATTTATTATTCGAGATACTATAAAAACCATTTGAAATTACTCAAAATAACCTTGAAACTATTTGAATTTTATAAACCTAATTATTCTAAATCGTTTTAAAATTAAGAAGCTCGGAAATTAATTATTATCGGAGACGGTCAAAATTGGGTGTCAACAAATAAATTCTTTTATAACCATCTTTATTTAATCTTATACAATTTATATTTATTTTTATATTTTATATATTTAAAAATAAAATATGAATATATTAAGTTAATATTATTAGATGGTTTATACAAGCTCAAATTTTAATCCGAAAATCTTTATTTTTCCTCAAAGTTTCAGCAAATAAGACATCTAATTCCAAAAAGGAAATAAAAACTAAATTTTTTTAGTTATCTCTAATATCTGAATATCTAAAATAAATTATTACTAACAAGCATATTTGATCGATTTGTTTATATAAAAAAAAAAAGATTAACAACTAGAATTGTAACCCAAAATTAAAGCAATCAATCCTTATATCTTTTACTTGAACGATGTGGTACCCACGACCTCGAAATTCTAGATCCGCCTCTGCCGAAGATGATAAATGATCTTTAACAACTGATATTTTTGGAAAAAGGACAAATGTATAATATGATTTTTTTTTACCAAAATATACCCTCATTTAATTAGTTTTGTGTAAGATTATGCGCATTTATAACAAAATAATTAAACTTGTATTAGTCAATTACATCACTTTAAAATTCTTGTCGATTGCGATTTAATTGTAACCAATTTTAATGATTCAGATTTCAATGTAAATGAGTTTTTACATCTATCTATATATGTAAAGGACTTGTATAGTCTGGTTTATTGAAAAACAAGAAGCAGAACTAACAATAGAAACATCAAGTTTATAGCAATTGTAATGTCTATGTCAACCAATCAAGTAGAGGGGCTAAATGTAGCTACTTCCCTTGCTCCACAGGTATCTTTTCTTTGAATTAATGTGTGCGTGCGTGTGTGCATGCGTAGTGTGTGTGGCTGTGCGTGCGCGTATGTGCGTGCGTGCGTGTGTGTAGAGATAGTTTCAAACTTTATGTTTGTGATTATATTGGGTAAGTTGTTGATCATGTATAGATAATAAATTCTTTTACAACCATTTTTTTAATCTTATACAATTTATATTTATTTGTATATTTTATATATTAAAGAAATAAAAATCTTGCGGATTACCACACATGCTAAAATTAGTCTAAAATCAGACTATCTTTCACTTGTTAAGAATGTATCTATTTTTTTGTATATTGTTTTGGCGCTTAAAAATAATTAATAAATATGTAATATCACAATAGTTATATCACTTACGCATGATAAAACTAATGTGATTTGGTATAACTATTGTGTAGCTTTTTATCACTTAGATTTAATACTTAAGCACAAATTTAGTTAATGATTAAGCTAGAGTTTAATAATATCTATGAATAGATGTTATTGTGGGAAAAAAAATTCACCAACATAAAATGGAAAATACATATTATTTTTGGAAAAATGACAAATGTATAATATGATTTTTTTTTTTTTTTTTTTTTTTACTAAAATTCACCTTCATTTACTTGATTTTATATAAGATAATGCACATTTATAACAAATAAATTAAACTTGTATTGGTCAATTACATCACTTATGAATTCTTGTCGCTTGCGATTTAATTATAATCCATTTTAATTCTTGACGCTTGCGATTTAATTGTAGCCCATTTTAATTATTCAGATTTCAATAAATGAGTTTTAACATGTATCTATCTATATAAAGGACTTGTATAGTCTGGTTTATTGAAAAGGAAGAAGCAGAACTAACAATAGAAACATCAAGTTTTTAGCAATTGTAATGTCTATGTCAAACAATCAAGTAAAGGGGCTAAATGTAGCTGCTACCCTTGCTCCACAGGTATCTTTTCTTCGAATTAACGTGTGCGTGCGTGCGTGTGTGGACGTGTGTGTAAAGATAGTTTCAGACTTTATGTGTGTGATTAGTTTGGGTAGGTTGTTGATTATGTATAGATAATAAATTCTTTTATAACCATCTTTTTTTAATCTTATACAATTTATATATATATTTGTACATTTTATATATTAAAAAAATAAAAATCTTGCGGCTTACCACACATGCTAAAATTAGTCTAAAATCGGACTATAACTTGTTAAGAGTGTATCTATTTTTTTATATTGTTTTGGCGATTAAAAATGATTAATAAATATGTAATATCACAATAGTTATATCATTTAAGCATGATAAAACTAATGTGATTTGGTGTAACTATTGTGTATCTTTTTCTCACTTAGATTTAATACTTAAGCACAAATTTAGTTTATGATTAAGCTAGAGTTTATTATCTATGAATAGATGTTGTGGGAAAAATTTCACTAACATAAAATCGAAAATACATGTTATTTTTGGAAAAATGACAAATGTATAATATGATTTTATTTTTTTACTAAAATTCATCTTCGTTTACTTGATTTTGTATAAGATAATGCGCATTTATAACAAATAAATTAAACTTGTATTGGTCAATTACATCACTTATGAATTCTTGTCGCTTGAAATTTAATTGTAACTCATTTTAATTCTTGTCGCTTGCGATTTAATTGTAATCCATTTTAATTATTCAGATTTCAATAAATGAGTTTTAACATGTATCTATCTATATAAAGGACTTGCATAGCTTGGTTAATTGAAAAGGAATTAGGCAAAACTAGCAATAGAAACATCAAGCTTTTAGCAATTGTAATGTCTATGTCAAACAATCAAGTAGAGGGGCTAAATATAGCTGCTTCCCTTGCTCCACACGTATCTTTTCTTCGAATTAATGTGTGCGTGTGTGGGTGTGTCTGCGTGTGCGTGCGTGCTTGTGTAGAAATAGTTTCAAACTTTATGTGTGTGATTATATTGGGTAAGTTGTTGATCATGTATAGATAATAAATTCTTTTACAACCATCTTTTTTTAATCTTATACAATTTATATTTATTTGTATATTTTATATATTAAAAAATAAAAATCTTGCGGCTTACTGTACATACTAAAATTAGTCTAAAATCGGACTATCTTTCACTTGTTAAGAGTGTATCTATTTTTTTTATATTGTTTTGACGCTTAAAAATGATTAATAAATATGTAATATCACAATAGTTATATCACTTAAGCATGATAAAACTAATGTGATTTGGTGTAACTATTGTGTAGCTTTTTCTCACTTAGATTTAATACTTAAGCACAAATTTAATTAATGATTAAGCTAGAGTTTGATATCTATGAATAGATGTTGTGAGATAAAACTTTCACTAACATAAAATCGAAAATACATATTATTTTTGGAAAAATGACAAATGTATAATATGATTTATTTATTTTTTACTAAAATTCACCTTCGTTTACTTGATTTTGTATAAGATAATGCACATTTATAACAAATAAATTAAACTTTTATTGGTCAATTACATCACTTATGAATTCTTGTCGCTTGCGATTTAATTGTAACCCATTTTAATTATTCAGATTTCAATAAATGAGTTTTAACATGTTTGTATCTATATAAAGGACTTGTATAGTCTGGTTTATTGAAAAGGAAGAAGCAGAACTAACAATAGAAACATCAAGTTTTTAGCAATTTAATGTCTATGTCAAACAATCAAGTAGAGGGGTTAAATGTAGCTGCTACCCTTGCTCCACAGGTATCTTTTCTTCGAATTAATGTGTGTGTGTGCGTGCATGCGTGCGTCTATGGACGTGTGTGCGTGTGTGTAAAGATAGTTTCAGACTTTATGTGTGTGATTATTTTGGGTAGGTTGTTGATTATGTATAGATAATAAATTCTTTTATAACCATCTTTTTTTAATCTTATACAATTTATATATATATTTGTACATTTTATATATTAAAAAAATAAAAATCTTGCGGCTTACCACACATGCTAAAATTAGTCTAAAATCGGACTATCACTTGTTAAGAGTGTATCTGTTTTTTTATATTGTTTTGGCGCTTAAAAATGATTAATAAATATGTAATATCACAATAGTTATATCATTTAAGCATGATAAAACTAATGTGATTTGGTGTAACTATTGTGTATCTTTTTCTCACTTAGATTTAATACTTAAGCACAAATTTAGTTTATGATTATGCTAGAGTTTATTATCTATGAATAGATGTTGTGGGAAAAAAAATTCACTAACATAAAATCGAAAATACATGTTATTTTTGGAAAAATGACAAATGTATAATATGATTTTATTTTTTTACTAAAATTCATCTTCGTTTACTTGATTTTGTATAAGATAATGTGCATTTATAACAAATAAATTAAACTTGTATTGGTCAATTACATCACTTATGAATTCTTGTCGCTTGCAATTTAATTGTAACTCATTTTAATTCTTGTCGCTTTCGATTTAATTGTAATCCATTTTAATTATTCAGATTTCAATAAATGAGTTTTAACATGTATCTATCTATATAAAGGACTTGCATAGCTTGGTTAATTGAAAAGGAATTAGGCAAAACTAGCAATAGAAACATCAAGTTTTTAGCAATTGTAATGTCTATGCCAAACAATCAAGTAGAGGGGCTAAATGTAGCTGCTTCCCTTGCTCCACATGTATATTTTCTTCGAATTAATGTGTGCGTGCGTGGGTGTGTCTGCGTGTGCGTGCGTGCTTGTGTAGAGATAGTTTCAAACTTTATGTGTGTGATTTTATTGAGTAAGTTGTTGATCATGTATAGATAATAAATTCTTTTACAACCATCTTCTTTTAATCTTATACAATTTATATTTATTTGTATATTTTATATATTAAAAAATAAAAATCTTGCGGCTTACTGCACATACTAAAATTAGTCTAAAATCGGACTATCTTTCACTTGTTAAGAGTGTATCTATTTTTTTTATATTGTTTTGACGCTTAAAAATGATTAATAAATATGTAATATCACAATAGTTATATCACTTAAGAATGATAAAACTAATGTGATTTGGTGTAACTATTGTGTATCTTTTTCTCACTTAGGTTTAATACTTAAGCACAAATTTAATTAATGATTAAGCTAGAGTTTGATATCTATGAATAGATGTTGTGGGATAAAACTTTCACTAACATAAAATCGAAAATACATATTATTTTTGGAAAAATGACAAATGTATAATATGATTTATTTATTTTTCACTAAAATTCACCTTCGTTTACTTGATTTTGTATAAGATAATGCACATTTATAACAAATAAATTAAACTTGTATTGGTCAATTACATCACTTATGAATTCTTGTCGCTTGCAATTTAATTGTAACCCATTTTAATTCTTGTCGCTTGTGAATTAATTCTAACCCATTTTAATTATTCAGCTTTCAATAAATGAGTTTTAACATGTATCTATCTATATAAAGGACTTGCTTAGCTTGGTTTATTGAAAAGGAAATTAGGCAGAACTAACAATTGAAACATCAAGTTTTTAGCAATTGTAATGTCTATGTCAAACAATCAAGTAAAGGGGCTAAATGTAGCTGCTACCCTTGCTCCACAGGTATCTCTTCTTCGAATTAATGTGTGCGTGCGTGCGTGTGTGGACGTGTGTGCGTGTGTGTAAAGATAGTTTCAGACTTTATGTGTGATTATTTTGGGTAGGTTGTTGATTATGTATAGATAATAAATTCTTTTATAATCATCTTTTTTTAATCTTATACAATTTATATATATATTTGTACATTTTATATATTAAAAAAATAAAAATCTTGCGGCTTACCACACATGCTTAAATTAGTCTAAAATCGGACTATCTTTCACTTGTTAAGAGTGTATCTATTTTTTTATATTGTTTTGGCGCTTAAAAATGATTAATAAATATGTAATATCACAATAGTTATATCATTTAAGCATGATAAAACTAATGTGATTTGGTGTAACTATTGTGTATCTTTTTCTCACTTAGATTTAATACTTAAGCACAAATTTAGTTAATGATTAAGCTAGAGTTTTATTATCTATGAATAGATGTTGTGGGATAAAAAATTCACTAACATAAAATCGAAAATACATGTTATTTTTGGAAAAATGACAAATGTATAATATGATTTTATTTTTTACTAAAATTCATCTTCGTTTACTTGATTTTGTATAAGATAATATATTTTTATAACAAATAAATTAAACTTGTATTGGTCAATTACATCACTTATGAATTCTTGTCGCTTGCAATTTAATTGTAACTCATTTTAATTCTTGTCGCTTGCGATTTAATTGTAATCCATTTTAATTATTCAGATTTCAATAAATGAGTTTTAACATGTATCTATCTATATAAAGGACTTGTATAGCTTGGTTAATTGAAAAGGAATTAGGCAAAACTAGCAATAGAAACATCAAGTTTTTAGCAATTGTAATGTCTATGTCAAACAATCAAGTAGAGGGGCTAAATGTAGCTGCTTCCCTTGCTCCACATGTATCTTTTCTTCGAATTAATGTGTGTATGCGTGGGTGTGTTTGTGTGTGCGTGCGTGCTTGTGTAGAGATAGTTTCAAACTTTATGTGTGTGATTATATTGGGTAAGTTGTTGATCATGTATAGATAATAAGTTCTTTTACAACCATCTTTTTTAATCTTATACAATTTATATTTATTTGTATATTTTATATAGCACATACTAAAATTAGTCTAAAATCGGACTATCTTTCACTTGTTAAGAGTGTATCTATTTTTTTTATATTGTTTTGACGCTTAAAAATGATTAATAAATATGTAATATCACAATAGTTATATCACTTAAGAATGATAAAACTAATGTGATTTGGTGTAACTATTGTGTAGCTTTTTCTCACTTAGATTTAATACTTAAGCACAAATTTAATTAATGATTAAGCTAGAGTTTGATATCTATAAATAGATGTTGTGGGATAAAACTTTCACTAACATAAAATCGGAAATACATATTATTTTTGGAAAAATGACAAATGTATAATATGATTTATTTATTTTACTAAAATTCACCTTCGTTTACTTGATTTTGTATAAGATAAATTGCATTTATAACAAATAAATTAAACTTGTATTGGTCAATTACATCACTTATGAATTCTTGTCGCTTGCAATTTAATTGTAACCCATTTTAATTCTTGTCGCTTGCGATTTAATTGTAACCCATTTTAATTATTCAGATTTCAATAAATGTGTTTTAACTTGTATCTATCTATATAAAGGACTTGCATAGTTTGGTTAATTGAAAAGGAATTAGGCAAAACTAGCAATAGAAACATCAAGTTTTTAGCAATTGTAATGTCTATGTCAAACAATCAAGTAGAGGGGTTAAATGTAACTGCTTCCCTTGCTCCATAGGTATCTTTTCTTTGAATTAATGTGTGCGTGCGTGTGTAGAGATAGTTTCAAACTTTATGTGTGTGATTATATTGGGTAAGTTGTTGATCATGTATAGATAATAAATTCTCTTACAACCATCTTTTTTTAATCTTATACAATTTATATTTATTTGTATATTTTATATATTAAAAAAATAAAAGTCTTGCGGCTTACCGCACATACTAAAATTAGTCTAAAATCGGACTATCTTTCACTTGTTAAGAGTATATCTATTTTTTTTTATATTGTTTTGGTGCTTAAAAATAATTAATAAATATGTAATATCACAATAGTTATATCATTTAAGCATGATAAAACTAATGTGATTTAGTGTAACTATTGTGTAGTTTTTTCTCACTTAGATTTAATACTTAAGCACAAATTTAATTAATGATTAAGCTAGAGTTTGATATCTATGAATAGATGTTGCGGGAAAAAAATTTCACTAACATAAAATCGAAAATACATATTATTTTTGGAAAAATGACAAATGTATAATATGATTTTTTTTTACTAAAATTCACCTTCGTTTATTTTATTTTGTATAAGATAATGTGCATTTATAACAAATAAATTAAACTTGTATTGGTCAATTACATCACTTATGAATTCTTGTCGCTTGCGATTTAATTGTAACCCATTTTAATTCTTGTCGCTTGTTATTTAATTGTAACCCATTTTAATTATTCAGATTTCAATATGTGAGTTTTAACATGTATCTATCTATATAAAGGACTTGCATAGTTTGGTTAATTGAAAAGGAATTAAGCAAAACTAGGAATAGAAACATCAAGTTTTTCGCAATTCTAATGTCTATGTCAAACAATCAAGTAGAGGGGGTAACTGTAGCTGCTTCCCCGGCTCAACAGGTATCTTTTCTTTGAATTCCTAGTTAATTTAATGTGGTATATGATTTACATTTTAAATCTCTCACAATTCACAATCGAAAAATGAATCCTCAATAAAAGTCGACTAAGCCTGGTGAAAAGGGTTTTCCATGAAAGGGATTAAGAATTTATTTATTTTTCCTAAATTACGTCATAGACTATTGAGTCTTTAATAAATCATAAGAATTTGCAGTTCTAATTCAGAAATCACGCATCTAAATTCTATATCTGTTACTCCGCCAAGTTGTTTCATGCTCATGTTGAAACTTTACCTAATCTAAAAATCAATCTAATTAAGAATTTGGTTATATATATGTGTATAGAGATAGTTCTAGTATGATTATATTGAATTTATTGTTGGTTAGTAAATTCTTGTATAACCATATTTTTTATTCTTATACAATTTATATTTATATTTATTTTACATATTTAAAAAATAAAGATCCTGCGGCTTACCACACATACTTTAACTCATTACATATAGTTTTTTTTTTCTGATGAATTATCGGTTAGAGCTAAAATACTACTACTACTAAGCTAATTATATGATGTATTAAAATGCACTTAGTTGTTTGGTATGAGAGACAAAGAATAATAATTTTAGAATAAAATGTTGTATTGTTTTATTATGAGTTTAGTTAAAAGTATTTATTAATTCTAAGATTATTTATCTCATTATTTGTAGTATAATTATATAATAACTAATCTCATGAGATAACTTTGTCTATTTCACCCCCTTATTACCAAATGACCTCCACGGTGGTAGAAAGAAAAATATTTTTCACAGAAAATACTTTTCAAGAAAACTCTATCTAGGAAATAAGTGGCTTCTTACTTATTTTCTTGTATTAAGTATGCAAGTATAAAAAATATTATCATAAAAGCAATTTTATATATCTAATTAAGATAAACTTACGAGAATGAGATGGGAGTAGCGGTGAGTGGTTGTGAGGGTGTGGAGGAGACAGTGCGACTTGTTTTTCCTACTTTTATTATGAAAGTCATTTTCCTTGTTTTCATCAAGGACAATATTTTCCTAAAGAAAATATTTTCTAATTTTTTTTGATAAGTTGAACATGAAAAAGAAATGTTTTCCTCTATACCGAACACACCCTTAATACTTTATAATAATAATAATATAAACATGAACAAGAAATTTGTTATTTTTTTCTTTGTACTGCTATAGGTTGATGAAGAAAACATCTTGAAGAAATATTTGGAGGTGCCTTCTTGGAGCACCAATAATGCTAAGAGAAAAGGAAAAAAAGTTCATGAAGAGAGACAGAACAAGCAGAGAATATCAGGGTCCAGGAAATCAATGAGATTTCTAGTTAAGGATAAAGATTTCTCTCATGAGTACAATTTATCAGCACAAGGACAGACGATGCAACAATTAATGTATAAATCCATTCACCCAAGCTATATTTCCATCAGTATGAACAATGATAGGACAACCATATATAAAAGTAACTTTGTAACTATACGGTGTAATTGTTAGCAATTCTGCTAACTTCTCTCTTTGAGAATGGAAGAAGGTAATTACTCCACTTTAATTAAATTCAATTACATGTTGACTAAATAATTAATTACATGATCAAACAAACATGTCAAAATTGTGTTATTACAACCAATCACATGTTAACTAGATTATATATTTTCCTAAAAATTTAACCAATTGACACAATAAAATTTAATTTAATTGTCATTAAAAAAAAATTATTACCACTAAATATCTCTTTTGTCATAGCATGGGTCTACTTGAAGAAAAGTTCACAATCCAGCCATTACCTTTGAAAGGCAAAAGGTCAAATAGATTAGTAACAATAAATAAAATCATTATCATAATTAAATTAAAAATTAACATTTGAAATATTCCATTATTTAGTATTTAAATCACAATTTATAAATAGGAGTACTATAGGACTAATTAGAGCTTGAACGTGCATCCACTTATACGACAGCCTACAGTATTTGGTCAACAAGATTATATCAACCACACTCTTACAAATTTGAATTAGTTAATATAATTACTCCCTCCGTTCTATTTTATTAATTTTCTATTTATCGAGAAATACTAATAAATTAATTGTTTCCTTTTTATAGTAGGTGTTTTCAATGGTTGTGAATCAACATGAGTTGTGGTGTAGTAGTCGGAGGGTTCGAGCCCTGTGTATGGAAAAAATCTTGTTGGGAGCATCACTCGCGAATGGATTTTATAATGTGCAATCCCAATTTAGTCGGAACTCCAACGTGGATTCCAGTGACACTGAATGAGAAACCAATCACTTGCCGCGACTATCTCTCTTCTATTTGAAAAGTAAAGATCCACTACAAAGAGGGAAGTGAACTTGTGATTGGGACCTCTAGGATCTATTTGAATCGAATCTGTATTAGCTCTAGAACAATTAGGAGATTCTAATTATGATAGAACCAAATAATAATAATAAATGTGTCTTTAAGGGGCTTTTTCTCAACTTGTTAATCACATATATTGAGAATACATTTCAATTTTTATTTTTATTTTTTACAATAATACTCCATATTGTAGCATGTTCTTGTGATACATTGTACTTCACAGAGTCAATAACGTGTAATTACACTCAAGCAAATAGCCCATATAGCTAATTGAATATTACTTAATAATTTATTGTTAATTCGACATTAAATAAAATTAGCGATAAACTTTTTGTTGATATCCGTCTCTAATTCCTAGTGATTTATTTCAATATACTTCATGTGCTAGTGATATATTATAGGTATCGACTAACATGATTTGTGGAGCAGTAATGAGATTGTTTCACTCTTAATCAGAGGTCTTGAATTCGAACCCTGGTATGGAAAAAATCATGTTGAGAGCACTACCCCGAATGAGCCCTATAGTGCCGGATTTAGTCAGGGCTCCAATGCGGACTCCAGACATCGAATTGGAAAAAAAAAAGATGTATTATAGGTATCTACTAAATTAGTCCTTAGCACAACCCATTATTAAAAAAATCACCGCCGTTGGCGTGTTTGGATTATAAAATATATTAATCTTAGTCAAAAGAATTACATATAAATAGCAGAATTTTGCTATAAATAAGACATCAATTCTCAAAATATAGCCAAATTAATAAGTGTTGTAACATTTTTGGTGATTAAAAATGGCTATGGTTAGAATATTAATGAGTTTGGCTACCATAGCCATTTTGTTTGGTTCTACCATGGCTGCAAATCATACAGTGGGAGCTCCTAAAGGTAGATGGGATGAAAGCACTGATCTTACAACATGGGCTGCATCAGAAACTTTCCTAGTTGGTGATAGTTTGAGTAAGTCTACCCCATTAATCTTTTAATATTCGAGGCAGATTCATAATTTGAAATTTATGGGACATCATTATTGTAATGCTAAGATCATCTCCAACCCTACTCTATTTTACTCTCCATTCTCTATATTCGGAGAGTAAAATAGAGAATGCCCTCTCCAAGCGCTCTCTATTTTACCCTCTACTCTCCAATTATGTAGAGTTGAATAGTAGTTCTTCATAGTTCTCCAAAATTGGAGAACTACTATTCATACTCTCTATTTTACTTTTTGAATATTATATTATTATTTCTATTATTTTGTAATTAACATATTATTTTTCATATAAGACTATTAATTAAATCTCTAATATTCGTAATTCTTTTAAAATGTAATACACATTTTAAAAAAAATATTATTAAATATATACTACTTTCATCTTGAATTAATAATTTTTATCACTTTGTGATACAATTTGATGTTATTATGAATTTTCACTATGAATAATGCACAAAATTTATATGATAAGATACAAATTTTAATTTAAAAATACAATGCATAATATAATAATTTAAATACAAGATAACAATACAATACAATATATAACATAATAATTTTAAAAATCACAACAATAATTTAGTAATCCGATAGTTTGGTTCTAGATTTAACAATATTCGAAAAAGGAAGTATGTAGTGTATGATTTAGAGAAGTTGTGGTTGTAATTGAGATCGTGCTTGTCGATTTCGTTTTTTAATTATTCGTAGTTGTTCTTTAGAAATTTAGAATAAAATATAATTTAATATTAAATAAAGAATTTCAAAAATTAAATTTTATATAGCATGAAAATTATACAGGATGATTATTAAAGAAAGAAAAGATTTATATTACGAAATAAGAAAATGAAAATGAAATAGAAATAATAATATAATATTGAAGAGAGAGAAGATTCTTTTTTAGAAAGTAAAATAGAGAATTGGATTGGAGTTGATTATCTGAAAAAATAGAGAACTCTACATTTGGAGAGTAAAATAGAGTATAGGGTTGGAGATGCCCTTTGGATTTATAATCAAATATTTATACGAATTTCATGGAATTTTAAGTATAACGTCGGGTTTCTTGCTCTTATTTCATGAATCAACCGTGCATAATATATAAATATGTTTTTTAACTTAGCTGACATCTATACCCTCCAACTTTGAATGTGTATAACTAGACACTTAAACTTGTAAAAAAAATGAACAAATAGACACACACGTCCCACGTGACATAATACATGTAGGATGCCACATAAGACACAAAATTGTCATATAGGACACCACATAGGACGAATGTGTTGATTTATTCAAATTTATACAAGTATAAGTGTCTATTTATGCACAGTCAACGTTGGAGGGCATAAGTGCTAACAAAAGTCAAGCTAAAAAAAACATTTATATAATATATCTTTTTATCTAGTTTTCCATTCAATATTTTATACATTTGACTAATACGGATTTGCACTGCATAAGGCTAAAGGGGGACATGCTCCCTAATAGATGTTTTTCTATACCTAGGAATCGAACCAGAAACATATGGTTAAGGATGGAGAGATTCTATTCATTCCATCACAACCTTTATTGATAATTCCGAGCATGTTTTCTAATTTATATTTTTTTCTTGATTGACAGTTTTTGTGTATACTCCAAACCATGATGTTCTTGAAGTTAGAAAAGCTGATTATGATTCTTGCCAGACAACAAATGCAATATCAACAAATGGTGGAGGAATGACTATCATCTCTCTAGCTTCTACTGGCAAAAGATACTTTATATGTGGAACTGGTGGACATTGTGCCTCAGGAATGAAACTTGAAGTTAACACACTTGCCACAGTTCCTGTAGTTCCTCCACCATCGTCACCCCCGGTTAAATCCCCTGTTTCAGCACCATCCCCGAAAATTGCACCTAAAATATCCCCTGTTTCAGCATTATCGCCGAAAAATGCACCTAAAATCTCCCCTGTTTCGGCACCATCTCCTAAATCTGTGGCACCAACGCCGAAAAATGCACCTAAAAGCTCCCCTGCTGCTAGTAGTCCTGAGACTCCGTCATTGCCTCCTTCTTCTAGTGATTTTGTACCAACATCATCTCCATCGTCATCGCCATCTGTACCATCGTCTGCTGATAAAATTAGTGTCATTGCTAGTTCTACCGTGGGATTTGGCCTTGTCATTATGATGTTGTTCTTTATGTAATTCAATTTATTTTTTTTGAATTATTGTTTTAATTCTCTTTTGTATATGATTTATTCGATCTTGATATCTTGATCGAGAGAAATTCTTGTTTCAAAATGTATAATTTTGGTAAAGACGACATGGATGTGTACTTGTGATAGAACAAAATAATTTGATTGTTGGCAATTTTCTACACAAATCAAATATATTGAATTCTTCATATAGTAGATACAATAGCAATGTACCAGTATAATAAGATATAGTTTGTACGTATATCATAAGTACAAGATAGGAATGTTGTTTCCGATATATCGTGTGATATTAAAAAAATTTATGGTTTACGAAATAAAAAGGCTTTAAAATAAAATGGAGATGCGGGGTATCGATCCCCGTACCTCTCGCATGCTAAGCGAGCGCTCTACCATCTGAGCTACATCCCCAATTGATGCTTAATTTGCTCAAAATAATAATATCTAAGTTGTATTCTTCAGTTTAGTTGATCAAATCAGTTTATGAACAAATTATAGTGCTAACAAGTTGAGGATGGGTTTTCTAGATTAAGTATACTTTTCAATTTCTAACATACAAGAATTTTCATTGGTTTTCTTTTTAATTTAATGATCGGCGTTTAACTTGGGTCCCCATTTTAGCAAGTATAAATATTCGCTATATATTCTTACCTTCGTCCTCTTAATTTTTATCTTCTCCATCATTTATGTGCGATAGAAAATTGAAGACTCTTCTTATTAAAAGAAGAAGAAGGAATTAGGTATGAACACTTCTGTTCCTAAACATCACAAATTAGACGTTAGTCTATCAGTACATAGCTTATGAATAATTTGCTATAGAGTTATTATGATATTTATATTAAAGTCCTCATAAATTTGTGACAAGACAAGCTCTTGCCCATCCATAAAATTTTCTCCTAGCTAGTGTTCGATCAGACCTTGTGGCAAGACAAGTCTTTGTCCATCTATCTGAACATTTATCGATCTATCAAGACTTGTGGACAAATTTTGAATCCCACACTATTTTTTATCAAACTTGTATGATTAATTTTATAGCGGATAAAGATACGTGAAATTAGTACAATACAAATTAATACTAGTACTTAATAATTATGCAATTACCATTAGTTGAAAACATCAAATGCCCTAGTCATCTCAACAACTATGATCAAACAAAGAAAATGGAAGCATCGATCCTCTCTCACGCCCCCTTCCAAGAGATTTTGAGCACAATCCACCACTAAAAACGCTTCTTCAGATTACAATTCGAACGACGAAATCGTCCTATGCAATTGTCACAGTAGATGTGGCATAGAATGCAACAGAAAAGATGGCATGTACGAAACACAAAATTCCACCAATTGAGAAGAAATGATGATGCAATAAACCACATGAAGATCTCGATTTGTTATTTGACATTGTGCCAATCACTAGCATTCCCATTCCAACTGCCATTATTATCCTAAAAATCCCAAAATTCAAACAAATTACAAAAATTGAAGGAATAAGAATAACATGGTATATTTATAAGACCACACGATTTAAAAGATAATATTATTGTACAATTCAAATCTTTAATTTAAAATTATAAAATTTTATAATCTTTTTTCTATATTTTTAAACACTCTGTCCAAGCAAAATACACGTACTAATATAACACATATACCAATAACAATAGCCTAAAATCACGGTAAAACATATTGATTAGAGCAACTTTCTTTATCCCAAGTGTGGGGCTCGAAGAGGTTAAAGTCTCTCTATTGTCTGACCTTTTAAAAAAAAAAATTTGGAAATAACAATAGTTGAAAATACAATTATCTACAAAAAAAAAAAAAAAATTAAAAAAAATTGTTAATGCATGTCTCATTTTTTGGTGAGTCTGTTTCAATTTATTTATCTTACCTTCTTTTTTTAGTGTGTTTTAAAAAGAATGTCTCTTCCTTTTTTCATCATTTCGATAATTCTAATTCCTTTTTTCATCATTTCGATAATTCTAATTTTTCAGCTGACATGTTTAAGTCGATAAGACCAAAAAGACATTACGGTACATTATATTTCACATATCTTTAACTAAAGATCATAAGATTCAAAAATATTTTCAACTTTCTTAATTAACTTCATGTCAAGTCAAAATCAAACAAACAAAATATAACGGAGAGATATATATACCATGTGAAAAGAAGACAAGCAAGTGATAATTGTCTGCTAGGTGGTGCTTTTTGTATGTCATCTCCAGTGCAATAGCAATAGCTGCAGCCTCCAACAAGATTAGCAAGAATATGAGCAGCTGCTAGAAGACCAGCAGCAGCTAACCCTAGAATAAATGCATCATGGCTTGGCTCTTTACACTCAAAAAACCATAGCTTCAAGTGTTTTACCTTCAATACCACACACAAAAAAATTAGTTTCAATTAAGTTCTATGACAAACATTATAAATTGATATATAATATGAACAATGATTTAATTAATTTATTTCTATATAACTATAGTCTAAAAACAAATTATTGGGTTCTGTCAAATTCATAGATAGAATTTTAAGTTTTTTGGTTGTGAATTTTTTTTAGACAAGTAGTTCATTGAGTTCTACATAAATTATTTTTACGTATGTATCACTCCCTTCGTATCGATTTGTTTGTTTAATTTTAAGTTGCTATGAAGTTTAAGAAAGTAAAGTTTACTCTTGTGGTCTTAAATTAAAGATATGTTGAATATATCAAAATATCTTTTAATCTAGTGATGTTAAACATGCCTGAAATGAAAGAGCTATCAATAAATGAAAGAGACATTCTTTTCTAAATGGACTACAAAAAAATTAGACAGACAAATTGAAACGAAGAAAGTAAATATATTATTTTTAAGCAGAAACACAAGATTTGGACCAAAACTATTGAATTCCGCCAAACTCATGACATAACTATATAACTCCACGCCTAAACTATAGGTGGTTATTATTTTATTTTTCAAGTTATTATATCAAGCTTAACACAAAGAGTGTATAAAAAGTGACTTGTTACCTGGTTTTGAGCTCCTTCTGCTTTAATTCCAAGAAGACCAGCTAGAGCATCTAAAGCCACAATCACTAAGCATGCAAATATCCCAAACAACTTAGACATTTTTTCATAAACTACTTCAATGACACTTTCAAGAGGAAAAAGGAATAATTAAATTGTCTAAGGTTTTAAATAAATAAGCACCCCTCCACTCTATTAAGCTTGTGTGAAAAAGTGTAAAAGCAAAAAATATCACAATGACAAGAAGTGGATAGTTTAGTGAGCTGGACTATATAGTACAAGTAGTAGTGAGCTAAAATGAAATGGGATATTAATTATTAATTGCCTTTTCCGTTTGAATTTATGTGAAGTGAATCAAAATATTAAAAAATACGTGAAAAGTACTACAAATTATTATAATTAGTGATTCAAAGTATTTAAAATGAAAAAAAATTGTAATAAAAGAAAGTGTCAGACTCTCCAAATAATAACATCTTCACATAAAATTGAGATGAAGAAAATTTGAATAATCTTATACGCATGATATTTATAATAAATCATATTAACTAATTCTATAGTTAAGTCGTAAATTAAAAGTGAGAATGTATATTTTCATTTTTTCTTATTTATATGACATTATTTATCTTTTCGTCAATCCCAAAAAAGTTATACGTACACTTTTGTATTTAGTAATAATTTAATTTTAAGTTTTTCATTTTATCCTGATGAAATGATTTATAATTACAAAAATATTTCTGATTTGTTTAGACCATAAACTTTAAAAAACTTGTTTTCATTCTTAAACTTTGTGTTTAATCAAACACTTTTACATAAATTACGATAGAGTCAGTGTTAGTAATATGTTGTTTACTATAAATAGATGAGTGAACGATCAAATACACACCTAAAAACTCTCGACTTTTTTAGTTTTATACATAAACTATTGATGTGTAAATGTAGTACTTGAACTATCACCAAATGCTTTTTGAAATACACATCAATTATCACTTGTTCATTTTTCCTACTTAAATATCACCAAATATTTATCGAATCACAAATACACTATATCAATTATTCATTTTTTCTATATATAAATAAAATATCACCATTGTTCAAGCACGAGACAGTAAAATAATGATAGATTAATTCTAGCTAGCAAAATTTGTCAATATGATTCTAGTTTCGTTTTGGCCTTTTGTTCCACCTTTTCTTTTATCTTATATCTAGGATTCCTTTTAGTGGGGAACCAAGAAATATTTTTCTCTAAAGTCTAAACCAGCTAAGAAAAATGGTGTGGCAAAGTCATCAATCACAGTCAAAAAGGTAAATTTCATTGAGTGACCACAAAATGCCCTGTTTTTTTATCTAATTTAATTTAACTTTCATGTAACTCAAAAGCTAATTCACGATAGTATTAGTTATGAGAACGGACACTTTAGACAATAATTTTTATTAGATCTTTCTATAATATTTTTTATTAAAAATGTATATAGACATAATTACAAACTTAATAACGATGATGACTATAAATTTAATAATAATTTAAAATCATAAATTTAAAATTTTAATTTCACCGATCGATGAAAATTAGACGATACAACTTGCAAAGTGTGAAAGAGGGTAGTAATTTTAAGACTTTTATGCTTCAAATAAATTCAGTCTGATGATATTCAGTGGCAGTACATTTTACTGTTGCTTTCTGATTTTTCTTGGATTGTCGCAACTTTATATTTATCGTAAAATTTTGTCGAATATTAATAAATTTTAATTTTTTTTTTTTGATAATTTAAGGAGATCAAAATTTAAAATACATGTTTAAATTCTAATTTCTTACACTTGTTATTCAATTTAACTATATATTTTTAATTCATAGCTAAAAAGGATGCAATAACGAGGCAACTCATCTCCAATTTTTACTTGTTTTTTTTTTCCAAAAGAATCCTTATATTTCACTACAAAAAGATTTCTTTTTTAAAAAATAAAAAATAAAATAATCCAACGTCTGGAGTGTTATATGTCAGAATATGGGAGCTTAGCCTTGTCTCCGAATATAATAAAGCATATAAATTTATCCTTGAAAAAAAGGGCAGAAAAAGCTATTACAGACGATAGGGTTGTGTATCTGTCGGTTCGGTTCGGTTTTGAAATACATCGGTTTGACTTATTAGTTATCGATTTGTAGAGATGCTAAAATGTTATAAAATCATTAAGATATTGACTTATCGGTTATTGATTTATTGGTTATTGATCATTATCGGTTTAACCGTTAAGATTTGATACAAAAAAAATCATTGAAAATTACTTAGGAACAAGGTGACAAACCAGATGAACTATGCACAATTCACAAATTACATCTTGCTCAAATGCAACTCTTTTACATTGTAGAATAACCAAGAGTTCAAGACAAACAAAAATAAAAATAGGAAACTAAACTCTAAGTCAAAGACTTTTATACAAAATGGTATAAATATAATTATTTAATTACTATCCGATTATCGGTTAATCCGTTAAGAAAAAACATCAAATCGTCAAAAATCGATAACCCGATAACAAAAAAATCAAAAACCGTTATCAAAACCGCTAAATCAATAACTTATTACTGATAAACTAATAATTTTTTTCGGCTTAGATTATCAATTTCGATTTGACTTTGAACAGCCCAACCCCAATTTTTATTCATTTTACATTTTACAGAGTACACCTTAAATCTTAATTCCGTTAATAATATATGACATAATTGTGAATTTTGAGCAATTGTAGTATTAGATATGCGTTCAGAACGAACATGATAGGTTTCTCTTAAATCTGGTATTTGCATAGCTTTTTCTTAGATTTGGTATGTGGATTTGAAAGAGTTGAAAATTTTTTCGTTAGAGCAAATTCATTTTAAATTAGAAAATATAATTTAAAATTTAAAAAAAAATAGATTTTGAATCTATCGTTAGGACTGACAACACACCAGCGACCCTATATGCATCAATAGACATCAGTTTAGTTTGTGTAATTTTTAGATATTACCTTGTATATGTATTTATGGAAGAATATAATAATAGAGTATGTGTTTAACGAAATAATCGAGATGAACGTAATTATCTGATCTAGACACCCATGTCATAAAAAAAAAAATTATAACTCACTCCTTTTCTCATCAAATCTATTACATTGCACATGATTTATGATGTGCATCCTGCTTTTGAGTATTCCTTTTGTTTTAATTTCTTTATCCTAATTACTATTTGGATAGTATAGGATTTTTTTGAATATTTTCTAAATATTTTCAATTGTTAAGAATTATTACACAAAGTAATATGTAAATTTTATTTTATTTTAAAATGAAGATCTACATTTAAATTCACACCAAATCTTTTTATTTTGATCCTTATACTCCAAATCAAGCCGAACAAATCAAAAATATAATTAGTACTACAAAAAAATCTAAAACCATCAATTTACAGATGTGGGCTTAAATTTTAGAGTCTTTTTGTTAAGGGAAAAGGCTCAAATATACCATCGAACTTTTAAAAAAGGCTTATTTATGCCATCCGTTAAAAGTTTGGCTCATTTATGCCATTGCTGTTAAAGAAAAGGCTCATCCATGCCATTTTTTTTTTAACCCCGGTTTTGCAAAATCATTTTTTACACACCAAACAAGGTTTAACATTTTTCTATTGGTGTTTTTGGATCAAATGTATATTATTTGCTTCTACATCCTTAAGAACACCAAGAACACATAAAGAACATTAACAATTTCCAAATTTCAAACTTATTCAATTCTTCATGAATCGCCTCAAATTTCAAGAGTAGTTTCGCTCCGAGCTAGATACCAAAACTCAATTTCTTTTGAGCTCGAATTCAACCTAACTCAACAAGACTCAATTGAAATTTCTTCAAAGTTTCAAAACTTGAACATTCTTTAATGATAGATTCTCCAAAACTTCAAATCATTTGAAATTTTGAACATAAACTCAAAAAAACACTAGTCAACAAAGATCTAATGTTAAAAACAAGAATCAAAGCAAAATTTGAAATTTTGGGACTGATTTTCGTTTTTTGGAATATATTTTTTAAATATGGGTGAATTTTTTGAACTCTGCAAATGATTTTAGAATTTTTGTTTTTTAAAAAAAAGAAATTAATGGTGTAGCCGAAATTTGAGATGATTTCATGAAGAATTGAAGATGTTGAAATTTTTTGCAGTTGTTTATGTTCTTCATGTGTTCTTGGTGTTTTTAAAGTAAAACAAGCAAAAAGTATACATTTGATCCAAAAATTCCAATTAAAAAGTATTAAACCATGTTTGGGGTAGAAAGAAATGGTTTTGCAAAACTAGAGTTAAAAAAATGGCATGGATGAGCCTTTTCTTTAACAACAATGACATATATGAGCCAAACTTTTAACGGATGACATAAATGAGCCTTTTCTAAAAGTTCGATGACATATTTGAGCCTTTTCCCTTTTATTAAATCCAAAAATATGAGGTGACCTTTCATGTTTTTAAGAAACATGGACCTAACTATTCTAAATTATAGCCATATATACAGACAAAGATACTTGAACAATCAAGTAGAAGGAATTAACAGGCTAATTTTGCTCCCATTGTATCCTAGCTATGGTTCCAGCCAGCTGCTAGTTGATGGGAGGTTACTTTACTTCTAGAAGTGGTTGCTGCATCACAATCTAGGTAACATGGAGCCTCGGAGTGAAGCAGATTCAGAATTTAAAATTGACATAATATATCTTTTAAAGTTGATTTTAGTTAGCATTTATACTCTTTAACTTAGGATATGTATAAATAGACACTTAATCTTGTATAAAATCGAACAAGTAGACACACGTGTTCTATAAGACATAATGCAATTAAGACTCATTATAGGACATAAAATTGTCATGTAGGACGCCAATGAATATGTCTATTTGTTCAATTTTACAAAAAATTAAGTGTGTACTTATGCACACCCAAAGTTAGAAGACATAAATGTCAGTTTAGGTCAAGTTAAAAGACATTATTTATTATGTCTTTAAACTTTATGGACTTTGCATTTACATCGAGCTTGTAGATTTTTTCTTTTTAAAAAAAATAAATAATAGGAGGTAGGAGAAGGAGAAATGGAGGAAGTGGGATGGAAATGTTATGGGGTTTGAGTGAAGATGAGGTATGCTGAAGAGTGAAAAAAAAAATCGCACGGAATGCCCTTATTCAACTTGTTTATTCTACTTCCACTAAATGAATCATTATTTAACTCCTTTAATCTGCGAAAATATTTTTTTTGTATATGTATTGACTCAAATTATATCACATAAATCGAAAGAGATAAAGATTAACTTTCCACTTCAACAGCTACTTGGTCATTAAGGTTTCATTTTCAGTGAAAAGCACCCCAATCCCACTTCCTCAACATGTTTTCTAGATCTTCAACCTCTGAGCTACACGGAATATTTCATAATTCCCCTATATATATATATACCAATCATCTCCTAAATTTGTAACCCCAAATATTCTCCTAGTAATTTCATCAAACACCTTGACTACAATTCAAAATCTTTAAAAAATTTCAACTAAATTCAAAATTTTCACTTGTGATAATGGGCAGATCAATATCAAAATTTATGTTCTCTTGCTCTGTTTTCATTTCAGTCTTGATTTTCCAAGCAATGGCGGAGAAATCTGAGATTTCTCCGCCATTCCCACGAAAGCTTACGATTAAAAGAGTAGCGGAAAGTAGCATTGCAAATCCACCATTATCGAAAGGTAGAATTGCTGAGTTGTTTGAAGAAGGAGAAAATGAAATTGTTGAAGGACCCTCCGGGGCCGAAGCTTCGGCCCCGGAGGTTACTAATATTCTGAAAATAAGGCATCATCATTCTGCTGATAAGTCTGTTGCTGGAGGAGAGGTCATTATTGGTGGACTTGTTACTGCTATTTTTGCTGCTGTTTATTGTTATATTCGAATAACTAGAAAGAAAGAAAATATGTAAATATCATAGGTTAAGAATTACAAAAAATAAATAAATTAGTCTTGTACTAGTTAAAATGCAAATTGAGAAGATTTTAATGAAAAAAATATGATTTTGTAATGTTTGTCGTTCGAAAGAGTAGGTAATTCGATCAGAATAGTGAAAAGAAAGGTAGTAGAAGAATTAAACTACTCCTTTCTTTTTTAATTGCCCTAAAAAGATAGATGTTTGGAAAGGTTCTGGTGATTCTCAATTACTCTTTTTAGTTGGAAGGAATAGTACATTTCATTTGATGGTAAGAGGCGAACTGAAAGTTAAATAGTGAAAATATCTACAACCCAATAAGTTGTATTTTCGAGTATTCAAAACCTGTAAAGTTAAAATCCTAGTTTTTGTTTCGAGCATAACGCCCATGACTCCGGTAAATGTGCCATAACTTGTAATGTTGATCAATATATGTAAGTTGATTGAATTTCAGATAATAGTAGTTGTTGATTCAGTAAATAAAAAGTTCATACAGAAGTAGTGAATTTTCAGTCTGATAAAGAATTATAATTCATAAGTCATGCCAACCCTTAGTAGCCTAGTCTTGGGAATAGCCATCATTTTCTCACCTTGCCTGAAGTTCTTGCGCAAGAAAGTATAAGCATAGTTGACAGCAAATTTCTTCAAGAACGACGAATCTTGTTTCGTCACAACTTCTGCTTCTCCCAACAGATAGAACACCCCTTGCTCTTTAGCCTTTTCCACAAATTGCATCTCTTCTTCTGTGTCCACCAAACTTGGTGGCACAATTTGTATTCGAGTTGATGAATGATTAGACTGACCTGATGGAGTGTTAATTGATCGAATCGAACCAGTTGGTGATGATACTCTTGATTCTACTTGTTGTTGCAGCTCTTCCTCTACGTGGACCACAGTTGACGATGATTTTGCAGCTACTAGTTGGCCTGATACCGGTGTTTCAGTTTCAATTTCTTTATCTGCAACTTGATCATTATATGCTGCAAGAATATAATTTTCCTGTTGTATGAACTCTTTCAAGTATTGTATCAACTGGTTTTCAAAGTCCTCTGGTTTCCTAATTTGATCATTGTAGCCCAACCTAACGACACATCGAAACACTTTGTATTCCTTAGGCTCAACATATCTGAACAAGAAACGTTCCTCCAGTGCTACTTTACTTATTGGAATAGATTTAATTGACACGAGAACGATGATAGAGTGGAGGGATGGAATATTGGAGACAAAGTGAGGAAATATTGGTGGAATCCCCTGTACTAATTCAGAGTATAGTAGTCCAATTCCTGGTATTCTTTTGATGTCTGGATTACTGGCCAAGTCCCTTATGTAGTCACTCGAGACCTTGTTATTGAGCTCGAAATGATATCTTTGCTTCTGAACATAGTGCCAAATCCCCATGATGATCACAAACACAATCGCGAAAGTCAAGGGTAGATAACCACCATCCACGAATTTTGTGAGCTGAGCTGATAGATATGTTGATTCTATGGTTAAATAGACAGAGTAGAACAGGGCGATACGCCATATGCTGATTTTCCATATAACAAGCATTACTAATGTTACCATATGTGTTGTTATGATTTCAGCACTAACCACAGCAATACCATAAGCATGTCCCAATTTTTCGGTTGTTTTGAAGCTGAGAGTAACTAAAACACAAGCAATCATGAGGAAGTAATTGAGTTCCGGGATGTAAACTTGACCCTCATGTTTTTCAGATGTGTGAACTACTTTCACCCTTGGGAAACAACCTTGACTATGTGCCTGAGCTACAATCGAAAAAGCTCCAGAAATCATCGCTTGACTCGCAATAATGGCAGCTACAACAGCCACTACAAATGTTGGCCAGTAAAGCGCAACTGTAAACAACACAAACAAAACCAATTATCTATGGTGTTATGATACAATGTAGGTCCAAACTTTGTATGTTGTCAAAAGGTGCCTCGAAAGATCCTTATATGACATATGTGTGATTTTACCTAAGAGAAGTTTCATGGCAAACTCCCCTTTTGTTCGTGGTTAAACTTTAGAGGGAGTTTGCTCGTAAACTTGTCTCAGGTAAATCACATATCGAAATAGAAGAGAAAAAGTTAGGGGGTCATATAAGTATGAGAAGGATTCAAATATGTTGAGGCGTCTTCAAGGGAACAACATATATGGGACTATCAGACTCTACTCGTGGGACTAACACAAAATAATTGGTGAAATTGACGAATGAATAAATATGCATACAAATGAAACTTGCCTGGAACTGAAGCATAGAAAGCATTTCCCACGTCACCAGGGTTTTTTGAGAGATAAGCAGCTTGTCCAATGTAAGCAGAGAGGATCGATGGAAATACGAGGCAACTAAAGCTTATCTGCAATATATTACACATCAATTTATATCGCGTAAGGCTTATTAAAGAAGAAAATGAAAGGAGACTTACTTGAATGGATCGCACACTGAAGTGACCCAAATCAGCAAACATAGCTTCAGACCCTATGAACAATTATGTGTTCGAGTTCAAAATTCTATCACATTATTTTACAAAGTTCGATATTTACATATAGAATTATGAAAATTGTTACCTGTAATGCAAAGGAAAACTCCGCCAAGAGAAAGCCATCCATTTTTACCGTTTCTTTTGAAGTAGTGAACAATGTACATGGGATTAAAGGCGCGTAAAATGCCTATATCATACGTGAACAAGTTGTATAGACCAATGCCACTTATGAATAAAAACCAAACGCTTATAGCCGGAGCAAATGTATATCCAACTTTATCCGTACCAAAACGTTGAAAACAGAAGAGAGCCACCAAAATCGCAACAGAAATATACATAATCGACTCTGCAAGGATCATTTTTTCGATTTTCTTTGGTTAAAAGTTAGGAATAAGAGAAAAAAATGAAGAAGAAGAATTCATTGACATAAATTTATTACCTTGGCCTAGAGGCTTGATCCCACTTACAGCAGAGAGAACTGCATTGCATAAAAAAAGAACATCAAATTAAATAAGAATGCAAGTAATTATTATATTTTTGCATTATTGATTTAATTTAACTTGTTATAGCAAATTGTCTGTCGTATTTATCAGGGTAGGAGCTCATGAACTTATTATCCTACATGTTTTTGATAAGACCACATATTTTTGTGTCCTTATGTTATGTATGTTGATCCCATATTGGGACATGGAGGCGAAAATAATAATTGACTATTCTAAAGTGTTGATTGTAAAACGTTAATTATATATTGTCATTTATTATTGATGATTGGCTCTAACAATCGTTTAGGTATCGTAATAATAGTGTAAAAAATCTTTATACCAAACCTGAGATGCAAGGGGTGAGAACTCCATCACCAATGACCATAGATGTTCCAAGAACGGCAAAAAAAACGAGAACAATTTTTGCAAAAATACTGTTCTCCAATTTATGTCTGATTTTTTGAGCCCTTTTGAATTGATTTGATGGTATTTCCAAACCATAATGTGAAAGTTCTCTATCTTCTGGCTCATGATTTGGGATCAGACTCACTTTTGCATATCTACATATTAAGGAATATAATGCAAATGATCCTCCTGCAAAAGAATAAGAAAATAATTAAACTACGTAAATATTAAGATTTTCGTCTTATTTTATTTTATGTGACGGTAAGTCATATATTCTTCAAGTATTGGAAATTGTATTTACATATCTCAAAACTGAAGCAAGAAGTATTGTTCATAAGTTCGCATAATTAGGGTCTGTCTAAGAGAAATGTTATAAAAAATAACTAAATTTCTTATTTATTTTATAATAATTTTATAAGAAAAATAAAATAAAATCTCAAAAATAATTATTTATAATCTAGAAAAACACTAGACATGTGGAATGGGGTGGGGGTGGGGAGACCACTTACGAAACTTATTTTTCCTACTTTCATTAGGGAATTCATTTTACTCATTTTAAGGAAATTCATTTTCACATAGAAATTTATTTCTAAATAAAACTTCTTTTCTAGGAAAATATAATATAGGAAACAGCTAAAATTGTTTTATTAGATATAAAAAGGAAAATGAGGAATATAATATGGTAAAAAATCAAAATTGTCTGTTGGATATAAAAGGAAAAAAGGAAGAAAAGATAATTAAGTTTTTTAAAGCAAGATAATAAGTACGTTCACACACATTTAATACTCATAACAAACAGTGTAAAAATGGTCAAATCATATCTTTACCCAATTCAAATTTGAGAATATAAAAGGAATGAAACAAAATATAAATATATATATATATATATATATATATATATATATATATATATATTAGATTCAATGAACACAATCTTAAGAAATATTGAAAATAAAGATAGAATTAATTGCAAATTTCTAAAAATATCCTTCATTTATATTTTGAAAAATTATATACACTAATCTAATAAAAAAATCTTATCATCACAATGTGAAATGTTGATAAAACTTTTTTATATCTTTCATATGTATTCAATGTTGGACAAAATTGTATTTGCAACTATTTTTTTAAAATTCATTATTTCTTTTTATTCATCATTAGACCTTTGGGATTTCTTCCACTATTAAGCAAATACTACTAAACAAGATCAATATTCACCATTTCTAAAAAAAATTATAATTCAAACATATTATTTATGCTATTTCCATACAAATTTTGTATACATTGATATAAGGTACATTGTGGAAAGTACGCATCACACGAGACTAATAATTCTGAATATTCAAAAGAGTTTTAAGAAATAATAGATACGTAAAGACAAAATTGTTCAATTCTCCAAATAGTAACATAAAAATAGAAAGTACGCGATACAAATCTACAAATATCAGGTGAGAAACAAAAAAAAAAACAGATAGAGGACATGTATAACTCACCATTGCCATTGTCATTGGCCCATAAGACAGTGAAGACATACTTAGTCATAGGTATGAGGATTATGGTATATATGATGAGGGACAATACACCTAAAATGTCATCCTTGTGTTTAATTTTTTCAGTAAAAGTACTTGAAAAAACATAGAGAGGGGAAGTCCCTATGTCTCCATAGATAACTCCTACTGATTGAAATGCTAAACTCAGTAATGTCTTCCAATCACCCTGCATAGTACAAAAAATTGTATAGAAATAAACAAATGTTGTACAAAAAAAATCATTTCTATTGAAGTGGTAAAGATTGGTTAAAAATCACTTTAGGTCATAGATCAAAGATAGATCGAAGAAATCTTGTATATGTTTTTTTTTAATTCCCTAGTTAAAATTTTGATTTTGAACATTCTAAACATTTTGATAAGCCTACATATTCAAATGAATCCCTTCATAGGACAAAGTGTTGTAAAACAAAATCATTTCTAATGGAGTG
The DNA here is from genome assembly GCA_029007595.1 of Solanum commersonii. Taxonomy (NCBI): domain Eukaryota; kingdom Viridiplantae; phylum Streptophyta; class Magnoliopsida; order Solanales; family Solanaceae; genus Solanum; species Solanum commersonii. The sequence goes on from JAJTWQ010000033.1 coordinate 2,121,332, forward strand.
GTTAAGATGGTTAAAAATCACTTTAGGTTATAGATCGAAGGAATCTTGTATAAATATTTTTGAATTCGCTCGTTAAAATTTTGATTCCATTACTGACATCAACATCATAAAAGATTTAGTTACGTATATATAATTTAAATCTATACCTTTGACGTATGTCCTGACGGAGTCAAAGAAACTTTTCCAGCCTCCACATTGAGGGAATCAACACGATGCAACTTTGTCCATGACACTTTACGACCTTTCAGCTTATTTTCACTATCTAAAGTTGCCATTTTTTTAATTTTATCACAAAGGTTGCCTCTTCTTTTTTTTGCCTTTGCTCTTTTTATATATAGGCTCTCAAAAACTTACACCCTAAGAAGTTGACTAGCCACAAATCACAATTACTTGGTTACTTCCTAAGTTATATATATATAAAGTTTGGGATATAAATTCGATGTTGTGCCGCTCTATAAGGTCTAGAATTTTATTGATTTTTTTTTCTTCTAATTTTTTATATTTTATCTTTCATCATCAATGCTATAATTTCTTTCCTTATAAGTTTTTTTCTTCTTTCCTTAATTTCATTATTAATGTCATTATATCATTTCCTTAAATTATTTGTCTTCCTTATATTATTCTTTTTACTTTCTTTTATTTAAATACAAGGATCAAAATCTATCTACTCTCTCCGTCCATTTTTAATTGTTATGGTTTCCTTTTTTAGAGTTAAACTATTAAAACTTTGACTGGCATTTTACTATATATTTTTAAATCATATTGATATGCAAAAAATTGTAATTTATAATACTTTTCGTATAGTTTTTGAATATCTAAAAATTTTGTTTAAAATATCAAATTAATTAATCTAATTTAACTTTGAATTAGTCAAATTGACTTTCGAAAAAAGCAACATGACAAATAAAAATAGACGAAAGGAGTTATATATTAAACCTAGGAATTAGAAAAATGATGTGGCAACTCTCTTTGACGTGTATTATTATTTATTTTTTCTGTTAACTTTTTTTTTAATTATAATTTTACCCTTATTTTTCTGGTTAAAATTAAATAAATTCATATGAAAAAAAATCTAATTAACTAATGCAAACACAAAAAATGTTTCAAATTGATGTTTAATGCTCAATGTTTTCAGCTAAAGAATAAATACTATAAAAGCGGATTATTTATAGCTGTAAAAGAATAACTACAACTAGGGCCGTTCAACCGAAATTAATAATTTGAATCGAAAAAAAGTTATCGGTAATAAGGTATTGATTTAGCGGTTTTAATAATAGTGTTGATTTTTTTTATTATCGCGCTATTGATCCTTAACAGTTTGAAGTTTTTTCTTAACAGGTTAATTAACCGATGGTAAATTAATTTAATTATAATTATACTATTTGATATATTAAGTCATTGACTTAAGTTTTAGTTTCATAATTTTATTTCTGGCCATCTCAAACTCTCGGTTATTCTACAATGTGTCAATATTTGCTTTTGAGCAAGATGCCATCTGTGAACTCATATGCATGGTTAATTTGATTTGTCACCTTGTTTCTAAGTAATCTTCAATGGATTTTTTTTGTCTGTATTAAAGCTTAATGGTTAAACCAATAACGATCAATAATCGATAAGCGATAAGTCAATATCTTAATGACTCTATAAAATTTAGGGAAAAAAGTTTGAAAAATATTCCAACTTTGGCTAAAATTGTTGTTACGATACCAAACTTTATGGAAAACCTTTTACCCCTGCACTATTTAATAGTGTATTTTAAAGGTATATATGTGTCCACGTGGACACATTATTATTTAAAATGATGTAATATTTATGATGTCCACGTAGACACATATATACATTTAAAATACACTATTAAATAGTACAAGAGGTAAAAGGTACTATTAAATAGTACAGGGGGTAAAAGGTCCTTTTCAAAGTTTGGTGTTGTAACAACAATTTTGACCAAAATAAAAATATTTTGCAGACCCTTATCCCTAAAATTTAACATGCATACAAGCTGATAATCGATAAGTCAAACTTCAAAACTGATAACCAAACAGACTAATACGCGGTCCTAACTAAACCATTCTAACTTGCATCTATTTTTAACCAACTTAATTTTACATTAGGAGTTAGGAAAAGGAAGGATTGTTAATCTACGACCAAATAATTTTTTAAAATAAGAATGATTGGCTTGATTTAGCAATAAGTATACGTCTTTGTCTTTTCTTATAGTTGAAAATTTTACTGCTAATTATAATACATCACAACAATTACATTTTATTATCCCAAAGAAAAAAAGGCCAAACAAAAGATCAATAATTTATACAAAAATGTCGTTACAAATTTACACTTGTATCCAAACTAATTGAATTCATAATAAGGAAACTAATCCTATCTTAAATAAAAGACAAAAAGGAATACTCATTCTATTTTTATTCTTAAAGATATTTTTCCTAATTAAGTTTTCTGAAAAAGGAAAAAGAATAGAAAAATTTTCGTTTTGCATGGAGGAATTTTTTTAATGTAAAATTAATAAAGTGTTTATTTATTTAAAAAATCATTTAAGGTAATTTTTCAGTGTGGACTGAGGTTAATGTTTTTTCTAGCTACATGTGTATTATAAAAGATTGATAATAATGTCTTATTAGGTAATAATATGTGAAATCGAATTGGATTTTGGTTTAAATAACGTATAGAATGTCTTATTTGGTGGATAATTTTCCTTGAGAAAAAAATATTTTGCTTTTTTTTTTTTTTTTTTTTTTTATGGAGGCTTTTTCTCTTCAAATTTCAATGTAATTTATCCGAATTAATTAGTGTCAAGAAGTACCAAATTAGGAGTAAAGAGCTAGCGAATTCAAATTCAAAACCTCTAATGAAGGATGATAATTAAATAAGGTCAATAAAAAATATTTACAGAAGTTTCCTCATTGGACTGATTGGAACAACAAAGAGGTTTAAGGCAAAAGGTTAGTTGTCAATACCATAATAAAGGAGATATTTAACGATATCTAATTGAGTAATTTGAGTTAATGCAATTGCATTGAAAGTCCTTCAAAATTTTAGCAGCTTTTATATAAAGTGCTGATTATAAATACTCATATTTGTTATTGCTGTATAATTCTTTATTTGTTATAGTGTGAGGAATATAATCAAAAGGAAAAACTTAAGATTATAACGAGACATTTTCAACCTACTTGGTGCTGAAATTGCATTGCCTATTGATGTACACAAGAGACAACAAAACTGTTAATTCAAGGTATCGTAAAGATAAAACATATCGAGATAGATTGTCACTACATCGGAAAGAAGATTCAATTGGGAATGGTGAAAACCTTGCATGTGAATTGTGATCATTCTAAGTAACAATTAGCAGATATGCTAACAAAAGGCTCAACCAAGATTATCACAACATGAGTACTTGATGTCCAAGCTAAGATTGTTCAATATACTTGTACACACCAACTTGAGGGGAGTATTGAGACTCAGATAACATCGTGCACGTGCAACACATGTAGAGATGTACACATTAGATCATTTGAATTAGATAGAAAGAATAATACATGTAAGGTCGATTACCTAACTTCTGGAGTTACGCCCAAGGTACATTTAATAGGGTACATTTACATTACTCAAGCTTAAATCAGCTTGCACACTTTGTTAAAGGATAGAAAAAGGTAAAGCATACACAAAATGCAGAAATTATAATATTATTCACCCTGTTTATTATAGCTCATAAGTCATGCCAACCCTTAGAAGCCTTGTCTGAGGAATTGCCATAACTTTCTCTCCTTGCCTGAAATTCTTGCGCAAGAAATTATAACCATAATTGATAAAACCTTTCTTCACGAACGATGAATCTTGTTTAGCAATCACCTCTGCTTCTGCCAATAGATAGAACACTCCTTGATCCTTAGCTTTTTCGATAAATTGTATCTCTTCTTGTCCTGAAGCATTTGGATGCAACATTTGTATTCTACTCGATGAACGATTAGATTGAATGGAACGCGTTGATGGTGATGTTGTAGAATCCACTTCTTGTTGCATATCTTCCTCTATGTGAACCCTGGATGTTTTTTCTCTATTCACGACTTGTTCATGTGCTTCAAGAATGTAATGTTCGTGTCTTACGAATTTGCTTAATTGTTCAACTAATTGGTTTTCAAAATCCATTGTGTCACCAAGTTGATCCTTGTAGCCTAATCTGACTACACATCTGAATACCTTGTACTCTCTAGGTTCAACATGACGGAACAAGAAACGTTCTTGTAGTGCTACTTTACTTATAGGTATTGATTTGATTGACACGAGAACGATAACAGAGTGAACAGAGGGAATATTGGAGACAAAATGAGGGAAAATAGGTGGAATCCCCTGTACTAATTCAGAGTATAGTAGTCCAATTCCTGGTATTCTTTTGATGTCTGGATTATTAGACAAATCCGTAATGTACTCACTCGAAACCTTGTTGTTGAGCTCAAATTGGTATCGAAGTTTTTGAACATAATGCCAAGTTCCCATAATGATTACAAGCACGATTGAGAATGCGATGGGTAGATAACCACCTTGAGTGAATTTCGTCAGCTGAGCAGAGAAATATGTAGATTCAACTGTAAGGTACACCGCGTAGAATAAGGTAATCCACCATATTCTCGTCTTCCATATAACAAGCATTACTAATGTAACCATATGTGTCGTTATGATTTCAGCACTAACGACAGCAATACCATAAGCATGTCCCAATTTTTCGGTTGTTTTGAAGCTAAGAGTAACTAAAACACAAGCAATCATGAGGAAGTAATTGAGTTCCGGGATGTAAACTTGACCACCATGTTTGGTTGATGTGTGAATTACCTTCACCCTTGGGAAACAACCTATGCTTTGTGCTTGAGCAACAATAGAAAAAGTTCCAGAAATCATTGCTTGACTTGCAATAATGGCTGCAGCAACAGCCACTACAAATGTTGGCCAGTAAAGTGGACCTGTAGTTCAACAACACCAACAGAACTAGATTATGATGAATTGATCCATCACTTCATACGCTATAGACGTCAAAAGAGTAATGAAACAACAATAATAACATACTCAGGTCTCAATGTAGTTCCACGAGTAGGGTCTAGGGAGGGTAAGATGTACGCAAACCTTACCTGGAATAGAGTCATAGAAAGTGTTTTCCACATTTTCAGGGAATTTTGTTAGATATGCAGCTTGGCCACAGTAAGCTGAGAGTAAAGCTGGAAATACGAGACAACTGAAGCTTATCTGCGTTACATATATACGACATAATGAGTGAGTTCAACTGCATTAGGGGAAAGACTGCACCCCGAGGGATGTGATATAGATAGTCAACTCTAATGAACCAGACTTACTTGAATAGAACGCACACTGAAGTGACCTAAATCAGCAAACATAGCTTCGGATCCTGTAGAGTTATGTAAAATAGTCTTTCAACACATGAAAACATAGATATTATTCATACTGTCAGTATATATAAGTTAAATCCAAACCTGTAATGCAAAGGAAAACTCCGCCAAGAGAAATCCATCCCTTTTTACCGTTTCTTTTGAAGTAGTGAATAATATACATGGGATTAAAGGCCCGTAAGATGGTCACATCATACTTGAACAAGTTATAGAGACCAATGCCACTTATGAACAAAAACCAAATGCATATGGCTGGAGCAAATGTATATCCAACCTTGTCTGTACCCAAACGTTGAACACTGAAAAGGACTATCAATATTGCTATGGAAATACCCATAACAGCCTCTGCAAAAAAATATCTATCCATTAGTTATTCATGTCGAAGAGTGTAACCATCTCATCTAAGTAGTTAGTAGTTAAAGAGCACAAAGTTTTGTTTGTTTAATCACATTCTTAACACACCGCCTCACGTGCAAGTGTGTAGACATCTCATCTAAAAACCTAAACTGTCAGAGATGCACATTTTTATTTACTTAATGATGTTTCCAACACACTCCTTACTTGCAAGCCTGATATTTTTCATGAATCCAAACATGTGAAACTTGAAGACTCGACCTTTTATCTGCTCTGATACCATATGTTAAAGTGTGTGATCATTTGAAGTTGTTAGAAAGAACAATCTTTTAACTACTTAACTTAATAAAGCCTTTAGCAATTGATTCATAAAAAAAAAAAAAAAAAAAAAAATCGAGAAAGGGGGGAAATGATACTCTGCATGTTGCAGTTCACGTGACACAATTCAACTGAATACAAAATTTAAAAAAGTGTAACGGATTATCACCTTGGCCTAGGGGCTTTATTCCACTTACGGCAGAGAGCACTGCATCATGAGAAAACACCAAATTAAATAAAACATGTACAATCAATCATATTGTATATAGGTAGGTATACACTACACCAAAAATAATTTTTAGCAGCAATTAATTAACAGCAACAGTTTAGTTGTCGCTAAATATGTTTTTTAAGAGACAATCAACACTCTTTGTAAATGTCTCCAAAGCTTATAGCAACATTAGATCCAACGGCAATTAATTAAGGTCGATAAAGGTTTTAACACTCTTTGTTAATATGTATATACGATTTGTTGATATTGCTGCTAAAAGTTATTTTTGTTGCAGTGACATACGATTTGACATTATGTATAATATTTAATTGGTTACCTGAAATACAAGGAGTGAGAACTCCATCACCAATGACCATAGATGTTCCAAGAATGGCAAGAAAGACAAGAAAAATTTTGGCAAATTTACTCTTTTCCAAACTCTGTCTGACCCTCTGAGCTCTTTTAATATGATTGGATGGTATGTCCAAACTATAGTGTGAAAGTTCTCTGTCCTCTGGCTGTTGATTTGGTATCAGACTCACTTTTGCATATCGACACAATAAGGAATACAACGCAAATGCTCCCCCTACATGCAAAAGAAATTACGTATTGGGTTCATTTGAATTCAGTATTTTTGATGCACAATATAAATTTACATGTAGATATGGGCTTTTAAAATATATTAATGGATCACGTGTGAGAAAGATCAAATATACTCCTGAACTTTGAGAGAAATCAAATATTTTATCTTTTACTAAAATAATAAATTTAAAATTGATTTTTTTTTTTCATTTTTGTAGGCCAAAAAGGGTAATATTTGCATCATTTGAAATCACAAAATTGGAGGATATATTTGCATATTTTCCTTATATTGTATAACATTTATTTTGAAAAATAATAATCAAGGTGTTTCATCAAAGTGACTTTAGACCATCAATAGAAATAAGCAAATCCTGCTAGTCAAACGTTAATAAACTTCATGTTCAGTCAAACGTTTTTACATAAATTTAGTGGTATGTTGTAACTTACCATCGCCATTGTCGTTGGCCCATAAGACAATGAAGACATACTTAGTCATAGGCACAAGCATTATGGTATATATGATGAGGGAAAATACACCAAGAATGTCATCCTTGTGTTCAATTTTATCAGAAAAAACACTTGAAAACACATAGAGAGGAGAAGTCCCTATGTCTCCATAGATAACTCCTACTGACTGAAATGCTAAACTCAATATTGTCTTCCAATTAGCCTGCAATAATCATTAAGATTCAAGTCAACAACACAATTACCACTACAAAGCTTTTGTGACGACTTTTCGTAGTGATTTATCTTATCGCCACAAAATGAGATGAATCAATGGCGAGAAAATGTATAGGTTTAGCGGCGACCCTTGATTAGTTGTCATGTTTTTCTTTTAAGTATTAATTGATTAGTTTTTGAAGTTAAGTTAGATCAGATTAACTCAGTAATTTAAACTATTAAGATATTCAAAAACTCTATGAAAAATATTACTACAAATTGTAATTCTTCTATATCAACATAATAAAAAACCATATATTTTAAAACATTGATCAAAATTCATGTACTTTATTTCTCGCAAAGTAAAACAAGTGTTTCAAAATGAATAATAGGGAAAAAAAAAGTTATAACAGATTTAATTATACAGACAATATAGAAAAAAAGTTATACTATATTTCAACAGGGGTAGATTCAGTATTTCAGTTGCAGATCCATTTGAACACAATATTTTTGAAGTGGAGTATAGATTTTAGGTAAAACGTAACCCTCAAAATTCTTTAGTAACAAATATTAGATCTGATCCCGTAATTTTAAAGGTACAATCAGTTTAGTACTAAGGATCTAAAAGATCGAATCTACCACCTACTTAAAATTATGAATCTACCTCTGACACTTAGTGTAGACTCCCTTAGTTCCAATTTCAAATCAACATGGAATTTAAGAAAGAAACAAAAACTCTAACGTAAACAAATCGTAACATTTGTATGGATATAAAACTTTTGAAACTCATAACCTTATAACATATCATAATATTTGTATAGTTACAAAAACTAACTTCTCATTTAGAATATAATGAAAAGAGTAAAGTTAAGTTTTTGAATACATAAACATATATCATTTTCTTGAAAACCAGACTAATATCAAAATAGTGTCACGTAAACTGAAATAATTAAATACATATACCTTAGAGGCATGTGTTGCTTGAGTTGAAGAAACTTTTCCAGCTTCCATGTTGAGAGAATCAACACGACCTAGCTTTGCCCATGATACTTTCTTATCTTTGAGTTGTTGCTGCCCTACATTAGCTACCTCTTCATTGTGATGATCACTATTTGTGCTCTCCATATTGGTTAGTTTTAGTACTTCTTGTTTGTTTTTTAAGTCCACATACACTTGGTCTTTATATAAGCCCTCAAAACTCTCATCACCCTAAAAGTTGATCAATATTTTGACTTATTCTATTTTTACTCCCTCCTATTATAATATTTTGTACTTGCATCAATTATTACAACCTTAAGGGTGTGTTTGATATGCAACAATTATTACATTTTTTTATTTTCTAATGTTTGATTAGTCTGATTTTCCGGTAAATATTTTCTTTTGAAAAATAAGTTTCTTCAAATAAAATAAAAATGATAAAAATAGTGAAAATAAGTTTTATAATGACATTCCACCATGATTTTCTCATCTTAATCCTACCCCCCCACCCCCATACATTTTGACTAATATCAAGGAGAAAAAAATGGGTTGCTCCCTTAGCAAATCTGGGATAAAATTGAGCTAAAAGATTTCGATCCAAGATAAATTCATGAGAAAGTGATAGACTTTTAGGATCTACTACAACGTTTAGATATTGATTAGTCAATAAAAATACATGAACTTGATAATCCCCACTCCCATTCCATATAGTGTTCTCATACAAAATAAGTTAAAATTAGTTAAGAACTTTGTCGTTCTTCGTCAGTAGCTAAATTGTTCATAGCTAACAAAACTTTCTGATAATGTTCGTGCTTAATAGGATTGACGACCGAATTTTTTGTTTAGCTACAAAACATATTCATTGATAATTCCTGTTTTGTAGTAATGTTTCCCTAAATTTACACAAAAAATAAAAGAAAATAAAATAGGGACAAAATGATTTCCTTACTTATCTAACGCCAAGAAACAAGTAAGAAATTCATTTATTTTCCTTTTCATTGTTAAAACCTGTTTTCTAGTAATGTTTCCCTAGATTTTACACAAAAAAGGATAATACATTTTGCTTACTTATGGATCGGTAAAAAACAAGTAATAAATTCATTTATTTTCTGTAAAAATATTAACATTATCCATATATCACACCAAACACATCCTTAATATGACTAGTAATCTTGTTTTTAATTATATACCTCATCATAATTGAGTATTATATAGTTTGTTATCTCCATCAAAGCCCTCGTGAAGGCGTCTTGGATCTTTCTACTTTATATATTTGTTTATATATATGCCGTACACGGTACATACGCGCATGGCTATTATATGCATGCCAACTACCCTTCATTAGTCACTACCTTCCCTAGGGCACATGGGGTTGAATACATGGATTTCGATACTCCGTTCATCTCAATTTAAATGTCTTAATTCAACTGAATAGAAATTAAAGTTTAAGAAATAGAGTAACTTAGAAAAAAACCTCAAAATAGTCTCTTATCTTTGGGTTAGAATTCAAAGTCATTCTTAAATTTTCACATGGATCACTCCTCTCCCAAACTTTTGTCTATTTTTAATATTGATTTTATCCAAAATTTAATGTTCAATGGTCTTTTCATATATTTAGAAGAAATAATAACTTCATGCGAAAAGAGGTTCAACACGTCAATTTCACGTAAAATAGTACAAAAAGTTCTTTTCTTGCAACGTCGTCAATAAATTGATATAGTTTGACAATCAAAGGTTGGCTCTTAGTTTAGCTGCAATAATATTTATACAAAACAAAACAATGTATTCTTCTTCTTACCTTCTCAAACATAGAGTTATTATTTATACAAAAACATGTAATAAAAAAAAACAAATAAACATTTCATACATAAAATTGTGGTCAAAATTAATGTTAAAAAATAGGCAAAAAAATTGGAAGAGAACCAAAAATGCACTAATATTATAAACATGAGAGACTACTAGTGCTCCATATAAAAACATAAGGATATTTTGAGTCTTATTTTCAAAAATAAAGGACTATTTGAGTTTTTTCTCAAATAACTTATTTAATTCCTCCAACCAAACGGCCTCGATTCATGTATAATGGAGTAGCATTATTGTATTATTTTTCCCTAATAATTAAGTCTGACCTTTGAATTATTCAAAAAATCTTAGATCATGTGTACTAGGTTGTAATTTTGAATTTATAATTTTTACTAAATAGTGAGTTAAAATTATAAGACAATGTATTTAGTATTTCAGATAAATTAAATCGGGATTAAAAGTTTATGAATTTTGAAATTGTTACTAGATTCATAACGTATATGATTCAACATTCAAATTCACCTCAAATAAATTCAAAATATAAGGTTCATATATTATGATGTACAAATCTCAATTATTAATGTACCAAAATAACAACAAATTTAAAAACCCAATTTTGCAACAACAGCGTCCCGTAATTTATTTTTTACTAAATGTTGAATCCAAAAATAAATAAATTGTGAATTCAACTTGCTCTTATTCAATCCTTTCATTTCTTTATACCTACTTTCTCCATTCCTATTTACTTGTCAAATTTTGACTTTACACACTTATTAAGAAAATAATTATTGATACAGTCAGTTTACCATTTAACTCTTATTCAAAGATATTAACTCAATGTTAATAAATTGAGGGTATAATAGAAAAAAAAAATTTTTTTTTTTTGTCCTTTCTTAATTTGTCAAAAATGACAAGAGTAAAGAGAAATCAAATTAGAAAACATTTGACATATATTTTTAAACATATAACGGACTTGCATTATTGAGTTTTTAAAAAAAGTCTAACAACTGAATTCTTCAAGGAATTAAGTTGTTAAATCTTGGTATCAATGAAGTCAATCTTTTTTTTCTCCTCTAAGATGAAACATAATTAAATAAATAAAATTTTATTTTTTAATAACGTAATTTAAATTTTTAAATGAGATGATCACACACTTTAATATGATATTAATTTAAAGTTAACTCATTATTAAAAACAAAATTACTTGTTTAGCCTATAACAAAGAATTAGGTTCATGCGTGAAGCCACGTGTTGCGATAAAAATAACGTAATTTAAATTTTTTAAATGAAATGATTGAATATATATTTCAACGCCTCTCTTTCTTGGTATTTTAAATTAAAATATTGTAATAAGTGAAGGCTGACGACTTATACATATGATTTTCTTATTATATTTTACTAAGAAAAAGAGAGAGTTGACATTAGCTTGATAGATACAATTTTGGAAAATGTTGTGATAATTGATATCACAGCAAAAAGTAAACAAGAGTGACATTATAATGAAGGGGAATTTTTTTTTTATATAGAAGTACCTTTCTAAAGGGTAAATTCGGATTTCTTACTGTTAGGCCAATGCACCTGTTAGGATCGACTCAACAAGATTGGAGGTCTAAAGAGAAACTTAAGAAAGGGTCCTAATAATTTTTTAATCATATATACTTTTATTTAAAATCTATGTTTCTAGCTTTTTTAGATGTGAAGTCATTTATTAGTTACTGCTTTATAATCAATTTGTTTTAATAGTTTCTTTTCAATTGATAATATATATATATAGCTAATTCATCCAATCTCTCTTGAGGCATTGTTGATCTTAAATAAGATTTAATCAATTTTAGTTTTTAAAAACTTCTTGCAGCTGAGGCAACGGTTACAGGTGTTAGGATCGAAATAAGCAGGTGTAATGCGGAAGCTAGCAAAGCAAACTTCGAAAGACCACGAGTAAGAAGACAAACGAGAAACACATCATAAGAGACAAATTTAACGTGGTTCGGTCAATCGACCTACATCCACAAAGGAGATGAGCAATTCACTATAAATATGAGAGTACAAAATATAGAGAGAAACAACCTCAACCAATTCATTCGGAATACATGGGAGGTTCACACAAGTGATAACATATCAAGCTTGTGACCCACAAATTCTCCCCCTAACCAAAACTCTCAAAGCCCTTAAGACTACATTGTGAATGCTAATTAAGTTAGAAGGAACAAGCCTATATTTATAAAGTCCTAAAACCTTTCTTACAAGAAAAGGATTAGTCAAAATATTAAAACCTTTTCCTAAAAGGAAAACTTATTTATGGTAAGAAATCAGGGCAAATAAACCCCAACAACAGGAACTGTTAAGATTATTCTATAAGCAATATGTGTATTTGAAAAAGAATCAAGTCTTTTTATTCAATTGAGTATTTTTATTAGCTCATTATCTTCTTCTTGGTATTACTTTCCTTAACACTTTTAATTCAAAAAATAAATCTAAACCATCAATATCAAAATAACTATTATATGTTAAAGAAAGTTCAAGGTTAAGACAATGTTTTTTTTTAAAAAAAAAATTCGCATTATCTAGTGATCTCAATTTACCACTAAATAAGAAACCAATTTTTTTTTCATATGCTTCAATTGGTTCAAATCTATTTTGACGTGAAAAAAATAACTTGACTTACTATATATATAAAGTAATCAACTCTAATTTCAAAGGGCTTTGTGTTTCGTTATCAATATTTTCATCAAATTGTTCTTACGAAATTCAGGTTCTATATTCATCTCATATACAATTTCCTTAGTAGAAATCATAGCACTCATAGTATATGTAATTTTTTTAAAAAAAAATAGCATTTATAAGTAATTTTTTTAAAAATGGAGGCTCTAAAAAATACGGGACCCCAAGCGATGGCTTTAGTGACCTAGGGGTTAAACGATCCCGGCACCGGCCAATCAATACGGAGTTTGGTAAACTAATTGATCGGTTTTCTAGTTGAAGTATATTGAATACCATCGGTTGGTTTTGCTATATAAAGCCAAGTGCTAGTTTGAAAAATTACCAGACTTTATTATCTGAAATAAACGTGATTCTAAAATAGAATGATTTATAGTATCATTTTTATAAAGATTTATGTAGTTGTGGTAGTTATGGTAGTTGGTGATGATTATAAATTGAGGTAACAATTGATTGTGATGATTAATAGTCATGGTGGATTGCAGATAGTGGTAAGTGGTAACGGATAATGGCGGGTATCAACGGTTAGCAGTGAAATGAATGAAGTAATTAAGCTAGGGACATGTCATCTTTGTAGAAATTATCCAATAAGCATCTTAATGATATTAAAGATTTATTATTGATATTGTAGTTGACAACCCAAAATCACTTATTTTGAGAAAAAAAAAAATACATTTTTGAAAAATTAAGCTTTAGAGCAAACCAGTAAAATTGTTTTTAAATGGAAGCAAAAGCAGTTTTTTCTATTGTTTAGAAGAAGCTAAAAATTTGTGCTTCTAAAAAAAACAGAAACAAAAAGATATTTTTTTCAAGACTAAAATGTTTCTTCCATATGTACGTATTTATCATATATCACTTATTAATTAGTTATCATATCTCATATGCTTGGTTAAGTTTCATTTAAGAATTTATTTATTTATTTTTGTATAATAAATTATATATTTTATTTTACATTTATATATTATTATTATTATATTTTATATTTATTTTACATATTATTCTGCAGAATTAGAGAAAAAGATAACAATAATATTTTTATAAAATTAGAGAAAAAAATTAAGATTTCAACTCTCCCAAAAAAGATATCAATATAGAAAATTTGAATATGTAGAATCTTATATTTATTTATTAAAGTAAATAAATATCTAGTGAAAATAAATTTTAGTGACAGGTGCCACCACTCCATCGAAATTAGTGCCGGAAAATAAGTTCATATTTTGGTAACCCGTCCATATTTTAATGGGTTGGGTGAGTGACTATTTAGATGGATAAAATATGTGTTTAAACCCATATTTAACCCATAGGAATATGGGTATTCATGGGTTAAATATGGGTTAGCCAAATGGGTTAAGCTTTCAACTTTTATTCACTCAAAATTCATGATATCACCAAAAGTGTTGTAACTTTTTTTTTTTTTTTTATGTTCGAATTATTCTTCATTAGAATTGAAAAGATAAAGTCTTTGACCCTCCAAAAAAATATATACTATATTACATGTGCATTTCCTTTGTTAATTTATAATTATATTTTTTATTTATTTAATTTTATATTGGATAACAATAATAGTGTAAACTGTAAAGTAAGCAAATTATGTATTTGTATTGATATTGCGTAAAGTTCCTTAAGCACGTTTACTCCTAAAATACAAATATTCCCTTACTTTGAAATTAAAAATATTTTTTCTTGTTATTACATAATTTATTTTATATTAAAAAATTATAGGATTTTTTTTTTTTTTACTTTGATGGTACATAAAACTAAATAAAGCATTTTCAACATTTTTCATCTAAAAAAAAACTAAAATATTTTATCCATGTTTAATTTTAAAGTAAAGTACTATTTACTCATGAAAATATGAGTAAATATGTGTAAACTTGTATTTTACTCAATCCAGTTTTACCAATATGAAATATGAGTGAATTGAATTATTACCTATTTTATGTTGATCCATTTTCAACCTGCCCAAATTTTACTCAATCCACCCATTTGCCACCACTAATCAAAATACATAAAATATTTTCTAATAATATCTCACATCAAGGTATCGGTTAAAGTTATTAATTGATGACCCAAATAATTCATCAAAAAATTCCTACCTAATTTTGTATTGCAGCATCTCCCAACAATAGGGTATATGCCTCCTTTGTCTTTTCTAGGAGTTGACTAAAATCGAATTAATAAGATAATATCACAACAATTAGGAATTTTTTATATTGATACTCTATATGTCTTAAATTATTTATAATGATTTTTCAAAATAATTTTGTTAAATTATTTGATATTTTAAAAGTTAAAGATTAAAAAAAAATCATTTTACTTTAGTAGTAATTATTCTTAAAAAGTTACAAACATTTTAGTTACGAATTGATGACACATAAAAAAATAAAAATAATTTTCTTATTAAAACATAAATAAATAAAAAATAATCAACCTCTCATAATTAATGTTTTTTAAGAAACGTGTAAAAACACACCATAAATAATTTAATACAAAAGAGTATATTATTATTAATTTTATTTTATATTTAATTTTTTAGTACCCGTATTGAAGTTCGATTAATTTAAATTCACGTCAGGTAGCTAGGATCTCGTTCATGGGATAGTTAGCGTTCTCTACTAAGGATTTTTTTCATACCTAAAATTTGAATCGAGATTTATAGGTAAGAGAGGAGCGGAGAAGAATCTTCATCCACTACATCACATTCTTTGAGGGTGATTATGTTATTTTTAGAGGTTTAGGCCAAGGTACATCGACTTAACTAAAGATTTGTACGACATGAAATAATTAAATGCTGATTTAAGCAATAAGATCTGTCTCCAATTCAATAGCTCTTTTTTTAACGATAATATTCATAACCAAAAAGAAAAAAACGCTTCATAGGTAAAATAAGGGATTTTTGAAATTTTTGAAATAAGTAGGGATAAATGGATATTAAGGTAAGTAAAGGAGTGTAGTTAAGTAATTTGTCCAAAAAAAAATGCTTCAAGTTAATCTGATTTATATTAATTTAATGTAGCACCCTGTCACATTTCGAAATGTTTAAAGCTTAGGTTTTAAATGGAATCTATGAATAGGGGTGGGCATACGTACGGTACAGTATTTGAAAGTTTTGATATTGTAATTTTGATATTCGATTTTTTAAATATTATATCATTACCATATCAATTTAATTTAGTATGGCTCGGTGTATCGAAGTTCGATTTCGGTATTCTACGATATGGTAAATCGGTAACCATAATTTGTTTAACTTCGACTATTATATACTCGTATAATAGAGTAGAATGATTTTGACAATTAAAAAAAGGTCTCAATTATATCATACTAACACATTACACATGTAGATATATACATGCAAAATAAAGTACAAACAACTCCTTTTGTTAATCAATTAAAATTCAAATATATTTCAATCAAAATAGAATAGTCAAAGTTTCATCTTCTAAACATTTAGTTTGTTCTAATACTAGGTTGCATATTTGTTGGTATTTTAATAATATATATATGTTATTTATGTAACTATATACTTCGGTATGATATTCGATATTTCGATATGTTATTTCTAAATACCAAATACCGTACCGAATACCAAAAAAATTAAAATGTATACCCTATACCATACCAAATATCATGATACTAAAATCATGGTATAAAAAATTTTGGTATGACGTGGTAATTCTGTATATACCATACCATGCCCATCCATATCGATGATAATGTTATTGATAAATATAATATAAGACTTTTTGTTAAAGATGTTAGACAGTGCATGTTTTTTTACATTAATTTAATTAGAGATGACAATGAGGCGGTGCGGGGCGGGGGCGGGGTTGGTTGAGTACCCGTAAAAATTTTAATCCGTCCTGCCTCCCCCGCATAACAATTTTTTTTATTTTCAACCCGCCCCACCCTACCCCGCATAATTTTTTAAATATTGTTTTCTAGTTAAGTTTGATACTAAATATAAAATTCAAAAAAATAAATTCATTTTTTCATTAAGTTGTATTAATTTAATAGATAATGACTTAAAAATTTATTTTGTAGAGGTCAATTGAGAAACATGTAAGATATTGTATTCTTTTGTATTAAACCATTTTCATTTACTATCTTGAATATTTTAGTAGCTTTAAAGAAATTATCTAAATAAATAACATTCTATCACTCTTATAACATGTAAAAAGTTAAAATTAAGTTTGGACTCACATAAAATCACATGTACCAGCAACCCCCCGCCCCACATTATTTTTTTAAAAAAAGAACCATTTCAATCCCCCCATCCCACCCGTCCCGCACAACCTTAAACCCGTCCCACCCCACATAGCCTTAAGTCCACCCTGCCACGCATCCCCCATTGTCATCCCTAAATTTGACACATACCCATCGATTACGAAGATCACATCCATTTAAGTGTTGATAACTTTAGTCATCATGTACGATTTTCAGAAATCTAAGACGAGTTGTTAAATATGTTAGACAGTGCATATTTTTGCCATTAATTTGACACATACTCATCGATTATGAAGATTACATCCATATAAATGTTAATAACTTTAGTCGTCGTGTACGATTTTCAGAAGTCATTAAATGAACATTAAGGACAACTTTTTACATGGACTTAGAGGAAGAAAACTACATAATTGTAATTTAAAAAAGAAAAGAAAAAAAGAAGGTGCGTAGATGTTACGTCTCTATCGAGATAAAAACAACAAGCATCCAAACAATGACATGAAATTTGACGTACAATATATTCATCATGGTAGTGAAGCGTAGGGGACTATATCCATTGTTGTGTTGAATTTTGCTTATCCAATTAGGCTTAATTGTGAAACTAAACCTATTGGACTGCTTGTTAGCCCAAAAGTGCTTACTAAGACTGATGATTAGATCAGATATAAGCAGGCCTCAAATCAATCCAAATGTGATTAAGAAGAGTGACAAAACAAGCTCTAAATGATTGTTGGTTAAAAAGAATTCTTTATTTTATTTCTTAGATGTCGACTACAATAACAATAACATATATTGTGTAGTTTTGCAAAGTAAAATTTAGATATGGTAGAGCTAGATTGTATACAAACCTTACCCTACCTTAAATATAGAGATTTTATTTTTAATAAATCCTCAAATTGAGAAAAAAAAAATCCAAAACAGCCACAAAAATGAAGTAATGGAAGTAGAAAAAATAACAAATAGTAACCAAAAAAAGAAAACTAAGACAAAAATAATACGATAATTGAGGGTCAAAAACAACACATAGTATTACTTATATAAACGTTCAACAAGACAACACACTACTAACTACTAACATTCTACCTTAATACATATTCTTCTCATACTTCTATCTAAAATCGTATCCTCAATAAATTGAATATCTGATCACCTCTTTCCTATACTTCTTCAATATATTTTTACCTTTTTTGAAGATTATCTATAATCAACCTCTCGCTTCTCTTCGTATCTGAGCATATTAAAATGATGTCCCCATGGGCCCAACAAACTCCCACCATTAGTTACTAGTTCACGTGGCCCACGGCCCTTTTAAACTAGGCTCATATGAATCCACGTCAGCAAATCAGATTCTCCCTCAGCCTCATTCTGCCACGTCATACCCCCAAAACAAAAATATCCGCTTGTATCAACCACAGGAAACAGCTGCCCACTAAAACTGCGTCGTTTCGATGTCCATTTCTGAATTCTCTTCTTTGAGATTACATTAATACCCCTCTACCCAATTTCATCGTTACTAAAATATCCCGTGGTATTTTCGTTAATATATTCAAAGTTGAGGTTGTTTCATTTATACACTGCAAGTTGCCCTCTGTTTTTATCCATCTTCTTCTCTTTCCGAACAGATAATTACTCCAAAATTCGTTCTCGATTTTCTCTCTGGAAGATTTTTTTTTCTGTTAGAGAAGTTTCTAGAAAGTTTAACGATGAAGAATTGTGAGCTTTGTAATGGATTAGCTAGGATTTACTGTGAATCTGACCACGCGAATTTGTGTTGGGATTGTGATTTGAAGGTGCATTCGGCGAACTTTCTGGTAGCAAAGCATTCGAGGTCGTTGCTATGCAACGTGTGTCAATCGGCGACGGTTTGGTCAGCTACCGGTTCGAAAATTGGCCGGACGGTATCTGTATGTGAGAGATGCGTGAACGATGAAGAAACTGACAGAGAAGATGAAGAGGAAGAGGAGGAAATTGATTTGGAAGATATTCAAGTTGTTCCGTGGTCATCAACTCCGCCTCCACAGCCGGCGAGTTCATCGAGTAGCAGCGATAAGTCGTTAACTCAAATTTTTTCTTTGAAGCGAATGCGTGAAGATGTATGAATGTTTTGATTTCATTTTTTAGAAATGAATTTATAGCGAATAATTGATTCTGATTTTCTTTGTTTTGTTGTATTAGGATGATAGTGGAACTTCAACATCACATCGGGAAGTTAATATGCTATCGCCGGCGGCGAAGGATCACGGCGGCGACGAACCAGCTGAGTTTGTGAAGTCATTTTCGATGAGAATGCCTTCAAAGATCCAGAGAACCGGTGAGATTCTACCGGGTCGGGTTGAAAATATTGGATGTTCAGCGACGATGGAGCTTATCGGAAGAATTAATGGTGGAAAGGATAGCTGATGTATGTCGCCGCCGCCGCTGATTTATAACAGGCCACCATTGATTTGACGTTTTGGCTTCTTTTTTTTTTCAATTTCTACTATTACTTACCCAAATCATATAGTTGGCGAATTTGGTGTAGTAGTGAATTTTACATCATAGGATAAGATTTTATTTTTGTTTTAGGGTAATGAGAAGAAATTTGTAAAATCAGAATGTTTGAAAACTTTTTTTCTTTTATAATTATGGTATTTAGGGAAATTTTGTGTACATTCTAACTAATTTAATACAATTTGTTTCGTATTGTTAAAATATGTCAATCTTAAACCCTAGAATGGATGTTTTTATTAATCAATCATTGATGTTTTAAACGAGTGAAATCAAGAAAACAACAATTTTGGTGATGATTACATTCTATCTTGAAAAATTTTCAAATTAGAATAATTTTGGATTTTTCAGCATTCACGAATACATTGTTCATTCATTTCGATACAGAGTAAACGATATATAAGTTATGTATCATATACATTATAAACTATATTTAATTTAGGTTTGAAATAACTGGGGTTATGTATCAACAATAACATTTGTACCAGAAGCATTGTATATAAACAAAGTTGTAATGTATTTGATTGAGATGAGGTGATATATCTTATGTTAAGAGAGAGAAGGAAAAAAGAGATTTTTCTAATTAATTCAAATGATAGGATTTTTTAGAGATTATATTATCTTAAATCATATAATTACGTAATTTTTCTAGATAGTTTGCACCGATTAATATGACACAAGTTTTTTTTGAAATTTTTCTAGACTGATATTTAGTCACATAAATTGAAACAGAAGCAATAATTATACCTTGAAATTGTATATAATCCCTATATATGTTAGTCTTTAGTGGCAACTTGCATGATATATTCTTTTCAAATGGAATTTTTTACCTAGGTCTAAAATGTCATGGTGTTGAGGGTGGTATAGAGTCTATGGAGTATTTAAATGTAGACAAGAATTTGATCCACAAAAATAGAACACAAGGATGGGACCCCTTTGCCTATGAAGTTCTTGGTTTACTCTATTATTTAAGGGAGTACTGGTTTGTACCACTCATTTCCACCCCTTACCTATTCACCTCTACTTTGACAACAAATTATGGCAATACATAGAAGTAGTTCATTCTCTTGGTTCTAGTTGCTCTCTTATTTTAATTTGACTCGAAATTTAAAAAAAAAGGAAAATTATTTATTTGATTTTCACTTTATTTAAAATTTAATTTGATATATGTGTAAGAAAATACTTTCTTCGTTTCAATTTATGCGAATGTATTTGATTAAAGACGGATTTTAAGAGAAAAAGAAAACTTTTTAAAATTTATGATCTAAATTAAATTATATTTTTTATGGTCAAAAATCATCTTCATTAAGAGACTAAATAAAAGAAAAGAATGCTCTATAAATTGAGACAAAAAATATACACTATCATCGATGTAGAACTAGAATTTTGAATTTATGAATTTTCAATTCTAGAAATACAATGTGTTGGACTCTTAGTTCATCTAAAACTACTGAATTTTATCAAATATATAGGTAACATTGTAGCTCCACTCCTGACTATCTATACATAAAATTTAAACCTTGCTTTAAATGGGTGATAAACACTTGTTCTACAAGAAGGAATCATATGAAGTGGTTAAAATTCAAGTTGGAGAATGAATGGCCATGGTTTGGCAATACATGTACTGTCATACATACTCAAAATTGTTTGTATTTTAAAATATCATTCTTTTCATATTCCATTATTATTTCATTCTAGATATTTTTCAGATTTTTTCTTTGATTTTGATATATATTTTACTTGATCTCAAATTAAAAATAGACTTTTTACCTTTTTAGGATAAAGACAAAGATTATTTGCTCACTATTTTTTTTTCCATTTTTTTTGCTTTTCGTTTTTTTACTTCTCCTTAAAAGCTTTCCAATCACTGTTACTTTCGGCTAGCTATAATTTTAAGATTGATCCGACTAGAGGTAAATAATATTTAGCATTTGAATAATCTAGCTTTTTAAATTTCACTTGTAAAATTATATTGTCATGATATATTTTAATATTTTTTTAATAATTAATTGACTATATAAATATCTAGAGATTGATTAGACTTTCATTTTAGGCCACAATTTGAATTAGTATCCACCTCGTTTCTTTTGAAAATTTTGGCGAATATGCTTATCGGCAGGCAATCACATCAACTTGGAAGAAAAAAGATATATATGGCCATAATTAGTTTTGACCAAATATGTGAAAGAGAACACACCTTAATTTGTTAACTCTTTAAGTCCTCCTCAATTGATTTGACACTAATTTTACAATGAAATTATGTTGACTACTATTAGATCTAGCAAAGGCATATAATTCTCAAGTCTCCGTTTTAATTTAGATGACACCTTTTAAATTTTACAGAGTGATGGTTAAAACTACTTTATTGTATGCGGTAGAGTATTGATCAGTTTAGAATGCACACGTTCAAAAGAGGAAGGTGGCGGAGATGAAGATTGGATGATCAAATGAATTAGATGAATGTGTGAGCATAGTAGGAGAGATAAGATTAGAAATGAGGTTATATAGGGCAAGATAGGAGTGACCTCTGTGACAGATAAGATGGGGGAAATAAGACTGATTAGAAGGTTCATACATGTGAAGATGAAGGACGAAGATGTGAGAGATTGACTATAGTAAATTTTATGAGAGATAGAAAAAAGCCAAAGAAGAAAGGCAAGTAGAAATTAGATAGGACATATCACATTTTCATTCATTATCTTACCGAAGGCATGACCCTAGCTATGAAGATTTGATGATCGAGCAAAAGTGTTGAAGGGTAATAGTATCCAAATGTTGTAGTATTAGTTAGTATACGTTTAGTATTTTATCGTCCAATTTTTTAGTACTATTACCCATTATAGTGTTCTATTTGTTCCGTTTACTTTGCTATTAATTGGTCCTTTTTTTTTCTTTCTTTAATTCTTTATATCATGATTTGGTTATATTTAATTTGAGTCGAAGATCTATCGAAAATAACTTTATTATTTCACAATGATAGAAACAAGATCTGTATATATTACATCCTCTTCAAATTCTATTTACAAAATTATGTTGGGTATGATATTGTTGTGTTGCAATACACTTCTAATAAAATGGTTGAGGTTACACACTTACACTGAATTAAAAGATTATATCTGTTACATCAAAATAAAAAATTGATAAACCAATAACATTTCATTTCATGTTACATCAGAATTAGTTGAGATGAGTTAAGTGGAGTGGTTTTCGTTGTACACATTTGCATAAAATTGGAAATTTTCACCTGCTCCAATTTCTATCGAGTTATTTAATTAAAAAACGAATATAGTCATGACTCAATAGTTCAATAGGTCCAGTACTTAACCAAAAAACTTCTAAACTCTAATTTTCTTTTATGGCCATTTATGAAAACACTGTAAAGAGCATCAATAAAAGCTAGAAACACAAAGAATTATGGGCGAGAGGGGAGATTTTATGATCTTGATGAACGAGATTTCGATCTTAATTTCTTCTTATAACGTCTAGAAATTTAATGGTTTTGAGATGGCTCAGAAAGGGGTGATTATTAGTGTTTATGTTGAATCTTCATCAACCATAGATCCACATAAATTTGATCAATTGAAAAGAAGTCAAGCAAATGAATTTTTATCGAGGCCTAAGGGCACAACAAGAACAAAAGGGTACGATCGTCATGCACAACTTTTGGCCTATGCTCATGAATTAAGGCATGATAATTCTACATACCCTCAATTTTCATCCAATAATACAAAACAAAAGCATAAGGTAAATTCCTATTTCCATTTTGATGTACTACTAAAAAAAAGTGAATTTTCGAAGAACATTTTTGTCAGAATATCATCCAAAATATAATTCGTTTGAAAAACTTTTACAAGCCAATTTTCATCGAAAATTCACATTTTGTTTGACGTGATATAAAATGACAACTTCCTAAATGACTCCCTCTGTCCCTAGGCCTTTTTATGGGACACTTTTTTTTATTATCAGTCAGTTACAAAAAGAATAAAATATCATGTAAGAATAAATCACGCTAGCAATGACAATGAATTGTGTACCTTAATGCAACGAAAGAATCGTTGAATTTGTCACCAATTCAACGATTCTTTTGGTGACAAATTTACTCAACTTTAGGAGTACTTAAATTTTCTTGTATTTGATTATCTATAATTATACCATGAATCATATGCTTTTCTAGAAAAAGAGATGGACAGGAAGGATAGGATCGTCATTTCCACGTTTGTTTCGTCGAAAAAATAAGGAGCAGAGGTATGAACGGATGGAAGCAGAAGAAAATGAAAATAAATCCACATCTAATTTTTGTGTAAGTACAACAATTTGTATTAATTAATTAATAATACTCAATTGATATTTATACTGAATATTTTAGTTAAATGTGCATTTTTTTTTAGTTTCTAATTAAAAGTTTGTGTTGTTTTAATTTCATATATATGATGCAGAAGAAGTTGAAGTGTTTTCTGAAAGACATCTCATGTAGTATCTGGCAATTTGGCAAGAAATAATATGATATTTAAGCTAGGGGCAGTTGAAGATTATATAAGTTCGATCAAATTTAATAGTTTTAGCTCAAACTTTATATATGTACTAAAAGATTTACTAAATATGTATAAAGATAAATTTTAAACTTTTTCCTTTTGCCTCTCAATCTCAAGAGCTTTTCCTTTTTGTAATGACTCGAATATATAATGTTACAGATTGTTGGAGGTCACATCCTATTGTTCAGAACCTATAAATTTTAAATTTTGAATTTGGCTCGCGAATCTTAAGCTTCTCTAATGAATATTTTTTCGGAATCTTATTAGGAGTAGTTGTTTTTTTTTAACCGTCTTTTCCACCTTTTGTTGCTTTAGATAATTATTACTTCATTTTGAAGTTATTTTTGCAAGATTAATATTCGGTATTGTATGCTCTAATTATTTAGGGAGAATTGTGCATAAACGCAAGTGGAGTTGTCACACATTATTTCAGAAAATAATGAATTAATACATGCGAAAAATTTAAATTTTCTTGCATTCTTGTTTTGTAATACATAAATTTAAAAATATTATGTTCACCTTTTAAAAATTAAGTATCATTTACTAGGTTGTAACTAATGAACCAACAAATTTAAGCTAAAAAAGAGTCGGTCACACGTATTTTGGAAAATCTATGGATTAATATACATGAAAATTAAGACAATCTTAAATTCCAATTTCCTAAAACATAAACTAAAAAAAAAAACATGTTCATCTTTTGAAAATAATAAGTATCATTTTATAGGTCGTCATCGATGAAGCCACAAAATTTGAGCTCAAATAGAGACGGTCACACATATTTCGAAAATATCATGGAGTATATTTCTATCACGACCTGAGCCTACACCTTGGAGTGACCAGCACTCGAGAACCATTGTTGGTCCCCAAGCGAGCTCTCATCCTGGCTGACTACAAGCGGAAGACTAACTCAAACATACAAACCTTAAAAACTGAATAAAAATTCATGAAACTCAAATACAAAGCTTTAACTCAAATGAAAAACTCTGAATAAAAATAAATTATTCAACTCGCCATAAAATAGGCAACTTAAGTCTTTAAAAAATTTAATAAAATAAATGAATAGACTTCTGAAACTCTACTATCTATCTATGAAGCCTCTAAATGACAAGGATGAAAGTCGGGACAAGACCCATGATATCCTAACAATTGATATAACTGAAAGTAAAAGTGGAACCCTCTGGAAGCAAGGAGGCTCACCATAGCTAACTCGAACTCCATGTGGTATCAACGAAACTTATGTTGATGACCCTGAATACATGTATTTGCATCATGAAACGATGCATGCCAAATGGCTCAGTACGAGAAATTTATAAGCATGTAAGGGAAATTCTAAAGCATAACATAAGCTTGAACTTGATAAAAAAGAAGCATACTTACCTCTTCTCAACTCACTCAACTAACTCAACTCAGGAATAAGATACTCAACTCAAAAATAAGATATATAACTCAGTGAAATAAGGCTCAACTGGATACTCAACTCAATATAAAGCAACAATAATAGATGCAATCTATGGAAAGCTTTCAAAACAGTAGCAAACAACTCAATGTATTTAAAAATATAATATACTTAGTTTGTATGCAAAGATACAATATAAACTTTGTTTGTATATGAAAATACAAAATAAACTCTGTGTATATAAGAATACAAAATACTGTTGTGGGAGTTTCTCTAACGACAACCACACTTAAGAGCTATTGTGATGATATAACGTTTTGTCTCATGCTGTCAGGGTCTTCCTATACTTGCCAAGGGCATAGAACCCGACTACTAAGTGAATCCACTAGTTTATGCTAAATAGCACTAAGAAATCATTTAAAAAGTATGACCCTTTTCTGCCTATGGTGGCTACATGGTTTAACGGGGCTGAGAGTTGTCTGAACTCTCCCCCATATCGGTGCTCAATACTACTCCCAAAATATACTAGCTCATATGTTTGAAAACATAATTCTGTGGTTTGAGATAATTACTCAAAAACTAGCCCGAAAGGTCTATTGGAAATCTGTTTTTCCTCTCTTGCTTAATTGTGAAAGCATTTACTCATTACTGAAAACTAGTTCAAAAACTCTTTTGGAAATCTTAGTTTCTTTTCTTGTTTAAATGTGAAAATATTTTACTCTTTGGGAATACATAGTCCCGAAATACTCTTTTTGAAGAAAAGAACTTCACCATTTACTCTTTACTCAACTCAAAACTCAAGTCTTAAAATAAGTTTAAAGCATTTGTACAAGACTACTTAAAATAGGGTTCATGCCGAATTATGGATGTGAACGACTCAATTCAAGGTTTTCAATAACCATAGATAAAACTCAATACTTGGAACTCAAGAACTTCAATGATACTACTCATTTCAAGAATGCTCAACTCAGAGGGTTCATGCGGAATTATGAGCATGAACTACTCAACTCAAGAAGTTGAAGATACTTCTCATCTCAAGATTGCTCGACTTATAGGATTCATGCAGAGTTATGGGCATGAACTACTCAACTCAAGGACTTCATGGGTAACATGTAATAGTCCCATGATTAGGAATATAATCTCAAAAGGGTTATGAACTCAATACTCAAGACTTAGAACTTGAATATACTACTCCTCTCAAAGGTACTTAATTTATGAAGTTCATGCGAATTTATGGGCATGAACGACTCGACTAGGGTCTACATAACAATATGGAACTCAAGCATCCAACTCTTCTCATTCTTATACTTACTTCCTCAAAACTTAGTGCAAATCGATAGTTGATCACAAGGGATTCACAATTGAACTCAAAGACTTTCTTAAACTCTACTCTTAACTCTCTCTTGAATGTGAATAATGAATTCAAGAGTTATGGTTCATGATATGAAGGATATCGTGATGATAAAGTAGACTAATGAATACATCCTCCTCATTCTCATACTCACTTGCTCGAGTCTTGAAACAAGTTACTAGAAGTTATAGAAGACTCCACAAAAGGACTCAAAGGGACTTTCTTAGAATGTCTGAAAGAATTCTCAAAATTTAACTCTTAACTCTACATTGAATTTGAATTATGAATTCAAGGTTATGATCATGTTATGAATGATTTCTAGGTGTTTAGAAGTAGCTTAGAGTAGTTAGAATCGAAAAAGAGTGAAGGTCCCTTTGAAATTGTAACAACCCTCAAAATAAAGTAGGATAAACTAGAGCCTCACATGGGTTTTATGCATTAATAACTTGTCAAATAATGAAGAATAGCCATTTAAGTCTGTTTTAAAGAGTTTGGAAGTCAAACGTCAAGGGATAACCAAGACGTTTGAAAACTAGTCTTTTACGTGTTGGTGTGTTCTAGTATGTTGTTTATGTTTTTATGTGTTGTTTGGAGTCTAAAATAAATGGAGGTGACCCTAGTGTAAGATAAATGTTTTTAGGGTCAAAACGTTTGGATACGACACCCCGGGGGCCACCCTAAGGATCCTCGAGGAGGACCCCAACCTTGGCCAAGCAAGCTGCCAAGGCAGCTTGAGATTGTGCTTGGGGGGAGCATGTCCGCGTCGCGGACTAGCTCCACCAAGGGCCAAATGTTTGGTCCGCGTCGTGGACATGTCGTGGACTCTACTATCTCGAATTTAATTTCCAGAAAACTTGTGGGAATACCTCCGTGTCGCGAATTTATTTCCCGATGAAATCTACGAAAATAAAACTCAAGTTTGACTTGTTTAAAAGGTCCAACATAGTGAGGGGTAGTTTGGTTACTTTGGGGAATTATTATAAATAGTTATTCTACCTATTTTAGGGTATTTTAAGTTGGTTAAAATCCCAAAACCTAGAATTAGACCCCATTCTTGAAATTGACCCTTCCTTCTCAAAATAGATTCTCTTAAAAACTCCATTGAAGACCTTGATGAAGCTCAAGCTAGAAGATGGGTTTTCAACTGATTTCTTCTTCAATTTCATGGGTCTTCAATAATTAAGGTATGATAACTCTTGATTCTTGAATAACCTCTCATTCAAGGAGTTCTATCGCAAAATTGTATTTGCAACGGATTAGCGATGAGATGTTGACTGTTATAATTTTGCTCATAGCTAACCCCTTAGCGACGGAAAAATTGATTCCGTAGCAAGAATAGCGACGATCTAGCGACATACGATATCTATAGTAAAATGGTAGCGACGAAAAGTTTTGTCGCTAGATTTATATATTTCGTTGCAAATTACATAAATGAATTCGGCATCCTATAATTTTACGACGAAATAATTTATCGCTAATCCGTTGCAAACTTTTGGCAACCAATTATTATTTGTCGCAATCCGTCACCAATTTTAATTCTTTAACTATTTCCAAAATCTGTCGCAATATTCTGTCAATAAATTTGTCGCAGGTATGATTCTTTCTATTATTTTTATTTATTTATTTAAAATATATAGAAAATGTAAATTATTAAACAACCTAATAATAACAAATATTCATATAACATAAATGCTACTTCATATATAACATATGCACCAAAACATATATTCCTCTAATATTAAGTCCAAAACATCTACACCCATTATCAAGCAACTAGCAATTACTAATGTTTAGAACTTGTAATTGTTATTGCATAATTTGTTTTCCTTTAACAAAAAGCTGACATGAAAAACTAATGCTAGGGAGAAGAAATATGGTCATCATCTAAAACAACCTTATTAGGCACCATATGTGTTGCTGATGATGCGCCATCAATAGGAGTGTCAACTGATTGATGTGATGGAAAAGAAGTTACACCTTGTATGCGCTCAAGTAATATAGGAATCATGTGATTAGTTAATGTAGGAATAAATTTCTTCACGAACTCATCCATATTTTCCATTGGTGCAAATTGAGAAACAGATGGTGGTACTGATGATGAAGCATCAAATTGAGAAGAGATACAAAGATTTGATCTGTAGTAACTTTTTGCTTGAGATCCAAGACTATATATTCTTCTCTTCTTTTCTCCACCTGCAGCTTGATAATATGCATCGTGTTGATCAATATCAGCTTCAGACTCAATTTTCTCACATAATATTTCTTCATATCTTTCCTGCGATAAATAGAGACATTAAAATTATAATAAAGAATACTAACTATTAGTTTCACCAAATAAAAAGAATATGAATGTCAAAATTTGATAAGTTTATAAATTCGACTAACATGAACTATTCGTGCTCGCTCATCAACAAAAGTTTTTCCATCATGACCATGTGTGTGGACGTGCAAATGGAGCTCACTTGGTGTTGGGTCTCGACCCTTTCCAATAGCCTACCGCAAAAAAATAAAGTAGCCCAGTGTTATGAACAATATGATATAATTAGGTAAAGTATTTCAATATACACAAAAAGTCTATTTGATTTCAATGAGGAACTCACAATTGAGGCTGCCCTTATGGTAGAAATGATGCTAACAATTTAAATCGTGCCTCTAAAGATGAAGTAGCCAACATTCGTAAGAATTGAGATATTTTTCATAACGTTCTTATGCAAGATTTAGTTTCGAAAATCGGTGACACGGGGCTAAAAAATGTCCAGAAATAGTACTTGGTGACAAAGAAAAAGAAAAAGATTCAGATTTAAAAATCGAGTTCTATAATAAGAAGTTATTCATATTCAATCTATTGCATTCAATGTCACAAGACAACTGAAATATTAAGCTCCCTTCTTCTATAAGCAAGACCCATTAAGGCTCTTAGCTTGTAGAGGTAGTACTGGTGAAAATTTTCTGAACAATTAATATGTACCTATACTCATGTGTTGGATATTTTTCTTTAAGCCGAGAATTTATCGAAAACAATCTCTTATCTCACAAAGGTATAAATAAGTCTACATATGTCCTACTCTTTCTTAATTTTACTATATTACGTGTTAGCACTAGCCAAATATCTAGGCAGAATATATCTCTATTTTCTTATGCCATCTTTGTAGAGTTCAGTTCTTTGTACACATTTAGGCAAAGCTTTTACATGTAAAGTTCAAATCTATCTATTTTTTCCTGTAACTTTTTATTTTCTGTAACCAACTATTATAATGTGGGGCTTTCATTTTTAAGTTTTTCCAGTCAACATACAGTTCTAGCCAATTTATCTATTTAATTTTGTTCACCTTATGTCCAAATGTACTATCAGAAAGAATACAATTAAGAGTTTAAAAATCAAAAGTGTCATCAACAACAATTATATGTTGCACCCAAAACAGCACTGCAACAACAATCCCAAAACATAATTGAACAAAAAATAGAGGCACTTCTACTATTCGTGTACTATAGACTTTTAGTAATGACTAGAAGATAAGAAAAATTTATTTTGTCGAAGAATATATATTGCGTGAAATATATACTTACAAGTTTCTTACGATGCTCCCCAATGGATATAGATCCACCTCTATGAGTTCCGACAGCAGCTGCTCTTCCTCTACGACGATTGTTTTTATTTGTTTCTGACTTTGTAACATTCTCAGGAGCTTTCC
Organism: Solanum commersonii; assembly: GCA_029007595.1. Classification (NCBI taxonomy): domain Eukaryota; kingdom Viridiplantae; phylum Streptophyta; class Magnoliopsida; order Solanales; family Solanaceae; genus Solanum; species Solanum commersonii. The sequence continues at coordinate 2,152,046 of JAJTWQ010000033.1, forward strand.
AAAGTCTCGTCCAATTTTCCCACACAATATCAATTACATATCCGGGATTAGTTCTATTCCTTTTTATTTTGGAAATAAAATCTCTATATCATAGTGATGCCTTAATCTCCCATTGTCTTTTCACTGCATTTTCATTAGTTGAAGAGTCCCAATAGAATTCCTTCTGAAATTAGTTTGAAAAGTAATAACATGAATATCGTATCTATAAAAAGTTTATCACTTTCTTAAACTCAATTATAATTAAACAACATACCTTGAATTCTCCAAAATAAAAATCTTTTACAGGGTGCGAGACACCTTTTCAATTGATTCCATTGGGATCAAGTTCATTTTTGAAAGACTTAACTATGAAAGTAGAGCATTTCGAAGAAGGCTTCAATCTGTATAAATTTGAGGACATCACTTAAATACATATGTATTTTATTAAAAATATATATATTAATGATACTATTAACATGAACTAACCCTGTGGGAGTAAGAGTAACAATTGTTCTCCGCTGCCCACGATTATTGGACTCACCTTCACCAATTGTGTTGCTTTGAGTAGATGTACCCTCTCTTATTTGACTACTCTCATTAGGTGTAATAGGAGATGATTCAACAATGGTTGGAATATTATTGTGATTTGACATTTGAACGGGTGGTGTACTGCTAGGTCCTAGTATTTGAACTTGGTTTGTACGATCAGGCCCACTTATATTGGAACTTGTACCACCTTGTTGAGGACTAACTGTTGTGGGAATAGGAACAGTAGGCATTTTTGGAGGAATAGCAGAATTATCGCGACCTGAGGATTTTTCTACACGACCTGCACTACCTCGACCTCTGCCTCGAGCCATATATTCAAAATATGTAAGTATTGTAAGATCAACACTTGTAAAAGATCAATTATTTTTAAATAAAGTTCATCAGTATGCCCAAATGTTACTAAATTTCATGCATATGACATTCTGAAAATTGAAGCCAGAATCTCCTGCAAAATTTAAATAGATGACTAAATAGTCTTTTCGAAGTAAAATTTCGCACATATAAAGTCAAAATAGGGTGAGGAAAACTATAATCAACTAAATAAATGCAACTGAAAAATAAGACTAGCAGATATCATTGTAGCTACTACAGCACGTTTATGATTTGAAGAAAGTAGAAAAGAACACGAGAAGAAAGAGTAACTCATCCCACGATAGTGAAGCTGAATACGTAATAGTAAAGAAAACAAAAAATAAAACAGAATGCAACATTAAAAAATAGAAATCTCAAGTTGAATAAACAAAACAAGATTCTTAATCATATCGAATAGAAGAAAAAGTCATTCAAATATGATTACATTAAAAAAACATAAACTAAGGAAATTATAATATTATGAAAAATTACTACACACAAAAAATATTGAAGATACAATAACATATAGTTATTAAGAACTAGTCACTATCTAAATCTTCTTCAAATTCTTCCTCAGTCTCCTCAGTTTCTTTAGTTTCATACTCCTCCTCTATAGATTCTCCAGGGATTTCATGATACTCTGGATGTAACCCATCAATGGGTTCTTCTATTTCAAGTACACCCCCGTTTAAATCATGTAAGAGTATTTCTTCGTCAACAGAAATATTCATATCTATTTCATGGACTTCAACTTCATCAACTTGAAATGGAACATTTAGTTCTGGAGTTGGTGCCACTTCCTCATCAGGTAATTCCACAGCATTACGAGGTTTAACCTTCAATACGGCTAGCAAATCAATCTTGTCCTTTTTTTTGCTAGGACATGGGACATAACACACTTGTGTTGCTTGCATTGCAAGAATAAAAGGTTCATACTTTTTATAGCGACAACGTTGGTTAACATCAATCAATTTGTATTGATTATGCTTCTTCACACCAATATCTATAGTTGGGTCAAACCATTCACACTTGAATAAAGACAGTTTGCTTTAAAGGTTCTTTACGGTATTCCACTTGTATAATCTCTTTTATCCGTCCATAGTAATCACCAAAATTTGGATCTGAGATTCAAACTCCACTGTTCATTGTTGATCTAGCGCTACCATAACATTATGTATGAAATTTGTATCCATTAACAAAATACATTGAATGACATGTAGCGCCTATTAATGGTCCATGAGCAAGGCTACGCAAGAATTTATTTTCTATATGATTGCATTGGACCTATTTAAAAAAAGACTTAGTTAAATTCACAAGACAATTTAGGTTACATTACTATATCAAAGTTAATGATCGTTGGAGACTTACGTATTCCTTAAACCATATAGAAAAATATGCCTCAAGGCTCTCATCTATCTGACACTGTGATAAATTGGGAAATTCTTCTTGCAAACATTGCACGTACATACTTCATTAATACAAAATAAGTTAAATATAAAGTCATAATATATTAATATGTTTCTAATATTAAGTGAAAATAATTTTAAATACTATCTCACAAATGGCTCAACCTCTTCACAATTTAGTAATATGTAAGTTTGAGTGGCCTTGATTTCATCAAGTGATAAATTTCTTTTTCTTGTTTCTCCCCATAGTCGACCTGGATGGGTAAATATTGATAGATTTCCTTCAAGATCCTCCGTAATACCACCATCATCTTTACAGTTCACATTATGATTATGTGTCTTGACATGAGGTTCAAAATAATAAGAAAATAATAGTGTTGACTCTGTCATCAAGTAGCTTCACAAATAGAACCTTCAACACTAGCTTTATTTCCAATCATCCTTTTAATAGTTCCAAGGTACCTTAATAGATAATAAATGAATATACCATCATATTAGAATTACCAAGTATAACATGCTTGTCATAATTTTTTCATAAAATTTCACATTTACCTTTAAAAAGGATACATCCATCAATATTGTACAGGTCCAACGATCTTTGCTTCATATGGTAGGTGCATAGGCAAATGTTCCATCAAGTCAAAAAACCCTGTAGGAAATATACGTTCTAACTTACCCAAAATTTGTGGGATATCTGCTTCTAATTGCTCCATGTCATCCACTCGTAGAGTGGTTGAAGTAAGATCTTTAAAAAATAAGCTCAACTCTGTAAGTGCTTGCCACACATTACTAGGAAGTAATTCACGAAAAGCAATAGGCAAAACTCTTTGCATGAACACGTGACAATCATGACTTTTCATGCTATATAGCTTTTTCGTATTTGTGTCTGGACATCTACCCAAATTTGAAACATATCCATTTGGAAATTTCAAATCTTTGACCCAATTAAACAAAATAGTTATTTCTTCCTTGTCTATTGTATATACAGCTTTAGGGTATTTACCATTTGAATCCTTTTCCAACTGTGGTCGATCATAATAGTTTACCATATCCAAACATGATTGTGAATTATCTTTGGTTTTATCAACAATATTAAGAACTGTGTTAAATACATTATCAAAGACATTTTTCTCAATATGCATGACATCAAGGTTATGTCGAATCATGTTAGAACTCCAATATGGCAAATCCCAAAAGATACTTTGCTTTTTCCATCCACAAGACTTACATATTCTTCTATTAACCTCTTTTGCATATAACTCAGTTACTTTCCTTATCCCTGAGTCACAAATTTGGTTCAAAATATCCTCTCCTGTTTTGTAAGGTGGTGGAAATCTTTTGACAGTCTTGCCTTTAAGAAAATTTTTACGATCTCTCCGAAAAGGATGATGTTGGTCAAGAAATATCATATGACTATCAAACCAAGATGTTTTTCTACCATGTTCTAATCTAAAGGATTGTGTCTCCTCCATACAATAAGGACAAGCTAACTTGCCCGCAGTATTCCATCCTAATAACATAGAATATGCTGGAAAGTCACTTATAGTCCACGTCAAATTTGCCCTTGGTTGAAAGTTTTGCTTTTTTTGAAATGTCAAATGCTTCTACACTTGTCTCCCATAACAAGGTCAATTCCTTTATTAGAGGTTGCAGATAAACATCAATTTTATGTTTAGGATTGTTTGGCCCTGGAATAATGATAGTTAAGAACAAATACGCTTCCTTCATGCACATTCCTGGAGGTAAATTATATGGAGTTACAATCACTGGACATGCAGAGTATTTCCTCCCAGTCTGACTGAATGGTTGGAAACCATACGTACATAACCCCAATCTTACATTTCTTGGTTCATTGACATAAAAGGCATGAGTTTCATTGAAGTGTTTCCAAGCATCAGAGTCTGATGGATGATGCATTACCCCTTCCTCCTGTGTATGCTTATGATGCCATCTCATATCAACAACTGTAGCATGAGATGCATATAATCTTTTCAATCTAGGAATCAAAGAAAAATAATACATTTTCTTATAAGGGACCAATTTCCTCTTACGAGAGCCTACATATCATTTATACCTCTGATTACCACAAAATTTACAAGATGTAAGGTTCTCATCATCACCCCAATATAACATATATCCTGATTCACAAAAATCAATCTTCTCAACTGGCAAACCCAAGCTACGCACCAACTTCTTTGTTTGATAGTAGTTATCAAGCACTATGTTATCTTTAGGTAAAGAATCCTTCAACAATTGCATCATTTGGTTGTAACCTCTCTGTGACATGTTATTCTCCATTTTAATGTTTAACATCCTAGAGACAACTTCAAGTCACTACTAAAAAATTGCCAAAAAACGACAGCTAAAAGCGAAATACTGCGTCGCTTTTTTGGTCAAAATTGACGGAACAACGACGTAATCACTTTTGTCGCTTTTTAGCTCGACGCTTTTCAAAAAGCGATGGACTGCGTCGTTAAAAAGTGATGGACAATGTCATTTTTAAAAAAGCGACGGACTTCGTCGCAAAAAAAAGCGACGGACTGCGTTGCAAAAAAAGCGACGGACTATGTCTTTTTTAGTGACAGACTGAGTCCCTTTTTTACTTTTTTTTTGAATTTCTTTTAAAAAAGCAACGGACTGCGTCGCCTTATTTTAATTTTGATTTTTTTTAATTTCTAAAGGGTGACGCAGTCCGTCGCTTTTCTGGAAATTGATTTTTTGAAAATCCCAGAAAGGCGACGGAAAAAAGGACATTGTCCGTCGCTTTTCTGGGTTTTAAAAAAAATTAAAACCCAAAAAAGCGACGGACTAAACCACGCTGTCCGTCGCTTTTTCTGCAATATTTTTGGCAGTAGCAGCTCGCAGCTTCTGCTGCCCACCTGCAAATGCAATTCAATTCAATTCTACACTATTCAGCCCAATCAAACACACACAATTATAAACAATCTAAACAAAACATAAAACAACAAACTTAAAATAACATTCAAAAGTATCTAAATCATAAATTAAAGACTTATAAAGTCTTTTAAAATTTGTTTTAAAATTTCAAAAAGTTCATAAATGTCCAGAGATCTAAACTAGGAAGTGAGATCTATATAATCTTCCTCATCACTCTCGTCGTCAGTGTCATCGGGAGCCGAAGTAGTAGGTCGACGAGCGAAGTTTCATCACTTGTTCTTTGATTTGCTGAACGATCTCACTCATGCTTTGTTGTTCAGCTACTCTTTTCTGCTCCGACTCTGCTAGTGCCGCTGTAAGTTTAGTTATTTGATCCGACATAGCAGCAATCTGAACACCGTCAAGTGCTTCAACTTGACGTGACGATCCAATACCTTCTAAGCCTGACTGAAGGTGTCTAACATCATTGCGAGAGCCTAGACCATAACATCTACCCTTGTGTGTCCCCCCTGCCACTTTTTCTTTCCAAATCTGAGTGGACAGTTCAGGTGTCAATTGAACCGAACTATCTAGATTCTCAGCGACGTACTTATGAAAGTCATTCTGCATATTAAATATAAATATTGACATCAATATATATCATAACTATATTCACTATTGATATATATTTTTCATATTAAATAACTTACAAAAATATAGATATTCAATTATATTATAAATAAAATTTAATAATAAATTTACTAGTAGTAGTCCTAAAACTAGTTTAGTATTGACAAAACCACATTATTTAATTTAACTTATTAAAACAACTCAATAACTTTAACTAATTTAGTTTTGACTTAATTCTAACAACTAAATCCATCAACAAAATCACATTTTTTAATTTAACTTATTTAAACAACTTAGCAACTTTAACTAGTTTCGTTTTGACTTAAATCCAACAACAAAATCCATCAACAAAACCATATTTTTTAATTTAACTTATTTAAACAAATTAACAACTTTAACTAGTTTAGTTTGGACTTAATTCCAACAACTAAATCCATCAACAAAATCACATTTTTTAATTCAACTTATTTAAATAACTTAACAACTTTAACTAGTTTAGTTTTGACTTAATTTCAACAACTCAATTCATCAACAAAACCACATTTTTTAATCTAACTTATTTAAACAATTTAACAACTTTAACTAGTTTAGTTTTAACTTAATACAACACTAAATTCACCAACTAAACCACATTAATTAATTTAACTTATTTAAACAACTTAACAACTTTATAACTTGAACTAGTTTACTTTTGACTTAATTCCAACAAATACATTCATCAATAAAACCACATTATTTAATTTAACTTATTTAAACAACTTAACAACTTTAACTAGTTTAGTTTTGACTTAAATCCAACAACTAAATCCATCAACAAAACCACATTTTTTAATTTAACTTATTTAAACAACTTAACAACTTTAACTAGTTTAGTTTTGACTTAATACAACAGTAAATCCACCAATTAAACCACATTAATTAATTTAACTTATTTAAATAACTTAACAACTTTATAACTTGAACTAGTTTACTTTTGACTTAAATCCAACAACAAAATCCACCAATAAAATCACATTATTTAATTTAACTTATTTAAACAACTTTATAACTTGAACTAGTTTACTTTTGACTTAAATCCAACAACTAAATCCATCAATAAAACCACATTATTTTATTTAACTTATTTAAACAACTTAACAACTTTAACTAGTTTAGTTTTGACTTAATTCCAACAACTAAATCCATCAGCAAAACCACATTTTTTAATCTAACTTATTTAAACAACTTAACAACCTTAACTAGTTTAGTTTTGACTTAATTCCAACAACTAAATCCATCAACAAAATCACATTTTTAAATTTAACTTATTTAAATTTAAAGCTAAGTGTCAACACTAGATGGACACAAATCGATCTTGCAAGAAAATTAATTTTGTCATCAATAGGATCAACTAGTGTTGGTACTCATTCTTAACAAATATATTATTTCTAAATTTAAAGCTAAGTGTCAACACTAGATGGACATAAATTGATCTTGCAAGAAAATCAATTTTGTCATCAATAGGATCAACTAGTGTTGACACTCATGCTTAACAAATATATTGTTTCTAAATTTAAAGCGAAGTGTCAACACTAGATGGACACAAATCGATCTTGCAAGAAAATCAATTTTGTCATCAATAGGATCAACTAGTGTTGGTACTTATGCTTAACAAATAATCGATGGACACAAAAATATTATCATAAAATTAAAGCTAAATATCAATACTAGATGGACACAAACACATTATTGAAAACAATTGTACTTGAACTTTAGAAATTTAGAAGCACCAACCTCATCTCCTACTTTGATGAAAGAAGCAATATAGTCTTGTATCAACTTTTTTAGATATTGAGCTTCCTCAGTTGCCTAGCATGAAAAGTTCTAAAATTAGTTAAATTTCAAGTTCAAGTTCTAATTCTAAGTTAAAGTTCTAATTCTAAGTTCAAGTTCAAGTTCAAATTCTAATTTCAAGTTCAAGTTCTAAGTTTAACTTCAAATTCTAAGTTTAACTTCAAATTCTAAGTTCAAGTTCAAGTTCAAGTTCTAATTTCAATTTCAAGTTCAAGTTCTAATTCTAAGTTCAGGTTCAATTTCAAGTTCAATTTCTAATTTCAAGTTCAAGTTCTAATTCTAAGTTCAAATTCAAGTTCTAAGTTTAACTTCAAATTCTAAGTTCAAGTTCAAATTCAAGTTCTAATTTTAAGTTCAAGTTCAAGTTCTAATTCTAAGTTCAAGTTCAAGTTCTAATTTCAACATCAAGTTCTAAGTTTAACTTCAAATTCTAAGTTCAAGTTCAAGTTCTAATTTCAAGTTCAAGTTCTAAGTTCAAGTCAAGTTTTAAGTTCAAGTTCAAATTCTAATTTCAAGTTCAAGTTCTAAGTTCAAGTTCAATTTATAATTTCTAGTTCAAGTTTTAATTTTAAGTTCAAGTTCTAATTTCAAGTTCATGTTCAAATTCTAAGTTCAACTTCAATAACTAAGTTCAAGCTCAAGTTTTAGTTCAAGTTCAAGTTCTAAGTTCAAGTTCAAGTTCTAACTTCAAGTTCAAGTTCTAAGTTCAAGTTCTAAGTTCAAGTTCAATTTATAATTTCTAGTTCAAGTTTTAATTTTAAGTTCAAGTTCTAATTTCAAAATTCTAAGTTCAACTTCAATAACTAAGTTCAAGCTCAAGTTTTAGTTCAAGTTCAAGTTCTAAGTTCAAGTTCAAGTTCTAACTTCAAGTTCAAGTTCTAAGTTCAAGTTCAAAATCTAAGTTTAACTTCAAATTCTAAGTTCAAGTTCAAGTTCTAATTCAATACACTAATTAACAAATTCAATACTCAAATTTCAAGTTCTAAATTTAAGTTCAATTTCTAAGTTCAAGTTTAAGTTCTAATTCTAAGTTCAAGTTCAAGTTCAAGTTCATGTTCAAATTCTAAGTTCAACTTCAATAATAATTCAAACTAGTCCTAAATTAAAAATTCAAACTAGTCTTGAAATCACAAATTCAAACTAGTCCTAAAATCCCAAAATCTAACTAGTGCTAAAATCCTAAATTCAAACAACTCCTTAAATACCCTAATTCAATCTAATCTTACAATTTCAAAATTGAACTAATTAACTCAAGAAATACCGAATTTCAAACAAATCCTAAGATACCCTAATTCAAACAAACCCCAATATTAAAATTTTCATTTCACAATCAACAAACCCAAACTAACAATCAATAAAAAAAACTAATTCAATACACTAATTAACAAATTCAATAATCAAATTGAAAGTTCTAAGTTCAAGTTCTAATTTCAACATCAAGTTCTAAGTTTAACTTCAAATTATAAGTTCAAGTTCAAGTTCTAATTTCAAGTTCAAGTTCTAGTTCAAATTCTAATTTCAAGTTCAAGTTCTAAGTTCAAGTTTTAAGTTCAAGTTCAAATTCTAATTTTAAGTTCAAGTTCAAGTTCAAATTCTAATTTTAAGTTCAAGTTCAACTTCAAATTCTAATTTTAAGTTCAAGTTCAAGTTCAAATTCTAATTTTAAGTTCAAGTTCTAAGTTCAAGTTCTAGTTCAAGTTCAAGTTCTAATTTCAAGTTCAAATTCTAAGTTCAAGTTCAAGTTCTAAATTCAAGTTCAAGTTCTAAGTTTAACTTCAAATTCTAAGTGCAAGTTCATGTTCAAATTTTAAGTTCAATTTCAATAATAATTCAAACTAGTCCTAAATTCTACATTCTAAATTCAAACTAGTTTTGAAATCACAAATTCAAACTAGTCCTAAAATCCCAAAAATACATCACACTCTTAAAAAGAAATTATTAATTTTTAAAAAGAATTATTTTTTGTTAATTTTTAATTTTTTAACTAAAATTAAATGACACATGTCGATTTAAAATAAGAAGTTGCAATTGAAGAATATATATAAAAATAAATAAATCATAAAAATAGTATTTCGTGTTAAAATGGAACATAAAAAATGGAGTTCAAGTGTTAAAATGAAACAAGGTTAAGATAAAGTGCCAAAATGAAAAAAGTGGACAAGTTAGAGGGGTTGTATATGTGTTTGGCCATATATATATATATATATATATATATATATATATATATATAATTTAACTACATATCAACAAAAGTTTAATTTAATAAATTTAATTTATCGATCAAGTTAGTTTTATAAATTTAAATTATATACCTTCTAATTATATAAATTTAATTTTATTGATCAACAAAAGTTTATCAATATCAAATTTAATATATAAATCTCCTTGAATTGATCATCGGTATTTCTTTAATTCATACTGTATTTCATATCTGAATTTGTTAAACTACTCGAGAAATATATATATAATTAATCAACGTATTTCATACTCCAATGAAGTATCCTTTACATGTCATCATAATTAAGAGGTGATCACTACACTTGATATCCATTCAAGATCGAACGTATATAATACTACTATCTCGCATTTCATATTGGAATGGATTATATGTTAGCTCTTCACCTCTACTACATCATGACATGAGATATTAAGTTTATGATTAGACGACGGACTGATACGATTTGTACATTACTCTATAAATGTAAGTATAATTATCTCCTAATTCATATCAACGTAGTTTTATACTCTAAATATGGATTATAGATATATTTTTATTTATTTCACGAATTCTAACATTTTATTTGTAAAAGTATACCAAATTGTTACATTTTTTGAACAATTAATCGTAGGTGTAAAAATGATATTTTAATATTATGCACAATAGGAAAATTATGATTAATAAGAATATTTTAAATATACCGACTTCCAGATGTCGCTTTTATTAAAATTAATTAGATATAATAAAAAATACCGACCTCATGAGGTCGATATCACATTAAATTTTAAGATAAATAAAAAGTAATCATGTTAATTATATAATATTGACATTGGGAGGTCGGTATTTTATATTAAATTATTTTTTAACTTATATAAAACCATCATTCGGAAGACGATTTATTTAAAGTTAATTGAAAATATTAATTTATTACATACTATTTAATTTTAGCGACATCTGGAAGTCGGTATAATAATTTTTTTGTTTTTTATTTTACACAAAATCATTCTCCGAAAGATGATTTAAATAAAATTAAATCAAAATATTTCTCAATTTAGTTTTTTATATGGAGAAATATAAACAACCGCGTTTGCTAGTGCAAATATTTTAAAAAAAAAGTGATGAAAAACGTCTCTAGGTCCGTTGCTTTTTTTAAAAAAATGTTCGACCAACATTTTGACCAAATTGCGACAGACTAAGAGACATTGCCCGTTGCTTTTTTAAAAATATTTGACCAGATATTTTGACCAAGAAGCGACGGACATAAAGATGTTGTCCGTCGCTAATTTAAAAAATAATTAAACAATTAAATTTAATAAAAATCGACGGACGGTGTGACTTTTTTTAAATTAATAAATAATTATTTTTAATAAATAGCGACGGACTGCGTCGCTATTTATATAATATAATTAATTAGCAAAAATCCGCGAAAAAAAGCGACGGACTAAGCAATGCCGTCCGTCTCTTTTTTAAAAAAAATAAAAATTTTAATTAAAAAGCGACGGATTTAGAGACGTTGTTTGTCGCTTTTTAAAAATGTTTGACTAGATATTTTGACCAAAAAGCAACGGACTAAAAGATGCCGTCCGTCGCTTTTTTAAAAAACTAATTAATAAAATAAAATAAAATAAAACGACGGACAATGTGATTATTGTTGAATTAATAAATAATTATTTTAATTAAAAAGCGACGGACGGCATCTCTTTGTCCGTCGCTTTTTCTTCCGTCGGTTTTTAGCAGTTTTTTAGTAGTGAGTTGAGAGACAGAGGAACCGGGATAAAATTTTGCATCAGCAGCCTGTAGTAAATCATAAAATCTTTGAGACTCAGGATAGGGCTCCTCCTCCATTGGAGTATCAGACGTCTCCTCTATTGAAGGATTGATCTCCTCCTCCATTGAAGTTTCATAAGTATGAGATAACTCATGTTCAATATTGCTATGAAATTGTCGACTCAAACCTTGATCAATGTTTGGATCAGCTATATCCAAAACCATTTGTCGGTACGGATTATCATATACCAATTCTGGTTGAGTGCCACCATGCAAATAATTAATATAATACATCTCATCAATAACATCTTCTTCCCCTTGTTATTTCCAAACAAAATAGTTCTCAACAAATCCGTATTGAAAAAGGTGATATTTAACCATTTCAACATCCTTGTATTTAAGGTTATGACATTTTTTACAAGGACATTTAATGTTGTCACTACTCATACGATTTTTTTGTGAACATGAATACTGAATAAAGTTATTCACACCGGTTATAAAATTGGAGAGCATACCCCCTCGTCCATCCAACCTCTCATACATCCAATCACGTTTCAAATTACTCATGTTTCTATAAATTTTAGAACAAGCAAGATAATCAAAAATTTATCTTTTATAAGTTATACAATCTGGATGTCCTCCAAAGAAAAGATCAGATTAAAATACCTTTATGAAAAATAGTATATCTTTGCACTTTTTAAATCATTTGCCGCCTTTTTCTGTTAATATAAGTGTTCTTTATCACTGTCCAGTTATCTTAAAATATATTATTCTATTAATCCTAAGTTATAAAAAGTGCAATAACAAGAAAATGATAAGTTGCAGGAATTGCAATGATAAGGAAAGGATCATACTGAAATACCTTTATTAGTGCTCCTTTATGTTATTTTATCACTGTCCAGTCAGTTTAGTATGATTTGACTTAACTATAATGTTATTTTAAAATAGTGTACTCTCTTAAATCCCTACACATAAATGATAAGATGACTTGTTCTACTACTAATTCTAGTTTAGGCTAATTAAATGTCAAGTCATTTGATAATTACAAGCCTAAAGTTAGATCATAAAATAAGTACTACACTCGTTGTGTCGTATTCTAATTATTGTAAAGTTACAAAAAGTGTGATGCCAAAAAAGATAAATACAAAAATTACTGCAAACACTCAAGAAAGTGCTTTGAATTTCATTTCTCTTTCTAGTAATTAATTTCCAGTGTTACGATTGTAAATATAATGGAGTACCAAATAAAAATCATACCAAGGAGCTGAAAAGTTGAGAAAAGGAGGATGAAAAGAAAAGGATGCAGGGCGGTGAAATTAGTGGAACAAGATGAGAATTGAGAACCTTGAAAGATTGCAATGTCAGCAAAATCTGTGTATAACATTTGAAATGTTAACCACCATATGCATAATTATCCCATGTTTGCTCACAATGAGTCCCCTTTTGAAAGTTTCATCAATCATAAAGCTGGACGACCCGAAAAAATAAACAAACTAAGAGAGATAAGTAGAACTTACATAAACTCTATATAGTTGTTCTTAGGATAAATAAGCAACATGCACGTTCACGAAGAAGCAAAGGTCCACATATTCTCCACAAACTATAATAACACCTCGTGGAAAAGAAAAAATACAAACTTAAATATCATTGTATGTTGATCAGGTGAATTTCTTTACATAAATAGAGAAGCACAAAGAAAAGAAATAGAGAAGTAGAGCAGAGAAAGCAAGCAGTTGATGGCAATATATGTCATTTTTTGTTTATTTGTTAGTCATTTCTTTAATTATGTGTATGAATAGAAAATCATTTTTTGTTTAGTTTGTGAACAACTTCTTTAGGTTGTTAGTGTTAATCCTTATCTAAAACTCTCTTTCTTGAACCATTTTCATTCACTTGTATATAATTCGACAATGTTTGACAATACATAAAAATTATAATTGAATCAGCTATCAAATACATATTGAAATTACTAATTGACTATCACAAATAAACATTTTTTCTATAAGTCATGACTTAGACAATCTAAGAAAAATGAAATAGAATAAGATAGAGAAGGAGAGCTTACTTAGTTAGCTGTTCTTAGGACAAACAAGCAGCAAACACGTTCACAAAGAAACAAAACTCCACATATTTTTCATAAGCTGCAATAAGGCCTTCTAAAATAGAAAAAAAAAATAGAATTTCAACACCACTATGTATTTTCATAAAACGAGTTATACAATGCCTAAACTAAACTTTTCAAATTAACAATTTCAAAATAAAAAAAAATACAAACAGAAGTTAAAAATAGAACTCAACGACCCAACAAGCATAGAAAAATGTATTCCTGATAATGCTCAGAATCTTGTTGTTCTTCAAGCAAAAGCCAGATAGAAAAAATGACTACTAACAACAAAAAAACAATCTTATTCACAGCTGATTACTAACAACAAAAAGTGATTATGTTAAGATCTGGTTTTGATATCTTCTATAATATCACTAATCTCTTAAAGCAAACCCTATCTGCATCTAAATGTAACTCGATTATGGCAAAATCATTCTTCCTAGTAGAACCCTTGTCTCATATTTCAAGATTACCAAAACCCACAAACAAAATCAATAAAAATTGATAGAATCACATCTTAATATACAAAAAAATAAACTCGAAATTAGAGTATACAAAAGTTAGTACAACTAACTTGATTTTAAATTCGAAAATTGATAGAGAAACCCATCGATTTCTCACATTGAAGAGAGTGAAAGAGTAATTATTTGAAGAATGAGGGAGATGAATAGTTGAAGAGAAGAAGAGAGAGAATGGGATAGCTTAAATCTTTTGTTAGAAGAACTGAGAGGAAATTTTTATGTGCCTTAACTTAACCCTAAAATTTTATTTTATTTTGCGATGAATTTAACGACACATATAAATTCCGTTGCTAACAAACATATTTAATTTATTTAGAATAGAAACTAACAACGGATTTTTCTGTCGCTTCAAAATATAAAATTTATAAATAAATTCTAAAAGTCGTAACGACAACTTTTCCGTTGCTAATCCGTCGCTCCAAATTAATTTAATTTGTTGCAGCCGTTTCGTTGTTAAATTCGTAGGAAATATTAAGGCGCCAACTTTTCGCGCTAATAAATAGCAACGGAATATACAGGTTGTCACCAATCCGTCGCTATTGAATACATAAAAAAAATTGCTTATTATTATTATGATAAAATATTTATTCCGTAGTTAATCCGTTGTTATATAGCGATGGAATATATTTTGTCGCTACATTTCGTCGCTAAACGCTATTTTTTTAGTAGTGGTACTTAGACTATGTTTATGATATTGAATTACATTGTTAATTCATATTACTACCTATGTCAATTGATTATGAATTGCTGAGGATTGATCCATGGTGATCATGGCTTGGAGAATTGGTAAGGTGATCTAATTTCTAGTCTATAGTATGAGAATTGATGTTGTATGGTTTGATCCACTTATGGTGGAGGTGTTTACTTCTTGTCTATCGATGCATGTTGAGATCATAGCCTTGAAGGCAATAGATGTGAAGTGAATTTATGATTATGATACATATGTTTATGACGTTATGCTATGAAGGTTATATATATGAAATCCTCAATGCTAGCATGATGTTTAAAGTATGTTGATGATGAGGAGTATAATGTGAATGATAATGTTAGGGATAAAGTGTGGTCTACATGATTGATTATGTTAAGTACTACTGTGCATGACCCTTACCTATATGACCCCTATATGCATGTGTGATCATATACATGTTAGGAGTACCTATTCAATGTTGAATGTGTCCTTGTCTTCTATGACGAAGTGTGGGTGTGTGGTCTAGAATCTCTAAGGGCTTTATATGTGAATTGTTCATGAATTGAGGACATTGTGAATGTGTTATGACCCCTTTAAGGGAAGAACACTCAATATCAATGTTGTTGCTAATATGTCACTATGAGGACCAATATGTACACACACACACTCTACATGTATATCTATGAATATGATGTGTTATGGTGTCTAATAAAAGGTTAACTCTGATATGCACCATTACATCTTATTATGCATGTAAAGTGTAGGATTAACAAGGTATGAATATGTGTTGTATAAAGGTATTTATGTGAAAGGCTTTCTCACATATGTACACACACGTGAATGAATGAATGAATAAGATTTATGATAATCTAGTGAAAGTGAGTCTCTTGAAAGGTGTCCTCAATTGTACTCTATGTTAGCATTAATGTTTTGATAATGATTGCAGGACATAGGATCAGTTAGACTCAAAAAGGAAAAGTAACTTCGACAGGACAAACATGGAAGGAGATATATTTAGAGCAAATCAAGGCAAACAAATCTAAAAGATTCACTCAATCAAATGGAAGGAATTAGCATGGAGCAAATCAAGGCTAACGAATCTGTACAAGGCAGATTCTCACAAAGAAGGAAGGAAAATATTTACACGAACATATCTGATATGGACGTGTTTACACTCAATCAAGGAATCCTTACAAATCCTTGATTGAAAGAAAATCCCTTGGATTTTTCTTGAAGAGCAGAATTAGAATTATCATCCATCTCCAACACTATAAATTATCCGCACCCTCAGCATAGAGAATCACGAACTTCACTTGAACTTGTATTGTTGCTTTCTTTTATCTTTGAGAAAACCTTGTAGTCTGTCTAGTCTACAATTGTAACAGAAAAGAGAAAGAATAATCTCTAATATAGGTTTTACAAGTAGAGGTTGAGTCAAGATAAGAAGTCTGATTTGCATATTAGACAAGTACTGAATACTCCAACATTGTATCACCAAGTTCACTCAAAGCTCTTAAGGAAACCCTTGTAACCCAAGGGGACTGGAAGTAGGCACCACATCGGTGTTCCGAACCAAGATAAAGTTTTCTGTCTCATTATATTCTGTCATTATATTTTATACTGTTTGAAATTACTAACTAGCAGGTCAGTTGACTCTCACCCTTGAGTAGTCGACTCGAAGAAAATTTCAATTTACCCCTCCCTCTTGACTTTCAATTGGTATCAGAGCAGGTCTCACTTTTGAAAGTGCTTAACCACACGTGAGAAAAGATCTATGGCAAACTACCAAATTCCTGGTGCAATCCTTCAAGACGGTCATTCATCAAATCGTCCTCCGTACTTCAATGGCCAACACTACTCCCACTGGAAAGACAGGTTCAGAATCTTTGTTCAATCAAATGACTTTCAAGCATGGGTAGTAATCAAGAAAGGACCAAAACCAATCCCAGGCCTAACTGGAAAGGAAGCTGCTGGAAAAGTAATTGATCTAGAGTTTTTTGAGATAACCAAGGAACAACAAGAGATATTGCAAACTAATGCTAGAGCTATAAGTCTTTTGTATTGTGCAGTTAGCGGAGCAGAATACGACAAGATTTCAACATGTGAAACTGCAAAGGAAATGTGGGATAAGCTTGAAGTTACCTATGAAGGAACTAGCAAAGTCAAGGAAGCAAGAATCAGCTCTCTCATAAATGAATACGAATTATTCAAAATGGCAGATGATGAGAATGTTGAGAATATGTTCTCTAGATTCAGTAAGATTGTATGTGAACTCAAGTCCTTAAGGATGGTCTACTCAAATGGTCTACAAGTAAGAAAACTTATAAGAAGCCTTCCAAAAGCTTGGGAACCTAAAGCAACTATTCTAGAGGATGGAGATCTCCAATTGATGACTTATGATGAACTTAGGGGAAATCTCATGGCATATGAACAGAATCACATTAATAGGTATAATAAAGATGAGAAAAAGAAAACTGTTGCTTTTAATGCAGAAGTCTATGAAGCAGAAGAAGAAGTCGATGAAGCAAGTAGTGAAGGAATGACTCTCATAACTCGAGGAGTCAGACAAATGCTAAGACAAAGAAAACAAAGACCTCAACAAGAATCAAGAAACAACAGTTACTCAAGAAATGATGATCGATGCTATCATTGTGGAAAACCAGGACACATCAGGCAAAACTGTCCTAAACTAAAAAGAAAGAATTACAGGAGGAATGATAATCCAAAATCTCTTGGAGCTTGGAGCGAGGAAGATGTATCTGAAGAAGATCCTTCAGAATCGGCTAACATATGTTTCATGGCTCTAGAAGAAACTAATCAACAAAACAAGAACAATGCATCTGAAGAAGATCCCTCAGAATCAACTGATGTATGCTTCATGGCACTAGCAGAAACTAGTGAGGTAAGTATGCAAATTTGTCATAACTGCATAAACTTGCAAAATTCTTCAGACATGATTACTGATGAACTTTAAAAGGTCATCGATGAATATAACAAACTGGCCAACGAAAAGAAAAACTGGCAAATTTCTCTGGAAGTAAGTCAAGTGGAAGTCGACTTACTTCTTGAAGAACTTGGTGAACTTAAGACGCAACTAAACAATGTCAAGAAATAACCAAGTCATAGTCCAGTTCGCTCTAACAGATCATTTCAAAATCTTTCTCAAAATTCCTCTTTTTACAGTGCTAAATCTTCTTTCAAACCTAGCTGTTATACTTGTGGAAAAATTGGTCATAAATCCTTTAATTGCAAAGCCCATTCTTCTAGCAAATGGGTATGACGACCCAAAAATGTTAACTCTAACCCTCCAGGACCCAACCAGACTTGGGTACCTAAAAGAAACTAAATTATTTGTTTTGCAGGAACGTACTAAGAGGACCTACAAAAAGGGAATGTGGGTAATCGATAGTGGATGCTCCAGACACATGACTGGAAAGAAAGAAAACTTCAATAAGGTAGAAAAAATTGATGGAGGCTATGTAAGGTTTGGAGATAATGCTAAAGGAGAAGTCACATGGATCGGAACTATAACTATCAGCCCTTCATGTGATCTTGTAGAAGTATACCTTGTTGATGGATTGAAACATAATCTCCTGAGTATCAGTCAATTATGTGATGCCGGCTTTGACGTTCATTTCAATGCAGTACAATGCATCATAAGCAACTCAAAAAAGGACATAACAATAATTGGAGAACGAATAGAAAACATCTATGTTCTGAACAATGTTGATCTACCAACGCTAACTTGTCTCACAGCTATCTCCAGTGATCCATGGCTTTGGCATAAAAAACTTGGACACGCAAGTATACATGCTCTAGAAAAACTTTCTAGACTGGAACTAGTTATTGGTTTACCAAAGCTCAAATTCGAGAAAGATCATATCTGTGATGCGTGTCAACTCGGTAAACAGACTCGATCGTCCTTTAAAGTAAAGGACATTGTGAGCAGTTCTAAACCTTTGCAATTATTACATATGGATCTATTTGGTCCTACTAAAATTGCAAGCATTGGTGGTAAAAGATATGCATTTGTTATTGTTGATGATTATTCACATTTTACTTGGGTTATTTTCTTATCTCATAAACATGAAGCTTTTACTAATTTTGAAGTATTCTGTAGAAAAGTCCAAAGAGAAACATGTTATTTTATTTCCACCATTCACAGTGATCATGGAGGAGAGTTCGAAAATAAATCTTTTGAGGAATTTTGCAACCAACAGGGATACACTCAAAATTTCTCATCTCCCCGATCTCCTCAACAAAATGGTGTAGTGGAACGAAAGAATCGATCTCTCCAGGATACAGCCAAGACTATGCTTCTCGATCGAAGTCTACTAGATCACTTCTGGGCAGAATCCGTAAGTACTGCATGTCATATCTTAAACAGATGCTTGATCAGACCTATCCTGAAAAAGACCCCTTACGACTTGTGGAAAGGTAAGAAGCCTAACATTAGTTACTTTCACCCATTCGGATGCAAATGCTACATTCACAACAATGGTAAGAATAATCTTGGTAAGTTCGACCCTCGAAGTGATGAAGGAATATTCTTAGGATATTCCCCTTCTAGTCGAGCTTTTAGAGTTTTTAATAAGCGAACTTTAAGCGTTGAAGAATGTGTTCATGTTGTTTTTGATGAAACTAATCCGAGAATGCAGGCTATAGATTCAATTATTCAGGAAGAAGAACCTATATCACTTACCTCTTCAACTAGCCAAGAACCAACAGTAGTCGACTATGACACTTCCTTAAAGCCGACTAATACTGAAGAAGAGACAACTTTCAACATAGAAAAGTCGAATGTTACAAGAGAATAGAGACACAGTTCAAGTTTTCCAAATGATTTTATTATCGAAAACCTATCAGAAAAAATACAAACCAGAGCCTCCATTAGAAAACAAGCGTCTGTAGCTCTCATCTCACAAATTGAACCAAAACGCATTGATGAGGCCTTAGCTGATGAATCATGGATTGAAGCTATGAAAGAAGAATTAGAACAGTTTGAAAGAAATCAAGTTTGGACTCTCATTAAAAGACCAAAGAACTGTTCAGTAATCGGCACAAAGTGGGTTTTTCGAAACAAACTCAATGAAGAAGGTAAAGTTATCAGAAATAAAGCCAGACTAGTTGCACAAGGCTACTCTCAGCAAGAAGGTATTGATTATGATGAAACTTTTGCTCCTGTAGCAAGGTTAGAATCTATACGAATTCTTCTTGCATATGCAT
Source organism: Solanum commersonii (assembly GCA_029007595.1). Taxonomy (NCBI): domain Eukaryota; kingdom Viridiplantae; phylum Streptophyta; class Magnoliopsida; order Solanales; family Solanaceae; genus Solanum; species Solanum commersonii. The sequence goes on from JAJTWQ010000033.1 coordinate 2,172,195, forward strand.
CTTTTAACAAATTCAAATTATTTCAAATGGATGTAAAAAGTGCTTTTTTGAATGGCTTTATAAATGAAGAAGTTTTTGTTAAACAACCTCCCGATTTTGAAAATTCTTCATGTCCTGATTATGTTTTCAACCTTTCTAAGGCACTTTATGGTCTTAAACAAGCCCCTAAAGCTTGGTATGAAAGACTAAGTACCTTTCTGCTCAAAAATAATTTTCAACGAGGAAAAATTGATACTACTCTTTTTACACAAGCTCTTAATTCAAGTCTTCTCATTGTTCAAATTTATGTTGATAACATTATTTTTGGAAGCTCTAACATCTCTTTGTGTGAGAATTTTGCAAATCTTATGAAAGGAGAATTTGAAATGAGTCTTATGGGAGAACTCTCATTTTTCCTTCGACTTCAAATCAAGCAGTCTCATGATGGAACGTTTATTAACCAAAGCAAATATGCAAAGGAGTTAATAAAAAAATTTGGTATGGAAAAGGGAAAGGCTTTCGGAACTCCTATGAGTCCATCCACATGTTTGGAAACAGATAATGCAGGAAAAGACGTGGACGAAAAACTTTATCGTGGAATGATCGGATCACTGCTTTTACTTAACAAACCGACTCGACATTATGTATAGTGTGTGCAAATGTGCAAGATTTCAATCCGCTCCAAAGGAATCACATCTCACCGTTTGTAAAAGAATTATTGACTCTCTCAACTACTGAATCTGAATATCTTGCCATTGGTAGTTGTGGAACTCAATTATTATGGATTATGCATCAATTGATTGATTTTAATTTATGGTATGAAAGTGTACCCATTTTCTGTGATAATACCAGTGCAATTAGCTTGTCAAAATATACTGTGCATCATTCTAGAGCTAAACATATTGATATTAAGCATCATTTTATTAGAGATCATGTAGAAAATGGAGATTTCGTTCTAGAATTTGTTAATTCTGAAAATCAACTTGCTGATATTTTTACAAAACCTTTACTTGAAGAAAGATTTTGTTTTCTTAGAAAATCTTTAGGAATTATTGCTATGTGAATTTTTTTTACCTTAATTATGTACTTTGATGTGATTGTGTTTCCTTTCCTGTCTTTTCAACCCTTTCTGACTACCGTCTCTTTCTCTTCTCTTATTTTTCTAAACCCTTCATCTTTCTCTTTCCTTTTAAACTTCAAAATCTCCCAAGTCCCCTTCATCTTCCTTACCCATTCTTCTTCTTTTCTCTCCACCATGACTAGAACTCGTTCAATGACTGCTCAAAAAAATCTCGTCAATGATCACTGCTCCACTGAGATTGATTCTCTTTCCCTTTCCTCTAATTCTGATTGAAGATAGTGGAGATCTGGAAACCCTAGTGTTAGGAAATCGCATTGTTATTAATGATTCTATGTTTAAAGACGTTTTTGGCTCTGAGTTCTTTGATGATGTTCCCTATATGAATGGGGTGTGGCCTGAAAATTTTGAAGTCTCTTTTGAAGCTGCAAAAGTAGCAGTTGCTAAACCTAATACTGATTTATCAAATTTTGGTCCTCTGTCACTATGTTTTGAAAATCGTATCATTGCTCATATTGTGGCTACAACTTTGGTTCCTCGAAAGGGCTCTCTTAGCAATATCTCAACTAGAGATGTATTTATTCTTTACTGCTTGGTGAAAAAGTACCGTATTAACTGGGTTGCCTGGATTCGTGAATATATGTTGGAAAGTGTTGAAGATTCAAATCCCTCTGCCAGTTTACCCTATGGGTTGCTTGTTTCTCGTATCCTAGTCGACTCACTGGTTGATCTATCTAACTACAAGCCTGTTGAAGTCAATGCTACTTATGACACTAAGACTTTTTCAAGTATGGGATATGTTCTGGTAAATGACAAATGGCACAAGAAGGAATCCCTCCAGGCTAGGGCTGAGACTCCCAAAGCTACACGAGTGTCAGCAGATTCTGCATCAGCTCTTTTCCAGGAAGTTGGAGACATCAAGACTTGTCTGACCAGTCTTGAATCAAATGTAATGGTCATGCAGGAATGTCTGAATAAGAACCTTCAGCACAGTAAGGATACTAGCACTGATGTAGGAAAAATTAAGCTTGCAGTGGAAGATTTGAAAAAGGAAGGTGTAAAGACTGTTAACAGGTTAATCAAACAGGTGGACTCCATCAAGGCAGGAGCTGACTCCTCGCACAATGAGCTAGCTGTCTCAGTTCAGACTTCGTACTCAAACTTTTCAAAAGATGTTGAACGTTACTACGACTCCTTCTGCAGGAACATTCTCAACACTCTTAAGTATTTCCCTGGCCGTCGTTGAAAACTCTGTTTCCTCCTCTCTTTTGCTCAGACATTATTCAAAAGGGATATGCCTTCCTCATCTTAACTGTTTTATCTTATTTTGTCTAAAACTGTGATTGTTTTGTCTGTTATCTATGGTACCAAACTCTGTCTTGTCTGTCATTTTGTTTTCCTTTTTGATTATGCCAAGGGTGAGAATAAAAGCAGTCATATAACCATACGCAGCATAATACAGATTCTCACAAAGATAGGGGAAGCGCAGAACGGAGCCTAAAGACAGGGGGAGTAAATAACAGGGAAGTTAAAATGATCACATTCCATCGTATAGTTATATTATGTGTCATTATCAAAAAGGGGGAGATTGTTAGCATTAATGTTTTGATAATGATTGCAGGACATAGGATTAGTTAGACTCAAAAAGGAAAAGTAACTTCGACAGGACAAACATGAAAGGAGATATATTTAGAGCAAATCAAGGCTAACAAATCTAAAAGATTCACTCAATCAAATGGAAGGAATTAGCATGGAGCAAATCAAGGCTAACGAATCATGAAGTCAATAATCTGTACAAGGCAGATTCTCACAAAGAATGAAGGAAAATATTTACACGAACATATCTGATATGGACGTGTTTACACTCAATCAAGGAATCCTTACAAATCCTTGATTGAAAGAAAATCCCTTGGGTTTTCCTTGAAGAGCAGAATTAGAATTATCATCCATCTCCAACACTATAAATTATCCGCACCCTCAGCATAGAGAATCACGAACTTCACTTGAACTTGTATTGTTGCTTTCTTTTATCTTTGAGAAAACCTTGTAGTCTGTCTAGTCTACAATTGTAACAGAAAAGAGAAAGAATAATCTCTAGTATAGGTTTTACAAGTAGAGGTTGAGTCAAGATAAGAAGTCTGATTTGCATATCAGACAAGTACTGAATACTCCAACATTGTATCACCAAGTTCACTCAAAGCTCTTAAGGAAACCCTTGTAACCCAAGGGGACTGGAAGTAGGCACCACATCGGTGTTCCGAACCAAGATAAAATTTTCTGTCTCATTATATTCTGTCATTATATTTTATACTGTTTGAAATTACTAACTAGCAGGTCAGTTGACTCTCACCCTTGAGTAGTCAACTCGAAGAAAATTTCAATTCACCCCCCCTCTTGACTTTCACTCTAAACTAGGTGTCCTCAATTGTACTCTAAACTAGACTATGTTATGAATATGGTATGATTATGTGAAAGGTCATTCTCACATAATGTAGGTTCTATGATGAAAAGTCATTCTCATCTTAGAAACCTTTGAGCTTTATGACATGAGGGATTAAGTCCCTAAAGCCTACTTTAAGAACTAAAGTTAAATAAAGGCTTAAAGATGTTTAAAAAGGGAGTTGGAGCTTAGCACCGAGTGAACATAAAAAATGAGAGTGGGGGCTTCACGTTTAGCAAGTCCGGCTTCCCACAAGAGAACTTTCACGTTTAGCAAGTCCGGGTTCCCAACATAGATATTGTCTCATGAGATGGAAACCTCCACGCTTAGTAAGTCAAGGTTTTCTAGTAGCAATCTCCTTGTTCCATAATTGCGTGCCCCCGTAGGTATTAGCATAGTGGATCCACTAGATAGCTATTATGTATGTAGGTCCTACTTTGGTAAGTAGTACCCTTTCTTTTCGGTGTGGGAATAGAACACCGAATTCCATGTAGCTCACATGGTCTATGTTGGTTATGGCAAAGTCTCCCGAAAGTTAAGAAATGAACTAAGATAAGAATATGAACTCTAGTCATGATTTCTTGAAGAGTTACCTAGTGTAGGTAGGACTATGGACCCCTACTTATGCATTGCACAAGAGGACTCTAAGGGAGGTTATGATTAGGCTCTTTATGTAATGAAGACTATGGTCTATATATGTTAATATGAAAGCATGTTAAGGTTGACTTTATGTATGTCAAGACATGAAGTATGATTATGCATGTGAATTACACTTATGACTTCTTAATGGGTTTGCTTAGTATATGTGGGGGTTTGGAACTCCATGCGTACATTGCACAAGTGAGCTTGTGAAGGGGTTGTGAGGGTGGTTTACCTTTGATATGAACTAAATGGGTTATGGCTAATGATGTAGTAAAGAAATGAGTCCTTATATGATGTTATGAAGTATGTTGGTCTTATGTCTAATGCTAAATGAAGATGTTATAACTTGTTGAATACTATGTGCCTAGTCTATGGTGGCTTCCTAGGAATACTTGATGTGAGTAGTATTATGGGATGCCACTTGCACATTGCACCAGTGTGACTTTGGGGTTGTCTTAGGTGATGGTTCCTATGTGAAGACTATGTCTTATGGTGTGCTTATGACTCTATGAATATATGTGGTTGGATTGATGAAGGCTATATGTAAGTTCACCCTTGGTAACCTTAAGGCGATACATTACACCAAGTATTCCCTAAGGGTTGCTTGAGGAAAGGAGTTAAGATAAAGAGGAAGATAATGTATTGTATCATTGAATGTGCCTAACATGTTATAAGTGGCTCTATGTGCTATTATGAATGGTTTCCGTGTGTATGATGATGTATGTGGTTTATATTATGCCTATTGTACTAAATGTTCATGAAGTTTCTCTAAAAAGGCATGATGCATAGTTTCCAACTAAATGTCTTTTTAAAAACATGTTTTGCATGGTTATCATACTTAGTGCATTCTTGTACTAACACCATTCTTCTTCATCTTTTTACACCAAGTGTAGGTGATGGTGACTAAAGGGTCTTTCCTAGAAGTGATGAGCTTGACTTACTATTCCCAAGTTCGGGTGTGTCCTTAAAGATTCAAGAACCTTTATATTAAAGAGTTTCCTTAAGTTCTATGTACTAGATAGTAGTTTCTTTTGTATTGTAAGGGTTGTGTCCCTCTTGTGTTGTAGTCATGTTTTAAGATGGCTACCTTGAGACATAGTACTCCGATTTTGTATTAAAGGTTTTAATGAAGTGACTTTTAAGTCTTGCGTTATATTATGAAAAAGTTTTAAATTTTCTGCTATTTTTCTATGATAAATGCTATGATGAATGCTAAGGGCTTATATAAGACCTTCGAGAGGTCGAATACGTCGATAATGACTAGGGGGTGCTCTCGGGGCGTTACAGAATGAACTCAGATGGAACAACCGATTGCAAACTGGATGGGGTAGGCGACTCTGGTGCACTGAGTGGCGCGGGGTGCCAGCCCCTAAACTTCAGAGCATATTTTGGGGCGCACTGGCTGGCGCGACGCGCTAGGCTTCAACTCAGAAACTTGACGAATTTCCTTGCTCGTTTTCTCACCCTAACTCGCCTAGAATCGAACGGTTTCATCCCCAATCACTTGGATTCGATTACTTAACATAAGTACACTCTAATCTACTCAATACAACCCTAAAAAAACTCACTTTCATCTCAAGAAATCATCAAAACCCCAACAAACAAGATTTAGAATGTACTTCAAGAACACTTCTCAAGAACTCATGAAGAACTCTAATCTTCAACTTCAAGAATGAAATTTCGCTGAAAATAACATGATTGTCGTGTGGGTGAACAAACCCAACACTATGGAAGCTTACATATCTCTTAGGGATTAAACCCATGGCGAAAATCCGCAACAAGACGCAAGAACCTTGACGAACGTCTTGATCCTCTCCTCTTTTCTCCTCTTATTTTCTCTTCTCTCAAAACCCTAACTTATTTTTTATGAAGCGTAAACTGAATCCAATCAGTTTTGTCCCCAACTTAATTACTAAAAATGAATTTAATTAATTGGGTAGTGAAAAGACCATAATACCATTCTAAAATTCTGTTTTTACTTTTCTTATCTAGACAACCCAACTTTGAATGGACATATCTCCGTCATACAAACTTGAAACTGAGCAAACTCGATGGTGGTGGAAATATAATTCAAAGATCTTTCCTACAAGATCTAGTAGCACGCCTAACTCATCCTCAGATAGGAGTTATGGTTGTTTGAAGTTGATCAAAAACTTATATTTAGCTTAACTTTGTCAAACTTTCTAAATTTGATTATCTACAAAAAACGATTTCTTTCCAATTCTAAGTCTTTCTAGTTCTTTCAAAAAGCGAGGTGTTACAATTTCACATGAAAAATCGAGAGAATCCTAGATTCCTGTTCCCTGAGAAATAAACTAGCAAAAACCAATGTTCCCATTTCAAAACTAATTATAATAATCATTTAATAGGTTGTCACTAATCTATTCACAAAATTTAAGCTCAAACACATTCAGTTGGTCACACATACTTTGAAAAATTCATTGACTTATACACACGAAAAACTTAGAGTTTGGTAAATTCTTATTTTTTTACACATAAACTCCAAAAAGAAGAAGTGACATTCACATTTCTAAAACAATAAATATCATTCAATAGGATGTCACCAATGGACTTAGGTCTCACATAATCCAAAAAATTTATGAATTAATACACATGAAATATTGATATTTTTTTGAATTTTTGTTTCGTGACATACAAAGTGCAAAAAATAAATGATTTTCACCATTTGAAAATAATATGTATCATTTAATAGATTGTCACGAATGTACCCACAAAATTTAAGTTTAAATAAAGCTGATCGCACATATTTATAGACTAATATACACATAAAAATTCAAAATTTTCTTGAATTCAACCTCATAAGATCTTTTTTTTTAAAGATCAATTTTAGCAAAATAAATAAATAATTAGTAATGTAATTTGTCCATAACAATCAAAGAACATCAGAAAGGTATTTATGTTCCATTTTTTTTATCCAAAAAGAAAGTATTTATTTGTGATCCATTTTTCCATCCAAAAAGAAATAGAATTAGCCTAAGTATAATAATTAAGAACGGATTACCACGTAGCATAATCTTTTTTATTAATTTCTTGTTAGTGTTTTTGCTTTTCCTTTTCATCATATGATGCATCTAATCTTAAAAATATATTTCTTTAAAAAATAGCTTAATTGTGGATCCTACTTTAGTGAAATGATTCTGTGTCTTTTTAATTTCCATGCTTAGACCATAATTTGGCTACTTTTTCCTAGTGGCTTATGTAACCACCAAATATGTTGGGCAACATATATTTAATTAGAAAGTGGGAGTATCTTATATAGCACGGAAACAATATTATATACTTGATATTTTCACATTTGTTTTATTAAATCCCCGTTTAATTTAATTTCACCTAGTATTCAATATTCGTTTTGAGGTCCAATGATTTGGATTTATGTCAGAAAATTTTACTTCGGAGGATAAAGTGTTTCTATTAGAGATAACTATCCAGAATATAAATCACTAATTAAGAATAATGAAGAATTTCCACGTGTTTGACCCATAAAAAAAATTCACACCCGCAGAGGAAACTTGCTTTATCAAGTCCTCATGTATGTCAGGTGCAACAAGCTAATTTAATACTTTACATTTAGTTTATTCGAATTAGTTCATTACCTATATTTTGCTTATTTTTGGCAGGACATTAGTTCAAATATACAAAAATTACACACTGATTTATATATATGTTTGTGTTATAAATATATACAAAATCTATATATTTACTAGATATTTTGTAAACTAAATCACTGAAAGACATTGAAATATAATTACCCCAGATGTGAATGAAAACTAATGGACAAAATTTACAATATCATATTTACCTAAAAGAATTGAACGGCTTGAAGTATGTAAAAATAACTCGCAAAAGAATTGTTGATGTACTATGTTAATTTGTACAATGTATGTTATTTTTACCTTCTCATTTCAAAGAATAAATCAACATCATGATCATTTATAGTAGCTCTATTTTTTCACATCGACATCACTAATTGACTTGGGGATTATGGAGAACAATATAATCCATAATAATGTTAAAAATATAGCAAAAACCCTACCAAAATAAATAGTCACAAATAGAGTGAAAATAATCAAATGAACGCTTGTGCTAGATTTCTTGTTTTCATCATGGCATGATGTTGAAGCACTTGAGGATTCTCTATGGTTGTATGAATATTTTTTTGATGACTTATTTCCCTGGCATAAAGTGCCAATTGAAGTAATTTCATTTTTCTTGCTAGATTGACCATTTAATCCTTTGAAGAACTTGTCTCTTCTATTTCGCCTACTACTCTTCGATTCAAACTGCAAAAATGAAGCAATCATTAGTCATGATTTTAATTTTGACTCGGTAGGTAGACGGTTGAAGATATAATTAAGTAAATAAATATGTGTTATCTCTAATAATTAATTCAAATATTATTGATAATGTGACACAAACTTTAACTTGATATCAAAAAAGTTAGAAGTCATAAGTTTGAAGGTTAATATTCACAAATAGACACTTTTCCCGTTTTCCGCTCATAATGAAAAATAGTCACCATCATAGAGTTTCACTTGTTGAATTAGTAACTCGAAAAGTAGCTAGTGCGCTCTATTTCATCCTGTTTGAATCTCATTGTCACCATATCCAAAAATATTTTCACGTGCATCTCTAGCCAATAGAAAAAAAAAATACTTGATCGTAACATGTTGACTATATAATTCTAATAAAGATTAAGATGAGTAGCTCCATGTTCAGATATCTCCCTTTGAGATCCCAACATCAGTCTAAGTACCTTATGTTTTAAATAAAAATATGTTACTAATCATGAGATGATCACACAGTTTAATTTAACGGTGACAATATCCACAAACTAGACACACATAATAGGTAAAAAGACTATTAGATTGCCATGAAGAAAGACTAACCAATTGATCATTCTCACTTGTTTTTGTGATAACACTTGAAGTAGATTGATCCTCAACAATGGGACGAAAACAATGAAAGAACTTTCTCTTCATTGACCCTTTTTGTTTTGTTGTTGAAAACACAATGTTTTAGGAGACATGAAATATGTGATTCAATTTATATAGAGCTATAGAACAAAGGTGAAAAAGAAAATTGCTTTGTTTGTTTGGTAGGCTGGCCCCTTTCTTCTCTTACTTTAGTATAAGAAAATATTGGATTTGGAAATTACTTTAATGAACAAGATTAGTGTTGGCCTAAATAGTTGCAATTTTTTAAGTGTATAGTTTAAATCTCACTAATCACGTTGATGGGTGTTGGGCTCCAAACAACAAGGTGACGTGTGAAAGTTGATAAAGCAAATCTTGAACGAAGATAAATTAGACATAAGCAATTACTATTATTAATAAAAGGGCATAATATAACGAGGTTTGATATATCAATTGGCTTATATATAATATAAAAAAAATTAATATAAAAGAAAGTATAAAAATCCTTCTTAACATGACTTTTCTAATGATTACATTGTAGGTGCTATTAGGTTGTTGTGGAGTTGTAGGAAGTAGGGGTGTACATGGCCGGGTTGGTTCGGATTTTTCAAATATCAAACCAAACCATTTGTGTCTGATTTTTAAATTTATGAACCAAACCAAACCAATAAAGCTCGGGTTTTTCAACCTCGGGTTTTTTCGGGTTTTTTGGTTTTTCGGGTTGTTTCGGGTTTTTCCGGTAAAGTATTCATACACAACATATAATTTACTTGTACTTCAATATTTCTTTAGTCCTACCAAAATACAACTATCTAAGATGTTTCTAAAAATATAACACTGTGATATGATTAATGACACTAAAATATCCAACAAAAATAATAATAATGAAATCGCATAAAACAAATATTGCAAATTAACAAGTCAGAATGAAAATGATCATAATTTAAAAGTACTAAATCATGCTAAAATTAAGTTTAATAAGCATTAGTTACATGACTAAATATTAAAGAAAATTAAAATTAGATTATGTATTTTAATTGTCTAAACCAATGTAAAACTAAAGAACAAATATTCAATATTATTGTCATTCTTAGTGTTGAATTGATTTTCTTTTTGCATTAGTATTAATTTGATTTTGATTTAAGCTTTATTATAATTACCAACATTTGTGGATTATAATCTTTATTGGCCCATTTATAATTCTAAGTTTCAAACTTGAAATAATTTATTAAAAGATAAAAACTATGGAAAAGTATAAGAAATATTTAAAAATTATATGAAAGTAAATATTTTTATGTATAAAATAAAATTTTAAAATTATATATATAAATTCGGGTTGGTTTGATCTCGGGTTGGTTTTTTTTAGTTAAAACCAAACCAACCCAAATATAGTCGGGTTTTTTTTTCCAAAACCAAACCAAGTCAAACCAAACCACTAGTCGGATTTTTTTTCGGGTTGACTCGATTTGCAGTTTGGTTTGGTTCTCGGATCGGTTTTGTACACCCCTAGTAGGAAGGAAAGATACTCAATTTATAGAAGTTCAAAAGTCTAAGAGTTGGCAAACGAACGAGTCGATCAAAAAACGAGTTAAATAAAAATAGATAAGTTACTTGACTCGACTCACATTTTAAATTGGTATAAACGAGTTACCCAATGGATAATATGGTACCAATATTTACCCATATTATAATAGAAATCTTGTTAAAAGCTTTAAAACAAAACAAAAATTAAATTTTTTTATCACTTCACTCCACCCCCTACAAGCCCACCCTACCCCCTATCCCAAAAAAATGAAATAAAAAAAATTACCACCCAACCCCTACCAGCCCCCCACCCCTTACCCCCTACCAGCCCCCCTTCGACACCCCATCCAAAAAAATGACAAAATTTAAATTTTTTAAATCCCCACCCCCCACCCCCTAACCCCTACCTGCCCCCCTCCCTCCACATCCCATCCAAAAAAAAATTAACAAAATTTTAAATTTTGTCATAATTTTTTAAAAAAAATTACCACCCCACCCACCTACCCTACCCCCACACACCCCTACCCCTAGCAGCCCACCCCCTCCACATCCCATCCAAAAAAAAATTAACAAAATTTTAAAATTTTTAGATGATTTTTTTAAAAAAAATTACCAGCCCCCTCCCCCCCCTCCCCACACCCAATCAAAAAAAAGAATTACAAAATTTTAAATTTTTTCCAATAATTTTTTTTAGAAAAAAAATTACCAACCCACCCCCTACCAGCACCCTACCCCCTACCAACCCCACCCCCCTATCTCAAAAATAAAATGTAAAAAAAAAATTCATTTTTTTATAGATTTTTTTTTTTAAAAAAAAAGACTTTCTTACTATCCCATCCTTTATCGCTTTTTTGTTTGTTTGTGTGAATGCACATCTTTTACCCATTTTATTCATTTAACTATCCATTTTTAAATGGATAATATGGATATTATTCGTTTTTACCCATTTTTAAATGAGTTGGATACCCAACCCATTTAAAATGGATAAATCTGAATGAATACCTATATTAATTACCCATTATGCCACTCCTAAGTCTAACAATTGGTTTTTCTTATAGAAAAATCTTGGGAGCAATAAAACTGCTGCTACTTTATTATGATAAAGAATAAATTTAATTAGACAAAACTTGTCTATATTAATTTAATCAGAATGCAAAGCACTTTAAAATGAATATATAACAAATTAAATTAGTAAAGGCTAGGTTGAGTGCCCACAATTTAATAATTAAAATGATAAAAGGGTTTAGGTATTAAAGATCTTAATTTAGAGCTTGCCAGTTGTCACTTAATTAATTTTGTAGTGTCCATCATTTTTAAGTATTGGGTTCGATTATTTCTGATAATCATGATAAGTATTTTTGATAGATATTAAACACATTGATACATGTATCTTTGTCATTACATTAAAGTTTTGTAGTGTCCATCATGAATTCTTCATGTTTCACTTTCATAGCTAGCTTGCATGTTTGCTTGTATTCAATGTTTGTTGCACAAATTTTGAAAAATACCTCCTACAGTTTCAACACGGCAGGTCAATATATACCTTTAATGATTGAACGGAAACGAATTTAAGATTTAATTATTATAGATTTGATTTAGAAATTTTATAACAATTCATTCAGTTTAATATTGTGATAGATTGTAGGAACATTTATAAAGAGTGAATATACGTATTTAGCGGCTATTAAACTATTATTATTAAAGATTGTTTTTACTATAGTAGAAGTACTTCTATGTATGAAACTTTTTGTCCTATACTGAGTCCCATGAAGTTGCATCACGTTTTAGAAAGTCAAGAACAAACTAGGTTGTCGCTCATGTAAAAGGAACAAAACAGGAACTTAATTGGCATGTTTATTTTACTATATTATTTTTATTTATAGCAAGACATTTAAATGTTGAAATTATAGAAGTAATAATAAAAATAAAATTAATATAAAATAATAAATTATTTTTAATTTTTTAAAGTTTAACAAGTAAAAATTACCGGAATAAATTTTTATCAATGTTTATAAATTAGAAAAAAATTATCTTATTAGAGATACATTCATATCATATACATATATGCTAATTCTACCTATAGTTTTAAATAATTATGTATCTTATCACGAATTAAGAATTTTCTACCATATATATTGAGGGACACACCTAGATACATGTATTTTTGCTACCAGATACACTAAAATAGGGAGAGGCGAGTGAGACGAGAAGGGAGGCGAGCAAGATAGTCATGTATCTCAACAGATACAAGTGAATCACACTCGATACACACTAAATACATGTATTTGTATCTAGATACATAGGAGAGTAGCGAGCAAGATTTGTTATGTATGCTAGATACATGCTAATCAGGGGCGGCTCAAACCCATTGGTGGCCTAAGGCCAAAATCAAACTAGAGGCCTTAAAAAAATTATAAATGTTTTTATTTTAAATCTATTTTTCTAACTTTTTGAGATGCAAAGTTGTTAATAATTTTTGTGTAGTCAATCTCTTCTAATAATTCTTTTTCAATCGATAATATAGCCAAACGGCTTAATCTTTCTTGAGACATTGTCGATCTTAAATAAGATTTTATTATTTTTAATTTTGAAAAACTTCTTTCGGCTGAGGCGACTGTTACGGGAATTGTTAACATTATTCTATAAGCAATGTAAACATTTGGAAAAGAATCAAGTCTTTTTATTTGATTGGGTATCTCAATTAGAGTATTGTTTTCTACTTTTATGATTTCCCTTAACACTTTTAATTTAGAAAATAAGTCTAAACCATCAATATCGGAGTGAGTATTATGTTTTAAGGAACATTCAAGATTAAGACAATATTTTTTTAAATTATCATCATCTAATGATCTCAATTTTTCCAACTAAATAGAAAACCAAAAATATTTTCATATACTTCAAATTGTTCAAATCTATTTTGAAGTGAAAAGATGGCTTGGTCTACTATGTTTAAGAAGTAATCAACTCTAAATTATTCTTCAAGAGATCTTGTGATTTCATTATCAACATTCTCATCAAATTATTTTTTTCTATAAATTACATGCTTCTTATGAAATACAGGTTCAATATTCATCTCTAATGCAATTTCCTTAGCCGAAATCATAGCACTTGTAAATCCTTCTTCTCTATATGTTTTAAAAAAAGAAACTAAACCTCTTAATTGATCTATAGCGACATCAATATGCATATCTTTTGATTGTAAATTTTTGCTAATTGAATTTATAGCAAATAGTACATCATACCAAATAGTCAATACCCAATAAAAATTCAAAATTTTCAAGCTCAAAAATTGCTAAACAATTAGCTTCACTTTTAATTTTTGGATCATCACTAACTTCTTCTAGTTTAAATAAAACATCTCTTATTTGTGGAGTTTGAAACCTTATCGCTTTAACACTTTCAATACGACTTTCCCACCGTGTTTGTGACAATGATTTAAGAGTTAAACTAGGTACACTATCTTTTAAAATTTTCCACCGCTTAGTAGACGAAGAAAATAGTGAATATATACGTTGTACCACTCCAAAGAATGATATAGCTTTCGTACAAGAATTAACCATATAATAAAGTACCAAATTTAGATTATGACAACCACATGGTGTATAAAATGATCTAGAATTTATATCAAGAAGTGTTTTTTGCACTCCTTGGTGTTTTTCCTTCATATTAGACCCATTATCATGTCCTTGTCCTCTTAAATTATCAATATCAAGTTCAATACATTTTATTTCATCTAAAATAACTTCAAAAAGACCTTTTCCACTTGTATCATCCACTTTTAAGAATTCTAAGAAATATTCGGTTACATTTATTGGAGTTGTCGAAATATCTACACTCCGTATTATAAAAGACATTTGGTTTTGATGACTTGTATCTGGCATGCAATCAAGTATGATAGAGAAATACTTTGTTTTTATAACTTTTTCAATAATCTTGTTCTTAATTTCACTTGCCAATAAATTTATTAATTCATTTTGTATATTATGTCCAAGATAATGATTATGAATTTCATCATGTTTGATTCGTCAAATATGTTCTTGTATAATTGGATCAAATTCTGCAATCATTTCAATAAGACTCAAGAAGTTTTCGTTATTTTCTTGATAGATTTTTTCATTTTTCCCCCTAAATGCCAAATTATTTATTCCAAGAGTTTTTATGACGGAAATAATTCTTGACAATACATGTTTCCAATGTTCTCTATCTCTATTAATTTGGTCTTGAATGTTTTTATCGATTTTTTTATTATTACGCAATCTAAATTCTAAATCAATCCATGAACTCATATTAATAATATGTTGGTACTGTTTCATGGGTTCTAAGCTTAGTAGTAAGATTTTTTCAATCTCTACTACCTTCATTAGCTAACTTATTATTCTTTGCATTAAAGGTCATATTAAATAACTTACAACAAAAACAAAATACCTTATTCAAATCTTTGGAATAAACTAACCATCTTCTTTCATCTCTTTCTCCATTTGCCAACTTTTGAAAATAATATGTAGTAGAAAAGTGCCTTAAAAATTTATCCTTTGGAAAATATGTGTCGGTAATTCTAATTGGTCCCTTTTCTACTAATAAGTCTGTTAACTTTGTATCAACAATATTCCATTGACTAGGATCATAGATATTTTTAGGAGTATGATTATTTAATTCATTTATAAGTTCTTGATTTTCCTGGGAATCTACATCCGACTTTTCACTAATTTCCTCTCCTTCTTCTTCTTTTTGGTTTATATCATTATCTAACTCAACTTCGACTAAGTTTGTAACTTGTTCTTCTAAAGAGCATTCCCCAACCTTTTTTGATTTAATTTTATCATTGTTTTCCAAAAATTTATCAAGAGCACCTTTTTGAGATTTTATCAAGTTATCGACTTTTCTTTTTCTTTTAAGTTTTGAATGACCGGATTCATATTTTCTAGTTGACATATTAAAATCTAACAAATATTTTAAACACTATTTACAATATCAAATAAAAAATATAATAAACATAAGACACAAAACAAAAATAATACTAGAAATTAGAATGATATTACCGAATTCAAAAGTTATGAAGACTTGATTTTCAAAAATGAATTGGGCTGCTGCAATATAGTTTTCTCCAAATTTAAAATATAAACTATCAATAGAACAAGCAATTTTTTTAAGCTTTGAATAAGAGAGAGATGTAAGATTGGAAAAGAGTAAGTGAGAAGAAATAGAAGGGAGGAGGATAGAATATATAAAAATAAAATTAGAAAAAAAATAAGGTAAAAAATAAAAGATAACTTGTACATAAAAAAAAAGTACACAACTTTTTATTGGAAAATTAAAAAGTCATAGTCATATCTATGACTATCACTTCATTTAGCCGTTTACACTTATTGACTTAGCTCTAACAAAAAAAATAATTTAAAATTTAATCTTTCCTAATTAACTAAAAAAATGGGGCCTTTGCATTTATTGTCTTAGTTATATTTTATTTTTAAAAAATTTAATCCTACCTAATTAACTAAAAAATGGGGGCCTAAGGTCAAGGACTTTTTTACAAGCCTTACCAGCCGCCCCTGATGCTAATCCACTTGGATATAGTCTATTTAGAATATATTACACATAATTTTGACCCCAAGTATCCTGAGATACATGTACCTGAATATATTTGAGTATCTGGACATATCAAAATTGATATGGTAAAATCTATAATATTACAATCTAGAATATAGGTGTGTCCCTATATTACCCATATTATAATAGAAATCTTGTTAAAAGCTTTAAAACAAAAAAAAAATTAAAGTTTTTTTTATCACTTCACTCCACCCCCTACCAGCCCCCCTACCCCCTATCCCAAAAAAATGTAATAAAAATATAAAAAAATTACCACCCAACCCCTACCAGCCCCCCTCTCCCACACCCCTACCCCATACCACCCCCTCCTCCACATCCCATCGAAAAAAAATTAACAAAATTTTTAAATTGTTTCATTAAAAAATTTAAACCCCCACCCCACACCCCCTACCAGCCCCCCCTCCCCTCCACACCCCATCCAAAAAAAATAATAAAATGTAAATTTTTTCATAAATTTTTTTTAAAAAAAGAATTACCACCCCACCCACTTACCAACCCCCCCACACCTCCTATCCCCTACCAGCCCCCCCCCCCTCCTCCCCACCCCATCCAAAAAAAAAAAATTAACAAAATTTTAAATTTTTCATTAAAATTTTTAAATATTTTTTTTCAAAAAAAAATTGCCACCCCACCCCCTGACCAGCCCCCCCACACCCCTACCCCCACCCCACTCCCCTCCACACCCAATCAAAAAAAAGAATTACAAAATTTTAAATTTAAAAAAAAAAAAATTACCAGCCCCCTACCCCTTACCAACCCCCCATCCCAAAAAAAAAAAAGAAAAAAAAAGTTTCATCTTAAAAAAAAAAAGACTTTCTTACTATCCCATTCTTCATCACTTTTTTGTTTGTTTGTGTGAATGCACATTTTTTATCCATTTAACTACCTACTTTTAAATGGGTAATATGAGTATTATTCGTTTTTACCCATTTTTTTTAAATAAGTTGGATATCCAACTCATTTAAAATGGATAAATATGAACGGATACCTATATTAATTATCCATTCTGTCACCGCTAAGTCTAACAATTGGTTTCTCTTTTAGAAAAACTCTTGGGAGCAATAAAACTGCTGCTACTTTATTATGATAAAGAATAAATTTAATTAGACAAAACTTGTCTATATTAATTTAATCAGAATGCAAAGCACTTTAAAATGAATATATAACAAATTAAATTAGTGAAGGCTAGGTTGAGTGCCCACAACTTTAATAATTAAAATGATAAAAGGGTTTAGGTATTAAAGATCTTAATTTAGAGCTTGCCAGTTGCCACTTAATTAATTCTTTTACCACTTCTAACTTGACATGTTTTAAGTAGAGTAAATTTTAGGTTTGACAAGCATGAAAATCATATTTGTATGACATAGCTATAGTTTGCATAATTGTGCTCCATAATAATTTTTATGTTTGCTATGGAGTATTAGATCTGTATAAAAATTGCAGGCAACTTTGATTTGTATAAAATCGTAGGCATCTGATTTATATAAATCGTAGTGATTTGTATAAATAGGGCATCTGTGTCTATGAAAATTGTGTTTGTATATGTATATGTTCTTTATGTTTGTATATCTGCATAAAATTTGAATTTGTATACAATTGAATCGAAATAAAACATTTGTATATCAAATATCTCTCTCTCGTTTTATACAAACACAAATTATACATTATAATTTGTGTTTGTATAAAGCGAGAAAGAGAGAAAGGCAAAAGAGAACTGGTAGGGGAAGATCTGTATTTGTATAATTATAAGTGTATAGGACAAAAATATATGTATTTGTATTAGTATATACAGTTTTATCTAGCTTTACACAAACACAATTTATATATTTGTGTTTGTATAAAGTGAGAGAGGCGAGGGAGAGTGGCGAGCGAAATCAGGGAGAGTGGCGAGCGAGATTTTTGGGAGAGAGACGAATGACAAGTATTTTTAAGTATTGGGTTCGATTATTTCTGATAATCATGATAAGTATTTTTGATAGATATTAAACACATTGATACATGTATCTTTGTCATTACATTAAAGTTTTGTAGTGTCCATCATGAATTCTTCATGTTTCACTTTCATAGCTAGCTTGCATGTTTGCTTGTATTCAATGTTTGTTGCACAAATTTTGAAAAATACCTCCTACAGTTTCAACACGGCAGGTCAATATATACCTTTAATGATTGAACGGAAACGAATTTAAGATTTAATTATTATAGATTCAATTTAGAAATTTTATATCAATTCATTCAGTTTAATGTTGTGGTAGATTGTAGGAACATTTATAAAGAGTGAATATATGTATTTAGCGGCTATTAAACTATTATTATTAAAGATTGTTTTAACTACTTCTATGTATGAAACTTTTTGTCCTATACTGAGTCCCATGAAGTTGCATCACGTTTTAGAAAGTCAAGAACAAACTAGGTTGTCACTCATGTAAAAGGAACAAAACAGGAACTTAATTGGCATGTTTATTTTACTATATTATTTTTATTTATAGCAAGACATTTAAATGTTGAAATTATAGAAGTAATAATAAAAATAAAATTAATATAAAATAATAAATTATTTTTAATTTTTTTAAAGTTTAACAAGTAAAAATTACCGGAATAAATTTTTATCAATGTTTATAAATTAGAAAAAATTATCTTATTAGAGATACATTCATATCATATACATATATGCTAATTCTATCTATAGTTTTAAATAATTATGTATCTTATCACGAATTAAGAATTTTCTACCATATATATTGAGGGACACACCTAGATACATGTATTTTTGCTACCAGATACACTAAAATAGGGAGGGGCGAGTGAGACGAGAAGGGAGGCGAGCAAGATAGTCATGTATCTCAACAGATACAAGTGAATCACACTCGATACACACTAGATACATGTATATGTATGTATCTAGTATCCAGATACACAAGAGAGTAGCGAGCGAGATTTGTTATGTATCCTAGATACATACGAATCCACTTGGATATAGTCTATCTAGACAAAATTACACATAATTTTGACCCCATGTATCCTGAGATACATGTATTTGAATGTATTTGAGTATCTGGACATATCAAAATCGATATGGTAAAATCTATAATATTACAAACTAGAATATATCTAAATATTTAACTCCTAAACTAATGAACAACAACATACCCAGTGAAATCCCACTAGGTGGGGTCTGGGGAGGGTATAGTGTACGCAGACCTTACCACTACCTCGTGGGGGTAGAGAGGATGTTTCCGAGAGACCCTCAGCTCGAGTACAATCACATCCGGTAGAAGGGGAGGGGAACAAAGTGTATAAAACATAACATTCAATAGGAAAGATAGTGAAATATCAACCAAGGAGATAATAACATCAATGGAATACGTGGGAAGCTCAAGAAACAACATAAGGCTATAGGTATCACGTACAAGAACAACACGTGCAAGACCGGGACTACTAGCCCAAACCCTCGCAAGGAAAAACCACACGCTAACCCTACTAACCTTCAACCTTAATACGCAACCTCCACTCCTTCCTATCTAGAGTCATGTCCTCGGTAAGGTGAAGCTAAGCCAAGTCCTGTCTAATCACTTCTCCCCAATACTTCTTAGGCCTACCTCTACCCCTCCGCGTACCCTCTACAACCATAATTTTTTCCGTAAATTATAATGATAGATGTAAGGTGAGGAGCCCAACTTGGCTGCATATATATTTTGTCACATCACATAGACGACTCTCTCAACTCCGTATATCAATTGGCATATTTAACATCTGAGTAATTAAAATATCGATTGACTTTTATATATTCCCTTCGATCCAAATTAGTTGTTATAGTTTACTTATTTTTCTAGACACAAATTCACTGTATGCAACACACGTGGTACCAAAAATCAAGATGAGACAAAGTATTTATAGTATTAAATATTTTCAGAAGAAAAATCAAACATTAATTGTTTCGTTGAATTATCAACAAACGATATATATATCATGTTTTATAGTTTCTTCATTCCAAATTAGTTATCACGTTTATAAGATTTCACTCGAATTCACCTCAAATAATGTATAAAGAGAAGAGGGAGAAGGAGATTGAGAGTGTATGTGAGAAAGCTTTTATGTATATTTTAGAAAAATGAGTGAGTTTTTAATTTATTTTTATATTTGTATGTATAAAAAATATTATTCAATTATGGAAAGACGACACATAAATAGATAAAATATTTAATAAGAAGTGATTATATTTTAAGACATAAATAAATAAAAAATTATGTTAATCAACTTTTTTTAAGTGGATTATAAATAAGAAACATGACAAATAATTTAAAACGGGACTATCACCAAAGTTATGGTGGGGTAGGGCGGTGTATTTGTCGGTTTGACTTATATTGGTTGTCAGTTGTCAATTCAAGAACTTTATATATTGATGTAAATATAATTTATTAACTTACTATCGGACTATCGATAAAAAGAAAATTCAAATTGTTAAAAAACTTGATAGTATAAAAAATTAAAATCATTATCAAAATCGTTAAATCAATAACTTACTACCGATAAATCAATAACTTTTTTTCTATTCAAATTATCAATTTCAATTCGATTTTGAATAAAGTTTAATGGTGGGTGCATTATATTACTTGGAGAATCTGAGAAGTGAGGACCAAATTGAAATATGAATCACAAAGAGATAATGCACAAAATGAATCTTCTTAGAAGGACCACACCTTGTAGATAATATCACTTTGCCCCTATTTTTTTTTAATTTTATATCTATAACTCGTTTTCATTTTATTTATTTATTTTCGTTTCACATAATATTACACGTTTTTCTCACTTTATATATCTTTTGGTACAATAATATTACATTTATTTATCTATATATATACAAAAGGAAAAACACTATAATAAGAGAGAACAAAAATGGCAAGAACACGTTGTTATGACAAAAAAAGTGGATTAAAAAAGGGTACTTGGACACTTGAAGAAGATAAAAAATTAGCAGCTTATGTTACTAAATATGGCTGTTGGAATTGGCGTCAACTTCCAAAGTTTGCTGGTATATATATAATCAACTATTATTATTATTCTTTAATTTTCTTTAATCAAGTATCTGCAAATTCTTATCTCCATTTTTTCCCTCTCTTTTTGGAAGAGCGAGTTTAAGTAATATATATTATCAGTGTGAATAACTTTTATATTATCATCAGGTTATCTTTATCTGATGTAGCGTATGTAACATATTTTAATTTCAGAATTTCAAATATCATATTTTAAAGTGATTTATCTTAGATGACCTCAGAGTGAGACCAGTTGGTAAAAAAATCATCTACACAGACGGTGTATAAAACTTAAATTCAAAACAAAAATGACACCTCATCTTGGAACATATAGAATTTTCTTTTAATAAATCTCAGTGAAAGGTTGAATGATTTATCCCTCCATTTATTAGTGAACCATCTCTTCAGGAAGCTAAGTATGAAAAATATGTTTATTGACTTCATATATGCAATGTAATTTTTCGGTGAAAAATTTAGATGAACCCCTTTCGCCTTTTATCTCTGGATCTAATCAAACTTCACTTTTATATTGCCAAAAATTGAAAACAATGAGGTATACAATAGTTTATAATACATTGATAATATAAAAAAAAAACATAATTTTCGCCGAAAATATGAATATAAATACATCCATTATTATCTCAATTAGTGATGTTTTTCTCCTTGTGAAGGATTATCAAGGTGTGGAAAGAGCTGCAGATTAAGATGGCTTAATTATCTCCAGCCAAATATTAAAAGAGGAAACTACTCTAGAGAAGAAGACCAGATCATCATGAAGCTTCATGCAGAAATTGGAAATAAGTAAGCAATATATTTCTTTTTAGTCGATTTTAATTTATTTTTTTATATATTTAACTTTAAATATATTATTTTATCTCTAATGAAATTATTTATAACTATACAAATATCTCTAATTTGTTTTATCCCTTGATCAAGTGCGACTTGCTTTATATATTGAACTGCCCCCCCCCCCCCCTCCTCCTTTTTTTCCTTACAAAATAATAATGTAAATTTTGTTTACTTTATTGAAGATGGTCAGCGATTGCTATTCACTTACCAGGAAGATCAGACAATGAAATTAAAAATCATTGGCACACATCTCTCAAGAAAAGATCAAAACATGAATTAACATGCAATGGAAAAAAGAGAGAGGCAAATGATGTCAATAAAAAAAGTGATGAAGACCAAAATATTACACCAAATGAATCATGTAGTGAAGTTTCTTCTTGTGTTACAACTGACCAAAATACGGAAAATATTATGGATGGAGAATGTGAGATAATTCAAGAAGAATTATTTGAAGAATCCATTGGAAATTTTTGGACAGAACCATTTTTAATAGATAGTTTTACAAGTACCACTAGTAGTAGTGAATTTTGTGTGCCTTTAGAAGTTGAGTATGGACTATTTGTATCTCCATTTTCTCCTATTATGTGTTATGATGAATTTATATGCTCATAATTATTAAAGAATTTAATTTTGAGATGGTTAGAATTTGTGAAAAGAAAATTTAATAGAGAGGTGGTAATTAATAAGTTGGTAACTATTTGATGCTTCCTCTTCTATTGAAATTGATTGTACTTATATAGTCAATCTATTTTATGTGGGTTGGGTAAAAAAAATTTGATCAAGTTTAATTTAATTTTTTAAATAGTATTTTTCTTAAAAAGATAATTGGAGTTGTCGGGTCATTAAATAGGTATAAGAAATTATATTAATTTCAACTAAAATGACCCTGAAAGCTAAATAGATAAAGTTAAATAATTTTTAAAAAATAAAATAATTTAATTGATTAATTATTAAAAATAGAGTGACGATTCAAGCATTCATAATTCAACTCATCGAATAAAATTCTATCACAATCCCTCTTTTCTTTAGAATTATAAGAAGAGTTGTTCCAGTACTAATAGTCCAACTGTTGATGTGAAGCTTTTAATTGATTTGATTGCATAAATATTTTTCATATAATAAGAAACCGTTTCACAATTTAAAAAATAAAAAATTGCGATGAATTTTAAAAAGAAAATCAATTTCCTATGAATTTTTAATGACAAAGTTCATAGCTATTTTTTTCGGTTCAATAAATAGATGGATTATTTTATTTCATTATACCAACAAAAAAAAAGATGAATTCTGAAATGAAAATTTGAAAATAAATTTATTCCATGTTTGATTAAAGATATCAGCTTAAAACTGTAAAATATATTATTCTTATATCAAACATTTCAGATAATTTATCATATATAAAATATAGAACAAATTATCTTAATTTTAATCCCAAAATTATCATGCTAAAATATTCTGATTTTGAATCAAACCTTTGTTTATGATAATTGATAATATCCTTCGCATGTTGAAATCTTTGTCCACTAGATGTAAGGTTAGGTGTAATATCGTAATTCGTATGCGGTTAAAAATAATGAAAGTAATAAATTGAAAGAATATATAAATATTAATCAAATAATTTAAAACGACGCATATAAAATTATGGGATAAATGAGAAAATAAATCTTGAATTCCTCATTTTGAGTTTTAACAAAATAATACTCATAAAGGATAAATTTAAAATATGTTGAGTTTATTTTAGTGAGTCGATTAAATAATCATACTAATAAATTTATTTTTTAATACTTAACATTTTATTTAGCAAAAGTATGATTTAGGACGGACCCCAATGTCCAAATCAATCTAAGTATATACATTAACTGTCATTAACGACTAATATAATTAAAGGATATAGTCTAAGAAATAAAAAAAATTTATCTAAGAGCACCTATTTAAATTAACTTATTATAAGTCAAAATGATGTTTACACACTTTTATAGTAGTTATAAAATTAAAAAGTATTTTTAAGCAGATTTACGTCTTTTTTCTTCTTTTTTTTTAAAAATGTCTTCATGTTGCTTTCTTGTTACATGTGATAAACACAGGATGCTAATGTTCATCGATATATGCTTGATTTGATTTTTCTCACACATATTATTCATAGTCCATGTCATTTCTCTATTATATTCATATAGTTGTCTAGAAATATCTTGTCATTTTAATAAAATTGGCGCCCAAATAAGAATAGAAAAGGAACTAGTAAACATGGGCAGCTCAATAAATATGGTAATCGATAGTAAAATTTCAATAATGCGCCTTAAATTTTGTTTTTAAAAATTATATATAATTTCATTGAAAGGTCTATTTTTCTCATATATGTGAAGTTGTTAAAAATAATTCTAATCAATTTCTTCTAATAATTAGTTTCATTTCTTTTAATCTCTCTTGAAACATATTTTCCAGTTTTATTGGCCATTGATAATTTATTAACGACTCCTTGAGATTGCAATTAAATTTCAATTTCTCTCTCTTTTATTTTTGAAGTTTTGGATAATCACAATAAATCAGTTATATTCAATTTTGATTTGAAATAATCATAATTTTAGTTGGCATATTTAATGTAGTTATAATAAATAACTTAAAGGACAAAATATTCAAATTTTAGATTCAAAATAATAAAAAGATAAAATAACGTAATCTGATTCAATAAATTTATAATTTGATGTCACTTTTCGCTCTTTCAAGATGTTTGATGCAATGCTTGAAAATATAATTAAAAAAATTAAAAAAGTTTGACAATTTACTCTATGCTCTCATATTTTTTTAGAATTGTTCATGAGATTTGGAGAAAATTAAATACATATAAAAATCTAAAAAGGAAATACATGTTATTCGTAGAGAAATGCAAAGATAAATACACATTATTCACAGACAAAAACGAGTTGTTCAGATGATAAACACTATCAATTTTAAACTTAAGTTGTGAATTAATTTGAATCATCAAAAAGAGTTAAGTTAAGAGCTTCTAGGGTACGGCGAGGGGGGCGGTGGGGAGAGGGGGGAATAATAATAATAATAATAATAATAATAATAATAATACCTCATTAATGATTTGTGAATTTCCAAAAAGACGGCTATTCTACAACCTCGTTGCTAGTCCCATGATCAAGATTGTCAAGGTCAATTGTTTCTTTTCTAGAATCCTACATTAACTGTTCTATAGAGTAGTCCTTGAAGAAGTCATGTCCATGAATTATTGGTAAGGAGTGACATCAATGTTTCAAAATTTAGTGGTGTCATGTGATGTTGCTTTGTCGGATATTTTTTTATTAAATATATAGAATACTACTATTCATAAATTGATATATACAGAGAAAATGACATGACATATTATTGTGCATCGCCATGATTTGATTCTTGGCGAGAGGTTTGAACTTCAATCTAAGCATAATTTTTTTGGCAAATATAATTTGTGATTTAAAATTGTAGTTAAGTAATATCGAAATCCAGTGGAAATTAATATTTGGACAGAACCATTTTTACTAGATAATTTTAGTACAACTAGTAGTGAACTTTTTGTGCGTAACAGAATTTGAGCATGAACTATTTGTATGTGTATATATATACTAGTAAGGGGCCCAAAATAACTAATAGTATTTCACACAGCTTGAACTTTTGGCTCTTGGTTAACTGTGACACTGGTAATCCTGCCCTGTAAATTTTGCTGGAAGAAAGTGTTTCTTTAGCGGTCACAAAGGAAATACTGCAGATATGTAGATCTTAAAATGCATATATCTAATAAAGGAAAAACATAAAGGTGCATGGCTATTTGGTTATTCAACGACAAGTCACTAAATAAGTTTACACACACACACACACACACACACACACACACAAAAAGTACCTGTTTGATTGAAATCTAACCCTGAAAATCATCATGCAAACTTCAAAGGTAATAATCCAAGAAGAGTTGTAAACACTTTTCCTAATGATATGCTATGTGGAGTAGAAATTAAACAAGATGGACATGGGCGAGAGACAGGATTCACAAGAAATTTAAAAAAAAGCATAAAATCAACAAATTATCAGAAATAACTATGTACATAATACACATATATGTGTTTGAGGTGCTTATTCAAGTGCTCTGCTGCAGACTCGGCAGTTTTAGCTCCTCCATGTCGATCAAGTACACCAAAAATATCTTAAGATTCATATTGAAAT
Source organism: Solanum commersonii (assembly GCA_029007595.1). NCBI lineage: Eukaryota > Viridiplantae > Streptophyta > Magnoliopsida > Solanales > Solanaceae > Solanum > Solanum commersonii. The sequence continues at coordinate 2,198,475 of JAJTWQ010000033.1, forward strand.
ACTACTCTTTTCATTGAAGATTTATTGATCTAGAGGAGTTTATGGTATGCACAAGGTCCAAGGAAGGATCGAAACAAATGTAATGGGAACAGGGAAAGCACACAAAAACTAAAACCCACAATCCCAACCAAATCCCACACTACATCAACTTGTCATTTATTGAGGAATAAACAAGGACCAAAACAACATTTGCGTCCTAAAATTAAGGTACATAGATCGACAAAGGAGTAACTTAAGGTGTATTCGGTACATAATGATTTTAAAATAATCTTTTTTTGTATACATACCTAACGCAAAAGAATAAGTAAGAAAACTGATAAATGGAGTAAAACGTTATACGTTCCTACGGACACGCATTTGTTGAGACTTTATTGACGAAGGTACATATGTGAAATAAAAACCAAGTTGAATTATACACCTCTACATGATTTCATGGACCATGGTGAACATAAAAAATGTTAAAACTTTTTCAATCTTGTAGCTTCATGTTTGATAAGTTTGAAAATAATATAAGAAAATCAACTTACATACCCTCCAGCTTCATGTATGATAAGTTTGTTCTTCTGTACGTGATAGTTTATTTCTTCGCAAGCTTTTTGTCGCCGTTCGAAATACTAAATTTATTGTTGATTCCACTAACTGCAAACAGTAATGGAATTTCAATAATTATTTGTAGCATCACAACCAACAATACTAAAGCATATAAAAATTCACATTCTTGAAGAACTCTCAAAAGATGTCTATTGCACAATACCTCCAAGTTAAAATCTCAGATAGATAAGGTAAAGGAACTGAAAATTTAATAAACCAAAAAATTGTTGGATACAAACAAATTAAAGAAGGATTGCAAAATAAAATCGCTGAAGTAGAGTTAGGGAAAACACCATTGTAGAGTATGCTACAAATTAAAGAAGGATGGCAAAATAAAGTCGCTCAAGCAGAGTTAGGGAACATAACTGAAAACACCATTGTAAAGTATGCTTACATAAGATAGTAGGCAGTTGTAAACTCCATCGAATTGAGAACAAGAACAGATGTAGCGTTTGGAGACGAAGGGTGTTACATAGCACAGAAACGGAATTGGAGAGAATAGAGCAGGTGTTTGGCCGTGCTGCAAGTGCACATGGAAATGAATGCTGAAATGTCCCAAATGCCCTTCGAATTCAATGTTATTTTCAGGGAAGCACACGCATTGACGGAGAGGTGTGTGTTATTCCCCTTTCTTATATAGTACTCCTAATATATATGTTATATGATGAATTATAGGTAGTGAACCTTTTGAAGGATTTTGAGATGGTTAGAATTGGTGAAAGGAACCACCAATGATTGTGGTGGAGTAATAAGTACTCTTTCATTCTTAATCAAGAGGTCATGGGTTCGAGCCCCCTGGGGTATGGAGTCGTATTTGTTAGGGAGCACTTTACCCTAAATGTGGGACTTTTCGACGCGAATTCGGATTTAGTCGAACTCCAATATGGGTACCGGACACTGAGTGAGAAAAAAAAAAAATTTGTGAAAGGAAATTTATTAATTCTACTTTATCCTTTCCAATTCTTACTAGTTATATATATATATATAGTGCGAGTCAGAGTGACATATATAGTTTTCATATGTTTGGAATTAAATTTTAAAACTATGAGTTCCTAGCAAAATGGAAATAGTACAAGTAGGTAGGGGTAAGATTTTTGTATACATCAATATATTCATTAAGGCAAATTACATAAATCACATACTTTTAAGGTAAAATTATAATCTATTCCTTAAAAGTTTATAATTACAGAAATCCCTCAAACGGATACAATAATATAAGCGCTGATACATTAATCTGATGCGCGAGATACATTAATCGTTAAGTAAGATACATTACATTTTATACATGATACAGTAATCTGATGCGCGAGATACACTAATCTGATGCGCTGATACATTAATCTGATGCGCGAGATACACTAATCTGATGCGTGAAAATGAGGGATTTTGGAGATTCGTAAACCCTTATAGGGGATAATGGTAATAAGTAAACTAAAAGGTGGGATTTCTGTAATTAATCCTATTTAAATTTCACTTGCAAAACTACATTGAATATGTTGTTATTGTTGATTTCATACCAAAATATTTTGGTTTTGGACCATTTTCTCAAATTCTGTGAATACTATTGGCATTGAGAATTTATATAGTTGTGTAACAATTCGGTTCCTCTTTTTGAGTATTGTGTTTTGAACTTGTATATGACTTATTGGTCCATATGGTTCGAGTTGATAAAATCAAACACTTAATAATATCAAGGACATTATATATTGAGTATAGTTTAACGATTTGGAATAAATAGACCACACTAATAAATTTTGATTTGTTAATCATAACTCTCAATTCATTATTTTGATATGATCTTATATATATAAAATTAATAAGATTCATTCATTGTCAAAGACATGAAGAAGCAGATGAACAATCAACAATGATACATTCACTGAAATAAAGTGAAAACAAAAGGATATATACATCCAATAACATGCATAAATGGTACATATATCAAAAGTCTATTTCTGATACATACAAGGTGCATACACTAAAAAAAAGAAGAGAGAAAATGGTCAAAAATCCCTCCAACCTATGGTCGGATTTCCAACTACACACTCATACTTCACGGGGGTCCTATTACCCCTCAGAACTATTTTATAAGGAAATAAATTTCACCCCAAAATGACATAGTTACTCATGTGTATTGTGGTGTAACACACGCACATGCCATGTCAGCGCCATGTCAATGCCACCCAATAAATATAATAAATGAATTATTTTTCTTTTTTTTTTCTAATTATTATATGCCCCATTAGAAACCCTCCATTATCATTAAGAACATCACCATTATCAAACTAACTTCTCATCCATTGACCACTACAACAAATTCGATTATCGGGACAGATAATTTCGTCATTTATAAATCATATTTCGTCACTAAAATTTTTGTGAGACGAAAAATAATTCGTCACTCCGTCGTCACTAAATGTGTCTCTAAAAGTATACAAAGACGATTTAGTGCTTCGTCGCAAAAAGTATTATATTAACTACAAAAAGAAAAATCGTCCCCAAATGCTTAAACATTTGTGACATTCATTTGTCATAAAAAGTATATTTTTTGTAGATAATAGTATGTTTTGTCACTAGAAAGGTTATTACTACCGATAAAATTATATCGTCGCTAATGACTATATTTTATATACCAAAAATTATTTTGTTATTAAATGTATTAATTAGGGACAATTTTATTATTATAAAAAAGATTAATTTTCCTATTATCCTCCCCCCACCCCCACCCCCCATCTCATATTTATTTTAAAATCCTCCCTAGGAACTCCCACATCATGCTTTCTTGGGGATTCGAACTCACAACCTTAAGGTTGGAAGTGAGGAGTGCTTACCATTAGATCAACTCTCTCTTGTCCCTCATTTTTAATTTATTTTCTACTTCATTCACTTCTTTAAAATTTAACTTTTGTAGATATAATATATTATATCATTATTTATACACATACACAAGTGCATGAAATTCACCACCAACAATTCATTCAAATGTAGATTATATTTTAATTAAACTATATATTTTTTAACATATTTTTAAATATATTAAGTAATATTCTGTAATTTTATTCAGTTATTTTTATAAATTTTAAAAATTATAGAGTACAATTATAAATTTAAATAAAATTGAACTTTCGATTTTATTTAAAAAATTGAATAATCGATTCAATTCGGTCAGTAAATCAATTGTTTTGTAAAAAAAAAAACATTGATACCTATAGCTATAGTACTTCATCATAATATATTTGAAATCCTAGGTTGTTCATTTCTTTCATTTGTGCTTTCATTTTTTTAGTTTATTTCGATTTTCACACTAATGGAAAAGTTAATAGAAATTCATGAAATATTTCGCACCTTTGCAAAGTCTAAGTTTGCAAGTCGATGTTATCTCTGTATAGTTGATCTACGTGCATTTGTGGAATTACTATTAAATAACTACATATTTTTAGACAAAAGCAAATACATCGACTTAGTCTATACAGTTTACCAATCACAAATCAATTGACACGCACAAATTAGCACCAAGACTTGAGAAATTATTTTTTCTATCGTCTTTTATCGATGAAAGTATATCAAATAAAAAACAAAAATGTTAAACCAACAAATATTAGTGATCTAGTGGCAGAATCGTACCCCACTCACGATACTTATAACCTAAATTGTATTTTTGAAATGATGCATAATTGTGTAATTTAAGAAAATTCATGAATTGAACTTTTTCATGTTTACAAAATGGACCGAATTCGTTGGTTTTAATATTTTCTCTCGCCAATTAACGAAAGGACTCTGTCTATTTCTTATGAAGCACTTATATTATTCTTTTTGTAAGTTGTCACTTGTAATTATGAACAATTGTAGCAAAAAAAAATTGTATTTAGCTATGAATTTTTTTCGTAGAAAATAGTTGAATTATTCACTACAAATTTTAAGTCGTCGCTATTTAACACCTTACATATTTTGTGACAATTTTTTTGTTGTCTTGAATCACATTGATTAGAGACAATAAAATCTTTGTCACCAATTATTTATACTATTAGTGACGAAAATAAATATCATAATTAAAGCTAAATTCTTATAGATAAAACTTATAATATTTAACTACGAATTCTAATTTGTCGATATTGTAACAACATATTTTTTTAGATGAAATTTTTTTGGGTAAAAAAATCAATAAATTTTAAGACAAAAAATAATTTGTCATGAATTAGATACATTATTAGTGACGAAATAATGTGTCACCGATAACTTTAAATTCGTGACTAACATTACTTAACAAATGGCGCCAATTAATTTTTTGGTGGGAAACTTTAGTAGACGAAACTTTGCTACGGATTTTTTGTTTCGTCACTAAAGTATGTGTCTCATATATTTAAGCACGAAAAGTAAATTTTGTCACTAAAAGCGAACAATTAGTGACGAATTTGATGTCATAGCTAATAATTTCGTAGCTATATATCATATTTGTTGTAGTGGACATTCCGGCAAGAGAAAAGACTGTAAATCTTTTCCGACGAGTAAAAGTTTCTATGACCAATATATTTATCCTATTCCCCACAATTTCTCTCAAAGTTCATTGTTACACATTTTACTCATGTTGGGGGTTTATGAAGGGATATACCCAAAGTAGTATATGGGCATGCCATAAATTTTGAATTCAATTTCTTTCTTTTCTTAATGTTGGTGAAAGTAGCAAACCAAATTAAAACATTGAAATTAATCCAATTGAAAAAAATTATGATCCAATTGAATTTTTTATGCCCCATTTCTAAAATACCTCAATTTGTGGTTAAATTCAAGAATGTGAAATTAGAATTAACGTTTCAGAGAAAAGCTTGTGAAGGTGTTGGAAATTGAAAATTCTATGTTTGTTTGAAATGGTTCTGATAAAAAAATTGAATTTTGAGTTCTTTATTTTATTACTTTGATTTGGGAGTAATAACTAAATTTGTTTAAAAGTTCTTTGGTTATGTAAGAGACGGTTAATATGTAAAATTCCTGAAGATATTTGTAGAGATTTGTGATGAAAAATAAAAATAAAGCAAAAATGTGTAAAAGAAGAAGAGGTGTAGGGTGAGTGTGAAGAAGAAGAAGTGTGGGGCAGTTGAGTTGGGGTGGGGTGGGGGAGATTATTTTAATTTAATTAGAAAGAGAAAGAAAATAAAAAAAAATATGAAATAAACATAAAAGCAGCCCTATTTATTCTATTTTCACTCTCTTTGAGAGAGTGAAATACATTTTCTCAGCCAACTCAGCATTCAGGGTTTATTTATTCTATTTTAAAACAGTTCATGGGGTGATAGGACCCCCGTAAAGTTTAAGTATGTAGTTGAGAATCCGGTAATAGGTTGGGGGGATTTGACCATTTTACAAGTGCATGTTGCATCTATATAAAGTATATATATATATATGTTGTGTGCATATTTGTTATATTTGTGGTGTTTTGTGGTGATGATTGTAAAGTGTATTATATGTATTGATACAATTCATACAAAATGATAATACAATGTATTTTACTTGCGCATAACTATAATGTATCCAATGATATTGTTTGTGTTAATATAATTAGATTGAACGAATTGATACAATGTATCTAGCGAAATATTATGTGTTGATACAATCAAATTGAACGGACTGATACAACTCCAAAACAGTCGCTAGTGAACAGATTCAACTTCAAACCAGTATTTACCAATCATAATTAGACAACTTTTAGCTACTAATAATAATTATGCTCCAAACAAAATTTTACCCGATTACACAAACATCCTTATCATATTTATTAAGTCTCCCTATAGTTGAAATTATTATATTTTGTCTCACTAATAAATAATTTTATACCAAATTTCAAGTCAGATACACCTAGATACATATTTTTTTTACTACCAGATACACTGAAATAGGAAGAGAGGTGAACGAGAACAGGAGAAAGGCGAGCGAGATTTGTCTACGTATTCCAGATACGCGATTGAGATAGTAGAGTGGCAAGCGATATTTGCCTATATATCCCAAATATACATATAAATTCACTTGGATATAGTGTATCTAGAACAAATTACACCTAATTTTAACCTCATATATCCCAAGATACATGTATCTGAACGTATCTAAACATACCAAAATCTGGTAAGCTTCGTAATGTTATAAACTAGTGTATATCTAAGTAATTATCTCTTAAACTAATGAAATTTCTATAAGTTTACCATTTTAAAAATCAAATGCAATTTAAGCTACTAAGACACAAACCAAAAAAGGCCCATTTCCAAAATTTTATACTTATTATACAAGAATGGTTTTAAAGTTAATTTATGAGCCCAACTAGACCCAAACAACTCATTTGTTGGATATGAAATGTAAAGTGGACAATTCATAATCCACCAATAGAAAATAGAAACAATTGAAAAAAGGCTATTATCCAAATGTGTGGCTCTACTAGTTACTTGCCTTATCTAGTCATTGAGTGACTCTCATCATCTTTCTAGTAATCTATTTTTTTTTCTACATTACAAGAATAACATCCATCCACTTCATCTCTTCTCAACACACACATTAACATGGCTTCTTCCACTCTTTCTCATGTAACTCCTTCTCAGGTAATGCGCGGAGCTAGTTAGGATAACATCCATCGAAAAATTATAATGTATATATATATATATATATATAATATTAGAAATTACTTGTTATGTGTATATAGTTTTTAGTGAAAATTCTGACTCAGCGACTGTAACAGTTTTTTGTTATAATTTTCAGCTATGCTCAAGCAAAAGTGGTGTTTCATCGGTTTCACAAGCGTTGCTTGTGAAGCCGATGAAGATTAATGGTTATGGAATGGGAAAGGAAAAGAGGATGAAAGTGAAATGTATGGCTGCTAGTATTCCAGCAGATGATAGAGTGCCTGATATGGAAAAAAGGAATCTCTTGAATTTGCTTTTATTGGGTGCACTTGCACTACCAACTGGTGGAATGCTTGTACCTTATGCTACTTTCTTTGCACCTCCTGGGTTAGTTCTTTCTTCCTTTCCTCATATTGATGTATTAATTTTTGTATAAGTTATACAATGTTTGATAGCTAATTAAGAAGTAAGTTGTGTGGGACAGAAGAAAATAGAATAATTATAACTACTACATAACTAGTGTTACTGAACGAGTATTACAGGTGATGTGGGCATATAAAGGAACCTATAATTATATGGAGAATAAATCGGATGATTGGTATAATAAGTTATAATGAAGTCTGTGACAAGCTTTAATAGTGCGAGAGCATACTTTTATTTACTTAATTATATGTTCGCAAGCTCTTGATAGTTTAAAGTTTGTTCTTGTTGATAAGGTTTTTTCTTCAATTAGTTGTAATTTTGTTGATGTCAATTCGATTAGTTGTAATTTGTTTAAAAGCACCTAAAATAAGTCAATCCAAATAGGCTCTAGCTATGTTAATTTTTTTTCAATTCTAAGTCGATATGGACATATAGACAAATGTAATGCCATGGAAACTTGATATCTTAACAATTCCTTTGTAACTCACTAAAGATAAAGGAAGAAACAGAGTGTTATAGCAAGAATTATTGGTATGCTATTGCTTTTCTATATCACTAGACGGACTTGATCAATCTATCTGTCTATCTATCCATCTCATACGAGGCATTGTTGTTACGTTTGTGTAACTAACCATGACTTGTGATTTGTCGTTCTATTTGGAGTTGATCAACAGCTCAGGAGGTGGTAGTGGTGGTACCATTGCCAAAGATGCTAATGGCAATGATGTTGTTGTGACTGAATGGCTCAAAACTCATGCACCTGGAACTCGAACCCTCACACAAGGACTAAAGGTACTCGTACATTTTCGTTCAGTGTCATAATTTCTTCGTAAATTCAGTGTTAACTTGATGATATTTTAGGGAGATCCTACTTACCTTGTTGTGGAGAATGATGGAACACTCGCGACCTATGGTATCAATGCCGTGTGCACTCACCTTGGTTGTGTCGTGCCGTGGAATACTGCTGAGAACAAGTTCATTTGCCCTTGCCATGGATCTCAGTACAACAATCAAGGAAAAGTTGTTAGAGGACCTGCTCCTTTGGTAAGTTTAAAACCCCTGTTTTAAATGCTCTACTACTTGTCTTCATATTTTTCTTATCAATTAGCCTTTTGCCTTTTGGCTTCGAGGCGAGTTTAGGGCGGGTTCTGTCGATTCAACTGAACACATTGTTTCTAGCTCGAACAATTTATAAGAATATATACATACATTAAAATCACGCTCATTCTAAATTCACTGATTTTGGATTCAGAATTTGCCTCTTGATCAACAACCTGGTTAAAAACACTATTATTAATAACACATGCTATGGTTACACCCCATAAGTAGGGTTGGATCTAGGATATAAACTTTACAAGTTCAACCTTTAGAAAGATTTTTACCATTGAATTCATGTATTTTTATAGTTGTACATTCATATCTACTTGTTTGCAACAAATTTTAAATGTATAGAAAATAGATCAATCAGAAATAAGATCCGAAGAAACAAGAATATTATTGGTAAAACAAAATGAGTGCAATTTTATTTCTCCCTTGATTCTTCTCTGGATTTTCTCCGTAATTCGAGGGTTGTTAGCAGCGTATTTCTCGAATTAAAGATGAAAGAATTTGTGAATCTTCTTGAAGTATTTGATTATCAGAATGACATATTTTGATCTCTTTATGAATACTTCAAGAGTTGACAGGATATTCAAGATGCCACTTTAAGGAACTATAATGTCCTTTATATAGACATAAGTTAGGGTTTAGAGTAGAGTAGAGTAGCCTCAAAGAATCCTACCTGGAATCAAATACATTTTGTAGAGTTCCAATTAAAATTAAACACGTGAGTTTCACAAAATTTCAATGTCTACACTATTATTCTTTTACTATTTTTGTGGATGTTTACTCATAAATTTATGTTCGATCTCGAAAGTACTAGGTTCAAATGGACCGGGATACTAACATTGTGTTTTTTTTTTGTTGGCACAGTCCTTGGCATTGGCTCATGCAGACATTGATGATGGGAAGGTGGTGTTTGTTCCATGGGTTGAAACAGACTTCAGAACTGGTGATGCTCCATGGTGGGCTTAGAAATCCCATCCAGCTTTTATTATTATTAGTATATATATATTCTCTTGTATCTTTGTTACATAGAAGCTTATTCCCCTTGTTATAAAAGAAAAAAAAATGTAACTATTGAAACATTACCCATGCAGTCCCAAAATAACATTTCTCATTTGGGATACAGTTCTTTTTGTAATTGTTTATCATCATTTCATTTTTATTTTATAACGAAGGTGTTTGAATCAGGTTACACACATATTAGTTAATTTCACTAGATATTTACTATCTTACCCTAGTTTAGGTATTAGATAACTTAGCTCACCAAAGCTTTGAGCAGATGGAAAGAAATTTCTTAATATATTTTTCTTATCTTCATTAAGATTTAAACGAATTTATGATTTCCCCACTATACAATCACACTATGTCATGCCCTTGAGGGTTTGTTTACCATTTTATTTACATTACTCTACTTTCATTAAGAGTAAATAGACAAACATAATAACAACTTTCTTAGATGGTTGTTATCTATCGTTTCATAACATCTCGTATTATATTAGACTATATTATTTTAATAAATTTAACATTTGAATCGATTGTATTGTCTTCTATCATCTCATAATGTCATGTACTTTTTTTTTCTTTTTTTTTTTGGAATTGGAAGGATTTTATTTATTTAATATATAGTAGGTTCATCCATACAAAAAGGAACTGATCTAAACGATATAGTTCCATTCACATCTCCTTCAAGAGCTTTTAAAGTAAAGGAAGGAGATGCTTCAAAAACAAACAACTTGTTCATATGCATATTTGGATCCATAGTCTAGTCTTCCTTCAATATTCCGCTAATATGTCTGCTACTGAGTTCGCCTATCTCATTATATAATTTATTGTTGATCCTCCCATCAGTAGGAGCATTGACCTGGAATCCGAATAAATGTGTGAGTGTATTGGTTTAGAACTTTCTAAGGTGTTAAGTAATACCTGAGAGTCGGTCTCCACGAGCAAATGGTTAATGTTTATTTTCTATGCTAGATTCAAACCATGGAGCAAAGCTAGTAGTTCCGCATGATGGGCATTAACGACTTTTACTTTGCAAGAAAATCCTACAATCCAACTGCCTAGATGGTCCCTTATAACTCCACCGGTTCTACCCATTTTTGAGTTTTGATCAAAAGAACCGTCAATATTTAGTTTAAGTGTCACGCCCCGAGCCTACACCCTGGGCGGGACCGGCACTCGGAGACCATTGCTGGCCCCAAGCGAACCCTTGGCCTGGCTTTCTTAACTCAGCGGAAACTTAACTCAATAGCTTAACTCAAAGAAATGAAAGGTTATGAAATAACCAACTGATAAAACTGGCCAAAAAGGCAACTCAAGTCTCAAAATAGAATATTATATATATACAGAAGAGAGACTCAAAACTAAGCGGCTGATCGTCATGAAGCCTCTAAACATACTAAGATGGATGTTGGGATGGACCGCAACATCCTAATAAAACAAAACTCGAACACAAAATACTTGAGTCCTCCGGAATGCAAGAAGGCTCACCAATGACTCGGGAGTGCTTAATCGGATCAACGACGCGCGGGATGCCGATCCTGGGGGTACTCTGTATCCGCATCATAAGACGATGCAGCCAACCGGCATCGCACATGGAATGTACGAGTATGCGAGCTGGAAAGCTAAACCAACACTTAAGCTTGAACAGAGTAGAAAGGAACTCTTACCTTGGCTCTGTGCAACTCATGAATAACTGAACTCAACATATATATAAAGCAGTATAACCCATGCAATATATATAAGGCTTGTAAAGCAGTATAAACAACTCAGCTCGTTAATGATAAAACAATAACAAAAGCAACTTCACTTATATAAAAGTAATATAACTTTAGTGGGAGCTTCTTTAACCGACAACCACCACTATGAGCCCTAGTGATGATACAACGCTTTACCTCGCGTTGTCAAGGACCATCCTATACCTTGCCGTGATATAGGAAGCTAACTTTACTTAGTGGATCCACTAGCTTAACTTTCGTGATCATCTAAAAAGTATGATCCGAGAAATCCCATGTTGGCGCATGGTTCTTATGGAGAGTTAAGTTATATGGACTCGTGTCTCCAATTCGGTGCTCAATACTACTCCCAAAATACTTTGGCTCATAAGTGTTTAAAAACAAACTTCTTTCTTTAGTTGAGATAATTACTCAAAACTTAGCCCAAAGGCTCTTTTGGAAATCATGTTTCCCCCTCTTACTCAATGTAAAAACGTTTACAAACTTCTTTGGGAATACTTAGTTCCCTAATAGCTTTTGGAGAAAAGAACTCAACTTTGAACTCTTGACTTAACTCGACTTGAAACTCTATACTCTTTCACTTGACTTGGAAACTAACTTTCCTTGAATTGGAATTATGAATTCAAGGTGTTTGATCACACGTTATGGACGAGTTCTTGACGTTTAGACGTACATTGGAGTGTCGGAAACAACCGTGAAGCATAGGTGTAATAACTAGGAACATGAGAAAGTGAGAAAAGAATGGAGGAACTTGGCTGAGACTTCAAACTTCTGGTGACACAAATGGCACCTACGGACCGTAGATGGACTTACGGTCCGTACTGTTGGTCCGTCGTTCATGTCAGAGAATTTTCCCCCAAGAACTCAGTCTGAAGAATTGGTTAAGTGTTGACCTACGGTCGGGACTTACGGTCCGTAGGTCCACTTACGGACCGTAGGTCGACACACCAAAGTACCTAGCTTCTGTCCCAATCGACGGTTGACCAGTACGGACCGTTAATCGAGCTACGGTCCGTAGGTCGTAACCGTAGATGGAAACGCTGTCAAATTTCTGAGAATTTCTGGTGAAGTCCACTTCAAAAGACATAGCTTTTTGAATCATAATTCCTTCAACATACACTAGATTTCGGCCCAAAACATAATTCAAAGTCATGTACCGAACTCATTAAAGTTTCCAACAACTCTATCAACAACAATCACAACACCAACCAACAATACCAACCAACAACTTCAACAACATGAACAAATTCTCTCAAAATAAAAGGAGTTGGTGTGTGGGGGAAAGATTACCCATCACTAAGACTCACATACCTTGGTAGGGATCACCCCCGACGAAAATCACAACGATTCCTCTTGCTTGATCTTCCCTTTCTCTTCTTCTTCTTCTTCTCTTCTCTCAAGCCCTAACCTTTTACTCTTTGAAAAGGGAAATAAAACTTGATCAAAATCAGTCCAACAATAACCAAAATAGCTCAAAGAATTAATTAGGGAAAAAGACCAAAATGCCCTTAAAATTTCGGACAAAATCCCTGCCAACTGCCCAACTTCCAACGGGCATATCTCACTCATGAAAACTTGGAATCGCGTAAAATCAGTGGCGTTGGAAAGATCATTCCACGAGCTTCGCAACCATAACCGGAACTACTCCTAAATCATCCTGAGCTAGGAGTTATGACTACTCAAAGTTGGCCAAAAACTCACTTTTTCCCACACTTGGCCAAATTTCCAGATTTTTAAAAAATTTCCAAAAAGGTTATTTCCAATGTCAACCTTCTTCTTATTCGTTTTAAATTGTCGGATGTTACATTAAGCATTCCTTCAGGTGGCCAGTGCCATGCTACAGGTGGCCGGTGCCATGCTACAGGGGTCATAAATCGAGGTACCTTCTTTGGTTGGGAGTGAACTAAATGGTAGTACTCTATTGCCTGGAACGAGATATTTTGTAGAGTACTGGGCAGTCTATTAATGTTTTGATTTTTAAAGAGCTTATTGTTTCTATTCTTCCAGATATTCCAAAGAATTATCGGGACTAGGCAAGTCGTGGGCACTATCTGCGAGTTTCCTAGAGAAGTGTACTGCCTTGATGAGCATAATTTTTGAATTTCTTTGTGAAAATTTGGTCCAGTGATGATAATGCCATACTTATTCCATATATGTTTTGCATCTGGACACTCCATAAAAATATGAGTTGCATTTTCTTCTTCATTTGTGCAAGAGTAGCAAGTTTTATATCTTATTATGTTCCTATTATACAAAGCTAAAGTTGTAGGGAGCTTTTCTAAAGTAAACAACCAAAGAAAAATTTTTACTTTGTTTATAGCTAAGGTTTTTCATACTTAGTTGTAGTTGATGTTCTTATTGATACTAGGATTACAAGTTTCAGATAAATAGATATCGTAAGCCCCTTTGGTGCTAAAGTCTCCATCGTTGCTTGTATTCCAATAGTAATTATCACTTTTTCGGGGAGAGGTTTGGATGTAGGTATTTTGGATTGCCTCACTAATTGTTCTAGGAATCTCGAAGGATAATTTTGATAAGTCCCAGTTATTATTAATGATGAGTTGAGATACTGATGCATTGGAGTCGTTTTTATTTAGAGGGCCTTCGATTACTTTGCACAAAGAGTACGAGGCTTCAATCCAGTTGTCATCCCATATCTGAATTTTATTTCCATTTCCCACATTCCATGATAGTCCCTTGTGGAATAAGGGAAAGGTTTTACTAAGACTTTTCCAAATATATGAGTCGTAGGGATAGTACTTCATCATATTACCTCTTCTCCTCTTATTATATTTGTTTTTTAAAACATTTGCACATAGATGGTCTGAGTTGTTAAGAAGTCTTACAAAGGTACCAAAAAGAAGGTTACAAGGTAAAACTTTTAGGATGAAGGGTAAAAAAACAAGAATATTTTAAGTAATTGTGCAATTACACCAAATCAATTGTTACACAAAATAACAATTTTCATTATTTCATAACAAAAAACATTACAATAAAATACAAGTGTCAATAAACACAAACATTATATTTAAAATAACAATAACCATCAAAACAAGTTGGAAGTAAAAAAGATGATACAAAACACAATATTTTTATATAAGAAAAGAGAGAAAAGTAAAGAGAATCAGCTCAATTTGGACAATTGCTGACTGTTTTTGCTGCTTGAATTTTTCTCAATCTGATGGCAGCAAAGACATAAATCTTGTTGCCCATGTTTTCCAGGCACCTCATATATGCATATCTCCATGACTTTTTCAACATTAGAGTAACCCAAAATAACAGGAAACCTGTATTGAATCCAATTCCCATGCTTATGTAGAACCAAAATTCCTCGAGCCAGTTGTTGTTTTCTCCGTGCTCATCATGAACCTCCTGATTCTTGTTATTACTACTACAGACAATCATGTCGTCAAGTAAATTATCCGAGCAGACTCGTGAGAGTGGGGCTCCGCACAAGTTTGGATTTCCAACATAAGAACTATTCTCAAAGGTTTCAAATTGATTTTCACGTGGAACTTTTCCTGTCAAATTATTGAAAGAAAAATTCACAACCTCAAGAACAGAAAGTTGTATGATATCGGGAGGAAATGTACATGACAGCTTATTCCTGGAAAGATCAAGATATTCCAAATTCTGCATGTTGTGAATGTAACGTGGAATTGTTCCTGTGAAATTATTCCATGATAAATTCAATCCTTTCAGTGCAGTAAGGCTGGTGATTTCCTCGGGAATTTCCCCTGATAAATGATTGTCTGATAGATCAATTCCTATGAAGAACCTGAGAAAAAAGATGTCGTAACTGTTTCCCTTAAAAACTAGCATTCCATGAATCATGTAATCTGCATAGGGTCCATAAGTAAAGGAAGGAGCCTCCTCTTCTCCAGACATGGTGCGGAGATTATCAACACACCTTGGAATGACTCCTGATAGTGCGTTTGAACTAAGGTCCAAACGATACAAGTATTTAAGCTGGCAAATCTCCCTGGGAATAATTCCGTCAAACCTGTTTCTGCTTAATTTAAGAATCTCTAGAGTACTTAAACTCTCCCCTAACCAAATTGGTATCTTTCCAGATAAACTATTTTCAGAAACATCAAGAATTTTTAGTCCACTTACGTTCTCCATAGATGAAGGCAGATTTTTGGAGAAACTGTTGTTTTGCAATTGCAGAAAGAATAGATTAGCAAGATATCCGATGGAATGAGGTATCTCCCCTGATAGATCATTATGGGCTAAATTCAATCCTTGCAAATTCTTCCCATATCTCCAGCAGTCTAAAAGTTGTCCTGATAGAGAATTTGAGGATAGGTCTAGAAGACTCAGAGAGTTATTCATGACAAGCGATTCACATACAGGAGCGATAGTACCGTTAAAGGAATTTCTTGCCAAAATCAGTGTCATCATATTGGGTGAAAAATGAGGCAAAGGATCATGAAAATTGTGTTGTGTCGTAATTTTACTATATTCAGAAAAATCACTTTTTGAAATGTTCTAAGTATAAAACAATTTGAGAAATACTTAGAAAGAGTCGCCACTTAATTTTTTAAAGAAATTAAGAAAACTTATAATTTTCAAAGATTTAAACAGAAAAAATTATTTGAAAATACCAAAGAGGGTTCAGGGTTCAATTTACACTTCGAGAAGGGTTTAAGCATTCGAAATATCCGCTAACATGCGGTTGACCTGCGACTTGACTAAAATATATTTGACTATTTTTAGAAAAATAATTTAACATAAAATATATAATAATTTACACTATTCGATTAAGTTTGAGAAAATAATTAAGTAATGAACCATTTCATTCTATCTTTTTAAAGGAAGAGACCTAAAATGAAAACATTTGAAATAGGGTGCAAGTGATTAATAAAATTAGATTAATTAGAATTTATTTAATTCATTTTAAAATAACTTAAGCCTATTTAATACATTAAAGCATGAAAATTATTTTAAACTAATTGAAGAATAAAAGTTTCGACTAACCTTTTTTGAGGAAATAGCCAAGTAAGTATTTTATAATAATAATTAACATTATTAGACTAACTTTGAGAAAATAGTTAAACAAATAGCAATTTTTATTTTTTTTAAGAAAATAGGACCTTAATTGAAATATTTGAATTGGAGACAAGTAATTAGAATTGGAACTAAATTAGTTGGTTTTTATTTGAGCCATTTTTGGTTTATGAAAAAAAAAAACCTATTTTAAACTAATAAAATAAAGAAGAAAAGTTTTGACGAAAGATTATAAATGACAATACAAAAGTTGATAAAATGAGATTTGTTAGAAACAAAACAACACAAAAAAATAGCTCGTCTTTTGGGGGATCCAACTAAGTTGGTTTACGATTATAAAGTTAGCGTTAAACAACAAACAATAAATAATTATAATTAAATAATTTAAGAGTAACGGAGAGAGGTTGAATTTGGGCCTTTCTTGGGCCAAATTCGTTGGATCTTTTGGGTTTTAACCCAATCCCGTTTTTGGTATACAGCTGATGTATATCAGTGTATATCGGCATGTATATCAGCCCTTTTTGTGTATCTCTTTGCTTCCAAACCCCTGTATCTTGCCTCAGCCCTGTATTTTCGTTTTTTTGGCCACATATTTGCTATACTGAACCTGTATATCAGCGTATAATGTTGTATACAACATGTACACTGCCACTTTCAGACTTTCAAGATCTGGAATTTTAGTTTCCAACCATGTTTGCTACTTTTCATCTGTCCATCATCTTCTCCACTTGACTCGAGAGGAAGAAAAATGAATTTAGGCCCTTATGGCCTACTTCGAAATGCAATGGAGGAGGGAAAGGAGTCCAAATGGACTCAGGAGGGATATTTCACATGAAAAGAACACATGGATAAAAGTTAGCATCTACTCACAAGGATAAGACAAGCAAAAAATGGCCACACAAGATTCGATTGAGCTGACTTCAACCTTAAACGAAGTTCAATTAACAATAACTAATAAGAACAAATTTTATAATACTTAAAGGTAATGAAAGTCATGTAAATTCAGATTTGACAAGGTCAAATTTCAAAGAAAAAAGAAAACCCATTAACTAGTAATGTGTGAACAAATGCAACTTCTCCAGGAAAATCCATTTACTGCCTCAAAACATGTAAAAATATTAAAGGATGAGCCACCACAAGTATTGAAATAATTATTCATTCAAATTAAAATAAATCACGTGAAGGTACAGTAGTAACTTAGCTAAGGTGAAGAGCAAACAATGCCACATAGTTAGCCAACAAAACATCACGCACTTTAATCTAATCAACTTTGTTTAATGAAATCTAACAATGCAAATTTATCATGTCAAAAGGCTAAATGTTGGAGGCTAAGCAAATCCAATCTTTTTAAACAAAGGAAATGAAAACTAGTAGGGACTTTGCTGGATCATTTTAAAGGGAAATGAAAGATAACAGTAAGTAATTAAAGCCAAGCTAGCCTATTTCTCAAGCCAACACGTTGCACACAAGTACAAGTATACATGAACAAATATATAATGCAAAGAGAGGGGCATGAATGGGCAGAGACACCACGTAAATGACTGAAATAGGCGACAAGCTAATATCGGTACAGTCATCTGCATGTTCAGACAAAAGATAAGAGAGCTACTGCTATTTTAACTAGCAATAACATGCCGGAAAATCAATTACTGAACCTCGGAACATCGAACCATTAACAGATACTTATAAGACCCGAACCAAGTTGCGATTTCTATTCTAAGAACGACAACCGACGTTTGAATGCTTTTAATTAATCACTTAAGCTGGCCGAACATGTTCATTGGATGAGTTAAACAGAGATAAGAAAAGAGGGAGACAAATATCCATTCCGAATACATTTCACATTTTTTACAAGGATCCAATCACGAATGACAACACAAATTTTTTAAGCAAGGTCTGAACAAACATAGACGAACCCGACTCATACAAAATTAGAACATATTCAAATCAAACAAGACCCGCGAAACTCATGCTAAATCGACCCCTAAGACTTACAATGGTCTAAGCAACAAAGAAGAGAAAACAACGCATATATGTATCAACTTACGAAAAATCGAGATCACCTATAAAAGGTGATTCTGAATTTTGAGACTGAACCACAACTCTCACAACTCATCAATCGAAATAATAGTGAAATAAGAAGACTCTAATAAGGAGAACATTAATTCAGGAAAGGGGAAAAACACCAAACTTTCAGCGAAACAGAGGCAGACTCCCTGGACTCTTAAGAGAGTTTTCATCGTTGATTCACAGCCAACAGGGGATCGAAAAGCATTTCGGAATAAAATGTTAACATATAAATTGCTCACACAACTGAGCGTCAAACGAGCAACTCATTGCGAGTGAAATAGGTTCAAAGCGAAATAAGTATTACCTTAAAAGGGGCAGCGAACTAAGGTCGAGATGAGCTGGAACGAAGGGGTTTCCACCACCACACGAGGTTCCGACGAGCCTTGCTAAAAGTGAGTAAAAAAAAATGTATTGCTTCTCTTTTACAGCTAGTAACTCTTCTTGTATATATTTTTGTCTGAATACATATATTTCTCAAACTCGATTCTCTCCTCGTTTCCCCAATTTTTCTCCAACTTTTTTTTTCTTAATAGCTGAGGGAGAGAACTATATATAGGAAAAATGGAGAAACTCTGGGGAGGGGGGGTTGAATTCGTTGGAAAATTTCAAAAGAAAAATTTGAATTTTCCTCTGCTCCTTTCGAGATCAACAGTGAAGGGGGATGGGAGAAATAGTGACTTTCGTGAAAAGGGGATGACGAAGTGATCGATGTTGAGACTGCTAGGGTATGGGTTTGCAGAGTAGTTGGATGAGATTTCCGGATTTTACTGAGATATTCTGGGTTGTGTCTGGATGATGAAGAACGGGGTGGGGTCGTCTTCTGCGTGGAAAGGAAGAAGAACAAAGAGTACAGGGGTCGTATGGTGTGATGTATTGTATTATTGATTGAATTGTGTTTCTTTTGTGGGAATGGGTTATTGGGCAGATTGGGATTGTTGCTTGGAATCAAACTTGGGCCACTGAAAAAAATAAAAAAAGAGGCCCAAATCTGGTCTTAATTTGTCAAATTTTGGGCTTAAAGGGGGTTGAAAGATTTGTACAAAAAGTGGTTGAATGAATTGCAAAATTAGCCACCTTAAATTTAAAATTTAGCCAATTTGAGTTAACTAGATGACTTTGGCTAAACATAAATAAGGTGAATTAATATAATTAACTAATGAGCTTCTTAATCTTAATGAAATAAAATAATTAATTTACATATAAACCAAATGACTTAGAATTATAACTATAATTTAAACTAAACTAGAATGAAAAATAAAATCCTTTTGAGATAATTTTTTAATATTCATAAAATATACTAATTATACGTATTTATATAAAACACATATATTATTTTTTTAAAATATAAAAATGATAAAACTAATCAAAAAACTTGAAAACTATATTTTTCGAAATTTTTATAAAACCAATTATTTTAAATCATTTGCAATTGAAGAAGCTTGATGATTAATATACATTGTGGAGGTCAAAATTGGGTGTCAACAAATTGTTGTGACTCAGGTCCAATTTTGTAAGATGAACTCTCTCTGTAAATTCAGGGACTTCTCCTCGGAAATAGTTATGCGAAAGGTCTATGTGATTAACCTTGGCAGAAAAATTCCAGAACCAATCAGGCACTTCTCCTGAGATGTTAACGCGAGAGATATCAATAAATGACAACTCTTTTTGTGTCTGAAGCCACTGAGGAAATTGTGCACCAAGTCCGCAAGACTGCAGACTTATAAAGTCAAGTTGAAAACGAGGCATCCAAATTGCGCTTACATTGAGGATGAATGAGTTGGATGACAAGTCTAACACTCTCAAGTCAGTGAAATTCAAGAAATGTTCTGTAATCGAGTCATTGAAAGAGTTCCAACCAACATTGAGGACAACTAATTGCTTAAGTTGTGTGATGCTTCTTGCTAAAGGACCTTTCATTTGATTATAAGAAATATCCAAGTATTTCAGCTTTGATGGCAGGGTTGGTGGTAAATAGCCCGTAAACGAGTTCCTTGAGAGATTAAGAAAAGAAAGTGAACTCATTTTCTCAAAGGAATGTGAAAGAATGCCTAGGAGAGAGTTCCCAGAAAGATCAAGCACTCTAAGTGAACTCATGTTGCCAAAGGCATTTGGAAGTGAACCGTTCAGCCAACTTCTCGAAAGATTAAGATAAACAAGATCGTGCCATGTGCTGAACAACCAGCTAGGAATCCTAGTATTAAAATAGTTTGATGAAAGATCAAGAATCTGAAGGGATGCAAAATTCACAAAACTCGGAAGCAATTCAGGAAATGTAGTAAGCTGACAAGCAGACAAACGTAATTCTGAAAGACAACTTAACATATTGATGTCATGTAGCCAGTTTTCCGCGCTTCTCATGTTAACACCACTCAAATCAAGAATCTTCATAGAGGAGAGCGGCTGAATCCACTTAAGGCTATTCACACGGAGTGAATAATAACCGCTCAGATCAAGAAACTGCAACCGCGACAGATTGCCAAGATTCTCAGGAATTTCTCCCCTAAAATTCGTTTTAGACAAATTGAGATACTCCAAGTTTTTAAAACTGGAAATAAAATCAGGAATATGTGCCCCCTGGAAATCAATTTGGCTCATGTCCAAGTGTCTTAAATGTGGCAAACCAAGCAAAGAAATCCTAAACTCACCTTGCAAGAATTGCTTTTGCAGATCAAGAGTGATCACGTGCCCGGTTGTGTTATCGCATTCCACACCTTTCCATTGACAGCAATTTCCGTCAAGCCTCCAAGATAACATGTTTCGTGACGGATTCTTGAAGCCCTGGCAGAACTTTATAAGAGCATTTTTTTCACTTTCAATGCAGTGAATTTCACTAGTTTGCACACAAGAAAATCCATATGAAATAATAACAGCAATGAGAAGGGAAAGTATAGCTACACCTTCCATGAGCTATAACGAAAATTATTAGACAAATTTTTTGATGAAGTTATTAAATTTTTATTATTAGAAAGAAAAATATCATGAAGTTTGGTCTTTGTTGACTTGAGTAGTTTACTCTTTACGTGTTTCTCGGGTTCAATAAATTGCATTATTGAAGCTCACATATGAAATTGATCTACTCCCTCCCTCCTTTTTAATTCACCATTTACTTTTTTTTTTAAATCAAATAATATAAACTTTCACTAATATTTTAAGATATATTTTTTATTAGGTATGAGTAAAGATTTCAATTTATAATATTTTTCGTATAATTTTTGAATATTTAAATTCTAATTTTAAAATATCAAATTAATATAAAAGTTGGTTAAAACTTTCGTAAGAACTATTTTGGTATGAATTCGTGAGGTACTAAGTAGGAGGGATGCTAAACAGAGGCCAAGTTAGGTGAGATTCGTGGGTTCAGACAAATCTACTAATTTTTTCGTAGACCTTATATTTATATTAAAAAATTAAATAAATAAATATATATATATATATTAATTTGTGAACCTTCTAACAAAATTGATTGACCGCTCAATAGCTAAAAAAAAGACACAATAGGTGGTGGATTTGAAGTTTGAACCCCACTATTAACAAAAAATTCTTTTTTTTTTTTAAAGGAAGCATGTTTTGCATGTTTTGGTGTGACAGACCGAGTCATGAGTACTTTTGGTAATTTTACCAAAAATGATGTCGATATATGAATGGAAAACAATAAGAGAGAGAACACAAACAATCGAATAAGACGAGAGAAACAAAAAATCTCAAGCAAGACTTGTGATTGTATGAAGACTTGCTTGTGGATATTTTGACTAAGAAAATTTATTATTAATAATATCTTTAAAGGGAAAATAGTATAAATTGAATGGAATTGAATAATTAAATTATAATCTATTATTTAGTTTATTTTAGCTCTTTTTTTAATTTTTATTTTTTGAAACTATAGGGGTTTTATTGATGCTTCATGAAAATGAACAGTACAAACGTATTTGGGCCTATTTGTCCAAATTTTTAAGGAAAAACTACCCAAATTAAAGTTATTAGACAAAATATTTAGTATAAATTATAGGAACCACATATTATAAGTACTAAATAATATCCTATCCCTTCTAGTTTTTTATTTATCAAAAATCTCTTAAAAATGATGTTTGCGGGATACATAGTGTTGTGCACGGGATACATTAGGTTTGATACATTCCACATAGTGGGATATATTAGGTTTGATACATTCTACATAGCGGGATACATAGCGTTGTGCACGGGATACATTAGGTTTGATACATAGTGTTGTGCACTGGATACATAGCGTTTGATACATTCCACATAGCGGGATACATAGGGTTGTGCACGGGATACATTCGGGATACATAGGTAAATAAGGGATTTTTGAAATTTTTGAAATAAGTAGGGATAAATGGATATTAAGGTAAGTAAAGGAGTGTAGTTAAGTAATTTGTCCAAATATGTATTTAAATTAGTCTCGACTTAATATATTTATCTTAATTGGATTCAAGACCAAACTATTTACTCGATTGTCCTCTTATATTATTCATTAAACCATTGCTTCTTCATTTTTATTACCACCAGAGTATATATATACTTTGATTATATTTATATACTATGATCATATCAAGATTTTCTCATTGAAACACTGTTTATTCCTCTTTGATGCCATCAGTGTGTATATATATACACACTCTAATGATACCAATGACTAACTGAGTAATGTTTTCGTTGATATATGACAAATCTTGGAAGAGAGTCACGTGATATGCACGTTATCCCTTGTTGCTTTGGATAAAGACAATTATTTTTGAGAAAAACGATGGTACCCTTGTAATGGATTTGATCATTTTGAGATGACTCATGCAACCTATATTTGCTACATGTAACACAGTCCTTGACCGTACCACGTGCCAAAACATATTTTAGATTAAATAGGAAATTTTTTACCCAGTCCGATTATCAAAACAATATCTTAATTCTTAGGGGTAACTTTTATTAAAATAAATCGTAAAACAAAAGAATGATGTGTACTTTAATTTGTATGGTAGTAGCACTAATTAACTTTCATATCCACCCTCAACTAACCTATTTTGTATTTTCTTAGTCATAATATGCCAACAAGCGACCATACGTCTAATAATGCCATCAACATCCCTATCTTTGTATTGATATATATATATGTGATGATTGAGATATCTTTATTTTAAATTTTTTTATCAAAATTATCGCTTCAGAATTAGGTAGGTTCTAATTTAAATTATAATCGAGCTTCAATACGAATATCAATTATATAACTCAAAGACAGTTAAATTATAGATGTTGAACCTTTTTTAACTTTTTTTTTTTGAAAATTTCATATCCTTCACTGATTAAATACATCTTTACGCACCGTCTTTCCTTTTCCAATATAAATATCCTCTCGTCAATCAAACAATTATATTATCAATTTATCACGTATTTCTTCTACAATATATATCAACATATTAACAATAAACACAAAGCTTACAAAACATGATGATGAATTTGAGCCGTGTTTGGATGGCGGCTAGCTTAGCCGTCGTGAACGGACATTCCGGCCACGGCGAGAAATTGAAGTCCGACGTTGCTGACGTCAGACTATTCGCCGGTGTTCTCGCCGGTTCCGGTGATCATCTCAGAAGAAAATGTTGTTGGGAGAAAAAGCAAACTGATGAGTCCCTACGGCAAGTCATGTACCTTAGTTGTTGGGGATAAGTTTAATTTACTTTTTCCTTGTGTAATTAGTGTTAACTTCTATAAAGTTTGAGTGTTTTTATTTTATTTACACTCTAGTTTGTAATATTACGTATCTTATCAGATTTTGGTGTCTTCAAATATGTCCATATATATACATGATTCTCAAATATATAGAGTCAAATTTAGGTCTAGTTTGTTTTATATACATTATTCAGGTGGATTCACATATATAATCTCACTTGCGTCCCTCGCCTCTCTCCCATCTCACTCGCCGCTCTTTCATGTAATACATCTGAATCACTCCAGATACATACATATACATATATCTAGTGTGATTCGCATGTATTCAAAATACATACGAATCTTGCTCATCTTCTTCCTCAATCACGCTCGCTTCTTTCCTTATTTTTGTGCTATCTGATAGCAAAAATATACATGTATTTAAGTGTGAGATTACATAGAAAAAATTTAATTCGTGATAAAATATGTAATATTTTAAAAGTATAAGTAATAATAGCATATATGATAGTGAAGTATATCTAATTGGATAGTTTTAGCTTAATTTAACTTGGCAGCTGACTTTAATTTAATTGGACAAATTTTGATAGAATTACTAGGTCGCTTTATATATTGTAATCATATGTAATACTAATACATTTTCGAATTAATCTCTCCGGAATAATGTCGTCTGTTTAAATTATACAAACCAATATAGTTATAATTCTTTTCATGTTAATTTAGTTTTAAAAATTATATATTTTAAAATATTGATCAATAACATGATCTTCCGTTAGACATTGACCATTCTTTAACATACCAAGATATGATTATTACTTATCTGCATGCCTAATAAACACACAGCCTTGACATATGAGAACATTTCTGAATCATTTCTAATAAGTAGAGAACGTCGTCGAATTTCTTTGTAAAATGAAACGGATGGAGTTATATAAGCCGGCCTTGTTGCCACAACAATAATTTTGATTTCTAAGTTCATTTTTTTGGTCTTTCCAATGTGAGTTTTAGCCTATAAATATTCACTAATTTCCCCATTTTAAGAGGCTAGAAATTAAGAAAAGCTAAAGCTTTGTAGAAAACATATAGTAGTAATTAATTAAGTTAATTGATCAATTAACAATTATGGGTGGAAGCAGCAACCAAGAAACCAAGAAGTTTCATTTGGCCCTATTTCTTTCATTTCTTCTCATTGTAGTGGCAGTTGAAAGTAGACAAATTGGAAGTAAGTTAGCATACTTGAAATTGCAATATCTGAACAGTGACGGATTCAGAATTTGAATTTGATAGGTTCAATCTTTAAAATATCAAAATATTAATTTAATAGTGTTATTTATCGTACTTTTGAAATTATGAGTTCATGAACTTAAAACTCTGAATTCGTTTCAATTTTTTTTGTAGTGCAATTCAGGTTTGACTTTTGAGTCCTTTAATTCTTTTTTCCATAATGCAGTTACTGGAAAGAGTAATGCTACTCTTGTTTGCAACTTGACCTATGGAGCACAATTGGGTGATACTTGCTTTGACGTCGCTCGGAAATTCAAGCACACTGCGGTAGAATTCGGTTCTTTGAACCCAAATATTAACTGCGATGAAATATTCGTGGGCCAATGGCTTTGTGTTGAAGGATTTGCCTCCAAGTAGGCTGAGGTTTTATTATCACGAAGACGTGAACAATTAAAGGCGAAGTCAAGATTTAAAAATTATAAGTTTGGAATGTTAGCTTCTTTCTTTGTTGTATGTTCTTGAGTTCTAAATTGATAATTTGTACCTACTCAATAAATATCTTGATAGAAATATAAAGTTTAAGTCAAAATTATTGAGTTCTATCAAATCCACGGCAACACACTGAATCAACCTCTGTGAATAACCAAATCTATATTTTCAATAAATTTAGCATAAAGTAAAAAGCTCCAATGAATTATTCGCCTCAAAATAACACTAAAGGATTTTTTTTCAGAAAAAAAAAGAACGTTCTCATTAGTGTGTGTTATGTATTCTTCTTCAAAGCAATACACATCAAGTGAAATGAGAATATATTTTACATTTTACAATTACAAATTATATAATATATATATATATATATATGTCCGACAATTAGTTTAGGGGAGTACTCTCTGAGAGTAATGATAAAATTATCTTGAAATTTGAATCATAAAATCAGCCATTGATGTAGGTTGTCTATATTATACTTCCTTATGGTGCGATCCTTATCTGAACATTGATAAATGTTCTATAATTAAACAACGTGTGCATTTTAAAAATAATCTCTTGTGACCGCTACAAATCGAATAGAAAAAAAATAATCATTTCAAATTT
Source organism: Solanum commersonii (assembly GCA_029007595.1). Taxonomy (NCBI): domain Eukaryota; kingdom Viridiplantae; phylum Streptophyta; class Magnoliopsida; order Solanales; family Solanaceae; genus Solanum; species Solanum commersonii. The sequence continues at coordinate 2,225,002 of JAJTWQ010000033.1, forward strand.
CTTAGGTATAGAAAAAAGATTACAAACATAAAAATAAAAATAAATTATTTCTCTTGCACTTAATATATACGAAAGAGGCCCACAGGTGCCTTGCCAAGAAAGAATTGAACTTGCGAAATTCAAATATACAAGGAAAATAACCATGACCTTACTTTTTCTTTTATAACAAATATTGATAATATAGTTAAAATGTCACATCAAATTAACGTTGAATAGTTATATATGAATGGATGATACATTTAAGCTAGCAAATCATGATAAATCGAATAATTACCTCACAAAACTCTCTTAAATTATATATCATTATTGTAAATTTTCATACATAATATCTCTCTTTTCCTCTCATGATATATACATATCTTTTATAATTTTGAAGTTACAAAAACAATAAAAATCAAAATGATGACGTACAAAATCATAATAAATTTGTAGTACTTCATATTATATTCAATCTAGCTATATATTTCAATGGACATCGTTTCACAAACTCTACTGAATTGACACACGCTTGTTCAATAGTTCATCAAATCCTGACAGATTGACATGACTTTATATATGTAATCGACAATCAACATTCCACCTGTCATGTTAAATTATTCACATGTTCTACCAGACTAACATGAACACTAGCATAAATGATCCTCACTCACCAATTTAGTCAAATAACACCAAATCAAAAAGATTCACTTTGTCTTCATCATCAATACCTTCTAATTAATTAATCCTAGGTTATATCAATTATGAACTTGATTAGCTAAGCCGGCCATATATTACCACAACAATGACTTTGATCTCTAGTTCATGTGTTGGTCTTTCCAATGTATTTTCCACCCTATAAAGTATCTTATCTTATTAATAACTTCATTTAACATGCACTAATCTCCATTAAGAGCAAAATATTTACTACTATAGCTTTGTAGAAAACATATATAGTATGTCTGGAAAAAAAACTAACCAAACAGCTAAGAAATTAGCAATATTTCTTTCTTTTCTTCTCATTGCACTAGCTGTTGAAAGTAGACAAACTGCTAGTAAGTTTGCATGTTTTAAATTATGATTCATCGATGAAAAGTAAACATTGTCTCCTCCGTTTCAATTTATGTGAATTTAAAAAAATCTTTTTAAATATGGAAACACTTTAATTTTAATTTTCTAATTTATGTTAAATAAGAAGACAAATCCATAAATATTAAATTCTGACTTCATCTCTAATCTAAAACTTATTTTAGATTCCAAATTTTTAAAAATTTTACTTTCTTTTTGAATTACATGTCAGTCAAGTAGTACGACATAAATTGAGACGGTGAAAGAATATATATAGTTTGAGTCCCATTGGTACATTTTAAAATATTACTAGTTGTTGAGGTTACTACTTTCTTTTTGATAGTATTGGTCTTGTTTAAAGTATATCAGTCTAATAACTTAACTAATCCATTTGTGGAGTGCGCTTAGTATAGTAGTAGTCTGATATATAGTTGAGATTTACCCGTTTCTTCTTTAGTAAAGCCAAACACCCGACTATTATATTGATTAGGCTAAACATAATTACTGTCATTATGATTGATAATTTTCTTTTCTTTTTTCACCATAATGTGCAGTTTATGGAAAAAATGACGCGAAGTTGGTCTGCAACTCGGTCCATGGAGCAGAGTTGGGAGACACCTGCGCGAGCGTAGGAAACAGATTCAAGCTCACTGGGATAGAATTTGGTGCTTTGAACCCAAATATGAATTGCTTAGACATATTTGTGGGCCAATGGCTTTGCGTTAATGGATCCGCTTGAACTTTTAAGTTGGGCCGAGGCTGATCATCATTAACAAAATAGCCTCTTTATTTATAATATATAATCTACAACATTTGCATAAATAAAGTTCCATGAATGATCTTATTTTTCTTTTTGGAATATTTTCTTGGTTTTGTCATCAATAAAGTCATTTTAGAAAAATATTAAAACACAAAGCTCTTGTAATTTCTTGTTGCAATCATTGTCATTTTAGCAAACAAGGAACACCAATCGACGAAGTATATTTTGACGCGGAAAATAAATTTTTAATATGAAACTTTTTTTAAAATAATAAATTTAAATTCATAATTTAATAATTAAAATTAATATTTGTATCAAGAATTTTAAATGTTGCCAAACAAAAATTTGGGATTGGTCTTTAAAGAAAAAAGAAAAATAGAAGGAAATAGACATACTTCACTATTATATATACTACAGTAAAACCTCACTAAATTAATATAGGTGAGACCATGAAATATTATTATTATTTTATAGATGTATTATTTAATCGATAAATTAATATTTATTAATTTAAAGAGTGTTTCGACACCGTAAAATTCGTTCGAGGATGAAATCTCAAAGAATTTAAATGAACCCATTTGTGAAAATGTTATCTTTGAATTTGGGTTAAGATTAATGATCTCAATTACTGCAATAACATAAAATTACCAAATAAAAAAAATAGCATAAACAACTAAGAGAGAGAAAAAAGGAGAATAAAAAAAAGAAGTGAGTTGGACAATTTAAGGAGCACAATTCATGTGGGGAGAAATCAATTTCGCTAAGTATTATTTTTTAATATATTAAATTTAGTTGTTCATATTTCCTCTTTTAGTTGTCTCTATTTAGTTGTCCATTTTGACAAATCAAGAAAGGACAACAAATTTTTTCCTATTAAACCCTTATTTAAATAAAGTTGTCATAAATAAAGTAAATAAACTTATGAACTTCCTAGCATTGATTAGTTATCTTGAGTGAATTTATTTTCGAATTGCAAATTGTACTATAAGGGTAAAATTGTAACTTCACTATGCTAATCATTGTTGTCTTAATCTGTGTGTCATTTCTAAAGTGGACAACTAAATAGAGACGGAAGGAGTAACATGGAAAAACTAATTTTGGAATAAGAGAAAAAACAGAAAAGGAAAGGAATAAAATGAAGACAAATAATGATTTGGATTATGAAAAAAGTTTCCAAAAATATCAAACCTAAGTAGAATACAATTAGGAAAAACGTTTCTTTTTTCGTAAAACAAACACTTTATGCCTTTAAAATAAAATTAATCCAACACCTAAATCTCAAAAATAATTCCGAATCCAATTACATAATGGAAACAATTTCTCCTAATCCTTTTAGAATAATGACCTTTTCAATTCTATATAACAATCACACTTTAACCTAAGAAATTACATTCTCAATTAGTAATCTTTTTCTATTTCATCAAATTTTTGTCAATTTCAAATGGAGGAGAAATCAAATAACAAGGATGCAACAACAATTGATTCTACAAAAAAGTCTCTGGTTTTACAAATCTTACTACTTGTATTAGCCATAGCTCTTGGTGTCACTCTAGCTTTTCACGTATTCTATGTTGATCAAGAAGATACTACTATTGTACTTCTTAATCCCAAATTCAAAATTGAAGCAGTGTCATCATCTTCTTTTTCTGTATTGACTCGTTATGTTCATCCTTTGATAATGTACAATCCAGACAATTGAAACCTCACTTTCTCAGTTCAAAATCCTAACAACAATTATGATTTCTATTATAACGATTTCAAGGCTAACATATCATATACCAACACTCTTCTTTGGAGTGCCAATGTGTTTGATAAACTCCATCAACATGCAAAAGATCAAAGCTTAATCGATTCAACGTTTGCAGCTTTACCTGAGGCATACGAATATTGGATTGGTACATCTATTGCTGGTGACTCTGTGTCTGGTCAGACTACAAGATTTTCTGTTAGTCTGAATGGGAAAATTAAAATCAGTGATCGTAAATCACCTTCTCACGTAAGTTGTCGCGAACTTGAGGTGTCTTGTGGAGGTTTACGCGTTGAGAATTTACAAGACAGTACTCAAACTGGAGTATTAGTTGTTGATTTTTCAAAAGCTTGTGTTGTTATCTCTCAAGATTCAACATGTTGATTCTAAGAAAGAGCATAGGGATTAAAGTTTTATGTCTTCTTTTATTTTCTGTTTTTGTAGACAAGTTTATGAAAATATATTAAGCAAGTATTGTTCTGCTCTCTATCTGGCATGTTTAATTTGCATTTGCTCATTAAGTAAAATCAACTACTATTAGTTACTACAAATCAATTTAATTGTGAATCACTAAGAATATGAGTGAACCTATGCACACTTCGACTAATTCACCAATTACTATTAGGATATAACTTTTGTCAATTTAAGCGTTTATAGTAGTTCCAAAATGGCAAGTTGTATTTTTTGAGCAGTATAATGTAGTCCTCAGCCTACCACTGGAACCATTGTGAAACCTTAAAGCAATGTTGTTCGAAGTCAGTGTGTTATCGAAAGTAAAAAACGCAAAAAAATTCTAAGGTTCATTGGGGTTTTAAGCACAAATCACAAATAAAGTGTGAGCTTTATTGAGGAAAGGTGCAAATGGAGAAAACATACAAGTGTATACATGCATGTTTAATCCAACACTAATAATCATAAGCCTGAATAACAAATATATGAATAAAGAAATTGATTTCCAATTTTAAATTACTTATTTGGAGATAAAGAATATCTTTTTTAGAGCCTTTAAAAATAAACGGAGTGAGGGTGTGGGTGGGGGTGGGTTGGGGGGTTGGGGTACTAGATAGGAGATGGAGTAGATTAAGATTTTTTTATTTTTTATTTTTAAAAGTTATTCTCTTTTTTTAATTACTAAATTATAGCATTTAATTGTTTAAAATATTTCTTCTTTTTTTAAACTATATATATCTATGTCTATGCTACATCAGCAAAAAATTTCACATATACGCATAGTTGGATGACATATGGCATAAAAGGGGTGTTTTTATATTATTTAATATAGTAGATGAGCGTTTCTAAGGTACTCAATAATTGAGGGACTAAAATAATAATTCACGCCAAATTTAGGGGTGTTTTCATTACTTTTCTCAACACGAATTCTTGAACAATAAATAATCAGTCTAGATATTCATGACCAAGAAGTATTGGATTCTCTTTCAGATAGTCCTTGAACGAAAAAGGAAGGTTGGAATGCTAATTGTGTCTATTATATTGAATTTACTTTAAAATCCCCATTTTGGGAACATCTAGTGCCAAAAGTCATTGAATGAGTGTTAGATATATTTGTACTTTTAAAAGAATTATTAATTTATAATATTAATGAGACCATATATTTATATAGAGATCTTCTGAAGATATATTATCTTATTATCTTATTGAACTGGGTGATTTTTTCCATTAGCCCAAGTGGGGATCAGAGAAAAATATTATCTTAGAGAGATTATTAATTAACCGAGTATTAATTTAGTGAGATTTTACTGTATTATTACTTATACTTTCAAAATATTATGCATCTTACCACTAATGAAGAGTTATCATATATTGAAGAAGATAAAATTAGGGGTTGTTTGGTGGAGCGTATAAATATAATGCTAAGTAAAGTGCATTAATAATGTTTGTATTAATTACACATAGATATTTGCATTGTTTGGTTTGATGTATTAGAAATTGCATGCATGACATAAATATATTAATTTCTAAAAATATCTTCCACAATTATAGTAAAAAAAGAGGTAAAAAGTGTGTTAAGGGGTGATTGGGTCTTTAATCATGCTAATACATACATTAAGTTCCTTGCATTATTAATACCTAAAAATTCGGGGTATTAGTAATACACACTTTAATATACCAAACAAGCATTAGTTATACATAAGTTGAAAAAACGTACCAAACAATATACTATTAATACACAGAGTTAATACATGCATTATTTTTCCTAATACATTCTATCAAACAACCCCTAGATACATTAACTTTGCTACCATATACACTAAAATAGCGAGAGAGACAAGTGAGATGGGGAGAGAAGTTAGTGGAATTTGTTATGTATCTTAGATACATGTGAATCACACTAAATACATATTAGATATGTGTATCTAGGATATCAGATACATAAGAGAGCAACGAGCGAGATTGGAGAGAGACAAGGGAGGCAAACGAGATTTGTTATGTATCTCACATACATGTGAATCTACTTGAATACAATGTATTCAGAACATATTACACCTAATTTTGATCTCATGTATTCTTTGGACACATCAAAACTTGATAAGATATGTCATATTACAAATTCGAATGTATCTGAGTAATTAACTCCCAATTAAAGTTCCCAAAATAAAACCATACACCATAATAACTTAATAAGGACCATTTGATCATTTTCCATCTTTATTACTCCCTCCGTCCCATTTTATGTGGCAACATTTGACCGGGCACGGAGTTTAAGAAATAAATGAAGACTTTGAAATGTTTACCAAATTGCCCTTTAAAAAGTAGACTCACTTTTCTTTCTCCTCATAAATGTATTGGAGTATTATTTTAAGATTAAGTGGGACCAACAAGGGTAAAAAAGGAATTATACCTTTAAATACTTTCCATATAAGGAAATGTGACATTCTTTTTGGGACTGACCAAAAAGGAAATGTTGCCACATAAAATGGGACGGAGGGAGTACTTCTTAATTTAATAATCTCTTCCCCTCCGAATATCCGAATATAAGGCGGGTACTTCTTATTTCTTTTCAACGTTCAATAATCAATAGTACCGATTCAAACATTATTAGCAAAAACTGTAAAAAATTTCAACAATTCCCTAAATCGATCGGAATCATCGGAAAAAAAATTATATCAAAATTTGAGAGAAATTGGAACCCTAAAAGGTAGCTGATGCAGAGGATAATATCAATTTCATTGGATTATTTGAATGGGATAGTCCGGAATTTGGTTAGCAGCTATTCAGCACCTATATGGGCTACTTTAGTTGCTGGGTTCTTCGTAATCCTTACTTTAGCACTCTCTATGTATCTCATTTTCGATCACTTATCAGTTTACAAACATCCCGAGGTGATTATATGTTCTTTTTGCTTTTTTATTTCATTTTTGTATGTTTATTGCAATAATATATGTATCTGTTTTGTAATGGCAGGAACAAAAGTTTTTGATTGGAGTCATTTTGATGGTGCCTTGTTATGCTGTTGAATCAGTCAGTTTCTGCTTTTTCTTTTCTTTTTTTAAAAGTTGTCCTGGTTTATATGAGGTTAGATTAGCAGAAAGCCAAAATCTTTCTCGAAATACCAAATTGAAAAATTAATCCAAGGGTGTAGCTTAGTGGTTAATGAAGTGAGTTGAAAACCATGGGGTCTCAGGTTCAGTCGTGATTTCTTTGCATCTGTTCTACCCTTGGTGGATATAGTTATTTAGTATCCGGAAGGCACAGTTATCAAAAAAGAAAAAGAAAATTAACGAGTCGTCATGATCACTCATTAAGAAATAACATTTGTCAAGTCTTTGCGGTTTTTATCTCTTTGTATATTAGACATTGACATTCCTTGGTAAGGGCCTTTCACACTCCATCAAAGTGAAGTGAAAAAAATGGGAGATGGTTTAGTCATGGATATTCGAAGTTGATATTTATGATATTTGTTTCACAAAGTTTTGTTATAATCTTATGAGACTAAGTTAAACACACAGCAAAGGCAAACAATTTTGTTGAAGATCTCAGCCTGTTTTGACTTCGAGAGTTATTGTCATAAAACCAAATGAGTTTGCCTGGTTAATTCTCTAATATGGCTTATTTTTCAGTTTGTGTCATTGGTAAATCCAGCGATTACTGTTGACATTGGGATACTACGTGATTGCTATGAATCCCTTGCCATGTACTGCTTTGGGAGGTATCTTATTGCATGTTTAGGTATGGATATTTTCTATGTTAAGTTTGATTACTTGGTTACTTCCATCTAATGTTTAGATTCAGGAAAGTAACCCAACTAACCGTCCTGCATAAAGAAATAATTTTTGCCCTTGTTTTGCAACTTGAGAAGATGTGATAGCTATTCATTGACGTTCTCTTATTCATCAGCAAATTCCTTCTCATACACACACATACACATGCTCACGTGTTTCTTGTTGGTATGACAGCTGAAGTTTGACTGCTTGATATAAAAGGCTGGTGTGCCTTATTTGCTAAGTGGTCTTCTTAAGTACCCCTATACCGTAAAAATGTAAATTGAAGTTTCCAGAGCTTAAATTTGTCTCATTTTGATTTTACTAGTCTATGCTACTGGTCACCAGCAAACTGTCTCCAAAATCTCTTACATGAACTCGTTCAGTTATTTGTGTCTTTCTTCCTTTCTTTTTTCCCCTTCATTTTTTTTTTTGAATTAGGTGGAGAAAAGAGGACCATACAATTTATGAAGAGGGAAGGACGTGCAGGTTCAAAGATGCCACTACTAGAGCATGGCTCTGAAAAGGGAATTGTTAAGCATCATTTTCCCATGAATTATATTTTCAAGCCATGGAAACTTGGTCAGTGGGTCTACCAAGTTATCAAGTTTGGAATTGTCCAATATGTAAGTGTGCTACCTGAATTAGAGCATATATTCCTTTGGACCGACAAGATTTACTCGTCTCTTGTTTTAAATACATACAACACAAACTCTGCAGATGATAATCAAAGCATTTACTGCTACTTTAGCAGTGATTCTTGAAGGTTTTGATGTATATTGTGAAGGAGACTTCAAATGGAATTGTGGGTAAGATACTCCTTGTTGTCATTGGGTAGCTCTCTCGCCTTGATTTCAGTTGAATTTGTCCTTTTATCTATCCCTTTGATCACATAGTCTTTTGATCCTACATTTTTCTTTTCTTCCCATGATAGCGATGGTCCTTTACTACTTTCCTCGGCTAATGGGAAAATATTTCTTTGTTTTACCCTGCCTGGTGCCTTCCAGCATGAGACTGTCTTTGTGTGCCTTTTGGTGAAGCTTAAGTTATTATGTCTTTATGTGCATACATTTTATATAAGATAGCCAGCCAGGGAAAGGGTCTTAAATTCGAATGGAAGGCTATCCCACAATAATTCATGAATAGTGACTGCATAGTCCTCAATGTTCAATTTATGGGTATAAAGCTGCTTCTATTTGGTAGTTACTCCTATAAATAATTATTCATCTAGAAATATTTTGACAGTCAATACCATGTTTTCATGCTGATTTGACCATGTAATTAATGAAATAACGGTCCAAGATATCTCTTACATTATCTATTTTGTCTTTGTAGGTATCCGTATATGGCTGTGGTTTTAAATTTCAGTCAATCATGGGCATTGTATTGCCTAGTTCAATTTTATACTATTACAAAGGATGAATTATCTCACATCAAGCCGCTGTACAAGTTTCTAACTTTCAAGTCAATTGTTTTCTTAACTTGGTGGCAAGGCCTGGCAATAGCCCTGCTTTCCACACTTGGTTTCCTTAAAAGTCCAATAGCTCAAGCTTTACAGTTTAAGTCCAGCATTCAAGATTTCATCATATGCATTGAGGTAATTGTTCTGGAATTGGGCATGTTTTTATTATTTCTAATGCCAAACATTTAGTTTGGGCCGTCAGGAACTTTGCTTTTGTGATTGCTCCTAAGAAATAGCACACAAAGCTCCTTGTTATTCTATTAAGGTGTGGGCTAGAAACTTGAAAGATAATCTTTAATCATACATGATGGATCTTGCATTCGTTCAACATCTTATGTTTTACAGCTGATGCATCCATGTGCCATTTGATCTATGCTAAGGTGCATACCGATGTGCTACAGGAACTGATGCATATTAATGTCAAAAGCTGCTCTCAATAACTCTTCTTTTAGACATTAACTGCCGGCATAATGCTCTAGAATTTGCTTATTCCATTGTGAGGTTTCATATTGTTGATTCTGGAGTATTTAAGGACTGTTTTGTTCTTTATTTGGGGTCAAAGGCAAGTTTCTTTCCATACCGGCATAACCTATCCACAAAATGAGGGAAGAAAATACAAGTACAAACCCTGCCCATGATTTTTATGTTTCTTAAGGTTTCTTCGGGGTATGAGGGTCGAGGGATGGGTAATGTCACTGATGAATATAAGACACGAAGCTTCTATTTGTGATTCATTGAAACTTGATATTCCTCCAAAATTTTGAAGTTTAACAGCTCTTGTTATTCATCCAGTACAGATGGGCATTGCTTCTGTGGTTCACCTCTATGTCTTCCCTGCCAAGCCATACGAGCTGATGGGAGAGTGTTTTACTGGGGATGTTGCAGTTCTTGGAGATTATGTATCTGCTGATTTGGCAGTAGATCCTGACGAGGTTAGAGATAGTGAACGTCGCACCACATTACGTCTTCCTCAACCGGACATTGATGATAGGGGCGGAACAACCATAAGAGAAAATGTTAAAGATATATTTATTGGAGGTGGTGAATATGTAAGCATCTCTTTCTCTTTGCTATTATTAGTGAAGTGCTGCAAACATGTTGGGACATTCTTAAATGAAAATACTCATGTAAATTGGGTTAAAAGAATATATAATATAAGCTTATCTGGTAAAAAAGAGAGTATATAACATAAGCTTGAGTTGCAGCTCGAACTTGATCTCGTTCCAGTTTACTTCTTGTGCTAAGCTTGAGTTTTCTTAAATTTATTCCGTCGAGCCTACTGTCTCCATATTTCCTCTTCTCCTTGCTAACAATACTTTCTGGTCCTGCAAGCAGATAGTGAATGACCTGAAATTCACAGTAACCCAAGCAGTAGAACCTGTAGAGAAAGGAATACAAAAATTACATAAAATCTCTCAGAACATAAAGAAGCATGACAAAGGGAGGAAAACAAAGGACAATAGTGGTGTTGCCTCATCATCTCCAACAAGAAGAGTCATACGTGGGATAGATGACCCTCTTTTGAATGGAAGCGTAAGTGATAGTGAAACTTCTAGGAGGAAGAAGCACCGTAGAAAATCTGAATATACCAGTGCAGAAAGTGGTGGAGAGAGTAGCAGTGATCAGAACTTTGGTGCTATTCAAGTTCGTGGTCAAAGGTGGGTTACCAAGGATTAGCCAAGAACGAAAGACTGAAAAGTAAAATCCTAAAGATCTGCGCGTAGTATGCATCTGCTGCTTTGGAAGCCTGCAGAGTTGTTTCATTCCCCACTACATTGTTCTTCTTCTCCAGGGAAGAAGTTTTGCTTCAGAGATACACTCTTTAGAAATCGAAGTGATACATATTATGAAAACACTTCTTGATTGATTATACGTTGTCATTGTCGTTACACATATAGGATTTTGGAATGTTGTATAGATTTATGTATCCTCCTGGATTTATGATCCCTCTCTATAACAGGATCTGTTAGATGCTTGAGGTTTCTTCATTCATGTGTAAAGAAAATAGCTACTAAATAGCTAAGTACTCTACAGTTTAACATATGAAACTTTGTTGAGATGTATTGTAGCATGACAACAACAATATACTCAGTGTAATCTCACAAGTGGAGTTTGGAGGAGGATAGAGTGTAGGCAAATTCGTATCTTGTAGAGATAGAGAAACTATTTCTAATAGATTCTCAACTTAAATAAAACAGTTCCAAACAATTTGGAAAAAGGAATATAGAAACGAGAGAAGTAACAATATAAAATAATGTGAAATGGAATGTAGTATACAACAAACAAAAGAAAGAACAGTCATGAACAATAGAATAATGTGATAATCGAAGTACAGAAAAAAAAGAAGAAGTGATAATCGAAACCAACGAACAACAAATGAAGATGAAAAAATAAAAAATAAAAGAATCCGACCTGCCGGATTCGAACCAGCGACCTAAGGATTAACTGTTACCAAACTACAGTCCTCCGCTCTACCAACTGAGCTAAGGTCGGAAATGGCTAATAGTTAACAATAGTGCTTAATAACATATTCAAAGTATTTGGTTTTCGGTTAAAAGATCAAATTTAAATAACAAATCAATTGAACTACTAAGATCCCCGCGTACAATATAATCTTGATTCCCCGAAAGAAAGGGAACCAATATATACATGTCTAAGTTTATACCGAACTTATAATGAATATGTACATCCACTCTTACTGATAGCACACAACCGTTCACGAAATGTTGATGAACCATGTTTTCCTCTCTCTAGTCCTCATAACTTTTCTTTATTTTTAAGGAACATACGATCCTACACCACTATGTATTTGTGGTTTACAAAAGACATGTGTGGCTTTAAGGGGAGACTAATAAAGCCTTTGTTTTAGTCCCAAAAAATTTAAGGCCGTGAATTTTATGATTTTATTTTTGCTAATTAAAAAAATAAATAATTAGTATTTTCTTACATACATATCAAAAACTGAATTAAGCATTTATAAAAATATTTGAAATATTACTAGACTAGACAAGGTCAATTGACACTCCAAGTGTCACAACAAATTTTCCTGTTTTAACGACCTTCCTCAAATTTGGTTTGGTGTAACTTTAATTTAACAATGGCTGCATAGCCTCAAATAATAAAATCCTTTAACAAATAATGATTTTGATTATTTCTCATCTCTTAATGAAGTCTTTGCTCTTGTCTCCTTCTCTTCTTCTCCCTCCTCCAATTCATCGTCTCATTAATGAAGAGAGAAGGTTTAGACAAGAGCGCAACATTTTCCCTTTAACAACAATAACAATACTTGTTTTTTTCGCTGACTATCAACCTATCACAACCCTCCTCTGTGTGGGATAAACAACAATTTATGTTGAGGATAGGTACATACCAAGACTAATTTGTCCATTGAGAAAATAACAAGAAAGGGAAATTGAAAAATCAACCAAAAATGAATGACTTATTCTCTAATTCATTTAAAAAGTACCAAGACCTTAAAAAACAGGTCGTAGTAGATGATTTGGAGGGTGGTCAAGTTGGCCAACCAGGTACTGAAAGTATTGATCTTGCTAAATTCTTTGAAGATGTAGAAAATGTGAAAGAAGATATGAAAGATGTCGAAAAATTTCATAAAAAATTACAAGAATCAAATGAAGAGAGCAAACTTGTGCATAATGCCAAGACTGTGAAAGAAATAAGGTCTAGGATGGATTCAGATGTGTCACAGGTCTTAAAACGCGTAAAAATGATCAAAGGTAAGTTGGAAGCCCTTGAACGATCCAATGCAGCTCATAGGAAAATCTCGGGATGTGGACCAGGTTCTTCTGCAGATCGAACAAGGACTTCTGTAGTTAGTGGTTTAGGAAAGAAATTAAAAGTCCTCATGGATGATTTTCAAGCATTGAGGACAAGAATGAATGATGAATATAAGGAAACGGTTGCAAGAAGGTACTTTACTGTGACAGGAGAGAAAGCTGATGATGGGTTAATTGAGAATTTGATATCAAGTGGGGAGAGCGAGTCTTTCCTCCAGAAGGCAATCCAGGAACAAGGTATCATGTTAGCTATTTATCCTGATTTTCTTATCATATTTTCTCTCTCTTCTATTAATTTCTGCAAAACACATGGTATTTCAATCTTATAACAGGTAGGGGTCAGATTATGGACACAATTTCCGAAATACAAGAAAGACATGATGCTGTGAAAGAGATTGAGAAGAATTTGATTGAGCTACACCAAATATTTTTAGACATGGCTGCATTGGTGGAAGCACAAGGGCAACAATTAAATGATATTGAAAGTCATGTGGCACATGCAAGTTCCTTTGTTAGGAGAGGCACAGATCAATTACAAGAAGCAAGGGAGATTCAAAAAAGTTCAAGAAAGTGTGCTTGTTTTGCTGTTTTCCTTATCATTTTGCTCATCATTCTCCTTACTTTCCCTCTATGGTGGCCATTAGTTGCTAGCAAAATATTATAAGATGACCTTTTTTTTTGGCAATATGACTATTGTTTGTAAGAATTTTATTCTTGTATTCATTGTCAACACTTTGTTTTCTTTGACAATGTATTTATAGAAGCAATTTTTGACACATCAATGGCAGTGGCGGAGTCAGAATTTTCAATAAGGGGGTTCAAAATCTGTAGAAATAGACACACGAAGTAGTTGAAGGGGGCTCGACATCTACTATATATACATAAAAAAATATTTTAACAATATATAATTAATATAATTTTCCGCCGAAAGGATGAACCCCTTAGTACAAGGTGGCTCCACCCCTGATCAATGGTACATATATAGACATGTTACAAGACCTATGTGTATTTGTAGAGGAAATTGCAAGATGAATGAAATTGTTAAGAGTAGAATATTAAAAGGATGTTTATACTATTGTATAGTGAAATTAACATTTAATCGATTTGTTTTTCTTTTTTTCCTTGAAACAAAGATCCATGATTTTCTCTTTTCATTATGTATAAGTTCATTATTATCGGGCTGGTCGGATATTTGCGCTTATTATAATAAGTACTTAAGCTATATCTATGACACACCTTTATGCATTTGATCAAATACTTTGTTAAAATTCAACTAGTAAAGTATGTCTCGGTCATGTTCTCGATACACTGAAATTATGCCAAAGTTTTCAAATATCATTAATGAAATTAAAATAAGAAAAAATAATTTTTAATGAAAAATGTTGAAGTTCTATCATTTTCTTTTATGAGGAAATGGGATCTCTCACCCTTTGTCTTACACATTTGAATTCAAAAGAAAATGGTCTTTTCAGATCTTTTATGTGAAAAACAAAAATCTCTTGTGTGTGAAAATGAAGGTCTTTTGTAAAAGAGACATAAAACTAAATAAAAGTTTGTAAAGGACTAAAACATCATTTCTCAAATATAGTGTAATATATATTAGCAAGTGATACATGATTGATTCGGTTCAATTTTGAGGCTTATTAGTTTGATTTGTAGACATGTTAAATTGTTATAAAACCAATAAGATATCATCCATCTGTTGAAATAAGTTGTGACAAATCAAATTCACGAGTTTGACAAATTAAATCTTACTCAAAAGCAAATACGGACAAAGCAATAGAAAGGACAGAAGCTACGTCGTTTCGGCGACCTTACGTTCCTACCCCTTGTCCAATTGAAGTATCAATTTCAATTTTTCTCTCTTCGACCTCACATCTCAGAACAAAGCTATGGCTACCTCGTTGACAATGGCGGCTCGTCGGGCGGCAACCTTCACTCGATTCCCCTCCTCAACCACTGCGTCTCTTGTTCAGCGCCGCGGCCTTGCCGGCGCTGCTGGTAATGTTCTCTTGTACTCTAAAATTTTTCATCGATTCATTCAGATGTAGTAGAGTTTTGTTGACGGATTCATTTGCTTTAATGTTGATCCGTTAGTATAAAATCATATGCTTTTTGTTTTTAATTTATTGATGACATTGAAATGTGAATAATTCCAGATCATCATGGGCCTCCTAAGGTGAATTGCTGGAAAGAACCGATGAATCCTGCTCAATGGAAGGAAGAACATGTACGTTATATATGAAGCTTTTTATAGCGTATATTTCTTGTTATTGTCTGTTCAAAATGAGCAAACTTTTTTTTAGGTCTTTAACGAATTAATGCTTGTGCAAGTTTGGGCAACTCGAAATATCATCGATACAATTTTTTTCTTTTCCTGACTAAACTAGCAATATGTATCAGCTAACTCTGTCCACCAAATCACCTAGTGTTTTGTGTAGCACTGAGGCTAAGAGCTCATGGTGCTCAACCCA
This sequence comes from Solanum commersonii, assembly GCA_029007595.1. Classification (NCBI taxonomy): domain Eukaryota; kingdom Viridiplantae; phylum Streptophyta; class Magnoliopsida; order Solanales; family Solanaceae; genus Solanum; species Solanum commersonii. The sequence continues at coordinate 2,240,503 of JAJTWQ010000033.1, forward strand.
CTTCATTGACCGAAATGTCACACTTTTGGGTGCAATTTTGATTTAAACTTATTACTCAAAAAGAAAAGTTATCATATGATGCTATATTTTCTTTCAACAAATGCTATAACAATATTATATGTTCACGTCTTCTCATAATAAACTAATGCTAAACAATATTATTATGTTCATTTCTTCTTGTAATAAAATAATCATACAAAATCAAACTTCTGATTTTAAAAGGAGAGAGTATTAGTGGAATTGTAATGTGATTTCCAGAATTAACAAGGTGTTACATGAACTACTAATATGGAGTAAGCTAAGTAAGGGCGAGCTACAACAAACACAAAGGAAAGGTCCGCTTTAGGATCATTTGAATAATGCTAATGACAAAAAAAACTAGATTGTTCAACTGTGGAAGGACTGTAGGTATGGTGGTACGTGTAATTAGGTAATTAAGATTTGGAGAATTGGTATATTATGCATTTAAAGTGGTCTTATATCAAAGTCTTAGATTAAGACACTATCAAAAGAGCTACTCGAAAAGTTCCTAGGCACATCCATATCAAGGATGAATAGGTACTAAAAGAGCCTGTAAGAATAGACCTACTAACTACTAGAAAGTTTTTCCAGAACACTTGATCTCCCTTTCAGTAGTCACAATGAGAATAAGAGAAATACCTATAGCTCACTATTGGAACAAAATGGATTTTTTTTCAAGAATGATATCTTAGTGCAACTGTACATATCCAATTCATCAGTGTTGTTGGTCATGATCTTGTTCAATCCTACTTTTGAGAACCTACTTAAGTACATTTATTATATAAAGAACTTGTATCACTTATCTTTTATATATATATATATATATATATATAGAAAGTATGTTTTTTTTTAAAAATAAGTGAAGGGTTAGTTTGACGAAATTAAAAGAAACAAAATAGAGAATTGTGTTGATGGTGCTTGTTTTTCTTGACCAAACTAAACCTGGATCAATTTTGTTCAAGTCCTTTCTGGTGTAAAACTAATATCGTTTTGGCCGATTGTGGACTCAATTTGATCATACTTGGCTACACTAGAATCGTAAAACAGGAATAATCGTACCTATTATACCCGTATTAAGGAAGTTCACAATCTCAACCTAAGTAATGTTGTCTTTGGTGCTTTTGAAATATAAAATGCAAAGACATTTATGATTGCAAATGATTTTTTTAATTTCTGTTTTGCAGTTTGTGATTGTATCTTTGTCCGGTTGGGGTTTGCTTTTCTATGGTGGATACAAGTTATTCACTGGAGGCAAGAAGAACAAAGAAGAGGTACTTGTCTGATCTGCTGAAAGTGCAAATACTGCTACCTATTTACGTTTGACAAATTGTTTCAGGTCGTGTAAATTCAATAAACGTTTAAAATATCAAAAGGCTGCCTGGAACAACTTAAAAACTATTAAATGGATGTTTAGGAACCAAGTTAAGAATCAGGAAACTTAGTATGGTGTGTATGTTTCTTTTCTTAAAAACCACATACCCAGTAGTCCGTGTTTGTAAATTCCTAAAAAGATGCTGTGGTGTTTTTGATAAAAAGAATATGTTCATGAAACATGAAAGCAGGGTACTTTATATTTTGCTCCTATAATTGCCTTCTCCCTGATGGTCAGTGGTGCAAGGAGAAAAAAAACTATCAGAACATTTTGCTCAGATACAGTTGTCAGCTACCCTTTTCCTGGCCAATTGATTTAATCATGTAGCAGGGCATGTGAGTGGTCATTGCTTTCAAACGTGTAGTATATTGTTGTTCATGCAATTTTTTTGGTACACAATTTCCATACCTAAAATAATAGGTTTACCTAAGTTTTCCTGAGCCTCACTTAGCTTGCTTGTTCCAAGCTTACATAAATTAGGAGGATCACAGTAGCTTGGTAAATATTGTTAAAATATGCTGAAATCTGGATATTGGGTGACATGAATAAAGCCAATTGGATGCAAATCTTTCTTCTGGTCGGGCCCAACTGATTTGAGATTTAGGCATAGTTGAATGATTGAAAAAATAAGTTTACCTATCAGTGAGGGAAGAGAGAGAGTATCACCTTGAGATATATGATTAGAACTTAGAAAGGCTAGACATAGTGAGAACAAATAAATAGCATCTCTACTTTTATTTGTGTACCCAAACCTCGAAAGATTTTGAGATCCAAGTCAAATGTATTAACAAAAAGAGCTATACCTTAAACAAAGAGGAATTTAAGACATCCTATAGGAGACATTGGATAAAGCCAAACTTCAGAGGCGGAGGAGTAAAAAGCTACCTTTGATTCAATTAGAGAAATGCTGAGTTTTGAACAAGGTTTACATTTCAGTGAATTCTCATACTGAATAGCTCATTTAAGCATAGAATTTACTGAAACTCAATTCTTGATACATGAATAGAACAAGAATTTTCAGCTTATGCTAGATGGACCTTGATTTTATACGAATTTTATATTTTAGGATACTAAAATTCTGTGAAATAATGACAGATTAATTATGTTTGAAGGAATTATTTGCTGATACAATTATCGCTTCTTTTTGAGTGTCCTTTACCTTCCCTGCAAACAAGGATGAGTTTTTCTGTTTGTGAGGAATGACATCCTGGGTTATCCTTTCTTTATGCAGAACTTGGTGCAAGCATCACAATAAGGTGGGAATTTTACGTGGCATCATACTGAGGTTGGGATATTTCAAGTCCAAAATCGAGAAGTTCTCTCTAATAATACAACTTATTGGACATTCAATTCTCATTTGATGAATTATCTTATCATTATAAATTACCAGAGAGCCCTGTGAGCTACTAAATGGTGGACAAAAGTTGGTTGCATCAATACTGCAATATACTTCTTTCTTTTGTGTACTATGATAAATGAAACTGGTTTTTGTCAGTTTGCTTTCTAAGGTTCATTGTCATCTTGATCAGTTGTGTGGAAATTGTATTCACATTAATCTGAAGATCCGCGTACCATAATTTGTAGAAGCTTTGCACATGCAGTAAATCTCGATGCCTCTGAGAATTGAGTTAATGAAGATGTCCTCAAACAATTGTGTATTTCAAACTTAATCACAGTCATTGAACATTCATAAGCACACCCGACTCCCCCATTAGTATCGTTACCATGTCTGGATGGTAGAAAACATGATTTTCTCGATGAATTCGTGAAAATTTCCCAAAATCATCCCTCATCATCCAAAATCTCAAGCCTAGAAGTTGGTGGTTTCCATTTTACACCTTTACCTACTGTTTTGATGAGGTACTTCTTATTTGCCCCTCTCACCCTCATTATTCTTTTCTGTGTGCTTTCGCAATATTCTTGTATCATAGGGCATGGGGAATTTTGTGGGGGAACAGGGGCTGTTAAAGAGAAATGGAGTGGAAGCAACAAATTGTGACTTCTACAGGCTAACACAGACGCAAGTATATGTCTTACACTAAAGTAAAAATAGAAACATAATCATCTTACATCGAAATGAAGCAAACATTTAGCGTTCTGTCAGACAACTGTCTATACTACAATTCAGACACATCTGTTTCAGTTCACGTCTTCTCCCTCCTCTTCCATGTTGGCAGCAGAGCCTTCAGAATGATCTTCTTCTTCTTCTGTTTCCTTATCATTTTCAGTGTCAAGGTTGCCATCTTTAAAAGCCATTTCAGCATTTTTCACATGTGTGGAAGAGCTGTGAAGATTGACAGCCAGCCTTTGCTCTGTGTCTGTAAAAATGGTGTTGTTTTCCTCTTCTGCTCGTGCTGTGCTACTGAGTTTTTGATATCTGACCTCTTGTGAAATTCCTCTTGACTGATCTATCACTCCTGTTTCTTGATCATTCTCAACCTGAAGGTCATATGCTTTTACATCTCTTTCAGAAATATTTGCATGCTCCGAAGAATTGGTAAGACTGTCAGCCTGTTCTTGTTCTTGATGTTCTCTAATTATGCCAATTGCCTCTTGTGATTGTGTAGTTTCATCTGTTTTTTTGTTTCCGGTGTCTTTTGAAACTCTGTTGACATTAGAAGCAGCAGTCTTTGTAGGCACTTCCTGAGAACTCTGTGACATCTCAGAAACCGTATTGTTGACTTCTCTTTCTTGCCCTTCCTCAGCTATCTCATTCGTGTCAGATTTCCTGCCTTCTAGGATACCTTCTTCGGAACCTGCTGATTTCTTAGGTGTTGTCTTACGTGGTTGAGCATCATCGAGGTTTGAATTATTATCTTGCATTCTCTGTCTCATCATATCTAGTTTCTGTTCTGGTTCAGACCTGACTTGGTTTCCAAAATCTTCCTCCAGATTTTTAAATCGTTGGGGTTTATAGGTCATGCCAATCATGCGATCTTCTGGACCATATTTGTTCCTGCTGTCCTTTATCATACTCTCCTCTTGCTTATGCTTCTGCTTCTCTTGCTTACTGCCTCTAACTCTCTCATTTGTTGCACTTTCCTGTATTTCTTTGAAGAACTTTCTGTTTCTCATGCTTACAACGCTTCTTCTTTCAGTATTCACACCACTTTCAGTGACCTTGCTCTTTGCAATTATTCGCTGACTCTTCCCTTTTGTCTTTCTTATCTGCTCCTGCTTCACTCTTGATGCATCTGTACTCTTGTGATTCTCCTTCATTTCTAACTTCATCCCATCTTTATACTTCCGTCCAGACTCCTGGTTATTACCTTGAGAATCCGCAAAATCACCTCCAATTACTGCTCCATGCTCTTTCCAATCTGTGGCATCTATTGCACCTACTTCCTTGCTGTGCTTTTGCACTTGACCACTATGATTGATAGTTTCCACAGATGAATCCCCATTATCGTACCTTTTCTCTTCTAGGAAAATTTCTCCGGTTTTAGAACTGTCAGTGGTCTCTCTTTTGCCATCTAAAGTCTGAAAAATGGTGCTGTTTCTGTTGTCTGGATCATCTTCTTGAGCAGTTGTCAACTCCTGTTCTCCAGTAATGCTCCTCCAGGCAGCAGACCCCTCTCCGTCTTGTGCTTGTCCTCTGTCTTCACCTTGCCTCGTGGCTTTACTATGTATATTTGTTGTTGAATTTTTCTGGTCGTCTCTTTTGATGGATTCATGCAGTTCTTCGGTTTCTCCTCCAGTTGCTTCTTTTGTACCTGCAGCCTTGGTGGTGAAGTTAATAGCTGGATTTGATGGATCATCTGCACTCACTGACCAGACCTTTACAGGTATGTCACTTTCGGTTTCATTCTGTTGCAATGATTCAGAAAGAAGCTTAGCCTGGGACTCCTCTGAGTTCATTTCTGTAACTTCTACTCTAAGCATCTTGATTTCATCCTGTTTTTCTTCGAGAGCTACTTCGATTATTCTTTGTTCATCTTTAAGAGAAGAGATTGTTGATCTCATTTCCATGATCCTGCTTTCGAGATCCCTTTTCTGCATTCGAAGCCACTGCATCTTGGATTTCATTTCCTCCGCTTTCCTTTTAGCTTCTTTCGTATGATCTCTTTCTTTCTGTCCCACAGATGACATATATGATTACTTAGTTTTTTTTTTTTGTTTCCTACCTAGTGTCCGGTATCCACATTGGAGCCCGATCGAGCTGGGAAGTCCCAGCTTAGAGGGTAAAACGCTCTCTAACAAAGACAACTCCATACCTAGGGGACTTGAACCTGAGACCTCTAGTTAAGGACCACTCCATCATAAGCCGGTAACAAATACTAATAGTTTGTGTGGTGTTGTATTCTTTAGCATACAAGTTTGTTTCTGATCTGTCATTTCAGAATCAAAATGCTCAAAACTAAATCGAAAAACTTTTATCATTTTTCTTCAAATCTTAAAACCCATCACTTGTTAAATCTTTGTTTTAACTGCAGCAAATGTTTTATTTTTCAAACCCTCATTAACAAAATGAAAGTTCAGGTCGACGGTCTAACAACTGAGCTACTAAAATCCCGCAAGAAATGGTTTAAAAGTCTAACGTAGAGCCAGCAACAGTACTATGACATACATGCATGACTAACTAGAGTTGTGATGGACTAATAAATACTTTTTCATCCTTAATTAGAGATTTCTGGTTCAAATCTTGGACATGGAACTGACAGACGCACAGAAGAAAAAAGAAAGAGAGATTTGAGAGAGCACCTGCAAGAGGAGTTTAAGATGGATGAGTTCAATTTGTTTATCCTTAACAAGGAGGTTGAAGATACGCCTTTCTCTAAGCTTGTGTAGAATGATTACTCCAAATATTGCAACCCCAAAAGCAAGAAACAATAACACTGCATATGTTGTTCTTCCTCTGTTGTGACTCTGCAAGTGTCCCTTCATGCTTCCCCCTTTTGCCATCTCACTTTCACTCTACAAATTTATAAAAAAAATAAAAATGGAGGAAACAAGAATGCAACCCCCTCTCTCTCTAGCTCTTCCTTTATGAAAGTGTCACATCTTGCATGTTTCTTGTCATCTCTAAGTGGTTTTCAAACTGCCTCCTCCCCTCCCCTCCCCTCCCCTCTCTTTTTTTCTATTTCTATGCACACACACATGGAGGTACATAATGGTGTGTATGACAATGTTTATAAAAAAATTCATCTTTGGTTGATAGTTTATTTTTAAAAAAATACTAATCCCTCTGTTCCTTTTTAGTTGTTATGTTGCGCTTTTTAAAAGTTAATTTTGACTGATTTGCAAAGCTAATTAGATTACATTAATTCGTTATTTTAAACTAAAAATTTAGATATTCAACGACTATACGAAAAGTATTATAAATTGCAATTTTTTACATCATTATAATTGAAAAAAATATATCGTAACATGTTAGTCCGTTTTTATCGTTTGACTCTAAAAAGGAAAATCATGACAACTAAAAAGGAATGGAGGAAATACTATCTTTTTTTGGGAAAACAACTTCTACAAGCGACATTCAGCTTTTTTTCGTCCTCCAACATGAGATCTCACCCCCACTTCCCATTGCTCCCACCTCCACCACTCCACACTCCTACCTCAATCTCGTCCTATAATAATAACAAAATCAACATATAGAGTGTAATTTCACATGTGTACTGCGAGAACGATGATGTGTATGCCATCCTAATCTTAAAATAAAGGTAGAGATGTTATTTTCAATGGACCTTGCTGTTGTTGTCAAACACCAGAAAATTACTTATTTTTTAAAAGAAAACTTTCTCTGCTCACTTTTACTTGTCCACTCTTTAAAAAATAGATTTTTACCTTTGACTCGTCACTTTTAATAAACAAATCAAAAAGATAATTATATTTTTTCATGTTTTACCCTCAATATTAATTACTTATTCTTCAAATCATTTTTCAAGACCTAATATTAAACATCAATTAATATAAGTATTATGATAAGTATTTACATAATTATTTCTGAATTGATGTGGAAAGTCTAAAATGGACAAGTAAAAATTAAGAAAGGAAGTGTTTTTGTTGGAACCAAACAACACCCTAAGGAAAAGAGTGGCGGAAATAACAAAGTTATAAGGAAAAATGTGCATGACATGGGAATGTACATTTCTTGCATTTCTTTTTAGCTTCGTTTAATACAAATAAATACTACCTTCTGTTGCCTGATTGGCCATTCGGTTTTCTGGTACCCATATTAAAGTCAGACTAAATTTAGATTCACGTCGGAAAGTCTCATATTAAAGATAAAGTGCTCTTTAACAAAAGCGACTTCATACTCAAGAAAATTCGTACTCGAAACCTTTGATTAAAAATGAAGAAGTACTTACTACTCCACCACAATTTCGATAACTGTATTTCATTGCAAGATAATTGGCTTTTCTACTTTTTAAAAGTCGCAGAGAGAGCAGGCAAAACTGTAACACCGTTTATTGTGATCAACCAGGTCTCATTAGTCTTTGCATACTTTAATTGTGACAGTGGCTTTAATTTAATTTTAGTCTTTTCCTTTTTCATCCGTTACAATAGCAACATACACAATATAATCTGATAATCGAAGCCAATAGAAGCTAAGGTGGTCTGTATATAACTTTATTTTTAAAATTACAGTAACGGATTTAGAATTTTCACTAAGAAAATAGTGCTTGAAATTTTAACTTGGAACATCATTTTAAACCCCTAAACTATTGAGTCAATCTCTAATTTTGTGTTCCGGGAATTCAAATAAATAAACAAATATGCATATACTAGAATTTCAAAAGCTACATCTATTTCATATGCATGATATACTAGAATTCTTGAAACATTCACAAAGGAAGTTCAATTATGTTAACAAGCTGTGTCTAAAAGATATATAAAGCTCAACAGCACCTAGAACTAATGTTAGAATCTGTGTCTTGCAAATGTGCAAGAGACCTCGAATTCTCACGTTTCAGCGTGCATTATGCTAACAGGTCCCACCACCAACTCTAACTGAAAAGTTGAGTCACTCTTTTTTTTTCTCTAGAAATAGAATAGAATAAAAAATGAGATAGTCTATATCCTGTATCGATCATAGGATGATCAAGGACAAAAAGGAAACTGTACTACAATAAATATAATTGTTGCTATGGTGCAAAATATACATATCTGAATCACTCGAACAAACAATAGCTCTCGAATCCATTGAACGTACTGCAAAATTCAATATCATTGTGAACATATTTCAGGATCACGACGATTACATATATCTGTTGCTCATAATCAGCAGCATGATGGTGCTCATCCCCGCCTTGGTGACGAGGACAACATTGTCATTCATTCACTGGTGCAGACTTAAACTTGATGAATCTGCTTGCTCGTAAAAAAAAAAAGAGCAAAAAGTTGTAGCTGAAATTGAAAACAGGACGGAAAATTTTGCGACTACTCAATATGGCATTGACTTCTTACAAATGATAAGCACAACAATGCAAATGAAAACAGTACCTTTTTATCTATATGCTGCAGCTCCCCCAACTAGTAAGGCTCGGGACACAATCAGGCGGGAGCTGGGCAAATACTGCCCCAATTTCAGGGGCATCCAGTGGGCTGGAGAGGCCCAGCCAGAGCATGTTCCAGTGAAACCTGATGAAGGTCTAGAAGTGGTCTCTCGAGCCAAAGGTATACCAGAAAAGGTATTTTTACTGATTTTTCTCCTGAAATAATAATTGAAATATACATGAAAATGAAGTCTATTAATTCGGACTGATTCATCAGAACTGTGCATACAACAAACAAACTATGGTTTTGTGTAAGCTAAAAAGAAGTATTTGAATGGGATACAAAAGAGCATTTCAGGATGTTCAAACATAAACGGAGCTTCATTAGCACATTTATCCCGTTTTCATGGACAGCTTTTCTAGCGTTTGAGACGTCATATGGAACATCAAATCTCTCTTTATTTGTGACTTAATATGCCAAACTTCTACAGTGATTTCATATGACAGTTTCATATAGCATTCCCCAGCAAGAATCTTTGCTGATACTTTCACAGACTAGATAGTTTTTAGCACTCCAACACTCGAACTTGGTTATACTTCATGTTCTTATCCGCGAAGCAGCCACTATACAGCAAAGATAAACGGGATACAGGATTTTCAATATGAGCCTGACCTCCACTTCCACCCAAATAAAAAGGAAAAACTAGTTGGATCTAATATGAGAATCTGTAGTTTAAGCCTGTTAAACAAGAGAACGACACAAAGAACAACTACTGTGTCTGATTCATGAACTGTTAAACAAGACAGTACAGTTCAATACGATATAGGCTGTAGTATTCGATGTTGCTCAGACTTTCCAAAATTGTTGCTGCACCCATGTTGGATTCCAAAAATGCTCTACTTTTGGAGAATCTCCCGTCAACATTTTTGAAGAGTCTGAGCAATATAGGTAGTACTGCTCTTATAACTAAAAGATAGAGAAAATACATGATTATGAGAAGGAAACAAAGTCATATTTTGCCAAAGGCCCAAACTTGAGACTGTCACACTGCAGTAGGAAATTAGTCGGGACCATAAAACTGTAATCAAAACAAGGGGTAAATCTTTCTATTACTATCCGTATTTTGGGATTCCTGCCAGAAATAGCCATTGTGCATGATACGATTTTTCAGATATTTTGCCTACTCAATCAACTCCCTACATCTATTCTCTTTATCGTTGAAAAGGTGAAAAATTTAAAGTTGTGATTTCAAATCAATGTTGATTAGCTAACAATTTGAAAAGTCTTTTAAGAGCACAAGCATGTTACTTACTGTAAGAATGTTATCGAGCCCCGAAAGAAGAATTTCCAAAGCTGCCACCGTGACTATGTTCATTAGCAGGAGAAGAATACTCCCTTTCGGGTCTAAGGAGTGGAGCAAGAAGGGACGTTGCAGTAGGGTGCTTCCTCCTTAACGCCCGCCACCAACTTCTGCTTCCTTTTATCTGTTTGAGAGAGGCAGCGAGTTGCTGCCTCATTTCCAAAAAGAAGGGAAGTATTTTCAGCTCTGGACATTCTACGACTTCTATAGTCGTTAACGAATCACAAATCATTGGACCTCTGCATATGCTTCTCAGTCTTGGTATAGAAACTAATCTTAATTTTTGCAAACTTGGGAGGACCACTTCACCATTGTTCTCTTGAATGATCTCTTCATTTTCCGCATCAGTGACTATGATCTCCTCCAGCATCGAACAGTTTTCCAACTCGAGCTTTTCGAGGTTTTTGAGATGCTGCACTAACTCAAGTGGTAACAGAGTCATGAGATTATCACAAGCAATAATATTCAACACCTTAAGGTTTGAAAGAGTGCCTGTTGGTGGAATCCCCTTACATATATTCTGCAGTCTGCTCAGGCCCTCAATCTCTAGCAACTCTAAATTAGGAAATGTGCCCCACTCGGGAGTTATAATCCACTCCATCTCATCACAGTACTTTATTTTGCAATGTTTCAGGTCGGAGGAATCGTTCATAATAAACATAGGTAAGTGAGTGATTCCAGAACATTCATGAATGACCAACTCAAGTATACCTGGCAACCAAGAAGAGGCTTCTGTTTCAACAATGTGAATCCCAAAGAACCCTACGCTATTTTTTCCGGGTAGTTTAGAGGATTGGGGATAGCCTACACAAAATTTGAAACTCTCAAGTGTGTTCCAGTGATCTGACGAGACATAATAGTTGAAGTCCTGCAAGTTGATGAAATTGGCTTCAAAGGTTGTCAAGATGGTGCAGCGTTTCAAAACGTTAACAAAATCGGGACCGAGCAGTAGAGGTGGCCGTAGACCAATAGTTAAGAGACTCTCCAGAAATCTGTATGTTCCTAAAATTTGAATAGCAAATTCAAGAAGTGTAGTGTGGGAGAGATCCAGATGCTTCAAATTGAGTAACATTTCCATCCCCGGGGGCACACACTCAATTGATGTAGAAGAGAGATCTAAAACCCTCAGCTCCTTTAGCCTTCCCATTGTTGGCACGTGATGCAAGTTCCAACAACTACGTAGAAGCAAAGCATGAAGGTTTTTGAGATTAGAAAATGAATCAGGCAACCCACAGATGCCCGTGTAAGATAAGTCCAGAACTTTAAGACTTTTTAGATGGTTAAAGAAAGAAGGATGTACTCCCTTGGACAGTGAATTATACTGCAATAGCAAGGTGGTTAGCTGAGGACATCTCGGTTCCAAAATCAAAGAGTTCAAATCATTTCTCATTAACGAGATTCTTTCAAGCCCTACGAGCCATTCATTCTCAACTGGTGGGACACGCATCTCATGTCCTGCTCGGATCATAAAGAGTGGACTCTCTCTTGTAACAGCTATCGCCATATCCCTAATGAGGTCATGCATCTTGACATATTCATTCAAACTACCTTCTTGACATACAATGATCTCTAGAAGGCACGCATGTTTCAGTTCATCTAATATCATCTTTCCCTGCAGCATCTTGGATTCTCCGTACCCAAGTTTATCCAACAGGCCTTCCCATGTCCAGTACTTAATCAGTTCTTCGGTCTCGATATGATGATCCTCTGGGTACAATGTGCAATAAAGAAAACATGAACGAGTCACATTGTCCTTCAGTCTTTCATAGCTAAATCTCAGACGTGCAAAGACTCGATTCTCCATGCCTTCTATTCTTCCCGTTGCACTTTTCAGCTGGCTTAATGCATTTTTCCATTGCCTCAGATCATTTTCTCTTCTTAAAGCCCGACCAACTGTTACAACAGCTAGTGGGAGACCTCCACACTCCTTCGACACATCCTTTGCAACAGCTTGTAATGTTGGAGATGCTAGCACCTCCTCACCGACCTTTTGTTTAAAGAGGTTCCATGCTTCTTCCTCTGAAAGAACACTAACTTCAACTTCCCTCACTGATTCCATGCCACGACAAACTATCATGGATCTAGTAGTTATTATCAACTTGCAGTCATATCCGTAATTTGGGTATGGGATTCCTATAACCTCCAAAGGAAATGCTTCCCACAAATCATCTATAATTAAAACAAATCTACTTCTTCGCATCAACGCATCAAGTAATTGAGCTGCTCTTGTCATTTCATCATCTTCATCGTCAAAAGATAAACCTATTGCTCTAGCAATATCTTTTTGCAATTTCTGGACATTTGAATCGTTGGATGCTGTGACCCAAATGACATTATCAAAAATTGTGCTCTCTCTCAAAATACGATTATTGATTTCTACGAGGATGGATGTCTTACCCACACCCCCCATTCCATAAATACCAATTATCCCAGAGTGTTCATCATTCAAATACGCCCATACAGTCTCCAAACTTCTTTGAGCAGATTCTCCTACTAATGAGGATGCTGGCAATATCTTTCCCCTCCGAGGCATCATATCAACTAACGAAGCATCTGGAAATATGCTCTGGCCCAGGAGCCTGTCAACTTCTTTAATTTTCTTATTGATGCGTTTCCCCTGCTTAAATCGAGACATATAATTTGGCAAACATCTGTTTAAACACCTCTTGTCTATAGTAAGTTTCTCTTGCATGCTGGCAATACTACTTGTAATCTTTCTTACATTGATAAGCCACATGTTTACCTCAGCCTTTGGCTCCATACCACGACATACATTTTCCACATGTAACTTCCTTTTGATATCCTCCTCCCGAGCTTTAAGCAATTCCATCTTTTCATTAAGTCTATTTGCTAATGCACGAGGCCTTCTCAGGTATGTACATGTTTCAGAAACGGATTGACGAGAACAGTTCTCTCCACAAAAACACTGCATCATGCTAACCACTGCACCAACAATTTCCATGGCAAGTATGTCTGCGAAACAACGGAAGGAAAAGATAAAGAAAAACAAAAGCAACAATGAAAGGCTCATCTAAGTAAAAGATATTGAATCCAATTCAATCCTAAGAGCTAAATTATGAGGTGAAGAATGTTTAAGACCAAGAGACTACAACTCATATTCCAGATAAAGTCGGACTCTAACACGCCTCCACCCCTTCCGGGAACACTGATACACGAGATTGGGAAATTACACAGTTGGTTAAAGTAGTTAGGAATGGATACATCAGTTAGTTATGACAGTTACAATTCTGTTCATTCTGTTAGGATCAGTTAGCTAGTCAATTCATTCTCACTTTCTATGCTCTCTTCTTCTTCTTCTACTTGAATTGGCTGATCATACTTGAAAGTCTTTCCTGCACAGACTATGAATTCTTCATCTGTAATTCCTAAAAGTTAGCTATCATTGGTATCAGAGCTGGGTAATTCTCGGCACAATGGCGAAATGAATAAGGGAAAATGGAGAAAGTGCTATTGATTTAATGACTGAAGGAGTTGATTTGTGTGAGATGATGCAGAAATTGATTACAGAAATTGGAGTTGTAAATGGTGAAGTTACTACTCTGAAAATATTGGATGAAACCGTGATGGAGTTGGAAGAGAAATTAGAAGGAACTCGGAGTGATTTTACTCCCATGGAGAATGGAACTGAAACTTCCAGGGAGAGACAGTCCATTCATGATGAAAAACCCTGTGAATTACCATACCCTCCATCAGAGTTTATCAACAGAAGGAGGCTAAGTTTGGAGGAGATAAATGAGAAAAGGTTCAAAGTATGTAGAGGGCCACAAACGTAGGAATCTGAAACGTGTTCTATCTTCTAGATTTAGAGGAATTAGAAGACGAACAGATTCAAATTGAGCAAGTTTTGGAGGAGCAAGATGGAATTGGACACATCTATGGAGGAGATGGAGATACCTATTCATGCTCTAAATGGTTCACATGAGATTTACAACTCTAAAAAACCATTACACATTGTAGTTGATACTGGAAGCTATCATAATTTCATTCATCCTCAACTATTGTGGGATGCACTACCTGCACCATAAATTGTCAAATTGCTAAACAAAAAATCCTGATTCCGCCTTTGTCTATTCCGAGTTTAGTTGGTAACAAAGAAAAAATAGGGAGTAGGTATAAACATTCCTCACACTATCAATTGATTTAGAACTACATTTCATCACAGAATATTTAACAGATATTCATGTATACATATACACATCAAAATATTCATTAACTTACTGTGAAAAAAGATGGACAGAATTTGAATACTAACCACTTTGATTTCTCTAGTGTTCTTGAGAAGCTCCTTTTCTTCTTCTTTTTTTTATGAGAAAATATCACAAGGAAATTATCAATATGATTGATGAGTGTGAATACTATACAATGAAGATAATTTTGCCCTGTAATTTATTGAGGCAATGAAAGTCTAAGGCCAGCTACGAGTTGACTTGAAGTCAATCTTCATATTTATTGTATATAAGTAGACTAGATAATGTTGCTTGTGCTATGTACGGGCCCAATAATATAAATGATATGTTTTGGGGCTGATAACCGAATTTTTAAAGCGATTATTTGCGTGGATAAAGGAATAAGTTTTTTTATCACAAACATGTACTTTCTTTGACGCTATTTAAGGCATAATAAAACTACCCACATACAACATTTTATAAATATTTTATGTTGTCAATTATCATGATTTATAGTATTTTTACGATAGATTCACTTCAATAATCAGTTGAATTTTTTGTATTATTTTCAAAACATATTTTATGTTGTCAATTATCATGTACGCAATTTTTAAATATAAAAAAAAATAAGATAAATTAATTAAAATGGACCCAATATATGTTATTTTTGTTGTCTCAATTTATGTGACACAAATGAAATTTGGAGAGTCATCCAAATTTTCATATTTTAAAAAAAAATGTATTTATAATATTTTTATGTAACTTTGAAATAACGTACATTACTGGTCACTTTGTCCTAATTTATGTGATATGGATAAAATTACAAAATTAACCCTTTTAAAATGTTTTTCAGATATTTTAAGTTGTTAATTATTATTATTTATAATACTGTTTTGGTAATTTTAAAATGATATGTGTTATTTTTTCTGTCTCAATATATGTGAGCCTGATAGAATTCTGAGAGCCAACCTATTTTATTATATAGCTTTTAAATATTTTAAATTGGTAATTATTGTAATTTTTAATGCTTTTTAAGTCATTTGTAAATGATATATTGGGACTTTTCCATTTCCTTGATTGGACTTTTCCATTTATGATTTAAATAGTCATTAAATTTTAATATGATTTTTAAATATTTTAAATTGTTAATTATTATAATTTATAGTATTTTTAAATAATATATATTACTTCTCTTGTCTCAATGTATGTAGCACAAATAGAATTTCAAGAGTCAATCAAATGTTGTTAATTATTGAGATTTACAATACATTTTATGTAGTTTCCAAATTAAATATTAGGAGTATATGTTACTTCTTTTGATTATTGTAATTTATAGTACTTTTTACGTAAATTTTTAATAATATATGTTACGTCTGTTATCCCAATGTATGTAACACAAATAAAATTTCAAGAGTCAATTAAATGTTATTAATTATTGAGATTTACTATACTTCGTGCGTAGTTTCCAAGTTATATTACATGTTACTTCTTTTGATTATTGTAATTTATAGTACTTTTTAAGTAAATTTTTAATAATATATGTTACTTCTCTTATCCTAATATATGTGGCCCAAATAGAATTTCAAAAGTCAATCAAATGTTGTTAATTATTAAATATTAACTACTAAAATTGTATTAATTTGCCATTGTCATCATCCTTTGGTTTTGCAATATTTACGAAATTATCTGCAGGCAATAATGTAATAAAAGATCAAATTCGGGGCAAAATCAAAACATAAAAAAACAATGCATGGACTACTATTTGAATTAAGCAAAAAGCAATTGGGCTTTGTGTCAAAATCTCAAAACGTCCAACAATCGATCCTACAATGTACAACATGTCATAGCAAAATTATAGTGTTATTCCAAAGATACTCTTGGTCGGCAAGCATGTTGACCATCTCATGTCTGCTTATTTCCACTTATATATAAGTATATATATATATATATATATATATATATATATGTATCATTTGTTGTTTCAATTTATGTGACAAAGACAAAATTAAAGAGTTAATCAAACTTTAATATTAATTTAAAATAGTTTAAATTTTTAATTATTGTTCACTATGGAAAAAAAAATTATTTCCAAGTTATATTACATGTTACTTCTTTTGATTATTGTAATTTATAGTTTTTTTTAAGTAAATTTTTAATAATATATGCTACTTCTCTTATCCCAATATATGTGGCACAAATAGAACTTCAAAAGTCAATCAAATGTTGTTAATTATTAAATATTAAATACTAAAATTGTATTAATTTGCCATTGTCTTCATTATCTCATGTACTACAAAAATATTATATACATTAAAGGGAACAATTTTTTTAAGATTGATTTTTTAATAATAATTGTGATTGTTTTTATTAACAAAAGCTTAATTGTGATTAATTTTTTTTATTAACAAAAACTAAATTGTGAATATAAAATTTTTATAAAGAGAGAGAAAATATGCCTATGAATAAAAGATAAGCACATGGGACCACAATTGTGGAAAAGCTAAAGGATTTGGCAAGTGTACTCTCTGACATCACTATTGTTACCTTTTAAAATAGAATCATCCTTTGGTTTTGCAATATTTACGAAATTATCTATAGGCAATCATGTAATAAAAGATCAAATTCGAGGCAAAATCAAAACAGAAAAAAACAATGCATGGACTGCTATTTGAATTAAGCAAAAAGCAATTGGGCTTTGTGTCAAAATCTCAAAACGTCCAACAATCGATCCTACAATGTACAACATGTCATAGCAAAATTACAGTGTTATTCCAAAGATACCCTTGGTCGGCAAGCATGTTGACCGTCTCATGTCTGCTTATTGCCACTTATATATATATGTGTGTGTGTGTGTGTGTGTGTGTGTGTGTGTGTGTGTGTCATTTTTTGTGTCAATTTATGTGACAAAGACAAAATTAAAGAGTTAATCAAACTTTAATATTAATTTAAAATAGTTTAAATTTTTAATTATTGTTAACTATGGAAAAAAAAATTTATGTCTTTTAACATTCTAAATTGCTAATTATTGTTGTATGATTTGTAATATCTTTTACGCAATTTTGAAATAATAAAAGTTATTTCTTCATTCTCAATTTATGTGGTACTAATAAAATTTCGAGATTCAATCAATTTTTTTTGTCTTTAAAATATTCTATTGTTAATTAGTGTACTTTCTAAGTAATTTTCAAATAATATATATTATTTCATTTGTCTAATTTATGTGTCACCGATAAAATTTGAAGAGTTAATCAGATCTTTTACATATTTTTATATCTTTTGAATATTTAAGTAAATAATTATTGTGATTTATAATATTTTATACAATTATTTACAAAAAATTAAACAACAAACAAAACGAATTCATCATAGGAAAATTACCAAAACATCCTTGAATACATCAATAATGGGTCCCACTTTTTGTTTAAAAAATTATGCATATTGGGAGGATATTTTTCTCCAAAGTGGAAATAGAATAAGTATAAAACATTAAAGTCTTTTAAAATTTTAAATTGTTAATTCTTATTGTATGATTTGTAATACTTTTACGCCATTTTCAAATAATAGAGGTCGTTTCTTCTTTCTCAATTTATGTAGTAGTAAAAAAAATTTGGGATTCAATCATTTTTTTTTTTGTCTTTGAAATATTTCTAGCTGTTAATTACTGTAATTTATAGTACTTTCTAAGAAATTTTCAAATAACATATTTCATTTGTCCCAATTTATGTGTCACAAGTAAAATTTGAAGAGTCAATCAGATCTTTTATATATTTTTATATCTTTTAAATATTTAAGTAATTAATTATCGTGATTCGTAATATTTTATACAATTATTTAGTATAGTAAAATAAATTTAAAAGAAACAAACAAAACGAATCCATCATGGGAAATTACCAAAGCATCCTTCAATACATCAATAATGGATTCGACTTTTTGTTTTTAAGAAATTACACATTTGAAGGATATTTTTGTCCAAAGTGGAAATATTGTGTAAAAAATGTGTATTTATTGTGATTTTGAATGTTTTGTGGAATAATAGGACGCACACAAAGTTAAGGTGTCTTTTTGAAAATCTGGGACAACTTCAACTATCACTTAATGTTTTTTCTCAAAATCTAATTTACTTTCGTAAACTATGTGTTAGATCAAAATCAGATTAACAAATTCAAAAGGAATGAGTAACAAATAGCTCATACAATGACATATTTATTATTTAACTAAATAAAAAATATGTAACTAAAAATATTGTTAGCTTTTGGTTGAAAGCTAACAAGATAGTTAGAATGATAGTTGCATTGTCTCTTTTATAAATAATATTATTTTAGAATTTTATATCAAGTTAAAATCAGATAAATATATTAATACGGATATTGTAGTAAAGTAATGAAAGAGGACGAAGAGGAATGAGTGAATGGGGACATTATAATATAATATTTTTAATGTATTTTGTAGGGTTACAATAATATGTGGGACCCATTTGGTGTATTTGAGTTTCCAATAATGAAAAGGAAAGTCACGTGGACGGCTATGATTATGTAATATATTAATGAGGACTTTCAACTTCTGTGTGAACTTTTTGATGGGGTCCAGTTCAACCCTCTCATTTTTTTTTTGCCACGTGTCGACGAAGAAGAGTGTGTTAGGTAGATATTATTTAGTGGTAAAAGACTCTTTTACCCTTAGTCATTGGTCGTCTTCACACTTCTATATAATAGAAAAGCTTCATTTGTGATTTTCCTGCCCCACACAATCTCCAAATTGCCGCTGAATTCTTTTTTGGTTTCACATTACGTGTTTGATATCTAAACAGGTGCTCGAATAAACAAACACTACAAATAGATTTTCTTTTCAATTTTTAGGATTTAAATCCGAGACCTTTGTGATGTTAAATTAAAAATATGTCAAATATATTAATTAACCTTTAATCTATAGCGGTCTTAAAGCAAAAATATTGTTTAAACTATATGTAACACTAAAATAAAACATTACCAAATATCATAGGTTATTACTAGGATGATAAAGACTAAAGAGTGTACCATAATAATCCATATATATGGCTTCATGGTGACATTGTCACTTGGATGAACATTAAAACAAAACAAAAAAAACCTTACACAATTTTGCAAGTTTCATATTAAAATTAGAATCTTCACTAAGAAAAATTCAAAATATAGCAAAATAAACAGAGATCTATTCTTCGAATCACAACCAAAATAGAATAAAATCATTCCAAATTAAGAGGATGAAGTTTTTTCATGTGTGGGCAAAAGTTGAGCTCTACAATAGGGACATGTTTTCTTCCTCATCAACCACTTCTTGATACATTCAACATGAAATTCATGGCCACATTGAAGTGTACCAATAGTATCTTCATCATTATATTCAATTAAGCAAATAGCACGTCCTCGTTGTTCTTCAACAATAACATCATCAACACTTATATCCATAGTTGGAACATGATAAGTTCTTGTTTTCAAATACTCAAACACGTCCTCGTCATCATCGTCGTCGTCGACCGAAAAATCATTATAATTTTCTTCATCATCATCCACTTGAATAGTTGTGTTATAAATATTCACTGAATACAAATGCCTTTGAAAAATTGTTTCATCATGTCGTAAAATTCTAGGAAGACCTTGTTGATCATCAGACATAATATTGTTACTAATTTCTTCAAGTAAAAAATAATCTCTTGAAGAAAAGGACATAATCTAGAAAATTGGAGGTTCAATTTAATGAACTAGGGTTAATTAATATATCCTATTTATAGAATGAAATAATTATTTTCTAGTTTTATTAGGATTGGGGCATTATTTTTTATTTTTTTTGCCTAACATTTTTTAATTCTTTTTCTGGTTTTATCCCCACTTCTCCTTTTCCCAATATGATAGGACTAGGGTCTAATTCTATCTACACATGAAGTCTTTTCTTAAATAATGAATCACTGTATAATTTATAGGGAGACCTAAGCTACACACAAATATAAATAGTTATGTGGTCGATAAAATCTTTTCTTTATGGGCATCCTATCAAATATGATCACGTATTTTTGAATATGTCATTATATTATACATGTATTCGCCTTTTCATTTTATTTTAACTTTTTATGTTTTTACATGTGTCCGAATATAGAGAACGGGCACGACTCCCCTTCTCTCCATTCTACCATCCTAGTTCTAAGTTTCGGGGTTGAGTTGGATAGGACAAGATTCAATTAAATTCCCAGCAATACATTCCTTGCCAAATGGGGAAAAAGTATTGAATGTGAGGAAAATATTCCATCATGAACTGTTAAACATCATGACAGTACAATTCAATATGTTGTAGAACTCTATGTTGCTCGGACTTTTTAAAATTGTTGTCACACCCTTATTGTTGGATTCCAAAAATGCACTATTTTTGGGCATCTGATAGTGTGGCCTAATGATCGATGATGTGGTTGAGAGTCCTGGAAAGGAAACGAACTCAAACTCGAAACATCACACTGTAGTGGGAAATAAGTCTGTAACATAAAATTGCAATCAACACACTGCAGCAGAAGAATACTCCCTTTCTGGTCTAAGGAGTGGAGCAAGAAGGGACATCGCAGTAGGATGCTTCCTCTTTAACGTCCGCCACCATCCTCTGCTTCCTTTTATCTGTTTGAGAAAGTCAGCTAGTTGCTGCCTTATTTCCAAAAAGAAGGGAAGTATTTTCAGCTCTGGACAATCTACGACTTCTATAGTCGTTAACGAATCACAAATCATTGGACCTCTGCCATACATTTTCCTCATGTAACTTCCTTTTTCTATCTTCCTCTTGAGCTTTAAGCAATTCCATCTTTTGCTAATGCAGGAGGCCTTCTCAGGTATGACGAGAACAGGTCTCTCCACAAAAACACTGCATCATGCTAACTACTGCACCAACGATTTCCATGGCAAGTATGTCTGCAAAACAAGAGAAGGAAAAGATAAAGAAAAACAAAAGCAACAATAAGAGGCTCATCTAAAGCTATATCTAAGTAAAAGATATTGAATCCAATTCAAGCCTAAGAGCTAAATTATGAGGTGAAGAATGTTCAAGACCAAGAGACTACAACACATATCCCAGATAAAGTCGGACTCTAACACACCTCCACCCCTTCTGGGAACGCTGATACACGAGATTGGGAAATTACACAGTTGGTTAAAGTAGTCAGGAATGGAGACATCTGTAGGTTTTTAACAGGAGAATAACTGATGTTTACTCAGAAAGAAAAGAGAAGAAACAAGGTTAAGTTTTTTTTTTTATTGAAAATAATGACTGCAATATAAATACATGAATTCATAACTTAAAAAGCTAAAGAAAAGGAGTGAAATAAGCTAACATTATCTCCAATAACTAAAGCCTAAAATATAGCAACTAACTATTCAGATTCTGCCAAATACTGCTGCCTAATTTATCTGAACTTAATCCTACTTTTAAGCTGAAATTGATACAGCAGAAAGTGGAACTAATCTCCAGGTTTTGAGGCACCACTTTCAACACTCCTCCTTGACTCAAGAGCGGCAATCCCAAGCCTTTTTCTGAGAAATTCAAATCTTGCTCTAGGTAGGGCCTTAGTTAAAATACCAGCAGTCTGAAAGTCAGTTTTGCAGTGCACCAAGTCTATGTCTCCATTCTTTTGCACCTCCCTCAAGAAATAAAGATTGATCTTGAAATGTTTTGTCTTTCCATGTGAAACAGGATTATTTGCAATTGAAATTGCAGCTTGATTCACAGCTGATGCAGCTGCAATGTACTCTGCTTCAGCTGTAGATTGAGCCACAATATCTTGCTTCTTTGAACACCAAGAGAACATTTTAGAACCAAAACTAAAACAGTAACCTGAGGTGCTTCTCATATCATCTGAGCTACCAGCCCAATCACTATCAGAAAATCCAAAAAACTGAAAGTCTAATGTTTTTTTAAACATTATGCCAAAATTCGCAATACCTTTAACATATCTAATCACACGTTTAGCTGCTTGAAAATGAATTTCGCTAGCACAATGCATATATCTTGAAAGTAAACTCACAGCATAAAGAATATCTAGTCTTGTTGCAGTCAAGTACATTAGACAACCTATCAAGCTCCTATAAAGTCCTTCATTAACCTTTTCAGCTCCATCATCTTTGCAGAACTTCTCCTTTTGATTCATAGGAGTTGTTGTAGACTTGAATTCTTCCATTTTGAACTTTATGAGAATTTCTTTAGCATATTTCTGCTGGCATATGAAGACCTCATGTCCTTTTTGCTGAATTTCCATGTCAAGAAAGTAGAACATTTCGCCAAGGTCTGTCATCTCAAAAACTTCCATCATTCAGTCTTGAACAAATTAATCAAGTTCAAATTGCTACCTGTAACTAGCAAGTCATCTACATACAAAGAAACAATGGTTAAATCAGAATCTTCTTTTCTAATATAGAGTGTAGACTCGCTAAGACTTTTTGTAAAGCCTAAGCTCAGAAGATGAGCATTAATTCTGCTATACCAAGCTCTAGGAGCTTGTTTTAAGCCATACAATGCCTTCTTTAGAAGGTACACTTTGTCTTCTTTGCCTTTGATAGAAAAACCTTCAGGTTGTTCTACAAAGATTTCTTCTTCAAGGTAGCCATTTAGGAAAGCTGATTTCATATCAAGCTGGTGTATCTTCCATCCCAATTGAGCTACTAAAGCTAACAACATTCTTATAGTATCCAAACGGGAAACAGGAGCAAAAGTTTCTGAAAAATCTACTCCAAACATTTGTGCGTACCCTTTTGCAACCAGCCTGGCCTTGTACTTGTTTATGGAACCATCAGGATTGAGCTTGGTCCTATAAATCCACTTGACTCCAATAGCCTTCTTGTGCGATGGTCTGTCAACCAGTTCCCATGTGTTGTTCTTTTCTATCATTTTGAGCTCCTCCTGCATTGCACATCTCCATTTTTCATCTTTAGCAGCCTCCATAATCCTCCTGGTTCTAAAATTGCAACATTACACCTTTGATATATATCAGAAAGTGTTCTTGTGCCTCTAACAAGCACATCATCAACATCTTCATCTAGAGATTCTAGATTTTTTTGCTTTTCATCATCTTGCCAGCTCCAGGTGTCATTTTCCACAAACTTGACACCTCTGCTAACAATGATTTTGTCATTTTGAGGTTGATAGATCCTATAAGCTTTTGAGAGACTGCTATATCCTATGAAAATTCCAGGTTCAGCCTTCTTATCCAACTTATCTCTTTTCACCTGAGGTACATAAGAAAAACAAAGACAATCAAATATTTTCAGATTTGTTAGCAAAGGTTTGTAACCAAACCAAGCCTCAAATGGTGTCTTTTTTTGCAAGGCCTTAGTTGGCAATCTGTTTAGCAGAAATACTGCTGTATTTGCAGCTTCAGCCCAAAATTTCTTTGGCAGCCCTTTCTCATGGTGCAAACACCTTGTCATCTCCATTAGCGTCCTATTTTTTCTTTCCACTACTCCGTTTTGTTGGGGAGTATAGGGTGCTGTTAGCTGATGCTCAATTCCTGCTTCATTACAAAACTTGTTGAATTTTTCTGAAGTATACTCGGTTCCATTATCGGTTCTTATCACCAGAATTCTGCAACCACTCTGATTTTCTACAAAAGCCTTGTATTTCCAGAATACATCAGTGACCTCAGATTTATAATTCAAAAAATAAATCCAACAATATCTGGTACAATCATCAATAAAGGCAATATAGTACTTACTACCCTTTAAAGATGGTGTTTTCTGAGGTCCGCCTATATCCGTGTGAATAAGTTGCAGCTTCTGCTTTGCCCTCCATGATGAATTCTGAAAAGGCAACCTTGTTTGCTTCCCATACTGACAAGCTTCACAAGCAGGCAAGTTCTTCTCAAGGCTTGGAAGACCTTCTGCTAGTTGATTCTCTTTCATGAAAAGTATAGCATCATGATGAAAATGTCCAAGTCTTTTATGCCATAGTTCTGAGTTATTTTCCAACTTGATAACTGATGCTTGCTCCTCGTCCAACAGGTTCAGGGCAAAACTTTCTCCTCTCATCTTGACCTTGAACATCTCTTTATTATCAGCATCCTTGATGACACATGTTTTTTCTTCAAACAACACTTTCAAACCATTTTCAAGTAGATGTCCAACACTTAAGAGGTTTTGATCAAGATCAGGAACAAAAAGAACATCAACTATAAGTTTCAAACTTGTAAGGCTTTCAATTGCAACAGTTCCTCTGCCTCTCGCATCGAGATATTCTCCATTTCCAATTTTCACTTTGGAAATAAAAGATCTATCTAGATCTTTAAAGAGTTCTTGGTCGCTAGTCATATGATTTGTGCATCCATTATCAATTAACCAACTTTCAGAAGTGCTTTTGCTAGCAAAACATGTTGCTACAAACAATTGCTCTTCTTGATATTGATTTACTGCAGCCTTAGCTTCTTGTTGTTGCGGTTGTGACTTGCATACCCTCTCCACATGGCCTAATTGACCACATTTGTTGCACTTGACGTCTGGTCTCCACCAACACTTCTGTTGAGAGTGATTTGTCTTTTTGCAATGAGGGCAGGGAGATTTACTTCCTCCCTGATTGTTGTAATTATTTCTTGGCCTCTGCTTCTTGTTCTTTTTCCTTCCTTTGTTTGACTCGCTATTCAGTGAATTAGCTTGAAAAGCACCTTCAACAGAACCTTCTTTCCTTATTAATCTCCTTTGCTCTAATGCTCGCAAAGCTTTAACAAGTTCCGCAAGGTAACGCTTGACAGATCTTTAGAATTCTCTAAAGAAGAAATTGTGGCTTCATATTTCTCAGGAAGTGTAACAAGAATCTTTTGAACAATTCTTTCATCAGCGAAATTCTTACCGAACAATCTCACCTTGTTGGCCAAGTCGAGTAGTTGGTCTGCATAGTCTTTTATAGTTTCTGATTCTTTCATTCTCTTCATTTCAAATTCTCGAATCAGATTCATCACTTGCATATTCTGCACTCTTTCATTTCCTTGGTATTCTTTTTTGAGATACTCCCAAATTTCGGCAGCAGACTTCATTTGCATAATTCTGGTAAGAATTGAAGGGGATACTGCAGAGAAAAGGCAAGCTTTAGCTTTGGCTTTCGTTGTCTTATTCTCCCTGTGATGTTTCATCTGATTCACTGTTGGATTATCACCGAGAGGAGTTACTTCATAGTCCTCTTCTACTGCTTCCCAGAGATCCAGCGCTTCAAGATGAACCGTCATTCTAATTGCCCAAGCTTGATAATTCTCACCATTGAAGATTGGTGGAGTTAAGAAGCTTGTTTCAGAATTCATTTTCTATAAACTATTTAAGATAGTAGTTCAAAGAAGGGTTTATATGGTTCACTCTCTTCTCACATATCCCTCAAGATGGCAATGCTCTGATACTAATCTGTAGGTTTTTAACAGGAGAATAACTGATGTTTACTCAGAAAGAAAAGAGAAGAAACAAGGTTAAGTTTTTTTTTTATTGAAAATAATGACTGCAATATAAATACATGAATTCATAACTTAAAAAGCTAAAGAAAAGGAGTGAAATAAGCTAACATTATCTCCAATAACTAAAGCCTAAAATATAGCAACTAACTATTCAGATTCTGCCAAATACTGCTGCCTAATTTATCTGAACTTAATCCTACTTTTAAGCTGAAATTGATACAGCAGAAAGTGGAACTAATCTCCAGGTTTTGAGGCACCACTTTCAACAACATCAGTTAGTTAGGACAGTTACAATTCTGTTCATTCTGTTAGGATCAGTTAGCTAGTCAATTCATTCTCACTTTCTATGCTCTCTTCTTTTTCTATCTTCTTATAAACCAACAAATCTAGGCCCTGTATACTATAGGAGATGTGGTGATCAA
Source organism: Solanum commersonii (assembly GCA_029007595.1). Lineage (NCBI taxonomy): Eukaryota > Viridiplantae > Streptophyta > Magnoliopsida > Solanales > Solanaceae > Solanum > Solanum commersonii. Next base: position 2,266,733 of record JAJTWQ010000033.1, read on the forward strand.
AGGATCCAGAGCAAACATTTATTACCAACTCCTGGAAGTGATAATCAATAGATTCAGACTGTGTAACGAACCCGAATTCTCAACAGAAAATATTCAAATATTATGTAATGCTTGATAATCAAATTATCACAGCAACACTTAAACTATTGAATTACAACCGAAAAGTACTGAAATAACAACTACGATAGAGATGAGTATGAGGATGAGAAACTTTGACTCTAGGAGAAGAAGAGAGGACAGACATTGTCTCTTCAATATGCATTAATTCTCCAAATCGCAGTGACAACCCTTTTATCTCTACTCAACCTAGATCCCGAGCAAATCTATTGTTGGGCTGTCTTATTCTTAGGCCTCTTCGTGGTTTAGCCCCAGGCCAAACAGCTTGTCTAGCCTCTGGGCTATTTTTGTTCACAACAATACTCCCCTCCTCAATAAGAACCTTGTCCTCAAGGTTCAAGCAGAGCAATGGCAACAATAAACGAATATCACTCTGGTAAAGTGGAACATACTTCTTCACGTCAATTCTATCAAATAACAATCATAATTTCATTGACCCTCAAATAGTGAAGGCACTACTAAGGTCTAAGGCAACTGCACCATAATTGTCGATAAATAAAAAATCCTGACTCCACCTTTGTCTATTCCGAGTATAGTTGGTAACAAAGAAAAAAATAGGGAGTAGGTAAATATAAACATTCCTCACACTATCAATTGATATAGAACTACATTTCATCACAGATATTCATGTATACAAATAGACATCAAAATATTCATCAACTTACAATGAAAAAAGATGGACAGAATTTGAATACTAACCACTTTGATTTCTCTAGTGTTCTTGAGGGGGAGGCTCCTTATCTTCTTTTTCTATGAAAAAAGATATTTTTGCCCAGGCAATGGAAGTCGAGGCCAGCTACGAGTTGACTTGAAGTCAATCTTCATATATTGTATATAAAGAGAAGCTTCACATTTCTAGGATTTAAATTCGAGACCTTCTGTGGAGTGACTACAACTTTTTTATCCTTCGACTATTCATAAATTTGATTTTGCTCCTTTTGTACTATTTCAGTAAACATATTTAACTTTGAATTACATAAGAAATAGTATTCCCTATACGCGAAAATGAAAAATATTGTTTCAGCTATATGTAACACTAATATAAAACATTACCAAATATCATAAGTTATTTCTTGGATGATAAAGAGTGTACCATTATCCATATATATCGTTTCATCATGGCATTGTCACTTGGGTGACCATAAAAATAAAAATAAAACTTACACAATTTTGCAAGTTTCATATTAAAATTAAAATTTTCACTACGGAAATTCAAAATACAACAAAACAAAACTAACCTACTCTTCGAATCATAACCAAAATAGAATAAAATCATTCCAAATTAAGAGGATGAAGTTTTTTCATGTGTGGGCAAAAAGTTGAGCTCTACAAAAGGGACATGTTTTCTTCCTCATCAACCACTTCTTGATACATTCAACATGAAATTCATGGCCACATTGAAGTGTACCAATAGTATCTTCATCATTATATTCAATTAAGCAAATAGCACATGCTTCTTGTTCCTCAACTATAACATCATCATCACCACTTATATCCATAGTTGGAACATGATAAGTTCTTGTTTTAGAATATTCAGACACGTCCACGTCAACATCCTCCTCATCGTCCTCATCGTCATCATCATTGTCCGAAAATTCACTATAATTTTCTTCATCATCATCAACTTCATTAACAATCGGTTGGGCAGGTACTATAGCAGTTGTGTGAATAATTCGCATGGGCACTCGATTCGTATCTACATTATTATTGATTGTTTCATCATCTGGTAATATTGTAGGAGGACCTTGTTGATCATGAGACATAATATTGTTACTAATTTCTTCGAGAACAAAATAATTTCTTGAAGAAAATGACATAATCTAAAAAATTGAGAGTTTAATTTAACGAACTAGGGTTAATTAATATTTTCTTCTTCTGGTTTTATCCTAGGTTTCCTTTTCCCAATCAAATTCTATCTACACATGAAGTCTTTTTTAAAGTATAGTTCCATATTTTATATCAAATGACAATAATAATATTTTTTGAAAATTGACAAAAAAAAAAATTAATGAATTAATCAACACAAGTTTTAGATAGGGTGAAATAAGTTTGGCCTAAGTTTAGTAGAAAGAATCACTATATAATTACCTACAAAAAATCAAACTATTAATCCGAATCCACTGTAACTAGAAGGGAGGTGAGATCTACTTATTAATTTTATATTAGATGAATAGTTTCACTATGATCATTCGGGAGACCTAGGCTCACGCGCTACACACAAGTACATGAATTGTATTTTTAATATGTAGTATATTATGTACATGTATTTGCCTTTCTATTTTTTTAAAAGTTGTTTTTACACATGTCCGAATATTAAACAGGCATGACTCCCGTTCTTCCCATTTTACCGTTCAAACAAGTCGATTGTTCTAAGTTTTGGATTGAGTCGGATAGGACCGGATCCAAATTTGATCATATATAGCCTTAAGTTCAGGTGTGGTACTATGGCCAAACTGAAAACTTAAGGATTCGATTCCCCACCTTGTAATTTCTACTTATGAGTTGTTCAAATTTACTTAAGTTTCCCTCAAAAAAAAAAATTGTTCAGTGCATACTCTTATCTTAAGTAAATCATCTTTCATTTACTTTCATGACGAATTTTACAAGTTCAAATTCTTCAATAAAAATATTTAATTTACTTTAGTTATGATTTTCTTTAAGTTGGATTATATATTAAAAACAAAATTAAAACTTTTTTTTCACACTGTAACACAATATTAGGACAAATATGTAGTAATAAAATTCTCAAGGACAAATTTGACCATTTTAAATAAATCATTAAGCCCTAAACTATTAATAAAACCCCTTTTCCATGTTTCCATTAAACCCTATTTCAGTTCTAACTTTCTAGAAAATTCCTTCCCTGCATTTCGATCAGGTAAAAAGATCTTCCTCTAAAAAGTTCCATTCTTTTTTATCTGCGCATTATATTTTTTTTGTATTTTTGTTATGTATGTATTTTTTTTTAAATAAAAAATTAATAATTGTGTGTTCTGCATAATTTTGACAATTTCCTATCGAATTACATAATAAAATTGTAACAATGTAATATTGCATTAGTGTACAATGTAGTATGTCGAATTGAATGGGTTGATAAATATGAATCTTGACTCATCAAAGCCTTTCTAACTCGAACTATTGTTGTTTTTCGGTTGGTCATGGAAATTTCCTTGATATTCACAATCTTAGTGAACATAATGTAAATTTTGTCAAGTTCTTTACATTAGAGATGATGAAATTGAATTGTGTGTTGACTAATCATAACTCATAAGAGTTAATGGTTACTTGTGAAAGCTCTTCAGGATGTTCCGTTTCAATTTGTTTGTCTTTGTTCGGACTAAACACGGATTTTAAGAAAGTAACGAAGATTTTTGGATCTTTAATTAAAGATCGATATGCAGATCTTATGGCATTAAACATGTCACGTGAAAAACTGGAGCTGACAAATGTTTTCTTTTTGAAACTGAGGAAGTACTTGTTATAATGATGAGTTTTATTGTGTTTACTCTCAGGGACTAGTTAAATGGATCTCAAGAATGTTAAGGTTCCTAAGATGCCTGGTGCTGGTGGTGGTGCCACTTCTCCCTTGATCAAGTTTGGGCTTGTTATCGGTCTTGGTGTGTATGGAATTGCTAACAGTCTCTACAATGTTGATGGCGGGAATCGTGCCATTGTTTTTAACCGTATTCTTGGTGTTAAAGATAAGGTATGCCTTGTACTCTCTCTATTGGACTAGGATGATATTTGGAAATCAGATTGACTTGACTCAAGCATTCGTCGAGTAAAATGTTTGCTTCTATCGTTTAGCAAGCAGGGTGTCTTTGCTTCTATCGTTTGAGTAAAATGTATAAATCAGTATGTGTTGTTCATATTTCTTCTGTACCTTGATGTCCATGCACATTCACCTTGATATTGTCATCTACTTATTTTATCGTATTTTCAATATGGTGGTTTATGGTGTACAGCCTCGTATATGAACCTTTAGACCTGGCTTTCATATACTTCAGACTTGTCTTATGTGTTTTTGATGCACGATGCTCTGCTTGATGAATAGGTTTATCCAGAAGGGACGCATTTCATGATTCCTTGGATCGATAGGCCTGTGATATATGACGTTCGTGCACGTCCACATCTAGTGGAGAGTACTTCCGGAAGTCGTGACCTTCAGATGGTAATTTTTTTCTCAATACCTGCATTGCTCTTGATCCAAGAAATATAAAAGGAAAAGAGAAACCGAAAGAAGGGGGATTGCGGATAGGCTTGCTAAAAGAATGAATGGTTGTAGACATTGATCTTGCTCCTTGATGATTTTTCAGGTAAAGATTGGACTTCGAGTTCTCACACGTCCAGTACCAGATCAACTACCCACTATTTACCGATCACTTGGTGAAAATTATAATGAACGAGTCCTGCCTTCAATTATTCATGAAACTTTGAAATCTGTGGTTGCGCAGTACAATGCTAGCCAGCTTATTACCCAGAGAGAGGTATGTGTGAGAGGACATGTACCTACTTCATGTGTTGATGTTGCTATCGCTTGAAGTGTAGAAGTAATTATTGTGCTATAAGGCGGTAACTGGTAATACATCATCGGTACTAAGTACTGTATGTGGTTGCATCAATTGTGAGGAATGTTCTGTATTTGGCTGTCATAGAAACTCATAAGGTTCTTCGTCATTTTTTTTCAATTGTGTGTAACTCGTGCAGAATGTTAGTAGAGAAATACGGAAGATCTTAACTGAGAGGGCAGCCAACTTCAACATCGCTTTAGATGATGTCTCGATAACAAGCCTGACTTTTGGAAAGGAGTTCACAGCTGCAATTGAAGCGAAACAGGTGGCTGCTCAAGAAGCTGAGAGAGCAAAGTTTATTGTGGAAAAAGCTGAGCAAGATAAACGTAGCGCTGTTATTAGAGCTCAGGTCTAAATTAGTTCCCGATCTTATCCTTCTATCTTTAATCTTAGCTCCCATTTTGCCATAAGTTTACTTAAAGTTGTGATTTTTGAAATTTGAAAAGTCAATTACTGCTTCAACCTGTCATCATTTTATATGGAGTTTGAGTTCCTGTTTGTATTGTTCTCGCAGGGTGAGGCTAAGAGCGCGCAGCTGATTGGTCAAGCTATCGCTAACAATCCAGCATTCATCACTCTCAGGAAAATCGAAGCAGCAAGAGACATTGCACATACCATTTCGAATTCAGCCAACAAAGCCTACTTGAGTGCCGATGATTTGTTGCTCAATCTTCAGGACTTGAACTTGAATAGCACTGGACGAAAATGAGAACTTAGGACGCTACCATTAGCTAAACTGTTTGTTATTTCGTCATTTCATTTTCTTCCTCAGACTGTTTAAATTTGCAGGTGAAATCCTCTAGGATGATGTTAAATTTGCAATTGAAATAAATATATGGTCTCACATTTTTCCTCTTAAAAATGTTCCTTGCAGGCCATATAGGCATATACTAATATACCCAAAAACGCGTGTAATCACTCTCAAAAGGGCATAAATATCTATTATGCCTATAGTATACTTTGGATAGTTTGTTTTCAGTAATATAATTAACTTATCCTAGACTCATTTAAAACAATTAAGTTACGTTATCAAAACATAATTTAATAAACCCTGGCAATCAACATTCTATATTTATTTACGTAAAATAAAGGCGTGAATTAATTCTAGCCTTAAAATCTTTTACTAAAAACCCATATACCCTTTTTAATAACAAATGAACCAAAGCCCTGCATCAAAATCTCTGTTTTTGGAGACTTTGTTGCAGGTATATATATTTCTAAAAATTCACCCAAATAACTAAAACCTTCAACAACAAAGAATTACTACAAGATTCAACAAATATGGAGGCCTCCAAGAATTCAGATTCCATCGCGATAAATACAGAGAAATTAGGAACAGAATCTGCTGTTACATCTGAAAATCAATTGGAAATACCTTTGTTAGAAGATTTACAACTTGTTGAAAAACCACAGAAAACACCAGCACAAAAAGTCATTAGAAAAACATTCAAAAAAACAGCTATTTTATCAAATCTTTTGCCTTCAGGTTCTGTTCTTGCATTCCAAATATTATCACCAGTTATAACACATGAAGGACAATGTCATTCCTCAATAAGTCATTCTATGACATTAATCCTTTTGGGAATTTGCGCGATTTCTTGTTTTTTCCTCTGTTTTACAGACAGTTTTCGTGACGAAAGAGGGAAAGTCCGTTATGGATTGGCTACATTCAGGGGTTTATGGATTATTGATGGCTCATCCCCTCCTGAGGATGCAGCAATATATAAGCTGAAATTCATTGATTTCTTTCATGCTTTTTTGTCAATACTTGTTTTTTGTGCTGTCGCGGCGTTTGATCAGAATGTGATGAAATGTTTGTACCCTTCTCCGTCTCCAGATGCTCAGGAGATTCTCGCGATGTTGCCAATGGCTGTTGGGGTGATTTGCACGTTTTTGTTCGTTGTTTTTCCTACAACTCGTCATGGAATTGGATTCCCTCTTTCGCGTTGTTAGACTCATACTATTTCATTTTCTTCTCCTACACAATGCAATCGATTGAAAGGATTAACAACAGTCCATAAAAGATATCTATCTTGTTTTCAGATTGCACAAGTTTCATCTAAGAGCGTGCTGAATTCAACCGGGGTAAAGAAACTCTTGAATCTTATTATTTGACACAAGGAATGATTTCAATGTAGAAGCAAAAGAGATCTACTTGTTTCAAACTCTACTCATATTTGTATCTTTGTATAAACGGGGTCAAAAGTTCAAAAACACTCTCATCTTTAAGTTTGTTTTTATGTGTACAAATGGTCTCATATGCAAGAGTCCGCAACATAAATGGGCATCAAAATGAACTAAACTATAGAAATGGTTATACTCTCCTTTTTTTTTTGTCTATTTATTTATGAGTAGTTAAACCGTTAAGGGTGTGGCACTGTGATAATTGATATAGTGGGTTGAAACTTGAAAGGTTTTAAGTCTAGCATAAACAAAAATATTACTATGTGATTTCTTCTATTTTGTCTTAGTCTTGGAGGACAACGTTATTTGATACTTACTATTGGTAGGAGATGATAGATATCTCGAGAAATTAGTCAAAATGTGTCCAAATTGATCAAAACACCACAATACCAATTGCTAGGAGAATGTGACCATAAAAATGCATAAATTAATTTGCGTCATCTCTTAGCTCTCATTAGGCATTATTGAACAATAGGTCTCTTGTTATACCGACGACCTACTTTTAGTAGGACACTTCCTTTAATGTCCCTATACATGTAGCGTGAGGAATAATTTTTATTACTCCCTCGATCCCAAATTAGTTAATCACTTTTTATTTTAGGCATAATATATAAACATGATCCTTAACTTGGCTTCAGCGGACAAGTATGTCTTCATTTGAGTGTGCACAAGTAGACACACACATGTCCTACATGGCATAATACACGTAGAATGTTGCATTTGACACAAAATTTCCATGTAGGACGAATGTGTATTTGTTCAATTTTATACAAGTTTAAAAGCATAGTTATACACACCCAAAGTTAAAAGGCATAATTGTTAGCTGACGCCAAGTTAAGGGTCATGTTTATGTATTATGCCTTCATTTTATATTGTATTTAAGAAATTATAAATAAGAAGATAATTTTATTAATTCACCTCTTAAAAAACTTTATAGGATTATACAAACAAATGTGAACACTTGCAAAAGGAACTAATTGCAACGGTAATATAGGAAAAAATTAATTTTAATTTAGTAAGGTGTAAACTAATATGATAAATGTTTTTAATATAATGATCAATTAATATAGGACAAAGGGAATATTATTTAGTAGTATTAACTTTCATCTCTTTATCTTCATTATATATACAACTACGGAACTTATCCGCGCTTCGCGCGAAATAAAAATGAATTACACCACTCGTTTGGTCATAAGAAATTATAAATTAAACTTCTTTCTGAAATTTTTTACTTTATTTGAATATTAATTTGACCTTGAAATAAAATTCGAATTGAACTTTATTTATATTTTGTTTTAAGCAAATATATAAAAAAAATTATGTATAAAAATAGCTTTTTTACAGACCTTTGACTATATATTTGTCCACGCATGTTATTTATATATATATTTAGTCTTTGCTACTCAAGAAATAATTAAATGAAAACATGATATCAAAAATTTCTCAAAAAAACATACTTTATTATATCACTCAAAAAAGAATATAAACTAAACAAACTTTCATCAGTTTATACTCATACTCACCACTCTAATATTTCGGATTCATGAATTGAAGATGTTTCATGAAATGTTGCTATCCATTTGAGTGTAGGTGTAAATATAGTGATGTTCAAATTCTTTGATTAAGTTATGAAGTTTTTTAAATTTTCATAACTCATAATACACAAAGTAATACTAACAGAAATAATATGTTCAATTTATTTGAGAATTTTTAGAAAAGACAATGGAAAAAATATTATGCTTCATTAACTTGGTATATAAGCTAGTAATTCAAAATAGTATAGGAATTGTATGACGTATTAATAAAATAAATTAATTAAATCATCATATTGAAAAAAATCAAAACAAACATGAAAAAAAAGAGATGCTATAAAAATTCAAAAGCCACTTCATAAGACCATTTATTACATTTTCTTAACATAAATTTATATTAACATATTTATTGAATTTCAATTAACATTGTTCATATGAGTTACAACCTTTTCACCTCACCCATTTTCTCGTATTCCTCATAAATTTACATTGAACATTTTATTATAAATATTAAGTACCAATGTTTTTGAATAATTATTAAATCATGTTTTCAATCTTCAGTATTTTTTTGTCATGTGTCCAATTTATTTCACAATTAAAGTGTTAAATGAAAAAAAGGTGCAAATACTATTTTATTTCATAAAGAGGTATTATATCATCTTGTTTATTCCTATCTATATAAAATTATGTGTTAACTTAAAAATATCTAAAAATTGTCAATGCATATATTTAGCCTTATTAATTAATTAAGAATGTGTTGGCATAGCCTTTCTAATGCCTTATTAATTAATTAAAAATGTGTTGGCATAACCTTTCTAATACAAGTCAAGCTTTAAGACCATGATGGTTTGGATGGTGATATTTTTCATTCGATTTTCGAAAAGAGGAAGGAAAAAACCTAACAATACAAAAAAGATCAAGATTGTTTTAAAAAAAGACATTATGAGATTAATATAATATAAATTTATATCACTCATATCATTTGATGAAAATTTATAAAGTTAAAAGAATTAATAAAAAATAATTATAGATCATGAAAAATTACAAAGAAGTTATCTAAGAAAAAAAAAGAAAGGCAAAGGAAGAGCATACAAAAGTTATTGCATGATGAAAACTCACACATCAAAGTCTCAATTCAACATAGGAAACAATCACCCACTCAAAGATATTTCTGAAGTATAAATACATATAAAAATATTAAATTAAAAGAATAAAATAATTATGCATTTATATTGAATAAAAGAAAAAAAAAGGTAAAGAATAAAATGTTTTTTATACCTTAGTGTGGGTTTACTTTTTCTGTCCATTTGCATTGGACATAAAGATAATTTAAATCATTCTCAATTTTTTCAACTAAATGAATCAAAGACAAATTGTAAAAAAATAAATAAAAGATAAAGTACTTGAAAAGTATTATATTTTTGAAATTCCGAAACATTTTTCACACTAGTGCATATTTATACTACTTCTAAAACAACCAAAAAAAGAAAGAAGTGTGCAAATTATTACCTTGAAAATGCAGCTTCATAACAAAAATAATATTTAATAGCAGAAGTCTTCACATAGATTTTTGTCTCTTTGTATTCGTTTGTAACAAATCTCATACTTATTGGGAGAGGATGAATTTTCATCATATATAATTACATTGAACAACTACAAGGTATTAATACATCTTTTCTAGTCTAGAAGGTAAATGCAATTAGATGTGACTATTCAAGAATCAAAAACATATTTCAAATTAAGCTAAAGAAGAAATAATATAAGTAAGAAAGTAGACAAAAAATGTAGAGAGATTATAAGATAGAAGAGTTTTCTTATTCTTCCAAGTATATTCAAGTGTTTCTCAAATCTTCAAGTGCATAACATAATCCTCAAGACCTCTATTTATATTGTTACATAAAAACATATTATAAAGAGATAACAATAAACATGACATTGATTCTTGAAAATGTGGAAAGATTAAGGGGTGTGGAAGATAAAAGAGGAGGTGGTGGAGGTGTGAGTTTATTACACATAATGGTGCAATTATATCTTGAAATTATGGACATCTACATTAATATAACATATTTACAATAAAACATTAATTATTCAACAATTATATAAATATTAACTACATTAAAAATGAGGAGAAAAATTAACAAATGCCAAAAAAAAAGAGAAAAAAAATAAATAGGAATGAAGGTCATAGATAGGTGCCACATCACTTTGTCTACATTTAGCTTTATTTTATATATATATATATATATATATATATATATATATAATTGTCATTTTCTTTTTTATATAATAAGAAAATACCCACAAGGCAAAAAAGAAAATTGATGAGACTTTTAATTTTTCAAATTATGGAATTGAGTGGAGTAGTAAATTTTTAGACATTCAATTTTGTACATTAAAAAATAAAATAAATGAAGGAGTAGTAATTGTCTTTTTTCTTTTTTATATAATATAAAAAATAAAAAAATATTTAACATGTGAAGAGTCTTTGATATACATAAATGTTCCTTCATTAATATAATATTCATTTATAATAAATTAAATAATATTGTCACAATAAATTCAATATTTTAAATATGAAAAAGATGCAAAAAAAAAAAATGGAAATAGAGATCATAGAGAAGTGTCATATCACTTTTTCTATGTTTCTCCTTTTTACTAGTTACAGTAGCCCGTGCTAGCACGGGCCCAACATACTTTTTTATTTTTATTTTTAATTTATGTGACATTACAAAATTTTAACGGTCAAACAATTTTTTTGTATGTTCTTTAAATTTTAAGTTGTTGATTATTGTGGTTAATAATACTTGATATGTAATTTTCAATATTCTCTTTGTCCCAATTTATGTGTCATTGATAGAATTTCGAAAGTCAAGCAAATTTTGTATATGTCTTTTAGATTTTAAGTTATTTAATTATTATGAGTTATAGTACATTTTACGTATATGTTACTTTTTCTATCCCAAACTATGTGACATTAGTAGAATTTTGAGAGTTGATCAAATTTTTTGTATGTCCTTTAAATTTTGAAGTTGCTAATTATTGTGTGATTTGTAGTACGTTTCATGTTATTTCAAATAATATATGTTATTTTCTCTATCCTAATTTATATGGCACTAATAGATTTTGAGCTTCAACCAACTTTTATAGATGTCTTATAATATTTTAGGGTTTAACTACCTCTTTTTGATTTTAATCCATTAATATGTTTTCTTCACAATTATCAGTAGAGCTACCTTAAACGGTGATGTGGTGCTCTCTATGACCTTCATTGTCATTTTTCTTTTTTCTCCTTTTTTGATTTTTTCTCAATTATATTATTTTTGAAAGTTATTTTCATAACTCACTCTTCTTCATCTTCATAAATTATACTTTTAATTAGTATTAATAATATTCATAACTTTCAAACATTTTATATTCATAACCCCAAAAAATTCAATTTTACATTAAATTAAAATATTCAATGCCTTTCTTTCTTTGGAGAGAAATGACATTAAATTAAAATGTTTGCCTCAATATGCTTAAGATGCTAGAATTCTTAAAGTTCATTTTAACTTTATGTATTCTTTTGTTGGAATAGCTTTCTTTTTATTTTGTATGTAGTTTGTTGATGATTTTTAAGAATATTTTTTTTTTCCTTTTTGTTAATCTTATTAGAACTTTTGTTATATATGTTGTATGTTGTTTAATATATTGATAGATTTTTAGGATTTTTTTTTATTTTTCTTTATGTTAATCTTATTTGAACTTTTATTGTATTAAGTAAAAACTATTCTAATTAATTTTACTAAAGATTCACTAATTGAATGCTGAGAGAAATTAATTAATGTGAGAAAAGTACTAAAAGAAAGACTTAATCCTACTCCATCCGTCCAATAATTATTGTCTATTATACTATTTTGGAATGTCCTACAATACTTGTGCACTTTATGAAATCAATGGATAGTTTACCCCTTATCATTATCTAAATTGCGAATTATTGTTGTATGATTTGTAATATCTTTTACGCAATTTTCAAATAATAAAGGTTATTTCTTCCTTTTCAATTTATGTGGTACTAATAAAATTTCGAGATTCAATCAAAAAAAATTGTCTTTAAAATATTCTATTGTTAATTACTGTAAATCATTGTACTTTCTAAGTAATTTTCAAATAATGTATATTATTTCACTTGTTCAATTTATGTGTCACCGATAAAATTTGAAGAGTTAATCAGATGTTTTACATATTTTTATATCTTTTGAATATTTAAGTAAATAATTATTGTGATTTATAATATTTTATACAATTATTTAAAAAAAATTAAACAACAAACAAAACGAATTCATCATAGAAAAATTACCAAAGCATCCTTCAATACACCAATAATGGGTCCCACTTTTTGTTTAAAAAAATATGCATATTGGGGGGATATTTTTGTCCAAAGTGGAAATATAGAATAAGTATAAAGCATTAAAGTCTTTTAAAATTTTAAATTGTTAATTCTTATTGTATGATTTGTAATACTTTTACGCCATTTTCAAATAATAGAGGTCATTTCTTCTTTCTCAATTTATGTAGTACTAAATTTTTTTTGAGATTAATCAATTTTTTTTGTCTTTGAAATATTTTTAGTTGTTAATTACTGTAATTTATAGTAGTTTCTAAGAAATTTTCAAATAATATATATTATTTCATTTGTCCCAATTTACGTGTCACTGGTAAAATTTGAAGAGTCAATCAGATATTTTATATATTTTTATATCTTTTAAATATTTAAGTAATTAATTATCGTGATTCATAATATTTTATACAATTATTTAGTATAGTAAAATAAATTTAAAAGAAACAAACAAAACGAATTCATCATAGGAAATTACCAAAGCATCCTTCAATATATCAATAATGGATCCGACTTTTTGTTTTTAAGAAATTGCACATTCGAAGGATATTTTTGTCCAAAGTGAAAATATTGTGTAAAATATGTGTATTTATTGTGATTTTGAATGTTTTGTGGGGTAATAGGTTGCACGCAAAGTTAAGGTGTCTTTTTAAAAATCTGGGACAACTTCAAGTATCACTTAATGTTTTTTCTCAAAATCTAATTTACTGTCATAAACTATGTGTCAAATCAAAATCAGATTAACAAATTCAAAAGGAATGAGTAATAAATAGCTCATACAATGGCATATTTATTATTTAAAAGAAGTATTCTTTTAGGTTGAAAGCTAACAAGATAGTTACAATGTAACTAAATATTATAAAAATCTTTGCATTGTGGCTTATTTTATATATATATATATATAATGGGCCCAAATGAGGTAGGTAATTAATGGTGTTAAATTGTCCAATAATATAAATTTTGTACAACCATAAAAGAAGAATGTACAACACTATCTAAGCACATATTATCCAACACTTGTCATGTGCTAAGTAGTAGATATTCCCACTTATTATATATAGTAATATATATATATTACTTTCTCACTTTATTAATGATATCAAATAGGTTAAACAAACCCACTTTTGAGATTCTCTACAAACTCAAAAATATTTGCATAAACCAACTTTTCCAAGATCACTATCTATAAATCACCTCTTCGTTGTTAGAAATGAGAGCAAATGACATAAATGGTCCCTAAGCTATTCTAGTAGGTCTAAAATAGTCCCTTAACTATACAGTTGACGAATATGGTCCTTTAACTATCTACCCTTTTGTCAAGTTTGATTTCCATCCACTTTTTTAAAGAACCGTTAGTTAACACCGTTAAGTCAATCTGTCAGTACACAACCATCCAAACAAAGTGTAAATCCCAACGAAAGAAGAATATGAGTTAATGATACTGATCTCTCCATGCCTCTGTTTCTTGCTTTTCTGTGAGGATAAGACAATTAAGAAGAAGAAGAACCAAAACGAAAGATTGAGACAAATAAAGCATCAAATTCGATAGAATCCATGGCGATGGAAAGTGGGTTTAACCAAGAAACTAGAACTGGAGCATTTTTCATGGCCACACTACTCATTTGGGCTTTCTCAGTTTTGTGGGAAATACTAATTAACAAGCGCAAGGAACTATTCCCAATCGTTTTGGGTTTCATTTTCTACCAATCGGCCAATTGGGTCATCCTCAAATTGCTGCAAAATCGCGATCCCCATATTTGTCAATACTTGTGTATCTCTCCTCCATTCATCCACTACATTTGCTTCAGTGCTCTTCATTTTGGTCAATCAGTCGATGATTTCAAATGGGGTAAATGTAAATAAGATGTTTGAATATTCACAACGTGTTGAACATACATGGCCATGGGCATTTACAACTTTATGCTTTTCGTGTGGTTATTTTGCTTATAATCAATTGGATATGCTCCTAAATCGATTGACTTAACGGTATTAACTAACAGTTTTTTAAAAAAGTGGATGGAAACCAAACTTGACAAAAGGGTGGATAGTTAAAGGATCATATCCGTCAACTAGGGGCGGAGCTACCCTTGCCCGAGGGGTGTCAAGCGACACCCCTTCATCGGAAAATTACATTGTATAGGTAAGTCAAATTCTGATTTTATACCTATATATATTAGAATTGACACTCCTGAACCAAGTTGAAGTGTTGGTTCAGCGGTTCAGGGACTACAAAGTTCCGCCTTGTCATTGACCTAGGCGTTGGGAGTTCGAACCTTGCTGAAGCCTATATTTTTTAAAAGGCTTTCAGCGTTTTTTTTAACTTTTTAGACAACTTGTGTGCATACTACTTTATATTTTGACATCCCTCAATTTAAATCCTGGCTCCGCCACTACCGTTAACCGTATAGTTAAGGGATTATTTTAAACCTACTAAGATAGTTTAGGGACCATTTATGTCATTTGCTCTTAGAAATGACAAGTGTGGCATTTTATAACACGGCGTTTCTTAGAAGACGTGTATGTGATGAAGACCGCGTGTATTGGACCGATGAATTGTCGCTTTCAAATAGTAGCCAAAAACGGCTAATTGAATTATTGGTACAGCAATTATAAAGAGTATAAAATACACGACTACAATAGTAGTAGTGGTAGGTATTTATTACTTTCTCCGTTTCAAAAAGGTTGATCTGATTTGACTTGATACGAAATTTAAAAAATTAAAAAAGATTTTTGAATCTTGTGATCCTAAATTAAAGTTATGTCAAATGTACAACATTGTCCTTAATCTTGTGATCTTAAACATGCCACGTGGAAAGCAAAAAGTAAAATGTTACCAAAAAATGAAAGAGGTCATCTTTTTAAAATTGACTAAAAAGGAAAGGAGGTCATTCTTTGTGAAACGGATGGAGTATTATAAACACAACAGCAATGCCCTGTCCTCAAAAATTAAACTTGAAGAAGCTTCCTCTTTAGATTTATTTGAAAGCGATTTCTAATAACATTATATTTTAATGATTATAAAAAAAAAATAACAAAATAAAAATTTAAAATCAAATTATTATTACACATTTTTAAAATATCACTTTGGTCAAAGGTAATAAGTAAGTTTCACCAAGTCAAATATTTCATGCTCCTCTATTTGTTCAGTATTTCTAAAATAAAATTTTACTTTGGTTGTTATTTTTAATATATAAAAGAAAATATTAATTATTTTTTAAAAAAATACATAAAATTTAAAGTAAACAAATATAAAAAAAGACATTTAGAAAGGCATGTGATGTGAATAAGTAAACAACCAATAAAAATTAGGCGCCTAAAAATTACGATAGAGTAATAAATATTTCAAAATGAGAACTTTTAAATTTACGTCTTCTCAAATAAATAATTATCTTTGTCAAGGAACGTTCCAAAAGAATGTGATGATTGTGTTGTCACATAAGAAAAAATAAAGTGTAGTGACTAATAAGAAGCGCGTTCTGGAATCGGTTTCAAAATGAGAACTTTTAAATTTACGTCTTCTCAGATAAATAATTATCTTTGTCAAGGAACGTTCCAAAAGAATGTGATGATTGTGTTGTCACATAAGAAAAAATAAAGTGTAGTGACTAATAAGAAGCGCGTTCTGGAATCGGCTATCTTGCAATGCTAAGCCTGCATGGGTCGGGGTCGGGGTTGTCAATTCAACACGTAAAGCGCTTTTGTCTTTAGAAACTCCCGCCTGCCCACGTAATCGTATACACATTATTATTCTATTAAAAACTTGGGCGGTCCGGTCCCTCCATCTTCACCGCATTTTTAAACCCTCACAGGATCTCACTCTTATTATAAAGAAAAAAAAAATTTGGTGAAAATATCACTTACATAGCAAAAGTTTCAATTTACACCGACAAAGTTTTAACCCTCCAACATCGAAAAAAAGAAAAAGAAAACAACTTTTACCCTCTCTTTCCATTATCCATTATATAAGTGGAGCTACTCATACATTGCTCCTCAAGCTATTCTTATTACGCGTCTATTCAAAAAAAAAAAATACTCGAGCCAGCTAAATGGCTATGAAGGAAAAAGTTACAAATGGAGTGAAGAAGAAAGAGGTTCACTACAGAGGAGTGAGGAAGAGGCCATGGGGTCGTTATGCTGCTGAAATCCGTGATCCCAACAAGAAGACCAGAGTTTGGTTGGGAACTTTCGACACTGCAGAGGAGGCGGCAAAGGCTTACGATGCCGCGGCTAGAGAATTCCGTGGACTCAAAGCCAAGACAAATTTCCCCTTTCCGTCGGAGGATATGAGCCCCAATGACAGCAGCGGCAGCCCGGATGAGTCCTCTAGTGGAGAAAACGGTGTCCACGCGCCGCCGGAGCTCGACCACACGCGCCGCCTCGAGGAAGGGGGTGGCGGTTATACGGAAGTTGGGTTGGTGAGAAATGGGTTTCCGATTTTCCGTCAACAATCGGCCATGGTGAGCAACAGAAGCGGCCCTGCAGAGTACTCTATTGGGGAAACCGTTGTTCAATCGCCGTTTGAGCTCAATCTCACGCGCCGTCTCGAAGGGGGTGGCAATGGTGGCCGTTCAGCTGAAGTTGGGTTGCTAAGAAATGGATTT
Organism: Solanum commersonii; assembly: GCA_029007595.1. NCBI lineage: Eukaryota > Viridiplantae > Streptophyta > Magnoliopsida > Solanales > Solanaceae > Solanum > Solanum commersonii. The sequence goes on from JAJTWQ010000033.1 coordinate 2,284,116, forward strand.
CCGATGTTCCGTCATCAACCGGCCAGTCATGCAGAACTCGACCTCACGCGCAGCCTTGGTGACCATGTCAGGAATGGGTTTCCGATATCTCATCGGCAACCGGCCGTGGCGGTTCTGCCTAATGGACAACCAATTTTGTTGTATGACGGTAATTTAGTGCGTACCGGATTAGTGAACCGGCCGCAACCATACCGGTTTGAACCGTTGGCGGCGGCGGCTGAGTTTAACGGTGTAACTGGTAGAGTAGTTGATAGTGAATCTGATTCATCTTCCGTAGTAGGCTTAGGTAGAAGAGAATTAAATCTTGATCTTAACCTTGCTCCACCAATGGAAGTTTAATGTGGATTACTGATGTAATTAATACGTCATATATCTTTAATTTAAATATTTATGAGATACTAATTGTTAAAAAGTGTATGATTTGGTAGGTTCGTTTGATGATGATGATTTTATTGGCTGTCTAACCGTGCAAATGGTTCCAATGTTTAAGTCTTAAATCTATAATCAGTAGGAAGTAAGAGCATACATATTAATTATTAAGTTATTGCTGCGTACTAGCCAAGTGATTATATGATACTTTTTATTTTTTGAGAGTCAAGTTTGATTGAGAATTTATACATGAAATTTTTAATTTTTTAAAATGAAATTTATATATTTGTAAATTAAATAAAAAATATTAATTAAATTTTTAAAATAAAATTTATATATTTATAAATTAAATAAAAAATATTATAAATTATAATAATTGATAATTTAAAATATTTAAAAAATCTATGAAAAATTATGATCAAAGATAGATTTATATCAGGTACGACAGAGGAAATAGATCATTAGGAATCCATGTTGACGGGAGCTTCACTTTGTCTACGTCAGGTGTACTATTCTGCCGGCCAACATTATTACTCCCTCCATCTCATTTTATGTGGTATTATTTCTTTTTTGATCAGTTCAAAAAAGAATATCACATTTTTTTATATGGTAAGTATTTAAAAGTATAATTTTTCTTTTACTTTTGTTGGTCTCACTTAATTTTAAAAATAATATTTCAATATATTTATGAGGAGAGAGAAAAGTGAGTCTACTTTTTTATATAACTATTTTTTGAAGGGGTAATTTGGTAAATATTTCAAAGTCTTCATTTATTTCTTAAATTTCGTGTCCGATCAAATATTATCACATAAAATGGAACGGATGAAGTATATTGTGCATGCATGCATGCCACTTTCAATTATTTAAACAGTTAATTGGAAAATATCATATCAAAATTAAAGTGAATCAATTAACCTAAGATAAATATATTACTACTAATAATAATTTTCTTAAATGGTGTCTATGACAACTTTTCACTTCAAAATTACAACCACTTATTTTTACACTTTTACAATTTTCAAGAAGTGTAAATAAGGGTATAATAGGGTGTCGTAAAAAGAACAACCAAAAATAAATAACAAGTAAAAGTATAAGAAGTATAATAAGAGAGGTGAAGTGGAAAGGTGTACTGTAGTTGTTTGTTTGATTTGACTCGGCGAAATTGGTGGAGTAGATTCTCTGTGTGGGGGCAAAGAAGCACGTGGCGTGAGGTGCTTAATGGTACACTTTAATGGTGACGTGTGGGGTGAGAAAGTGAAACTCATTAAATAACGCCGCCACCTTTGCCTTTACTTGTCTTTTTTCAAACCAAAAAGTGGGACAGTTGCCTCTTTAATCGACACGTCCTACATTACTCTTCCCTCATTAAACTTCAAAGCAGCCACTAAAAAAAGACACTATGCTTGATATTGAGCCCAAAAAAAAAAAGTAAAGTTAGACGTAATTTGATTAGTTTTTCAAAAGAAGGTTCAGGTAACACCTCTCGCCCAAGATTTAGAATTTTCGATCACAAATTCAACCTTATGTAATTCGGAATACTTGGTATTTGGTAAAGATTAATATTGAGGGAGTTTTCATGTATCATGTTGTCACACCCCTCTTTTTTAAAATAATGTTTTGAAAAAAGAGTTTTTCCAATTTAAGTGACGGTATTAATTAGAGATTATTTTATTTTTACAGTCGCCACTTGGAATTGAGTTATGGTGTTCCAAGTCACATTTTTTTGGTCTGCAAAAACAAAGTTCGGGTAAGGAATTTTGTTGACTGAGGGGAAGGTATTAGGCATCCCTCGAGTCCTGTGGTTCTAGCACGATCGCTTTTATTGACTTATACTTATTTTAACTATTTTTGGATATATTTTATATGCTACAGTTTCGCTCATATTTTTATTGTTGAACTTTTATTTGGTCACCTAGATACCTAGATTCGTAAGTTTAGAGACATACATTCTTTCTTTCTTGAAGTTTAGAGCTCATTTCTTTTAATATAAAATTATTATAAATCACATTGTATAGGTGCATAGTTATTTAAAATTAATGAAAAAATCACATTTTATTAACTTTATCTAAAAGTCAAAAATTTTCAAATTTTAAATTAATGAAATATAATTTTATGTTTTTGGACAATATGTTATATAAAAAAAAGTAAAAAAAAAGAAAAGGAAAGTTTATATTGGGAGGAAAAAGAAAATTATAAAATCCTTGCAAGTTTATTTTAATGTCTCTAAAAACAAAGCTTTATAAAAGATGACCAATGCATCCACATTCTTAATCGAAACAAAATATTTTAAAGAAATAACTATATATATAAATAGGGTCAGGTTAATATCATGTGGGTCCGTCCATGTTCTTTGCATCACACTTATTATTATCTAAAAGAAAAATTAATGAAATATAATTATGTTTTTGGACAATGACTAAATTATTTTATACTATTTATATTTATGAATACTATCTAAATAATAAAAGTCTAAAATTATAAATAAATAAAAAAGTTATTTTCATATTCAAATTTAATATAAATGCATTTACATTTTAAGTATACTTGCAAGTTATGGTAAAAGACATTAAAATAAAATAAAAATATAAATGTGTAACTCTCCATCTTTTATTTTTTCTAAATAAACATTTTTAATTTTAGATAAATTTGACTAAAAAACTATTAGAGTAATTCCTTCAGGCATTTAATTAGTTGAATATAAAAAAACACTTGATTGATAGTAGCTTATTGTACAAGATGGAAGATAACATAAAATAAAATAATGGGTAAGTATTTCAATATTATAGCATCAAAGTTCAACACACATAAAATTTGAGTAATTTCATAATATTGGAATCAAGTCTTATATAATCATGAAATAAAATTATAAAAAATTAAATTAAATTAAATTAAGTGTTACCTCTTGTGAAAATTATTTACGAAAAGAAAATAATCTTAATAAGGAACCAATCAAGAAAATGAAAAACTCAAAACCAAATGACTTAAAAAGCATTAAAAATTACAATAATTACTAATTTAAAATATTTAAAAGCTATATAATAAAATAGGTCGACTCTCAGAATTCTATCAGGCTCATATATATTGGAACAGAAAAAATAACACATATCATTTTAAAATTACCAAAAAAATATTATAAATAATAATAATTAACAACTTAAAATATCTGAAAGACATTTTAAAAGGGTTAATTTTGTATGTGAGTGGTTATTTCAAAGAATATAATATAAGGGGACAACAAAATAGTATGATCCATTTTAATTTATTTGTCTTATTTTTTTATATTTATGTTGTATGATAATTGACAACATAAAATATGGTAATGGTGCATGTAGTCTTATTATGTGTGAAAATGTTTGTGGTGGACTTTTTTATCGCAAATAATTGTGATTATTGTGTATTTGGGTGTATGGGTATAATATTGGAGTTAGGGTTGTGTGGGGTAATTCGGTTGTTTGGGTGGATTTTTTCGGTATTGTGTATTTTAATCAGTTAGGGGTGGGCGTTCAGTTCTTCGATTCGGTTTAATCAAATTTCGGTTCGGTTCTTTGGTATTTGGTTTTAGAAAAGTGTGCACCATATTTCATACCAAACTAGATCGGTTCGGTTCGATTTTTTCTACTTCGGTTCGGTTTAGTTAGGTGTTTTAAAATCAGTTTTTCAATGTGAATAAAAATAAAGAGGGAATATGATAAAGTGTTAAGACTTTCATGTGTTTAATTTATAATTAAGAAGACGCTGCATAGATGATTCTTTAACTAGAAGAATTCAAATTCTATTTCTGTTTCTAGCAAAGATGCCAAAGGATTTGTTAATTAGATGGATTATTTACCCTCCCATGTTGCTCCAGAGATGACCAACTAAATATATAGCGACAGAATCAGCAAACATATGCAGATAAATTGTAGGGCTAGGCATTCGGTATTTTGGTTCGATTTCAGTTTTTTCAGTTCTTGTACAACGTGTACCGAACACCGAACCAAATTATTTTGGTTCGATTTATGTTATTTTGGTTTGATTTTTGTTAGTTCGATTTTTTGTTACAGGAGGGTAGTCGATCGTGAGTAAACATCACTAACAGAACGGTGCTTGTTGTCAATGGAAAGAGAGCTGGTTTCATGTTTTTCTTCTCTACCTGTTGTACTAAGATGCTACACTACCTGCTAGAGTGCTGCTGCTGGTCGGCTGGAGGCTGCCACTGGTCGGCTGGTCACTGGTCGACGCGACAACGCCAAAAGTGGAAGTGGGAAAGCGAGTCAGTGAAAGCGGCATGGAAGAAGAATGAAAATTCAAGTTAAAAGTGAAGTGTGGGTTATTCAGTGACCTAATTCAATTGTGCATACACTAATATTTATTATTTAATAATTAATATAATATTAATATATATTATAATTATAATATAATATATTTCGGTAAATCGAAATACCAAATAATACAAAAGTCACATACCAAAAATTGAATTGAAATACCGAAAAATACAAAAATTTATACCGAATACCGAACTGAAAACCGAAATACCGAAACCAAAATACCAAAAAAATTTGGTTCGGTTCGGTAATTCAATTTTTCGGTATTTATGCCCAGCCCTAATAAATGGTAAAGAGCACACAACAATTATCTTTACTCACAAAACAAGGTCTACAAAGACTTGTCCACACATTTAAAAAAAAAACACACACACAACACCATCAAACGGCACTATCTCTTTGGATACACGATTCACCACATTCAAAACATAGACTTTAGGTCTTTAGGGTTTACACTTTATGTTTTGTCATTTAAAAATTGAAATGGCCAGGTAAATATTTTGAATCAAAATATATAAGTATTATTAAGTAATATAATTTAAATATTTTTAAATTTATTTAATAAAACTTCGGTTCTTCGGTGCACCGTAGTTTCGGGACCCTTACACTGAACTCTGAACCGAAGAATTGAAGTTCCGAAAATAAAGAACCAACATCGAACCAAAACACCGAAGAACTGAAATAGTTCGGTTCAATTCGGTTTTTCGATATTTATGCCCACCCCTAATTGGAGTTGAGTATTCTGCAAATGTGTGCATGTGTCTTTTTTCTTTTTCGTATGTTGCTGCATAAGGGTGTGTTGTATAGTGTTGCTTAGGGGAAAGCACGTGGGTAGTGGGTAGTGGGTGTGGGGAGTGGAGAGTTAAGTTTATTTTTATAAATTAAATATATATAATAATAATAATAATAATAATAATAATAATAACAAATAAAAATATTAACTAATTATTTTGAACTTATAAAATATAAGAAAAGTCAAATAGCTAGTCTAAAAATATAAGAAATACTAGCTGGTTTATTAAAATTTAAATTAAAAGAAATCATATATTTTTTGTAGTTTTCTAATCTTTTAAAATAAACTTATTAAAATACTATGAGAAATAAAATATTTAATATAGACCTAGAAAAAATATTTAAGAAATAAAAATGGTGTAAAACCTTTTGTTCGGTCAAAAATTACGTGTCTATCCATGTAGTTTAGTGTGGTTTTTATAAGGGACCAAAACGACGTCGCTACCTTTTGACAACTGGACTTATAGCCGTTACAATGCCAACAGTTGCCAAATTCCCATTCACAAATAAATTCGACCGTTAGACACAAAAATTCACAACATTTTCTACTCAACCCATTTCTCTCCTGCAAAGATCAAATTCAGACCCACAAATCTCTCTGAAAAATTCACTCAAAAATGTATGATCCCAACTCGTTTGTAATCGACGAGGCGTATGAGTTCTCAGCGCCCAGATTTTATGACTTTGTTGATGAAGAAACGGAAGACGAAACACGGAAAGCTGAGCATTGGTTCCACATTTCAAGAAGCTATGCTCCTTCTCGTATGTCAATTTCTTTTTCATTCTCTGTTACACTATTTGGGTTCTCGCTTTTGTGTGTTGTGTAATTTGATAGCAATATTAAAGTTCACGTAGCCAACCATATGACGTCAACTTTAGAATCATAATTGATATTGTTCCCCCAAGTAATGGAATCTGTAATAATGCAGGTCAATTGTAAATTAAACAGTTAGTGGTAGTTCAAATGCATTGAAAAAGTGTTCTACTTTATCAAGCATACGGATCTTACAATCAATGAACATTTTGACTTGACTGTGAAGAAATTCAAATAAGTGTAGTGTAGTTGGAATTCGCGAGTTTAAGAAATTATCAATGTGCTCCATCACAACCACTCTCCTACATATAGATGGAACCAACCAAGACCGAATACTAATCCCGTTCTGTTTGATCTGTTTATTCATCGCATATTTCTGTTTCATTGAGTATGTATACAATAAATATGGACTGTAATAATGTCCCTGTCAATTGTGGAGGGTTTATGTTGCTGTTGTTGATTGCTTATATTTATTAAAGTGCCAATTTTGGGATGACATGTTGATTTTCTTCTTGGTTGTTTGTCCAGCTTTTATGCCAAAAATCAAAACTGCTAGAATGGTTCAACTTGAGAGCCTATGTGATTTCACTGATGCTGATGAGTTGCAGGATAACACAAGGTCTGCAAAAACCTCCTGAATTCTTATCTCATTTGGGAATATGTTACCTATGTTGCTCGGAGTCTCCAAAAATGCTCCCGCATCCGTGTGTGATCCTCCAAAATTCACTAACCCGGCAACATTTTTGATGAGTCTGAGCAACATAGGTTCTTACTGGTGTCAATGTACTGACATTACTCTCTGAAAACAGGACTGCTGCTGAGCTCACTTCTTCTAAAAGTAAAGACGAGGTAACGCCAAATTTGATCATACCAGAACCTTGCACCAGTCTTCCTAATCCGGTATGTATCGTTCATAACTTGTAGAGAAGAAGCACCATTTGTGCCTTTTGAACACTATCTTATCATGTCTTTATAATTTTCCAGGAATCTGAAGAGAAGCAGTCTACTGTGCGAGGTAAGTTTGTACTATGGGAATCCTTTCTTATCTTTGATCCTTAGAATGAATTGGCTTATATAGATTCTAATTTAGCACTTTCATGCTACAGAAACTTGCACGCCCAGACCAACAATAACAGCTCAGAAGAACGACTCTCGGAAGACTAGCTCCAAGAGGCAACAAGCTGCTAAAAAGATTGCAGGCATACTTAGAAACCCTTCAGCATTAAAGTCAACAACTCAAACACAACAGTCACATCTGAGGAGTTCTAATCAAGCTACTGTTAGAAAGTAAGTGGATCTTGTGGATTTTCTTAATGCTCTAGTTGTTCTTTGGTAAAAAGTAAGTGAATTTCATTTGCTGCTACACAGGCAAGCCATCAACAAAAGTGATGTTGGAACTCCAAATTTTGCTCAAGAAAATCAAGCAGTAAAGAGACAAAAACTAGAAGAGGGAAAATCTAGGAAGGTAAGTCTCTCCTCTCTATATCTTCTCTGGATGTGAATTGTGCTGAATATTTCATGTTACTTTATCTGATGATCTTGCTTTCTCTTTCTCTCCAAACTGTTAGATTCTTGATATCAAACCTCCTCAACATTTGCTACACAAAACAAGACTTGGGGTAGCTAATAGCAGCTCTAACTTGTTTGCATCTGCAGCTAAACCTCGAAAAGAGGAGAGAAAGGTAAATCATGACTCCTTTTTGTTGCACTTAATACATGCAAACTTCAATTTTCTGAATCTTACTTAATATTGTACAGATGTATGTTAGGCCACTTGTTTCCCCGTTTGTTTCAACAGCTGAAATGATAAAGAAATTCCAATCTGGCACAAGGGAAAATTCACTGCCTTGCATGAGCAATTCTACTTCAAATGTAAGTATTGGTACTTTACTAGTATAATAATATGGATCAGGTTCCCTAGACAATATTTTTGAAGTACATTCATCACACAGGGTTATCCGACTGGACGAGCACAGAGAAAGCCAAAACTTACATTAACCAGGCCTAAAGAACCCGAATTTGAAACAGCTCAACGTGTCCGTCCAACAAGGGTGAAGAGTTCAGCTGAACTTGAGGAAGAAATGATGGCCAAAATTCCCAAATTTAAGGCTCACCCAGTTAACAAAAAGGTAGGTATTTGGCAATTAATTTTGGTAGCTTTATAAAAGCCTTTTATTTTTAAACTTTTCTTATGATCATTACCATCCAATGTTGTGATAACAGATTTTGGAAGCTCCAACTCGACCATTATTATTACCTAAAAGTACACCCCAACTTCCAGAATTTAAGGTATGGTATAGTGATTCCAAAAGAATTAAGAGCAAAGTTTGCATACCAGGATAGTTTGTATAACATCTTTACTTACGCAGGAGTTTCACTTGGAAACAATGGCAAGGGCCAGTAAGAACGTGGATACAACTTCAGTTCAATCAATAGAATCTTCTTCTCAGGTACTACAAGTGCCGCCTGTAACAACTCAAACGAAAACAATTACTTGCTCTAATTACTAACTGAAAACATATTCATTTGATCTCAGAGTCATCAGTGGCAGCCACATCTTACAGCACCTAAATCACCTGTACTTAAAACATCACTAAGAGCACGACCTCCAATTGCCAAAAGCACAGAAGAATTAGAAAAGGAAGAACTTGAAAAAGCACCAAAGTTCAGGGCAAGGCCTTTGAATAAGAAGGTATCAACATCTGCCACCGCCTACTTTATTCTGGTGATCAAATAGATTGAACTTTCTTGCTTCATTCTAAATGTTTCCCCTTAACTTGTAGATTCTTGAAAGTAAAGGAGATTTGGGAATGTTCTGCAACACAAAGAGGCAGGTGACTGTGCCTCAGGAATTTCACTTTGCCACAAATGAAAGGATTCCGCCTCAAGCTAACTTTGATGATCTGTTTGACAAGGTTCAATCATATTTCTTACTATTATACTTTTCTCTGATAGTCCTATCGCGCCTCTTTCTCATCATTATGCTTTATGTTTTTTCAGCTTTCCTTGTATTCTCAACCTCAAAATGACAAGAATGTTCTCAGAAACACTATACCAAATCCTTTTCATCTATACACCGAGGTACAAATCAGGCAGTTCTACATCTTGGTTTTGTTCTAAGCTGAAAATATAGTTCAGTCCTGACTTGGCTTTTCCCGGAAATTAGGAACGAGGAGTTGAGCAAGAGAGGAAGTTGTTCGCTGAACTTCTACAGAAACAGATGGAGGAAGAGAGGTCAAGAAATCCCAAAGCAACTCCATATCCTTATACTACTGATTATCCCGTGGTATGAAAGTTCGATACCAATTCCGTTGATATCATTCTTTTCACTAAAAAACATAAATTTGCTCATTTTATCATGTTATCTTGCCAGATTCCACCAAAACCAGAGCCAAAACCTTGCACGAAGACAGAACCTTTCGAACTTGAGAGTCTCATTAGACATGAAGAGGAGATGAGAAGAGAAATGGAAGAAAGGAAGAGAATGGAGGAGGAAGAAGCTAACATGAGGTTATTCAAGGCGCAACCAATCTTGATTGAGTAAGAACTTTGAGGAATAATAAGTCTTCTACACAGTAATACTGAATGATGACTAATATTTTCTACCTAATAATGCAGGGATCCAATTCCAGTTCCTGAGAAAGAACGTAAACCGTTCACTGAGGTTCAGGAATTCAATCTACAGGTAAATCACCGCGCTGTTGACAGAGCTGAATTTGATAAGAAGGTAAATTTTTTTCCCCCTTTAATCATGTTCTTAGGCTTTCGATGGCTCTAGCACTCACCTTATAAGTTTGCAGATTAAGGAGAAAGAAATGATGTATAAGAGGTATCAGGAGGAGGCAGAATGTGCAAGAATGGTATGGTCATATTATCAACTACACTATTATTCGTAAATATTTTTCATTACAAAGTCTGTAGACTAATTCCAATTTCTGGAACGCGGATTAGATGGAAGAGGAGAAGGCCTTAAAACAACTAAGGAGAACTTTGGTACCGCATGCAAGACCCGTGCCTAATTTTGATCATCCTTTCCTACCTCAAAAGTAAGAATGTAAAAAGGCATATTGGAACCTCTTCTACCTTTCTTTTACTTGTCTTCCTCGTACTAAGACGACATTTAAATCTGTATACAACAACAGGTCTTCCAAACATGTGACAAGACCAAGCTCCCCCAAGCTACAGGTTATTAAAAGGAAAGAGAGGAGGAAAATGTTCTGCCCCTATGCTGCAGTTTCCAGTGCTGCTGCTTCTCAAATGAGGTGATTGTGATTCAAATCCGAAGAGATGATGATTGTTCAAGAATTCTTGAACCCCCTCCTTCTCCCTCGGGGAGATAATAGGACAGCAGCATTAATCATGTGTGTAACAGTTCTGTAATAATAGAGCTCTCACACTGTGTATTCATTTTTTTTAGCATTCAGTTAGAGCATAATTAAAAATGACAAATAGTTTTGCGTGTATGTGTAGATGAACAAATACAGCCAATGAGTTATATATGATTTGATCTATCATGTATCCGATTTCAATTATTAAAACATCTGTTCATGGCTCATCATGATTGCATATTCAGTCTTCTGTTCAAGCAAGAGAGCTTATTCAAGAAATGTGGCATTATCATTTCAGCAGAAAATATACATTAACTGAAAATCTTATTATTCTCATGTCCAAAATCCATTCAAGAAATGTGGTATGTTGTTATCTTGTGCTGAATTTCTTCCTCTGTTGATGCTTCTACTGGTCGTCTTTACCAGCTCTATCTCCTCTACCAAAATATCCTGCAACTTTATCCTTCCCTTTTGCTCATAAGTAAGCTCTTCGTGCAACGCTCACATTTTCTGGTCAAATCTTTTTTTTTTATATAGATATCTAGGCCTCAAGAAGCAATTTGTCTTCCAGATTGGTATATTAGGCTCGGCATTTTTCGTACACTTTTGCCTCCCACTCCATGCAAATATAGAACACTGGAAACATCACACTTCCAATTTCAAAGGTTGTGAATTTGAATCACCAGGGAGAAAAAAGATGGAGCTCCTAAAGAGGGATTGGAAAAAACAGACATTGGAAATATCACAAGATTGATAATCAAATCAAGTTTCATACTAGGTTTTCCCAAATCGACGATTCTTTCCATCAATAATTGAAGTAGGTAACTCATTCCTCGTCTTTGTTTGTATTGCATTGTATTCTACTGTATCATTTTGTTTTACGAGATCAAAAAATCAATATTAATACCTCAGACTAAGTCCTACATAATTGGAGTTGTGGGCTAGTTCACATAGTGAGCTCCTTGTCTTTCACATAGCAACAATTCTTTCCATCAACAATTGCTTGCTAATAATGTAGATTAGTTTAAGGCCACAAGATTCAAAAGTTTTGTGTACTTTCTTAAACTCCGTATCAAGTCAAAATCAAACAAACAAATTGAAACGAAGGGAGTATCACAAGAAATATACAGATGGTATAATACATCATTTGTTTTTGAAAACCAAACATATCTGCTATGTACCTGTAATTTACCTCTTGAATTTCCAACTTGGAAATAACTACATTTTTCCAACAAAGTTTGCTCTAAAATGAAAGTAAATGTATTTCTGAAAGAAAAATCTGATTGTGGTGAAATATAAGAAAAGAATAGACAGTTAATCAACAAGATATTATATTAGTAATGTACATTAAACGGCATCTGCACCGCAAGTCTGGTGAATCTGTGCTTAACTTTTATACAGAAAACTTCTTATGTAATTCTCTGAGTCTCCAACCTGAAAGAGAGTATGAAGCTTTGTCAAACATTTTTCCTTCTGGATCATAGGATAAAAACGACCTTCAGACATCCAAAAATGAGCTTGTTTTCCTATAGAAAATATTTTCCAAAATTTTGACCAACCGAACATGAGAATTATAGAACATTTTGCGGAAAATGTTTTCCTCCATACCGAACACACCCATAGTCTTTACTCAGATAATGACAAGCTACAAGGCTGAAGGCAGACATTTTAAACAATAACATTGTTGAAAGTAAAATGACTATGAACTATTGCTGAATTTGATTAGACTGACAGTACCCACTGGAGCTTGCTGCACAAAAAGGTCAAGTCATTATCTGTTGTTCAAATATAACTTCAAGCAAAAGCATTTACCTTTCTAAACAGGTCGGGGAATGTCAGTTGCTCTATCAAGATGAATTCAAGAAATAGCATTTATTCAAGCTGGTGGAAGAGGACGTCGGCATGTTGGACACTCCATCTTTATGTCCATCCATCTTTGCAAACAACCGGAGTGAAAGAAATGATCACAAGGTGTCACCTGAACATCATTAGGCCAATTTACTAACTGTGCATGTTTTTTGGAGTTAAAATCACTTTCTAATAGAAATTAAGCAAGAGAATTTTTCTTTTATAGTACCATGCAATTATTTGAGCGTTGAGTATGATCAATAGTAGTCATGCAAATAACACAGTCAGTGGCGTGATTTGCACCCTGATCAAACCTTCTATAATAGTTATACTTCTCGGGTAAAATCTGCAACACCACAATAAAGCTTACATAAGACAAATGGCAGCACTAATAATTCAGTTTTTTCTGCTTTCAACAAATAATCCTTTCCAGGATGTCAACTGAAAAAGCAGAATCAAACCTGACGTGGAATGAACCACCGAGATCCAAGGTAATGCTGCAACAGAAGAATTGATCCCTGCAGCGCAATAAAAACTCCCAAGCAGATGCACCAATTCTTATCAGGCTCTATACGCATGAAATTGTGAGGACAGCCAAATACATATAATGGAATTGCCAAACGAGTCAAAGTCATTCCCAAGATGTAATGAGGGTGCAACGGTTTTCTTGAGTCGCGAATGACATTAGTTACAATTTGAGGTATCCAGAATGAGTGTAAAAGTAGAAGAATAGGGCGCAGAAACTTGTGAAACTCATACATGAACAATAGGCCGCCTAAAAGGATCCCATCTGCAAAAGATTCAGAAAAAGAAAAGGTAAATGCGAGCAGATTGTTTAAGACTAATTGCTAATGAAACAGAAGTGGCCCAACTTTGAAAGGAGAAAGATATTGAATTGGCCCATGGAAATGAAGAACTTTAGTTCACTATGTTAAGTGATGTTAGAATGGCATAACGGCATGATACTCCTGCTTTAATAGTATAATTTAGATTTTCTTTTCTGTTTCTATATGATTTGGTAAGTAGATACCAATTGCATTTGCTTTAGAGCCTGTCTAAGAGCAAAGCTCGTTCTATGTTGAGCAATATCGAGATTGGAATAGAATTCTAGTTATACCCCGGCCGCTTTCTTGGAACTAAAAAAGGAAAATTGCCTGGGAAAACAATCCCAAGGGAAGCTTCTCGCTAGTGACACTGTTACTTTTCCCTTGTTGCTTTCTTTGCTGCATTTCAGACACTGAAGCCTTCTCAGGATCATTCTGTTACATCAAAAGTTCCCAAACTGTGTAGCCCAGTTTGTTTGTTTTTGAATAAATAATTATAGATACTGAAATTACAGCCTCTAGATACCCCATAAAAAAATTGGGGAAAATAGATAGAAAAAAGTGATTAATTCATTAGCATGTCCACAAGCAAAATTGAACAAAGAAAGACTTGGAAACAGGGAAACTCAGATAAATTATTTGATTTTAACATCTAACTACCCTTTCAATAGCAGCCTGCATATTGGTAATATAGGCATGTGTAGTAAACGAATCTTCACTTGCTGATTCTGTTAACTGTTTTGGTACAAGTCCACCTCAAGTAAAAGATACTTACAGAAACGGCTGTAAAGTACTGATAATTCGCGCCTCATTGCTTCCCAACCCTCTCCGCTATTCATGGGCCTATTTGCCTTCCATATAGCAAGTAGATATCTCATCTCAAATATCGAGAAGACAACAAACTTGAAGAAGGCAGCAGTTGCAAAAGCATTGAAAAGGGATTCTGCAAAAGAATGAAAGAAAGGGAAGGATGAACAGTGCCAAGAAAGAAGTGACCAGCGTTTACTTCAAACACTGATTAACCGAGAGCAAGAAATGAATAGAAGTACAGAGAGACTTCTCTGAACAGAAAAATTACATAAAAGTAATACTTGAGACCCAATGTAGGGCTTCATTGACAATATCCAACAACATAAGTTTGCTACCAGAAAATAGTGTACATGCTAAGAATGTAAAATTCTTTTGAAGAACTGTAGACATAAACTTCTAACAGTGCTTCTTCTAAAAGTGACAAAGCAGAAGAATGACATAGGAATGACTTGTTAACATGATCCTAATAATTTTCATGTATAGTTGTATAATGCTAGATGCTACCTCAATGTTCATATAAAATCAAACTAGAAACTGATCACAAGGTATGATTAACTTGCCGAGAGCTCTGTAAATGTATATGTACTAGCTGGGATTAGCAAGACAACAGCACTTATCAATCTTACCAACAAGTATCCCTGCGGTCAGATGCAAAAGACAAAGATAAGCATCCATGATAGCCTGTTGTCCAATCATCAGAATTGAAACTTTGGCAGCTCCCTAGAAAAATAATATCACATGTCATTCTAGGCTTTATAAGAGAGAGGGGGGGAGAGAGAGAGAGGTAGTCCTACTGATTGGGTGTTGCTATGTTCCATTTGTCGAATCAGAAGGAGCACTTGCAGAAAAGATATCTGGTGGATCAGGAAGTTAAAGAATCCAGACAAGCGATATCTGTTACAAAAATGATATGGATAAAAATGAGAAGTGTTGTAGGATACAAATGTGACCATCAATGTGTAGTTCACCGCTTTGTTGTAGTAAACCTCTATATTGACAGAAGTAGCATTCAAAAGCATCGGTGAGAAACAGTCTCCGTCAGCATCCACTGAAGGGCTCTCTATCAATCCTTCTAAGTGATAATGATCACGAGCTCCATCTGAGAAAGGAAAATAAATCACTTGCTCCTGATATTTTGCACAAACTTAAGGATAAGTGAAATACTGAATCGAGATACGCATTAAAATGGAACAAAGAAAATGTGAAGAAGTTCCATATCGTGGTGAAGGGTACGGGTGGTCTCTTTATATAACACTCTTGAGCTAGCCTTTGGGGTTGAGTTAGGCTCAAGATTTTTATTATTTCTTAACATGGTATCAGAGCACTCTCTCTCTCTCTAGTCGGGCAAATTGCATCATGGAACATATATATATTGGAAAATTTGTTGAACATGCAGAAAAGCATATGAAGATCCTGAACGAATACAAAGCTTTGGTAACATAATGCATTTTGCATATATAATGCAGGGTGATCTTGTCAAATTAACTTTAGAACATTAATAGGCATCAAAATCTAAAATACCCAAGACCTGAAAGAGTAATGACATAAACACTTTCTTGATGATTGACCTAACCTTATTTAAAAATCCTTTCTTGATGATGATTGGAGTAAAAATTATATAAAACAGAGTTCATGAAATGGATGAATTGGGAAGCATATATGAAAGACAAAAGATGCAGAGAAGAAATATGTCCTCTTGCTTGAGTCGTAACAAAGGTGAAAGGTAAACAAGAAAGCTGAGTACCATTTGAGGAGGATGAGACACGGGCAATTTGTGCAGCAATTTCAATATTACAATTTTTCTCCATCTCGTAAAACGGTGCTGCAGAAACAAAAAGATACATAAGTTAGCTAGGAGCTAAAACATTAAACTGGATCAATGTTGAAAAAAATAAATTATTACAGTGTTTCTTTTTCCAAATCTTATCTCGAGAAGACTCCTGGAATATCTGGGATGAGAAAACTCCAAGCTGTCAACAAAGATAAAGAAAGTCATTTTTCAATGACATAAATCTTCATAAAGTCTTAAACTCGAATTATTGTCACATGAAAGGGATGTACATCTAAAGTAACCATCATAGCCATTACGGAACACAAGAAATTCCTGATAAAGTGCCTCCTTTTTATCTTTTCCAAATAATTTGAATTTGACTACCATAGAATATGAGATATCTGATGGTAATTAGCTGCCACTGAGGAAGAACAACGATTAAGAGCAGCCCTCATTTTCTGCTATTTTGATTACAAAGAAGCTAAACCGAATTGCGTAAGCATATGTTTTCTTACAAGGTAAAATGGAGATAAAAGAAAAAAGAAGGCATATGTAATGTGAATTGACTTTTTGAGACCATTGACCAGGAGCTTATCAAGATATATTGGTCATTTTTCTTGAACAAGTGAATGCCTTACCACAGGAAGAATGGAATATACAAAAACCTTTTTGAAACAACAAAAAAGGAAGGGAAAAGGAAAGGATAGGGAGAAAGGAACCCCATCAGAAGGGGTATGAATAGCATTCATAATTCCCCCTCATCATCTCCACTTTGAAAGGGAATTCTACTTATGTGTATCCAAACATGTGCTAAAGTTTCTAATGTTAATAAAAAGCTATTCCCTGCAAATTACTTTAAAGAAAGAGAAATACAGTAGACAAAAGGAGCCCTAAGAAAGTAGAAGAGAAAAGTTTTGAAATTTGTTATACCATTACCAAAATATCATATATAAAAGTCAAAGCATGTCAAATTCTTAATGGTATTCAAGCATTATGCTCTTCAAATATAAAAGCATGTAACACTGCTGAAGAAATTTAAAGTATGTCAACTGATTCAAGCAGCAGCAGAACTCATTGTAACATATGATCATCAGGAGTCATGTCAAAGCGATACTCAGTAATCCATGCAGAGGACAAATGACATATTGTTGTAATTAATACCAAGTGATATGGGTTTGATAATAGATAATCGTCTTCCTGGCCAAACTCACCATCTTTGCCACTGCAAATTAAAAGCATGACTGTGAGTTGACGAAGCACATGACAATAGCATCTGCAGGAATGTTAATTGAGGTGGAACCAATAGCTAAAATTTACATTCCATTTTCTGAAGAACACAAGATTTAGAAACTTTAATGACAATTTCCCAAAAAAAAAAAAAAACTTTTAATTGGAATCCTTAAGCATGAGATAAGGACTTTAGCAACTAAAAGTTAGTAACAATTGTAAATTTATGGCATGAATTACTTAAGAGTGCTTGAAGCTCTGCAAAGACACCCATCCTAAACACCCATTGTCTTATATTGTAAATATCATTTTGGAATCATTCAGCCGGATAAAAGGACTGTAGCATCTTCTTAGGACTGAAGCATTTCAAAGATAGAAAACAACTGATACACTTCCGGCATAAATTACTTAAATGCTTTGGCATATTTTTATATCAATTTCTTCCATGGTGCACAAGATAGACGGTGTTAGAAAATTCCTTTCAGCTTAGGTACCACATAAGAACTAGTACCTGTAAGCTACCATTCGAAGTTGTCTAAATGGCCATATATATACACCTTCTACCCTTATTTGTGCACCACCAACTCCATGTTCATTGTCAAAAACATCATGGAAAATTATTGCACCCTGTTGATTGGAAAATGAGATCAAAAAACGATTAAACCACAGAAATGTACAATTTCTGCATTCGAAATATCATCATCTAAGAAAGATGAAATGCCTAATAAACATTACTATCAATAGTTAATCTGCATTAGACTATTGGAATTCAACTTTTAAAAATCATATGTTTAACCGTTTTCAGCACTCATCAAAGGATAGCAATACATTACAACAAAGAAGCAAGCTAGAATCAGTAAGCAGACCAGATTGTTCTTTGTAAGGTATAGAGCTTACAACATTGATAATTCCATGGTTTGCGATCTTGCAAGTGCTTATCGGCAGTGGCAAAGCAAAGATTTTCACTAAGAGGGTTCAAAATATGAAAAAGTGGACAAACGAAAAAGCCAAAGGGGATTCAACATCTACTATATTTACATAGAAAATAAATATTAACCATGTATAAAAAGTGTAATTTTCTGTCGAAGGGGGTTCGGAGGAACTTCCTAAAAATGAAATAAAAACTAACTAAAACTTTCTAATTGCATAGATGTCTAATCTCCTTTATGCCTGGAGCTATGCCATCATTGATTAGCGCCTTTGTGAGGAACATGCAATTTCACATTTACCATATGATTATGGATATATGTTCATTTTGATTTTTGACAAAAGATGTTTGTAGAAAAGAAAGAACTGTTTAATGAAGGACAAAACTCACCCTACACAAGATGTATACCAAAAATAGAAAACCTTACAAAAAATATGGTTTTCTACACACATACAGTCAATTGCAACTTTTGCTTGGAAACATCATGTTTTATTAGAAAAGCAAAGTAAAGTCCAGTAAAACCAGCATGGCATGCTGCAAGTCCAGGTATGACTTATGATAGATGCTCTCTCAAGATAGAAAGAGAAGTAAACTACCCAAGTCATCAACATAAAATTCAGTAAACCTATTGGGACACAATGACATAGACAATTAATAGTTTGAGACAAGTACTTGTGCATAGAACAAGGATTTACATAGCATTTCATATAGAAAATCACTTATTTAATGATGACAGGATTACCTGAACATAATGTACACCAGTTATTTTTGTTGGATTACTTATCAATTCAAGGACCGAGTTGCCATTGGACTTCCTAAAATCAGGAAACCTGGAAGAGCTATTTGTTGAATCTAGGAACCTCCAAGACCCTGCAGTTCAAATATCGAGGAGAGGGTATGATTAGATTCAAGACCGAAGCAGCAACTGAGTTTAGTAATTGAAGTGATCGTGAATTTTCTGTAATGTTGTGTTTGATGAGTCCTACTCAATCACTTTAAGGTTTTATCACCACATTGCATACGAGTGAAGGAAGAACAACAGGAAAGCTTCTTTTTAAAAAAAATATACAGTAGAGCAACATGAAAGTGTTCTTCCACACTCATTTATAATATCAGCAATGCACTAAAACATCATACTGTACAAACCTCTGTAAGTTCCTGTTATATTCCAAGCAGAAAAAGGCCCCAATTCATTCTCATCCTTTCTTACCAGAAGCCACTGTAACAACAATAAGGATATAATTAATGGTTAGGCATGAACAGCAGGGGGAACAAATAACATAACTTATCCACTTCTGGCAATGATACTATCTTCATGTCCCCTGTTCAAATACAGGAAGGTAATGCCCTTTCCAGAATCCCACACTCCTAATGAGCTCCAAGAAGTTATAACTGAATAAGGATAGTAACCTTGATCTTAATCACCAAGAAACCAAATATAGCTAGCATCGAACTTGATTCGATACAGTTTCCTAGTGAACTTTTGATATCCAGTCTTGACTAGGTGTCGGAATAATTTCATATCTCATTTACTGAATTATCCAGTAAATAATTTCATATCTCATTAACTGAACTTATCCAGCCATTGCATCATCCCTGATTTTCTTTTTGGTGTCCAGCATTGATTGGAGTGACAGATATCTTGGCTCTAGGAATAAACATGAAACAGTCCCTAGAAAATCCTACCTTATTCCATGTTTTCTCACGATAATGAAGTATACTCATAAGAGCAAGTTCCATATTAAAAAGGGGGACACTAATTTTCATTGCCATATCTCCTCATTGTACAATGTCCATAATATAAATCCATCCTTGCTCTTATGCATGATAAACTGACTTGTGTTTCGTAAGATTCATAAAGTATGAAGCACTAAACCTATCAGATACAGGTTAAGCAAATAGCTTGGAATTCCTTTCACCAGCTAGCTACCACAAAATTTGCACTTCATCACTTGAGCACTTGAATGAGTAAAGTTTCAGTTTTTAATACAACAAACCCATTGTAATCCCACGAGTGAGGCCTGGGGAGGATGATGTGTACACAACCTTACCCGTACTCCCTTGTGAAGGCAAAGAAGCCATCTCCGGTAGACCCTCGGCTCAAGTAAAGCATAACAAACAATAAGTATGTAAAGTAAAAATATTGGAGAAGAGAACAATAGCAACAACAAATAATACATAATTCAAAATTTAAGTAGCAATCTTCACTGTCAGATACTCCATTGAGCTGTTCAAAATTAAAATGCCAATCTTCATAGTGTGATACTTTTACAACATTAACAAATTTTCGAAGAACAGCAATCAAATCAGTCCTAATTAGGGCTGTACTCTTTCCACTATTTGGACCAATTTCATTCCAATACCAAATAATTTATCCCTTAAAAGGCGCAAATTACACAAGGAAGTGCAGATACAAAATGTAACTCCAATACTAACCTCATCTCCCCACGAACGATATCTTTCTCTGAGAGGCCTGACACCCATTACTGGGAAAATCCCTCCAAGGATGAACCATAAACTAAAAAGAACTCTAAACAAAACTCCATAATTTCTCCTCTTCAACCTCAAAAAATACAATCTTTTTGCCATACCCATTTCAAGATCAATTCAAATTCTTCACTTTCAAGCAATTCTTGAGCAACCCAGATGAAGAAACAAAACCCATTACAGTTACAATTTTTTAAAAAAAAAAGAGAACTTTAAGAGAAAGAAAGAAAAAGGGGTTGCTTAAATTGAAGTCAAACAACATAAAACAACAACCCCAACAACAAAAATCAACTTCAGAGAAAATGAAAGCTCAACATGAACAGAATCATTGGTTTTGTTGATCTGTGGTTCACCAAGAATCCCTTCCCTAGTCAATTCAAGAACCAAAAACTTAGAAAACTCCACTTGTATTTCTTTATTCAAAAACAGTTATACAATCTATAAATAACATAGTTGAGGTGTTTTCAGTTTTGCAGAAAGTAAAAATAAGCTAAAGATCATTTGACATTAGTCTTCTCCTAATTTTTAACTGGTAAACATGACGCACAAAGCTACTGTTTTGATAGAAGATGCTGGATTATTGGGCTGTAGAATCATTATCGATTTATTTACTAAGAGATTATTTTAACGGTTGGGATTGAATTGTCTCCTGAGGGATAATTAGTATTCTTTTTTTTGTCCTATCTTTGTATATGTTGCAAAATTGAGTTACATTTCTCATATATCACTCAAAATATAAAAAGTTACTTTGTGCCCTCCGAGATGTCTTAATTGGTTTGGAGGATGGTAATATAAATCAATTCTTTTAATGTTATTGGAGTTCAGTCTATCGCATAAGCTTTATCTAAAGTGATTTGAATTTTTTATGTAATTTGCATGCTATTACACAATAGGCTCTATTCAGTGTGCACAAAATGCTCACCCTTAGGATAAAGGTTACTCGTTATCATGAGCCAAAGAAAAGCCACTTTATTGTTTAAAGTGAAATCTAAAAATAAAAGTAGTTTTTTGATATAATAATTATTAATTAAGTGATCATAAATTATTATTTTTATGAAATTAGGCATATTTAAGTTTACCACAGCAAATATTTTCTCTTATATATAATAGAGACAGTTAGTGTTGAAGCAGGCACGCCAACGGAGACGTGCCTGCTTTAGCATCTTTCTAGATTATTATTTTTTTGTTCTACTTTAATTTAATTAGTGTATAACTTTTTTGAAATTATGAAATCATTTTTAGTTAAGACTTTTATAATCGACGTGCCTGCTTCAGCGTGTTTCAAAAAAAAGATCAAAAAATTATTTCTTTCGTTCTACTTTAATTTAATTTAATTAGTGTATAAATTTTTTGAAATTATAGAATCCTTTTTAGCTCTGACTTTTAGTTCTCCGTCGACGTGCCTACTTCAGCATGTTTTTGGAAAAAAAAATCAAAAAATTTATTTCTTTTGTTCTACTTTAATGTAATTAGTGTATAATTTTTTCGAAATTATAGAATCCTTTTTTAGCTATGACTTTTAGTTTTAAATTCAAGATTTCACGCTAAAACAGACACGTCTTTGTCGACGTGCCTACTTCAGCGCATTTCGATGTTTTTCTTTAAAAAAAAAACTTCTTATTTCTACTATAATTTAATTAGTGTATAATTTTTTTGAAATTATGGAATCCGTTTAGCTATGACTTTTAGTTTTAAATTCATATTCTTTAGTTTTGCTTATTATTTTGAATGCCGGTAGTATTTGTTTATATCTTGTAACTACTTTGAGTAAAAAAATTCACGTTTGATGACGAAAAATACTTTAATTATAGACATCTTAATAGACTTAGTCACAATAAATTTGCGCAAAAAAAAGAAGTAATTGACCACTTATATATCTAAAAATCATATTAAATTTATTCAACTTTCTAAATTCTACATATATCACATGAATTAAAATAAAAATAATACTAAAATATTAAGTCCGTGCTAGCACGGCACCTGTATCTAGTTATTACGTTAAAAGTCACATTGCAAACTTTTGGAATAAGCACAAAAACTTGTGATGATTTAGTATGATTTGTGACTAATCTCATAAGACAGTTTCAATCTATATCTATATATATAATAATAAAGCTTAATATGAAAACGGTGAGGTGACATTCTGTATGAGCTTGAATTTTATTTATTTTTTTGTGGTGTTTTTTGACCTTTTTTCTAATTTAAAAAAGATATATAATTTCATCTTAAATTTTTTTACAACATTAAAGCTAACCATATTTAATTCCTTTTATTATTAATGCTATTAATCCATTTTCCTAATTTGAGATTGTACGAAATATTAAAAATAATCATATTTAATTTCTTTTATCAGCAATGTTATTATTCTCTTTCCTACAATATTTCTCTATTTCTTCTTTTATGTTTTTTTCCTCTTTTATATGTTATGTTAAAAAAATCTCAAAAATCACTCTTCACACACTCTCTCAATTATATTAATATATATATACTATATTACAAAAACCGAAAATTATTTCTTTAGCTCTCTTAATTAAAATGAAAAACTCAAAAGGCATACATTTAATATTGCCTAATAATACTACTTTAATACATATGTAATTGTCCTAATTAATTTCCCTTATGACCTCTTAACTTTCTACTTTTTTTCTTACACTATTCAGCATGGCAAAAGCATAATCGTCTGGTTAGTAGCTTGAGCCAGGTAAGATCTCTTTTTTTTTTTTAATGCTTTCTCACTCTCTTAGAATAATTTTCTTTCTCTGTAACTTTTTTCATCCTTTTTATAAATTTTAATTAATTAAAATGTGAGTTTCATATTTTTGTTTGATAGTTCTTTTTTACGAATATTCTTTATTTCTGATTTCTAATGAGTATTTTGAACTTACAATATATTGTATAGGGCTAAATCTTGTGGCAAAGGACCAAAATTTCACAGATAGATTTTCTTTTAATTTTTTTTTGTGTATTTTTTTTGTAGGTTCTCTAATTTGATTTTTAGATACAAATGTCAATTAGTTTACAATTTAGAAGTTTTTATTTTGTGTATGGATAATATATAATTAAGAGTTATTCTTCTAATAGAAGATCTTTTATGATGATCGAAAAATAGTTTGTTGAGATTTATTTTCGTGCCATGCACTTGAATTTCTTTTATCATTATTATATTTTAATTTACTAGATATATTTTGCCACTGAAGCATTAACACTTTATACTTTTGTTAAGAGGTAATTGAAAAATTATAGCACAAAAATATAGCCAAGGTACACAAAAAAGTAACCAAGGCTAGAGCAGTTAAACAAGGCTAACAGATACATCATACAAGAGAAGCTGAGAGGCATGATTAGCCGGACAATAAAGTGATTTTTGTGATATTCAATAAAACACAAAATATATATTAAAAAAATGAAGGAAAAAAGATTAAAAATGTCCTTAAACTATGTAAAAGGAATAAAAATGCCCTCAGTTTATAGTTTGGTTCAAAAATGTACTTACCGTCAATATTTTGGTTCAAAAATGCCCTTGCAGTCAATACTTTGGTCCAGAAATGTCCTTATAGTTACAAAATGGGTCAAAATGGTCCTTTTCCGAATAAATATATATATTTTTTCTTTTTAAACACATCTTCTTCCTAATTAAAATATTATTAAAGAACACTATTCCTGTTTCCTTTCTTCTAAAATCACTTTAACAAATAAAAATGTAGGAAATATTTTTTCTTCTTAATCTCATTTTATTAATTAAAATAGAATAACTTTATGTACCTTTTCGATAGATAATATATGTCATATATATAAGATCATAGTAGATTCATCATTAATTTATATTTATATAACGATAATAATGATAATAAGACAAGAAATATTTTCATTTTTTATTTGAAGATAGATAAACATTTGCTAATTTAAAAAAAAAACATTATTAGAAAAAGAATGTGTTAAAAAGAAAATAATAATATATTTATTTGGAAAACGAGCATTTTTGACCCATAAAATAACAATAAGGGAATTTTTGGACCAAAATATTGACGGCAAGGACATTTTTTGACCAAACTACAAACGGAGGGCATTTTTGTTCCATTCGCATAGTTTAAGGGCATTTTTGTTCCTTTTACATAAATGGAGGGCACTTTTGACCCTTTTCCCAAAAATGAAATATAATTGTTATTTTCTCCTCTTTTTTTGACCTTTCTTTATTTTTTCATCATTTATATTTTTTATTTAAAAAATAAAATCAATTATTTGACTTTCTTAATTACATCAAATATGCAATATTTAGATACTAAATGTCAACAAAATATTGTACAACCACAATAAAAGAATTTCTATTAGTAAAATAACTCTTAATGAAGAAACTAAAAAGTGACTTATAGGATCATATTCACGATATTATCAGTATTTCATATTGCAGTTTCATAAATAGAGGCATGGTAAGACTTTGTAGAACATATCTCATTAGCATTTTAGATTATGATTTCGATGTTTATTACATTCACACTTTAGCTTAATTCAAAGAATAATGAAGGCTATTGAATGGTTATCGAATTGTGTGAACGGATGTTGACATGAATTCAGAAGATTGTGCATTGATTTCATTTTTTTTTTCCTTCTATCTTCTAAAATTGAGGTCGTAAGAATGATGTTACATTGTTTGTTTACTTTTTCACATGTTCTCTTTGATTTCTCTTTATTTTGTATTTTATATGAACTTTTGAATGTCATAAGTTTATAAGTTTTGTTGATTCAAAATAGTAACTTAGACTTTGCTGGGTATAAATAACTTTTTTTTTTTTTTTTGGCATTGTAATTCTTACAAATGTCTAAATATAAAAAAATATTTCCATGAATTTTTTATTACAAATTGTTCACTATAAGCTTTAAATAACACTAAAAAATCTACACAATAATGTCGAGTCTCTTGAGTTACCCATCTTTATTATAATCTCTGGCTAATAATTTTATTAATTTATCCTTTTGCTTTTTTTTTTGACTATTTCTCTATTTTATTGTAGACTAATAATATGTCAATTAATAGTTATTTTAGTTATGTTCTTTAATGTAAAACTTAATAGTCTTTATTTTCAATACTCCCACAACTTTTTATTATCATAACCCCTAAAATAAAATAGACATATTCATTTTGATCTCATAAATAGAGACAATGTATTGTTAGTCTTTTTAGAAATAATCACATTAACCTTTTAAGTTGTTATGTTTCAAGTGTTTACTATATTCATATTTTAGTTAGACATGAAAAACAAGATGAAGACGATCGAATAGTGATTGGGTTGTGCGAGTGGATGTTGACAAGAACTGAAAAGATTGTGCATTGATTTTGTATTTTTTTTTTCCTTTTATTTTTTAAATATTAAGATCATAAGAATGATATTGTATTTTTTGTGTATGCTCACTCTATGATTATATTTCTCTTTATTTATATTTTTATGAATTTTTTATAGTCATATGTTTATAATTTCTTTTGATCCAAATTAACAACTTACGACTTTATTCGAAATCTGCTAAATAGCAACAAAATATTTTTCTTTATGAAATCAATTTAAGAGTATTTTACTATATTTTAGAGCCGCGCTTCACGCGGCCAAATTAATATAACATGAATGCATACATTATTTGTTATGATTTTATGCCATAAATTTCGTTGTTTATAACATTTGAATATTTGATACATAATGATCTACATATAATTTATGAATTATTCAACAAAACACATATTGAATATAGAAAAAAGTTATATTGATCTATCAAACCATGAATGTAGAGCCATATATAGTTGAGGGGTGTCGATCGATACCCCTTCAGATAATTATAATGTGTAATTAGAATAAATTTATTTATTTTATGTATATATATACATATTGACATTTTTTTAGCTTCCATGTGATATATATATATATATATATATATATATACACACACACACATTAAGCTTATATTGTTTTTGGAACCCCAGGATAACCCTCAATCGCTATCACCTTTGCCACAACCTATGCCCTTCGGGTGAGCACTCTGTGGTGAGCACTTTGTGCGCTCTGGTAAACCCCCCATTGTGTAATAGCCTGCAAACCACACAAGGGATGTAAACCGCACTAGGCAATCCCTATGCGACATGCGCGACTCATAAGGCATTGAGGGGGATCGATTCCGGGTCATCTGTGTGGATAACCACCCTCCAAACCAACTGAGTCATCCTGAAGGACTAAGCTTATATTGTTATTATGTAGCGGGTTTTATTTTTAAGCAGTGAACATTAATGATATATAACTTTTTACACTATCAGATTAAAGACAATAATTAGGAATATTCATGGTAGGATATTAAAAAATTTCGTTTGGTAATTTGATTTTTAAAAATACTACAATATCATTAAATAATATAACTAGTGTAATTCTCTGGATGAGGTCTGGAGATGATAATGCATACAAAGATATTATCCCTATCTTGAAACGTGGAGAGGTGTTTCCGATAAATCTAAGCGCAAGAAAAAAAATAAATATATATACTATTCCATTATCATACTAAATTAATTTGATATGGTTCGATAGTTTCCGATATAGTAAATCAGTAGCCATAATTTGTTCAACTTCAATTTATATAAACTAAAATATAATAAAGAATTATAATTTTTGCCTTTTAAAGAAACATATCAAAATAAAGCTCTACAATTGAAATATAATTAAAGAAAATAACAAGCAAATTTCTTTGATAATTAACTACACACAAAATAAAATAAAATATTTTAATCAAGATATAATAGTCAATTTTTCAAAGTGTTGACTACTATAATCTATCTTCTGTACTTATAATCTTAATCTTTCTAACATTTGAAAACTATAATTAATACTATAATCAATTTAAAAATAACTTACTCTGATCAACTTGCATGATTTTTTTTATGTTTTTTATAATTAAAATCAGATAATATGTAATTTAAATCTTTAAAAAGAATGACCAGATGTGTAATAAACATTTTTGCCAGATGTAAGCGTTTTTCTGAAAAAAAATATTACCGTTTATTTATTTATTATTAATGAATAAAAGACAAATTATTATAATTATGATATTTCAACTCAACAATTAATTAGCAGCTAACACTTTCCATAAATACTGCTAATTTTCCACTCATTAAACCACAAAATTCTCTTTCCATCTAAAATTTGAGTATTATTCATGGAGTTTTTGTTGTCTCAAAGCTATTTTTTTCTGATTTTTCTGGGGTTTATTATGTTTGGTTCATTTTGTGAAGCTAATCATACATTTTATGCTGGTGGTGAAAGTGGCTGGGTTTTAAATCCTTCTGAACCTTATAGTCATTGGGCCAAACGAAATCACTTTCAAGTCAATGATACGATTGGTAAATTCTCTCTTTCTATTTCTTCGTTTGTTTACAAACAAACAAAAAAAGGAGAAATTTTTTTACATCTTATATAAAAATTATTTTTTATATATAAATTTTTTGGAATCCTTTGATAAGAGGCGGAGCTAGAAGGATGAAAGGGTTCATCAGATCCCTTTTGTCAGAAAATCAACTATATATATATATATATCTTTTTATTTATGTTGAACCCGTGTGATTAAAAAAATTCATCCATCATTAGATCTTGACATAAAGAAAACTTTTAGTGTAATCACAAATGTGGTAAAAAAATTATATACGATTGCTGGTTTGAATTCTTATTTTATATATGTATATGAAGTTCTTTTTTATGTATATATAGAGTTAAACATGTTGAGCTCTTTTGGTGAAAATTTTGTATCCTGTGACACAAGGGAAACTTTTAATATAGGAAAAAATGGGTTAAGAAATTGTTTTAAGTTGCTCGTTTAAATTCTAAGTAGCGTGACATTTTAGATTTTCTCTCTAAATCTCCTTGTTAAAATTTCCGACTCAGGTGCGATCAATTTGTGTGTTTATTTAATGATTTAACTCTTTTTTCTTCTTCTTTTTGCAGTTTTCAAGTTTGAATTAGGGTCAAATTCAGCTCTTTTTGTTTACAAAGAAGATTACTACAATTGCAACAAGGAGGATCCAATTGTTATATTAGATCATGGTGATTCAAGATTCACATTTAATGGACCAGGCACATTTAGTTTCATCAGTGGACATGAAGATAATTGTGAAAAGGGCCAGAAACTCATGATTGTTGTGTTGACCCCCAATCACACTAAAGCCCAAGAAGCCCAAACATCATTGAGCCCAACACCTGCTGAATCCGTTGGCCCAGTTTTATTACCCGCCCCAACTCCGGCTAAATCGGGTGCTCCAGCAGGGTTCATTTCTTGGAGTTTTAGTATTAGTTTGATGATGATAATAGCAACTTATTTATGTATCTAGGTTTAATTCTTTTTAGTTCTTTGTGTTTAAGAAAGCGCCAAATAGTGTCTATCTCATTCACAAAATTTGTACTTGATACCTCTGATTAAGGGTAAAAGAAGGGACATTTTTATGGACTAGTACTCATGTTATTCTTGATTTGTATGAGACGGGTGACGCTTGCTTTAAAAAAAAAAAACTTAATTAAGAATATAAATAGTCTCATGTCATTTTAAATTTCAATTTCCTTATGATCTGAAAAACTGTTGGTCTTTTGTTAATCAGTTTATAAGTACTTAATCATCGAAATCGCATTAATGTTGACGGGTTTGTATGTAAGTCAACTTGATAGAGTTGTAAATTTTAAATTGACACAAAATTTAAGAAAGTAAATTACTTCCTCCAAGACACTTAAGTTGTCACATTGTTGACTTAAACGTCCCTAAGAACTATTCTCTCTGTCTAATAATAGTTGTCCACTATACTATTTTGGAATGTCCAACAATACTTGTTCACTTTATGAAATCAATGGATAATTTTACAATTAGTTTTTAATTTACCCTTATTATTAATTATAGTCCTTTCTCTATTACATTTTTCAAGACATTGTATTTATTATATTCAAAGGGTGATATAGTAAAATTACCCTTTTATTTATAATTTCTTAAAAAGTGTGCAAAGTCAATAGTGGTCAAGTATTGATGGACAGAGGGAGTATATATTTTGACATTCGTACCCTATACTATTTGTTACCCTTAATTATTTAAAATGTTAATCTCTCTTCAACCTTCTACTTTTAGTTATGACGACAAATAAAGTGGTTTGAAGAGAATAAAAAAGATTATTAATCTTGTGATATTAAAGTAATTAAAAATATATAAAATGTATCAAAATGTCATTTAATTCAATTTAATTTTGTGATCTTAAATATATTATGTGGAAAGTTGAAATTAAAGAATTGTCAAAAAAGAAAGAAGAAGATATATTCTTTTTGAAACAGACCTAAATTAAAGAAAAAGTAAGAGAAAAAGAATGAAACCAATGAATCGGAGTACTATATAATTGTTAGAATAGGTAAAAATTGCACATAGATGGGAATGAACTAATGATGCTTCCTCCCCTCCGAAGCTAACTTTTGGGTTTTAGTTAAATTCATATATCATATCTTTATAACATGCCTCTGGACTCTGATTTTTATCTTTTTAAAATAGAAAAGATATGCTATGGAATTAAGAGAATTAAATCTTGAGAAAATTTTGCCGAATAACCAGAAAACTATAACTTATTTTAGAACAACGATGAGAAAATACAACAAAATTAATAAATAAGTAAATAACTAGGGTAAAATTCAAATAGTTCAAGTTTTAATGAAATTTACATCTCATTCCTCTGTTGGAAAAATAAAATTAACTAACAAAAGCAAACACTTCTGAAATAACAGTCATATCACTTTGCCTCAGATCTACCAATCGAGGTTGCAACACAAGAAAAAAAACCAAGAAATAAACACAAATTCTACATATATATATATATATATATATATGTTAGATAAACCTTTCTCACCTCCTACGAATCGTCCAATGGACTAGAAAAGAAGATAATCTAGTTACTTATCCTAATTAACGAAAACTCTAAGCAATTCAATCATTATTTTATTTTCAAGATTATTCAAGAATTGGTCCTAGCACAACGTGTAATTTGAGTGCAACCACGACGATAAGGATTAACTCGTTGGTTTGCATGACAATTATAATAAGAAGCACCCCGTACATTACAAGGAACATTGTTCCTCGACATTGCCCCATAGCTAACATAACCATTTCTTCCTCCTAATACACGTCGACTAATGTCGGACTCCATCATCATTTCTTCCTCCTCATCTATGCAATTTCCCACAAGGCCACCATTGCACTTCCTCGTTGAGATTACACGGTGAGGATCACGGTGCATGATTGATGATAACGATGATGATGATGATGGATCGATCATCATGATAAATATTGAGAAAATTAAAATTATGCATAGGCGGAATTCCATCTTCTTCTTTTTTTCGAGTTTGTGTGTGTGTGTGTGAGGGTATTGATTTATATTGGAAAGTTTCTTGGAGTGTAGGGTGGAAAGTGAAGAAAAAAATGGAAATAATTAATTAGGGTTAATATGGATTTTTAGAAAATTATGGTTCATTTGTTATATGTGATTTGAAGTGATTTACGCTTTAGTAGTGTTTGAAATGTCCGGTTCTTGCTCTTTATATGCTTAGGTTTAGCATCATCCGTTACTCCTATTTAATTAGTGTATAATAAATATAGTTATGTTTTTATTATATAAAAAATAATTAAAAGTCATAAAAAGTATACATAATGTTGTAAAACTTAAGACCAAAAGAACAATATAAAGATGAAGACAAGAAGAATATAAGACAAGAGGAACAATATAAGATAATTTTCTTTCTTTCAAGTGTTCACCAAATCTTCAAGTGTATACAATATGAACCCTTATGCCTCTATTTATAGTGTAACATAGAGGCATACAAAAGGTTAGTCATAAACATGACATTAACATGAATATAATGGAGGAGGTTATGGAAGTGAAAAGTTACAAGAATAATGGTTATAAAGGTGGAGGTTATGAAAGTTATGATTATCTTCATAATGGAGAAAAGTAATGGAGTAACTTCTTGATGTAGTGGACATCCATAATATATTATTTTATAACACATAACTATATATTATGATATACTCGAAAAACTCTTTTCCCTTCCTTCAAAAAAGATAAATTCAAATATGATAAAAAAAGTTTAGGACAAATCCTAACACATGTATCAAACAATTAGCATACGAAATCGTTTTTATATACGAAATTATAGTGAACAATTTTCAATAATTGTAATTTTTTAATGTAGTACTCATAACTTTTAGATTGGCATAATCACGGGCGGACCCACGTGGTCTCTAGGGGGTTCGCTCGGCAAAAAATTACGTTGTAATTATAAGGTAAATTTTCTAAATTTATGTAGATATAACAATTTTGAACCCCCTCATGAATGAACAAGAAGTAAGTTGTAGTGTAGTGGTAGATCTTCATTAGATTTTGACCCTCACGATCCAAGGATCAAATCCCACTGTGGTCATTTTATTTTTTTACCGTCTCTTCATTTAGTTTTAGGACCAATCTTTTACGTTATATTTTTATTTTTCAAACCCCCTAAATGAAAATCCTGAATCCGCCACTGGTCATAATATATAGATTAAGAATGGTATGTAGTGACAATATGGATTAATTTTGTTGTTAAAATCTTAAATGTTATAATTTTTGGTACATAATTTTTGTGTTTTTAGTATAACTAATCTCTGGATACTTGTATTGCACGTGTATCTATAAATCTTTTGGTACATAATTTAATTTGAATAATCACATAAAATTATTACTGAATTTGAATATAGTCCAAGTTATTTTATGAATTTAAATTTGACGAAATTTAAGGCTTACAATATTATCCATTCAAATCATGTTTATATTGATTTATCAATCTATAACTATTTTTTCGGCATTTTAAGTTGAGAGTTTTAAGTTTTAAATGTACAATGATGATACTTTTATTTTTTAAACCATAACTTGTTAGTTGGTGTTTTATTTAAAAATATATTTAAGACTGATTTAAAGTCGTCACTTAATTTTTAAAGTAAAATTAAGAAAACTGTTGTTTTCAAAAGACTAAAACAGAAAATCTAATGAAAAATTAAAAGGGGTTCGAGGTTCTTATTAGTGTTCTAGGAAGGATTTTAAAGCATCTAGAACATCCGCTAATGCGGTTATCCAACAATTAATTATTTGGCTAAATTCGTTTGACTTAATTTAAATTGAACATTTTTTTTATAGTTAGGACCATTTTAAGGGAGAAAAAGAAAGATATTGAAATATTATCTACGTGAAGTATTTTTTGTAAAATTATTTATTTATTTATTTTTTAAATCAAGTAAGAGATGAATAGTTTAGTTAAGTAATTAATTCAAAATGGGTGTCTTTTGGGGACTTTGAATTTTTAAAACCTTAAGATTAATAGCAGATAATAGTGAGTGAACAAATACAACAAAGGAAGGAGGGAAAGAGATTTAGGCCCAAATCTGATTTTTCTGTCCGCCTGAGCCAGTATTTGGGCCCATTTTCGTTTTGGGTCTTTGGTCCATTTGGATCACCTGTACCTGTCCTAGATTTAAAAGAAAATGTTTTT
Source organism: Solanum commersonii (assembly GCA_029007595.1). Lineage (NCBI taxonomy): Eukaryota > Viridiplantae > Streptophyta > Magnoliopsida > Solanales > Solanaceae > Solanum > Solanum commersonii. Next base: position 2,317,178 of record JAJTWQ010000033.1, read on the forward strand.
CTTTGGGCCTTAAGCCCAATTCTTTCACCTGTCCTAAACTTCTAACAAAATAATAATAATAGTAAGATGACAAGGGCTTAGGCCCAAATTAACAAAATAAAACTTCTTAAAAAATAAAAGATGGGCTTTTTGGCCCAATCCCTTCAACTTTCTAGATATGCTCCGTATTCTTTCAACTCTGAGACCTGTTCGTCGATTTTTAGATGGTTGACTCGATGGAGGGGGAATTTGAGCCTTTATGGCTCTCACAAAATGCAAGGGAAGGAGATAGGAGTTCATGAAGAACTCGGACATATTTCACATGCAAACACAAACAAATAAAATGTAAGTAACAACTCAATGATTTAATATAAGAGAACAGTGAAATAAAGTAAATGCTACTGCTTGAATACCCTCAAAGGCATTGAATAATTTTTAATTAGCAGCTATAATTGTAATAAGAACCAAGTAAGATAGGCATGAAAAAAAATATTCACATAAATATATTGATGCATTAAGAGCAGCGATCAACCCATAACTGCAAATTAATATAGACCAACTTAGAATGCAAAATCATAATGCCTTAAAGAATGAACTAACTTAGAAGGGAAAAAAAAAAACTTTCAAGATAGAAAAAATTAAGAACTCTTAGTCGACATATGCAGTGAAACAGAACAGCGGCTAACCTCAACGTTAAAATCAACTTAACACTCATTTATCTCTTAACAAATACATCTCATAACACATTAAGCAACTTGACAAATAGAAAAATTAATATGTTCATGCTAATTGGTTGCATGATTAGTGAAGTTGGCCCAAAATAGGAACTAATCACAATGAAGAAAAATTACATTTTTATTAAAAGAGTTTGCTATATTAGTCACTGTTGGTCACCACGTTAAGCATTGGATGACATTTGTAGATAATGAACATCAAAGCATTAATATTCAACCTCTTCCAATTCCATTTTTAAAACATCAGTAAACTTCAACAAGGAAACACTAAACATCTTTTAGAACAAAAAACTTTAGTGAAGACATACACGAATGAACAAGAGAAACAAACCATTAGACCCAACGGGACAGGTATGGGACAATTTCCTCCCAAAACGAGACATAAACAGGGTTTGCCAGCATACTATTTTAAGAACACAATGCCAAAATACCATTTACATTCAAAACAACCAAATGCACAACTACGTATAGCATACGACACCCTCCGAAAACATAACAAAGGCATAGACATGATTTCATCAAAAACGAGAAAAGAGGAGCAACCTCGATGCGATTTAAAAAAAAAGGAAGAAAAAAAAAGGGCAGGCCGAAACTCAAACAAGAAAATATCATCCACGATATTCAAGAAGACTATAAACAGAGAAGGCATGCTTAAACAGAAAATCCACTTGAAAACGAAACAGACGCTTCATCCATCTCGGAGACATTAAGGCAAAGAAGACAACTTAAAGTTCAAGATGAATCAACTAAATTATCTTGGAACCATCCAAAGAAATATTTTACGATTCAATACCCATTAGAATCAACAATGAAGAAAAGGAGGCAAGATTAATTTACCTTGTTGCGAGCAGCGAACGGGGACGAGACGAACAAGCACGAGCAACGACTTCACACCAAAGGAAAATCAGAGTGTCCGAACCAACCTCGAACAAAGAACCTTTCTTCAATATTTTTCCAACAATTTTCTCTAAACCCAAAGTTTCCAACCTTTTTCTTTTTCTAACTCAGAATTTACAACTGAAAATCTCCTAATGTTTTTCTCCCCCAAAAAAAAAATCCCCTAATACCGAAAAGAACAAGAATATTTATAGGAGGAGATTAGGGTTCACGTTTTGGGGGGAAAAGGAATAGAATTCGGATAGGAATGAGACCCACCCCCAAATTCAAACTTCAAAATTTTTCACCATTTAAGGAAGACAACCTTTTTTCCGAAAATTTCAACCCATTCCGGAAGAGTAAAGGGAGACAGACGGCTGAGATGATTCGATTGTCCTTGGCGTGCTTCGTGGCAAGATTTCAAGGCCACAAGGACGAAGCACGCGCTCCGCTTTTGCTGCTGCTACTGTACGACGTTCTGGATTTCTGAACGTTTAGAGCTGCTTTCCGTTGGCATCGTGAAGATGCCGCTACTACTGCTGTTACGCTTCCGATCTCTTGAGGAATTGAGAATTGGGCCGGGTTGGTGGAATTGGGTATTGGGTCGGCTGATTTAATGAAGGAAAAACTACCTAGTTAGACAGAAAATTTTTATTATGGTAGAGGCTCAACCAATCAAAGTTGGGTGAGGCTCCACTCATTTTTTAACACATGGATTATGGACCCATTTTTAAAATAAAAGCTGAAAAAAAATCAAAAGTAAATAGTGAGGGGTTGTTTGGCTGTCAAGTGTATGTTATGGGACCACATGTCACTTTCTTTTCATTTCCTTTTTTCATCTATTTTTAACCTTCTTTCTTTTTATACTTTTTCTTTCTTTCTTCAAAACACTTTCTTACATTTTTTTCTACTACTACTTGTTAACTCTTAACTTAATTTTATTTTATTTTTGTATGATGTTTTTTTTTTATATTTGAAATTCGGTATATGAATTAAAACGCGATAATTTAAGATTTGCATTGTGTAGATCTTTGTTCGAAGTGATATACTGCTCAAAAACTCTAGTTAATCGAGAAATAACATCATCTTTTGCGCCATCATTTATTTAAGGAAAAACCAAAGTTGGTGTGTCGAAAAATTCAAATTTAATTTTTTGGACAAGTTTTAAGGAATTGAAGAAAGTGAAACTACAAAAAATTAGTATTTTAAAATCTCGTGTCTTAATTTCATAAAATGTTTTTTTAAAAAAAATATTTTATAAATGATATATAGAAAATATGAGAACTTAGATTATATTTTTTTTTTATTTGTGTGTTCGCTTATAGAAGATCATACATTGATTTATTATAATACAAAATTTCACTCTATTATTTACTATTAAATTGTCCGTAAACAATTCACCACTTTGATTCACATTAACTATATAAATACATATTTAAAAATAATAATAAAAAAGATTATGATAGATATTAGTCTTCTGGACTCTTGATTCATATTCATGTGTTTGTCTTTATAATAATCAAATTCTTTTGTATTTATTTTTTAATTTGATTTATATTTTTATTTTAATAATGTCAGAAGTGCATTTTATGTAATTTTTTTTGTATTTGCTAAATAACATAACATACACTTGGCAGCCAAACAACCCTTCACTATTTACTTTTGATTTTTTTTCCAGCTTTTATTTTAAAAATGGGTCCATAATCCATGTGTCAAAAAATGAGTGGAGCCTCACCCAACTTTGGTTGGTTGGGCCTCTACCATAATAAAATTTTTCAGACTTTAGCACCATATATACTTAATTTACCTCTAGTTTAAAAAAATTACGCACAATACAATTTTTCTTTTTTATACCATATAGTTTAAAATATTTAATTAGATACACAAATCTCTTATATATGATATTAAATAATTATCTTAAAATTTAAACTCATTAATTAATGATAAATTATCAATTCAAATAGTTTTTCTCACTTCGATTTGTTGCTCCCTCCCCAAATCCCATTACCTTCCGTCTCTCTCACCCCCAGCCCACCCTCCCGATCTTCAAACACTTTCACCATCTCCCTTTCTTCCTTAATCCTCTCAATTCATGTTTGCATGATTCTAATTCAAAACTAAATTTTGATACTCAAAAGTATACAAAGATGTAAATTACTTTTTTTTTCATTATTCTAATGTATCTTGGTTTTACATCGTATTTATGTATTTGAAATAGAGTTCATATTTCTTTAAAGTTCTATTGTATAAACTTTTACAAATTAGGTTACGAGATACATGCTCGAGATACATGTATCATTAGTGACGAGATACATGTATCTAACAGTTTTTAAGACTGAGATACATATTGATACATGTATCTGAGATAGAATTCATATTTCTCTAAAGTTCGATTGTATAAACTTTTAAAAATTAAGCTATGAGATACATGCTCGAGATACATAGAGCATTATTAATGACGAGATGCATCATCCACCTTTGTAACAAAATGAAACTAGCTTGCACAAAGGGCAATAAAGAACCTTTCTGGTTGATGCATATGACAAGGATTTTGGTCGTTCAGCAGCAGAGATCAATATCAAAGGAGAAAACTACACGATTCTCTGTACCAATTTCATTCTATTCAATTCCGTTATCTTAATTAGACTATTTTAAATTGCACCTCAACCTGCCGATGTATTCCTCTTTATATGTGTTTTAAAAAGTTGGCGTAGGATTCAAGCGGAAACAAAGGAAGGAACCGATGAAGAAGATGAAGAGTACAATAACAAAATTATTTGGGTTTATGATTTCGTTATTTTAGGAAAACCTGTTAGAGTTGATACTCAAGATCCTGTAAATCTGTTGGGTTGTTAATTAGTAACAATCAATCCTTTAATAAAGGAAATAAGTTACACCTCTTTAATTCAAATTGATAAATTATTTATCTTAGCTTTAAAAACTGTTGGATACTTGTATCTCTGTCCTTAATGATACATGTATCTCGAGGTCAAAATATGGTATACAAAGTAATATTACAAACTATTGGGAATTATAATAATTAGGATCTAAATTAGTGGGATTTATGTAAGATGCCCAACAATGAAGGGAAATGGGGCTGCTAATATGAGGAAAATAAATGGCCCAACCTCTTGGTCTTGCAATCAAGTACGAATTTCAAACGTAGCCAAATTGCATTAACATTTTAACCGAAATGAATTTAGTTGATAATTCGGCTAAAAACTAAATAAGACGAATCAATAAAAACAAATTAGTGAGCTCCTTAATCTTACCAAAATAAAATAATTAACTTAATTATAAACTAAATAATTTAAAACATAAACTATTATATAACCAAATATTTAAATAAAGCTAAAATCCTTTTGAGACAATTTTCGAACATTCATAAAATATACTAGAAATATCATTTTATTATTTTACAATTTATAAAAATGACAAAACTACTTAAAATGACTTGAAAATTATTTTGAATTTTATAAAGCCAATTATTTCAAATCATTTAGAATTTAGGAAGCTCGATGATTAATTTATATTGTGGAGGTCCAAAATTGGGTTTCAACAGTTGATCCATAACAAGTAGTAATTCAAAAAAATCTAAAAATATATAGCAACAATATTCAACCACTTCAAGACTTAACTAATAACCAATCTTACATCCAAAAATTTACACATTTCTCCATGAAGGCCATTCATTCAACATTCAAAGTAAATAAATTTGATTTCGAATATGAAATTGTGTGAAACTTGATAAATTCAGAAAAAATAGAAGTCCATACCATTTAAAATTTCGAGCATGTTTGGATTGATTTTTCATTGACTTATGAGCCAAAAGTCATATGTTAGAAATTCTAACTTATGACTTATTTTTAGCATTTTAGCCTAAACTAAATGCTTATAAGCACTTTTTAAATTTATCCAAGCACACTAAAAAGGCTTAAAATCTATTTTAATTTTAAAGCACTTAAAATAAATCAATCCAAACAAGATATAATAATAGTGAAAGAGAGCTAGGAATGAGATTTTTAGGTACAAAATGGGAGAAAATTATTAGAGAATAACTTTTCTACCTTACACTGAATAAGTTCCGTATATACTCAAGACTCGACTAATAGAATTACATCACAATGAGGATGTTGTGTTGTTAACTAAATTCTAAATTTAATTGGTTCTGTGATAATAAAAAATATGACAGAAACTCACTTTGAAAGCTTTGTAGTTTATGTTATTTTTGGTCTATTTCAACAATCTGATGCAACTTTTTGAGATGATTTTTCTATGTGTTTTTTTGTTGCAAATTTTTGGCAGTTTTTTTTGTGTGTTTCTAATTGATTTCTTTTTTTGTTTCGATTAGATTTAATAATCAAAATTTGATAGAAATTAAAAGTGTTCTTATTTAATAAATTTTAAAAATTAAAATTGCTCAGTTAATTTTTAGGAAACTATTTTAAATCTACTTTCATAAATAAGTAAGGTCATCTCCAATCCAACACTATATTTTACACTATTATAGTGTGTGAATAGTGTCAAACCGAAATTTGTGTGACATTATTCATCAAAATCAAATCACCTTTTTATAAAAAATTTAAAATTATATAACACTTTTCATTTAACATATTGTAAATTATATTATTTTATTTTTTAATTAAGTCCCTAATATACCTAATTATTTTTATCTAATATCTTTATATTAATTCTAAATCTTAATTTTGAAAGTTATATATTTATGTAAAAATTACAATAACTTTTATCACAATGAACATTTATTTAATTGTGTTTCATCAATAATTTTAGTTTTATTTTTATTATTCGTCAATATGTATATTTTATAATATTTGTTAGCAATTTATATTATTTAAAAAATTCTAATATAAAATTATTTTATATCAATTAATTAAATAAGAAAAGAATACGAAGTATGTAGCGTGTATATGTGGGAAAAAAAAGGAAAGATTTGTTTTGTGAAATAAAAAATAATAAATGAAACAAAAAAAGAAGAAAAAGAAAAGAAGTGGAAAAACACACACATTTATTATATGCACATAAATATTTGGTCCTACATAGTGGAGGGTTTACCTAGTGCACACTCACCAGCGAGTGCTCAATCAAAGGGCAGAGGTTATAGTGCTACGGGTTATATTTGATCCTGTGTGAAAATACAGTTGCATAATTACATGATGGAAATCAAAATGTACTTGTAAAATTCTGTGAATCAATCTATGTTTATATCATAAAGATCTTGAAGAAGCCTATTTGCGCTTTCATCTTTAGCAGGGATAGACCCTGAGGAATTATTCCAAGGTGCATTCATACTTTGTCCTTGACTGTCCTGAGAGTATGTTGATACTTGTGTTATTTCACTGTCATGTGAAAGTTTCTCAAATGATTTAACTCTCATTTTGTCGTTTGATGATGTAGTTCGCTTGATTAATGGTGCTTGCAACGGAACTTTTCCTTCGAGCATACTCACCACAGAAGACATGGATGGTCGGAGAGTAGGAGACAGATTTGTGCACAAAAGAGAAAGATTTATCATTCGCATTGCCTCATTTTTGGAGTAATTGGAACCGAGACGTGGATCTACTAGTTCTAACAGATTTCCCTGTTCTTGTAGGACGTAAGCCTAAAATAAACATTGACATACATAGCAAGATGAAATTGGAGAAAAGAAAAACTAAATACGCAAAGATACATCCATAAGAATGTGAGCAGAACAAATGAAACAACTCTGATTCTGATATTTTCTGTGGAGGTATCATAGCAAATACTCTCCCTTCGTTTCACTTTGTTTGTCTGGTTTTAATTTAAACTAAAGATATGTAGAATGTACCAAAATACCCTTAAATCATGTGGTTTTAAATATGTCACGTGGAAAGTTAGAATAAAGAGTTGGCAAAAAAGAAAAGAGACCTTTTTGAAACTCGCTATGAATAAAAATAAGATAAACAAATTGAAACGGATGGAGTATATATTTGCACAAAACACTAACAAGAGAAGCTTTTTCTGGCTTATAATTCAGAGTGGAATTAAACTAAACATGCACATGCAAGACTTATAATACATGATGTAGCAGCAGTTTTGAAAGATATTAGTATTTGGGAATATTGACAGTTGAGTAAAAAGATAGTTTACCCAGTCAAGAAGGTAAACAAATTCCTCTTTTGGCCTGTAGTTTGTGTTGCTTTTCCCACTGACAATCTCCAAAGCAACGACTCCGAAGCTATAAACATCAGCTTTATCTGTCAAGTAGCCTCTCGTTGCATACTCCGGAGCCATATAACCTCTTCAAAAGAGGAAAAAGAAATGTAAGATACTTCAAACTGACCATGTTAATGCATGACGAACAAATTCAAATGGGGAGAACTGTTACTCTCTCATCATAACATGATAGTACAGAGACAGTTATGATAAGAAGGCTCACACTGTTCCAGCAATTCGGGTGCTAATATGAGTGTTCTCTTCTTCATCTAATTTAGCCAATCCAAAATCTGAAATCTTAGCGTTCAGATCCTTATCAAGAAGCACATTGGTACACTTAATATCTCTGTGGACGATTTTCAACCTTGATTCTTCATGAAGGTAAGCTAACCCTTTTGCTATTCCTGAGCATATCCTTTTTCTGGTTGCCCAGTCTAGGTTCAACCTCTGGTCGTCACGGCCTAAGAAAGGAGAATTAGAGGAGTATTAAGCATAAAATTATCACTGCATGATTAATGATTTTCAAAATGTTGTTGCAAAGCATTACCAAAGAGAGCTCGTGCAAGACAGTTATTTTCCATGTATTCGTATATCACCAGTAACTGGTTCCCTTCTATGCAACAACCGTAAAGCTTGACAAGGTTTGGGTGTTGTAGAGCTGAAATCATGCCTATCTCATTAACAAATTCACGATTTCCTTGCTTCGACTTGGAAGAGAGCTGCTTAACAGCTATGACTGCCCCATCGGAGAGTACACCCTACAGACAGCAGGATCAATTTACAACGATCATATTACAGACCTTCATAACCAGTAGGAAACATCACCACAGAACCTCAAGCTGTCCTTACGCAAAATCAGTACGGATAGATATAAATAGAGAATTGATACCTTGTAAACTGGTCCGAACCCTCCTTCACCAATTTTATTGGCAGGATCAAAGTTATTTGTAGCAGCTTTAATTTGTCTAAGTCTAAAATGGCCTGTTTGTAAATCAAGGGCTCTGAGTTCTGTAAACGAGAATAATATCAACGTCAGTATATATAGATCTTCTAAAACATCTGTATGATGAACAACAATTTTTAAAAGAATAAACATCTGTATGATATGTCATGAACATTTTGTTGTGTGCTGACTATCTATGATATGTCATGATGTCTAACTGCCAACAGAACAATCATCTATGACAATTATTTATATGTCGCAGCTAGAAATCTCGTACATAATTCTGATTATCACAACAGAAGTATCGCCATATCAAATGTAGAGAGTGAATAAATTCTTTGAGGTATGTGTTACCTAATTCTTCTTGATTAATTTTCCCTCCAAAAATGCCTTTCTTCCACAGAGAAAATAAAACTATCAGAACCACCACAATTGAAGCGAGTACAATGCCAATAACAGCTCCGACAGGTAACCTGCGACCTATTTTGAAGTCTGCAAGAAGAAAATGGGATTTTCTTAAGATAAGATTGTGGGAAGTTAAGTGTAAAGTCTATACGCAGAGATATACGGACTTGGTGTCACTGAGATAGCTGAAATCAGAGGTCCATATACACCTCTGTCTGGAATAGCGTTAGTCCCCTTCCCAGTCCAATACAAGTGAATCTCCAGAGTGCTACTAACAGTAATATCATCAAAGTCCTTGATAATGACTTCTCCAACACCGTTAGCTTCCTCCATGATATTGAAATCCTTCAAAACTACTCTCCCCTGTGTAAGAAATCAAAATATACCACATTATCTCCAACAAATTGGTACCTTCAATCTTAAATCAGAAAGTTGCCAATCATATCAGAACTCAGTATATCAACATTACATATTTATTATTTACAAAAGAAGTTAGGCCTCAAACTTACTTGTATTGCTACATCAAATATCCGCCTTCCAAGGCTGCTATATGTTGAGTCATTAGAAAACATTATTTCAGCAAAGTGAAGTCGCACTCTGTAGCTACCTCCTCGTAGGCAAAGCCCATAATATTTGAGAGAATTAGGGGCAAGGCGTGCTGTGTTGTAAAAGTTGGCACCGGATATGTTCAGTAAAAATCTATTTGTTGCAATATAACTAACATTTGCAAGACCCACGTACACTCCCGAACTGCTGAATGCCCATCTATCAGAGGACCGAAAAAAATATGATGGACCCCTATTGGTCAAGTCCTCCTCGTAATCATTTCCCTCATATGTAATTCTACCTCCTCCACAGTTTATGAATAGCGAATGATCTGCAATTGACATAAAGAATGTAACATGAGTAAGGGTTGTGAAATTATCTCTCAACTCCAAAGTTATGCTTTTGTACTTAAAAAGTCCACAGGTTGCCACTCCAAGAGTTGGTTCAGTGGTAAATGATCCAGACATAACCCCTGAGGTTTATAGGCTGCAACTCTTACATTTCGTTTCTGTGGGACAAATGAGGGGTTTCATGGAACACCAGGAATCCCTGCAATTTCGAATAGATTAAGCCACATAATTATAGACAATACACAGAAAGCATCAAACAAACTAGCACCTGATGCATAAGACAACATTTAGGACTTACGTGTTGTTGAACGTGTTCATTGTATCTGAATAGCTGGCAGCTAAGTTTCTGTTTAAAGAAAGAAGGTTTGTAAGTTGTGTAGTTAAAGGAGTGAAATTCTCACTAATAAAAAAAGAAATAATATATAAATGTAGGTTCCCAAACAAAGAAGTACAATGCTCACACGGTAGAGGGCTGGCATCCTGGAGTAGATGTATGGGTGAAATTGTTGTATGATATATCACTGCAAAAAAAATTATTGTTGTCATCCACTTAGAAGACACCAAATTCTTGCAAATGCGTCCTTTCAGCAATCAAAAAGTTTTGGGGAAAAAACTGTTAACTTTGAAGTGTGCCGGCATGATAATAACCAAAGTTTACTACTTAGATGAGGAAAACGGAACAAATTGAGCAAATACCAACATGTTCTCAACACTACTAAACACCCAGCTGGGAATTTCTCCACTTAATGCGTTGTTACCAAGAAACCTACATCACAGATAAAACTTTTGCTTGTTGTTACCGAAAGAAAACTTTGAGGAAAAAAAAACATTACAAGATTTATGCTTCAACTTGTAAAGGTTTCACTGCAAGGTACCTACATGTTATTAAAGGGCAACTGCCTAAATGTATCTGGGATTGGACCATTCAACATGTTGTTGCTCAGGTCCCTGCAAGTAAATAACTCTTATCAGAAGCAGGCAGGATTAGCATCACCAGACAGCAAAGCAAACCACTGTGAATCCTCGTCTTATGAATATATATAGAAATCATCTTATTTGTTCTGACTAGATAAATCAACAAATCATGTATATATAACAACCTCTTAAGTCTAATGTTACACTTGGTAGTCCTATTCACAATTAGATAGAAGAGAAATACAAGCTGAGAAATATCTTATAAGTTCCAACTTCTGTAGAAAAGGTAGTCACACAAGAATATTTATATACCAATTATCATCATAGCTAAGAAACATCAAAATCTATGTCATCTCTGAATACATCTCACCTGGACTTCTATGTTCTAGTACTCTTAACAACAACAACATACCCTGTGAAATCCCACAAGTGAGGTCTGGGGAGAGTAGAATATACGTAGACCTTACCACTACCTCGTGAAGGTAGAGAGACGGTTTCCAAAAGACCCTTGGCTCAAGTGCAACAAATCCCGGTATAAAAGAAGGAGACAATGAAGAGAATATAGCAAATAACAACGAAACAATGCAAACGTCTACCAGAGAGGAGCCAAAACAACAATAAATCATGTGATAGTTGAAACATCATAAACAACATACTAGGATAGATTATTAAAATAATAATAATAGACAATGATGAAACTAGAAAAACAAGAACTACAATAATACAACTAACACCACTGCAAACACTAGTCACCTTAAGCAAGACAACACTACACTACCTACTAACCGTCTACCCTAATACATGTCCTCCACTCCCTCCTATCTAGGTTCATATCCTCGGTAGCCTGAAGTTGGGTCATAGCCTTTCTTATCACCTCTCCCCAATATTTATTTGGCCTACCTCTGCCTCTCCTCATACCCTCTATCACCAACCTCTCACACCTACTCATTGAAAGTCTATGCATCTCCTCCTCACATGTCCAAACCAACTCAATCTCGCTTCCCTCATCTTGTCTACCACGGAAGTATACTGAGTAAGTGCTGAAAGAAGATGCTTTATCAATGATCATAAAAAAGTATTAAATAGAATTACAGAGAGTATAAGAAGACTCCTAAACAAACACTAATAACGTAATCTAAATAAACTGACCGCTTTATTAATGATCATAAAAAGGTATTAAATAGAATTATAGAGTATAAGAAGACTCCTAAACAAACACTAATAACGTCATCTAAATAAACAATGACCACTGAACTAATTAATGCAGTATCCTAAATAAACTGAACTAACAGTAGCTAACAGGGCTGAGCGTTCTGTGCCAATAGGAAGCCACTCCCACCTTATCCCGGATTTCCCCATTTCTAAACTTATCGCTCCTAGTATGACCACACATCCACCTCAACATCCTCATCTCCGCAACATGCATCTTTTGGCCATGGGAGTTCTTGACTAGCCAACACTCAGTCCCAAACAACAATGTCGGATGGACCACCACTCTATAAAACTTACCTTTGAGTTTTGGCGGTACCTTTTTATCACACAAGACTCTAGATGCAATCCTCCACACTTCATCCACGCTGCACCAATATGGTGCGTGATATTATCGTTGATGTCTCCATTTCCCTGAATTATAGACTTACGATACTTGAATCTATATCTCTAGGGTATATTCAGTGTGTCAAGCCTCACTTCCATGCCTACCTCATGCATAGCATCATTGAATTTGCACTCCACATGTTATATCTTAGTTCGGCTCAACCTGAACCCTTTAGCCTCCAAAGTATGTCTCCATACCTCTAACTTATCATTAACACCATTGCATGACTCATCAATCAGTATTATGTTATCCACAAATAACATACACCACAGAACCTCATCTTGAATGTCTCGCGTCAATACCTCCATCACCGAGGCAAATGGAAACGGACTAAGAGTTGACCCCTGGTGTAATCCCATCTCCACAGGGAAGTGCTCCGAGTCTCATCTCACCATTCTTACCCGCATTTTAGCTCCTTCGTACATGTCCTTTATCGCCCTAATGTAAACCACCAGTACACCTCTCGCCTCCGGACATCGCCACAAGACTTCTCTTGGGACTTTATCATAGGCCTTTTCAAGGTCAATGAACACCATATGTGAATTCCTCTCGATAAACTAATATATAGAAGAGACAAAACACAGAAATTGCTGGGAATAAAGTTTCCCTTAAAAGAAGAATGATTAAAAAAATAAAAAGATGACGAACTTACAAAAGTTTCAAAGGCATGGCACCTACATATCGTGGAATAGGACCGAAAATTGAGCAATTTCTCAAAGTCCTGCATCATTAAAATCAAATTAAAGAGCCATGAGAATACGACGTTATGGTGAATAGATGTAATAGCTAAATTTCCAACTACAAGCATATACTACTCACAGCCTTTTCATCTTCTTCAAGTCTTGAAGATTTGGGAATTGCATTTGTTTTCCTCTCAAATCAGATATCCTCCTGAAAACAACAATGCACATGACAACTTCCGCTATAGCTTACAATTTTCATTTCCAAGAGATTTTCTCTTTTAAACTATTCTTTCTATTATAATAAATAGTAGAAAAGGAGCTTGACAGTGAATTTAACAGTCATTTGACTGTAAAAACAGGTAGTATGAGAGAAGTGTGTACTTACAACTCAGTCATATTTTTCAACTGGGATAGTGTAGGAGGAATAGGTCCCTCCATTGATGTTCCTTGTATGTCTCTGCCAAAAGTTTCATGATATTTGCTATTAAATACAATGTGTGCTACCAATTTTTTGCTTTTTTAAAGTTCAGAATCCTTCAGGGAGAAGAAAATTGCATCAATATTTACAACTACCAGATGCATACTTACAATCTATCCATTTTGGTCCAATTTCCAATAAAATCTGGTATGGTTCCAGATATGCTAGTCCCATCTATCCTACTGCAAACATACGAAAGAGTTAAGAGAATGAAACCTGTCAAATGTTCTTTTAACATTTTCTTGCTTACAAGTCTGTCATGTTCTTAAGATTGCTGAAGTTCTCAGGTATAGTTCCTGTGAGATTATTGGCAGAAAGCAGCCTGCAAAATGATCCATCAATTAACCATGATAACTGAAAAATCACACAACTCGTCCTGATTTGATTGACACTTTTTGCTTATGTTTGATACAATTTGACCAACTTTTGGAGCTAAATTAGACTCGATTAACTCCAGAAACTATATAAAAGTACTATACGTTACAGTTCTTTTCAAATCAAAATGGTGAGAAATATGCATTTTAGTTTGACTATTGGGAAGCGAAAAGTGCCAAATAATTTGGAACAGAAGTAACTATAAGTAAATAGTAGACGTCGAATATGAGGTTACTACGTCTTACATTATTCTCAGGTGGCTCAAACTACCAAGGTTTGGAGGAAGAGGTCCTTCAAGTAGATTATTTTCCAAATTTCTGAAAATATCCAATTCGTCAATGTGACATCTAATTAGATACACCAAAAGTATTTAGAAAGTTAAAGGAAGTATGCAATATCTTCAACTTACAGTTCTTCCAGTGTGAAAATGTCACCTAACTCCTTGGGAATTGGCCCACTGATACGGTTACCCAAGAGTGACCTATACATATGAGTTTGAACAAAATGTCAGAAGACCAAAAAAAAAAAAAAAACTTTCTTTGCTGAAAATCTTTTAAAAGATTAAACAGAAAAGAACTTACAAAATAGAGACGCGAAGCTGGCCATAACTTGAGGGAATCGATCCATTTAAGTAATTACGAGTCAGATCTCTGGAAATGTAAATATTGATTGAGCCTCCAATTTTGCATATTATGATCCACTTTAAACTATTAGATTTCACACTTTTTAAGGGCATGGTTTACACAATTCAATAGACTTTGTTTCATATAAAGCAACAAACAATTAACTTGTTACTATTATGATTTTATAAGAAAAAAATTGAATAAAACACATACAAGTTTCTGTAATCAGAAAGGGGAGAAATATATAACTGATACTCACAATTCTCGCAGATGAGTAAGATTTGCAAATTCTGGAGGCAGATTTCCTGTCATATTAAGACCCTTCAATTGGCTGTATCAACAAAAAAGCAGAAGAAATAAAAAAAAATTCTCATTACATGTAAATACTTGCACTCACCGGATATTTATATCAAATGAATAACTTATCATAGTTAAATAATTTAATGAAATAAAAATGTGTACTAACTAACCATGATAAAGTGATAAAAAATAGTTTAACGAACATGGAAAGCTGAAACTGAAGAAAGTTCAACATGTACCGAAAAGCAAAAACTAGTATGAAATTTAGTTTATGTTAGTGAATTATCAAATGTTGGTTGTGTTGTCACTTTTAATGCAGATTCATGGAAGATTACCAAGGGTAATTTGGTGATAGCATGAGGGAAGCGAGATGGAACTCTGTATATAACATACACTCAGGATGGCTCCCCAGGTGGCATGTGAACTATCTCAAAAAGCATGGACGGTAAGCAGGTAAAACTATCGCATTTTAGAGTTTCTGGTTGCATTACTTATGTTCATGTGAATGATAATGAGAGATCTAAATTAGATGAGAAGTCCAAAATTTGCTCTTTCTTAGGCTATGGTGGTAATAGCTTTGGGTATAGACTCTGGGATTATGACAGTCATAAGGTAATCACGAGCAAGAATATGATGTTCAACAAAAGTGTTCTGCATAAGAAAAAATTCAAGGGGAAACAGAAACAGATAGAACCGGTGTTTGTTAAACCTGAGGATTATGAAAACAGTGCTGAGCAGGATGATACACATGAGGAGGACAAACAGGAAACAATAGAGGCATCAGTTCTGCCACAACGGTCTATAAGATAAAGGTTTCCTAGCAACAATATTTCAGTCTCTTGATTACTTGTTACTAACAAATGACGGTCAGACTAGCTGTTTTGATGAGAATGCAGGTTGATAGCAAGTTCAAGTGGATTCAGGCCATGGATGAAGAAGTGGACTCACTCCACATAAACCAAACCTGGGACTTGGTCAAATTGCTAAAAGGGAAGAAGGCAATTCAGAATAAATGAGTGTACAGGGTGAAAATGGAGCATGACGGCTTAACGACATACAAGGCAAGGTTGGTAGTAAAAGGTTTCCAACAGAAGACAGGTATTGATTTCACTGATATTTTTTCCCCTATGGTCAAATTACCTACTATTCGAGTTGTGTTAAGTATTGTTGCGGCAAAAGATTTACATCTAGAGCAGCTAGATATAAAGACAACCTTTCTCCAAGGAGACCTAGAGGAAGACTTGTATATGCAGCAACCTGAAGGGTACTAGAGGTTGGTAAGGAAAATGTGGTATGCAGACCGAAGAAGAGTCGAGGGTTTGAAATTAACAAGCTCCAAGATAGTGGTACTTGAAGTTGTTAGAAAATGAGATATTTCTAGATGGTTTTTGTTTAATTGTTCTTTTTAAAAATATTATGTTAAGTATGTAAAGGAAAGGTAGTCTTTGTTTTATGGAATATGTTTTGTAACAAAGTCAATAGTGGTTGGATATGTATGGTCCTCTACTAACTTTGGAAAAGCTTATGTAGATATATGTGTATGCCTTTTGAAAGCTGAATATGAATGAAAAGTTCCTCTGCTGAACCTTATCTTTTTTCTCAAAAGTTTCAAATCCTAACAGTGGTATCAAGAGCCCTTCTTCTTGAGGGATTTGTGAAGGCAAGAAGGCTAAAGTTTTTTCTCCTTCTAAGGTGACAGCTGAGCAGCAGTAACATGGCATCCAACAACTTCTTGGGTGCAGGCCCTTCTATGTTTACAAGAGAAAATTATCACATATGGGTGATAAAGATGAAGACTTATCTCAAAGCTCTTAGTCTATGGGAAACAATTGAAAGTGAAGATGATCCTCTTCCACTTGGACCAAATCCAACTGTTGCACAAATGAAGAATTATGAAGATGCGAAGTCAAGGAAACCTAAGGCTCTCACATGTCTTCATTCAGCACTTTCAGATGTGATTTTCACAAGAATAATGACTTGTGAAACACCTAAAGAAGTACGGGAGAAGCTAAAAGAGGAGTTCGATGGAAGTGACAGAGTGAAGACTGCCAAACTCTTCTCAAAAGAGAATTTGAGATGTTAAGGATGAAAGAAGGAGATAATGTGAAAGAGTATTCTGCCAAACTTATGGAGATTGTAAACAAAGTAAGGCTGTTTGGTGAAACCTTTCCAAATTCAAAGGTGGTGGAGAAGATGATGATAAGCTTACCAACAAGGTTTGAGTCCAAGATTTCAGCAATAGAAGAATCTTGTGATTTGAAGACTTTATCTGTGGCAGAATTAATCAGCAAGTTGCAGGCTCAAGAACAAAGATCAAGTATAAGAGATGAAGAAGTAACTGAAGTGGCGTTTCAGGCAAAGCATAAAGGCAAGCTGCTAGTGAAGGACAATTGAAGGATGGATGAAGATAAAGTAGCAAAGGGGAAAACATGGAAGGAACCTTCAAAGAAAGGAAAGTTTCCACCTTGCAACCATTGTAAAAGAACCAATCATCAAGAAAAAGATTGTTGGTTCAAAGGAAAGCCACCAATTCAATGTAGTTCTATAGAAAGATGGGTCATATTGAGAAAAATTACAGGGCCAGGCAGAATTAACCACAATAAAACCATGTGCAGCAGGCAAATTTTGTTGAAAAGTCCAAAAATGAAGAAGAAAGCTTGTTTATGGCTTCTCATGAAGAAAACACAACCAACAAATCCTCATAGTTCATAGATAGTGGATGCACGAGTCATATGTCACACAATGAGCTCATGTTTCATACACTTGACAAGTCAATCAAAACTAAAGTAAGGATAGGAAATGGTGAGACGGTAGATGCACTTGGAAAGGGTTCAGTTGCCTTTTAGACTACACAAGGTACAAAGTTTATACATGATGTGTTGTATGTTCCTTCTTTAGCATGTAACTTGTTAAGTGTGGCTCAAATGATGTCTAAGGCTATTCCTTATTTTTTAAGGACAAACATTGTTTGATTTTTGACTTTGAAGATAGTTTGATTGTTAAAGTAGAAATGGTGGATAAAACTTTTCCTTTAGATGGGAGGTTTGATAGTGCAAATTTTGCAAGTAAGGATGAGTCATGGTTGTGGCACAAAAGATACGGTCATTTTAACTATGGTACTTTAAAGTCTATGTATGAAAAGGGCTTGACTAAGGATTTACTTGAGATTTCACTGTCCAAAGAAGTTTGTAAGTTATGTCAGATGGGTAAGGTACACAGGAAATCATTTCCTAAAAGTGCTACATGGAGGGCAACTGAAAAACTTGATTAGTTCACACTGATGTGTGTGGACCTATGCAGGCATCATCTTTAGAACACAATAAATATTTTGTGCTCTTTATTGATGACTTAGCAAGGATGACTTGGGTGTATTTTCTGAGTAACAAGTCTCAAGTATTTTCAGTTTTTAAGAAATTTAGAGCTTTTGCGGAAAGACAAAGTGATTGTAAGCTAAAGGCTTTGAGATCGGACAATGGTGGCGAACACACTTCAAATGAGTTCAATAAGTATTGTGAAGATATGGGGATTGATCACAAGTTGACAGTAAGCTATTCTCCCGAACAAAATGGAGTCTCAGAGAGGAAGAACAGAACAGTAGTTGAAATGGCTAGGTGTTTGTTGCTGGAAAAGAAACTGCCACAAAGCTTTTAGGCAAAAGTTATTCATACTTCAGTGTATTTGTTAAATAGGCTGCCAACAAAAGTTGTGGATGAAAAGACTCCTACTGAGGCATGGAGTGGAATACAGCCATCTGCCAAGCATCTAAAAGTTTTTGGTTCGATATGCTATTCTCATGTTCCTTTTGTCAAAAGAAGCAAACTTGAACCAAAAGGTGAATTGGGGATCTTTATTGGTTATTCATCATAAGCCAAGGGTTATAAAGTTTTCAACTTGCAAACAAAAAGTAATTCAATGCGAAGAGATGTAGTCGTGGATGAACATGCTTATTGGAATTGGGATAAGGAGCAAATTGAGAAAGATAATGCAGTTTTTCAGAACTTGAGTCCGCTGCCTGAAATCCAATCATTTGGGTCTGAAACTCTGGAAGAAGACGAAGAATCAGACGGGGAATCCTCACTTGATTCGCCAATTTTGAAGACAAGGTCTCTTTTCGAGATATATGAAAGATGTAATGTTGCAATCTCGAAACTAAATAGCTATCACAGGAGGAGATATATGTTGATCAACCAGAAGGCTTTCAAGTTGTAGGAATGGAGGACAAAGTATACCGACTTCATAAGGCATTGTATGAATTAAAGCAGGCTCATCGAGCATGGTACAATAAGATTGATGATCATCTCATTCATTATGGTTTCAAGAGAAGTGAAAATGAAGCCACTTTATATGTGAAGAAGGCTAAAGGAGGAGATATGTTTGTGGTGTCACTTTATGTTGATGATCTTCTTATAACAGGAAGCAATGAAGCTATGGTGAATCAGTTCATGCAAGAAATGGAGACCAAGTTTGAAATGTCAGATTTAGGTGAAATGAGTTACTTTTTGGGAATGGAGATGAAACGACCCCAAAAATGCCCGAAAATGTGCTTCGGAAATACCTAAAATTGTAATTTCCATATATCTCAAAATCCGTGCATCATTTCGGAAATTTGACTTCATATTCTTATTCAGGGGGTCAAATTGAGTGGGTAATGGGTCTAACCCGAATTTTAGAGCAATCGTATCAAAATTCGAAAATCGCAAAAATGCGATTTTGAGGGTCAACTTTAAAGGGGCATATCTCTTAGCACACAAGGAACTGGAAGGAGCTGAAACTATCAAAATTAAAGCTCTGTGAGTTAGCTTTCCAACGCAATTTGTTTCACCTCATTCGGAGTTCGGACGAAGAAGTTATGCCCATTTTCGTAAAATCTGTCCGGCAGAAAATGCAATTTCCAGTAACCGAAAACACTGTTCACCCGCCTCATTTTTTTTATAAAAAGGGGACATATCCATACCTAGTCATTTAACTTCAAAACACTCAAAAGCACTCTCTAAACCCTCTTCAAAAATTCCACCAAGATCATCCACCAAATTCAAGAATCCCAAGCTTTAATTCCGGATTCAAGATTCAATCTCAAGCAATTCTCCATTCCAATCTTCATCAAGAATTCTCCAAAGTTGAGGTATGTGGGTTTGATTGTGGAAACCTTCCTTTCCACAAGTCCAACCATTTATCCTCTATTACTACTTCAAGTTTATGGGTCCTTATGTTTATTTATGAACTCTTGAGTATGGAATCACTACTACACACCCTATTAAGGTCTATCTTGCATATTATCATGAAATGGTATTATTATGTGATGTTTATGGTTTTCATGCCTCCATGATCAAATTATGAAGGTTGTTATATATGTATATATATATGTACGTTGTTGGTGGGCTGTTTTATATGGATTTTGAAATTGGTGGGACTTAGCACTCTTGAAACACATGATTTTATTTACATGAACAAGTAGCCCATCATATGTTTGATAAAATGTCATTTATAGGATTCTTATGAAATAGAAGGTTCAATGTACGTCCTATGAGTCGGATGATTATATAAATATTGAAATGATGATGAAATGGATACATGTATATGATTTTCTCTATATAGTGTGTGAGTCGACCAAGCCTAGCTCGGGGGTTGTAGGCCGGGTAACCGTATCGAGGGTTGGTACCTTGGTTGCCTAGTACGGGGGTAGTAGGCCCGTATAACCATATCGAGGGGTTGGTACCTTGGTTGCCTAGTACGGGGGTAGTAGGCCCGTATAACCATATCGAGGGGTTTGTACCTTAGTCCCTAGCTCGGGGTGGTAGGTAGGGTAACCACATTGAGGGGTTTGTACCTCTTTCGCCTCTCTAAGGGGGTGGTAGGCCTTGGAAATACTATATTGATGGTCACTCACTACACATATACTATGCCCTACTAAATATGATTTTTATATAAGCATCATTATACATATCATCTCATTAATATGCTATCTATCTGGTACGATTATGCATTTTGCCTAAGATGTCCATCCATTGTTGCATTGCATTGCATCCCATATACTTAGTACATTCACATGTACTAATGCATACTCTATGCCTACATGATGTCACCATGTAGGGACCGAGCACCGTCCCGACCATCCTCCTCCGCATGGCTAATTCGATTTTCTAGCGAGCTTATTGGTGAGTCCTCCATCCCGGGGACGTTGCTTATGATCTCATGCTATGTATAAGACTTTTCCTTTTTAATTATATTTTGACTATGAAGGTGAGCCCGGTAGTTTGTCTCGGCCCCCGCTAAGTATCCATGTTTAGAGGTGGTGTTGGACAAGTTGTGTATTATGTTTGAGCTTGACTCATCTATGGTATTTATGTATTATTCTCTTTTTCTCTTGCTCCCTTAGTCCCAATTTCCCCTTGATTATGCTTATCGCTTATGGTCATTTTAATTGCTTCCGCGACCAAGGATGTGTAATAATATGCTATGAGGCTTATTTGGGGTTCCCTTGGGTTCCCCATTTGCCGGTCACGTCTAAGCCCTAGGCTTGGGTCGTGACAGGAGATTCATCAAGCTACTGATGGAATCTTCATTTCTCAGAGAAAATATGCATGGGATATACTTAAAAGGTTCAAGATGGAGAGGTGCAAGCATGTACCGACCCCACTGGTTCACAATGAAAGGATTTCGAAGTTTGAAGGAGGTGACAGGGCTGATCCAACAGTTTATAGAAGCCTGATTGGTAGTTTGCTGTATTTGACAGCAACAAGACCCGATCTCATGTTCGCGGCAAGTCTACTATCGAGGTTTATGCAAGCTCCAAGTCAAGTTCATCTTGGTGTTGCTAAACGAACTTTGAGATATATCAAAGGAACTGCTCATTATGGTATTTGGTGTAAAAGGGAAGAGCAAAGGCAACTGATGGGTTATTCAGATAGTGATTGGGCAGGAAGCGTTGATGATATGAAAAGCACTTACGGATATGCTTTTACACTTGGTTCAGGCATGTTCTCATGGAATTCAAAGAAGCAAGAGGTGGTAGCTCAATCTTCTTCGCGAGCGAGAATACATCGCATTCTTTGGTGCAACTAATCAGGCTCTATGGTTAAGAAAAATTCTACGTGATCTGGAGCAAAATGACATTGAAGCTACTGTCATTAAGGTTGACAACAAGTTAGCAATATCTATGGCCAAAAATCCAGTGCAACATAGTCGTAGCAAGCATATAAATGTGAAGTTTCACGCTATCAGGCAAGTAGATAAGGATGGTGAAGTTCAACTTGTTCATTGCAGCTCAGATCAGCAGATTGCAGACATCATGACCAAGGCTCATCCTAAGGGGAAATTTGAAGTTCTAAGGGCTAAGTTGGGAGTATCCAAGAAAAATCTCAAGGAGGAGTGTTAGAAAATGAGATATTTCTAGATGGTTTTTGTTTAATTGTTCTTTTTAAAAATATTATGTTAAGTATGTAAAGGAAAGGTAGTCCTTGTTTTATGGAATATGTTTTGTAACAAAGTCAATAGTGGCTGGATATGTATGGTCCTCTACTAACTTTGGAAAAGCTTATGTATATATATGTGTGTATGCCTTTTGAAAGTTGAATATGAATGAAAAGTTCCTCTGCTGAACCTTATCTTTTGTCTCAAAAGTTTCAAATCCTAACAGAAGTTTGATAGGTGTAAGATGACTATTGGCTTTACTAGGTGTAATGGTGATCATAGTTGCTTCAAGAAGTTTGTAAATACATTATCTTGCTCTTGTATGTGGATGACATTTTAGTGGCAAGCTCTAACATGCATGAGATCATAAAGCTGAAGGAGTAAATGGCTGGTGAATTTTCAATTAAGAATCTTGGTTGTGTGAAGAAGATTTTGGGGCTGAAAAATTGGAAGAGACAAAAGAAATAAGTTGCTGAAAATGCGTTAAGAAGAGTACATTGAGAAGATCTTGAAGAGGTTTAACATGGAGGATGTCAAGCCGATGAGAACTTTTTCGGCAGGTCAATTCAAGAAATCTCGCATCAACTTAGCCCAAAATCTGATAAAGAGGAGAACCGAATGGAGAACATACCATATGTATCAACTGCGGGAAGTCTCATGTATGCTATGGTATGCACAAGACCGAATATTTCCCATGTAGTGGGAGTTGTGAGCAGATTCATGTCAAATCCTGGTACAGAACACTGACATGTTGTGAAGTGGATTTTGAGGTACATGTTGGTCACAAAGGGTTTGTCTTTGTTCTACATAGGTGCTACAATCGGGCTACAAGGTTTTGGTTGATTCATATATGGTTGGAAATGTTGATGGTAAGAAGAGTACTACAGGCTATGTGTTTACTCTTGGAAGTGCAACAATCAGTTGGACCACAGAGGCAAAATATGTTGCTGCAACAGAAACATGTTTGAGATGGTTTGGTTGATAAAGGAACTAGGGCAAGATAAAGGATGGAATGCAGTTTGCATAGTGACAACAAAGTGTCATTCATTTGGCGAAGAACTCTACATATCATTCAAGGACGAAACACATTGATATCAAGTATCGTTTCATTGGTCACTTATAGTGGAAGGTTCATTCAAGCTGGATATGATTCAAACTGATGAGAATCCTGCAGATATGTTAATCAAATCAGTTACTACTGAGAAGCTGGGGGTATGCTCGACTTCTCTTGGCCTAGCTAACTTATCACCAATTCTATGATGCACGATGCGGAAGATGGTATCAGTCCCAAGTAGAAGAATTGTTAAGTTTGTAGGTCTGACCTCGATTAGGATTAAGATTGGAGGACATCCTAAACACTCTACGATTAGGATTTTTCGCACTCTATATAAACTTGGATTCATTCGTGTATTTGTGATCCTCTTTCATTGAGAAACAATAAGAGTTGGTGACTGACCGTGGGTTTTCTTCCGCTGGAGGATTTCCCACGTAAAATTATGTGTTCTTTCTTTTCGTTATTATTGCTTTCATTATCGTTATCTCATAACACTTAGGACCTATTCATGATTACTATGTATGCAATTTAAGAAATAAAGGAAGATTTTTTAAACTTGTGGTCATAATTTATGCTATAAATTATAATATTGGTATAGCTACAAAACTTTTGAAGCTTATATATAGTAGTCAATATTTTAAAGATCAAAGCAGAGCTTACATTGTTACAACATGGCAAACTGAGCTGTTATTGAATGAACAATCACATGTTACGTTGCTGACAATTCTACGATAAGTAGGATCCGTCGTGTTAAGACCCATCCCCTGCATGCAAGAGGCTCGGCTGACATTCCATCTGTTCTGAAGTTTCGATGATATTGTTTCCAGAACTTTTACTGTGACATCAAAGTTATATTAAATCACAATCGTTACAATAAACAGATGTTAGAAATCATATAGAGTATACTATTGTTGGACTCCAGGAGCAAATTAAACTATTGCATATAGTGATACTTGAGCTGTACAAAGAGGAATTAGCAAAGGATAAATTATGTAGTTAAACAACAAGCCAACAACAAAATATGTTACTACTCCTATCTAGCTAATTTCACATAATGCATCATATTGGCCATTGGCAATGTTATCAGTTTAAACGCAATGCATCCTATTGGCCATTGGTAATAATATGTAGGCGGAATGACCTGGAAGATCCTTGTACTTTGCTCAATTTCCACGTTTAAAAGTGTGTATTACACGCACACTCCTAGGATGAGAAAGAGATTTAAAATATATTATTAAAAAACTATACGTGGAATAATATATTATTAGTAAAATGAGAATGCCTATTGTCCAAAATTAAGACAAAGGGTGTGTTTGGTATGAAGGAAAACATTTTCCGGAAAATGTTTTTCAATTTTTTCATGTTTGGTTGGGTTAAATGTTCCACGTTTAAAAGCGTGTATTACACGCACACTCCTAGGATGAGAAAGAGATTTAAAATATATTATTAAAAAACTATACGTGGAATAATATATTATTAGTAAAATGAGAATGCCTATTGTCCAAAATTAAGACAAAGGGTGTGTTTGGTATGAAGGAAAACATTTTCCGGAAAATGTTTTTCAATTTTTTCATGTTTGGTTGGGTTAAATGTTTTCCAAATCAACTCATTTTCCTCAAATTTAAGGAAAATGACTTCCCTTCAAAACTTAAGGAAAACATTTTCCAAAACTCTCTTTCAACTTCAAATTACAATTTATTTTTTTTGAAAAAATCAATTTATTTTGTCTCTACCCTTAAAGCAGCCCTCCCAACGAGCCCACTCCCCTCCCCAAAAAAAAATTAAAGCTCGTTTTTAACTTCAATTTTTTTACCCCACCCTCACCCCTACACCTAGCCCCCTACAACCACCACCCCCTCCAAAAAAAAAATTAAAAGTTGTTTTTAAAAGATATTTCTAATTTTATTTTTTTATTTTTTTATTTTTTTACCCCCTCCCCCATCAGCCCCCCACCCCCTTCAAAAAAAAAATTAAGTTTGTTTTTAAAAAATATTTTCAACTTCAAAATTTTATTTTTTCACCTCGATCCTCGGCCCCCTCCCTCGGCCAGCCCCCCCCAAAAAAAAAAAAAATTTTTCATCCCTACCCTCGACCCCCCTCCCCCGCCAGCCCCTACCACCCCCCCACAAAAAAAAATTAAGTTTGTTTTTATAAAATATTTTCAATTTCAAAAATTATTTTCTACTTTAGTAAAAAAAAAAAAAGAAGATATATCTCAAATACATTTTTCATTCATAAATCAAACACTAAAAATCTTTTCCGGAAAATATTTTCTACTCACCAACCAAACATGAAAAAATAAGTCAAAAATTTACTTGTTTTCCAAGAAAACATTTTCTAGGAAAATATTTTCCATGTAAAACATTTTCCTTCGTACCAAACACACCCGAAAGTTCAATTACTAAATCAAAATTAGAGGACATAAATGATTTTCACCTTTTTTTTTTTTAGAGATGTCGACAGCAACAACTTACTAAATTTTGTTTGTGGGGGTTGAGGAAAAAGAAAATTGCATTAAAGGTAGGTTCGGAAAGCCACATGGTAATGTGAATTGGTGTAATTACTAGGGTGATATACCAATCTAGTAATTACACAACCTAGTAATTATGTTAACCTGCTTATTTGTCATAGTGTAATCACACATGTACAATTTGGTTGCACAACTGTTAACATAAAGTTATATTAAATTTTAAAAATAAAGGTTAATTACTTAAAATTGAAAATCTGTATTAGATAAATAGAGGCCTTTATAAATGGTGTTAAATTAAATATTTAAGATAAATATTATGCTTTAAAAATTTATTAATCAATAAACATATGTTCTTAACTAATATTATAAAAATAATTGTTTTACATTTTTCAAATTAGTATATTTTAATTAAATTAATAATAAAAACTAAAAATACAAGATTTCTATGAACATCATAAACTACATGTTTGTTAAAAAGATTAATATTATAAATATAATGTCATAAATTATGAAAATATTTGGAAAAAAATTTATCTATCAAGTCTAACTAAAAAAATAAATGACTCACAATGTGAAATATCAAGTCAATACTACTAAAACAAATAAAATTGAAAATATAACATAATATAAAATTTTAAAATCAAAAAATGAATATAATACTCTAATTATGTCAAATTTTAACATAATGTATATAAATATGATTTAAAAGAAAAGAAAAATGTAAATCTATAACCTTATCAAACAATGAATTCTATTTTAATTTAATAATTAGAAACTTGTTAAAAACAGCATGTGATTGACAAGTAAAAAGAGATAGAGGGAGTAATTTCCTATTTTATTTTGTACTCTGTATAAAATAATACATAAAAGAATTTATAACTTGAATAGATATTAATTATGCTAGTTTCTAAAATGGAAATCAAATATCATACTAATTATATACATGAATAATTTATCTTTTAACCAACTACCTAGCATGATATTGCTAACACAAATTTAATACGTGCATAACTCACTTTCAAACCAGCCACCAAATAACCCTTGATTAATTACACAAAGCAACTTGTTTAATTCTTTTTTCAGAATTAACTAATTAACTTTAATTCATTCTATTTCTTTAACCTAGATTAGATATTTCCTATGATATATACCATATGGTATTTTTAACTTTTATGTTTATTTTTAAAATATTTTTTACATAATCAATTAAAGGTAATTTAGTGAAAATATATTTACCTTATAGGAGTAAGTAATTTTTTATGTGGTGATTACAACCTAAACACGTCATATTAAATTTAAATCTTTTGTTTTATTGTTCAAATTTCTATCATATTTTGTAACTATTAAGTAAGTAATACGTTTTTTATAGTATTTTTTGGTCTTCTTATCTATAAATGATATTTAATTTCAAATGTTAGACCATTAATATAATTGATGAAAAAGAAGTAAAATGCAAATATCACCATTTTAAAAAAAATAAGAAAATACTACTACAGCTTAAAAATTAATTTCACATAATAATAATTAGGCACGAGCTTTTTTTTTTTTTTAAGTAGTGCAAAAAAATTCACTTTCATAAACATTCACTCATAAAAAGATCAATAATTGAAAGAAAAAGTTTAGATAGGAATTTCTTTTTCATAACGCATGACTACTTTATGTACTATATTTGATGTTAACCATTTAATAATGTTGAAAAATCAACTAACACAAACAAATAAATACACAAATTTGATTTTCGTATAGTTATTTAATTAAGCAGTATAAGATTTTTATATTAAAATATTATTTCACGCCTATTAAATATAATTAAAAAATTATTATTATTTTTCTCTTAAATTACTAAAGTGATGCTTATTTTGGAAATAGAAAAAGTGCTTATCATATCATAAAGTCACTTTTATATTTTAAAAAAAATAGAATAAAAAGGTGATGTTTTGAGATAACCATTACTCGCGTCTATTTATTTTTATTTGTCATTATTCGCTATTCAACAATTAAATTTTATGCATTTTCTTCATTGTTTTCTTTTTTAGAGTTTTTCAAAAATAGTCTCTCTATCTCCACGAAATAGTGATAGATCTTCCTTCATACACTCTTACCTTTTCAAACTTTAAGTGAGATTTCATAGATTGTGAATAGAAGTGTTCACTCGGGGTAAAATCGACTCAAACCAAAAACGTTAAGTCAAATCAATTAAATAAAATTGAATTTTATTTGATTTGATTTTACATTTTTAAAAATCGATAACAAATTAATATAATTTTGATTTTGTTAAAAAAAACAAAGAAATAACCAAACTGACAAATTGTATACATACTTTTTTTAATTAGATATAAATAACATTTATTTTTTTGAACATTTTTAATCTAAAAAATACAACACTTATCTTTTATTTGTATAACAATATCAGTAGCTAGCTTATGCATTATTTAGTAAGTTATGTTGTTTAGTATATTGAATTCGGCAACAATATAAGCAAGAAGTAAACATAATCAGAGTTTAAATATAAATTTTTTATAAGATCCAAAATGGCACGAAGAGAATTTATTTTCTTTTGAACGAATTGTTATCTTTTTTGTGTGTGTTTTGAATGAACAATTTTTATTTTTTTTACTTTTGTGTATGGTTAATAACTAAATATGGAATTAAACTGAATCGAAAATGTTAATCAGTTATTTATTTATTTTTTGAAGAAAATTAGAATCAAGTAGGTTGAGATGAAATAAAAAAAGAGAAAAATGGTAACTACCTTCATCTTCAGGCAAAAGTTGAGCGTTGATAGATGTGAAAGACAGAAAGAGAAATAAAGCACAAAATCGTATACAAGTAGTATCCAGTGTCGCTCGAAGAAATTCAAATTTAATTACAAATATTGTATAAGAAAAAAAGGAAGATACATACAATATATAGAAAGGGGAGTAGAAATAACTAATGATAAATGAAGAACTTGAAAGTCGTCTGATCGGTGACTAGGGATTAAAATTTAAAAAATCAGACATTTAAATTCCACAAAATGAAAAGGTTGTGAGTAGAACATGAACTAAACGTTAGAAAAAAGTTAAGAGAGGGGGTCAGGTGGGCTCCTATGTTTTCCAGCTGAATGTTTTTGACTGGGTCTTCTCCATTTGCAGCATTTATTTATTTGTACGAATAAATTAAACGGTGTAGATTCGTTTGACATATATTAGCAAAAATAATGCATATATTAATTAGTTGAATTAATAATATTTTTTTTCATATTTTGTATAATTAATACTTACACTATATTGTGTATTAAGTTGTGTATTATTAATACTACAGATTTTAAGTTTTAGTAATGTAGTGAGTTTTAAGACCCCATTGCCCCTCAAAATCTTTTTTTACATCTTTTCTACTATAATTGTGAAGGGTATCTTTGTAAATAAATATTTATTACTGAGTTCTAGTTAAATTGGGCACTGGAGGGATCACAAAATTTATTACTGTGGCTTCCTATTATGGAAATAATTCCAAATAATTAATTTGAATTATTCTTATCATAATAAATTACAAATCATTCCACTAAAAATTTGTAATTGCACTCCTCTATTTATATTTCGAAATTCACCATTAAACACTTATGTAATTCCCCATGTTAAGATTCCATATACTAATCAATAAATTAAATTACTGACGAATTTAATTCAATGATTAATTTCCTTTAGAGCAATACTTAAATTATTTCATGTGTCGTATTCATAAATCTATCGGCTGGGTTTACACATGAAAACTTATAAGTTTCTCATAAAAAGGTTTAAGTCAAGTGAAAATTCTCTAGTTAACATTGATCCAATCATATATAACTCAGTTTAGGAGAGTTAATACAGATTATCAAACTAGCGATTAAATAACTAGTGACTTGTATTAAATTCATCCAATGGAGAGGAAGGTCTAAGCCAACACATAAATTTAATACTTCATTATTATTTAATCTTGGTAATTAAAGGAAAGAATCCTCATCACCATTTTATTTTCTTCAAATTTTATACAAAAATTTTCCGCAGAAAAATTTGCGACAAAAAGTTCCAGTTCATTCAGTATAAAATCTCATACACATATAGTTAAACATATGAGAAATCACATATATAATGAAGAGAATGTCGCAAAAAATTAACTATGACCCATTCACTGTTGGCCAATCACGTGCATACAAAAACTTCAACCAATCACTCATATTAATTTCCAATACCCCACAAAGATATTACTTACATTAATAAGTGAAACTTTGGCTTCCATTAATATAAAAAAAAACAGCCAGCATACATGCATGTGAAATTATAAGAAAATTACAAAATAGCCAGCTGCCACTTTGAGGTTACGTTGGGGCACCCCTCACTCTTTGATAACAATTATTAGCCTCGCAAACAATTTTTTTTACCACCCAAAAGGAAGGAAACCAAAAAAAGTTAGAACAAAAATGACCAAAATATACAACTTGATAAAGGCAGAACTAACACCCACCACGAAATTAAATGAAACTGCTGATTGAGTTTAGCTTGGTCTAATTTCTTACGCTTCTTAGTTTGAGCTTTATATATGTCACAATTTAGCCAAACAAGTGGATATCTTTCTGAATTTAATGGGTTTTTAATCTATTTGTCTTCATTTATGCTTCAAAACTGTCTGAATTAATGATATTTTATTCAAATTACGCAGGATTTAAATGCACTGACAGAAGTAGCTGCAAGTAATTGTATCCCTACAGGAGGCCTCATGGTGATTATCTTGTAATCCAAGAACAGAAGGAATGCTCTGTTACTCAATAGAAATGAACTCTAAAATTACCTCTGCGTAGACTTGTAAGTGTTGATTCATAGTTCAACAAATTCATCTCCATTTCTATAGTTCACTTGGATGTCTTTGTTTGCAAATGATGACATTACGCACCTGTGCGGAGCACGGGCACAATTATCTAGTACATTAATAAGTGAAACTTTGGCTTCCATTAATATAAAAAAAACAGCCAGCATACATACATGTGAAATTATAAGAAAATTACACCCAGCATATATTTTAAAATAGCCAGCAGCCACTTTGAGAAAAATATTTCCAGGCGACACAATATGAGATTAAAAAAATTGGTACAGAAGTGCCGCCACAAGAAAAGGCAAAATAATGACATGTACATCCATCGAATTTCTTTTAAAAGGCCAATTTGGAAGGACACCCTGATAATTGAATTTGGTGTAATTGGTGTAATTACACTGTTTTGTTCTGTTTGGAAGGATATGTAATTACTTGGTCAACAGGTAATTGATGTAATTGGCAAGGGGTAATTACACTCTTCAATTCACAGGCAAAGACTGTGAATTGTTGGTGTAATTACCACCTGATTACTTTTTTTTTTTTTTTAATTTCTATTTTTATTTTTTTGTTTTAATATTTTTTACTTCTATTATTTTAATTTCTTTTTATTTTTATTCTAAAAATTTGTAAAAGTCTATTTTTTATTTTTTATTATTATATTTCATTTTATTGTTAAGTAAGGTTATAGACTTACATTTTCTTTATTATGAAGAAATAAAAATAAATCATATTTATTGCTATGTTGAAATTTGTTATAAGAGTATTATGTTAAATTTTTTGCTTTGAATTTATTACTTATTCTATATTTTCAGTTTCATTTGGTTTAGTAATATTGAATTTACATTGCACGTCATTTTTTAATTAAACTTGATAGATTACATTTTTGTCAAACATTTAATAATTTATGATATTTTATTTATATATTACTATTGTTTTTGTCAAACATGCATTTCACAATGTTCGTAGAAACTTCATATTTTTAGTTGTTACGATCAATTCAATTGAAATATATTAATTTGGAAAAATATAAATCAATTATTTTTTCATAATATTAGTTACAGTAAATATGTTTATTAATTAATGTATTTTCAAAAAAGAATATATATCTTAAATATTTAATTTAATGTCATTTATAAAAAAATTTATTTGTCTAGTATAAATTTTAAATGATTAATTTTTATTTTTAAAATTTATTATAATTTTATGATTGCAATTGTGCATCCAAATAGAACATGTGTAATTACACTGTGGCATCCAAATAGGATATGTGTAATTACAGTGTAATTACATTGTGGCAACCAAATAGGTCAGTGTAATTATTATACTGTGTAATTACTAGGTTGGTAATTACTACCCTAATAATTACACTAATTCCAATTACCTGGTGGCTTTCCAAACAGACCTAAAATTATCCATCCAAGGAACATTGTGCATGACTATATGAAAATACTATCAAATCTTACTGATCAATTTACATAAGTCATTATTACCGTATGATTTTAACAAAACAAACTAGTTCAAGTTTTACCAATTTTGTTCTCTTCGTGATAAAATCAAAATTACTAACCACAAATCATACATGTAATCACATACACTATTTAAGGTTATCTATAAAGATGCAAGTATGGCTCTTGATGCCAATTGTTAGAAAATAGCATACACAACGGAAGCATTCCAGAATCATACATCTTGCATGAATATAGACAACAATCACAAATACGTATCACATACAAAGTATGCTGAAAATGAACTCAGGATTACCTTTTGAAGCGTGTGCAGATATCTTGAAGCACATCCAACTCCAGCTCTACGGTTTTCTACAATGATCTCAATTAACAATTGAACTCTCTCAATACTTGGGTGGGCAAGTATTGTATAGAATACTTAATTGTTTTTCTAGGTTAGAAGAATCCCTACTTATAGAGATGTCTTCCTAGTCCAAAAAGGAGAGGAAAGTATAAATCCTTTTTCTTCAAGAAAACCCAAAACTCAGGTTTCTTTCTTGGAAGAAATATACACGTTACTTTTCCTTCTTCTACTAGAAAATAGGATTCTGAGTTCTAGTTAAATTGGGCACTGGAGGGACCGCATAATTTATTACTGAGGCTTCCTATTATGGAAATAATTCCAAATAATTAATTTGAGTTATTCTTACCATAATAAATTACAAGTCATTCCACTAAAAATTCGTAATTGCACTCCTTTATTTATATTTCGAAATTCATCATTAAACACTTATGTAATTCCCCATGTTAAGATTTCATATAGTAATCAATAAATTAAATTACTGACGAATTTAATTCAATGATTAATTTCCTTTAGAGCAATACTTAACTTATTTCATGTGTCGTAGTCATAAACATGGGCGGATCAACATAATCAGAGGCCTAAAGAGAAATCTTAATTAGAGGCCTAAAATCTAAATAAATTTCACATGCATTTATTTAAATTTTATTTTTCTTACATTTTTAAATGCAAAGTATTACTTAATATTTTTTTTATATAAATGATTTATTCGATTTCTTTTTCAATTATTAGTTTTAGATAAGATTTTATTAATTCAACATTGAAAAATATTATTTTACTCGGGCAATCATTATATGAATTGTTAACATAGTTCTACAAGTAATAAGTTGACAAATTTCAAATAAATATAAGAGTAAGAACCATAGCTTTGATGAAGTTGATAATTTAGTTACCCCACATTTTACTATGGTTGTTGTAATGCTTGAAAATCTAAGAATAAGAAATGGAAAAAGAATTTACAATTCAATTTGTTCAACACTTTTCGACTATTAATTGATATTTTGGTAGAATATTACTCTAACTTATCAACAATTTAAAGAAGAGAGTGTAAAAGGAGTTAAAAAATAAAATAATGTGAGTATTAGTAGAGAGAGTGTAAGAAAATAAAACAATATTTTCTTGATTTCTTCTATTTGAATGGGGTTGAAGAGAATAAAATAATAATTTTAAATATATACTTTTTATCATAAATAATCAATGTTTTTTCTATAAAAAATTAACACATAATTTATTCTTGGTAAAAAGTTGAGGCCCCCTAAAATTGGGGGCCTAAGGCCAATGCCTTGTTAAATTATGGGAAAACTACCTATCTAGACATATTTAACTACCACATATACATACTTTATCTCTACTTTAAAAATATTACATAGAATACCACTTTTAAAAAAATATAGCATATTTAAAAAAAAATTAAATCAGATACACAATCCCTTTAAAAATGATAATGTATAAGTAATTTAAAATTACATCTCCTCAATTAGTAGGACACTAACAATTCAAATTAACTTTTCTTTATTCTTTTTAGCCATTTCCCTCCCCAATCCGAAAACAGATACCTCACGTATCCCACCATTACTACAATTACAAAATTACTATGATTTATGATTTCGTTATTTTAGAAAAACTTGTTAGAGTTAATTTGCAAAGATTCTGTAAATCCATTTGGATTGTTAATTATTCATCAATTAATTCTTTAATTAAGGAGATTATTTACACCCCTTTAATTCAAAGTAATAAATCGTGTATCTCGACTTGTAAAACCGATGGATACATGTATTTCGCGAGTAATGATACATGTATCTCAAGGCCGAAAAATTCAAAACTTTAAGATACAAATGAAGGAATTGATGAAGAAGATTAAGTTTATAATTATAAAATTATTATGATTTATAAAATTGTTAGATACGCAAGGATCCTGTAAATGGGTTGCTAATTATTTATCAATTAATCCTTTAATTAAGGAAATAAGTTACACCCCTTTAATTCAAAGTGACATATCGTGTATCTCGACTTTTAAAACCGATGGATACATGTATATCCCAAGTAATGATACTCCTCTAATTATGGAAATCAGTTACAACTAATTAATATAAACAAATAAAATATGTATCTCGGTTTTAAAATTCGGCGGATACATGTATCTCGCAATATGAAAATAAATTTGCCATAATTTTATAGTGTATCTCGAACAACTAAACGACCTGAAAATAATGTAGTACATATACATGAGAAAAATGTCTACAGATTTTATATTGTGTATTTCGTAAAAATATTATGTATCTTGAATTTGGGTAGCATATATGATTAGTAGATTGTTGTAGTTTGCATTATCTCTCAAAATTATTCCATCAATTCTATAGTTTTCATATACAATTTTAGATACCCATGAACCGGAATGCCTCAACAATACTGTGATATTCGCCATAATAAAAAAGCATCAAAAATTTAAAGGTTGAAAAGAATCTTAATTTGATGAAGAAGTTCAGAAAATAATTTGATATATAAATCGTTGATGATGATATGGAGCCATGAATTACGTTATGGTTGTTATATCTCCCATAACTTACTCCTTCAATTAAGGGATTATCTCCCATGGTTAATTCAAATTAATTAAGGAACGTGTATCCTATCTTTTAAAAAAAATGTGTCCCTCCTTTAAATTTTAATAGTCATGTATCTTAAGAATTATTACCCATGTATCTTAGGAATACAAAGTGGTATAGAAAGTAATATTGAAAACTAACGGGATTCCTAGTCATTGGGATGTAAAATAGTCAGATATATGTAGTTTACCCTTAAATTATACATAGAGCTGGCCCTGTTCATAAATCTACCGGCCGGGTTTACACATGAAAACTTATAAGTTTCTCATAAAAAGGTGTATCATCAATCTCTATACTAAGACATGGATTCCATCAACTAATTAATTATTTCACCAATATATATTATTATCATCCAATCTACTAGGCATATTGACTCATCTCAGAATCTAACCTTTTAATAAATCAAAACGATAATTAATATATACAGATCATAATCGTTATATCAAGATTAAGAATAGAAGTACATTTAACAATTTAGAGAATATGTTTTTATCAGTCAGTCTAAAACATCTATCTCTGCTCGGTCCCGTTCAATACATACAAAATGCACTAGCACGAGAAGTTAGAACTATACCATTCTCATAATCAAGATAAATTACATTTAATCTCGTGCTACTCTTTCTGATGATTTTGTCCAAATTTCCATCTACGATTGTGAACTATAACTTTTAACTTATAAGAACCGATGATTTAATCTTCTGTATATAAGCTTAAACTCTATACACCAAATCATCTACTATATAAGTTAAAAACACATATATGACAATTGATCTATTTAATGTAACAATTTATTGAATTGAATAAATGAATAAACAATTGTTCAATAATAATACTATATCAAAACGCATGGTTAATAGTATATCCTAACATGTACTACTGCTACTCTTCACCTTATAATTATTTCATTGTTCTTATTGCTTTTGTTTATGTATTTTTCTTTCCAAATTGTTTGGAAACTAAGGGCCCGTTTGGCCATAGATTTCCCAAATAATATTTGGGGGAAAATTTGGCAAATAGTGTTTGTCCATACAATTTGCCATTATTTGGCAAATATTTTTGGCAAATATCCCAAATTCCCAAATACTAGTTTTTTCTAGTATTTGGGCCAAATCTCATTATTTGGGATCTTTTGAAAATTGAAATTTTACACCAAACTTTTATCTTTTACAAAAACACCCTCCATAGTAATGTTTACGTTGTATTACATAATTTTTTTACGTGAACACCAAAGTAGTGATGAAATATTCAGTGAATACGACAATGATGAACAATCATGTCATAGTAACAAAGTCATGTGCTTTGTCTACTTCACGATGTATGGAATGATGCTTGTTGCATTCACTCTAAACTACCACATTGCTGTAGTGTCATGGACACTACTTGCTATTTGTTGCAATGAAGATCCAATTGACTTGTAATACAAATTTATGGTTAGTTTTGATAGTTTTTAAAACTTATGGATATAAATCATATTTTTCTAAAAAAGTCAAAATATATTTTCCAAATACTATGGCCAAACACATGGTGAAATTTCACCCAAATAATATTTGCCAAGAATATTTGGAAATCTATGGCCAAACGCTAGCTAAGTGTTTGCTTTTAACTGATGAGGATTTATCAAAAATATCCTACGAGATATATAGGATAAGGTCTACGTACACTTTATCTTTCTCAAACAATATTTAAGAAATTACACTGAATAAATTAGTATAAAAATGAAAAAGGTAAAAGAGGATTAACCATCAAAAACACGATAAATTCAAATACTTACATAATTTCGTCATAGTTCATATTTCATAGCTCATACCTCTCTATCACAATTCTTGTGAGGGTCTGAAGAACAAAATTAAAACATTTAATTTTCACTCTGAATTTATATAAATTTGGTGGATTTGTTTGTGGTCTCAACTTCACTACTAAGAAATGTTCGAACGAATATAACCAATTTTGAAGTTACATAAAAGTTTTGATGTTGTATCACTCATCTTGGCAAACATATCGCTGCCGTTATATCAATAGAAGTCGAAATCTAAATATTTTGTGCATTTGTTTGTGGTTTCATTTGTAAAAATAATTGTTCTTCAACTTGTAAATCGATGTCAGTTTGTAAAAGTAAATAAAATATTAACTTGAAGGTGAAAAAAATAATTTTCTTAATTGAGTAGGAAGGTGAATTTCAAATAATTTTTTGAATTTTCAACTTTTAATGGCAAATATTAAATTTTTTCCAATAACACAACTCAAATGATTGCTCTCAATATCTTTGTTTTTACCTGTGCTAATCCAAATGATTTCTTGTTAAGTTGAACACTCTATGTTCTAACTCCAAGTGTGTTCAATATATAGGTGGCAAATTTGACCCATAAATTTATAAAAGATTGAAAATTGGATAAAATTGTGTCGCTGCTGGTGTCGCCATTGTAGCCTTAGGAAATGCCTTAAGCCCTAAAAATAAAATTAGAAGTTTTGAAATAAAAATAGAAGAGAGTAAAAGGAAGAGAGTGAATAAAAAGGGAAAATGCATAAGTACCCTCTCAACCTATGCCCAAAATCCCTGAGACACACCTAACCTTTACTAAGGTCCTATTACCCCCCGAACTTATTTTCTATATAATTTTCTACCCCTTTTCGGCCTACGTGGCACTATCCTTGAAAAAATTGTCAACACGTGCTGGGCCCACAAGTTAGTGCCATGTAGGACGAAAAGGGGTAGAAAATTATATATAAAATAAGTTCGGGGGGGGGGGGGGGGTAATAGGACCTTAGTAATGGTTAGGTGTGTCTCTGAGATTTCGGGCATAGGTTGGGGGGTACTTGTGCATTTTCCCGAATAAAAACAAACAAATTAGAGTTTTCAAAAAGATCTCTTGTTTTTTTCTACTTGAATATTAATACATAAATGAATATTTTTATTTGTGTGAGTAAATTTTAATAAATAATTGTTGATTTTAGTGACATTTTTTATTTATTATCATATAGCAATATATAGTAATGCTATGATGAATGTGTACTATGTATTAAAAGTGAATTATGCATGCAATATACATGTATTATAAGTGTTTTAAAATGTATTACACTTATTTGGTAAGAAATTGACATAATATATTATAAGTGTATTAAAATGTGTGATAAATGTATTTGTTTTATTCAAAAAAGAGAAAGACTGGGTTTTAAGAATTGCCACTTAATTTTTGAAGTGAAATTAAGAAAACTATTTTTTCAAAGATTAAAACAGAAATCTAATGAAAATATTAAAAGGGGGTTTGAGGTTCATATTAGCATTTCGGGAAGGGTTTGAAAGCACCCGAAATGCCCGCTAACACGCGGTTATCCAACAATTGAAATATTTGGCTAACTATTTTTTAGAAGATAAGGCATGCTTGAGTAAGTTGAGAAAATGAACAATTAAAAGATTAAAGCTCCCTAAGGGGGAAAGAGGGATACTAATTTGTTATTTAAGTAAAACATCTTGCAAATTATTCTTGAAAGTCAAGTAGAAAATCAGTGCTTACTTAATTTTGAAAAAATTCATTCGGAATGGCTATCCTTGAGGAAATTGAATTATGACAACCTTAAAACTAATTAAAAAGACAAGTATGCAAACAATGATAAATAAGCAAATATAAGACATAAGTAATGAAAAATGGGCCCAAGTCTGGTTTTCTGTCTGTCTGGGCCAGCACTTGGGCCTAATTTTGATTTGAGCTTCTTAGCCCAACACCATGTACCTGTCCTAAAAGACTAAAAATTTGCCAAAGAACATGGGCTTTTGGTCCAATTTTTCACCTGTCTTAAAGCTAGCAAAATAATAGTCAAATAGGATGGGCTTCTGGCCAAATGATAACAAAATAAAATGGCTGAATTTTGGTAGGCTTTTGACCCATTTCTCTGCATTTATACAGTGTATGCATCTGTTGTATATCGAATGTATCACACTGTATATCAGTGTATATTCGGCTCCCGGGACCTGCATTTTCGATTTTCCAGCCTGCTTTGGACTCCCGAAATCCATGTTAAACTTCCAACTCAAAAATTCACACACTCTGCTCCTAATTTGATGGAGTAAACCCGAATAGATAGAGATTTGGGCATTCACGACCCATTAAGGAATGCCGAGTAGAATCTGATTGACTCATTGGAGATTCATATGCAACAAAAGAAAAGAACAGAATAAGGATCACATTAATTCAAATAAATAACGACATTTCTTAAATTATGACAAAAAGTCTAAAAGAAAATAATTCAATAGTGCAAAGTGCAAACACATTTTAGTCACTAAGGCCCTTCTTTAGGATGAATATATCTTCCAACACATTTAATCAAGATAAGTGGACATCAATATGACCAAATAACCTGGTAAGAAAATTAGAAACAAACACGATCTTGCTACAAGAAACTATCAGGCAGCGCTACTGATTTTTGAACATTAAGACCTACCAAAGGTGTATTGAAATATAAATATATATATTAAACCGGCAAAGAACTAAACAAGCTATTCTTGGCTATACTAAACATTAAAATTCTAGAGCTGAAAGTATCAGGTAACATTCAAGAACAATACATAAAAGCAAACAACCTAAAGCTAGACAAACTAATTAAGCTTGCACCAAACCACCACATATTTATAAGGTACGGAAAGAGGGGAAACTCTTGGTAAATTTAGTAAAGATACATCAACCAATCCCTTTTCAAAATAGCATGAAATTAAAGCAACAATGGCATGTAATACTTAAATCGATTTATATCCTAGATGCTATACATTACACCATGAGGAAAGAGACAGTAATTAGGGATACGATCTTAAATTTATCCATTTTTAAACAATACATAACCATGTCTTTCACAAAGAAACAGATCGTAGGAAACAAAAAATCATCGAATCAAATCACAAAGTGAATTATATCTACTTAATATACATCTGAATTTAGTCGGAATGACAAAACGAATTTAAGAGGAGGAGAGGTTACCTTTTTCGGAGCAGCGTTCCA
Source organism: Solanum commersonii (assembly GCA_029007595.1). Classification (NCBI taxonomy): domain Eukaryota; kingdom Viridiplantae; phylum Streptophyta; class Magnoliopsida; order Solanales; family Solanaceae; genus Solanum; species Solanum commersonii. The sequence goes on from JAJTWQ010000033.1 coordinate 2,357,335, forward strand.
AAACAATGAGCTTGAACTACGAAGCTTCCACCACCACGTGAAAGGAACTCCAATGGAAGTTTCCAGCTAAAAAAGAACAGAGAGCTTAAGCCGAGACCTCAAGGCTCGAAACTATTGAATTATAACTATAGAAGTTGGAATTCTTCTTATGACTTTGTACCAGTAGTATTGATTTCTGTATCTTCTTTCTCCAACCTTTCATAATGAATAAGAAGAGAGTATTTATAGGCAAAATTAGGGTAGGATTTGGGGGGGGGGGGGGGGGGGAACGAAGGGCAATTTCGGATAAGAACAAGGGAATTTCAGAATTTCACATTCCAAATTCCAAATTCTTTCCCAAATTCAGGGAATAGCTGGAATCTGTACAAAAGTTTCCTAATTCCGCAACAAATTGCAACGAGCGAGTAACGGGAGCTATTCGATCTTAGCGCTAGGACGAGTGAATAGTGGATATCGTTCCACCTGGCCTGCTCGCGTACAAATTCGTATTGAGAGGAAGAAAAGGGAAGAACACACGTGAAAGTTGTTGCTTTCCGTCAATCTTCACACTGGAGTTGGATGCCGTTTGGCTCCATTTTCACGTTGCGCCTAGGATTGCTGAAGATGTCGTTGCTACTGTTTGTTAACGCCGTGAGATATCGCTGTGTATTGACGTTCACTACTAAAAAAATAGTGTTTAGCGACAGATAAATCCGTCGCAAATAGACATATATCCATTGCTAAACTATATTTGAGATGGATTAGCGATGAAATGTTGACCGTTATAATTTTGCTCGTAGCTAACCCCTTTGCGACGGCAAAATTGATTCCGTAGCAAGATTAGCGACGATCTAGCGACATATGATATCCGTAGTAAAATGGTAGCGACGGAAAGTTTTGTCGCTAGATTTATATATTTCGTTGCAAATTACATAAATGAATTCGTCGTCCTATAATTTTACGATGAAAATAATTTATTGCTAATCCGTCGCAAACTTTTGGCAACCAATTATTATTTGTCGCAATCTGTCACCAATTTTAATTCTTTAACTATTCCCAAAATTCGTCGTAATATTCCATCGTTAAATTTGTTGTAGGTATAATTCTTTCTATTCATTTTATTTATTTATTTATAATATATAGAAAATGTAAATTATTAAACATCCTAATAATAACAAATATTCATATAACATAAATGTTACTTCATATATAACCCGTGCACCAAAACATATATTAATCTAATTTTAAGTCCAAAACATCTACACCAAGTATCAAACATCTAGCAATTACTAATGTTTAGAACTCGTAATTGTTACTGCATAATTTGTTTTCCTTTAACAAAAATCAGATAAGAAAAACTAATGCTAGGGAGAAGAAATACGGTCATCATCTGAAACAACCTTATTAGGCACCATAGGTGTTGCTGATGATGCGTCACCAATAGGAGTATCAGCTGATTGATGTGATGGTAAAGAAGTTACACCTTATATGCGCTCAAGTAATATAGGAATCATGTGATCAGTCAATGTAGGAATCAATTTCTTCACGAACTCATCCATATTTTCCATCGGTGCAGATTGAGGAACAGATGGTGGTATTGATGATGAAGCATCAACTTGAGAAGAGATAGAAAGATTTGGTCCATAGTAACTTTTTGCTTGAGTTCCAAGACCATATATTGTTCTCTTCTTTTCTCCACCTGCAGCTTGATAATATGCGTCACGTTGATCAATATCAGATTCAGACTCAATTTTCTCACGTAATATTTCTTCATATCTTTCCTGCAATAAGTAGAGACATTAAAATTATAATAAAGAATATTAACTATAAGTTTCTCCAAATAAAAAGAATATGAATGTCATAAGTCGATAATTTTATAAATTCTACTTACATGAACAATTCGTGCTCGCTCATCAACAAAAGATTTTCCATCGTGATCATGTGTGTGGACGTGCAAATGGAGCTCACTTGGGTGTTGGGTCTCGACCCTTTTCAATAGCCTACCCAAAAAAAATAAAAATTGCCCCAGTTATGTTATGAACAATATGATATAATTAGGTAAAGTATTTCAATAAACACAAAAAATATATTTAATTTCAGTGAGGAACCCACAATTGAGGTCACCCCTATGGCAGAAATAATGCTAACAATTCAAATCGTGCCTCTAAAGATGAAGGAACCAACATTTGTAAGAATTGAGATATCTTTCATAACTTTCTTATGCAAGTTTCAGATTCAAAAATCGGCAACAACGAGCCAAAAACTGTCCAAAATAGTACTTGGTGACAAAGAAAAAGACTCAGATTCAGATTCAAAAATCAAGTTCTATAATAAGAAGTTATTCATATTCAATCTATTACATGCAATGTCATAAGACAATCTAAAATATTAAGCTCCCTTCTTCTATAAGCAAGACCCATTAAGGCTCTTACAATAAAAAATAGATTCTAAGGCAACTAACTATTATAAGCTTGTAGAGGTAGTACTGGTGAAAGTTTTACTATATTAGGTGCTAGTGCTAGCCAAATATCCAGGCAGAATATATCTCCATTTTCTTATGCCATCTTGGTAGAGGTCACATCTTTGTACACATTCAGGCAAAGCTTTTACATGTAAAGTTCAAATCTATACATTTTTCCTTATAACTTTTTATTTTGTCTAACCAACTATTATAATGTGGGGCTTTCATTTTTAAGTTTTTCCAGTCAACATACAGTTCTAGCTAAAGACATCCATCACCCTATACAATAGGCAAAAGTATATGTCAATTTATCTATTTGATTTTGTTCGCCTTATGTCCAAATTTACTATCAGAAAGAATACAATTAAGAGTTTAAAAATCGAAAGTGTCATCAACAACAATTGTATGTTGCACCAAACAGCATGCTTGCAACAACAGTCGCAAAACATAATTGAACAAAAAAAAAGAGGCACTTCTACTATTTGTGTACTATAGACTTTTAGTAATGACTAGAAGATAAGGAAAATGTATTTTGTCGAAGAATATATATTGCGTGAAATATATACTTACAAGTTTCTTACGATGCTGCCCAATAGAGCTAGATCCACCTGTATGAGTTCCGACAACAGCTTCTCTTTCTCCACGACGATTTTTTTATTTGTTTTTGACTTTGCAACATTCTCAGGAGCTTGCCAAAGCCTCATCCAATTTTCCCACACAATATCATCAGTTACATATCCGGGATTAGTTCCGTTCTTTTTTATTTTGGAAATAAAATCGCTATATTGTAGTGATGCCTTAATCTCCCATTGTCTTTTCACTGCATTTTCATTAGTTGAAGAGTCCCAATATAATTCCTTCTGAAATTAGTTTGTAAAGTAATAACATTAATATCATATCTATAAAAAATTCATCACTTTCTTAAACTCAATTATAATGAAATAACATACCTTGAATTCTCCAAAATAAAAATCTTTTACAGGTTGTGAGACACCTTTCCAATTGATTCCATTGGGATCAAGTTCATTTTTGAAAGACTTAGCTATGAAAGTAGAGCATGTCGAAGAAGGCTCCAATCTATATAAATTTGAAGACATTTTTTAAATACATATGTATCTTATTAAAAATATATATACTAATGATACTATAAACATGGACTAACTCTGTAGGAGTAAGAGTAACAACTTTTCTTCGCTGCCCACGATTATTGGACTCACCTTCACCAATTGTGCTGCTTTGAGTAGATGCACCCTCTCCTATTTGATTACTCTCATTAGGTGTAATAGGAGATGATTCAACATTGGTTGGAACATTATTGTGATTTGGCATTTGAACGGGTGGTGTACTGCTAGGTCCTAGTATTTGAACTTGGTTTGTACGATCAAGCCCACCTATATTGGAACTTGTACCACCTTGTTGAGGACTAATTGTTGTGGGAATAGGAACAATAGGCATTTTTGGAGGAATAGCAGAATTACCGCGACCTGAGGATTTTCCTACACGACCTGCACTACCTCGAGCCATATCTTCAAAATATGTAAGTATTGTAAGATCAACACTTGTAAAAGATCAATTATTTTAAAATAAAGTTCATCAGTATGCCCAAATGTTACTAAATTTCATGCATATGACATACTAAAAATTAGAGCTAGAATCTCCTGCAGATTTTAAACAGATGACTAAATAGTCTTTTCGAAGTAAAATTTCAGACATATAAAGTCAAAATAGGGGGAGGAAAACTATAATCAACTAAATAAATGCAACTGAAAAACAATACTAACAGATATCATTGCAGCTACTACAACACGTCTAAGAAGTGAAAAAAGTAGAAAAGAACAGGAGAAGAAAGAGTAACTCATCCCATGATAGTGAAGTTGAATACGTAATAGTACAGAAAACAAAAAAGAAAGAGTTATCGAAAACTTACCTTACTAGTTGCAGCAGTCGAAGAGAAGAGGAAGAAGTCCCAATAGTTGAGAATAACCAACTGAACTCCAAATTTTAAGGAAAATCTATAAAACAAAAGGCAATATCAAAAAATAGAAATCTCAAGTTGAATAAACAAAACAAGATTCTTAATCATATCAAATAGAAGAAAAAGTCATTCAAATATGATTACATTAAAAAAACATAATTAAGAACTAGTCACTATCTAAGTCTTCTTCAAATTCTTCCTCATTCTCCTCAGTTTCTTCAGATTCATACTCCTCAGTTTCATACTCCTCCTCTGTAGATTCTCCAGGGATTTCATGATACTTTGGATGCAACCCATCAATGGGTTCTTCCATTTCAAGTACACCGCTATTTAAATCATGTAAGAGTATTTCTTCATCAACAGAAACATTCATATCTATCTCATGGACTTCAACTTCATTGACTTGAAATGGAACATTCAGTTCTGGAGTTAGTGCCACTTCCTCAATAGGTAATTCCACAACATTACGAGGTTTAACCTTCAATACGGCTAGCCAATCAATCTTGTCCTTTTTTTTGCTAGGATATGGGACATAACACACTTGTGTTGCTTGCATTGCAAGAATAAAAGGTTCATACTTTTTATACCGACGACGTTGGTTAACATCAATCAATTTGTATTGATTATGCTTCTTCACACCAACATCTATAGTTGGGTCAAACCATTCACACTTGAATAAGACAGTTTGCTTTAAAGGTTCTTCACGGTATTCCACTTGTATAATCTCTTTTATCTATCCATAGTAATCACCAAAATTTGGATCTGAGATACAAACTCCAATGTTCATTGTTGATCTAGCGCTACCATAACATTCTGTATGAAATTTGTATCCATTAACAAAATACATTGAATGACATGTAGCGCCTATTAATGGTCCATGAGCAAGGCTACGCAAGAATTTATTCTCTATATGATTGCATCGGACCTATTTAAAAAAAGACTTAGTTAAATTCACAAGACAATTTAGGTTACATTACTATATCAAAGTTAATGATCATTGGAGACTTACGTATTCCTTAAACCATATAGAAAAATATGCCTCAAGGCTCTCATCTATCTGACACTGTGATAAATTGGGAGATTCTTCTTGCAAACGTTGCACGTACATACTTCATTAATACAAAATAAGTTAAATAGAAAGTCATAATGTATTAATATGTTTCTAATATTAGGTGAAAATAAATTTTAAATACTACCTCACAAATGGCTCAACCTCTTCACAATTTAGTAATATGTAAGTTTGAGCGGCCTTGATTTCATCAAGTGATAAATTTCTTTTTCTTGTCTCTCCCCATAGTCGACCTGGATGGGTGAATATTGATAGATCTCCTTCAAGATCCTCCGTAATACCACCATCATCATTATGGTCCACATTATGATTATGTGTCATGACATGAGGTTCAAAATAATGAGAAAATAATAGTGTTGACTCTGTCATCAAGTATGCTTCACAAATAGAACCCTCTACACTAGCTTTATTTCCAATCATCCTTTTAAGAGTTCCAAGGTACCTTAATAGATAATAAATGAATGTACCATCATATTAAAATTATCAAGTATAACATGCTTGTCATAATTTTGTGATAAGATTTCACATTTACCTTTCAAAAGGATACATCCATCGATATTGTACATGTCCAGTAATCTTTGCTTCATATGGTAGGTGCACAGGCAAATGTTCCATCGAGTCAAAGAACCCTGGAGGAAATATACGTTCTAACTTACACAAAATTTGTGGTATATCTGCTTCTAATCTTTCTATGTCATCCACTCGTAGAGTAGTTGAAGTAAGATCTTTAAAAAATAAGCTCAACTCTGTAAGTGCTTGCCACACATTACTAGGAAGTAATTCACGAAAAGCAATAGGCAAAAGTCTTTGCATGAACACGTGACAATCATGACTTTTCATGCCATATAGCTTTTTCGTATTTGTGTCTGGACATCTACCCAAATTTGAAACATACCCATCTGGAAATTTCAAATCTTTGACCCAATTAAACAAGATAGCTTTTTCTTCCTTGTCTATTGTATATACAGCTTTGGGGTATTTACCATTTGAATCCTTTGCCAATTGAGGTCGATCACAATAGTTTACCATATCCAAACGTGATTGTGAATTGTCTTTGGTTTTATCAACAATATTAAGAACTGTGTTAAATACATTATCAAAGACATTTTTCTCAATATGCATGACATTAAGGTTATGTCGAATCATGTTAGAACTCCAATATGGCAAATCCCAAAAGATACTTTGCTTTTTCCATCCACAAGAATTACATATTCTTCGATTAACCTCTTCTGCATCTAACTCAGTTACTTTCCTTATCCCTAAGTCACAAATTTGGTTCAAAATCTCCTCTCCTGTTTTGTAAGGTGGTGGAAATCTTTTGATAGTCTTGCCTTTAAAAAAGTGTTTACGATCTCTTCGGAAAGGATGATGTTGGTCAAGAAACATTCTATGATTGTCAAACCAAGATGTTTTTCTACCATGTTCTAATCTAAAGGATTGTGTGTCTCCTCCATAAAATAAGGACAAGCTAACTTGCCCGCAGTACTCCATCCTGATAACATAGAATATGCTGGAAAGTCACTTATAGTCCACATCAAAGCTGCCCTTAGTTGAAAGTTTTGCTTTTTTGAAATGTTAAATGCTTCTACACCTGTCTCCCACAACAAGGTCAACTCCTTTATTAGAGGTTGCAGATAAACATCAATTTTATGTTTGGAATTGTTTGGCCTTGGAATAATGACAGTTAAGAACATATACGCTTCCTTCATGCACATTCCTGGAGGTAAATTATATTGAGTTACAATCATTGGCCACGAAGAGTATTTCCTCCCAGCCTGACTGAATGGTTGGAAACCATCCGTACATAACCCCAATCTTACATTTCTTGGTTCATTGGCAAAAAAGGTATGAGTTTCATTGAAGTGTTTCCAAGCATCAGAGTCTGATGGATGACGCATTACTCTTTCGTCCTGTGTATGCTCATGATGCCATCTCATATCAGCAGCTGTAGCATGGGATGCATATAATCTTTTTAATCTAGGAATCAAAGGAAAATAATACATTTTCTTATAAGGGACCAATTTTCGCTTACGAGAGCCTACACGATGTTTATACCTCTGATTGCCATAAAATTTACAAGATGTAAGGTTCTCATCATCGCCCTAATGTAACATACATCCTGATTCACAACAATCAATCTTCTCAACTGGCAAACCCAAGCTACGCACCAATTTCTTTATTTGATAATAGTTATCAAACACAATGTTATCTTTAGGTAAACAATCCTTCAGCAATTGCATCATTTGGTTGTAACCTTTCTGTGACATGTTGTTCTCCATTTTAATGTTTAGCATCCTAGAGACAACTTCAAGTTGAGAGACGGAGGAACTGGGATACAATTTTGCATCAGCAGCATGTAGTAAATCATAAAATCTTTGAGACTCAGGATTAGGCTCCTCCTCCATTGGAAGATCAGACGCCTCCTCTATTGAAGGATTGATCTCCTCATCCATTGAAGTTTCATAAGTATGAGATGACTCATGTTCAATATTGCTTTGAAATTGTAGACTCAACCCTTGATCAAAGTTTGGACCAGCTACGTCCAAAACCATTTGTCGGTACGGATTATCATATCCCAATTCTGGTTGAGTTCCACCATGCAAATCATTAACATAATACATCTCATCAATAACATCTTCTTCCCTTTGATATTTCCAAACAAAATAGTTCTCAACAAATCCGTATTGAAAAAGGTGATATTTAACCATTTCAACATCCATGTATTTAAGGTTATGACATTTTTTACAAGGACATTTAATGTTGTCACCACTCATACGATTTTTTTGTGAACATGCATACTGAATAAAGTTATTCACATCGGTTATAAAACTGGAGAGTATACCCCCTTGTCCATGCAACCTATCATACATCCAACGACGCTTCAAATTACTCATGTTCCTATAAATTTTAGAATAATCAAGACAATCAGAAATTTCTCTTTTATAAGTTATACAATTTGGATGTCCTCCAAAGAAAAGATCATATTAAAATACCTTTATGAAAAAGAGTATATCTTTGCACTTTTTAAATCATTCGCCGCCTTTTCTGTTAATATAAGTGTTCTTGATCACTGTCCAGTTATCTTAAAATATATTATTCTATTAATCTTCAGTTACAAAAAGTGCAATAACAAGAAAATGATAAATTGCAGGAAGTGCAATGTCAAGGAAAGGTTCATACTGAAATACCTTTATTAGTGCTCCTTTATGTTTTTTTTATCACTGTCCAATTAGTTTAGTATGATTTGACCCAACTATAATGTTATTTTAAAATAGTGTACTCTCTTAAATCCCTACACATAAATGATATGATGATTTGTTCTACTACTAATTCTAATTTAGGCTAATTAAATGTCAAGTCATTTGATAATTATAAGCCTAAAGTTAGATCATAAAATAAGTACTACACTTGTTGTATTGTACTCTAATTATTGTAAAGTTACAAAAAGTGTGATGCCAAAAAGATAAATACAAATATTACTGCAACAATCAAGAAAGTGGTTTGAATTTCATTTCTCTTGCTAGTAACTAATTTCTAGTGTTACGATTGTAAATATAATGGAGTACCAAATAAAAATCATACTGAGGAGCTGGAAAGTTGAGAAAAGGTGGATGAAAAGAGAAGGATGCAGGGCGAGTGAAATTAGTGGAACAAGAGGAGATTTGAGAGCCTTGAAAGATTGCAACGTCGGCAAAATTTGTGTATTACATTTGAAATATTAACCACCATAGCATAATTATCCCATGTCTGCTCACAATCAATACCCTTCTGAAAGTTTCATCAAGCATAAAGATGGACAACCCAAAATATTAAACAAACTAAGAGAGATAAGTAGAACTTACGTAAACTTGATATAGTTGTTCTTAGGATAAATAAGTAGCAACACGTTCACGAAGAAGCAAAGGTCCACATATTCTCCACAAACTATAATAGCACCATGTGGAAAAGAAAAAAATACAAACTTAAATATCATTGTATGTTGATCAGGTGAATTTCTTTACATAAATAGAGGAGCACAAAGAAAAGAAACAGAGAAGTAGAGCAGAGAAAGCAAGCAGTTACTTAATAGCTATGAAAAATTGAACTTTGCATACTTTACATTAAATCTAAAATTTGTGAAAGACATGTTAATCTGATTAACCATCAGAGATCTCAATCACTTGTATCTAATCCAGTAGAGTATAACAACGAGAACTCAAGAAGAATCTTTCATTTGATATGGAGCAAGGAAAAAATCTTTAGATACACCAAAATTTGATTAACTTACTGCGGAAATTTAGGTACAGATAAAAATATTGGATGAAAATTTTGCTAGTCTCTTCTTGATTTACCTCCATCTGTGTGGCAGAAAAAAGTTGATGGCAATAGATGTCATTTTTTGTTTGTTTGTTATTCATTTCTTTAATTATGTGTATGACTAGAAAATCATTTTTTGTTTAGTTTATGAACAACTTCTTTAAGTTGATAATGTTAATTCTTATCTAAAACTCTCTTTCTTGAACCATTTTCATTAACTTGTATCTAATTCGACAATGTTTGACAATACGTAAAAATTATACTTGAATCAGCTACCAAATACATATCGAAATTACTAATCGACTATCACAAATAAACATTTTTTCTTTAAGTCATGACTTTGACAAACCAAGAAAAATGAAATAGAATAAGATAGAGAAAGAGAGCTTACTTGGTTAGCTGTTCTTAGGACAACAGGCAGCAAACACATTCGCGAAGAAACAAAACTCCACACATTTTTCATAAGCTGCAATAAGGCCTTCTAAAATAGAAAAAAAAACAGAATTTAAACACCACTATATATTCTCATAAAACGAGTAATACGATGCCTATACTAAACTTTTCAAATTAACAATTTCAAAATAGAAAAATACAAACAAAAGTTAAAAATAGAACTCAAAGACCCAACAAGCATAGCAAAATGTATTCCTGATAATGCTCAGAATCTTGTTGTTGTTCAAGCTAAACCCAGATAGAAAAAATGACTACTAACAACAAAAAAGTAGTCTTATTCACAGTTGATTACTAACAACAAAAAGTGATTATGTTAAGATCTGGTTTTGACATCTTTTATAATATCACTAATCTCTTAAAACAAACCCTAATTGCAAAGTGTAACTCGATTATGGCAAAATCATTCTTCCTAGTAGAACCTTTGTCTCATATTTCAAGATTACCAAAACCCACAAACAAAATCAACACAAATCGATAGAACACATCTTAATATACAAAAAATAAACTCGAAATTAGAGTATACAAAAGTTAGTACAACTCACTTGATTTTGAATTCGAAAATTGATAGAAACTCATTGATTTCTCACACTAAAGAGAGTGAAAGAGAAATTATTTGTAGCGTATTTGAAGAATGGGGAAGAGGAATAGTTGAAGAGCAGAAGACAGAGAGAGAGGCAGAGAGCTCAAACTGAGAGGGAATTTTTGTGTGTCCTAACTTATCCTTAAATTTTTATTTTATTTTTTGCTACGGATTTAACGACACATATAAATTCCGTCGCTAACAAACATCTTTGATTTATTTAGAATGGAAACTAACGACGGATTTTTCTGTCGCTACAAAAATAAAATTTATAAATAAATACTAAAAGTTGTAACGACGAATTTTCCGTTGCTAATCCGTCGTTCAAAATTAATTCAATTTGTCGCAGCCCTTCCGTTGTTAAATTTGTAGGAAATATTAAGGCACCAACTTTTCGCGCTAATAAATAGTGACGGAATATACAATCCGTCGCCATTCCGTCGCTATAGAATAAAAAAAATTGCTTATTATTATTGTGACAAAATATTTATTTCGTAGTTAATCCGTCGCTATATAGCAACGGAATATAGTCCGTCGCTAAACGCTGTTTTTTTAGTAATGGTTGCTTTGTCGTTGTTGCCATTTCTGGGTTGTCTCTGAAGGGAAAAGTGGACAGACTAGGTCGGGTATGAGCTGATGTATGGGTCTTTGGAATTGAATTGGATTTGGTCATTTTTGAATGTTGTTGGGCTAATTTTTGTGGGCTGCTAAAAATGGGTTAGCTGGGAATAGCGTGACATGGGTATTGAATTGGAGATGTAGCCAAATTTTAATTGGGAATTGACCATTTAGATTGCAACTCTAGCCAATTTAAGTTTAAAATTTAGCCATTTTGAATTTAACTAGTGAAATCGGCTAAAATTAAATGAGATGAATTAATATAATTAACTAACGAACTTTTTAATTTTGACAATATGAAATAATTAATTTGATTACAAAATAGTTAATTTAAAATTATAACCACAATATAAGCTAAGCTAAATTAATAAAATATTCAATTAAAATGTAAAATCTTTTGAGACGAGTTTTGAATATTCATAAAATATACTAATTATATACAATATATTTATCATTAAAAATTATAAAAGCGACCAAACTTACTTCAAAACTTGAAAAATATTTTGAACTCTATAAAAACTAATAATTTTAAATCGTTTGGAATTTAAGAAGCTCGATGATTAATTTATGTTGTGGAGATCCAAAATTAGGTGTCAATAACTATCCCTCGTTTTACTTGAATTGATGAAAGAAATTCAAGGAAAATGAAATTGACTAATCCAATTTTGACTGACCACATCTTCATCTTTTTTTCTGAAAAGGGTATTTGGTACGGACTTTAGGAATTATGGACGAACCCCGAAGATGAGTTTCCTACATATCTCAGGTATATGAGATCTCAGGCCACTTGTAGTTGGATACACTTGATTTTGACGCATGATTTGAAAGAATTCAAAAGTTATCCCGATATCAAATTATGAACAAATTAGAATGTTTGGGACTAAGATTTGAGAGAGATTGTTGGAATACAACCGAATTTTCAACATTGAGCCCGCCTACATACCCTTAAACCTTAGGAATCAGACTGTTTGTAGTTCAACTCAATCGGTTGAAAAGGAAATCTAGTATGTCAAATAACCTTTGGTTTTGAAAGAGTAACAAATAAGTCGAGTATGAAAAAAAAAACTTACAACCTCTTTAGCCATGAATGTGGCGCGCTTCACACCCTTAATTAAGAACTTACACAAACATAATTTCCAAAGCTCTTACCGCATTGTCGCTCAAATTGGAAAGTTACCTCCGATGGAAATCAAAATTCTCCGGATGCAAAATTGAAACCGGTAAATCTAAAGAAAAACTCATATGTCTTCTGATAGGGGTGTGGTTTGATTGTGGTGGAAGTCGTCCCTCAGCTCGCGTCCTAAGAGTTTGGCACTCTTCTTTGGACTATGTCCCAGTTCGCTGCTAAGAAAAGTTTCACGTTATGTTACATCCTTGTTGATGTCGTCCGCACCTGTGGTTTGACTTGAGAATTCATCCTCTTGTATACTCTCGACAAAGACTGAGACAAAACTCATTAGAATAAAAATGTAATTTAAATTAAGAGATAACGTCTTTTACCATGTTGACACTTAGTCGCTCTTCTTGAACATTTAACGTCAGTTCCTTCATCTTGACGTTAGGCCAATAAAACTTGTACCTCATATTTGTAATATACTTCTTCGAATATACTCTTCATTTGATATCGAAATAATAAAATATAAACTGTGTAATATGTTAGTGGCTCTCTTGATGACATTCTTGTAAATGAAAATAATGATGATGATTCTTCATGGCTAAGATGACGATAATACATTGGTAGGATGATGCCGATCCATTGGTAGGATAATTCTGCTACATAATAGGATGATGATGATGCTCCATCGATAAGATGCTGATGTTGATGCTCCATTAGTAGGATAATGATTCTTCATTGATAGGATGACGATGATGATATGATGATGATGTTGCTCCATCGATAGGATAATGATGTTGATACTACTCCTTCGATAGGATGATAATTAACAATGATCTCCTGATAGGATAATGCTAATGAAGATCCATTGGTAGGATGATGATAATAAAAATCCATCTAGAGGATGACGACGATGATGATAATGAAGATCCGTCAGTAGGATGATATTGATGAAGATGTAGATCCGTCGGTAGGATAATGTTGATTCATTGGTAGGATAATGTTGATGATCCATTGGTAGGATAATGATAATGAAGATCCGTTGGTAGGATGATGTTAATGAAAATGAAGATCCGTTGGTAGGATAAGGACACTTCATTGATAGAATAATGATGATATCCCTCTGGGTGATGGTATTATCTCATTTGATAATACTCTAGGAATGTCCATCTGGGTGGTAAAGATGATGTTCCTCATCATAGTTCACATTACCGCGTCTGATATCAACGAGATTCGTAAATAGGCTTCAAAACGTTCTTAATGTTGAAAAGTGTAATCTCGTGTCATCGAAGATGCTTGTATATGTTGAGAGTGATACTTTCACTTGTTCCCATTTTGAACATTTTATTTTTGTCGTGACTAATGCTTTGCTGGGGATTTAAACGAGGTGTTGTTGCTCGTATTCTAAACTCTTTCTTTTTCTTATGAAAAACTTAAATGTCTTTCCTGCATCCATAGAAAGTTGTAAATTTTGGGGAGCTCCTCGCCCGTTTGACTTCTCCATATTCGTTTAATGGAGAAATATGATGAACTTGAGGCAATCTTATAAACCTGCATCCATAGAAAAATTATTAGTTTTTAAAACAAACTGATCTGCATTGACTTCTTTAATCACTTGCTCTTTGTCTTGCTATCTTCAGTTGATTGCCCTGATCTCTTGCTTTTCAATAGACATGACAAAACTTTTTATGCAAAAATATTTAAAACATATAGGTAAAATCTTTAAGAAAAAGGTTTTCAAAAAGCTGTAATTGAAAAAGGTCACTGCCAAGTGTCATGTAACGACAAGCTTAAATGAACGTTCTTGGTTCGAAACTTTGGTGTGTCCGATAGCTTGTTCTGGAGAATTCAAAAATCTTGAAAGCTTGGGAAATTTCTAGCATGGTTCTCTCGAAATCTACTATAATCGGAAAGTTTTGTAGTTGACTCTGAAATCCAATGATGCGGGAGACTGTTAAAGTTAACTATGAACTCTAACGATGTTAGAGATCATTTGAAGTTAGTTTTAAACTTCAAATCATGCTCGACATATTCAAAATTGACTACAAGCTTCTAGTGATGCTTGAAGAAATTTTGAGGGCATTCTAAATTTTTTTGTCCCAGTTAGATGTCTTAGAGTATCTCTAACTATTGATATATGACTTGTAGAATTTTTGAGACCCTCTCAAAAATGCTGTCCAGTTGCAACTCTCAATGTATCTTTAGTCTCGACTTATTGGAGAGATATATTTTTTGAGAATTTTTGAGTCCCTCTCAAAAATTCTATCCCAGTTTCTATTGTAAAGGAAATAAAACTCTTTCGAAAGATATGACCGAGCCGTTGTGGCACCTACGTATCCCGTTGAGGCAGGAATCAGGTCAAACGTAGCTACTCTCTCGAGGATTAACAAAAATAGGAAATTAAACGAGGAAACGACCGATGTCGACATAGGCCTCCTACGTATCTCATTCTTGAGAATTCATGTCGAATGTAGTTCAAGTACAAAAAGAAATATTAAAAAGGGATAAATGGGTGATCGAGGCCGACATAGGCCGCCTACGTATCTCATTCTTGAGAATTCAGGTCAAACATAGTTCATTACAAAGGGATAAATTCTAAGCATAAATGATTACAAGCAAATAAAGGCGGTTACAAGGAAAAGATAAAAAACAAGTCTTCAAACATGTTATCTTTTGACAGCATTTAAGTAGATCGATAACTTGTGATATCCAATGTTCATGCTCAAACATGTAATGTCATCAAACAAATGTATCTATGTGTTCTTTAAGCAAACTGATTAGTTCTCTCTCTTGTGCTTCTCTCAGATGGGCCCCAATTTTGATTTCTTTGATGCATTCATCATTTTCCTGATTCACTATTCTAATCTCTTATAAATTCGGCTCATCGTCACTCTCGAACTGTCTGAATTCCTCGACCAGGAGTTTAGGTACCATGATTATTTCATTGTAGTCCTCAAATTCATCTGCATCTACCCCATTTTGTTCATTCATCTTGTGACACGACATGCTATTTACATATTCGAAAATATTTTCACTAAAATCATAGATAGATACAGTCAGATAGTAAATATAAAGAAAGTAAAGCAAATTTTCACAATAAAGGAGGCTTTCATTTGAAATAAGAAAATAAGAACTTTGTCCCTGACGATAAATCATTTTTTCTTTTTTTTTTTAAAAATATGAGGAGGGAGATTAAAACATAGTAAGGAAAAATAGAGTAAATAATGGGTGTCGAGCCTCATTTGGAACACCACTAATTTTAGAAATAACATAGAAAATTGTTTATGTCTACGAAGACGAGCGAGGAATCAAGAGCGAAGTGGATGTCCAATTAGGCATTTACTCCTTTGACTCACTGTCTGGTATGAGTGGTGTCTCAATCATCTCTTCAAGCACAATATCACCTTTTTTGAACCAATTTTCGATTCCTTCCCCTAGACCATTTTGCATTGGAAAAGACTGATATAAGTGAGACAATGATTTTGGAAAAGCTTGATCGAACTTCTGCTTGTTATGACCCTTCTTCGGCACTAAAACAAAAGCTTGATGAGGTGCCATGATCACAAATTTGGATTTCTGTCTTTTGGTTGGAGAGGCTACAACTTTCTCAACCTTTTCAAGGTTGGCTGAGATTATAACTTTCTTCACATTCAAATCTTCTTTGACTTCAACCATATTAATAATTACCCCTCCATGATCGGCATGGGGTTAATATTGACATTAGGAGTGGCAGTCTGAAGAGTGATGATCTTTTGATCTATCAAGTCTTGAATTTTATGCTTCAAGTTGATACAATCGTCAGTAATATGCCCAGCACCTCCTGAATGGTAAGCACAGTGAAGATCGGGTCTATAAAGCTTGGAGTTGACATTGATATTTTTTGGATTAATTGTTTATATCAAGCCATCTGATTTCAATCTTTCAAAAAGTTGTGTTCGATTCTCAACCAAAGGAGTAAAGACTCTAGAAGGTTTCTTCTCAAAACTTGGGCGAGGAGGATTCTAATTATTTCCTGGATGTGAAGGTATTTGACTGTAGTTTGGAGGATTTTGGTGAGTTGGTGCTTGCGTTTGGAAATTTGGGTATTGTGGAACTCGGTAGCTAGGATGGGTATTTTGGTAGTGCGGGGATGGAATTTGGTAACTTGATTGGATATTTGAACAATTAACTGATGGAGCTTGGCAATATGGATGTGTGTTTTGGTAATGTGGAGATGGAGTCTGGTAAACAAGAGATGAAATTTGGTAACTCGCTGGTGGAGTTTGGTAATTATGAGGTAAAATTTGCTAACTCGGTGGTGGAGTTTGATAACCTGATTAGGCATAAAAAGCTGGATATGAATTTTGTGGAGCTCGAGGATAACCTATGTAAGGTGAGGATTTTCTGAAGTGCCCTTTTCCATCAAATGCGCAGGAAATAGAAGACATGTCCTCTCTCTTCTTTTTCAACAATCCTGAAGATTCGATTGGGGTGGCAACGCGAGAAATCTTTCCAGTTTTAATCCCATCTTCGATAGCCTCACCTACCTTGACTATCTCCACAAATTTTTCTCCAATGAGCAACATTATCCTGTCATAATATTCTGTCTCTTGAATGCATATGAGCACTTCAACGATCTCCTTCTCCGACATAGAGGGTTGAACTCGAGCGACCTCTTTCCTCCACCTATACACATATTCACGATACCTTTCAATGGATTTCCACTTAATTCTCTCTAAAGAATAGTGCTCAGGAACGATCTCTACATTGTAGGCGAGCCGTTCGATAAAATCATTAGCTAGTCCATTCCAGCTAGACCATTGTTTTATCTCATGAGAGGTAAACCATTCCAACGTTTCTCCACTTAAAGTTCAGCTAAAAGAGCCGTATTAACAAAACTTCATTCCTGCCAACTCCTACGAGTTGGTCACAGCAGGCTCTCAGGTGCGCCAATAGATTTCTTGTTTCTCCGAAAGTGTCAAATTTTGGCACTTTGAACCCTTTCGGGAGGTCCAAATTTGGATTGATGCACAAGTCCTCGTTACTCAACCCATCAACTTTAAGAATATAGTGCAGCTCCTTCATGGCTTTCCTGATCTCTTCTTTCATATTCAGCTTGGCTGCCTCTTCCTTTGACCTCCATTCTCTCTCATGTTCCATATAGTGATCAAGCTCGGAACAGTTGGCATATGGTTCATTTGGATTTGGAATTTGAAAAGTAGTATTTTGAGGTAATGCGGAGCAATGGAGGGATTCTGGGTATTTTAAGTGGCTTGGTAATTTTGAGGGAAAGTCTGGGGGTTAGTATGCTGATTTTGGTGATGGGGGAAGGTTTGCGAATCGTTAACATTTTGATTTTGAGGGGGAAGGCAAGCTTGCGGGTTGACATTTTGATGAGGAGGGAATGTTTGGGGGTTGGTACCTTGATGAAGATGTGGCACTTGGTAAGAGACAGAGACATGATAGGGATTTGGGTCGGTTAGGTCGACGATTGGGGGATTTTGAGCGGGGTTAGATGACAGGTTATGAACCTGTTCCTCTATTGGTGGAGGAAAGTGGAGTGGAGGTCTTCCATCTCCTGGGGGGTTGAAAGCGAAAATTGGATTAGGAAAATCTTGCTTTTTTTGCATTTCGACCCTCATTTCGGCAATCTGTTGCATCAATTGCGTATTTAATTCATTTTCGTCAGCGGCGATGGGCTGAACCACGACAACATCAGTCAGGCTAATCTCTTCGTTAATATCACCCATTATTGCCTTTCTTTTTTGCAAACTTTGATCGGGGAAGGAATCTTTAAGAGCCTTAGATTTTGTGATATAAGGGTGTTCAACCATCTTATCAACACAAATCAATTCTAAGTACCTGACGAAAGAAAAATAACTCAAAAGGTAAACGCGTTAATGCCTGAATGTGATAAATATTACAAGATATCACACATTGGTACAACAAACACACAAAAGTTGCTTCATTTGAAGATAAATTAACCCATTGGTATAGAGAAATGACTAAATGCCTCTCTTAGAGCCCACAAATCTCATGCTTCTGGGAGAAAAGGATATGTTTAATATATTTCATCTTCTTCATAATTTATGTCAGCCTCTCAAATCTTTGATATCAATTGACTAATAAATCCTTTTAGTATCTGATCTTCACACTATAAGCTCATATATTGGGTTTAAATTTCTCCTTTGGACCAAGGTCAGCCTTGGAGTTGCTTGCAACTTTATAAATGCTTGTTTTTTATCCCTCACTGTTTCCTTTATCACTAATGATACAAAATCTATCTTTAACAGAACATCCTGATTTGTACAAGAATAATGTCATGCCCCGAGCTACCCCCGAGATGTGGACACGGGACCTAGGACCACAAGTGATCTCAAGTTAACCCTGCTGGCATGATCATGAGCATACTAAAGATAATAAACTGATGCGGAAAGGGAACACCCATATTCTATAACTGAGATATATGAAAACTGATGAGTTTAATACAAAGAAGTTATTAAATCAATACTAAGCTGAATCTAACTATGTCTGAAATAAGCCTCTAAACTGACTAGAAATGTTGGGACATGCCCCAACTAGATCTAGGAAAACTAAAACTAAAGACTAAAAGCGATAAAGGTAAACATGTCACTAGTCCTCAAAGAATGAGAACTTACCACTGATGTTGCTGAACTGAAGATCGGGAACCAATCTAAGCATAATCTAGATGCTGAGAACCTGAACCTATATCACGAGAAGATGTAGCGCACGTATGCGTCAGTACTTGAAAGGTACTGAGCATGCAAGATAGAGTAAAACTGAAATACCATATAACTGAACAAAGCAAATAAAGCAATGAAATAATCTGAACATGAAATAAATACTAAATGTTGAGCTAATTAAATGCAATGACCAATTTATAACATGATGAGACTGAATACTGAATACACTGATAAATGGTCAATGCAATAGAATCTGACTGAACTGTGGGAGCTGCTAATAACCGACATAAAACCACATGAGCTAAATGTGGAGTCCGATGTATACGCCCCATCGAGAGGACCCAATATACCCTGCCAGAGGTATAGAGGCATGCTAACGTGATCACTAAACTGATGTTGCCCACAGAGGGGACTTACACCTACGTGGCTCGTAGATCTGGGACTATATGGGTACGCTGAACCCTAGTCTAACTCGGTATTATGCTACTCCCAATGAATTAAGTGGTTAATTGGTTATGACTGAATTTCTGTAAATACTGAATAACTCGAAACTGAACATGCAAACTGAGAATGCAACAATTAATCTGATAATGATGCATTCATAAACTGAGGCATGTAAAACTAAATACTGAAATATCTGACCTAGCATGTGTAATTCAAGAACTGGAGAAATACATAACTAGAGTTCTGAAATTCATGCGATAAACTGAGAAATAGCATAGTAATTCAAGAACTGAAGAAATACATAGCTAGAGTTCTGAAATTCATGTGATAAACTGAGAAATAACATGATAATCTGATTTGGAACATTTAAATAACTAATTCATGATGATCTGCTATAATTCTAGAAACCCTAGGTCTGTTAATAATCATGGAATCAAGAATCTGACTAAATTCTAGAGACCTAATGGGCGAAAGGAACCCACTAGTGAAATCCCACATACTTGGTGACGAATTCCACGGAGAAATCTTTCGATTTCGGGGATGGAGCTGATGGAACCTTGATGCGTTCTTGAACTAGGGTTCTTAACCTTTTTCTCCTCTCTTGCTTCTAATTTTCTAAGTTTTGATTAATGATTTTGACTAAGGTAAGTTCTAGTTATGATTCTAGGCTTAAACTGACTAAAATCTCATGATTTAGGGTCTAAACGACGTATCTTAGGGGTTAAACGAAATAGGAAAAGACCAAAAGACCCCTGACTTAATTGCTGTCGGAGTGACTGATGGATTGGACCTACGGTCCGTCACTCAATCTGCAGTCCGTCGATTAGGTTCATAGGTCGAGTCTGCCCGATAGGGCTTCACTAAAACGAGCATAACTTTTTACTCGGAGGTTGGATTTTAGTAAACTCAGTGGCGTTGGAAAGATAATTCAATTATCAATCATATCATAGGTCATGGGACACACATTATTTTTTTGTTAAAAGTTATGACCATCTGAAGTTAATCCATCAACAATTTTCAGCTAACTGGCTACTGATCCTCATCTACAGTCAGACCTACGAACCGTGGATCGATTGACGGTCCGTGCTGGTCAAATATCAATCGGGACTAAAGCTGGGCTTTTGGGGCATCGATCCACGGACACGAACTACGGCCCGTGACCTGACCAATGGACCATAAGTCCGGTCGTGGGTCAACACTTAGCCAAATTTTCTGACTGAGTTCTAGGGAAGTTTTATGTCACGAACCACGGACCTGCAGGACGGACCGTGAGTCCATCTACGATCCGTGGATGGTGTCTGTGAGTGCTACCTGTAACACCAGAAATCTAAAATCTCTATTTTTGGATACGGGGTGTTACAGATAAGAGTAAGGATACTAGAAATTCAGAACCCAAACCCCAAGATTCAACTTCAAATATAGCTGTTAAAAGGCAAGCTGCGACTGATCAGTTCATGCTTGAGCGCTTCTGTAAAAGAGATCGCCATCGGGGGATGCATCGATAGTAGATAGTGCATAAACGTGGTTCTCCCACATGATCAAGTTGTTCCTCAGTGAAAAATACAGTTGTTCAGCTTAGACATAAATTTGTCTATTTGATTTTGAGCTTAGTGAATCGAAATCGCGAACTTGAGTCGAGACAAAGTCGATTGTAACTTTCATTCTTATATTTCTTATTTTTGATCGGTATGAAACTCTATTCTCCTTGCAAGAATTGGAAAGATAAAATTTCTCAAAATGGGAACCGAGCCTTGAAAGATTGTCTATGTATCTCACAAAAAATAATTCAGGTCCTACGTAGTTCAACCTTCTTTTTTACTTGCGATGAAAATTGATCTTTTGTTAAGAAGAGAGAGTAAGATTTGAACATTGAAGTTTGAATTTTGTTGGGGAACTTAAGACTCGAATAGTATTTGGACGTACTTTTGATGGTGACTTGATATTTGTGCTTATGGGTTTCTAGAAAATTTCAAAAAAGAGTAGGCTAGAACATCTCTAAATAAAGAAACATAATCACACAAGCAGTTATAACACTTAAATAATTATTGCGTTTTCTAAATAAATATATGACCCTTTTGTGCCAAGGGTAGGCCTAGCGATTTGAAAGATGTATACGTCATTTGAAACATTCTATTGCCCCAGAAACCTAAATTTATACAAGTTTTATGAATAAACTGAATGGGGATACATACTAGGGAAAAAAGGGATACAAATAATAAGTCTCACGCAGGGGTACGATCATAAACTATGCCTTCATGAAAAGTCCTTCTTTCTTGCATTTCTTGCCATCTCAGAATGTCGACGCCTTTAAATGCAATAATAACTGAAGATCTTTATGTAACTAAAGTGAGCTAATTAAAATAAATTCTCAACCCCGCGAGAGGTTTGGCCAAGGGCGTATACATCCTTCAAAGTCAAACACATAAGTATGATCATCCGTTTAGGTCATAGGCCGTTTTGGACTCAAAGTGGTCTCTCTAATGGGCCCAACACGCCTTGAGTATTAGGTCATCTTAGTTTAATGCGCTAAAATGGATTTGGTTTCGCTCTACGTCAGTTGATTAAGAGGTTTAGACAAGACCTGGTTACCCGAATTGGACAAACTACGGGGTGAAGTATAATAAACGACGTTGGATGACCACAAACCAACTATTCGTCTATCACTTCAAAAGAAATCAAGGTGCTTTTCTGAAGGACAATTGTGGAAGGCCACATGACCGTCTTTTTTCCTAATGCAAATTATTTACCGTTTGGCGAAATCGATGCTATGAATGACACAATTTAATATACAATAATTATAACAAGTAAACAATAAATCGCATATAGCCAAACAAGCTAATTATAAGGTTATAACCATTCAATTCTTAGCGGAATCGTCATTTCTATTTTATTCAAAAAAGAGAAAGACTGGGTTTTAAGAGTCGCCACTTAATTTTTGAAGTGAAATAAAGATTACTATTTTTTCAAAATATTAAAACAAAAATCTAATGAAAATATTAAAAGGGGTTTGAGGTTCATAATAGCATTTCGGAAAGGTTTGAAAGCACCCGAAATGCCCGCTAACACGCGGTTATCCAACAATTGAAATATTTGGCTAACTATTTTTTAGAAGATAAGGCATGCTTGATTAAGTTGAGAAAATGAACAATTAAAAGATTAAAGCTCCCTAAGGGGAAAAAGGGATACTAATTTGTTATTTAAGTAAAACATCTTGCAAATTATTCTTGAAAGTCAAGTAGAAAATCAGTGCTTACTTAATTTTGAAAAAATTCATTTGGAATGGCTATTCTTGGGGAAATTGAATTATGACAACCTTAAAACAAATTAAAAATACAAGTATGCAAACAATGATAAATAAGCAGATATAAGACATAAGTAATGAAAAATGGGCCCCAAGTATGGTTTTTTGTCCGCCTGGGCCAGCACTTGGGCCTAATTCTGATTTGAACTTCTTAGCCCAACACCATGTACCTGTCCTAAAAGACTAAAAATTTGCCAAAGAACACGGGCTTTTGATCCAATTTTTCACCTGTCTTAAAGCTAGCAAAATAATAGTCAAATAGGATGGGCTTCTGGCCCAATGATAACAAAATACAAGGCTGAATTTTGTAGGCTTTTGACCCATTTCTCTGCATTTACGCAGCGTATACATATGCTGTAAATCGGATGTATCACACTATATATCAGTGTATATTCGGTTCCCGGGACCTGCATTTTTGGTTTTCTAGCCTGCTTTGGACCCCCAAAATCCATGTTAAACTTCCAACTCAAAAATTCACACACTTTGCTCCTAATTTGATGGAGTAGACCCGAATAGATAGGGATTTGGACATTCAAGGCCCATTAAGGAATGCCAAGTAGAATCCGATTGACTCATGGGAGATTCGTATGCAACAAAAGAAAAGAACAAAATAAAGATCACATTAATTCAAATAAATAACGACATTTCTTAAATTATGACAAAAAGTCTAAAAGAAAATAATTCAACAGTGCAAACACATTTTAGTCACTAAGGCCCTTCTTTAGGATGAATATATCTTTCAACACATTTAATCAAAATAAGTGAACATCAATATAACCAAATAACCTGACAAGAAAATTAGAAACAAACACGATCTTGCTACAAGAAACTATCAAGCAGTGCTACTGATTTTTGAACATTAAGACCTACCAAAGGGTGTATTGAAAAAAAAATAAAAAATAAAAATAATAATAATAAAATATATATATATATATATTAAACCGGCAAAGAACTAAACAAGCTATTCTTGGCTATACTAAACATTAAAACTCTAGAGCTGAAAGCATCAGGTAACATTCAAGAACAATACATAAAAGCAAACAACCTAAAGCTAGACAAACTAATTAAGCTTGCACCAAACCACAAAATATTGATAAGCTACGGAAAGAGGGGAAACTCTTGGTAAAGTTAGTAAGATACATCAACCTATCCCTTTTCAAAATAGCATGAAATTAAAGCAACAATGGCATGTAATACTTAAATCGATTTGTATCCTAGATGCTATACATTATACCATGAGGAAAAGGGAAAGAGACAGTAACTAGGGATACGATCTTAAATTTATCCATTTTTAAACAATACATAACCATGTCTTTCATAAAGAAACAGATCATAGGAAACAACAAATCATCGAATCGAATCACAAAGTGAATTAAATCTACTTAATATACATCTGAATTTAGTCGGAATGACAAAACGAATTTAAGAGTAGGAGAGGTTACCTTTTTCGGAGCAGCGTTCTGGAACAACGAGCTTGAACTACGAAGCTTCCACCACCACGTGAAAGGAACTCCAATGGAAGTTTCCAGCTAAAAAAGAACATAGAGCTTAAGCCGAGACCTCAAGGCTCAAAATTATTGAATTATAACTATAGAAGTTGGAATTCTTCTTATGACTCTGTACCAACAGTATTCTTTTCTGTCTCATCTTTCTCCAACCTTTCACAATGAGTAAGAAAATAGTATTTATAGGTAAAATTAGGGCAGGATTTTGGAAATGGAGGGGGGGGGGGGGGACGAAGGGCAATTTCGGATAAGAACAAGGGAATTTCAGAATTTCAAATTCCAGATTCTATCCCAAATTTAGGGAATAGTTGGAATCAATACAAAAGTTTCCCAATTCCGCAACAAATTGCAACGAGCGAGTAACGGGAGCCATTCAATCTTGGCGCTAGGACGAGTGAATAACGGAGATCGTTCCACCTTTGCTTGCTCGTGTACAAATTCGTACTGGGAGGCAGAAAAGGGAAGAACACGCGTGAAAGCTGTTGCTTTTCGTCTATCTTCACGCTAGAATTGGACGCCGTTTGGCTCCATTTTCACGTCGTGCCTGGGATTGCTGAAGATGTCGTTGCTACTGTTTGTTGACGCCGTGAGATATCATTGGGTATTGACGTTGCTTTGTCGTTGTTGCTGTTTATGGGTTCTCTTTGTGAAGGGAAAAGTGGACGGACCGAGTCGGGTATGGGCTGCTGTATGTGTCTTTGGAATTGAATTGGATTTGGTCATTTTTGAATGTTGTTGGGCTGATTTTTGTGGGCTGCTGAAGGCAAAATAAAATGGGTTAGCTGGGAATAGCGTGACAGGGGTATTGAATTGGAGATGTAGCCAAATTTTAATTGGGAATTGACCATTTAAATTGCAACTCTAGCCAATTTAAGTTTAAAATTTAGCCATTTGAATTTAACTAGTGAAATCGGCTAAAATAAAATGAGATGAATTAATATAATTAACTAACGAGGTATTTTAATTTTGACACTATGAAATAATTAATTTAATTACAAAATAGTTAATTTAAAATTATAACCACAATTTAAGCTAAGCTAAATTAATAAAATATTCAATTAAAACGTAAAATCTTTCGAGATGATTTTTGAATATTCATACAATACACTAATTATATACAATATATTTATCATTAAAAATTATAAAACCGACCAAATTTACTTCAAAACTTGAAAAATATTTTGAACTCTATAAAAACTAATTATTTTAAATCGTTTGAAATTTAAGAAACTCGATGATTAATTTATATTGTGGAGGTCCAAAATTGGGTGTCAATAGTATTATTCATTAATAAAACTTGTATTATATGTATTTTATAAATTATTCTCTATAATATGTATTAAAATTGTATTATAAATTATATTATACTAAAAGTGGGAACATCAAAATGAAAAATTGAAATACCTTTTTACCCTTCAAAACACTATTTCTATTTTTATTTACAAAATCAAATATATATTCTAATAACTAATTAGATATAGATGGAATCAATTTTAAAAGTATTCAATGTGCATTAAATTATTTAATGATGGAATTAAGTAAGATATGTGAATGAGAATGACCCGTACTTTACTCAAAACATTTTTACATTTTTTACAAAGCATGAAGAATTCTAAGAGATGAAATTCAATGCACACCACATACAATGAAGGCATAATACATAAATATGTCCTTTAACTTGGTCTTATTTAATATTTATACCCTCCAACTTTGGGTGTACACAAATAGACACTTAAACTTGTATAAAGTTGAACAAGTAGACATATGAGTCCTATGTGGCATAATACACATAGGACACCACGTAGGACACAAATTGCCATGTAGGTGATGATGTACTCTAATCTTGTATTGTTGAAGATTAAAATATCGCATAATTCTTGAAGATGATGTACTCTAATCTTGTATACAACTTATCATATGTTGAGGTTGCTAGTGCCTTTGTGATCAAATATGTCAAATTATTATTTGACGAATTGGTTGATCATTTTCATCTTCATTCTTTTAACAGAGTTGCATCATCGTCATATAATAATGATGGAATCTTGACAAGCTCATTCCTAACTTGCTTTATAAACTATTGCTATATATCTTTGTATGATTGAATGTCATGTAGAACACATGGTATGATAGTAACCCCTCATAGGAATAGATAACATGTCTGTATTGATTATTTATGTCGATCACATAAATACCCTATGTATCAATAAAAGTAAAAGCTTGACAATATTTGTTAGCATAAAACACATTCATATATTGGAAATTGAAATAGTCTTTAACACTTTCCTTCCTTCACTTTCCTAGTTAATCAGAACACAACATTTTAGTCAATCTTCTTTGCATGAGTATGAAGATAGACAAACAAACAGAGTTAATATCTGTTTATTATTTCCAGAAACCAAAAGGCTGATAACATGACACTAATAGGACCACCATACTGCATCTGCCTGGAACTTAGAATGACAAATTGAATAACTTA
Organism: Solanum commersonii; assembly: GCA_029007595.1. Classification (NCBI taxonomy): domain Eukaryota; kingdom Viridiplantae; phylum Streptophyta; class Magnoliopsida; order Solanales; family Solanaceae; genus Solanum; species Solanum commersonii. The sequence continues at coordinate 2,384,289 of JAJTWQ010000033.1, forward strand.
TGAAACCTCATACGCAAGGACGCGGAACAAAGGGAGTGAAAGAACTCATTGAAGAAACATTCATCAAAATTGAAACGTAAAGAACATCAATGGCTCAGAAAGGTGGAGGTTTAGTCTAGTGGTTAAGGTGTTGTGAAAATTCCTTTAAGTTGTGTGTTCTAGTCCTACTAACCTCATAATTATATTTTTTGTTATAACCATTGACACCCCTTAATGGCAATCCTGAGTCCGCTACTGACAATAGCAATCCAGAAATGAAATATATAATTTGAAGTGTGTAAGAAAAACACCCCAACTTTTGACTCATTAACCTAATGTCATGACCCACCACTTAAGTCCGTGACACTAAGTATATATAACTTACAAAATTTATCCAAACAAACTTGTGGTCTTCAACATGTCATATCATCCACATGAGCATGTTTTCAAGGATTAAATGAGAATGATGAGTTTAAAAGATTTTCTAATATAGATATTTGGTCTTTTTGGAGCCAAAAAGAAGGTAAAAAAAGCTTCATACAAAATAGAACACAACCACACAAGAGTAAACTATATAAAGTAATCCAGAAAATGATCAAAATGATCCTTAATGTATGGGCTTTGCTTCCATTTGGTCCTTAATATATAAGCTTGATGGAAATAGTCCTTAATATATCACAAAATGTGATCATTTTGCTCTTCAACCTATAAATGTGTCATTTAACTTGACCTCATTTCACATTCATGCCCTCCAACTTTGAATTTGCACAAATAGACAGTTAAACTTGTATAAAGGTGAACAAGTAGACACTTGAGTCTTATGTGACATAATACATAGATCACCACGTAGGACACAAATTGTTATATACGATGCCACGTAGGATGTGTATCTATTTGTTCAACTTTATACAAGTTTATGTGTCTCTTTGTGCACACCCAAAATTGGATGACATAAATGTGAAATGAGGTCAAGTTAAAGGACATTATTAATGTATTATGTCAATGTTTTCCTCAATAAAGTATCTCACAAATTCAATTAATATAGAATAGAGAAAGTAATAGATATTCCTCTAGGAGATGACAAAAATAACGATATTACTCTGAGAGGCCAATGATCAAATCAGACCAAGGCTCGATACATCCGAAGAAATAGCCAGTGGCCAACATTAGCCATTCTCACTAGTGAAGCCAGACGTTTGGGCGCTATGTACAATTCAAAGGTCTAAAATTCTTTCACCTTAGCAGTCTCATCCAGTGCCCAACCATCCGGCTTCACTCGTAGGACGGTTTCATAACGGCTAATGCTTGGCGCTGGTTGTTCCTCTGGGCCTACGGAGTCCATTTGTTGGGTCGTAGGTAAACTATATTATTATGTTGGAGGTCTATTAGTTTGAGAAACAAATCTGAACAAGTTCTACAACGATAAACACACATTTGAGACGAAATTTAAAGTCAAGACAAATTTGCTCTATTTTTCATAGTTGAGTAGCAAATCAAATTTGATCATTCAAAATTTCAACTCTCAATTTGTAAGGAGTTTCTTGAACTAATTCTTTACCTAGCTATGACAAAACTTTCAATTGTGACAAATCCCTATACAAATTTACATGACCCTTTAACTAGTATCACACAAAAATACTGTCGTATATTTAATCATGTATAAATGGTACAATTTTTCACTAAAGGGGTTTCAGATGAACCCCTTGGCCCTTCCTAGCTCCGTCCCTGCTCAAACCTTTTTACCAACTGAAAATAGAAAGGAGATGGAAGATATTCTACTTCTCATATTCTCCAAAATTTCACCAAAGTAAGGCATTATTTAAATCAATTCACCAAAGTAATATGTTTTTTTGAAAATTTACAGAACTAGTATAAACGTATTCCTGAGTAACGTTTTAGGCAATATTTTATTTTAAAAAATCTGACATGTAAAATATATGGGCTGACGGCGTAAAGAAACGTTAATGGGGGTAACGCTTTAAGCATAATACATTACTGCCAAATACGTTTTATAATTTGTTACTCGGAGGCACATTTTATAGCTAAAACGTTACTCACAGTAACGTTTCTTTAATTTCCATTTACAGACATAGTCTTTTAGTTTGCTTAGTACATTTCTTGTTAATGTATCAGTTACTTTTTAACAGGTTTTAATTGTGTTTATATCCTTTCAATTAGTTGTTGTAAGATAACTTCAATCCAAGATACCAACAATGTACACGTTTATTTTTTTTCATTTTTGTCCCTTTTGAATAAACTATGTTTGTGTGCATAATCATGTTCTATTGGATTTTTCTTGTGAAAATCAAGTGAACAAAAAGGATAAAACAAATAATAACAGTGATGATTTTTCTTTCAATTTTCCGCCTAGTGTTCGATAAATTATAGTGATAGATTACCACCTCAAATTAATACACTAGCGGGAGAAAATTGCTCTCGAGTTAGAAAACCAACATTATACATGTTGAGAATACTAAGAAAAAAGAGAGTAAAGAACCAAACAAATGAATATTTTTAATGACAAAGCCTTTGTCAGTAAGGCAACAAACATTCTATTTTTTAGCAAAAAGTATAGGAATTCAAATGTATGTCTGTACAAAACCAAAGCCAATAAACTCCACTGTATAAAGAATTTTCACCTATGCTAGATTTAACTAATTTATCACAATAATCCAAGAAGCCTAGCTGCTAGAAAACTTGATCAGCTCACCATATGTACAAAAGAATGGTTGAAATATCATTAACATGTGCTCATTAGATAATAAACTTTAACTGAGAAACCACCACTCGTGAATCCATGCCTGCATACATGTACACAAAAAATTCTATTATAACATAAATACTGTGTTAGGATAGGAGGATATCACTACAAAAAAAAAGTGTGAATTACATGGGGATCAGTATGAAAATCTGCAGGAATCTTATTTTCTTACAAATTTTCATACTAATCCCTAGGAAAATCCTCATGTAATTAATAGTTTTCTTGTAGTGGATGCAATCGACAATAGTATGATTTTATCAATTATAGCAGAGTATATTTGCTTAATTCTGAACAAGAGTATCAAAAACTTGTAACATATTATAGGGAACAAAGGAGAAATCACACAAAAATAAGCAGGATCAAACTTTAAGGGAAAACACTCATCAAATTTGTTAAAAAAAATATGTAGTTGAGGTAAGAACAGAAGTAAATCAATACTTAGATTGTAATGTCAATATAAGCCACAAGCTGCTATACACACTCTTATACCAATAGCTTAGCCCGCTGAAAAATCGCTTTCTTCTAGGCTAGGAAAACAATTACTTCAAACAAAAAATTTCATTAATTGTTGTAGTGATGCATAAGGCTTTTATCCAAGACTATAATAATTTAAAGCAGGACCTCCTTAACCTTGTACAGATAATGAAAACAAAATTATATTATTGTAGGAAGAAGCCATTAAAACCACAATTTCTTAAATTTGTGGAAACTAGATAGGCATGGCCGTGCTTAGCACGGCCCAACATGTTGGACTTTGCGACATCTTTCTATTTGCTACAAGTATATTTACTTAGTATTTTTTGCGCCAATAAGAAACCATCCTCTCAATTCAAGATCAAAATAAGTAGCTTTCGAGAAATAGACTTTATATGATATCTCAATACATTGAATAGATACTCTAATCATGTTCATTAGTTTCTAGTAATATACACGATAGTCCCGCCTTAGATTGTTAATATCTACAATATCATCACAAAACAACATATGAACAGCTTTATATCACCTTCAGAATGCAGATAAACACCAATTAACTTCAAGTTATACAACAAAAATAGCATATTCAATCGCACAAGTGGGGTTTAAAAGAGATAAGAGTGTACACATACCTTGACCCTATCTTGAAAGATAGATAGACTATTTTCAATTGGCCTCGACTTTAGGATTGTAGCAATGCAATAATGTCAACAAATTTTAGAATGTACATTTTCATAAAGAAAACACTTATATAGGGAAGGAAGGATCTACTTTGGGAGAGAAGGGATCAGGTACTTTGCTAGAATACAAAAATAATACAAAATACTATCATAATTAAATACTGCAGGACATTTATAAACTACTTGTTACTATTAGACAATTCATTTGAAAGTAAGATTAAGTTATTTTCAGAAAGCTTTCTTTACCTGCAAGTCATCATTTGACCATACTTTGGATTCAAATATGTAAATTAATGAATAAAAGACTTTGACATAGGTTCAAAAACTTCTCTTGACCAAGTTATAGATTAAATTAATTTTTTTTTTGAACTTTGACTATTTCAAACATGTTTTGAAGTTGTCGTATCATCATAAATCGATAATATACCACCATGACTCCACAAGTGCTTGCTTGTTTTACTGTCCTTATACCACCACCAACTATTCTTATGAAGGTCGTGGTGATATGATGTACTATAGCCTTTGCAAGCATGGTTTTTCTAGTGCCTTGTGGACCATAAAGTAACACGCCATAGGAAGGATCTATAGCAATCTGCTTGTATAACTCATGATGACTCAGAGGTAACTCAACGGCTTCACAAATTTTCTGCTTTTGTATATCGCATCCTCCAATATCATGATAAAAAAACATAAGCTCAAAGACTAAGAAATAAATAAGGTGTGTGAGACGGTGGATAAATAGTAGGAAATGATCTCTATTCATAAATTGTGGAAGATGGTCTCTTTAGTACAATCAACTTCAAATTATACATAGAAAAATAATATGATTTCTATATTCAAAATTGAAAAGAAGGTAAGAAAAAATTATTTACCTTTGGAACTTGATGCAACCATGGAAATCTACAGATGTGTAAAGTTGAATATGAAAGAAATAGAACCATATCAAGAATAGTACATTAAGTTAATGCAAAGAATGATCTGCGGCTATTTCAATATGGATCCAGTTAATTTTCATCAAAATACTTTTTTTAATTCAACAAGAATACTACATTATATACTGAAACAAAGAAGCCCTTAGTTTAACCTACATTTATTAGACTGAGAAGGAAATTGTTAATACAAAAGTAGTGTAAGAGAGATCAAATAAACTTTGACATTAGACACATAAAACATACAGTAATCCCATTACTCAATATGCATTTATGCAAAGAATCTATTTTGTGTTCACAATTAGTCTGTCAAACATTACTAACATTACTGATAGGCTCATAAAAATTAAGATCACCATTGTAATGTTATTTAGAGGCCGTCGACTTTTATGAGTTATCATTGTCTAAAAACAACTTAATAATGTATTGTAGTATAGCTATGTTCAGAGTCCTTTTGGCAATGTGCACACAACTAACACTACAAAAGCTCTTAAAATTTCAACGTCTGATTAACTACTTCATTTCCCATTCATGTTGTTTCAAGTCGACTCTAAGTCTGCACGAATGCCAACTTGGCATAATTTTCTCACTTGTAATATAAAGAAGCACTCTATATTATCAGTCTTTTGTCGGTTGAAGTTACATTAAAGGTTGAAAACAAAAATTAAAAAACAAATGACAGAGAAATAAGAGATCAAGTAAGACGAACCTTTCATGTATGGACATCCTAAATGAAAGCATAGCCTTCAGGTTTAGAGGTTGACTTGTTTGTAACCAAACTATTCTGAAAATTGGGGAATTAATGAAAATAAGGCTATTAATAGTACAATCATTATGCTAATAGCCAAAGATCCGAAGTATGACAAAGTCTATAGTTTGGGGAAGCCGAAATGAAATAGGGAGAAGAATTAAAAAAGGGATGATTTTAGTCCTGTAGTTTGTGAAAAAACTTGTTTAACTTGTAACATACAGTAATCCCATTACTCAATATGCATTTATGCAAAGAATCTATTTTATGTTCACAATTAATCTGTCAAACATTACTAACATTACTGATAGGCTCATAAAAATTAAGGTCACCATTGTAATGTTATTTAGAGGCCGTCGACTTTTATGAGTTATCATTGTCTAAAAACAACTTAATAGGATCTTTTAATCAGCTTTATATAGCAAGAAAGTAATCTATAAATTTAACAGAACGGAGTGTGCATTGCTTATCTTGGTCATCTCGTACTCTTAACTCTATCCAAAAAATTGAAGGGGGTAAAATACGTAATAATTAAAAGCCAATGCAAAAAAAATAATTAAGAAGTAATTCAGTAGGATAAACAACGAATGTTCTAGCTATATTTACATAATAGTTCTACCAAATGTTCATCTGAACATGAAATTGCTTTTGAAAATTTTACGAGTGATGATAGTATTTAATTCAAAACGATAACAATTTCAAACTATAGATAGAGTTCATACAGTGGTAGGAAACTAAAGCTCTCTGAGATAAAATAAAAGACATAAATATTATAAGCTAGACCACAACATTTTTTATGCCCCAAAAGATAAACCAAAGTTCTAAAGTAGTCATTACAAGCATCTTATAACACATGCACAATAATCTCAAATAATTTTTTATGTGCAATGACATCAACAACAAAATCAACTTAAGCATATAAGAAGCTACATATGTATTGCAATTTCGATTCTATGGACCAATGGAACTAATAATGTATTGTAGTATAGCTATGTTCAGAGTCCTTTTGGCAATGTGCACACAACTAACACTACAAAAGCTCTTAGAATTTCAACGTCTGATTAACTACTTCATTTCCCATTCATGTTGTTTCAAGTCCACTCTAAGTCTGCACGAATGCCAACTTGGCACAATTTTCTCACTTGTAATATAAAGAAGCACTCTATATTATCAGTCTTTTGTCGGCTGAAGTTACATTAAAGGTTGAAAACAAAAATTAAAAAACAAATGACAGAGAAATAAGAGATCAAGTAAGACGAACCTTTCATGTATGGACATCCTAAATGAAAGCATAACCTTCAGGTTTAGAGGTTGACTTGTTTGTAACCAAACTATTCTAAAAATTGGGGAATTAATGAAAATAAGGCTATTAATAGTACAATCATTATGCTAATAGCTAAAGATCCAAAGTATGATAAAGTCTATAGTTTGGGGAAGCCAAAATGAAATAGGGAGAAAAATTAAAAAGGGATGATTTTAGTCTGGTAGTTTGTGAAAATACTTGTTTAACTTGTCATTTAAATTTTAAATCCATTGGAGCAGTTCAACTTTAAATTCTGAAACTTCATTTCCTAGATTTAGAAGGAAAGTTATTGTTTATCAAAGTATATAAAGGGAATTACTGTTCAACTATTTTAGCATATGGCTGATTGAGACGAAATAGAACTATAGCTCAGAACAGAAGCAATAACTCACGTAATATTATTCTTACGAGAAATTTGAATGACTACGGAGTTAGAAGACATGACGGAATATTTCAGAGTGTTATCTAATTGTCACTGTCCAAGCCACCTTACATTAACCTAGGCAATGAACCGACACAAGTATTTGGTAACTCTACTCACCAACCTTAAGCAAATAGGGAAAAAAATATCCATACGAGAAATCTGAGTGACTGCGGAGTTAGAAGTTATGACGGAATATTTCAGAGTGTTATCTAATTGTCACTGTCCAAGCCACCTTACATTAACCTAGACAATGAACCAACACAAGTATTTGGTAACTCTACTCACCAACCTTAAGCAAATAGGGAAAAAAATATGCAGAATATTTTGATCTAACTCCACTGGAATTTGAATCTTTCAAACATTCAAGTGAGCTCGTGAAGACGAACTATGATCTAATTCCTGGTTATCACATAATCTAGCTAAGGAATCTATTTTCTCATCACTCTAAATAACACCTAATTGATCTGATCATTCGCTCATTCTTCAATAGGACGGGATAGGATTGTAGTTCAGAACTAAAGCAATAACTCACATAATATTATTCTTACGAGAAATCTGAATGCAAGGGGAGTTGGAAGATATGACGGAATATTTCAGAGTGTTATCTAATTGTCATTGTCCAAGCCACCTTACATTAACCTAGACAATGAACCAACACAAGTATTTGGTAACTCTACTCACCAACCTTAAGCAAATAGGGAAAAAAATATATACACTATTTTGATCTAACTATACTGGAATTTGAACCTTCCAAACATTCAAGTGAGCTTGTTTAGACGAACTATGATCTAATTCCTTGTTATGACATGCATAATCTAGCTAAGGAATCTGTTTTCTCGCCACTCCAAATAATATTCAGAATTCCATACCCTTCAAACATTCAAGTGAGCTCGTGAAGACGAACTATGAGATTTAAAGCACCCAAATAAGAGTATTTCATGGCTAAGCCATAGAACAAATTGACCATTTGAGTGAAAAAAACAATTATGTGTATACATGCTATATATGGGCATTCGCAAGCACTTTTGCTCAACATAAGCAAACCTGTATCAATAACTTGGAGATTTTTTTTATTTTTAATTTTTTAAATTACTTAATTAAAGGAGTAAACTTAAGTTGTCAGTTCAAGAAATTTATGAAGTTGGTCAAACTTTTAGTTGCAATATAATTAGCATTTTAAATTGTAGATTATTTGCGAATAATGAAGAAGCATTTATACACTTTCAAGTAAGATTTATTCTTCATGTTCCCTCCAAATGGGATAAAACTTGGAATGTTACAACTCTATAGAGAAAAGTTATTGATTCAACTTGTAACTGTAGATGTCAGAAAAATCTTTCATAATTCATATTTACTTCAAGTTTGAACTTACAATTTGTCTTTAGAAAATTATAGTCCATAAATATCTAGCAACTCAAATAAAGCTCAAATTGTATCATATTTACTTCATAATCTCTTATATAAAACTCTCTTTGCTAATTATCTTGTCTGCACAAATTAGCTTAGCGTGCCCAACTCTAAAGCTAAAAGTTTATAGATTTTGTCTTTAAGTCCATCCCTCATAAGGTAGGAGTAAGTCTAAGCAGACACTACCCTCCCCAGACCCATCAACAAATTCAAATAACAATAATTTAGCTAATAGGATGTATTGGCATGGCAGAAGGATGTACTCTAATTTAGTTAGCAACCAAGTCCAAACACACAACAAATCTACCCCCATAATTTAGAATACAATTAGGACAAAATGTAAACTCCATTACACCGTTGCTAGTTTTTTATATTCCACTTTCAAAAGGATCTACATTAACACTAAGAAGTAAGAACACTAAAAAAGGATGACGATCTTTCTTTAAGCTCCTGCTCCATCAACAAATTCCCCAAAATTAGAAAAATGATGTACTCTAATTTCGATTTCATGGTAAAAAAACTTTATCTCCATTCAGGTAAATGATGTACTCTAATTTCGATTTTTCATGAAAAAAAAATAAACTTTATCTCCATTTTAGGTTTTCACTTTTCTAAATCTCAAATCAAGAAACTATGATAATTGAACAAAGAAAGCAAGAAGAAGCGGCTGCATATGGATGTTTCTATATTTTTCATTTTATTACTAAATCTTGAATTGGGCAAACTTGAATTTTGAATAAAGAATAAAGTTATTGAGATGAACTGAAGGAAAAAAAGAATGAAGAATTGGGTAAACCTGAAGTGTAATCCGCTGTGAAGAGTAAGTAGAGGCCATTTTTGAGAGGTGGACTTGAGGTTGATAGTAAGAAAAGAGAGAAAGGAGATATGGATGTTTCTAGTCTAGTCTAGATATACGTCCTTGAAGAAAGAACATGTGAAAAATACGAAAATACCCTTGGTTTTGTTCTAAATAACAAAGAATAGACCTATGTCCAACTTTGGCTACACAATGTACAATCAAATTATGTTGTGGTCGTTGGTCGTCTTCACATTTCTATAGAATAGAAATATACGTCCTTGAAGAAAGAACATGTGAAAAATACGAAAATACCCTTGGTTTTGTTCTAAATAACAAAGAATAGACCTATGTCCAACTTTGGCTACACAATGTACAATCAAATTATGTTGTGGTCGTTGGTCGTCTTCACATTTCTATATAATAGAAATATTGAAACCTAATTCAAGCATTTTTTTCTTCTACTATTTTGTAAAAAAAAAAAAAAACATACCTCGAGAACAGATTAAGCTTTTTTATAATCCAAGGTTGTTGTGAATCTCTTCTTTCCAAGCTTTTCGACAATCCAAGATTTTTGTGAATCTCGTTTCGACCCGACGAAAGAGCGGTGAGAATAAGAAACAGAGTTGTGTGAGCTGGGAAAGTTGTAGATCTAATTTGCAGATTCAATAAGCTAGGGTTTAGATCAATAAGGGTGACATCAAAGTGGAGATAAATATGGGGCTAGGGTAGTAGGTTACGTTTTACTCCTAAAACGTTATCATGAGTAACGTTTTCTAATTTAACATCGTTAGTCCGTTAGTTTTTAGATCCTGAATTTTTCTGAATAAAATATAGTCTAAAACGTTACTGAAAAATACGTTTATACTAGTTCTGTAAATTTTTAAAAATATATATTATTATGGTGAATTGATTTAAATAATAGCTTATTTTGGTAAAAAATTCAGACAAATTTGCTCTATTTTTCATAGTTGAGTAGCAAATCAAATTTGATCATTCAAAATTTCAACTCTCAATTTGTAAGGAGTTTCTTGAACTAATTCTTTACCTAGCTATGACAAAACTTTCAATTGTGACAAATCCCTATACAAATTTACATGAACCTTTAACTAGTATCACACATAAATACTGTTGTAATTTTAATCATGTATAAATGGTATAATTTTTCACTGAAGGAGTTTCGAATGAACCCCTTGGCCCTTCCTATCTCCGTCCCTGCTCAAACCTTTTTACCAACTGAAAACAGAAAGGAGATGGAAGATATTCTACTTCTCATATTCTCCAAAATTTCAGAAGCAGAGGGTCTGAGGCCTGGGGAATCACTTAGGCATAATGCTGCAAGTGACACCATGGCCTTAGCTTCCTCCAATACGTGATTCCTATCGAGGCGTGGATCTATCATTTCCGCTACCTTAGACACATCGTTCAAAATCGGAGCAGTTTTTGATATTAACCTCTCCCCACTATCTGAGGAAAAGGCCTCAACCCCTGAAATGAGTTCTAAAATAATGACTCCAAAGCTATATATGTCGTTTTTCTTGGAGGCAATGCCGGTCCTCAAGTAGTGAGGATCAGTATATCCTGGAGAACCAAGCATCACTCGATTTTTCGTTGATGGTGAAACTGAAGAAGAAAATCCAATTTTCGCAGACCCAAAATCACAAAGCTTGCAATTGAATTGATCGTCTAGCAATATATTAGAGGACTTGATATCGCTATGCACAATTTGTAAAGGACATTTGTCATGAAGATACTCAATAGCTTGAGCAAGTTGAAATGCTACTGCCATTCGGTTTCTCCATGGAAGAATTGTCATATCTCTGTTTTCGTGGAGTTTGTCCTGTAGAGTACCATTTGAGACATACTCGAACACGAACATGTTTCCAGATTCATCATTTTCACAATGATCAAGAAGTTTAACTATGTTGTCGTGTTTGATTTGAATCAAAATGTCTAATTCTTGCTTGTAGATTCTATTGAGACGCTCGCTGCTGCTGTCCATGATTTTAACAGCTCTGGGAGATGAATCAGGGAAATTAGCTAAATAGACTCTGCTAAATCCACCACAGGCTATTAAATTGGAATTGGAGAAATTCGCGGTGAATTTCTTCAACTCTTCACTTGTATATCTCGTTGCACCAGCAATCATTGTGTTATCTGATTCATCTTCTTTATCACCTTCTGCGAAAACACGGATATCAGCAACTCCAGCGCGCCTTACGTTGTACCCAAAGCACCTAAGGAAAGCCATAATGGACACAAAAAACAAGGGCAGAGCACCAATTCAACGTGTTTGTGCTATGTGAGATGGACGTTGGAATCTCTCGATCCTTAACTAGAAATCTCTGACTTCAAGCCTAAGAAAGGAGAATTTCTTAGTAGAGAGCAACCACTGCAAATCCAAATTAATCAGGCCAAACTACGAAAATCGAATAGTTAAAAAATGGAAACAAAACTCAAAGGCTTGGTGGGATGATGCTTTGAATTAATCTTTTGATTCTTAATCAGAAGTCTCTGACTTCAAGCGAGATTTTTCCCGGCCTACTAGATGCGAATTCAAATTAATCAGCACACTGACAATGAAAATCGGATTGTGTATGATGGACACTCGAGTAGTGAATGATAAAGTTTTTAAGCTTGTGTTTTTAAAAAAATGTTATTGTCAATATTGCTATCCACTGGCCGTGCGTGTGGGATATAAAAAGGGAAAGTGACGGTGGGTGAGTATAAGTATTTTAAGCGCTGAAGCTACTGGGAAAGAAGAATAGAACCCCACACACAAATAAAAAACTTATAAAAATATTAAAAGGGAAAGAGCATGGACTCAACCAAAAAGTTCACCACCCACAGATAAATAAAACATTTCTATAACATAAAGATAACATCGTAAAAGAGAAGAAATTGTACTCCCATGTCCCAATTTAATTGACTAGGGGCGTAGCGAGCTTGGGGTTAAGGAGTTTATTTGAATTTTTTCGATGAAAAATTATACGATTTATGTATGATTAAAATATTTTTCATGTATATATTGTTGATGTGGAACTGTCTAGTTCATTTGTTTACTTCTTCAAATTTTAAACTCTTTTAGTGAAAATCTTAGCTCCGTCATTGTATATGACACAGTTCAGATTTGGAGAGTCAAAGTTCTTTATTTTGATTAAACAATAACAACATACCCAGTGAAAACTTCTTTATTTTGATTGTGATCTTATATATAAAAAGTTTGACAGAGCTAATTTTTTTGTAAGCTTAGTTTTTGCGTATATAATTTATTCTGGTATAAAATTATTAGGCCTTTTCTACTGATGGATGATAAAATCCCTAGTAGTAGCTTCAAAGGTGTGTTGTATTGAGACCTTTTTTGTTAATACAACATCACTCAGATATTTTCGGGGTAATTGCAAGAATTATTTTTTTTTGAAAAATAATTACATATTTAGAAACTACATAAAAATACTATAAGTCCAATAATAATAATAAAAAATAAAACATTCAAATTATATAAGAATAAATTGCAGTAATTTTTTTTTGTTTGACTCTCTCGAAATCTGATTTATGTCATATAAATAGAGACATAGAGTGTACTCCTACTAATCATTGCTTGTAACAACGTAGTAGGAAAATGAATAGTTTAATTAAATGTGTCAAAGTTTAAATATCATATTCATGATGAAGTGGAACCTAGAAAAGCAAGAGTTGTACTCTTAAATCCTAATGTTATCATCCCATTACACGGTGGTTTCGTCAAAACATGAAATTTAAAATGTTCATTAGACTTTACAATTTTATTAAATATAAGGTAAACATAAGCTAAAAAGGAACATGAATAAAATACCACAATCTACTTTATACCAAACCATTTGTTTTGTACCCTACCTACAACAAGTCATGTCAAATGTCAAATAAGCATGTTTTACATATAGAAAATGACTAATTATTTTTGAATGGTTGATTAAAGAACACAGACAAACTGAGACCTTTCATAGAAAGTGATAGTGAAAGCAAAATAAAATACCGTCGGTTGGTCAAAATTTATTTCAATTTTTCATGTTTGATTGGTCAAATTTTTGGAAAAAAAAAATTCTTAGGAAAAACAAGTTTTTAAAAAAGTAATAGTACTTTTAAGTTCCTCAAAATAATCTTTTTTTTAAAAAAATTAATTATTATATTTTCACATTTAAAGATTAATGATTTTACAGCTTATTTAAGATTTATTTATTGAAATGATGTTCAAATATTTTTTATCTATCGACTTTGAGTATTACTTAAATAAATTGGAGTACATATGATAGTATATGGATCAAAAAAAAATTCAAATAATTTTTGTATTGTTGATTGAATGAGCTAAAAAGAGAAAATATGGAGATGACAATAATAAGGACAAGAAATTGGTGAAAAAATCCTCTTATCTTTGGCAACCAAATAAGAATCCTAAATAAACTCCTATAATTAATTTAGAGTTCAAGTTACCATATAATACTCTTTTTTATTATTATTATTATTATTATTATTATTATTATTATTATTATTATTATTTAAATATTAATAATAAGTGAATATATTAAGAGAATAAGTATTTCTAAAAATGAACTGAATGTGTATTAGATATTGAATAGTATTTAACAAAAGGTAAATTATCTCTTTGTTTTCTTGAACAAATATTGTTGGACATCTTTTTTTAGTATAACTGACAAGTAAAAATGAACGGAGTGAGTACTCATTTCTTTCTTCGAGACATTTAATTACTACAAGTTAATAAAAACACTCCTTATTTATTAGGAATGATCAATTTCTTAAAAAGGTATGCTCAAATTAAATACATCACTTATTTAAAAATGAAGAAAATAGTACACAATTTTCTAGATAATTGTTGCACTATATATAAAGTGTACTTGGGAAAATATTTCTAATCTTTTCAGGTTGAGTGGTAAAATTTTCTGAAGAACACTTTCTCTAAAAACTAAACTTCTTAAAATAGAAAAAGTTTAAAAAAAAAAAAACAGGTTTCATCTATAACATTTAATATTAATTATCTCATTCCCATCCTCAACACACACCATCTCCACTCCAACCCCCACACTCCTACACCCATGGTGTTTAATTTGAATACATTATATACAAATATTTATTATTTATTTATCAAAAATAATATATAAGAAAATTATTTATTTTCTGAAAACTATTTTCCACCAAATACACCCTAAATCTATATAGGTCACAAAAGTTATAGGGAGGTAGAAGATGAGAAGTTTCTTGTGGTCAACTTAGTCTTACTCTTTGATCTTATGCCAACCCACAAGGGGCCCCTCTTTTATTTCCTCGTGTGTATGGGCATTTAGGTTCGTAGTATCTAATATTGGTTTATGGATTTTGTTTTTTAAATTTGTTTGGTGCAAATATAATAATTATTTTTCTTCAATTTTTTTTTTCCTTATCTTTTGATTTTTTGTTTTCTAATTTTCATGATTATGGCACCAAACAAATCAAAAAGGGACTCACCGAATTTCTCTGACAAACATATCTTGCACGATATGTTGGATTAGGTGTTGCATTGTACAAGTGATGGAAAAATTATGAGAACGTAATTAAATAATAAAAATATCTTTTCTTTCATCGCATGAGTTTTTAAAATGATATGATCACACATTTCAATATGATATTAAAGTGGATATATGTTTTGAGATTGAATCTCACTGCCCAAGTCTTGGTCATTATTAAAAAAAGAAGAAGAATTTTCTCGTGTTTGGTTCATGAAAAAAAACAATTAAGCCTACATGCGAGGGGCCGGCATGTTGAGAATACAATTAAATAATAAAAATGTATTTTCTCTAACGTCTTAAGCTTTTAGACAAGATGGTCACGAAATAATTATATCCTTCAACATTATGCAAGCTAATTGTACTAACATGCTAAGTTGCGCGAAGTCTTTACGTACTTTTGATGCCGCAGTCATTTTGAATTCTCTAAAAATATTGATATTTTAAAAATAGCTCCGACAAATTAGTCAAAGTTGCGATAAATTAGTCAAACTATGTGTAAGTAGTATCGCAATAAAAAGAGATAATAAATCAAAACAACTTAAGCAAATGCGTCCACAATAGAAAATATGAGTGTTAAGCCGATTATGGCACTATGTGATTTGACCATTAAATTGCCGTAAACAGTGTGCTTTCTCCACCCAACTACTATAGTAGCAATAATCAATTAAAACGAGAATAAGTAAAGGCTGATTAAGAATTTCAAATCTACTAATTAGCCCAAAAAAATTGGCCATATGGTCCATTGCTAATTCTTTATACGATGCATACTCCATAACATGTAGACCAATATAATACATAAATATGTCTTTTAATATGATCTCATTTCACATTTATGTCCTTCAATTTTACGTGTGCATAAGTAGCCACTTAACTTGAATAAAATTGAACAAATAGACATATATGTCTTACGTGACATCCTACATGACATTTGTGCCCTACGTGATGTCCTATGTGTACTATGTCATTTAGCACTCATGTGCCTACTTGTTTAACTTTATATAAGTTTAAGTGTCTACTTGTGTATGCCCAAAGTTGAAGGACATTTATGTAAAATGAGATCAAATTTAAGGGCTTATTTATATATGGCACCTTGTTTGAATAATCGCTCAATAAGTAATTTTTATTTAAAAAGTCACATTTCTTCTTAATTTCATTTTTCTAATAAAGTAAGTGATTTTTGAGATAATAACTAGTATTTATTGAGTGATCATTTGAGAAATCAATTTAAATTTGATCATATAACTTTTTTTCCAAGCAACTCACACAACTATTTCATTATTTATCAGACTTACAATTAAAATTAAACTAGTAAACTTAGCCGCGCTTCGCGCGGTTGTCAGTAACAGCTTTTTAAAAATGATGATCAATTTTTTACTTTTTACTTCATAATTCTTCTTTTAAAAAAAAAATTAAAATATAATTTTGTATTCATATAAATTATAATTTGAGATCAAGACCTTGTTGTTTGCTAGTAATAACTCATACATATATCAAACGATAAATAATTTAAGCATCAATTATTTTAATAATAATATTCACCTTTACACTTTGATGTTTTTATTATTTAGTTATTTGTTAACCATTTTAGTTATATGAATATAATGACGTCAGACATGAATGAGTATTTTTTTTTATCGTACATCATTTTAAAAAGAAAGGCACAATCTTTCCAAGATAATGGGAGGAACAAAAAAATTAAAATATAAAAGACTTGATTCACAATTAAATTTTAGGAAAATGACATAATAAGATGAAGGTCTACTAAAATAAAACTAAATGACAAACATTTATAAATACATAAAAAAATTTATCTTTGTCATGTCTAATTGAGTTCCTTGAAACATCATCTAAAAGCTCAAATTAACTCATTGAAAACACTTAGGACAGGAAATATGGGAATAATATAAATTTAAACACTTCTAACATTTAAATAAAATAAATTAATTTATTTTTCATTTTGCCCTTAAAATTAATTTTTCAGAAAAAAATATTCTTGTTTATGATTTCTTAAAGAATTTGTAAAAGAGAAATGTGACAACTAATATGGGATGAATAAAATAAACAATATCAACAAAAAGATTATTAGACAACTCACCTTAGATATTTTTATTAAAATGAAGGAAATGAAAGGAAAAAACAAAACAAAATGAAGAGCATCATATATTAAAAATATAATTGAAAATGAACCTTTGTATAAATTTGATTATAAAATATTTAAAACAATTTCATATAAATAACAGGCTAAATAATTTTTTGTATTTATCTAAATTATGCAATATTTTATTTTTGTGCAAACCTTGTCAAATTAAATGTTATAGTGAACCACAGTTAATATCATTTTTGTATTTTTACAGCTAATTAACCACTATCTTAATTACAATAATATTCTTGGTACCATATTTCATAATTAAACATAAACATATATGAAATTGATAAATTAAGAATTGAATGACATGAAATGAATAATTGAACAATTTAAATAAATAAAAAAGGCATACTAATAGAAAAGAAAATAAGGTAAACAATACATACTTCACCCAATTGATTTCGCTTGACAAATAACTTTAGTCTTCGTTAGATTCACAAATTTTCAAAACAATAAAATTCACGACTAAAAATTCTAGTTGCCACTAATATTGTGCAAAAATTGTGTTTCAACATAAATTTGACAAAAATATTTCAGTTGATTTTGCTTTTATGACTATTTTAATTTTTGTTTCATTCTTTTTCTCTAACACAATTTTTTACTCTCAAAATGGATGAAAAGGCAAATAAAAAGAAGAGCAATTTCACGAAATATTGAATGTCTTACTTTATCAAAACTGATGTTAATAGAGAAAAAAAAAAAGAACAATCAAGAAAATCAATCACCTCTATTTCAAAATTATGCAACTATACATCTAGTCAAGAAATCACTAAGAAAAAGAGGAAAACGTTTACCAAATGTCGATAGTTAATCTCTTATTCTATCAAACACCCGATGTTAGAAGAAGAAAAAAAGAACAATCAAGAAAACAAATCACTTCTATTTCATAATCATGCAAATAACAAATAATTTTAAAAATCATATAAATAATACTCAACAAATTATCAAATTGTAAGGCTAAACATATAGTCAAGAAATCATTAAGAAAAAAGAGGGAAATGTTTACCAAATGTCAATAGTTGATATTTTATACTGTCAAATACCTGATGTTAGAAAAAGTAAAAAAACAATAAAAAAAATCTATCACTTCTATATTTCATAATTATGCAAATAACATATGATTAAAAAAAATTATATAAATAACACTCCACCAATTACCAAATTGTAAGACTCAAAATTCAAGCATTCAAAAATAGTAGCAAGTAGGATGCTTGAAAGATATTCATTGGTTGTGATGTGAAAAAAATAGTGATTGTAGCTATTTATCATTTATTTTCTTGGGTTAAATTTGCAGAAAAATAAATACACAATAATTACTTATCATTATTGATTATTATGCCTGTTCATATTCTTCTTAAATTCTCCATTTAACTACAGTATGTCATATCATATATAAATTATTTATTCTCTTCAATTATCCATTTTAATTTCATGTTGACCCTTAGTCTTCATCCGTTAATTGTTACAATATTATATAGGAAAATTTAATTTTAATTATTAAGGCAAATTAAAATGAATCAAATTAGCGGAATGATTTTAGAGAAAAATGAGAAGAGGGAAATTTTTTAAAAGGAGAAATTTTTTTAGGTCATAGAGAGGTGTCATATCACCTTATATATATTTAATTTTATATTATATATAGATATAGATTAAGTAAAAAATTGAAAAGTGTAATTTATGGATAATTATTCATTGTAAAAAGTTAAATAATAAAGAGGAAAATATTTAAAATATGTTGTCATTTTATAATTAAAATAAGGTAAAAAGAGAGAGAGAATAAATAAATAAATTATTAAGAGTAGAAATTAGAGAGATGTGAGTTGTGAATAATTACTAGGCATGTGAGGAGTCTTTATGGTAAATGTTCATCAATTAATAAAATATTTATTTGTAATAAATTAAAAAAATCACTTTTACAATAAAATAATTAAAAAAGAGAGAGAAAAAATAAATAAACTATTAAGAGTAGAAATTAGAGAGGCGTGAGTTATGAATAATTACTTGGCATGTGAGGAGTCTTTATTGTAAATATTAATCAATTAATAAAATATTTATTAGTAATAAATTAAAAAAATCACTTTACAATAAAATAATTAATTTAAATAAGAAAAACGAAAAAGGGCCTAAAATATCCTTTAACTATGTGAATTAGTATAAAATTACCTTTCTTTTACCTTTCGGGCCTAAAATGCCCTTAATGTCAACCTTTTGGCTCTATTTTGCCCTTATCTTAACAGTCTAAATTCATTAATGACGTGTCACGATATTATTAGCTACTCAAATAATTAATTTAACTAATTTAAAAACCCATATACCCACGCAAAAAAGCCCCACCCGTCTTTAACCCAAATCTTTTAACCCAACTTTCATCATCTTCTTCTTTTTCGTTGTCTTCTTCTTCGTTGTCGTCATCCCTTTCTCCTCTTCTTTTTTTGATAACAACTAATTTATTTAATCATTTGAAGCTTTGAATGCGATAAGGTATTGAGTGCCGATCATAGACTGCTGAATTGAGTGAATTCCCCATCAAATCCAGCCATCAGAAGAAGGCAGAGGAGCAACGAAAGCAATTGAAAGTGTCGAATTTGTTGAATTGTAAGTCCGGTGATGAGACGATTTAGGAGAAGGGAGATCGGTGCATTCGGCGAAGTGAGTATTAACGGAGATCGGCGTCGGAGAAGACGAGCAATCGTTTGATATTGCAAGGGAATTTGGAGAAATGCGATGGGGAAGATGAAATGAAGATGGAGAAGAGAGGCCATTTTTGCAGTTCCTCATCTTCTTGTTGTCATCATTCTCTTCTTGATTTTCTTGTTTCTCATCATTTTCTCCGTCTTCATCGCCTTCATCTCCTCCTAATTCTTGATTTCCACTTTCATTTTGTTCAAAATTTTGATGATTCGCGTTATCTCGATCCTCCATTCTGTCTCTCTTCTTCTTCGTTGCCATTTTCATCATCTTGGAGTTTTCTTTTTCGTTCTTCCTCTGTTTTTTCCTCTTTTTCGTACCTCCATTTTCAGGAACTGATTTCCTGAAGCTACATTTTTTCTAATTCTTTTTTTGCAGAGAAAATCCAAGATGGGTTGTTTAAAACGGGTGGGCCTCTTGTGGGTGGGTATTTGAGTTTTTTAATTAGTTAAATTAATTATTAGGATACCCAATAAAATCGTGACACATCATTAATGAATTTGGGTTGTTAAAGATAAGGGCAAAATAAAGCCCAAAGGTTGACATTAAGGGCATTTTAGGTCCGAAAGATTATAGAAGGGTAATTTTGTACCAATTCGCATAGTTAAGGGGTATTTTAGGCCCTTTTTCGTAAGAAAAAATAAATAGAAAAGAGATAAAAGTAAATGGACAGCATTTTTCGGTGCGGAACTGGTAGTTAGTGAATTTGTAGAAGTGATAGTGTTAGGTGGTAGTGTGGTAGGTGAGTAATTTATTTTAAAGATTTTATTATAATTTTTTGGTGTTGAATTCATGGTAAAATGTAATAATATTTATTGTAATATTCTTCCGATAGTTATTTTAATCTGAATATTTCTTTAATATTATTTATGATATATTCTAGATATAACATATCTTGGGTTTCTTGGTACATATATAAATTTCTTTCCATTAATTGTTCTAATAGTTTTATATCTTTCATAGATTCTATCCAATATTGTAAATATTCGTAGTTCATTTTAATCTGAATTTATTTCTAAATCGTACCATTCTATTCTTTCAGAGTCTAAATCATGTAGGTCTATTTCATACCATTATTGATTTAATATATCTTCTGATTCGTTATCATTAAATATTTTTTTCCATATAATTCTTCTTAATTCACTTATTTTTATATCTTTAAGTATATATAAGATTAAGGTTTCATAATTTTTTATCATTTTATCATGCAAGTATGTAGTCATGTTCTTTATCATGCAGGGTTTTTATTTCAAATTATTCCTTCCTATCATATTCATAATTGATTAAATTCATATTAGATCATTATGAACTAGATTATCTTTATCATGTTTTCCTGTCACTACTAGTATCGTACTTTAGCGGACACTTCCTTCTTATCAGCGCCTCAACTTTGTTTACTCCCCTAAACGGTTTTCCTCACCTACTGGTTTCAACATTAAGATGACATAGTATAGAAGTTTTCTATCTATTTCCAGTGTGCTAATAAACTAGAAATCATGATTCAAATAATTCTAATACATAATAACTAACATAAATTTATTCAATCATATATATGATATTCAGGAATATATGAAATTAGTTCTGCATATTTATTGAACAACATACCTTTGCCTCTTGCTTAGCCATGCTATCTGAAATATCTGACTGGATTTCAGATTTTTCCATTAGTATTTTAAATATTTATCTTAGTTGGGAAAGTTTTTTCTGAAAGAGAGAATTTTTATTTTGGCCTTGCCCCCTTACAATGTTTACTACTAAGTCTATATATAGGCGTACAAATTTACTATTCTAAATACTTATCCTAATTATATCTGTCTACTACTATTTACTACTATTCATGAATAGTTCTTATTTTGTCTACAACTATTCTCTTTACGATTTATTTGCACATATTAATAATGTACACTATCTACCACATACAGTTGTCATTTTTTATGACACACACACCAAACTATTATGACTTTTTACATCTTATCTATATACCTATTTGACAACTTTGCCAAATTGTTTGGCAACTTTGCCAACTATTTTACATTATTTTATTTACATAACTTTTTTCGTTCTTATCTTCTCCTTCTTATTTTCTTCTTTGTTAATTATTCCAGTTGGACATCTGGAATTATATTATCTTCTCCGTTGCACTTTGAACATATATGATCAGGATATTTGTGTCCAATTAATTTATAATATCTGGTCAATAATTCTTTTGAAATAAATCTTGTCTTCAAAGCTCTCGTTGTAGGTTGTTCTTCTTGCTTAAGTAATGACAAAATCCATCGCTGGACTTCATCCATATCTGCTTTCATTAGCTCCCTTGAATTGGAATATATCATTAATTGATCTCTTGAGTAATAACTCCATATAGCATTTCCGTTTAAATAATTATTTGCTAACTCTTGTATAATAGTTGATATACCAATTATTCTTTTGTTGGCATAAAAACTTGGTATCTTTATTTTGCATATCTCTTCTTGTTGTCCGATGTCCTCGGGTATAATCATATCTTTAGTTAGTCCTATCTTGATAACCTGTATTGGAGGTTTTATTTCCTTGTATAATATCTCCACTGGTGCTGTATAGAATTTTATATAAAATAAATTTCCTTTCGTAACTCTTTTGTATGTGACGAATGCCTTATGTAGTTCTGATATTCCACTAACTTCTTCTCCGTCATATGTGTATACGGTATTTAACAGTCCGTAGTTATAACATGTTCTTACTAGGTTAGCGTTAGTTTTTGGTCATGCAATTAACTTGTTATGTCCTTGTAATTTTTGTGTTAAATAATCTTGATTTGGTTCTTTTGTGGTTGATATGGGATTGCGGTTTAAATAAGTTTGGATTTTGTGTATATTTTTGATGTAGGTTCGTGTGATATAGTTATATGTCTTTTTCTCATTTTGGTTTTGCAAACTATCTGCGTATGTAGATGTTTGTGGTTCTATGAACATGTGTCTAGGTGTCCTTTGGGTAAATGGTTTTTCGAATAGCTGGTTTAAATTCGCATTTTTATGTTGTTTATCTCTAACTTGTTTGCTTGTACCTGCAGCTGTATTTAAACAAACCTTATGGGTTTTAAGGAGTTTCCCATCGTCTCCTTTTAGCTCTGAATTTTTTTCGTCTTCTGATTGACGTAGCTCCGCATTTTTATAGTCATGCTGCTGACTAGCTTTAGACTTCGATTGTCTTCATTAGTCTTTAGCTTTTGTATCTCGTTGTCCATATTATTCACTTTTGTACAAAGTGTAGTAATGGCTTTGAGTATCTTTTCAATTGTATCTTCTTCCTCGTCTCCCGCCCGAGTAGCTTTGTCTTGATAAGTAATCCGCAATAACATTCTTATCGGTTTTTATTACTTCAATTGTAAATGTGAAATTTAATATATTTAATACCAATCTCCTTATTTCTTTTGTTGTTACCGAATCTTGTATTTTTCTTGTTAGCCACCATTTTACTTGTGTATTATCTGTTCTTATAATAAATTTGTTATATACAATATATGGTTCAAATGATAATAAACACTTATATACTGAATATAATTTTTTTCTATTTATTTCCCATTTTATTTCCGTATTATTAAATGTTCCTGAATAATACCTGCAATGATGTTCTATCGTAATGTCATCATATCTGTATTTTAATATTCCTCCATAACTTTTTTCACTCGCATCTGATTCTATTATATAAGTAAATTTTTTGTTTTCATCTGGAAAGTATAGTTTAAGTAAGTTTTTACATAATAATTTTACCTTTTGTATTTGTATTTGGTCTTTTTATCAAACCGATATTCTATATCTTTCTTTAATTTTTGTTGTAATGGTTTTAAATTCTCTGCTAATTTTGGTATGTATTCTCTTACTTGATTCACTAGACCTAAGAATGATTGTAATTTCTTTTTTTGTGTCTAGTTGTTCATTTGAGTTAATTATTTTTGGTACTATATGTGTTTGTATTTTTATTCCATTTTTATCAATTTGTATTCCTAAGAATTCTATTTGATTTTTCATTATGTCGGCTTTCTTTTTACTTAGGCTTATGCCTGAATATTCTATAATATGTATGAATTTTTCTAATAATCTTACGTGATCATCTTGGGTTTTAGAATATAACAATATATCATCAATATATACTACACAATTTTCTAATTGTTTAAAATAGTTATCCATAAAGTGTTGGTATCTACCTGGTGCATTTTTATATCCAAACGGTAATACATTCCATTCGTAAAATCCTTGTGGTACAGTGAATGCTGTTAGTTTTTTAGATTCCTCTTCTAGTTTTAAGTGATAAAATCTTGATTTACAATCAAATTTGCTAAAATAATTATATTCTTGTATTTGTCTTATCTTTAGTATTTTATTTGGTATCGGATAATTATATGTCTTAATTTTTGCATTTAAATTTCTATAATCAATAACCATTCTACTTTTTCCTCTTTTTTGTTCACTATGTTTATTTATGATAAATGCCGGGCTTGTGTGCTTACTATTACTTTCTTGTATATACCCTTTTTCTAGTATTTCATTTATATGTATCTTAAATTCGGTTAAATCATTAAAGTTATACTTTAATGGTTTTTGGGTTATTATACTATTATTGTCAATTAACTCAATTTTTACTTTTGTTTTATGTTTTTCCCATCCTTGTAAAGGATCCTCACTATATAATAATTCTAACTTATCTTGGATTATTTTTACTTTATCTATGGAGAATATAATTAATTCTATTTTAGGGTCTTCTTCTTTTATATTTTCTAATTTTTGTGTAATTTTTTCGCTTCCTTTTATCCATTCTGTTGTTTTTTGTTTTCTATTATTTACTCTTTTTGCTCCTATTTTTTGTTTACACAGTGTTGTGAACCACCAGTGTGTTTTTGTTATTATATGTGGGTATAATTTTTCTAAAAATGGCATCCCTAATAGCATATCTTTTGTAGTTAATTCAAAGTTATATATTTCTTCTATAGTTAATATCTTATCCATATTTGTATTTTTATATTTTTCGCCTTATATGCAATCATGCTCCCTTCATTATTAAATTCTGTTACTACTATCGGTGTTTTTAATTTTTCCCACTTATCTTCTGGTAAACAATTGTATTTACATATATTAGCTTCTACTCCCGTATCTATCATTGGTGTATAATATCTGTTGTAATATCCTTCTATTATTATCTTTGCAAGTATATATATTTTCATATTTTTATCATACTAAAGTCCTTTTTATTATTACTTTTTTATTTTCATAATTTATTGTTAACTGTTTTTCTTCTAGATTATATGTTTTTACTTGTTCTAGCCATTTTATTCCTAAAGTGATGTTTTCATCTCCTTGATATATTTTAAACTTTATTATTATTGATATTCCTCCAATAATTATTTCCTTTTCCATAGTTTCTGCGGTATATGTTAATACTTTTGGTAGTTCGGGGCACAATTGTTCAGTAGTTATTATTTCATCTTTCGTTACTAATTCTCTTGTAATATAATTTTCTTCTAATCCTGTATTTATTAATATTAAATATTTTCGTTGTTCCATTATTCCCGTTATGTAGTAATGGTGTGGTTTTATTTCTTCTTCCATTGATTTTTGTGGGATTTTATCTATTCTTTTTGAGGTACTCATTTTTGATGATATTTGGGGTATCTCATTGTTTATTCTTTTTGATGTACTTAGTCTTTTCTTTACTATTTCTAAATTTTCTTCTATATCAATTTTGTTATAACTATAATCATTATTATCTATGACTGTAACTATTCTTTCAAAGAGATCTTCTATTTTTATTTTATCTATTTTATTTTTTGTTGTTATTTTATGTTTTGTTGTTAGAACATATAAGTTTTTACATCTAGCTGTAAATATTTTACTTCTCGGGGCTAGTTCTATTCCTGACATTTTCCAATATAATACTAATGATTTATCTATATTTCTGTCATTTACTGCTACTGAGTAGTTAACACTTATTATAAATTTAAATTTTTGGTATATGAGGTTACCTTTTACTGCGCTTATTATACTTTTTTTATAGGTTGTATGATTCTATCATCTGCTAAGTATATTTCTATGAGTGTATCTATTCCTTCTCTAAAACATGCTTTTATTAATATTTCCGTTCCTCCTAAATGTACATATTTAATTGGATTTTTAGCCTTAATATCTTGTATTTCTTTATTTTTACTAATATTTTTTCCATTTTTATTTCTTCATTATGCTTTTCACATAGTTCCATAAACCATCGTTGCAAGAATTTCATTCTAGCTCCTAAGGTATCTGTTAATTCTGCCTCATTCCAACTTTTTATTATTTTTGAACTAAAAGGTTCCGGTAATTTTGTAAAATATAATTTTCTTATTTCTTTATTTTCTTCCGTGTTATATGTTCCTTTATAATAGTATTCTCTAAATGCACATGTATATTCATCTATGTAACACATATTACATATTGCTAGTTTTGTCATAAAATTCCAATTTATGATTTTTTCTTTATTTTGTTCTTCTACTTCTGTTGTCATACTGCTAAATTCATTTCTTATAGCTACTTCATATTTATATAATATTTCCATAGTTGTAGTAGCTAATTCGCCATTAGATTTTTTATTACTTCTTAGAGTTTTTAAACTTTCATCTGATAAATTTTGTAGCCATAATTTTACTGTTCCTATAAGCGTTCTTTCTATATATCCTGGTGTCTCTGCTATTGCTATTTTGTTATCTATTAATTGTTTTGATATATATCTTATCCATAATTGAATTATTTTATTTATATCTGCTACACAGTCTAAATCTAAAAAATCATGTCGTTCAGCTATTGGTTTAGGTATCCATTTTTTATTTAATTTTTTATTCCATATAGGTTTTTCTCTATCATTTTGTTCATAGTTTTTATTATAATATTTTTGATTAAATTTTTTTGATGTTTTTACTTCTGATGTACTAGGTTTTTCGTCCATGTCTATGTCACCTGTATTTACTTCTAAATTCTTTGTATTATCTATGTTTTCTAAAAGTTCCGTATATGTTTCGCTTGTTTTCGAATGTTGTTCTATATCATCGTCGTTTATTTTATCAACTGTTATTTCGGGTAGATTATTTTGGTTATTTTCTTCTTTTTCTTCTAACTCTTCTAATTCATTTTCTAATTGCAATTTTTCTTTAAATTTAATTATCTCATTTGCTAATTTTGTTTTTTGTTCTTTTTCTTTTTGTTTGATTTCATACATTTCTTTTAATATTGCTAGCTCTTTTTCTAACTCTATTATTTTAGTATTTTTTACTTCTTCTAATTGTTATACTTCTTTTTTTGCTTGTTGTTTTATTTTTTCAATTTTCGTTTTTCTATCTATTTCTTCATTTTCTTTTGTTATTCTTACCATTGCAGTTAAACTATCTTTTAGTTTTGCCGTTTCTTTTTCTAACATTAAGCTTATATTATCACCTATTTTCTTATATCTTCTTCCTAGATTAGAAAATATTATTTTTATTTTTAATCCGTCATAGTTTTCATCTATTGCGTATTCTTCCTTATTCATTTATAGATCGTGTTGAAATTTATATTCTAAGTTATTTATTTGTATTTCTAGATAGAAAATAGTTTTTCTTTGTGCTATTATAGATTTGTGACAAATTCCTGCAAATATGTTACTGTTGAGTCTATTTTTTCTATGTGCTAATTCTTGTCTTTTTGCTATAATTATTTCATTAAGTTTTTGTCTATATTAGTTATTCTCGTTATTCATTGTAATTTTAAGTATTGAATATATTTATATTCTACTTTAGATATATTATCTATTAAGTAATTTAATTTTTCGTTATCAATTTTTGTGATATTAAGTTGTTTATACTTCGGATATAATTTGTTTAATTTTCTTCTTATTTTTCTTAACTTTTTACTAATACGGTTCTTCTTATATTTCTCGACATCCAGAGGTGCCATATACCTACTCTATGTTTCTCCTTTATATTATATATAGATATAGATTCTACCGTTACTTATAATATCACTGAATACGACTTATTTAGCTTCTTCATCACGAGGTATGATGAAACCAAACAACACAATTAATAAGATTTGTTTATTTACAAAATTAAATGAGAAAGACAAAAGTGAAACTTCCAAGGAAAAACATTGGGTATTATTTTAGAAAGAGAAAATGTTCAAAAATGCCTTTAAAAATATTTTAGTACCTAATACATTCTTACCAAGTTTTAATTATATTATTTCTTCTTAATTAAAAATATTTTAGTACCTAATAATTTATTTTATTTTATTATGGCTATATATAATACATCAATTACTTCGAGGAGAGTGATGACCTAAAAAAATAAATGACTCAACCCACCGGCGGCCACCCTTTTCTGGTGGCTGGTTTACAAGCATCTACGTCAAAATTTCCACCTTTACCTTCAAACTGCTCCAATGCTACTAAATTGCTAAATCCTAGTCTTCCCAAAGAGATCTCATTTGCAGAGTCTCTTAAACAATTGGCTCAACAAAGTCATGACAGTCTTAGAAGAGATATTACCATGGTTGGGGGGTATCCCACAAATCAAATGGACGGAAGAAGAGGTAAATATGATGAATCAAATTGAAGAGCTTCAATTCGCAGTGACGATAGGCAAATTTACACACGATTGGAGTGATTTAGAAGAATTACGGAGGATAATTCCTCAACAATGTGATGTTAAGGGTAACTGTCAAATTGGCCTATTGCGTACTAAACATATCCTCATCCGTTTGACAAAACATGAGGACTTTGTTAATATGATTTCAAAGGGAGCTTTCTATATCAAATGCAAAGACGGGTGCTCTTACCTAATGTGCACATTGATATATGATTCTAGGTTTAAGGTTAACGAAGAAACCTCGATGGCTATGGTGTGGATCTCTTTCCCTAACCTATTGCCAGGGGTGGCTCTAAAGACTTGGCCAGTGAAGCCATTGCCTTATGCCTCAAAAATTTGAAGGCCCCAAATTTCTTTAAATTAATTTTTATTACTATAATAATATAATTTATATAAATAAAATTGTTATTGTGTATATATAAATAAAATTGTTGTTGTATATTTTTTATTATTATTTGTTTGAGAGTATTTTTTACCAATAAGTTCATAAATTCTCGTAATCTTTTCATTCATTATTTGATATATTTGTTTTAACTTCCAATTTTAAATGTTATCCTTTTTATATAGGAACTAAGTTAATATATTGATAACATAATTAATTTTTTTTTCAATCTTTTCTTAAACTGCGTGAACACAAAAACATTCATGCACAAGTTTCCTTTTCGTTTTATTTAATATATTATATGAAAATTTTATAATTTATTTTAGATATTCACCAATGAGTGCTATTTAATGGAATGAATTATATCATTTAAAAAGAATTATATCATTTAAATTGATTAGAAATTTGATAAGAAGGTGTATATATTTTTGTTACCATCCATGCTCAAAACTTCAACTATTAGGTTGTGTATGTTCTTTTCTTTTTCCTATTTGTGATGATAGCCAAATTAAAATTTCAATTTGAGTTTTGAAGCTTAACATCGATAATCCATCACTTTATTTTTTGTACTCTTCTTCCTTTTTTTTTTTGTGTGTGAAATTTGTTATTTTTTGTCTTTAATGAGTAATCTGTCGTGTAGAAAATAATTTTCCTTGTTAGTTTATAAATTTTATAAAATAAATTTAAGGGCCTCTTGATATGATTTTGCCTTAGGTCACGAGATCTAATGAGCCGGCCCTGCCTATTGCCCACTTTCTTTGTTAAAGAATATCTGTTTTCTTTGGGTGTTGTTGTGGGTAAACCAATACAAATTAATCAGGCCACTATCAATAAATCTAGGCCGACTTGTGCTCGTGTGAAGGTGATAGTGGATTTGAGAAAGGATTTCCCTAAGGTTATTAAGATGAATATAGAGAATGAAACTACTGGAGAAGTGAGGTCTAACATGGTTGCTATTAAATACGACTATGTTCCTAAATATTGTTTTGATTGCAAAATGCAAGGGCATAGTAATGAAGAATGCAGAATGCGCAAGATGCCACAACATAGAGATGGAGAAAATTTTCAATATAATAGGGGTGTTGGTACTAAAAGTTCAGATCCTCCACCAGTTCCCTCCAAACTCCTTAATGTGCATGTAATTCAAAAGGGTAAAGCTAGAGTCCTATCAAGTGGTAGGGTGGTTGGTGATCCTGGACAATGGGATGTGGTGAAAGACTTAAGACCTCCTAAATATCAGTTACATGTAGCAATCAAGAACAAATTTGAAGTTCTTACACAAAATAGAGATGAAGAGAAAAATAAAGAATTTACAAGCAACAAGTGAGCACGAAAATAGTAGCAGTACATAGACTAATAAGGATGCATGAATATTATCAACAAGGGGAATCGTCTAAGTTATCCTATTGGATAGAAAGTTATTATCTAGAAACCCAACAACTTTTGTAAGTCGTGATGTCAAATTTTTTGAAACTATCTTTCCTTTTAGTCAGTTACTCCAACTTCGACCTTACTATCACCTCAGTCCTCTTCTAGCATAATTGACAATTGGTCCTCTCCACCATCTTTTTCTCAACCTAATATCATTCAGAGAGTAGAATCTCAAGAACCCACGATTACAGATGATATTTTTAGCGATCCTATCCAAATGATATTATTTCTAGCAATCCTACTCGGTCTGAAATTATTTCTAGCAATCCTACTCAATCTGAAATTATAACATATGACAATCTTACCAATCCCAATCAACTCATTCAAATTCTGACGTCAACTGAAATCCTTGAAACTGTTCCAGTTACTTCGGATGTTGTGGTTCCTTTATCTCCTCTTTTAAGACAATTTGCTCGTCTAAAAAAAAACTCCTGAATGGCATAAAGACTGCATGTTGCCAACTCAATTCAATCAATCTTCTACCATACCAAGTTCAACATCAGGTACTCGGTATCCTCTCTCTCATAATCTTTCTTACTCTTGCATATTTTCAACACATTGTACTTTTTCAGCTAACATTACAGGTCACACAGAGCCTTCTTCATATGCTGAGGCCATTCTTGATCCAAATTGATAACAAGCCATTAATGCATAATTAGAAGCACTAAAACAAAATAAGACTTGGAGCTTAGTTCCACTCCCTGATGGTCAGAAACCCATTGGATGCAAATGGGACTATAAAATCAAATACAAATTGGATGGAACGATTCAGCGTTATAAGACTCATCTTATCGCAAAGGGATCTACTTATATTGAGGGAATAAACTATTAAGAAACTTTTTCTCCTATAATAAAACTCACAACACTTTGTTGTCTACTTACAATTATTTCTGCTAGAAATTGGTTCACTTATCAATTGGATGTCCAAAAATAATTTTCTTCATGAAGACTTACATGAAGAGGTGTAGATGGAACCTCCACCAGGTCTACACTCACAGGGGAGAACACTGTATGTTGGCTTCACAAATTCTTGTATGGCCTTAAGCAAACATCGAGAAATTGGTTTTCACATTTTTAGAAGCTATTCGTAAAGCTGGTTTTCAACAATCAAAGGCTGATTAATCCCTGTTAACAAAGGCAAAAGGTACATCATTCAAACAATACTTATATATGTTGACGACATACTTCTCATAGGAAATGATCTTCAAGAAATTGAATGCATCAAAAAGTTTCTTCTCAAATGCTTCTGCATTAAAGATCTTGGAGACTTGAAGTACTTTTTAGGGATTAAGTTTTCTCGTTCAAAGAAATGCATCTTTATGTCTTAGAGAAAATATGCAGTAGACATTTTACAAGATTCAAGAATCTTAGGAGCAAGGCCTGAAAAGTTTATAATGGCAAAAAATTTGAAGCTAACTTCTACAGATAGAGTTATACTGAATGATCCAACTTGGCAGATTGATTTATCTCACCATCACAAGGCCTGACATTGTCTATTCCGTTCGAACACTTGGTCAAGTTATGCATGAGCCTATAAAACCTCATTGGGATGCTGTTGTGCGAATTCTCAAATATATCAAGGGTACTCCAGGTCAAGGTTTGTTATTTCCTCCCACAAACAATCTTATTTTAAAGGGCTTTTGTGATTCAGATTGGGGTAATTGTCGAGCCATAAGAAGGTCTGTCACATTATAATGTATTTTTCTTGGAAATTCACTTATCTCATGGAAATCAAAGAAACAATTAGTTGTTTCTAAATCATCAGCAGAGACGAAGTATCAAGTTATGACAAACACTTGTTTAGAACTCACATGGTTCATCAACTATTTACTTCAAGAATTAAGGTCTCACATGTAACTCCTGCAAAATTATTTTGTGACAATCAAGCTGCCTTACATATTGCAGCGAACCCGGTCTTTCATGAGCGAGCAAAACATAGTGAAATAGACTGTCATATAGTTCGAGAAAAATTGCAAGCAAAGATGATAAGTCCTTCATATGTTCCTATGCGCTTTCAATTAGCCGACATCTTTATAAAGGCTTTAGTAAAAGATCAATTTGTGACATTGCACAACAAGTTAATTAGGATTTCATGATATTCACTTTCCAGAGGGGGAATGTTGAGAAATATGTATCATATACATATATTTTGTATATTTAGTTTCCATATTTGTAGATCAAATCCCATTAATTGGGGATCATGATTTCTTACCTGAAGATAGGATAGATTGATTTGTATCAAGTTGTATATATATCAGTCTGTGAATAAAGAAAGATACTTCACCAAAATATATTGTTCTCTCCTTCTCTAAGATAGATAAAGGGGCAATATCTAAAATATTTTATGAATTTTTCACCTCTTTATCAAAATCTATGATGAAGTTGAAATGGATCTACAAATTCAATGGTCAGCTACAACAAGAAGAATGCAAGATTATCAACAGAAAAAAGTGAAAAACATAGGTTCGATTGGTTCTTCACCTTTTATTTAGTTTAGATTGAAGAGGACAACTCGATCACTTTGCTCTTCCCACTATCAGCTTGATGTTTCCAGACTTTCTTTACATTTAATTTCTCTTTTCTCTTTGTTTTCTTATTTTTTGTTTTCCTTCTTTCCTTTTGGGTCTTTGTGACTTGGGCTTGTTCATTTGATGTAAATATGCTCAAGATTTGAGTTAATGATAATAGAGAACATTTTAGAAATAGCAAATATAATAGACATAATAGGGATCTATATTTATAGTTTCAATAATTACGCTTTATAGCTAAATAGTTTTGTTTGTTATTGAGGCTGTGGTTTGTATATTTCTACCTATTTGTATATTAAATATACAAATATGGTAAGTATATACAAATTTTGTATATAGACATTTAGAAATTTTTTAAAACTCCCTCGGTATATTTCACTTGCCAATATACAAACAAAGTAATTTATTATAAATTTTTCATAAATCGTATACAAATAACTAGGGTAAGCATATACAAAATTTTGGATTTATATAATCAGGAACCGAATTATATAAATTCTGGATTTATACAAATCAAGCGAATAACAAGAATTTGAGAAACTGTAGCCGCAAATTACAATTTTCTTAAAAGATAGCTATAATACCTAATATAGGCTAAATGTTTGCTATTTTGCATAATTTTCTCTAATAAAAGAGATTGCCCCTTTGGACTTTTAGTTTTTTTTTTTTTAAAAAAAACTTATCCCTATTCTAATTTTCATAATGTTAGTTATGAGATTTAGAAGTTGTTTGGATTAAGTTAAAAGTTGGTCAAACCTATTTTCAAGTCAATTTTTGACTTTTGGATATGTTTGATAAATATAAAAATAACTTAAAATAAGTCAAAAATGACTTAAAATAAGTTAGGGAGTGTTTGACAAGGTAAAAAATAACTTAAAATAAGTAAAAAACCAAAAATAGATCTCCCCTACTTTTTATATTTTGACTTAAAAGTTATTTCAATTTGACTTTTTTTTTAATTTAAAATTATTTTTTTAAATTAATCCAAATGAGCTCTTTCTAGAGTATGCTATTCGTACCAGAGTAGTTTTTTAGTGTCTTATAATTAATACTTTTTTCCTTCTTTTTAATTAAGGATTTCTTTACATTAAATTTTCTCGAAGCATGAGCTTTGACTTACACCTTTTCTTTGGCTATATATAGTTGGGAACTTTACAAAGGAACAATTACACCTCATTGCAAAACAATGGAAATAAGATTTGTCAACCAAAAAGATTGCATAAAACTTGAAATTTTATGGACAAAACTCATAAAACCATGTTTACCTACTCCCCCTCACCTTCAATGTTACAAGCTCTCGTTTTTCGACCAATTATCTGAGAAAGAACACGTTCCGTTTGTTCTTTTCTATGCTAAAAATAATTTCATCAACAACTCTATCATCAATGAACGACTAGAGCAATCCCTTTCAAAGATATTAACTCATGTTTATCCAGCAGCAGGAAGGTATGACAAAGATGAATGTTCGATTCTTTGTCTTGATCAAGGTGTTTCCTACGCTAAGGCAAAGGTCAATTGCAAGCTTGATAATTTCTTAGAGAAAACACGCAAGGACCTTAGTCTTGCATCTTTATTTTGGCCACATGTAAACAAGAATATAGATAAAACTAATTCAATGGTTTCACCAATTGTAACGGCACAAGTAACCGAGTTTGAATGTGGTGGCCTAGCAGTCTCATTAAGTGGTTCACACCCTGCAATGGATGGTTTCTCAGATTTTAAATTTCTTTTTGAGTGGGCAAAAGTGTGTAAAATGGAAACTCCTGTTGAGAAAATTAATTTTCTAAGCTTCAATTTGGGTAATATTTTCCCGACAAGAGATATATCGAAACTTTTCAAGTCAACCTACACTCCAATTATACACCAAGATATTGTTGTTAAGAGATTTGTCATCCGTGAGGCTGCTATGTCAAGGCTCAGAAAAAAATGCATTGATGAATCAGGTGAAGGTTTGACTTTTCAACCATCAAGGGTTGAAATTATTACAGCACTCCTATGGAGGGCTTTTATCCGCGCTTCGGCAACCATAAATGGGTATGTTAGACCTTCTCTAATGGACTTTCCATTGAATTTGCGTTCTAAAACATCTTTACCACAAGTGCACAACTCTATGGGGAATTTCAGAGTTGATGTTCCGATAAAATTCATGCCAGGGGAGACCAAGATGG
This sequence comes from Solanum commersonii, assembly GCA_029007595.1. Taxonomy (NCBI): domain Eukaryota; kingdom Viridiplantae; phylum Streptophyta; class Magnoliopsida; order Solanales; family Solanaceae; genus Solanum; species Solanum commersonii. The sequence goes on from JAJTWQ010000033.1 coordinate 2,419,293, forward strand.
AATTACACAACTTTATAATATTAATTAGGGATACGGTGAATAAAGTTGTTGCTTCATGTGTCAAAGCTTCACCAGATGAAATAGTGTCAACATTGGTTAATATATATAATGGAAGTGTTAGATCACCAGAGTGGGGAGGTAATGATGAAGTTGACAAAGTTTTATGTTCAAGTATGTGCATGTTCCCTTTACATGATACTGATTTTGGTTTGGGAAAACCGGCCTTACTATTTTTTGGTATGAAAGATATACAAATGTTTTGGTTGCATGATACGGATATTCATTCTGAAGTTGGTGTGCAAGTGGACTTGAAGGAAAGTTACATGCAACTATTTGATCATGACGATGACATCAAAACTCTCATGTTTATACGCGATGCAAATCTTTGATATCAATTTACATTTACATTATGTTTTTGGTACTTGTTTTGTTTGTACTTTTTATTTAGGACCGTTTAGACGTGCAATATGGTGTTTGAAGTTGAAGTTAAAGTTTTATTTGGATATGCAATTTGCAATTTGAATTTCTTAAGTTGTTTTTTCTCTCTCGTAATGTTGACAATCCAACAAGTTCTAGAAACCATCAATTTTTTCCCAATTCTTATACAATCTTACTGAATGAGCAAATCATAGTTTATAATCAAAACATCGGGATATCCTAATAAGTCGCTACATCGATATAATTCACATATTTTCATGTTTCTTTTATCAATAAATGTTTGCGATTACAAATTTTTTAAATATGCATAATTTTATATTGATTCACTAGTTAAATATTACTAGACACTAGTAATTCTTTAATAAATAATCCTTTCGCATGGTACAAATCTTTTCAAGATGAGCTTGAGTCTTTTTTCTTAAAATTTAAAATGATAGATCTTTGATTTTTACATTATATAATTTAGAGCAAACCACATAATCCCACTAGTTTAGGTCCTAATTACTAGGATTCACAATAGTTTTGAATATTACTTCTTATACCATATTTCGTTCTTTGGATACATGCATTTTAACTCAACAGTTACATTCATCCGATGAATTTAAAAGGCGAGATACATGTTTTATTCAATTGAATTCAATGGTTGTAACTGATTTCCTTAATTAAAGGAATAATTGAGAAGTAATTGACTAATCTAACAGATTTTCAGCATCCAAGTGTATCAACTATATCAAATTTCCAAAAATATTGAATTCATAAAATCAGAATAATTGTAAACTTCATCTTCTTGGCAGTAAATCATTTTTATTTCTTTCCTTAATTACATATATCTATATGTAGATATTATAATATATGAAATTTATGTATGTGAGGTGTATCATACATACAATAATAGTGATGCATGTATCTGAGTTTTTTTTTTTTTTAAGAATGATTTACATAGGTACATTTGTATCTATTATACATGATCATGTATCTGATCAATTATATCCTTTAGATACATTTGTATATAAAAATGTATATAACGACAATGTTTACCATGTTGATAAGTTCTTCATTAGATACAAATACACATATATACATAATAGACTTATGAAACTTACTGCATATACAATGAAAATAAAAAGATACATTAACTTGTTTAAATATACCAGATACATCTAATAAAACAAGATTAAAATATTTTGAAACTGAGATATATAACATTAATTTCATATACATATAGAAGAAATCATGTTTAATCTCTCTCCTCATTGTATTTCTATCGTTGTCTACAGTGGAAATGATTAGTTAATAGACTTGAAAATCCATAGAATCCATGGCTTCGATGATAAAGAGTTTGTGAAGTCTTCAACGATGAATGTGAACTATTTGGCGGATCCATTGATCAATTTGGAAAGCTTTCTTTATAATAGTTACTTCAATTCGGTCTCGTTAGAAAGGAACAATACAGAATAAGATTTGGGTTCAGAAGATTTTTATCGGTCATGGTGATATATGTTGAGAAGAAGAGAGTAGATTAGTCATTGTTGGAATGAATTGTATGGTTAAATTCTTGAGTCAGAAAAGAGAAGAGATAATTGAGCGATAAATAAAGGAGGAGGGAATTAACAGAGAGTGGTTGATTTGGAGTGAAAGAATAAATTAAGTACATAATTAATTAATCCTAGTTTTAAGGAATATGGGAATATGATATATCTTCAATAATGTATGGTATAAAATATTAAAAGTTGTAATATATGTAATTTTTGAAAGTAGAGACAATATTAGTATATATGGTAGTTATGCATGTCTAATAAGGTAGTTTAACCTACAATTTATGGGGTCAAATTTTGCATTTAAAAAAATTGAATCACAATTTGAGGTCCCAAATCTTGCTTATTGGAGAATTTGAAAGATCTCAAGTCATATTGTCCAAATGTTGATTGAAATCATAATTTCATATCACATGTCCAAACGCCTACAACCTAGGGGTGTGCAAAACCGATTTAACCAATAAATCGAATCGAAAAAAATACTATTGATTTATTGATATTGGGTTATTGGGCTAGTGGTTTTTAAACACTTTTGCAAAAAATTTTATTGGGTTATTGGTTCGATTTTCGATTTTATGATTTTTGTTAATGGTTAAACCGATAACCCAATAAGACTATATTGTTAATGGTTAAACGATTGTTACTTTCATACTTTTTGTTAATGGTTAAACAATTGTTACTTTCACACTTTTTCCTTTGAATGTGTCTAGTGTCTAAACTTGCAAGAAAAATGATTGTTACTTTTATGATTATTACTTTCATGCCAAATGCTGGAAAAATCATATGGTTCATATGAAAATTTTCTTATCATGTATATAATATATATGAGTATTTTCTTATTGGTTAAACCGAAAACCGAACCGTTAAGTACCATAAACCGATTAACCAAAAATCGATAAGAAATATGTTATTGGTTTGGTTATCGATTTGATGTATTTACAAACCGAAAACCGATAAACCAAACCAATAACACATAAAACCAAACCAAACCGATCGATGAACACCCCTACTACTGCCTACTAATTAGTCTTAAAGATTTCTAACATGCAATGATTAGCTTGTTTGGATGGTTGTTATATGTTGAAGAAAATATATAGTCAAATACCCCCCCCCCCTCCCAACTTATATTCGGATTTCCAACTAAATGCACTTTAACTTCACGATGGTCCTTGTTGGTAGTAGGCACCCAATTTTGTCTCTCTTTTCTTCTAATTTATTTCGTTGAGCTTTTGAATTATTAATAAGTCAAATACTTTATATTTTACTATTATTTTCGTTTATCACTATTGTCACCGTAATTATTATTAGATACTATTATTACTACTATTTTAAATTTTATTATTTTAATGATTATCATCTTTTTATTATCATTTTCACTATTTTAAAATTATATTTTTTACTATCAACATTACTATTATTACTTTTTTGTCGTCTTCTTTAAAATAATGTGTCGTTAATTTATTTCAAGTTTCTTACTTGCTAAACTTTTTTGTACTAGTTACTCCCTCTGTCCCAATTTATGTGACTTACTTTCCTTTTTAGTCAGTCCCAAAAATAATGACACATTTCTATATTAAGTAACAATTTAATTGTAAAATATTTATTTTACCTTTAATGAAATGATTTACAGCCATATAAATTTATATCATTCATTTTGGACCACAAGTTTTAAAAGTCTTCATTTCTTTCTTAAACTCTGTGTCGAGTCAAACTATCTTACATAAAATGAGACGAAGGGAGTACTAAATTAGAATATCAAAAGAATTAATTTAAGAAAAAAAAAGACCATGAAAATTGGGCCTAATTGAATTCCAATTGGACCAAATATTCAGCCCATTTTCGATGTCAAGTTTGCTAAAAAATAGTCCCAAACTTGAAAGCCTTTTCGAAATCATATAATATTTTTTCAAAAGGAAAACCTTTTAACCTATTTGAGAAATTTTGGATTACAAGCAGTATAAGCTCGAAATAGAGCAACAATGGAAGTTTCTAGTGAATGGAAGAAGAGAGGAGAAATTGATATGTGGAGAATGAAGCTTAGCCTTCTTCTATTAATCAGTGTAGTATTTATATACATAAAAAATGGAAAGCATCTAATCTAACTGCACATTGGATTAACTAACTCTGACAGACTAACTACCTAACTACTTGTGTAACTAATTATATGATATTTACAATTACAATATAATGTTTAATACCCCCCCCTCAAATTGGAGTGGAGACAACACTGCCAACTTGTCAAGGATGGAAGAGTGTTTGATTCATGTCAAAGCTTTAGTCAGTATGTCAGCCAGCTGATCATATGTAGCAATATGATGTAAAGAAATGAGTCCTTGCTGTAGAACATGCCTCACTTAATGACAGTCAACTTCGATGTGTTTGGTTCTTTCATGAAAAATAGAATTCCTTGCTATATGTATTGCTGATTGACTGTCACAGAAGATAGAAATAGGTTTGGAAAAAGGGACAGCTAACTCAGTAAGTAACCTACTCAGCCATACCAGTTCCCCTACCAAGTTCCTGAGGGATCTATATTCAGCCTCTGCAGATGACAATGAAATAGTTTCTTATTTCTTTGATTTCCAGCTTATTGGACTACCTCCAATCAATACTATGAACCCACTGACAGACTTCCTGGACTCTGGGCATGATGCCCTATCTGAATCACAATATCTTTTAATAGTGAAGTCTTCATCCTTAGATAAAAAAAGCCCAGGGTAGGATCATTCTTTAAGTATCTCAGGAGGTGAAAAGCGGCCTGAAAATGTGGTTCCCTGGGATCTTGAATGAACTGGCTTAGATGTTGTACACTAAAAACAATGTACAACCTAGCAGTGTTAGTAAGAAAATTAAGCTTTCCAACAAGTTTTCTATAATAAGTAGCATCATTCAAAACTGGTCATTCTTTTTCTCTCAACTTGGCATTGGGATCAAGGGGAGAGGCCAAAGAACTTAAGTGCAAGCAGTCAGATTCCCTCAACATGTCAAGGACAAACTTTCTCTATGAAATAACAACTGCATGTGCTGTGTGAAGAATTTTCATTCCTAGGAAATAGTGTAACAACCCCAAATCCTTAATCTTGAATCTGTTATGCAGGTAGATTTTCAAGTCTGCTATTTCAACAACATCAGTACCTGTAAGAACTATATCATCTACATAAATTGCCACATAGACTGCTGAACTTTCTTTTCTTTTGTAGAAGAGAGAATAATCATGCATTGAGCGAGTGTATCCTCTAGAATATAAAGCTTCAGTAAGCTTAGCATACCATTGCCTACTGTTAGAAAATGAGATATTTCTAGATGTTTTTTGTTTAATTGTTTTTTTTAAAAATATTATGTTAAGTATGTAAAGGAAAGGTAGTCCTTGTTTTATGGAATATGTTTTGTAACAAAGTCAATAGTGGTTGGATATGTATGGTCCTCTACTAACTTTGGAAAAGCTTATGTATATAGATGTGTGTATGCCTTTTAAAGCTGAATATGAATGAAAAGTTCCTCTGCTGAACCTTATCTTTTTTCTCAAAAGTTTCAAATCCGAAACAGTGGTATCAAGAGCCCTTCTTCTTGAGGGATTTGTGAAGGCAAGAAGGCTAAGGTTTTTTCTCCTTCTAAGGTGACAATTGAGCAGCAGTAACATGGCATCCAACAACTTCTTGGGTGCAGGCCCTCCTATGTTTACAGGAGAAAATTATCACATATGGGTGATAAAGATGAAGACTTATCTCAAAGCTCTTAGTCTATGGGAAACAATTGAAAGTGAAGATAATCCTCTTCTACTTGGACCACATCCAACTGTTGCACAAATGAAGAATTATGAAGATGCGAAGTCAAGGAAACCCAAGGCTCTCACATGTCTTCATTCAGCACTTTCAGGTGTGATTTTCACAAGAATAATGACTTGTGAAACACCTAAAGAAGTATGAGAGAAGCTAAAAGAGGAGTTCGATGGAAGTGATAGAGTGAAGACTGTCAAACTTTTAAAGAGAATTTGAGATGTTAAGGATGAAAGAAGGAGATAATGTGAAAGAGTATTCTGCCAAGCTTATGGAGATTGTAAACAAAGTAAGGCTATTTGGTGAAACCTTTCTAGATTCAAAGGTGGTGGAGAAGATGATGATAAGCTTACCAGCAAGGTTTGAGTCCAAGATTTCAGCAATAGAAGAATCTTGTGATTTGAAGACTTTATCGTAGTGTCTTGATCAGCAAGTTGCAGGCTTAAGAACAAAGATCAAGTATAAGAGATGAAGAAGTAGCTGAAGTGGCGTTTCAGGCAAAGCATAAAGGCATGCTGCTAGTGAAGGACAATAAAAGGATGGATGAAGATAAAGTAGCAAAGGGGAAAACATGGAAGGAACCTTCAAAGAAAGGAAAGTTTCCACCTTGCAACCATTGTAAAAGAACCAATCATCAAGAAAAATATTGTTGGTTCAAAGGAAAGCCACCGATTCAATGTAGATTCTGTAGAAAGATGGGTCATATTGAGAAAAATTGCAGGGCCAGGCAGAATCAACCACAAAAAAACCATGTGCAGCAGGCAAATTTTGTTGAAAAGTTCAAAAATGAAGAAGAAAGCTTGTTTATGGCTTCTCATGAAGAAAACACAACCAACAAATCCTCATGGTTCATAGATAGTAGATGTACGAGTCATATGTCACACAATGAGCTCATGTTTCATACACTTGACAAGTCAATCAAAACTAAAGTAAGGATGGGAAATGGTGAGACGGTAGATGCACTTGGAAAGGGTTCAGTTTCCTTTCAGACTACACAAGGTACAAAGTTTATACATGATGTGTTGTATGTTCCTTCTTTAGCATGTAACTTGTTAAGTGTGGCTCAAATGATGTCTAAAGGTTATTCCTTATTTTTTAAGGACAAACGTTGTTTGATTTTTGACTCTGAAGATAGTTTGATTGTTAAAGTAGAAATGGTGGATAAAACTTTTCCTTTAGATGGGAGGTTTGATAGTGCAAATTTTGCAAGTAAGGATAAGTCATGGTTGTGGCACAAAAGATATGGTCATTTTAACTATGGTACTTTAAAGTCTATGTATGAAAAGGGCTTGACTAAGGATTTACCTGAGATTTCACTGTCCAAAGAAGTTTTTGAGTCATGTCAGATGGGTAAGGTACATATGAAATCATTTCCTAAAAGTGCTACATGGAGGGCAACTGAAAAACTTGAACTAGTTCACACTGATGTGTGTGGACCTATGCAAGCATCATCTTTGGGACACAATAAATATTTTGTGCTCTTTATTGATGACTTAACAAGGATGACTTGGCGTATTTTCTGAGTAATAAGTCTCAAGTATTTTCAGTTTTCAAGAAATTTAGAGCTTTTGCGGAAAGACAAAGTGGTTGTAAGCTAAAAGCTTTGAGATCGGACAATGGTAGCGAATACACTTCAAATGAGTTCAATAAGTATTGTGAAGATATGGGGATTGATCACAAGTTGACAATAAGCTATTCGCCTGAACAAAATGGAGTCTCGGAGAGGAAGAACAAAACAATAGTTGAAATGACTAGGTGTTTGTTGCTGGAAAAGAAACTGCCACAAAGCTTTTGGGTAGAAGCTATTCATACTTCAGTGTATTTGTTAAATATGCTGCCAACAAAAGCTGTGGATGAAAAGACTCCTATTGAGGCATGGAGTGGAATACAACCACCTACCAAGCATCTAAAAGTTTTTGGTTCAATATGCTATTCTCATGTTCCTTCTATCAAAAGAAGCAAACTTGAACCAAAAGATGAATTGGGGATCTTTATTGGTTATTCATCACAAGCCAAGGGTTATAGAGTTTTCAACATACAAACGAAAAGTATTTCAATCCGAAGAGATGTAGTCGTGGATGAACATGCTTATTGGAATTGGGATAAGGAGCAAATTGAGAAAGATAATGTAGTTTTTCAGAACTTGAGTCCACTGCCTGAAATCCAATCATTTAGGTCTAAAAATCTGGAAGAAGACGAAGAATCAGATGGGGAATCCTCACTTGATTCGCCAATTTTGAAGACAAGGTCTCTTTCCGAGATATATGAAAGATGTAATGTTGCAATTTCGAAACCAAATAGCTATCAAGAAGCATCAAGACATGAAGTTTGGATTGAAGCCATGAAGGAGGAGATTGGTATGATAGAAAAGAATGATACTTGGAAATTGGTTGATATACCCAAAAACAGAAATGTGATCGGGGTGAAGTGGGTTTATAGAACCAAACTTAATCCAGATAGCTCAGTTATAAATACAAAGCAAGGCTTGTTGTGAAAGGTTACGCGCAAGTTGCAGGATTATGGAGACACGTTTGCACCTGTTGCACGACATGATACAATAAGGCTGCTATTTGCTTTGGCAGCTTAATCAAATTGGAAGCTGTATCATTTGGATGTGAAATCGGCGTTCTTAAATGGACTGTTGCAGGAGGAGATATATGTTAATCAACCAGAAGGCTTTCAAGTTGCAGGAATGGAGGATAAAGTCTACCGACTTCATAAGGCATTGTATGGATTAAAGCAGGCTCCTCGAGCATGGTACAGTAAGATTGATGATCATCTCATTCATTGTGGCTTCAAGAAAAGTGAAAATGAAGCCACTTTATATGTGAAAAAGGCTAAAGGAGGAGATGTGTTTGTGGTGTCACTCTATGTTGATGATCTTCTGATAACAGGAAACAATGAAGTTATGATGAATCAGTTCATGCAAGAAATGGAGACCAAGTTTGAAATGTCAGATTTGGGTGAAATGAGTTACTTTTTGGGAATGGAGATTCATTAAGCTACTGATGGAATCTTCATTTCTCAGAGAAAATATGCATGGGATATACTTAAAAGGTTCAAGATGGAGAGGTGCAAGCCTGTACCGACCCCACTGGTTCACAATGAAAAGATTTCAAAGTTTGAAGGAGGTGACAGGGCTGATCCAATAGTTTATAAAAGTCTGATTGGTAGTTTGCTGTATTTGACAGCAACAAGACCCGATCTCATGTTCGCGGCAAGTTTACTGTCAAGGTTTATGCAAGCTCCAAGTCAAGTTCATCTTGGTGTTGCTAAACGAACTTTGAGATATATCAAAGGAACTGCTGATTATGGTATTTGGTTTAAAAGGGAGGAGCAAGGGCAACTGATGGGTTATTCAGATAGTGATTGGGCAGAAAGCGTTGATGATATGAAAACACTTCGGATATGCTTTTACACTTGGTTCGAGACATGTTCTCATGGAATTCAAAGAAGCAATAGGTGGTAGCTCAATCTTCTGACGAGAAACACATCGCCGCCGCCGGGTGCAACTAATCAGGCTCTATGGTTAAGAAAAATTCTACGTGATCTGGAGAAAAATGTCATTGAAGCTACTGTCATTAAGGTGGTCGTAGCAAGCATATAAATGTGAAGTTTCACGCTATTAGGCAAGCAGAGAAGGATGGCGAAGTTCAACTTATTCATTGCAGCTCAGATCAGCAGATTGCAGACATCATGACCAAGGCTCTTCCTAAGGGGAAATTTGAAGTTCTAAGGGCTAAGTTGGGAATATCCAAGAAAAATCTCAAGGAGGACTGTTAGAAAATGAGATATTTCTAGATGTTTTTTGTTTAATTGTTCTTTTTTAAAATATTATGTTAAGTATGTAAAGATAAGGTAGTCCTTGTTTTATGGAATATGTTTTGTAACAAAGTCAATAGTGGTTGGATATGTATGGTCATCTACTAACTTTGGAAAAGCTTATGTACATATATGTGTGTATGCCTTTTGAAAGCTGAATATGAATGAAAAGTTCCTCTGCTGAACCTTATCTTTTTTCTCAAAAGTTTCAAATCCTAACACCTACTACCTTGCTTGAGCCCATAAATGGACTTGTTCAGTTTACACACCAAATTAGGATCATGAGTTACAAGTCTTGGTGGTATGTCCATATATACCTCCTCATTCAAATCACCATGAAGAAATGAATTATTTATGTCTGATTGGTACATAGTCCACCCCTGTTTAACTGTTGTAATCAACAAAGCTCTAACTGTGGTCATTTTCACCACAAGAGAAAATGTTTCAGTATAGTCAATGCCTGCTTGTTGTATGTAACCTTTGACAGCAAGTTTGGCCTTTAGTCTTTCAATGCTACCATTGATATTGTGTTTTATCTTGTAGACCCATCTACATCCTATAGCTTTCTTTCCACTAGGAAGTGGAACCAAATCCCAAGTATTATTAGAGTGCAAAACATCAAATTCTTGTGTCATGGCAGCCTGCCATGCAGGATCAACAACAACCTCCTCATATGAAGTTGGTTCCCTGTCAAGGCAAACATTTCTTACAAGATCTTAACTATCAGGAATTAGAGCATTGTGAGCCATGTGTTGGTGATTGGAGAAAAGGGCATTGAGAGAAGTTGTAGTGTTAGTGGGGTATTGTTAGATGGCATTAGTTGTGGTATGGAACAAATGTAATCAGTCATAAACTTTGGAGGCTTATGACACCTAGTGGATCTTCTAAGTTCTTGGTGTGGGATAATAGTGGATGGATGAACTGGTAATGAAAATAGTAAGGAAGGTGAGGTCAATAGAACTGGAACTATAGGATCAGGTGAATGATTAAAAGAAACATTAGAACTGTCAGATGTAGTCTGATTATCTTGTGTGTCATGCTTATCAGAATTGTCCAAAACATCAATAAAACAAGGAAATTGTAAACAAGAAATTGGTGGGGTAGAGGTAGAGGGATTATGAAAAGGAAAAATATTCTCATGAAAAATGACATCTCTAAAAACATGTATTCTTTTTGTGGACATATTTAGAACTTTGTACCCTTTTGTCTCATAAGATTATCCAACAAATTAAGATGTGAGGGTTAGTTCTTGGTTCAAATTTAGATTTATGAGGTATGAGAACTGTAGGATAACAAAGGTAGCCAAAGCTTCTCATGTGAGGAAAAGAAGGTTTCTTTTTGTATAGGATTTCATATGGACATGAATTATTTAATACAACAGAGGGGATCGTGTTGATAATGTATGTTGCACATAGGAGACATTCTCCCCAGTATTGAACAAGAAGTTTAGATTGGAAAAGTAGTGCTCTAGCAGTCTCAAGTAAGTGTTTGTGTTTTCTTTCCACCACACCATTTTGTTGTGGTGTGTAAGGACATGTTTTCTGGTGAAGAATTCCTTTTGTTTGGCAAAAAATTGTTGTTTCAGCATTTACAAATTCCAGACCATTGTCTGTTCTGATTGCTTTAACAGTGGTTTCAAATTGGTTTTCTATCATGGTAATGAAAGCTTTCAAGGTCTGTAATGCGTTACTTTTAGAGATGATTAACTGAGTTCATGTGGACCTGCTAAAATCATCTACAATGGTGATGAAATATTTGAAATAGTTGTATATGGCTGTGTGATATGGTCCCACAAATCAACATGAAGTAGTTCAAAAATATGTGAGGTGAATGTGGTTTTGGGTTGGAATGGTAATCTTTCCTGTCTTGCCATGGGACAAATGGAACACATAAAAGGTTGTTTCGAGGAGAATGTTACAGGAATATTGGAAATACCCTTCATCTTGATAAAAGGAACATGTCCCAATCTATTATGCCACATAATGTCCATATTGTTTCTATTACATGCATGAGAATTTAAACCACAAGAATGTGAAGGTGTATTAACTGAAGAATGTTAAACTGCTAAATAATGTTTCTTTTTATTGATAGAAATAGTACATTGTTTATGGGAAGAAGAATTGACACTACAAACATTACAAGTACTAGATGAAAGTGGACTACTATATGGAGGAGAAGTAAAAGATTTCTTCAAGCAACTTGGACATACGAATTAAAGACCATCATCAGCATTACCAACCACCAGAGGCCTCTTCATTGAAGGGGCCTAGGGGCCTACATGAAACATAAAGTTTTGTTAAAACTGATGGTACAATTTGAATGTGTAGTTAGGGTGTGAATGGAGATAAAATTATACTTGAAAGATGGCACAAACAAGACCTTTTGTAGACTGACCATAGGTCCTAATGTTACATTTCCAATCTGAGTCACTTTAACCATATAGCCATTAGGTAGTGCAAATAACATTGGGTAGGGAAGCAAGGTAATGTTATGCAAGAGGGATCTATTGAAGGTCATGTGATGTGAAGCTCTAGAGTCTAAAATCCATGAGTCAGATCTATTTATGAAACATTTGCATGACAGTTTATCAAAAATAATAGAGGAAGTGCATACTGTGATACCTGCAAAATTAGTTTGTCCATTTGCGAGAGCTGAGTTTGTAGTGGATCCTTCATTCTCATTCTCTCTATGAAATTGCTGAAGCATACTTTAAGCATGGCCATATTGATCTTTAGTGAAACTCACATTGTACAGTTCCTCATGTTGATCCACTGATGGTCCCTTTCCAGGAGATGAATCATTGGTACAATGAGCATTTGCTACTGGCCTATTTCCAGGCCCCTAGGATATGTTCTGAGGGGGCTTGAGAGGTCGAAAACTATTAGGTCTTGGAGCAGGGTTGTTATAGGGATAGTTTTTCTGATTTGGATTGTCATTGTTTGAATTGGGACCAGAGGGAGGACCAGATGGATACCCATGGAGCTGGTAGCATTTCTCCATGAGGTGTCCAGTCCTCTTGCAATAGTTGCATAATCTGTTTTTGTATGGAATTTGAGAACCATTTCGTGGGTGATTAGACGATAAATTTGTTTTGTAGGACTGAAAGGGCTTACCAGATCCAACATGTAAAGCAATCAAATCCACATTGAAGTGATTTGAAGGTTTGATTTCCCTTTGGTGTTCATCTTGAACTAACAACGAGAGAGCCTGTGCCATATTAGGAAGTGGGTTCATCATGAGCATACTACCACGAATTAAAATATAGATCTCATTTAGGCCCATGAGAAATTGAATCAAACGCCTATCTTGTTCAGCCTTGTGAGCAAAAGCCTTAGCTCCACAGTTACAGGCACAATTACATTGAGCAGTGACATTCAAAGTATTGAGTTCCTCCCGAGCTTCTTCAACTTGGTGTAATATCCTGTAATGTCAAGAGACCCCTGGGACAGATCATTAATTTCCCTCTGAATTCGGTACAACTTTGCACCATTCGATTGTTCACAACGATCCTCTAGCTCCCTCCAGAGCTCAGTGGAGCTCATAACAAACTCAACGCTATCAGCAATATCGTTTGACAACAAATTTAGAATCTAAGATGTAACAATGTCGTCACATCGTTTCCATTGTCGATACAAAGGATGATCAGATTGGGGTCGTGGACAGTCTCCATTGATGAAGCCTAACTTGTTTTTAATTGATAGTGATCGCAATACACTGCGTCTCCATGATCGATACCCAATTTCGGTGAATTGTATATGTACAAGCATAGCTCCAGAATTATCAGAGGGATGCATGTAGAGAGGACTATTGGAGTCAATCGAGAAACTGGTGGAGCCACCAGTAGAACCACCAGACAGATCGGAGTTAGCAGCAGTTTCCATGGATCCAAAAAAAAAAAATAGAGTTACAGAAATTTCGCAGCAAACAAGCAAACAATCGAAATAGAAAGTGGTATATCAGAGTCGAGATAGCTCTGATACCATGAGAAATTATGGACTACTAGCAATATAAGCTCAAAATAGAGCAACGATAGAAGCAACAATGGAAGCTTCTAGTGAATGGAAGAAGAGAGGAGAAATCGATATGTGGAGAATGAAGTTTAGCCTTCTTCTATTGATTAGTGTAGTATTTATATACATCAAAAGTGGAAAGCATCTAATCTAACTGCACAGTGGATTAACTAACTCTGACAGACTAACTACCTAACTAATTGTGTAACTAATTATATGATATTTACAATTACAATATAATGTTTAATAATATTCTTAGGAACATTTTTCATCTTTCTCAAAAGCTTGAACATTCCCAAGAACACAACTCTTTTACATTCCAATATCATCTTACGGAAACATTTTCTACTCTGCCTTTTACTTTCTTGATTTTGTCGGAGGAACGAGCATAGATATAGCCTTGATCGACGTCCTAGTTCACTGTCCTACAAATGGTAATGACTAGTTTTCTGTTTTCTTATAAGATTTCTTAACTTGTAATTTATGAGTTATGTTTTAAGTTATTTTGCACTAATTCTTTGGATGAGTTGTTTGATAACATATGAATTTATGTCTATTTTACATATCTTCAAATGGCTAAAATCTGATCTTATGTTTATAAGTATTTTGTCCTTAATCAACAGAATAGATAACTTGTTTAGTTGAGTGATTTATTATTGTTGTCTATTTGTCTTAACATTACAAGAAGCAAAATATGTTATGTATTTATGTATATATATTAGAATAAAGATGTGTTTACGCTAACAATAATATACAAACATTGTATGTTTTAGATGTTTTGACTAAAATGTTTCACCGTGTTTTGACTCGTAGTTTAATTGAATAAGGTTTTGCATCTTTTTACACCTAGCCTAATTAATTAATAAAGTCCGACCGGTTAACCATTTTAATGAATCTCAAAGAATGCCTAACCCTTACCTAGAATCTTATGTTTAGTAGACCTTAAAATGGAGTTAGGAGCCCTAATTCACCGTAGTAATTAGGTGGCGACTCCTTAAGTTAGTTAATTAATTTAGGAATCACTCAAATGTTATACACCATTTTGACCTGGTTAAAATATGGTATAACAATCCTATCACCGTCTGAAATGTTTAAAATTAAAATTATTTAAACCTCTTTCTAAATGATTATGAGGAAAAGTAAATGTATTTCACCCTCTTTGAGAGAGTGAGCACCAAAAAAGTAATCCAAAATTTTTATTTTTAATACTTCTTTTCATAAATACATGTATTTTTTTTCATAGCAACACAACAATTCTCTCCACCACTCACCATCCCTAAGCCACCACTACTTCCGCCATCATCTCCGCCAAATAAGTTTTCAAACTCGCATGTATTAAAAGACTTGCAAAAGCAATCAAATCCATGGTTAATTAATGAACCCCCCCCCCCCCCCCCTTTTTTTTTTTTCCAGTAATAAATTTTTTAATTGTCAATCTCAAATTTCAATCAATCAACTACATCTTACCATAGACAACCAGAAGGTCTAGTAATTTAAGAAGCTTATATCATTATAGAAGATAAGTTCTCCTTTTTTTCTTTCTATTTTGCTTTATATATATATATATATATATATATATATATATATATATATATATATATATTTCTTTATCTTTATGTTTGTTGAATCTTTTTTCCAAGTTTTTATTAATTTTTTAATTTTTTTATCTATTGTTTCCTCTATTTTAAAGTTTATAGCATTATTAAGCTTTTACTTTGAACATCTATAGCTTGAATATGACGTCGAAGACAATTATAAATACCTAAAATATTTTGTTGATATTAGTAAAATTATTGAACTTTTATACTCCCTTTGTTTCACAAAGAGTGACCTGGTTTGACTTGGCATAAAGTTTTAGAAAATAAAGAAGACTTTTGAATTTTGTGGTCCTAAATTAAAGTTATATCAAATTTACTAAATTGCCCTTCAATCTTGTGGCTTTAAACATGCCACGTGGAAAACTGAAATTAAATGTTACCAAAAAAGAAAAGAGGTCATTCTTTTTTAAACAGACTAAAAATGAAATGAGGTCATTTTTTTTAAAACGGAGGAAGTACTTTGTTAAAATTGTCATAATTATTATACTATTTTGTTCAATCAACTTGTCTATATAAAGTAAAAAGATGGCTAATATTCAAATCGAAGCTCAATAAATCAAGCCAAAAAATAGTGTGGCATTGGAACCTAAAAATCCCGGATCCGCTTATGTTCATAAGCATTATACACTTCTTCTCTTTCATAATGGATGCGCGCTCTGCTTCTTTCTAGAAGATTAAGCTTAGTCGAATTTCATTAAATTTTTGTGTTATTTTTTTCTATTTACTTTATGGGTGATAGTTAACCTACATTTTTCTGCAACATGAATCATGTGATGGTACTCCCTAATATAAAATTTAAAAAAAATATAAACAAGGTTAGACCAATTAATTAGTATTTACCATCAAGGGATATGCTCCAATTGATATAGTTGTTCCTCACCTGACCTCGAGTTTGAGTCATGGGTAAGAAAATATTTTTGATAGGAAATGCTTTTCCCCTGAATGGAGCCTTACATAGTGTGAATCCACATTAATGGAGCTTTAATACATATACTAAACGCTGAATAGAAACTAATAAATTAAAATAAAAAACTAGCATTTGTTTCATGAGGTAAGCCTCTATTAGATGAACCAATTACCATTGACTAGGAGCCCGTTTGAATTGACTTTTGCTTTTGATTAATAAGCCAAAAGCAGTAAATTAGAAATTCTAACTTATGACGTTTGACTTATTTTTATCATTTTAGCCTGAAATCAAGTGCTTATAAACACTTTTTAAATTTATCGAAAGACTCAAAAATGCCTACAAGATATTTTGGCTTAAAAGCAATTCAAATAAGTCAATCCAAACAGACTCTATACCATTGCAGGGAAAGCGTGTCGCATTCCTCCCACCATATACTCTTTTTTTAAATAAAACTATAGTATATATGAAATTGGAGATACATAATTTAATGGCATAATACATATTTTGGCCCCTAAACTTGGCTTCAAATTTTAACTTTGACCTCCAACTTTCATAATGCACAAATAGACACTTTAACTATCCTACCTTTAAATAAATAAACACACGATTTTCGGAGCCAAAGAGCGTGAAATGCAAACGCTTCCACGTGTATTAGTGAGCCACTCAATGGCTGCCAACTAATTAAATATTTTACACGTCATTTTAGAACTAAAAAAAAAAATCAAAATTAATTTTAATTTATATACAAGAATCAAAATTAATTCCTCCTAATGGTTTTGCTAGCTTGGAGCTCATTGGGTCTGTTTTCATGGGGTTTGGGGGGTCATTTGGTTGCTGTTTTGTGTATGGTTTGAGCTGCTGGTTGCAGCAGTGTTGTTTCGTGATGATTCTCGCCGGAGATGGCGAATCTGATGGATTTGGGGTCGGGTATTTGGTGGGTTTAGCGAGCTCGAAGCTAGTTCGCTTCATGGGTTGTGCTCCGATGTGAGGAAGAAGGAGAACGGCTGGATTGGAGGTACTTGTTTGGGGGTCATTTGGTGGTGGCGTTTTGCCTGAAAAAGAAGAAAATGAACGGGGGTTTTGGGTTGCCGGAGATTGGCCGGAATTCGGGGGGTAGAGTTGTCATTTCAGCATTTTTTTACTATTGTTTTTGTTGCAAAATTATTTCAGAGCAGCCCATAAATATGGGAAGACATGAGAATCAATGAACTTCTCCTTCTTTTCTTTAGTTAAAGTGTATTTGTGCTTTAAGTTATCAAATACTTAATGGAAAAAAAGGGTATTTTGTGTATTGTGATTGGCATAGTGAATAGCAAATTACAATTATGAATTTTTGGAGGCCAAAAAATGAACATACAGTGCTAAAAATTATTAAGTAAAATGGTGCACTTAAAGTGTTTGATAAATTGTCTGAATGAATTTTTTAGAGATTTTTGTCAAGTTTTTAAATGTCACTTGCATTTTGCAGTGAACAACAAATAATGCAAAAAAGAGGGGAAAATTGTTGAAAAAAATATAAAGAGGGTTTGATTGTCCTTTCAATGCTTTTTTTACTGTTGGGCCCCTCGATTTTTACATCTGACGCGTCTAATTTGAGTTTATTTCACGCATTTTGCCAGGTAGGATCCGAGTGTTTTTTTGTTTAAGTTTTGAATAGTTAAAGTGCCTATTTGTGCATTATGAAAGTTGGAGGTCAAAGTTATAATTTGAAGCCAAGTTAAAGATCCAATTTATGTATTATGCCTAATTTAATTGGAGTATTAGGAAAGAAGTCTTTAGCCAATTTTTGGATCTTTCAACAAGTTGGAATAGAGAAAGCTGAGAAAAATATGTAACAAATCTTACAAATATTTAGATAAATCTAAGATGATGAATTTTTTAAAAAGTAATACGGAAAACATACATCAAAATCAACGGCAATTAGACCAAACACGTATAATTATTTAAACAAAACTAAGAGGCAAAGGGTGATCTAACTTGTTTGAGTTTTGAATTGTCAATTTTTGATAACAAAGTTACCATATTATTATTATTATAATGTCTCTTTCAAAAGGATTTTAAAATATCTCGGATTACTTAAATTATTTAATTAGGTGATTATATTTATTAGACTAATAGACTATCATCAAGTCCGACAATATTGATCAATAAGCTAATAATAAAATTATAAATCACAATAATTAATAATTTAAAATATTTTTAAATCATATAAAATTTGAATGACTCTCCAAATTTTAACTGTGTGACATAAATTTCTACTATAGAGAAGTCTAGAAGCAGGCATCTTTTATGTAATTTTTACATATTTTTTTTCATTTTAATTTATTTATCTTATTTTATTAGTCTTTTGGATGTTTGAAAATTATATTAAAAAATCACATAAATCACGATTAGTAACAATTTAAAATATTTATATTTTAAAAGACATATAAAGAATTCATTTGACTCTTGAAATTTTATTAGTGCCATCTAAATTAGGATAGAAGAAATAATATATATTAGTTCAAAATAACGTAAAACACTATAAATTACAATAATTAACAAGTTGAAATATTTGAAAGATATTTAAAAAAATTTGTTGATTTTTGATATTTTATCGGGAAAAGGCATAAATTCCCCCTTCAACTTGTACCGAAAAGTCAGTTACACACTTCAACTATTATGACGACCTATTACACACATTTACTACTTAAAAGTGAATTTATTTACTCCCTAAAACTAACGTGGCAAAAAAATAAATAAAATAAAAAACTGGCGCGTCAGAAAAAATTAAAGTTAAAAAAAGAATTAAAAAAATCAAAATCGTCCTTCCCCTCCCATTACCCTTTAGAAAAAGAATTAAAAAATCAAAATCTTTCATCCCCATCCATTACCCTCTTCTTCTTCATTCTTTAATTTTCATTACAACTTTTTATTTTTCATCACAACCTTAAAGATTCACAATGACGTGAGAGTAGTAGTGGTGTTGTTGGTTGTTCAGATTATTTGTTGGTTATTCAGATCTGAAAGTCTGGAGCACTTTGAAACTTCATCGGAGCCATGGCTGAAGCTTTGAGCTTGCCGACACACCCGTAAAACAAATCAAAAGAATAAAATCACAAAGGGATAAGGTAAGAGGGTCTGGTTTGGTGTCTGTTGGTGATTGATTTGGATTTTGAGTGGCTGTTTTGTGGTGGTTGTTTGGTGGCTAATGGTTCGTCAAAAAAGAAGAACAAATGGCATTGTGGAGGTGGACTTATGGTGGTGATGGGCTGGTTGTTCTTCGCCGGAGAAGACAAAGAAAATTCTTGTATAAATTCAAATGAATGATTTCTCCGATGAGATTAGAGATAAAGTGGGTGGGATTTAGTGATAAAAAAGATACAACTATTAGAAAATTTTAATAATTAATTAAAGATTAATTAATGTAAAATAGAGTTAACAAAAAGAAAGTTAATTAATAAAGAAAAGAAAACAAAAAGAATATAAGAAATTATGAAATTTGACGTGGCAGCGAGTGTAATACACTACATGCTGTGAGAGTGGTGTTACACGTCTCAGGGTGGTATTAAATTCATTTTTAAATAGTAAAATTGTGTAACAGGTCATCACAATAGTTTAAACGTGTAACTGACTTTTCGTGACAAGTTTAGGGGCAATTTATGCCTTTTCCCATATTTTATCAGTGTCATAAATTGGAACATAAGGAGCAATTGTATATATTATCTGAAAATTACGTAAAATGTACTATAAATAACATTAATTAATAACTTAAGATATTTTTAAAAATCATATAAAAATTTGAATAACTCTCCCAATTTTAATCGTGACACATAAATTGAAATTAAAAAATTAATATATATTGAGCTCATGCTGGCTCGAATTCTCATGTCTAGTGTTCCCTAGATGACGTTAATAAAGTTTATATATAACAAAAAACTTATTTTTATTAGCTTGATTGATTTCATTGATGCATTATTGTCGGGATGAGATCCCCTCCAATAAATATTTGTCCAATATACATGATTGTGGCAATCAGGTCCTAATTTACTTTACTAATTGCTGCCTTTTTATAGTTAGATTAGAGATAATTTACACTTTAGTGTAGCTTATAAAGCTACTTCAGGAGTATAATTTAGTTAAGATTTTCGATGCTTATTAAATTGGTCGAATTTCATGATTACTCTAAATTGTTGGGCATAAATTTTTGATTTTTTTTTTAAGAAAGACTGTAAAAAAATTTCAGCAATTTTTTTTTTTGCTTAATAAATAAATATGTGTATTATGCCACGTAGGACTCATGTATCTACTTGTTCAACTTTATACAAGTTTAAGTGTCTATTTGTGCACATCCAAACTTAGAGGGCATAGATGTGAAATGTGTTAGGACCGAAATAAGCAAATGTAATGCGGAAGCTAGCAAAGCAAACCTCGAAAAACCACGAGTAAGAAGACAAACGAGAAACACATCAAAAGAGACAGATTTAACGTGGTTCGGTCAATCGACATACGTCCACAAAGGAGATGAGCAATCCACTATAAATATGAGAGTACAAAATATAGAGAGAAACAACCTCAACCAATTCACTCGGAATACAAGGAGGTACACAAAATTCTCCTCCATAACCGCGACTCTCAAAACCCTAGGACTACATTGTGAATGCTAATTAAGTTAGAAGGAACAAGCCTATATTTATAGAGTCCTAAACTTTTCCTACAAGAAAAGGACTTGTAGAATATTAAAACCTTTTCCTAAAAGGAAAACCTATTTATGGTAAGAAATCAGGGCAAATAAACCCCAACAAATCTCCCCCTTGGCCTGAATTTTTGACAAAATAAATTTGTCCACCTTCTTCACATAATCTTTAGGATCTTGCATCTCTTCTCCATAATCTCCTCTATCAAATCTACGTCTCGACACAGAGAACCTCTCTGAAACAATTTCTCCAACAAAGATCTTCATTACTGTCAAAAAGGTTGCGACTAGAACTACACCCACCAAGATGAACACCCATATCTAACATGGTTCCATCATTAAACCATGGCTCTGATACCACTCACAGAGAACCTCTCTAAAACAGTTTCTCCAACAAAATCTTCATTACTGTCAAAAAGGTTGCGATTAGAACTACACCCACCAAGATGAACACCCATCTCTAACATGGTTCCATCATTGAACCATGTGCTCTGATATAAACTTAGAGGGCATAGATGTGAAATGAAGTCAAGTTAAGGGGCATATTCATATATTATGCCGATTTTTTCTTGTTGTTTTATTGAAGATTTTTTTCAATATACTGTTTTTTTCTATAAATTATTAATTTTACTTCTATTGCAGGGCAATTAATAAAAAGATCTTATCAAATTCACCTAACCTATATTAAAACTCTGATATAATTATAAATAAAAGTTGGTGTTCAGTCATTGTTGAAGCTCAAAGTTTGAAAATTGAATTTTCACAATTGAATTCTATTTTGAGTGGGTATTAATGCAAAAGGATCGGTTACTTATTGAAGACCTTAAATCTAAAATTTTGGGTGATGTGATATAGTTTTTAAGGTATTTCTTGATGAATATGGTGTTTGAATTCTCAAGAAAAAAGACGAAGTCAATTTTTTTGTAAAATATTATAAATTCGGTGTATAATATATCAATATATATATATATATATATATATATATATATATATATTCTAAATCAAGTTGTAAAATAATTTTGTAAAGAATATAAATGAATGCTTTCTATATTATATATTAAATATAGGACGTAGAGTATAACGTTGAGCTTACATATAAAACCTTTTTTTTCTGCTATATATAGTTGGGAGTTTGTCACATATTTAATTGTAGCCTAAGTTGAGTTGAGAAGCAAAAATGGAAATTAAAATCTTATGCACAAAGCTCATTAAGCCATTTTTACCTACTCCCCCTCACCTTCAGCGTTACAAGATCTCTTTTTTTGACCAAATATCTGAAAAAGAACATGTTTCTATGGTTTTTTTCTTTCATAATTATAATAATTTCACATGGATGAATGACTTGAGCAATCCCTTTCAAAGGTATTAACTCATGTTTATCCAGCAACAGGAAGCTACGATGACAAAGATGAATATTGTTCGATTCTTTGTGTTGATCAAGGCGTTTCCTATACTAAGGCCAAGACCAATTGTACGCTGGATAATTTCTTAGATAAAGCACGCAACGACTTTGGTCATGCAGCTTTATTTAGCCCACATGTAAATAAGAATATAGATGAAACTAATTTCATGGTTTCACCAATTGTAATGGCACAAGTAACCAAGTTTGAATGTGGTGGACTCGCTATATCAATCAGTACTTCACATCCTGCAATGGATGGTTTCTCAGTTTTTCAATTTATTTCTGAGTGGGCAAAAGTGTGTAGAATGGGGACTTCCGTTGACAAGATTAATTTTCTAAGCTTCAATATGGGTGATATTTTTCCAACAAGAGATATATCAGAACTTTTCAAGTCAACCCCCATTCCAGTTATACAACAAGATATTGTTGTTAAGAAAATTGTCATCCGTGAGCCTGTTATGTCAAGGCTCAGAAAAAAATGCATTGATGAATCAGATGGAGCTTTGATTTTCAACCTTCAAGGGTTGAGATTATACAGCACTCCTATGGAGGGCTTTTATCCGCGCTACAACAATTATAAACGGGTATTTAAGGCCTTCTCTACTAGACTTTCCAATGAATATGTGCTCCAAAATTACCTTTTTACCTCAAGTGAAAAACTCTTTTGGGAATTTTATGATTGGTGTTCCAGTAAAATTCATACCAGGAGAGACCAAAATGGAATTGCATCATTTCATAATATTAATCAGGAATGCAGTGAATAAAATTGTTGCTTCTTGTAAAAAAACTGATGAAATAGTGTCAACGTTGGTTAATTCATATAATGAAAGTTTTCGATCACCAGAGTGGGGAGGTAACGATGAAGTTGACAAAGTTATGTGTACAAGTATATGTAAGTTTCCTGTGCACGATTCTGATTTTGGTTTGGGAAAGCCAAACTTAATGTTTTTTGGTATGAAAGATACACAAATGTTTTGGTTGCATGATATTGGACCTGAAATTGGTGTGCAAGTGGACTTGAAGGAAAGTTGTATGCAGTTATTTGATCTTGATGATGACATCAAAGATCTCATCTTTAATTATACGTGATGCAAAACTATAATTTTCATTATGGTGTTACGTTGGTAATTGTAATTTGTTATGTTTGTACTTTTTATTAATAAGTTAGACATGCAATATTAATGGAATCGTGATTTGAAATATATGTTGACTTTCATCAACTTCCTTCTCTCACTTTGCTCATTTTATTAAACAATTTGTATCAATCTCAATTGAAGGAACATAACATAACATCTTTACAAAAAAAACATAGCATCATACGACAATTTAAGACGAGGAAATGATTTTCCTTCTCTATTGACCTTTTAATCAATCATCATGGATCAAACTATTTAAATCTATTGTTTTATAGAAATTATGAAAATTCACAAATGGATTTGGATTTGATGATTGTGGTACATTTTAGATATCGTTTTGAAATTATGGTTAGATTTTGAATCTATTTGATAAAGATTTGCCCCATTTCTTATGGAGTTTTGTTGTTGAAGTTCACAAGGGACGAAGTTTTATTTTCAATAAATCTATATATTATTGAATAATTTTATATTTACAATGTAAAAGTGTGTATAAACACCTCTTATACACTATTATACAAGGTTGCCACATTGTGTACAATAAGTGTATAATGTTGTATACTGTGTGTATAAGCATTTTGCAAAATATATATTGCAGGCATCATTTCAATTTTAATATAATCTTTAAATATTCATCTCGTCATATATTCATATCTTTGAATCTTCATATCCTCGAATTTCATTTCTTCAAATCACCAAATATTCATATTTCCAAGTCTTGCCAAAATCAGGTCTAATTTCCACCAAACATCCTCAACATTGAGATAAGTTTTAAACGATATATTCAATTGTTTGCAATAATACCTGATTCAAAATAAGTTAACATTTTCTAAAACTCAATTCCAAAGCCAAAGCCTTAAAGCTTTTTATTATCGATGGTGGAGATTCAAAGACTGACATAACTGAGAAAGAAATGAGAAAATAGATGAGAAAAAAAGAGATGGATAAGAAAGAGAGAGAGAGAGAGAGCGCATCGATGTAGAGCGAGAGGGAGAGAGAGAAATTTGTTTTTAATACATGGTATTACTATGGATGATAATAATTAAAAAGTATATTAAAAAATAATTATTACTTATATTTATTATAAGGTACCCATCCAAATAATTAATCTGTGATATTATACATAAAAAAATTAAACTTTCTTTTCCCAATTAGAAGCACAACTGAATTAGAAGAACGGCCAATCTTTCTCATTGTTTGACTAAAGAATTGTCACGGCTCCGAGCCTATACCTTGGACGTGGCCGACACTCGAGAATTATTGTTGGTCCCCAAATGAACTATTGTCCTGACTGACTACTAAGCGGAAGACTAACTCAATCATACACAAGAATAAAAATTGAAGAATTGTTTAATTTTTTTTTATAAAATTTTAAAACTATCTGAAAATATTGAGTATTAAACATAAAATTTTAACTAAAACATCTGAAACTGCGCTGTCTATATATGAAGCCTCTACGGTATAAAGATAGGTGTCGGGACATTACCCACGACACCTCAAAGCGCTACTGCTAACAAATCATAAAAACTGGAGTCCTCCGAAAGCAAGGAGGTCTCACCAAAAGCCGACGAGTATATATGATGTGATCCCAACGAAACTCCTGTTGATGATCCTAAGTACCTGAATTTGCATCATGAAATGATGCAGGTCGAATAACATCTGTACATTTAATGTACGAGGATATAATAGGACTGAATAAAACAAATAACTGAACCGAAAGGCTTAAGAATAATGTAAATCATGATGAAAATTATTTAATGCCTAGTAAAATGCTGAACTGTAATCGTAGACAAGCACTATGCGCTCAAATAAGGAACCGGAAGGAAGAGAGAGGAAAAATGGAGGCAGTGGTGATGATGAGGAACTGGAGGCATGCTCCATGTCATCATTGTTGTCATTGGCGGGCGGTGACGACAATTTTGAAGAGGAAGAGCGGAATCACCTGCGATTAAATAATTAATGAGATTTATAACTTACCTATTATGAGATATAGTGGCATGCTCCTGAGCCTACACCATGAATGTAGCCGACACTCGAAATCATTGTTGGTCCCAAACAAATCTTGATCTGGCTAGCTGACTACTAGGTGGAAGACTAAACACATGCTAAAGTTTAAATATATACTCATTTAAAATCATTTAGTAACCTTAAAGTATTTCAGTCACATTATAAGCAAAAGTCTGAAAATAATCTCTGAAATATAAATAGAAATAGTGTTAAAAACATCCAAATGCTACAGACGGAACTAACTCACTATCCTATCTAGAAGCTGATACTAAACTAAAATAGGTGTTGGGACAAGACTCACGACTACCTAAACAATGAACTAAAAGTCTATATCAAAACTGAAAGACATAAATGAAACCGAACCTTCTAAAAGCAATACGGTCTCACCAAAACTGATAGAAGTAGATCTCAATGGAGGGCATGTTATCTATCCTGAACACCTGAATATGCATCATAAAATGATGCAATGCCAAACGGTGTCAATACATGGAATATATGATATGTAATAAGGTTGAGTGAAACATTAAGCTGAGCTAAATATATATAAACTGAAAGGAATCTGAAAAGTAACACAATTAAAGTAAAGCATGTAAGTGTAATGAAAACAACAAAGCTTTACAACTGAGATATGCAATAACTCAAGTACTAAAATATAATATTTTACTTTTTTTGAGAGTTTTTCTAATTGACAATCATCATTAAGAGTCTCGTGATGATATAACGTCTTGCCCATGTTGTCAGAGCCATCCAATATCTTGCTAGGGTAGAGGATGATACTAAACTTAAGGATCCATATTTAAGCCCTTACCAGGGAGCTATATATGTGAAGAGTCGCATGAATCCTACGCAGGCTGCGGTTTATGGGGTTTGAATTGTCTAAATCCTTACCCAATTTGGTGCTCAATACTACTCCCAAAACATGCAGTAATACTCATATATTAATCTCTGTGTTGAGTTAATACTCAAAATATTTCTTTGAAATATCTGTACTATCTCTTTGACTAACTAAAAACTACTTTATGAAACTATTTATGCTTCTTTAAAACTAGCCATACTTTTATAGTAACAATAATGCATCTGGGACGATTAGTGTTCCATTAAAACTCTCCTCAACTGAAAAGCTTAAATGCTTAAACTTGCTTTGATTATGAAATGCATGCATGAAAACAGTTATACAAAAACTTTCATCAATTCTTAACCAACTAGCTAGGGTTTATGTGATAAGATGTGCATGAACAACCAACCAAGAATTATAAATACATCAAGAATTATAATCTCAAAGGTAAGGATCAGAATTCAATGACAAGGGTTAAATGCCAATTTGAATTCTTGATGTAGGGTGTGAGGATGAACTTAGTCCATCACTATGGATCAAGCACAAATTCCCTTGCTAAGATTCAAGCACAAGAAGCTTACTTTTTGATAACTTAAATCCTTGTAAATTACTAGCTGCTAGACGTTATTTGTTGGAACAATTAAGTTTGGGTTCAATTCTATTTTGCAACCATGATTTTGGAGGCAAAGATAAGACTATCTACCTCTGTGTATATGTTTGGTGCTAAATTTTTGGAATTAATACAACACCCAGGCTCTACAGGGAAATTGAATAAAAAAAAGAGTCCATCACTATGATAGCCTTATGTACCTCGAAGAACAAAGTTCTATAAAAAAAAACTTGAAGAAGATGCTCGAAACCATAGACCCCTCTCGATTCTTCTCTCTAAGCCATGGGAAGAGTTATGAGAATGGTTTTAGATGCATAACACTGATAAGGACCTTAATTAGGTGTAAAACAGTCAGGGTTAAGGCTTAAAAGGGGTGGAAAAGCCTGAAATATCCTTCTTTAAAAAATTGTCACAACCGTCTAAGAGGGTCATCTATGGTCTGTAAAAGATTCTACAAGCCATAGACAAATCTCATATAAATCAAGTAGAAATTCTCAACTTTCTGAAGTTGAGGTCTAAGAACTCTTTTACAGTCCATACAATTTTTTACAGACCACCTTATGCAATCGTAGAAATTACACACTAAGAGAGCTGGTTTTCAAGACTTCATTCCACAGATAAGCGTACGGTCTATAAATATTTCTACACTTCGTAGAGTGGCTCATGAAGTTCAGAAGGTAAATTGGGTCTTTTAGGGTTTTAATTTGAACTAAAAATCATTCTACAGTATGTCCTAAGGTCTATGACCCCTAAATCCGTTTATCTTGTTCATTTGAAGGATGATAGGTTTCTGAACCTTGGTTTACGAATCAAGTCTATGGCTCGTAATACTATTTACATCTGGTAAACTTGTCAGTAAATCAACAAACTTGAAATTCTTTTTGGTTTTTCTTAACCTGGTCTGAGTTAGAATATTTGGGGTGTTACATGTAGTTGATTGATTGAGATTTGAGATAGGTAATTAAATGATTTATTAGTGAAAAAAATGTTTTTTTTTTTTGGGATTCAATAGGATTTGATTTGAACCCATTTTTTTTTAAAAAAAAATTGTTCCGAAGCCTTTTTGGGTGATCGAAGATGATTTTCATTTTATCTACGGTGGGTTTGATTGGTTTTGCAAGTTTTTTTAATTACTTGTGACTTTGAAAACTTATTTGGAATTAAAAACGGTGAACCCGTTGGAGATGATGGTGGCAACTGTCTTAGGAATGGCGAGTGGTGGAGAGATTTGTTCTATGTTGTTATGAAATAAAAAAAAATACATGTATTTATGAAAAGAATATTAAGAATAAAATTTTAATATTCTTTTTTTTTGGTGCTCACTCTCTCAAAGAGGATTGAAATATACTTACTTTTCGACACAATTAATTAGGAAGGTAATACTTTGAATTTTAAAAAATTTAGGAGGTGGTAGGATTCCCGTGAAGTTAAAGCGTGTGTAGTTGAAAATCTGTACACATAAGTTTGGTTTGTGGGGATTGGGGGCAGAGGCGTATCTAGAGGGGGTGCTGTGGGTTCACGTGAACCCATGCTCCCCTCCCTAGATCATATATAGTAGTGTTATATTTTTAAAAAAATATTTAAATATAGATGTGTGAACCCATGTTCAAAGTATCATCTAATAATGCAATGATGATTGGGTGCACTTCTCTAAGTGAGAGATATAAATTTAAATTTTATATCTATCTTGTCTCTTTGAGTAACACTTTTCCAAGTGGTTATCAGTTACACTTTTGTCGTTTCAACTAATTTTTCTTTTGTTTTTTTTCCTTTATTCTTTCAAAATTTTCAAGTGTGTTACAATGAGAATTCCTAAAAAATTTAGCATTGTAAATTTTTTATATAATTAAATCAAATGTGTATATTAAAATTTAAAACTAGTAGTATTATATATTTTGGACCTATAATTTTTAAACTTTAATGGTTCATATTACGAACTAAAAGTCAAATTGATCAAATTTATATTTAAGATACATTTTTTTGTAATCGTGCACCCATCTAGCCGAAATCCTGGATACGCCTCTGATTGGGGGGAGGGGGGATTGACTATAACAACCCGCCAAACAAGCTAATCATTGCATGGTAGAAGTCTTCAAGACTAAGGGCCTATTTGGATTGTCTTTTGGCTAATGACTTATAAGCCAAAAGCCATCATAGCTTATAGCTTTTGGCTTATTTTTATTATTTTGGCTTTAAAATAAGTGTTTATAAACACTTTTTAATTTTATCCAAATACTTCAAAACTGCTTAAAAACTATTTTGACTTAAAAGCACCTAAAATAAGCCAATCCAAAAGGACACTAAGTAGGTGTTTGAACATGTGATATCAAAGTATGATTTCAAATCAATATTTGGACTATGATTTGGGATGATGATTCCGAATTCCAAATCTCAAATAAGCAAGATTTGGGATCCCGAATTGTGATTCAATTTTATTAAATGTAAAACTTGATCCATAAATTTATATATTGAAAAAATAATCTAAATTATGTGTCAAGTTTAGGGGTGTTTTCAATACTTCTCCCAAAATTATATATATTTAAAAAAAATTAATCGCAAATATTTATTTATAAATGAAACATGGAGATGTGTGATTTATCAAAACGGCACCGTAGGATATTTTGATATTTTCTTTATAAATTATTATTTGCTCATTCGCTAATATTGTATAAGAATAGAGGAAATTTAATTTGATGATTTTCACAACTTGTTGGGTTTTTAATAGGATGAGAAAAAAAATAACTTAAGAAATTCAAATTACATATCCAAACAAAACTTTATTTTCAAATTTAAAATTATGACTCAATATTGCATGTCCAAACGATCCCTAAGTAAAAAGTACAAACAAAACAAGTACCAATAACATAATGGAAAAGTAAAATGATATCAAAGATTTGCATCGCGTATAAACATGAGAGCTTTGATGTCATCTTCACACTCAAATAGATGCATATAGCTTTCCTTCAAGTCCACTTGCACACCAACTTCAGAATGAATATCTGTATCATACAACCAAAAAGTAGTAAGGTTGGTTTTCCCAAACCAAAATCAATATCATGCAAAGGGAAGTTGCAAAAACTTGAAGATAAAAGTTTGTCAACTTCATCATTACCTTCCCATTCTGGTGATCTGACACACTTTTGCCCACTCAAAAAGAAATTTAAAATCTGAGAAACCATCCATTGCAGGGTGTGAACCACTTAATGAGACTGCTAGGCCACCACATTCAAACACGGTTACAATTGGTGAAACCATTAAATTAGTTTAATCTATATTTTTGTTTACATGTCGCCAAAATAAATATGCAAGACTAAGGTCCTTGCGTGTTTTCTCTAGGAAATTATCAAGCTTACAATTAAACACCTTGATCAAGACAAAGAATCGAACATTCATCTTTATCATACCTTCCTGCTGCTGGTTAATACCTTTGAAAGAGATTGTTCAATTCGCTCATCGATAGTGGAGTTGTTGATGAAATTATTATTAGCATAGAAAAGAACAATCGGGACGTTCTTTCTCAGATATTTTGTAACGCTGAAGGTGAGGAGGAGTAGGTAAAAATGGCTTAATGAGCTTTGTGCATAAGATTTCAATTTCCATTTTGCTACACAACTCAACTAAGGCCCAACTATAAAAATAAAAAGGCAGCATTTAATAAAAGTTTAGAACCTTTATATTGTCACTATCATAAATACTGGACAAATATTTATTGGAATTTGGAGGAGGTCACTGTCTCAAATAAGGTACAATTATATAGCAATAAACACGTTATATATATATACTTGTTAATTTAATACATTTGTTAATTTAACAATCCGTTTGTCTCTTAATAATTACTTGTTAATTTAATACATTTTTTATAATGTCTTTAATTTTAATTTGTTTATTATTTTTGATTAATCTATTTTTGAGATAATGATAGATTCTCTATATTGGTAAGAATTAAGTTTAAATAATTATAAGCATATTAATTTTAAAATTTTTCATTTTTAAATTTAATAAGAAATTTTTATAGTCCCAAAGATATTAGGTTATAAGTAAGAATACAAGTTTTCAAAAGTTTTATCGTCATACAAAATGTATGATTTTTTTAATATCATAATTTGTTATAAAACTTTGTGTAGAGTTAGAATATATTAAATAAAATAGAGGTAAAAAACTTAACCTCGTAGAGTGTTTAATTATATTAAAGTATATTAATTACCATGAGTACGTGATTTAATGATACGTTCATTTTTAGTTATCATGTTGTGTTTTTCGAAAGCTAATTTGACTAATTTCAAAGTTAAATTAAATTACATTAATTTGATATTTTAAACAAAAAAAATTAAATATTCAAAAACTATACAAACAGTAATATATATTTGGGTATGAAATCTTTAAGTTTTTTCAATTAAAATAAAATTTACATAACTGAAAAATACATAAAAAAAGTTGCAATAATTGGTAATTCAAGTTATTTAAAAATATATATATATATATATATGAAATAATTACAGTAAATAAAGTGTCCGTTTGAATTAGCTTGACAAAAATAATTTTTAAGTCGAAAAAAATAAAAAGTAGACAAAGTCCTACTTCTAGTTTTTAACTTATTTTAAGTCATTTTTCAAAACTTATTTTAAGTTATTTTTAAGAGCCCGTTTGGATAAGCTAAAAAAGCAGTTTTAATTCAAAAAATAAAAAAAATCAAACTTTAAATGACTTTTAAGTAAAAAAAAAAAGAAAGTAGGGGAAGTCTGACTTTTAATTTAAACTTATTTTAAGTTATTTTTAAGAGCCCGTTTGGATAAGCGGAAAAAAAAGTAGTTTTTAAGTTAAAAAAAATAATCAAACTTTAAATGACTTTTAAGTCAAAAAATAAACAGCAGGGGAGGTCCTACTTTTGATTTTAAACTTATTTTAAGTTATTTTTAATTTTGTCAATCACTCAAAAAACTAAAAATGACTTAAAAGTAGGTTTGACAAACTTTTTAGCCCATCCAAACATGCTCTAACTTTGTCAAACAGTCTTAAAAGCTAAAAGTAACTTAAAAGTAGATTTAACCAATTTTTAAGTTAATCCAAACAGACTAAAAGGCTTGTTTGAATCTCAAATTTTGAATATTGTGTTACCTTTAGAAGCAAAAAATAAATGAATTACCTTTAGTAAAGCTATACAAATTTATTCATTTATTTTTGTCCACAAGAATTTTCCTTGAACTTCTATTTTCCAAATTGAAATAAATATTAAGAAGCAATAAATAAATAAATTTTTCACTAAACTAATCAATTGTAATTGAAGAGTAGTTACTTTATTTAAATAAATTTAATTTATACTAACGTAAATTATATTCACATTTATTAATGACTATTGATGATGGGTCTCTTATATCATCATGCAACTATTCAGAGAAATTGATATACTATCAACTAATAAAATCACTAAAATGCCATCACCAAATAAAATAATATCAATAAGCTAACATGATGATACCAAACTTTCACTCATGTTTTTATAATAGTAGAAAACAAAAATAAATATTACCAGATAACCTCATATCAATAAAAAGGCAGCAAGTAGTAAAGTAAATTAGAACCTTTAAATTGTCTCTATCATACATACCAGACAATTATTAAATGGAGGGGCTTCACTGACTCATAATGTTAACTGAAACACAATCTAGTCGAGGATAGTAATTGGGTGGGGCGGAGCGAAGCAGGCTATAATGTATGTGGCGCAGGGTGTATTAGAGCTTTTATAAGTGTGGGGTAGGGTTGGGTGGGCTTAAATATAATTTTTTAGAGACGTATACTCTCATATTTATATAGTAAATTGCTCATCTTCTCTTGTGGATGTAGGTTGATTGACTGAATTACGTTAAATCTTTGTGTCTTTTGGTATATTTCTCGTTTGTCTTCTTACATCAAAAACTTGTTACGTCCATA
The DNA here is from genome assembly GCA_029007595.1 of Solanum commersonii. NCBI lineage: Eukaryota > Viridiplantae > Streptophyta > Magnoliopsida > Solanales > Solanaceae > Solanum > Solanum commersonii. The sequence goes on from JAJTWQ010000033.1 coordinate 2,451,969, forward strand.
CGCACACACAAGTGTACGTGGTTGTGCAAGTAATAAAGTAGTCATTTTTAAGATTCTGTTGAAGCAAATAAGATTTACATATTTGAAAAACAAGCATATTACTGTTTGTCATATACCAATTGATGACTATGAACCACACATTCATTGAATGGTGTATCACTGATTTTATCTGAGCTGTTAGGAATTAAGACACTTAATATCTCACATATGCTGTCATCTTATATCATAAACCTGCTATATTCTAACATGTAGACTCTATGAACCACACATTCATTGAAATGCAATATTACTATATTGCATTTCACCTCTTAGGATCACTCATCCGGCCCTAGGGATACCTGACGAGATATAAGTGTTCATGACTATCCTGCTGCAAACAAAACAATTTTTACATGAATTTTTTAGATAAGTGGAGTTCGTTAGAACTTAGCTTACTATTCCTTACTATTTCTCAAGGTTCATCTAGAAAAAGTGAGGCCTGGGAAGGATAAAGTGTACGCAAGGATAAAGTGTGCACGTAAAATTTTGACTTTATATTGGTATATATAGAATTTGGACCCCTTGAAATAACAAAGTGATGCGCAGTGGAGTTGGCAATAGCCTGTACAATCCTACTTTTTGTCCCAGTTCGATTCCCCGCAGGGTTGTTTTCTTTTTCTGTAATTATTTTGACTTCTTGAATTCAACTAAGTAAATAAACATGCGTAATTTTAATATAAAAGTTCAATAGCTTGGTGGTTAATAGTATCATGAAGGTTTCCAAGACCCAAGTTCGAATCCCTCCTTTACTAACTATTTTTTTTCAATTAAAATTAAATTATTTCCTTAAATTTTAATACATTTTCCTTGTAGAATAAGATTTCCTTGAATTTAATACTTTTTCTTGTGGATTTTTTTTTCAATTAAAATAGAATTATTTCCTTAAATTTTAATACCTTTTCCTTACGGAATAAGATTTTCTTAAATTTTAATACTTTTCCCTTATGGAATAAAGTTTTCTTTCTCTATAAATAGGAAACTCATTTACCCAAATTATATCACAATATTATTAAGAATAGAATCTCAATAATTCTCTCTCTGTTTTTTCTTCTCGTTCTCTTATTTTATAACAAAAATAACCAACTTAATATTTTAGTTTCAAGTTTCAATACGCATGAGAAATTATTATAATAGAGTACCAAAAAAAAGTTCGATTTCTCTAAGTCAACCAAATAAAGAAATAACGGTAGATCAATTAGAGATGTTGTCACATTCTTCTCAAAAACAAAGCATTGATTTAAATACTCTAAAAATGACTTGCAAAATCGAATGGATGATGAGTTTTTAGACGGTTGTATAGTGCCTTATGTAGAAAAGAAAGTATTTCGTACTATTTCTAATGAATCTATCATAAAAACGTTTCAGGATATGAAACCTCGTCGAGTATAATTGTAATAATATATTTAAATTATGTTTTTAATAGTAGTTTATTTTCTTTATGTTAGTTTTGAATTATACACTTGTAATTCTATTAAAAATATTCCTATATTTAACTTGATTATTTGTTTTGGTAATTTAAATCATCATTTTTTAAAAAAAAAAATTACTATTAAAAGTTTGGACACCCTTTATTAAATTTCTGGCTATGCCACTGTGTATGCAGACCTCACTTATTTAAAGATTTTTGCACAACCACATTTAAACTCGATTACTTGTGCGTAGGGGTGGCAGAATGAATAATTAATATGGGTCACTCATATTTACCCATTGAAAATGGATTGGGTATCCAACTCATTTAAAAATGGGTAAAAACGAATAATACCCATATTACCCATTTAAAAGTGGATAGTTAAATAGATAAAAAGGATAAAAGATGTTCATTCACACACACAAAAAAAAAGGAGTAATAAAGGGTGGGGTAATAAGTAAGTCTTTTCATAAAAAAAAAAAAAATCTATAAAAATAATGAAACATCTCTTTACATTTTTATTTGGGATGGGGGGCGTGGGTGTGTGGGGGTGGTAAAAAAATTTAAATTTTGTTAATTTGTTTTTTGGGATGTGGGGGGGGGGGTAAAAATTTTTTAATTTTTTTTTTAAATTTAAAATTTTGTTAATTTTTTTTTTTTTTTTTTGGGGATGGGGAGCTGGTAAGGGATAGGGGGTGGGGGTTGGTAGGAGGGTAGGGGGGCTAGTAGGGTGTATATATATACACACTCTTAAAGTATCATTGGCTAATGAGTAGGGTGTATATATATATATATATATATATATATATATACACACACACACACTCATAGTATCATTGACTAATGTGTAATTTATGAACACGAAACCTTAACGTTATCACAAACATATACATGTAATCTTAGTCTCTTATAGTATCATTAACTAATGAGTAATTTTTGAACAAGAAAACTGAATGATACCACTAAAAATACATATACTCTTTTAGTATCATTGACTGATGAGTAATTTTTTAATAAGAAACTAATTTAATGATATATATATATATATATATATATATATATATATATATAGTATCAGTTAAGCGAAATTATCAGCCTTAATGATGCCAATGCAGTATATGATACTGATTTAGTATCAGTTAAGCGAAATTATCAGCCTTAATGATACCAATAAAATATATGATGTTGATTTAGTATCAGTTAAGCGAAATTATCAGCCTTAATGATACCAATACAATATATGATGTTGATTTAGTATCAGTTAAGCGGAGTTAGTTAGGGTATATAGTGTAATTATTTAGTGGGATATAAATTTAAAGGGGTATATGTTTATAATTATTTTTCTTTTATGGGATATTTGTTTAGTTTCCCGTTGAGTTTACTTTACATATAAATTGTGATTACTTTATAATATCATGTTTGATTTCTAGTATTAAAATCAACATAAAATATGCCAATTTTAATATCGAAACCAAATGCATTATATAATTAATACGGGCATAAGTTAGATTAGGGTTGCATATTGATCGAGCCAATTTGGTTTTGAAGTTTATCAGTTTGACTTATTGATTATCGATTTGTAGGCATGTTAAATCGTTATAGAATCACTTAGATATTAGTTTATCGGTTCTTGATCGTTATTTATATGATTGTACTTTGTAGGTTTAACCATTAAGATGTCACACAAAAAAATCACTTAGAAATGAGGTGACCAACCAAATGAGCCATGTACATGAGTTTACATATTGCATCTTGTTCAAAAGCAAATAATTAGAAATAAAGGTATGAAACTGAGACCTAAGACAAAATATGTCATTTAACTTAGCTCCGACTGACATTTACGCTCTCCAACTTTGGGTGTGCACAAGTACACACTTAAACTTGTATAAAATCAAACAAGCAGACATATGTATCCTATGTTGCATAGTACATGTAGGACTCCATGTAGGACAATAAATTGCCATGTAGGATGCCATATAGGACGCATATGCCTATTTGATCAATTTTATACAAAGTTAAAGTACCTATTTGTGCACAACCAAAGTTAAAGCGTATAAATGTCAGTTGGAGCCAAGTTAAAGAACACATTTATGTGTTATGCCTTTTATTAATCTGTTCAACCAACCTTTTATATTTAAATAATATATTAAAAATAAAATTGGAAGGTTAAACGGAAACAAAATTGTATTGAAGTGTCAAAATAAAATTTAGCAATAAATTCAAAAAGTATATATATATATATATATATATATCATTCTATAGAAGTGGTGGTTCCTCAACTACTACCAAACCAATCAAAAATTGCCAAGTGGGGCTAATTAATATTTATTTCTTTCTTTTATATAATATTTTCTATTTCTACTTTCTATTTCTTTCTATTAATATTTCTTTCTTTTATATACTATTTTCTATTTCTACTTTCTATTTCTTTCTATTATATTCTATTTTCTATTCTACTTCTATCTATTTTGTTATTATTATTTTACTTACTATATATCATAATCATACTTCATACTATATATATATATATATTTTTTTTTTTCATCATACTATATAAGTGGTGGTTCCCTTGGACTACCAAGGGTATTCCCGTCATTTCCTTCCTTAAAAGAGCTCCTATCATACTATATAAGTCGTGGTTCCCTTGGACTACCAACTTACTATATATCATCATCATACTTCATACTATATATATCATATCATTCATACTTTAGAAGTGGTGGTTTCTCAATTACTACCAAACCAATCAAAAATTGTCACGTGGGGCTAATTAATATTTCTTTCTTTTATATAATATTTTCTATTTCTGGTTCCCTTGGACTACCAACTTACTATATATCATCATCATACTTCATACTATATATATATATATATATATATATATATATATATATATATATATATTTTCATCATATAAGTGGTGGTTCCCTTGGACTACCAAGGGTATTTCCGTCATTTCCTTCCTTAAAAGAGCTTCTATCATACTATATAAGTCGTGGTTCCCTTGGACTACCAACTTACTATATATCATCATCATACTTCATGCTATATATATATTTTCATCATCATACTATATAAGTGGTGGTTCCCTTGGACTACCAAGGGTATTTCCGTCATTTCCTTCCTTAAAAGAGCTCCTACCAATACTACCAAACATATAAAAAATGGCCACGTACGGCTAATTAATATTTCTTTCTTCATCATCATATATAATAATCATCATTCATACTATATAAGTGGTGGTTTCCTTGGACTACCAACGGTATTCCCGTCATTTTCTTCCTATATTATGTAAGTGGTGGTTCCCTTGGACTACCAAGGGTATTCCCGTCATTTTCTTCCTTAAAAGCGCTCCTACCAATACTACCAAACCTATCAAAAATGGCCACGTAGGGCTAATTAATATTTCTTTCTTCATCATCATATATAATAATCATCATTCATACTATATAAGTGGTGGTTCCCTTGGACTACCAACGGTATTCCCGTCATTTCCTTCCTATACTATGTAAGTGGTGGTTCCCTTGGACTAGCAAGGGTATTCCCGTGATTTCCTTCCTTAAAAGAGCTCCTACCAATACTACCAAACCTATCAAAAATGGCCACGTAGGGCTAATTAATATTTCTTTCTTCATCATCATATATAATATACTATATAAGTGGTGGTTCCCTTGGATTACCAACGGTATTCCCGTCATTTTCTTCCTATACTATATAAGTGGTGGTTCCGTTGGACTATCAAGGGTATTCCCGTGATTTCCTTCCTTAAAAGAGCTCCTACCAATACTATCAAACCTATCAAAAATGGCCACGTAGGGCTAATTAATATTTCTTTCTTCATCATCATATATAATATACTATATAAGTGGTGGTTCCCTTGGACTACCAACGGTATTCCCGTCATTTCCTTCCTATACTATATAAGTGGTGGTTCCCTTGGACTACCAAGGGTATTCCCGTGATTTCCTTCCTTAAAATAGCTCCTACCAATACTACCAAACCTATCAAAAATGGCCACGTAGGGCTAATTAATATTTCTTTCTTCATCATCATATATAATATAATCATCATTCATTCATACTATATAAGTGGTGGTTCCCTTCGACTACCAACGGTATTCCCGTCATTTCCTTCCTTAAAAGAGCTCCTACCAATACTACCAAACCTATCAAAAATGGCCACGTAGGGCTAATTAATATTTCTTTATATTCTTTTATATTACTTTCATCATACTATATAAGTGGTGGTTCCGTTGGACTACCAAGGGTATTCCCGTCATTTCCTTCCTTAAAAGAGCTCCTACCAATATCTCATACTATATAAGTGGTGGTTCCCTTGGACTACCAAGGGTATTCCCGTCATTTCCTTCCTTAAAAGAGCTCCTACCAATACTACCAAACCTATCAAAAATGGCCATGTAGGGCTAATTAATTGCTCTCAAATGCTACCAAACCAATCAAAAAAGGCCACGTAGGGCTAATTAATATTTCTTTCTTTTAGCATTTTTTTTTTTGCTCTCAAATACTACCAAACCAATCAAAAATGGCCACGTAGGACTAATTAATATTGCCCGTGCCTTGCACGGGCACCCTTATCTAGTATATATATATATGTGTGTGTCCATTACAAATTGTCCAACAAACACATGCAATTTCCATTCCAAGGCTATAGCACCCCTTTTCTCTATGTGTGTGTGTGTTTGTCCAACAAACACATGCAATTTCATCCCTAGAGGGTACAACACCCCTTTTCTTTTTCATCGGAACATATTATTCCCTTCGTCAATTTTACTTGTCACTGTTTAATTTGGCATATTCATTAAGAAAAATAATTATTGATATTTTTATTTTATCAAAACTATCTATATTAAATGATGTTTAGTATTAAGTTTTGAAAAATGATTTATAGAATAAATATTTAATACTGATGATAAAATATGAAGAAAAAATTTTGTCTTTTTTTGATATGTCAAAAATAACAAGTAAAAATGAAACTCTATTTTAGAAATAAATGAAAATCAAAAGTAAACGAAAGGAGTAAAAAGAATCAATATATTAATTTAACTACACACAAAATTTTACATGTAAAGGAACAAACAAATTTTCCAAAATGTTGATGTAAATTGAATATTTTAAAAGTGTATAGATACCATAAAAAATGCTTTATTAGCTTTAAGTAGGACAACACTCATATATTTTCTTGAAATATGTATTGAGTCCTTAATTTAGTTGATTGCAACCCTTTCGCTTGTTGCAATCAATTACTTCCTTCGTCTCATTTTGAATCACAGATAGAGATTCAGTATATATTTTTCCATAGATAATATCTGTAATTCAACCCATAAGTTCTAAAATCCAGAAAAATAGTTCTAAACAGAGAGACCTCTTTGAAAGAAATTAGCAATTTCATACTTAATTGAAATTGTCTTGTGTTATTATCTTGATTATAAACCGTTTGTAAGTAATCCCACATGGCCTTAGCTATTTTGTACGGCCTGATATTAAGAACAATAACAGGGTCAATTATCCCTAGAATCCATGACATCACCCAATCATGTTTAATCTTCCATTCACCTGGCTTTGTTGGATCAGTAGGAATAAGATCGATTTCATCTATATGGCCCCATAGTTCTTTGCTGGTGACAAATAATTGAAACTGAATAAGAAGAATAATTTGTTTTGAATAGCTATGAAAACTAGAAAGACTCAAGAAAGCAACTAGAATGATCAACAACAAAAGTCCTAGGTGGTATATGACCGATTATCGACAAACAGTCAACAAAAATAAAGATTTTAAAAAAATAAAATAAATAAAAGGAACCACAAATGACTCTATGAAACAAGACAACCAAGAGAAGTCTCTAATATCATGTCAATTTTTTGTTGAATGTTCCTCAAAGTGATAGAGTCTTTTTATTAAATAGAGAGTATAAAGATTACACCTCTAAAGATCCGTCATTCCTATCCTTAAAGATCAGTTATTCTATCTCTATAAATATTTTATTCAATCCCACTAAATCTGTGTGGTTTTCCCTCTGAATTAGTTATTCTATCACAATATTTATTTCTCTAATTATACAACAAATCTACATAATAATACTAATTTATAGCACTATATAATTTACATTAATATATACAATAATTCACAAATAATTCATGATTTGTGAGCTGTCCATCATGCTAAAATATTTGATTAAGTAATTTAAAAATACCCCTCTTAGATCATAAGTCAACCATCTATACATATATGTGGAATTTTTTACTCATGTAACGTACACATAAATATTCTGACCAGACGCGAGAACGTGCTCTCTGCTTGAATTCTGCTTGATGATCCAATGGCTCATAGAAGCAATTTATTTATAGCTCTAGTTGTTCAACTTAAGTTGGGTATTTAAGGCAAAATCATGTGGGATATGAGTCTATGACAAGTATTGAATTGTGTGCATGCCTGGTTGTCTAGTTTTAAGTAAATATATTGATGCAATTATTCAATTTTCTGTCACCATATCTTCAAAATAAAGTTGTCCCCCACTAATATATCGATTTTATCGGGTCAGAATTAATGATCCATAATTTATTGAGAATTCTAGTTGACAACACTTAGGTGGAGAGATTAGTCTCACGTAGCTTGCCACATCATTAAGAAATTAAGTTATTTACTCTTGAAGGTATTTGTGGTCTATTGGAATAACGACAAATACATTATTTCTCCCAAAATATAATAAAGGGTATAAATTATCATAATTCAAGTGAAATTTTGACTCTTTTCCATTTTTAAAATAGTAGAAAAATAAAAATGTATAGAGAAATTATAATTTATTATTAGCTGGATTGTTTGCTCACAGAACACATCATGAGTAAAAAACCAATACATATCACGTTCTCTAGTTGACATTAAAAAAAGTTCATGTATAAAACTTATAATATTTTTGCTATATATAGTTGGGAGTTTATTTTCTCACATATCACATCCTCAACTGTACCCTTAGTTCAGTTATCTAACTATCTTTGCTAATTTCTTCTTCCATTTTAGGAAAAATGGAAATAGGGTTTGTCAACGAAAATGATTATATAAAAGTTGAAATCTTATGCACAAAGCTCATAAAGCCATCTTCACCTACTCTCTCTCACAATCAATGTTACAAGCTCTCTTTCTTTGATCAAATAGCTGAGAGAGAACACATTCCTATTGTTCTTTTCTATCCTTATAATAATTTCAATAGCCCCACTATCGATGAACGGCTTGAGAAATCCCTTTCTAATGTATTAACTCATGTTTATCCAGCAGCAGGAAGATATGACAAAGATGAATGTTCGATTCTTTGCCTTGATCAAGGTGTTCCCTACACTAATGCCAAGGTCAATTGTAAGTTGGATAACTTCTTAGAGAAGGCACACAAGGATCTTAGTCTTGCAGTTTTATTTTGGCCACATGAAAAAAAGAATGTGGATCAAAATAATTTTATGGTATCACCAATTGTCACCATTCAAGTAACCAAATTTGAATGTGGTGGCCTAGCTTTATCATCCAGTGTTTCACACCCTGCAATTGATGGTTTCACAGGTTTGAACTTTATGTTTGAATGGGGAAAAGTGTGTAGATTGGGAACTCCCATCGATAAGATTAATTTTCTCAGTTTCAATTTAGGTAATATTTTTTCAACGAGAGATATATCATGTCTTTTCAAGTCAAATAATATTACCCATGTAGCAAATAGAGAAGAAAATATTGTTGTTAAGAGATTTGTCATCCGTGAAGTTGCTCTGTCAAGGCTCAGAAAACAATGCACTGATGAATCAGGTGGAGATTTGAGTTTTCAACCTTCAAGGGTTGAAATTATTACAGCAATCCTATGGAGGGCTTTAATCCGCATTTCAGCAGTTAGAAATAGATATTTCAGGCCTTCTCTAATGGATTTTCCAGTGAATTTGCGTTCTAAATCATCTTTACCTCAAGTGAACAACTCTATGGGGAATTTTAGAATTGATGTTCCAATAATATTCATACCAGGAGAGACTAAAATGGAATTGCATCACTTCATAATATTAATAAGGAATACTGTGAATAAAGTCGTTGCTTCATGTACCAACGCTTCACCAGATGAAATAGTGTCAGCATTAGTTAATATATATAACGAAAGCTTTGAAGCACCGGAATGGGGAGGTAACGATGAAGTTGACAAAGTGGCATGTTCAAGTATGTGCAAGTTCCCTTTGAAGGATATTGATTTTGGTTTGGGAAAACCATCTTTAGTATATTTTGGTTTGAAAGATATGGAAATATTTTGGTTATATGATACAGATTGTCACACTGAAGTTGGTGTGCAGTTGGACTTGAAGGAAAGTTGCATGCAATTATTTGAGTGTGACAACGACATCAAAGATCTCATGTTTATACGTGATGCAAAACTTTGATATCATGATTTTCTTATCTTATGAACATTAGTTTTTTCTCTTTTTTTCAATAAAGGGTAAAACATTTAGAAATTTTTACGCTTTATAGCTCAGTTGTAAACGATTTTATATTCTATTTTTTTTCTCACTCAAGGCTGAGCAATCTTTTTTATTGTACTTCTTCTTAGTCGTCCGATTTCATAGTAACTAAGCAAACTATAAAACAGATTTTAAGGAAATTTGAATATTCATCTTTCTTTTTTATATAAAAGAAATGATTTATGATTAATGTGGAGTGATTAATTATGGTAAACAGGGCAATTTTAAAAAATAAAATGTTGGGTTGCCAACAAGTAATATTTAAAATAGTAATAAGTAAATAATATACTACTATTTTTGAAAAATTTATATAATATTGTATAATTTTATTTAATGGTGCAGAAATGTGCATAAACAACTCTTATACATTTTATTATACAAGATTGATAAATTATTCATAATTATAATCCAAAATTATAGCTATTTATTAAAATTGGTCTTTTCTAAATCTTAATAACACCCCCTCAAAGTCTTGCACTTTCAGCCTCTAAAATCAGCCCAACTCACCTAAAGAAATGACAGAATCTCTTTGCAGATGATATATATAAAAATAAAGAAGATAAAAATATTATCTAACAGAGTATTATTTGATCTAACAGAACCTATAATATTGCTTGTAGACAACTAACCCAGAGAATCAGAAGAACTAATCGGGAAAAGGGAAGAACATACACAAAAAACTTCAAAATTACTTGGAATCTGATGTAAGCTAAAAGAACTGAATTGATTATCATCAAACAAGCTAAGACATCTTGAGTAGGCACTTAAACTTATATATGTGCGCTTTGTAGAACACGTGTATCTACTTGTTAAATTTTATACAAGTTTAAACGTCCTATGCATGTGTGTACACTCAAAATTTAGAGGACATAAATGCCAGCTGAAAATAAGTAATATTCACATGAAATTTGTTTTCAGATGAAATTTTGAAGGGGGTTGTTGCTTATATTCTGATTTCTGAGGGTGGTCTATCATGCCATGGCAATAGACATTTACCAAAGATATCAAGAAGTGTAATTGAACCCAACAATAACTAATTTCCTTTCATTTTTATAGTCATAAGAATATCCTCTATAAGTCGATAGTAACTGCAGATCGGTTAGTCCGAGAAGAGTGGACACTCAAATCTTTATGTCTAAATCAACTTTGAAATCATGCACGATATTAAGCTTCAACGGAAAAACTAAATATTTATAACGGTGCATCATGAGGTGAAACACATATAAGTGCATCATTAGTTTTTCCCTTATTTGCTCTTCTGTTGAAGCAAATAAGATTTACATATTTGAAAAACAAGCATATTACTGTTTGTCATATACCAGTTGATGACTCTACGAACTAGGGGTGTACAAAATTGAACCGAAAACTGAACCAAACCACAAATCAAGTCAAACCGGAAAAAAACCCCGACTAGTGGTATGGTTTGACTTGGTTTGGTATTGGAAAAAAAACCCCGACTATATTTGGGTTGGGTTGGATTGGTTTGGTTTTAACTAAAAATAAACCAACCCAAGACCAAACCAACCCGACATTATATATGTAATTTTAAAATTTTATTTTATACATAAAAATATTTATTTTGATATAATTTTAAAATATTTCTTATACTATTTAATAGTTTTTATCTTTTAATATATTATTTCAAATTTAAAACTTAGAATTTGGAATGGCCCAATAAAGATTATAGTTCATAGATGTTGATAATTATAATAAAATTTAAATCAAAATCAAATTAATACTAATGCAAAAAGAAAATCAATTCAACATTGGTTTAGACAATTAAAATACATTGGTTTAGACAGTTAAATACATAATCTAATTTTAATTTTCCTTAAATAATTAGTAATGTAACTAATACTTATTAAACTTATTTTAACATGATTTAGTACTTTTAAATTATGATCATTTTCATTACTACTTTGCAATATTTATTTTATATGATGATTTCATTATTATTTTTTATTGAATATTTTAGTGTCATCAGTACTCTTCTCATATTTTGTGTTATTTTCTTAAGAAACACCTTAGATAATTATATTTTGGTTGTACTAAAGAAAGATTTGGAGCACAAGTTAATTATATGTTTGTATGCAAACTTTACGGAAAAAATCCAAAAATCTGAAGAAAAAAATCCGAGGTTTATTAGTTTGGTTTGATTTATAAATTTAAAAATTTGACATAATGGTTTGGTTTGGTATTTGAAAAACCCGAACCAACCCGAGGTTGAAAAACCCGAAAAAATCCGAATTTTATTAGTTTGGTTTGGTTTATAATTTTTTTTTTTTACACAAATGATTTGGTTTGATATTTGAAAAAACCTGAACCAACCCGGTCATGTACACCCCTACTATGAACCACACATTCATTGAATGATGTATCACTGATTTTATCTGAGCTGTCAAGAATTAAGACACTTAATATGTGTTGACACCCAATTTTGACCGACCTTTAGCAATTTGAGGGATGCTATTCGATTAAATACGTTTTTTTTTAAAATATATGTCGAGTTTAAATTTTAATCAATTTTGTCTAAAATTATATTATTTAGTATACATACTTAATAAAAATTTAATGTAAATACTATTTAAAAAAATTAAAAAAAAATTATTAGTATAACGCAAAATAATTCAAATGTTTTAAAATTTAAGTGACTTTATTATAATGTATGTAATATTTTATTAATTGAATATCATTTTCCTCAAATCTCCTCTAAATTATTTAATTTGTAGCATGTTTTATTCTAATTGCCTTCAATACTGGCCTTTTCAATTTCAATTACTTGCAATCATAGCCACCCTTTAATGTCAATTCTAGCCCTTTATTTCGAGTATAGTCATTTGCCTATTCCAATTCTAGCCATTTTAATTTAATCCAAAATCTGATTTAAAATCCAATCTTTAATCCCAACCGTCGATCTCACCCTTTAAATCTCAGCCTCACATCTCAACATAAATCAAGGGATGAGATTAAATCCCTCATTACTTTCCTATTCTACTCTAAAAAAGACCAAAACCCTAAAAACACTCTCATCCTCGCCCAAGTGAGCCGCCTCCTCCATCCGTCTGCCCCCATCGCCGGCGAGGATGGCCACCACGCAGTCCGGGGTAGCCTCCTCCCTCTAGTCTTCCTCTTCTCCCTCTCTTTTCTCCCTTCTTCGCCTCGTTCTCCGGCAAGAACAACGGAGCAGCCAGCTCCACCAGCGAGCAGTGTCGGCGCTAGCCAGCAAGGAGGAGGCAGTCGTCTCCTCTCTCCTTTATCTCCTCCCTCGTCTTCTCCCTTTCTCTTTCAGGTAGACAGCAGCTCGGTGAGAACCAACAGTAGTCAGCGAGGAGAGCGACCGCTAGCCACCAGCTCCGACCAGCAGCGTGGAAAAGCAAGCAGCAGTAGCCGACGGAAACAACCGCAGGCCCTCCACTTCTCCGGTGGTGGTTCAAACCAGCGGCAGCTGTAACAGCTCTGGTCAGCAGTGGTTGAAATTCGAATTTAGTGCTCGATAAATGGCGGATCTGGACAGATCCGCCCAGGTCTATTTCTTCTCAATTAATTATTATCCATTTCTCAACATTCTTAATTATTGGTCCTTGATATGTTTAATAGAGAGGTATTTTCTATGCATATTTACATGAGATTAACAAATGCTTTGAATTTCTTCATAGAAGGCTATAAGTGGGAATTTTTTATGATCTTAAGCACATTTTGCTATAATTTGCTGATGTGCGATTGTTCTTATATCTATATTATCGGTTTTTTTTTATTTTTTTATTTTGTGTAACTCGCTGATCTGTAGAAGGAACTATGATTAGTACGTTTTAATTTTGGATTTGCTGATCCCTACTTTTAAATTGATTATCCTCTTATTTAATATGCTGCAAATTTGCCCCAACTTTATTCCCTTTGTATGCGATAATTAGCTAATTGAGGGATGCCTAGGAAATTGTTCTTAATATGGTAATTTTGATGATATTCCTTAAAGTTACCTTAAATCGTTGCAATGGGCTAATTCGGTGCCATTTGCTTGCTGACTAATGTTGATCTTATTATATATCAATTTGTGATTTATTTGATTGTGTTAAAATATTTTAATATATGAACAAATCTGATTGTAATCCCCTCCTTCCTTAAATAATTATGTCTATCTGTTTGAGTATATCAATTTATCGTCTAAATTTACTCTTTCCTTACTTGTTTTACATGGTGCATTATTAGTAATTGATTTCCTTTACCTTATTTAAGAACTTTGTTATTTTTGGAAGAGAGCATAAATTAAGTTCTGACCGTGTAGTTCTTTCCAAATAAGGAAAATCTTTTTTATTAATTTAGTCCCTTTTCCTTATTTGTTCATCTTTTAGTAATCTACTTTTGGTAATTTGTTGACCAAATCAGACCTTACTATTGTGGCGATTTTTTTTTGCCATTATTTTAGTAATCAAAATATCAATTTGTGATTTTTGGACTAATTTAGCTCCTCTTGTTTAAGGAATATTAATGATTGCTAAAATATTCTCTTCCCTTTTCTACATGACTCCTAATTTATTCCTTTCCTTATATTTGATGCCTTCCCCTTCATTATAAAAGAGATCCTTTCATTATTAAAAAAAAGACACTCTCAGACTCATGGTGGAACACCTCTACATTGATACATTGCTCTCTCATTGATAGTTGAATACTTTAAAATATATTTTGCTCTCTATTCTTAAAGATATAAGTTTAGTTTTCCGGTAAACATTCCAAGTGTTGCTTTATTCGATTTCGCTGTGTTCGGGTCTAATATTGAATCAATTGGGTCTTCATTGCCGATAAACTTTCTGCGTAATTGGTTAGTTCTTTTTCATTAGTTTAAATTTTGACTTGCATTATTTCCTTAGTTATTGTGTGTTCGAAAAAAAAAAAAAAAAAAAGAAGAAGAAAGTATCCGGGTTAGTTTCCTCTCTTCTTTGTTAATGTGTGATTTTATGTGTGTGTGATTTTATGTGTTCTGGGAGTCGTTTGAAATTCGTGTCTGTTGCGAATGCACGTTATGTTTCTATATAGTTATTATTATATGATCTTGTGTTTGGGTTTTATTCTATTTAACAGGTTTCTAACTTGAAGTTCAAGTTGAAGAGTCGCCAATAGACTAGCTTATTTAATTTTATGTATTTGAATTAATTTTTATTTTTATTTTATTTCGGTTCGTAACATTCATGTAACTCTAACTCTCTCTCTATATATGAAATATTTTGGGGGAACCGTCTAAGGGGAGGGGGATTTACGTGCTATTTGTTACTTTATCGCATCTATTTGGTGTTAGAAAGCATGCTATAGGATTGTGATTGATCGATAGTTCGTTTTTTTTTGTAATTTCACTTAGATCTTAACTAAAAAGTTATTTGCTTGATCACTTATTTAACTTGGTTTATTTAATGTTTAAAACTGATCTTTGTTTAAGTGCTAATTAATTGACTATCGCATGCCGCCTTTTAGTATATGACGCTAATAGATAAAATCAACCATTTTTGCTTATGTTTAGTCATGTGATAAAGCAAGGTTCTAATTTACTAAATCAATTCGGCATAATAATAAAGCAATGAATAACCTTTTACATGTTTGTCATCTTGTGTTATTTGCATCACTAATTCTCTTTTATGAAACAATTGTTTGTTAAGTAACTCATTTTCTCCGATCTAGATATCATGCTCATAGGACCTAAGTTTCTATATATCATTCGGGTGTAGAAATCATATCAATAGGTTGTAGATCTTGTTCTTTACTTAGAAATCATATCCACAGGCTTCTAATAATCTCCAGCATGTTTACATTTAGAAACCGTGACTATGGGTTTTTGAATATTATATCTTATAGAAATTATGTATAAGGTTTTGATAGTATAGGAGTTATTTAGTTCTTAATATATTATTTGGTGTAGAAATTATGCATATAGGTTATGGATTTTGTTCTCCACTTAGAAATCATGCCTATAGGATGTAATCAATAAGTTAAGATGTCAACCAGTTTATTAATAAATGATAGAGTGAATTTCTGTTTTAAAATTAAAAAAAAAAAATCTGCTTCCTAAATTGAATCTGGCTCAAACTAATTAATTTTTATTGCATTTGCTACTGAAAATATGCTAATAAATCATTCTGATTTGCTGCTTGCTTTGTAAAATAAAAATAAAAATAAAAATAAAATAAAATATTTATGTCTTGTATTTTGTGATCTACTTTCTAATCACCTAATGGATTAATAATTATTATGCATGTCCCTCAAAATCTGCTGCTGCTTTAAATGTTTCTATCACGATTTTTCCTTTTTTAAGCTAATCTACTCTAATTAATTTGATCAATAAATAGTTAAAATTTGTATCTTATAATAACTTTCTGCCGCTCTTTTAAGTATTCATGTTTGTTGTATTACCTATTATGCTTGTGTGCACACACTTAGCATGAAACCTTTCACCTTACTTGTGTTTGCAAACATGTTAATTAAAACCTAGAGGCCAATATGAGATTTACGTGCTAAGTGTTGTCCTATTTGTTTGACTTGGAGTCTAGGTGGGCCTATTATATTTATTTTGTCTAAATTCACCTTAATAAAAGTCCAATGCCTCTTGGACCTTAAGCGGGGACGCTAGCCACTTTTTAGAGACGAAAGCATGCGGTGGTAGGGTAGGGGTAGTTTAGGCCCTATGGAGATGATGACATCGATTCGGACTCAAAGACAAACTTTGGTTTTGTCTGTCCCTACGAGAAGCTGATCGAAATAAAGAAAAGTCGAGTGCTGATCCTAAAAGTCCTTCAGAGTCTCCCTTTCCTTCTTCCTTTTATATATGTTTATAATAATTATATCTATTTGGGGTAGTTTAATAATAAACAAAATTTGATTATTATATTTGATTATGTAATTTCTGTCTTCTCGCTTATCTTTTATAAATTGTTTCATGTTTAATATATATATTTGTCATTATATTATCACTTAGTCTTGCATGCCTTAGCTAATTAAAAATATATAACTAAATTGTCTTTAATTGCTTAATAATGTTATCACCTATTTTTTTTGCATGCTTAATTGAATAAATAAATAAATGAAATGACTTTAATTGTTTATCACTTAGTAACCATGCTAATTAAATAAATAATAAATGAAGTGACCTTAATGCTACTTGTAACCCCTACATATTGCATGAGATACGGTCGGGATCCACATTTGTGGACCTCGAGGGATGCCTAACACCTTCCCCTCGAGGTAATTTGAACCCTTACCCTGATCTCTGGTTCGTTGACCTTAGCTAGACTTAGTTAGGTTAGATAGGTGCCCTAACGCACCTTAATTCGTTAGGTGGCGACTCTTCAATCACTCTAAAGCCTAAAAGAGTTGTTAGGTCGTGCACCAAAACCGTTTTGAGAAGAACGGGGCGCGACAATATGTAACACCCCAGAAAATTTTCGAGCTAAGACTTGAACCGTCCTTCGTTGTGAGCAGGATTTTACCGAGGAATTAAAATTTCTTAAGTGTTAAGTTCACTATATGTAGCACCTTTAGTTCAAAAAATAACTAAATTGGAAATAGCAAAATCTGAAATTTTGCAAGTTAAAGCTAAGTATGAGTTTTGGGTCGACTTCAAACGACCAGAACTCATAGCTCAGGATGAGTTAGGTGTACTACCATATACCGTAGGGAAGATCTTTGAATTATCTTTCAAACGCCGCCGAGTTTGCTAAGTTTTGAGGTCGGATGAGTGAGATATGACTTTTTGAAGTTAGGCTGCCCAGTTAAGGAAAGTCAAAACCGGAAATAGTAAGGGGTATCTTGGTCTTTTCCTTATCCAAACAGATTTGATTCGTTTTTAGTAATATTTTAGAGGTCTAATCTAATTAGGTTCAGTTTTATAATCCTAGTTTACGCCTAGGGTTTTAGTTGAGAGTTCAAGAAGAGAAAAGAGGAGAAAAGAGGAGAGGATCAAAGCGTTCGTCGAGAATCTTGCGTTTTGTTGTGGATTTTCGCCATGGGTTAATCCCTAAGAGGTATGTAAGCTTCCATAGTGTTGGGTTCTTTCACCCACATGCCAATCATGAATTATATAGAGTAATTTCGTTCTTGAAATTTAAAGATTAGAGTTCTTGATGTGTTCTTGATAAGTGTTCTTGAAGTTTCATTAAGTTTTAATGTAAGATTATGCTTGAGTCAACTTTAAACGACCATATCTCTTACAATATTAATATTTACGTGAGCCATAACCTATCCAATTAAAGGTAATTGAATATACTTTCCAACCCCACCAATTTCGAGTCAATCCAATTTCTGAGTAAAAAGTTATGACTATTTTAATAACCTATACAGTGCTGTTACGAATTAGCCGACGGGAAAAATATTAAAAAGAGTCGTTTTTGCCTTTTACCTCCAAGAAAACCATAAACAAATTTCTTGACTAATAAATGGCTCAAAAAAATCAGATTTTCATCTTCACTAATGAAAATCATAATTCTTGGCCATAGAGATTTCAAGAAAAGAATCTAAAGAAAAATTTTCTTGATTGCTTACCTTCAAGCTAGGGTTTCAAGGCTTCTAATCAAGTTTTTCTTCAAGATTCATAAATATTCTTCAAGAATCTTTTTGTTCTAGGTATGTAAGGCTATCCTAGTGTTGGACTAGTTCGTCCTCACGCCCTACATCTACTTTCAGATCAATAAAAGAGTAATCTAGGATACTTTCCCTAAATTTGAGTATTCTTGAGATAAGTTAATTTTGAGTTCTTGATTTCATGTTTCTTTTAAAATTTCTATTCCTAATTATCGAATAGCTATATTGTTATTGAGATCCTTCATATCATGAATTATAACTCTTGAATTCATAATTCAAATTCAAGAGAGAGTTAAGAGTAGAGTTCAAGAAAGCCTTTGAGTTCAATTGTGAATCCTTTGAGATCAACTATCGATTTGAACTAAGTTTTGAGGAAGTAAGTCAGAAAATGAGAAGAGTCACATACATGAGTTTCATATTGTTATTTAGACCATCGAGTGGAGTTGTTTCATACCCATAATTTCCGCATGAACTTCGTAAGTTGAGCATCTTTCAGAGAAGTGGTATCTTCAAGTTTTAAGCCTTTAAGTGTTGAGTTCTTAATCTCTTTTTAGAAGTATCTTTGAGTCCTTGAGTTGAATATTTCATGCCCATAATCCCGCATGAACACTATAAGTCGAACAAACTTGAGATGAGAAGTATCTTTAAGTCCTTGAGTTAAGTAGTTCATGCTTATAATTCTGCATGAACCTCTGAGTTGAGCATTCTTTAAATGAGTAGTATCATTGAAGTTCTTGAGTTCCAAGTATTTGAGTTCTATCTATGGTTATTGAAAACCTTGCATTGAGTAGTTCATGTCCATAATTCGGTATAAACCATATTTTAAGAAGTCTTTTACAAACGTTTTAACTTTGTTTTAAGACTTAAGTTTTGAGTTCAGTAAAGAGTAAAGAGTAAAGTTTGAAGTCGTTTTCTTCAAAAGTATATGGGGACTAAGTATTCCCAAAGAGTTTATAAATGTTTTAACATTTAAATAAGAACTGAAACTGAGATTTCCAAAGAGCTTTCGGGCTGGTTTTCAGAAAAGAGTAATCGTTTTCTAAATGAAGCAAGAGAGGAAATTGAGATTTCCAAGATAACTGTCATGCCCCGAGCCTACACCCTGGGTGAGATCGGCACTCGGAGACCATTCCTGGCCCCAAGCGAACCCTTGGCCTGGCTTTCTTAACTCATGAAGCCTCTAAAATACTGAGATGGATGTTGGGACAGGCCCCGCAACATCCTAATAAAACAAAACTAAGAACACAAAATAATCGAGTCCTCCGGAATGCAAGGAGGCTCACCACTGACTCTGGAGTGCTCAACTGGATCAACGGTGTGCTAGATGCTGATCATGGGTACCTGCGTCTGCATCATAATAAGATGCAGACCAACTGGCATCAGTACATGGAATGTACGAGTATGCGAGTGGGAAAGCTAAACCACAACTTAAGCTTGAAATGAGTACAGGGGAACACTTACCTCGGCTCTGTACGACTCATGAATAAATGAACTCAATAAATAAAGCAATGAGACACATGCAATCTATAAAGCTCGCAAAACAGTATAAACAACTTAGCTTATTAATGATAAAACAATAACAATACAACTTTACCTATATAAAAGTAATATAACTTATGTGGGAGGTTCTTTAACCGACAACCACCACTATGAGCCCTAGTGATGATACAACGCTTTACCTCGCGTGCCCAAGGACCATCCTATACCTTGCCGTGATATAGGAAGCTAACTTTACTTAGTGGATCCACTAGCTTAACTTTCGTGATCATCTAAAAAGTATGATTCGAGAATTCCCATGTTGGCGCATGGTTCTTATGGAGAGTTGAGCTAATATGAACTCATGTCCCAATTCGGTGCTCAATACTACTCCCAAAAATACTTTGGCTCATAAATGTCTTTAAACACATTTTCTTTAATTGAGATAATTACTCAAAATCTAGCCCAAAGGCTCTCTTGGAATCGATATTCCTTTCTTACTTAAATGTAAAAACATTTAGAAACTTCTTTGGGAAATACATAGTTCCCTAATAACCTTTGAGAAAAGGACTCGACTTGAAACTCTATACCCTTTTTACTTGATTTGAAACTCGAGTCTTGAAATGAAGTTAAAACGTTCACTAAAGTCTCTTGAAAACTTTGAAGACTTGTTTTGACTTACTTCTTAACTTCTAAACTTGGCTCTAACTTCACTTGACTTGGAAACTAACTTTCCTTGAATTGGAATTATGAATTCAAGGTGTTTGATCACATGTTATGGAGGGATTCTTGATGTTTAGACGTATTTTGGAGTATTGGAAACAACTATGAAACATAGGTATAATACCTAGGAACATGCATGAGAAAGTGAGAAAAGAATGGGGGAACTTGGTTGTAACACCCCGTATCCGAAGATAGAAATTTCACTTATGGACACCATTTACGAACCGTAGATGGACTTACGGTCCGTAGTCCATGACAGAGAATTTCCCTCAGAACTTAGTCAGAAAATTTTGACTAAGTGTTGACCCACGGCCAGACTTACGGTCCGTAGGTCAAGTTACGGACCGTAGTTCATGTTCGTAGATCGAATGCCCCAAAAACCCAGCTTCTGTCCCGATTGACGGTTGACCAGTACGGACCGTCAATCGATCCACGTTTCGTAGGTCATGACCATAGATGGGAAACAACTGCCAATTTAGCTGAAAATTATTGGTGAATCAACTTCAAATGATCATAACTCTTAGTACAAAAGGAATTAGGTTCCCCATGACCTATGATATGATAAATAATTGAATTATCTTTTCAACTCCACCAACAACACAACCCAACAACTTCAACAACACAAACCAACAACTTCAACAACATGACCAATCTTTTCTCAAAAATAAAACAGGTTTGTGTGTGGGGGAAAGGATCAACCCATCACTACAAACTCACATACCTTGATAGGGATCACCCCCGACGAAATCACGACGATCTCCTTGCTTGATTTTCCCTTTCTCTTCTTCTTCTTCTCTTCTTTCTCTCAAGCCCTAACTCTTACTCTTTTTTAAAAAAAAATGGGAACAAACTGATCAAAATCAGTCTAACACAACAATATGACCAAAAGAATAGATTAGGGAAAAGACCAAAATGCCCCTTAAAATTTTTGGACAGATTTCCCTGCCAACTGCCCAACTTCCACAGCGCATAACTCACTCATACGAACTCAGAATCGAGTAAAATTAGTGTCGTTGGAAAGATCATTCTACGAGCTTCGTAAACATAACTGGAACTACTCCTAACTCATCCTGAGCTAGGAGTTATGACTGCTCAAAGTTGGCCAAAAACTCACTTTTTCTACACTTAACCAAATTTCCAGATTCTGAATTTTTTCAAAAAAATGGCTACTTCCAATTTCAAGCTTCTTTATATTCATTTTCAATTATCGGATGTTACAATAGCCTTTGAGCTAAGTTTTTGGGAAATTATCTCAAATCAACAGAAAGAAGTATGTTTTTAAAACATAAGAGCTAGTATATTTTTAGGAGTAGTATTGAGCACCGATATGGGGGAGAGTTCACACAATTCACAACCTCCATAAACCATGTAGCCACCATGGGTTGAAAAGGGTCATATTTTTTAGATGAACCTTTTTCGAAATAGACTAGTGGATCCATTAGGCAGTTCAGGTCCTATACCTTTGGTTGGGTATAAGATGCGCTGGCAGCGTGAGGAAGATCGTTGTATCATCACAATAACTCTTATGTGATGGTTGTCGGTTAGAGAAACTCACACATAAGTTATTGTATTCTTATATACACAGTTATTTGTATTTTTACATACATTTCAGAGTTATGTTGTATCCTTGCATACACACAGAGTTGACATCATGTTTTAAAACAGTTTGTTTCT
This sequence comes from Solanum commersonii, assembly GCA_029007595.1. NCBI lineage: Eukaryota > Viridiplantae > Streptophyta > Magnoliopsida > Solanales > Solanaceae > Solanum > Solanum commersonii. The sequence continues at coordinate 2,474,343 of JAJTWQ010000033.1, forward strand.
TTATATTGCACTTGTTTTAAATTGCTTTATATTGAAATGAGTTCAGTCATATTTAGTTGAGTATCCAGAGTTGAGTACCCAGAGTCGAATATCATATCTTTGAGTTGAGTATCTTATCTCTGAGTTGAGTATCTTATCCTTGAGAAATTCTGAGTTGAGTAAGTTTGAGTAGTTTTGAGTATCCTTGAGTATTCTTTGGGTTGAGTAAGTTTGAGAAGAGGTAAGTATGTTTCCTTTTATTCAAGTTTCAAGCTTATGTTTATGTTTTAGAATTCCCCTTACATGCTCGTACATTTCACGTACTAAGCCATTTGGCCTGCATCTTTTCATGATGCAGGCACATGTATAGAGGATCATCAAAAGGATATTCGTTGATACATCCGGGAGTTCGAGTTAGCTATGGTGAGCCTCCTTATTTTCCGGAGGATTTCATTTACTTTTCAGTTTAGTCAGGATGTCGTGGGTCTTGTCCCGACTTCCATCTTTATCAGTTAGAGGCTTCATAGATAGTCAGTATAGTTGAGAAGTCTGTATTATTCATTTATTTTATTAAATGTTTTAAAGACTTAAGTTGCCTATTTTATGGCGAGTTGAATATATTATTTTATTCTAAGTTGTTCATTTGAGTTGAAGTTTTGAAAAGTTGAGTTTATTGAATTTTATTCAGTTTTAAGCTTTTGCATGCTTAAGTTAGTCTTTCGCTTGTAGTCAGCCAGGATGAGGGTTCGCTTGGGGACCAGCAATGGTCTTCGAGTGCTGGCCACGTCCAGGGTGTAGACTCGGATCGTGACATAATATCTAGACACTCAATATCGCATGTCCAAACGATCGCTTAATAAAAAGTATAAACAAAACAAGTACCAATAACATACTGAAAAAGTAAAATGATATCAAAGATTTGCACCGCGTATAAACATGACAACTTTGATGTCATCGTCACGATCAAATAATTGCATGTTACTTTCCTTCAAGTCCATTTGCACACTAACTTCAGAATGAATATCCGTATCATGCAACCACAACATTTGTACATGTTTCATACCAAAAAATAGTAAGGTTGGTTTTCCCAAACCAAAATCAATATCATGGAAAGGGAATTTGCACAAACTTGAACATAAAACTTTGTCAACTTCATCATTGCCTCCCCACTCTGGTGCGTTGATGCTTTCATTATATTATTAACTAACGTTGACACTATTTCATCTGATGAAGCTTTGATACATGAAGCAACAATTTTATTCACAGAATCCCTGATTAATATTATAAAGTTGTGCAATTCCATCTTGGTCTCTCCTAATATGAATTTTATCGGAACATCTATTCTAAAATTCCCCATAGAATTTTGCACTTGATTATTAATCTCAGTTAAAAACTTGTTGCGCCTATTATTTAAAATGCTAGGCTGGATTATTTTGTTATTTTGTGCATGATTGGTCCTCGGTCGGCCACCAACCTACCTAAAATTAATAAAATTTTAAAATATTTAGACTATTCATTAATTTATTCAGTATGTTGTGTATAGTCATCTCAATGGTAGGTGAAAACTATAATTGATCCCGTGGAGTGAGATTTAGATTTAGATATTCTAAACAATTATTAAGTTTACGTGAACGGTAAACGTACTTTTAAATCCATAATTATATGTGAACCGTAAATGTACTTTTGTTGATTATTTTTCACACAATAATGTACAGAAACTTTAAAAAAAATGATGTTTATTCATTATTTTATTTTTTAAAATATATGACGTTGATTTTTAAAATGAAAAAGTGGAAATGAAAAACATAAATAAAACTGAAGAAACTTGTCATTAAAAATCCAACATAAAAATTTTCTTCATAAAAAGTGTGTTGATTTTCTTTATAAAACAATTAATTAAATTAAATAACATCATTTTTTTTCATATCTAATCTATTTGGACTAACTCAAATACCAATTTTCTAATTTTTCATTCAACTAAATACGAGTAAAAACAACTCATGTTCATTACTAATTAATAACACTATAAAAAAACTTTGAAACTCGATAGACTTCGTTGGGTTGTCATTGATTTTATTAAGAAAGAAAATCAACACACTTTCTTCGGTTATTTTTCACTCAAAAATATAGGAAAACTCTCAAAAAGAAATTGTTACTTTTAAAAAAATCAATGATCATCCGTCAATTTGAATTTTTTACAATAACTAACGGATGAACGACGATTTTTAAAATGCAAAATTGCAGTTGAAGTGTAACGACATGTTCCCGTCGTTATGGAAAAACCAATGGGGAAGGAATTTGGGCCAGAAAACTTCTGAGTAGTAACTTGGAAATTTCTAGCATAGGCCAGACTTGGACGAAATCTGAGGTCTAGAGAAATCTGGTAATGGATGGGGGATTTAATTATAAATTTGATCACGTGAGTAGATAGCCAAGACGTTAAGGAGCCCGTAGTCTTTACAAAATCGAATTTGGGAGAGTAGAACTCCTCAAACTGATCTTGGCATCAAAGGGTAGTTTTAGAACGTCCATTTGAAGGTGTGTTGTGAAATGGGAGCTTGTAACTCAAATTCCGAGTTTTTGTCTCTGTGCAAGCCGTTGGAGGGGGGGGAGGGGGTTTATTTCCGCCAGGGCGGGGCCGCTGTGGCGTGATGGGTCTCGTTGTGGTGGAACAATCGCAACTTAAATCGCGGAAAAACCACAAAATCGTTATTTTCTGCAAAACTTCGTTCTTAAGAGCTAAGGGATGACCCAGGGCAATTTCTTATCAGATTCCCACAAATTCTTGCACTAAAGGTAAGTTAATTACTCCTCTAATTCGCTTTTCAATTCATAGAACTTTGAATATTGGGTAATTATCGTTGGGGGAGGATTTTGGCTTAAAGTTAATGGTGAGGAAAAGCCCTAGCTGAACTTTAGGATCATGGGTTTGGCTTGGGTTGATATTTTGATATAATCCGAGTAAATTAGGACTTGTTTATTGATCCTTGTGTTAATTACTTATTTATAGACCAAGAACAAGCTGAAAGACTCCGAAAAGGGAAGGCTCACATGTCTTAGGAGTATTCAGGCTTGATTTCGAGGTAGGTGATGGTTCGATTTCCTGTTGTGTGATATATGCCGGTTAATTGCTTCATTGTATGCGTGCATGTATGTGAATAGGGAATGTGAATCAAATCTAATGAAATGATTTTTTGTGAACAATTACATGCCATGAACCTATAACTTGATTGTATGACTATGAGTATTGTTCATTATGGGTGTGATTCTGACTGTGGTTGTATTGACTAGATCAGGTTTCACGTTCCGACACATATATTGAATTAGGTTTCACATTTTGATACATATATTGGATCGGGTTTCACGTTCCGACACATATATTGGATCGGGTGTCACGTTCCGACACACTAATAGTTTGGGTGTGGGTTCCATGAGAGGACCACTTGTGATTATTACATTAATATCTACCTGTCATTTATATTGGGAAATTATTTGTTGCTCCTAAATGATAACTGAATTATGTATTTTGTATATGTGTGTTTACCGTGTTATAATTTCTTGCGTATATTTCACTTACTGGAGTAGCTGCGTGATCCTATCAGTACACTGTGGTTTCGTGTACTGATACTGCACTTGCTCTTTCTTTGTTGACTACATTCTTCAGGCGGCTATTGACAGACCTCAGTTAGGATATCTTTGACTGAGACCGAATTCAAGGGTGAGTCAGTTTTTTCAGGCTGTCATGGATCCATTGTTAGTTTAGTCCGTTCTTTTCGAAATTAGACTACATGTTTAGACTTTTACTTATGTTTAGTTTTTGGGGTTGCACCCCCTCTTTCTTAGACTTGTTGATTGGTAGAGTTTTGGTACAATGAGTTTCAGTTCTAGGGGTTGAATTTTCGCAATAGTTGGTTGTTAGACTTTCGGAGTTTATGGGAACTCCACATTTAATTCGTCATTTAAACATGCTTCCTATCTTTAAATGCTTTAGTTTCTTAAAAATGTTTAGTCGGGGTGTACTAATGGTTTTTCCACCGGAGGGTTAGTGTGGGTGTCAATCACGGCGGTGTGGGTCGTGACATGAAGAGCATATATAGAAATAAAGAAATCATAAAATTAGTATTTTGTGTTTAAATGGTACATAAAAAAAATAGAGTTGACACATCACTTAGAAGTGCAAAATGAAACATAAAAATTAGAGTTAAAAAGTTAAAATGAAACAAGATTGAGTTGGAATGTCAAAATGAAATTTAGGGACAAATTTAAGGGTCTGCATACGTGTTTGGCCAAAAAATTACTATGGCACAAGATGGTGTTGTTATTTTTACACATGCATGCACATGGACAAATCAAAGAAAAGGCAAGCACCGGAATGACGGCAATGAATAGCTGCTTTGACACTCCTATTCTATTTGTGGGAAAGTCATCGCCACTGAAAGCACTAGCAATTTGACAAGCATTAGAAATAGCATTACATAATGTTTGATCAAAGATTCATATACTATTAGATGCAAAGAACGTTGAACAATGCTACAGTGTTAACCTAACTAGGTTCAATCATACTGAAAGCAAATCTAGAATAGTGGTAAATTATCACAAATTATACTCTAATTAGACCCATAATCAACCCAAATAGCCGTAAAACTCAAGCTTGTTTAATTAAGGTTGATGTGAACAAGTAAAAGATGTGACATATTTTAGGTGGTTAGCTTATCTATGTAATGAGTATTTGAGAACAAACACAAACATATCTTTTGAAATTTGAGCATCAAAGTTTTCATTAGAAACACTTTATCATCTATTCAAATGTTCAACTGATATAAGTAATAATTAAAGTATCTAAATAAATTTAATAGCAATTCTGTTTGGAATATAAATAATTATGTGTTTGAATAAAAACTGATAAACCATTCATAAGTTGATTAGTGTATGTTATTTACAAACAAATTGGACACAAAAAACTTTACCATGTGAAAAATTAAAATTAAAGAGTTATAGTCATAAAAGGAACGAGCTAGCCTTCTATTTGAAACAGATAAAAAAAAATAAGACGAACAAATTGAATCAAAGGAAATAAAAGATATATTCCCTCATTCCTAACCAGCATAAGCTAAGGATGATGTCTGCAATATGTATTAAAAATATATTGTGGCTATATTATAAATAGGCATAATACATATATTGGACTCTAAACTTGGCTTCAAATTTTATCTTTGACCTCCAACTTTCATAGTACACAAACAGACACTTTAACTATCCAATCTTTTAATAAATAAACACGCGAATCCTACTTGGCAAAACGCGTGATGTGCACGTATTTTGAGTGAGTTAGGAGTAATTTTCGAGTCCCACAACAGTAAAAACCTCCCTTTTCCGGCCAGCAAACACCACTTGAAACCACCCAAAACCTCCATTCATTTTCTTCTTCTCCTCTCCGCTCATGCCACCACCAGCGAGCCGGCTTCAACCTCAAACAATCAGCAGCTCCCAACTCCAAACACCTCCAACCCAGCTGTTCTCCTTCTTCCTCCACACCGGAGCACAACCCATGAAGCGAATGAGCTTCGAGCTCGCTAAACCCACCAAATACCCGACCCCAAACCCATTAGATCCGCCATCTCCGGTGAGAATTATCACGAAACAACACTACTGCAACCAACAGCTCGAACCAGACACAAAACAGCAACCAAATGACCCCTCAAACCTCATGAAAACAGACCCAACAACCACAAACACCTAAACCAAGAAGCCAGCCATTAGGAGGAATTAATTTTGATTCTTGTATATAAATTAAAATTAATTTTGATTTTTTTAGTTCTAAAATGGACGTGTAAAATATTTAATTAGTTGGCAACCATTGAGTGGCTCACTAATACACATGGTAGCGTTTGCATTTCACGCTCTTTGGCTCCGAAAATTGTGTGTTTATTTATTTAAAGGTAGGATAGTTAAAGTGCCTATTTGTGCACTATGAAAGTTGGAGGTCAAAGTTAAAATTTGAAGCCAAGTTTAGGGTCCAATATATGTATTATGCCTTATAAATATTGTCTTTCGAACATTAATGCACACATAATATACTACATTAGACACTTTACTGTAAACAATGTATGAACCTTGTACAATTAATAATATATAAGAGATGTTTATACACGTCTTTACATTGTTATATAAATTAAAATTATCGAAAAGAATAATAAGTTAAGAAGCACAAGTGAAATCACGTCTCCCAAGAAGAACAATAAGGATCCGGCTCCCCTCCATTATCATTTTCCTCCATTTCGTCGAGTGCACGTCTAAATTAGAGACGTGTCATATTTAAACTTTAAATGTCAAGATTATATTATATTAACAAATATCATAATCATAGTTAAGTCAACTAATTTTAGAAAACTACTATCCAAATTTGGTAAGGATTACAATATATTCTCTACAAAATTTGGTATTTATTGATATCATTAATTTCATATTATATTTTTGTATTTAAATATTAAATTGTAATTTTTTAGTTTTAAACCAGTTATTTTTAAATGATAAAAGATTGTTATTGTGCGTTCTTTTGATTACATCTTAATTACTTCTGATCAATTCCAATGTTCTCCTTTTTTTGGATCATTTTTCAGCTTATTTAATTCTACTAAACAATTGCTAGAACGGAAAATGATTTTTTTTTTCTATTGCTACAGCACGTTTTAAAAAAATATATATAATTAAATAATTAGAGTGGATTAGTAAGATAAATAAAATAGATATCTTCTTATTTCTTATAAAAATAGTTTAAAATAAAATTAGATTTCAACAAAATTTAATGATTTTTTTTATTTAAATTGATTGGGTGACTTTTTAAGTGAAATATCAATAGTTGAGTGACTTTTGAGTTATAATCATTAATATCATATTATATTTTTTTATTTAAATATTAAATTAAAAATTAAAAATATAAGATGAAATTAAAGATGTTAATAATATCAAATTTTGTATGGAATATATTGTAAATCTTACCAAATTTGGAGAGTAGTTTTCTAAAATTAGTTGACTTAACTATGGTTATGATATTTGTTCATATGATATAATCTTGACTTTTAAACTTTAAATATGACACATGTCTCTAATCTAGACGTGCACTTGATGAAATAGAGGGAAGGGGTAATGGAGGAAAGCCGGATCCGAACAATAAATTAGGATAGCTTGTTCTAAGCAAACAAGAAAATAAAAGGAAAAAACTTTTTGGCTAGAAAATTTGGCCAGAATTTGATCAGAATGGTATTTTACCTATGTTATTTTACTTTTTAAATATTTTTACCTTTTTAACTTAATACCTTTAACTAAATATGAAAAAAAGATCAGTTTATTTTAAAATAAAAAAGATATTATAGTTTTTTTAAATTTCTGGCCAAATTCTGACCAAATTTTATGGCCATTTAGCATTACCCAAAATAAAATTAGAGGAGGGCGGTTAAAGCATACTTCCCTAAAATCATTTTTTTTGTAAAGCAGAAAAATAAACTTCCTAAATAGAGGGAGTATTATATATAGATTATGATTAGTTGAATTGTTTCGCTGTGACTGCAATATGAGTAAAACTAGATATAGAGGTCTGTATCAGCATATGCCCAATATATATTATTTTATTTATCCCAATTTTTGTGACATAAATGTTGTTTAGAGATTCATACAAATTACATAAAAAGTATTATAAAAAATATGGGTGAGTAAAAAGGCAATACATACAAGGTTCTCTAATTGACATTAAAAAAGCTTATATATAACACCTTTTTGTTGCTATATATAGTTGGGAGGTTCTCACATATATAATTGTAGCCTTGGTTGAGTTATGTAGCAAAAATGGAAATTAAAATCTTATGGATAATATCATCAGCGGGTTGAGCTGTTACACTTTTCCTTTAACAAATCGGAATGATTAAAAGAGATAATCTTAGATAGCAGACCTTTCAATCTATCATGAGGGCCGGAGCAGACAATATCACTAGCGTGCTGGGCCGTTACATTTTTCCTTTAACAAAGTCGGATTGATTAGAAGAAATAATGTTAGATAACAGTGTTGACACCCAATTTTGACCCTCCCTGATAGGAATTAATTTACGAGCTTCTCAATTTTCAAACGATTTAGAATAATTAGTTTTATAAAATTCAAGTATTTCTCGAGGTTACTTTAAGTAAGTCTAGTCGATTTTTATAATATTTTATAATTATATGTATAATTAATGTTTCTTAAATATTCGAAAATCGTCTAAAAAAGATTTTAGTTTTACTTAAATATTTTATTAATTTAATTTTGTCTAAGTTAATAGTTTATATGCTTGAGTTTTGGTTTTATTGAGGTATTTATTTATTTTCGTTAAGATAGACGCTCCTTAGTTAATCATATTAATTCGCCTTATTAAAACTACTAGCCGAGCTTGTCCTAATCAACTAAGTTTGGCCACATTTTATTTTTTCATTGGCTATAATAAATCCCTATGGCCAAGGCTCAAATTCAATTCTAGCATACTTATTTTAAGAGAAGAGATCAATTATATGGGCCCTACTTCCAGCAGACCATGTTTCCAATTTGCTCAGCCCATTTTAATTTCCAACCAACCCATTTTTCAAGCCTACCAATTTCCGTTCAGCTGACCCATTCCTTTAATTCCCCCTTTGACCCGGCCCACCTCTTTTTCCAGCAATAGAAACCCAGAAACATCACAGCAGCAATAGGCGTGAACAACAACATTCACGTTTCACGTTCGAAGAGACCAGCAACAACAATACAGTAGCACGTGCAACACCTAGATGACCCTTGTACGCGACTTCTTCTCCTTCACAAGTCAAAATAGACGGAAAACTGCCATCGTCTTCATTGATGGAACAACAGGAACAGACCTGCAGTTGCGTCCTTCAACAGCCGTCTGTCAAGCCATCCACCCTTATCTTTTCGTCCGGATTTCATGGGATCTTTGTTGAAATCTTGTACCAAGAGCAACCTTACCCATCCTTGGGGAAAATTTCAAATTGAGGGATGAATTGAGAGTTCCTATTTTACCCTTTTCCCCTAATTCTGAACCTGAATTCCCTTTCTATAAATACCCTCTTCTTGCTCTTGATATGGGGAAAAAAAAGGATATTAAGACTTACCTAAGTGTTGAGAGGAAGAAATATATCCAAACAAAAAATCTTTAAAGCTGTTCGGATCAGTCTTGGCTTCCGCTCGTTTTTTTTTCATTCGATTCGCTCGGAGTCATATTTCGGTGGAAGAATCGCTGCCCTCCTTTGCTCGTCGTCTCAGTTGCTGCTCTAGGAAAGGTAACACTCCTTGTTCTCTCATTCTTTAGAGTTTTGATTTATATTATAGAAATCTCGGTGTATCGTTTCAATGGTCATTTAAGTTATGCTTCCTATGTGCATTTGCCTGGTTTCTTATTGAGTTTGAATGCAAAGTCTTGACACTCTCAATTATTAGCATCTTTAACCTATCCATAATCACAAAAAATGATAAGTTTGCCTAAGCTTATCTAATTCATTTTTCTTGTTGTTTCATCTGATTCTCATAAAGTTTAATGCATATCTGAGTGTGAATCTTTACATTTGTTTTCTGCCATTGTAAATAATAGGCATTTGGATTTAGGCTTACATATGCATCTGATTCATGGAAATATCAAATGTATTTCTCAAGCGTGATGTTGGTTTGAATTCTCCCTTAAGAATCACTAATTTTTTTTTTTGTTTTGGCACGCTTCATCTTAAAACTGCTTAGTCAAGTTTATCAGATCCATTTTGCTTATATTTTCTGCCTCCTGTTCATGTTCTAGCCTAAAAAAAGAAGAAGAGAGAAATAATGTTGTTTAAAATTTGAGATGTAGCAGCTCGTCCATTTAGCTGATTGCAACTCATTTTTAATTTCGCATATAGTTCATGTCATGAGTATTTTATTTGCTCTGTAGAGATGTTGTTATGATTCTTAGGTTTATTGTTAAATCTTCCTATTTATAGCTAATATTAGCCCTTTTAGAAAAAAAAATATAAAAAAAAAAACCTTCCATTGGAAGTAGTATATTTTTTCAAATATAGGTTAAGATATTATCTTGTATTCATATTAAGTTTGGTATGTTGAAATCGGTATTTAATTCTCTGTTCCTAGCAATCTATGTCAAACATGATTAAAATGGAAGTAGTTGTCGGATTGCCTCTTTATCGGTTTCAAGATGCTATCATCGATGTCTTAGTTCCATAGTCATGTATTTCATTACAATGAGATGTCATTTCTCGTTCAAGATTTCTCCAGATTCTAGTTTATTTTGCGTCCTTGTTTCTTTAGGTTGCTGCCTGCTCCCCTTTTATTAGATTGTCTGCCTTAATTTTTGTAAGTTAAGTAGGTAAATTTGATATTGATTAAACCCCAATAACAAAATATGAGGCAAATTTGTTCTTCCTTCTCCAGTTGTTCGAATCATTAATAGTTTTGGATTGCTAGAAGATAATGTTCTTCCCCATAAGCATGCTCCTTCCATATTAAGTTACATGTTGAGTATAATGGTTGCTTTATTTATTTTCGTATGGGAGCTGCTTGCGTTACATCCACATATGATCCTTTCAAGCATAATATATATGTGTATGTCTTGAAGTTCCTCTATTTTTAGTCTCTTGACAGCTTAGTGTTTGAATTTTGTTTCCTATCCATGAATTAGATTCCTCCATGCTTAGTTTCTTAGCAAAATTAGTTTTAGAACTTATGTTTCATCTCCATGTACTAAGTTCTCACCATACCAAGTTGGATTTAGTATTAATTGGATCATGAGTTGTGTTCTCATTTCCTTTACTGTTAAGTTGTGATATAGACACCATAAATATTTGTTAATATAAGCAGTCCATATTTTTATTCTTCCTAAGAAAACCATGGACAAACCTGTCCAAACAGTGGCTTTGGGTTTAAACGTTGAGGTCATTTGTCTAGGTGATTGCTTTATCATATAGGTTTATTTAAAGCATATGCCTAAGTGTCGTAGGATTAATAAGTTCTCTTTATGATTTAATCGATATGAAGTAGATGATTTTTGATATCTTAAGATATGATTCTTTTGTATTTTTTTAAAACCATAGCTTAAGCATGAAAGAATTTGTTTATCAAGACATGATTCTAGCATTTGTATTTTTTATTTATCCATGTTGGAGGCTTATTATTTGTTAAGTGATGGTTATATTTTTGCTTATATAATATCAAGATATATTGCCTCTGTTGCCTTACTTCTGAGTAATTCTTGTATTTTTCTTGATAAGTTATCATTTGAGTTCTAATGCTTTTTTTTTTTTTTTTTGCCTCATGTGAAATTTTGGCGGAGTCCATTGGACTCTTATCCTCTTTGTCGCATTTTTGATTTGGGCTACGAAGGGCTAAACTCATTCCTCTACGAGTCAGCCTCATCATGTTCAAGTGTATGGGAGACTAAAATTATAGGTCCCGGAAAGCCCCAAAGGGGGTCGTATACAAGATGTATACATCTATATACAACAATATATAGGTCAAAATGTGGGAATACAGGGATGAGGAAAAATATAGGTGTTCGGAACCAAGAGATACACGAAAAGAGTTGATATATATGCTCATATACAGTAATATACATCAGGTGTATACAAAAACGGGTTTAGGATTAAACCCCAAAAATTTCAGCGAATTTGGCCCAAAAGGAGGCCCAAACTCAATTTCTCTCTTACTCTTTAATTATTTAATTGTGATTATTTATTGTTTGTTGTTTAACTCTAACTTTATAATTTTTAATTAACTTAATTAGATTCCCCAAAAGATGAGTTATTTTCTGTGTCGGTTTAAATTTAATACGTTTCATGTTTTGGTGTTCATTTATCTTATTAATCGAGTATATTGATCAAAACTTTATATCTTTAATTAAGTTAAACCTTTGGTTCTTAAAAAAGACGTTCTTTAATGCTTTACACTTAATCACATTTTATTCATTTTAAAATTGTTTTAAGTTAAAGTATTTTTCTCAAATAAACTTTAAAAATGTTAGTCAAAACCTTTCCAATTAATTAAAAAAATATATACTTACTTAGTCATTTGATAAAAAAAGGTTAGTCAATCAATTTATAATGATGTTCATGCTTTAATTTATTAAATTGGTTTAAATTATTATCTTAAAATGAATAAATCTAGTTTTATTAATCAAATGTTTCATTTTGGATCTCTTTCTCTAAAAAATAAAAATAAAATAAAATGTGTCACTTATTTAACTATTTTTCTCAAAGTTAACCAAATATTGTAAATTATTATTCTTATGTTAAATCATCTTTTCTCTAACAAATAGTCAAAAAATATTTTAGTCAAGTCGCAGGTCAACCGCATGTTAGCGGGCACTTCGAATGTTTAAACCCTTCTCGAAGTGTAAATTGAAACGCGAACTATCTTTGGTATTTTCAAATGATTTTTCTGTTTAAATCTTTGAAATTATAAGTTTTTCTTTATTTCTTTAAAAAATTAAGTGGCGACTCTTTTCTAAGTATTTTTCTCAAACTGTTTCATACTTAGGACATTTCAAAAAGTGAAAAATTACGACACAACAAACAAACCTCTCAATCTATCATGAATAATTCTGGAGAAAATCTTATTAGTAAAATATATTACTCAAACTAATAGGTGTTATATCTAAGAAAGATTAAATATTTTCTTTGTTAGAGATGAAGACCAAATTAGTATGAATGATAAATTTAGGAAGAGGATGATCAATGAAATTTGTAAGCCTCCTTGGAGGATTCTAGGTATCATTGATGAAATAAAACTCTGAATTAAGCACAAAAAATATAACAGTTAAACACTGTTATAGAGAGGCAAATGAAGTGGCAGATGCTTTAGCAAAATATGTCACTCAAATTCAAGATCCGAAGACTAATACCTGGCAAATTGATCCACTTTGAATACTTTTATTTATATGCATTAACAATTGTAGTTTAAATGCATTAGTATAGTTGTTTTGTTTTATAAAGATCTCTGGATTTGAATCTTAATAGGATAGGATCTTTCTTGTCCTAATATGTAAATTGTAAAAGAAGGTTAGGCTTTAAACACTGCTTTCTGTTGGTGTATTCTACTTGGGCCTATTGCATTACCATTCTATTCTCAGCTAAAGAATAATCTTCGAAGTGCTTCTCCTTCAGGCTTGCAATCTCCTCCCTGATAATTAACTACTGAAAAATATTTCTAAAAGCTTCCCTACTTCACAAAGGTAGAACCTTCTTAATCTTTCTCTTAAAATCTAAAAGGAATTAGAAGAAAATTTTGCGACCCAATTTAAACTCACCACCTCTTTAAAACTACCATGATCCTTCCATAATTTCAAAAACATAAGTTAGAAACATTACAAGACAAGAGCAAAAGAGTATGATTAGAACCCTTTATACAATGACCCGGAAGGTCATTTTTTATTTTTTTTGTAAAATTATCATTTTGTCCCTCCTGAGTTTAAACTCGAGTCTTGTTTTATTGAGTTGTGAAAGTATATTCCGAGCTTTTAGTAAAAAATGACAATTTTGTAAGTTTTGATTTTGAAAGGCTAAAATTGCTTAAAAGTGATTTTCAAAGTCTCTTGAAGTTTTGAGTGTCGAATGGAATTCTGTCGATTTTATTAGTTTTGAATTATGTAAATTGGTGTAAGAGAGTTGTCGGTTTCAAATACAAAGTCTATTTGAGAATTTGAGGTCCTAAGTTTGAAAGTTGTGGAAATTTAGGCTTTGGGTTGACTTTGGTCAACATTCAAGGTTCGAATATTCAGATCAGAATTTTGAGAGTTTTGTTGCATTCGGGGAATTATTTTAGGCCTAAGTGAGGACTTGGTTGAATGTTTAGAGGTTCCGAGCTTGTTTGGACCTTTTTAGGAGTTATGTTCATTTCATGTGATTTTAACGAGTTTCGGACTAAGGACACCTCGGATTAGTATTTCAATGTTTCCATTGTTTCCAAAACATCAAGTTTAGTCAATTTACATATATGGTTGGTGTGTACGGGATTCTGAACGAATCTCGAGGGTCCTTTTGATATTTTGAGTGTTGGTTGATTTTTTGGTGCTTGAGTTCTATACCCTTCGCTTTTGCGATAGGCCTTCCACTTAAGCGACGTTCACCTTAACGAAGGCGTGATTGCTAAAGCAAAGGCTAGGCTTTAGTTGGGTTTGCTTAAGCGAACCAAAACTTATTCTAGCGATGGTCTCTTAAGCGAAGTGTGGTCCGCAAAAGCTAAACCCTCAATTTTTGCAGGGTTCTCTTAAGCGACATCAAAGGAGGTGTATGCCTTCCATTTTTGGGGTTTAGCCTTTTTTGACCATTTTGAACTTTGAAAAATCCTTGGAGGTGATTTTGAAGAGATTTGTTGTGCTAAATCATTTGGGTTTTGATTTTAACAAACTCTGTGATGATCAGAAAATACTTAGTTCTCTCTAGCTCTTATTTTCTTCATGCTTGTTAGGTAGAAGAAGTTAGGTACTTCATTAGGATTAGTAAGGTAAGGGCCCCCCTTGCTTGTACTTGTCCCTATTGATATTTTTTATGTTTAATAAAAGACCGTTAGACACTGTCTAGTGGTAAATTTGTTTAAAAAATAAAATAAAATTGGCAAATGACAAGTTTTTTCAAGATTTTGAGTTCTTAACTAAAATGGTTAATGTGAACTGATTATAAGTCCTTTTTCGAAATGGTTTTCACCAATGAGTTTCAGATGCCCTAGGTAATGTTTTCAAGTAAAGATTTTCGAATTCAAACCTCATTTTTGAAATTAAATTTTTGAGTTGATTGGCCCATTTTTCAAAGAGTATGAATTGGGTGTTGTTATTTTTTGGAATCTTATTGTGATTACTTGATTGAATTGGATTGTGTGGCTTTGGAAGTTATTCGGAAGGGGAAGACTCAAGTGTTGGATTGACTATTTGATTGTATTGAGGCAAGTGATCTCTTAAACTTTGTAATCTAGTAGAATCGTGTATTTCCCTTCACTGTGTGTGTTGGGGAGTAATGGGAATGAGGTGATGGGTTCATTGTTCCACTTGATTAATCGTAATGAATAAAAGGGGATTAATGAAAAGGCTACATGTTGATCATCATGCTTTGTGAATTGCTTTGTTGTGGCCCCTATTTGATTGATTGATGAAATACTTTGATGGCATTAATGTAGAATTGAATTGCTTGAATTGTTCTCTCTTCTTTATGCTGTGAAATTACTTGTGCATTGATTGTTTTACACCGTGATGAGATATGTGATATTATGTTGAAGGGAAATGGTTCCAGCAAGTGACGTGATATAAAGCCAATGAAAAATGATTTTGGCTAGTGATGTGATATAAAGCCAAAAAAAATGGTTTCGGCTAGTTGTAACATCTCGCAAATTTAAATAACTAGGAAGAAGCTAAGAAGTTGAAATAGTCATTTTTGGAAATAATGAAAATCTGGAAAATTTGTTTAAGTTAAGAAAAGTTGATTTTTGGGCCAAATTCAAACGGCCATAACTCCTAGATCAGGACGAGTTAGGTGTACTTCCAGGTATGGTTGCAAAGCTCTTGGAATTATCTTTCCAACGCCGCCAAGTTTGCATGATTCCGAGTTTGTATGAGTGAGATATGCCCTTTGGAAGTTGGACTGTTGGATTAAGGAAATGTCCAATCCGGATTTTTAAAAGGGTAGTTTGGACTTCTCCTTACCCTTTTATATTAATTCGTTTTTGGTAATTAATTAGGGGTCTAAGCTGAATTATATCAGTTTAGACATTTACCAAATAGAGCTAGGGTTTTGGAGGAAGAATGCAAGAAAAGAGAAAGGAGGAAAAAGCTAGATTCGTCGTCGTTGTCGTAAGGAATTGCTTGCGAATTTCGCCGAGGATTCAATCAATTAAGGTATGTGAGTCTATCTCAACATTGGGTTCGTTCACCCACGTGCCAAGCATGTTTGATTCAGCGATTTCATCTCAAAAAGATTGAATTTTGAATGTTATTGAATATGGTTCTTGAATTACTTTCGTTCTTGAACATGAGTTGAGTTTTAGGAGTTTCTTGATGACTAAGTTGTTAGTTCTTGAGTTCCTTGAGTTAGATACTTGTGTATATGAGTTGGGTACATAAATCTAAGGTGAATTTGAGAAAAAGAATCGGATTAAAACGATTTAGGATCAGAAAACGAGGTAAAAAATTCATTAGTTGGTGTCTGTGGAAAGGCTGGCGCGATGCGCCCCCATAGCGCCAGGCAGGTTGGGGCGGCGCGCCAGCAGTGCGCCAGAATAGAGCCTCAGAAAGGTTGGGGCTGGCGCGAAGCGCCCCGGATGCGCCCAAATCATCGTTTTTCACTTAGTTTTCGTTACTCAGTCAGTTTAAATATTCTAAAGTGTACTAACACTTTCCATTGATTCTAAATACTCTAAATGACTTCTAAACATCTAGAAATCATCCAGAAACATAAATCACAACCTTGAACTCCTAAATTTAAATTCAAGGAAAGTCAAGAGCCAAGTCTAAGAAATTCTTAGAGTCTTTTCAAAAAAGTCTTTAGAAAATGCTTTTAACTTTGTTTTAAGACTTAAAGTTCAAGTTGAGTAAATAGTAAATAGTAAAGTTTGAAGTTCATTTCCTCAAAAGTATATGGGGACTAAGTATTCCTAAAGAGATCTAAAATGTTTTCATATTTAAATAAGAACGGAAACTGAGATTTCCAAAAAGCCTTCGGGCTAGTTTTCAAAAAAGAGTATTAGCTTTCTAAATGAAGCAAGCAGGGAAACTGAGATTTCTAAGATAGTCTTTGAGCTAAGTTTTGAGCACTAATCTCAAATCACAAAAGAAGTATGTTTTTAAAACATAAGAGCTAGTATATTTTGAGAGTAGTATTGAGCACCGAATTGGGGGCGGGCATGAGTTCGCATACTCGTACATTCAATATACTGATGCCAGTTGGCCTGCATCTTATTATGATGCGGACGCAGGTAACCAGGATCAGCATCCAGCGCGCCATTGATGTAGTTGAGTTCTCCAGAGTCAGTGGTGAGCCTCCTTGCATTTTGGAGGACTCTTTTATTTGCTTTCTAGTCTTTCAGATGTTAGGATAATCGGGGGTCCTGTCCCGACATCCCTCTTTGTTTTAAAGGCTTCATAGACAGTTAGTAGTAGAATGTCTTTACATTGTCATTTCATATGTTAAGACTTGAGTTGTCAGTTTGGCCAAGTTGAATGTTGACTCTTAAACATTATAAGTTAGTTAACTAAGTTATTTGAGTAAGTTCATTTGATCATTATATTACTATTTAAGTCTTTCACTGAGTAAGTAAGTCAGGCCAACGGTTCGCTCGAGGCCATTAATGGTCTTCGAGTGCCAGCCACGTCCGCGGTGTAGGCTCGGGGTGTGACAAACTTGGTATTGGAGTTCAAGAGTCCTAGAAAATCTATGAAGTCGTGTTTGTAGAGTCCTAGTTATCGGTGTGAAGCGCGCCACATCTATAATCAGGAGGCTGCAACATTTAGGAACTATCTCACTTCTTCATACTCATTTTGTGCGTTAGAGTTTAATCTTTAAAAGTTTCCCTCTAATTCGTGCTTGCGCTTGTTTCAGATAATCATGTCTCCAGGAAGAGCAGTTAGAGATCATCCAGCTAAGAGGAATGTTGAGGAGCAATGCACCCGAGGTGCAACTGCAAGGAGAAGTGACCAATGTTGAGTTTAGAGAGGCAACTAGAATGTTGAGTCAAGTTGTGACCAACTAAGCTGGGCAGCAGAAAGGAGCTCGGCAAGAAGAGGCTGACACTTCAAGGATTCATGAGTTCTTGAGGATGAACCCTCCAAGTTTCACTAGGTCAAGCACTGTAGAGGATCCAGAGAACTTCATTGAGGAACTGAAAAAGGTGTTTGATATGATGCATGTTGCTGATACTGCGATAGTTGAGCTAGCTGCATATCAGATGAAGAATGTTATTAGGACTTGGTTCAATCAGTGAAGACGGGGTAGAGCTAAGGATGCACCACCTTCAAGCTGGGCCTATTTTGAGGAAGCTTTCTTGGGGCGCTTCTTTCCTCGAAAATTTAAAGAGGCTAAGGTACGGGAATTTCTAACACTTAGGCAAGATTCTCTTGGTGTGCATGAGTATGGGTTGAAGTTCACCTAACTGTCTCGCTATGCTCCTGAAATGGTTGCGGACATGAGGGGTAGAATGAGTTTATTCGTTACTGGTTTGGGCCGTCTATCAAGCAAAAAGGGCCAGGCAGAAATGCTTATTGGGACATGGACATTTCGAGGTTGATGGTCTATGTGCATCATGTAACATCCGGAAATTTTAAATAGCTATTGAAGAAGCTTAGAATTGGAAATAGTCATTTTTTTGGAAAGAATTAAAAATCTGTAAATTTAGCTAAATATGGAAAAAAAATGAGTTTTTGGTCAACTTCAGACAGTCATAACTCCTAGCACAGGATGATTTAGGTGTATTTCCAGTTATTTTTGGAAATATCTTGGAGTGATCTTCCCAATGCCGCTGAGTTTGCGCGATTCCGAGTACGTATCAGTGAGTTACTCCCTTTGGAAGTTGCGCTGTTGGCAGGGCAGTTTAGTCCGAATTTGTAAGGGTATTTTGGTCTTTTCCCTAACCATTTTTTTTGGATATATTAAGGGTATAGACTGATTTTAAATCATTTTCCCCTTTTAAAAAGTGAAAGTTAGGGTTCTTGAGAGAAGAGGAGAAAAGAGGAGAAAAGAGAAAAATAAGAAAGGATTCGTCAAGATCGTCGTGGATTTCGTCGGGGGTGATCCCTATTAAGGTATGTGAGATCATAGTGTTGGGTTCGTTTATTCCCACACACGCCAAACTCATTTTAATTTCGAGAAAAAAAAGATTGGTTGTGTTTGTTGAAGTTTGTGGTTGTGTTTGTTGAAGTTGTGGTTGTGTTGTTGAAGTTTCTTGCTGGTTTGGTGTATGTTTCCGGTTGTGATTTCGAGTTGAATCTATTGTATATTAAGGTGTTTTATGATTCTAAGTGTTTAGGGCTGGAAACTTTGAAGTTAAGAAGGTTTAGAGTTGGAAAAAGGAAGGAGAAAAATTGAGTTTTCGGGGAAAAAGGCTGGGGTGTCGCGCCAGCCAGTGCGCCCCAACAAGTGCGCCCCAACAAGGGTTCTAAAGTT
This sequence comes from Solanum commersonii, assembly GCA_029007595.1. Lineage (NCBI taxonomy): Eukaryota > Viridiplantae > Streptophyta > Magnoliopsida > Solanales > Solanaceae > Solanum > Solanum commersonii. The sequence goes on from JAJTWQ010000033.1 coordinate 2,493,462, forward strand.
TCCCCCTTGGGGTGGCACGCCTAGTATAGGCCCCACCAGGCCCCTCTAAAGTTTGAAGGCTGGCGCCCCGCGCCTCTCAGAGCGCCAAGGACGCCAAGTCTTCCCATTCCTTCCCCATTTTTTCATGCATGTTCCTTGGCAATGTACCTATGTTTTATAGTTGTTTTCAACACTCTAAGGTACATCTAGACATACCGAACTCATCCATAAACATGAGATCATTACCCTTGAATCCATAATCCAATTCGAGGGAAGATAGGATCCAAGTCAATGAAGTTAGAAGTCAAGTGAAGTTAGAGTCAAGCTTAGAAGTTAAGAAGTAAGTCAAAGTAAGTCTTTAAAGTTTTTCAAGAGTCTTTATTGAACGTTTTAACTTCATTTTAAGGCTCAAGTTTCAAGTTGAGTAAAGAGTATAGAACTTCAAGTTGAGTAACGAGTATAGAGTTTCAAGTTAAGTGGAGAGCATAGAGTTTCAAGTTAAGCCAAGAGTAAAGAGTCAAGTTCATTTCTCAAAAGTTATGGGGGAACTAAGTATTCCCAAAGAAGTTTATAAATGTTTTCACATTTAAGATGAGAGGAAACTGAGATTTTCAAAAGAGTATTGAGCAGTTTGAGTACTATCTCTTTTGAGAAAAAGATGAGTTTTGCGAAAAAGTTTCTAAAACATGATTAGTATGACAATTGAGTATGTCATCAATGTTTAAACAGTATGGTCTCTAGATATGCCATCAATGTTTATGCAATATGACTTCCCGAGTCATCAATGATCATATTAAAAATATGGTTTCGATATGTTCTTTTTAGAAAGAGTTTTCAAGAGCAATTACCTCTTTTAAGAGGGTAGTTTGAGCAATTATTTCAAACTAAAGAAAGATGTGTTTAAAAAAATTATAAGCTAAAGTATTTTTGGGAGTAGTCTTGAGCACCGAATTGGGGACACGAGTTCATATTAACTCAACTCTTCATAAGAACTATGTAGCCAAACATGGATTTGACGGGTCATACTTTTTAGATGATCACGTAAAGTTAAGTTAGTGGATCCACTAAGTTAAAGTTAAAGTAAGGTCCTATATTATGGCAAGGTATATGATGGTCCTTGGGCAATGTGAGGTAAAACGTTGTATCATCAGTAGGGCTCATAGTGGTGGTTATCGGTTAGAGAAACTCCCACAGTAGAAATTGCATGGTTCCTCAAGGGGTTCTTCTTAGTATGGATGGGGGTATGGGACTTCATTCATGCATTGCACAAGTAGACTTTGAGAGGAAGCATGGTATTTTCATGATATTATAAATATGATTTTGACGTCATGTTTTAAATGGTTTTACAAGTTTTATATATTGCATGTGTCTTATTGCTTTATATTGAGTTCAGTTATTCATGAGTTGAACAGAGCCAAGGTAAGTTCTCTTTTGTATCCCTTTCAAGCTTAAGTTGTTGTTTAGCTGTCCAGCTCGCATACTCGTACATTTCATGTACTGATGTCAGTTGACCTACATCTTATTATGATGCAGACGCAGGTACCCAGGATCAGCATCCAGCACGCCGTTGATCCAGCTGAGCACTTCAGAGTCAGTGGTGAGCCTCTTTGCATTTCAAAGGACTCGATTTTTTTGTTCTCTTAGTTTTTCTTTATTAGGATATTGCGGGGTCTGTCCCAATATCCATCTCAGTGTTATAGAGGCTTTATAGACAGTCAGTCTGTTAGTCATTTAGTCTTGAGTCTATCATTTATGTATATATATATAAATATTCTATTTTGAGATTCGAGTTGCCTTTTTGGCCAGATTTTATCAGTTGGGTTGTTTTATGACCTTTAATTGCTTTGAGTTATTCTGTTGAGTTAGGTTTCCACTGAGTTAAGAAAGTCATGCCAAGGGTTCGCTTGGGGCCAGCAATGGTCTCCGAGTGCTGATCCCACCTAGGGTGTAGGCTCGGGGCGTGACACATCAGGTAGATGAATAGAAGCTGAGAGATAGAGAAGAGTTCAAGAACAAGAGGGCTAAGACTGGGAATGAGTCCGGGCAACAGAAAAGTAATGCCAACCGGTCGTCTTTCCAACAGAAGCAAAAGGGACCTGCTTCATCATCTGCTAGTGCACCTGCACTTAAGAATAAGGGTGAGTACTATGGCCAGAATCCCATAGCTAAACTTGTTTATTCTCAAGGCAGTGTGGCGTAAGGGGGTAGTAAGCCTCCTGCCTGCGCCAAATATGGTAGGAACGATTCAGGTGTTTGTTGTGAAGGCTCCACTGGTTGTTTCAAGTGTGGTCAGAGTGGGCATTTCATGTGAAAGTGTCCAAAGAACAAGTAGGGTAATGGGGTCAATAGAGCCCAGTCTTCTTCAATCGCTCCACCAGACAGGACTGCACCTAAAGGAGCTACTTCTGGTACTGGTAGAGGAACAAACCGCTTGTATGCTCTCAATAATCGCCAAGAGCAAAAGGATTCGCCAGATGTTGTCACTGGTATGATTCAAGTCTTTGACTTTATTGTTTATGCTTTGCTAGATCCAGGAGTGATTTTATCTTTCGTAACTCCATATGTTGCTATGAATTTTGATGTTATCCCTGAGCAACTTAGTGAACCATTCAGTGTTTCCACACCTGTTGGTGAGTCTATTCTAGCAGAGAGAGTGTATCGTGATTGTCCCGTTTCCATTAATCACAAGAGTACCATGGTTGATTTAATTGAGTTAGACATGGTAGATTTTGATGTCATTCTTGGTATGGACTGGCTTCATGCCTGTTAAGCCTCAGTTGATTGTAGAACTCGAGTAGTTAAGTTTCAGTTTCCAAATGAGTCAGTCTTAGAATGGAAAAATAATTCAGCAGTGCCTAAGGGTCATTTCATTTCATACCTTAAGGCAAGGAAGTTAGTTTATATGGGGTGTGTTTATCACTTAGTCCGAGTTAATGACTCAAGTGTTGAGGTACCTCCTATTCAGTCGGTTTCAGTAGTGAATGAGTTTCCAGAAGTCTTTCCAGATGATCTTTCTGGAGTCCCTCCTGAGAGAGAGGTAGACTTTGGTATAGATCTTGTTCCAGATACCCGTCCTATATCTATTCCTCCATATAGAATGGCACCAGCAGAGTTGAAAGAGCTCTAAGAACAGTTGAAAGACTTTTTAGAGAAAGGCTTTATTCGACCAAGTGTCTCACCTTGGGGGTGCTCCGGTCTTGTTTGTGAGAAAGAAATATGGTTCCCTTAGGATGTGTATAGATTACCGCCAGTTGAACAAGGTTATCATTAAGAATAAGTATCCTTGTCGCGCCCCATTTTTTTCAGAAAGGGGTTTTGGTGCACGACCTAACAACTCGTTTGGGCTTTTGAAAAATGAAGAGTCGCCACCTAACGAATTAAGGCGCATTAGGGCACCTATCTAACCTAGCTAAATCGAACTAAGGTCAACGAACCAGAGATCAGGGTAAGGGTTCAAATTTACCTCGAGGGGAAGGTGTTAGGCATCCTTCGAGGTCCACAAATATGGGTCTCGGCCGTGTCTCATGCAATTTATGGGGTTTACAAGTAGCATTTAAGGTCATTTCATTCGTTATTTAATTAACATGCTGACTAGGTGATGACTAACTTTCAACAAATAAAGGCATCTTAATTATTTTAATTAATTAATTAAGCATGAATGACTAAATGATAACAAATAGATATTAACACAGTCAATAAAGGGATAAGCGAGGAGACAGAAATTGCACAAGTAAATAAGTAAATAAATTTTTATTTTATTTTTATTTAAGCTACCCCAAATAATTACAAACACATAAAAGGATAAAAGGACAGGGAGACTCTGAAGGACTTTTAGGATCAGCACTCGACTTTTCTTGTTTCGGTCGGCTTCTCGTAGGGACAGACAAAACCAAGGTTTGTCTTTAAGATCGAGTCGATGTCATCATATCCATAGGGCCTAGACTACCCCTACCCACCGCCGCATGCTTTTCTTCTCTAAAAGGTGTCTAACGTCCCCACGTAAGGTCCAAGAGGCATTGGACTGCTATTAGGTGGTTTTAGACAAAATAAAACTCTTAATAGGCTCACCTAGACACCAAGTCAAACAAGTTGGACGATCACTTAGCACGTAAAGTCTCAAGTTGACCTCTAAAGTTTAATTAACACGCTAACAAACATAGATAAAGCGAAAGGTTTCATGCTTAAGTGTGTGCATACAAACAAGCATTATAACAGGCAACAAACAACATAACAATATAACAATTAATTAATGAACGGGCAGATAATTATGACACAAGGCAAATTTTAATTATAAAATGATTTTAACAGAGGCAAAAAGAGTATCACAGATACAGGAAATAAATATTTTAGAGCAGTAGAAGGTCAAATTATTGATGCAGATATTTATCTCAAGCAGCAATCAGTTTATTAAATGCAGGAATTAATCAGTAGCCATTTCAAAGTGGCAGAATTATTATGCAGAGATTTATTCAAACAATAGGCAGCAAACAAGCATGTCAGATTTATTTCAATTTTAACATGCTAAAAGATTATTAGCAGCCTATAGACGTGATACCTAGGTGATTGAACACGCTAAAAAAATTAAACTAGCCGATTAACATGCTTCACTTTTATTAGCAGCTTAAAGTTAATTAGAACTGATTAGTTAACAGGATTAAGATATTAGATTATTTAGACTGACTAATAATCATTGATTTTATTAGTTAAGTCCTATGGGTATGACAAACTAATTTATAAACACTTACGGGCATTTTATTTGACATGCAGATACTTAAAACCAATCCTATATACATAATTTCTATATAAGATATAATATTACTCAGAGACCTATAGGCATGATTTCTAAATGTAAACATGTTGGAGTTATATATTTACTGATTCCTAAGCACATCAAAATTGCAACAAACATAATTAAAGCTTAATTTATTAAGATCCTAATTCGAATTACAATTCCAGATTTTAGTGGCATGCTGACAATTTGATTAATAACCTATAAATATGATGTTTATCAAATATGTAATAAAGCTTAAACATATATGCATGCTTTCTAATTCCAAAAAAACAATATGAAAATTACTTAGATCCTATAAGCATGCTTTCTACCTTTATTTTATTTATGCCTATACTTTATATATACAAGGAAACAAATGTCATTAATAAGTGAGCGAAATATATTCAAGACAAATTCATTTCAGTTATTTAACATGCTGAAATAATGACTTTAACAAGTTGTTCTATTGATGTTATTAGTTAGATCCTATAAGCATAATTTCTAAATGAATATGCTGGAATTTATTAATGGAGCCTATATTAACAAATAACAAATATGGAAAATTAGCACAAAAGTTCAGATTTTAATCCTTTTAAATCTATTAACATGCTAAAAGGTTTGTTAAGCACAAAGTTGAGATCTGGATATACTATAGTTAACTAACTTCTTATTAATTCAAGTTGATTAATTAAGAGACTATCGATTGTTATTATGCGACATAGTTACAGGTCACTATACAATCACGACTAACCGTTGATTTTAAGTTGGATTATTTAAGGAATTCCGACATAATTATAATATATGTGTAGCAATCACATAACAAACGTAAACTAAACTAAAAATGAAAATAGACAATTAGCACATATATCCCCCTCCCCCTTAGACGATCCCCCAAGTTATATCATATATATAGAGTTGAGAGTTATACAAATTATTACAAAATAATAACATAAATAAAATAATGTGCAAAACAAATTTAGTGTGGCTAGCGCTTCCTTCCCATGGCGACTCTACAATTTCTTGAACTCTAAGCTCAAGAACCTGCTAAAAAGGGAATATGTAACTCACATATACATAATGGCAGAACAATCGTAATAACAAATAGCAACAAATTACTCTTGTGTATATAAGCAGCACCCATGACATTAATTACTTCATAATTATGAGCAAAAAACTGATACACAAACAAAATTCAACTGATCACGAAAGTATAAAAATCAAGTGTAGAACACGGATTGATAAGATGGACCTGGACGCTTTCTTTATTTAAATAAAATCCATTTTTTGGATTTACGCATACAAGTAAATAACAATGACACAAAGCAGAAAGTTAAATGTATAGAAATATACTAACCGGTTAGGCTGTTTAGTAAATCAGCAATGAAGATAAATTTAATTCGAAAACGACCCGAACACAGCAAAACAGCAACACAAAGAGGAATTTGGTTTTGACCGAAAGCACTTAGTTCTTTTTAGTAGAGTGTAATATATTTTTTCTTAGTATTTTAGTATGTGAGCCAAAGATCGTCCCTTTCAATAATGAGGGGAGGAGTCTTTTTATAGTAAAAGGGAGGGGGCACAAATAAGGAAAAGAGATAAATTAATTAAAATATTAGTTTTCCTTATTAGGAGAGAATTGAATCGGTCAAATTGTATTAGTTTATTTATACCAAATCAGAAACGGTACTAAACTATCCTCTAATTAAGGTAATGATACAATCAATGAAAACATGTATATACGGGAAAAACACAATAAGGTAAGGAGTAATATATATGCACCAATTAGAATATTTATTTATTTAAATTACTCTAAATATGACACGTAAGAATCAGTCAAGACAACTATTAAGGGAAGGAGAGATCAATTTACAGAATTGCAATTTTCTTAATCAAAGGGAGTCCAAACAGTAAAGCATGCAAAATCTTTTTCGCCTCTTCAACAAGGCAAGGGTATTAACTAATCACGGCTCACAAATCAATATCACATAAGATTAGGCACAAAGTGTTTAATTAAGGTAAGAGATAATCATGTATAAGTCAAGTAATAATATTTTATCATGATCATAGACAAGTCAAAGATCGGACAGGAACTATATGTGGCAGGAAGGATCCATTTAAAATATTAATTAGGCAAAATTTTACAACTCAATTCATACAAGGTAAATAGTATATTAGGAGCAAATTGAAGAAACATATAGTTCTTCAATCAAGCCTGCAACATGATTTTACAAGGCAACAATTAATCATACAAATGTCAAGAATTCACCAATTATTTCAAACCTTAAGATGAAGTAAGAGGCGACAATTTCAACATAAACAACACCATAACATGCTAGATAATTGCGAAATTAAGTATAAACTAAAAGTAACACATATTAGTTTTATGATGAAATTTCACTAACAAGCAGCTCACATTCATGAATATTTAAGATAAGGTTCATACCTGGGACAGATCTATAGAGATCTGTCCTCATCCAAATGCTCCATGGATTCGTCGGAGATGAGAGGAATGGAGACGCGAGGATCTCGCTGGTTGCTGCAGCTAGTAGTCACTGCTGCTGGTCGTGGGTGTCTCCAGCTCTCGCTGCTGCTCGTTTCAACAAGCTACTGACTGGAGTTGTTGTTGTTGTCTTCGTTGTCCTGCAGGTGGTACACCTGACTGCTATTGATGTTCTTGCTGAGCTGCTGTCCACCGGAAAATGGAGCAGAGGCGGCCAGCGCCCGCTGGTTTCGCGCTACTTCTTCTTCGTCAGAGAATAAGAGGGAAAAGAGAGGGAGAGAAGGAGAGGCGATTAGCGGCTGCTGGCTTTGCCGGAGCTGCCTGTTGTTTGCCGCGCCTGGTTGGTCGCTGGAGCTGCTGGATTTCGCGGCTGCCAACACCGGTCAGAGGGAGAGGCGGCGGTGGATTGAGAGGATAAGAAAGAAAAAGTGATTTTAGGGTTTAGGTTCTTTAGGTTTAAAAGGAAGGTTTGGAAGATTTATTCTAAACCGTCCGATCAAGATCAAATGTAAGGTTGAGATTACATGGAGGGATAGTTGGTTCAGATTAAAACATGAGGCTTTCAGATTTGGGTTCAAAGGATGGCTAAAATTGAAATAGCAATTTGAATTGAAATGACTAGCATTGAAATGAATTAAAATAGAATAGGTTAAAACTTAAATGATTTGAAGGAAAATTTAAGAAATGCTATCAAATTAATAAAATACTATACCTGTTAAAATATTTTCATGTATATCATACACATCTAAGTTCCTTAGAACATTTAAATAAGTAAATATTCCGAGTTTAACTATCAATAAATATAATAATAAAATAATTTAATGATATTTACAATAATTTTTATAAATCAAGCATACTAAAATATACAATTTTTAGACAAAATTGATTAAATTTTAAACTCGACACATATTTGAAAATACGTATTTAATCGAATAGCATTTTTGAAATTGGTTATAGGTCGGTCAAAATTGGGTGTCAACAATCCTCTTCCTAGAATTGATGATCTTTTTGATCAGCTTCAGGGTGCTTCATGTTTCTCAAAAATTGACCTCAGATCAGGCTATCATCTGTTAAGAGTAAGGAAATATGATATTCCTAAGACAACTTTCAGAACCAGGTATGGTCATTATGAGTTTTTGGTCATGTCCTTTGGGTTGACTAATGGACCAGCAGCATTCATGGATCTTATGAACAGAGTCTTCAAACCTTATTTAGATATGTTTGTTATCGTCTTCATTGATGACATACTAATCTATTCAAGGAATGAAGAAGATCATGCTAGCCATCTCTGAATAGTTCTTCAGACTTTGAAAGATAAGGAGTTGTATGCTAAGTTCTCAAAATGTGAATTTTGTCTTGAGTCTGTGGCATTCTTAGGCCATATTGTGTTAGGAGAAGGAATTATAGTTGATACTCAGAAAATTGAGGCAGTGCAGAATTGGCCTAGACCCACATCTCCAACTGATATTAGGAGTTTCTTGGGTTTGGCTGGCTATTATAGAAGGTTTATAGAGGGTTTCTCGTCCATTTCGTCACTTTTGACAAAACTGACTCAGAAAATAGTGAAGTTTCAATGGTCTGAAGTTTGTGACAAAAGCTTTCAGGAATTGAAGAAGAGGTTGACTACTGCTCCAGTATTGACCTTACCAGAAGGTACCCAATGTTTTGTGGTGTATTGTGATGCATCAATAGTTGGTTTGGGTTGTGTGTTAATGTAGAATGACAAAGTTATAGCTTATGCCTCCAAACAGTCGAAAGTTCATGAGAAGAACTACCCAACCCATGACTTAGAGTTGGTTGATGTAGTATTCGCTTTGAAGATTTGGCGTCACTATTTGTATGGTGTTCATGTTGATGTATTCACTGATCACAAGAGCTTACAATATGTGTTCACTCAAAAAGAGTTTAGTCTCAGATAGAGAAAGTGGTTAGAATTACTCAAAGATTATGACATGAGTATTCTTTACCACCCAGGTAAGGCTGATGTTGTTGTTGATGCTTTAAGCAGGTTATCTATGGGTAGTACCGGCCATGTTGAGGAATAAAAGAGGGACTTAGCCAAAGATGTGCACAGACTTGCACGCCTGGGAGTCAGACTTATGGATTCCACAGAAGGAGGAATAGTGGTAACGAATGGGGTTGAGTCATTACTAGTGTCAGAAGTGAAAGAGAAACAAGACCAAGACCCAATTTTGCTAGACTTAAAAGAAAATGTTCATAAGCAAAGTGTATTAGCTTTTGAACAAGGGGGGATGGTGTATTGAGATATCAAGGTAGATTATGCATACCTATGTTGGATGGACTCCAAGAGAGGATCATGGAAGAAGCTCATAACTCCAGATATTCCATTCATCCGGGTTCCACCAAGATGTATCGTGATTTGAAAGAAGTGTATTGGTGGAATGGCATGAAGAAGGGCATTGATGAATTTGTTACTAAGTGCCTAAATTGCCAACAAGTGAAAGTAGAGCACCAAAGGCCTGGTGGTTTGGCTCAGAATATAGAACTTCTGGAATGGAAGTGAGAGATGATCAATATGGATTTCATCACAGGCTTGCCAAGGTCTCGCAGACAGTATGATTCTATTTGGGTGATTGTCGATAGGATGACGAAATCAACCCACTTTTTACCGGTAAAGACTACCAACTCAGCAGAAAATTATGCTAAACTTTATATTCAAGTGGTGGTAAGACTTTATGGGGTTCCAGTCTCCATTATTTCAGATAGATGTGTATAATTTACTGCACAGTTTTGGAAGTCATTCCAAAAAGGTTTGGGTTCAAAGGTGAACTTAAGTACTGCATTTCATCCTCAGACAGATGGGCAAGCAGAGCGTACCATTAAGACATTAAAGGATATGTTGAGGGCATGTGTGATTGATTTCAAAGGTAATTGGGATGATCACCTACCTTTAATTGAGTTTGCTTACAACAACAGTTACCACTCTAGCATCCAAATGGCTTCATATGAAGTTCTTTATGGGAGAAGATGCAGATCTCCTATTGGATGGTTCGAAGTTGGTGAAGCAGGGTTGATAGGACCAGATTTAGTTCACCAAGCTATGAAGAAGGTGAAGGTGATTCAGGAAAGGTTGAAAACGGCGCAAAGTCGTCAGAAATCCTACACTGATGTTAGGAGAAGGCCGTTAGAGTTCGAAGTAGATGATTGGGTATATTTAAAAGTTTCACCCATGAAGGGTGTTATGAGGTTTGGTAAGAAGGGGAAACTTAGTCCCCGGTATATTGGACCTTATCGCATAGCTAAGAGGATTGGCAATGTAGCTTATGAGTTAGAGCTACCACAAGTGTTAGCAGCAGTTTATCCGGTATTTCACATGTCCATGTTAAAGAAGTGCATGGGAGATCCTTCATTGATCATACCAACTGAAAATATTAGGATCAAGGATAGCTTATCTTATGAGGAGATTCTGGTTTAGATTCTAGATCGCCAAGTTCACAAGTTGAGGACTAAAGAAGTATCATCAGTCAAAGTCCTTTGGAGGAACCAATTTTTTGAGGAAGCTACTTGGGAAGCTGAGAAGGATATGAAGAACAGATATCCACATCTCTTTGAATCCGGAGAAAATGCAGACCAAGGTACTAATTTTCTTCTTTGTACTCTTTAAATTATGAGTAGCATGTTATTTGTTGCATTTGCTTGTTGGGTGTTTGAACTTAATGTTATCACCATTTGCCTAGTAAGAGTAATCTCATTCGAGGACGAATGTTTCCAAGGGAAAGATATTGTAACATCTCACAAATTTAAATAACTAGGAAGAAGCTAAGAAGTTGAAATAGTCATTTTTAGAAATAACGAAAATCTGGAAAATTTGTTTAAGAAAAGTTGATTTTTGGGCCAACTTCAAATGGCCTTAACTCCTAGATCAGGACGAGTTCGGTGTAATTCCAGATATGGTTGCAAATATCTTGGAATTATCTTTCAAACGCCGCCAAGTTTGCGCGATTCCGAGTTTGTATGAGTGAGATATGCCCTTTGGAAGTTGGGCTGTTGGATTAAGGAAATGTCCAATCCAGATTTTAAAAAGGGTATTTTGGTCTTTTCCTTACGCTTTTATTTTAATTCATTTTTGGTAATTAATTAGGGGTCTAAGCTGAATTAGATAAGTTTAGACATTTACCAAACAGAGCTAGGGTTTTGGAGGAAGAACGCAAGAAAAGAGAAAGGAGGAAAAAGCTAGATTCGTCGTCGTCGTAAGGAATTGCTTGCGAATTTTGCCGAGGATTCAATCAATTAAGGTATGTGAGTCTATCTCAACATTGGGTTCGTTCACCCACGTGCCAAGCATGTTTGATTCAGTGATTTCATCTCAAAAAGATTGGATTTTGAATGTTATTAAATGTGGTTCTTGAATTACTTTCGTTCTTGAACACGAGTTGAGTTTTAAGAGTTTCTTGATGACTAAGTTGTTAGTTCTTGAGTTCCTTGAGTTAGATCCTTGTGTATATGAGTTGGGTACATAAGTCTAAGGTGAATTTGAGAAAAAGAATCGGATTAAAATGATTTAGAATCAGAAAACGAGGTAAAAAATTCATCAGTTGGTGTCTGTGGAAAGGCTGGCGCAACGCGCCCCCATAGTGCCAGGCAAACTGGGGCGGCGCACCAGCAATGCGCCAGAATAGAGCCTCAAAAAGGTTGGGGCTGGCACGGCGCGCCCCGGATGCGCCCAAATCGTTGTTTTTCACCCAGTTTTCATCATTCGGTCTGCTTAAGTTATTCTAAAGTGTATTAACACTTTCCATTGATTCTAACTACTCTAAATGACTTCTAAACATCTACAAATCATCCAGAAACATAAATCATAACCTTGAACTCCTAAATTTAAATTCAAGGAAAGTCAAGAGCCAAGTTTAAGAAATTCTTAGAGTCTTTTCAAAAAAGTCTTTTGGAAATGCTTTTAACTTTGTTTTAAGACTTAAAGTTCAAGTTGAGAAAATAGTAAAGAGTAAAGTTTGAAGTTCATTTCTTCGAAAGTATATGGGGACTAAGTATTCCTAAAGAGATCTAAAATGTTTTCACATTTAAATAAGAACAAAAACTGAGATTTCCAATGAGCCTTCGGGCTAGTTTTCAGAAAAGAGTATTAGCTTTCTAGATGAAGCAAACAGGGAAACTGAGATTTTCAAGATAGCCTTTGAGCTAAGTTTTGAGCACTAATCTCAAATCACAGAAGAAGTATGTTTTTAAAACATAAGAGCTAATATATTTTGGGAATAGTATTGAGCACCGAATTGGAGGTGGGCATGAGTTTAGATAACTCACGTCTTCATAAAACCATGTAGCCATCATGGGTAGAAATGGGTCATACTTTTTAGATGAACCACTTTCGAAATAGACTAGTGGATCCATTAGGCAGTTCAAGTCTTATACCTTTGGCCAGGTATAGGATGCGCTGGCAGCGTGAGGTAGATCATTGTACCATCACTATAGCTCTTTAGTGATGGTTGTCGGTTAGAGAAACTCCCACAGAAGTTATTGTATTTTATATACATCAATTTATTGTATTTTTAAATACATCTCAGAGTTATTTGTATCTTGCATACACACAGAGTTGATATCATGTTTTTAAACATCTTTTCTTTATATTGTACTTGCTTTTAAATTGCTTTATATTGAAATGAGTTCAATCATGTTGAGTTGAGTTGAGCCAGGTAAGTTCTTCAGTTTCTCTCAGATCCTTTCAAGCTTAAGTTATTGTTTAGCATTCCAACTCACATACTCGTACATTCAATGTACTTATCCCTGAGTTTTTTTTTTCAAGCGTGGAAAACCCTCTTTCTCGTTGATCAGTTCGCCTCCGCTCTATTGAAAAGTTGGAATTCCTACGGCGATTTTGTCTGCATCTTATTATGATGCGGACGCAGGTAACCAGGATCAGCATCCAGCGCGTCGTTGATCTAGTTGAGTACTCCAGAGTCAGTGGTGAGCCTCCTTGCATTTTGGAGGACTCTTTTATTTGCTTTCTAGTCTTTCAGATGTGAGGATGATCGGGGGTCCTGCCCCGACATCCCTCTTTGTTTTAAAGGCATCATAGACAGTTTGTAGTCGAATGTCTTTACATTGTCATTTCATATGTAAAGACTTGAGTTGCCAGTTTGGCCAAGTTGAATGTTGACTCTTAAACATTCTAAGTTATTTAGCTAAGTTATTTGAGTAAGTTCATTTGATCATTGTATTACTATTTAAGTCTTTTCGCTGAGTAAGTAAGCCAGTCCAAGGGTTCGCTCGAGGCCAGCAATGGTCTTCGAGTGCCAGCCACGTCCAGGGTGTAGGCTCGGGGCATGAAACTAGTGATATAATATAAAGCCAAAGAAAAATGGTTTCGCCTAGTGATAATGTGTCGAAGGGAAGTGGTTCTGGCAAGTGATATGATATAAAGCCAAAGGGAAATGGTTCCAGCTAGTGGTGTAATATAAAGCCAAAGGAAAATGGTTCTGGCTAGTGATATTGTGCCGAAGGGAAATGGTTTTTTTGACTCCATCTGTAGTGGCGTATATGAGCAAGAGCGTTATGACATAATTCCTTTCTCATATATTTTTTTTTTGAATTCATAAGACATATTCTCCACCAAATCAGATCTTAATAATATAATGCACGTAAAAAATTGAGTCTCAATGTAAGTCAAAAATGTCTTGATTATGAAAAATGCCTCAGATTTGGATACAAAATACACCCATGTAAATCGAATATAATCATCATGAATGTGATAAAATATTTAAAATTAACATGCGAAACAATTGATGAAATGCCTCAAACATCACTATGAATGACATCAAAATCTTTGTAGCACAACTATCGAAATTAGGAAAAGAAAAAGTTTTGCTTTTGCCTAATTTACAAGTAGAACAATCAATCAAGGTAGATGAAAATTGATTTTTATTTCACAATAAATCAGAATTTGATAAATGAGACAACACAACAGAATTTGAATGTCCTGGACGCTTATGTCAAACCTTAGTCTTCCTAGCTATAGAAGTACAAGAAAAAAAAATAGAACATGAGGAATGAAAAAGTGTATAGGAAACAATTGTCCAACTTTAGGTCCATTTGCGATTATCATCCCAGATACCCAACCATGCACAAGATAACTATTACAACAAAGAAAATTACATCAAAATTGTTATCTACCAATTATCCAATAAGACTAGTGGAGAGATTTGGTGAAACAAAATATTCTTCAAAGTTGGAGTAATGTCCCCAACTTTGATAAGGGGTAAATTACTATCATTGAAAATTTGTATTTGTGATGGACCTTGATACTTACGAACATTTTAAGTATGCTTGTTGAGTTGGTCATATGATGGGAAGCACCTGAACCAACAATCCAAAAATTAGATGTAACATTATTAATTTGTAATCCTAATGCTGAAAAGGCTGACACGGTCATTTGTTGTACCATTTCAGGAGTAAGAACTTTTCCTGAGTATGAGTTATCAATAATGGAGCCATTTATCACAACTTAAAAGTCATTAACCTTACGATTTCAAGGGCGCGTGGGACACTCTTTGATAATGTATCCTTATTGTTTATAATAATAACATAACTCATTGCCGCTAGGGGTGTACATGGTCGGGTTGATTTGGATTTTTCAAATATCAAACCAAATCATTTGTGTCGGATTTTTAAATTTATAAACCAAACTAAACCAATAAAACTCGGGTTTTTCAACCTTGGATTTTTTTGGGTTTTTCAGTTTTTCGGGTTTTTCCGGTAAAGTATTCATACAAACATATAATTTACTTGTACTTCAAATATTTCTTTAGTCCTACCAAAATACAACTATCTAAGATGTTTCTTAAAAATATAACACAATATAATATGATTAATAACACTAAAATATCCAACAAAAATAATAATAATGAAATCGCGTAAAACAAATATTGCAAATTAACAAGTCATAATGAAAATTATCATAATTTAAAAGTACTAAATCATGCTAAAATTAAGTGTAATAAGTATTAGTTACATGTCTAAATATTAAAGAAAATTAAAATTAGATTATGTATTTTAATTGTGTATACCAATGTAAAACTAAAGAACAAATATTCAATATTATTGTCATTCTTAGTGTTGAATTGATTTTCTTTTTGCATTAGTATTAATTTGATTTTGATTTAAGCTTTATTATAATTACCAACATTTATGGACTATAATCTTATTGGCTCATTCATAATTCTAAGTTTCAAACTTAGAAATAATATATTAAAAGATAAAAACTATGGAAAAGTATAAGAAATATTTAAAAATTATATCAAAGTAAATATTTTTATGTATAAAATAAAATTTTAAAATTATATATATATATAAATTCGGGTTGGTTTGGTCTCGGGTTGTTTTTTTTTAGTTAAAACCAAACCAACCCAAATATAGTCGGGTTTTTTTTTCCAAAACCAAACCAAGTCAAACCAAACCACTAGTCAAATTTTTTTTCGGATTGACTCGATTTGAGGTTTGATTCGGTTTTCGGTTCAGTTTTGTACACCCCTAATTGCCACAATTGCTAGCAATATGATCATATTCCTTGCAATTGTAGCACTGAGTTCTAGTCTTATCACCACCCTTTCCTTTACCTCGAGCAGCAAATGCAATAGTGATATCATTTTCTTTCTTAAAAGCGTTTTGTTGTTTCACAAAGTAAATCCCTAAAACAAACATCCAAAGAGAAAGACGGGTCATCATAAGACTCAATAAAGCAACTAGAATTACCAACAACAAACACTATAAAAAAAAATGAAATATTGCAGCGGTTATACTACAACCGTTATCAATTTACTCAAATCAGTTGGATGCTTTCCATTCTCTCTTTCACTTAGATCAATCCCTAAATCAGCACCGGCAAGCTCTCGAATCAATCACCCAAATCAGCTCCGGTAAGCTCTCGAATCAATCGCCCAAATCAGCTCCGGTAAGCTCTCGAATCAATCGCCCAAATCAACTCTCGATTCATGGTGTACAATGTAGATAAGCTACATATATACAAGGATAGGCTTCTCAATTTCATTGTAAAGGTTTTCAATTTGAATTTTTTCGCTCTCCAGCAAAGCAGTCGCCATCACCATCTCTTCACCAACAAAGTTTTTTGTTCTGCTCAATCTGAAATGGCGCTAAGCTGATAGGTAACCATTTTGTTAGATTATTTTCCAATCTCTGTTTTCTCTTTTCTATTTGTTAGGGTTCATGCATATTTGAGATTGTAGAGATTTGTTACGGTTCATGCATTTTTTTTCCTTTTAGATTTGAGTTACATTTTGTTATATGTATATTTTTTTTTGTATAATTCAGTTATTAACCTAAATTTATATATGGGTTGTTTAGGAATAAAAATCTGCTGGTGAAATCATTG
Source organism: Solanum commersonii (assembly GCA_029007595.1). NCBI lineage: Eukaryota > Viridiplantae > Streptophyta > Magnoliopsida > Solanales > Solanaceae > Solanum > Solanum commersonii. Next base: position 2,510,073 of record JAJTWQ010000033.1, read on the forward strand.
AGATCAACTTTTTCAGTGAATCATTTATAGGTCTATAACTCTTATCAGGTAACTTTCTTTTCTACTAAGTGTTTTAGCTGCTGAGATATTTATCATGGTATTTTACCGCTCATTGCAAATTATCTATGGTGAAACGTCAAGCAGATCGATATGTGGTACTTAATTGTCCGCATTGAGAGTTGATGGTTTGTTAGAGTGGTAATGATCTTGTTAATATTGAGTTTTATTCCTACTCTATTTTATTAGAGAATTTATTGATCATATACAAAGGTGGTGGACGTTATATAACTGAGGCTGCTAGGGAGATTGGGGTAAGTATTCTTCCTATACATGTTATACTCACACAGTTAATGCCTTTTATGGGGAGTGATAAGAAATCTTTAATTTTGCTTATTTCTTGGCTTCCTGTTGTTGTTTCATGCATGTTACTACTAGTTATTAGGACTACTATAAAGATTACTAAGTAGGAGAATGAGCTTAAGATTTTTTATCAGCTTTTGTTTATGTCACTTGGTTTAGATGGTTTTCTTATTGCTATAATTGTAGTGGAAAACAGAGTTGAGTTTAGAAGTGCTGGTTATTGCTTAACTGTTTGTACTATACTTGTTTTGTTATTTGCTCCTATAATTCTTGCATTTTACCTGCATCTGCTATCAAAATAGGTGTAACACTTTGCCATATTTATTGTACTAAGTATCCTCTCATGTACCCTCTCTTGTGACTTACAGCAACCACAAACATGAATAACTATGATCCCTTTATCTACAATACATATTTCAACCAAGAGATAATTACGACAGTTTTCCGTTCATGCTTGTTTTTCTTTTGCACAGGAAAAAATTGAAGAAATTCGAAGTCAAAGGCTAGAAAGTATTGTCAAAGTTTCACCTAATGATGCACTTCACTTGGTATGGTACTTGGTCCCGAACATCCAGGCCGTGTTCGAGGGTTAGGCTTGGGTGTTGTTCCAACTATGGCATTCAAACAGACAGCTAAGAGATTTAAATGTGTTAATGTGAGTTCATCTTGCACTAGCGCTCCAGCTCCAGAGTGGCAGCAAGAGATGGCGAGTATGAAATCACAATTCAATGTGCTACTTAGCTTATATCCCTGTAGAGTTTGCTCGTTTATTTCCACAGGTATGACCATTATAAATATTTATTTTTTTCTCATTAGCTTTTCTGTTGTAACTTAATATCTTGTGTTATTTCTAAGTTTCCTACTCACTTGATTTATACATAAAGATATTTTGCGTGATTTCTAAGTTACAGAGAATCTCATATCCGAAGATATTCTATTTTGTGCAATTTCAAATTCTTTATCATCAAAGATGTAATCTTTACAAAATGCTTTATAAGAATGCATATTTGCACCTAACTGGCTAAAATGCTTTATTCTTTTACTTTCCTATTCAATTACATAGTAAATGATTGTGAGAAAATATTTTGAGTTGCACTTAATTTTTCATATTTACATGTGAACACATTAGAATTGATACTCTGAGACTTAAGAAAAAAACAGATGGAATAATGTATCTGAGACTTGTTTCACTTTTTTTCCTTTTTCAGGCATGATGCCGGAACAGAAAATCATTTTAGGATCTTTTCTTGCTGTTGATACTCTGAGACAACAGAAAAAACAGTTGGATATTTTGCTGAATTGCACTTTGAAACTATAATATTTAGATGATATAGTTTTGGAGCACCGAATAATACTTTAAAACATTAGTATTTTGATGGTGTAATTTTAGAGTACTTTGTTAAATATGATGAATATTTTGCTTGTTTGATCTATGTTGGGTTAAAATCACTAATTATTGAAGTTTAAAGCCGTAGAGTGCAATAAATAGGATGTAAATTTGGACGGATAAAATTGGAATAGAATTAATTACTCAGTCAAGAAAGAACATTACAGTGGTCTTTAACTGCCACTTGATAAAACAAAATAATCTTTTAAGTTCCTCAAAATATATATTTTTTTAAATTTAATTATTATATTTTCACATTTAAAGATTAATGATTTTTCAGCTTATTTAAGATTTATCTATTGAAATGATGTTCAAATATTTTTTATCTATCGACTTTGAGTATTACTTAAATAAATTAGAGTACATATGATGGTATATGGATCAAATTTTGTTTTCAATTAATTTTTGTGTTGTTGATAGAATGAGCTAAAAAGAGAAAATATGGAGATGAAAATAATAAGGACAAGAAATTGGTGAAAAAATCCTTCTTATCTTTGGCAACCAAATAAGAATCCTAAACAAACTCCTATAATTAATTTAGAGTTCAAGTTACCATATAATACTCTTTTATTATTATTATTATTATTTAAATATTAATAATAAGTGAATATATTAAGAGAATAAGTATTTCTAAAAATGAACTGAATGTTCATTAGATATTGAATAGTATTTAACAAAAGGTAAATTATCTCTTTGTTTTCTTGAACAAATATTGTTGGACATCTATTTTTAGTATAGCTGACAAGTAAAAATGGACGGAGCGAGTAATCATTTCTTTAATTTATTCAAGACATTTAATTACTGACAAGTTAATAAAAACACTCCTTATTTATTAGGAATGATCAATTTCTTAAAAAAGTATGCTTAAACTAAAAACATCACTTATTTAAAAATGAAGAAAGTACACAATTTTCTGGATAATTGTTGCACTATATATAAGGTGTACTTGATACGAAGGAAAATATTTCTAATCTTTTCATGTTGATTGGTAAATTTTTTGAAGAACACTTTCTCTAAAAAAACGTAACTTCTTAAAACTAAAAAGTTTTTAAAAAAAAACAAGTTTCATCTACAACAGTATTAATTGTCTCATTCTCATCCTCAGCACACACCATCTCCACTATCCAAACCCCACACTCCTACACCCATGGTGTTTAATTTGATTACATTATATACAAATATTTTTTATTTATTTATCAAAAACAATAAATAAAAAAGTTATTTATTTTCTTGAAAAATATTTTCCACCAAATACACCCTAAATCTATATAGGTCACAGAAGTTATAGGGAGGTAGAGGATGAGAAGTTTCTTGTGGTCAACTTAGTCTTACTCTTTGATCTTATGCCAACCAACAAGGGGCCCCTCTTTTATTTCCTCGTGTGTATGCATTTAGGTTCGTAGTATCTAATATTGGTTTATGGATTTTGTTTTTTAAATTTGTTTGGTGCAAATATAATAATTATTTTTCCTTTCTCCTTTTGATTTTTTGTTTTCTAATTTTCATGATTATGGCACCAAACAAATCAAAAAGAGCCTCACCGAATTTCTCTGACAAACATATCTTGCACCATATGTTGGATTAGGTGTTGCATTGTACAAGTGATGGAAAAATTATTTACATGTTGAGAACGTAATTAAATAATAAAAATAAATTTTCTTTAATCGCTTGAGTTTTTAAAATAATATGATCACACATTTTAATATGGTATTAGAATGGGTAGAGGTTTTGAGATTGAATCTCACCGTCCAAGTCCCAATCATTATTAAAAAAAAGAAGAAGAATTTTCTCGTGTTTGGTTCATGAAAAAAATAATTAGGCCTACACGTGATGGGCCGGCATGTTGAGAATACAATTAAATAATAAAAATGTATTTTCTCTAACGTCTTAAGCTTTTAGACAAGATTGTCACGAAATAATTATATCTTTCAACGTTATGCATGCTAATTGTACTAACAGGCTAAGTTGTGCGAAGTCTTTACTTTTGATGCCACAGTCATTTCGAATTCTCTAAAAATATATTAATATCTTTAAAGTAGCTCTGACAAATTGATCAAAGTATCGATAAATCAGTCAAGCTATGTGCAAGTAGCTATCGCAATAAAAAGAGATAATAAATCGAAACAACTTAAGCAAACGCGTCCACAAAAGAAAATATGAGTGTTAAGCCGATTATGGCATTATGTGATTTGACCATTAAATTGCCGTAAACAGTGTGCTTTCTCCAACTAACTACTATACTAGCAATAATCAATTAAAACGAGAATAAGTAAAGGCTAATTAAGAATTTCAAATCTACTAATTAGCCCAAAAAAATTGGCCATATGGTCCATTGCAAATTCTTTATACGATGCATACTCCATAACAGGTAGACCAATATAATACATAAAAATGCCCTTTAATATGGTCTCATTTCATATTTATGTCCTTCAATTTTACGTGTGCATAAGTAGCCACTTAACTTGTATAAAATTGAACAAATAGACATACATGTCCTACGTGACATCCTACATGACATTTGTGTCCTACGTGATGTCCTATGTGTACTATGTCACTTAGCAGTCATCACTCATGTGTTTACTTTTTCAACTTTATATAAGTTTAAGTGTCTACTTGTGTATGTTCAAAGTTGAAGGGCATTTATGTAAAATGAGATCAAATTTAAGGGCTTATTTATATATAGTGCGCCTTGTTTGAATGATCGCTCAATAAATAATTTTTATTTAAAAAGTCACATTTCTTCTTAATTTCATTTTTCTAATAAAATAAGTGATTTTTGAGATAATAACTATTATTTATTGAGTGATCATTTGCAAAATCAATTTAAATTTGATCATATAACTTTTTTTCCAAGCAACTCACACAACTCTTTCATTATTTATTCAGACTTACAATAAAATTCTACCGTTATAATATCATCGAGTACGACTTATTTAGCTTCTTCATCACGAGGTATAATGAAACCAAACAACACAATTAATAAGATTTGTTTATTTACAAAATTAAATGAGAAAGAAAAAAAGTGAAACTTCCAAGGAAAATCATTGGGTATTATTTTAGAAAGAGAAAATGTTCAAAAATGCCTTCAACGTTCAAAAATGTCTTTAAAAATATTTTAGTACCTAGTACATTTTTACCAAGTTTTAATTATATTATTTCTTCTTAACTAAAAATATTTTAGTACCTAATATTTTTTTTATTATGGCTATATATAATATATCAATTTTTTTAAAAATATTTTGACAAGCTTTTTCATTAATTGATTTGGGCTAGATATAAACTCATTTTTTGACAATTTCAATTGGGTTGATCTAAGAAACATGTAGGTTGGACGGATTGGAGATGTTGGATTTACTTTTTCCACCCTAGGGACTACTATTCATTTTCGAAACTCAACTGATGAGACTCGAACACACGAACGCCACACTTAGTATACTGTAGCTTCGCCCCTAATATCGAACCCATAACATAAGTATGTACTTCCTCCGTTCCTAAATAATTGATATTTTAGCCTTTTCATTTTGTTTCAAAATAAGTGATGCCACTACAACAAAAACAACTTCTAGCAGCAATAAGTATATACATTAATAAAGTCTATATCAACATTAGTTAATTGTCATTGGATTCAGTGTCATTGTAGGCTTTGGAGACATTTACAAAGAGTGTTAAATACCACTAAAAATATGTTTATAACGACAATTAAACTATTATTGTTAATTAATTGCCACTAAAAATCATTTTTGTGCGTTAAGATTTCAAAAAGTAATTGATCTTTTTCTTTCAAAATTACCATTATTTTAATACATAGAATTTTACCCTATCAAATAATTACTTCTTTCTTTTAGACATTTAATTAGGGGTAAATTTAGTAAAATAACACTTCTTATTTTCTAAGAATACATAACTTCTTAAAGGTGTGCCTACGTTAAAAATATCATTTATCTAGAAATGGAGAAAATAGTACATAATTAATTTTCTGGATAATTTTTGCACTAAATTAATTTTCTGGATAATTTTTGCACTATAAGGGTGTGCTCGATACGACGAAAAATATTTTTAGTATTTTCATGTTGATTGGTAAAATATGTTGGAGAATACCTTTTTTAAAGAAAAAAAAAACTTAAAATAAGGAACTAAAAATACATTTCATGAATGGCATTTTACATTAATTATCTCTTCCCCATTCTCTAGAAGAGACCATCTCCACTCCCACCCTCCAAAACCCCAACTCCACCCCACCCCCACACTCCTACCCAAGCTTGTCCCACCTCCAATCCCATGGTGTTCAATTTGAATAAATTATATATAAATATTTTTATTTATTTATAAAAAAATCACTTATTTTTTTTCAAAGAATATTTTCTATTTTTTTTCTTTTACACCAAACACACCCTAAATCAATATATGTCACTAAAAAGTCAAGGAGGTAGAAAATGAGAAGATTGTTGTGGTTATATACATAAACATGACTCTTAACTTGGTTGTTACTGACAACTATGTTATTTAACTTTGTCAGTGCACAAGTAAGCACTTTAACTATTTAAAATTTGAACAAATAAACACTCAAGTACCGCAGGCCATATGCATGATATATAAACGCTTCTATGCATGTGGATTCCAGTACGTATGACATAAATTGTCAGGTCGGATGCTACATAAGACACATGTGTCTATTTGTTCAATTTTATAGATATACAAATTAAAATGTTTACTTGTGCATACCCAAAGTTGGAGGACATAGATATTAGATAAGACAAGTTAAATGATACGTTTATGTATTATGTGTAATTAAAATCTCTACAAAACCCGCTCATTTTGCAGGGGGTTTAATTGCATTTTGGGTTTTTTTTAAGCCATCCCTAATTTACAGTTACAACGATTTAAAAAACCCTAGCAAATATTTCATTTAACAATCATTTTTAACAAATCATTAAGTTTTATTTAGCTAGGGTTTATCACTTCCACAATCTTTTTTGGACAAATGATTAAATTTTAATTAATTGGGGTTCATAACCTCCGCAATACAAAATTTCAATACTCATGATTTGGCAGCGGTTAAAACCCTCCCACACAAGATTGTTATAGTAAAAAATTATTTTTTTAGAAATTTTATTGCATAATTACGAGAATTAGGAAAATTAAAACAAATAAAATGACCCCCAAACAACTTTTTCAATCAACCAAACTATCCTAAAACCAACATACATAGCAAGGATAAAATGGAAATTTGATTTGAAAATAAAAATAAATATATATATATATATATAAAATTCATTGAATGGTATAGTTGTATGTATATATGTGGTTCTTTATGTGTATACATTGTATATGCATAATATATAAACATTATTCTTTACTTGAATTCAATTGAAAATTATGACCTTTAATTTTATTAGTGTACAAATAGGCTCTTCAATTATCCAAAACTTGAGCAAATAAACACTCGAATTTACCTCTGTCATGCCTGACTTGATCAGTGTATTTCACGTATTTTGCCAGCTGATAGAATTCAAGTGTTCATTTGTTCAAGTTTTGGATAGTTAAAGTGTCTACTTGTGCACTGATAAAGTTAAAGGTTATACCTACCCGCTAAAGGCAAGTTAAAAGTCATGTTTAGTATTAGGCATACCACATAAATGTGCCCTTTTAACTTGGACTGATTTCATATTTATACCCTTCAACTTTGGGTGTGCATAAGTAGACATTTAAACTTGTATAAAGTTGAACAATTAGGCACATGAGTCCTATGTGACATTATACACATAAGACACCATGTAGGACATGAATTGTCATGTAGGACGTGTGTGTTTCTTTGTTCAATTTTATATAAGTTTAAGTGTATTTGTGTACACTAAAAGTTGGAGGGCATAAATATAAAACGAGGACAAATTAAAGGGCATATTTATGTATTTATATTCAAAATGTTTTTATCACTTCATTATCTTAAATCGAATTTAGTTTGAAAATATTATTTGGATTTATTCACCGTCAAAATATTTTTATCACTTCATTAACTCTAACAAAATTTTGGTTGAACATATTATTAAAATCTATTCACAGTCAAAATGTTTTGATCACATCATTAAGTCAAATTAAATTATGCTAAATATATTTTTTGGATCTATTCATAGTCAAAATGTTTAAATTTTTTTATTATTTTTTTTGGCTATAAACAGTTGGGAGTTTACAAAGAAACAATTGTACCTCTTGTAACCTTGTTCACTTCTTTATCTTTGCTTTCTTTTCCAGTTTAGCCATACCACCAAAACAATGAAAATAGGATTTGTCAACCAAAAAGATTGCATAAAACTTGAAATTTTATGGACGAAACTCATAAAACCATGTTTACCTACTCCCCCTCACCTTCAACGTTACAAGCTCTCGTTTTTCGACCAATTATCTGAGAAAGAACATGTCCCATTTGTTCTTTTCTATGCTAATAATAATTTCATCAACAACTCCACCATCGATGAACGACTCGAGCAATCCCTTTCAAAGATATTAACTCATGTTTATCCAGTAGCAGGAATGTATGACAAAGATGAATGTTCGATTCTTTGTCTTGATCAAGGTGTTTCCTACACTAAGGCAAAGGTGAATTGTAAGCTTGATAATTTCCTAGAGAAAACAAGCAAGGACCTTGGTCTTGCAGGTTTATTTTGGCCACATGAAAATAAGAATGTAAATGAAACTAATCTGATGGTTTCACCTATTGTCATTGCACAAGTAACCGAGTTTGAATGTGGTGGCCTAGCAATGTCATTGAGTGGTTCACACCCTGCAATGGATGGTTTCTCAAATGTTAAATTTCTTTTTGAGTGGGCAAAAGTGTGTAGAATGGGAACTCCCGTTGAGGAGTTAATTTTTTAAGCTTCGATCTGAGTAATATTTTTCCAACAAGAGATATATCAGGATTTTTCAAGTCAACTTATGATCCAGTTATAGAAAAAGATATTATTGTTAAGAGATTTGTCATCCGTGAGGCTGCTATGTCAAGGCTCAGAAAAAAGTGCATGGAATAAAATTAGGTAGTCGAACACAAGCACCGTCATATTTTAAATGTTGCACAAGCTTTAAGCTTTCAAACTTATTTGCCAATCACCTTTTGGGGAGAATGTGTTTTGACTATTGTTTATATTATTAACCGATTACCAACCCCATTGTTACATTCTAAGTCACCTTATGAATTGCTATATCACAGGTCACCATCCTTTAGTCACCTAAAAGTTTTTGGTTGTTTGTGCTATGCTACTGTTTTTCAACATAAACAAAAGTTTGATTCTCAGGCCAAATATTCCATCTTTGTTGGTTATCTTATTGGATAGAAAGTTATTATCTAGAAACCTCACAATTTTTGTAAGTCGTGATGTCAAATTTTCTGAAACTATCTTTCCTTTAGTTCAGTTACTCCAACTTCGACCTTACTATCACCTCAGTCCTCTTCTAGCAAATTGACAATTGGTCCTCTCCACCATCTTTTTCCTCAACCTAATATCATTTAGAGAGTAGAATCTCAAGAACCCACGATTACAGAGGATATTTTTAGTGATCCTATCCAAATGATATTATTTCTAGCAATCCTACTCGGTCTGAAATTATTTCTAGCAATCCTACCCAATCTGAAATTATAACATATGACAATCTTACCAATCTCAATCAACTCATTCAAACTCTTACATCAGTTGAAATCTTTGAAACTGTTCCAGTTACTTCGGATGTTGTGGTTCCTTTATCTCCTCTTTTAAGACAATTTGCTCGTCTAAAAAAACTCCTGAATGGCATAAAGACTGCATGTTGCCAACTCAATTCAATCAATCTTCTACCATGCCAAGTTCAACATCAGGTATTCGATATCCTCTCTCTCATAATCTTTCTTACTCTTGCATATTTTCAACACATTGTACTTTTTCAGCTAACATTACAGGTCACACAGAGCCTTCTTCATATGCTGAGGTCATTCTTGATCCAAATTGACAACAAGCCATTAATGCAAAATTAGAAGCACTAAAACAAAATAAGACTTAGAGCTTAGTTCCACTCCCTGATGGTCAGAAACCCATTGGATGCAAATGGGATTATAAAATCAAATACAAATTTGATGGAACGATTGAGCGTTATAAGACTCATCTTATCGCAAAGGGATATACTCATATTGAGGGAATCAACTATTAAGAATCTTTTTCTCCTATAATAAAACTCACAACACTTTGTTGTCTACTTACAATTATTTCTGCTAGAAATTGGTTCGCTTATCAATTAGATGTCCAAAAATGCTTTTCTTCACGGAGACTTACATGAAAAGGTGTACATGGAACCTCCACCAGGTCTACACTGATAGGGGAGAACACTGTATGTCGGCTTCACAAATTCTTGTGTGGCCTTAAGCAAGCATCGAGAAATTGGTTTTCACATTTTTAGAACCTATTCGTAAAGCTGGTTTTCAACAATCAAAGACTAATTATTCCCTGTTAACAAAGGCAAAAGGTACATCATTCAAACAATACTTATATATGTTGACAACATACTTCTCATAGGAAATGATCTTCAAGAAATTGAACGCATCAAAAAGATTCTTCTCAAATGCTTCCGCATTAAAGATCTTGGAGAGTTGAAGTACTTTTTAGGGATTAAGTTTTCTCGTTCAAAGAAATGCATCTTTAAGTCTCAGAGAAAATATGCATTAGACATTCTACAAGATTCAGGAATCTTAGGAGCAAGGCCTGAAAAGTTTCTAGTGGAAAAAATTTTGAAGCTAACTTCTACAGATAGAGTTATACTGAACAATCCAACTAAATACAAAAGATTAGTTGGCAGATTGATTTATCTCACCGTCACAAGGCCTGACATTGTCTATTCCGTTCGAACACTTAGTCAATTTATGCATGAACCTAGAAAACCTCATTGGGATGTTGTTGTGGGAATTCTCAAATATATCAAGGGTACTCCAGGTCAATGTTTGTTATTTCTTCCCACAAACAATCTTATTTTAAAGGCCTTTTGTGATTTGGATTGGAGTAATTGTCGAGCCACAAGAAGGTCTATCACATTATAATGTATTTTTCTTGGAAATTCACTTATCTCATGGAAATCAAAGAAATAATTAGTTGTTTCTAGATCATCACCATAGACGAAGTATCAAGCTATGACAAACACTTGTTTAGAACTCACATGGTTCATCAACTATTTACTTCAAGAATTAAGGTCTCACATGTAACTCCTGCAAAATTATTTTGTGACAATCAAGCTGCCTTACATATTGTAGCGAACCCGGTCTTTCATGAGCGAACAAAACGTATTGAAATAGACTGTCACATAGTTCGAGAAAAGTTGCAAGCAAAGACGATAAGTCCTTCATATGCTCCTATGCACTTTCAATTAGCAGACATCTTTACAAAGGCTTTAGTAAAAGATCAATTTGTGACATTGCACAACAAGTTAATTAGGATATCATGATATTCACTTTTCAACTTGAGGGGGAGTGTTGAGAAATATGTATCTTATACATATATTTTGTATATTTAGTTTCCATATTTTCAGATCAAATCCCATTAATTGGGGATCATGATTTCTTACCTAAAGATAGGATAGATTGATTTCTTACCTTGCCAATATACAAACAAAGTAATTTATTATGAATTTTTCATAAATTGTATACAAATAATTAGGGTAAACATATACAAAATTCTGGATTTATACAATCAAGAACCGAATTATACAAATTTTGAATTTATACAAATCAAGCGAATAGCAAGAATTTGAGAAACTGTAGCCGCAAATTACAATTTTCTTAAACGGTAGCTATAATACTTAATATAGGCTAAATGTTTGATATTTTGCATAGTTTTCCCTAATAAAAGAGATTGCCCCTTTGGCATTCAGTTTTTTTTTAAAAACTTATCCCTATTCGAATTTTCATAGTGTTAGTTATGAGATTTAGAAGGTGTTTGGATTGAGTTAAAAGTTGGTCAAACCTATTTTTAAGTCATTTTTTGACTTTTGGATGTGTTTGACAAATATAAAAATAACTTAAAATAAGTCAAAATGACTTAAATTAAGTTAGGAAGTGTTTGACAAGGTAAAAAATGATTTAAAATAAGTTAAAAATAACTTGAAATAAGTCAAAAATCAAAAGTAGGTCTCTTTTGCTTTTTTATTTTTTGACTTAAAAGTTATTTCAGTTTGACTTTTCATTTTTGACTTAAAATTACTTTTTTTAAGTCAATCCAAACGGGTTCTTAGCTACGTATATCTTGTCGTGGATACTAAATAAAGTAACTGAAATGGTAATTAATACAACTCTTGCTAGAGTATGTTATTCATATCATAGTAATTTGTTGAGTATCTTATAATTAATACTTTTTTCCTTCTTTTTAATTAAGGATTTCTTTACATTAAATTTTCTCGAAGCATAGCTTTGACTTGCACCTTTTTTTTGGCTATAGATAGTTGGGAACTTACAAAGGAACAATTGCACGTCATTGTCTTTTTCCATTCTCTGTCTTAGTTTTCTTTATTCCTATCAAAACAATGGAAATAAGATTTGTCAATAAAAAAGATTGCATAAAAATTGAAATCTTATGGACGAAACTCATAAAGCCATGTTTACCTACTCCCCCTCACCTACAACGTTACGAGCTCTCGTTTTTTGACCAATTATCTGAGAAAGAACACGTCCCGTTTGTTCTTTTCTATGCTAATAATAATAATTTCATCAACAACTCCACCATCGATGAACGACTCGAACAATCCCTTTCAAAGATATTAACTCATGTTTATCCAGCAGCAGGAAGGTACGATAAAGATGAATGTTCGATTCTTTGTCTTGATCAAGGTGTTTCCTACACTAAGGCCAAGGTCAATTGTAAGTTGGATAATTTCTTAGAGAAAACACACAAGGACCTTGGTCTTGCATCTTTATTTTGGCCACATGTAAACAAAAATATAGATCAAACTAATTTAATGGTTTCACCAATTGTAACCGCACAAGTAACCGAGTTTGAATGTGGTGGCCTAGCAGTCTCATTAAGTGGTTCACACCCTGCAATGGATTTTCTCAGATTTTAAATTTTCTTTTTGAGTGGGCAAGAGTGTTTAAAATGGAAAACCCTGTTGAGAAGATTAATTTTCTAAGCTTTAATTTGGGTAATAGTTTTCCGACAAGAGATATATCAGGACTTTTTAAGTCAACCTATATTCCAAGTATACACCAAGATATTATTGTTAAGAAATTCGTTGTTCGTGAGGCTGCTATGTCAAGGCTTAGAAAAAAATGCATCGATGAAGCATGTGGAGCTTTGACTTTTCAACCATCAAGGGTTGAAATTATTACAACACTCCTATGGAGGGCTTTCATCCGCGCTTCGGCAACCATAAATGGGTATGTTAGACCTTCTCTAATGGACTTTCCATTGAATTTACGTTCTAAAACATCTTTACGACAAGTGCACAATTCTATGGGGAATTTTAGAATCGATGTTCCGATAAAATTCATACCAGGGGAAACCAAGATGGAATTACACAACTTTATAATATTAATCAGTGATACGGTGAATAAAGTTGTTGCTTCATGTGACAAAGCTTCACCAGATGAAATAGTGTCAACATTGGTTAATATATATAATGAAAGTGTTAGATCACCAGAATGGGGAGGTAATGATGAAGTTGACAAAGTTTTATGTTCAAGTATGTGCAACTTCCCTTTGCATGATACTGATTTTGGTTTAGGAAAACCAGCCTTACTATTTTTTGGTACGAAAGATACACAAATGTTTTGGTTGCATGATACAGATATTCATTCTGAAGTTGGTGTGCAAATGGACTTGAAGGAAAGCTATATGCAGTTATTTGAGTGTGACGATGACATCAAAGCTCTCACGTTTATACGTAATGCAAATCTTTGATATCATTTTACTTTTTCATTATGTTATTGGTACTTGTTTTGTTTGTACTTTTTATTTAGGGATCGTTTAGACATGCGATATGGAGTTATGATTTGAAATTTGAAATATGATTAGAAGTTGAAGTTAAAGTTTTATTTGGATATGCAATTTGGATATATTAAGTTGTTTTTTTCTCAAAATATTGAAAATCCAACAAGTAGTAAAAACCATTAAAATTTACTCAATTCTTATACAATTTTACCGAATGGGCAAATTATAGTGTATAATCAAAACATTGAGATATCCTAATAAGGTGCCACATTGATAAATCAGTTATTTCCATTTTTATTTTAGCAATAAATGTTTGTGATTATAAATTTTTTAAATACAAATAATTTTAAATAGATTCACTAGTTAAATAGTAGTAGTCACTAGTTATTCTTTAATATATAATCCTTTCGCGTGGTACTTTTGATCTTTTACAGCTGAGCTTGAGTCTTTTTTCTTAAAATTTAAAATGATAGATCTTTGGTTTTTACATTATATAATTTAGAACACACTACATAAATCCCACTAGTTTAGTTCCTAATTAAGAGGATTCACGATTGTTTTGAATATTACTTCTTGTACCATATTTCGTTCTTTGGATACATGTATCTTAACTCGACAAATACATGTATCCAATGAATTTAAAAAGTGAAATACATGTTTTATTCATTTGAATTAAATGATTGTAACTGATTTCCTTGATAAAAGGAGTAATTGAGAAGGAATTGACTAATCTAATAGATGTTCTGTGTCCAAGTGTATCAATTATATATATCAAATTTTCAAAAATATTGAAGTCATAAAATCAGAATAATTGTAAACTTCATCTTCTTAGAAGTAAATTGTTTTTATTTCGTTCCTTAATTACATGTATCTATATGTTGATCTTAAAATATATAAATTATTTATGTGAGGTGTATCGTACCTAAAATAATAGTGATGCATGTGTCAGAGTTTTTTTAAGAATGATTTTCATAAGTACATTTGTATCTATTATAGATGATCATGTATTTGATCAATTATATCCTTTAGATACATCAATATATAAAAACGTATATAACGAAAGTGTCTACCATGTTGATAAATTCTTCGTCAGATACAAATACACGTATATACCTAATAGACATATGAAGACTTACTGCACATACAATGAAAATAAAAAGATACATTAAATACACCAGATATATGATTCAAAACTTTTAAAACTAAGATATATAAAATTGATTTCAAATACATATAGAAGAAATCATGTTTAATCTTTCTCCCCATTATATTTCTATCGTCGTCTATAGCGAAAAAAATTTGTTAAATAGAGATACAACACACCATCATGAATTTATCAAAAATAGACTTGAAAATCCATAAAATCCATGACTTCGATAATAAAGAGTTTGTGAATTCTTCGACGATGAATGTGAATTGTTTAGCTAATCCATTGATTTATTTGGAAAGATTTCCTTATAATAGTTACTTCGATTTGGTCTCGTTAGAAAGGAACAATACAAAATAAGGTTTGGGTTCAAAAGATTTTTATCGGTCATGGTGATGATATCTTAAGAAGAAGAAAGTAGATTAGTCATTGTTGGAATGAAATTGCATTGTGAAATTCTTGAATCAGAAAGGAGGGGAGATAATAGAGTGATAAATATGTGAGGAGAGAATTAAGAGAGAGTGGCTGATTTGGAGTGAGAGTAAATTAAAAAGATGATTAATTAATCCTAGTTTTAAGGAATATGGGAATCTGATTGTATCTTTGTAACGATCGAGTTCCATCGTTATAGAAAAGTTAACAGGAGAAAATTTTGGGTCGGAAATTTTCTTTCATAGTATCTTGAAATTTCCCAACCTAGTCTAGATTTAGACGAAATCGGAGTCTTTGAGGTGTAGGGAAATCAGGTAACAATCAGGTGAAGTATTCATGTTTTTGATTTCATGAGGGATAGATAACACGTTAAGAAATCCATACGACTTTACGAAATTGAATTTAGGTGAGTAGAACTCCCGAAATCGATCTTAGCATAAATGGTATTTTCTGAGCGTCGTTGGTTAGAGGTGTGTTATGAAATGAGAATTTTGGAATTCTTTAATTAGCTCACTATCTTGCGTAACCCACCTTGGCAGGGATTTTTGCCTCTTTGGCGGGCTGCTACAGCTGGCTGACGGCCGCTGTGGCGGGCTCGACGTGACTTAAGGTCGTTAATAAACCCCTAAACGACCTTATTTGGCACTTTTCAAATTTTAGAGTTAAGGAACAAACCCCAAGTGACTCCTACTCATTTTTCACCATTCTTGAGGCTAAATGTAAGATTTTCACTCCCCGAATCTATTTTTCGATCCGTAGAGCATAATAGAATGGGTGAATATAGATGGGGGAGGGTTTTGTTAGAGATTCTATGGTGAAAACAACCATAATTTGGATAATTGAGATCATGGGCTTGATCTAGGGTTTATAGAATTGTTATTGTTTTGGGTAATTAGCGATTGTTTGTTGATTCCCGTGTTGTATTAATTGTTTGTAAACCAAGAACAAGCGGAATGAATTTGGAAAGGGAAGGATCAAGTTACTTAGGGTTATAAGCTTGTTTCGAGGTAGGTGATGGTTGTGATTCTATGATTATGTGATGTATGTTTGTTCTTGCTTTATAATGATACTTGTATGTATATAAATGTTGCATTATTGATCACACTTGTTGTAAATGAGTAAGAGCAATGATGAATGTCATGAATCATGACTTAAATGTATGATCTTGAAGATATATTTGTGATTGTGATTGTGATTGTGGTATGTGAATGGGATCGATTGCTACGTTTCGGCATAACTAACTTGGATCAGTTGCCACATTCCGGCATAAATATGAGATCAGTTTCCACATTTCGGCGTAACATTGGGATCGGGTACCACGTTCCGGTATGCTAACTATTTGGGTTTGAGTTCCATGAGAAAACCAATGATTTGATATAAAATGTGAAGTTTTTTATTGTTCGTAAATATTGGTAATAGTGTATATATTGATATATATGCATGTGCTTATAATGTTGTCTTGACTTGCTTATGTTGCACTTAATGAGATAGCCACGTGATCCTACCAGTACACTGTGATTGTGAACTGATACTGCACTTGCTCTTATTTTTGTTGAGTACATGACATCTTCAAGCGGCTACTGACAGACCTCGCTTAGGAGATTAGTAATCGTTCGAATTCAAGAGTGAGTCAATTCTTCTGAGCTGCCATGGGTTCTCTTTCGTATATGTCCACTATTTTCGGACTTCGACTATGTTCTAGTTAGTTCATTAGATTGGGGTTGTATTCCTTTTTGTTTAGACTTGGTTCATTGTTAGATGTTTTGGTACATTGACTTTCAGGTTCTAGGTTATTTCTTTCGCATTGTATAGTTTGTTGTTAGACTTTTGTTGGAGTTTATGAGAACTCCCTATTTCTTTCCTTAGTACTTAATTGCTTTCATATACTTAAATGTCTTAGTTTTTAGATTAGTTGCTTGGTTTGGGTTGTAGTAGTGGTTCTCCTACCGGAGGGTTAGTGTGGGTGTCAATCACGACATTTTGGATCGTGAAAAAGTTGGTATCAGAGCCTAGGTTCGTTGATCTCGATGTACCAAAATGAGTATAGTAGAGTCTTGGGGACACCGTACTTTTCTTCAGGACTTTAGGAAATCTCTCCATTTTCTCTTGTCTCATTTCGTGCTATAACTTATTCCAATTGGTATCTGTCGATTAAAATTGGTATTTAACCTCTTTCACTCTTCTGTCCGCAGATGGTTAGCACTAGGTATAATGGCGTTAGGCCCGTAGCTCCCGTCAATGCTCCAGCTGAGGAATCTGCAGTGAGATGCCGCTATCGAGGAAGGGATAAAAGAAGAGCTAGGGGTTGAGGTCGTGAAAGAGCAGTGCCTGCTGGAAATAAAGCTCCTATTGAGAATTCTCATATGAATGAGAACCCTCCTGCACATCATGAAGATGTAGAGGAGAATGTTGATGTTGAGAATGTTGAGGAGGTTGGACAAGAGGAAGAGGTGCAGGCTGAGGCAACAGGTATTCCTCCTATCGACCCAGTGTTAACTCGACAAATCATGTCATTTTTGAAAAGGTTGGCTGGTCCTAAAGTGCTTCCATTTGTTCAAGCAACTCAAGCTCCTGCTAATCCCCCTAATGCTAGCACTGCGCCCAAGATGGGGTAGAACGAGAGGTAATGATGCTTTCTTCCGTCCTTTGTTGGGTTCTATCATGACTAGTAATGAGCATAAAATGTTGACTAAATTTTTGAAGCTAAAGCCTCCGGTATTTCTTGGTTCTGAGAGTGAGGATGTGTATGAGTTCATTCTGGATTGCTTTAAGAGGCTTCATAAATTGGGTAATGTTCATCAACATGGGGTTGAGTTTGTGTCCTTTCAACTTTAAGGTGAGGCTAAGCAGTGGTGGACAACTTATATGGAGTACAAATCTTCTACTTTACCTCCATTCACTTGGACCCAATTTCATGCTCTGTTTCTAGAAAAGTATGTGCCTAGAACTTTGAGAGATCGTAAAAAAGATGAATTTATGGCTTTGGAACAAGGTGGTATGTCTGTGGCTACTTATGAGGCCAAGTTTCATGGTTTGTCTAGATAAGCTACGCAATTGGTGACTACTGAGGATGAGAAGAACCACTTATTTATTAGGGGACTGAATTCTGAGTTGCAAGTATTATATGTTCATATGACTTCTGTAGGGAGGAGTTTTAATGAGGTAATAGATTATATTAAGAAAGTGGAGGGGGTGAGGCGAGACGGTCAGGCTAAGGCATTAGCAAAAAAGGTCAATAACTCGGGTAACTTTCAAGGTTCGTATTCTAGAGGTTCAGGGAGGCCAACACTGGCAGCCAAGCCAATTCAGTCTGATATGCCCGCCTCTACAGGTAACTACTCGGGAACTCCATCTTATAATTTTCAGGATAGCCAGGGAGTAACGTCTTCGACGGGCGGCAGACCATCTTTTGATTGTACTTGCTACAATTGTGGAGAACCTGGGCATATGAGGAGAGATTGTCCATATCCGCGTGTTTTTGATTCCGCGCAGCAGCCTTCTAGAGCAGTCGTACCTGCGGGAAATGGTAATAATGGTAGAGGACGTCCACAAGGTGGGCGAGGAGGTAATCAGCGAGGTCGTAGAGGTAGAGAAAATGGTAATGGTAACGGAGGTAGGGGTAACATGCAACCAGACAGAGAAGTGGCTCGTCATAATGATAGGGCTCAATGTTAGCTTTTCCTGGCAAGAATAAGGCGGAAGCGTCTGATGAGGTGATCACATGTACTATTCTTGTCTGTGGTCGGATGGCTAATGTGTTGTTTGATTCAGGTTCTACTTATTCATATGTATCCGTGAGATTTGCCTCAAATTTTGATATGATTTGTGATATTCTTGATGCCCCTATTCGTGTTTCTACCCTAGTTGGAGAGTTAGTCATAGTTACCCATGTCTATCATGGTTGTCCTATTTTGTTTATGGTATTTCAGATTTGGGCTGATTTAGTGATTTTGGATATGATTGACTTTGACATAATCTTAGGCATGACTTGGTTGTCCCCTTATTATGCTGTGCTTAATTGTAATACTAAGTTTGTAACTCTAGAAATTCTGGGATGGGAAAAATTAGAGTGGGAAGGGGTGTACAAGCCTAAGCAAGCTAAGATTATTGATAACGTTCAAATATACTTCTTGGAAAGAAATATAAACGATCGTATGCAATATATTTACCCAACTATGAGTCGAGATCGATCCCACAGAGAATATGGAAGAATATTGTCAATAGCAAATATTTAACTCGATAATCGTTATATAAAAATGGGGGGTTTTAAATTGAAATAAAATAAAGACAATAAAAAGATAGCTTTGAACTAAGTATTTATTTATATAAGATTATTAAAAGTAACTAGGAATGTGTTCCCCATAAGCTCATAACGCAGTAATCCTAATAATAGTAATCCTTTTCTAGTGTATTACATGCAAAGTGATAAGTTAGGTATCTCTAAATCCTTGATCCGACATCTAGAGAATTTCACCCCGCACCTTGATTCGGCTACGTGTGTATAATTTACTAACCCTTACATTTACCTCATATTAGACATCATAATCGATGTTTGGCTTAGTTATTACTTCGCACAAATCGACACTAGCCTATTAGATAGTATCACACTAAATCTATGTTGATAATTCTTTTCTTGTTGATTACCTCCTTGATCCGGCAAGTAGCAACAAGGCGAGTTCTAACGTTGGCCACCGTTAAGAAGACTTCTAGACGAAAGAATTATCAATGCATGCTTCAACACTATTCAAGAATTACTTAGTTATTATTCATACTTTGTTAATCGCTTATGTTTCCCATAACCCTAGTTATGAAAATTAGCTACTCATTATCTCAAAAACACAATCAAAATTTATTAAAATAAATATGTTTGTGTTAATCATAATAAGTTAAGAACAATAACTAAACTATCTTTTATTAATCACGAATACAAATAAATAATAAAGGAGAAGAAAGAATAAACCATAATTCTCCGGCCTCAACGACGGTTCTTCCAAAGTTCCTAAGTTAGAAGAAAATTTATATTGTGTCTTGTATCTTGGTTCTTGGCCTTTCCCTCAATAATTATTTTTATGCACTATTTATAGATGTAGAAAACCCTAAATAAAATAATTGAATCCAAACAAATTAGGAATCCAAAACCAAAAGGAATTGGATTCCCCTTTTTTTTTATTAAAGCTGTCCGCTTGAATTATGCCGCCTCAATATTTGAAGGGCCTTCATTGGCTGCCACGTGGCAGTAAAATGATTTGAGATTGTTCAGCCGCCATTTGCATATATATGAATATATTATTTTATTTCATTTAATCCATTAAGTTGTCTGCTTGATTTCCTTCTTCAATCTTTCATTTTTAATTCGTTTTAGCTCCATACTTCTTCATTTTCCCACCAATTTAATCCTACAAATAAAATACACAATTTAGCACAATCCATAAAGTTTATGATCAAAATGGAAAAATATAAATAATAAATGTGAAAAAATAATAATTAAAAATAGGTATTTTTAGCCTCACATCAATTATATCCTCCATTCAGGCTAGTAAATTAGTAGAGTAGGGTTGTTGGGCTTATTTGGCTAATATTGGGGATGTTGAGATTGAGGCTCCGTCCATTGTGCCTCTTCCTGTGGTGACAGAATCTAGAGAAATGTTTCCTAATGATTTGTCTAGTATGCCTCCGGATAGAGACATAGATTTTTACATTGATTTAGAGCTTGGTATGCGCCCCATTTCTATCCCTCTTTATCACATGGCTCCGGCAGAATTAAGAGAGCTTAAGACTCAAATCCAAGAACTTCTTGATAAGGGATTTATTCGCCCTAGTGCTTCTCCATGGGGTGCTCCAGTTTTGTTTGTTAAGAAGAAGGATGGTAGTATGAGAATGTGTATAGATTATCGGCAATTGAATAGGGTCACTATTCAAAATAAATACCATTTGCCACGAGTAGATGATCTTTTTGACCAATTGCAAGGGACAACAATTTTCTCTAAGATTGATCTAAGATTCGGTTACCATCAACTAAAAGTTAGGCCTGAGGATGTGCCCAAGACGACGTTTAGAACTCGCTATGGGCACTATGAGTTTTTGGTTATATCTTTTGGTTTGACCAATGCACCTGTAGCTTTCATGAGTTTGATGAATGAGGTGTTCAAACCATTTCTTGATTCTTTCGTCATAGTCTTTATTGATGATGTTTTAGTTTATTCAAAAAGTGAGAAAGAGCACGTCGACCATCTTTGTATTGTTTTGGGTATTCTTGGGAAACAAAGGTTGTATGCTAAATTTTCTAAGTATGAATTTTGGTTGAAATCGGTTGCATTTTTAGGGCATGTAGTTTCAAAAGAAGAGGTAATGGTAGATCTTCAAAAGATTGAGGCGATTAAGAATTGGGTACTGCCTAGCTCTGTGATGGAATTTAGGAGTTTTTTGGGGTTCGCTATCTATTATCTTTGATTTGTAAAGAATTTTGCTTCTATTGACACTCACTTGACTAATTTGACCAAAAAGAAGATATCAGTTGAATGGACTGAAAAATGTGTGGGGAGCTTTCAAAAGCTCAAGACTCTTTTGACCACCGCGCCTATTACCGGTTGAAGGTAAAGATTCTATTATTTATTGTGATATTTCACATTCTGGTTTTGGTGCAGTGTTGATGCCAGATAAGAATGTTATAGTTTATGCCTCGCGTCAATTGAAGGTGCATGAGAGGAATTATCTAAAACATGATTTGGAGTTAGCAGCAGTAGTGTTTGCTCTTAAGATCTGGTGACAGTACCTCTATGGTGTTAAGTGTGAAGTGTTTACCGATCATCGTAGTCTGCAACATGTGTTCACTCAAAAGGATTTGAATTTAAGACAACAAAGGTGGATGGAGTTACTTAAAGATTATGATGTCACCATTCAATGCCATCCGGACAAGGCTAATGTGGTGGTAGACGCTTTGAGTCAAAAAACGGTGAGTATGGGTAGTTTAGCTTGCTTGAGTGTAGCCAAGCGACCTTTGACTAAAGAAATTCAGACCTTGGAGTCTAAATTCTTGCAATTGGGCATCACAGAAAGAGGTGGGGTGTTAGCTAGTGTTGAAGTGAGGGGAACATTCATTGATGAGATCAAGGCTAAATAATTTGAAGATGAAAATTTGGAGGAGCTTAGAAAGAAGACTATGATTGGTAAGGCAGAAGAGACCACTCTTGATGCGGATGGTGTGCTCAATTTCAAAGGAAGAATATGTGTTCCTAGAGTAGATGACTTGATTGAGAAATTGTTGGCAGAGTCTCATGGTTTGCGATATTCTATTCATCTGGGTGTGACCAAGATATATAGAGATCTGAAGCGAATTTATTGGTGGTCGGGCATGAAGAAAGACATAGCGGAGTTTGTGGTGAATTGTCAAAATTGCCAACAAGTGAAATATGAACATCAAAGGCCCGCAGGTTTACTTCAAAAAATACCTATTTCGGAATGGAAGTGGGAAAGGATAATAATGGATTTTGCGGTTGGTCTTCCCAAGACTTTGGGGAAGTTTGATTCTATTTGGGTAGTGGTTGATAGATTAACTAAGTCCGTCCATTTTATTTCAATAAGAATAGATTATAATGTTGAACAATTGGCTAATGTTTATGTAAAAGAGATAGTGAGGTTGAATGGGGTGCCCCTTTATATTATCTCAGACCGTGGTACCCAACTCACATCCAAGTTTTGGAGGAAATTGCATGATGAATTGGGCACACAACTCAATTTTAGTACAACCTTTCATCCACAGACGGACGAACAGTCAGAGAGGACTATTCAAGTGTTAGAAGTCATGTTGAGGGAATGTGTGATTGATTTTGAAGGACATTAGGATAAGTTCTTACCTTTGTGTGAATTTTCTTATAACAATAGTTATCACTCCAGCATTGATATGACATCATTTGAGGCACTCTATGGGGGGGGATGTAGATCACCCATAGGATGGTTTGAGGCCAGAGATGTGAAACCATTGGGGGTTGATTTAGCGAAGGATGCTCAAGATAAGGTGATGAATAATCAAGCTAACCTTCTAGCAGTCCAGAGTAGACAAAAGAAGTATGCAGATCATAAGGTAAGAGACATGGCATTTCAATCCGGTGAAAATGCTCTTCTTAAGGTATCATCCATGAAAAGGGTGATGAGATTTGGTAAGAAGGGTAAGCTAAGTCCTAGATACATTGGTCAATTTGAGATTCTTGTATATGTAGAACCGGTGGCGTATAGATTGGCCTTACCTCCTAATTTATCGAGTGTTAATCTGGTATTTCATGTGTCCATGTTGAAGAAGTATCATGGTGACGGGGATTATATCATTAAGTGGGACACAATTGTGTTAGACAAGGACCTCTAATATGAGGAGGAACCAATTGCAATTCTTGATCGTGATGTGCACAAGTTGAGGACCAAAGAGATTAAGTCCGTGAAAGTTCAATGGAAGCATCGTCCAGTTATGGAAGCTACTTGGGAAACAGAGAGAGACATGCGAGACAAATATCCCCAATTATTTGTCGATTCATGTACTACTTCCTCCCTTCCTTAGAATGCGAGACATTTGATCCGTAGAACGTAATAGAATGGATGAATATTTATGGAGGAGGGTTTTGTTATAGATTCTATGGTGGAAACAACCCTAATTTGGATAATTGGGATCATGGGTTTGATCTAGGGTTCATAGAATTGTTATAGTTTCGAGTAATTAGCGATTGTTTGTTGATTCCTGTGTTGTATTGATTGTTTGTAGACCAAGAACAAGCGAAATGAATTCGGAAAGGGAAGGATCAAGTTTCTTAAGGTTTTAAGCTTGTTTCGAGATAGGTGATGGTTGTGATTCTATGATTGTGTGATGTATGTTTGTTCTTGCTTCATTATGATACTTGTATGTATATGAATGTTGCATTATTGATCACACTTGTTGTAAATGAGTTAGAGGAATGATGAATGTCATGAATCATGATTTAAATGTATGATCTTGAAGATATACTTGTGATTGTAATTGTGATTGTGGTGTGTGAATGGAATCGGTTGCCACGTTTCGGTATAACTAACTTGGATCTATTGCCATGTTTCGACATAAATATGGGATCGATTGCCACGCTTCGACATAACATTGGGATCGGGTACCACGTTTCGATATGCTAACTATTTGGGTTTGGGTTCTATGAGAGGACCAATGATTTGATATAAAATGTGAAGTTGTTTGTTGATCATAAATATTGATAATAGTGTATATGTTGATATATATGCATGTGCTTATAGTGTTGTCTTGACTTGCTTATATTGCACTTAGTGGGATAGATGTGTGATCCTACCAGTACATTGTGGTTGTGTACTGATACTACACTTGCTCTTATTTTTGTTGAGTACATGGCATTTTCAAGCAGCTATTGACAGAACTCGCTTAGGATCAATGATCTTTCGAATTCAAGGGTGAGCCAATTCATCCGGGCTGCCATGGGTTCTCTTTCGTCTATGTCCACCATTTTCAGACTTAGACTATGTTCTAGTTAGTTCATTAGATTGGGGTTGTATTCCTTCTTGTTTAGACTTGGTTCATTGTTACATTGACTTTGAAGTTCTAGGTTATTTCTTCCGCATTGTATAGTTCGTTGTTAGACTTTTGTTGGAGTTTATGAGAACTCCATATTTCTTTCCTTAGTACTTAACTGCTTTCATATACTTAAATGTCTTAGTTTTTAGATTAGTTTCTTGGTTTGGGTTTTAGTAGTGGTTCTCCCACCGGAGGGTTAGTGTGGGTGCTAATCACGACGGTCTGGGTCGTGACAATCTTCAAAAATATATGGTATAAAATATTAAAAGTGATAATATATGTAATTGTTTGAAAGTAGAGATAATATTAGTGTATATGGTAGTGATGTATGCCTAATAAGGTAGTTTAACCTATAATTGATAGGTTCGAATTTTATATTTTTAAAAATTAAATCACCATTTGAGATCCCAAGTGTTGCTTATAGGAAAATTTGAACTTTTAATCATGATCTCAAATCATATTGTCCAAATATTGATTTAAAATCATAATTTTATATTTGTCCAAACGCCTACTTAGTCTTACAGATTTCTAACATGCAATGATTAGCTTGTTTGGATGGTTGTTATATGTTGGAGAAACCCCCCCCCCCCCCCCCCCCCCGCCCAACTTATATTCGGATTTACAACTAAACACATTTCAACTCACGATGGTCCATCACCTCCTGAAATATTTAAAATTAAAATTATTTCACCCTCTTTCTATATGACGACTATGAGGAAAAGTAAGTGTATTTCACCCTCTTTGAGAGAGAGTGAACCAAAAAAATAATACTAAAATTTATTTTTAATACTTCTTTCCATAAATACATGCATTTTAATTTATGTTTCTGTTTTCCCATAGCAACCTATAACAATTCTTCCTAAGCCACCACCACCACCATCATCTCCAACAGTTTCACCATTGTTAATTCCAAATAAGGTTTCAAACTCACATGTATTAAAAAAAACTTGCTAAACCAATCAAATCGACTATAAATAAATGAATCCCCCTCCTCCCCTCAAAAACACCTTTTTTTTACTAACAGATCCTTTAATTGTCAATCTCAAATCTCAATCAATCAACTACATCTCACAATAGACAACAAATCAAAACATTGTCTTGATGCAAACCTTTGAGACTTAAATGATGAGAAGTTCACTAGAACACTAATGTTAACTCTTTTGTATAGAAAATATTGATGTGTCTTCCCTGAATTACCTTACTTTTATTGTTGATACGGAGATCTAGTATGCATTTGTAACTTTGCAAACATGATTTGTTGTTTCAAATATAATTCATGACCCAATAACTTGTTTTGGAGTTCATCGAATAATATGATGGTATCTTTAGCATGAATAGCTGCAACAATATCCATCTATAGTGAGTTCTAGTTTAAGTTATTTATCCTTAAGTCGATAGCTCTTGAATATGACATCGAAGACAATTATAAATACCTAAAATATTTTGTAGATATAAGTAATACTAGTCTCTGGGCACGCATGTTGCACGTGTGTCCCATACGTCAATAATTAAAAACTCTTATAAAATTAAATAAATATTACATTTTAAAATGTAATACCAATTTAACTCAATCAATTCATCTTACTATTTGCTTCCTTTAAAAATAAGGGTGAAATTATAACATTAGATCAATCCTATGCATAACTATAAAGCAATGAACCAAACCTTGCATATATAATTTATAAAAAAAATAACAAAAAATGTCGAATCAAATGAATTTGGTTCATGTAAATATAAGGTAATCAAACTTAGTAATTGTAGGACAATGTAGAAGTCTTACTTGATATTTATAACTTTATGAATTCATTTTGCTCCAAATTCTCTTAGGTGTTTCTAAATAAAGTAAAGATGCCAAACTTGTTATTGTCATGCCCCGAGCCTACACCCTGGACGTGGCCGACACTCGAGAACCATTGCTGGCCCCAAGCGTACCCTTGGCCTGACCTACTTACTCAGTGGAAGACTTAACTTAACAAAATAATCTCAAAACATAACTTTAAAGAGATATAAACTTAGGCAAAACGGCAACTGAAATCTATAAACAACATCTGGATGATAATGTAAAGACAACTGAACTACTAACTAACTGACTGTCTATGAAATCTCTAAAAACAACTGAGATGGATGTTGGGACAAGCCCCAGAATATCCTAATGAACTGATAAAATAACTGAAAGCAATAAAAGGAGTCCTCTGGAATGCAATGAGGCTCACCAATTGACTCTGGAGTGCTCATTGGATCAACGATGCACTGGATGTCGATTCTAGTTACCTGCGTCTGCATCCTAATAAGATGCAAGCCAACTGGCATCAGTGCATTGAATGTATAAGTATGCGAGTTGAAATGCAAAACATAACTTAAACTTGAAAAGGATCTAAAAGAAACACTTACCTTGGCTTTACTCAATTCCTGAAGAACTTAACTCAACTTACCAAACTCATTTCAATATAAAGCAATTTAAAACAAGTGCAACATAAAGAAAAACTGTTTAAAACATTATGTCAACACTGTGTATTTAGAAATATAATAATAACTCTGTATGTATGCAAAGATACAATATCAACTCTGTTTGTATATGAAAATACAAATATTTCTGATGTATATAAAAATATAAAATACTGTTGTGGGGGTTTCTCTAACCGATAACCATCACTTAAGAGTTATAGTGATGATACAACATTTCTTGGCCCCACGCTGCCAGGGCCATCCTGTACCTTGCCATGGGTATAGAACCTGAACTACTAAGTGGATCCACTAGTCTATGCTAAAAAGCATTAAAGGATTAATCTAAAAAGTATGCCCTTTTTCTACCCATGATGGCTACATGATTTATAGGGGTTGTGGTTTATGGCAACCATGATTTTGGAGGCAAAGATAAGACTATCCACCTCCTTGTATATGTTTGGTGCTTAATTTTTGGGATTAATATAACACTCAGGCTCTACTGAAAAATTGAATCCAAAAAAGTTCATCACTATAATAGCCTTAGACTCCTCTTGATTCTTTTCTCTAAGGCTTGGGAAGAGTTATGATAATGATTTTAGATGCATAATACTGATAAGGACCTTAATTAGGTGTAAAATCGTCGAGGTTAAGGCATAAAAAGGGTGGAAAAAGTCTGAAATATCCTTCTTCAAAAAATTGTTAGAGCCGCCTACGAGGGCTACGGTCCGTAAAAGATTCTACAGGCCATAGAAAGATCTCATAGAAATCAAGTAGAAATTCTAAACTTTCTGAAGTTTGGCTCTACGAACTCTTTGACGCTCCGTACAATTTTTTACAGACCATCTTATGCAATCGTAGAAATTACACTGAGAGAGTTGGGTTTCAAGACTTCATTCCGTAGATAATTCTACGGTCCATAAATATTTTTACGATTCGTAGAATGGCTCGTGAAATTAAAAATGTAAATTGGGTCTTCCGGGGCTTTGAACTACAAAACATTCTACAATATGTAAAAAGGTCTACAACCACTAAATTCGTTCATCCTGTTCACCTAAAGGATGATAGGTTTCTGAACCTTGATTTACGAATCAAGTCTACGACTCGTAAAGGAGTTTAATTTACAACCTATAAACTTGTCTGTAAATCAACAGACTTGAAATTCTTTTTTGTTTTTCTTAACCTGGTCTAAGTTAGAATATTTGGGGTGTTATAATTAGTTGATTAATTGAGATTTGAGATTGATAATTAAAGAATTTATTAGTGAAAAAAATGTTTTTTTGGGGGGTGGGGGAGTGGGGGGGATTCAATAGGATTTGAACCATTTTAAAAAAATAATATCTGTTCCAAAGCCCAAAACATACCATTTATATTATTGGGTCCGTGCATAGCACGGGCACCATTATCTAGTATCTATATATACGGTACATACATAATCCCAAACACATTCAAGAAGGACAATTGAGAAATTTGTTTATATAGACATTCATATTTCCAATAGGCAAAGAAATCTATAATAATAATAATAATTATATATATATATATATATAATAAAATAATAAATTACTATTTTATTTTACAACTAATTTTTTTTTTCTTAATTTAAAACAGTTCTAAAAAATAGGATGTGATTCCTTTTTATGTGGGAAGTTATCATATTTTTATTAATTTGAATAATAAAAAAAATTATTGTTAATATTATTATTATTTATTAATAAAAATATGAAAACTTCCCCAAAAAAAAAGAATATGTTAAATTTGAAACTAAAAATATTTTTATTTATTAAAAATTATTATTATTAATAATAATAATAATAATAATAAGATCCACCAAAATAAAATCCACCAAAAAGTTACAAAAATATTAAAAATATATAAAAATAATAATATTTTTTTAATTTCTAATTTTTAATTTGAATTGATCTTAATCCTTATCTAATTGGTATTTATGAATTTTAAATTAATGACAACTTCTCATCAATGATTTATTAACTTCTCATAGTGAATGACTTTTTACTATATTACAATTATCCTATCAATATACCTACTATTCCCACTTTCCCATTTCCTTTCCTCCGCCAATCACATCCCCACTCACTATCACATTTTTTCAAATTCTCACATTAATGAAGCAATGGATTTTTTCTTTCCAAAAGTACCGTCTTCGTCACAAATAGCACAATATTCAAAAGGAATAAAAATGGTAACATTGAGTTGATGCATATTATTTTTATATATAATATCTCAAAATTATCAAAATTATAGTACTAATTTGTAATTTGTATTATCGTTTGTCTTTATTTATCTATCTTTTTTAATTATACATAGTATTAACTTCTATATTTGTATTGGTGTTGATTATTTAGACAGAGATCAAACTCATGCCATGATTAAAAGGTTTGTGAATTCATGTGTTATTATATCTAATAACATTTAATTTAATAGTTAAGCATTTCCATAGTAAGAGTCTTTAATTATCTTATATTTCTGATTACAATGACTGATAAGTCATTCTTTAAATAGTATTTGGAGAGTGAGGTTGTGAAAATATGTATTTATGTCTTTTCTGTAAATATTAAACTATTATTACGTGAATCACTAAATTGGATATTGCAATAAATTTTGTTCTTTATTAGTTTCAGATCATTAATTTGTATTTAATGTCTAAATGTTATGAGCATTTTTTAAGAAGCCAAAAAATCTTCATGGGTGTTTATGTAGCGGCAGAAAATAATTATATCCATGTATATCATATAATGTGAGACAGTTCTTTCATTTTAATTTATATGACTAAATATCTATTATACTAGTATTTGTTTTGTGAGCATATGTTTTATAAAGGGCAAAGGGTCAAATATACCCCTGTACTATTGGAAATAGTTTGAATATACCCTTCGTTATATTTTCGGGCTAAATATATCCCTCCCGTTATACTTTCGGGCTAAATATACCCCTCACATCATAATTTGATATTGATTTACCCTAATTGAGACGGCTATGATTAAAAGAAGGAAAAATTACTAAAGTACACTACATAAGTTTACCTATTATCAATTAATCCCTTCTCTTTCATAAAAATTCAAAAATCCCTACTTTTCCCCAATTCCTCTTTTCCGGATACTTTATTGAGAAAGAAATCAAACCCATCATCCTCACCCCCAAATTCTCGCCTATAATCTCTCCCACTACCAAAATCAGTTACCGCTTTCAAAGCAATTTGATTTTCAGATGATTCAACAGTGTCAAAGTTCAAAATAGGTATTCTTCTGCTTCTTCATTTTTCATTCAAAATCAATTTTTTGTTTCAATTTATTTTGGATTATTTGTCACAATGGATCATCCGTCTTTTAATATTGGGATTTCCCAATTAATAACACCTAACAATGAACAAATTTTTGAATCTGAACACCGAAACTTGGATGAACAAAGCTCTAAAAGCTTGCATGCAACGGCATTAATGGCGAATCGATCTTCTTCCAAGAGAAAATCGAAAAACGAAAATGGGGTCATCATCTAAAGCAAAGGATGCAAAAACTAAAAAGAAAAGGGGTAGAAAGGTTGCCCCTCCCATTTTACGACCAACACTACCCATGGTATGTCTATATTTTGCTTTTAATTTTACAAATTGTTGAAAAATAAACGTATATACTGTATATTGTAATCTGTAGTTTTAACCTAGAAACACTGATTGTTTGGGTTTTGAGTTTTGTAGATGAAAGATATGATTGAAATGTTTAGTTTCTACCCAAAAATACAGATTGTTTGTCAACTGTTGGTAGTAAGGTTTCATTGTTGAAAAATAAAGTATCTTGGTATATTCTGACTTGTTGATTGTTGAATTAAAGTATCTGTTAAATGTGATTCATATATTTGTTTATCAATTGCTGATATTAAGGTTTCATTGTTGAAATAAAGTATATGTGCGTTTGGAAAATAAAGTATCTTGGTATATTCTGACTTGTTGATTGTTGAATTAAAGTATCTGTATATTCTGACTTGTTGATTGTTGAATTAAAGTATCAGTTACTTGTGATTCATATATCTGTTTATCAATTGCTGATATTTTATTGTTGATATTAAGGTTTTATTGTTGAAATAAAGTATCTGTGCTTATGTAAAAAAAAGTATCTGTTAATTGTGATTCATATATGTAGATGATAGAAAAATAAGTATTTGTTTTACATTTGTAGATGAAACACTAGTATAAGGCAATTTTTGTGTGCTACGATTTGTATTTAAGATAGGCGTTCAATTCGTTGTATGATATAGAGGTTATAGGCGAGTATCTGTGCGTATGGAAAATAAAGTATCTGTTAATTGTGATTCATATATGTAGATGATAGAAGCCAATGTATATACATAAGTACTATGATTTCCTGTATCAGTCATGCAATTTTCGCATACTAAGTATAAAATGATCTGAAACATAATTTTTTGAATCAATTGTGATATTTCCCTTTTAGTTATGTATGCATCATTTATCGATTTAGTTATTGATCAACATCATTTATCTTTCTGTAATTGCAGAATATGAAATATGTGATTAAACATATTCCAAAGCAACCTCTAAAGTTTGGTCCTACTTACAATTCTAATTTTAAAGAAAACATAGAATTGTCAATAAAGGATGAAGGTATGAACATGTTTAAGGATACCATATTTGGCCAGTACCTTAATATCCCCAAGTGCCACTACCAAGGACAAATTACCAAATGTTTATATCTTCTAGAGGTTGAGCATGATAATTTAGACAAAGAAATCCATATTCGACATGCTAAAAGAAATGTATTGCAATTTTCTATTAGAGAATTTGCAATTATTACTGGTCTCAAGTGTACCGGAAATGTTAAAGATTTTACATATTCGATTTCAAAAATCAGTAGGCTGGTTCAGCGATACTTTCCTGGTCCAAATTATAACGTAACCAAAGGACGGCTGGTAGATCGTTTTGAGTTGGGTATTTGGGACAGCAGTGATGATGCTCTTCAGATGGCTATATTGTATTTCATTCATACGTTTGTTTTCTCCCAACTCGGTGATGCACCAATTCCTATAGAAGATTTCTTTATGGTAGAAGATGGCAGCTATAAACAGTTTCTGTGGGGACAACTTGCCTTCATGAAGTTAATGAAATCATTTAGGAAAGAGTACAAACCTGACAAACAAATGTATCGGTTGAATGGATTTCCATACGCACTTAATATTTGGGTATATGAATATGCGTCGGCAATGCATAACGAGATAGCTGTTAGAGAAGGAAATGGTATACCAAGAGTATGGAATTGGAAAGTTGTGGGTGCAAGGCCTAAATACGAGATGTTTATGGAAAACATCTTTACTTAGGTAATTAGTATATAGCATTCTTTTTTACTTTATTGTTTTATTCGTGATACATTATTTAAATAGTTCTAACGATGTTTTCATGTTTGTTTCTATAGAATGATTGTTCTAACGTGCAGCCAACTCAAGAGGAACTCGAATCACTTGATTTACCAAATAATAGTCATGTACCTCCAAATCGGTCAGCCACATCAGTTGCTAATCAGGAAGAGGTGCAACCAGACGATGTTTCTGGTTTTGAAGAGTTTTCATCAAAACCTCCGGAGCAACTGTTAAGGAGATGCACACGTGTTTCTACCACAGCATCAACCCCACCCCCCAAGAGAAGAAAGGTTGCACATTCAACAAAGAATAATGTGCCAAAGACAACACCAGACGTGCAAAAGAATCAGCCATTTCAAACTCCTATTTCACAACCCCTAAAGTTTGATAATGTATCCGCATTCATCTTAATCTGATTCCCCGAAGAACATCATCGGACAATGCAAGACTCGAGGATCTGGAGGGTCACATTAAGTCTTATGTAAGTAAACATAACTATGTCATTTAAACATTTTCTTTATTACTTTTAATCTCACTTATTATGCTTAATTTGAATCCAGGTTGACCAAAAAATTGGAGCTCTTGAGGCGTTAATTATAAAAAATCATTCTAAGTTGATGAAAGCAGTGGCTGCGAAAGATAACAAAAGTGATAAGGTAGTATTTTTATTTTTTAGATTATCTTTTTAGTTTTGTGTTATACTCATTTTTTTCATCATGAAGGACATTGGTGACATTTCTATGCCACATATAGTGGATGATTCAGTAGTCAAAGGTAATGTCGTTTTGGATTCTGCTTCTGATCAATTATTTCAACAACCCATTTCACCTATACACATGGATTTTGCATCTCTTGATCAAAATGGTGATGCATATGATGTGGAGGTTGAACAACGACTTGGTAATGAAGAAAATGTTGATAAGGTATGCATATGATACTTAAATTTACATATACTTTATAATTTCTTCCTTATATTTTGTTTTACAAACATAGATTGAAGAGTCATTCAATAAGGATTCTGAAACTGTTCATCATGATGTTGATGCAAGTGATGTGGAGGTTGAACAACGACATGTTAACGAAGAAAATGTTGCAAAGGTATGCATATGATACTTGAATTTAATTATACAACTTAATGACTTTCAATCATTAGTTAATTTCATGAAACTTAAATTATTAACAATGTATAAGTTACAAATGACTGATACATTATTAATTTTAATTCATATAATAAAATAATCATTATTTTTTTTGTGTATCATTGGTGTACAGTAAACACATGAATCTAGGTTGATACTATATTTTTTTTTGAATCATTACTAACAGATACTTTGTAGTTGCATCTTAATATATCCGTTTACAAAAACAGAATGATGAGACATCCATTGAGGATTAGACTATGGAAGATTCAACAAATGCTATACCGACAATACACTATAGTGATTTTCCGATAGAAGAGTTTGTTCATAATAAGGAAGTGGTAAGTTAAGAGCTTTTGAATTGTTATAATTAATTATTTTTGAAATTAAATCGAAATGCTGTGTAATATTCTGTTTATTAGGAGGATGCAGTACATAATGTCACACAATTGCACACAAAAGTATTGAGCTGTGATAAAGTTGTTGCTGATTCAATTCAACAAGAATCCAAAAGACATGCTTCAAATCCAGTAATTGTTGATATATCTGTCTGATTCTAAATTGTTTAATAATAGTGTCAACAGTTGTTTATAAATTGTACTATTTTCTTATAATTTACTGATATCATATTAGGATTCTTCCAAAGTGGCATCTATTCCATCTGGCACTGAAACAGTCATAGATACAATTGTCTACAAACTTCCAAACGAGCCAATTAATGTCGCACCATTGAGTATAATCATTCCTCAACAGCTAACCAACAGTGATGATTTTCTATCTGATAGCCAGCTACCCACCCAACTTCCAATCAAGGAATTTGCACACAATCTTGATACAAAGACTCCAGCTCCACGTAACAGAATCCCTTCAAAGATTTTGCAGTCTCCTTATGTGAATACTTTTGGATCCAGCGATAAGGGCAAGGGGAAAATAGACGATGACATTCGCTCATATACTCCATTTGAAGGATGTGGCATCACCTACCAAGTTTCGTCGCTTTTAATGCAAGAGTACTCCCAGTGGATACAAAAGGGACTCCTCAAAACACATGCAAACAAGTAAGTTTTTTTTTATTAATGTATCTTTTTAACAAAGCTTATTCGAATAAGTAAGTTTTCATTTTATATTATTTCTACACTATTATTTTGTATTAGCTTATTCTTACGTTGCTATAATCATTCTCATAGGAAACCTTCGAATGATAAATATAGAGGAAAAAATGCTCTATTTGGCTTTGATTATATGGATTTTTTTGTCGCATTTCCTTTGGACAAGAACTGGCTTTATACTATGTCACAGCCAAAAAAGTGTTGGACTGATCAGGTACAATATACAATACAATTATGTATTCGATACACAATTAACATGTGTAACTCAAAAAAAATAGATTACTAATTGTGTTGTATAATTGTTACATGTATCATATACTTTTTATCATATATTGTTATTTTATGTAATGTGTTGTTTTTTTCTTTAATTTTGCAGCACATAGATGTAATTTTTTACTATCTACGCAAGAAGTCAAAACTAAGAAGCATGGATCAATACAGATACACTACATGCAACTGCTTGTTCAGT
The DNA here is from genome assembly GCA_029007595.1 of Solanum commersonii. NCBI lineage: Eukaryota > Viridiplantae > Streptophyta > Magnoliopsida > Solanales > Solanaceae > Solanum > Solanum commersonii. The sequence goes on from JAJTWQ010000033.1 coordinate 2,545,426, forward strand.
ACCTATATAAAAAATGCATTCAAAAGGTACTACTGTAGTCCTGCAGATGATACTCTCAGTACACAGCAACATATTGCCCGAGCTGATGTTGTATCTGTATATGAAAGGTCCATCAAAGACGTCATCAATGGTTTTTCTGTCCCTGCTGCTTTACCATGGCATCTAGTAGATGAGGTATATATTCCGATCAACTGTGACGAAGAATTTCATTGGGTGTTGGGTGTGGTTGTTTTAAGGAACCGGTTAATCCGAGTTTATGACTCGAATTTGGGAACAAGGAACAAAAGTCAATCTGATGAGATAAAACAGTTGTCTATCATCCTGCCTAACTACCTTTATGATAGTGGATTCTTTGATAAAACCGACAGAATTGATTGGGCAACATTGGATGCATACAAAGACAACAAAACTGGTGAATTGATGGGTCCACAACATCCGTTTGAAGTGGAATTTGCTCGAGGAATTATGCAACAAAAAAGCGATAGCCTGTCAGTATTTAATCCACCCAGCTTTATTTACACATTTCATTCAATTTATAATGTATCTTCTTTATGTTTTCAACGACTGCGGAACATATGTAGCTGCTTTTGCTGAATTTCTAAGCGATGAAATCAAGGTCCCATCGATTCCTTTTCAAAGTGAATATCTTCGCTCAAGATATGCAACACTGTTATGGAAATATGGTACCGACAAGGCCAATTCTAGATACGTTAGCGAGAATGATGATCCTATAAGGCTAAAGGCTGCTTCCATTCTATTGGCAGATGATGTACTGTTTAATGTAGATTAGTTGTTTATTGACTGACTTACGGTAAAGATGTGAAGTTTTACTGTTTGGAAGATACATTAAGTGTTTTGTAGTATTCCTCTCCACGTCTACATTATATTTCTAAGTAATTAAATATAATATCTTTGAAGAGCATTTATTTTCACACTTTTTATTTCGCTTCTAAATTAGTTTTCACTGCATTATAATACCTTATTAATTTTTCTATATTATAAGTATTATACATGTCAATGCAGATTTTACTATAGTGAATCCGATACAAAACTTCATCAGTCATATTAATTACAAGATACAAAAATTAAAGTATCTTAAAATGACATAATTATTGTTCACACAACATTGTACAATTTATATTTTAAAAGATGATACTAAATATTTTTTACTTACATAAATATTATGTATATGATACATATGTGCCTAAAACTTTTCAAATTGATACAGTTTTATCATTTCATGACAAAGTTTCAAAGATATCAAGTATCATATACAAATTTTTAAAGAGCATTGATTTTCACACTTTTTATGTCGCTTCTAAATTAGTTTTCAATGCATTTTACTACCTTATTAATTTTTCTATATTATAAGTATTATACATGTCAATTCAGATTTTACTATAGTGAATCCGATACAAAACTTCATCAGTCATATTAATTACAAGATACAAAAATTAAAGTATCTTAAAATGACATAATTATTGTTCACACAACATTGTACAATTTATATTTTAAAAGATGATACTAATTATTTTTTACTTACATAAATATTATGTATATGATACATATGTGCCTAAAACTTTTCAAATTGATACAGTTTTATCATTTCATGACAAGGTATCAAAAATATGAAATATCATATACAAATTTTATACTAAAAACAATCTAACTTTTAAAATATCTTATACTTTATTTCCAGACAACTATTTTGTGCATGAAAACTCAAATTTCGTCCATAAATATCTAAATTTTATGTATATGATATATAATATTGGTAAAAAATACAAATTCTGATACTCTATTATTAGTAGATACAAAATTTAGAAAAAAATATTATGTATATGATATATAATTGATTCAAATGATACCTTTTTGTAAATGTTGTCTCTATTAACTTTGTCACACATCACAACTATTTGGCACTATTAAAAGATGTAAAAATTATAAAAAGCACATAGTATACCCATCTAACTTTTATAATAAATTGACAATCAAATAATGTTGCCAAAACATAACATTATTCATTTATTGCATCATAAAATAGTAACCATTACGAATCTTTTGGGAAGAAAGTACATGTTCTTCTATTGTGACCTTCCTGTCCACATTGTCCACAACAGTTCGTGTTTGTGGTAATCTTCTCATCTGGATTTTTCTTCCTTTTTTTTCTTGGCCTTCCAAGCATTTTTTTGTATCTTGGTGGAAAGACTACCTCTTCCAAAACAGATTCTGGAGCTATCCAATCACTTTTGTCTGGCATTGGTTCTGTTGGAAGTGCATAAGTGTTTGTTAATGCATCATGTTTATAGTAATCAGAGCAGTAGGGATGCACATCTTTAATATTCTTCTTCTTCAAAACAGCCATTGCATGCGCAAAAGGTATCTCGTCATGTTGAAATCTACCACATGAACAAGTTTTTCTCTCAAAACATACAATGTATCTTATCGCACCTTCATACACATATATTCAGAAGATGCAACTACCTGCAAATGTTTAAAAATTACAGATACATCAAACGAATTTGTAATTGGTATACTTAACAATATAACGAGAAGTAAAGCTGGAATCATAAAAATTGATAATACAAATATGTACCTTCATTTTCACACATTTGGACGCGTTTATAATCAATATTTCTTCAAATCTTCTCCCTAATGTTTCCTTTGTATAAGATGCTATTTATCGATTTTTGCAATTCCAAGTACCAAATAGAATTCTAACTTCTTCCAGAAAGTCTATAATAGGTAATTGTCGTGCATCAACAAGGCAACCATAGATACATTCCGCTATGTTCGAAGTCATCATCCTCCCCTGTTCACAGTTGCATGAGATCTAGCCCACTTTTCATACCCAGCATCTTGAAGATACTTCTTAACTCTTCCATCTATTTTTTCCAATTTAGCCATTAATTTTTCAAAATCATCTTTCCGATAAGCCTTTGCCATCGAATAGAAAATATCACTTAGTATGGTTTTGCTTCTCTTGAAGTATGTACACACATTTTTCCATAGGTGCCATATGCATGCGAAATGAGGAATACTTGGATAAACAATACTTACACTATTTAATATGCTTTCATTTCGATCTGATACAACACACATTTGTTCTCTATCACCAAATACATTTTTAGAGTGTTGGAAGAACCATGTCCATGAACAATCATTTTCCGTGTCTACAATTCCATAAGCTAACGGCAAGATACAACCTTCAGATTGAAACACATAGCATTATGATTCTTTATATATGATTGTTCCATTATGTTATATTACTATATTGAAAAATCAAATTAATAAACAACAAGTCATACCTGCCCCATCGAGTGTACTTGCCGATACAAATGTCCCTCGATAAGATCCGCTAAGATGTGAAGCATCAACAACAACAACAGGCCTACAGAACTCAAACCCTCTCATCATTGGCCTTAATGATATGAATAGATACATAAACTCATTTTTTTCCGACTTGTGCATACGTATATATGAATTTGGGTACACAATGGTCAGCATATATATGTATTTTGGCATCTGTTTGTATCCGTCACGGGTTTACCCTAATCATCTCCAATGCACGTTCTTTTGCACGCCATGCTTATTGGTAAGAAATTTCAACTCCATATAGTGCCCTAACATCCTCAACTATATCGTTTGGAGTATGTTTTCTTTTATGATTCACTAACTTTGGAGCTGTCACAACACTAAGAAACCCAACAGTAGCTTGTACCTTACTTAATACCATATCCCTCAATGGACATGTATGTTCACTATTGAAGTATCTCACTTTGAATATGTCCGTATTTTTCCTAACGGACGCCTTCAATTTCCAACAACAAGCATCTGAATGACATACTAATACGTAGCTGCAATAAAATAACAGTACACCATACATTATTACAAAGACTTTTAGCTAAATTGTAATATGCACACAGTTTAATGACGACTCATATTATATATTTGATATACAAATCAGATAGCACATTCAAATTTCAATTAAACTGTCAAGAAGAAACCCTTATGATACCTAACAACTACAGTTGCACCATACATACGTTATTTGTGTATCATGATCAACAAGATATCAAATAAATCTTAAAAAATCAACAATTTTATAAGATTGAAGTATCACATACCTTTTGCTATCAGATCTCTTAACTCTAAAATTGAAGCTATGCTTAATTTTATATTTTTCCATAACAGTCATTAGAGTTGCCTTATCCTTGTACAGTTGCTTCACTTCCACATTAGAAATATTTGTATCTGATATATAATTTTCCACCTCCAGTTCTGGTATGTAATAAGAATCACAAATTTTAGATTCAACAATGCTTAGAGCCTTTGTGTCTATTTTTCCACCTTCAACACATACAATTGCACCTGTTGTTGCATCAAAATTATGTATATCTTCATCACTTCTATCGGATGTATCAATGCATAGTGGATACATACCAAATTCTACCTCATGTTTCTTCACTTCTATGTACAATTTCAACCCCATATCATTCCGAATACACAATGGACATGAATTACCTTCTACAACGTATCCCGATCTCCATTTTTTTTTGATTCATCAATGTTTAATTTCTATTTGCAATTGCTGATTTGAGATTAACCAACGAAATATTTTCCCCAACCACTATGCCATCAATTTTGTATCGCTCGTACCTAACATCACTTTCCCATATACCTGAATGCCTTAACAAGATGGAAATATTCATTACAAATCTTCACCAAAATAAAACGTTGAAATTTCCAGAGCTTTTCGTAAAACAAGAAATAAAATTTTCAAAAATTCAAAATTTTAGTTCAGTAGTGTTTTATGATTGAAAGATTTGCAGATGTATTAAACTTATGCGTGATTAGTGGGATTTAATTTTTAAATCCCTTAATTAACGCATAAAACTGTTAAAATCCCTTTTTTAACGCACTAACCTGATAATTATAGTTTCTTAATTAAAGTATCCGGCTGTATATTAAAGTATCCGCAACACAACAAAAAGAAGGGAAATTCGTAATTTATGAAAGAGTAGGGAAAGGAAGTAATTTGTTTATTATACTATGTACTTTATATAATTTTTACTTAAAAGAATCCATTCAATTGTAAATAGGCCCAATTGTGATACAACCCACCCGTCCTAATAACATAACCCAATCTAATTAATTATATTGACCACCCAATTCAATCTTCAAAGAAGAATAACAGAACATTGAAGAAAACTTCTTTGTTTAATGGGAAATTACAAAACATTGAAGTAATTTTTAGCTAGCCATTAGTTTGATGGTTAATCGATTGTTGAGAGTGACAAATCAACACTTTGTGATCACAAACAATCGAATTCCTCCATTGATGAACCTTGAGTTCACAGAAGAAGAATAAGAAGATTCTGGAAGAACTATATGAAAAATGTATTTCGTTGAATGTGAATTAAAGGGAACAACTATTACATGTGATCCTATATATATAGATACACAAACTAAGAGCTAGCTAACAAACTATACAAAAACTAACGTCCCTCTAACTAACAGTGAACAGTACTAACAAGCTTTGTGACTAGTTAACAGTATCAACTAATTTATATTCTCATCAGAGAGAAATCACTTTTCAGTACAAATTTGATTCACGAGTTAATATAAGAATTCAGTAAGGAACACATTGGTTGGCAGCTATCTTATTAATGAAGTTAACCAAGCTTTTGGTTTGCAGCATTTCGTTTTCTAGCATAATTAGGAAATGAGATTTTAGAGCTTAATAAATGAGACAAACTGGGAAAGAAGGATGTGTCAACAACAGTATACCACAGAGAGAACTTCAATCATGCACTAGGTTTTCTTTGTTTGAAGAGCGAATTGGATAGGTCAATATAATTGATTAGATCGAGTTATGTTAGCGGGGCGGGTTATATCATAATTGGGTCTATTATTTTAAATTGAATGAATTCTTCTAATCTTAGCCGTCCATGTGTCCCTCAGTTAGATATAAAGGTAAATCAGTACCAAAATATGATGTGAAGGGTATATTTAGACCAAAAGTATAACGGGAGGGGTATATATAGCCCGAAAGTATAACGAATGATATATTTAAACTATTTTCAATAGTACAGAGATATATTTGACCCTTTGCCCTTTTATAAATTATATTCAAATTTTAGATCACTCTATTTTTTTGTATTTTTTTTAAAAAGTAATTACTATACGTACATTGTGAAATCATGAAAATGTTTGATCTTCTTTCGTTTATATGTATGTGTTCAAGGCTCATAATTTAAGATGATTTTGTTTGATTAATTATTTTTCCATGAAATATTCTCAACTTTTTTGTTAAAGTTATCTAAGATTTTATGTTATCTTTCTAGAGGTTAAAAAGATAAAATGTCAAGATTTAGTGGGAGTTTAAAGAAATCCAAAAGAACTACCTAGCAATCACTTCATTAAAAGAGAAACAAAACACTCCAAACTTTTCAAATACCATCCATCATTTTAAAAGATTTAAATATCTTTTTTTAAAATATGATAAATAAATATGTAAAAATCTATCAAATGCAACTACCATAAACACCACGTAATATTTATATATTACTAATTTGCATATTTTTTCAAAAAATTGAACTTACTAATGAAAAAAAATACTAACAAATTACAAAATACCTTAATTACTATATCAGTTTATCTCCTACATGTATTAAATTAAATTAAGTAAAAATTAAAGGAATCCCATAGTGTAGGATATAAATTACATCCTATCCCAACTAATTTACATTTTACAAAAAATCCCTTAAAAAGGTAGGCGAATGATACATAGCTACAGTGCTGATACATTGTCACTGATACACGCTAAATAATTGAATGTCGCGCTAAAAAAGGAAAAAAACGTAATAATTAAGTCTGTTAATTTAATTAGCTTAATTTACGCCTAACTGATCCTAAACATTCCTTATCTTAATAGGTAATCTATTCAGACATTACAAAATTTCAAATTTCAAAATTATATCTTCCACATTGAAGAACAATTTGTGAACATCCATCAATTTAGAAAAAGCTAGAAATACGAATAAAACTCTGATTTTTTGCTGATACAAGATGAATATATCAACATTTGCTGATTTGACCCTGAAAATTACATTTCGGAATGTCTAAATAGGGTCCAAAAATTGTAGTTCTAAACAGTTCAATTACATCATCCCCTATAGACTTCTGGAACTCCTCCAAAAATTTTTGTTAAAAGGGACACCAAACCTTATGGCATGTGTTGGTACCTTTTTTATAACATATTTGATTGACTGCAAAATAAAAAAGAAAAATATACTAAATAAAAACACCAAATCACACTACACAAGTAATGATACATAATAAAAACAAATTGATACATAGAAAAATACATGCTACCAGACTTTAACAGAATCGTATTATAAAACTTGATACATTATACAGAAGGATGCCCTGTATGATAATATCGCCCTCTGAAGCAACAATGATACTAAAATAAATATAATATCTTATTAATGGTGCCTTTTTTATAACAAAACACCAAATCACACTACACAACAAGTAATGATACGTAATAAAAACAAGTTGATACATAGAAAAATACATGTTGCCAGACTTCAACAGAGTCATATTATAAAACTTGATACATTATACAGAAGGATGCCGTGTCTGATACATCAACGACTTTTTTGTTAAATTTGACAAGTCTCTTTTTCATAATGGGTTTGTCATGTATCATTTTTTTCGATACACATATAAAATAAGGGTTTTATGAGTTTCGACTAAATCTCAAATCAGTATGTATCAAACTAAGTTAGGGTTTTAGAATGTATCATGATTTAACTCAATAAACAATATTACACATTCGATTAATGTATCAGTCAATTTCAGTCTACGATATCAAACGCAATACAAATCACAAACAAGTTTAATAAAGATTAAAAACACAAACTCTAGGCAATGCAGGTCTGAAAATAGTGGGTGCTGTTTTTCTTCTGCTTTTTTTTGGGGGGTTTTGCAACCTTTGGTTTAGACGATTTTGGCACATCTTTGGTTGACTGATTAATCAAGTTTAATGGGTCATGCAAACTTTTTTATCTAATTTCTGCCCAATTTTCATCATCAGAGTCGTATATTGTTCGATTAGTATTAGAAAGATTTGATGTAGGATCAGGATCCATATGTATCAAGAAGAAGAAATCGAAACAAAATAAAAAATGAAGGAAGAAGATGAAAGCTACAATGGCAAATTTTGGGAGAGTTGACGGAGAAGACGAAGTTTGAAAAGGGTTTGATTGAGAGATAAAATTTTTGAAATCAATTGTGATAATGATCTGTAACTGAAAAAATATTGGAGTGAATTTAGGGAGAAAAAAAAGGAGTGACATAGGGAGTGGTGAAACGTGGGAGGTAAAAAATAATGATGTATCTGACAGATTTGACATTTAAGTGAAATAAGGGATTTCAGTAATTTTTTTAAAAAGTAGGGAAAAATAAATAATAAGGAACTTAAAGTTGTGTATTTAAGTTATTTTTCCAATTAAATTTGTGTAATTGTAGTTTTTTTTTTTTTTCATATTGAAATGCAGGTCTAAAATTTAGGTAACTGATCAAGATTTGTTTTTTCTTTTTTAAAACTTTATAATTCAAATTATTTTAATTTATAAATTGAATTTTAACAAAAACATTTCAGCGATAATTTTTAACAACGTCATTTTGTAGTTTTAGAACAAGGCCAAAACAAAAGAAAAAATAATAATAAACAACAATTAACTATTGATTAGAAGATAAATTAAAAAATGTCATGATACAAAATAAATTTAAAATAAAACAGGTAACTGAAAAAAAGAAGAAGAAAAAGTAAACATTAATAAAGAAATAGCTTAAAATCTGTAGGTAAGATAAAAAAAAAAAAAACGATAAATATCTAAATCATCTCCTAAAATCTCTCACCCACTTACTTAACTATCTTATTCAAAGTTTAAGTTTATATGAAGATGACTTTAAATATTTCAAATCTCTTTTTTGTAAAAAAAAAAAAAAAAAAACACATGTTATCAACATAATGATTTTCGAATCATCATTTCTTAGAAAGGATAAATTTAAAATACTATTAATTCATATTTTGCAAATAAAGCCACATGTCTCATCAAAATAATTAACAATTTTTTCCTTTTGATTTTTTTTTAATTTAAAAAAACTACCTCCAGAAAAACATAATTTTAATTTGATAAATAATTATGTTAAAATTTGTCAAATCAAACTGCCAAAACACAAAATTGATAGTTATAATTATTTTAATAATTTGGATATTTTCTCAAAAAATAATTTTATCAATTAAAAAAACACTAACAAATGTTCTTATCTAAAAAATAAATTACCGATAAATAATTTTTGAAATTATAATATATTGAACAAAAAATAACGTTAGGTTATATTTACTAAAGAATAAAATATACCATATTTTTAAAAAGGCTAAACAAATCTAAAAATACATAAATAAAAGAAGAGATTTATAGTAATCAAAGGAATAGAAGATGCTCCATTTTTTTATCTTTCATTTTTTTCTTTGCACGAAAAATATATTAATTTGATAATTTATTTTATGTGAGAATAGTAATTTGATAATAGTAGTATCTTTTTTTTAATTGATCATTGAAAATCCTTCTTTTGTACATTTTTATTTTATGAAAAGATATTTGATTAAATAAAGGTGATCTTATTTCGCAAGATTGAACGAAAGTGGAGTGTGCTAAAGAGGTTGCAACATGCTTTGCACATTATATATATTTAGTATTTGCTAAAAATATTAAAAATATTTTTAATACTAAGTTTATATTGATCTATAAATTTTAATTTTAATTATACAACAAATATCACTTCAAGACACGCCACATATTATACTAGAAGAAGAAAAAGTTGTTAGAATAATGTTTAGTGTTTTTAAAGAATATACCCATATTTCACATAAATTATGCTAAAATTTTGTTAGCATGAAGTGTATATTATAAAACTAAAACACTATAGTATATGATTATACATGCACTTTTGTTACTCAATAATAATTTGTATTAGTTATTTTTTAAGTTTAAAAATATTATATTTTTAAATATCTGCGCAACGTGCGGGTACGTATAGTATTTTATAAAAAGTTGATCCACATAACTATAAATTATAGTTACATACTTTCTTGAGTAGCATACATGGATATGTTAACTCCCTTTTCTACTTTTATTTTTAAGAATATCCAGACCTGAAAATAGGGTAAGTTAATCTTACGACAATAACAAAAAAAAAAAAAAAACATAAAAATAAAGTTAACTAATCAAGTAAAACCTTTAGAGAATATTTAGTTATGAGTTAAAGAGGAAAGAAGGAACCTGTTATCAACATAACATAATTCAATTCTCCAAACACTACAAAGAGAAGAAGAAAAAATAATAATCAAATTCTCTAGAAACTACAAAATAAGCAACAAAAAAATCTCCAAAAACTACAAAGAGAAGCAAAAAGAAAAAAAAAATCAAATCATTTTTTTCTATAAAAAATTCATGATTTGTATCATCAAGAATTCAAAAAAATAATATTTAATGTATGATTGCAATAAAAAAAAGTGATAATTAAATTAAACATGTCAAATCATTATCAAACTATGCAAGAATGTTTAACATTAATATTCTCTATAAACTACAAAGAGAAAAAATCAAATCTTTTTTTCTAAAAAAAAAAAGAACTCATGATTCTTATAATCAAGAATAAAAAAAATAATTAAAAAATAATTACAATATAAAAAAAGTGATAGTTATAGCATGCATGTCAATTCATTTTACCTCGTAAAATCAGACTATGCAAGAATGTCTAATATTCTTCATTATGATCTCCCTCCTCAAAATCAGATCAAAGAAAATAAAAAATTAACCAACCAAAGAGACAAAAGATGAAACATAAGAAAAATGAAAATAAAATAATTACCATATATGTCTCAAAATAGGTTTTTATAAGTGTGATTTTGAAGAGTTATAAATTTATTATTAAATAATTTGAAGGTTATGAATATGAAAGATTAGGAGTTATAGATATTACTAAATTAATTAAGAGTTTTTATGTAATTGAAGAGGTATGAATTAAAGAGATGATTTTATAAAATAAAATAATTGAAAAATTAAAAAAAAAAGTCAAAAAAACCATAAAATAAAATAGGATCATTGACCATTGAGAGGTGCCACATCACTTTTATTTATATCTAACTTTATATAGACATATAGATTTGTATGACGATAAAACTTTTGAAAACTTGTATTCTTATTATAACCTAATATCATTGGGATTATAAAAATTTTCTCATTAAAGTTAAAAATGAGAAATTTTAAAATTAATATGTTTTTAATTATTTAAACTTAATTAAATAATTAAACACCACGTGTCCCTGTTTGGTCTTCCGTTAGAGTGAAGGACAGATATGTTCTAGTTTTTGGATGACAGGGGCACCAATGACCTAAAAATATGACAAAGGATATCTATTACCATTTACGATAGTTCGAAGGTATATTTATTCTTTTTTCCTAACATAAAATAACAATAATAAAAAAAAAGGAGTAAACTTTTGGTCCCCTATTGTGGATACACTTTTTCCGTTTTCTTGATATGTTTCAAAACAATATTGTGCAAAAACTTTTCTAGCTACTTACCATATGATTTCAATGTGGTATATATATTTGATTTGACATATTGATTCCCCAGCTATTTCTTACTGGATTGCCTCTTAGTGAATGCATTATGAGTCTGTGACCCCCTCCAATTAATAATAGTGTCCAGTATATATATAATTGTAACCTTATTTGAGTTTGTGTAGCAAAAATGGAAATTGAAATCTTATGCACAAAGCTCATTAAGCCATGTTTACCTACTCCTCCTCACCTTCAGCGTTACAAGCTCTCTTTCTTCGACCAAATATCTGAGAAAGAACATGTCCCGACTGTTCATTTCTATGCCAATAATAATTTCATCAACAACTCCACTATCGATGATCGAATTGAACAATCCCTTTCAAAGATATTAACTCATGTTTATCCAGCAGCAGAAAGATACGATAAAGATGAATGTTCGATTCTTTGTCTTGATTAAGGTATTTCCTATACTAAAGCCAAGGTCAATTGTAAGTTGAATAATTTCTTAAAGAAAACACGCAAAAACCTTAGTCTTGCAGCTTTATTTTGGCCACATGAAAATAAGAATATAGATAAAACTAATTTTATGGTTTCACCAATTGTCACGGCACAAGTAACCGTGTTTGAGTGTGGTGGCGTAACAGTCTCATTAAGTGGTTCACACCCTGCAACGGATGATTTCTCAGATTTTAAATTTCTTTTTGAGTGGATAAAAGTGTGTAGATTTCAAACTTCTGTTGAGAAGATTAATTTTCTAAGCTTTAATTTGGGTAATATTTTCCCAACAAGAGATATATCAGGACTTTTTAAGTCAACCTATATTCCAAGTATACACCAAGATATTATTGTTAAGAAATTCGTTGTTCGTGAGGCTGCTATGTCAAGGCTTAGAAAAAAATGCATCGATGAAGCATGTGGAGCTTTGACTTTTCAACCGTCAAGGGTTGAAATTATTACAGCACTCCTTTGGAGGGCTTTCATCAGTGCTTCAGCAATCATAAATGGATATGTTAGGCCTTCTTTAATGGAGTTTCCTTTGAATTTGCGCTCTAAATCATCTTTATCTCAATTGAACAACTCTATGGGGGAATTTTAGAATTGATGTTTCAATAAAATTCATACCAGGGGAGACTAAAATGGAATTGCATCACTTCATAATATTAATCTGGGATACTGTGAATAAAGTTGTTGCTTCATGTGCCAAAGCTTCACCAGATGAAATAGTATCAACACTGGTTAATATATATAATGAAAGTGTTAGATCACCAGAGTGGGGAGGTAATGATGAAGTTGACAAAGTTTTATGTTCAAGTTTGTGCAAGTTTCCTTAGCAAGATATTGATTTTGGTTTGGGAAAGACAACTTTACTATTTTTTGGTATGAAAGATATTCAAATGGTTTGGTTGCATGATACAGATATTCATTCTGAAGTTGGTGTGCAGTGGACTTGAAAGAAAGCTATATGCATCTATTTGAGTGTGTCGATGACATCAAAGCTCTTATGTTTATACGTGAAGCAAATCTTTGATATCATTTTACTTTTCCAGTATGTTATTGGTACTTTGTTTTTTTGTACTTTTTATTTAGCGATCGTTTGGACATGCAATATTGAGTTATAATTTGAAGGGAGAAGGGACGGATTTACCCCTGAACTTTAATAAATGGTACGTATATTCCCTCCGTTATACTTTGCATCCACATAAACCCCTTCCGTCCAATTATAGGTACACATATACCCCTCTCACTAACGGACCCCTAATTTCTTACACGTGGCTTATTCCTATTGAACTACCCGTTTGACCCTTTTTTTAACCCATAACCCAACTATCCACCCCATAACCCAATACCAACCCAATTTCCTCTAAAAGGCATCCTAATTAAAACACCCAAATACGTCCCTTTTCCCTAGTCGGAAGTCACCGCGTATCTCACACACCAAACCCTAGTCATCGCCTGTATCCAACTATCCGCTGCGATTCCAGTTTGGCTTCATCGATTCCACCTTGTCTTCATCGAATCTATCGTGTGTTCTTCGATATTTTTGTAGTCAATTTTTCATCTATCTGTCGTCTCCCTCAAATCAGACCTAAAACCATGTATGAACATTCTTGTGATTCAATTAGTAATTACTCCATGATAATGACTTGTTTTTGTGGTGAATTGGCTCGTTGTTTCACTTCAAGGACTTCATTGAACCCCGGAAGAATATTTTATAGATGTTCAAAACCTAAGGTACATTTTTCGCTAAATGTAAATTAATATGATTTGTGCTTGTATTTTGGTGATTATGAGTTCTTCTCTGTTATTTTTATTAGATTGAAAATTGTGAATTTTGGAGGTGGGAAGACAGTTCTTCAGAAAATTCTTCTATTGAAGTTAATTTATTGAAGTCTAAATTGGAAGTTGCTACGTTGAAAATGGAGAATTTGAGAGAGTCGTTAAATGCGGTGAAGATTGAAAGAGATAATTTGAGGAAAAAATTGGAGAATGTAGAGAGTTTAAACTACTTCGAGGTGAATAAATCAAGAAATTTGGAAGCTAAAGTGTTGAAGTTGAAGATGTTGTGTATATTGTCATTTACTATGTTTGTGGTATTTGTTGTTGCAATTTTCAAGTGATTAACTGGAAGCATGAGGAATATATGTTGTTGAATTGTAGTTTCAAGGGTTAGTTATTTCAAGCATTTGTAGTTTCAAGTGTTAGTTATTTTAAGTATTTGTAGTTTCAAGTGTTAGATATTTCAACTGTTCCTATGTATTAGTGAATCTTATGTTTGAATGTTGGTCATTATTTAGTGTAGCTATTGCTTCAAACGTATTGTGAATTTCAAGTGTTGGCTTTGAACATTATTTTGTGTCTTTTGCCTTAAAAGTTTGTAGTATTTATTTGTGTTATATTAGTCATTATGTTGAAGATGGATAAATTTTCTGGTATTGCCATTATGTTTTCCTTGAATTTGGAGAATCTGAAAATGAAATGAAAGCTTGTCTTACCATTGTTTATGAAACGTGTTTTCAGGTTTTATTAAACTTGCACAAAGACACTATTAAACTGTCAACATGAAAGTCACTAACTAACTTTTTTTTTAAGAGAACAAAAATTCCATTACTTATCAGACAACATCAGAAACTCGGTTTAACACCATCCATGAAGTCTTAAATTTAAAAATCGTGCTTTGCTTGCTGTGTCTGCTTGGTGATTCTTCAACTCATAACACCAGCTCTGTGACTACCATTAGCTCTAATAAATCTAGGACTTGGAAAGCCATTCAACATGGATGGGAATATTGCCAAATTGGACTTCTTTGGAAACCTGCAAACATCATACACATTAATTTCTGGAATGCCTCTTGGATTCGATCAAATACCCCTCTTAAATCATCATCATCTTATCACAACAGTCAATAAATTTACCTCTGAGTAAATCATCATCTACTTATCAGTTCAATATAGAACCAAAAGGAAAAGAAATTTACCACAACAGTCGACCATTGACAGAGAAAATGGTCTCAAAAAATGTATACCACAACAAAATACTATTGTACATCAACAGAACCCAACAGATATAAGACACTATATATAATATTCACTTGGTCATATATAAGCAAAACGACAGTTAGTTTTAGCTGATACACTCAACCTATACAAACAATAGAAGTAAAACAAAGTACCAAAACTACAATTTTAACCTTAAAGGCATCAGCCTATAGTACAACCAAAACATCATAAAAACATCATTTAAGGCACCAGTCTACACAAAATATACCAAAAAAAAATAAGTTTAGCCTTAACATCATTTAAGGCACCAGCCTATACAAAACATAGCAAAAAAACAAGTTTAGCCTTAACATCAATAAAGGCACAAACATATACAAAACAGTACCAACACAATAGCATCATCCCCTTCTTGGCCTCAACTTTTTGTAGCTGGTTTGTAGTAACTGCACCCTGTCCATTCCAAGTTAAGCCAGTTGGTCATATGGGAAGATTTGTAGGTTTACTAACACCAAATTTGTCACCTCTGAAGCCTATTACTCTACTTCCAATTGGTTCTTGTGGGTTCTGTTTCTTTTTCAATCTTGTTAGAAAAGCTTCTTCTGAGATTGTTCTTGGCCTTAGCCTAGGGTCTTCATCATCATCCTCAGCTACTGGAAAATAGATGCTAGAAGAAACATATCCAAACTGACTTTCTTGTGTTGGTTGTGGGGCTGTGTAGTTGATTTCTTCCTCAGAAGCTTCATCTTCATCAACTAAACCTCTCCTAAGCTGCCTCTTTTTCCCCCTGCCAGATTCTTTTCCTTGCTTAGCAGGTTGCTTCCCCTGCTTCTTAGTAAGTTGTTTCCCCTGCTTTGCCTTATTAATCATAATAAAAAATATAGAATTAAATAGTAAAATAGAATAATTATTTGATGAAATTAAAGATTAAATGAAAATTACCTTTTCACATCCTCTTGCATTATGATTTTGTTCTCCACAATTACTACATGTCATCACTTTTCCTTTTCTTGTTTGCTTCCATTCTCCTTGCCTCTTTAAAACTTCATCCTTTTCTCTTTCCCTCTTAAGCTTAGGTCTACCAACAAGCTTGTCCAATTCAGGTGGTTCAATGGCATGTAAAGGATCACATTTCCAGAATGATTCTCCCCCAACAGGTTGTAACTTGTGTTTGTAAAGCGCCAATGCTGCCTTCTTACTATAATACCAATGAATTTCTTTCTTTGGTATCATTTTATTGTGCTCCATGGCCTTAATTGCATGTGGACATGGAATTCCAGTCAAATCCCATGTTCTGCATGTGCATTTTTTCTCTCTTAAGTTGACAATGTGTCTATCTGCACCTTCAGTAACCTCATAGCCATTATCCCCATTGCCACTCACTTTACAAACCTTGGAAATCTTCAAATACTCAATAAACAACAACTCAATTTTGGGACTAAATTCATCATCTTTCCACTTCCTCACAGCAACCTCTTTTGCTGCCAACCTCTCCATTATTTTGACCCTGATGTCTTCCAACATTCCAATAATTGGCTTGTACCTTGCTTCAAGTATCCAGGCATTGAATGATTCAGTAAAGTTATTGTCAATAGCCTGATTTTTGCACACTGTATCTAAATAGGCTCTGCACCATGCTTTGGGAGGATACTTGTCTATTAAATCTTATCCAGCCTCTCCATTAACTTCCTTGATCTCTTGGTCCTCAAACTCCTCTGTAAATGATGACCATGCATCCCACCATAGCAACTTTTTCAGCTCACCTTTACCCCATCCTTTGCACCAAATTTCCTCAATATGCCTTGCACAATATCTCTGATGTGCTTCAGGTAAGATTGTCCTTACTGCTTCAAGCAGCTCCTAAGTATCAAATTAAAACAACTAAAATTAATAAAAGAAACAGTATCAAGCAAAGGTAAATAAATTGCAAATTAGTAGTATAATATTACCTTCTGCATATCTGATATTAATGTCAGTCCTTCACCATTTTGAAGTTCAAGTGAATGTTGCAAATGTTGCATAAACCATGTCCAAGTCCTCTTAGTCTCTTTATCTACCACAGCCCAAGCTAGAGGGTAGAAAGAATTATTACTGTCTTGACCAACAACACACAATACATGTCCCTTAGTTTTTCCTTTAAGAAATGTACCATCTAACCCAATAAGTGGTCTTAACCCAGACTTAAAACCCAACTTCATTGCCTTGAAGCAGATATACATCCTAAGAAATTTTCTCTTACCATTAGATAGTGCCTCTTTAGACAAATCTATCACAATGTCAGACCCTGTATTACAACTTCTCAATTCAGTAGCATAACCCTCTAGTTTGTTGTAAGAGTCTACAAAGCTACCTTCTAAACTCTCCAGTATCTCCTTTTTGGCTCTCTTGCACTTTGCTTCACTTACATTTAGCTCAAAAACTCTATGTAAATCAGCCTTCATTTCTTTGACTTTGTACTTGGGGTCACTTTGCAATTTGTCCTTGAAATACAAGGCTATTCCTGAGTAATCTACTAAAGAGTTATCATATGCTATTCCATACTCTATATGATCTACAAATGTTTTGACACTAACTCCAGGAGTGGTCAAATCCCCAGAAATAAGAAGTAAAAATGGATAGCCATCAGCAGCCATCAGCAGCACATGTATACCTCAATCTTTTTTTATCACTCTTCAACACAACTAGTTCTACCTTCTTAGCTAGAGCATAAAGTTTACAAAAGCTGTTTTTGCTTGACTATGTCCTTGAAGGCCATACCCTTAACAATCTCCTTATAATCTTGCAAACCATCAGTTATATTCCTCTTTTTTTTAGTAACAAAATTTTCTAATTCATTTGTATCATAATCTGAACAACTAAACACCATTCCATTATTACTGTCATCTTCACTTTCACTACAGTTTGTGCCCTCATTAACAATTGGTGAAAGTAGAAATGACCCATCATGCATGACAATAACAATTACATCAACAGACAATTCATAATCTTCAGTAGCAAACAAGTGAATAGATTTATACTCAGTAGAGATTAAAGATGTTAAGGTCCTAACTCCCTCATTACCTATTATTTCAAAATATTTTCCAGTTGGAGCAAGTACAATAAGTTCTTGCACACCAACAAAACCTAACTTATTAATGTACTCATTCACTAAGTCAATAAAAGATATTAGGTCAGGATCATACCCTTTCCAATAAGTCACACATCCTCTATCATAATGTGGTTCTGGACTGGTTAGCCACTCACCACCATGATGAAAGTATATGGTAACTTCAACCATGTTAATGACCTACAAAGAGTTATGAAATAACATAAGTAACAGTGAGTATAAGTAATAGTGCGTATAAGTAATAGTGAGTATAAGTCACATTAGTAAATAAGTCACATTGAGTTAAGAAAGTCAATTAGTAAGCACAAATAAGTAAGTTAATTAGTAAATAAGTACCAATGAGTATAAGTCACATTAGGATTAAGTAAGTCAATTAGTAAGTACATTAGGATTAAGTAAGTCAATTAATTAAGTAAGTCAAATTAATTAGTAAGCATAAGATAGTAAGATAAGTAAGTCAATTAGTAAGCATAAATAAGAAAGTTAAGTAAGTCACATTAGGATTAAAGTAAGTAAGTTAGTTAATTAGGTCACATTTAGTTAAGAAAGTCAATTAGTAAGCATAAATAAGTAAGTTAAGTAAGCCACATTAGGATTAAAGTAAGTTAGTCACATTAGGATTAAAGTAAGTTAGTCACATTAGGATTAAAGTAAGTTAGTTAATTAAGTCATAGTAAGTAAGTTAAGAAAGTCATATTAGTTAAGTAAGTCATATTTGGATTAGTAAGCACATTAGGATTAAGTAAGTCAATTAGTTAAGCAAGTCACATTTGGATTAAGTAAGTTAGTCACTTAAAGTAAGCTAGTCACATTAGGATTAAAGTAAGTTAGTTAATTAAGTCACATTGAGTAAGTTAAGAAAGTCATATTAGTTAAGTAAGTCACATTTGGATTAGTAAGCACATTAGGATTAAGTCAATTAGTTAAGCAAGTCACATTTGGATTAAGTAAGTTAGTCACTTAAAGTAAGTTAGTCACATTAGGATTAAAGTAAGTAAGTTAGTTAATTAAGTCACATTGAGTAAGTTAAGAAAGTCATATTAGTTAAGTAAGTCACATTTGGATTAGTAAGCACATTAGGATTAAGTAAGTCAATTAGTTAAGCAAGTCACATTTGGATTAAGTAAGTTAGTCACTTAAAGTAAGTTAGTCACATTAGGATTAAAGTAGGTTAGTTAATTAATTCACATTGAGTAAGTTAAGAAAGTCATATTAGTTAAGTAAGTCACAGTTGGATTAGTAAGCACATTAGGATTAAGTAAGTTAATTAGTTAAGTAAGTCACATTTGGATTAAGTAAGTTAGCCACATAAAGTAAGTTAGTCACATTAGGATTAAAGTAGGTAAGTTAATTAAGTCACATTGAGTTAAGAATTTCAATTAGTAACATTGAGTATTATCTCTTATTAACTTAAAGTGGTCCACAATTAACAATTAAAGAAGCATTATCTCTTATTAACTCAAAGTGGTCCACAACATAAAGGCATGAATACAAACAAAAAATCCCAACAAAAAATAAAGTAGTGGAATAAAGTAGACAAAGTAATGAAATAAAGTAGACAAAGTCAAGGGAATCTGAAACTACACTTTTCTAAACCAACAAATCATAAACTAAAGGTCCACAACATAAAGGCATGAATACAAACAAAAAAAAATATTTATTTAACACAAAAACCGAAATGTGAACTTCATTTTCTGGAAGTGAAACCCTATAAAGTGTACTTCATTTTCACTCTAAAAAAAAAAAATCTTTAATCCAATAACTAGAGAGTGAACCCTAGAACGATTTTCACTATAAAACGCATATCTTACACAATAAATAAAGAAACAACAAGAAAACTATCGGAAAAACAACAACAACAGATTTATTTACTATATATGAAAGCAAATCGAAAATAGCAAAACAAGAAAACTATGAAATCAAATGGGATATTTGGGTACCTTTGACGAACAAAAGTTGAATCGAAGAACACATGATAGATTCGACAAAGACAAGGTGGAATCGATGAAGACAAACTGGAATCGCAGCGGATAGTTGGATACGGGCGACAACTAGGGTTTTGGTGTGTGAGATACGCGGTGACCTCCGATTAGGGAAAAGGGACGTATTTGGGTGTTTTAATTAGGATCCCTTTTAGAGGAAATTGGGTGGGTATTGGGTTATGGGGTGGATAGTTGGGTTATGGGTTAAAAAAAAGGGGGTCAAATGGGTAGTTCAATAGGAATAAGACACGTGTAAGAAATTAGGGGTCCGTTAGTGAGAGGGGTATATGTGTACCTATAATTGGACGGAAGGGGCTTATGTGGACGCAAAGTATAATGGAGGGCATATACGTACCATTTATTAAAGTTTGGGGGTAAATCCGTCCCTTCTCCCTAATTTGAAATTTGAAATAAGATTTTAAGTTGAAGTTTTGTTTTGATATGCAATTTGAATTTCCTAAGTTTTTTTTTCTCATAATATTAACACCCAACAAGTTGTGAAAATCATCAAATTAAATTTCTTCTATTCTTATACAATTTTACTGAATGAGCAAATCATATTTTTTGAAGAAAATATGGGAATATGCTAAGGTGCCATTTTGGTAAATCACACATCTCCATATTTCTTTTATAAATAAATATTTCTTATTACAAATTTTTAAAAATAGATAATTTTGAGAGAGGTATTGAAAACGCCCCTAAACTTGACACGTAGTTTAAATTATTTTTTTCAACATATAAATTTATGGATCAAGTTATACATTTAATAAAATTGAATCACAATTCGGGATCCCAAATCTTAATTATTTGAGAATTTGGAATTTAAAATCATCATTCCAAATCATAGTCCAAATATTGATTTGAAATCATAGTTTGATATCACATGTTCAAACGCGTACTTAGTCTTAAAGACTTCTACCGTGCAATGATTAGCTTGTTTGGCTGGTTGTTATAGTTAATCCCCCCCCCCCCCCACCCACAAACCAAACTTATGTACAAATTTTCAACTACACACGTTTCAACTTCACGGAAATCCTATCACCTCCTAAATTTTTAAAATTCAAAGTATTAGCTTCCTAAATAATTGTGTGGAAAAGTAAGTGTATTTCACCCTCGTTGAGAGAGTGAGCGAGCACCAAAAAAAAAATGAAAATTTTATTCTTAATATTCTTTTCATAAATACATGTATTTTTCCCCCCATAACAACATAGAACAAACCTCTCCACCACTCACCATTCCTAAGACACAGTTGCCACCATCATCTCCAACGGGTTCACCATTTTTAATTTCGAATAAGTTTTCAAACTCATAGGTAATTAAAAAAACTTGCAAAACCAATCAAACCCACTGTAGATAAAATGAAAATCATTTCCGATCACCCATAAAGGCTTCGGAACAATTTTTTTAAAAAACAAATGGGTTCAAATCAAATTCTATTGAATCAGCAAAAAAATAAATTATTTAATTATCTATTTCAAATCTCAATCAATCAACTACATGTAACACCCCAAATATTCTAACTCAGACCAGGCTAAGAAAAACCAAAAAGAGTTTCAAGTTTGTTGATTTACTGACAAGTTTACAGGATGTAAACTCTCTTATGAGACATAGACTTGATTCGTAAACCAAGGTTCAGAAACCTATCAGCCTTCAGATAAACAGATTTAGGGGTCGTAGACCTTTTTACATACTGTAGAATGATTTGTAGTTCAAAGCCCTAAAAGAACCAATTTACTTTCTGAACTTCATGAGCCATTCTACGAATCGTAGAAATATTTATAGACCGTACACTTATCTGTGGAATGAAGTCTGAAAATTAGCTCTCTCAGTGTGTAATTTCTACGATTGCATAAGATGGTCTGCAAAAAATTGTACGAACCGTAAAAGAGTTCTTAGACCTCAACTTCAGAAAGTCTAGAATTTCTACTTGATTTCTATGAGATCCGTCTATGGATTGTAGAATCTTTTACGGACCGTAGATGACCCTTGTAGACGGCCTTGACAATTTTTTAAAGAAGGATATTTCAGGTTTTTCCACCTCTTTTAAGCCTTAACCCTGACAGTTTTACACCTAATTAAGGCCCTTCTAAATATTATGCATCTAAAACCATTCTCATAACTCTTCCCATGGCTTAGAGAAAAGAATCAAAATGAGTTTAGGGTTTTGAGAATCTTCGTCAAGTTCTTTATAGAACTTTGTTCTTCTAGGTGTACAAGGCTGAAACAAACCCGATTTCCAATACAAACACTGATATATATATATATATATATATATATGTATATATATATATTATTATTATTATTATCGTTGAATACAAATTACAACGTATAATACACACAACAAAGTAATAACACACTAATTACGGATAGATTAACATAAAAGAAGGTAACTAGAAGGAGATGAGATACTAGAACAGAGAAAGGGGATGAGAGATAACTGAAAGTCAAAGCTTCAACATAATTTGCATAACTGTTCTTTCTGATCCCTAGACCTTATTAACAATAGCTAATTGGGTCTGGATCTCATATAGAACTCTCCAACATTTTACTCGGCCCAATAATATCAAGTGGATCAGTTATATTTTCCACGTCTAGGCCATAGGCCCCTATGAAGTCATTGTGGATCACAACAAAGGCTATTATAGTCAAGGCTTAGAAAAAAAAATGCATTGATGAAGCACGTGGAGCTTTAACTTTTCAACCGTCAAGGGTTGAAAGTATGAAAGCACACCTTTGGATGGCATTCAACAGTGCTTCAACAATCATGAATGAGTATGTCAGGCCTTCTCTAATGGACTTTCCATTGAATTTATGTTCTAAATGATCTTTACCTCAAGTGAACAACTCAATGGGGAATTTTAGAATCGATGTTCCAATAAAATTCATACCAGGGGAGACTAAATTGGAATTTCATCATCAGGAATGATGCGGATAAAGTTGTTGTTTCATGTACCAATGCTTCACCAAATGAAATAGTGTCAACATTAGTTAATATATATAATGAAAGCTTTGAAGCACCAGCGTGAGGAGGTAATGATGAAGTTGACAAAGTTCTATGTTCAAGTTTGTGCAAGTTCCCTTTAGAAGATATTGATTTTGGTTTGGGAAAACCAATCTTACTATTTTTTTGGTATGAAAGATAAACAAATGTTTTGGTTGCATGATACGGATATTCATTTTGAAGTTAGTGTGCAAGTGGACTTGAAGGAAAGTTACATGCAACTATTTGATCGCGACGATGACATCAAAGCTCTCACGTTTATACGCGATGCAAATCTTTGATATGATTTTACTTTTTTAGTATGCTATTGGTACTTGTTTTGTTTGTACTTTTTATTTAGGGATCGTTTGAATATGCAATATTGAGTTATAATCTGAATTTGAAATAAGATTTGATGTTTTGTTTGGTATGCAATATTGAGTTATAATTTGAATTTGAAATAAGATTTCAAGTTTTATTTGGATATGTAATTTGGATTTGTTAAGTTTTTTTGTCTCATAGTATTGAAAACTCAACAAGTTGTGAAAATCATTAAATTAAATTTCCTCGATTCTTATACAATCTTACCAAATGGGAAAATCATAATTTATAAAAATAATATCGGAATATCCTAATTAAGCCGCCGCATTGATAAATCACATATATCCATGTCTATTTTATAAATAAATATTTGCAATTACAAACTTTTAAATACACATAATTTTGAGAGAAATATTGAAAACACCCTAAACTTAGCATATAATTTAGATTTTACTTTCAATATATAAATTTATAGGTTAAATTTTACATTTAAAAAATTTAATTAGAATTTGGGTTCCCAAATCTTGCTTATGAGAATTTGGAATTTGAAATCATCATCCCAAATCATAGTCCAATTGTCGATTAAAATCATAACTTTAGAAACATTGATCAAATTAGAAATAAATTATAACAACTAATTTATTACTAAATCTAGATGTAGTATACAACATCTGAAAACAAACTTCATCTGAATACGGACTTTTACCTTTTCTATAATAAGTATCAGTGCGATGAGCTGATGATATTAAACTATTATTTATAATCTCTTTAGATTGCAATGTCTTGGTTATTGAATGATACATTTCCATGTATGATTATGACTTACCTTGGATTGGCAAGATGACGTGCCTTTCCATGGATAATAATGTAACATCTCACAATTTGAAATAACTAGGAGGAAGCAAGGAATTAGAAATAGTCATTTTTGGAAAGAATGAAAATCTGAAAATTTGTTTAAGTTAAGAAAAGTTGAGTTTTGGTCAACTTCAAACGGCCATAAATTCTAGCTCAAAATGAGTTAGAGGTACTTCCAGATATGGTAGGAAAGCTCTTGGAATGATCTTTCCAACGCCACTGAGTTTGACTGATTCCGAGTTCGTATGAGTGAGTTATTCCCTTTGGAAGTTGGGCTGTTGGAATAAGGAAAGTCCAATCCGGATTTTAGAAGGGTAGTTTGGTCTTTTCCTTACCCTTTTATTTTAATTCGTTTTTGGTAATTACTTAAGGGTCTAAGCTGATCTTAGTCAGTTTACACTTTTGGAAAAAGAGTTAGGGTTTTGAGAGAAGAGAAAAGAAGAGGAGAAAATAGGAGAAAGGAGAAAGAATGTTCAAGATTCGTCGAGATCGTCGCGTTAACTTGTGGATTTTGTCAGGGGTGATCCCTACAAGGTATGTGAGATCACATAGTGCTGGGTTAGTTCACCCACGCGCCAATCATGTTTTATTTCAGCAAATTTAAGTTCTTGAAAGCTTAGAAATTGAGTTCTTGATGAGTTTGTTGAAGTTCCATTAAATTCTTGATTCGTTGAAATTGTTGAGGAGTTGTTTGATCCGAATCCATGATTTTGGGTTTGATTTTGGGTAGAATCTGATGTACTTGAACATATAATCGATTCTAAGTGTTTGGGGAAAGAACCTATGGACTTTAGAGGGTTTAGAGTTGAAAAACAAAGAAGAAATTTCGTCGGACAATTCTGGGCAGTGGTGGTGTGTCGCAGAGCTGGTTCCCCAGATCTGGGAAATTCATTTTGCATCACGGAACCGTCACAGAGTGTTCTACCTCAAAAGTTATTTTCGAAACCAAAATTTAAATGCTTCTCCGCATCGCGGACCCACCCTCAAATATTGATTTTTTGGTCTTTTCTCTTGTTTAGCTATCTAAACTCATTCCTAAACATCATGAGATCTTTCCTATCACAAATCACAATCCTTGAATCCATAATTCAATTCAAGGACCAGTTAAAAGTCAAGTCAAGAGAAGTTAGGATCAAAGTCAAGAGCAATTCTTAGTGTTTTTCAAAAGTCTTTTCCAAATGTTTTAACTTTGTTTTAAGACTTAAAGTTCAAGTTGAGTAAAGAATAAAGAGTACAATTTGAAGTCCATTTCTTCAAAAGTATATGGGGACTATGTATTCCCAAAGGCTTTACAATGTTTTCACATTTAAACAAGAAAGGAAATCTCGATTTCCAAAGAGCCTTCGGGCTAGTTTTCAGAAAAGAGTAATCGCTTTCTAAATAAAGCAAGAGGGGAAACTTTGATTTCCAGGATAGCCTTTGAGCTAAGTTTTTGAGCACTAATCTCAAATCACAGAAGAAGTATGTTTTTAAACATAAAGAGCTAGTATTATATTTTGGGAGTAGTATTGAACGCCGATATGAGGGAGCGTTAAGAGAACTCACTGCCCCCATAAATCATGTAGCCATTATCGGTAGAAAAGGGTCATACTTTTAGATGAACCCTTTGTGCTTTTTAGCATAGACTAGTGAATCCACTTAGTAGTTCAGGCTCTATACCCTCGGAAAGGTAAAGGACAGTCGTGGCAGTGTGATACAAAACGTTATATCATCACAATAGCTTTTACGTGATGGTTGTCAGTTATAGAAACTTCCACATAAGTAATTGTATTCCTATATACACAGTTTATTGTATTACATCCATTTTCAGAGTTATAGCGTATCTTTACATACACACAGAGTTGACATCATGTTTTAAACAACTTTTCTTTATATTGCATTTGTTTTAAACTGCTTTTTATTGAATTGAGTTCAGTTATATCGAGTTGAGTTGAGCCAGGTAAGTTCTTCAAAATCCTTTCAAGCCTAAGTTGTGTTTAGCATTCCAACTCGCATACTCGTACATTCAATGTACTGATGCTAGTTGGCTTGCATCGTCTTATGATACAGACGCACGTAACCAGGATCAGCATCCAGCGCATCATTGATCCAGTTGAGCTTCAGAGTTGTTGGTGAGCTTTCTTGCATTCCGGAGGATCATACTTTTTCATTACTTTATCATTTTAGTTCATTAGGATATCGTGGGCTTGTCCTGACATCCATCTCAAGTGTTTTAAAGGCTTCATAGATAGTCAGTCAGATGTTAGTTCATTTGTCGTCATTTTGTTATTGGCTTATGTTCACATTTGAGTTTCCATTTTGACTAAGTTAAATGTTTATTTTAGAACATTATGAGTTCGGTTTGAGACATGTTGAGTTATCTTGTATTTGGATTCTCTTTCTTATGTCTAAGTCTTTCGCTGAGTAAGTAAGTCAGGTCAAGGGTTCGCTTGGGGACAACAATGGTTCTCGAGTGCCAGCCAAGCCCAGGGTGTAGGCTCGGGGTGTGACCAACTTGGTATCAGAGGACAGAGTTCAAGAGTCCTAGAGAGTCTATGAAGTCGTGTCTGTAGAGTCCTAGTTATCGATGTGAAGTGCGCCACATTTATAATTAGGAGGCTGCAACATTTAGGAATTCCTTCACTTATTTCATATTCATTTCGTGCATTAGACTTTATCTCTAAAAGGTTTCTTTCTAACTCGTGCTCACGCGTAACCGTTTGTGAGTTAGACTTTTTTGAGAGTGCTTTCATGGGGAGTTTCTTTCCCTGTGATCTAAGAGAAACAAAGGGATGTTTGATGACATGAGGAGCAGGATGAGTTTATTTGTTGTTGGGTTACTCGTCTGTCAAGTAAGGAAAGTAAGGTAGCCATGCTAATAGGTTACATGGCCATAGCAAGGCTGATGATCCATGTGCAACAAGTTGAGGAGGACCAACTGAAGGTTAAAGAAGAGTTTAAGAACAAGATAGCTAAGACACCAGGGAATGAGTCCGGGTAGCAAAAGAGTAATGCGAATCGGTCTTCTTTCAAACAAAAGCAGAAATGACCTGCACTATCATATGCTAGTGCACCTGCACCAAGGAACAAATGTGAGTAAAATAGTCAAAATTCTCAGAACTTCAGAGCTAGACCTATGCATTCACAAGGTAGTAAGGAACAGAGGGGTACTAAGACTCCTGCATGTGCGAAGTGTGGTAGGAACCACTCAGGGATATGTCTTGATGGTTCCACTGGTTGCTTTAAGTGCGGCCAGAACAATCATTTTATGAGAGAGTGTCCTAAGAGTAGACAGAGTAATGGTAAGGGGGGCAATAAAGCCTAGTATTCTTCAGTTGCTCCACCAGATATAGATGTATCTAGATGAGCTACTTCAAGGGTAGACGGAGAAGGAAACCGTCTTTATGCTATCGCTAGTCGCCGAGAGCAAGAGGATTCGCCAGATGTTGTCACTGGTATGACCTAAGTCTTAAATTTTGATGTTCTTCCTAAACAACTTCTTGAGCCTTCGGTGTTTCTACACCTAATGGTGAGTCTATTCTAACAGAAAGAGTGTATCGTGATTGTTTCATTTTCGTCAATCACAAGAGTATCATGGCTGATTTCGTTGAGTTAGACATGGTAGATTTTGATGTTATTCTGGGTATAGACTGGCTTCATGCCTATTATGCATCAATAGATTGTAGAACTCGAGTTGTCAAGTTCCATATTCCTAGTGAGCCAGTCATAGAGTGGAGTAGTAGTTCAACAGTGCATAAGGGTCGTTTCATTTCATACCTTAATGCAATAAAGTTAGTTTCTAAGGGGTGTGCCTACCATTTAAACCAAGTTAATGACTCTAGTATGGAGATACCTCCCATTCAGTCAGTTCCTATAGTACAAAAGTTTTCAGAAGTCTTTCCAGATGATTTACCCGGAGTCCCTCCTGAGAGAGAAATAAATTTCGGCATAAAATCATTCTAGATACTTGTCCAATATCTATTCCGCCATATAGAATGGCACATGCAGAGTTGAAAGAGCTTAAAGAGTAGTTAAATGATATATTAGATAAGGGCTTTATTTGACCAAGTGTCTCACCTTGGGGCGCTCCAGTCTTGTTTGTGAGAAAGAAATATGGTTCCCTTAGGATGTGTATAGATTATCGTCAGTTGAACAAGGTTACCATCAAGAACAAGTATCATCTTCCAAGGATTGATGATTTATTCGATCAACTTCAGGGTGCCACCTGTTTTTCTAAGATAAATCTCAGATCTGGCTACCATCAGTTAGGAGTAAGGGAATGTGATATTCCAAAGACAACTTTCAGAACCCGTTATGGTCATTATGAGTTTTTGGTTATATCCTTTGGTTTGACCAATGCTTATGCAGCATTCATGGACCTTATGAATAGGGTATTCAAACCTTATTTAGATATGTTTGTTCTCGTATTCATTGATGACATACTAATCTACTCAAGGAACGAAGAAGATTATGCTAGCCATCTTAGAATAATTCTTCAGACTTTAAAAGATAAAGAGTTGTACACCAAGTTCTCTAAGTGTGAGTTTTGGCTTAAGCCTGTGACATTCTTAGGCCGCATTGTGTCTGGAGAGGGAATTATAGTTGATACTCAGAAGATAGAGGCAGTGCATAATTGGTCTATACCCACATTTCCAATCGATATTAGGAGTTTCTTGGGTTTTGCTGGATATTATAGAAGGTTCGTAGAGGGTTTCTCGTCCATTTAGTCTTCGTTGACCAAGTTGACTAAAAAAATAGTGATGTTTCAATGGTATGAAGCTTGTGAGAAAAGCTTTCAGGAATTGAAAAAGAGGTTGACTACTGCTCAGTGTTAACTTTACCAGAGGGTACTCAAGGTTTTGTGGTGTATTGTGATGCATTTATAGTTGGTTTGAGTTGTGTATTAATGCAGAATGGCAAAGTTATAACTTATGCCTACAGACAGTTGAAAGTTCATGAGAAGAATTACCCAACCCATGATCTGGAGTTGGCTTCCGTAGTATTTGCTTTGAGAATATGGCGTCATTATCTTTATGGTGTTCACGTGGATGTGTTCACCGATCATAAAAGCCTTTAATATGTGTTTACTCAAAAGAGCTTAATCTCAGACAAAGGAGGTGGTTAGAATTACTCAAGGATTATGACATGAGTATTTTTTATTACCCAAGTAAGCCTAATGTTGTTGCTGACGCCTTGAGCAGGTTGTCTATGGGTAGTACTGCCTATTTTGAGGAAGATAAGAAAGAGTTGGCAAAAGAGGTGGATAGACTTGCACGATTGGGAGTCCAACTAATGGATTCCACAGAAGGAGA
This sequence comes from Solanum commersonii, assembly GCA_029007595.1. Classification (NCBI taxonomy): domain Eukaryota; kingdom Viridiplantae; phylum Streptophyta; class Magnoliopsida; order Solanales; family Solanaceae; genus Solanum; species Solanum commersonii. The sequence goes on from JAJTWQ010000033.1 coordinate 2,575,100, forward strand.
AATAGTGGTGATGAAAAGGGCTGAATCATCATTAGTGTCATAAGTGAAAGAAAAGTAAGACCAAGATCCTTTATTGCTTGAATTAAAGGCAAGTGGTCATAGGCAAAAAGTGATGGCTTTTGAACAAGGGGGAGATCGTGTTTTGAGGTATCAAGGTGGATTGTGAGATTGATTTCAAGGGCAATTGAGATGATCACCTACCTCTCATTGAGTTTCTTACAACAATAGTTACCATTCTAGAATTCAAAGGGCTCCTTACGAAGCTCTTTATGAGAGAAGACACGGATCTCTTATTGGATGATTTAAAGTTGGTGAAGTTGGGTTAATAGGACCATACTTGGTTCGTCAAGCCATGGAAAAAAATGAAAGTCATTCAAGACAGATTTAAAATAGCGCAGAGTCTTCAGAAATCCTACACTAATGTTAGGGGAAGAGAGTTAGAGTTTGAAGTAGATGATTGAGTTTACTTCAAAGTTTCACCCATGAAGGGTGTTATGAGATTTGGTAAGAAGGGGAAGCTTAGTCCTCGGTATATTGGCCCTTACAGAATATCGAAAAGAGTAGGTAATGTAGCTTATGAGTTGGAGCTACCACAAGAGTTAGTCGTGGTTCATCCGGTGTTTCACATCTCCGTGTTGAAGAAGTGCATGGGTGATCCTTTGTTGATTATACCAATCAAAGATATTGAGATCAAAGATAGCTTATCTTATGAGGAGATTCCTATTCAAATTCTAGATCGCCAAGTTCGTAAGTTGAGAACAATAGAGGTAGTATCAGTCAAAGTTCGTTGGAAGAACCAGGTTGTTGAGGAAGCTACTTGGAAGATGAGAAAGATATGAAGAAGAGATATCCACATCTCTTTGAATCCGGAGAAAGTGCAGACCAAGGTACTAATTCTCTTCTTAGTACTATTTAAATTATGAGTGAGCATGTTGTTTGTTTGCATTTTCTTTTGGGTGTTTGAACTTGACGTTACCACCCTTAACCTAGAAAGAGTAATCTCATTCGAGGACGAATGTTCCCAAGGGGGGGGATATTATAACATCTCGCAATTTGAAATAACTAGAAGGAAGCAAGGAATTAGAAATAGTCATTTTTGGAAAGAATGAAATCCTAGAAATTTGTTTAAGTTAAGAAAAGTTGAGTTTTGGTAAAATTCAAAAGGCCATAAATACTAGCTCAGGATGAGTTAGAGGTACTTCCATATATGGTAGGAAAGCTCGTGGAATTATCTTTCCAACGCCGCTGAGTTTGTGCGATTCTGAGTTCGTATGAGTGAGTTATTCCCTTTGGAAGTTGGGCTGTTGGAATAAGGAAAGTCCAATCCGGATTTTAGAAGGGTAGTTTGGTCTTTTCCTTACCCTTTTATTTTAATTCATTTTTGGTAATTACTTAAGGGTCTAAGCTGATCTTAGTCAGTTTACGCTTTTGGAAAAAGAGTTAGGGTTTTGAGAGAAGAGAAAAAGAAAAGGAGAAAAGAGGAGAAAGGAGAAGAATGTTCAAGATTCGTCGAGATCGTCGCGTTAACTTGTGGATTTCGTCGGGGGTGATCCCTACAAGGTATGTGAGATCACATAGTGCTGGGTTAGTTCACCTATGCGTCAATCATGTTTTATTTCAGCGAATTTAAGTTCTTGAAAGATTAGAAATTGAATTGTTGATGGGTTTGTTGAAGTTCCATTAAATTCTTGATTCGTTGAAATTGTTGAGGAGTTGTTTGATCCGAATCCATGATTTTAGGTTTGATTTTGGGTAGAATCTGATGTACTTTGAACATATAATCGATTCTAAGTGTTTGGTGAATTAACATATGGAATTTAGAGAGTTTAGAGTTGAAAAACGAAGAAGAAATTTCGTCGGACAATTCTGGGCAGTGGTGGTGTGTCGCAGAGCTGGTTCCCCAGATCTGGGAAATTCATTTAATGTTGCGGAGCCATCACAGCGTGTTCTGCCTCAAAAGTTGTTTTCAAAACCCAAATTTAAATGCTTCTGCGCATCACGGACCCACCCTCAAATATTGATTTTTTGGTCTTTTCTCTTGTTTAGCTATCTAAAATCATTCCAAAACATCATGAGATCTTTCTTATCACAAATCACAATCCTTGAATCCATAATTCAATTCAAGGACCAGTTAGGAGTCAAGTCAAGAGCAGTTAAGATCAAAGTCAAGAGAAGTTCTTAGAGTTTTCCAAAAGTCGTTTCCAAAATGTTTGAACTTTGTTTTATGACTTAAAGTTCAAGTTGAGTAAAGAGTAAAGAGTACAGTTTGAAGTCCATTTGTTCAAAAATATATGGGGACTATGTATTCCCAAAGGTTTTAAAATGTTTTCACATTTAAACAAGAAAGGAAACCTCGATTTCCAAAGAGCCTTTGGGCAAGTTTTCAGTCAAGAGTAATCGCTTTCTAATTGAAGCAAGAAGGGAAACTTTGGAAATCTCAATTTCCATTCTTATTTAAATGTGAAAAAAACATTTAAAATCTCTTTGGGAAATACTTAGTCCCCATACGCTTCTTTGAAGAAAAGAACTTCAACTTTACTCCTTAGTGAACTCCAAACTTAAGTCTCAAAACAAAGTTAAAACATTTGTGAAAGACCTTTTTTAAAATGTTAAGAACTTATCTTAACTTGATTCTTGACTTCTCCTGACTCTGACTCTTAACTGATCTTGACTTAGCTCTTAATTGATCCCTGAATTGAATTATGGGTTCAAGAATTAAGATATGTGATTGGAAAGATCTCATGTTGTTTAGGAATGATTTTATATAACTAAACATGAAAAAAAGACCGAAAATCAAAATACGAAGGTGGGTCCGCGACGCGGAGGCATAATTAAATTTTGGTTTCGAAAAGGTCTTTCGAGGCAGAACACCTCGTGTCAGCTCCGCGACGCGAAGCAGAAATTTTCAAAATCTGGGACCAAGAGCGCGACGCGCGACCACCCTTCTTTATTTTCCAGCCCCAATTCACCCAAACTCAGTTCTTTTTCTTAAATTACTTTTAGATATAGATACCCAACAAAGGTACCTAAGAACCTAACTCGAAACGACTCTATAATGCGACATAACGAACTCAGAAACTTCCCAACTCAGGCAAATTCGAGAACAATATATGAATTCAAGACTAGGTATCAAGATCATCAATATTCATATGCTTTTAGGACGAATCCAAACTGAAATAAATATGCTTGGCACGTGGAGAACGATCCCAACGTTATGAGAGTCTCACATACCTGATCGAAGTAAATCCTTAGCGAAAACACCAATGTTCTTGATGAAATTGCCCTTTTCTTCTTCCTCTTTTCTCTTCTCCTTAAATACTGCCTTTTTATTTTTATAGTTAGGCTTTAGTTGAGTTGTATAGCAAAATGGAAATTGAAATCTTATGCACAAAGCTCATTAAGCTATTTTTACCTACTCCTCACCTTCAGCGTTATAACCTCTCTTTCTTCGACCAAATATCTGAGAAAGAACACGTCCCGATTGTTCTTTTCTATGATAATAATAATTTCATCAACAACTCCACTATCGATGAGCGAATTTAACAATCTCTTTCGAAGATATTAACTTATGTTTATCCAGCTGCAGGAAGGTATGATAAAGATGAATGTTCGATTCTTTGTCTTGATCAAGGTGTTTCCTACACTAAGGCCAAGGTCAATTGTAAGCTTGATAATTTTCTAGAGAAAACACGCAAGGACCTTAGTCTTGCATCTTTATTTTGGCCACATGTAAACAAAAATATAGATAAAACTAATTTAATGGTTTCACCAATTGTAACGGCACAAGTAACCGTGTTTGAATGTAGTGGCCTAGTAGTCTCATTAAATGGTTCACACCCTGCAATTGATGGTTTCTCAGATTTTAAATTTGTTTTTTAGTGTGCAAAATGGAAATTCCTGTTGAAAAAATTAATTTTCTAAGCTTCAATTTGGGTAATATTTTCTGTAACATCCGACAATTTAAAACGAATATGAAGAAGCTTGTTATTGGAAATAGTCATTTTTCTTGAAAGAATTAAAAATATGGAAATTTGGCCAAGTATGGGAAAGAGTGAGTTTTTAGCCAACTTTGAGCAGTCATAACTCCTAGCTCGGGAGGAGTCAGGAGTAGTTCCGGTTATGTTTGCGAAGCTTGTGGAATGATCTTTCCAATGCCACTGATTTTACTCTATTCCGAGTTCGTATGAGTGAGTTATGGCCGTTGGAAGTTGGGCAGTTGGCAGGGATTGTTTTTGTCCGAAATTTTAAGGGCATTTTGTTCTTTTTCCCTAATTAATTCCTTGTGTTATTTTGTTGGGTTGGACTTATTTTGATCAGTTTACTTCCAGTTTTCAAAGAGTAAAAAGTTAGGGCTTGGAAGAGAAGAAGAAGAAGAAGAAGAAGAGAAAGGGAAGATCAAGCAAGGAAATTGTCGTGGTTTCGTCGGGGGTGATCCCTACCAAGGTATGTGAGTTATTAGTAATGAGTTGATCCTTTCCCCCCACACACCAACTTATTTTAGTTTTGAGAAGAAGATTGGTCTTGTTGTGGAGTTGTTGGATTTTGTTGTTGATGTTGTTGTTGGAAATTTTAGTTGATTTAGTCCATGACTTGATTGGTATTTGGGCTGAAATCTATTGTATATTCAGGGATTTATGAGTCTAAAAGTTATAACCATAGGAAGTTGATTCACCAGAAATTTTCAGCAACTGGCAGTCGTTCCCATCTACGGTCATGACCTACGAACCGTAGCTCGATTGACGGTCCGTACTGGTCAACCGTCGATTGGGACAAAAGCTAGGACTTTTGGTGTGTCGATCTACGGACACGACCTACGGTCCGTAAGTGGACATACGGACCGTAAGTCCCGACCGTAGGTCAACACTTAGCCATTTTCTCGGACTAAGTTCTTGGGGGAAATTCTGTCATGAACGACGGACCTACAGTATGGACCGTAAGTCCATCTACGGTCCGTCGATGGCGTCCGTAAATGGCACTTGTGTCACCAGAAACCTGTAGTCTCAGCCAAGTTCCCCCATTCTTTCTCACTTTCTCATGCAAGTTCCTAGGTATTATACCTATGTTTCACGGTTGTTTCTGACACTCCAAAGTACGTCTAAACGTCAAGAACTCGTCCACAACGTGTGATCAAACCACCTTGAATTCATAATTCCAATTCAAGGGAAGTTACCTTCTAAGTCAAGTGAAGTTAGACGTCAAGTGAAAGAGTATAGAGTATCGAGTTAAGTTAAGAGTTTCAAGTTGAGTTCATTTCAAAAAGGGCTATTAGGGAACTAAGTATTCCCAAAGGAGTTTATAAATGTTCTTTTACATTTGAGTAAGAGGGGAATGTTTTCCAAAAGAGCCTTCGAGCTAAGTTTTGAGTAATTATCTCAACTAAAGAAAGTTTGTGTTTAAAGCATTTATGAGCCAAAGTATTTTTGGGAGTAGTTTTGAGCACCGAATTGGAGACACGAGTTCATGTTAACTCAACTCTTCATAAGAACCATGCGCCAATATGGGATTCTCGGGTCATACTTTTTAGATGATCACGAAAGTTAAGCTAGTGGATCCACTAAGTAAAGTTAGCTTCCTATATCACGGCAAGGTATAGGATGGTCTTTGGGCAACGCGAGGTAAAGCGTTGTATCATCACTAGGCTCATAGTGATGGTTGTCGGTTAAAGAACCTCCCACTAAAGTTATATTACTTTTATATAAGTAAAGTTGCTTTTGTTATTGTTTTATCATTAACGAGTTGAGTTGTTTATACTGTTTTACAAGCCTTATATATATTGCATGTGTTTTATTGCTTTATATATATATTGAGTTCAGTTATTCATGAGTTGCATAGAGCCAAGGTAAGAGTTCCTTTCTACTCTTTTCAAGCTTAAGTGTTGGTTTAGCTTTCCAGTTCGCATACTCGTACATTCCATGTACTGATGCCAGTTGGCCTGCATCTTTTTACGATGCAGACGCAGGTACTCAGGATCAGCATCCAGCCCGCCGTTGATCCAGTCGAGCACTCTAGAGTCGGTGGTGAGCCTCCTTGCATTTTCCGGAGGACTCAAGTATTTGGTGTTCTGAGTTTTGTTTTATTAAGATGTTGCGGGGTCTGTCCCAATATCCATCTCAGTACTTTAGAGGCTTCATAGACAGTCAGTTAGCTAGTTTTGAGTCTCTCTTCTATATATATATATATATATATATATATATATATATATATATATATATATATATATATATATAATATTCTATTTTGAGACTTGAGTTGCCCTTTGTGGCCAGATTTCATCAGTTGGTTATGTTCTAACCTTTTATTTCTTTGAGTTAAGTTTCCGCTGAGTTAAGAAAGTCAGGCCAAGGGTTCGCTTGGGGCCAGCAATGGTCTCCGAGTGCCGGTCCCGCCCAGGGTGTAGGCTCGGGGCGTGACATTTTCCCAACAAGAGATATATCGAGACTTTTCAAGTCAACCTACACTCCAATTATACACCAAGATATTATTGTTAAGAAATTCGTTGTTCGTGAGGCTACTATGTCAAGGCTTAGAAAAAAATGCATTGATGAATCATGTGGAGCTTTGACTTTACAGCACTACTTTGGAGGGCTTTCATCGGTGTTTCAGCAATCATAAATGGGTATGTCATGCCTTCTCTAATGGACTTTCCTTTGAATTTGTGTTTTAAATCTTCTTTACCTCAAGTGAACAACTCTATGGGAAATTTTAGAATCGATGTTCCAATAAAATTCATACCAGGGGAAACTAAAATGAAATTGCATCACTTCATAATATTAATCAGGGATACTGTGTCTTATGAATGGTGAGTGTTGGAGAGATTTGTTCTATGTTGTTATGAAAAACAAAAGAAAAAGAAAGAATTTAAAATACGTGTATTTATGAAAAGAATATTAAAAATAAAATTTTAGTATTTTTTTTTTGTGCTCACTCTCTCAAAGTGGGTGAAATACACTTACTTTGCCACACAATTATTTAGAAAGGTAATACTTCGAATTTTAAATATTTTAGGAGGTGATAAGGTTTTTGTGAAGTTGAAGCGTGTGTAGTTGAAAATTTGACTATTTTCTCCCACATAGAGCAACCAACCAAACAAGCTAATCATTGCATAGTAGAAGTCATTACGACTAAGTTGGTGTTTGAACATGTGCTATCAAATTATGATTTCAAATCAATATTTGGACTATGATTTGGGATGATGATTTCAAATTCCAAATCTCAAATAAGCAAGATTTGGGATCCCGAATTGTGATTCAATTTTATTAAATGAAAAACTTGATCCATAAATTTATATATTAAAAAAAAAAATCTAAACTATGTGCCAAGTTTAGGGGTGTTTTCAATACTTCTCTCAAAATTATATATATTTAAAAATTTGTAATCGCAAATATTTATTTATAAATGAAACATGGAGATGTGTGATTTATCAAAACGGCACCATAGGATATTTTGATGTTTTCTTTATAAATTATTATTTGCTCATTCGCTAAAATTGTATAAGAATAGAGGAAATTTAATTTGATGATTATCACAACTAGTTGGCGTTTTAATAGAATGAGAAAAAAACAACTAAAGAAATTCAAATTACATATCCAAACAAAACTTTTTATTTTCAAATTTTATTTAAAATTTAAAATTATGACTCAATATTGCACGTACAAACGATCCCTAAATAAAAAGTACAAACAAAACAAATACCAATATAACATAATGAAAAAATAAAATGATATCAAAGATTTGCATCGCGTATAAACATGAGAGCTTTGATGTCATCGTCACACTCAAATATCTGCGTATAGCTTTCCTTCAAGTCCAATTGAACACCAACTTCAGAATGAATGTCCGTATCATACAACCAAAACATTTGTACATCTTTCATACCAAAAAAAAGTAAGGCTGGCTTTCCCAAACCAAAATCAGTATCATGAAAAGGGAAGTTGCACAAACTTGAGCATAAAACTTTGTCAACTTCATCATTACCTCCCCATTCTGGTGAACTATCACTTTCATTATATATATTAACCAATGTTGACACTATTTCATCTGGTGAAGCTTTGTTACATGAAGCAACGACTTTATTCACAGTATCCCTGATTAATATTATGAAGTGATGCAATTTCATTTTAGTCTCCCCTGGTATGAATTTTATTGGAACATCGATTCTAAAATTTCCCATAGAGTTGTTCACTTGAGGTAAAGATGATTTAGAACGCAAATTCAAAGGAAAGTCCATTAGAGAAGGTCTGACATACCCATTTATGATTGCTGAAGCACCGATGAAAGCCCTCCAAAGGAGTGCTGTAATAATTTCAACCCTTGATGGCTGAAAAGTCAAAGCTCCACATGATTCATCAATGCATTTTTCTAAGTCTTGACATAGCAGCCTCACGAACAACAAATTTCTTAACAATAATATCTTGGTGTATAATTGAAGTGTAGGTTGACTTGAAAAGTCTCGATATATCTCTTATTGGGAAAATATTACCCAAATTGAAGCTTAGAAAATTAATTTTTTCAACAGGAGTTTCCATTTTACACACTTTTGCGCACTCAAAAAGAAATTTAAAATCTGAAAAACCATCCATTGCAGGGTGTGAACCACTTAATGAGACTGCTAGGCCACCACATTCAAACACGGTTACTTGTGCCGTTACAATTGGTGAAACCATTAAATTAGTTTTATCTATATTTTTGTTTACATGTGGCCAAAATAAAGATGCAAGATTAAGGTCCTTGCGTGTTTTCTCTAGGAAATGATCAAGCTTACAATTGACCTTGGCCTTAGTGTAGGAAACACCTTGATCAAGACAAAGAATCGAACATTCATCTTTATCGTACCTTCCTGCTGCTGGATAAACATGAGTTAATATCTTTGAAAGAGATTGTTCAAATCGCTCATCGATAGTGGAGATGTTGATGAAATTATTATTAGCATAGAAAAGAACAATCGGGACGTGTTCTTTCTCAGATATTTGGTCGAAGAAAGAGAGGTTGTAATGCTGAAGGTGAGAAGGAGTAGGTAAAAATGGCTTAATGAGTTTTGTGCATAAGATTTCAATTTCCATTTTGCTACACAACTCAACTAAGGCCTAACTATAAAAATAAAAAGGCAGCATTTAATAAAAGTTTAGAACCTTATATTGTCACTATCATAAATACTGGACAAATATTTATTTGAATTTGGAGGAGGTCACTGTCTCAAATAAGGTACAATTATATAGAAATAAAAACGTGTTATATATACTGGAGGGCTAGCACGGGTCCAACAATCCGTTTATGTCTTAAGTACTTGTTAATTTAATACGTTTTTTATAATGTCTTTAATTTTAATTTATTTATTATTTTTTTATTAATCTATTTTTGAAATAATGATAGATTCTCTATATTGGTAAGAATTAAGTTTAAATAATTAAAAGTATGTTAATTTTAAATTTTCTCATTTTTAACTTTAATAAGAAATTTTTATAGTCCCAAAGATATTAGGTTACAAGTAAGAATACAAGTTTTCAAAAGTTTTATCGTCATACAAATATATGATATTTTTAATATCATAATTTGTTATAAAATTTTGTGTAAAGTTAGACTATGTTAAATAAAATAGAGGTAAAAAACTTAACCTCATTGAGTGTTTAATTATATTAAAGTATATTAATTACCATGAGTATGTGATTTAATGATACGTCCATTTTTAGTTATCATGTTGTGTTTTTCGAAAGTTAATTTGACTAATTTCAAAGTTAAATTAGATTACATTAATTCGATAATTTAAACAAAAAAAATTAGATATTCAAAAACTATACGAAAAGCAATATATATTTGGATATGAAATCTTTAAGTTTTTTCAATCAAAATAAAATTTACATAACTGAAAACTACATAAAAATGTCGCAATAATTGATAATTCAAGTTATTTAAAAATATATATATGAAATAATTACAGTAAATAAAGAGTCCATTTGAATTAGCTTGAAAAAAAATAGCTTTTAAGTTGAAAAAAAAAGAGTCAAACTTAAATGACTTTTTAGTCAAAAAATAAAAGTAGACAAAGTCCTACTTCTGGTTTTTAACTTATTTTAAGTCATTTTTTAAAACTTATTTTAAGTTATTTTTAAGAGCCCGTTTGGTTAAGTTGAAAAAGCAGTTTTAATTCAAAAAATAAAATAAAAAATCAAACTTTAAATGACTTTTAAGTCAAAAATAAGTAGGGAATGTCCTACTTTTGATTTTAAACTTATTTTAAGTCATTTTTTAAATTTATTTTAAGTTATTTTTAAGAGCCCGTTTGGATAAGCTGAAAAAAGTAGTTTTTAAGTTTAAAAAAAATAATCAAACTTTAAATGACTTTTAAGTCAAAAAATAAACAACAGAGGAGGTCCTACTTTTGGTTTTTAACTTATTTTAAGGTAGTTTTAGCTTTGTCAAACACTCTCAAAAAACTAAAAATGACTTATAAGTAGGTTTGACAAACTTTTTAGCCCATCCAAACATGCTCTAACTTTGTCAAACAGCCTGAAAAGCTAAAAGTAACTTAAAAGTAGATTTAACCAACTTTTAAGTTAATTCAAACAGATTAAAAGACTTGTTTGAATAAATGAATTACCTTTAGTAAAGCTATACAAATTTATTCATTTATTTTTGTCCACAAGAATTTTCCTTGAACTTCTTTTTTCCAAATTGAAATAAATACTAAGAAGCAATAAATAAATAAAATTTTCACTAAACTAATCAATTGTAATTGAAGAGTAGTTTATTTAAATAAATTTAATTTATACTAACGTAAATTATATTCACATTTATTAATGACTATTGATGATGGGTCTCTTATATCATCATGCAACTATTCAGAGAAATTGATAAAAAAAAAATTACTACTATCAACTAATAAAATGACTAAAATGCCATCGCCAAATAAAATAAGGTCAATAAGCTAACATGATGATACCAAACTTTCACTCATGTTTTTATAATAGTAGAAAACAAAAATAAATATTACCAGAGAACCTCATATAAATAAAAAGGCAGCAAGTAGTAAAACTAAATTAGAACCTTTAAATTGTCTCTATCATACATACCAGACAATTATTAAATGGAGGGGTTCACTGAAACACAATCTAGTCGAGGATAGTAATTGGGCGGGGCGGAGCGAAGCAGGCTATAATGTATGTGGCGCAGGGTGTATTAGTGCTTTTGTAAGTGTGGGGTAGGGTTGGGTAGGCTTAAATATAATTTTTCATAGACGTATATTCTCATATTTATATAGTAAATTGCTCATCTGCTCTTGTGAATGTAGATCGATTGACCGAATTACGTTAAATTTTTGTGTCTTTTGGTATATTTCTCGTTTGTCTTCTTACATCAAAAACTTGTTACATCCATACGCACACACAAATGTACGTGATCGTGCAAGTAATAAAGTAGCCATTTTTAAGAGCCGGTTATCGTACCCACAGAGACTCGAGATTAGATGATATTTGATTTTTCCAATAACTTTAATTTGAATTTTCGAAAAGGTTGATGAATGATTCTAAATTATCTATTATTCAAAGTAAACTAAACTAACTAATATGATTCAATTTCAAGTTGGAGTTAAAAAAAATGACTTGGAAAATTCTAGGACAAGAGTCTTCTTTGAATTTCTACATAATATATCCTTTTGTGGACTTCAATTAGTTATCAAATCACTGATTTACAGAGTTAAATGTATGATCATGGTCTTCCGACCTCTAATCGTCTACCTCAATTGTAATTCCACCATACAACCAAATGATTTCAAATTTCTATTTACTAACAAATTCAAATTGTTTCCGAGTCCTAGCTAGATCCTATATCCAATACTACAACTTTTATTGCCTAGATCAGAGAATTGTTCTACTGATGTATGTGTAAAAGGTGGTTGTTGCTTATATTCTGATTTCTGAGGGTGTAAAACGGTGGTCTATCATGCCATGGCAATAGGCATTTACCAAAGATATCAAGAAGTGTAATTGAACCCAACAATAACTAATTTCCTTTACTTTTTATAGTCACAAGAATATCAATGATTTTATCTGAGCTGTCAGGAATTAAGACACTTAATATCTCACACTCAATATTGCATGTCCAAACGATCGCTTAATAAAAAGTATAAACAAAACAAGTACCAATAACATACTGAAAAAGTAGAATGATATCAAAGATTTGCATCGGTATAAACATGACAGCTTTGATGTCATTGTCACGATCAAATAATTGTGCATGTAGCTTTCCTTCAAGTCCATTTGCACACTAACTTCAAAATAATGAATATCCATATCATGCAACCAAAACATTTGTACATGTTTCATACCAAAAAATAGTAAGGTTGGTTTTCCCAAACCAAAATCAATATCATGGAAAGGGAATTTGCACAATCTTGGACATAAAACTTTGTCAACTTCATCATTACCTCCCCACTCTGGTGCGTTGAAGCTTTCATTATATATATTAACTAACGTTGACACTATTTCATCTGGTGAAGCTTTGGTACATGAAGCAACAATTTTATTCACAGTATCCCTGATTAATATTATAAAGTTGTGTAATTCCATCTTGGTCTCTCCTAGTATGAATTTTATCGGAACACCTATTCTAAAATTCCCCATAGAATTTTGCACTTGAGGGTAAAGATGTTTTAGCACGCAAATTCAATGTGAAGCTTTATATTATGATGTAATCTATTGGTTAGGGGTATGGTCCATGTCCCCCCAACATATGTAGCTTTTTGAATTAATCACATGGTAGGGTCAAGCCCTAACCCCACATCAAAGGAATGACAAGCCGGGGTGATTACTTATTAAAAAAAAAAATTAGAACCTTTACATCCTCAATATCATAAATACTGGACAAATATTTATTGGAGGAGGTCACTGTCTCATAATGCATTAATTGACTGAGAAACAATTCAATTAGAGACGACAATGGGCGGGTCAGGGCGGGAATAGGGGCGGGGCGAGTTATAGTGTATGTGGGGCGAGGTGGGTTAGAGCTTTTGTAGATGCGGAGTGGGGAGGGTTTAAATATAATTTTTCAAAATTTACGTAAGACGGAGTGGGTTACGTAACATGTTAATTTAGCGGTTAACCGTAAACAAAATTAATTTAAGTTAAAAACTTGTTGCGCCTATTATTTAAAATGCTAGGCTGGATTATTTTGTTACTTTGTGCATGATTGGTCCTCGGTCGGCCACCCACCTTACACCTAAAATTAATTAAATTTTTAAATGTTGAGACTATTCATTGAATTATTCAGTATGTTGTGAATAGTCATCTCAATGGTTGGTGAAAACTATAATTGATCCTGTGGAGTGAGATTTAGATTTAGATATTCTAAACAATTGTATTAAGTCTACGTAAACGTACTTTTAAATCCATAATTATACGTGAATCGTAAACGTACTTTTGTCGATTATTTTTCACACAATAATGTACAGAAACTTTTAAAAAAAAATTGATGTTCATTCATTATTTTTTAAATAAAAAGATATGACGTTGATTTTTAAAATGAAAAACATAAATAAAAATGAAGAAACTTGTCATTAAAAATTCAACATAAAATTTTCTTGGCGTGAAAGGGTAGTTTTAGAACGTCCATTTGAAGATGTGTTGTGAAATAGGAGCTTGAAACTTAAATTCGGAGTTTCTGTCTCCGTGCAAGCCGCTGGGGCAGGGTTATTTCTATCAGGGCGGGGCCGCTGTGGCGCGATGGGTCTCGCTATGGCGGGACTATCGCGACTTAAATCGCGAAAAATCCCAAAATCGTTATTTTCTGCAAAACTTCGTTCTTAAGAGCTAAGGGATGACCCAGGGCAGTTTCTTATCAGATTCCCACAAATTCTAGCGCTAAAGTTAAGTTAATTACTCCTCTAATCCGCTTTTCGATTCATAGAACTTTGAATCTTGGGTAATTATCGCTGGGGGAGGGTTTTGGCCTGAAGTTAATGGTGGGGAAAAGTCCTTGCTGAACATTAGGATCATGGGTTTGGCCTTGGGTTGATATTTTGATATAATCCGAGTAAATTAGGCCTTGTTTATTGATTTTTGCGTTAATTACTTGTTTATTGATCTTTACGTTAATTACTTGTTTATAGACAAAAAACAAGCTAAAAGACTCCGAAAAGGGAAGACTCACGTGTCTTAGGAGTATTCAGGCTTGATTTTGAGGTAGGTGATAGTTCGATTTCCTATTGTGTGATATATGCCTGTTAATTGCTTCATTGTATGCGTGCATGTATGTGAATAGGGAATGTGAATCAAATCTAATGAAATGATTTTGTGTGAACAATTACATGCCATGTACCTATTACTTGATTGTATGAATATGAGTACTATTCATTATGGGTGTGATTCTGACTGTGATTATACTGAATGGATCAGATTTCACATTCCAACACATATATTGGATTGAGAGTCACGTTCCGACACATATATTGGATTGGGTATCACGTTCTGACACATGTATATTGGATTGGGTGTCACGTTCTGACACAGTAACAGTTTGGGTGTGGATTCCATGAGAGGACCACTTGTGATTACTACGTTCATATCTACCTGTCATTGATATTGGGAAATTATTTGTTGCTCCTAAATGATAACTGAATTATGTGTTCCGTATATGTGTGTTTACCATGTTATAATTTCTTGCGTATATTTCGCTTATAGGAGTACGTAACTGCGTGATTCTATCAGTACACCGTGGCTTCATGTATTGATGCTACACTTGCTCTTTCTTTGTTGAGTACAGTCTTTAGGCGGCTATTGACAGAACTCAATTAGGATATCTTTGACCTAGACCGAATTCAAGGGTAAGTCAGTTCTTTCAGGCTGCCATGGATCCATCGTTAGTTTAGTCCATTCTTTTCGGATTTGGACTATATATTTAGACTTTTACTTATGTTTAGTTTCCGGGGTTGCGCCCCCTCTTTCTTAGACTTGTTGATTGGTAGAGTTTTGGTACAATGAGTTTTAGTTTTAGGGGTTGAATTTCCGCGATAGTTGGTTATTATTTTTACACATGCATGCACATGGACAAATCAAAGAAAAGGCAACCACCGGAATGACGACTATGAATAGCTGCTTTGACATTCCTAGTCAATTTTTGTAGGTGCAGAGTAGGGCAGATTTAAATATAATTTTTCAAAATTTACGTAAGACGGAGTGGGTTACAGGTTTGGATTAATGCTAGTCTAACATGTTAATTTGGCGGTTAACCGTTAACAAAATTAATTTAAGTTAAAAACTTGTTGCGCCTATTATTTAAAATGCTAGGCTGGATTATTTTGTTACTTTGTGCATGATTGGTCCTCGGTTACTTTGTGCATGATTGGTCCTCGGTCGGCCACCCACCTTACACATAAAATTAACTAGATTCTTATGGCCCGTGATACGGGCCCAATATAATCAATTATTAATCATTATTTGACAAATATTAAAAGGTATTTAAAGCATTCTGATCAACATTAATTAATATTGATCCTGATAAAAAATTTAGTATTAAAAAATATCAAAAAATAACCATCAAAGAATATATTGCATTGAATGGTGTTTTTCCTTCCTTAATTAAATATCTTAATTTTGAGTTTTGGATATGAAATTTTTTTTTAAACTATTTATTTAAAAATTTAGTTAGTTTCTTAGTTTACTTTAATTTCATTTAATTTATCTATCCATTTTATTTATTAATTTTTATTTTTATGCTCCCTAATTAAAATATTTTTATTTTTTAATACATTTTAAATCATGTTTGTTTCTTTTTATATTTATTTTAGTGCAAAAAGTAAAGGTGTTAATGAAATATAAATTGATTTAATAAATGGGTCCCACCATTTTTAGATAGCACGGCTACTTATGATATTTTTTATGTTTTTCATGATAGAAAGTACACGTGGCCATCATAATAATAGAACTTGGTTGGGTATTTGGGAAATTCAATAATTTTGAAGCAGAAAGTACAATTGTTTTAAGCTGATAATTTTGGTAAAATGACAAAAGTGTCCTTGGTCGTCCTCCTCATCACATTTCACATTTCTATATAATAGAAATATATATATACACACAATATTGTAGTCAGGACCATCTCCAGAATTAACATGATTTGTTGGTTTAACCATGTCTCAATTTTCCTGCAGAATATTTTAAAACATATAAATTTTTCATTCTTTTGATTATCACTCTTTATTGTCTAAAAATACTTGAAAACGTTAAGCATTTTTATGTTTATATAATGTATGTATTTTGCAGTTTTCCAATTCTTATGTCCATCCTCATCTATTGAACATAATTTCCTTTCTTAAAGCTAAAGATTTCACTTCAGTTTTTGTACAATGTCTCATCCCAAATGTTAGGTTCATTTGTGTGCCAACATGCTTTCAAGAAGTACAAGAACTCTAATGCTGCTCCATTTGAAAATGCATTATTTTTTGTTATGGAAGTATTACCTCAGATCTATTCATTATATTGAAGAATGAAGAAAGTCTCACATTAACCATTAATGAGATTCTCTTGAACAATTCTTCCTTCGAGCTAGCTTTTGAGGTGTAAGTTAAGCTCAAAACCTAATTTTATATGGTATCAAAGCAGGGCTCTTGTTGATGTTGGGCCCCATATTAAATATTGGACGTGAGATGGGAGTTTGAAGAGTCCCACATCGAATAGAAAAAGAGATGAGTGGTCTCCTTATATGGAATTGTGCGAATTGTGCTATCTCCCTCAAGAGCTAGCTTTTGGAGTTGAGTTAGACCCAAAATCCATTTCTCAAAACAATATTCAAAGCATTAAGAGTAAGAAAGCTATATAAACTATTTGATTACTTCATATATTGCAAGTCATACTTTCAAATAGAGGTCTAATAATGACAAGCATGGTTCCTGGGATACTATCACAGTAATCACATCGACATATCTATGAACTGATCAATATCTAAAAAGAGATATATATCATAGAGTATGTACCAGACATGAGAAAAAGAAAAGTTTTCAGGTTTATTTTTATCTTGGAAATTTCAAATTTTATCATTGAAAGCTTGTCAAAGCTAGGATCCAATAAATGGCGAAGAAACCTCACGAGATTAAGGAACATAAATTCTAATGCCACAACATGAAACTAAAAAGTGGAGAAATTTCTCTCTAATATACACATATGTACTTCGAATGAATCGAAGTGGCATATCATGATGAAATTTGATTTTGTAAACATAAGCCTAGAATATATCTTTTTACAACATTACAAATCATATATTTCAATGATACGAAACTTCAAGTAATCAAGTCAGTTGAGCATGTCATAAACAATGATCGATACATAATACATGTATTTCTTTGTCTTACGAGATAATAGAGATTAGCAAATCGATGATTGCAAGAGACCGAACCTATTAATTAAAACAAAGAACAAGAATTTTGATACAAATTTCCTATCACTTTCTCCAGTACTAATGTCACTCCTGCAAAATCCGTCAGAAATTCAATACCACTTAATGTTCTATTCCTTTCCTGCGAAGAGGTATAAGTCCCCATATCAATAATTATTAATTGAGTTTTATATTAAATTTTCTATATTTTATCGTACTCAATTCTGAATCTGATTAGAGCAATGAAGGCGGTAGAACTGACCGACACAAAAGACAAAAGAAAAAACTCTTCAAGAAAAACAAATGAAATCAAATAGCAAAGACGAGATACTCACCTCAATTGTTTAACACTGCATGGGAAGACCAATGATTGGAGAAATTTCAAAGATAGAAGCTATGTCATCGGAAGAAACAGAAATAGCTCATGTAAATGCCTCTAGGAGCAAGTGTGTGAAGGCAGACAAATTACCCTAGAGAAGTTGAATAAATGACATGAAACAGAGATGTCGAACATGGATCTTACCTCATATTTCCGCATATTGCAACAATATAGAAAAATTGACCCTTCCATTGACGACTGCGTTAGGAATTACAGAGAGAGATAGCAGTGAACTTCAATTCTGGTGTCCATATTTGAAGTGCGCTACAACATCAATGCTTTAATATAATCAAATTAATGCCAAGACTAAGAGACATCTCATAAGTCGTTAGTAATAAAATCATTTAAGATATATGCTAGCAGCCTAATCTAGGATTGAGGAGCAATTGAGGTTGTTGTTGTTGCAGATGTCCAAAGAATTCACCCGATCAGAGCAACAAAGTTGTTTTTAAATATTAATATCAATAAAATCAGTAGATATAAGAATCATATCCTAAAACAATAAAAAGGTAAAAAGAAAATAATCTTTTTACCTCACCTTTCTCTTAATGTCCTTGAAATAAAACAAATACCATAATAAGTGTGCCCATTAAAAGACTTTAATCCAGCCTTTCTCATCCTTAATTCTCCATGTTGAATTAGACGTGTTCACATGTTGATATGAAAATTAGATTAAGCTTTAAATGGAGATATTAAAGTCACAAACTCTCTCGATATATATAGCTGATTAAGAAACAAAGCCTTCACCACAAACATATCCTATCTTTTGTAGGAAATTGTCACGACCGCCCCAGAACAACATGTAGATGTGTATATGTAGTATTAAATATCTTGGAACACTATATGGTCAAGTCTCGTCATTAAGTAGTTAGATATCATGCCGCATATCAATTTTGCCAATTTTATATGATGGACTTTCTACACACCAATGCAGTTGAGGCTCTATTATTATCTATATATACAATCATAAGAAAAGTAAAAGAGAAGAATTAGGGTAAGCAAAGTGTACATCAGTAGACCATATTTATGAATTAGTTACACTTGCACACAATACTAACAAATGAAGCAACCTCTAATTTTTTACCCATCAATAACAAAAACAGCTAAGGCTTTTATAGGGGATTGTAAAACAGAAATGAATTTAAACTATTCCAAAACATTTATATGTATATGTATAACAGCTGAAGACAATTTTGTAATAAAACAATATAGATTTCATTACCTATCAACATATATACTGATAGCAACTAAGGCTGCTATAAAACTTGTAGCTAATCCAATATCATGAGAGAACCAAACATATTGAGATTGCTTGTCATTTATAAGGGAAAAGATCACACAAGGTCTAGTGTCTAAAAAGTACATTTTTACACAAGATCAACCAGCTCATCTACTCACTAAAGGGTTCACAAAAATGAAAGTTCAACACCTCAGTTTCAAGCTAGGAGTGTTCAATATCTTCTCACTTCCTAGCATGAGGGGAAGTGTTGAGAAGTATAAGACCAATGATAAGAGAAGAATTGAAATCACGAGGAAGAGGAACAATAAAGAAAGCAGAAAATAACCAACCTGTGAAGAAGGTTAATGAACTAAATGGCATCAAGACTTGTCCACATTACTGTCGTCCTCCGTTGTGAACTCTTTCCTTTTTTGAAGAAGGTCGACACTATCAAATACAACATCTAGCATGTTCTTGTTGGAACTAAACTCAAGTGGGTCTGTCACACACTCCTCACAAAAAACCTCTAACATCTCTGTCAACTATCTCCTCTTCTCTCGCATCAATGCGCCAAAATTTCTTCCAATTTATCAATACAGGAATAGAGACATCTATACAACACATATATCTACACCCATAAATATTAAGCTAGAACTTCAAAAATCCAACCAACACTCACCGGAGTAAGCCTGGATCTTGGAGAATGAAAGAGGGCCAGATGATATGACCGCAGAAGAACAGAAAAAGATAGATATTTTATGCTGTTTTGGGCACCAAAAAATTATTCATAATCCTCTAAAAAGTGAATCAGAGAGAAAAGGGTTCAATTTTTTTTTGAATAAACTATCTTTATCTATGCTTTTTAATTATTATTTTTCTTTCGGTTGCTGATAAGCTGAGGTTGAAGAGACTATCAACTAATTGTTTTCTTATTCGAATAGCTATCTGTAAGGAAATGATTCCAAGGAAGTTGGATTACCACGTTAAATTTAAGTATTTACATCAGTATTTTATTCATGTTATTCACATAAAAGTCCACCATTTTCAGTTATCCATTCAATCTATGATTACAAAAGTTACAAATTAGAAGTGTAACAGCTATCAAGTTGCTCTAAAATTGATAATTTAAGCATTCTTCTCAAATGTACATGTTGTAGTATCTAGATATAACAAAATCAGAAAATAAAGACAAATATGATTTAGAACTTTCTAGGTCTACATATTTTAATAACATGTCTTATATAGATTCTACATCATCTAATTAATTATTAATCAACTTTTTTGATGAATAAAATAAATTTAGGGTTTCGACATCAAAAATTGATTTATTTGATATCTGGAGAAATTTTGAAATGATTAAGTTAATTTCAAGCTATTACAATGTTTCTTCTGTATGCTTTAGCTCTAACTCAAGCAGTGTACCTATACAAATATGTTATTTCTGCCATATCAAACTCTTATACACTGGAATGGACAACAAGGGAAAAAGAAAGAAAAACTGAAAAGCCATAGACAATAGTTCACAGTATATCGAAAAATTACATATTGACGCACAGTAGTGTAATCCATTTTGTTTGTCTAATCTGCAGTTTCCACCAACAAAGCAGCTCCTCTTTCATTAAAAAGGGAAGAAATAGTAGATGTAAATTTCAATAGTGCAACTGCATAAAGTATTGCTCAATTTAAATATAGTTACTCTATTAAAAAGGATTTGGAGGTATCACTCAAGTAAATAATTAACTCCCTCATCTAACAAAGAAATCAAGAAGTTAGATACTTACATATCAATAAGCAGTGATAAACTGACAAGTGACAAATCAATTACTTTTAATTGCTAGAAAATGGTTTATTCAGTTATGAAACTTTTAAAAACCTCAAACATACACATGATAAGCTCAACGATATAAAAAGAAAAAGCTTGAATCCCAACTTATTATAATAGCATATGAAGAGACCATGATACGTGTCTACAAAAACTTACACATTTTTGTAACTTGAGATGAAGTTTTAAAAGCCAATATCTTACATGCATATTTGAGTTGCTTGATTCCAAGGACAACTCAAGATCCTCTTGTTGTCTTCTAACACACAAGGACCAATGAATTTTTTTTGATAAATATTACAGATAAACTCTTCCAAAAAAAAAAGAAAAAGAAGTAATAAAAGAATCTACCATAGAGACATTCAAAAGAAACAATATAATAAAAGAAAGTAGTTGTAAGTAAATGATGACTGATAGAAGGCTTGAAGAAGCTATTAATTTTCAATTGCATTCTTCAATTTCTCTGGTTCAAGAAAAAGAGATAATGAAAATTGAACGGAAGAAAATTAATGTGGCAAAACATCAAAGAAAGCGTTAAGGAAGAACAATAACAATAGAAGACGTGAATTTAACCAATAAAATTGGAAATTCTGAACATCACCCGAAGAAGATTAGGGAAACATTGAGAGAAAAAGCTAATTTGATTTTGCAGTACCAGATGAAAAATCAAAGAGAACATAGAAGAGAGTTGGGTAGTACAATAACCACAGTAGCTATGAATTTAAGTTTAGAAATTGAAAATTTTAATCTTGATTAGGGAAACTATTGAGGCAAAAGGTGACCTAAGAATGCTCTATTCTTGGAATTTAAGTTTATGGCAAATATATGAAGATGAAATTAATGAGTAGACCTTGAATTTAAGTTTGGATGAAAGAAAATTCTGGACACTTGGAAGGAGTCTTCTAGAAATTCTCCATTGTTGGGGAAAAAGAAATGAAACGATGGAGTTTTCTGGAAAGGCTGAGGAAAAGCTAATTATTTCTTTTATCTTTGAGAAAATTGACAGATTTGCCCTTGGTCATTCATTTATGGCGTTTCTATATAATAGAAATTAAATTTTTAAATATTGAGACTATTTATTGTAATAGTAAAGTTCCAACATTGTTTTACATATGATTTAGTTATTTTATTATGACATAGAATAGTTTAATGGTTTTATCGTTATTGTAGGCAAGAGTTAATTATTTAAATGTGAGTAATATTTTTACTCTTATGTATAACACTAGATATTGGGTGCCCGCGCTAGCGCGGGCTTTGCGTATATTTTTTTTGTCTCAATTTATGTAACACAAATGAAATTTGAAGAGTCAACTAAATTTTTTGTATGTGTTTTTTTTAAAAAATATTTTAAATTGTTAATTTATAGTGAGTTATAGTACCTTTTATGACATTTTCAAATAATATATATTACTCCTTCGTTCCATTTTACGCGACACAAGTGATTTTAGGAAAGTCGACTAAATTTCTTCCATGATTCTCACATATTTTTAGTTGTTATTTTACTCTGATTCCTAGTACTTTTTACGTTAATTTCAAACAAGATATGTTACTTTTTTTGTTTCGATATGGAATTAGAGAGTCAATCAAATTTTCTATATGGTTTTTAACTTCCTTTTTTTTTTTTAAATATCTTAAATTGTTACTTTGTGATTTTAAGCTCTTTTTTTGGTAATAAATGCAATTGTCAAATATATAACAAATAAAAAAGAAGAAGAAAAAAAAAAAAAGTACTAAAGTTTTCAAATAATTATATTTCTATATTAAAATGTTCAAATCTTTAAAACTCCACATATACGCACAAATTAATATAAGGAAGACAAAAGAATTTTTTAAAATATATTTGTGGAAGCTCTTTCTAACAATTGCATATATATATATATATATATATATATATATATATATATATATATATTTCATTTTTAAAATATGATTCCCTCTGTTTCGATTTATATGAACTTGTTTTTTATTTCATTTTAAAAAGATAATAACCTTTAAATTTTAATTTTTTTTGTATAGCATATTTAAGATCACAAAATTAAAAAATATTTTAATATATTTGATATATACCACAAAATTTAAATGTACATATAAATTTTAATTTTAATTGATTTCCACCAAATATTATACTTGATATATAATTATTAAGAGCTAAATGTAATTATAATTTATTTACTTTCATGTAAAAGAGATGTATCAATTCTGAACATATCCACTTGCTTAAGAGAAGAGTGAGACTCTAATTAATGGGGAGAGAGATTTTAAAAATTTAAATTTACAGAAAGAATAGATTAATTTGGAATTTCTTATGCAAATTATGTGGGTTATTAATATTTGTATTGGTTGAGAGAGAGATTTTTTAAGTTCCTAATTATTGTAATTTATAGTATTTTTTATGTATATTTGAGGTTATTAGTTTGTTGTGATTTATAGTACTTTTTGCGCATCATTTTTAAATAATATATATTATTCATGTTCTAATTCACGTGAATAATCATAAATATTTTCAGTTGTTAATTTATTGTGAATTCTAGAACTTTTGACGTCATTTTCAAATAATATATGATACTTCTTTTATTTTAATTAGCCAACCAAATTTCTAATATGATTTAAAAATATTTTCAGTTGCTAATTATTGTAATGTATAGTATTTCTTATGTAATTTTTAATAATACATTTTATTCTATTTATTTAAATTCATGTGACAATGATAGAATTTTAAGAATCAACTAAATCTTTTTAGAAAATTTAATTTCTTTCTACTATATTTTGTAGCTAAAATATAATAAATGAAGTAATTAAATTTCAAAATGTTAAATTTTCAAGGAAGAAATAAAGTGGGAAAAAATAAAAAAGAAACTGTGAGGAACAAATAAAGAAGAAAATGAGAATTGTTAATGGGCAATTGGATAACAAAAAGAAAAATTGAAAAACGTGAAATAGACAGAAACAAGGGCCCACATTTTTCGACTTGAGGTAAAGCCAAAGGAAAAGATGGGCGGACTTTTAAGTTGACCTACGTGGCGGTTTTTCATTGGACTTTTAAGTTGACCTACGTGGCGGTTTTTTCATTGTTTTCGTCGGATTGAGGAACTCTCACTTATTTAGAATGAGATATTAAATTATTTTTTTTTGTTTTTCTACCCGGTGTCCGGAGCTCACATTGGAACTCCGACTAAATCTAGATCGCGTTCTGCAAGGCCCATTCGAGGGTGGCGCTCCCAACAAGATTTTCTCCATACCCAAGACTCGAACCCGAAACATCTAGTTAAGGGTGAAGCACTCTCACAAGTAACTATACGTTAAATTTATCCATCTACCTCAACATTTTAACGTGAGAGTATTGATTTATTCAGTATGTTGTGTATAATCTCTCGTCATCTCAATGGTAGGTGAAAAAACTATAATTGATCCTGTGGAGTGAGATTTAGATTTAGATATTCTAAACAATTATTAAGTTTACGTGAACCGTAAATGTACTTTTAAATCCATAATTATATGTGAACCGTAAACGTATTTTTAATTCCATAATTATACGTGAACCGTAAAAGTACTTTTGTCGATTATTTTTCACACAATAATGTACATAAATTTTTTAAAAAATTGATGTTCATTCATTTTATTTTTTTTAAAAGATATGACGCTGATTTTTAAAATGAAAAAGCGGAAATGAAAAACATAAATAAAAATGAAGAAACTTGTCATTAAAAATTTCTTCATAAAAAGTGTGTTGATTTTCTTTATAAAACAATTGATTAAATTAAACAATACCATATTTTTTTTCATAACTAATCTATTTGGACTAACTCAAATACCAACTTTCTAATTTTTCATTCAACTAAATACGAGTAAAAAAAACTCATGTTCATTGCTAATTAATAACACTATAAAAAAATATTAAAACTTGATAGACTTCGTTGGGTTGTCATAGATTTTCTTAAGAAAGAAAATCAACGCACTTTCATCGGTTATTTTTCACGCAAAAATACAGGGAAACTCTCAAAAAGAAATTGTTACTTTTTAAAAAAATCAATGATCATCAAGCTTCAACTTTCAAGATTATTTTTGAATTTTTTTCATCTTTTATTTTTAATTTGTTTGTTGATATTTTTTTTCAAAATCAGATTTTATAGAATAAGTAGTGAATAAAGAAAGTAGTTAATTAATGAATGAAGTACTCTCCCAATGAAAAATTAATTACTTGTAGATTTCCTAGGTTAGTCAAAGTAAATACATTTTCAAGATTAATTAATTAATCTATCAAGGATATAATGGGCAAAAAATGGTAATTTATGCATAAATTTTATAAAATGACATATATTGTGGTCCAACTATTTTTAAAAAGGGGCGACATATAATATGGGACGGAAGGAGTAAGAAGTGAAGGTACACTACTCTTACACTTTCTTGACAAATCTTTCTTTGCAAAATAGAAACGCCATCAAAAGAACGACCAAGGGTAAATCTGTCATTTTGCTCAAAGACAAAAGAAAGAAGGGATTAATTTCTCTCCACTGACAGTGGAGAACAAAATTACACTGTGGGTTTATTTTTAGAAATATTTATTTCCTTTAATATGTTCACATATTATTAATATTTAAATAAAAATAATAAAAATAGTATTATATGGTAACTTAAACTCTAAATTAATTATAGGAGTTTGTTTAGGATTCTTATTTGGTTGTCAAAAATAAGAAGGATTCTTTCACCATTTTCTTGTCCTCGTTATTTTCACCTCGTTCTTCATCAACACCGTTGAAGCAATTTGAGACAATCATCAAATAACTGTTTACTCCTTTTTTTCCTTAAATAAAAATTAGACTAATTAATCTTATAAAATAATTATTCATATCTTATGAAGTGTTCTTTTCAACAATAAAAACTTTTAGGATTGATGTTTCTATTGCTTCAGACTATATTTTCTCTTTTTAGTTCATTCAATCAACAATACAAAAATTAATTTAAAGCAAACTTTGATTCATATACTATCATATGTACTCCAATTTATTTAAATAAAACTTAAAGTTGATAGTATCAAAAATATTTTAACATTCTTTCAAAAAAAAAAACTTGTTTTAAAAAATAAAAAATGTAAAGAAAAAGAGAAGCGGAAAAAACATAAATCTTTAAATGTAAAAATATAATAATTAAATTAAAAGAAATTAGTATTTCTAAAAAGGAACTAACAGTATAATTTTATTGTCTACGATCAGTGGTTAATTAGAGGTTAATCTCAAGAAAGAATCAGCTTTTTCTTGGCCTTTCTAGAACACTCGGTCGTTTCATTTCTTTGTTCCAACAATGGAGAATTTCGAGAAGACTCCTCCCAAGTGTCCATAATTTTCTTTCATCCAAACTTAAATTCAAGGCCTACTCATTAACTTCGTCTTCGCATCTGAACGTGCATTCTTAGGTCAGCTTTTGCCTCAATATTTTCCCTGATCTTCTTTTAGAAAAGATTAAATTTCCAATATCATAACTTAAAATTCATAGCTATTGTGGTTATTGTTCTACCCAACACTCTCTTCTATGTTCTCTTTGATTTTTCATACGGTACTGCAAAATTAGATTAGTTTTTTCTCTCAATATTTTCACAATCTTATTCTGGTAGCGTTCACAATTTCAATTTTATTGGTTAAATCATCTCTGCTACTGTTATTGTTCTGTATGCTACTGTTATTGTTTTGCCACATTAATTTTCTTCCTTTTGGTCTTCATTATTGCTTGTTCTCGAACAAGAGAAATTGAAAATTAATAGCTAAAAAAATTGTATTGTAATTGAGATTCAAAATTCGATAATAGGAGTAAAAAATGAATATTTGTGAAGAATGTGGTGTGAGCTTTCAAAGCCGGCTCATTTGAAATAGCATATGCGAAGTTATTCACTCGACATTATTGTTGTTGCATAAATTTTGTCTATCTCCATTTGTGATGTTATCACACACAAGTTACTTTTCTTAAAGTTTAGTTTTTGAGATTATTTTCGTCAAATTTATTTGTTGATTTTAATATAGATTATTATTTAAAAATAAGTTCAAAAGCGCTCCATGACAGAACATACTCTGTCAATAGTGTTTTGAAAAGTAATGTCAACTCCTTGAACATATCTACATTCTAGACTAGATACAACTGTGGAATCAAAGAAAAAATGATGTTATTGTTTGTTATATAGTTTTAAAAATAATCGTGGTGTCCGTGTCAGCTTGCTTTCATGCATCGTGACTAATTTCACGCGATACCTTTGATAGATGGTCTGAGATGAATAAGATGTTGATTGTATGGATGGTTTTGTTTGAATAGCAAGTATCATACTTTGTATTCTGCAATAGAAAAAAGATTACTGGGATTTTTAATGCATTAGTGGCAATTGAAAGTGAACTTGTTTGACGTTTTCACTTGTAATCGATGAAATAGTTAGTTACTGTGATTTATTGTTGTTTTAATGTAGGTGTTCAATGTACTCGATAAATTGGTTTCTCTTCCGACTCTCAAATGTTTGCTAGGATGGAGAATGGAGAGAGAATTGTATAATGTATGAAGAATGGTGTGACAATTGGAAGGCACATACAAATTTAGTCGGGGCATGAGGTTTTCACCCAACCCTCCTCAACAAAAAAAATATATTGTACCTATAAGGTAATTTTTTACTTTTTATGTATATATTTAGATTTTGAGTCCCCTGTACACAAAATTCACCTTGATGAAAATCTTAGATTCGTCATTGTTGACATATGTGTGATCCTGATGAAAGCATTGTGTGCTTGGACTCTCATCTAAAGTCAATTCAGTTGATTGATTTCGAAGATGAAGAAAACAAGATAGCGAACTACTAAGGTTTATCCTGAAGAATGCACGGGAAGTATGTGGTTTAATGTTCATTTAGAAGTGTTGAAGCAACAATTATAATGTTGAAGTTTTTGTAAGTTGTTATTCTCACACTATTTGTTGCTAATATCTCCAAGCACAACTTGTAAGTGCTTTATTTGTATTATGAGTCGAGCTTTAAACAGTTGATTCAATCTGCGCATTAGATGGTTTTAGAATAATTGAAAATCCACTGTAATGAGCTATTCACAACAAAGTGAGGCACAAATCAGGTAAAAGTCGATCTAAGCTTCTACTACTTGGTAAAGGTTGAACTAGAATATAGCCATTTACTTATATCAAAATACAAGGTAATGTTGATGATTGTTAAGATTATTTAATCAGATTCTACATAACTATTTTACAACTTGTGCATTGATTTCAGGTGGAACTCCATATCTAATCTTGATATTCTGTAATTTCTCAAAACTACACAATCAAATGAGTGTAATGTGATTGCCAATGTGGCAGGCTGATATTAACCCTACTAAAACAGAGCACTAGTAAGTCATTGCATTTGTTGGGTTTTTCATTAGCTTTAGCTATTTTGTAGAATACTATGAAAACTGAATAACTGAATAAGCTCTCTTTCTAATTCTATTCATTGTAAATAGTGGTGTTGAGGCTTATTCTATTTTAGTTTCATTGAATTCTCATATTATTTACAACGTGGAGGGGACCTTTTTTTTTCAAGATAGATCCACTGCTGCTGAAGCAATTATTCAAAAGTGAAACTCCTCCTTGGACATTGAATTCAGTTGTGTTAAAAGCTAAGATGTTACTGGATGGGAAGTTGAGTCCAGATTATGCAGGTGTAAAAAAACAGTCAACTAGCTAATCATCTGCCCAACATTGGATGGGAAGTTGAGTCCAGATTATGCAGGTGTACAAAAACGCGGTCAACTAGCTAATCATCTGCCCAACATTGCAATACAACGACGACGTTAATCCTATTTTTGATTCATTTGCTCCACTTTCTTCACAAGCCAATAAAAATAGGTGAACCTAAATAGAATGGGATGACGACTCTTAAATTAAATCTATCACATTTGTTTCGTGATTGTAAAATGAATGCGTCTCATATACTTTTTTTGGTTTGTTAGTTGTAGTTACGCGCACTCTTTTGTACTTCGAATGAATCAACAAAATTCTACTTGTAATGCCATGTTCTGATTTTGAGTAGGGTGTTCAATAATAAAATGCTGCCTTTTAAATTAATAATAATAATAATAATAATAATAATAATAATAATAATAATAATAATAATAATAGTTTTCAATATACTTCTGGTTCCGAATCAGATTATAATGATTCTGAAGCAAGTTATGCAACAGAAGATGAGCAACCTGAGCCTTCTAAGGTTCATCAAGATTCGAATGATGCTTGCAAATGTCATGGTGATATTTGTCACTGCGAACATGATGAATTTTACAAGCTGCAATCTCAGTTCGAAGACATGAATATGTTCACTATCACTGCAGACAATGTGATAGAACTTCTAAAAGAAGTTACCGATAATACTCTTCGTGAAAAGATCATTCAATTGGCTGCTAGTAAAACTAGCTCTTCAACTAGTATTCCTAGTGATAAAAAGGTTAAAGACGAGTTTAATTATTCTGCTCCTTACTCCTTGTCTGAAGTTCATAATAGACTTTTTTCTAAACAAACCATGATTATTCGTGATACCTCTTTTGATGATTTCAAAGGAGAAATTGAACATTTGAAGGAAGAAATTAAATTTCTTAAACAAAATCATATTATTTATGATCACCGTCTTACTCAGATTGAGTCTGCTAATAGCAAAGGAAAAAATAAGGTTGATGAATCTACTGCTGAAGAAAATACTCTTGTCAACACTTTGAATATTGATCCAAAACAAAATATGTTTTTAGGAATGATGCAAATTGTTACAGCTCATAAGTGGTATGTTAAATGTACTATATTAATTAATAATATTTTTCTATAACTAACATTGCTATGATTGATAGTGGTGCTGATGTGAGTTGCATTCAAGAAGGTCTAGTACCTACTAAATATTTTGAAAAAATAACTCACATGGTTAAATCTGCATCTGGTCATGCTTTAGATATAAAGTATAAATTATCCAATACTTGTATTTGCCAGAATAAAGTTTGTATTCCACACTTTTTTTTCTTAGTAAAAAATCAGTTATACCCTCCTATTATTCTAGGAACTACTTTTATAAATGCAATTTATCTTTTTACTAATATAAATGCTAAAGGATTTTCTTCTACTTAAAAAAATCAAGATATTAGTTATACTTTTATCACCGAGCCTATTTCTAGAGATATTAATGCTCTAATTGAAATGAAACAAAAGCATGTTGATTATTTACAACTTGAGATATTTAGTATGAATATATTCGATACTTTAAAATCTACTAAAGTACAGGAAAAAATTAAACTCATTTCTGAAAAAATGGTCATTGATATTTGTGATGATCATCCTAGTACCTTTTGGAATCGGAAAAAGCATATTGTAACTCTTCCATATGAAAATGATTTTTCTGAGGAAAATATCCCTACCAAATCACGTCCTTGTCAAATGAATACCGAATTGGTTGAATTCTGCAAAAAAGAAATTGATAATTTATTACAAAAAGGTTTGATAAAGCCTTCCAAATCACCATGGTCGTGTACTGCTTTTTATGTTAATAATGCAGCAGAAAAAGAACGAGGTGTTCCCAGGTTAGTTATAAATTATAAACCTTTAAATAAATTTTTAAAATGGATTAGATATCCTATTCCAAATAAAAGAGATTTATTAACCAGATTATATAATGCTAATATTTTTTCAAAATTTGATTTAAAATCTGGATATTGGCAAATCCAAATATTTAGAGACCATTCATATAGAACGATATTTAATGTTCCGTTTGGACAGTACGAATGGAATGTAATGCCTTTTGGGTTAAAAAATGCTCCCTCAAAATTTCAAAAGATAATGAATGATATTTTTAATCCCTATTTGGATTTCATCATAGTTTATATTGATGATATTTTGGTATACTCAAAAACTCTTGATATGCATATTAAGCATTTAGACATTTTTAAGAAAATAGTTATTCAAAATGGTTTGGTCATATCTATACCTAAAATGAGTCTTTTTCAAATAGAAGTTAGATTTTTGGGTCATTTGATTTGTCAAGGAAAAATGACTCCTATTCAGCGATCTATTGAATTCGCATCAAAATTCCCTGATATTATTACAGATAAGACGCAATTGCAGCAGTTTTTGGGAAGTTTAAACTACATTTCCGCATTCTACAAGAATTTGTTCCGAGATTTAGCTCCGTTATATGACAGGCTAAAAAAGGATCATAAGAAACCTTGGACTAATAGTCGCACAAATCTTGTAAAGACTATTAAAGAAAGAGTTAAATCTTTACCTTGTTTAACCCTTGCTAATCCTGCTTGGCCAAAGATTGTAGAGACATATGCGTCTAATATTGGGTATAAAGGTATATTGAAACAAATTAATCCGCATGATAAAAATGAATATCTTATTCGATTTCATTTAGGAAAATGGAGCGATGCTCAAAAAAAATATGCAACGGTAGCTCATGTAATGTTAACTATCTTTAAATGTGTTTTAAAATTTCAGGATGATCTTTACAATCAGAAATTTGTGATAAAAACAGATGCTCAATCAGTCAAATATATGTTTGATAAAGATTTTAAACATGATGCATCCAAATTAATATTTGCTAGGTGGCAAGCACAATTATCCCCTTTTAATTTCGAAATTCATTATAAAAAGGGAAGTGATAATTCCCTCCCAGACTTCTTACCTAGAGAATGTCTTTCTTCTTAAAAAAATGGGTTTTCTTGACTTCTTTACTGATATTACTTTGGTTACAATTTTGAAGGCAGTTCATCTTAATAAAGATTTACAGAAACGTATTTTATGGAGAATTATAGACAGAATGGTGATGGATATCGTCGCTAATTACATGATTGAACAAGAGTTATATGAAAGATTATATTGTTCTGAAGTTTATGACCTTTTAGATGAGTAAAACTAAATGCTATGTTTGCAGGATGGATCCTCCTTGGGTAACCAAGGTCAAAGGAAGGGGCAATTATACTCGTGGAAGGGGAAGATCATCCTCCTCAAAAAGAGGTTGGTAAAACTAACGAGCTCTTCAAAAGAAGCTACTTCTTTTGATGAGCTTGTTAGTTTTACCAAGATTATTCCTCCCCTTTGTATAATTGGAGAGCTGGATAAGGATCCGTATGACGATTCTGATGTTTTTGAGGAGGATGATCCAACGATACAGGATCACTGACCTGGCGGTGGTCCGCCTAGTCATAGATCAAGCAAGTCAATATCCTTAGAGGTAGTCCAACTACATAAGAATCGAAATACACAAGAATTTTAACATAGTTTCTCAGACTGCATGATTTAATTATTTTACCCAAGCAAAGGGCCTGTCAAGAAGCTAATACATACTTTTATAGAGCCCATGTGTCTGATAGTTCTAACCGGGTATCATGCGCCCTACTTATCAAACTCAATTTCGAGCTAAAAACCACGGCTCATCACACGGAGTCATAAAGACAAAGTCAATAAAAATAGTACTAGATCTGACTGTACCTTAATCTCAAAACCAAGTCGAGAATCCATATTAAAATTCTTCTATATTTAAATAAAGCTTAGATCCGTTCATGGTCTATATAAAAGAGAATTTAGTTATCTGGTATAGATATAAATTTTTAGCCGGACATAGTCACAGCTTCCAGATCGGAGATATAAAAAGATTTAAAATTAAAAGAAGAGAATTAAATTACCTTGTAACAATGGCCAACGATAAGAAATATCAACAACTTTATTTACTTCCGGTGAACCTTCGGTAAACCGAGAGTTTTACAAACTAAGAGAAACAAACAACTTAAAAAAAAACTTTAATGAAGAGAGAGTGTTTTTCGACGCCCTCCTTCAAACTACAAAAGACCTTATTTATAGAAGAAAAAAGGATCTATCTACAGTGACCTATCTACAGTGACCATGGGTCCCTTATCAATGGGTCCCAAATGTACATTAACAGTTTTTCTACTGTGGTTTAACAGTGTATCTACTATTAATCAATAGTGGTCATCTTGTCTTTCTTTTTCAACTCCCTAAGTAAATCTTCTGCTTTAGACATCATATCTTCTATCACGAGTTTCGCCGATTCACAAGGCTGGGCCTCTTGAGCATCATCTGCGATATCATCACTTGTTTCACTTCTCATTGAAGTGTCTGATTTTTCATAGTGAGTGATATTGAGGAGTAGATTCCTCCTAATTTCATTCAAATACTCCTTTATCATTTCTTCTTTATTTCCATCTTGAATGGAAATTCTTCTGGCAATATGCTTGACGGAGTTGTCAGTAATTATTCCTTTGTGAGGAATAGTACCATAATCTTGGATTCCTTGAGAAATAGAGTCCAATAATTCTTGGTCATATAATGATTTAGTCATGGGATCCTTCTTCATGAATTTATCCCAGAAATTATTATAATAAATCTGATATAAGCATAGAATTTGTTCTTCAGTAAAACCTACTTCCGGGGTCCATTTATGAATCCATGGAATCGAGAATTCTATGAAGAAATAAATTTGTTCAATTTGTTCTGTATAACAAACATGATCTGAGTGGTATAAATCATTAAGGACTGGTGAAACTTTAACCCAGTTTTTGTATAACTTTAAAAACGGATTAGGTAAAAAATTTATCGTCAGTCCGTGATATGACCACCAGTTCAAGAACCAGTTAGGAATTGGGTCAACAAATATCTTTGCACAAACCTTGATAAACTAAGTATGTTTATGCCTTTCATTGTTATAATAAAGGAATTTGCTGAAAGCGTTAATATAATCCCAATAAGTGAAATTGGTAGGGATTTTATTGAGGCTGATCTGCCTTTCTTTCATCGAGGATATACCCCAATCTTCAATTGATATAATCTGCTTTATGATCATTTTGGAGAAGTTATAAACGTTCTCGCTGGTGTTATAACCTGAGAAGTGCTGAAATTCAACACTACCTGTATTCGTTAAAATGGTCTCGTAATACAAGCGGGTTTTGTATGACTCTCCTGGGAAGTATAATTCGTTAAGTAAATATCGCTGGAATATCTTCCAGGGTTCTTCTTTTCTCTGTATCTCAGAGTTTTCAATAAGAAATATCATTTCTTTCTTTACTACCCTTTCATAGGATCTAATATCATCAACCTCTTCTTTCGCCACCGATGCAAAAGTATCACTTTGCTTTTGAGATAAATATGCTCTCAGTTGGGTGTATAATGGATTATTTTCTGGAATATCATCTAGATGTATCGAAGAAGTAGCTTCTTTAGAAGAGCTTTTTAGTTTTACTAAGTTCATTCCTCCCCTTTGTATAATTTGAGAGCTAGATGAGGATCCGTATGACGATTCTGATGTTTTTGAGGAAGATGATCTTCTCCTTCCGCGAGAATAACTGCCCCTTCCTCTAGCCTTGGTTACCCAAGGAGGATCCATCCTGCAAACATAGCATTTATTTTTAATCATCTAAAAGGTCATAAACTTCAGAATAATAGAATCTTTCATAAAGTTCTCGTTCAATCATGTAATCAGCGACGATATCCATCACCATTCCGTCTATAATTTTCCATAAAATATGTTCCTGTAAATCTCTATAAAGAGGAACTACCTTCAAAATTGTAACCAAAGTAATATCAGTAAGGAAGTCAAGAAAACCCATTTTTAAAAAGAAAGATATTCTCTGGATAAGAAGTCTGGGAGGGAATTATCACTTCCCTTTTTATAATGAATTTCGAAATCAATAGGGGCTAATTGTGTCTGCCACCTAGCAAATATTAATTTTGATGCATCATGTTTAAAATTTTTATCAAACATATATTTGACTGATTGAGCATCTGTTTTAATCACAAATGTCTGATTGTAAAGATCATCCTGAAATTTTAAAACACATTTAACGATAGTTAACATTTCATGAGCTACCGTTGCATATTTTTTCTGAGCATCGCTTTATTTTCCTGAATGAAACCGAACAAGGTATTCATTTTTATCATGCGGGTTAATCTATTTTAATATTCCACCATAACCCGTATTGAACGCATCTGTCTCAACGATCTTTGGCCAAGCAGGATTAGCAAGGGTTAAACAAGGCAAATATTTAACTCTTTCTTTAATAGTCTTTACAAGATCTGTGAAACTATTAGTCCAAGGCTTCTTATGATCTTTTTTGACCCTGTCGTATAACAGAGCTAAATCACGAGACAAATTTTTGTAAAAGGGGGAAATATAATTTAAACTTCCCAAAAACCGCTGCAATTGCGTCCTATCTGTAATAATATCATGGAATTTTGATACGAATTCAATAGATCACTGGATAGGAGTCATTTCTCCTTGACAAATCAAATGACCCAAAAATCTAACTTCTGTTTGAAAAAGACTCATTTTAGGTTTAGATATGATCAAACTATTTTGAATAACTATTTTCTTGAAAATGTCTAGATGCTTAATATGCAATTCAAGAGTCTTTGAGTATACCAAAATATCATCAATATAAACTATGATGAACTCCAAATAAGGATTAAAAATATCATTCATAATCTTTTGAAATTTCGAGAGATCATTTTTTAAATCAAAGGGCATTACATTCAATTCGGATTGTCCAAACGAAACATTAAATACCGTTCTATAAGAATGGTCTTTAAATATTTGAATTTGTCAATATCCAGATTTTAAATCAAATTTTGAAAAGATATTAGCATCATATAATCTTGATAATAAATCCCTTTTGTATGGAATAGGATACCTAATCCATTTTAGAAATTTATTTAAAGTTTTATAATTTATAACTAACCTGAGAACACCTCGTTCTTTTTCTACTGCGTTATTAACATAAAAAGCAGTACACGACTATGGTGATTTGGAAGGCTTTATCAAACTTTTTTGTAATAAATTATCAATTTCCTTTTTACAGAATTTAACCAATTCGGTATTCATCTGACAAGGACGTGATTTGGTAGGGATATTTTCTTCAAACAAATCATCTTCATATGAAAGACTTAGAATATGCTTTTTCCGATTCCAAAAGGCACTAGGATTATCAGCACAAATATCAATGGCCATTCTTTCAGAAATGAGTTTAATCTTTTCCTGTACTTTAGTAGATTTTAAAGTATCGAATATATTCATACTAAATATCTCAAGTTGTAAATAATCAACATGCTTTTGTTTCATTTCAATTAGAGCATTAATATCTCTAGAAATAGGCTCGGTGATGAAAGTATAACTAATATCTTGATTTTTATAAGTAGCAGAAAATCATTTAGCATTTATATTAGTAAAAGGATAAATTGCATTTATAAAAGGAGTTCCTAGAATAATAGGAGGGTATAATTGATTTTTTACTAAGAAAAAGAAGTAAGGAATACAAACTTTATTCTAGCAAATACGAGTATTATATAATTTATATTTTATATCTAAAGCATGACCAGATGCAGATTTAACCATATGAGTTGTTTTTTCAAAATATTTAGTAGGTACTAGACGTTCTTGAATGCAACTCACATCAGCGCCACTATCAAGCATAGCAATGTTAGTTATAGAAAAAATATTATCAATTAATATAGTACATTTAACATACCATTTATGAGCTGTAACAATTTGCATCATTCCTAAAACATATTTTGTTTCGGATCATTATTCAAAGTGTTGGCAAGAGTATTTTCTTCAGCAGTAGAATCATCAACCTTATTTTTTCCTTTGCTATTAGCAGATTCAATCTGAGTAAGACGGTGATCACAAATAATATGATTTTGTTTAAGAAATTTAATTTCTTCATTCAAATGTTCAATTTCTCCTTTTAAATCATCAAAAGAGGTATCGCGAATAATCATGGTTTGCTTAGAAGAGAGTCTATTATGAACTTCAGACAAGGAGTAAGGAGCAGAATAATTAAACTCATCTTTAACTTTTTTATCATTAAGAATATTAGATGAAGAGCTAGTTTTACCAGCTGCCAATTGAATGATCTTTTCACGAAGAGTATTATCGGTAACTTCTTTTAGAAGTTCTATCACATTGTCTATAGTGATAGTGAACATATTCATGTCTTTGAACTGAGATTGCAGCTTGTAAAATTCATCATGTTCGCAGTGACAAATATCACCATGACATTTGCAAGCATCATTCGAATCTTGATGAACCTTAAAAGGCTCAGGTTGCTCATCTTTTGTTGCATAACTTGCTTCAGAATCATCATAATCTGATTCGGAACCAGAAGTGTATAGAAAACTATAAATCTTCTCTTGAATATCATCATCAAGTTCTAGAGTCTTAAGCTTTTCTAGCTTACAATTTGGAGCTATATGCCCAAATTTTCCATATTTATAACACTTAATCTTATCAAGATTTCGCCTTGACCTATTCCTAGTAAATCTATGAGATTTACGATGAGCCCTACGCTCATCTCTTTCTTCTCTAGTCCTTCTTCTAGATCTTCTTTTCTTATGATGAGATCTATGAGATTCTGATTTAGAAGTTTCTCAGTTGGTGCTTTTTGAAGCATTCGGTAAATTGAATTGAGTACAAAAATCTCTTAATTGAGACTTTTTTCTAAGCTTATCCATTTTAAGTTGTTTTGAGAGTTTTAACTCATTGCACAAATTTATGCCTTCTTGCGTACAAGCCCCAATAAGCTTTCCATAAGTAAACTCACTATAGGGAATAATTCCTTGTGAATTTCTAAGAGTCTTCTTTACTCTTTCTGCAAATAAAGAAGGTAAGCCATCAATAAATTTGGCTTTTCAGATTTCTAAACCATTTTCGAGAAGTTCCATTACCCAACTTAAATAAGTGTCATTATACCATCTAAACTCACCTAAATGTCTACATTTAAGACCATTTAGTAGAAATCTAATGGTTTCATATTGATTGGTAAATCTACCACTAAAATGTTCAAGAATAGT
Organism: Solanum commersonii; assembly: GCA_029007595.1. Taxonomy (NCBI): domain Eukaryota; kingdom Viridiplantae; phylum Streptophyta; class Magnoliopsida; order Solanales; family Solanaceae; genus Solanum; species Solanum commersonii. Next base: position 2,612,723 of record JAJTWQ010000033.1, read on the forward strand.
CAAAATAAGTGTATATACAATGCCTTCTCTATTTTGAACAAGGGCAAAGCCTAAATTATCAACTCCTTCATTTGTTGTCTTAGCATTAATTATTGCTGCTCTCACATCAGAGGGCATATAATTATCCCACCATCCTCTTAGTTGACCGGTAAATCCTGCAATAATCATCTTGCAAATGGTCTTGTCAGTGTTACTAACACTTTTGTAGATAGTAGCATACATAAGCATCCTATGAACCATAATCGTCAACTGCCTATCAGTTAGCCCATCGAGATTCCATTCATAAATCTCACTTCCACTATAAGAAGTGTTAGTTTGATTCCAATCTTTTTCCTCTATTAAAACATCTTGAGGAGTAGGCCTAGGATAGTAATATGTTTGCATGCTAGGTTTTCTAGCATAAGCAGTATTACCACTATTCTTCTTTGGATACCCATGAAGTTTATTAACTTCCATTTCCATTTGAGTTTCGAAATCAAAAGTGCATTCCATCTCATATGCAAAATCTTCAGCGAGACTTATCGATTTTGCACTTGCACCAAATTGAGAAAACTTTTTATGAAGAAGATTTTCAAGGTCGTGCAAAGGTCTAAGAATAAAATCCTGAATCTCAAGAGGCCTTTGAATATGAACATCAGGCTATTTTGACGAAGAATCCTGTTCCGAAACTTGTTTCACAAATTTTAACTTATTATCAATTTGAACAATCAGATTAGACAGGCTATCTAATTTTTTTGTCTAGAGAACAAATATGTTCACCAATAACTTTAACATATAGACCAAAATAATTATTTTGAGAAATAAGACGATTAATTTCATTTATACTTACAGCGGCGACTTCATTATCAATAAATTTATGAAAAAAAGTAAAAGTAATACCAGTATTATTTGGTAAAATAAACAGAGCTTGAGAAGGATAAATGGATTGAATAATATTACCTGATTCATCTTTGTAAGATCTTTCAAGAACGTTAATGAATAAAGGCAAATAAGTGGTTATAAACCAAGGCACAAAGAACATAATATGATTATGTAATGCACAAGTTTCATAAAACTCTTGAGAAATATTATTTAAATCTTCTTTACTACAAGTGTCAAAAAACCAAGTTTTAAACCGGTTCCATTTTTCATTTAAAAATTCATTTTGAATATATTTTCTTGCCAGTGAACCTGGACTAAAATCAATTTGATGTTCACTCATCATTAAGTATCATTAGGATTAAAATCCATCTCGGATACAGAAGGAATATCCTTATCAGAAACATCAGATAATTTATCATTCGTTTGAACAATGTTTAACCGAGAATCAATTTTAATTTTTTATTTTTCTGCAGATATAACTATTGATAAAGTATGTAATGAAGTAGCGCGATTTCTAGCTGGACCATAACAAGGTTCTATCGAAGAAATATGTTGAATAGTCAGTCTTTTATCAGAAGCAAAAGAATGTCTACTATAAGGAGCACTTTTTTCATCAAACTGCATACAAATTTTTCCATCGGAATTTTGACTAATATAATAATATTTAGAATTAGTGACAGCATCGGTCATTTGCTCAGGGGGTATGACAGAATCTAAAATTCAAGTGGTAGGAAAATTAATTTCTTCCCATTTTATAGGTCTTCTAGTAGTGACCTTAGATCTGGTGAAATTAGTTTCTACCAAAATAGTTTGATCAGATGTATCATATAGCTTACATCTAGGATTCAAAGTAGCAAGTAATTTATAATAAATTCTATACGACAAGCAAATTAATTCAGATCCAGTTGCATAATTATAACCATGCGTTTTAACATTCAAAGTTAAAGCATCTAAAATATTAGAATCAGTCAAAGATAACTACAAATTGGGTTGAGCATTAAAATAAATTGGACCATAGGCCACCGTAGATTCTATCGAACCCATCAAGGATTGTCGAAAATTTAAATTCCTCGCATCTCGTAGAGCAGCTAAGAAAGTATCTGGTAACCCTTTAAGAGTTAAAGGTTTAAAAGCGATTTGAACCATGCCAATATGTAAAATTTTATACTGAGATTTATATAATTCAATATCATGCTTATTTAATAAACGAATAGTTTGTTCGGATGAGTTTAACGCCAAGGATTGTTCAGTTGTTTTAATCAATTGTTTATTAGAAATCTTATCAAACCAACTATAATCATTAATGGTTTTTATACTAACTTTCGGAAAAGTCCATTTGTTTAACAAATCAAGGTTTTGAGGTATATCTACCTCTTCTAGTCGAGTGCTTTTAATATCTTCTTGATCCATAAACAACGAGAATATATCTATGCCGAAATTCTTCACTTCAATTATATATATACCATGAAAGTTCAATTATTATTATTATTATTATTATTAATAATAATAATAATAATAATAATAATAATAATAATAATAATAATAATAATAATAATAATAGTAGAGGTTTAGTCTTTAGTAGCAATTCTCCGGTCCCAAACTACGTGCCCCCGTAGGATTGTCTTAAATGACCTAAGCTAGTGGATCCAACTTAGCAATTATGAATGATACGGAGTACTATCTTGGCAAGTAGATTCTCTTTTTCGGTGTGAGGGTTGTTGACACCCAATTTTGGCCCTCCACAATATAAATTAATCATCGAGCTTCTCCAATTTTCAAATGATTTAAAATTATTAGTTTTATTAAAATTTCAAGAAAATAAAATAAATATAGTTTGCAAGTTATCTTAAATAGTTTCGTCACCTATTTATAATTTTTAAATAATATATATGCTTTATATAATTATATATATAATTAATGTATTTCATGACTATTCAAAAATCATCTGAAAAAGATTTCATATTTTTAATATTTTATTAGTGATGGTTATAATTTTGAATTAATAAGTTTCAAGAAATTCAAAATACTTCCAAGTTATTTTTAAAAGTAATTTTGGTCATTTTAAATAATTTTAAATAATAAATATGTATATTTTTACAATCACGTTATTTTACAAATGTTTGAAAATCATCACAAAAGATTTTACATTTTAGTTAAATATTTTACTAATTTACTTTAAGTTATAGTTATAATTTCGAGTTATTAGTTTATAATTGAATTATTTATTTTATTAAGAAGTTCGTTAGTTGATTATATTAATTCATTTTATTTAAGTTTTACCCAATTTTGTTACTTAAATTCAAATTGGCTATATTTCTTAATCCCAATTGGCTATAGTTGAAATTCAAATGACCATCTTTCTTTTATAATTCTAGCCCATTTCTACCCCCCACCTTAAACCTATTTAAGACCAAGTTTTGGGCCCCTTGTTTTTTACCTTTTCCAGCAGCCCAAACTAATTTTGGGCCTATATCCCATGAGACAAACCCATCAGCCCAATATTCCCTTTATTTCCCAGCCCATAAAATCCCATCAGCATTCCCAATTCCAGCATACGACCCCACTGCCCCAATATCATCTTCTTCACGCAACAAAACCAGAAGTTCAGCAAAAATCCCAGAAAATTCGGAAAATCACACCAAATCGCGGAAATCCAGCAACCTTATCCAAAAAGGGAACTTGAATTTCAAATTCAAATTCCTCCTTTTCATTCGATTTCTTCTCGAAAAACAAAAAAAATGATTTTTTTTTCCTATATAAACTCTCGACCGATCAGTGTTTGAAGGGGGGAATTTTTAAAGTCGTATTTTAGATTGATGAGTATAGTATCGATATAATACCAAAAACCACAAAGTTAGATCGAGATTTCTTGGAATTTCTCTTCGTCTCGTCGAAATCTCTTACCGGAGTTCATTAGAATTCTCAAAGTTTATCTCCTCTAGTGAGAGTTCTTCACGGTCAAGCTCGTCGTCTCAGTTCGCTGCTTTGGAAAAGGTAAAATTTCTTCCTACCCTCAATTTATATTTAATAGACTATTTATCTCGCTTGTGTGATGATGTTGTCTTATTTGTTTTGCCATGATATTTCAGCTCCTCCGTCTCATTAATTTTTTGTTCATGCCTCGTATTGTTTTAGCTATACTATTCTTGTTTCCACAGTCATAGATAAAAGATGTTATTGTTCATGTTTGTCTGTTTAGGCAATTAAAGCACAAAATGCATCTCAAAAGCATATGTGTGGAATATTGTTACCAGTTCGTTTGGTCCATTAATATGTCACGAATTTGCTAAGTGTTTTGAGTTTACTCGTAGTCCAATATGTCCGGTTGTGGTCCTTTGTTTGAATCCCTCCGATGAGCATGTTGATTTGAAATTCTAGAAATAAATGTTATAAAGTTTGGATTTTCCTTTCCTTTCAATCTCTTTGTTTGGCTGAGCTTTAGAAGAATAGCTTTGCTATTGGTGTATATTACATCAACATTAGATTTGCACTAAGATTTTGTTTACTGTGATCCAATTTCGATATAATGTTTGTCCATTTAATTTGAAAGCTCATCATATTTCAATTAGTGATGTTGCCTCAATTTGAATATTGTAATCTCTTATTCCCTTAAGCTCATAAATAGCTCTTTTTTTTTTCTCTGACTATATAGTTTAACATGTGTATTGCTTCCTTTTAGTTCAAAAGTTTTCCTTGCATTAAACTTTAATACTCACACACAGCCATTGCTTGCATTTATGAAGATTCACAATTTAGATGTGTATATTGTCTAACTACATATTCATTAATAGTCATTTTATGCCCCTATATTTATGCATTTAATTTGTTCCTTAAATATGGGTTGTTTGGAAGCTTAAGTTCCCATTTTTAATGTTGGTATGATTTTTACATTTGAAATAACATGTTTATATCTTTGTATAGAAGTCAATTAAAAAAAAATGAAATATTTTCGTTGATTACCGGATCCATTACAATACGTACATTTCATGGATTAATTGAGTTACACTTTATATAGTTTCTCTAGTGACATCTAAGAGTGAATGTTAATTCTTTTCCTTTTCTTTGCATGTCATATGGGATGAGTCCAATGGACTCCTTCCTTCCCCTTACATTTCGAGAGAGCCATAAAGGCCCAGCTTTACCTCTTACTCGAGTCAGCCCCTTTGGCAAGTTGCGAGATTGGCGTACAGGTTGAGGTCGATGAACGTGGGCTGGAAATTTAATTTGCAAGCCTCCAAAAGCTCAAAAAATGGCTGTATACTTGCTGTGTACAGCAGTATACACTGCTGTACAGCAATTGTACACATGATATAGGTCAAAAAATGTGGGAAAACGGGGCTGAGGTGATATACAGGTGTCCGGGAGAAAGAAATACATAAAAAGGGCTGATATACATGCCGATATACACTGATATACATCAGCTGTATACCAAAAACGGGATTGGTTTAAAGGCCAAAATTCCAGCGAAATGGGCCCAAAAGGAGGCCCAAATTCATTTCTCCCTTACTCGTTAATTATTTAATTGCGATTATTTATTGTTTGCTATTTAACTCTAACATTATAAATTTTAATTAACTTAATTAGATTCCCAAAAGATGAGTTATTTCTTTGTGTTGGTTAACTTTTAACTTTTATTTTTTAGATCTATTTTATTAATTAAAAATGTTGGCCAAATTATACCTTTTTAAGTTAAATCTTTTGTTCTTAAAAAAAATAAAATATATAAAACAACAACCTATTCTTTAATGTCTCACACTCGATCACTTTTTACTTGTTTAAAAAATGATTTAAAGGTCAAAGTATTTATTCCTCAAGTAACTTAAAATAATATATATATATATATGTATGTATGTATGTATTCTTTACTTGGACATTTTCTCAAAAAAGGGTTAGTCAAAGCTTTGCTCTCATTCTTCAATTAATTAAGAAATGATTTTCATGCTTAAATTTATTAAATCGGTTTAAATTATTTATTTCAAATTCATCAAATAAATTCTAATTAATCTAATTTTATTAATATTCTAATCTTGTATGTCGAGTCAATTGTTCTATTTTGGATCTTTTCCTCTAAAAAATAAAATAATATAAAATGTGTCATTTATTTAATTATTTTTCTTAAAGTTAATCAAATATATTGTAAGTTATTATATTTTTTATGCTAAATCATTATTTATTTTTATTTTCCTAAAAAATAGTCAAAAATATATTTTAGTCAAATCACAGGTCAACCGCACGTTAGCGGACACTTCGAATGCTTAAACCCTTCTCGAAGTGTAAATTGAACCCCGAACCCTCTTTGGTATTTTCAAAAGATTTTTTCTGTTTAAATCTTTGAAAACTATAAGTTTTCTTAATTTCTTTAAAAAATTAAGTGGCGACTCTTTCTAAGTATTTCTCAAATTGATTTTATACTTAGAACATTTCAAAAAATGATTTTTCTGAATACAGTAAAATTATGGCACAACAAGGGTTACATCGGATTCCATGCTATATCTCACATGATCTTATTGTCGGTTAATAATAAATATCTCACAAATGAACTACATTTTCTTCAAAGATTTTCAAAAGATTTCCTTATAATTTTAAGTATGAATTGACCTTGTTTATGATTCACGATTTCTCTTTGAAGGCTCTTACTGCGTTTTACTTGGTCACACATATCATGTTTGAAGTTTCTCTTATTATCATGCCCATGTTTTATGTATTTTCTCATACTTAGTGCATTCATCGTACTAATGCATATTTGTGCCTATGTTATCTCATAATATAGGGTCTGACACTCCTCCTCCCGCTCGTTGCTAGCTTGGATTGTTCTACTAGCACTTGGAATTGGTGAGTCCTCATGGTTCGAGGACAAGATCATTTATGTTTCCTTTATTTGAGTTGTCTTTAGTTTTCGACTTGTATGTGGTGTATGGATTACGTCTCAACCACTCTTATGATGTTTAGAAAGGTTGTGCCAGACACACTTAGAATTCCGCACCTATGTTCAGATTCCTTATATAATATAGGACTTATATTATCTATTCTCTCTTATTGTATTTCTTTTATGTCAGGTGAATGGTTTAAGGTCTCTCACGTTTCTATTCGTCATGTCACATCTAGAGGGCACTTTGAGTCGTGACAGAAAGATCATGCTCTTTGTATTCGACGTTCTATCTCTTTATTCCTCTCCCGAGTTCAAAAAAAGACAATATATTTATTCTAATGGTGATCAAGCATTAAAATAGTAAAGTCAAGAACATAAGAATAACTTTTAATGATAACCAAACTTCATCAATAGAGTTGATATTGTACAATCATTCGTAGCCACATCCCCAGAAACAAGAATCTAGTCACTCATAGTTTGATTCACAAAGTTTGAATGTTTAATAGTCATTGAAGAAATTGAAGCATTAAAAAGGGTAGGAATGAACCCTAAAAATTGGAGAGAAAATTCGTCCAAGTTTGTCTATCTATAGGCAGAAAAAATGCGGCAGAATTTTGGTTTGCAGGTCCCAACATGGGGGCCTGCCTTCTTTCTATTTTATTTCTTTTATGGTTCCTATATTGTTAGATATCATATTTTACTTATTCAATATTTCAAAAAAATGATTTTCAATTTTACTTGTCCTTTAAGTTAACATATCAAAAAAGACTTTTCTTTTTTTAAAAAAATATCATATTTTATCTTTAGCATTAATTATTTATTTCTCAAATTATTTATTAAAATTTAATACTAAATATTCATTAATAGGAGCAATAATATCTCTGAATATTTATTGGTGACCCAAAATAATTCGTCTGTCGTTTTGCAACCAAATTCCATGGATATGTCATATGAGTTATGACTTTATTCGTGTGTGTTTTCTGCAGTAAAATTATGGAGCAGTTTATTATTGGTGATGACCCCAAATAATTCATCTCTTTTTGCAATCAATTCCATGGATGTGACTACTTGTGTTTTTTTGTCTTCCATAATACAATTTGTGATTAATAAAAAAAGTAAAAGGTCATATTCACATGAAAATTGTTTTCAGATATTGTATATTACATCTAGATTTAGTAATAAATTAGTTATAATTTTTTTCTAATTTGATTAATATTTCTAATTATCGTAAAAATCTAAAATAAAGTAGTATTTAGTAGTAAATAAATTGAGTTGAGAAATATGAATTCTCAAGTATATATTCACTTTTTCTTCCACTTTCAAGAAGATCAAAAACACATTTGAAACATCATGTTTTGTGAGTTTTATATCTGAACTATTAAGTATATATTCACTTTTTTTTCATAAACTCTAATCAATTATTTATCGACACACACTTAAATTATGAATTGTTCTCTTTTTTCTATCTAAATTTTCTATCTAAACTATTACCATGAAATATTGTTCAAATAAAATACTCACAAAAACATAATAATTATTACTATATATTTTTATTTTTATCATTATCTAATTAGTCAGTCAAAAATTTATCTTGGCCTCTACAGTTTGATCAATATTATTGGAAGGGGCAAATAATTGACTCATATGCAATGGTGAACACTCCAGCTAAATAAAAACTAAGTTTTTTTTTAAAGGAAAAATCATTTTGCCCACTATGGCCAGGTACAATATCATTGTCTATTCACATTATAAACATGATTTTTTATTATTAAAAAAAAACATATTTTCTCCTTTTTGTTAAATTTAAATTTATTTATATAATTAATTTATTAGTTATTTTTTTATACATACAAGTCATTCCCAATACGTATTTAAATTAAAAATATTTTAAAGAATTTTAAATATTTTTTTTTTGCATTTTAAATTTTAAAGGAACATTCAGTAATTTAAATTAAAAATATTCAAGAGATTTAAATATAATATTAAGATTTATAAATTTAACATTTGTATTATATATTGAAATAAATTTTTAAATATAGTTTGAAAACATTTCATTAATGCTAGTAACAACTAAAAATTCTTTAGACATCGACATTTATATAAATCATGTTGTTCCTAAGTATCAATCCTAATTGACAAAAATTCAACAAAGTTACATAATAATGTTATAGTCTTGTCTCTTGTGAATCATTATTTATATTTGTTATTAAAGAGTTGTACATACAGATACTTAATAAACACATGATTTTGGGCACATAATTATGATAACCTGTGATTTTAAGTCTATGATTTTGAGTTCATGATTTTATAGAAATAATGATTTTTAATTGTCTATATAACCCATTATATTTGATCCCAAAATAAAAAAGGTGCTGAATAATTTTTAAATTGGGTGAGGGAATAACTTTTCAGAATTTTTTATTCACAAATGGTATAATTGGTCAACGCATATAGAAAAGGATGAGAAATAGAACAGATAAAATCATTCATAGGTTGATTAGTGTATGTTATTTATATACAAGTAGACACAAAAAGCTTTATCCGTTACATCATTTTGTAATTAAACGTGAACTATGGAGCGTTATGTACCTATCGAGATACAAAAACTTGTAATATTTGAACGATATCATAAACTTGTTTAGCTATATACAGATATATTTCCTTATTTCTAACCAATGTAGGTTGTAGAGATGATGTTTGCAATATGTATTAAAAATATACTGTGATTGTATTATAAATATTTTTTTTTCCAGCAATGCTTATACACCTATATACAACATTCTACACTTATTCTATATAATATATCAACCTTGTATAATCAATACGTAATTTTTTAACAAGGAAACAATACATATTAAGCATTTTGCAACTACTGTAGGCATGCTTCCAAAGATATTTATACTACAAAAGTAAAGCATACTTCCCTAAATCATTTTTTTAAAGCAGAAAGTAAACTTCCTAAATCATGATATATACAAATATAGGAAACAGAAAAGAAATAAAATAGCATACACTATTAAGGCTGAATCATGGACATTGCAGACCCAACCACCCTCCCCCGTTTTTCAATTTTGGGTGTGCACTAATAGATATTTAAATTTGTATAAAATTAATCAAATAGATACACACGTTCTACATAACATAATACAAATAAGACGCCACATAAAATTCAAAATTGTCAAGTATACCGGACGAATGTGTTTATATATATATATGTCAGTATAGACCCTATATATACATGTTACTCTCCAGTTTCATGTTATGCCTCAGTTGAAATTTAGAGAATCACCCAAGAAAATTTAATAGTTTTTAAATAATTTAAGTTATTAATTTTTATAATTTATAGTATGTTTTACATATTATATTTCAATAACATATATTAATCTCTATGTCCTAATGTACATGGTACCAATAGAATTTTATATTAATCAGTTTTTTGTGTTTTTAAAAAAAAATTAATATTTTAAGTTACTAGCTATTGCAATTTATAAAAATAATTTACATTATTTTCAAATATTCAAAAGAAAAAAAAGATAAATAAATTAAAACAAAAAGTTATAAAAATTACACAAATGTCCTCGGCTAGAAGTATGCAGGTCAACTGAGGGATGTTTTAGTTCCAGCGTGTCACATAACATATTTAACACCACAATATTTAAATTTATTTTAATAAATTTGACACATTTCAATAATAAAACCACAAAATTAAAAATTTTATTTTATTTTTCTAAACTTCATTTTAATACAAAATACGTCAAACAAAGATCTGCAATGAAATTCTGTCATATTTTTAGGGAATTGGACTGATTTGATAGGCTGGCAGTGCAAGACTTTGAGGGGGTGCTAAGACTAAGAAATATAATCATATATCTTTAGAAATAATATCAATGATTCATGTGAGTTCATATGACAACTTTTCATTTCAAAATTACAATCACTTATGAAATAAATACTTTTACAATTTTTTGTAAAATTTAAATAAGGGTATAATAGGAAAAAATTTGTTGTCTTTTCTTGATTTGTGAAAATGGACAAGTAAATAGGGACATCCAAAAAAGGAAATATGGACAAGTAAAAAGGGACGGAGGGAGTATCTAATATCTTCATGTGATCATATATATATAAATATATAAATACACGTGTTTCCAAAAAAACAAACCATGTGCTTCACGTTCAAAGTTGAGCAATCAGTTATATTTTTATTATTTTAAACTTACGTTCATGATTGATAATTTCTTTTTATTCAATAGCTATTGAGTGTTTTTGTATTTAATTTTTTTTTTTATGAATGACAATGGAGCGCTGTGAGGTGGGTTGAGCTTAATAAGGGTAGGATCTTAAAGTAAAGGCGTATTTTGGCAATAAACTTGAGCTAAGAGATATAAAGCATAAAAATCTCTAAATGTTTTACCTTTTATTTGAAAAAGAAAAAGTAAGTCTTAATAAGAGAAGAAAATCATAGTAACATAAATAGCAGTGAGAAGATAATAATTATTATAACAACATATTACAACTAAAACAAGTACCAACAACATAATGAAAAATTAAAACGATATATCATCAAAGTTTTGCATCACGTATAAACATGATAGCTTTGATATCGTTGTCACACTCAAATAATTGCATGCAACTTTCCTTCAAGTCCAATTACATACCAACTTCAGTGTGACAATCTGTATCATATAACCAAAATATTTCCATATCTTTCAAACCAAAATATACTAAAGATGGTTTTCCCAAACCAAAATCAATATCTTGCAAAGGGAGCTTGCGCCAACTTGAACATGTCACTTTGTCAACTTCATCATTACCTCCCCATTCCGGTGATCTAACACTTTCATTATATATATTAGCCAATGTTGACACTATTTCATCTGGTGAAGCTTTGGCACATAAATCAACAACTTTATTCACAGTATTCCTAATTAATATTATGAAGTTGTGTAATTCCATCTTGGTCTCCCCTGGAATGAATTTATCGAAACATCAATTCTAAAATTTCCCATAGAGTTGTTTACTTGGGGTAAAGATGATTTAGAATGCAAATTCAATGGAAAGTCCATTAGAGAAGACCTGAAATATCCATTTCTAGCTGCTGAAATGCGGATTAAAGCCCTTCATAGGATTGCTGTAATAATTTCAACCCTTGAAGGTTGAAAATTCAAAGCTCCACCTGATTCATCAATGCATTGTTTTCTGAGCCTTGATAGAGCAGCTTCATGGACGACAAATCTCTTAACAACAATATTTTCTTCTCTATTTGCTACATGGGTTGACTTGAAAAGACTTGATATATCTCTGGTTGGAAAAATATTACCTAAATTGAAGCTTAGAAAATTAATCTTATCGATGAGAGTTCCCAATCTACACACTTTTCCCCATCCAAATTGTAACATCTCGCAACTAGAAAGAAGTTTAAAATCTGGAAATAGTCATTTTTGGAAAGTATAAGGAAATCTGGAAAATGTAAAGTAGGTTAAAGTGAGTTTTTGGTCAACTTCAAACGACTATAACTCCTAAAGTAAGATAATTTAGGTGTATTTCCAGATATTGTTGGAAATATCTTGGAATGATCTTTCCAACGCTGCCAAGTTTGCTCAATTCCGAGTTCGTATGACTGAGTTATGCCCGTTGGAAGTTGGGCTGTTGGATTAAGGAAATGTCCAATCCGAAATTTTAAGGGGTATTTTAATATTTTCATTGCCCTATTATTTTAATCCATTTTTAGGAGTTTAATATGGGTCAAATAATATTTTAGTCAGTTTTAGAATTTGGGATTTCACGCTAGGGCTAAGGAGAAGAAGAAACAAGAACGTTCAAGATCGTCGAAGTTTGGCTTGTGGAATTCGTCGGGGGTGATCCCTACAAGGTATGTGAGATCACATAGCGTTGGGTTAGTTCACCCACGCACCAAGCATGTTTAATTCAACGTATTTTCGTCCTAAAAAGATTGAGAAATTGATGTTCTTGATAGTTGTTTTTGAATTGATTTCGTTCTTGAATATGAGTTGGGATTAAGAAGTTTCTTGATGATTAAGTGTTGTTTCGTTGAGTTGTTTGGGTTAGATTTTGTGTATATGATTTGGGTACATGAATTTAAGGTGAATTTGGGAAAAAGAATCAGATTGGAACGATTTAGCATCGGAAAACGAGTTGAAAAACTCGTCAGACGCACCTGGGGAGAGCAAGGCGCGTTGCGCCCCCATAGCGCCAGGAGGCCGGGGCAGCGCGCCTGCAGTGCTCCCAAAACAAGCCCCGGTAAGTTGGGGCCTGGCGCAGCGCACCAGGGACGCGCCCGAATCGGCATTTTTCACCAATTTTTCATCGTTTAGCCTATTCAAGTTATTCTAAAGTGTCCTAACACTTTCTATTAATTCTAACTACTCTAAATGACTTCTAAACACCTAGAAATCATCCATAAACATGAAGCATAACCTTGAAATCCATAAATTCGAATTCAAGGAAAGTCAAGAGCCAAGTCTAGGAGGTTTTCAGAGCCTTTCAAGAAGTCTTTTGAAAATGCTTTTAACCTTGTTTAAAGACTTAAAGTTCAAGTTGAGTAAAGAGTAAAAAGTATAGATTGAAGTTCATTACTTCAAAAAGTATATGGGGACTAAGTATTCCCAAAGAGAGTAAATATTCTTCACATTTAAATAAGAACGTAAACTGAGATTTCCAAAGGGCCTTCGGGCTAGTTTTCAGAAGAGAGTAATAGCTTTCTAAATGACGTAAGCAGGGAAACTGAGATTTCCAAGATAGCCTTTGAGCTAAGTTTTTGAGCACTAATCTCAAATCACAGAAGAACTTTGTTTTTAAAAAAAACATAAAAGCTAGTATATTTTGGGAGCAGTATTGAGCACCAAATTGGGGGCGAGCACGAGCTCAAATAACTCATGTCTCTATAAAACCATGTAGCCACCATGGGTAGAAAAGGGTCATACTTTTTAGATGAATCCTTTCCGAAATAGACTAGTGGATCCATTAGGCAGGTTAGGTCCTATACCTTTGGCCGAGTATAGGATGCGCTGGCAGTGTGAGGTAGATCGTTGTATCATCACTATAGCTCTTAAGTGATGGCTGTCGGTTAGAGAAACTCCCACATAAGTTATTGTATTTTTATATACATCAGTTTATTGTATTTTTACATATATTTCAGAGTTGTTGTATCCGTGGATATACACAGAGTTGACATCATGTTTTTAAATATCTTGTGTTTATATTGTACTTGTTTTAAACTGCTTTATATTGAATGAGTTCAGTAAGTATTCATGAGTTGAGAAGAGCCAAAGTAAGTGTGTCTTTCAGATTCCCTTTCAAGCCTATGTTTGTTAGCATTCCAACTCGCATATTCGCACATTCAATGCACTGATGTCGGTTAGCCTGCATCTTATGATGATGGAGGCACAGGTAACTAGGATCGGCATCCGGCACATCGTTGATCCAGTGAGCAATTTAGAGTCTGTTGGTGAGCCTCTTAGCATTCCTGAGGACTCTTTTTCATTGCTTCAGTTTTACTATTAGTTCATTATGATGTCATGGGCCTATCCCAACATCCATCTCAGTTGTTTAGAGGCTTCATAGATAGACAAACAATCAGTTAGTTATTTCAGTTGTCTTTACTGTTCATTTCATATGTTAAAAACTTGAGTTGCCTTAAAGTCCAGTTGAATGTTCCTTTATAACATTCTAGTTACTTCATAAATGTGTACAGGACGAGTTGAGTCTTCTGCTGAGTTAGTAAGCCAGGTCAATGGTTCACTTGAGGCCAACAATGGTCTTCGAGTGTCAGTCCCTCCCAGGGTGTAGGCTCGGGGCGTGACAAACTTGGTATCTGAGCACATAGTTCAAGAGTCCTAGGGAGTCTGTGAAGCCGTGTCTGTAGAGTCCTAGTTATCGGTGTGAAGCGAGCCACATCTATGATTATGAGGCTGCAACATTTAGGAACTATCTCACTTCTTTCACACGCATTTCGTGCGTTAGAGTTTGATCTCTAAAAAGTTTCTTCTAATTCGTGCTTGCGCATGTTTTCAAATAATCATGCCTCCACGAAGAGTAGTCAGAGGTCGTTTAGCTAGGAGAAATGTTGAGGAACAAGAGTTACCAAATGCACCTAAAGTGCAGCCTAAAGGTGATGTTATCAATGCCGAGTTCCGTGAGGCTATTCGGATGTTGAGCCAAGCTATGACTAACCAGGTTGGGCTATAAAGAGGAGCTCGACAAAAAGAGGTTGAAACTTTAAGGATTCGTGAGTTCTTGAGGATGAATCCTCTAAGTTTCACTAGTTTAAGCACTTTTGAGGATCCGAAGAACTGTGTTGATGAACTGAAAAAGGTGTTCGATATGATGTATGCTACTAACACTGTGAGAGTTGAGCTAGCTGCATATCAGATGAAAATATTGCTAGGACTTGGTTTGATCAGTGGAAATAGGGTAGAGCTGAGGATGCACCACTTGCGAGTTGGGCCTGTTTTGAAGAGGCTTTCTTGGGACGTTTCTTTCCTTAAGCAGGATTCTCTATGCGTTCATGAGTATGGGTTGATATTCATCTTACTATCTTGCTATGCTTCGAAAATGGTTACGGACATAAAGAGTATGATTAGTCTGTTTGTTGCTGGGTTTTCCCGTCTATCGAGCAAAGAGGGCCGGACAACAATGCTTATTGGGGACATGGACATTTAGAGGTTGATGGTTTATGTGCATCAAATAGAGAAAGAGAAACTAAGGGATAGGGAGGAATTCAAGAACAAGAGGACTAAGACAGGGAATGAGTTCGGGCAACAGAAAAGTAATGCCAACTGGTCATCCTTCCAACAGAAACAGAAGGGCCTTGTTCCATCATCTGCTAGTGCACCTGCACCTAAGAACAAAGGTGAGTACAAGAATCAGAACTTCAGAGCTAAACCTGCTTATTCTCAGGGTAGCGTGGCACAAGGGGGTAGTAAGCCTCCTGCATGCGCCAAGTGTGGTAGGAACCATTCAGGTATTTGTCGTAAGGGATCCACTGGTTTTTTCAAGTGTGGTCAGAGTGGGCATTTTATACAAGAGTGTCCAAAGAGCAAGCACGGATGTGGTAATGGGGGCAATAGAGCCCCGTCTTCTCCAATTGCTCCACCAGATATAACTGCACCTAGAAGGGCTACTTTCGGTACTGGCGGAGGAACAAACCACTTATATGCTATCAATAGTCGTCAATAGCAAGAGGATTCACCAGATGTTGTCACTGGTATGATTCAAATCTTTGACTTTACTGTTTATGCCTTGCTAGATCCATGAGCGATTTTATCTTTTGTAACTCCATATGTTACTATGAACTTTGATGTTATTCCTGAACAACTTAGTGAACCATTCAGTGTTTCTACACCTGTTGGTGACTCTATTCTAGCAGAGAGAGTCTATCGTGATTGTCCTGTTTCCATCAATCACAAGAGTACCATGGCTGATCTAGTTGAGTTAGACATGGTAGACTTTGATGTCATTCTTGGTATGGACTGGCTTCATGCCTGTTATGCCTCAGTTGATTGTAGAACTCGAGTAGTCAAGTTTCAGTTTCTAAATGAGCCAATCTTAGAGTGGAAAAGTAGTTCAGCAGTGTCTAAGGGCCGTTTCATTCCGTACCTTAAGGGAAGAAAGGTAGTTTCTAAGGGTGTCTATCACTTAGTCCAAGTTAATGACTCAAGTGCTGAGGTACCTCCTATTTAGTCAGTTCTAGTAGTAAAAGATTTCCCAAAAGTCTTTCTGATGATCTTTTCGGAGTCCCTCCTGAGAGAGAGAGATAGACTTCGGTATAGATCTTATTCCAAATACTCTTCCTATATCTATTCCGCCATACAGAATGGCACCAACAGAGTTGAAAGAGCAGTTAAAAGAGCTTTTAAATAAAGGTTTTATTCGACCAAGTGTCTCACCTTGGGGGGCTCCGGTCTTATTTGTAAGAAAGAAAGATAGTTCCCTTAGGATGTATATAGATTACCGTCAGTTGAACAAGGTTACCATCAAGAATAAGTATCCTCTTCTGAGAATTGATAATATTTTCGATCAGGTTCAGGGTGCTTCCTGTTTCTCAAAAATTGACCTCAGATCAGGCTATTATCAGTTAAGAGTAAGGGAATGTGATATTCTAAAAACAACGTTCAGAACCCGATAAGGTCATTATGAGTTTTTGGTCATGTCTTTTGGTTTGACTAATGCACCAGCAGCGTTCATGGACCTTATGAATAGAGTCTTCAAACCTTACTTAGATATGTTTGTTATCGTCTTTATTGATGACATACTAATTTATTCAAGGAATGAAGAAGACCATGCTAGTCACCTCAGAATAGTTCTTCAGACTTTGAAAGATAGAGAATTGTATGCCAAGTTCTCTAAGTGTGAGTTTTGGCTTGAATCTATGGCATTCTTAGGCCATTTTGTGTCTGGAGAGGGGATTAAAGTTAATACTCAGAAAATTGAGGTAATACAGAATTGGCCTAGACCCACATCTCCAACTGATATTAGGAGTTTCTTAGGTTTTTCTGGCTATTATAGAAGGTTTGTAGAGGGTTTCTTGTTTATTTCATCCCCTTTGACGAAGTTGACTAAAAAAATAATGAAATTTCAATGGTCTGAAGCTTGTGAGAAAAATTTTCAGGAATTGAGAAAAAGGTTGACTACTACCTCAGTTTTGACCTCACCAGAAGGTACTCAAGGTTTTGTGGTGTACTGTGATGCATCTAAAGTTGGGTTGGGTTGTGTCTTAATGTAGAATGGCAAAGCTATAGCTTATGCCTCCAGATAGTTGAAACTTCATGAGAAGGACTACCTCACCCATGACTTATAGTTCGTTGCTGCAGTATTCACTTTGATGATATGGCGTCATTACTTGTATGGTGTGCATGTTGATGTATTCACTGATCACAAGAGTCTTCAATATGTGTTCACCGAGAAAGAGCTTAATCTCAAACAAATGAGGTGGTTAGAATTACTCAAGTAGTATGGCATGAGTATTTTTTATCACCCAGGTAAGGCTAGTGTTGTTGTTGATGCCTTGAGCAGGTTGTCTATGGGTAGTATTGCCCTTGTTGATGAAGAAAAGAGAGTTAGCGAAAGATATACATAGACTTGCACGCTTAGGAGTCCAACTAATGGATTCCACAGAAGGAGGAGTAGTGGTGTTGAATCGGGATGAATCACCACTAGTGTCGGAAGTTAAAGAAAAGCAAGATCAAGATCCCATTTTGCTTGAATTGAAGGAAAATTTTCTTAAGAGAGGATCATGGAGAAAGATCATAGCTCCAGATATTCCATTCAACTGGGTTCTACAAAGATGTATCATGACTTGAGAGAGGTTTATTGGTGGAATGACATGAAGAAGGGCATTACAGAATTTGTTGCTAAGTGTCCAAATTGCCAACAAGTTAAAGTAGAGCACCAAAGGCCCGGTGGTTTGGCTCAGAATATAGAACTTCCGGAATGGAAGTGGGAAATGATTAATATGGACTTCATCACAGGGTTACCAAGGTCTCGCAAGCAACATGATTCTATTTAGGTGATTGTCGATAGAATGACGAAACCAGCCCACTTTTTGCCAGTAAAGACCACCCATTCATGAGAAGATTATGCTAAGTTATATATTCAAGAAGTGGTAAGACTTCATGGGTTCCGGTCTCCATTATTTTGGACAGAGGGGCACAATTTACTGCACAGTTCTGGAAATCTTTTCAGAAAGGTTTGGGTTCAAATGTGAACTTAAGTATTGCCTTTCATCCTCAAACTGATGGGCACGCAGAGCACACCATTCAGACATTAGAAGATATGTTGAGGGCTTGTGTGATTGATTTCAAGGGGAATTAGGATGATCACCTACCTCTCATTGAGTTTGCTTACAACAACAGTTATCACTCTAGCATCTAAATAGCTCCTTATGAAACTCTATGGGAGAAGATGCAGATCTCCTATTGGATGGTTTGAAGTTGGTGAAGCAGGGTTGATAGGACCAGAATTAGTTTACCAAGCCATGGAGAAGGTGAAAGTGATTCGAGAAAGATTGAAAACGGCATAGAATCATCAAAAATCCTACACTGATGTTAGGAGAAGGGCGTTAGAGTTAGAAGTAGATGATTGAGTATATTTGAAAGTTTCACCCATGAAGGGTGTTATGAGGTTCGGTAAGAAGGGAAAACTTAGTCCCCGGTATATTGGACCTTATAGCATAGCCAAGAGGATTGGCAATGCAGCTTATGAGTTGTAGCTACCACAGGAATTAGTAGCGGTTCATCCGGTGTTTCACATATCCATGTTGAATAAGTGCATGAGGGATCCTTCATTGATCATTCCAACTGAAAATATTGGGATCAAGGATAACTTATCTTATGAGGAAATTCCTGTTCAGATTCTAGATCGTCAAGTTCGCAAGTTGAGAACAAAGGAGGTAGCATCAGTCAAAGTCCTTTGGAGGAACTAATTTGTTGAGGAAGCTACTTGGGAAGCTGAAAAGGACATGAAGAAGAGATATTCACATCTCTTTGAATCTGAAGAAAGTGCAGATCAATGGACTAAAATTATAAATGAGCATGATGTTTGTTTGCATTTGCTTGTTGGGTGTTTGAGTTTGATGTTGACCCTTAACTTAGTAAGAGTAAATCTCATTCGAGCACGAATGTTCCCAAGAGGGAGATATTGTAACATCTCGCAACTAGAAAGAGCTAGAAAGAAGTTTAAAATCTGGAAATAGTCATTTTTGGAAAGTATAAGGAAATCTGGAAAATATTAAGTTAAAGTAAGTTTTTGGTCAACTTCAAACGATCATAACTCCTAGATTAGAATGATTTAGGTGCATTTCCAGATATTGTTGGAAATATCTTGGAATGATCTTTCCAACGCTGCCAAGTTTCCTCAATTTTGAATTCGTATGAGTGAGTTATGCCCATTGGAGGTTGGGTTGTTGGATTAAGAAAATGTCCAATCCAAAATTATAAGGGGTATTTTAGTACTTTCATTGCCCTATTATTTTAATCCATTTTTAGGAGTTTAATATGGGTCAAATAAGATTTTAGTCAGTTTTAGAATTTGGGATTTGACGCTAGCGCTAAGGAGAAAGGAGAAGAAGAAACAAGAATATTCGTCGGGGGTGATCCCTCCAAGGTATGTGAGATCACATAACATTGGGTTAGTTCACCCACGCACCAAGCATGTTTAATTCAGTGTATTTTCTTCCTAAAAAGATTAAGAAATTGATGTTCTTGATAGTTGTTTTTGAATTGATTTCGTTCTTGAATATGAGTTAGGATTAAGGAGTTTCTTGATGATTAAGTGTTGTTTCCTTGAGTTGTTTGGGTTAGATTTTGTGTATATGATTTGAGTGCATGAATCTAAGGTGAATTTGGGAAAAAGAATCAGATTGGAACGATTTAGCATCAGAAAACGAGTTGAAAAACTCGTCAAACGCACCTGGGGAGGGCCAGGCGCGTCGTGCCCCTATAGCGCCAAGAGGCTGGGGAGGCACACCTGCAGTGCGCCCAAAACAAGCCCCAGTAAGTTGGGGCTTGGCGCGGCACACCAGGGACGCGCCCGGATCGGCGTTTTTCACCAGTTTTTCATCGTTTAGCCTATTCAAGTTATTCTAAAGTGTCCTAACACTTTCCATTGATTCTAACTACTTTAAATGACTTCTAAACACCTAGAAATCATCCATAAACATGAATCATAACCTTGAAATCCATAAATTAAAATTCAAGGAAAGTCAAGAGCCAAGTCTAGGAAGTTTTCAGAGCCTTTTCAAGAAGTTTTTTGCAAATGCGTTTATCCTTGTTTAAAGACTTAAAGTTCAAGTTGAGTAAAGAGTAAAAAGTATAGATTAAAGTTCATTTCTTCAAAAAGTATATGGGGACTAAGTATTCCCAAAGAGAGTAATTATTTTTCACATTTAAATAAGAATGGAAACTGAGATTTCCAAAGGGCCTTCGGGCTAGTTTTCATAAAAGAGTAATAGCTTTCTAAATGAAGCAAACAGGGAAACTGAGATTTCGAAGATAGCCTTTGAGCTAAGTTTTTTAGCACTAATTTCAAATCACAGAAGAACTTTGTTTTTTTTAAAAAAAACATAATAGCTAGTATATTTTGGGAGTAGTATTGAACACTGAATTGGGGGTGAGCACGAGTTCAGATAACTTACATCTCTATAAATCGTGTAGCCACCATGGGTAGAAAAGGGTCATACTTTTTAGATGAATCCTTTTCGAAATAGACTAGTGGATCCATTAGGCAGTTCAGGTCCTATATCTTTGGCCGGGTATAGGATGTGTTGGCAGCGTGAGGTAGATCGTTGTATCATCACTATAGCTCTTAAGTGATGATTGTCGGTTAGAGAAACTCCCACAGAAGTTATCGTATTTTTATATATATCAGTTTATTGTATTTTTACATACATTTCAAGGTTGTTGTATCCGTGGATATACACAGAGTTGCCATCATGTTTTTAAATAGTTTTTCTTTATATTGCACTTGTTTTAAACTGCTTTATATTGAAATGAGTTCAGTAAGTATTCATGAATTGAGAAGAGCCAAGGTAAGTGTTTCTTTCAGATTCCCTTTCAAGACTATGTTTGTTAGCATTCCAACTCGCATACTCGTACATTCAATGTACTGATGCCAGTTAGCCTGCATCTTATGATGATGCAGACACAGGTAACTAGGATCGACATCTGGCGCATCGTTGATCCATTGAGCAGTTCAGAGTCAGTTGGTGAGCCTCTTTGCATTCCAGATGACTCATTTTCATTACTCCAATTTTAGTATTAGTTCATTAGGATGTCGTGGGCCTGTCCTGACATCCATCTCAGTTGTTTAGAGGCTTCATAGACAGATAGACAGTCAGTTAGTTATTTCAATTGTCTTTACTATTCATTTCATATGTTAAAGACTTGAGTTTGTCTTAAAGGCCAGTTGAATGTTCCTTTATAACATTCTAGTTACTTCATAAATGTGTACATGGCTAGTTAAGTCTTCTGGCTGAGTTAGTAAGCTAGGCCAAGGGTTCGCTTGAGACCAGCAATGGTCTTCGAGTGTCAGTCCCCCCCAAGGTGTAGGCTCGGAGTGTGACACAAATAGAAAATTAAAACATGTGAAATCATCAATTGCAGGGTGTGAAACACTGAATGATAAAGCTAGGCCACCACATTCAAATTTTGTTACTTGAATGGTGACAATTGGTGATACCATAAAATTATTTTGATCCACATTCTTGTTTTCATGTGACCAAAATAAAGTTTCAAGACTAAGATGCTTATGTGCTTTCTCTAAGAAATTATCCAACTAACAATTGACCTTGGCGTTAGTGTAGGAAACACCTTGATCAAGGCAAAGAATCGAACATTCATCTTTGTCATACCTTCCTGCTGCTGGATAAACATGAGTTAATACATTAGAAAGGGATTTCTCAAGTCGTTCATCTTTGTCATACCTTCCTATTGCTGGATAAACATGAGTTAATACATTAGAAAGGGATCTCGTTATGCCCATAAATAACGAGAAGTAACACTTGTAAGTTGTAATATTCAATTGAAAGACCTAAATCAAAACGTATTTTTTTTCAAGGAAACAATACATATTCAGCATTTTGCAACTACTATAGGTATGCTTCCAAAGATATCTATACTACAAAAGTAAATCATACTTCCATAAATCATTTTTTTAAAGCAGAAAAATAAACTTCCTAAATCATGATGTCTACAAATATAGGAAACAGAAAAATAAATGAAATAGCATACACTATTAAGGCAGAATCATGGACATTGCAGACCCAAGCCCCTCCCCCCCCCCCCCGAGAAAAAAAGAATCACATGGACACCTTATCAAATACTCATATATATATATATATATATATATATATATAAATGTATTTTTACTTGGTTTCAGTCAGTATCTATGTTCTTCAATTTTAGGTGTGTACTAATAAATATTTAAATTTATATAAAATTAATCAAGTAGACACACACATTCTATATAACATAATACTAATAAGACGTCACATAAAATTCAAAATTGTCAAGTATGCAGGACGAATGTGTTTTATATATATATACACACATAGACCCTATACATGTTACTCTCCCAGTTTCATTTTATGCCTCAGTTGAAATTTAGAGAATCATCCAAGAAAATTTAATAGTTTTTAATTATTTTAAGTTATTAATTTTTATAATTTATAGTATGTTTTACATATTATTTTTCAATAACATATATATTAATCTCTATGTCCTAATGTTTGTTCAATAAGTATTTGATAATATATCATCACTCACTTACACTTTTAGTCAGTTTCAAAACAAAAGTATCTTTTTCCTAATTTATAACTTTTTAATTTTAATATCCCACATGACATGTTTAAAAATAAAAGATTAAATGGCATTTGGATACATTATTTATCTCCTTAGTTTAAGACCACAAGTTTTTATTTTCTAAAAATTTGTACCAAATTAAACTACGACAAAACGTAGCGAGTAGTAAGTAAATCTCCAATACAATTTAAGGAACAAATGTGGAAATTAACTACTATATTTATTAAGGCTAGGCCAAAGTACATGTACCAAACAGTTGCATCTGTCAAAAGTAGTTTAACACATCCATTGCCAGTATTGGAGTCGAAGCCTAGATTGGGAAGATTAAAGGATTGAGAGAAAAAAATCTTAGAGGAACGAATAGAGCGAGAGAATAGAGGATGTGCATACGGAGGAGAGCATTTTCGCAGAATTCGAAGAAGGGGGAATAGAGCCCTGGTGATGAGATAATTGATTTCCAAATTTAATATTTTCCTATATATATATTAGATTGAGCTGTCAATTATAAGTCACATGAAATTCATAAATATATTT
The DNA here is from genome assembly GCA_029007595.1 of Solanum commersonii. Classification (NCBI taxonomy): domain Eukaryota; kingdom Viridiplantae; phylum Streptophyta; class Magnoliopsida; order Solanales; family Solanaceae; genus Solanum; species Solanum commersonii. Next base: position 2,636,300 of record JAJTWQ010000033.1, read on the forward strand.
TCGACTTTTTTGCTTTTTAACTTTTTTCTTTTTTGTTCAGTGTCGAGTATCAACATAATGGCCAACTTATTCAAATTCAAGCTCTCATCCTCGAACTCGAAATGGGTTACTTATCCAACTACAACCCCTTTGCAAGTATATATTGACCCATGACAAACATCAATACATGCAAGAAAAGAAATCACCGTAGCACCCGATGTTTATTTAGAAAAATTCACCAAAGAAAAATGGAAGAAACTTACCCCAAGTTTACCAGTGACAGTACAATGTAAGACAATCAAATTACTCATCGGGATCAATATCTCATGTTTCCACAAAATCTTAATTTAGAAATGCTCAAAAGAACAATACACATATGTCTAACAATACAAAATCATATTTTAAAAAATCTATAAATACAGCGAACCACCATCAATTATTATATTAAGATAAAGACAATATCATGAGCCTTAATATAAATACTGATTTTTAAAACACTACTGACCTTAGTACCAAAAAAACTTTGATATCACTTCCTTCCACAGTCCTCCTCCGTCGAATAGAAATTGATCATTTTGCTGTTAGAAATATAAAAGGTAAAGAATGAAAACAAATCTGCACCTTTTCAAGAAAGCATAAGTCTTCATGTAGTATGTTGAAAGTCTTATTTTTCCCATCAATATAGTGCAATAGCACTTACAACAATTATGAAGCATCACGATAATTTGCCACAAAATAAGATAGACAATATTAAACACAAGAAAACTAACATTCTAAGTTTTAGCAATAAAAAAAAGAATACATGCAAGAACAAATATAACATTTGGTTTGAGATTTCAAAATTATCAAAACATCGTCAAATGTCTTACAAAATAAGACTTGGACACATGATTAATCAATAAGGATTGTATTACACCAAGTAGTTCACAATTTTAATTTTAGAAGGGAGCCTTGGAGTTACTGGTAAACTTGTTGCCATGCGACCAGAGGTCACGGGTTCAAGTCTTTGAACGGCCTCTGGCAGAAATCAAAGATAAGGCTGCCTACAATAGACCCGGCCCTTCCCCGGACCCTCATAGCGAGATTTTTAGTACCCCGAGTTGTCTTTTTTTTTCTTAGTTCACAACTTTATTTTAGATTGCTACATGTACAGAAAGCATCAGGGCACCAACCACCAAACAACATCTAATACAAACATGGGCAATGCCAAAGCTGTTTTGCAATTCTGTATAAAGCAATGTAGTTCATGATCTTATTATTTTATATTTTTTATTGCAAGTTTAAGCATAATCACAGTATCACCCACGTGTCAGGTGTAATAGCAATGACACTATTATCATTTTTGATTCAATGCCCAACTCCTTGGTCAAATTTCTACTGAAGCCATTATCTCGTTAACTGATAGAAACACGATTTATACAGAGACATGAAAGGCAATTAAATGTATGATATTTTATCTTTAATGAAAATATATGCAGGGTATCAATTTGAACAATCATGCTTAATATTATGAATTTGAAAAGCATACAAAATATTGAAGTCGAGTCAGCTTTATACTTACCTTAGGTGATAGAAATGGATTAAAATATCTCAGTGTCTTTGGCTTTTACATTGTACTTAAGGTAACTTTTTATTTGTTCGGCATTCTCAAGACAAATTTAAGGTTTTATTTCACAAGTGGAGTAATCTTAATAGTATCAAGAACACCGAAGAGGTTGTGATTTTATGTAAGTATGAACAACATTGAACGTAAATAGACTCTTTTCTCTTATCAGCTAAAGGTGTATTTTATTTTTTTCACTCAAACACAAGATGTAATGAGGGGTTGGAGATGCTACAAACGTAAAATAAATTTATAAATTAGGAGGTCTAGAACTTTGGGACAGAAATGCAGGAACAATATTACTAATTACAGGCAGGGCTACATTATGGAAAGCAATTCACAGAGATTCTCTTTACATGAACTGATGGTGAGAACATCAAATAGACAATGGTCCACAGTCATGTCCTTAAACACATGTTTTAACTTAAGGACTACAATATTTGTTACTGCTCCGTTTCGAAAAGAGTAACCTGGTTTGACTGGGCACGGAGCTTTAGAAAATAAAGAAATTTTTTGAATCTTGTGGTTCTAAATTAAAGTTATGTCAAATGTACTAAATTTCCCTTCAATCTTGTGGCTTTAAACATGCCACGTGAAAAACTGAAATTAAAATGTTACAAAAAAAAGGAAAGAGTTCATCTTTTTTAAACACACTAAAAAGGAAAGGAGGTCATTCTTTTTTAAACGAAGGGAGTACTTGTTATCAACGAAAAAGAAGGAAGAAAATCAGGGCACTAATTGAGATAAAAAAAACTTACCAAATACAGCAAAACCCGGGGCTTTGAATTAAAGGTGACATTAAGGTGTCAAAATAAAGGGGCGGTGACATAAGTCTTAATTATTGGGTGTAGGTGACAATTATGTGGTTAATGATTAAGGATTGTGGAGTTGCCCTCAAGTTTATAAGTTGGCAGTTTGGTCCATTGAATTAAATGAGGGGTAAAAGGGTAAATGACTAAAATCTAATGTACCCAATTTTGGTGGGAACCAAAACTGGAGGGAAGCCACCAGTGAGCTGTACCAAAAGGAGAAATAAAAGATTTTTCCCCCGCCTCCCGCCGTATTCCTCTTATGCTTCGTTCTTGCTTGCTTGCTTGTCTTTCTTCCCGTTCTCTTCATCTTCTTCTTCTTCTTTTCGTACATTGTTGCTAGTCCTTGAGCTTTCTTCTTCTTCTTGAATCAGATTTAGCTAATCTAATCAGTGGATCAAATTTCGTTCTATATCAATTGAAATTACTTCATAAGTGATTGGGGTCACACACCATTGTTTTGTTAAGTAAAAGTAATAGTTCTTTGAAATCATTCATCATCATCTGGGTACCCGCAATTTTTTCAATAATTTGCATTCACGTTTCCAACAGATGGCTATATATGTTGCAGCAGATAGGTTATTTCAATCGCAACAGAATAGACATATGTTGCAACATATAACTTAGACAAGCTGCAACATATAACTTAGATATGTAGCAGCATATGACTTACTTGTGGCAACAAAATGGTCATATGTTGCAACATATGACTTATACATTTTGTCACAACATGTTATTTATGTTTCGCAACAGAATAGTTATATGTAACAACATATGACTTACATTTCGCAACAGAATAGCCATGTATTGTGACATATAACTTACACATGTTGTGAATCTGATTTATTTGTCACAACATAACAGCTATATGTAGCAACATATGACTTACATCTTGCCACAAAATAGCCATATGTAGCAACATATGACTTACATCTTGCCACAAAATAGCCATATGTAGCAACATATGACTTACACATGTTGTCACCTGTGATTTGTTTGTCACAACATAACAGTTATATGTAACAACATATGACTTACATCTCGCCACAAAATAGTTATATGTAGCAACATATGACTTACACATTTCTTCATTAGTACTAATTGCTTTTTAATTAATTTCTTCAGGTACAATAAATGAAGGGATTATTTATAGGTATTGATTGTCGTGCTGAATGGGTCTAAAAGAAAAATCGATATTTGGCGTTGGAAGGATAGTAAGAAATGAGGAGGGTCGGTAGGGATGACTGTCGAAAGAAATATTTTGTATGATGATTTTATTTGGAAGGGTACCAGAACCTCATTTGTTGGGAGAAAGACCAATTTGTTGCACTGTTCATCAATTCTATCACTTTCGTTGTGAATTATATAGTTGTGATTTAGAAATAGATGAAGTAGTTAAATTTCTATATTAATTAAATTTTCATATGTGGCAACATATATACATTTCTTGTAAACTCATGGGGGAAAAGGTGACCTTTTTGTGTTTTGTACTGATTTTTGAATTTGTTCTTTATAAAATGTTTAATCCAAAAAGAACTGACATTTTTCCATTGTTAAATCGCTCAATTTATCGATTAACCCATCCTAGAAGCGACATATGTGGCAACATATACACGTTCTGTTGGAAAAATTGCAACAGACAAGTCATATGTGGCAACATATGTATATCATAAAATGGTCTTTTGGGGGTTAATTCAATTAAATTGTCACCTAATTCAACATGTAAAACTAATATATAGTCCTACAACATGTCTAAGTACAAAATTATAGTCTAATACAACAATCTTCATGAATTCTATCAATTATTTTTACAAAGACTATCATACCACTAGTTAATCATACAATGACCAAGTAACTCCATATGATAGTTATATAACACCCTTGTAAATCGTTGTTCCAAGTGTTATAACACATTTTTATTGCTTAATTATGGTCCAAAATACTAAAATTTGGTCCAATTTGACATTTTTCCATTCCTAAATCGCTCAATTTATCAATTAACCTATCCTTGAAGTCATGACATATGTAACAACAATGCATGTTCTGTTGGAAAAATTGCAACAGACATGTCATATGTGGCAACATATGTATATCCTAAAATGTGGATTTTGGTGTTAATTCAATTAAATTGTCACCTAATTCAACATGTAATACTACTATATAGTCCTACAACATGTCTGTCTAAGTACAAAATTATGGTCTAATACAACAACCTTCATCAATTCTATCAATTATTTTTACAAAGACTATCATACCACTAGTTCATCATACAATGACCAAGTAACTCCATATGATAGTTATATAACACCATTATAAATCGTTGTTTCAAGTGTTATAGCATATTTTTATTGTTTAATTATGGTCCAAAGTACTAATATAATTACTATTATGTTCTACAATACTACTTAAGAAAAAACTGCTTGAAAGAATTAACTTTCAGTAAAGTTGTACATGTAAGTGTTGTTAATTCCTTTAAGTAATCTTCTACATTTCTGAATTCATTCAAGTATATGTTTTAACGAGAGAATGAGGGTATCCATCAAATAGTCATTGGACAAAACACATACATGTTGTGATAGAAAAGAGATATCTATTGATAACTCAAAATTCAAATATGATCCTCATGTAAAGTTGAGATGCATCTTATAAGGGGGTTCAATGGTTCTGATGACGAAACATTTATGTATTGCTAGCTTTTATGGGCATTTTGAGTTATAATAGCTCTTTTCTCTTCTCTCCAATATCCTTCCATTTATCAGCCCTTTGTTTTTCTTTTTCTTCATTTGTCCTTGAATAAACCAACTGCTTTCGAGTAACTTGTAAGTATTTATGCCTTTGGGTATACTCCTTCCTCCTTGAATTTCATAGACCATATTTCATGCTTCACATAGCTCTAGAATGTATGAAATTTTCTGATGCCTACTCTTCTTTTTTTTCTTGGTTATGATTTGAGATTATATGGATGCTCATCAGATTAGATGGATGTTGTCGGGATTACACAAATAGAGTTAGACTTGATTTGTTTTCCGAGAGAACAGAGGAGTGTTATTGCTATTGCAGTTCTCCTTCATACTTTCAAGAATATCTTACTATTTTGAGGTATGATTTCCTCTCAACTTTTCCCATTATTTTCTTCTTATATTTTCTTATTTGTTGTTGGTCATTCTATGGTGACATTTCTCCGTCTATAAATGGAAGGAAAACGACTGAAATTTTGGGTTGAATAGAACTTTGATTTGATACGATTTTCCTTGCTATTTGAAAAAGTGCAAGATCAAAACTAAGAATAAAAGCAAAAAGGTAAACTTAAAGATCAAAATTGGCATCTAAGCTGACATGAGAAAATTTAAGACATGTAATCTTGTAATTTTTGTTCATCCGAAAAATCATTCTGATGCATACTCTCATTTAACGTCTGATCGCTACTCAGAAATGTCCCAAATGGATCTGAATTCAAATCACTCTGCAATGCTGAGGTAAAATTCTGACAACTAAATGTTGTTGTTGCTTGAAATGTAGGCAAAGGTATTAATGAGAACATGTTAGTATCCATGTTTGGCATTGAAGGTTGTCCTGTCGATGCGTCTTGTAAAAAATGGATTAAAGTGGTTAGTTGGTTCTATAACTGGAATTTGATTATAGTTATTCATATTAGAAATTGGTGTTAGGCCACTATTTAAAAACAATATCAATAACTTCTGATTATACAATCCCAAGTAGGAAGAACTGAATTTGCTAACGTTGTTAGAGGTGATACACAATGCTTTTGTTTGTGGAGTTGCTTTGAATAATACCATATTCCAACCACTATTTGGATCATTTCTTGATACTGTTCCGATTCTTGACTTTCTTGAAAGGCATTGAAAGATGGCAATGATGATGACAATCTGAAAGTGTCGTAGTTGTTAATATTGTTAGCAACAGTAGGATGAAGCTAATATTCTGACTATATTGTCATTTTTTGTCTTCCATAATACAATTTGTGATTAATAGAAAAAGTAAAAGGTCATATTCACATGAAAGTTGTTTTCAGATATTGTATATTACATCTAGATTTAGTAATAAATTAGTTATAATTTGTTTCTAATTTGATTAATATTTCTAATTATCGTAAAAATCTAAAATAAAGTAGTATTTAGTAGTAAATAAATTGAGTTGAGAATTATGAACAAGTATTTATTCACTTTTTCTTCCTGAACTTTCAAGAAGGTCAAAAACACATTTGAAATATCATGTTTTCTGAGTTTTATATCTGAACTATAAAGTATATATTCACTTTTTCTTCGTGAACTCTCATCAATTATTTATCAATGCACACCTAATTATGAATTGTTCTCTTTTTTCTATCTAAACAATTACCATCAAATGTTGTTCAAATAACATACTCACAAAAACACAATAATTATTACATTTTTTTTTCATAATTATCCAATTAATCAGTCAAAAATTTATCTTGGCCCTACAGTCTGATCAATATTATTGGAAGGGACAAATAACTGACTCATTTATTTTTTTAAAGGAAAAATCATTTTGCCCACTATGGCCAAGTACAATATCATTGTCTATTCACGTTATAAACATGTTTTTTTTTTAAAAAAAAAAACAACATATTTTATCCTTTTTGTTTAATTTTAAATTTATTTATATAATTAATTTATTAGTTATTTTTAATAAATACAAGTCATTCCCAATACGTATTTAAATTAAAAATACTTTATAGAATTTTAAATATAATTTTTTGCATTTTAAAATTTAAAGGAATATTAGGTAATTTAAATTAAAAATACTCAAGAGATTTAAATCTAATATTAAGATTTATAAATTTGAAATTTTTGTATATTGAAATAAATTTTTAAAGATAGTTTGAAAACATTTCATTAATGCTAGTGACAACTAAAAATTCTTTAGACATTGACATTTATATAAATCATGTTGTTCATAATTATCAATCCTAATTAACAAAAATTTCAACAAAATTACATCATTCTGTAACTAAACGTGAACTATGGAGCTATGTAAACTATCGAGATACAAAAACTTGTAATATTTCAACGATATCATAAACTATTTAGCTATATACAAATATATTTCCTCATTCCTAACCAATGTAGGCCGTAGAGATGATGTCTACAATATGTATTAAAAATATATATTGTGATTGTATTATAAAGGTATATTTTTCAACAATACTTATACACATTCTATACAACATTATACACTAATTCTATATAATATATTAACCTTGTATAATAATAGTATATAAGAGTTGTTTATATATATTTTTACACTGTTATATAAAATTATCGAAATAAATAAATAAATTAAGAAGCATAGGTAAAATTTCTGATACGTTCATGCTCTCTTATTATTTATGCCCATAAATAACGAGAAGTAACACTTGTAAGTTGTAATATTCGAATTGAAAGACCTAAATCAATACGTAATTTTCTTTCAAGGAAACAATACATATTCAGCATTTTGCAACTACTATAGGTATGCTTCCAAAGATATTTATACTACAAAAGTAAATCATACCGTGAAATGGCCCAATTGCCGGAGAAAGTCATTGTTATTGCCGCTCCTCTTGCCGGCGAGACCACAAATACGATCTCCCCCACCAACCTCCATCTTCATCGCACACCCTCACCATTTTTCTTTCCTCCTTCTCTAACCTCCACAAATCCAGAAACCCTAAGCCGCCGCACCAGCTCCTCACCCCTCACCATCACTGACTGCTGCGAACCACTAGGGACCCCCTATGCTCTCCATCCCTCTGGCGTATCAGAAGGCCAAGAAACTCCTTACTGCCTCTGGCATAAAAACATGCTAGGAGGCTCCTCGTCGCCGTCTCAGTCGTCGTCGCAACTCTTGTTGACGACCATACGTGCTCTCTTCCTCACCCGTCTTCATCTCCGTCGCACCATGGCCACCAGATCTGACCGAAAAATCTCTTCAGTGTCGTGACCAGATCTGCTAAAGAAGATGACAAAAGTGTGAAGAAGAAAGAAAAATGGATTGGATAGGGAAGGAGATGGCCAAAAATGGAGGTGAACCGGTTGGCGGAAGAAGAAAGCTTTTTTTAGTTTTTTTTTTAAAGTTTTTTATTTTATTGTTTTAATTTTTTATTTTTTTTATTTTTTAATATTTTTTTAAAACTTAAATAGGATATCACTCGCCTTAACGAGAGTGAATTCACGCACTTTTGCCAACTCAACCATATTGATGCCACCTAAACCTAGTCAATGGTCAGAGGAGTTTGATAAATTGTGTTTTATTAAGTTTAAGGGTTCAATTGATAAAGAGTTAAGTAGAAAGGTTCACAATACAAACTCATACAAGTATAGAGGTCTATTAGACCATTTCGCCTTGATTTAGGGAAGTATGCTTTACTCTAAGGGGTCATTTGGTAGGGTGTATTAGCAAAAATAATGCATGTATTAACTTTGTGTATTAATTATACCTTGTTTGGTACACTTTTTCATGCTATGTATAACTAATGCAAGTATTAGCTATACACTCTATTGTATATTATGGAGTGTATTACTAATATCATGAATCTCTAAGTATTAGTAATACAAAGGATTTTAACACTTGCATTAGATTAACTAATGACATAACTACCCTCTAAGCCTTTATTAAAACATTTTTCAATACTTTTCCACGGTAAACTAATGCTATTCTCAAAACGTAAGCTTTGCAAATTGCAGTAAAAAACATATAGATTATTGCATTTGTTAAGATTTTTGATGCAGAGAAATTTTTTTTAATAAAATATATTTGAAAAATTAAAAAATGTTACTGCTCCGTCAAAACACAATTGACAAAAGAGGTTATAAAGGGGCACAATACAATAGAGCAACTGCTTCTAGAAATAATAATAATAATAATAATAATAATTGCTTCTATGGAACGAGTTGATCAAAAATGAATATTGAGCACTTGAAATAACTAGTTTGCTGGTGGTAGACTTTGAGGCAAGGTGAGGGTTAAACGATGAGGTATTCAAATGACTTGAATTACCAACGTTAAATGATTATTTTGGAGTATAATTATGAGTTTCAATTTATTTTTATTACACTTTTGACATACTTCCAATCTTAGAGTGTGATGAGTAAAATTATTACAATAAGTTATTGACTTATGACTCGAATCCGTAATTTATAGATATCATAGAGAACTTTATCATTACTCAAGTGCTTCTCTGGATCCTTTCAATGTCAATATGTGGTGCACGCACAAAAATAACATTATAAGTTTGAATTTTAAATAAACCTCTTTGCCAACTTTTCTCATAAACATTTTAAAGTAGTACTAAAAACTATTTATTTTATTTTTGGGGGAAAAGAAGAGCTAATGACGTTTAGCAAAGAATTTATTGTGATTGTTAATTTTATTAAAGAACCACGTTGCAAAAGAAAGTGCACAGAATAAAAGAATGTGGGGTATTTTTGTAAACAAATATTGTTTTAATAGACTTTATACAAGTCTTATTATTTTTAATACATTAAACCAAACAATGTAAAAGAAATAATGCAAGGATAACAAATGCAAGCATTACTGATACTTGCATTATTAAGAAAATTATAGCAACATAAATAGCGACAAGAAGATAATAATTATAACAACATATTATTACAACTAAAATAAGTACCAACAACATAATGAAAAATTAAACGATATATCATCAAAGTTTTACATCGAGAGCTTTGATATCGTTGTCACACTCAAATAATTGCATGCAACTTTCCTTCAAGTCCAATTGCACACCAACTTCAGTGTGACAACCTGTATCATTTAACCAAAATACTTCCATATCTTTCAAACCAAATTATACTAAAGATGGTTTTCCCAAACCAAAATCAATATCCTGCAAAGGGAACTTGCGCAAACTTGAACATGTCACTTTGTCAACTTCATCATTACCTCCCCATTCTGGTGATCTAACACTTTCATTATATATATCATCTGGTGAAGTTTTGGCACATAAAGCAACAACTTTATTCACAGTATTCCTAATTAATATTATGAAATTGTGTAATTCCATCTTGGTCTCCCCTGGAATGAATTTTATCGGAACATCGATTCTAAAATTTCCCATAGAGTTGTTTACTTGAGGTAAAGATGATTTAGAGCGCAAATTCAATGGGAAGTCCATTAAAGAAGACCTGAAATATCCATTTCTAGCTGCTGAAATGCGGATTAAAGCCCTCCATAGGATTGCTGTAATAATTTCAACCCTTGAAGGTTGAAAATTCAAAGCTCCACCTGATTCATCAATGCATTGCTTTCTGAGCATTGATAGAGCAGCTTCATGGACGACAAATCTCTTAACAACAATATTTTCTTCTCTATTTGCTACATGGGTTGACTTGAAAAGACCTGATATAACTCTGGTTGAGAAAATATTACCTAAATTGAAGCTTAGAAAATTAATCTTATCAATGGGAGTTCCCAATCTACACACTTTTCCCCATCCAAACAGAAAATTCAAACATGTGAAACCATCAATTACAGGGTGTGAAGCACTGAATGATAAAGGTAGGCCACCACATTCAAATTTTGTTACTTGAATGGTGACAATTGGTGATAACATAAAATTATTTTGATCCACATTCTTGTTTTCATGTGGCCAAAATAAAGCTGCAAGACTAAGATCCTTGTGTGCTTTCTCCAAGAAATTATCCAGCTTACAATTGACCCTGGCCTTAGTGTAGGGAACACCTTGATCAAGGCAAAGAATCGAACATTCATCTTTGTCGTACCTTTCCTCTTTGGATAAACGTGAGTTAATACCTTAGAAAGGGATTCCTCAAGTCATTCATCGATAGTGGGGCTATTGAAATTATTATAAGGATAGAAAAGAACAATAGGAATGTGTTCTCTCTCAGCTATTTGATCAAAGAAAGAGAGCTTGTAACATTGATTGTGAGAAAGAGTAGGTGAAGATGGCTTTATGAGCTTTGTGCATAAGATTTCAACTTTTATGTAATCGTTTTCGTTGACAAACCCTATTTCCATGTTTGCAAATTAATGGAAGAAGATATTAGCAAAGATAGTTATAGAAATGAACTAAGGGTACAATTGAGGATGTGATGTGTTTCATATATGAACTATATATATATATATATATATAGCAAATATAAGTTTCATAAATGAACTTTTTTAATGCATTCTGTGAGGGAACAATGCAGGTAATCACCTAAATTATACCGTGTTTGTTTATTTTTATTTGTCCACTATTTTAAAAATGGAAAATGATCAAAATTGTTGTTGAACCGTGCAAAATAGATTATTTATTTCCTTCGTTACATTTTGGGATCAAAAATATCTCTACCGTTATCTCAAAAGATCATAATACCCTCATGAGTTAACCACACCCAAATTTGTAATGATATGCCGGACCATCGCTTGGAGCTCCGAGGAAGAAAGGAGCTTGGTTTCCAATTATTGTTCTTTCACTACAAGAAAACTGTGTATTACATGGGAATTTTTCCTAGGGAAATTTTTCGCAATTATTTCATGCGGATTTTCTTGCAAAAGTTTTAAATTCCTCAATATTAGAATATAGTACCTACGAAATGTATATTCCCAACAAATTCCGCAGGTAAATTTGGCGCCATTTTGCGCCAAACATGAACTTGCGATATTACCTGGGGAAAAGTAATGGTAAGTACATTATCTCTAGCTAAATCCACAACTACATGAACCAAAAAAATATTTTATAATTATTTTTTTATACCATAGAAAAGTCCCTAGGTAGTCCATCCTACAAATTTTACTGGAGATATTTTGGTGAAAATTTATCTCGAGATTTTATTACTTGGGAAATTATTTGGGGATTAGTTGCTGTGAAATTTGTTGGGGATTTATATTTGGGGATTTATCTAGGAATTTTATTCCTTGGGAAATTACTTGGGGATTAATTGCTGTGAAATTTGCTAGGGATTTATATTTGGGGATTGACCTAGGAATTTTATTACTTGAAAAATTATTTGGGGATTAATTTGTTGCGAAATTTTCTAGGGATTTATATTTAGGGAAATGCCTAAGAATTTTATTACCTTGGAAAATATTTAGGGATTTTTTGCTACAAATTTAGCTGAAAAGTATTTTTTGAGAATTTACGTAGGAATTTCGTGACTTGAAAAATTAACAAATTACATAAAAGAACATTATAATAACATTAGTAAAAGTAATTTTAATAGGAAAATGTTAAAATCGAAGATATACCTTATTAAAGTGAAGTTTAATTACCCCCTCGTTAATAGAATTATATAAAATGAAAAATAAATATTTTTATTTGTATATTCAATTGATATATTATTTTTTACCGATATTAAAAATGATAAAATTTCTCTATAATATTTATTTCCCAATATATAAGTAAGTAAAATTATTAAAAGATAAATTTAAATTGTAAATACCGCACATACCTAACAGAATATACTCTCAATTATTGATTGTAACTTCCTTCAACATTAAAGTTATAAATATATTTATATTTTTAATTATTTATTTATAAGAACTTTGTATGTATAATTTAAATTTTGTCTATGTTTAATATGCTTAGTTATGGATATTATCTCATAGAAAGTGTAAACATAAAATTTTCATGATATGTTTTGTGGTAGTGATTTATTTTAAATATATAAATAATTTTCATGTTTCATCTTTTAAGAGTTAAATCACATGAACTTTAGTCAATATTCAACATATATTTCGTTACCATATTAATATGAGATGACTTTATAATTCTTTTTTTGTGTAATTTAAAAATATTAAAATTATATTATAATACTCAATTAATTTAATTAAATTTAGCTTTAAAAATTAATCAAATCGAAGAAAAACACTAAAAATTAGTGTAATAACATTATTACTAGTTGTTCCACATCGACGGAATACACTAAGAATTTTCCATATATAATGTTATGACTTAGATTATTGTGAGAATGTATCAATTAGTATAGGTTAGGCATTGGGTAGTGGGTTGGGATTAAGTAGTGCATTTAATAGAGGTGGAAAATTGTATTAAATACAAGTAATCAAGAAGAGGTGTATATGTTGAAAATTGGATTAAATAGAGGAGGTGTATATGTGGAAAATTGGATTAAATACAAGTATTCAAGAAGAAGATGTCACGATCCAAATGAGTCGTGAGTGGCACCCATACTTAACCTCCTAAGTGGGCGAACCAAGGAATTCAAACCCTAACATTAAATCAATAACTCAACTACAAATAACGAAAAATAATGCGGAAGCTCAAAACTTATTAAAGTAGCCAATCAAATAAACCTCTCCACAAAAGAAAACAAAGAAAAATACAAGTAGGGCTCAGTACAGGGTAAGCATGTACTGAATAGATATCATCGGTCAACCCAAAATAGAAACTAACATCTAATGAATATAATAGTATAAAATTAACTATGACATTTAGCAGGTGACAAGCAACAACACATGAACCAGTGTCAACAACCCTAAAGAAAGTACATAATCAGTCAACAATATCAAGAACACACATGAGGAATCATGCCTTCAAACCAAAATAATTTGGGAATTGAGTTCTTTGAGATTGAGTACATTAAGTTAATTCAATATATTTTTCATTTAATGTTATCGTGTCGGAACGTGACACTCTGATCAAATAATATCATTAATTTATTATTTATTATCACCACTTTTCAATTCATTAACAATATTTCATCAAGCCTTCTTTATTCAAGGCATCACTTTGATAGAGAGGGTTCAAGATTATAAATTTCACGGTCTCAGAATTTCAGACCAATCACAAACCACACAACCAAGCTACACAATCACACAATCAAGTACACAGAGAACTTCACAATATCATTCAATGCATATCAATCACTATTAAGAGTCTATCTATCAAATAGAATAAACCATAACCTACCTCCACCGAAGAACCGAAGTCAAGCAAGCTACTTCTTCAATGTCTTCCATTTTCTTAACGTCTCCGAACCTTTTCAATCTATCAAGTATATATATAACTTGTAAATTAACGAGTATATGATCACTCGTGCTACTATATGTCTAGCCTAGACCCAAAACTCACTCAACTCTATAATCAATTTCCTCAAATTCAAGCCCAAGGGTAAATCTTATTCCTCCATTTAGCATAACTTTAATGTAATTCATATAATATACTACACCTTATATTTAATTACCTATATAACAAAGTAAATAATTAATGTTTGTTCTAACCATTTTATTCCTAAAGTGATATTTTCATCTCCTTGATATAATTTAAACTTTATTATTATTGGTATTCCTCCAATGATTATTTCTTTTTCCGTAGTTTCTTCGGTATATGTTAATGCTTTTGGTAGTTCGGGGCATGATTGTTCCATAGTTATTATTTCATCTTCCGTCACTAATTCTCTTGTAATATAGTTTTCTTCTAGTCCTGTATTTATTAATATTAAATATTTTTGTTGTTCCATTATTCCCGTTATGTAGTAATGATGTGGTTTTCTTTCTTCTTCCATTGATTTTTGTGGAGTTTATCTATTCTTCTTGAAGTACTCATTTTTTATGATATTTGTGGTATTTCACAGTTTATTCTTTTTTATGTGCTTAATCTTTCTTTTACTATTTCTAAATCTTCTTCTATGTCAATCTCATTATAACTATAATTATTCTTATTTATGACCGTAACTATTCTTTCAAAGGGGTCTTCTATTTTTATTTTATTTATTTTGTTTTTTGCTGTTATTTTATGTTTTGTTGTTAAAACATATAAGTTTTTACATCTAGCTGTAAATATTTTACTTCTCGGAGCTAGTTCTATTCCTGACATTTTCCAATATAATACTAATGATTTATCTATATTTCTGTCATTTACTGCTACTGAGTAATTAGCACTTATTATAAATTTAAATTTTTGGTATATGAGGTTACCTTTTATTACGCTTATTATACTTTTTTCTATAGGTTGTATGATCCTATCATCTGCTAAGTATATTTCTATGGGTGTATCTATTCCTTCTCTAAAACATGCTTTTATTAATATTTTGCGTTCCTCCTAAATGTACATATTTAATTGGATTTTTAGCCTTAATATCTTGTATTTCTTTATTTATTATTCGTTTGTTTATTATTGGTATTTTAGTCTTTTCTATGGTGTATTTGCAATATATGATATGCTCTCTTTGACTTACTACATAGTATTCTTTTTTTTGTCGTTTAAATCAATTTCTTATTGTTGGTATTTCGAATATTTTTGCTATGCTTAGGTCTAATTCTTTTCCTTTTATTTGTTCAAATATATTATTATCGAATATTATTTTTTGTTCTGCCGATTCTTCATCTTGATATTTTTCTTTAGTTATTATTTGTATATCTGTTTCAGTCATTTATATAGTGTTCATTATCTGATTCTGTTAACGAATTATTTTCTATTTTGTCTATTTCGTTTTCTGATAATTCATATATGCTATCTTCACTTTCTAATTCATAATCTATGTATTCTATTTCTGTATTTTTTTCATTGTCTATTATTATTTCTGATATTTATTTTTTCTTTGGATTTTTAGGTAATTTACAATCCCTAACTATATGTCCTAATTTTCCATAATTATAACAAGAACATTTCGTTAGTTTTCTTTTTGGTCTATATGATCTTTTGGTTTTATAGTTTTTTACATAGTACCTTCTTCTTGGTTTTTTATATTTATATTTTGATCGGTATTTTTTATTATATTTCTTTCTATTTTTATAATACATATCTGTACAACCAAATTGAGGTGCTGTTTTATTTTTGCAACATGCCAAGTTTTTTATTAATATTTTTTCCATTTTTATTTGTTCTTTATGTTTTTCACATAGTTCCATAAACCATCGTTGTAAGAATTTTATTCTAGCTCCTAAGGTATCTGTCAATCCTGCTTCATTCCAGCTTTTTATTACTTTTGAATTAAAAGGTTCTAGTAATTTTGTAAAATATAATTTTATTATTTCTTTACTTTCTTCTGTGCTATATGTTCCTTTATAATAGTATTCCCTAAATGCACATGTATATTCATCTATATAACACATATTACATATTGCTAATTTTGTCATTAAATTCCTGTTCATAATTTTTCTTTTTTTTATTCTTCTACTTCTGTTATCATACTACTAAATTCATTTCTTATAACTATTTCGTATTTATGTAATATTTCCATAGTTGTGGTAGCTAATCCACCGTCAAATTTCTTATTACTTCTTAAAGTGTCTAGACTTTCCGTTGTTAGATTTTGTAGTCATAATTTTACTGTTCCTATAAGCGTTCTTTCTATATATCCTGGTGTCTCTGTTATCTATTATTTTGTTATCTATTAATTGTTTTGATATATATCCTATCCATAATTGGATTGTTTTATTTATATCTGCCACACAGTCTAAATCTAAAAAATCATGTCATTCAGTTATTGGTTTAGGTGTCCATTTTTTATTTATTCTTTTACCCCATATAATTTTTTCTCTATCATATTATCCATAGTTTTCATTATAATATTTTGAATTTAAATTTTTTGCGTTTTTTACTCCTGATGTACTAGGTTTTTCATTCAGGTCTACGTCTCCTATATTTACTTCTAAATCCTTTGTATTGTCCATGTTTGCTAAAAGTTTTGTATAGGTTTCGCCTGTTTTCGAACGTTGTTCATCTGGATCATTGTTAGTTATTTCATCAATTTTTATTTCAGATACATTATCTTGGTTTTTTTCTTCTTTTTCTTCTAATTCATCTTCTAGTTGCAATTTTTCTTTACATTTAATTATCTCATTTGCTAATTTTGTTTTCTGTTCTTTTTCTTTTTGTTTAATTTCATACATTTCTTTTAATATTGCTAACTCTTTTTCTAGCTCTATTATTTTAGTATTTTTTACTTCTTCTAATTGTTGTACTTCCTTTTTTGCTTGTTGTTTTATTTTTTCAATTTCCGTTTTTCTATCTATTTCTTCATTTTCTTTCGTTATTCTAACCATAGCAGTTAAACTATCTTCTAGTTTTACCGTTTCTTTTTCTAACATTAGACTTATATTGTCACCTATTTTCTTATATCTTCTTCCTAGATTAGAAAATATTATCTTTATTTTTAATCCGTCATAGTTTTCATATGTTTTTTCATCTATTGCGTATTCTTCCTTATTCATTTATAGATTGTGTTGAAGTTTATATTCTAAGTTATTTATTTGTATTTCTAGATATAAAATAGTCTTTCTTTGTGTTATTATAGATTTGTGACAAATTCCTACAAATATATTACTGTTAAGTTTACTTTGCCTATGTGTTAATTCTTGTCTTTTTGCTATAATTATTTCATTAAGTTTTTGTCTATATTCGTTATTCTCGTTATTCATTGTAATTTTAAATATTGAATATATTTATATTCTATTTTAGATATATTATCTATTAATTGATTTAATTTTTCGTTATCAGTTTTTGTGATATTAAGTTGTTTATATTTCGGATATAATTTATTTAATTTTCTTCTTATTTTTCTTAACATTTTACTAATATGTTTCTTCTTATATTTCTCGACATTCATAGCTCTGATACCATTTTTCGGTGCGAAACTGGTAGTTGAGGGTTTCATGAAAGTGGTAGTGTGGTAGGTGGTAGTGTGGTAGTGTGGTAGTGTGGTAGTGTGGTAGTGTGGTAGTGTGGTAGGTGAGTAATTTATTTTAAAGATTTTATTATAATATTCTTTTGCTAAGTGTCTTAAGCTTCCATTTTTCGGTGTAGAATTCATGGTAAAATGTAATAATATTTATTGTAATATTCTTCCGATAGTTGTTTTAATCTGAATATTTCTTTAATATTATTTATGATATATTTTAGATATAACATATCTTGGATTCTTTGGTACATATATAAATTTTCCTTCATTAATTGTTCTAACAGTTTTATCTCTTCCATAGATTCTATCCAATATTGTAAATATTCATAGTTCATTTTAATTTGAATTTATTTCTAAATCGTACCATTCTATTCTTTCGTAGTCTAAATTATGTAGGTCTATTTCATACCATTGTTGGTTTAATATATCTTCTGATTCGTTATCATTAAATATTTTTTCCCATATAATTCTTCTTAATTCAATTATTTTGATATCTTTAAGTATATACAAGATTAAAGTTTCATAGTTTTTTATCATTTCATCATGGACATATGTAGTCATGTTCTTTATCATGCAGGTTTTTTATTTGAAATTATTCATTCCTATCATATTCATAATTGATTAAATTCATATTAGATCATTATAAACTAGATTATTTGTTTATCATGTTCTCCTGTCACTACTAGCATCGTACTTTAGCAGATACTTCCTTCTTATTAGCGCCTCAACTTTGTTTACTCCCCTAAACGGCTTCCTCGCCTACCGGTTTCAACATTAGGATGACATAGTATAGAAGTTTTCTCCCTGTTTCCAGTGTGCTAATAAACTAGAAATCATGATTCAAATAATTCTAATACATAATAACTAACATAAATTTATTCAATCATATATATGATATTCAGGAATATATGAAATTAGTTCTGCATATTTTTTTAACAATATACCTTTGCCTCTTGCTTAGCCATGCTATCTGATTAGATTTCAAATTTTTCCATTAGTATTTTAAATATTTATCTTTAGAGAGTGTTTTCTAAAAGAAGATTTTTATTTAGGCGTTGCCTACCTTACAACATTTACAACTGAGTCTATATATAGACATACACACTCTAATACGCTTTTTACATCTGTCCACTACTATTTACTACTATTCATGATTACTATTTACTACTATTCATGAATAGCTCTTATTTTGTCTACTCCTATCCTATTAATAATGTACATATACACTTGTCATTATTTGCACACTATTTTTAAAACACATACCTACTTTATGACACACACACCAAACTATACACTATTCTTTTTATAATCTTTTGACTTTTTACATCTTATCTACGTACTTATTTGACTACTTTACAACTTTGCAAACTATTTTACATTATTTTACTTACATAGCATTTTCCGTTCTTATCTTTTTATCTTCTCCTTCTTGTTTTCTTCTTCTTTTCCTCGTTGATTATTCTAGCTGGACATCTGGAATTATGTTATCCTCTCTGTTGCATTTCGAACATATGTGGTCAAGGTATTTGTGACCAATTAGCTTACAATATCTGATTAATAATTCTGTCGAAATAAATCATGCTTTTAGTGCTCGCGTCGTAGGTTGTTCTTCTGGTTTTAATAATGATAAAATTCATCGCTAGACTTCATCCATATCTGCTTTTCTTAGCTCCCTTGAATTGGAATAAATCATTAGTTGATCTCTTGCATAGTAGCTCCATATAGCATTTCCGTTTAAATAATTATTTGATAGCTCCTGTATGATAATTGATATACCAATTATTCTTTTGTTGGCATAAAAACATGGTATCTCTATTTTGCATATCTCTTCTTGTTGTCCGATGTCCTCGGGTATAATCATATCTTTAGTTAGTCCTATCTTGATAACCTGTATTGGAGGTTTTATTTCCTCGTATAATATCTTCGCTGGTGCTGTATAGAATTTTATATAAAATAAATTTCTTTTTGTAACTCTTTTGTATGTGACAAATGTTTTATGTAGTTCCGGTATTCCACTAACTTCTTCTCCGTCATATGTGTATACGGTATTTAACAGTCCATAGTTGTAACATGTTCATACTAAATTAGCGTTAGTTTTTGGTCGTACAATTAACTTGTTATATCCTTGTAATTTTTGTGTCAAATAATCTTGGTTTGGTTCTTTTGTAGTTGATATGGGGTCGCGATTTAAATAAGTTTGGATTTTGTGTATATTTTTTATATAGGTTCGTGTGATGTAGTTATATGTCTTTTTCTCATTTTGATTTTGCAAACTATCTGCGTATGTAGATGTTTGTGGTTCTATGGACATATGTCTAGGTGTCCTTTGGGTAAATGGTTTTTCGAATAGTTGGTTTAAGTTCGCATTTTTATGTTGTTTATCGCTAACTTGTTTGCTTGTACTTGCAGCTGTATTCAAAAAAACATTATGGGTTTTAAGGAGTTTTCCATCGTCTCCTTTTAGCTCTGGGTTTTTTCCATCTTCCGATCGACGTAGCTTCACTTTTTTATAGTCATGCTGCTGACTAGCTTTAGACTTCAGATTATCTTCATTAGTCTTTAGCTTTTGTATCTCGTTGTCCATACTATCCACTTTTGTACAAAGTGTAGTAATGGCTTTGAGTATCTTTTCAATTGTATCTTCTTCCTCAGTCTTAGTCTGAGTAGCTTTGTCGTGATAGGTAATCTGCAATAACATTCTTATCAGTTTTTATTACTTCAATTGTAAATGTAAAATTTAATATATTTAATACTAATCTCTTTATTTCTTTTGTTGTTACCGAGTCTTGTATTTTTCTTGTTAGCCACCATTTTACTTGTGTATTATCTGTTCTTATAATAAATTCGTTATATACAATATATGGTTCAAATGATAATAAACATTTATATACCGAATATAATTCTTTCCTATTTATTTCTCATCTTATTTCTGCATTAGTAAATGTTCCGGAATAATATCTACAGTGATGTTCTATTTTTTCTTCTCCATACCTATATTTTAATACTCCTCCATAACTTTTTTCACTGGCGTCTGATTCTACTGTATAAGTAAATTTTTTATTTTAATCCGAAAAATATAGTTTAGGTAGGTTCTTACATAATAATTTTATTTTTTGTATTTCTGTTTGGTCTTTCTTATCAAACTGGTATTCTACATCTTTCTTTAATTTTTGTTGTAATGGTTTTAAATTCTCTACTAATTTTGATATGTATTCTCTTACTTGGTTTACTAGTCTAAGAAATGATTGTAATTTCTTTTTCGTATCTAGCTGTTCTTTTGAGTTAATTATTTTTTGTACTATATGCATTTGCATTTGTATTCCATTTTTATCTATTTGTATTCCTAGGAATTCTATTTGGCTTTTCATTATGTCTGCTTTCTTTTTACTTAAGCTTATGCCTGAATATTCTATAATATATATGAATTTTTCTAATAATCTTATGTGTTCATCTTGGGTTTTAGAATATAGTAATATATCATCAATATATACTACACAATTTTCTAATTGTTTAAAATAGTTATCCATAAAGTGTTGGTATCTACCTGGTGCATTTTTATATCCAAATGGTAATACATTCCATTCATAGAATCCTTGTGGTACAGTGAATGCTGTTAGTGTTTTAGATTCTTCTTCTAGTTTTAAATGATAAAATCCTGATTTACAATCAAATTTGCTAAAATAATTATATCATTGTATTTGTCTTATCTTTAGTATTTTATTTGGTATCGGATAATTATATGTCTTAGTTTTTGCATTTAAATTTCTATAATCAATAACCATTCTACTTTTTCCTTTTTTTTGTTCACTATGTCTATTTACGATAAATGTCGGGCTTGTGTGCTTACTATTGCTTTCTTGTATATATCTTTTTTCTAGTAATTCATTTATATGTATCTTAAATTCGGTTAAATCATTAAAATTATACTTTAATGGTTTTCGGGTTATTATACTATTGTTATCAATTAGCTCAATTTTTACTTTTGTTTTATGTTTCTCCCATCCTTGTAAAGGATCCTCACTATATAATAATTCTAACTGATCTGGGATTATCTTTACTTTATCTATAGAGAATATAATTAATTCTATTTTAGGGTCTTCTTCTTTCACATTTTCTAATTTTTGTGTAATTTTTTCACTTCCTTTTATCCATTCTGTTGTTTTTCGTTTTTTATTATTTACTCTTTTTGCTCTTATTTTTTTCTTACACGGTGTTGTGAACCACCAGTGTGTTTTTGTTATTATATGTGGGTATAATTTTTCTAAAAATGGCATCCCTAATAGCATATCTTTTGTAGTCAATTCAAAGTTATATATTTCTTCTATAGTTAATATCTTATCCCATATTTGTATTTTTATATATTTTACCTTATATGTGATCATGCTTCCTTCATTATTAAATCTTATTACTGCTATCGGTGTTTTTAATTTTTCTCACTTATCTTCTGGTAAACAATTGTATTTACATATATTAGATTCTGCTCCCGTATCTATCATTGGTGTATAATATCTGTTGTAATATCCTTCTATTATTATCTTTGCAAGTATTTATATTTTCATATTTTTATCATACTAAAGTTATATATATTTTCATATTTTTATTATACTAAAGTTCTTTTTATCATTACTTTTTTATTTTCATAATTTATTGTCAACTGTTTATCTTCTAGATTATATGGTTTTACTTGTTCTAACCATTTTATTCCTAAATTGATATTTTCATCTCCTTGATATATTTTAAACTTTATTATTATTGGTATTCCTCCAATGATTATTTCCTTTTCCGTAGTTTCTTCGGTATATGTTAATGCTTTTGATAGTTCGGGGCATGATTGTTCCGATGTTATTATTTCATCTTCCGTCACTAATTCTCTTGTAATATAATTTTCTTCTAGTCCTACATTTATTAATATTAACCTAGTTGATTAGCAAACCATGGCGTACTGCAAAATGAATGGCAGAACTAACATCTTTCTAATGGTTTAAAACTATAAGCATTACTCAACCTAATAATCAGCCATAATTAGGCATAAGGACCAATAACAGTCGTTACTCTTAAGTTTCAGAACACCACCACACAGGGGCGGACCCACGTGTTGTCCAGGGGGTTCACCCGAACCCCCTCAAAAAAAAATTGCACTGTATATATAAGGTGAATTTTTTGGATTTATGTGGATATATATATTTTGAACCTCCTCAATAACAAGGTGAAGGAGATAGCTCAGTGGCAGCTCCCTTCAAAGTTAAGCCTGACGTCCAGGGATCGAATCCCTGGGTTAGCGTTTTATTTTTTAGTTTTTTACTTTCAGTTTTTTTTTTTTTTTTGGTTCCAGTTCCGATTTTAATGTTTTTTAAAAAAATAAAATGTGGTGTTAAACCCAAAAAATTCAAGGGTCCCAATTCCCATACTCCCATTCCTAAAAGCTAATTTTTTTTGTTCTAGTTAGCTCCATTTTTTGCTCTACTTAGCATCCTAGTTCTAGATTGACATATTATATAGGGCTAACTTTTTATTTCCTTTGTAATCACTCATGTTAGTTTTTTCTTGTAACGAAACTAACTTTTTGTACCTATAAACTAGATACTACTACTTCCTTGAAATTTTATTTTGTTGGCTTATTTACACGTTTATACTTTTATTTTTCGAACCTCCTGAACAAAAATCCTGGGTCCGCCACTGCCACCACAGTAAGACAAAGTGGAACACCTTAACATTGCAATTCTAATTCCATCTTTCTTTCTCAATTCCAATTCTTTACAACATGAATGGTTGGCCTAAGTTTTCTCTTATCATTCATCTAACAGGAATACTATACATATGCACACTTCACTTTATAATATAATAATCATAATAAATAAATAACAATCGGCACTTTAATTGATGAACGCAGTGAATCCAATTAAGTATTTTGCACCCCACCAACAAAACCAATCAACTTTATGCTTAAACCATGAACTTCACTTACTGCTACTCAACCAATTATTAAATTAATTACACCGCCACAATAGCCAAACTCAATTCATTAGCCTTTACTCAATATACTATATATGTAATTTGCCAACTATATTTTCTATGGAAACCCAATTGAATTGCAATACGAGAGAAATCACATACACGATAAGTTCCAATAGCATCTACCATTCCCTAATCAATAAAGCATATGCATCCAATTAATATAACTACGAAAAGTTAAAGTAAAAGGTCACCTGAAATCGCTTCTTGAATTTGCTTTGACAATCGTGCGGCTCCTTTCTATTTTTCCTCCTTTGATCAGTTATCCTAACTGTATATCTTAAAATTATAAAAGTGGTAAAAGTGACCCTCTATTAATTTTAATTCTATCTTCTTTAACCACCAACTATATTAATTATTAAAACTATCCCACTAATTTCATAATTGTAGTTATGAATAGTCCAAAATACCCATTTAAAATCTCTCGAAAAGTATTTTATGAAATAAAAAGCTCTAGTACTCAAAACGACCAAAAGGGTCGTTACAATAGATACCAATTTACCCATCGTTCATTCTCGAACGATCAAAGAAGACAAGGATAAGAAAGGGTAGTTGTTTCAACGATTACTCCAAAATATTAGTACCCACTGTCTCATCTCAAAAGTATCAAACCAACCAACTGGAGATCTACACCTCCTCTCGTACAATGCCTCAAATGGGGATATCTTAATACTCTAATGATAACTTTTTTTGTATGTAAGCTAAGCTAACAACAAGACTATTTCCAAGTGGACTCTTCAATTGACAGATTCTTCCACTAGACCTTGACACAATCATCAGGACAAATATTTTCTAACATAATCATGATAAAATCCTGAATCAATATTGGCTACAACCAGGAGTGAACCTGAACCAGCCACCACACACTCGTAATGCACAAACCATTATATACCTCATACCAACACTTAAGAAATTCTTGGTCGCCACAATAAGTTTTTATACTATGAGCACGTAACCTCTATTTACTATCAAGTGTCTACGTAACGCATCATAACATTCTATGTAGTCCCATCAATAGAGTAGTATTAATCCAACTTTAAAATCTTAATAACCATGTAGAATTATATATCACCTTGTGCATCATTCTTAAGTAATCTATCATAATTTGAGCAATCTAACCCCACGTAAAACTCTAAATTTTTCATACCTCACTGTTTGTCACTCAAACCAAAACTCAATCTTTATGAAAGTCGATGATAAACTCCTAGTAAGTCTGTACCGAACCAGTTCACATCTCACAATCATATCTAAACTCATAGATCTTCATGCGGCTTTACTTATGAAAAAATGGTAAGAAAATTTCTATTTTGTTAATTTTTACCAAAATAATTCGTATTTTAAAGTAATTTTTGCAAAAAAAATTGCAAGTAATTTACATGCGAAATATAAATCTCTAGGTAAATTACTTGGGGATTTTGAAATTCGTAGGAAATAATTACCTAGGAAGGTTTTACCATCGGATTCTTGATGGCAGGAAAATTTGCAGGAAACTTTCGTATACAATCCCTAGGAAAATCCCCAAGTAATACACTTTTCTTGTAGTGTTTGTAGCTTCTTCTTTTTTTTCCTTTTGATTTTTCAATTACTTTGGTTGTTTTTATTTGACTTCCTTTTTAAAATAAGGAATTTTCGCAAATAGCTACTATAATAAACTTAATTATGCTCCATAGCTATAGTTTACATATTTACGGGCTATAGCTCCAGTTTATGCTGTCTCGTTTGTATAATTTGAGGATTTATATAATTTACAGGTTTGTATAATTTGCGAATTTGTCTAATTTACAGGTTTGTATAATTTGCTGGTACATTTGTATAATTAAGTTATTTTTATATAAACTCGAAATAACGAATTTATACAATTACAAATATCATAAGTGTAAACAGTTATAAAAATTATATTATACAAATTTCAAATTATACAAAAGTTCTACATATTATATTATACAAATTCCGAATCATACAAACGTGTGAATCATGCAAAACTAAAAAACTAAGCCGCATAATTATAGCTAAAAGTAGGTTGCGAATTGTAATTAAGGCAAACTATAGTTATGTTAACTAATTAACTAGTATATGTTTGCTTATACGCGTAATTTTCCCTTTTTAATCGATATATTTTTTTATAATAATTTAGACAGTTCAATAATTATATCTAACACATATTTATTTATATCTTTAAAAATATTAATTTATCAGATAAATATTATAATTATTCTTCAATTTATTATTTTATCTAATATTTTTTAATATGATATTTAATTGTTTATTAAATTTGAATTGCATATTTATTACAAATAAATAAATTATGCAAATATTAAAAAAATCAATCTTAATCATTCAATGTTCAAGTCTAACACATCTTAATCATTCAAATAAAAATAAATATAGCCTATGTCAAGGTTTAAAATCTACCATGAAGACATTGCATATAAGGTACACCAACCATGAAGACCCAATTAAATTGCTGAATATAAACTAATGAAACCACGTGAGAAACGATCCATGGACCATGATCATAGAAATCATTAAAGATTTGATTTCGAATTGCCACATACCAATTTTTTTCATTTAAAAATGCATTGCATATTAATAATCGATTAAACTACAAAATATAAATAGATCAATCCATAATCATATGGGTAGGTAAAGATTTGATTTTGAATTTCAATGTGTAACAATTTTTTCATTTAAAAATGCACGGTAGGTTCTAAAGCTATTAAGAATTGATTAAATTGCATAATATAAATGAATGAAACAATGTCATAAATCGAATTTAGTTGGAACTTCAATGCAAATTTAAAAAAAATATGAGAAATTACAAAAAAGAAACATGATCATAATTCATATGGGGTCTTTACATATTTTATTTTTTATTTCCATGTACCAATTTTATCATTTAAAAATGTAGTGCAAGTATTAAAGCCACATAATCTAATGATGGATCATTGTAAACTTTTAAGTGTTAACTTGTTGCAGTAAGGTACCTATTTATTAAATAAAAATAGTATACGCATTTGTGCGTTGTGCAGATATTTTAAAATATAATAATATTTTTAATTAAAAATAATTAATAAAATTTATCATGCATTTAGTAATGTATATTTTAAAACAATAATACAAATCATTAACTTATTTATTTGAGCATATTAGAATATTCGTAAGAACTTAAAATGAAAAGTTGATATAGATGAATAGAGTTATGATTAAAAAAAAGAGAAGAAAATCTTAATAATAATTTATGTGTTATTGAAGGGGTATATATATAAGTAATAAATAAGAGGTCAAATTTCCCTTTTATTCAAATTAGAAATTTGTATCAATTTGTTAAATAAAAAACCGATTTCTGTTTGAAAAAGATTCTAGCTCCTCTCCATTACTCATTCTCTCCATTTCCACAAGTTCCTACTCGGATGAAAGTCATGTGTCATAATTAAAATTTAAAGGTTGAGACTTAATTACCTAAATCAAGGTCCTAGCCATGATTAGAATAATAAATAATTTCTTTATAATATTTCCTAATTAATGTCAATCTCATAATTCTAGCTAAAAATGATCTCAATTCATAAATATGTCTAAAATTTCTCTCTTTATTAAAAACAATTTTTTCTTTTTTTGTTACAAAAAAATCTTTTTCTATTTTGTTCTAAAAAAAAAATTGCAGTTTTGAATTTTTGAAAGAAAAAAAAACTAACATCATCCATTCTTTTTTTTTTTTTTTTAAAAGTGTAAATATTCTTTTTAAATTTTAACATTATATGTTGATTAGTTTTCTAATGGTTTCCCGTAAGGCCTAAGCATTAGATGACTATTTCTCTAATGTTTGATGGAAATGTAAAGAAAATTAAAACGTACAAAGAAGAGGTTAGCTATCTTGGTCTTTCTGCCGTGACCAAGGCTACCATAATATATGTATATATATAGGTGTGTTGATGATGTACAAAGTAGAGTTTGAATACAAAAAGGAAAGAGCTATCCTAATTAATAAAGGACTTTGAGTTTACATAAGAGACTTATTAATATCTATAGAGGAATCCTATATTCAAGCAAATAAGGAATCATTATCATCTAACACCTCCTGGCAAGCGCATGTCGGGTTTGGAGACAGTGAGCTTGGATCATAGATGAGCAAAACGAGAGGAGCTTAGAGCTTTAGTAAACACATCAGCAGTTTGATCAATGGAAGGAATGTACTTAACACAAAGCTGACCACAAGCAACCTTTTCGCGAACAAAGTGATAGTCAATTTCAATATGCTTCGACCTTTGATGAAAGACAGGATTGGCAGTGAGATAAATGGCACTAATGTTATCACAGAATATCACGGGAGGGCGAGGACAAGGCAACCGGAGTTCCTTAATCAAAGTAGCTATCCAAGATACTTTTGATGCGGCAAATGCAATGGCACGATATTCAGCTTCAGTGCTGGACCAAACTACTACCTTTTGCTTCCGTGAGGACCAACTGATTAGATTAGGACCATAATATACAGCAAAGCCATGATGAGAACGACAGTCATCAGGATCAGCAGCCCACCCTGCATCACAGTAGACATTAATAGTAGATGAAGTGGATGGTGTGATGGATATACCATGCGTAAGGGAGCCTTTGAGATAGCGAAGGATCCGTTTCACGGCTTTCCAATGATCCAATGTAGGATTCTGCATGTATTGACAAACACGACTAACCGAGAAGGAGATCTCTGGTCGTGTAATGGTCGCATATTGAAGAGCCCCAACAATGCTCCTAAATAATGACGGATCATCAAAGGTTTCACCATGTTTGGACAATTGGAATGTGGTGTCCGCTGGAAAAGGAGAAGGCTTGCAATCTGTCATTTTTGTCCGAGTGAGTAAACACGAGGAGTTGAAGATGAGATAACAGGAAGCCCACCACCATCCAAACGATATAAACCATTATCAATTGACCCTCGAAGTAGTATTTTTCCCTGAGGATCCTTCACAAAACAACAAGAGGGGTGAAATTCCATAAAGACATTATTATCTTTAGTAAATTGAGAAACACTCAGTAAACTCTTGGTGATGGAAGGAACATGAAGAATTTTATTAAGATGAAGAGGTCGAGTAGCACAAGAAAGCTTAGAGGAGCCAATGTGATTAATAGAGAGTTTTTGGCCATTACCTACAGCAAGATGGTCCTCACCATTATAGTCCGTGTGAATGGATAGTTGAGACAAGTCCCACGTAACATGATTGGTGGCACCTGAGTCTGCAAACCATGAATTATCAACAATAGCCGAAGGAGACATCATAGAATTAGTCGAGGGAGTAACCAAATTGGCTTGTGGACGGTTAGAGGATCAATTAGGTGGGTAGGTATCCATGTTGTTGCGGTTGTAGCAATTACGAGCATGGTGGTTGGGTTTCTCACATATTTGACAGATTATGCGAGGGGATGATCTATTAGAAGAACGAGAGGGGTTGGTATTGGTCGGGCGACTGGAGGATTTTTGAGAGGTCGTGTAACTTTGTTGATTAGGATATCTAGTGATTGGGGAGTGGTTGGAGTATTGACGAGATATGGCATTGGCTTGAAGTTGGAGGGATTTGGTTTCCTCAGCCAGTTTCTCCTCTTCCTGGAGAAGTAAACCAAGAAGTGAGTTAGTGGTAAGGTTATCAAGCTGAGGGTTAATAGCAGAGCGAAAAGGGCCATAAGAAGAGTCTAACCCGAACAAAATAGCACTCATAAGTTCTTCGTATGATATGGGACGGGCGGCAAGGGCTAGACTATGGGATATAGTTCGTTTCTTGTCAACATAGTCCATAATGGTGGAAGAACCCTTAGTGGTGGTTTGGAGTTGGTGGCGAAGTTGCATGACTCGGGCTCGGGATTGAGATTGATAGAGGTTGGAAAGATATGACCAAGCTTCACGAGTAGTACGAATGTGCATTATGTAAGGTATGATAGAATAGCTCATGGTAGTTTTGAGCCAAAGAAGAAGGATTTTGTCCTGCTTCTTCCAAGCCGTGAAGGCCGGATTTGGTGTGGATGCAGATGTGCCCTGAGTAGTGGTTAAGATAGTGGCAGAGGGAGCATTAGTTCCATCAAGATGACCCTCCAAATCAAAGGCTTCAAAGGTAGAATATACGGTAGATTGCCAAAGGTAATAATTTTCTCGATCAAGTTTTATCGGAAGGCCGGGAAGGGAAATTGTTTGGGAGTTAGAGTCAATTATGGAGAGATGTGTGGAAGAAGATGAATGTGGCTGAACAGCAGCAGCAATGGACTGGTTGGAGCTGCCCATGGTGACGGAAAGAAAAAAAAAGTTGGCTCTTGATACCAAATTAAAACGTACAAAGAAGAGGTTAGCTCTCTTGGTCTTTCTGCCGTGACCAAGGCTACCATAATATATGTATATATATTGGTGTGTTGATGTCACGACCCAAAAATGGATGTGATGGCACTCGTCGTATCCCACCAAGACAAGTCAGCCTAAAACCCAATCATTTCGATAAAGTGCGGAAATAAAGCAAAGTTCAATAACATTTACTATTACGAAAACAAGTCAACTTAATTCAATCCCCAAAACCTGGTTTGTCACGTGCACAAGCCTCTAATGTAAATACTAGAATTGAAATGAACTGCGCAAGTCTCAAATGACATTGTCTTTCAAGTAAAAACAAAATCATAAACGGGAGTAAGAAGGTTATTTGAGATGACAAACAACTACCTCTCAGATCTCCACAGAAAGCCTCGGAGACGAAGAGAATGAAAGGTATCACGAAGATCCGGGCTCGTAACCTACAAAAGATTGTAGAAGCAAGGGGTGAGTACCAAACCACACGGTACTCAACAAGCAAACCTCTAAACACAAGCTAAGGGTACAGAATACGGGTACTCCTTACACCCCATCCTAACCTCCATAACTACAACCTGCATAAAATCAGCCCAACCTAACAACTCATAGTTTAAAAAGCATACAGCTCAACAAAAGCACTCTAACAGATTATATATTCTCAATATTCATCAATAACCAGTTTCACAGAAAGGCACTCACAAGATTAGCAACACACAAGATCAAGTTCATCAATAATAAAAATGTGCAATGCAATGAAATGCAATGTCAAGTATAGTGATGCATGTCTGACCTAATGATACACACCCGCTGTCTCTCAGTCCGGGATCTATGGGGGACATATCTGTCCATGCATCCATTGCGGCGCGCGATACAACCCTCGATAATAGTAACCATCGCGGCGCGCGATACGTCCCTCGAAATATAGTATCCATCGCGGCGCGCGATACGTCCCTCGAAATGGTACATCATCTCATCACATAACACTTATCACAATCATGTCTCAGAATAATGCAAATAACATGTTCACACCAATAATGAGGAGATGCCATTTTCATAACATTGCACAAATCACAACAACACAATCAGGGTACAAGTATACAATGGTTCAACAAGTCTTTCAAACAATTCTCAACACATTACACAAACAATTGATCACATTACTCCCAACCATATACCACAAGGAAATACACGAATTCCATACGCTTAACAAGGGCTTAGAAATCCACTTGCCTCAAATAGTCGAACAATCACTTCGGGACTTGAGTCTTCCCCTTTAGTTTAGATTCCAAATCAATGCAATCTATTCAAGTGAATAAGCACAATAAGGTTTTGAAACTAACAACACATATATAATTATGTGTCTAGCCTTGACCCAAAAACTCGCTTAAATGTACAATAAAATTCCTAAATCTTGATTCCAATTATCATGTCAACTCTCTTACTTCCAAATTTCAAGTCTAGGGTTAAGTTTCCATTCTCCAATTTCATAAATCTAATGATATTTATATAATATAATGCCCTTAAATATTTAATTACTTATCTCAAAATATATAAAACTTGAATCGTGATATGATATTGTATAATAAAAAATTCAACCATGAAAGATATATATATATATATATACCAACTATCATGTATCAAGACCCGTAACTATAGAATATTATGCACAAGTAAAATCCTTTGTAATTAATACAATACCACCCATCATGCTCTTCCAATCGTTATCCTATAATCCTAAGAGTAATTACTCGATCATCAACCATGGAATTTGTCTCCAACTTTTTAATAACATCAACAATAGCAAAAGAATGCAAAAACGACAAAATGTACTCGTTCACAATTATGCAACCGGTGTAACCCCATTACCCTCAATCAAACATATAATAATAAATTTCTACATCTACATTATTCTATAATTATTACAAGAGATAATTACTTAACAATTCAATAACCCCCCGTTGCATAGAAACCCTTTTTTTTTTTCAATTTCAAATCTCTATTCAACTATAAAATTATAATAATATTAATTCTCTCCTCCCTCAATCAATTAGTATATGTAAAAGTAATATTGAAGCTTGATTAAGCTTTTTACCTGGAGAAGTTTCTTATCAATTCTGTCGGTGTCAAAGTTGAGTTCTCTCACACGATAGTTTCAGCCGCAACTAATTGTATTGGGATAAAATAATAATAACCTCCCTTTAATTTAATTCAGTTTTTACATATTAGATAAATCATGGGTTTGACCCATTAACCACAAGTTAAATAAATTACTTAAAAATTATCCCATTAATTGTATAATTGTAACTAAAAGAGAGTAATTAAAATTTCTATTTAAATTTACGGAAAGGGTATTTTGTGAAAGAGAGAGGACTATTTCTTAGAATGACATTGCGGGTCATTACAGCTGATGATGTACAAAGTAGAGTTTGAATACAAAAAGGAAAGAGCTATCCTAATTAATAAAGGACTTTGAGTTTACCTAAGAGACTTATTAATATCTATAGAGGAATCCTATATTCAAGCAAATAAGGAATCATTATCATCTAACAAAGAAGAACAGGAAAAAAATTAAAGAACTCCTACGTGACCAAAGAAGAGGACAAGAAAAATATCTTTTAAAAAAAAAAGTGCTTGCATCAAATGGAAAATAATGATTTTTGAAATGACTTCTGAGATAATTTTTAGCTAGAAATATGGATTTGATGTTTTTTAAAAGAAAATAAAGAAATTATTTGTTATTTTAATCATGGTTAGGACTTTAATTTAGATTATTAAATCTCAACCTTTAAATTTTAAATTATGACACATGGCTTCATCCGAATAGAAACTTGGAGAAATGGAGAGAATGAGTAATGGAGAGGAGCCTCATCCGTTTTCCTTATCTTATTCTTCATATGATTTTCTATTTTGGAATGAATCTTTGGTCATAATAATCTTTTCCATATAATTTGTTTGATTTCTAAAAAATGTTAATGTACTAAAACTAGTTTTATCTTTATTGGTATTTAATTAGAATAACTTTTTTCTTAAAAAAACATAACTCTGAAGTTTAAAGCTTTTACAATTACGATAAATTGGAGAAGTTGTAACCATCTTTAAAATTATAAGTATTAAATTCAAAATTTAAAAATCCTTCTCTTTCAATATTATTTTTATCTTGGAGTTTGATTTTTAAAAACCTCTTTTTTAAAAAGGTATAGTTAAATTTTAAAAGTTCTACAAATCATAACCATCTCAAAAATTGTTAAGTATTAAATTCAAATTCTAAATCCTAATATTTTGATTAACTTTTTTTTAATCATTTAAAGATAAGTTTTTTGTTGTTAAACCCAAAATTTAAATGCAAATACATTTGGAAGTTAGATTTTTGAGCTGATTTAGATTTAAAAATATTTAAAACATAGTTTTGTTGAGTAAATTAAAGGGAAAATGCACAAGTACCCCCAATCTATGCCCGAAATTCCAGAGACACACTTATATTATACTAAGGTCCCAATAGCCTCCCACCCCCGAACTTATTTTATAAATAATTTTCTATCCCTTTTTGGCATACGTGGTACTATCAACCAGATAGCTTAAAAAAATTGTCAACACACGCTGGGCTCAGAAGATAGTGCCACGTAGGCCGAAAAGGAGTAGAAAATTATTTATAAAATAAGTCCGGGAGAGTAATAGGACCTTAGTATAGTATAAGTATGTCTCTAAGATTTTGGGCATAAGTTGGGGTACTTATGCATTTTCCCTAAATTAAATAACAAAGCTCCTATAAATCAAATAAAGTGGGGAAGTTGTAACTATTTCAAAAAGTTCTTAGTATTAAAATAAAATGATAAAGCTTAATCTTTCAATCAACTTTTTATTATCATTTTAAGACAAAAAAAAAGTTATTGTTAAACCCAAATTCAAATACAAATATATTTTTAAATTAAAGTTTTTAGTTGATTAAGATTGAAGTATGAAATTACTTTTTAAACTAATACAAATTCAAAATTATAAATTGATATTTTTTGAATTTCAAATAAGAACTTCTAAAAATATAGGACTTTAGTTTAGTTAAGGTGTGTCTCTGGAATTTCGGTCATAGTCTATGGGGTACTTGTGTTTTCTCCCTTTTATTTTTAAAAGTTCTTATTTGAAATTCAAAAAATATCAATTTAAAATTTTGAATTTTTATTAGTTAAAAAAGTAATTTTGTTTTGTATAATTTCACTTGATTACTTGTACTTATTGTCTCTATTTTTTAAGAGAAGGGGTTTTCCTCTCCTTTCAATTTTTTATTTTAATGATAAATATTTTTTGTGCTGCCGACATGTGATAGTTTTATCTTTTTTTATTCTACATAGATAGGAGCAATTTTTTTTAATAATATAGGAAAAAAGTCGATGAGAACTGTAACGATTTATTTCTTTGTTACTGAAAATATTTGCCATAAAGGTATACGAATATTATTTGCCATAGGGTTGGGATCAATTTCTTGGTATGTGAGTGCATTAGTTATGAATTGAGGTCGTACAATGCGCCTATCACAAAGTTTTGAAAGTGCCCTTACCGATTTAATTTATAGTTTTAGTTTAAACTAAGGTCAACTTCAAACAACCATATCTCTCATTCTATAATGAACTAGGTGGCTCATGACCTGTCAAATTAAATTTCTATGAGTCTCTTTCCAACGTCATCGAGTTTGCTTCATTGCGAGTTCAAAATAAAAATTTATGACCATTTTATCAGAGACTACCCGTGCTGAAAAGTTGATGTTGCTCTAGCGAGAATCAGGGCACTATAGCGAGCCGTTGTAGAGGGTTGCACAAATTAAAAACTATTTTCAGACCTAAAATGCTATTTTACTCCATAAACTCATTCAAGGTCATGTTAGGGCAAGAGAGGGGTGATTTCTTCAGTTTTCCATTGATTTTCTCCTTCAAGGTCGTCCTTCCATTAATCTAACACCTGTTTGATACTTTAATCCTTAGAAAATATATTTGTGTCCCTAAGGGATGGTTTGAATTTATTCTAAGGTGGGGATATTCGAGTTTATGAGAATTTTAGGATGCAAGACCTTTGGCTAATCTTAAGGTGTATTCTTGATTTATTTATCATAATTCACTAGTAGAACCATGAAATTTATAGTTCTAGGTGAATTATTGGTGGGGAAGCCATAAAATGAGTGAAAAATCATGGGGTTGGCCTAGGATTTGAGATTTTCATATAATCTTGAAATATTTAGGCTATTTGGGATTTATTTTGTATTATATTATTATTTTAGACCAAGAACAAGTTAAAGTTCACAAAAAGAGTTAAGGTTCACGATCAGACTTCTGCAACAGTTGCTTGGCACCCAGGTAGGCTAGGTTTTCTTAATTGAGTAGTTAGACATGTTTTCTATTGCATATATTATAGATTAAAGGGAGGTTTCAGGCCAATGCCATCGGGCACCAAGCCTAAATGGTTAAAGCTTGTTGTTTATTGTTGTTAGGGAGGAAAATTAATAATGACTAGGGCTAGTTCTCTACTTCTTGATTGTTAATATTGAGTTTCCTTATTGAGGTGATTTGCGTTTAATTATAAGGTTATATGTTTATGAAATTGTTGAGTTATAGTCATTTCTGAAACTTGTGGTAAATAAGGAGAACAAGATAAAATGGAAGAATATTGATTCATGGGACTATGGAGATATTTATCAGGGAATGAATGTGTGATCATAATGAAGTCCATGATTTTGGGCTATTGATATATAGGTGTATATATGTAGGTGGTGGTTGTATGTTTTTGATTTATGTATGCATGTGTACTGCTTTGTAATATCATTTGTGCAATGCATGGTAGAGAAACATATGAAATAATATTATGTAGGTAATTTCATGCAATGAACTTGTGTTTGTGACTTGTGGTATTCAAGCGGTATTGTTCATTGTATTTGTGATTGTACATGATTGTTTATGATTATTGGTTGGCTCGTGTACCATGTCGATATGAGAATACTAATGGTTGGCTCGAATACCACATCTAGTACAAACATTAACGATTGGCTCGAGAATCGCACTAATTAATGCAATAACAGCTTAGGTTTGGATTACGTGAGAGGATCATGTATTTAATTGTGATTCCATGAGAGGGCCCAATATTTTCATTGTGATTAGGTGAGACATGTAGTTATGCATTGTTTGACCCAAGTGTTATTGTTCATGATATTGTGATTGAAGTCTATGTATCCTTGATTGTTGTTACATGTGTTGACATATGGTTATGATATTGTGGGTTGTGCATATAAATCTAAGGTGATGTCTGGGAGTCCGAGTTATGTGTTACTTGTGATGGTTATGGTATATTAAATTTATCAACAACAGAATCCTTAGGATTTATTTTGTATAATTGTTTTAACTATTGGGTTGAATTTAGGAGGACTCAATGTTTTAGTTGTTTCTAGTATGTCTTTTATTTATCATGATGTTATTAATTTATTGAAATGATGGTTGTTAAGTTAGACAGATGACTAGGGTTCTGATGTATGGTTATGTATTGGGACTAGCTATGATTGTCCAGTGTTTTTAGGACTTATATGATAATGGAGAAGTCAAGATGGATGAGTTGGTCTAAGGCGTCAGTTTCACGTATTGTTTCAAAAAGGGCTAGGATAGCAGTTTGGTTAATCAAATTAAGAGTGGTCTTGTATTTAGGAATCTTAAGGTTAGAAGGGTTAGGCTATGATATGACATTAGTGGTGGCCTTGTATTCATGAATTCTTATGTGATAGAAGGGTGAGGTTATGATATGATATTAGAGTGACATCACAGGCAAACTTGGGAAGCCTTACGGTGACATAAAAGACACGCTTAAAAAGAATCAAAGTTTGCAGCTGAATGAGGTACGAGGTTGGGATCAAAGTTGACTAGTTTTTGGTTTTAAACTTAGGATGATGAAATCTCGTGGATAGAGACTTGGGGTGGTGTAATTTTCATATTGCATGTTTCCTCCTGAATGGCTACTTTATATTATGTGGTAGGTTCGGATCGACCAATGATATATGTCGATGCATGTTGTTTGTACCGATATTACTCTTGCTATGTCACTTGACACAGTTTGGTTGCAGAAATTGAGTTGATGTTTTATAGGTGAGAGCGATGATGATCACCCATACTTCTACTTTTTTTTCCTATGGTGAAAGTTGTGTCTTATTTCTTTTATATAATGTACTCTTAGTAGCTCTTGTGCTTGTTTAGACTAGCTAGCTCCTTGGGGTTATTAGTATGTTTCCTTGTAAAGTTGCTTGGATATTTTAAAGCAATTAAAGATGTCTTCCTATTTATATAAGGTGTTAGACGATGTTGTATTTATTTTCCGTATGGCTCGGATTAAGTTTGGGGTTGAGGGTTCTCTTATATAGGTGTTAGAATAGGTGTCCGCGTGATCCGGTGGGTTGGGTCATAACAGAAAACAAACACAAACATATTTTTGAAATTTGAGCTGAAAATTTTCATTAAAAATATTTTATCATGTGTTTAAATACTTTATAATTGAAGTATCTAAATAAAATTTAATATCAATTATATTTGAAATTAATATAAATAATTATATGTTTGAACCAAAACAGATAAACCATTCATAAGCTGATTAGTGTCTGTTGTTTATGAACAAACTGGACAGAAAAAGCTTTACCAGTTTAACTATTCCCCGCTGCTAAACTATAGAGACACAAAACTTGTGAAATTCCAAGGTATCATACATGCAGTTTATGAAGTAATAAAGACTTTTAAATTTGTAGTTTTGAATTAAAGATATGTGAAATGTATCGAAGAATGTGTCTTAAACATATCATGTGGAAAATGAAAATTTAAAAGTTGTCAAGAAAAAAGAACGAGCCTTCTCTTTATAATGGATAAATAAAAAAGTAAAACAAACAAATTAATAAAATAGAGGGAGTAAAAGATAATGTTTTCAAATGCTGAAAATGTGAAACTCAAATTTCACTTCTGCCAATATGATACCACAGATATTAATACAAATATATTTCCTCATTCCTAACCAATGTAGGCCCGCAGACATGATGTCTGCAATATGTATTAAAAATATATTGTTCTTGTATTATAAATGTTTTTTTTTTCAACAATGCTTCTACACACTATATACAACATTATACACTTAGGGTGTGTTTGGTACAAAGGAAAACATTTTTTGGAAAATGTTTTCCAATTTTTCCATATATGGTTGGTTTAAATGTTTTTCAAATCAACTCATTTTCCTCAAGTTTAAGAAAAATGACTTCTCTTCAAAAATTAAGGAAAACATTTTTCAAAATTCTACTTCATCCTTCAAGATTTTTTTCTTACCTTACCCGGTACTCCAAACCAGACCCTCCCCATCCCAAAATAATAATTTTTCTTATTTTTTAAATTTCAAATATATTTTTATTCGTACCCCCAAATCAACTCCCAATCCCCTACCCCCAAACCAACCCCCCTTCCCCAAATAAAAAAATAAAACAATTAAAAATTATTATTGAATAATATTTCATCTTTTAAGATTTTTTTTTTACCTCACCCAACTCCTACCACCCCTATCCCCTCCCCCTCCACCCCCCCCCCCTTGCCCCTCCACAACAAAAATATTGTTTTGGAAAAATATTTCAAATTTTTAAAATTTCATTTTTAACTTCACACCATATCCTGACCCCCACCCCGATCAATTTTTTTTAAAAAAAACATCTTTGAAAAATATTTCAAATTTAATTTTTTTTCATTTTTTGCGCAACCCCCCCCCCCCCCCCCCCCAAGTTATTCCCGTCAAATTTTTTATTAAAAAAAAATCATTTTTTACACCATTCCTGCCAAAATGTTTTTTTTTTAATTTGTTTTAGGAAAATATTTCAATTTTTTTAAAATAAAATAATCATTTTTACGCCACCCTCAACTCCCACTGCCACACCCCACCCCACCCATGGCCATCTCCGTCAATTTCTTTAAAAAAATATTTTTTTGAAAAATATTTCAAATTTTAAACATTTTCATTTTTTATGTCACCCCCATCCCCCGTCCGCAACCCCCCCCCCCCCCCCCCCCCATTTTTAAACCAAAATTATTTTTGAATTTTTTTTTCCTGGCCAGATCTCAAGGTTGGATTTTGAAATGGCCATCAAAGTCTTGACCTAGTTCTGTTGTCAGGATCGGATCTTAGATTACTTATCAGGGTTGATTTTCAGATCAAATTATTTTTCTAAAGAGTATTTTCTAGTCTCAAGCCAAATATAAGAGATATTTTTCTAAAAAATATGTTTCATTCACCAACCAAACATTAAAAAATATTTTGATCCGAAAATCAACCCTGATAATTAATCTAAGATCCGATCCTGACAACAGAACTAGGTCAAGCAGAAAAATATACTTCCAAAATCAACTTCCCTAAATCATTTTTTAAAGCAGAAAAATATACTTCCAAAATCATGATATCTACAAATTAGGAAACACCCCCCTCCCCCGCCCCCTCCCCCCCCCAAAAAAAAATAATCACATGGACACCTTATCCAATACTCATCAAATATATGTATATGATATAATACATAAATATATCTTTTTACTTGATTTCAGTTGATATCTATGTTCTTCAATTTTCGATATACACAAATAGTTCATACGCCATATAAAATTTCAAATTGTCATGTAGAACAGTATGCATATATATATATATATATGCCATTATAGACTATATGTGTTACTCTCTCAGTTTCATTTTATGCCTCACAGTTGAAATTTAGAGAATCATCCAAGAAAATTTTAGTTTTTAAATATTATAAGTTATAGTACGTTTTACATATAATTTTCAAATAACATATATTAATCTCTATGTCCAAATTTACATGGTACCAATAAAACTTTAAGAGTCAACCAATTTTTTTTGTGTTTTAAAAAAAAAAAAATTAAGTTGTTGATTATCGTAATTTATAGATTTTTTTGACATAATTTTCAAATATTCAAAAGAAAAAAGAGATAAATAAATTAAAGTGAAAAGTTATAAAAATTACACAAATGTCCTCGGCTAGAAGTATGCATGTCAACGAGAGGTGGTTTAGTTCTAGCGTGTCACATAACATATTTAACACCACAAAATTTCAAGAAAATTTTAATAAATTCGGCATATTTCAATAATAAAACCACAAAATTTAAAAATCTTTTTTTTTTACTTTTCTAAACTTCATTTTAATACAAAGTAAGTCAAACAAATTATAAAGAAAGAAATGTAATTTTTGAATTTCTTATTTCTTCTCTATTATATTTATAAATTAAATATTAATTAATGAAATAGTAAATAATATTTCAAGATATTCAGATTTTTTAAAATGAATTATACACGAAATAATGACCAGCAAAAAATAAATGAATTAAATACCAAAAGTCATGATAAAGAAAAATGGAATGTCGACTATGACGTGCTTCCCCAGCCTCTTCCATATGGTAGAAACTAGATAATTTAAGGCTTGTGATACGGACACAATATAATTTCACATATTATCTTTTTTTGAAAAAATTATATAAATTCATAACTTAAGATATCATTATCTCTAAAATTCTCTACTATTTAAAAAAAAATTACAAAAATTTCCTCTCGCATACATTCATCCCCTCTCAGATACATGTCTATCCCCTCTCGGATACATCCCTCCCATGAAGTTATATATCATTTGCAATGCATCGGACAACCAATGAATGTATTTGATAGCAATGAAAAATTTGAAATTTTTGTAGTTGAGAAAACTTTGGGGAGAGGATGTATTAGCCCCCAAATATATGAAATTTTTGTACTTTAATTTATACTATTTTTCAGTAAACAACTTTAATTTATTATTTTATAATTTGTTTCAAATGTTCATGTGACATAAATGTGTTACAACCCAAATTGAGAAAGTTGAATGCTAAGAAATTCTATGCAAGGAGTTAGAATATTTTGTGTTCGAGGAATATCTAAAATGTTGATATCTCTGAAAAAGTTCATCGATCTTCATATATTTTCGCAAGTGGAATATATTTTCCACAATGTTATTATTATTTTTTTGTAATATTTGCACTATAAGCTTTGCATATGATAAAATACTAATCATTGATCAATCAATTCGTAAATATCGATTCAAAGTCTTTCAAATCTCTATTTCTTTAACTTAAGTATAATTTGTTTGTAGTTTGCATTGTCGATGAATTTTGTAATACATTTTATTATTGTCTTCGATATATACAAATACTTCTATTCCTTTTGATTTAATATTGGAAATTTTTATTGAAAATTTGATTTCTAACTCTACAAGACCACAACAATAAAAACAATCATGAAATTAAAGCAACTTTATTTCTTTATACAATAACAATTATCTTGATGTTAAATTTTAAACTACTATAATAAAAGTGTTTGATACTAAACTCTAAATATCATGTGGTAAAAGAAAACTCTGAATCCCCCCCCCCCCCACACACAAAATAACCAATATATTTGTTTTTTTCTTTCTCAGTGTCATTAACATATTTGTATTACA
Source organism: Solanum commersonii (assembly GCA_029007595.1). Classification (NCBI taxonomy): domain Eukaryota; kingdom Viridiplantae; phylum Streptophyta; class Magnoliopsida; order Solanales; family Solanaceae; genus Solanum; species Solanum commersonii. The sequence goes on from JAJTWQ010000033.1 coordinate 2,678,154, forward strand.
ATAAATGTCTATTATGTGGAGTGTGTTAGAAAAAAATTGGGAATCATACTTGGAGACCTAATATATAGTTTCATAACATGTTATCAACACGTGTATCTAACCAATTGAGTTGAGTTAATGTGTCTGATTTAGGTATGTATTATTGTACTCATCTTTTTGCAGAAGTGTTAAAATTGAAAAATTAATGTGTACGAGGAGAGAGCATATAAATTAATTTATGGTGCTAATTCGCTTGATATAAACACATTGATTCAAGCATATAGGTTATATTCTCTTTTTCTTTTTTGGTTTTCCACCCGGTGTTTGGAGCCCACATTGCCCATTTGGGGATGACGCTCCCAACAAGATTTTCTCCGTACCCAAGGCTCGAACCCGAGACCTCTGATTAAGGGTGAAGCACTCACACTAGTGCACCACAACCCATGTTGGTATATAGGTTATATTCTCAAATCTATATGTTGCATGATCATTATGTTTGTGTCGGTGTCTGATGCCTTTCATGAAGGCTTAAGTTGTATTGATCAGCCAATTACAAAATCATTAAGTTTTGATTGCTTTGGTGAATTATTTACAATTAAATTGCATGTCTCATTTAGAATTGTAACACTCCAGAAGATTTTTGAGCTATGACTTGAATCGTTCTTCGTAGTGAGTGAGATTTTTGCAAGGAATTTTAAATTTCTTAAGTGTTAAGGTCAATAGAGGTAGCACCTTAAGTTTCAAGAAGAACTTAAGAGAGTTCATTCAAGTCACTCCTAAGTTTCCTTAAGTTTTGGATTAACTTCAAACGACCATAACTCCTAGTACAAGATGAGTTAGGTGAGCTACAAGATAGAAAATTAAATCCCTTCAAGTCCTCTTTCCAACGCCGCGAATTTGCTCAATTCCAAGCTCTGAATAAAAAGTTATGACTGATTTACAAACGACGCACAAACCTGGCAGCAATTCCGCGATGGCGACGCGATGCGGAGCCAATACGGACCTCACTGCCTGGTGAAAAATCATTTCAATTCCCAGCTCGTTTTAATTATTTCTTAAAGGGTATTTTAGTCCTAAAAACCCTTATGAGCTCACCTAAATTGCCCTAAACGTGTAGAAAACCAATTTTGCATAAATTAAACCGCCTCATTCACTCCAAAAATTCTACGCTCAAGGAATTCAAGAAATGCTAAGGCTAGGGTTCATCTTTCAAGATTTTCCTTCAAGTTGCTTCAAGAAGATGATTCATTCAGGCATGTAAGCTTCCATAGTGTTGGGTTTGTTCACCCACACGCCAATCATGTAAATTTCAGCGCTAAGTTCGTTCTAGAAACTTGAAAATCTGATGTTATTGATATGTGTTCTTGAATTGGGCTGAGATTTAGGAGTTCTTGAGATTATTATTTTGATTTATAGAGTAGTTCTGATTTAGATTCTTGTGTACATGTGATGGTTATTTGAATCTAAAGAAAAGTTGAGCAAAAGAATCGAATTTAGGCGATTTGGGGTTAGAGAACGAAGAAGAGAAAAGTCGGGCAAATCTGGCAATTGGCTTCGCATCGCAAACCTGCCTCCACATTTCATAAAGTTTGTCTTCGCGTCACAGAGAGGTCACGGACCTCTCTACCTCAAAAGTCATTTTGCGACCAAATATTTTAATGCGTCTCCGCATCACGGACTAGCTTCCAAGCAGTGAATTTTTTTAATCTTTTCTCATGATTAGCTATCTAAAATCAATACTAAACATCATGAGATCTTTCCTATCACAAATCACAACCTTGAATCCATAATTCAAATTCAAGGTACAGTTAAGAGTTAAGTTTTTGAGAATTTTTTAGAACATTCTAAGAAAGTCCTTTAAGCCCTTTGGAGGAGTCTTCTACAATTTCTAATAACTCGTTTCAAGACTCAAGCAAGTGAGTACGAGTGAGGAGAATGTATTCATGAGTCTACTTTATCATTACAAGATCCTTCATACCATGAAGCATAACTCTTGAATTCATAATTCACATTCAAGAGAGAGTTAAGAGTGGAGTTCAAGAAAGCCTTTGAGTTCAATTGTGAATCCTTGAGCTCAACTATCGATTTGAACTAAGTTTGAGCAAGTAAGTATGATGTTGAGAAGAGTCGTTTACATGAGTTCCCTGTTGTTATGTAGACCTTCGAGTAGAGTTGTTCATGCCCATAAATTCTGCATGAACTTCATAAGTTGAGTACCTTTGAGAGGAGTAGTATCTTCAAGTTCTATGTCTTGAGTATTGAGTTCCTTATCCCCTTTGAGATTATATTTCTAAGCATGGGACTATTACATGTTACCCATGAAGTCTTTGAGTTGAATTGTTCATGCCCATAATTCCGCATGAACCCTATAAGTCGAGCAATCTTGAGATGAGAAGTATCTTTGAGTCCTTGAGTTGAGTCGTTCATGCTCATAATTCCACATGAACTCTCTGAGTTGAGCATTCTTGAAATGAGTAGTATCCTTGATTTTCTTGAGTTCCAAGTATTGAGTTCTATCTATGGTTATTGAAAAACCTTGCATTGAGTCATTCATGTCCATAATTCGGCATGAACCATATTTTAAGAAGACTTTTACAAATGTTAAAACTTTGTTTTAAAACTTAAGCTTTGAAGTTGAGTAAAGAGTAAACTAAAGTTCATTTTCTTTAAAATGATATATGGGAACTAAGTATTCCCAAGAGTAAATGTTTTCACATTTAAATAAGAACGGAAACTGAGATTTCCAAAGAGCCTTCACATTTAGAAAAGAGTATTCGCTTTCTAAATGAAGCAAGAAGGGAAACTTTGATTTCCAAGATAACCTTTAAGCTAAGTTTTTGAGCACTAATCTCAAATCACAAAAAGAAGTATGTTTTTAAAACATAAAGAGCTAGTATATTTTGGGAGTAGTATTGAGCACCGATATGGGGGAGAGTTCAGACAACTCACAATCCTCATAAACCATGTAGCCATCATGGATAGAAAAGGGTCATACTTTTTGGATGAATCCTTTTCACATAGACTAGTGGATCCACTTAGTAGTTCAGGTCTTATACCTATGGCAAGGTATAGGATGCGCTAGCAGCGCGAGAAAGATCGATGTATCATCACTATAGCTAGTACTGGTTGTCGGTTAGAGAAACTCCCACAAAAGTTATTTGTATTCTTATATACACAATTATTTGTATTTTTACATACATTTCAGAGGTTTAGTGTATCTTGGCATACACCCATAGTTGACTTCATGTTTTAAACAGTTTTTCTTTATATTGCACTTGTTTTAAAACGGCTTTATACTGAAATGAGTTCAGTTATGTTGAGTTGAGTACCAAGAGTTGAGTGTCTTATTATTGAGTTGAATATTTTATCTTTGAGTTGAGAATCTTATTCCTGAGTTGAGTCAAGATGAGTGAGTTAAGAAGAGGTAAGTATGTTTCCTTTTTATCAAAGTTCAAGCTTATGTTTATGATTTAGAATTCCTCTTACATGCTCGTACATTCCACGTACTGAGCCATTTGGCATGCATCTTTTCATGATCCAGACACAGGTATTCAGAATCATCAACAGGAGTTTTGTTGATACATCCGGGAGTTCGAGTTAGCTATAGTGAGCCTCATTGTTTCTGGAGGATTTCATTTAATTTTAAGTTTAGTCAGGAGGTTGTGGGTCTTGTCCCGACTTCCATCTTTATCAGTTAGAGGCTTCATAGATAGTCAGTAGTTGAGAAGTCTGTATTATTTATTTATTTTATTAAATATTTTAAAGACTTAAGTTGCCTATTTTATGGCGAGTTGAATAATTTATTTTATTCAGAGTTTTCTTTTGAGCTAAAGCTTTGTATTTAAGTTTCCTGAATTTTTATTCTTTTTTAAGCTTTGTATGCTTGAGTTAGTCTTCCGCTTGAAGTCAGCCAGGATGAGGGTTCGCTTGGGGACCAACAATGGTTCTCAAGTGCCGGTCACGTCCAGGGTGTAGGCTCAGATCGTGACAAGAATGCCACCACCTCCAGAGGCAAAATTAACTTCGTTCTCTATATATGATGATGTATTCATGTCCAATCACATTAAAAAGGTAAGACGGTGGATTCATGTTCAATCGCATCAAGAGGATAAGAATTCGTGTCTAATTGCATCAAGAGGGAGTAAGACATCATATTCAAGTTTTGGTGCACCATGATGATAAGATGTTGGGTTTAAGTCCCAGTGATTTATGGCCTAAAATGGCTTACGTGGATAAGACATTAGATAAAACTTAATGCACCATATTGATGATACGTAGACTATTAAAACAAACAGTGTGTTTTCGATTAAAATTAATTAGTCATCAAACCTATTCCCCATTGAAATCGCTCTGTCACGCCCGAGCATATACCCTGAACGTAACTAGCACCCGAGAACAGTTTTTGATTCCCAAGTGAACCCTTGATCTGGCTACATGACTTTCATGACTTTAGACAATACGCGGAAGCTTAAATAGCTAGGTGAACAATTAAAATTTTAAGAAAGTCTTAACAATACTGTCTTGCAAAATACTTAATATGAATCATGAGTTATGGTCGTCCTTCCAATTTCATGGCTCTTCTATATAATAGAAAAATAAGATCTATCTATCTATCTATCTATCTATCTATCTATATATATATATATATAAAAGATCTGCATAGAAATTCTCCAGTTTCATGGCTCTTCTATATAATAGAAAAATAATATCTATCTATCTATCTATATATATATATATATAAAAGATCTGCAAAGAAATTTTGTCATATTATTAGATGAATTGGGCTGATTTGATAGGCTGGAAGTGCAAGACTTTGAGGGGTTGTTAAGATTTAGACATATATCATACTAGTTTCTGGACATGCAATGCACGTGTGTCCCAGATAAGTTTTTATCGACCTATTAGAACAATTAAGATTCTATTAAAATATATATGGTTTGGCCTAGTTTGAGCATAAATAAAAAACTTACAACAATCAAAAGTTAATAGAAAATTAAATAAAATAAGTCTAATAGAAAGAAGATACAAAAGATAAAAAAAAAAATAACAACATACATATCCTTCTTAAGACTTTTATTCGGGGGTAAATTCGTCCTTTTCCCTAAATAAAATATAAATATTTTGTTAAATTTTAATTAACTGGAATTTTTAACTTTACCATTTTCTCAATCCCAACACTTTAGTCCAACTATAACAATCCTCAGTCCAAGTCTATCAAAATCCATTTTAGTCGTTACCTACCCTGCTAACCGATAAGTTAGTATTGCTTAATTAAACCGACAATAGCTTTTTTGTGGATTGCTAGGTGTTTGTGTCTATCGAGATAAGTACGTTCTAAAAAAAAATTATTACTTACAAACCGAATAAACCAGAAAAATTGAACCAAACTAAACCAAACCGACAATAACCAAACCGCCGGTTTTTTTTTTTTTGTTTGGTTTGGTTTTAGAAATTTAAAAAACCGAGTACATTGGTTTGGTTTTGGTTTTAATCAATAATCAATTCAAACCGAACCACGAACACCCCTAATCATATATATAAATATAAAAAAGTGAAAATTTCATATATGACATATATTAGTCTAATATTTTCAAGTTATAGCAGTAGAATCAAACTTTCAAGTTGTAACATTAAAAATTTTAGGTTCTAACAGATTATTTAAAAAAAAGTTATTTTTAATAATTAAAAACATTTGATTTGAAAAGAATAAAAAGATAAAAAAAAGTTTTAAAAACGTTTATGAAGGAAAAAATGAAAAAAAAGGAAATAGGGGTGTCAATTAAATTTGAATTAATTTAAGATAATTATTAATTAGCATGAATTAAGGAATTTCAAACTAATTAAGAATATTCAGTTTCCTTGATTCACTCTAATTTGTTAAAATTAATTCAAAAATCTAATTTTATCCATTTTTCTTCCACGTTTCTCTTTCTTCGATTTTCTTCCAAAAATTTTGTCACTAGCGACTAATTGAAGTTTTTTTTTGTTTGAAAAATTCTGATTTTTTTTGTGATGGACAACTTCGTATCAATATTAATTAAACATGGTGGAAGATGGGATCCTTCAGATTAGTATTTTTAATAGTTTACTATTTGTATTTGGATTTTAGTGAAATGGAAAAAAAATGAAACTGTAAATCACATTTTGTGATTTTGTTTTTGTAAATCGTCATTATATTGAATGTGATATGTTTTTTTGTATAAACAATACATTTTGTTCATAATACGTATTAGTTGTTGTGAAACTCTAATATCAGTGATTTTCTTGGTAAGTTATTGTTTTTTGGTAGGGGTTTAATGTCACCATATTTTTTGTATTTTGGTTTTTTTTTTAGTGGCAAAACAATGATTTCGTGAGAAGTTGTCGCAATATATGAAAGATTTGAGTATAAATGTATAACATATAAATATTTTTATCGTTGTAAATTGGGTACGTAGATTAAAATTATAATATCGATTACTGTTTTTTTTCCTGAAAAAATAAATTAAAATGTATAGTTTTGAATGAATTTGTTAGTATAAGTGTAATGAATTTGTTATGAAAGTGTATTCACTAATGTGAAAAAAAAGGTTATTTAGAATTTTGAAGAATTGTATGACAATTGTTTTAAGTTGGTATGAAAGTGTGTTAACTAGTTAGTAAAAAAAGTTATTTAGAATTTTGAATAATTGTACGAAAAGTGTTTTAAGTTGGTATGAAATTTGAAATGTTATTGTTTATATAAGTTTTGTCAATTATGTATAAATTTGTGTGAAAGGAATGAACTATTTGGTATGAGAAATGTATAAATTTGGTATAAATGATGATTGTATGTATGAAATCTGAAATTTTATTTTTTAATGAAATTTGTTTGTAGTTTATTGTCTGAATGATTTTTGTATGAAAAAATAATGAGAAGTGTGTATAATTTTGTTTTTTTTGTATTATGTAAGACTAATTGTTATTTTTTTTAATGAAACAGGAAAATATGTTGATTTTCAAATGGAGGGGATTATATATGAGTATTCTAGTCTTTATAGTGGTCTAGTAAGTGCGATAACATCGCAGCTAATGATAGATGTTAATATTCACAATATAGAGATAAAATATATAGTTAGTGATAGATGTCCCCCTGTTAGTATCCACAATTATGTTGGTGTGCGAGTTTTTTTAGATCAAAAGAAAGCTAATGTAGATTTCTTTACGATTTCATATACTTGGAAGTAAAATTTATTCCAAATTAATATATAAGATAGTGTAAATATTTGTACAGGTTTTCGATTTTAGATTCCGAATTTCACATACGTGATTCATTAATTATTCATACAGATTTTATATACTTGGAAATAAAATTTATTCAAGATTAATATATAAGATAGTGTAAATATTTGTACAAATTTCAGATTTCAGATTCCATATTTCATATACGCGATTCATTAATTATTCATACAGATTTAATTTACTTGGAAATAAAATTTATTCCAGATTAATATATAAGATAGTGTAAATATAGTGTAATATATTACAAACTTTATACCAATCTTATTCAAGTTTTATTCCAACACGAACTTCAGTTTATATCACACATATTATACCAACAATAAATCAATTTCATATAATCACACAATGCATATCATTTGTATACCAATATTATATCACAATTAATACAATATCCAACCATCAAACATTAAATTCAGTGTCATACACATATTAATCAAATTTCACACACGTTTAATCCATTAATTATACAATTTGGATACACACTGATATTTTCAAATAGTGAATCCATATGGTATGAAGTCTGTATATTACTAGTATCCTGAAATTATAATAGCCAAATAGTAATTCATATGTAGATGGTATCTGATTGGAAGAAAACATATGATATATCATCAAATACTTAAACACAAAAAAGTTGTCCAAAAGTAAAAAAAAAAAATAACATGTAATTCTAAAAAAGTAGAAGGTGTAATCAACTATTTCAAATTTCTTGTACGTGGTCTTGGTGTAGGATAATTGGTGGTATCCGAAACATGTTCTTTTTGTTTTATTTAAAATATATGATTTAGACTGGTTTAAGAATCGCCACTTAATTTTTAAGAAAAAAATCAAGAAAAACTGATTTTCAATAGATTAAAACAGGGAATCAATTGAAAATACTTAAGGGGGTTCGGAGGTTCTTATTAATATTCTAGGAAGGTTTTTAAGGCACCTAGAATATTCGTTGATGCGGTTATCCGACAATTAATTCACTCGGCTAAAATGATTTAACTTAACTTAAATTGCAAAATTGAGTTGTTTTGTAATTAGAACTATTTTAAAGGGGAAAAGGGAAAATATTTAAATATTATCTAAGTGAATTATCTTACAAAATTGTTTGTTCAAGTCTTGTTAAGATATGACTGGTTTAGTTTTTTTTTTTTTAAGGCGAAATGGACGTCTTTCGGGGATTTGAATTTTTTCAACCTTAAGATTGATTCTAACAAATAAACACTTGATAACAGTAAAAATAGATAGGGAAAGAAAAATTGGGCCCAAGTATGGTTTTTTCTATTCGCCTGGACCAATACTTGAGCCCATTTTCGTTTTGGGCCTTAGGCCCAATTCTTTCACCTGTCCTAGGAACTAACAAGTATAGCAACTAAATGGGCTTAGGCCCAATAAATACAAAATACAATTTGGAATTAAAAGTGGGCCCTTGGCCCAAAGTTTTTCAGCTTTCCAATCTGCTCCAACATTTTTTAAACTCCGAGACCTGTTCGTCTATTTTCGATGGCCAGTTCTTTGATTTCTATGGTCGGCTGACTCGAAAAAGGAGTGGGCCTCCGTGGCCCAACATGAAAATGCGAGGACGGAGTCCATGAGGACGTAGGCAAATTTTACATGCATAAAGGAGATAAAATTAGCATACGACTCAACCAAAATGGACAGAGAAAAGAATATGCTACATTATGCAGGGAAAGAAATGAGATATATATATATATATATATATATATATATACTATCATATAATTAAGAGAAATTGTATAAGGCCGAACAGAAAGCTAAAAAATGAAAATAAATAAATAAAAGGCTAAAGAACATGATGACCATTTAAACTTAATGAATTAACACGGCTGCTAGAGAAAGGCATTATGGCGATCAGAAGCAAACCTCACTTAATTACTAAAGTCCATAAAAAGCAATATCTTTTGTGGAAATTAAGTAAATATGAGCTAACAGGAAACCCACAAGCGTTACTAACATATGTATAAGCTAGAGAGACCGATGGAACAAGCTAAAAGTAAAGCATGATAGGCAAATCTCACATACTACCTCTTTAAAGAAAATGGCACACTTCAATACTAACAAATTTAGTACAACGAGCACTTAAACAAAGGCAATTTTTAGGAATAAACTCATACTTAAGTCACAAACACACACACATGAACGCTACTGTAGTCACATCGAGAAGCAGATCTATCATACACGAGCTACATATTAGCTAGTCCTAAGACTCCAACTTCATTTTATTTTATTTTATATTCTTTTTTTTTTAAAGGGAAATAACATTCACAGCAGTAAAGAAAAAGGGAACTTTATAAGCTAATAGTCCAGTATACAAAAATAAATAAATAAATAAGAATATTCAATGACAAATTATAAGTGAATACGAGGTAATAATAGTTAAATAGTCTTAAAATGAACACAAAGAGACAACGAAATCAAACATGAAACAAACCTCAGCATCACAGATATATTAGAGATTTCATTTGACCGAAATGAACCCTTTAACATGATAGCTAAATCGAAAGAGAAATTCTAAGACTCATACAAATAACAACACTTACAAGAGCACATTTTATATCTCAAACGAACAAGGAGCCGACTCTAACTCAATCACTAGGCTACGACATAAGTCGAGAATCGAGTAAAAATAAAGTTAGCCGAGAAAGGAAGGAGAAAGATAAATCAGTAAACAACCTCAACATCATTGAAACAATACATTGGCTAAAGAGTTGGAATTGAAAACGGAGTTTACCTTCTTCTGTGTAGCGAACGGGAACGGGATGAGTGAAGAGCTGACCTTCCTACCACGAGAACTCGAATACGAACAACGGGCAACGAATTTGAGCCGACAACTGAACCCCAACACCAAAAAAACTTACCGTATCGTCGACCTCCGGAATGTATTTCTAGCTTTTTAATACTAGTGTTCAAGCCCTTTCTTTGAATTGTTTTTTGCTAAAATGAAAAAATCCAACTCAAACAATTCTCCCCCTTTCTTGACTATAATTTTTTTTCAACTAAAATCTCTTTCAAAATTTTCCCTTGTTTCCAACTCTCTGTCCATGAATCAGTCCCCCCTTCCAATGAACAAGAAAGAGGGATATTTGTAGGTGAAATCTAGGGTTTCGGAAAAGGGGAAAAACGAATCAAAAAGCCCAACTCCCATTCGAATTCAAAATCTTTCACCCTTTTAAGCTAAACATCTTTTCCCTACGATTTTAACCCATTCCAAAAGAGGAAAGGGCGAACCGACGCTCTATGATCAACTCATCGTCCTTGGGCGCGACGTGGCTCCATCTCAAGCTTCGCAAGGACGAGAGCGCAGTTTGCTTTTCTGCTGGAACAGTGCCTTTTTGCTGCTGTAGTTTCTGAGTTTTACACCTGGTCACGCGAGGAAGAAGACAAGGAAAACGGGGTGGGGTTGGGTCAGTTTGGCGGAATTGGGCTAAGGCAGCTGGAAGAAGTTATTGTATTGTTGTTTGGGGGTGTATTATTGTATTGGCACGTATGGGTGGGCTGGGAATATTGATGGAATGTATGGGTATGATGTTGAAGAGAATTGAGGGGGGCTGAAAAATAAGTGGAGTTGGGCTGATTGTTGGATTTTGAGAAAAGCCCAAAATTTTGGCCATTTAAAATTGAATAAGCTATAATTGGACTTAAACTTTGGCCATATCAATCTAAATTATAGCCAAATGTAGTCAAACTTAGTTGATTAGGAATTTAGAATAGGTCCTAATTAAACAAGATGAATTAATATAGATTGATTAATAAGCTTCTTAATTTTAATGAAATAAAATAATTGACTTAATTCCAAACTAATTAATCTAAAAATTATAATCATAACTCAAACACGCTTCTCGAATCAAAGAAATAGAATAATTAAACTAATAAGCTAAATAACTTAAAATTAAAAATACACTTTAAGCCTAATTAATTCAACTGATATATCCTAATTATATACATATTTATTATTTAAAAACTATAAAATGACTAAAATTACCTTAAAGTGAACTTGAAAAATGTTTGGATTTTTATAAAACTAGTTATTCTAAATCATTTGAAAATTAAGAAGCTTAAAATTTAATTCCTATCGGGGAGGGTCAAAATTGGGTATCAACACTTTTGCTATGCGAGGTCCACCAAATTTGCTAACAACCGTACCAGTAACTTCACTCTCACTGATCGCGCCATCCTCACTCTTTGTATATACAGTTAATAGACAATCACACTACTTTAAAACATAATTCATACCATTTGTATACCACTATTATATCATAAATCATACAATATCCAATAATCAACTGTTTAATTTGAATCATACACATATTAATCAGATTTCATATACGTTTCATCCAGACAACTATTTTGAAAATAATATAAGAATAATGTGATATTTTTAGAAAAAAAAAACAGTAGTTTTAATAATGTGAAAATAAATTGAATATAATATTTACCCTAACAATTTTTTTGTCTTTTTTAGGTGTTGGGACTTTTGATTCCTTCTTTTTTTTTTATCTTCTTGTAAATGGTTTTGATGATTGAACAACTTCAACATTCATTGTTTTTGTTCTTTTTTTTTTTTTTTGATTCAGTAACAAAATCAGAATCAGAATCAGAATCAAAAGGTGTTTCAACATTTTTCCCATTCCTCTTCTTCCCCTTTCAATTTATCGGACTCACCCTTTTATTTGAGTCATTTTTTTTTGTTTTTGATCTTTCAATAGAGATGAACCACCCCTAGCCGGAGTTTCAACAATGTTTGGCAGCGGTATTTGAGTCAAAATGTTGAAAGATGGAGCATGAACTTCATCCATAGAAGTTCCTTCGACTAATCGAGGGATCTTTCGAGGAGTTACAACCGTTTTCTTCGACATGATTTTGTTGAAAAAACTAAATTGAATGGAGGATTGTGAAGTTGGTGTAGTTTGGTGGTGAGAAAGATGTGATAGATGAAGGTAAAAGTGGGCTAGTGTGTTAATGGCGTGTAGAATTGGATGAGCGTGGGGGGAGGGGAGAGGGATTGGCGTATGGGCGGTTTGGAGGGGGTGGGATTGACGTATGGGAGGTGGTAATGATAAAGAAGGAAACGTGTTGTAGGTGAATCCCTATATCTATGTAACTGATAATTTCAGATTTAAAAAAGGAACAGAAATCAATTTAATTACATATTATTAATTAATAATAAAAAACCATAAATAGATTAATCATTTATTAAATAAATGGATATTGATTTTTAAATAAAATTAACTTTAAATGATATATCATAACTCGTAAATAAACTGTTATAAGTAAAAAAAATTAAAAGTATATTTAAAACCCGTAAAATTGACTCTTAAATGTGTATAGGGCGTGATTTTCCTATAAAAATACACGTGTTTCCAACAACAACAAAAAAAAAAAACATGTACTTATATTATATTATATATATACCTTAATAGTACATAAATTATAGAATAATTTATATCATATTTACTTCTCGTTCGAAGTTGAGCAATCAGTTTTATTTTTATTTTTATTTTTTAAACTTACGCTCATAATTGATAATTTCTTTTTATTCAATACCTATTGACTGTTTTTGTATTTAATTTTTTTCAATGAAATTTGTGGGTAGGGATGACAATGGGGCAGTGCGAGGCGAGAGCGGAACGGGTTGAGCTTAGTAAAAATTTTAATCTGCCTCGCTTCGAATAATAACTTTTTTCACTTTTAATTCACCTCACCCCGCTCCATATAGACCCGCCTGCATGACTTTTTTAATATTTTTTTTCTAGTTAAGTTTGATACTAAAATAAATTCATTTTTTCATTAAGTTATATTAATTTAATAGAATAATGGCTTAAAAAAAATTGCCGTCAATTGGGAAACATATAAGAAATTGTATTATTTTTTATTGAACTATTTTCATTTATTATCTTGAATATTTTAGTAGCTTTAAAAAAAATTATCTTAATAAATAATGTCTTATCACTCTTATAACATGTAAAAAGTTAAAATTAAGTTTGAACATACACAAAATCACATATACCAGCAACCCGTCCTGTTTGACATTAATTTTTTTAAAACCCACTTTAATCTGCCCGCCCAACCTTAAACCCGCTCCACCAGCCCCGCATAACCTTAAACCCACTCCATCCCGCCACATTATCACCCTACTCGCTGGCAATCTGGCGATTGCCTTTTATCAGTTTATGTAATTATTATTTTTTTTTTAAATGTTTCTTACTAGCAATCTAGCGTTTTTTTTTTTTAAATGCCACTTAATTTCGTTTACCACAATTATAAAAAAGAAAGATGGATATTCAAGGACAACTAAGAAGAAATAAGTAAGGCAAAAGGGTATGGTGGAACCTGTACTTGTATGTGTTTGCATTGTAAATTCGTCTATTTAACTCTTTACCAACTAAGCCCTTAAACTTAATCAAAAAAATATTTTTGAACTCATTCCTATCATGTGTGTAGCACTCTCCTTTGAATGGATGACATGTTAAATCCATGTCATTAAAATTAATAATAATCATCATTTTCTTCACTAATTGTTATTTAAAAAAAATATTAACAAAATTTATCAAATAAAAAATAAAATAATAAGAATTTAATTTATTTCTTAAAAGTAAAATCGGGCTCCTCTGCCGCAATACCGTTTTCTTTTCCTCTTCTCCGACCTTCACAGAACCAACAATCGTAAGCGGCAACTCCACCAGCTTCGGCCGGCAAACCTTTTCGCCGCCGTGACCAGTTCCTCGTGTCATCTCCCGCCTCATCCTCCCTTTCACTATTTTCCTTTCTCCACACCACCGACGGCCCCCTGCGAACCACCAGAAATGGCGTCGCCTCTCCATCCTCTCGGCATACTAGCAAACTCCCTCGTCGCCTCTTATTCTGGCGGAAAAGGGACCAACATCGCCTCCCATTCCAGCGAAAAGGAACAAGCGCCGCCTCTCTCCCTTTCACACCACTATGAACCGGCGAGCACCACCATGAAACCAACACCGCTCGCTCCCTCCACTGATAATCGCCATGAAACTTGACGTCACGAAAGTGTCAATGCCAAGATCGGCTAAAGAAGATAGCGATAGGGTGTTGAGAAGAAAGAAAAATGGGGTTGGGGCAGCGATGGGGTGGCGTGGCTGAAAACGAAGATGTGGGGATGATGTTGGATTTTTTTTCTTTTTAAAATTTACTCCCTCCGTCCCATTTTATGTGGCAACATTTGATCGGGCACGGAGTTTAAGAAATAAATGAAGACTTTGAAATGTTTACCAAATTTGCCCTTTAAAAAGTAGACTCACTTTTCTCTCTCCTCATAAATGTATTGGAGTATTATTTTAAGATTAAGTGGGACCAACAAGGGTAAAAAAGGAATTGTACCTTTAAATACTTTTCATATAAGGAAATGTGACATTCTTTTTGGGACTGACCAAAAAGGAAATGTTGCCACATAAAATGGGACGGAGGGAGTATTATTTTATTTTTTTAAAATTTAAAAATATCATGCTCACTTATCTTAACACGCGTGTAATCACACTCTCTTGCCAACTCATTAATATTAATGCCGCATAAGCATGTTCAATGGTTAGAGGGATTTAATATATTGTGTTTTATTGAGTTTAAGGGTTCAGTTAACAAAATATTAAATAGAAAAGTCCACAATACAAAATCATACAAAGTATAAGGGTCCACCAAATTCTTTTGTAAGTAAAAAGAAGATATATGGTTCAACCTACCTTGAGTGAGAAGTAAAAATTTAAAATACAAAATAGACACTACGCTTAAAGTTGAACAATTTATTTGTTTCGATTAAATAGCAAATTATATGATATTATTTATTTTTGAAGAAAAAAATAATCTTCTTAACTCCGAACTCTTATTAATTTTTCACATGAATATCACTTTTAATGATGTCTTGGAAAAGGAAGTTGATTGTGTAGAAGAGAAGGGTCTAAACTCTAACTTAACCATTTTGATAAGTTTTAAGTGTGCAGGAGGTGACAGCTTCATCGTTACCTCCCCACTCCGGGAAATTTTTCTCTATACAAGTTTTTGAACGAGGTTTTTGAGTATAATTTTGATAGGCAAGAGGTGTAAATATCGTGGGGTGTGAAGTGATCTCGTACTAAACGAAATGACTTTCGTCATTTAGGTCTCGGTTGAGGGCGACTTTTAAATTATGGTCTCATTCTTAACTTGATTTACGATCCTTGCAGCTTAATTAATCCCCCATGTGTTGGGATCTGAACCGTGGTGGTGCTCCTTTACAATTTTTTCTACATAAGCTCCTCCACTTCTAAAATTGAAAAAGTCTGATGTTTCAAAGCTTTCGTTACATATATTAATTAATTAATGTTGACACTATTTCATCTGGTGAAGTGTTGGTACATGAAGCAAACAATTTTATTCATAGTAATCCTGATAAATATTATGATTTTCGCTTAAATTGATTCAGTAGATCAGAAAAGAACTAAATTAGATAATTAGGATATTTAACTATAGGATTGGTTTATTTAAGTAATCGCTGGACATCAGATTTTGAAATGGACAAATGTCACAAAAATAAATATGCACCGAACCAACCGGAGGGATTAGTACCGGAGATGAGCCTCGTCATAATTTTAATGTAATTAAAATTAACTTTTATTAGATCTCAAAATCAATTTATCGATTAAATAATATCTTTATAAAATAATAATATTTCATAATCACACGTATATTAATTTAGGGTGTGTTTGGTATGAAGGAAAACATTTTCTGAAAAATGTTTTCCAATTTTCTCATGTTTGGTTGGGCTAAATGTTTTGGAAAATGTTTTTCAAATCAACTCATTTTTCTCAAATTTAAGGAAAATGACTTTCCTTCTAAACTTAAGGAAAACATTTTCCAAAACTCTCTTCCAACTTCAAATTACAATTATTTTTTTGTTAAAAAAATTAATTTATTTTGTCCCTACCCTCAAACCACCCCCCAACCCCCCCCCCCCAAAATAATAATTTTAAAGCTTGTTTTTAAATTCAATTTTTTTACCCCACCCTCACCCCCTGCCAAAAAAATATTAAAAATTATTTTTAAAAGATATTTCTAATTTTAATTTTTTATTTTTTTTACCCCCAACCCACTACCCTAGCCCCCCATCAACCCCCTATCGCCCCCCCCCCTCCCCCCTATCGGCCTCCAACCCCCTTCAAAAGAAAAAAATTTAAGTTTGTTTTTAAAAAATATTTTCAACTTCAAATTTTTATTTTTTCATCCCGATCCTCGATTACTCACCCCCCTCTCCGGTCACCCCCCCCAAAAAAAAATGAGTTTGTTTTTGAAAAATATTTACAAATTCAAAATTTCATTTTTTCACCCTACCCTCAACCCACCACGCACCTCCTACCCAGCCCCCCACCCACCCACGCCTACGCCCCACCAAAAAAAATAAAATTTAAGTTTGTTTTTAAAAAATATTTTCAAACTTCAAAATTTCATTTTTTCACCCTACCCTTGACCCCCCACCTCCTATCCGGCCCCCCAAAAAAAAAATTTAAGTTTGTTTTTAAAAAATATTTTCAACTTCAAAAATTTATTTTTTCACCCCAACCCTACCAACCCCCCTCCCAAAAAAATAAAATAAAATTTCAAGTTCGTTATTAAAAAATATTTTCAATTTTCAAAATTTCATTTTTTCACCCCTACCCTCAACCCCCACCCCTCCACCTCCCTACCAGCCCCTTCTCCCCCGCAACCCCAAAAAATAATTTTAAGTTTGTTTTTCAAAAATATTTTCAATTTCAAAATTTCATTTTTTCACCCCTACCAGTCCCCCCATGCCACCCAACCCCTACGAGCACTCCCCCCCCCCTCCCACGCCCAAAAAATATTTTAATTTTGTTTTTAAAATATATTTTCAACTTCAAAATTTTATTTTTTCACCCCAATCCTCGACCCCCCCACAAGCCCCCCCCCCCCACCCAAAAAAAATAATTTAAGTTTGTTTTTAAAAAATATTTTCAACTTCAAAATTTCAATTTTTCACCCCTACCCTTGACTCCCCCTCCTTAACCCACCCCCCAAAAAAATTTAAGTTTGTTTTTAAAAACTATTTTCAATTTCAAAAATTATTTTCTACTCTAGTAAAAATAAAAGATATTTCTCAAAAATATTTCTCATTCATAAATCAAACACTAAAAATCTTTTTCGGAAAATATTTTCTACTCACCAACCAAACATGAGAAAATAAGTCAAAAATCAACTTGTTTTCCAGGAAAACATTTTTCATGGAAAACGTTTTTCTTCATACCAAACACACCCTTAATGAAGTACTGATTATGAAACGCAGGAGTAATAAGATTCTTGTTATTGTTATCCAATTTATACTCTTTCTAATAATACTAATTTGATATATTCTTTTAATATATGGTCTCGAAGATAATTTATTTTAATATATTCTTGTTTATTGTTTTTTCAATTAAGTAGAATCGTTAAAATGGGCATAGCCTATGGGGCCGGCCAAATCCAACCCGTTATTGGGATAGAGTTGGGATAGAATTTTTCAAGCTCATTTAAAATTACGATTTATAAGTCCAGTCTATATAAGCTCTTGGCCCTTGAGGCTTGATCGAATCTGAGCCAGGATCGATTCTGGGCCAAAACTTTTTATTTAAGGGTAACTTAAAATAATCTCATTAGTATATAATCTAATTACTTAAATACATACTTTGTTGTAATATTATGAATCTTACCAGATCTTGGTACATCCAAATGCAAGAATCTCGAAATATATGGACTCAAAATTAGGTTAATTTGTTCTAGATACACTCTATCCAATTAGATTCGCATGTATCTAGGATACATAGACAAATATCGCCCCCTCGCTTCCCTCTCATCTTGCGTGTCACTCTCTTATCTCGCTCATGCATTTGGTATGAGAGATACATGTTAATTACACTAAATTTTTTGCTAGTGTCATTGAAACAACACTATTGTTTGCCATATTTGATAAAATCTTCTCATTTTCTTGATGTTATAGAATTATAAGTTTGAATAAAGAACAAAAGAAGGGCTAGCCCGTCCCAACCCTCAGCCCTTCTAGGGTTGGATTAGATTGAGCATTTTCAGATCATTCCAAATGAAGGGCCGTCCCGCCCTAGCCCTTCAAATTCCTTAACCCCCGAGGCTTGAGCCGAATGAGGCTGGACCGGCCCTTTTTGATAGGTCTACAATTAAGTATCAATTACTTCCTCTGTTCAGATTTAGTTGTTAAATTTTAATTCAACACACCTATAAAATAATTAATTATTGTTATAATAAATTTATTATCTTACCCCTACTAATTGATCTCAAACATATTACTTACTACACTCTTCAAAGAGATTAACGCAATATTAATAAATTGAGCGTACAATAATAAATAAATAAATACCCTTCCTTTATTTGTCAAAAAATTGACAAATAAAAATAGAAATCAAATTAGGAAACATTTGACAAGTAAATCCAAACGAAGGGATCACCCGATATCGTGGATCCGCCCCTGGACAGAAATCCCAACCTGAGCTACAGCTGCATAAGAACAAGGCCGGCCAAGTCTTGATCAGCTCTGTTTAGCCTAAAACATTTCAATATATGTAAAACCTTCAATTTGTTCCCTCAGCAATTCGAATAGCGTAATGCTGTAGTTAGAGTGTCCTCCTCCTTCCACTCTCCTTCAAGCTTTGAGGCCGCATTGGTGGGGGATGGATTTCCCCCCCAGATAGTTCTGGCTCGAAGGTCAGTCCTTCAAGCTTTGATGAATTCTTCGATCACGAATCCACAGAAGTGGCTCTCATACAAATTACAACTACCATTACACAAAAGGGATGGAAGAAAATGAAGTACATTGAATTCCAAAACGCATATAGAGAACAGAAACAAAACAAATTTAAACCATTCATAAGCTGATTAGTCTGTTATTTTTATACAAGTAGACACAAAAAGCTTTATCCGTTACATCATTCTGTAACTGAACGTGAACTATAGAGCTATTCCCCGCGAGTAAACTATCGAGATACATATCATAAACTTATTTAGCTATAGAAGGTATTAAAAACTGGACTAACTCCACGTTCACGAGATAGCAAAAACCAGACAATACCTCCACATGTAGGCCACTTCGTTTACCTTGAAGTCTGAGCAATCCGCTTCCATCCGAGAAGAGTATGAAGATGTGCTGGTTTCCAGTTACCCTGAAAATCCCACTGGTGTCTCGTGTATGACGACTCTTTTCACGACCACGTACTGGGAGCAGTTAGCAGGATATCATCTATAGCACCGTCTTGTAAGGAAGACAACTTAATTACACGTAAAATAACACTTGCCGATAATATCTATCTAACAAAGATCAGTGCATGAAACACTTTATTCACTACCTAACATACGAAACTTAAGGAGGATGTGCTAGAAATGCCTACTCCTTTTGGAACCGGAACCATTTGATTGTTGATCTTGAATGTTCTGCACAGGGAAGTAACTAGCATCGGATTCCAACAATGCAGCATCAAACGGATTCTGGATAGTTTTCATTGGCCAGTTCAGTCCAGAAGCTGTTGGTGGCGAAGGAATTTGTGGGACTGCCCAACATGTATCTGCCACCTCAGTGCTAAAGCACTCGTCACCTGCAACTTCAGCGTCAGCATCTCTTAAGAACGGAGAACTAGCTGATTCTCCAAGCTTTCCATTGTCTGCCTGAGAGATTTCAATTGAAGGGAAAACTGAAGTTAGGTACCACAGCGAATTCCGTTTGATACAGTAAAAAATGTTGATAGCCATTTGGAAAGAGTCCCCAACTCATACAAGCATGAAATCCAATCTAGAGTACAGGTAGTCATCAAAGTGACAACTTTTCCATCAGGAAATCACAGATAGATGAAATAACAAATATGAAACGACATGATAATGTTTTAAACACTCTCAATTTCACCAGTGTTATCCTCGCCAAATAATGGTAAGGTGAAACTCAATCCTACAGCATAGAGATGATCTTTTGACAGCCATGCAACTTTTCCTCAAAAGATGTAACCAGAAGTCTGTAACACACTTATCTCGACAGCCCATTCAACTTTTCCCAAAAGATGTAACCAGAAGAATGAATAAAACCGAAGCACAAATGTTACACCAACAAAACACATCCTGACGCTTCCACGTCCCCAAATAGAAATGAAAATCATGCATATACCTTGTTGCTACATGTACACACAATGACATGCATGTAACAGAAGCATACAGACAATGGCGGAGCCAGGAATTTCACAAAGGGTGTCCGCAAATAGCACAATAAAAGCTCTTTTCAAAAACTAGAACTAGTGAAGATTCGAACACATGAGCACTACCTCATTCCAAGGAGGTGAAACCACTGGGCTAAATACCTTGTTGTATTAAGGGTGTCCAAAACATGTTATTTAATCATTTCGTGTATCATTTTACTTGTATATACGATATTTTTTCCGACTCAGCTGACCACCATGTGGCTACGTCACTGCATACAGACCATACACCAGCAGGAGAAGCCGTTCACATACACACTGCACAATTCTACATTTGGATGATGAAAGCCACAATACCATCATGTATAAAAAACGCAAACATAAAAGGAAATGTGAACCTCCTTATCAAGAGAACAAAGGAAAAGGTAACCTTAGATTGTCCATAATCCATGTATCTGTAATTCTGATTGAAATCACCCATTCCAAGATACTGATCAAATTGCCATTGTGGAATGATTCCAGCTACAGAACCTCCAACCATTGGAAGTCTACTAGGTGCAAAATTCACATTCCCACTAGTATGGACAGGTAATACACCTTCAGATGGAGTAACTGATGACAGAGGAGCAACACTCTTCGGAATTGGAGGAGATTCTTGCTCCGCGACCTTCTGGATAGAAGGCGACTTTCCTGAGGATGCTGATGCAGAAGGACCGAGAGGTTCAAGTCCCACTTTGACTCCGGTCAGCAAGAACCTCTGGTGAGATGAGACATAAGCATTGACGGTGTGAATAGAAATGTCGCATTTTCTGCAGAGCAAAGCCCTATCCTCGAGGCAAAAGAAAAAGCCAACAGTTTCCTGTACAAAATAAATCTCTTACTAATAGTATAAATTGAAAAAAAAACAGGGAAATCGGCATGAAGCATGGATAAATATAGTAAGTATATTTTTTATTTCGTGATCAAGATATGTCAACATGATGAGAATTCACTGAAGAAGGTGGACAACTCTGTTGGATCTGATAAACATAACTGCTTTTGCGCCACAAGCTATTAAAAAATCATAAGTACAGGTTAAATCACGTAAAAATCGCTTGTTCTAAGCAAAATCACGTGCGACTTAGAAAGGTCATTCAAAATCCTTGAGCACTACTGCTACTGAGGAAGTTGAGTAGTCTTCGGCAGCACTACAGTTTGCGAAGCACATACTTAAGTTACTAACGAATGTTAAACGATAAGAATATTATATACAGATGTACACAAAGGGGCATGTAGTCAGATATGATCCTAACACATTAAGCATGTATTTTTTTTCTTTAATTTAGAGTTGTCATTCTGGGGAACAAGGGTTCAGGAAGGATTTTGAATTGCAAAATTCAACCATATGTTACGAAGCACGAAAATTTTCACAGTTGTTATTTGGAGACGACGTGTAGTGTGTTCAGTTTTAGCTTTCTCTTCCTGTCCAGAGTAAATCGCCCCTTCCCTCCTCTCTCCTTCTTTTCCATTCCTACCTTTCCTTCTCTATCATTCATACGACAAGGATAGGTCAATATAAGAACAATTAACCTAAATAGCGTCCCACCCACCAGCTTAAACTAAAAATAATCGACGGATGTATATATATAATCCATGTTAATATGTCTATAACCATTCCATATAATTTATGTATACCGGCTAGGAAAAGTTTGTAGTAAAGTAGTAAACTATGAATCCGACCAGCTATTTGTGTAAAAATCCCTTAACACAACATTAGGGTCTATCACAACACCAAACCATAGACCCTCTTCTCTTATTATTATTATATATATGTATCCTCTTACTCTAGACATGCTTCGTGCTATGCCACATGTTTTGCTCAGTTGCTCTAGGAGAAAATTTTCATAAATTGCTCTCACCTTCAAATAATGCCAATCAAATTGCAACTTTGCAAGGACAAAAGAAGCTAAAATTATCCCATAGACCTTGGCTGCTTACCATTAGTACTCTATTTGAATGGACTCAAGACACTGGCGACACTCCTTTGTCGAAAAATTTACAATTTTTTAGCTAGGTTAAAATTTTAGTTTTTGATATTTCGACACTCGTTCAGCAAAAAACTTGACTCAACCACGGGCTCTACGCTCTAGAGTGTTGGCCTCTAAAAGTAAAGGATCCATCATCAAGAATACACACCTTGTACATTCCTTTGTTACTCGAAAGTAAAGGAACACAACATCGTGTGCAGAATATACTAAAAGTAGCACATTGAGCTTGACATGGCTGCCTGATAAGTCAAGCAGAGAAGAGCAAGTAAAACACAAAGTTCTCATAACTGAGTTATCAGCATGCTAGAAACTGGTGTAACAAGACTTGGACAATGGAATATTATATTTTTGAATGTCTAATATACTTGAGAGAAGATGAAATGCACATTGCAAAAGAAAATCTCTCTATACTATGACCAAAATCCCAGGTCCTATACCCCTTTGAACTCATTTTTTTAAAATTTTGTATACTTTTTGGCTTAAGTGACACTCCGTGAAATCACGGAGTTGAGGAGTGTGAGAGATATTTGAATGCCACGTAAGTAAAAAAAGTGTGCAAAATTACAAAAAAAAAAAAATAGATTTAGGGTAATAGGATCTCAGTTTAGTTAAGTTGGGATGCGTCTCTGAAATTTTGGTCTGGAACCTCAATTTAATTTAAACTTTGATTTGACATGCTTAGAACTACAAATTCAAAACACATCTTGCTATATAATCCCTTTATTTGTTTTTATTTAGACATTGTACGACCTTTAAAAATAATGATTAATAAAAATATTTTACTACAATACTCATATATTAATTGATGTATAGTTCAAATCTTGAAAATATAAGGAGCCATTAATGCTTTTTAGTAAAATATGAAGAAAAAATAAACAATAATAATAATTGACTTTTTCCAATAGTCAAAAATGACTAGTAAACATAAAAATAAATATAAAAATATCTATTTTGAAATAGCAGCATATATATCTTTGATCTAAGATCAAAAATTTTACTTTGTTGAATTTCGTAGTAAATCAAAACCAGATAAACAAATCGAGACATAAAAAGAAAGTTTACTTGGCATATGTCACACTTTGGCATGGGTGAAGATGAAGCAGAAAGAGGTACTCTTTGATGCTTAGTAGCAAGCTTATTTGCAGCATGAACTTTATCATCACAATACCAACAAAGTGCTGCTTCATCAGCACAACATAATACTTTTGCCTCTGCTACCTCACACGCATTACATTGAATCTTCATCCTTTAAATTATTATTTTTTTCAACAAACACAAAAAAAACAACTTCTCACCACTACACAAGCAAGATCTAACAAAGATCTGCTAGTGAAATATTGGTGGAAACCTAAAACGAGTGTATGTTTGTGTTTGTGTAAAACCAGTATGAACTAAAAAAAAAAATATTTGTGTGACACCACCGCCCAAAACATAAGGGGGGGGGTGGTGGTGGTTTGTAATGGGATTTATGCTTGTGTTTCCAAAAATAAAATAAAATATAAAATATTGTTATATGTTTTTATTTTATTACTCCCTCCATTTCACAAAGAATGACCTCTTTTTTTTTTTAGTAACATTTTAATTTTAACTTTCCACGTGGCATGTTTAAGGCCACAAGATTAAAAGGCTTTGACATAACTTTAACTTAGGACCACAGAATCAAAAGTCTTCTTTATTTTCTTAAATTTCGTGTCAAAATCAAACTAGACCAATCTTTATAAAACGGAGGGAGTATATTTTTATATTTATAGTAGAAAGGCAGTTTATATATACGTGTCATGTGTTAGAGTATGTGACAGAGTGAGGTGGCGCGGATTATAAGGGAATATTGTCAGTGTCACATACTCTAATAGAGTTACAAGTGGGTAATGCTGAAGGTTACTTCGTCCTGAAGAATATTATTAAATCCTTATAACCTCAAATTCACGTGAGACTTTTTACATGTAAGTGACACATATATAATACCCTCCGCATTAATTTACCTGAGTTAGTTTGACTTGATATGAAGTTAAAAAGAAAGAATTTAAAAAAAAATTGTGATCTAAAATAAATCATGAGTATTTGTGTGATTAAAAATAATGATTAATATAAATATTTTACTACAATACTCATATATTAATTGATGTATAGTTCAAATCTTGAAAATATAAGGAGCCATTAATGCTTTTTAGTAAAATATGAAGAAAAAATAAACAATAATAATAATTGACTTTTTCCAATAGTAAAAAATGACTAGTAAACATAAAAATAAATATAAAAATATCTATTTTGAAATAGCAGCACATATATCTTTGATCTAAGATCAAAAACTTTACTTTGTTGAATTTCGTAGTAAATCAAAACCAGATAAACAAATCGAGACATAAAAAGAAAGTTTACTTGGCATATGTCACACTTTGGCATGGGTGATGACGAAGCAGAAAGAGGTACTCTTTGATGCTTATTAGCAAGCTTATTCGCAGCATGAACTTTATCATCACAATACCAACAAAGTGCTGCTTCATCAGCACAACATAATACTTTTGCCTCTGCTACCTCACACGCATTACATTGAATCTTCATCCTTTAATTTTTTTTTTTCCAACAAACAAAAAAAACAACTTTCACCACCAAATTAAAACACACAAGCGAGATCTAACAAAGATCTGCTAGTGAAATATTGGTGGAAACCTAAAAAGAGTGTATGCTTGTGTTTGTGTAAAAGCAGTATGAACTAAAAGAAAAAAAAATTGTCAGACACCACTGCCCAAAACATAAGGGGGGTTTGTAATGGGATTTTTATGCTTTATTGTTTCCAAAAAATGTTTTATTTTTTTATTTTTTATGTTACTCCCTCCGTCCCATTTTATGTGGTAACATTTAATCGGGCGCGGAGTTTAAGAAATAAATGAAGACTTTGAAATGTTTACTAAATTGCCCTTTAAAAAGTAAATTCACTTTTCTCTCTCTTCATAAATGTATTGGAGTATTATTTTAAGATTAAGTGGGACCAACAAGGGTAAAAGAGGAATTATACCTTTAAATACTTACTTTATTAGGAATTGTGACATTCTTTTTGGGACTGATCAAAAAAAAAATAGTGTCACATAAAATGAGACGGAGGAAGTATATATTTTTATTTTATTATATTTAGTAGAAAGGCGGTTTATATATACGTGTCATGTGTTAGAGTATGTGACGCAGTGAGGTGGCACGGAAAATAAGGAAATATTGGCAGTGTCACATACTCTAATAGAGTTACAAGTGTTTGTGGTTATTTGTGGGTAATGCTGAAAGTTACTTCGTACTGAAGAATATTGTCAAATCCTTGTAAGCGCAAATTCACGTGGGACTTTTTACATGTAAGTGACACATATATAATACCCTGCGTTCTAATTTACATAAGTTAGTTTGACTTGATATAGATAGTGATGGAGTCAGAATTTTCAATAAAAGGTTCAAAATCTGAAGAAATAGACACACGAAGTAGTCGAAGGGGATTTGACATCTACTATATATATCAAAAAATTATTTTAATCATGTATAAATAATATAATTTTTCATCGAAGGGGATTTGGATGAACCCCTCACTATAAGGTGGCTCTGGCACCGGATACAAAATTTAAAAAAGAAATAATTTAAAAAAAAATTATAATATAAAATAAATTATAAATATTTGTGTGATTAAAAATTATCTCATTAACAGTAAAATAAATATTTTAAAATTAAATTACTATTAAATATAAAAATATATTATTTTTAAAAAAATAAACTTAAAAAGAAAGTAAATTATATAAATTTATAGTATAAAGTGAGACTGACATTCAGGAGATTGTCTGTTTGCCCAATTGCCTGTTGGTGCTCCGCTGAGGCAACTTGTCAATATTATATACTGATGAAGCGCCCGCGTGTATACGGCCTGCGCCGAAACTATTTGGAGCGGGCAGTCCATAGTATAATTTATTGTCTATGGAGTAAATCATTTAAGAGTCATTTGGGGTGAGGTTGAAACAGGGTCGTTTTAATCACTAGGTCACTAAAGCCATCGCTTGGGACCTCATATTTTTGGGAGCCTTTATTAAAAAAAAATACTTATACATATTATTAAAAAAATTATATATACTTTTAAATTAAAAAAAAACGTGTAAAAAGTAAAAAAGAAATGCCGTTAGTTTTCTCACTTTTCTAAGGGAATGAAACATATTTTGGGAATAATTTCCTTCTGTGGGAAATTGACCCTATAGTATTATTACCTTGTATTCATCTTTTTTATTTTCAATATTGAACTCTCTCCTACAATTTTTTTTGATTTGTTGTTGCTTACAAGTTATAAAAGAATAAAATTTGCTTTTGAGTGGCTTTTTTGAAACCTCAAGAAGTGCAACAAGCAATCATTATATTGAAGGAACGCAATACTATTTCGATATTGTTATATCAACTTATCAAATTCATGTCGGGTTTTGTTATTCTAACTTTATTTTATAATTTTTTTTCTTGTAAACTTATTATTGTTGATATTAAGTATATACATTCTTGTTTTGAAGCATATGAAAATATTTTTGGTTTCTTATTTAGTGGTTAAAATTTGAGATCACTAGATGATGATTTTTTTTAAAAATATTATCTTAATGTTGAACTTTCTTTAACACATAATAGTTATTCTTATATTGATGATTTAGATTTATTTTTTTGAATTAAAAGTATTAAGAGAAATAATACAAGTAGAAGATAATGATCTAATGGAAATACTCAATCATATAAAAAGACTTGATTCTTTTCCTAATGCATATATTGCTTATAGAATAATGTTAACAATTCATGTAATCGTTGTTTCAATTGAAAGAAGTTTTCGAAATTAAAATTGATAAAATCTTATCTAAGATCAGCAATGTCTCAAGAGAGAATGAATGGATTAGCTATATCATCAACTGAAAAGGAATTACTAAAACAAATCGATTATAAACAGTAATTAATGACTTCGTATTTAAAAAGGCTAGAAAAGTAGATTTTAAATAAAAATATATGTGATGATTCTTTTTTTTTTTTAAATAAAAAAATAAGGGCCCATTTTTAAGATTTCGCTTTAGACCCCCAGTCTTGTTAAGTCAGCCCTGGGTTGAAATCATCGGAGCATGGTGCAGAAGCTAATAATAAATCATGTTGATGAAATATTAGATGGCAAAGAAAATTATGCTAAAAATTAAAGTATATGAAGTTAGGACCGAAATAAACAGATGTAATGCAAAAGCTAGCAAAGCAAACCTCAAAAGACCACGAGTAAGAAGACAAACGAGAAACACACCATAAGAGACAGATTTAACGTGGTTCGGTCAATCGACCTACGTCCATAAAGGAGATGAGCAATCCACTATAAATATGAGAGTACAAAATATAAAGAGAAACAACCTCAACCAATTCATTCGGAATACATGGGAGGTTCACACAAGTGATAACGTATCAAGCTTGTGACCCACAAATTCTCCCCCTAACCAAAACTCTCAAAGCCCTTAAGACTACATTGTGAATGCTGATTAAGTTAGAAGGAACAAGCTTATATTTATAGAGTCCTAAACCTTTCCTACAAGAAAAGGACTAGTCAAAATATTAAAACTTTTTCCTAAAAGGAAAACTTATTTATGGTAAGAAATCAGGGCAAATAACCCCAACATATTACTCTATTTGTTTTCGTTTATGTTGCATAGTTTGGATTATAAAAAGTTAAACAATTTTGATGAGAATACACAGTCAAATTAGCTATAATTAAATGTTAGTTAGAAAGTTAGTTACATTGCAGTTAATTAGGCATCACGTTTGTTACTAGAGCTTTGTTATAATGCAGTTAAGATTAGAATCTTCTAGAATTCCCCAAGTAGTGATTGTATATAAAGGATCACATTGTAATGCTTATATTTTCAATTCACTTTCAATAAATTCACAGCTTCATGCAATTCTTCTCTAACTTCGGTTTTCTCCACGTGAGCCTTCATCAATGGAGTTTTTCATTTACTTCACAGACTGTGTTGTTGATATTCTCATGGTATCAGAGCAGGAGATTGCTCGCAAGTTTTGCACCGTATCAAATCCACTTCGTGAGCTCATTTCTTCTAGTCACTCATTTTTTTCTGATTGAACAATTGCATTCTAAATTCATTTGTTGTTTCTACCATTTTCGATCTTTCTTTGATCGATTGGAGTTTTCCTCTTTTTCGATTGGCAAGATTGGATCTGTATTTTTGTTGTTGTTGTTGTTTGTCTGCTGCTAATTGCTTCTCTTTGCAATCCTTGAAATACCATGCATGGTTGATATACAAGTTGATCCTACTTCAAGTTCTTCTCATTTTCCAGTTGATTCTATATCAGTTCGAATAGATTTTCTAGCCCTTTCTACCTGCACCCATTGGAGAATGTTGGATCCTCTTTATTACCTACTGTGTTTGATGATGGTGGTTATAGATCCTAGAGAAGAGTTGTCCTTAGAGCCCTATCAGTGAAAGGCAAAACAGGATTCATTAGTGGAACACTAATGCGACCTGATCCTATTGATCTCGATTTTCTACAGTGGGAAAGATGTGACGACGTGGTAACATCTTGGATCCTAAATTCATTGTACCCTAATTTGCGTGACAACCTACAGTATGTGAACAATGCTATGGAGCTTTGGGCAAAGTTGGAAGAAAGGTGTGACCAAACAAACAAATGCAAAATGTATCAACTACAAAAGAAGACAAATGACCTCCAAGGTGCTTTAGATATTATTGGCCATTACACGAAAATGAAGAAATTATGGGAAGAGATGAACACTATTGATATCAGTTCCCATTGTACCTGTGTGTGCACTTGTGGTGGTAAGACCAAGTTTCACAAAGCTAAACAGGACATATGATTTATACATTTTTTTATGAGGTTGAATGATATGTATACATCCGTTAGAGGCAATATCTTCATGATGAGCACACTTCCTAGCATGGCACAAGCCTTTGTCATTCTATCCCAAGAGAAAAAATAAAGGGAGGTGAAGCCTCATAACCACACAGTGTTGGACTCCACCTCACTGAATGCATATGGCCAGTTTAACAATGGTACATGATTCAAAAATCCCACGACTAATTAGGGGAGGTGGAAATGGCTTTGGTAATTTCAATAACACTGTGTTGAGAGGTAGCTCTAGCACTAACATGTACTCCTTATTCTGTGACTCTGTAAAAGATCAGGACACACAAAGGACAGGTGCTACAAACTTCATGACTACCCATCCAACTCAAGGTTTCCAAAGGGAAAAGGTCCAGGTTCTGCAGGAAATGTGTGTGTTTCTGAGATGAATAAGCACCATAGTGAGGAAGACCCTAAATTAAATAGGCAAATGCCATTGAATTTGTCTAAGGACCAATATGAACAATTGCTTAATCTCGTGGGAACCTTACAAGTTGGAAATGGAGGTCCTAACTCAGATAACTCAGACAACATGATGAATGGATTTGTGAACTTAGCAGGTATACTTGCTTGCTACTCTTCTATAAATGAAATGGGTGATCTATCTTGTAGGTGTGTTAAACTTGTTTTATTTTAAAAATAAGAAAACGACAGGTTTTAAGAGTCGTCACTTAATTTTTAAAGAAAAATTAAACTAATTTTTCAAAAGATTAAAAAAAAGAAAATCGAATGAAAATATTAAAAGGGTTCGGGGTTCATATTAACATTTCGGGAAGGGTTTAAAAGCACTCAAAATGTCCGCTAACATGCATAATTCGTTTAGAAATAAACAAACTCAAGACTTGAAATTATTTTTTAAGAGAAAGGAAAATAGTATAAGGGGTTACTGAAGTAAATTATTTCAAAGTAATTTAAGTGGAAGACACGTGTAACTATTTAATTTTTTAGAAAATACAAGTAATTATTACAAAATGGGTATCTTTTGGGGAATTGATTAGGAAAAATCTTAAAATTAAATAAACACATAAAATACATAATAGCAAATAAATAGAGAAGGAAGGAAGATTTGGGCCCATGTCTGATTCTGTCCACCTGGGTCAGTACTTGGGCCTAATTTCATTTTGAACCTTATATCCCATTTGCACCAAGATAAGCTAATTTCTCCATCAGGGGCAGACCCACATAGGAAGTATACTCGACGGAATTTTTGTATATGCTTATATAAACTATTGAAAAAATATATATAATCAATTTGTGAGCACCCACTGAACAAAAAGGGCTGACGGGTGCTTTGGTTCACAGAACAAAGTTAAAGCTTATGTTGATACCTTCAACTTTGAGGATTTGAATCCCGGTGAACTGATTTTCTTTTTTTCATTTTTACTCTTCTTTTTATACCTATTCATTGTCATTTGCTTGTTTTTTTTTTTTCCTTTTCAATTTATTGTTTTTTCATTTTTCTATTTTTAATATTTCATTTACCAAGTTAAACTATAAAAATATAAGTTTTTAGAAGGAAACCTTCTTGACAATCAATTTTATGTTAAAGGAAATGAGCACCCATAATCTTCAAATCATAGATCCGCCATTGTTCTCCATTGGGCTTTAACTTCTTGCATTTGGTACATGTCCTAATAACTAACACGAGATAATAATAAATAAATGGGCCTAGGCCCAATAATAACAAAATGCAATTTCTGGAATTCGGAGGGGCTTCTCTGGCCCATTTTCCTACTTTTCGTATACACTAGAGGTATACTAGTGTATGCAATCCCGTAAATCAGCTCCGAACACATGTACATCGAATTAATGGACTTATTCTTCGATTCCACTTGCTGGCTGACTCGAAAGGAAGGATTTGAGCCTTTACGGCTCTCTCTAAAATGCGGGGAAAGGAAAAAGGAGTTCATGATGAACTCGGACAGATTTCACATGCAAGAAAGGAAGATAAGAATTAGTGCCCGAAAATAATAAGAGTAATAATATATCTAAGACAATTTATCAATTCAACTCTTATAATAATATATGGCAAAATAAACTTGGTCGAACTAAACAACGAAGAATGTTACTGACCCAAATCCCGCTAATAAACAAAGTAATGGACATTCAAGCTACTGTTCCATATAAGTGCATTAAAAAAAAGAATCCTAATAGTATAAACAAATTGACTAATTAGCCTACTATGCGATGAGCATTACAAATAATTAGCATTATAACCAAAAAGCATTCCAACAACTTCCAGGTTCTAAGAAACGAATGAATAATGGAATGCCATTCAAAACGAAAACAAGACGGAAACACAAGAAGATGGAAGCATGCTGGAAAATTATAACACATGATATGATATGATATAACGAAATTGATCAGACCCGAAATCAAGCGAATAGACCAATAAATGCAAACTTGGATATGACATACTTGTTACTGTCAAAGATGGATAAAATATACACTAACTTGATCATGAATTAAGTTAAAACCAACTCATTAGTATTATCAAAGCAGACCCTTTAGAACCTCGAAATCGAAAAGATATAAAGTAAACAAGTTTTATTTTTTCACTTATTAATTTTGCAACAGAATCGCACCATCGAAGAGGAAGGACGACATGGTTTATTCACAAATTTGCAGAATAATCTGAATGAACCAAATGAGGCATTGCACATACTGAACATTAAGGATGGAAACAAATAGACAGGAAGCTGCTTCAAGAACCTAGAAATTACGACTATTTCTTGATTACTAAGAGGTTCGAGTTTATCCAAATACTTCTGACATATCTGATGACAAATATTTCAAAAGCCAAACATCCAAAGTAAGCAGAATCTAAAAAAAAGAAAGTAAGACAGGATAGCAGCTTCGCAACCTAACAAACTAGAATGACGAAATCGGAGGATAGAAATAACAAACTAGCTAAATCCAGAAAACAACAAGAAAATATCACATAAACCCACCGAGTTAGCTAGTTTCTAAGACTCTCATATCTTTTCGAGGATAAATATCAACAGTAACAACCTAAATGAGAACATATTATACTTGAAGGCCGTGTAAACAACAGAAAGCAAATTCAACATCCAAAAAATGAAATGAAGAAAAACCACCGGATAAATTCAAATAGTGAAACAAGGAATCAACAGAACTAGGACTAAAACGGCAAACCTTAAGCTCAATATTGAAACTAGATCATGAAGTCGCATAAGGACACGTATAGCATATAAAGATACCAAGAACTCAATGACAAATAGCGGCAACACAGGCCTTCGATACGCTGGAATCGTCATTTCAAGATATAAAAGACGAGAACATATTATAAATGAGGAGGTGTTACCATCTTCCGGGCAGCGACTGAGACGAAACGAGCCAGCGATCACGATCTTCCTACCACTGAACTCAAATACGAACAGCAACAAGGAACCTGGGTAGAATCTCGAACTCAAACAAAACTTGGGGGAAGCGGTAGCAAACAAAATAGAAGAGTGATCCTCTGACTGACACCACCGCCCAAAACAAAAGAGAGGGGGGGGGGGGGGTTTGTAATGGGATTTATGCTTATGTTTCAAAAAATAATAATTTATGTTATATGTTTTTATTTTATTATATTTTTATTATATTTATAGTAGAAAGCCGGTTTATATATACGTGTCATGTGTTAGAGTATGTGATGCAATGAGGTGGCGCGGAAATAAAGGGAATATTGTCAGGGTTTTTTTAATTCAATTTTTGTTTAGAATTTTAATTTTTATTATTAAAAAAATAATGACGTGATCGAATAATAATTGATCATGTGTAAAAAATGGTTTTGCAAAATCACTGTTAAAAAATAATGGCATGAATGAGTCTTTTCTTAAACGGTAATGGCATAGATGAGCCAAATTTTTAATTAATGACATAAATGAGCCTTTTCTAAAAGTTCGATGGCATATTTGAGGCTTTTCCCATTAAAAAAAATAAATTCAGGAATAATAAGATCTTAGTTTAGTTAAGATGTATTTCTGAAATTTCAATCATAATCAAGGACTACTTGTACCTTATCCCTGTGAAAATTAATATGTAAGAAATACTTGAGAGGAGATTCCTACACTATAACTTCTTGTAATGACAACGCCATCGACATATACAATAAGGAGAACATTCAAGTTGCAAATTGCCTGTAAAAGATTTGAAATGATCACATTTGTTCTTTTTGCAAACTACCTTGCTAATTTTTTCCAAACCAAGCTCGAGGATAACGTTTCAAGTCATACACGAACTTCTTTAAATGATGGACTTTTCAATACTTTTCTTGAGCAACAAAACTAGATGATTGCTCCATATAAACCTCTTCGTGGTAAAAATATAAGAATTTATCGAAAAATACCTCCTTCAAAATATAAAAATATCGTAAAATATATTCCGAATCTAAAAATGTTTTTGATGTCGAAAAATTCCTCCTTCCTCCGAAT
Organism: Solanum commersonii; assembly: GCA_029007595.1. Taxonomy (NCBI): domain Eukaryota; kingdom Viridiplantae; phylum Streptophyta; class Magnoliopsida; order Solanales; family Solanaceae; genus Solanum; species Solanum commersonii. The sequence continues at coordinate 2,711,973 of JAJTWQ010000033.1, forward strand.
ACAAAAATACAGATACATTAATACAAAAATATATCTCAATTTGAAAAAGGTTTCCAAAGCCTCACCATTGACCGCTGTTATCAGTGTTTTAAAAGGCAAGGCGGCGTGAGACGGGGCGTTGCATAGGGCGAGAAGCAAGCCCTATGAATCTTTAAATTTTTAATTTATAATATAGTATAATAATATAATAACACGAAATTATAAAAATACATCATAGTTTGAAATAATTACAAATATGATTAAGAAAACTCATAGAAAATAAAACTTCTAACATGATTATACAAGTATAAATAATCTAATATCTTAACTTTCTAATAATAAAAGAATCATTATTTCTAAAAATATTATTTTTATCATACTATACAATTTACCCCCCCCAAAAGAAAATAATCAATAAAACTTACTAGTATTATAATAAAAACATCACTCCATCATGAATAAAAATACAATTATTTTCAAATAGCTAAATAAAATACGATAATTTTGAGACATAAAATAAACATGAAAATCAATGATAAGTGAAAAAGTAAATTTCGCTATGTATTTTTAAAAGAAATATTACGTAATGTATAGTCACCCTCACAGTGTTACCAAATAGTAAAGATGCGATACTACAACTTGTTATTTGAGTTACTCTCAATCTTCTTATCTCTATAGATTTAAAAACTATATTAAGTATCATTTGTTTATTCAAGATTTATGAGGATCAACAATGTTAACTAAAGAATTTAACACATAATTTGTGTAAGATCTGTTAGACGAGCCACGAGTGTTGGACATTGGGTCTGCTTAGGGCATATAGTTAGGCGCTTAAAGTGAAAGTCTTACAGAACTAAGCCCCTCACTTGAGTCTCGGGGCGGTTTGCTAGAGCCCCGCCCAGGGCGAGTCCCAACAAAATCTTTTAAAACACTTGCCACTATAATCGCCTTTCGATTGTTGGAGGATCTATAACTAAAATCGATCGTTGAGAAGCTCGACAATGGATCTAACCCGCTCAGCAACAATGACACTCACGAATAACATATTGCAACAACAAAGCCACTAGGCACAATTGTAATTTATCGTCGTCATAAACATAAAAATATTTATATTTTCTTAGTGATCATGTTCGACTCTTAAAAGAAAACATTTTAGTAAAAGAAAAAAGAAAAAAGGTCGCAACGAATAAACCTCAGAGAAAGGCCAAAATATTTAAATAGTAAAATATTGGCTCCTCCAAAAAGTCAAATGGTCATCTTACTCTACCGCATCATATTGGAGCGCATGAGACTCTATCAGGAATATACACACGTAACATCGAAACATGGAAACTAGTTGAATAATTGAGAATGTTGGAGGTAGATTCAACTCATAAGCAACCTCGCTAACTGTTCACGGCGGAGGAGTATGCCAAGATGTACTTGAGAGAAATGGTCAAGTTGCATGGAGTGTCTTTGTCCATTATTTCTGATCATGGTACCCAATTCACTTCTCAATTTTGGAAGTCATTCCAAAAGGGTCTTGGCACGAAATTTAAGCTTAGAACATAACGGTCCAAACCAATGGGCAAGCGGAGTGTACTATTCAAACTTTGGAAGATATGTTAAGGACTTGTGTAATTGATTTTAAGGGTAATTGGGATGACCATTTGCCATTGATAGAGTTGCCTATAATAATAGCTATCACTTGAGTATTGCTATGGCTCCATTTGAGGCTCTTTATGGTAGGAGGTGTAGATCTCTCATATGTTGGTGTGAGGTGGGTGAAGTTGCTTTGATAGGTCCCGAGTTAGTTCATGAGGCTATTGGGAAAGTTTGACTTATTAGAGAAAAGTTGAAAACGGCTTAAAGTCGACAAAAGTCATATGCCGATGTTAGAAGAAGGGATCTTGAATTTGAGGTTCATGATTGGGTTTACATGAAAATTTCACCTATGAAGGGTGTAATGAGGTTTGGTAAGAAAGGGAAGATATGTAACTAGATCGTCAAACTCTTTCCTGCTATACCCAACCAATTCTCAAGGACAAAAGATATAGCATTACATTTTAATAGACAGAGGATCTTAACACCCAATATATGGTCTCCTTCATCCATATTTAAGTTTTACCCTATGTGCACTCAAAGGGTAACAGTTGTAGGTTTCCCTTGTCATCAAAAAAAATATTTCAAAATTTTGTTGTTAATGGTATTTTATACTATATAATAATAAGTTAATTAAAACATGTAAAATTTTCAAAATGTAATGCTTATTGGCATACTATATTACTAATTCCAATAATTTCAAGCGAGTTTTAGGCTAAACTCATCCCTCAAGTATAACCTAAACTTAGAGTACATCCTTATAATATAATTGTGAATAAAAAACATCCTTCAACTATCTCAAAACATGGCTAAACATCCTTTTGTTAACTACTGCTAAAAACTCCCCCCAAATCTCCATATGCTATAGATTGATTTCTTCATCTTCATAAGCAATAGCATACATCATAGTTGGGACTTTCTTCCATGCTTTTGTGCAGAAAATTAATCTGCTCCAATTGCCCCACTTTCAGTCTATCCTTAAGCAATATTGCGTCCCTAACCGAGGGTTGGAATTAACTGCTCATATAACTGATCATTGCACTCATATTTTCGGAAGAAGCTAATAGCACTCGATAATTTAAAAGATGCGCAGTGGTTGGAAATTCTTGAGACACAATTTGGAGAAGAAATTAGCAGTCAAGAGGCATTTATATGAGACAATAAGGCTCATGTTAATAAGAAATACACCAAACATGTTTGCCTGAAGAGAGAATTTTGCTTAGTTGTGCGAGGTGCCGCTAGAAACATGATTTCTCAACAGTTGATAGGGTGCTTATAATTAAAAGTGTCATCCATAGAATCTTCAATGCAATGATAAAGAAAATTCAAAATTTTTGTTCCTAGGTACTGTATTATGCAGAGGTACCAAAGAAACTGGATGAAATCAATAGAATAAGCACTTTTCATGTGCGACATTGTTGACATTTTACAATTTTACTATTAATCCTAGTTACACAGAAATGACTCCATGCGTTTCTACACCAAGAAAATGACACAACCCACTTCTAGGGAGGGCATATATATTACCAACTCTTAGAATTAATGCCTTGGAGTCATACAAATTCATTCTCTTATGCAAGCAAAAAGGAAGCGAGACTAGCGTAATGCGCCTAGTTGAGAAATGATAAACAACATCCATAGAACTACATTGCGTCTGAAAAAGAAGTAAGCCTACAAGAGGGAGGATTGATCTCACATTGAAAAGAAAGAAGATGAGAATTTGAAATTGTAGTAAAAGTAATCGTTTTATGTTGTATTAAATTTTTCGCAAATGTATCTTGTATGTTTGCCAAGCGCAATGAAGGTACTCTGAGTTGCCTAAAAACATTTATTTTTTCTTCATTTTTCCACCTTGAGCATTTTAACACTTAAAACCAGCAAAAAAACTAATATTTCATCTGAAAAATAGGACCAAAACTTGCACAAAAAAATACACACAAGAAAACACCAAGGCAACTAAATAAATCGAAAAAATTGATAAAACGATTTAAAAACTGACAAATCAGTACAAAAGTAGCCAAAAAATCAGCAAAACAATACCAAACTAGCAAAAAACAACAACACAAAAGAAAAACAACATTTTTTTTTTTGATAAACCAGTATATAAACCTCAAGAAAATCAGCAAAACAACACCAAACTAGAATAAAACAGCAAAAACAAATTGCAGTACAATAGAAAAATTGGTAAACCACTAGTAAACAACACACATTTTGACAAAACATAAGAAAAATAACATGAAGAGACCGGTAAAACGATAGAAATATCAATAAAAATATCGTACAATAGATGGGGATTTGGGGGAAGTCATGTGCTTGGCACATGCATTTATTTCTATTAGTTTTTTAACACTAGTTAATAGAAAGGATGTTTATGTAAGTGTTGGAATAGTTGAAGGATGTTTTTTGTTCACAATTATACTATAAGGATGTGCACTAAGTTTAGGTTATACTTGAGGAATGATTTTAGCCTAAAATTCATTTTGGAGCTGAAAATTCAGATAGCCAATTAGAAATTTCCAAACTTGTACTATGTCCGCTTCACCCGATTAGCGTATAGCGATGGTGGATGAGTGCCTACCAGAACAGTGACATTATTGCTGGAATATTCAACAGCTAGGGGAAAAAATGCAGGCTCTTGTGTCAGCACCAAGTAACTGTTACATCAATTACACAGGAAGAAGAAGATTTATACACAATAATCAATATCACACCTCCAAAAATTACCCCTTTTCTTCTTCTTCTTCTTCATCACCCACTAAATCACTTTGTTTCTCAAGCACCCATTTGCCTTTTCAATCACAAAATCTTGTTCTGTATCAAAAACCCATTTCATTAATACCCAGAGGACAGCTTCTGTGTTCAAATTCGTCAACTGCCATTACTACTGATGACAACAAGAATAAGAGCTTTGGGGATTGGATCCAAAGTGTTGGGGAAACGATTTCTGTTTTGTTTCCTTTGTGGGTAGCTTTGGGTTGCTTGATTGGGCTGCTTAAACCTAGCTCATACAATTGGGTCAAACCTGAATGGACTGTGATGGGTATTACACTAACGATGCTTGGCATGGGAATGACTCTTACTTTTGATGACCTTCGTGGTGCTTTAGCCATGCCTAAAGAGTTGTTCTGCGGTTTCGTGCTTCAGTACTCGGTAATTTCTTTCATTGTTCAAACTGTAAATTCTTTGTACTTAGCATAGTGATTTCTTAGGGCCATTAAATGTGAATTGAGACGATTCTCAATGAGAATGACCAAGAAGTGACAATGGGTTAGGTAAGGAGGTATAGATATCACATAATTCCACTGAAAGATCTAATTTTGTTATGAATACGGCTTAAATTGAACAGTGGATGATTCATTTCCAGTGTATTGTTTTGATGCATTTCATACTCTTTAACTTGTAAGGCAGTATATTACCGAATACCAAATGCAAATCTGATATGAATCATTGCCACCAAGAGCATTTCGTTATGTGAAGACTTATTTAGGTTGAGATCAAGGGTGGAGCTAGAAGCCCGGGTACGGGTTCGTCCGAACCCAGGTACTTTTGATCAAATAGTGTATTTGTATTAGCAAGCTTATTAAATATGTACAAATATTAAGTTTAGAACCCAATTATTAACACTTGAAATTGTCGTTATGGACTCACTGGAGATGTATGATAGAGGCTCCGTGGATACCACTCCTTTAGGATGCAAACTGATACTGCCTTGATTTTATGTCACTAAATCTGAGGACTGTTTTTCTTGTCTAGACTGCATTTTCTTCCTCTGTAATTTTAGCTCTTTGATTGCAATACAAATATGCTTTTCCTTGAGATGAGGGTCTATCGGCAACAATCTCCCTACCTCCCAAGGTAAAGAGCAAGGTCTGCATACATACTACCCTCCCCAAACTTCACTTGTGGGATTACACTTGCTACGTTGCTGTTGTTGTTGATTGCAACACAAAATATGCTCTCCTGGATCTTGTTTTTTCTTGTTAAACTAATTGTTTGTTCTATTTGTTATCTTCTTTTTTGTACTCAATGAATTTGGACCTGCCCTTTTACTATACTGTACTTAAATACCAGACTTGGTTCCCCAATAGTATCCCTACACTTGATGCACGTCTACTCTAATTTAGAAGTTAATTGTTTATTTATCTTCTGACTAGAACTGAAGTTTGATACCATCCAACTCCTTCCTGCTTCATGAGCAAGATGATGAAATGATATGGATGAAGTATGCTGACAACTTGTAAGCCAGACGCCAGTACATAACCAAATACCAAATGCAAATCTGATATGAATTATAGCACTTCGCTGCCAAGAGCATTTTATTTTCTTCCTCTTGAATTTTAGCTCTTTGATTGAGACACAAATATATGCTCCCTGGACCTTGTTTTTTCTCGTCACTAATTGTATGCTCTATTTGTCATCTCCTTCTTTTGTGTTCAAAATATTGCATTTCTTGTGACGTCTCTTATAAAATGTATTCTTTATTAATTGGACTTGTCCATATTTCTGGTTACCTTGTTGTTAATTAGTCATTTCATTGTCATTTATGATTACCTGCAATAGATTTGCTGTTTATCCCACAAACACCTAAGAAGATATATGCCCTGCTCAAATTCATTGGCATAGATAAGTTAACATGCTGTTTTCTGGTGTAGGTGATGCCTTTATCAGGATATTTTGTTAGTAAGCTATTAAATTTGCCATCCCATTATGCAGCAGGCTTGATATTGGTTGGCTGCTGTCCTGGAGGTATGCTCAACTAAACTCCTTTCCAAGCCTTCTACTTATAGGCATTCACTAAGCATTTCATGCATTACTTTGCAGGGACAGCAAGTAACATTGTCACTTACATTGCACGGTAGGTTGACACGTTGAAGATTCTGTTATATCATCATATTTATTATTATCCTGTTTTGCTATTATTTTCATTATAATACCTACTAGGTGTTGATACTTCATTTTATTGCAGTGGAAATGTGGCGCTTTCAGTTTTGATGACTGCTGCAAGTACCCTATCTGCTGTGGTTGGTAGCTTTTATTTCATTATTTGGTTGATAAATATCTTAGCCAATATAAGACATTTATATCCATGCATAGTGTGTCGTGTGTTCTATGCATCACAAGAACAATTAACCAAAAACAGTTTGTTCCTAAAAGAAACTTAGACGAAATAGTTCTTATTGAGAAATGTGTAACCTCTTTACTCTTGAGATGAAACTGCTGGACAACAAAGAAATGCGTTGTTGACAGAATAATCAACAAGCAACTAAAATAAACTTGGAGAGCTTCATTTTCAAGTTACTTTGAGTTTGGGAATTCTCTTGATTCCAAAAGCATGTAAGCATTGGGAGGAGTTGGTCTATTTTCTCCTAAGAGCAATGCAAGCACAATAAGAATGTCAAAGCAGTCAATTGTTGTCATAGTCAAAGACAAAGCTTCAGCGCTAGTTACAATCATTTAAAAAATTTAATCAACCACTACCATCAGAGTAGTTGTGCAAACAGGTCCAACTAACTTACCTCTAGACTGCAATCAAGATGCAGGGTTAGAAGGCATAAAACTGAGTATTGAATGGTCATACAAATGTGTAAAGTCACCCTTCGGGGTGGCCCAGTGGTTTGGGCTTGGGACTTCCATGGTGGAGGTCTCAAGTTCGAAACCCCTTGCCAGTGAAAGCAAGGGGTTTGCCTTCTGGATCGAGCTCGTCACACCGGGCTTGCCTAGTGTGGGTTACCACTCCTATGTGGTTTGCGAGCTATTGCATAGGAGCAGGGGTTTTACCCTGTGCGCACCCAAGGGGTAGCGGCTATGGGTTTCCCTTGTCATAAAAAAAATAAAAATACAAATGTGTAAAGTCCAGAACATGAAAGTTTTCTGTATGCTCAAGAATAAGAAGATTTACGGTCTTCAAATGTTTTCTTATAAGTAGTTTTCTTAGATAGTTGATCCGTGTTGAACTATAACAACAAAATTATTGGTAGGAAAATCCGTGTTTGGGACTCATAAAAAAGACACAAATGGCTATCTTTATATCTAAATGTAATAAACAAAGTATTATATCATCTTGCCAATTAATAGGCCACCAGAGCACTGTTGTCTAAGACTGGCAGGCAGTTCTTTGTTAGTACGCTCATATTCTTAAGCAATGTGGAAAAAGTTCCCACACTTCCCTTAATATCATTGCAGATACTCTCATCCTATTTGATGGTGTGAGAGCTCCCTTAAGTTAATTGACCTTTCTGGTTACACATGCAGGTGATGACTCCTTTTCTAACAGAGAAACTTGCAGGGCAATTTGTCGCAGTTGATGCAGTTGGGCTTTTCATGTCCACTTTACAGGTCCATTCCTTCATCTGGTTGTTGGCTTATCAATATTGTAGTTTGTCATAATTAATAAACTATAAACCCTGTCAAAATACAGGTGGTGCTTCTTCCTGTATTAGCTGGTGCATTTCTGAATCAGTATTTCAAAGGCCTTGTCAAATTTGTGTCTCCATTGATGCCACCTATTGCTGTAGCAACTGTTGCAGTTCTTTGTGGAAATGCAATTGCACAGAGTTCTTCCGCAATCCTTATGTCAGGTCAACAGGTTGTCATAGCTACTGCTCTTCTTCATGCGTCTGGCTTCTTCTTTGGCTATGTACTTTCGAGAATGCTTGGAGTTGATGTATCATCCTCAAGGACAATATCTATTGAAGTTGGCATGCAGGTAAATGTATATTTGTTCACTTCCGATCCTCATTATATAACTGAAGAAAATATTCATAAATGTATTGTCAAAATGGCACCTGAAAAACAATTAGGGGAAAGATGACACTTAAAATAGTTAGTTAAGCCCCTTGATATATCATGTCTTTTAGGAAGGCTCTGTGTTGTCATTAAATTGTACTTCGTTTGTTGCAGAACTCGGTTCTTGGAGTAGTTCTAGCCACTCAACACTTTGGTAATCCACTTACTGCAGTACCATGTGCAGTTTCTAGTGTTTGTCACTCGATATTTGGTAGTGCCTTGGCTGGCATATGGAGGCGTTCTATTCCAGATAAAGTGCAGGACTAAGTCACTCTGTTGGCAATCCTATGATGGTGTGTGTGAATCTAAGATTGTAGTTTTTTGCAGTGATCATCAAGCTTGGTACTCAAGTGAATTCGGAGGGCCTTTTTCTTTCTTTTTTTGGAAGTTCATAGTGTTGATGTCTGGCGAATCAGCATTAACCTATCGGTTGTAAAACCAATTTTACTTTTCTGGTGGTGGCGGTAGTAAAACCTATCGGGAGTCGACTAAACATCTTGATCATTGGCAGGAAATTTATCTGAATTTAATCTCCAATTCTTGTTCAGTAATGATCGTGTTGGATGACTTGTGATCTCGTATGTTCGTGTCGAGTGAGCAAGAGTAGTCTTGTGTCACAGTATTTAGTTAGCTTGCAACACCTTTATTCTCTCACATTACAAATTGAAACAAACTGAGTTTTTACTTAGAATGGTGATGTTGATCATTTCAACTAGTTTAAATTTTGAGAAACAAAATTGTGTCTTTCAATAGAATCCAGGAAGTCACTCCTAGTCAGGGTGGATATATTGGGTAAATACTGGTGCACGTGAACTCATGATCGCTCCACAAAACCAAGTATTATATGTACACTATTTTTTAGAATTGATATTCCCTCCATCTTATTTTATGTGGCACCATTTCCTTTTTGGTCAGTTCCAAAAAGAATGTCACATTTTCTTATATGGTAAGTATTAAAAGGTACAATTTCTCTTTTACCCTTGTTGGTCTCATTTAATCTTAAAATAATACTCCAAAACATTTATGAGGAGAGAGAAAGTGAGTCTACTTTTTAAAGGGCAATTTGGTAAACATTTCAAAGTCTTCATTTATTTCTTAAACTCCGTGTCCGGTCAAATATTGCCACATAAAATGGGACGGAGGGAGCATAATATTATTCAGTGGTACCCACGTTTCAAAAAGGTTGAATGGTTCACTTGGTTAGATGTTAAGTTATTTACTTAGAGAAATAAGGATCAATTCAATATCTCAATTCAATGCAGATGTATGCATTTATTTGAGCGGTAAACAATATATTCAATTGAATCCATAGAACTTGTCGTAGATGAGACTCTTTGGACTTTTCTACAAAGCATATTCCATATAGAGCTGTAAATAGAAGTGACCATATGCAAGTCAATAAATATATAAATCTTGCTTTAGCAGGAAAGAATCCCAGGGAACAGCAAAAGTTCAAGAAGGGTACAAATTCTGTTAATATATGCCAGAAATAATGTTCGAGTCCGTCATGTCTGTTGACTACAAATTTAACTATTTTTACCGTCCCAATTTATTTGAATGTATTTAATTGATAGAAAAACAAACTTTTGAAATTTATGATTTATAAAAATTGAGACGAGTGGTCTACATATTTGACAAAACCAGGCCTAAGAGTATCATATAATTATAGAATGAGCAAAGCTACTTCTGAAACAGATGTGTGATACAAAATAACTTCATGTGGTCCTCTGCTGAATTTTATCACACTCACACCCACACCCACACCCACATCCCACTGTACATTTGCATATTGCAGATGTGTCAACCAATCATACAATCTCTTGAAATTTTAGTGGTTTTTCATATATATTTATGTTTTATGTCAAAATATTGGGTTCAGTTTCAATGACGGATCAAGGATTTTCACCTTTTGGGATTTGAACTTGGAATCTCATGGTGGATTTTGAACCCCCTAAATCACCTAGTTCTAATTTTGTGTTCAAGGGATTCAAAATCTTTATATATATAATGTAATTTTTTATTAAGGGAGTTTAGATGAACACTCTCACCCCTAGATACGCCCATATTCAGTTTTTCTTTTTTGTTTTGGTTTCCCACCCGCTGTCTAGAACCCACATTGGAGCTTTGACTAAATTCGAATCGCACTCTGCAGGGCCCATTCGGGGGTAGCGCTCTCAACAGGATTTTCTCCATACCCAAGGCTCAAACCCAAAACCTCTAGCTAAGGATGAAACACTCCCACCAGTGCACCACAACCCATGTTGGTCGCCCATATTCAGTTAAATACATTGAAACAGGCTCCATCTATATCTGCTTTGTTTAGTTAGACTGTGTTAGGTAGAAGATACCTTGGAGAAAAATACCAGGATTGAAGTACCACTATATATCAATAATAAGAGTCGCTTTTGTTAGAGGGTGTTCTATCCCAGGTCTCAATATGAAATTTTTTTATGCGAATCAAGATTTAATTGAATTTCAAAACAATTCGAACAAAAAAAAAAAAAAAACTTGCATGGTATATATCTGTCTGTTAAGATGGACCAGGATCACAATAGGACATGTTTGGACCCGGGGGCAGAATCAAGTTAAAATAGGGTTCAATTGATTTCCTAGAATATGTACTGCCTTCCAATGAGACTGTACAAAGCAACAAGAAGGTTGGAATATAGCAAATCTGTCTTTAAAGTATAGCTCCGCATCTTATTCATCGTGTAATGACAGGGTTTCTATCGAAAAATTACATTATTTGAACAGGGTAAAAATGAATTTGTTTGTTATCTTAAACTGTTAAATCCGCGCTCTACATAATTAACTTTTTTTTTACGACAAGGGAATCCCATAGCTGTTATTTTTTGGGCGCAAAATAAAACCCCCACTCCAATGCAATAGCTTGCAAACCACAGAGGTAATCCGCACTAGGCAAGCCCAGCCAGTGCAACGAGCTCGACCCAGAAGGAAAACCTCTTCCTTTCGCTGGCAAGGAATTTCGAACTTGAGACCTTCAACATGAAAATTTTAAGCCCAAACCACTGAATCATTCAGGTTAAATGTCAAAACAAGTTCAAAAATAGTGACAAGGAAAAGTTTCTTGTATGATAAGCATTTTTACTTTCAATTATAAGAGTATAAATTCAAATCACAGTGAAAACAAAAAGGACGAAAGCTATTCTGTGAAGAGGTAAAAAAAAGTAATTGCATTAGGCCATAGGTAAAAGTCACAAATATGATATTCTATGAGTTTTTCAAAATCACGTGTATAATTTATTTATTTTTAGTTTCGTTAGGACCTACTGCAAGTCTGCAACTCATCTCAAACTTTATGTCACATGAGAATTCATTTTTTGAGAAACAAAAGGAGCTTTTAATTCTTGATATTTGTGAGGTGGAACAAACAAATGAAAGTAGACAAATTAAATATAGTACATTAAACTCGTGATTATTTGATATACTTTTCGTCCACTTTTACTTATTCATTTATATTAAAATTCAATATTTATTTTTATTTAATCAATTAAAAAATTAAAATAGATAATATTTTATACATTTCATATGTATAAGAATGATAGATAAGAAATATGAGAATATTGAGATGATGTGTTCAAGTTCATGACGGCTCTGTACGTAAAATGTGTTTCCTTAGTAAGTGATTCAATTCTTCTTTATTTTTGGTTTAAGAAAGTGATTCAATTATGATATAAAACGTAGTTTTTTGTTTTAATTTATTTGTCAAATCATATTTTTAAAGTCTCCACATCACATATTTAAAAGAGGGAATTTCGCAATTAGCCACTAAAAATAACTTAATTAGGATTCATAGCTATGGTTTGTTAATTATTATCCGTAGCTACATGTTAGAGGGAGGAGAGACACGAGCGAAATTAAGAGAGGGAGGAGAGAGGCAAGCGAGAGAGGGCAAAGAGTGGAGAGGTGAATTATATTTGTATATCTATCAGATAATTGTGTGTATATATATATAACTGGTATACATATGTATTTGTATGTCTGACAAGCGAGATTGGGAGAGGGAGGAGAGAGGCGAGCGAGAGAGGACAGAGAGAAGAGAGACGCACGTAATTATAGCTAAAAAGAGGCTGCGAGTGGTAATTAATTCAAACTATAGCTATGTTAGCTAATTAACTAGTATATGTTTGCTTATCCGCGTAATTTCTCCTATTTAAAATCATATAATTAAGAGACATTTTAATACATTTGACATATCAATCATTTTAGACCATTAGATTTAAAAAAATTATTCACTTACTTAAATTAGGTTGTAGACATTGAAATTTATGAGACTTTACCCGACGGTGTTCAATTCTAGTTGGGATTCTTGAAAACTAGTCTATCATAAACCATAGTTCATGTCTATATAAACAATACTATATTATATATATGCCTATAGGCTATAGCCTATATAAAGGATATTATATATCTTAAAAGAGTATCTCAAATATCTCATAAACTCTTGGGATATTGATAAAGAGATCAAGATATGTCAGACTCTTCTTGATAATCAAATACTTCAAGAAGATCCACAAATCTTTTCATAGAGATCAAATTCAAATCATTATAGTTTGAGAGATACGTCACTAACGGAAAAATCTTAGTAAAGAATCAATGAAGGAATAAAATTGTACTCATATCGTTTTATAAATAATATTCTTATTTCTTCAGATTTTATTCGTGGTTAACTTATATTTCATATATATATATATATATTAGTCTTCTTTTGGTATAATAATTGACTTAAGAAACAAACAAAATGAGGGAAAGTGCGAAGAACCTGTGTTGTTCAAACTTATTCGTGAATATGACCTTTGCCCCTTTGCCAACCTGCCCAACTCAACTTCTCTTTGTCTCTCCTTTCTCTCTTCACTTATTCCTAAATTACCCCCCATTTCAACTTCTTTTTTTTGTTACTTTTTGAATTTAAGTTATATATAATAACACTCAATAATTTTTATATTATCGATATTGTTAACATGATAAAACAAAGGTTCCTTCTGTTTCAGTTTATATGATGTAGTTTGATTGAGTGAAGTTTAATTAAAAAAAAAAAGAGACTTTTAAATTCTAGTCTAAAATAAGTCATAGATTTTGTGTGGCATGAAATAGTCATCAAGGGTAAAATGAGCATTTTATAGTTAAACTGTTATTGAATATAAAAATATGTTATTCTTTTTATGACTGACCAAAACAAAAAGTGTCATATGATTTATTGGAACAAAAAAAATAGTACTTTTACCTTATTTTTTATGATACGTATAGCGTTTTGACGATTCAAAATGTATAAAACATTACACTTGCAATAATGTGAAGTGGAGGGCAGGGAAACAAGAGAGATTATATATGATGTAGTCCAAAGTTCAAATCGTTATAGAAATAATTGTGAGATACAACTTACAAGTGTTATATTATACACTTATCATGACTGAAATAATTAATTAAGTGTCATTATATGGAAAAATTGAAGTTATTGAAAGATATTTGGAGGAAAAATGAAAGTTACACAAACGATTTAAATGACAAACAAAAGTTACTAAAGTATGCCTTTCTCCAAAAAGTTAAATAGCTCTTGCCTACGTACATTACATACATTAGCTTACAAAAAATATTTATTTGGTCCCATGTTAATGTCCCCATCAAATAGCCATCAGTACTCTGAGATGGTAAATATAATATTCCTTCTAGTTCGATATAAATAAATCATTCAAAATTTAAAAATGTATTAACTTCTTTTTCTAGAATTATTTTTTATTTAATATGATTTCAACTATTTTTAAATCTCATTAAGAAGAATTTGGAAAGACTTAAAAGAGTAATAAAGACAAGTTGTCTTTTAATTATTGTCTTTAAATATGGAATGTATCATATCTTAATAATTCTTTTATATTGATTAGAGGAAAATAGTATTTCCAACCAAACACAGTTAGAAAGTGCTTTTTCATCTTTGGCAAAAATGAAATAAAATAAAACTACTTAATTATAAAAACGTTAGTAGTAATTTCAAAAAATTCAAAAACAAATTTATTTGATTACATTTTTTAAACTAATTTATTGGTATATATCTTTGTAATTACATAAGGGTAGTCATGGAAGTTCCTATCATTTTTGTCAGGTCATGCTCTTCCCTTATCTACAATAATTTATGTCCTAGCTTCTTGTTATTATTAATTGTTTCAAATTAAATATCCCCTCCTAACTCCAAAAAAATCAGTACATATATTCTCTTCATTCTTTTTTATCTCCATATCCCAAACCCATAAAAGGAAAAAAAAAAAAACTAGCACAAAAAAAAACTAATGGCTAGTCAGCATGAACTTGAACTATCAAATAATTATAGTGATCGAAGTGATGATGACATGGATGAGGACGAGGACGAGGAAGAGCAAGATAACATAGAAGAGGAGGAACAAGAAGATGATAATTCTAATGACTACAACATTTGTAGTGGTCGTAGTCGAAGAGGAGGACTGACAGACTTTTTCTCGTGGAAAGTCATAGACCCTAGAGCGCCTTGGGTTCAAGAATGGAATAGAGTATTTTTATTAGTATGCGCCACGGGGCTATTTGTGGATCCTCTCTTTTTCTACGCCCTTTCTATAAGCGAGACTTGCATGTGCCTTTTTATTGACGGTTGGTTCGCGGTAACGGTCACGGTTCTTCGATGCATGACCGATGCGATGCATTTATGGAACATGTGGATACAATTCAAGATGCATAAATTACGTCATTACGATGGAAAAATGGATGAAAATCGAATTAGTAGTAGTAGTCGAGGTTCTCGACTACATCAAGACCAGAGTTTTCGATGTTTTGTGGCCTTACGATACTTGAAATCCAAGAAGGGTTTCTTTTTCGATCTCTTTGTCATCCTTCCTTTACCTCAGGTGCGTTTGTTGAATATGTTTTATCTAATAGGTTAAATTTTTAGATGTTGATCGATGAAGTATAAGCTAAACACAAAGAATCAAAGAAGATAAACCTAGATGCTCCTTTTGTGGTATATGTAACAATATATTGTGATGATAAATGGTGATGCATGTTTTGTATTTTAGTATGAAATGTTGAAAAAAAGACAAAGGGCATGCATGTCATGGCCGTTGGTTCTTATGCACGCCGTGATAACTTTATGTAGTTCCGGGGCAAAGCTAGAATATATTTATGTTACTATTCGAATTCAATAGTTTTTTATTGAAAAAATTATATTATTTTTAAGACATCCATTAAATATTACTACAAATTTATTACTATTAGAACCTCGAGTTATTACTTTTAGGATCCAATAACTTAAAACGACTAGAATTACAAAGTCATAAACTTCAGATTCTAATTTCTATCTTGTCTTTTTTTAGTAGAGAAAGAGGAACTCAAACAAATTTGTACGATAATATAATGACGAGTAGTCTACCTCACTAATATCTCCCAAGTCTATTTTTTATTTTCTTCTATGTATAGCTTCTGAGTCACCAATAGCCCTTTGGTTAGTATCCGGCTCCTCTCCATTTCTCTTCTCTCTATTTTCCCCAAGTTCTAGCTTGGATTGGAGACACATGCATGTCATAGTTTAGAATTAATGGTTGAAATCTAATTGATTAAAGCAAAGTCCTAATCATAGTTATTTACTTCCATATATTTGCCTCTTAAATATTTTTGCAATCCATTATATTTTCCCTAAATATATTAAAAAAAATTTTTTACTGCCCTGCATACATATTTAAAACTTTTACTATGGTTTAGGATTGCAAAAATATTTAAGAAGTAAATATATGGAAGTAAATAATTATGGTTAGGACTCTACTTTAATCAATTAGATCTCAACCATTAATTTTAAACTATGACATGTGTCTCCAATCCAAGCTAGAACTTGGGGAAAATGGAGAGAAACCGAATCCTTTGGGTTAGATGTTTAAAAGTATATTATAAACATCAAGTGTTCAAAAATGGTTTTAGGTACTAAATTAGTTTTATAAATAATCAATTACTATATATGTTTGGATAGAAGTAGTGAAATTGATAAAAAGAATTGATAAACATTTAACAAATAGTATTCAATAATTTTTTTAAAAACCCTACTCCTATAATTTATTTATAACTAAAAAAAGGGGGCCCTCTCAAATTTTTGACACTTGTCTTTTCTTTTTTTTTAATATTATAGAATCAACACTATATAATGAATAGATAAAAGGATGATTTTCAGACTTTATATTTCATATTTTAAAAATATATATATGTATGGACAAAAACGGTTGCCAAACTCGAATTTGTGATCGTGATATGTATAAAATGTTTGTGTTATAAAACATAATTTTTTAATTTATTTTTTATCGAATCAGCTGGAAAAATGCATAGCATGAGAAACAAACTCTTATTGATATACTGGAAAGCTTCCTCATAATTACTATTTTTTCTTTTCACATTGATTCAATCAAATAGCCGCTGAACATTTTTCAATGAGAAAATAGTGATTTTTCAGTTGTGCGAACATCAACATTATTAGGAGTCATTTGGTGTGAGGTATAAGGTATAGTAATCCAGGGATAAAATGCATGATTATTTTTCCTAAGTTTGGTTGGAGATATTATATTAGACAATCCTGGAATATTAATCCCACCATTTATATATAGTGATGGGATAAGTTATATATCTCATATACATGGTGGAATAACTTATCTTAAGATAACTTATTACAGAATAATTAATTACGAGATATCTTGTTCCGAATCAAACTACCCCATAACAAAATAAAAATTACCTCATTAATAGGACTATCTATATTTTTGACATGTACATTCAGTAGCATAGTATATAATATTAATTTTAGAAGTTTGAGGGAATTATTAATTAATAATTTGATATTATTTTGTTGCAGATAGTAATGTGGGTAGGGATTCCAGGTTTACTGGAGAAAGGATATATAACAACAGTGATGACAGTATTATTAATAATGTTTCTGTTTCAATATCTGCCCAAAATTTATCACTCAGTTTGCCTACTAAGACGCATGCAGAATCTCTCTGGATACATTTTTGGTACCGTTTGGTGGGGAATTGCTCTCAACTTGATTGCTTATTTTGTTGCCTCTCACGTAAGTATTCCATTTGTTCATTTTTATTTGTTCAATATTTTAAAAAATAGATTTTTATTTTTACTTTTCATTTTTAACATATCAAGAAAGAAAAGATAATTAATATTTTCTTGTTTTATTAGACATAATACGTATACATGTTCTTTAATTTGTTCTCATTTGATATTTATATCTTTCGATTTTGGGTGTGCACAATAGATACTTAAACTTGTATAAAGTTGAATGAGTAGATACACATAGGTTTCCTACATGACAATTTGCATGAGATGTCATGTGTTTACTTGTTCAACTTTATACAAGTTTTAAGTAACTAATATTGTGCATATCCAGAGTTGAAGGACATACATAAATGTTAATTAACGTCAAGTTAAAAGACACGTTTATGTTTCATACCGAATTGTTACACTCTAAAATATGAGCATATATGCAGGCAGTGGGAGCATGTTGGTACTTGCTAGGAATCCAAAGGGCAGCAAAATGTTTGAAACAACAGTGCAGAGTTAGAAATGGTTGTAGCCTAAGAATGTTGGCATGTGAAGAGCAAATATTTTATGGAACAAGTAGTTTGGTGAAGCATAAAAGTAGAGTCATATGGGGTGAGACCAAAATTGCAAGATCAACATGTCTAGCCTCTGAACACAATTTTGGTTATGGAGTTTATAAATGGACTGTCCAACTTGTCACAAATGAGAATCGTTTCGAGAAAATATTATTTCCCATCTTCTGGGGTCTCATGACTCTCAGGTACGTACGTACATATTTTACTTTATCTCTTTAATTTAAAAGGTGACCCATCACTTCTTGAAAACATGGATTAACTTTAAGAATTTATCAGTAATCCCTAGCTAATTCATTGCTAAATAGCTTCTGGCTAATTGAATTTTTATATAATCCGTTTCTAATTTATAACTAAATGAGATTAACCTGAAATTTTTGCTATTTAGCTACGAAAAAAATCTGTCACTAATTTCTTATTTTCGTGTAGTGTGTCTTGTCTAGCTACATAATAAGATACAGTTTTATACTATTTGATTGAGTGATATAAGAGAAAATTTTAGTAAGAAATGAAAGATTACTAATAACTTCCTTCTGTTCATATTATCTGTCTTTTTGAGATTTTTGTACAACTTTAAAAATGAATATTTAGTAGCCCTTAATTAGTCATAGGAGTATTTGTGTTTGATTTCTCTTTTAAACGTCTCACTTAATTATAACCATTAAAGCAATTAGCGGCTGATGTAACGTTATCATGACAGCGTTTTTATCTTTGAACTCAGTATTTTCGATGCAAAATAAATGTAGTAGGTTGGAAGTCTGAATCCATAAAAAAAAATTACTTGCCACTTTAGTATAAAATAACAAATCAGAATATTGTATTTAATTATATGATAAGTTTACGTGCAGTACATTTGGCAATTTGGAGAGCACAACAGATTGGTTGGAAGATGTATTCATAATTATTGTTCTCACTACTGGTCTTCTTCTTGTCACTATGTTGATTGGTAATATCAAGGTAACCTTCCTAGACATGAGTCAATAGCTAGCTGTTGAATTTTCTTGACTTATTTGTATATTTATATTTTAAATTTTAAATTTTTTTTAGTATAAATTCCGATTCTGTTATTGTCGACATTGACAATAGAAAACATGCAATGTTATTAGGGGTTATTTGATTGCTGATTATAGTTATGTACAGGGATTGATTAAGGTACGATTTAGTTATTCCATCTTCTATATATCCTACATAGAATAAAATACATAAATTGACTCAGAACTTACACTACATGTTTTATTTGTGTAGAATTATAGAACGATGGACAAACATCGTACGTGTTATATATGTTGAATTGTATACCTAACGCATACGTAAACAATTCACTTCCTAACCAGCAACCAAACAACGTAATGGTGTTGTATATGTTATGGTCATATAATAGTAATTATAATAATGTTGTGGTGAAGGTATTCTTGCATGCAACAACATCAAAGAAACAAGCAATGCAACTAAAAATGAGAAATGTAGAATGGTGGATGAGGAGAAGAAGGTTGCCTCAAGGATTCAAGCAAAGGGTCAGAAATTATGAAAGGCATAAATTTGCAGCAACAAGAGGAGTGGATGAATATGAGATGATAAGCAACCTTCCTGAGGGACTTAGAAGAGACATCAAATATCATCTTTGTTTGGACTTGGTTAGACAGGTAAACTTTTTCTTATTTTCCTTTCTAGTCTGTTTTAAAAAAATACTATTTTTTTTTATCCCAATTTATTTGACTTACTTTTCGTTTTAGTTAGTTCCAAAAAAATGACACATTTCTATATTAAGTAATAATTTAATTTTAAAATATTCATTTTACCATTAATAAAATGATTTATAGCCACACAAATATCTATCACTTATTTTAGACCACAAGTTTCAAAAGTCTTTCTTTCTTTCTTAAACTCCATGCCAAGTCAAACTAACTCAATGAGACGGAGGGAGTATCTTTTTTACATTAATTCTAACTTCTCGGAAAAGGGCATTTTTCACTCATTTAGTAACTATAGGGGAATTTTTGGACCAAAATATTGACTGCAAGGATATTTTTGAATCAAAATATTGTCGGTAAGGGCATTTTTTAGTCAAACTATAAACGGGGGACATTTGTTCATTTCAAATAGTTTAAAGACATTTTTGGCCCTTTCCCCTAAAATTTATAATTTTGTTTTACTTGCTAAATTTTTTGTCAAATTAAAATTGGACAAACAAGTTAAAATGGAACGAAGATTAAAACTTGGGAACAAGTTATCCATGATTAATTATCTTGGGATAACTTATCCCAAACATGGCAACCAAACAAGATACCAATTTTTTTATCTCAGAACTATTTTTTTATCTCACGACTATTTATTTTTATCCCTCACACCAAATGACCCCAAAGTACTTGTTGTACAAGTACGTACCCTTTTCTAGAATTTGATTGGTCACTGTAGTCTTAGTTTAAATGGACTGAATAACACAATGGGCCTAAAATGTGGGATTGATGGTCATTAATTTTGATTTTATTTTATTCAATTATATTTTGTAACGAAAAATCGTTCGATTTTATTATAATATTTACGGAATTTATTAAATTATTTTTGTAGTAAAAAAGTCACACATAGAATATGTTGTTGTTGAATTGTTGGGATTTTTAAGCGAAGTTTGAATAGAAATAGCATCCTAACTTTCTCTGATATTTGAGCAAAGTTATGTTATTTTTGTTACAAAAAAATAGTCTAGCAACTTTGGTGAAATAAAATAAAAATTGAGTGGTCGCAATCAACTGAGCTTATCTGGGCTAGAATCATTCATATGTATTGCCCAAACTAATTATGTTTTGCACATGTTTAATCAGGTTCCTTTGTTTCAACATATGGATAATTTGGTCCTGGAGAACATATGCGATCGCGTCAAGTCCTTGATTTTCACAAAGGGGGAAACCGTAAGTTTAAATGCCATGTAAACATTCATAGTCCTAGTACCTGTTGCTTGTAAAAGGTGACAAATATTTTGTAGAATTAGTCAACGTGCCTACAAACTGATCCAGACGCCACGGTTTTTTTCTTAAAGATAACAAGAGAAGGTGATCCAGTTCAAAGAATGTTGTTCATAGTGAGAGGCCATCTCCAAAGCAGTCAAGAACTTCGAGAAGGTGTCAAAAGTTGTTGCATGTTAGGCCCTGGAAACTTCAGCGGCGACGAACTTCTCTCATGGTAATGCTACAAGTGATTTAAAATATTTCGGAGAGTAGTTTGTGTTTGGCTAATTAATTTGAAAAATTGGTCTAGTAAACTAAGATGGTAGTGTATACAAGGTTAATTCACTTTGGGATTGATGGTCCTATCTGTGTATGACATCGGAATAATCACTATAATAAAATGATAACACGTTTGGCTTCCCAAAAAACTTGGGTAAACAGGCTTTTGTATATTTTGACATGTTTCAAGCCTAAATCTTTTGTGTTTTTCATTCTTTTTTTTCCCCAACAGGTGCCTCCGGAAACCCTTCGTGGAGCGTCTACCGCCTTCCTCCTCATCGCTAGCGACTCTCGAGACCACAGAGGCGTTTGGCCTCGAAGCAGACGATGTCAAGTATGTCACTCAACATTTTCGCTACACATTTGTGAATGAGAAAGTGAAGAGAAGCGCCAGATATTATTCTCCAGGATGGCGAACTTGGGCTGCCGTTGCTATTCAGTTGGCCTGGAGGAGATATAGACACCGGTTGACACTCACATCGTTGTCGTTCATTCGACCAAGAAGACCGTTGTCTCGATCTTCGTCGTTGACAGAAGACAGACTCAGGCTTTATACAGCTTTGCTCACTTCACCAAAGCCTAATCAGGATGATTTTGATTTTTAAGAAGAGCAACAAACAAAGAATTCTCCTGTGGAATGTAACGTTCTTTTCTGTTATGAGAAAGGAACACATCCCCCTCCTTCTATATGTCCTTCGATTGTGGTATGTAGTAACCTCTCCGTTTCAATTTATGTGAATTCATGTTTGATCAGACCGGAGTTTAAGAAAGAAAAGGAGATTCTGATCTACGCAGTCCGTACATTTTGAGGTCATGTAGAACATCTCATATCAAGTGTGTCTGATTCTATTCTCCATGTGTGCTACTTGTATCTTTTCCCAAATATATAATTATTTCTAATCTTAAATAATCTTAAATCTCCACTCATTGTTCTTCTTTACATGAAGCATTGCATTAACCTTCTACACCATCAATCCAAAGAAAGGCAATAATAAAAAGTGTGGATCTGATTTTACATTGCTATTCTGGAAAAAGACGCACTTACATAAACACTCTCTACTGCTTTACTGAATCCACTGCCTCAACTTGTTGCCGAGCAAGATACCTCTCCCTCCGCTCTTTCTATATAGCATAGTGAGCAGAAACACATTGTTAGAGGAATGAAGTAAGCCGGGACTTAGAATTATTCATGTCTTTACACAAATAGCAGATACTTACCCATTCATCTACTATTAAACCTTCTCCCACAACTTTTGGACCTGTGTCAACGGGAGGTTTCTTCTCAGCTTCTGTTGCAGCCTCAGCTTGGGCCAGCTGACGTTTTAGTTTATCCAGTGCCTTTAATCATTAAAATAGCTTTGGTTGGAGACTGCCCATTAGCACAATGTATAAACAAACAAATTTAACATGTTCAACACTTACTGGAGAAGGGCGTTCAGGGTCCAAGAACACCACCTTTAGAGTACGCTCAATACTGACTTTATCCTTTTGTTCATCAAACTGCATAAAACAAACAAATGAGTGCTACACCACTAAGAACTATTACTTCGGATACAGACCAGATATTCGATATAAGGGCAACAGAAATCCCACATTTTAGTTTTGGTTGCGACCTATGATTTACCTCTTACATTACAAAGCTTTCTACCAATAATAGCACCCAGGTCAAATGTAGTCCTGCTGTTACACCAAGACTACTTACCTAGGAGTAACGCATGATGATGAAAGGAAAAAGGAATCATAGATATCCAGAATGATAAAAACTATTGACTGAAAGATGGATTATGTATGAAATTGTTATCCTTCTCATTTTTTGTAATACAGGAGGTGGAAAATTTATACTTCAGAGTTGTATGCAAAAGCAACTAAATATCATTAAGTTCTGAAAAGTTTTCAATCTCGGTAATGCTACTCTCTTCATCATAAAAGAAAATATTAAGATGTTTAGCTGATTAAGCTATTTAGATTAGCAAAGAAACTTGTCAAAAGAAAGCCTCACATCAAGCCTATATGTCAAAGGCTTTTTTCATTGTAGAAATCGCCAACATCAGGTTTTCCTCGAAAAGAACAACAGGAATATGTAGACAGCAGGGAGGCAACGGTCATAGTTTTGCTACAATTATAAACACATCTCCCTAAGATTTCATCAATGAATTTTCTATTCTGGGAATGAGTTGCTACGAACAAAGCATCTCTTTTCTTGCAACTTAGTAATTCTTTAAGCAAAAGAAGGTACCAGTAAAACATCTTTTCAGCCATCACCTACAGAAAGAAGCCTCTGAAGCAATCAACATTTTTGTAGAACGCCAACAAAAGTGGCTAGAACAACTCCTCAATAAGTGAATGGAAGATGAAGAGAAATCACACCATATGAATATAGCCAGCAACAATTAGCTTTAGATCATTGGTCAAACAGATTTGTCTCTTACTCTCTTAACTAAAGGGCATCAACTGCAGAGCTTGTAACCTCATCTAACAAATTACTAATATATTTAGGGTGTGTTCAGTATGGAGGAAATGAGAAAACGGTTTCCAGTGTTCCCATGTTCGGTTGATCAAATTGTTTTGAAAACATTTTCTATAGGAAAACAAGTTCCTTAAAAATGAGGAAGATGACCTCCCTAATGGAAGTAGGGAAAACAAGTTCCACAAGTGGCATTCCACAAGATTGTGTTCCCCCCATCCTTCAACACACCTCATCTTCATCCCCATGCTCATAGCCCCCATCCCCACTACCCCATATCCCTACCCCCACCCCCACTCTCATAGCATTTGTCTAGATTATATACATACAATGCTTTTAGGATAATATTTTTAGCTTACATACCGAACATTAGAAAATAAGTAACAAATCCACTTATTTTTCTAGAAAACATTATTCAAGAAAACATTTTCCTTCACACTGAACGCCCTTAATGGAAGTTACAAAGAAACAATCATCTAACAAGATGTCAATATGCCAGGCTGCCAGCAATTTGTAGAATATTCAGTTGTTAACTTTGATGGAGCTCCCCTATTTTCATTCAAAACATCTGATGAAAATATACTCTATTATTAAACACTGAAGATGACAAAAGTTTATATTTCTTAATCATTGTTTCTAAAATATCTTTGAGCAAATTGAATTGGATTCTCACCAAAGAAGATACACGGAATAGAAAGGAAAACAAGAAACTTAATGACTTCCAATTTAAAGTATGTTTAAATCCATGATCTACAAAATTGATTCAAGTTTGAAAATTTGCTGTAAGTGAATAACTAATAAACAGGATTCTGTCAGTAACAAGTTCAATGTGTAACAGAAGAAAGTACACATGCATATAAGCCAAGGAACAGTGATGGCACCTAAAGAATTTGTGGTTTAATAGAGAAACTTGCAATTTTTCAAGGCCTAGAAGTTTGATTAACTTACCAACTCAGGTACGTAATCAGTTCCTTCTTTCACCTTCAAACTTATGATCTTGAACTTTACTTTGGTCTTTTGATCTATAGGTTTCTCATTGTTCTCAGGTTGTTCAATAAACTTGAAGACTGTCAATCAGATACATAACAAAAAATAAATGGAAGATGTAAAAACAAATATCTGTTTTCCACTCAAAACAAAAAAGGATATTAAATTAATTGAAATAAAAGTGAGGAGAAATTTATACCAGTAGCAATCAAGCTTTCCCCAGGTACAAGAATACCTCCAGGAGGTCGCATGTAGCAGCTCTTTGGTGCAGTAGTTTGAAACTTAAAAATTCAAAAGGAACCAGAAACTTACTTAAAAATTCAAAAGGAATTAGAATCTTAAACCACTGCTTATTTAATCATCCATATGGATTAATGAATAAGATAACAACACAATATCTTTGAATTGAATTTCGCAAGAAACATCACAAATTTTATAACTTAAGCAAGTTATAAATCAGTAAGCTACTGCATGCAAAAAGTGTTGCAGAAACGGTAAAGCCGGTAAATTATCAATGGCACCGCATACTCAAACTGTGTTTCAACTAAAATAATTTTTTTTAAATCTGCATTTATTATCAATGCCAAAAAGCTTGAAAGGCTGCAAACACAAGAAATAGCAGGAAATATTTTACCTTGAATGCTACAAAAGATTTGCTTGTGTTCTTAATCTTTATGGCACTCTTCGCCTGCTTTCCTGGTTCATCTTCAGAACACAAAAGTAAAACAGCAACCATCATTCTATAATTACCAACATAACATAGCTACAACAGAATTTCATTGCTTCAAACATGAATATATTATTATTTGGTACAAGGCAAAATGTTTTCCTTGATAAAATCATTCTCCAGTGTTCAATTGAGTGATCAATGAAGTGAATTGAGCACAATGAGGTCTCAGGTTCAATTCCTGATAGAGACAAAACACTAGGTGATTTCTTGCCATCTGCACCTATTGCTAGTGGGAGGTGACATATATCTCGTGGAATTAGTCGAGGTGGGCAATCTGGTGAGGTGACAGATACCTCATGGAATTAGTCCAGGTGAGCGCAATCTGGCCCAGACGCCATGGTTATCAAAAAAAAAAAAAAACACAGAAGTATCTTCCTTTCACTTATGGTCAGAAACCATTTTGTTTTACAAATATCATAACTCCGACTAGATATCACTTGATTTTAAGTTTATAGGTTCTGAATAGATTTTTTGAACATATGAAATGAATATTTTTAACAAAAATACAGAATTTGAGCCCAAATTACTTTTCTTCGTACTATGAATAATTCAAACAATAACGATTTCTTCGAACCTAACGACCTAAAGTGCAATAAAGTAGTATAGGGTTTAGGAGCGATGACTCACAAGGAAAGTAGAGATTGTTAGAAGGATCAAGCCGGAGCCGACGCTTCGCCGGAAATATCGATTTAGTGAAGGGGCAAAGCCACGAGAGTTTCCCGTCGGACTGCTGTCGCTTGCGGTGGTCGGCGGCAGCCATGGTGGAATGCCGATGATAACTTTCAATTTCAGGCCATAAACAAATTTAGGGGAATGAATGTTGTCGTTTAGGTGGAGCTAAAAGTTTGACTTCAATTTATTTATTTTGGGAAGACGTATAAGTCAAAAAAGATGATAATATTATAGACTTTTTCGTACGTTTATCAACTCGTCAAATCAAGTTTAAAAATGTTATTAAATTCCAAAATTGCACATAAGTTAAAGTCACTTAAAAGTTATAAATTATAAGAAAATTGTATATAATAACAAACTATTAATTTAAATTAAATGCAATATTTATAGTTTAATTATGACAACTTTTCATTTCAAAATTACAATCACTTCCAAGTGAAATAAATTGGAGGGAAACAACACACTTTTACAATTTTTTGTAAAATTTAAAAATTTCCCACCAAAATATTTTGTTATAAAAAAATGCTTCAATGAAATGAGAAATCAAACAACCAATGGATACAAGACAAAATAAATCAAGTTCAATGAATGGAATAGATTTAAATATTTCTATTGAAGTGGATGATTCTTCAGTGTTGCACAATATATACCCGATCTCAATATTATTGTTGATTCATTACCTAGTCCTAGTTTTAATTCAAGTAATTCAATAGATGAGCCTTCTTCAGTCAATCAAATTTCGTTTGATCTAAATACTGAGCTATCTGCAGAAGATGATATACCATTTGATTCAGGACCACAAACAACACATGAGGAGCCACATATAAACATTGGTATGCATACAATGTATTTTTTTCCAATTTTTTCAATGTTTTTTACATATCAAGTTTTCGTATTTGGACAATCACAGAAAAGATTAAACAATATTTTACAAAAATGTACGTTATGTCTTAATTCTCTAATTGATTTACATATCAAAAATGGCGAGATTTAAATAAATGAAAAAAAATGCTCTAAACTTATCAACTAATGTTGGTTATTTGTTTTAGTATGTCTTTTATGATGTGAATTGTCTCTAATGTGTATACTTGTGCTCTATTTTCTTAAAAATATTAAAATCATACAGATAGTAATGGTAGTGATGATGAAGAGTTGTCACAATCATCAAGTACACCAAGAGAATTAAGCAATGATAAACGTATAGCATTTATGAAATGCTACTCGCAAAAGAGTGTGAACGGCAAATGGGACAAGGAGTACGGAAAATGGTAGCATCACATTTTTGGTATCATTGCGGACGGTTTATCGCATTTGGAAGCAATCGGGTTATGGTACACAAAATGATGTATCCCGAGAGAAAAGCAAAAATTGTGGTCGTAAGAGGATTGAAATTGACATGAATCGTTTTCGAGAAATCCCTCTTAGAAAGCGGACAACTCTCCCAGGACTCTTGCTTGCTCATTAGATGTAAACAAAAGTACTTTGGGTAGACGTTTGAAAGGAAAAAGAGATACAAAGGCACTCAAATACTATAAAGCCTTTTTTGTGAGCAAAATAAGATATCTCGACTACAATGATTACGCTTTGTCAATGGTTGATCGTGATAGCATTCAGATGACCCAAGTTTCATTGATATGTACAATATTGTACATATTGATGAAAAATGGTTCTACATGACTAAAAAAAGACTTACTACATGCTCCCCGGTGAAGAAGAAGCATTTGCGAAGTTGCAAAAGTAGCAATTATATACTTAAAATAATGTTTTTAGTCGCTTTAGCTCGGCCACGGATTGATGCTTTAGGAAATGTGTTGTTCTGTGGAAAAATTGGTATATGGCCCTTTGTTATACAAGAGGAAGCACAAAGAGCGGTGTTAATCGTCCCTGCGAGAGAACGCTAGAGACAAAACCAATAAGTGTAGTGAATAGGGACGTCATACGATCATTTTTAATTGATAAGGTTATTCCTTCTATAAAGGAAAATGGCCAATTGGCGACTCTACTCATCCAATATATATTGACAAGATAATGCTCGAACTCATGTCAAAATAAACGATGATGAATTTCGACGGGTAGCTTCACAAGATGGATTTGACATCCGCCTAATGTGTCAACCACCGAATTCTCTCGATATGAATGTTTTGGATTTGGGATTTTTCAGTGCTATTCAAGCCTTACAACACCAAGAGGCTCCAAAAATATTGAGCTTATTAGTGTCGATTACCAATGCTTATGAAGTTTTCTAGGAACGTATGTCCAATCGCATTTTCGACACTACAATCGTGTATGAAAGAAATTATGCGAATTGGAGGTTCTAATAAGTACAATATTCGCATATTAAAGAAAGAAATATTACAAAGAACGGGGGCAACTACCTATTAGTTTAAAGTGTGATTCGAATTAGTAAATGATGTAATGAATCGTATTCCCGATTCGTTACATTAAAGTTCTTGTTATATGAGAAATCCGGTGTCATCTATTTTTTTCTCTTAGTAAAGATCAAAAGTTCAAGGCTCGTAGCCATAATGTAATTGGAACAGAGAGAATGAACGAAATTATTATGCCTACACAAAACTCATTTTCTCTTAGTAAAATTTCGGAAGTAATATTTTCAACATTTTACCAAAAATTCGGATCATCAAATATCTCTTCTCCTTCTTCCGGAAATTTGTCCAAATCGATTTTGCCCGCCGCTATAATATGCTTAATTTTTCCCTTTGAATCTTCAAATGCTTCTATTCGATCTTCATCTTTTCTTTTTAAATTTTTGACTTCAATAATTTTTGGATCTTCAATCAATATAAGTGAGCCTTCTACTTTGATAGGAGTATTAGTTGAAACTTCAACTTTATTTTCGTCCATTTTTAGTAAAAAAATTGTTCAAATTTTTACTATAATAACAAAATGCTTTATGGGTAACATGCAACTCCCCAGGCATAATAAATGCATTTCTGGTTCCAAAAAAGGATGAATTACAGCTTTATTAGAAATTTTCAAAAAGTGTAAATAAGGGTATAATAGAAAAAAATTTGTTGTCTTTTCTTGATTTGTGAAAATGGACAAGTAAATAGGGACATCCAAAAAAGGAAATATGGACAAGTAAAAAGGGACGGAGGGAGTAACAAACTATTAATTCAAATTAAATGCAATATTTATAGTTTAATTTAATTGTACCTCATAGCAAACTGTTGTTATTTCACCTCTCTCCTGATGAATCTCGCTCGCCACTCCACTCTCCTCTCTCGTTTTTATCTGCAAGTATATAAAGTGCGTTTGTATTTGTATAAACGAGAAAAATTATATATATACATATATTTTCGTTCCCCTCTCTCCTCACT
Organism: Solanum commersonii; assembly: GCA_029007595.1. Classification (NCBI taxonomy): domain Eukaryota; kingdom Viridiplantae; phylum Streptophyta; class Magnoliopsida; order Solanales; family Solanaceae; genus Solanum; species Solanum commersonii. The sequence goes on from JAJTWQ010000033.1 coordinate 2,741,375, forward strand.
CCCGATCTCACTCTCTCTCTCACTTTATATAAAAATGCAAATGTATAAAATGGGTGAAAATTGTATATATACATATATTTTCCCTCTCCCTTTCACGCCCTCTCCTAGATCTCGCTCGCTCACTCGCCTCTCTCACTTTATATAAAAATGCAAATGATAAAATGGGTTTTATATATACATATATCAAAACACTCGCATTATACAATTGCTTTCTTTTTGTATATGTATACCAAAATATACATATTTATCTTTTGTATATGTATAGCGAAATATACATATTTATGTTTGCTATGGAGCACAATTATACAAACTTTGCTATAACGTACAAATATGAATTTTGTGTTTGCTATATGTGAAAGTTGCTCTAAATTATATATAGTAATAGAGAACATATCATCACTAAATATGTATAGAAAATGTATCATAAGTATAAAAATTATATAATTATTGTATAAAATACATATTTCTACAATATTATTTTGCGTATAATAAATGTCTAATGGTAAATGCACTAATGATACACATATTGTATATCGTTCTTATACACTTGATATCACCAGCAAGAATTATAAAAAAAAAACAAATGAAGACCGCTGAAAAAATTTATTTAATTAGTACCAAACAATTATAGATCCTCTGTTAATTTCATAATGTTTATATGAACTCACATAGTACTCCGTGCCAAGGGCGTAAGCTATGTTATATCATTATTACTTCATCGAAAAATAGTACCTAACATATAAGTAAAATGACATATGGTGTGATTAAATAACATAGTTTGAACGTTTTTGATACAATAAGGTATTGTAATCCTGTGGTTTTAGACACCTTTAAAAAGGATCAACGCTTAGGTGCTCACGTGTGCAAATCTCACCCCTTTGTGACCTTCTTTTTTCCACTTTTTATGGACATTCTTCATGACCTTCGTGAAATTTCTGACTCTGCCACTACTCCGTACATTCACTTAAGCTCGAATCCAAACCTCGTTGTCCCCATAGCTTCGCTGCCACAAACTTCATTGTTGCCAGAACTACAAATAACGGACAAATGTCTAGAGGCATTAAATCGCTCACGATCCAATTCAAATACTTGGTTTAAAATGGTACTAAAAATTGTCTTATTTATTAATATTTATATCCTAAATAAAAGGCATACTATCTTTTTTCCTAAAAATATACAGCCTAGCATTCCACATAATCATATTTTAAATTTATATCTGTATAGTTCAATTTTTGTACAATAACATTTATACAATATTATTTATTGTTATACAATTTTTGTATCATATACAAATAATTTAAGTATATTGTATAATAATATCTACAAGTATATTTATTTTGTATTAAAAAAGGTATAACACGTTAAGACTTTTATGTGATATCCAATTACATTATTATTCAAAATCAGTCCAAAATTCCACCAACCGTCCAATCTCCGACCAACAATCTCCAAACACTATTTTCAGCAAATTAAACAACATCATTTCCAAGTAATTTACAAAAATCATATTCAAAATTCAAATTCGCTTTTTAGACTTGTTAATAACTTTCTAATATGATTCTCCTCAATCAAATTTTCTAAATCCCACTAATTTAGGAATTAATTAATTACAATATTATGAACTTAACTGAATTTAAACTTCAAATACATATATTTAACGTGTTAATATATAAAATCAAAATTAAATATAATTAATTATAAATATTATATTCAAATGAATTAGCCTGTCTCTAATTTAAACTCACTCTAATTGAAATTGGATTATATTCGTATATATACTCCTATTAGTGGATTTGGATCTACTCCCTACTAAAATTCAACACACCACGCACGTGTTTTATATTTTAAAATTAAACATAAATATAACACATATAAATTATAGAGGAATAATATATATATATATATATACAATAACGAATAACTAATTTCATATAATTTATTTATATATTATTATTAATAAATTCATAATTCTAACTAACCTGTGTCGTTGTAACGACGAAATTCAATGCGTGAAATCATGTAAGATTTCATAACGTCGTAGTACTAAAAAGAACAACATTTTATTAATTGATTTATCGTGATCATCATCAAATATATACAGACAAACATATTGCTTGAGATTGAGATTACTCTTATCAATTAGGTCCCCAACAGCTCAAGTACATAACATTTCTTAAAGACTCTTCAGATTGCTTCAATTTCTTGTCTTTCATCATAATCATTTTATTTGAAACAATTATTGTAGATGATTTTCCAGAAAGGCTCTGCCTAGTGAGATAATTAGCCTTGGCATGTTGTTGTAATACTCTCATTGTGTAATTCCATCTTTTAATGCCTCTACTGCTCCAATGCTACTTGCAACTATCCATGCTCTTCTTGATGAACTCATTTTCTTCAAACTTCCTTTTGATTGTAAAGTAATAAAAAAGGAGTGATATTTTTTATTCTTAATTTTGGTTTGTTTGTTTTTGGATGAAGAATGAAGGTGTAGTGACACTTTTTTTTTAATAGGAAATTGGACAGCAATTGGGGGCCAAAAAAAAATAAATACAAAAATAATATTTTTTTTTTAAAAAAAAGAAGGAAAAAAGGCGGTGGAGAGGGATTTGCGGTGTCTCCTGGTTTTGAATGACAAGTGGGGTGTGTACGTTGGATGCACAGAAAAGAAAGGGGGTTCAATTTTATTTCTTACGCTATTAATCTTTTATCCATATCGAACGTCGATTAAATTTGAATTTATCTAACAAAAATTTCATATATTCATATTAAATATTAATTAAATTTAAATTCACATCAAAAAGTTTCATATTTAAGGGTGAAGTGCTTCCAAATTAAGTGACACTATAGTAATTATTTAGTTTTGTATGAATTTAATAAACAGGAAGATCTTTTATTTATGGTTTAAATATAATAAAATATATAATAATGTAATGTTTTTGTGTCATTACAAAATATTTAAACTTTATAAATTTAAAATGTTTGTATAATTATAACAAAGTTATATATAGTTGCTTAGTTTCAGTTTATGCAATTTTAGTTGTTCAGATCAAATTATATAAATTTGATTAATATTAAGTTGATATAATCTAATAATTTTAATAATTAACTATATTGACTCTCAAAAATTAGAAAAAAAAACAAATACAAAAATTGAGACGAATAAGATATATTATCATAAAATCTGTATAGTTTAAAATATTACAATTTACATTTATATATAAAAGATGTTTCTTCGTTTCAATTTGTTTTTACTTTTATTTTAGTATGTATAAAAAATATCTCTCGACCACTCTTTAATTTCTTTGACAATTCTTTAATTATTTTCGTTAATTTCTAGAATTTCATATTAAATTTAAATCAGATAAAAAATATTTTTTTTTAAAAAAGAAGATAAATAAATTAAAATTAAAAAAATGTATGTATTTATCTAGGGAGTATCAATTTCGCTGATCCAATTATCTGTTTGTTTGATATGGACAGGAGTGGGGAGCACCTGGTTTTCCCTAGTCTGTGGGGCTGGACTTGGATCCTAATCTAAACTATATAAAAACCAAAATATCCAATAAATTATAATCACTATTTTTATTCAAATTATCCATAATAATTTGTTTTCCATTCCACTTTTATCCCTTTAGACAAAATCTATTGAAACGGAGTACACCTTCAAAGGATGTGATGCAGTACAATAAAATTTCTCTTCTCTTAAACAAAGGTCTCGAATTCGAGTTCTATTTTATGAAAAGATTCTTGATAGGGTGCGCTTTTCCTCGAATGGGGCTTTACGAGGCACAAATTCAAAATAATTAAACTTTAATTTGGTACCCTATATTAGTGAAAAATCAAAAAATAAAACGTAATACAAACTTTTGTAATGAAAATTAATTCAGCTTTCATTGGCATGCCTTCTAGTAGATCTTATTTGAATAGTACAAAACCTAGTGTTATACTGTCTTTTTTTGGTTTTGTTTGTTTTTGATGTCGGATATATATAATAGAGCCTAATTATATCGGAATCTACATTATATAGAGTTCTATTAGAAGAAAAATACTCTTTATAAAAGGATTTTTCCATACCTAGCTAATGTTATACTATTTGTACTTCATGTCTCTTTTTTTTTTTTTTTTAATTTAAACTCTCTGTATCAGGGTAAATTATAATTTATAGCAAACAAATTTGGAAAGAGGAAGTAATATTCTGACCTCATGAAAAAAATATATGGTATTATCCAGAATATGATGGTCCTTAATCTGATAGTATTTTTTTTAAAACGTAAATTAGACATATATACAAACTTCATAACGAATTACAGATAATTAGCTTTTATAATTAAAAAATTATTCAAAAAGATACTCAAATATCATGATAAAAGTACTACAATATTGGTTTCCTTTTTATTTGTCTAGTATGCTACAATTGTTGTATGTAAGCTAATTCTAAAGGCCCAATTAACCTTTATTCTTTCCTATAACTGTAATTTCCCTGGCTAGCGTAACAATTCACGGAACGCCTGTTACATCCTACTAACACATGTACTCGCTAACTCTGTTCATGATATTCGGAAACTATCGGCTGCACCCAAATTTCTCCTCTCCTCCACCAAGTCATCTTCAAAAAAACTTTGATCTATAGAAGGAAGATTGATACTTTTTGATAGACAATGTGGAGTAGCAAGTATGTTCACTTGACCAAAATGAGAGATTTCTATAACAACTTTGTCATCATCTATAGGAAGTGGTTGCTTCCATGGTTCCCCATCCATTCTCATAAATGTATGCTCACCAGCACCCTTGTGAAACTCAAATCGTATTCTATTCGCCTAAAAAAAAGAGTAGAAATAGAGATAACATTATACATCTATGATCTAACGATCGATTAGTAAGAGCACATAATCAATCAAACATGTTTCTATTGAATTAACAACCTGTGCAAGGCGTGTCCCGTGCCCTCCTGGAGTAAACAAAATAAGTCCATGCCAAGCATCGCGAAAACCAACAACTTCAAGTAGACCATCATCAACATATGGAGGAGTAAGATCTCTCTGTTTAAAGTACAGAAAATGTTTTACATTATTGACACATGACATTCTTAGATTAGATTTGGGCAGAAAGAAAATCGAAACTGACCTCATGCAGCTTCTGCTTGTTAGGTCTTCCCCAAGGATTAAGTCCACCAGAAAAGCTGGGCAAATTAATGCAGACGATAGACCTGATGCTGCATATCCAACCACTGATATGGTTAAGAAAAAGGTGCGAAAGTAATGCAGTAGGTAATAGAGAACAATATTGCTACCTGCTTGGTATGTGTAGGTCTATCCATTCACCTGACCTTTTCATTATTTTGACATTTGCTAGCTGAGCAATGTTTCTGCGCGCAGAAAATTAAAGAGATACAATCAGCAACGTTTAGTTTGAAATGAAATAATAGTTATAAGAGAGGCATTGTTACATTCATCATCATCTTCGCATACTAATGTAACACAGAACAGATATGGACAGACAATCGGCGACAAAGTGTAAAGATACCAAGATCATAAATGTGCTGTTAACTACATGACTATCTAACATCAAAAGCAAATACAAAAGCATGAGAATGGTCCTAAGAAAGGATCATTGTTAGGATGAAACGCTTATCATCATGCCAAAAGCTATAGTTAATAGCAAGGGCACAACTTTATTATTAACCAACCAAGCACTATGTTCGATTATGATTTATGACTACGACCCATGCCACTCCAGCCCCTTCATGGGGTCTTGCCATAGGCAGAATGTTGGCATTAACAATCCTCTTCTCCCAACACCTGCCTCATGCAACATGTTGCTCTTGGAAATTGAATTCGTGACCTTGGCTCTGATACAACTTGTTAGGATCAAGTGCTTACCATTATGCCAAAAGCTATAGCTAATAGCACAGGCACAACTTTATTTCTTAACTAAGAGAACCAAGCAAGTGCCATATTCGATCATGACTCCGACCCAAGCCACTCCATCCCCCCTCATAGGTCTTGCCATGGGCAAAATGTTGGCGCTACCCAACAACCACTATTCACTATGAATAACGAGAGAAAATTCCTGATACTGTAATCAGTATCAGTACAAGGTTTTCATCTAAAGGAGAACCTCATGGAAGTACACTATTGCTAAAATTATTTCCCAAACCATAGTGGCATACGGGCAGGGAGAAAGGTAATGGTATGTGTTCAAACAATGAAGAAAGAAATGATATGACCAGCGATATATACAGGTTAACCTTGACTATAAAACTAACCTTGACGATGGGTGCATGAAAGAAGTGCAAAACCATCCTTGTTTACAGACAAGCTTCGCATAATTCCTCTAAACAAATCGTGAACAAAGAGAAAAGAACATCAGATACTTCATATAAAAGTAATCGAACAAATGAAAAGACAAAAGGACCAACAGTTGAATTAGTACATAAATATAGACAACATGTAGGAAAATATAACATTATAACACCATATTCCAAATGACAATAAGGACCTGATTAACCAACTGGTGTTTGAACTTTTCTGGATGGAGCTTCCTCTCACTGTGAAATGCATGTGAAACTTGAGCATCCATTCCTGCAAGTTAACGGAAAAAAGTGAAAAACTTCAACTCACGAATGAAAATATTAATATTACACCAGATAACGCAAGAATTAAGCTCTTGATCAAATCGGCCACACTAGGAAACATCTCACTACTGAAAAAATTCAAATATGAACTGATTCTATGAAACATAGATCTCTTAAATACAGCTTTTAGTATAGATATACTGTTGGTTTTAGGTTTCACCAACATATACAATGGTGTCATAAAACCAATCTAGTCTGATAATTGTTCGCTAAAAGAGGCTATATGTATACCAACCGAAAATATTTCTTCTGGACTAGAAATGTCAAAATGGAGTACTACAATATTGTAAAGACATGTTAAAGATGTATTTCAATAGACAGATTACAATTCTTACCTATGCTGAAGTAGTTCCAAAATCCTCCCCGAAATACATGATAGCCTTCCTGAAAATAAGCAGAATGCACCTTTAGGTAAAAGCAGATCCCACATTTTAATTTTTAACTTATTCACGAGAAAATCAGGCTTCTCAAGCAAAACTTCAGTAAGGTATACGTTACAAAGTTATTTTGAACCAAACCAATCAAATATTAGATGTATTCCAATCTATAAAAAGAATTAATATCTTAAGCATGAGTACAAAATAGGCAGAGCATATCTAGATACTCTTTGCTGAACTACATTTCTAGCTGCATAATACACTTCATAAGAAAATGGCTTTTCCATAATGAAGAAAAAAATGGACTGCAGAATTTGATACCTTGTTCAAAGTATCAGCTTGAGGCACACCGTGAAAAGCATGCAATGAATGTGGTAGCTCAAGAGGTGCAATAGGATCACAAGAACCTTCTTTAGGATCCCTCATTTTCATAAGAATATGCCAGCTGATGAAACACAATAACCATCATGTCATTTCCGATTTATCAAGGTGATCATCTTTATGAAGAAAAAAAAAAGGTGTGCGTGCATTGTAGAGAAACAAGTTTTTTGAACATTAATCACATATTTTCCTTCAAACAGCTTCTGCATCAGTGTCAGTCAATGTAAACAAGGTAAATTCTTGAAACCAACTGTATTTGAGGAATTATTGGACAATGTATGTACAGAAGATTAGTCGAGACAATGGTGTATTGCAGGCCAAGACGAAGCAAATATTTACAGCAATATATGAGGTACAATAACCTCAGGGCGCGAAACATATCTATGTGTTGACAAGCATACATGCAGAGAATCTTCAAATTCACAACGCAAGTAAAACCAACGTTACCTGTCAACTTTCATTTCTTTTCCATTTTTCACTTGATTCAAGAATGACTTCACGGACTGGCAGTTAATACCAGGATTCTTTTTCCCCTGCAATCATTAGACAAATTCTCAAGGAGATGAAAAATTAATCGATATACTACCTATAAGAGTGCTCTACAAACATAGACAGTAACAAAGCACTCATTAGTTATATGCTAGATCCGCCTCTAAGCACAAGTGCTATTGTTCTGCATTTAGACCATAAACTTTTTGATTTTATACTTTCATAGAGTCTAGAATCACCCGAAAAACAGTATCAAGAGCGAACTATTGCAACATGTTTAATGTCATATATAGCATAAATTGTTCGTTATACGAGATGATAAATGTGATCTTAGTACGTATCTTACCCAACCAAACGCAAAAGGCAGATTGTTTCCTGTTCCTAATGGCACGGTTGCAATAGGAGGTGGATGAGCTAAATTTAGATCTGATACAACACCAAGAATCCAACCTGCTGTTCCATCCCCACCTGCCACCTAGAGGTGAGTAAATATACCTCAGATATATCGCAACGAAAGAAAACATAAGTAATACTTCAACTAATTACTAAACTCACTATGATTCTCAATCTCCTTTCGATCTCATAAGACGAGCTATCTCCATTTTGCTTATGCTTTTCTAAATTGGAGTAGAATTGATGTAGAACTTTGTCAGGAGCCTTTTCTCCCAAATCAAATACCTGAAAACAATCATTTCCACATTGAACACTTTGGAAGATCGCGACATTTTGTACTCCACAAAGAGCTTAATAACCTTTGAATTTTATGTATGTGAAGAAACGAGAAATGTGTGTGCATACCAAGAATAACAACATACTCACTATAGACTATAGTCCCACAAAATGGAGTCTAGAGAGGGCAGAGTGCTTGCACACCTTACCCCTACCTCAAAGGTAGATAGGTTGTTTCTGATAGACCCTCGGCTCAAGGAAAAAAAGTCAAGAGCAATCCAGAAAAAGAAGTAACAAAAGTACAAGAAACAATAGATAGTAACAAAACAATAACTAAAACAAAATAATCAAAGTACAAGAAACAACAGATAGTAACAGAAATCGAAAGACAAACACTTTTAACTTCCTATTAACATTTTAACTTCATATTCAATCAAACAACGTCATACAACATGAGAAATTTACCTGATTTTTGTTAAGAAGAGTAGCATATGTGAAAAGAAGTTGTCCTCCTAGTTGACCACCACTGTTGGAGTTGATAAATACTAATACAGGACAAGAAGCTACTTCATAGCTATTTTGTATTTCCTTTTCTGGTAGAAGTATGTAATCAGGAATGTAATAATCCTTCAAATAGTTTTCAGCTTCACAATCTGTAATAAGTGCTTCATGACTGCAAAAAAAAGGCCATATGGTTTAAAAATTCAAATGTATTGTCATGATGCCCATGAAACAATAACAACTTAATTTGTACTATTAAATCTTGGTAGAGTCGCACTATAAATTTGTGATATAAAACATGATTTTTTCATCTATTTTCCACCGGACCAACTCTATGAAAAATGCATGGTGGGAAACAGATTATCACTGAAATACCGAAAAGCTTTCAAATTTTTCCGTGTAAAAGCACTACTATTTTTCCTTTTTGCAATGATTTCAATCAAAATTTCTATGGAAATAATCGCTCAACATTTTTCAATAGGAAATACCTTCATTATATAAAGAAAGAAAATAAAAATTGATGTCAATATCGATTATATTCCCTCCTTGGAGCACCATCTTCCAACAAATTGTAGGACAAAATAGTCAAATAAGTTTTTTACTATTCATATTCGGTTTGATTTTTGAAATGATTGGTTATTGTAATTATAGCACTTGTTGCAACAAATTTTAAAAATATAGAAAATAAATTGCAGATAAAATATGAAGAAATATAAATTTTTTTCTGATAAAATAATATAGATATTTTGAAGACGTATTTTTCGAACTAGAATAATGTAAACCTCCTTGAGTTTTTTTATATTCATGAAAGAATTGTATGGATGGTCGTCAAGAAGCATTTTGACACATCTTTGATCTGATATTTGTGAACATTTCATAAATTTATGGAATTTTCAAAACTCCTCCTAAATATATATTTATCTTTTATATAGGGCGTAAGTTAGAGTTTAGAATAAAATAGCATCTCTGAACCCTAACTGAAATTGAACTTGTCTTATAGAGTCTCATAAAATTTAGTGTCTACAAGTACTTTTAAAGTAGTATATAAATCCAAACTAACGATAAATTTTTTAAAAATCACTCTTACCATCTGAATTATGACACGTATATTAAAACAGAGATATAAAAGAGCACCTTTTGTGGAAGAAATTGCCAAGTGTTGATAAGTTTGCATTCTTGACCATAGTTGCAATCCTGTAGACAATCTTCTTTAACAATATTATAAAATTTGAATTCAGATAATTTTGAAGAATATAAAAGAAAACGTAGATTCACAATCTATAGTAGTACGGAAGATACTTAACTTGAGTAATAAACCAAATGGGTTAAATCACAAGCAGAGTTTGAGAAGAGTAACTAATTAACCAAAGTTAATATTACTGAAAACTTCCTAAGCTTTTCTTAATTATTAAGAAAAAGTAGAATGATTAGAATTTGTGTCACATTAAATGTGTGTGTATATATATATATAATGACAAGAAAGTTAGGCAGAAAAGTGGATTAGTTGAAGGAGCGTATGCAATATTTATGTCTAACTTGCCATAATATAATTAAACTATAATCAGGTAAACCTTAGTATATTTTTAAAAAAATATTTGACGGAGACTAAAATTAAAACGGCCTACTCTTGACTAATTTAAAGGATTGAAATGGTTAAAAATAAAATTTAATTAATGGATTGTCTTGACAGGTGAAGTAAGCACTCTAACTTTAAAAGTGTATATTTAGATAGATTAATTTCGTCTCAATTGACAATTAGATAATCCAACTCGTCCCCATTAATCATTATGTGTAGTGCACATCAAACGCTGATGTGATACATAAATTTTGGAGGTGTTTAGATGATCATTTTGTTAGTTAAAGTTTTCAACTGGTACAATTGAAACGAGATGAGGTGTCTAAATGTACGTACTCAAAATTAGAATGCTTACTTGCCCGCCGATATCAAGTTACACAATTTATTCGAAGGAAAATATTTTACTTATTAACTCAAAAGCTCTTGAATCTTACCTCAAGTTCTTTCTATTTCTCTCTATTTCTTGTTTTCTTTCTATTGAAAATAACTAGCAACATTCCTATATTTATAATAATAAGAAATCAAATTGAACTAGGACTAGAAAATTTATTCTATATAAACTATAACAAACAAATTCTAACTAGACAGTAATTAAAATAACTATAGAAAATAACAAATCCTAAACAACTTAAGATTTTGCAACTTTAAATTATTATTTCAATATTTAGCAATCTACTTTGATGTTATTTTCTCGATTCGTTAACGTATATACTTGTGGGTTATGACTAGTGCTATTCTTTTGATGAAAAAAAAAAAGATTGTAGACGTGGCAGTCATCTATTTGCTCGTAGTTTCAACAAAAGGCATTCCTCCGGTCAACTTTTTTTGGGCTACAATCACTTAAATATGCACTGATTGTGTGAATATTTTTATTAGGTAATTTCTAATTAATAATTTTCTTAATATCTTTTCTAATTTCAATATTTGGTGAGAAATATTAACAATCCAAATGTGCACCAACACCGTTTAAGGGTGTGGTTTAGCCGCCAATGTAGTAGTAAAAATATTAAGTGATTTCTTCTCATTTATTTGTCTTAGCTTTGGTAAACATGATCATCTAGTATCTATTGACAGTGATTCTCACGTAAGTTGACTCAGAAACCACGATAGTAAAAATCGAAGATGGTGTTTATTGCCTAAATGGTTCCACTTTCTTACACTAGTCTTATTTCAAAGTCCACAATTTGAATCGGCCCAACTCGTGAGATTTCTTTGTCAACCTTGTTAGTTCAGAAACACACGAGTGAAAAAAATAACAATTAAAATTTAAAACAAACAAAATCAGAGAAACAAACACATTAATTAAAAGGGGAAATAAGGCTAAATCCTTTGTGCCATTCCGACCGTCAAATATTTTAATTGTGAATTTGATATGAAATTACTAAGTTTTTAAAAATAGAATTTATATATTTAAAAATTATGTTAAAAGTCTAATAATTTATGGTTTAAAATATTTGAAAGTCATATCAACAAATCATGGTAAAATAAATAAATTATTTGACTCTTGAAATTCAAATTTTACTGCATAAATTGAATAAAAAGAAAATATTGTACTGTGCAAGTTTCAGTTGCCATCTATCTCTAAGTTTCAAAAGTGAATTCAAGAATCAAAGTAATATATACAATAATAGTTATAAGGAAAAGGCATAAGTACCCCCTAGACTATGACTGAAATTCCAGAGATACACTTAAACTTAACTAAGATCTTATTATCCTTGAACTAATTTTTTTCGTATTTTTGTGCACCTTTTGTGCTGTTGTGGCACCTGTTGAAGGAAGCTTGAAAACTGATGGAACATGTCGAAGGAACAGGTCCATTGAAGCAGGCTGACGAGTTAGAGTTAGAGTCATACTAGGACTAGACTACTAAATTCTAAGTTACGTACGACTAAGCTACTAAATATTGTAGGAGTCGACTAGGATAAGGTATTTGACTTGTAATACAATACTACTCATGTAAATAATTGTGTTGTAGTAGGATTTCTAGTGTAACTTGAATATGACTCTTCTCCTATATAAGAAGCTTGTAACTCAACATTATAATCATCAATACAATCCTTGATTTCTCCATACTTACGTGAGATTTCTACATGGTATCAGAGTAATAAAGCTTTTTCGCTTTTTAACGTATTAGATCAAACCAAAACAACCACAAAATCGAACCGCAATGGCCCATTCTACCAACACTCTTTCGACCTCTTCGCTTCATCATCTTATTTCGTCCTGCTCCATTAAACTTAATCCAACGAACCATCTTATATGGAGGACACAAATGTCTCAGTTGATTTAAGTGATAAGATTAACCTACCTTATCACAGAACCATCTAAAGATACATGTTCCACTGAACAGATTACTGAGAAAGTTATAGTAGGCGAGAAGGGTGCAGAAGACAACAACATTGTTGATTACTGAGAGAAGGAGGATGTGTTGGTAAGGAGTTGGATCTCAGGCACCTTGATAGAAGAAATCATGTACTTGATCGTAGGCTGCTCAACTCCTAAGGAGATGTGGAAATGCTTGGAAGAAGCTTATCTTCAAGCAACAAAAGATAAAGAGTTTTAACTTAAACAACAACTACAAACTGTTAAGCTAGGAACCAAAACAATTGACGAATATATTAAGGAATTCAAAGGCATATGTTATGGCCTTTGTCACGACCCGATCCTACACCCTGGACGTGGCCGGCACTCGAAGACCATTGTTGATCCCCAAGCGAACCTTCATCCTAGCTGACTACAAGTGAAAAACTGATTCAAGCATACAAAGCTTAAAAACTGAAATAAAAGTTCATAAAACTTAAATTCAAACTTTAACTCAAATGAAAACTCTGAATAATAAAATATATTCAACTCGCCCCAAAATTAGCAACTTAAGTCTTTGAAATATTTAATAAAATAAATAAATAATACAGACTTCTCAACTATACTGATTATCTATGAAGCCTCTAACTGATAAAGATGGAAGTCGGGACATGACCCACGACATCCTGACTAAACTGAAAGGTAAATGAAATCCTCCAGAAGCAAGGAGGCTTACCATAGCTAACTCGAACTCCCGGTATCAACGAAGCTCTTGTTGATGATCCTAAATACCTGTGTCTGCATCATGAGAAGATGTAGGTCAAATGGCTCAGTACGTGGAATGTACGAGCATGTAAAAGGAATTCTAAAGCATAAACATAAGCTTGAAACTTGATAAAAAGGAAACATATTTACCTCTTCTCAAACTTTCTCAACTCAAGGAATACTCAAAGCTACTCAACTTACTCAACTCAAAAGTACTCAAGGATAAGATACTCAACTTAGAGATTAGATACTCAACTCAAAGATATGATATTCGACTCTGGGTACTCAACTAAATATAAAGCAACAATATTCATGCAATAAATGGAAAGCTTTATAAAACAGTAAAAACAACTTAGTTCTTTAAAGAAAATGCAATAACAAACTCAACTTTACTTATATAATAAAGTAATATAGTTTCTATGGGAGATTCTCTAACCGACAACCACCACTATGAGCCTAAGTGGTGATACAACGTCTTGCCCATGCTGCCAGAACCGTCTTATACTTTACCATCATATAGAACACTTAACTTAGTGGATCCACTAGTCTATGCTAAAATCATCTTAAGGAGTCATCTAAAAAGTATGATCCTTTACTACCCATGATGGCTATATGGTTTATAGAGACTTGAGTTAATATGAACTCGCATCCCCATATAGGTGCTCAACACTACTCCCAAAATATACTTAGCTTATATGTTTGTAAAAACAAAACTCTTTCTTTGAATTGAGATAATAACTCAAAACTTAGCTTACAAGCTCTCTTGGAATCGATGTTCCCTTTTCTTGCTCAAATGTGAAAACATTTATAAACTCTTTGGGAATACTTAGTTCCCTTATAGCTTTTTGAGAAATGGACTCAACTATTTACTTTTTGCTTAGCTTGAAACTTTCAGTCTTAAAACGAAGTTAAAACGTTTATAAAGGACTTTACTCTTACTCTTTACTTAACTTCAAAGCTTAAGTCTTAAAACAAACTTTAAACATTTGTAAAATACTTCTTAAAATATGGTTCATGCTGAATTATGGACATAAACGACTCAATGCAAGGTTTTCAATAACCATAGATAGAACTCAATACTTGGAACTCGAGAACTTCAATAATACTACTCACTTCAAGAATGCTCAACTCAGAGGGTTCATGTGGAATTTATGAGCATGAACTACTCAACTCAAGGGCTCAAAGATACTTCTCGTTTCAAGATTGTTCGACTTATAGGGTTCATGCCGAATTATAGACATGAATAACCCAACTCAAGGACTTCATGGGTAGCATGTAATAGTACCATGATTAGGAATGCAATCTGAAATGGGTTAGAAACTCAATACTTAAGACTTAGGACATGAAAATATTACTCCTCTCATAGATACTCAACTTTTGAAGTTCATGCGAAATTTATGGGCATGAACGACTTGACTCGTAAGTCTACATAACATTATGGAACTCATGTATACAACTCTTATCTTTCTCTTACTTACTTTCTCAAAACCTAGTTTAAATCAACAGTTGATCTCAAAGGGTTCACAATCGAACTCAAAGGCTTTCTTGAACTCTACTCTTAACTCTCTCCTGAATATGAATTATGAATTCAAGAGTTATGGTTCATGATATGAAGTATATAGATGATAGTTTATACTCATGAATACATTCTCCTCACTCTCATGTTCACTTACTTGAGTCTTGGAACAAGTTACTAGAAGTTGTAGAAGACTTCACAAAAGGACTCAAAGAGACTTTCTTAGAATGTTCGAAAGAATTCTCAAAACTTAACTCTCAACTCTACCTTGAATTTGAATTATGAATTCAAGGTTATGATCATGTTAGCAATTATTTTAGGTGTTTAGAAGTAGCTTAGAGTATTTAGAATCGAAAAGGAGTGAAGATGCACTTTGAACGAATTCAAACGGGAAAACCGATGACAAATTGGATGGGGCAGGCGACCCTGGCGCTATGGGTGGCATGGGGCACCAGACCCTAAACTTCAAAGGTGGGTTTGAGGCGCTCTAGCAGGCGCATCGCGCCAGCCCCCAACCCAAAAAATCTGACAAACTTCTTTGCTCGTTTTCTTATCCTATCTCACCTAGAATCAAACAATTTCTTCCCCAATCACTTAGAATCAATTACTTAACCTAAGTACACTATAATCTACTCAATACATCCCTTAAAACACTCACTTTGATCTCAAGAAATCATCCAAAACCCAACACAACAAGATTTAGAATTAACTTCAAGAACACACTTATCAAGAACTCATCATGAATTCAAATCTTTCAACTTCAAGAATGAAATTTGATCTGAAAATAACATGTTTGGCGTGTGGGTGAACAAACCCAACACTATGGAAGCTTACATACCTCTTAGGGATCAAACTCATGGCGAAAATCTGCAACAACTCTCAAGAAAGTCGACGAATGCCTTCATCTTTTCTCTTTTCTCTTTTCTATTCTTCTCTCTTCTTCTTCTTTTCTCTTCTTGAACTCTCAACTAAAACCCTAGGCATAAACTAGGATTATAAAACTGAACCTAATCAGATTATACCCCTTAAATATTACTAAAAACGAATTAAATCTGATTAGGTAAGGAAAGGACCAAAATACCTCTCTAAAACTCGATTTTGTCTCTCCGTAATTGGACAACCTAACTTCAAAACGTCATATCTTACTCATCTGACCTCGAAACTTAGCAAACTCGGCGGCGTTAGAAATATAATTCAAAGGTATTTCCTATGGTATCTTGTATCAGACTTAACTCATCTTGAGCTGGAATTTATGGTTGTTTGAAGTCGACCCAAAACTCATACTTAGCTTAACTTGAAAATTTTTAGATTTTGTTATTTCCAATTTAATTCTTTTTCGAACTCAAGGTGCTATATCTAGTGACCTTAACACTTAAAAGAAATTTTTAATTCCTTGGTAAAATCTCACTCACTACGAAGAACGGTTCGAGTCTTAATTAGAAATTTTTCTGGGGTGTTACAGCCTTGCAGCCAGCCATTCACAAGTATGTAGATGAAGATAGCAAAATGATTAATTTTGCTAGAGGTCTAGGTCTTAAGTACAAGACTTTCAGGACTGTCATGCTAGGTAAGACACCATATCCTACTCTTAATCAATTTGTTAATGCTTTCAGGGGTTTTGATATGAGGAAAGATGAAGAAGAAGTGACTCAACAAAACCATAGCATGACATTCTCTGCCCAAAGAGGCAGGGGAAGAGGAAACTTCTCTCAAAGAAGAGGAAACAATAATTTCATTTCCAGAGGAAAAGGCCTTAAGCCTGATGGACAAGGAACAAGTTCTTATAACAACAGAAACAGACCAGGTCCTCAGAACAGTCCTTCAATTGGAAGTAATAAGAGGAATAATACTGATGCGTGTCAAATTTATGGTAGGAAAAACCATACTGCTCTTAAGTATTTTTACAGGTGGGATTACTCTTACCAAGCCTCAAATGAGCTACCACAAGCATTGACTGCTACTAATCTACAAAACACTACTGATGACACCTTGTATGTCGACTCTGGAGCAAGTAGCCATATGACACATAACTCAGGTATCCTAACTGATCTTAAACACTACAATGGACCAGATAAAATCATTATTGGGAATGGATCAAAGTTAGACATAAAACATGTTGGAAACATATTCGGATCAGGTCTAAAGTTAAAAGAAGTTCTTGTAGTCCCTAAGATTAATAAAAATTTGCTCTCAGTTAGTAAGCTTGCAAAGGATAATTGTTGCACTCTTGAATTTGATGAAACTAATTTTGTTGTAAAGGACAAGAAGACAAGGACATTGCTGACCAAGGGAACTAAAAGGAATGGACTCTATGCTTTGAAAGATAACAATCTTTATGCTTTAACTGTTGCACACGATTGGAACACGTCAGACAACTTGTGGCATACTAGATTAGGACACACCAGTTTGAAGTCTTTAAACGTTTTGAATAGTAATAGTTGCATCAATATTAGTAATTAAAATAAAATGCCTACTGTTTGTTCTAGTTGTCAGTTGGGAAAGAGTTATAAACTTCCATTTGGTTTGAGAAATAAAATTGAGAAAGAACCTTTATTGAAAATCCATTGTGATTTATGGGAACCTGCTCCTGTTGAATCTTCCCAACATATGAAATATTATGTTATTTTTATTGATGATCACACGAGATATATATGAATTTATCCATTGAAAAAGAAATCTAAATTTTTTTAGGTCTTTGTAAAATTCCAGAAAATGGTGAAAAAATAATTTTTGGGTGTAAATGTTTTCCATATATCAGGGTAGCAATAAGTTCAGTCCAAAGACCTACCCTTGTGTGTTCATAGGGTCATCAGCTTACACAAAAGATATAAATGCTATCATCCCTCTACAAAGAGGGTTTACATATCCAAACATGTTGTGTTTGATGAAAACACAACATGATAATTCTGATTCCTTTGTTGAATCTTTCTCTAACCTGCAGGCACATGATAATTTTGATTCAGGGGAAGTACAGGCTGCTAGTCCATACATTAATAGTGATAATGTTGCTACAACTCATATACTCTTTGATGATAAGAGTACTATTGACCTCTCAGGTGCAGGATTAGATACTAAGGAATAGGTTGACGGTGATGATCCATACAGTAATATTGAAACTCCAACTGCAAATTTTGAATCTGCTAGTAGTAGTGAGGAACATGTTGCACTTACAGGTCCAACCAATGAGCATCATCAAACAACCATTCTAGTTGATGTACCAGTTGACCATCAACTTGATAATGCTACATTTCTATCAATAACTTTGGTTGATGTACCAGTTGAGGTACTTTCTGCACCACAAGGGCATCATATAATCACCAAGCACAAAGCGAGAGAACATCACTTGTCACTTGTTGCTCGCAACAGCACAGAAATTATGAGAGAACCAAATAATACTAAGGAAGCACTAAGATCACCTCATTGGCTTGCAATAATGCATGAAGAAATTGATGCGTTACATACTAACAAGACATGGATTTTGGTGCCCAAATCTCTTAGTTTAAACTTGGTTGGCTCAAAATGGGTGTTCAAGACAAAATTAAAAGTTGATGGGACAATAGATAGATACAAGGCTAGACTTATGGCAAGGGGATTCTCGCAACTTGAAGGGATAGATTTTGAAGAAACATTTAGTCATGTGGTTAAAGCCACAACTATTAGGGGGTTCTATCCATTGTTGTCAGTTCAAAGTGGGAAGTTAGACAACTAGATGTCAAAAATGTCTTTCTCCATAGCTTCCTACAAGAGAAGGTGTACATGAGTCAACTTCCTGGTTTTATTGATCCTTAGTATCCTCAGCATGTGTGTCTACTTAAAAAGACATTGTATGGTCTTAAACAAGCACCAAGAGCCTGGTTTGATATGTTTAGCATGCATATCTTACACCTTGGTTTCATTTATAGTAAGGTTGACCCTTCTTTATTTACTTTGCAAACTCACAAAGGCAAAATATTTCTCTTGTTATATGTGGATAATATTATTGTCACAGGAAGTAATCCATCTCATGTCTCAGAGTTGGTTCTACAACTTGGGAAGGAGTTTTCTATGAAAGATATAGGCCCTTTACACTCATTTCTAAGAGTTGAGGTGAAGTATTTCGACGGAGGAATTCACTTAAATCAAAGCAAGTATACAGTTGAGCTGCTGGCCAAGACAAAGATGACTTTGGCAAAGGTTGTAGCCACTCATTTGGCTCAAAAACTTGGTTTACATGAACCAGTGGGAAGTCTTATAGATGCATCCTTGTACAAAATGATAGTTGGGAGTCTTCAATATTTGATCCTCACAAGACCTGATATCACTCATTCTGTGAATTTAGCAAGCCATTTTATGCAAAGCCCAAACATTGAACATCTTCAAAGGGTAAAAAGGATTCTTAGGTACATCAAAGGTACTCTACACTTTGGACTCAGAATTATTTCACAATCACCATGTAGGTTGTATGGCTACTCAGATGTTGATTGGGAAGGTTGTACCATAACTAGGAGATCAACTATAGGCTATAACATCTACCTAGGTGCAAATTGTATTTCTTAGACCTTCACGAAACAGACCACAATAGCCCGATCGAGTGCTGAAGCTGATTATAGAGCATTAGCCTCCACTGCCGCAAAAATGACTTGGATTTTATATCTTCTTCATGACCTTAGAGTGTTCCTTCGATTTGTTCCTATGTTATATTGTGATAATATGAGTGCCTTGTACATGACAGTTAATCCAGTTATGCATGCTAGAACCAAACATGTTGAAATGGACTATTATTTTGTTCGTGAGAAAGTGGCCTAGGGACAACTTCTTACTCAGTTTGTGAAGTCTAAGGATCAGCTTGTTGATATTCAAACCAAAGCCTTAACAAAATAGATTTTCTCTGGTTTTCGCAGCAAGCTAGGAGTTACAGTTCCTCCACTCACTAGTTTGAGGGGAAGTATTAAAGGAAGCTTAGAGATTGATGAAACATGTCGAAGGAATAGGTCCATCGAAACAGGCTGACAAGTTCGAGTTAGAGTTATGTACGACTAAGCTACTGAATATTGTAGGAGTCGACTAGGATAAGGTATTTGACTTGTAATATAATATTACTCATGTAAATAATTGTGTTGTAGTGGGATTTCTACTATAACTAGAATAAGACTCTTGTCCTATATAAGGAGCTTGTAACTCAACATTATAATTATCAATACAATCCTTGATTTTTGCATACTTACATGAGATTTCTATAGCACTTTCAACTACCCAAGTTGGTTGTGTTTGTACACACTCGCCCGTCATGTGTGTAAATATATATATTTTTATTTTTTTTATCTTGTATTTAAATTAAGTTAATACACATTTTTTTACCTTGTATCAAAACTTTATTTTTTACTTACATTCATTGTTTTTTCTATTGAGTTTATTTTCTTTGTCTTTCATTTTGATTTGATTTCAAATGTCTTGTATTTAAAATAAGTTAATTTTGAACGAATATCAAAATAAGTGAAGAAAATCAAATAAAACATTAAAATTAAATGACACTTTTAAATTGTTTTTTTTTGAAAAATACACATAATTTATTAAAAATAATTAAAAGTGAAAAGATACTAAATTAATTAAATAAAGTTTCAAGTGAAAAGAAATTAAAATGAATATTTTACAAGAAAAAAAAAAAATAAAAAAAAATATATATATATATATATAAGTTTTATTATCAATAAATATGTGTACTAACTAATTATAAAGTTACCAATCAAAAAATGGCATGTCTCCAATTTGTGCACTCATCACTTGTCTTCAAGAGAGTGTGCACACTCTCTATGACATGTCAGCGTTTGTGATGTATTTATTCCATTTTAAATTAGTTAAGGGGGTAATAGGACTCTAGTTAAGTTTAAGTGTATCTCTGAAATTTCGATTATAGTCTAGAGTGGTACTTATTTATTATCCCATAATTATATATAGACTTACCAACAAATATTTTTTCTCTTATAGAGAAGAACCTATTTTTCAACATGTTAACTTGATGTCAAAAAATTTGAAGTTGAGGGCATTTCTGACTTTTCAACTATTTTATTCTACGTGTCTTTCATTCCTGACTAAGCACACATAACCCACCACTTTGATATTATCGAGAGCCATTATTTTGCCACATTTATCTACTATACTACTTTCTCTTCTTCATTCTTATTCGCTGTTGTGATGAATTCGATGTTTTTCTCTTGCTCGAAAATAAATTAGGTTATTTTTTCTTCAGTTCGATACTTGATTACTATTTTCTCTGTGCAGTTGAACCTAATTTCTTATCATGTTCTTTTATCTGAATGTGATTTCACTGCTAGAAATTCATTGATAATTCTTAAATTTTTTGATAATTTTCTTCTTTTTGCCTATTTCTAGAGATGACCCAGATGGCAAAGAGGCCAGGAAAAGATTGTCAATTTTATGATAAAGGTGATACCTGGTGGTCTGCACTAATTACTATGCTTCAAGCAATCCAACAAGCTAAAAGTGTTGTTGACATAGTCTCTGAATAAACGTGAAGACTCATTTTGTTGGATCAAAGTGGCGCCAAGTTTTCAAACATATAGCAATTAATCAATTCAATTAATTAGTTAATTGGCCTGATCCGACTCAGATCCACGCGTGACCCATTTTATTTAAATCTTTCCCATTTTATTTGAATTTCCCGCCGTTGAAAGTGACCATTTTGAAAGGGTTGCAACTTTCAGAAACAGTCATGACCGTTTGAAAGGTTGCAAACTTTCATGAATGGTCGTGTGGATTCTGAAAGGATTGCTACCTTTCGGAACCAGTTCCTTTTGCCTATAAATACATTGATTCCTCAGACTTATTCCTTACAATTTTTTTTGATTTCTTCTTCTTCTGCACAAAATTTCTTCGTGTACTTTCTGGCTTTGTTGAGTGGTTTCATATTCCAAATGAAACCTCGGATACTAGAGGGGAATAATTTCCTTAAGGGCCACTGTGCATTCAGTGGGCTTGATCTTTTTTCTGATTCTGTTTTTCCAGATTGTGGTACGTTTTTTACAGATTTTAGTTTTGTCAATTAATTTCTGTTCATCTATTCTTACTGGTTTATTAAACTTTAGTTACTTCGTGTTTCTGCAAAGTTTATTGAAATCACTAATTCTGGTTTTTAAACACAGATTGATAACAATTTTAACAAAAAAATAGGAGAATTTAAATATAAAAACACTCCTATTAATTGTTAAAATTGTTATCAATCTATGTTTAAAAAACCAGAATTACTGATTTCAATAAACTTTGCAGAAATACGAAGTAACTAAAGTTTAATAAACCAGTAAGAATAGATGAACAGAAATTAATTGACAAAACTAAAATCTGCCCCTTAAGGAAATTATTCCCCTCTAGTATCCGAGGTTTCATTTGGAATATGTCCTCCCAGGATAGAATGATCTCAATCACCAGTGTATTGATATCCAAAACTCTGTTGTCAGCGAACCACTCAACAGCAGTAAAGTACACGAAGAAATTTTGTGCAGAAGAAGAAGAAATCAAAAAAAATTTGTAAGGAATAAGTCTGAGGAATCAATGTATTTATAGGCAAAAGGAACTGGTTCCGAAAGGTAGCAATCCTTTCAGAATCCACACGACCATTCATGAAAGTTTGCAACCTTTCAAACGGTCATGACTGTTTCTGAAAGTTGCAACCCTTTCAAAATGGTCACTTTCAACGGCGGGAAATTCAAATAAAATGGGAAAGATTTAAATAAAATGGGTCGCGTGTGGATCCGAGTCGGATCAGGCCAATTAACTAATTAATTGAATTGATTAATTAACTAATTAAAACGTTGGTCATTTAATTTACTTTAATTAATTAAGTAATTAATTAACTAAAATAATTAAAACAAACTTTGTCCAAAAAGTAATCTCTCTCTCGATCATTTTTCCAAATCCAAATCCAAATCCAAAGCCGAAGCCAAAGCCGAGCGACGACGACGAAGCCGCGAGGGGGGTCCCTCTTTCCAACCCTTTTAACAATTAATAGGATTGTTTCTATATTTAAACTCTCCTATTTTTCTTTCTACCACCGATGAGGGACAAATGACTTTTTAATGTCTTTTCAATAAAGCATAAGGGTACTTTTCAAGTTCTCAACTTTCCAAGTTCCTAACTTTTTCAAGTTCCTCTTTCATCTTCTCTCCATTTCCCATTAACCCTTGCTACATACCCAACAATCCCCCACATTAATGGGGAATGTTTATAACATAAGAAATGCACGGATGAGTGTGTACTTTACAAGCAAGAATCAATTGCATCTGGATAAGTAGGTTTCCCCTTGGACTTTTCGTAGTAAACATATGTCGGATATACTCGATCAATCAGTAGATGCGATATCTTTGAACCGTCGAGCTTTGGTGTATACCTAGACAACCATATGTAACACAATTAACCCTTTACCGTTTATGGTTCTTATAGTTATGTTCGTTTCAGCCATGAACACCTCCTAGTTTCATGAGTGTATAAAGAATAGGCTTTTGACATAAAATTTTCTTTGAAGCGGCTTACACTTCACACTCACATAGGTGATTTCTAACCATGTCATCTCGTAGATACACTGTTTGGTCAAATCTGCCAAACTTAGCAAATCATTAAAAACTTTAAGCTTTATTAACTCATTAGCAAGCCTTAAAGTCTTAACTTTGTTCCTAAACATTGTCTTCATCATGAGAATGGATTGAGTTGATTGACAATGTCGAACCCTCAGTCACAACTTTGCTTTTCTCCTTGAATCTAGCTCTTAGGATCTCCAGTCTGCTAGATAGAGTTACCACCTTGCTGACTTGTCCTAAGCCATAAACCCATTCCCTTAGATGATCTTTCAACTGCCTTTCTCACTAGGTCTTTTGTTAGTGGATCTGACACATTATCGCTTGATTTCACATAGTCAATTGTGATAATTCTACTAGAGAGAAGTTGTCTTACGGTATTATGTCTTCGTCGTATATGACGAGACTTCCCATTGTACATAACTCTCCCTGCCCTACCTATTGCTGCTTGACTATCACAATGTATGCAAATAGGTCCCCACAGGTTTAGGCCAGAATGGAATATCCTCTAAGAAATTCTGGAGCCATTCAACTTCTTCACCGGCCTTATCTAAGGCAATGAATTCAGATTCCATTGTGGAGCGAGCGATACATGTCTGTTTGGATGATTTCCAAGAGACTGCTCCTCCACCAAGTGTAAACACATAACCACTTATGGATTTTATTTCATTTGACCCGGTGATCCAATTTGCATCACTATATCCTTCAATCACGGCAGGATATTTATTATAATGCAAAGCATAGTGTTGTGTATGCTTCAAATAACCCAACACACGTTTCATTGCCATCCAGTGAGTTTGATTCGGATTACTAGTGAACCGACTCAGTTTGCTAATATCACATGCTATATTTGGTTATGTACAATTCATAATATACATCAAACTTTCTAACACTCTGGCATATTCCAATTGAGAGTCACTTTCACCTACATTCTTTTGAAATGTAAAGCTTAAATCAATTGGAGTTTTGACAACATTGAAATTCAAGTACTTGAACTTATCCAATACTTTTTCAATTTAATGAGATTGAGATAATGCTCGTCCTTAAGGAGTTTTGAGAATTCTGATCCCTAAGATTAAATCAGCAACTCCTAAGTCCTTCATATCGAACTTGCTGGACAGCATGCGCTTAGTAGCATTTATATTGTCAATGTCTTTACTCATTTTTAACATGTCATCAACATACAAACAAACAATAGCTTCATGATTCAGAACGTTTTTAATGTAAACACATTTATCACATTCGTTAATCTTAAATCCTTTGCCAACATTGTTTGGTCAAATTTAGCATGCCATTGTTTGGGTGCTTGCTTGAGCCCATAAAACGACTTCACAAGTCTGCACACTTTCTCTTCTTTACCAGGAACCACAAACCCTTCAGGTTGTTCCATGTAAATTTCTTCCTCCAACTCTCCATTTAAAAAGGCTGTCTTTACATTCATTTGGTGAATTTTAAGATCATGCACTGTTGCTAGTGCTATTAACATTCTAATTGATGTTATCCTTGTTACTGGAAAGTATGTATCAAAGTAGTCCAAATCTTCCTTTTATCTATTTTCTTTGACTACAAGTCTAGCCTTATATTTGTCAATAGTCCCATTGGCTTTCATTTTCCTTTTAAAGATCCACTTTGATCCTAAAGGTTTATTTCCTGGAGGAAGATCAACCAATTCCCAAGTATGATTACTTAAAATTGATTCGATCTCACTATTGACTGCTTCTTTCCAATAGATTGACTCAGATGACGACATAGCTGTTTTAAATGTTGGAGGCTCATTTTCAAGCAAGAATGCCACAAAATCTGGTCCGAAAGAAGTAGATTTCCGTTGGCGAGTACTACGCCTAGGATCTTCATTAGGTTGTGCATTTTCTTTTGATTCTTCCCGTGGTCGTTTAGATCTTTCACTTGTCGACTCACATTCAGTTTTATATGGATAAATGTGTTCAAAGAACTTAGTGTTATCTGACTCAATTACCATATTCACATGAATTTTAGGATTATCAAATTTGTGAACCAAAAATCGGCAGGCCTTACCGTTCACAGCATATCTAATAAATACACAATCCATTGTTTTGGGGTCCAATTTTCACCCTCTTAGGTAAAGGAACTTCTACCTTGGCAAGACACCCTCACACTTTGAAATATTTCAAGTTGGGTTTCCTTCCTTTCCATAACTCATATGGAATTGATTGTGTTTTGCTACGGGGTACCCTATTGAGTATCTTGTTAGCCGTAAGGATGGCTTCTCCCCATAGATTTATTGGTGAACCAGAACTGATTATTAAGGCATTTATCATTTCCTTTAATGTTCTGTTCTTCCGTTCAGCCAAACCATTTGACTGCGGTGTATAGGGTGCAGTAGTTTGATAAATAATACCATATTCCAAACATATCTCAGCAAAAAGAGATTCGTATTCTCCACCCTTATCACTTCGAATCATTTTTATCTTTAGATTCAATTGATTTTCCACTTCATTTTTGTATTGCTTAAATGCATCAATTGCTTCATCCTTACTATTAAGCAAATATACATAACAAAATCGAGTGCAATCTTCAATAAAAGTTATAAAATACTTTTTCCCACCACGAGATGTTGTCGACTTCATATCGCATATATCGGTGTGAGTTAAGTCTAAAGGTTTTAAATTTCTTTCAACAGACTTATAAGGATGTTTAACAAACTTACTTTCCACACAAATTTCGCATTTCAATTTATCATATTTAAAATCAGGCAATACTTCTAAAGTAACCAATTTCCGCAAGGCTTTGTAATTTACATGTCACAAACGGGCATGCCATAAATCATTTGACTCCAATTAGTAAATAGAAGCAAAATTCTTATTAATACTGTCAACAACCATTACATTCAGTTTGAAGAGGCCCTTAGTGAGGTAGCCTTTTCCTAAAAACATCTCATTCTTATTTATTACAGCTTTGTCACTAACTAGGACACACTTAAACCCGTTTTTAACGAGCAGTGCAACAGAAACTAAATTCTTCCTAATAGTAGGAATGTGCAGAACGTTGTTCAGAGTCAACACCTTGTCGGATGTCATCTTAAACATTACTTTCCCAGTTCCTGCAATCCTTGCTGTTGCTGTGTTTTCCATGAACAAATTTTCATCAACCTCAGCAGGAGTGTATGTTGCAAAGGCTTCTTTCGCAGAGCAAATATGTCGAGTGATACGTGAGTCGAGAAACCACTCCTTGGAATTTCCAATTAAGTTGCACTTTGAGATTATTGCACACAGGTCATCTGCATCTTTCATCTCTTCCACGATGTTTGCTTGGCTTTTGCCGTTGCCTTTGTCTTTGTCTTTGTCCTTTCTTGGAGCACGACAGTCAGAAGACTTGTGACCAGCCTTACCACAATTGTAACAGTTGCCCTTGAACTTTTTCTTGGTCTGTTCTGACTTCTGTCCGTTGGACTTCTTTCTCTTTTTGTCTTTAGTAGGAGCTTCTTCAACAATATTAACTCTAATTAGTATCGAACTCTTACGAGACTTCTTTTCGACGATTTTGTTAGCTTCCTCAATCTCGAGCCGAATCACAAGATCTTCAAGTTTCATTTCCTTATGTTTGTGCTTTAAATAATTCTTAAAGTCATTCCACGACGTAGGTAACTTCTCGATTATTACAGCCACTTGAAACGCTTTATTTACTACCATATCTTCAGCAATCAGATCATGGAAAATAAGTTGAAGTTCCTGCACTTGTGATCCAACAGTTTTACTATCTGACATTTTATAGTCTAAAAACTTTGCGACCACAAACTTTTTCAAGCATGCATCTTCTGTCTTATATTTCTTCTCAAGTGCATCCCACAATTCTTTCGAAGTTGTCATTGCATTATAGACATTATATAAGTCATCCTCTAACGCACTCAAAATGTAACCCTTACATAGGAAGTCTGCCTATTTCCATGCTTCAATAATCATGAATTTTTCTCTGTCTGGCATTTCAGCAGCAAGCACTGGTGTTACTTTATTGGTAAATTTCTGCAGACCAAGAGTGGTAAGGCAGAAAAATACCCATTGCTGCCATCCTTTGAAATTCACACCAGAGAATTTTCTCGGTTTCTCTACTGGTGGTACAGCAGTTCAGGTTGGTGCAGCAACAGCCACCGTAACATTGTCATTAGCCATTTCAGAATCTGTAACAAACAGAAATTGATACAAATGACTCAGTAAGCAATAACTTAAGTTGCAAACTTAACAGGAGTATAAAACCACGAAGGTTTTTCTCTCCACTAGAAATACAGATTAAAAAGTATAAAATAATTTCCTTAAGATTATTATCAATCTGTGTTTAAAAAACCAGAATTACTGATTTCAATAAACTTTGCAGAAACACGAAGTAACCAAAGTTTAATAAACCAATAAGAATAGATAAATAGAAATTAATTGACAAAACTAAAATCTGTAAAAAACGTACCACAATCTGGAAAAACGGAATCAGAAAAAAGATCAAGCCCACTGAATGCACAGTGTCCCCTTAAGGAACGTATTCCCCTCTAGTATCCAAGGTTTGATTTGGAATATGTCCTCCCAGGATAGAATGATCTCAATCACCAGTGTATTGATACCCAAAACTCTGGTGTCAGCGAACCACTCAACAGCAGTAAAGTACACGAAGAAATTTTGTGCAGAAGAAGAAGAAGAAATCAGAAAAATTCGTAAGGAATAAGTCTGAGGAATCAATGTATTTATAGGCAAGAGGAACTGGCTCCGAAAGGTAGCAATCCTTTCAGAATCCACACGACCATTCATGAAAGTTTGCAACCTTTCAAACGGTCATGGCTGTTTCTAAAAGTTGCAAACCTTTTAGAGCAGTCACTTCCAACGGCGGGAAATTCAAATAAAATGGGAAAGATTTAAATAAAATGGGTCGCGCGTGAATCCGAGTCGGGTCGGGCCAATTAACTAATTAATTTAATAGGTTAATTAACTAATTAAAATGTTGGCCATTTAATTTAATTATTTAACTAAAATAATTAAAACAAACTTTGTCCAAAAAATAATCTTTTGATCGATTTTCCAATTCCAATTCCAAAGCCGAAGCTGAGCGAGTGACGACGACGACGGCGCGAGGGGGGTCCATCTTTCCAACCCTTTTAACAATTAATAGGAGTGTTTCTATATTTAAACTCTCCTATTTTTCTTTCCACCACCGATGAGGGACAAATGTCTTTTCAATAAAGCATAAGAGGACTTTTCAAGTTCTCAACTTTTCAAGTTCCCAACTTTTTCAAGTTCCTCTTTCATCTTCCCTCCATTTCCCATTAACTCTTGCTACATACCCAACAATCATCCTGATCAAAGAATTGGTTAGTATTTATCTAGCATCTTTAATTATTGTTCATCCTTATTAATAAAGTTTGGTTTTGAAATATATCAAGAACGCCTTTCCACCTCACAAACTATCAAATTGAGTATGTTATTGTTGTCGTCAAATTATTAGTAATGTTTTGCTCCATTTTTTTAAAAAAATATTTTTGAATTTATGCATATGACGTATCTTTTATTGTGGTCCATAAGATCTGATTGGAGAGCTAAGACATCTATCTCAAGATTTCTTACACAAGACAAGCATAAAGCTTGAGTTTCATAAAAAAAATAATTCTAAGGTTCAAATTTATGTTATTATACTTTTGAGATGCATGATTAGCTTGACTCCAATTAATATGGAATGGTGTTAGAAGGTAAAATACTGCCTCTTGGCAAGACATATTAACACGTAACTTTGTGGTGATTTAATTTGGTTAATCCATGCACAGAGTGAAAGTGGAAGTTGACTTATTAAGTAAATTTTCAAAAAGAAGTAGAGAAGACGGGAGAGGTCAAGGACATAATGAGAAGGATTGTTTTGTGACTCATGACCCACTTGATGTTGTTATGTGTTAATTAGACACTTGTGTAGCTTGCTGGTCTTTTTAATTTGAGTGTTCTATAAAATACAACAATTGAGCACAACTGCATTTATGTGATGATAGGATAAGTTAAATATATATAATTGTTGGCTTCTGATCGTGAAAGATTTTATTATATCCTTGATCATCCACTCATCATGATTGTACATTTATACATTTTGTTATCATTACTATTATTGTATGTCATTACTTATTTTTTTCAACATGTATCTCAAGGTATCCAGTATAGTGTTATTAGAGGATTTGCTATGTCTGCTGCTCTTGCCATGAGGACAAACATCGAACATATACCTGCAAAGACATTATGAGAATGGAGATATTTTAAATATCATATAAGTTGCTAGCAACGATTTATTACTTATGCTATTGGGAAGTTGTATTTAAATTTAAAAAAATTAATATAGTGCTATACCATTTTTGATCAAATAGAGATTCAATTTGGGACAACTAATTCCTCCCTTTTTAATATTATTGTGCGAATATTATACCATTACAGAAATCCAAACATGTCATATATTATTGTCTGATGATACGTTAAGGTTGTATTCTCATATGAGTATCTGAATAGCTTAATAATTCCTTCGAGTAATCATTTGTGATGAATAATATTTTGTTGGGCTTGTGCTAACACGGGTCATGTTCTTCTAGTATATATATATACTAGGGTGGGGAGGCCCGTGGCAAGCACGGGCCCAATAGTCAAAATATTATGCTTGTAAAAATATTGTAATATTAATGAATCAAGGGTCAGGGCATTTGTAGAAGATAGATAATAGCATATATTATATTATGTACTATTAGAAATATTCAGAATATGTACAATAGACATCAGTATGATGTTGAGTTGAACGATTCGCACATACTAACTAATGGAATATAACCAAAATAATATAGTACATGTTGCAGTATCATATTTAGAGGACACTGCAGTTTGCTTGTCCATAGCTAACCTTGTTCATGCAATGAACCAGAGCATAGGGAGAGTCATTCATTATATTGTCCCTATCATAAGCAAAAGTGACAAAATGGTGTGAGGGAGTTCCTGCAATTACACAGTTTAAAGTATGTTAGAAAGTGCAAATATAGCAACAGATAGCAAAGTCATTTTAATATAGGGATCAAATAGAAAGAAATTGATGGAATCATCATAAAAGTGATAGATTTGCTGTTGAATCTGTGTGTGATTGGCGTAATAGTCTATGGTGAATGAGGTTAGCTAGTAGACAGAAACGTCGTTCCTATTCTTCCTATTGATAACTCTGTATTATAGTGTATGACATCATAATAAAGTGTACGTAGTTGAGCCAGAGAGAAGCTTTGATCTCATTCTCTCTGCTAGAATCACCATTTCTTGAGCTTTATTCTGAATATGAGAATTATATCAACTGATAGTAGAGACAGATGCAGATAGCAAACTTAAGTTATCAACCAAACAGACCGATCTGCATACATAAGACTTGCAAGAACTCCTACAATTTTCACTTAGCCAAAACAAAATAAATATAGTATTAAAATCGATAAGCCGACTGTTAAGTAAGAATTATAGTATTCAGTTATATATGTAACCCTAATATCTGAGTGTTACTATAAGAACTTAGTGCATTTAATCATTAGACTGGCAAGTTCTCTCAAACTTTCTTCCTCTTTGATTTTGTCATCAACGTCAATTGCTTAACATGAAGTACACTCTGACATGAATTCAAGAACATCCACTGTATCCTAATCTTTCTTTCTTTGCTTATGGATAAATTCTACTGTATATGTTCCCACTTCCAAAGAAATCTTAGTCACTACATTGCTATAACTGAAAACCAAATTTTACACAGACGAACTCTTGCACACTTCATTTCAGAAACTAAATTGCATATGTATGCAGTGCAAGTTATCCAGAAAAACATGTAAATAGGCTTATAGTGGAGTGTGAAATGATAAACATTAATGAAAGAGCAAAAGGAGGCTATAGTTTTATGCTATCACAAACACACAGCAGACATAAGGATTTCTTTGACTGTGGTTTATATGAATGTCAGCAACATTGTTTATAATAAAATGTGAAAAGTGTAATTATCTTTTTTAGTGTTGAAAGGCAGTTTGATTGGATGTGAGTTGAGGGAGTAGAAGCAAGTATTAAGATTATGAGTTTGGGGCAATATTTTTTACCAGCAATTCCATTAAATGTACAGAGAACGTGTGGCTGTAAATCAATTCCATCGCTAGAGCAATTTATAAACTTAAAATCTTGAATCATTCTTTGTCATATCTATTTAAAACTAACTGAAAATAGGAGAGGGGAAATAAAATACACGTGATAGTACTGGCGAAAGCATTTTCTTTCCATTCTTAAGATGGAAAGTTTTAACCAAACCTATACTAATTGTAATCAGAAAAAGAATACACATATTAGTGTAAAGGTTGCCTCTTTAAGCGAAAACTTTTTACACGTTGTAGCTCCTATCAGATAGAATTTAACGAATGGTGTCTAATGATGTACTCTTAATTTTTGTCACGTTAATTTTCATCAGCCCTCTTGCAAGCAATTGAAAAAGTTTTTCATGTGCACCGAACTATTTAAATTTAGAACAAAGTACTTTCATGTAGGCTTTCAAACAGAAGCTTAATTAAGTCATTTTTGGCAAACTGAAATGTAGGGCATAAGAATGTGAAAAAGGTAAGCAAAACTACATTTTCTATTTTAACTTTATTGTTACGGATGGATAGAAACTTTTAGAAGAAGAAATGATCAAAAAATGCAAATCATGAGAGAGGTTATACTAATAGCTATAAAGAATTCCTACATTGATTCATAAAATTAGCTGTTCAAATGTAAGTTAAAAAACATTGTTACCTGAACTGCATTTGCTTTTTCTGTGTTTTTGGAAAATTTGAACAATCAGAAACAGCAGATTTATTAATTTCCTGTAAACAAACAAAACAGCCAATAAATTAAGAAGTTTCATAGTAGTTTCTGTACAATTTGAAGAGCTTTATTAGATAAGACCATAAAGAATTGCGTGGAATGAAATAAAATGAGCAAAGAAAAAAGATGAAGGAGAAAAAGCAAAAAAACATCCTTACGTGCAATCTTGTAGTATGCAACCAGTTCCCCTGGTCTTTCAGTATGCACAGGTTCAAAATCCAAATGCTGTCGATAAAAAATCAAAACGGTCTTTATTAAGAACAGACAATAAAAATCTGCCAAGAAGAGTTTGATACAAAGATCAAACAGAAGCAATTGTTGCAACTACACTTAACAATGTGAGGCCAGAACTGTTATCAGCTAATCAGCAAAAGATAAAAGATACAGACTAAAGTAACTACAGCTACCTAAAGCTAACCGATAAAATAAAGCAGCTAGATTCATCTCCCAAGCAAGGCAAAGCTTTTATCAGAACAAAATTTAGCCAATTGATATGTTATAAAACTATGAGCCTTATAGAGCAGTAGATGAATTTATATACAAAACAGAAGTATGGCTACTCAAACAAAGAGAGAGAAGGAAATCTTATATATATATATATATATATATATATATATATACACACACACATATACATCTTGAAAACATAAATCAAACACTACATATGCCTCTTCCACTTGTGTAGTCTTACAGGGGGGAGGGAAAATTGTGTCACAGAGAATGAATGAAGTATTAAAAGAGTATATTACTTCCTCCGTCTCATTTTATGTGAGGTAGTTTGATTCGCCACGGAGTTTAAGAAAGAAATAAAGACTTTTAAAACTTGTGGTCCAAAATGAATTATATAAATTTGTATGACTGTAAATTATTTCATTAAGGGTAAAATAACTATTTTATAGTCAATCAAAACTGAAATGCGTTTTTCCCTTCTGTACTGGAGCTAACTGGTCAGACCTTTTGTAATTTGGCATCTTTCTGATGCACTATCAATGATAATCTCTTTAACTTTATCAAACACTGTAACGAATCAATTTTTCAACTTTTCCCTTTTTCATTGATACGCAGAATCCAGAACAAAAAGTGGAGAAGTTAAAATTCATTTGTATTCTCACACTATCAATCTTATCCAATATCCTTAAGTGAACGGAGAATCTTTAGACAACCACAATAAATAGGTGACAGCTTTGTAGACAAAGAAAGAGTTCGCAGCCCAGTGCTTCATCCTGACACTTATATTAGCATGAGTAAAATGATTGAAGCTCAAGTTGATGGTTAAAGGATATGGGTGATCTAGGAGAAAGACGATGCCAGAGGAATTCAGGAACCAGTCACAGAAAGAGAGGCATGTGGCAGACAAATCCAGGAACCAGTCATGGAAAAGGAATAAAGAAAAAACTGCAGAAATACACCAAAAATAAAGTACGCAACATCAAATCCCTGCTGCTGTTTTAGGCATTTCCAAGGAATCAAACAAAATGGAAGTATAATCATTCAACAGAACAGAAACAAGAAACCATCTGCTCTAAACAACGTGTTTATGTTTGTTGATTGAATTGAGCAATAAACATTTCAAGTGAAACAGGAAAAAAGTTCAAAAGAAAACTCATAACCACCATTCCCAAAGGAGGAAGAAGGATAGTTAAATATTGGGAAGAAAGCTGACATTACGTACAGCTGGGACAAACAGAGCTCCAAAACTTGCTGTATTCATTTGCAGAGGAAGGCAGAAAAAGTGGACACTCAAGTTACAACCAATTTTCAAATTAAACTGTGCGTTCCTTTTAAGTGTGTGTTTTGATTTGCAGATGCATATATACACACAAAAGTATTTGACTACTATAAGTGTTTCATGTACAAATTTGTTTATCAAAGCTCCCAAAATGAAGCTACATCAGCAGAGTTGAAGTGATTTGAAGGCTCCATTTTGTAGTGATGTTACAATTGGGTTTTCTGGTTTTTTAACTATCATCTATTATCGGCTAATGTTAGAGTCAAATTATTGTAGCTTGTTTAAGTGTACATCTTACAATGCGGTCAACATCCAGATTTGTGCGGCATTCGGTAAAATGATTCTATTCCCAAATGGAACCGAACAAAGAGGCATGAATATAAGGCATTATATTTTGGGTCCTACATGTAAGAATAAGCAAAACTATTACCAAAGAAATCTGCGTAGCTGCACTGCTTCTTTTTGTTATTTAGTTTATTCGCTGTTATGTAAGCATAATATGTAAATGGATTTTATATTTTAAGGATATTTAATTGTGAAAAAAGAAATGATAAGCTAATGAAACAAAGTAAGGATAAGCTTAGAAGCAATTATTTCCCTACAATGCTAGGCCTAGCAGTTAATGAGTTTGAATAGTCAGAAAGAATTTGGACTATCCTGGAAAACAGAAAGTTGGACAAACTTTAAACGATAATTAAAACACTTGAATGAAAAGTGATGTGCAAAGAGTCAAAATTAAATCAATAAGAGAAGTAGTAAATTAGCAGTAGAAATAAAGTACTATAAATTGGTCCTACTACCATTATGAGAGACTTTCCTACTGGATTGAATAGTACAAATGGGTGAGATAACAATTCTGACTGTATTTTAAAATTTTTTGTTACAAGCGAAGTAAAATATCAGACAATAGCTCCTGGGTGTATCAAATTGTATAGATCATAGGAGAAGACATATAAGGTACCTGTGATCACGTGTGGGCTTTCTGTGAATGTTGTGGACTGGCTAGCCTGTATATACGGTTTGCGTGGGCAGTTGAAGCAATCCCTCTAAGGTGGTGATAATGAAGAGGCTCCTACAGACCCTGCAGGCTGTTATTTTCCATCTATGTATTATAAGAGAAATACTAATGCTTTTATGTTCTAGTGGATACCGCTGGACAAATCATACTTAATGTTTGAGAGCCAAGAGTCCGAATAGACCAATAAGAGTGACAGCAAAGAAGAAAACAGAGAGAACCAAAGGGTTGTTTATTGATTGCAATTACAGTAAGAATCGAAAGGTAAGTACTCACATGTAACTGAAACTGAGAAACTAAGAAGCAGAAAAGAAGAACTGGATTTGAGCAATGATGAAAGCTATAAAATCAAAGCACAGGCAGAACTTTATTTCGTAAAATTCTAAGCCATCTATATTAGTTTGAAGCAATTAGAATAATCTTACATCTAATATCTCGACTCCAAAATATGGAGTTTGCCCTATGATGTCCACGAGATTAAAACTTGTCAGCAGCTTACATAAAATTAATATAATATAGAACTGTGAAGATGCAGGGCGATTGTTTAGGAAGAGAATGACTGTCTAGTTCCTAGAAGATGCATACCAAAGGAAGTCTTGAAACTTCACATCTCTGCCAAAAAAGCAACAACTACGCATTCCCAAGTTATCCAGTTCACTCTAATTTGGACCAGTAAGTGAAATTAAATGATAAAGCTTTTTGAAGGCAGAGAAGAGCATCAAAAAAGCTATAAGTAAATTGATGCAATGGGAAATTTTCCATGAAAATGAAGCTGAAATAGCTCTACCAATATATCCACTCTTCATATTATACATCGACTCTTTACAACAATTAGTGAAGAAAAGAATACAATGAGTAAGATATTAATCTATGAAAAACTACAAAGATCCAAGCAAAAACTTGATTGAGTGTGCCTGATTGACGATTGAAGAAAAGCATAAATCGACACTGTCTACTGTCAACAACAACTTTGTTTTATGGTCCTGGAGATACAAGATAGCATCATACATGTATCTTGGACATTTGAAATAGCTGAAGCCAACGGAGAAAGGAAAGAAGAGAAACAAACAGCCTCTAAAAATTACAGATTTCAGGGGAGAAGCAACATGGAAGAAGTCTTTTAGCTCGTTCTGTGTGCATATTATGAACTTCAAAAGAAATTGAGTGCTACATTATTCCATCACTAAAATGAGTAACAGAGAAGATCATTCACTGCCTCAAATCTAGTAATCGACAGCGAAAAAAAAACAAAAAACATACTGTACAGCTACATATATAGAAGTAATAGACACCGAAAATTGTGAAGAAGAAAATAACAACAGCTATATGCATGTGTATTATGAACTTCATAAGAAACTGAGTGCTACATTACTCCATCACCAAAACAAGTAACAAAGAAGATCAATCACAGCCTCAAATCTAGTAATGTACAGAGAAAATAAAAACAAAAAACATAATGTACAGCAACATATATAGTACTAATATACACCGAAAATTCAAAGAAAAAATTATCAATAGCTTTATGAGTGCATATTATGAAAATTGAGTACTACATTATTCCATCACCTGAAATAACAACCTACTAAGAGCAGAACTTCGGTATAATTAAACACAGTTGAAGTATTACTTTTTTGCGAGATTCATACGTGAACATTCGTTTGTTCTTCTTTTCTTTTCCTACTTGAATTATCACTATGTACATATCATTCGTCAAAGCATTTTCGTGATTTTCACCCGTGAACAATTTGTTCTCCCTCTATCCTCCTCCCTAAACTATCAACATCTACATATTTTGTAATCTATAATCTGAGGAGGCAGAGGCAACATTATTGGCATAATATACTTGTTCTCTATTCTCTACGCGAACTCTAAGTTGTGTTCCAATACTACGTTTGCAACTTTTATCCAATCGAGAAACAAGTTCTAAGACAAATACAACAGCAAAATCAGTCACTGTCCATTATCAATACAGAAAGTGGAGAACAGAAAATTCTTTCAACATTAATTTGAAGGTTCTGAAAGAATGTGGAACTATACCTGAAGGGTTGGAAATTGGAGAACGCGAAATCAATCCTTTTGTATAATTTGAGTTTATGATACCCAACCTAAGAATCGAAAGAAAACGTAAGAATCGAAAGGTAAGTACTGACATGTAACTGAAACTGAGAAAGCAAGAAGCAGAAAAGAAGAACTGGATTTGAGCAATGATGAAAGCTATAAAATCAAAGCACAGGCAGAACTTTATTTCGTAAAATTGTAAGCCATCTATATTAGTTTGAACTATGTAACTATTGATTTTATGTATTTCAGAACATTTATAACCTAAAAGTCTTTTTTGCATATTTCAATTTTCATCTCAAAGGAGCTAAATTCGACAAAACTCTGCATACCACACACATAAATATAAATATATAGAATGTACGTAAAAGGAGAAATGATACTCGAATTTTACTGAACATTTATTTTAATTTAGCGGTCAAGTATGTTTATTGAATTTACATCGTCAGAGTTCCACTGCAAGCTTTGAGGATGATGTCAATGCTCATAAAGAACTTAAAAAAATATGGAGAGGGCACAAAATGAAATCAATGAAAGGTTTTTATACTGCACATTGTATTAGACATTCACAATGCATAAGTAGTTGAGGACTGCAGAAATATTCCATCCAAATAGTCTAACATATTCATGGAATCAATTGAAGCAGCTAACATGAGAAGAACAATGTAGAGCAGGTAATACATTCCCATCCTGTTAAGCATAGTGAATATTGACACACAGTAAGTAGAAAAGATCTAACAATTTCATCTTCTATAATAGATTTTTGCAACAAACAATCTATCTGCTTGTCCCAAATATTTGTGAATCATTTTTTTTTCACATGCATCTCTCTGTCAACTTTATCTGTAAATATGCAGGTCGAATTTATCAAGACAAATGTACCTTAATTAACAGAGACTTTAACAATTATCACCAGTGTGAACTACATATTGACAAATTTAATGTTAAATTGTTATCACCAAGTAAATTGAAGACTCTATCCCCATCAATGAGGTGAGTTGAACAACACTCATCCTTGTTATCTGAACGCATTAGAGTATAAAGTTTACAAAAACCCAACTTCTGTACATGAACAGAACAACCTTGAACAGAGCATCATAATACTTCGTAACAAAATGGAAAAATGGAGAAGCTTCAGAGCATCATAATACTTCGTAACAAAATGGAAAAATGGAGAAGCTTCGGTTGATTCAGAAAAGCTGAAAGTCCCATGGTTAAGCTATTAAGTGGTTAAGTAAAATCTACTCTTATTTATCAGTTCAACCCAACCTTCCCTCTTGGGGGCAGCCTACATTTTCTCACAACAGACAAAAAGTATGTTTAACAACTGCATTCAGCACATTCACAGTGTGCAGTAATCTGATTCCAACCCAAAAAAACACTTCCAAGATTCAAATCCTTTCTAAACTACTTTATCTACAACAACCAAACTATTCCAACTTGAAAACATGCATGAGCTGCAAAACCCCAATTACATCTACTAAATCAAAGGTAACTCAAATTCAGTCCATGTCTAAGCCTAACCGAAGAAAAAAATAGTCAATCAAATGCAATCGTCAAGAACCGATAAATGAAGATCAAGATTTAAATAACTGAAACACCCAATAAACAAAAACCAATCTTCCTAAAGGAAAGAAAAACAAAGTTTCTAATAAACCCAAGAAAAGGGGGCTAAATCATGAAACCCCATTAATTAATAACAAAATCAGTAAATGAATCATTAAATTTTAGGGGTTTTGAAGAAGGGTTAGTGATATAAACCTTGAAGAATGAAGAATGGATCCGAAGAGAAGAAAGTAAATGGTCTACAGAACAGAAATTAGGAATGGGAGAAAGGGCAAAACAGAAGAAAAATTAGGAATGGGAGAAAGAGCAAATGATGAAGCAAACATGTAAATTTCGCTTAAACCATGAAGAAGTACCTGGGCAGGTTGTTCGAAACAAACATAAATCTTCAGGAAAGGTTGAGAGAGAGATTTGAACTCTGTAGACAAACAGAAAACACTAAGCAGCAGATGGATTCGCCATTGAAGAAGTGAGAAGTAGAATACAGCGACTTTAGCAAGGAGGACAGAAACTTAAAGCATGAAGAAGTACCTGCGCAGCTCGTCCGAAACAAACAGAGATCTTGAGCAAAGCTTCAGAGAGAGATTTAAAGTGTG
Source organism: Solanum commersonii (assembly GCA_029007595.1). Lineage (NCBI taxonomy): Eukaryota > Viridiplantae > Streptophyta > Magnoliopsida > Solanales > Solanaceae > Solanum > Solanum commersonii. The sequence goes on from JAJTWQ010000033.1 coordinate 2,780,958, forward strand.
TAGACAAAGAGGAAAAACTAAGCAGCAGATGGATTCGCCATTGAAGAGGTGAGAAGTAGAAGGAAGAGTTGAGACACCGACTTTAGCAAGGAGGAGAGAAATTAGGGTTAGAAATTTGTCAGATATAGCAAGAAACTTCTAGAGAAAGTGTGTTTATTGATGTACAATTAATACTACCATTAGTACAATGTAAAGATGCAGTGTTGGTCCTTTGTAAAATGTACAATAAGTACTGCCTTTAGTACAATCAAAACATGCAGTGTTGGTCCTTTTTAAGTCTCATTTCTACATAAGGGTAATATATATATATACACACAAAAATTGAATAATAGATATCGAGTTCACAATTAACCATCTCTCAAAACTTGTCCTCATTTTTCATTTTGGCACTCCGACTTAGCCTTGTTCAATTTTAATCCTTAAATCCATTTTTTATGTAGCATTTAAACACGAAATACTAATTTTTATGATTTCTTTATTTTTATTTATGTTCTTCAATTGCAGTTTCTTATTTTAAAAATTGATTTGTGTATGTTAATTTTCATTAAAAAATTAAAAATTAGCGAATGTAATTTTTTTTGAAATAATAACATTATTTTTTGAGATTTTCTCTGTATTTTTACATGAAAATAAATCGACGAAAGTTCTTTGATTTTCTTTCTTAAACATTCAATTAAATTAAATAGCACTTCATATTTTATTTTTTCTAATCATCTAGGCTATTTGAATCTAACACAAATACTCACTTTTAGTTTTTAATATAACTCAATACGAATAAAAAAACTCATCTTCAATACGAGTAAAAAAAGAGACTCTTGTTCATTCCTAATTATAACATTAAAAAAATATTAAAATTCAACTGACTTTATCGAAATGTCAATGATTTATTATGAAAGAAAACAAATACAATATCATGTGTTATTTTTCACACAAAAATATAGAAAAACTATCAAAAAGAAATTATTATTTTCTTAGAAAGAATCAATGTTTATTTGTTAATTTTTAATTTCTTTTACTAAAATTAACTGACACATGTCAATTTTTAAAATAAGAAATTGTAATTAAAGAGCATATATAAAATTAAAGAAATCATAAAAATAATATTTTCATATTAAAATGATACATAAAAATAGAATTTAACTGTTAAAATGAAAGAAGACTAATATAGAGTGCCAAATTTTTTCACTGCCTTTTTTCTATAGTCCATGTTCTTTCCATTTCTTAGTGTCACGATCAGAGCCTATACCTCGGAAGCGACACGGTGTACAAGACTCCAAAAAGTCTCATACAAGCCTCATAGCATTCATAACATTCGATATAAGGAAAATGGTACGGAATTAAAACTTTTCTTTAAATTCAACTTTATTTAAAACAACGGAAGTCTACTAGTCTCACATGGCCATCTAAAAACAATATCCGAAACAAAAGTAGGGACACGGCCCTTTACAATCGAAAGTCTAACAAATGTCTAATACATGAAAGAAATGAAACATCAAAGTACTTGTCCTCGAATCCATAAGGACATACCAATAGTCTTAGAAGAACTCAATTCAAGCTTCAACTAGAGAGAATCAACTCAAACGTCGGAACCTACACTTGTAGTAAAATAGAAGAAATATGGATTAGCACAATTAAGTACTAAGTATGATAGCCATGCAAAAATCAGAAAAGTTCATGAACATAAGTAAAAGAGGCATAATATACCAACATACAACTAATAACAACATTTGCATGTTACCACTAATATGACAAGAGATTTATATATCTTAAAGGACTCCAGTTAGTTGTCTGTTATATCATTGTAACATTGTTTGGACATTTTTTTAATTATTCAAATTTTCTAGTATCAAAATAAGTGTGTGGGGAGTTTTTAGTTTTATATTACTTTTTTTTATTGATTTGTTTTGTTTTGAGGTTTAGATTTATTAACTTTACATTGCAATATTGTTATTTTTAAAACAAAGGATTAATTTTAGTTAATAAGATGTTAGCCATATGTTTGTAATATTTTACCTTGGATGTTAATAATTATAAAAACTTTATTTAATAATACGAAGGTTTGAATTGTTGAATTTGAAGTTCTAAAATATTTTTCATAAAATGTAGATAGTTTTATATACATTGTAATTTTCAATATTGTTTAATGTGAAATTTTAGGAAAAATATATATCACATATTTGACTAATTACGTAATTTTTTCAGAAAAAAAAAAAGACAATAGAACTTCTCGTCTCATCTATACTTTATATAGGAAAGTGAAAATAGTAAGTTCTCAATCTATTTTAAAGAATTAAATATTAATTCATGTATAATTTTTAAAAAAATAATATTATTCCCTTATTAAGATAGCTAAAGCAATTCAATATTTTTTCAGGAACTTAAAACTTTTTTTTATATATATTTATTTTGTAACTCAAATATATTACTTAGTAATATTTACGTAATTTTTTTTAAATTTGTGTACTCAATGATATGAGCTACACAAGTAATAATTTATTTATTTTATTCTTTCAATATTGTTAATAATAATAATAATAATAATAATAATAATAATAATAATAATAAAAAATAAAAAAAAATAAAAATTGTAGTCATTATTAAGCCACCTTTGAGCAACCTATGTAGCGAGTCACCAACGGTAAGGTGTCACAACCCGAGTCTATACCCTGGACGTGGCCGGCACCCAAGAACCATTGCTGGTCCCTAAGCGAACCCTCATCCTGGCTGACTACAAGCGGAAGACTAACTTAAGCATGCAAAAGCTTAAAATTGAAATAAAATTTCATAAAACTTAAATAGAAAGCTTTAACTCAAAAGAAAACTCCGAATAAAATAAATTATTCAAATCGCCATAAAATAGGCAACTTAAGTCTTTAAAACATTTAATAAAATAAATAAATAATACAGACTTCTCAACTATACTGACTATCTATGAAGCTTCTACTGATAAAGATGGAAGTCGGGACAAGACCCACGACATCTTGACTAAACTGAAAAGTAAATGAAATCCTCCGGAAACAAGGAGGCTCACCATAGCTAACTCGAACTCCCGGATGTATCAACGAAGCTCCTATTGACGATCCTGATCAATACCTGTGTCTGCATCATGAGAAGATGCAGGACAAATGGCTCGGTACGTGGAATGTACGAGCATGTAAGGGGAATTCTAAAGCATAAACATAAGCTTGAAACTTGATAAAAAGGAAACATACTTAACTCTTTTCAATCTTACTCAACTCAAGGAATACTCCAAACCACTCAAACTTACTTAACTCAGAAGTACTCAAGGATAAGATACTCAACTCAAAGATATGTTATTCGACTCTGGGTACTCAACTCTGTATACTCAACTCAATTTAACTGAACTCATTTCAATATAAAGCAATTTAAAATAAGTGCAATATAAAGAAACAAATTGTTTAAAAACATGTTGAAAACTCTGTGTGTATGTAAGGATACAACATAACTCTGAAATGTATGTAAAAATACAATAAGCTGATGTATATAAAAATACAATAACTTATGTGAGAGTTTCTCTAACCAACAACCATCACGTAAGAGCTATTGTGATGATATAGCGATTTCTCTCATGCTGCCAGAGCATCCTATACCCGGCCAAAGGTATAGAACCTGAACTGCCTAATGGATCCACTAGTCTATTTCAAAAAGGGTTCATCTAAAAAGTATGACCCTTTTCAACATATGGTGGCTACATGGTTTATGGAGGCTGTGAGTTGTCTGAACTCTCCCCCATATTGGTGCTCAATACTACTCCCAAAAATATACTAGATCTTATGTTTTAAAAACATACCTCTTTCTGCTGATTTGAGATAATTGCTCAAAAATTTAGCTCAAAGGCTATCTTGGAAATCTCAGTTTCCCTGCGTGCTTCATTTAGAAAGCTATTACTTTTTTTTGAAAACTAGCCCGAAGGCCCTTTGGAAATCTCAGTTTCCGTTCTTATTTAAATGTGAAAATATTTATAAACTCTTTGGGAATACTTAGTCCCCATATACTTTTGAAGAAAAGGACTTCAAACTTTACTCTTTACTCTTTACTGAACTCAAAACTTAAGTCTTAAAACAAAGTTAAAACGTTTGTAAAAGACTTCTTAAAATATGGTTCATGCTGAATTATGGACGTGAACGACTCAATGCAAGGTTTTTAATAACCATAGATAGAACTCAATACTTGGAACTTAAGAACTTCAACAATACTACTCACTTCAAGAATGCTCAACTCAGAGGGTTCATACGAAATTTATAAGCATGAACTACTCAACTCAAGGACTCGAATATACTTCTCGTTTCAAGACTGCTCGACTCATAGGGTTCATGAGGAATTATTGACATGAATAACCCAACTCAAGGACTTCATGGGTAGCATGTAATAGTCCCATGATTAGGAATATAATCTCAAAGGGTATTATGAACTCAATACTCAAGACTTAGAACTTGAAGATACTACTCATCTCAATGATACTCAATTTATGGAGTTCATGCGGAATTATGGGCATGAACGACTCGACTCAAAGGTCTACATAACTACATGGAACTCATGTATACGACTCTTCTCATTCTCTTACTTACTTACTCAAAACTTAACTCAAATTGATGATGGATCTCAAAGGATTCACAATTGAACTCAAAGGCTTCCTTGAACTCTATTCTTAACTCTCTCTTGAATTTGAATTATAAATTCAAGAGTTATGATTCATGATATGAAGGATCTCAATAACAATATAGCTACTCGATAATTAGGAATAGAACTTTTAAGAGAAACACGAATTCAAGAACTCAAAATCAACTTATCTCAAGAATACTCAAATCTAGGGAAAGTATCCTAGATTACTCTTTTACTGATCTGAAAGTAGGTGTAGGGCGTGAGGACGAACTAGTCCTACACTATGATAGCCTTACATACCTAGAAGAAAAAGATTCTTGAAGAATCTATAAGAATCTTGAAGAAGAACTTGATTAGAAGCCTTGAAACCCTAGCTTAAAGGTAAACAATCAAGAAAACCTTTTTTTAAAAAAATTCTTGAATTAGTTTCTTGAAATCTCCATGGCCAAGAATTATGATTTTCATTAGTGAAGATGAAAATCTGATTTGTTTTGAGCCTTTTATCAGTCAAGAAAATCCGTTTATGATTTTCTTGGAGGTAAAAAGACAAAAACGATTATTTTCAATATTTTCCCGTCGGCTAATTCGTAATAGCACTGTATAGGTTACTAAAATAGTCATAATTTTTTATCAGATATTGGATTGACGTGAAATTGGTGGGGTTGGAAAGTAGATTCAATTACCTTTAATTGGATAGGTTATGACTCACGTAACTCTTAATATTCTAAGAGATATGGTCGTTTAAAGTTGACCCAAGCAGAATCTTACATTAAAACTTAATGAAACTTCAAGAACATTTATCAAGAACTCATCAAGAACTCTAATCTTTAAATTTCAAGAACAAAATTACGCTGAATAAATCATGATTGGGGTGTGGGTGAAAGAACCCAACACTATGGAAGCTTACATACCTCTTAGGGATTAAGCCCATGGCGAAAATCCGCAACAAGATGCAAGAATCTCGACGAACGCTTTCATCCCTTCTCTTTTCTCCTCTTTTCTCTTATTGAATTCTCAACTAAAACCCTAGGCGTATTTTAGGATTATAAAACTAAACCTAATAGGATTAGACCCTTAAAATATTACTAAAAACGAATTAAATCTAATTGGGTAAGGAAAAGACCAAAATATCCCTCACTATTTCCGGCTAACTTTCCTTAACTGGACAGCCTAACTTCAAAAGGTCATATCTCACTCACCCGACCTCGAACTGAGCAAACTCTGTGGCGTTGGAAAGATAATTCAAAGACCTTTCATTGGGTACCTTGTAGCATACCTAACTCATCTTGCACTGAAAGTTATGGTCTTTTGAAGTCAACCCAAAACTCATACTTAAGCATAACTTGCAAAATTTCAGATTTTGCTATTTCCAATTTAATTCTTTTTCAAACTCAAGGTGCTACATCTAATGACCTTACACTTAAGAAATTTTTAATTCCTTGCAAAAATCTCACTCACTACGAAGAAAGGTTCGGATCTTAGCTAAAAAAAATCCTGGGGTGTTACATAAGGGATCGTTCGGTAGGATATATTAAAAAAAATAAAATTGATGTATTAATTTTGTGTATTAGTATAATATTTTGTTAGGTATGCTTTTTAACCTATATATAATTAATGCTTGTATTAGTTATACACTTTATTGTGTACTGAGGTATGTATTACTAGTACATGAAAATTTATGGTATTAGTAATGCAAGGACTTTTGATGCATGCATTAACATGATGAAAGACAGAACTGCCTCTAAAAATGTTTTCTACATCAATGTTTTCTACATCTTTTCCATCATATTTGTGAGAGGATAATTTTGTAAATAAATATATATATTTTTAAAGTTATGCAATACATATTAATTTTAATACATCAAATCAAACAATATATTAGAACTAATTTCTCCATAACTAGTATTACTAACACTCAACCCAGCAATTCCTAATGATTTTATTTGTTGATTAATCTTTCAACAACATTAATATTCAAGATCCAGACCATACTTTACAAGGACCTAAATCAATGTGTATCTCTTTTTGTTAGTAATGTTGTGTATTTCTCTATGTTGTCCCATGGACTGTTGCGTCTTTTATTAAAAAATATATTTTGCTTGTTCAATTTTTTAATGTTTACTTGATACTCATATATTTATTTGCACCATTATTATTGTTATTCTTAAAAAAAAATTATTGAAATTATTTTTGTTAGTATTGTTTTTCAGATTGTTGTGCCTGGCTATTTCATCTGACGTAAATCAAGCAGGATTGACTTGATTATAAGGCTACTAAAGCAATAAATTGGGGCTTCAATATTTTCTAAAAATGTATTTTATATATGTATTATTAAAAAAATATCTCATGTGCTTTTAGATTTGAAAAAAAATCGGGTAGAAAATATAATATAACTTTTTATCTTATATATTAAATCTAAATCGTTGTAATAATTGAGAAATTGAGTAATTTTAGGTACTTGTAGTATTTTCCTTGCTTGACCATTAACATGAGCCCACATTATTATTTCTATATTTTTTTTCCTTCCCCTTTCACTAGTTTTATTCTCTTATTATTCAATATTCTGAAGTTTCTCAAAAGGTTAAACCTTCTGTATTATGTAAAATATATTGTTGTATGTTCACAAAAAGATCAAACTTGTTTTTTGGTATCTTCTTCAAATTTCAAGCACAACACTATTTAAATATCATTATATCAACTTATCAAATTCAGTGCAACACTATTTTGATACCATTATATATATCAACCTCACAAATTCTTGATATGAGTTGGGTTTTATTATTTTAACTTTATGCTATACATATATTTTTCGTTTAAAATGTGCATTATTCTTTACATTCTTACTTCATAAGGCTTGCATAGATCTTACTTTTTTCAGACCTCATTTATAAGATTACAATGAATATGTTATTGTTATACCATATTTATATATATAATATAGTAAAAACAATTAAAATCTCTATATGTTATTTGACTTTAGATCACCAATCTTGTTAAAACGATCTGCGCACATGTTTGTTACCAAATAACCATCATAAATGTTAAATGTTCAAAAAATGATTGATTGCCTTAGATATCACCTTCACCTAATCACAAAGTCTAAAATAATTGTTTAAACGATCAAATATAATTCTTTATATGTTCCCAAATTGCTTCCTATTAGTTCATAGAAGCCACATATTAATTCTATTGCCCTCTCATCTTTTAGCTGTTAGAATATATTATAAATTATTTGATTAACTGATAAGAGGCATGTTACCATTAAAGTCAACTACAAAACTAATCTTTTATCTTTTAATTAATACTAAAAGTACTGAAAATCACAGTACCAAATTAGCTGTTCTAAGTGGTGGCTATAGAACATATTTTAGTAGTTGTATCACCAATTATATCGTTGACGGGACTGTTTGTCTTGTGATTACGTTATACTGAAATTAATGTTTGGAATATAGTATCATGATTAGTAGTTGTATCACTTTCACCTTTCATGTTATTTATTTAAACTGTAAACATAATAATTAGACTAATACTTTCTGTATACGTACTAAACTTAAGAAAATAAATTCAAGAAATTACTTATTTTCTTGAAAAATATTTTTCTAGAAATATTATTCTTTATATCAAACACACCTTAAATAATACCGAGAATATTTAGTATATATACTTTTTGGTAAGGTGTGGTTCATTGCATATTAAAAAAATAGATATAATAAGGGATATAATGTACAATATATATTTGATTTTATACCATATAAACTTGGATATATTTTTATTTTTATCTTGGTCTTCTTATAGTATTTGCAAGAAGAGTTCCGCGAAAGGGAAATTTTTTTTATCATTTTATTTTAGGATTAATTATCTTAGGGTTGTTATCTTTCTATTCTTTTCATTTAAAAAATATTCATTCGATGTATGATATCTATCTTGAGCCCTCCACCAGTTAATTCGAATTCACACAGGATCATATTAAACAAGTAATTGATAAGGATGATTGTGAAGGCAAGTGATCTTAAACTTTATTTTTTGACCTTGTTTGAATCGAATTCTTGCCTTTAATTACCTGGATGAGATTTGCAATATGTACATCATATAAAGTAGAATTTCCGAAAATGACGGAATGGTAGGCTCTTTTCAACTCTCTAACTAAGGACTTCTATACCAATTCACTACTTATATGTTCTATTTGAGCCTAGAATTAATATTTTAAATCTAACTCATTCACATGGACGGGATAAAGTCTGAAGAATTACGTATATGCTTAATTAGCTAAATCAAGCTCTATGGACGAAATTTCTAAACCATAAGTTGAGATTATAACTCAATCTAAATACACTAGCTAATTTTAGAACGTCTAATTCAGAAGTAGTACTAACTTAAGTTCTTACGGACTTTAGTCTAATGTAGCTTCATCAATATTATCTTACCCCGCAACTATGAAAGTGAAAAGCCTTCATAGTTGCCTTTATGTGACTTTCAACTATTTCAAGTTTAAGAAGGTTTTTTCTTTCACGTTAAAGGATTTCTCATTGAATAAGAGAGTCAAAAGTTCAAGATCATCCATTTTTAATTAAAGTTATTGAGGGTAATTTCCTATCCTAAGACCCATTAAATGAGGAAATGCTTAGGTTTTGCAATTCTTTTTCTATTCCCAAAATTTGAAATCATATGATTAAAGATGGAGAGAACCTATCCATTTCACCATAATTTTATTATTTTTATGTCAGAACCATCTCACATTTAGCTTTCAGTAAAAAGATATACGAATATTAAGATATCATAATTGTAAGATTATTTATACATACACGAATCAAAAATTGCAACCAAACACAAAAATAAAACAATCTCACATTTTATCACAAAATTATTATATTTATCCCTTATACCAAACAGAAATATCCTCGCCGGCACCTCGTCTTAGACAACAATAATAAAACCGAAATATCCTCAGCGGCACCACGTCTTAGACAATAATAATAAAACCACAATTTGATGAGTAGGTTTGTTGGCAATACAAAAATATTTTTTATGATTCAATTAGGTCTTTATTTCAACTTGTAACATAATTTAAAAAAATGTCAAAAGAACCCACGTTCTTATGTCTCTTCACGACTACTTCAAATCTAATTAATCATGTAATCAAAAGGAAAAATATACAAATCTTAACTATACTAAGTATAATATAAAAGGAGAGGAACCTCTTTGCATTTTCTTCAAACCATAATTGAAATGGCAATTAATAATTCAAATTGTTTGTTGATGTCATTGACTTTTTTCCTTATTGCATTTGGTTCAATCCATGCAAATGGAGAAGTACTCAAAGTAGGATTTTATCACAAAACATGTCCTCATATTGAATTAATAGTGAAGGGAATTGTTGATGATGTTATATCAAGAGTCCCTAGCCTTGCTGCCCCTTTGTTGAGAATGCACTATCATGATTGTTTTGTTAGGGTACGTATGAAAAATTAATTATTTTTTGTTACTATCATTTTATAAGTGTGTGTTTTGTATGAAAAGCTCTTTTTAAAAATCGCGGAAAAAGATTATGGTGATGTGGCAAGTAACCTTCTATTCTTAATAACTAGAAATTTTGAGCTCAATCTGATATGGAGTAGAATCGCCTTTGGTAGTAGTATTTTACCTTCAAAATGAGATCTGACAAAATTTCTGATAAAACAAGCCCAAAGCAGGTATTGAGTAATTTTTTTCATAAAAAAATAGAAAATAATTTTTTATAAAATATTTTTGACGAAAAAGTCATTTTTTGGTTATGAGAAATTATTTTCGCATGGAAGTCATGTTCCTTACTCTCTCGTCTTTTAACTTTTTATATTTCTTGTTCTAACTAGCACTTTAGACATTATTATTGATCTTCATTACTCAATATATAGTTCCATCGATCAATCTTTCATATATATTTCGTTTTAAAAAGTATTTTTCACTCATTAATCAAACATAATTTATTTATTTTTCACGAAAAGAGTTCTTTCGTGAAAAATTGACTTTCATCGTATCAAATACACTAACTTATGTATTTCCTATATATTTTGGTAGGGTTGTGATGGATCAGTTCTGTTGGATTCCCCAACAAAACAAGCTGAAAAAGATTCAATCCCAAATTTAAGCCTTCGAGGATATCAAATTATTGATAAAGTGAAGACTGCTCTTGAAAAATCTTGCCCCGGCATTGTTTCTTGTGCAGATATTGTTGCCCTAGTTGCAAGAGATGTCACTGTTGCGGTAAATATATATGTTAAATTTGAGTTTAAGTCATACATATCGTCAGTATATATTTTTTTTATATATATTATCAAGTCATCATCCAAAAGATATTTATATGTAAACGTTCTTAAAATATAGATTTGAAATATTAAAAAACAAATTATGTTACCTACTATAGCGTAAGATGCATGTAAAGATAATTTGATGGTATAAAATTATTTACTCATAAGGAGTATCATATTATATTTGAACTCTTTAATTATATGCACACACCGTTACCACATAAAGTATCTTCGTAGATATGTGAAAAATTTGTGCTATAGAACATGATATTTTTATTTATTTCCACCGAATCAACTCACTAGAAAAATGTATGATAGGAAACAGATTCTCATTAATACAATGAGAAACTTTCTAATTTTTCCATATTTTTTTTCTTTTTTCCGAAGAAACATGAACATTTTATTAATAATCATATGGGTACAATTTTGTTTCTCCGTTGATTCTTCTCTATAAGATTTATCCATGATTTGAGGGCAGTTAGTGGCGTATTTGCCGAATTTGGATGATTTGAACTTGATTTCTATAATTCGATGGTCGTTAGTGGTGTATTTCTCGAACTAGGATGATTTGGACTTCATCTTAATAACTTGAGGGTTGTTAGTAGCGTATTTCTCGAATTAAGCTGATTTGAATTTAATCTCATTATGAATATTCCATGAATTTACGGAATATTCAAGATTTCGATCTCTTTATGAAAATTCCATTAATTTGTGGTAGAATTTTTGGATTTCGATCTCTTTATGTAATTTTCGAGATGAAAAATGAATCACTCATGTGGGGAATAGTATTTTTCTTTTTTAACCGTTTCAATCAAAATATCTATGAAGATTGAGCGACTGAACATGCTTTCAGTGATTCTTCCGATAATATAAATATTATTTAGATTGACAATGTATATTATGGTCTCTTATTTTTTTGTATTAATTTAAATGTGATCAGGTGAAGGGACCATCATGGGAAGTTGAAACAGGACGAAGAGATGGAAGTGTGTCAAATATAACAGAAGCTTTATTTAATTTAATTCCTCCTTTTGCAAACATAACATCATTGAAACAAGGATTCTTGCAAAGAGGACTAAGTGTCAAGGACCTTGTTGTATTATCAGGTAATTAATTCATTAATTAATTCTTCTAAAGTTTAAATTACATATAACATATTCAAAAAATTTAAAAAAAAACAATTAATTCTTAATAAAAATTTTGACTTCGCCGCTTAACAGGTTCTCACACAATTGGAATCTCACATTGTTCATCCTTCAACAATCGTCTTTACAACTTTACTGGTAAAGGAGATACAGATCCCTCATTGGATCCCAACTATATAAAAAATTTGAAAAAGAAGTGTCCACCAAATGACCAAAATACCCTTGTGGAAATGGACCCTGGAAGTGTTAGGACATTTGATAATTCTTATTATAAGCTTGTGGCTAAAAGAAGAGGACTTTTTACTTCTGATTCTGCTTTACTTCATGATAGTGAAACCAAAGATTATCTCAAAAAACAAGGAATTAATCAATATGGATCTACTTTCTTTAAGGATTTTGGTGAATCTATGGTCAAAATGGGAAGAGTTCAAGTCCTTACTGGAAATCAAGGTGAAATTAGAAAAGTTTGCTCAAGGATCAATTAGAAAACCCCAAAAAAATAAAAATGTGATTGTCATTTATTATTGATGCAAGTTTTATTTCTTAAATGTGTTTGTCATTTAATATTGATGTAAGTTCATTGTGGTTTTTTTTAATGGAATGGCTATCAAATTTTAAAGGCAGCTTAGGCTATCATTCATATGCAAGAAACATAATAAAATTATGTACGGAAAGAAAACTATATTAACGCAGAAAAAATAATAATAATTTGGACATTTTTGTGAATTCAATAGAATATTGGTTCAAGTGAAACATAATAAAATTTCGTATGGAAAGAAAAATAAATACGATAATGCAGAAAATAATAATATATAATATTATAATCGAAGCAAAAAAAAACAATAGATAATAAATAATATTGAAGAACAAGATAGTATAAGAGTAATTAAGATATAGCACCGTAATACATCAATTTTTAATCTTCGTATCTAGAGTGATGTCCTTGATAAGCCGCAAGTGTATCTTTCTTTCTTGTGAGCATTGATCGATCTCCTTATTTTGGCTTCCCATTCCTTAGAAGTTGTAGTAAACAAATCACGCTCTAAAACCCAATAATCACCAAAAGGAGTATGAGTACTAGAGATGCTGATCATGTGATCTTCATTCCCACAAGTACTAACTGCATTCTGAACAAAAGGATGATTAATTAGTTCATCCACACTCAATGATCTAAATTCACAAAACAAACAATTTATTACAAAATCTATAGCCATTTTAGAAGCATCATCGAAATACTCTTCATCAGGCATATCAAGACCACAAATCTGACGTTGATATTGTTTAATCTGTCCCCTATACCAAGTGTACTTTCCGGTAAGCATCTTTGCGACAACACACCCTACAGAACATATATCAAAAACTTGATGCTCGCGACTTGTTTCTTCTTTGGCTGATCCAAAATCAGCAATTTTTACCAACTTGTTATCCGGATAAATAAGTATATTACTTAATTTGATATCCCCATGTATAAACCCTTTGTTATGAATGTGACGGATACCCTTCAAGAGTTGATATGCATAGAGTGCTGCCACTGGTTCCGGAATTCTTCCATTCCAAAGTATGAAATCTCGTAAAGTGCGACTAGGGGCGCATTCAAGCAAGAGATTATACGTCCACTTTGTGTATTCAATACTTTCGTCTTCCCCAAAACATCGAACGATGTAAGGGCAACCTTTTAATTTGTTCAAAATTTTTCCTTCTTCACGTAGAATAGAGCACTCATCTGTGTCAATTTCTGCAGATTTGACAGCTACAGCTTCTAAATAATTTTTGGCAGAAGAATGTGTTGCCAAATATACAGGGCCATTAAATCCAACACCAAGAACATACTGCTTAATCCAACGTTTATCTGTTGTAATCATAATTATAGTTCTTTCAATTTAGAATTTAGAATGAAGAATGAGAAAAATTGTATAATATCACGTCCTATATATAACAAGTTGAAAAAATCGTTGTCAACTGAGAATAGGATTCCTTTTCCTAATTGGAATACAAATTTGAAGTTACATTATTTCCATAATTAGTATTTTTGTATACTAATATAATATTATTCGTAGTCCTGGTAAATAAAGGATTTACGTGTAATAACTCCTATCTCTGTCTAGTGTAAGAACATTGATAACTCCGTGAATGGAGGTTGAGAACTAGAAGCAATTACAGAGCATTTGAAGAAAGAAGAAAGAAGAGAAGATTGTATTAATGTCTTGATGCAATGAATTTGTACATGTATGCCCTTTTATACTACACTATCAATGAAAGAGTGCAAAATATCTCTTAACAACTTTGTAGCTAACTACCGCCACCTCATCAGCTTGTAACTAACTTTTAAATGCTATGCCTAACATAACCATATAGCTTATTAGTTCTTCACTGCACTTGCTAACACTCTCCCTCAAGTTTATGGTTGAAATACACTCTTCATTCCAAGTTTGCTTAGTAGTAGATTGTGTTGTCCTTGTCCAAGACTCTTTGTAAGTAGATCAGCCAGTTAATGCTTAGTGTTAGTGTATTCTGTCTGCAGTACTCCTTGACAGATTCTTTCTCTCCCAAAATGACAGTCTATGTCTTTTGTATGCTCATGAAAGATAGGATTGACAGCTATTTGGATAGCTGCCTTGCTATCACATACCATTTTGACTGGTAATGCTACATTGACTCCCAGCTCCTTGTATAAGCATATTAACCAAGTTATTTCAGCTGCACATGTAGCCATGCTCCTGAATTCTACCTCAGCTGAGCTTCTTGACACATTTCCTTGCTTCTTAGACTTCCAAGATATTAATCCTCCTCTAAACTTCACCAGATACCCTATAACTGACTTCCTTGTTTCAAGACATGCCCCCCAGTCAGAGTCACAATAATTTGTTAGTTGTGTGGTTTGTTTTGCTGGCATTAGTAGTCCTAGACTAAGGGCTTCTTTGATATACCTTATTGCTCTTAATGTTGGTTCCATATGTGATTCCTTAGGACAATGCATGAACTGGCTAAGAACTTGTGAAGTAAAAGCAAGATCAGGCCTAGTCATGGTTAGATAAAGGAGCTTTCCTACCAGCTTTTGATACATTGTGGGATTAGCAAGTGGCTTATCATGATCAGGATTTGAACCAGTCACATGTTCATCATATTGAACTAATGTGAGTTTTTTGTTCAGCTCCAATGGTGTATTAGCAGGCTTTGCTCCTCTTAGGCCAGTCTCAGAAATCAGCTCCAAAGCATATTTCCTCTGTGTCATCAATATACCCTTGTTTGATATAGAAAACTCAATACCTAAGTAGAATTTTAGTTTCCCTAGGTCCTTCATTTTGAACTTCTTTTGAATCTCCTCTCTTGTGTTGCATAGAAGTTTGTGATTGCTTCCAATGATCAGCAGATCATCTACATACACCAGCACCACCACAATGTCACTCCCAGTTTGCTGTGTGAATAGAGAATAGTCATAGTGGCTTTGTTTGAACCCCATCTGGACTAGTGCCTCAATTAACTTCATATTTCACTATCTAGGTGCTTGTTTCAAGCCATATAATGACTTGTGGAGTTTGTAGACCTTGTGACTCTCCCCCTGTCTGGCAAAACCACAAGGAATTTCCATGTAGACCTCCTCTTGCAAGTCACCATTCAAGAAGGCATTGTGGACATCCATTTGATATATATATACCACCCTTTTGATGCAGCCAAAGCTACCATAGATCTGACAGTTACCATTTTGGCTACAGGACTAAAAGTCTCACCATAATCAAGCCCCTCTTGTTGACTGAAACCTCTAGCCACAAGCCTAGCTTTGTACCTTTTAACCTCCCCTGGAGTTAAGAACTTAATCTTATATATCCATTTGCAGCCAATAGGTCTTTTTTCAGGTGGTAGATCAACTATGCTCCAAGTCTTATTACTCTCCAGGGCATCAATCTCTAATTGCATAGCCTTTCTCCACTCAGGATCAGTAGCAGCTTCTTTAAAAGAACTAGGTTCAGAGACAACTGAGTAAGCATTCAAAACCACTCTATATGTGGATGATAAGTGTTTGTAGGACAGATGATCTGCTAGTGAATAAGAACAGGCAAAAGACTTAGGCTTAGTAACAAAATCCTGCAACTATAGAGGAGGTTTGTTGGACCTAGTTGACCTTTTAGGAGGTATCTCAATAGCAGAAAGTAGCTCAACAACAGGTCCAAGTGGGACAAGCCTTACATTGTCATCTACCCCATGTGGATCCTTAAAGGAATCAGGTGGAGATGAGGCAACATATTCTGAGGAAATAGGAACATAGTCTATTATTGGAAACATAACATTTGGTGAGGCTTGGAGATGTTTGTAGGGAAATAATTCTTCTTGAAACACAACATGTCTATTGACAAAAAACATCTTGGCATGAAGATCATAGAGAATATAACCCTTTTGTGTTGAAGAGTAGCCCATAAAAACTGCAGGAACAACCCTGGCAGAGAACTTATCAGGTTTCTTAGGATTAGTAGCATAACACAAACAACCAAATACCCTTAGGTAAGATAAGTTTGGATGATGCATACATAGTTTCTCAAACGAGGATTTGTAGCCTAGTAACCTGGTAGAAAATCTGTTTAAAAGATACACAACTATGATGACACACTCTCCCCAGAACCTCAAAGGTATAGATGCTTGAAACCTTAGAG
Source organism: Solanum commersonii (assembly GCA_029007595.1). Taxonomy (NCBI): domain Eukaryota; kingdom Viridiplantae; phylum Streptophyta; class Magnoliopsida; order Solanales; family Solanaceae; genus Solanum; species Solanum commersonii. Next base: position 2,797,656 of record JAJTWQ010000033.1, read on the forward strand.
CTCTGGCCATATCAATACTGGTTCTATACTTTCTTTCAGCAACCCTATTTTGTTGTGGGGTATATACACAAATAGTCTGATGTACACTGCCCATTCCACTCAATAGATTCTAAAACTCAGTACTTAGAAATTCACAGTCATTGTCAGACCTAAATGATTTAACACTAGTGGAAAATAAATTCTGAACTCTTGTAAGGAAATGTTTGATTACAACTATTGAGTCAGCTTTGGAAGTAATCAAAAACACCTAAGTGTATCTGCTAAAATCATCTGCAATTGTAACAAAGTACCTCTTTCCATTATGAGTAGGGACCTTATAAGGTCCCCACAAATCACAGTGAATCAACTCAAATACAGTAGTAGTGTTATGAACACTTAAGAAAATGGAAGTTTTGATTGTTTAGCGACAGGGCACCCAGTGCAATGAAAGTGGCCTGTGAAGTTTAGAGATCTAAGAGACTCATGTCTCTTTATTACATCAATTGGAGCATGTCCTAACCTCATATGCCAAACATCACTAGAAACAGATTTAGCAGATACAGAAACTGCAGTAATAGTATTGGCTAACTTCTTTGGAATGTTACTTGGTTCCTCATGAAGAATATAGAGTCCATGCTCTTATTTACCAATCCCATTCACCTGACCAGTGGAAAGGTCCTGAAAAACATAAAAGTCAGGAAAAAAATGCTACCATACACTGTAATTCTTTGGTGAGCTTTGAAACTGATAATAAGTTGCACTTGAACTCAGGAATAAAAAGAACATTAGAAATGGACTGATCTGTGAACACATAAGACTTGCCAACATGTGATACTGACATTTTTTCCATTTGGTAGATGTACTCTATTATCTGTATAAGGAGGTGTCTTCTTAGCTTTGTCAATAATATCCATGTTAGATGTAATATGATGAGAGGCTCATGTATCAATAATCTATTTACTACTACAACTACTACTACAAGATAAAGCTATAAGAGAGCTACATGCATTTGCAATAGTGGCAATGTTTGTAGAGGACTCTCCTACCTTGTCACCTCCAGATTTTGTAAGGACTTGTAGTATATGTTGGTATTGATTTGAAGTGAAGAATGTACCATTGTTTGACCCTGCACCAGCTCCTGATTGATTTAAAAGTGAATTGTTGTTGACCCTGACCTCATGTCCACACTCCTCTGAAGCAGTAGCTTGATCGATTAGCATACATATTTGACTTTCTCTTAGATTTGAAATCTACAAGATATCCAACAATTTTATAGCATTGTTCCTTAAAATGACCTTTACACCCACAGTGTTCACACACAAGCAATGACTTCCTGGCTTTGTAATTTCCTCTAGAAGTACTGGCACTACTGCTATATCCACCACAAGATCCTCCTGAATATGAACCACCTGCTCTACTTGGAAAAGAGTTTTTAGATGTACCTGCTCCACCACTGTAGGTGTTCCTTCTATGAGTATACATTGATGTTCTTTCTATCACCCCGAGCTATTAGAAGCAGAACTAGCTAGATTTCTCTGACTCTCTTGGTCAATAATAAGAGCATAAGCCTTGTTAAGTGTTGGCATTGGACTCATCATGAGAATCTGACTTCTAGGAGTTGAATAGGACTCATTTAGTCCCATAAGGAACTGTAAGAGTCATTGATAATCACAGTGTTCACCAAATTTCTTTAACTCTGGACAGGGACAACTAAGACAAGACATAAGAGCATCATATTCATCCCATAAATCTCTTAGTGTAGAATGATAGTCAGCAACAGACATAGTTCCCTGCACCAGTGTGTGAATCTCTCTATGCAATTGAAAAATCCTAGATCTATTTACTGTATCAAACCTCTCTCTCAAATCTAGCCACACTTTTCATGCATCGGAAGCATACACTACAGAGCTTAGAAGTCCTGATCATACAACATTCATAATCTAGCTTAATACTACAACATTGCACTTTTCCCATTGATCAAACATAATTGGTACAAACATGGACTTAGGAAATCGTCCATCTACAAAACCTAGCTTGTTTTTCCCTACCAATCCAATCCTAAAAGACCTACTCCACAAAGAATAGTTTTCTGAACCAGTTAATTGAAGAGAGATCAAAGAACTACCTTGAGTATCAGTATGTTGAAGAAATAATGGATGATTGTGATCAATTATTGGGAATACAACTTGACTTAAAGTCCCATTTTCAGTGCTTGTTTCCTCAGATGCATTTCCAATCGCCATTGTTGTTTAGCTTTACTTTTGATGTTTTCTTTCAATCCACCTTTGAACAGTGGTGAAACTGAACACCTTTTGCTTAGCTACTTGTTGTTTAACCCTTCACAATAGAGGGCTCTGATACCATGATAACTCCATAAATGGAGGTTGAGAACTAGAAGCAATTACAGAGCATTTGAAGAAAGAAGAAAGAAGAGAAGGTTGTATTAATGTCTTGATGCAATGAATCTGTACATGTATGCCCTTTTATACTGCACTATCAATGAAAGAGTACAAAATATCTCTTAACAACTTTGTAACTAACTACTGCCACCTCATCAGCTTGTAACTAACTTTTAAATGTTATGCCTAACATAACCATACGACTTGTTAGTTCTTCACTGCACTTGCTAAAAAACTTGTTTAGTATTTTTTATTTTTTTTTATAAAATATAATGAATACGTAATTTATTTAGTATTTAATTTATTTTTATGTAGGAAGTTTTGAATAATGTTAAGTTTATGCAATTTTCGATGCTTGAATGTCGATTGACATTATGTTGTTTATTTTGTCTTTGTTATTGCATATGTTATTAGAATTTATATATTTATAATAAAATAATTTATGACTTTGTTAGGATGGATTTAGTCAGATTCTAATTTTGGTATTGAATATTAGATTTTAATGTTTTTAAATATGAGTCGATATAGCTAAAACTTCAAAAATAATTAAACATAAATTAATTGGTCAACAAATGCGTACTACTTCAAAAACTATCACAATTTTCTCTAAAAATACTAAATACTTTAAAAGCCTCATTCTCTTTTAGTTGGTACGTTAAAACCTAATTTATTTATTTTAGTAATAACTTTATGCTAAGTTCTAAAGATTTATTATTCCATAGTATAAAAAAAAAATGATAAAGGGTTCATAGTATGAAATTTTCTTCTTCGTAAATTAATGTATTTTTTTTAAAAAAAAATAAGATTATAATTTTAGTTAAATTAATGAACTAAATAAGTTTATTATTTAAAAAAAAAAATGGGATTTTAATGACATGACATGTTAATTAGGAGAGAACGAGATTTTTGAAGTAATTAGTATTTTTTGGAACAATAGATATAGTTGAGTAATAGTTTGATCTTAAATAAACAAAAGTGATATTTAAATATAATTTTCAAAATTTGAATGAACATTTAGAAAATTAATTTAGGAGAGAGTAACTTGAGTTTCAGTAAAAAAAAAATAGAAGAAATTAAGTCTTATTGGTTGATTTGGTGATAACAGAATATTGAGATTTATTTGACATGAATGAGAGGAGATGGAAAATTTAGAGAATGACAAAAAAAGTATTTTACAGCAATACCTCAAAAATACTCCTTTAAAAATATTATCAGTCTAAAATAAGCAGATTTTTTAATATTGTAAAATTCACATTTAGAAAGTGTGAAGTAAATTTTAATCTTCAATCGAAAAATGATTAATTGAAAATGCAGATATCAATTTAAACTTTTTTGGAGTGTTACAAAGTGCCTTTGAGAATCAGAAAACCTATGACTGGGTATTTGTGGTCTCTTGAGATAACGATGGGGAAAATTTTGATCCGAAAATATAACAAAGGATACAGATGATCTATTTCGCAATGACACTACTCATTTCAAGAATACTCAAGAACTTCAATGACACTACTCATTTCAATAATACACAACTCAGAGAGGGGGGTGGGGGGTGAGGGGGTCATGCGGAATTATGGACATGAACTACTCAACTCAAGGGTTCATGCGGAATTATGGGCATGAACAAGACTGCTCAACTCATAAGGTTCATGCGGAATTATGGGCATGAACAACTCAACTCAAGAACCTTCATGGGTAACATGTAATAGCCCCATGATTAGGAATGTAATCTCAAAATGGTTAGGAACTCAATACTTAAGACTTAGAACTTGAAGATACTACTCCTCTCAAAGATACTCAACTTATGGAGTTCATTCGAAATTTATGGGCATGAACAACTCGACTCGGGGGTCTACATAACAGTATGGAACTCATGTATACAACTCTTCCCCTTTCTCATACTTATTTTCTCAAAACTTAGTTCAAATCGATAGTTGATCTCAAAGGATTCACAATTGTACTCAAAAGCTTTCTTGAACTCTACTCTTAACTTTCTCTTAAATGTAAATTATGAATTCAAGAGTTATGGTTCATGATATGAAGGATCTCATCATGATAAAGTAAACTCATGAATACATTCTCCTCATTCTCATACTCACTTGCTCGAGTCTTGAAACAAGTTATTAAAAATTATAGAAGACTCCTCAAAAAGACTCAACGAGATTTTCTTAAAATGTTCTAAAGAACTCTTAAGACTTAACTCTTAACTCTACCTTGAATTTGAATTATGAATTCAAGGTTATGATTCATTTTATGAATGATTTCTAGGTGTTTAGAAGTAATTTAGAGTAGTTAGAAACAAAATGGAGTGAAGGTACACATTAAAGGGACTCAAACGGGACAACTGATGGAAAAGGAATGGGGCGCGGGGCTCCAACTTCTTAACTTCAGAGGCATGATTGTGGAGCACTGTTGGGGTGCCCCCCCCCCCCCCTCCCCATCCCCTCCCAGGCAAAATTTTGACGAATTTAGTCTCTCGTTTTCTGATCCTAAATCACTTCTAATCAATTTCTTTTCTCAAGTTTTCCTTAGGTTCAATTACCCAACCTAAGCACAAACTAATCTACTCAAAATAACACTCAAATCACTAACTTTCATCTCAAGAATTCATTAAAAACCCAATAAAACCAGATTTAGAATGAACTTTCACTTATCAAGAACTCAAAACCTTCAACTTTTGAGAATGAAATTACATTGAAAATAATATGATTGGCGTGTGGGTGAAAGAACCCAACACTATGGAAACTTACATACCTCTTAGGGATTAAACCCATGGCAAAAATCCTCAACAAAGCTCAAAAATCTCGACAAAAGCTTTGATCATCTCCTTTTTTCTCTTCTTGAACTCTCAACTAAAATCCTAGGCGTATATTAAGATTATAAACTGAACCCAATTATATTAGACCCCTAAAACCTTACTAAAAAAATTAAATTTGATTAGATAAGGAAAAGACCAAAATACCCCTCACTATTTTCGGGTAACTTTCCTTAATTGGACAACCAGACCTCAAAAGGGGATATCTCACTCATCCAAACTCTAAAATTAGCAAACTTGGTGGCGTTGGAAAAATAATTCAAAGACCTTTCATTTGATATCTTATGGGCCACCTAACTCATCATGTGCTAAATGTTATGGTCGTTTGAAGTTGAAGAACTTAGGAATGACTTAAATAAACTCTCTTTAGTTCTTCTTGGAACTCAATGTGATACTCTAGTGACCTTAACACTCAAGAAACTTTTAGTTCCTCGATAAAATACTACTCACAACGAAAGATGGTTCGAGTCTTAGTTTTAAAAAAATTCTGGGGTGTTACAGATTATACTTGGGTTGGTTTGGTTTTAACTTTAAAAAAGTCAATCCCAGACCAAATTAAAATTTATTTTATATAACTTTTGTCATGTACCGAGCCTAAATTTGGACGTGGCCTGTATTCAAGAATCATTACTGGTTCCCAAACGAATCGTTGGGCCAGGCTGACTATGACACATATGACTCAAAAGAATCCATGAAAGCTTTAATAGATGAACATTTAAAAGCTTTAAAGAACTTTTAAAACAACGTCTGAAAATACTTAAATATAAATAGTTAAATGTTTAATAAAATATCTTAGAAAAATATTGGAAACCGTCTAATTCTGCTTTCCCATGAAGCCTCTGCTATCTAAAGATTGGTGTTTCGAGAAAATTCCAATGACACCTCAAAACCCTACTACTATAGAGCAATAAAAATAGAGTTTTTCAATAGTAGAGAGGTCTCACCAGAAGCTGATGAGTAGATGAAGTAATCTCAATGGAGCGCCTGTTGATGATCTTAAATGCCTGTATCTGCATCATAAAAAGATGCATGTCAAATGACATCAGTACATTAAATGTATGAGTATGTAATATGACTGAATAAAATGATAATTGGACTGATATTAAACATATATCAAGTAAATTAATATATGAACAAGTATTGAAAATCATTTTTACTTTACAATAAGATATGCAATAAAAACAATATAAGAGTAGAAAACTTTACTCTGTGGGGAGTTTCTCTAACTGTCAACCATTACTATGATCATAACGATGATACAACATTTCACCCATATTGCAAAGGTCATCTTATACTTTAGCCGGGGTAGGATGCTAACTATAACTATGGATCCATCCAATAAGCCTTTTTGAGGCAGTGAGAAGTCGACCATGAAGTGGGTACAATCCTATTCTACGTTGGCTACGTAGTTTTATGGGGCTTCGAGTTAAAAATAGACTCTTACCCATTTCGATGCTCGATACTACTCCCACAATTATCAAGATCAATATGCTTAATAGTCCTCTGAGAGAACTTACTTTGTATTACTTTCACTTTTCTTTACTGAATTAGTTTTCTAGAAAATCAATTATACTCTTTCTCTTTTCAACTGTCAAATAGTACATATGAAATCATTTGTATCTTCCTTTAAAAACTCCTTTCAAAACATGCATTTAAAACATATACTTCTCGACTCAGCCTTTAAATCTGAAATTGATGTATAAGAAATCTCATATAATGATCTTTATAAACATGACTTTTATAAAGTTCATGTGATACGAAGCATGCACATCAATTTAGAATTCAATATGCACAAATAGAAATCAAAATCTCAACGATTAAGGAATTGGAACTCAAAATAAGAAACACAACTGAATTCAAATTTCAAGAAAATTGTGGATAGAACTCTAAATATATAATGTTTCACTGACTGAATTGAGATGTAGGGCCTGAGGACGAACTAGTCCATCACTATGAATAGCCATTCATACCTACATGAACAAAGTTCTTGAAGAAGTTTGAAGAGAAACTTGATTGGAAGCCTTGAAACCCTAGTTTTTGTCTTCTTTGCGGTTTTCTTTTTGAGTTGGGGAGTTGAGAGCAAAAAATTAAAAGAAAATTGAGTACTTGGTGGAATATATTCCCCTAAATGAAGTTAAAACGTAATTGCTTGGGTTTAGAAAAAGTGGGGAAAAAAAAAGAAACTCAACTTGAAAAACTATTGAAAAGCTTTCAGGGGCCATCTACAGGTAGTAGTTTGATCTACGGACTGTAGATCCCATCTATGGAATTCATGTAAAAGTTTTAAGGCTAAAAAGTTCATTCTATGGGCCCAAACTACAACCATAGACGGATCCGTAGGAATTTGACCCAAAATTTTGACTTTCAGTACTTTTTCTAAGAGTCAACAGTATGGGTCGTAGCTCTTTTTACGATTCGTAGAAGTGATTCGTAGGCTACTGACTCAAAAAATTGTGTTGTGGTAGTTTCTGGTAAAACCATCATAACTTTTTACTCCAAATTCAAAATGAGGCAAACTTGGTGGCGTTGGAAAGAGGACTCATAGTCCTTTAATTTGATAGGTCATGGACCACATAATTCATTATGTACTGAGATGTATGATCATTTGAAGTTTACCTAAGTAGAATCTTACATCAAACCTTAATCGGTAAGGAAGCTTTCAACGTAACTTTGTATCAGGTGATTCTAGTGACCTTAATTCATATCCAAAATCATTCTCACACTAAAGAATTAACTCTAACACCTAAGAATTATTTACAAATCACCCGATACAACCTTATACACAAATGACGAATGATTTGGGTCTTAGCTGAGAAATTTTCTGGGTGTTCCAACTTTGATATAATTTATAGATATTTTCTTATACTTTTTCACAGCTTTGTGTTATTTTCTTAGGAAACACTTTAGATAGTTGTATTTTGATAGGACTAAAGAAATATTTGAAGCACAAGTTAATTATATGCATGTTTGTATGAATACTTTATTGAAAAAAATTGAAGTTGAGAAACCTGAATTTAGTTTGATTAGCTTATACATTTAAAAATTTATCGTAAATAATTAATTTGATATTTAATAAATCTGAATCAACCCGATCCATATACACCCTACCTTCAAGAATGCAACTAAAGTCGACAAAATCTAATTGTTCAAAGTAGCTAACAAGTTTTAAAAAGATGTATGATCATTTTTATTACCTGCATTTTATTTTATATGACATATTATTTGATAGGATACAAAGTTAAAGTAGGCTTTGGACAATCGGTATGAAATTATGATTTCAAATTAGTACTTGAACATGCGATTTGAGATGATTTCAAATCTCAAATTATCAAAAGCATGATTTGAAAATTCAAATCGTGATTTCAATTATTTATTTTAAACGTAAAACTTGTAGCATATAACTTTTCATAGCACACACAACTCCAAATAGTGCTTGAAATGATAAATATTCCTTCATTCGTAATCAAAGATCTCAAATTTCTGATACTTAATTACTGAATGTCTATAATATGGACTGACATGAATAAGTGGTGGATCCAAAGCTTTAGTTACGAGTTTCCTGAAACCAATAGCCTTTGCTTATATCATTTATATATGTGTGTAGCAATAATGAAAATAAAGGTAATATATATTATTGCATGCCTTGCCTATATTTTATCTTTAAAGTTGTATATGTCTTGCATATTTTAAATCAATTTTATGTTCTATTTTAAGTATATTGAATATCACTGATTGTATTGTTATTATTGTTTAAATATGTTGGATAAACAATCTAGTTTCTTTTATGTTGTAATATGTATAAACTCTGTGCTAATTAAAGAAAATAACTGAATATATTTGATTATTCTTCTACTCAGTCAATTCTATTGTATTGGAGATTGCATCAACTTTTCATGTTTTGGATATGAGACTAATGTGATGGTTTATATATAATAATATTTCAATGAAAAAAGCAATTATTGCTCCAGAAGTTCAAACATATGTGTATGCTCATGTAAATTACAGAATAGTTTGGAGCAAACAATTTCTTAATTAATTGACAGAACATGAATTCAATAGAGTCAGGCATAACAAAATCAATTATTAAAAAGAAAATATAGTATTGCAAAAGAGAACAATAATAATATTATAACCGAAGCAAAAAAAAAGAGATAATAAATTAAATTGGAACAAGATAATATACGAGTAATTAAGAACAATCCTAGTAATTAGTCTTTTATTCTAATCTCCGACCTCTATATATATAGCTTCCTATCTAGAGTCATGTCCTCTGTAGGTTTCAACTGTGTCATTAATTCCCTCTTTAGATCATTGATTAATCTCCTTATTTTGGCTATGCATTTATCACAGATTGTAGTAAATAAATGACGCTCTGAAATCCAATAATCACCAAAAGGATTATCATTAACAGTAGTAGAGATGTTGATCAAGTCATTCCCACAAGTAGTAATTGCATTCTGAATAAAAGGATGACTAATTAGTTCATCCACACTCAATAATCTACTAGGAAAATCACAAAGCAAGCAGTCTGTTGAGCCATATTAGAAACATCATCGAAATACTCTGCATCAGGCTTATCAAAACCACAAATCATACATTGATATTCGTCTATTTGTTCCTCATACCAACTAGGCTTTCCAAAGAGCATCTTTGCAACAACGCACCCTACAGAACATATATCGAAAACTTGATGCTCGCGACTTGTTTCTTGTTTGGCTGATCCAAAATCAGCAATTTTTATCAACTTGTTATTCGGATAAATAAGTATGTTATTTAATTCTATATCTCCATGTATAAACCCTTTGTTACTTAATTCATATTCGAAGCTTTCGTCTTCCCCAAAACCTTTTAATTTGTCACGTAGTATAGAGCACTCATTTGTGCAGATTTGACAGCTACAGCTTGTAAATAATTGTTGGTTGCTAAATGTACAGGGCCGTTAAATCCAACCCCAAGAACATTCATTCTGCTTAATCCAACGGTTATCTGTTGTAATCATACTTATAATTCTTTCAATTTGGAATTTAGAATGAATGAAAAATTGTATACTGATGCGTGCTATATATAACAAGTTGAAAAATTCGTCTTCAACTGAGAAAGGGATTCCTTTTCCTAATTGGAAGACAAACTTTGCAATAGAAAGGGTTAAACTTCAATTTAGAATTTAGAAAAATTGTATAATAATAGGTCATAGATATAACAAGTTGAAAAATTCCTTTTCCTAGATGTATTTGGAAGACAAATAATGCCACCGCCATTATACTCAACACACAATCCTAACCAAGTCTGGTATTAAGCGTTTGAAAAGTTTCCATATAGTAACTACCCCTAATTAATTTTAGGAAACTTTGGTAATCCTTTTTCAATACAAAAAACGCACAACTATATGTATATATTATACTTTTCCTTACTACCTTTATTCATCCACATTACAATAAGCTAGGATTACTTTTTCATTATTACAATATTCTTAGGGTTACTTGTTCATTATTACATTATTCTTACATCTTTAGAGATTAGCTATCTAGTTATGGTGATGTTTGATGTTGAGACATTGGAAAAAGACAACAAAATTCTTAGGGCCGCAATGCTAAAGAAGCGCTACGTACGCTAACGTGATAATGAAATCCCAAAAATAAGTTTTTGGCAAAGCATTTAATGAAGTTGCGGCGCATATTGCTATTGCTATTGCAAACATCAAAAGGACAATTGATTTTGGAGATGGTCTTCAAGCAGAAAGAGATTTGATGTCCATTATCGGTGCTCCAAATCAATTGTAAATTGAAGAGCTTCTGCGTAGGAATACATCATCGGATTAATATTTGTAGAATAATATACGTAGTATATTCATTAGTTTATTTTTCTCATGTACTTATTTGTTGATGATAATGAGACAATATATTTGACCCAACAGAAGTGAATAACTTGGCCAATCTTATGTGCTCTTAATTAGAATATATAAGTATTATATGGGTATTATTATTTTCAAAATTTTATTGTGATTACTTGATTGAATTAGATTGTGTGGCTTTGGACATTGTTCGAAAATGGATGGCTCAAGTCTTGAATTGACTTTTTGGTTGAATTGAGGCAAGTGATTTCTAAACCTTGTAAAGTTAGTAGAATCGTGTATTTCCCTTCATTGTGTGTGTTGGGGACTAATGAGATTGAGGTAAAGTTCAATTATTCCATTTGATTGATCTTAATGAATAAAAAGGGGATTAATAAAAAAGGCAACGTATTGATCATAATGCCTGTGAATTGCCTTGTTGTGGATCCTAAATTTGTTGATTGATGAAATGTTTTGATGACATTATTGTGGACTTGAATTGCTTAAGTTGTTGTCTCTTCTTTATGGTGTGAAATTGCTTATTTACATTGTTTTTTTGCACCATAATGAGACATGTGATGATAAAGTCAAAGGGACATAATATATATATACACACACATCAAATGTATTTTTTTTTAAAATAATAAAATTTTAAAAATATAGGCATAATGATTGGTACCTGCCTGAAACTTATATCTTAGTGAAGTTATACAAAATAGAAGGCAAATTGATTAAAGAAGATGAAGATCTTGATTATTATTTAATGACCTTTACAAAGACTAATGACCTATATTTCTACAACTTGTTTTTGACTAACTAACTTACCTAACCTTTGTAACTAACTTCTTGAAAGTACTTCTAACTAACTTCTTGAAAGTACTTCTAACTAACTTTCAATACTCTCTTTCTTTTTAACTCTCTCAATACTCTCCCTCAAGCTAGATCGTACAAATATGTCTAAGACCCCTAGCTTGGATAGTAGATAGTCATGTTAAGGCTTGTTGATACCTTTGGTTAGCCTATCAGCTGGCTGATTTTGTGTTGACACATAAGTAATCTTGATCAGTCCTTATTGAAGTTTTTCCCTAATGAAATGACAATCAATCTCAATGTGTTTCGTACGTTCATGATAGATAGGGTTAGAAGCCAATTGAATAGTAGACTTGTTGTCATCACTATATACTTGAACTGGTAACTAAACTTCAGTCTTTAACTCTTTCAACATTCCAACCAACCAAACTAACGTAGAAGCTAAGCTCATGTACTCAGCTTCTGCTGAGCTCCTTGACACAATGGTTTGCTTCTTAGGTTTCCAAGAGACCACAGACTCTCCAAGTTTAATCACATAGCCTATAACAAACTTCCTTGTAATAGGGCAGGCTGCCCAATCTGCATTATAATAAGTTGTAATTTCATTACTACACTTACTAGATAGTAATATACCTTGTTCTGGCTGCCTTTTAATGTATTTAACTACTATAAGGGTTGCATCCATATGAGATTTCTTTGGTTGATGTAGGAACTGGCTCAAGGTTTGAACACTAAAAGAAATGTCAGGTCTTGTCATATTTAAATATAGCAGCTTCCTAATTAGTTTTTGATAGGCACTTTGATCTGTTAGAGGCCTCTCCTGATTTTGTCCAGTTTGATCATCATACTGTTTTGAAGTTAACTTTACATTTACATCCATAGGTGTTCCAGTAGTCTTTGCTCCTGATAAACCAACTTCAGAAATAAGTTGAAGTGTATACTTCCTTTGATGCATGACAACTCCACTGTTTGACCTTACAAACTCTATTCCAAGAAAGAATTTCAAACTCTCCTAGATCCTTCATCTTAAAACTTTGTTGTAAGGACCTTTTTGTTTCCTCTACTAGCTTCAAGCTACTTCCTGTTACTAAGATATCATCAACATACACCAAAATTATTGTAGTTCCTTCAGTGGTCCTTCTTGTAAATAAGGAGTGTATATTGACTCTGACTGAAACATAGCTTGTGTAGAACTTCTGCAAACTTTTGGTTCCATTGCCTTGGTGCTTGTTTAATCCCATACAATGACTTTTCCAGCCTGCATACCTTGTTCTTATTCTCCCCCTGACTGGAAAACCCCTGAGGCATAGACATATATATTTCATCCTCTAAATCACCATTTAGAAATGCATTGTACATCCATTTGATGTATATGCCACCCCTTTGACACAGCTAAGGATAGTATGGTTCTTACTGACCATTTTCACCAAAGGGGAAAAAGTTTCTTTATAATTTATACCCTCCTTTTAGCTATAGCCCTTGGCTACAAGCCTTGCTTTGAACCCTTCTACTTCTCCAGTAGACTTGTATTTAATCTTATAAATCCACTTACATCCATTAGCAACCTTCCCTTTAGTTTCCAAGTGTTGTTGTCCTGCAATGACTAGATTTCAACTTGCATTGCTTCAATCCACTTAGGATCTTTACTGGCCTCAGCAAAGGAAGTAGGTTCTGTTAGCACAGAAAATTGCAGCAACAAAATCTTGATAATGTTTAGACAAGTGATTATATGCAACACACTCATCTATAGGATGTTTCACTTGTGTACCCATATTTAGAGACACAAAATCTTTAATCCAAACTGGTGGATGAACTCCTCTTGTAGATCTTCTATTCACCACTGGTTTAGAATTATGAGGTATAGAACCATGACCTTGAATTGTCTCTTCCACTGTATCTTGTTCACTATTATCAGTCAAATTGTTGTTTACTTCTTTATCACACTGAACTTCTTGTACACACCTATGATCAACCTTTTCTTTGTCAATCATTTCATCATTTACAGGGTTACATCCTGTGTTCAGCATGTCATTAGCCAAGTTATTAACAAATAGACCTTCTCTTCTTTCATCTATAGAAGTTATGAAAGGAAAGATTGACTCTCTGAATATCACATCTCTACTCACAAAAGAAACTATTGGAGACAAATCTAACAAGATATAGCCTTTATATGTTTCTGAGTATCCCATATGTACTGCAACCTTTGTTCTGGATTCTAGTTTGTCACTCTCAGTTAACACCTTAGCATAGCACAAACAACATAACACTCTTAGATGAGATATCATTGGCTTACTCCCATACATCCCTTCATATGGAGATTTACCTCCCAGAGCTCTGTTAGGCATCCTATTTATCAAGTAAGCAGCTGCAAGAACACAATAACCCCACTATGTTTAAGGAATTTGACCCTGAAACCTTAGAGCCCTAGTTACCTCTAAGAGATGCCTATGCTTTCTTTCAGCATCTCCATTTTACTGTGGAGTATAAGGACATGATCTCTGATGAACTATACCTTTTTCCTTAAACAAAATAGCACACACAGAGTTCATAAATTCAGTTCCATTATTAGACCTTACCATCCTTACCATTTTATCAAATTGTGTCTTAACAAATCTCAGAAAATAATCTAAAGCTACACACACATCTGCTTTACTTTTTAACAAAAATAATCAAGTCATCCTTGAGAAATCATCAACAACTGTAAGAAAGAACCTGTTACCATCAAAAGTTGTTTGTTTGTATGGACCCCACACATCCAAATGAATCAAATAAAAAATTTGACTACTTTTAATACTACTAATTGAAAATACATTCCTGGTTTGTTTTGCACAAGGACAGGCGGTACACTCACTTAGCACTTTATTCACTACTTCTGAATTAACAGGAAAAACCTTACCCAAAATATGTGTTGCTCCATGTCTTAGCCTCTTGTGTCATACATTCACTCCTTTTGCTGATAACTATTGTATCTCTGGCTTCTTAACAGGTACAGTAAATGACTTGTGCTTTAACTAATCTTGTGTCAAGTTCCTTAGCAGCAAGTATAAGCCATCATCTTCTTTACCAACTTCCCTCACCTTGCCAGGGCAAAGCTTCTGAAACACACAAAAATGTGGGAAGAAAGTAACTAAACAATTCAACTCATTGGTTACCTTACTAATATTAAATTGTATTTAAACTCTGGTAAGTGATACACATTTGTAATCACATTTCTTGGAGATATATGGCATAACCCTGTATGAGACACATATGATACTTCTCCAGTTGGTAAGTATACAGGTTTTGGCTCTTTGATCTTAACAATAGACTTATCAGTAAGCATATCTATATTTGACACCATATGATTAGATGCTCCTATATCTATGATCCAGGCCTGTTATTTTCAGAAACCAACAAAGCTTTACCTGCAGTATTAGCCTGAGTTTCATAAGCATGAGTTGTATCTTCTGATTTTGACCCACATCCTTGATTCTGCTTTAGCATTTGTAGAATTTGATGATACTGATCTTTAGTGAAATTGCACCCTTGCAACTGATTTGAACATTCCTCTATATTGCTCATATGGTTCTTCACAGGCACATTAGTATTATCTCCATAGTTGAAAGATACTTCATCAGACACTTTCTCATAACCACCCTTTCTTGTATTGTTAAATTCATTTCCAACCATGTATGCTCAATTTCCTGTATTGTTACTCACTTTTCTTTTAGACTTGAAATCTGCAGGATACCCAATCAGCTTATAACATTGGTCCTTAGTGTGTCCCTTGCATCTGCAAAAGTCACACACAACTGAAAAATTCTTCTTGAATTTGTTAAACCCTTGTGCACTAGAACCTTCTCCAGTTCTTGAATACATTGCCAGAGGATCCACTCCAGAACCACTTATAGAACTTAACCCTATACTCGACCTACTAGATGTCATCTTTTGACATTCATCACTTACTATCATAGCATATGCTTGATTCACTAGAAGAATGTGACTCATCAACAAGATCTGACTTCTAGCCTGTCCAAACGACTCATTCAGTCCCATCAAGAACTGATACAACTTTTGTCTATTTAGATGATCCACAAACCCTCTTGCTTTTTCACAATTACATCCAGGAGGTGGCACCAAGGCCTCAAATTCATCCCACATGGTTTTAAGCTTTGTAAAATATGCAGACACAGAATCAGTGCCCTGTTGTAATGTTGCTATTTCTTTGTGTAGACTAAAGGTTCTTGATCCATCTAGCTAATCAAATCTTTCCTTTAAGTCATTCCACTCACTTTAAGTTGATGATCCAAATGCAACTCCTCCTAACAAGCTTTTAGACACTAAATTTAGAAGCCATGAGAGAACAATGGCATTAACCCTCTCCCACTGACCTCTTAGTTCTGCACTCACAACATCTTGTTTATAAGATCCATCTACCAAACCAATTTTGTTTCTTCCAAGTAATGCCAACTTAATTGACCTACTCCACAAGGCATAGTTCTCGATTCCTATAAGTTGGAATGAGATCATATTCACACTGCTGATATCAGCAGGACTCAAGAACAAATGATGATTATAATCAACCCCTTGACTCATCAACATAACTGGAATGGAGCTTGGATTTCCAGAAATTCCACCAACACTACTGGTTCCAGTAGTCTGTTCACCAGTTACCCCTTGAGTCATGTTTGTAATCTTATTTTTTCTTCAAATTGATTTTCGGAAGCTAAACAGAATTATCAAGACGAACAGAATTCTCCAGATGAAACAAAATTCTCTAGATTCTGATCTTCAAACGTAATACACAGATGACTTCTTTAAACTTTTATCACCCGCTCTGATACCATAAAGTATACAAAATAGAAGGCAAACTGATTGAAGAAGATGAAGATCTTGATAATTATTTAATGACCTTTACAAAGACTAATGACCTGTATTTATACAACTTGTTTTTGACTAACTAACTTACCTAACCTTTTGTAACTAACTTCTTGAAAGTCCTTCTAACTAACTTCTTGAAAGTACTTCTAACTAACTTTCAATACTCTCTTTCTTTTTAACTCTCTCAATACTTAGTCTCATTCAAAGAGGATCCCTATTTCTTCCTAAGTTTTTAGATATTGACAAAGGAATTGGATATATGTGTAATTTGGAGCAAACATGCTAAAACATAAACTATTTTATAATTAATTGACAGAACATCAATAGAGTCGAGCATAACAAAATTAAGGAAAATACAATAAGACAGAGAGCAGTAATAATATATAATATTATAATCGAAACAATGAAAACAATAGATACTAAAAATAAAATCGGAGAACAAGATAGTATATGAGTAACTAAGAACAACCCTGATAAGGGAATCAAACACTGCTCAACTACCTACTAATTAACCTTTTATCCCAATCTTCAATCTCCACATATATCTTCCTATCTAGAGTCATGTTCGCTATAAGTTGCAAATGTGTCTTTCTTTCCTTTGATCGATCTCCTTATTTTGGTTTTCCATTCCTCAGAAGTTGTAGTAAACAAATGACGCTCTGAAATCCAATTACCACCAAAAAGATTATTGTTAATAGTACTAGAGAGTTTAATCAAGTGTTCTTCATTCTCAGGAGTACTAATTGCATTCTGAATAAAAGGATGATTAATTAGTTCATCCACACTCAATAATATACCTGTAAAATCACAAAACAAACATTCCGTCACAAAACTTTTAGCCATGTTAGAAACATCAATGTCTATAAGCTCTTCATCAGGCTTATCAAGACCACAAATCTGACGTTTATATTTGTCAATCTGTCCGACATACCAAGTGGGCTTCCCGGTGAGCATTTTTGCGACAACATCACCCTATAGAACAAATATCAAAAACTTGATGCCCGCGACTTGTTTCTTCTTTGGCTGATCCAAAATCAACAACTTTTGCCAACTTGTTGTCCGGATAAATAAGTATATTAGTGAATTTGATACCCCCATGTATGAACCCTTTGTTATGAATGTGACGGATACCCGTCAAGAGTTGATATGCATAGAGTGCTGCCACTGGTTCCGGAATTCTTCTATTCCAAAGTATGAAATCTAGTAAATTGCCACTAGGGGCGCATTCAAGCAAGAGATTATACGTCCGCTTTGCGTATTCGATACTCTCATCTTCCCCAAAACATCGAATGATATAAGGCGAACCTTTTAATTTGCTCAAAAATTTTCCTTCTTCTCGTAGCACAGAGTACTCATCCAATCCAATTTGTGCAGATTTGACAGCTACAGCTTGGGAATAATTATTGGCAGAAGAATGTGTTGCCAAATATACAGGGCCATTTAATCATTGGCGGACCCAAGATTTTCACGAAGTGGGTTCAAGATATAAAAATATACCTAATATTATTTATAATTTTTTATGAGGCTAACAACATACATATCTGACTGTACTAAACAATGTTAATACATTTGAAAAAAAATTACATTGACTTATGAATGAGACGGTAAATAACAAGATGGACGAAAAACTAGGCTTCAATATAAACTAAGAAGATAAAAGAATATTATGAATGATTTCTCTTCATTCAACATTTAACAAATAAAAACAAAATATTAAACAAAATAATTATAACCTTAATTTCATAATCAAATACATAGAAATATACCTAATATTATTTGTAATTTTTTGTTGATTTTAGAATGATAAGGGATTTTTTAGTTGAAGAAATAAAAATAACCACAACAATCATATATGTATATATAAAGACTCAAATCAAGAGTGAAAAACATACTTGATGGATATTGACTATTGATGCAAGATTTGAGAGACGGGGAGAGTTTTTTTCCTTCAATAAAAAAATATGCTCAAACTTTTGGGGGGAAAAGTAAGAGAGGTTCAAGAAGATTTCAACAAAGAAGAAGACAAAAGGGTTTTTAGAATTAAGAATAATAGGGATTAGTGCCTTTTTAGTTGAGTTTTTTTTAAAAAAAAAATTAAAAACAAAAAGAACAAAAGTTATTGACTATTGGACTTTTAATTGTAGAAGTAAAAAGTTGTTCTACTTTTTATAGTTTCTAAGTAACTAAAAGGACAAAAGTTACACCTACATAGAGGACAAAACTATGTGTGAACGTTTTATATATCAAAAAAACGAATTAAAACTAAAATGGAGGACAAAACTATGTGTGAACGTTTTATATATCAAAAAAACGAATTAAAACTAAAATGTGGCAATGGGGAGTCGATCCCGGGTTGGCTGGGAAAATTGAACCCCCTCAACCACTCAGCTAAGATTCAGACTTGTATTAGTGGGTTCAAAATTTAATATATACATATAAAATTTTAAAAACTGATTAAATATACACATATATGAACCCACTTGAACCACTGTAGGTCCGCCCCTGCATTTAATCCAACCCCAAGAACATACTGTTTTATCCAACGCTTATCTGTTGTAATCATACTTATAATTCTTTCAATCTATAATGAATGATGAGAAAAATAGGTCGTATATATAACAAGTTGAAAAATCCATTTCCAACTCAAAGGGATTCAGAGAACAATAAAAGTTGAAAAATCCGTTTCCAACTGAGAAAGGTATTCGTTTTCCTACATGTAATTGGAACACAAATTTGCAATTCTTACTTTTGAATAGAGGCTAAGAAGCCATGATGTATACAACTACTAATTGTATCTCATACGATATCATTGATTTCATACTTGAAAGAAAATCCCAGAGCTCTCAATTTCTTTGATGAAATCTCTGAGGGGATTACTGAATCATGTCCTCCGTCATGATCTTGCCTGTAAACACAGAGAATTAGACTATAAACTTCATGTGGATTATTTAAGTACGTAGAAATCGATGGATAACCTCTCTATAACAGGGTAAGGATACTCTTTTTTAAGGTGATCAATAACTTCAGACATTGCCCAACTCCGAGCACAACATATATATCGTCCTTCTGCTTTAATATTCTCCATGAGGAATATGTGGGCGCGGCATATATCCTCTATATGAGCTAATGCTATTGATCCCATTCTTGTGTTCACAGCTGTGAGTATAGCTGACAGTTCAGGATCACCTATAAAATTAAAGGACATGTTTTTATGTGTTACAAATATTGTAGGTGCATATTTAGCGCATTTCTTAACAAATATATACAAAGTTTAGACCAAAGTTATTGAGTTCTGTCAAACCTGTTATTGGTGACAAGAGAACTCGAATGCTTGATGGAACTGTTGGAGTGAGGAATGGACCAGCTATAGTAGGTGTTATTGTTGAAACCAAATCAATGCCATTTTCTTTTGCAAACTGAAATGCTGCATCCTCTGTCAAAACCTTTAGTAGTACATAAACCTATAAAAGTGAATTATAAAATAATCTAAAATGATAGTAGTACTTTTGACATATGTTGCTCAAAAAATGTTGTCAGATCCTTCAAATAATGCATTACTTCTTAAAGGATCTGACGTGCATCTATCGACGTATAGGAAAAGAGAATTACCCAACCACTTGGTTTTGTGTGCTTATTTGCTTAACCTGTTGGATAGGTATGTTGCAAGATTCATCGACAAAAGGTCTCCATTTCCCAAAGTTGTCTCTGGCTGTGATTGTACTTATTGATGATGTGAAAACAACTTTTTTTACAGAATTGGATTGCAAGCAGGATTTCAGAACATTCAACGTCCCCTGGATTGCTGGCTCTATCATATTTTCTTCAACATAGCTGTCTTCATCAAGTTAAAATAATGAAGCCAAAAATTATACAATTTCAAATAATTTAGGAGCAAATTTGAAACTAATGATTTAGATAAGCATATATATTTACCAACGTTTTCTGTGGCTTGTGGGCAGAATTCCATGGGGGCAGCAACATGGAATAGGCCAATGCAACCTCTCATTGCTTCATCAAAGCTTCCTTCTTCTCTTAAATCAGCTTTGAACAATCTTAGCATCTCACTGCCCTCACCCAACTTCAATAGATGTGATGACTTCTCTGTAAAATTCAACCTAAATATTACCTTTTCACTCAGGCCCTTATAAGTTGAGAATAAAAGCAGAGACGAACTCAGGATTTGAATAGAGATGACACCATTGCTTTAAAGGGAAAAAAAACCCAAAAAAGCAGCCCCTTCTAGGCTCAAACTTGCAGTAATGCGAGATACAGTTACAATTTCAATCAACGCACCAAATGAGTTTTGATTATGAGAGCGCATAATTAAATATATCAAGCTTAAACGACTCTCTCTCTCTCTCTCTCTATATATATATATATATATATATATATTTATCAAATGCATGTGCACCCTCACATCACCAAATGGATCCGCCTCTAAGTACAAGGTAGTTTGGAGAGTTATGAAGGTATATCATAATACCTAAATATTGTGTTTGGAAAATTGTAGGGACGTTCATAGGAATGGAAGAGGTTGTTTGCAACAAATTTGTAATGTTTAGAAAAAATTTGATAATATATAGTCGAACATGACTTAACTTCACATAAACATATCTCTTAGTGTTTAAAATATTGATCTATATGAGTTATATGTATCAAATTAAAGTTCTTGAATTCTAGTTTCCAAAGCTTGAAATTATTCATCATTCGACTTTCTTACAAAATACTATGAGTATTTTATTGAAGGTTATCTTATTAGAATAATTATAGACCACATACACGAGCTGGAGTTTGGATGAATTTATAATTTTTAGCTTATTTATCTTTTTTATTTAAAAATAAATTCTTAAAAACAGGTTTTTATTCTATCCAAACATTATAAAAGTGATTAAAAATTATTTTACTTTAAATATACTTAAACTAAATCAATTCAAACATGTTTTTAAAAATTTAAATTTGATGAATTGAACCGAATTTTGACATGCTTAACATGTATGTATAAAATTTAATACACACACTACTGCCACATACGGTTTATCTTAGATCAATATTGATTGGCATGCTACTTTACTAGAGAATTCACAGGTCCCACCAATATCTCGTGAAGTACTAGCATATGTTAAAAGTAAGTAAATTTTCACATAGCTGGAGAAAAATTACAAGCGCTTTAGCGGGGGTTTGATCATATTTTATTGTTAAATTTGATAAAAATATTAAAAGTAAGTAAATTTTCACATAGCTGGAGAAAAATTACAAGCGCTTTAGCGGGGGTTTGATCATATTTTATTGTTAAATTTGAAAAAAAAAATATTTTTAAGGTAAAAGATAATATTTAAAAATTGACAATTTGAAGTTCAATTTCAGAGAACCGTAAAAATAGGTCGTAAACAATGTCTTTGCACCCCAAGTTGTTTTATATAATAGGTCGTAAACTATGTCTTTGTCCACCTAACTTTAAAATTTAAATTATATACACTACGAAAAAAAATTATATACACTATCAACATGAAGTTATGCTTGTTTATTTGGGGGCAAAGGCGGTGGAGCCAAAAAGGAAGGTTAATGCTTCGAAATTCTTATTTTTTTTAAAAAGCTATTAAGTTATAATTAATAATTTATACATATTTAATAAATTTCTAATTATAAATTCAAAATCTAGATTTCATCGAATGTGTAATCAACACACTGATTGGGCTTTGGTGTGTGGGGGGGGAGGGGGGCATTAGTTTAGAAAGAAGGACCAATATGAGTTGTGGTGGTGCAGTAGTGGGACTGCTTCATCCTTGATCAAAGATTTCAGGTTTGAGCCCTGAATATAGAAAAGATCTTGTGGGAGCATCACCCTCAAATGCACTTAGCAGTGCGCAATTTGAATTTAATCGAAACTTCAATATGGAATTCCAAACACCAAACGGAAAACAAAAAAAATTCAGAAAGAAGGAAGGATAAAGAAAATGAACCAGGATGGCGCACAGCAGCATGGACCTTGTAGCCCATTTGAAGGAGTGATTTAATGAGCCATGAGCCTATGAAGCCTGTCCCTCCTGTTACACAATAACTCTTATTCTCCTCCATGCTAATTTCTTCTTGCACTATTCAATAAAAGAAAGCACTACTATTTTTAGCTTGATTTCAAGAGAGGAGTGGTTAACTAGTAGCATTCAAGTTTGGGTAAAAAAACAAACAAATGTGGAGATGATAGTGATTCCTCCTTGGTTGTCTTTATATGACTTTTCTATTTATTCAGGAGATAAACAAACAATATTTGTCTGTCCATTCTTGGAAAGCCCCCATTCACTTCACCATTTCTCTCTCCATTCATATTTTATTAAGGTTGAACCTATCGTTAGCTTTCTAAAGTTGATATCAATTTTTACTTATATACTTTAACTAGACTTTATTTATTTTAAACACCTTATGTTGAGTCCCATTATGTCATTTTGATACTTTTTGCTGACTTGACATATTGTATGTGTTGCACCCATTTGAGCGTGAGGGTTTTTTTTTTGGATCTTATTAAAAAATAATTCCTTCTTCTTCACTTTTTAGCCCTACCACTTGTTCCACCTTCCACCATAAAAAATCATGATAAAAAATCTTACAAAATATGAAAAAATAAAATTAAAAAACTATCACACTAATTTTAAAAACGTTTATAAGAACAAAATTTTTAAAAACCATCACATTAATTTTGAAAAGATTTTTTAGAACAAGACACACATTTTTTTTTCCAAAAAATAGAAGATGAATGTCATATATGATTTTCAAAAAAAAAGAAAAAGAAAACAAACATAAAATCTAATGTTTTAAAAAAATAAAATAAAATTGGAAGAAGAACCAAAAAAAATGGTTGTAGGGTTGGGGAGGCAAAAGGGACGTAAGGCAGATGGGGTAGGGGTGGGGTGATGTAAGGTGGTGTGGGATGGTAGAAAATAGGTAATTTTATTTATTTATTTTTGCTGAAAAATTAGTTGTTTTTTAATAATTTATTTTAAAATTATTATTTGTACACTCAAATGTCACGCATGCCAACTTTTAATTGGTTATCATGTCATGTCATCCGCAAGTGTATTACACAAATTTTGTAATTTCAGCTGATTGTCAAAAAGGTGTCAAGATGACACAGCGGACCCCTACTTGAGGTGTTTAAAATGAACAAAGTTTATTTGAGGTGTCTAAGTGAAAATTGGTGCCAACTTTAGAGGGTTGCCGATGGGTTCAGCCTTTTATTAAAAGTGTTACTCCCACCCTCTTATTTTATACAAACAAGATCGCGTTTAACTAGACACAAATTTATCGACAAGTTAGGAATATTGTGAGCTATGAGATGTTATTTATGAGGGTCCATATGTGCCAATTATAGAAATAAAAGATGGGGATGTGTCACGACCCGATTTCTCGAGTCATGATGGCACCTACTATACCCTACCAGTAGGTAAGCCAACCCGTAACCCAGAACATCAAGCAATGAGCAAAAGGGCAGAAACTAGCGAAAATAATAGTCTAAACAAGGATAACAAAGCGGAAGCAACCCAAAATAAATATATACAGAAATCCCTCCCAGAAACTGGAAGTCACTAGTACAGCGAGCAAAAAGGGGTAAAAACAATAAGAAAGGATAGAATCTAGACACAGAGAGGTCAAAGCGGATAAGAAAATGAAGCACACGAGCATACCAAAAACAAACTAAGTACAACTAGACTAAACCTAACTGGGTCCCCATAAACCCGGTAAGGTACACTCGTGCACAAGCTCAAATAAAACACAGAACGAACCCCATAAGCCCGACGGTACACGGAAAAGCTAAGTCTCTTGAGAAAGAAGAAAAATTAGGCTACCAACCCAAAGTACCTACGATAATCCATCGAGACTCCACCCAACCGGCGGTGCACTCCCCAGCCCGGCTAGAAAGAGTGACCCAGGGGGCACCCAACCAAGCGGTCCGCTCCGGCCCGGCTAGAAAGAGGGACCCGTGAGTGAGGTGATATCATGAGTCGTCCTACTATGCGATCGGCTCAGCCCGACTAGAAAGAGCGACAGGGGACACCCAACCAGCTGAAGACACTCCCATTGACTAGAAAGAGAGGCCAGGGGGCGATCGCCGATATCACCGAGTCTACCCGGCCCGGCGATACGTTCCCCGGCCCGGCTAGAAAGAACGACCCAGGGGTGATGGTATCTCAATAGGATCCAATCCCACAACAACCACCGTGGAACGCCGTCCACTCTAAAAAAATCACGAAAAGGCTCCAAGCCTATACTATCTCAATCCCGCGCCTAGTGATGATACCAAACCTTCGAGAATGCGCCGGGAACCACGGAATGCGAGGGAGAAGATACGAAGTGTAGCAAGTAGCGATAACGCCTAATCTAAGGCTCAAACTATCGACTCAAGTCTGCTATTCCGATCTACAAGGAGCTAAGTCATCCGAACGACGTCGCGAGAAAGTCAAGGCTAACCGAGCCCACACGGGTCATAAGTCTAAGGCAATTGGCCTAACCTAGACTAAGGACATCATGCTTACGGTTAAGGATGAACAAGGCATACAATACATAGCATACAAGCATACAATAGCATTTAGCACATAAGCATGCAACTCTACTAAGCCGGTTAACATGATACTATACCCGAAATATGGCCAATCGATCCTAACATGAGGTATCTAATCAAAGTAAGGTAGTAAACTTGTACCCACCCTTAATTCACTCCTATCAACATGTTTTTACACAATTAAGCTCAATCTAAAAGAAGGAAAGCCGTAGCCTACCTTAAGGCCAACCGTGCGCTCTCCAAATCACTTTATCGGAGCTTTCCCTTTCCGAACAGTCTCAAAACGCGCCCCGCTATCAAAAATAGAGTCACAACGTTACTATGGTCATTTAGACACCAAAATCATAACAAACAGAGACGGGTCAATTTTGGAGTCAAAACGGGAATCGTGGGACCCGCACCGAACTGTCCAAATTTGACTCCGTCAAGAGACCCTAAACAGCATTCCAAACTTGTGTTCCAAAATGGAACACAATCCGAGGCTCAAAACACGGCAAAAACCAACAAGCAAGAAAACCCACTTTAATCTACTAAAAGAAACCCTACGGCGGCAGCCAAAAATCGAAATAAACGAAAATCAAAAGGTGCCCAGCACTCTTTGAACACTCTACAACGAAGTCACGACAATTCTCAACACGTGGGACTTCGAATCACCCAAAACCGAGCTAAAATGAGTGAGATATGACCAAAACAAAAATTCCAAAAACAATGACTCGAAAACAGTACAACAGTCAGGTTTTATTTTTAATTTACCTCAAACGGGAATCCCAAACCACTATCCGAGCTCACCAACGCGTTGCCCTCGAAAAATCTCACAACTTTGCCTTTTGAATCGCCCAAATCGGACAAAAGATGAGAGAGTTAAGAGAGTTTAAAGTTTTGGAAATATTGCTGAAAATCTGCAATATATTGCAGATTTTCGCAATTTTCCAACAACTAAAACCCCGACGGGGTACTCCGATCTCGTTCGGAACCCCGTGCACGCAAAACGAGATATGCAACCATACCAAATTCGATATTCCAGACTCAACGGCGCAGTCGAGAATTTCCATCGAGGTCATTTCGATAAAAGTGGGTCCCACTTCCAAAGGCCATTTTAAGTCAAAACCCACAAAAGGGCTCGGAAAGAAATCAGAAACCTCGGGACACAAAAGAAGGGTCAATCTAGACCAAACTCAACATTCCGGAGCTAACCGCACTGACGGAATTCTCATCCGAGCGCGTTTACTCAAAATGTTGACCAAAGTCAAACTTAGGCCAAAATTCAAAGGCTAAAACGCCTAACCACACCGACTCACACTGAAAACCTCGGGAGTCATGTTGACCATGCTACTAGCCTAAAATGGCCCTTAAGAGCTAATGAAATCGTCGAATTGGATTTCGATGTCATCTTCTTGAACTTTTGATCAAAAATGATCGTTCGAGGTTCAAAAGCTCCAAAACACAAAAACTCACACCAAGACCAAACGAACGACCCTGTGTGACCGAACTGTCGGTTTGCCAAGTCGTAAATGACTTGGGGTCGCTACGGGAACGCTCTAAACGACACACGAGAAGGCAAGACACAAAAATGACCAAGAGGGTCATTACAATATCCACTACTAAAAAGGACTTTCGTCCGCGAAAGTAAGGGTCAAGAAGTACTGAAGGCTCAAACAAGCGGGAAACCGCTCGCATCTCATCTGCTCAATCTCCCGGGTAGCCTCCTCGGCCGGACGATGCCTCCAACGGACCTTAACAACGAGAATGGCTCTCGAGCGCAATCTCCTCACATCTCGGCTAGAATGGCAACGCGGCTCCTCTACAAATGTCAAACGATCATCCAACTCGACTGCATCATACTTTGGAGCACATGAGACTCATCGGGAACATACCGCAACATCGAGACATGGAAAACCGGGTGGACGGCCGAAAATTTGGAGGTAGGGCCAACTCATAAGCAACCTCCCCAACCGTCCGGAGTATCTCAAAAGGCCCAATGTACAGGGGCTAAGCTTGCCCGTCTCCCAAACCTCATCACGCCCTTCATGGGCGACACACGGAGGAATACCCGATCACCAACGAGAGAATCTCAAAGGCGGCGCCTCCGATCCGCATAACTCGGTGCCTACTCGAGCCGTCCCGAGCCTATCTGAATCAACCTCACCCGATCCGGGGCCTCCGAAGCAAATCGTACCACGCGGCCTAGGCTCACCAAACTCAACCAACCGGCGGGAGAGCGACAACGCCTACCATATAATGCCTCGAATGGGGCCATCTCGAATACTAGAGTGGTAGCCGTTGTTGTACGCAAACTCCGCCAAAGGTAAGAAGCGGGTCCCACCGACCTCCAAAATCCATAACACAGCCCGCAACATATCCTCAAGGACTGAATAGTACGCTCCGACGGCCATCCGTCTGCGGGTGGAAAGTCAGCGTGCTAAGGTCAACCCGAGTGCCCAACTCATCCCGAAAAGGTCCTCCAAAAGCTAGACGTGAACCGAGAACCCCGATCCGATATAATAGAAATCGGCACCCCATGAAGTCGAACCACCTCCCGAATGTAAATACGAGCCAACCTCTCGGCGCTAAATGAACACTCGAACAGGGGAAGGAAATGTGGCCGACTTGGTCAATCGATCAACGATGACCCAAATGCTGTCAACACCTCTGGGAGTCCGAGGCAACCCCACAATGAAGTCCATAGTGATACGCTCCCACTTCCACTCCGGAATGGGTAATCTCCGAAACACACCACCGGGCCTCAAATGCTCGGCCTTTACTGCCGGCAAAGACAAACAACGGGAAACAAAATCGGCAATATCTCTCCTCATGCCACTCCACCGCAATCTTTGCCTCAAATCACGATACATCTTCGGCTTGTGCCCGGATGGATAGAGTATCTAGACCGATGGGCCTCGAAAGTATCAACCGTATCAAGTCCCCAACTCTCGGAACACGAGATGCGGCGGCGAATCTCAACACTCCATCGGCATCTAAGGTAGCCGACCACCATCACCCGCTAACACTCGATCTCTAAGGGCCACCAAGGCCTCATCCTCAAACCGACAACCACGGATCCTATCAAGCAAGGAAGGGCGAACTCCCATATGGGCCAAGACACGTCTAGGATCGTGATATCCAACCGAACCATGCTATTGGCTAAGAATCGAATGTCCCATAGCCAAGGGTCGCTCCTCACAGATAAGAAGGCTAGACTACCCATACCACGCCTTCGGCTCAAGGCACCGCTACCACATTCGCCTTGCCCGGATGATAGAGAATAGAGAGGTCATAGTCCTTCGGAGCTCAATCCAACGACGCCGCCTCGAATTAAGGTCCCTCGGCTCGTGATGTGCGAAGACTCCGTGATCGGTATAGATCTCACATCGAACTCCATACAAGTAGTGCCTCCAAATCTTAAGTGCAAAAACTACCGCCGCCAACTCTAAGTCATGGGTGGGGTAGTTGCGCTCATGAATCTTAAGCCGCCTCGACGCATAAGCGATAACCCGGCCCCGCCGCATCAATACACAACCCAAACCAACGCCGGATGCGTCACAATATACCGTGAAGCCTCGCCCTCAACTGGAAGAGTCAATATAGGAGCGGTGGTCAATAACTCCTTGAGCCTCAAAAAGCTCGCCTCACACTCCTCCTCGACCAACCAAAGGCAACATCAACACGAGTCAATCGGGTCAGAGGTACTGCCAAGGTAGAGAAACTCTCCACAAATCGTCTGTAGTAGCCTGCTAGTCCGACGAAGCTCCGAATCTCAGTAACTGAGGTGGGCCTAGCCCAATCACGAATAGCCTCAATCTTCGCCGGATCTACCATAATGCCCTCCTTAGATACAACATGTCCCAAGAACGCCACAGAGTCTAACCAAAACTGGCACTTTGAGAACTTGGCATAAAGCCGCTGATCTCTCAAAGTCTGGAGCACAACTCTCAAATGCTGCTCATGCTCACCCCTACTCCGCGAGTATATCAAAATATCATCAATGAAGACTATGACGAAGGAATCAAGATAAGGCCTGAACACACGCGTCATCAAGTCCATAAAGGCAGCAGGGGCATTAGTCAACCCGAATGACATCACCAAGAACTCATAATAGCCATAACGGGTCCTAAATGCAGTCTTAGGGATGTCTGCTGCCCTAATCCTCAACTGGTGGTAACTGGACCTCAAATCAATCTTAGAGAACATTGAAGCTCCCTGTAGCTGGTCAAATAGGTCATCAATCCTAGGCAGAGGATATCGATTCTTCAATCAACATCACGCTCCGGGGGGTAGGCCGGGTAGGTCGGTAGGAAACACATCTAAGAAGTCACGAACAACGAGCCCGACTCAACCGGAGGAACCTCCCTACTCACATCACGTACATAGGCCAAATATGATAAGCATCCGCTAGCCACTAGCCTCCTAGCACGAATAAAAGAGATAACCCCAAGCGGTGTACTACCACGAGATCTCTGCCACACCACGGGAGGAATACGGAATGGCTAAGGTAACGGTCTTAGAAAAGCAATCTAAACGGCGCGATAAGGGGGATAACCAATCCATGCCCGAGAATCACATCAAAATCAACCATGTCAAGCAATATGAGGTCGGCCGGTGTCACGCCCGGATAGTAACTAGGCAAGATCGAAATACCGATCCACTACTAAAGACTCACCCACGGGGGTCGACACACGTGGCGCTAAGGCTACTGTGAGGCTCGGACATCATACTCAATCGAGAGGCATAGTAAACGTAAACGTACGAAAAGTAGAGCTCGGATCAAATAAAGCCAAGGCGGGAGTGTGGCATAAAAGAATAGTACTACGTGATCCACGTCGCCGACGCCTCGGCCTCCGCCCTCCGCCGGAGCCGCATAGAAGTGGCTATGGCTGCCTCACCCCGACCATCGACCTACCACCTGACCCGCCTCCTGGGACCACCCCGTATACCCCGCCGACCACCTACGGTCCCGACCTCGACCACGGCCTCTAACCGGAGGTGTGCAGGTAAGGCGGGGGAGCTACGCAATGAGGGCGGGAGCAATCCGACTATGCCGAGGCGCCCCGGCCCAATGACCCATCTCACCACACTCATAGCAACCCCGAAGGGCGACTCCCCGTAAGAACGACTACCATGGCCTGAAGAACCCGATCAAACACCTCGCGGCCATGACTCGAACTAGCCTCACCCCGACCACCATCGATGCTCGAAGAGAGGGCTGCGTGGGTCTGCTAGGATCGACCCTGTCGAAACCGTCGTCCAGGCCGTCATGAAAATCTCTCGGACTGGGCGGGAGTCAGAAGCCGCCCTCATGCCTAGCCTCTTTCTCGCTACCCCCTTGGGCTCGCGACGAAGATGCTCCATAGTACTAGCATGGTCAACTACATCTAAAAAGGATCGACCCGCGAAACTAAGGAGGCGAGTCTCAAGCCGAAGCCGCAATCTCAACCCACGAACAAAGCACCTAACTCGCTCCTCCTCCTCGTAGGTAATATCATCTCAAAGATAACGGAGAGCTCGTGGAACCTAGTCTCGTACTCCGCCACCGACACGGAGCCCTCGCTCCAACCTGCGAGCCCGATCCCCGAGGCGGTCTCGACGCTACGAGGGATAAACTTGGCCAAGAAGGCCTCGGAAAACTCATCCCATGATACCGGTGGAGATCCAGTGGCCCGGTTCGAATGAATGTGCGCCACCACCGCCCGGCTGGCCCATCTAGCCGGTAAGCAATGAAGTCGGCCCTCTAGACTCCACAAGGCCCAAAGTGCGAAGCCTCTCACGGCAAGTAGTAAGAAACTCGTGGGCATCCTCACCCACAGCCCCTAAAACCTCGGTGGTCAACTGAGAAACACACCAAGCATCTT
Source organism: Solanum commersonii (assembly GCA_029007595.1). Lineage (NCBI taxonomy): Eukaryota > Viridiplantae > Streptophyta > Magnoliopsida > Solanales > Solanaceae > Solanum > Solanum commersonii. The sequence continues at coordinate 2,828,740 of JAJTWQ010000033.1, forward strand.
CGGTCCTCAAGTGGCATAGGTCTATCCGCCGCTATTTTCCCTCGGGTGGTACCTGGACCGAGGTGCCCTCACTGAAGGCTGATCCTGCGGTACTAGTTTTTGTGTAGCTAGGGCAGGTGGCTGCTGCATCCCCCCAAGCACACCTAAGAGCTGAGCAATAGCGGCCTGGAGATCTGGAGTCAAAACTAGTCCGGGTGGCGGCTGGGGTGGCCCCGCCCCACCGACCGATCCGGTATACGAAGTCTTTGAAGGTCTGCTGCGGCTCTGGATACTCCTCTCTCCCGGGACCGATGCTGCGGCCCTCTCGACCTCGGGGTCGGCGTCTCACCCCAAGTGGGGCCCCGTCTGCAGAGCGGGTGCATCACCCCCGGTCGCGCCACCTCGCGATCGAACCATCCTGCGAAGAGTGAAACAAATGAGATTTTAAGGAACCAATAAGACATGTCGCACGAAAGTGAAACAAAAAGAGGAAATCTTTCTAAGGACATCCCGTAACCTCCCGAAGATAAGTTACGGACGTCTCGCACCGATCCGCAAAGACTCTACTAGACGTTAGCTCGTACAAGTGAGACCTAGTGAACCCGAGGCTCGATACCAATTTGTCACGACCCGATTTCTCGAGTCATGATGGCACCTACTATACCCTACCGGTAGGTAAGCCAACCCTAAACCCGTAACATCAAGCAATGAGCAAAGGCGGAAACTAGCGAAAATAATAGTCTAAACAAGGATAACAAAGCGGAAGCAACCCAAAATAAATATATACGAAATTTCTCCTTAAAACCGGAAGTCACTAGTACGCAGCTATCTAATAAAGAGTACAAGTCCCAAAAGTGGACCACAACAGAGCGTGTCTCAAAGGCAACAAGACTAGCTAAATCAAAAGAAGGAGACAGAACAAACCCCAAAACGCCAAGTGCTCGCCCTCGTCTCCGAATCACAACCGCAAAAAGAAGGTGGAACTAATCACCCCGGTGGCATGCTTGGGACTGCATCACGAAATAGATGCGGAGCGTAGCATGAGTACGAAAGTACCAACACAACAGTACTCGCAGGGCATCATAGGCCGACCGAGCAAAAAGGGGTAAAAACAATAAGAAAGGATAGAATCTAGACACGAGAGAGGTCAAAGCGGATAAGAAAATGAAGCACACGAGCATACCAAAAACAAACTAAGTACAACTAGACTAAACCTAACGGGTCCCCATAAACCCGGAGAAGGTACACTCGTGCACAAGCTCAAATAAAACCCGAACGAACCCCCATAAGCCCGAGTACACGGAAAAGCTAAGTCTACCGAGAAAGAAGAAAAATTAGGCTACCAACCCAAAGTAACTACGATAATCCATCGAGACTCCACCCAACCGAAGTGCACTCCCAATTTGACTAGAAAGAGTGACCCAGGGGCACCCAACCAAACGAGCCCGCTCCGGCCCGGCTAGAAAGAGGGACCCGTGAGTGAGGTAGATATCGCGAGTCGTCCCTACCATGCGGTCAGCTCGGCCTTGACTAGAAAGAGCGGACCAGGGGACACCCGGCCAAGAAAGACACTCCCGGCCCGGGCTAGAAAGAGAGGCCCGGGGGCGATCGCCGATATCACCGAGTCTACCCGGCCCGGCGATACGTTCCCCCGGCCTAGAAAGAACGACCCAGGGGTGATGGTATCTCCAATAGGATCCAATCCCACAACAACCACCGTGGAACGCCGTCCACTCTTCAAAAAATCACTTTAAAAGGCTCCAAGCCTATACTATCTCAATCCCACGCCTAGTGATGTACCAAACCTTCGAGAATGCGCGGAACCACGAGAATGCGAGGGAGAAGATACGAAGTGTAGCAAGTAGCGATAACGCCTAATCTAAGGCTCAAACTATCGGACTCAAGTCTCGCTATTCCAGTCTACAAGAGCTAAGTCATCCGAACGACGTCGGCGAAAGTCAAGGCTAACCGGCCCCACGGGTCATAAGTCTAAGGCAATCTTTGGCCTAACCTAGACTAAGGACATCATGCTTACGGTTAAGGATGAACAAGGCATACAATACATAGCATACAAGCATACAATAGCATTTAGCACATAAGCATGCAACTCTACTAAGCCGGTTAACATGATACTATACCCGAAATATGGCCAATCGATCCTAACATGAGGTATCTAATCAAAGTAAGGTAGTAAACTTGTACCCACCCCTAATTCACTCCTATCAACATGTTTTTACACAATTAAGCTCAATCTAAAAGAAGGAAAGCCGTAGCCTACCTTAAGGCCAACCGTGCGCTCTCCAAATCACTTTATCGGAGCTTTCCCTTTCCGACCCGTCTCAACACGCTGCCCCGCTATCAAAAATAGAGTCACAACGTTACTATGGTCATTTAGACACCAAAATCATAACAAACGAGAGACGGGTCAATTTTGGAGTCAAAACGGGAATCGTGGGACCCGCACCGAACTGTCCAAATTTGACTCCGTCAAGAGACCCTAAACAGCATTCCAAACTTGTGTTCCAAAATGGAACACAATCCGAGGCTCAAAACACAGCAAAAACCAACAAGCAAGAAAACCCACTTTAATCTACTAAAAGAAACCCTACAAAGAAAGAGCCAAAAATCGAAATAAACGAAAATCAAAAGGTGCCCAGCACTCTTTGAACACTCTACAACGAAGTCACGACAATTCTCAACACGTGGGACTTCGAATCACCCAAAACCGAGCTAAAATGAGTGAGATATGACCAAAACAAAAATTCCAAAAACAATGACTCGAAAACAAGACAACAGTCAGGTTTTATCGCGAATTTACCTCAAACGGAATCCCAAACCACTATCCGAGCTCACCAACGCGTTGCCCTCGAAAATCTCACAACTTTGCCTTTTGAATCGCCCAAATCGGACAAAAGATGAGAGAGTTAAGAGAGTTTAAAGTTTTGGAAATATTGCTGAAAATCTGCAATATTTCCAACAACTAAAAACCCCGACGGGGTACTCCGATCTCGTTCGGAACCCCGTGCACGCAAACGAGATATGCAACCATACCAAATTCGATATTCCGGACTCAACGGCGCAGTCGAAATTTCCATCGAGGTCATTTCGATAAAAGTGGGTCCCACTTCCAAAGGTCATTTTAAGTCAAAACCCACAAAAGGGCTCGGAAAGAAATCAGAAACCTCGGGACACAAAAGAAGGGTCAATCTAGACCAAACTCAACATTCCGGAGCTAACCGCACTGACGGAATTCTCATCCGAGCGCGTTTACTCAAAATGTTGACCAAAGTCAAACTTAGGCCAAAATTCAAAGGCTAAAACGCCTAACCACACCGACTCACACTGAAAACCTCGGGAGTCATGTTGACCATGCTACTAGCCTAAAATGACCCTTCCGGAGCTAATGAAATCGTCAGAATTGGATTTCGATGTCATCTTCTTGAACTTTTGATCAAAAATGATCGTTCAAGGTTCAAAAGCTCCAAAACACAAAAACTCACACCAAGACCAAACGAACGACCAGGTGACCGAACTGTCAGTCCCAGCAAGTCGTAAATGACTTGGGGTCGCTACGGGAACGCTCTAAACGACACACAGAAGGCAAGACACAAAAATGACCAAGAGGGTCATTACAGGATGTCACAAGGGTTGTTCTCAAAACCCAACAGCAATAAAGTGAAGTTGAGAAAAATCACAAAGCTAAGAAGCTCTTAATGTGTGGAATCAAAGCAAATGAATATGATCTGATTTCATCTTGTGAATTAGCCAAGGAAATCTAGAATCGCTTGAGAATAGTGTACGAAGGTACTAAGCAAACAAAGAAATCTAAGTTAGATCTCTTAACTACTCAATTTGAAAGCTTCACATTGGAAAAAGGTGAATTTATTTACGAAATGCATACTAGATTTTCCACCATTACAAATGAGCTCATGTTCCTAGAAGAACTTGTCACTGCGTGGAAGCAGGTTACTAAAATTTTAGAGATTTTTCCCAGATCTTAGATTGACGAACTTGATATTGTCTATGAGGCAAAAGATCTTTGAAGTACTGTCGTTGGATGCTCGATTTGAATATTTTCAAGTTCATGAACAGAAGAAAAGACAGTCTCACTCTCAAAGGCAAAAACAAAGAAGGGACCAGATCTGTGACAAGTCAAGCCGAAGAGAAATTGCCGATTATGGGGTGAAGAAAGCTCTAACAGTCTGGGAAACTACCTCAAGTGATTCAAATGATTCTAAGCACTCTAATGTTGCTTTCATGGCAAAATCTAATGATGAAGAAGCTGAAGAAAAGGTAACCCTTTTTTATCTTAAACAAAACTTGCATGTTACTCTGTTAAGAAGTTGAGGAATCTAGCAGCTGCTTTGATTGACTCAATCACTGAGTTAACCACTGAAAAGGATTTGATGAATAACAATCTAGATGTGTTTCATGATGAAAAATAGCCTTGGTTTCGCAAATATCTATAATGGAGGAACAATTGATGATTCTGGAATCTGAAAATCTAGAACTCAAGAAAAAATTAGTGAAGTTGAGTAAGAACTATCCCAGAGGAAAGGTTGAATCTAGTAGTTCACAACTCAACCTAGAAACTAGCTTGAATACTGCTAAAATGAAACTAGTCATAGCTTTGGAGAGAAATGATCAGTTAGAAAGGGACCTGGTTCGTGTCAAAGAAGAACTGAATAAATCTCTCAAATGAACCATATTTTCAAAAATGCTTGCCAATCTTACTAGTCAGGGTCAAAATGATGGGAAGGGGTTTGGAAATTCAAGCATAAGTCCTTCGTATAATCCCCATAGCAAAATGTGTCTGTGTCTGACAATTTGTTGTGTTTTCATTATGGTCGTAATAATCATTTGAAGAAGGATTGTCCAGCTTGGAAAAGGAATCAAGATAACCTTTCAAACTATTCCAAACAAAGGAACAAGCAAAAGAAGGGACCTGGTCAACAGAGGAACAAGCAGAAGAAAGGACCTGGTCGTGCTTCTGGTCCTAAGTTCAAGAAAATAAGTATGCCTCACTAGACAAAGAATTCTCTTATCACTCATTTATCTGCTTACTGGGAACTCCGACTAAAATGGGTTCGCAAGGCTATCAAGTGACATGGTATGCAGGTGAGAGGAAGTAGCAGCAATCAGTGTTGGTTCATGAATGGCGGATGTTCAAAGCACGTGACTGGAAAACTGAAAACTCTCTCTCTCTCAAGGCAGTGAAAATCACGACATGTACTCACAGGAAAGCTTTTTAAAACAGTCACTACAAGAAAAGTGTGAATTACATGGGATTAGTATGAAAATTTGCGGGAAAATAAGTTTCCTGCGGATTTTCATACTAATCCCCAGAAAAATCTCCATGTAATTCACACTTCTTTGTAGTGACTGTTTTAAAAAGCTTTCCAGATATTGCATCTTTTATTGTTGCTTTATCTTGAGTTAAGTACCCAGAGTTGAGTGTCTTATCGTTGAGTTGAACCCTATTGTCTCTAAGTTGAGTTAAACTATGTTTCAGAGAGTTGAGTCTCTTATTATTGAGTTGAGCCCTATTTTCTCTTAGTTAAGTTGAATTATGTTTCTTTGAGTTGGGTTGAGTTGAGTTGAGTGAGTTGAGAAGAGGTAAGTATGTTTCTTTTGCTTTAGAATTTCTCTTACATGCTCGTACATTTCATGTACTGACGCAATTTAGCCTGCATCATTTCATGATGCAGACATAGGTAGCTAGGGTCATCAACAGGCACTTTGTTGATACCACTTGCAATTTGAATTAGCTATGGTGAGCCTCTTTGCTTCCGGAGGATTCCATTTACTTTCAGTTTTGTCAGGATGTTGCGAGTCTTGTCCCGACTTCCATCTTTGTCATTTAGAGGCTTCACAGATAGACAGTAGAGTTTGAGAAGTTTGTTTCATTTATTTTGTTAAATGTTTTAAAGACTTGAGTTACCTATTTCTGGCTAGTTGAATATATTATTATATTCAGAGTTAATCATTTGAGTTAAAGCTTGTATTTGAGTTCAATGAATTTTATTCAGTTTTAAGCTTTGTATGCTTGAGTTAGTCTTCCGCTTGTAGTTAGTCAAGATGAGGGTTCGCGTGTGGACCAGCAATGGTTCTTGAGTGCCGGCCATGTTCAGGGTGTAGGCTCGAATTGTGATAGTATCGTATTGTATTATTTTAATGAATACAATGTTTGGATAGATTGTATCGTTCTACGTCGTTAAATAATGTGCACTTCAACAATTTACATGATAAACCTATAAGAAAAATATAATGCGAGGTAAAGCTACTGTGAAAATATATAATAAAAGATGAAATATGATTATTAAATATTAAATTTTTTAAAAGATATAAAACATAAGTTTAATTTATACATAATTTTCAAGTATTAAGAATCACCAACCCTTTATTTTATTTTATTTTATATATTTTCAAATATATACTTTATTAAATAGTTAACTTCAACTTCAAGGATCAAAATCACACACTTTAAATAATTGAAGGTTAAATATGTATAGTCAAATAACACAAAAACTAAAAAAATTGTATTATGCAATAATATAAGATTAAAAATCACTATTTTAATAAATAAAGATAAAATAAAACAAGAATATCAAGATAACAATGCAAACATCATATATATATAAAAGAGAAGGCCCGCCACAAACCAAAATTCCCTTTTAATTTATTTATTTTTAAAACTAGTCTTCTCCTTTCATGAAAAGTTGAGACATTTATGAAAAATTGTGACTTTTATGAAAAGTTGTGACTTTAATGAAGAGTTGCGACTTTTATGAAAAATTGTGACTATTATGAAAAGTCACAACTTTAATGAAGAGTTGCGACTTTTATGAAAAATTGTAACTTTTATGAAAGGTTGTGACTTTTTCGAAGGGTTGCAACTTTTCCAAATAGTTGTAACATTTCTGATAAGGCACAATAAATATTTGTTCACACTATCCTTTGTTGTCTATAAATAGAGGGATTTCCTCTTATTTTAAAACAACGAAAATTCTAAACCTCTTCTTCTTCTTCACAATTAAAAATTTATGTATTTTTCTCTTGTTGAGTGGCTCACTAACACCATTGTTTATGTTAGACATTCTGATATGTATTTTTAGAGTCATTAATTTATGTTTATGTTATTAAGGATAAATGATAAGATATAATAATTTTCACATATTATTAATGTTTGTTACTACGTAATCTTTTATGTAAAATAATATAGTGTTTTAATTTTAATGACTGATAGATTTTAAATAATATTTTATAAATTTCGTAATATTAAATTTTTGCAAAAAGCATAAATAATTTTATTAGTTATATTTAAACTAACAATACCGAAAACAATCTCATTGAGTAAAAAAGAGAGCTGAGAACGCGTACAATAAATAATATGGCACGAGCGTCAACCAAAGTTGAAACGAGGGCGGAACATTCTACCGAGTTGCTAGTCAGCTTTTCAATCGTCGTCAGTCGTCACTGCTGTTCTAACAATAATAATAAATCACTTTCCCTTCATCATCCTCCTCCTCTTTAGTGCCCTATATATATTTATTACTACGCTATTTGTTCATTGCTCATTTATAATTTCTCTTTTATAACTGCTACATTTTTCTCCAAATTAATCATAATTTCTCAATCTCCAAGTTAGATTCCTCCTTCTGCAAATTATATCAGGTATTTTTTTTTTCAGATTTTGATTTAGTTTAGAAAGCGTATCTTCTTTGTTTCCGAACATTAGAGGAAACGAGAAATTGAAAGCTGATTTTGTTTTTGTGATTCATTTTTCATATCTGAAGGAGTCGAATTGGGATTTTTTTTTTAAAAAAAAAAAAAAATCTGCCTCTATAGTGGAAAAAAACAGATCAATATTTTATTTTTTTGGCGTTCTGGTCTTCCTTTGTAATTAAATAGATTTATATAGCAATTTTTGGTATTGTATCTGGGAAGTAGCTAAGTTAATTAGGTAAATCTACTGTAAAAAAATTAGGGATTTTTGTGATAAGAAGGGGATGGAGTTACAAATATTCAGGAGATTATATTTGAAAAGCTTGTTTAGAATGGAAATTGAAAGGAAATGGCACTTTTTATTATTATTATTAGTACTATTTTTGAATAAAATTGAGGGCATGGAATCGGAAATGGGAGAGGAGTCAGAGTCACCGACAAGGTGAAAATTCAGTTAATCAATTAAATAAGCTATTAAGATTCTGGAGGAAATGGTACATCATGTTTTCACAGGCAATTAACTACATATCTGTGGTGCAAGATTTTCCTTTAAAAATCATAAGCGATTCTAATTTGGCAATCATTTGCAGTAAGTTCCTTGTTCTTGTATATCCATTAGCTCAAAAGTAGAAAGCTTGATTGTCTTATGATAGAGGGTTGATTGAATAATTGATGTGAGTTGGATCTCTGTATTTTTCACAGGTGGATTTCAGTGAAGCAGATATTAAGTGCTAGTGAGAAAGAGTTTGTGCATAGAGCAGCTAATGACAGCCGTATAGTATGGACTCGGACCATTTTGTTGGTTATGATGTGACCGGTAGTGATTTGTCATACTCTTCATACCCTACTGTTAGTCCTCTAGAGAATAGACCGTTTGGAACCCCGAAATTTGATTCAGGAAATTCGCCACTTGCGAACTATTTTAACTCTGAGACCTTTACCACAGTAAGTGCTTACCAGGAGCAGCACAGCTGTACAGAGAATCTTTCAGGTGCTACTTCTTCAAGTGATTCCTCGCTGGATTATAACCAATATTTCCATCGGCCAAGCCCCTCGGAAGATCATCTTCCAGAAGCTCCTAACAGTTGGAACATGAAACATACTCTGCTGCAGTTGGAGTCTGCTTTAATGGGGCCAGACGAAGAGGCAATGAAATCCAGCCGTTATCTTGGTGAAAATATGGGGGCACAAACATCAGGTCAGAGGTATAAAGCGTGGAACAAGGAAGCCCAAGTTGTGCATCAACCTCAACAATCACTAGTTTCCATCCTTAATGGAATTCAAAGTGATAAGCGAGACAATGTAATGGAGGACTTACCCTTGCAGGGTGTTCCGTCTAGCAATCTGAAGCAGCTGCTTATAGCATGTGCCAGAGCCCTTGCTGAAAACAAGCTAGATGATTTTGAAATACTGGTTGCTAAGGCAAGGAGTGTTGTGTCCGTTACTGGAGATCCCATCCAGCGTCTTGGTGCTTACATTGTAGAAGGCCTCGTAGCAAGAAAGGAGTTGTCTGGAACCACCATATACAGGAGTTTGAAGTGTAAGGAGCCAGCTGGTAAGGACTTGTTCTCCTACATGTATATCCTCTATGAAATATGTCCTTACCTAAAGTTCGGCTACATGGCTGCAAATGGTGCAATAGTAGAAGCATGCAGAAATGAAGGTCGCATCCACATTATAGACTTCCAAATTGCACAGGGGACCCAATGGATGACTCTCTTACAAGCACTTGCTGCACGACCCGGTGGTGCCCCCTATGTACGCATTACAGGAATTGATGATCCAGTTTCACAGTACGCTCGGGGAGATGGATTGGCTGCAGTTGCCAAACGGCTATCAGCAATTTCTGAGAAATTCAACATTGCAGTTGAGTTTCATGCAGTGCCAGTTTTTGCTCCAGAAATCACTTGGGATATGCTTGATGTAAGGCCTGGTGAGGCTCTGGCAGTAAACTTTCCTTTGCAACTTCACCACACCCCTGATGAGAGCGTTGACGTGAATAACCCTAGGGATGGTCTCATTAGGATGATAAAGTCGCTTTGCCCCAAGATAGTCACTTTGGTGGAGCAAGAATCAAATACAAACACAGCTCCGTTTCTCCCTAGGTTTGTAGAAGCTCTAGATTACTACCATGCAATGTTTGAGTCCATAGATGTGACCCTACTAAGGGACATGAAGGAGCGGATCAATGTGGAGCAGCACTGTTTGGCTAGGGATATAGTGAATGTCATAGCATGTGAGGGCAAGGAAAGAGTGGAACGTCACGAGCTATTGGGAAAGTGGAAATCCAGGTTCATGATGGCAGGTTTTCAGCAATATCCTTTGAGCTCTTATGTGAATTCAGTGATAAAGGACCTCGTGAAGCGTTACTCGGAGCATTATACACTGGTGGAGAAAGACGGGGCTATGCTGTTGGGGTGGAAGGAGCGGAATCTAGTCTCTGCATCTGCGTGGTTTTAACGAGTTGAAGTTGTAGTTCATTATGCGGAAACATATGGATAGCCTTCGTTTTATTATTTAACCAGACAATAGGATTGATCAAGTAATTATACTCATGTTATATAGTTTCAATTTTCTGAAATTTTAGTATAGAAAAATGTTTTTAAGTTTATTGTTCAAGTTATCCTTGATATTTATTTGTTAAATGTAAACAATTATTTCTCGTTCTTGATGATTTGTTGAGCAATTTTGGAGAAGCCATGTTCAGTTTCTCTGGTTTAAATAAAATAGAGGTGTATATGGTTCGCTTTGAGATCACAAGTTTGAGCCATGAAAACATCACTAATGCTTACTCTAGGGACAGTTACTAATGCTTACAAGCATTAGGATAGACGGGGAGCAGGGCTTTTCTAAATAATGTTCACAAAGGATGTTTTCTGCACCTTACTGCACTCTCCATCCCAAAACTACATCAACCATATTCATTCCGCTCAGGTATATTTCGTTTCAATACAAATATAAACAAACAATTTAGCAATCTATAAATAAACTGAAGTGGAACTTATAACGCATGTTTCAATTGGACTTCCAAAAATCAATAAATTATAAGTAACCATGGTTCATATAAAGAATTCTACTTTGAGCAAATGCTTGATATCCCAATTATGACGAGCTGATAGAAGTTCATATGGACATGTCTAATACAGATGCAAGGCCATATCCACCTGCAGGGTAATCGTCCTCCAGGGCAAGATGCCGAGGCTTTGGTTTAGCATACTCAGCAACGATAACCAATCCATCAAGGAACTACAAAAGAGAAGAGAAACGAAAGAACATAACTTTAACCTCCTGAAACCAAACAGCAATTACTATATCAAATAACATGCATTGACACATCCATCAACAACTATAAAAGAGAAGATGGAAAAAATGCATGGACTAGGAGAACGTTAGTTAGAAAAAAAATCGCTAGCATCACAACTAACTTACCTGGCCATCCATGGCCTCTAAACCAGCTGCAGATTCTTCCATAGTTTGATATCTAACATAACCACAACACGTTGAATAACCAGTTATACCATCTGTCAACACTCTTGCTGCAAAAGCATAACATACTACATAAATACATCTATATTGTTTCATCATATGGATCTCTCACATTACGTTTTAACAAGTGAGATATGAAAGGTACAAGTAAAACATACCATCAAGCACTTCACCATATTCGGCAAATGCATTTCGAAGAGATTCAGATGTAGTATGTCTGCTAAGACCTGAATGGAGGGTGGAACTTCAGAAACCATCAGTTTCATGGTCCAGCTCCAAATAATAGATGTAAAGTGAGTTACATATTACTCACAAAAAGTCTAAAACAACTCCAAATTTATATTCATAGCCAAATACAATGTCAATTTCCAGGTATTACTATTCACCTTGAGAACAAAAACTACATTTTTTCAAATTTCACAATGAAATATGCACAAACGCGCAGAGAAAAAGTAAGCTCCATGTGCATGTGGATAATAGTTAATCTCTAAATAAAATCTTTTTAATCTCTCAAAGAGAATCAGATACACCAAATTCATGATATTTTAAAGCAAATAACATAAATCGATCCAAATTCTAGTCATTTAACGCAATTATCATTTGAAATAATCGATCTGCAAGTGAAAAGCGAAGAAAATTTGATAGGATCAAAAGGATAGAAGGAAGTAACTGACCGGAAACATAGAGATTGGTGGATGGTTCAGGCGGCGGTCCGGTCCTCGGTTGATACAAAGGAACATTAGCAGAAAATGAATAGAAAACTGCCCGGAGACCTCTCGGTGTTACCGGAATCCTGCCTGCTGCCGCTGCTCTTAAGGCCATTTTGGATTTAGGGAGTTTAGATACTGAACCACTATCAGTTTTAAACAGATCTATTTGAGAAGAACTACAAGTAATTGAGTCTTTATATATATATATATATATATATATATATATATATATATATATATAGTATATAGAAATATTAACACCTTGTTTGAAAGATGATAATTTGCGTTTATATTGTATTGTTAATCTAAATATAATATGTTTTTTTTTAATTATTACTTAAATTTTATTATATTGTATTGAATTGTTACCTTAATATTTTGTTCTCATTTTGTCTTTTACTTACCTAATTCTATTTTTATTAATTATCCTACCTTGTATACTATAATTTCGTGTAGGCTTATCATCTAGATTATGAATGTATGACATTATGTAACGATTGAAAACGATAAGATCTATCCAAACAGTCTACTCCATCTGTTTCTATTTATATGTCACCATTTTAGATTTCATGTCCTAAGAAACTATGTAAGTTTACTATTGTACTCTTATTTCGTGTTGTCTTGAAGTTAATTTTCAATAAATGAACTTTAATTAATTTATTTTGATTAATTAAATTGACCAATGAACATAAATTAATCATTTAGTTTTTTTATATTGATCAAATTCATATTTTCAAGGTTAATAACTTTCAAGGGTAAACTAAGAAAAATAATGTTATTTATGTATTGATTTTGTGAAATGACAAACACTAAGAAGCATATATGACATATAAACTAAGAAAAATTATGTTATTTATGTATTAAAACAATACAACACAAATCAATTTAAACAAGTATAAATTATAGGAACCACATATTATAAGTACTAAATAACATCTTATCCTTTCTAGTTTTTTATTTACCAAAAATCCCTTAAAAATGATGTTTGCGGGATACATAGCGTTGTGCAAGGGATACATTAGGTTTGATACATTCCACATAGCAGGATACATAGCGTTGTGCATGAGATATATAACGTTTGATACATTTTACATAGCGTGATACATAGCGTTGTGCACGGGATACATGCGGGATACATAGGTAAATAAGGGATTTTTGAAAATTTTGAAATAAGTAGGGATAAATGGATATTAAGGTAAGTAAAGGAGTGTAGTTAAGTAATTTGTCCTTCAAAAATACATAACAACTATCCAAACAAAATGTAAATATCCGATGGGCCGATTATCAACATTAATTAAAGGAAAAATTGTGCAGAATACCAAATATTTAAACGATATTAAATGTTATAGCTATTGTTTTGGAAAATTGTGACTCGCAGCCGTAGATTTCTTAAATCTTGTTGTTTGTTTAATTTGTATAATTCGCTCAAAATTGTATAAGTTGTTTGATTGTATAAATCAGAATTTTGTATAATTCGGTTTCTAATTGTATAAATTCCTAATTTATATACACTTACCGTCTTACCCTAACTATTTGTATACGATTTATGAAAATATTATAATAAATTACCTTGTTTGTATTTTGACAAGCAAATATTTACTGTTATAACCGTTCTAGTACGTGTCAACTTTGACAACTAATCAGCTATTATGTTCCTAGTTTCTAGGTAAAACATCTTCCGTACAAATTATATCCTTATTTACCATATTTAAAAAAATACTTTTATTCTATAAAATACATTTTTATATAATAAATTATATCATGAATATACACCAAAAAAATAATAATAAATTAACTTTGTCATAAATTATATTTATATCATAAAAATACATGATGTATTTTAAATATAAAAAGTTAATGCCATGGATATAATACATATATATTCATATTTAATAAACATTTTTCTTTTATAATAAACAAAAATATCATTTACCAACTTCCTCAAATTATTGTTATTTAATTATTATGCCTTTTTAGAGGTTTTTAAAGTAATTTAGTAAATTGTCATTAATATTTCAATATCAGCTACTTAATAAATTAAAATTGGCGAAATGGTCTTATGGACCCTTCTACTTGTTCGAGTTTGTATTATGGACCCTTCTACTTAACTCTTTATCAATTGAGCCCTTAAACTCAATCAAAACAAGATTTTCAAACCCCTCCTACCGTGTGTATAATTCACTCGCCCATAAATAAATGACATGTCAAATTCATGTCACATAAATCAATAACATGTCATAATTATCTCTATTAACTATTTTTTTAAATTATTAATCAAAAATATTAAATAAAAAGAAAAATAATAAATTTCCACACACCAAATTAGCCGCCCTTGTTCTTCTCCCCAACCCATTCCCACCGTGAAATAGCCTGAAGCCAACAGATCAAAAAGCCACCGCCACCGCTCTTCTTGCTGGCGAGACAATCTATTCTCTCTCTCAAACCCGTCTCCATCTCCACCGCACACTCTCACCATTTTCCGTTCCTCCTTTTCCAATCTCCACAAAATCAGCAACCCTAGGTCGCCGCACTACCAACTTTGGCCGGCAAACCTTTTTCACCGCTGTGACCAACTCCTCGCACCCTCCCCCCCACTCTTCTCTCCAATGCCTTCCTTTCACCGCACCACCGGCGACCACTTGAGAACCAGGACTGTCTCTCCTCTCCATTCTCTCCAGCCACCAACAAACCTCCATGCCGCCTCTTGTTCTAGCGAAAAGGGATTAGCGCCAAGATCTGCTAGAGTGTAGGGAAGAAAGAAAAAAAGGGATATAGCAGGGATCGGGTTATCTGAAAAGAAGGTGAAATGGAGAAGAAGAAGATTTTTTAAAAAATAAATAATAAATTATCATATTATTCTATTATAATTTTAACAACTCTTTTTAAATTAAAATATGATGTTCACTTGCTTACACGCGCGTGTAATCACACACTCCTGCCAACTCATCCATTTTAATGCCATGTATGTTTGGTCAACGGTCAGAGGGGTTTGATATATTATGTTTTATTGAGTTTAGGGGTTCAGTTGATAAAACATCAAGTACAAGGGTTCATAATATAAACGTATACAAGTACAAGGGTCCACCAGACCCTTTTACCATTAAAATTAGGTAAAAGTTGAGTTGAATTACAAATGATCTCTGTTTCACCATTTTTGCAACAAAACAAAATAGTTGTGTATAGTTCTATATAATAACAAACACTTAAATAATAGGATAATTACAGAGATCTAAACTATATTAAATACATAATTACGATGTCAATCCTATTTTGTACTCATGAGGAAGGACACAAACTCCTTATATATAACTAATTCAATAAAAGAAAGAACAATTAAAAATACTAATAAAAGAAGTAGGGAGCCTTTAGGGAAAAATGAACAAATGAAGTGAAATGAACTCTTTATACTAAAAATAGAAAAATGCATAAGTACCCTCAATCTATGTCCAAAATCTCTGAGACACACATAACCTTTACTAAGATTCTATTATCCCAAACTTATTTTATATATAATTTACTACCCCTTTTCGACATACGTGGCACTATTTTGTGGGCCCAGCGTATGTTGACAATTTTTTCAACAATAGTGCCACGTAGGCCAAAAAGAGATAAAAAATTATATATAAAATAAATTTGAAGGTAATAGAACCTTAATAAAGATTAGGTGTCTCAGAAATCTTGAACTAGGTTGGGGGTGCTTGTGCATTTCCCCACTAAAAATAAATGAGGTGAAACTCATTTACTATTTTTTAAAATTATTATTTAATTATTTTCATAATATTTAACATTAAACAGTCCTAAATATATGATAAGAGAAAATATATCTTAAAATTTAAGGGAAACATAATGAGATAGTTGTTGAGAGTTCACAACGGGTTTTTCTACGAGAAACATAATGAGAAGTTAACCACAGAAGAAAATGAGAGCCAAGCTAAACACATTTATAAATGGCAAATTTGTGTAAGCAAGGGTGTACTTAACAAAACTTCTAAAATAATATCCCAACAAAACTTAACTTAGTATAAAGATGATTGTAGCTGAATACTCAAAATCCAAACACAACAAGAAGGAAAACAGCAATACAAAACTAATATCTTAGGCCTTGTCAGCTTTGGCAGCAGTAGCAGCTGCTTGACCACGAAGACGACCAGTCCTCCTTGCTGCAATAAGACCAACCTTTTGCCCTGGTGGTGCATCACGACGGACAGTACTGGCATGACCAATATGTTGATGGTTACCACCACCATGAGGATGCTCCACAGGATTCATAGCAACACCACGAACCTTAGGCCAGCAGTTCCTCTTAACCCGGTATTTATGGTATGCGTTACCAGCTTTAAGCATTGGTTTCTCAGTTCTTCCTCCACCAGCAACCTGACCAATCATGGCTCGACATCCACTGGGCACAATCTTCTTGGATCCAGATGGAAGCTTAATCCTAATAAAAGGTAAAATTGAATAGAGCAAACTTCAAAAATCAACTCCATACACTTGATAACAATAATATAACATCATAACAGACTCCTACTAATACACGAACACTCATACTTCCAAAAGAAGTATAGACTTTGTTTCATGTGAAATGCAGACTTTCTTCACTACTTCGAACGAAACAGATTACTATATATTCTTCTTATGCAAATTGAAATAACATTTAAGTATCAAAAACGTCATTAACTTGAATTCCCTACGTCTAATCAATCATCACCACACCAACACTATCCCATAACATCAGCGTAAGATAATGGACATATTCTACCACTCTAAACAGCTAATAAGCTTCAGAGATGCTAAATTATCAGTAACTCTGCTTCATCAAATACAAATACACACAGTTACAATTGTAATTCACAAAAACAGATTCTACGGATCCACAGGCGAAAGATCAGTGCACAATTGCTTGAAATTGAGCAAACTTTACCAGTCATCCTAAGCTGTCATAAACGATACCGGTGCAATTTTCAAATCAACTACGCTGTTCAAGCCAATTCACTAAAATACTAAATCAATCCTAAAATTATACATCCAATAGTGAATTTCATCATAAATTCCTTTCTAAGTATCCAATAACCAAAATACAAATAAAATTTATGACTAAAAAAAACCATAAACAGGTAAAAACATACCTAGTTGTTCCGTTATCAGGGTTATGACTGATGACAATAGCATAATCACCAGAGCATCTAGCAAAAACACCACGGTCACCAACTTTATGCTCAACATTACAAACAACAGCTCCTTCAGGGATAGATCTGAGTGCAAGCACATTACCAACCATAAGATTAGCTTTTTTCCCACAGTAAATAAATTGACCAGTATACATCCCTTCTGCAGCAACGAACAACTCCTTCTGATGCTTGTAACGGAAAGGATGACGGAATGTCATCCGTGCCAATGGTGCACCCCTACCTGGATCATGAATGATTTCTGTAACAACACCTTTGAGATAACCATTACGTTCACCGAA
The DNA here is from genome assembly GCA_029007595.1 of Solanum commersonii. Lineage (NCBI taxonomy): Eukaryota > Viridiplantae > Streptophyta > Magnoliopsida > Solanales > Solanaceae > Solanum > Solanum commersonii. Next base: position 2,846,107 of record JAJTWQ010000033.1, read on the forward strand.
ATCAAGTGAACGGAACCTTGCAGGTCCCTTGCGGTGATGAGTGTGAGATTTGAAGACGGAGCCTGCTCCCTTACGTTGTGCTCTGATTACACGACCCATTTCGGCGCCTTCTCTCTGAGTTTGCGAATACAGGAAGAAATGACTTAAAGTAGAAAGGGAGTTAGGGTTTTTAGAGGGAGGAGGGCCGTAATAAGTTTATGGGCTGGGCCTCTAGTATTCGTAGCAAGTACCCAATACGCAATTTGACAAGAAATTGCTCCACAACAAATTATGCTAAGTAGCCATTCGACATTCACCTTTTTATTTACTCTTTTTATTTTACTAAAATTTTAGAATTGTTTAGAGGTGATTATGAGTTGATTGAGATCGAATTCTGTCACGATCCAATCCATCGAGCTGTGTGGAAACCTACTCTACCATCTAGATAGGAGAATCATCAACCTTTGAACCAGTTATAACATGCGAAAAAATAAACAAGTCATAAATAGTTGTCATAAATTATTTTAAACCTCTAAAGGTATTTTACAAGGAAACATACTAATACTCCTAAGGAACTAGTTTATGCAGGTATAATAGCTTCTAACAATAGAGTTAATAAAATAAATGAGACATAGCTCCCACCATAAGGAAAGAATAGTAGAAGTTGTCGGAGATAATCATTGTCTTCAACATGAAACATTACTAAATTCGTGCAACCAGACTATACTCAGTGGCATAGCAAGAGTAGTATCAATACAAACAACACGTTCTGATAGGCATCATCGGTCGACCCAAACCTACTACATAAAATAAATTAGACAATCCAAAGGGAACATGCAATATGAAAGTTGCACCATTTCATGTCTCTATCCATCTATTTTTACCAATCAGGTATAATGCTCATAAATTAGTACACTTTGATCTCATTCCGCTATCAACTCTACCATTAACATATTTAGCCCTTTTCCCCGTTCTAAGGCTTCCCAAGCCTACCTATGATGTCACCCTAAGGCTTCACAAGCCTTTGACATCACCCTAAGTACTCTTCCCAAGCCTACCTGTTGGTTTGACTCAGATACCACGTTAGTACACTAATTATGAATAGCTCAGGTACCATGCATGTACATTAACTATGGATGGTTCGGATACCTGATACGCTCAAATTACACCTCCCTACAGAAGTATAAGCGATCGTTATCAAGTAGAGAACCCAACTTGTAGGTTGGGGTCGATCCCACGAGGAAAAATGGTTTAGACTTTACTTTAACCGACAATTATATTCAATTAGTCAAAGAACTTCCAGAAACAAGTAATTAAAAGGGGGGGATTTGTTTATATGAAACAAATAATAAGAATTCAATAAGTAATCAGTAATCAAACTAAACTTAATTTTTGGTTGTTATCAAGATGAGAGAAATAACTAGGGTATACGTGTTCCCCACAAGCTCATAACGCAATAATCCTAGTAACAACAATCTTTTCCTAGTGTATTACATGCAAAGTGATAAGTTAGGTATCTCTAAATCCTTGATCCAGCATCTAGAGAATTTCACCCCTCACCTTGATCTGGCTACGTGTGTATAATTTACTAACCCTTACCTTTACCTCATATTAGATGTCATAATCGATGTTTGACTTAGTTATTACTTCGCACCAATCGACACTAGTCTATTAGATAGTATCACACTAAATCTATGTTGATAATTCTTTTCTTGTTGATTACCTCCTTGATCCGGCAAGTAGCAACAAGGCGAGTTCTAATGCGTGCACTCGTTAAAAAGACTTCTAAACGAAAGAATTATCAATGCATGCAAAACAATATTCACGAATTGCTTATTTACTATTTATATTTTGTTAATCGCTCATGGTTCCCACAACCCTAGTTGTGGATTTAGTTACTCATATTAGCAAGAACACAATTCATAATTTTAGATAAAGAAATCATGAACTTACGTAAAGAGAATAATAAACCCAGAAATTCAACTTGAGTTGCAAAGTCAAAATCTTCAAAACGAACTTGCAAAATTAATAATTGCTAGAATTGTAATTCTCCTCCAAAGTCACAAAGTGAAACTAAAATAATAATGCTTAACCCCCAAAAATGAGGTTTACATGCCCTATTTATAGAAAAACAAATCTTAATTTAAAAAGGAAACAAATTAAGAAAAGTATGTTCAGGCACGCGTCTTCAATCCACGAGACTGACTTACGGACCGTCGATGGATCTACGATCCGTAAGTCCCTTCCGTAAGCCAAGACTTAGAAAATATTTCAGTTCCCAAACATCAGCCTCTCTGAAGCAAATGACAGATGTGCAGTACGGACAGTCAATCGATCTATGGTTCGTCAATCCCCTCCGTAGCTCCATACTTAGAATCTTCAAAAATCAGGTACTGGAACCCTCGCAGTCTCCTTCTACGATTTGATCAGTATGGTCCGTAGATCAATCTACGGACCGTCAATTGCCACCGTGGTTCCACACTTGGTCAAATTTCCCTGATTTGTCATCTATTCCTTGGCTGCTGATCTACGGTCCTCACCTACGGACCGTCAATGGTCCTATGGTCCGTAGATCGTCTCCGTGAAAGCTTTTTCCTGCAATATTTTAGTTGGCTCCATACTTCTACGCCTGAACGTCTTTCCTGAAAAAACATAATAAAACACATAAAAACCAATACAAAAAGGCCCTAGACACACATAACTTGTAAGTGAAATGTATTAGAAATACCGTAAACTCACGGTATATCAACACCACGCTGGTACACTAACAATTTGGTTCCGTGAGAAGACCAAATATGTGATTGTGATTCCATAAGAGAACCTGTTATTTGTATTTGTGTGTGTGACTTGCATTTAATTACTGTTGTTTCATGGCATGTGACTAAGAGTCTATGTAGTTTGATACTTGTTGTTATATGCATTGTTCTATGTTACAGCATTGTAGTGAACTACTTAGATTCGTATCTTTGACTTGCCATGTAATCCTACCAGTACACTGTGATTTGTGTATTAATATTACACATATTTTTTTTCCTTATTTAGTACATGGCATCTTTCGGCGTCTAATTCGAGACCTTAAATAAGAGACACTTCATTCCAAACTCAAGGGTGAACTACATCTTCCAAGCTACCATGGATTCCTCTGATTTTCTTGTCCATCTTTTTAGACACATACATTAGACTTTATCTTTATGTTTAGTATTTGGAGTTGCATCCCCAATTTGAATGTTTAGAGTTTTGGTATGATGGTATTCACTTTTTAGGAATTGTTTTCCGCATTAAATGTTTCTGCACTATTGGATTGAGTTTATAGAGACTCAATCTTTTGGTTGTCTAAACTGTTTATTTTTTATATATGATAAACTTGATTTTGTTTAAATGGTGTTAAATTGATTTGGATTAGTCTTTGATTTTTCTACCAGATAATTTAGTGTGGGTGTCACTCACGACAATCAAAATTGTGACGATAAATATCCTTTTACTTCAACAAATAACCATGAAAGAAAATGTTTCTCCATCTTCCTCATCTCATTCTTTTCTTTCTCCTTTAGTTTTTTTTTTAATCATAACTTGTTGATGTTAATTACTTTGTTGATTCATGTATTCTCTATTTAATTAGAGAAGATTTGTTTAAATCTGAAAAAATATCTCACGCCGTTGAAACAGTTTCTTAGAATAGTGTTCATCATGACTTAAGTATTAATTGTGTACTATTTAAAATATTATTGTAGTACTCCATCTATCTAATTTTCAGTACTATATTTTGTTAAATAATAAATTATATTATTATTGTAATTTTTCATTGTTTTCCGGTAAAAGTTTATCTACAAAATGTTTTCAATCTTTACAAGACAAGTTTATGGTGTGTTCACTACAATTGCGCTTGTGGGGTGTACTATAGGAATATTCTAAATAATACATATTATGTCACGATCCGATTCTACACCCTGGACGTGCCCAGCACTCAAGAACCATTGTTGGTCCCCAAGCGAACCCTCATCATGGCTGACTACAAGCGGAAGACTAATTTAAGCATTCAAAAGCTTAAAACTGAAATATAAAAGTTCATAAAACTGAAATATAAAACTTTAACTCAAATGAAATACTCTGAATATAAAAATAACATTCAACTCGCCATAAAATAGGCAATTTAAGTCTTTAAAACATTTAATAAAATAAATGATATAGACTTCTCAACTATACTGACTATCTATGAAGCCTCTAACTGATAAAGATGGAAGTCGGGACAAGACCCACGACGTCCTGACTGAATTGAAAAGTAAATAAAATCCTTCGGAAACAAGGAGGCTCATCATAGCTAACTCGAACTCTCGAATATATCAACGAAGCTCCTGTTGATGATCCTGAATACCTGTGTCTGCATCATGAGAAGATGCAGGCCAAATGGCACAGTACATAAAATGTACGAGCATGTAAGAGAAATTTTAAAGCATAAGCATAAGCTTGAAACTTGATAAAATAGGAAACATACTTACCTCTTCTCAAACTTACACAACTTAAGGATATTCAAAACTACTCAACTTACTCAACTCGGAAGTACTCAAGGATAAGATACTCAACTCAAAGATATGATATGTGACTCTGGGTACTCAACTCAACATGACTGAACTCATTTCAATATAAAGCAATTTAAAACAAGTGCAATATAAAGAAACAAATTGTTTAAAAAGATGTTGTCAACTTTGTGTGTATGCAAGGATACAACATAACTTTGAAATGTATGTATGCAAGTATATAAAAATACAACACGTTACCTAACCGACAACCATCCTTAAGAGTTATAAGGACCATCCTATACCTTGCCATCAATATAGGACCTTACTTAACTTAGTGGATCCACTAGCTTTACTTACGTGATCATCTAAAAAGTATGACCCGTTAAATCCCATGTTGGCCACATGGTTCTTATGGAGATTTGAGTTAATATGAACTCGCGTCCCCAATTCGGTGCTCAATACTACTCCCAAAAATATACTTTAGCTCATATGTGTTTTAAACACCTCTTTCTTTAGTTTGAGATAATTGCTCAAAGCTTAGCCCAAAGGCTCTTTTGGAATCGATGTTCCCTTTATTGAAAACTAGCCCAAAGGCTCTCTTGGAATCATGTTCCCTTTTCTTGCTCAAATGTGTAAAAACATTTATAAACTCTTAGGGAATACTTAGTACCCTTATAACTTTTGAAAAATGAATTCGACTTTTTACTCTTTGCTTAACTTGAAACTTTCAGTCTTAAAACAAAGTTAAAACGTTTATAAAAGACTTTACTCTTACTCTTTACTTAACTTCAAAGCTTAAGTCTTAAAACAAAATTAAAACATTTGTAAAAGACTCCTTAAAATATGGTTCATGCCGAATTAGGGACATGAATGACTCAATGCAAGGTTTTCAATAACCATAGATAGAACACAATACTTGGAACTTAAGAACTTCAATGATACTACTCATTTAAAGAATGTTCAACTCAAAGGTTTCATGTGAAATTATAAGCATGAACTTCTTAACTCAAGAACTCAAAGATACTTCTCAAAAGGGCTTAGGAACTCAGCATTTAAAGGCTTAAAACTTAAAGATACCACTTCTCTGAAAGATGCTCAACTTACGAAGTTCATGCGGAATTATGGGCATGAAACAATACTCGACTCGATGGTCTACATATCAAAATGGACTCATGTATACGACTCTTCTCATTCTCTTACTTACTTTCTCAAAACTTAGTTCAAATTTAAAGTTAATCTCAAAGGATTCACAATTGAACTCAAAGGCTTACTTGAACTTTACTCTTAACTCTCTCTTGAATGTGAATTATGAATTTAAGAGTTTTGGTTCATGATATGAAGGATCTCATGATGACAAAGTAGATTCATGAATACATTCTCCTCATCCTCATCCTCATACTCACTTGCTCGAGTCTTGAAACAAGTTACTAGTAATTGTAGAAGACTCTTCAAAGACTCTAAGGGACCTTATCAAAAGGTTTGAAACAACTCTCAAACTTGACTCTCAACTCTACCTTGAATTTGATTTATGAATTCAAGGTTATGATCATGTTAGGAATGATTTTAGGTGTTTAGAAGTAGCTTAGAGTAGTTAGAATAAAAAAGGAGTGAAGGTGCACTTTAAATGAACTCAAATGGGGCAACCGACGACAAACTGGATGGGGCAGGCGACTCTGGCACTATGGGTGGTGCGGGGCACAAGCCCCTAAACTTCAGATGTGGGTTTGGGGCGCTCTGGCAGTCGCATCACGCCAGGCCCCAACCCAGAAAATTTAGCAAGTTTCTTTTCTCGTTTTCTCACCCTATTTCGCCTAGAACCGAATGGTTTCTTCCCTAATCACTTAGAATTGATTACTTAACATAAGTACACTCTAATATACTCAATACATTCATTAAAACACTCACTTTGATCTCAAGAAATCATCCAAAACCCAACACAACAAGATTTAGAATGAACTTCAAGAACACCTATCAAGAATTCATCAAGAACTCAAATCTTTTAATTTCAAGAATGAAATTTGCGCTTAAAATAACATGTTTGGCGTGTGGGTGAACAAACCCAACACTATGGAAGCTTACATACCTCTTAGAGATTAAACCCATGGCGAAAATCCGCAACAAGACGCAAGAATTTCGACAAACGCTTGATCCTCTCCTCTTTTCTCCTCTTTTCTCTTTTTTTCTCTCAACTAAAACCCTAGGCATAAACTAGGATTATAAAACTGAACCTAATCAGATTATACCCTTAAAATATTACTAAAAACGAATTAAATCTGATTGTGTAAGGAAAAGACCAAAATACCCCTTACTATTTTCGGCTAACTTTCCTTAACTGGGCAGCCTAACTTCAAAAGGCCCTATCTCACTTATCCGAACTCGAAACTTAGCAAACTCGGCGGTGTTGGAAAGATAATTCAAAGATCTTCGCTACGGTATCTGGTAGCACACCTAAATCATTCTAAGCTAGGAGTTAAGGTCGTTTGAAGTCGACCCAAAACTCATACTTAACTTAACTTGCAAAATTTCAGATTTTGCTATTTCCAATTTAATTCTTTTTGGAACTCAAGGTGCTACATCTAGTGACCTTAACACTTAAGAAATTTTTAATTCCTTGATAAAATCTCGCTCACTACGAAGAACAGTTCGAGTCTTAGTTCGAAAAAATTTATGGGGTGTTACATATTATTTGAATTCAAGTTTGATATATATCAAATAGGAATTACATTATAAAAAATAAAGAATTTTGCAATAATAACAAAAATATAAATATTTATAATTATCACTCTATATGAATAATGTTAAAGACTTTGATGATTCTGAACGCAATAAATAAATAAGTAAAGATTCAGTCTCACAATAGAAGTTTTTATTATTTTTGTCAAAGGGACCTCCTTGTCACCGGATTTGATATACAGGAAATCTTTTACATAATAGAATAGAGAATTTGATTGTCAACAATCAAAGTTTTACATAACTTTTCTTGGAATAAATAAACACAAGTCTAGTGAACATAAGTTACGTTTTTGAACGTATTTTTGATTGGCATGGTATGAATTTCATCTATCAAATATCTGTATTTCCGATCAAAATACCAATCAGCAAATGCTATTGGGGCAGACTGCACAAACAAAAACAATATAGTTAGCCAACATCATTTTTAAATTGCACTTCCAAACATAAATAAATAAATATATTATATATAACTAAATAAATAAATAATATCTTACCACATTATTGATTTCAATGGCCACTTCAAAAGACCACCTGCTAATAAGGCTAGTATGATGATGCATTGCGTCTATAAAAACTCCTCTATGTTTAGGGTCATTTCCTTTGGGTATTGCATTTAAGAAATCCGACCTCATTTCTGAATTTTACAACAAATTATTCAAAAATATTAGAAATATAACACAAGTTGTGTACCTATCATAAAAATTATTCACTTTTTTGGGAATTATTTCATTTTATCTGTATTTGACTATGACATACTATAACAAAAACAATTTTTAGTAGCAATAATATGCATATTAACAAAGAATTTAAATTTTTTAGTAGAATTAATTAATTGTCATTGAATCAAATGTCGTTACGTATGTTCGTATGAACTAACCTCGCAGGGATGCATTCAGACATGCTGATCCTTTCCCCTCATCAATGATTGTATATTTCTCGTCTCCTAAAGTATATTGTGTCTGCAAAAGTATATGATAAATGTTACTAATTAGTAATGAGAAGACATTAATTAAATTATATAATACTACCTCTATCCATTTTTAATTATCATGTTACGTTTTTCGAAAGTTAATTTGACTAATTTTTAAAGTTAAATTAGATTACATTAATTCGATATTTTAAATAATAAAAGAAAATACGAAACGTATTATAAATTACCTTTTTTTGTATACCAATATGATGGAAAAATACGTCTTAAAATATTAGTCAAAGTTCGAATAGTTTGATTCTAAAAAAGAAAACATGACAAATAAAAGTTGACAAAAAAAATAAATATTACTAAAATTAGTAATAATGCCAGTTACCTACCTCAATATTATCAAATGCTGACATGTAAAGGAAAAACGGTGTCTTAGTATATTCTTGAATGTTCTCTGCGTAGAGGCACTGCAAAAAATTGGAAAAATAGTAATAATATTAATTTTATAATTTTAAATCACGAGATAAAATCATATATAGAAACATCTAATAAGGGAACAGTTTGTACCAATTCTGCTTTCATTTTTGAAGTGCATGATTTTGGTAACGTTTTGGCAGCTCCCTGCAATACACGTAAAGATATTTTTCATTTTTAGGAAACAATAACCTCTATTTCGAAGAATATTAATTAATTAAAAAGAAAATAAAGTCATATAAACAGCTTGAATAGTTGTGTATACTTGTAAAGCAGCAACTCCTCCATATCTCCATGACCAAAATCTTTCGAGCACAGGATTCTTACTGTTATGAAAAAAATATATAGATATTCAAAGTCGGAATAAATAATAATTCTATAATTAATTTCATATTTTCTAGTAACGTAAATAATAATTGAAGTCTTACAAATGAACAAAGTAGCCAGAATCAACCAAACATTTCACTCTAGATTTAATTGGCAATGAATCGCGGAAATAATCACAATATAATATTGCTGGATATCCTCCTGCAGAACTGCCAGCTAGGATAGCCTATAAAAATAAAATAATATATAAGTAATTTTCTTAAAAGATACTAAAAATTAATTTTATAAATAAAAGTTACATATTTATTTGTATAGAACAAGAGCTGAATAAAATAATAAGCAATAGAATAATTTCTTGATCAATATATAAAATTTACTTACATTTTTGGCATTCTTTAATCCTTTTTCTAGCACCTCCTCAAGTACTGCATAAAAAATCTTTTGCCCTCTAAACTGAAGATTCTTAGTCTAAACAAACAAAGAAAAAACATGTAAGGAATGATAATCCATTTTCAACAAATATAATTATTTTCGAGGTATAATACATAAATATGTCATTTGAATTTGATTTCAGCTGAGATCTTATACCCTCCAATTTTGAGAATGCACATGTAGGCACTCAAAATTATATAAAAGTTGAATAAATAGATACACATGTCCTACGTGACATAATACATGTAGGATGTCAAGTAGAATGTGTGTGCTTACTTGTTTAAGTCTTTATACGTTTAAGTATCTACTTGTGCATATTCAAATTTACCGGATATAGATACAAACTCAAATCAAATTAAAAAACACATTTTTATATTATATTTATTTTAACTTGAAATTTAGAATTAAAACATACTGAATTATTAGTTGGATCAATGTATTCAGAATCTCCTATGAACGATCCACCATCGCAGTATGCAACAAGTACTTTGTTCCAATTATAAAAATCTGCATATTTTACATAAGATTACAATCATATATATACATAATATATAGGACACATGATAATTCAACAACAATAATTTGATCATGTGAGATAAAATTATAGTATAAGATAAAATAAAAATTTTGTTTGAACATGAAATTTAGATTTTTAAGTTGTATTTCTGGTTCATAAACATAAAACTTCATAAGCGAAAGTCCGTAACAAAAGTAAAATATCACAAAAATTATTCTTAAAAAAAGTACAAGATTTTAAAATCAAATTTTAATTCGATAAAAACATAAGTGAGCATGAATTGTAGTATACTATTTTTTGATTGGTAAAATAAATAAAGTAGGCGTTAATTTGAATTAATAGTAATTTTGGTTGGAAATAGTAATGGTATATCAGATATAAATAGTTTAAAGGTTGATAAGAGTAATGATATCAACAAAATAAATTTTGTTCACATATGAAATAAATAGTTGATAGATAAAAATGATGAATTTTTATTTTTTTTTACAAAATATAAACTTGTGAGACAATTTTGTATTTTAAAAAAGTGAAATCATGATATTGAATTTCCAAATCAAGTTTTTTTAAAAAAAAATTAAAATTCCATCACATGATTTGAAGATGAAACTATTCAAACGCTGATTTCATCTCATAATTTCATATCATGAAATGAAATCGTACCTGGATTTTGACTCTCATTCTTGCTGTGAATTCCTTGAAAATTTAGTTGACCCATTTTTTTTGATGAACCATTTGAGGACGTGGCACGTTCTTGGCAGTTTGTGACATTCATACACCATGCTCCTCCCTATGAACAAAGTTATTTAATAAATTTTTGAAATAATATTAATAGGTGTTTGTTCATGAATTTTTATTTTTTTTTGTAATTGAACAGAAAACATATTTTTGCCATAAAATTTCAGAATTGAAAAAACAACAAAAATGTTTTTCTTCAAATTACTCATGAAAAGTCAGAAATAACTTATATATATATATATCTATATATATATATAATATACGAAACTCGTTTAAATAAAAAATATTTTTTTCCAAATTTCATAACAACTTACGGATAGATGGACAATCCAATTTTCAGCTCCATCTCCAAATCCTGGTTCAAAATAGTATGCTGGAGGTGATCCATCCAAGCACACTACCAAATAAATAATGTTACTTTTAGATTTATTGATTTTTTAATTTAAAGTTTATAATTTTACATATTTAGTGAAAATATTAATTTACCTGCTCCTTTTGACACAGCACTATGAACTATTGTTGGATTGACACTATATATATTTGGGTTTTGTGTTGCATTTGCACATTTAATTGTGATGATGGTCAAACAGCAAACAAGTAAGACAACAAGTTGAAGAGATTCTGTAACCATCATCATCCTGTAAAACATAAAATAAAATTAAAAAAAATGGATGAAATTTTGAATAAGAACATATAAAGAATGCAAATGGATAGATAGAAAAAAATATATTATAAAGATGTACATACTTTATTAAAATATATATGTTGCAAAAGATGTATTGAACCTGATTAAACGAACTTCAGGACATTCTATATATAGAGGAGGATGGAGGAAAATTAGGACTTAAAATAGAAGACCACAACACTAGAACCATACACATGTTTGAACATTTTTAAATTTTGTTTTCCTTGAGACATAAAGATTTATATGGCCATACACAATTATAGTTGCACAAAATGAGAGGTCTTGTGGTTATTATAATGTGTGCTTGTTGTCCAAGGGTAAAATCAACATTTGAGTTCAATTTAAAAAAAAAAAACAATTCAACCCCTCATTTTTAGTATTCACGTCCAATGTATGATTTGAGTCATTTTATAAATTAATTTTACCATTTGTTACACTAGTAAGTAGATGTGACGATAAATTTAACTTACAGATGATACGTAATTTGATGAAAATAATGTTTGTGGACGATAAATGAAGCTAAGTCTCATGTGATAGGAGATATCATAAAACATATTTTTTTCTTTTAATTCTCCCAATTAAATTTGTACATGATTAATGGAATTTGATCTCTTACCAAGTGTTCATGAAATTCTTTGTATGCATATTGTGCCTTCAGCAAAAGCGATACCGGTTGCAGCAATCGGGTCACAAGACGTGCCATATCATTTTGTCTATACCTAATTTTATATTTTATATAGTGTTTCTTTAGTTTACTTAGTTCAATTACAGAATACAAATGAACTTCAAACTTCTCAAATGTAAATCCAATTTTCAAAGACCATTTCATACAAAAATAAATTCAAAATTCTTGGGCTCACTTCAAATTTGGCTTAAGGCCCAAAGTATGTTTCAAGAACAAGAATCAAGTTTCAAAAATGTGTAAAAGGCTAAATTTTAGCCCAAGAATTGTGAAATGACTTTGAAGATTGATTGTATCCTCTCAAAGCTGTTGAACAAAAATCCAAATAATTATGCTCATGGTATTAGTAATGCAAAAGTTTTAATACACGCATTAACATGTAATATATAATTACCTTTAAAAATCTTTTTCACCATATTTGTGAGAGGTATGTTACATACTTGTGAGTTTTCACTAGGATATTTTTATAAGCAAAAAAAATTTCTTTAGAAATTATGCAATGCATGTTATTCTTAACAAGAAAAATCATATTAAAAAGGATAAACTACATAACTACACATATATCACTACCATATATACTATATTTACCTCTAGTTTAAAACAATTACACATACTATCACTTTTAATATTTATACCATATATTTTAAAAGATTTAATCAGATACACAAATCCCTTAAATAAGGAATTGAATAATTATCTTAAATCTAAACTCCTTAATTAATGATCCATTAACAAGTCAAATTCTCTTTCTTTTTTTCACATCAACCGTTTCATCCATATCCTCACATCCACCAACCCTCCTTCTTCCTTAATTCATCTTCTCCCTCCTTGTTCCTTCATCCTCTCAATACATGTTTGCATGTTCAAATCAATATTACACATAAAGGTTTGTTTGTATTATTTTATTATTCTCACGTATTTTGATTTTGTATCTGAGTTAGAGTTCATAATGTTTTGAAGTTCAATTTTAATTTTTTTTACAAATTAGGTTTTATATTTTTGATTTTGTTGTTTCTCAAATACTTCAGTGGTTGAACATTCCCAAATTAAATCGGACGATTCTCGTTAAAGGTACTACACATTAACAATACTATACTAAATCATACTAAATCAAACAACTTTCATTTGTTCATTTTCACTCATGAATTTCTCATTGCAGGGACTGACTCTTCATCCGCCAATATTCAAGTCGAGAATATATCTAAGTATAGGAACGATCCAATCAAGATATAAGAATTACGTCAAACTTAATTAACAAAAAAATACACCATTAGATGCACATCAAGTGCAACAATGTTGGATACACATCAGGTGTACATGTATCTAGTTAAGAGTTCATGTATTTAAGTTAAGATTATATGTATCTATGGAAAAAAAAATTAGATCCTTAAAAAAAGGGAGAATTTTGAATTTTTTAACTTTTTTTTTAGATATATTAATGATAAGACAAATACTCCACAGTCGTGATTTGTTCCTAAATTCGTGTGTTTCAATTACATTTCATATTTAAATACACATAATTATATGTGTGTTTACTATGTATCCGAGATACATGATTTTGAATATAATATATGCAATTGATACTTGATACATCGAATTAATAATAGATACATATAAAAGATACATGAAATTAAAATTAGATCATACAAATAGATACATGAAATTAATATTATATTATATAAATAGATACATGAAATTAATACTAGACACATATAACAAAAATACAAAATTAATATTAGATATTTTTATGATACATGTGAATGTACTTGTATGATACTCGTGTATCTAAGTGTTTTGTTTGTTGGATACATCATTATTGATAATAGATACATCAAATTAATGAATTTTATTATTTTAAGAGTAATAAAATGAAATTAATCAAATTGCATGACCAAGATATACATGTTTTTATCTTTTATTAATAATATTAACGAATTTATTATTTCAAATAATAATAAAATGAAATTAATTAAACATAGATAAACCCCTTGATTTCTGCCTTATATTAAGGAAATCAGTTACAACCAATTAATTTAAACAAATAAAATACGTATCTCGATTTTAAAATTCGACAAATACATGTATCTCGCGGATTCAAACTCATGTAGCCTAAGTATGAAATATTGTAGATGAAGTAATATTTAAAATATCGGAAATCTGAGTAATAGGACCTAAACTAATGAGATTTATTTAATGTGTTTAAGACCCTACTTTACAATGCATGAATCTGTTTTTTAATTACAAAATATAGTTTTTTAATTATAAAACACATTAATTTGAGTTGGCCATTTTTTTGGGTTTTGGTGCAAATATTTTGGGAGTCCAAATTTATTACTCTCATGTCTCAGTTTATACAACTCACTTTCTTTATTAGTCAGTCTAAAAAAATGACATATATCTATATTTAGCAACAATTTATTAACTTTTAAATGTATGTTTCTCTAAGACAATCATCTATGACTTGTTTTAGATGACTATAAGTTACAAAAACCTTTATTTTTTTCTTAAACTTCTTGCCAAGTCAATTTACCCCGCATAGATTGAAACTAGAAAAAAATATAATTTTTTGAATGCAACAACCAAAAATTCAGGTGTCTAGATTCTCTTAACCTTTACATCCCATCATAGCATATATATATACTAGATATGGGACCCCGTGCTAGCACGGGGCCCAATATATGTTACTATTTCTATTTTAATTTATGTGGTACATATGAAATTTGAAGTTAATCAATTTTTTAGTATGTTTTTATATATTTTAAGTTGCTAATTATTTTTATTTAGATTATGTTTTACGTAAATATATTATAAATCACAATAATTAACAAGTTAATATAAAAAAAAAAAACTTATAAAAATTCATTGACTTTTGAAATTTCATTTGTATCACATAAATCAGGACAAAGCGAGTAATATATATGAAAATTACATAAAATGTATTATAACTCACAATAATTAGCAATTTAAAATATCTATATATCTATATTTCTCCCAATTTATGTGGTATAGATGAAATTTCGAAAGTTAACAAAAACTTTTTATATGTTTTCAAATATTTTAAGCTATTAATTATTATGATTTATAATACTTTTTAAATAAAAAATTTATTTATATAAAGTATAAAAGAAATTTTTTTTAAAAAGGAAACATAAATGTCAACAGGAGTCCAATATATGTTAATTTCTATGTTTTAATTATTGTAATACCGATTGAATTTGGAGAGTCAACTAAATTTTTTTAAAGGGTTTTTTTTAAAAACTTTAAGTTGTTAATTATTATAATTTATAATATTTTTATTAATTTTAAATCAATATATGTCTTTCTCTGTCTCAATTACATGAGACATATGGAATTTGGAGAGTCAACTAAAATGTTAAAATATGTTAAGTTGTTAATTATTATACCTTATTGTACTATTACGTGATTTTTAAATAAAATATGTAATTTTTTAATTTCAATTTATATGTCATTGATATAATTACATAACTGATGTGACATTTCTTTATGATCAGTATTTCTATTCATTTTTTTTCTCCTTTTTTTGACATTTTATCTTTGTTTTGTATTTTTTATTTGTATTTGAAAAAAAAAGTATTTATGTCATACCCGATTAATTATGCCCTTTATAACATTCATTACACTAATATAGATTTAAGTAAATGAAAATGGAAGATGAAAAGATAAAAACTTGTCATTTTTCATTAATGTTTATAATTATTTAGCCTATAAAAAAAATAGTTTAGCACTTGTAACAAATAAGAACAAATTTCTTCACTTTGACTCTTCTTCTTCTGACGATGATGATCAATATTAGTATCAGCTTCTGTCGCTAAGATGTCCATCAAATTTCTAGGTCATGTGACTTTTTTAACAAAAGAGAAAGAGAGAATATCTCATGATTTTTGTCAAGACATTGATGTAAAGAAAGAGATTAATTAACAAAAAGTTCTTTTCAAAATAAAAGACATTTTGAAAAAATGTTTAGTCCTCCTACAAAGAGAGAAAATTCATTGTGGTTGAGAAATTTATAAGAAGGCTGATTAGTGTTTCAAAGGGTAAGAAAAATTATTTGGAGAAAAAATCATTTTATTTATGAAATTCGTATCAAATTAGGAGGAGAACAAGTAAAAATTTAATTTGTGATTTGAAAAGAGAGAAAATTATATATTATTTCTTTCAACCTCATTATTCTTCTAATTTCTTTCTTCTTTTATTTTGTCTTGATTTTTTGTATCTTTAATTAAAGTTTTTTTTCTTATTTATCTTTAATTAAAGTTTATATATATTTTCTAAAAAAAGAATTTAAAAAGATGATCATATTTAGTTCCTTTCCTCATCAATGCTATTAATCTCATAATTAGTGTTATTTATATTATTTTCTTAATTACTTTTTTTCTTTCATTTAATTATTTATTTGAAGAAATTAGTTATTATAACTTTATAAGAATTACACATGTATTTTTACATAATTGATTTGTTATTTTTAAAATTTTTGGATCTTTCTTCATCTTAAAGTTTCTATCTATATGTAATAATAAAGCTAAAATAGAAAATGTGGGGTGACACCTTGTTAGCAATAGATACTTATTTATTCTTATCAATGTTTCTGACATATTTTGTTATTTTTTCCTTAAAATAATTGTTGCCTCGATTTTTAGTTTTAGTTTTATTTTTTTTAGCATTTTCTAATTTTAAAAGATTGAAAAATTTATATTGAAAATTTACAAAATATAAAAAATGATTTATTTAACTCTTATCATCATCAATATTATTATTAATTTATTTTACTTCTTTTCTTAATCTTCATTTCATCATTAATGTAATTTATATCATTTTCTTAGAAGTTAGTATTACTATTTATTTAATTTTTAAAATTTTTGAATTCTTTTGTCATACTAAATACAACATGTTTTATTATAATTACATTTAATATATTAATCAATATGTTGTACGAATGAAAAGAAAATTATCATTTCACAAAAACAAAGGTTAAAATATAATTTATTATGATTAATGAAAGATAAAATTATTATACCAATATCCATAACCATATATAATACATTAAAAATTAATTGAAAAGTTGTAAATGGAAAAGGAATCACCATTTAAGGAATCATTATTTTTAAATTTTTGGATCATTTCTTCTTCTAAAAGTTTCTATCGATATGTAACAATAAAGTTAAATAGAAAATGTAGTAACACCATTCTTAGTAATAGATACTTATTTATTTTTATCAATTTTTTCTGACAATTTTGGTTATAGTTTTCTTTAAAATAATTATTGCCTTGATTTTTTATTTTATTTTTCACATTTATTTTTAATTTTAAAAGATTGGAAATTTTATGTTAAAAATTTAAATAATAGAAAAAATGATTTATTTAACTTTTATCATCATCAATACTACTAATTTATTTGACGTTTTTTCTTAATCTTCATGTCATCATTAATGTTATTTATATAATTTTCTTAAATCACTGATTTTTTTCTTTTTTTAACTCTTTTATATATATAAAGTTGGATATATAAATGATGATGTGACATTTCTTTAGAAGCTAAGATTACTATTTATCTAATTTTTCCAATTGTTGAGTTCTTTTGTCATACTAAATACAATATGTTTTATTATAATTACATTGAATATAGTAAACAATATGTTCTAGGAATTAAAACAAAATTATCATTTCAGAAAAATAAATGTTAAATTATAATTTTATTATGATTAAGGAAAGATAAAGATATTATTTCAATATCCCATAACCACATTCAATACATTAGAAATTAATTGGATAAACCGTAAATGAAAAATGAATCACTATTTAAGGAAAATAAATGTTTGCAATACCATAATAATTAAGGAGAGAGTAAGATATTATTTTAATATCCTAATTCGGAACTTTTAATCTACTACTCAATTAAAAAGAAAATGCATTTAATAACATTAAAAAGTTATTAGTTTAATATTTTTTTCTCATTATACTAATTCAATTCAATCAAACTTAATGTTAAAGATAAAATAACAGCTTCATTTTAATTGTTATCAATATATTTCAAAAAATTATCGTGAAAAGGCATTTCTTGCAGCTTATTTTAATTTTCATATATTATTATTATTTTTTCTGTCATTTTTCAATGATTTTTTATTTCGATATAAAATTTAATGTTTATTCTTAAAACTCTGATGGTACAAATTAAGGTGGAGTTGAATATAATAAATGATGATTCTTCTACTAAATAAGAAGATATAACGAAATTGAAAGGGTGAAGTTTTGTTTTTTTAAATGGATAGGAAATTCTATTAAGGTATCATTACGTCATTATTCAATATATTTTTAATATAAATTTCATTTGCTGATGCATTTGTTTAGTACTCCTTCTGTCCCTAATTGCTTGTTCACTTTTTCTTTTATATTTGTCTCTAATTACTTGTCCATTTTGACAAATCAAGAAAGAACATTTTTTTACCTATTATACCCTCAATTAAATGATTAATTACTTTGAAAATTGCAGAACTTTTCATCTATTTCATAATTAATAGGGGTAAAATGATAAACTCACTATGTCATTAATTGATTTCTTAATAAATGTGTCAATTTAAAAATGGACAAGTAATTAGGAACAGATGAAGTATTACAGTGCTATTTGACATTATGAGATATTTCTTAGACATTTAAGGAGAATGGTACACCGGAATATATATTATATATTAAAGTATCAACCTCATGCAATGGAAGAATTTGTTATTAGCAAATATATTTTAACTTATTTGATTAAAAACATATTCTTCCTCATTTAATAGATGTAAAATTTGTGAAGCTTTATTTTTTTCACAATCTTTATATTATTAAAATAAATAATAATATTACGATTAAACAACACAGTAAATACAAAATTAATCAAAAATATTTAATTTTAATGATCGCGCGAAGTACGGCCAAGTTCTCTAATTTAAAACAAAAAAGTAAATTTAAATGGGTCTACTATAGAATTCCTAGAAATCCAACTTGAAAAATTATGTTAAAAATGGAAAATAAAAAGTGAAATAAATTTAATTGAGAGTTATCCTTCGACTGTCCCATTTTATGTGACACTTTTTATTTGTCGAGAATCAAATTTGCGTATGATATCTTTAATTTTTTTAAATGAAATTTATATATTTGTAAACTACGTAAAAATCAAAATATTATAATTCATAATAATGAATAATTCAAAATATTTTAAAGATCTCTTTAGTGCTGTGTTGGTCCTCCCAAACTCCCATTTCAAATAAGATGTACCCATAGAATTTAGAGAGTCAATTAAATTTTTTATATAAGTTTTAAATAATTAAGCTGTTAATTATTCTAATGTATAGTATTACTTATATTATTTTTAAATAAATTTAAATATTATATGTTAGGTTTTTTATCTTAATTTATACGACATTGATAGAATTTAAAGTGTCAAATAATTGTTAATTATTGTAATAGATAATATGGAGTATTTAAGTAATTTATAGTATAATAATTAATATATAATATGTAGCATTTAAGTGAAAGGTGATGGAGCCCACTTATATAGTTTGATAAATATATTGGATATTAGTAGTGAGTTATAATATAGTAATTAATAATATATAATATGTAGTATTTAAATGGAAGTTGGTGGAGCCCACTGTGTTGGTCCTCCCAACTCCCACTTCTAAATAAGAGTAATAACCACAAGGGATTTGTAGGGGGGTCACACATAATGTTCAATTCCACAATGAGGGAAATAGAGAATAGATAGGGGGAGGTTAATTAGTAGGGGCCAAAAAGTTTAGTTGAACAATGAATAGAATTATGCAATTTGTCTTACTAGTACTCTTTATGGGGTTTTTTTAAGACAAGAAGACATGATGACATTTGCTCTTTTATGTTTGGGCTTAGAAAGTTGGCAATAAGTGGAGCCTTAATTCTTTTATTTTTTTCAACCAACAGTTTACCTATTGTTAATTAATAATTCAAGGAGTTGTCTAGAGACTTGAATTATTTCCAACAATATATACCACTAATTGAACTACTATTTAACTATTCAGACAAAAAAAAAGTAAAGAAAGAAGAAAGAATTATTATCCCTATGTGTCTCCGTACTTTGAATTCCACAATCAAGACATTTCAAACCATATTTATTTGATGTACGTATCGTACCTGATCTTAGATAGAAGGTTATGGAGGATATGTATTAGGATAGGAGATTAGCTAGTTAGTTGAGCTTTGTCTCGCTTATTCCTCTTTAGTATCATCCGTACTATCAGTTGTTAAATTGCTCTTGTAGTTTCTTTGTTGTTTGTATATGTTTATGACTATTGTTTAGGATGATTTGTCAGATTATCTGTTCTATTTTGCTATGATTGTCTTTATTTCCATCATGTCTTTGTCTATAATTCTTTGAATTGTTTTTTTCTTGAGCAGAGGGTTTATAAAAAATAACCCCTCTACCTCTAAGATAATAATAAGATATGCGTACACTTTAATATCCTTCTCATGTCCTATTTTATAGAATTACACTTGATATATTATTGTTGTACCAAAGTAAATTTCTACCAAATTGTATTATTTAGTAAGTATTTTTGGTGAATTAAGTGGTGTTGAATAACATTGCTTGGTGGCAAAATGTTTGGGCCTCCAAATATGGCAAACCATTTAAGCCAACACAAAAGAAACACAGAGTGTCATGAGACATATCTGCCTATTTTTGTCTGACTTTTATTTGGCAACTTTATTTTTTCTTAGTTTCAAGTTCAACTTCTGCATGAATATGTTCCCCACATTGCATGGTCCATTGCCTATTTCCAAATATCCATCTCTTTCCTACACTAATTTTTCAAGAACAAAATGAACTTAAATAAAGCATTGCCATGCACAAAATTAAAAATCATTAAAACAAAAGTTAGCACAAGTATTCCCCCCCCCCCCCTCCACTCCCCTAATTTTATTATTTTTTGTTCAGTCTTTTCAGGGTGGAGTTGATTGCTGATTTAACTGAACTCAGTAATTTTCATTCAAACCTAATTTTTGCATTGAAAAATTCATTCAATATGATCAATTTATAACCAATAACTTTACGAATCTAGAATTCTCAACCATAAATTTTAAATTCTGACTCCGTCTTTACCGAGTCTTCCTTGCTACTTCAATCATCCTGTGCAAAAAGCCTTATTTTTAAAGTACTTTGATGGTCTAGGGGTGTTTACTTTCCCAATGGACCCACTAGCCATCCTAAAGGGGAGACATGAAATATGGGCTAAAAGGTTTTTATCTCTATGAACCAAATAATTTGGATTGGTCTTAAATTCTATTGGCCAACATCTTTAGCCTACAATTCATCATGGATTAGAGAGCACAAATTAGATTTTACATGAAAAGTGGGAATCTAAGTTTAGAAAGATTGTGATTAGGAATGGACAGTAGGATGATTTGATATTATAAAAAATCCAAGTCATGTCTCTTCATTATCTTATATTTATTATAAATATATATCATTGTAATCTATTTTACTTAAAAAAAGTTTAGAAAAAAGAAAAATTTATTCCAACTCTATTTGATATTTCTTGTCAAATTTTCTCCTTTTTTCAGATTAATGTTTATCCTCTCCTACATGCTACCTAGGTCATAATAATCAAACATAGGGAGTAGTATTAACATGCTACATGACATATATTTTTTAAATTTATCTGAAAGAATAGTATCATATTTTTATTTCAAAACTTTTTCTTTTTTAATGATGATTTATAATTAGATAAATTTTATTACTTATTTTGCATTTGACATTATGGTGGCAGAGTTAGAGACCAATTGCAAGTTTTATTCTATTCAATAACTTCGATTTAAATATTATATTTTCTTACAAATTACCACTCCACTCCGAACCTTATTAGGGATGTGAAAAAATTGAACCGAAAAAAGTGTTATTGGTTTATAGCTATTGGGTTAACATATTTTTAATGGTTTTATAAAAAAAATACTGGGTTATCGGTTCGATATTGATTTTTAATGCTGGGTTATTGGGTAAACCGATAACTCATTAGGACTGTAGTAATTTACTTCTTTTACTTGTACATACATATTAAATATTAATCTCAATACCTTACTAGTTACTGTCTTTGCCCTTTAGCCTTCGATTCACAATTCACAATTCACAATTGACTTTGAGTTTACAGCTTCACATTATACAAAATGTCAAAACCTAAAGTAAGAACCCTACTTTTTTTAATTTCTCTTTGTGTTACACTTGTATAGTTCATTTCATGTTAGTTATTATTATTTCTATTTTATGAGCATTTGTAAAGTTACATTATTATTTTGTCGTGTCAAATTTGTTAGAGAAGTCATATACTATTTGATTATAAACATTTTCTTATTAGTTAAATAGAAAATCGAACTGTTAAAAATCAAAACCGATAAACCAAAAATTGATAAAAAATATCTTATTAATTTGATTATTAATTTAACGTATTTAAAAATAAAAAACCAATAATACATAACAATCAAATCGAATTGAACCAATCGATACACATCCCTTACCATTGAATCCCCACTTACTATCACATCATAACCTATAATGGTTAGTGGCTACAGTAAGTTACTAAGAGTGACAGAATAATTGAAAGAAAAGTAGTTCTATTTGAAAGTCATAGTAGTAAAGAACAAACAGTATCCCTCATATATATTTTACAACCGACAATTCTACACAGAAAAAAGATAAAAGAATAGACCTCAACACTAATGTTAGAAGCCGAGGAATTAACTACAAATAAAATTTCGTATACTAAACAACAAAAAATCATATTAATTACTCATTTCAATACAAATTAAGAACATATAATAAAAAAATTAATTAACTAAAAAATATTTAACAAGGGATTCACTGAATATTATCATATATTTTAGGGAAAAAAGACAAATATATCCCTGAACTATGGTAAATGGTATACAAATTCCCACTATCATATTTTTGAGACATTGGTGCCCCTGCCGTCTAAAAACTAGAGCATATATGCCCTTCACTCTAATCGAAGCCTAAATAAGGATATGTGTCGTAATTTTATCCGTCGATCTGATATTTAAAAAATGTTGGATTGATGGATAAGATTATGACACGTGTATGTCCGTTAGTATAAAGAGTATATATGCTCTAGCTTTTGGACGGCAGGGACATCAATGCCCCAAAAATATGACGAAGGGTATCTGCATACTATTTACGATAATTCAGAAATGCTTTTGTCCCTTTTCCGTAAATTTTATAATTAATTTCATATTTTCTAGTAGTGCAATCCGTCGTGGATAAACACATAGAAAAATAAGAGAGAATCCCACCCTAGCTAGGCACCAACAAAAAGGGCTATAGTCACCATTATCCATAAAAACAAAAAGGCTAAACGAAAAGAAAGGTGAGAATATTTGATTTAATGGTTCATACTTTCGATTAGCAATTTGATTTAATGGTTCACACTGTTTATTTAGTGATTATATTCCCTTTTTCCTCGTTTTATATACATTTTTTTAATTATTAAATTGCATCATATGAAAGCTTTATATGTACGATGTAATTTTGAAACGACCTTGCTTAAAAAATAATGCAAGCTAAGCATCAATTTGGGACACAAGATAAAATTAGAGGGTGCAAAAATCAGTTTAATTGAAAAATATGATTTATTTATGGGAAAATTAGGTGACTAAGAAAATATATACTTGTTAATTAGTTAGCATTGCTATAGTTAGTTAAATTACTATTCGCCACTAACTTACCATCATCGTGGCCTACGTCCATAATTTATATAATTCACCTTCTAATAGTATAAATTCAGAATGTGTATAATTTGGTTTCTAATTATATTCTAAATGTATAAATACATAATTTGTATATGGTATATTGACAAACGAATTATACAAACGGAAATACTCATAGCAAATAATTAGGCAAACGATAGCTAAGGAGACTTGTATTAAGTTTAATCTCTTTGTTATTTATGAAATTTCCTTTTTATTTATTGATATTGAATTATTGAGTTAACAGTTTTCAAATGATCTTGTAAAAAATATTTGGTTATTGATTCGGTTTTTAATTTTATGATTTCAATAATGGTTTAACCAATAATATAATAAGATTACTCTATTCTTAATTATCCGAACCAACCGATGCATACCTAAAACCTTAAACCTCAAAGATTAAAATCCAATTAAATTTCTACCCCCTCCCCCACAACCCTACAACACGCACACACATATTTACTAAGACTTTATTAGTGTGTAAATAAGATTTGTGTAGATCTGAATCTACAAAAGTCAATAAAAGTGAAGTCTAGTACTAATTAATCTTAAATAATTAATCATGGTTTAAGGAAAAGAATGTCACAGTATTTAAGCAGGATCCTGACTTAACGATGCAGCAATTACTCCTTTAAGTACTAAAGGTAAATAGAAAATGAAATTTATACGACTTTGTTAATCAATGATATAGTGTAATGGAAACATAAATTGAGGGACCACATAATTGGTCTGCTAATTAAGTAAGAATTAATTAATACTAATGGAAGCTCTCTTGGTACAGAGTCACCTTTATTATGAAGCGTTTTATTTTTTAATGTGAAATTTTTCGGTGCGAATTTAAGTTTAGTAGACCTTCAATGTGGGTACTAGACATCGGGTGAAAAACCAAAAAAAAAAACTTTTTTACAAGTCGTTTAGGCATGTTGTTGGTTACAAAGTGAATTATTTATGTATTATTTAAATTAGTATTATGTTAGGCAGCATTAGCATTTTAGTTGTTATTTGTAAATTTCAGCACACAAAATTTATGTTTTATTACTAATTTAATTACAATCCCTCATAATTAATAAATATGCATTAGTTATGAGAGAATATACGTATTAATTATTTTATATGAGACCAAAAAAGAAATAAGCACATGAATACCTAAATCCTACCTAAGTTTGTGCGTAATTAATTATTGCAACTATAATCCGTAATTAAACAACCCCGTAAGGTTTTGAATTAATATTAATCACAAGGGTAAAATATTACATTTTATCTCACTCCCAAATCAATAATAATTATTAAGAGCTGTATTAGAAATTTGTATAGATCATTTATTAAAATAACAATAATAGAATATATTTCGTGGTCTCTCAGTAAAATTAAGTATTTTATGTATATATTTTCTAAAATTGTATGTTGACACCATACTATAAGAAGACTAAAGACTAATTCCCACTTACTTCAATTTGTCATTGCAGTAGCGTAATATCACAAATAAAGTCTGAAAGAATAGGTATATACATACATAATACATTAACCTAGCCTTATGGATAGAAAAAATATTTTCAATAAACCCCAATCTAAATAAAGCATTTTAAGGCAAATACATTTATAATTAGTTTATTCTTTTTTTTTTTTTGTTAAGACTATGCTTATTTTAGCTCAAATTTATTGGACTAAAACATAAATTAAAATGGTTGAGAAGTATAGTGCGTAATTTCTAGGTGTTAGTTGTGTGCGGTTCCTTTAATTTGCTCGTGCGCCAACAAGATCTCCAAGCATGTAGTTTCTTATAATAGCTACAATACTTTGAATCATAGGTCATGCACCAACATAATTTTAGATTATTTTTGAGCCACTTGCACATCAAATGCTTCCCTATTGACTCCGCGTGATATCAAATAAGCAGGTTACATTGGATTTAAACGAATTAATATGAATTTGATTTTTAATAAATGACTCGTTCAAAAGTTATTTAAGCTACTTAATTTCCCTTATTTGTCCTCAAGATGATAAATTCATAAAAGACATATTGACAATTGTTTATGGGGAAACAGTACAATAGAATTTGTTATCTGGTCAAAAACACATATCTTAATTTGACTCGTTGATTGGTATATATTAAAAATTAAATATGTTTTTAAATGAATTTCATAAAAAAGATAATGAAATGTAATCGAATCGAATGACACAGTAGAATATAGTTATTTGATATTTGAACTAGATCTGAAGATGTAATTATATAGCCAGTCTTAAATCCGAAGACAAATTAATATGAAAATGCTTGATAATTAAGATCAACTTAGTTAAATATAAAAAGTTTGAAGCACAAGAATATATGTGTTCAACCCTTTACCAGTATGTTGATTACTATTTATTGGCAATAAGCAATACATTAACCAATAGAAAAGCTTCATTCTAAGCCCTAAAAAATGCTCTATCTAAAAATATCGTTACACATCCAATTAATATTCTACTGTAATTTGTAGGACCTCCTATGAATATATCTAACGTATTTATCCTTTTATTCATTTTTTTTTATCTTTGAGACACGAGTTTTTTATTGACTTCGAATCACAAGTTTCTACACTTTTCTCCTATAATGACCATCTAGTTTACCCGGTAATGAGTCGAGGTCAAGCTAACTGGTTAGTCTTCGTTCGGGACATTCGATCAATGGGAACCAGGATATTCTTTCCCTATTTTATGTCTCACGTACCGATTGCTACTATATACACAAATTATTATTTTTTCGAATTCAATAATATCTCGAATCGTAGTGGAATGGTTGAGATAATTCCACTCTCATAAAAAAAATTAGTTTCAAACCGGTGCCAATCCTTTGTAAATGGGGGAGTATATCCTAATAGAAGCACCATCCCAGAAATATATTTTACAACATGTCAGACTTTAATACGTGTAGCAAACGATATACGAGGAAAAGAAAAAAGACAATATCTCAAGAGTTGAGAAAGAAGTCAACTGTCTAGGATTTGAATCACCGTCTCTGTCTCCCTCTTATACATACAAAATTCTATCATATGGTAATTAAAATAAGAATAATTGAAATATAGTAACGTATTTCTACACATTCTTCTGTTTGTATATATAATATAAAAACATTCCCAGAAAATCCTCAACTCACATACTCACATTGTCACCAACACCAAGCACTAAGCTTCCCACTTGAGTGTGGTCCTACTTGCATTAATTTGGTGCACCCCCTTCTCTTTGACTTCCAATTTTATTTTATTTAAAAAAAAGTTTCCTCACCACTGGCATTTCCAATGACAATAAATGTGAAGTCAAAATCAATTAATACTCCTATCTATATTTCATAAATTATTGGTCATGTAAGCTTGTCTACTTGTCCATGGTTAGTAGACTTCAGCGTTTAATCAAATGTTTTGAATTTGAGTCTATTTAAGTATAAAATTATTTTTATTAAAGAGTGATTTACCTTTAAATATGAAATTTTTCGATGCGAATCAAGATATAATTGAGTGTTTGCGAAGGTACCATACCCGTAAGTGAAAAAAAAAACACAAAAAAGTTAGAAAGCTTGCATGGACAACTAGGGGAGGGATGCATGTTGTGGCAATGATATTGAAGCAAATTAAACACACATGACACATGAATATTTAAAACTAGGTGACGGTTGTTTTGGCAAGGACATATTGACATGGGAAAAATTATAGTATATTTGTAATTTTTTTTTATAACAAACTAAGAATTCAACTTAATTTATCATGAGATTTTGGGGTTCTTACTAAGAATACTTTTATAAGCGTAAAGTCACCGAATATTGACGTACACATAATGTTTCAAATATTTGAAAAAGTGATAAGAAGAATAATTAAAGACAAATTTGTGATATTATTATTAAAGAACTTTGAACTAATTTTCATTTCCAAGGATATATTCATGGTAACATTACTATTAAGAAATATAATTATAAGGAATTAGTCTTTTACTCAATTAAATATGAAAAATTATTTTACGCTTACATTTTATATTTATACATATAAATTTTTCCACCTAAGTTGTGTAACCCGAAGTCGCTTGGCCTAAGGTGGCTCCGCTGGCCTTGCATTGTCATCATAGATATTTGTTGGGAACCTACTAACAAAGTAAATGTTTGATCCAGTAGTGGCAGATATTAAAGTTGCTAAAATTAAGTTGCCCTCCAAATAGTAGAGAGTATTTTTTTTTTCGAATTTGAAATAGCTAGAAATTCATAATTTTAACTATTTGATTTACCTCTGCCTACAAACATACAAATGTATGCTATAACAAGTTTAAGACTATAAAGTTTCCATAAGTAGTATAACCACACATTAAATATTACTTTGACTGATTCAAATATTTAAGATCATATTAGTTATATAAATTGAAACAAAATTAGCACCTACTAAATCCAAAACTATCTAATTTCGATTAATAGTCTCTTTCATTATGATGCACAGTCAAACAAGGTTAGGTTATAATTTCTAAAGTATCAAAATTCTTCCAACATCTTTCTTTTTTGGCCTAACCCTGATGTATTTTATTTACTCTACTATTCACCTTTATCTCCATGATACACATGTATATATCGATTAAAAAATAAATTTGTTTGACTATTTATATTAAAATTCCGCTGGATCCTTCCAAAGTCTCTGTACTCGAAATATATATATGTGTTATATATTGTTAAAACAAAATATAAATATTATTTTATTATAAATATATTGAGTTACGTATACAATAGTATTTAACAACGTAAAGTAACAAGAGAGAGGTGTTTGAGTAAGAAACTAGTACCCCAAATAATCACATGCATTCACTCTCTAACACGTGTATGTTGTCCCTTTGCGTAGCCATCTTCCACCATTTACTCAATGGGAAAAATGACAATTTCTTCGTTCACTTTTATTTATTTTCACTTTGAATGTTGTATCTATCTACTTTGAACATTGCACGTTTAATGTTGAAGGAAGAAACATGGAAAAATAATGGTTTTTTGATAATGGTGTGTGCATCTGTAAAATTATCCAAGCTAGCTTAAGTGGTATATGCATATTTTGTGATCACAACTGACAAAATATAATGGCGGATCTAAGACTAAATTGACTAGTAGATAAGATTCAATAAAATCCGTGTGCTCCGTAACTATAACAAAACAATAAGATAAACAAAATGAAAGAAACAATCAGATGGTACTAAAGATAAAGTAAAGAAAATATAATGCTCCTGGTTTGGAGAAAATATATTTATGCTCGATAATTTATTAACCCTTTATTTTCATACTCGATCTCTACACCCTCCTTAGCGAATAGCTAGTAAGAAGAATCTTGTGAAAAGGTATAAATAATAGTACTATGGGTGAGAACCAATATGCTATTCACTTTTTAACTTACTAAAAGTAATTGGGACACAAATAACGAATCCATTTGCAGTCAAAAGATTCAATTATCTAATTGAATTAAAATATAATTAAGCTAATGTTAATTAGATACCTTGTTTGTGATAAACATCATCCATTACATCGATCGTACGGATGAAAACGATTTTCAATGAAAGTACTTGATTTATTTCTGGTGAAAAATGTGGAAAATCCCTTTTCTGAATTATTTTACAGAATTAAAATAAATAATAAAATATAAGACTTGAGATACTTATAAAGTATAATTAAAGAAAAGAAGTTTGGTCCATAATTAGTACCTGTAGTTTTTACATTTGAAACTTTCTTTGATAAAATATATTTTCCTTAATGAGATCAATTTCTTTAACATTTCAAAGTAGCCAAAAACAGAAAATTACTTTATTAGTAAATTTTTTAAGTGGAGTAATCATTTAACACGATTCTAAGTTGTATAGTGTTTTCGGTTATATTTTAACAAAGTTTGCTTTGAATCAAAGAAAGAAGGTTTATTCTCACCTAATTCGTGATCAAACAAACTATTCTCTTTCTCAAAATATTAGAGAGTCTTTTTCTTATTAAACTTCTATTAATGGAATGAATAAATCATCCTTTCCAATTTCTTTAGTTGTCATGTCAATAATAAAAAGAAAATTAAACCCCAAATATAATGAGTTTAATTATCAACATTGCAACTTCCGTAACCGCCTATATATTGTGATAGAAAAAAAGATTTAAAGGGGCAAGAATGGTGACTGGATAAATATAATACCTTCACTTTTTTAAAAAAATTTAAAGTTTTAGTTTCTTGTTTTGAGTATAAAAAAGTACTACAAAACTTTTTTTTAATGATCCTTATGCACTGCAAATTTGAAATTAGTAAGCAATTAAGATCTTTTGGCCATTTATATAAAATGAATATATAGATTCAGATCTCTTATGTGTAAAAATAAATATTGATTGTAAAAAGACTATAAATTTTAAATAAAATTGAAAGTGACCTAAAAAATCAGTTCTCCTAATTATAACCTGTTTGACCAAATTTCTAAAATCAAATTATAGTGAAAAATGACTTTTCCAAAAATGCTTTTTAGAAAAATACTCTTGGTGAGAAACAAATTGTGTTTGATCAATAATTTAGGGATCATTTGATAGTTGGATTGGATGTGAGTTATACAAGTATTAAATCTTGCATGAGTTAAAATTAGTCAAGAGGTAAATTATTCATGTATAAAATTAGTACAATGTCTCGATTTACAACTCGCATAATTAATACATGTATAAGTTACGTGAGAATCTATGTATTATTTTATACATGATAGAAGGTGGAATAACTAATATATGTATAATTAATGCATAAATAACAAATCCCTACATATGTAATATCAGAGTTAGTCATAAGTCATAACTAATCTCTACATTACTAATATCTGCGTATTCAACACCTACCTTTTGAAAAACAATTTCTCCTATTCAACACCTCACTTTTCAAAAATAAGAACTTTTTAGAAAAAAAAAAAAAAACATTTTTGAAAACAAGCTTTTAGTCGGAATCCAATACAGATACCACGGAAAGAAAGATCTTTTAAATACACTATAGTTTTTGGAACAGAGCCCACTGTGACCAAACACTTTTTCTCTATATAAAGCCCTCTCTCATTCATCAACCCCCACACCAAAAAATCAGTTTCCCTTTGATAACAACTCTTGCCTAAAGCCATCCTATACTCTTTTCTTTAGTCATTACATTAACAATGCCTGAGGCACCAAAGAATTCCCCAAAAGCCAACAATTTTATTGTTGCAGAAGAAAACAAGAAAACTCTTCATTTCATTGAAGAAGTTACCACCAAAGCTGATGAGGTCCAAAAGAGAGTCCTTGCTGAAATACTTTCTCGAAATTCTAACGTCGAGTACTTGAAGCGCTATGGTAATCTTAATGGCAATACTGATAGAGAGACTTTCAAAAAAGTTATGCCTGTTATCACTTATGAAGATATTCAGCATGATATTAACCGCATTGCGAGTGGTGATAAATCTCCCATCTTCTGCTCCCAACCCGTCTCTGAATTCTTGACGAGGTTTGAATGTTGTCATTTTTACATACTTGTTGTTTTTACGGTGAATGACATATTTCCATATGTCAATTTTGTTGTTTTTGTAGTGAATGACATATTTCCATATGTCAATTCTGGCATTTTGGATACATATTTATTGTTTTGTATTACTAAATGAGATTTTTTGTATACGCAGTTCTGGTACGTCAGGAGGGGAGAGAAAATTGATGCCAACAACAGAGGAAGAGCTTGGAAGACGATCGCTGCTTTATAGTCTTCTGATGCCTGTGATGAGCCATTTTGTTCCAGATTTGGAGACGGGCAAAGGAATGTACTTTCTCTTCGTAAAATCTGAATCTAAGACCCCGGGAGGACTATTAGCTCGCCCTGTTTTAACAAGCTATTACAAGAGCCCTCATTTCAAGAACAGACGTCCTGACCCTTACACAAACTACACTAGCCCAAATGAAGCTATTCTCTGCCCTGATTCATACCAGAGCATGTATTCCCAAATGCTCTGTGGACTCAGCCAAAATGCACAAGTCCTTCGTGTTGGCGCGGTTTTTGCCTCTGGCTTCATCCGCGCCATCCGCTTCTTAGAGAAGCACTGGTCCCTTCTTTGTAGTGATATTCGATCTGGTATCATGAATACTGAATTGATTACTGATTCATCAGTGAGAGAGGCTGTGATGAAAATACTTAAACCAGATCCTGATTTGGCTGATTTCATTGAGGCTGAATGTAGCAAAAAATCATGGCAAGGGATTATTACTAGGCTGTGGCCTAATACTAAGTATGTTGATGTTATTGTGACCGGAACTATGTCGCAGTATATACCAACTCTTGATTATTATAGCAATGGACTACCTCTTGTATGCACTATGTATGCTTCCTCTGAATGCTATTTTGGTGTCAATCTTAACCCCCTTTGCAAGCCTGAAGATGTTGCGTATACCCTTATTCCGACTATGTGTTACTTCGAGTTCTTGCCAATTTATAGGAATAATGGTGCCATGGATTCTATCTCCGCGCCCAAATCACTCAATGAGAAAGAAAAACAAATGTTGGTGGATTTAGTTGATGTCAAGATTGGTCAGGAGTACGAGCTTGTTGTCACCACATATGCTGGTAAA
Source organism: Solanum commersonii (assembly GCA_029007595.1). Taxonomy (NCBI): domain Eukaryota; kingdom Viridiplantae; phylum Streptophyta; class Magnoliopsida; order Solanales; family Solanaceae; genus Solanum; species Solanum commersonii. The sequence goes on from JAJTWQ010000033.1 coordinate 2,878,472, forward strand.
TATATGTGATACTACTTTATTTTGTTGCACATTTTTGCAAAACTTAGTTTAATTAATATGATTGTCGATTTTCAGGACTCTATCGATACAGGGTTGGTGATGTGCTACGAGTTGCTGGCTTCAAAAACAACGCGCCTCAATTCAACTTCATTTGCAGGAAAAACGTAGTTTTGAGCATTGATTCTGACAAGACTGATGAAGTTGAGCTACAAAATGCCATGAAAAATGCAGTGAGTCACTTGATGCCATTTGATGCACATGTGACTGAGTACACTAGCTACGCGGACACAACCACAATTCCAGGCCACTACGTCTTATTCTGGGAAATCAACGTGAATGGCTCAACCCCGGTCCACCCATCCGTCTTTGAAGACTGTTGTCTCACAATTGAAGAGTCCTTAAACAGCGTCTATCGCCAAGGTCGTGCCTCTGACAAATCCATAGGCCCTCTTGAAATCAGGATTGTGGAAGTTGGGACATTTGATAAGCTCATGGACTATGCTATAAGCGTAGGTGCTTCAATAAATCAGTACAAGACACCGCGGTGTGTGAAATTTGCACCCATTATTGAACTATTGAATTCACGAGTCATGTCGAAATACTTTAGCCCTAAATGCCCAAAATGGACTCCTGGACACAAGCAATGGAACAACATGAACTGACTGGCTAGCTAGCTCTAGCTAATTTCTCTGCTGACAGCTTCATCATAAGTCCAAGAAAGAACAAATTAAAGTGAACATGTATCAATTTTTAGTATTAGTCATTATATTAAGAAAACATCCTACCTAGGCTAATTTTGTTCACTTCCCTCAAAACCACCTCAAATTTTGTGTGTGTAGTGTTACTTTTCCTTAATTAAAATCTCTTCTTGGAATTTTCATCTTTTTTCATAAATTCTGTCCCTATTTTAAGAATTGCAAATGGATTACATTTTGTGGGAATTTTTCTTATTTCCAGCCAGAAAATATTGTCCACTGAACTATCTATCTTGAACCAACTATGAGTACTAGTTGTTGGTTGGGACGGAGCTAGATAGAGCCAAGATGGTACACTATTTATACATGACTATATATATGTTGAATTGGTAAAGTTGCTATCATGTGACCATGTTGAATTGGTAAGCCTTGAAAATAGTCTCTGACAAAAATGCAAGGTAAAACTGCATACAATAGGCCCTTATGGCCGAGCCTTCTTTCCAGACCTTGTGCATAGCGGAAATTTTAGTGTACCGGGCTGTCCCTTTTAATATATGTTGAATCACTTACTGCTTATTTGTGTGTTGGCTTTTTTGAATTTTGAATGTGAAAATTCTGACTCCATCCCTAGTTGTTGGTAACATTATTTTCATGGAAAAGTGGACTTACTTTATGTGTTTTTTAGTTTAGCACTTGACTTTTAATTAAGTAATCTTAATCCTCGTGGAATTAACTAAACTACAAGGCATAAAGCTTTACAAAACGCCAGTCGATTTCTCCCGTAAAGTAGATTGGTCGACAAAAAGCTTTTCCATAGGAAACGGGGGACCTACACTTAATAGTGAGATTGTTGACTAATTAAAAAACTTTTACCCCATACTTATTTTTCAAAAGTTATTGCTATGTAATTAATAAGTCATAAGTTCGAATTGTAAAAGTAATCTTTTATAGAAACGCAGGATAAAATTGAGTTTCAGCCATTCCTCAAATTATATTGAAAGCTTAATGTATCGGATCTGCGAGTCATCTATCTTTTTCTTACTTGAACGAAGAAAGACATAATTACTTTTCTTTTTTTGCCAATAAGAATTTAAAAAAAAAACTTGTTAACTTAAAAGAAAATATTTTTTAAAAACATTTTGACTCATTAAATATATGAAAATTAAAAAATATATATTTTAAAAACTTCAATCTTATTTAAAAATTCAAATAAAGTGAACTTTGACTGGATAATAATGTGAATGCTACGGCAACCCTCTAGTTTCATGTAATATATACCGGTTAAGATCGAAGATGAGCATTTGATGCATGCAAAAAGATATGGAATATATCAGAGAAAGAATGATGCTTATTCTCAGAAAATGTTCCTTCACAATATATGCCTTAATAATTTATTCGTAGAAAGAAACAAAAACATTTATATATCTACGATCATAATTTTTTTATATATCTTTTAAATTATTAATTATGATGGCTTATATTACTTTTTACGTAGTTTATAATTATATAAATTCCATTTTAATTTTTTTTGAAGATTTCATGCGTAACTTCCTAGTTAAATGTAAACTGTTTGACTTTGAAAAAATGAAAAGTGTCACTTGGGACAGCGAAAGTAGTTAACTTTGATGCTAATATTATTAATTAAGTGATGAATTATTGGAAAAATACTTAAGTTACGAACAATTTAACAATGAAATTCGTAGAATTAACTTTTAGTGAGAGACAAATTTTAGTGAGAAAGATCTTTTAATTAAATTTCTCCGTTTGTAAAGTTACTTTGATTTATTTCTTTATGTGGAGGGAGAATGAACATTTGGATCTTGACAAATAACTATATATATAAGCAGGGGCGGAGCCAACCTATTATAAGGTCGAGTCTCTTTTGGCGGAAAATAATACTATTTATATATGGTTAAAATTAATTTTTATATATATAGAGTAGATATCGAACCTCCTTCGATTACTTGTGTGTTTATTTCTTTAGATTTGAACCCCTTAATAAAAATTCTAGCTCTACCACAGTTAATATAAAGATGATGTTTGTAGTGTTTGCTTTTGATTTTTGTGTTTCTATAGTGGTGATGGATTTACGTGTCGTATTGTCACCACCCAAATTAGAGGAACACATTTAAAAGAGTTTTGAACCACCTCAACAACAAAAGAAGTTTTTAGCGACAATATATTTATTAATATTGTCCTAAAAATATTTAGTGGCAATTGATTAAATATCATGCAATTCATCACCGTTTCAAAATGAGGTAAGGGGTGTTCTCTTTCACAGAAACTACAAAAGAAAAAAATGAATCACTTTTAAAAATTTTGATATTACTTAAAAAATAAGCTAACTACAGATCACTATGTAGACTCGGAATAGGAGTTTATGATTACCCTTCTGCAATTATAAGTTAGAAATATTTGTTTAAAACTTATATTTTGACTATTTTGGTAAATTTAGAAGTCGAATAAAGATATAAATAAATATAACTTTTTGGCTTCGGCTGTTAATCAAAGAATCATTTAATTATTCGTTTTATTATATGGTATTTTTTCAAAAAAACATTTTAGATTGCTTCAAGACATAACCATATGCATTATGAATTTCTCTCATCTTTATGTTAAGTGAGAGTTTACGTGATTGAACTATTTACCTTGCTACGATGTTCAAAACCAAACTCAAATAAATTTTTTGATTGTTAAGCCCAAACAAACTTTTTTTTTTCTGAATATGAGGAGAGAATTTAGACAAGTTATTAAACATTTTTCTTTTCTAATAATTTTTTTTAATTCTTAAGCTCAAACAATATTTTTTATATGAGGAGAGAACTTAGGCAAGTTGTTAAACATTCTATCTTTCTAATAAATCCTTTGACTATTAAGCTCAAACACTTTTTTGAGTTTTTTTTCCAAATAAGAGGATAGATTTTAGAAAGTTATTAAATATTTTGCTTTTTTGATAAATCTTTTGATTATTAAGCTAACAATTTTTTGATTTTTTCCTAAATATGAAGAGACATCTTAGGCAAATTATTAAACAGTTTACCTTTCTAAATTAGCATGCATTTATTATTTCCTAACGAATGGAAATAATAATAAATAAAATGAGAGTAAAAATTCTTCAATTTTGATATCCAAAGGAAAATGTTAGACTATATCCGTTTTGAATAGATGAAAATCCTTTTAGCCAGAAAATTTGGCCATAATAGTATTTTACCTTTTAAAATATTTTTACTCTTTTAACTTTAATACCTTTTAATTAAAAAATGGAAAAAAAATCTGTTTATTTTAAAATAAAAAAAATATTATAGATTTTCTAAAATTTTGGCCAAATTTTTTGGCGATTTAGCATTACCCATTTAAATAATCTTCTCAAGGATCTTGGAACTCACTAAAATGTTAGACTTTATATCTCTCCTCAAATTTAAGTGGTTATCCAAATCTTGAAACTCACTAATTTCAAGCTTTTATTTTAATTTAAATTTGAGGAGGGATATACTATATTTTGGTGGGAGTCTTCACATCTGACATTTCTCTTTGTTTTGCAAAATTAAGGATTTTGCTACTTTTTATTTTTTGAAAACTTTGAACGAAGGAGGAAAGGGGATGGAAGTGTGAGGGTTGAAGTATCTATTCATCATTTAGTATTGGTAAAGATATGACATATAAGTCTAACTCAACTCCAAAAACTAGCTTATAAATGGAGAGTTTCATTTTTCAATTAATTAACAGCTAAGCGATTTCATAACCTGAGCTTTCCTTAACCAGCTGACCTCCAATTAATGTAGAACTTTTACCAACTCTAACACACCATTCACGTCCAGGTCCAACTCTTAGCATGGACCGGAAGTCCAAACGATGATGGATCTGACTCTGATACCATGTAAAGATATGACACATGAGTCTAACCAATCCAAAAAGCTAGCTTACCATGTCAAGATATGCCATATGAGCCTAACTCAACCCAAAAAGCTAGCTAATGAGGGGATGATTGTCCAAGCTGGTCTCCTTATATGGCCTTGGACAATCATCTCCTCAAAAGATAGCTTATGAGGAGAAGATTGTCGAAGTCCATATAAACAGACCACCAATCTATTCCCCAACCAGTGTGAGACATTTACCCACTATAGCAATGCAACTTTAAGCTTCTATATATGTATTTTGTCATTCTTCTTTTTTTCGCAAGTAGCAGCAAGAGCAATCTTAGCAGTATTGGGGGTGGGGGGGTTGACATTTTCTTTTTTGCCACAAAATTATTTTAGTTGAAGTCAGGGACAGAGTTGACAACTCTGTGCTTTTAAGTGAATTATTTATTTGTGCTTTTCGAAATCAAAATCCAAGTACCAGATTTGATTTTAAGTAAATTCTTTATGTATTTTCCTAAAATGCTTAAAGTCTAACTATAATTTTTTAAAATCCTATTCGAAGAAGCAAATCTGGTTCTAGGTCTATTATTTATATATCTATTAATCGATATTATATATACACATATTATAGATACATATACATATATATACACTATATTAAAAGCATGATTTTTATATCTCAAAAATAAATTTCATTAATAGCCTTCTGAACTTTAAAAATCTATTTACCTTATTTGTTGAAAAAGAAAACAAAATAAGTCTACACTATATCAAAAGTATGAACTCCCTAACTTGAAAAAGTTAAATTATGTTAATTGCCTTCTTAACTTTAAAATATAATTACCTTATTTATTACCTAAAAAAGAAAACAAGTGAGGGTTCTCCTTTTTCTCCCTTTTTAAATATTTTTTTTATTTAATTAAAAGTGTTTTATTTATTTTCTTATCACACCTGCATTCTGTGATTCATTCTTTTGATTTGTCAATAATATTTATACTTCATGTCTGAGGTTTATCGATTTAAGGATTATCAAGGAAAAACTTCTGCCAAGAAGGGGTGTCTATTTGGGCACTAGCATAATTGAAGTGCCGATTCAGAAGTTGGTGCCGGTAAATATATGATATTTGAGTCTAACTCAACTCTAAAAACTAGCTTATGAGGGTATGATTTCTCAAGTCCATACAAGCAGACCACCATTCCATTCCACAATTAATGTGGGGGGTTTAACCCATTCTAACACCCTCTTTATACTCAGGCCCAACTAGAGCCAACTGTAAGCCCAAACATGAATGAACCTGACTCTGATGGCACCCGGATTAACTCAACCCAAAAAGGTAGCTCATGAGGGGAAGATTGCCCAAATCAATTTAACCAGATCACCAATCCATTCCCCAACCAATGTGGTGGTCTGTTTAAATGGACTTGATAAATCCTTCCCTCAATAGCTAACTGTAACGACCTGATTCCGTCGTTAGGGAAAAACCAATAGGGAAAGAATTGGACCAGGAAAACTTTTGAGTAGTAACTTGAAATTTCCTAGCCTAATCAGATTTGGACGAAATCAGAGTCAGGCGAGTCTAGGGAAATTTGGTAATGAATGAAAAGTGTACTAATGAAATTGATTGCATGAGTAGATAGCTAAGATGTTAAGGAATTTGTACAAATTTATGAAATTGAATTTGGGTGAGTAAAACTCCCGAAACTGATCTTAGCGTGAACGAGTATGTTCTGAGTGTCATGGACTGAAGGTGTGTTGTAAAGTGGGGGTTTGAAACTCTTAATTCGACTCACTGTTTTCGTGCAACCCGCTGTGGTGGAATTATCTCCACCAGGGCGGGGCTGCTATAGAGGGATGAGGTCCGATGTGGTGGGACAATCGCGATTTAAGTTAGAAATAAATCCCAAAATCGTTTTATTCTGCAAGTTTCAACTTTGAGAGCTAGGAGACAACCCCAGGCAAGTTCTTAACCGTTTTTCACCATTCTTAAGGCTAAAGGCATGGTTTTTACTCCCCAAATTCATGTTTTGATTTGTAGAATTTAAATTCATGGGTGATTATCGATGGAAGAGGTTTTTGATCTGGAAATTATGGTGGAAAAAGCCCTAATCTGGGTATGAGGATCAAGGGTTTGATCTAGGATTGATATCATTGATTAGAATCCAGGTAATTGGGTCTTATTTATTGATCCTCATATTATTATGATTATTTGTAGACAAAAAAAAAGCGAAAAGAATCCGGAAGGGGAAGAATCATGTTTCTTAGGGGATTCAAGCTTTGTTCGAAGTAAGTGATGGTTATGATTTCATGTTGTGTGATATATGTTTGAATGCATGTATGCATGCGAATGTTGCGTTATTGATCACACTAATCGTGAATGAGGATAATTGAATAATTGAACGCCATGAAACATGACCTTATTATATGATTATGAGAAAGTACTTGTGATTGTGATTGTGGCTTGTTGAATGGATCAGATGTTACGTTCCGACACACTAACTGGATTGGTTGCCACGTACCGGCATACACATTGGAACGGGCATCACGATTCAACACACTAACTGGGATTGGTTGCCACGTACTGGCATAAACATTAGAATGAGTGTCACGATCTGACACACTAACTTGGATTGGGTACCATGTACCGATACACTAACAAGTTCCATGAGAGGACCATTGAATTGTGTTGTGTATCTACTTGTGATGATTACGTTCATATCTAATGATGATTGATATTGGAAGACTGTATGTTGCTCTAAAATGAAAACCAATGTGTATTATTGAGAACTTGGAATGCTACATTGATCTTGGAAAGATGACTAATATTATATATGTTCGATATATGCTTGTTTTATAATATTGTGGTTACTTGCATGTGTTTTACTTATTGGGATAGCCGTGTGACCCTACCAGTACAGTGTGGTTGTGTACTGATACTGCACTTGCTTGTTATTTTTTCAGTACAGGGCATCTTCAGGTGGCTATTGATAGACCTTAGCTAGGTGACTATTAAGTGTGACCGAATTCAAGGGTGAGCCGGTTTTCAGTTGCCATGGATCTCACTTGTTTAAGTCCATCCTTTTCGGACTTAGACTATTTGTTTAAGGTGTTTTGTTTTTGCTTCGAGGTTGTACCCCTTGTTCTTAGACTTGTCGTTAGTAGAGTTTTAGTACAATGAATTTTAGGTTCTAGGGGTTGTTCTTCCGCATTAGTTTGGATAGTTTATTTAAACCTTTGGAATTTATGGGAACTCCGTATTTTTTTGATCATTTAAACCTGCTTCTGTATCTTTAAATGTGTAGTAATTGGTTAAGTTGTTAGTTTAGGTTGTAGTAATGGTTCTCTCACAGGAGGTTAGTGTGGGTGCCAATCACGACGGTCTAAGTCGTGACAAAGTTGGTATCAGAGCCTAAGTTCGTTGATCTAATTGTACCAAAATGAGTCTAGTAGAGTCGTGTGGAACGGTACAGAGACTTTCATACTTTTCTTCGAGAGGCTTTAGGACTTTAGGAAAAACTCACTTCTTTCTACTTCTTCGTGCTATGACTTGAATCCAATTGGTATCTGGGTGATACAAATTGGTATCTTTCCTCCTTCACTCTATGATCCGAACTAGAGCAACAAAAGTGGTAACACCATCACTAGCAAGAGAGGATGTGTATAAACTATCGACAGTTGAATAGGGTCACCATTCAGAACAATTATATGCTTCCTCAGATAGATGATTTTCTGACCATTTGCAAGGTGCATCAGTTTGCTCTAAGATTGATCTAAGGTCTGGCTTTCATCAGTTAAAGATTAGGCTTGAGGATATACCAAAAATGACATTCAGGACCTGCTATGGGCACTATGAGTTTCTAGTTATGTAGTTTGGGTTGACAAATGTGCCTGCAGCTTTTGTGAGTTTGATGAATGGTGTGTTCAAACTATTTCTTGATTCGTTTGTTATAGTGTTTATTGATGACATTTTGGTTTATTTGAAAAGTGAGGAAGAGCATGCCGACCATCCTCGTATTATTTTGGGTGTTCTTGGGAAACAAAAAATATATGCGAAATTTTCTAAGTGTGAATTTTGGTTGACTTCGGTTGCCTTTTTGGGGAATGCAGTTTCAAGGGAAGGAGTAATGATAGATTCCCAAAAGATTGAAGCAGTCAGGAATTGGGTCCGACCTAGTTTTGTGACTGAAATTAAGAGTTTTGTGGGGCTCTTTAGCTACTATCATCGCTTGTGAAGGGATTAAGGTCAGATTTGTAGATTCAAGTTTATAGGTGACAACATTCAAGACGTTTTGGTAAGGGACGGTTAGGTAATGAATACCATTACTTTGGAAAATTCATTTAGTATTGTTGTCATATCATGTATGGGTTGTTTAGCGAATGATGAAATTAAGTTATGCCAATTGAGGTTAGAAGTTATACTATGATTTCCTGGATTGATAGTATATCGAAGAGAGTCATGATACGACTATTGCAATAACAACAATGCTTACTTGGTTAAGTTATTAAGTGTGTTACACTTGTGGAGAACCTGAGCATATGAGGAGGAAATTGGCAAGGCTGTTGAGGCCGGGGAAATGGTAATGCAGGTAGATAAGTAGTGTAGCCAAGGAGGTTGCCCGTCAAGATGACAAGGCTCAATTTTATGCCTTTTCGGGCAAGACTAAGGCTAAGAGTCTGATGTAGTGATCACAAGTACTATTATTGTTGGTGATCGGATGACTAATGTGTTATTTGATCCGGGTTCTACTTATTCTTATGTGTTCGTGCGATTTGCCTCAGAATTTGATATGATTTATAAATCTATGTTTCTACCCAGTTGAAGAGTCAGTCATAGTCACCCATATATATCGTGTTGTCCTGTTGTGTTATGGATTTTCAGATTTGGATTGATTTGGTTTTGCTGGATATGACTGACTTGATATAATCTTAGGCATGACTTGATTGTCCCCCTATTATATTGTTCTTAATGGTAATGCTATGTCGGTAACTTTAGAGATCCCAGGTAGGGAAGGGTTAGAGTGGGAAGGGGGTACAAGCCTAAGTCAGCTAAGGTCATATCTTTCGTGCGGGGTAGGAAACTGGTGGGGCAGGATTGTTTGGTGTAATTGGCTCATATTCGGGATGTTGAGGACTGTTACGCTGTAATTTTACTATCTTTAGAAAAATCACTTTTTTTTAAATGTTCTAAGTATAAAACAATTTAAGAAAAATACTTAGAAAAGAGTCGCATCTTAATTTTTTAAAGAAATTAAGAAAACTTAATTTAAAAATACTCTAACAGATGAAGTCTTTAAAAAATTAGAGAAAATGGGTAAGAGGTTCTTATTTACACTTCAAGAAGGTTTTTAAGGCATTTGAAGCGTACGCTAACATGCGGTTATCCTACGACTTAGATTATATATTTTGACTATATTTAGGAAAATAATTTAACATAAAAAAAATTATAATAATTTACAATATTCAGTTAACCTTGAAAAAAAAGTTAAATAAGAAACATTTTTTGTTCTTCAAGCTAAAGGAACTTTAATTGAAACATTTCAATTGAATTACAAGTTATTAGAATTTTAACAAATTTACACTAATTAAAATTATTTGAATTGTTTTAAAAATAATAATTTAAACCAATTTGATAAATTAAAGCATGAGGACTATCTGAAATTAATTAAAAATGAAAAGGAACCAAAGTTTTGACTAAATTTTGAGAGAGTGACCGAGTAAAGAAAAACATGTTTTTTTTAGTTTATTTGATTAACTTAAAACAATTTTTAAAAAATAAGTAAAAAAAGTTAGTAATTAAATAACATATCTTTTTAAGAACAAATATACTTAATTAAAGATATAAAAATTTGATTGGTATGCTAGACATAAAATAAATGAATACCAAAGATGTTTTAAAGGTAAACCAACATAAATAAAATAACTTATCTTTTGGGGATCTAAGTAAGTTAATTAATAGTTCTAGAGTTATAGAGTTATATGAAATTAGTCAGACATAATCAAAACAATTAGGAGAGTAAAAGAGATAATGAAATTGGGCCCCTTCTTGGGCTAATTTCGCTGCAAGTTTTTGGGTTTTAACCTAATTCAATTTTTGTATATACCAGTTGTATATTAGTGTATATCAGCATGTATATCATCTTTCCCTGTGCATTTCTTGCTTACGAACACCTATGTTTTGCTTTCGCCCTATCTTTTTGCATTTTTGTCATGTATATCAGTATTTTCGTAGAGTATACTAGTGTATAATGCCGTACATAGAAAGCATACAACCTGTTTTGGACTTTTCGGGCACTTAAGTTTCAATTTCCTTCCCTATTTGCTACCTACAACTTGTTCACTACTTCATCTGTATACAATGGGTGTAGACTCGTGTATATCATTGTATACAACTATATACAACCCATTTATATGCCTTTTTTTTACTTGCCACATGCCTTCAATCTTTATGCCTGCTCTCGACGGCCTTGCCGACTCAAGTGACAAAGAAATGAGCCCTTATACTCGACTCGAAAATGCAAAGAAGAGAAGTTCACCATGGACTCGGAAGAGATTCATACAACAAGCAAAAAAGAGACAACATTAGCATTCGAAATAGTGAAACAAGTACAAGAGAAATAACTGAACATGTCAACACACAAAGAAAAGAACAAATGGGCAGAAAATATAAGCGATGAGAGATTATAGCTTGCGCGAGATAAAATTACTACATAAAAATCCAAATCAATCCAAATATACATCACCAAAAGCATGCTTGATAAGGATAAGAATTCAATACATGTTAATGGGAATGCTTGAATCACACAAAATGAATTAAGAATGGACCAAGAAAGAAACAACCTAAAACATGCTCCTAAAATAAGACAACATTCACTGGTAAACAAGGAGAGAACATGATGACATAAGATTGTGCTAAGGAGCTTAAATTTTATTCATAATTTTAAACAAGCAAATGAACACAATGCATCTGAGAACTATGGATAATTCCATCATCACTATGAGCAAATGAAGCAACCTTTAAATAAACATAGCTCCAAAGCTCCAAAGAAGAAGAGAACAAAGACTGATCAAATTAGAGCTTATAGTAAGTAATCTAGGCAAATCCTTAAGGAAACAAAAAAAGGGTCAGGAACTGATTCTAGATAGACTCATAAGGCATCAACAAGCAACTATTGAAACAACCCTTGTGAATTCAAATGCATCGTTAACCAAATCATAAGCCTACTGGAAGGATAATTAGACATACAAGTATATAGGGAACTAATATTTCAATCTACGCACTATGAGATTAACTAAACCCAAAACAACAACAAAGATGCATAGCTATAGGATTAGCTAAAAACTAAAGTAAGAGGAAAGAGGGGTCACCTTTCTTGGAGCAACGTTCTGTGACGACGAGCTTAACAACGAAGAAACTTCCACCATCTCAAGTGAGATTCCAATGAACTCCGACAAAGCTCCGATGAATTCCAGTAAGCGGCGAACGAAATGAAAAAATAAATAAAAATGTATTTCTAAATATTATGTGAGTAATTGTGCTGTCTTTTATTTTTTTTCCTCCCCCTTCAAACGTTAATGGAGTGAGAGTATTTATAAGGGAAATTTAGGGCAAAACTTAGGAGGGCGGGGGGGGGGGGGGGGAGAATGGAATTGGAGAGATTTCAAATTTCAAATTTTGAATTCAAACTCACTGGATAAGGCTTTAGGAGTTCTCAATAGTACCAAATTGTACAATCTTCAATGGATTGATAATGGAGAGGGAGAGGGACGCACTGGCTCGAGATTTCTTGTTGGATTTGTGGGTTTGCGGCGCGATTTGTTCGCTATTGTACTAGTGTCTTGTCATTCTTTTCTTGCATGAAGAAGAAGACGCGCAGGGGCAATGGGGTTGGGTATTGTCGATTTGAATGACGTGAAGTAGAAGAAAAAAATGTATTGGGTCTGGGCGGACATTTTTGGTGTTGCTGTACGTAGTGTTTGGAATGGGCTGGGAATTGTTTGTTGTATAGGGAATTGGGATTAGGCCTCTTTGGTGTTGGAAATTGGAATTGGGCCTTTAGGAAGTGGCCCAAAATTGTTCTTAAAAGATGGGGTTAACAATTGACTAAAAATTGTTATTAAATAATAGCCAAATGGATTTAAATTATAGCCGAATGAAATTTAATTGGTGAATTCGACTAAAATTTAAACAAAATGAGTTAATATAAATTAATTAATAAGTTTCTTAATCTTAACGAAATAAAATAATTAATTTACTTGTAAACAAATTTACTCAAAAATATAAACCTAACTTAAACTAATCAAACAAATACTTAACTACAGCAAAAATCTTTTTGAGATGATTTTCGAATATTCTTAAAATTTATTAGTTATATACATAATTATAAAACACATATATTATTTAAAAATTATAAAAATGATACAACTATTTAAAATGACTTGAAACTGTATTTTATATATATATATTGAAATTTTATAAAACTAATTATTTTAAATCGTTTAAAATTGAAGAAGCTCGATTATTAATCTATAATGTGGAGGTCAAAAATTGGGTTTCAACAAGGACGAATCTCCCTTTATTGAGGCTATTCATGTAGTGTCTGAGTTTAAGGAAGTGTTTTCTACCGATTTGCTTGGTATGCCTCCGGATAGAGATATATATTTCTGCATTGACTTGGAACAGGATACTCGTCACATTTCCATCCATCCTTATCGCATGGCTCCGGTAGAATTGAGAGAGCTTAAGGCTCAAATCTAGAATTTTCTTGATAAAGGTTTCATCTGTCCTAGTGTTTTTCCGTAGGGTGCTCCTGTCTTTTTTATTAAGAAGAAGGAGGGTAGTACGAGGACCAATGATTTTATCTTAAGCCATAAAAGAGTGGATTGATACCGGAATGAAAAGCTTATGGATAAAGAAAGTTTCAATAAGTATACTTGAGGGAAGGCAATTGAAGTATTTTAGTAAGAAAGTGTGTATAAATTTATGTTAGTCCTTTGAATTTGATGAGAATACCTGAGTTTCATGTGTCATGTCAATGAAAGGTTGAATTTGTAGTAACAGCCAGGGCTAACAAAGCATAATGGTAATAAGAGTTTGTGGTGGATTGTGACGAGATACAATTATATAATAAGATTGTTGGTTAAGCGAAATATGTATAGTAATTACGACTTGTGAGTATCTAAGGTTGTGATTTTCTAATATTTGGTGAGTAACGTGATTATATGGAAAGTTTTAAGAGATGGTGGGACACCACTCAAATAGAATTTAAAAGAGATAGAGTCATAATGAAGAAAAAATATTGGGATGTCATACAACCTTTAGAGAGAAGCAAGAGCAAGAATATTTTATTTGATTGCAAACGCTAAAGAGGTATCCTCAGAGGGGTAGATAATTGGGTTCAGAGATGCGTGATTTCATTCATTTTGTTGTGGCTATGGTAATAGTGTCACGGGTCCATCAGATTGGTTAAAACTATTGGAAAAGACTTGAGAAAAGAGTGTACAGACATTAGCTCGAGTATGGTGATAAGTGCTTTGGTTTTGTTTTGAGTTTAGTAATGAGTACGATGAAATTTTTAGCGAAGGATATTGTAAGATCGATGGCGATGCGATCAATGATAAGTGAAGATCCATGAATTCATAAAAATCTTCAAGGTACAAGCTAATGTTGATAGATAAGGAGATTGTGTTATACAGTTAAATTTACAATTCATATTTTTCATTATAAGTTTACATTCGTGGTGATATATTTTGTCAAGATACGAATTGGCAATGTGAAAAATGATCAATTGTATCCGGTATTGAGCATTTGAAAGGACTTACACATGGGTTGAGTCAAAAAATTTATTACTATTGATTGTTAAGTACCTAAGAAAGGTTTTCACTTAAAAGTGTGGGTTTATAGTAAGGTAAATGGTTGTAGTGTTCATGATGATTTTTAGTATTGAGAGTGTGGACTTCAGTGGAATGATGTGAAGAGTATGTGGAGTCAACTCAATAAAAATGACTGGTATCGAATCTTCAGAGGAAAACTTTTAGTGTTATTCCATAAAATTCTTACGTGACCATCAATTTTGTTTTGTACACGGTGGTGAGTATGTTTCAGCAGCTATGATCATATGTGCTTTCACTTTTGAGGATGGATCCCTAGTGATGGATCAAGTGTATCGATCCTGCGATGTTCTCTTGATCGAGTGGGATGATTTGGGAAGACGTGGTTATTTCACATGACTTATGTGGTGTTGTCTTGGAGTTGTTAAAATATTTCAGTGGTTTTACATGTACCACCTTGCTTATGAGAATTCATAGAAGAGTTACCATGCGTATTTGTGGTTGTACGACAATCTTAATATTTCTATAGTCCTCGAGGTCATGTATCGATTATGTGTGGTTGAATGTAGGGATCATTGGGTCCAATTCTACTATTCTTAATGGTAATCTAAAATCACAATTACTAAATCTAGCATTTCGATAGTGTTGTTAGAGGGTTTTTATGCTTGGACATATCCCTCAATGAGTTTCTAATGTCTAAGGATCAAATTTTTATAACTTTAGCTTATGGGAATTTGGGTTGTGAGATGGAGATGTTGATAAGAACTATGATTATTTGGGTATTATAAGTGTGTGTTGGTTGGTTCAGGTTCACCTCTAATTGTGGCGAGTTTTGATTTAGGATTTTATCATAGTTATGTGAGAAAGGATTCGTCCTAATGTTTGTGTCAAAGTCTTTGATAACATATTGCAGATATATATATGATCAACTTTGGTGGTTATTGGGAATATCTTTGTTGTTAGTTAAAAGTATATACAACAAAATTATCACTAGATTATTGTGATGACTTCATTGAGGCGTTGTTTAGGAGGATGTGTAGATATTCAATTGATTGGTTTGGGGACTAAGATTATACTTGTTTCGCATGTCCGGAAGCTAAGGACATGTGACACAAGTATTCCCAGCTGTTCAGCGATTCAGGTACTACTCTACCCTTACTTTAGCCAGTCTTTTCTAGTGGATCACTCGGGGACGAATGATGAGTAAATTGGTATCTATTATAACGACCTGATTCCGTCGTTAGGGAAAAACCAATGGGGAAATAATTGGACCAGAATTTTTTTTGAGTAGTAACTTGAAATTTCCTCTCATAGTCTAGATTGGGACAAAATCGAAGTAAGGATAGTCTAGGGAAATCTGGTAACGAATGAGAAGTGTAATAATGAAATTGATTGCATGAGTAGATATATAAGACGTTAAGGAATCCATACGACTTTATGAAATTAAATTCGGGTGAGTAGAACTCCCGAAACTAATCTTAGCGTGAACGGGTATGTTTTGAATGTCATGGGCTGAAGGTGTGTTGTGAAATGGGGGTTTGGAACTCTTAATTCGACTCACTGTTTCAGTGCAAGCCGGTGTGACAGAATTATTTCCGCCAAGGCGAGGCCGCTGTAGCGGGATGAGATCCGTTGTGGCTAAGACAGTCGCAATTTAAGTTGGAAATAAAGCCCAAAATCATTTTATTCTGCAAGTTTTGACTTTGAGAGCTAGGAGATGACCCAAGGCAAGTTCTTGATCATTTTTCACCATTCTTGAGGCTAAAGATAAGGTTTTTACTCATCAAATCCATGTTTCGATCAGTAGAATGTAAATTCATGGGTGATTATCGATAGAGAGGGTTTTGATCTGGAAATTATGGTGGAAAAAGCCCTAATCTGGGTATGGGGATCAATGGTTTGATCTTGGGTTGATATCATTGATTAGAATTCGGGTAATTGCGTCTTGTTTATTGATCCTCGTATTATTATGATTGTTTGTAGACCAAGAACAAGCGAAAAGAATCCAGAAGGGGAAGAGTCAAGTTTCTTAGGGGATTCAAGCTTTGTTCGAGGTAGGTGATGGTTGTGATTTTATGTTGTGTGATATATGTTTGTACTTGCTTCATTATATTGCATGTATGTATGCGAATGTTGCATTATTGATCACACTAATCGTGAATTAGGATAATTGAATTCCATAAATCACAACCTTATTGTATGATTATGAGAATGTACTTGTGATTGTGATTGTGTGGCTTGCTGAATGGATCAGGTGTTACGTTCCGACACACTAACTGAGATTGATTGCCATGTACCGGCATAAACATTGGAATGAGTGTCATGATCCGACACACTAACTTAGATCTATTACCACGTATCGGCATAAATATTGAAACGTGTGTCACGATCCGACACACTAACTTGGATTGTTTACCACGTACCGGTACACTAACACCTTGAGTATGGGTTCCATAAGAGGACCATTGAATTGGGTTTCGTGAGAGGACCATTGAATTGTGTTGCGTATCTACTTATGATGACTACGTTCATATCTAATGATGATTGATATTGAAAGTTTGTATGTTGCCCTAAAATGATAATCAATTTGTATTATTATTGAGAACGTGGAATACTATATTGATCTTGAAAAGATGACTAATATTATATATGTTCGATATATGCTTGTTTTATAATATTGTGGTTACTTGTATGTGTTTCACTTATTGGGATAGCCGTGTGACCCTACCAGTACATTGTGGTTGTGTACTGATACTGCACTTGCTTGTTATTTTTTCAGTACAGGGCATCTTCAGGTGGCTATTGATAGACCTTAGCTAGGTGACTATTAAGTGTGACCGAATTCAAGGGTGAGCCAGTTCTTTCAGGCTGCCATGGATCTCTCTTGTTTAAGTCCATCCTTTTCGGACTTAGACTATTTGTTTAAGGTGTTTTGTTTTTGCTTCGGGGTTGTACCCCTTGTTCTTAGACTTGTCGTTAGTAGAGTTTTAGTACAATGAATTTTAGGTTCTAGAGGTTGTTCTTCCGCATTAGTTTGGATAGTTTATTTAAACCTTTGGAATTTATGGGAACTCCGTATTTTTTTGATCATTTAAACCTGCTTCTGTATCTTTAAATGTGTAGTAATTGGTTAAGTTGTTAGTTTAGGTTGAAGTAATGGTTCTCCTACAGGAGGTTAGTGTGGGTGCCAATCACGACGGTCTGAGTCGTGACAAAGTTGGTATCAGAGCCTAAGTTCGTTGATCTAATTGTACCAAAATGAATCTAGTAGAGTCTTGCGGAACGGTATAAAGACATCCGTACTTTTCTTCGAGAGGCTATAAGACTTTAAGAAAAACTCCCTTCTTTCTATTCCTTCGTGCTATGACTTGAGTAATGATAATCAACAAGTAATTGATTATACTATTTTATTATTAGAAACTCAATAAAAGTTTGAAACCGCAATAATTACCTTGCTACTATATCCAAAACAAAGATCAAATAATTTTTTTGGTTGTTAAGCTCAAACAAACTTTTGTTTTTTTCCTAATTATGAGGAGAGAATTAATTTGGACAAGTTATTAAATATTTTATCTTTCTAATAAATCTTTTGAAGGCTAAGCTAAAACACTTTTTTGAGTGCATTTCAAATATGAGGAGAGATTTTAGTAAGTTATCAAATATTTTACTTTTCTAATAAATTTTTTGATTGTTAAGCTATAACATTTATCAAACAATTTACCTTTCTAGATCATCAAGCGCTTATTATTTCTAGTACAAACTCTTGTTTTTATTCCTATATTTATCATGTATGAATTGAACTTCCTCTATTTACCTTCACAACTTTCTTTACAATCTATCTTTAGTATCCCTTTCTAATTGATGGTTTATCACATATGCATTCTCTGATTCATTTTTTACATGTCAATAATATTTGTACTTCATGTGTGAGGTTTATCGATTTCATGGTTGAAGGAAAAACTTCTGCTAAGAATTAAGGGGTGTCTATTTAGGCACTAGCATAAATAGTTGAAGTATCTATCCGGCAGTTGATGTCTGTAAAAATATGATATTTGAACCTAACTATTCACTCCCAAAAGTTAACTTATGAGGGGAAGATTGCTCAAGCCCATATATAAGCAGAACCACCAACCCATTCCCTTACTAATGTGAGACTTTTACCAACTCTAACACCTCCTTCATGCTCAGGTCCAAATGAAACATGTATAGGAAGCCCAAACGAGATGAATCTGACTTTGATATCATGTGAAAATATGATTTTTTACGCAAGTAGAAGCAAGAGCAGTCGTAGCAGTATGGGGGTTGACATTTATTTTTCTGCCACAAAATTATTATGGTTGAAGTCAGGGAAAGAGTTGACAACTTTGTGTTTTCTTAAACAAGCCTGTTATTTTTTTAATTTTATTTTTCATAAAGAAGACATTTTCTAACAGTATATCACTATATTAAAAGAATGAATTTTATACCTCTATATCGAAATTATGAACTCTTTAACTTGAAAAAGGTTAAATTATGTTAATTGCCTTCTTAACTTTAAGATCTAATTACCTTATTTATTACCTAAAAAAGAAAACAAGTGAGAGTTCTCTTTCTTTTCTTTCCTTTTCTTTTCTTTTTTTCTTTTTTCTCCCTTATAAGATATTTTTTTATTTAATAAAAAGTGTTTTTCTCTTTTCTTATCACACCTACATTCCGTGATTCATTCTTTGGACATGTCAATATTATTTGTACTTCATGTGTGACATTTATCGATTTAAGAATTTTCAAGGAAGAACTTCGGCCAAGAAAGTGTGTCTATATCGGCACTAGCATAGTTGAAGTACTGATCCAGAAGTTCGTGTGGGTAAAGATATGATATTTGAGACAAGTGCAATATAAAGAAAAGTTGTTTAAAAACATGTTGTCAACTCTGTGTGTATGCAAAGATACATAAAACTCTGAGATGTATATAAAAATGCAATAAACTGATGTATATAAAAATACAATAATCTTCTGTAGGAGTTTCTCTAACCGACAACCATCACATAAGAGATATAATGATGATACAATGATCTACCTCACACTGCTAGCGCATCCTATACCCAACCAAAGGTATAGGACCTGAACTACTAAGTGTATCCACTAGTCTATTGTGAAAGGGTTCATCTAAAAAATATGACCCTTTTCTACCCATGGTGGCTACATGGTTTATGGAGGCTGTGAGTTATCTGAATTCTCCCCCATATCGGTGCTCAATACTACTCCCGAAAATATACTAGCTCTTTATGTTTTTAAAAACATACTTGTTTCTGTGATTTGAGATTAGTGCTAAAAAACTTAGCTCAAAGGCTACCTTGGAAAATCTCAGTTTCCCTGTTTGCTTCATTTAAAAAGTAATTACCCTTTTCTGAAAACTAGCCCGAAGGCTCTTTGGAAATCTCAGTTCCCGCCCTTATTTAAAATGTGAAAATATTTTAAAATCTCTTTGGGAATACTTAGTCCCCATATACTTTTTTGAAGAAAAGAACTTCAACTTTACTCTTTACTGAACTCAAAACTTAAGTCTTAAAACAAAGTTAAAACATTTGTGAAAAACTTTTATAAACTTTACGAACTTATCTTAACTTGACTCTTGACTTCTCTTGACTTTGACCTTAACTGCTCTTGACTTGACTCGTAACTGATCCTTGAATTGAATTATGGATTCAAGAATTAAGATTTGTAACTGGAAAGATCTCATGTTGTTTAGGAATGATTTTAGATAGCTAAACATGAGAAAAGACCGAAAATCAAAATACGAAGGTGGGTCCGCGACGCGGAGGCATAATTTAATTTTTGGTTTTGAAAATGTCTTTTGAGGCAGAACACCTCGTGTTAGCTCCGCGACGCAAAGTAGAAATTTTCTAAATCTAGAACCAAGAGCGCGACGCGCAAGCACTATCAAATTTCGTCCGACGAAATTTATTCTTCATTTTCTAGTCCAAATTCACCCAAACTCGATTCTTTTTCTTAAATTACTTTTTGATACAGATACCCAACGTTTGTACCTAAGAACATAACTCGAAACAACTCTATAATGCGACGTAACAAATTCAGAAACTTCCCAACTGAGTCAAATTCAAGAACAATATATGTTTTCAAGAATAGGTGTTAAGATCATCAATATTCAAATGCGTTTAGGAGGAATTCAAACTGAAATAAATATGTTTGGCACGTGGGAGAACGATCCCAACATTATGAGAGCCTCACGTACCTGATCGAAGCAAATCCTTAGCAAAAAGCTCTTGATGTAATTTCCCTTTTCTTCTTCCTTTTTTCTCTTCTCCTTTCTCCTTAGTCCTAGCGTGAAAATTCTGATTTTCTAAAACTGACTAAGTTCAGTCTTGAACCTTATTAAATTCCTAAAATTGGACTAAAATAATAGGGTAGTGAAAAGACTAAAATACCCTTGAAAAATCTCGGATTGGACATTTCCTTAATCCAACAACCCAACAACCCAACTTACAAAGGGGATAACTTGCTCATACGAACTCAGAATTGCACAAACTTGGCGGCGTTGGAAAGATCATTCCAGGAGATTTTCAACCACATCTTGAATTACACCTAACTCATCCTGAGATAGGAGTTATGGTCGTTTGAAGTTGACTAAAAACTCACTTTTCCTAACTTGACAAATTTCCAGATTTTAATTCTTTCAAAACAAAAAAAATGACTATTTCCAATTATAAGCTTCTTCTTAGTTATATCAAATTGCGATATGTTACAATATCTCCCTTTTGGGAACATTCGTCCTCAAATTAGATTACTTTTACTAGGTTAAGGGTGGTAACATCAAGTTTAAACACCTCACAAGTAAATGCAAACAAACAACATGCTCACTCATAATTTAATGAGTACTAAGAAGAGAATTAGTACCTTTGGTCTGCAGTTTCTCCGGATTCAAAGAGATGTGGATATCTCTTCTTCATATCCTCTTCCGCTTCCCATCTAGCTTTTTCAACAAATTGGTTCCTCCAAAGGACTTTGACTGATACAACCTCTTTTGTCCTTAACTTGGCGATCTAGAATTTGGAGAGAAATCTCCTCATAAGATATGTTATTCTTGATCTCAATGTTTTCAGTTGGTATGATCAATGAATGATTGCCCACGCACTTCTTTAACATTGAGATGTGAAACACCGAATGAACCACTACTAGCTCTTGTGGTAGCTCCAACTCATAAGCTACATTGCCCATCCTTTTTTATATTCGATAGGGCCCAATATACTGGGGACTAAGCTTCCCCTTCTTACCAAACCTCATAACACCCTTCATGGGTAAAACTTTTAGATATACCCAATCATCTACTTCGAACTCTAACGGCCTTCTCCTAACATCAATGTAGGATTTTTGACGACTCTGCGCCGTTTTCAACCTCTCTTGAATCACTTTAACCTTCTCCATAGCTTGGTGAACTAAATCTAGTCCTATCAACCCTGCTTCACCAACTTCAAACCATCCAAAAGGAGATCTGCATCTTCTTCCATAAAGAGCTTCATATGGAGCCATTTGGATGCTAGAGTGGTAATTGTTGTTGTAAGCAAACTCAATTAAAGGTAGGTGATCATTCCAATTACCTTTAAAATCAATCACACATGTCCTCAACATATCTTCTAACATATGAATAGTACGCTCTGCTTGCCCATCTGTTTAAGGACGAAAGGCAGTACTCAAGTTCACCCTTGAACCCAACCCTTTCTGAAAAGATTTCCAGAATTGTGCAGTAAATTGTGCAGCCCTATTTGAAATAATGGATACTGGAACCCCATGAAGTCTTACCACCTCTTGAATATAAAGCTTAGCATAATCTTCTGCTGAGTTGGTAGTCTTTACTGGTAAAAAGTGGGCTGATTTCGTCATCCTGTCGATAATCACCCAAATAGAATCATGTTGTCTGCGAGACCTTGGCAAGCCTGTGATGAAATTCATATTGATCATCTCCCACTTCCATTTCGAAAGATCTATATTCTGAGCCAATCTACCGGGATTTTGATGCTCTACTTTTACTTATTGGCAATTTGGACACTTAGCAACAAATTCTGCAATGCTCTTCTTCATGCCATTCTACCAATACACTTCTTTCAAGTCATGGTACATCTTGGTGGAACCCGAATGAATGAAATATCTGGATCTATGAGCTTCCTCCATGATCCTCTCTAGGAGTTCATCCACCATTGGTACACACAACCTAGTTTGATATCTGAATACACCATCTCTCATTTGTTCAAAAGCTAATAATCTTTGCTTATGAACATTTGCCTTTAAATCTAGTAAAATGGGATCTTAGACTTGCTTTTCTTTCACTTATGACACTAGTGATGATTCAGCCCCATTCGTTACCACTATTCCTCCTTCTGTGGAATCCATAAGTCTGACTCCCAAGTGTGCAAGTCTGTGCATATCTTTGGCTAGTTCTTTCTTCCCTTCTTCAAGATGGGCAGTACTACCCATAGACAACCTGCTTAAGGCATCAACAACAATATTAACCTTACCTGAGTGGTAAAGAATACTCATGTCATAATCTTTAAGTAGCTCTAACCACCTCCTTTGTCTGAGATTGAGCTTTCTCTGCGTGAACACATATTGTAGGCTCTTGTGATCGGTGAACACATCAATATGAACACCATACAAATAGTGATGCCATATCTTCAAAGCAATTACTACAACAACCAACTCTAAGTCATGGGTTGGGTAGTTCTTCTTATGAACTTTTAACTGTCTCGAGGCATAAGCTATAACTTTGCCATTCTGCATTTAAACACAACCCAAGCCAACTCTAGATGCATCACAATACACCATAAAACCTTGAGTATCTTCCAGTAATGTCAAAACTGGAGCAGTAGTCAATCTCTTCTTCAATTCCTGAAAGTTTTTCTCACAAGCTTAAGACCATTGAAATTTCACTGTTTTCTAAGTCAATTTCATCAAAGGTGACGAAATAGACGACAACCCTTCTACAAACCTTCTATAATAGCCAGCCAAACCCAAGAAACTCCTAATATTAGTTGGAGATGTGAGTTTAGGCCAATTCTGTACTGCCTCAATTTTTTGAGTATCAACTTTAATTCCCTCTCCATACACAATATGGCCTAAGAACGCCACAGACTTAAGCCAAAATTCACACTTAAAGAGTTTAGCATATATTCATTATCTTTCAAAGTCTGAAGAACTATTCTAAGATGGCTAGCATGATCTTCTTCATTGCTTGAATAGATTAGTATGTTATCAGTAAAGACGATAACAAACATATCTAAATAAGGTTTGAAGACTCTATTCATAAGATCCATGAACGACTCTGGTGCATTAGTCAACACAAAGGACATGACCAAACACTCATAATGACCATATCTGGTTCTGAAAGTTGTCTTTGTAATATCACATTCCCTTACTCTTAATTGATGATAGTCTGATCTGAGGTCAATTTTCGAGAAACAAAAAACACCCTGAAGCTGATCGAAAAGATCACCAATTCTCAAAAGAGGATACTTATTCTTGATAGTAACCTTGTTCAACTGACTGTAGTCTGTACACATTCTAAGGGAACCATCTTTCTTTCTCACAAACAAGACCGGAGCGCCCCAAGGTGAGACACTTGGTCGAATAAAGCCTTTCTCTAATAGGTCGTTCAACTGTTCTTTGATTTGGTGCCATTCTATATGGCAGAATAGATATAGGACGAGTATCTGGAACAAGATCTATACCAAAGTCTATCTCTCTCTCAGGAAGGACTCCGAGAAGATCCTCTGGAAAGACTTCTGGAAAATCATTCACTACTGAAATTGACTGAATATGAGGTACTTCAACACTTGAGTCATTAACTCGGGCTAAGTGATAGACACACCCCCTAGAAACAAACTTTCTTGCCTTAAGGTACGAAATGAAACGACCCTTAGGCACTACTGAACTGCTTTTTCTAAGACTAGCTAATTTGGAAACTGAAACTTGACTACTCGAGTTTTACAATCAACTAAAGCATAGCATGCATGAATCCAGGCCATACCAAGAATGACATCAAAGTCTACCATGTCTAACTCAATTAAATCAGCCATGGTACTCTTGTGATTGATAGAAATGAGACTCTCTCTGCTAGAATAAACTCACCAACAGGTGTGGAAACACTGAATGGTTCACTAAGTTGCTCAGAAAATAACATCAAAATTCATAGCAACATAAGGAGTTACAAAAGACAAACTCGTTCCTGGGTCTAGCAAAGCATAAACAGTAAAGTCAAAGACTTGAATCATACCAGTGACAACATCTGGCGAATCCTCTTACTCTTGGCGACTAGTGATCGCATAGAGGCGGTTTAATACTTCGCCAGTACCGAAAGTAGACCCTCTAGGTGCAGCTCTGTCTAGTGGAGCAACTGAAGACGAATGGGCTCTATTTCCCCAATTACCACTTCTGTGCTTGTTCTTTGGACACTCTCGCATGAAATACCCAGTCTGGCCACCCTTGAAACAACCAGTGGAGCCCTCACGACAAATACCTGAGTGGTCCCTACCACACTTGACGCAGGCAGGAGGCTTACTACCCCCTTGCGCCATACTACCCTGGGAATAAACAAGTTTAGCTCTGGAATTCTGACTATAGTACTCACCCTTGTTCTTAGGTGCAAGTGCACTAGTAGATGAAAGAGCAGGACCCTTCTGTTTCTGTTGGAAGGATGATCGGTTGGCATTATGAAACGACCCAAAAAAAATGCCCGAAAATGTGCTTCGAAAATACCTATAATTGTAATTTCCATATATCTCAAAATCCGTGCATCATTTCGGAAATTCGACTTCATATTATTATTCAGGGGGTCAAATTGAGTGGGAAATAGGTCTAACCTGAATTTTAGAGCAACCGTATCAACATTTGAAAATCGCAAAAAATGCGATTTTGAGGGTCAACTTTAAAGGGGCATATCTCTCAGCATACAAGGAACTGGAAGGACTTCAATCTATCAAAATTAAAGGTTTATGAGTTAGCTTTCCAACGCAATTTGTTTCACCTCATTCCGAGTTAGGATGAAGGAGTTATGGCCATTTTCGTAAAGTCTGTCTGGGTAGACCCGAAAATTCCAGTAGCTATTTTTTTTTTCAGCCTCATTTTTGAGACTAAGTGTTGGGACGTTTTTTTATAAAAAGGGGACATATCCCATACTTAGTCATTTAACTTCAAAACACTCAAAATCTCTCTCTAAACCCTCTCCAAAAAATTCCACCAAGATCCTTAACCAAATTCAAGGATCTTAAACTCTAATTCTGGATTCAAGATTCAATCTCAAGCAATTCTCCATTCCAATCTTCATCAAGAATTCTTCAAAGTTGAGGTATGTGGGTTTGATTGTGGAAACCTTCATTTCCACAAGTCCAACCATTTATCCTCTATTACCACTTCAAGTTATGGGTCCTTATGGTTATTTAGGAACTCTTGAGTATGGAATTACTACTACACACCCTATTAAGGTCTATTTTGCATATTATCATGAAATAGTATTATTATGTGATGTTTATGGTTTTCATGCTTCCATGATCAAATTATGAAGGTTGTTATATATATATATATGTTGTTGGTGGGCTGTTTTATATGGATTTTGAAATTGGTTGGACTTAGTACTCTTGAAACACATAATTTTATTTACATGAACAATAGCCCACCATGTGTTTGATAAAATGTCATTTATAGAATTTTTATGAAATGGAAGGTCCAATGTACGTCCTATGAGTCGGATGGTTATATAATTATTAAAATGAGGATGAAATGGATAAATGTATATGGTTTTCTATATATAGTGTTGTGAGTCGACCAAGCCTAGCTAGGGGGGTTGTAGGCCCGGATAACCGTATCGAGGGGTTGGTACCTTGGTTGCCTAGTACGGGGGTAGTAGGCCCGTATAATCGTATCGAGGGTTTTGTACCTTGGTTGCCTAGTACGGGGGGTAGTAGGCCCGTATAATCATATCGAGAGGTTTATATCTTGGTCCCTAGCTCGGGGGTGGTAGGCCAGGATAATCACATTGAGGGGTTTGTACCTCTTTCGCCTCCAAGGGGGTGGTAGGCCTTGGAAATACTATATTGATGATCACTCACTACACATATACTACGCCCTACTAAATATGATTTTTATATAAGCATCATTATACATATCATCTCATTAATATGCTATCTATCGGGTACGATTATGCATTTTTCCTATGATGTTCATCTATTATTGCATTGCATTGCATCCCATATACTTAGTACATTCAAACGTACTAATGCATACTCTATGCCTACATGATGTCACCATGTAGGGACCGGAGCACTGTCTGACCATCCTCCTCCGCGTGGCTAATACGATTTTCTATCGAGCTTATTGGTGAGTCCTCCATTCCGGGGACGTTGCCTATGATCTCTTGCTATGTATAAGACTTTTTCTTTTTAATTATGTATTGACTATGAGGGTGAGCCCGGTAGTTTGTCTCGGCCCCCGCTAAGCATCCATGTTTAGAGGTGGTGTTGGACAAATTGTGTATTTTGCTTGAGCTTGACTCATCTGTGGTATTTATGTATTATTCTCCTTTTTTTTTCTTGTTCCCTTAGTCCCGATTTCCCCTTGATTATGCTTATCTCTTATGGTCATTTTAATTGCTTTCGCGACCAAGGATGTGTAATGATATGCTATGAGGCTTGTTTGGGGTTCCTTCGGGTTCCCCATTCACCGGTCACGTCTAGGCCCTAGGCTTGGGTCGTGACAAACTTGGTATCAGAGCACTAGATTGATAGATCCTCGGAGTCCAATACACTGCGTTGATTAGAGTCCGATTCATGGTTGTGTTGTGCACCACAATTATGACTAGGAAGCTATGAGACGTTTTAGGAAATGTTTCCCTTCTTCATGTTCTAAGTCGTGCGGTAGAGTTGAATTTGGTTTTTCCCTAACGGTTGTTCTTTGCTAAGCTAGATCATGCCCAATACAAGAGGAAGGCGAGCCCGCGCACCCGAGGAACGACCGACCAATGGGGATCTTCAGGATGCCCTTACTTTATT
Organism: Solanum commersonii; assembly: GCA_029007595.1. Classification (NCBI taxonomy): domain Eukaryota; kingdom Viridiplantae; phylum Streptophyta; class Magnoliopsida; order Solanales; family Solanaceae; genus Solanum; species Solanum commersonii. The sequence continues at coordinate 2,905,887 of JAJTWQ010000033.1, forward strand.
TGCACACGCTATGGCTAATCAAGCCAACCACGGGGCCCAAATCTCTCAGCTCCTACCCCGGCATCTCGGGTGAGATACTTTGTGCGGATGAATCCCCGAAATTCTATGGGTCTAAGTTAGATGAAAACCCTCAAGAGTTCATTGATGAAGTCCACAAGATATTAGCTATCATGGGAGTGAGGTCAGAAGATAAGGCGGAGTTGGCGGCCTACCAACTAAAAGGGGTGGCCCAAATATGGTACAAAAAATGGAAGGAAGAGAAGGAGGCAAACTATGTGGTGCATTGGGAAGAGTTCAAAATAGCTTTCCTTAATCGATTCTTTACTCTTGAGCTTAGGGAAGCCAAATTGGTGGAGTTCATGAATTTAAAACAAGGGTCTATGAGTGTGAGGGAGTATTCCCTCAAGTTTAACCAACTTTCAAGATATGTTCTACACTTGGTTGCCGACTCACGGTCTAGAATGAACAAATTCGTGATTGGTGTGTCCGACCTAGTAAGTGATGAATGCCGGTCTGCATTGTTGATTAGTGACATGGACTTGTCCCGCTTGATGGTCTATGCCGAGCAAATGAAGGAGGAGAAGTTGAGGAAGAGGAGGGGTCATGAGGCCAAGAGGGCCCGTTTTGAGGGCAAGATCCAAAGTCGAAGGGAAGGCCGGTTTCATCAAGGCCAAGGGTCTTCTCATGTGCCCCATAGGGGATTTGCCAATGACATTCCAAGGGCCCAAGGCGTTGGTGGTATGGGTCCTATTGATGTATGCCCGAAGTGTGGTAAGGATCATGGTGGCCCGTGCTTGAGAAATACCGGTGCTTGCTATAGTTGTGGGGAAATGGGGCACAAGGCAATAAATTGTCCTCGGAATCGCAACAAGGGTAAGGAGGTCCGTCCACAAGGTGTCAATGCGGTTCCTTTTGGGAGAGGGGGCCGACAAGATGGTGCCCCAAGGCACAATCGATTTTATGCTTTACATGGGAGGTAAGGGGTCGATGAAGTCCCCGACGTCGTTATCGGTATGTTGAAAATCTTTGACTTTGATGTATATGCATTAATTGATCCGGGTACCTCTCTTTCTTTTGTCACCCCCTTTGTTGCCAAAAAGTTTCATGTTGAGCCCGACTTGTTGCATGAGTCATATAAGGTGTCTACTCCTATTGGTGCATATATGGTTTCTAGGAAGGTCTATAGAAATTGTCCTATTTGCATCTTGCATAAAATATTGTCTTGTGATCTTGTTGAGTTGAATATGGTCGATTTTGATGTTGTTCTTGGGATGGATTGGTTGCATGTATACTATGCTTCCATTGATTGTAGAACCCGTAGGGTCAAGTTCCAATTCCCAAGTGAACCCATTCTTGAGTGGGAGAGCCAAAATGTGGTAGTCAAGGGTAGGTTCATCTCTTGCATTAAAGCCCGTAAGTTGATCTCTAAGGGATGGCTTTATCACCTTGTGAGAGTTAGGGATGTGGAGTCCAAAACCCTTCTTATAGAGTCAGTTCCGGTCGTAAATGAATTTCTTGATGTCTTTCCTAATGATCTTCCCGGTGTTCCTCCCAAAAGGGAAATAGATTTTGGCATAGACCTCCTCCCCGATACTCAACCCATTTCTATTCCCCCTTATCGTATGGCCCCGGTGGAGATAAAGGAGTTGAAAGAACAATTAAGGGATTTGTTGGAGAAGGGTTTTATTAGGTCTAGCCAATCACCATGTGGTGCACCGGTGTTGTTTGTGAAGAAGAAAGATGGGTCCCTTATGATGTGTATTGATTACCGGCAACTCAATAAGGTCACTGTTAAGAATAAATATCCTTTTCCTAGGATTGATGACTTGTTCGACCAATTGCAAGGGGGTAGCCACTTCTCTAAGATTGATCTTCGGTCCGGGTATTATCAAGTGAAGATTAGGGAGTGTGACATTCCCAAGACAGCCTTCCGGACTAGGTATGGGCATTATGAATTTGTGGTCATGTCATTTGGGTTGACCAATGCACCGGCTATCTTTATGGACCTAATGAATAGGGTCTTTAAACCCTACCTTGATTCCTTTGTTGTGGTCTTCATTGATGATATTTTAATCTATTCGCATAGCGAGGAAGAACATATGGGTCACTTGAGGGTTGTGTTGCAAAGATTGAGAGAGGAGAAGTTGTATGCCAAATATGAAAAGTGTGAATTTTGGTTGAGGGAGGTTGCCTTCCTAGGTCATGTGGTGTCGGGGGATGGTATTACGGTGGACCCTAAGAAGACCGATGTGATTAGAAATTAGCCTAGACCATTGACCCCGTCGGTTATTAGGAGCTTCTTGGGCTTAGTGGGTTACTACCGGAGATTTGTGAATGAGTTTTCTTCTATTGCTTCTCCCATGACTAAGTTGACACAAAAGAAGGCTAAGTTTGAGTGGACCGACGAGTGCGAAAGGAGTTTTCAAACCTTGAAAGATAAACTTGTGTCCGCTCCTATATTGTCACTACCGGATGGGCTTGAGGGATTTGTTGTGTATTGTGATGCTTCTAGAGTTGGTTTGGATTGTGTTCTAACGCAAAATGGTAAGGTGATAGCCTGTGCTTCTAGACAACTCAAAGTGCATGAAAAGAACTATCCTACACATGATCTTGAATTAGCCGCGGTGGTGTTTGCCTTAAAGATTTGGAGTCATTACTTGTATGGGATACATGTTGATGTGTTCACCGATCATAAGAGCCTCTAATATGTCTTCACCCAAAAAGATCTCAACGTGAGACAAAGAAGGTGACTAGAATTTCTTAAAGATTATGATATGAGTGTGCATTATCATCCCGGTAAAGCTAATGTGATGGCGGATATTTTGAGTAGGGTGTCTATGGGTAGCCTAGCTCATGTTGATATTGGTGATAGGGAAATGGCTAGGGAGGTACATCAGTTGGCTAGGTTGGGGGTTAGGTTGGAAGAGGTTGGTAATGGTAGTGTGGTCGTTGTTGATGGTGCTAGGTCTTCCTTGGTTGATGAGGTGATAGCAAAACAAGATCTTGACTCTTCCTTGTTAGAATTGAAGGCATTGGTGTAAGAGGGCAAGGTGGAAGTTTTCTCCCAAGGGGGAGATGGTGCCCTTAGGTACCAAGGTAGGTTGTGTGTGCCTTGTGTTGATGGTTTGAGGGAGAAAATTCTTGAGGAGGCTCATAATTCTTCCTACTCCATCCACCCCGGTTCCACCAAAATGTATAGAGATTTAAGAGATGTGTATTGGTAGGGAGGTATGAAAAAGGACATTGCCAAATTCGTCTCCGGTTGTCATAGTTGCCAACAAGTCAAGACCGAACATCAAAGGCCGGGTGGCCTAACCCAAGACATAGAAACTCCTACTTGGAAGTGGGAAGAAATTAATATGGATTTTGTAGTTGGTTTACCCAAGACTAGAAAATGTTTTGATTCTATTTGGGTGGTGGTTGATAGGATGATGAAATTGGCTCATTTTCTGCCGGTAAAGACAACATATGGGGTGGAAGGTTATGCAAGGTTATATATTCATAACTAGGTAAGGTTGCATGGGATTCCTCTATCCATCATATCGGACCGTAGTACTCAATTTACTTCACACTTTTGAAAGTCCTTTCAAAGGGGTCTAGGTACAAGAGTTAAGCTCACTACGGCCTTTCACCCGTAAACGGATGGACAAGCAGAAAGGACTATCCAAACACTTGAGGATATGCTTAGGGCTTGTGTATTGGAACTTAAGGGTAGTTGGGATGATCATCTTCCATTGATTGAGTTTGCCTATAACAATAGTTATCATTCTAGCATCGGTATGGCTCCTTTTGAGGCTCTCTATGGGAGGCGTTGTAGATCACCGGTTGGGTGGTTTGAGGTTGGTGAGGTGGCCTTGTGAGGACCAGATCTAGTTATGGAGGCTCTTGAAAAGGTTAGGATGATTAGAGAAAGGTTGAAGACGGCCCAAAGTCGCCAAAAGTCCTATGCCGATGTGAGGAGAAGGGCTCTTGAATTTCGAGTTGGTGATTGGGTCTATTTGAAGGTGTCACCCATGAAGGGTGTGGTTCATTTTGGTAAGAAGGGCAAGTTGATCTCAAGATACGTGGGTCCTTATAAGGTGATGAGGAGAATTGGCAAGGTAGCTTATGAGTTGGAATTGCCTAGCGAAATGGATTTGATTCATCCGGTATTTCATGTGTCTATGTTGAGGAAGTGTGTGGGTGATCCGAATGCCATTGTGCCTCTTGATATTGTGGGTGTTGTTGAAGATAATTTGACCCATGAAGAGGTTCCGGTCCAGATTTTAGATAGACAAGTGAAGAGGTTGAGAAACAAAGATGTGGCTTCCGTTAAGGTCCTTTGGAGAAATCAACAAGTTGAAAGTGCTACTTGGGAGGCCGAAGCGGACATGCAAAGGCGATATCCTTATCTTTTCCACTCCACTCAAGCCTAAGGTATTGATCTAAGCCCTTTATAAAATCACGGGTCTTAAGTTCAGCCCCCATGTCATTGCATACATTCATGTTTAAGTTAACAAGTTCATTGTGGTTTTACAACTATGTTGAAGTTTTTGAAATGAGGTGTAAGTGCATTGTTGCATCCTTATGTGGGCTGAATTTGCCATGTTTGTGTCTCTCATGCACGTTTCTTTGACATTCGGACACGAATGTTCCCAAGGGGGAGATATTGAAACGACCCCAAAAAAATGTCCGAAAATGTGCTTCGAAAACACCTATAATTGTAATTTCCATATATCTCAAAATTCGTGCATTATTTCAGAAATTTGACTTCATATTCTTATTCAGGGGGTCAAATTGAATGGAAAATGGGTCTAACCTGAATTTTAGAGCAACCGTATCAAAATTCGAAAATCGCAAAAAATGCAATTTTGAGGGTCAACTTTAAAGGGGCATATCTCTCAGCATACAAGGAACTGGAAGGACCTCAAACTATCAAAATTAAAGGTCTGTGAGTTAGCTTTCCAACGCAATTTGTTTCACCTCATTCCGAGTTAGGAGGAAGGAGTTATGGCCATTTTCGTAAAATTTGTCTGGGCAGACCCGAAAATTCCAGTGGCTGTTTTTTTTTTCAGCCTCAATTTTGAGACTAAGTGTTGGGACGTTTTTTATAAAAAGGGGACATATCCCATACTTAGTCATTTAACTTCAAAACACTCAAAAGCTCTCTCTAAACCCTCTCCAAAAAATTCCACCAAGATCCTCAACCAAATTCAAGGATTTCAAATTCTAATTCCGGATTCAAGATTCAATCTCAAGCAATTCTCCATTCCAATCTTCATCAAGAATTCTTCAAAGTTGAGGTATGTGGGTTTGATTGTGGAAACCTTCCTTTCCACAAGTCCAACCATTTATCCTCTATTACTACTTCAAGTTATGGGTCCTTATGGTTATTTAGGAACTCTTGAGTATGGAATTACTACTACACACCCTATTAAGGTCTATTTTGCATATTATCATGAAATAGTATTATTATGTGATGTTTATGGTTTTCATGCTTCCATGATCAAATTATGAAGGTTGTTATATATATATATATATATATATGTATGTATGTATGTATGTTGTTGGTGGGCTGTTTTATATGGATTTTGAAATTGGTTGGACTTAGTACTCTTGAAACACATGATTTTATTTACATGAACAATAGCCCACCATGTGTTTGATAAAATGTCATTTATAGAATTCTTATGAAATGGAAGGTCCAATGTACGTCCTATGAGTCGGATAGTTATATAATTATTGAAATGAGGATGAAATGGATAAATGTATATGGTTTTCTATATATAGTGTTGTGAGTCGACCAAGCCTAGCTCGGGGGGTTGTAGGCCCGGGTAACCGTATCGAGGGGTTGGTACCTTGGTTGCCTAGTACGGGGGGTAGTAGGCCATATAACCGTATCGAGGGGTTTGTACCTTGGTTGCCTAGTACGGGGGGTAGTAGGCCCGTATAACCATATCGAGGGGTTCGTACCTTGGTCCCTAGCTCGGGGGGTGGTAGGCTCGGGTAACCACATTGAGGGGTTTGTACCTCTTTCGCCTCTCCAAGGGGGTGGTAGGCCTTGGAAATACTATATTGATGGTCACTCATTACACATATACTACGCCCTACTAAATATGATTTTTATATAAGCATCATTATACATATCATCTCATTAATATGCTATCTATCGGGTACGATTATGCATTTTTCCTATGATGTCCATCTATTATTGCATTGCATTGCATCCCATATACTTAGTACATTCAAACGTACTAATGCATACTCTATGCCTACATGATGTCACCATGTAGGGACCGGAGCACTGTCTGACCAACCTCTTCCGCGTGGCTAATACTATTTCTCTATCTAGCTTATTGGTGAGTCCTCCATTCCGGGGACGTTGTCTATGATCTCTTGCTATGTATAAGACTTTTCCTTTTTAATTATGTATTGACTATGAGGGTGAGCCCGGTAGTTTGTCTCGGCCCCCGCTAAGCATCCATGTTTAGAGGTGGTGTTGGACAAGTTGTGTATTTTGCTTGAGCTTGACTCATCTGTGGTATTTATGTATTATTCTCCTTTTTTTTTCTTGTTCCCTTAGTCCCGATTTCCCCTTGATTATGCTTATCTCTTATGGTCATTCTAATTGCTTCCACAACCAAGGATGTGTAAAGATATGCTATGAGGCTTGTTTGGGGTTCCTTCGGGTTCCCCATTCGCCGGTCACGTCTAGGCCATAGGCTTGGGTCGTGACACATTACTATTCTGCTGCTCAGACTTATTCCCTGACTTAGCCCTCTTGTTCTTGAATTCCTCTCTGTCCCTCAGCTTCTCTTCCTCTACTTGTTGTACATAAACCATCAACCTCGAAATGTCCATGTCTTCAATAAGCATTGCTGCTCGACTCTCTTTGCTTGATAGATGGCCTAACTCAGCAACAAAAAAGCTCATTCTACTCCTCATGTCCTTAACCATCTCCGGAGCATATCGGGATAGTTGGGTGAACTTCAATCCATACTCATGCACACTCAAAGAATCTTGCTTAAGTGTGAGAAACTCACGTACCTTGGCCTCTTTTAGTTCCCGGGGAAAGAAATGCCCCAAGAAAGCCTCTTCAAAACATGCCCAACTCGCGGTGGTGCATCCTCAGCTCTACCCTCTTTCCACTGATCATACCAAGTCCTCGCAATATTCTTCATCTGATATACAGCTAGCTCAACTCTCGCAGTATCATCAACATGCATCACATAAACACATTTTTCAGTTCCTCAAAGAAGTTCTCTGGGTCCTTTGCAGTGCTCGAACCAGTGAAACTTGGGGGATTCATTCTCAGAAACTCGCGAATCCTTGAAGTGTCAGCCTCTTCTTGTCGAGCTCCTCTCTGCTGCCCAGTTTGATTGGTCACAACCTGACTGAGCATTCTAATAGCCTCTATGAACTCAACATTAGAGACTTCTCCTTGCGGTTGCACTTCAGGTGCATTGGGTAGTTCTTGTTCCTCAACATTCCTCATAGATGGACGACCTCAGACTGCTCTTCGTGGAGGCATGATTATCTGAAACACGCGCAGGCATGAATTAGAGGGAATTTTTTTAGAGATAAACTCTAACGCACGAAATGAATATGAAAGAAGTGAAGGAATTGCTAAATGTTGCTGTAATGACCCGGACCCGAAAGGTCATTTTTGATAATTTTGAATAGTCATTTATCTATAGTTAATTAAGTTGCGAGTAATTTGTTTACTATTAAAAAAATAATGGACCAAATCAGAAATATTAAAATAGGTGAATAGGAATGTTACTTTTAATGCATAAGTAATTTAGAAAAGAAAATAAAGAGTAGTGGAAAGAAACCCGACCTGTGGCGGCGTCGACGAACGAGTGCAGGTATGTGCTTCTCATAAATGGAAAATTGTTGATTTATTTCCTGCATGCACTCAATATTATAAATAGATATGTAGGAATGTTAGTATATGATGGGTAGAGAGAGAAAGAGGAAATTAATTATGTTATCTACTTTAGGATTATTAGTTATAGTTATTTTATAATTATTTGGTTGCTATGAGAATCTAATCATGGGCAATGATTGCCTGGGGATATGATTCAATATACACTGGAAAATTTGGATGCAGACTAGTAGGTCTGCAAATTTATTTAATTTATGTAAACTACCGATCCTGAGATTATCTCTTATTTTCTTTCTTATTGTTACATTACAATTTAAGTTTTTATATTCTATAGTGGGATTGAAATGGAATGGAACCCCGTAGTATAGTTTTGTTAATTGGGTTGAAAACATAAATTAAATAAATAAATCAAAAGGGTGAGAATTGAATAGTTGTCGAGACGTTGTTGAAGGGAAATTTGAAGTGAAAATATAGTGGGTGTGATTATTATTAATGGCATTATTCAATCATTGTTAGGAATGGATAATTTATTGGGATTTCGTGAGTTTTTCATGGTTCTCGCCATGAATTTGTGTGACCGGTTATATTTCATAGTTAGTTGTTCTTATTTTAAGTATCATATTATAAATTAAATATTGGGTTATCGAATTGTATAAATATCATTAGACTTGTGATATTGGAGAAGTTGAAGCTTAACCCGAGGCTTGAAACTTGATTATGAATTTGGGCAAGTTTTTTAGGTCTAAGCTAAACCTATAGTAATGTGAGTGTTGTTAGCTTCGAAATCTTATTGTGAATATGTACTTGAATAGATTGCATTGATTTGGAAGCTCAACGAAAAGGGAAGGCTCAAGTCTCAGAGTGATTGTTCGGTTATTAGAGGCAAGTGGATTTCTAAACCCTTGTTAAGCGTATGGAATTCGTGTATTTCCTTGTGGTATATGGTTAGGAGTAATGTGATCAATTGTTTGTGTGATATGTTGAGAATTATTTGAAAGACTTGTTGAACCATTGTTGAAGTTGTATCATGATTATGTTATTGTGATTTGTGCAATGTCATGAAAATGGTAATCTCATCATTATTTGTGTGAACATGTTATTTGCATTGTTTCGAGACATGATTGTGATAAGTGTTATGTGATAAGATGAATGTACCATTTCGAGGGACGTATCGCGCGCCGCGATGGATACTATATTTCGAGGGACGTATCGCACGCCGCGATGGTTACTATTATCGAGGGTCGTATCGCGCGCCGCGATGGATGCATGGACAGATATGTCCCCCATGGGTCCCGGACTGAGAGACAGCGGGTGTGTATCATTAGGTCAGACATGCATCACTATATTTGACATTGCATATCATTGCATTGCACATTTTTATTATTGATGAACTTGTTCTTGTGTGTTGCTGATCTTGTGAGTGCCTTTCTGTGAAACTGGTTATTGATGAATATTGAGATGTTATTGAGAATATATAATCTGTTAGAGTCTTTGTTGTTGAGCCGTATGCTTTGTAAACTGTGAATTGTTAGGTTGAACCGGTTTTATGCGGAGTTGTAGTTATGGAGGTTAGGATGGGGTGTAAGGAGTACCCGTATTCCTCGTACCCTTAGCTTGTGTTTAGAGGTTTGCTTGTTGAGTACCGTGTGGTTTGGTACTCACCCCTTGCTTCTACAATCTTTTGTAGGTTACGAGCCCGGATCTTCGTGATACCTTTCATTCCCTTCGTTTCCGAGGCTTTGTGGAGATCCGAGAGGTAGCTGTTTGTCATCTCAACGAACCTTCTTACTCCCGTTTATGATTTTGTTTTTATTTGAAAGACAACGTCATTTGAGACTTGCGTGTTTTATTTCAATTCTAGTATTTACATTAGAGGCTTGTGCACGTGACAACCAGGTTTTGGGGATTGAATTAAGTTGACTTGTTTTAGTAATAGTAATTGTTATTGAACTTTGCTTTATTTCCGCACTTTATCGAAATGATTGGTTTTAGGCTGACTCGTCTTGGTGGGATACGACGAGTGCCATCACATCCATTTTTGGGTCGTGACAAAATGGTATCAGAGCCCTAGGTTCATAGGTCTCACGTGTATACAAGCCGAGTCTACGTAGAGTCTCAAGGATCGGTACGGAGACGTCTGTACTTATCTCTGAGAGGCTATAAAGACTATTAGGAAACTTCCTTTTTGTTCATTCTTTCTCATCGTGCGTGGTTACCTTCTTTAGTACTGGGCTATTGTATACTCTTTTGACGGATGACGAGGACTAGAGCGACCGTTACCGGTGGTAGAGGGGAGGCACTTCCCGAGGCGCTTGTTGAGGCCCCGACTAGGGGTAGGGGTAGAGCCCGAGCTAGAGGTCGTGCTCGTGGAACGGCACCAGCCAGAGGTCGTGGCCGTGGAGCAGCACCAGTGAGAGGTCGTACTAGAGAGGCCTCTCCTGAGCCTCAGATTGATGACAGAGAGAACCAGGTTCCTCTAGAACCCGCAGTCACACCTTTGCTTCAGGATACATTGTTAAGGGTGTTAAGTGTACTTGAGAGCTTTACTCAGGGTGGTGGAGCGACTGCCACACCACGAGACTCTCAGACTAGAGAGGGAGCTCAGACCCAAGAGCAGCAGGGAGCTCCAGTTGTGCAGGATACGATGGGGCAGCCACCAAATGATCCCATGGTTGAGAATAATCTTGCACCAGCAAGTGGGGGTCAAGGTGCACCATTGGTTGTTCTGACAGAGGATGAGCAGCGTAGGTATGAGAAATTTCGAAAGATGGACCCACCTCGGTTTCGGTGGTGGGAAGAGTGAGGATGCTCATGAGTTTCTGACTACATGCCGAGAGTTACTAGAGGTTGTTGGATTAGCTGAGTCACATGGGGTTCGATATGCTACACTTCAGCTTCGTGGGCCAGCGAGAGAGTGGTGGAGAACTTATTCGGGGGCTTTGCCAGTTGGATCTCCTCCAGTGACTTGGGAGAGGTTTTCCAATGCCTTTCATGACCGTTTTATCCCTTGGAGCGTGAGAGAGGAGAGTCGTTTGAGGTTTGAGAATCTGAGTATGAGGCCCGTTTTTGCCGGTTGTCTAGGCATGCTTTGGCCATTATTCCAGATGAGACAGAAAGGATCCGTAGATTCGTGAGGGGGCGACTTTCTCCATCGAGATCCTGTGTTTAGAGCATCTAGAGAGGGGGCTTCTTTCCAGTCCATTGTGAGCGCCGCTAAAGAGGCGGAATTGATGGAGAGAGAAGAGTTTGGGGACCCTAAGAGGGTCCGTACAGCAGGTCAGTTTCATGGTGTCTCATCTGGAGGCAGGGGATCACACAGAGGGAGTGGTTCCTTTCAGCAGCGAGGACCCGTTCATGCATCTATGCCGACATCCGAGGGTGGTCAGATACCTCGAGGTTCTTATAGCGTGGGTCACGGTTTACAGCAGCGACCTATGGGGCAAGGCAATTATAATGGGTTTTCAGGGTCCACACAGCAATTCCCGGGACAAAGATTTTGCTTTTCTTGTGGAGATCCCGATCACCTGATGCGACAGTGTACTTCCCAGAGGGGTCGTGGAGGGTCCCAACTTAATTCTTCATTTCAGCCTAGACCACCGGTACCACAGGGTAGAGGCCGAGGCAGAATTCAGTCAGGTAGAGGCGGTAGAGCTTCTAGTAGTAGTTCTGCAGCTCAGCAGAGTGGGGGTAGAGTTACCACCCAGGCTGGAGGTGGCCGAGGGGGCCACTGTTATGCTTTTCCAGGGAGACCCGAAGCGGAGAGTTCTGATGCTGTTATTACAGGTATCATCCCAGTATGCCATCGATCTGCTTCTGTATTGTTTGATCCAGGGTCTACATTCTCTTATGTGTCTACCTATTTTGCTGCTGAATTTGATATGATATGTGATAGCATGACTGTACCTATTCGTGTTTCTACACCCGTGGGTGAGCCCTTAGTGGTGGATCGAGTGTATCGATCTTGTCTTGTTTCTCTAGCGGGGTATGACACTTGGGTAGATTTAATCATTCTGGGGATGGTAGACTTTGATGTTATCTTGGGTATGAATTGGCTTTCTCCTTATCATGTTGTCCTTGATTGTAATGCTAAGACTGTGACTTTAGCAATGCCTGGTGTTCCGAGGGTTGAGTGGAAGGGTGCTAATGGCTCTTATCCTAGCAAGGTCATTTCTTTTATCCGTGCTCAGAGATTGGTGGAGAGAGGGTGCTTGTCTTACTTAGCTTTTATTCGGGATACTAGTGTTGAACCACCTTCCATGGATTACATTCTCGTGGTTCAGAGTTTCTCGATGTATTCCCTTCGATCTTCCAGTGTTCCTCCCGATAGGGATATTGATTTTGCTATTGATTTGGAGCCGGGCACTAAGCCCATTTCTATTCCTCCCTACCGTATGGCTCCAAAGCGAGTTGAAAGAATTGAAGGATCAGTTGCAGGATTTATTGAGTAAAGGGTTTATTCGCCCTAGTGTGTCACCTTGGGGTGCCCCTGTGTTGTTTGTGAAGAAGAAAGATGGGACTATGAGGATGTGTATTGATTACAGACAGTTAAACAAGGTAACAGTGAAAAATAAGTATCCTCTTCCGCGTATTGATGACTTATTTGATCAGCTACAGGGGGCATCTTTGTTCTCTAAGATTGATTTGAGGTCTGGGTATCATCAGTTGAAGATTAGGGCATCAGATATCCCTAAGACAGCTTTTCGGACTCGGTATGGGCATTATGAGTTTTTAGTGATGTCCTTTGGGTTGACTAATGCCCCTGCAGCTTTTATGGAGTTGATGAACGGGGTGTTTCAACCATACATTGATTCTTTTGTGATTGTCTTCATCGATGACATCTTGGTTTACTCCAGGACTGAGGATGACCATGTCCGACACTTGAGAATTGTACTTCAGAGATTGAGGGAAGAGAGGTTGTATGCCAAGTTCTCAAAATGTGAGTTCTGGCTTAATTCTGTGGCATTCTTGGGACACGTGGTGTCCAAGGAGGGTATTAGAGTAGATCCAGCCAAGATTGAGGCAGTTAGAAGCTGGACGCGACCTACTTCTCCTACCGAGATTCGGAGTTTTGTGGGATTGGCAGGTTATTACCGACGATTTGTTCAGAGTTTCTCTACTATTGCAGCTCCATTGACTAGATTGACTCGACAGGGTGTGGGTTTTCAGTGGTCTGAGGAGTGTGAGGAGAGTTTTCAAAAGCTCAAGACTTTATTGACTTCGGCTCCTGTGTTAACTCTACCTGAGGAGGGCGTAGACTTTACTATGTATTGTGATGCTTCAGGAGTCGGTTTGGGTGGTGTATTGATGCAGAAGGGGAAGGTGATTGCTTATGCTTCTAGGCAATTGAAGACCCATGAGAAGAACTACCCTACTCATGATTTAGAGTTGGCGGCTGTGGTATTTGTACTTAAGTTATGGCGTCATTATTTGTATGGGGTACATTGCGAGATCTTCACTGATCACCGGAGTCTTCAGTATATCTTCAGTCAGAGGGATTTGAACTTAAGGCAGCGTAGATGGCTTGAGTTGTTGAAGGACTATGATGTGACCATTCTATATCATCCGGGAAAGGCCAATGTTGTGGCCGATGCTTTGAGTAGGAAGACTCCTAGCATGGGGAGTCTTGCAAAGACTTAGTATTGAGGAGAGAGCATTGGCTAGAGATGTTCAGATGTTAGCCAACAGACTTGTCCGGTTGCAAATCTCAGAGGAGAGTGATGGGATGATTGCTTTTATTGAGGCTCGATCTTCTTTAGTCGAGCAGATTCGTGCGCACCAGTTTGATGATGAGAAGTTATGTCTCATACGAGATAGAGTACTGAGAGGGGAAGCCAAGGAGGCTGTCCTTGATTCTGATGGTGTCTTGAGGAGAGAAAAAAGGATTTGTGTGCCCAAGACGGGCGAGTTGACTAGGCTGATTCTTGAAGAGGCCCATTGTTCCCGATATTCTATCCATCCGGGGGCAGCGAAGATGTATCATGATCTGAGTCAGCATTACTGGTGGTGTGGGATGAAGAGAGATATTTCAGACTTTGTTTCTAGGTGTTTGACTTGCCAACAGGTCAAGTGTGAGCACCAGCGTCCCGGGGGTGTATCTCAGAGGATGCCTATTCCTACTTGGAAGTGGGAGCGGATCACTATGGACTTTGTTGTGGGTTTGCCTACCACAGTGGGTGGTCATGACTCCATTTGGGTTGTTGTTGACAGCTGACCAAGTCTGCCCATTTCATTCCAGTTCGGGTAAAGTATACTGCAGAGAAGTTAGCCGAGCTATATATCAGTCAGATTGTGCGACTACATGGTGTTCCTATTTCTATTATATCAGATCGAGGTTCACTATTTACTTCTCACTTCTGGAAGGCATTACAACATGGTTTGGGTACTCAACTAGATATGAGTACAGCCTTTCACCCTCAGACAGATGGTCAGTCCGAGCGGACGATTCAGGTGTTGGAGGACATGCTCCGAGCATGTGTGATCGATTTTGGTGCTAGATGGGATCGACATTTACCCTTAGCAGAGTTTGCCTACAATAACAGTTATCACTCTAGTATTCAGATGGCTCCATTTGAGGCGTTGTATGGCAGACGATGTAGGTCTCCAATCGGTTGGTTTGATTCAGCAGAGATGGACTCTTTGGATACTGACTTGCTTAGAGATGCTATGGAGCAAGTCCGTATGATTCAGTATAGACTGTTGACAGCCCAGAGTCGACAGAAGAGTTATGCAGACCGGAGAGTTAGAGCCTTAGTGTTTATGGAGGGCGATCATGTTTGGCTTAGAGTGTCACCTATGAAGGGTGTGATGCGGTTTGGCAAGAAGGGCAAGCTTAGCCCTAGATTCATTGGACCTTTTGAGATTTTGAGTCGAGTGGGAGAGGTGGCCTATAAGTTGGCCTTGCCACCTAGTTTGTCGGCGATTCATCCTGTTTTCCATGTCTCTATGCTTCGAAAGTATATTTCGGATGAGTCACATGTGCTTTCACTCGATTCAGTGGAGTTGGGTCCAGACTTGACATTTGAGGAGGAACCTATAGCTATATTGGACAGGCAGGTTCGGAAGCTTAGGACCAAGGAGGTTTCTTCAGTGAAAGTGCAATGGAAGCACCGATCAGTGGGAGAGGCAACTTGGGAGACAGAGTCTGATATGCGTGCCAGATATCCTTAGCTTTTTGAAGCTTCAGGTACTTTCTTTCACCTTATGTTCGAGGACGAACATGATTTTTAGTGGTGGATAATGTAATGACCCAGACCCGAAAGGTCATTTTTGATAATTTTAAATAGTCATTTATCTATAGTTAATTAAGTTGCGAGTAATTTGTTTACTATTAAAAAAATAATGGACCAAATCGAAATATTAAAATAGGTGAATAGGAATGTTACTTTTAATGCATAAGTAATTTAGAAAAGAAAATAAAGAGTAGTGGAAAGAAAACCGACTGTGGCGGCGTCGACGAACGAGTGCGGTATGTGCTTCTCATAAATGGAAAATTGTTGATTTATTTCCTGCATGCACTCAATATTATAAATAGATATGTAGGAATGTTAGTATATGATGGGTAGAGAGAGAAAGAGGAAATTAATTATGTTATCTACTTTAGGATTATTAGTTATAGTTATTTTATAATTATTTGGTTGCTATGAGAATCTAATCATGGGCAATGATTGCGTGGGGATATGATTCAATATACACTGGAAAATTTGGATGCGAGACTAGTAGGTCTGCAAATTTATTTAATTTATGTAAACTACCGATCCTGCATTATCTCTTATTTTCTTTCTTATTGTTACATTACAATTTAAGTTTTTATATTCTATAGTGGGATTGAAATGGAATGGAACCCGTAGTATAGTTTTGTTAATTGGGTTGAAAACATAAATTAAATAAATAAATCAAAAGGGTGAGAATTGAATAGTTGTCGAGACGTTGTTGAAGGGAAATTTGAAGTGAAAATATAGTGGGTGTGATTATTATTAATGGCATTATTCAATCATTGTTAGGAATGGATAATTTATTGGGATTTCGTGAGTTTTCATGGTTCTGCCATGAATTTGTGTGACCGGTTATATTTCATAGTTAGTTGTTCTTATTTTAAGTATCATATTATAAATTAAATATTGGGTTATCGAATTGTATAAATATCATTAGACTTGTGATATTGGAGAAGTTGAAGCTTAACCCGAGGCTTGAAACTTGATTATGAATTTGGGCAAGTTTTTAGGTCTAAGCTAAACCTATAATAATGTGAGTGTTGTTAGCTTCGAAATCTTATTGTGAATATGTACTTGAATAGATTGCATTGATTTGGAAGCTTAACGAAAAGGGAAGGCTCAAGTCTCAGAGTGATTGTTCGGTTATTAGAGGCAAGTGGATTTCTAAACCCTTGTTAAGCGTATGGAATTCGTGTATTTCCTTGTGGTATATGGTTAGGAGTAATGTGATCAATTGTTTGTGTGATATGTTGAGAATTATTTGAAAGACTTGTTGAACCATTGTTGAAGTTGTATCATGATTATGTTATTGTGATTTGTGCAATGTCATGAAAATGGTAATCTCATCATTATTTGTGTGAACATGTTATTTGCATTGTTTCCGAGACATGATTGTGATAAGTGTTATGTGATAAGATGAATGTACCATTTCGAGGACGTATCGCGCGCCGCGATGGATACTATATTTCGAGGACGTATCGCACGCCGCGATGGTTACTATTATCGAGGGTCGTATCGCGCGCCGCGATGGATGCATGGACAAATATGTCCCCATGGGTCCCGGACCGAGAGACAGCGGGTGTGTATCATTAGGTCGACATGCATCACTATATTTGACATTGCATATCATTGCATTGCACATTTTTATTATTGATGAACTTGTTCTTGTGTGTTCCGATCTTGTGAGTGCCTTTCGTGAAACCGGTTATTGATGAATATTGAGATGTTATTGAGAATATATAATCTGTTAGAGTGCCGTTGTTGATTTGTATGCTTTGTAAACTGTGAATTGTTAGGTTGAACTGGTTTTATGCGGGTTGTAGTTATGGAGGTTAGGATGGGGTGTAAGGAGTACCCGTATTCTGTACCCTTAGCTTGTGTTTAGAGGTTTGCTTGTTGAGTACCGTGTGGTTTGGTACTCACCCCTTGCTTCTACAATCTTTTGTAGGTTACGAGCCTGGATCTTCGTGATACCTTTCATTCCCTTCGTTTCCGAGGCTTTCTGTGGAGATCTGAGAGGTAGCTGTTTGTCATCTCAGCGAACCTTCTTACTCCTGTTTATGATTTTGTTTTTATTTGAAAGACAACGTCATTTGAGACTTGCGTGTTTTATTTCAATTCTAGTATTTACATTAGAGGCTTGTGCACGTGACAACCAGGTTTTGGGGATTGAATTAAGTTGACTTGTTTTAGTAATAGTAATTGTTATTGAACTTTGCTTTATTTCCGCACTTTATCGAAATGATTGGTTTTAGGCTGACTCGTCTTGGTGGGATACGACGAGTGCCATCACATCCATTTTTGGGTCGTGACAATTGCAGCCTCCTAATTATAGATGTGGCGCGCTTCACACCGATAGCTAGGACTCTACAGATCCGGCTTCATAGACTCCCTAGGACTCTTGAACTTTGGGCTCTGATACCAAGTTTGTCATTCCCCGAGCCTACACCCTGGGCGGGACTGGCACTCGAAGACCATTGCTGGCCCCAAGCGAACCCTTGGCCTGGCTTACTTAATTCAGCGGAAGACTTAACTCATCACATAAACATTTATGAAGAAACTAGAATGTCATAAATGAGCATTCAACTAGCCATTTAGGCAAACTCAAGTCTTTAACATAAGAAATGAAAAATAAAGGCATTTGAAATAACTAACTGACTGTCTGTCTATGAAGCCTCTAAAACAACTGAGATAGATATTGGGACAAACCCCACAACATCCTAATGGACTAAACTAGAAAGCAATGAAAATAGATCCTCCGGAATGCAAGGAAGCTCACCGACTGACTCTGAACTGCTCACTGGATCAACGGTGCATTAAAATGCCGATCCTAGTTACCTGTGTCTGTATCATATGACGATGCAGGCCAATTGACATCAGTACATTGAATGTATGAGTATGCGAGTTGGAATGCTAAAACAACATAGGTTTAAAAGAGAATATGAAAGAAACACTTACCTTGGCTCTTCTCAACTCAACTTAACTGAACTCATTTCAATATAAAGCAATTTAAGACAAGTGTAATATAAAGAAAAGCTATTTAAAAATATGTTGTCAACTCTGTGTGTATGCAAAGATGCATAAAACTCTGAGATGTATGTAAAAATACAATAAACTGATGTATATAAAAATACAATAATCTTCTGTGGGAGTTTCTTTAACCGACAACCATCACATAAGAGCTATAGTGATGATACAACGATCTACCTCACGTTGCCAGCGCATTCTATACCCGGCTAAAGGTATAGGACCTGAACTACTAAGTGGATCCACTAGTCTATTGTGAAAAGGGTTCATCTAAAAAGTATGACTTTTTTCTACCCATGGTGGATACATAGTTTATGGAGGCTGTGAATTATCTGAACTCTCCCCCATATCGGTTCTCAATACTACTCCAAAAAATATACTAGCTCTTTATGTTTTTAAAAATATACTTCTTTCTGTGATTTGAGATTAGTGCTAAAAACCTTAGCTCAAAGGCTATCTTGGAAAATCTCAGTTTCCCTGTTTGCTTCATTTAGAAAACACTTACTCTTTTCTGCAAACTATCCCGAAGGCTCTTTGGAAATCTCAGTTTCCGCTCTTATTTAAAATGTAAAAACATTTTTAAATCTCTTTGGGAATACATAGTCCCCATATGCTTCTTTGAAGAAAAGAACTTCAACTTTACTCTTTACTGAACTCAAAACTTAAGTCTTAAAACAAAGTTAAAACATTTGTGAAAGATTTTTATAAACTTTAAAAA
Organism: Solanum commersonii; assembly: GCA_029007595.1. Taxonomy (NCBI): domain Eukaryota; kingdom Viridiplantae; phylum Streptophyta; class Magnoliopsida; order Solanales; family Solanaceae; genus Solanum; species Solanum commersonii. The sequence goes on from JAJTWQ010000033.1 coordinate 2,924,710, forward strand.
CTTATCTTAACTTGACTCTTGACTTTGACCTTAACTGCTCTTGGCTTGACTCTTAACTGATCACTGAATTGAATTATGGATTCAAGAATTAAGATTTGTAACTGGAAAGATCTCATGTTGTTTAGGAATGATTTTAGATAGCTAAACATGAGAAAAGACCGAAAATCAAAATACGAAGGTGGGTCCGCGATGTGGAGGCATAATTATTTTTTTGAGGAAGAACACCTCGTGTCAGCTCCATGACGTGAAGCAGAAATTTTCAAAATCTGGGACCAAGAGCGCGACGCGCAAGCACTATCAAATTCCGCCCGACGAAATTTTTTCTTCGTTTTCCAGTCTCAATTCACCCAAACTCGATTCTTTTTCTTAAATTACTTTTTGATACAGATACCCAACACATGTACGTAAGAACCTAACTCGAAACGATTCTATAATGCGACGTAACGAATTCAGAAACTTCCCAACTTAGTCAAATTCAAGAATAATATATGATTTCAAGAATAGGTATCAAGATCATCAATATTCAAATGCTTTTAGGACGAATCCAAACTGAAATAAATATGTTTGGCACGTGGGAGAACGATCCCAACGTTATGAGAGCCTCACATACCTGATCGGAGCAAATCCTTAGCGAAAACACCAATGTTCTTGATGAAATTTCCCTTTTCTTCTTCCTCTTTTCTCCTTAGCCCTAGCATGAAAATTCTAATTTTCTAAAACTGACTAAGTTTAGTCTTGACCCTTATTAAACTCCTAAAATCGGACTAAAATAATATGGTAGTTAAAAGACTAAAATACCCTTTAAAAATCCCGGACCGGACATTTCCTTAATCCAACAGCCCAACTTACAAAGGGGATAATTTGCTCATACAAACTCGGAATCGTGCAAACTTGGCGGCGTTGGAAAGATCATTCCAAGAGCTTTTCAACCACATCTGAAATTACACCTAACTCATCCTGAGCTAGGATTTATGATCGTTTGAAGTTGACCAAAAACTCACTTTTCCTAACTTGACAAATTTCCAGATTTTAATTCTTTCAAAACAAAAAAAATGACTATTTCCAATTATAAGCTTCTTCTTAGTTATATCAAATTGCGAGATGTTACAGAAATTTTGCATGAAACAACTGAAGTGAAAGTTCTCTAAATTATAAAGTACCAATCTACAATTTATCTATTTGAACTGATTCATTATTATTTGGTACGCTTGCGCCAAAGTGAACCAAATTCGTTGTTATTAACATCATGAAGTAGCATCTGTATGCCTAGCATAAAAGAGATTTAATAAAACATGTACATTGTGATTACCTTCTATTGGTTGATCATGTTCATGAAATTGGTTATTCATTTCATCAACTTTATCCGTCTTAAGAATAAATAACTTTAATTTATCAAGCTTTTAAGTTATCCGATATCGAGTTCGTAGATGTTTGTTCCTTCACCAACTTCATTAATCAACAACTCTATTTTTTATCCTCATTCTTTTATTCCATTTTCCTAATGCTTTCTTCTCGTGCCTTCATAATTTTGTTAAGATGTGTTTTATTCATAACTAGATTATTCACCCTTTTAAACTAGGGAGTTGGGAATGCTTAAATACCTCTCGACTCTTTCCCTAACTTCTCCTACGCAAAAAATAATTAGACTAAGTTGTTGACAACTTTTGTGCTCAAGTATCGCATTTTCGGTATTTTTTAATTTCTCTTATATAAATATAGTGTAATTAGTAGTTTAATTATTTCATCATCTCATTTGAAAGCTAAATTAGGATATATCAAGTAGCTTATTGAGATACTGATTTTGTCAACCTATACATTTCTTATTTATTTGATCTAGACTTTACTTGAGTCATCATATTTATCACGATCCACGACCATCTTGCATTCAATTGAAGGTGTAACTTGTATGTATCAATAAATCACATAAAATCGGATGCTCTAGTCCATTATTAAACAAGATTTATTTATTTATTTTTACAAAGAGGGACCTTTCTATACTTTTACTTAAATCCCTATTGTTTCTAAGTTTTTTTTATTCATATTTTCATTTGCACGCACACTACAAAAAGAACAGATTTTGTTATCCAACTTTGAAATAAATTGATGAGCAAATTAGTTTTAAGTCATGAATTCTTTATGCACTTTTTTAAAATACTTGAAAAAAGTAGAAAGTCTAACAGTTATTTTGGAGAATATAATCCATGAAGTAAATTTAGGATATATTCAAGGACTCCTTATTTATTAAACTATTCTTTTTAATTATATATTTTAGGACTTTTTAATTATTAACTTTTCTAATAATCTTACCACATATTTTAGGACTTATTAATCATCAAGTTTCCTAGTATCCTTTACCATATATTTTCCTCTTACCATATATTTTATGCTTTTAATATATTATAGATTATAGATATAGATGTAAATAAACCATGAAGTTGAGAGTTAGTAAACTCTGTAATACTTACCACATATCTCTCCGGAGTAGAAACAGGAATAATTAAATCTATTTCTTTAATTTTTCCTCTCATTTTGTTAGTTAAATAATTTGATACAATCATCCAGAATTATATGACTGTATATCTTACCTTATATTATAATAAATAAATGAACTATGGCTTATTATAGTTATTCTACTATCCATGAAGAATTCTGGAAAAAGGACTTGGCATACACACTAATGATAGATATTTTTATTATTTTTATGATGGCGAGTTCTCGATCAATAATTTTTTTTCATTAATTCTATAAATAATCAAAATGTCTCCATTAATATTTGTATAGAATAAAATTAATTTAAATTTATTCAAGCTAAAGAGAAAGAGGGAGGGAGGATATATATGACAGAAAAAAAAAGATTCAACAACATTCTAAATTGTACCCATAGCAATATTGTATAAACAACAATAAGACAATTTTAGCCTTCTTAAGAGCACATAGCTAATTAATCAAGCCTTTAAGTTCTTCAGCATCAAGTTCATGGGTACTTTTACCCTCTAAAATTTCATTGAACAACAACTCCATTTTTTTGTCCTCATACTTTTGTTCCAATTTCTTAATTCTTTCTTCTCGATCCTTCACAATTTTGATAAGAAGAGATTCATTTAAAACTAGATGATTCATCCTTTGAAATTCGGGAAGGCTTAAATACCACTGGACTTTTTCCCTAGCTTCAGTTTCGGATGGCCATAAAAGAACTTCATCTGAACTAAAAATAGTTATTCCAATTTGTACATCACATAGATTTGACAACTTTTGTGCTTTCTTGAACAAAGCTTGTTACTCTTTTATAAAGGAGGGATTTTCTATTGCTTACACTTAGGTATGTGTTCTTCTTAAACTTCATGTGAGCCATTTTTTCTCTTAGCCGTCCTCCGAGGGTTAACACCCCATAGATCAGATCGTGAACTCTTTCAGACCCTTAGTTTCACTTGGTTGGGGCAGAGTTTCAGCTTGCCTTCCACCGAATATAAAAAACCTTAGAGCTGCCTAACTTGCTGACATCCCGGCGAAGAGAGTCATTTTTTGTGTTACATCTTCGAATTCGAGAGAGGACTTTCCTCTTATCTCTCAAATTATAGGCATTGAAGCGATCGAGAGAAAGTAAGAAAACTATTGCACAGGCCCCCCCATTCGCCCTTTACAACAAATAGTAGATGTATCTATAAATTTAGAAAGACAACAAGTTAAATACTAAAAAACTTAAAATTCTAAATGTGCAACTAACATAATGTGCACTTATTGATGGAAAAAAGACACTACTACCCACTAACTTAAAATCTTGAATTCGTCTCGGGCTATTTTGCAACATTAGTAACAGAATCTTCTTGAGAAACCAGAGTCTTGGGATTGACGATACTCACATTATCACCATCACCATCATTTCTATTATTATTATTATTATTATTATTATTATTATTATTATTATTATTTCTATTATTTCTATTATTATTATTATTATTATTATTATTATTATTATTATTATTATTATTATTATTATTATTATTATTATTATTATTATTATTATTATTATTATCTGGAAGTTGAAAAAATAGGTTAAAATGAGATCCATTTGTTACCCCATAATCCACAAGGGAAATTTCGTCGTCATTCAACATGATCGAATCTCCATGTCCTGTATCCAACATGAGAATCAAACGATTCTCTGGAAGTTTTTCTTGATTACTTATTTCTTTTTTCAAATCCGTCACAGATGTATCTTTGGCTACTCGAATGTGAAATAGTGTCCCTGTTAATATTTGTATCACTAAATTCATTTTCTTTCAAAGAGGGTTGGATATTCAGCTTCAGAACCAAAGTGGCTAAAGCACCTTATTAAAACAAAGTGCCCACAACAATGTGAGCCTTATTTTTCATACACTCAAGAAAAAATAGAGAGCACTTTCTTTGTGGGAGAAGAAATTATGATTGAGCAAGTTAAACAAGGACTATGAGTTTATTTATAGATGCCTAATAATAATGTTATTACCATAATTTTATTCACACCAAGGAATGTAAATACCACATAATTAAGTGAATTATTTATTTCTGTGATTTTTGAAATCACAGTCTAAGGACCAGATTTGGTTCTAAATGAATTATTTATGTATTTTCCTAAAATGATTAAAGTCTAATTATGATTTTTGATATTATAATTCGAAAAACAGATTTGATTCTAGGTGAATTATTTAAGGACCAGATTTGGTTCTAATTGAATTATTTATGTATTTTCCCAAAATGCTTCAAGTTTAATTATGATTATTGAAATTATAATTCGAAAAGCATATTTAGTTCTAGGTGAATTATTTATCTATTTAACTATCTATTTGCTTATTTATATTATTATAAAAGAGTGAATATAAATGTTGGTTGACCAAAATTTCATTTAAATATTGAATAAATTTTATACCCATGAGCTCTAAGCCTACTTCTTATTGATCATAGTGAACATGCTATAATATCCTTTAAATATTGAATGACTTTTATACTCTTAATGAGCTCTAATCCTATATCTTATTAAACATACTTCTTTAATACAAAACTTACTTAATATACATAACAAATATTATTTATTACTATTAGAAACGTTAATATATGGTAGGAATACTAGAATTATTGAAACGACCCAAAAAGTTCCTAAAAATGTGCTTCGGAAGTTACCGGAAACTTGTTTCATCTATATCTAAAAATCCATTTCGTTTTTCAAAAATCCGACTTCATATTCTTGTTTAGGGGGTCAAATTGAGTGGGAAATGGGTCTAACCCAAATTTTAGAGCAACCGTATCAAAATCCGAAATTTTCAAGTGAAGCCTTTTTCGAGGGTCTACTTTGGAGGGTCATATCTCCTAGCACACAAATAATTGGGTGACCCATAATATATCCATGGAAATACCTTTGAGTTAGCTACCCAACGCACTTCATTTTACCTCATTCGGAGTTCGGACGATGAAGTTATGCCCATTTTCGTAAAATCTGTCCGTGCAGGAAATGCAATTTCCAGAGAGCGAATTTACTGTTCATAAGCCTCATTTTTTTTTCTAAGTGTTGGACCCGTTTTTCCAAGGGCATATTTTATTTCCTATATAGCATTAATTCAATTCCATCTCTAAAACATTTCCCAAAATACCTCTCCCATACTTAGACACATTTTCTCTCAAGAATCCTAATCCAAAACCTTCCTCAAGATTGAAGAGATTCTTGCTCCAAGTTCCAAGCTTCCATTGAAGACACTCTCAAGACCTTCATAAAAACTCAAGGTATGTGGTGTTGAACTCATGGGTCCTTCCACCCATAGTGCCTAGACTCTATTCTACTCACTAGTTCATGGTTTAAGTTGAGATTCATAAATTAGTCTTGTTCCTTGTATAAATTTTCCTGCACAGTGAATTCTAGCATGAAAAGTGGTTGTTTTGAGCATGTTGTGACTCTAGAACTTGAATCTAAACTTGGAATTGATGTGGAGATTTTTCATGTGATCTTGTGGGTGTTAAAAGGCGTTGTTGCAGGTTGTTCACTGGTTTTGCTGCATAATTACTACCCTATTTTCCATGCTCTTTGACCCCATTACATGCCTTCAAGGTGTTTGACAAAATGTCCAATTATGGAGAATTGATGAATTGATGCTTTAAGGCTTGAGTTATGAGATGTATGGCATTCCAGAGATGTGTTGATGACAAACTAAGCTTGTGCATATGTTCATTCCATACATGAGATTGCATTAGAGCCTAATGTGAATTTCCTATATAAAGTGTTGCATGACCATGCCCGGTCCGGGGGAAAAACCGGATAACCATGTGAGGGTTTATACCTCACCACCCAGGATGCTTGGGGTGTGACCAATATCAACCATGTGAGGGGTTTATACCTCACCACCTAGGATGCTTGGGGTGTGACCAATATCAACCATGTGAGGGGTTTATACCTCACCACACCACCTAGGATGCTTGGGGACAACCAACATCAACCATGTGAGGGGTTTATACCTCACCACCTAGGATGCTTGGGGTGTGACCAACATCAACCATGTGAGGGGTTTATACCTTGCCACCAAGGTGTCCGGGTGTGAACGGTATCCCCCATCCTAAGTTGGGGTTATAGATTGGTTGGATTATGCACACACATATGATATTTACTATTAGTATAGATTTACTTAAACATGTTTTGACTTCACTTTGATCATGCATCCTCATATTGTTATTCATTATGCCTATGGAACTATTTTTGCATTTCGATTGTGTCCTTGTCTATTGTTGTATTGCACCCCGCATACTTAGTACATTCCAAAGTACTAACGCATATTTTGCCTACATGATGTCACCATGTAGGGACCGGAGCTACTCTTGATCCTTCTCTCCATCCACGTGGCTAGTACGGTGCTTATCCGAGTTTGTTGGTGAGTCCTCAATGATTCGAGGGCTATGTTATGTTTCCTACTCCTATGTTTTGAGACTTTAGCTTGCAATTGTATTTTGACTATGAGGGGAGCCGGTAGTATGTCATGGCCCCCGTCCTATCTATGTATGTAGAGGTGTGCATTGGACAAGTATTTTGTAAATGAGCTTGACTCTTATTCTATGATGTTATTTTGAAATGATTTGCCCTTAGCCCCTAATTCCCGTTATTTAATGTTGAATGTACTTCCGCGACCGATGAAGTGTGATGACAAGTTTGAGAGGCTTGTTTGGGGTTCCTTCGGGTTCCTCATTCGCCATGTCACGTCTAGGCCCTAGGCTTGAGTCGTGACAATTATATTACTACTAGGTACTTATTATAAGAACGTTAATATATGGTAGGAATACTAAAATTATATTACTACTAGGTACTTATTATAAGAGTTGGATATGATTATGAAAGTGTAAGCATTATTGATACAATGTGTGGGATTTATACAAATACAAGTATAGAAGACAAATGAGTTTGTTGAACATAAAAGACCTAATAATAAGAGGTTCTAACTACATATATAACTCAAACATACTAACAGACTAGGATTGTACACTCAATATACTAATGTAATAAGAGTCTGCATCCTTATCCTTATCATGACCCCTCAACATTAGCTCGATTTGCTTGAGACCAATGTTGCTAACAAAGTTGGCAAAGGACCTTCTGAGAAGTGCTTTAGTAATGCATTTGCTAGAGCTCCATTTGCAGTATGATGAACTTAAATTTTTCTAGTTTTCACTTGGTCACGGACAATATGAAATTCAATTGCGACATGTTTCATTTGACTGTGAAAGACTGACTAAATTATGATACAGATAAGTGACACCAATATAATGTTATCACAATAAATTTTAGGAGGACAAGACCACTTGACCCAAAGTTCCTGCAATAGACTGGTTTTAGCTACAACACTTGATACAACAATGTATTTTGCTTCAGTGGAAGATCTGGCAAGAGTGCGTTGCTTGTTAGAGCTCCAACTAATTGAATTCTTTCCAAGAAAAATAACATAGGATGAAGTGGAGTGTCTATTGTCGGCAATACCACCCCAATCTGCATCTGAGTATGCGAGTAACTGAGAAAAGTTACCATGTTTGAAGTGAAGGCCATATGTTATTGTTCCTTTAGATAATGAAGAATCCTCTTTGTCTCTTGCAAATGTTTAGTTGATGGAGAGTGTTGGAACTGATCTAGCTTATTTACTACAAAGCGTATATCGGGTCCTGTGAAGGTGATGTATTGCAATGAGCCAATGACCAGCCTATAAAATATGTCACTTGTGGAGAGAAAATTGCTCACACTGTTGTCATCCAGCATATTGAACTTGCTGAGTATTTCTGCAATGAAGCTACTTTGTGTGAGAGTCAATCCATGGGCATGCTATATAACTTCAACATCTCAAAAAAAAATTGAAGGACCAAGGTCCTTAATCAAAAATCTATCACCCAACAACTTATTAATTGTTGCCAGGACATGATGCACAAATTGACAAACTTGGAATGAACTATTTACAATGTCCAACTTAAAAAAACAATTCAAATTCCCTTTATTTTTCTTTTGTGAAATCACATCACCCTACTATATGTAGCCAAATATAATTAAATGATTTCTTGCCTAAAATTTTAAATTAACGGTGTAATATTTTATTGACACAAAGATCTATTTATTAACCTACCAATTTATTAAAAAAAAACAAGTTACATAAGTGAGTTAAGTAACAGAGTAATGATAATCAACAAGTAATTGATTATACTTTTTTATTATAAGAAACTCAATAAAAGTTTGAAATCGCAATAATTACCTTGCTACTGTGTCCAAAACAAAGCTCAAATAATTTTTTTGGTTGCTAAGCTCAAACAAGCTTTTGGTTTTTTCCTAATTATGAGGAGAGAATTAATTTGGACAAGTTATTAAATATTTTATCTTTCTGATAAATCTTTTGAACGCTAAGCTCAAACACTTTTTTGAGTTCTTTTCAAATATGAGGAGAGATTTTAGGAAGTTATCAAATATTTTACTTTTCCAATATATCTTTTGATTGTTAAGCACTAACATTTATCAAACAATTTACCATTCTAGATCATCAAGCGTTTATTATTTCTAGTACAAACTCTTGTTTTTATTCCTATATTTATCATGTATGAATTGAGCTTCCTCTATTTACTATCACAACTTTCTTTACAATCTATCTTTAGTATCCCTTCCGAATTGATGGTTTATCACATATGCATTTTCTGATTCATTTTTTACAAGTCAATAATATTTTTACTTCATGTGTGAGGTTTATCGATTTCATGGTTTCAAGGAAAAACTTCTCCTAAGAATTAAGGGGTGTCTATTTGGGCACTAGCATATATAGTTGAAGTATCTATCCGACAGTTGATGTTTGTAAAAATATGATAGATGAACCTAACTATTCACTCCCAAAAGTTAACTTATGAGGGGAAGATTGCTCAAGTCCATATAAGCAGAACCACTAATCCATTCCCTTACTAATGTGAGACTTTTACCAACTCTAACACCCCCTTCACGCGTAGGTCCAACTGAAGCATGTATAGGAAGCCCAAACGAGATGAATCTGACTTTGATACCATGTGAAAATATGACATATGGGCCTAACTCAATCCAAAAATCTAACTTATCATGTCAAGATATGACATATGAGTCTATCTCAACCCAAAACACTAGCCAATGAGGGGATGATTGCCCAAGCTGGTCTCCTTATATGACCTTGGACAATGATCTCCTCAAAAGATAGCTTATGAGTAGAGGACTGTCCAAATCCATATAAAAAGACTACCAATTTATTCCCCAACCAGTATGGGACATTTACCCTCTCTAACAATGCAACTTTTAGCTTCTATACATATATTTTGTCATTCTTCTTCTTCTTTTTCCGCAAGTAGCAGCAAGAGTAGTCGTAGTAGTATGGGGGTTGACATTTATTTTTCTGCCACAAAATTATTATGGTTGAAGTCAGGGAAATAGTTGGCAACTCTGTGTTTTCTTAAACAAGTCTGTTATTTTATTTTATTTTTATAAAGAAGACATTTTCTATGAGTATATCACTATATTAAAAGCATGATTTTTTAATCTCTATATCAAAAGTATGAACTCTTTTAACTTGAAAAAAGTTAAATCATGTTAATTGCCTTCTTAACTTTAAGATCAAATTACCTTATTTATTACCTAAAAAAGAAAACAAGTGAGAGTTCTCTTTCTTTTCTTTCCTTTTCTTTTCTTTTTTTCTTTTTTCTCCCTTTTAAGATATTTTTTTATTTAATAAAATGTCTTTTTCTCTTTTCTTATCACACCTGCATTTTGTGATTCATTCTTTTGACATGTCAATAATATTTGTACTTCATGTGAGAGGTTTATCGATTTAAGGATTTTCAAGGAAAAACGTCTGCCAAGAAGGGGAGGTTTTCTTAAGTCCATATAAGCAGACCACCAATCCATTCCCCAACTAATGTGAGACTTTTAGCCACTCTAACATGCACCCTCTTTCACGCTCAGGCCCAACTAGAGCAGACCGAAAGCCCAAACGACATGAATGAACTTGGCTTTGATGACATCTGGATTAACTCAACCCAAAAAGTTAGCTCATGAGGGAAAGATTGCCCAAATCCATTTTAAGCAGATCACCAATCCATTTCCCAACCAATGTGGTGGTCTGCTTATATGGACTTGAGAAATCCTTTCCTCAAAAGCTAGCTTATGAGGGAGGATTGTCCAAGTCCATATAAACAAACCACCAGCCTATTCCTCAATCAGTGTGGGACATTTACCCACTCTAACACTACAACTTTAAGCTTCTATACATGTATTTTGTTTTATTTTTTTTTTCTTTTTTCTTTTTTTGCAAGTAGCAGCAGCAATTGTAGCAGTATGGGGGGTTGACATTTTCATTTTTGCCAAAAAATTATAAATTGGTTGAAAAATTGGTGAGGCATTAGAAGATGTGAAAAATTGGTGAGGCTTTAGAAGATGTAACTTTACGAGATACCTTTTGAGGAAACTAGGATAATTAGTTATTAGGGTTGAAGTAAGGAATTTTTTGGTTCTTGGAGTTTAATATCAATGTCCAAAGTACATTTTATGTTGAAAGATATTTTCTTAACTAGATGATTGGTTGAACGAAATTGTTCACAAATGTCAATAGATATTATTTTTGTATAAAACATAATTGTCATTCACTTCTTAAAAATTCACTCAATACATCACAATATTATAAGGTGACAATTTTTTTTTTATGTATTCGTATAGAAATTTGGCATGAAATAACTGAAGTGAAAGTTCTACGTTTAAATATAGAAAGTACGAATCGCCAATTTATCTATTTGAACTGTGTCATCATTATTTGGTGCGCTTGCGCCAAAGTGAACCAAAATCGTTGTTATTAACATCATGAAGTAGCATATGTATGCCTTGTATAAAAAAAAAACATGAACTTTATATACTATATACTATATAATAAAAAAAACATGAACAAGTTAATATATATATATATATATATATATATATATATATATATATATATATATATATATATATATATATATATATATGTATGTATGTATCTATTAACTTGTTCATGTTTTTTTTATTATATCACCTCCTTAGTCTTTTCTGTGAGTAACTTGTAAAAGAAACTTTTTATTATTTTTTCTATCCTTTTATTTTTTTTCTTTTTTGGAGGAATCTCTTTGTCTTTTTGCTTGTCTCTGCTATTGTATCGAAACTTGCTGGTAGAATTCTTACACTTTTTGGTAAAGTGTCAACCATCAACGGATTTGATGAGTCTTTACCCACTACCGTTTGAACGGGACTAGCTGTACCTTTAGTTGATACTATATACTATATAATAAAAAAAACATGAACAAGTTAATATATATATGTATGTATCTATTAACTTGTTCATGTTTTTTTTATTATATCACCTCCTTAGTCTTTTCTGTGAGTAACTTGTAAAGGGAACTTTTTATTATTTTTTCTATCCTTTTATTTTTTTTTCTTTTTTGGAGGAATCCCTTTGTCTTTTTGTTTGTCTCTGCTATTGTATCGAAACTTGCTGGTAGAATTCTTACACTTTTTGGTAAAGTGTCAACCATCAACGGATTCGATGAGTCTTTACTCGCTACCATTTGAACGGGACTAGCTGTACCTTTAGCTGATACTATATACTATATAATAAAAAAAACATGAACAAGTTAATAGATACATATATATATATATATATATATATATATATATATATATATATATATATATGTATGTATCTATTAACTTGTTCATGTTTTTTTTATTATATCACCTCCTTAGTTTTTTTTGTGAGTAACTTGTAAAGGGAACTTTTTATTTTTTTTCTATCATTTTTTTTTCTTTTTTGGAGGAATCCCTTTGTCTTTTTGCTTGTCTCTGTTATTGTATCGAAACTTGCTGGTAGAATTCTTACACTTTTTGGTAAAGTGTCAACCATCAACGGATTTGATGAGTCTTTACCCGCTACCGTTTGAACGGGACTAGCTGCAACTTTAGCTAATACAATAGTTCTTTCTACATTCGTTGGGGAATGTACACCCGTCTTATCCATTTTGTAGTGAGATGGATAAGTTAATAGATACATACATACATATATATATATATATATATATATATATATATATATATATAATATTAAACAAGATAACGGAACAGGAAGAGGGAGTACTGAGTAGGATTTTATAATATATTTCTACAAACGCAGCTTATTCAAACATCACAATCTATTTAAACGTATTTTCTATTCAACTTCAAACTACTTCAATCTATTTAAACATAATTTTTATTTAAACGTATTTTAACTGGTATCAGAGCGAGAAGGTTTTGGGTACACATAAAGAATATAAATTAGTCTCAGAATAGCTATAGTATTTTATAATATATGAAAAGACACCCTTTTGCCAACCAATTAAGGTTAAATTATTGGTACTTATATAGAGAATTACAGACTAAATCTGAGTTGTTAAAAATAAAAGAGGCTTTAACTTTATACCTAGAAATATTAGAAACAAGTGACTTAACAGACAGACTTTGTAATCACGGGGGTCTATATTCATCAAACCGACCAACCTTAGTCAATCCAGAACTATTAAGTGCTTTAAAGTGGGAACTACATAGCATAGAGAGTAATATTCAACACACAAATAGACGCATAGGAGTCCAAAGGAACTATATTAGTAAATTAACTTTACCTTTATGATAAGCAACTTAGCACGCACCCTAAATACAAGTAATAATATATATGCCATCTAGAATATATAAGAAAAGATATAGGCCATACGAAAAACAAATTATAATTAACCAGGAATATCATTGGTATCTATTAAGAATAAGACAGAACTATATAGATATATACGATTATTTGATAGAACAAAGACAACTATACTCAGAACAATTAAGATTATTTTCAAATTTATTGACATCTTCACAAATATTGCATATACACCAGGAAATAAAACAGATAGATTTACAAATACCTACTATAGGAGCTAGAGTTTATCACTATATAAAAGAAATTATAATAGAAACACAAGATTGTAAAAACAGAACCTTATATCTAGCATAATAGGAAGTGTTAAGAGTTTAGAATACTTAGATTTAGAAATAGTTTTAGAAAAGAAATATCGAAGACTAAAATTTGGGTCTTTACTTAAGTGCAATTTCGCAGAAGGAGACCATATCTTACATAGTGAGAATCAACATTAAATACTATTACATATTTAATAATAAATTTAGCAGAACATAGTTAGTTCAAAGATGATAGATTTCTAAAGATAATAGAGACCATAGAAAACCTGCAGCATAAACAAAACAAATCATTAGAAAAAATAGAACAAAATTTTGACTTCTTAAAACACCAACAACTAGATATAATCTCTAAAATACAAACCATAGTAGCAAATAAAACAACTGATAGCAACCCACTAGAATCAATACATAATCAACCAGAAGGCCTTTATAAAGAAACAAAAGACATTAAGAAAGAATTAGGCAAACTTAAAGACTTAACTCTTTCATGAACAGTCTCTTTTACAAAGAAGTTCTTAGAAAACAGCACAATTTCAACCTAACCCTGAAAGATTATCAGATTATATCCCACCAGGCAAAACAGACCTAAAAAGTGTAAAACAAAACAATCTAATAATTTTTGCTTTATTAGAGTTAAATAAAAACCTAGAAGACCAAATAACTGAAATAAATAAAAAATTAGATAGCTTATTAGAAACAAAAACTCCTACCAAGGAAGATAAGCAAGAAAACGATATACAAGTACTAATAGAACAGCTCAAGAGAACTGAAATCACCCCTCAAAAAGATAGACTTACAAGAAAAGAAAAAACATGGACATTTTTTCAAACAGGAATAGAAATTCCCAAGAAAGACAAAGAACCAGCTTCTCTCAAGATAGATTAGGAAACAATATGCTAGCCAGAATAATGCATAATTCATCTAGACCAAGTAATAGTCATCAGTTGGATGAACTAATAGATGTAGATAGGGACATAGAAATATTCAAACAAAATAAATTAAAACTTTTAAATTCACAAGTTCTCTACAATACAAGCTTTTTCTCGTCAACAACAAATTTATACAGACATTATAGAGAAGAAAGTAGACATGAGTAATAATGGAGGAATTTTTTACTGTAGTCCAGATTTTATGATAAATTCAAAAGAATTTGGAAAATACATAAAAATAGGCATACAAACCAAAGGTTATGAAGAAATGAACTGTGGAAACAATCTTTTAGTTTGTGTTGGCTTTATAGGAAAATTAGCCAGCAATAGCAGTTCAAGGAAAATAAAGATAGACGATGCAATAGGTATAATGGAAAATAAAGGAATTAAATTAATGAACCCTTTAAAAATAAACTCAGAAGAATACGCAAGTAGAGAATGGAATTTAGAAAAATTATGTAAAAAAGAAGTATTACGACCAAACGACCACCTCACATACACTAATATTAAAGGAGAGACATCGATCAGATTCACTAATTATAAATATACTAATCAAAAAGAAATAGATGAGGAGCTAGAAGATAATGAATCAACCATCAATATGGAAGGTATGAATATTCAAAATATAAATGAAGAAGACTACGAAGTAGACTTATCGATAGCAAAGGCTAAAAAATTACATTAAGAAAATAAAACGACATTGTTTAAATGTAATGGTTGTAAATTAGGAAAAATAGATATCTTTACAGTAGAAAAACACTTTAAAGAATGCAACTTTAGAATAGATAATTATGGATATAGACAAAAAGAAGACACTCAAGAAGCAAACGATGACAAGACAACACGGAGTCTAAAAGAATTCATGGAAACAGCTTCTTCTAGTTCAAGTCCCTTCCAAAAGACAACCCCCATAACACCAGTAGAATATACTATCGGTAATTTACCACGTCATAGGGTATATAGGCAAGACCCGGCACCAGAACCAGAAATGGTTAAACCAATAGGAATAAAAATGTCAATAGAAGCCCCTATCAGGCTTCAAGATAGAGGAGATAGAGGAAAAATATTAAATATAGCAGCTTATGACCCTCAATTATGGAACTCAGTAATAGATGTATGGAAAGGAATAGTAGTAGAAGATTACATACACCATTATAGTGATGCAGAAACTATGTATAGATACATGGAACCTTTTTAGGAGAATCAATCAAAGGAGTGTGGGAAGCATACAAAGTGTCTTACCCTCAAGAATTCCAAGAACTAGTAAATATGGGACCTAACCCGTATAATTTCACTAATAAAATACACAGCCTAATAATAGGAGAAGACCCAAATAACGGTTTAGTAGTTTTACAAAAGAATGCATTAATAAAACTAGAACAACTTAGTATTACAAATTGGAGCCATATAAAGAATTTTTTAAAAGACTACTTTTACTATTGCGCTATAAGCGGCAAAGCTTGGGAAAAAAGCTTTTTAACAAGCTCCCTGGAGCCTTAGTAAGAGAAATAGAAGAAAGGTGGAGCAAAAGAGAAGGAGTTATACAAAATCCAAATGTCAATTGGTCTATTGGACATAAAATACAGCATGTTATGCAAATATTACAAGAAAAATGTACAAATATACAAATACAAAAACAATTAAAACAAAATGAGACAGGTTTTTGTAAAAATATATACACAACGCAAAGCTATGATCAAGGTACACCCAAAAGAAAATACAAAAAGACATATCAAAATAATCAAGACTACAAACCAAGGAAAAAATATTATCTAAGGAAATCTACGGTAAGAAAGTCTTATCTAAATAAAGATAGACACGTGAGAAAGCATAATAATAATAGAATCTATAAAAATAGACTATCTTGTTTTACATGCGGAAGTGAAGAACATCTAGCTAATACTTGTCTAGGTAGAAATAATAGTAGAACAAGAAATGCCCAACTTATAGAAGATTTCCAAGAAACCCTGATAAATGTAGATGAATACATGTCAGATAATGAAAGTATATATTCAGTAATAAGTATAGATGCTTTAGAAGGGAGACAAGACTCGTCTGATTCAGAAGAAGAAACTTTAATAAACGAATTAGGATTAGAAAAATTGGACTTAAACATCAAGGATTGTACATTTGTCAATATACAATGTGATCACCAATTTTCCAAAGGGAAAGGCTTAGATAGTCAAAAATGTTTTAATTGTACCGGATACCCCAGTAAAGACAGAAGAGCTAAATGTATAAATTGCTATATAGAAGGATGCCTTATGTGCATAGATAAGATATTTAACATCAAAGTTATAGATCAGACAATAAGTGCAAAGGAAAAAACTTTGGTATCTTTAGAAAAAGGATTGATAGTTTAGAAGACAGAATAAGCAAATTAGAAAAAGTAAAAGAAAAAGTAGAAGAAACAAATCAAAATACAACATTAGAAGAAGATATCGAACTCTTGAATGAAAAAGAAGACTACAAATCGTTCGAAGGATTATTCTGTAATGAGGATAAAAAAATTAATACTATCAAAATATTAACAAGACTAAGAATTCAAAACTATGAAATAGAAACTTTAGCTCTAGTAAACTCTGGATGTACAAAAAGTATAATAAATAGAAGTTTCCTGCCATCAGAAATAATAAAAGAATTTCCTGAGCCACAAAGCGCCATGCAAATGGATGGATCTTCAAATATATATAAACATTATGTTAGTAATGCCCAAATAAGTTTTTTGAATACATGTGCAGACTTCTATAAACCCACTTATAAATTAGAAAAGATATGGGTTAGATATTTAAATATTAGGATAGATTTTGTTTTAGGCCTATACTTCTTATTACATAACAACGAAAGTTGTTTCCTTACTAGAGACGGAGTAATATTTTCTAAAAATATGACTCATACCTCCATAACAACAGAACCAGTTCAAACAAAATCAAGGTATCTTAAAAGTATGGATACAAATAAATTAAAATGTAATAAAGGGGAAGAATACAATTGTACTAAAATACATGTTATCAAGGAAGAGGAAGAAATAAAAGAAATTGAATTATTAGAACTAAATTTATCTGACATACAAATAGAAAAAAGTTATGATCTAATAGAAATAAATACAGAACTTTATAATTTCAGGAAAGGATTACAACATATATGAGTCATAAAAAACCAGAAAGACCTAGAGGAAGTAATTTCCATCTTAGACAAATTAGAAATAATTGGAGAAAGACCCCTGAAGCACTGGGAAGCCAATCATATAATGTGCAGACTTGATATTATTAACCCAGGCTATACGGTTAAAACTGTTTCGATAGAATCCACAAACGAAGACCTGAGAGAATTTAAAGATCAGATAAAAGAATTATTAAATTTAGGAGTAATAAGAAGGTCGACTTCAAAGCATAGGTTAGCCGCATTTATGGTAAGAAATCATAATGAAATACTAAGAGGAAAAACTAGAATGGTGATAAACTACAAAAGACTTAATGACAATACTAGAATGGATGGATATAAATTTCCAGACAAATCAGAATTAATAAATCAAATACAAGGGAGAAAAATATTTAGTAAGTTCGATTGTAAATCCGAATATAGGCAAGTCAAAATGCATGAAGACAGCATAGAATGGACAACTTTTACTTGCCCAGAAAGACATTTCGAATGGTTGGTAATGCCCTTCAGATTAAAAACAACCCTTCCAATCTTTCAAAGAAAGATGGATAATATTTTTAGAGACTATAAAAACTTAATTTTAGTTTATGTAGACGATATCTTAGTATTTAGTAATAATATTAATGAACATCTAGGACATTTACAAACGGTGTTTAAACTGTTCGTAGATAATGGAATTATAATTAGCAAAAAGAAAATGGAATTATGTAAGACTCTTATAAAATTCTTAGGGGTAGAAATTGGAAATGGAAAAATAAAATTACAACCCCATATAGCAAAAAAGGTCCTCGACATGCCTGATAAATTAGACAACACTAAAGCTTACAAAAATTTCTAGAAATATTAAATTATGCACGAAGTTTCATCAAAGATCTAGGGAAAGTAACAGGACCTCTATACTCTAAAACAGGAATTCACGGGAAGAAAACATTTAATATAGAAGACATAAAGCTAGTACAAAAACTCAAACAAATGGTTAAAGATATAGCAGAATTGGCCCTCCCACTAGAAACTGACTACCCAATAGTTGAAACAAATGGAAGTTTAGAAGGATGGGAGCAGTATTAAAAACAAAAAAATTATAAATATGGAGACAAAAAAGATGAAAAAATTTGCGCTTATCATAGTGAAAAATACAAAGAAAAATGAAATATGAGTAGCATAGATGCAGAAATTTTAGCAGTTATATATGGATTAAATAATTTTAAATTATACATTATTAATAAACAAGAAATTTTGGTAAGAACTGACTGCGAGGCTATTGTGAAATTTCACCAAAAAATAGAAGGAAAAAATAGTAGTAAAAGAAGATGGTTAAATTTTTTAGACGCTACGTCAATATACAATATATCTTTAGAACATATAAAGGGAAAAGATAATTCCTTAGCAGATCAACTGAGCAGACTTATGAAAACTAATTGTTTATTTACAAAATGAGTACAAGCAAAGATAAAGACAAAGCATCCAGTTCAAGTTCAAATGGACAGAAAGACAAAGACTTGTATCTGCAGACTCTATTAGGAAATACTTTATTTCAACCACATACGACACTAAATACGACAAGCATGGAAAGAATATATTTTGGAAAACAAAATCTAATTTTCTATCCTCCATCTAATCTAAGTTTCAGGGTAAAACTAGAAACAAAGATAGATAGACCTCAAAGATGCCTAATAGACAACCTATGGATAGCATACAACAAGATTCTCAGAGCCAACAGTTACTTCATTTCGACAAAAAATTCAGATTTTATGTAGTGGTTCAAGGAAGATTGCAAGGAGTATTCCAAACATGGATAGAAGTAATAGACTCAATCAAAGACTTTCCTACTCCGCTTTTTAAAGGATTCGATGAGCTAAATGAAGCACTAGACTATGCTAGAGGAACTCTTGGGCCTAATTGCTTTATAAGCCCAGCTTTGAAACAAATTTCAAGACCATCTTTGCAATACAAAATTCAAAAAGATACAGACAAAATAATTTTCTGCGATCATTGTTCTTCAATGACCGAAGGATTCAAGAGACTAAATCAGACGATAGAGAGACTAGAAACTGAAAAAGGAAAAATGACACAACATATCCACTCATTACAAGAGAGGATAAGGTTTTTACTTGAAAATACCAATCAAACCATTCCATTAAAAAGTTCTCCATCTCACTACAAAATGGATAAGACGGGTGTACATTCCCTAACGAATGTAGTAAGAGCTATTGTATCAGCTAAAGGTACAGCTAGTCCCGTTCAAACGGTAGCGGGTAAGGACTCATCAAATCCGTTGATGGTTGACATTTTACCAAAAAGTGTAAGAATTCTACTAGCAAGTTTCGATACAATAGCAGAGACAAGCAAAAAGACAAAGGGATTCCTCCAAAAAAGAAAAAAAAATAAAAGGATAGAAAAAATAATAAAAAGTTCCCTTTACAAGTTACTCACAGAAAAGACTAAGGAGGTGATACAAGAGAAAATTTTACGAGAAAATTCAGAGCCAGATCCAGCAGATTCTGACCACGAAGACATAGAAAGTAGAAGTGATGAAAATGATCTATCAATAGACCAATTTAATCAGCACTACGACCCAAATGACGATAATGATTCGGGAATGAGCTTTGATTCCATAGCATTGCACGAAAAATGGTATCAGAGCTATGGATGTCGAGAAATATAAGAAGAACCGTATTAGTAGAAAGTTAAGAAAAATAAGAAGAAAATTAAATAAATTATATCCGGAGTATAAACAACTTAATATCACAAAAACTGATAATGAAAAATTAAATCACTTAATAGATAATATATCTAAAGTAGAATATAAATATATTCAATATTTAAAATTACAATGAATAACAAGAATAATGAATATAGACAAAAACTTAATGAAATAATTATAGCAAAAAGACAAGAATTAGCACATAGAAAAAATAGACTTAACAGTAACATATTTGCAGGAATTTGTCACAAATCTATATTAGCACAAAGAAAAGCTATTTTCTATCTAGAAATACAAATAAATAAGTTAGAATATAAATTTCAACACGACCTATAAATGAATAAGGAAGAATACGCAATAGATGAAAAAACATATGAAAACTATGACGGATTAAAAATAAAAATAATATTTTCTAATCTAGGAAGAAGATATAAGAAAATAGGTGACAATATAAATTTAATGTTAGAAAAAGAAACGGTAAAACTAGAAGATAGTTTAACTGCTATGGTAAGAATAACAAAAGAAAATGAAGAAATAAATAGAAAAATGGAAATTGAAAAAATAAAACAACAAGCAAAAAAAGAAGTACAACAATTAGAAGAAGTAAAAAATACTAAAATAATAGAGCTAGAAAAAGAGCTAGCAATATTAAAAGAAATGTATGAAATCAAACAAAAAGAAAAAGAACAAAAACTAAAATTAGCAAAATGAGATAATTAAATTTAAAGAAAAATTGCAATTAGAAGATGAATTAGAAGAGATAGAAGAAAAAGAAGAAAATAACCAAAATAATCTACCCGAAGTAAGAGTTGATGAAATAAATGAAGATGATATAGAACAACATTCGAAAACAAGCGAAACATATACGAAACTTTTAGCAAACATAGATAATACAAAGAATTTAGAAGTAAATACAGGTGACATAGACATGGACGAAAAACCTAGTACATCAGGAGTAAAAAATCCAAAAAAAAAAAATCAAAAATATTATAATGAAAACTATGAACAATATGATAGAGAAAAATCTATATTGGATAAAAAATTAAATAAAAAATGGATACCTAAATCAATAGCTAAACGACATGATTTTTTAGATTTAGACTGTGTAGCAGATATAATAAAATAATCCAATTATGGATAGGATATATATCAAAACAATTAATAGATAACAAAATAGCAATAGTGGAGACACCAGGATATATAGAAAGAACACTTATAGGAACAGTAAAATTATGGCTACAAAATTTATCAGATGAAAGTTTACAAACTCTAAGAAGTAATAAAAAATTTGATGGTGGAATAGCTACTACAACTATGGAAATATTATATAAATATGAAGTAGCTATAAGAAATGAATTTAGTAGTATGACAACAGAAGTAGAAGAACAAAATAAAGAAAAAATTATAAATCGGAATCTAATAACAAAATTAGCAATATGTAATATGTGTTACATAGATGAATATACATGTGCATTTAGAGAATACTATTATAAAGGAACATATAACACGAAAGAAAGTAAAGAAATAAGAAAATTATATTTTACAAAATTACCGAAACCTTTTAGTTCAAAAATAATAAAAAGTTGGAATGAGGCGGGAATTAACGAGATACCTTAGGAGCTAGAATGAAATTCTTGCAACGATGGTTTATAGAACTATGTGAAAAACATAAAGAAGAAATAAAAATGGAAAAAATATTAGTGAAAAACTTGGCATGTTGCAAAAATAAAACAACACCTCAATTTGGTTGTACGGATAGATATTATAAAAATAAAAGGAAATATAATAAAAAATACAGATCAAAATATAAGTATAAAAAACCGAGAAGAAGATACTACGTAAAAAACTACAAAACTAAAAGACCATATAGAAAACTAACGGAATGTACTTGTTATAATTGTGGAAAATTAGGACATATAGCTAGAGATTGTAAATTACCTAAAAATCCAAAGAAAAAGCAAATATCAGAAATAATAATATGTCACACCCCAAAACCAGATGTGATGGCACGTGCCCAAACCCCACCGGACACGTCAGCCTAACACCCAAAAACCCGATGATACAGAATTTATAAAACAAGAATACGATAGAAAGATAAGCGGAAGTCTTTAAATAAACTCGACATAACCCCGAATTTGGTTGTCACATGTACAAACCTCTAATACGATCTCGAATAAAATATACGAGTCTCATAGTAAAGTTCTAGAATAGAACAGAACAAGTAAATATAGATAACTTGAGGGCACGTCCGGAATGAACCGCTACCTCTCAAGTAAGTCTCCGGAAGCTCTAATCGAAGATGAGTAATAAGCCGGATACGATAGAGTCGTCAACCTACACAATTGTGTAGAAGCAAGGGTGAGTACCAAAAGCAACGGTACTCGCAAGTAACACTAAACTAAGCTAAACTAGCAGCTACAAACAACTCCTTTCAATCCCAACCGAACCACCGAAACTTCATTCTAACAAATAACCAACAACCTATACTACACAATTCATAATCAACAGATATATCCAACGGTGTCTCAACATCAACCTCACATCCTCATGTAAGAGCAAATAGATCATATATCACATGAAGAGGGGCAAATAGGTAAAATCCACACACCACGAGACAAAGATGAAGTCAAATGCGATGCAAATGCAATAATGATGTCATGTAGTCGTGATGCATGTCCGTCCTACGACACATCTGTTGACGTAATCGTCCGCGCCGAATACTCAAATCGAACCCATAGGGGCCACACATGGACCGTGTATCACCGCGCGGAACCAGATCCCATCGGCATCCAAATCGCTAGCCGGAGCTAGTCCATCTCATATATCTCTAGCCGGAGCTAGTCTCAAGCGTGTCTCATATCCATCCATCCTCATATCGGTGTCTCGTAACTCATGCAATGAGATAGTTCACACATGGGATGAATAATGAATATGCATATGTCATCAATCACAATCATATCACGATCACATCATAGTATTACACATTATCTCCGTCTCAATCACAACCATATCACGATCACATCATAGTATTACACATCATCTGTCTCAATCACAACCATATCACGACCACATCATAGTATTACACATCGTCTATCTCAATCACAACCGTATCACAACCACATCATAGTATTACACATCATTTGTCTCAACATCAATGTCCAGTATCAATCATAGCCTACTCATGCTCTTCTATCCCTCAATATCCAGTTATCACATGACTTATTCAACAAATTCAAGTCACATATAACACATTTAGCTCGTTTTATTCCCCATCTTTCAATTACAACAAGTTCAATCAACAAATAAAACTCATCCTCAATCCCCATTACTCCCCAACACAATTAGGAAAATAGTCATGTGTAGTCTAAGAGTTTAACAAAGTTTAGAAGTCACTTGCCTCAAAACACTTCAACTAGTAACTCAAATTTGAGTTTTACCCTTCCGAGCACGCTCCAAATCACCACAATCTATTCATAAATGGAATCTCACAATCAATACGAATCTAACAACACCAATATTGTGAAATTTGGAGAAAAGGGTAAAATGGTCAAAAAAATCTCGTTCCGAAAAATATTCTCGAAATCTGAAATTTTTAGTGAAAAATGTTTCCCAAGAAATTTAGAATCCAATAGTGAAAACCGTTTAAAAAAAAAGAGTTGAAATGAGTTCACAAACTCAAATTTTCTATTAAATTCGGATTAGGCAAAAACCCCCAAATTTTTCAGTTGAGATCTCAAATTTTGATGTTAAAATCCATAAATAATCGATGGAAATCAAAGATATAAGTTGGAAATAACTTACCCAATGAATTCCTTGCGAAAACCCACTTGAAATCACCTATTTTTGAGCTCTCAAAGTCTAAAAATGGAGAAATGGGTATTTTTCAAGTTGGGGGAATTTAGCTACTGATTTTGGCTTTTAAAAAAGGAAAATAAACTGCTGTTGCAGCTAAAATACACAAAGAGCCTGAAACAAAATTTTAAAACCAAAGTTTAAGTCCCCGTTGGACCCTCGGGATTCGTTCGGAATCTCGTGCACACAAACTAAATATGTACCCCCACTAAATTCGACGTTCCGGACTCAATGGAACCGTCGAATTTGAATTCGAGGACTCCTTGACCCAAAAATCAATAAGATGCCAAGAAACTAGTTTAACGCCAAAAAATTCGAAACTCAAACGGAGTGTCTAAAAATTCAACCAAGACTCATTCTAGACTTAAAATCGCCTCCCGAAAACCAACGGTACTCTCGGAATTCCAATCTGAGCCTCGGAACCTCACATGTTGACCAAAGTCAACTCTTTGTCAAAATTTCACAACTTTAGCAACTTAGGACCTCAATTCTTCGTTTCAACTCCAAATTCGACTCCGTAACTTCACACAGACCCGTTTTGACATTCTAAAACTGTCGGAATCGACGGAAATCCGATCCGAGTCCCGAAACTCCAAATGACTCGAAAAAGCACTTTTTAACCAACTTTAACTCATAAAAACTCAACTTCTCAAAAATTCAACTTTTTACTAACTTTTCCTCAAACCAACTTTACAACCACAAAACATGGGACTCGGGGCAACTACCGAAAGGGCAAAATAGTCATTTCCACGAAAAATTACCAAAATGACCTTTCGGGTCATTACATAATAGATAATGAAAAATATACACAAATAGAATACGTAGATTATGAATTGGAAAGTGAAGATAGCATATATGAATTATCAGAAAATGAAATAGACAAAATGGAAAATAATTCAATAACAGAATCAGATAGTGAATACTATATAAATGACTGAAGCGAGATATACAAACAATAACTAAAGAAAATTATCAAGATGAAGAATCGGTAGAACAAAAAATAATATTTGATAATAATATATTTGAACATATAAAAGGAAATGAATTAGATCTAAGTGTAACAAAAATATTCGAAATACCAACAATAAGAAACTGGGTTTAAACGACAAAAAGAAGAATATTATGTAGTAAGTCAAAGAGAACATATCATAGATTGCAAATACACCAAAGGAAAGGCTAAAATACCAATAATAAACAAGCAAATAATAAATAAAGAAATACAAGATATTAAGGCTAAAAATCCAATTAAATATGTACATTTAGGAGGAACGGAAATATTAATAAAAGCATGTTTTAGAGAAGGAATAGATACACCCATAGAAATATACTTAGCGAGATGATAGAATCATACAACCTATAGAAAAAAAGTATAATAAGCGCAAAGAAGAGGTAACCTCATATACCAAAAATTTAAATTTATAATAAGTGCTAACTACTCGTTTAATAATTAAATGACAGAAATATAGATAAATCATTAGTATTATATTGGAAAATGTCAGGAATAGAACTAGCCCCGGGAAATAAAATATTTACAGCTAGATGTAAAAACTTATATGTTCTAACAACAAAACATAAAATAACGGCAAAAAATAAAATAAATAAAATAAAAATAGAAGACCCCTTTGAAAGAATAGTTACGGTCATAGATAAAAATGATTATAGTTATAACGAAATTGACATAGAAGAAGATTTAGAAATAGTAAAAGAAAGATTAAGCACATCAAAAAGAATAAACTGTGAAATACCACAAATTTCATAAAAAATGAAAAACAGTTGACAATAAATTATGAAAATAAAAAAGTAATAATAAAAAGGACTTTAGTATGATAAAAATATGAAAATATATATACTTGCAAAGATAATAATAGAAGGATATTACAACAGATATTATACACCAATGATAGATACGGGAGCAGAAGCTAATATATGTAAATACAATTGTTTACCAGAAGATAAGTGGAAAAAATTAAACACACCGATAGTAGTAACAGGATTTAATAATGAAGGAAGCATGATTACATATAAGGCGAAAAATATAAAAATACAAATATGGGATAAAATATTAACTATAGAAGAAATATATAATTTTGAATTAACTACAAAAGATATGCTATTAGGGATGCCGTTTTTAGAAAAATTATACCCACATATAATACCAAAAACACACTGGTGGTTCACAACACCGTGTAAACAAAAAATAGGAGCAAAAAGAATAAATAATAAAAAACGAAAAACAACAAAATGGATAAAAGGAAGCGAAAAAATTACACAAAAATTAGAAAATATAAAAGAAGAAGACCCTAAAATAGAATTAATTATATTCTCCATAGATAAAGTAAAAATAATCCAAGATAAGTTAGAATTATTATATAGTGAAGATCCTTTACAAGGATGGGAAAAACATAAAACAAAAGTAAAAATTGAACTAATTGATAATAATAGTATAATAACCCAAAAACCATTAAAATATAATTTTAATGATTTAACCGAATTTAAAATACATATAAATGAATTACTAGAAAAAGGGTACATACAAGAAAGCGATAGTAAGCACACAAGCCCGGCATTTATCGTAAATAAATATAGTGAACAAAAAAGAGAAAAAAGTAGGATGGTTATTGATTATAGAAATTTAAATGCAAAAACTAAGACATATAATTATTCGATACCAAATAAAATACTAAAGATAAGACAAATACAAGAATATAATTATTTTAGCAAATTTGATTGTAAATCAGGATTTTATCACTTAAAACTAGAAGAGGAATCTAAAAAACTAACAGCATTCACTGTACCACAAGGATTTTACGAATGGAATGTATTACCGTTTGGATATAAAAATGCACCGAGATAGATACCAACATTTTATGGATAACTATTTTAAACAATTAGAAAATTGTGTAGTATATATTGATGATATATTGTTATATTCTAAAACCCAAGATGATCACATAAGATTATTAGAAAAATTCATACATATTATAGAATATTCGAGGCATAAGCCTAAGTAAAAAGAAAGTCGACATAATGAAAAGCCAAATAGAATTCCTAGGAATACAAATAGATAAAAATGGAATAAAAATGCAAACACATATAGTACAAAAAATAATTAACTCAAAAGAACAGCTAGATACGAAAAAAGAAATTACAATCATTTTTAGGACTAGTAAACCAAGTAAGAGAATATATACCAAAATTAGCGAGAGAATTTAAAGCCATTACAACAAAAATTAAAGAAAGATGTAGAATACCGGTTTGATAAGAAAGACCAAACACAAATACAAAAAATAAAATTATTATGTAAGAACCTACCTAAATTATATTTTCCGGATGAAAATAAAAAATTTACTTATATAGTAGAATCGACGCCGGTGAGTGAAAAAAAGTTATGGAGGAGTATTAAAATATAGGTATGGAGAAGAAAAACTAGAACATCATTGTAGATACTATTCAGGAACATATACTAATGCAGAAATAAAGTGGAAAATAAATAGGAAAGAATTATATTCGGTATATAAATGTTTATTATTATTTGAACCATATATTGTATATAATGAATTTATTATAAGAACAGATAATACACAAGTAAAATGGTGGCTAACAAGAAAAATACAAGATTCGGTGACGACAAAAGAAATAAGGAGATTAGTATTAAATATATTAAATTTTACATTTACAATTGAAGTAATAAAAACTGATAAGAATGTTATTGCAGATTACTTATCACGACAAAGCTACTCAGACTAAGACTGAGGAAGAAGATACAATTGAAAAGATACTCAAAGCCATTACTACACTTTCTACAAAAGTGGATAGTATGGACAACGAAATACAAAAGCTAAAGACTAATGAAGATAATTTGAAGTCTAAAGCTAGTCAGCAGCATGACTATAAAAATGCGGAGCTACGTCGATCGGAAGACGAAAAAAACCCGGAGCTAAAAAGAGACGAGGGGAAACTCCTTAAAACCCATAATGTTTGTTTAAATACAGCTGCAGGTACAAGCAAACAAGTTAATAATAAACAACATAAAAATGCAAACTTAAATCAGCTATTCAAAAAATTATTTTCCCAAAAGACACCTAGACACATGTCCATAGAACCACAAACATCTACATACGCAAATAGTTTGCAAAACCAAAATGAGAAAAAGACATATAACTACATCACACGAACCTATATAGAAAATATATACAAAATCCAAACATTTTTAAATCTTAACCCCAGATCTACTACAACCCAAGAACCAAGCCAAGATTATTTAACCCAAAAGTTACAAGGTTATAATAAACTAATTGCACAACCAAAAACTAATGTCAACCTAGTAAGGACATGTTATAACTATGGATTATTAAATACAGTATATACATATGACGGAGAGGAACTAAGTGGAATACCGGAACTACATAAAGCATTTATTACTTATAAGAGAGTTACTAAGGGAAATCTATTCTATGTAAAATTTTATACGGCAACAGCAGAGATATTATACGAGGAAATAAAACCTCCGATACAAGTTGTAAAGATAGGTTTGACAAAAGATATGATAATACCAGAAGATACCGGACAGCAGTCAGAGATACAAAAAATTGAGATACCCAATTTTTACGCTAATAAGAGAATAATCGGTATATCAACTATCATCCAGGAGTTAGCTAACAATTATTTAAACGGAAACGTTATATGGAGCTACTATGCAAGAGACCAGCTAATGATTTATTCCAATTCAAGGGAGCTAAGGAAATCAGATATGGATGAAGTCCAAAGATGGATTTTATCACTACTTAAGCGTAAGAACGACCTACGACACGAGCACTAAAAGAAGGATTTATTTCGGCAGAATTATTAACGAGATATTGCAAGTTAATTGGTCATAGATACCCGAATCATGTATGTTCAAAGTGCAACGGAGAAGATAATATAATTTCAGATGTCCAGCTGGAATAATTAACAAAAAAGAAGACAAAAAGGAGAAGATAAGAACGGAAGAAGATAAGAGTGGAAAAAGTCATGAAAATAAAATAATGTTAAATAGTTGGCAAAGTTGCCAAACAATTTGGCAAAGTTGTCAAATAGGTATGTAGATAAGATGTAAAAAGTCATAATAGTTTGGTGTGTGTGTCATAAATAATGACAAGTGTATGTAGTAGATAGTGTACATTATGAATATGTGCAAATAAGTCGTAAAGAGAATAGTTGTAGACAAAATAAAATATTCATGAATAGTAGTCATGAATAGTAGTAGACAGATATAATTAGGATAAGTATTTAGAATAGTAAGTTTGTATGTCTATATATAGACTTAGTAGTAAACATTGTAAGGGGCAAGGCATAAATAAAAATTCTCTCTTTCAAGAAAAAAAACTCTCCCAACTAAGATAAATATTTAAAATACATGGAAAAATCTGAAATTCAGTCAGATATTTCAGATAGCATGGCTAAGCAAGAGGCAAAGGTATATTGTTCAATAGATATGCAGAACTAATTTCATATATTCTGAATATCATATATATGATTGAATAAATTTATGTTAGTTATTATGTATTAGAATTATTTGAATCATGATTTCTAGTTTATTAGCACACTGGAAACAGGGAGAAAACTTCTATATTATGCCATCCTAATGTTGAAACCAGTAGGCGAGGAAAGCCGTTTAGGGGAGTAAACAAAGTTGAGGCGCTGATAAGAAGGAAGTATCCGCTAAAGTACGATGCTAGTAGTGACAGGAAAACATGATAAAGATAATCTAGTTCATAATGATCTAATATGAATTTAATCAATTATGAATATGATAGAAAGGAATAATTTGAAATAAAAAACCTGCATAATGAAGAACATGACTACATACGTACATGATGAAATGATAAAAAACTATGAAACTTTAATCTTATACATACTTAAAGGTATAGAGATAATTGAATTAAGAAAAATAATATGGGAAAAAATATTTAATGATTACGAATCAGAAGATATATTAAATCAAGAATGGTATGAAATAGATTTACAAGATCTATATTTAGATAATGAAAGAATAGAATGGTACGATTTAGAAATAAATTCAGAATAAGATGAATTACGAATATTTACAATATTTGATAGAAGCTATGGAAGAAATAAAATTGTTAGAACAATTAATGGCGAAAATTTATATATGTACCAAGAAACCCAAGATATATTATATCTAGAATATATCATAAATAATATTAATGAAAATATTGATTAAAACAACTATCGAAAGAATATTACAATAAATATTATTATATATTACCATGAATTTAGCACTACCAAAAAATAATATTAAAGAGATAACAAGATTGAGACACTTAGTAAAAAGACATTATAATAAAATCTTAAAAATAAGTTACTCACCTACCACACTACTATCTACCACACTACCACTTTCATGAATTCACCAACTACCAGTTCCGCACCGAAAAATCTATTATGGTATCAATTTTCTAGATCTTAGTAAGTTTCTCCCTATATTATGTATGTATTATTATGTACTGTTATTATAAATATTTTGTTTATATTACTATGATGTTCATATACTGTTTAAATCACTCTTAGTAAATGGTTATGTCCTTATCTTCTTAGTAACTCCGATGGATTAACATGTAAATACCTAGGGAAGTTGAAGTCCGCCATGGTTGGGAAACCGAAAGGACTGTGTATCCCAGGGCGTGGTTAACGAAGCAAGTGCTAAGAACATTGGTTAAGGAAAAGAGATGAACAGAGTGTAAAAAAAAATTTAAAAAAAAAGAGTAATTTTGGGAGAAATTACATAGATTTAGTAACTTATCACTATTAAACAAGATATATATATATATATATATATATATATATATATATATATTAAAAACATGAACTTTATATCTCGAAAATTAAATTACATTTATAGCCTTCTGAACTTTAAAAATATAATTACATAATTTATTCAAAAAGAAAACAAAATAAATCTACACTATATCAAAAATATGAACTCCCTAACTTGTTAAATTATGTTAATTGCCTTCTTTAACTTTAAAATCTAATTACCTTATTTATTACCTAAAAAAAGAAAACAAGTGATGGTTCTAGATCTTTATTTTATTTTTTTATTTTTTTATTTTTTTTCTCCCTTTTTAGATAATTTTTTAATTTAATAAAAGTGTTTTTTTTCTTTTCTTATCACACATGCATTATGTAATTCATTCTTTTGACATGTCAATAATATATTTGTATATCATGTGTGAGGTTTATCGATTTAAGGAGTTTTAGTAAAGATATGACACATGAGTTTAACTCAACTCTAAAAGCTAGCTTATGAGGAGATGATTTATCAAGTCCATATAAGCAGACCACCAATACATTCCCAACTAATATGAGACTTTTACGCACTCTAAAATCCTCTTTCATGCTCAGGACCCAACTAGAGCATGGATTGGAAGCCCAAACGATGAACTTAGACTCTGATATCATGTACTGATATGACATCTGAGACTAACTCAACCCAAAAAATTAACTCATGAGGGGAAGATTTCCCAAATCTATATAAGCATATTACCAGTCCATTCCCCAACAAATTGGGTGATCTGCTTATATGGATTTGGAAAATCCTTCCCTCTAAAGCTATCTTGTGAGGAAGAATTGTCCAAATCCATATAAGTAGACCATCATTTTATTTCCCAACCAGTGTGGGACAATTACCACTCTAACAATGCAACTTTAAGCTTCTATACATATATTTCTCCTCATCTCAAGTAGCAGCAAGAGCAGTCGTAGCAGTATTGGGGGTTGACATTTTCTTTTTTGCCACAATTATTAAATAATTGAAAAATTGGTAAGGCGTTAGAAGATGCAACTTTACGACATACCTATGAGGAAACTAGGGTAATTATTATGGTTGAAGTCAGGGATTTTAAGGTACTTGGAGTTAAGATCAATGTCCAAAGCACATATATCATGAAAAATATTTTCTTAATTAGATGATTGGTCAGACGAAATTGTTCACAAATGTCAATAGATATTATACTCATATAAACTTAATTGTCTTTTCACTTTTAAAAGGAGTCATTCAGTTCATTATATCATTATAATGTATCAAAAAATTTATGTATTCGTATAGAAATTCGACATAAAATAACTAAAGTGAAAGTTCTACGTCTAAATTAAAAGGTACTAATCTCCAGTTTATCTATTTGAACTGCTTCATCACTTTTTGGGGCACTTACGCCAAAGTGAACCTGAAACGTTGTTATTAACATCATGAAGTAGCATCTATATGTCTAGTATAAAATATAAAATATATTTAATAAAACATCTGCAGCCTTCTATTAATACAGATATCGAATAATTGTATCAGTCAAAGCTTAGTCACGTTGGAAAAAAATAATTAAGTACTTTTTTGCCTCTCCTAGAATTTAAATCATAGTAGTAATGATTCTCCTACCACTTCATTGACTACTAATCCACACTCTTGATTAAATTTTTTACAATAATAGATAGGAACATTTTGAAAAAGTATTTCGATTTAGTTTTATGAGATGCCTCCGTTTCATTGTATAAATAAATAATCAGAAGTAAATTTTTATATATACTTTATCCAGTAAAGTCCTCATCCATATGAAGAAAGTTTGAATAGAATATATTTATTTACATAAGTTTGATTTCACACTTATAAGTTACTATGGATTAATCAGGTTTTCAGATATGAGGAGATACATATATTTTCGTATGCACAAATATTTAAAAAAGAAATAAAAAAATTTCATTAATTCTATAAATAATCAAAATGTCTCAATTAATACTTGTATATAATAAAATTAATTTAAAGTTATTCAAGCTAGAGAGAAAGAGGGAGGGAGGATATATATGACAGGAAAAAAAAAAGATTCAACAACATTCCAAATTGTACCCATAGCAATATTGAATGAACAACAATAAGACATTTTATTTTTTTTCAATAAAACAGAATAACTTCAATTTATCGATAAAACAAACAACATGATAATAAGGATAGATAAACGATATGAAATATAAAATACTGTTGAAAATAAATATAAAATTACTATTGTCTCAACTATTAAATGCTTAATCATAATTAAATTTTGGGACGCCATCATTAATTCTTCTCTCCAACATTGTTATCATTTGGTTGATCATGTTCATGAAGTTGCTTCTCCCATTCAGCAACTTTAGCCTTCTTAAGAGCACATAGCTTAATCAAGCCTTTAAGTTCATGGATACTTTTGCCCTCAAAAACATCATTGAACAACAACTCCATTTTTTTCTCCTCACACTTTTATTCCAATTTTGGTAAGAAGAGTTTCATTTAAAACTAGATGATTCATCCTTTCAAATTCGGAAAGGCCACTCAACTTTTTCCCTAGCTTCTGTTTCGGATTTGAACTTGTTCAGGACTAAATATAATTAGTCCAAGTTGTACATCACATAGATTTGAAAACTTTTGTACTTTCTTGAACAAGCTTATTACTTTTTTATAAAGGAGGGATTTTCTTTCGCTTACACTCAGGTATGTGTTGTTCTTAAACTTCCTGTGAGCCATATTTTTCATACACTCAAGGAAAAAATAGAGAGCACTTTCTTTTTGGGAGAAGAAATTATGATTGAGCAAGTTAAAAAAGGACTATGAGTTTATTTATAGATGCCTAATAATAATGTTAATACCATAATTTTATTCACACCAAGGAATGTAAATACCACATAATTAAGTGATTTAACTATCTATTTGCTTATTTATATTATTATAAAATCATGAATATAAATGTTGGTTGACCAAAATTTCATTTAAATATTGAATAACGTTTATACCCATGAGCTCTAATCCTATTTCTTATTGAACATATTATAATATCCTTTAATTATTGAATGACTTTTATACCCTTATTGAGCTCTAATCCTATATCTTATTAAGCATACTTCTTTAATACAAAACTTAATATACATGACAAATATTATTTAATTACTATTAGAAACGTTAATATATGGTAGGAATAATATAATTATATT
Source organism: Solanum commersonii (assembly GCA_029007595.1). Classification (NCBI taxonomy): domain Eukaryota; kingdom Viridiplantae; phylum Streptophyta; class Magnoliopsida; order Solanales; family Solanaceae; genus Solanum; species Solanum commersonii. Next base: position 2,958,881 of record JAJTWQ010000033.1, read on the forward strand.
ACTACTAGGTACTTATTATAAGAGTTGGATATGATTATGAAAGTGTGAGCATTATTGACAATGTGTGGTATTTATACATATACAAGTATAAAAGAGAAAGGAGTTTGTTGAACATAAGAGACCTAAAGATAAGGGGAACTGAATACGTAAATAACTCAAACATACTAACACATCAGGACTGTACACTCAATATACTAACGTAAACTTACTCAATCTAGGTACCAAAAATTATTTTATTACTATTAGAAGCATTAATATATGGTAGGGATACTAGATTTATATCACTAGTAGGTACTTATTATAAGAGTTGGATATGATTATGAAAGCGTAAGTATTATTGATACAATGTGTGATATTTATACATGTAAAAGTATAGAAGAGAAAGGAGTTTGTAGAGCATAAGAGACCTAAAGATAAGAGGACCGACACGCATATAACTCAAACATACTAACGTATTAGGATTGTACACTCAATATACTAAGATACTATGATTTTGCATCCTTATCCTTATCATGCCTCCTCAACATTGGTTCAATTTACTTGAGACCAATGTTGCTAACAAAGTTGACAAAGGACCTTCTGAGAAGTGCTTTAGTTGACGCATTTACTAGAGCTCCAGTTGGAATGTGATGGAACTTAAATTTTTCTAGTTTCCTCTTGGTCACAGACAATATGAAAATCAATTGCGACATATTTCATTTAACTGTGAAAGACTGAATTACGACACGGGTAAGTGGCATCAATGTTATCGCAATAAATCTTAGGAGGACAAGTCAGCTTGACCTGAAGTTCTTGTAGTAGGTTGGTTAGCTAGTTTCGCTCAGCTACAACACTTGATAAAACTTGTATTTTGCTTCTGTGGATGATTTGGCAATAGTTCATTGCTTGTTGGAACTCTAACTGATTGGATTCTTTTCAAGAAAATTAACATAGGCTGAAGTGGAGTATCTAGTATCAGGAATACCACCTCAATCTACATATGAGTAGGCGAGTAACTGAGAAGAGTTACATATGAGCCATATTTTTCATACACTCAAGAAAAAAACAGAGAGCACTTTCTTTTTGGGAGAAGAAATTATGATTGAGCAAGTTAAAAAAGGACTATGAGTTTATTTATAGATGTCTAATAATAATGTTAATACCGTAATTTTATTCACACCAAGGAATGTAAATACCACATAATTAAGTGAATTATTTATTTTTGTGATTTTTGAAATCACAGTCTAAGGACCAGATTTGAATGACTTTTATACCCTTAATGAGATCTAATCCTATATCTTATAAAAAGCATACTTCTTTAATACAAAACTTACTCAATATACGGAACAAATATTATTTTATTACTATTAGAAACGTTAATATATGGTAGGAATACTATAATTATGTTACTACTAGGTACTTATTATAAGAGTTGGATATGATTATGAAAGCATAAGCATTATTGATATAATATGTGGTATGTATACATATACAAATATAGAAGAGAAAGGAGTTTGTTGAACACAGTGGCGGAGCCAGAAATTTGATCAAGAGTGTTCAATTTTTTTTAATAAGTGAGTTGAATGTTATTTATTTAACCTAGTGATTCTACCATGAACGATCTAAACATTTGTCAGTATCAAATATAAACAATCGAGTTTTTCTTCTTCTTTTTGATGCATTGACTTTATATGATAAAAATATATGATTATTGTTTTAAAAGTGAAATATTGATAGAACAAATGCATCTAGCTTTACGAAATATAAATCACACCAGTAGAAATTTTTTTCTTAAAAAAAATAAGAAGATAAAATGCATGTATTGATTTTAGCTTTGGGTTTAAAGTTGTTAACATATATAAACACAATTTTTTTAATGTAAAATGTTGCCTTTTTTGTTTTCACCATTCGAAAGTACATTATATCCTAGATAAAAATTAGAAATACATGATTTTTAATATTCAAAATTAAAATAATTGATTCATATATGTTACTCTATATTATTAAAATTTTAATTTTAATATTAATAATTAAGAAACTTGAGGAACATGATAATAGTGTGTGAGGTTGTGTTCTATATCAAAATAAAATTAAAACGATTGTGTGCTCTGTGTGATTCGAACCTGCGCAACAAAGGGTGGAAATGAACAAGCTTTACCACTGTGCCATGGAAGAGTTTATGTTAAGGTTGTTCAACATTAATTATTTATCCCTTAAATACAAAATTTTACCTCTCTATATCGTTTAATTTTCCGGCGAAGGGTGGTCAACTGACCACCCTTCGATAGATGTAGCTCCGGCCCTGGTTGAACATAAGAGACCTAAAGATAAGAGGAACTAAATATGTATATAACTCAAACATACTAACACTTTAGGACTGTACACTCAATATACTAACGTAAACTTACTCAATCTAGGTAACAAATATTATTTTATTAATATTAGAAGCGATATATGGTAGGGATACTAGATTTATATTACTAATAGGTACTTATTATAAGAGTTGGATATGATTATGAAAGCGTAAGTATTATTGATACAATGTGTGATAGTTATACATGTACAAGTATAGAAGAGAAGGGAGTTTGTATAGCATAAGAGACCTAAAGATAGGAGGAACGACTAACTACGCATATAACTCAAACATACTAACGTATCAGGATTGTACACTCAATATACTAAGATACTATGATTTTGCATCCTTATTCTTATCATGCCCCCTCAACATTTGTTCAATTTGCTTGAGACCAATGTTGCTAACAAACTTGATAAAGGACCTTCTGAGAAGTGCTTTAGTTGACGCATCTACTAGAGCTCCAGTTGGAATGTGATGAACTTAAATTTTTCTAGTTTCCTCTTGGTCACAGACAATATGAAAATCAATTGCGACATGTTTCATTCGATTGTGAAAGACTGAATTACGACACGGGTAAGTGACATTAATGTTATCGCAATAAATCTTACGAGGACAAGTCAGCTCGACCTGAAGTTCTTGTAATAGGTTGGTTAGCTAGTTTAGCTCAGCTACAACACTTGATACAAACTTGTATTTTGCTTCTGTGGAAGATTTGGCAATAGTGGATTGCTCGTTGGAACTCTAATTAATTGGATTCTTTTCAAGAAAATAAGCATAGGCTAAAGTGGAGTATCTAGTATCGAGAATACCACCTCAATCTACATATGAGTAAGCGAGTAACTAAGAAGAGTTACCATGTTTGAAGTGAAGGCCATATGTTATGAGAAATTCCTTGATTTTAGTATACCATACTCGTGGTGTATGGCAAATTCCATTGATAGATTTGTGTAGATTACACACATGAATTGAAAATCGAAAATCTACAAAATCAGGTGGTTGTTGCATAAAACAACATCATGAAGAGTATCTTCTAAAAAGGCATTGTTTATGTTGAGTTGACGTAATGGCCATTTAAGAGACACAGTTAGGGACGAGATAAGGTTAGTAGTTGTCGTTTTAATAACTAGACTAAAGGTGGAATGAAAGTCAATTTCAAGACGTTGATGAAATTCTTTTTCCACTAATCTAGCTTTATAATGCTCTATGGATCCATCAGGTTTATGTTTGACACGGAACACTCATTTATACCCGACTACATTTGAAGAGGGACTAGATGGAACCAATGTCCAAGTTTTATTTTTAAGTAACGCTATGTGTTCTTCTATCATTACTACCTTCCATTCAAGTTATTTGGATGCTTGACTAAAGGTATTTGGGGTAAGCAGAAGGTGTATTACGGTTGAGGTTTCAAGGTAATCAAAACCCACTTTGGGTTTGAAAATATTATTTTGAGACCTGGAGACCATTCGATTTGATGGTGATTCACGAGTTGGCTGTGGAGATGCATATGGACTTCTAGGCACAATCTGAGCTCGAAAACAAGCCAAAATATATCATACAATATGCAACAAAAACCCCATTAAAGAGATGGGAGAGGTCCTTCGAGACAAGAATTTACCTACAATACTAGCTCACAACGCTAACTCGAAGGTCCCAACACGAAGCTCTAACAGTTCCCAGCAAATAGAGACAAAAATCAGCTCAATCAAAGCCCGCAAGACTAAGAAATCAACTTTACTCAATAGACATATGATTAAATTTTTGGGACTGGTCTTATTTAAAAGACCAGTTAAATAACTTTCGTGAACAAGGGCTCATGCTCGTGAACACAACGGTCAACATGGTCAGGTCAACCCCGACTCTTCTTCGTGAACACGAGAACCTATCTGCCAAAGTGAAGGATCGAAACCCCACCACTCCATGAATGCAGAATTGAGCCTACGAATGCGAAAAACAAAAGCATGTGGTGCACCAGCAAAGGTTGTACCAGCCAAGTTGGACTTGACAAAATGCCTCGACGGAGCTTGAGATTCTTTTGAAACCTCGTGCATGCAAACAACTATGCTACCCCACCAAGTCCGACATTCGAGACAACGGAGATGTGGAAACTTCCAACGGAGTTCGTCTCGACAAAAAGTGTCCCATACCCAAATTTCATAATTTTAAGCCAAAATTCACGAGGGAGCTCTGAATGAGCCCGAAAGCCTCGGGTCCGCACCAAAAGTCCTTATACACTAAACTCGACATTTCCAAGCTAACAGAACCGTCAAAATTGCATTCTGATGACAACTACCTAAAGTATTGACCGAAGTCAACCGTTCAAGTTTCAAAAGCTCCAAAAGACAAAAATTGCATAAAAACCAAACCAATGACCAGGTGACTGAATTGTCAGTCCAAAAAAGTCATAAATAACTTGGGATCGCTATAGGAAAGTTTTAAACGCCAAAAATAACGCAATAAAGAGGAAATGACCGGGAGGGTCATTACAACATGCAAGTAACAGTTAGATTCATGTATCTAAGATACCAGATACATCGGTAGGGAGGCGACCAAGAGAGTTAGATAAATGTGAAGAATCTACATGATTACAGTGTATCTCGAACAAATTACACCTAATTTTAACCCAATGTATCTGTGATACATGGATCTGCACATACATGTATCTGACGTCCAAATTCTGATAAGATTCATAATATTGGAAACTAATCCATAGATCGCTAGACATATTTTTGAAGGGGCACAAAAAGTAATTTTCTCCTGATTTTAAACTAGTGAGATTTTTATTTATAGGATTGCCTTTGTTTGGACCATAGTATATGATTCGTGAGGAAGAAACTCAAGTCACTAGCTAATCCATAGATAAACAGTGAGTAGCTAGACATAGATTTCAAGATTCTTTTCCTAGTTGGGATTTACCTTATTTCTTTATTTATTTATAGGTTATTAATATTTTCCTTATTCTATTTATGGTCTCCTAAGTACCATAGCTAGAAGTACTAAATTTGTTTTTAGTTAGGTTACTTTCATTTCAGTCCTTGTAACTTTTAGGGTCTTAATTTGGAGGGGTCCTTTTTATTCATTAAAGACAATTTAAATTGATATTAATAATATTTGAGAGAGTTCTTTGAACCTTTGTGACTTGTTCTTTGAGAATTTATCTTTAAACCTTTACTAGTTTCATAGTTTAAGGTATAAAGTAATTTCTTCTTGTGATATCTTTGGTTTCTTTTTGTATTCTTTAGAAAAATATTGTCTTTAGTTACTCATAAATCAAGATCCAAATCTATCGTTTTGATTCGTTTTCTCAAGTAAAGGCGTTAGATTTATTCCATTAAAAAATAATGGCATGAATAAAATGGGATAGCCGAAAATACTAATAATTTTTCATCTTAATGCTATACCATCAACCTTCGCCTTCTTTTCCATCACTTGTTTGTGCAATGCTAATGTTGTAATGAATTTCCAATTTTATTTCCTTGTTGTGGTGAATGAGACAATAAAATTGAAGTTTCTTGCTTTTTTCTTCTTTTGTTTTCGTGTTTCTTTGTTTAAACGTTAACCGAGCCAAACGGATTAGTGGTGGCAAATTTGAAAAACAGAAAATGGATAATAATTCAACCCGCTCATATTTGATATGGGTAAAAATGAATGGCATAAATGGAGAAAATATTTTAATCTTTTTTTTAGATAAAAAATGTTGAAAATATTTCATTTAGTTTTATTGTATCATAATCAAAAAAAAAATCTTATAACTTTTCAATATAAAATAAATTTATGTAATAACAAGGTGAAAATATTTTTAATTTCAAAGTAAATGAATATTAGCATTTTAGGACTAAAGCAAGCTTAATGCACTTTAAGCAATGTCAATACTAATACATGATTTGCTTATTTTACACTATCATTTATCATCCAATATAAAATTAAATAAATAAAACATATATATAATTATAATTAACAAAAGAAATGTACATTTAAAATATATATTTTTGGAACCTTTTCAATTTTAGAGAAAAATAATTAATTCTAATAGAAGAACATAAAAAGGAAGAGAAGTTACAAATTTTTTTTTAGTGATACCATGAATTTTGAGTGAATAAAAGTTAAAAGTTTAACCCATTTGGCTAATCCATACTTGACACATACTTTACCCATATTTTTATTGGTTGAATATGGGTATAACCGTATAAAAAATCACTCACCCAACCCATTAAAATATGGACGGGTTGGGCGGGTCACCAAAATATATTTGAGAGTCGGGCTTCAACACTCTTTGGAAAACATATGTCTGAGTGCAATTAAAAAAAAAAAGAGTAATTTCTCTAATATTGAAGCCACAAACTTTCGTCCTACTTAATTCATTTTTTATGTTCACATATCTTTCCGGCTATGAAATGAAAAATGAGAAATTTTTCTCTTCTTACATAAATAAGAATTTTCACCCTTTCTTAAAGGAAAAATTACATCGATAGTTCATAACATTTGTTTACCACTTTTCTAGCTCAACTTTATAAATTATCCAAAAAATTGACAAAATGACCATATTTGATGAATTGATTTTAATTCTTTTTTTTTTTTCTTTGAAAAGGTGAGAACTTCTTGATTTTATTTTTGGGCAAATTAAAGAAATCACATATTTTTATATTTTTTAATGTGTGTGTGTGTTTTTGTTTATACACTATTTAAAAAAATATTTATACATTTATGCAAGAGAGAGCTCTGCTACGCTTTTGGGCCATTTTTTTCAATGGAAAAATTACATTTATATATCTCTTTAAAATAGATAATTACATATACACTACATTTGTATAGTATTGATACATGAAAAAATTATAACTATTTAAAAAGGGAATTTTTAAAATACACTATTTATGCATCATATATACATATTTATACAAAGATACATATTTATACAATATCAATGCATTACAAATACACTACATAACTACTTATAAAATATTGATAATTACCTCATGAAAAAATTATAAAAAAAGGGAATTTTTAAAATAAAAAAAAACGCAGCAAAAAAACCAAACAAAACAATTTATTGTTTTTAAAAAAAAGTAATGCTGAAAAATAAAAAGATAATGACATCCGTTAAAAATCGGCCACGTCATTATTTTTTTTATAATAAAAAATCAAAATTTTGAAAAATAATGACATGGCCGAATTATAATTGGCCACGTGTAAAAATGGTTTTGCCAAACCACCGTTAAAAATAATGGCATGAATGAGCCTTTTCGTAATGGCATAGATGAGCCAAACTTTTACATGGCATATTTGAGACTTTTCCCAAGAGAAAATTGACTACTTTTTATTGGTGAACTTCTTGATTTTATTTTTGGGCAAATTAAAGAAATCACATATTTTTAAGGCAAAATTACAATATATCTCTTAAAAGTTTATAATTACAGAAATCCCTCAAACAGATACAATAATATAAGCGCTGATACATTAATCTGATGCGCGAGATACATTAATCGTTAAGATACATTACATTTTATACATGATACACTAATCTGATGTACATTTTATACATGATACACTAATCTGATGTGCGAGATACACTAATTTGATGCGCAAGATACACTAATCTGATGCGCGAAAATGAGGGATTTTGGAGATTTGTAAAAGGTGGAATTTCTGTAATTTTTCCTTTATTTTTTTTTGTATATAAATGAAATTTTCCCAATTAAATTCATGGACCCTATTCAATGTAGTGGGAACTTTCCTTCACATTTTGTTATACCAAAAATGTTTTTTAAAATTCTTTGACTTTCGAATTTGAAATATTCTACTTTCATAGTCTCACAGTGTTCTATAAGTAATCGATATTTCATGATCAAGGGTGAAATACTACGTAGTAACGATCCTTATATTTGTATAAACAATCAAAATATGATTAGGAAAAGAAATTGTATATGATTGGACTTCTTCATTATGAATTATCTTAACAAAAGCATTCTATTTTGCCTTCATGTGATATTGGTGTATATATCACAAATTAAAGTAAAATATCGTTGAAAATAAAATGACAAAAATAAATCGATAAATATATTCAGGTTGAGGCGCGTATATCTCGCTCTCTTAAAAGAGATTCTAGTCATGCGGTGTAATTTACACTGATTCAACAATATATCTCTTGACTTGTCCCCTTTAGGATATAACAACTCAACAATGTCATACGACTCAAATAACTCCGAATTAGGTGAAAAGCGCAAAGCTCCACCAGAATACCTTCCTTCAACATATAAATTAACTTTATTTTGTATGATAAAATAGTTGAAGACTTAAAATATTTTTCTTTGTCTCAACTTTCTCTTTCACTGCTAACCTCGCAACACAAAAATAAAACTACGCATAATGGGAATAATGAGGTATAATATGTCACTACTCATCACCTAACTGTAAGGCGGCAAATGTGTCGATCAAAGGCGGATCCATGTGTCTTTGTGGGGTGCACGTGCATATTATATTATATATATATATATATATATATATATTTATTATAAAAGGGAGTTTAGCCCAAGTATAATATATAATATTTAAGATTGGTACTTTTCCCAATCTTCAATATTATATATTATACTTGTGAGACTTTTAAAAGCTTTTATAATATAGTGGAATATATATATATATATATATATATATGTCACAAATGGAAAAGTCTCAATCAAGGAAATGGAAAAGTCCCAATATATCATTTACAAATGACTTAAAAAGCATTAAAAATTACAATACTTACCAATTTAAAATATTTAAAAGCTATATATATATATATATATGTCACAAATGGAAAACTCCCAATCAAGGAAATGAAAAAGTCCCAATATATCATTTACAAATGACTTAAAAAGCATTAAAAATTACAATAATTACTAATTTAAAATATTTAAAAGTTATATAATAAAATAGGTTGGCTCTCAGAATTCTATCAGGCTCACATATATTGGGACAGAAAAAATAACACATATCATTTTAAAATTACCAAAAAAGTATTATAACTAATAATAATTAACAACTTAAAATATTGGAAAGACATTTTAAAAGGGTTAATTTTGTAATTTTATCCATATCACATAAATTGGGACAAAGTGACCAGTAATGTATGTTATTTCAAAGTTACATAAAAATATTATAAATCACAATAATTAATAACTTAAAACATTTAAAAAAATATATGAAGATTTGGATGACTCTCCAAATTTCATTTGTGTCACATAAATTCAGACAACAAAAATAACATATATTGGGTCCATTTTAATTTTTTTTCTTCTTTTTTATATTTAAAAATTGCGTAAAAATACTATAAATCATGATAATTGACAACATAAAATATGATTTGAAAAAAATACAAAAAATTCCACTGATTCTTGAAGTGAATCTATCGTAAAAATATTATAAATCATGATAATTGACAACATAAAATATTTACAAAATGTTGTATGCAGGTAGTCTTATTATGCCTTAAATACCGTCAAAGAAAGTACAGGTTTGTGATAAAAAAAACTTATTCTTTTATCCACACAAACAATCGCTTCAAAAACTCTGTTATTAGCTCCAAAACATGCCATTTATATTATTGGGCCCGTGCATAGCACGGGCAACATTATCTAGTATATATATAAAAGGCACAAAAAGACACTAAACCTATTTAGGTGCACTGCTTTAAATGCTACACCTCGTAGGGGACGGGGTTCAAATCTCATTAACTACTTTTCTTATTTATTTTTTCCTTGTTTTATCTGGGATGGTTAGAAATATTGAATAAATAAATAAGGGGTGGCTAGTTTCAAATTTGTGACTTCGTTGTGCAAAGTGAAGTTCAAAATCATCCGTCCACATCGTTGTGCAAAGTGAAGTTCAAAATCATTCGTCCACACAATAAATTTTATCTAATAGAGTCATTTAATTTATATTTATACATTAATACATTAGTTTTATATTTTTATATTTAAATAAATTGGCATTCAGTGACATACTTTAACTAACATGCATTAGTCGATATTGATGGTACACCCATATCTTCAAATCCTAAGTTCGCCTATAAAGGTGGTGTAGCAAATGAAATGCAACAATGAAACACCTCATATATAATACTAAATGCTCATATATCCCAACATGTAAGGGTTATCATAACTTGTATCTATACACTGTTAAATGATTTCACATCCTAATGAATGTCTCTTTGAGAAGGGGCTATATTAATTTTTATTACTTGTCCTGGGGTAATAGAGTCATTATTGGTGGTTGGTGTTGATAAAATATATCTATCTTAAAAAATATATGAATAATTTTTGAAATTCTTTACATCTGTTTTTAAAGTTGGTTAAAAAATTAATTATATATTATTGCCCCATATTAAATTTAGCCTTAATGATATTCTATATTTTTCAAATGTGGCCCACGATTATTTGGTTTAATATGGTAGTGAGTTAATTGCCTTTATGGCATCAAATATCAATCAAATATTTGATTAACAGTGAGTAGCTAGACATATTTTTGATAGGGGTACAGTCATCAAGTACTTCAATTTGGAATCTCTATTCTGATTTTCCATAAGTTTTCTTTAGGAGCACAAATGAATACAAAAGGACATAACATCTTGCAAAAAAAACAAAAAAGGAAACTACCTTTCCTTGTGCGTGTGTCTTCTTGGAAAGTCTACTCTATTATTCTCCTTGAAGTACCATTTATTCATTGCCTTTGTTTGATTTAATTTGAGCATAATACTATTTATGATTCGTGAGGATGGTTAAGGTGGTAATTACTCGAGGACTCGGGGTGATTTCAGACAAGTTGAAACTTCATTTCCTTTGTTTGATTGTATCATAGTCAAAAAAAAATCTTATAACTTTTTAATATAAAATAAATTTATGTAATAACAAGGTGAAAATATTTTTAATTTCAAAGTAAATAAATATTTGCATTTTAACCCAATGTATCTATGATACATGGATCTGCACATACATGCATCTGACGTCTAAATTCTGATAAGATTCATAATATTGGAAACTCGCGTGAAGAAAAGTAATTTTCTCCTAAACTAGTGAGATTGTATATTTATAGGAGGACCAAGTATAGCGAATTCACTAGCTAATCCATAGATAAACAGTGAGTAGCTAGACATATTTTTGATAGGGGCACAATCATCAAGTACTTCAATTTGGAATCTCTATTCTGATTTTCCATAAGTTTTCTTTAGAAGCACAAATGAATACAAAAGGACATAACATCTTGCAAAAAAAACAAAAAAGGAAACTACCTTTCCTTATGCGTGTGTCTTCTTGGAAAGTCTACTCTATTGTTCTCCTTGAAGTACCATTTATTCATTGCCTTTGTTTGATTTAATTTGAGCATAGTACTATTTATGATTCGTGAGGATGGTTAAGGTGGTAATTACTCAAGGACTCGGAGTGATTTCAAACAAGTTGAAACTTCAAAAACATAAGTTACAAAGAATCGAATACTTAGTGCATCGTCTCAATTGTGGAGAATAGGAATGATCTCACAATTGGCGCGCTATTGGTCCACAATCATTCCCTTGAGAAAAACTCAAGGTAGTGGTGATCATAGATGCGTTGATCATTATATATATGGGGGTTTGAGACGTTTGTTTCTCAGCAAGACACATAGCTCGGGATACTCGATAGATCATGGCTCTACAAAGATGCATCAAAGACATTCGATCGTTGAATTAGAAGGGATGAAGAAAGAGGGAGGTTAAACATATATCTATTTGTTTGAACTGTCAACATGTTAAAGTATGAGCATCAGAGACCTAAGACATGTTGGTTTGGCACAAGCATTTATCTATTCCAAGTGAAAATAGGAATGGCTTACTATAGATGGCTTTACTCTCATAAAAGAAATGAATAAAGGATAAAAAAACAAACATTTTTATTGAACATATACACTTCACTCATTGTTGTCGAAATACTAATATAGGATGCAAACATCGACACACTTCAATTATTAGGAGGTATGATCTCTTATTTATTTCATGATTATATCAATCATATGTAATTACTCTTCGATAGATATAACAGGATCAAGTTTAATAGGACAACGAATACTAGGCGATTCAATAATATTAATTAAATCATCAGCTTGACCTTCCAAATAAGCCTTGAAAAAAGCCACAAAAAGTCCTCCTATAGTCCTTCTTAGATCTTCCTTTGATTCCTTTTTCCCTTTTTTCTTCATAATTCCCATCAAAGTCGTCATTTTGTTTCCATCATCCAACATATCAGCATGGCCATAATTCTTAGCCAAAAAATAGTAACAAGGCGGTTTACTCTCGTTGAAAAACTCAGCATGATTAACCCCATTTGGTGCATCGGGTGGACACACACCATATGCTCGTTTATTTGACAAGCCGGTACCAATTACAGCAACGGGGACTGAATGATTGAAACTGTAAGGAATAAATTGGAGAATGTTGGAAGAGCACAAACAAGAGGACCCTTTAGCAACGGGATCAATTCCGAGAAGTGCTGAAATTTTGAGAGGGGGTTGTTTTTGCTTTCGGGTTGTCTTTCCTGACAGAGTTGGATCCAGAATTTGATGTTTATGAGTCACTACAATAATCTCCAAAATTTTTATAAATTTAACAAAAGCTAATAGGTTTGTGGGGACACGTACCTGAAGTGATGGATTCGCCCTTGCTACCTGATCCATAGGCTAAAGCTAAGGCGAATGCTGTTTTACCTCCTCTGCTGTGGCCTGAGACTGCGACTTTGTGGAGGTCCGGAAGAACTTTCTCCGGCAGGACTGAGTTCAGCTTCTTAGCTGATAACCACTCTGCTATTTTTCTTGCTTTTCTTACTTCGCATCGAGATGTCATTAGAGAGAACTGCAACAAATTGAGAATAAATTCGACATCAATCCAGTCGAAGTTCAAATTTTAATTTGGCCTTAATATCATATCATCTTTAAATTGTGTTCAGAAATTGGGGATATGCAGGTTTGATCATATTTATTGAACTAAAGTTCGATCAATTTTACTTCAATCAGTATAGTGATGAAATCAAATTAATATGAAATGTACGTACGTATATAGAGTTTGTTGTTGTACCGGTTAGGAGCAACGGCGATATATTGATGGGAAGAAATATGTAGGAGGAGGGACTTGTAGCAGTCGGGTTGGAGACCGAATCCATGGAAAAATAGTAAAATGGGATAGGAACCTTCTGTAGTCGGCGAAAATACTAATAATGGGCATGGCAAGGAAGAGCTCTTGACGTTGATTATCTTAACAACTTCATCTCCTACTTCGAAATCTAATGCTATACCATCATCGCGTACCTTCGCCTTCTTTTCCATCACTTGTTTGTGCAATGCTAATGTTGTAGATGTTTTTAACAAAAGAATTATGAATTTCCAATTTTATTTCCTTGTTGTGGTGAATGAGACAATAAAATTGAAGTTTCTTGCTTTTTTCTTCTTTTGTTTTCGTGTTTCTTTGTTTAAACGTTAGCTGAGCTCTCACTAGCAAGGGTGGTGGTGGAGTGGGAAGTAATCCTTTATTCTTAACCAAGAGGTTTTGTGTTTGAGTATCCTTGGGTACGGAGTTGTCTTTTTTATGGAGCGCTCTTTACCCCCTAATGTGGGACTTCCCAATGTGTATCCGGATTAGTGGTGGCAAATGGGCGGGTTGGATCAAATTTGGGTGGGTTGAAAATGGGTCAACAGAAAATGGATAATAATTCAACCCGCTCATATTTGATATGGGTAAAAATAGATTGGGTAACAAATGGGTTGGGTAAAATACTAGTTTACCCATATTTTCATGAGTAAGTAGTACTCTACTTAAGAATTCAACATGGAGAAAATATTTTAGTCTTTTTTTTAGATAAAAAATGTTGAAAATATTTCATTTAGTTTTATTGTATTATAGTCGAAAAAATCTTATAACTTTTCAATATAAAATAAATTTATGTAATAACAAGGTGAAAATATTTTTAATTTCAAAGTAAATGAATATTTGCATTTTAGGACTAAAGCATTTATTCATTGCCTTTGTTTGATTGTATCATAGTCAAAAAAATTTTTATAACTTTTCAATATAAAATAAATTTATGTAATAATAAGGTGAAAATATTTTTAATTTCAAAGTAAATGAATATTTGCATTTTAGGACTAAAGCATGCTTAATGCACTTTAAGCAATGTCAATACTAATACATGATTTGCTTATTTTACACTATCATTTATCATCCAATATAAAATTAAATAAATAAAACATATATATAATTATAATTAACAAAAGAAATGTACATTTAAAATATATATTTTTGGAGTGCCAAAGACTTTACCTTTTCAATTTTAGAGAAAAATAATTAATTCTAATAGAAGAACATAAAAAGGAAGAGAAGTTACAATTTTTTTTTAGTGATACCATGAATTTTGAGTGAATAAAAGTTAAAAGTTTAACCCATTTGGCTAATCCATACTTTACACATACTTTACCCATATTTTACCCATATTTTTATTGGTTGAATATGGGTATCAACCCATATTTTAACCGTATAAAAAATCACTCACCCAACCCATTAAAATATGGACGGGTTGGGCGGGTCACCAAAATATGGGCTTATTTTGCCAGCACTAATCCGGATTTAGTCGAGCTTCAATGTGGGTCGCGTTGTTATGGAGCGCTCTTTATCCGGATTTAGTCGGGCTTCAATGTGGGTCGCCTTTGTTATGGAGCACTCTTTACCCTCCATGTGGGACTTTCTAGTGTGTATCCAAATTTAGTCGGGCTTCAACACTATTTGGAAAACATATGTCTGAGTGCAATTAAAAAAAAAAGAGTAATTTCTCTAATATTGAAGCCACAAACTTGAGAAGCTTGGGACCGTCCTACTTAATTCATTTTTTATGTTCACATATCTTTCCGGCTATGAAATGAAAAATGAGAAATTTTTCTCTTCTTACATAAATAAGAATTTTCACCCTTTCTTAAAGGGAAAATTACATCGATAGTTCATAACATTTGTTTACCACTTTTCTAGCTCAACTTTATAAATTATCCAAAATGGCCCAATTCAGACAAAATGACCATATTTGATGAATTGATGTAATTAATCCTTTTTTTTTTCTTTGAAAAGATTGAGATGGGCTCAGGTTTTAGGCTTAGTATACCCCAAAAAGAAATCATTTTTTTAATTATTTCTCTTCTTTTGTGGAAAAATAAATATTTTATGTCGTTTTAATTTTTTCTTTACTTCTTTATATATTAAGATGAGAATGCATGATAGATAAATATCACTATGCATGACCATTTTTTATTTTTAAAATTTTTTTATTTCTATGTTTTTTTGTGGTATTAAAAAAAATTGTTGTTTACATTTTTTTGTGGAAAAATGAACATTTACATTGTTTTTATTTATTTATTTACTCTTTTATTTATTAAGGTGGAAATGTATGATAAGCAAATAAATATTGATATTGACACATTACATAATTGTTTATATAATACTGATACATGATTATATATCATTTATACAATGCCAATACATAACATACCTATTTATACAATATCGATATATCACATATACTCTACATAACTATTTATACATCATATATATATATATATATATATATATGTTTATACACTATTTATGCATCATATATACATATTTATACATTTATGCAAGAGAGATACATATTTATACAATATCAATGCATTACATATACACTACATAACTACTTATAAAATATTGATAATTACATATACACTACATAATTATTTGTACATCATATATACTTGATTTTACACCAATTATACAGTATTGATACATAAAAAAAATTGAAAAAAAAGGGAATTTTTTAAAAAAATAAAAAAAACGCAGCAAAAAAACCAAACAAAACAAGTTTTTTTTTTTTTAAAAAAAAAAAAGTAATGCTGAAAAATAAAAAGATAAGCAACAATGGACTAATGACCTTGGACCGAGCTCTGTTGAGCCCATGACGCTTTTGGGCTATTTTGTTTGTAAAGAGAAATTTGACTACTTTTTTTTTGGTGAACTTCTTAATTTTATTTTTTGGCAAATTACAGAAATCACATACTTTTAAGGCAAAATTACAATATATCCCTTAAAAGTTTATAATTATAGAAATTCCTCAAACAGATATAATAATATAAGCGTTGATACATTAATCTGATGCGCGAGATACATTAATCGTTAAGATACATTACATTTTATACATGATACACTAATCTGATGTACATTTTATACATGATACACTAATCTGATGTGCGAGATACACTAATCTAATGCGTGAAAATGAGGGATTTTGGAGATTTGTAAAACTTATAGGGGATAATGGTAATAAGTAAACTAAAAGGTAGGATTTTTGTAATTTTTCCTTTTTTTTTTTTTGTATATAAATGAAATTTTCCCAATTAAATTCATGGACCCTATTCAATGTAGTGGGAACTTTCCTTCACATTTTGTTATACCAAAAATGTTTTTTAAAATTCTTTGACTTTCGAATTTGAAATATTCTACTTTCATAGTCCCACAGTGTTCTATAAGTAATTGATATTTCATGATCAAGGGTGAAATACTACGTAGTAACGGTCCTTGTATTTGTATAAACAATCAAAATATGATTAGGAAAAGAAATTGTATTTGATTGGACTTCTTCGTTGTGAATTATCTTAACAAAAGCATTCTCTTTTACCTTCATGTGATATTGGTGTATATACCAAAAATTAAAGTAAAATATCGTTGAAAATAAAATGACAAAAATAAATCGATAAATATATTCAGGTTGAGGCGCGTATATCTCGCTCTCTTAAAAGAGATTCTAGTCATGCGGTGTAATTTACACTGATTCAACAATATATCTCTTGACTTGTCCCCTTTAGGATATAACAACTCAACAATGTCATACGACTCAAATAACTCCGAATTAGGTGAAAAGCGCAAAGCTCCACCAGAATACCTTCCTTCAACATATAAATTAACTTTATTTTGTATGATAAAATAGTTGAAGACTTAAAATATTTTTCTTTGTCTCAACTTTCTCTTTCACTGCTAACCTCGCAACACAAAATAAAACTACGCATCATGGGAATAATGAGGTATAATATGTCACTACTCATCACCTAACTGTAAGGCGGCAAATGTGTCGATCAAAGGCGGATCCATGTGTCTTTGTGGGGTGCACGTGCATATATATATATATATATATATATATATTATAAAAGGGAGTTTAGCCCAAGTATAATATATAATATTTAAGATTGGGACTTTTTCCAATCTTCAATATTATATATTATACTTGTGAGACTTTTAAAAGCTTTTATAATATAGTGGAATATATATATGTCACAAATGGAAAAGTCTCAATCAAGGAAATGGAAAAGTCCCAATATATCATTTACAAATGACTTAAAAAGCATTAAAAATTACAATACTTACCAATTTAAAATATTTAAAAGCTATATATATATATATATATGTCACAAATGGAAAACTCCCAATCAAGGAAATGAAAAAGTCCCAATATATCATTTACAAATGACTTAAAAAGCATTAAAAATTACAATAATTACTAATTTAAAATATGGCTCACATATATTGGGACAGAAAAAATAACACATATCATTTTAAAATTACCAAAAAAGTATTATAACTAATAATAATTAACAACTTAAAATATTGGAAAGACATTTTAAAAGGGTTAATTTTATAATTTTATCCATATCACATAAATTGGGACAAAGTGACCAGTAATGTACGTTATTTCAAAGTTACATAAAAATATTATAAATCACAATAATTAATAACTTAAAACATTTTTTAAAAAAAATATGAAAATTTGGATGACTCTCCAAATTTCATTTGTGTCACATAAATTCAGACAACAAAAATAACATATATTGGGTCCATTTTAATTTTTTTTTCTTTTTTTTTTAAAAATTGCGTAAAAATACTATAAATCATGATAATTGACAACATAAAATATGTTTTGAAAAAAATACAAAAAATTCCACTGATTCTTGAAGTGAATCTATCGTAAAATACTATAAATCATGATAATTGACAATACAAAATATTTACAAAATGTTGTATGCGAGTAGTCTTATTATGCCTTAAATACCGTCAAAGAAAGTACAGGTTTGTGATAAAAAAACTTATTCCTTTATCCACGCAAACAATCGCTTCAAAACTCGGTTATTAGCCCCAAAACATGCCATTTATATTATTGGGCCCGTGCATAGCACAGGCAACATTATCTAGTATATATATAAAAGGCACAAAAAGACACTAAACCTATTTAGGTGCACTGCTTTAAATGCTACACCTCGTAGGGGACGGGGTTCAAATCTCATTAACTACTTTTCTTATTTATTTTTTCCTTGTTTTATCTGGGATGGTTAGAAATATTGAATAAATAAATAAGGGGTGGCTAGTTTCAAATTTGTGACTTCGTTGTGCAAAGTGAAGTTCAAAATCATCCGTCCACATCGTTGTGCAAAGTGAAGTTCAAAATCATTCGTCCACACAATAAACTTTATCTAATAGAGTCATTTAATTTATATTTATACATTAATACATTAGTTTTATATTTTTATATTTAAATAAATTGGCATTCAGTGACATACTTTAACTAACATGCATTAGTCGATATTGATGGTACACCCATATCTTCAAATCCTAAGTTCACCTATAAAGGTGGTGTAGCAAATGAAATGCAACAATGAAACACCTCATATATAATATAATACTAAATGCTCATATATCCCAACATGTAAAGGTTATCTGTTAAATGATTTCACGTCCTAATGGATGTCTCTTTGAGAAGGGGCTATATTAATTTTTATTACTTGTCCCAGGGTAATAGAGTCATTATTGGTGGTTGGTGTTGATAAAATATATCTATCTTAAAAAATATATGAATAATTTTTGAAATTCTTTACATCTGTTTTTAAAGTTGGTTAAAAAATTAATTATATATTATTGCCCCATATTAAATTTAGCCTTAATGATATTCTATATTTTTCAAATGTGGCCCACGATTATTTGGTTTAATATGGTAGTGAGTTAATTGCCTTTATGGCATCAAATATCAATCAAATATTTGCCTTTATGGTATCAATCAAATATTGATTGTGCTTTATTTGCACTAATTTGAAGGAATGTGGCATGATTTTGAAAATCTCAACATGCTATATCTATATATAGTATCTTTGTGTGTCAGCTGAGAGATGAGATAGGAAAGAAAAACAAGGAAAATTTATCTTTTTTATTTTATTTCCGAAGTTTTTTTTAAGTAAAATTATTTTTTTTGTTAGTTTATGATTTCTAGTTTTAATACTAGAAAAGTTTGTTTAATCCAAGGGAATACACCTAAATTGGTAAAATATCTATAAAGACAGTGTCACATACATGCCTCAAGCTATGAGATTTTCGTGATTTCTAATAATTTCCAACAGTTATGTCTGCGCTATAGATCGCTTGAGGCAAGTAAGGATCGTTTTGCTAATTTTTATTCAATTTGACCTACTTAAAAGTGTTGAAACGTTTATATGTGCTATATATTCTTTTATTTATAAAACCTATCTGCTCTTCTTGCTTTGTTCATGTCTTTGGCTCCTCTTTCGCTCTTGACGCTTGGTTTAAATTCAGTAATAAGGCAAGTGCTATTTTACTTAATTTTTCTTTATTTATCCTATGTGGGTATTATTCTTCTCATTTGATGTAGTTGTATCAATAGTAATTTGTATGGATCTTCTTTTATTTTTCATTTAGGCTAATTGTCGGTATATTTTTGTTAAACAATTTATGATTTGTTCTAATTCAACTAGCATAAGTGGGAACACACCCTTTTAAATGTGCCGTAACAAAATGGAAACTAAACCATCTTTAAGAAAAAGTTTATTTTGTATTTATGATGTTCCAACAAATAATAATCAAATTTCAAGAATTATTTTTGAAAAAAAATAAAGTAGGAACGGACAAGACATTAGTTACATTGTTTCATTGAATCGTAATTTTAAATAGTTCTTAAATATTTGATGCAATCATATACTATATAATATAATATGGGAATATCTTAATATTTCAGACCTTCAACTTATTAGCCATAAGAGTTTGATTCTCTGACTTGTAATTTCCATTCCCTTGCATATGGAATACATGTTTGCAGTCGGTGCAACACCATGACTTGACAAGTTTACTTTTTATAAGAACTGCATTGTTGATCTTACTGCAGGCAGTGATCTGTCCTAACTTGCACAAGTAAAGATTGTATTAACTCTCCTTCGTAATCCTCATGATCAGAATACATTTTCCAATAAGTTGTTACCCTCACAATTTTTTCTATGTAACCTTCTAGACACTACAATTCTTCATACAAAGATGATATGTGTCCCAATCCCTTGATTATCATAAATATTTCCCCAAAGTATGTATTCATATTGTTTTGAAATAATTTTCATTTTGGTAAGTTGAAATTCTTGAGGAAATACGGAAACTAGATTAACAAATATTAGACTCACATATACAAACCATATCATCATCTTGGAAAGGAGGTGTAATGTTCTCCATTGTACGAGTAAATTTCAAGATTTGTTGGATCAGATCATCTTTGCTCTCCAAAATTTTCTTGGTGTGATCCCAATTAAAGGATAAGAAAAATCAGTGATATGCTGAGAAAAATTTGGAGAATGAAGACTATCTGATCCAATAAATCTTGGAGTTTGCTCATATAGTGAAGAACATTATACCTCATTTCCAACATGATGATTCAGTTTATGTGAGTCAACATGATTTGTTAAGCAAGTCTATGTATCTCTAAAAAAATTCAACTTATCAAAGCGAGATTTGTGGCAAAATAATATGAATACATTGCACAAATACTTTGGGGCAAAGTTTAGGACGAAATTAAGGATTTAGAACACGGATCATCTTTGTATAAAGAATTATAGTAGCTAGAGAGTAATTACATTAAACAAATTGTGAGGGATACAACTAATTATTGAAGAATGTATTTCAATGAGAATTTAGAACTACAAAAGGTAACTAATACAATCTTTAATTGAGTAAACTATGACGAATTTCAGTTCACTGTCTATCGTAAGATCAACAATCTAGTTTTTAAAGAAATTAAAATTGTCAAGCCATGATGATACATTGACTTCAGATATATGTTCCATAGCATGGAGAAGTATTTACCTCATTCAGTCTAAACTTTGCGTTCAATTATGATGATGACATGTCTTATAATCCCAAAATTGACAAGTGCCTTGTATTTCTTCAAGGAGATCTGGATGAGGAGGTGTATATGTCACTTACACAAGGATTTCACAAACGATGGGAGACAAGAGTATGCAAGTTGTTGAAGTCACTTTATGCGCTCAATTTGACCATTGCCTTGATTGATGTATTAGGATTGTGTATCGGTTGGTTCTGTCAAGCCTCGCCTATATTCTAGACGTGGTCGGTACTCGAGAATCATTATTGATCCCCAAGAGAATCTTTGGCCTGACTAACTACTTGGCGGAAGACTTACTCAAGCGATAATTGGCTTAAAAACAAAATTTAAAACATTTAAACTCAAAGAAAATACTCAACTCAAATTGTCTGTAAAATACTCAATGACATAAGTATAATAGTTTACAAAAACATCTCAAGGAAAAATAACTATTGAGAGACTCCTCAACTCTATCTATGTATGAAGCCTCTATTACTCAATACGGATGTCAGGACAAGATCCACGACATCTCAAGACAACTGACTGGAAAATAAATTTGAAGACCCCCAGAATGCAAGGAGGCTCACCCAGGCTATCTGAAGTGCAAAATTAGACTCCTCAACTCTATCTATCATTAAGGTTTTTTGTTCAGAAATTACTCATTAGTGAATGATGATATTATAAGTGTATATATATATCATTAAGATTTCTTGTTTACACTCTACTCATTAGTCAATGATACTATAAGAGTATATAAATACTCTTATAGTATCATTGATTAATGAGCAATTTCTGAACAAGAATTAATGATAACAATGCAATATACATATACTGATTTGGTATCACTTAAGCGAAGTTATCGGCCTTAATGATACCAATATAGTAAATGATACTGATTTAGTATCAGTTAATTAAGTGAAACTAGTTGGGGGTATATAGTGTAATTATTTAGTGGGGTATGAATGTAAATGAGTATATATTTGTAATTATTTTTCTTTTATGGGGTATTTGTTTAGTTTCGCCCTAAAATAATTCACATTATAAATTTAAGATTAAGATTTGACAATTATTTTTTGCTACATCCTATTAAAGAAATAACTCTGTTTAGTACTAAGTTTATAAAAAGCATCTAATTAAACGGAATAACTTTATAAACTATATCTTATTTATTTATTTACTCCTATCTCTTAATAAGCATATAAAGAGTTAAAATGACAACTAAAATGCGACAGAGGAGTAATATATAATCTCTAGAAAGGGAGTTATAAAATACTCTTTTATGTCTAACAATAGTTGTCCATGATTGATTTGACATAGGAATTAAGAAGCCGTAAAATATGATAGGGATAATTTTATCAAATCACCCTTATTAAATATAAGTTATCTAAACATTGAAAAATTAATAGTATTTAATATCAAGGTTATAATAGACACAACATGATAAATTATCCATTGGTTCTATAAACTTGATAAGTATTTTTGGACATTCCAAAATAGAGTTTTAGGCTAAAAACATCACTGAACTATGATTCAAACTTAAAGTACATCCTTGTGTTACTATAGTAAACAAAAAACATCCCTAAACTAATTCAAAAGTTGCAACAATCATCCTTCTGTTTAGTTTCTGTCAAAAACTAACGACATACACATAAATCACATCACTTTCTCCTTTAATTTCTCAATTTGTGTACCTCCTGTCCAACCATCTTTCACCTTCTTCAGTCACATGTAAAAAGCATTCATATATTTTTTTTAACGACAGAAGAAAATTCATCACATAAATACTCATTATGCACAATTGCTACATCCTGTTTAAAACATATATATTGTTCAACTTATTCTTTCTTTTTTTCTTTTAATACTATCAAACCTTTTAATCAACACAAGTGGTGATGATTTATGATGAAAACAATTAGTGAATTTTATAATAATTTGTGCCATACCAATACTTTCAATTTCTTTGGATCTTTTTACCTAACACGTAAAAGGCATTTTAACACTAGCTTAGCAGATCTTTGGTATTGTGTAGTTATTTGTAATTCCTTTAGAAAATAAGCTAATCTCATGAAGAGAACAAAAAATAATTAGTTATTTGTAATTCCTTTAGAAACATTGTTGGATAGAGAAAAATTATGGACTTGATTTTTGCTTTTATTTGTGAAGCACAACTATATATAGCGTAGAATACAAATTGTGTCAAAGCTATATATAGCTCTTCAATTGGTAATGGTGTAAAGAGTTAAGTATATGGTTTCTCTATCCAAAAGCTCTAGGCTTTTCAGAAGGAAAGAAAAGATTGATGAAGACAAAAGGGAAGGATGGAATAGGGATATTCGAGGTGGGAGCAGTTAGTTTTTGACAGAAAGTAAATAGAAGGATGATTGTTGCAACTTTTAAATTAGTCAAGATGTATTTTGTTTAGTATAATAACACAGGAATATTGTATTTTAGATTTGAGTCATAATTTAAGGATTTTTTTAGCCTAAAACTCTTTCAAAATTGTATAGTGAATAAGTAAAAATGGACAGACAAAGAACATGACTGATATTGATTATGAATAAAGGAATAAATGTACCTTGTACCTTAATAATTGTGACTTAATATAATTAGTGTAACAAAAGTTTGTCGCAAGCAGAAAAATAGAAAAAAAAAAAATGTTGCTATTGAATTTAATGTTCTCTTAACTTTACGTGCACACCAAATTATTGGTAAAGTCAAATATAACATATAGGAAAGAATTGCAACATCAACAATAAATTTTCTAATATTAAAATAAGACATTTGAAATGCGTAATATTCAATTAAAAAAAAGTTCTTGCGACTCTGCAGATATTACCTAAACCAAAAAAACAAAAAACAAAAAACATAATATTTTATGTTATGATTATATTAATTTATTTATGTGAGTGTCCACTACATAAATAAAATCCCCCACATAACTTTTCACATTTATATTTCGCCTTCTAGATGATCTCAAGTCTTTAATTTCATGCAGCATCTCACCTTTTCCATTATTTCATATATCTAATGGTATGTTTATGACTTTCTTTTTTGTATGTCTCTGTGTAATATTATAAGTGGAGATATAAAAATGCTTATTGTAGACACTTGAATATATATATATATATATACTTGAAAGAAAAAAGAATGTTTTTTCGTCTACTTTCTTGTTTCATCTAATTACTTTTAAATTCATTTTATAACCCTTAAAATATTAAAAAGAGACACGTTTTTTTAAAAAAAAAAAAATTAACAAAAGAAATGTTAAAAATGCTTAAGTTGGATGCCTAAAATCTTTGACCAGTTTCAACATAGATATATGTACTACCCTAATCTAAAGTACTTTTTTATTTAATTGACACAAATTTCAAACCTCAACTGTCCAAGCAAGTAGTAACACAAGTTAAATGAGCATCTTATGGTAAGTCATAAGTCATAATGCCGCCAATGATGATTTTTATTATTATTATTATTATTACTATTATTATATTATTGTTATTGTTGTTAATGTTGTTATTATTATTATTATTATTATTATTATTATTATTATTATTATTATTATTATTATTATTATTATTATTACTCTTATTGTTATTATTATTGTTATTATTGTCATTGTTGTTATTATTGTTATTGTTAGTATTGATATACAGTGAAATTCAATTAAGTTTATGCATATACTTAGGTCATAGGCTATATATTTCATCTTATATTTACTATTTTTTTTTATCAATATAAATACCGAATAACTTTATTTATCGAAGTATTTCACCTATAACTTCATTCTATGTGTTCATTGGCATATCCCTATAAACTTTTAATTCGTAATTGTAATGACAAAGACATACGCTAATTAGATGTATTTCTTAGAAACTTGATTATTATTAGGAATACCCTAATGCCCAGACTAATAAAAACACCAAGAACATGGTGACCGGGTAGGTAGTTGCCGTATCGTTTTTATTCGAGTTTACTATCTAAAGTCACTTTCAATTACAAGTAGTAATAGAATTTTTTTTATATAAATTATTGATATTTTCCTTTTGTGTTTCCTCTTTTTCAGATCATACTAGTTGTGTTCACTCTCATTACGTTTCACAGAATATGTTCATTTATAAAATGCTAATACAAATTTATGGATGTTTTAATCTTGAGATCTTGATATTAACAAGTCATTAATTTACTTTTAGTTTTGAAAATATTGTTTTTATCTACTTTTATTATTAGGTCCTAGCCAAAAAAGTAAGAAAATGTAATGAGAACTAATTCACTTACCTTTAATTTCATTTTTATAAATTTTAATTTAGTTTGCTCCCATACAATTTTTCCGGAAAACATTCACCACGTACAGTTTCATTACTATCACCAGCTCCCTATCAGTATAATAAAAATATTTTTTATCGATAATAAATATGCAGATTAACAAAGATGTTAAAGTTTTTAATTTACCACATAAATTAGTTGTCATTGAATCTAATGTCGCTATAAATTTTAAGAACATTTACAAAGATTACTAAAATGTAAGTGTTACTAGTAAGTACCTCTAAAAAATATATTTAACAACAATTAAACTCTTATCGTTAATTAATTATAGCTAATGTTCATTATTGTTGTAGTGAATATGTAATTGTTGATCATAACCAATTATAATCAACTAATCTAAGCAGTAAAATGTACGTGTGAGAAATGTAGTGTTAAGATTGGAAGGTTGGCAGGATCCTTTCCCACGTAAAGAAGACATACATAAACAATTGTAAATAGGTGAAGGAATATTTTAGTTGGTTAAGTTTGTTATAGATTAGCCAATAAACATTAGACACTTGTATGCATAGAATTTTTACAATTACTCCATTATATTTTAGCCATAGAATATATATATATATATAGAAGAAGGGTTCTACCACGAATTAAATATATGTTCTTTCTTCTCTTGTTATTTGAATTAGAATCATCTATTTTTTGAAAGAACGATGAATTTTTTCATCTTATGCTTATTTGCCTTATTTTTCACCACCACAAAAGATGTGGATGGTGGTGACACGATAATAGTACTGTCAGTGGTACCACCATCGCTTGTTTGTCCAACAACCTCATCGACAATACACGACATCAAATTCAGCCCACCACTAATCATATTCATTTGTATAACCATATCCTTGAGTGCAGGTGTCATAATATATGAACTCTGGACAAATCCTCGTTTTTACTCTGACGAAATTCCATTGTCGGTTGGTCGTCCACCGTAGCTTATAATACCTGGAAGAAGCGGTTCTGAACTCTACTGTCATTACAACTTTCTCAGTATTCAATTATTCCGATATCATTAAAGAAAATGTTTTAATCAAATCCCCTAATATCAAGCTAGAATGTGAGGTGTGTTTGAAAGATGAACAAACACTTTGTCTTATCAGATGATGCAGTCAAGAGATTGGTGGACTTACTTTTTAGTCAAGTAGTTGGTCCAACAATTCGTGCGGTACCAACTGTTTACATCAATTCAATAAATATATAAATAACACACGTTCTTACAAAAATGGTTATCATTCGTACTATTCATACATGTTTTAAGTAATAATCTTTTGTGGGTTGGGTATTAAATTTGGATGAATATTTTAATTTAGGTGAATTTCTAAATTTTGTTAATTTAATTAGTGGCATGGTCCATTGTATCATTGTCCATATGTAAAAAGTGGTATATCAAAACTAAGTATATTTCTTATTGATAAATAATAGGACGAATTGACATTTTATATTACGACAATGGTATAGATGAATAAACTTTTAACAGATAACAGTTTTCTTTTCAAAGTTTGATGATACAATTAAGGTTTTCCCTAATATTTATTTTCAGGTGTTCATATCAAATTCGATTTTCATGGTTAAATATTTAATAAATAAATATTATATATATATATATATATATTTATTAATTACTTGTGATCAAATGATATAGCAATATATAATGTATGTCAGTATACATCAATTTAATTAATAGAAATATTTGTTGGGGATAAAAATTTATTTTGCAATATATAATGGAGTAAGTGTAATTAGGTAGAAGAAATGAGTCACTTGATTAAGATAATTTGACAAGTACAGCATATTCCACCTCATCAGAGAAGAAAGTCAGACCTACTGAATAATTGTAAAAGTAAATTGTGGTGGAGTCAAAAGCGAAATGTGATTCAAATCAATGGAATTAAGATAATTTTTTAATATCTCAACCAAATTAGACCACACCATAATACAAATTTAATCAGTTTTATTTTTTTGTGTTTTTTTTTTTTAATATATTGAGACACAACTTTTTGCTTCGATAAGAGCCCGTTTGGATAGACTTAAAAAATGTAGTTTTTGAGTCAAAAATAAAAAGTTCAATTCAAATGACTTTTAAGTCAAAAAATAAAAAGTAGGGAGAGACCTATTTTTTATTTTTGACTTATTTTAAGTCATTTTTTACCTTGTCAAACACTTCGTAACATATTTTAAATCATTTTTGACTTATTTTAAGTTATTTTTTATATTTGTCAAACACTTTCAAAAGTAAAAAACTAACTTAAAAGTAGGTTTGACCAACTTTTAAGTCAATCCAAACGATATTCACTTTTACTTCTCCTAAAATAGATGTTATTTTTACTTATTCATTTTAAAATTCAGGAGATAAATTATTATTTACTTTTAATTTATTTTATTATTAATTATAATTATTTTTTAAAATATTGAAATTTTTTATATTAAAATAATAATAATAACAATATCATTATATGTATTGCTCCTTAAAGGGTGTATCAATCAATAATAAACGAAGAAAGTGGTACTTTTTTTTCCGCTTCAATTATCATATTATTTGTTATTTATTATTTTTCTGTTTCTTAATTGTTTTCAACATAATTTCTTCGCTACTATATTTTTTTTACATGTTTGATTTATAATACTTTCTTTGGTCTAATTTATATGACTGACTTTCCTTTTCAATCAACCTAACACAGATATAAAGTAGGAATTTACCAACACCAAATTTATATGATGTAGTTTGACTTGACACAAAGATATAAAGTAGGAATTTCATTGACTTCAAATTTATATAATGTAGTTTAATTTAACACGAAATTTAAAAAACAAAAATTGGAACTTATAGTATAAAATATGTCATAATGTTTGTTGGTTACAAATATTCCCTTCATGTTGATAAAATAATTTATAATCGAAAGACTTATTTTTTGTCATAAAATTTCAAAATCTTACTTTGTTAAATTTCATATCAAATTAAATTGTGTCACATAAATTAAAACGAGTTCACTATGATCACACCAACCTGCCCAATCCTGAATGTCTGCGACTTCCCTGTTGATGACCCATTGTGGGCGTCTCCATTACCAAACTACTAGTCTTTGATTGTGTTGCAAAGAGCTCCAAAAATGGAAGAAATTCACTAATAAATAAGTTGCATTATTATCTTTCCAACCATGAAGCTGCTAGAAACAACTATTCATATCTTGTTCGTTTTCTACTTATTTTCCATTTTCCAAATTTCATTAGGTGATACCATAACAACAACTCAGTTTCTCAAAGATGGTGAACCCAGTATCACTTCATCCGGTGGAAGTTTTCAGATGGGGTTTTTCAGTCCAGGTAATTCCAAAAATCGTTATATAGGTATATGGTATAGCAACATATCTGTAACAACCGTTGTTTGGGTTGCCAATAGAGAAGCTCCTCTAGGAACTAATTCAGGTACCCTAAAAGTTATCAAACCAGGAATACTTGTTATAGTGAATGATAGTAACCACATCATATGGTCTACCAATACCTCAAGATCTGTGCAAAACCCTGTTGCAAAGTTGCTTGATTCTGGAAATCTTGTTGTTATTGATGCTGGTCATGATATTAAAATTGGGGATTTTCTCTGGCAGAGTTTTGATTACCCAACTGATACCCTTTTGCCCGGGATGAAAATTGGGTGGAATTTTGTGACTGGGAAGGAACTGTATTTGTCATCGTGGAAGAACGAGGAGGATCCAGCTCCGGGTGATTATACGTACCATTGTGATCCTTCTGGTTACTTGCAGAACATTTTGAAGAAAGGTTCAAAGGAGGTATACAGATCTGGGCCATGGAATGGCTTAAGGTTTAGCGGAGCAACAAGTTCAAGACAAAGTCCATTTTATACATTTGGTGTGATCTCAACTAAAACTGAGGTGTATTTTAGTTATCACCTTCTAGCTTCGGTTATTACAAGGTTTTGTTTGAATCCGAATGGTGCATTACAACGATGGACTTGGGGCGATAGGAATAAAGGTTGGGCACTTTACCTTTCATTACCAACAGATAATTGTGATACTTATAAGTTGTGTGGAGGATATGGTAGTTGTAGTAGTTTGAATTCTCCGGTATGTGGATGTTTAGACAAGTTCGAGCCTAAACATGTTGAAGATTGGGGGAAGGCAGATTGGTCAAGTGGTTGTGTTAGGAGGATTGAACTGAATTGCATCAAGGGAGATGGTTTTTTGAAGTATTCGAAAGTTAAATTACCAGACACGCGGAATTCATGGTTTAATGTGACTATGAACCTTGAAGAATGCCGGAAAGTTTGCTTGAGAAATTGCTCTTGTATGGCATACTCAAATCTTGACATACGCAATGGAGGAACCGGTTGCTTACTGTGGTTTGAAGATCTGCTTGATATTCGACAGCTAGCCAACGAAGGACAAGATATCTACATTAGAATGGCTGCCTCTGAATTACGTAAGTTTATTGCTGAAAATATAAAATTAATAGTTTTGAGATTGATTTCGTAAAGACAGTAAAATTTATGAGTTGCAGGAGCCCGGGATAAAAAAAAATGTGAATTTTCTTGTAGACACAGCCAATGACTACTATGAAATTCATAAATGAAGTAGTTAATGGTAGGAGTACAGTTATCCTTTTTGTAGTGATGAACCTTTTATGTGTTCCTAAGAAAAGGAATTTGTCCATTTTTCGGGGTCTCAAAGGTGCGTGGAAACACATATGAACTCTTTAATGGGAAAGGGATAAAACTCCACTTCCTTCTGAATGGGTAGTCAATCCTATGTTTTGATAGGAACAGTTGACAATTGAATCCGATTTCGACCATTATTTTCATATCAAACATGTTGTACTATAACGGAAAAGCAAAACTCACAGATTTAACTGAACAAAATACTATGAAATTAGCACAGCTACGCTCTGGATTAAGAAACATGAGTTAAGAGTGGAGTCATACTGAACTGGTGACCATGATGTCTAGACAAATAAAAGAGCTCTAATGTTGTCCTGTCTAACAATCTGATGGAGAAAGTCGAACTGATTACCTATATTTTGGTTGAATAGTTGCAGCTAGTCAGGTGAAATCAAATGGGCACAAAGGAAAATTACTCTCCTGGATTATCCCGTTATCGGCTGGAGTGATTTTGATAATCCTAAGCCTAGTGATCTGGATTAGAAGAAGAAAGATAGCTTCAAAGAAAAAGAAAGGTAACCTCAACAAGTTATTATGTTCGGAATATAATTAGTAGATGAACTCAAATTCAAAGGAAAATCTTTCTTGTCTAGTATTTGCCAAACTGAATTTCGGACATTGGTCTTTTGGCAGGATGCTGGGGGCGCAATGGCAATTACAAGATGGATTACCTCAACGGAAACCTCAGTGAAGAATATGAGTTACCACTGTTCGACTTACCTACAATAGCTAAATCTACGAACAACTTTTCAAGGATGAGCAAAATTGGAGAAGGTGGATATGGACCTGTTTACAAGGTAATCACTTATAGCATTTGCAGTTGTTTTCGTGAAATAAGCAATTCACAGCCCACATAATTGAGCAGAGAGTGATTCGGGAAGACTGACAGTAAGGAATGATTTAATGACTTTATAGTTTTGGAAGAGTTTTATAAACATTAGCTAAACTTGATTGAATTTATAATAGTTGCTCAATTCTTCATAATTTGAGCTTCTACCTTTTGGTGGAAGTATAATTTGACTTTCATGTTCGGTGTTGAAAAAACTTAACGTGTAGATATATGATGTTTAGGGCGTGCTTGAACACGGACAGGAAATAGCTGTGAAGCGGCTGTCTAGGACTTCCACACAAGGACAAGATGAGTTCATGAATGAAGTGATGTATATTGTGAAGCTTCAGCATAGAAATCTGGTGAAGATTCTCGGATGCTGCATCGAAGGAGAAGAAAAAATGTTGATCTATGAGTACATGCCAAATGGAAGTCTTGATTCATTTATATTTGGTAAGGATTTCTCATAAAAAAGAAAAAAATTGTGCTTAATAGTTACATTTCAGTTGATAGATGCCCTGTAGGAGTACCCAAATAATCCTCTTGGCCCAAAGTTATGTTTTTTATTGTTACCTTTCCGATTTAGTTCGATGTTTAAATCCCACTCTCAGTTTTACCTGATTTGTGTGAATTAATGCTCCAACTATGAAACTTTTAACAGATGACACACGAAGCACGGTATTAGACTGGTCTAAGCGCTTTCACATAATCAATGGGATAGCTCGGGGACTTATGTATCTGCATCAAGATTCTCAGTTGAGGATCATTCACAGGGACCTGAAAGCTAACAACATTTTACTAGACAATGACATGAATCCAAAGATATCAGACTTCGGTATAGCTAGAAGTTGTGAAGACGACAAGTTTGGAGCTAAGACACACCGAGTAGTTGGAACATAGTAAGAATCTTAAGATGATATTTTACTGAATCATTCAAAACTGGAATAGAAGAAGAGCCTTGAGATTATCATAGTATGTTTACCCAGTATTAGTAACGCTAATTTCTGTTTACGTTTTATGCAGTGGCTACCTCTCACCGGAATATGCTGTACATGGTGTCTACTCGGTGAAGTCAGATGTATTTAGCTTTGGTGTCTTAGTTCTTGAAATTGTGAGTGGGAAAGGGAACAGAAAATTCTCTCATCCGGACCATAACCTTAACCTCCTCGGACATGTAAGGGTTGTGTTTTTCATTGTCTATCAGTAAATTATCTCGTAAACCTGGTCATGCTAACACGATACTAATATCTACAGGCATGGACACTCTATAAAGAAGGTAGATCAATGGAATTACTCGGGGGTTTCCCCATTGATGTTTGTTCTACACCTGAAGTTATACGATCAATCCATGTTGGTCTGTTGTGTGTTCAACATCGTCCAGAAGATCGTCCAAGTATGTCTTCAGTGGTTATGATGTTAAACAATGAAGGTGTACTGCCACCTGCTAAACAGCCAGCTTTCTTCGTAGAAACAAATACACCAGATAATGAATTCTCTTCTAGTCAATATGCACATAGTACAGTGAATCAGATCACCATCACAACATTAGAAGCCAGATAGTAAATTCTTCATTGCAAATAGCAGTCTATTATACCCTTCATTCTTTTCTTCTTTGTAGCATCTTCTTGTAACATGGTGCAAAAACTGCTAACATGTGTTAATATATTGTCTATATATCCTGAGCAATTTGAACCTGGGCACCATGTAAGTTCTGAACATACCCTTGCCATTGCACTACACGTCTTCATTGGTTCTAAGGGTGTACAAAATTCTATATATACCAATATAAATTAAAATTTGACCTATATATAAATTTATATCTTAGATTCATCTTTTCGTAATAGTGTACCCATATGCCTTTGCACGCGATCCTTCTCTGTCAGCCATAGACAGCTAATCATAACAATGTAGGGGGTTAAATAGAGAAAAGATGTAAAAATCACAAAACATCTTTCAGAATCGGTATATATTCTTTCTCTTGTATGTGTTATTTTGCTTTTGTTCATATAGTGTTTAGTATTAATTTATATGTATGTGTTTATCCATTATTAAGAAGATGGAAGAATGTGTAGATCCAACACTAAAAGGATCATTTTGTAAGATATATAGACATGTTATTCAAAGTCAATTTGATTGGTCATAAATTAAAAAATTTCACCATAATACACACCTTGACACTAAAAGATTATCTTGTTTCCTTTTTTTTTAAAGTCCTATTAACGAACTACTTCTTAATATACTTCGATGAACTAAACTACATATAAGTTTCGTTGCATAGATGATTTCATTATATTATTCTCCCAATTACATTTTTTTTTAAATTATTATTTTAACGGTTCCAGAATGATTTGATTATTTTTCTTTTGTTGATATTACGGGAAAAATAAAGAAACAATTATCCTCTTTGGATCGCATACCCAAAAAAAAGAATAAAATTCAACTTTAATTTTATGATTATTGAACTTGTTAATGCAAGATTTGTTTTTATTTTTATTTTTATATTCATTGGTAAACATGGATTAAGCTCCAAATGGTGATATGAATAATGGTAATCAAGGTCTTACCAGTACTCTCATGTTTAAGAAGAAATAGACTTGTTGTGTTTGTAATGGTACCAGAAAATAAAAAGAAATTCAGCCATGAATATAAGATCCACAACTGGATACCATTGCTGTGATTTCTTTCAAAGTCTAAATAGCCGATAGGGTGCTGTTCAAAATGAAAAGTGAGATGACTACTATAATGGTCCACAGTAAAGCTACAATTTCCACACACTACAGTTGTATATATATATATATACATGACATTCTCTAAAAGACATGGTGCATCATAACTGCAGAAGACGTTCAAATCCGTATATTTAGGCAACCAAAATTAGATAGTAGAGTACTACAATCGATCTTCACCTTTATACCCACTTCCAAACTAGTCCACATCTGCGTTGTTCAAAGTTTATCTGAAGGACACAGCTCACTCTCAGCAAATTCTGCTTTCCTATTTGTGCTGCAATGCTCCTACCCTTGAACGTCTATATAATAGTGATAAAGATAAGGAACTCGAGAATACACAAGCTCCATCATTTATAAGGAAAAC
Organism: Solanum commersonii; assembly: GCA_029007595.1. Lineage (NCBI taxonomy): Eukaryota > Viridiplantae > Streptophyta > Magnoliopsida > Solanales > Solanaceae > Solanum > Solanum commersonii. The sequence goes on from JAJTWQ010000033.1 coordinate 2,993,329, forward strand.
ACTAATACAGGAGACAAAATAAAATGATCAAGTAGATGTATACCAACGGACTTCCCTCCCTCCTTCATCTACACCTTGCTTTATTTCTCTTCCCATGTTGCTTACATGAATGTCCTACAAGGCACAAAATAGCAAGTGTGCATATTAGGCAATGTCCCAGCTTGATACTAGGGCAACAACTTTCGCCCCCCATTAGTTGCATGACAGAATTTACAGTCTAACATCACTTCATGTATACTACAACACCCTGCCATGTGTCCGCCCCATACATCCCAAAACATTTTCTCTAAATTATCTTGACTAGAACTTATTGCTTTGTACAAAGGTGAGTAGGAATTATTATGTCCGATCTCAAATAGTTTGAGTTTAATGCATAATTGATTGATGGACCAATTTTGCTTTCACAACTGTATAGTTTTTTTATGTAATGTTCATCACTTTTCAACTTCCAAAATTATTTTCTTTTATGAAGTTTTAAATTTTGTTTATGTTTGAAAATATAACAAAATTTTCATGGGGCTAACATCTTTCTTTGTATTGCTGCCGTTTGTAATTCTGGTCGACATAAACTTCAACCAATCATTCTCATAACAGTTTATTTTATAGTCGAGCATCCTCAAGAAGCAATAGTACACAGAAAACAAAATAAGAAAAGTACCAAAACAAAAAAAATAATCTTGCAGATAAGGCTTGTGAACTGCTTATACACAGCCTCTATGCCTTGAGTAAAGAACTAGAAATCTAAAAACAGAATACAGAACAAGATACTCTACTTAGCAACTTTCTCATTACAATTTTTCTCCTATATATGCTTTTGATAAAACACATTTACATCCGAAAATGGGATAGACAGTAACATGTAGTTGTTGACAAAGTCTTCAATTACTCACACATAATTACTTACCGAGTTTATTTAGCAAATGCCACTGTCTCAGGTAGAACAAATGATGCACACAACATCCATTTTCCTGGTGCAACAAGGCGAACCTTGTGCATCTGTACCTCAAAAGCCACCTCAGACAGTGCAATCCTGATTTTCTGTTCAAGTTCAAAGAAAAAAAATTCAGCATTCCCCTCAGTAATACCTGGCACAAAAAAGTTGAGTCAGATGAAATGAAATAGCGCACAAACTAACAGCCAACCTCATGAAAATCGAATTCAGGATCCTGAGCTTTCGAAAAACCATATACATGAATCCTTGGCAAGGTAAATTGCTTATCCACGTGCTTATTTCTGAAAATTCCTCTAAAAGAATCTGCAAGCATGAGAAAAGCAGTTATGTATGGCTACACATCTAGATAAATGAATGGAAGGTCTGCCTTTATTTTTGTTTTGGTCACCTCAGCTCCTACATTAAACTGAAAAAAAGGCATGTAATGCAGCACATTGCTTTCTGAGAAAAATTTCGAAGTGCTGTCATGCCACACCATACATTTCAAATATGGGGAGTAAGAGAACTAATCAAGGCAATAATTTTAGTGATGGAAAATGCTTTTGACATTGATACTCAATAGAAATACTTGAAAAGAATTATCCATCAGATAATCCATATAAACATCATGCCCCTGTAAAGGTCATAGTAGATCTGCTTCGACACTAAAAACAGGGTGTCTTACCCGTCAAACCATTGCCTAACAACCATGCTAGTAAAATGAAACATAATTGTATCAATAAATTAAAGAAAACCCTACCCTCCCTCATGCTCTGCATAAGCTTTTTTGGTGTCCCTAGAGAAGCTTGTTCATCAATAATTTTCAAAACTCAAGCTTCTCATTCTTCATTATTATGCAAGAATTACTGTCAATCCTTGGAACACTATGCTCCAACTATGCTCCAACTACACTGTCACATGCAAGTTGGCATTAACAAAAGTAACAAAATCTTCTTAATGAAAAGCTTTCTGGGGCCATAGTTTAACCAAGAGAAACAAACAATCACGACCAACAATGCTCGTTAACCTCTAACCCCATAGTAATGAGAGATGTCAAAAATCAGATTTTGACAAGCAGGATACTTCCTCAAAAAAGAAGAGAAACTGAGACATTTTATATTAGCGATATGGAGATATTTTATATGCTACAGGACAACTTAAATGAGAATAAAAGAAAAGAGATTTTGAATTAGAATCACTCATGAAGGTCAAGAACTGAGTCATCAAGAATCAATAGGAAGTGCAGTTCAAATATCAAGAAGTCGTCTTCTCAATCTAGCAACTTCAGAATTAGACCCGGGAGAGAGAATTAGAAAAACTTGAAGCCGACTGCAGAGGGCATATTTTCTCAACTAAATCACACCACATCGATGGAGCTCACAACTGAAAATTTGTCAAGTTAACTAACACCAATAACATCCGATAGCATATCAAAACTTTAAGCTTGAAATTTATCAAAAGATTGCGTACCAAGAAATTCTGCAGCATCATTTGGCAAATTCATTACTACTTGAGTAATTGGCCTAGTTTTTTCACTTGCAAAAATGCTGTCAATGAACCTCCTCCCATCCATGTTAAAAATCTACAAAATAAACAAGATCACTATTTTGTGACACCATATATCACTGGATAAATGAATTCAAGAAACCAAAAGTTAAATATAAACCATTAATACACCTGCAAGATCAAGGGTGTAAAATAAGTGAACTGATCTCGGTGAGTTTGTACCTCAAGATCACTGTTTTTTAATATAAATATGTTATATGTAGATCTTATGCATTATTCAAAACTTAGTGACATACCAGAAAATATTACTTGCATGTAGATGAATTTATACCTCAATCTTCCTCTCAAGTTTGTTATGGACACAATTTCTCTCCAGATATTCAACAGCATTAGGGTTCAAATCATTAGCGTATACATATTTGACCTTCTTCGCAGCAGATATTGCAATGGGACCCACCCCAGCAAAAACATCACCTATAGAGATATAAACAACTGTGAGAAACAGAGAGAACAAAAGGATATAATGCAAGTTAGAAGAGGAACCATACAAATATTAATTCAGATAATAAGCAAATGACAAAGCAGTTTGGAGCAGACCAGTTCATTCATATTAATTTTGGGTACTGTTGAAGTAGTGTCAGTTTCTTTTAATTGTTTACTGTCACATGCATATTGCTAAATTTAAGAAAAAAGTCAAGTAGGATAATTCTTTTAAGACTTTTAAAATGGAAACTGCTGACCCCATGATAGGCTAAATAGTGTGAGTGTAGTGGAAAAACCAAGAGAAAAACTCAAAAAAAGAAATCAAAGTGGAATTGTAGAGTTACCAAGTCTGGAACTCAAGTATGCAAGTAACATAGTATTCAAGAAAACTTACAAACAACATCATTGTTGGTGAAGCAACTAAGAAGCCTTTGCCTTTCAGTTGCCAGCCTAGAATTCCAATATCTACCAGAAAATGACAATTTATAGAAGAAAAAAAACAAGGAATATCAGATTCTGCTAATAGGAGGTTTTCATCTTTACTTCTATTCTTATTAGCGTACACTCACACTGCTGCTAAATCAACATTAAAATAGAGTCCATTCTCGACTACAGTAGTAACAAGAGAATGATTTCCTGCCAGAACTTCGAGCTGCATTGTTCTGTAGTCATTGTGGATGACATCAGTTTTATTGGCAACTGTTTGTATCTTCGGCTTGTTCTTGTCCAGAACTACCTGGTAAAAAACAATCCCAAGAAATAAGCTGAAATTTAATAGAACCATAAAAAATGTGGTAGATGTGTAGAAACCAGGTACCTTTGCAATAAGTTTCTTGTATGGGAAATGCTCATCTCTCAAGTTTAGATGGGCTATATGCCCAACTGTCTCAAAAGCTGAAGGAACAATCATACCTTGTGGAAGCAAGACCTCTAAGACCTGCAAGATGCAAATCCCTCATTTTTGCAAGATACACCAGCTACTTGTCCATATTCATGACAGTTCCAATTATAATCTTACCACACAGCACAGCTCACAACGGATGAATGCAAAAGTAAATAGGAATAAAGCAAAGGATTCGCCTTCTATATCCCATCCAACTATACATGACAGCTCTACTTACGATATATTCAAGTACGGTAATTAACAAAGCATGTGTTGATTTACCCATGAACCTTCCATACTCGACAGGAAATAGGAAATGCTTAAACGGCTAAAGGGAATATCCATCCTAGAAAGGCATTACAAATAGCAAAACTGAGACAAATGGTCAACAATATTTAAGGAACATACCTCATTCAGGAAGGATATATAGTGTGGGCAATGGCCTCTGATGATGCAGACTTTTCCTGTGCTAAACAACTTATGCCAAGCTCAGGATGCTAGTGTGGCTGAACTATGGGACAAGACAAGGGTGGAACCTTTATCTTAGAAGGATCCTAAATGACTGGGAGATGACCTTTATAGCAGTTTTTCTGAATATAGTCCCTCAAAACCTCAATCTTACAGAAGAAAAGAACAGTTTGGTGTGGAAGGTGGACAACAGAGGTATTTTACAGTCAGCTCAGCTTACAAAGACTTGGCAAGAACAAAAACTCAGGAGATAGGATGGCCAAGGAGAATGATCTGGAAAACCAAAGTGCCTTGTAAGGTAAACTACTTTACATGGCTACTGGCAAAGGAAGCCATCCTCACTCAGAGGCGTATCCAGGAGGGGGTCACCGGGTTCACGTGAACCCATGCTCCCCTCCTGAAATCATATATAGTAGTGTTATATTTTTTTTAAATATTTAAATATAAATATGTGAACCCACAGTTGAAGTATTATACCGTGCGATTATGTTGGGTGCACCTCTCAAAGTGAGATTAGAAATTTGAATCTTTTAGTTATCTTGTTTTATTTTTCTTTTTAAAATTGGGTAATGTCTCTCTAAGTGGTTTGGATAGGTAAAAATAACTTTGGATCTATAATTTTAAAATTTTAATTATTTTTAGTGATAAGAACCTAAATGTTAAATCGATCAAATTTATATCTTAGATCCACCTTTTTGTAATAGTGCACCCATCATCTCAAAATCCTGGATACGCCTCTGTGACCTCACTCATGAAAACCTTAACAAGACTACAAGAGGAAAATCAACCTATGCTCTAGATGCTATCTATGTGAAGAACATATAGAGACAGTCAACCATCACTTTCTGCATTGTAAATGGACAGACCAGCTGTGGCAGATGTTCAACCACAAGAGGAAGATCAGGTGGGTGAAACCTGAGAGAATCAAAGAGGTGCTAAGAAGCTGGATTGGTGATGGCAAATTGGTAATGCAGGGAAGGAGAAGAGATGGAAGATGGTTCCTGCATGTATGTGGTGGACCATATGGAAAGAGAGAAATCAGAGCAACATACAGAAGAAGATCAAGACAGACTGCTTAGGCCTTTACTATTTTTGGTGTAAACAAGTAGTTATAGACAGCACAGAAGGTGTTTTTAATGCAATTGATTGGCTGTAAGTAGATATATTAGGATTTTGTAAAGAGACAACTTTTGTGATGGAGGACTACACTTAATTGTAGTATACCTGTGGATATATAGAAGTAAAAACCATTCTAAAAAAAAGGGACACACCTCATTCATTTGCCAATAATTGTAAAATAATGTCAACTTGCATCTCACAATTTCAAAACTTAATCTTGTACTTTCCTCATTGTGTTCTTTGAAGACTGCCTGCAGACATAGTCCAAATTCGTTACAAAGGGGCCATTAGCCTTCAAAAATCAGCAAGAAGTTGAATCTAAGCATTTAATTTCTACTTTGAATGAGTAACAAACATTCCATAACCATCCATCTCCCTTGGCCATTATCAAATTACTTGTTTAACTGATATATATACATGTAGTGCACCTTAGAGTTTGAAATTAAGATCAAGAAGAATTACCCTAAAAACAAGTGCTCTTCAAGATTTGTTTAGACATATAATTCATCTAGTAGACTTGTTGGTAAAACATGCATGATACTCATACCCTCCAACTATCTAATTTATTCGCTACTACAGCGGGAAAATGAATCAATGATGACAAAAGGGCAAAAGTGTATTGATTTACAACACTGTCTTGATATGTATTATATCACCAGTACACCAATTAATGAATGTCTAACTATATTTAAGGTCCCAATCCTTCCATTCTTGTTTCTGAGACAATAGCTCTCTTGACAAATTTCATAACATACTTCATAATTTGCAACCATGAAAGAAACAGGTGCTTGTCAATAAACCACAACCAAACAAGATTTTTTTTTGTAATTGGCCTGCCTCTCTTATCCTTTCTCTATCTAAAGACCAGACTTGGTTAACCAGCTAGAATTTGAACTCATGACATGTATCTATCACACATACCCTGCTGCACTACCTTTGTAGTGGAACCAAAAGCTCAGGGCGCTCAGCACACGGATAGGGGAATAATTGCAGGTAGAACGAAAAGCAAAGAACTCCATATTTCAATTCCAAGTATTAACAAGACATTACTCATGAAACTCAAAGCATATGCACAACTCATAAAATAGCATTGTGCTAAAACAAAACAGAAACCTTAATTGCCTCGGGCATTTCCTCTATCCCCTTGTTCGTGTACCTCTCATCCAATAGCAATAACCTCGTCGATCCACTCCATTTTCTTCTTCTAAAATCATCACCCAATAACCCACTGAAATCCTCATCTCCACTCCCCTCTTCTTCAATCACCTCCACCATTGACATATCACTTCTCCCATACCCTCTCCTCTCACTTCCATTTCCCTCTTTTTCCTCTCTCTTCCATTTCTTCTTCTTCGGCCGCGATATTTTAGCCAAATTCTCAAACTTCACATATCCTACCGAATTGAAAGTCTTCGCAAGCTTATCTCTATACAACACCGAACACATTTTCTCCCCATCACCTTCACCTTTCCCGTAAATTCTCCGTTCCAATACTGTTAGGGTTTCATCATCAGTACTAATATCATTTACAATAAACTCCTTCAATTCATTATCAATGTCGTCACCGGCAACCCTAGCAATGTTCCGAATGCGCGGCCAATTTAAAAGGTGTCCGCGTAATTTGCTCTCGAGTGAGAAACATTGTTCTGCAGGGACTCGTAAGGCAGTGATATCGAAGACTCTAGTGAAGTTTTCTTCATCGGAGTTTTGGTGTGAAATTTTGAGGCCTTTGTAGAGGGAAGGTCCATAGGAAAGGTGTTGGGGAAAGGTTGCGGTAATCGCGGCGGAGAAGAGGGAAGAAGAGAGAGGTTTGGGGAAAAAGCGGCAAGTAAAAGGAGTGATTCTGTTGAGTATAATGGCGGTGGGCAATGGATAGAGCGCCATTATTTGAAGTTCAACCCTTTCTGTTGCAAATGTGTCTTCCAATTAGGAAAGGGTTTGAGCAATGTACTTATTTAACCGAATAACAAGTTAGTAAAAATTGCTGATTTTGGATTAGCCAAAGAAGAAACAAGTCGCGAGCATCAATTTTTTTTTAATATTTGCTCTATACGTGTGTTATCGCAAAGATGCTCATCGGAAAGCCCACTTAGTATGAAGGACAGATTAACAAATATAACGTCAGATTTTGTAGTCTTGATATGTCTGATGAAGAGTTTATAAACATTGATGTTTCTAAATGTCAAATTTGAAGTCTTAATATGTCTGATGAAGAGTTTATAAACACTAATGTTTCTAAGAGCAAATGACATAAATGGTTCCTAAATTATCTTAGTAGGTCTAAAATAGTCCCTTAATTATACAGTTAACGGATATGATTCTTTAACTATCCACCCTTTTGTCAAGTTTGATTTCCATTCACTTTTTAAAAAAACTGTTAGTTAACATCTGTTAAGTCAATCTGTCTTCTTTCTTTTTTCCACCTCTTTTTCTTCATTATCTCATTGTTTCCTCACTTTCTTTTTGCCAATTTTTCTCCATTGACTTTCTTTTTGTCATTTCTTTTGTCCATTTTCTCACTTTTTTTCAATTCTTTTATGTATTGTCTTATTGCAATTAATCGTTGATCGTTATTTCATGCAAGTTAAAGCAAAATGCAAAGTAGCGAACACAATTGAGAAAATATTGTGAGCAAAAATACGATTCTATTTTCATGTTAATAATCGGTCATTACATCAATGAAACTGCATAAAATTGCAGAAAAATTCAAAAATCAACAACTAAATTGACCTATAGTGCTCTGTTTTCAACAATTGTTGTGCAGAAAATAACTTAAACTACAACAAAAAATAGCAGCTATCAAACTTTGATCGAATTGCAGCACCAAAACACCCAAAAAATCAGCAGAAAACTGCTTAATCAACACCAAACTATACATAACACATCACTAGACAGCAGCATCAACCACCAAAAAATCAGCACCAAACTGCTGCATCAGACTACCAAAAATCAGCACAAAAACAGCTCCCAAAACGTCACCAAACTGCTGCACATACAGCTCCAAAAACGTCACCAAACTGCTGCACAAACAGCAGCACCAACCACCAAAAACCAGCACCAAACACAGCTCCAAAAACATCACCAAACTGCACAAAAACAGCTCCAAAAAGGTCACCAAATTGCTGCACAGACAGCAGCACCCAACCACCAAAAATCAGCACCAAGCTGCACAAAAACTAGCATAGAAACTGCGACAAACTGCACCAAAAAACATCACCAAGCTACCCTAAACTGCACAAAAACAACATCAAAAAACACTACAATGATCAGGTAAAGAAAATAACATAAAACAACAAAAAACAACTATTCACATAAAATTATCAGTCAAATGTAAATTTGCACCATAAGTCAAATGTCGCCAAACTACATCAATCACGAGAGCACGTCACTTTGTTGAGTTGAAATTAGCTTGACTCTCTGCAGCTCTTCTAACCTGTGAAGTATAATGAATTAGTGGAAGCGTTTACACAAATTTAATATAATAAAGTAAGTGAAATACGCTATAGATAAAAGAAAATGTACTGGTAGTTTTGTAGGAGCACATGATGAAGATGATTCATGATATAGCGGAGACACATTTTGAGACTCTGTCTGCAACAAATTATACTTGCAAGTTCTTGTGTTATGTCCAAGCTTGTGGCATCTACTGAATCCTAAATATTTTTGCTTCCTCTTTGCTTTTGTCCTACTCACGCCCACTTCATCTGATTCTTTTCTTCTCTTCTTTTGTTTTCTCCCTTTAGTACTTTGTCTTACTACTCTGGGAGGCAAAGGAGGAATATTCTCATGTTGCGGCCACATACTTTGATCATTCATAGGAAGAATAGCAAATTCATAGATCCTTCTATAAGTTTCCACCTTATAACAATCATCAATATACGAACTGGTTTCATCATTTTTAGCCCAAATTGCTGATATAGCATGTTTACAAGGTAGCCCTGTCAAATTCCATTTTCTACGACTGCATTTTCGGTTTAACAAATCTACGGCCCAAATGTTAGTTATGCTAGCTCCTATAAGCTCATAGTTCCACTCATTTGATTTTCTAGGAATATATTCAGCAGCAGCAGCTTGACTTTTGCACAATACATTTTTAATTCTGGGGCAAATATCATCAGAACTCCACTTGACAGATTTATCCCTATTTGCTTGCATTCTTGTCATGAGCGTATACCGAATTTTCTCCAGAAGAGTGATAATAGGCTTATGTCTTGCATCCAATATCATTCTATTAAAACATTCACATATGTTATTCACTAAGGTATCACATTTTGCATCTTCGGAGAAGTGAGATTTAGACCATTCACTAGGTGACTTATCTCTCAACCAAATAGCAGCTTCGGGATCCAAATCAAATATTTCAACCATGCGTTCATCAAACCACCTTACTGTTGTCGCACTAGCAGCTTTCCAAAGTGCATTTCTTAGTGTGTCACCACAAAATCCGGCCCTTTTGAAATTACTATGCAAGTGTCTAACACAATCTATGAGCGACCAAAGGTAATATATCATTAAATGCTTCTATCAGACCTTTTTGCTTGTCTGACATGAAGGTCCAGTGAGCTCCATCATCGATCTCCAAGTCAAGCTTTAGATGATCCAAAAACCATGCCCATGACTCACGATTTTCTTTCTCCGCAACTGCATATGCTATCGGATAGATATTGTTATTACGATCAAGCCCAACAACAGTTAACAATTGAGTCCCATACATCGGACCCTTGAGCCAACAACCATCCACTCCTACTATCTTTCTACAACCACTCTTGAATCCTTTCTTGCAAGCACTAAAACAAATGTAGAATCTCTGAAATCTTTCAGGCTTGCAGGATTTTTCATTTTCAACCAACTTCATATAAACAAAAGTATTTGGATTTGTCCTCACTATTTCATTGCAATAGTTCCGCAATAGCTTGAATTGATCAGAGATATCTTCATCGATCATTGCAATTGCCTTCTTTTTTTCCCTTCTACATTTAGATAATGTCACATGTGCTCTTAACTGAATACTAACATGATCTCTAAATTCAGAGATCTTCCAATTCCTGTTTGTTTTTATGGCATCAAGATATTTTCTAGCGATGAACAAAGATGTGATGGTTTTGTTAACATGGTTCCAATTTTTGCACTTGTGGGTCGGATTGTATGTCTTTACTTGAAAAGCACAATCTCTATACATTTTAGAAGCCATAATCTCTCAATCACAATTTGGATGCTTTGCACAAACTGCTCGTATCCTTTCCTTATCATTCTTGCGCCATTTTATATACTTTCCTTGACCGACTTCATCAGTTATCACAGCATTCTTGAACTCTTTTTTAATTTTAAATATCAATTCAAGTGCCATGATAGGATACAACCCATCTGTATTTGGGTTGAACACAGTTAAGTTCATACCATCTGAATTAGAATCACTTTCTAGGCTCTTGAACCCTTTAGAGTTAACACAATCAAAATCTCCATCTTTATGAGCCATCTTTTTTCTCATTGCCTCGCTAACTTCATATTCACGTGTCCCATTTTCACTCCTTTCTAAAATATCATGTTCATCTAACAAATCATTATCCGAGTCTTCAAAATCATCATCACTTGAAGAATATTCAGCCCTTCCCTCTTTTCTATTCTGTTCAACATTGTTGCTGATATCCATTCCAATATAGGAATCTAAATGTTCAAAGTAAACCTCAATTACTCTATCTCAAGGGATGTTTCTGAACACTAAATTAGCTTCAAAATATGTTGAAACAAGCCTCATTTTTTCACCGAGTCTACCATATTTGTGCCAAAATGTGACTGACTCATTATCATATCCACATATCTCAGCCATATTCTTGAATTGAGAGAACTTTATTTCTGAAACATCAACATGGTCAATGAACTGGACACGACCCCCAAAATAATGTTTTTTAGGCTGGTGCTTCATAAAACCACTGTGGGTTACTTTCATGCTGATTTTTAAGGCATCGTGTATAGAATCTATAAACGAAAATATTTTTTTAAAAAAATTGATATTTTCTTTTCTACAACAAAATCTTTCACAAATATAAACTTGAACTTTAGAAAACTTACCATACGGAGGAGCTGTACCACCTTTTGGTCGTAGAATCATTGTCTTGAGCTTTCACTAATGGCCAAATCTGAAATGAATCTAGGGTTTTCTTGACTTAGCAATGAAGAAAAGAGGAGGGAAAAAGAAAATTGAGAAAGAGAGTGTACTGAACGACGTTTGTTGACGGTTTTTATAAAAAGTGGATGGAAACCAAACTTGTCAAAAAGGTGAATAGTTAAAGGACCATATCCGTCAACTGTATAGTTAAAGGACTATTTTAAACCTACTAGGATAGTTTAGGGACCATTTATGTCATTTGCTCATGTTTCTAACCTGGCTAAAGGTTTTGTGACGGAATGTTTGTTTTGTGATTTTAATGGTAGATTATTGAGTGTGGATGAACTAATTAATCATCCCTTTATTCAAAATGCAATTAGTATTTTTGGAAATGACTTGATCAACATCTCTAGTACTATTAAGGATAATCCTTATGGTGATTATTGAGTTTCAGAGCGTCATTTGTTTATTACAACTTGTGAGGAATGGAAAGCCAAAATAAGGAGATCGATTAATGATCAAAGGAAAGAAAAACACACTTGCAACTTATAGAGAACATGACTCTAAATAAGAAGATATATATAAAGATTGAAGGTTGCGGTAGAAGGTTAATTAGTAGGGTTGTTCTTAGTTACTCATTTACTTTCTAGTTCAACAATTTTATGTATTATCTATTATTTTCTTTGCTTTGATTATAATATTATATATTATGATTATTATTAATATTATTTCAAGCGTTGGAAACTAGAATTCAAAAGCCTTAATTTGATACATATAACTCATCGATCGATATATTATATACTATGAGATATGACTATTAAAAGTTAGTTCATTTCCGACTATATATAATCATTTTTTTTAATAAAACATTTCAAATTTGTTGCAAAGTACCTCTTCCTTCTTTTAAACATCCCTACAATTTTCTAAACATAATATTTACACTACATAAATGAGCCATAGAACCTATAATAATTACAATTTCATATCCAAACCCAAAATAAATTATGAAATACTCATTCTCTCATAAATAATTACAGCTCATATCAATGGCGGAGCCAGAAATTTAATTAAGGGTGTCCAAGAATAATGGTGTGTGGCTGTCAAAATAAAATAAAAAAAATATTGTGATATTTGGGGTTTGAACTCGGAACTCCTTCATTCAATCAAACACTCATTACCACTACATCAAAGGCATAACTTTTATCAAGGGTGTCCAACTTTAAATATATATCCTTTAAATGTAGAATTTGACATATATATACAACGTAATTTTCCGACGAAAGGTGTCCAATTGGACACCCTGGGATGGTTGTGGCTACGCCACTGGCTCATATCCCTCATATTAAGGTTGATAAGTTTCGCTTAACTGATACTAAATCAGTATCATATATTGTGTTGGTATCATTAAGGCTGATAATTTCTCTTAACTTGATACTAAATCAGTATATATGAGGTCATCAATCATAGAACTAACTATTATTCCACGTGCAGTGAAATTAGCCTTTTTCCAAGCTTCAAGGTCCCTTATGTGTTGTTCAGTATTATCCTCTTCTAGTTGATTCAAAACATGATTTATACCTTCGAGAGTATTTTGCTCTTCCAGTACATATCATATTTTACGACTCCAAATGTCATAATTGTCAGTGTTCAGTTTTTCACCTTTGTTTAAATTAACAATAATACTTTTTGATGCCATGTCTGTTTTGAGATATAATAAGGCAAGAATTTTTAATCAATTATGCATGTGACATACACATTTAAGCAAATCAATTCTCCTAAAGGTTTCATATTTAATGTAAAATCGAAAAGATACGTAAGCACTCAATCATCATCTACGAACTAAATATTCAACCAAAATTCATAATTAATTTCTTAATGTGTATACTAATATATTGAAGACTTTAATATCATAGATTTTTAAGTCTAATAACATATATTGAGAAAAAAATAAACTACATAATTTATATATTGGAAAGCAAATAAGCAATAACAAGTTATAAGTCATTTAAAGACTAAAATCCTTCCACAAGTCTTAAAGATAACAAATATACACTCTAAAAGGTTGACTAGGTCAAATCTCATGATAAATATCAGTTAATCCAATACTCAAAGATTCATGAAGAGTATTTGCTAAATAATTAAGGCTTTACAATCCGAAATTCCCTTATAATCAGCCAATTAATCACATTTTAATTCAAAGAGGTGAATAAAATCACACGCTGAAATATTAGGAGACATCTTCAAAAACTTAAACTTTTTTAAAAATTATTTATCTTTTCCTTCAAATAGCCCTTTGATTCCTTTATAAATTTTGTGTCACCCTTCGAACACCAATCTGTATGATTTCTCATCCTCAGAAACATGTCATACGACGAATGCTCTTCTACATTGTCCCTTTGCTCGACTTCGACAACTCCCACTTGGAGTAATTCGAGTTTGTTCTTGTTCAGCATGACTATAATATGAACAAGGAAACAATAAGAATGATTGTACCACTCCGTGTGACAACATATGTCACTATTATTTGTAGAAGATAAAAAATTGTTTAAAGAACTTAAAAACTAAACGAATTTATCAAGACCAAATAAATATGTTATCTCAACCATAATGTATATACTCAAATATCAACATACGTTGTTGCGAAAAATAAATAAATATAAAATCTACAACCCAAAAGGTTTTGACCAGATTCAAAAAAATAATAAATTTAATAATATAAATTTTACATGTCTTGAATAAGAAAACCTTTTAATTCCAATGCATTGTACAAGTACAATTAGGGGTGTTCACGGGTTGGTTTGGGTCGGTTATTGATCAAAACCGAAACCAAATCAACTTAATCGATTTTAAAATTGTCAAAACCAAACCAAACCAAATATAATATACATTTATCGGTTTGGTTGTTTTCGGTTTTGGTTTGGTTTGGTTCGGTTATTCGGTTATTAACTATACATAAAAATAAAAGAAACAATTCATTCAAAACGTGAAAAAAGTGACAACAATCCATTCAAACGAAAAAATAGTTAAAATGACTGGCATTACAGAACTTTGGATCATTGAATTTACTGATTAAAACTTCAAAATTCACTATTTTGGCATAGAAGGAAGAGACAATGACATTTCAGTACCACAATGAATTTCCATAGACACTCATATATATGAAACCAATAAGAAAAATATTCTCACCTTGGACATTTTTTCTTTCACAAGTAAATTATAAATAAATTTTGATGAAACATATATAAAATCTTTAAAATTGTTTATGAATATAATATATTATGTATGTATAATAATAAAATTTATGTATATAACTTGTTGGTTCAGTTCGGTTATTTCTTTTGATTTTTTTGAACAAAACCATAACCAAACCAATGACTATCGGTTCTTAACAATCTAAAACCAAACCAAACCAAAATCCAAATTAAATTGGTTTATTTAATCGGTTTGGTTTGGTTTTTCGGTTTAGATCGGTTTTTATCCAAACCATGAACACCCCTAAGTACAATATTTATTCCCTCAAGTAAATAGGAATGAATATCACATTAGATGACAAAAAAAATATTTAAATGATTATAAATATCTACTAAAAGGAAGGCAAATCATATTTTTTCCATAAAAGTTTAAGGCTCCTATAGTACTATAATAAATACATCTGTACTTGTCTTCATATTTTAAAAGGACACTATATTTAAAGCTTTTTATTATAAAATAAATAAATTAAAAAGTACAAGGACTTTTATTATACATGGCACTCCTATTCACTTCACAACTCTATTCCTATTCAATTTTTCATCTTATTTTTAGATTAAAAATTCGAAAGAATGGGAATAAAACGTCATTTCTAGAAGAACGATGAAAAAAAAAATTGACACTTTCCTTCTTCTCTATCCAAAATAGTTATAAAAAAAAAATTGACCACCTTTTCTTTCCCAACACAAAAAACAAACACTTCATCCTCAAAAACATTGAAAAAAGGGCTACTCGTCAAAAAAAAATTGAAGAATCGAAGGTATGTTCTTAGATCTACAATCAGATTCAAATTTATTTTCTTCTAACAGGTGAGTTCGAATAAATCATAGTTTTATAAAAGAAAATATTGATTTTCATATAAATATTCTTGACACGATTTTTTATAACACACAATCAATACATAATTTCAAGAAATACTATATAATCATCGAACAATTAATGATGGCTCTGACACCATTGATAGATTTAAACAACATTCGGTACAAGATTTGTGTCCCTTTGATTGTTACAGGAGAATGAAATTCAAGAATCGAATAATTTGCTCCAAATCCTTCTTTGTATCACTAGGAGACAAAGATAGTGTTTTCACAAACTAAATGTCCTTTTGTTGGATGTGATGTCAATGATTCAAGAAGATTTCACTAGTATCATTTCTCTTTTGTTTTCTGTTCTTCTTTTTCTTACTTCTGAGTAGGGGTGTGCACTATTCGGATTAAATCAAATAACCAAATCAAATCAAACTGAATTTTTATTTGGATAGGTTTTTTGGTTTTGGATTAATAAATTACTTTGTTTGGTTTTTTGGTTTGGCTTTGGGTTTTAAAATATAAAAATCGAAAAACCAAATTTATATATACATATATATAAACCTCAAATGTGGAATGCAGTAATAGACTTATGGAAATGAATAGTAGTAGCAGACTATATAAAAACATACCAAGATGCAGACGCAGAAACAATGTATAAATACATGAAAACTTTTCTAGGAGAATCTGCAAAAGCCTTATGGGAAGCATATAAATCTAACTTACCACAAGAATTCCAAGCGTTAGTAAATATGGGAGCTAACCCATATAATTTTACAAATAAAATACATAGTCTAATTACAGAGGAAGACCCAGATAGTGGTTTAGTAGTACTACAAAGAAATGCTCTAATAAAACTGGAACAATTAAGCATTACAAGTTGGTTCCACATAAAAAACTTTCTAAAAGATTATTATTATTACTGCACAATTAGTGGAAATTCTTTTGATGAAGAATTAGGGAAGAAGTTATTTAATAAATTACTAGGAGCTTTAGATAGAGAAATAGAAGAAAGATGGTATAAAAGAGACGGAGTAATACAAAACCCAAATGGTAAATGGTCCATAGGACACAAAGTACAACATATAATGGAAATATTAACAGAAAAATGTACAAATATACAAATACAAAAACAACTAAAGCAGAATGAAATGGATTTATGTAAAAATGTTATATATACAACCCAAAGTTATGATAAAGAACAAAGTAAATCAAAGAAAAGATACAAGAAGCGTCGACCCTACTATAATCAACAATATAATAATAATAAAAGATACTATTTAAGAAGGTCTTCAGCCAGGAAGCCATATTTAAATAAAGATAGACATGTTAGAAAATATAGAAACGATAGGAACTATAAAAATAAGCTAGAATGCTTCACATGTGGAAGTATAGAACATTTAACAAATGTATGTCCTAAAAGAAATAACAGTAGAACTAGAAACTCGCAATTAATAGAAGATTTTTAAGAAACGTTGATTAATGTTGATGAATACATGTCAGATAATGAAAGCATATATTCAATAGTAAGTATAGAAATAGAAGAAACAACACGGTCTGATGAATTAGATTCAGCTAGTGAAGAACTAATAAATGAAATAGGTTTATAATTAAAAAATATAGACTTAGAAGAATTACAAATAAGTACAATGATGAATATTTCACAAGAATGCACTCATGAGTTTGAAATAAATAAGGGAATAGATAGTAACCAATGTATTCTATGTAGATGGTATCCAAGTAGAGAAAAAAGGGCAAAATGTAAGTTTTGCTATGCTGAAGGATGTATCACATGCATAGAAAATTTATTAAAAATAAAAGTAAAAGAAGGACGTGAAAATAGAGATATAAGTAATAATACAATAAACTTACGAATAATAACATTAGAAAGTAGGATAAATGAACTAGAACAAAAGGTAATATTGTTAGAAAAAGGAAAACAAAAACTTGAAGAAAATATGACGAAATCAGTACAAAGAACAAAAGAATGGGGGATGTGCAAAACATCTGCCCAAGAAGCAGAATTAATGAATATAGAAACTATGGTAAATCATTATGAGAATTTAATATGTAACGAAGATAAAAAAAATTCACTACTATTAAAGTACTAGCTAGACTCAGAATACAAGATATTGAGTTAGAAACCTTAGCATTGGTAGACACAGGATGTACAGGTAGTATAATAAACAAAAAGATTTTACCACAAAAATTAATAATAACCTTAGACAAGCCAATTGCAACAATGCAAATGGATGAAACGTATAATACATACCAACATTATATAGGAAAGACGCAAGTAAGTTTTATTAATACATGTAATGAATTTTATAAACCAATGTACACACTTGATAGGATATGGGTACGAGACCTTAACATAAATGTAGATTTTTTATTAGGATTAAAATTTATGATATAAAATAATGGAGGAACATTAATTACAAGAGATGGGGTAATATTCTTTAAACGTCTGACATATACACCAGTACAAACTATGAAATTTGAAACAAAAGGAAGACAAGCTAAGATATCTCCAAACACTTCCGAAAAAGATAACTTACAGACATGTTGTAAAGACTGCAAAAATAAAAGTCAATGTTGTAAAGACCATAAGGAACAATACGAGGTAGAAGAAAAATATGATATAAGAGAAAAATATTATACTTTAATAGAAGTAGAAAATGAATTCTATAATTTTCAAACAGGAATCGATAGGATAGGTACAATTAGAAGTCCTAAAGACTTGGACAATATAGTAAAAATATTAGATGAAATGGAAATAATAGGGGAGAAACCTTTAAAATATTGGGAAAATAATAAAGTAGTATGCAAATTAGATATCATAAACCCTGAATATATAATAAAAACAGCTGTTATTGAAGCAACTAATCAAGAATTAGAGGATTTTGGTATACAGATAAAAAAATTACTAAACTTAGGAGTTATAAGAAGATCTACGTCAAAACATAGGTCAGCAACATTCATGGTAAGAAATCATAGTGAGATAGTGCAAGGTAAAGCAAGAATGGTAATTAATTACAAAAGACTTAATGATAACACTAGAACAGATGCATATAAATTATCAGATAAAAATGAATTAATCAATCGAATTAAAGGAAAAAGGGTATTTAGTAAATTCGATTGTAAATCAGGATATTGGCAGGTAAAAATGCATGACGAAAGCATAGAATGGACATCATTCACTTGCTCTGAAGTACATTTTGAATGGTTAGCTATGTCATTTGGGCTAAAAACTGGCCCGCCAATATTTCAAAGAAAAATGAATACTATATTTGGAGACTATAAACGATTCGTCTTAGTGTATGTAGATGATATCTTAGTATTTAGTAAAGACATTAAAGATCATTTAGGACATCTACGACAATGTTTCGATTATTTGTGAAAAATGAAATAATAGTAAGTAATAAGAAAATGGAATTATGTAAGAACCATATAAAATTTTGAGGAGTAACATTAGGAGAAGAAAAAATTAAATTACAACCACATATAGCAACAAAAGTATTAGATATGCCTGATAAATTAGACAATACAAAAGATTTACAAAAAATTTTACGATTGGTAAATTATGCTAGAAACTTTATTAAAGACTTAGGAAGATTAACAGGACCATTATACTCAAAAACAGGTAGCAAAGGGCAAAAACATTTCAACACAAAAGACATAAAATTAGTACAACTAATCAAAGAAAAAGTTAAAAATATTTCAGAATTAAGCATATCACTAGAAACAGATTATTTAATAATCGAAACAGATGGCAGTTTCCAAGGATGAGGAGCTGTGTTAAAAGCTAAACCAAATAAATACAGTGATAAGACGGAAGAAAAGATTTGTGCTTATCAAAGTGGAAAATATAAAGAAAAAGGAAATATGAGTAGTATAGATGCAGAAGTTTTAGCAATAATATATGGCCTCAATTATTTTAAGTTATATGCTTTAAAAGAAAATTAATAACAAAGAAAACTAATTACAAGAGGGTTTTTGGTATTTATTTTGGTATCAACACCAAAATTACTAATTTGGTATCAATACCAAAATTACTAAGTCATTTGGGTTTTGTATTACTCCGTCTCTTTTATACCATCTTTCTTCTATTTCTCTATCTAAAGCTCCTGGTAATTTATTAAATAACTTCTTCCCTAATTCTTCATCAAAAGAATTTCCACTAATTGTGCAGTAATAATAATAATCTTTTAGAAATTTTTTTATGTGGAACCAACTTGTAATGCTTAATTGTTTCAGTTTTATTAGAGCATTTCTTTGTAGTACTACTAAACCACTATTTGGGTCTTCCCCTGTAATTAGACTATGTATTTTATTTGTAAAATTATATGGGTTAGTGTCACGACCCAAGCCTAGGGCTTAGACGTGACCGGCGAATGGGGAACCCGAGGGAACCCCAAACAAGCCTCATAGCATATCATTACACATCCTTGGTCGCGGAAGCAATTAAAATGACCATAAGCAATAAGCATAATCAAGGGAAAATCGGGACTAAGGGAGCAAGAAAAAAAAAGGAATGATACATAAATACCATAAATGAGTCAAGCTCAAGCATAATACACAACTTGTCCAACACCACCTCTAAACATGGATACTTAGCGGGGGCCGAGACAAACTACCGGGCTCACCCTCATAGTCAAAACATAACTAAAAAGAAAAAAAGGTCTTATACATAGCAAAAGATCATGAGCAACGTCCCCGGAATGGAGGACTCACCAATAACCTTGATAGGAAATCGAATTAGCCACGTGGAGAAGGATGGTCAGACGGTGCTCCGGTCCCTACATGGTGACATCATGTAGGCATAGAGTATGCATTAGTACGTTTGAATGTACTAAGTATATGGGATGCAATGCAATGCAACAATGGATGGACATCATAGGCAAAATGCATAATCGTACCCGATAGATAACATATTAATGAGATGATATGTATAATGATGCTTATATAAAAATCATATTTAGTAGGGCATAGTATATGTGTAGTGAGTGACCATCAATATAGCATTTCCAAGGCCTACCACCCCCTTGGAGAGGCGAAAGAGGTACAAACCCCTCAATGTGGTTACCCGGGCCTATCACCCCGAGCTAGGGACCAAGGTACAAACCCCTCGATATGGTTATACGGGCCTACTACCCCCGTACTAGGCAACCAAGGTACAAGCCCTCGATACGGTTATACGGGCCTACTACCCCCGTACTAGGCAACCAAGGTACCAACCCCTTGATACGGTTACCCGAGCCTACAACCCCGAGCTAGGCTTGGTCGACTCACACACTATATAGAGAAAATCATATACATGTATCCATTTCATCATCATTTCAATACTTATATAATCATCCGACTCATAGGACGTACATTGGACCTTCCATTTCATAAGAATTCTATAAATGATATTTTATCAAACATATGGTGGGCTACTTGTTCATGTAAATAAAATCATGTGTTTCAAGAGTACTAAGTCCAACCAATTTCAAAATCCATATAAAACAGCCCACCAACAACATACATATATATATACATATATAACAACCTTCATAATTTGATCATGGAGGCATGAAAACCATAAACATCACATAATAATACCATTTCATGAAAATATGCAAGATAGACCTTAATAGGGTGTGTAGTAGTGATTCCATAATTCAAGAGTTCATAAATGATCATAAGGACCCATAAACTTGAAGTAAAATAGAGGATAAATGGTTGGACTTGTGGAAAGGAAGGTTTCCACAATCAACCCACATACCTCAACTTTGGAGAATTCTTGATAAAGATTGGAATGGAGAATTGCTTCAGATTGAATCTTGAATCCGGAATTAAAGCTTGGGATTCTTGAATTTGGTGGATGATCTTGGTGGAATTTTTGGAGAGGGTTTAGAGAGTGTTTTTGAGTGTTTTGAAGTTAAATGACTAAGTATGGATATGTCCCCTTTTTATAAAAAAACGTCCCAACACTAAGAAAAAAAAAAGAGGTGGGTGAACAGTGTTTTCGGTTACTGGAAAATGCATTTTCTGCCGGACAGATTTTACGAAAATGGGCATAACTCCCTCATCCTAACTCGGAATGAGGTGAAACCAATTGCATTGGAAAGAGAACTCACAGAGCTTCAATTTTGATAGTTTGAGCTCCTTCCAGTTCCTTGTGTGCTAAGAGATATGCCCATTTAAAGTTGACCCTCAAAATTGCATTTTTTGCGATTTTCGAATTTTGATACGGTTGCTCTAAAATTTGGGTTAGACCCATTTCCCACTCAATTTGACCCCCTGAATAAGAATATGAAGTCGAATTTCCGAAATCATGCATGGATTTTGAGATATATGGAAATTACAATTTTAGGTGTTTCCGAAGCACATTTTCGGACATTTTTGGGGTCGTTTCAATTAGCTCCCATATTTACCAACGCTTGGAATTCTTGTGGTAAGTTAGATTTATATGCTTCCCATAAGGCTTTTGCAGATTCTCCTAAAAAGGTTTTCATGTATTTATACATTGTTTCTACGCCTGCATCTTGGTATGTTTTTATATAGTCTGCTACTACTATTCATTTCCATAAGTCTATTACTGCATTCCACATTTGAGGATCATGTACTGCTATGTTTAATATTTTTCCTTTACTTCCCCCTTCTTGTAACCTAATAGGTTCTTCTATAGGCATCCTTCTACCCATAGGTCTTACATTGTCAGTTACTGTGTCTGGATTTACCCTAAATACTCTTCTTCTTGGTACATTTCCTGTACTTGTGTCTATCGTATGTGGTTGGACAGTTCGTTGGAATGGACTAGCACTTGAACTAGTGTATTCCATAAGTTTTTTTTGACTTATTATAGAATTTCTTTCTATTTCATCGTCGCTCTCATATATATTTTCTATTATCTTTTCAAGGTTTTTGAATTTTTCTTGGTTATTGTACTCTTCTCTATATCCTAAATTATCTGTTCTGAATTTGCATGTTTTAAAATGTTTTTCTACTTCTACTATACCCATACTTCCTGTCTTACATCCTTTACATTTAAAGGTTATATCATTATTGTTATTATATCTTCTTTCAGCTTCTTGTAAGGCTTCATCTACTTCATATCCTTCTTGTATTATTTCTACATTCATAAATTCCTTTTCTTCTTCCAATTCTAATTCTTCCTCTAAGTTCATTTGATTAGAGTAATTATAGTTGGTGAATCTTATAGATGTTTCTCCTTTTGTATTAGTATACATTAGATGAGATTCTGGTGTGAGTACTTTCTTTTTATTAAATTGCTCTAGGTTCCATTCTAATCCTGCATATTCTTCTGGAATTATGTTTATGGGTTTTGTTAATTTTATACCTTTGTTTCCCATTACCTCCACTACATCTTCTACTTTTAGTCTAAACCTTGTATTACTTCTAGAGGCAACTTTCCCAATAAAATCTATACACATAAGTAGATTATTTCCGCTACTCATTTCTTCGTAGCCTTTAGTCTGTATTCCTATTTTTATATGCTTTTCAAATTCTCCTAAATTAATCATAAAATTCGGGTTAATATAAAATATTCCTCCATTATTGGTCATATCTACTTCTGTTAATCCTATTATGGATTTCTTTAAGTCAGACCACCTATCATCGTATATTACTAGTAATACTTTAGTTCCTAGATTCTTTCTGGTTCTTCCTTTTAATCCTACTACTATTAAGCCCATGTGCATTAATATCAATTTGTTATGTATTATTCCTCGTAGGGATTCTGGGTTTACTAGATTCATAGTAGCTATTTCTTTTCCTATAGCCGAAATTTGTTCTTTTTTTTAATGTCTATATAGCTGATTATTTCTTGCAAAATATCATGTATCATATAATATCTTTGGGTTAAGTAAGTTCAACTGATTCTGTTGGAATATTCTTAGGTCTTTATCTATATCTATTACTTGGTTTAACTCCTGAATTTGTTTATCTTCTTGTTTATTTCGTGTTAATATTCGTGATATAAGGCTATTTCCTATTCGATTATCAGAAAAACTTACTCGAGGTCTTTCTTCGACTGTTGTTCTTCTACCTGAAAGAAAGTCCATTTTTGAGATTTTCTAACTATTGTTGGTCTTTCTTTAGGTGGAGTAATTTCAATATTTTTTAATTGAGTTATTAATTCTTCTATTTCAGAGTTCTTAGGTTGTTCGTTTATAACCTCTTTTTCTTTAATTATTTTGTCTAGTTTTTTATTTAATTCTAATAGTAGTGATATTATAATGTTATTTTGTTTAATAATTACTTGATCTGATTTACTTGTAGGTTGATGATCAGACAGTCCTTGTGGATCTGGTTGGATGCTTGCTGTAAATTTTAAGGCTTTAGTGTATGATGGGTCTTGGCATAAGTCGTTCATGAAAGGAGTTTGTCTTCTAGTTATTGTATTGTCTTTTTTAATTCACTAACTTCGTTCGTTACTATTTCTACTTGTTTTGTAATCTTGTCAATTAATTCAGTTGTTTTTATCTCTAATTCTTTAGGCTTTTCTGTTATGATCTTTATTAGCTTTCCTATTTCAACATTTGTAGGTATTTGTTCTATATTAAACTTAGTGTTCAAGTATTGGATTTTTCTTTCTAGTTCTAGTTTTTGTGATTTTAAGAAATCAAGGTTTTGTTCTAACCTTTATAATATCTTCTTATGTTTATTTTGAGCTATTTCTATGTCTCTAGTAATCTTACTATATTCTTTTCCTTTTCCTGTGTTTTTTCACTAAAGTTTATTATAAGATCTATTATAGTATTATATTGCTTATCTTCGGAATGTAAAAGGTGTTCTCCTTGGCTGAAGTTGCACCTTATTACTGAATTTTCTTTTAATATTCTGTATTTCTTTTCAGGATAAATTTTTAAGTCAAAGTATTCTAATTGTTTTAATGGATCTATAGTTGCTATTTTATCCTAGCGGGATATGTATTTTACTAATACTTTTCCTCTGAAATTTTATCCTATTATTTGCGGATTGAATATCACTATCGATGCTATATAATTCCCACTTTAGAGCACTTAATAATTTTGGGTTGACTAGTGTTGGTCTATTTACTGAGTATAGGCCTCCGTGATTACAAAGTCTATCTACTAAGTCTCTTGTTTCTAATACTTTTAAATATAAGCTTAATGCCTGTTTTAATTTTAACCACTCTGATTTTATTCGTATTTTCTCTGTATAAATACTAATATCTTAGTCGTAGTTGATTAGCAAAAAGGTGTTTTTTCATATATTATCTCTGTCTTGATTTTAACTGTGTAATGAATTTATATTCTAGTCTAGATATTATTTCTATTAGATAATCTAACCTTATATTGTCTTCTTTAGTACTATTTAGTCTCCTATATTCTAAGTATAAGCTTTCCAACTTTCTTTTTGTTTCTGAATGTATCTGAGTACTACGTAGAGGTCTTCTCATTAAAAGTTACTTCCCAAAAACGTCTTGCTCTGATATCAAATTAATACCAAAATTAATAAATTAAAGCAGATTTACAGAAAAAATGGACTGGCTAATAGCAGAAATACAGAAATAGCAGAAGAAATTCAATTTTTTGTAAATCCTACTCAGTTCTTCCTCTCAATTGGTGTCCTATCATGTTTATCTCAGAGTTTAACCTGTTTTTCCCTTTTTTTTTTTAATTTACTACCCCGTTCATCTCTTTCTTTTAACCTGTATTCTTAAAAACTTCTTCTTTAACCCCACCCCGAAGATGGCCAACAAGACGTCCTGTGATTTTTGCGGACTTTTTAAGGCCTTAAAAAAATCCTAGAAATTTACAGGTTATTCTATCGTTGTTATCAAGAAGTTAAAAGTATAATCATTTACTAAGGGCATTTTTTAACATAAGTTAAATACAAAATAGAAACATATTGATATAAATTGAATACATGCAAACATAATTTACATAATTATTTTTAAGGAAAATTACAGGAAAACATAAGAGACTTACATGATATAGACGGAGAGAGGTTTCCCTTTCGAAAACCCCGATTGACTCTTACACACTTAAAAACAAACTTTTTATTACACACTGAATATTACAAGAGGTTTTTTTTTAGAAATATTTGAATTGGGTAGTGGATAGGTTTTTTTAGAACATTGGCAAGGGGAATATGTTGTGTGTTTTCTTCTTTGGTTTTTCTTTCTTACTTCTCTTTAGTGTGGAGTAGTGTCTTTTTATAGAGGTTGAGAAATACTAGTGGCCAAACATGGCCGACGCACTAAGATAGTGGGATAAAAAGTAGTGGCTTAAACTTGGCCGACGCTTTTGAAGATAAGATAAGATAAGATCGAATAATGCATGCCGGGTACACATTTGGGCCCCATCGTCATATGCATTATTGTCACTTATTGACACAAACTTTGACTCGTGCTTATTAGTTTTTTCCTCTTTGGAGGATAGTGATAAAGTAAGCACTCACACGACAAATGTGGGCATACCCACATGGCACACTTTATTCTTACTATATTTATTGTCCTTGTCTTGTTTTGTCTTATTCGTCTTCAGGTATCAAGGTTGTGCAGAGCTATGGATTCAAAACTCATTCCGGAATCATTATCTTCATTAGGATCTTGAGCATCTTGATAATATGAATGTTCTTCATAGTCTTCTTCTCCGAAACTTAGGGATCTGGTTATGGTATTACCCGAAGTGTCTCTCCTTGAGCTTGTATTAGTTCTGTCCCTTTCTGTATTTATACGTCCTATATCTGGTATCAGTTTGTCTTCACTTGGATCTGGATTTTGTGTAGTAATTACATGTTTATCCTATCCTTGTTGGAAAAAAATTTCTAAAGTCTTTTTTATTATGCTCTTTATTTTATCAATTTTTTCCTTTTTATGAAGCATAGTTTTCTTTGTTATTGTCTCTACCTGAGTAAATGATCTGGGTAACCTTCGTCTTGATGAAGAACCTTTATCTTCACTTTTTGGCAAAGTGACAGTCATAAACGAGTTTGAGGTGTCTTTACTGGTTACCGTTTGAATCGGACTAGTTGTATCTTTATTATTCGATACAGTGGATTTTTTTGCATTCGTTGGGGAATGCACACCCTGCTCATCCATTTTATCTTGAGATGGAAAACTCGGTTCTGAAGTCTGTGTATTGGTGTGAATCTTCTGAATAGAGTCTTTGCCTTTAAATGACTTTACCTGCTCCATTAGTTTAGCATTTTTTTGGAGTAAAGCTTCTACCCTTGCATTTAATCTTTTGAAGGCCTCGGTCATTGAAGAACAATGGTCGCATAAGATTATTTTGTCTGTGTCTTTTTGGATATTGTATTGTCGGGTCTTTTGTGGATTTTGTCTGAGGGCTGGAGAGATATAGTAATTTGGACCAAGTATCCCTCTTGCATAATGTAATGCTTCAGTGAAATCATTAAAACCTTTAAAAAGAGGAGTTTTAACTCCGTTTATAGAGTCTAGTACTTCTATCCAAGTTTGAAAAATACCATTAGTCTTACCATGTATTACCACATAATATTTAAGTTTGTTTTCTCTACTTTTATCAGTAAAGTATTGACATAATGCATTTAATGAGGCTATAAAATATTTATTATCTTTCTTATTATATGTCATCCATAAATTGTCTGCTAAACATTTCTGAGATTTATCTAACACACACTCTGGCAGTTCTCTAAAAGATAAATTTGAATTTGGGTAACATATTAAATTATGTTTACCGAAGTACATACGGTCCATCATTTCTATTGATGTTGTTTGAGGTCTAAACTTCATATTACTTAATAGTGTATGAGCGTATGTGTCTGATGCTGAGGCTACTCCTTTGTCTTTGTCTATTGAACCGTTTGGTCTCATGCTGAAAACAAATGTATAGTTAAGTTATTTTTATATTTGGTCTACTTAACTGGTCTACTAGACTGTTATCTTTTCCTTTATATACTCAAAAATAACATTTGGATAAATAGATATAGTATCCATAAAGTTTAGCCATTGTCTCTTGCTACTAGCTTTTTGGTTTATCTTTTAATGAAATTTAACTATGGCTTTGCAGTCAGTCCGTACTAATATTTCATTTTTATTTAAAACATATAACTTAAAACTATTGAGGCCATATATTAAAACTTCTGCATCTATACTACTCATATTTCCTTTTTCTTTATATTTTTCCGCTTTGATAAGCACAAATCTTTTCTTCTGTCTTATCACTGTATTTATTTTGTGTAGCTTTTAACACAGCTCCCATTCTTGGAAACTGCCATCTGTTTCGATTATTAAATAATCTGTTTCTAGTGGTATGCTTAATTCTGGAATATTTTTAACTTTTTCTGTGATTAGTTGTACTAATTTTATGTCTTCTGTGTTGAAATGTTTTTGCCCTTTGCTACCTGTTTTTGAGTATAATGGTCCTGCTAATCTTCCTAAGTCTTTAATAAAGTTTCTAGCATAATTTACCAATCCTAGAAATTTTTGTAAATCTTTTGTATTGTCTAATTTATCAGGCATATCTAATACTTTTATCGCTATATGTGGTTGTAATTTAATTTTTCCTTCTCCTAATGTTACTCCTAAAAAATTTATATGGTTCTTACATAATTCCATTTTCTTTTTACTTACTATTATTTTATTTTTCACAAATAATCGAAACACTGTCTGTAGATGTCCTAAATGATCTTTAATGTCTTTACTAAATACTAAGATATCATCTACATACACTAAGACGTATCGTTTATAGTCTCCAAATATAGTATCCATTTTTCTTTGAAATATTAGCGGGACAGTTTTTAGCCCAAATAGCATAGATAACCATTCAAAATGTCCTTCAGGGCAAGTGAATGTTGTCCATTCTATGCTTTCGTCATACATTTTTACCTGCCAATATCCTGATTTACAATCGAATTACTAAATACACTTTTTCCTTGAATTCGATTGATTAATTTATTTTTATCTGGTAATTTATATGCATCTGTTCTAGTGTTATCATTAAGTCTTTTGTAATTAATTATCATTCTTGCTTTACCTCTCACTATCTCACTATGATTTCTTACCATGAATGTTGTTGACCTATGTTTTGACGTAGATCTTCTTATTACTCCTAAGTTTAGTAATTTTTTTATCTGTATACCAAAATCCTCTAAGTTTTGATTAGTTACTTCAATAGCAGTTGTTTTTATTATATATTCAGGGTTTTTGATATCTAATTTACATACTACTTTATTATTTTTCCAATATTTTAAAGGTTTCTCCCTTATTATTTCCATTCCGTCTAATATTTTTACTATATTGTCCAAGTCTTTAGGACTTCTAATTGTACCTATCCTATCGATTCTTGTTTGAAAATTATAGAATTCATTTTCTACTTCTATTAAAGTATAATATTTTTCTCTTATATCATATTCTTCTTCTTCCTCGTATTGTTCCTTATGGTCTTTACAACATTGACTTTTATTTTTGCAGTCTTTACAACATGTCTGTAAGTTATCTTTTTCGGAAGTGTTTGGAGATATCTTAGCTTGTCTTCCTTTTGTTTCAAATTTCATAGTTTGTACTGGTGTATATGTCAGATGTTTAAAGAATATTACCCCATCTCTTGTAATTAATGTTCCTCCATTATTTTGTATCATAAATTTTAATCCTAATAAAAAATCTACATTTATGTTAAGGTCTCGTACCCATATCCTATCAAGTGTGTACATTGGTTTATAAAATTCATTACATGTATTAATAAAACTTACCTGCGTCTTTCCTATATAATGTTGGTATGTATTATACGTTCCATCCATTTGCATTGCTGTAATTGGCTTGTCTAAGGTTCTTATTAATTTTTGTGGTAAAATCTTTTTGTTTATTATACTACCTGTACATCCTGTGTCTACCAATGCTAAGGTTTCTAACTCAATATCTTGTATTCTGAGTCTAGCTAGTACTTTAATAGTAGTGAATTTTTTATCTTTGTTACATATTAAATTCTCATAATGATTTACCATAGTTTCTATATTCATTAATTCTGCTTCTTGGGCAGATGTTTTGCACATCCCCCATTCTTCTGTTCTTTGTACTGATTCCGGCATATTTTCTTCAAGTTTTTGTTTTCCTTTTTCTAACAACATTACCTTTTGTTCTAGTTCATTTATCCTACTTTCTAATGTTATTATTCGTAAGTTTATTGTATTATTACTTATATCTCTATTTTCACGTCCTTCTTTGACTTTTATTCTTAATAAATTTCTATGCATGTGATACATTCTTCAGCATAACAAAACTTACATTTTGCCCTTTTTTCTCTACTTGAATACCATCTACATAGAATACATTGGTTACTATCTATTCCTTTATTTCTTTCAAACTCATAAGTGCATTCTTGTGAAATATTCATCATTGTACTTATTTGTAATTCTTCTAAGTCTATATTTTTTAATTATAAACCTATTTCATTTATTAGTTCTTCACTAGCTGAATCTAATTCATCAGACCGTGTTGTTTCTTCTATTTCTACACTTACTATTGAATATATGCTTTCATTATCTGACATGTATTCATCAACATTAATCAACGCTTCTTGAAAATCTTCTATTAATTGCGAGTTTCTAGTTCTACTGTTATTTCTTTTAGAACATACATTTGTTAAATGTTCTATACTTCCACATGTGAAGCATTCTAGCTTATTTTTATAGTTTCTATCGTTTCTATATTTTCTAACATATCTATCTTTATTTAAATATGGCTTCCTGGCTGAAGACCTTCTTAAATAGTATCTTTTATTATTATTATTATTATATTGTTGATTATAGTAGGGTCGCTTCTTGTATCTTTTCTTTGATTTACTTTGTTCTTTATCATAACTTTGGGTTGTATATATAACATTTTTACAGAAACCCATTTCATTCTGCTTTAGTTATTTTTGTATTTGTATATTTGTACATTTTTCTGTTAATATTTCCATTATATGTTGTACTTTGTGTCCTATGGACCATTTACCATTTGGGTTTTGTATTACTCCGTCTTTTTTATACCATCTTTCTTCTATTTCTCTACCTAAAGATGTTTAGGTTTAGAATTAAGTTGGAATTAACCACTTTTGTCCCTTTTTGGTTATTGTCTTTCATGATGATTATGTTTATATTTTATATTTGAATTACATCTATAATAGGTATACTTATAAGTATTGTGTTTTAAGTTTTACTTATGATTTATATTAGAAAGTATATTTAAGGGATTAAATATTGTTACTTTGGTTATGTTATTAATTGTTGACATAACCGAATAACCAAACAGAAAAAAACCAAACCAAATAGAGAAAAACCAAACCAAATCAAATTTATTTTGAATCGGATTGGGTTACACTTTTACAAAACCAAAAACCAAAAAATCCATACCGAATAGTGCAAAACCAAACCGAAAAATCGAACCCCTACTTCTGAGGAGCTCCCAAAAACACTCAAATAAAAAGAAAACTTTATTTACGGTGGAGCAGTTACATCCCACCTTTTTAAAAAAACTTATTCTTATCTCCATTTTTAGAAAATAATTTCGAATCGGATTGAATCGTTCCACATTGACGATCCACGACCCAAAACCTACGTGTGCCATTTTTTTTAATTTTAAAATATTTTAACTAGGACAGACCTGGTGTATGTATTTAAAAACATGGAGCACCCATGTTTTATTAAAAAATACTTTGTTGATGTGTATAATTAAATTAGGAGACATATATTGTATGATTAATTTGTTTATATAATGAATACTAGTAAACATACGCAATTTTTTTTAATATATAAATCGAAATAAAATTGACATATTACATAAATGTGTTCTGTAACTTATCCTCAACTGACATCTATGTCTGGGTGTACACAAATAATCACTTAAACTTGTATAAAGTTGAACACGTAGATACACACGTTTTACGTGACAATTCATGTGAGATGTCATGTAGGACATATGTATTTACTTATTCAACTTTATACAAATTAAAGTGTCTATTTATATATACCTAAAATTAAATGATATAAATATCAGCTAAAACAAGTTTAAAAACATATTTATGTATTATGTGAAATAAAACTTTTTAGCAAATGTTCATAACTTATCGATAACTTTGTGTTCAGTTAAACACAGATTTTTGTATAAAATATAAGAAGGTAGGAATAACACTTAATAGAATATATCTGAATGGAGAGAGAAAGAAATGGTGAAGTGTTAATGCCTAATGGGGGCTTTCCAAGAATGGACAGACAAATATTGTTTGTTTATCTCCTGAACAAACAGTAAAGTCATATAAAGACAACCAAGGAGGAATCACTACCACATTTGTTTTGTTTTTTTTACCCAAACTTGAATGCTACTAGTTAACCACTCCTCTCTTGAAATCAAGCTAAAAATAGTAGTGCTTTCTCTTGTTGGTTAGGTTTGATGGAGGAGAACAAGAAGTTGAAGAATTATTGCGTAACAGGAGGGACAGGCTTCATTGGCTCATGGCTCATTAAATCACTCCTTCAAATGGGCTATAAAGTCCATGCTGCTGTGCGCCATCCTGGTTCTTTTTCTTTATCCTTCCTTCTTTCTAAAATAATGCCCCCCGCACACACACCAAACTTTAATCAGTATGTTGATTACAAGTTCGATCAAATCTATATTCTAAATTTATAATTAAAAATTTACTAAATGTGTATAAATTACTAATTCGAACCCATTAACCTTACCTTTTGGCTCCACCGCCTTCTCCCCCAAACAAACGAGCATAACTTCATGTTGATAGTGTATATAGTTTAAATTTTTAAGTTAGGTGGACAAAGACATAGTTTAAGACCTACTCTCTTTGTTTTTAATTTCACCTTTCTACTCTTATTTAACTTTTTCTTAAGCAAATCTTTCAATAAATGATTAATATGCTAGATTTCAAAAATTAAAGTGCATTTGGATGACTATATAAATTTTTGAGTTTATTTTTGGAGATAAATTTTTTCACCAATTGATTCAAAAAAAATTTTAAAAATTGTTGAAACTTCAACTTTCAAGATTATTTTTGATTTTTTTCCATCTTTTATTTTTAATTTGTTTGTTGAGATTTCTTTTTGAAAATAAGGTTTTATAGAATAGTGAATAGAGAGAGTAATTAATCAATATATGAAGTACTCCAATGAGAGAGTAATTAATTACTTATTACTTTTTCTAAGTTGATCAAAATATATATTTTCAAGACTAATTAACTACTCTAATCATAAAAAAAATATGATAATTTATATATTGATTTTATTAAACGATAAGTATTACTATGAATCAATTATTTATAAATACGAATGACATATAAAAAGAAACGAAATGATTATTATATAAAAAACTTGTGGGCCAAAGACATAGTTTACGACCTATTTTCAGAGTTGAACTTTGAAATTCAATTGTCAAATATTATCTTTTACTTTGTAAAATAAAAAATACTTTTTTCAAATTTCATATAAAAAAAATAGCATGCCAATATTGATCTAGATAAACAGTATGTGGCAGTAGTGTGTGTATTAAATTCTTACATACATGTTAAACATGTTGAAATTCAGTCCAATTTATCAATTTTTTCTTAAGCATTACAAATTTGTTGCAAACAACTTCTTCCATTCTTATAATATACCTTCATAAC
Source organism: Solanum commersonii (assembly GCA_029007595.1). Taxonomy (NCBI): domain Eukaryota; kingdom Viridiplantae; phylum Streptophyta; class Magnoliopsida; order Solanales; family Solanaceae; genus Solanum; species Solanum commersonii. The sequence goes on from JAJTWQ010000033.1 coordinate 3,026,486, forward strand.
TCTCCAAACTACCTTGTACTGGGAGGCGGATCCATCTGGTGGTGTGAGGGTGCACATGCATCTGATAACTTTTAATATATATATATATAGAGATTATTATATTAAAAATGATCTTTAGCGACAATTAATTAACGATAATAGTTTAATTGCCACTAAATATATATTTTTAGCTGCAATTAACATTCTTTATATATGTCTTTAAAGTCTTTAGCGACATTAGATCTAATGACAATTAACTAAGACAAGTAAAGACTTTAACACTCTTTGTTAATGTATATATTTATTGTGCTAATAGGTGTTTTTGTTATAGAGATAGTCGTTTAAGCTTGATATATTTAATTATATATCAAAACTCATTTGGTGCGCTGATTGAACCTGCAACTGTATCTCGCGTTACTGCGAGTTTGATCCTAGACAAGGGACTGTGTTTTTGGGGGTTTTTTCCCTTTAAAGAAATGGTGTCCCCTCTATTCAAATTCTGAGTTCGTCTCTACTCGTACTCTCAACTTATAAGAGTTTGAGATCGAAGGTAATATTTACTTTGAATTTTTCAATATTACAGAGAAGTCATCACATCTATTGAAGTTAGCTGAGGGCAGTGAGATGCTAAGATTGTTCAAAGCTGATTTAAGAAAAGAAGGAAGCTTTGATGAAGCAATGAGAGGTTGCATTGGCCTATTCCATGTTGCTGCCCCCATGGAATTCTGCCCACAAGCCACAGAAAACGTTGGTAAATATATATGCTTATCTAAATCATTAGTTTCAAATTTGCTCCTACATTATTTGAAATTGTATAATTTTGGCTTCATTATTTTAACTTGATGAAGACAGCTATGTTGAAGAAAATATGATAGAGCCAGCAATCCAGGGGACGTTGAATGTTCTGAAATCCTGCTTGAAATCCAATTCTGTAAAAAAAGTTGTTTTCACATCATCAATAAGTACAATCACAGCCAGAGACAACTTTGGGAAATGGAGACCTTTTGTTGATGAATCTTGCAAAATACCTATCCAACATGTTAAGAACACAAAACCAAGTGGTTGGGTAATTCTCTTTCCCTATACGTCTACCGGATCCTTAAAAAGTAATGCATTATTTGAAGGATCTGACAACATTTTTTGAGCAACATATGTCAAAAGTAGTACTATCATTTTACGTTATTTATCGATTATTTTATAATGCACTTTTATAGGTTTATGTACTACTAAAGGTTTTGACAGAGGATGCAGCATTTCAGTTTGCAAAAGAAAATGGCATTGATTTGGTTTCAACAATAACACCAACTATAGCTGGTCCATTCCTCACTCCAACAGTTCCATCAAGCATTCGAGTTCTCTTGTCACCAATAACAGGTTTGACAGAACTCAATAACTTTGGTCTAAACTTTGTATATATTTGTTAAGAAACGCACTAAATATGCACCTACAATATTTGTAACACAAAAAACATGTCCTTTAATTTTATAGGTGATCCTGAACTGTCAGCTATACTCACAGCTGTGAACACAAGAATGGGATCAATAGCATTAGCTCATATAGAGGATATATGTCGCGCCCACATATTTCTCATGGAGAATATTAAAGCAGAAGGACGATATATATGTTGTGCTCGGAGTTGGGCAATGTCTGAAGTTATCGATCACCTTAAAAAAGAGTATCCTTACCTTGCTATAGAGAGGTTATCCATCGATTTCTACGTACTTAAATAATCCACATGAAGTTTATAGTCTAATTCTCTTTGTTTACAGGCAAGATCATGATTCAGTAATCCCCTCAGAGATTTCATCAAAGAAATTGAGAGCTCTAGGATTTTCTTTCAAGTATGAAATCAATGATATCGTACTAGATACAATTAGTAGTTGTATACATCATGGCTTCTTAGCCTCTATTCAAAAGTAAGAATTGCAAATTTGTGTTCCAATTACATGTAGGAAAACGAATACCTCTCTCAGTTGGAAACGGATTTTTCAACTTTTTTTGTTCTCTGAATCCCTTTGTGAGTTGGAAACGGATTTTTCAACTTGTTATATATACGACCTATTTTTCTCATCATTCATTATAAATTGAAAGAATTATAAGTATGATTACAACAGATAAGCGTTGGATAAAACAGTATGTTCTTGGGGTTGGATTAAATGGCCCTGTATATTTGGCAACACATTCTTCTGCCAACAATTATTCACAAGCCGTAGCTGTCAAATCTGCACAAATTGGATCGGATGAGTACTCTGTGCTACGAGAAGAAGGAAAAATATTGAACCAATTAAAAGGTTCGCCTTACATTGTTCGATGTTTTGGGGAAGACAAGAGCGTCGAATATGCAAAGTGGACATATAATCTCTTGCTTGAATGCGCCCCTAGTGGCACTTTACTAGATTTTATACTTTTTAATGGAAAAATTTCAGAACAAATGGCAGCACTCTATGCTTATCAACTCTTGAAGGGTATCGGTCACATTCATAAGAAAGGTTATATCCACGGGGATATAAAATTGACCAATATACTTATTTATCCGAACAATAAGTTGGTAAAAATTGCTGATTTTGGATCTGCCAAAGAAGAAACAAGTTGCAAGCATCAGATTTTTGATATTTGTTCTGTAGGGTGCGTTGTCGCAAAGATGCTCACCGGGAAGCCCACGTGGTATGTGGGACAAATTAACAAATATAAACGTCAGATTTGTGGTCTTGATATGCCTGATGAAGAGTTTATACGAACTAATGTTTCTAACATGGCTAAAGGTTTTGTAACGGAATGTTTGTTTTGTGATTTTACAGGTAGATTATTGAGTGTTGATGAACTAATTAATCATCCTTTTATTCAGAATACAATTAGTACTCCTGAGAATGAAGAACACTTGATTAGACTCTCTAGCACTGTTAATGATAATCTTTTTGGTGATAATTGGATTTCAGAGCGTGATTTGTTTACTACAACTTCTGAGGAATGGAAAACCAAAATAAGGAGATCAATCAATAATCCAACGAAAGAAAGACACACTTGAAACATACCGAAGACACGACTCTAGAAAGGGAGATACATATAATTAGTAGGGTTACTCTTAATTACTCATATACTATGTTGTTCTCCAATTTTTTTTTTATATCTATTGTTTTACGCTTTAATTATAATATTAGATATTATTATTATCATTATTATTATTATTATTATCTGTATTACTATATATTTTTTTCCATATATAATTTTATTATGCTTCACTTGAATCGAGATTCTATTGAATTCACAAAAAATCCCAAAGTACAGCGTGCTTAGAAAATAATGAAATACTGGTATATCTTGCATATGAATAATACCCTAAGCTACCTTGAAAATTTGATAGTCTTTCAATTAAGAAACACAATAAACTTGCATCAATATTAAATGACAAACACATTATTCAATAAATAAAACTTACATCAATACTAAATAACACACATTTTCTTTTTTGGATTTTCTAATTGACCCTTGAGCAGTCTTTTCTAATTTCACCTTGATTTCCAGTAAGTACTTGAACTCTTTCCATTTTGACCATAGACTCACTAAGGGTCTGTTTGAAAAGCCACCTGGTAATTGAAATTAGAGTAATTACTAGGGTAGTAATTATTAGCTTAGTAATTATACAGAACCCCTACTTTTGAGGAGCTCCCAAAAACACTCAAATAAAAAGAAAACTTTATTTACGGTGGAGCAGTTACATCCCACCTTTTTAAAAAAAAATTATTCTTATCTCCTTTTTTAGAAAATAATTTCGAATCGGATTGAATCGTTCCATATTGATGATCCACGACCCAAAACCTACCTGTGCCATTTTTTTTAATTTAAAAATATTTTAACCCATGTTTTATTAAAAAATACTTTGTTGATGTGTATAATTAAATTAGGAGACATATATTTTATGATTAATTTGTTTATATAATGAATACTAGTAAACATACACAATTTTTTTTAATATATAAATCGAAATAAAATTGACATATTACATAAATGTGTTCTTTAACTTATCCTCAACTGACATCTACGTCTGGGTGTACACAAATAATCACTTAAACTTGTATAAGGTTGAACACGTAGATACACATGTTTTACGTGACAATTCATGTGAGATGTCATGTAGGACATATGTATCTACTTATTCAACTTTATACAAATTTAAGTATATATTTATATATATCTAAAATTAAATGATATAAATATTAGCTAAAACAAATTAAAAAACATATTTATGTATTATGCGAAATAAAACTTTTTGGCAGATGTTCATAACTTATCGATAACTTTGTGTTCAGTTAAACACAGATTTTTGTATAAAATATAGGGAAAAGGCTCAAATATGCCATCGAACTTTTAGAAAAGGCTCATTTATGCCATCTGTTAAAAATTTGGCTTATTTATGCCATTGCTGTTAAAGAAAAGGCTCATCCATGCCATTTTTTTTAACTCCGGTTTTGCAAAACCATTTTTTACACACCAAACAAGGTTTATCACTTTTCTATTGGTGTTTTTGGATCAAATGTATATTTTTTGCTTCTACATCCTTAAGAACACCAAGAACATATAAAGAACATTAACAATTTCCAAATTTCAAACTTATTCAATTCTTCATGAATCGCCTCAAATTTCAAGAGTAGTTTCGCTCCGAGCTAGATACCAAAACTCAATTTCTTTTGAGCTCGAATTCAACCTAACTCAACAAGACCCAATTGAAATTTCTTCAAAGTTTCAAAACTTGAACATTCTTTAATGGTAGATTCTCCAAAACTTCAAATCATTTGAAATTTTGAACAGAAACTCAAAAAACACTAGTCAACAAAGATCTAATGTTAAAAACAAGAATCAAAGCAAGTTTTGAAATTTTGGGACTGATTTTCGTTTTTTGGAATATATTTTTTAAATATGGGTGAATTTTTTGAACTCTACAAATGATTTTAGAATTTTTGTTTTAAAAAATAAATAAATTAATGGTGTAGCCGAAATTTGAGATGATTTCGTGAACAATTGAAGATGTTGAAAATTTTGGAATTGTTTATGTTCTTCATGTGTTCTTAGTGTTTTTAAAGAAAAATAAGCAAAAAGTACATTTGATCCAAAAATTCCAATTAAAAAGTGTTAAACCATGTTTGGGGTATAAAGAAATGGTTTTGCAAAACTAGAGTTAAAAAAATGGCATGAATGAGCTTTTTTTTTAACAGCAATGGCAAATATGAGCCAAACTTTTAACGAATAACATAAATGAGCCTTTTCTAAAAATTTGATGGCATATTTGAGCCTTTTCCCTAAAATATAAGAAGGTAGGAATAACACTTAATAAAATATATCTGAATGGAGAGAGAAAGAAATGGTGAAGTGTTAATGCCTAGAATGGAGAGACAAATATTGTTTGTTTATCTCCTGAACAAACAGAAAAGTCATATAAAGACAACCAAGGAGGAATCACTACCACATTTGTTTTGTTTTTTTTTACCCAAACTTGAATGCTACTAGTTAACCACTCCTCTCTTGAAATCAAGCTAAAAATAGTAGTGCTTTCTCTTGTTGGTTAGGTTTGATGGAGGAGAACAAGAAGTTGAAGAGTTATTGTGTAACAGGAGGGACAGGCTTCATTGGCTCATGGCTCATTAAATCACTCCTTCAAATGGGCTACAAAGTCCATGCTGCTGTGCGCCATCCTGGTTCTTTTTCTTTATCCTTCCTTCTTTCTAAAATAATGCCCCCCGCACACACACCAAACTTTAATCAGTATGTTGATTACAAGTTCGATCAAATCTATATTCTAAATTTATAATTAAAAATTTACTAAATATGTATAAATTACTAATTCGAACCCATTAACCTATTCTAAATTTATAATTAAAAATTTACTAAATATGTATAAATTACTAATTCGAACCCATTAACCTTACCTTTTGGCTCCACCGTCTTCTCCCCCAAACAAACGAGCATAACTTCATGTTGATAGTGTATATAATTTAAATTTTTAAGTTAGGTGGACAAAGACAGTTTAAGACCTACTCTCTTTGTTTTTAATTTCACCTTTCTACTCTTATTTAACATTTTCTTAAGTCAATTTTTCAATAAATGATTAATATGCTAGATTTCAAAAATTAAAGTGCATTTGGATGACTATATAAATTTTTGAGTTTATTTTTGAGATAATCAATTGATTCAAGAAAATTTTAAAAAATTGTTGAAACTTCAACTTTCAAGATTATTTTTGATTTTTTTTCCATCTTTTATTTTTAATTTGTTTGTTGAGATTTCTTTTTCAAAATAAGATTTTATAGAATAGTGAATAGAGAGAGTAATTAATCAATATATGAAGTACTCCAATGAGAGAGTAATTAATTACTTATTACTTTTTTTAGGTTGATCAAAATATATATTTTCAAGACTAATTAACTACTCTAATAATAGAAAAAATATGATAATTTATATATTAATTTTATTAAATGATAAGTATTACTATAAATTAACTATTTATAAAAACGAATGACATATAAAAAGAAACGAAATGATTATTATATAAAAAGCTTGTGGGCCAAAGACATAGTTTACGACCTATTTTCAGAGTTGAACTTTGAAATTCAATTGTCAATTGTCAAATATTATCTTTTACTTTGTAAAATAAAAAATACTTTTTTCAAATTTCATATAAAAAAAATAGCATGCCAATATTGATCTAGATAAACAGTATGTGGCAGTAGTGTGTGTATTAAATTCTTACATACATGTTAAACATGTTGAAATTCAGTCCAATTTATCAATTTTTTCTTAAGCATTACAAATTTGTTGCAAACAACTTCTTCCATTCTTATAATATACCTTCATAACTCTCCAAACTACCTTGTACTGGGAGGCGGATCCATCTGGTGGTGTGAATGTGCACATGCATATGATAACTTTTAATATATATATAGAGAGATTACTATATTAAAAATGATTTTAGCGACAATTAATTAACGATAATAGTTTAATTGCCACTAAATATATATTTTTAGCGGCAATTAACATTCTTTATATATGTCTTTAAAGTCTTTAGCGACATTAGATCTAATGACAATTAACTAAGACAGATAAAGGCTTTAACACTCTTTGTTAATGTATATATTTATTGTGCTAATAGGTGTTTTTGTTATAGAGATAGTCGTTTAAGCTTGATATATTTAATTATATATCAAAACTCATTTGGTGCGCTGATTGAACCTGCAACTGTATCTCGCGTTACTGCAAGTTTGATCCTAGACAAGGGACTGTGTTTTTGGGGTTTTTTTTCCCTTTAAAGCAATGGTGTCCCCTCTATTCAAATTCTGAGTTCGTCTCTACTTGTACTCTCAACTTATAAGAGTTTGAGATCGAAGGTAATATTTACGTTGAATTTTCCAATATTACAGAGAAGTTATCACATCAATTGAAGTTAGCTGAGGGCAGTGAGATGCTAAGATTGTTCAAAGCTGATTTAAGAAAAGAAGGAAGCTTTGATGAAGCAATGAGAGGTTGCATTGGCCTATTCCATGTTGCTGCCCCCATGGAATTCTGCCCACAAGCCACAGAAAACGTTGGTAAATATATATGCTTATCTAAATCATTAGTTTCAAATTTGCTCCTACATTATTTGAAATTGTATAATTTTTGGCTTCATTATTTTAACTTGATGAAGACAGCTATGTTGAAGAAAATATGATAGAGCCAGCAATCCAGGGGACGTTGAATGTTCTGAAATCCTGCTTGAAATCCAATTCTGTAAAAAAAGTTGTTTTCACATCATCAATAAGTACAATCACAGCCAGAGACAACTTTGGGAAATGGAGACCTTTTGTCGATGAATCTTGCAAAATACCTATCCAACATGTTAAGAACACAAAACCAAGTGGTTGGGTAATTCTCTTTCCCTATACGTCTACCGGATCCTTAAAAAGTAATGCATTATTTGAAGGATCTGACAACATTTTTTGAGCAACATATGTCAAAAGTACTACTATCATTTTACATTATTTATTGATTATTTTATAATTCACTTTTATAGGTTTATGTACTACTAAAGGTTTTGACAGAGGATGCAGCATTTCAGTTTGCAAAAGAAAATGGCATTGATTTGGTTTCAACAATAACACCTACTATAGCTGGTCCATTCCTCACTCCAACAGTTCCATCAAGCATTCGAGTTCTCCTGTCACCAATAACAGGTTTGACAGAACTCAATAACTTTGGTCTAAACTTCATAAATATTTGTTAAGAAACGTGCTACAATATTTGTAACACATAAAAACATGTCCTTTAATTTTATAGGTGATCCTGAACTGTCAGCTATACTCACAGCTGTGAACACAAGAATGGGATCAATAGCATTAGCTCATATATGGGATATATGTCGCGCCCACATATTCCTCATGGAGAATATTAAAGCAGAAGGACGATATATATGTTGTGCTCGGAGTTGGGCAATGTCTGAAGTTATCGATCACCTTAAAAAAGAGTATCCTTACCCTGCTATAGAGAGGTTATCCATCGATTTCTACGTACTTAAATAATCCACATGAAGTTTATAGTCTAATTCTCTGTGTTTACAAGCAAGATCATGATTCAGTAATCCCCTCAGAGATTTCATCAAAGAAATTGAGAGCTCTGGGATTTTCTTTCAAGTATGAAATCAATGATATCGTACGAGATACAATTAGTAGTTGTATACATCATGGCTTCTTAGCCTCTATTCAAAAGTAAGAATTGCAAATTTGTGTTCCAATTACATGTAGGAAAACGAATACCTCTCTCAGTTGGAAACGGATTTTTCAACTTGTTATATATACGACCTACTTTTCTCATCATTCATTATAGATTGAAAGAATTATAAGTATGATTACAACAGATAAGCGTTGGATAAAACAGTATGTTCTTGGGGTTGGATTAAATGGCCCTGTATATTTGGCAACACATTCTTCTGCCAACAATTATTCACAAGCCGTAGCTGTCAAATCTGCACAAATTGGATCGGATGAGTACTCTGTGCTACGAGAAGAAGGAAAAATATTGAACCAATTAAAAGGTTCGCCTTACATTGTTCGATGTTTTGGGGAAGACAAGAGCGTCGAATATGCAAAGTGGACATATAATCTCTTGCTTGAATGCGCCCCTAGTGGCACTTTACTAGATTTTATACTTTTTAATGGAAAAATTTCAGAACAAATGGCAGCACTCTATGCTTATCAACTCTTGAAGGGTATCGGTCACATTCATAAGAAAGGTTATATCCACGGGGATATAAAATTGACCAATATACTTATTTATCCGAACAATAAGTTGGTAAAAATTGCTGATTTTGGATCTGCCAAAGAAGAAACAAGTTGCAAGCATCAGATTTTTTATATTTGTTTTGTAGGGTGCGTTGTCGCAAAGATGCTCACCGGGAAGCCCATATGGTATGTGGGACAGATTAACAAATATAAACGTCAGATTTGTGGTTTTGATATGCCTGATGAAGAGCTTATAGACACTGATGTTTCTAATATGGCTAAAGGTTTTGTGACGGAATGTTTGTTTTGTGATTTTACAGGTAGATTATTGAGTGTGGATGAACTAATTAATCATTCTTTTATTCAGAATGCAATTAGTACTCCTGAGAATGAAGAACACTTGATTAGACTCTCTAGTACTGTTAATGATAATCTTTTTGGTGATAATTGGATTTCAGAGCGTGATTTGTTTACTACAACTTCTAGGAATGGAAAACCAAAATAAGGAGATCAATGAATAATCCAACGAAAGAAAGACACACTTGAAACATACCGAAGACACGACTCTAGAAAGGGAGATACATATAGTTAGTAGGGTTACTCTTAATTACTCATATACTATCTTGTTCTCCAATATTTTTTTATATCTATTGTTTTATGCTTTAATTATAATATTAGATATTATTATCATTATTATTATTATTATTATTATTATTATTATTATTATTATTATTATCTGCATTACTATATATTCTTTTCCATATATAATTTTATTATGCTTCACTTGAATCGAAATTCTATTGAATTCACAAAAAATCCCAAAGTACAACGTGCTTAGAAACTAATGAAATACTGGTATATCTTGCATATGAATAATACCCTAAGCTACCTTGAAAATTTGATAGTCTTTCAATTAAGAAACACAATAAACTTGCATCAATATTAAATGACAAACACATTATTCAATAAATAAAACTTACATCAGTACTAAATAACACACATTTTCTTTTTTGGATTTTCTAATTGACCCTTGAGCAGTCTTTTCTAATTTCACCTTGATTTCCAGTAAGTACTTGAACTCTTTCCATTTTGACCATAGACTCACTAAGGGTCTGTTTGGAAAACCAACCTGGTAATTGGAATTGGAGTGATTACTAGGGTAGTAATTATTAACTTAGTAATTATACAGTCTAGTAATTATACTGACATGTTTGGTTGCCACAGTGTAATTACACTGTAATTATACATGTCATGTTTGGATGTCACAGAGTAATTACACATGTTGTGTTTGGATGCACAATTGCAATCATAAAATTATATTAAATTTTAAAAACAAAAATTAATTATTTAAAATTCATACTAGACAAATAAGAAACTTTATAAATGATATTAAATTAATTATTTAAGATATATATTCTTTTTGAAAATATTAATTAATAAACATATGTTCTTAACTAATATTATGAAAAAAAATTGATTTATATTTTTTCAAATTAATATATTTCAATTGAATTGATCATAAAAACTAAAAAGTATGAAGTTTCTACGAATATCGTGAAATGCAAGTTTGATAAAAAGGTTAATATATAAATAAAATGTCATAAATTATTAAATGTTCGACAAAAAGATAATCTATCAAGTTTAATTAAAAAATGACTTGCAATGTAAATTCAATATTACCGAATGAACTCGGCGACTCACCGAACCTATTAGCAAGATTTTCTATAATTTTCTTGTGAATTTTGTTTAACTAACCCTTTGCAACTGCATTTGTTCTTGTTTGTGCTCTTTGACAGATATAGCTAGAGCTAAGGTTCCCGCAAGAGGTCCACCATCAAGGAAAAAGGCAAAAGGAGTTGTTATCGTGGCTGAGGTTGAGACTCCCTGACCCACTCGTCATAAAAATCCTCAAGCCAGTGGAAAGGGAAAAGGAAAGAAGCAGGTTGTGTCAGAGTCATCGAATTCTAATCTGATGACAGTCTGGGCATTGATTCCATCCAGCTCACGTCCTTTGAGTCCAAAAATGAGAAAGCAGCGGGGTTTGGGACTCTAGTACATACTCTAATGCTTGAAGTTGAGCTAGTGAAGCGAAAGCGTTCAGAGTTGCATTTGAAAGCAAATCATGATCCCCTTGCATTACCTCCAGCACCACCAGTGTCACAAGCACCACAAGTGCCTCCGGTTCTAGTTCATCCTCCTCGGTCAATGAATCGGTTGTAGGCCGCTGCTTTGCGGACAATACTTGAGGATAAGAAGTTGTCCACAGACAGAGTAGTGGATAGATACCCCAGTGTTTGGGAGACCTTGAGGTACCACAAATTCTAACAATTCACCCAACCTCAGAATTCTTATGTGCCTACATGGGTTCGAGAATTCTATTGGGGGTATGCAAAGTTGGTTCCCAAGGGGAAAAAGAAAGCAGGGTCGATGGTACCAGTTTATTTTGTTGAGGTGCGTGGAAAGAAGGTCAAGTGCAGTGAAACTAATATAACTGATGAGTTGGACTGCACGACACAGACTCTACACTCTTTGGCCGACAAGATCAAAACAAAGACACTAGATGATCTAAAAGGGTGGCTTATCCCACTAGTGTGTGATGCCACGCCCCTATGGATCGATGCGGGGGCAGTTATTGAGAAGAAGGACCTTAATTCTGTGGCGCGGTACTAGTTTGGATTTATAAGTAGCACCCTGATGCCTTCTCAAAATAAGTCCATCATCCTGCATTCGAAAGCTGCACTTCTGGGATGTATCATAGCTCGGGAGCGGCTAAATCTAGGGTTCATCATTATACAGGAGATGGGTATGAGGGCCAAACAATATCAAACCTCATTGTCATTTCCATCTCTCATCAGTGATTTGTGTCGCCAAACAGGTCTGCCCTTCATTGCGAAGATAGATGTTGAGGTGACTTCTACCTCATCTAGTGATATTTGTTGGATTAAAGAAGAGTATACAAAAGATGTGCATGACAAGAGGAAGAAAGCTCTGGTGGACATCTCTCTAGTTGTTGATGTGGATTTTATGAAGGTCGGCCCTACACCTCCCACTCCAGACGTTGGGCCATCAGGTATACCTGCCTCTTCATCATCTACTGCTCATGCCCCTTCTCTTGTCTCCCATCCCTCGTTTACCCAGGCCATGATCTACAAAATGGGCAACTTTGCTCATTTGGCCGATGTGAGGGCTTCTAGGGTTGAGGTCGTTATTCCATCCATGATTGATCGAGTGATAGTTATGGCACTAGCTCTCATTCAGAAGGAGTTGAGGGAAAAACGAGAGTTGATCACAGCCCACAGTCTAACATTGGATTCCCTCACCGCTTGGGTAAAGGCATACGAGACGACAGACCATTGCTCTATAGATTTTACAGCCTTAAAGGCTGATATTACTGGTTTGCATCGAGATGTGTATGAGCTAAAATCCACTGACATATCAATGTTGTGGGGCGCCGTAGATATCCTCGAGGACCTCATTTCTGAGATGCCTACAATTTTAGCTACTTCTGAGGTCTCTTCGACTTTTGTGTCTGGAGAGCTGCTGTAGATCATGAGCATCGGGAGTCCGACATGCTCGAGATGGATGAGGAGTAATTAGAGGCTCGTGAGGATGCAGTGTATGAGGATCTAGAGGACTTGGAGGGTGATTTTCTACGGGTAGCCACAGAGGCTTTAGTTCATAACACGTCGATGATTGGTTCTAGTGGGTCTAAGCCCATAGAGGAGATCGTTGCGCAGCCTTCTATAGTAGGAGATGAGCAAGACACTAATGCCCAGGTTGAGGCTATGATTATCCTTACAAAGGGGTCTTTACTCTCCCTTCATTCATTGTTGATATGTTTAGTTTTTATTTTGCATTGAGGACACTGCTTAGGTTTATTTGGTGGCGTGAAGGTATCTAGCTACCTACCCTTTTGGTTGTATTTCATTTTATTTTGTCTTTGGGATATTTTGTTATTTTTGTTTTATGCTTCCTCATGTTGCCTTAGTAGTGAATGTTTGGTGTTGATTCATTGATTTATCTCTCTCGATTACTTGAGTGTGAATGTTGGTATTGTTCACTTGTACATTTGAGTGTCGGTTGTGATTAATATCAATGACTTGATTAGTACTCTTGATGAATGATATGTTTGTGTTAGTCCAACGAGGAAATTAGAGTTTCATAAGTCTTGTGTGAACTCTTAGCATCTCATTGTGACTAGTTGAACGTCAAGGTGAGTCTTGCAATGACCGTTGCACGCGAGCTTAACTTTGAGAGTCGTGATCGATGATTGTGTTGAATGTCATATGTGATGAGGTTTACTTCAAATGTGTACATGTGATACCTAGAATTTGCCCCGTTTTTCCAATTGACTAGCATTGGTGAATGAAGGAAATGATCTTAGGCGTGAATTTTGGCGAGTGAACCTAATTTCTATACCTCCTTGTGACCACATTGTAAGTGTGTGAACCTAGCTTGGCACAATTTGAACCGAGACTTTTCTTTGGATGAAACATGAACGCAAATGTTTAGACTGGTTATTGAAATTTTCATGTCCTTTTCACCTATAACCTCATGAATCATCGGTTTGTTTGAATAGACAATTTAGGTTAAAATCCTATGTTGGAAATGAGAAAAAGAAATCGAGCAAGCAGTTCATAAAATTCATCCTTGGGAACATGTGGTGAATAAAAAGATGGAACCCTCTCTATATATAAAAAATAAGAAGATGTGAAGGGAAGAGAGATGAAAAGAAAATTGTATCTGTGTGCATTGTTGTGAAAATAAAAGGGGTGTCCGATGAGCTATATAAAAAAAATGTGTGCTATGAATAGGCCAAAGATTAGTTGTGCATATGAAAAGAATAGAAGAAAAGGAAAAGAAGTGAAATTTGGGACATGCTTCACGAAGGTAGAGTCTCTAAGACAAAATGATCATACCCTTACCCTCAACCCAACTACAAGCCTTGGAAGACCTTTTTAATTTTGCATAAGCCAAGTGATGTGTTGGTTGGAAAATACGGGCACGCCTATGGGTAAAAGTATGCATGCTTTTCTCATTGGGAGTGTGAGAATTGATTTCAATTCCTAAATTTTAATCCTTGATTGGATTTATGAAAGTATGGAATCATTCTTGATGTGAGGGCATTCTAATACTGTTATTGGGCATGAATTATAAACCTTTAAATAAATATTTAAAATGGATTAGGTATCCTATTCCAAACAAAAGGGATTTGTTGACAAGATTATATAATGCTAATATCTTTTCAAAATTTGATTTAAAATCTGGATATTGGTAGATCCAACTATTTAAAGAACATTCTTATAGAACGACATTTAATGTTCCATTTGGACAATACGAATGGAATGTAATGCCCTTTGGTTAAAAAAATGCTCCATCAGAGTTTCAAAAAATTATGAATGATATTTTTAATCCTCTTTGGATTTCATCATAGTTTATATGGATGATATTTTGGTTTATTCAAAAACATTAGAAATGCATATTAAGCATTTAGACATTTTAAAGAAAATAGTTATTCAAAATGGTTTGGTGATTTCTAAACCCAAAATGAGTCTTTTCAAAACAGAAGTTAGATTTTTGGGTCAGTTGATTTGTCAAGGAAAAATTACTTCTATACAACGATCTATTGGAGTCCCGTCAAAATTTCCTGATATTATTACAGATATAATGCAATTACAGAGGTTTCTGGTAAGTTTAAATTACATTTCTCCCTTCTACAAGAATCTGTCTCGCGATTTAGCTCCGTTATACGAAAGGCTAAAAAAGGATCATAAAAAGCCTTGGATTAATAGTCTCACGGATCTAGTAAAATCTATCAAGGATAGGGTTAAATCATTACCCTGTTTAACTCTTGCTAATCTTGCCTGGCCAAAGATTGTGGAAACGGATGCGTCTAATATGGGTTATGGTGGAATATTAAAGCAGATTAACCCGTATGATAAAAATGAATACCTTATTCGGTTTCATTCAGGAAAATAGAGCGATGCTCAAAGAAAGTATGCAATGGTAGCTCATGAAATGTTAACTATCATTAAATGTGTTTTAAAATTTCAGGATGATCTTTACAATCAGAAATTTGTGATAAAAACTGATGCTCAATATGTTAAATATATGTTTGACAAAGATTTCAAACATGATGCATCAAAATTAATGTTTGCAAGGTGGCAAGCACAACTAGAACTTTTTGATTTTGAAATTCTATATAAGAAAGGAAGTGAAAACTCTCTCCCAGACTTCCTATCAAGAGAATACATTCAAAATGAGTGAGTATAGTGACAATTCAGAGATTGGTGATATTCCCTTTTCTATTTTCTTTACTGAAAAACGTTTGTTTACTATTTTAAAGGTTCTTCCTCTCAATCGAGATTTAAAATAACTTATTTGTTGGAAAATTATAGATGGAATGGTGATGGACCTTTTCTTATCAATAGAAGAAGCTAATACTTATTATGACGCTAATTGGGAATAAATCTCGATGCTTTGTTTGCAGGATGGAAAACCCTTGGGTAACTAAGGGAAGAGGAAAATGTAATATCCACCGAGGAAAGGGAAGATCATCCCCTAGTTCATCAAGATCATCATATGGATCTTCATCATCTAATACTCCAATTATACAGAAAGGAGGAATGAGTTTATATAACTTAAATTCCAGAGCGCAAGAAAAAGCCTCGTCATCAATACATCTGGAAGATATTCCAGAAAGTGATCCATTATATGCTCAACTACAAGAGTTTATAACACAAAAGCAAAGTGATACTTTTGCTTCAATTGCCAAAGAAGACGTTGATGATATCAAAACGTATGAAAAGGTTAGAAAAAGAGAAATGATATTTCTCTTAGAAAACTCTGACATACAGAGAAGAGAAGAGCCTTGGAAGATATTCCAAAGGTGTTTAGTCAATGGACTTTATTTCCCGGGTGAGTCATACAAAATTCAAAAATATTATGAAACTTTGCTGATTAGCACAGGTATTGAATTTCAACACTTTTCAGGATATAATACAAGTGAGAATGTTTATAACTTCTCTAAAATGATTAAAAAACACGTCATTCATAGTGAAGATTGGGGTATTTCCTCAATGACTGTAAGACAGTTTAGTCTAAACAAAGTCATAGTAAACTTTACCTATTGGGATTATATCCAGGAATTTAATAAAGTTCTCTGTTATAACAATGAGAGGCATAAACACACTTGGTTTATTAAAGTATGCGCCAAAATATTTGTTAACCCTATACCAAATTGGTTTCTAAACTGGTGGTCATACCACAGGCCAACTATAAATATATTGCCCGTACCATTTCTCTAGTTATACAAGGAATGTGTAAAAATTTCCCTAGATCTCAATAAGTTATATCATCAAGAACATATTTGTTACTTTCAACAAATTGAACAGATTTATTTCTTTATAGAATTCTCTGTTCCATGGATTCACAAATGAGTTCCGAAAGTAGATTTCACTGAGGAACAAATCCCCTGCTTATACAGAACTTATTACAATAATTTTTGGGATAAGTTGATGAAGAAATATCTTCAAACGAAGTCTATATACGGACAAGAACTACTGGATCTAATTACAAAAACCATTAAAGATTATAAATAAATTCCTAATAAAGGAATTATGGCTGATGATTCGACCTCATTAAAGCATATGACTAGAAAAATTTCTAATCATGATGAAGAAGAACAAGATGAAATAATTATGAAATATCTAGAAGAAGTAAAGAAAAAGATTCTTCTAAATCTAACTCATTACGCAAAATCATATTTATCAATGCATAGTGAAACGAGTGAAGATATGCACGAAGCTCAACCATATGAAGAAGAAAGGCCAGTAGATGCACTGAAAAAAGCCGAAGATTTTTTGGCAAAAATGAAAGACAAGATTTGGCAGATAAGCACTACCAACAGGAAAAATGCACTATCAACAGTGGATGTACTATTTGTAGGTCCCACATAAGGGACCCTATATTATTGTTTCTAGATGCCTCAAAATATCTATAAATAAGGGGCTTTTATTTTGTAAAGAGGCAGGTTTTAGAAACCGCCTCTTCTTGCTTTCGTTTTTCTGTCCCTCTCTCTCTCTCTCTTGTAAAATCTTCCAAGGATAGTAGTAAGCTTGCCGGACTTTGACCGGAGTAATTAAGAGTGTTGTTTGTTACAAGGTACTTCCTTTTATTTTCAGTTTTATCTTTTTATCTAAAGAATTTTATCTATGCCGGAAAACTAACTTCAAGAATTTATTTATCATAAAAGATCTAGACTTTATCTAAATATGCATAAATTTATATTTGGTTTCTTGACTTGGTTCCGAGATGGTGGTACAGTGAGATTCAATACAACAAGTTAGTGGCTTTGTCTTAGTGACTCCGTCTAGCCAGCCGTGGTCTTAGCTCGATAAAGAGTGAAAAAGGGCGCTTTACACTTGGTTAGAACTGCTAGACACAAGGGCTCACTAACAATACGTATTGAATCTCGACAGGCCCTTTACTTGGGTAAAAAGAGTTCTTCATTCCATACAATCATAAAATTATTTATGAATATATCTGTATTTCGATTTGAATTTATTCCTTGAATTTGGATGTTAACAAGCTAGATTGAAGATGACCGCGCGAACTATCACCCTTCTACTGAGATCCTGTTTCGTATTATTATTATTATGATTATTATTATTTTGATTATTATTATTATTATTATGATGATGATGATTATTATTATTATTATGATGATGATGATGATGATGATGATTATTATTATGATTATTATTATTAATATTATTATTATTATTATTATTATGATGATGATGATAATGATGTTGATGATGATGATGATGATGATGATGATGATGATGATGATTATGATTATGATTATTATTATTACGATGAGCCCTACACTCATCTCTTTATTCTCTAGTCTTTCTCCTAGATCTTCTTTTCTTATGATGAGATCTATGAGATTCTGATTTAGAAGTTTTTCGGTTGGTACCTTTAGAAGCATCTGGTAAACCAAACTGAGTACAAAAATCTCCCAATTGAGACTTTTCTCTAAGCTTATCCATCTTTAGCAATCTTTGGCATTAAACTCGTCAGAACAAACTATTCGTTTATTAAATAAGTGTGATATTGAATTTTATAAATCTCAATATAAATTCTTGCATATTGGCATGGTTCAAATTGCCTTCAAGCCTTTGACTCTTAAAGGGTTACCAGAAACTTTCTTAGCTGCTCTTCGTGACGCAAGAAATCTTAATTTTCGACAGTATTTGATGGGTTTGATAGAATCTACAGTGGCCTATAGCCCAGTTTATTTTAATACTCAGCCAAATTTGCAGTTATCTTTGACTGATTCTAATATCTTAGATGCTTTAACTTTGAATGTTAAGACACATGGTTATAACTATGCAGCTGGTTCTGAATTAATCTGCTTGTCTTATAGAATCTATTATAAATTACTTGCTACTTTGAATCCTAGATGTAACTTATATGATATATCTGATCAAACTATTTTAGTAGAAACTAATTTCGACAGATCTAAGGTCACTACTAGAAGACCTATAAAATGAGAAGAAATTAATTTTCCTACTACTTGGATTCTAAATTCTGTTATACCCCCTGAACAACTGACAGATGCTGTCACCAATTCTGAATATTCTCACATTAGTCAAAATTTCGATAGAAAAATTTGTATGCAATTTGATGAAAAAAGTATTCCTTATAGTAGACATTCTTTTGCTTCTGATAGAAGACTGACTATTCAACATATTTCTCCGATAGAACCTTGTTATGGTCCAGCTAGAAATCGAGCCGCTTCTTTGCATACTTTATCAATAATTATATCTGTAGAAAAACAAAAAATTAAAATTAATCCTCGGTTAAACATTGTTCAAACAAATGATAAATCATCTGATGTTTCTGATAAAGATATTCCTTCTGTATCTGAGATGGATTTTAATCTTAATGATACTTAATGATGACAGAACATCAAATTGATTTTAGTCCAGGTTCACTGACAAGAAAATATATTCAAAACGAATTTTTAAATAAAAAATGGAACCGGTTTAAAACTTGGTTTTTTGGCACTTAAAGTAGAGAAGATTTAAATAATATTTCTCAAGATTTCTATGAAACTTGTGCATTACATAATCATATTATGTTCTTTGTGCCTTGGTTTATAACCACTTATTTACCTTTATTAATCAACGTTCTTGAACGATCTTACAAAAATGAATCAGGTAATATTATTCAATCAATTTATCCTCCTCAAGCTCCGTTTATTTTACCAAATAATACTAGTATTACTTTTACTGCTTTTCATAAATTTATTGATAATAAGGTGGCCACAATAAGTATTAATGAGATTAATCGACTTATTTCTCAAAATAATTATTTGGGTTTGTGTGTTAAAGTCATTGGTGAACATATTTGTTCTCTAGATAAGAAGTTAGATAATCTAACTCATCTGATTATTCAAATTGATGACAAGTTAAAATCAGCGAAACAAGTCTCTGAGCAGGCTTCTACGTCCAAACAACCTGATGTCCCTATTCAAAGACCTCCTGAGATTCATGATTTTATTCTTAGACCTCTTCATGATCTTGAAAGCCTTTTAGATAAAAAGTTTTCAGAATTTGGTGCAAGTGCGAAATCAATTAGCCTTGCTGAGGATTTTGCAGATGAAATGGAAGCCACTTTTGATTTCAAGAATCAAGTGGAAATGGAAGTTAATAAACTTCATGATTATCCAAAGAAGAATAGTGGTAATACGTATGCTAGAAAACCTAGTATGCAAACTTACTATTATCCCAGACCAAATCCTCAAGATGTTTCAATAGAGGAAAGAGATTGAAATCAAACTAACACCTCTTATAGTGGAAGCGAGATTTATGAATGGAATCTCGATGGATTAAATGATAGATAGTTAACTATTTTGGTTTATATGATGCTTATGTATGCTACCATCTGCAAAAGCGTTAATAACACTGACATGACAATTTGCAAAATGATTATTGCAGGTTTTACAGGTCAATTAAGAGGTTGGTGGGATAATTATATGACCCTCGATGCAAAGGCAGCAGTCATAAATACTAAGACTACAGCCGAAGGAGTTGATAACCTAGGATTTGCTTTAGTTAAAAATAGAGAAGACGCTGTTTATACATTAGTCTTGACCATCCTAGAACATTTTAGTGGTAGATTTACCAATCAATATGAAACCATTAGATCTTTACTAAATGGTCTTAGATGTAGACATTTAGGTGAGTTTAGATGGTATAAAGACACTTATTTAGGTCGGGTAATGTAACTTCCCGAAAATGGCTTAGAATTCTGGAAAGCCAAATTTATTGATGGTTTACCTTCTTTATTTGCAGAAAAAGTGAAAAAGACTCTTAGAGATTCGCAAGGAATTATTCCCTATAATAATTTTACCTATGGAAAGCTTATTGGAGCTTGTACGCAAGAAGGCATAAATTTGTGCAATGAGTTAAAACTCTCAAGACAGCTAAAGATGGATAAGCTTAGAGAAAAGTCTCAATTGGGAGATTTTTGTACTCAGTTCGGTTTACCAGATGCTTCTAAAGGTACCAACCGAGAAACTTCTAAATCAGAATCTCATAGATCTCATCATAAGAAAAGAAGATCTAGGAGAAAGACTAGAGAAGAAAGAGATGAGCGTAGGGCTCATCGTAAATCTCATAGATTTACCAAGAATAGATCAAGGTGAGATCTTGACAAGATTAAGTGTTATAAATGTGGAAAATTTGGGCATATAGCTCCAAATTGTAAGCTTGAAAAGCTTAAGACTCTAGAACTTGATGATGATATTCAAGAGAAGATTTATAGTTTTCTATATACTTCTGGTTCCGAATCAGATTATGATGATTCTGAAGCAAGTTATGCAACAGAGAATGAGCAACCTGAGTCTTCTAAGGTTCATCAAGATTCGAATGATACTTGAAAGCCTTTTAGATAAAAAGTTTTCAGAATTTGGTGCAAGTGTGAAACCAATTAGCCTTGCTGAGGATTTTGCAGATGAAATTATTATTATTATTATTATTTTTATTATTGTTATTGTTTTTATTATTGTTATTATAATTATTATTGTTATTATTGTTATTATTATTATTATTATTATTATTATTATTATTATTATTATTATTATTGTTATTATTTTTATTATTGTTAATGTTATTATTGTTATTATTGTTGTTGTTATTATTGTTATTACTATTATTATTATTGTTGTTGTTATTATTATTATTATAACGATACAAGATCACTGATCTGGCGGTGGTCCGCCCAGTCATAGATCAAGCAAGTCAATATCCTTAGAGGTAGTCTAACTACATAAGAATTGAAATACACAAGAATTTTAACATAGTTTCTCAGATTGCATGGTTTAATTATTTTACCCAAGCAAAGGGCCTGTCAAGAAGCTAATACATATTTTTATTGATCCCATGTGTCTGATAGTTCTAATCGGGTATCAAGCGCCCTACTTATCAAACTTAATTTCGGGCTAAAAACCACAGCTCATCAGACGGAGTCATAATTTCGGGCTAAAAACCCGTGACTGTGTCCGGCTAAATATTTATATCTATGCCGGATAACTAACTTCTCTTTTATATAGACTATGAACGGATCTAAGCTTTATTTAAATATAGAAGAATTTTAGTGTGGCTTCTCGACTTGGTTCTAAGATTGAGGTTTTTAGCCCGAAATTATGACTCCGTCTGATGAGCTGTGGTTTTTCCGAAATTGAGTTTGATAAGTAGGGTGCTTGATACCCGGTTAGAACTATCAGACATATGGGCTCAATAAAAATATGTATTAGCTTCTTGACAGGCCCTTTGCTTGGGTAAAATAATTAAACCATGCGCTCGAGAAGAAACTATGTTAAAATTCTTGTGTATTTCGATTCTTATGTAGTTGGACTACCTCTAAGGATATTGACTTGCTTGATCTATGACTGGGCGGACCACCGCCAGGTCAGTGATCAAGCAAGTCAATATCCTTAGAGGTAGTCCAATTACATAAGAATCGAAATACACAAGAATTTTAACATAGTTTCTCAGACTGAATGGTTCAATTATTTTACTAATATATCCTTTTACTAAAATTTTAAATTTATATGCAGTTTGATGAAAAAAGTGTTCCTTATAGTAAACATTCTTTTGTTTCTGATAGAAGACTAGCTATTCAACATATTTCTCTGATAGAACCTTGTTATAGTCCAACTAGAATTTTAACATAGTTTCTCAGACTGAAGTTGTTGATATTTCTCATCGGCCCTGTTGGCCATTGTTAAAAGGTAATTTAATTCCCTTTTTTTATTTTTAAATCTTTTTATATCTCCGATCTGGAAGCCGTGACTATGTCCGGCTAAATATTTTTATCATGCGGGTTAATCTGTTTTAATATTCCACCATAACCCATATTGGACGCATCTGTCTCAACGATCTTTGGCCAAGCATGATTAGCAAGGGTTAAACAAGGCAAAAATTTAACTCTTTCTTTAATAGTCTTTAGAAGATCTGTGAGACTATTAGTCAAAGGCTTCTTATGATCTCTTTTTAGCCAATCGTATAACGGAGCTAAATCTCAAGACAAATTTTTGTAAAATGGGGAAATGTAATTTAAACTTCCCAGAAACCACTGCAATTGCATCCTGTTTGTAATAATATCAGGGAATTTTGATGCGAATTCAATATATAGCTGAATAAGAGTCATATTTCCTTGACAAATCAAATGACCCAAAAATCTAACTTCTATTTGAAAAAGACTCATTTTAGGTTTAGATATGACCAAACCATTTTGAATAACTATTTTCTTGAAAATATCTAGATACTTAATATGCATTTCAAGAGTCTTTGAGTATACCAAAATATCATCAATATAAACTATGATGAACTCTAAATAAGGATTAAAAATATCATTCATAATCTTTTGAAATTCTGAGGGAGCATTTTTTAAATCAAAGGGCATTACATTCCATTCGTATTGTCCAAACGGAACATTAAATGCCATTCTATAAGAATGGTCTTTAAATATTTGAATTTGCCAATATTCAGATTTTGAATCAAATTTTGAAAAGCTATTAGCATCATATAATCTTGATAATAAATTCCTTTTGTTTGGAATAGGATACCTAATCTATTTTAAAAATTTATTTAAAGGTTTATAATTTATAACTAACCTGGGAACACCTCGTTCTTTTTCTGCTGCGTTATAAACATAAAAAATAGTACACGACCATGGTGATTTGGAAGGCTTTATCAAACCTTTTTGTAATAAATTATCAATTTCCTTTTTGCATAATTCAACTAATTCGGTATTCATCTGACAAGGACGTGATTTGATAGGGATATTTTTCTCAGAGAAATCAACTTCATATGGAAGAGTTACAATATGCTTTTTCTGATTCCAAAAGGCACTAGGATGATCAGCACAAATATCAATGGCCATCCTTTCAGAAATGAGTTTAATCTTTTCCTGTACTTTAGTATATTTTAAAGTATCGAATATATTCATACTAAATATCTCAAGTTGTAAATAATCAACATGCTTTTGTTTCATTTCAATTAGAGCATTAATATCTCTAGAAATAGGCTCGGTGATAAAAGTATAACTAATATCTTGATTTTTATAAGTAGCATAAAATCCTTTAGCATTTATATTAGTAAAAGGATAAATTGCATTTATAAAAGCAGTTCCTAGAATAATAGGAGGGTATAACTGATTTTTTACTAAGAAAAAGAAGTGATGAATACAAACTTTATTCTGGCAAATACAAGTATTAGATAATTTATACTTTATATCTAAAGCATGACCAGATGAAGATTTAACCATATGAGTTATTTTTTCAAAATATTTAGTAGGCACTAGACCTTCTTGAATGCAACTCATATCAGTGCCACTATCAATCATAACAATGTTAGTTATAGAAAAAGTATTATCAATTAATATAGTACATTTAACATACCATTTATGAGCTGTAACAATTTACATCATTCCTAAGAACATATTTTGTTTCGTATCAATATTCAAAGTGTTGGCAAGCGTATTTTCTTGAGCAGTAGAATCATCAACCTTATTTTTTCTTTTGCTATTAGCATACTCAATCTGAGTAAGACGGTGATCACAAATAATATGATTTTATTTAAGAAATTTAATTTCTTCCTTCAAATGTTCAATTTCTTCTTTTAAATCATCAAAAGAGGTATCACGAATAATCATGGTTTGTTTAGAAGAGAGTCTATTATGAACTTCAGACAAGGAGTAAGGAGCAGAATAATTAAACTCATCTTTAACCTTTTTATTATTAGATGAAGAGCTAGTTTTACCAGCAGCCAATTGAATGATCTTTTCACGAAGAGTATTATCGGTAACTTCTTTTAGAAGTTCTATCACATTGTCTGCAGTGATAGTAAACATATTCATGTCTTCGAACTGAGATTGTAGATTGTAGAATTCATCATGTTCGCAGTGACAACTATTACCATGACATTTGCAAGCATCATTCAAATCTTGTTGAACCTTACTTGATGACTCAGGTTGCTCATCCTCTGTTGCATAACTTGCTTCAGAATCATCATAATCTGATTCGGAACCAAAAATATATAGAAAACTATAAATCTTCTCTTGAATATCATCATCAAGTTCTAGAGTCTTAAGCTTTTCTAGCTTACAATTTGAAGCTATATGCCTAAATTTTCCACATTTATAACACTTAATCTTATCAAGATTTCGCCTTGACCTATTCCTAGTAAATCTATGAGATTTACGATGAGCCCTACGCTCATCTCTTTCTTCTCTAGTCCTTCTTCTAGATCTTCATTTCTTATGATGAGATCTTTGAGATTCTGATTTAGAAGTTTCTCGATTGATGCTTTTTGAAGCATTCGGTAAACCGAATTGAGTACAAAAATCTCCTAATTGAGCCTTTTCTCTAAGCTTATCTATTTTAATTTGTCTTGAGAGTTTTAACTCATTGCACAAATTTATGCCTTCTTGCGTACAAGCCCCAATAAGCTTTCCATAAGTAAAATCACTATAGGGAATAATTTCTTGTGGATTTCTAAGAGTCTTCTTTACTCTTTCTGCAAATAAAGAAGGTAAGCCATCAATAAATTTGGATTTTAAGAACTCTAAACCATTTTCGGGAAGTTTCATTACCCGACTTAAATAAATGTCTTTATACCATATAAACTCACCTAAATGTCTACATCTAAGGCCATTTAGTAGAGATTTGATGGTTTCATATTGATTGGTAAATCTACCACTAAAATGTTCAAGAATAGTCAAAATAAGTGTATACACAACGTCTTCTCTATTTTGAACAAGGGCAAAGCCTAAATTATCAATTCTTTCATTTGTTGCCTTAGCATTAATTATTGCTGCTCTCGCATCAGAGGGCATATAATTATCCTAGCATCCTCTTAGTTGGCCGGTAAATCCTGTAATAATCATCTTGCAAATGGTCTTGTCAGTGTTACTAACACTTTTGCAGATAGTAGCATAGATAAGCATCCTATGAACCATAATTGTCAACTGCCTATCAGTTAGCCCATCGAGATTCCATTCATAAATCTCATTTTTACTATAAGAAGTGTTAGTTTGATTCCAATCTCTTTCCTCTATTAAAACATCTTTAGGAGTAGGCCTAGGATAGTAATATGTTTGCATGCTAGGTTTTCTAGCATAAACAGTGTTACCACTATTCTTCTTTGGATACCCATGAAGTTTATTAACTTCCATTTCCATTTGAGTTTTGAAATCAAAAATGGTTTCCATCTCATCTGCAAAAAATCTTCAGCGAGACTTATCGGTTTTGCCCTTGCACCAAATTGAGAAAACTTTTTATCAAGAAGATTTTCAAGGTCGTGCAAAGGTCTAAGAATAAAATCCTGAATCTTAGGAGGTCTTTGAATATGAACATCTGGCTGTTTTGATGAAGAAGCCTGTTTCGAAACTTGTTTCACAGATTTTAGCTTATTATCAATTTGAACAATCAGATTAGACAGGCTATCTAATTTTTTTGTCTAGAGAACAAATATGTTCACCAATAACTTTAACATATAGAACCAAATAATTATTTTGAGAAATAAGACGATTAATTTCATTTATACTTACAGCGGCGACTTTATTATCAATAAATTTATGAAAAACAGTAAAAGTTACACCAGTATTATTTGGTAAAATAAACAGAGCTTGAGGAGGATAAATGGATTGAATAATATTACCTGATTCATCTTTGTAAGATCGTTCAAGAACGTTATTGAATAAAGGCAAATAAGTGGTTATAAACCAAGGCACAAAGACCATAATATGATTATGTAATGCACAAGTTTCATAAAACTTTTGAGAAATACTATTTAAATCTTCTTTACTATAAGTGTCAAAAAACCAAGTTTTAAACCGGTTCCATTTTTCATTTAAAAATTTGTTTTGAATATATTTTCTTGCCAGTGAACCAGGATTAAAATCAATTTGATGTTCACTCATCATTAAGTATCATTAGGATTAAAATCCATCTCGGATACAGAAGGAATATCTTTATCAGAAACATCAGATGATTTATCATTTGTTTGAACAATGTTTAACCGATGATTAATTTTAATTTTTTATTTTTCTGCAGATATAATTGTTGATAAAGTATGTAATGAAGCAACACGATTTCTAGCTAGACCATAACAAGGTTCTATTGGAGAAATATGTTGAATAGCCAATCTTCTATCATAAGCAAAAGAATGTCTATTGTAAGGAACACTTTTTTCATCAAACTGCATATAAATTTTCCATCGAAATTTTGACTAATATGATAATATTCAGAATTAGTGACAGCATCGGTCATTTGATCAGGGGGTATAACAGAATCTAAAATCCAAGTAGTAGAAAAATTAATTTCTTCCCATTTTATAGGTCTTCTAGTAGTGACCATAGATCTGGCGAAATTAGTTTCTACCAAAATAGTTTGATCAGAAGTATCATATAACTTACATCTAGGATTCAAAGTAGCAAGTAATTTATAATAGATTCTATACGACAAGCAAATTAATTCAGATCCAGGTGCATAGTTATAACCATGCGTTTTAACATTCAAAGTTAAAGCATCTAATATATTAGAATCAGTCAAAGATAACTGCAAATTGGGCTGAGCATTAAAATAAACTAGACCATAGGCCTCCGTAGATTCTATCGAACCCATCAAGGATTGTCGAAAATTTAAATTCCTCGCATCTCGTAGAGCAGCTAAGAAAGTCTCTGGTAACCCTTTAAAAGTTAAAGGTTTAAAAGCGATTTGAACCATGCCAATATGCAAAAATTTATACTGAGATTTATATAATTCAATATCACGCTTATTTAATAAATGAATAGTTTGTTCGGATGAGTTTAACGCCAAGGATTGTTCAGTTGTTTTAATCAACTGTTTATTAGAAATCTTATCAAACTGACCATAATCATAAATGGTTTAAAAGAGAGTCTATTATGAACTTCAGACAAGGAGTAAGAAGCATAATAATTAAACTAATCTTTAACCTTTTTATCATTAGATGAAGAGCTAGTTTTACTAGCAGCCAATTGAATGATCTTCCCCTTCCGCGAGTATAACTGCCCCTTCCTCTAGCCTTGGTTACCCAGGGAGGATCCATCCTGCAAACATAACATATAGTTTTAATCATCTAAAATGTCATAAACTTCATATCAATAGAATATTTCATAAAGTTCTTCTTCAATCATGTAATTAGCGACGATATCCATCACCATTCCATCTATAATTCTCCATAAAATACGTTCCTGTAAATCTCTATTGAAAGGAACTGCCTTCAAAATCGTACCCAAATCTTTATCAGGAAAGAAGTCAAGAAAACCCATTTTTAAGAAGAAAGATATTCTCTTGATAAGAAGTTTGGGAGGGAATTATCACTTCCCTTTTTTATAATGAATTTCGAAATCAAAAGGGGATAACTGTGCCTGCCACCTAGCAAATATTAATTTTGATGCATCATGTTTAAAATCTTTATCAAACATATATTTGATTGATTAAGCATCTGTTTTTATCACGAATTTCTAATTGTAAAGATCATCCTGAAATTTTAAAACACATTTAACGATAGTTAGCATTTCGTGAGCTACCGTTGCATATTTTTTCTGAGCATCACTTCATATTTCTGAATGAAACCGAATAAGGTATTCATTTTTATCAAGCGGGTTAATCTGTTTTAATATTCCACCATAACCCATATTGGACGCATCAGTCTCAATGATCTTTGGCCAAGCAAGATTAGCAAGGGTTAAACAAGGCAAAGATTTAACTCTTTCTTTAATAGTGTTTACAAGATCTATGAGACTATTAGTCCAAGACTTCTTATGATCTTCTTTTAGACTTTCGTATAACAGAGCTAAATCTCGAGACAAATTTTTGTAAAATGGGGAAATGTAATTTAAACTTTCCAGAAACTGCTGCAATTGCGTCCTGTCTGTAATAATATCAGGGAATTTTGATGCGAATTCAATAGATCGCTGAATAGGAGTCATTTTTCCTTGACAAATCAAATGACCCAAAAATCTAATTTCTGTTTGAAAAAGAGTCATTTTAGGTTTAGATATGACCAAACCATTTTGAATAACTATTTTCTTGAAAATGTCTAGATGCTTAATATGCATTTCAAGAGTCTTTGAGTATACCAAAATATCATCAATATAAACTATGATGAACTCCAAATAAGGATAAAAAATATCATTCATAATCTTTTGAAATTTCGAGTGAGCATTTTTTAAACCAAAGGGTATTACATTCCATTCGTATTGTCCAAACAGAACATTTAATGCCGTTCTATAAGAATGGTCTTTAAATATTTGAATTTGCCAATATCCAGATTTTAAATCAAATTTTGAAAAGATATTAGCATCATATAATCTTGATAATAAATCCCTTTTGTTTGGAATAGGATACCTAATCTATTTTAAAAATTTATTTAAAGGTTTATAATTTATAACTAACCTGGGAACACCACGTTCTTTTTCTGTGGCGTTATTAACATAAAAAATAGTACACAACCATGGTGATTTGGAAGGCTTTATCAAACCTTTTTGTAATAAATTATCAATTTCCTTTTTGCATAATTCAACCAATTCGGTATTCATCTGACAAGGACGTGATTTGGTAGGGATAGTTTCCTCAGAGAAATCAACTTCATATGGAAGAGTTACAATATGCTTTTTCTGATTCCAAAAGGCACTAGGATGATCAGCACAAATATCAATGGTCATTCTTTCAGAAATGAGTTTAATCTTTTCCTACTTTAGTAGATTTTAAAGTATCGAATATATTCATACTAAATATCTCAAGTTGTAAATAATCAACATGCTTTTGTTTCATTTCAATTAGAGCATTAATATCTCTAGAAATAGGCTCGGTGATAAAAGTATAACTAATATCTTGATTTTTATAAGTAGCAGAAAATCCTTTAGCATTTATATTAGTAAAAGGATAAATTGCATTTATAAAAGGAGTTCTTAGAATAATAGGAGGGTATAACTGATTTTTTACTAAGAAAAAGAAGTGAGGAATACAAACTTTATTCTGGCAAATACGAGTATTAGATAATTTATACTTTATATCTAAAGCATGACCAGATGAAGATTTAACCATATGAGTTATTTTTTCAAAATATTTAGTAGGTACTAGACTTTCTTGAATGCAACTCATATCAGTGCCACTATCAATCATAGCAATGTTAGTTATAGAAAAAGTATTATCAATTAATAGAGTACATTTGACATACCATTTATGAGCTGTAACAATTTACATCATTCCTAAAAACATATTTTGTTTCGGATCAATATTCAAAGTGTTGGCAAGAGTATTTTCTTCAGCAGTAGAATCATCAACCTTATTTTTTCCATTGCTATTAGCATACTCAATCTGAGTAAGACGGTGATCACAAATAATATGATTTTGTTTAAGAAATTTAATTTCTTCCTTCAAATGTTCAATTTCTTCTTTTAAATCATCAAAAGAGGTATCACGAATAATCATGGTTTGTTTAGAAGAGAGTCTATTATGAACTTCAGACAAGGAGTAAGGAGCAGAATAATTAAACTCATCTTTAACCTTCTTATCATTAGATGAAGAACTAGTTTTACCAGTAGCCAATTGAATGATCTTTTCACGAAGAGTATTATCGGTAACTTCTTTTAAAAGTTCTATCACATTGTCTGCAGTGATAGTAAACATATTCAAGTTTTCGGACTGAGATTATTGATTGTAGAATTCATCATGTTCGCAGTGACAACTATCACTATGACATTTGCAAGCATCATTCAAATCTTGTTGAACCTTACTTGATGACTCAGGTTGCTCATCCTCTGTTGCATAACTTGCTTCAGAATCATCATAATCTGATTCGGAACCAAAAATATATAGAAAACTATAAATCTTCTCTTGAATATCATCATCAAGTTCTAGAGTCTTAAGCTTTTCTAGCTTACAATTTGGAGCTATATGCCCAAATTTTCTACATTTATAACACTTAATCTTATCAAGATTTCGCCTTGACCTATTCCTAGTAAATCTATGAGATTTACGATGAGCCCTACGCTCATCTCTTTCTTCTCTAGTCCTTCTTCTAGATCTTCTTTTCTTATGATGAGATCTATCAGATTCTTATTTACAAGTTTCTTGATTGATGCTTTTTGAAGCATTCGGTTAACCGAATTGAGTACAAAAATCTCCTAATTGAGACTTTTCTCTAAGCTTATCCATTTTAAGCTGTCATGAGAGTTTTAACTCATTACACAAATTTATGCCTTCTTGCGTACAAGCCCCAATAAGCTTTCCATAAGTAAAATCACTATAGGGAATAATTTCTTGTGGATTTCTAAGAGTCTTCTTTACTCTTTCTGCAAATAAAGAAGGTAAGCCATCAATAAATTTGGCTTTCCAGAATTCTAAACCATTTTCGAGAAGTTTCATTACCCGACTTAAATAAGTGTTTTTATACCATCTAAACTCACCAAAATGTCTACATCTAAGGCCATTTAGTAGAGATTTGATGGTTTCATATTGATTGGTAAATCTACCACTAAAATGTTCAAGAATAGTAAAAAAAAGTGTATACAAACGTCTTCTCTATTTTGAACAAGGGCAAAACCTAAATTATCAACTCTTTCATTTGTTGCCTTAGCATTAATTACTGTTGCTCTTGCATCAGAGGGCATATAATTATCCCACCATCCTCTTAGTTGATCGGTAAATCCTGCAATAATCATCTTGCAAATGGTCTTGTCAGTGTTACTAACACTTTTGCAGATAGTAGCATACATAAGCATCCTATGAATCATAATAGTCAATTGCCTATCAGTTAGCCCATCGAGATTCCATTCATAAATTTCACTTCCACTATAAGAAGTGTTAGTTTGATTCCAATCTCTTTTTTTAGCCTGTCGTATAACAGAGCTAAATCTCGAGACAAATTCTTGTAAAATGGGAAAATGTAATTTAAACTTCCCTGAAATCGCTGCAATTGCGTCCTGCCTATAATAATATCAGGGAATTTTGATGCGAATTTAATAGATCGCTGAATAGGAGTCATTTTTCCTTGACAAATCAAATGACCCAAAAATCTAACTTCTGTTTGAAAAAGACTCATTTTAGGTTTAGATATGACCAAACCATTTTGAATAAATATTTTCTTGAAAATGTGTAGATGCTTAATATGCATTTCAAGAGTTTTTGAGTATACCAAAATATCATCAATATAAACTATGATGAACTCCAAATAAGGATTAAAAATATTATTCATAATCTTTTAAAATTCCGAGTGAGCAATTTTTAAACCAAAGGGCATTACATTCCATTCGTATTGTCCAAACGAAGCATTAAATGTCCTTCTATAAGAATGGTCTTTAAATATTTGAAATTTGCCAATATCCAGATTTTAAATCAAATTTTGAAAAGATATTAGCATCATATAATCTTGATAATAAATTCCTTTTGTTTGTAATAGGATACCTAATCCATTTTAAAAATTTATTTAAAGATCATAAGAAGCCTTAGACTAATAGTCTCACAGATCTTGTAAAGACTATTAAGAAAGAGTTAAATCTTTGCCTTGTTTAACACTTGCTAATCTTTCTTGGCCAAAGATCGTTGAGACAGATGCGTCCAATATGGATTATGGTGGAATATTAAAACAAATTAACCCGCATGATAAAAATGAATACCTTATTCGGCTTCATTTAAGAAAATGGAGCGATGCTCAGAAAAAATATGCAACGGTAGCTCATGAAATGTTAACTATCGTTAAATGTGTTTTAAAATTTCAGGATGATCTTTACAATCAGAAATTCGTGAGAAAAACAGATGCTCAATCAGTCAAATATATGTTTGATAAAGCTAATAAACATGATGCATCAAAATTAATAATTGCTAGGTGGCAGACACAGTTAGCCCCTTTTGATTTCGAAATTCATTATAAAAAGGGAAGTGATAATTCCCTCCCAAACTTCTTATCAAGAGAATATCTTTCTTCTTAAAAATGGGTTTTCTTGACTTCTTTCCTGATAAAGATTTAGTTATGATTTTGAAGGCAGTTCCTCTCAATAGAGATTTACAGGAACGTATTTTATGGAGAATTATAGACGGAATGGTGATGGATATCGTCACTAATTACATGATTGAACAAGAACTTTATGAAAGTTTCTATTGTTCTGAAGTTTATGACCTTTTAGATGATTAAAACTAAATGTTATGTTTGCAGGATGGATCCTCATTGGGTAACCAAGGCTAGAGGAAGAGGCAGTTATACTCGCGGAAGGGGAAGATCATCCTCTTTAAAAACATTAGGATCGTCATACGGATCCTCATCCAGCTCTCAAATTATACAAAGGGGAGGAATGAGCTTGGTAAAACTAACAAGCTCTTCAAAAGAAGCTATTTCTTCGATACATCTGGATGATATTCCAGAAAATAATCCATTATATGCCCAACTGAGAGAATATTTATCTCAAAAGCAAAGTGATACTTTTACATCGGTGGCGAAAGAAGAGATTGATGATATTAGATCCTATGAAAGGGTAGTAAAGAAAGAAATGATATTTCTTATTTTAAAACTCTGAGATAAAGAGAAAAGAAAAACCATGGTAGATATTCCAGTGATATTTACTTAACGAATTATACTTCCCAGGAGAGTCATACAAAACTCGCTTGTATTACGAGATCATTTTATCGAATACAGGTAGTGTTGAATTTCAGCACTTTTCAGGTTATAACACCAGCGAGAACGTTTATAACTTCTCCAAAATGATCATAAATCAGATTATATCAATTGAAGATTGGGGTATATCCTCGATGAAATAAAGGCAGATCAGCCTCAATAAAATCCCTACCAATTTCACTTATTGGGATTATATTAACGCTTTCAGCAAAGTCCTTTACTATAACAATGAAAGACATAAACATACTTGGTTTATCAAGGTGTGTGCAAAGATATTTGTTGACCCAATTCCTAACTGGTTCTTAAACTAGTGGTCATACCACGAACCGACGGTAAAGATTTTACCTGATCCCTTTTTAAAGTTATACAAAAACTGGGTTAAGGTTTCACCAGACCTTAATGATTTATACCACTCAGATTATGTTTGTTATATATAACAAATTGAACAAATGTATTTCTTCATAGAATTCTCGATTCCATGGATCCATAAATGGACCCCGAAAGTATGTTTTACTGAAGAACAAATTCCATGCTTGTATCGGATTTATTATAATAATTTCTGGGATAAATTAAGGAAGAAGGATCCCATGAATAAATCATTATATGGACCATAACAAGGTTTTATCGGAGAAATATGTTGATTAGCCAGTCTTCTATCAGAGGCAAAAGAATGTCTACTATAAGGAACTACAGGATCACTGACCTGGTGGTGGTCCGCCCAGTCATAGATCAAGCAAGTCAATATCCTTAGAGGTAGTCCAACTACATAAGAATCGAAATAAACAAGAATTTTAACATAGTTTCTCAGACTGCATGGTTTAATTATTTTACCCAAGCAAAGGGCCTGTCAAGAAGCTAATACATATTTTTATTGAGCCCATGTGTCTGATAGTTCTAATCGGGTATCAAGCACTCTACTTATCAAACTCAATTTCGGGCTAAAAACCACGGCTCATCAGACGGAGTCATAAAGACAAAGCCAATAAAAGTAGTACTAGATCTGACTATACCTCAATCTCAGAACCAAGTCGAGAAGCCATACTTAAATTCTTCTATATTTAAATAAAGCTTAGATCCGTTCATGGTCTATATAAAAGAGAAGTTAGTTATCCGGCATAGATATAAATATTTAGCCGGACATAGTTACGGCTTCCATATCGGAGATATAAAAAGATTTAAAAATAAAAGAAGGGAATTAAATTACTTTTTAACAATGGCCAACAGGGCCGATGAGAAATATCAACAACTTTATTTTCTTCCGGCGAACCTCCAGTAAACCGAGAGCTTTACAAACTAGGAGAAACAAACAACTTTAAAAAAAAAACTTTGAAGAGTGAGTGTTTTTTCGACACTCTCTTTCAAACTACAAAATACCTTATTTATAGAAGAAAAAGGGATTTATCTACAGTGATCTACAGTGATTTACAGTGACCATGGGTCCCTTATCAATGGGTCCCAAATGTACAGTAACAGTGGTTTGACAGTGTATCCTACTATTAATCAATAGTGGTCATCTTGTCTTTCTTTTTCAACTCCCTAAGTAAACCTTCTGCTTTAGACAACATATCTTCTGTCACGGGTTTCACCGATTCACAAGGCTAGGCCTCTTGAGCATCATCTGCGAATATAAATTATAGTGGTAATTGAATGAAAGTTCTAGTAATTTATACTATATAATTCATATATATGGCAGGTTAAAGTTGATTTATGGATCTAGGGTTATGAGTTACAAGTCAGTGAGGAGGAATATTAATATCTATATTAGAGAATTGATTTTTGTAATAAATTGTAGAGAAATTAATAAAATCATAATGGAATTAAATGAGGTGAGCCACATTATGATTATTCCTTGTTATACTAGAGATTTTGTTCACGTTCTTTTCCATGTGATAAACATAAAAATGGGATCTTCAAAGTAACATAATTAATTATTAATATCTCCACCAAATTCTTTTTACAATAATCTTCTGCCTCGTACATTTATTACTTCTCTCCTCTCCTCTTCTTTTTAGTACTTGTTTTAAAATACAAGGATTGTAATCGAAAATTTAATCTTATTATAAGGGTTATCATATTAAAAAGGTTTTCATATTAAATCATTTTCCAATACTAGTATGTTAATAATAAAGAGGTAGTAATGCTAATGATTGGCCCAATTATTGGAAGGATGTGGTATTATTACTTACATATGACATTTTGCGTAAATAATGTCTATGGAGTTAATAAAGGTCCTCGTGGTTTAGTATCACGACCCAAGGCTACCCCCACCCCCTAGATGTGACACGGCGTACAAGACTCTGAAAAGTCTCATACAAACCTCATAGCAAATCATAACATAAGAACATAGGGAAAAAGTGCGGAAATTTAAAACTTTTCTTTACAATCGAAGTCCTTTATAAAACAAGAGGGAATCTACAACACTATGGTCTCAAACCATCTATAACACTTGAATACAATCTTAGGGACACGGCCCTTACAAAAGTCTAAAACATAAAGGAAAGACTTAAAGGACATAAAGGTCAAGTCCTCGAATACTATGAGGACTCACCAAATCTTCAACTCCTTGCTCCTTAGAAACCTATCTTCCAAGAATAGAACTCAAGTCTCCAAACCCTACACTTTGTGAAAAATGTAGAAGAAATATGGGTTAGCACAAAAATGTACTAAGTATGATAGCCATGCATAAAAATCCTTAAAACATGCTAAAGGGGACATTTTTGTTGAAACCATGCTATATGCAAATTTTGAAACATCATCTTTGAAATAGTTGGGGAATGTAACCCATAAGACAACTCATACACCATTCATCATAGCATAACGGATATCAACATAATCACAAACATAGTCTCCAATATAATGAATACACCAATCATCATAAGACATTATTCACATACATAATTAAATACCAAGATCATCTCATCATAATAGAACCATCACAGAAGTAACCCTAGGTTATACTTGTGCAATGCATAGATAGGATCCCATAATCCTATCTACACTAAGTACCACTTTTAGGCCACCATGCTCATACCTATCATGCTTTGATCTCATCCATAGTCAATTATCATAGACAAGGAAACATTTATGTTCATAGTTTATAACAAGGAAATCCACTCTTAGCAATAATTCGTATCATACATGCATAAATTCATATATATATATATATATATATATATATATTCATATCATAAGGAAACCACACCATAACCCCTTTCGAAGCCTACTTGTGTAATGTATAAGCGAAGTCTCATACCCCCACTCACACTAAGTAAAGCTCATTAAGAAGTCATAAGTATAGTTCATGTTCATGTTCATAATTCATATAAAGCATGCATTAACTCATAAATCATCATGTCATAAGAGAAACATACTATGACCACTCTCAAAGCCTACTTGTGCTATACATGAATGAAGTGTCATACCCCCATTCATACTAAGTAGAACCTCTTGATGAACCATAGTACATAACTCATGTTCTTTTCATATAGGAAAATATAGTCTTAACTGACATAGACCATGTGAGCTACATGGAATCCAGTATCTTACCCCCACACTGAAAAGAGGTGTCGTACTTGCCTAAGGTAGAACTCATATATTAGCTTTTAGGTGGATCCACTAGCTAAAGACCTATGTGGGAACATAGGTTATGGGATACAGAGATTGCTACTAGAAACCCGGACTAACTAATGTAAAACGTTTCCATCTCATGAGATAACTATTTTGGGAAGCCAGACTAACTAGCGTAAAAACTTCCATCTCATATTCATATCCACTCGGTGCTAAGCATAATTTCCCAAAATTTACATATTTAGTCTTCAGTTGTATTTACATGTGTGAAGGAGTATCTCACCCTTCATTCAACACAACTCATAAAATAGGTCATAGATTCAATTAGGTGAGAATGTCCTTTCAACCTTTGTATCATCTATATGTGAGTAAACCTTTCACATCATATTCATAGTGTGTTCATGAGAATAGCCTTGCATTCAACACAACAACATTATCATAGTCACGTACATTTCATGCATAGTCATGTGTAAAGAGGCGTATGAGAGTTAGTCTTTCAACAACACCTTAGTCACATCATAGTCATGTTCATGCATAGGGTGTGTGTGTGTGATTGTCCTTTCATTGACACAACAACAACATTATCATCATAGACACTTCACTCTCAGAGTGTTCACAAAACATCTGCATAATATCATAATCATTGTATCTTTACTTTCTAAGTAAGTCACAAGCTCATACACAATTCTTATCAACATGTACAAACCCTCATAATTTGCCCTTCAAGGGCTATGATCAAACTCAACCCAAACATCTAGAATTACTACATTAGATAGGGGAATATCATGATTCAAGTAAATCATTAATTTCATGCATAAACTCATGTACTCATATTATAGGTCATGTGGGTGATGTCCTTCCACAATAATGTCATATAAAATCAACATACATAATAGCTTCCTTCTTAAAACGTTAAAAACCTTAGTTTATTCAAATTAGTTTTTACCCCTTAAAGCCCTAGAAGTCATCTTCATGCTACAAGCCTTACTCTCAAGCAATACCT
This sequence comes from Solanum commersonii, assembly GCA_029007595.1. Lineage (NCBI taxonomy): Eukaryota > Viridiplantae > Streptophyta > Magnoliopsida > Solanales > Solanaceae > Solanum > Solanum commersonii. Next base: position 3,064,495 of record JAJTWQ010000033.1, read on the forward strand.
CGCATGATCATCATGTATACCTAATTCTCAAGGTAATCCAATCACATGCTTAATTCTTAATCAATTATAATCATATGGCATCATATAAACTAAATCAATATAGACATAACTACTTCATGCATTATTATGTGTAAGGTTATAGGGGAGAATGACCTTTCCAATCAATACCACAATTACACCATAGTCATAGAATCTTCATTATCAAAGTAATTCTTGAAGAACATGCATAATTCACATGTTCATGTACAAATTCTCATAATTTACCCATCAAGAATCATGAATCACATTTAACCCAACATCTAGAATTTCTACATTATATATGGGTAATAACAAAATTCAATTAATTCAATTATTGCATACAAGACCCATTTACATTCTTCTAAAATCAATTAATTCAAGTAAGACCACAATTTTAACAATAGAGGGGGATCCATGGGTTCTTGGGGGAATTTCACCAAAATTCAACCATAAATCATCAATTCAATCACAATCCAACTTAATTCAACATTGAAATCACTTTTAAAAGGAACCCATGAATTTTGAACAAAACCCTTGAAATTGGGGAAAATTGGAAGTTTTGAAATCAAGTTTTGAAGAATTTGATGAAAACTACCATACCTTGATGATGTATCCTTGAAGAATTTGATGAAAAACCCTTGCTTTCTTCAAGCCAAGCTTCAATTTTACCCTTCTTCTTCTTGGGTTTTTAGAGAGAGAAATACTGTGATTTTGATTGGGTGTTTAATGACTAAAATTACCTTATATATTTATTTAAAAGTAATATAAAATATACCCATTTAATTTGGGTTTTCGAATAAATGACTTAATTGGGAGAGTTTTGTGGTTAAAATGACTTAAATAGGGGTCCTAGGCTTGGGAAAAATGGCATACCTTTGAGATAAAACAATTGGGAAAAGACCCAAGAAGTTACTTGCTGGAAACTGTTGAAATGGTATGACTGAAGCCTTCACGGATCGTCATCATCACCACGCCCCGTCAAACGGGTGGTGAAGAATTTTTTGTCTGACAGTGCTTCACTCTTTCGGGCATAACGTTTTACCCCGAGATCGGAATTGGGTAAACTATGTGGCATTGGAAAGAGGACTCAGAAACCTTTAATTCTATAGGTCATGTCCCTTATAATTCTTTTTTATCTAAGAGATATGATCATTTGAAGTTGACTCTACACTCTAAGTCTAATAAAAAGCCCTTCACGTGAGGCTCCATGAGCCGTGGTGCCTCTCGTGGTCTTGATACAGTAGCTAGGAAACCTTACCATTAACCCCAAAATCTAAGGCACCACCACGAGCCGTGATCATCACCATAAGTTGTGAAGTGGCTTGTGTGAAGGGGGCTGTTTTGGGCAACCTTATTTTAGCCACTGCCTAGCCCACCACGAGCCGTGGTCCTCACCATGAGTCATGGTGGTGGTCGTGGAAGGTAAGGCAGTGACCATGTAAGAGTGGACTGCCCTAGTCATCTTCCTTGGCTTTAACCCTCACACTTAGCCCTAGTTTAGTCTACTAGTTTCCAAGGTGTTACATTTAGGAGCCAATTCACGTAATTGGCTTAAATTTTGGAAACTTCTCATAGTATTATGTTATGATTTAAGTTTTGATAATATTAGTATATGCAATTAAATATTAGGTGTATGACACTATATTAAAATAAAACTAGTAAGATTGTATTGTTAGGAGAAATTAAGACTTAACTCTAGGCTTGAAATTTAGGAACTTGACAATAGAGTTGGTGAGTTTTTGGGTCAAGGCTAAACATATAGCAATATGGGAATGGCTAATTTCGAAATCTTATTATGATTATGTACTTGAATATATTGCATTGATTTGGAAGCTCAACGAAAAGGGAAGGATCATGTCACGGAGTGAATTGTTGGTTAATTGATGCAAGTGGATTTCTCAACCCTTGTTAAGTGTATATGTCACTCCCTGAGCCTACACCCTGGGCGCAACTGGCACTCAAGAACCATTGTTTGCCCCAAGCAAACCTATTGGTCTAACTTAACTCTGAGCGGAAGACTTCTCAAAACTAGTACGAACTCAAAAACACAACTTTACTCAATGTCTCAAAAATAAACTCAGAATATTTAGAAATAAACATTCAAACTGGCCTCAAGGGTAACTCAAGTGTAGAACATAACAACTGAAATGAACAAGACTGTAACACCCCATATCCAAAAACAAACCTTAATGCAGATTTCCAGAAGTTGCAGGTGCAACCCACAGTTGCCACCCACGGACCATAGGGTGACCCACGGCCATGCTGGTTGTCCGTGGTTCACATCTGCAACCCTCCCTAGACTCAGCCCTAAGATTGTGTCTAAGGGTCGACTCACGTCTGAACCCACGGACTGTAGGTCAGACCACGGGCCGTGGTCCACGTCTGTGGATCAAATCCCCAAATCCCAGCCTCTAGATGCGAGCGACGATTGACGAGCACGGACTGTCGATCCACCCACGGTCCGTCTGTCCCGTCTATCAGTGGCTCCCGATAGAAGTTAAGTAAGAGGTCTTTCGGTCTATTTATTATGTGTTGGACCCCTAAACTACGTCATTTAAACCCTAAACTACATAGTTTTGGTCAGTTTTAGCCTAGAAACATAACTAGAACTTACCTAAGTCAAATCATTCATCAAAACTTAGAAAAATTAGAGTGTAAGAGAAGAAAGAGGTAAGGAACCCTAGTTCAAGAATGCAGCAGATTTTCATTCGTTTCAATTCCGAAATTGAAAGATTTCTCTGTGGAATTCTTCACCAAGTATGTGGGATTTCACTAGTGGGTTTCTTTCACCCATTAGGTCCCTAGATTTCAGTTAGAATCTTGATCCCCTTAATATTATCTAGACCTAGGGTTTCTTGAATGTTAAAATTGTTGGGTTTTAGCTGTTAGAATGATCCAAATCATATTATCATGTTGTAGTATTGTTTTTACCCAGATTCATGCATAATCTCAGAACCCTAGCTATGTAGTTCTTTTAGTTCATGAATTAAACATGTTAGGTCAGTTAATTCAGTTATATATATAAACATGCATTAGTTTTTGAATGCATTATTATCAGTATATTAATGTTGCATTCTCAATTTGCATGTCCGTATTTTGAGCTATCCAGTATTACAGCACTTTATTCATAAAGTGTTAATTACATAATCAATTGGAAGAAGCTTAATATCGAGTGGACTAGGGTCAGACACCATCAAGTTCCAGAACTACGTGCCTCGTAGGATAAGTCCCTTATGTTGGGCATTACATTTTAATGATCACGCCAGCATGCCTCTATACCTCTGGCAGGGTATATTGGGTCATCTCGATGAGGCGTATACATCGGACTCCATATTTAGCTCATGTGGTTTTATGTCGGTTATTAGTAGCTCCCTTACAGTTCAGTCATATTCTAATGCATTGACCATGTTATCAGTATAGTTCAATATTCAGTCTTAGCATCTTATAAACTTGGTCATTGTATTCAGTTTAGCCATGTTCAGTATTTCGAGTATCCTTATCATGTTCAGATTATATCATTGCTTCATTGCTTGTTCAGTTATGTTAGTATTCAGCTTTATTCTATCCTACATGCTCAGTACCTTTCAAGTACTGACGCATACTCTGTGCTACATTTTCTCATAATGTAGGTTTATGTCCTCAGCAGTCACATCACGCATAGATCGGTTCTCAATCTTCAGTTCAGCAGCACCAGTGGTGAGTCGTCATTCTTCGAGGACTAGTGACATGATTATCTTTCCATTTTAGCTTTAGTTTCTGTTTTTTCTAGATCTAGCTGGGGCATGTCCCAGCATTTCTAGTCAGTAGAGGCTTTATTTCAGACATAGGTAGTTTTAGCTTTAGCCTTAGAGTTTGACTTTTCATTTGTATTCAAACTCTCAGTTATCATTTATTCAGATAGTATATGGGTATTCCTCATCATTTCAGATTATTCGTATGATTTAGTTTCCACTCAATATTTATTATTTTAGTTTATCTTTAGTATATATAAATATACCTCAGTTTTTGAATGCATTATTATCAGTTTATTAATGTTGCATTATCAGTTTGCATGTTAGTATTTTGAGCAATCCAGTATTACAGCATTTCAGTCATAAAGTGTTAATTACTTAATCAATTGGGAGAAACTTAATACCAATTGGACTAGGGTCAGTCACCCTGAAGTCCCCGAACTACGTGCCTCGTAGGATATGTCCCCTCTGTTGGGCATTACATTTTAGTGATCACACTAGTGTGCCTCTTTACCTCTAGCAGGGTATATTGGGTCCTCTCGATGAGGCTTATACATCAGACTCCACATTTTGCTCATGTGGTTTTATGTCGATTATTAGTAGCTCCCTTACAGTTCAGTCAGATTCTATTGCATTAACCATGTTATCATTATAGATTAGTATTCAGTCTCAACATATTATAAACTTGGTCATTATATTCAGTTTAGCCATGCTCAATATTTCGAGTATCCTTATCATTTTCAGATTATACCATTTCTTCATTGCTTGTTCAGTTATGTTATTATTCAGCTTTATTCTATCCTACATGCTCAGTACCTTTCAAGTACTGACGCATACTCTATGCTACATTTTCTCATGATGTAGGTTCATGTCCTCAGCAGTCAGATCACGCATAGATCGGTTCTCAATCTTCAGTTCAGCAGCACCAGTGGTGAGTCGTCATTCTTCGAGGACTAGTGACATGATTATCTTTCCATTTTAGCTTTAGTTTCTATTTTTTCTAGATCTAGCTGGGGCATGTCCCAGCATTTCTAGTCAGTAGAGGCTTTATTTCAGACATAGCTAGTTTTAGCTTTAGCCTTAGAGTTTGACTTTTCATTTGTATTCAAACTCACAGTTTTCATTTATTCAGATAGTATATGGGTATTCCCCATCATTTCAGATTATTCGTATGATTTAGCTTCCGCTCAATATTTATTATTTCAATTTATCTTTAGTATACTTATGACATGCCAGTAGGGTTAGCTTGGGGTCACTCATGATCCTTGGTCCCGTGTTTGCATCCAGGGGGTAGCCTCGAGGCGTGACAAAGACTCATGGACTAAAGTATATCCATTTATTAATCCTCTAACACTATGAGGGATGTCGAGACAAGAACCCTGATCATCCTAACAAAACTAAAATGATAAAGCATAATAAAGGGATCCTCCGAAAGCAAGGAGGCTTACCAAATAACTCTGGAACTCATGGGATCAACGAAACGCTAGATGTTGATCATACTTACCTGTATCTACTTCATAAACGATACAGGTCAAATGGCGTCATTACATAGAATGTACGAGCATGTGAGGGGAAATATAAACATGTCATAAGCTTGAACTGGAACTGAAGAAACAACTTACCTCGTCTTAACTCATTTCAATATAAATAAATGATAAAGATTTAATATAAAGAAAAGCTTTTATAATAGTAGATAGAAACTCAATGTAATGAAAAATACAATATAACTCAGTTTGTATATATAAATATAAAAAATAACTTTGTGGGAGATTCTCTAACCGGCAACCATCATTATGAGTTATGTGATGATATAGCGTCTAGCCCACGCTGCTAGAACTATACTATACTTTACCGGGGTATAGGACCTACTAACTAGGTGGATCCACTACTCTATGCTAAAAAGAAATAAGGAATAATCTAAAATGTATGACCCTTTCTACCCACATTGGCTACATGTTTATGGTGGCTGTGAGTTGTTAGAACACTCCCTCATATCGGTGCTCAATACTAATCCCAAATTATACTTAGCTCATATGATTTTAAGAAAAATTTACTCTTCCACAACCTTGAGATTATTATTCAAAAGGCTTTCTCTAAGAAGATTATAGTACTTAAAACTGCTCATGAACTCTCTTGGAAATCGGTGTTTCCTCTTTTTTGAAATGTAAAACCATTTCTCTTGGGAATATTAGTTCCCATATATCATTTTAAAGAAAATGAACTCAAATTTACTCTTCCTAAAACTCAATTGCTCAAGTCATAAAACAAGTTCAAAAGATTGTAAAAAGACTTCTTAAAATGACTCGAAGAACTCTCAAGACTTGACTCTTAGCCCTACCTTGAATTTGAATTTATGGATTCAAGGTTATGAATGATTTCTAGATGTTTAGAAGTAGTTTGGAGTAGTTAGAATCAATAGGGAGTAAAGGTATACTTTAAAAGGACATGAATGGGCTAAACGATGGAAAAAGGGTGGGGGAAGGTGATTCGGGCACACTATTGGCGCCCCTAAAGTTTAGAGACTTCTTTTTGGCGCACTTCTGGTGCGCCACACAAGACCCTAGCATATCTTGGGGGGGGGGCACGCCACCCTTCCCCCAGAACATTTCGACGAATCTTTCTTCTCATTTTCTGACCCTAATTCATCTAGAATTGATTTATTTTCTCAAATTCGCCTTAGATTCAATTCCTCAATACAAATACACGAGAATATACTCAAAAATAACTATGAAACTCGATACGATTATCTCAAGAACTCATCAAACCCATTATAATTCAAGAATGAAAACAAAACTTCTAGGACACTAATCAAGAACTCTAATCCTTCATCTTTGAGAACGAAAATTGCGCTAAAGCAACATGATTGGTGTGTGGGTGAGCGAACCCAACACATTGAGAACTCACATACTTCTTAAGGGTCAAACCCTTGGCAAAATAATCCTCGATTCACAAGTAAACTCGATGAACTCCTCGAATCTTCCCTCCTTTCTCCTCTTTTCGCTTCTTGAACTCTTTTCTAAAGCCCTAGCATAAATTAGGATTGTGAAAACTGCACAAAATAATTTTAGACCCATAAATATTACCATAATTCATTTTAATCTGATGGGGTAAGGAAAAGAACAAAATACCCTATACTTTCGAGTAACTTTCCTTAATTGGACAACGTAACTTCAAATAATCATATCTCCTCAAAAATTAGTAAACTTGGTGGCATTGGAAAGAGGATTCCAAGACCTTCCATTTGATATCTTATGGGCCACCTAACTCGTCATGTACTGAAAGTTATGGTTATTTGAAGTTGATCCAAAACTTATGACTTATGCCTAACTTGCAAAATTTCAAATTTTGCTATTTCCAATTTAGTTTTTTCTATTTTTAGCTCTTTCAAATACCAAGGTGTTACAATATCTCCCCCTTGAAAAAATTCATCCTCAAATGAGATTACTCTAAGTAGACTAAAAATGATAAAATAAACACCCATCCTAAACACTCAATATGCAAACTAACACAACATTTTAACTAAAATAAATGCCAAGAAAAAGATTAGTACCTTAATTTGGAATTTCTCCGGACTCAAAGAGATGGATATTTCTTCTTCATATCCTCCTCAACCTCCCAAATAGCTTTCTCAACAAACTAATTCCTCCACAGAACCTTGATTGATGCTACCTCCTTGGTTCTCAACGTGCGAACCTGGCGATCTAGAATCTGAACCGGAATCTCCTCATAAAATAAGCTATCCTTAATAACAATGTCTTCAGTCCGTATAATAAGTGAAGAATCATTCATACACTTCTTCAATATTGAAATGTGGAATACATGATGGACCGTTGCTAACTCTAACGGTAGCTCCAACTCATAAGCTACATTACCAATCCTCTTGGATATCCTATAAGGACCAATATACCGGGGACTAAGCTTCCCCTTCTTGCCAAATCTCATAACACCCTTCATGGGTTAAACCTTCAAGTAAACCCAACCATCTACTTCAAACTCTAAGTCTCTTCTCCTAACATCAGTATAGGATTTTTGATGACTTTGTGTTGTTTTCAACCTCTCTTGAATAATCTTCACTTTCTCCATAGCTTGATGGACCAAATGTGGTCCTATCGACCCAGTTTCACCAACCTCAAACCATCCGATAGGAGATCTACATCTTCTCCCATAAAGAGCCCCATAAAGAGTCATCTGGATGCTATAATGGTAACTATTATTGTAAGTAAACTCTATGAGAGGTAAGTGATCATCCCAATTACCCTTGAAATTGATCACACACACCCTCAACATATCCTCTAAAGTCTGAATTATGTGCTCTGCTTGACCACCTGTCTATGGATGAAAAGCAGTACTAGGGTTCACTTTCGAACCCAAATACTTCTGGAAAGACTTCTAAAATTGTGCAGTGAATTGTGCATCTCTATCTGAAATGATAGACACCAGAACTCCATGAAGTCTGACTACCTCTTGAATATATAACTTAGCATAATCTTCTGCTGAATGGGTAGTCTTTAGCAGTAAGAAATGGGCTGATTTAGTCATTCGATCTACAATCACCCAAATCGAATCATGTTGCCTGCGAGACTGTGGTAAACTTGTAATAAAATCTATATTAATCATCTCCTACTTCCATTTCAGAAGATCTGTGTTCTAATCCATACCACCGGGCCTCTGGTGCTCTACCTTGACTTGTTGACAATTCGGGAACTTAGCAACGAACTTTGCAATACTCTTTTTCATACCACTCCACCAATAGACTTCTCTTAAGTCATAATACATATTTGTAGAACCCAGATGGATAGAATATCTGGAGCTACGAGCTTCTTCCATGATTCTCTCTTGGAGTTCATCCACCCTTGGCACACACAATCTACCTTGATACCTCAATACATCATCTCCCCCTTGTTCAAAATCCATCACTTTTTGCTTATGAACATTTGCCTTTAATTCAAGCAAAATAGGATCTTGGTCTTGTTTCTCTTTCACTTCAGACACTAATGATGATTCAGCCCCATTCATCACCACCACTCATCCTTTATTGGAATCCATTAATTAGACTCCTAATCGTGCAAGCCTATGCACATATTTTGCTAACTCTTTCTTGTCCTCCTAAACATGGTAAGTACTACCCATAGACAACCTTCTCAAAGTATCAACAATGATATTAGCTTTATCTGGGTGATAGAGAATACTCATATCATAATCGTTGAGTAACTCCAACCACCTCCTCTGTCTGAGATTAAGTTCTTTCTGACTGAATACATACTGAAGGCTCTTGTGATCGGTGAACACATCCACATGAACACGATAAAAATAGTGACGCCATATTTTCAAAGTGAATACTATAGCAGCCAACTCTAGATCATGGGTTGGGTAATTCCTCTCGTGAAAAGAGGCATAAGCTATAACCTTGCCATTCTACATCAATACACAACCCAATCCAACTCTAGACGCATCACAATATACCACAAAACCCTGCATACCTTCTAGTAAGGTCAACACTGGGGCAGTAGTCAGCCGCTTTCTCAATTCCTAAAAGCTTTTCTCACAAGCTTCAAACCATTAAAACTTAACTATTTTCTGAGTCAACTTAGTCAATGGGGATAAAATAGATGAAAACCCCTCAACGAACCTTCTATAATAACCATCCCACCTTAAGAAATTCCTAATATCAATTGGAGACGTGGGTCTAAGCCAGTTTTGCATTGTCTCAATCTTTTGAGTATCAACTCGAATCCCATCACCAGAAATAATGTGGCCTAAGAACACCATTAACTCAAACCAAAACTCACACTTAGAGAATTTAACATACAACTCTCTATCCTTGAGAGTTTTAAGAACTATTTTGAGATGACTAGCATGATCCTCCTCATTATTCGAATCGATCAGAATGTCATCAATGAATACAATAACAAACATATCTAGAAAAGGCTTGAATACTATGTTCATAAGATCCATGAAAGTTGTATGTGCATTAGTTAGGCCAAAAGGCATAACCAGAAACTCATAATGACCATAGCAGGTCCCGAAAGTTGTCATAGGGATGTCACTTTCTCTTACTCTCAACTTATGGTTTCCTAATCTGAGGTTTATCTTAGAAAAACAAGTGGAACCTTGAAGTTGATCAAAGAGATCATCAATTCTCAAAATAAGATACTTATTCTTGAAAGTATCCTCATTCAACTGATGGTAATCTATGCACATTCTAAGAGAACCATCATTCTTTCTCACAAATAAGACCGGAGCACCCCAAGGTGAGACACTTGATCTAATAAAGACTTTCCAAAAAAATCTTTCAATTGCTCTTTTAACTTTTTCAACTCAATAGGAACCATTCTATGTGGCAGAATAGAGCTAGGACGAGTATTGGGAAGAATATCTATACCTACGTCTATTTCTCTCTCAGGAGGAACTCCAGAAAGTTCATTTGGAAATACCTCTAAAAACTCATTCACAACTGGAACTGACTGAATAGGTGGTATCTCAACACTATAGTTATTAACTCGGACTAAGTGATAGATGCACCCCTTGGAAACGAACTTTGTGGACTTAAGGTACGAAATAAAATGATCCTTAGGCACTACTAGCCTACTCTTCCAGTCTATAACTAGCTTATTAGGGAATTGGAACTTAACAACTCAAGTTATACAATCAACTGAGGCATAACAGTAATGAAGCCAATCCATACCTAGAATAACATCAAAATCTATCATGTCTAACTCGACTAAGTCAGCCATGGTTTCCTTTTGTTTGACAAAAATGGTACAATCACGATAAACTCTCTCAGCTAGAATAGACTCACCGACAAGTGTAGAAACACTGAAGGGCTCAAGAAGTTGCTCAAGAATAATATCAAAATTCATGGCAATATAAGGAGTCACAAAAGATAGACTCACTCCCAGATCTAGCAAAGCATATACATCAAAAGAAAAGACTTTGATCATACCAGTGACAACATACGTCAAATTCTCTTACTCTTGGCGACTAGTGATAGCATATAAAAGGTTTGCTCTTCTACCTGTCCCTGAAGTAGATCCTCTAGGTGCAGCTCGGTCTGGTGGAGCTACTGAAGAATATTGCGCTCTATTGCCCCCATACCACTTCCCTACCTGTTCTTAGGGCACTCTTTCATAAAGTGACCATTTTAACCACACTTGAAGAAACCAGTAAAGCCATCGCGACACACTTCCGATGAGTCCTACCACACTTAGCACATGTAGAAGTCCCATTACCATATTGTCCCACACTACCCTGAGACTGTGTAGGTCTAGCTTTGAAATTCTGTGAATTTTGATTATTGAACTCACATTTGCTCATTGTTGCATGTGCACTAGAAGATGATGAAACAGGTCTTTTTTGCTTTTGTTGGAAAGAAGACCGAATTGCATTACTCTTCTGTTGCCCAAACTCATTTCCTGATGTATTTGTCTTCTTATTTCGAAACTCTTGTGTATCCCTCAACTTATCTTCCTTAACCTGCTGCACATGGATCATAAGTCTTGTTCTGTCCATATCTCCTATCAGTATAGCCGTCTTGCCCTCCTTACTTGACAGACCTGACAACCCAGCAACTAACAGACTCATCCTGCTCCTCATGTCAACAACCATCTCCGAGGCATAACGGGAAAGTTGGCTGAACTTAACACTGTACTCATGCACACTCATGGATTCCTACTTAAGAGTGAGGCATTCCCTTACCTTGGCCTCCCTCAGTTCGCGGGGAAAAAACACCCCAAGAAGGCCTCATCAAACACTGCCCAGCTTACAATTAGTGCACCTTCAGCTCTATTCTTTTCCATTTTCAAACCAGATTCTAGCGACACCTTTCAATTGGTATGCAACTAGTTCCACTCACTCAGTATCAGCAATATGCATAATCTCAAAATCCTTTTGTAGTTCTTCCACAAAGTTTTTTGGATCCTCAGTGACACTTAAACCGGTGAAGTCTGGGGGATTCATCCTTAAGAACTCACAGATCCTTGATGTATCAGCCATATCATGCTGAATCTATCTCTGTTTGCCAATATATTGGTGACAACTTGGCTCAACATCCGAATAGCCTCACGGAACTCAGCATTCGTGACCTCTCTTTGGGGTTGCACTTCTGGTGCATTGGGGACCCCTTGATCCTGTGGATCGACATTCATCCTACCAGGACGACCTCGAGCAGCTCTTTGTGGAGGCATGATCTGAAAGATATACGCAAGCACGAGTTAGAAAGAAACATTATAGAGATGAAATCTATCGCACGAAAAGAGTATGAAAGAAGTGAGATAGTTCTTGAATGTCGCAGCCTCTAAATTATAGATGTGGCGCGCTTCACACCATAACTAGGACTCTACATACACAACTTCATGGACACCTTAGGACTCTTGAACTATGTGCTCTGATACCAAGTTTGTCATGCCCCGAACCTACACCCTAGGTGCGACTGGCACTAAAGAACCATTGCTGCCCCAAGCGAACCCTTGGTCTGGCTTTAACTTTTAGCATAAGACATACTCATAATTAGTACAAACTCAAAAGAACAACTTTACTCAATGTCTCAAAAACAAACTCAGAATATTTTGAAATAAACATTCAAACTGGCCTCAAGGGCAACTCAAGTCTAGAACATAACTGTAATGAACAAGACTCATGAACTAACGTCTATCCATCTATGAAGCCTCTAATACTAAGAGGGATTTCGGGACAATACCCTTTATCATCATAACAAAACTAGACTGATAAAGCATAATAAAAGGATCCTCCAGAAACAAGGAGGCTCACCAAATAACTCTGAAACTCATTGGATCAACGAAATGTTGCATGTTGATCCTGGTTACCTGTATCTACATCATAAAAGATGCAGGAAAAATGGTGTCAGTACATGAAATGTAAGAGCATGTGAGGGGAAATCTAAACATGACAAAAGCTTGAACTGGAACTGAAGAAACAATTTACCTCATCTCAACTCATTTTAATAAAAAGTAGTGATAAAGATGCACTATAAAGAAAGGCTTTTAAAATAGTAGATAGAAACTCAATGTATTGAAAACTAAAATATAACTTAGTTTGTATATATAAAGATACAAATAACTCTAACCGACAACTATTACTATGAGCTATGTGATGATACAGCGTCTAGCTCACGCTGCCAAAACGGTCTTATACTTTGCCAGGGGTATAGGACCTACTAACTAAGTGGATCTACGAGTCTATGCTAAAAATCAATAAGGAATCATCTAAAAAGTATGACCCTTTCTACCCAAGTTGGCTACATGGTTTATGGGGCCTGTGAGTTGTTAGAACTCTCTCATATCAATGCTCAGTATTACTCCCAAAATATACTTAGCTCATATGTTTTTAAGAAAACATTTACACTTCCTCAACTTTGAGATTATTACTCAAAGGCTTTCTCTAAGAAGAGATAGTACTTAAAACTGCTCATAAACTATTTTGGAAATTGGTGTTTTCTCTTTTCTTAAATGTAAAAACATTTGTCTTAGGAATACTTAGTTCTCATATATCATTTTAAAGACGATGAACTCAACGTTACTAATCCTCGATGCTCAAGTCTTAAAACAAGTTTAAAAGATTGTAAAAAGACTTCTTAAAATGACTCGGAGAACTCTCAAGACTTGACTTTTAAATCTACCTTGAATTTGAATTTGTGGATTCAACATTATGATTCATGTTATGAATAATTTCTAGATGTTTAGAAGTAGTTTAGAGTAGTTAGAATCAATAGGGAGTAAAGGTATACTTTAAAAGGACTCGAATGGGCTAAACGATGGAAAATAAGTGGGGGAAAGCGACCCTGGCATACTGCTGGTGCATGGCGCCAGCCCCTAAAGTTCAGAGACTTATTTTTGGCGCACTGCTGGCACGCCACGCCACGCCAGACCTCCTGGCACATCTGGGGCGTGCCGCACCACCCTTCCCCCAGGCCCCATAATATTTCGACAAATTTTTTTTCTCGTTTCTAATCCTAATTCATCTAGAATCGATTTATTTTCTTTAATTCTCCATAGACTCAATTAATCAATACAAGTACATGAGAATCTACTCAAATACAACGCTCAAACTCGATACGATTATCTCAAGAACTCATCAAACCCATCCTAATTCAAGAATGAAAACAAAACTTTAAGAGCACTAATCAAGAACTCTTATCCTTCAACTTTGAGAATGAAATTGCGTAAAACAACATGATTGGTGTGTGGGTGAATGAACCCAACACTATGAGAACTCACATACCTCTTAGGGATCAAACCTTTGGCGAAATAATCCTCGATTCAAAAGAAAACTCGATGAACGCCTCGAATCTTCCCTCCTTTCTCCTCTTTTCACTTCTTGAACTCTTTTCTAAAACCCTAGCGTAAATTAGGATTGTAAAAACTGAACCTAATCTGTTTAGACCCATAAATATTACCATAATTCACTTTAAACTAATGGAGTAAGGAAAAAAACAAAATACCCTTCACATTTTCGAGTAACTTTTCTCAATTGGACAGCCTGACTTCAAATAGTCATATCTCTCTCATACGAGCTCAAAAATTAAAAAACTTGGTGGAGTTGGAAAGAGGATTCCAAGACCTTTCATTTGATATCTTATGGGCCACCTAACTCATCCTATACTGAAAGTTATGGTCATTTGAAATTTACCCAAAACTCATAACTTATGCCTAACTTGCAAAATTTCAGATTTTGCTATTTCCAATTTAGTTCTTTCTATTTTAGCTCTTTCAAATATCGAGGTGTTACAGTATAGAATTGTGTATTTCCTTGTGGTATGTGTTAGGGAGTAATGGGACTTGGTGATAGGTTGACTTGTCCATGTTGAATAATTATAATGATGGAAAAGGGGTAACAAAAGGCAATCTGATTAATTATTAGTGCGTGATGTTTTGAGAATTAAAGACATAGTTGATTTATTATTGATGTTGTATCATGATTTTTTTGTTGTGAATTGTGCATTGTTATGTAAATGGTCATCATCTCCTAATTATTTGAAAACATATCATTTGCATTGGTTCTAAGACATGATTGTTGCAAGTGTTATGTAGATTGAGGAAGGATACAGATTTGAAGGGGATGTACCATTTCAAGGGTCGTGTCATGCACCGTGACAGATATTATAATTTGAGAGACGTGTAGCACATCACGACAGATTCTATTATCAAGGGACATGCCACACGTCGTAACGGATGCAAGGATAGATATGTCCCCATGAGTCTCGGACTAAGAGACAGCGGGTGTGTATCGTTAGGTCAGCATACATAACTATACTTGACATTAAATTTTATTGCATTTCATTATCATTTGTGAACTTGTGAGTGCCTTTCTTTGGAACTTGTGACTGGTGAACTTAATCTTATGTGTTGTTAATCTATAATTATGGGAGTGAGGTGGTTGAACTACGTGCTATGTAAATTGTGAGCCATAAGGTTGGACAGGTTTTTATGCAAGTTGTAGTTGTGAGGTTTGGTTGGGGTGTAAGGAGTACATGTATTTTATTTTCTTATCTTGTGTTTAGAAGTTTACTTGTTGAGTACCATATGGTTTGGTACTCACCCCTTGCTTCTACATTTTTTTAGGTTACGAGCAAGGAACTTCGTGATACTTTCTATTCTCTTTTTTTCCGAGGCTTCCTGTGGAGATTTGTGAGGTAGTTGTTTTTCATCTCATCGGACCTTCTTACTCCTATTTATGATTTTGTTCTACTTTAGTGACAACAACATTTAAACTTGTGTTTTCTTTCAAATCCATGGTAATGCATTAGAGGTTTGTGCACGTGAAAAATCAGGTTTTGGGGATTTAGCTAAGTTGACTAATTATCCGCATTATAAATTGTTATTCAAATTTTAGTTATAATTTATTTCCATACTTTATCAAAATTGTTGGGTTTTAGGCTGACTTCTCTTGGTGGGATAATTATTAATCCACGATTTGGACTCATTTTGGGCTTTATTTGAATAGATTTAGTGTCCTCAAATATTTATTGTGTGCCAATAATTGATGTAAAATCCTTGTTTTTCAGGTATTTGGATTGAGGAAAAAAGTATGGACACTAATAGGCAAAAAAGATCAAGGCAGCTGAAAGTATGAAGGAAAGAAGGCATGTTGATCACCTAATCCATTGGGCGAGCTGCCGAGTGGCCATTACCTCGCCTAAAGTTCCAGTGTGCCAAGCCCAGGAGAAAATCAACTCGACGAGAGAAAGGAGCAGCTGGCGTGTCGCTGAATGGTTCCGTGATACAGCGTTGGATAGCCCAAAGTTACAGAACTTGAGGATGCTGAAGGCCAAAGTAAAAAGGATATGGAACTGAACAAAGGGTAGATCGGCGAGTTGATCGGTGATCCTAACTTATTTTCGCAGCATATTTTTGGCGACTATAAATACATTTTCAAACATTATGTTTAGTATGAAATTTTATTCTGAACATTCATTAGAGTAATTTTTAAATTAGAACTCTGAGTTTGGAGAGAAAGTTTTCCTTAGCTTTGAAGAATTGAAGTTTTCCATTTTTGAGAAATTGGAAGTGGGTCTTTGAGATTCTTCAATTTGGACCTTTGTAAATTTGAAATTAATCTTACCCAGTTGATGGAAACACAATTTGGTAACGATTTTTATCTTTTTATGATGTCTATCTAAAACCCCAATTCTTGGGGTGTGATTATGTAATTATGGGTTGATTTCATTTATAGGTATTGCTAATTGATAGTTTAAATGTTGTTTAGCAGTGATTTCAATCAGTAATTGTGGTTTAATTAAAGGGTTGTAGTTGCAAATGCAATTCTACCTTCGTGTTTTTGGCTTGCTTGAGAGAGAGGTTTTAAAGCCAATATTACTGAATTGACGATCTGTGGATATTGGGTTATCATGGGTTCAACTCGAGAGAGTGAATCCTAAATCCTTTTCCACACATTCAACTTGAGAGAGTGAATGGACTAAAGAGTAAGTTCTTCTTAATTGTTGCTTCTTGGTGTTCGAGAGAAACCAACTTAATTCGGGGTAAATTGTTCGAGAGAAAGTCTATCCCCACTAAAGTCTAGCTTATTCACTGATTTACAGCTATTTACTAACAATTGCAATTACACATTTGTCTATATTAGCCTATAATCCAATCATATCCCAAGAACATATGTCATTACTTGTTAATTCGTGTTATTTGTTACTATTGTAGCTGATAGTTAAAACCAAAATCCCCTTATTTGACATTCGTGTCACCCCTAATTTGAATTATGTTTTTATTTGATAATGTCTATTACTATGATTGACTTGAACATATTTGTACTTTGCTCTTAATTCTCAAACACGTACCACTCCTTGTGGGATTCGACCCCAACTCATTTAGTTGGGTTATATTATTCACTAACGATCATTGACACTTAGAATTGGATGAAGTGTCATGATATGTGAAATCAAAATGGTGCCGCTACTGGGGAGTGGTGTTGGTTGAGAATCTTTAGTTAAGTTAAATTTTGTTCTTGTTAGTTATAGTTGAACTTACTTAATTTTAGTTTTGGTTTGCTTGTTTGTGTGTTGAAACATGAAGTATGAGTGTGAACGAAAGCAATAGTAGCCAAGTAGGCCACTAAGATGACATCGAAAACCTAAATGATGTCAATGAGCCTAATGTTAATGACCTCCATCTTATGGGTGGAATTGGTGCCATTCGCTTGCCTCCGGCCGAAAAGAATGCAGTGTTCCATATCACAAGTACTATGTTGCAGCTCTTGCAATTGAAGGGGTTGTTCGGTGGTTTTGCTCATGAGGATCCCCATGAGCATATTAGAAACTTCGTGGATGTTTGCAGACCGTTCTCCTTCAAGAACATATCCCAAGAGTTGGTTAGGTTGAGGTTGTTCCCGTTCTCGTTAGTGGGAGAAACATGTAAGTGGCTAGTTGAATTGCCACGTGAATCAATCACTTCAAGAGAGGAGCTGGTCACCGCATTTAAAGTGCGATTTTTCCCTCCTTCGAAGATGATGACTCTTTGGGATAGCATTCAGAGCTTCAAGCATCTATAGGGCGAGCCAATGCATGAAACTTGACTACGATTCAAGAAGTTGGTGTTCCAATGCCCAACTCATGGCTTGCCTAACAACCTATTGCTACAGTATTTTTACCGGAGTCTTGACTCGGTAAACAAGGGGGTTGCTAACCAAATTTCTCTGGGAGGTTTAATGCAGTAACCTTATGTGATAGCAGCTCGGCTCTTGGATGGTATGAGTACAATCAATCGGGCTTGGTACACCCATGAAGATTAGGTCTCCCCGCTCACTTTTAAATTGACCAAGGAGCAGATGGAAAAAGACCATGAGAGGGACCAAAACATGGCCAAGATCATGACACAACTTGACATTTTGTCTAAAAATGTCATGGGAGTTGGTGCTCGGAGTGTCAATGTAGTGGGTGTTGGGTATGTGAATCCCGAAGAAGCCAAGTTCGAAGCATTGTATAATGAAGAGGTGAATTTCCTAGCCAACCAAGGTGGTGGTTATCGTTCAAACTACCCGAGGCAGGGTGGTAACCAAGGTAGGAATAGAGATGAAGGTTGGAAGGATCGTGATAGAGAGTGGAGGGATCGAAATCCCAACTGGAAGGATGGGGTGAAGGATAGGTATGTACCTCCCCACGAGCGTCAAAATCCAAAGGATTCGAAAGGTAGCCGGTCTGAGGATATGTTTCTCATATCCTCAACAAAGTTGAGGAGTCGGACAAGATTTTGAAAGAAATGAAAGAAGATGTGTCGACCCTCAGTCAGATGGTTACCTCCCATTTAGTATTGATCAAACAGTTGGAGACCCAAATAGGTCATATCTCATCTCATTTAAACCCGAGACACCAAGGGGAGTGTCCTAGTGATACTATGGCCAACCCCAAGAATGAGGTTTATGTGTGGACTTGCGTCGTGTCGCGACATTAACTAAGTCGTTGTTTGGGAGGCAACCCAAGTTTTATTTGTTTTCTTTTAGAGTTTCAAATAATGGTGTATTAATTGTGCAGGTCAAAGTGTGGAAGGTGTTTGAAAAGCACAGGTTGGCAAGCTAGAAGTCCAATCGGCGACTCACCAAATAGGTTGGCGTTTGCAACTTAGACCACCGTTGGACTCAAGACATTTTTAGATTGGAGTCTATAAAACTCAGCGAGCCCAATAGCTGATTGGCGAATCACCAACCAGGTCGGCGATCACGACTTTATCCGTCGTTTGGACCCCCACAAATAACTGGAGGTCCTGTAAAACTCGACGAGGTAAGTGCTCACTCAGCGTGTCACCAAGTGGGTTGGCGAGCAATACTAATGTCATCGAATGGGGGAGAACTGGATGGTTTTTAAAGGCCAAAAGTTTAAACTTTCAAACTCTTTCATTTCCCTCACTTTTGAACTTCCAAAACTCACACCCACAAAATATTATCTATATTTCTTGCATTTTTATCGCATTTTAGTCGTCAAATTTGTGTTCGGAGTTGGAATTCTTTGCCACCTAACATTTCAACTTGTTTAATTGACATCTAGGTTGGTTTTCAAAACCCCGAGTTTATATTTAGCGATTTGTACTCATTTGCTAGTGATTTTATCTTAGTGAAGTGTGTTGGGCCTCTCTGATAATAATTGTATGTTTTGTGCCTATTTTAATTTGAATATCTTTCCTGTAATGCCATTGTTGCTAAACTCCCAAATTTTTTGTGCTTAAAATTGATTAAAATTGTGGGGTTGTGCTTGCATGTTGTTGGGTCTAGTTGGGTGAAGTCTAAGTAACCTATATTTATGCCAAATGACGTAATTTGCCCAATAATGGAGTGATTGATGTCATTCTTAAGGGCAAAATTCATCAAATGGCTAAATTTGGCCAAACCGAGAGAAGTTTGAGTATCCTAGGGGCATGGGCGTAATGGGTCTTGGTTTAATTAGAGGGGCTC
Organism: Solanum commersonii; assembly: GCA_029007595.1. NCBI lineage: Eukaryota > Viridiplantae > Streptophyta > Magnoliopsida > Solanales > Solanaceae > Solanum > Solanum commersonii. The sequence continues at coordinate 3,084,150 of JAJTWQ010000033.1, forward strand.
ATATTTTGATTTTGTTCTTGGGGATGCGGAGTTGAATTTGGGAAGTTGGGTTAAAAGTAGGTACGTTGGGTCGTTTGGCGAGCTGGCTCGAGCTCGCCGAACCACTTGGAGGTTCTCTGAAGTTCCCCTGATCGCCTTTAATTTCTTTCTTAATCTTGAATGATATTATGTAACTTTCGGCGAGAAGCCTGAGTTCACCAAAATCCCTTCTTAATCGCCCTTTGTCTGCGCCCCTAATCCTTAAATGCACTGTAACTTTCAGCGGGCTGGTCTTTGCTCACCGAATGTTGTCGGCAATTCGCCGAAAGGGCCTTCCCATCACCTATATGCCATTTGTTTGAGGAATTTTTCAGCCAATCCTTTCGGTAAGCCTGACTTGTCTCGCCACACTGATTCGACGACTGGTTCGGCGAGTCTGTCTGCAACTACTTTTATGTGCTTTTGCTTGAACTGTTTGTAAATTTTTTGATGTTTTTGCAGACATGGCTAGACCAAAGGTTGTTGGCAGGGACATGCCACCCCATAAAAAGGCCAAAGGTATAAAAATCAATGAGGATCCAGTTGCATCCAAGGCCAAGGCCACCAAACTTCCCACAACTGGTGGGAAAGGAAAGGGCAAAGGGAAGGCGCCTGTGTTATCGGAGGCCAGGTCCGACAGTGACGGTATCTACCCCACTCACCTCACCACTTTTGAGAGTGAGAATGAACATCAGGCTGCAGCTTCTGAGCCGGAGGATGATGAGTTATTTGCAGCACAGAGGTAGAGCTGTGATACAAAATGATGAATGATCCGTCTAGGATCTGGACTCCTCAGGCCACAACTACTCCTTTTCCCACTCCAGCAAAAATTATGGTCCTAGCACCACCAATACAGGGTCCTCCCCATCGGTGTATGAATAGACTGAAGACTGAGGGACTGAGGGACTGATGATAATTATAGAGGAAAAGAGGTTGTCCAATGATGGGGTCATTGACAGGTACCCAGATATTATGAGCTGTCTGAATTCTCATAAATTCCAGCTCTTCACCAAGCCCCGTGGCTCTTACATTCCAAATTGGGTCCGGGAGTTCTACACCACTTATGGAGCCTTGATGTTGCAAAGGAAGAAGCTGGCTTCCAAATTCAAGCCGATTGATTATGTGATTGTCTGGGGTAAGAAAGTGGTGTGTGTCAGTACTAATATAATTATGGTATTGGAGTGCACAGACAACATTGTTGACGCCCACCAATATAGGGTAAATACTAAGTCCTTTGGGAGCATGAAAAGCTGGCTAGCCCCTCTCATATGTGATGGTACTCCGAGGTGGTTGGAGGGAGGGGCTTTGATAGAAAAGAAAGATCTACATGTAGCTGCGAGATATTGGTTTGGTTTTATCAGCAGCACTATCATGCCATCCCAGAATAAGTTCGTCCTATACCACACAAAGGCGGCTTGTCTTGGCTCGATCATTGCACGAGAGCGCATAAATTTGGGTATAATCATTGTGCAGGAGATAGCTATGAGGGCCAAACAATGCCAGACTTCTCTCCCATTCCCAGTGTTATCACCGAGCTATGCAGACAGTCTCGGGTTCTGAGAGATGAGAAGAAAGATGTGAAAGTGATTCTCATATCTTCTACTGATATCCAGAGAATTGAGGCGCAGTATTTAAAAGACAAAATGGAGAAGAAAAAGGCAGACCCGATGGACTCTTCCCCGATTGTGGATACAAATGCATTACCTGCAGAGGCACATTTGCCTAATCCGGCCCCTGGGCCTTCAAGTACTTCTAATGTTGTTCCTTCTGATACTCTAGGTTCCTCTATTGCTACATTACCTCCGAGATATGCTACTACTGCTGCTTTTCGGCCCCTGCTCTCTCAGGATGCATTACTCCGAATGGGGCAGCTAGCCCATTCTGTCGATCATCGTGCTTTCAGACTTGAGGCCTCCATTCCAGGCATGATTCAGACAACCTTTGTTGATGTTGTGACACCATTGAGTGCTACTATTAATGCCCTTTCAGCTAGGATAGCGGTGTGTGAGCGTGGCCAAGGGGCCACCGAAAAGGTGACGGCTCTAAAGCCGCTACTATTGCTGCACTGAGGAGAGATATGGATCAGCTAAAGTCCACCGATATATTTATGATCTTTGGGATGGTGGAGATCCCAGATGTGCCAGTTGATCCAGACATGCCTCCGGCTACCACCAAAGAGGATATTTGAGTTGAGAAGGCAGCTAATCCCGAGTATGAGGTGGAGACGGATAAGGAGATGCTTGGGGTTGCTGAGGAGGCTTCTTACGAGGGCCTTACGGAGACTGAGGAGTCCATGGTAGATGCGGTTGTGCAGGTTTCTTTAGCAGATATACCCTTGGCTGACCCTAGTGGAGCTGGTATTTTTTCTGAGGTGACTCTGGGCACTGATGCCCAAGTTCAGAGTGATGCATCAGGCAGTGATGCCCCGACAGATGGAGTGATTGTTTAGACCGGATCCCTTTTTACCTCCCTCCCTCTCTGTCTTATTTTTATTGACTTTTGGATTTTTTATTGCTTGCATTTGAGGACAAATAACTTTTCTTTTGTGGTGGGGTGAGGCCCACCTTTTGTGACTATTGTTCTGTCTATATATTTGGGTTTTTGAGCTATAAATTGTGTTTAGCACTATTGTTGTGGATGATTGAGCTTGTGGCTCCTTGTTTTAATTATAAATGACTTTTGGAACCCTTTCGAAAAAAATTATGTGCCACCTCTTGTTTGTGTTTGAATGTGGTTGTTCTCTTACAAATTTGAGTATCGGTCTTGATCAATATCGATGACTTGAATAGTGCTCATAATCGAACAAAAATGAATGTGTGGCTACGATGAGGCCAAATGAAGTTGCATAGACAATATGTGAACTTTTTACATCTCGTTGTGACTAGCCGGTTATCGATTGAGTCTCTTGTGATGAACATTGCACACTAGCGAAAGTGTGGAGTCTTGTTTGACATTGGTGTCAATGCCTTGTGTGTGATGAGTTTACCGTGAACCATGTGTGATGACACCTAGAATTTTCCCCATTGGTCCGGTTGACTAAGTGATGCAATCTCTTGAAATGATCTTAGGCAACTTTAAAGAGTGAAACAATTTGACATTTTACCTCTTTTGTGGCCTACCTTGTGAGTGTGTGATCCTTGCTTGAACACCCTTTGAGCCTTAACCCTTTCCTTGGAAGAAACTTGATGAAATTGTGACATTTCTTTATCCATTACCCATAATCCTCATGATTTGTGGTTTGCTTGAATAGCCAACTTAGACCAAAGGGTGTGGTGAAAAGAGAAGGTAAATCAAGAAATTCAAAGAAGTCCCCTTTGACCCATGTTTTTAAAAAAAAGATGGAACCCCTCCATACAAAAAAAAAGAATGAAAAAGTTGTTAAATAAAGTTACAAAGGAAAATGGGGTGTCTGAAGGTGAATAATGGGGCGATTTTTTAGCATGAATGAGAATGACGAAGAAAAGGAAAGAAAGAGTTGTTCATACCACATTTCACGAAGATAGTAGTCACTGAGCCTAATGACCATACATTTACACTCAGCCCCATTAGAAGCCTTGAGAAGACCTTTTTTATCTTTAGTGAACTGAAACAAAGGTTGATTGGAAAATAAGGGCAAACCTATGGGTGAAATCATGCATTGTGCTCATCTTTGTGAGTGTAAGTGTTGCATTTGATTCTGAAGCTATAAATTGTTGAACCAATGTGTGTGAATATGGAATCATTCTTTGTGTGAGGGAATTTAAGTACCTTTGTTGAGCTTGAACTTGCATTTGAAGCAAGTATTGTGAACTTGAGAATCTTTGATAATGGTGAATCACAACTTGAATCTTTGAGTGCACAATTGATCCTTGCATGAGTAAGTTTAGTCTTTTTGTGTACATTCATGATTGAGTCTTGTGTAGCACTGTTTGAGACATCCTTTTTGAACTGACGAACTTGAGTTTTACTTGAGGACAAGCAAAAGTTTAAGTTGGGAGGTGTTGATTAATCCACGATTTGGACTCATTTAGGGATTTATTTGAATATATTTAGTGTCCTCAAATGTTTATTTTGTGTCAATAACTAATGTAAAATCCTTGTTTTCCAAGTATTTGGATTGAGGAACAAAGCATGGACACTGATGGGCAAAAAGGAACAAGGCAGCTTAAAGAATGAAGGAAAGAAGACTTGTTGATTACCTAATCCATTGGGCGAGTCACCAAGTGGCCATTAACTCGCCTAAAGTTCCAGTGTGCCAAGCCTTGAAGGAGAAAATCAAGTCGGTGAGAGAAATGAGCAGTCAACGTGTCACCGAACGGTTCCGCGATGCAGTGTTTGATCGTCCAAAGTTACAGAACTTGAGGATGCCGAAGGCCAAAGCAAAAAGGCGATGGAACTGACCAAAGGGCGAATCGCCGAGTTGATCGGCGATCCCGACTTATTGCGCCTAATGGCCCTTCGCAGCATATTTTTGGCGACTATAAATACATTTTCAAATATTATGTTTAGTATGAAATTTTATTCTGAACATTCATTAGAGTAATTTTTGAGTTAGAACTCTGAGTTTGGAGACAAAGTTTTCCTTACCTTTGAAAAATTGAAGTTTTTCATTTTTGAGAAATTGGAAGTGAGTCTTTGAGATTCTTCAATTTGGACCTTTGTAAAGACGAAATTAATCTTATCCACCTGATGGAAACACAATTTGGTAACGATTTCTATCTTTTTATGATGTCTAGCTAAAACCTCAATTCTTGGGGTATGGTTATGTGATTATGGGTTGATTTCACTTATGGGTATTGCTAATTGATAGTTTAAATGTTGTTTAGCAGTGATTTCAATCAATAATTGTGGTTTAATTTAAAGGGTTGTAGTTGTAAATGCAATTCTACCTTCATGGTTTTGGCTTGCTCAAGAGAGAGGTTTTAAAACCAAGAGTAGAATTGATGGTCTGTGGGTATTAGGTTGTCATGGGTTCAGCTCGAGAGAGTGAATCCTAGATCCTTTTCCACACATTCAGCTCGAGAGAGTGAATGGACTAAAGTGTAGGCTGTTCTTAATTGTTGCTTGTTGGTGTTTGAGAGAAACCAACTTGATTTGGGTAAATTGTTCAAGAGAAAGTTTATCTCACTAAAGTCTAGCTTATTCACTGATTTACAGTTATTTACTAACAATTCCAATTACCCATTTGTCTATATTAGCCTATAATCCAATCACATCCCAAGAACCCATCTCATTACTTGTTAATTCGTGTTATTTGTTGTTGTTGTTGTAGCTGATAGTAAAAACCAAAAACCCCTTATTTGACATTCGTGTCACCCCTAATTTGAATTATGTTTTTATTCGATAATGTTTATTCCTATGATTGACTTGAACATATTCGTACTTTGCTCTTGATTCTCAAACACGTACCACTCCTTGTGGGATTCGACCCCAACTCATTTAGCTGGGTTATATTACTGACTAACGATTGTTGACACTTAGAATTGGATGAAGTGTCCTAATACGTGAAATCAGATGAGACGAGTGTCATCACATTCATTTTTGGGTTGTGACATTTTTTTATTTACTATCAATAATATTTAGTACTATTCACTTAAATATTATTAGTATTGATATTCTTTTTCTTTTTTTATTTACTATTTTTCTATTTTATTTGTTTTAAATATTTATTTTTATAATTCATATCTAATTACATATTCAATTGCTACTTTTAATATCCATAACTCTTATGTTTTACATATTCATAACCTCTAAATAATTAATTTAAAATTTTAAGATATTTTTTTATATTCGTCTATTTTTATCTATATAAATTCAACTTCTACATTTCATGAGACCCTATCCAAACATTTATATCATCATTGTGTATTTAATTCATGTTTTTGTTTGATTCGATAAAAGAAGTTTCTTGAACTTTGATTAGTTATGAGAGAATGCTTATAATAACTAAGAAAAATATGTTTCTAATTTTGTAATTCTCTTTACCCCATCTATATTCGTATCATTTAAGTAAGGATGAAAATGTTGCAATTTTTTCTATGTTTATGTGTTTGGATTTTCTCTATATTAGACTTTCTTAATTTAATTTTCTAGAATTTTTTATCATTGTAAGTTTGTATTTTTATTCGGGCTTAAATTATTTATTTATGACTTTATTAGAAGTTTACTATTATTAACCAAAGTTCAAGTTTACAGTTAATTGTTTAAAAGAAATTACTTTTAAATACTAAAATATGTTCTTCATTTGGTGTTTCTTGTCCCATTTATAAATATTTTTATTTGCCATTGAATTTTACTACTCATTACAAACATGTTTTCATAGAATTATAATCATTCTAAAGAATTTTAATATATATATATATATATATATATATATATATATAGTTGGTTGTATAAAAGAAATTACTTTTAAATACTAAAATATGTTCTTCATTTGGTGTTTCTCGTCCCATTTTTAAATATTTTTATTTGTTATTGAATATATATATATATGAGACACATATGCAAAGCACGTGCCCAGAAACTAGTATCATATTAAAACTGAAAAGAATTTTAGGCTAAAGTTAGATTACGGTTGTACCCCTATATTAAGTTTAAATGCTATAAATTATTTAATAAATTAAATATTTATAAATCAAAATATTTTTAATTCTTTTCACCTCCTAGATTTATTGCAAATTAAAGAGTACTCATAGAGAAATTATACATTGATTTAGGAAGTAATACATTGACAAAATTATTAATTTAATTAGCACGTAATTAATAATTTTATATATATGAAAAAAATTATAAAGAAATTAGATAGTACCGTCAATGCATAGCAAACTGGATTTTAAATACATTTTTTGTCATATTAATATTGCCTTGTGAATCAGCCACAATAATCTTACAAGTTACTCCATAATATTTTAAAAGTCATCATATTTACTTCAATGTTTTAACTTTATATTACTTACGATGAGAAGACCAAATGTTACTATCTTAATTATTCAAACCATTAATGATCAACATATCATATCATCCTATCATATCATATCATATCTTACTAAAAGTGGAAAGCTTCAAAGATGAAAAGTTGGATTACCATTTTACCCCTAGACTAATTAAACATCTAATTTATTTAATAATATTATTTTAATTATTTTTTGAATTGTAAGTTATTTATTAGAAAGAGAATGTGGAAGAACAAGAGTCAATTATGATTACTAGAATTTTAAATAAGTACATGAATGAAGGTTTTTCCCCTTTTAATCTTAAATTAAAAATTATGATGAGTTATAGTTAAATCAATATATATCACTACTAAATACATTTATTTTTGAATTGTAAGTTATTTATTTGTAACAACCCGAACCGTTGTTATTTAGGAGAAACAAAAATTCGAGAAATTCTGGGCGACAGTCTCGCTAGGGCGGGCCAGATGCTGCTATGGCGGCGACGCCACAGCGGGGTAAGCTGACACCACAGCGGGATAGGCAAGACAGAACGTAAATTACGAGAAATCATATTTTCTCCATCTTCCTAAAATACTTAAATAAGTCATAAAACACCCTAGAAACCTCAAAAAAACTGCTCTAAGCTTGGGAAGGAAGGAGAAGAAGATTTATAGTGTGAGGATGGTTATATCTTGCGAATTCTTGGCCAAATTCACTGTCACGAAGCCCGAAAAATCGGAATTGAAGTCAAAAACTCTGTGCAACTGCTTGCCGCCCAGGTAGGCTAGGTTTTTATGAATTGAGTAGTTTAAAAATGTGCTCACTACGCAATATATGTGAATCCATGGTAGGATTTATGTGTATGCCTTCGTGCACCAGATGATTATTGATTTAAACCCTAGAAAGAAACCTTAGATGATGAATTAGGGTTGAGTATGGTCGAATTAAGGTTTGCATGATGTGCGTTGATGAATAATCCATAGGTGATGGTGTGGTTCTATGATTTAGTGATGTATGTTGTTCTTGCTTCATTGTGGTACGTGTAGGTATATGAATGTTGCATTGTTGATCACACTTGTTGTAAATAATGATGTATGAATGATGAACGCCATAAATCATGAATTGTTTTATATGATTATGAGGATATACTTGTGATTGTGATTGTGGGTTGTTGAATGGATCGGTTGCCACATTTCGGCATAACTATGGATCGGTTGTCACATTCCGGCATAACAATGGATCGGTTGCCACATTCTGGCATAATTATTGGATCGGGTACCACATTCTGATATGCTAACTGTTTGGGTATGGGTTCCATGAGAGGACCAATGATTTGTCATAATTGTGTATATTGTTGAGCATGTGATAATTGATATTGTATATGTTCAGTATATTGCATGTTTGTAATGTTGTATTGACTTGCTTATGTTACACTTAGTGGGTATAAGGTATGATGACTATATTTGATTGTTTCTTGGGTGGAGTGAACTTGTGCGTATAGTGGAAGGGCAAAATATTCAAGGGGCGAGTGATTGATAGCAAGGGTTGTTCGTGTGGTGTAATGCCAGGAGTAGAGGTAGGGTATGTGATGAAATATGCTTAAGTGGATTTCACCTTGGAAAAATAGATTGGGTTTAGTGGTAAGGAAGTTTGATGTAGTGTACTATGTTACCATGATTGAGTAATGTGACGAGGAAGTAAGGGTACGAAGTGGGCGGTTAGTTGGAATGCTTGTGGATGTAATTGGGTTTTCATTAATGTGTTAGAACGGTTAGGTTATGATCAAGAACCTAGTAAGTAGCTTGATTGAGGAGGTGGTTGGTAGTAAGAGGTGGTAGTGTAAATTGGAGGTGTGCAAGAGAGGATAAAAGGGTGGAGAAGCGAGGGGCTTATTGTATATTTCTTACTAGTCAATTTCTTATGTTATGTGGTGGGAGTCGGATTGACCGATGATGCCTACCAGTACGCGTGTTTGTACTGATACTACTCTTGCTATGTCTTTTTGGACATAGTCTGGATGCAGGATTGGTGACGTTTCATTAGGTGAAGACGATGTAATTCTCCAGCAGCTTCTATTCTTCCTTCCGTAGGTGGGAGCTGTGTTATTTTATTTATATTGTCCAGTTGTACTCTTAGTAGCTCTTGTACCTGTTTAGACTAGATCCATGAGAGTTGTTAGTTACCTTGCAAGTGTTAAATCAAAGGAGTGTCTAAAGTTATTATTTATAAAACCTTGTTATTTTATTTATCTTTGTTTTCTTAAAATTTCCGCATGTTTTAACTATTTGGATAAGAGGGTTCTCCTACTTAGGTATTAGAGTGGGTGTCTGCACGGCCCAGTGGGTTGGGTCGTGACATTATTAGAAAAGGAATGTGGAAGAATAAGAGTCAATTAGGATTTCTAGAATTTTAAATAAGTACATGAATCAAGGTTTTCCCCCTTTTAATCTTAAATTATAGAATATGAAGAGTTGTAGCTAAATCAATATATACCACTACCAAACACAAATTTGTCATCTTGAATTCTTTCACTAGCATTTCTACGTACTCCTATGGTAAAGTTCCTTCTTTTTTTCGTCTTCTATTGTTTGTTTGCATGATTTTTATCATTTATAGAATTTTTTTTCAAATTCCAAAGGATTGTTTCAATTCTAACTCTTTATTTATGATTGTTTCTCTTTCTGGAATTTCTTGTTACTATTTTGTGTAGAAATATAAAATCACTATACATATTGCCTTGCAATGTGTCCGGTGCTATTTGGTTTGGAGTAGTTTTGATATTCTCAACTAATTACTAATAATTATACTTGTTATGTTCACAATTATAATGTTTTTGGAAATACAAATGGACACAAGAGAGGATTTTGTTTTTTAATTTTATTTTGCTTTTGCTTAAACTAATCAATAGTTGAGGTGTCTATATTCATCAATTCAGATGAAGAGAAAAGAGATAAAAACAAAAAAATTTAGGATGGAGTTCTAGGTACAAACAACTACATAATCTCTTTCAATGCTATGAAATTATTCGGTGAATTAAAATAAACCTTTTTTACTTAATGCAACTAATTGAACATTGTTTTAAAAAAATTGTCTAATACTCTAAACTATTTTATTTTATTCATCTAAATGATTGTTTTAATTTTAAAATTAATAACAATATTCTTTGCATTTAATTTTTGAAACTGGTATGAATTTTATTTTTTATAAACCAACTATATTAATTTATCATCTGAGAGTAACAATAAAGCGTATATCAAGTTTGGCATCTTCACTTTATTTAGAAACACCTAAAATAATTTGGAGGAAGATGAATTCAAAGAGTAAGAAATATCAAGTATGATTTCTACATTGTCCTACAATTAGGGGTGTACATGGTTGGGTTGGTTCGGATTTTTTAAATATCAAACCAAATCATTTGTGTCGGATTTTTAAATTTATAAATCAAACCAAACCAATAAAACTCGGATTTTCAACCTCGGGGGTTTTTTTTTTTGGATTTTTTTGAGTTTTTCATATTTTCGGGATTTTTTGGGTTTTTCCAGTAAAGTATTCATACAAACATATAATTTACTTGTACTTCAATATTTCTTTGGCCCTACCAAAATACAACTATCTAAGGTGTTTCTTAAGAAAATAACACAAAATATGATATGATTAATGGCACTAAGATATCCAAAAAAAAATAATAATAATAATAATAATAATGAAATCACGTAAAACAAATATTGCAAATTAACAAGTCATAATGAAAATGATCATAATTTAAAAGTACTAAATCATGTTAAAATAAGTTTAATAAGTATTAGTTACATGACTAAATATTAAAGGAAATTAAAATTGAATTTGCATTTTAATTGTCTAAACCAATGTAAAACTAAAGAACAAATATTCAATATTATTGTCATTCTTAGTGTTGAATTGATTTTCTTTTTGCATTAGTATTAATTTGATTTTGATTTAAGTTTTATTATAATTAACAACATTTGTGGACTATAATCTTTATTGAACCATTAAGAATTCTAAGTTTCAAACTTGAAATAATATATTAAAAGAGAAAAACTATGAAAAAGTATAAGAAATATTTAAAAATTATATCAAAGTAAATATTTGTATGTATAAAATAATTTTAAAATTATATATATATTGCCGGGTTGGTTTGGTCTTGGGTTGATTTTTTTTTAGTTAAAACCAAATCAACCCAAATATAGTCGAGTTTTTTTTTACAATACCAAACCACTAGTCGGATTTTTTTTCCGGTTTGACTCGATTTGTGATTTGATTCGGTTTTCAGTTTGGTTTTGTACACCTCTACCTACAATGACTAAGTTTAATTACCTTATATTTACATGAACCAAATTTCATTTGATTTTACATTTTTCGTGGCTTTTTGTAAATTATACATGCAAGGTTTGGTTCATTGTTTTAAAGTTATGCGTAGGATCGATCTAATATTATAATGTTATAATTTCACCCTTATTTTAAAGGATAATTTTATAAGAGTTTTTAATTATTGACGTATGGGGCACACGCAACGTGCATGCCTAGGGACTAGTTATACTAAAAGTGGGAAGCCACAAAATTAAAAATTGAAATACCATTTTGCCCCTACACCAATTTAAAATACTATAAAAATATATACTTAATTAAATAAAAATAGTAATTATTTATTATAAATTAATTCCTCCTATTAAATATAATAATTTGAATGTTTTAATGTTAGCCTACTACAAATTGAACGATTTTTTAATTTTCTTATACATGTAGTCTTTTTGTCTTCTTTATAAATTTTATCTTATTCTCTTTGCTAATGTCATCCTTTTCACTTTTCAGCCTATCTCCTTATATTAACAACTAGTATACGTATCCGCGCATAGCGCGAATATTTTTAAATGAATAATTTTGTTTAAATTAAAAATAACTAATATAAATTATCCGATGAAGTATATTATGTGTAAATTATAATTATATTGAAATTCAGATATGTTAAATTTTGAAATTTCAAATAAATATATTTTAAAATCGCAATTTTAAACGTAAACTAATATTGTGAATAGTCTTAAATTTTGGGGATAAGGGTCTGAAAAATACCCCAACTTTGGTCGAATTTGTTGTTGCGATACTAAACTTTCATAAGGACCTATTATCTCCCTAGAATATATAATATCGTAGTTTTTACCCCCTGAACTATTTAATAGTGTATTTTAAAGGTATATATGTGCTCACGTGGACACATTATTATTTATAATTTTGCATTATTTTTTATGTCCCCGTGGGCAAATATTTATGTTTAAAATATGGTATTAAATAGTCCAGGAAGGTAATAAGTCATCATGAAAGTTTAGTATCGCAACAGCAAATTCGACCAAAGTTGGGGTATTTTTCAAACTCTTATCCCTAAATTTTATTAATAACTTATATTTGTGATATTGTTCAAGATAGAATTGAACGCTTCCCAAATATAGATATTATTTATCGTAAATTCAAAAATTTAAGTTTTATTTCTCATAAAATTACTTTTCAATTATTTTGAAAATTTTGATTTTCCTTTAAACAATTTGTTTCGAAATGGGATAGTGGGATGTTTTAAACCATTTTTGTTTTAAAACTGTGACAGTCAATAATAATTTATTTAGATTAAAAATAAATTTTAAAAATATAAATTATTTAGTTGGATAATCACTTTTTTGTACTTTTAATTTAAATACTATTTTATTTTATTTTAGATGAAAACTTTTACGATTTTCTTTGAAATTATTATTATTATTATTATTATTATTATTATTATTATTATTATTATTATTATTATTATATACACAATAATAATATTGAATTAACAAATAATCTTCTTATTTTAATTTATATAACACACTTTATTGTTTAATTATTAAGAAAAAAGAATGACACATTTATTATTTGACAAGAATTTAATTACTATCAATATTTTATCTATGTTGGATCTCATTTATTTGAAAAAAAATAATCATAAAAGTGTACTTATTTTTTTTTAACTTTTATTGGGTATATTGAAAATTTGTAAAGTCCTTCGATATTTCTAGAACTTCATGCCTAGTTAATGTACATCACATAAATTAGAATGGAGTAAATAACAATTTTCACCTTATTTTCTAATACAATATACCTGAAAAACTTTACAAAATCAAGAAAATTAATCATGCATTTGAATGATTTTTAAATAGCATAATTGCATACAACCAACTAAAAAATATAACATTGTTAAGGTGAATTTATGCTCCTTTGTTATCAACCAACTATAAGACCCCTCTGTGAAAAAAAGAATAGAAAAAGGAACATGACATATTTATTAATCACGTATCAATGAATCAAAATAATTGTACACATGCATTGTACATATTTCCTTGAGTTATTATTGTGTTTTTTGTTCTTACTTTAATATATGCATGGAAAGTGTTAAAGAAAAAAATCCACTAAAATTATTATCTCATTTGATTGACCATATTTGTTTTGTTACTTTATTAAATCAATTGTTTTACAACGTTTAACAGTTATTTGAAATAAGTAAAAACACATAAAAACTTACAACTTACAATAAAGATATTAATGTTTTTAAAAAAAATAAATTAAGTTATCAAATAAAAATAAATGTGAAAAGTGCAAATTCTCATAAAATAATGACTTTGAATTTCCTTAACTAACTCAACAAAAGATGAAATTATGTTGTTAATTTTAAATTGTGACACCTTTTCAACATATCAAACACACTTTATATAACTTAAGATGTAAATTCAAAATTATATAGTGTTAGAGATTTTAAAATTTCATAAAAATTTAAAAATCAAGTTCAAATTAGAGTCATCCAATTTCTACCTGCACAATGATAATTACAAAAGTAGACATAATTCTCCATTGAGTACATATATGAGAGTGTTTCTCGTCGATCTGATAGAACTTTCAATAGATCTACTAAATAGAAGTAGATTCCATAGAAAGATACCCATTTTTATTCTTTCATGATCATTATCAAGACCTGTTCAAACTTGCCATCGATAACATATAAATTACTAATTACTACCTAAAGCATCTGCATACAACCACCATTATATATGTATTACTCATCACTTCAAACACCGAAGATTAATCGTCATAAACAAATGTAATATTAAAAAACAACAAGAAAAGAAAAAAATGTTACCATGTTCAAGTGGTTGATTAAATATAAGAGAATATGAAATTCTGAAATTAGTAGATTCTTAAGATGTAAGTGATAAGAGTTAAGAATAGTTATTGCTATTTAAATACTACGTTATGCTATTGGCTTTTTTCTAGGGATAAGATAAGATTAGTTTCTTATCTTTTGAAATTTAAATTTTAAATTAGTTAGCCAAATTTTAAAAATAAAAGGTGGTTACATATTTGAAACAAACCGTAATTTTATTTTTTTCAGATTTAATTAAATAATTTTGATCATCCTTTAAGCAATTTTTCAGATTTAAAAACAGAAGTGGGAAGTTAGATTATCGTGGAAGTTGTTAGATTTTATATTTTTCTTTTTTTGGTCTGTTTTTTATGTACATTTTCTGTTTTTTAAAAATATACGTGGGTTGGTTATTTATTTTGAAAAAGTCACACTTAAATAGTGGCCATTTTACTTTTCATCAATATTCAATAAGAGTTAAATTATTTAATTTTTATTTATTGAAAATAATTTATTCACAATCGTTTTGATTTTCTTTTTCAATTTATTATTTTTTTAAAATTTATTATTTGAATGATTTTTCCAAATCAATTAGTGGCCATTTTATTTTTACTTATTATTAATACGAGTTAAAAACTTTGACTATTATTTTTTGAAAAGGGATGATTCACAATCGTTTTTTATTTTTTTGTTTTCATTTATACTTTCTTAAAAAAAAATGTGGCTTGGTTATTTATTTTGAAAAGTCACATTTATTTAGTGGGTATTTTAATTTTTAATATTATTATTATTAATAATAGTTAAATTATTTAACTTTTATTTTTTGAAAAGGGATGATTCACAAGCGTTTTTTATTTTCTTTTTCATTTATGCTTTTTAATTTATTATTTTCTAAAATTTTGTTATTTCAATATTTAAAAGTTTTTTTTTTGTGTTGTTGCCGCCTGCCATGTGTCATATGGTGGAATATGGGAGTTATTTTTCTAAAAATTTGTTATTTAAAAGTTTTTTTTGTGTTGATGCCGCCTCCATGTGTCATTAATTTAAAATTATTTTATCAATTAAACAATATTTTTTATTTAATCCTATTACATGTAATTATTTTAATTATTTAAAAATTCTTTTTTTATGGTGCTGACACGTGTCATTTTTACTTCTCTTATTATATATAGATAGATATATAAATAAATTATTAATAAGAGTTAAATTATTTAACTTTTATTTTTTGAAAAGGGATGATTCACAATGTTTTTTTTTTTCATTTATACTTTTTAATTTATTATTTTTCTAAAATTTTGTTATTTCAATATGTGTCATATGGTGGAATATGGGGGTTATTTTTTTAAAAAAAATTTATTTAAATATGAGCAAATACATAAAGTCCCCATTGAACTTAAACCTTATTTTGAAGTAGACACTTAAAATTTGCGGAAGTCCTATTATCCCATTAAACTATTTTCGACCAGACTAAAAATAGCATTTTGACCCACTTCCGCATCTGCTGTGTTTTCACGTTTTCGGGGAGCGTGAGTATTTTAAAAAACAACCCCAAACCAATACAAAGCAGCCATGTGGCATTGTAAATTGAATTCTTTATTTTAAAAAAAAGACCCATCTTTCCCAAAATTGATTCAAACACCATTGACAGTCATTGAAGCTTGCTACAATGTCATGGCGAGTAAGGACTGCAATATCTCTCTAACTTTGATTCACTTTCGCAAGATGAGTACTACATTAATTCATCAACAACCTTCGAATTTCTGACTTTTTAATAAAACCCATTTTCAAAATATATGAATCACTACAAAATTCACTTACAATGTAAAATAAACTTTTTTTCAAAGATTTTTCAAATAACTAACCTATGAGCCTTCACTTCTGCGTTCCGACACCACTATTCAACAAATTTCAACCAGCAATGTTGCCAACTAGCTTCGCCTCATGAAGTTTCTAAGGGTTTGATCGGTCGAAGAGAGAGACAAGGATAGGTGAAAGTGAAATGGGTTGAAAGTTTCTTAGGGTTTGGGTTATGGGTTAAAAAATGAATGGGTTAGGATAAAACCCGGCCTTTGTTAAATGGGTTGGAGGTGTGGCACACGCTCTTGGATTGAGAGCATTGATGGTGAAAAAATGATGTATGAATTGTGCTTTTGGATGGTTTCGTGGGGTGATAGGATCCCCACAAACTTAAGGTGTCTACTTAAAAAAAAGGTATAAGTTTCATGTGGTAATTATGTATTTCCTCTTTAAATATTTAAAAGTTTTTTTTTCTGTTGATGCCGCCTGCCATGTGTCATTAATTTAAAATTATTTTATCAATTAAATAATAATTTTTTATTTAATCCTATTACATGTAATTAATTTTAATTACTTAAAATTTCTTTTTTTGTGGTGTTGACACGTATCACTTTTACTTCTCCTATTATATATAGATAGATTTTTTTTGTGGTGCTGACACGTGTCACTTTGACTTCTCCTATTATATATAGATAGATTAGTTATATTATATTATTATACTAAATTTTAAAAGTGAGAAGATACTAAGTCAAAACTTAGAAAACAAAAATAATCATGAGAAAATATTACATTTATTCTGAATAAAAATCGACTAAGCTTTTTTTAGTTCTCTTAGTCAACTTAAATAACTTAATATACAGTATTTGACCTCATGAAAACGTGTGCTTTTTGAAATTCAAATCAAGCTCGTAAATAGTATGTCATGCCTCGAAAAAGTCAAAGAGTTGTATTTGAAGTATGGTTATAGTGATTCATATATTTTTTTATTTACTATCAATAGTCTTTAGTACTATTCACTTAAATATTGTTTGTATTGATATTTTTTCTTATTTTATTTACTATTTTTCTCTTTTATTTGTTTTAAATATTCATTTTTATAATTCATATCTAATTACCTATTCAATTGCTACTTTTAATAATCATAACTCTTATGTTTTCCATATTCATAAACTCAAAATAATTAATTTAAAACTTTAAGATATTTTTTGATATTCCTGTATTTTTATCTATAGAAATTTAACTTCTACATTTCATGAGACCCCTATCCAAACATTTATACCATCATTGTGTATTTGATTCATGTTTTTGTTTGATTCGATAAAAGAAGATTCTTTAATTTTGATTAGTTATGAGAGAATGCTTACAATAACTAAGAAAATAATGTTTCTAATTTTGTATGTCTTTTTCCATCTATAATATCATCATTAAAGTAAGGATGAATATGTTGCATTTTTTTCTATGTTTATGTGTTTTAGATTTTCTCTATATTAGACTTCTTTAATTTAATTTTCTATGAATTTCTAATTATTGTAAGTTGGTATTTTTATTCGGGTTTAAATTATTTATTTATGACTTTATTTGAAGTTTACTATTATTAACAAAAGTTTAAGTACAGTTCGTTGTTTAAAAGATATTACTTTTAAACACTAAAATATGTTCTTCATTTGGTGTTTCTTGTCTCATTTTAAAATATTGTTATTTGTTATTGAACTTTATTACTCGTTGTTATTCGTCTTGTATTCCTAAGATACTTGGAACAAAACTTTGAAAAACTTGGTAAGACCCAATAAAGTTTAAGAACATTTTCACAACTAGAAAATTAAAACTAGTAGAGAAACTAGAATCAGAAACAGATTAGAAAGAATATACGAAATATTTTTCCTTAAAGAAGAATTGTTGTCCATCTGAGCGAGCCACTCAACGGCAGTAAAGTACACTTAGAATACTAGATTTAGTAGTAGAAGAAGTCCAGAAAAATTCTGTTTTTAAAATGAGAGGAAATTCCTCAATTTATAGAAAACAAAGGGTAGTGTGAAAAAGTTCTTATTGTGCCTTACCGGAAAGGTCACAAACCTTTGAAAAAGTCACAATCTTTCGGAAAGGTCACCACCTTTCATAAAAGTCACAACTTTTCATAAAAGTCACAACTTTTTCATAAAAGTCGCAACTTTTTCATAAAAGTCGCAACTTTTCATAAAAGTCACAACTCTTCATAAGAGTCACAACTTTTTATCAAAGTCACAACTTTTCATAAAAGTTGCAACTTTTCATAAAAGTTGCAACTCTTCATTTTCCATTCACACCTTTTAAAACCCAACACTCGTTACACACATATTTTTATAGAATTATAATCATTCTAAAAAATTTTAAAAATACATGTATATGGTACACACGTGCAAAACACGTACCAAAAACTAGTAAATATTATAAGAAACTGACAATGAAATCGTGTGTCAATTCTCATTTTATTGAATTAACTGAATAACGTGCTAGTGGGCATTTATTTTGAATTAGACAATTCTCAAGTTGTTTTTTTGCATCTCAATTGGGAAGTTAAAATTTTAACTTCAATTCTTAAATTTCTTGTTCTTTATAATAAATGATTCCATAATTTTAATTACTTCCTCCGTTCAACAATACTTGTCCACTATACTAAAAATGGATGTCCAACAATATTTGTCCACTTTATGAAATCCATGAATAATTTTACATTAGTTTCTAATTTACCCTTATCCTTAATTATAGTCATTTCTCTATTACATTTTTTAAGACATTGTATGTATTATATTCAAAGGGTGATATAGTAAAATTACTCTTCTATTTATAATTTCTTAAAGAATGTGTCAAGTTAATAATGAACAACTATTATTGGACAAAGCGAGGTCTCAGAAATTCTATTTGATTTCATTTAACACCAACAATCATAGTCATATAATGATTCAAATGGGCACGGATTGCTGCATCAAATATGCTTATATATCCTATAAGCTCTCGCATTTCTCCATGATTGTATCCATAAAACTTTCACTTGATTACACATAATTATGATTAATTTGTATAAACATAATTATTTATCATTGCTCTTCATAAATTTAAATCACCTAAACTAGGAGAATCAATAAGAAACTCTCTCTTTTACTGTATCAATTATTTTGCTTTAATTATCTGGATTGTTATTATTCATATATATTATTATGTTCTCATTTTATTCACACTACTAACTATGGATTAATATAACTTGGATTAGTTACGTTGCTTGCGGGCTTATTCTGAACATTTTAACTGATTAACTTAATTAAACAAACTTTAGGCTAAATAATATATGTATATCATTTATAATATTTATCCTATTTTGAGTATGTAAACACCTAATAATTTAAATTGAGGTTTGGTCAAAAGCATATTCCCTTTTTGGATCATGGGGACAAATGAAGAAGAGACAAAGAGCTAAAAAGTATAAAAAGAGTAATACATTTTTAATGTTGGAAAGGGGAAGAAAAACAACTTCTTATACTTAACTAAATAAAGCATGCATATGGGATGTAAAGACATGATACATGGAATCAAGGAAGGATTGCACAAGTCATATAAGGAGACCACCAATCTATTCCCCAATCAATTTGACTCTTTACCCCATGGGAGAGGCAAGTGGTAAGAGATAGTTTAGTTCATTATTTAAGATGCATACGTTCTACATAGTATTTATCAGATAAAACGTTAATTTTTGAATTCATCAGTGAAGTAGTTCCCAACTTTATGCCTTGCAAATCAAATTAACAGAATTCAATTAGTTGGCCAACAGATCCCAGAAAACCTCTGGATTTTTGTATTGTGAAATACATAATGCCTGAAAAGCAAGATATAAATATGATGAATAAATGACAAAAATAAAAAGGAGTGACGTAGTTATGCAAAATTAGAAGAATAAATAAAATATAGTAATAACTTACTTGCATGGAAAAAGCTATATGAATCAATAAGGATTCATCCCATGGCTTTCCAATAAATTGAAGACCAATAGGCAAATGAGAGTTATCATAACCAACCTAGCCAAAATATTAAAATTGTAGTACTTGTTAATTTGAGAATTTTGAATATATAATTAAAACTGTTACTCCCTTTGTCCCAATTTATATGACTCACTTTTCTTTTTAGTCAGTCCCAAAAAGAATGATGCATTTCTATATAAAGTAACAATCTAACTATAAAATATATATTTTATCCTTAATGAATTGATTTACAGCCATACAAAATTCTATCATTCATTTTGAACCACAAGTTTTAGAAGTCTTCCTTTCTTTCTTAAACTTCGTGCCGAGTCAAAATACCTCATATAAAATGGGACGGAGGGAGTATATATTTTAAGAAAAGAGGAAGCATGCATACGGGTATAGTAATAGCAGGCAATCCCAGAAAATTTCCTGCTATCTGGTATCGAACTAGTGCAGCTGAAATAATCAAGTTTTCTCATCAGAATAACCAAATATTTATCAACCATCAGAATAACGAAATATGTAAAATTAACTGCATGCCATCAAAATAACCAAAGATGTAAAATTAACTGCCATCATAATAACCAAAGATTTATCAACCATGAACTGGATGAATAATTGGAAACATATATGGAAAACTTCAACAAGGATGAAAGAAACAAGGACAATAGTATCTAGATCTAAAACCCCTTAGTCCGACTGAGTACCACTTGTTGGTACTCATACTATATATACTTCTGCACCTTGCAGATCATAGTACGTGTCCTTGTCGTTGACTTGGGCCACGTGCGGAGTAACTATAGATCGGAGAGTTGGGGTGAGCTTTTGGTATGTGGAGTTGTCCTTCTCCTTCTGTTTTGGATGGACTAGTCTTTAATTATGTTGTATTCAGATACGGTTCTGTATATTTGTATTTATATTGTACTCCTATTTGGATTACTAGCTCGACTACTCACTGATACTAGGTGTTGGGGATGTTTTATCTATGTATATATATTTCTTTTATTTTGATATTTGTTCCTTGCTTTCCTTATGTATATCTTCCACGTGCTAGCCTGTTACTTCTTGTTCCAAGCTATGGGTTTGTCTTACCCTACTGGTGGAATGTTAGTAGGTGTCATCATGACCTTAGATTTTGGATCGTGACAGATTAGTATCATGATGATTTTGATCTTGATGATGATGAAATGTCACTCATTACAAGAAACTTAAAGTGGTTTCTAAAGAAAGGTAAATGAGAAGGAATAAAGGTTCGAAATGGCAGACATAAGTTCTCTGAAACAAAAAATTGATCACATGATAAAGGACTGCCCATTGTGGGAAATTGATTGTAAAAAGAAAAGTTGAAAAGGAACAATTCTATGATACTAAGAAAAAGGGCTCCTGAAAGGCCATGATGGCAGATAGGGAACCAAGTTTTGATGAGGAACCTGATGACTTCTATAACAAGACTACAAACAGGGATTAGTTACTCAGTGCCTTAAATATGAATTCATTAATATTGAAACTAGCAAAGACAAATATGAGAAAGACAATTATTCCCTAAAGGAACAGATGAAACAACTTGATAACTATTACTCCCTTCGTCCACTTTTAATTGTCATGGTTTCCTTTTTTTAGAGTCAAACTATAAAAATTTTGACTAATATATGCGAAAAATTGCAACTTATAGTACTTTTCGTATAGTTTTTGAATATTAAATTTTTTTAGTTTAAAATATCGAATTAATGTAATTTAATTTAACTTTGAAAACTAGTCAAATTTATATATTTGTAAACTACGTAATAGTATAAGTCACAATAAATATGAAAAATTTATGGTGAATGATAGAGTTGTTTGGGTGTCGAAATGTAAAATGTGTCTTGGGAGAGAGGGAGTAATTAAAAGGAAAAAAGTCATTGAAGTACAGTGATGTATGTATGTTAATAAAATGACGTTGATACCTCCATTTATGTAGTCGAGTTCCCCGGTGTGGCGAGTGTCGTTCTCTATGGTGTAAGCAGTAACCCTACACAAGTAGTATTTGGCAAAATTGTGATTTGATTAATCAGCTTATACTTTGTTGTGAAGAATATTATTATTATTATTCTGGTAAATGCTCTGTCATACATACGTACCCTGTTGTTGGTGTAACAATGACATCTGCCATGCTAAATATTCTTTTGTGAAACTGCAGCTGCCGATTTCTGAAGATGAAATAAATAAAACTAATGAGCAAAAGGGACAACACTTGATTTACCTAATAATTTCATGTATATTGATCAAATTAACATAAAAATAACTAGGCTAAAAATGATATACTTACTAACTACATTTTTGTTAGGATGTTTGCTTGCAAAAAGCTTGGAGTATAGGATAGATTAGCTAGTTGGGAAGATGCATGCATGCTAATTAGAAATATTTCCTTGGAATAGCACCATTGGAAATGAATACATATATTATATTCTAAGAAATCTCAATCAACAACGACATAACCTAACATTTTACTTAAAGATTCTCCTTAATTAATGTAGCAACACCAAGAATTAATTCACACCTACATACTGGTGAATTTTTTAGCTACTCTTCTTAATTCCACCAAGAATTATTTATTGCTTCCTGCTACTCATCATTAGGTACATAAGGCTATTCCTTCGCATGCATGGAAACATTCTTCTTCTTCCCTGCATCCCATTTTATTGAAAATCTTCTCAATTAATTATGAGATAGGTATGATTTCAATGAGCTTTCGTCATGAAAACTCACTACCAACTCCATCAACTCCTATAAATTTCATATGAAAATTGTCTGAAAGTGATGTAGGATTTGGACCGTATTATATTGTTGGGTCGGGCATACCCTCTATGTTCACCAATAATAAGGTGTATACATTATGGAACCTTTGCTAGCAAAATTATGTCATGCATGTATGTTTCACACACTCGACAAGAGATAAGATGACTTAACTTATCGATACAACATCAGACTCCATGGTGGATTATGTTGGTTACATTAATAAGCTCCCATAATGAACTAATGTCTGATGAAAGACAATAACGTTAACATCAACCTAATGAATTTTTATCCTTTAATCCAGCTTTCATGTTATGCTTATGATTCTATTAGTTGTCTATTTCGTTACTGTTATTATATTTCATGTTTCATCCCGCCATTTAACACACAATACAATTTCGTATGATACCCTTATGTTTCATATGGTATTTAAATTTCTAACACACAATACAGGATATCCTGACACAATTAACAATAAAAGAAGAAACCATGTAATCTGGCTCACAAACTATTCTTATAGATGTATGTTGGAAAATATGGAAAAGCCATGTTGCTTGTAGATATGGGAATTAGAAAATATTAAGTACTACAAAGAAATGGAGTATCAAAATATTATAGATCATTAAAATTTTCCTTTAATAGAGCTAAGCCTACCCAAATATAATATTCATTGGCATATATAATAATTGGTTGTAAATTTGTGATATAGTTAATTAAATACAAGATTAAACCAGAGAATGGGATGATTAAAGTTAACAGTGATGGAAGTTTTTAAGAGATTCAAACAAGGTTGGAATTGATGGTGATGGTACTGAAGACCGATAATATAGCAGAAGTTGAAGCTTCTATGTTTGGACTGGACTGGTGCATTCAAAAAAGCTATATCTACCAATATTATTATTTTGGAGATGAATTATTTATTGATTGTTTAGATACTCTATAAAAGATTGATGAGGAATAACAAGTGCGAAGAGATGTAGAAGAAAATATTCAGAAGGTTGACATGGCTAATATTGTGGTAAATCGTTGTTTAAAGGAAGTTAATAAATTTGTGGACTCCCTTGCCAAATTTGTTACTACTCGAGATGATTACAACGTTTTTCTACCATATTGGCATCGTCTACCCAACATCTCCAAAAAAAAAAAAACTGGATAAAGAATATGCCTAACATTAGGATTCGAAATGACAAATCCAATATTTTTGTAATAAGTTAATTGTATAAAGGTGGATGGATGAAGCAACCTGAATATTTTGTCTATATGATACCCTTCCTCAGTTACTATGGTGATCAACCCATTTTTAAGGTTTAATTCCCCTTTTTTTGTGAGATCTTCAGTTAGTGTTACACCAAGAAAATCATAATATCTCATGTAAGACCCAGAGCCACAAATTAATTAAAACTTACGAAAGAAGAGTAAATATTCTGAAATTGTGCTTACCTAATTCTTTGAGCATTCAAATACTCCTGGCTACTAAAGGAACCATATACAGAAAGTGCAACTCTAGCATCCCATCCTACTTCATCTTTATTCCTATATATGTCAATATTCAAAATATATGATCATTTAGCAGAAAAGTACTAATATAATATGCGGAATGTGTGTTAAAAAGAAAGAAAATTAACTTACAATTTTTCTAGCTCACGGCAAATTGAAGTACTGCATTCAGATCCAATTGTCACATAATGTGCCAACCGCATTACCTCTATCTCTGGGATTGTAACTTCTATGGTCTTTAAAATATAAATTACAAGAATGTTAACATGATTACAAAAAATATTCAAAGTATATATATGAGATGCTTCTTTAGCACAACTCCAAAAAATTATAGTTACGTTGAAGTAATTAGTTTTCTAGGATATCACATGCACCCTCATTTTCAGATGTACAATCACATAGATTTGTAACTTTAATTACACCAGTTGAAAGACTAATTAGATTATTAAGTGTCACAAATACATAAACAAGTCACATGATATTGAAGTGTTTGAGACTTCAGGCCAGTTTTAGAGAGAAAAGAGAAAGTGTGTTGGATGATCAATGTTGATTACAGAGGCCAATACTCTATATTAAACTTCATCGATTGACTTTGCTATTGTATATAGGCTTTCTTAGAAGCTCAAAAATATATTGTTTGCACCAAGATAAATATTGTATCATGTAGTGTTGCACTAATACCTCCCTAGTTTATATCTGAGTACCTATATATATAGACCGAAGGGTGACTGCGAGATAACGTTGCATAGTTCATTTGATATATCTAAGTATTCATTTGACACTTTGAAGATGCTCACTATTTGGCCTCTGCATAAATTGACTTGTCACATTTACTTCATGTTATTACTATATTATCTACATATATACCGTATAAGTATAATTGTGCCTCTCTTGCAGTTAAGTGTAAATGTACAAGGAAGGATTTTCTCTACTATACATGAATACAACATGTAGTACGTGTAGAATAAATCTATCAAATGAGGCTCTAGATATATACTTGTTTAGGACCATATAATGTCTTTTTCAAATAGACAAACGTGATTGAGATACCTAGGATCAATTTGTTATGGTGATTGTCTCATAATATACAGATGTCCATGTAAAAATGCATTTCTAACATCTATGTATATTCATTTGAAATCGTTAGAGATATTCATACACTTCAAATTCTAGATCATCCTCCTCCGCTAGTTTTGAGGTAAGATAAGTAAGTAGTAGTATTATACCTTTTTAGCCTTGAAACAATGTTTAAACATATAACCATTTTCAATTACTGAAGAATTAACTAGATGGAGTTCTCTACAAGAAAAAAAAAATATTAGGAAATGATTAAATTACCTCCCAGCCATAGTTGTCGTGCAATTTTTCTAAAGCTCGAGAACAACAAACTCTTATTTCCTCATTGCAGTCATTAAACCACTAAACAGAAGAAACAATGAAAAACAAAAACAAAAAAGTCAAGTTTATATTATATGTATATGACTAATAGAAAAGGAAAAACTAGCAAGGCTAATAAAAAGAAACAAACCTCCCCATATTTGGCTAATCTGATATTAGGTATAGGCTTTGGTGACTTGAGCAGAGGGAAACATAGTTTTGGCTGCTATAAAGAAATTTAAAATCCTTGTGATCGATGATAAATACATGTTATAAATACATAATTTTAAGGAGAGATAATTTTTACGAGAGTGGTTTGAGAATGATGTGATGAATTGGGGCCACTGATAGCTGCATAACTGGAAATTAAGTCAACGTACAATTTGATTAGCTTTGTACATTCTAAATGAACTTAACTTTAAAGCTAGTAAATAATACTAACACTAGAAGTGCATCTTCAACTGTACCGGCAAGTATCCCTACCATTCCAACTGTCCAATTCAGAGGAAGAACACTGACCAACAAGAGATCGTCGAGGTAAGAATCAATATATATTGGGAATCGACGTCATTTATAGAAACTACACATATTTCTTGGAATTGTGTCAACTGAGTGTTGCAAAATCTTGATCATGTCCTGGACTTGTACAAGTGCAGTGCAGTGAAAGCTTTAGTCTTTGTATCAACAAAATTAATACATACCCTGAGTGTGATACACGTCCAAAGCTTGGCTTAAAACCAACAACTCCACAAAGAGCAGCAGGCATTCTTACAGAACCTAAACTCATTCAGAAAAAAAAATAATCAGCTAATTTATATTACTCAAAAAGTTAAGAGTAAAGATGAATTAAAAAGGTCTTTACAAAATATTATCCTTGATTATAAAATTACAGACACAACTAAATAAGAAAATACATTGTCCGTCCCAAAGTACACGCTCCTTCAAACGTTTACAGAGCCTACTGTGCCCTTCACACATGTGAAATTGTTACGAGTGTTTATAGGCTCAAAATTGAGTCACGTGTGCGAGCATGTAATTAATGAAGTGAACATGTAATTAAGAGTAAATTTCTATTGTCTCATTTATTTGCACTTAATGGAGGTCTCAATATAAATGGTTCAAACTTTAGGCTATTAAATGCATTTGTTTATATTATGATTTAAACACTTACTTGGTTTGAATAGGTCTTCATTATAAAGAACCTAAGTAAAATTTTAATATCATTGAGAGATAGTTATTGATTAATGTCACTACCAACCACCTAGGTCATCATCATTAATGTCAACCACTATTAAAGCCGCCAACAACTTTTGTCATAACAATCACCACCGTAAACTACCACCATAATCAGCCACTACTCCAGTCGCTACCACATGTACCACCTCCATTATTATAGTTATATCCAAAGCAACCACAACCGTTGCATCATCCTCCACCATCATAATCAATCACTACCACCATTACAGGCAGTCCCTATTACCAATCCACCTCCACCATCATAATCAATCGCTACCACCACTACAGGCAGTCCATATTATCAATTACATCCACCATAACAATTAGCACCACCACCAACTACAACCAACACATCATCAATAACCACACATTCTTTTGTCATCACAATCACCACTAGCAATCTTCATCGCTACGAACCGCTATTGTTAGGTGAGGCTACATCATATCGGTGTTTTGAGTATTTCAATAAGTTTGTATTGTGTTTTAGGAGTAGTTTACATATTTGGTTTGCACACTAGGGGTTCAAGTGAGTCTCAGACACTCAAATGAAATTTTGGAGAAATGGATTTTTATGGTGTTTGGTGTTAGATTTTGTTGCAGTTCTGAACTACAAGACCTAAATTCAAGCTAGACGATGACGTAGGATAGAAGAATGTTGAGGAAGTGCACACCAGAATAAATTGCTATACTTTGGTTGTATACTGTTTCCTAGTTTGTTTAAAATTATGTTAGATACTGTTAAGTATTAGTTCCTCAATTTCAGCAAGCAAAAACTTAGTTTTAGCAGATTTTTAGCATTACCTTACAGCATCTTAGTTAAGCTGCAATGTATTTATTCAGTCTCATATTATCAATAGAAAACACTTTTTCATTTCTTCTTCAATCATCTCTTATTCTCCTTTGTTAAACACTGACATTGGCATCAGAGCCCTTTATATCTTAAGGGACTTGTGAGAATTTGTGAGTTATATTGATTGAGTAAAACCCAAACATAATCAAGCCATTTCATAAAACTAGCTTGCAGAATGTATTTTTTTCATCAATTGCTCCACCAATTTTTTATGGAGAAAACTATCAGGTTTGGGTTGTTAGGATGGAAGTCTACATGGATGCATGTGATCTCTTGTAACACCTAGGAAATTGGAAATTTGATAAAAAAGGAAAAATGTATTTTTGCACTGATCCAGTGGTCTACGAGACAGACCTACGACCCGTAGGACTTCCTTCAGGCCGTAGGGAGGTAACCGTAGAACTGGAGTTGGGTTTTTAGAATTTCAAGTTTCTGAAATTTGACCTACGAATGAATAAGATGAGTGGTAGAAATTTGGACGAGTCGTAGATGGGTTTCGTAAGGGCAATCCCAACTTAGTGAAATTTTGGGTTAAAAAGAGAGGTATACAGACCTTAGAAGGTTTGATGGTCCATTAAATAGTGTTGTAGGAAGTTGGCCAATTTTAGGCCCTGGTAACTCGATCTACATTTGATAGCATGGTCTATATGAATTTCTACGACCCATAGGTCTAAACATTAGGGTCCTCCAACTGTTATTTATTAGGGGTATTTGGGTATTTTCCTACATATTTAATACCTATAATATGTCATTTTACCCCTATTTCAAAGTCCTATAACTACCCTTCAAATCCTAAATCTACCCAAACCCTCTCATTCACTCAAATCCCCAATTCACATCCATATTCATCCTCTCCATATTCTCTCAAGATCAAGGAAGAACATCCAGGGTTTCAAGCTTCAAGTCTCAATTTTTCTCCATTTCTTTTGGGCTTTGATAATTAAGGTATGTAGGGTTTCATCAATGGGTTTCATTCATCCATTGAGTTCCAAAGATTTCTCAATTCTCCAAGTTCATTTTCATCAATTTGATTAGGTTTTCATTCAATGTTGCATGAATTCTAATTGTGTTGATTCAATTTTTTTATTTTTGATCTTATCATGATTGTTGTGACTCAATTACATGATTTCCAATTGATTTCGTATGAACCCATGCATTATTCATAATTTTGACTATGAACTCTTAAAGTATGAATTTATGAAGAAGGTATGAATCTATCAATGATGTTTTAAGAAAGCTATGCATGATTTATGAAAAAAAAATGCTTTATGATCTAGGTTGTTTTAAAATAAGCACTAATAAAATTGTGAAAGAATTTTCTCACATGTTAAGGATTCATGATTGGTGAAAGGTTTTCTCACACATGGATGATTCATGATTTAAGGAGCTACCCTATGATGTTTTAAGCTTGGATTAGTAGCTTAATTATGTTATTCCATGTATGATGATATGTTTATAAATATGACTATTCTGTTGGGATTTTTACTTATCACCGAGTTGACATTGAGATGGAGGCTCTCACGTTAATAGAGGTCGGGTCTTTAGTAGCAATCTCATTTTCCCTTACTACGTGCCCCCATAAGAGTTGTATTAGAAATACATAGCTAGTTGATACACCTACGCTATAAGTTTAAGGTCATATCTTTGGCAAGTAAGAACCTCTATTTTCAGTGTGGGAGCAAGACTCTGGATTTCATGTTATAGCTCACATGATCTTTATTGGTTAATGGTAAATATCCTACAAAAATGAACTAAGTTACTTTCAAGGTTTGATGAATCTTTCAATATGATTTTAAGATGAATTAACCATGTTCGTGATTTTTTATTCTTTTTTACAGATTTACTACGTTTTAGCTTGGTCATGTACATCATATTTTCCGTTATGTCCCCTTATGGTCATATGTCATATTTTCATGTATACACCTCATGCTTAGTACATTCTATATACTAATGCATACTTGTGCCTACATTGTCTCAAAATGTAGGGTCCGGTAATCTTCCTCCTGTTCGTGGCTAGTGGCTTGCTTTGTAGATTGAAGACTTGGTGAGTCCTCATGTTCCAGGACCTTGTCACCTATATTTTTTTTTTTACATTCTCTTATGTCTTTAGTTTTTCGGCATTTTATGTGGTGTATGGGTTATGTCCCAACCACTCTTGATGTATTAGATTGGCTTGTCGAGACTATAATTAGATTTTTGCTTTTATGTCAAACTCTTTTATAATGTGAGACTTCCTTCTTTAAGTTCTCAAATTTTCTATTATATTGTGTTGCATAAATGTCAAGTGGTTGGTGTAGGGCCTCTCGAGGTCTTATACGCCATGCCATGTCTAGGGTGTACTTTGGGTCATGACATCTTTGGGAGGCAGTAAAGGAGGATTATGAAGTTCTTCCTTTTACCAAGCAATTTTACAATGGCTCAGATTAGAACTCACAAAGAAAAGAAGAGCACGAAGTTGTAGGCGGAAGTGTGTCTATATGGTGAAGTATCTCCTATTATTTTTTCCAGGATCATGACTCTTAGATCAGTTAAGAAAATATGGGACTTTCTAAAAGAGGAATATTATGGAGATGAAAGAATTCGAGGCATGAAGGTCTTGAACCTAGAGAGGGAATTTGAAATGCAAAAAATAAAGGAATCTGAGACAATTAAAGAGTACTCAGATAAACTTATTATTCTGGCCAATAAGGTAAGATTACTTGGTGCCGAACTTTCTTATACAAGGATTGTGCAGAAAATTCTTGTTACTTTACTTGAAAATTTTGAAGTAACAACTGCTTCACTGGAAAATACAAAAGATTTGTCAAACATTACTTCGGCAAAACTTTTAAACTCCTCGCAAGTACAAGAACAGAGAAGAATTATGAGGAACAAGGCAACTGTTGAAGGAGATTTGCAAGCAAGGCATCAATTCAATGCTGGAGGCAAAGTATGAAGAAGAAGTTCAAGAAGAGTTAAGCTACAACTACTGAAACTAATAGCAATTCTAGCAATGACAACAAAGGTGGAAAATATCCACCATGTCAGCATTGTGGGAAGAGGAATCATCCACACTTCAAATGTTGGAAGAAAAACTAATATGAGATGCAAAAAGTGACATAAACTTGGTCATGCTAAGATTATTTGCAAAGAAAAAGGACCACAACAATTAAATGGAGCCTAAATTGCAGACGAACAAGAAGAAGATCAATTATTTGTGGCTACTTGTTTTGCAAGTAGAAGTTCAAGTGAAAACTGGTTAATTGTTAGTGATTTTACAAATCAGATGACTCATGATGAGGAGATTTTCAAAGAGATAGGCAGATCTGCAATCTCTAAAGTTAGAATTGGTAATGGTGATTATCTTTTTGCCAAAGGGAAAGTTATAGTAGCTATTGAAAGCTACTCAGGTACAAAGTTAATCTCACATGTACTTTTTGTTTCTGAACTTGATCAAAAAATTTTGAGAGTAGGGAAACTTTTGGAAAATGGTTTTAAGCTTATGTTTGAGGACAAGAAGTGTGTGAACTTTGATCCAAAGGGCCAACAAATATGTCAAATTAAAATGAGAGGGAATAGTTTTCCCTTTGATCCAATGGAGAAAAAGTTGGTTGCCTATACGAGCCAAGAGATGACTACAAATATATGGCACAAGAGACTCGGACATTTCCATCACATGGAACTCTTGTACATGCTGAAGAAAGATATAGTTCGAGGACTGCCACTTATGGAGGACAAAGACGCAACTTGCAGCACATGTCAATTGGGAAAGCAAAGTAGGATGTCTTTTGCCATGACAACCTAGAGAGCATCAGTGAAGCTTCAATTAGTCCATACTGATTTGTGTGGACCACATAGGACTGCTTTTCTAAACAAAAGTAAATATTTTATAGCATTCATTAATGATATGACACGAATATGTTGGATTTATTTTCTCAGGTTCAAATCTGAAATACCTGAAGTGGTCTAGACATTCAAAGCTTTGGTAGAAAATCAAAGTGGTTACAGGATTCAAATGCTTAGATCAGATAATTCCTCCCATAACTTCTTCATCCTTGTGTAATAGACAGTAATGTCTAACCCTCCTTGTGTAAGATCGTTGATTTCCTTTTGTATTTGATACAATTTTACCCCATTTGTTTGATCATATCTATCTTCCAATTCCTTCCAAAGTTCCACTAAGTTACGTCATATTCTAGACGGTCTGAAATTTCCTTACTTAATGAATTTAAAATCCATGATGTGACCATATCATCACATCTTTGCCATTGATGAAGTTGAGATGAATTCACATTCGGTTTCACACAGTTTCCATCGATGAAGCCTAATTTATTCTTCACTGATAGGGCTCGCATAACTCCCCTCTTCCAAGATCGATAACTTGCTCCATCAAATTGAGCAGGAACAAGCATCATCCCTGGGATATCCAATGAATGCACAGACAGGGCATTATTTGTGTGATTACCAGTAGCATTACTAGCTCCTTCAGAGACAGATGAACTTTCACCAACAGCCATGAATGTGTTTTTGATTTGATCAAAAGAACAATCGAAAAGGAAGAATTCTAAATTGAGAAAATCCTCACAGCAAAGGAAGAAGAGATGAACACGAAGAGATTACCAATCTCTGAAATAACTCGATGAACAAGATCGAATCAAAAAAATCAAAATTGAAACGAACAATCACTGATTAACAGTGATGGAAACTAAAAGATCGAATTGAGATATCTACGCTCTGATACCATATTAAAGTTCACATCAATGGTGAAGAACTTACCCAATACAAGACATGGAAGCCATAGCTAATCACTGAAGAAACAAATAGAGAGAACTTGTGATTTTGTGTAAAATGAAAAGCTTACTTGTTATTGATTATCAGTGAGATATATATACAAGAGAGTGAATGTGACAGTTGTACACAACCAATTGGTTGAGAAAGGAATATATGCTAACCGACTAACAACTATGAGCTAACTAACTAACTGACAGAGTGCATAACTAACTGAAACTATATCCTATACAAGATTGATTAAATACATATTCAATTGTTATCTTCAATACATGTGATAGGGAATATGATATAACTATTATTGTGATGGGCTTCCTTTAAAGTTAAAAACATAAAAGATAATGTGTTTAACTGGTGTTCTTCTTATTTTATATTGATATGTCATACATTGACATATTATCTTCTATGCATAAATAATCATGAGTTTGGGGATGTTGAGAATTTTCGTACTGAATCAGAGCTATTGGTTGAGTTGAGCACATTGAAATCGTTTATGCTGGAAATTGAGTTTGATAGTATATTGAATTTCATTTAGGAGATTGGATTTGGGTTCAATTTACAAAGGAAAGTTTCTCAAGCAAGAGGAAAAACAAGTTGATGCCTAAAGGAGATAAGCTTTTCCAAATCCTAAAAAGATCAGTCATAATGCATGAGATGTTGATTTGTTGTGAATTCAATGTTCAAACTCTTTTAATGACGACATTGGCTTGATTTATTTTTGATGTAGTTAGTGAACCCATGAGTTCGAGAACGAATTCACTGTTCAAGTGAGAAGAAGGAAACATCTAATATAGTACTTGACGTGGAGTTAAGAATATTAACAACTAGCTCAAGGAGGTTAATTTTTATTTTATTTTTTTGAAGGTTCCCTTAATGGAATTCAATAGATAAGCAAAAAAAAAAACATAGAAGGAGTGAAACCTGACCTCCGCATGAATGAGGAGAGTATCCTTACTGTAACGTATCAAAATAAAAGGAAATAAAAAGGAGGAGGATTGCTCCTCATTAGATAGGCTTACAAAATATCTAGAATCTTTCTGATAGAAGCAATTAAACAAATTTCAGCTAGAGTCGGATATGAATTTGCCCTTCTTCATTTGAATTTTGTCACCTATATTATTCTTCAAGGTGAATGTTATCTGAGAAGGAAGGTTTATAGCCTTGGTGAAGAAGATAGTTATTTTTCCATGTTCAGCATTTGTAAGCAAATCAACTGTAGTGTTACCTTATTTGAAGGTGCGAGTGAAAGAGAAATGACCAGGTGAACTCAAGACCATTAATTTGCTAGATTAATGTTAAAGAATGAAAGCTAAGCCTAGGGACATCCAAAGTGAATTACAAGGTTTGAATGAAGAAGAGAACAAGCAAGAAATTATAAAGTATTCACAGCCTCAAAGATTTGAAACAACGTCACGTCATTTACCGCCCTAAAGAAAAACCATGAACAGCACCTCCTAATTCCAGAATTAGTAAAGCTTAGGCCTATTTTTAAGTACATTTTGAATATATGTTTGGTCCATTAACTATTCTAGTACAAATATTTATAGTGGGGAAAAATAGAGAAACAAATATCATAAAGCTTATGTTAGAAAATTGAAAGTTTAGTGAATGATTACCTCCTCCATCGACACCAAGGGCAGCAGGGCATAATCCTGCGGCCACAACAGCAGCAGAACCACTAGAAGAACCGCCGGCAATCCTTCCAATATTGTAGGGATTTCTAGTAGTTCTATAAAAACAATAATGAATCAAGTATATAATTACTATACTGTGATATTAGTACAAGATTTTTCACCCCTTAACATAAATTAACCATATCACATATGTGCTTTATAGCTACGTTGTTCAAACTTCTCAAAAATATCGGCAAGTGCATATTAGAGATATCCAAAAATAGTGATGTCCTTAGGCTAAAAGGTACGTCGACCCTTATAATTTATTTCCGACTAAAATAAATATAATATTTATGTCAATTAAAAAAATACAACAACAAATTGTTCTTACCCATGATGAGGATTTATACCACTAGTTCCAGCACCAAGCTCATGCATGTTTGTTTTCCCCACCAATATGGCACCACATGATCTCAAACGTTTCACACACTCTGCATCATCCTTGCATTTTCTTACCTTATGCATCCATTTTGTGCCTCCTGCACGCCCATTCGGAAAATCATGATTGATAACAAATGTAAACTTTAACTATATGTAAATGGAATTCAAATGTAATGTCATTGCAATGTACTACACAACGAGATCTAGAGTGGATAAATAGGGCAGAAAAGCGATACAATATTTAAGTGTGATTACAGATCTAGAGTTGAATAATCAGAGTAACTTCCTATCTAGCTATTTATATACTATAATAACAGACTAACATCCTAACTAATTATGTTACTAAGAAAAGAGCTAATTCAACTTAATTACACAATTAATATATGTACAAAAGTTCCTTACTAGGCTACTTTAGTAATTCTTTCATACACACACAAGCCTGTCAAACTAGGAGTAATGATGGTGGTATTCCTCTCTAACACAAGAAAGATGGTTGTAAGTCAGTCTTTTATTCTAAAGAGGACAGACAGATTGTGTCAATGAGCCAAAATTGTAGTTTTTACATGGTGACATGACAGTAAATATTAATATGTATAGTATGCTCATGAAACATATGATTAGTTGCTATCTGAATATAAGATTGATTGGCATAATGAATGGGAATGGTATCTAAATTCTACACCAAATTTTTTAAACAAACCAACTAATTAGACTAATTCAACAATAGTGGAGGCCAAATTTCTATACTCCGCTTCTGCTAAGCTTATGGAATTGACATTCTATTTCTTAGATTTGCATGACATTAAGAAATCACAAAACTTAACCAAGTATCCTATAATGTAATGGATCTTCTTGTACTTGGAAAAATGTTGGAAATAATAATTCAAAGTTGAAGTAGGAATTCCAGGTGTTTGGGATTTATTATTTATGGTATTTCCTCATTTATGTTTAACTAGGATTTGTTAGTTATAGTGGTTCCTAGTCCTAGTGTAATTTGATTTTTACCTTTATAAATAGGGATGTTACTAGTTATTTTGAACATACATAAAATATAGAATATACAGAAATATACAGAATACATAGAACTTGAAGTAAGATTCAAGAACCTTCGAATTTATAAATAAAATATTTTCCTTCAAATTTGTATTAGAGTCAGTAATCTTCACCTCACCACCAAATAACATATATGACATCAAATATGTTTTCGCTAATTTCTTCTCCTATGTTCAAAGGGGAAAATTATCAATTATGGGATGTGAAGATGAAGACATATTTACAATCTGTGGATCTATGGGATATTGTTAAAGAAAATGGTACATCACCACTACCTGCCAATCCAACTTTGGCTCAAATCAAAAACCATAATGAAGAAAAAATTAAAAAGTTCAAAGCAATGAATAGTTTATATTCCTCAGTACTGAAGAAATTTTCACAAAAATCGTGACGTGTGAAACTCCAATGGAAATATGGAATTCTCTAAAGGATGAATATTTGGGAAATGAGCAATCAAGGTTAATGCAAGTTTTGAACCTTAAAAGACAATTTGAGATTCAAAAGATGAAAGAAACAGAAGGAATTAAAGATTATGTTGGCAAACTCACATCAATTGCTAACAAAATTAGATTGTTTGGTGCAAATTTCCCGATACCAGAATTATTGAGAAATTTCTTGTAACGTTGCTTGAAAAGTTTGAGTCCAAGATCTCTTCACTTGAGGAGTCTAAAGATCTCTAAAAAAAATTAGTCAATGATTTGGTGAACGTTTTGCAAGCAGTTGAGCAAAGAAGGGCAATTAGAGATGAACAAACAACTGTAGAGGCTTTTGCTGCTAAAATATCAAGTGAATCAATCCAAAAAAAAATCCACCTTGCAGTATATGTAAGAAAAATAATTATGCAAAGGATGACTATTGGTTTAAAAGTGTAACATCCCAAAAAAAATTTGAGCTAAGACTCGAACCATTCTTCGTAGTGAGTGAGATTTTTGCAAGAAATTTAAAATTTCTTGAGTAGTAATGTCACTAGAGGTAGCACCTTAAGTTTCAAGAAGAACTTAAGAGAGTTCATTCAAGTCATTCCTAAGTTTTTTATTAAATTTTGGGTCAAATTCAAATGACCATAACTTTTAGTACATGATGAGTTAGTAGACCCTTAAGATATTAAATTAAAGCCCTTCGAGTCTTCTTTCCAACGCCACAGAGTTTACTAAATTTTGAGCTCTGAGGAAAAATTATGGCTGATTTACTAAAGACGCCCAAACCTGGCAGTAGCACTGCGATGGCTCCGCGTTACGGAGCCAATACAGACCTCATTGCCTGGTGAAAAATTATTCTGACTCTCAGCTCATTTTAATTATTTTCTTAAGGGTATTTTAGTCCTAAAAACCCTTAGGAGGTCATCTAAATTGCTCTAAACGTGTAGAAAATCAGCTTTTCATAAATCAAACCCTCTCATCCACTCCTAAAATTCTACGCTCAAGGGATTCAAGAAACGCTAAGGCTAGGGTTCATCTTTCAATATTTTCCTTCAAGAAGATGGTTCTTTTAGGTATGTAAGCTTTCATAGCGTTGGGCTTGTTCGCCCTCACACCAATCATGTTTAATTCTATCCTTGAATTTGTTTTTGAGATTGAATTATTAAGTTCTTGAGAAGTTCTTGAGTTTTAGCCATTGTTGAATGTCTTTGAGTTCTTAAGGTTTGAGTTTTGCAAACAAGTTGAGTTCCCTGATAGATTTTATATGGGTTTCGTTGAAGTCGTTCTAGGTTTGTAAAATTTTGTGAACTTGGTTGATAAAACTACTTTGGGTGCGATTGAGTTGAGTTTGGGAGAGGAATAAAAGATCGGGCAGATAATTGCACTTAGGTCCGCGTCACGGAGGCGCTTAAGTTTTCACATCCAGTCAGTCACCCCATTTTCGCGTCGCGAAGAGGATACGAAGTCCTCTGCCTCAAAAATATTTTAGCGACCAACAATTTAATTCCATCTCCGCGTCGCGCCAATGTTCTTTGATTTGGGTCTTCACCCATTCTTGTGATCAACTATCTTAACCCTCCTAAATCATTGAGAGGTCCTACATTCCAAAGCATAACCCTTGAATCCATAATTCAAATTCAAGGTAGAGTTAAAAGTTGAGTCTTGAGAGTTCTTTCGGACATTTTGAGAAAGCCCCTTTGAGTCCTTTGAGAAGTCTTATACAACTTCTAATTACTTATTTCAAGACTAGAGTAAGTGAGCATGAGAGTGAGGAGAATGAATTCATGAGTCTACACTATCACCTAGATCCTTCGTATCATGAACCATAACTCTTGAATTCATAATTCACATTCAAGAGACTTAAGAATAGAGTTCAAGAAAGTTTTTGAGTTTAATTGTGAATCCTTTAAGATCCACTATTGATTTGAGTTAAGTTTTGAAAAGTAAGTATGAGAATGAAAAGAGTCGTATACCTGAGTTCCTTATTGATATTTTGACCCTTGAGTCGAGTCGTTCATGCTCATAACTCCCGCATGAACTCCATCAGTTTAGTATCTTTGAAAAAAGTAGTATCTTCAAGTTCTAAGTCTTGAGTATTGACTTCTTAATCCCCTATGAGATTATATTTATAATCATGGCACTATTACATGTTACCCATGAAGTCCTTGAGTTGAATTGTTCATGCCCATAATTCCGCATGAACCCTATAAGTTGAACAGTCTTGAGATGAGAAATATATTTGAGTCCTTGAGTTGAGTAGTTCATGCTCATAATTTTGCATGAACCCTCTGAGTTGAGCATTCTTGAAATGAGTAGTATTAGTGAAGTTCTTGAGTTCCAAGTATTGAGATCTATCTATGGTTATTGAAAACATTACATTGAGTCGTTCACATATATAATTCGGCAGAACCATATTTTATAAAGTCTTTTACAAATGTTTTAACTTTATTTTAAGACTAAAGTTTTGAGTTCAGTAAAGAGTAAAGTTGAAGTTCATTTCTTCAAAAGTATATGGGGACTATGTATTCCCAAAAGAGTTTAAAATGTTTTCACATTTAAATAAGAACGGAAAACTGAGATTTTCAAAAGAGCCTTTGAGCTAGTGTTTCAGTAAAGAGCCTTTGAGCTAGTTTTTCAGTAAAGAGCCTTTGGGCTAGTTTTCAGTTAAAGAGTAAATGCTTTCACAATAAAGCAAGAGAGGAAACCTTGATTTCCAAGATAGCCTTTGAGCTAAGTTTTTGAGCAATTATCTCAAATCACAGAAAGAAGTATGGTTTAAACATAAAGAGCTAGTATCATATTTTGGGAGTAGTATTGTGCACTGATATGGGGACGAGCTTGAGTTTAGCTAACTCACATCTCCATAAATCATGTAGCCATCATGGGTAGAAAAGGGTCATACCTTTTAGATGAATTCTTTTTGC
Source organism: Solanum commersonii (assembly GCA_029007595.1). Classification (NCBI taxonomy): domain Eukaryota; kingdom Viridiplantae; phylum Streptophyta; class Magnoliopsida; order Solanales; family Solanaceae; genus Solanum; species Solanum commersonii. The sequence goes on from JAJTWQ010000033.1 coordinate 3,122,994, forward strand.
ATAGACTAGTGGATCCACTTAGTAATTCAAGTCTTATACTTGTGGCAAGGTATAGGATGCGCTGGCAGCATGAGGAAGATCGTTATATCATCACAATAGCTCTTATGTGATGGTTGTCGGTTAGAGAAACTCCCACAATAGTACTTTGTATTTTTATATACATCAGTTTATTTGTATTTTTACATACATCTCAGAGTTATTTGTATCTTTACATACACACAGAGTTGACATTATGTTTTAAACAACTTTTCTTTAGATTGCACTTGTTTTAAACTGTTTTATATTGAAATGAGCTTGGTTATGTTGAGTTGAGTAGAGCCAGGTAAGTTTTTCAGTTTTTTTCAGATTCTTTTCAAGCTTATGTTTATGCTTTAGAATTCCTCTTTCATGCTCGTACATTCCACGTACTGAGCCATTTGGCCTGCATCTTCTCATGATGTAGACACAGGTATTCAGGATCATTAACAAGAGATTCGTTGATACATCCGGGAGTTCGAGTTAGCTATGGTGAGCCTACTTGTTTTCGGAGGAATTCATTTGCTTTTCAGTTTAGGCAGGATGTCGTGGGTCTTGTCCCGACTTCCATCTTTATCAGTTAGAGGCTTCATAGATAGTCAATATAGTTGAGAAGTCTGTATTATTCATTTATTTTATTAAATGTTTTAAAGACTTAAGTTGTCCATTTTATGGCGAGTTAAATAATTTATTTTATTCAAAGTTTTCTTTTGAGTTAAAGCTTTCTATTTAAGTTTCGTGAATTTTATTCAATTTTTAAGCTTTTGCATGTGTGAGTTAGTCTTCCGCTTTTAGTCAGCCATGATGAGGGTTCTCTTGGGGACCAGCAATGGTCTTCGAGTGCCGGCCACGTCTAGGGTGTAGACTCGGGTCGTGACAAAAGCACCGGTCTCAAGTGTTTTAATTGCAAAAAAATTTGGTCACCTTCAAAAGGATTGCAACTTTAAAGAGATCCAAGCAAATTTGGCACAAGAGGAACAAAAGGAAGAAACTATTCTCTAATTAAGAGTTGGTAAAAGGTAAAAAAAAAAAAAAATGAGTTGATGGGAAGGGCATCAACGAGAGTTGGAGAGAGAGTGCTCCAACACCAAAAAAAGAAAAAGAAAAAGAAAAAAAAGGACTTGATGGGAAGGGCATCAACAAGAGTTGGAGAGAGATACTGCTCCAACACCAAAGAAAAAAAACAAAAAGAAAAGGCGTTGGTGGGAAGGGAATCAACCTTGGAAGTTGGAGAGAAGTGCTTCAACACAACCAAGAGAAAAAATATTGTGAGTTGGAGAGAAAGTGCTCTAACACAACTAAGAAAAAAAATATTGTGAGTTGGAGAGAAAGTGCTCCAACACAACTAAGAAAAAAATTATTGTTAGTTGGAGAGAAAGTGCTCCAACACAACCAAGAAAAAAAAAGAGAATTGAAGAGAAGTACTCCAAGAATTGAATATTAAAGATTGAAGATTGAAGATTGAAGACGGAAGAGAAGTTCTCCAATTCAACAACAATGACAAGAAGAAAGAGACAAAAGTATACAACTTTGAATTACGGGAGAATGTTGGAAATAATAATTCAAAGTTGGAGTAGAAATTCTAGGTGTTTAGGATTTATTATTTATGGTATTTTCTTATTTATGTTTAACTAGGATATGTTAGTTATAGTGGTTCCTAATCCTAGTTTAATTTGGTTTTTACCTTTATAAATAGGGATGTTACTAGTTATTTTAAACATATAGAAAATATAGAATATACAAAAATATACAGAATACATAGAAGTAAGATTCAAGAACCTTTGAATTTATAAATAAAATATTTTCCTTCAAAAAACAGCCCAGTCAACATCACAGAAAGCTTAAAGTATGATAGAGTACTAAGATGATATCACAAAACTTGTACTTAGGGCCCACTTCAACTATCTCACAACTCTAAGAGACTTCCATGTGTAATGACCCTCCAGGTCATTTTCTCCTTTCGACATTCTTTTCAGCGTTTAAAGTTTTCCTAAAGAGATCCCAAGTCATTTTATGACTTAGTGAGACTAATAATTTGGTCAATTGGTCGTTTGTTTTGCTTTTGAGCAAGTTTTCGTACTTTACAACTTTTGAAACTTGAACAGTTGACTTCAGTCAAAAGTTTATGAAGACGGCCTCATAATGCAATTCTAGCTGTTTCGTTAGCTTTGTAACATTGAGTTTTGTCTAAAAGGACCTTTGGTGTGAATCCTAAGGCTTCCAAACTCATCCTGAGCCCCCTTATGGAATTTGGGTTAAAACAGAGTTTAGGTATGGGATCCAGTTTTCATCGAAACGACCTCATTTGAAAGTTTCAACATCTTCTTTGAGTCCTTAATGTCGATTTTGGTGTGGTGGCACATCTTGCATGCGTGCGCAGGGTTCTGAATGAATCTTGAGGACCTCGTCGGAGATTTTCAACTTTGGGGAACCAATTGATGTGCATCACCTGGAGCAGCCCCCATTTGCTGTTCGTGTTACATATCTAAAATTTCCCCACAACAGTCTATTCTTGATTTTAGAGTTAACCAAGAACCTTGTCAGTTTTGCATAGAAATCCATCAGATTAGACAACTCCAAATCCTAAATGTTCCTTATGAAGATTAGGTTCTAAGAGTTATGTTGTTAATTCTGATATACTAGACCCTTTGTTGCTAACTTTTCTAAAAAAGACTGGAATTCTTCTTCTAAAATCATAGGGCCCAACAACTTGTTCTTCCAGAAAAATAATTTAGAACCATGCGTTGATGTGACGCATATTTACACACCCAAATGCCATATTTTACCCATGTTTTAGCCAAGTTTTGAGGATAAACTCACTTATATTCATATATTTTAAGTATAATTATTGCGGTGAGGTAATAAATGTGATTAGATTTTTTCAGGCTAAAACGCAACAAGAATTGACCAGGAGTAACAAAACCTAAAGCAAAGTATCCCAGATAAAAAATAAAGCCAAGATAGTGCTAATTGAGGGGTTTGTGGTGCGGGGAAAGCACTTGAGTTAGCCCCCTTGCCAAACTTGTTGTGAAACTTCAGGGGATACAAAAAAGGACCTATCTCGGAAATGGACGTCGCATCTTGGAGCTCAAGCTCCGCGATGGACTGGGTGGCATGAACCTCTTGCCTCACAATGAAGGTTGCCCCGCGCACCAAGTGCTTTGCAGAATTATTCTGACAAGTCAAGGTTGAGGGTGTGTTTGGTATGAAAGAAAATATTTTCCATGAAAAATGTTTTTCTAGAAAATAAGTAGATTTTTGACTTATTTTCTCATGTTTGGTTGGTGAGTAGAGAATAATTTTCGAAAAAGATTTTTTAGTGTTTGATTTATGATTGAAAAATGTTTTTGAGAAACTATCTTTTATTTTTACTAGAGAATAGAAAATATTTTTTTGAAATTGAAAAATATTTTTTAAAACAAACTTAAAAAAAAATTGGGGAGGGTTGGGGAGGCTTTGGGGGGGGGGGGGGTCAAGGGTAGGGGTGAAAAAATAAAAATTTAAAGTTGAAAATATTTTTTAAAAACAAACTTAAATTTGAGGGTAGGGGTGAAAAATAAAAAATTAAAGTAGAAAATATTTTTTAATAACAAACTTAAATTTTTTTTTTGGAGGGGGGTGGGCCTGGTAGGGGGCTGATGGGGGGGGGGTCTAGGGTTGGGAGTGGGATAAAGTAAAAAACTAAAAAATTGAAATTGAAAATATCTTTTAAAAACAACTTCTGGGTTATTTTTTTTGGGGGTGGGGTAACAAAATAAAAAATTGAAGTTAAAAATATTTTTTAGAAACAAGCTTTAAATTATTATTTTTTTGGAGGTGGCTGGGACGGGGGGAGGGGGGGGGGCTGGTTTGAGGGTATGGACAAAATAAATTGATTTTTCTTGAAAAAAAAATTGCAATTTAAAGTTGAAAGAGAATTTTGGAAAACGTTTTCCTCAATTTTTGAAGGGGAGTCATTTTCCTTAAATTTGAGGAAAATGAGTTGATTTGAAAAACATTTAACAGATTGCAAAGGTTTCTTTGAGTATTTTGAAGACATTGTTAGGATTTAATTTTTCACTTTCTTAGCTATTACTTTTGCACAAAAGACAAAGATTCTTTGAAGTATTGCAATTAATTCAAGATTTACGCAGTTTCTCTTTATTTTAATGGTTATTGCTTATTTAAATTTCTTTTATTCTTCACAACTAGTTATGAGTAGCTAAAAGGCATAAATTCTCCCTTAAACTTGTTTAGAAAAGTCGGTTACACGCTAAAACTATCATGATGACCTATCACATACATTTTCTATTTAAAAGTGAATTTAATATCAACCTTAAACGTCTAACACCAATCTCACAATATGTGGGTGTATTACACTCACTTCCACATCAGCACTACGTCAGCGCCATGTTATAAATTATAATTTTTTATATTCTTTTTGTTTTATTTTCTTTATTAAATTTTCTTTTGTTAACTCTGTTGTATATTAAAATTCTCTACAATTATATTTTCTTCATCACTAAATCCCACCTACTTTATCTCTCATCTCACTGGGAAAATCATTAATTTGAATTTGTATCACAATTCTTTTCTTCTTCCAGCGAAGAACAACCAACCCATCACCACCACAAACTCACTTCCACAACGTCATTCCCTCTTATTTTCGATGAAACACTAGCCACCAAAAATCCACCTAAACCACCACAAAACAACCACCCAAAACCCAAAATCAATCACTGATAAACACCTAACCAGACCCCTTTCCCTTACCCCTTTTTGATTTTATTCTTTGGATTTGTTTGGTAGATGTTCCGGCGAGCTCAAAGCTTCAGTCATGGCTTCGATGACGTTCTAATGATCTCCGCACTTTCAGATCATAACAACTATCAAACAACCACAACAAACAACAACACTAGACTCACGTTGTTGTGATATTTTGAGGTTGAAAAAATAAAGTTTGAAGAAGAGGAGGATAATGGTGGGGTGTGAAGAAGAAGAGATGTGGAGGGGGTAGTGAAGTGTAAAAATGATTTTGAATTTTTATTCTTTTTTTTATAACTTTAATTTTTCTGATGCGCTTGTTTTTTTTGTTTTTTTTTATTTTTTTCCACATCATTTTTAGGGGTAAATAAATTCACTTTTAAGTAATAAAGGTATGTAATAGGTCATCATGATAGTTTTAGCGTGTAATTGACTTTTCAGGACAATTTTAGGGGGAATTTTTGCCTTTTCCCATATCATAACTAGGTTATAGGACCTAGACTAGGGATTATGATAACGAATTCCTCATGGTAAACCTTTGCATGAAGGTATCAGTTGTAACGGCCCAACCCACTAGTGATATTGTCCATTTTGGGCCTTGATCCGCACGAGTTTAAAATGTGTTACTAATGTGTAAGGCCTGCTTACTTATATTCCCAACTGTCATCTAATGGTTCGAGCCTAGATATAGAAAATCTAACCGGAGACCAATGATGATGATCAAATTAAATACACACTCAAGTGCCGAAAAGACTTAAGGTGAAATTCTTCTAATTGGGTTGAGAGTCTTAAGAAGATATATAAAATCATCAGTATTGTATAGTGAACACACCTGAATGAGTTGATAGTGAATTATCCATTTGAATATGATATCTAGGGAACCATAGATCTAGTTCTTCTTTAATTATTGAATACAACAATCGTAGCATAAACTAGTTTAAACAATATAAAAATCCCATCCGAAATACTTCTCATTAAATCAAATTGTTGTAATATATTGTAAATTCTCGTCACACTCTATGTGAGATTCGACCTCAATCTAGTTGAATCATATATTTGAAAATGACCCCTTTATGCCTATCTGTAAAGTATAATTTGGACAACATCAAATTTTGATGTTGTTGTTGGGGAGTACGGTTTAGAGATTATAATTTTGTGAAAACTCATCAATTGGTTGTTATTTTTCATATTACTCTAATTTGTTGTTTTTGCCTGTAACATGTTATAACCTCATTGTATTCTCGATACTTGGAGTTAAGAATCTCATTTGGTTCCTCTTGATCCAGAAATTGAATGTACTCTAAGGCCAGGGGCGGATCCATATGCATAGTTATGGGTGCTCGAGCACCTATGATGTTTGGCATAGACTCGTGTATCGATGTAGAAAATTATAATAAATTTATATTATACTAACTGTGAACAACCATAGTCACAAATGTGATCAGGGCGCTGTGGTAATAGGTGACACAATAATCTTTGTGTTTACCTTGAAGTTCAGGGTTTCATTCTCACCATCCTCACATTATATTTTATTTTATCCTTTCTCCCTTTATTTGAATGACTTGTCATCCTTTTACCATTTTTGTCACAATTCTTTCCTTTTCCTTTTCCTTTTCTTTATTTTTCTATATAATCTAGGTTGAATTTGGTAAAAGTAAATTTAGATTGAATTTGATAAAAGTGGTTTACCTTTCTTTTTTTTGTTTTTTCTCAAAGTTAATTTTACTGATGAATGAAATATAATATTAACAATATTATTATTTAGAAAGTATGAGAGAATAATTAGTTCTCCAATGTTGTCAAATTTTTCATAATACATGGTGATTCTTTTCCTTCTTTTATTTATCATATTTGTGATTAGTTTTACAAATAACGTTTTTAACTCTATTGCACCAAAATTATTTAATTACTTATCGTAACAAATAAATTCTATTTTCTTTGTTCAAGTATCAATAAAGTGGTTAATTAATTGTAATAAAAAAGTCTTTCAACTTTGCCTAAATAGCATATAAACATTTATTTTTTCTTCTAACAACTTTCTCACATTTTGTAATACATAGACATAGTTAACATACTTTTTTTTGTTACCAATAATAATTTATGATTATTTTAGTATAAATAAACTATAATAGTTTAGTAACTTTCATAATAATTAGGTAAAGATGAATAATATTTTCATTGATTGGATCACCAACTCTTTTTATATTCTTTCATTTTTAGGGTCACCATGTAGAGTCCGCTCGAACTGTTTTACTCAGGACATAAATTTATGAGGTGTGCTCTTTTTTCCTTTCAGAGTAGAGCACCCACTATATTAAAAACCTGGATTCCCCACTATCTAAGGCACATGAGGTTGAACATTGTTATAGACATTGAAGCTGATCAGAAGGTTGCAACTGCTGCCTAAGTGGGTCTTTTTGGGGGCAGTTAACCTCCACCGTTGCTTGGTAAAAACAACTTCAACATCACCAACATGATGTTACATCAATTAAGCATGAAATAATTTCTTAGAGGTCTAGTTTACAAAGAACCAAATAAATATTTGAAGGACTTTGCTAGGGTGTGTCAAGCATATAATATATTGGGCATCTTCCAAGAAGGAATAAAGTTGAGGTTGTTTCCATCTCTTTAACAGGGGAAACAACTACATAGTTAGGAGAACTACCGGAGGCGTTAATCTCAACTTGGGTAGAGCTTACAATAACACTAATAGAAAGGTTCTTTCATCCAAGTAGACATATACATTTCAGAGATGAGATTAGCAATTGCAGGTAGTTTTTGGGCAAAGCAGTAGAAGAGCCCTGTCACGATTTAAGATGAAGGTCTTTCATTGTCCAATACTACCAAATGTGGTATTGATGGAAATCTTCTACAGATCTTTGGATATGATCAACAAGTCTTTGGCAACCAATTTAACAGAGGGTTCACTGATGGACCACCCCCTATGATGAGGTCAGCACAGTTCTTAACTAGGTGACAAAGACAAACATTCATAGATACTGAAGTAGTGGGTAGTGCTTCGACTGGGAAGCAATCAATGGAGGAGATAGTTAGAGTGGAAGCTAGAGACTAAAAAAATCAAAGATGTGATGACACAGATCAAGGTGCAAGCTAAATATATTATGGGTGCAAGAATCCAGAAGGTAAATGTTATGGGATCCGATGATCAGGTGATATGGAATGACGAGGATTACCATCATTATGAGAAAGAAGCTCACTACATGATAAATAAGTCGAGGGTGGGGGGTTCCCAACCTAACTATAAGATTCAAATCAAGGGCCTTGTCGGGAAGGCCAAGGAAATTAAGGTTGAAACCGGGAGTAGAATCAAAAAGGTGCAAGTTGGAAAAACAGGGACCAAGGTTCAATCATAGAAGCACAAATATGATCCGCCTATAGGAGTTCTCTAGAATTTAAGCAACCATTTGTGATTTAACCAGTGATCTATGTTGAAGAAAGTAGAATCTACCGATGTTGGTATGCAAGAATAATTGCATAATGACCTTGAAGCATGGGCCAAGTAGTAAACTCTCATTCCACCTCGATTAAGCAGATAGAGGCATAACTGAACCAAATATTAACTTTGCTCAACCAAAATCAAAAGTTCACTCTTCCTAGTAACACCATTGTAAACCCGAAGACTGAAGGAGGCAATATAAGCCATTGCATGGAAATTACAACTCAGAGTGGCTGAGTGTTTGATGATTATGTGGTGGTTAATGTGACACCACAAAGGTATTAAAAAAATTGTAGATCTAATTCGTGATGAAGTCGAGATTGATTTGGCTAGTACTGCATAGCCGAATGTTATTTTTGGTGAAAAGATGGAAGCAAAAACTCCTGAAGTGAAAGAGGAGTGATTTTGAAAGAAAAGAGCAAAAAGGAAGGCACCTCAAACAACCAATGACGATTACAAAGTGTCCTCACCCCTTTCCATAGAGACAGTAGAAGAGCAAGGATGATGCCAAATTCAGGAAGTTCTTTGATATCTTCAAGCAGATGCACATAAACATATCGTTAATTGATGTGCAGAGAGACATGCCAAAATATGCAAAATATCTTTGAGATATGGTGGCTTGTAAGAGGCATTTAGGAGATATTGAGATAGTAGAACTTACTGAGAAATGTAGTTCGACTTTGAAATAGTAGAACTTACTAAGGAGTGCAGTTCGCGGGCATTGAGCAAGCTCCCTAAGAAACTTGACGATCATACAGATTGGTGAAAATGATGTAAGACAAGCTCGATTGAGGATCCAACAATCAATAAGGATAAGCAGTTAGCTGAAGTTAGTTAGTTAATTCACTAATATTCCAGCTGTATTAGTATGTTAGTTAACTAACTACAAATTAGTTTTACACTCTACCATATTTAACTAACTATAGATTAGTTCTACATCCTACTATAGTTAGGATATATATAGATGGCTTGTATCAAATATTAATTCAATCTAAGCTTTACTCAATGAAACAGTTGCTTTTTTCTCTGCTTAGACCGTAAGTCTCCATTAGCATTTCTTTTTCGTCTCAAGGAAAGTTCCTTGCATGGAACTTTACATGGTATCAGAGCAACGTAGTTAGTAAGATCTAGGGATTTATTTCAAGGATTGAACAAGAAATCGAGAGATTCTTCTTTCCAGATCTGTAATGGTTGTACGTTTTGATCATAATCATCCTCTATTTTTGGGAGCTTCGGACACGCCTGGAGCTGTGGAAGTGGTAATTGAGCTCACTGGCATGGAGAATTACACACTTTGGAGAAGAGCGATGAAGCTCGCCCTCTTGACAAAGAATAAAAATCGAATTTGTTGATGGATCAATTACTCGCGAGAAGTTTGGTGTTGATCTGGTGAATCAATGGGACAGAAGTAATGTGATGGTGATCTCATGGATTATAAGCAATGTAAGTAAAGGCCTTCTCTCTAGAATTTTATTTCGGTCTACTGCTAGTTCTGTTTGGGAGGATCTTAGAGAGCGATTTAATAAAATCAATTTATTAAAGGATACTTTGCCTGTTTCTGTCTACTATTCTAGGTTAAAGGATCGTTGGGATGAATATGACTCGATTGTACCTCCGCCTTCGTGTGACTGTGCGAAATCGAAAGAGTATAGTGAAAATCTTCAAAAACAAAGGCTATTACAATTTCTCATGGGCTTGAACGATGGATATAGCAATGCTCGTGGTCAAATATTGATGAAAACAACACCTCCTAGCATGAATCAAGCTTATGCCCTTATTGTACAGGATGAAAATAAAAAATCATCATCAGTGGGGCAATTTTCATCTGGTGAGGGTATGGATCCCACAACCTTATTCACAGCACGAGGTGCACCGACTAGAAAATTTGGTGACTTGTATTGTGACTACTGTCATATGCGAGGACATACTAGGGAGCAATGTTTCAAATTGAAGTTTTGTGATCATTGCAAATCCAGAGGTCATCTCAGAGAGACTTGCTACCAACTAATTGGATACCAGCAGATTTCAAAGGCAAAAAGAAGGCTAATGTGGTAACAAGGAATGGACATTCAGGAGAACCTCCTCAAAGTCATCTTTCTTCTGGGCATGGCAAGCAGTCTGAACAAAGCCAACTGATCCAAGGTAATAATATTCCTAATTTGTTTTCCCCCGATTAGTGTGCTCAAATTGAACAACTCTTGCGTAAGTCAAGCTTTGGAGAAGCAAGTGCAAGCATGGCCAGGACCAATGTGAACATTGCAGGTAATCAGGATAATTACACTTGGATTATGCGGGGGCCACTAACCACATGGTTGGTAATGATAAGATGTTGTTAAATGGTACACAAGTAGGTAACACAGGGTCGGTATAGTTGCCAACTAGAGAGACAACTAAGGTGTCTTCAATTGGAACCTATCAGCTAGATGGAGGTGAACAGATTACGAATGTGCTTTGTGTGCCGGTGTTTAAATTCAATCTATTATCTGTTTCAAAGATAACAAGAGATTTGAATTGTTGTGTCTCTTTTTCCCCGAATTCTGTGTTTTCCAGGACCTGCTCACTGGGAATGTGAGGGCGATTGGTAAAGAGGACGATGGACTGTACATTTTACAAGGAAGGAAAGGACAACATGATACAATTCTCAGGAAGTCTTTAGCAGTACAAGGATCAGTAGATGCAGTGACTTGGCATAGAAGATTAGGGCACGTCCCAATGAGAGTTCTTAGGAGATTTACTTGCTTTAAGAATAATTCGACTTTTCATTTAGATACGTGTGATGTCTATCCACTTGATAGGAAAACGAGGATGCCTTTTCCTGTTAGTACTAGTAAATCAAATACTTTGTTTCAATTGGTGCATATGGATGTTTGGGATCCTTATAGAACTGAAACATATGATGGCATGCGATTCTTTCTTACCATTGTAGATGATTACTCTAAATGGACTTGGGTTTTCCTTATGAGGTTGAAATCTGATGTGATTTTCCTACTTAAAAACTTCGTTACTATGGTGTCCACTCAATTTGATTGCAAAATTAGAGTCATTAGATCTGACAATGGATCAGAATTTGTCAACAAAACTTGCAGTGATTTGTTTAGTTCTTTTGGAATTCTTCATCAGTGCTCATGTCCTTACACTCCACAACAAAATGGTGTTGTGGAGAGAAGACATAGGCAAATTATGGAAACTGCCAGGGCTATTAAATTCCAAAGTCACTTACTGGCTAAGTTTTGGGGCATATGTGTTGAAGCAGCAGTGTATGTGATTAATCGAATTCCTTATATTTTGTTAGATAACAAGTCTCCTTTTGAGTTATTGTATAAGCATGAACCAACCATATCTCATCTCAGAGTTGTTGATTGTGAATATTATGCTACTAATTTGATTAACCAGGATAAACTTAGCGCCAGGTCCATCAGATTTGTATTTCTTGGCTATAGCTCCCATCAGAAAGGATATAAGCTTCTTGATTTGATTACTCACAAGATATTTGAGAGTTGAGATGTCATGTTCAATGAACACATTTTTCCTTTCCAGTTATTAAATATACCATAGGATTTGCAACCTCATTGTTTTACACCAATGGACCAGTATGCCGATGCAAATGTTTCCATGGATGAGGACATCTCTATTTCTCAGACTACTGTGATCGTTGCTAAGCCTTCTGCTACTCTGGTCAGAGGATGTTGCTGCATCATCTAATTCGGATGATACTGGTCCCCTTCCATCACAAACTCAAAAGTCAGGTAGATCAGTAAGACCACATATTTGGTTCAAGGATTATGCTCCAACCATAGGTGGAAGAACTTATCACTGCCAATATCCTATCTCTAATGTTATTGCTTATGATGCATTGTCATCTTCTTATCAGAGTTTTATATCTAAGTTCTCTCTTGAAACTGAACCTAACACCTATGCCGAGGCTTCTGCAGATTGTAGGTGGGTGGCTGCAATGAAAGACGAGATCACCACCTTAAATAATAATCATACTTGGGAAATTGTTGACTTGCCTAAAGGGAAGAAAGCCATTGGTTGTCGATGGGTTTACAAAATTAAGTACAAGGCAGATGGATCCATTGACAAATTTAAGGCGCGTTTAGTTGCTAAGGGTTACAATCAAAGGGAAGGATTAGATTTTCAAGAAACATTTTCACCTGTGGTGAAAATGGTCATTGTTCGTACAGTGATTTCAATGGCTGCAGCTAAAGGGTGGCAAATACACCAAATGGATGTCAACAATGTTTTTTTACAAGGAGATTTACATAATGAAGTATACATGACAGTACCACAGGGCTTCATTGACACAGGGAACAAGCAGAAAGCATGTAGATTGCTTAAATCTCTTTATGGTCTTAAACAAGCTTCTCGTTAATGGAACATAAAGTTCACATCAATTTTCATCAGTGCTGGTTTCACTCAGAGTCACCATGACTACTCTCTTTTTATTAAGAAAGTAGTATGGAAGATTGTTATTGTCTTGGTCTATGTCGATGACTTGCTGATTACAGGAAATGATTTTCAATTAATTGCAGAGACAAAACTGGTATTGTAGACCAACTTTAAGATTAAAGATCTTGGTAATCTGCGATTTTTTCTTGGTATAGAGTTTGCTAGAAACTCAACAGGCATAGTCATGCATCAGAGAAAGTATTTGTTAGAGCTCATTTCTGACCTAGGTTTGTCAGGCACTAAACCAGTTCACTCTCCTATGGAATTAAATGTCAAGTTCACCACTGTTGCCTTCGATAAACACATTGGAATCACCACTTCAGATCCACCCTTGCAGGATCCTAGCGTCTACCAAAGACTTATTGGTCAACTTATTTACTTGACAGTTACTAGGTCTGACATTTGTTTCTCTGTACAATGTCTGAGTTAATTCATGCAGAATCCTAAGTCATCTCATATGGAGGCCGCTTTAAGGATTGTTAGATATCTCAAGCTTTGCCCTGGCTTAGGCATTCTCATGTCTTCTACATCCTCTGCACAATTAGTTGTTTACTGTGATGGAGATTGGGCAGCTTGCCCTAACACCAGGAGGTCTGTTACCGATTATTTGGTGAAGCTTGGTGACTCCCTCATTTCTTGGAAGTCAAAGAAGCAGGTTACTATATCTCGGAGCTCCACTGAAGCAGAGTACAGAAGTTTAGCCTCAGCAGTTGCTGAAATTGTTTGGCTTGTTGGACTATTTCAGAATTGGACTGGCCCATCCAGTTGCCTGTTCCTGTTTACTGTGATAGCAAGGCCGCAATGCAGATTGCTGCCAACCCAATTTTTCATGAACGTACCAAGCACATTGACATTGATTGTCACTTTATTCGGGAGAAGCTCCAGCAAGGACTACTCAACACTTTCTATCTTTCCTCATCTGAACAACTGGCTAATCTATTGACTAAGGGGCTTAGTAGTTTGTAGCATTCTCTTCTTTTGTCCAAGCTAGGCATGATCAACATCTTCTCTGTGCCTAGCTTGAAAGGGGATATTGAGGATCCAGCTTTCAATAAGGATAAGTAGTTAGCTGAAGTTAGTTAATTCACTAATATTCCAGCTGTATTAGTATGTTAGTTAACTAACTACAGATTAGTTTTACACTCTACCATAGTTAACTAACTATAGATTAGTTCTACACCCTACTATAGTTAGGATATATATAGATGCCGTGTATCAAATATTAATTTAATCTAAGCTTTACTCAATGAAATAGTTGCTTTCTTCTTTGCTTAGACCGTAAGTCTCCATTAGCATTTCTTTTTCGTCTCAAGGAAAGTTCCTTGCATGGAACTTTACACTATGTGACTTGGGGGCAAGTATCAATCTAATGTTCCTATTTGTGTTTAAGAAACTTGACTAGGGAGAACCGCGTATGACCAACATTTTTTTGTTGTTGGATGATTTGTCACATATTGCTTCAGACGACATAGTTGAAGAGTGCTCATCAAAATGGGTATGTTTTTATTCCTGTTGGTTTCATAATTCTTGATTTTGAGGCAAATGTCAGAATGTTAGTCATATTGAGGAATCCATTCTTAGCCACTAGGAGGGAATATTGATGTGTAAGCAGGAATGATAAAGATACAGATCCATAATGAGGAAATGATTTTTATTGAAATTTCCTTTAAGTTACTGCATTAGTTTTTAGCAAAATAAGTTGTTTAGTTTAAGATAATTTAAATTTTGAATTTTAGTTAGGTTGTTTGAGTTGTTGAGATATTTTAGATTTTTTAAGTTTCAAATTATGTAGATTATATATTTTATGTTGGTTATTTAAAGCCATCAATGCTTAATAAATCATTAAAAACCATTTCGATACATTGAGAGTTATTTCAATCAATTCTTTTTGTTGTCTCATTTTTAAAAACACCAACAGTGATATCAAGAGATTCATTGATCTTACGGAATCTGTGAAATCTTCCAAAGAAATACAATACCATTTTCAACTCGTAAGGGCTACCCTTTTAATCCATCAAGGCCACTATTTTCAACCAATTTTTAACCTAAAAAATGACAAGAAACATTCTCTCTTTGAATGCCCAAAAAGTTTCACTAACAAAAACTATCAGATTTGGTCTGTGACAATGAAATCATATTTTATCACTTATATCATATGTATTGTTGTGATGGAAGAAAAATACTTACAACAATACTTTACAAATCCTACAATATAATTGTCCAAATAAAACCACTTTGTAAAGGCCTTTTACATAATACAATGCCATGGAAGGTGTTTTTGAAGATCAAAATCAAAAGAAGAAAAAGAAAGAAAAAAGAGAAAGATCGTCAATAGCCAAAAAATATGCAAGTTCAAAAATAATCAAGAGAAATTCAGCATCAACTGCTAGAGCGAAAATTGAGGAGGTGCTATTTCTAAAGTTACAGTAACTAAAGTAAAGGAGGAGTGATGAAATTTGTTTTATGTTATTGCTGGAGAATTTAGCAAAATAAGTTGTTTAATCTAAGATAATTTGAATTTTGAGTTTTAGTTAGGTTGTTTGAGTTGTTGAGATAGTTTTGATTGTTTTAAATTTCAAATTATGCCGATTATATATTTTATGTTGGCTATTTAAAGCCCCCAATGCTTAATAAAATCATTGAAAACTATTGAAAGCCATTTCAATCAATTGAAAGTGATTTCGATCAATTCTTTTTACTGCCCTATCTTTAAAAATACCAACAATTTTCAATGTCTACAAAGTGCTCTCCACACCCTCACTCTATAGATATCTATGCAGGATCACTGAGGTGGCCAAAATTTAGTGTGGGTATATAGAGAGCTTGTTGCAGAAGAATGAGCAAGTGGTGAAGTGACCCAAACATGAGCCGATAAGCATAAAAGAAAAGAGAAAGTAGGAGAGAGTTTAAGATGGTGAACCTCTCTAAATAAAATAGAAGCAAAAATTGGCTCATGAGGGGTCTTAACCATCGACTTTTGTTGTGTCACGATGTAAAATCATGCACTACTTGGGAGACAACTTGTGATTGTCATAGTATAGGTTATAAAATTAAGAAAATATATAATAAAATAAAAAAATGTGTTGTGCCACTACCGAAACTAAAGCGCTTGGTGGGATGCCATCCACCTTTAATTTCTAACAACTCTTGGGGGTGTTTTTAGGTTCTAGGCACCAAGGGAATTGAGAAACGTGCATTAAAGAAAGCTAGTGATTGGGAAAAATAAAAGCTTCTGAAATAGGGCACCTCGCGCTGTGAACCAGCAGTTGGCACCAACTAAGTCTCGCACGTTAAGCCTTGCACCACGATTATGGATAAACTTTAAACATGAAAAATACCGTACCTGGCCTGTTTCTAAGCCAAAATAAGTTGATACATCGAGTTGACCCGACCTAGTAGACTTAATGTAAGCCCTAGGCACAAAATTTCTTCTCATTTCTCACCTCTGCACCACTCCTCTCGAATTTCTCTAGAAGTGATTGTGTAGCAACCTCTAAATTCACAAATTTTCTTTTTCTTTCACTACTTCAAGCATTTAGGTGAGTCTGCAACTGATTTAGAGTTATATACTTAATTGTTTGATCCATAGTTTGTTCAACCCTTTCCCTTTTTTTGTCCTAGGTTAGAAATCATAATGTCAAATCAATAACGAGAATGTGCGTTTGATCATATGTTATTGGGTGAACCAAAATCTCTGCCTTGTTGTGTAGAAGTATAGTGCTTGATAGATATTGCTTGAAAAATGTGAGTTTGAGAGCCCTTGGGATTGAACTTGAAATTGAAGTGTGTGAATTGTTGGGCTACTATTTGAATTGAAACTACATGCTTGATAATGATGTAGTACGATGCAAAATCAAATGTGAAACGACCCTACCGTATATATTGTTAACTCAGAATTATGCAAAGTGAAAAGTTCTTAGGGTCTTTGATATCTTGAATTAATCGAGAGTGATATACTTTTTTAATTTGTAGTGGTATCTAGTCGATGACTTGAGTTAGTAGGGCAAATATAAGTAGCCGAATACAAAATCTAGTATCACCATGCTAGCAAATTAAGTATGGGATCATCCTAACCCTTTTAAATCTTCTTTTTAGATACTAATTAATTAAGTTTGCTAGCTATCTAAAATGAAGTTTGATAGTCTATATTTTTTTAATCTGACAAGTACTATATATGATTATCAAGGGAATATAGAGGAAAAAGAAAAGTTGGTTCCATCGGTTGGAGCCAAAAGTGGACCTACATGGGACATAGTTTGTAATTAAGGAGCTCCATTAGTAGTGTCTGCACCTCATGTTGGGTTTTAAAAGGTGTGAATGGAAAATGAAGAGTTGTGACTTTGATGAAAAGTTGCGATTTTTATGAAGAGTTGTGACTTTTATGAAAAGTTGCGACTTTTATGAAAAGTTACGACTTTTATGAAAAAGTTGTGACTTTTATGAAAAGTTGTGACTTTTATGAAAGGTGGTGACCTTTCCAAAAGATTGTGACTTTTCCAAAGGTTTGTGACCTTTCCGGTAAGGCACAATAAGAGCCTTTTCACACTATCCTTTGTTTTCTATAAATTGAGGAATTTTCTCTCATTTTAAAAGAAAAAGAACCAATTTCTGGACTTCTTCTTCTACTACTAAATCTAGTATTCTAAGTGTACTTTACTGCCGTTGAGTGGCTCGCTGGCACCAGCGTTTTGGGTATCAATACACTGGTGATTGAGATCATTCTATCCTGGGAGGACATATTCCAAATCAAACCTCGGATACTAGAGGGGAATAATTTCCTTAAGGGGATACTGTGCATTCAGTGGGCTTAATCTTCTTTCTGTTTTTCCAGATTCTGGTATATGTTATAGATTTTAGATTTGTGAATTAATTTATGTTCTTCTGTTCTTCACTGGTTCATTAAACTTTGGTAACTTCGTGTTTCTGCAAAGTTTGTTGGAATTAGTAAGATTCTTTAAATACAGATTGACAACAATTCTTCTTCTAATCGGTTTTTGATTCTAGTTTCTCTACTAGTTTTAATTTTCTAGTTGTGAAAATGTTCTTAAACTTTATTGTGTCTTACCAATTTCTTCAAAGTTTTGTTCTAAGTATCTTAGGAATACAAGATGAACAACAATCTTAAGGAAATTATTATACTATTGGTATTTCTTGTATTCTACTGATTGAGAGAAACAAATCATGTAAGTAGAAGATTAATGCATTACTTCTCTAGAATTCGGTGCTTTGTTTAGCATGGTCGAAGTAAGAGTGTATAAAAAAAATTGGTGTTATTCCGGTTAAAGATTACACCAGGTAACCTTCTTATTATTTATCTAAGAAGGAAAATAGTTTCTAAGAGTTAACAATTAGAAATGACTGTCTATTTGATGAATGGTAAGGATGAAGCAATAGAAACGTCTAAACAATATAATAATGAAGTTGAAAATCAGTTGGGAAAAAGATAAGAAGTAACAGGGATGGAGAGTATAAATCTCATTTTGTAGAAATATGTTTGAAAAGTGGAATTATCCATCAAACTGCTGCCCTATTCACCTCTATCTAATGGAAAAAAAACTGAACTTTGAAGAAAATGATCAATGCATTACTTATAAGTTTTGGTTTACCACCAAATTTGTGTGGAGGAACTATTCTTACTGCAAAAGGGAACAACAAAAAGTTTTGCCTTTTCATAAAGAAAGCAATGGAAAATTTTGTTTTTCCAGGACGCAATCTATTCCATATAAGAAATGGAAATGAAGGAAATTCAACTTGAAATATTTCAAAGTGTGGGGGTGTCTAGCCAAATTCCAAGTTCCTATTCCTAAAAGGATTAAAATAGGACCTAAGACAGTGGGCTATAATATTAGACTTGAGTAGTCTAGTGAAAAGTCTAAACGACCTTGGAAAGAACAAAAGGAGAATGTATTTAATAAAGATATTCCGAGGTGTAGTAAATGTCAAAGGACATCTACTTTCTTCGAATATGATTTTGTAACATTTCTTGTGTCTTCTGTAGACTCATCCTTTTGGACATATGGTGTTAATAGTGAGATTGGTTCAATCTTGAGCAATCTTATTGGAAGTTGGTTGTTCTTCCCCCAGGAAATAAACTTTTGGGTTCAAAGTGAATCCTCAAAAGGAAAATCAAAGTCGATGGAACTGTTGACAGATATAAAGCAAGACAAAAACAAGGTCATGATCTTTTCGACAAATACTCGCCAGTAACTAGAATTACATTCATTTGGATGTTAATTGTGTTAGCTATGGTATATGACCTCCAAATTCATCAAATGAATGTGAAAACAACTCTCTTAAATGGAGAATTATAGGAAGAAATTTACATGGAACAACCCGAGGGTTTTGTGGTTCCTGGTAAAGAAAAGAAAGTGTGCGAACTTGTTAAGTCACTTTATGGACTAAAACAAGCGCCCAAACAATGACATAAGAAATTTGACCAAACTATGTTGGTAAATGGATTTAAGAATGATGGAAGTGATAAATGTGGTTACATTAAAATCACTAGGTCATTGTTTGTTTGTATAATTGGTGATATGTTGATCATCAATGGAGACACTAATGACATAAATGCTACTAAACGTATGCTAGAAAGCAAGTTTGGAATGAAAAATCTTGGAGTAGCTGATGCGATCTTAGGTATAAGAATCCTTAAAACTCCATAATGTTTAGCATATTCGCGGTCTCATTGCATTGAAACGTTATTTGACTAGTTCAAATATTTGGATTTCGATATTGTCAAGTCTTCAATAAATGTGAGCTTTGCATTTCAAAAGAGTGAAGGCAAAAGTGACTCACAATTGGATTGTGTTAGAGTATTGGGAAGTATGATGTATATCATGAAGTGTGACAATCAGATATAGCATTTTCTATTAATGAACTGAGTCGGTTCACGAGTGATCCTAATCGAACTCATTATATGACAATGAAAAGAGTTTTAGAGTACTTAAGAAATACTTAAAACTATGTCTTGCATTATAACAATATCCAGCAGCATTGAAAGGATATAGTGATGCGAATTGGATCACCGGACAAATGAAGTGAAATCCACGAGTGGATATGTATTTACTCTTGGTAGAGGAGAAGTCTCTTAGACATATTCCAAAAAAAAAAAACATGTATCTCTAGCTCTACAATGATCTCTGAGCTAGGTGCTCTAGATAAGGTCGGTGAATAAGTTGAAAGACTCCGAAATTTCTTGATAGATATTCTTTTTGGCCCAAACCTTTGGCATCAGTATGCATACACTTTGATAGTCAAGATGCAATAGGTAGGGTATAGAGAATGATGTATAACGGAAAGTCTAGTCATATAGGACATAGACAAGATACTGTTAGAAAACTACTTTCTAGTGGAATTATCAAAATTGACTATGTAAAGTCAAAGGATAATGTGTCGGATCCACTTACAAAAAGGCCTAACTAGAGAGAAAGTTTAAAGCTCATCTAAGAGAATGGGTTTACGGCTTAGGACAAGTCATCATGCGGTAACTCTATCTACCAGACTGGAGATCCCAAGAGCTAGATTCAAGGAGAAAAACAAAGTTATGACTGACGGTTCGGCATTGTCAACAAACTCAATCCATTCTCAGGATGAAGACAATGCTCAGGAACAAGGATATAACATTAAGGCTTGTTAATGAGTTACTAAAGCTTAATGTTTTTAATGATTTGCTAAGTTTGGAAGATTTGACCAAATAGTGTATCTACGCAATAACACGATTAGAAATCACCTATGTGGGTGTGAAGTGTAAGCCGCTTCAAAGAGAATTATTGTCAAAAGTCTATTCTCTATACACTCATGAAACCAGGAATTGTTCATGGCTGAAACGAACACAACCGTAAGAACCATAAACGGTAAAGGGTTAATTGTGTGGCATATAGTTGTCTAGGTATACACGAAAGCTCGACGGTTCAAAGATATCGCATCTACCATTGACCGAGTATATCCGACATATGTTTACTATGGAAAGTCCAAGGGGAAACCTACTTATCCAGATGCAATTAATTCTTGCTTGTAAAGTACACATATTTGTCCGTTTCTTTGTCTTGGAGTCATTCCCCATTCATGCGGGGGATTGTTGGGTTTTAAAAGGTGTGAATGGAAAATGAAGAGTTGTGACTTTGATGAAAAGTTGCGACTTTTATGAAGAGTTGTGACTTTTATGAAAAGTTGCGACTTTTATGAAAAGTTGTGACTTTTATGAAAGGTGGTGACCTTTCCAAAAGATTG
The DNA here is from genome assembly GCA_029007595.1 of Solanum commersonii. Lineage (NCBI taxonomy): Eukaryota > Viridiplantae > Streptophyta > Magnoliopsida > Solanales > Solanaceae > Solanum > Solanum commersonii. The sequence goes on from JAJTWQ010000033.1 coordinate 3,143,887, forward strand.
TGACTTTTCCAAAGGTTTGTGACCTTTCCGGTAAGGCACAATAAGAGCTTTTTTACACTACCCTTTGTTTTCTACAAATTAAGGAATTTTCTCTCTTTTTTAAAAAAAAAAAAAACCAATTTCTGGACTTCTTCTTCTACTACTAAATCTAGTATTCTAAGTGTACTTTACTGCCGTTGAGTGGCTCGCTGACACCAGCGTTTTGGGTATCAATACACTGGTGATTGAGATCATTCTATCCTGGGAGGACATATTCCAAATCAAATCTCGGATACTAGAGGGAATAATTTCCTTAAGGGGACACTGTGCATTCAGTGGGCTTGATCTTCTTTCTGTTTTTCCAGATTCTGGTATGTGTTACAGATTTTAGATTTGTGAATTAATTTATGTTCTTTGTTCTTCACTGGTTCATTAAACTTTGGTAACTTAGAGTTTCTGCAAAGTTTGTTGGAATCAGTAAGATTCTTTAAATACAGATTGATAACAATTCTTCTTCTAATCTGTTTTTTATTCTAGTTTCTCTACTAGTTTTAATTTTCTAGTTGTGAAAATGTTCTTAAACTTTATTGTGTCTTACCAATTTCTTCAAAGTTTTGTTCTAAGTATCTTAGGAATACAAGATGAACAACACCTCATGTATCTGCACGGAGGTTTGGACCGAGGTGGATTGAAGAAGACGAGGGTAAGAAGTGGTTAAAAGCCACAAGGAGCAAGGTAGCACCCTGATGAGCGGATGGATAGTTGAATATATACCCCCATATTCTATGTCAATTGGGACCTGACAACCGCAGTGGCCGGCCTTCACCTCCACAACCTTAAATGAGTTGCTGTACACGCTGATTATTGATCCCACATCACTTTAGGAGTTATACATTCTACCTCTGTATCAGTACATTCATCACACTCTAAAGTTTAGTGCAAGGTGGGCCCACCACTAACTAAAGGGGACTCATCAGACCTTCTAATTAAGCAGACACGCAGAGTTTAGCTGAAGATTGTTTGCCGTTGTCTTATCCCTTGAACATACATGACACATATCACCCGGTAATGGGTGTGTATATATAGTATATGATCTTGTGGTGGCCTGGGTGAGGCCATTAATGAGGGGGCGGGGGTTAAGATCTATTATAAAGAAGGTCATGCTGTTAAAAAGCCTTAGGTACAACTTTGGATTCCTTTATTTTTATTTTCTATGCTTTTTCAGAGGATTTATATTCCTTTTGAACTAACTAGAGTAGATATTTTTTTTAGGACTGCATTAGTGCATTTTTCATTGTTAGTAGATTTTTCCTATGATGGATGCATGGATAGATGAAGGCCGTTCCGACAGAAAATTAGTTGTTACTGTGTAGTAAAGTGGAACCCATCACTAGTTATTTAGTTAATATGAGGGTATCATATGTATAAAACAAATGAGATATATATAGTTAGAATGGTATGAACGTACGTAACTTCCCTTCCCACTAGCTATGCATGCCTCTTAATGAGTCATTTTGTATTCAGAAACATATATATACATATATATATATATACATAAAACAAATGAGATATATATAGTTAGACAGGTATGAACGTACGTAACTTCCCTTCCCACTAACTATGCATGCCTCTTAATGAGTCATTTTGTATTCAGAAACATATATATATAATAGGCAATTCGCAAAATTATATGCCAAGAAATAACAAAACTTTTTAAAGGTGTGTTTACCTGTGGTGGGATAAGGCATACAATCAATTTCATCTTTTATGCCAATTGGAACTCCATCCAATACCGATAATGCTTCACCTGACAGCAATCACATTGACAAAAATATTAAAAAAACGATCGCGTTAATTTTCTTCTAATATATTACGCAAAATATCATCTACAAAAGAAAACAAAGGAAAAGCAAAGTAATTAGTTTACTCGCATTTTAGGTAAATAAATTTGACTAACCATAGAATTAGATGAAATTTTTAACGTATAAGTTAAATATATGTGAAGTACTAAAAAATTTCTCTTAAAAGAATTATGGTGTTACTTTCACATGTCTCTTCTTTTTTTTTTGGGGGAAATGAACTCTAATATCGAATGGGTTCTACAAAGATATGTTATTATGGTAAAATAGAAATGCTAAAACTTTAAAAAAAATCACATAGAAAAATATGTCATTTATTTTGGGTAGCCTAAAACTGATACTAATATATTGCATTAATAGGATAAAGAGAGTAAAAGATTTATTATTATGTCATTGCTTTAATAAATATTTTAGAGAAATCGATATATACAATATGCTAATTTTCCGCCCATTTTAAATCTCTTGTTAACCAAACAAATTAGGTCCAATGATTTGTACAATATAATTTTCTAAAGCCTCTCAACAACTAATTATTAGGAGAGATAAAGGCTAATTGAGCCACATAATCCTTATGATTGAAATTATCAAATATCATTTACACTGTGTTGATATCCAATTTTGATAGTTTATAAATTTGATTAATTATTTAAGCTTCTACAATTGCAAATAAAGTAGAATGAATATTACAAAAAGTTAAAATATTTTCAGGAAATATTTCCATTTCATTTGGCCAAAATATACCCTAATATATTTAATTTTTAAATATTATTAATGTGAAAATCATTTTATTTCAAAATAAGGGCATGAATGAAGGATGTATGAAAATTAGATAAGTTATAATTCAATTATCATAACTAGTCCTTCTTGTTACTCATTTTAGTCTGTTAATTTAAAAGGCTTGCTGAATTAATTAGGATTAAAGATTTGTCTCAATTTTTATTTCAATTGTGTCAATTTCAATCGCTTTGACTACAATCAAATTTTGATTGAGATAAAATTGGTCATATAATCCTAAATTCAACTCTAGTATGACAATCTTATCTTAACCTTCATATATCTGGTTCGCTCCGACCGACCTGATCCACTCTTATTTTATTTCAAAATTTGATTGAAATAAAATTGTTCATATATTTTCCCTTTCACTCTCTCTAATCCACCCTTAATTAATTCCCCCACCTAATTAACCCTAAGATTTTTCTAAGATTCCAGCACGCCCTGATCCTTTAAAGGGTTTTTTTTTTTTTGTTTTACCTCCTCCCAATTGATTAAGAATCAGAAATTCCAAAATTAATTTGGGGTTCTATACAAGAATGATAAGTTGGTATTTATCAACTTATCTCTTCATTTTTACTTAGGCTTTTGTGAATAATAAATGCATAGTGCTGATTTTATTGTATATTTCAGGCTTTATATGGTATAGAAGAGTTTTGGTTGAAAAACAAGTCAATTAAAGAAAATGAGAAGATAAGAGACATATAAAAGCAACACATGGGAGACACTATTAGCATCATTGGCAGAATACAATTTTTTAGAGGTCTAGGGTCCGCACACCACACTTGGGGATTGAAATCTTGAAGATTTGAGTTGAAAAATCTCTTTACTTTTCTTTATTTCATGTTCAATATCTAAGTGTGTAGTATTTTATTCCATGACTTTAATCTTGCTAATTATGAGGATATTCATTATCATAGTTTTGATTAAATATCTTGTTTTGCTTATATATTGAATGATTTTTTATCATTAATAAAGTGATGTGAATGCGTTTTTATTCTTAATCTTTAACCCTAGGATTCACCTATTTAATTTTATTTGAGGTTGGGATAGATTAATTAACGAGAATTTGGAGTGTTAACCCTCATTTAATTTTAATACTTATAGAAAAACTACCTGTAGCCATATTTTGGTGTCCTTAATGCACTTAATCTAGCAAGTGACAGCCAATTAAGTAGTCTTGTTAGTGTCCGATTCCGAAAGAAACTAATATAGAATAGCATAAACTCGCTCTTATTTGTAAAATCGTGAAACAAATTAGATCGTTACTTGAGAGTGATTTTCCATGTATCCATGCTTGTGACCATTCATCATTTTTTACTTACTTTGTAGATTAGTTTATATTTATGCATAATTAGTTATAGTTTTCTCAAAAATCAATTATTATTAGTGTTTGGTTTAGCATAATTTGTGATAATTTCTAGCTTATCAATATACTGTTCTTTATGAGATTTGACCCTCGAATCATAATTGTTTAAATTATATCGTATAAGACTGTGTACATTTTGAGAAGTTGATTTGGACATTATCAATTTTGACGATGTTTTCAGGGAAAATTTTGACCTTTTTGGGTTAGTTTGGGATCTAAACTTTAATTCTTGTTTTGGTCCAAACTTGTGAATGTATTTGATTTTGGGAAAAAGGATAAATATATCCCCGAACTATTATAAATGGTACATCAATACCCTTCGTTATACTTTTGGGTTGTGTATGTCCTTACCGTCAATATTCTAGAACGTATATACCCTTAGAATAGACGGAGGGACACGTGTCATAATCTTAAAGGCTAGCACAAATTTAATTTAATTTTTACCCACAATTACAAAAACCCGCCCATCTTTCTCAATTTTAACCCTACCATGACCCATATTGTAACCAAAGCACCCAAAATCAAAAGAGAAGTTCGGTAAGACAATCAAAACTCTCAAATTCCTCTTTTCTTAACTTCTACAACAAAGACTTATTTCAAACATTTAGATTTGAACAACATTTTCAAATGAAGAAGAACATGATTTTTTTTTCTAGAAATCCTTTGGACAATTTCTTATTCTTCATCTTCTTCAACAAAAATCGTTTGTAGAATTTTTCAGTTAATTTGGCTGAAATCACTCATAAAGATTTGATTTTGAATGTATGAGATTGGAAAAACATGATGGAACTCAAATTCTTTAATTCAATTTCACCTATAAAACAGCCACCTAGTCTTAATCTCTTCCCCACACTCAATCCACCAGAAAAAAACTTTTAACTTTCCACAAGTTTTGATATTTTTCTAACTCTTACTGTAAATGCAGCTTTTCATGCCTCAATGAACACAGAAAGAAGCACCTTTGATTGAGCATAAATTAGAGAATGAAGCAGCCTAATAAGAGTTGGCTATGCTGGCAAGGTGCACGTCGGCTATGCTAACACAGAAGAAGTGTACAACCAGATGGTGTTTGCTCATCTGGTATGCGCGGGGCTCAAAGGACTAGAAGAAAAAACATTAATTTGTGGAAGAACTGACACCAATGCTTGTTTAAGTTAGGTTAGATTGGGAAAGAAGAAGAGGGTTTTTAACCGGGTAGGGGTGGGTTAAAATTATAAAAAATGGGTGAGTTTTTTTAATTGTGGGTAAAAATTAAATTAAATTCGGATAGACCTTTAAGATTATGACACATGTCCCTCCGTCTATCCTAAGGGTATATACGTTCTAGAATATTGACGGTGAGGACATACACGATCCAAAAGTATAGCGACGGATATTGATGTACCATTTATGATAGTTCGAGGGTATATTTGTTCCTTTTCCCTTTGATTTTTTGTATTTCTCTGTGTTAGTTAGAATTTATTTTATTACTTGTGTCACTATGGCATTTTGGAATGAAAATGGTGGCAACCCATATTTTGATGATCCCTATCTATATTGTGGAGGACCTCATTTTAAAAAAGATTGTGAAAATGCTCCTGGGAAAGAGATGTACAAAAAAAATCTCAATCCTATGATCAATGGGTATAATTTCAATTTACGTTGTGGTGAAGTTGGACATTGGGGTAATTTTTCCAATTATCCCCCCCACCCCCCACCCAAAGTTATTCTAACGAATATGCTAGTTGTGCTTTTGAGTTTGATAGAAAAAATGACATGACAAAGTGAAGAACAAATACCAAATTTGAAGGCATTCAAACAAATCTCCAAACCCTTTTACAGCAAGAAACTAGATTAGAGGAGGATCTAAAACTTCTCAACCAATCCATCTTTGCAAATGTCAAGGAATTGAAAAGAGAAAAAGATTCATGTGAGGATATCGACCCCTCAAGTGTCATGAAATATCTATTCCTCAAGAAGAAATGATTAAAAGAAAACATTTCAAGCTCAACGGATAAGTCCAAAGTTTTTTTATTAACACAATGAAAATGAAGAAGTGGTTCAACTTGAAGAAGAAGACGTAAGTCAAAGAAAAATCTCTAACCCTCGAAAAGAAGAGTGTATTGAATCTATCAGTGCGTGTATTTTACAGATTTGGTACGGTACATAATCCTTTCCTTAAAAAATCATTTGGACTCTTACCCAATTCTAATATACTAAAAACTTTTTCAAATACCTTTTTAAATGATTTTCTAAAAATAAGATGAGAACTCTGTTATGAAAAGTTTTGACTTAATTAAAAGACAATCATAATAGACAATAATAATTTCCTAATTGAATATAACGTATCAAAATTTGAAAAGACATTTTAAATGAATAAGGCGATGGTAGGTACCTTGTTGGTATCGATGAGTTGATTGAGCAGCTTGTCTCAAGATATCGTGAGCGTCAAAGTTAATAAAAAATGACATTTGCATTGAAGGTGTAGATGAGTGCTCAACGGCTGATAAAAACCTTTCCATCACCTATCAAAAACAAAAACACTTAACTATTTTATTCAATATCCCATGGAAATGGTGTAACAAAGAAAGAACTTTTCTATTGAAACAAAATAAATGATGAATTTACGGGGAGTATATTTTATATATTTTCAATTTTATAATTTTATTACTAAAAATATTATTTCTTTAAATAATTTTTTCAATAAATCACTAATAATATAGAAAAAATATTATAATTTTTATTTGAAAAGGCTAACAAAAAATGATAATAGCCGAGATAATCTTGGAAATAAAATCATTATTTATTTCATGCAATGTCTATTTTATCCTTGACATTTTCAATCCTCCATCTATGTAATATCTTTTTATATTATGTATAATATTTATTTCTTTAATCTAGGTATTTGACTATTTATAGATTCTTATTTAAGTTCACTAACATTATAAGAAGAATAATATTTTCATGATTTTGTCACATAATATAATGCTAATTTTTTATGATTATTATTTTAATATTACGTGTATTAAGCTTGTGTATATATATATATATACTAATTTTGATACATGTGTGTTGCACGTGAATCTCAAATCAAGGTATACACTATTTTTTAAAATAATGTAATACATCTAAATCAAACATTTATGTAAACGGTTATAAATGGAATAATAAAGTATGGGTTCTATGAATATTTGAAAGTATATCATTAGTGAAAATTCTCCCCTTCCACACTCTCCAACGAAAGAAACTGATTTAAATAGCATCCCCTTCCTCCAAATATTTGAAAACTACTCCCTTTTTCCTCTTTTAATCCTCATGATATTATACGATGATATAATTTCACTATGAATTCTCCTTTAGTGCTCCCAATCCACCATGCATGATCTCTTTCTAGGTCTGTTATGGACTTTATGTTCTCCAAAATATAATTTGTTTTCTTTAGAAATGATTTTTTTTTACTTGTCTATATCCCACTCATTATTGTTGATATACTTCTTGACTTTCACCTCCACAACTTCTGCTTTAGTATTTTTTATGAAATAAAAAGCACTTTGTTGAATCCAATTATCATACTAAAACTTATAACTATCTGTTTTTATTTATCATCAATTTTGATCATGTTCCACCTCTTCTCGCACCTATATCAATTTTTTCCAAACATGTGAAGTCCCAATATCCTTTTCCACCGCCAAATAATCTTTTTTGCAATACGTGTTCCACATTTAAGAACTCTATAATGAATTAGTAGATACCCTAAAATTCCATCATAATTTAGCAAAAAAAGGCATTGATACATCACGTAGTATCTAAATCCCACACCTCCTTTCTTTGGAGTAAAACATATATATATTTTTTCATGTCACCCACTATTTATCTTTATGATCTATTTACCCCTTGAAGAACTTGACGAACATCTGATGAATTATGTTAATGTCGCCTTTAGGAGGATTCATGGTTGATAGTAGATATATAGGCATAGATTGCAACACATGAGCTATTAAAGCATATCTTCGCTATTTTGTCATGACACTTCTATTAATCTCTCTCATGAGATCTTTAAAATGTGATATCCTTTTTTTACCATTGAAAACCGGGCAATCCAAGTAGATAAAAGGAAAAGAACCTTGATATATTCCTGTCCATCTTTTCAACTTCTGTCCTAGTACCTCTAAGGCCTTCTCATGTAACTAGAAGAAAAACTCATTTTTATTGATTAGCATTCATGAAACATATTTCATATTTGATCAACATTTTCATCGTCTTTTTAATTGAATTTTTGTCTCCTAAAAAGAATAGAATGGTATCATTTTCATACGATTAATGATTTATTGTTAGATTTCATTTTGATATACCATACGTTTTGAATTCAACAATCTCATGAAGCTTATTCAAACTGCTAGCAAGCACTTCAGGAGCAATGATAAATATGATGGGTGATAGATGATATCTTTATTTTCAACCCCTAGATGAATGAAGAAACCATATGCCTGTCCATTCACAAATATTGAATACAAGTTGTTGGACACCAACCTCCATACCATATCAATAATGATTTCTAAGAAGTTAAAGTCCTTAACACTTTTGTTAGGAAAATACAAGATGTCATGTCGTATGCTTTTGTCATATTTAGTTTCACAACCACATTCTGTTAAATATTTTTTAGTATAATATCCCTGATTATTTTTTGTACCTATAACACATTTTCTTTGATGCTTTTCCTCTTTGATAAAACCAGTTTGATTTAGTGAAATTGAATTAGGTAGAATCCTCACAATGCTTTCATGAAACATCATGTACATGATTTTATTGGCAAAAGTACAAAGTCTTATAAACTTAGATCGATGAAAAGCTTAGACAATTTTTTTTGGAATAAGAACCAATTTTGTCGAGTCCGGAGCTAAAAGGGCAAAAACAATTGTCAAAAATTTCAAAAGGACATATCAATTTTTTTTTTAACCAATAGGGTAAAATCACTCCTGAGGGAGCGATATTCTTCGAAGAAAATCAACTCCGTCTATTCCATTAAAATAAACAAAAATCGCTGCCCCAACAGCGATTTTGTCGATTTTTTAAAATTGTCTTTCCCTTAAATTTGCTGCCTTGTCAATTTTATTTTTAAAATCGCTACACCAGTAGCAATTTTGTCAAATTTTAATTTTTTTTAAATGACTGCTTCAGCAGCCTTTTTAAAAAAGAAAATTTAATATCTCTGCAATAGCAGCGATTCTCTTTTATTTTTTTATTTTTCTTTTTAATTTTTTTCCAAAACTTCTTTTTAAAAAAAAGTTTAAAGACAATGCTTTGGAAAAATAAAAGTTTTGGGAAAAAGTTTTGGAATAAAACGCTGCTCAGCAGCTATTTAAAAAACATATATAGAATTTAAAGAATTTTAAAGAAAACCACTGCAATTGCAGCGACTTTAATTTAATTTTTCTATGTAAAAAAAAAAAACCACTGTTTGAACAACGATATTTAAAAAAAATAAAAATCGACAAAATCGCTGCCAGTGCAGCGATTTCTTTTTTTTTTTACATTTTTTGTTGGCAAATTTGCTGTTGTGGCAGCGATTTTATGAAAAAAGTTTTCTTTTTTTTTTTGACAAAATCGTTGCTATATATGGCAGCGATTTTGATATATTTTAACGTAACAGAGTAGATTGAGTTAATTTTCTCCGAAGGATATCACTTCTGAAGGAGCGATTTTACCCTTTTGATTAAAAAAAAAAATTAATATGCCCTTTTGAAATTTTTGATAATTTTTTTTTTTTTTGCCCTTTTAGCTCCGGACTCCAAGTTTGTGAGTGTTATGAATGTTGGAAGATTGTGTCCACACAAAAAAAACCTTGACCATTTTTGGTGATGTCTTCTCCAATAATATCACAACATTTAAGTTTCAAGAAAATCATCATGCCTATTTGTGCCACCATCTTCTTTGAGAGCACAAATCAATGTTAGGGTTTTAAACGATTTTCTTTATGTTAGTTTATTTTTTCTAATAGAAAAGATTTTCATAAATATTTTTACTTTTTTATTTGAAAATATATTTTTTTATTTTTTTTTAATAGAAAAGAAAAAAATATTACCATAAATATTTTTACTTTTTTTGTTCAGGAAAATATAATTTTCTTTCATATTTGGTTTATTCTTTCCTTAAAGGGAAAGTTTGGAGATGTATAAATTGAAGATCCCTATTTTCATAACATAATACAATAGAATCTACAATGTAGTCGTTTAAAAGTCTTGTTTATTGAGATATTTTCTCCTAAACATATTTATGTTTTTTAGTGTTAGTTTTCAATATGTAGGTCGCTTGACCAAACCATATTAATAATTTATCTTTAGTATATTTTTACTTGTCGTCTGATTTGTCAATCATATGATTTGAAATTGTAAGTTTCCGAATGACGCACTAATCACCTTCATAACCCAACACTTTAAATATATGGCAGTCTGACCATTTCCTTATTTTGATTCTGGGAAATCAAGTTAGGAATGTTGTCTAACATTCTTGATTGTTCAACACATCTATATTTTTAAACTGGTCCTTAGGGAAAGTAACTGTTGTTGCATCAATTTGTTCATTTGAATTCACAACATTCCATTGAATTATTTGTACCTCACTAGTGTACAGTTTCTTCATCCTACCTTTGATATGTGAGTGTGTAAACTTGTCTTTATGCCCCTATATTTGAATCATTTCATGCCTGCCTTTTTCTTCCAGTACTCCTTCTCTATATACAAATATTTCCTTAGTTCAATTTCTACTCTTTTTTAGTTCAAGTGTATTGTCCTATAAGGGTGTAATTTTCAGTTTGTCTCCTTCAGTTCGATAACATCTTCCAGAATAGTCATTTATTCAAAAATATTACCAAAAGTCTACATGCTTTACATTAGAATGACTTTCTTGATCTTTTTCATCTTGGTATGAATTTCTATAAAATAATCTCCCACAAAGTGTATCACCCCATGCTTCTTTAACAATATTTTGAAATTGAGGATGATTGACCCAAAAATTGAGAAACTTGAATGATTTGATCACAACCTTTTCCTCTAAGCTGCACTGGACTAGTAATGAAGCATGATATGATCCTTGTCCAACTAAATGTTGTACATTGTTGTTGGGAAGAATGTATAAGAACTCTTGTTCTATCCAATTTCTTGAAAAATACAATTCCCTTCAATCTTGACATTCCATTAAATTAAGCTTATTCCCAAACTTGAGCAACTCTATTAGCACATTATTATTCATATATTATATATACATTGAGAAAAATCTCATGTAAGTTTCTCCTCCCTTCCTTAAGTATGACATTAAAATCACCTTCTACTATCCATGACTCACTACTACTTACCTCAGTTATACTTTCTATGTCTTCCCACAATTCCACCTCTATATTGCATTACACCTGGCATAATTGAAGTTATTTTGAAGAGCTTATTAAGAAAACTGAACCTCGTAATTATTTGTTGAGGCCTGTCAATTCTTCTTTTCAGAATATTCATATCTTGATGATGAGTTTGTCGTCACTGTATTTTTAAAATTAAGTCTTCTTTTATATTGTCTAGATCTTGGAAATATTTCACTAGAGCTATAAATGAATGAAAAGTGATGACTCTTCTTGATGATGCTCCTTCCACCCATTCCTTTGTTGGTATTTCCCCTGATTCTGATTCTTTTCGTGCAAGGTCTTAAATTAATTCTATGTACTATTTTCTTTACTTGATTGTTGTTCATCCTTTGGTGGTTGTTTCGATTTCAGACCTTCGATCTCCTTTCCCCACCTTCCATAATTTTTATTTATTTTTCTGGATTTGAAAATTCTCTTTATCAATAGCTTAATTTGCTTCCTCTTTCTTCCCTACTTTTGATTACCTTTGCTGCTCTTTCTTGAATACAATTTCGGATGTAGTGCATAATGTTCTTGTTCATTATGACCATGTAACCTACAATCGACTCCAATATTTTGAAATATAATCATATTTAATTTAAAGTACGCACTAGATATATGACCATTATTGATGATTAGTTAAATAAAAACATGATTAATTGGTAGGCATTATTGGGTTTAATTTACCGGCAACTAGGGTAGTTGAAAGCGTTTTCTTATGTTGTAGGGTTGCCTGATACTAATATTGCCTTGTATTGCTTAACCCATGTTCTATCGCCATCTATCAAGTTTCAAAAAAAATAATTGTGATGACATACGTTATCTTTTTCAGATTCTATGTATCTGGACTACAATTTTTTAGTTAACAACTCAGTAATTAATCATTCTAAGATTATAGTTATAAGATCAAGAGACACAGAAGAACTAAGACTATCTATTTCTCTCTAATCATCGACTGCCATTCAATGTATATATTTGTAGAGTTGCAGTAGGATACAATGCAAGTAATAATAGTTAAAACATATCCGAACACATACTGGAATGGACACACATGCACTAATAATAGTACAAAAATTACTTATACAAGGGTGGATGATGAAAAAGTTATTATATGATGATTCATAATAATAATAATGAAAGGATTGTTATGCGGTGATTAATATGAAGGAATTGTTATAAGTTGATTCGTAATAGTGTTATTAAGCGAGGATTACTTACTTTAACCACACTTTCTTAGAATAAAAATATGCAAGTACGACATTTCTTAGAATAAAATTCAAAAAATGAGAAAAAGCAATAGGATAAGAGAATTATCACACACATTTTAATGGTATATTATACATGTGAGAAATATTTTCAATGTAAGTAACACGATATAATATAATTTATATTTATTTATATAAGAGTAGAGATGAGAAAAAGAATAATAATAAATACCTTGGTGGGTGTAATAAGCTTAGAATTATAAGCAGTTGAATAATCCAATATGGTCCACCTACTGAAGCTGTATAGAGGCTTTGGAGCTACCATACATCCCAATGCCTGCCTAACTTGCTCCCTTGGAGACGCTCCACTTTGATTTTCTTCTTCTTTTCCACCTGTAACCAATTAGGTACTCTATTTAATTTTTTTTAATAAATGAATGTTTTACGCCTAACTATTAGATTGGGCCTAATTTAATTAAATAAGAGGAAATTTCGTAAATATCAAATAAATTTAATTAGGCTTCATAGTAATAATTTGCTAATTATGATTCGTAGCTACATGCTAGAGAGAGGAGAGAGGTAAACGAGATTGGGAGAGGGAGGAGAGAGGCGAGCAAGAGAGGGAAGAGATTGGAGAGAGGCAAATTGAATTTGTATATCTGTTAGATAATTGTATATATGTAACTGGTATACATATGTATCAATGATTGTATTTGTATATCTGCATAGTCATATATATATATATGTATATGTATCAATGTATACAATAGTATTAACAAAATACAATTTGTATCAATGAATAAAATGTATACAATCATATCAATTTGTATTTGTACATGTATAATTTATTTTCATCATTTCTATCAACGAATACATGTGTATCACTAAAGAGATCTATATAGTTGACACTTATAATTTGTATTAGTTTCTCAGCACGTGCGTTGCACGTGTGTATCATATCATATAGTACACGATGTTGTAAAATAGAATTAATATTACTAAATTAAAGCTTTTTTAGTAAATAATTATAATTGAAAGAATATTGGATAAGTGCTTTTAAATGATTAATACAAATTTTCATAGAGTTAATTGTTTTTTGAGACAAAAATGACCAGATATCATTGAAACATTTCAAAACACATTCAAAAAAATTTAATATGGGGAGAAAGTGATATTTCTTAAGTAGTATTGTTCTTTACTTTACTCAATTTGGTAAACAAACTTAACCAACAAAATAGAAAAATAATATCAAGATAAAAAAATGATCAACAATAACTTTTCCTCTTGAGGTTACGACTGTAAATGATGGACACCATTTAAGTACAATTATTCTCTTAGATATTAATACTTGAAATTTAATATGTGCATGACACTAAGAACGATTATCATAAATATTTTAATATTTTATCTTTAAACATGATATATCTTTTATAAAATATTATTATTCAATTAATATTTGAGTAAGTCCATGATATAAATGTAATTTTATAAAAAAAAAAAAAAGTGTACCTATATAGTGAATATCAATACTTTTATAAGTTATTTATATAATCTTTTATTTTATTTAAGATCATTTTATGATCAATGACTACTTTCTTATCATTTTTATATAGCTAGCAAATAGTGTATCTTGTGACATAAAATTTTCTTAGATCAAAATGAATACAAAATAACAGGAAATTCATACTTAAATAAAATCATACTCAACATAAATATAAGAAAGTAAAAATATGTGGATCAATTCATAGACAATGAAGAAGGAAGGCGAAAATATATGCTCATGCTATATTCACCCTAGTGTTTCATTTGATTGAAATTTGTTGCCACCAACACTTTACTTTTTCCGTTCATTTTTACTTACATATCTATTAAAAAATAATTATTATCATGGTTATATTATCATATTATAAGTAGAAGTGAAATCTATTTTTGAAATAGTAGACTTAACATCAAAACTACTAATTCAATGGACTACGTTGATGCCCGATGTATTAGCAAAAGTAGGAAGAAACTCCTTCATTTGAGGTTAAAAGAATAAGAAATGGAATTACAAAGAAGAAATATGTTACCCCAATCATGTGCCTTTTTTGTGTTTGTTTATTATTATTGTCTCTCCCACATCTTTATCTATTTATTTTATTAGAAAAAATAATTCACAATGTGTGTATTTAAATTCTCTCTCAAATGAAAACACAAAAGAAATTATTCAAGAAACAAAATAAGAAAAATAAATGAAAATTCTCGCGCACTATATATAGAAGATTTATGTGTTAAGCAAAGTTCATAGATAATTGCATATTTCTTTGTTCTCTTCTTTTCTTCTTTAATAGAAAGTCAATACCTAAATTTCAATGCTAAGAACTTCGGCAAAACATATAAATGGATTGGGGATGAATCATTTATGAAAATTTTAACTGATCTCAAATTGTCACAGAAAACAGATCCCCTAGAATTTATAAGGAGTGAATGATTGTGATTTATGACCGAAGAAACATAAAGGTAGAAATTGTTGTGACTATTTGTAGGAAATTAGTCTTTTTTTTTCAATAAATAAAGCATGTAGGTTAATTAAAAGAGTATTAATATTCTAGAATGATAGAAATAATATTGATGTATGTATGTGATGACAATTGTCCGAGGAAAATATGAGTGTGAATTGATGAATGATTTGCTACAATTTGTTTGCCAACTCTTTCTTATGTGGTACCTCGAATTTCGTTGGGTTTCGAACTTAATCAACTATTGCAAATAACAGTTGAGATTTTTTAAGAAGAAGAGTAGAAAACCTAAAAAAATTGTAGTTTAAAAGTGAGAGGAAACCCTCTATTTATAGCTAGCAAATAGTAGTATGAATATGTTCTGATTATGCCTTATCAGATAAGTCACAATCCTTCAAAAAAGTCCTTGCTCATCGAAAAAGACATAACCCTTTGAAAAAGTCAAAACTCATCGGATTAGGCACAACCCTTTGGTAAAGTCACAACCCTTTGGAAAAATCACAATCCTTTGGAAAAGTCACAACTCATCGGAAATGTCACAATCCATCAATAAAGTCACAACAATTTGGAAAAGTCACAACCCTTTGGAAAAGTCACAACTCATCGCAAAATTCACGATCCATTAATGTGAAAAGATTTCAACTTTTTAAATAATATAATTAAATAAATAAAATAAACTGATTATTTTAAAACTTAAGTGTTCACCCTGAGATGCAAAGATTAATCTAGAAATGGCCACCTCACTTGTAATAAGTATATATAAAAAGAAAACAAGTAAAGGGAATTAAATAGAAAATTAACCTTCATAATAGTGAAGTGGAACATATAGAGGTGACTCTTGCAACTCAGCAAATGTAACAAGCTGCCAAATGAAACTATTTGTCAGTAATAAAATACACATAACTTGACCATATATAGCTTAATATAATATGAGATAAAATTAATGTACCTTGTGAATTAAGTTATTTCTCTTGAGAAAATAGAGCATAATGGATCCAAAGATGGGCGTTTCCAACAACCATGCAAACACTTTAACAAGAAACCCGGCCATCCTAGGGGCTGCATATAAATATATTAAAATTGTAATATAATCACAAAAATAACATATTCAGTGTAGAAGATTTAAAAACGAACACAAATTTTATTACTATCTCAGAGGTGAGGAAATGAAACTATTTCTAATAGACCTCTGACTCAAAACAAAATTTAACTAATTTTCAAATTGCAAATTAAACGTTGTATTAATTTTATTCATGATAACTTAGATCTTAACTAGCTATTAAATGATGTGTAACTTATAATTTTTTTTTACATAAATAAAAAGGAAAACAAAATTTAATTAAGTTAAACAACCTTCTCCAACAATTATGATCAATCAACCATATTTTATGGCCGTTGCCTTTTCATTAAATGCTGAAACGTATACAGTATACACCTTTCACCTCCAGGTATACCCCATCCTATCTTCACTAGCATCAATCATTTCATTTTATTATTTTTTGAATTTTCGTTAAGGGGATTAAAATATATATATAAAAAAGTAATTAATTATATAAAAATATTTAATATTTCTAATTTTTCAATGAAAGAAATTCATCTAATGATCAACTTTGTAAAATAAAGATGATTTTAAGGTAGGAGAATTAAATCATAAGAAGATGATTCGTCCTATCCGATCTATTTAATAATTCAAGAACTCATCAATCTCCCATAGCCATACTAAAGAATTTATTTTAATTAAGAAATCAAATAAAAAAAAAATTAAAACTTAGTAAAATTTGATAGATTGAGTTTTAACCAATTATTTAGCCTAACTCATCTCAATTGATCAAATAACATTTAGGTAAATTAATAACTCATCCGTTTATCCACTCCATCTAAATCCAACCTAATCTATTCATTAATTTAACACCCCATAATAAGATGAAGCAAAAACCAGGACAATCTTTAAAAAATAAAAGTGTATATTATAGAATCATCGAAAAGTTTTAACAATATTTTCTCCTTTGGTATATATGAGTAAGTTAACATTTTTAATATCAATTGTTGAAGTGATGTGAAAGAGAAAAATGAAAAGAAAGCAATATAATTAGTAAATAAGATGAACCTTTGACGTTGGCTGTGAGATAAAATTGATTACTATTGGGACCAACATCAATATCTTCAACAGCTTTGTAAATCTCTCCTTTAGTCTTCAAAAATCCCATTTTTATTTGAGAGAGAGAGAGAAGAGTTGGTGGAAGTTAGTGGAGAAGAAGAACAAGAAATGGGGTGTTATATATCAAAGTTTTTTATTCATGGGACAAAACAACAATTCAACTTACGTTGCCCATGCAAATTTTCTTTCTTTCTTTCTTTCTATATACTCTCTCCATTCATTTTTACTTGCCACTTTTTGACTTGACAGACGTATTAAAAAAACAATTATTGATATACATATTTTATCATACTATTCCTATTAAATGATGTTTAATATTAAATTTTTGAAAAATGATTTGAAGAATAAGTATTTAATGTTGAGGGTAAAACCTAGAAAAAATAATTATCTTTTTTTTTATATGATAAAAATGACAAATATATTTTAGAAACAAATGACAAACAAAGTGAACGGAAGAGAAACTAACTATTTATAGAGATGTTTTTGTAGTTTTCACTATTAGAGGGGATTCTCTTTGTAAAAGCAAAAGTTAGGGAGGGTCCATTCCAATTGTAGAACAAACAATTATTTGACATTTTCTAAGCATAAGCGTTACAAACACTCACTAATTTGTCATTTTCCATTTCTCTTTGCTTCTCATTCTTACTCTCTCTTTTTTTTTTCTTTTCTTAAAACAACAAAAAATATTACTAGTACATAGCAGGCCAAGTGGCGCACTCATTAACCATCGCTAATTAAGAATTAACAAGAATTATTATCCTTTTTCCTACATTTTTTTCACTTTCGTTAAAAATTTGTATGTAAAAAAACACTTAAAATTTGTCCTTTTTACTTTCATCATATTTTTCTTTTTCAAATTTTACCCAATTTTTTTTTTAATGGAAATGACCCCATTTGTATCTTTTAAAAATAAAAAATAAAAAATAAAATGAAAATAGGGCATAGCCCATTTATTAAATAGCTAAAAACTGTACCAAAAGGAAATGAGCCATTTGAGGAAATGAAATAAGACAACAAACAGAAAATGACCCCATTAGTATCATCCCATTCGACAACCTTATTTATTTATCTTTTCAACAAGCCGTTGCATTCTGACACTCTTTGGGAGCAGAGTCGACTTAATAAGATTGGAGGCCTAAATTGAAACCCTAAAAATGGGCCTTAATATTATTTTTATTTTATATTTTTTAAAAGAACAAGCATCATATATACTTTTATTTAAAATTTGCTTTTTTAACTTTTTTAAATGCGAAGTCATTAATTACTGTTTTATAATCAATTTTTTTTAGTAATTCCTTTTCAATTGATAATATAGCTAATTCATTCATTCTCTCATGAGACATTGTTGATCTTAGATAAGATTTTATCAATTGTAGTTCAAAAAATTTCTTTCAATTGAAGCAATGAGTTATAGAAATTATTAACATTATTCTATAAGCAATATATGCATTAGGAAAAGAATCAAGTCTTTTTATTCGATTTCAAGTATTTCCATTAGATCATTATCTTCCACTTGTATTATTTCTCTTAACACTTTTAATTCAAAGAAAACCATTAATATCAAAATAACTATTATATATTAAAGAAAGTTCAATGTTAAGACAATGTTTTTTAAAATTCTCATCATCTAGAAACCAAAGTATTTTCATATGCTTCAAACTGTTCAAAACAAGATGTATACTTAAGAATTAAGAATATCAACAATAATAAGTTAACAAGAAAAAATTATAAAATTCAACAAATTCATCAAAACTAATTATTCATACGTTGTTCATAATACATACAATTTACAATGAAAACAGATACGATTTACAATTATTTACAAAATTTTATTTCAAAATTATAATCAATTAGAAAAAGATTAAGGATGAAGCAATTAACTAATACCTGGTCCAATTTGTATTCCACCAATTTTATCGAACTCCCAGTAGAAAAATCCTTCTCCAAAGCTGTTTGTCAATGATTTTTTTATCCTGTTTCATTCAAATCTTTCTTACCAAACAGAAAAAAAATAGATTTTGATCAAAATAAATTGATTAGAGATTAAGTATTTTCAATTGAATCTTAAATATCGATAATGAGAAAATTCATCAACTATGGGGTCGCCAATGAAGTATTTAGTTTTGAATTTTTGTAACTGATGAGACTTTTAAGCTATTGTTCCTTTTTTTAAAAAATTCTCCTTTCTGTTATTTAACAATTGTATTCTTTCAATTAAAACAAATAATAAAAACTTAAATAAGATACATAATTAACTAAATTTGACATTTTTACTAAATATTGAAAGTGTTGACAATGGTCCTATTAAATGTTAAAATATTAAAATCTTGAAAAATTTCCCATTTATTTAATACCCTATATCACTTGGCCCAAGTGTAAAATTAAAATACTGGAAATTACTTTATGTTACTTGGCCCAAGTTTTATTTGGGAATATTTGGGGAAAATTTGGCCGTTGGTGTTTGACCACATAACTTGACAATTTTTTTTGCTACGAATCCCATGTTTCCACATACTAGAAAAAACTAGATTTTGAGAACTTAGAAAATATTAGGAAACTTTTAAAAAATCAAAAATTACCTCAACCTTTTATATTTTGTAGAAAATACTCATAATTTATTACTTCCTAGAGGAAAGACATAAAGACACCATCAAAGTTGTCTCGTATTTGCATAAAGACACCTTAACCTTCAAAGTGTCCTATCACCCTACAAACCTATTTAATATCTTTGTAAATGGGCCATTTTGACCCATTCCCTCGTCTAGGTTGTTACCACACATATGAGGCGCGTCATGCAGTGTTTTCACTGCCATGGACCAGTTTAAAAGTGCCACGTGTCATTTCTTTCTTTATTATTAATTATTTAATTAATTTATGTCATCTTCCCCAAATTAAACCCAAAATAGCAATTGATAGCCCTAATTTTTCTATTTCATGGTTTTTTTCATAGCAAGATCAACATTGCTGCTCTCTGTTTGACGACTTCATCATCTTACATCGTCCTTAATCATTAAAATAGAATAGTTGATTGACCATTTGAGTAATGGACTTCGAAAAGGTTTTACCAGAAGAGTCAAAACAATAGACATAAGCATTGTCAAGAAAACAGCCAACACAGAACAAAATAACAGTAGCACAGTATCAACATAAATTTATCCCATTGCTAAAACGTCTAAAATCAGTATACTGGGTGATTTTCTTCTATTTCTATCGCTTCCCTTTTCACTTCTTTTGCGTTCCTGCACAATCCATGCAAAACCATTTCCCCTTGAGCTGTTCTTTGAGGCCAACGCAGTCGTAGTGGAACCACTCTATTTTGCAATTAGAATTTTCACAAGCAACCATTTCACCATAGCTAACTTGATTGCAGAAACAATATGTTGGTTCATTTGGATCAACATGCATAATGATGATAGTCATAGTTGAGGCGCAAGCCAAACACAGAAGAAAAGGAAAGGAGAAGACGACTTTTCTTCAAAGAATAGGGTCGGGTCGGGTTGAATTCTATCACAGGGAGTGAGCAACATGCACGACTACATAGACTAGGGAATGGGTCAAAATGGCCCATTTACAAAGATATTAAATAGTTCTGTGGGATGATAGGACACTTTGAAAGTTAAGGTGTCTTTATGCAAATACGAAACTTTGATGATGTCTTTATGTCTTTTCTCCTACTTCCTACTAATATATATCTAAAAGAATAGTTTGTTACTGCTTCCTCTGAAACAGTTCGAGTTCTAATTTGAATGATAAAATTGAGAAAAAAGAACAATTTTTCAATAGATTGTAATTATAACCGAATCAAAATAATATTTATCTATCATATCTATTCATTATTTTATTTAATGGCATGCCACCAGCCACTCTATCTATTAACATGTCACCAATCGAGTATTAAAATCTACATCAACCATATTTATCTGTTAAACATCTACTGAAAATACCACTCATATCTATCTATTAACTCAACACCAACCATATTAAAATAAATCTTTCATTTATATAAGGAACATATTACAAAACCTTCATCCAAAATAGTTGAAAAAATATCCTATAAAAATTCTGTGAAATTCTCTATGTGAAGACACGATCGAAGGTAATTTGTAAAAACATATATATATTTTCATATTGATCTTACTCGATTTGATATGTATGAATCTTTTCTTTTGTCCAAACTTTATAATTATGAATGATTAAAAAAAATATCCTTGATCATAATAACTATTAGAGAAAAAATGAGTAATTATTAGTTATTGATATTTTATTGGTGCAACTAATGTTTTGGGCTTTTTTTTAAAAAAAAAAGTTTTGTAATGTCCATAATACCTGAAGATGATGTTGAGATATCTGACAATAACTCTGTGACTTCGCCTTTTTCGATTATAAGGTATACTATACTTCATTTTGTGCTTGTACCCGTTTTATTTTTGCATGTGATATGTTGTTCTATTGATATTGTATTGTAGAAACGTAAAAGAATGAATAAAACACGTGGTTCAACTGCTGATAAATGGACGTATTAAGAAACATCGATCCTCATACATGTCCTACATGATGATGCAATAAAATCCAAATTTAAAGGTTACGCAGTTATATAACATCTTGTGGTCTTCTCAGGTTGAAGTGGTGATATAGTGAACCGGCCTTTAAAGAATTCAAACTGAGTATAAGTTTTAGTGAACTAGTCTTCAAGTGTCAAAGTGAGTTGAAAAATTATAAGCATATCCAATAGTGATATCAGTGACTCAGACAACGACAATGATGATTACATTATGTTTTGTGCTATAACTGATCATGTTGAACAGATCACACGAGAAAATAAGTTATTAACTCGCCAACCACAACACACATCTAGGCTTGGTATGACATGGATTTTTGAGCTTCTTCATGGACAACACATGCATATGTATAAATCTATGTGTTTTTATCCTGAAATATTTTATCAACTTATTGAAGTGGTAAAAGAAAATAATTTGTTCTCATTCGAGGGTAGTATGACACATGTTCCATTAATAGAGTTTGTAGCTATTTTTCTAACTGTCGTTGCACGTAATGATAGTCAATGATCAGCAAGTGAATGTTTTCAACATTTACTCGAGAAAATAAATCGCACATTAGAAGAGTCGTTGTGGCATTTTGTCAGTTGGCCAACATATGTTTATTCAAGAAATATGACTGGTGTACATCCAAAAATTCGACACAACAATCGTTTTTGTCTTTGGTTTAAGGTAAATAAATTTTCAAATATTTCTAGTAACTAACTTTTGAAAATCATTATTCCATAAGTTATATTGTTTAACGTGGCTTCCTTATAGTTGATGATATTTGTATTTGTCTTTTTATAGGGTTGTATTTGTGCAATTGATGGAACATATATTCAAGGGGAGGTCCCAACATGCATATCGTAATTGTAAAGGAAATACTTCACAAAATATTTTATGTGCATTTGATTTTGACATGAGATTCACCCTTGTCGCAGTAGGCTGGGAGGGTAATGCCCATGATAGTAAAGTGCTAGATAATGCAACTCTTGACTCATCGACTAACTTTTCTTTTCCACCACATGGTATGTAAATTATGAATTTCATTTTTGAAAGTCATTTAGAATGAAGGAAAATAAAAAAAAATAGAAGTACAATTTGAATTGCATTTTTAAATTTTTTTGTAGAAAATATTATGTTGTTGATGCTGGTCTTCAGAATACAAAAGGATTTCTAGCTCCATACAAAGGAATGCGATATCATTTGCAGGACTACAGGGGAAGTGAAAGAGAGCCTAAGAATGACAACGAGTTATTTAACTATAGACATGCCTCTTTGCGTAATGTAATTGAAAGACTATTTGGTGAGTGAAAAAGTAGATTAAAAATACTATGACAAGACATGAACAACTATGAATTAGACATGCAAGTGAAAATAGTAGTTGCTTGTGCTGTATTACATAATTTTTTGCGTGAAAATTAAAGTAGTGATGAAATATTCAATGAACATGAACGTGATGACATGGTTGCTAATGAAGATGACGAACAATCAACTCAGAGTAACAATATTATTTCGTCTTCTCAGTCATCTGATCTAGAAATGAAAGCTTGTCCGGAAAAGATTGTTCGTAGAATGTGGGAAGATTATATAAATGAATAGTTTGTTACTATCTCCTCCGGAGATTGTTATAATTATAACCGAATCAATGACACGTTTGAATATGCATTAATGTATTGCTCTTGCCTATATTGTTATTTTGTTGTTGTTGATTGCTATCAATTATGTTATAAGATTATTTTTAACGGAACATATTCATTATAAATAAATAATACAAACTTATGGGTATTTTTAATAGTTTTTAGAACTTATGAGTATAAATCATATTTTTTGAGAAACTTGGGGACAAACACAGGGTGTTAACTTGGGAGAAACTTGGCCCAAGTATTATTTGGCAAAAGTACATGAAAACTTGGGGCCAAACGCTAGTTTCAATGTGTCTATCATTAATAGTTACTATCTTTGGCTATATCAATAGCACTAACAATACATTTTAATTGTTGACTTGATGCTCCATGGTATAAGAACAAATAATAAATCTTTGGGTAATCCAAAAATGTTTATAATCTCGAGCTTCAATTTATCAATAAGTTCATTAATACGCATTAGACTTATGAGTATTAAAAACATGTTTATTCATTATCTTAGAATGAATTATTTAGGGCCCGTTTGACCATGCGATATAGAATCATGATATGAAATCATGATATGATATCATAATATGAAATCATGAGATGAAATTGAAATTTTGTTTGGACATGCGATATGAAATTTTTGTGTTGTATATTTTCTCATAAACATAAGAATTTCATAAGTTGTAAAACTATTAAAATAGCCCCAATTGTTTATTCAATCTTATCAAATAAACAAAATTTTATAAAATCGCATAATAAAGTATTACAAAGCTATCTATTATCCACTTAATTGATTGTTTTATCTAACTTTAATTGATCAAACTTTAATTCAATAAAAAAAATTGAACATAAATTGTAGTGTGAACAATCTTCTAATGTTGAACTTGCATTTCTCTATCATGACCGGAAAAAAAACCAACATTGTTACTTTAAACCATTTGTTGGTCAATATCATTTGCAACTATATTTTCATGCTCATAAACCATAAATATTTCATCACCCCTTTGGTATTATCGCAAATAATTATGGAACATTGTACAAGTTATGACAATTTTCACTTGTGTGTCAATGTCATATGGTTCATGCCTTGTTTAATTTGTGTGCAATTACACATTTTCAGTGCATTAATTTCGTGATACAATCAAACATATTGGAAGTAGTGATTATCAAACATACATCACCAATTTTGTCCTTTTTCATGCTCCCTCCATTTCAAATTAATTGAATTGTTGAAACATTTTTTATTTTTCAAATTAACTTAATTGTTCAATTTTCAAGACTACTTTTAGAATGTTCTTCCAATTTTACCCTTTATTTGTTATTATTGGAATTAGTTATTAATTAATGTTTAGTTATTTTAATCGTAAATTTGACAATAATTAATAAGGATAAAAATGAAAAATTATATCTAATTTATGTTTTAATCTTCTTTTCTTAAAGGGTGTGAAACACCTCAACAATTCAATTAATTTGAAATTGAGGGAATATTAAATTGCTTTAAACATTTTCATATGTAGACGAAAGAGAATTTTTTTTTATTATGTAAACCCAAAAAAGTATTACTCCCTCCGTTCGTATTTATATTCACCAAAACAATTCTTGCTTTATCATTTATATTCACCAAATTGAAAGCAATAATAAATTTTATGTTGGTGAGAATAATAAATTTTAAAAAGTAATGATGTGATTATTAATTTTATTTATATATGAAATAAATGTTTAGTAAATATATTGTGAGCTTTTTTTAAATAAAATATACACTTGTGGGTCAACTTTTGTATTTAAAAAATTTCAAATCATGATATGGAATTCCCATAGCATAATTTTTGGAGAATATGGTATTCCATCTCATGATATGAAATCAGCGTAATATCGTGTGTTCAAACGCTGATTTCATCTCACGATTTCATACCGTGATATGATATCGCATGGCCAAACACCTACTTTTAATAATTCAACAACTTTAATCCTATATAATAGTGTTAGGGGTAGAATTGGTAGTGTTTGAATTTAACGAATCAAAAACGCTCCGTAGCGCCCGATCCCTATTTCAAAAATTTCAAACTCTTCAGCATCCCCTTCCCCTTCCCCTTCTTCCTCCTCCAACTACGCCGTCGTTTCATCCTAAATCCACCGCCGATTACGGCGGAGAAACAATCACACTCAGAAATTGAACCATTTTCGCCCTTGTTTGCTGTCAAACATAGCTTTTGTTTATTGCCTTGTTCAATCTCAGCACCAATTTTGCAGTTTACTGCAAAATTCAAAGCAAACGGTAGTAGATGTAGAAGAATGTTGTTGTTTTGAGTTTCAATTCACGGTCCCACATCCATAAATTTCACCGAAATCCCATCCCCCTCCCTCTCTCTGTTACCATAATTTCAAATGGCTCCCAAGAACCAGAACAAGCCGCCACTTCGTACTCTTTCAGCCCCTTCTGATGTAATTTTTCTCCAGAACCCATTTTCACTCTATATATCCTCATCGGTTTGTACTTGGGTTATGCTTATTTCCTCTGATTGTGTGTAGTAGAAATTGACGAATTTCACATTTCGGTGGATTTTAGGACAAATTTTTGATCGTACCTTTCCATGTTTTTGCTTTTTGCTGTGAAGTTTCATTTCCTCTACTGGGTATTTATTGTTTTGATGTTCAAGGGCAGAAGTTCCTAATTTGTTTGTGTGGGTTCGGTTATTTTGATGTTTAAGTGAAGAAGTTCCTAATTTTGGATAGTTTACTGTTTTTGGTTTGCAGAGTAACTACACAGCAGGTGAGGTTTCATTAGAGAAGAGAAGGAGAATAGGGAATCCAAAAATGCCGTCCACAGCTACTGGTGCAAGAACGCGGCAGGCATTAGCAGTGGTGAATGGGGTTGCAGATATGCCTCCAACTAGTGGTCCGCCAAGTAGTGCAGGTTCAGACAGCGGGATAGTTGAGTTTAGCAAAGAAGAAGTTGAAGCTTTACTCACCGAGAAACTGAAAACCAAGAACAAGTATAATACAAAGGTAAGTGGATGACCTATTTTTCAGATTAATGGTAATACTGGTATGAATGTGGTTGTAGTTTTGGTTATTTTGTTAATTAATTAAGGTGCTAACAGTAAAGTTAATAGAAGTAGCCAATGCTGTGCGTGGAAAGTTAACTGTTTTCATATTAACTCAATATGTATCTGCTTCATGTATATTGATGCAAAGATTTCTACTGCTTCTACTAGGAGAAATGTGATCTTATGTCAGATTATATTAGAAGGCTCAAGTTATGTATTAAGTGGTTCCAACAGCTTGAAGGAAACTATGTTACAGAACAGGCATCACTCAGCGGCTTGTTAGAGTTGGCCGAGAAAAAATGCAATGAGATGGGTATGGTTGTGTAGCAATAGTATGAGTTTGTGCCCTGGGATGAATTTTAGACTTATATTAGCTTTTTCGTTTTGTTTAGAGATGCTAATGAATGTCAAAGAGGAAGAGTTGAGTTCAATCATCAAGGAGTTGAGAAAAGATATTGAGGCACTCCAGGAAACGTTTGCCAAGGAGGACGCAGCCAAGTTGGTAGGCTTTGCAGGGCAATGATCATTAAGATTGTATATTTCTTACTTCATAGATTTAATTTTCTCTAATTGCTAATTTGTTCATCAGGAAGCAGTGGATTCTTATAATAGAGAGAAACATGCTAGAGATACAGCAGAGAAACTGCAAGCTTCCCTTTCAGAAGAGCTCAAAAGAGCTCAACAAGACACTGCAAGTGCAAATCAGAAGGTAAGAAAGAATCTCAGGCATATTGGTTTGGCTTCATTACAGTGGTGAATCCATTGGTAAGAACATAGCTTAAAAATCCTAATATGTGCAGATCCAGTCTCTAAGTAATACATACAAGGGGTTACAAGAGTACAACAAAAATTTACAGGATTATAACAGTAGGCTCCAGAAAGACCTTGGTACAGTCAATGAAACACTGAAGCGCGTGGAGACAGAGAAAGCTGCAGTGGTTGAAAATCTCAGTGGACTTAGGGGTCATTATACTTCTTTGCAGGAACAGCTCACTTCTTCTAGAGTAAGTCTTTGATTAGTTGTTTCTTCTGCTTTTGTTATTCAAGTTGCTATCATCACCAGTGATACTTTCATGAACTATTGTTTCATTCAGGAACATTTAACACCTTTCAATGTTTCTTTTGTTCATTTCTGCAAACTGTCCAGAATTTTATTGTTTTACAACTCTTTTCAGATTTTTACATGATGGTTTATGAATATTATAGATGTTCCTTCTCTCATTTTCTGCTCGATGATGGTGTTGCATGCATTGTAATCGGGTGATTAATTTAATGATTTTATTTGGAGTTTTCATGATATGTAACTCCAAATGGTTTGTTCATCTTGATTATCTGGACTACTCAGCTTTGTAATCTGAAGATTAGGTGTGCCATCAACTGATTCATGTTCTTATTTTACCTTTCGATTTCACAAGGCTGTTCAGGATGAGTCTGTCAAACAAAAAGAGGCTTTAGCTAGTGAAGTAGGATTCTTGCGAGGAGATCTGCAAAAAATGAGGGATGATCGTGATCAGCAATCGTTACAAGTTCAGGTTCTAACAGCTGAAGTGATAAAATATAAGGAATGCACTGGAAAATCTATTGCCGAGTTAGAAGGCATGGCGATAAAGACCAATCAGCTGGAGGTTTGTCTGTTTTGATTTATCTCAACTAGGCAAATCCAAATATATATGTGCATCAGATAATAATCTCTTCCTGAATTATTTCGCAGGAGACATGTTTGTCTCAGTGTGAACAAATAAAAAGATTGCAGCAACAACTTGCCTTTGCAGAGAAAAAACTCGAGGTGACACAGCATTTCTATGACCTTTCTTTGTTTGAATTTACAGTGTTATATCTAACCTCATGAACTTTTAGAAGATAATCCTCTCAAATATTTCAAATGTTTAATCACTTTGTTAGATGTCCGACATGTCAGCTGTGAGGACAAAAGAAGAATATGAAGAGCAGAAGAATGTTATTTTTGACTTGCAGAACCGTCTTGCTGATGCCGAAACTAAAATTGTTGAAGGAGAGAAACTGCGTAAAAAATTGCACAATACTATTCTGGTACTTTATGATCACTAATGTGAAGCTACCTTAAATTGACTTTTGGATTCAAATTAGATGTTCACTCTGAATCTTCTGCCAATGCAGGAATTGAAAGGCAACATTAGAGTTTTCTGCAGGGTGAGGCCATTTTTGTCTGATGATGCTGTCAGTGCAGAAACAAAGGTTATCTCTTTTCCAACTTCAACAGAAGCACAAGGAAGAGGCATCGATTTGATCCAAAATGGTGTGCACTTGTTTCTAATGCATTCAACCAGCAAGAATTTGTGTTTTCCTTTTCTATTTTTGTTTTTATTTTGACATTGAACTTCGAACTTTGTGTTATTTTAAGGACAAAAACAATCATTCACATTTGACAAAGTATTCATGCCTGAGGCTTCACAAGAAGATGTTTTTGTTGAGATATCCCACCTTGTACAGAGTGCTCTTGATGGTTATAAGGTGAGATACCTTTAAATTTTGTGCCCTACCGCAAATGATCTCTTTAAGTCTTGCAAAAGAATTAATACTCTGAATCATCCTTAGTTACGTGCTCCTTGTTTCTGGCTAACTGGTGTTACATGTAAAAAATAAACATTGATTATATCTTTAAAGTTCCAAATCGTTGCTGAATGAGGAAGAAAATGTTTATCTGCAGCCTCACAAAAATTGTTAGCTTATTACCCTCCTTTTCCTTTTCAGGTTTGCATATTTGCTTACGGTCAGACTGGTTCCGGTAAAACTCACACAATGGTGGGCAAGCCAGACTCTGATAATCAGAAAGGGCTTATTCCACGCTCTTTAGAGCAGGTATTTGAGACCAGGCAGTCTCTTCAAAACCAAGGGTGGAACTATAAAATGCAGGTTAGTAATGGAGGTTTGTAATGATCATTTCTCAAATTGATTTGTTTCTTTTTTCTGAAAGTGTTTTCACCATATTTCAGGTCTCAATGCTTGAAATTTACAATGAAACTATTCGGGATCTTTTATCAACATCAAATTCGTCTAGTTTTGATGCATCCCGACCAGAACATGTAGGAAAGCAATATGCCATCAAACATGATGTGAATGGCAATACCCATGTATCCGATCTGACAATTGTGGATGTTCATTGCTATAGTCAGGTTTCTAAACTTTTTGGGCTGGCAGCAGAAAGCAGGTAAAACCACCTTATATTTTCTTCAATCTGTCTAGCAATTTATTATGTCATCTGTCACGACCCAAACTAGGGGGTCAAGACTGGCATCCAACAAAGTTTCTCCTGCTGAACGAATCCTTAACCTCTACATCTATCATTGACAATGTGCCCATAATGACACCATCATATTGCTGTCACTGAGAGCCTAAATCATTTCATAATGAAGGCAACTTTAATATTACAGTCCTAATCAACATGTAGACCACAACAAGAGTAGCATATAAGCCAAGGGCCCAAAACAAGCCTTCTAGACAAGTTTGGAGCTTTTAAGATTATCAAAGTACATCATAAGGTCTTTGTGACGCTGCTCAAATATAAAAAGAGTAAGGAAGGAAACAATACATCCCAAGATATGTTTTTTGTCATTCATATCACCAATACAATCCTCAGGCTTAAACATGAGCATGATAGTCATAAGTGAACATCATATCATTCCTATATCACTTTTCTTTCAGGTAATTATCACGAGTCGTAATTATAAAACCTTTAAAATTATCATAAGTATCACTTGAATCAAATTGTAGTGATAAAATTTATAGCATGGTAACACTCGTACCTGCTCGTCCCCATAAGAGAATTCACAGAACAACCTTTAAGATATTTAAAACACGTGAAACAAGCATTAATTGAGGGAAATCACTTCTTAAAGTTAGGTCTCCACTCACCTTGATCCTGAAATCACTTCTTAACAGTCGTACATCATATCATTCTTGATGTACCCGCTTGTCAATTCACATTTTCACAATGCCCCAAATAACATTTGATCTAGATACTAAATTGGTGAAGCTTCAGTGCTGTGCATCACACTTAAATGGTAAAACCTCTCATTCATCCACTTTGAGTTTGGGTCTGATTTGTTGGGGGGGGGGGGGGGTATTGTCAAACATAAAATTGGTGAAGCCTTTATCTTGAGCATCAAATTTTAATGCCTAACAGAAACCCTTCCAGTGAGTTTTGAGGCTGCTAGTGTTGAGTAATCGTCCTGCTGCGGAATAGAAAAGAGTTGAAAGGCCTTTTTAGAACTTCATGTGATGAGATAAGTGAGGACCTTAGCCAACAGAGTCCGAGTTCGTGGACTGCCCCAGGACATAAAAGATGAATAATGAAAGATGAGGAAGAGTATACTCTATAGCAATATAGTAGTTCTCCTAGTCGTCCTAGCATTAAATTCTTAATGCCTAGCTTGCAGTCTGGAGGGTTCTAAACTTCTAATGGTGGCCATTGATTTTCAATGGCTAGCATCAACCCAGTGGCGTAAACCTTCTTCAATTGTACACACACGGGTAAAATTGACATAAATTTGCGCCGGACGTCTCATTGAAGAAACTTTTAAGCATTATAAACTATATCCCAAGAGCTACAAGTTTCCTTCTGAAACCATAGGTGATCTTAATTTCTAAGGGTTGTGCACATTTGAAGTTAGGCTATGCTCACTTTGGACATCTTTCCATTAACATTAAAATCAAACTCCACTTAGTCCTTTACATCCCTACCCCCGGGATAAATTTTAAGCATTGAACACCTTCCCAACATATAAAACACATTATTTTTTTTTAACTTATAGCAATGCATGTGAACTTAAAATTTAACAAAAATGTAGGGTGTGTAACATCAGCCTTTGCATAAAATAGTCTTTTGTTTCCTGTTTGATTTACTGCTGAAACAATTCTTTTTGTCATTTGTACCTTTAATATGTTTGATATGCGATCACTTGTCATTATATATATATATTAGGGGGTCCAAGTATTCTTATATTTGGACTGAAATGGAGTTAAAATTTGTGAGACCTGTGCTCTATTGAGTTATCGTTCTATTTCTTCTTTGTGTAGATCTGTTGGGAAGACTCAGATGAACCAACAGTCTTCAAGGAGCCATTTTGTCTTCACTCTGAGAATTTCTGGTGTGAATGAGGTTCGGGGACATTCACCTAACATTTAGCATGCCATTTTGATTGCCTCTTCTATAAGTATTTTCAGTTGACTAATAGTATCCTATCTTAGAGTACCGAGCAACAAGTACAAGGTGTACTCAATTTGATTGATCTCGCTGGAAGTGAACGTCTATCCAAGAGTGGGTGTACTGGAGATCGGCTAAAAGAAACTCAAGTATTTGCTTGAAACTTTCAATCTCTTTTCAAGAACTTCCTACTTCCCAAGATGTTCTTTTAACTTATTTCCATGTTATCCACGAGTTTCATTCAGGCCATCAACAAGAGTCTATCGTCTCTAAGTGATGTCATATTTGCTCTAGCAAAGAAAGAGGAGCATGTGCCTTTTAGGAACTCAAAGCTCACATACCTTCTCCAGGTAAAAATGATTATTCAGCTCCTAGTTAAAATACATGGTTCTGGTTAATTTCCTAGGATGGTAAAGGTATACTTTTAGGATTGATCTGTATGTTTCCAATGTCATTTTAACAGTTGTGTATATTCACACCTTTTGTTTCACACACCTGCTGATCATTGCATGTTTTACTCAGCCCTGTCTAGGTGGTAACTCGAAGACATTAATGTTTGTTAATGTTTCACCGGATCCTCCATCTGTGGGTGAATCCCTGTGTTCACTCCGATTTGCAGCACGGGTTAATGCATGTGAGATTGGGATCCCAAGGCGTCAAACTAGCTTGCGTCCCATAGATTCTCGCCTAAGCATTGGTTAACTTTTTAGCAGAACTCTCGTTCTAGCTTTTAGAATTGGTTTGTCTGTAATTCTGTATGGCAGTTTGATATTTAACTGAGAAACTATATTACCTCTAACAACATCCACCTCCAATTTGTATAGTGGATAAAGTATTGTCTTTGTATCAGTAATAGCATATGGGGCTTTGTATTACTATACTTGTCATTTTTTTATGGGGAGTTACTTGTGTGATAATTTACCTCTTCTTTTTTTGTACCTTTCTCTTGAGAAAGGATTATTTTGTTGGAAATCTTTGAAGTGTGAAAAACAAAAACAAATTAATTCAAGTATAAACAGTTGATCTCCAGGTTGCAAGTTAGTGTATTTTATGTTGCAGTTTTATTTTCTTGGAAGTACGCACTACAAGTAAACAATTGAAATTTTGTTTACGTGGGGGTTAAACATTATGTTGTTCACATACTTCTATCCTACTAGGTTTAGAGTACGTACCTTATTTAGATGGTTGTTATTGTATTGTATTGTTAGTTTAAATAGAATGTTTATTTTTATTGGTATTTAAGTTATATTGTTTTGTATTGTTTGAATTCGTTAAGTAATAACGGAAAAACCCACTATATGTAACGACTGATTTGGTGTGATCACGTCGTTACTTTAATATTTTCTTCTCATTTTGTCTTCACTTATTATTTAATAATTCTATTTTATCCTTTACCCTATCTTTTCGTAGTAACTTCACCTTGTACCTTACTTTTTTTGATAGATTTATCATTTAATTTATGAATACGTGACATTATGTAATGATTGAGAACGATATAATATATCCATAGTATTCATTAAAGCAATATGATATATTATGAAACAATACGTAACTACCATCCAAATAGAGTTATAAAGTCCTCAAATTCAAATGTAAAAGTGGACAGGCCAATAATTAGTCCAAACTTGAATAAGTTGTCGAGTTATGATTTCATGCGTTAATTTTGACACCTGTAATGACTAACCAAGAATTTTACAATATCAAGTTGTGTGAGGCTACTGAAACTTCTCTACAGCCTTATCCAGATGAACACATATTTCCATAATTGTACCTATTTTCTTAGCAAAAACTCTGTTCCTTTTGACAAGAATGGAACTTCAAATGGCTTCCAATCTTGTAAAATTTCATCCTTCATTCCAGTTCAAGCTGAACAAACTTCATAACACAACAAGTTCCTTAAGCTTTTTAGGATCAAAACAACTTAACAATCTTTATCACTCTGTTTTCTTCACAAAACCCAAGTCAGATTTTTCACCTCTTCAATGTTCACTATCTTCTCCTACTCCACCTACAACCAAAGAAGATGCCATTTCTCAAGCAAAATTCTCTCTTTCAACTACTTTAGAGAAACCCCTTAACAATCCCAAACTCATTGGGAAAATCAAGAAACTCAAACAACCAAGATTTCGTGTCGAAATTCCAGTTGTTGATGACTCCCCATCTGCATTAGCCCAACTTGCTTTTGACATTTTTGGAGAAATGCCCATCAAAAGAAAATCCCCAAAAATCAAGATTCTACTTTTATGGCCTAACCAAACCTTAACCCAAGCTGCACAAACAGAATTTGAGAAGAAGAAATCTTCCAACCCCATTATTGAAAATTTAGATATTTCATCAAGAATTGAAATTTCTGCTGATGTGGTAGTGTTTATGGCTCCAGAGGCTTCAAGATTGACTGTAATGAAGGAGATTTCTGATACATTGTACCCAAAGCCTGTGGTGATTTTTAATCCTAAATGGGGTTTTGATGAAGAGAGTAGTTTTGGTGAGATGAGTGGATTTGTTGGTTCATTTGAGGTTGTGTTTTCGTTTATGGGATTGGAGGTTAGAGGGATATTGAGTAATAGAAAAGGGGTGATGTTTAAATGTGTTAAAGATGGTGTTTTGAGTGGTGAGAAATGGTATGTGTTCGTCGAAGAAGATGGAGAGTTGAAAGTGGTTTCAAGGTTTAAAATAAGGCCATCAATTGTTGAAGTTGAGAATGTTTTGTATAACTTGATGGCCGTGAATTCGCCAATCACGAAATCAGCTAAGTTCTTGAAGGATTTGGTGTCAAATGTTAGGGGAAAAAAGTAAAGCACAAGCAATTCAAGGTATTACAACTCACATCATTTCAACTTTAGGATAGCTATCCTTAGCAATGATATTATTGTTTTTTCGAGATTTTGTTCTTCCTAGAACCGTTACAGTATCTTCCTGTATGACGTCCATGTACTAGATTTGCCAGGTTTTGGAACGAACAAGAAACTATTGGCTTCATGAACTAATTAAGCATCAACATATGTACTGTTATTGCTAGGAGGTGAAAGATGTGTATGTGCTCTCTCTCATTTAGCCAAAATATGGTGATTTCATTCCCTTTTTTGAATCCTTATGAATAATTCTGCATGATATATCTGTAAACATACTTAACAGCATATTGAAGACAATACCAACCTTGCGATTATCTGTGTAAGCATTAGTGAAAAACATCCATTATCATTTGATGTATAAGATGTAAAAATACTGAATGAAATGACATTAGAGAGCCAGAAATCCATAACTCTCCCTAGACTTATGTTCTCATTTACAAGCATCTTCCTGAGGTAATTTCAAGATGCTAAAATTTCAGAGAAATAAATGGATTTGCTCCAGAATGGTCCAAGTTGTGGTAATGTTGAGCATCTGCAATGCTTGTATAGTCTAGCCAGTCAGCTTGCTGTAGTTGCCACGGTAAACTGGAGTGAAGCGAGTTGGCAGTAGAGACTATAGGAAGGAGCCACACCTGCGATCTTTCATCAAAGGAGCATGCGTAGTACCCGAGTCCTAGCATATGTTGATAGGGATCAATAGCATGGACAAAAGATTTACTCACACCTTTGTTGAAATTGACAACCGGCCAAAAGATCTCTTCACATTTTGAAATTGCTACATTTGCCTATGTCATCAAAGACACATGCATGCTTTTCTTTTCGTATAAATTGAGAATTTTTGCTTATTTGTGAACTCACCTAAAATAGAGAGAAAACTATTAGAGAGCAAAGTGAAGTATACCATAGACTATACAAGAAAATTATCTTTGAAGGAAAAATAGTGTGAGTGATATTTTAGTAAGGTGAGAAATCAAAAGAGGGTTATATCTTTTTAGCGTATTGTAGTCACTTTGAGTACTGTACTCTTGACTATCGTGTAAAATTTCTTGCTATAGTGATATTAGTTGCTCTTCTTGACCCGTGGTTTTTCCCATATTTAAAAGGATTTTCACGTAAAGTTTTTGGTGTCATTATTTTTTCATTTTATTCCCATTATTTTGACTGTGAATATTTTTGTGTTATTCCGCGTGTTTTCAACAAATTGGTATTAAAGCTTTGATTTGCAATATCTCTATTTTTTGGGGAACGATGGAAGCCAACACAAGTATAATGATTACTTTGAATGACGTTAATTATGCCATTTGAAAGGGGAAAATGGAAGATCTGCTCTATGTTAAGATTTTTAATCAGTCAGTGTGTACCACTAAAATCCTGATAATAAAATAGATGAAGAGTGAAATCTGTTGCACATAAAGGTTTGTAAATTTATTAGGTAGTGGATTGATGATAATGTGGTGAATCATGTTTCTGGAGAGACACATGCTCTGACTCTTTATGTGCATCTTGAAAGTTTGTATGCTCGGAAGTCTGGAAACAATAAACTGTTCTTGATAAAGCAAATGTTAAGCTTAAAATACCATGATAATTCTCTAATGATAGATCATCTGAATAACTTTCAGGGAATCATGAACCAGTTATTTACTATGGGCATTAAATTTGATGAATAAATTCAAGGTTTGGTTCTACTTGGTTCTCTATCGGACTCAGAGGAAACATTTAGAACTTCATTGTCAAATTCTACTTTGGATGGTGTGATCTCTATATATTTCGTGAAGAGCAACGTTCTGAACGATGAGATGGGAAGAAAATCTCAAGGTTCCTCTTTGTCGGATGCCCTGATGACTGTCCTGAGGGGGAGAAGCAAGAAGCGTGATTTTCATAATAGTGAACATAATAGAAACAAATCTAAAGGCAGACTTAATGATATTGAGTGCTATCATTATGACATGAAAGGATGCACAAAGAAGTTTTGTCGGAAGTTGAAGAAGGAGAATAAAGACAAAAAGGAAAAAAGAAGATGAAAATGAAAATTGCCTAGCCACTGTCACCATCGAAGATCTTGTACCATTTTTGATGCAAATCTGGTAATGAATTTGATAATAAAGTTCTAAATGTTTCTCTAAGAGGCCGGTAGGCGGTAGGGAACCAAGTAGAAGCAAGCCTTGAATTTTTTTCATCAAATTTAATGCCCATAGCAAATAACTAGTTCATGATCACCCGAAAAATTATTCAAATGATCTGTTAGACCCATCATGATATTTTAAGTTGAACATCTGCTTTATCAAGAACATTTTGTTGTTTCCACTATTCCGAGCATACAAACTTTTAATATGCTCCCATAGGGTCCGAGCATGTGTTTCTCTAGAAATATAGTTCACCACATTATCGTCAATCCATTACCTAATAAATTCATAAATTTGTCTGTGCAACAGACCTCTATTCATCTGTTTTATTATTAGGTTTTATAGTGATAACGAGTGATTGATAAAAATTCTTGACATAGAACATATCTTTCGTCCCCCCCTTTCAAATGACATAATTAACGTCGTCAAAGTAACCATTCTACTTGTGTTGACTTTCGTCATTTTCAAAAAATATAGATATTGCAATTGAAACTCTAATACCAATTTGTTGGAAAAATACAATTAAAATAATAAGAAAATAATGACACCAAGAATTTTACACGCAAATCTTTTTAAATAAGGAAAAAGGATAGAAATATAATTTTTGAAAAAAATATGTGTTGATCATAGGTAAAACGAAAATACTAGATTAATAACTTTGGATAGATCTAACTTCATGTTAAAACGAATTCGTCCCAAATGATATCAAACAGAAGCCATAATATAAATGATCCTTTCGATGAAAGTTTCAACATTTAAGCAATAGAGTAAACACTTCATAATTAGAAAACCTGTATATAGGTTTGGCTTAATAAATTCTTGTATTTTATATTGTAAATACTTTTCCTAATAATGAAGCATGAAACTTATTACATATTGATGCCATTTGCTGCGGCAATGGTATCTTTCTATAAACACCTCATTTGAAATACTAAATAAAATCATCAATTAGCTTCGTGATAAGCCAAGCCAATGAAATGCTCCATGCACAAATGTCAAAGAGCTCCTTATTATGATATATACTATTAGCGATGTGCTTAGATACAATATTAAATATATAATTATTATTATATATATTTAAATCGATAATAATTTTTTTTTTATGTATCCTTCATGTTTATAATTAATGATTTAGTATATAGAGTTTGATTTATACACGAAAAATTACACCTGTTCATATAAATAATAAAGAGTATGTTCACAATCTAAGATGATTTTGGACAAGTCATTGGAATGATCGCAACAGAAAGCTAAATATATATCTTGATTATGGGATGATAAAATTTTGACTTCTTATGCTAGTACATTTTGTTTGTGTTGAACGAATGCAAGTAAAGACAAGTATTTAACTGACTTAATAAAATAAATTTTCTAGTCCATTAAATATCCATACTCTTAATTTGGTATAATTATTATTAGTTTTATGTATTGTTTATATGTTTTAATTTACTAAACATTACTAATATTCTTTTGTGGGTCAATATGCGTAATAAATTGGATGATGACAGCATATATTGACGAAATAATAGTTAGTTGACGAAATTCATATCTTGGTCTAGAGAATGATGATACACCTTTTCAATAGCTTATGAGTTTTTATGTTTAAATTCTAAAGGTGTACTTTATATCCGTCACATGAAATAAGTTAAACGGAAGTCTAAATGATATAATCAATAAGATAAATTGTTAGTAATTAAATTTAATTAATTAGTATCTAAATTAGACTGTCTCTTTGCTTTCACAAAGTATGACTTATATACCACCCTCTCTAGATCCCACTTGTGGAATTATGTTGTTATCTAAATTTAAACATGTGGAGTAAAATAAGGTTTAATGGAAGAAGTTCAAAATGAAACTTAGGAGTGCAATACAATTTTTAGTGGAATAATTCCTGATTTTTCTGCTAGAATTAATTAATATATTTCGAATTACTTCCATATATAGGAAGCTTCGTTAATTAAATTATATAGTCTCTATTGTCTCTAAATAGTAGAAATTAAATGAAATATTCATTTTTTTTGTTGGAAAAAGGTTTTAAAACCTCACAACCTGTGGCTAGGGGTGTTCACGGGTTGGTTTGGGTCGGTTATTGGTCAAAACCAAAATCAAACCAACTTAATCGGTTTTAAAATTATCAAAACCAAACCAAACCAAATATAATATATATTTATCGGTTTGGTTGCTTTCGGTTTCGATTTGGTTTGGTTCGGTTATTAACCATACATAAAAATAAAAGAAACAATTCATTCAAAACGTGAAAAAAGTGACAACAATCCATTCAAACGAAAAAAATAGTTAGAATGACTGGCATTACAGAACTTTGGATCATTGAATTTACTGAATAAAACTTCAAAATTCACTATTTTGGCATAGAAGGAAGAGACAATGACATTTTCAGTCTCACAATGAATTTTCATAGACACTCATATACATGGAATCAATAAGAAAAAAGTTTTCACCTTGGACATTTTTTCTTTTATAAGTAAATTATAAATAAATTTTGATGAAACATATATAAAATCTTTAAAATTGTTTATGAATATAATATATTATGTATGTATAATAATAAAATTTATGTATATAACTTGTTGGTTCGGTTCTGTTATTTCTTCGATTTTTTTCGAACAAAACCATAACCAAACCAAATACTATCGGTTCTTAACAATCTAAAACCAAACCAAACCAAAACCCAAATTAAATCGGTTCATTTAATTGGTTTGATTTGGTTTTTCGGTTTGGATTGGTTTTTATCCAAACCATGAACACCCCAGCTATATATGTATAATAATCCAACAATTTTACTGGGATGTTTATCAATTTTTGTTTCCAGTGTGAGAATTTTACTAAATACTTTACGACCATCAAATATGTATACATCAGTCTTAATGATTCAATAAAAGGTTAAGGTTTATTTGAAGAAAATTCTTGACAACAAAGTAATACTGATTTCTCTGGGGGAGGGTTCCATAAAAAGCACAACGGTCTTTATCAGGGTAATCATGAACCCCAATAAAAGATAAATCATTGGTCTTGCCCATGATAAGAAGTTTCTAAGAAGTTTAATTAGTCTTGACATGATTGAAATGCTTCATCGTATAATAAGGCTCAAAATTTAAATTTTGTACAAATTTTAAAATGCACTTGAATAAAAAAAAGAGACCACATAAATAACTTGCTAAGAATGCCCGTTCTCAAATTATATTTGAGAGATAGGATGATTCAAATCCTTGTGTACATAACACATGTCGATTATTTATATATTTTTGTCAATAGAGAATGTTAATCCGCTTCTTTAGTTCACTAATTTTTTTTTATTTTCTAATTTCATTTACTTCTTTATTATACTCTATTTTTCAATATCTTTGGTTTCCTATAATATTTATTATCATATACTCTACGTGGCATCACCACAAACCATGATTCCCTTTTAATTTATTTATTTTCAAAACTAGCCTTCCCCTTTCATGAAAAATTATGACTTTCATGAAAAGTTGTGATTTTTATGAACAACTGTGACTTCCAAATCGTTGTGACATTTCCGATAACACAATAAACATTTGTTTACACTACCCTTTCACTACAAAAAAATCAGGTTTTAGCGACAAACGAAATCCGTTGCCAAACCACCCAAATCCGTCGCTAAAGGGCTTTAGCGATGAATTAGGGACAAAATCTCATCCGTCACTAAAATCTCGTAGCCAAGCCTTTAGCGACGAAATTTGTTGCCCGTCGCTAACTCTAGCGACGGATTAGCGACATATAATTCCATCGCTACCTTTAGCGACGACCTTTGTCATAACTATTTCATACAATATTTGTCGCTAATTTGGTTATTGATTTCGTCACAAAGAATTGTTAGCTTCAGAATTTTTGTAGCTATATTCCGTCGCAATTTATACACAATTATTATAGAAGTGTCACGTTTTTTTCTTTTATATTATTATATATTTATTCAAAATCCATATAGATTGTACTAAATTAGAATAAGTGATATTCAATAAGCATTACAACAATCTAATTTTATATAAATAGCAATTTAAAGTCTAAATAGTCAATCCAAGAATACATAAATGCTAAAGAATCAACGTTCATAATTGTTCTTCAACCAATAGAATAGTGTTTTAAAGACAAAACTAACAAATGCCAAGCTCGACAGATCATTATCAGAACCAGAAGTAGGACCAAGGCCATAATAGTGGTTTCCTTGAGAACCAAGCCCATAATATTCTCCTTATCTTTCTTACCACAGTCTCATAATGCACTTGAGCTGCAACATCCATCTTATCCTACATTCTAATGCAATTGTTGTGATCACTATTTCTCCAACAATTCTTGAACTCTATCTATCCTAGAAACGAAAATAAATAAAAGGCTTTACACATTCAATTTATCCAATAAATAAATTTGAATATGTCATCTATAAGGTTAATAAGATCATATAAATTTTTTTACCTATGTGCACAATTGAGATTGGTCACCAGGTGGAAAGAGATTTTCAACCATTTCCATATGTATAAACATGAAAATATAATGCAGTTTGCCCGACCAAGCACAATTCATGTAATATTTGCAAATATATGAAACAACTTTATCTCTATTGTGCTAAGAAACATTGACATGCATAATTATGATAGGAGGCAAAAAGGAAATTGGAGTTCCTTAATCCACAGTGGTGAATGGAATAAAACTAGGCTAGAAGAAGATATAGATACATCTGATTCAAATTCTTACCAAGACAAATCTGACACTAATTATGACTACTATGAAGTTCATGCAGTAAAATTTTTTCATGCAAAACAAACTAATATGAATGTTGATGCCACGAGTATCAACTGGAGAAAACTAGTAACTTTGTAAAACAAAGACATGTTAGAGACGCTCTTCTATCTTGTAATTTTAGCAAGAAAGGCAGATAAAAATCTTGAAAAATAACAAGGTGAGATTCATCCAGTGTGGTACGAAAAAAGGGAGGGAGCAAACAAGCTAACAATATGGAAGGGGAACCTAAGGAGTGATCTTATTTTTGTAGATTTCACTTACATAAATAAAAATTCGAATAGTATGCTTGAAAGGAAAGTTTGTGTCCTATTAGATAACTCAACTTAGTGTCGTTTATTAAGCAAAACTTAGTGACTCAACTAACTTGATAAATGCTATTACTTGGAAGTTGGTGCTTTATCACCTCTCTGTAAGGAAAAAAAGATTAGGTATTAGATATGAATTGATTTTTCAATAGAGCATGAAAATAAATGTGATAATAACGTCTACATAAATATGGAGGAAGTAGTTAAATAAAAGTGATAATAACGACCACATAATTGTTATCTCTTTAAAACCCAACAATAATAACGCCAATCGGAAAAGCTTCACTGCACAAAGAATTAGATACACAAATGTTGTAAGACTAATGCAGCTCTATAGAGAGACTATTAAATCTTTCCAAGACAAACATGTCAATTTGTACCAGATTTTCACCCCCAATTTATGTGCCATACACGTCAATTTTTTTACTCAATTGCACCAAACTATCACCTTCAGTTTATGCAACAAATGCAAAAGACTTTTCCCTCAAATGCACCAGATTTTTATAACAAGAAGTGCATCAAGAGTGCAAGAAAATTAGAAAATGAATACACCATATATCACGAGTTACCAATGATAATTACAAGCTTCTATCATTGACGAATCACAATATTAAACATTTAGCAGACACTACACCAAAAGCTTCAAGGGAGAGTATAACATTTTCATTTATAAGTAGAATAGATGACAACTAAACTTGACAACCTTTCAGAAGTGTTCCTCACAAAGAAAATATCGACAAAAGGGTAGATTTTGTGGTGAAGTCTACAAGTTGAATATTGAGAGCAAAGAATATATAGTTCAAGAGCCAACTTAGTTCATAAATACTTTACATGAATTGCATGCATATATACCATCCACAAAGGAAAAAACGGACACTGTTTAGCTGGTTTATTTCCACATTCCAGAATAAGTTTACCTATAAATTTCTAATTCGAAAACAAAGCGAAATGCAAACTATAACCTGGAGATGACTTGCCACATTCCTTCTTGTATATCCTTCATGATTCATTATGATATTAGTTGAACTCTAAAGTTGTTAAGAATCATAATAATCACTTGAAGTTAGAATAGAAACTGTTGGTAGTAATTGTGTGTTGAACTATAATTTCATGTTTGTCTCAATGTGTATCTTCAAATAGCTAACCAACTGAGCAATTGAGATTTTCCTCGGAGGAAGGATCCTCTACCAATTATTTTTATTAATAAATGAGGTTATGGAATAATATTTTATTTACCAAATAATCCCACCAGATTCTGTGTGTGTGTGTGTGTCTGTGTGTTATTACAAGTACTTTCTCCAAATTGTTCAATAATTATTCACTTTTATGTGATATACAATATGTGATCATTACTTAAGAACAAAAAAAATACAGGGAAAAGAATCTAGTTTTAATACAAACAAATTCCAAACTAGTGGTCATTATGTACTCTCTGTTGATCAAATTTTTGTTATGTACAATTTCTATTCAAAAATCATATTTTTTTAATTCATGCAATTCTATGTAGCTGCCAAGAAGACATTTTCCTTCTATGGCGAAACCAAAACAGAGGGGGTTAAATTAGTGGCAGAGGTATTACATTTTCTTGAAGAAAGAAAAAACAATTGTATTAACCCTCTTAATATTACATCAACTTTCCACTACACAACACACTCTCAATTAACCAAAAGTTTCTCTACTTTCAAAATGCCATAATCTTGACTTGAAACTAAGGATTCCCTAGAAAAAATGAAAATCATATAAAAATCAACGACTCCTAAAAATGCAATCGATTACATATTGACTCAAAGAAATAAACATGAAAATATATAAAAAAAATTATCAGCCATTGTTCCTACTCAAGCCTTCCCTAACAAAATTAAATAGAAAAATCGATAACTAATTAAATGCAAGAAAATATACATTACCTGAGATGGAAATAGAGATACTTTTCAACTCTATAAAGCAAGGGACAAACTACTGGAGATGAGCGAGGTGACGGAGAAGACGAGCCACTAGA
This sequence comes from Solanum commersonii, assembly GCA_029007595.1. Lineage (NCBI taxonomy): Eukaryota > Viridiplantae > Streptophyta > Magnoliopsida > Solanales > Solanaceae > Solanum > Solanum commersonii. The sequence continues at coordinate 3,187,551 of JAJTWQ010000033.1, forward strand.
GATAGGTGAGGTGCTGGTGAAGACAAGTTGCTGCAAAGAGCGAGCTTCTAGAGAAAATAGAGGGAGAGTTGTCAGATAAGACAAGCTGCTGCAGGGGGATAGCTCCCGAAGAAGACAAGTTGCCGTAGAGGGCGGGCTGACAGAGAAGATGAGCTGTTGGGGAAGATGAGTTGTCGCAGAGGTGGAAGAAAACCTTAGGTTAAAAAGAGAAGAGGGGATTATATGTTTTATTGGTTATCTTTACTATGCCCTAAATAAAATTTATGTAGCTATTGATTTAGCGACAAAACACATCCGACAGAAGATATTAATCAAACTACAAATTTTTTTCGTAGCAATTGATCTTAAATATTTTAATGAGTGAAATATGACTAGCGACAAAATATTTGTCTCTAAATCCGTCGCTAATGGTTAATAATTTTTTCCACTATCACTTTATCGCTAATTTTGTAGCTAAAAAAGGGGCGCCAAAATTTAGAGCCAAAAATTTAGCGACGGCCTAAACATTCCGTCGCTAATCTGTCGTAATATTATATGCCAATTATTTTTTTGCTTTTTTGGCGACAAAATTGTAAATTGGTAGCTAATCTGTTGCTACATAGCGACGGAAATATGTTTGTAGCGAAAATCCGTCACTAAACACAGTTTTTTTTGTAGTGTTTGTTGTCTATAAATAAAGGGATTTCCTCTCATTTTAAAACAACGAAAATTCTGAACTACTACTCCTCCTCCTCCTCCTCCTTCTCCTCCTCCTCCTGTACTTTGCTCTTGTTGAGTGGCTCACTGACACCATTATTTCTGTATCAATACACTAGTGAATAAAATCGTTCTATCCTGAGAGAATCTATTCCTTTAAACATCGGGTACTAGAGGGGAATAATTTCCATAAGGGGACATTGTGCATTCAGTGGGCTCGATTTTTTCCTTTCCGTTTCATACTATTGTTACAGATCCTGGTATGTTTTTTTACAGTCATTAATTTATGTGTATGTTATTAAGGATAAATGATAAGATGTTATAATTTTCATTTTTCTTTACATTATTAATGTTGGTTATTACGTAATATTGTATGTAAGATAATATAATGTTTAGTTTTAATGACTGATATGTTTTAAGTATTATTTTATAAATTTCGTGATATTAAATTCCCGCGCGAGGCACGAATCATTTTACTAGTATTTATATAATTAACAAAACCGATGTATAAAAGGATAGAAAGCCGCACATAGATAATGACTTTTTTAAAAACATCTCCGTAGTGATGACTATACTAATTTCCATTTTGTATTGGCCTGCCATAATTTAAACTTTAATTAATAAGCAACTTATTGTATTTCAGAAAATTTGATGAAACTAGTGCAAGTGAGTGTTTAATAAATTCTATGCCAAATTAGACAAGGGAGCTATTTGGAAGAAGCAAAATTAAACAACTTTATCGTATTAGTGTATTTTAATCGGTTATACTAGGTTAAAATATTTTTAGGTGTCTATAACTAAACATAAAAATTACATTAATTTTTTCTTTTAAATGTCTTATAGTTTATGGCTTGAAAACAAAACACAATTATAGAAGGACTACTCTATAAAAAAAAGATTAAAAAAACTAAAATAAGAAATAATATAGTAATTTAATCATGAAATAATAACATTAAATTAAAATAGTGAGTCAAAAAATTTAATCTATTAAAATTAGAAAGTAGCGTCTGGAAGAAGTTTGGTTAGCAATGGAATGCATTGGAAGATCAATAACTAAACAAATTTAAGGATTATATACTTTCTAGATGGGTTAATATATATATTGATAACAACCGTTTACATCTTTCTTTAAGAGTTGTAATTGAGCATTTATTGATTATAGTTGGGCTGTTTGGAATTGAAAACACACTGCTTGACTAGAAAAATTATATGGAAACATAATAATTTGTAATCATACAAGAAATTTGACTTTTTAAATAAAATTTAAGTTTTTGATAGGCTATAAAGTAGTTAGATCGAATTAAATTACTGAAATCTCATGGTAAACAACTATAAATTATTTACAAGCTTTACATATTTCATAGTTTTGATTTTTTTTTTTTGTCTCTAGAATGTCCTCTTCAAAGCAACTATAAAACCCTCCTCTTTGTCCCTTGATTTTCACCCGCAATTGCATTACTTCTCCACTTATTCTTTATATGTTTTTCTCCATTTTCAAATCTTATTTGACCTTCTATTTTCAATGTTTCATAAATGGTCTACATTACCCATGAACTACAAATTGTCCCAAAATATACCCCAATTCTATGTTAGATTTCATTGAGCAAGTTTATCAAATAAAAATATTAAATTTATGAGTTGTCAAGTTATTCAATGAACCACAATACAAGCAATAAATGGAATTGTTAAGTCTCCTCATAGCTAGTGGTATCTCTGGTTGGAGGCATTTCAAATAGGTAGTTATTTTTCTGCAATCTATTTGGTCATTACATTAGGTAAATTTATGATTTTATCTGTTGATTTATGAAATATGATTTATATATATACAACTTGCATAACTATGATAAAAAAAGGAGCAATTAGGAGACGGAAGATTTCTCTATCATTTGAATGGAATAAGTGTATTCGATATTGAAGAATAATATTTTGTTGAAATATACAATTGAAAATGTATCATTTATGGTGGTCAATACTTTTGTGTGATTCTGAATTTTGTATGTGTCAAAATACATAAACGTAATATTTTTTTTTTACTTTTATGCCATGAATAATGATGTATCTCCATTTATTTGAGTACTCATCGCAAATCATTATCAGACCTAAAAATTCTGTAGATTAATGGTTCATGCATAAATAATGTCTATAAATATTATGATATTTGTAATATACGTAGAATGTACTCATGGAAAGAACATAATGAATAATCATAATTTTTATAATTAACGAGTGGTATCTTATTAAGACAAGTTTTTTCTACAAAAAGCATCTTACTTGAGGAGACACAAATATTTTTTTGAAACTTACCCTTGATGAGAAATTTTTGCCAGCGAAGAAGTCTATAGCTTAATTTATTTTTGAAAGTATGACCAATTAGTGATTCTTAGTAAATACAGTTAGATGCACAAAAATTTCAATATAAAAAAGAGAATTGTCATACCTCAATTCAAATTTAACTACTCATTTCATTATTAGATAGTACTTTTTTTGGGTCAAATTTTCAGGCTTTTATTGATAAAATTCAAACACATATACATAACTCATTTGGGCCTAAAACCCAAATATTTTAAGACATAACAAAACAATCTAACAGACACAGCCCACTTCAGATCCCGCCCAAAAACTAATCCCTATAAATACTTCCTTAAGTCTAGAATTTTCCAAATCAACCTCTTTTCCTTCAACGCCTTCATCCTTAACCACCTTGAAGATGATCCCTCTCTGGTATAACAACAAGTTCTGCCTCCATATATTATGAATCAATGTTGAATTCTTCTTCTCGCTTCATTGTTTATCAGCTTCTCTTATTCCTTACTTCCTCATTCATACGCCTGTTTCAGCTGATCAAAGTGCCTTTGTAGTTGTGTTATCTGATTTAGTAGACTGTACTCCTTACGTAACACCCCATAAATTTTTTGAACTAAGACTCGAACCCTTTTTTGTAGTGAGTAAGATTTTTGCAGGGAATTTAAAATTTCTTGAGTGTTAATGTCACTAGACGTAGCACCTTGAGTTTCAAAAAGAATCGAATTGGAAATAGCAAAATCTGAAATTTTGCAAGGTAAGCTAAGTATGAATTTTGGGTCGACTTCAAACGATCATAACTCCTAGATTAGGATGATTTAGGTGTGCTACCAGATACCTTATGAAAGGTCTTTGAATTATCTTTCCAACGCCATCGAGTTTGCTCAATTCTGAGCTCTGAGTAAAAAGTTATGACGGATTTACTAAGGTCGCGCAAACCTGGCAACAGCTCCGCGACACAGAGCCAACACGGGCCCACTGCCTGGTGAAAGATCTTTCTGACTCCCAGCTCGTTTTAATTATTGTTTTTAGGGGTATTTTAGTCCTAAAACCCCTTAGGGGGTCATTTAAATTTCCCTAAACGTGTAGAAAATCAGTTTTCTTAAATCTAAATCCTCTCATTCACTCCAAGGATTCTACGCCCAAGGGATTCAAGAAACGCTAAGGCAAGGGTTTATCTTTCAAGACTTTCCTTCAAGTTGCTTCGAGAAAATGGTTCTTTCAGGTATGTAAGCTTCCATAGTGTTGGGTTTGTTCACCCTCACGCCAATCATGTTTAATTCCATCCTTGAATTTGTTTTTGAGATTGAATTATTAAGTTCTTGAGAAGTTCTTGAGATTTAGCCATTATTGAATGTCTTTGAGTTCTTGAGGTTTGAGTTTTGCAAACGAGTTGAGTTCCTTGATAGATTTTATATGGGTTTCATTGAAGTCGTTCTGGGTTTGTGAATTTTTGTGAACTTGGTCGTAAAACTACTTTGGGTGCGAATTGAGTCGAGTTTGGGAGAGGAATAAAAGATCGGGCAGATCATTGCACTTAGGTCCACATCGCGAAGGCGCTTAAGTTTTCAGCATCTAGTCGGTCACCCCCCTCTCCGCGTCGCGGAGAGGATACAGAGTCCTCTGCCTCAAAAAATATTTTAGCGACCAACAATTTAATTCCATCTCCGCATTGTGCCAGTGTTCTTTGATTTGGGTCTTCGCCCGTTCTTGTGATCAACTATCTTAACCCTTCTAAATCATTGAGAGGTTCTACATTCCAAAGCATAACCCTTGAATCCATACTTCAAATTCAAGGTAAAGTTAAAAGTTGAGTCTTGAGAGTTCCTTCAGACATTTTGAGAAAGTCCCTTTGAGTCCTTTGAGGAGTCTTCTACAACTTCTAGTAATTTGTTTCAAGGCTCGAGTAAGTGAGTAGGAGGTTGAGGAAAATGTGTTCATGAGTCTACTTTGTCATCACGAGATCTTTCCTATGATGAACCATAACTCTTGAATTCATAATTCACATTCAAGAGAGAGTTAAGAGAAGAATTCAAGAAAGTCTTTGAGTTCAATTGTGAATCCTTTGAGATCCACCATTGATTTGAGTCAAGTTTTGAGAAGTAAGTATGAGAATGAGAAGAGTCGTATACCTGAGTTCCTTATTGATATTTTAACCTTTGAGTCAAGTCGTTCATGCCTATAACTTCCGCATGAACTCCATCAATTTAGTATCTTTGAAAGGAGTAGTATCTTTAAGTTCTAAATCTTGAATATCGAGTTTCTAACCCTTCCGAGATTATAATCCTAATCATGGGACTATTACCTATTACCCATGAAGTCTATTAGTTGAGTTGTTCATGCCCATAATTCCGCATGAACATTATAAGTCCACTAATCTTGAGATGAGAAGTATTTTTGAGTCCTTGAGTTGAGTAGTTCATGCTCATAATTCTGCATGAACCCTCTGAGTTGAGCATTCTTGAAATTTGTAGTATAATTGAAGTTCTTGAATCCCAAGTATTTGAGTCTATCTATGGTTATTGAAAATCTTGCATTGAGTCGTTCAAGTACATAATTCGGTGTGAACCATATTTTTAAGAAGTCTTTACAAACGTTTTAACTTTGTTTTAAGACTTAAGTTTTGAGTTGAGTAAAGAGTAAAGAGTAAAGAGTAAAACTTGAAGTTTATTTCTTCAAAAGTATATGGGGACTAAGTATTTCCAAAGAGATTTAAAATGATATATGGGAACTAAGTATTCGCAAGAGTAAATGTTTTCACATTTTAGATGAGAGGAAACTGAGATTTCCAAAAGAGTTTTGAGCAAAAAAGGGAACATCGATTCCAAGAGAGCTTTTAAGCTAAGTTTTTGAGTAATTATCTCAAACTAAAGAAAGAGTTTTGTTTTTACAAATATATGAGCTAAGTATATTTTGGGAGTAGTATTGAGCACCGGTATGGGGGCGAGTTTGAGTTCAGATAACTCACATCCCCATAAACCATGTAGCCATCATGGGTAGAAAAGGATCATACTTTTTAGATGAATCCTTTTCGCATAGACTAGTGGATCCACTTAGTAGTTCAGGTCCTATACCTTTAGCCGGGTATAGGATGCGCTGGCAGCGTGAGGTAGATCGTTGTATCATCACTATAGCTCTTAAGTGATGGTTGTAGAGAAACTCCCACAATAGAAATTGCATGGTTCCTCAAGGGGTTCTGCTTAGTATGAATGAGGGTATGTGACTTCATTTATGCATTGCACAAATAGACTTTGAGAGGGAGCATGGTATGTCTTTTATGAATTTATGATTATGAGTTGACATCATGTTTTAAACAGTTTTCCTTTTCTTTATATTGTACTTGTTTTAAACTGCTTTATAATGAAATGAGTTCAGTTAAGTATTCATGAGTTGAGTATCCAGAGTTGAGTATTTCAAGTCGAGTATCCTATCTTTGAAGTCGAGTATCTAATCTTTAAGTTGAGTATCTTATTCTTGGGTTGAGTGTGTTGAGAAAAGGTAAGTATATTTTTTTTTTATTATCAATATTCAAGGTTATGTTTATGTTGTAGAATTCCCCTTGCATGCTCGTACATTCCACTTACTGAGCCATTTGGCCTGCATCTTCTCATGATTCAGACACAGGTATTCAGGATCATCAACAAGAGATTCGTTGATACATTCGGGAGTTCGAGTTAGCTATGGTGAGCCTCCTTGTTTCTAGATGATGTCATTTACTTTTCAGTTTAGTAAGGATGTCGTGGGTCTTGTCCTGACTTCCATCTTTATCAGTTAGAGGTTTCATAGATAATCAGTATAGTTGAGAAGTCTGTATTATTCATTTATTTTATTAAATGTTTTAAAGACTTAAGTTGCCTATTTTATGGCGAGTTGAATATATTATTTTATTCAAAGTTTTTCATTTGAGTTAAATCTTTGTATTTCAGTTTCATGAATTTTATTCAGTTTTTAAGCTTTGTCTGCTTGAGTTAATCTTTCGCTTGTAGTCAGCCAGGATGAGGGTTCGCTTGTGGACCAGCAATGGTTCTTGAGTGCCGGCCACGTCCAAGGTGTAGACTCGGGTCGTGACAAACTTGGTATCAGAGCACAAAGTTTAAGTGTCCTAGGGTGTCTATGAAGTCGTGTCATGTAGGATCTTGTTTATGATTGTGAGGCCCCCACTTCTATAAATGAGGGACTGTAGACATTTAAGAAAAGTTTCCCTTATTTCATACTCTTAATCGTGCAATAGAGCTATGTCATAAAGACTTATTCTAACTAATACGTTTCTCAGAATCATTCGACTACCCATCATACTAGATGTGGTTGAAAAGTAGAGTCATTTCTTTGTCGATGAGTTGTTCTTAACAAGAGTTTTGAGGAAGTCATGAGACTCCAGAGAGGCTTAAGAGAAGTCCAAAAGTAAGTTAAGTGTTCAGTTTCAGAGGAATGCACCCATATTCATTTGAATCGTGTGTTTGAGCTAAAAGTGAGTTGTACTCTTTTCCTTAAGCCTTATTTCAACTGAGATCCTTATGAGGAAGTATGTTTAGATCTTGGGTAGTATTTTCACCTTGAAGGGTAACATGAGTTATGAGACCATGAGTAGTAGTAGTGAAAGAGCATAGAGTTAGTGGAAAGTATGTAGAGGTTTAGTAATCTAAGTAAGGGAGATGGTATTGTGACAAGCTATGTTACTATAGTCATGTACCTAGTAAGTTAGTAATGAGGAGTTTTCCCTTATGGGTAGACTAAGAAGTAATGAGTTGTGAAGATTCCATCATAGGAGGTAGAGTGTGTTGTAGCTAGAAAGGAGTTGGTGATTAAGTGTCATTGTGTAGGAAATGACTAAGTGTAAGTGGTGAATAGAAGAGAAAGAGTATTCATGAGGTTATAGATCTAAGCTAGGTATATGATTTTGAGGGAGAGCCCATAATATTCAAAGTGTAATAGAACTGATTAGTCATTAATGTATAGTGAATGAGTGAATAGTACTTAAGTTTTGAAGGGAAATATGATAGTAAATTGTAAGTATAAATTCTAAGAGGTGAGGGTTGGCTATTTGTCATAAAGTCCTAGTGGACGAGTGTTTCTGATTTTGTATCTAGTAGTTGTAAGTTAGTATAGTAAGCAAGAAATCATATTGATATTCGGGTTTAGTCATAAATATTAAGCTTGAATTCGAGATGAGTGTCATGATCAAAAGAATGGCAACATTAGGGTGATGATGTTAGTCTTGAGATTTAATCTAGAAGACTTGACATAGAGTAGGTGAGGAATTGAGGTGATTAGCTGCAATAGATATGTGCGGTACAAGTGAGAGACTCTAACGTTTGGATAAGGGCAGTGAAGTGTGGCTAAGTCATATGAGTAACAAAAGCATTATGAGGTGTGTCGAGATGGTATGTTACCAGATGAGGTTCCAATTAAGTTATGATATGTGTGCCTAGATATCATAATTGAGTTGTTAATGTGGAATAGGTCCATAGATTTCAAGTGTTAGCTTTAGACCTAAGGGGGAGATGATAAGAGGAGAAATCAGGTCAAGTGTTGAGAATTTCTTAAGAAGCTGGTTAATAGGAGTCCATGGAGTTGTTAGAGTACTAAGATTGAATGTGGTGGTAAAGAGTAATAGTTTGAGATGATATTCCCTATAGAGAAGTATAGAATCCTAACTTAAGGATTTGGGTTAAGCCTGAATATAGTAAGAGCAGACCATTAGATTCAGACCTTAGTAAGAGTAACCCATTCTATATCCAGTCCAATCGTCATTCGAGGACGAATGATCCCAAGGGGTAGATATTGTAACACCCTAATTTTTTTTTGAATCAAGACTCGAACCCTTAGTTGTAGTGAGTGAGATTTTTGCAAGGAATTTAAAATTTCTTGAGTGTTAATGTCACTAGACGTAGCACCTTTAGTTCCAAAAAGAATCGAATTGGAAATAGCAAAATCTGAAATTTTGCAAGTTAAGCTAAGTATGAGTTTTGGGTTGACTTCAAACGATCATAACTCCTAGATCAGGATGATTTAGGTGTTCTACTAGATACCTTTGGAAAGGTCTTCGAATTATCTTTCCAACGCCGCTGAGTTTTCCCAATTCTGAGCTATGAGTAAAATGTTATGACGGATTTACTAACGTCGCGCAAACCTTGCAGCAGCTCCGCGATGCGAAGCCAACACAGGCCTCACTGCCTGGTGAAAGATCATTCTGACTCCCAGCTCATTTTAATTTTTTTTTAGGGGTATTTTTGTCCTAAAAACCATTAGGAGGTCATCTAAATTGCCCTAAACGTGTAGCAAATTAGTTTTCTTAAATATAAACCCTCTCATTCACTCCAAGGATTCTACGCTCAAGGGATTCAAGAAACGCTAAGGCTAGGGTTTATCTTCCAAGACTTTCCTTCAAGTTGCTTCAAGAAAATGGTTCTTTCAGGTATGTAAGCTTCCATAGAGTTGGGTTTGTTCGCCCTCACGCAATCATGTTTAATTCTATCCTTGAATTCGTTTTTTGAGATTGAATTATTAAGTTCTTGAGAAGTTCTTGAGTTTTAGCCATTATTGAATGTCTTTGAGTTCTTGAGGTTTGAGTTTTGCAAACGAGTTGAGTTCCTTGATAGATTTTATATGGGTTTCATTGAAGTCATTCTGGGTTTGTGAATTTTTGTGAACTTGGTCGATAAAACTACTTTGGGTGCGAATTGAGTCGAGTTTGGGAGAGGAATAAAAGATCGGGCAGATAATTATACTTAGGTCCGTGTCGCGGAGGCGCTTAAGTTTTCAACATCCAGTCGGTCATCCCCTCTCCGCGTCGCGGAGAGGATACGAAGTCTTCTGCCTCAAAAATATTTTAGCGACCAACAATTTAATTCCATCTCCGCATTGCGCCAATGTTCTTTGATTTGGGTCTTCGCCCGTTCTTGTGATCAACTATCTTAACCCTCCTAAATAATTGAGAGGTCCTACATTCCAAAGAATAACCCTTGAATCCATAATTCAAATTCAAGGTAAAGTTAAAAAGTTGAATCTTGAGAGTTCCTTCGGACATTTTGAGAAAGTCCCTTTGAGTCCTTTGAGGAATCTTCTACATCTTCTAGTAATTTGTTTCAAGGCTCGAGTAAGTGATCAGTAAGAGGTTGAGGATAATGTGTACATGAGTCTACGTTGTCATCACGAGATCTTTTCTATCATGAACCATAACTCTTGAATTCATAATTCACATTTAAGAGAGTTAAGAGTAGAGTTCAATTAAGTCTTTGAGTTCAATTGTGAATCCTTTGAGATCTACCATCGATTTGGGTTAAGTTTTGAGAAGTAAGTATGAGAATGAGAAGAGTCGTATACCTGAGTTCCTTATTGATATTTTGACCCTTGAGTCAAGTCGTTCATGCCCATAACTTTCGCATGAACTCCATCAGTTTAGTATCTTTCCAATGAGTAGTATCTTCAAGTTCTAAGTCTTAAGTATCGTTTTCCTAACCCTTCCGAGATTATAATCCTAATCATGGGACTATTACCTATTACCCATGAAGTCCATGAGTTGAGTTGTTCATGCCCATAATTCCGCATAAACATTATAAGTCGAACAATCTTGAGATGAGAAGTATCTTTGAGTCTTTGAGTTGAGTAGTTCATGGTCATAATTCCGCATGAACCTTCTGAGTTGAGCATTCTTGAAATTTGTAGTATCATTGAAGTTCTTGAATTCCAAGTATTTGAGTCTATCTATGGTTATTGAAAACCTTGCATTGAGTCATTCAAGTACATAATTTGGCGTGAACCATATTTTTAAGAAGTCTTTTATATACGTTTTAACTTTGTTTTAAGACTTAAGTTTTGAGTTGAGTAAAGAGTAAAGAGTAAAGCTTGAAGTTCATTTCTTCAAAAGTAATGGGGACTAAGTATTTCCAAAGAGATTTAATATGATATATGGGAACTAAGTATTCCAAGAGTAAATGTTTTCACATTTAAGATGAGAGGAAACTGAGATTTCCAAAAGAGTTTTGAGCAAGAAAGGGAACATCGATTCCAAGAGAGCTTTTAAGCTAAGTTTTTGAGTAATTATCTCAAACTAAAGAAAGAGTTTTGTTTTTACAAATATATGAGCTAAGTATATTTTGGGAGTAGTATTGAGCACCGGTATGGGGGCGAGTTTCAGTTCAGATAACTCACGTCCCCATAAACCATGTAGCCATCATGGGTAGAAAATGGTCATACTTTTTAGATGAATCCTTTTCGCATAGACTAGTGGATCCACTTAGTAGTTCAGGTCCTATACCTTTGGCCGGGTATAGGATGCACTGACAGCGTGAGGTAGATCAATGTATCATTACTATAGCTCTTAAGTGATGGTTGTCGGTTAGAGAAACTCCCATAGTATAAATTGCATGGTTCCTCAAGGAGTTCTTCTTAGTATGAATGGGGTATGAGACTTCATTCATGCGTTGCACAAATAGACTTTGAGAGGGAGCGTGGTATGTCTTTTATGAATGTCACGACCTGAGCCTACACCCTGGACGTGGGCAGCACTCGAGAACCATTGTTGGTCCCTAAGGGAACCCTCATCCTGGTTGACTACAAGCGAAAAACTGATTCAAACATACAAAGCTTACAAACTTAATAAAATCAATAACTAAAATACAAAGCTTTAACTCAAAAGATAACTCTGAATAAAAATAAGATATTCAACTCGCCATAAAATAGGCAACTTTAGTCTTTAAAAAATTTAATAAAGTAAATGAATAATTCAGACTTCTCAACTATACTGACTATCTATGAATCCTCTAACTGATAGAGATGGAAGTCGGGATAAGATCCACGACATCCTGACTAAATTGAAAAGTAAATGAAATGCTCCGAAAACAAGGAGGCTCACCATAGCTAACTCAAACTTCTGGTTGTATCAACGAAACTCCTGTTGATGATCCTGAATACATGTGTCTGCATCCTGAAAAGATATAGGCCAAATGGCTCAGTATGTGGAATGTAGGAGCATGTAAAGGGAATTCTAAAACATTAACATAAGCTTGAAACTTGATTGAAAGTGGAAACATACTTACCTCCTTTCAAACTTACTCAACTCAAGGAATACTCAAAACTACTCAACTTACTCAACTCAGAAGTATTCAAGGATAAGATACTCAACTCAGAGATTAGATACTCAACTCAAAGATATGATACTTGACTCTGGGTACTCAACTCAATATAAAGCAACAATATACATGCAATATATGGAAAGCTTTATAAATAGTAAAAAAAAACTTAGCTCGTTAAAGAAAATGCAATAACAAACTTAACTTTACTTATATAATAAAGTAATATAGTTTATGTGGGAGATTCTCTAACCGACAACTACCACTATGAGCCTAAGTGGTGATACAACGTCTTGCCCACTCTGCCATAACTGTCCTATACTTTGCCGTCATATAGAACACTTTAACTTAGTGGATCCACTAGCTTAACTTATGTGATCATCTAAAAAGTATGACCCATTAATACCCATGATGGCTACATGGTTTTTGGAGACTTGAGTTAATATGAACTCACATCCCCATATCGGTGCTCAATACTACTCCCAAAATATACTTAGCTCATATGTTTTAAAACAACTTCTTTCTTTGGTTTGAGATAATTACTCAAAACTTAGCTTAAAAACTCTCTTGGAATCGATGTTCCCTTTTCTTTCTCAAAATGTGAAAACATATTCAAACTTCTTAGGAATACTTAGTTCCCATATACTTCTTTGAAGAAAATTAACTTTACTCTTACTCTTTACTCAACTTCAAAGCTTAAGTCTTAAAACAAAGTTTAAACATTTGTAAAAGACTTCTAAAAATATGGTTCATGCCAATTTATGGACATGAACGACTCAATGCAAGGTTTTCAATAACCATAGATAGAACTCAATAATTGGAACTCAAGAACTTCAATGATACTACAAATTTCAAGAATGCTCAACTCAGAGGGTTCATGCGGAATTATGAGCATGAACCACTCAACTCAAGGACTCAAAGATATTTCTCATCTCAAGATTTTTTGACTTATAATGTTTATGCGGAATTATGGGCATAAACAACTCAACTCATAGACTTCATGGGTAATAGGTAATAATCCCATGATTATGAATTTAATCTCAAAGGGGTTAGAAACTCAATACTTAAGACTTAGTACATGGAGATATTACTCCTCTCGAAGATACTCAACTTATGGAGTTCATGCAGAATTTATGGGCATGAACGACTTGGCTCGTAGGTCTACATAACATTATGGAACGCATGATACAATTCTTCTCATTCTCTTACTTACTTCCTCAAAACTTAGTTCAAATCGATAGTTGATATCAAAGGATTCACAATTGAACTCAAAGGCTTTCTTGAACTCTACTCTTAACTCTCTCTTGAATGTGAATTATGAATTCAAGAATTATGCTTCATGGTATGAAGGATATTGTAATGATAAAGTAGACTCATGAATACATTCTCCTTACTCTCAAGCTCACTTACTTGAGTCTTGAAACAAGTTACTAGAAATTGTAGAAGATTCCTTAAAAGGACTGTCTCAAAATGATCGGAAAAACTCTCAAGACTCAACACTTAACTTTTCCTTAAATTTGAATTATTAATTCAAGGTTAGGATTCATGTTATGAATGATTTCTAAGTGTTTATAAGTAGTTTAGAGTGATTAGAATCAAAAGGAGTGAAGATACACTTAAAAGGGACTCAAGTGGGACAACTGACGGAAAAGGAGTGGGGGCAGGCGACCCTGGCGCGTTCTGGGAGCGGGGTGCCCGCCCCTAACTTCAGAGACTGCTTATGGGCGCACTGCAAGCACACTGCCCCAGCCCCTTGGGCGCATCTGGGGTGCACCGCGCTAGCTTTTCCCCAGGCAAAGTTTCGTTGAATTTCGCCTCTCATTTTCTGACCCTAAATCGCTTGAATCGATTTATTTTCTCATGTTTTCCTTAGATTCAATTAGCTATCCTAAGTACACACTAATACAATCAAAACAACACTCAAAACAACACTCAAAACAATTACTTTCATCTCAAGAAATCATCAAAACCCCAACAAAACAAGATTTTAGAATGAACCTCAAGAACACCTATCAAGAACTTAAATCCTTCAACTTTTTGAGAATGAAACTTATGCTGAAAATAACATGTTTGATGTATGGTGAACTAACCCAACACTATGGAAGCTTACATACCTCTTAGGGATCAAACCCATGGCAAAAATTTGCTACAACACGCAAGCATCTCGACAAACGCTTGATCCTCTCCTTTCTCTTCTTGAACTCTCAACTAATACCCTAGGCTAATTTTAGGATTATAAAACTGAACCCAATAGGATTAGACCCTTAAAACCATAGTAAAAATGAATTAAATCTGATTGGGTAAGGAAAAGACCAAAATACCCTTCACTATTTTCGGCTAACTTTCCTTAACTAGACAGCCTAACTTCAAAGGGTCATACCTCACTCATCCGAACTCGAAACTTAGAAAAATTGGTGGCGTTAGAAAGATAATTCAAAGTTCTTTCCTACGGTATCTGGTAGCACACCTAACTCATCTTGATCTAGGAGTAATGATCGTTTGAAGTCGTCCCAAAACTCATACTGAGCTTAATTGTAAAATTTCAAATTTTGCTATTTCCAATTTAATTCTTTTTGGAACTCAAGGTGCTACATCTAGTGACCTTAACACTTAAGAAATTTTAAATTCCTCGGTAAAATCCTACTCACAACGAAGGATGGTTCAAGTCTTAGTTCAAATTTTTTTCTAGGGTGTTACAATGAATTTATGATTATGAGTTGACATCATGTTTTAAACAGTTTTCCTTTTCTTTATGTTGCACTTGTTTTAAACTGCTTTATAATGAAATGAGTTCAGTTAAGTATTCATGAGTTTAGTATTTCAAGTCGAGTATTATATCTTTGAAGTCGAGTAATTAATCTTTGAGTTGAGTATCTTATTCTTGGGTTGAGTGAGTTAAGAAAAGGTAAGTATGTTTCTTTTGTTTTTGTCAAGATTCAAGCTTATGTTTATGTTTTAGAATTCCCCTTTCATGCTCGTATATTCCACGTACTGATCCATGTGGCCTGCATCTTCTCATGATACAGACACAGGTATTCAGGATCATCAATAGGAGATTCGTTGATACATCCGGGAGTTCGAGTTAGCTATGGTGAGCCTCCTTGTTTCCAGAGGATTTCATTTACTTTTCAGTTTAGTCAGGATATTGTGGGTCTTGTCCCGACTTCCATCTTTATCAGTTAGAGGCTTCATAGATAATCAGTATAGTTGAGAAGTCTGTATTATTCATTTATTTTATTAAATGTTTTAAAGACTTAAGTTGCCTATTTTATGGCTAATTGAATATATTATTTTATTCAGAGTTTTTTATTTGGGTTAAAGTTTTGTATTTCAGTTTCATGAATTTTATTCAATTTTTAAGCTTTGTATGCTTGAGTTAGTCTTCCGCTTGTAGTCAGTCAGGATAAGGATTCGCTTGGGAACCGGCAATGGTT
This sequence comes from Solanum commersonii, assembly GCA_029007595.1. NCBI lineage: Eukaryota > Viridiplantae > Streptophyta > Magnoliopsida > Solanales > Solanaceae > Solanum > Solanum commersonii. The sequence continues at coordinate 3,203,053 of JAJTWQ010000033.1, forward strand.
CTTTAGTGCCGGCCACGTCCAGGATGTAGACTCGGATCGTGACACCTTATGCGTCACTTCTGGATCTTATCTCAAGGAAGGATGCTTAATTATTAGGTTGGTGATTTCTACTTATTCTTTTTCCATTCTTGACCCCATCTTTGATTTCTTCAGGTGGTGCTTGAATGGAGTGGTCATACTAGTGATTAAAACTTCTTCTAGGTTAAAGCATCTCCATCTGGCTCAAATCCTCCTATTTTGCTGAGTTCTTTTTGTTAGATGAAATAGCCTAGGCTAAATAATATTTCACATTTCTTATTTCCCACGTGTTTTTTGTAAATGATGTATATGTGAAAAAACCTATGTTATAGCTTCCCCTTCCAAATATCTCCTTATCAGTGATACTTTTAGATATGAAAATTTTAATTTTTTGATGTTTATAATCAGTGGTGGAGCCAACAGTTTTGTCATGGGTGTTCATACTTTTATGACAGGGGGGTGGCTTAATTTTTTTAACCAAAATTTTAAAAAATAGTAATTATTTTAAAAAAGTAGAAAGTCAAACACTAAATGATATCCTTGGCTTGTTTTGATTAATAAAAAAGGAACTTTTTGTTTTTAACATAAAAGAGAGTTTTTCATTTTATCTTCAACAACAAAAGAGGATCTTTGTTAAAGTGAAAAAACAACTAAATATAGTTGTAGGAACCTTGGGTCGTAGCCAGGCCCTTGAGGAAAATTTGCATAACTTTAGCCACTGAGCTATATCTCTCTTTTTGTGTCAAGGGTATTCAACAATTAGTATATATATGCAACAATATCTATATTTAACATGTGTATTCATAAAAAAATTCGTCTAAAGGTGTTTATCTGACCATCCTTGAATGTGTGTTGCTCTGCTCATGTTTATAATTCTTCTTCCTTTCACATCCATGCTTCGAAAATCTGTGAATATGCAATTTCCTTTTTTTTTATAGTCATGTTTGCCAAGTAGTCTGTAACCTGATTCTCTTCCCTCATTGTTTATTTCAATGATGTTGCTCTTTAACTAGATTTAAAAGCAAAACTAAGTTCTTTGATATTCTTAATCTCATGGTAACTAGAAGCTATGTGAGATTTTGGGTGGAGAGCTCCTTGAACCTCTTTACAAAATTAAATTTTAGTCATAATTTTGGCTAACAAACTATAAAATTGTTTTTTTTTAAGTTAAGGATTATTATTATTTTAATCTCTTTAAATAATTATATTTGAAAGGAAATAAGTGACCTATTTCTCATTAATTATTTGCATAGTGGTGTTTTAAGGAAAATTTCTCATTATTTCCTTTGTTGAGGTACTTTACTTTATTTTAGCTACTAAGGACCTAGAAGTAATAATACATGTTAGGGTATAACTAAAGTATCCACCACTTTATATGAGTGTCATCCTCAAGAAATAAGAAGTGACTAGTGAACAAGGTGCCTCTTAACATATTTTTTAATCATAGATTTACGTTCTTTAGAAAGTATGCAGATGCAATATAATACAGACTTAAATTTACATAGAAGTGTAAAAAAAACATATTTTTGTTAGTAACTATAATCTATTTTTTTCTACTTAATAGAAGAATTGAGATGGAGGAGGAAAGATTGAAGCGATTTTTATCTTTTGTACAACTTCAAAATATGAATAGAGATCTGGGCTTTAAAAATTAGTGAGAATACTTTTCTGCTACTATTACTTACTCTTTTCTGCAATTGATCGCAAGTGTTTCCAATAATAGTGTTTTCATACTTTAAGCATGCAAATCTTATGTGTCCCTATGATTTAGAGAACCTAATAGTCCTAATCCGTTATTATAACTTGAATGGACTTATAATTAATTGGTTCAAGTGTTGAAAAGAAGATCAAGTATTATTGAACTATGACTTCCAAGTATTTTGATTTTCATTATTATTTAAATAAGAGGCAACATTAACCCTTGCTAAATTCAGCTTCACAAAGTTATGTTGCTTCCTATTTAAAAGTGAAGATCAAAATCTTTGGTATCCTATAGTTCAATAGCACCCAATATTCTCTTCAATGCTTAAATCAATGCTTAGTTCATCCATGTTATAATGGACAAGAACAATTTTCTTCCCTAGTTCAAAAGAACACATTAGATTAGCATGTTTAAGACATGAAGTTTTTAGTTATTGGAAACACTGCAGTTAACTATAGTCAGGGGCAAGTCATAGTAGCACAAAAAATCATTTTTGCTAATTCCAAGACAAAATATCTATCCATATTTTGAAGTACGTAGTATAAGAGAGAAAAACCGCTTCAATCTTGCTTGTACCATCTCAATTATTCTCTATAAGTAGGTAAAAGATAGATTATAGTTACAACCAAAAGATGGAATTTTTTACACTTCTATGAATATGAATCTTTGTAATAGTGTATCACCATATAAAATAAAAACTTACATTTCTACCGTTTTTTGGCTATTTGGATATATATGCTATGTATCTTTGTTTGGACATGAGATAATACTCATTGAGTTCATTTTTTTTCATTTCTTCAAAGTTCATGCAACAAATTCATTAAGGGCCTGGGTAGAATGAAGAAACTCGAAAATTAATGATGGTAGGAATGAGTGTGAAATTAATGATGTTGATAATTTTCAAAGTGAATTCACTGATGATGATATAGCTGCTGAAAAAGTCAACATACCTGCTCCTGAAGATACACAATCTGTTTACTAGGATGATGGATATATAGTTTGTTAAGAACATACATGAACTTTACATCACATCCAAAGAGAGTTAAGAATTTTATTGGCCAAATCTGTTGATAGATGGACAACAATAGCTGAAGAACAAATAGGACTACAACATGAATTCCAAAAAAAGTACTTGTGCTGAAAAATCAATGCCTTTGATATTGGAATTAGACTTCAATGATGAATGAACTATGCAAACTGATGAACTCCTTGATGGATAAGAAAATTGCTAAATTTTTTGTTGAAATTGTACGTGATACTATTATTTAAATCTTCTTTGTTTTCAAATTACGTTACATTTTTGTTCCAAATTGCCATCATAAGAGTATTCCGCTCTTTCTTATGTCATTACACCTCTAAAATTGATTCATATTCTTGTCAAATAAGATGGCAAAGGAAGATCACTTCATGGTGTTTAGTATCTGGCAAAATGTGTATTGTAATTGGAGCGGAGTTAATCAAAGATTTGATTGAAGGAAATCCTCGTGGATGCTATGACCTACTACATATGAATGTTGGATGTTTCTTGCAACTTGCAGATGAGATGAAAACAAGAGGTCTATTAACTGACTCAAGAACGGTTAGAGTTGAGGAACAATTGGCTGCTACACTTATGTGCAGTCTCTCGGAGAAAAAGGTGAAATTTGAGTTTGATGAAAATTGTGTGAAAGCATTTGAGGTGCTAAAATGGAACTTAATTGAAGCTCTAATCTTGATTGCTCCTAATTGGGAGCTACCATTATTTGAACTCATGTGTGATGCAAGTGATGTAGTAGTGGGTGCAATATTGGAACAAATGAAAGAGAAGGTGTTCCATTCGATATATTATGCTAGAAAGACCCTTGATTCTTCTCAAGCTAATTACGAAGTGACTAAGAAGGAGATGGTTACTCTAATGTTTGCCTTCGACAAGTTTATATCGTATATGGTAGGTACCAAAGTGATTGTTTATACTGACCATGCACCTATTAGGTACCTATTCAACAAGAAGGATGCTAACCCAAGGTTCGTTCGATGGATATTGATTCTTTGAGAATTTGACCTTGAAATCAAAGTCCAAAAAGGTATAGAGAATAAAATAGCTGATCATCTTTCGAGGTTAGAAGACTTCTCTCATGTGCATGAAGGGGAAAAAATACGTGAAGATTTTCTGAATGAGCAGTTGATGGCCTTAGATATTTCCCAAGTGTAGTGGTATGTTCATATAGTAAATCTATTGGCGAGTGAAGTGTTCCCACCAGACGCAATTACTCAACAAAGAAAGAAGCTGAAGCATGATGCTAAATTTTACATCTAGGATGAATCATTCTTGTTTAAACAAGGAGTGGATCAAGTTGTGGGAAGATGCATTCTAGAAATGAGGTCAAGCAAGTTCTCAAAAGTTTATGAAGGAGAGCACACAACTCACAAGGTATTGCAATCTAGCTTCTTTTGTCCCTCTTTATTCAAAGACTCTATAGCTTATGTGAAACAATTGAGTTATTAGTCTTGAGAGTCTTTGAAATTCAATCATTGTGTTTCAAACTGAGTTTTGAGAAAAAGTTTAAAGGTTCTATTTCATAAAAACATAAGAGCTACAAATGTTATTTATATATATGTACCTTTGTTGATTATTGGACTTGAAAGATAAGTTCACAAGCGCATGTTTTCAAGAATTTAAACACGTCTAATGTTTGAAAATTATTTCAATTAAGTAACAAGTCCATTCTTTTTAATGGGTGAATTGAGCATAAAGTTATATCACTTATTTTGGGTAGTATTGAGCACCGAAGTGGGTTAGAGTCTTTTATGATTTGGAAGTCCCATAAAACTACGTAGCCAATATTGGATAGGATAACATTGATTCTTCATACGACTCCTCACTGCTTCTCAGAAGGCCAATTAGATGGATCAATGTCCACGATATCATCCTATACTCCGACAAAGTATAGGATGGCCCTGGCAACATGAGGTGAAACATTTTATCATTGCTAGGCTTATGGTAATGGTTGTCTGTTAGAGAAACTACCCACAAGTGAAGTATATTATTTTCATGTTGCTTTCATTATATATTTTATGGTAAAGTTTAAATGGTTTTCACTTCATGTTCATGTATTGATTCAGTTGAGTTTCTTTCAGTCATTCAAGCTAGTTAATTGTTTACTCTAACTTTATCACTTACTCGTATAGTCAATGTACTGATTTCATTCGACCAATGATGCTGATACAATTGTTCATGATCATCAACAAGTGTTTTGTTGAGGTCATGTGACATTCCAGTCAGCTTTGGTGAGCCTTCTTATATTTCGAAGGACTTCACCTTTACCTTACAATTAGTAGTTTTGAGATGTTGCGGGTCTTGGCCCAAAATCCTTCTGTAACAGTAGATGCTTCATAGATAGACATAGTTGATTAGTTTTTTGGTATTTACTTTCTTTGAGTTGTTGTACAAACTGTATGTATTTTCATTGAGTATTGTTCAGATTGAATTATTTTTTAAAAGTTGATTATTCAATTTTAATGAATGAAATTCAGTTTTAAGCTTATGTATGCTTGAGTTACTCTTCCGCTTGTAGTTGGCCAGGATGAGGGTTCACTTGGAGACCAACAATGGTTCTCGAGTGTCAGCCACGTCCAGAGTGTAGGCTCGGGTCGTGGCAAGCTCTCTACTTGTTCTTTATCCATTTTTAGATCTTATTTAACCTTTTATTTTAATGTTTCATAAATGGTCCACATTACCCATGACCGACAAATTGTCCCAAAATTTATCCCAATTCTATGTTAGATTTCTTTGAGTGGGTTTATCAAATAAATATTGAATTTATGAGTTATCAAGTTATTCAATGAACCACAATGCAAGCAATAAATGCTAAATGAAATTGTTATGTTTCCTCATAGCTAGAGGCAACACCTTTGGTTGGATTCATTTCAAATAGGTAATTATTTTGTCAACAAATTATTGATCACTATATTAGGTAAATTTATGATTTTATCGGTTGAATTTATAAAGTGTATATATATATATATATAATTTGCATAACTATGACCAAAAGAGGAGCAATTAGGAGGCGGAAGATTTCTCTATCATTTGTGTGGAATAAGTGTATTTGATATTCACAAATAATATTTCATTAAAATATACAATTGATGACAATGTATCATTAATGGTGATCAACACTTTTGTGTGATAATGCTTCTGAAATTTTGTATGTGTCAAAATAGATAAATGTAATTTTTTTTACTTTTATACCATTAATCACGATGTAACTCCACTGATGCAAGTATTTGTCACAGCCTGCCTTAGAAAGAACTAGAATTAGAAAGAAACTATTTTTTGAAAGAATAAATTTGGAATTTTTGGCAAGTTATGTTAAGTATGAGTTTTGGGTCAACTTCAAACGACCATAACTTTGAGTACAAGATGAGTTACTTGGTCCATAAGATATCAAATGAAATGTCTTGAAATCCTCTTTCCAACACCACCGAGTTTGCTAAATTTTGAGCTCGTATGAGGGAGATATTCCTGTTTGAAGTTGGGCTGTCCAGTTAAGAAAAGTTACCCGAATTTAATAAGGGTATTTTGGTCTTTTCCTTACCATATTAGATTTATTTCATTTTTAGTAATTAATTAGTGGTCTATTACACCATCATAATTCACGCTAGGTTTTTAGAAAAGAGTTCAAGAAGAGAAAAGAGGAGAAAGGTCAAGATTTCGTCAAGTTCTTGAAGTTTCACGGATTTCGCCAAGGGTTTGATCCCTAAGATGTATGTGAGTTCATATAGCGTTGAGTTCGTTCACCCACACACCAATCATGATTAATTTAGCGCATTTTTCATTCTTGAAAGTAAAGGATATGAGTTATTGATGAATTTTGTTGAAGTTTTCCTTCATAATCTTATTGTTGAGGTTTTGATGTGTTCTTGAGATAATCGTATAAGGTTTAAGGTTGTTTTTAGTAGATTCTTGTACAATAATGATAGGTATTCGAATCTAAGTGATCGGGGAAGAAACCATTCGATTCTAGGTTTATTGGGGTTAGAAAATGAGTAAGGAAATTCGTTAGGTTTTCTGGGCAGGGTGTTGGCGCACCACACCACTCATTGCGCCAACAAGAGGAGTATGTAGTTTTGGCTCTGGGGAGACGCACCACTCAGTGCATCCCAACCCAGACTTTGTAGTTTAGAGTCTAACGCCCTGCGCCACTCAGTACGCCAAGTCCTTTACCCTTTCCCACTTCTTTTCGTTTTGAGTTCCCTCGAATCGTACCTATGTTTTCTAGTTATTTTCTACACTGTAAGGTACGTCTAAATATCGAGAGATCACGCATAACATGAGATCATAACCCTTGAATCCATAATTCAAATTCAAAGTAAAGCTAAGATTCAAATCTAGAGAGTTCTTAGAGTCTTTTCAAAAGTCTTTTACAATTGTTTTAAAACTTGTTTTTAGACTTAAGCATTGAGTTTGAGGAAGGGTAGAGCCGAGTTCCTTTTCTTCAAAATGTTATATGGGAGCTAAGTATTCCCAAGAGTAAATATTTTCACATTTAAGATGAGAGGAAACACCGATTTCAAAAAGAGTTTTCATGAGCAGTTTTTAGTACTATATCTTTTAAGAGAGACTTTTGAGTAATAGTCTCAAACCACAGGAAGAGTTATATTTCTAAACATATGAGCTAGTTACATTTTTGGAGTAGTATTGAGAACTGATATGGGGACGAGTTGAGATAACTCAAATCTCCATAAACCATGTAGCCAACATGGGTGTCACAACTCGAGCCTACACCCTGGATGTGGCCGACACTCAAGAACCATTGTTGGTCCCCAAGCGAACCCTCATCCTGGATGACTACAAACGGAAGACTAACTCAAGCATACAAAGCTTAAAACTGAATAAAATCCGTTGAACTCAATTATAAAATCTTTAACTCAAATGATTAACTCTGAATAAAATAGTATATTCAACTCGCCAGAAATAGGAAACTCAAATCTTTAAATCATTTAACAAAATAAATGAAACAAACTTCTCAACTGTACTATCCAGCTATGAAGCCTCTACTATTATAGAAGGATATCTGGACAAGACCCACGACATCTCAAAACTACTAACTATAAGATAAAAGTGAAGTCCTCCGGAATATAAGAAGTCTCACCAAAACTGAATGGAATAGCATATGACCTCAAAGAAATGCATGTTGATGATCCTGAATACCTGTATATGGATCATGAAATGATGCAGGCAAATGGCTCAGTATAAGGAATGTACGAGCATGTAAGGGGAATTCTAAAGCATAAACATAAGCTTGAACTTGATAAACGGAACATACTTACCTCTTCTTAACTCACTCAACTCAACTCGACTCAAGAATAAGATACTCAACTCAAAGATTAGATACTCAAATCAACTCAAAGGTATTCAACTCAAGATACTCAAGGATAAAACAACAATAAATGATGCAATATATGGAAAGTTGTTAAACTGTACATAGAAACTCAATGTGTTGAAAAATACAATAATACTCAGTTTGTATATAAAAATACAATATAACGCTGTGGGAGATTCTCTAACCAACAACTATCACTATGAGCTATGTGATGATATAACGTCTAGCCCACGCTGTCAGAACTGTCCTATACTTTACCGGGGTATAGAACCTACTACTAAGTGGATCCACTAGTCTATGCTAAAAAGCATTAAGGAATCATCTAAAAAGTATGACCCTTTCTACCCACGTTGGGTACATGGTTATGGAGACTTAAGTTATCTGAACTTGTCCCCATATCGGTGCTCAATACTACTCCCAAAATGTAACTAGCTCATATTTTTAAAAACATAACTTTTTTTGTGGTTTGAGATTATTACTAAAAAAAAATATCTCTTAAAAGAGATGGTAGTAAAACTGCTCATGAAAACTCTTTAGGAAATCGGTGTTTCCTCTCATCTTAAATGTAAAAACATTTACTCTTGGGAATACTTAGTTCCCATATATCATTTTAGAGAAAATGAACTCAGCTCTACTCTTCCTCAAACTCATATGCTCAAGTCTTTAAAATAAGTTTCAAAACAATTTGTAAAAATACTTCTTAAAATAAGGTTCATGTCGAATTATGGGCGTGAACGACTCAATTTAAGGTTTTCAATAACCATGCATAGAACTCGATACTTGGAACTCAACAACTCCAGAACTCAAGGAGTCAATGATACTACTTATCTCAAGAATGCTCGACTCGGAGGGTTTATGTGGATTTATGGGAATGAACTACTCAACTAAAGGACTCAATGATACTTCTCACCTCAAGACTGCTCGACTTATAGGGTTCATGTAGAATTATGGGCATGAACTACTCAACTCAAGGACCTTCATGGGTAACATGTAGTAGTTCCATTAATAGGAATATAATTTCAAAAGGATTAGGAACTCAATACTCAAGACTTAGAACTTGAAAGTACTACTCCTCTCAAAGATGCTCAGTTTACGAAGTTCATGTGGAATTTATGGGAATGCACGACTCGACTCGAGGACTACATAGCATTATGGGACTCATGTATACGACTCTTTTCATTCTCATACTTACTTCCTCAAAACTTAGCTCAAATGGATAGTTGATCTCAAAGAATTCACAATTGAATGCAAAGACTTTCTTGGACTCTACTCTTAACTCTTTCTTGAATTTGAATTATGAAATCAAGAGTTATGGTTCATGATATGAATGATCTCTTGATGAATACATTCTCCTCATTCTCATACTCACTTGCTCGAGTCTTGAAACAAGTTATTAGAAGTTGTAGAAGACTCCTCAAAAAGACTCAAAGGGACTTTCTCAAAATGTTCGAAGGAACTCTCAAGACTTGGCTCTTAACTCTACCTTGAATTTGAATTATTAATTCAAGGTTATGATTCATGTCATGAATGATTTCTATGTGTTTAGAAGTAGTTTAAAGTGTTTAGAATCAAAGGGGAGTAAAGGTACCCTTCGAAAGAACTCACACGGATGAAACGACGGAGAACGAGTGAAGGCAGGCGACCCTGGCGTACTGAGTAGCGTGGGGCACTATCCCCTAAACTACAGAGTATTATTCTTGGCGTATTAGCGTAGTGCAGTCCGCCATCCACCCCTGGCGTATTGGTGGCTCGTTGCCCTAGGCACCGCCCAGAAAACCCGATGAATTTTCCTCTTCGATTTTTGGCCCTAATTCACCTAGAATCGAATGGTTTCTTCCACAATCACTTAGATTAGAATACCCAAACAAATTATACAAGAATATACTTAAAAACAACTCTTAAAATCCATACGATTATCTCAAGAAATCATTGAAATCCCAATAAAACAAGATTTAGAATGAAACTCAAGAACACTTATCAAGAACTTGTATCCTTAAATTTCAAGAATGAAATTATGCTAAAAAAATAATGATTGGCATGTGGGTATACGAATCCAACACTATAGAATCTTACATACCTCTTAGGGATCAAACCCTTGGTGAAATCCACAACGAAAGCTCAAAAACTTGACGTAACCTTGACATTTCTCCCCTTTTCTCCTCTTGAACTCTTTTCTAAAACCCTAGCATGAATTATGATTGTGTAAACTGAACCAAATCAGTTTAGACCCCTATTTAATTACTAAAAATGAATTAAATCTGATAGGGTAAGGAAAAGACCAAAATACCCCTCTTAAATTTTGGTAACTTTCTTTAAATAGTTAGCTTGAATTCAAACAAGCATATCTCCCTCATACGAGCTTGAAAATTAGCAAACTCAGTGGCGTTGGAAAGAGGACTCAAAGATCATTGATTTGATATCTTATGGGTCTCCTAACTCATTGTTTGAAGTTGATCCAAAACTTAAAAGAACTAAGGAATGACTTGAATGAATTCTCTTTAATTATTTTTGGAACTCAAGGTGTTATATCTAGTGACCTGACCTTAATACATAAGAAATTTTAAAATCCTTGGTAAAATCCTACTCACAACGAAGGATGATTCTAGTCTTAGTTAAAAATATTTTTGGGGTGTTATAGTGGGTAGAAAGGGTCATACTTTTTAGATGACTCCTTAATGTTTTTTAACATAGACTAGTGGATCCATCTAGTAGTAGGTTCTATACCCCGGCAAAGTATAGGACAGTTTTGGCAGCGTGGGCTAGACACTGTTTCATCACATAGCTCATAGTGATGGTTATTGCTTAGAGAATCTCCCACAGAGTTACTTGTATTTTCATTTATAAAACTAAATTATTGTCATGTCTTTTTATATAGTGAGTTGTTATCTACATGTTTTAAAGATTTTCTTTATATTGCACCTTTATTACTGCATTATATTGAGATGAGTTGAGTTGAGATGAGGTAATTGTTTCTTTCAGATTCCAGTTCAAGCGTATGTCTTGTTTAGAGTTCTCCTCACATGTTCATACATTATGTGTATTGACACCATTTGTCCTGCATGTTTTATGATGCAGATATAGGTAACCAGGATCAACATCCAGTGCTTCGTTGATCTAGTTGAGCTTCAAAGTGTTGAGTAGCCTCCTTGCTTCCGGAGGATCCATTTTATCATTATTTTGTATTTTCAGTTTGTTAAGAAGATCGGGGGTATTGTCCCAACATCTCTCATAGTATTAGAGACTTCATAGATAAATAGTTATAGTTCATGAGTCTTTTCATTTTCAGTTGTTCATGTTGAGACTTGAGTTTCCACTTTGGCTAGTTGAATATTTATTTCTAAAACATTCTAAGTATCTATTGAGACAGTTCAGTTATGATTGGTTTCCATATTTCATTGTTGAGTAAGTCTTCGGCTGAGAGTTAAGATAAGCCAAGGGTTTGCTTAGGGCCAACAATGGTTCTCAAGTGCCGACCACGCCCAAGGTGTCGGCTCAGAGAATGCTAGTATTCATCGCAATTCATTATCAGATCTAAATATTGCGATAGATTGGTGGTTGATGCATAAATAATGTATATAATTATGATGGTATTTGTAATATACGTAGAATGTGCTCATGAAAAAACATAATGATTATTAAAAATATTTATAATCATCGAGTGATATCTTATTGAGACGAGTTTTTTCTACAAAAAGCATCATACTTGAGGAGACACAAAAGTTTTTTTTCTTGAAACTCACCCTCGATGAAAACTTCTTAGTCAGTGAAGAAGTCTATAACTAAATTTATTTTTGGAAGTATGGCCAGTTACTGATTCTTAGTGAATGTAGTTAGATGTATTAATTTTTCAATATAAAAAAGAGAATTGTCATACCTCAATTCAAATTTGACTACTCAATTCATTAATAAAGAGTACTTTTTTGGGTCATATTTCCAGGCTTTTATTGATAAAATTCAAACACAAATCCAAAACTTATTTGGGCTTTATACCCAAATCTATTAAGACATAACAAAACAATCTAACATACACAACCTACTTCAAATCCAGCCCAAATTACAAAAATTCTACCTGAAGCAGTGAACCACGACAGGGTTCACGGACCGTGATAGGGTCCATATCCGTTGACCTACCCGTGGTCATGACTTGGAAGTCACCAGCCCCAGGCATCTGACCACGGGAACCTTCACGGTCCGTGGTCTTGATGACGGGCAGTGGTGGCGCCCGTAGTCGCTGAACCAGTAGGCCCCAAAGCCTAGCCCTTAGACACCTCTCACCCAAGTAAGGACCACGGGGACCTTCACGGTCCGTAGTCCTGAAGATGGGTCGTGGGGGCGTCTGTGAAGACTTAGGCAATAGCCCCTTTGGACTAGCCCTCAGACCATCAAGCCTAAGCGGTTCGTGGTCCTCCAAATGGCCTGTGGTAGGGTCTGTGAAGGACAGCCAGAAGGCCCTAAGACCTGAGCCTCCAGACCTAAACCCAAGTGAGGACCACGAGGACCTTCACGGTCCGTGGTAGTGGCTCATAGACCAAGTCTTCAAAACCATAGGACCAAGTGAAGACCATGAGCGCTTCCATGGTCCGTGGTCCCTTTCACGGTCCGTGAAAGTGGCCATGGTCAGCCCCGTTTGCAACTTAAGTCAAGGGTCTTTTGGTCTTTTCCTATTTCGTTGGACCCCTAAACTACGTCGTTTTAACCCTAAACTACGTGGTTTTGGTTAGTTTTAGCCTAAAAACATAACTAGAACTTACCTAAGTCAGATCTTTCATCAAACTTAGAAAATTTAAACGCTAGAGAGAAGAAAGAGGCGATCAAACCCTAGTTCAAGAACGCAACAAGGTTCCATCAGTTCCATCCCTAAAATTGAAAGATTTCTCTGTAGAATTCGTCACCAGGTATGTGGGATTTCACTCGTGTATTCTTTTCGCCCCTTAGGTTCCTAGATTTTAGTCAGATTCTTGAATTTTCAGTCTCAGCATCTTATAAGTTTGGTCATTGCATTTAGTTAGCTTAGTATTCAGTATCTATATTATGTTCAGATTATGCTCTTGCTTTATTGCTTGGTCAGTTATGTGTTTATTTCAGCTTTACTCTATCCTGCATGCTTAGTGCCTTTCAAGTACTGACGCAAACTCTGCACTACATCTTCACGTGATGTAGGTTTAGGTTCTCAACATCCAGATCATGCTTAGATCGGTTCCCAATCTCCAGTTCAGCAGCATCAGTGGTGAGTTCTCATTCTTCAAGGACAATAGTCATGTTATCTTTCAGTTTTCATTGTTTTAGTTGCAGTTTTGCTAGGCTTAGCTGGGGCATGTCCCATCACTTCTAGTCATTTAGAGGCTATATTCAGACATAGTTAGATTCATCTTAGTATTTGAGTTTGATATATTCAGTTTAGTATAAGGGTATTCCCCAGCACTTTCATTTTCATGATTTAGCTTCCATATCAATTATTAATATTCTTAGTATTCTTATGTCGTGCCAGCAGGGTTAGCTTGGGGTCACTTGTGATCCTAGGTCCTATGTCTGCGTTTATGGGGTAGCTCGGGGCGTGACAAACTTGGTATCAAAGCATTAGGTTTAAGAGTCCTAGGATGTCTGAAAAGCCACACTAAGTAAAGTCCTTTTCATGGGTGTGAAGTTCACCACATCTAATGAGAGGGAGGCTACAAAGTGTTTTTACGAAAGATCTTCATTTTCTTGTTACTCTTATCGAACGTAATTTATGCTCTAATTCCGTTCTAACTCAACGTTCTACATTTCAGTGATCATACCTCCTCGTAGAGCTAACACTAGGAACGCGAATGGCAGGAACGCAAACGCAACTCCTCCAGTCCCAGATAAAGAAGTTTCGAATGCAGAGTTCTGGAACTCCATTCAAATATTGGTTAAGAGTGTTGCCAACCAGAACAATCAGTGAGCTCCAGTTCTGGCAAATGCTAATGTTGGGTCAACTGCAGCTAGAGTGCGAGATTTTGTTGGAATGAATCCGCCAGAGTTCTTAGGATCACAAATTGGTGAAGATCCCCAAAACCTTATTGATGAGGTCAAGAAGATCTCCAAAGTGATTCAGGTAACTAAGAATGATCGGGTTGATTTTGCATCTTACCAACTTAAGGATGTGGCTCATATCTGGTTTACTTAGTGGAAAGAGAAGAGGGATACAAATGCAGCTCCTATCACTTGGGATTGTTTTAGTGAGACTTTGTTGGATAGGCTTTTTCTAAGAGAGCTAAGGGAGGCGAAAGCTCATGAATTTATGAACTTAAAGCAAGGTAGCATAACAGGCAAAGAGTATGGGCTTAAGTTTACCCAACTCTCCAGGTATGCTCCTCACATGGTTTCTGATTCCAGGGCTCAGATGAATAAGTTTCTATATGTAGTGTCAGACTTGGTAAAAACAGAGTGTATAAATGCTATGTTGCTGGAAAATATGAGCATCTCTAGGCTCATGACTTATGCTCAACAGGTTGAAGGTGATAAGTTTAGGGAACATGCTAAGGAGAACAAGAAGGCTAGGACCGAAAACTATGATTATTCTCAACAGAAATTGGGTGCTAGAAATCGCTCGCAGGGTCAGTTGAAATTTTTAGCTCCAACACCTTCATCAGCTAGTGTTCCATCCTCCAAGTTTAGACAAGATCAGAAAGGTAGGGCATCAGGTTCTAAGTCTCAGGGAAGTGTTTCATGTACCAAAACCTACCCAACTTGCCCTAAGTGTGGTAAGAACCATCCGGGCGAGTGCTTTGCAGAAAATAAAGCATACTTTGGGTGTGGTCAGTCTGGTCACAGGATGAGGGATTGTCCTTTTAAACAGGGTCTAAGAGGAAATGGTAGAGCTCAGTCCACAACTTCAGTAGCACCAACAAGTCTCCCGACTCAGCAAGGTAACTCATCTGGTACAAGTGGTGGACAATGCCAGAACATGCTCTATGCTCTTCAAGCTCGCCAGGATCAAGAAGATTCTCATGATGTAGTCACTGGTACGTTACGAGTCTTTTATCTCGATGTTTATGCTTTGTTAGATCCAGGGGTTACTCTTTCCTTTGTTGCTCCTTATATAGCAATTAAATTTGATGTTAGTCCAGAAACTCTCTTAGAACCTTTCTCAGTCTCTACTTAAGTCGGTGACCCAATTATAGCTAGACGGGTATACAAAAATTGCCCTGTCACAGTCTCCTATAAAGTCACCTTAGAAGATCTTGTAGAGTTAGAAATGGTAGACTTCAATGTCATTCTAGGCATGAATTGGTTACATTCCTTTTATGCCTCAGTCGATTGTAGAACTAGGATTCTTCATTTTCAGTTTTCAGACGAACCAATCTTAGAATGGGGAAGGGTAGTAGCTTAGCGCCTATGGGTCGATTCATTTCTTACCTTAAGGCCAGAAAGATGATATCTAAGGGTTATCTCTATCATTTAGCTCGGGTTAAGGATTCAAGCTCTAAAATCCCAACTCTTGAGTCAATTCATGTGGTAATGAGTTCCGAGAAGTGTTTCCAGAAGATCTTCCTGGAGTTTCTCTCGAAAGGGAAATTGGATTTGGAATTGATCTCTTTCCAAATACCCAGTCTATCTCTATTCCTCCTTACGGAATGGATCCAGTTGAGCTTAAGGAATTGAAAGAGTAGTTGAAAGACCTTTTAGATAAGGGCTTCATCAGACCTAGTATTTCGCCATGGGGTGCACCAATATTGTTTGTGAAGAAGAAAGATGGCTCTTTCAGAATGTGCATTGACTATAGGCAGTTAAACAAGGTCACAATCAAGAATAAGTATCCCATCCCTAGGATTGATGACTTGTTTGACCAACTTTAGGGTACTAGTCATTTCTCAAAGATAGACCTCAAATCAAGTTATCATCAACTCAAAGTTAGAGATAGTGACATTCCGAAGACAACCTTCAGAACTCGGTATGGTCATTATAAATTCGTAGTTATATATTTTGGACTAATCAATGCTCTTGCAGCTTTTATGGACTTGATGAATAGAGTGTTCAAGCAGTACTTGGACTTGTTCGTTATCGCCTTTATTGATTATATCCTCATTTACTCAAGGAATGAGGGAGAACATGCGAGTCATTTGAGAGTTGTTTTGCAAACTCTTAAGGATCGCCAGTGATTTGCCAAATTTAACAAGTGCGAGTTTGGTTATAATCAGTAGCTTTCCTTGGGCATATAGTATCTAGTGAAGGGATCAGAGTGGATTCCCAGAAAATAGAGGCAGTGAAATAATGGCCCAGACCTACCTCTCTTGCAGATATCAAAAGTTTCTTGGGTCTAGCCAGTTATTACAAAAGGTTCGTGGAAGGATTTTCATCCATAGCCTTACCATTGACTAGGTTGACTCAGAAGATGGTCAAGTTTCAGTGGTCAGATGATTGTGAGAAAAGCTTTGTAGAACTAAAAAGTAGGTTGACTACAACTCCTGTTTTGACTCTACTAGAGGTGTCAGACGGTTATGTGATTTATTGTGATGCATCCAAGTTGACTAGGTTATGTGCTAATGCAGCGAGGTAAGGTTATAACTTATGCTTCCAGACAACTTAAGGTGCATGAGAAGAACTATCCGACTCATGACCTCGAGCTTGCAGCAGTGGTGTTTGCACTCAAGATTTGGAGACACTACTTGTGTGGTGTTCATGTAGATGTGTTCACAGACCATAAGAGACTTCAATGTGTTCACCAAGAAAGAGTTGAATCTTAACCAGAGAAAATGGCTTGAGTTCCTCAAGGATTATGACATAAGTGTGCATTACCATTCGGGTAAGGAAAATGTAGTAGCAGATGCCCTTAGTAGACTATCTATGGGTAGGTTCGCCCATGTTGAGGAAGAAAGAAAAGAGCTAGAGAAAGATTTCACAGACTTGCTCGTCTAGGAGTTCGTCTCAAGAGTGTATCAGACGGTGGTGTGACAGTTCAGAATGGATCAAAATCTTCATTAATGGCCGAGGTTAAGGAAAAGCAAGATAGTGATCCGATATTTCTCAAACTCAAGGGTGCAGTCCATCAACAGAGAGTTGAGGTTTTCTCCCAAGGGGGGAGATAGTGTGCTTTGCTACCAGGGCCGATTATGTATTTCTAATATGGGCGAGTTGAGACAACATATTATTGTAGAAGCCCATAATTCCAGGTACTTTATTCATCCAAGCGCCACTAAGATGTACCGTGATCTGCGGGAAGTCTTTTGGTGGAATGGCATAAAGAGAGACATAGCAGATTTTGTGGCTAAGTGCCCCAATTGTTAGAAATTGAAGGTAGAACATCAAAAACCAGAGGGTATGACTCAAGAGATCGACATTCCTACTTGGAAGTGGGAACTAATCAACATGGATTTCATTATAGGTTTACCTCGTACTCACAAACAACATGACTCCATTTGGGTGATAGTTGGCAGAGTCACTAAGTCTTCTCACTTTTTGGTGGTCAAGAGTACATATTCGACGGAGGCCTATGCCAAGATTTACATTAATGAGATAGTTAGGTTACATGGGGTTTCTTTGTCTATCATCTCAGATAGAGGTCTTCAGTTTACCTCTCATTTCTGGAAGTCATTTCAGAAAGGACAGTACTCAGGTTAATCTTAACACAACATTTCATGCACAAACGGATGGTCAGGCAGAGCGTACCATTTAAACGTTAGAGGACATGTTGAGAGCGTGTGTGATCGATTTCAAGGGTAGTTGGGATGATCACCTTCCTCTTATAAAGTTCACCTACAATAATAGCTACCATTCCAGCATTCAGATGGCCTATTATGAGGCATTGTATAGGTGTAGATGCAGATCTCCTATTTGTTGGTTTGAAGTAGGTGAAACAGCCTTGGTAAGACCAAATTCAATCCATTATGCTATGGAGAAAATGCAACTCATTAGAGATAGACTTAAGATGGCCAGAGTCGCCAGAAGTCTTATGCAGATGTAAGGAGAAGGGAGCTAGAGTTCCAAGTTGATGATTGGGTTTTCTTGAAAGTGTCACCTATGAAAGGGGTGGTGAGATTTGGCAAGAAAGGGAAGCTCAGTCCTAGATATGTAGGCCCTTACAAGATTTTGAAAAGGATTGGTAAAGTGACTTATGAGTTAGAGTTGCCAGTAGAATTAGTAGCAGTGCATCCAGTCTTTCACCTCTCACTACTGAAGAAGTGTGTGGGTGATCCAGCATCTGTAGAGCCATTAGAAAGTGTGGCTGTGAAAGATAGTCTTTCTAATGAGGATGTACCAATTGAGATTCTTGATCATCAGGTTATAAGATTGAGAAACTAAGAAGTCGCTTTAGTCAAGGTTTTGTGGAGGAGTCAGTTCATAGAGGGAGCTACTTCGAAAGCAGAAGCAACCATGAAGTCCAAGTATCCTCACCTTTTTCCTTCCGATTCCACTCCAGCTTGAGGTAATAATTTCTCTTCAGTTTTTCAGTCATTCATGCGTAAAATCAGTTTAGCATCATGTTTCTTCAATTTGTAATTGCATTTTCAGCGTATTTGCATGTTCTTGGAACTCATTTCAGTCAGAAATCAGTCTTCAGTGTTTGGTGGTAGGGTTGTTGCTCATTTCATCCATTTCAGCTAGTTTAGTCTTCATTCGAGGACGAATGATATCAAGGGGGAGATATTCTAACACCTCAAAAAATAGACCTAGAAAAAAATTACAGAAATTCTACCTGAAGCAGTGAACCACGATAGGGCTCACGGACCGCGAGAGGGTTCACTATTTGTTGACCTGGCCGTGGTCATGACTTGGAAGTCACCATGGCCAGGCCCAGGCATCAGACCACGAGCACCTTCACGGTCCATGGTCTTGATGACGGGCCGTGGTGGCACCCGTAGTGGTTGAACTAGTAGGCCCCAAAGCCTAGCCCTAAGACACCCCTCGCCCAAGTAAGGACCACAAGGACCTTCACGATCCGTAGTCCTGAAGACGGGTTGTGGGGGCATCCGTGAAGACTTAGGCAGTAGTCCCCATAGACTAGCCCTCAGACCCTCAAGCCTAAGTGAGGACAATAGGGACCTTCACGGTCTGTGGTCCTCCACACAGCCTGTGGTAGGGTCTGTGAAGGCCAACTTGTAGTCCCTTAGACTTGAGCCTCCAGATCTCAGCCCAAGTGAGGACCACGGGGACCTTCACGGTCCGTGGTTCTCCACACGGGCCGTGGTAGTGGCTCATGGACCAAGCCTTCAGAACCACAGAAACAAGTGAAGACCACGAGGGCTTTCATGGTCCGTGGTCCTTTTCACGATCCGTGAAAGTGGCCGTGGTCAGCCCCGTCTGTAACTTAAGTCAGGGGTCTTTTGGTCTTTTCCTATTTTGTTGCACCCCTAAACTACGTCATTTTAACCCTAAACTACGTGGTTTTGGTCAGTTTTAGCCTAGAAACATAACTAGAACTTACCTAAGTCAGATCTTTTATCAAACTTAGAAAATTTGAACGCTAGAGAGAAGAAAGAGGCGACCAAAC
The DNA here is from genome assembly GCA_029007595.1 of Solanum commersonii. Taxonomy (NCBI): domain Eukaryota; kingdom Viridiplantae; phylum Streptophyta; class Magnoliopsida; order Solanales; family Solanaceae; genus Solanum; species Solanum commersonii. Next base: position 3,222,587 of record JAJTWQ010000033.1, read on the forward strand.
CCTAGTTCAAAAATGCAACAAGGTTTCGTTAGTTCCTTCCCTAAAATCGAAAGATTTCTTCGTGGAATTCATCACCAGGTATGTGAAATTTCACTAGTGAGTTCCTTTCGCCCATTAGGTCCCTAGATTTCAGTCAGATTCTTGATTCCCTATTATTAACTATACCTAGGGTTTCTAGAACCTCCGCAAATTATCATGAATTGGTTATTTGCATGTTCCAAATGAGATTACCATATTATTAATTCGTTTATTGTATGAATTTTAGAACCCTAGCTATATATTTCTTTAGTTCTTGAATTACATATGCTAGGTAAGATATTTTTGTATTTCAGATATACATGCTTCAGTCTTGAATGTGTCATTATCAGTATATAAATGTGTGTTCTTAGTTTGCATGTCAGTTTTGAGCTATCCAATATATTACAGAAATTTAGTCAAAATGTGTTGATCATTTAATCTATTAGGAGTAGTATAATACCGAGTTGGACTAGGGTTAGTCACCCATATAGTCCCAGAACTAAGAGCCACATAGGTTGTAAGACCCCTCTGTAGGCATCATTTTAGTGATCACCCCATCATGCGTCTACACTTTTGGTCGGGTGTATTGGGTACTCTCGATGAGGCGTATACATCGGACTCCATATTTAGCTCATGTGGTTTTATTATCGGTTATTAGTAGCCCTTACAATCTAATCAGACTCCATTACATTGAACATATTTCATTAAAGTCAGTATTCAGTCTCAGCATGCTATAAGTTTGGTCATTGCATTCAGTTAGCTCAGTATTCAATATTTATATCATATTCAGATTATGCTCTTGCTTTATTGCTTGTTCAGTTATGTGTTTATTTCAGCTTTACTATATCCTGCATGCTCAGTACCTTTCAAGTAATGACGCATACTCTGCGCTATATCTTCTCGTGATATAGGTTCAGGTTCTCAGCATCCAGATCACGCTTAGATCGGTTCCTAATCTCCAGTTCAGCAACATCAGTGGTGAGTCCTCATTCTTTGAGGATAATAGTCATGTTATATTTCAGTTTTCATTGTTCTAGTTTCAGTTTTGCTAGACTTAGCTAGGGTATGTCCCAACACTTCTAGTCAGTTAGAGGCTATATTTAGACATAGTTAGATTCAGCTTAGTATTTGAGTTTAATATATTCAGTTTAGTATATGGGTATTCCCCATCACTTTCATTTTCATGATTTAGCTTCCGCATTAGTTATTATTATTCATAGTATGCGAATGTCATGCCATCAAGGTTAGCTTGGGGTCACTTGTGATCCTAAGTCCCTTGTCCGCGTCTCGGAGGTAGCTCAGAGGGTGACAACATTATTCTTGGCATACTGGCTGGCACAACACGCCAGCCACCCCTGGTGTATTGGTGGTGCATTGCCCCAGACACCGCCCAGAAAACCCGATGAATTTTCCTCTTTGATTTTTTGTCCTAATTCACCTAGAGTCGAATGGTTTCTTCCATAATCACTTAGATTCGAATACCCAACTAAAGTATATAAGAATATAATAAAAAAACTCTTAAAATCCATATGGTTATCTCAAGAACTCATCGAAATCCCAACAAAACAAGATTTAGAATGAAACTTCAAGAACACTTATCAAGAACTCTTCAAGAACTTAAATCCTTAAATTTCAAGAACGAAATTACGCTGAATAAATCATGATTGGCATGTGGGTGAATAAACCCAACACCATAGAAGCTTACATACCTCTTAGGGATCAAACCCTTGGCGGAATCCGCAACGAATCCTCAAGAACTTGACGAAACTTTGACTTTTCTCCTCCTTTCTCCTCTTGAACTCTTTTCTAAAACCCTAGCCTGAATTATGATTGTGTAAACTGAACCAAATCAGTTTAGGCCCCTATTAAATTGCTAAAAATGAATTAAATTTGATTGGGTAAGGAAAATACCAAAATACCCCTCTTAAATCCGGGAAACTTTCCTTAAATAGTCAGCCTGAATTCAAACGAGCATATCTCCCTCATACGAGCTCAAAAATTAGCAAACTCAGTGGCGTTGAAAGAGGACTTAGAAATCGTTGATTTGATATCTTATGGGTCTCCTAACTCATCCTGTACTGAAAGTTATGGTCATTTGAAGTTTACCCAAAACTTACAAGAACTAAGGAATGGCTTGAATGAATTCTCTTTAATTCTTTTTGGAACTCAAGGTATTGTATCTAGTGACCCGGCCTTAATACTTAAGAAATTTTAAATACCTTGGTAAAATCCTACACATAATGAAGGATGGTTCGAGTCTTAGTTCAAATTTTTTTTGGGTTGTTGCAGTGGGTAGAAAGGATCATACTTTTTAGATGATTCCTTAATGTTTTTTAGCATATACTAGTGGATCCACTTAGTAGTAGGTTTTATACCTCGGAAAAGTATAAGATAGTTTTGGCAACGTGGGCTAGACGTTGTATCATCACATAGCTCATAGTGATGGTTGTCGGTTAGAGAATCTCCCATAGAGTTACTTGTATTTTCATATACAAAACTATGTTATTGTCGTGTCTTTTTATACACTGAGTTGTTATCTACATATTTTAGAACTTTTCTTTATATTTCACCTTTATTACTGCATTATATTGAGACGAGTTGAGTTGAGATGAGGTAAGTGTTTCTTTTAGATTCCAGTTCAAGATTATGTCTTGTTTAGAGTTCCCCTCACATGCTCATACTTTCTGTGTACTGAAGCCATTTGGCCTGCATGTTTTATGATACAGATACAGGTAACCAGGATCAACATCCAGTGCTTTGCTGATCCAGTTGAGCTTCAAAGTGTTGGTGAGCCTCCTTGCTTTCGGAGGATCCATTTTATCATTTCTTTGTCTTTTCAGTTTGTTAGGATGATTGTGGGTATTGTACCAACATCTCTCGTAGTATTAGAGGCTTTATAGATAGATAGTTATAGTTCAGGAGTCTTTTTATTTTCAGTTATGCATGTTGAGACTTCAGTTGCCACTTTGGCTAGTTGAATGTTTATTTCTAAAACATTCTAAGTATCTATTGAGACAGTTTAGTTATGAATGTTTTCCATACATTTCATTGTTGAGAAAGTCTTCTGTTGAGAGTTAAGCTAATCCAAAGGTCCGCTCGGGGCCAACAATGGTTCTCGAGTGCTGCCCACGTCCAGGGTGTAGGCTTGGGGTGTGACAGTTGATGCTTGCGTAATCAAGGACACAACTTCCAATGCAAGTGTCTATGATCGTGCAATAGTATAATAACACAACCAAGGGTTGGGATCGTCCCAAGATAATGGCTTTTAGAATTTTTAGAAAAATAAAATTTTATTCTAACTAGTCGTTGCTAAAGACATTAACAAGTAAAAACATTTTAAATTAAAAAGGGGGACACAAAAGTGTCAATTAACAATAGGGGGATTTTTTGTCACAAGTACGTAAAAACAACAAAATAAACAAGGGTTTCTAAATAATGAGAGGGAATCCTTGGGATGTGACGGGAATGCGGGTTTAAGCAAAATTATTGGGTACATGTTTGTGATAGCAAATTTATAGAAGAATAGTGACTAGGCTAAGCTTTATGTGGGAATAAGTTCTCTCTCGAGCAATTTATCCCGTTTCAAATGGGTTCCTCTCAGACACCCACTTACCGCATGAAGACCAACCTACGCCTTACCCTACTCACTCTCTCAAGCTGAGTGTTAGGATATGGGACTAGGGTTCACTCTCTCTAGGTGAACCTTATGTCGACCCACTCCTTAAGTCATCAATCTAGTAGTCTTGGTTACACGACTTCTCTCTCGAGCAAGCCAAAGACACATAAATAAACTTGTATTTGCAACAAAAAATTTGTTAAATTCATCCACAACTACTAGAGGAAATCACCATTAAGCTACATCTAAACTATCAGCAAACAAGACCCAACAACAATATTAACCCATATTCGTTAAATCACACCTCAAGAATGGGTTTTTTAGCCACACATCAAGAGATATATATTTATACCTAAATGAGCTTGTATTCAAATGGGTATGAAGATTTCAGTCTTGTTACAGGCCAAGAATGAAGAATCCAAGAGACCCAAGTCCAAATCCTTGAAGATGACACCCTCTTCTTCTTCAAGTTTCCAAAACCCTCTAAAACTTAGAGCAAAAATATCCAAATGTACTATTCTCTAAGTGAAAATTATAATAAAAGGTCCATACAAAAACTAAAACTCTAACTACTATTTATAGTTATCACAGATTTGTGTTGCAGTGGATCGTTCGACATCATTAGTCGGAATTGCTGATCAACTTGGCGATTCACCCTTTGGTGTAGTTCATCGCTGTCTCGTACCAACCTTCTGCATCATTGTGCTCTGGGCTATTGGGCGGTACGGTACTTCTTCGCAAAATTGCTCGGTTATGAGGTGACTGCTCCCTTTTTCGGCCGACTTGATCCTTTTCTTCAGGGCTCAGCACACTGGAACAAAAGGCGAAGTAAGACCCTTCGGCGACACGCCAAGTGGACTCGGCGATCCTCAGGCCTTCATTTCTTCGTTCTTTTCATCCCTTTTTGTTCCTTTTTTTGCGACGTAGTGTCCATGCTCTCTTTAACTTCAAATATTTGAAACGTAAGGGTTTTCATCAGATATTGAGTTAAATAAGCATTTGAGGACACAATTTCTATTAAAAATAGCCCTAGATGAGTCCAATTTGTGAACTCATCAACACCTCCAACTTAAACTTTTGCTTGTCCTCAAGTAAACTCAAGTTCAGCCGTTCAAAAAGAGTGTCTCAAACAGTACTACACAAGACTCAATAATAAATGCACACAACAAGACTCAATTTACTTATGCAAAGATTAAATGTGCACTCAAAGATTCAAGTTGTGACTCACTAATATCAACGAATCTCATGCTTATAATACTTGCTTCAAATGCAAGTTCAAGCTCAACTATAGTGTTCGAATACCCTCACACATAGAATGATTCCATATTCACACAATGGTTTCACAGTTTATTGGTTTGGAATCAGATGCAACGCTCACACTCACAAAGAAGAACATATGCATGCTTTCACCCATAGGTTTGCCCGTATTGTCCAATCAACATTTGTTTCAGCTTACTCAAGATAACAAAAAAAGGTCTTTTCATGGCTTGTAATGGGGCAGAGTGCAAAGGTATGGTCATTTAGGCTCAGTGACTTTCATCCTCATGAAATGTGGTGCTCATAACACTTCCTTTCCTTTCTCTTTCATCATTTTCATTAGTGTTCATAAGTCATCCGTTTATTCACTTTCCATGGAATGCTTGGAAACCCCATTTCTTTTGTACTTTATTCCATAAATTTATTTTTCATTCTTTTTCTGTCTTTTCTCTTCTTTTTTTTTTTTATATAAAGGGGTTCCATTTTTCTCAAAACTATGGGTGGGATTGACTTTCTTGCACTTCTTGATCTGCATCCTCTTTTCACCACACCCTTTAGCCTAAGTTGGCTATTCAAATTAACCACAGCTTCATGAGGATTATGGGTAGTGGAGAAAGAATGGTCTAGTGTTCATCAAGTTTCTTCCAAAGAAGGTTAAGGTTCAAGGGGTATTTAAGAGAGGTTCACACACTCACAAGGTAAGTCACGAAAGAGGTATATATCAAATTGGCTCACACTCGTAGAAGTTGCCTAAGATCATATCAAGAGATAACATCACATAGTTAACCGGGCCAACGGGGAAAATTCTAGGATCTATTATGCATAGTTCACAGTTAAGTTCATCACACTAGGCATTGACACTAAAGTTAAACAAGACTCCACACTTTCGCTAGTGTGCAATGATCATCACAAGAGAATTAATTTGATACAAGGCTAGTCATAACGAAATGCAAAGAGTTCACATATTGTCTACGCAACTTCATTTGGCCTCATCATAGCTGCACATTCATGTTCATTCGATTGTAAACACTATTCAAGTCATCGTTATTGATCAAAGCCGAGACTTAAATTTTGCAAAAGAACAACCACATTCATCACACAAGAGGTGGAAAAAATGTTTGAAAAATTCAAAATTTTTTGGAAGGGTCAAAATTATTTTACAATTTAAAAACAAGAAGGGAGCCATAAGCTCAAACGTCCACAAAAAGCAGTAATTCAAATCCCAAATACATAAGCAAGAACACGAGCAAAATTAGCACACAAAAAGTGGGCCTTACCCTACCACAAATAAAAGCATTTGTCCTCAAATGCAACTAGAAGAATATCCAGGCTTTAAAAATAAAGAAAGACAGAAAGGGAGGTAGAAATCCTGTCTACACAGTTGCTCCATCTGTCTAGGCATCGGTGCCTGACGTGTCAGCCTGGAATTTGATAATAGCCCCTGGAGCTTCTTCAGAAGATTCAGCAGCAGTTGACTAACTAAGATTGTCCAAATCATGAGCCGCCAAAAAGGAGTGGATGGTTGTGAAGATTATATTGGAGATATTTATTCCCTTAACAGAATAATCATCATGGACCAGCAACATCACAGAATTGACCAAAGAAGATATCATATATGGAATCAATTTATCTCAATGTCCAAGATAAAAAGAACGAGGGGAAGGATCGATGAGTTGAGTGTTCTCGAAGAGAAATTGTCATGGAAAAAGCGTGATGAGAATTCAAAACTGGAGATATGCAAAATAAAAAGACTCCCTAGAAGATGGTATTCTTTGTTTTAGGTCTTGATAGAGCGTTTCCACGAGGGGATAGTTGGGTCTCGGGGATTTGTTCCCTTGTTGGAACTGGGCTTCTTGCCCTCATTATCCATTTTGGGGGGATTTGTTGCCTTTGTATTTTTCCTGAAATTTTTCGCTCTTGTGTGTCGGGGTGGCATATCTCTTCCCGCTACTTTTGGTCTAGCCATTTCTGCAAAGCTTCGAGAAAAAGTTAGAAAGTCTTCAAACAATGCAGTTTAATTACAGAATCACTATACTGAACCAGTTGGCGAAGCACGCAATTACTTAGGTGGTTCGTCGAGTGCAGTGCGTAGAGAATACAAGGGTGTAGATAAAGGGTGATAAGCACACTTTCGACGAGTCGTCGAGTGCTTTCAGTGCACTCAGACTTCTCGCCGAAAGTTATAGTAACAAAGAACAATCAAGGTGTGACATTATCGATAAGATGGGGATATTAGGCGAACCTTCGAGTCGTTTGGTGAGCTCGACCTAGCTACCCAACCGACCCAACGTGGCTATTTTCGACCCATCTTTTCATATTCAACCCTCCGACCCCCAAAAACACAATTAAGGCATGCACGACTCAAATTAGGCTTAGACCCAGTGACAATCATGCTTAACCTATGAATTTTAAGTCAGTTTAAAAATGCAACCTTCGGGAATTAACTATTTAACTTAGTACATGCAAGATTTGTGAATCTAACGGGAAAACAAATATTCTACTCCTACCAGAGAATCCCATCACAAATAAAAAAAGGTAATATTATTACATTTAGTCCAAAATCGATAGAAAGAACTCAGAGTTTGGGAACCAACCTTTCGTGTTGACTAGTATGGAATTGATTCGCTAGGCAGCAATGTAATCCAAGTCCTGAACGTAAATCAATAACTAAAATACTCTAAAATTGTAGGGATATTGAAAATAAAGTGCAGGTGTGAGTTTGGGAAGATAAAAAGTGAATAAATTTGAAACTTTTAAACTTTTAGCAAAAAATAACCATCCAATTTTTGCCCACTCGGCGACATTAGTTCTGATCGCCGAACCTCTTGGCGACTCGCTAAGTGAGCACTCAACTCGCCAAGTTTTACAGGACCTTCAGTCATCGTGAAGGTCCAAGCGGCGATTTCTATCGTGATCGCCAACATGGTCGGCGATTAGCCAATAATTTCCAAAGCTCGTCGAGTTTTATAGACTCTAATGTTGACGATTTCTTGAGTCACACGACGGGGAATGTTAGATTTGCCAAACTCCTTCGGCAACACACCGACTGGATCTATTGCTTGCCATCCTTCACTTTTTCAAACACTTATCATACTTTAACCTATACAAACAACACACCATAGTTTTACCAAGAAATAAGTAATAAAAGTAAAAATAAAGCAATTAAAGGGGTTCTGGGTTGCCTCCCAAACAACGCCTTAGTTATCGTCGTGGCACGACGCTAGTCCATCTTCAAATCTCACTCTTGGGGTTAGCCATAGTATCACTAGGCATACTCCCTTACTGTCTTGGATTAAGGTGAGACGAGATATGACCCATTTGGGTCTCCAACTGCTTGATTGAAACAGAATAGGAGGTGACGGTTTGGCTAAGGGTAGAAACATCTTCTGTCATGCCTTTCAACATTTTTTCTGGCCTTTCAACTTTGTTGAGGATATGCGAAAGAATATCCTCAGACATACCACCCTCCGAGTCCTTTGGCTTTTGGCACTCGTGGAGAGGCACATAGTTGTCCTTCTCCCCATCCTTCCAATTAGGATTTTGGTCTCTACATTCTCGATCCTTCCATCCTTCATCTCTAGCCCAACCTTGGTTTTCACCATGCCTCGGGTAGTTTGAACGATAACCACCACCTTGGTTAGCTAGGAAGTTCACCTCCTCATTATATAATGCTTCAAAATTTGCCTCCTCAGGATTTGCATACCCGACTCCCATATTGTTGACACCTCGGACACCAGTCCCCATGACATTTTTGGATAAAATATCAAGTTGTGTCATGATGTTGGCCAATTTTGGTCTCTCTCATTATCTTTGTCCATCTGCTCCTTGGAAAGTTTGAATGTGAGAGGGGAGGCTTGGTCTTCACGGGTGTACCATGCTCTATTGATGGTCGTCATTCCATCTAAGAGTTGGGCTGCTACTGCATATGGCTGTTGCATTAAGCCTCCAGGTTAGAGTTGGTCAACGACACCTTTTTTTACCGAATCCAAACTCCGATAAAAGTATTGAAGTAGCACGTTGTCCGGCAAATCGTGGGTTGGGCATTGTAGCACCAATTTTTTAAATCGCAGCCAAGCGTAATGCAAAGGCTTTCCTTCTAGACATTTAAAGCTCTGGATGCTATCCCTCAGTGACATCATCTTCGAGGAAGGCAAAAATCACACTTGAAATGTGGTTACCAATTTCTCCCAAGAATTAATGGATTCACGTGGTAGCTCGGCTAGCCACTTGCACGCCTCTCCCATCAATGAGAAAGGGAATAACGTCAATCGGACCGACTCCTAAGTGATATTTTTGAACAAGAATGGTCCGCACACATCTACAAAGTTTCTAACATGCTCGTGAGGGTCTTCATGAGTCAGTCTGCTGAAAAGTCCTTTAGTTCAAGAGTTGCAACATGGTGCTCGTTATGTGGAACACTACATTTCCCTTTGACTGGGATAAACGGATGGGTCCAACACCTCCCATGAGATGGGGGCCATTGATATTGGGATCTAGGACATCAATGAGAATTTCAATGTCGTCTTGGTCGCCTACCTAGCTATCGTTGCTACCATTAACACTCTTGCTTTCTAAAATATTCACACAACAAACAAAACAAAACTAAAAATTAGGTAAGTACACTACAACTAAGAAGAACAAAAATTTTACTAATCTAAAAGTTCTCAAATAACACCACTCCCCGGTAGCGGCGCCATTTTAATGTTTAGGTATTCAGTGACACAACTTCCAATGCAAGTGTCTACGATTGTGCAATAGTATAATAACCAAACCAAGGGTTGGGAGAGAGTGGTTTTGAGAATTTGTAGAAAATAAAATTTCGTTCTAACTAGTCGTAGCTAAAGACATTAACGAGTAAAAATATTTTAAAATAAAGAGAGGGACACAAGAATGTCAATTAATAATATGGGGATTTTTTGTCACAGGTACGTAAAAACAACAAAATAAACAAGGGTCTCTAAATAATGAGAGGGAATACTTGGGATGTGATGGGAATACGGGTTAAGCTAAATTATTGGGTACATGCTTGCAATAGCAAATTTATAGAGTAATAGTGACTAGGCTAAGCTTTATGTGGGAATAAGTTCTCTCTCAAGCAGCTTACCCCGTTTCAAATGGATTTCTGTTAGACACTCACTTGCCGCATGAAGACCAACCTATGTATTATCCCACTCACTCTCTCGAGCTGAGTGTTAGGATATGGGACTAGGCACTCTCTCGAACTCAACCTCATGCCGACCCACTCCTTAGGCCATCAATCTAGTAGTCTTGGTTTCGCGACTTCTCTCTCTCGAGCAAGTCGAAAACACATAAATAAACTTATATTTGCAACTAATTGTTTTTTAAATTCATCCAAAACTACTAGACGGAATCACCATTAAACTACATCTAGACTATCATCAAACAAGACCCAACAACAATATTAACCCATATTCGCCAAATCACACCCCAAGAATGGGGGTTTTTAGCCACACATCAAGAGATAGAAATTTATACCTAAATGACCTTGAATTCAAATGGGTATGAAGATTTAAGTTTTGTTACAAGCCAATAATGAAGAATTCAAGAGACCCAAGTCCAAATCCTTGGAGATGGAACCCTTTTCTTTCTCAAGTTTCCAAAACCCTTTAAAACTTAGAGCAAAAATATCCAAATGTACTATTTTCTAAGTCAAAATTATAATAAAAGTTCCATACTAAAACTAAAACTCTAACTAGTATTTATAGTTATGACAGATTTGTTTTACAGCGGATTGTTCGGCATCATTAGTTGGAATCACCGATCAACTCAGTGATTCACCCTTTGGTGTAGTTCATCGTCGTCTCGTACCAACCTTCTACATCATCGTGCTCTAGTCCATTGGACGGTATGGTACTTCTTCGCAGAATTGCTCGGTTATGAGGTGACTGCTCCCTTTTTTCGCTGACTTGATCCTTTTCTTCAGGGCTAATCACACTGGAACAAAATGCGAAGTAAGACCCTTCGGCGACTCGCCAAGTGGACTCGGCGATCCTCATGCCTTCATTCCTTCGTTCTTTTTAGCCCTTTTCGTTTCTTTTTTGCGACGTAGTGTCCGTGCTCTCTTTAACTTCAAATACCTAAAACTTAAGGATTTTCATCAGATATTGAGATAAAATAAGCATTTGAGGACACAATTTCTATTAAAATATAGCCCTAGATGAGTCCAATTTGCAGACTCATCAACACCCCCAACTTAAACTTTTGCTTGTCCTCAAGCAAACTTAAGTTCAACCGTTCAAAAAGGGTGTCTCAAACAGTGCTACGCAAGATTCAATCATAAATGCACACAATAAGACTCAATTTACTTATGCAAAGATCAAATGTAAACTCAAAGATTCAAGTTGTGACTCACCAATATCAGCGAATCTCATACTTACAATACTTGCTTCAAATGCAAGTTCAAGCTCAACTATAGTGTTCAAATGCCCACACACAAAAAATGATTCCATATTCACACAATGGTTTCACACTTTAAAGCTTTGGAATCAGATGCAACACTCACACTCACAAAGAAGAACATAATGCATGCTTTCACCCATAGGTTTGCCCGTATTTTCCAATCAACATTTGTTTCTGCTTACTCAAGATCAAAAAGGTCTTTTCAAGGCTTGTAATGGGGCAGAGTGCAAAGGTATGTTCATTTAGGCTCAATGACTTTCATCCTCATGAAATGTGGTGCTCATAACACTTCCTTTCCTTTCCCATTCATCATTTTCAATAGTGTCATAAGTCATCCTTTTATTCACTTTCCATGGAATGCTTGGAAACCCTATTTCTTTTGTAGTTTATTCCACAAATTTATTTTTCATTCTTTTTCTGTCTTTTCTCTTCTTCTTTTTTATATGGAGGGGTTCCATTTTTCTCAAAACCATCGGTGGGATTGACTTTCTTGCACTTTCTAATCAGCATACTCTTTTCACCACACCCCCAACTTAGGCTTTTGGCCTAAGTTGGCTATTCAAATTAACCACAACTTCATGAGAATTATGGGTAGTGGAGAAAGAATGATCTAGTGTTCATCAAGTTTCTTCCAAAGAAAGTTAAGGTTCAATGGGGTGTTCAAGAGAGGTTCACACACTCACAAGGTAAGTCACAAAAGAGGTATATATCAAATTGGTGCACACTCGTAGAAGTTGCCTAAGATCATATCCAGAGATAACATCACATAGTTTACCAGACCAACGAGGAAAATTCTAAGATCTATCATGCATAGTTCATATGTAAGCTCATCACACTAGGCATTGACACTATAAATTAAACCAGACTCCACACTTTCGTTAGTGTGTAATGATCATCACAAGTGAATCAATTTGATACAAGGCTAGTCATAACGAGATGTAAAGAGTTCACATATTATCTATGCAACTTCATTTGGCCTCATCGTAGCCGCACATTCATGTTCCTTCGATTGTAAGCACTATTCAAGTCATCGGTATTGATCGGGACCAAGACTTAAATTTTGCAAAAAAACAGCCACATTCATCACACAAGAGGTGACAAAAATGTTTGAAAATTTTAAATTTTTTTGAAAAGGTCAAAATTATTTTACAATTTAAAACAAGAAGGGAGCCATAAGCTCAAACGTCCACAAAAAGCAGTATTTAACACAACAATAGCTCAAAGCCCAAATACATAAGCATAAACATGAGCAAAATTAGCACTCAAAAGGTGGGCCTCACACCCCCACCATAAATAAAAGCATTTGTCCTCAAATGCAACTAACAGAATATCCAGGCTTTAAAAATAAAGAAAGGCAGATCGGGAGGTAGAAATCCTGTCTACACAGTTGCTCCATCTGTCTGGGCATCAGTGCCTGACGTGTCCATCTGGAATTTGATAATGGCCCCCGAAGCTTTTTTAGAAGATTCAACAGCAATTGACTTACTAAGATTGTCCAAGTCATAAACCGCCAAAAAGGAGTGGATACTTGTGAAGAATCCATGTTTCCACGAGGGGATAGTTGGGTCTCGGGGATTTGTTCCCTTTTTGGCAATGGGCTTCTTGCCCTCATTATCCATTTTGGGGGGATTTCTTGCCGCTGTAGTTTTCCTGAATTTTTTTGCTCTTATTTATCGGGGTGGCATAGCTCTTCCCACTACTTTTGGTCTAGCCATTTCTGCAAAGCTTCGAGAAAAAGTTAGAACGTATTCAGACAATGCAGTTTAATTACAGAATCACTATGCCGAACTAGTTGGCGAAGCACGTAATTACTTAGGTGGTTCGCTGAGTGCAGTGTAGGGATATTGAAAATAGAGTGCAAGTGTGAGTTTGGGTAGATAAAAAGTGAGGGAAAATGAATGAAGTTGAAACTTTTAAACTTTTGGCTTGCAAAAAACCATCCAGTTTTCACCCACTCGGCGACATTCGTTCCTATCGCCGAACCTCTTGGTGACTCGCTGAGTGAGCACTCAACTCGCCGAGTTTTACAGGACCTTCAGTCATCGTGAAGGTCCAAACAGAGGTTTCTATCATGATCGCCGACATAGTCGGCGATTAGCCAATAATTTCCAAAGCCCATCGAGTTTTATAGACTCCAATGTTGATGATGTCTTGAGTCACACAGCGGGCAAGGTTAGATTCGCTGAACTCCTTCGGTGACTCGCCAACTGGATCTATTGCTTGCCATCCTTCACTTTTCAAACACCTCTCATACTTTAACCTGTACAAATAACACACCATTATTTCACCAAGAAGTAAGTAATAATTGTAAAAATAAAGCAATTAAAGGGGTTTTGGGTTGCCTCCCTAACAACGCCTTAGTTATCGTCGTGGCATGACACTAGTCCATCTTCTAATCTCACTCTTGGGGTTAGCCATAGTATCACTAGGCAAACCCCCTTGTTGTCTTGGATTAAGGTAAGACGAGATATGACCCATTTGGGTCTCCAACTGCTTGATTGAAACATAATAGGAGGTGACGGTCTGGCTGAGGGTAGAAACATCTTCTTTCATGCCTTTTAGCATTTTGTCTGACCCTTCAACTTTGTTGAGGATACACGAAAACATATCCTCAGACCTACCACCCTTTGATTCCTTTAGCTTTTGGAACTCGCGAGGAGGCACATATATGTCCTTCTCCCTATCCTTCCAATTAGGATTTTGGTCTCTCCATTCTCGATCCTTCCATCATTTATCTCTAGCCCAACCTTGGTTTCCACCCTGCCTTGGGTAGTTTGAACGATAACCACCACCTTGGTTAGCTAGGAAGTTCACCTCCTCATTATATAATGCTTCGAAATTCGCCTCCTCAGGATTCACACACCTGACCCCCACAATGTTGACACCTCGGGTACCAGTCCCCATGACATTTTTAGATAAAATATCAAGTTGTGTCATGGTGTTGGCCATGTTTTGGTTTCTCTCATTATCTTTGTCCATCTGCTCATTGGATAGTTTGAATGTGAGAGGGGAGACTTGATCTTCACGGGTGTACCATGCCCTGTTGATGGTCGTCATGCCATCTAAGAGTTAGGTTGCTACTACATATGGCTGCTGCATTAAGTCTCCAGGCGAGAGTTGGTCAGTGACACCTTCGTTTACCGAATCCAAGCTTTGGTAAAAGTATTAAAGTAGTACGCTGTCTGGCAAACTGTGGGTTGGGCATTGTAGCACCAATTTTTTAAATCGCAACCAAGTTTGGTGCAGAGGATCTCCTTCTAGATGTTTAAAGCTTTGTATGCCATCCCTTAGTGACATCATCTTTGAGGGAGGGAAAAATTGCGCTTGAAATGCGGTTACCAGTTCCTCCCAAGAAGTAATGGATTCACGTGGTAGCTCGGCTAGCCACTTGCACGCCTCTCCTAAGTGATATTTTTGAACAAGAATGGTCTGCACACATCTACAAAGTTTCAAACATACTAGTAAGGGTCCTCATAAGTCAGTCTGCTGAAAAGTCCCTTTAGTTGCAAGAGCTGCAACATGGTGCTCGTTATGTGGAACACTGCATTTCCCTCGACTGGGGTAAACAGATGGCTCCAACACCTCCCATGAGATAAGGGTCATTGATATTGGGCTCTTGGACATCATTGACAGTTTCGATGTCGTCTTGGTGGCCTACCTGGCTACCGTTGCTACCATCAACACTCATGCTTTCTGAAATATTCACACAACAAACAAAACAAAACTAAAAATTAGGTAAATAGACTACAACTAAGAAGAACAAAAATTCTACTAATCTAAAAGTTCTCAAATAACACCACTCCCCGACAGCGGCGCCATTTTAATGTGTGCGTAATCAAGGACACAATTTCTAATGCAAGTGTCTAGGTGGTGCAATAGTATAATAACCCAACCAAGGGTTAGGATCATCCCAAGAGAGTAGTTTTGAGAATTAGTAGAAAAATAAAATTTTGTTTTAACTAGTCATAGCTAAAGACATTAACGAGTAAAAATATTTTAAATTAAAGAGGGGGGGCACAAGAGTGTCAATTAACAATAAAGGGATATTTTGTCAAAAGTAAGTAAAAACAACAAAGTAAACAAGGGTTTCTAAATAATGAGAGGGAATCCTTGGGATGTGACGGGAATACGGGTTAAGCTAAATTATTGGGTACATGCTTGCGATAGCAAATTTATAGAGTAATAGTGATTAGGCTAAGCTTTATGTGGGAATAAGTTCTCTCTCGAGCAACTTACCCCGTTTCAAATGGATTTCTCTCGGACACTCACTTGCCGCATGAAGACCAACCTACGCATTACCCCACTCACTCTCTCGAGCTGAGTGTTAGGATATGGGACTAGGCACTCTCTCGAACTGAACCTCATGCCGACCCACTCCTTAGGCCATCAATCTAGTAGTCTTGGTTTCGCGACTTCTCTCTCGAGCAAGCCGAAAACACACAAATAAACTTGTATTTGTAGCTAAAAACTTGTTAAATTCATCCATAACTACTAGACGAAATCACTATTAAACTACATCTAAACTATCAGCAAACAAGACCCAACAACAATCTTAACCCATATTTGCTAAATCACACCCCAAGAATGGGGATTTTTAGCCACACATTAAGAGATAGAAATTTATACCTAAATGAGATTGCATTCAAATGGGTATGAAGATTTAAGTTTTGTTACAGGCCAAGAATGAAGAATCCAAGAGACCCAAGTCCAAATCCTTGGAGATGAAACCCTCTTCTTCTTGAAGTTTCCAAAACCCTCTAAATCTTAGAGCAAAAATATCCAAATGTATTATTCTCTAAGTGAAAATTATAATAACAGTCCACACTAAAACTAAAACTCTAACTACTATTTATAGTTATCACAGATTTGTGTTACAGCGGATTGTTCAAAGTCATTAGTCAGAATCGCTGATCAACTCGGCATTTCACCCTTTGGTGCAGTTCATCACCATCCCGTACCAACCTTCTGCATCATCGTGCTCTGGGTCATTGGGTGGTATGGTACTGCTTCGCGAAACCGCTCGGCGATGCGCTGACTACACCCTTTTTCCGCCGACTTGATCCTTTTCTTCAAGGCTCAGCACACTGGAACAAAAGGCGAAGTAAGAACCTTCGACTACTCGCCAAGTGGACTCGGCGATTCTCAGGCCTTCATTTCTTCGTTCTTTTCAGCCCTTTTCATTCCTTTTTTGTGACATAGTGTCCATGCTCTCTTTAACTTCAAATACCTCAAACTTAAGGGTTTTCATCAGATATTAAGATAAAATAAGCATTTGAGGACACAATTTCTATTAAAATATAGCCCTAGATGAGTTCAATTTGTGGACTCATCAACAATATTCATCGCAAATCATTATCAGATCTAAATATTGCGCTAGATTAGTGGTTGATGCACAAATAATGTCTATAATTATATTGGTATTTGTAATATACGTAGAATGTGAAAAACACATAATGAATATTAAAAATATTTATAATCATCGAGTGATATTTTATTGAGACGATTTTTTTCTACAAAAAGCATCATACTTGAGGAGACACAAACATTTTTTTCGTGAAAGTCACCCTCGATAAAAACTTCTTAGTTAGTGAAGAAGTCTATAACAAAATTTATTTTTGCAAGTATGACCAATTATTGATTCTTAGTGAATGCAGTTAGATGTATTAATTTTTCAATATAAAAAAGAGAATTGTCATACATCAATTCAAATTTGACTACTCAATTCATTAATAGATAGTACTTTTTTGGGTCAAATTTCCAGGCTTTTATTGATAAAATTCAAACACAAATCCAAAACTTAGTTGGGATTTACACCCAAATCTATTAATACATAACAAAACAACGTAACATACACAACCTACTTCAGATCCAGCCCAAAAAATAATCCCTATAAATATTTCCTTAAGTCTAGGGTTTTCTAAATTAACCTCTATTCCTTCATCACCTTAATCCCTAATCATCTGAAAGATGTTCCCTCTTTAGGATAACAAGAAGTTTTGCCTCCTTATTTTATGGATTACTGTTGAATTATTCTCCTTGCTTCCTTGTTTATAAGCTAAATTAGAGTAAGTCTTATCTATTTCCTTACTTCCTTGTTCATATGCCTGTTTTAGCTGACCAAAGTGCCTTTGCAGTTGTGTTCTATGATTTAGTGGACTGTGCTCCTTGTGATTTACTTCTAGATCTGATCTTAGGAAAGGATGCTTAATTATTAGGTTGGTGATTTCTACTTATTCTTATAATTCTTCCCCTCATCTCTAATTTCTTCTGTTTCTGCTACCTTAAAGGTAGTGCTTGAATGGAGTGTACAAGAAGCTTCTATCCACCTCCTCATACTAGTGGTTAAAACTTCTTCCAGGTTAAAATGTCTCCATTTGACTCAAATCCTCTTGTTTTGTTGATTCCTTTGTGCTAGCTAAAAATAGCCTAGGCTGGATAACATTTCACATTTCTTGTTTGCCCTATATATTTTGTAAATAATGTATATGTGAAAAAGCTTATATTGTAGCCTCCCCTTCCCCCATTATCTCCTTATCAGTGATACTCTTAGATATGAACTTTTGAATTTGTCACTTTTTATAATTCTCCTTCCTTTCGTATCTGTGCTCTGAAAATCTGTGAATATGCAATTTCCCTATTCTATAGTCATGTTTGCCAAGTAGTATGTAAGTTGATTCCCTTCCATCATTATATGTTGAATCTTTATTTTTTACCTTGTAAGCTGCCCCTGATTTCTTCAACTGTTTCATTTATTATCCACATACATTACTAGATAGTACTCATGTTTATTGAAATGACAAAAGCCAATAATTGCATATGAAAGATGATTGATAAATATAATAAATATAACGTTCATACCAAGAATAAATTTGCATATGATGTAATATTCTTTTTTTTCAAATTTTGAATCATATATTTCAATGATATACTACTTTATAATAGAATTTAGAAGCAAAGCTAAGTTCTTTGATGTTCTAATCTCATGGTAACTAGAAGCTATACAAGTGAGAATTTTAGTGGAGAGTTCCTTGAACCTGTTTACAAAGTTAAATTTTATTCATAATTTTTCCTAATAAACTATAAAATTGATCTTTTTACAAGATGAGGATTATTATTATTTAGTATCTTTGAATAATTATATTTAAAGAAAGTCTATGAGCTATTTCTCTTTAATTTTTTGCATAGTGATGTTTTAAGGAAAATTTCTCATTATTTCTTTTTTTGAGTTACTTTACTTTATTATAGCTGCTAAGGACCTAGAAGTAATAATACATGTTAGGGTAAGACTAAAGTAACCACAACTTTATAAGAGTGTCATCCTCAAGAAACAAGAAGTGACTAGTGATCAAAATGCCTCTTAACATATATTTTTTAATCATAGATTTATGTTCTTAAGAAAGTATGCAGATGCAATATAACAAAGACGTAAATATACATAGAAGTGTAAAAAAACATTTTTTTGTTAGTAACTATAATCCTTTTTTATACTTAATAGAAGAATTGAGATGGAGGAGGAATGATTTGAGCGACTGTTATCTTTCGTACAACTTCAAAATATGAATAGAGATCTTGGCTTTAAAAAATAGTAACAATATTTTTTTGCTACTATTACTTAAACTTTTCTGCAATTGATTGCAAGTGTTTTCAATAATATTGTTTTTCATACTTTAAGCATGCAAATCTTATGTGTCCCTATAATTTAGAGAACATAGTAGTCCTTATCTGTTATTATAACATGAATGGACATATAATTAATTGGTTCAAGTGTTCGAAAAGAAGATTAAGTATTATTGAACTATGACTTCCAAGAATTTTTATTTTCATTATTATTTAAATAAGAGGCAACATTAATTCTCTCTAAATTCAGCTTCACAAAGTTATGTTGCTTCCTATTTAAAAGTGAAGATCAGAATCTTTAGTATCCTATAGTTTAATAGCACCAATTATTCTCTTCAATGCTTAAACAAATGCTTAGTTCATCCATGTTATAACGGACAAGAATAATTTTCTTCCCTAGTTCTAAAGAACACATAAGATTAGCATGTTTAAGACATGAAAATTTTTGTTATTGGAAACACTGACATGTAACTACAGATAAGTGCAAGTTATAGTAGAAGAAAAAATCATTTCGCTAATTCCAAGCCAAAATATCTATTATTTTGAAGTAGTATAAGAGATAAAAATCATTTCAGTCATGCTTGTTCCATCTCAAATCTTCTCTACAAGTAGGAAAAAGATGGATTATAATTACAACCAAAAGATGGAATTTTTTACACTTCTATGAATATGAATCTTTGTAGTAGTGTATTGCCATATAAAAAAACGTACATTTCTATCGCTATTCGACTGTTTGGGTATATATGTTATGTATCTTTGTTTGGACATGAGATAATATTCATTGAATTCATTTTTTTGCTCATTTCTTCATAGTTGCTTAAAGAGTTACCACACCTGCTTCTAAAGATACACAATTTGTAGACCATGATGATGGATATATAATTTGTTCCGAACATACATGAACTTTACATCATGTCCAAAGAGAATTAAGAATTCTATTGGCCAAATCTGTTGACATGTGGACAACAATAGCTGAAGAACAAATAAGGCTACAACATGAATTCCAAAAATTAATGCCTTTGATATTGGAATTAGACTTCATGATGAATGAACTACGCAAACTGATGACCTTCTTGCAGATAAGAAAAATGCAGATTTTTTGTTGAAATTGTACATGACAATATTATTTAAATCTTCTTTGTTTTCAAATTACATTACATTTTTGTTCCAAATGTCCATCATAAAAATATTCCTCTCTATCTTATGTCATTACAGTTCTAAAATTAATTCATTTTCTTGTCAAATAAATACGATGGCAAAGGAAGATCACTTCATGGTGTTTTGTTTCTGGCAAAATATGTACTTTAATTGGAGCAGAGTTTATCAAAGATTTGATTGAAGGACATCCTCGTGGATGCTATGACCTACTACATATGAATGTTGGATGTTTCTTGCAACCTGCAGATGAGACGATACAAGAGGTCTATTAACTGATTCAAGAACGGTTAGAGTTGAGGAACAATTGGTTGCCAGACGTATGTGCAGTCTATCGAAGACAGAAGTGAAATTTGAGTTTGATGAAAATTGTGTTAAAGCATTTGAGGTGCTAAGACGAAACTTAATTGAAGCTCCAATCTTGATTGCTCCTAATTGGGAGCTACCATTATTTGAACTCATGTGTGATGCAAGTGATGTAGTAGTGGGTTCAGTAGTGGAACAAAGGAAAGAGAAGGTGTTCCATTCGATATATTATGCTAGCAAGACCCTAGATTCTGCTCAAGCTTATTACAAAGTGATTGAGAAGGAGATGCTTGCTCTAGTGTTTGCCTTTGACAAGTTCATAGTGTATTTGGTAGGTACCAAAATGATTGTTTATACTGACCATGTAGCTATTAGGTACCTATTCAACAAGAAGGATGCTAACCCAAGGTTCATTTGATGGATATTCTTTCTTCACGAATTTAACCTTGAAATCAAAGACTGGAAAGGTACAGAGAGAATCAAATAGCTGATCATCTTTTGAGGTTAAAAGACTTCTCTTATGTGAATGAAGGGGAAAAATATATGCAGAGTTTCTGAATGAGCAGTTGATGGCCTTAGATATATCCCAAGTGTAGTGGTGTGCAGATATAGTAAATCTATTAGCGAGTGGAGTGTTCTCACCAGGCGCAACTACTCAAAAAAGAAAGAAGCTGAATCATGATGCTAAATTTTACATCTGGGATGAACCATTCTTGTTTAAACAAGGAGTGGATCAAGTTGTGAGAAGATGCACTCCAAAAAATGAGGTCAAACAAGTTCTCGAGAGTTTTCATGCAAGTCCTTATAAAGGAGAGCACACAACTCACAAGGTATTGCAATCTAACTTCTTTTGATCCTCTTTATTCAAAGACTCTATAGCTTATGTGAAAGAATGTGATCAGTGTCAAAGATTGGCTACCATATCTAGAAGACATGAGACTCCACCAAACAATATTCTATTAAGACTTAACAAAATAACCTAACAGACACAACCTACTTCATGTCTAGCCCAAAATATAATCCCTATAAATATTTCCTTAAGCCTAGGGTTTTCTAAATCAGCCTCTATTCCTTTAGCACCTTCATGATGTTCCCTCTTTAGGAAAACAAGAAGTTTCTCCTCCTTATGTTATGGATTATTGTTGAATTATTCTCCTTGCTTCCTTGTTTATTAGCTAAATTAGAGTAAGTCTTCTCTATTTTCCTTACTTCCTTGTTCATATGCTTGTTTCAGCTGATCAAAGTTCCTTTTGCAGTTGTGTTCTATGATTTAGTAGACCGTGCTCTTTGTACATTACTTCTAGATCTTATCTTAGGGAAGGATGCTTAATCATTATGTTGGTGATTTCTACTTTTTTAAAAAAATAATTCTTTCCCTCATCTCTGATTTCTTCTATTTCTGCTACCTTAAAGGTGGTGCTTGAATGGAGTGCATGGGCAACTTCTTTCCACCTCCTCATACTAGTGATTAAAACTTCTTTCAGGTTAAAGTGTCTCCATCTAACTTAGATCCTCTTATTTTGTTGATTCCTTTGTGCTAGCTGAAAATGGCCTAATCTGGATAGCATTTCACATTTCTTGTTTTCCATATACCTTTTGTAAATAATGTATATGTGAAAAAGCTTATATTATTTCCTTCCCTTCCCCATTATATCCTTATCAGTGATACTCTTAGATATGAACTTTTGAATTTGTCACTTTTTATAAATTTCCTTCCTTTCACATCCATGCTCTGAAAATCTACGAATACGAAATTTCCCTATTCTATAGTCATATTTGCCAAGTATTATGTAACTTGATTTCCTTCCATCATTATATGTTGAATCTGTATTTTTTACCTTGTAAGCAGCCCCTGATTTCTTCAACTGTTTCATTTATTATCCACAGACATTACTAGATAGTACTCATGTTTATTGAAATGACAAAAGCCAATAATTGAATATGAAAGATGATTGATAAATATAATAAATATAACTTTCATACCAAGAATAAATTTGCATTTAATGTAATTCTTTTTTCAAATTTTGAATTGTATATTTTAATGATATACTACTCTTCAACAGGATTAAAAGCAAAGCTAAGTTCTTTGATATTCTTAATCTCATGGTAACTGGAAGCTATGTATGTGAGGATTTGCGTGGAGAGCTCCTTGAACTTATTTACAAAATTAAAGTTTAGTCATAATTTGGACTAACAAACTACAAAATTGATTTTTTTAAAAGATAAGGATTATTATTATTTTATTCTCTTTGAATAAGTATATTTGAAGAAAATAAGCAAGCTATTTCTCATTATTTTTTTTGCATAGTGGTGTTTTAAGGAAAATTTCTCATTATTTTCTTTGTTGAGGCATTTTACTTTATTTTAGCTGCTAAGGACTTAGAAGTAATAATACATGTTAGGATATGACTAAAGTATCCACCACTTTATAAGAGTGTCATCCTCAAGAAATAAGAAATGACCAGTGATCAAGGTGCCTCTTAACATATATTTTTTAATCATAGATTTATATTCTTAAGAAAGAATGCAGATGCAATATAACAAAGACTTAAACATACATAGAAGTGTAAAAAATATTTTTTTTGTTAGTAACTATAATCCTCTTTTTTTTCCTACTTAATAGAAAAATTGAGATGGAGGAGGAAAGATTTGAGCGACTTTTATCTTTTGTACAACTTCAAAATATGAATAGAGATCTTGGCTTTAAAAAATAGTAAGAATGTTTTTCTGCTACTATTACTAAAACTTTTCTGCAATTGATTGCCAGTGTTTCCAATAATATTATTTTTCATACTTTAAGCATGCAAATCTTATGTGTCCCAATGATTTAGAGAACATGAATGGACTTATAATTAATTGGTTCAAGTGTTGAAAAGAAGATTAAGTATTATTGAACTATGACTTTCAAGAATTTTGATTTTCATTATTATTTAAATAAGGGGCAACATTAATTATTGCTAAATTCAACTTCACAAAGTTATGTTGCTTCCTATTTAAAAGTGAACATCAGAATCTTTGGTAACAAATAGTTCAATAGCACCAATATTCTCTTCAATGCTTATACCAATGCTTAGTTCATCCAAGTTATAACAGACAATAACAAGTTTCTTCCCCAGTTCTAAAGAACACATAAGATTAGCATGTTTAAGACATGATTTTTTTTTTTTGTTAATGGAAACACTGGTAGTTAACTACAGACAAGTGCAAGTCATAGTAGCAGAAGAAATCATTTCTCTAATTCCAAGCCAAAATATCTATTATTCTGAAGTAGTATAAGAGATAAAAATCGCTTCAATCTTGATTGTTCCGTCTCAATTCCTCTCTATAAGTAGGATCAATTCTTCTCTATAAGTAGGAAAAAGATAGATTATAGTTACAACCAAAAGATGTAATTTTTTTACACTTCTATGAATATGAATCTTTGTAATAGTGTATCGCCATATAAAATAAAAACGTACATTTCTATCGCTATTTGGATATATATGCTATGTATCTTTGTTTGGACATGGGATAATACTCATTGAGTTCATTTTTTTTTTTCATTTCTTCATATTTCATGCAACAAATTCATTAAAGGCCTGGGTAGAATGAAGAAACTCAAAAAGTTGATGTTGAAGATGATGTCTGGGAGCAATACTGTTGCGATTCAGACCGTCGTGATTGGCACCCACACTAACCCTCCAGTGGAAGAATCACTACTACAACTTAAACCAAGCAACTAAACCAAAAACTAAAACATTTAAGTTATGGAAGCAAGTTAAATAGCTAAAAACTGAAGTTCCCATAAACTTCAAAAAGATCTAACAACTAACAATGCAGAAATACGCCTAGAACTTGAAAGTCAATGTACCAAAACTCTAACAATGAACCAAAGTCTAAACAAGAAGGGTTATAACCCCAAACTAATTAAACTAATAACCAACTAGAAAATCTACGTCCGAAATGTGGACATAGACAAAAAGAGAACTCATGGCAGCCTGGAAGAACTGGCTCACCCTTGAATTCGAACGACGATCAATAGTCGCCTAAAGATGCCCTGTACTCAACAAAGAAAGAGCAAGTGCAGTATCAGTACACAACCACAGTGTACTAGTAGGATCACGCGGCTATCCAACTAAGTGTAACAAACATAAGCCATTACAACAATATAATCACATGCATATATCGAACATATACAATATTATCAATAATTACGAACAAGGTACAGTTCCCATTTCTCAAGATACACAATTATGTAAACTCATTGGTACTCTCAAGGAACCCAAACCCAAAAAGTTAGCATACTGGAACGTGGCAACCGATCCAAGTTAGTGTGTCAGAACGCAACACCTGATCCATTCAACAAGCTACAATCACAATCACAAAGTACATTCTCATAATCATACAATCAAGTTATGATTCATCGCAATCATCATTCGTATATCCTCATTTACAATTAATGTGATCAATAATGCAACATTCACATACATACATGTATCATAATGAAGCAAAAACAAACATACATCACACAATCATAGAATCACAACCATCACCTACCTCGAAACAAGCTTGAAACCCTAAGAAACTTGATTCTTCCCTTTTCGAATTTGTTTCGCTTGTTCTTGGTCTACAAACAATCAATATAATACGGGAATCAATAAACAATCACTAATTACCCGAAACAATTCTAACAACCCTAGATCAAACCCTTGATCCAAATATACCAATTAGGGTTGTTTCCACCATAAATTCCAGATCAAAAACCCTCCCTCATCAATAATTACCCATTAGATTATGTTTTACGGATCGAAAAATGGATTCGGAGAGTGAAAATCTTACCTTTAGCCTAAAGAATGATGAAAAACTGTTAAGAAAAGCTCTGAGTTAATTCCTTAGCTCTCAAATTCAAAAAATGCAGAATAAAACATTTTTGGGATTTATTTACAACTTTAAGTCGCGTTTGGTCCGCCACATCGGCCCTCACATTGCTACAGCGGCCCCACCCTGGCGATAGAAATCACCGCCAAAGCGACTTGCACGAAACAGTGAGCTATTTTAATAATTCCATTACCCCCATTTCACAACACACCTTCAACCAACGACACTCAGAAACTACACGTTCATGCTAAGATCAATTTCGAGTGTTCTACGCACCCGAATTCAATTCTGTAAAGTCGTACGAGTTGCTTAACAACTTATCTATCTACTCATGTAATTTGTAATCAAAATCATAATTAAATCACCCGATTATTATTAGATTTCCCTACACCTTAATGATTCCGATTTTGTCCAAATTTGGACTAGGTTGGAAAATTTCAAGTTACTACGAAAAAGTTTTTCGGCCTAGAATTTTTCCCCGTTGGATTTTCTATAATGATGGAACCCGGTCGTTACAAATACCTTGCAGTGAGTTTTTTTTCTTCCCGATATAGTTTAAATTTATGTTATTTATTTTTCTAACTTAACAATATTAATAATATAATAGGCACACCCAAAAGATTCTCAGTATCAGACGAACAAGTTTCCTATACAATCGTTGATGGTAGGAATGAGTGTAAACTTAATGATGTCGAGAATTTTCAAAGTGAATTCACTGATGATGATATAACTGTTGAAAACGCTACCACACCTGCTCCTGAAGATACACAATTTGTTGACCGGGATGATGGACATATATTTTGTTCAGAACATACATGAACTTTACATCACGCCCAAAGAAAATTAAGAATTCTATATTGGAAACAACTTGAAATGAAAGGAATAGAGTTATACAAAATTGTTTTCAACATTCAGAAGAAATAATTAAGTTTGGACTAGAATTTATTACTCCCTCCATTTCTATTTAAATGTCATCATTTTAGATTTCACATCCCTTATGAGACTATGTAAGTTTACCATTGTACCTTTATTTAGTATTTTCTTGAAGTCAAGTTTTCAATAAATGAACATAAGTTAATTTATTTTGATTCTTAATAATGACCAATGAACATGAATTAATCATTTAGTTTTCTTATGTCGGTCAAATTCATAGTTTCAACGGTACTAGCTCTCAAGGGTAAAATAGAAAGAATAGTGTCATTTATACATTAATGTTGTGAAATGACAGAGATTAAGGACCATCTATTTTTAGTGAGGACAACGGGTGTGTTTGGTATGGAGGAAAACGTTTTCTGGAAAATGTTTTTTCCAATTTTCTCATGTTTGGTTGACCTTAAATGTTCGGAAAATGTTTTCCAAATCAACTAATTTTCCCCAAATTTAAGGAAAATGACTTACCTACAAAAATTAAGGAAATTTTTTTCCAAAATTCTCCTCCAACTTTAAATTACAATTTTTTTATCAAAAAAATCAATTTATTTTATCCCTACCCCACCCAAAAAAATAACAACTTAAAATTTTATTTATATAAAATAGTTCAAATTTTAAATTTTTCGATTCAAAAGTTTGTTGTTTTTTTTAAAAGTAAAAATTTCAATTTTTTATTTTCTTTAACCCGCACCTACCCCAACCACCCCCGCACCAAAACAAATTAAAGCTTGTTTTTGAAAAAATATTTTCAACTTTGATTTTTTATTTTTTTACCCCACCCCCAACCCCCAACCCCACCAGCACCTGACCAGCCCCACCCGCCACTGCAACAAAAAAATTAGTTCCCCTCTCCACCCTCCCCCCCGTCAAAAAAAAATTTAAGTTTGTTTTTAAAAAATATTCTCAACTTCAATTTTTTATTTTTTTACCCCACCCAACCCCGCAAAAGAATTTTAAGTTTGTTTTTGAAAAAAATTCCAATTTCCAATTTAAGTTTGTTCTTAAAAAATATTTTTAATTTCAATTTTTTGTTTACCCCACCTCACCCTACTCTCCCCCCCCGGCAGGTCCCTACCACTCCCCCCCTTCCCCCCGCAAAAAAAAATTAAGTTTATTTTTAAAAAAAATCAATTTCAAAAATTATTTTCTACTCTCTAGAAAAAATAAAGATTTTTTCCAGAAAATATTTTCTATTCACCCACCAAACATGGGAAAATAAGTCAGAAATTGTAACACCCCATATCCGAAAACAGACCAAAATGCAGATTTTGAAAAGTTGCAGGTGCAACCCACGGTTGCCATCCACGGATCGTAGGTTGGACCACGGCCCATGCTGGTGGTTCGTGGTTCACCACTGCAACCCCTCCCCAGCCAAGCTCAGAAAATTTGGCTAACTCTCGACTCACGGGAAGACCCACGGTCTGTAGATCAGACCACGGTCTGTAGTCTATGTCCGTGGATCAAGACCTTCTTTACCCAGCCTCTGACATGAACTACAATCGACCAGCACGGACCGTCATTTGATCCACGGTCCGTAGGTCTGACCGTAGATGAGGATCAACAGCCAGTTAGCTGAAAATACTGATGGATCAACTTCAGATGGTCATAACTTTTAGCACAAAAGTAATTGTGTATCATTACCTATGATATGATAGATAATTGAATTATCTTTCCAACGCCACCGAGTTTGCTAAAATCCAACCTCCGAGTAAAAAGTTATGCCCATTTTAGTGAAGCCCTGTCGGGCAGACTCGATCGACGGTCCGTCGATTGAATGACGGCCCGTCAATCCATTCCGTCGATCACTCCGACAGCAGTTAATTCAAGGGTCTTTTGGTCTTTTCCTATTTTGTTTAACCCCTAAGATACATCGTTTAGACCCTAAATCATGAGATTTTAATCAGTTTAATCCTAGAAACATAACTAGAACTTACCTTAGTCAAAATCATTAATCAAACTTAGAAAATTAGAAGCAAGAGAGGAGAAAAAGGTTAAGAACCCTAGTTCAAGAACGCAGCAAGGTTCCGTCAATTCCAGCCTCGAAATCGAAAGATTTCTCGGTGGAATTCGTCACCAGGTATGTGGGATTTCACTAGTGGGTTCCTTGTGCCCATTAGGTCCCTAGAATTCAATCAGATTCTTGATTCCATGATTATAAACAGACCTAGGGTTTCTAGAATTTCAATAAATCATCATGAATTAGTTATTTAAATATTCCAAATCAGATTATCATGTTATTGCTCAGTTTATCGCATGAATTTCAGAACCCTAGCTATGTATTTCTTTAGTTCTTGAATTACACATGCTAGGTCAGATATTTCAGTATTCAGTTCTACATGCCTCAGTTTATGAATGCATCATTATCAGATTAATTGTTGCATTCTCAGTTTGCATGTTCAGTTTTGAGTTATTCAGTATTTACAGAAATTCAGTCATAACCAGTTGACTCCACATTTAGCTTATGTGGTTTTATGTCGGTTATTAGTAGTTCCCACAGTTCAGTCAGACTCTATTGCATTGACCATATTTCAGTACAGTCAGTATTCAGTCTCAACATGTTATAAATATTGGTCATTGCATCAGTTAGCTCAGTATTCAGTATTTTTAGTATCTATATCATGTCCAGATTATATCATTGCTCAGTATGCTTTGTTCAGTTATGTGTTATTTCAGCTTTACTATATCCTACATGCTCAGTACCTTTCAAGTACTAACGCATACGTGCGCTACATCTTCTCGTGATGTAGGTTCAGGTTCTCAGCATCCAGATTACGTTTAGATTGGTTCCCGATCTCCAGTTCAGCAGAATCAATGGTGAGTCCTCATTCTCCGAGGACAATAGTCATGAGTTTCTTTTCAATATTTTTAGTCTTTAGTTTCAGTTTTGCTAGATCTAGTTAGGGTATATCCCAACATTTCTAGTCAGTTTAGAGGCTTATTTCAGACATAGTTAGATTCAGCTTAGTATTTTAAGTTTGACATTTCTTTTGTATTAAATTCTCAAATTTGATATATTCAGTTATAGTATATGGGTATTCCCCACCTATTCATTTTATTTATGATTTAGCTTCCGCATCAGTTTATTATCTTTAGTATGCTCATGATCATGCCAGCAGGGTTAGCTTGGGATCACTTGTGGTCCTAGGTCCCGTGTCCACGTCTCAGGGGTAGCTCGGGGTGTGACAGAAATCAACTTATTTTCCAAGAAAAAACATTTTCCTCCATACCAAACACCCAACACAGGGGCAGAGCTACTGTATCGGAAGGGGGTTCGAGTGAACCCACTGGCTTTTTCGTAGACCCTATATTTGTATAAAAATATAAAATAAAATTTATAGATAAATTTCATGTGAACCCACAAGCACAATAAAATGATTGGCCCAGTGGTGTCGCGCACCTAGCGAAGTCATTCGGCCCATTGGACGTGGGTTCGAAACTCAGTGTAGCCACTGCTTATTTTTGGGATAATTTCATACGTGATTTTATATAAAAACAAAAAATTAAAAGAAAAAAACAGAAAAATAAGGAATAACTAAAAACATACGTGGTTCATATAAAAATAAAATAAAAAAGTATTTGTGTTGTACTCTAAAACAATATATGACTATTGATATCTACTCAGACATACAAAAAAGTTTAACTCAATTTTTTTTTCAAAAGTTCTATTGTTGATCTAATTGCTACCATCCGAAATCTAAATTAGGGTTCTAACTTCTATTGTTGATCTAATTGCTATCATCCGAAATCTAGCCTTTGGTATGTACTTTTGTCTCTCCCTTTTCATTTTTTTCTTATTTGTTTTCTTTTACACGGTATGATTATCTTGTTTTTAATCTCTGATTCTAGGGTTATCCCACATATTGATAATTTATTATATTAAAATAATTGTTGTTTGCTTTTCAAAATTTTGACTTTTGTTTTTTGGTTGTTATGATAGTGTATGATCAGGTGTAGTGTTGTTGGTATATAAATATGATTATTATCCCATTTAAGCTTGTAATTAGATTATTGTTTTAGTATAGTATTTGATTTATTTATTTATTTTTATGTTCATTTTGAAAGTTGCAGTGTTGTTTGTATTATTTTTAACAATTTAGTTTTATTTTATGTTTTTGTAGTATGTTGTTAAAATAGTTATCATGCTCTAAACAATATATGTTTAAACAATGGTCAATATAATGATAGATCAAGACTATTATAAATGTTAATGTGTATACTTTGTGTTGATTTCTAAATATGTTTAATCTTCTTGTTGATTACATATCCGTAATTAGCTATATTGTTGTCTTATTGTAATAGCTGAATGACTCAAAATTTTATTTTTATTGAGAACATTAAGGTTGTTGTTGAGGATCAAAGAAAAGGAAAAGTTGATGTCCAAAATGAACATTTGCAAGATTGTGGAGATAAAGATGGTGTCCAGACACCATCTTCATTTCGTAATCATCTTTTTTATAATAGTTGTAAGTTCTTTTTTGTTAGCTTAAATCTGTTTTTTATAACTATTTTTAGTTCATTTCTGGTTTGTGTTTAAACTATCATAAAATATAGATACATAAATGATGTTTGTATATCTTAATGGTGGGTGTACCTGTTGATTTTGAAATAAATAGAAAAACTCCTACATTGGATGACTTTGTTATGCACAATATCCGTGAATCACAGTTGGTTGCTCTTGAAACTGGATAAACATATGTGTCATCATTGGTAGAAGTTGAATCTAAAAATATTTGTGTCACACCTTTAGAAGTTGCTGAAGCTAGAAAAACAAAGTTCAATCAATTTGGTGTTATTGAGGGTGAAAACACACATATCTCTCCAGTTCAACATGTTTGTACGAAGATTCCAGGAAAGTATGTCCAATCACCATACACAAACTTAAGTGAATCAGGTGGCACATCGATGAACATAGTGAAGTACTGTTTATGGAGGCATCCTTTTGTAAATTACAAGGGGTTTGATGTGTACAGTGAAGTTAGCCTTCATTTTTTAAAAATGGGTTGATAGCAAATTATCCAAGAAACGTGGAAAGTATGTATTGTTGTGTAATTGTATTTTACCATTTGTTCATTCACTTTATATGCTATAACTATTCATTTTGTTTTATAGGAAAACCAGTTTCTTCACTGCTGCTTCAAATCCAATTGATCCTCCTTTTGAGTTTGGTGTTGGTAGGGTGGATTTGATGGATTGGTTTCACCCTTTGGCTTATCCAGGACAGCCTTGGAGAGATTTGGTAATTTCTTACTATGTAACTCTATATAAAAGTAAGATTTGGTATTTGTTTTTAGTTGTGATTTTTAGTGATTGGTAAGTAAAATTGGTTTTATTGTAGTCATTGAAATCTGTGATTTAGTTCTCTGGGAACAGTTGTTTTTGGTATGTATGTTAGGAAAATAAACTAATGACACAAACATAGACTCCTAATTATAGTTTAATAGTTACAATGACATAAACATAGAATTTTAAATATAGTCGAATAGGTAATAATCAGATAATGGTGATTTTTTCAATCAAGTTATGATATTATTTTATTGTTTGGTGCTAATTAACAAAACTTGTTATGCAGCATGTTGATGTGATAATGTATTATCTTTGCAAGTTTTGCAAGTATGGTCCTGATAATAGTGCAAGAGTTACTACTACTGACCCTTTTTTCATCAGTTGGGTTGTTCAAATCCATGATGCGTGGGAGGCCAATGATAAAGATGAAAGTCTGATTAGTATACATCATGAGGTTGCACAATATATATGAGGTGATAGGATTCTTGCTAATACTCCATGGGTGGATATTGATCATGTATGCATTCCAGTCAATAGTAGTGTTGCATTCCACTGGTTTCTGGTTGTTTTTTCCATAAGAAAAAGGTGTTTATAAAGTTATGATTCTTTAAATGGTTATGGGGTTAAACATACCAATGCAGTAACAAGTTTGGTTCAAAAAATATCTAGAATGATACCTTTGTTCCTAGTTGCTTCTGATTATTATGCTTTAAGGAAAGACATTGACTGAATTACAGATGTGCATTATGCTGGAAGGCCAGTTGGGGATCCGTTAGTATATGGTAATCATGAAAACATCCCACAACAACGCGACAATTCAACGTAAGTATAATGTTTCTTATATGTGGTTGATTATACTATGTATTGTACTAATTATGTTGATTGGGTAATATTTGTAGGGATTGTGGTCTGTATACCTGTGCTTTTATTGAATATGTGTGCCGTGGAGATAGGAACATATCTATGTCGGGTTTAAATGCTGAAAATCTTCGATTTAGATTTGGAGCATTACTGTGGGAATATGGAAAGATGAAAATTGATACTGAATCTGTTAGTGAAGATGAAGCTTCTAAGCAAGGTGGTCGGTCAAATTGGAGGGTCAAGGAGTAAAAAATGTTATTTCTTAAGACAGAATTTCATGAATGTTTTATGGTTTTGAATCTCTTTTGTTATTTTGGATAGTACTTTAGTTGCATTTATGGTTTTGATTTCGTTGTTGGATATTGTCTTTATTCTGTGATTATGCATTTATTTGGTTGCTTTTTTGGTTAAATTTTGTGATAAATTTATAGTGTGAGTTTGCTTTGTACATGTATGAGTTTGGTATAAATTTGGGTTTTATCATTATTGAAAAATTATACTAAATGCTTGTATATGATCGATTAGATTTCATTCAAAGTTGCAGGTTTGTATACATACCAATGTGTTTACCCAGTTTTGTGTTTTTTTTCTTTCATATGTAAACCAATTTTTTTTCTTTAACAGAGTGTTTTTTATGGTTTCAATGTTAATCAAGATTGTAGTCATAACCTGTTTTTTCTGATATAAAGTTTTAGGTTTGTATATAATGTAAGCATTCAACTTATATATACCATCATTATTATGACATTTGGTTGTTATATATACCATCATTTATACCAAGTTTTGTGCCTGTTTTAACAAGAGTAAATCAATTTTATAGTAATTAAGTGTTAATTATTGTAGCGTCCAAACTAATATACTAACATTTTATACTTTTCAATTTATTGTTTTAGGTTGGTGTATACTGCAAACATTGTTTTACTATATACAACCATTATTATGATCCTTGATTTTTACCATAAATTTGTGCCTATTTACCATAATTTCACCAAGAATTTGGCTTATTTACCATATCAAATCAACAACAGAATATCATCCAATAAGTTCATTTTTTATCAATATTTCTGGATATGTGACAACACGTAATCCAAAAGAGTTCATGATATCTATTATATACGAACATTTATAATAACTATGAATTCAAAAATATGAATAAGATAACAAAAAGTAATCAACTTTGAAATAAGGTAATGAAATTTAAAAACAGCATATCTAATAAAAGTAATATAGTTCAACTGTATAATTGCAAAGTAAAAATAGCAACAAAAATACCACAAAGCTAATTATCATGAGATTTTTTTGGGCAAGTCTTCTTGTTATGCCCAACTATATGTCATGCCCCGAGCCTACACCCTAGGCGGGACTGGCACTCGGAGACCATTGTTGGCCCCAAGCGAACCCTTGGTCTGGCATACTTAACTCAGCGGAAGACTTAACTCAAATAAAAAGTCTCAAATAACAACTTAAAGAATAATAAACTGGCCAAAATGGCACTTAAGTCATTAAACAACATCTGAAGAATAAAGAAAGGCATCTGCACTAATAACTATCTGATTGTCTATAAAGCCTATAAAATACTGAGATGGATGTTGGGACAAAACCCACAACATCCTAATAAATGAAAGACTGAAAGAGAATAAAAGAGTCCTCCGGAATGCAAGGAGGCTCACCACTGACTCTGAGCTGCTCAACTGGATCAACGATGCACCGGAATGCCGATCCTAGTTACATGTGTCTGCATCATAAGACGATGCAGGCCAACTGCCATCAGTACATTGAATGTACGAGTATGCGAGTTGGAATGCTAAAACACCATAGGCTAGAAAAAATCTGAGAGAAACTGAAGAACTTACTTGGCTCAACTCAACTCAACATGACTGAACTCATTTCAATATAAAGTAGTTTCAAAACAAGTGCAATATAAAGAAAAGTTATTTTTAAAAAAACATTATATTAACTCTTTGTGTATGCAAAGATACAAATAACTCTGAGATGTATAAAAAAATACAAATAAACTGATGTATATAAAAATGCAATACTTCTGTGGAAGTCTCTCTAATCGACAACCATCACATAAGAGCTATAGTGATGATATAACGATCTACCTCACGCTGCCAGTGCATCCTATACCCGGCCAAAGGTATAAAACCTGAACGGCCTAATGGATCCACTAGTCTATTGCGAAAAGGATTCATCTAAAAAGTATGACCATTTTCTACCTATGGTGGCTACATGGTTCTATGGTGACGTGAGTTATCTGAACTCATGCTCGTCCCCAATTCGGTGGTCAATACTACTCCCAAAATATACTAGCTCTAATGTTTTAAAAACATACTTCTTCTGTTATTTGAGATTAGTGCTCAAAAACTTAGCTCAAAGGCTATCTTGAAAATCTCAGTTTCCCTTCTTGCTTCACTTAGAAAGCTATTACTCTTTTCTGAAAACTAGCCCGAAGGCCCTTTGGAAATCTCAGTTTTCGTTCTTATTTTAATGTGAAAAACATTTTTAAATCTCTTTGGGAAAATAATTAGTTCCCATATGCTTCTTTTAAGAAAAGAACTTCAACTTTACTCTTTACTAAACTCAAAACTTAAGTCTTAAAACAAATTTAAAACATTTGTGAAAAACCTTTTGAAAACTTTAAGAACTTAACTTGACTCTTCACTTTTCTTGACTTTGATCTTAACTGCTCTTGACTTGACTCTTAACTGATCTTTGAATTGAATTATGGATTCAAGGATTATGATTTGTGTTTGGAAAGACCTCATGATATTTAGGAATGATTTCGAATAGCTAAACTTGAGAAAAGTTACGAAATCATAGTCTTGGAACAAGTCCGCGACACAGAGATGTTTCTAAATAAATACTCGCGAAATTTAATTTTGAAACAGAAGAGTCCGCGATGCGGAGTCAATTTTTGTTCACTGGGAGAACAAGTCCACGACGCGGACTTGTTCGACGAAGTCTGCTCGACTTTTTCCTTCTTCGTTTTCCAGACCCAATTCGCCTAAACTTGAATATTTTACTCAAATTCATTTTAGATCCCGATACCCAACATATGTACTCAAGAACCTAACTCAAGGTAACTCTAAACCACCACGTAAAGACATCAGAAACTCTACAATTCAACCCAATTCAAGAACAACATTCAAATTCAAGAATTCATGTCAAGAACATCAACATTCAAACTCTTTTAGGACGAACTGCGCTGAACTAAACATGTTTGGCGCGTGGGTGAATGAACCCAATACTATGAGAGACTCACATACCTTGTAGGATCAATTCATTAGTGAATCCTCCAC
Source organism: Solanum commersonii (assembly GCA_029007595.1). NCBI lineage: Eukaryota > Viridiplantae > Streptophyta > Magnoliopsida > Solanales > Solanaceae > Solanum > Solanum commersonii. Next base: position 3,258,209 of record JAJTWQ010000033.1, read on the forward strand.
CAAAATTGATCGTTCTTGGCGAATCTTGCTTTTCTTCTTCTCCTTTCTCTTGCGTTCTTTATCCAAAACCTTTGCTCTAATTTTTAAAAGCGTAACCTGAATTAAATCAGTCTTGACCCCAATTATTTTACTAACAACGGATTTAATCAATTGGGTAAGGAAAAGACCAAACTACCCTTTAAAAATCCGGATTGGGCATTTCTTTATTCGAACTGCCCAACTTCCTAAAGGCATATCTAACTCATATTATGTCGAAATGGCGCAAACTTGGCGGCGTTGGAAAGATATCTCCAAGGGAATTCCAACCATATCAAGATCTGATCCTAAATCATCCTGAGCTAGGAGTTATGGGCGTTTGAAAATGGCCAAAACTCACTTTCTTAACTTAGACAAAAAATTTCAGATTTCCTTATTCTTTCCAAAAATCAATATTTTCATATTTTAAACTCTTTATAGTCATTTCTAGGTGCGAGATGTTACACTATACCACATTCACTACAGGTTACTTTCCTCTTCTTCCCCTTTCCTTCGGTGAATCCCTGTTTGCGATCATTTTTTGGAGGTTTACCTGGTTGCTTTCTTGTAATTGGTGGTAATATTACCTCTTCCAAGACATGTGATGGAACATCCCAAGTGCTTTCGCAAGGCAAGGGTTCAATTTGTATTGCATATGTATCTTGATAATTCTTATTACTATAATAAGTTGAACAGTAATCATCGCGATGTTTATTCCTATATTTGATCGCTGCAAGTGCATGGCTACAAGGGATCTCATCATGTTGAAATCTGCCACGACTACACATTCGTGTATTCAGATATACCGTAAGCCTCTTTGCACCATCTGTAATGGTATGAAGGTGTATTGTTCATGCACGTACCTTCATTTAAGAACATGCATTATCAATAATAAAACTAAAACATACTATGCACAGTAGAGAATTGTTAATACTTACAAGCATACGATGAGACAAATTTCTATTGTCCTCCAACATTTCATTGTATTTACTTGTCAAGGTTGTTGTAGTATTTCTACCTTCTTCGTTCCGTTTCTCATTCCAAGCTTCAATTGTTTTTCTAACAAATTCCAACAATGGTACCACTGGTAACCTTCTTCCAACAAGAATAACGTTATTTAGTGACTCTGCAATGTTACTTATTAGTGTCCAAGTCCTTTTTACTGGTGAATGTGCGCGTGACCATGTCTCATAATTTGCCTTGTGTAGATAAGCACGATATTTTAGATTAATTTGATCCACTATTTTCATCCATTCATCAAACTCTTGAACATTGTATGCTTTTTCTAAACTGAAGAATAATGTTCTCACCTCTTATGTATCTTTGTATGTTTTCTTTAGTAAATTGGTCCATTGATTATATATGCATGCGTAATGTCTGAATCGGGATAAACAGTTGCAGTAGCATTCCAAATGCTCTTATTTCTATCATAAACAAAGCACATATCTTCCCTTTCACCAAATGCATTTTTAAATTCTCAAAGAACCATAACCATGAATCATCATTTTCTGAATCACCTATTTCGTATGCAAGCGGCAAGATGTGACCTATACAACAAATATCTTCAAAATAATACAACATATATTGTTTATATATAAAAGAAATCAATCTAGTTGCAGTAATGGTATAAACAGTACCTCCTGGATCTAATGTGCTAGCTATCAACATTGTGCCTTCGTATGTTGATTTTAAATGTGCACCATCCACGACTACTATTGGTCGACAATACTCCCAGCCTCTTATACTTGCATCAAGTGCTGTAAATGAATATAAAAAATGATTTTCATCTGTTTTTTTATAATTCACAATTGTTCCTGGATATGTCTTCTCCAATATATATAGATATGTTGGAATTTTTCCATACGATTCAGCAGGGACACCTCTTAAGGTCTCGAAAGCTTTTTTTTACCTCTCCATGCTTGCATGTATGTCAATGAAATACCATGTATCCTTAGCATGTCTGCTCGTATGTTTGTTGGTGTGTAAATGATTTTCAGATCGACATACTTTTCAACCAACATTGCACCAAGCACACCACTTGTTGATTGTCGTTTTGATTAAATCCGTTCCTTCAATGGACAAGAATGTGTATCATAGAATTTTCTCACTTTGAATTATTCAAACATGAGGATTTAAAAACCCATGAACAGTTTTCTGTAGCACACTTTATATAGTAACTGCAAAAACTCATGCATTAATATACATGGTAAGTTGTTAAAATATATTGGTAATTTTTAAAATCAACATATATAATAACTCACCAGGTAGGACTTGATCTTTTTACAATGAAACAAAACTCTCTTAGAAATGCATATCACTTCATAACTTTCGATATAGTTCGCCTGTTTATATAAACTTGATCTTCAGCCACCAAATTGTGTTGAGGATTTGAAACTATTTCAGTACCTTCAGATTCTTCAATATAACCTTCCAAAATTGGATCCATGCTAGTCAAACATAGTGTGTTGGATCCCAAAATATGTTGACGTGTTGTTTGGACATTAGTTTGGTACTCAATGGATTCCATAGCTCTGTCCACACATGTCACACATAAAGGATATTTTGAAAAGAAATCTGAATTGCATCTCTTTTGATCTAAATAAACTTGCAACTCCCATATCGTTATGTATCTTCTTTGGTGGAGATGGACCACTCACGAAATACTTGAGTTTCAAATGATAAATTGTTGTTTCCACTCCCAATTGTGAAGATATAGTTGTAATCAAGCCTTCGTATTTGGTGGTTGGATCATACATAACTCCTTCACTATTGTAATCCACATAATTGCATGTTTAAAATAACAAATTCTTCATTAACTTTAAAAGGAACTTTTAGAATTACTTACTACAGTCACCAACTTATTTAGCTTTGTTTTTACATTGATTTTCGTTGGTAAATAATCCAGTTATTGAAATACCAAAGTATTTTACCAAAATTTTAACCATTTGATGAACTTAAAAAAAACAATCAAAGAAATACCAAAGTATTTTACCAAAATTTTAACCATTTAATAAACTTAAAAAAAACAGTCAAAGATTACATACCCTTAAACCAATTTTTAAAATTTATGATTTTATCAGGTTACCATCAATAAATGTAGGAACTATTTTTCATATTATTATTTACACCAATTCACATACTTAAAATACACTAAAATATGTACCATATTTTTATTTATGAGGTTCTAATTATATACCATAAATCGTCAAAATTGTAGTTTTTTACACCACCAATTACATAAAATAATTTAATACTGCAATCATTTTAATAAACGTATGTTCATATGTGAGATAATATAAATTTGACCAAACAATACACCAAAACATACATCAGACTATATGTTTGGTGTCAATTATTAGCGACAATTATACCAAATCACATACCAAAACAAATACAGAAATACATATCACAAACCTATTAATATAAAATATATGCTATCATACAGCACACATCATACCAATTAAACCTAAACTTTAACAAAAAACAAATTTGACACATCAGTGTACAACAAAATCATATGAAGTTGTTGTAATTACACCAAAATTTCGGCGATCCAGAACATCAACCAAATTGTATGAATTAATTTACACCAAAATTGACAAACTAAACAAAAAGAATAACTACCAAAAAGTACAAAATAGATATTTGTGAAAAATCAAATTCAACCACATAATAAAACACCATGAGAATTATTTTTTATATAATTACCGGATGAGTCCCATCACCCGTTGTGTTGAATTAGAATTGAGAAATTATTGGTATGCATTTTTTCAATAGTCGTTCTTCTCAGAGAAAGGGAGTTTTGTTTTGGTAGGAAACCTCTATTTATGGGAGATAATATATAACATATTTGAATAAATTAGGGAAGGTAAGATTATTGGAGAAATTTGTGGGAATCGGGATAAGCGTGGCTGATTTGTTTTTTTTTTTTAAATTTAAATTCTACTTTTGAAAAAAAAAGTATTGCTATATAATTGAAAAAAAAGTATTGCCATGTTGGTGTAAATACAGTTGTTAAGTTGTATACTTAAAAAAACGGCCCTTAATTATTATATAAGGCCATTAAACATTACTTGATCGGATCTTTATCCTAGATAATGACCTTTTTAAAAAACATCTCTGAAGTGATGACTATACTAATTTCCATTTTGTATTGGCTTGCCATAATTTAACACCTTTAATTAATAAGCACCTTCTTGTTTTCCAGAAAATTTGATGAAACTAGTGCAAGTGAGTGTCTAATAAATACTTTTAAAAAGAAGTGTCTAATAAATTCTATGACAGATTAGATAGGTGAGCTATTTGTAAAAAGCATAATTAAACATAATTTATCGTATTAGTTTATTTTAATCGGTTATACTAGATTACTTAAAATCTTTGTAGGTGTCAATAACTAAACATAAAAATTACATAAAAAAATTTCCTTTAAATGTATGTTACACCTTATAGTTTATGACTTGAAAACGAAACACAATTATAGGACTACACTATACAAAAAAAATCATTTAAAAAAAAACAGAAATAATAAAGTAATTTAATCATGAAATAATAACATTAAATTAAAATAGTGAGTCAAAAAGTTTAATCTATTAAAATTAAAAAGTAGCATTAGGAACAAGTTTGGTTATCAATGGAATGCATAGGAAGATCAATGAGTAAACAAATTCAAGGATTATATACTTTTGACTAGAAAAATTATATGGAAACAAAATAAAATGTAATCATACAAGAAATTTGACTTCCTAAATTAAATTTAAGTTTTTGCTAGTTTATTAAGTAGTTAGATCAAATTTTAAATTTCTGAAATCTAATGTTAAACAATTATAGTAAATTATTTACAAGCTTTACAACATTACCTATGACCTACAAATTGTCCCAAAATTTATCCCAATTCTATGTTAGATTTCTTTGAACGGGTTTATTAAATAAATATTAAATTTATGAGTTATCAAGATATTGAATTAACCACAATGCAAGCAATACATTAAATTGTTATGTTTTATCATAGCTAGAGGTACCTTTGGTTAGAGGCATTTCTAATAGGTAACTATTTTTTCTGTAGTTTGTTGATCATTATATTAGCTAAATTTATGATTTTATTTGTTGAATTTATAAAATATGATTTTTATGTATACAATTTGCATAACATGATCAAAAAAGGAGCAATTAGGAGACCAGAGATTTCTCTATCTATTGTGTGGAATGAGTGTATTTGATATTGAAGAATAATATTTCGTTAAAATATACAATTGAAAATGTATCATTTATGGTGATCAATACTTTTGTGTGATAATACTTCTGAATTTTGTATGTGACAAAATAGATAAACGTAATATATATATATTTATTTTTTTTTACTTTTACTCCATAAATAATGATGTATCTCCATTTATGTGAATATTCATCGCAAATTATTATCGGACCTAAAAATTGTGGTAGATTAGTGGTTGATGCACAAATAATGTCTATACTTATGATGGTATTTGTAATATACGTAGAATGTACTCACGAAAAAAGCACAATGAATATTTAAATTTTATATAATCATCGAGTAATGTCTTATTGAGACAAGTTTTTTCTACGTAAAAAAATCCTACTTGAGGAGACACAAACGTTTTTTTCTAAAACTCACCCTCGATGAAAACTTTTTCGTCGGTAAGAAGTCTATAACTTAATTTATTTTGAAAGTATGACCAAGTAGTGATTCTTAGTGAATACAGTTAGATGTCTTAATTTTTCAATATAAAAAAAGAAAATTGCCATACCTCAATTCAGATTTGACTACGCAGTTCATTACTAGATACTAATTTTTTTGGGTCAGATTTTCAGGCTTTTATTGATAAAATTTAAACACAAATACATAACACATTTGGGCCTAACACCCAAATCTATTAAGACATACCAAAAAAAATCTAACAAACAAAACCCACTTCAGATCCAGCCCAAAAACTAATCCCTATGAATACTTCCTTAAGTCAAAGGTTTTCTAAATCAACCTCTTTTCATTCATCGCCTTCATCCCTAACCATCTCAAAGCTGTTCCCTTTTTGGGATAACAAGAAGTTCTGCCTCGACTTATTATGGATCAATGTTCAATTCTTCTTCTTGCATCCTTGTTTATCAGCTAAATAAAAGTAAGTATTCTCTATTTTCCTTTCTTCCTTGTTCATGGGCCTGTTTCAGCTAACCAAAGTGTTGTTGCAGTTTTGTGTTCTTTGATTTATTGGATTATTCTTGTGCGTTACTTCTAGATCTGATCTCAAGGAAGGATGCTTAATCATTAGGTTGGTGATTTCTACTTCTTTTTTTTTCCATTTTTGCCCTCATCTTTGATTTCTTTGTTTCTGCTACCTTACACGTGGTGCTTGAATGGAGTGCATGGGTAGCTTCTTTCCACCTCCTCATACTAGTGATTAAAGCTTCTTCTAGGTTAGAGCGTCTTCATCTGACTTAGATCCTCCTATTTCGTCGAGTCCTTTTTGCTAGCTGAAAATAGCCTACTGTAAATAATGTTTCACATTTCTTATTTCCCTTGTGTCTTTTGTTAATGATGTATATCTGAAAATAGCTTCTCCTCCCCCCATTATCTCTTTATCTGTCACGCCCCGAGCTATCTGAGATGCGGACACGGGACCTAGGACCACAAGTGATCCCAAGCAAACCCTGCCGGCATGATCATGAGCATACTAAACATAATAAACTGATGCAGAAGCTAAATCATAAAGTAAGTCTGAAAAGATAGGAAATACCCATATACTATAACTGAGATAAATGAAAACTGATGAGTTTAATACATAGAAGATATTAACTCAATACTAAGCTGAATCTAACTATGTCTGAAATAAGCCTCTAAACTGACTAGAAATGTTGGGACCTGCCCCAACTAGATCTAGCAAAACTGAAATTAAAGACTAAAAGCGATAAAGATAAACATGTCACTAGTCCTCGAAGAATGAGGACTCACCACTGATGTTGTTGAACTGAAGATCGAGAATTGATCTAAGCGTGATCTGAATGCTGAGAACCTGAACCTACATCACAAGAAGATGTAGCGCACGTATGCGTCAGTATCTTCCCACAAGCAGTCCCAGATTGAGAACAATTACTATCTGGTGACAGATCAGAATAGTACCTAGCGAGCTTCTTATACCCGATGTCCCCTAGAGTCACAATACCAGCTGCAAGTTGCTTGCTGGATTCCTTTGCATAATGAGCGATTAAGCTGCCATTTGGAGCCAGACTGGGGAAGCTAGCTGAAGGAGTAAGGTGCTGTGGATTGATGTGACCAGAATTTGAAATTGAAACTGGACTTCCACTATAGGCCATCCACCTGGGACCCAATGCAAGAGGTCCCACACCTGTACTACAGAACCCTGAAAAACCCGTGATGACAGGACTGGTAACAACAGTATATTCCTTATATAGAGTTGCAGCATCAAAGCAGTGTATCTGCAATAAGAAAAACTTAACCGATGTCTAGCAAGAAGAAACCAAAAGTTTATAATATGATACGCATACCTGAGTTGCTTGTAAAATGGCAATCACACGGGAGCTACATCTAACCAAATGAACAACTGATCTGAACTTCAACTGATGCACATAAGAGTGACATGTCAAGGAATAAAACCAAACAATAGCGGGATCAAAACTGGTACTTTCTTGGTCATGATGCTGTTGAATGGTTACATCATGAAGTTTCCCTATGCCCTCCCGAATGTTACTACCTCCAGAAAAACACCCATCAGTACAAAGTATTAAAACTGGGCGACTATCAGAAAATTTGTCCTCGTGCTTCTTTGATGCTATTGGTTTTGGTAATATATGAATGAAAGGAACAGGACCATCTGACCTGGAAACTAAGTTGCGTATATTATCAGAATCTTCAACATCCCAAATCTGGAAACCATACTGACAACCCAAGAGCAAAATTTGACGAGAAGTGCCTCCCTCACATTCCAGCTTGTCAAATCCAGCCCACAGAACCTGATGTGGTAGAAGAAGAATATGCATAATTGCCATCGGGAAGTGCAGTAAGAGAATCAAAGAATATTCACATAGCAATGCGGCAACCACCACCTCTTAGCACTGCAGGCAAGCGATTGAACTGATATCATATAATATATTTGATCCATCAAAGAAACAAATTTAAACCTTTTTTAAGAAAAGGCATAAAATTTATTAATGATGGGGGAAACCTCCATATACAAGACGTATACTGAGAAACCTTCAGTATTAAGTTTCTCAATGATGATTACATAAATGAAGAATCATAACTGAATTAAATCCTTGACTAGTGATGAAATCCTAAATGAACCAACCTAAGCTTAAGTGGGTTCCTTCACTGTCGTTGAACCAAGTTACTGCTTTGTTATTGGGTCCAAACAGATATTTCTTATATATTTAATAGATTTCACAATATAAATATAGGTTTAGCACAAAATTTACTGGTTCCCCTCAACTCAACCCAGTACCCTAGATCCATCCATGCTACAACACTGATTAGCGCATATGGTATAATTCTTGAAACTACATACAAACTCGGGAAAGTTCTAACAGGGAGTTTACTTTTGTCCCAAAAATATTCATTAAAATGATGGAACAAATATTGTCACACACAAAATTCTGAACTTCTCCAGAGTAACCTTAAAACACAATAAAAAAAACCAGTGAAGCATTCAAGATATAAAGAATTTGCTGCATAAACTAGCACCATTCAGCATTAAAATTCCATCCAACTAATATTATCCAGCTATAACTTGTTGACAAGATTTTTTTTTAATTACCTTGGTGTCCATCCAACTTCTATTATCCAGCTATAACTTGTTGACAAGATTTTTCTTTTATTACCTTGGTGTCCAGACCAACTTTCGCAGCCCTCGACTAATCCATGAGATACCTGCCACCTCCCACCAGCAACAGGTAAGACCTCGCGGCTCTCAACCACTTCATTAACCTCTAGGCCACACTAGCAACTTATGGACAAGATTAACAAGTAAAGTTTCAACCTTTTGCTAAAATACAATCTATTCACCATAACATCTAACTAATTCAAAGTAATTTGAAGCACGAAAATTGCACCTGATCATGATCATTGTCCCTGTCCACAATAGCCGAAGCAGCTGACCTAACAGTTGAAGCAACAGTCGAAGCACCAGAGGATACAATCCTAGAAAGAACTCGAAACGACGTCGGAATGAAGCCATTACTACTCCTACCTGACTTTGATCCTTCCTTTGGTTTTTCACCATCATTGTTCTTCGTCCCCATGCCCCAAAACACAAATCAAAAATACCCTTTGCTTCTTCAATCCTCTTTCGTCTGCATCCAACACCCAAAACATCCATATACTTGCAAATCACAGAAAAAAAACAAGAATCCCACTTCAATTCCAATTTGGGTTTTTCAGATATTCACAGTTTAGCAATTTCTAAGAATCACAACAACTTTTCAAGAAAATCCTTCAATTGCATGTACTATCTGATAAACCTACAACTAATTTATCAAATCATCGAGACCCCAGAAAAAAATTAAATACGTATAAAAATAGTATCTTTTTTACAAATATGAATTTGAATCGGCAGGGTTGAAATCTTGGAGACCCAAAGAAAGAGGAGATAACATCAAAATTTTTTTTAAAAAAAAAAACATTATTTAAAATTTTCAAAGTTAAGTTAGAGTTGTAGCTGGAATAGTATTGTCATAGTTTTTGTAGTTAATATTTTTTTTAAATAATAATAATATAATTTGGATATGAAATATAATTCAAAGTGGTAATTTTATGGCAAAATTAAATGAAAAGGTGCAAAAAAAAAAAAGTGATATTATAGGCTGTTTGGAATTGAACACACTAGGGTTTGAAAAAACTCATGTGAAATTTAGAGATGGATTGAAAGAGTGTCATTAATAGCCTAGCTTACCCAATGTCATCAACTTTTTGAATTAATATCAATTACCTAGTTATAATACTAGAATATAATGTTAGCACATCCCTATGATTTTAATACTTGAAAACAATCTCATTATTGATACATTGTAAAACAATCATTGAAATTTGATATTGAATTGACAAATTGTGTTGCTCAATTTTAAACCTCCAATTTACTTTTCTTGTAATATTTTTGAACATGCAAAAAGCTAGTAAATCAATTACACTCTAATGTGAAACTAGAACCTCATTGCCTATGGAATCGATCCCAACTTTTTAGGTGGTTTATTATATTGCTAGCGATCGTCAACATCTTCTTTGAGAGGTGTAATTGAGCTGTTATCGATTGTGATTGCGATTGTTATGTAATATTGATCGAATTGCTTCTACGAGTAAAGGATTCCTCTTGAGGGTCATATTCAAAGATTAGATGCTTGTTCGTATTAGTAATTCAAATTTTTAGTTGTTTTACAACCATTATTGTCAATTAGTTCCTACTTGTGTCTATCTTTCTGTCATTTTTTAATCTTTATTATTGTTATTAGTTTTTGAATTTTGATTTTGCAGTTTGGTATGTATCATCTCGTCTATCAAAGTTTGGACATGAGAGGAAATCATGGTATTTTTCTTTATTAATTTTTTAATCGAGACCTATGATCACTATTACACTTCATTGATCACATATAGGATTTTTAAACAAAAAGATACGTATAACGAGTTTGACTAGACTTAAATAGATTATCCTTCATATTTCATTAAAATGATAACAATAGCATAAAAAGACGAACAACGAAAAAACAAATTCAAATCAGGTAATACTACTAAAAGATAAGAAGACCAAATAATAATAGAAAAATAAAAAAAGTATTACATGTTCAATGAACATCCTAAGATTTTCCATCATTCTCTTCTCCATCATCGTTGTCATTGGGGTTAATTTCATTTTTCAACATTTTCATTCAGTTGTTTTTTTCTTTCATCAAGTTTGCTCCTCTTAACTGCAAATAGCTTTAACAAACCTTTAGTTTCTGTGATGTCAAGTAATTCATCAACTCGTTTTTCTGCCTTAACAAGTTGGTTGAAGAGTTTCTCCATTTCCTTCTGCTCAACCATTTTCTCTATTTTATAAATATATTTTTCATGAGCATCCACTATTTTCTTAAGGTGATGGTCATGTCTTTCCAACTTCTCTAGGTTTCCTTTATTGATACTAGCTAAATAGTTCTTTACGCTATTTTTAGCCTGGATTAGAGATGGCCAAACAAATGCGTTGTTTTCTCTTGGAGTGAAAACAATTAGACCAAGTTCTATATCACATAGAATAGACAACTCATTTGCTTGCTTACATAGTGCTTCTAATTGTTTATCTAAAATGACATTTTTCATTATCGGATCGAGATTCCTAGTGCTCCTAACCCCCCTTTCTAGTCATATTTTTGTGAATAAATACCTCTCTATGAATATCAAATAAGAGTATTTGGCTAATATTTTAAGATGTCTGAGAGAACTAGATAATAAAATAATTTGAAAGTGATTTATATAATTTGACAAAAATTGGAAACAAACTATTTACACAATCTGATTTTTAAGGTACTTAGTAGCTACTTGCCTAAATAAAGATTGTTAAAATATTAAAACTTAATCATGAAGTTTGATATTAATTGATTTTATTTTCACAATAATTATATTTGAATATAGAGATAGATTACCTAATTGAGGTTATATGTTGTTTAGAATTGAAAACACATCGAGGTTTGAGAAAACTCATGTGAAATTTAGTGAGAGATTGAAATGATATCACAAATATCAATAGCCTAACTTACCCAATGGCATCAACGTTTGAATCAATGTCAATCACCCAGTGGTAATATTATAATTTATGCTAGCACATTCCTAGGATCTCTTAATAATTGAAAATAATCTCACTAATGAAAAATGTAGAACAATTATTGAAATTTTATATTGAATTGACAAATTGTGTTGCTCACTTTTAAACCCCTAGTTTACTTTTCTCATAATATTCAAACATGCAAATAGTTAGTAAATCAACAATAGTCTAAAGCAAAACTAGAACCCCATACCATGTGAAATCGACCCTAACTTTCTAGATGGGTTATTATATTGATAACAAACGTCTACATCTTCTTTAAGATGTGTAATTGAGCATTTATCGATTGCGGCTAGGTTGTTTGGAATTGAAAACACACTGGTTTTAAAAAGTCAATAATAAGTTCTCACTGTTCTTTTAGCTTTAGAATGTTGTGTTTGGTCTAGAATGATCCTTGGTTTGGGTTTCGAGACTTCCAGATTCATTCGGAGTTATCTCATAGAATTGGCTTAAAATGAAACTTAGGTGTGAAACATACTTTTTATCGAGACAACCTCCATTGAAAGTTGTGACATCTCTATTGAGTCCAAAATATTAAATTTGGTGGGGTTGCATAATTTATTTATGTGCATGAATTTCTAAACCTATCCCGAGAATCCGAGCATCCGAGTAGAGTTCGTTGAGACTTAGCTCATATTTGTTGGTGTCTACTTTAGGACCAGTTGACAGAGTCAATTATGGGATTCCTTGTGTGGGTCATGATGTCATTTTGGACTCATTTTTGGTCCCGTATTTAAGTGCTTCAATTTAGGTGTCTAAGGGCATCTCCAACCCAATCCTCTATTTTACCCTCCAAATATAGAGTTCTCTATTTTTTCAGATACTCAACTCCAACCCAATTCTCTATTTTACTCTAAAATGGAATCTTTTTCTCTCTCCTCAATATTATATTATTATTTCTATTTCATTCTTATTTTCTTATTTCATAATATAAATCCTTTATTTCTTTTTTCCCAAATAATTACTTTATATAATTTTTAATGTGATATAAAATTATTTTTTATTCTAAATTTTTAAATAACATAAATTGCAAGAAAATATAATATAATACATAAATTAGGGGACAAATTCAAATAAAAATGACATACAATTACATAAACGCTTAATTTTCAAAATTATTACGTTGCTCGCATAAATGCTCTATTAATGCATTACGGAGTTCAAAATGAGCATTTTTGTCCGTAATTTTTTTATGTCTAGCTAAAAATTGTTCAAATCGGAGATTTTCATCTATCACCATTTCTATAGTTGGAGTTGGAGCCTCTACAGCATCTTGATTGGTGCATTGAGATCACGTTCATCCTCAATTATCATGCTGTGCAATATAATACATGTAGTCATTATATCATGTAGCACTTCCTTTCTCCAAAAACGTGACAGTCCTGCAATAATTGCAAAACGTGATTGCAAAACTCCGAATGCACGTTCAACATCTTTTCGGCACGATTCTTGTTTCATCGCGAAATATTTCTTTTGTTGGGAATGAGGATCACAAATAGTTTGAACAATTGTAGACCATTTAGGATATATACCATCAGCTAAATAATAACCCATATCGTATACCATCACAACTGTAGTCACAACCACAATTGCAACAATTCTCGGAATCATATCCTAATTTTTTTTCCGAATAGTGCTAAATCTGGAAACGACCTACCGGATTTCTAAATTATTGTTGTGATCAATTAATTATTATGTTATGTATTGCATTTTATCTTGTATTTAAATTATTATGTTATGTATTATATTGTATTGTTATCTTGTATTTAAATTATTATGTTATGTATTGCATTGTTATCTTGTATTTAAATTATCATATCATGTATTGTATTTATAAATTAAATTTTTTGATCTTGCCATTTTAATTTTGCGTATTCTTTGTAATGAAAATTAATAATAAATTAAAATTTTATTATTCACGAAAATTAGAAAAAAAATTAAAATACTATTAATTTGAAATTAAAATAGTATATATTAAATAATATTTAAAAATATTATATTACATTTAAAAAAGAATTATGAATATTAGATATTTAATTAATAGAATTATATGTAAAATAGTATGTTAATTAGAAAGTAATAGAAATAATAATAAAATAATAAAAAAGTGAAATAGAGAGTGTGAATAGTAGTTCTCCAAATTTGGAGAACTACTATTCAGCTCTCTAAATTTGAAGAATAGAGGGTGATTTGGAGGTGGATTGGAGTGCCCATTCTCTATTTTACTCTCCAAATATAGAGTATGGAGAGTAAAATAGAGGTGGGTTGGAGATGGTCTAAATGTCCATTTATCATGATCATTTATTTGTAGTGTGGCAGCAATTGGAGGCAGTTCAAAAGAATAAATCTCTAGTTTAGTTGATTTTGAAGCATGTTCGATCATCTTCGAGGTAGACTATGGATTATCGATCTTAGATTGAGCTTGTGTTGGTAATTACATGTTATTTATCTAGTTTTGGAAGGTGTTCTAGCACATATCATATTTAGTTGGTAGAGATCATGTTTATGCCTTCTTTTGGGTAATTTCGAGAAATTCAAGCGTGTTTATCTTGTTTGCATAGTTGCCTTGCCATGTTGTAACTCATTACCTTCTTTGTATTGTTATTTGTGACTTATTCTTGGACTTATCCTAGGCATAGGTTAGTGATTGTCTTATGATTGTTATTTGGAGTCGTTATGCCTTTGAAATCTTGGATGGTACTAGCTCCCTATAGACTGATGTAGCAGACCGGGATCCAGTAGAATGAATTCTTAGTTAGGTGACAACTCAACTCATGTAGCCTTTTATCCATAACTTCCTTATGTTTCAGCGAGATGTGTTTCAAGTGAGATTGCAGGTTTCGTTGGTGATATTGCATCAGGCTGTGGGTTTCGAGCTAGAGTGGATCCCTGATGAATCTGAAGATGGTTTCGCTCTATGTTATATTTCCACATGATGATGAGCATATGATTTTGGAGACATTTTGTGTTTATTAGCCACGATGAAGGACCTAGCGCATTTCTACTAGGTGTGGTTCGAGGCTCTGACACATTTGTACTAGCCACGGTTTGAGACCCTGACGCATTCCCACCAGCCGCAATTTGAATCTGAGCACACTTTTATTCGTCAGGTTCGAGTCCTGACATCATTGTTCTATTGGATTTTTCGGGGTGTCTTCATCGCGGTTCGAGTCTAGGCTCAACCATTTAGTTGGGGAGTTTGTCTAATCTTAGTTTTAGTTAGGGATATCTTTAGTTCTTTTGTGTACTCATCGAGCTTATGGGGGTCCATTTGGATTATTTACTTTACAATTGCGCACAAGTGTACCTTCTAGGCTTATGAGAGTCCAGTTAGCTTTAGATAACTGCTTTACTTTATTGTTCTATTCCTTCTAGACTCGTGAGCTATAATTAGACTTTTCATTATTGCTTTGCTTGTTTGAATTCTACTTTCAGCTACTTCCTCACTTTTTCGTATATATTTACTTTCCAAGCCTAGTCAACCTATGTTACCTTTTGGGTACTTGTTATTTTGGTACTCATGGCGAGATCTCGAGCACCGAGTCACTAATGTTGATTTTGAGCTTCATCGGGGATCTTTGGAGATAGAGGGTGAGTTGATGTCGTCCTAGCTCAGCTTATCTCAATTTCTATATAGTTTTGGCTAGTTTTTTTTTATATTCGCGACAAGTCTGTACTTATTTAGTCTATGTTTGATTGTTTGTCGATTGTACTTGTTTGGCAGCTTTGTACCTTCATCCACCAGGTCATGCGATTGGACCACGTTCTCATGTGTATATATAGAGAGAGAGAGAGAGATGTTATTTCCTTCTTTCCACTTTATTTTTCTTTATATTGTTATTATCTTCTCGTTGATTGTTGATTCTACCAAAAATGCATGTCTGATATGAGTTGGTTTACGTACTGGTGAGTTATGGCTAAGTGTCATCATGACTTGAGGTTTT
The DNA here is from genome assembly GCA_029007595.1 of Solanum commersonii. Lineage (NCBI taxonomy): Eukaryota > Viridiplantae > Streptophyta > Magnoliopsida > Solanales > Solanaceae > Solanum > Solanum commersonii. Next base: position 3,273,981 of record JAJTWQ010000033.1, read on the forward strand.
AGATCGTGATACCTTCCCCTAAAATATCTTATATCTTCTTTATTTATATTCATAGTGAGTATTATAATTACTTCATATTCTCTTTCTTCTTACTCTCTCGGCTATTCTTTAGGTTCTATATTGAAGAATCCACTAGATCCTTCATTTGACATTATCAAAAGATTTAAGTACTTTTTTTTCCTGATACAAGCATTAAAAAAAAATCTTGTTAAAATTAATCAACTTAATTAGCATGTTTTCGATTGGACATATCAATCTTGAAGAAGAATCGGTTATCTAATTCCAATTATCTAAATAAGTTTTTCTTAAATTCTCCAATTGAGTTGTTGATCTTCCTATAAAGTTTTAGGATATTTTTAATCCTAATGTCACAAGAGTTTGTAACCAAGCTTGGTAGTATTTTAATCCAAAGAGCTATAAATGTGATTATTATTGTGTTTCTAATCTTATTGCAACTCAAACCATTAATTGTGACCACTATAACTTGAAAAAGTTGAGTATTTCTCCCCACGCAAACCTTATCACTGTCTTGTGAAGATGAAGAATGCTTAAGCTTTTATTTTTCCAAAATTCACCTGTACTATTTTTGAGTAATCGTTAATTTAAGTCATGAAGTATCCGGCACCAACCATGCTTCGATCCCCTACCCTCACCTCCCATAATATTTTGTATAGATTATATACATTGCTTTTAAGTGTTATATTCCTTTTCTTACATGTTGAACACCAAAGAATAAAAAAAATCCACTTACTTCTCTTAAAATAATAAAAAATCAAGAATACATTTAAGCACACCCTAAATGTAGTATGCTAAAGATTCAAATCTATATGGGTGAGGTGGGGAAATGGAAAAGATGTTATCAATGATAAATCACTTTTTTAAAATAATGTGTCAAGTCAAATAATATCATATAAACTGAGACGAAGAAAATATAATATTATTCAATTAAGAAGTTGTTAGAAGTTGCTACTCAAAATACAATCAGAAAGGTATCCATTGTCCATAAAATACTCATCCATGTGTTTTCACTTTCTTAAGGTAAATAATTAGGGATAAGCCTAGTGGGATATGATATATCTGGACAGAAAGCATCGAATTATAAACATTCCAATTTCCTTGATTTAATGTGGCCCAAAGCCAACATGGCTCACAAAAAAGAGAAAGGATTGAATAATTATTTAAAAAAAAGGATGAGGCTTATGATATCAAAACATATAATTCTGCATGGTTCTTTTATAGCCACTTATTAATGATGAAACAATGAACATGAATCATAATATTTACCTAAAGAGAATGAGTAAAACAATGGTGTCCAAGAAAAAAAAATCATACAATTATTGTATTCTTAGGTCTCTTTAAAAATATCGACAGATGCATGCTGAATTCTTCAAAAGAAATATATCTTTAAAGAATATTAGGTAATGTCAACATCCTATCTATAGTAAGGCTCACGAGGGGCTGGGGGGCCCTGATTAGAGTCATGATCAAACACGATGCTTGTTTGAATGTGGATTTAGTTAAGAAATAAAGTTGCGCATTCTTTATGACCTATAGCTTTTGGCATAATGGTAAACGAACGATCTTACCAAATGGTATCAGAGCTAAGGTCGTGGGTTTGATCCCAAGAGCAACATTCTGCATAAGACAGGTGTTGAGAGAGAATTATTGAGTAATGTCAACATCCTGCATATGGCTAGGCCCACGAAGGGCTGGGTGGTCCAAGTCAAAATCATGATCAAACATAGTGCTTTCTTAGTAGACTTATTAAGAAATAAAATTACATTTTTACTAAGTTTTAGCATGATAGTAAGCATTTGATCCTAATAAAGAATTTGATACAAATATGGTAATATGTTTGAAAAGTCAAAGTAATACAACGATAAACAAGGGTAAGAATTTGACACAAATATGGTAATATGTTTGAAAAGTCAAAGTAACATAGCAATAAAACAAGTCGGTAAAATTTAATAAAGAATAAATACAAAAGGAAAGATAACACTAAAACTACTGTCAATTTGTACCGACAAGCAGAAACACGTTGAAACTATTTTCAATTAACAAATAATAAAATGAATTGACTTTTTTTCAAACAAAAATAAATAAATGAGCTAAACATAAGTTTTTTTTTTGGGATCAATAGTTTTTTTTATCCAAACTATAGAACTAGGATACAATCAAACCAAAACTAACAAAATATTGAATTGAATCGTACTAGTCATTTACAACAAAAGAATCAAGCTAACCAAAACAATTAGGGGAAAACCTAAACCCATAAGATAGCAATGAAGCTGTTGTGCACTTGATTTACCTGTACTATCCACTTCCAATGTTCTATTTTCCACAGTAAAATTATGTTTCTTGCCAAACCAAAAAATAATCTTGTAACTTACTCTTGTAGCCACATCCACCCTAAAAACCACTTTTGATGTATTTGTAACATTCTTTAAAGCAGCATCCCAAGCCATTTTCTGAATTTCCAGTTTCCCTTTTTTCTTTGCTTTCTTATCATGCCCTTGGTAAAATCCATTTATTGTGCTATTACCTAAAGGGATACTGGTATTTGTACCATAATAGAAGCTTAACATAATTTCGTCGTAACGAACACCTTTGTCCTTCATCTTGTTGTTCAAATTGAGCTGAAAATACAGAGTATGATTGGATCTTGTGGTGTTGGAATCATCAGATAGGTTAAGGGCAGGTAAATAAAAATTATGTAAGGAGCAGGATGGTTTTGAGGTTCTTAGACTTAGCCAGACAAAGAGAGCTGTTAAGCCTGCAGTTAATATGAATTTGGTGCAACGAAAACAGCATGTATGTGAGGATCCATGGTCAGACATGTTTAGGGTTAAAAATTGGTTTTCAACAATCAGAGAAATGGGGAAGAACAGATGAGATGGGAGTACATTAATATTTGATTTTAGACCACTAATTTTATTGCCGAAAAGAGCAAGATTTTGGGACTTCAAAGAAAGATCTGGGAAAATTACACTTTTTTGCTTTTAGGCAAGTGCTTGTAAATGAGTATGTGAGCACCTCTGTAGTTTCTGGTAAGTGAGCACCCACCCAATTGGAAACCTTCAAGTCTTTTAGGTCAATGGCAAGGGGTCAGCCAATAAAAGGGTGGGGTTTCTTTTTATATTATTATATTGTCTCATTGTGACGTACTGACATTATATTAGAGGGGTTTAATTTTTAATTTTTTTTTTTTTACCATAAGTGATATATGCTTTGGATTAAGTGTGTTGGATTAAATAGTCGGTGTACGATTCATGTCTATTCAGTATAATAGTTAAGCTATATTCTAACTTTTTGAGTGTATTATATTGTATATTTTATGTATAACTACTATATAAGTAATCATATTTTGCTTTTTTTAGTGTATCATAATGTATAGTCAATGTAATACTTTCTATATCTTTTGACTATTTTTTATGTAAATAAAAACATGATTATATTTATTGTAAATTAATCACTTTATTGTATAAATTTGAAACCATCCCTTCCAAATATTAGAAGAACACTTAATCTATGTAGCCAAGCCATCTTCTAGGAAGAGTTTGTTTGAACTAAACTATGATAATACTAATATTTGTATTTTCTTATTAAAAGAATTTCTAAATCTCGACGATCTTCACTTCTCAAAGATAAAACTAGTGATTTAAAATTAAATCTTAATATGTCCTTCATTCAAAGCCTCAACATATACACCACCGCCTTAGGCAACCTCATGGAGCCAAGCTCAATGCGAGGTGGCTACCTCGTATAGCTAGGCTCTAGTGCGCAACCTATTTCCAATCCTTAACGAACCCTCCCAAACAGTCCAAAAAATTACAAATTAGGTTCATAAGCCCTCAACATGGAAGACAAGACAACTCATTACATCAATATACAATATTATATATTCATTATATAATTGAGGTATTTATATATTCTTGTATATGATTTTACAATATTATACATAATTATACAAAACATTATCTTTTTCGTTATGTTTTATCTGAAAATTTAACTTAAATCTAACTCAAATTTATTTTGTATCACTTCAAATTTAATTTTTGAATCCTCTAAATATTTAAAAACGACTTAACAACATTCAATTTATATAACTATCAAACTTGAAAAACACTGATCTAAAATAATATAATTCTAAATTAGAAGTGAAAGTGTGTGAGAGAGGAGAGAGATGAAAAGTAGAAAAGATGGGATTTTAGTTAGTGCTGAAATCATATTTCAAAGGATAAATAAATTGGGCCAAAATTGGTTAGAAATAAAGTAACTTTGGTAAACTAAAGAGCATGGCCACTAGTTTGACATTTTATGTGTCTTAATTTATGGAATGTCTTTTTTAAGTCTATTTAAAAAAGAATATCACTTTTTCAATAAATAGAAATAATTTGATTTTAAAATTTTATTTTTCTTTTAATGAAATAATTGGAGTCAACAAATATATGGAAAATATTAAGGTTTGTTTTAAATTACTTATTTGTTTCCAAATAAGTGATACTGTTAACTTAAGCACACCATTTAAGAAATTACTCCTTCTTTAAAAATAAGGAGTGTTCTACCCCTAATTAAGAAGGACAAAATCAAACTCCATTGGTTCAATTTGTTCAAATTTGGGCGGATTATTAACCCACATATTTATTAGCTCAACATATTTTAAATCAATCTATTAAAAATTAGGTTTGTATGTAACCCAAATTAACTCTGAGAAATCTTTCAATAATATTTTAAATTTAATATGTCATATATTGTTATAATAAAGAAAAAACAATGATTTTATTAGACACTAAAAATCATAAAACAATAAATAAAATAATTAAAACTTGGTAAAAATTGAATTGAATTAGGTCTTGACCCGTTCTATAACTCATTACCTAATTCATTTTGAATCAAACAAATTTGAATTGTGTTGAATCTTTGACACATTATAATCTGCTCAAATTTGATTCAACCCGCTCAATTGTCGTCCCTACCCCAAATTAAATGCCTCAAAAAAGTGATTGATGTAAAACTTTGTGGATTGAACTAAGAATAAATCTGAAAGAATAAGATCAATTCCTTCTTAAAACAGTGAAATCCTAACAAATCACTTATTTTGAAATAAAAAAATGACAAGTCTAAAATATAAATTTTGTGCTAAATTAAATTATATCACATAAATTTAGACGAGGAATTAAATATTTGGCCATGAAATTTATTTCACCTTTTTCCGGAGTCAAAAACTTTGGATTAACCAAAAATAAATCATTCCAATTATAGTGGGAAGTGAACATAAAGGGCGCACAGGAGTTTATACTGCTCCATCAGATAGTATATAGCAGCTCCACTTGCGTTTCATAATTTGCAACCCCCTAACATATATTCTATCGATCATTTCACATTGAATTGAAATCTTTTTACTCTTAATTTTTTTTGGGCCTTCTCTAATCATCATCTCCATACCTTAACCTTCAAATCAGGTAATTTATATACACCTTTGTTCATATAATAACTTTATTTGATGATGATTAATATTCAAGTCAATTTGTGTGTAACTGTTTTAATTATGGGCGGGTAATTCTCCATTATGATTGTAGTGATCTGAAACTTTTGGGATGATGTTTGGAAATTTTGTATTTAGTTATTTCTTTGATGAAAAATGGGAATTTTAGTTTACATTTCTTTAATTTATGATGTGCTGTTTTGATTTGTTTTCATGCCTTTGATTGTTGTATTTGTGATGAAATATTGGGTTTTCCGAATTCGAATCCTATTTTCTTGTGTTTGATGGATAAGAAGGAAATATTATTTCAGAAGTAATTGCGTATAATTTAGGCAAACATTATGGACTTGGGAGTTGGGTGGTGAGATGAGGTGGAGTTTGTTGAAGGGCGGAGAGGAGACAATTAATGAGGATGTCATTTGTGGAATGTGTTTTCTCTACTTCTATTGGGGAAGTTATTCAAAGATATTTGACCAATCAAACGTGAAAATTGGAAAGTTTCTCCTCCGTATCAAACACACTCTTTGTTTTAGTTTTTGTTACTTTAGCCCCTTCTCCCCCCTGTTTAAGGTGGGATGGGATGTCCTGCACAAGTACTAGCTGCTGAAGGGTTCTTTTTTTTCTAGGTCTGAGCATTCAAGTTTGAAGAATTGTGTGTGCTCGTATTACCCTTTCGTTTCAGCCAAGTTTCATGTCTGATCTTGATCTCCAAGTTCCTAATGCTTTTGGTATGCAACTCCATCAATTTACATTCCTTGTTGGTTGAATTTGGTTTATTTCACTATGTCTTGTCATCTTTTTAATTCGATCTCTTGAAAATTTTAATCTTGAAGTAAGCACTTGCACATAAGAGGTTATATCTTTTTTTTTTTTTTTTGCGCTCCCACCCCTTTTTTTGCTCCCTTGGTTATTCGAACTCGCAACTTTCGGGTTGGAAGTGAGGGGTGCTTACCATTCGAGCAACTCCTTCCCGTCATAAGAGGTGATATCTTTATTGTGTTATGTGCAAATGAAAACGAAAAGGATGAAAATGATGAGCTTTCTAGTTAAGAGGAGTTGTATTGTTCGAGTTATGCTTTATTGTAAATAGTGGTCAATGATATAGATTGAGAACCATTAGGTCGAGGTCTCAGATTCAAATCCTAGCTGAGACAAAACACTAGGTGATTTTTTTCCTATCTGTTAGCAATGCTGACAGAGTTACCTGTCCGATTCCTGTTGCTGGTGAGAGGTGACATATATCCCGTAGAATTAGTTAAGGTGTAACTATTGTGGTGCTTTGGTGTCCTCAGATCCCTTTGCTGAGGCAAATGCTGAGAACTCTGGTGCGGGGACAAAAGATTATGTCCACATCCGTATACAGCAAAGGAATGGTAGGAAAAGCTTGACAACTGTGCAAGGTTTGAAGAAAGAATTCAGCTATAATAAAATTCTTAAGGATCTCAAAAAAGAGTTTTGCTGCAACGGTACTGTTGTTCAGGATTCAGAATTGGGACAGGTTTGCCTTGAAATATCGATCCCTATATTGTCTCAAAGAGAAATGTTGTGAGCAATATGACTAATGTTAGGCTGATTTTTCTCTTCGAAGGTTATTCAACTTCAGGGTGATCAACGGAAGAATGTTTCAACATTTCTTGTCCAGGTAATTGTTCTTCACATCAATCTGCAGCACCTTGTATAATGTTGTTGTTGTTGCGATGAGAGGGTAACATAGAAGAAAGCATGTCATGCATGTGCCTCAGTTAGTACATCACAGGTTTGATCTTTGCCATAGACAAAAGCTTGGTATTTAAGTGGGGAAGTAAAGAGTGGGCTCATTGTCCACCAATTTAGAATATTGCACCAGCTGGCCCTAGGGAATTTTTCGGTTATCAAAATATATATATTCCTATATAATAAGCACTGAACCCCTCTTCTTGATCTCCTGATACGAGGGTCTCTGGGATGTTCTCTAGCTTGATCGAATTTACAGTTTGTTGGTAGTATATGAATAAATTTTATATTTAAGCTGATGTCTGAATCATTGATTTCTTTGAAACAGGCTGGGGTTGTGAAGAAAGAACACATCAAAATTCATGGTTTCTGATTGCCATCAATCATCAATCACTGTGAAGTTACATTAGTGTCTGTTTCAAATAATGCTCTGCTATGAACTTTGAGAGTTGTTGTAAACTATAAACTTGTTAATGTTGTTCTTCTGCTTGTTTGATATAAGTAATTCATTTGTTCTTGTTTTTCCGCGTAATTGTTCTTTGCTTGTTTGATATAAGTAATGTATTTGTTCTTGTGAAATGGTTCTGGCTTGTTTATACAATGGTATCTCAATTATAGCCCTTTAGGACGTAAAATATATCTCTTCTCATCATTCCTTTAGTGTTATGAGACAAATTCTATCATGTCTTTTTCATTTAGTTGAAAATTGATTTTATGATATAGATACATGTGATCTTCTCCTCTATCCCTTGCAACTACAAACCTTAACCTTTACCACAATGACTCTACCCATGCATTTTGATAAATTCTACATATTTTTCATTTTAAGACTACAATTTTATTTTTTTTACTTTCTTAAACTATGTGCCAAATTAAAACGAGACAAACCAACTGAAACAAAGGAACTACGATAGTCAACACACCTCATCTTCATCCTATCCTCACCATCCCACACCCCCTACCCTCCACTTTCACCTCCCATGGCATTTGCCTAGGTTTTATACAAGTAACTTTAGGATGATAGTTTTTGCTTGCTTACCAAAGACAAGAAAATAAGTAAGAAACCAACTCATACTCAGTTTCTTAGAAAATATTTTCTATGGAACATCATTTCTGTTTATCTGCCTCTCTTGATTTTTGTCTTGACCATTCTGTCTATATATCTTGGTAGCCAATATCAAAGAACATCAAAAGTCACAACAAAGATGAAGCATTGTTTTGTTACTGAAACATGATTGAGATTATAGTACAACCTTTGGAAGAGTGTCCTTGTATACATAGTACATTACATTTGGATTGAATACACACGTACAGAATACGACAATCCTAAGATATTAGGTCTTAGCACATCATAACTACAGTAGCAAAAACAGCTAATGTTCATCGACAAGCCCAAAATATATGAATATAGATTCTTGTCATACCTTCTTGGCCAGCAATGAGGTGATGTTGTCGTTATGTTCAGAGAGAATATCACATGAGCTCCATAGTACTCGCCTCTGCTCGACTACCTATTAGTGTTGGCTGCCTGTTTTAACCAGTAGATGTATTTATAAATGAAATCCGTCTTTCGAAAAATAATCTTGCAAATATTGCTACCTTTATTCAGTAAGATACAAGTACTTAAAGAATGACTGTTTTTCATGTACAATATCCTGTTTTTTCTTTCAAAGTATCTTGTAATGTTACGATAAAGTTGGACACATGTTTTCATTTATCCGTCAATAGGAATGGTTACCTTCTTAAGATACTTCTTATGAAGTTTCATAGCGCTACTGCAAGCCTTTCTGGCATCCAAGTTTCCAGTGATATTATTCAGGATCTGAAAATAATAAGCAAATGATTAGAGTATGAATACATACTCTATATGTGAGGTCTGGAGAAGGTAGAGTGTACACAGACGTTACCCCTGCCTTGTGGAGGTAGAGAGGTTGTTTCCAAAAGACCCTCAACTCAAGTAAAACATATCAAAGCAGATTTAAAAGGAGAAAACAGGTAATGAAGACATAGCACCTAATTATGTATTTGTCAAACCAACCTTAACAACCTCGTCCAGTCCTCTAGCTTCTGTTAGCTTCGCACTCTTGTCCTTCAGGACGCTGGCAACTAGGAAAACAGAAATTGGGAGGGGAGCTTCTGCATCCTTACCTCCACTTCTCATGTTCTCTCTCTCATATTTCCCATACTGGCGTATCGACTTAACTTTTGCTCGTCCAGATTTTTCAGCAGTCAAGTCAGGGTCTTCTTCATACAGAAAAAACAACTCTGGATCATATTCCAGAGACCACATCATCTGTTGGCAAATGGGGATAAACCAGGCAAAGAGAAGATTTAGAGAATACGAACATCATGGTGAAATCACAAACTTTGACAGAAGGGAAATTTGCTAGTGGCTTTGCAACTTCAGATCAGGAAAACATTATTAGGAGGCAAATCTTACCTCCCAAAGATATAACGAATCAGCGAAAGAAAATTCTCGACGGAACATAACCATGAGCATCCGAAAAGCAAACACATAATTTCCTCCACCTAATGTCTCTGTGTGCCAAGCTCATAAGGAAATTCAATGATATTTTTCACAAGATGAAGCATAAAAAGAGAGAATCACTGACTACTTCTGATGGTTAAAACTTTGTACCAGAAGATTAATTCTCAAGCAATTAATATATATAAAAGAATATCACTGAGAGACTCAGTTCACAAAAGGACCTCAAAGTGGCTGCAAAGCTTGTTCCTTTATCAAAGACTGAATGCAGATACGAGACAATTACTGACATGGGGTTTACTGTAAAGCATTGTGAAGATAAATTGCACAGTGATGAATTGAGTTACTTTAGGCATGGCGTAGAAGATTCGGAGAAACATTCACAGACTCTCAGTGACTGAAGCAATGCAAAAGTTACAGCGCTGTATATAAACCAGAACATCCTAACATAATAGGTTAACAACGTAAGTGAAGGACTCTTTAACATGCAATGTTCTACTCGTTTTGAGACTTCCGACAGTTCAACTTCACACAAACAAGAAAATGTGTTATGTATTTATTGGTTGTGAAAGAATTACTAGGATATATGGTATGGTGCATCATTAACTCCCTTGACTTATTTGTAACTCCATCAGTATGACAAAGTTTGCATCAATATAACGAGTTGTAGATGAAAAAAGAAGTAAAATTGGATAGTGGACTCGGTCTTAGAGGATAAAGTAGAGAGGTGGTACCTAAATGCTGGTGAAGTTTGGGATCGATAACTTGAGTTATTGATGCTAGATTACTTAGCTGCGCCTCCACTCCAACAGAATTCCCAGTAGCTCTGAAATTTTCTCTCTTTAAAAATGCACAGAACACTTAGTATTAGCCACAGTAGTTACAAAAATTTAAGATATTGCAAGGCTAGATATCAAAAGGATCGATGAACACAAATTAGTGTTACTGGAATTCAACTTGAGGTAACCAAACAAGTTCTGTTATGAAATGATGCGGGTATTCATGAAAATTCAGAAAATTACAATTTACACAACTATACACAGGCAGTCCGAGTAAAGTTATGTACCAGTCTCTTCATCATACGTTCAAAGCACCAAAATGCATCTGCTTCATCATCAAGTAGAATAATCATGGGAGAACAAAGATCACTCATTCCTGTTCGTATTGTCAAATGTTAAAATAGTTTCAGCACAAGCTACTTGGACTGGAAGGGAAACAAAAAGGATTATTCCCCCCCTGGAAATAAAGTTAATGCTAACAATGACAAAAATATTAACGTCGGTGAGAAAAGACACAAAAGGACCATTTGTAATATATGGACATCTTCCCTTACAAGAATAATTTATGAATGGAACATTTAGCTTTATAGAAATTTTGAGAGTGTACACAGATTTGAGCAATTAGAATTGATCGTCAACTTTAGCATAGTGCATAGTAGTAAGTCAAAGACGAGATATAAGTAGAAACTACAACATTCAAACTAGTATCACAAACACGAGATCTTAGTCTACTTCAGACCAAAACTCACTGTGGTAAAGCAATCACGGGATCACAAAGAAGCCAAAATACTGGAAGAATTATCTTAAGAGGATACTATAATAACTCACCTTGACAATAACTAACTTCTTTGTCGAACCAAGCATAAACAGCCAAAATATCCCAAAGCTTTGATAGATTCTCTTGTTTCTCATAAAAGACAAGTGTCCGGTCAGTACGAATCACATCCAATCCTAGCATAAATATGAACAAGGATTGAAAGATGTAACATACAAATAAAGAAATTAAATTTGATAATAACGAAGAAGGAAGTGATTGCCAAATTAATAAGAAAAATCCATAGTACATCCAAAGCCAATACTTGACTTGCCAAAACCGAAAAATAGATGAATGAATTACATAGATTGGCATGATAAGAAACAAGTGCATGCAAACCTATCTGGTGTAATGAGAGTTTCCACTGGATTACTTTTTTGTCATGCTCCTTCACCAATTCAAAACCATCAGACGGACCTGTAATTGCACGATGTCCAAAAAACAATCGTCACTGTATACAGCATCCAAGAGCCCTTCCACCAGAAAGGAAGAGAAAGAGAAATCACACTACTTGGGGACTGAACATATAAAGTATTACCAACTTGACCAACTGAAGTTGGTTCTTTTGCCGCATTCAACTCTTGAAGAACTATAGGATCTAGAATAGGGTCACCATCTTCAGTGATTACAGGTGCAGAAATAAACCGACCACTTCCAATTAAGGGAAACATCACACGACATTCTTCTTTCAACGCAGCATAATGTACCCTGAATGCGTACAAGAAATGTGTGTTGAGAATGTGATTTTGACATGGATTAGGTATTGATATACACTGTTGAATGGCAAAGTACAATGAAATTCACATGAGATGATAATTTGTCTATTGCCGAATTACAGATACAGAATTCTCAAAAGGTAAATCTTCAGATATGAAACTTTGGAAACCATTGAGCTTTAAAATCTCATGCAAGCAGCTGAAAACAAACATGTTTGAGTCACCTCCAACGACAACTTCCATTGTAATTCTACTCGAGTAACTAACTTAGGATGATGAAGCATACAGTTTGAAAAAAAAAATTGTTGCCTGGATATATTTATACTTGCTTAGTAAGGAAAGTAAAATACCTCCGACGTTGTCGTAATTGCTCTCGTTCCTCAAATGTGCTCTTTGAATCATAACAACCCAGTAAGAACTCCCAAACTTCACCTCTAATTGATGGATGGATTCCCTAAAAGCCACAAATACTCAATACTAAACATTCTGTTACGCTGATGAATGAACTTACCAGAAATAGTTATAAAAGACTAGGATTATGCACAAGTTCTTTTAATTAGTCCCACACAAAAAAAGCATCAAACAAACAGTAAAGATGATAAAAATGCAGAATTGAATTATTCCTGAATCATTTGGCACATAAACCGAAAGTAACTTACGAATCATGAAGCTAACCTTACCCCACGACAAACTCGACTAAGTATTTTGCCTATATCAAGATAACCTTCGGGGGTAAATGCAGCATGCCATCTTCTTGAACTTAAGGTTTTCCCAACCTGAATAAGTAGATTATTAGATCATAAATATGAGGCAAAACATTAGAAATGAAGGGTGACAAGGATTCAATTCAAGCCATCAATCAATCACACATCAATTCCAAACCAACTTGAGGTCATTACATGAATCCCCTTCCTTCACAGCCTATTCGAGCTCATTTATTACAGAGTAAATCATGAGTTATCTAAAACTAGAGGAACAAGACTCATTGCAAATGCCGAACCTTATGTAAGTGTAACAACAGCTAAGATGGTTAGATATTTGGGAGTCTTAGTTGTTGTAACAACAACTAAGATCAGTGTCGCACCTATACATCAATACAATTTGAAGTCTATATGGGACATGATCAAACCATCTCAGGTAACCTTTTCTAATTTTGTCCTTTATATTCGCACTACTTGCGACTCTATCTATGATCATTTACAATCTTATCCAATGTTGTATAACAACATATCCAACAATTTATAGTAAAAAAATATCAATACAATTTTTAACTAATCTTATAAAATTGATAATGCATCAGACCCTCATTTTATGAATTAATATCAGTTTGTTCTGGTGGTAAACAGAAAAGACAATTTTTTTTCCGACAACTAAAAATGAATCAGGTTTGGGCATTCAGCCGCAAAATGTCGCTGATGTAAGGATCACTGATGGACACTACAAAATTATGATAAGCAAGAAAAGAGATGGCTTATTTAGCTAGAGCTAGAAGCATTCATTCTAGTCGAAACAATGTTTTGATAATAGCTTAACTGATCACTAGGATAGATTGCCTTTGTACGTAGAGAGGATGTAACTAGGAGTATTTTAGTTTTCTAGGACATTTAAGAATAATAGTACTTAAAATGATAACAAATTATTCTTTTATTCTGTTATTATATTTCTTGTCATCCCCTTCATTATATTTTTGTATCCTCATTATTCCATGTTTACAGAGGATTTTGGGAAGGGGGCCAAAGGCTTTATCCTTGCCCCTGATGTTTATACGGTAAAATTTCAGTTCGCCCGAAATGCTCTAGTTTAGACTTATGAGCAATCTTGAAATCAGTCTACACCATTTAAGTAGAGTGAAAAAAACACCAAGTGTTGTAACGGGAGAAATTCTACACTAGTTCCCACCACCTGTTTTCAGTATTGTGAGGATTCACCATAGACTAGCTAAGATGAGCTTAAATGGAGCAACATGGACAGTGATGATACATATATCCGACTCCAACTTGCTTGGTATTGAGTCTTAGACTCGTAATAGTTGTTGTTGTTGTTAGTTCACACCTATATAGTACAACCAAAATAATTGACAAATTGATGATCATTTCTATAGATCATGCCAGCAATTCGTGAAATGTTCCTCACCAGCTCCTAACTGTGGAAGCGTCATCCCGATTGCAAATAATCGAGAAGAACCAAATATTCTTGGACAAGATTAAAGGAACCAACAGACAGGAAATTTGACTAGCAGGGAGCAGCTTCTAGAATACAAACATCAAAACTCAACTTCGTAGACAACTTCCTTCCATGTAATTTTTAGGAATTAACGTTTAGACATGTCGGTGAGTTTATATTAGGTCAAACACTTGCTAAGAGTTGGAAAAATTTCCTTCTAGTGTTGGAAAACTTGAATTAAATATTGGAATTGAACAACTTCAGATGGAGCAAAAACGGATATAGAATTCATATAGCCCCAAAATTAGCTGTGATTGAGGCTTTGATGTTGTTGTATATTTGACAAAAATGGATAGTAAGGATTCATAAAGACGAATTCATTTATACCTCAAAAAGCAAATGGTTCAATCAAATCTTTCTATCTCCGAACATGAGATAATCAAAAGCCTAAAAATGCAACTCCAAAGTCAAATTACAGTTAGCTTTGCAATCAAAATCATTGTTCCAAACATTTGCATCTCTAATAATCTCAAAATCATAAATAAAATTCAGGCCTTCACCATAACAGACCAAAACAACATACAACATAAACTTAAATACAAAAATCTACTAAAATTACAACAAATATACAATTAGTTGAACCCATCTAACTCATAATATGTATCTAGAAAAATACCAATTACCTTGATTCTAAACTTGGTTTCAGGAACATCATCAGCACATTCAGGACGAACCTATCAATAAATATACCACAAATTACAGTTGAAAATAAAATAAAACAAATAAATTTTCAGTCTGAAACACAGATATCCCGCTCTGCTACACAGTATAATACCTGATAGAATGAATCAGCAGAAGCTCCATAGTTCCTCCACATGCTTCAAATGTCTTAAAAAAATTTGGTACTTAGGAAACTCCTCAAAAATAAAAAATTCAATACTAACAACTTTGATCAAGAATTTCAACAACAAGAACACAACAGGGGACCCACCTACATCATACCTTTTTATGCTTAGCTGGTTGGTGTTTTAATAAAGAGATTAAAGAAAAAAGGGTAGAAATAGGTTTTTTTTATAAAAATAAATAAATAAATTGGTTTTTGTTATTTTGATGTTTCAGAGTAGGAGGAGTGGGGGAGATGGGGAGGTGGGGAGGGGGAGGGTGGATTGGTACTGAGAAATGTGGTGAGAGGGGAGGGGGAGGGTGGATTGGTACTGAGAAATGTGGTGAGAGGAGAGGGGGAAAGTGGTACAGGGTCATTTGGAAATGGTCCACTTGTATTTGGTCTGAAATCAAACGTGGGTTTTGGGTCAACACAAAAGGGGATAACTTTTTTTGGAAAAATTATGGAACAAAGCAAAGATGTCAATATATTTATGGAAAAGAGCTACTCCCTCCGTTTCAAAAAGATTGGTCTGGTTTGACTTGGCACGAAGTTTAAGAAATTAAAAAAAACTTTTGAATCTTGTGGTCATAAATTAAAGTTATGTCAAATGTACAAAATTACTCTTAATCTTGTGGTTTTAAACATGTCATGTGGAAAATAAAAAGTAAAATGTTACCAAAAAAGAAAAGATGTCATTTTTTTTAAACTGACTAAAAAGGAAAGGAGGTCATTCTTTGTGAAACGGAGGGAGTATAATTTAAAAAATTATAAAAAAAAATTTTATTCCTTCTGTTCTAATTTATGTGACTTACTTTCATTTTTATTCAGTCACAAAAAGGAATGACACATTTTTATATTATGTAATAATTTAACTATAAAATGTTTATTTTACCCTTAATGAAATTTCTCATTCAATTTGGACCACAAGTTTTAAAAGTCTCCTTTTCTTTCTTAAACTTCGTGTCGAGTCAAACTACCTCACATAAAATAAAACGAATTGAGTATATTTTATTTTTATAGCAAACTCTCTCCCTTTCTCACTTGCCTTTCTCTCTCCCTCCATTCAGATTTATTATTTATCAATTGTATTCAATCAAATATAGGTGAGAATTATGTATTTTATATTAATTGTATTCGAAAAATTATACTTGTATATTTGTATCAGTTGTATTTGTATTCATATGAATACAAAATGCATGCGTCCTCTCTATCAAATGTATTATGTATCAATTATATCCAATCAAAGAGAGAATGAATACAATTGTGTTCATTGTATTTCGAATACAATTGATATTGAATACAAAATAATTATATATTAAATAAATACAAAATACAATGCAAAATAAATACAAAATACAATCTTCTCTTTTCCCTCTCTCGATCTTGTTCGCCCCTCTCCTCCTAATATGCAGTTTTGATACAAATCAATCTGTATTTGTTTTTTTTCTCCAAAATCCATGAAAAAATACAAATGCGTAGCAAATCAAAGTATATTTGTGAATTGTAATTAGTCAAATTGTAGCTATGGAGTCCTATTTAAGGTCTATTGTTTTCTATTTTTAAAGTTTCCCTAACTTTTTTCTTTGATTTTTCAACAAATTTCACTAGGTTGTCTTTGTTTAATTTTTTATCCTACTTTAAAATAGAAAAGAGTTATTTTCTCTATTCAATTTGTTTTGACATATCTTTATTTGACATGAAATTTTAAAGATTATTTTTTTTGAATTTTGTCATCTTAAAACTAAAGATATATCAAATTTACTAAAATACCCTTAATCACGGTCTTAAATATGCTATGTGTAAAGTTGAAATTCAAAAGTTACAAAATAGGAAAAGAGTCATTCTTTTTTATATAGACGAAAGAGAAAAGTATGTCAAATAAAATTAAGGGAAAAGGGTCTTATAAACCCCCCAACTTTGCCATTTGGAGCTGATATGCCCCTTGTTATGAAAGTGGCTCATATATACCCTTACCGTTTTACAAACGGCTCACATATACCCCTACCATTATAAAATGAGCTTACATATATCCTTCATTTAACGGAAGTGAAAAAATTAGTTTTAAATTTATATTTTTGACTTTTGATTTTAAAAAAAAATTATTTAGGGTTATATATGATTTTTCTAACAAATTTCAAGGTATTTTTTTTTTTCGGACATAAATTATTTTTTGACTTCTTGATTATCATTATTTGAGTTTATTATTCTTATTTTATTTTTTCTTTCATTCCTTAGTGTAAAGAAAAAAATTTAAAACTATTTTTTGTGGCTATATTATAATTTAAAACTATTTTTTTTTTAGATATATTGTAATTTAGTTTTTGTATTTGAAGAAAAAAATTGGGTCATCTATAATAAATTTTACAAGAATATTAGCAAAACTTAAATAAATTTGACCATCAAAATAATAAATCTAAATTAGTCATTGAAACAAAAAAAAAGTTTTAAAAAATAATATATGTTTGAGGAGGATTAAATATACCCATATGGGATTATATTTTAAAAAAAACAATAATAAAAATTAAACTAAAATTAATTTTTTCACTTCCGTTAGAGGAAAATGGTATATGTGAGCCATTTGTATAACAATAGGAGTATATATGAACCACTTTTATAACGAGAGGTATATCAATTCTAAATGACAAACTTAAGGGTATATCAGACTCTTTTTCCTAAAATTAAAATAGAGGAAGTAGTAAATATACATATTCACAAAAATTTATGTTCCTCTTGCTTCTTCTTTCATCGATTGAAAATAGTTATTGGGTTGGGTCCATCAATAAAGAGTGTTAATTGGCTTATTTATCTATTGAATTGTTCTCTTTCTAAATTTTACCTCTTTTAGAGGTTGTTTGTGTTGGTATCCTCTGTTCAAAGCAGTACATCAGAAATGTAGAAGAAGTAAAAAAAATTTATTTCTCACAAGTTATTTACGTATCCTTAAGAAATTATAGTTCTCTCACTGTTGCCAAGATTTCACTTCCTCCTAAGATAGAACGAAAAGAACGTTAACGTAATAGTGACAATGCAACTTACTGAACTCCGGTGAACTCAACAAACGGAGTAGATTAAACAATACTTTATTTTAAAAAACAAATGTAGAAATGAAGGGGAAAAGGCGTAGTGGTCTCTGAAAAGAATCAACTCATGGATGATTATGCTTCTTTGAGAATGTATTATCAAAAAACTGAGGACAGAAATAACCTTCTTGAGAAAACTTGTGAAAATCTTGAAGAACATAACAAAAAACTTAACAGTGTTTTCAAAGGGAAGAGTGAAATCATCACTTTTCAAATATCCATAGAAAATGATTTTTGAGAATTTGACAACGAAACTTCGAACAACTATCGAAAGAAATAAAGTTTTACAAGAAAACATATAATAGGCCAGACTTGACTTGGAAAGACATGTTAAGAATGCTCTGGACAGTGCATGCTCCAGACACGTGACAAGAACTTGTCAAAATTTTCCTCACTCACGGACTTCTAAGGTGGAAGTGTAGCATTTAGAGATGGAAAGACTGGTGAAATAGTTGGATTCAGAAAAGTTAGAAAATATCATTCTCATGCCATTGAAAATGTATATTATGCCCAAGGACTGAAATACTATCTCTTAAGCGTATCTCAGATGTGTGACAAAGGGAACAATGTGTTGTTCAGAACTGATGAATGTCTAGTAAACAAAATCAAATTTGGGAATCAGGTTCTAAGAGGAAAAAGGCATTAAAATGTTTACAACGTATATATTATGCAAACCTCAATGATTCAACTTAAATGTCTCAGTGCAATCGCAGAAAAAAATCTTATATGACACAAAAGACTAGGACATTTAATTTCTCACAATTGAATAAATTTTTGAGCAAGGACCTGGTTCTAGGACTGCCCAAAACGTGCTTCAACAGAGCATTGTATGAGATTGGAACACCTTGGAAGTGAAAAAGTCAGTTGGAAGTGGAAAAGTTGCAAAAAACTTGTTCGTGTTGTGGTTTACGAGGCCCATGTATGGGTTATGTAATAATCTACGGCTCATGGATGACAGTTGTGAATGAGATATAGAATTTAAGCAAACTTGGTACAGTTTTTACGAAGAGGTTTCGCGGTTCGTAGTTTGGAATACGACTCATGGTTAGCCTCGTAGATGGAGATCCTAAAAAGTTTGAAAATGTAAATCCCCTTACCTCAATGAACGAGCCAACATGATGACTCATGGTTGGGAAAATGGGTCGTGCTTGCTTCTTATAGATGTAGCCTTCAGACTTAGTGGTTTCAGTACCTTGGTTCTACAGATGGCATTATACCGCGGGTTGTATAATGGATCACAACTTGTGGAGGGTTGGTTGTGGTTACTCTTCATGGATCCTTAAGATTCAGTGTACAAGACGTTTACACGAATCGTAAATGGAAAGACGGTTCATGGAATTCCATCAGAGACTTGGACTCTCAGTCAAAGGAATAACGGACGGACGAACAATACCGTCCGTAGAAGGGAGTATAGACCATACATAGAATCGTAGAATTGGTCTAGCAATTATTTTTCAAAGTTATTTGGGTCTTTTTCTACTTCTTTACCTATATTGTGTCGTTTTAGGCCTATTTTGGAGAAGTATAACTGATTCTAAGACCCTAACCACTCCCCATTCTCTCAAGCCTTCTTCCCCAAGACAAGGATTCCAAATTTCCAAGGATTAAAGCTTCAAGACTGCTCTTTCAGATTTCAATCTAGGATTTCACCAAGGTATGTGGGAAATTCATCAATGGATTTCTCTTTACCCATTGAGTCTCAAAGGAACCTCAATTTCTATGCTTATGATTCTTAGTCAATTCTAGGGTTTCATGACTTCCTTATGGGTTCAATTGATTTTAAGTTTAGTCATCATGATTGGTCATTCGTGATTTGATCATAATTCAATGTTTTCAATGATATTTTCATGAACCAATGTTATGCAAGTTTTTTTTTATATGAATTCAAGCTATGATGATATGCATGCATTAGAATTTGAAGAGTTTATGAATCAATGATGCTTTCGAATAAAGTATTAACATGTTTTTTATGAAATTATGATGCTTTCGATTGAAGTACTTTCATTATGAATAAATATCATAATTTTGATATTTTTGATTAAGCGTCTCTTCTGAGTATATTATGAAATCATGATTTTAAAGAAGCAATTCATATGACTGAGATTTTATGAATGATTCAGTATTGATAGATTCTTAATTATGATTATGCATAGATAATTAATATTAACCTTTACTCATTACCTCAAACATACCTGATTAAGAAAATTATTAATACATTGATACAATAAAACCAAATAAGATATTCAATATTTTTTACTTTTATAAAAAATTAGATATCTTTTAGTGAAAAAAATGATAGTAAGTTCACTCTTAATACACCTTAGATATCGTATAAAAAGTTGGTCATTTGCACTCTCCAGCTCAAATTATTGTGAAAATAAGATGATTTAGGGTGTGTTTGGTATGTAGGAAAATGTTTTCCTAGAAAACAAGTAGATTTTCAACTTATTTCTTCATGTTTGGTTAGTGAGTAGAAAATATATTTTAGTGTTTAATTTATGAATGAAAATTATTTTTTGAGAAATATCTTTTATTTTTACTAGAGAGTAGAAAATAATTATTGAAATTGAAAGTATTTTAGTTCAAAAACAAACTTAAACTTTTGTTTGGAGGGGATGGGGCACTGGTAGGGGATGATGGGGGGGGGGGATCGCAGGTAGGCGTTGTGTGGGGTGAAAAAAATAAAAATTTGAATTGAAATATTTTTTCCTTCATACCAAACACACCCTTAATCTCAAACTTCATTATTAAGTTTTCAGATTTTAACTATCTATGCTAAGAAAGTAGGTACACCTAAGTACCTTAAAGATCAGATTGTGCAAATAGTTTATTCATAAATTTTGTCAAATTATGTGAATTTACTTTTAATTATTTTATCATCTAGTCCTCTCATAGATCTATAAATATAAGTCAAACACTCTTATTCTATATTTATAAAGAGGTATTCACTCATAAATTCTACTCTTTTGCTTCTTTTTTTAGTATCCAAATATCTATGACTAAAAGTGGGGTTAGGAGCACTAGGAATCTTGATCCGGGAATGAAAAAAGTCATTTTAGATAAAATATTAGAAGCACTATTTAAGCGAGCAAATGAATTGTCAATTCGATGTGATATCGAAATTGATCTAATTTTTTTTGCTCCAGGAGAAAACAATGCGTTTGTTTGGCCATCTCTAGCGCAAGCTAATGATAGAGTAAAGAACTATTTAGCTAGCATCAAGATTGCAAAGCTAAAGAAGTTGTCCACGCACGTCAACGAACTTGAGAAAATAGTGGATGCTCAGAAAAAACATGTTTATGAAATAAAGCAAATGGTTGAGCAGAAGGAAATGGAGAAACTCTTCAACGATCTTGTTGAGACAAGAAAAGAAGTCAATGAACTTGACATTACAAAAACTAAAAGTTTGTTAAAGCTATTTGCTATGAAGAGGACCCAACTTGATGAAAGAAAAAAACAACCAAGTGAAAATGTTGAAAATGAAATTGATCCTAATGACAACAAAGATGAAGAAGAGAATGCTGGACAATCTTAGGATGTTTATTGAACTTGTAGTACTTTTTTATTCTTCTATTATTATTTGATTTTATTTTCTTTTAGTAGCATTTCCTAGTTTGAATTTGTTAGTCGTTGTTCATCTATTTATGTTATTTTTGTCATTTTAATGATAAATGAAGGATATTTTATTCAAGTCTTGTCAACCTCGTTATATGTATCATTTTACCTTTTTATAAAAATTATACTTAGATGCGATCAATTAAGTGTAAAAATGGATGTCAGATTCAAGTATTAATAGAAAAAAAAACACTATAATTTCTTCTCATATGTCCAAACTTTAATAGACAGATGATACATACTAGTTTAACTTTATGCACTAATGACATAATTGTTTTGTACTCAAGTTAAAATTACCAATATTCTTTCAAGCAATTAATTCACATCTAATTAATTGGCTCTACATCCGAACAAAAAGGAAATACTTCAATAAGACAATATAACTTGTGTGAATTAACCAAATGCAAACTTGCATTTTGTTGCTTGTAAAACACAGATCCATTAGAACCCTCCATCACAATAACATCATTATTGTAGGAGTCAATTGGACTTGGATAATTCACCCCCCCTCTTGATGTTTTCAGTCTCAACTTCTTGTCCTTCCTCCAAACATGATTTATAGTACTCGCAATGCAACAAAGCTCTAGGATTTCACTTGGAGACAAACAAATAAATCCCAACTTGCCTTCATACGAAATTAGTTTTTTGTTTTATAATCTTTATTTCGGGACACTTGTGCAGGTAGATAAAATCTTGTATACGCTTCTTCCCCATTGTAGTTTAGAATTAATACTTGATCATCAGTTGTGAGAAGATAAAGTAAACCACTTTCATTGATAGGTTGATGATGATATTTCAAACACACATCTTCAGAAAGTGAGATTATATTTCCTTGTCTCCATGCTAATGACTTGGAGTCGAAGATTTCACAAAAATAATTGCCAAATCCCAAATTCCTATATTTAAAAAACATTCGAATGAAGGATAACTACTACAAAGTAAAGAAATTAATGTGTCAATAATCTTACATACCTAGAACACGTTGGTGAGTCTTTTGAAAAACGAAGAATCTTGAAGCGTACGTGATCTGATTTAAGTACAACAAATGCAACTTGGACAGTCCAATACCTCAGTTTTGGATTAGGCAACACTTTCCATTCTTTAATACTAGGTTTGCAAATGTAGTACCTATAATTATTGTTCCTTGTTGGTCTCATGCAACACAAAATCCCTTGCCTTGAAGATGCCTCAATTTTCATGTTGCTATCGTAATAGTTAAAAAAATCTATCTTTCATTTTCAATGTTTCAACAGGTAGATGTGAAAATGAATTTTTTCCTGAACATCCATCCATTGAAAAAAACTCTGAAACGTACTTGGATTTTTTTAGACCTTGAAAGAAGTAACCTGAAATATCATATGACAAAGGTAGTTCAGTGTTCAATTTTATGTTCAATCACAAAATTTACAAAAATATTTTTAAAATAACCTGAAATATTGTTGGTTCTACGACAATAACTTTGCATGAAGCTTGATTCATAATTCATCACATTCCATGTTTTTCTTACTACTCTGCATGCATCTAAGGTTTCTAAGGATGTTCAAGTTAATATATCGAAAGCTAAATCATGTGGAAGCTTTAAAGAAGCCATTATATGTACTTGTACGGCAGATTACTAAGCAGATGAGTTTCTATAGAAAGAAAGGAAAATATTTTTTGGCTAACGTAAGGAAAAATAAGTGAATGAATCTTGAACTCACTGTGTTATACTTTTAAAGTGTAAGAAAACATACAACCAAATTTATAATAAGAATAGTACATTGAACATACATCAAGTCATTAATTTACTTCTATGATTTTAACAAATTAAGCTTTTTTGGTTATACTTATTAGGTAATGAATATAATATTTTTCTTCTAATTTGTTGTGGAATTGATAGTTTTTGCTTTCTAGCCTCCGAAGATAGAAATTGAAAATAACAAATATCCGTCCTTAAATATAATTCTAGATCAAGTTTTCTCAGAATGTATCTAGTCTACATATTGTTTCTCTTAACTAATATATCTCTTTTATATGAAAAAAATATTAATGTTTTGAAGGATTAAACAAGTCAAAATCTTAATGCACAAATATGAATTTTTTTTAAGGTACTATTTTAGGAGTCGATCATTTTTTTGTTCAAACAATTAATTTACCTTACGTACGCTTTTTAATTATGAATTTTCAACTTTTGGTATATAAACATTTATATATTACAAAGATATTAATTAGTTTTCCCATTTCACCCATCACATTCACAATGTTACACTATTTTATTTAAGTTTAAAGAATTTACCAATATAATTATTTATTTATCAATTTTTCCTTAATAATGGCTAGTGAAAACGCAACTAGGTAGGATGATCATTTGGATTTTAAATGATATGAAGAGCCTATCTGGATCATCTAATTATAATTTATAATATGTAAGTTTCAATGTGAAAAATAATTTTATAATTAAATTGTTACGTGTTCAATACAAGTGATGAAAATTATGTTGATTAGTTAATATGTTTGACAAAAAACATTCATAAGTTGTACTACTATTAAAATACCCAAAAATATTTGTTAAAAAAAATTATATATTAAAAATTTATTATTTAAACAAAAGAAGGAAAGCCATATACAAAGTAAAGAAAAAGTTAGGGAAGGGATTTGATTTTGGGAAAGGTTCCACCCAACGAGAAGCTTCTAAAATGGGAAAACCTTTAGGGCTATGAAGTTGTGCATGGAGGTTTTTCTTTTGTGGATCAAAAGGGAGGAGTTGCACTTTTGGATTTTAAGAGTGTTGACACCCAGTTTTGACCTGTCACGGTCCAGACCGTCGTGAGTCGCATTCACACTAACCATCTGGTGGGAGAACCATTACACAACCCAAACAAACAAATTTTATGAAAACTAAGACATTTAAAGATACGGAAGCATGTTTAAATGACTATAAAAATGGAGTCCTCATACACTCCAAGGTTTTAACAAACAACTAACCAAACTAAATACGGAAGAACAACCCGTAGAACCTGAAAGTCATTGTACCAAAACTCTACTAACAACAAGTCTAAGAACAAGGGGAACAACCCCGAAACTAAACAAACACCTTAAACAAATAGTAAAGAATGGACTTAAATAAGAATTATCCATGGCAGCCTGAAAGAACTGGCTCACCCTTGAATTCGGTCACGATCAATAGTCAATTAGCTGAGGTCTATCAATAGCCACCTGAAGATACCCTGTATTCAACAAAGAAAAAGCAAGTGCAACATCAATACACAAAACCATTGTACTGGTAGGATCACGCGGCTATCCCAATAAGTGAAACACATGCAAGTAACCACAATATTATAAAACAGACATATATCGAACATATACAATATTAGTCATCTTTTCAAGATGAATGTAGCATCCCACGTTCTCAATAATACACATTGGTTATCAATTTGAACAACAAACAATCTTTCAACCTCAATCACCATTAGATATGAACGTAATCAACACAAGTAGATACACAACACAATTCAATGGTCCTCTCACGAAACACAATCCCATACTGTTAGTGTACCAATTCGTGGTACCCGATCCAATATTTATGTCGAAACATGATAACCGATCCCATATTTATGCTGGAACGTGGAAACCGATTCCATATTTATGCTGAAACGTGGCAACCAATCCCATGTTTATGCCGGAACGTGGCAAGCGATCCAAGTCAGTGTGTCAGAATGCAACACCCGATCCATTCAACAAACCACAATCATAATCACAATGTATATTCTCACAATCATACAATAAGAGGTTATTTATGACATACAATTATTCAATTATCCTCATTTACGATTAAGGTGATCAATAATGCAATATTCTCATACATACATGCATTATAATGAGCAATTACAAACATATATTACACCAACATGAAATCACAACTATCACATACCTCTAATCCAAGCTTGAATCCCCTAAGGCACTTGAATCTTCTCTTTCCAGATTCTTTCCGCTTGTTATAGGTCTACAAACAATTAATATACGCAAGGATCACAAATCGAAGGTCTAATTATCTAGATTATATTAAACTCAATAACCCTAGACCAAACCCAAAATCCTAATACCCAAATTAGGGGTTTTTTTCCACCATAATTTCCAGATCAAAACTCTCCCCCATTGATAATCACCTACGAATTTACATTCTAGGGATCGAAAATGGATTCGGGGAGTTAAAACCTTACCTTTAGCCTCAAGAATGGTGAAAAACTGTCATGAAAGCATATGGGGTCGTATCCTAGCTCTGAAAGTTGAAACATGCAAAGTAAAATATTTTTGGGGTTTTATTTCCGACTTAAGTCGTGTCTGTCCCGCTACGGCCGGACCCATCCTGTTACAGTGGCAGCCATCCCGTTACAGCGGCATGCACGGAGACAGAATGCTAGAATTTGAATTCCAAGCCCCCATTTCACAACAAACCTTCAACACTTGACATTCAAAAACCACCCGTTCATGCTAAGATCATTTTCAGGAATTCTACTCGCCTGAATTCAATTCTGTAATGTCGTATGGGTTCCTTAAAGTCTTAGCTATCTATTCATGTAATCAAAATCATAATTAAATCACCCAGTTGTTACCAGATTTTCGTAGACTTTACTGAGTTCGATTTCATCCAAATTTGGACTATGTTAGGAAATTCCAAGTTACTACCAAAAGTTTTCTGATCCCAATTCTTTCTCCATTGGCTTTTCCCTAACGACGAAATCAGGTCGTTACAATAGATACTAATTTACCCATTATTCGTCCCCGAGTGATCATCTAGGGAAGACTGGCTAAAGTAAGGGTAGAGTAGTATATGAAACGTCGAATTACTGGGGATACTTGTCTTGTATGTCCTTAGCTCCCGGACACCGTGATCAAGAATTTCAACCGGTTCTTCCTCACACCGAAGGTCTTGTTTAACAACACTGAGTCTCACTTTATGATATAATCCACGTCTCCAGCCAACCAATTGATTATCTATACATCCTCCCATACAATGCTTAAATGAAGTCATCACAATACTCGAGTGATAATTATTGTTGTATGTACACTTAGATAACCACAAAGCTATTCCCAATAACCACCAAGGTTGATAGTACACATGTCTGCAACATGTTATCAAGGACTTGACATAATCATCCGGATGAATCCTTTAGCACTTAAGCATGATAAAATTCCAAGTCAATACTCGCTACAAATAGAAGTGAACTTGAACGAACCAACACCCACTCATAATACCCAAACAATCATAGTTCTTATCAACATCTCATTATCACAATATAAATTTCCATAAGCTTAAGTTACAAACATTTGATCTTTAAACATCAGATACTCATCGAGGGATATGTCCAAGCATACAAGCCCTCTAACCACACTGTCGAATGCTGGATTTAGCAATTGTAGATTACCTATTAAGAATAGTAGAATTGGATTCAATGATCCCCACATTCAACCACACATAATTGATATATGACCTCGATGACCAGATGAAAGTTAAGATTGTCGGACAACCATAGATTACGTAGGGTAGCTCTTCTATGGATTCTCATAAGCAAGGTGATATACGTAAAACCATTGAATTACTTTAACAACTCCAAGACAACATCACATAAGTCATCTGAAATAACCAAATCTTCCCACTCAACCAAGAGAAAATCACATGATTTGGTACCCCTGATCTACCACTAGGGGTCCACCCACCAAAGTGAAAACACACGAGAGCATAACTAGTGAATCATACTCACAATACTAAAAACCATAATAAACACTCCGACCATTTACCTTTTTATAAACCAACACCTTTTAGTTGAAATATTTCTTAGGTACTTAACAATCAATGGTAATCAACCTTACGACTCAACCCAGGTGTAAGTCCTTTCAAAGGCTCAATACCTGCTACAATTGATCATTTCTCACCTTACAAATTCATGCATTGACAAAATATATCACCATGAATGTAGACTTACCATGAAAAATTTGAATTGTAAATTCAACCGTATAACACAATCCCCTTATCTATCAATATTAGCTTATACCTTGAAGATTTTTATGAATTCATGGATCTTTGCTTATCCTTGATCCCATCTCTATCGATCTTACAATATCTTTCGCTAACAATCCAATCGTACTCATTACTAAACTCAAAAACAAAAACAAGCACGTATCATCACACTCGATCTAATGTCTATACACTCTTTTCTCAAGTCCTTTCCAATAGTTTTTAATCAATCTGATGGACTTGTAACATTATTACCATAGCCACAACAAAACGAATGAAATCACACGTCTCTAAACCCAATTATCTACCCCTCTGAAGATATCTCTTTAGCCTTTACAACCAAATAAAATATTCTTGCTCTCACCTCTCTCTAAAGGTTGTACTACATCCCACTATTTTTCTTCATTAAGACTCTAGCTCTTTAATTTCTATTCGAACGGTGTCCCACTATCTCTTAAAACTTTTCATACAACCATGTTATTCACAAAATATTAGAAAACCATAACCCTAGATACTCGCAAGTTGTAATTACTATACAAAAATCCGCTAAACCAACAATGTTATTATGTAGTTGCATCCCGTCAAAATCCATCACGAACTCTTATTACCATTACGCTTAGTCAGCATGACACCTCTTACATTTCATCAACATGACACCTCAAAATCAGGTATACTCATCCAATTTAGAGGACTAACCCAAATTATATGCACTTTCTTACTAACATCTTCAATTGCCTCCACTCAAGTATACTCAATGGAGCTTTCTTTATCCATAAGCTTGTCATTCCATTATTAATCCACTCCCTTATGGCTCAAGATAAAATCATCAGTCCTCATACTACCCTCCCTCTTCTTAACAAACAAGACATGAGTACCCTACAGAAAAGTACTAGGATGGATGAAACCTTATCAAGAAGCTCTTGAATTTTGAGCCTTAAGCTCTCTTAATTCTGCTGGAGCCATACGATACGGAGGGATGGAAATGGGGCGAATGCCAGTTTCCAAGTTAATGCAGAAATCCAAATCTCTATCCGGAGGCATACTAGGCAAATCCGTAGGAAATACTTCCTTAACACTCAGACACCACATGAATAGACTCAATAGAGGGAGACTTAACCTCAACATCCCAAACATGAGCCAAATAAGCCAAATAACCCTATACTACTAGTTTCCTAGCTCGAATGAAGGATATGATCTTAGCTATCTTAGGCTTGTACATTCCTTCCCACTCTAATCTTTCCCTACCAGGGATCTCTAGAGTTACCGACTTAGTATTACAATTAAGCTCGCTATAACATGGGGACAACCAAGTCATGCCTAAGATTGTATTAAGTCAATCATATACAACATAACCAAATCAACCCAAATCTAAAAATCCCTAAACACAACAGGACAAACACGATATACAAGGGTGACTATGACTAACTCTTCAATTAGGGTAGAAACATGGATGGGGGCATCAAGTATATCACAAACCACATCAAATCCCAATGCAATTGAACTGACACGTACGAATAACTAGAACCCAAATCACACAAAACAATAGCCATTCGGACACAAACAAGCGTAGCTCTTGTGACCACTGCATCACACCCTCAAACTCGGTCTTACCTGGAAAAACATAAAACTGAGCCATGTCCTCTTAACGGGCAACCTGGCTACACTACTTCTCTACCTGCATTACCATTTCCCCGGCCTCCACGACCTCGCTGATTTCCTCCTCATATGCCCTGTTCTCCATAATTTTCACACATTTTATAACTTATACTCAATTGGTGAACACTGAATTAGATCACGAGGGTTAGTTCAGGTACGATTTGGGGTCCATAATTGTGACTAGGGGAAAACATGGGAGACTGGGCTGAGATTTTATCTCGCCCTATCCTACTCTGGTGGGAGAAATCACGCACTGGCGGTATCGTACTGGCGAGATTATCCCGCCCCAGCGTCTCTGACGGAAACAGAACTTCTGCCAATAATTTCTGGGATTCCTTTCTTTTCCATATTTCCCTTAGATTTCCCGGCTATAACTAGGCATTTAAGAAAATCCCTTTAGCTAGGACAATCATTGTCTGCCCCCCGATCAACCCAACGAAGTACGCACTTTAGAATCTTTTTACATCGTTTCAACACTGCCACACACATATCCCCATGATACACCCAGACTCTCACACGATTATCAGTTGGTCGTAACGCATGTCCATATTTCTCGCTTACGAACCATATCGTAATTTATATAGACCCTTTCACCTAATCTCGTGAAGACTTTCTTTTCACAACAAGTTTCACGACACTCAAGCAGTTACAACTTGAAGATAAGTCCGAATTCTTTAATTAGTTCGTTCCATAGACAACTGTTACTGATCATTTATGCCTTATACAACCCCTAAGGCCATATACCAATTAGAACCTTCTCAGTTCCAATTAACTTGCTTGTGACCCTTCAGTCGAGACTACAACTTCTAGTTCACTTCGTTGAGATACCAATTAGACTCAACTCATACCACAAGCGACAATAGTAGCTAGTGAGCCCCACAAAACTACTAATTTCAATCATAGCACTTGGTCGAACCCAATTCTTAACCGCCTCAATCTTTAACTTATGGTAACCAGACCTTAAATCAATCTTAGAGAAAATTGTTGCATGTTGCAATTGGTCAAAAAGGCCATCTATCCAAGGCAATGAATACTTGTTCTGAATGATAACCCTATTCAACTGTCGGTAGTCTATACATATCCTTTCTTGCTAGTGATAGTGTTACCACATTTGTTGCTCTAGTTCGGACCATAGTGTGAAGGAGGAAAGATACCAATTTGTATCACCCAGATACTAATTGAATTAAGGTCATAACACGAAGGAGTAGAAAGAAGTGAGTTTTTTCTAAAGTCCAATAGCCTCTCAAAGAAAAGTACGGACGTCATCGTACCGTTTCGCAAGACTCTACTAGACTCATTTTAGTACAATAAGATCAACAAAAGTAGCGCTCTGATACCAACTTTGTCACGATACAGACCGTCGTGAGTGCACCCACACTAACCCTCTGGTGGGAGAACGTTTACTAGAACCCAAACAAACAAATTTTATGAAAACTAAGACATTTAAAGATACAGAAGCATGTTTAAATGACTTTAAAAATGGAGTCCCCATAAACTCCAAGGTTTTAACAAATAATTAACCAAACTAAATGCAGAAGAACAACCCCTAGAACCTGAAAGTTATTGTACAAAAACTCTACTAACAACAAGTCTAAGAACAAGGGGAACAACCCCAAAACTAAACAAACACCTTAAACAAATAGTCGGAGTCCAAAAAGAATGGACTTCAACAAGAGAGATCCATGACAGCCTGAAAGAACTGGCTCACCCTTGAATCCGATCACGATCAATAGTCACTTAGCTGAGGTCTATCAATAGCCGCCTGTTGATGCCCTGTACTCAACAAAGTAAAAGCAAGTGCAGTATCAGTACACAACCACAGCGTACTGGTAGGATCACGCGTCTATCCCAATAAGTGAAACATATGCAAGTAGCCACAATATTATAAAACAAGCATATACCGAACATATACAATATTAGTCATCTTTTCAAGATCAATGTAGCATTCCACGTTCTCAATAATACACATTGGTTATCAATTTAGACCAACAAACAATCTTTCAACCTCAATTACCATTAGATATGAACGTAATCAACACAAGTAGATACACAACATAATTCAATGGTCCTCTCACGAAACCTAATCCCAAACTATTGATGTACCGATTCGTGGTACCCAATCCCAACTGATCCCATATTTATGCCGAAATATGGCAACCGATCTCATGTTTATGCCAGAACGTGACAACCGATCCAAGTTAGTGTGTCGGAACGCAACATTCAATCCATTCAACAAACCACAATCACAATGTATATTCTTACAATCATACAACAAAAGGTGATTCATGACATACAATTATTCAATTATCCTCATTTACGATTAGGGTGATCAATAATGCAACATTTGCATACATACATGCATTATAATGAGCAATTACAAACATATATCACACCAACATGAAATCACAACCATCAACTACCTCGAATCCATGCTTGAATTCCCTAAGGCACTTGAATCTTCCCTTTCCGAATTTATTTCGCTTGTTCTAGGTCTACAAATAATTAATATACGCAAGGATCACAAATCAAAGGCTTAATTATCTGGATTATAACAAACTCAATAACCCTAGACCAAACCCAAGATCCTAATACCCAGATTAGGGTTTTTTTTTCCATCATAATTTCCAGATCAAAACCTTCCCCCATTGATAATCACCTACGAATTTACATTCTATGAATCAAAAAATGGATTCGGGGAGTTAAAACCTTACCTTTAGCCTAAAAAATGGTGGAAAACTGTCAAGAAAGCACCTGGGGTCGTCTCCTAGCTCTCAAAGTTGAAACTTGCAGAATAAAATATTTTTGGGGTTTTATTTCCGACTTAAGTCGCGTCTGTCCCTCTACGGCGGGACCCATCCCGCTACAGCGGTAGTCATCCCACTACGGCGACATGCACGGAGATAGAATGCTAGAATTTGAATTACATGCCCCCATTTCATAACACACCTTCAACCCTTGACATTCAAAAACCACCCGTTCACGCTAAGATCATTTTCGAGAGTTCTACTCGCCTGAATTTAATTTCGTAAAGTTGTATAGGGTCCTTAAAGTCTTAGCTATCTATTTATGTAATAAAAATTAAATTAAATAACCCAATTGTTACCAAATTTTCCTAGACTTTACTGACTCCAATTTCATTCAAATCTGGACTAAGTTAGGAAATTCCAAGTTACTACCAAAAGTTTTCTGACCCCAATTCTTTCTCCATTGGCTTTTCTCTAACGACGGAATCAGGTCGTTACATGACCCTCCTTTCTTCTATTTCATTGTTTCGAGCTTCTAAATTAATAATGTATCAATTTATCTTTTTTCACAACTATTTTTACTACTACGACTATTTATCTTTTAAAATTATTAGTTTTATTATCAAAATTACTAATATTACTTTTTATACCTCTTTTCCTTAAATAATCAATTGTCGTCATTTTATTTCATGTTTCATATTTTATTGAATTAATTATAAGTCGATATTCTTGTATCTTTATTTTATATAACCGTAAAGTCGTAATATTAATATATTTTTTTGTCTTACCATATATTGTAGAGCAAGTTTCATATATAGCAAACATAAAAATCATATTTGTATGCTATAGTTATAGTTTGCATAATTGCGCTTCATAGCAAACATAAATATGTATATTTCGCTATACATATTCAAAAGAAAGCAGTTGTATAATCTATTTTTGTTTTGGTATACATATGCAAAAGATCAATTGTATAATCTGTGTTTGTATAAAGCGAGAAAGAGGAAAAGACGAAAGAAAACTGGGCAGGGGAAGATCGTATTTGTATAATCATAAGTGTATAGGTCGAAAACATATGCATTTCTATTTGAATATACAATTTTCTCTCACTTTATACAAACGAAAATGCAATGTATACATTTGTGTTTGTATAAAGTGAGAGAGGTGGTGAGAGTGGTGATCGAGATCTGGAAGAGTGACAAGCGAGATCTGGGAGAGGGGAGCGAAAATATATGTATATTTACAATTTTCTCTCGCTTTATACAAACATAAATGCATTTTATGCATTTGTGTTTGTATAAAAGCGAGAGAGGTGAGTGAGACTGCCAGCGAGAACGAGAGTGGCGAGCGAGACTCACTAGGAGAGAGGCGAAATAACAACAGTTTGCTATGGGGTACAATTAAATCAAACTATATTTATATTATTTAATTTGAATTAATAGTTTGCTATTATATTCAATTTTCCCTATATTGTATTATTTATCAAGTAAGAAGCCCAAAATAATGTAAAAGATGGAGAGAAACGACCCATGAAAATTCAACTAAAGCCCCAAAAGTCTACAACCATTCTTCCAACCCAAAACCTACATGATCAGCCCAAATTTTCTCTTAACATTTTGTTATCTTTGTTAGAACAAAAATACTCAAGAAACTAATTTGAAGAATAAAAATAGAGTGAACTTATGAAATTCCAACTATGTATTAATTTGCATAAGATTTGAATTTATACAAGGAAAAACTAACCATTTCCTAGCTAGTAGCCACTTATAAAGTGGATGGTAAAACTAAATAAGAACATGTGCCACTAACAACCATAAAAGGGGCCACTAACAACCATTAAATGGGCCACTAACTTTAGAATGTTGAGCACCTGAAGTTGACTAAGTCTAGCTAGAAAATAGGAAGCACTAAACTGAAATAAGTAAAAAACAGTAAAAATAATAAGCTAGAAAAAATGCCAATTGTGTAACACTCCTTCTTGGCATTTTTGTGGCAAACACCAATTCGTTGCATCAGATCTTCAAACCTTTCCTTTGGTAATGACTTAGTGAAAATGTCAGCTAGTTGGTTCTCAGATGAAGAATGAACAACCAACACTTCATTAGATTGTTGGACTTCTCTAATAAAATGAAACTTGATCTTGATATGCTTAGTTCGACCATGAAACACTGGATTTTTTGAGATTGAAACTGCTGAACTGTTGTCACACATGATCTTGGTAGCTTTTGTTTGTTCATGGCCTAATCCTTTAACATCTTCCTTAGCCAAATAGCTTGATTCATAGTAGATGCAACAGCTATGTACTCAACTTCTGCTGTTCATTGAGCTATACTTTCTTGTTTCCTAGAGCTCCAACTACAACAACTTGTCCCTAAACGAAAAAGATATCTAGAGGTGCTTTTGGAATCATCAACTCCGCCACCCCAATCACTATCAGAGTACGCGATCAGGTTCATAATTACTTCGACAGATGTTGGGAAAAAATGTTCCAAACTTGCTGGTTCCTTTAATATACCTCAACACTCTTTTAGCCACTGTAAAATGTGTGTCTCTAGGTGAATGCATGAACCTAGAGAGAAAACTTACAACAAATAGAATGTCAAGTCTGCTTGCGGTTAGATATAGAAGACTGCCAATTAAGCTTCTATACATACTATCATCAGCTTTTTCAGAATCCTCATCGTTGCCAAGCTTCACACCAGTAGAGATTAGAGTAGTCACAGGTTTGCAGTATTGCATTTGGAACCTGTTTAGAATATCTGAAATGTGTTTCTACTAGTATATGAAAATTCCATCACTGGACTGCAACACTTCCATGCCAAGAAAGTACTTCAGGACTCCAAGATCAGTCATTTCAAAGATTTTCTCCATTTCATCCTTGAACCTTTGGATTAGTTCAATTTTGCTTCCTGTCACAAACATGTCATCCACATAAATTGAGACAATTAAGGACTCACCTGCAGTGGCTTTCACATACAGAGTATCTTTACTTTGACTTCTACTAAAGCCAAGTTGGATGAGATGATTGTCCATTTTAGGCCATTCAAGGCCTTCGTTAAGAGATAAACTTGATCCTCTTTTCCAGGAATTGAGAAACTATCAGGTTCCTCTACATATATCTCTATAGCAATCAAACCATTCAAAAAAGCCGATTTGACATCAAGTTGATGAATCTGCCAGGAACTATGAGATGCAAATGCAAGAATAAGCTTGATTGTTTCATACCTTGCTGTAGGAGCAAATGTTTCCTGGTAATCCACGCCATATTGTTGTGCGTATCCCTTCACCACTAATCTAGCCTTATGTTTGCAAATTGTTCCATCAAGATTGAGTTTTGTCTTGAAAATTCATTTTACACCAATCACTTTGCGATTTGTAGGTCTGTCAACAAGCTGCCAGGTTCCATTCTTCTCGATCATGTCTAGTTCATCTCACATAGCTCTCATCCATGCATGAGAGTCTTGTTCTCAACATAGCTTGTTGGTTCAGAGGTAACCAAGTTATACTGCTGATAGACATCTTTTAAGGATCGAGTTCCCCTCACTGGTACATCATCCACTAGTTCATCTTCTAAAAGTTGAGGCTGCTCTTTTGAAAATAAATCAGAATAAGAGGTCTTCTAATTTTTCCAATCCCAACCAGCTGCTTCATCAAACTTCACTTCTCGGCTGAGAATTAGTTTTTCTGATTTCAAATAGAAAGTCCTGTAACCTTTGGATGAACTATAGCCCATAGATATGCCTTTATGAGCCTTGTTGTCCAACTTAGTCCTCTTTGTTTCTGGAACCTGATAATAACATATACACCTTAAGATTCTGAGATGGTGTATTGATGGTTTGTTCCCACACCAAGCTTCATATGGAGTCGTGTCCTGCAAGGACTTGGTAGGCAATCTGTTCAGCAAATATACAGAGGTATTGACTGCCTCCGCCCAAAACTTATTTGGGACATTTCTTTCGAGCAAAAGATATCTGGCCATCTCCATTATTGTCTTGTTCTTCCTTTCAGACACGCCATTTTGTTGTGGAGTGTATGGTAATGTCAATTGGCGTTCAATACGTGTTATTACAAAAATCCACAAACTGAGAAGAAGTATATTCTCCTCCATTGTCAGACCTTAAAGCCTTAATACTAAGATTACTTTGATTTTCCACTAAAGATTTAAATTGTTTAAAAACATCAAAGACTTCACTCTCCAGTCTAATGAAATAAACCCAACACATTATGGTGTAGTCATTAATAAAGTGGAGAAAGTATTTGTTACCACTCAATGAATCTATTTTCATTGGGCCGCAAACATCCGTATGAATGAGCTGAAGTTTCTGGTTAGCTCTCCATACTTGATTTTCTTGAAATGGAAATTTTGTTTGCTTTCCCTGTTGGCAAGTTTCACAAACTTGAGCATTAGAAAGAAATTCAGGCATATTTTCCACTAGCTCCTTCTTTTTCATCTCTGCGATGCTTCTCAGATTGAAGTGACCAAACCTTTTGTGCCATAGGTTTGTACATGTTTGTGAAGTAATAGTGTAAGCCTGCTCAGTTATTGAAAAGTATGAAACTGCAAAGAGTTGCTCCTCATGTGCATCTGCAACTTTTGCTACTTGAGCTTGCAAAGCACCAGAGGCCTTTGTTCTTGATTTGCAGACCTTGGATATGTGCCCCGTCTGCTTACAGTTGCCGCATATAGCATCGAATCTCCACCAATAGTACTTCTCCAGATGTGTAGTTCTTTTACAATGTTTTCACAGAGGAAACTTCTGCTTCACATCTCCACTATTATTTCCTCCATCATGCTTGCCCTTATTCTTTTGGTTGACATGTTGCTTTCCTTTACCAAATATTTGTTTTTGTACAGAGAAAACTCCTTCAGTGAACTTGTCCCTTCTCATAGTCCTCTTTTGCTCTTGTGCTTGAAGAGCACTCATTAGTTCACTTAATGAAAGTTTGCCCAGGTCCTTGGATTCTTTAAGAGAGGAAATCTTAGATTCAAACCTCTCAGGAAGAGTTACAAGAACTTTCTCCACAATTCGTTTGTTTGTAAATTCTTCACCAAGAAGTCTAATGTTATTAACAATTAAGGAGATTTGATCAGCATACTTACTGATTGTTTCATCGTCCTGCATATTCAAGCACTTGAACTCTCTTTTCAGGTTCAACACTTGCATTTGACGTGTTCTAGCGCTGCCTTGATATTCTTCTTTAAACCTATCCCAAGCCTCTTTTGCTGTTTTGCAAGCCATGATTCTGTAAAACACAGAATCTGCCACAACATTCTGCATAAGCGACTTGGCTTTAGATTTCTTTGCCTTCTCCTCGTTGTTGGATTTGATTTGAGCCAAGGTAGGATTTACTGGTAGAGCAGCAAGTGGTTTATCTTCCGTCACAGTTTCCCAAAGTTCATAGGCTTCCAGAAAAGCTTGCATCTTCACAGACCAGATTTGGTAATTTTCACCGGTGAAAGGGAATGATGGATGTAAAGGTAGGTTGTTGGATGCCATTTGTGTTGTAGGTTAAAACTTTTTGGTCCTGTAAGATGAACTAGAGGCTTTGATACCACTGTTAGAACAAAAATACTCAAGAAATTGATTTGAAGAATAAAAATAGAGTGAACTTATGAAATTCCAGCTATGTATTAATTTGCATAAGATCTGAATTTATACAAGGAAAAACCTAACCACTTCCTATCTAGTAGCCACTTACAAAGTGGATGGTAAACATGTGTCACTAACAACCATAAAAGGGGCCACTAATAACCATTAGAGGGGCCACTAACTTTAGAAAGTTGAGCAACTAAAGTTGACTAAGTTTAGCTAGAAAATAGGAAGCACTAAACTGAAATAAGTAAAAAACAGTAAAAATAATAAGCTGGAAAAAATGTCAATTGTCTAACAATCTTAAGTAGGTGTATAAGTTATCATTTTAAATAACATCATATAGTATTGTCAAGACTCGTACATTATATTTCATTTTTCATAATAATTCATAAGAAATGACAATTCTTTTATAGCTTAAATCTGATGTGTTTGAATTTAGCTTATACTCGAAAAATACATTTGTTTTGATTTTGTTATCATTAGTCGGGTTAAAGGTCGTTATTCAATAAATGAGTATTGTTGTACGGATGCTTGCATATTGCTTGTTTCGGATAGTATTTTGTTGTATGACCTACAATGACACAAATAAACAATACCTTCATGTACAAGTTAGTTGTTTTAATCAAATTCTATGTACTATAGAATAACTATATTTGTAATGTCGTAGTTATATAATATTTGGGTTAATACCTCAGATGGTCACTCAACTATCCACTTTTGCCTCAGAAAGTCACTCAACTTTTAATTTTCACTAAAAAGTCACCATGTGAGTGACTTTCTGAGGAAAGACTGGATAGTTGAGTGACCATCTGAGGTATTAACCCTATAATTTTTTAATGTTACGCTTTATGATTTATACCCTATTTGACTTTATGTAACTGCTAAAAAAATTTAAAATGTAATACTGTGATATAATTAATATTAACCTTTAATCATTACCTCAAATGTACCTGAATATGAAAATTATTAAAACATTGATACAATAAAACCAAATGAGATATTCAATATTTTTTACTTTTATAAAATATTAGATATCTTTTGGTGAAAAAAATGATAGTAAGTTCACTCTTAATACACTTCAGATATTGTATAAATAGTTGGTCATTTGCACTCTCCAGCTCAAATTATTGTGAAAATAAGAAGATTTAATCTCAAATTTCATGATTAAGTTATCAGATTTTAACTATCTATGCAAGGAAGTAGCTACACCTAAGTACCTTAAAAATCAGATTGGGCAAATAGTTTATTCATAAATTTTGTCAAATTATGTGAATCTACTTTTAATTATTTTACCATCTAGTCCTCTTATAGATCTATAAATATAAGTCAAATACTCTTATTCTATATTTATAAAGAGGTACTCACTCATACATTCTACTCTTTTGATCTTTTCTTTGTGTGTATCTGAATAGATATGACTAAGAAGGGGGTTAGAAGCACTAGGAATCTCGATCCGGGAATGAAAAAAATGCATTTTAGATTTAAAAAAATTAGAAGCATTATTTAAGAAAGAAAATGAATTGTCGATTCTATGCGATATCGAAATTGGATTAGTTGTTTTTGCTCTAGGAGAAAACAATGCGTTTGTTTGGTCATCTCTAGCACAGGCTAATGATAGAGTAAAGAACTATTTAGCTAGCATCAAGATTGCAAAGCTACAAAAGGTGGCCACACACATCGATGAACTTGAGAAAATAGTGGATGCTCGGAAAAAACATGTTTATGAAATAGAGCAAATGGTTGAGCAGAAGAAAATGGAGAAACTCTTTAACGATCTTGTTGAGACAAGAATAGAAGTCAATGAACTTGACATTACTGACACTAAAAGCTTGTTAAAGCTATTTTCTATTAAGAGGACCCAACTTCATGAAAGAAAAAAACAACTAAGTGAAAATGTTGAAAATGAAATTGATCCTAATGACAACAAAGATGGAGAAGAGAATGTTGGACATTAATCTTAGGATGCTTATTGCACTTGTAGTACTTTTTTTTATTTTTCTATTATTATTTGCTCTGATTTTCTTTTAGTAGCATTTCCTGGTGTGAATTTGTCTGTTGTTGTTGTTCATCTATTTATGTTATTGTTGTCATTTTAATGATATATGAAGGATATTTTATTCAAGTCTTGTCAACCTCGTTATATGTATCATTTTACTTTTTTTTATTTATAAAAATTATACTTATATGCGATCAATTAAATGTAAAAGTGAACATGAAATCTCAGATTCTAAGAAAAAACACAATAATTTCTTCTCGCATGTCCAAAATTTAATAGACAGAGGATACATACTAGTTTAACTTTATGCACTAATGACATAATTGTTTTGCATAAGTTAAAACTATCAATATTTTTTCAAGCAATTAATTCATATCTAATTAATTGATTGTACATCCGAACAAAAAGAAAATACTTCAATAGGACAATATAACTTGTGTGAATTAACCAAATGCAAACTTTCATTTTGTTGCTTGTAAAAAACAGATCCATTAGAACCCTCCATTACAATAGGACTTGGATAATTCGTCACCCTCTTGATGTTTTCAGTCTCAACTTCTTGATCCTTCCTCCAAATATGATTTATAGTATTCTCAATGCACCAAAGCTCTAGGATTTCACTTGGAGACAAACAAATAAATACTTGCCTTCATACGAAATTAGTTTTTTGTTTTTATAATTTTTATTTTGGGACACTTGCTCAGGAAGATAAAATCTTGGATACGCCTCTTCCCCATCGTAGTTTACGACTAATACTTGATCATCAGTTGTGAGAAGATAAATTAAACCACTTGCATTGATAGGTTTATGATGATGCTTCAAAGACACATCTTCAGGAAGTGAGACTATATTTGCTTGTCTCCATCCATTAGTCTCAGAGTTGGAGATTTCACAACAATAATTGCCAATTCCAATATTTAAACAAACATTCAAATGAAGGAATCTACTCTATAACAACTACAAAGTAAAGAAAACTAATGTGTAAATAATCTTACATACCTGAAACGCGTTGGTGAGTCTTTTGACAAACGAAGAATCTTGAAACGTAAGGGATCTGATTTACAATTAATGCAACTTTGACAGTCCAATACCTCAGTTTTGGATTAGGCAACACTTTCCATTCTTGAGCGCTAGGTTTGCAAATGTAGTACCTATAGTTATTGTTCCTAGTTGGTCTCATGCAACACAAAATTCCTTCCCTTGAAGATGCATCAATTTTCATGTTGCTATCGTAACAGTTGAAAAATCTATCTTTCGTTTTCAAGGTTTCAACAAGTAGATGTGAAAATGATTTTTTTCATGAACACCCATCCATTGAAACAACCTCCGAAATGTATTTGGAGTTTTTTAGACCTTGAAAGAAGTAACCTGAAATATCAAATGAAAAAGGTAGTTCAACGTTCAATTCTATGTTCAGTCACAAAATTTACAGTTTTTTTTTTAAAAACTAACTTGAAATATTGTTGGTTCTACGACAATAACTTTGCATGAAGCTTGATTCATAAGTCATCACATTCCATGTTTTGCTTACTACTCTGCATGCATCTAGTGTTTCTAAGCATGTTCGAGTTAATATCTTGAAAGCTAAATCATGTGGAAGCTCTGAAGAAGCCATTAAAGACAAGCAAAATTGATTTGAAGTTTATTATATGTACTTGAACGGTAAATTTTAAGAAGATGAGTTTCTGTAGAAAGAAAAGAAAAGATTTTTTGGCTAATGTAAGGAAAAATGAGTGAATGAATCTTGAACTCACAATGTCATACTTTAAAGTGTGAGAAAACATACAACTACATTTATAATAAGATTAGTACATCGAACATACATCAAGTCATTGATATACTTCTATGATTTTAAAAATTAAGCCTTTTTGGTTATACTAATTATCAAGTAATGAATATAATATTTTTCTTCTAATTTGTTGTGGAATAGGTAGTTTTTCCTATCTAGCCACCAAAGATAGAAATAGAAACTAGCAAACATCCGTCCTGATCAAGTTTTTTCAGAATGTATCTAGTCTACATATTTGTCTCTCTTAATTAATATATCTCTTTTATAAGAAAAAAATTGATGTTTTGAAGAATTAAATAAGTGAAAGTCTTAATGTTTTTTAATAAAAATAAAGCATGTACTATTTTAGGAGTCAAAACATTTTTTTTGTTCAAACATTTAATTCACCTTACGTGGTTTTAATTATGAATTTTTAACTTTTTGTATGTATAAGAATTCATATATTAGCATAGATGTTAATTAGCTTTCCCATTTCATCTACCGCATGGGGAATGTTACACTATTTTATTTTAGTTAAAAAAAATTACCAATGTAATTATTTATTTATAACTATCTATGTTT
Source organism: Solanum commersonii (assembly GCA_029007595.1). Classification (NCBI taxonomy): domain Eukaryota; kingdom Viridiplantae; phylum Streptophyta; class Magnoliopsida; order Solanales; family Solanaceae; genus Solanum; species Solanum commersonii. Next base: position 3,316,052 of record JAJTWQ010000033.1, read on the forward strand.
AGGAAAGTTGTTACAGCTAAGTATCTTAAAGATCATATTGTTTAAATAGTCTATTCATAAATTTTGTCAAATTATGTGAATCTACCTATAATTATCTAGTTGTAACATCTCGCAACTAAAAAGAACTAGAAAGAAGTTTAAAATCTGAAAATAGTTATTTTTGGAAGGAATAAGGAAATCTGAAAAATTTTAAGTTAACGTGAGTTTTTGGTCAACTTCAAACGACAATAACTCCTAGATCAAGATGAGTTATGTGTAGTTCCAGATATGGTTGGAAAGTGCTTGGAATGATCTTTCCAACGCCGCCTAGTCTGCGCGATTCCAAATTTGGATGCGTGAGTTATTCCCTTTGGAAGTTGGCTGTTGGATTAAGGAAATGTCCAATCCGGAATTTTAAGGGGTATTTTAGTCTTTTCATTGCCCTATTATTTTAATCCGTTTTTAGGAGTTTAATATGGGTCAAATCAGATTTTAGTCAATTTTACAATTTGGGATTTCACGCTAGGGCTAAGGAGAAAGGAGAAGAAGAAACAAGAACGTTCAAGATCGTCGAAGTTTGGCTTATGGAATTCATCGGGGGTGATCCCTACAAGGTATGTGAGATCACATAGCATTGGGTTAGTTCACCCACGTGCCAAGCATGTTTAATTCAATGTATTTTTATCCTAAAAAGGTTGAGAAATTGATGTTCTTGATAGTTGTTCTTGAATTGATTTCGTTCTTGAATATGAGTTGGGATTAAGGAGTTTCTTGATGATTAAGTGTTGTTTCCTTGAGTTGTTTGAGTTAGATTTTTGTGCATATGATTTGGGTACATGAATCTAAGGTGAATTTGGGAAAAAGAATCAGATTGAAACGATTTAGGATCAGAAAACGAGTTGAAAAACTCGTCAGACGTACCTGGGAGGGCCAGGTGTGTCGCACCCCCATAGCGCCAGGAGACTGGGGTGGCGCGCCTGCAGTGCGCCCAAAACAAGCCCCAGTAAGTTAGGTCCTAACGCGGCGCGCCAGGGACGCGCCCGGATCAGCGTTTTTCGTCGCTTTGCCTATTTAAGTTATTCTAAAGTGTCCTAACACTTTCCATTTATTCTAACTACTCTAAATGACTTCTAAACACCTAGAAATAATCCATAAACATGAATAATAACCTTGAATCCTTAAATTCAAATTTAAGGAAAGTCAAGAACCAAGTCTAGGAAGTTTTCAGAGTCTTTTGAAGAAGTCTTATACAAATGCTTTTAACCTTGTTTTAAGACTAAGTTCAAGTTGAGTAAAGAGTAAAGAGTATAGATTGAAGTTCATTTCTTCAAAAATTATATGGGGACTAAGTATTCCCAAAGATATTTAAAATGTTTTTCACATTTAAATAAGAACAGAAATTGAGATTACCAAAGAGCCTTCGGGCTAGTTTTTAGGAAAGAGTAATAGCTTTTTAAATGAAGCAAGAAGGGAAATTGAGATATCCAAGATAGCCTTTGAGCTAAGTTTTTGAGCACTAATCTCAAATCACAGAAGATGTTTGTTTTTAAAAAAAACATAAAAGCTAGTATATGTTGAGAGTAGTATTGAGCACCGAATTGGGGGCGAGTATGAGTTCAGATAACTTACGTCTCCATAAAACCATGTAGCCACCATGGTTAGAAAAGGGTCATACTTTTTTGGATGAACCCATTTCACAATAGACTAGTGGGTCCACTTAGTAGTTCATGTCCTATACCTTTGGCCGGGTATAAGATGCACTGGCAGCGTGAGGTAGATCGTTGTATCATCACTATAGCTCTTATATGATGGTTGTCGATTAGAAAAACTCCCACAGAAGTTATTGTATTTTTATATACATCAGTTTATTGTATTTTTACATACATTTTAGAGTTATGTTGTGTCCTTGTATATACACATAATTGACATCATGCTTTAAACAACTTTTCTTTATATTACACTTGTTTTAAACTACTTTATCTTGAAATGAGTTCAATTATGTTAAGAAGAGTCAAGGTAAGTGTTTCTTTCAGATTCCTTTTCAAGCCTATGTTGTCTTAGCATTCCAACTTGCATACTCGTACATTCAATGTATTGATGTCAGTTGGCCTGCATCATCTTATGATGCAAACACAGGTAACTAGGATCGACATTCCAGCGCACCGTTGATCCAGTGAGCAGTTCAGAGTCAGTCGGTGAGCCTCCTTGCATTCCAGAGGATCTACTTTCATTGCTTTCTAGTTAGTTCATTAGGATGTTGTGGGGTTTGTCCCAACATCCATCTCAGTTGTTTTAGAGGCTTCATAGACAGTCAGATGTTAGTCATTTGAGTCTTTTCATTATCATTGCTTATTGTTAAGACTTGGGTTGCCACTTTTGGCCAAGTTGAATGTTTAACCTTTAAACATTCTCAGATATTTTATTTTTTTTAGTTCAGTTAAGTATTATTGATCATTATAAGTATGAATATTGTCTTCTGCTAAGTTAAGTAAACCAGGCCAAGGGTTTTCTTGGGGCCAGCAATGGTCTTCGAGGGCCAGTCCAGCCCAGGGTATAGGCTTGGGGTGTGACAAACTTGGTATTAGAGCACAGAGTTCACGAGTCCTTTGGGAGTCTATGAAGTCGTGTCTGTAGAGTCCTAGTTATCGGTGTGAAGCGCGCCATATCTATAATTAGGAGACTGCAACATTTAGGAACTATCTCACTTCTTTCACACTCATTTCGTGCATTAGAGTCTAATCTCTAAAAAGTTTCCCTCTAATTCGTGCTTGCGCATGCTTTTCAGATAATCATGCATCCACGAAGAGCTGTCAGAGGACATCCTGCTAGGTGTAATGTTGAGGAGCAAGCGTTACCCAATGTACTTGAAGTGCAACCGCAAGGAGAAGTTACTAATGCTGAGTTCAGAGAGGCTATAAGAATGCTCAGTCAAGTTGTGACTAACCAAGCTGGGCAGCAGAGAGGAGCTCTTCAAGAAGAGGATGACACTTCAAGGATTCATGAGTTCTTGAGGTTGAATCCCCCAAGTTTCACTAGTTCGAGCACTGCAGAGGATTAGAGAACTTCATTGAGGAACTGAAAAAGATGTTTGATGTGATGCATGTTACTGATACTGTGAGAGTAGAGCTAGCTGCATATCAAATAAAAAATATTGTTAGGACCTGGTTTGATCAGTGGAAAGGGCGTAGAGCTAAGGATACATCACCTGCGAGTTAGGCATGTTTTGAGGAAGCTTTCTTGAGGCGTTTCTTTCCCCGAGAACTGAAAGAGGCCAAGGTACGTAAGTTCCTCACACTTAAGCAGGAATCTCTAAGTGTTTATGAATATGGGTTAAATTTCACCTAACTATCCCGTTATGCTCCGGAGATAGTTAAGGACATGAGAAGTAGAATGAGCTTGTTCGTTGCAGGGTTGGGTTGTCTATCAAGCAAAGATGGCCGGGTAGCAATGCTTATTGGAGACATGGACATTTCGAAGTTGATGGTCTATGTGCAACAGGTAGAGGAAGAGAAGCTCAAGTATAGAGAGGAATTTAAGAACAAGAGGGCTAAGACAGGGAATGAGTCCGCGCAGCAGAAGAGTAATGCCAACCGATCACCCTTCCAACAGAAACATAAGGGACCTACTCCATCATCTACTAGTGCACCTATACCTAAGAACAAAGGTGCGTACAATAATCTAAACTTTAGAGCTAAGCCTGCTTATTCCCAGGGTAGTGTGGCGCAAGGGGGTAGTAAGCCTCCTGCCTATGCCAAGTGTGGTAGAAACCACTTAGGTGTTTGTCGTGAGGGCTCCAATGGTTATTTCAAGTGTGGTCAGACTGGGCATTTCATGCGAGAGTGTCCAAAGAATAAACAGGGAAATGATAATTAGGGCAATAGAGCCCAGACTTCTTCAGTTGCTCCACTAGACAGAATTACACCTAGAGGGGTTACTTCTTATACTGGCGAAGGAACAAATCGTTTGTATGCTATCAACAGTCGCCAAGAGGAAGATGATTCACCAGACGTTATCTCTGGTATGATTCGAGTCTTTGACTTTACTGTTTATGTCTTGCTAGATCTAGGAACGAGTTTATTTTTTGTAGCTCCATATGTTGCTATGAACTTTGATGTTATTCTTGAGCAACTTAGTGAACCATTCAATGTCTCTACGCCTATTGGTGAGTCTATTATAGCAGAGAGAGTCTATCGTGATTGTCTCATTTCCGTCAATCACAAGAGTACCATGGCTGATTTAATTGAATTAGGCATGGTAGATTTTGATGTCATTCATGGTATGGATTGGCTTCATGCATGTTATGCCTCAGTTGATTGTAGAACCTGAGTAGTCAAGTTTCAGTTTCCAAACGAGCTAGTCTTAGAGTGGAAAAGTAGTTCAGCAGTGCCTAAGGGTCGTTTCACTTCGTACATTAAGGCAAGGAAGTTAGTTTCTAAGGGGTGTGTCTATCACTTAGTTCGACTTAATGACTCAAGTGTCGAGGCACCTCCTATTCAGTCAGTTCCTATAGTAAAAGAGTTTCCAGAAGTCTTTCTTGATGACCTACCTGGAGTCCCTCCTGAGAGAGAAATAGACTTTGGTATAGACATCATTCCAAATATTCGTCCTATATCTATTCCGCCATACAGAATGGCACCAGCAAAGTTGAAAGAGCAGTTAAAAGATCTTTTAGATAAGGGCTTTATTCGACCAAGTGTCTCACCTTGGGGCGCTCCGATCTTATTTGTGAGAAAAAAGGATGGTTCCCTTAGGATGTGTATAGATTACAGTCAGTTGAACAAGTTTACCATCAAGAATAAGTATCCTCTTTCGAGAATTAATGATTTTTTCGATCAGCTTCAGGGTGCTTCTTGTTTTTCAAAAATTGACCTCAGATCAGGCTATCATTAGTTAAGAGTAAGGGAGTGTGATATTCCCAAGACAACTTTCAGAACCCGATATGGTCATTATGAATTTTTGGTCATGTCCTTTGGCTTGACTAATGCACTAGCAACGTTTATGGAACTTATGAATAGAGTCTTCAAACCTTATTTAGATATGTTTGTTATCGTCTTCATTGATGACATACTAATCTATTCAAGGAATGAAGAAGATCATGCTAGTCATCTCAGAATAGTTCTTCAGAATTTGAAAGATAAGGAGTTATATGCTAAATTCTCTAAGTGTAAATTTTGGCTTGAGTCTGTGGCATTCTTAGGCCATATTATGTATGGAGAAGGAATTAAAGTTGATACTCAGAAAATTGAGGCAGTGCAGAATTGGCCTAGACCCACATCTCCAACTGATATTAGGAGTTTCTTGGGTTTGGCTGGCTATTATAGAAGGTTTGTATAGGGGTTCTCGTCTATCTCATCTCCTTTTGACCAAGTTGACTCAGAAGATGGTTAAATTTCAATGGTCTGAAGCTTGTGAGAAAAGCTTTCAGGAATTGAAGAAGAAGTTGACTACTGCCCCAGTTTTAACTTTACCGGTAGGTACTCAAGGTTCTGTGGTGTACTGTGATGCATCTAGAGTCGGGTTGGCTTGTGTCTTAATGCAGAATGGCAAAGTTATAGCTTATGCCTCCAGACAGTTGAAAGTTGACGAAAAGAACTACCCCACCCATGACTTAGAGTTGGTTGTTGTAGTATTTGCTTTGAAGATATGGCGTCATTACTTGTATGGTGTGCATATTGATGCATTCACTGATCACAAAAGTTTTCAATATGTGTTCACTCAGAAAGAGCTTAATCTTAGACAAAGGAGGTGGTTAGAATTACTCAAGGATTATGACATGAGTATTCTTTATCACCCAGGTAAGACTAATGTTGTTGATGATGCCTTGAGCAAGTTGTATATAGGTAGTACTACCCATGTTGATGAGGAAAAGAGAGAGTTAGCGAAAGATGTGCATAGACTTGCACGTTTAGGAGTCCGACTAATGGATTCCACAGAAGGAGGAGTAGTGGTGTTGAATGAGGCTGAATCATCACTAGTGTCAGAAGTTAAAGAAAAGCAAGACCAAGATCCTATTTTTCTTGAATTGAAGGCAAATGTTCTTAAGCTTAGCTTTTGAACAAGAGGGACATAGTGTATTGAAATATCAAGGTAGACTGTGTGTACCTATGGTGGATGGACTCCTAGAGGGGATCATGGAGGAAGTTCATAGCTCCAGATATTCCATTCATCCAGGTTCCACAAAGATGTATCGTGACTTGAGAGAGGTTTATTGGTGGAATGGCATAAAGAAGGGCATTGCTGAATTTGTCGCTAAATGTCCAAATTGCCAAGTGAAAGTTAAGCACCAAAGGCCCGGTGGTTTGGCATAGAATGTAGAACTTCCAAAATGGAAGTGAGAGATGATTAATATGGAATTCATCACAGGTTTGTCAAGGTCTCGCAGACAATATGATTCTATTTGGATGATTATCGACAGAATGACAAAATCAACCCATTTTTGGCCGGTAAAGACTACCCATTCAACAGAATATTATGCCAGGTTATATATTCAGGAGGTGGTAAGACTTCATGGAGTCCCAGTCTCCATTATTTTAGATAGAGGTGCACAATTTACTGCACAGTTCTAGAAATATTTTCAGAAATGCTTGGGTTCAAAGGTGAACTTAAGTACTGTCTTTCATCCTCAGACTGATGGGCAAGTAGAGTGCACTATTCTAACTTTAGAAGATATGTTGAGGGCTTGTGTGATTGATTTCAAAGGGAATTGGTATGATCACCTACCTCTCATTGAGTTTGCTTACAATAACAATTATTACTCTAGCATCCAAATGGCTCCTTATGAAGCTCTTTATGGGAGAAGGTGCAGATCTCCTATTTGATGGTTTGAAGTTGGTGAAGCAGGGTTGATAGGACCAGATTTAGTTCACCAAGCTATGGAGAAGGTGAAAGTGATTAAAGAAGGGTCGAAAACGGCACCGAGTCGTCAAAAATCCTACACTGATGTTAGGAGAAGGGCGTTACAGTTCGAAGTAGATGATTGGGTGTATTTGAAAGTTTCACCTATGAAGGGTGTTGTGAGGTTTGGTAAGAAGGGGAAGCTTACTCCCCGGTATATTGGACCTTATCGCATAGCCAAGAGGATTGACAATGTAGCTTATGAGTTGGAGCTGCCACAGGAATAAACAGTGGTTTTGGTATTTCACATCTCCATGTTAAAGAAGTGCATGGGTGATCCCTCATTGATCATACCAATTGAAAATATTGGGATCAAAGATAGCTTATCCTATGAGGAGATCCCTGTCCAGATTCTAGATAGCCAAGTTCGCAAGTTAAGAACAAAGGAGGTAGCATCAGTCGAAGTCCTTTAAAGGAACCAATTTGTTGAAGAAGCTACTTGGGAAGCTGAAGAGGATATGAAGAAGAGATATCCACATCTCTTTGAATCCGTAGAAAGTGCATATCAAGGTACTAATTTTCTTCTTAGTGCTCTTAAAATGATGAGTGAGCATGTTGTTTGATTGCATTTACTTGTTAGGTGTTTGAATTTGATGTTGCACACTAAGCCTACTAGGAGTAATCTCATTCAAGAATGAATGTTCCCGTGGTGGAGATATTGTAACATCTCGCAACTAGAAAGAACTAGAAAGAAGTTTAAAATCTGGAAATAGTCATTTTTGCAAAGTATAAGGAAATCTGGAAAATTTAAAGTTAAAGTGAGTTTTTGGTCAAATTCAAACGATAATAACTCCTAGCTTAGGATGCGTTAGGTTTAGCTCTAGATATGGTTGGAAAGATCTTGGGATGATCTTTCCAACGCCGCCAAGTTTGCACAATTCTGAGTTTGATTGAGTCCGTTATACCCTTTGGAAGTTGGGCTGTTGGATTAAGGTAATGTCCAATTCGGAATTTTAAGGAGTATTTTAGTCTTTTCATTGCCCTATTATTTGAATCTACTTATAATTATTTCATCATCTAGTTGTAACATCTCGCAACTAAAAAGAACTAGAAAGAAGTTTAAAATCTGAAAATAGTCATTTTTGGAAAGTATAAGGAAATCTGGAAAATTTTAAGTTAACGTGAGTTTTTGGTCAACTTCAAACGATAATAACTCCTAGATCAATATGAGTTATGTGTAGTTCCAGTTATGGTTGGAAAGCTCTTGGAATGATCTTTCCAACGCCACCTAGTTTGCGCAATTCCGAATTTGGATGCGTGAGTTATTCCCTTTGGAAGTTGGGCTGTTGGATTAAGGAAATGTCCAATCCGGAATTTTAAGGGGTATTTTAGTCTTTTCATTGCCCTATTATTTTAATCCATTTTTGGGAGTTTAATATGGGTCAAATCAGATTTTAGTCAATTTTACAATTTGGGATTTCACGCTAAGGCTAAGGAGAAAGGAGAAGAAGAAACAAGAACGTTCAAGATCGTCGAAGTTTGGCTTATGAAATTCGTCGGGGGTGATCCCTACAAGGTATGCGAGATCACATAGCATTGGATTAGTTCACCCACGTACCAAGCATGTTTAATTCAGCGTATTTTTATCCTAAAAAGGTTGAGAAATTGATGTTCTTGATAGTTGTTCTTGAATTGATTTCGTTCTTGAATATGAGTTGGGATTAAGGAGTTTCTTGATGATTAAGTGTTGTTTCCTTGAGTTGTTTGGATTAGATTTTTGTGCATATGATTTAGGTACATAAATCTAAGGTGAATTTGGGAAAAAGAAACAAATTAAAATGATTTAGGATCAAAAAATGAGTTGAAAAACTTGTCAAACGCACCTGGGGAGGGCCAGGCACGTCGCACCCCCATAGTGCCAGGAGGTTGGGGCGGTGCGCCTGCAGTGCGCCCAAAACAAGCCCTAGTAAGTTGGGGCCTGAAGTGGCATGCCAGCAACACGCTCGGATCGACGTTTTTCACCAATTTTTCATCATTTAGCCAATTTAAGTTATTCTAAAGTGTCCTAACACTTTCCATTGATTCTAACTACTCTAAATGATTCTAAACACCTAGAAATCATCCATCAACATGAATCATAACCTTTAATCCATAAATTCAAATTCAAGGAAAGTCAAGAGCCAAGTCTAGGAAGTTTTCAGAGTCTTTTCAAGAAGTCTTATACAAATGCTTTTAACCTCGTTTTAAGACTTAAAGTTCAAGTTGAGTAAAGAGTAAAGAATGTAGATTGAAGTTCATTTATTCAAAAATTATATGGGGACTAAGTATTCCCAAAGAGATTTAAAATGTTTTTCACATTTAAATAAGAACGGAAACTGAGATTTCCAAAGAGCCTTCGGGCTAGTTTTTAGAAAAGAGTAATAGCTTTCTAAATGAAGCAAAAAGGGAAACTAAGATTTCCAAGATAGCCTTTGAGCTAAGTTTTTTAATAGTAATCTCAAATCACAGAAGAATTTTTAAAACAAAAAAAACATAAGAGCTAGTATATGGTGGGAGTAGTATTGAGCAGCGAATTGGGGGCGAGCATGAGTTCAGATAACTCACATCTCCAGAAAACCATGTAGCCATCATGAGTAGAAAAGAGTCATACTTTTTTGGATGAACCATTTTCACAATAGACTAGTGGATCCACATAGTAGTTCAGGTCCTATACCTTTGGCCGAGTATAGGATGCGCTGGCATTGTGAGGTAGATCATTGTATCATCACTATAGATCTTATGTGATGGTTGTCGGTTAGAGAAACTCCCACAGAAGTTATTGTATTTTTATATACATCAGTTTATTGTATTTTTACATACATTTCAGAGTTATGTTGTGTACTTGTATATACATAGAGTTAACATCATGTTTTAAACAACTTTTCTTTATATTGCACTTGTTTTAAACTACTTTATATTGAAATGAGTTCAATTATGTTAAGAAGAGCCAAGGTAAGAGTTTCTTTCAGATTCCTTTTCAAACCTATGTTGTCTTAGCATTCCAACTTGCATACTCGTACATTCAATGTAGTGATGCCAATTGGCCTACATCGTCTTATGATGCAGACGCATGTAACTAGGATCGACATTCCAGCGCACCGTTGATCCAGTGAGCAGTTCAGAGTCAGTCGTTGAACCTCCTTGCATTCCGGAGGATCTACTTTCATTGCTTTGTAGTTAGTTCATTAGGATGTTGTGGGATTTGTCCCAACATCCATCTCAGTTGTTTTAGTGGTTTCATAGATAGTTAGATGTTAGTCCTTTGAGTCTTTTCATTATCATTTTTTATTGTTACGACTTGGGTTGCCACTTTTGGCTAAGTTGAATGTTTAACCATTAAACATTCTCAGATATTTTATTTTTCAGTTTAGTTAAGTGTTATTGATCATTATAAGTATGAATATTGTCTTCCGCTGAGTTAAGTAAGCCAGACCAAGGGTTCGCTTGGGGCCAGCAATGATCTTCGAGTGCCAGTCCCACCCAGGGTGTATGCTCGGGGAGTGACACTAGTCCTCTCATATATCTATAAATATAAGCCAAATACTCTTATTCTATATTTATACGGAGGTATTCATTCATAAAATCTATTTTTTGTTTTCTTTTTTGTGTACCTGAATATATATTACTAAAAAGGGGGTTAGGAGCACTAGGAATCTTGATTCGGGAATGGAAAAAAGGCATTTTAAATAGAAGAGTAGAAGAACTATTTAAGCAAGAAAATGAATTGTTGATTTTATGTGATATCGAAATTGGTTTAATTGTGTTTGCTCCAAGAGAAAAAATGCATTTGTTTGGCCATCTCTAGCGTGCTAATGATAGAGTAAATAACTATTTAACTAGTATCAAGAATTCAAACCTACAGAAGTTGGTCATGCACGTCGACGAACTCGAGAAAATAGTGCATGCTCAGGAAAAACATATTTATGAAATAGAGCAAAAGGTTGAGCAGAAGAAAATGGAGATACTCTTCAACAAATTTGTTGAGGCAAGAAAATGATTCAATGAAGCTATTTCCTATTTAGAGGACCCAACTTGATGAAAGAAAAAAACAACTAAGTGAAAATTTTGAATATGAAATTGATCCTAATGACAACAATGATGGAGAAGAGAATGATGGACAATCTTAGGTTATTCATTGACCTTGTAATAGTTTTAAATTTTTCTATTATTATTTGGTCTTCTTGTCTTTAGTAGCATTTTCTGGTTTGAATATGTTTGTCGTTGTTTATCTATTTAAGTTATTGTTGCTATTTTATTGATATATGTAGGATATTTTATTTAAGTCTTGTCAACTTTATTATATGTATCGTTTTACTTTTTTATAAAAACTATACTTAGATGTGATCAATCAAGTGTAAAAGTGATCATGAGGTCTCATATTCAAGTATTAATTGAGAAAACACAGTATAATTTCTTCTTATATGTAACATCTCGTAAATTGAAATAACTAGGAAGAAGCTAATATTTGAAAATAGTCATTTTTGGAAAGAATGAAAATCTGCAAATTTTGTTAAGTTAAGGAAAAAAGTGAGTTTTTGTTCAACTTCAAACGGCCATAACTTCTAGCTCAGGATGAGTTAGAGGTACTTCCAGATATGGTAGGAAAGCTCTTGGAATGATCTTTTCAACTCTACTGAGTTTGCGAAATTTCGAGTTCGTATGAGTGAGTTATGCCTTTTGAAATTTGGGCTGTTGGAATAGATCTTCTTCTAGATACTCGTCCTACATCTATTCCGCCATATAGAATGGCACCAGCAGAGTTGAAAGAGCTTAAAGAGCAATTAAAGTATCTATTAGATAAGGGTTTTATTCGACCAAGTGTCTCACCTTGGGATGCTCCAGTCTTGTTTGTGAGAAAGAAAGATAGTTCCCTTAGGATATGTATATATTACCATCAATTGAACAAGGTTACCATTAAGAATAAGTATTCTCTTCGATAATTGATGATCTTTTCGATCAGATTAAGGGTGCTTCTTGTTTTTTGAAAATAGACCTCAGATTAGGCTACCATTAGTTGAAAGTAAGGGAATGTGATATTCCAAAGACAACATTCATGACCCGTTATAGTCATTATAAGTTTCTGGTCATGTCCTTTGGTTTCACCAATGTGCCTGCAGGATTCATGCACCTTATGAAGAGGGTATTCAAACCTTATTAAGATATGTTTGTTATCGTCTTCATTGATGACATACTAATCTATTCAAGGAATGAAGAAGATCATGTTAGTCATCTCAGAATAGTTCTTTAGAATTTGAAAGATAAGGAGTTATATGCTAAATTCTCTAAGTGTGAATTTTGGCTTGAGTCTGTGGAATTCTTAGGCCATATTATGTCTAGAGAGGGATTAAAGTTGATACTCAGAAAATTGAGGCAGTGCAGAATTGGCCTAGACCTACATCTCCAACTGATATTAGGAGTTTCTTGGGTTTGGATGGCTATTTAGAAGGTTTGTAGAGGGGTTCTCGTCTATCTCATTCCCTTTTGACCAAGTTGACTCAGAAGACAGTTAAATTTAAATGAACTGAAGCTTGTGAGAAAAGCTTTCAGGAATTGAAAAACAGGTTGACTACTGCCCCAGTTTTGACCTTACTAGCAGGTACTCAAGGTTTTGTGGTGTATTGTGATGCATCTAGAGTTGGTTTGGGTTGTGTGTTAATGCAGAATGGCAAAGTTATACCTTATGCCTCCAAACAGTTGAAAGTTCATGAGAAGAACAATCCAACACATGACTTAGAGTTGGCTGCCGCAGTATTTGCCTTGAAATATGGTGTCATTATCTTTATGGTGTTCATGTGGATGTGTTCACCGATCACAAGAGTCTTCAGTGTGCGTTTAGTTAGAAAGATCTTAATCTGAGACAGAAGAGGTGGTTAGAATTACTCAAGGATTATGACATAAGTATTCTTTATCACCCAGGTAAGGCTAATGTTGTTGTTGATGCCTTGAGCAGGTTATCTATGGGAGTACATCCCATTTTGAGGAAGATAAGAAAGAGTTAGCAAAAGAGGTGCATAGACTTGCACGACTAGGAGTTCGACTAATGGATTCCACAGAAGGAGGAGTAGTGGTGATAAATGGGGATAAATCATTATTAGTGTCAGAAGTAAAGGAGAAGTAAGACCAAGATCCTTTGTTGCTTGAATTAAAGGCAAAGGTTCATAATAAAAAAGTATTGACTTTTGGAACAAGGGGGAGATAGTGTTTGGGGTATCAAGGTAGATTATGCGATTGATTTCAAAGGTAATTGGGATGATCACCTAGCTCTCATTGAGTTTGCTTACAACAATATTTACCATTCTAGCATCCAAATGGCTCATTATGAAGCTCTTTATGGGAGAAGATGCAGATCTCCTATTGGATGATTTGAATTTGGTGAATCAAGGTTGATAGAACTAGATTTGGTTCATCAAGCTATGCAGAAGGTGAAAATGATTCAAGAGAGGTTGAAAATGGCGCCGAGTCGTCAGAAATCCTACACTGATGTTAGAAGAAAGGAGTTAGAGTTTGAAGTAGATGATTGGGTATATCTTAAAGTTTCCCCCATGAAAGGTGTTATGAGATTTGGTAAAAAGAGGAAGCTTAGTCTCCGGTATATTGAACCTTATCGAATATCCAAGAGGATCGGCAATGTAGCTTATGAGTTGGAGAAACCACAAGAGTTAGCCACGGTTCATCGGTATTTCATGCCTCCATGTTGAAGAAGTACATGGATGATCTTTCATTGATCATACCAACTGAAGATATTGGAATCAAGGATAGCTTATCCTATGAGGAGATTCCTGTCAGATTCTAGATCACCAAGTTCACAAGTTGAGAACAAAAGAGGTAGCATCAGTCAAAGTCCTTTGGAGGAACTAATTTGTTGGGGAAGCTACTTGGGAAGCTGAGGAGGATATGAAGAAGAGATATTTACATCTCTTCGAATCTGGAGAAGTTCCAAATTAAGGTACTAATCCTTTCTTGGTATTTATTTATAAGTAGGCATGTTGTTTTGCATTTGCTTATGGGTGATTGAACTCAACGTTGCATGTTACACCCTTAGCCTAGTAAGAGCAATCTCATTCGAGAACGAATGTTCTCAAGGGGGAGATATTGTAACATCTCGCAAATTGAAATAACTAGGAAAAAGCTAATATTTGAAAATAGTCATTTTTAGAAAGAATAAAAATATGGAAATTTTGTTAAGTTAGGAAAAAAAGTAATTTTTTGGTCAACTTCAAACGGCCATAACTTCTAGCTCAGGATGAGTTAGAGGTACTTCCAGATATTGTAGGAAATCTCTTCGAATGATTTTTCCAACTCCGCTGAGTTTGCACGATTCTGAGTTCGTATGAGTGAGTTATGCCCTTTGGAAGTTGGGCTGTTGGAATAAGGAAAGTCCAATCCGGATTTTGAAAGGGTAGTTTGGTCTTTTCCTTGCTCAATTATTTTATTTCATTTTTCGTAATTAAGTTAGGGTCTAATCAGAATTAGATCAGTTTACGCTTTTACCAAAATACCCTAGGGCTTGGAGAAAAGAGGAAAAAAGAGGAGAAAGGAGAAGATAAGCAAGATTTGTCAAGATCGTCAAGTTTAGCTTGTGAATTTTGTTGGGGGTGATCCCTACAAGGTATGTGAGATCACATAGCATTGGGTTAGTTCACCCACACGCCAAACATGTTTAATTCAGCGTATTTTCTTCCTAAAAAGATTGAGAATTTGATGTTCTTGATAGTTGTTCTTGAATTGATTTCGTTCTTGAATATGAGTTGGGATTAAGGAGTTTCTTGAGGTTTAACCGTTTTTTCCTTGAGTTGTTTGGGTTAGATTTTGTGTATATGATTTAGGTACATTAATCTAAAGTGAATTTGAGAAAAAGAATCAGATTAAAACGATTTAGGATCAGAAAACGAAGTTAAAAGTTCGTCAGAAATTTACCCGAAGGGAGGCTGGCGTGACGCACCCCCATAGCTCCCGAGGGGCTGGCACGGCGCGCCAGCAGTGCGCCAAATTAGAGCCCCAAAAAGTTGGGGATGGCGCGGCGCGCCAGGGATGCGCCTGGATCGGCGTTGTTCACCAGTTTTTGGTCGTTTAGCCTATTTAAGTCCTTCTAAAGTGTACTAATACTTTCCATTGATTCTAACTACTCTAAATGACTTCTAAACATCTAGAAATCATCCAGAAACATGAATCATAACCTTGAATCCATAAATTCAAATTCAAGGAAAGTTAAGAGTCAAGTCTAGGAAGTTCTTAGAGTCGTTTCAAGAAGTCTTTTGCAAATGCTTTTAACTTTGTTTTAAGACTTAAAGTTCAAGTTGAGTAAAGAGTAAAGATTGAAGTTCATTTATTCAAAAGTATTAGGGGACTATGTATTCCCAAAGGGTTTAAAATGTTTTCACATTTAAACAAGAAAGGAAACCTTGATTTCCAAAGAGCCTTTGGGATAGTTTTCAAAAAAGAGTAATCGCTTTCTAAATGAAACAAGAGGGGAAACTTTAATTTCCAAGATAGCCTTTGAGCTAAGTTTTGAGCAATTATCTCAAACCGCAGCAGGAAGTTATATTTTTAAAACATAAAGAGCTAGTATCATATTTTGGGAGTAGTATTGAGCACCGATATAGGAGAGCGTTCAGAGAATCCATAACCCCCATAAACCATGTAGCCATTATGGGTAGAAAAGAGTCATACTTTTTAGATGAACCCTTAGTGATTTTTAGCATAGACTAGTGGATCCACTTAGTAGTTCAGGTCCTATACCCTTGGCAAGGTATAGGATGCCTTGGCAGCATGAGGTAACACGATGTATCATCACTATATCTCTTAAGTGATGGTTTTTGGTTAGAGAAACTGCCACAGAAGTTATTTGTATTCTTATATACACAGTTATTTGTATTTTTACATACATTTCAAAGTTTTTGTGTATCTTTGCATACACCCAGAGTTGACATCATGTTTTAAATAGTTTTTCTTTATATTGCACTTGTTTTAAAACTGTTTTATATTGAAATGAGTTTAGTTATGTTGAGTTGAGTTGAGTTGAGTTGAGTTGAGCCAGGTAAGTTCTTCAGTTTCCTTTCAGTTTCTTTTCAAGCTTAAGTTGTGTTTAGCATTCCAACTCGCATACTTATATATTCAATATACTGATGCTAGTTGGACTGCATCTTATTATGATGCAAACACAGGTAACTAGGATCGACATCCAGCGCATCGTTGATCCAATGAGCAGTTCAGAGTTTGTTGGTGAGTCTCTTTGCATTCCAGAGGACTCATTGTATTTCGCTTTCAATATTTCATTGTTAGGATGATTAGGGGTCTTGTCCCAACATCCCTCTTGGTTTTAGAGGCTTCATAGACAGTTAGTAGTTCAGTTGTCTTTACATTTCATTTCATATCTTAAGACTTTAGTTGCCATTATGACCAAGTTGAATGTTGACCTTTAAAACATTCTAAGTTGTTTTACCAAGCTATTTGAGCAAGTTCATTTGATCATTGTAATAATATTTAGAGTTTTCCGCTGAGTTAGTAAGTCAGGCCAAGGGTTCGCTTGAGGCCAGCAATGGTCTTCGAGTGTCAGTCCCTCCCAGGGCATAGGTTTGGGGAGTGACATTGTATGTCCAAACTTTGGTAGACGGAGGATACATACCAGTTTAAATATATGCACTAATGGCCCTGATTGTTTTGCATCAAATTAAAATTACCGATATTTTTTCAGGCAATTCACTGCCTCTTTTTTTTCTCTTTGCACTCCCACATCTAATTAAGTGGCTCTACATCCGAACAAAAAGGAAATACTTCAATAGTACAATATAACTTGTCCGATTTAACCAAATACAAACTTGCATTTTGTTGCTTGTAAAACACAGATCCATTAGAACCCTCCAGTACAATAACATCATTATTAAAGAAGTCAATTGGACTTGGATAATTCGTCACCCTTTTGTTTACTTTTCTCAAGACACTCATTTGTTAATATTATCTTATGTAAATTACCAACATTTCATTTTTTTGGAAAAAATCTTTGAGATGAATTTTATGGGCAAGAACATAGCGCCAAGTCGTTTGACTTGAAATAGAATATTTTTTCTTCTAATTTTCAATTAACAATTGCAACTCAATTGGATTAGGATTTGAGGTAGTCTAGGTTAGAGCATGTTACTTAATGTTATGTAAGTAACCATTCCAGACAAAAATAAAAATATACCTATGCTTGATGAAACCTTTTGAGTATAAATTAATACAAGTCTTGAAATTCTTTTACCTATAAAATATTAAAATGAAAACTCCTACGGCTGACAAAAAAATTGAAAATAACATAATCTTATAAAGAAACATACAATAGAAAGGCCTATTTTTCTAAATAGTACATCCACTAACATCATGATTTTCTTTGCATCATCAAGTTAAAAGTAACATATATTTTTTTCAAGCAATTCACTACCTCTTTTTTTTTTCTCTCTTTTACGGTCCAATATCTAATTAATTGGCTCTACATCTGAACAAAAAGGAAATACTTCAATAGGACCATATAACTTGTCTGATTTAACCAAATGCAAACTTGCATTTTGTTGCTTGTAAAATACAGATCCATTAGAACCCTCCATCACAATAACATCATTATTGTAGAAGTCTATTGGACTTGGATAATTCGTCACCCTTTTGATATTTTCAGTCTCAACTTCTTGTTCCTTCCTCCAAACATGATTTATAGTATTCTCAATGCACCAAAGCTCAATGATTTCACTTGGAGACAAACAAATAAATCCCAACTTGCCTTCATACGAAATTAGTTTTTTATTTTTATAATTTTTATTTTGGGACACTTGTTCAGGAAGATAAAATCTTGGATATGCCTCTTCTCCATTGTAGTTTAGGACTAATACTTGATCATCAGTTGTGAGAAGATAAAGTAAACCACTTGCATTGATAGGTTGATGATGATATTTCAAAGACACATCTTCAGAAAGTGAGATTATATTTCCTTGTCTCCATGCATTAGTCTTGGAGTCGAAGATTTCACAAAAATAATTGCCAAATCCCAAATTCCTATATTTAAACAAACATTCGAATGAAGAATAACAACTACAAAGTAAATAAAATTAATGTGTAAATAATCTTACATACCTAGAACACGTTGGTGAGTCTTTTGACAAACGAAGAATCTTGAAATGTAAGGGATCTGATTTAACTACAACTAATGCAACTTTAACGGTCCAATACCTCAGTTTTGGATTAGGCAACACTTTCCATTCTTGAGTACTAGGTTTGCAAATGTAGTACCTATAATTATTGTTCCTTGTTGGTCTCATGCAACACAAAATCCCTTGCCTTGAAGATGCCTCAATTTTCATGTTGCTATCGTAACAATTGAAAAATCTATCTTTTATTTTCAAGGTTTGAACAGGTAGATGTGAAAATGATTTTTTTCCTGAACATCCATCCATTGAAACAAACTCCGAAATGTACTTGGAGTTTTTTAGACCTTGAAAGAAGTAACCTGAAATATCATATGACAAAGGTAGTTCAGCGTTCAATTCTATGTTCAGTGACAAAATTTACAATTTTTTTTTAAAAAATAACCTGAAATGTTGTTGGTTCTACGAAAATAACTTTGCATGAAGCTTGATTCATAAGTCAATACATTCCATGTTTTGCTTACTACTCTGCATGCATCTAGTGTTTCTAAGCATGTTCGAGTTAATATCTCGAAAGCTAAATCATGTGGAAGATCTGAAGAAGCCATTAAAAACAAGCAAATTTGATTTGATGTTTATTATATGTACTTGTACGGTAGATTTCTAAGCAGATGAGTTTCTATAGAAAGAAAAGAAGAGATTTTTTGGCTAATGTAAGGAAAAATGAGTGAATGAATCTTGAACTCACAATGTTATACTTTTAAAGTGTAAGAAAACATACACCTAAATTTATAATATGATTAGTACATCGAACATACATCATGTCATTAATTTACTTCTATGATTTTAACAAATTAAGCTTTTTTGGTTATACTTATAAAGTAATGAATATAATATTTTTCTTCTAATTTGTTGTGGAATTAATAGTTTTTCCTTTCTAGCCTCCGAAGATAGAAATAGAAACTAGAAAACATCCGTCCTTAAATATAATTCTAGATCAAGTTTTTTCAGAATGTATCTAGTCTACATATTTGTCTCTCTTAATTAATATATCTATTTTATAAGAAAAAAATTGATGTTTTGAAGAATTAAATAAGTGAAAGTCTTAATGTTTTTTAATAAAAATAAAGTATGTACTATTTTAGGAGTCAAACATATTTTTTGTTCAAACATTTAATTCACCTTACGTGCTTTTAATTATGAATTTTCAACTTTTGATATGTATATGAATTTATATATTAGCAAATATATTAATTACCTTTCCCATTTCATCTTATCACATGAGGAATGAAACACTATTTTATGTTAGTGAAAGAATTTACCAATGTAATTATTTATTTATAACTATCTATGCTTAGGAAAGTTGTTACAGCTAAGTACCTTAAAGATGTGCACATAGTCTATTCATAAATTTTGTCAAATTATGTGAATCTACTTATAATTATTTCATCATCTAGTCCTCTCATACATCTATAAATATAAGTCAAACACTCTCATTTTATATTTATACAGAGGTACTCATTTATAAAATCTATTCTTTTGTTTTATTTTTTGTGTACCTGAATATATATGACTAAAAAGGGGGTTAGGAGCACTAGGAATTTTGATTCGGCAATGCAAAAAAAGGCATTTTAAATATAAGATTAGAAGAACTATTGAAGCAAGCAAATGAATTGTCGATTTTATGTGATATCGAAATTGGTTTAATTGTTTTTGCTCCAAGAGAAAACAATGCATTTGTTTGGCCATAGAGTAAAGAACTATTTAACTAGCATCAAGAATTCAAATCTACAGAAGTTGGTCACGCACGTCAACGAACTCGAGAAAATAGTGGATGCTCAGGAAAAACATAGTTATGAAATAGAGCAAATGGTTGAGCAGAAGAAAATGGAGAAACTCTTCAACAAACTTGTTGAGGCAAGAAAACGATTCAATGAAGCTATTTGCTATTTAGAGGACTCAACTTGATGAAAGAAAAAAACAACTAAGTGAAAATTTTGAATATGAAATTTGTAACACCCCGTATCCGAAAATAGACCAGATTGCACATTTCTGGTGTTACAGGTGGCACTCACGGACACCATCCACGGACCGTAGATGGACTCACGGTCCGTACTGCAGGTCCGTGGTTTGTGACAGAAAACTTCCGCAAAACTCAGTCAGAAAATTTGGTTAAGTGTTGACCCATGGCCGGACTTACGGTCCGTAGGTCAGATCACGGACCGTAGGTCGTGTCCGTGGATCGATGCCCTAAAAGCCCAGCTTCAGTCCCGATTGATGGTTGACCAACACGGACCATCAATCGATCCACGGTCCGTAGGTCTGACCGTAGATGAGGATCAGCAGCCAGTTAGCTGAAAATTATGATTGGGTCAACTTCAGATGGTCATAACCTTTAGCACAAAAATAATTGTGTGTCCCATTACCTATGATATGATAGATAATTGAATTATCTTTCCAACTCCACCGAGTTTGCTAAAATCCGACCTCCGAATAAAAAGTTATGCTCATTTTAGTAAAGGCCTATCGAGCAGGCTTGACTTACGGACACAATCTACGGACCGTAGATTGACCTACGGCCCGTAGGTCCAATTCGTAGGTCACTCCGACAACAGTTAATTCAGGGGTCTTTTGGTCTTTTCCTATTTTGTTTAACCCCTTAGATACGTCGTTTAAACCCTAAATCATGAAATTTTAGTCAGTTTAAGCCTAGAAACATAACTAGAACTTACCTTAGTCAAAATCATTAATCAAAACTTAGAAAATTAGAATCAAGATAGGAGAAAAAGGTCAACAACCCTAGTTCAAGAACGTAGCAAGGTTCCATCAGTTCCAACCCCGAAATCGAAAGATTTCTCCGTGGAATTCGTCACCAGGTATGTGGGATTTCACTAGTGGGTTCCTTTCGCCCATTAGGTCCCTAGAATTCAGTCAGATTCTTGATTCCATGATTATGAACAGACCTAGGGTTTCTAGAATTACAGCAGATCATCATGAATTAGTTATTTAAATGTTCCAAATCAAATTATCATGTTATTGCTCAATTTATCGCATGAATTTCAGAACCCTAACTATGTATTTCTTCAGTTCTTGAATTACACATGCTAGGTCAGATATTTTACTATTCAGTTTTACATGCCTCAGTTTATGAATGCATCATTTTCAGATTAATTGTTGCATTCTCAGTTTGCATGTTCAGTTCGAGCTATCCAGTAACTTAAAGAAATTCAGTCATAATGTGTTAACCACTTAATTCATTGGGAGTAGCCTAATACCGAGTTGGACTAGGGTTCAGCGTACCCATATAGTCCCAGAACTACGAGCCACGTAGGTGTAAGTCCCCTCCGTGGGCAACATCAGTTTAGTGATCACGCCAGCATGCCTCTATACCTCTAGCTGGGTATATTGGATCCTCTCGATGGGGCGTATACATCGGACTCCACATTTAGCTCATGTGGTTTTATGTCGGTTATTAGTAGCTCCCACAGTTCATCGACTCTATTGCATTGACCATATTTCAAGATGGGGTCAAGTATTCGGTCTCGGCATGTTATAAATTTGGTCATTGCATCGCTTAGCTCGGTATTCGGCATTTTCGTATCTATATCATGTTCGATTATTTCATTGTTTTATTGCTTTGTTCGGTTATATGTTATTTCAGCTTTACTCTATCCTGCATGCTCAGTACCTTTCAAGTACTGACGCATACGTGCGCTACATCTTCTCGTGATGTAGGTTCAGGTTCTCAGCATCCAGATCATGCTTAGATTGATTCCCGATCTTCAGTTCAGCATCATCAGTGGTAAGTCCTCATTCTTCGAGGACTAGTGACATGTTTACCTTTATCGCTTTTACTTTTTAGTTTCAGTTTTGCTAAATCTAGTTGGGGCACATCCCAACATTTCTAGTCAATTTAGAGGCTTATTTCAGACATAGTTAGATTCAACTTAGTATTGAGTTAATAACTTCTTTGTATTAAACTCATCAGTTTTCATATATCTCAGTTATAGTATATGGGTAATCCCATCTCTTTAGTTTATTTATGATTTAGCTTCCGCATCAGTTTATTATCTTTAGTATGCTCATGATCATGCCAGCAGGGTTAGCTTGGGATCACTTGTGGTCCTGGGTCCCGTGTTCGCGTCTCGGGGATAGTTCGGGGCGTGACAAAATTGTTCCTAATGACAACAATGATGGAGAAGAGAATGATGGACAATCTTTGGTTATTCATTGAACTTGTAATAGTTTTTTTATTTTTCTATTATTATTTGGTCTTCTTGCCTTTAGTAGCATTTTCTGGTTTGAATTTGTTTGTCGTTATTTATCTATTTATGTTACTGTTGCTATTTTATTGAAATGAAGGATATTTTATTTAAGTATTGTCAACTTTATTATATGTATCATTTTGCTTTTTTATAAAATCTATACTTATTTGCGATCAATCAAGTGTAAAAGTGATTAAGAGGTCTCATATTCAAGTATTAATTGAGAAAACACAGTATAATTTCTTCTTGTATGACCAAACTTTGGTAGACAGAGTATATATACCAGTTTAATTTTATACACTAATGGCCCTGATTGTTTTGCAACAAGTTAAAATTACCGATATTTTTTTAGGCAATTCACTGCCTCGTTTTTTTTCTCTTTGCACTCCAACATCTAATTAATTGACTCTACATCCAAACAAAAAGGAAATACTTCAATAGGACAATATAACTTGTCCGATTTAACCAAATGGAAACTTGCATTTTATTGCTTGTAAAACACAGATCCATAATTGTTTTTCTTCTAATTTTCAATTAACAATTGCAACTCAATTGGATTAGGATTTGAGGTAGTCTAGGTTAGAGCATGTTACTTAATGTTTTTGAAGTAATCATTCCAGATAGGGAATGGCCAGATTTGTTCGGGTTTTTCAAAATATCAAATTAAATAATTTGTGTCGGGTTTTTGAATTTATAAATCAAACCAAACCAATAAAACTTGAGTTTTTCAACCTCAGATTTTTTTGGGTTTTTTCGGATTTTCGGATTTTTTCGGTGTTTTCCGGTAAAGTATTCATACAACAAATATAATTTAATTGTACTTCAAATGTTTCTTTAGTCCTACCAAAATACAACTATCTAAGGTGTTTCTTAAGAAAATAACACAAAATATGGTATGATTAATGACACTAAAATATCCAACAAAAAAATAATAATGAAATCGCGTAAAACAAATATTGTAAATTAATAAGTCATAATGAAAATGATCATAATGTAAAAGTACTAAATCATGCTAAAATAAGTTTAATAAGTATTAGTTACATGACTAAATATTAAAGGAAATTAAAATTAGATTGTGTATTTTAATTGTCTAAACTATGTAAAACTAAAGAACAAATTTTCAATATTATTGTCATTCTTAGTGTTGAATTGATTTTATTTTTGCATTAGAATTAATTTGATTTTGATTAAAGCTTTATTATAATTATCAACATCTATGGACTATAATCGTTATTGGACCATTAAAAATTCTAACTTTCAAACATGAAATAATATATTAAAAGGTAAAAACTATGAAAAATATAAGAAATATTTAAAAATTATAATATCAAAGTAAATATTTTTACGTCTAAATTGAAATTTTAAAATTATATATAATGTCGAGTTGGTTTGGTCTCGGGTTGGTTTTTTTAGTTGAAACCAAACCAACCCAAATATAGTTGGTTTTTTTTTTCCAATACCAAACCAAGTCAAACCAAACCACTAGTCGGAGTTTTTTTTTATTTGACTCGATTTGCGATTTGGTTCGATTTTTGGTTCGATTTTGTACACCCTTAATTCCAGACAAAAAAAAAAAATACATCTATGCTTGATGAAACCTTTGAATATAAATTAATACAAGTCTTGAAATTATTTTACCTATAAAATATTAAAATGAAAACTCTTACGGCTGACAAAAAAAAAATGAAAATAACACAATCTTATAAAGAAATATACAATTGAAAGGCCTATTTTTCTAAATAGTTCAACTCCATCATTTTCTTTACATCATCAAGTTAAAAGTGACCTATTTTTTTTCAAGCAATTCACTACCTCTTTTTTTTCTCATTTACGCTCCAATATCTAATTAATTGGCTCTACATCCGAACAAAAAGGAATACTTCAATAGGACAATATAACTTGTCTGAATTAACCAAATGTAAACTTGCATTTTGCTGCTTGTAAAACACAGATCCATTAGAACCCTCCATCACAATAACATCATTATAGTAGAAGTCAATTGGACTTGGATAATTCATCACCCTCTTGATGTTTTCAGTCTCAACTTTTTGTTCCTTCCTCCAAACATGATTTATAGTATTCTCAATGCACCAAAGCTCTAGGATTTCACTTGGAGACAAACAAATAAATCCCAACTTTCCTTCATACGAAATTAGTTTATTGTTTTTATAATTTTTTATTTTGGGACACTTGTTCAAGAAGATAAAATCTTGGATACGCTTCTTCCCCATCGTAGTTTAGGATTAATACTTGATCATCAGTTGTGACAAGATAAAGTAAACCACTTGCATTGATAGGTTGATGATGATATTTCAAACACACATCTTCAGAAAGTGAGATTATATTTCCTTGTCTCCATGCATTAGTCTTGGAGTCGAAGATTTCACAAAAATAATTGCCAAATCCCAAATTCCTATATTTAAACAAACATTCGAATGAAGGATAACTACTATAATGTAAAGAAAATTAATGTGTAAATAATCTTACATACCTAGAACCCGTTGGTGAGTCTTTTGACAAATGAAGAGTCTTGAAATGTAAGGGATCTGATTTAAATACAACTAATGCAACTTGGACAATCCAATACCTCAGTTTTGGATTAGGCAACACTTTCCATTCTTGTGTACGAGGTTTGCAAATGTAGTACCTATAGTTATTGTTCCTAGTTGGTCTCATGCAACACAAAATCCCTTGCCTTGAAGATGCCTCAATTTTCATGTTGCTATCGTAACAGTTAAAAAATCTATCTTTCGTTTTCAAGGTTTCAACAGGTAGATGTGAAAATGAATATTTTCCTGAACATCCATCCATTGAAATAAACTCTGAAATGTACTTGGAGTTTTTTTAGACCTTGAAAGAAGTAACCTGAAATATCATATGACAAAGGTAGTTTAGGGTTCAATTCTGTGTTCAATCACAAAATTTACAAAATATTTTTAAAGTAACCTAAATTATTGTTGGTTCTACAATAATAACTTTGCATGAAGCTTGATTCATAAGTCATCACATTCCATGTTTTGCTTACTACTGCATGCATCTAGTGTTTCTAAGCATGTTCGAGTTAATATCTCGAAAGCTAAATCATGTGGAAGCTCTGAAGAAGCCATTATATGTACTTGTAAGGTAGATTACTAAGCAGATGAGTTTCTATAGAAAGAAGAGAAAAGATTTTTTGGCTAATGTAAGCAAAAATAAGTGAATGAATCTTGAACTCACTGTGTTATACTTTTAAGGGAAAAAGGACAAATATACCCTCAAACTATCATAAATGGTATGTAAATGCCCTTCGTTATACTTTTAGGATGTTGATGCCTTTACCGTCCAAATTTTGAGGCGTATAAACCCTTTCTACTAACGGCGGGACACATGTCACAATCTAAAATATTTACCCAATTTTTATTAAATTTTTACCCATAATCAAAATATCCACCCATATTAATTTAAAACCCACCCAAATAACAGAATATCCATTCCAAACCCGAAACCCTCAAAACACTTCTCCATCTTCTCTGTTTCTCAGCCTCCAAATTTTGGCAAAGTTTTTCGTTTTTCAAGCCGTTGTTCACGGAAAATATTTCTCCAAATCCCAAACGAGCTCAACCCTCCACGTTGTAATAAATTAATTAGATTTGCACTGATGCATTTTCTTTGAGCTACTTTTAAGCTAGGCTTTTCTACAAACAGGTAGTGAGCAGATCCACAAGACGAAGAAGAGGCAAAGGAAGATTCTTTTAGGGAAATCAGACACCAGCCATGGAGTAAATGGGCAGCGAAAATTTGTGATCTAAGAAAAGGAATTAGGCTTTGATTAGGTACTTCCAACACTATTGAAGAACATGTGAGATTCTATGACATGGAAGCTCATATAAAATCAGGAGAAAGAAAGCTAAAGTCAGTTTCCCCCATGAAGACGACCACTAATACAGTTGTTCAGAGGCTTTGCTTACGAATTTTATGATAGTACTTCTTACAATCACTAATCAAATAACTGTTACCCTTTCTACTCGATCGAAATCACTAGACCTATCATGGAATTTACACGCTCTGTAACTGTTTCTCCAACTTTTGCTTCACAAACTTCTGAAGCAAGTTCTTCCTTTGCATCAATCACAGTAAGCTTAGAAAGGTGAGTAGTCAAAGAAGATTCAGTAAGAAATCCAGATATTTCCTTGTGTCCATTGGCAGATGCCAAATCAACAGGGGTTCTACCTAAAGGAAATTCAGCAGATGGGTCTGTCAAAACTCAAGGAGATGCATATAAAGAGACAAGACTAACAACGAGGATACACTAAGAATTAGAGGGTTTTGGGTTATACTAGATGAGTGTTGCCCGTGCTATGCACGGGCCCAACGTTTAAAATTTTAGTATAATTTTACTTCTGTTTGATATCTGGGGTCCATCAGTGTTCCAGGAGAGTAGAAGGGGTTGCAATCAGTGGCGGACCCAGGATTTTCACGAAGTGGGTTCAAGATATAAAAAATAAATAAGCAAAAATGCAAACAAAACAAATTTTGATTAATTAACATATGTCATTACAATTCTATTCTACGAGTTTTCATTTCTTGAAACCTATTCATAATACTCTCATCTGAAATAGTATTAAAAATTCTATTCTCTACATAAGGCACCATACAACTACTCGAGAAAATCATCATCCATTCGATTTCGCAATTCACTCTTGATCAACTTCATTGCCGAGAAAGCTCTTTCAACCGTAGCGGTAGCAACCGGCGGGAGCAATGCAAATTTTATAAGGCGAAACACAAGAGGATAATTTAAATGCTTCTTTACCTTAACTAGCACTTCAGAAAGATCGCCAAGTCCTTTTAAGTTGGAGAACCTTTTATCAACATCACGGACATCAACTATATAAGTCTCTAGCTGATTCCTAAGAGTAACCATTACATTTTCACCAAAATCATCAGGATATAATTCAGCCATTCTCAATATGTTCTTGATGTCAAAACTAGAAAATGAGTCAACTGGATTTAAGCAAGCAACTCCAATAAGCAAATCTGTTCTAACCTCATTAAAACGATCATTGAGTTCTTGAAGCTGCCAATCAATAATCTTAAAAATACTTCCACACGATAGTGATGTGAAATAGTATACTCAAGCAACTTTACGTCGAGATCTTCCAAAATTAACATAGAACTCATCAAAATTAGGTATCAAAATATCATACTTGACACAAAATGCGGACACATTCTCGATAAGTGAATCCCATCCTTCATTCCTTAAATCTTGCAATCGTTTCTTCACCACTTTAACAAGTAGAATGGCATTTGCAATATCTTGTTCTTTCTTTTGTAAAGACTCATTAAGCTCATTTGTGATCGCTAAAATATCTCTCATTAAATGCAATATGAAAGCAATCTCAAATGTTTGACAAACTTTAAGATATCCAAATTGCCTTGGCTTTTTCTTCAACAGATTCAGAATCAACAACAATAGTATCAAGAACATCAGTAATAGAGCCAAACATACTAATGAAATTCTTAAAAGATTTGTAATGTGAACCCCATCGTGTATTGGCTGCTCTAGCAAGACCAAGTTCTTGATTCAATCCCTTACCACTTTCAACCTCACCCATATCAAGTGCCACTTGAACTTTTTTTGCTTGAGATTCTCGAAGTTCATCCATACGTTTAAAAGAACCTCCCACTACATTTAAGACATTAGAAACCAACAATACAAGTTCTCCAACTTGAAGGCATTTTTAGATACCCCAACAAGAGTTAATGAAGTTGGTGAGCAAAACAATGAATTGCATGAGCTGATTTACTTTGTTGTTGAATCAAAACTTTAAGGCCACTTAAACGCCCTTGCATGTTGCTAGCTCCATCATAGCATTGCCCCCGTATAAAAGATAAACTCAAAGAATGTTGTGCAAGATAGTTAACAATAGCTTCTTTCAAACATAAAGCACTAGTATCATGAACATGAATAATTCCTATGAACCTTTCCACCCACAGCCCTTTCTATCAACATAACGCAAAACAATTGCCATTTGCTCCTTACGTGATATATCACAAGATTCATCAACTAACAATGAAAAATAGTCACCATTTAGATCCTCCATAATAGCTTTAATTGTTTCAAGCTTACATGCAAAGTGACTATATCTTTTTGAATTTTATGAGAAGTCATCTGGTCATTTTTTGGAGCCTTTTTCAACACAAGTTCATCAATTTTATCACACCGCTTCGCATACCATGAAAGAATTTCAAGAAAGTTACCTTTGTTTAGTGATGATTCATCTTCACGATGTCCACGAAATGCCAATCCTTTATTCAAGAGAAGTCTCGCCACTTCAATTGAAGCCTTTAAGCGAATTTTGTGCTCAAGCTTGGTTTGATTTGATAGCTTAACAAATGCGGCTTGAATTGATTGTTCTTGTCGCATTAGATCTTCACACTTCTTCTTTGCCTGATTGTGAACACTGTTTGACTTACCAATATGCGTATCTAATCTTTTCTTTTTGTGCCAACTCCTGAACCCTATACTTGAAAATGTTTCACCTCCACCTTGATGAATGCTTTCATCTTGAAATAAATAACAACACAAACAATAAGCTGCATCTTCAGTCACACTATACTCCAACCAATCATGATATTTTTTAAACCATTTGCGATTAAAACGGCGTTTTAATCCAAAAAGATCACTTTGAGGAAACTCGCGAATTCGAGGTTGATGAGGACCTCTTTGGATATATGCTCGTCTAATCTCATCACGTTCATCCGGATGATAGTCTCGAATGGGTATTCTTTTCTTTGGATCCGCGGTAAAGAATCAAAATCTACCCCTTGTTTAAATCTTTTAGCGGAATGATGAGTTTCGTCTAATTGGTTCAAGTTTTCTTCCACCCGAGGAGCATTTTGAGCGGATGAACTTGATTGTGGCAACTTGGAGGATATAGGAGAGAAAAATCTCTTCATTTGATATTCAACTTGTATAACCAAATTAAAATTCTAATTAGAAAGTAACTAAACAAAGCGTTGTTAAATAAATGGAATTTCAATTAAATGATCTTGCAATTTGCATTGTTTAACTTTAATAAATTGCCATAGCATCTTATTAACTTGACATTACTATGTCGAAAGCATTCTCCTCAAGTTAGATCAATAAAACAAAAGACTACAATTTAGATAATGCCCTTTTATGAGGCTAACATCATACATATCTAACTATACTAAACAATGTTAATATATTTGAAAAAAAAATTACATTAACTTATGAATATTGAGACGGTAAATAACAAGATGGATGAAAACTAGGCTTCAATATAAACTAAGAAGATAAAAGAATATTATGAATGATTTCTCTTCATTCAACATTTAACAAATAAAAACAAAATATTAAACAAATAATTATAACCTTAATTTCATAATCGAATACATAGAAATATACCTAATATTATTTGTAATTTTTTGTTGATTTTAGAATGATAAGGGATTTTTTAGTTGAAGAAATAAAAATAACCACAATAATCATATATGTATAATAAAGACTAGAATCAAGAGCGAAAAACATACTTGTGCGAGATTTGAGAGACGAGGAGAGTTTTTTTCTTTCAACAAAAAAATATACTCAAAATTTTGGAGGGAAAAGTAAGAGAGGTTCAAAGAAGATTTCAACAAAGAAGAAGATAAAAGAGTTTTTAGAATTGAGAATAATAGGGATTAGTGCCTTTTTGGTTGAGTTTTTTTTTTTTTTAAAAAAAAAAACTAAAAACAAAAAGGACAAAAGTTGTTGACTATTGGACTTTTAAATGTAAAAGTAAAAAGTTATTCTACTTTTTATAGTTCCTAAGTAACTAAAAGGACAAAAGTTACACCTACTTTGACGACAAAACGTGTGTGGAAATTTATATATATAAAAATGAATTAAAAATAAAATGTGGCTATAGGGATTCGATCCCGGGTTGGCTGGGAAAATTGAACCCCTCAACCACTCGGCTAGGCTTCAAACTTGTATTAGTGGGTTCAAAATTTAATATATACATATAAAATTTTAAAAACTGATTAAATATACATATATATACAGTGTTATTTTTCAACCAAGTGGGTTCATATGAACCCACTTGAACCACTGTAGGTCCGCCCCTGGTTGCAATACACAAAATTGTACAACACCAAAGCAATTCACTTTACTCTTGAATCTAGTCATAGCTACACAGTAATAAGGAAAAACTACAAATAACAATCAAAACATTGAAAACTCGAACTTTATCTGGGATTCTTTGATTTTCCCCAGTAGAGTTAAAGGGGTTTGCAACAAAACACAAAATTATACAGTAGCAAGAGAATACATTTGACCAAGATTTCTTAATTAAGATGAAAATCCCCTTCAATACTAAAATCTCAATTTGGAATTAGTTCCATACATACGAATACATGCTAGCCATAAAACATTGTGGCTACTTTCCATGTACATTTTGATTTCAAACAATAGCGTATTTATAATGGATCTATAAGTAATGAGTTTAAACACATTATAGTTGCCAAATTTGTTCATTATATATTCAGTGAGATACTTACATAGTTTAACATTTTCTTATGTGGAAGTGCTAATTACATATATTTACATACTATTTTAAAGTAGACAAAAACAGATGCATCTTTTATGCTTGGATTTTCTGGATCATCTTTGATCAAAATCACCTGTTACATTAAAATTGAGGGATTAAATGTCACAGAATCATAGCATGATGAGAAGTAGTGAAAGGAAAAAACAAAGCCAAATGTGTAGAACTTAAAGCATGAATTACAAATGTATGAAATGAGATCTAAGTTAAAGATTAATATTATAGTAAAAGATTGGGAAAAAAAACAGTTAAGAAAGCATAGTGACAATATCACCAAACAAATTGGAACAAAGCTCAATAGGCATAAAAAATGACAATACTCATCCAAGATTTTAACCCATATAGGCGAAAAAAATCTGGTAATTCATAAGATACAAGTTAAACTATATTATATATAAGACTAAAGTAGCATTATTCATAAAGAAATTGATTTCAAATTGTGACGGTAATGTCAAAGGATTAATCAATCTGGACCAAAAGTTATGAATTTTTTTTAATTTAGTTTAAACTTGTGTTGGAGAAATTTAGTTCACCATAACAATAATCACCAACCATTAACTTACCCTTCTTCACCTTCTCCGTCTATCCATCAACAAAACACACATATACAATCCCACTACCCAAAAAACTCAACCACTTCCCCACCTCATTGCCACCCCCAAAGACTTCATATACAAAAAGAAAAACCACCATCAAAACAAAACCACAAACTTCCCAATGAGAGGAATCAAAACCACCCAAACCCATAAATGTACAAAGAATTCACAACCTTCCTCTCTCAATACAATCCAATACACATTGAAAGTTGAACCTCCTCTCAAATTTCAAAAATAAAAATAAGATCTTGAAAATTTCTCATCAGCAAGTAAGCTTAAATTGTATAAAAACAAAAACCCACAAAGCAAAAGGTGTACAGATAAACTCTTAAGTAACAATTTCACGTTAATAGCTCAAGTTAAGGAAAAAAAAAGATAGTTTTTTTAATTGAATCACCTATATTTGGGTGTTGTTGAACTTCTGCTCTGTTAAACTTAGTGGAAGAAGAGGAAAAAACACACAAAAAGAACAAATCAACAAATGCTTCCAGCTAATCAACTATCAAAACACTCAATACAACCTCTCTAATTTTTTGTATGAATCATTACATAGACCAAGAGATTCACATGTAGATCTTGAGCAGATACTAGATGGACATATGATCGTGACTGTAAGAATCTCAAGTATCGATCAATCCTGAAGAGGTAGAAACCGAGTAACTGAACGAAAATTTTAACTCATATAGACAAAGAAAATATAGTATGATGCAAAAATAAAATCTGATGAAAAATTATAAGAATTCGAAAAGTTTATATAGTATTGAGAAATAGCATTGCAATAACATTGTTTGACCAAAGTCTATGGCAGAATTTGGATCAATTTTATTATTTTTAATGAGGCTTACTTCATACAGAAAATGCTAATTGACTGATTTGGAGGGTAGGGGGAGAGTGAGCATAACCATATAGGGTTCATCACAAGCAAAATATAAAATAACATAACATGTGCAGAGTATATACAGTACTAAGTCTCATCTAGAATTAGCATAAAGCTTTCCCAAGCTTTGCATATAGTATATAGGATTATTCTCATCATCTTTTTCTAGATAGATAATGTAAAATCGTGGACGAAATATTAATCAAGGATAATCAAAGTCTTTCTATGGTTGAAAGATTCAAATAATAATATAGATATAAGAGGATTAATTATATCTTGTTAATTTTAATTTAGACAAATTTGCAGAAGAAATATAAATCAAAATAGGCAAATAGTTTTACCAAATAGGTTTGATTTCACATGTTTTTAATTACTAACTACTATTTCGTATTGTAGTTTTTGATTCTATCAGTTTAAGGTGGTTATTCCAACAAGATCAATAGAGGAAAGTTACATCATCTTTTAGGAACTAAAAATGAACACAATAGGCTTTAGTCATAACAATAATTATAACAGCAGAAAGAATATATTTTCATTTAAGTTGATAAATGGAGTACCTGTAAAAAGATAATTTTTAACTAACCTGCTATTATAGGAGAAAATATTTTCAATTTCTGCAAAAGAACAGGAACAGAAGGCATCCACATAGCAACATCAAAAGGTTGCAAAACACGGCAAACAGTGGCAGCAGCAGAAGAGTGCAAAAAATGACTGTTTCGAGAATCACAACAAAAGTGTTTCAACTGCAATTCAAAACAATCAAAGATAATGTATGTAGAGACTGAATTGAATTCAAAGAAAATAAATACAAAGAGAAGTAAATCCTATTTATATTAGTCAATTGCAAAGATGAACTTTTAAACAATGTACAAAATAATTCAATACCTTTTAATTCTTTTTCATGGGAGGATTTTTCATTTTCATGCTTGGATATTCTTTTTCCCCTGAACTAAGTTGTTCAATTGTGCGCTTTTTCGCATCTGTAATATTGACTGTCGTAGATGTCATTGATTTATGAATTACATCTTGTTTCTCCACGTAAGACAAAATGGATAATTTTTGCGTTGCATCCAATTTTTTTGTGAATAGCCTTTTTATTTGAATGTTAAATATCTTGCCATTCAATTCATCTTCCACATTTTGGAGGGACAATGTTTCTTTCTAAAAAAATGGAAAAGAATGATTAATAATAACAAAATCATTAATATTTTATATATTATATATATAATAATAAGAAATAAAGCGAACAGACAAATCGAAAGACATCCGATATTTTTACCATAAAAGAAGATGTTCAATAACATTATCATATGCAAGGATCATGAATTTTCAAATAAAAAAAAAAAGTGGATGAGGAAAGAAAAGTGAATCATAAAAAAGATATTAAATTTGTTTTTAAAGGAAAATCAATATCTCTAAACAGACAACAAAAAGTATAAGTTGGGTGATTCACGAGATATTTGTCTATTGAAGGTAAGTTTCCATTCCCTCATCATTTACAACATTCTATGTTATTTGATAAGGAACTGACGAGATATTGTTGGAAAACTGTGAGCTCAAGTTCTTCCTACTATAAAGGTCTTCACAACTTACATTATACAAAATGAATCTTTATTACAAATTTTCTTATGCTAGAATTCTAAGCCTATAGAGCTATAGTATCCTTTTCAAGTTGAGGAAGTTATATGTTCACTTAGTTGAAACTCTTAAAAGCTAGATAGTATATTTTTCACATAATTAAAGAAAGTAATTGGCCATAATTTAATTACATATATATATATATATATATATATATATATATATATGATTAGTAATGTAAAAATAAGTAATTGATAATTACATATCTTCACACGCAAGATAAGATTATAGCCTACTTTATAATGTAGGGTAGATATTTTTAGGATTACTACTTGCGATGTTATTATGTGCATTTAATTTAGACAGTAGTGAGTTAGAATATTTCATCGTAGATTCCTTTAACTGTTACAAGCCAGCGGTAGAGTTTATAAGAAAATACAAAATCAGAACAAGTTTTTTGTGATTATTTGGTGAGCAAAAAGTAATATGTACCTTGACGAAGCAAATTTCATAAATTTCTTCTGAAGTGAGGTGCAACATTTTCTCTGCAATTTCATCCGAAACAATAGCTGTTGCAAAACCACTGTTGTCCTTAATAGTAACTTCAAATTGACATCTGTTTTGATAATTAATGAAAATAATTTAAAATAATGGTTAGTTAAGACATTTATTTCTTTGAACAAACAAAATAAATAATCTTAATTTGTTATTATTAATTTTGTAGAAGAGCAAATATACCTAGGAATAAGATGTGTGGATCGGTGACAACTTGTGCAGTATATTTCCCTTCGCACATTATATCTCGTGAACAATTGCTTACAATTTGAGCATGCTAACACACTAAAGCGTTGATCCTTACTTGCAAAGGACAATTCAGCCTCAACATTAAATACTTGTCCCTTCAAATTGAATATACCAAATATTATTTTTTACTGAGAAATTAAAAAAATATTAAAAATAGAATAATATAGTTGCTGTTCTCACTGGAGGTTGTGCCTGGATGTTAGCCACAGATATAACTTCATCCTGAAATGGAATCTACATAATTGAGCCTATTGGAGTTGTACTTTTTATCTTGTAGGAAACAAGCTTTGTTTCAATTGTTTTGATCGTATAAACAAGTAAAAATATGAAAATTTATTAATATTAGCTCATCCAAAATAAAAGAAATAAAAGTGAAATTTTAAAACTTTGTGATTGTAAGATTAAAGATGTTTTTTATATCTCAAAATATTCTGAAATTTCGATGCATTAAATAAAAATGTATATTACCACGTCCTTAACTCAGCAGCTTGTGGATATGGAGGATTGATTTTAATTGTTGTATTGAATTTACTCGTCAAACCAACGAATCTATTCGACGTTCCTATGTGCATTTGAATATGTCATTTTAGTTTCATCATGTCATCTATTTTTCAATAAAGGAACAAATAAATTTATTTGCACTTTTACCTGAAGATGATTTCCCAATTTTCCTAGCAAGAATGATCAGGTAATCATGAAGTTGGTTGAAAAGTTTAACTCCTTCATGATCAATAAAATCCTCCCAAAATGTCAGTTTTGTTGGTTTTTTCCTGCATATGTTTTGAAGGATGTTTTAAAACATTAAAGTTGCAGAAGATATCTGATATTGTAAAAATATTATAAATAATAAAATTCAAATCAGATTATTAAAATTTGAGTCCATTTTTTTTACAATACTAATAGGTTTCTCTTTTAGCAAGTGTTACAGTAGTTTGCTATTCAGACCTTTTAAGATTTATAATTTTAGAACAAGTGGACTGCAGTATACAATTCAGAAGCTCAGATACACAATGAGTAAATTGCCCAACTAATGATATGCTTTACCGGGTAAATATGCCCAAGTAATAAGAACAAATCTCCTTTCTATCTATGGTGGAAGCTAAATCTGTAACCTGTTATTATTTATCATTTTTCCCTTTATATGTTTTTACATTGATTATATTTAGTAACAGGTTTTTATTTTTCTAGAACAAACCAGGAATAAGATCAATCATTATTAAAAGTGAACCTTTACTTCACTCTATTGATTGACTACAATAGAACCATGAGAACTTTGTGAAGCTAAAACTAATTGTTTATATACGATATTATTTAGCTAAAAGCAAAAAGAGCAAGTAAACACAGGAGTAACTAAAACATGGTATAAAGTAGGCAAATCTGCAACTTTTACATATCCAGATTCATCCCATAATATGTTATACATTTCACTCAAAAATTAAAAGCTTTTCAGACATTGAATAGGCTTACTTCAGTCACCAATAAACAAACAAAGCATGAGACCGTGAAACAGCTAGAAAGACTTAACAGAATCAATCTTCAGGTCTCAATCAATTATTGCATCAGGTTTATGTTTAGAATCAAGATCGAAATTTTCATGGTTATGGTATTTTTACAGAAGCTAGTGGAATGAAGAAGATGAACAAGGAATAACATAAAAAACAAATAAGGAGTTCACAAAGTTTCAAACAACATTTTGATATAGAAAAGGTCAACAAAAGACATGGTAAGATCACCACCGCAGATCTCTTAAATGATGGATTAAATCAGAGTTGTAAGAGACACATAGATACAACTATCAGAAAGATAATTTCAGATTATGTTTTTTAATATTATTATTTGTTTAAAACAGAAACATCATTATCATATCTTATCATTTTGTTTTGGCCCATCTAAAATCCCTTTTCTCTTTGTTTGAAAACAACTAATAAAATATGAAGATAAATGTAACACCCCGTATTCGAAAACAGACCAAAAATGCAGATTTTGAAAAAAATTGCAGGTGCAACCTACGGTTGCCATCCACGGACCGTAGGTCAGACCACGGCCCGTGCTGGTGGTCCGTGGTTCACCACTGCAACCCCTCCCCAGCCAAGCTCAGAAAATTTGTCTAAGTCTCAACTCATGGACAGACCCACGGTCCGTAGATCAGACCACGGTTCGTGGTCTGTGTCCATGGATCAAGACCTTCTTTACCCAGCCTCTGACATGAACTATGGTTGACCAGCACGGACCGTCATTCGATCCACGGTCCGTAGGTCTGACCGTAGAGGAAGGATCAACAGCCAGTTAGCTGAAAATTCTGATGGGTCAACTTCAGATGGTCATAACTTTTAGCACAAAAATAATTGTGTGTCCCATTACCTATGGTTAGATAGATAATTGAATTATCTTTACAACGCCACCGAGTTTGCTAAAATCCGACCTCCGAGTAAAAAGTTAAAACCATTTTAGTAAAGCCCTGTCGGGCAGACTCGATCGACGGACCCAATCGACGGACCGTCGATTGAATGACGGCCCATCAGTCCATTCCGTAGATCAGTCCGACAGCAGCTAATTCAGGGGTCTTTTGGTCTTTTCCTATTCGTTTAACCCCTAAGGTACGTCGTTTAGGCCCTAAATCATGAGGTTTTAATCAGTTTAATCCTAGAAACATAACTAAACCTTACCTTAGTCAAAATCATTAATCAAACTTAGAAAATTAGAACACTAAAAGGAGAAGAGAGGTCAAGAACCCTAATTCAAGAACGCAGCAAGGTTCCTTCAGTTCCAGCCTCGAAATCGAAAGATTTCTCCGTGGAATTCATCACCAGGTATGTGGGATTTCACTAGTGGGTTCCTTTCGCCCATTAGGTCCCTAGAATTCAGTCAGATTCTTGATTCCATGATTATGAACAGACCTAGGGTTTTCTAGAATTTCAACAGATCATCATGAATTAGTTATTTAAGTATTCCAAATCAGATTATCATGTTATTGCTCAGTTTATCGCATGAATTTCAGAACCCTAGCTATGTATTTCATCAGTTCTTGAATTACACATGCTAGGACAGATATTTCAGTATTCAGTTTTACATGCCTCAGTTTATGAATGCATCATTATCAGATTAATTGTTGCATTTTCAGTTTGCATGTTCAGTTTCGAGCTATCCAGTATTTACAGAAATTCAGTCATAATGTGTTAACCACTTAATTCATTGGGAGTAGCATAATACCGAGTTGGACTAGGGTTCAGTGTACCCATATAGTCCCAGAACTACGAGCCACGTAGGTGTAAGTCCCCTCTGTGGGCAACATCAGTTTAGTGATCACACCAGCATGCCTTTATACCTCTGACAGGGTATATTGGGTCCGCTCGATAGGGCGTATACATCGGACTCCATATTTAGCTCATGTGGTTTTATGTCGGTTATTAGTAGCTCCCACAGTTCAGTCAGACTCTATTGCATTGACCATTTATCAGTATATTCAGTATTCAGTCTCAGCATGTTATAAATTGGTCATTGCATCAGTTAGCTCAGTATTCAGTATTTTCAGTATCTATATCATGTTCAGATTATATCATTGCTCAGTATGCTTTGTTCAGTTATGTGTTATTTCAGCTTTACTCTATCCTGCATGCTCAGTACCTTTCAAGTACTGACGCATACGTGCGCTACATCTTCTCGTGATGTAGGTTCAGGTTCTCAGCATCCAGATCACGTTTAGATCGGTTCCCGATCTCCAGTTCAGCAGAATCAGTGGTGAGTCCTCATTCTCCGAGGACAATAGTCATGAGTTTTATTTTCAGTATTTTTAGTCTTTAGTTTCAGTTTTGCTAGATCTAGTTGGGGCATGTCCCAACATTTCTAGTCAGTTTAGAGGCTTATTTCAGACATAGTTAGATTCAGCTTAGTATTTTGAGTTTGATATTTCTTTTGTATTAAACTCTCAGATTTCATATATTTCAGTTATAGTATATGGGTATTCCCATCTTTTCAGATCTATTTATGATTTAGCTTCCGCATCAGTTTATTTTCTTTAGTATGCTCATGATCAGGCCAGCAGGGTTAGCTTGGGATCACTTGTGGTCCTAGGTCCCGTGTCCGCGTCTCGGGGGTAGCTCGGGGCGTGACAAACTTGGTATCAGAGCATTAGGTTTAAGGGTCCTAGGATGTCTGAAAAGCCGCACTA
The DNA here is from genome assembly GCA_029007595.1 of Solanum commersonii. Lineage (NCBI taxonomy): Eukaryota > Viridiplantae > Streptophyta > Magnoliopsida > Solanales > Solanaceae > Solanum > Solanum commersonii. The sequence continues at coordinate 3,354,894 of JAJTWQ010000033.1, forward strand.
AGTAGAGTCCTTTTCATAGGTGTGAAGTGCACCACATCTAATGAGAGGGAGGCTATGAAGTGTTTTAAGAAAACTTCACTTTCTTGATATTCTTATCGTGCGTTGGTATGATCTCTTTTCTAGTCCATCGTTATGCGCTTAAGATCATGCCTCCTCGTAGAGCTTATGCCAGGAACGCAAACGCAGCTCCTCCAGTACCTAATCAAGAAGTGTTGTATGCAGAGTTCAGGAACGACATTCAGATGTTGGCTCAGAGTATGACCACCCAGAACAATCAGCATGTCCCAATTCCTATTAATTGAAATGGTGGATCAGTGACAACTAGAATTTGAGATTTTTATAAGGATGAATCCTCCTGAGTTTTAGGGTCACAAGTTGGTGAAGACCCACAAAACTTTATTGATGAGGTTAAGAAAATCTTTGGAGTAATGCAAGTGACTGATAATGGTAGGGTTGAGTTGGCATCCTACCAGCTTAAGGATGTGGCTCACATATAGTACACTCAGTGGAAAGATTCAGGGGCTACTTTATCTTTTATGACTCTCTATATAGCAGTAATCTTAGATGTTAGTCCAGAAACTCTTTCAGAACCCTTCTCAGTCTCTACTCCAGTCGGTGACCCAGTTATAGCTAGACGGGTATACATAATTTGCCCTGTCACAGTCTCTCAGAAAGTCACCTCAGCAGATCTTGTAGAGTTAGAAATGGTAGACTTCGATGTCATTCTAGGCATGGATTGGTTACATTCCTGTTATGCCTCAGTCAATTATAGAACTAGGATTGTTCGTTTTCAGTTTCCAGATGAACCAATCTTAGAATGGAAGGGTAGTAGCTTAGCGCCTATGGGTCGATTCATTTCTTACCTTAAGGCCAGAAAAATGATCTCTAAGGGTTATCTCTATCATCTAGTTCGGGTTAAGGATTCTAGTTCTGAATCCCCAACTCTTGAGTCAGTTCCTGTAGTCAGTGAGTTTCCAGAAGTGTTCCCAGAAGATCTTCCTGGAGTTCCTCCCGAAAGGGAAATAGACTTTGGAATTGATCTCCTTCCAGATACCCAGCCTATTTCTATTCCTCCTTACAGAATGGCTCCAGCTGAGCTTAAGGAATTGAAAGAGCAGTTGAAAGACCTTCTAGATAAGGGCTTCATCAGACCCAGTATTTCGCCATGGGGTGCACCAGTGTTGTTCGTGAAGAAGAAAGATGGTTCTCTCAGAATGCGTATTGACTATAGGCAGTTGAACAAAGTCACAATCAAGAATAAGTATCCTATCCCTAGGATTGATGACTTGTTTGACCAATTTAAGGGTGCTAGTCATTTCTCAAAGATAGACCTCAGATCAGGTTATCATCAGCTCAGAGTCAGAGATAGTGACATTTCGAAGACAGCCTTCAGAACTCAGTATGGTCATTATGAATTTGTAGTCATGTCATTTGGTCTAACCAATGCTCCTACAGCTTTCATGGATTTGATGAACAGAGTGTTCAAGCAGTACTTGGACTTGTTCGTTATCGTCTTTATTGATGATATCCTCATTTACTCTAGGAATGAGAAAGAACATGCGAGTCATTTGAGAGTTGTTCTGCAAACTCTCAAAGATCATCAATTATTTGCAAAATTTAACAAGTGCGAGTTTTGGTTACAATCAGTTGCTTTCCTTGGGCATATTGTGTCTAGCGAAGGAATTCGAGTAGATTCCCAGAAGATAGAAGCAGTGAAACAATGGCCCAGACCTACCTCTGCTACAGATATCAGAAGTTTCTTGGGTCTAGCAGGTTATTACAGAAGGTTTGTGAAAGGATTTTCATCCATAGCCTCTCCATTGACTAAGTTGACTCAGAAAAAGGTAAAGTTCCAGTGGTCAGATGATTGTGAGAAAAGCTTCGCGCAGGTGAAAACTAGGTTGACTACAGCTCCGGTCTTGACTCTACCAGAGGGTTCAGATGGTTATGTGATCTATTGTGATGCATCCAGAGTCGGCCTAGGTTGTGTGTTGATGCAGCGAGGTAAGGTTATAGCTTATGCTTCTAGACAACTTAAGGTACATGAGAAGAACTACCCAACTCATGACCTCGAGCTAGCAGCAGTGGTTTTTGCACTTAAGATTTGGAGACATTACTTGTATGGTGTTCACGTAGATGTGTTCACAGACCATAAGAGCCTTCAGTATGTTTTCACCCAGAAAGAGTTGAATCTTCGCCAGAGAAGGTGGCTTGAGTTCCTCAAAGATTATGATATGAGTGTGCATTACCATCCGGGTAAGGCGAATGTAGTAGCAGATGCTCTTAGCAGATTATCCATAGGTAGTGTAGCACATGTTGTGGAAGAAAGAAAAGAGCTAGCAAAGGATGTTCACAGACTTGCTCGCCTAGGAGTTCGTCTTATGAGCATATCAGATGGGGGTGTAACAGTTCAGAATGGGGCAGAATCTTCTTTGGTAGTAGAGGTTAAGGAAAAGCAAGATAGTGATACAATCTTGCTTGAACTTAAGGGTGCAGTCCACAATCAGAGAGTGGAGGTTTTCTCCCAAGGGGGAGATGGTGTACTTCGCTATCAAGGTAGATTGTGTGTTCCTGATGTGGGTGAATTGAGACAGCATATTCTCGCAGAAGCCCATAATTCCAGATATTCTATTCATCCAGGCGCCACTAAGATGTACCGTGATTTGCGGGAAGTCTACTGGTGGAATGGTATGAAAAGAGATATAGCAGATTTTGTGGCTAAGTGCCCCAATTGCCAGCAAGTCAAGGTAGAACATCAGAAACCAGGAGGTATGACTCAAGAGATTGACATTCCTACTTGGAAGTGGGAAGTGATCAACATGGACTTCATCACAGGTTTACCTTGTACTCGCAGACAGCATGACTCCATTTGGGTGATTGTTGATAGGGTTACTAAGTCTTCTCGCTTTTTGGCGGTCAAGACTACAGATTTAGCGGAAGATTATGCCAAGCTTTACATTAATGAGATTGTGAGGTTGCAATGGGGTTCCTTTGTCTATCATCTCAGATAGAGGTCCTCAGTTTACCTCTCATTTCTGGAAGTCATTTCAGAAAGGTCTTGGTACTCAGATTAACCTTAGCACAGCATTTCATCCACAGACGGATGGTCAGGCAGAGCGTACCATTCAGACCTTAGAAGACATGTTGAGAGCTTGTGTGATCGACTTCAAGGGTAGTTGGGATAATCACCTTCCTCTAATTGAGTTCGCCTACAATAATAGTTACCATTCCAGTATTCAGATGGCCCCTTATGAGGCAATGTATGGGCGTAGATGTAGATCTCCAGTTGGTTGGTTTGAAGTAGGTGAAACAGCCTTGATAGGACCAGATTCAGTCCTTGATGCTATGGAGAAAGTGCAACTCATTAGAGATAGACTTAAGACTGCTCAGAGTCGCCAGAAGTCTTATGCAGATGTGAGAAGAAGGGAACTAGAGTTCCAAGTTGATGATTGGGTTTTCCTGAAAGTGTCACCTATGAAGGGGGTGATGAGATTTGGCAAGAAAGGAAAGCTCAGTCCCAGATATGTAGGCCCTTACCGGATCTTGAAAAGGATTGGTAAAGTGGCTTATGAGTTAGAGTTGCCAGCAGATTTAGCAGCAGTGCATCCAGTCTTTCACATTTCTCTTTTGAAGAAGTGTATGGGTGATCCAGTATCCATAGTGCCATTAGAGACTATGGCTGTAAAAGATAGCCTTTCTTATGAGGATGTACCAGTTGAGATTCTCGATCGTCAGGTTAGAAGGTTGAGAAATAAAGAAGTCGCTTCAGTCAAGGTTTTGTGGAGGAGTCGGCCAAGAGAGGGAGCTACTTGGGAAGCAGAAGCAGCCATGAAGTCCAAGTATCCTCACCTCTTTCCTTCTGATTCCATTCCAGCTTGAGGTAATAGTTCCTCATCAGTTTTTCAGTCATTCATGCGAAAATTCAGTCTTAGAATCATGTTCCTTCAGTTTGTACTTGCATTTTCAGCGTATATGCATGTTCTTGGAACTCAGTTTAGTCAGAAATTCAGTTCTCAGTGTTTAGTGGTAAGGATTGTAGCCCTCTCCCTCTATTTCAGCTAGTTTAGTCTTCATTCGAGGACGAATGGTCCCAAGAGGGAGATAATGTAACACCCCGTATTCGAAAACAGACCAAAAATGCAGATTTTGAAAAAAATTACAGGTGCAACCTACGGTTGCCATCCACGGACCGTAGGTCAGACCATGGCCCGTTCTGGTGGTCCGTGGTTCACCACTGCAAACCCTCCCCAGCCAAGCTCATAAAATTTGTCCAAGTCTCGACTCACGGACAGACCCACGGTCCGTAGATCAGACCACGGTCCGTGGTCTGTGTCCATGGATCAAGACCTTCTTTACCCAGCCTCTGACATGAACTATGGTTGACCAGCACGGACCGTCATTCGATCCTCGCCACCGAGATTGCTAAAACCCGACCTCCGAGTAAAAAGTTAAAACCATTTTAGTAAAGCCCTGTCGGGCAGACTCGATCGACGGACCCAATCGACGGACCGTCGATTGAATGACGGCCCATCAGTCCATTCCGTAGATCAGTCCGACAACAGCTAATTCAGGGGTCTTTTGGTCTTTCCCTATTTCGTTTAACCCCTAAGGTACGTCATTTAGACCCTAAATCATGAGGTTTTAATCAGTTTAATCCTAGAAACATAACTAAAACTTACCTTAGTCAAAATCATTAATCAAACTTAGAAAATTAGAACACTAAAAGGAGAAGAGAGGTCAAGAACCCTAGTTCAAGAACGCAGCAAGGTTCCTTCAGTTCCACCCTCGAAATCGAAAGATTTCTCTGTGGAATTTATCACCAGGTATGTGGGATTTCACTAGTGGGTTCCTTTCGCCCATTAGGTCCCTAGAATTCAGTCAGATTCTTGATTCCATGATTATGAACAGACCTAGGGTTTTCTAGAATTTCAACAGATCATCATGAATTAGTTATTTAAATATTCCAAATCAGATTATCATGTTATTGCTCAGTTTATCGCATGAATTTCAGAACCCTAGCTATGTATTTCATCAGTTCTTGAATTAGACATGCTAGGACAGATATTTCAGTATTCAGTTTTACATGCCTCAGTTTATGAATGCATTATTATCAGATTAATTGTTGCATTCTCAGTTTGCATGTTCAGTTTCGAGCTATCCAGTATTTACAAAAATTAAGTCATAACCAGTTAACCACTTAATTCATTGGGAGTAGCATAATACCGAGTTGGACTAGGGTTCAGCGTACCCATATAGTACCAGAACTACGAGCCACATAGGTGTAAGTCCCCTCTGTGGGCAACATCGGTTTAGTGATCACGCAAAGCATACCTTTATACCTCGACGGGGTATATTGGGTCCTCTCGATGGGGCGTATACATCGGACTCCACATTTAGCTCATGTGGTTTTATGTCGGTTATTAGTAGCTCCCACAGTTCGGTCGAGACTCTATTGCATTGACCATTTATCAGTATATTCAGTATTCAGTCTCAGCATGTTATAAATTGATCATTGCATCAGTTAGCTCAGTATTCAGTATATTCAGTATCTATATCATGTTCAGATTATATCATTGCTCAGTATGCTTTGTTCAGTTATGTGTTATTTCAGGTTTACTCTATCCTGCATGCTCAGTACCTTTCAAGTACTGACGCATACGTGAGCTACATCTTCTCGTGATGTAGGTTCAGGTTCTCAGCATCCAGATCACGTTTAGATCGGTTCCCGATCTCCAGTTCAGCAGAATCAGTGGTGAGTCCTCATTCTCCGAGGACAATAGTCATGAGTTTTTTTTCAGTATTTTTAGTTTCAGTTTTGCTAGATCTAGTTGGGGCATGTCCCAATATTTCTAGTCAGTTTAGAGGCTTATTTCAGACATAGTTAGATTCAGCTTAGTATTTTGAGTTTGATATTTCTTTTGTATTAAACTCTCAGATTTCATATATTTCAGTTATAGTATATGGGTATTCCCATCTTTTCAGATCTATTTATGATTTAGCTTCCGCATCAGTTTATTTTCTTTAGTATGCTCATGATCATGCCAGCAGGGTTAGCTTGGGATCACTTGTGGTCCTAGGTCCCGTGTCCGCGTCTCGGGGGTAGCTCGGGGCGTGACAATAAATGACAAGAATAATATTCTATTTATACTTACAGCTTGTCCATGATAATAAACTGTTGAATTAGTTTTCCAGTTACAGTGTTTGTTGAAGGACTATTCAATCACATTACTCTAACAAAAGAGAGAGAAAGATGCACAAACAAACCAAAAAGAAAAAAAGAAAAAGAAAAAGACAATCTTCGCAAAAATAAACAAGAACAGTCCTAAAACGACAATTAAACTCCGAAAAAGTAGTAACCATTTGGAGAAGACGACTACAAAGACAACGTTAGTGAAACTCAAAAGAATTAATCATTTTATTAAATACAAGTATATACTTCAACTATGCAAATGGAAAAGAAAAAAAAACACTATCAACCAAAAAGAACCTTTCTTTGAAAACAAGTAATAAGATATGAAGATAAATGACAAGAGTGATATTCTATATATACTTACAGCTTGTACATGATAATAAACTCTTGAATTCGTTTTCCAGTTGTAGTATTTGTTGAAGGACTTCCATTAATGACAATGGCGAGTACATCTTGCGTTAAACAAAAATAAAGACAGAATAATTAGATCATGAGAAATATTATATTATAGTAACAATGGATTTTATGTGAATAATAAGAATAATTAAATAAATTTATAAATACCAAATTCAAATTCTTTGGGTTGATACTCAAAAGTGTCAAATGTGGTAAGAGCTAGTCGTCTTGGTGGTGGTAATGGATCCTGTGGAGGTTTGACCTCTTCAACTGGTTCAACAATGGTGTTTTTATCGAGTGTCCAAATGAATTTGTTAAGTGAATTTTCATATCCAAGAGGTGGTACCTTCACATGTGCAACAGATACCAAGTAAGTCTTGAAATGAGCAAATTCTTTTTCAAAATATGTTGTATCAGTACTGTAAATAGTGGCCTGAACTTGATTCTCCTGTAAAAGAATTTGTAAAAAATTTGATTAGTTGTGTAAAATTACACCTAATTGATCTGATTGTCATTGTCCGAGCCGCCTTACATTAACCTAGACAATGAACCAACACAAGTATTTGGTAACTCTACTCACCAACATTAAGCAAATAGGGAAAAAAATATATACACTATTTTGATCTAACTATACTGGAATTTGAACCTTCTAAACATTCAAGTGAGCTTGTTTAGACGAACTATGATCTAATTCCTTATTATGACATGCATAATCTAGCTAAGGAATCTGTTTTCTCACCACTCCAAATAATATTCAGAATTCCATACCCTTCAAACATTCAATTGAGCTTGTGAAGAGGAACTATGAGATTTAAAGCACCCAAATAAGAGTATTTCATGGCTAAGCCATAGAACAAATCGACCATTTGAGTGAAAAAACAATTACGTGTATACATGCTATATATGGTCATTCGCAAGCACTTTTGCTCAACATAAGCAAACTTGTATCAATAACTTGGAGATTTTTTTTATTTTAATTTTTTTAAATTACTTGATTAAAGGAGTAAACTTAAGTTCTCAGTTCAAGAAATGTATGAAGTTGGTCAAATTTTTAAATCAATAATAAATTAATAAAAATAAATACCTCTTCATCTTGCAGAATTAAGACTTGGTATTTTGTAGTTTTATCTTTGTTGTCCCTTGGTCGACTCTTATCAACAACTTGGACTTTACAGGTCCAATCTTTAGTATCGGGAGTGATCATATTGATGGTATATCTTTCTGTCATGTTGAACTATCTGCAATTAACATACATTATAAGAGGATAAGCTAAAGGTAAATGTATAATGAAAGCAATATTATAATATAGATAAATATAAGTAAGTTGTATATGAGATTTACCATTGTAAATTAAAGCACAAAGTTCAAGAAAAGGCCTTTTCAATAATTTCATTGTAGACAACATTATATGTCAAATGATCATCATTTTCGTCAATTATAGGTGGTCTAATTAATATTTTGACACAGTGAGAACTTGTCACTCTTGATAAAGCAACATATAATTGTCCATGAGAGAAGACAGGTTCGCGTAAATATATACCAACAAAATCTAATGTCTGTCCTTGAGCTTTATTTATAGTCATGGCAAAACATAATCGTACAGGAAATTGTGTTCTCTTAAAAGGAAGAGGCAATTTTTCATCTTCTGAAGTCATGAGTGGTATTCGTGGAATAAATACATGTGTATTTTTAAAATCACCGCTAGATATTGTTGCACTAATAACAGGAGGTTTAAAATCATTACATATTAACTGTGCCCCATTGCATAAACCTTCACAAGGATTTAAATTTCTTAATAACATAATCGGACAATTTTTCTTCAAAGTTAATTTGTATGGAGGTAAACCAGTAGGATTTAAAGTGTGTAAGAAATCTTCATATTCACTTTGATCCTTTGGATCAATAGTTTCATCTATAGCAATAAACAATTTTTCAGTGTTTGGAAACTGAGAGATCAACATGTCATTTATTTCATCAACAAAATCATTTTTAGTTGTTAGAATAGCACGAGAAGTAATAAACAAAGTTTATGTACAACATGTGTATAAATCAGGATAAGTATTTCTAAAGAGAAGATTTAGATTTTCTTTTTCAGAAGTAAAAGGAATAATGAGGGAATGAGGAATTTCAATTTTTCCATGGTCATTTGTTTTTTCTTTTCCATCACCAATTCTCATTAAATATTCACAAAATTCAGGATCTTTAGTTGCACGCATATTCTTCGATAACTGTAATTTTTCAAGTTGATTCCAAATTTCAGAACACAATAAACTTTCACGAATAAAATCTTCTTTTTTTCCACTACGAACAACCGGAAGAGTTTGTCTGAAATCACCACTAAAAACAACTATTTTACCACCAAATAACGTATTTGTTTCCATTAGATCTCTTAAAAGTAAGTCAAATGCTTCAACCATTTTCTTTTTTGCCATTGAAATTTCATCCCACACAATTAATCGTGCATTTCGTATTAAAGATGCTAGTGAACTTTGTTTACTAATATTGCAAGTAAAATTTTCATTGACATCAATAGGAATTTTAAATCGAGAATGAGATTCGACCTCCGGGAAGAAGTGAAGCTGCAACACCAGAACTTGCAGTTGCTAAAGCTATAAATCCCTTGTGTCTTATTGTAGCTAATAAAGCACGATATAAAAAACTTTTACCAATTCCACCAGGACCATCAATATAGAATGCTCCAAATTTATTTGACAATACTCTATCAAGAATAATATCGTAAGCCTTTCTCTGTTCAGTGTTTAATTTATTTTGTAATAATAAATCTTCCTCACTAACAATGATATTTCTTTCGTAATGACCTTCTTTAGCTTCTCTTGCTATTGATGAAGGTTTGATATATTCTGAAATTAGTTCAAATTCATTAATGTCATGACCCATTGAATGAAGAACATCATTAATGTAATTTAATACTTTATAATGTATTTCTCTTACATTTAAGTTCAAACTTTTTTTGAAATCTTCAGACATTAGGCTTTCAAATCTTTCCCATAATTCTCTAGGATTTGTTGGATTACAATAAATCAATAACATAACAAATAATTGTCTTAAACTGGATGGCATTTGATAACTTGCAGCTTCAGACATGCATTCTACCAAATTATTATCACAAAGTAATAGTTCTCTTTTTTCTGCAGCTTCCTTAAATGAATTATATTGTACTCCATTTACAGTTCGCAGATCTTCATATGATTTTGGCCCTCTTACGTTCATTAAAAGAAGTCTAAGATAGTATCTTTCTCCCATGGTTGGATGACATGTCATTACACGTCCAATAACATGACCTCGTTTACGACGTGTCCACATTTTATCTATTGTTGACCATACAAAATGTTCTAGAAATTCACGATAAAATAAATTTAGGTTCATAGCTTCTTTGTTTGATTTATTCATCAAAAAAAATTCAGTCAACATTGTTTTTCTTATCATGGGATTAGTTGCAATTTTACTAATATTGTCGGTACTTTTGAAGGAAACAAGTTGTTGTCCATCAAGATGTAGTTGTAGATGATATACACTTGGACTCATTTCGCTAATAGGAAAAGCGAATATTCTCCATGCAGCTTCAGGTGGTGATACCCACCTAGCAGATCGATATTCTTTTATTTCATCTATCTCTACGTTTACATCATTAGTATGTATATGAAATGCTATTTTATCATGTCCTTTGCAAATGTATTTATAAATGTACTTAGCAACTTTTATATCCGAACAAATCTCTACATTTATATGACAGTTGAATTTACAAAGTAAATATGGATTGTAAGGAACAACTCACGAGTTATCAAGAAAGTGTCCTCTAATTTTCACTCTTTTTCCTGTATTTCGTCTTCTATAAATTGGGTATGAATTTTTTCCTTTAGTTGTTTGTTCTACAAACTCTTTAGGATACTTATTTTTACAACGCCCTTTTTTTTCTTACAAGAATTTGTTGGATTCAACTTACCACAAGGACCATGCATTATGTGTTGTGTAACAAGTGAGTATAAATAGGGATATATATTTTCATCAGGTATTTCAGCACATACAAATCGATCATATGCTTCTGGAGTTAGTAATTTGTAATTCTCATTTAGTATAATGAGAAAGTGAGCATGGGGAAGCCCTCATTTTTGAAATTCTTTTGTATAAATAAATGCTGCAACTTTACCAAATATATGCCTTTTCATTATATCATTTTTCAATTCTTCTATTTTTGCCCTAAACACTCTACTAACCAGATCAGGCTTATTTTGTACCTCATCAGTCGATATAAGTTTTTCTTCTATTTCGGGCCAAGAAGGATTGCATGTTATAGTCAAAAATATATCAGGTTTTCCAAAACGTTGTACTAATGCAATAGCATCCATATATAGTCTACGCATATCTCTTGGACCTCCAGTAAAGCTAAGTGGAAGTATGCGTTGCTTTCCTATATGTGAAGCTTCTCTTTCCCCCTTACGTAAAACATCCAAAATTCCGTCTAACACATCAGTTCTAATTAAATCTTGATTAAAAGAAGCAAAGTCTAATCATTGGCTTTCAATTTTTATCCATTCATCTACTACATATTGTTGGAATAATCTTCCTGCATGCAAGACTATATTTTCATCATCTCTTATTTGAAGTTTGTAACAATAATATTCACGACAAGAAATACTGTCTCGTTTGTGCTTTTCTTTTAGCATAACTTCGGCTTCCATGTTAAGCAGTCCATCTATTGAACACATATTTTTTATACTTGGTAGTTGTTCTTGTTCGCAATATATTTATATTGATGTTCTTGAAGAACATTTAAATTTCTTAATACCACAGTGCCATCCACCTTGACCATATGGAAATAGCAATGGATATTGCAATGGGTCATAACAACCGTAATAATAATTTACCAATTGACTTTTATCACTTTTTGTATATATTCGAATATGTGGTGGAGTAGAATTAGTAATGTCTTGTTCTACCCATATTCCTGCAACTTCTGATACTGTTGGTAAGTTATATATACGCTGATCTAAGCCAGAATCACACTTAAGTGCAATATAAAAATCAAATAGTTGTGGAACATCTATTAAAGATTTTAAAAACATAGAGTATGGATTAATTTTTAATATTTCCATCAAAGTTCTCACAACATACTCGTTTAATTTATTTGAACATGCCATTCGATTTTGTAATTCATTTTCACTATCAAAAAAATATAACTGGAGATTTTTTCCTTTTTTATCGGTAGGAATCAAGTCATTGATGAAATGATACATTTGACCTTGAACCCGAAAAGTATAAATACCATTATTTCTTTTTGCTAATTCTTCGTCATAAGTTACTCCAAGAGACGTGAAAGAAAATATATTATTGTATGTTCTAATGTAAGTTCTAAAATGTTTTGATAGCTCTGTATTTTCCAGATAAAGGTTCTTTAATTCTATTGGAATCTCATGTGAAGTTAATTGAACAGAACCATTGCTACAACAAAATGCAGGCGGTTCATATTCAAATGTTTTGGCTTTACAAAAATGACAATTTGATACTTCTTTTAATTTGATATAATTAATTTTTGATGGCATAGTACTACCTATTTCTGATAGGAGCAACATGGATTTTCTCATAATAAGATTAGAACTTTGTGCAACAGAAACAATGGTGGAATTAGAAGATGATGCAGCAGGTAAATCATTATTCATTGAACTTTCAGATAAGTTATGTTTTCTTATTTCAACTCTCTTTACTCGACGACGTGCTAGAAGAATCCTTTTTTCCTCAGGTGGCATCAATTTATATAATTCGCGTCTCCTAGCATTTGTATCCGCATTTGATTTTAGAAATACATGCATATTTTTATGCTTTCTATTGGAAATAATGGTGGAATTAGCAGATGATGTAGTAGCCAAATCATTATTCATTGAACTTTCCAATAAGTTATGTTTTCTCATTTCAGCTCTCTTTGCTCGGCTACGTGCCAGAAGAATCTCTTTTTCTTCAGGTGGCATCAATCTGTATAATTCGTGTCTCCTAGAATTTCTATCCGCATTTGATTTTTGAAAAGCATGCACATTTTTACGGTTTTTATTACTTGACATATTTGGCATCAAAATGATTTTACACAAAATAACTATCTGGTAAATAATAGTAATAATTTTAAATAAGGGATTAGTTGAGTAGTACTTATCACACACTGAGAGAGAAGTGGAACATAGGAGCGAACAAATATCGTAAGAAAGTGAAAATTCTGTAAAGTTAACAGTTCAAACCATATATTAAATTTAATATAAGAGACATGCATAACAAAGGAAAAAGTAAAAAATGCTAAAAATAAGTGGTTGAGTTAAAATATTGTAGAAGAGATTGTGGAACGAAAGTAGTAGTAAACAACACATATATAGGAAAGTAAATACATAAGCCAACAATTTAGCCAATTATACATTTGAGGTGACAGGGAAACAACAATTTAATCCATTTAGAAAGCTATCATCGCAGGGAAGGAATTTTTCTTAATTTGGATAAACATTATGTTCGAAATTTGAGAATGAGGAACAAGGCAATCAACATATAAATGATGAGCACATATAAATAAATACATAACAAGAAGGCATAGAAGAGGTCACAACCAAAGAATAGAAAATGGTAGCAGAGCTCCTACTCTACTATGAAATGGTTTATGAGCATCAAAAGGCAATTACAAACTTCATAAAAGTTTAGGATATAATCAAACTTCATCTTAAGATTTTTATTTTGTGCAATTAATAGCAACATAATTCTTAGAGAGAACTAACAATAGTAATTTTCTTACCGCAAAGGAAAATATCAAAAAATAAATAAATGAGCTCAGAAAATTTTGTGAGTGTAGGTTTGAATGCATGTGATTTTCGGAAGGAATCTTGAAAGAGTTAGACAGAGAATATAGAGGTAGATTACAAAGTAATTGAATACACATTTCCATGTTTGTTAAGTCATGGATAACCTATTGTTGATAAACTATTTACTGGAGCAGACAGTAATTTTCTATCTATATCTATTATCTATTATATAGAAGTGTGAACAGACAATAATTTTCTATCTCTATCTATTATACATCTATTATCTATTATATAGAAGAGTGAAGATGGCCAGGAAATTAGCAAAGCACATGATATCCAATTATATATATGATATTGTTCACAATCGATGAGTTCTCAACTACCTTATAGTCCTACCGGTGACAGGCATGAATTCGCCATGACACTTGGATTATAGAATATCAAACATACTAAAGACTACCAAGACAATTACATAGGAATGAAGTTAAGTTGTAATTGAGAACGAATAAGTTTAGACAACTAAAAAAACGAACAATGAAAAAACTTCCTTGTATCTTTTCATCATATCTCTTCTTCCCGACTTCTCCTAAAGCTTGGGTTACGAGTTAAATTACCTACACAGTTCGAGATTTGAGGAAGATGATGTAAAAAAATTTCTCTCTTTTTCAAAGCAAAAACATTGATTGTTACTAAAACAGAATAGCCTTTAGTTTGGGGAATCTCAGTAGCTCTCATCCAAGGTTCAATTGTCCACCCACATTGTAATTTAATCCTCATTTTTCCTACCCCGATTTTATAAAAAAGAAAAAAGAAGAAGAATAGCCTTCAATTCTCCTTATTCACTTTCAATAATATTTTAACAGAGAAGCATATGCATTTGATACAGTTCTTTTACTATTTTCAGCTTTCTTAACAGTTGTTTTTTGATCTCTTTGTAGGTGTTGATGTTTCAACAAACACTTAGAGCTTGTTATCTTTATGAAGTTATATTATAACAATAATAGTAATGGCTCATAAACTTCCATATACAAGTGGAGTAATGTGAAGGAGAGACTTGATAACTTATCTGAAACTGAAAGAACCAAAAGACTAAACAAACTTGAAACAATAGCAAGATGAATTGTTTGGAAAAGAGAAGATGAAATAATTATTATTCAAGGATAAAATAATAATATCAAAGGACTGATTTTTACTTGTACTTCCTTTCGGTTCTAGATCGTTCCATTATCTCTTTCCTCTGTCTCTTCCAGTTTAAAAGAGAGAATGAGACTGTATGATTCTTCCACATCAGGCAAAAATTGTATTACAATTGATGATTTTTTCACATCGGTTAGTTCTTAATCATTTTTATTTCGAATTTTCTCTACTTATTTATTTAGGTTTTTAAATTCTAAATCGTGTCTCGCTTAAATTTTAGGGAATTCTCTTAGTCCTAACATGAAGCAAAGAACTTCAATTATGGAAATCTTTGCGTTTTGGTAACAACTTCATCAACCTACCACACCAGGAGATTTAGAGCACAATCGCTTAATTGGTATGATCATTCTTCTAATTTTATTTTTGAGTTGTAGCAAGATTTAAAATTTAATGGAGCATGCATATGTGATTTTTCTGTTGAAAGATTTCTGATGTCCACCAGGTGTTTGAAAAATGTCTTAGCTAGAAAAAATTCTACTTTGTTTACGTTGTTCACCCCACTCCTTTTAACTTTTGTATAGATCTCTTCGTTTGAGTGAATGTTTTTGCCATTCTCCTCAACAGGAGGTGTGCTTATGTTATACAAAGAAATAAATAAGTAAGACTTACAAATATGTGGTCTTATTCTCCTCAGAATCAACAGAGGAAAATAATTAAAGAATTATGTTATGGTAGGATCTAATGCTTACATCAGAAGAGGGACAGTTATATCTTCTTATTTTCTGCGGGTTTGAATTACCTTACACTTTTCGTAGTAGGATCTTTACCTTACAAGTGCTCGATAAAGACCTTCAACAACTTAATTTTTTTTTTCTATAAATATTTAAAGAAACTTCGTTAATTCTAATATAAAAATTATGGATTCAACTTTTCAATACAATATTGAGAAACACAATCGACGTCAATTCCACTTTTCTTACAAAACAACGAAAAATCATAGTTGTAGACTTGAGATTTTGGCCAATTGCTTACCTTTTGGTTATTTATCCAGAAAATTATACATATGTAGTGTAGTAAATATATTTTCCTATAGAACTTTTCCCTGGATTAAAATTATGTCCTTTTTGCTTCTAAAAATGACCCAGACAAATTATCTTTCCTACTAACCATGGTAGTCAAACATAACTATGATATTTTAAAATAAAGATCATACAAAATTAATAAAGAACGCAACACAGAAACTAAAGGGAAGAGATGAAGGTTGAAGAATATTTCTATTAAAGCTATCTTCCATTTAAGAAAGTGAACAGAAGCCATCTTTGAATATTTGAAAAGGACTGATTAAGAGCAAGAAAGAAGAAATGGTCACTCAAAATTGTCAATTGAAAAAGTTAATTGAAGAGATTTAAGCAAAAATGCGAATAAATCATACCTGGAAACACTCAATGGTTTAACCCTTTAGTCTAGAAAATCTAAGAAAGCTGATGCAAATGAGATATTTATTTATTTTCATTGGAAGATTGGAGAAAAATGTAGATGCTTCTAGAGTATTAAAAAAAAAAAAATACAGCCTTGGTTTGACCATGTGTGCACAGATATCAACAAATTTTAGTATAGTAGTTATAATTTGCCCTTGTATATTTGGTTTAATATCCGTTTTGCCATTGGTATTTGCCCTTCTATATTTGATTTAATTTCCGTTTTGCCACTGGTAGTTGGTCATCTTCACATTTCTATATAATAGAAATTTGGGCTGGGTATTATGTTATTTGGGTGGGTTTTAAATTAATATGGGTGGATCTTTTGATTATGGGTAAAAATTTAATAAAAATTAGGTAAATATTTTAGATTATGACACGTGTCCCGCCGTTAGTAGAAAGAGTATATACGCCCCAAAAATTGGACGGTAAGAGCATCAACATCCTAAAAGTATAACGAAGGGTATTTACATACCATTTAAGATAGTTCGGGGGTATATTTGACCTTTTTCCCTACTTTTAAAGTGTAAGAAAACATACAACCAAATTTATAATAAGAATAGTACATTGAGCATACATCAAGTCATTAATTTACTTCTATGATTTTAACAAATTAATCTTTTATGGTTATACTTATTAGGTAATGAATATAATATGTTTCTTCTAATTTGTTGTGGAATTGATAGTTTTTGCTTTCTTTCCTCCAAAGATAGAAATTGAAAATAACAAATATCCCCTTAAATATAATTCTAGATCAAGTTTTTTCCGAATGTATATCTAGTCTACATATTTGTTTCTCTTAATTAATATATCTCTTTTATAAGAAAAAATATTAATTTTTTGAAGGATTAGACAAGTCAAAATTGTGATGCACAAATATGAATTTTTTAGTAGGTACTATTTTAGGAGTAAATCATTTTTTTGTTCAAACATTTAATTTACCTTACGTGTTTTTTAATTAGGGATGATTTTTCAACTTTTGGTATCTATAAAAAATTATATATTAGCAAAGATATTAATTATTTTCCCATTTCACTTATCACATTCAGAGTGTTACACTGTTTTATTGTGAAATATGTTAGAACAACTTTTATAGTAGTTAAAAAAAAAAAACAAGGCTCTTTTGCTTAATTATGAGGACAACAAGAACAACATTTATTTTCATTATCAGTATACATTATTTATCAACTCACAATCATAAAAAGGTCAATAAATACACCAAAAAGAATTTTAAACTTTCAACCTCAACAATCCCTTATCCACCTACATCTATCCCTTATATATATGCTTAAGAAGATTGACAATAATATTTGTCTTAGTATTTTCACTAGGGTGAATTTTGATATGATATGACTCGAAGATGGAAACTCTTATGATAATGGGTTATGTCCATGGCTGCTATGCAATATAAATAAGGTGTTTGTTTGTTCATATTTGTAATTGAAGGTTTCAGTTGTTTTATAACTATAATATTCAATTAGTTTCTACTTGTATATATCTTTCTATCTCTCTTTTTAATCTTTATTATTGTTCTTAGTTTTAGGATTTTGATTCTGCAATTTGGTATGTATCACATGTCGAGCAAAATTTGGACATATGAGAAGAAATCATAGTATTTTGCCTTTATTATTATTTTAATTTGAGACCTCATGATTACTCTTACACTTTATTGACCACATAAAGACATTTGTTTTTAATGAAAAATTAAAAAGATACATCACTTAGAACTCATAGTGCCCATAGCGGGTCCTGAATGTCGTTTAAGGTACATCCTCGGGAATAATCTTTAACTGTTGGTAACCAAACCTTAGGTCAATTTTAGAGAAAACTGATGCACCATGCAATTGGTCAATGAGATCACCTATCCGAGGCAACGGATACTTATTCCAGATGGTGACCCCATTCAACTGTCGATAATCTATGCACATCCTCATACTCCCATCTTTCTTTTAAACAAACAAGACAGAAGCACCCCACGAGAAAGCACTAGGATGGATGAAACCTTTATCTAGAAGCTCCTGGATTTGAGCTTTAAGCGCTCTCAATTCTGCCAAAGCCATGCGATAGGGAGGAATGGAGATGGGGCAAGTGCCCGGCTCCAAGTCAATGCAGAAATTTATATCCCTATCCGGAGGCATACCAAGCAAATCGGTAGGATACACTTCCTTAAATTAAGACACTACATGAATAGACTCAATAGAGGGAGACTCAGCATCAACATCCCGAATATGAGTCAAATATGTCAAACACCCCTGCCCTACCAGTTTCTTAGCCCGAACGAAAGATATGACCTTAGATGGCTTAGGCTTGTACATCCCTTCTCATTCTAACTTTTCCCTACCCAGGATCTCTAAAGTCACAGAGTTAGCATTACAATTAAGAAAAACATAATAGGGGGACAACCAAGTCATGCTTGAGATTATATCAAAGCAAGTCATATCCAGAATAACCAAATCAGCCTAAGTTGAAAACCCATAAACATAACAGGTCAAGCACTATATATATGGCTGACTATGACAGACTCTCCAACTGGGGTAGAAACAAGGATGGGGCATCAACCACATCACAAACCGCATCAAATCCCAAGACAAACTAAACAGACAATACCTGTAACTCGGGTTTCAATCTCTCGACGAATAAACGAATCCTCTCCTCCTCCTTAGTCATCAACTGTGTAGCATATCTGGACAAGGCATAGAACTTAGCCTCATAAGCAGCTACAGTCATACCACCCTGCTCCAAGTCCATGAACTCATCCTTCTTGCAATCCCTCAAAGTCCGAGGCACATACTTCTCCAGATACAAAGCATGGAACTGCATCCAAGTGAGTGGGGGAAAGACTGACGATCTGCATTTCACATAGGCCTTCCACCATTGCTTAGCCTCACCTTGAAGCTGGAAGGTCACGAACTCTACTCCATATTGGTGTTTAATGCCTAACTTGTGAAGCCTCTCATAGCAATCCAGAATGAACTCAAAGGCATCCTCACTCTCAGAACCATGGAACACAGGCGGCTTCAGCTTTAGAAACTTAGTCAGCATCTCCTACTCTATGCCAGTCATCACAGGACCCAATAGGGGACGAAAAAAGGCATCAGTGCCTACCGCTCCATCCACCTTGAGAATAGTAGCAGCAATGGGGTGGTTGACTGGAGGTTGATCAACTTGCACTGTGGGAACGACTCTATAGCCGACTAACCCACTCAGAAAAGTTATGATCTGCTAAGCTATCACTGGATGTAAGAGAGGAAGACAGTCTCAGTCCGTGCATCCTCTTCTCTGGTCCAAAATCCTCCTCAACTTTGATATCTACATTTTCTTCCACCTCTTCTTGGGGTGCAGAAGGGGCCTCTTCCCTGGGAACATTTTCAACTGAGGATCCACCCCTGGCTGGTGCTACCCTTCCTAAGCCTCTGTCATTTCCTCTTTCTCTACCCCTTCCTCGACTGCGGCCTCTTGTTGTGGGATCCTTTGCTGGCTCATTATTGGGAGCTATGGGTTTGAAGTTGTTGTATCACGTGTTAACCATTCTCGAATAGAAGATTGAAAGATACTAGTTACCAATTTGAATCACCAGATACCAATTGGAATAAAGTCATAGCACGAAAGGAGAAGAAACAGAGAAATTTCCTAAAGTCATGTAGCCTCTCGAAGAAAAGTACAGATGTCTCCGTACCGTTCCCTAAGACTCTACTAGACTTGTTTTGGTACAATGAGATCAACGAACCTAGGGCTCCAATACTAACTTTACACGACCAAGTCCGTCGTTAATGGCACCCACACTAACCCTCCAGTGGGAGAACCATTACTACAACCTGACTAAGCATTTTAAGAAACTAAATCATTTAAAGATATGAAAGCATGTTTAAATAACTAATTAAATATGGAGTTCCCATAAACTTCAATGGTTTAACAAAACAAATAAGTATAACCTTCGCGGAAATTCAACCCCTAGAACCTGAAAGTCATTGTATCAAAATTCTACTAACCAACAAGTCTAAGAAAAAGGGGTGCAACCCTGAAAATTAAACATAAGTAAAATGTCTAAACATCTGGTCTAAGTCCAAAAAGAATGGACTAAAACCAATGATGGATCCATGGCACCCTGAAAGAACTAGCTCACCCTCAAATCCAGTCTCGGTCAATGATCTCCTAACTGAGGTATGTAAGTAGCCGCCTGAAGATGCTTTGTACTCAATAAAGAAAGAGCAAGTGTAGTATCGGTTCACGAAACCACGGTGTATTGGTAGGATAACGCGGCTACTCCGGTCAGTGAAATATAAGCAAGTAATTACAACACAGTAAGCACACATATATAGGATGCACAATTCAATTATCAATTCAGGAGCAAGATACATTTTCCCAATATCAATGACAGGTAGACATGAATATAATAATCACACATGGTCCTCTCATGGAACCCACACCCAAATTGTTACTGCGTCGGAATGTGACACCCAATCTAATATACATGTGTAACATCTCACAAATTGAAAGAACTAGAAAGATCTAGAATTATAAAGAGTAATTTTTGGAAATGATAAAAATCTGGAAAATTGGTTAAGTTAAGTTTGAGTTTTTGGTCAACTTAAAACCACCATAACTCCTAGATCAAGATGAGTTAGGTGTGTTTCCAGATATTGTAGGAAATATTTTGGAATAATATTTCCAACGCTGCTGAGTTTGCACAATTCCGAGTTTGTATGAGTAAGTTATGCCCATTAGAAATTAGGATTTTCAGATAAGGAAAGTCCAATCCGGATTTTAGAAAGGCATAATGGTTTTTTCACCACCCAATTAATTAATTTCGTTTTTGGTAATTAAGTTGGGGTCTAAATTGATTGGATTCAGTTTAGGTTTTTGAGAAACAAGTTAGGGTTTTGAGAGAAGAGAAAAGAAGAGGAGAAAAGGGGAGAAGGAGCAAGGAATTGAATCGTCAAGTTCTTGAAGCTAGGCTCGTGGATTTCGTCAAGGGGTGATCCCTACGAGGTATGTGAGTTCACACAGCGTTGGGTTCCTTCACCCATGTGCCAAACATGTTTAATTCCGTGTTAATTCGTCCTTAAAGTTGAAAGTTTGAATGTTAATGATATGTGTTCTTGAATTTTCTTTCGTTCTTGAATTGGGATAAGATTGAGGAGTTTCTTGAGATTGTAGAGGTGATTATTAGAGTTGTAGAGTTAGATTCTTGTGTATATGTTGTGGGTACTTGAATCTAAAGAGACATGGAGAAAAATAATCGAATTGAGGCGAATTGGAGTTAAAAAATGAAGAAGGAAAAAGTCCGGCAAATATGGTGCCCTAGGTCGCGTCGCGGACTTACCCCCCAGTTTCGCAAAATTCATCCTCGCGAAGAGGAGCTGTCACGGACCGTTCTGCCTCAAAAATTATTTTCGCACCCAAAAATTTAAATACATCTCCACGTCGCGGACTAGTTTCCAGGCAATGATTTCTTGATCATTTCTCATGTTTAGCTATCTAAAATCATTCCTAAACATCATGAGATCTTTCCTATCACAAATCACAATTCTTGAATCCATAATTCAATTCAAGGAAAGTTAAGAGTCAAGTCAAGAGAAGTTAAGAGAAGTTCATAAAGTTTTCCAAAAGTCTTTTACAAATATTTTAACTTTGTTTTAAGACTTGAGTTTTGAGTTGAGTAAAGAGTAAAGTTTGAAGTTCATTTCTTCAAAAGAGTATATCGGGACTATGTATTCCCAAAGAGTAAATGTTTTCACATTTAAAGAAGAAAGGAATCCTTGATTTCCAAAAGAGCTTATGAGCTAGTTTTCAGTAAAGAGTAAGAGTAAAGTTCATTCTTCAAAGATTATACAGGAACTAAGCATTCCCAAGAGTTAAAATGTTTTCACATTTGAGCAAGAAAGGAAACTGAGATTTTCAAGCGATCTTTTAAGCTAAGTGTTTAAGTAATTATGTCAAACCAAAGAAAAAGTTTTGTTTTTACAAACATATGAGCTAAGTATATATTGGGAGTAGTATTGAGCACCGATATGGGGACGAGTTTAAGTTCAGATAACTCACGTCTCCATAAACCATGTAGCCATCATAGGTAGTAAAAGAGTATACTTTTTAGATGACTCCTTAAGTGCTTTTTAGCATAGATTAGTGGATCCACGTAGTTAAGGCATTCTATATGACGACAAAGTATAGGACAGTTCTGGCAGCGTGGGCAAGACGATGTATCACCACTTAGGCTCTTAGTGATGGTTGTTGGTTAGAGAAACTCCCACAGAAACAATATTACTTTCTTATATGAGTAAAGTTGAGTTTGCAATTGCATTTTCTTTAACGTACTAAGTTGTTTTCTACTATTTTAAAGGCCTTCAATATATTGCATGTATTTTATTGCTTTATATTGAGTTAAGTTATTCAGGAGTTATGTAAAGCCAAGGTAAGTGTTTCTTTCAGATTCTTTTCAAGCTTAAGTTATGTTTAGCATTCCAACTTGCATACCCGTACATTTAATATACTAATGTCAGTTGTCCTGCATCTTATTTTGATGCAGACGCAGGTAATCAGGATCAAGATCTAGCTCCTCGTTGATCTAATTGAGCACTCAGAGTCAGTTGGTGAGCCTCCTAGCTTTTCGGGGGATCCTTTTTATTGCTTTCAGTATTTTAGTTCATTAGGATGTCGTGGGTCTTGTCCCGACGTCCATCTCAGTTGTTTAGAGGCTTCATAGACAGAGTTAGTGATGTTAGTTCATGAGTCTTTGCTTTCCCTTTTCAGTTGACTTGAGACTTGAGTTGCCACTTTGGAAATGAATATTATTTATTACATTTTAAGTTATTTATTGAACAACTTAGTTTTTGTTTTAAAGTATGTGTATCTTGAGTAAAGTCTTCTGCTGAGTAAGTAAGTCAGGCCAATGGTTCGCTTAAGACCAACAATGGTTCTCGAGTGCCGGTCACATCCAGGGTGTAGACTCGAGGTGTGACAACATGTGTCAGAACGTGACACCCGATCCAATATATGTGTCAGAACATGACACCCTGCCCAATGTGTGTGTCAGAACGTAACACTCGACCCAGTCAGCACAACTATAGTCACAATCACACCCATAATGACCGTGCACATAGTCACACAATCAAGTAACAGGTTCATGACATGTAATTATTTACACATATTTATTTCACTAGATTTGATCCACATTTCCTATTCACATACATGCATGCATATAATGAAGCAATTAACAGACATATATCACACATCTGGAAAACGAACCATCACCAACCTCGAAACCAAGTCTGAATACTCCTAAGACACTTAAGTCTTCCCTTTTCGGAGTCTTTCAGCTTGTTCTTGGTCTAAAACAAGTAATTAACGCAAATGATCAATAAACAAGGCCTAGTTTATCCGGATAATAATCAAAATATCAACCCAAGGCCAAACCCAAGATCCTAATGCTCAACTAGGGATTTTCTCACCATTAACTTCAGGTCAAAACCCTCCCCCCAATGATAATTACCAAAGATTCTAAGTTCTAGGAATCAAAATACGGATTAGGGGGGTAATTATCGTACCTTTAAATCTAGAATTCGTTGGAAACTAATAAGAAACTGCCCTGGGTCGTCCCTTAGCTCTGAAGAAAGAAGTTTTGTAGAAAATAACGAAATTAGGATTTTTCTCCGATTTAAGTCGCGATTGTCCCGCCACAGCGGACCCCAACCCGCCACAGTAGTTCCACCTTGGCAGCTAGCACGGAGACAAAAACTCAGAATTTGAGTTCCATGCTCCAATTTTGCAACACACCTTAAACCCTTTACGTTCTAAAACTACCCTTTCACAACAAGATTAGTTTCGGGAGTTCAACTCACCTGAATTCAATTTTGTAAAGCCGTACATGATCCTTAACATCTTGGATATCCACTCATGTGATTAAATTCGTAAATAAATCCCCCATTCACTACCAGATTTCCCTAGACCTCACCTAACTCAAATTTCGTCCAAGTCTGGCCTAAACTAGAAATTTCCAAGTCACTGCTCAGAAATTTTTTGGCTTAAATTCTTTCCCTATTGGCTTTTTTTATAATGACGAAAATAGGTCGTTACATACTCTAATAATAAATTGAAGTCATTGTCCGTCATACTCATCGATGCAAACCACTTAGTGGTCTCGGAAAAAAACCAACTCATGGATGATTATGCTTCTTTGAGAATGGATTATCAAAAAACTGAGGACATAAATAACCTTGAGAAAACTTGTGAATATCTTCAAGAACATAACAAAAAACTTAACAGTTTTTTCAAAGGGAAGATTGAAATCATTACTTTTCAAATATCCATAGAAAATGATTTTGAGAATTTGACAATGAAACTTCGAACAACTATCGAAAGAAATAAAATTTTACAAAAAAACATTTAAAATGCCAGACTTGATTTGGAAAGACATGCTAAATGGACTAATTCTTCACAAATGCTTCTCCAAATTCAACAAAACCAAACTAAAAATAGATTTGGTATGTTTTTTGAAAAGAAGAAAACTTTTTATACGGAAAATTTCACAACTCAAGAAGCATTGTGCACTCATTGAGGTAAGACAAATCAATGTAACTTTCAAGCCAAATATATTTTGAAAAATGAAAAAGAGGAAAATAGTAAAGGGCAGATTTTTTTTTGAAACTAGGTTGACAAAACTACACTTCTTGCCTAGGCCAAAATAAACCTAATTCATCCTCGTTTCACAAAAAGGACCCAAGTGCATCTGAGTGCCCAAATCTAACCTCTGACTGGTTTTTCAGGTGAAGGTAAGGAGATGAGACAAGCCATGGTATGTGGACAGTCCATAGAAGGGAGTACAGACTGTACATAGATTCGTTGAGTGCCAAAAAGGTGCTTCAACAGAGCATTGTATGTGATTGGAACACCTCGGAAGTGCAAAAATCAGCTAGAACTGGAAAAGTTGCAAAAAAACTTATTTGTGGTGTGGTTTACGAGGCCCAGGTATGGGTTGTGTAATGATCTACGGCTCATGGATGGCAGTTGTGAATGAGACTGAGAATTTAAGAAAACTTGGTACAGTGTGTACGAAAAGGTTTCACGGTTCGTAGTTTGGAATACGGCTCATGGTTAGCCTCGTAGATACAGATCCTAAAAGGTTTGAAAATGTAAATCCTCTTACCTCAATAAACGAGCCAACAGTACCACTCATGGTTGGGAAAACGGGTCGTGCTTGCTTCCTTTAAACGTAGCCTTCAAACTTAGTGATTTCAGTACCTTGGTTCTACGGATGGCATTACACGGGTTGTATAATGGATCACAGCTTGTGGAGGATTGGTCATGGTTACTCTTCATGGATCCTTAAGATTCAGTATACGAAATTATTACACGGATCGTAAATGGGAACACGATTCATGGATTTCCATCAGAGACTTGTACTCTCAGTCAAAGGACTGACAAACGGACAATATAGTTCGTAGAAGGGAGTACAGACCGTACATAGATTCGTTGAGTTGGTATAGCAATTATTTTTCAAAGTTATTTAGGTCGTTTTCTACTCTTTTAATTCCTATATTGTGTCGTTTTAGGCCTATTTTGGAGAAGTATAACTGATTCTAAGAGCCTAACAACTCCCATTCTCTCATTCTCTCAAGTCTTCTTCCCCAAGATAAGGATTTGAAATTTTCAAGGATTAAAGCTTCAAGAGTGCTCTTTCAGATTTCAATCTAGGATTTCACCAAGGTATGTGGGAAATTCATCAATGGGTTTCTCTTTACCCATTGAGTCTCAAAGGAACCTCAATTTCTATTCTTACGATTCCTATTCAATTCTAGGGTTTCATGACATCCTTATGGGTTCAATTGATTTTAAGTTTAGTCCTCATGATTGGTCATTAATGATTTGATCATAATTCAATCTTTTCAATGATATTTTCATGGACCAATGTTATGCAAGTTTTTTATATGTATTCAATCTATGATGATATGCATGCATTATGATTTGAAGAGTTTATGAATCAATGATGCTTTCGAATAAAGTATTAACATATTTTTATGAAATTATGATGCTTTCGATTGAGTGTCTCTTCTGAGTATGTTATGAAATCATGATTATAAAAAAGTACTTTCATTATGAATAAATATCATGATTGGGATGTGCACTTAGATATGCACCTTGATAAGTTATTGCATTATCACCTACAATTACACAAATAAACAACTTCATGTATAACTTTGTTGTTTTTAATCGAATTCTATGTACTATCGAATAACTATATTTGTAATGTCGTAGTTACATAATTTTTGAATGTTATGCTTTATGTTTTATACCCTATTTGACTTAATCTAACTACTAATTTTTTTAAAATGTAATACTTTAACATAATTAATATTAACCTTTAATCATTACCTCAAATGTACTTGAATATGAAAATTATTAATAAATTGATACAATAAAACCAAATGAGATATTCAATATTTTTTACTTTTATAAAATATTAGATATCTTTTGGTGAAAAAAATGATAGTAAGTTCACTCTTAATACAACTTAGATATCGTATAAAAAGTTGTTCATTCGCACTTTCCAGCTCAAATTATTGTGAAAATAAGATGATTTAGGGTGTGTTTGGTATGTAGGAAAATGTTTTCCTGGAAAACAAATAGATTTTCGACTTATTTTCTCATGTTTGGTTGGTGAATATAAAATATTTTTTAGTGTTTAATTTATGAATGAAAAATATTTTTTGAGAAAATATCTTTTATTTTTACTTGAGAGTAGTAAATAATTTTTGAAATTGAAAGTATTTTGGTTTAAAAACAAACCTAAACTTTTTTTTTTTTTTGGAGAGGGTGGGGGGCTGGTAGGGGATGATGGGGGGAGGGGGGTCACGGGTAGGCGTGGTGTGGGGTGAAAAAAAATAAAAATTTAAAATTGAAAATAATTTTTTCTTCATACCAAACACGCCCTTAATCTCAAACTTCATTATTAAATTTTAAGATTTTAACTACATATGCTAAGAAAGTAGGTACACCTAAGTACCTTAAAGATCAGATTGTGCAAATAGTTTATTCATAAAATTTTGCAAATTATGTGAATTTACTTTTAACTATTTTATCATCTAGTCTTCTCATAGATCTATAAATATAAGTCAAACACTCTTATTCTATATTTATAAAGAGGTATTCACTCATAAATTCTACTCTTTTGCTTCTTTTTGTTAGTATCCGAATATATATGACTAAAAGGGGGCTTAGGAGCACTAGGAATCTCGATCCGGGAATGAAAAAAGTCATTTTAGATAAAAGATTAGAAGCAATATTTAAGCAAATGAATTGTCGATTCGTTGTGGTATCAAAATTGGTCTAATTGTTTTTGCTCCAGGAGAAAACAATGTGTTTGTTTGGCCATCTCTATAGCAGGCAAATGATAGAGTAAAGAACTATTTAGCTAGCATCAAGATTGCAAAGCTAAAGAAGTTGTCCACGCATGCCGACAAACTTGAGAAAATAGTGAATGCTAAAAAAAACATGTTTATGAAATAGAGCAAATGGTTGAGCAGAAGGAAATGGAGAAACTCTTCAACGATCTTGTTGAGACTACAAAAGAAGTCAATGAACTTGACATTACAAAAACTAAAAGTTTGTTAAAGCTATTTGCTATGAAGAGGACCCAACTTGATGAAAGAAAAAAACAACTAAGTGAAAATGTTGAAAATGAAATTGATCCTAATGACAACAAAGATGAAGAAGAGAATGCTGGACAATCTTAGGATGTGTATTGAACTTGTAGTACTTTTTTATTTTTCTATTATTATTTGGTCTTATTTTCTTTTAGTAGCATTTCCTGGTTTGAATTTATTTGTCGTTGTTCATCTATTAATGTTATTGTGATCATTTTAATGATATATGAATGATATTTTACTCAAGTCTTGTCAACCTCGTTACATGTATCTTTTTACTTTCTTATAGAAATTATACTTATATGCGATCAATTAAGTGTAAAAGTGAACATGAGATCTTAGATTCAAGCATTAATAGGGGAAAAATACTATGATTTCTTCTCGTATGTCCAAACTTTAATAGACAGAGGATACATACTAGTTTAACTTTACGCAGTAATGACATAATTGTTTTGCATCAAATTAAAACTACCAATATTCTTCCAAGCAATTAATTCACATCTAATTAATTGTCTCTACATCTGAACAAAAAGGAAATACTTCAATAGGACGATATAACTTGTGTGAATTAACCAAATGCAAACTTTCATTTTGTGGCTTGTAAAACACAGATCCATTAGAACCCTCCATCACAATAACATTATTATTGTAGAAGTCAATTGGACTTGAATAATTGATCACCCTCTTGACGTTTTCAGCCTTAACTTCTTGTTCCTTCCTCCAAACATGATTTATAGTATTCTCAATGCTCCAAAGCTCTGGGATTTCACTTGGAGACAAACAAATAAATCCTAACTTGCCTTCATAAGAAATTAGTTTTTTGGTTTTATAATTTTTATTTTGGGACACTTGCTGAGGAAGATAAAATCTTGGATACGCCTCTTCCCAATCGTAGTTTAGGACTAATACTTGATCATCAGTTGTGAGAAGATAAAGTAAACCGCTTGTATTGATAGCTTGATGAAGACATTTCAAACACACATCTTCAGAAAATGAGATTCTATTTGCTTGTTTCCATGCATTAGTCTTGGAGTCGAAGGTTTCACAAAAATAATTGCCAAATCCCAAATTCCTATATTTAAACAAACATTCGAATGAAGGATAGCTACTACAAATTAAATAAAATTAATGTGTAATAATCTTACATACCTAGAACGCGTTGGAGAGTCTTTTGACAAACGAAGAATTTTGAAACGTAAGGGATCTAGTTTAAGTACAACTAATGCAACTTGTGTTGGATTTTATTTGCCCTGATTTCTTACGATAAATTTTTTTTCCTTTTAGGAAAAGGTTTTAATATTTTGACTAGTCCTTTTCTTGTAGGAAAGGTTTTAGGACTCTATAAATATAGGTTTGTTCCTTCTAACTTAATCAGCATTCACAATGTAATCCTAGGATTTTGAGAGTTGCGATTTTGGGGAGAATTTGTGAACCTCCTTGTATTCTGAGTGAATTGGTTGAGGTTATTTCTCTATATATTTTGTACTTTCATATTTATAGTAGATTTCTCATCCATTTTGTAGACGTAAGTCGATTGACCGAACCACGTTAAATTTGTCTCTTTTGGTATGTTTCTCGTTTGTCTTCTTACTCGTGGTCTTTCGAGGTTTGTTTTGCTAGCTTCCGCATTACACCTATTTATTTCGGTCCTAACAAGTGGTATCAGAGCCATAGTTCAATGATGAAACCATATTAGAGATGGGTGTTCATCTTGGCAGGTGTTGTTCTAGTCGCAACCTTTTTGACAGTAATGGAGATTTTGTTGGAGAAATTATTTCAGAGAGGTTCTCTGTGTCGAGACGTAGATTTGATGGAGGAAATTATGGAGAAGAGATGCAAAATCCTACAGATTATGTGAGGAAGGTGGACAAGTTTATTTTGTCAGAAATTCGGGCCAAGGGAGAGATTTGTTGGGTTTTATTTGCCTTGATTTCTTACCATAAAAAAGTTTTCCTTTTAGGAAAAGGTTTTAATATTTTGACTAGACCTTTTCTTGTAGGAAAAGTTTAAGGACTCTATAAATATGTGTTTGTTCCTTCTAACTTAATCAGCATTCACAATGTAATCCTAGGGTTTTGAGAGTTGCAGTTATAGGGAGAATTTGTGAACCTCCTTGTATTATGAGTAAATTGGTTGAGGTTATTTCTCTATATATTTTGTACTCTCATATTTATAGAGGATCGCTCATCTCCTTTGTGGACGTAGGTCGATTGACCGAACCACATTAAATCTATCTCTTTTGGTGTGTTTCTCGTTTGTCTTCTTACTGGTGGTCTTTCAAGGTTTGTTTTGCTAAGTTCCGCATTACACCTGCTTATTTCGGTCCTAACAATTGTTATTCGTCTTGTATTCCTAAGATACTTAGAACAAAACTTTGAAGAACTTGGTAAGACCCAATAAAGTTTAAGAACATTTTCACAACTAGAAAATTAAAACTAGTAGAGAAACTAGAATCAGAAACATATTAGAAAGAATATACGAAATATTTTTCCTTAAAGAAGAATTGTTGTCAATCTGTGTTAAAGAATCTTACTAATTCCAACAAACTTTGCAGAAACACGAAGTTACAAAAGTTTAATGAACCAGTGAAGAACAGAAGAACATAAATTAATTCACAAATTTAAAATCGTAACACATACCGGAACTGGAAAAACAGAAAGAAGATCAAGCCTACTGAATGCACAGTGTCCCCTTAAGGAAATTATTCCCCTCTAGTATCCGAGGTTTGATTTGGAATGTCCTCCCAGGATAGAATGATCTCAATCACCAGTGTATTGATACCCAAAACACTAGTGTCAGCGAGCCACTCAACGATAGTAAAGTACACTTAGAATACTAGATTTAGTAGTAGAAGAAGTCCAGAAAAATTATGTTTTTAAAATGAGAGGAAATTCCTCAATTTATAGAAAACAAAGGGTAGTGTGAAAAGGTTCTTATTGTGCCTTACCGGAAAGGTCACAAACCTTTGGAAAAGTCACAATCTTTCGGAAAGGTCACCACCTTTCATAAATGTTACAACTTTTCATAAAAGTCACAACTTTTTTTTTTATAAAAATCACAACTTTTCATAAAAGTCACAACTCTTCATAAAATTCGCAACTTTTCATCAAAATCACAACTCTTCATTTTCCATTCACACCTTTAAAACCCAACAACAACTTGGACATCCAATACCTCAATTTTGGATTAGGCAACACTTTCCATTCTTGAGTACTAGGTTTGCAAATGTAGTACCTATAGTTATTGCTCCTTGTTGGTCTCATGCAACACAAAATCCCTTGCCTTGAAGATGCCTCAATTTTCATGTTGCTATCGTAACAGTTGAAAAATCTATCTTTCGTTTTCAAGGTTTCAACAGGTAGATGTGAAAATGAATCTTTTCCTGAACATCCATCCATTGAAACAAACTCTGAAACGTACTTGAATTTTTTTAGACCTTAAAAGAAGTAACCTGAAATACCATATGGCAAAGGTAGTTCAGCATTCAATTCTATGTTCAGTGACAAAATTTACAAAAATATTTTAAAAATAACCTGAAATATTGTTGGTTCTACGACAATAACTTTGCATGAAGCTTGATTCATAAGTCATCACATTCCATCTTTTGTTTACTACTCTACTAATATTTTGTTTATTTTTATTTCTTCTTTATGTTTTTCACACAGTTCTATAAATCATCGTTGTAAGAATTTCATTCTAGCTCCTAAGGTATCTGTTAATCCTGTTTCATTCCAACTTTTTATTACTTTTGAATTAAAAGGTTCTGGTAATTTTGTAAAATATAATTTTCTTATTTATTTACTCTTTTATGTGTTATATGTTCCTTTATTGTAGTATTCTCTAAATGCACATGTATATTCATTTATATAACACATATTACATATTGCTAATTTTGTCATTAGATTATGATTTATGATTTTTTTTCTATTTTGTTCTTTTACTTCTGTTGTCATACTACTAAATTCATTTCTTATAACTACCTCGTACTTATATAATATTTCCATAGTTGTACTAACTAATTCACCATTAGATTTTTTATTACTTCTTAGAGTTTTTAAACTTTCATCTGATAAATTTTGTAGCCATAATTTTACTGTTTCTATAAGTGTTCTTTCTATATATCCTGGTGTTTCTGTCATTCCTATTTTATTATCTATTAATTGTTTTTATATATATCTCATCCATAACTGGATTGTTTTATTTATATCTGCTACACAGTCTAAATCTAAAAAATTATGTTGTTGAGTTATTGGTTTAGGTATCCATTTTTTATTTAATCTTTTATCCCAAATAGTTTTTTCTTTATCATATTGTTCATAGTTTGTATTATAATATTTTAAATTTTTTGGATCTTTTATTCCTGATGTACTAGGTTTTTCATCCATGTCTATGTCTCCTGCATTTACTTCTAAATTCTTTCTATTATTTATGTTTGTTAAAAGTTTCGTATATATTTTGCTTGTTTCCGAATGTTGTTCATCTAGATCATCGTCATTTATTTCATCAATTCTTATTTCAGGTAGATTATCTTGGTTATTTTCTTCTTTTTCTTCTAACTCATCTTCTAGTTGCAATTTTTCTTTAAATTTAATTATCTCATTTGCTAATTTTATTTTTTGTTCTTTTTCTTTTTGTTTAATTTCATACATTTCTTTTAACATTGTCAGCTCTTTTTCTAGTTATATTATTTTAGTATTTTTTACTTCTTCTAATTATTGTACTTCCTTTTTTGCTTGTTGTTTTATTTTTTCAATTTCCATTTTTCTATCTATTTCTTCATTTTCTGTTGTTATTCTTATCATAACAGTTAAACTATCTTCTAATTTTACCCTTTCCTTTTCTAACATTAAGTTTAGATTGTCACCTATTTTCTTATATCTTCTTCCTAGAATAGAAAATATTTTTTTTATTTTTAATCTGTCATAATTTTCATATGTTTTTTTTATCTATTGCATATTCTTTTTTATTCATTTATAAATTGTGTTGTAGTTTATATTCTAAGTTTTCTATTTGTATTTATAGATATAAAATAGTTTTTTTTTGTGCTACTATAGATTTTTTACAAATTTCTGCAAATATATTACTGTTAAGTCCATTTTGCCTATGCCTTAATTCTTGTCTTTTTGCTATAATTATTTCAGTAAGTTTTTGTCAATATTCGTTATCCTCGTTATTCATTGTATCTTTAAATATTGAATATATTTATATTCTATTTTAGATATATTATCTATTAATTGATCTAATTTGTCGTTATCAGTTTTTGTGATATTGAGTTGTTTATATTACGGATATAATTTATTTAATTTTCTTCTCATTTTTCTTAACTTTCTACTAGTATCTTTCTTCTTATATTTCTTTTCATCCATAGCTCTGATACCATCCGGGAGAGAAAACAATTAGACCAATTTCTATATCACATAGAATAGACAGGTTTTTGGCTTGCTTGAATAGTGATTCTAGTCTTTTATCAAGAATGACTTTTTTTCTTTTTCGGATCGAGATCTCTAGTGTTCTTGACACCCTTTTTAGTCATATCTATTCAGTTAAATAAAAATTCAAAAGAGTATAGTATATGAGTAAGTAGATCTCTATGAATATAAAATAAGAATGTTTGGCTGATATATATAGATGTCTGAGAGGACCAAGTACTAGAATAATTGGTAGTTGATTCACATAATTTGACAAGTTTGAAAATAATTAATTGCACAATATGATCTTTAATTTATTTCGTAACTACTTGCTTACATAGTTATAGTTAAAATTTAAAACTCATTAAGTAATCTTATTTCCACAATAATTATATTCTGAGCTGGCAAATACAAATGACAACATTTTCATACAAGATCTAAGTTGTATTAAGAGTTTAACATACTATAATATTGTCACGACCCAGATCGTCGTGATTGGCACCCACACTAACACTCCGGTGGGAGAACCACTACTACAACCCAACCAAGCCAACTAATCTAAAAACTAAAACATTTAAGTTACGGAAGCAAGTTAAATACTAAGAAAATAAATAGAGAGTTCCCATAAACTCCAACAAAAGTTTAACAAGAACTAAACAATGCAGAAGAAATAACCTAGAACTTGAAAGTTAATGGACCAAAACATCTAAAGTTCAACAAGTCTAAACAAGAAGGAATGCAACCCCAATCTAATGAACTAATCAACTAACTAGAACATAGTCTAAGTCTGGAAATGGTGGACATAGACGAAAGAGAACCCATGGCAGCCCGGAAGAATTGACTCACCCTTGAACTCAAACGATCACTGATCTCATAAGCGAGGTCTTTTAGTAGCCGATTGAAGATGCCCTGTACTCAACAAAAATACGAGCAAGTGCAGAATCAGTACACAACCACAGTGTACTAGTAGGATCACACGGCTATCCCACTAAGTGCAACATACATAAGTCAAACAACAATATAATCACATGCATATATCGAACAAATACAATATCATCAACATTTATGAACAACGAACATCTCCACATATCTCAAAATACACAATTAAGACAAGTCATTGGTCCTCTCATGGAACCCAAACCACCCAAACAGTTAGCATACCGGAACGTGGTACCCGATCCAATGATTATGCCAAAACATGGCAACCGATCCCATAATTATGCCGGAGCGTGGCAACCGATCCAAGTTAGTTATGTCGGAACGTGGCAACCGATCCATTCAACACACCACAATTACAATCACAAGTATATCCTCAAGATCATACAATTAAGTCATGATTTCATGGTAACCATCATTCATCTATCTCATTTATAACAAGTGTGATCAATAATGAAACATTCATATACATACGTGTATCATAATGAAGCAAGAACAAACATACATCACACAATCATAGAATCACAACCATCACCTACCTCGAAACAAGCTTGAAACCCTAAGAAACTTGATCCTTCCCTTTACGGATTCGTTCCGCTTGTTCTTGATCTACAAACAATTAATATAATACGGGAATCAATAAACAATCACTAATTATTCGAATTACTAACAGTTCTATGAACCCTAGATCAAACTCATGATCTCAATTATCCAAATTAGGGTTGTTTCCACCATAGAATCTATAACAAAACCCTCTTCCATCAATATTCACCCATTCTATTACTTTTTACGGATCGAAAAGCGAATTCGGGGAGTGAAAAGCTTACCTTTAGCCTCAAGAATGGTGAAAAATGAATAGGAGTCACCTGGGGTTCGTTCCTTAGCTCTAAAAGTCGAAAAGTGCATAATAAGGTCGTTTAGGGGTTTATTAACGCGTCGAGCCCGCCACAGTTGCCCTCATCCCTTTGTAGCGGCCCCGCTAGAGCGGCAAAATCCAGCACCAAAGCTGCTGGAATGAAACAGAGAGCTATTTTGAGAATTCCAAAATCCTCATTTCACAACACACCTCTAACCAACGATGCTCAGAAAAATACCCTTAGTGCTAAGATCGATTCCGGGAGTTCTACTCACTCGAATTCAATTCCGTAAAGTCGTACAGATTCCTTAACGAGTTATCTAACTACTCATGCAATCAAAATAATAAATGATTCACTCGATTGTTACCAGATTTCCCTACACCTCAAAGACTTCAATTTCGTCCAAATCTGGACTAGGTTGGAAAAATTCAAATACTATGAAAAAGTTTTTCGGCCCCAAATTTTCCCCCGTTGGCTTTTCTATAACGATGGGAATAGGTCGTTACAAATATTTTTCTAATCATGGAATGATATCTAATATTTTATTAAAGTAGGTAAAAAAAAACTAAATCTTTCTCATTTGGTTTCATTGTAAACCTGTCAACTAATCCAAGTTGACCAAAATTTCGACTCAATAAGCCCAGTCTGCTAAGGATCCGACATTGGTTAAATCTAGGACGGTCTCCATCCCATTAAAAATATTTTTAATCCCTAGATTTTAAAATTTACATTTTAATCCTATTTTTATCTATAAATAATTTTTATATTTCATCTTTTTTTTTTCTACAACAACCTTCTGATTCTCTCTCTATTTCTCTCTTAAATTGTTAGCAATTTAATATTTTTATTTGCAATTAACACCATCAAGTGAAAGTTTTCAACTTTCAAGTCTTCAACAATTC
This sequence comes from Solanum commersonii, assembly GCA_029007595.1. NCBI lineage: Eukaryota > Viridiplantae > Streptophyta > Magnoliopsida > Solanales > Solanaceae > Solanum > Solanum commersonii. The sequence goes on from JAJTWQ010000033.1 coordinate 3,390,628, forward strand.
ATCAATTTATGATTATTTAATTATTTCTTTATCTTCGACAATTTGGTGTATTCGTTTCATCTATTACTTTTATTTAGTATATTAATTTTTTAATGTTTATTTATTTTATTTTTGTGTTTATAATTTTTGTTAATTTAATTGGCATAATGGATCATTTAAGAAAAATAGGTAAAAGTGTTAAAAGTTTGTATCCTGAAAATAGTAATAGTACTAAGAAAAAAAATTGATTCTGATAAAAGTAGTACAAGTAAATTTTATTCTCGCGTGCCTGAAACACCATCTAATGCAATTGAAAACGTAAGTGTAGGTACACATCATATGTATGAATCAATTTGAGGCTGAAGAAACTTAGGGGGGGTCGTTTGGTAGAGTGTATTAGAATAAATAATGCATGCATTAGCCTTGTGTATTACTAGTATCTTGTTAATACCATAGATTTCTAGGTATTAGCAATGAAGTGGTTTTAATGCATGCATTAGCAAGATTAAAGACTCAATTGCTCCTCAAAACCTTTTTACATATTTTCCACCATAATAGTGGGGATATCTTTGTAAATTAAATTTGTTATGCAATGCATACTATTTTTTTATGCATCAAACCAAACGATGCATAAAAATAATCTATGTATAATTAATACAAGTATCACTAATACATGCATTGCTAATGCAAGTATTACTAATAAACTCTATTAACATTATTCTTATACTCTACCAAACGACCCTTAAATAGAAGAAGAAAATGAAGTAAAGATAGAAAACAATAATAATGAAAAGATGATAATACACTAATTAGGCATGTTATAGTTATAATGCTTAATCTAGAATTCGTAATCTTTCTTGTAGCTTTTGTGGGCAGGTTTTGCTTTTGAGTTCAAGCAAAGGGTGAGCTGATTGTTGATTGGTGATATTTCCTCACTAGGTTCCTTCCCTTTGTTTAATTTATTTTTGTATTTCATTTTCAGACAATTGTATCATTTATTGAGAGTTATAATCCTTCTTAGGTTGAACATTTCTAAATTAATATTCGATAAATTAATAAATTTTTTAAGATAATAATTTTCTTCTATTCTGAATTTGGGTTAATGGAAAATATCATTAATTTTGATAATATATTTTCAAAAATTTTATATATCAATATATGATCACATTAATATTTTAAATTAATAATTATTTAATATTACAACAATATCCAAGACAGTTTAGTAAAAAATAATTGTAGTATTTTCTTATATTAAAATAATACTTTAGTTGAAGCTCATTTTAACTTTTCTTTATCATCCAACAGTTTCGGTGTTCTATTCTCAATTGCACCAAAAAAATGTGTAGACTTATAGACGTGATAAGTGTTTCCTTATGTGTAACTAGTTCAAAGATATCGTATCATCTTCAACTTAATCATCAACATTGTTTTCTCCGACAGTACCCATAATTTCTTCTAAGTTTTGGACCTCTGAACATGTATCATTTTCATTCGGGTAATCTAATTGGGCTATTCACGTCCTTTCTACTGCAATAACCAAAATTATTAATCATGATGAAGAACAAGAATTCATGAATATTGTTTTCACAAGAGGATTCATTTAAATTTCTTGAGACTTCATCTCAGATCAATATAATTAAATTAACCCTCATTAAATCTCGAAAACACATCTTAAATTAATAAATATTAGTTTATCGATTAAATAATATAGGAAAAATTACGCGGTTAAGCAAACATATACTAGTTAATTAGCTAATATAGCTACAGTTTACATTAGTTACAATTCAGAACTTACTTCTAGCTATAATTACATTCTCTCTCGCCTCTCTTCCTCTCTCTCTCTCTCGTCTCTTCCTCTCTCTCGCCTCTCTTCCTCTCTCTCTCTCTCGTCTCTTCCTCTCTCTCTCTCTCTCGCTCTCTCTCCTCTCTTTGGAATCTCGCTCACCACTCTCCTCTTTTTTAGTCATCTCTCCCTCACCTCTCCCATCTCCCTGCCCAGTCGCTCTCTCGCTTCTCTTCTTCCAATCTCTCTCTCACTTTATACAACACACAAATGTGTAATTTGTGTTTGTATAAGGCGAGAGAGACGGGATCTACAAATACAAATACATATCTCTCCGCCCTATATACTAATAATTATACAAATACAAATCTTCCTCTATCCAGTTCTCTTTTACCTTTCTCTTTCTCACTTTATACAAACACAAATGTATAATTTGTGTTTGTGTTTGTATTTGTATAAAGCGAGAGAGACGGGATACCCAAATACAAATGCATATCTCTCCTCCCTATACACTTATAATTATACAAATACAAATCTTCTTCTGCCCAATTCTCTTTTGTCTCTCTCTCTCTCACTTTATACAAACACAACTTATACAAATACAATGTATAATTTGTGTTTGTATAAAGCGAGAGAGAGATTTGATATACAAATACAAATATTTTAATTCGATTCAATTATATATGTATTCAAATTGTATGCAGATATACAAATACAATAATTAATACATATAAATAGTAGTTATATAAATACAATTATCTAATCGATATAAATATACAATTCATCTCTCTCCACTCTCTGCTCTCTCTCACTCGCATACCTCATCCCTCTATGGCTTGCCACTCTCCTCCCTATAACATATAACTACGAAGTGTAACTAGCAAACTATAGTTATGAAGAATAATTAAGTTATTTTTGAGTTACTATACGTCAAAATCCCAATAATATATCTACAAAATAATAATATTTCATAGTACGACCTAATAGTTCTTTTTAGTTGTGCTACAGGCCCTAATCAATGTTATGGAATAATGGAGCTTTAATCAGCTTCTAATTGAGACAGAGTAGACGATAATGGAGTTGCTGCGAGGAAGAAGGGCAATCAATTGTTAGGTTTGGTGTGAGAAAGATAGAGACGCCACGCTGAAGAGATATATACAGACACGGCAGATGCCATTATTAATTTATAGTAGTAATTATCTTTAATATAAGGACTGACATTTTTGACCCAAAATAGCACAAGTTGAAGCGAGCGAACTGGATATGGCCATTGGAACGATGCTCTCCGCATTCAGAAAACTCTCTAACACTTCACGGATAACCCCTTTTCGATCTGTAAGTACTTGTCGTTCTTACGCTTTTCAAATTTTATTTTCACTCATCTGAAATAGTGTGAACAAGTCGAAAAGGTTAAGAATGTGAATAACTCGGAATTGACATCTCAATTTAGGTTTTGTACACCTATATCTATATGGCCTCCGAGTGACCGGGCGGAGCTAATCATATCGATGACGGGTTTGGCAGACATAGTGGTTTTAGTGTGTAGAGGAATAAACAGAATAGTTGGTACTTGATGAATCTTTTGGAATTGTGAAGAACAAGAATAAACGTATGTCGCACTTGTTTGTGTTGATTATTGAAAGATAGAATAGGAAGGGCATTATTTTCTCGAATCAATAGCTTAATTAAGAGCTGAATGAATAAGTTCTTCAACTTTAATCTTACTTCTTTTCGTCCGTTCCTTATATTACTGCAGCAAAATATTCTGTGTCGTTGTTGTATGGCTTAATTGCAGCTTTACCCAAGTGAGTTATATCAGAATACTAGGCTAAGCATCAAAATCAAACGCAAGTGGGTCAGGAATTGACTTTCGAGTAAATGAGGAAGTTAAAAGGATATGATGCAACAACAACATGCCCAGTGTAATCCCACAAGTGGGATTAGGGGAGTGTAGGATGTGGGTAGACCTTACCCCCTACTGTTTCTGATGCAATGGTGTAATTATATTGACTTGCTTTGTGAGTTCTCTAGTTTCTAAAGATTCACATGAATTGAGAATAGGTGTTTCCGGATGTTCTTGTTTAAGGTGGAGAAAGAAGAATCTCTGAATAGTCTCTGTGTTTGATAATCATATAGCCTGAATCCATGTATACAAGTTTGAGCTTTAATTTTTATAATAGAAGAATTTTGTTTCTTCGCACAATATAAGTTATTCTCAAATGATTGTGCTTAAAGGTACGCGTGTGATGTATTGTATGTGTAGCTTAGTACATTGGTTTTAGCTGAACATGAAGGAGGATTAATCAAAAACTCATCATTAAGTGCTGTGGAGGCTGCAAAATCCTTAGGTGGGGACAATTCGATATCGTTGCTACTTGCTGGATCTGGTCATTCCCTGAAGGAAGCTGCAGAACATGCTGCTTCATCCCACCCTTCCGTTTCTCAGGTAACTCCTCTTTGGATGCTGGACTGTTTTGTTTCACCATGTTGCCCACGGAATACTAACCTTATGCTCCTACTGTTTTTGCAATTTAGTTTGTTCGCTTTTCAGTAACATCTTAGCTAGGACATGCCTAGTTCAGCGTGAAAAGAGAGTAGTTGTATTCTATTGACATGCTTTAGTGATTGTGTAAAACACATTTAGAATGTTCACTTCGTTACAGAGAGAGAATGATCTTCCGAGGAGGAGAAAAGAGAGGATGATATTGCTTTTTCTTTGTCTTCTTGATCTAAAATTCTTGGAAATGCCATTTTCAATTGAGTGCTGAACTTTGGTAAGCAAGCCATAGAACAAAATCCAGGAATGATGATAGGTGATCTTGTCAAGAGTATCTGAAGTATACCTGTTAATTCTTACTCACAATATATCACTTTAGGAGAAAGTGGTATAGAACCTATTTGTATGGATTTTCTCCACTTAAGACACAGAGATATCATATGAATGTGTGTCTATAAACAGAAAAGTAGTCCATAGCTCATGCTGACAATACAATACTGCTCCTTTCCTCTTCATCTTCAATTAAGCTATTGTGAGGACCAAGCACACTACTTGTTATGAGTTTTGTTCAAAGATTTTATGATTTTCATTCCTATGCTTCCATGTGATGTGACATGCTAGTTGACAATTTCAAATTAACTTTATTCAAGCATTCTGCACTAAGCGTTTTGAGACAAATAATCTGTAACTAGCATTTAGAATAGATGAAGCATTCAGCACACAAGAGAAAAAGATGCTGGAGCGAATCCAACCAATGAAACTCACTATTTTTTTCTTATTGTTTTTTATTTCTTTTTTAGGTCCTTATTGCTGATTCTTACAAATTTACATACCCTTTGGCTGAACCATGGGCCAAATTAGTCCATCTTGTTCAGCAGAGTGGTGGCTATTCACACATAATTGCTGCATCAGGTTCATTTGGGAAAAATATATTACCGCGTGCAGCAGCTCTTCTGGACATTTCTCCAATTACTGATGTCACAAAGATTTCTGGATCAAACATCTTTATTAGGTGATTTTTTAGTGGTACCCTTATCCAGAAAACACTACGATGGCTTGAGATTTTCTTGTAGATAGTGAACACTTCTTTCAAGCGATTTTCCTAAACTATTTCTTGTCATGTGTGATTGTAATATTGAGATATTGGCATTACCCAGCGCTATGGTTGAATGGGAAGTTTCCTGTTATTAGGTTTGATTATACATTGTTATTATTACATCTTGTTTCGTGACTATGACCATTTTATCATGTTTGTTTGATGACATGAAGAATGTACTTCGGGTCTTGAAAAATTGTACATTTGTGTAAACGTAGTTGTTACAAGGCAATATCATCCAGGGATGATTATTTCTGGAATTCTTTTAGCTATAAAGTTGCTAACTTCTTCATAGAGTTGTTTTGAAAATCATAGAACTACAGTGTTTACTATTTAGCCACTATAACGCATCCTGCTACAAAATGAGATCTTTTCTTGCAGTGCTGACTGCATCATTCGTTTTGTCTCCCCAGTTCCAGTGTAAGCTGTGTTGGTTTTAATTGGATCGTCTTTAATGTGACAGGCCAATATATGCAGGAAATGCTCTTTCCACTGTTCGTTACACAGGTTCCAGCCCATGTATGTTGAGCATTAGAGCTACATCTTTTCCTGTTGCTTCAGAAACAGCTGATTTGAAATCTAATGCTGCGTCAATAGATCAGGTTGATCTTTCAACCTTGGATGAAGGTCAGTCAGTTGAGATATGAACCCATATCTCCCGTGGTTAACCAGATGTGGCTCTTTATGCCAATCTTGTCGATATTAGTGTTGTTTGCATCTTTTGTAAAGAAACGTCAGTAAGTTAGAACCTAAAATGAGGTTAGCTTTTTTTACAGACGAGTCAGTTGCTAAGTCGACATATGTAAAGCTTTCCGCGCAAATTTCGGAGCGCCCAGATCTTGGAAATGCACGTATTGTAGTTAGTGGTGGACGAGGTGTAAAGAGTGCTGAGAACTTCAAAATGATAGATAAGCTTGCAGAGAAAATCGGTGCCGCAGGTTTTCCCTCTCCCATGACTTCTGCTGTATTCAGCTTGTGCTTTTTTCTGCAACGTCTTTATCCTTTATCAATCTATCCTTAACATATTTCAAATTCAAAAGGACTTCCCATTTCTTAGCAATAACTTGCATAATTCTGATTTCAATCTTCTTTTCATTTGTTCATTAAATTGGATTACCTCTGTTGTGCAGTTGGTGCCACTCGTGCTGCAGTGGATGCTGGATTTGTTCCCAACGATCTCCAGGTAAGACTAGACATACTTGTTGCTTCAGGTGACTCAATTATTTGCCTTCAGAAATGTTAAATGGATTTTCACTTACGTAAACCGTAGTAACCTGTTGCCTTTCATATCTTTTCTTTCATCTAAGCAAGTCATATTTATAGTATAACAAGTCAGACACAAAAATTTTGTTAAGTAAAATACTTGAAATTGTTTTTAAGTAGTGGTATTTGTCTCTCCGAAATTTTGTTTTCAAGAAACTGGAACTATAATGACTGCCCCGTCATTTTTCATGTTTGTCAGTTTTTTTGAATGTAGTTTTTGTTTTTCCTTCTCTATTTCAGGTTGGCCAAACTGGGAAAATTGTTGCCCCAGAATTGTATATGGCATTTGGTGTTTCTGGTGCGATTCAACACATAGCAGGCATGAGAGATTCCAAGGTCATTGTTGCTGTAAATAAAGATGCAGATGCCCCCATATTCCAGGTAAGGGTCAATGTGTTTCTTTTCTCTCTCACATGCATTACATGATCCCTTTTCTCACTCTTCTGTTATTTCACATAATCGAGAGGGAGGGTGACAAAGATACAAACTCACTGGTTTACTGCTTTTGATGAAGTTCCGATTTATCAGTTACATTCCCAATAAGTAAAATATAAGTTATTTATTGTCAGTTATTAGGGAAGTAAAACAGAATATATTTCTTTGAAATTTTGGAGCAACTTAAGAAGTTGATGTAGTGGACATGCCATCCAATTTTACCTCAGCTAGAAACGGAAATAACTGATAACCCTCGTCTCACCTTCATCTCTTCATCCAACCTAATATAGTTATTTATGTTAGAGTGGGTTAGAATCCTACGTTGGATGGTGAGCACATTGGTGGTCTCCTTATATAGATTTAGGTAACTCTCTCCCTTCATGAGCTAGCTTCGGGGATTAAGTTAGCCTCAAGTGTCATCTTACATGGTATGAGAGCTAACTTGTTCCCTATTTGGGGGTCCATGTTATATTGTCCACACTTCTGTTGGGCCTCAGCGTGAAGGGAGTGTTAGAGTGGGGTAGTCACACATTGGTTGGGAAAGTGGTCTCTTTGTAGGACTTGGACAATTCACCCCTCATGAGCTTGCTTTTGGGGTTGAGTTAGACCGAAGTGTCATATCTTACCAAAAACAAAATTATATCAAGCCGGCTGAAATGTGCAGAATCATGTGACACAAACAAAAAGAGGAAGACAGCTTATTTATTTATATATGTTATTTTGGGAACGCCAGGGTGCTATAATACCGCAGCGACCATACATACCACAAGAAAACACATTGCGTCCTAATATCTTGGTGCTTTTTACAATTTATTTTGAACTGGCAAGGAATCCATGTTGAAAACGTTGCTTTCTTTGAACTGCAGGTTGCTGATTATGGACTCGTGGGTGATCTTTTCGATGTCATTCCGGAGTTGTTAGAGAAACTTCCTGAGAAAAAGTAGAAAATATACCACTCATTGTGATTCAATAAAGATGATGATATGTATGTGGTGGATGACATTTGTTATCCAGGAATAATATATACTAATATCATTCATTATTTCAATTCTCCAACCTTATTCACAGGCATCACCCTGCTATGATATGATTTCAGCAGCAGTAATTAGTTCCGGGATAAGATATTCCTACGACCTACCAAAGGGTGGGATAATAGTATCAGGTTTAGTTATTCCGAGATAAACAAATGAAATGACAAAAAAACCGCTGGTCCTTCATATTCCTTTTCTGCTAAATAAGGTGGAGGTTATAGCTTTTAAGAAATCATAACAGAGCCCACTTGGCTTACAAAACAGAACCACACAGACAGAAACATTACTTCCAAAGAACAGTGTCTTTGAATCCATCAATGTCGACAAGAACAATTTATCAATTAAGACTTCTATCAATTAGATCATGGTATACAATATATAAGCATCGTATACAATATATAGACATGCCTCCGTACTGTAAATCTAGGAACTGAAACACTTGACGGATCAAGGAGCACCACTAGGCGAATTGCTAGTCACAGTCAGCTGCACGCCTACTTCAAAAACATCAAAGATTGAGGCTCAAACTAAGAATCTCAATTTGTCAATGGATTGGCATTGTTAGTTACATAAGAAACAACTACGGTTATGTCATCAAGTTTCCCCCCGTGGTACTCAAATCCGGCCTCTTTGGCTGCATCAGAGAAAGGTGATGGCTTAGTTGTGTCCATTGCTCTTTGCTGTGCCAATGCTGCTATCTTTTGAGCTGTCATCTGTGGCGCTAAGCCAGCTTCCACAGCGTGAACCACAACTTCCGTGATATCTGCATCATATAAATTGTCAAAAAGCCCATCTGTACCAACAACTACAACATCTCCTGGAGCTACTGTAATTTTAAACACTTGGGCCAAGCTAGGCGAATCACCAGCACTGCTGCCTTCCAGTTGATATGGAAAATTAAAACCGTGCTGTTGTACAGGGGATTTAAATATAAGAGATCCATGCCTAACCAACATAAATCCGCTGTCTCCTAAATTAACGGCATAAAGACCTTCATCAGTGAGTGCAACGATACAAGCAGTTGAAGAACCTTTTGCTTTTGTTCTCATGTAAGCTTTCTCCAGGACCCTGATAAGGTCTACGGAATCCTTAGGTTCCTCTTGTATCACAGACATACAGTTAGACATTAACTCACGGGCATATTCTCCCGCATCAATACCAAGATCAGCCCATCCACCGACCCCATCAGCTACACCTATAGCTTGTGCAGGACCACAAATGAAATGAGCATCCTCTCCACCAGTTTTTGCTTTAGCAGGATGAGGCAGGTAAAATGATCCCGAATTCAGCTTCAGATGTATCTTTCCTTCAGAAGAATCAACAGTACTCACAGTTTGTTCCTTTCCCTTAGTATTATCAGAAGACAGGCTGCCGGGAGCAGTAGTTCCAGAAGAGAAACGTGCAAGTGATAAAACGCGAAAACCTTCTATTCCAAATCCTTCATACCAACTGTAATGACCCTTCCTCTTTGCAACACTAGTTGTAAAATATTGAGATAACATGAAGTTGTGAGGTTGGCCTTTATTTCTCAAACTAATGTTGGCTTTTCTTACATTCTCAATGCCCCTATTGCTGTAAGATACGCTACTATTGTTTACCGCCAATCCATAATGCAGGCGCCTAGGAGCCATATTACCAACAAAATGGCCAATATGAGAAGTTCTTGAACCACAAACAGCCATTATCCGCTGTAACAATCAACACGAGAGAAACTCTGCTTGCAGTAAGTAGTTCAGGATGTAAAGTCTGCAAAAACAATCACCACATAAAAACCTAACGCATTCTCATCATCTAACACAATTTCTTTGTTTTTCCCTTTTGAGACACACTAGATAACGCACGAATACATAAAGAAGAGTAAACAGCAAGATTCAAACTCGCAATATCTCCCTCTAAGTTAATCCCAAAACCTCTCCCTTTTCCATTCCACAAAGGAAAACAACATAAAAAGAAATGTTTATAACCGTAACAATATAACTTCTTACAAGCAAGAAGTTCATAGTATAGAGCCAGGAGCTATGGTTCACGTGAACAAAGTAGCTTTCAGGCATACCTTGTATATGTATTACTCTTTGTTGTTCCACTTTATATGACTTACTTTCGTTTTTAACCAGTCCCAAAAAGAATGTATATATTTAGTAACAGTTTAACTTTAACGTGCTCATTTAATCCTTAATGAAATGATTTCTCGCCACATAAATATATATGACTTATTTTAGACCACAAGTTTCAAAAGTCCTTCCTTTTATCTTAAACTTCGTATCAAATCAAACTAACTCATACAAAATTGAGAAGAAGGGAGTAATTAAAAAGTTCATTAAAAATCTACAAATATTTGACAATGGATCCGCCTTTGCTTGCACTGAGCCAGAGCCAGAGCCAAAATTTTAACTTTATGGGTTTTGAATTTAAGAATAATGACTAGTTTCTAAATCAAATACTTGTATACATATTCAATAAACTTCTTGATTCAAATACCCTATCCAAGTAAAAGTTATTGGGTTCGACCGAATCTAGCTTCTTGCACAGAAGAACATATTAGAACAGATAAATTCTAATGAACAGACAATCTCAAGAAGTTGATAAACAGCTAAAAAAAAGTGACAAATATACAAATTTTATCTTAAATTTATTTGACCAAAAAAAAAAAACTCAAAGGTAACATCAAAATAATCCAAACCCAATGCAAGGCTATTGACCCATCAAGCAGAAATTATATTAGGATTAAAAATGTCATATTTATCCTTATTATGCTAACAAGGAACAGATTTAATGAAAAAATTTACAAATGTATAAATATAAACTTTATAGAAAAATTTACCTGAAAATATTTTCGTTGACGGCGGACAACTTTTCCGTTTTGTTTCCTTTTGGGAAAAAGAACACAGAGGAACTTTCCTACCACATTTTAGTAGACCTTTCCATATTAAAAAATATATATAAATATTTTAACTAAAATAATATTTTAATTTTTTTAATCTTTGTAGTTTTAAACTAAATTTGTTAAATATATCAAAATATTATTTATTATGATTTTAAACATGTCACGTGAAAAATTAGAATGAAAGAGTTATCAAAAGATATATAGTAGTAGTATGTACCAAATGCTCTTTAATTTTACGCCTTATTTGTCTTCGTTTCAATTATTTATCTTATTTATTTTTTTAATTTACTTTAAAAAAATATCTCCTTTTTTGTGACTTCTTAATTTTAACTTTTCAGATGATATGTAATAAGACCTCAAATTATATCACATTTTGGCATATTTTTAATTTAAAACCAAAAATTCAAAAAAAATCTTTATTCTTTAAATTTCCATAAACAAATTAAAATGAAAGAGAGTTATTTTATGGGAGATAGGCCATCAAATAAAAATGTAGTATTTGCAATATAGGTTTTAAAAATCTTAAAATGATTAAACATGCATTAATAATTCTCACTGTATAATTCATATATTATTAACTCCACATTACAAATTTCTATATTATAGATCCCTGCATAATTTAATTGTTGAACCAAATGACCCCTACTATTTAGTTTTAGAGTAATACTACTTTTATTTTGATTTCTAGAATGTTTAAATTTGAATTTTTGTTTAATATTTTGGGGCGTGATAAGGACAGGATATAGGTAATCTATGAATTTACTAAAAGATATTTTAAAATTTTATTGTTGAATTTTAAATATGAAAAATTACAATTTCTTTTTAAATATCTTATAAATATGTACTTTTTGTATAGTAAAGTCAAAAAATTATAATTTGTCACGTGAAAGCTACTGCACAACTGTGGAGCAATTTTCATCATCAAGTGAAACGGACAAAATAATTATTATTCGCAAGCAAGCAAAGTTGTCGTGTTAGTAATTACAAAATATATTTCTTCTTATTAAATTTCACCAACTATATCACTAAAGTTATAAAAAATAAATTGTAAACTTGTGTAATTTTCATTCTCCTCGATCTCTCATGTAATAGAATTTATTTTTTCTTTGGAGAAAACACACACAAAAATAAAATAAAAAACCTTCCAACAACAACTGTTGGTCTGTCAATTAAACATCATTTTTCATTTAAAAAATAAAAAATATTGTTTAAGAAAATTTACAATAAAATAAGGTTAAACACCCACTATTATAACTCTTCACAAGAGTAGCAGTTTTTCCGTTGATATTGTATGACTTGACATAAAATTTTAAGAAAAAAAAAAAACTTTAGAAATTTATAATCTAAAATACTTTTTAATTATTGATGATTATAAATTATTTAATTTAATATAAGAAAAAATAGTTTATTATTAAATTATTTATAATTTTAAAAACTCCTTTCCTCCGTCTAATAATAGTTGTTAACTACTCTTTCGATTTATTTTTAATTGTCATAGTTTTTTTTTTAGAGTCAAACTATAAAAACTTTGACTAACATTTTACGATATATTTTTTCATCATATTGATATGAAAAAAGTTGCAATTTATAGTACTATTCGTATAGTTTTTGAATATCTATTTTTTTGGTTTAAAATATTGAATTAATATAATCTAATTTAACTTTGAAAATTTGTCAAATTGACTTTCGAAAAGTGCAACATGATAATTAAAAGTGGACGGAGATAATATTAACTTGACACACATCTTAAGAAACAATAAATAAAAAGAGTAATATTGCTATATTACCTTTTAAATATATTAAATGTAATGTTTAGGGAAATATATTAGATGTAATAGTATTTAATAACAGAGATAAAACAAACATAAAAAGATAAATTATCTTTTAATTTTTTTTAAATTAAACAAAAATTATCAGATAACTATTTTTAGTATAGTAAACAAACGAAGATGAGTCGAGAAAAAGGGAAGTGGTAACACTTTTTTTTTGTTACATGCTAACAAGGAAACTACAGACACAATTAATTGGCTTACAGCTCAAGTGAAGTTGCTGTATAATCAAGAACACAATGTTTTGCAATAATTTAGTGGCCCAACAATCACCTCCAATTTTGGTTCAATCACAATATCCATCAAAACCCAGGTATAATCTCCACTCTTTTTTCCCTTATCATTCTCAAATCTCAACAATTATATTCTCTAATTATACTGCTGTGATCTGTTAAAATAGTATCTTTTATGGTTGTGTTTGTTCAGAATTAAGTAAAGCAAATTCTAAATTCCGAAGAATTTGTACTGAAATCAGACCCAATATAGTTGAAGGAAAGAAAATGAGGAAAAGAGAAAGCTGCAATTCGAAATCTTTAAGCTAAAATGCCATAACCAAGGGAAGAATGTCAGATTTTAGTGAGTCTGTTTGAACTTTTTATTTAGGTTTACAATAATTAAATAGTCTGTTTGATCAAGTTTATAAAATGTTCTTGTTTGAAGAAATGCTTTTCGAAAAAAGTATTTTTCGAGAGTAGCAATTTGTGTTTGATTAATCAGTTAAACACTTATTTTTCCCTAAAATCGATATCAAATACCTAACTTTGATAAAATAAGCACTTTTAGCTTCCCATATAAGCCTCAGTCTCAACCAAGTTGGAGTCAGTTATATAAATCCTAAACCTGATCATGTTTCTCCATTTAAACTCTGATACTAAACAAGAACCTTCTATTAATTAGTTTCTCAAGTATAAATTTTGTTGTTTCTTTTGATACCATATTGTGGACATCCGTATGCATAAGAAATGAGTGAATAGCTCATCCGCTAATTTTAGTACTTGGGAAAATACATATTCTTCTTAACCAACAATCTTAGTCTTCCTATATCAGCCACATTCTAAGTAATATTGCTTGTTCATTTAGTTGATCCCATGATCTGATTGGACAAAGAGTAAGGATGACATGAGAATGGGCATTAGATTACATTCTCAAATCTCAAGCGTATTAATAGAAATAGTTTATCATAATGAGGTCTTCTTAGAGTCAAAGGATTGAAAGTCGCTTGATAATCATACAAGCACCCACGGTCATGGCCTATTGGTCAATGAAGTGGGTTGAGAACCATGAGGTCGCAGGTTCAAATTCATCGGAGACAAATATACTAGGTGATTCTTCCCTAGTGGAAAGAGCTATCCGGTACCTGTCCTGGTGGGAGGAGTAGGTACCCGTGGAAATTAGTCCTATTTCAGTACACGAAAATTCCTCCTTTAATGGAACTACACCTCTGAATAGAAAGTATATCCAATAGGATATTTCGTTGTCTGATACCTTTTGGTGTGTTTGAGGTGTAGTCCAACAAAAGGCATTGCTTGTTTGCTCTTGTTTCCTGCAGTAATCAATAACCTAAAACTGGCCAAGCAGGGTAATGCATCCAGCTTAGTTTATGTATTATATTTATATGGCTGATGTTTTCTCAAAGATTCTTTTTTCCTTCCAAAACATTCCCATTCTTCATGTAATGAGGATTGTTCGTCGGTCCTTGTAGGGGGTCGCCTGTGAAAGTGGTGTCTGCCTGCTGCACTGAATGTCCTATATTTAGTAAGGTTGAGGTTAAACATGTCATTTCAGGTCTTGCGACATCAATCCTATGTCTCTCTCCAAGTAACATGGTTAGTATCTTTACTATATTTTCTCTCCTAATTCCAGAGACAAAAGTGGTACTGAACATATGTATTTGGTTGATTTGATAGAATGGTTGTGAAAACTGAAGGTTGAAAATGATGCTTTTATATTAAGCAAAGATAATTTTATGGATAGCATATGACCTTTGGGAATGCATTCTGTTACAAATTAACTTAAAAGAGAAAATTCCAGAAATATTTGTTAAACTTTCATGTGTATCTTCTTTCTATTGGTAGGCTTTTGCAGCAGACCTTCCTCATTACAACAGTGTGTTCCAACTTGCAAATGTCGCGGACAGCATGCCAACACTTCCTTTGGAGAAGGAAAATGATGGTGGAAAGCTGATGATGATGCGAGGCATGACAGCGAAAGACTTTGATCCAATCAGGTATTCTGGAAGATGGTTCGAAGTAGCTTCCCTTAAACGTGGATTTGCTGGACAAGGTCAAGAAGATTGCCACTGCACACAGGTGAATGTTTGAGAGTGTTAACACCTGAAAAATCGCGCCTTTATTTGCTGTCTTTTGAAGATATTTTGGGTTCCTCGGTTCTTGGACACTCATACTTGAAGATGTCTTGTTTTGCATAATCTGTCTTTATTCCAAATTATTTCAGGGCATTTACACTGTTGATATGAATGCACCTGCTATCCAAGTAGACACATTTTGCGTTCATGGAGGACCCGATGGCTACATTACAGGCATAAGGGGAAGGGTTCAATGCCTTAATGAGGAGGATAAGGAGAAAGATGAGACTGATCTAGAAAGGCAAGAAATGATTAGGGAAAAGTGTTACCTTAGGTTTCCTACACTGCCATTCATCCCCAAGGAGCCTTATGATGTGATTGCAACTGATTATGATAACTTCGCAGTGGTTTCTGGAGCTAAAGATAAAAGCTTCGTTCAGGTAATCAATTCTTTCAGTATGATAACTTCGCACTGATTGCAACTGATTATGATAACTTTTTAGTTTTGTACAGCTTTTAAATTACAAAAGATACAAAATGTGGCATAACAATAGTAGTTATATGTGGATGGTTTCTTACATATCAAATGTTTAGCGCTGTTATGCCTTTAAATCAATGAAATATCCCAACTAAGCAATAGCATAATAGGGAGCTGTTAAAGAAGTCCCACATCCGTCAATTATGGGATAGGTGGTTTCATTATATGGTTTGGGCAATCCTCACTTCTTGAGCTAGTTTTTGCAGTTGAGTTAGGCTCAAGATCCATTTCTTTACTTGAGCAAATTAGAAAGAAAAACTTTTCTTTTGTATGAAGACATGGATACAGCCACTCCCTTCGGACCTTCTGATATCGGGTCCATTTTCTAAGTATCAAGACTTAGTATGTGGGGATGTTTTAGATATCATTAGCATAGCCTACAGCTTACGTAAAAGGGGTACATTGTACAGGTATCACACTGGATGGGCGTAACAGTAGATACATTTTATAATTACGGATATATGATGTGAACTAGGATTGATTAATGTATTTGTTGATGTTAGTGCTTGCAGGAGCAGATCTAGTGAACTATATATGGGTTCATCCGAACCCAGCAGTTTGGCTCGTACCCTGTATATATGTTAAGATGTGCACTAAATAAGTAGAGATGATAGATTTCAGATCCAGTAAATCAAATGTTTATGGTATGATCCCAAACTCGAACCTGTAACGTTCAAATCCTGGATCCGCCTATGAGTGTTTGAATGTCTAGTATAGTTATAAGAATGCTGGAAGAGGCATTTGTGATTATAAAAGAAGATGCAAAGATGTCAACTTTGCACGATATAAGTTATAATACAGCATAAATCTATATCTGATTCAATTGAACATTACACAAGAAGAAGAAAAAACATTACAAGGCTTCCTTCATGAGAGTGATGGCAGGCTTGAAGCTTTTGAAGGCCCAAGCTTCTGTTACTACGTACAACTTTGAACTTCAATCTTTGAAGTGTAAGCTGTCCACATAACTCATTATGACATTCTGGGTGTGTTCGGTACAAAGGAAAATGTTTTACATGAAAATAAGTGGTTTTCTTACTTATTTTCTTGTGTTTGGTACATAAATAAAAAAATATTATCCTAAAAGCATTTGCATATTATTATTATTTTTTTTTTAGGTGGGGTGAAGACGAGGTGTGTTGGAGGGTGGGAAGTTGACAATCAATGTGAAATGTCACCCGTGAAACTTGTTTTCCCTACTTCCTTTGAGGAAGTTATTTTACTCATTTTAAGGAACTTGTTTTCCTGGAGAAAATGTTCTCAAAAATTTCGACCAACCCAACATGAGAAAAGTCGAAAACATTTGATTTTTTCCCCTCCATACTGAACACACCCTCTATTTCGATTAAGTGTATAATCAAGTTCTGCCGTGTTCATCTAATGCACGTTGAAGTGATGAAATATACTTCATTCAAAAAATATTCTTTTCAATCATAGCTATGATAATCAATCTCCTGTTTGGATAAGTCATGCTGGGTCACTGCTTATTGCTTAATTGAACACTGGGGCACCCAGGAGAGTGCTGAGTTGCCAATGGCTAGTTGGGTGCTGGGTTGCTGAGGAGAACATTGAGCAGCCAGTTGGCTGGTTCCCTAGAATTCATCACAGTATTTCTCTTTTACCGTATAAGAAGGTGCAGAGACTCACGTTGGTCGCGAGTTTTGAAATTTCTTTCTGGTACCATAAAGGAAACTCATGGTACATATCATTTATTGGTTCATAGGTTGCTGTTATGAAATTGCTATCCGATATTATTCACATATTACTGAAGCCTGAATTTGCAGTTTACAACTCTCAAAATTGCTTGATTTACATAGCACATAATTTATCCGAATGAGTAACTGATTGTGCCTTTTTTCTCTCCTCAATCAGATATACTCGAGGACGCCTAATCCAGGACCAGAATTTATCGAGAAGTACAAAAATTACTTAGCAAGTTTCGGATATGATCCGAGCAAAATCAAAGACACTCCACAAGACTGTGAGGTAAAGACTACTAGTCAGCTATCAGCAATGATGTCCATGTCCGGAATGCAACAAGCTCTAAACAACCAATTTCCTGATTTAGAGTTGAGACGCTCTGTTCAATTCAACCCATTCACAAGCGTTTTCGAAACTCTCAAGAAACTTGCTGAGCTTTATTTCAAGTAGTGAATCCACTTGAATTTTATGACAGATATATATGCATTACTTGTAAAGTGCTAGTTCTTATGACTAGTGGGTGTAACACATTGAACTAAAGTTCAATTATGAATGACATACACTCCAGAAAAATATATATGTATGTGTATGTTACAATTGGATATTTATAAAGAAAATTGCCCTTAATATTCTACATATGTAGAATTTAGTCCGAGTTCAAAGAATTCAATTGAAACTATTCATTTATGCTCTTATTTTATACACACGTTTAAAATGTACACATATATAATATATAAAGTTTGTAAATTAATTAAATTGGCATAATACATAAACATGACCCTTAACTTGGCGTCAGTTGATAACTATGGCCTTTAACTTTGGGTGTGCACAAGTAGGCATTTAAACTTGTATAAAATTGAACAAATAGACACATTCGTCCTACATGACAATTGTGTGTCCTACATGGAGTCCTACGTGTATTATGCCATGTAGGACATGTGTGTCTACTTGATCAATTTTATACAAGTTTAAGTGTCTACTTGTGCACACTCAAAGTTGGAGGGGATAGTTGTCCGTTGAAGCCAAGTTAAGAGTCATGTTTATGTATTATGCCTAATTAAATCTCCTTATGGTCTAAAACAAGCTCCTAAATAGTGAATTGAAAAATTAGATCAAGTTTATTGAGAGGCAAATTTTCTTTTGTTGAAGAGGATAAATGTGTTTTTACTAAAATGGTAGACAATGATTATGTGATAATATGTTTATATGTTGATGACATGCTTATATTTGGTATAAATTTATATATTGTGAAAAGTACAAAATTGTTTTTGTTTACTAATTTTGATACGAAAGATCTGGGTGAAGTAAATATGATATTGAGAGTTAAAGTTATAATGCGTGAAGATGATATAATGTTGTCACACGAACATTATGTGGAAAGACTTCTTAAAATGTTTGAATGTTTTGAGGTGACACTTGTAGCCCTCCTTACAATGCTAACTCTTAATTGAAAAAGAATTATGGTGACCCAGGTGCTCGAATTGTTAAATTAAGAGTACAGTTTCAAACCATAAAATTGTGTTTGATAATACTAGTTGGTTTAGCAGAAATTGTTTGCCTCAAATTATAGCTAGACCATTGATCATAAGAACAAATCTCTCAAATAAAATTTGGTATGAGATGAGTTTATTTAACATGTACGCATCAAGCCAGCAAGTTCTCCCATCACAATTGATTAAGGGTCAGGAACTAAATAATTTTCATCTAAAAATTTGATATGCGCACATATGATTGTATTGCTCCACCACGCACAAAGATGGATCCCCACATGAGATTGGGTGAAAATGTTAAATTTCCTAACATTATGGGGAGATGTGTTTAGCAACTGAAAATTATGTGTAGGGTAAATTATCTAGATCCTCTTTAAAAATATGTGAACTTGAAGTTCAACAGATAATTCATTTGCAAAATATTGCAAATAATTCACCAGATGTATTTGCTGACCCAATATTTTAATTAAGCTGCAAATGCTCCAATAAATAGTCCTTGAAGGATAGAGCCTATGGTACGCCAGAAGCGTGATATACCAATAGATTCCAAACGTAAAATTTATTGAGGAAGGAGATGAGCAAATTATCAAAATGGTCATGATAATGAGGTAAGTGCTTTGAAAGAGCACTACGAGCTAACAAACACTTCATAAAACCTTGGCAAAGGTTCAGGTACCTGAATTGATGAAAAATGAAGAGATCTCAATAAGTTATGTCATATTGGGATCAAGTCAACTGATCGTCGACGATAATTTTGATATGAAGTAGCACTCAATGCTATAAATGGTTACGAGGATCTTGAATTCAAATCTGTCATATAGTGTGGACAAATAAATAATTGCCCAAATAAAATGCATTATTCAAGTATATTTAGTTTCACTTAGAAAAGAGATGTTTTTGAACTATAGCTCATAGATCAAGATATGATGTCAATGGGGTACAAATTAAATGAATCATTGTGTGAAAGTATAACCGTAAGATATAAAATGTGGTTTGTGCCTCAGGGAATAAAGAGTTTTTGCAAAAGTTTTGACATTATTAAATGGAGATATGCTCTCTAGTGGTGGATGCAATGAGACTTGTTTCAGTCTGGCAATAGATAAAACACTTGAATATGTATAATAAATGGTTATTATATATAACTAGACGATGAAGGTTATATGAAAATTCTTGAAGGATTTAAAATGTCTTAAAATAATTCCATTGAGTACCCGATGGATTTGAGATTGCTTAAACACAGAGAAAGAATCTTTTCGATCTCATGAAAATGATTGAAAAATATCATGTGTTAGTGCAATTGGTGAACTTACAGATTACTGGTTATGCAAATGCTAGAAGATTATTTGATATACATAATGAAAGTTTGAGAAGGGATTGCATATTATTATTCAAGTAATGCCAAGAAACTAATAAAGCAAGTGACTCAACACATAGAAGATGTTTGATTTTCTTTGAGAAAAAAAGATGAGCTTCAAAAAGTGAAATGATCAATCTCTGAGTCAGAAATGATTTGATTATATAGATGCAGAATATTTATTTAACCCGTATAAAGCTTGATCACAAATGGACTATTTGTTTACATATGGAGGCACAACAATATCTTTGCATTCAAAGAATCAAATATTAGTAACCACTTCTTCAAATCATGCAGAAATAATATTGATCTATGAAGTAAGTCGGAGTGTGTTTGGTTGGAATTATGATCTATCATATTAAGAAAATATGTGATTTTCCTTTGGAAAAGGATATTCAGCCACCATATACAAAAATAATCTATAGCTCAATTGAAGGGAGGATACAATCAAAGGAGATCGGACAAAACATATTTCACCAAAATTCTTTTTCACACAGGATCTTCAACAAAATTGTGAGACATACGTTTAAAGACCCGTTCAAGTGATAATCTTGTAAACTTATTCACCAAGGATTGCCAACATCAATATTTGAGAAGTAGTGATATAAGATTGGAATGCATCGTCTTCAAGATATCAAGTAAAGTTTTTATTAGGGGGAGAAAATTATGTGTTGTACTCTTTTCCTCAACCATGGTTTTATCCCAATTGAGTTTTCCTGGTAAGGTTTTAACGAGGCAACATTCAAAGTGTATTAAAGGATATGTGTACTCTTTTTATTTCACTAGAATTTTTTTCCGCAAGGTTTTTTCCTAGTAAGTTTTTAACGAGGAATATTATATATGGACATCCAATGGGAGTGTTATAAAATATTATGGTGTGAATGTTCACTACACCAAGAAGTTACTATCACTAATTATCTCAATTACTCCCCCCCCCCCCCCCCCCCCCATTATTTAGATAACTTCCACCTTTATGATCATCATTTTTGTAACTTTACACCTCCATAACCTCCTCCATCATCTTCATGATTAATGTTATGTTTATGACTAACCTTTGGTATGCCTCCATGTAACATTATAAATAGAGGCATAAGAGTTCATATTGTATACATATTGTAACATTTGAATACTTAGAAGAATAAGAAAAGCTCTCATCTATTGTCTCTCTATCTCTATTGCTCTCATCTTCTATATTTCTTGTCTTATTTTGCTTTAGTTTTATAACATATATTATTAATTTCATATTATAAAATGATTAAATTTGATTTTTTGTTAAATACTTTGGGGCGTGATAAGAGCCTCAATTAGACTTGGAAAATATATGAATTCACTAAAAAGAATAAATTTAAATGTTATCCTTATTTTTAAATAAAATATGACAAATAACAATCTCTTGTTTAATGTCATATATATATACTTTTTGAAAGTGAAGTCACAAAATTATATTTGTCACATGAAAGTGACCTCACAATTGGAAACTTTCATCATCAAGTGAAGTAGTCAAAATAAAATTGTTAGCTTTACAAACAAAATTATCATATTAGTAAAGTCACAAAATATTTTTTTCAATTTTATCACATGAAAGTGACCTCACTATTGGGGAACTTGAATTTCATCGTAAGTAAATAAGTCAAAATAAATATTGGTAGCTTTACAAACAAAATTATCATGCTAGTAAAGTCACGAAATATTTTTTTTCTCATTAAATTATTAAATTTTACCAGTAATATCAATAAAATTACAAAATTATTTATCTCCTAAAAAGTCGATGAACTTGTGTATTTTCATTCCCCTCAATCTCTTCTGTAATTAATATTTTTTTCCAGAAAACATAAACAAAAATCTTTTAACAACAATTGGTGGTCGTAGGGTCAAAATCTACTATAATTCTTTTTTTTTGTTTTATGTATTGGAGTTCGATGACATAATTTTTTCTTCCAACATTTTCTCTATCTTTTATTCTTATCTTTTCTTCAATCATTTTTTCTCTCTTTTTCTTTTTTTTTACGTCATTTTCTTTTTTTTTTCTCTTTTCTCTCTCTTTCATTCTTGTCTTTTCTTCAATCATTTTTTCTCTCCTTTTCTTTTCTTTGCTTCATTTTCTTTTTCTCTTTTTTATTCTTGTCTTTTCTTCAGTCATTTTTTTTCTTTTTCTTTCTCTTTTCTCGTTCTTCATTCTTGTCTTTTCTTCAGTCATTCTTTTTTCTCATTTTCTTTTCTTTTCGACATTTTCTTTCTCTTTTTCTTTTCTCGCTCTTTCATTCTTGTCTTTTCTTCAGTCAATTTCTTTGTCATTTTCTTTCTCTTTTTTTCATTCTTGTCTTTTCTTCAGACATTTTTTTTTTCTTTAGTCAATTTTTTTGTCATTTTTTTTCTCTTTTTTTCATTCTTGTCTTTTCTTCAGACATTTTTTTTTCTTTTTTTTTTTAAATTTCAATTATTTTAATGTTTAAGGATATTTTGAAGATTATCATTTTATTTTTTAAAAAATATGGACATCATTAATAAAAGGAAAAATGCACAAGTACCCCCTTCAACTATACGTGAAATCTCAGCAACACACCTTAACTGTATGAGTCATATTATCCCTGAATTATTTTTAAGTGTAATAAACACACCCTTAACACATCCTAAAACCTATATAGCCACTCACATGATAGGAGGTGTTTTACACTCGCCTCCAAGTCATCATTATATCAGCGTCACGTCAATAAATGATCAAATCTATAAAAAAAAATCATGTTTTTTGATTCCTTCTTCTTCATTATCAACCCCCGCTCCATAACCACTAAACTCACTTATTTTAACCATTAAAACTCATAGCAATCACCATGAAAATTATAACCCACCACCAAATTTATCCCTTCACTACCACCGGATTCAATATCTACTATCAATTTTATTTTTCTTTGAATCCAAATAAATTTCATAAAACATGATCCAAAATCTCCATTGAAGAAACTACCTAAATTTTGAACTATAATTCGAGAAGAATTCAAAATTGGGGTCATTTTTTTCTGATTGAATTTGGATTAAGATAAAGGTTGATTGAAGTGAGAAGGGAAGAGAAGAGAAGGAGAGAGGGTGTTATTGATGGAGAACTAAAGCGGCATGGAGGTTGGGTTGGGGTAGGCGTGGGATGTCATATTGTTGGAGAACTCAAGTGGGGAGTGGGGGTAAGGGTTGGGGGTAGGGATAGGGTTAGGGGTAGGGGTATGACATGGATAATTGAGGAAGGGATGGTAGTTAAATTATTTATTTATAAAAAAAAAATTAAAAACTCTATTTTAAATTATGCTCTTTATATGTTGCTTAAATTAAATTCCTAATATGCAATTTTTTTTCTCATTAGCGAATTTCAAGTAATTTATTTGAGTAAAAAATGAAAAAGAAAAAAAATATCTCGATACTATACAAATTAGTGAAAAAAATTCTCTGACAATTTAAATATGTTGTGAAAAATGATAAAATTTGACTCTATTTCATAAAGAAAAAAAAAGAAATTTAATTTTTTTTAAAATATCAATTTAAGTTTTAAAGTTAATTAACTATCTCTACTAATTATTTATAAAAATGAACACATGTCCATATTAATCAGATTTTAATACCTTTTTTCGTATCTCACATGCCTCTAAGAGAGTGAACTCACTCTATGTGCCACCTCAGCACGAAAGGGTGTGTTTATTACACTTTAAAACAATTCAGGGGGGGTAATAGGTCTCATGTATAGTTAAGGTGTGTCGTTGAAATTTCGCGTATAGTTGAGGGATGTACTTGCGCATTTTCCCTTAATAAAATAAATAAATATAGATTATACTCGTAATACAATTTGATATGCATTTTTAAATGCACATTGTGAACATATAACTAACATATTTTTAATACAATAATATATTTTAACATCATCAATAAGAGAAAAAAAATAGCAATTATAATGTATTTGAATTCAATATATAATACATAGTATAGGCATGTTCCAATGCATGTATTGAATATATAACTAAAATATTTTTAATACAATAACATATTTTTGTACCGTTAATAAGTGAAAAAATAAACAACAATTATAATACATTTTGAATTCAATATATTATACATATTATAGGCATGTTTAAATGCATGTGGTGAATATACAACTAAAACATTTTTAACACAAATATATTATAAGTATTATATGTGAATTTCAAACATTCCATGTAACACTTCGGTATTTGAAAGAGCTAAAAATAGAAAGAACTAATTTGGAAAGAGCAAAATCTAAAATTTTGCAAGTTAAGCTTAAGTTATGAGTTTTGGATCAACTTCAAACAACTATAACTTTTAGTACATGATGAATTAGGTGGTCCATAAGATATCAAATGAAAGGTCTTGGAATCCTCTTTCCAACGCCACCGAGTTTTTAAATTTTTGAGTTCAGACAAGTGAGATATGATCATTTGAAAATCTGCCTGTCAGTTAAGGAAAGTTACCCTGATTTAAGAGGGGTATTTTGGTTTTTTCCTTACCCAATCAGATTTAAGTGAAATTTGGTAATACTTAGGGGTCTAAACTGATTTGGTTAATATTTTCAAATCCTAATTTAAGCTAGGGTTTCTAGAGAAGTTCAAGACGGGGAGAAAAGAGAAAAGCCAAGGCGTTCTTCAAGATTTCTTGCAAATTCGAAGGTTGTTTCGCCAAGGGTTTAATCCCTAAGAGGTATGTGAGTTCTCATAGTGTTGGGTTCGTTCACCCACACACCAATCATGTTAATTTCAGCGTAATTTCGTTCTTGAAGTTGAAGAGTTAAAGTTCTTGATGAGTTCTTAAAGGTTTTTTTCGTAATCTTGATTGTTGAGGTTTGATGATTTCATGAGTTAAAATTTGATGTATTGAGTATATTCGTGTATACTTTTGTTGGGTATTCTAATCTAAGTGATTGGTAAGAAACCATTCGATTCTAGGTGAATTAGGGTTAGAAAACGAGTAAGAAAATTCATCGGAAAAATTTGGGTTGGGGCTGGCGCGCCACGCCAGCAATGCGCCATAGAAGAGTGTTTGTAGTTTACCTCCTGGGGCGCCACGCCACTCAGTGTTTCCCAACTTCCCTTCTGTAGTTCAGGGTTTGGCGCCTTACGTCACTCAGTGCGCCAGGTCCCCTACTCTTTAGTCCCTCTTTTCGTATGAGTTCCCTCGAATCGTAGCTATATTTTCTAATTGATTTCTACAATCTAAGGTACGTCTAAAAAATCTAGAAATCATTCATAAATATGAATCATAACCTTGACTCCATAAATTCAAATTTAAGATAGAGCTAAGAGTCAAGTCTTGAGAGTTCTTTTGAATCCTTTGAGAAGTCTTTTGCAAACCTTTTAAGCTTGTTTTAAGACTTGATCATTTGAGTTTGAGGAAGAGTAAAGTTGCATTCATTTTCTTTAAAATGATATACGGGAACTAAGTTTTCTCGAGAGTAAATGTTTTCACATTTAAGCAAGAGAGGAAACACTGATTTCTAAAAGAGTTCATGATCAGCTTTAAGTACCATCTCTTTTAAGAGAAAGATTTTTGACTAATAATCTCAAACCACAGAAAGAGGAAATGTTTTCTTTAAAACATAATAAGCTAAGTATATTTTGGGAGTAGTACTGAGCACCAATATGGGGGAGAGTTCATACAACTCACAACCCTCATAAACCATATAGCCAATGTGGGTAGAAAGGGTCATACTTTTTAGACGATTCCTTAATGCTTTTAGCATAGACTAGTTGATCCACTTAGTAGTGGGTTCTACACTCCGACAAAGTATAAGACGGCTCTGGCATCGTGGGTTAGATGTTGTATCATCACATAGCTCATAGTGATGGTTGTTGGTTAGAGAAACTCCCACAGAGATATTTTGTATTCTTAAATACACATAGTTTAGTTTGTATTTTCATATGCAATCAGAGTTTATATTGTATCATTGCATACAAACTGAGTACATTGTATTTTTAAATACATTGAGTTGTTCTTTACTGTTTTAAATGCTTTATATAAACTGCATCTTTATTGTCGTTTTTATACTTCATTGAGTTGAGTATCCCTGAGTTGAGTTGAGATGAGGTAAGTGTTTCTTTCAGATTCCAGTTCAAACTTATGTCTTGTTTAGATCTCTCCTCACATGCTCGTACATTTCATGTACTGACGCCATTTGTCCTGCATCTTTTATGATGCAGATATAGGTAACCAGAATCAACATCCAGCGCTTGATCAATTGAGCTTTAGAGTTGTTGGTGAGCCTCCTTGCTTCTGGAGGATCTCTTATTTACTTTAAGTCATTTCTTTTTGTTAGTAAGATGTCGTGGGTCTTGTCCCGACGTCCATCACAGTTAGTAGAGGCTTCATAGATAGATAGACATTAGTTCATGAGTCTTGTTCATTTCAATTGTTATGTTATATACTTGAGTTGCCCTTGAGGCCAGTTTGAATTTTTATTTCTAAATATTCTGAGTTTGCTTTTAAGACATTTAGTAAAGTTGTGCTTTTGAGTTCATACTATTTATGAGTAAGTCTTCCACTAAAAGTTAAGCCAAGCCAAAGGTTCGCTTGGGGCCAACAATGATTCTCGAGTGCCAATTGCGTCCAGGATGTAGGCTCGGGGCTTGACATTCCAGTACTATTTAAATTAGTTTACATTGATAGAATTGTATTATATTTGTTGTGGAATAATAACTATCGAATTTATAGTAATGTATAATATCGAATTCAAATTATATTATAACTATCGTTTATATTTATACAATTTTAATATAACTTTAATACATATTTATATCAAATGGTTATGGAATAATACATAAATATGTCCTTTAACTTGGCCTCATTTTACATTTAAGCCCTCCAACTTTGGATATGCACAAATATGCACTTAAACTTGTATAAAATTAATAAGTAGACACATAAGTCCTGCGTGACACAATATACGTAGGACACCATGTAGGATAAAAATGACATGTAGGATGTCATATAGGACACGTGTGTCTATTTGTTCAACTTTATACAAGTTTAAGTGTCTACACTTGTGCACATCCAAAGTTGAAGGGCATAAATGTATTTTGAAGCCAAGTTAAAGGGCATATTTATGTATTATGTCATATTTTTATTACCATATATGACATAATTTTAGCTTTAATAACCATTGACATAATACATAAACATGACTCTTAACTTGGCTTCAGCTAACAACTATGACCTTTTAACTTTAGGTGTATACAAGTAGGCACTAAAACTTATATAAAATTGAAAAAATACACGCATTCATCCTACATGGCATCCTACATGACAATTTTGTATCCTATTTGGCGTCCTATATGTATTATGTCATGTAGGGCATGTGTGTCTACTTGTTTAATTTTATGTAACTTTAAATGTCTACTTGTACACGCTCAAAGTTGGAGTACATAGTTGTACTTGAAGCCAAGTTAAGGATCATGTTTATGTATTATGTCTCTTATATATATATATGAGTAACACACCCAAGTGTTTAATTATTGGGTTATAGGTGAAGTGAAGTTGTTGTATCATCATCAAGAAAACAATGAATTTGGTGGTCCAACAATTACCTCCAATTTTGGTTCAATCACTATATTCCTCAAAACCAAGGTACAACCTCCAATCTTTTTTGCCTTCCATTCTCAAAATTCAATAATTCTATACTCTTAAAATAGTACCTTTTTTCCCCTATACTCATAGACGACGATTATGTGATAATATATTTATATGTTGATGACATGCTTATATTTGATACAAGTTCAAATATGTGAAAAGTGTCAAATTGTTTTTGTCTACTAATTTTGATATGAAAGACCTGGGTGAAGTGAATATGATACTGGGAGTTAAAGTTATAATGAGTGAAGATGGTATAATGTTGTAATAAGAACATGAAAGATTTCTTAAAGTGTTTGAAAGTTTTGAGGTGACACTTGTAGTCACTCTTTACGATGCTAACTCTCAAATATTGAAAAAGAATTATGGTGAACCATTTGCTCAGTCTAAATATGCTCAAATTATTGAAAGTATGTTGCATTTAAGAAATTTTACTAAGTCTGATATTGCCTATGTTGTGTTTAGATTGAGTAGATATACTCATAATCCCAATAAAGAGCATTAGTTTGCATTAATTAGATTGATGAAATATATTTGAGAAAAAACTATAAATTATGTATCATATATAGTGGATTTTATTTTACCTTAGAAGGGTATTGTGATGCAACCTGGATCTCTGATTCAGATGAGACAATCCACTAGTAGATATGTGTTCACCTTAGTTGGTGGTGCAATATCCTGAAAATTAGCTAAATAGACGATCATTGCTAGATCAACTATGGAGTCAGAGTTTGTCGCTCTGGAGTTAGTTGGTTCTGAGGTAGCGTGGCAACGAATTTTTTTAGCGAATATCCCTTTAACAAAAGATGTGTTGCCTCTAGTGTTTATACACTGTGATTGTCAAGCTGCAATTGCTATTGCTAAGAATAAATATTATAATTGTAAGAGCAGACACATGAAATTGAGGCATGATGTCATTAAGTAGTTGCTGAGAGATGAAATAATTGTAAATGATTATGTGAAAAATCAGTATTGAATTCGGCCGATTCATTGATTAAATTCGTGGGAAGAAAAATAATTCTTCAAACCTCAAAAGGGATGAATTTAAGGCCAATGTGATTGTCAATAGAGATGGTAAGCCAACCTATGTGTTTGGAGATCCCATGAAGTAGGTTCATATGGCTAATAACAAGTCAATATTGACACATCACACTAACTAAGAGTGTTTGAATTGTTTCTAATATTGTGGGATGAGTTATTAACTCTTAATGAATTCATAATCCTTAATTAAGGATGGTGTATGTAAAGTTGTATACACTTGATGAATTCACCTATATGAGAAGTGAAGTAAGCCTTCTCCTATGAGACTTTGGCCTAATCTCTAGAGCTCTCATGAATAATCAGGTATGTGCATGGCCTACTAGCACAAGTCGCATTGAACAACAAAATTACTGAGGTTAAAATGTGATTGATAAAGTCTTTGTCTTTCAATAAGAATTATTGATTCATAGAAGTTTTAAATGTGCATCAGTAATTTTGTAAGTTAGATTTTATCAATCTAAGTTTGGTTCATAATCCAAAAGACACTAAACCTATTACATTTTGTCAATGAAAATCCAATAAATTATATACTTCTTATGTATAAATTCTTTTGAAATATGTGGGAGACTGTAAGTAAAATGATTTATTTCAAAAGAATTGTTTTTTAAATGTGTTTAAAAAGTCTTCAAATATGTTATTATGAAGCTAAGTTGACAAGTGGAAAATAGGTGTCAAGTGCACAAATGTTTAATGACACCTGTCCTAACACTTGTCAAGAATTTAACTCTATCTTTTGGCCTATATAATGACATTACCCATTGATAAAAATCATTAGCAAACAAATACCAACACTTTCTTGCTCCCTCCTCTCTTCCGTTATGTTTCTCCCTTTTTAGCTTTTCTTCTGTTGATTAATTTCTTTGACTTTCTTATCTTATTTTCCCATTACTTGTTGATGTTAATCACTTTTCTCAAAAACATTTCACACTACTGAAATAATATTAATTGTATTACACTACTTAAAATATTATAGTAGTTATTTTTAGTACTACTATTTTACTAAATAAATAGTTATATTATTATTGTAATATCAAATTATTCTCCAACATTACAAACCTTCTTCATACATGGTAATCTACAACTTCCTCTCCACTTTCTCAAAATCCAATAACAATACTACTCTATGGAAAATCTTCATTTCTACTATTCTTAGGAAATGGAATAGTAAGGTTAGAAACAATAAACCATTCCCTCCATGTCCAAAATCATGGCCTATAATTGGAAGCCTTCCTCAAATCTTCCTAAAAAATAAGACAACATTTATTTATTGGATACACAAAATTATGGAGGAAATGAACACTGAAATTGCTTGCATTTATCTTGGCAAAGTTCATGTAATTCCTATAACTTCTCCTGAGCTTGCTTGTGAGTTCTTGAAGATCCAAGACTCCATTTTCTCATCTAGGCCTATTTGTATGTCTGCAAGCCTTATTAGTAATAACTACTTAACTTCCGTTTTCCTCCCCATTGGTGATCAATGGATGAAAATGAGGAAAATTCTTGCTTCTCATGTGTTATCACCAACCTCATTTCAATGGCTTCGTCCTAAAAGGGACGAAGCCATTAACGACCTTGTTCAATTCGTTTACAATCAATGCATCAACCAACAAGTTATTAATTTGAGGCAAGTGACAAGATGTTATTGTGGGAATGTTATTAGAAATATGATTTACAACAAGAGATCATTATTTGGAAGTATAGAAGAAGAGGAGCAAGTAGATGCACATTTTACACTACTTAAGTATCTTCATTGTTTTGGTATATCAGATTACTTACCATGGTTAAGTGTGTTTGATTTAGATGGTCATAAAGCAATTATTAAGAAAGCCTATGACATAGCAACAAAACAAATTGATATTGAAGTTGATCATAGAATTCAAATATGGAAAGATGGCAACAAAATTTTGGAAGAAGACATCCTTGATGTTCTTATCATGCTCAAAGATGACAATGGAAATCCATTGATGAATGTTAAAGAGATTAAAGCACAAGTGCTTGTAAGTATACATTCAATTACTAAACTATGTGAACAAAGTTGTGTTGTGTTGTGTGATCATTGAAAGTCTTTTTGGTTAAACTTTCAAAATTTACTTATTCTAGAAAGTGTTTTTTGTCACAGTACTTTTTGAGGATAATCGTTTATATTTTGACTAATCAATTTGAAAAGTCCTTTTGTCAATTTGTATTTTACCAAAGCTCTATAAAAGTGTTTTCGAAAAAAAAAATCTTAACTTTTGAAAAACAACTTCTCATACTATATTACAACTACTTAAAAGTAGTTATTTTTCTTAAACATTTGATCAAACACTTTAACTATCTATATCTAAAATAAGCACTCTTGATTTCTAAAAATTTGGTTAAATAGGCAATGAATTAAATTCAGACCCATAAATAGAGTCTCTATATTTCTAGACAAATAGTACATTCTCGTTCCCTTCTACCTACCCTATGTATCGACTCAAAAAATAAAAAAATAAATGCTCCCCCGTCTGAATTTATGTGGAACTTTTTATTTTTGAGAGTCAAACAGTTTAAATTTGATTAAAAATTTGTGCATGGAATCTTCAATTTCCTTGAAATGAAATTTATATATTTGTAAACTTCGTAAAAAGTACTACAAGTCACCAAATTGACAATTCAAAATAATTACTCCCTCTGTCCCATTTTATGTGGCAACATTTGACCGGACATGGAGTTTAAGAAATAAATGAAGACTTTGAAATGTTTATCAAATTGCCCTTTAAAAAGTAGACTTACTTTTCTCTCTCCTTATAAATGTATTGGAGTATTATTTTAAGATTAAGTAGGACCAACAAGGGTAAAAGAGGAATTGTACATTTAAATACTTACCATATAAGGAAATGTGACATTTTTTTTGGGACTGACTAAAAAGGAAATGGTGCCACATAAAATGGGACGGAGGGAGTAAAAGATATATGAAAAATTTACGGTCAAAGATATTTGTTTGAATTTCGAAATTCGAAAAAGTGCCACATAAATTGAGACGGAGAGAGTATAAATTAATGTTCATCTAATCAGAAAGCAGTGGCGGAGCCAGGATTTTCAAAAAGGGTTCAAAATTTGTAGAAACAGACACATGAAGTAGTCGAAAGGGGTTCGACATTTACTATATATACATATAAAATTATTTTAACTATATATAAATAATATAATTTTCCATCGAAGAAGGTTCGGATGAACCCCTTCATACAAGTAACTCCCCCCTGTCAGAAAGTATTGATTGCTTACAAACAAAAATTTGATGCACAGGAACTCATGCTGGCAACAGTGGACAATCCATCAAATGCAGCTGAATGGACACTTGCAGAAATGTTGAATCAACCAAAGTTAATGCAAAAAGCCATAAAAGAACTCAATAATGTAGTTGGGATGAATAGATTGGTTCAAGAATCAGACTTGCCAAGGCTAAATTATGTCAAAGCTTGCATAAAAGAGGCATTTCGACTCCACCCCATAACGCCTTTTAATGTTCCTCATGTGTCTGTTTCTGATACCATTATCGGTGAAAAGTACTTCATCCCTAAAGGGAGCATAGTGTTATTAAGTCGTCTTGGACTTGGCCGAAATCCTAGAGTTTGGAAGGATCCATTGAAGTTCAAGCCAGAACGTCACCTAAAAAGGAAAGATGGTAGTGAAGTAGTTCTCACTGATTCAAAGTTACGTTTATTGTCATTTAGTATTGGAAGACGAGGTTGTCCAGCTGTGAAACTTGGTTCAACAATTACTACAATGTTACTTGCTAGACTTCTTCAAGGATTTACTTGGAGTTTATCACCAAATTCATCATGCAGTGACTTAATTGAGTCATCTAAGATTGATCATTTTTGTACCTCGCCACTTCTTGCTCAAGCAAAACCAAGATTAGCTGAGGCCATATATCATCTTTAACATACAACTTTATGCAATATGTATTAAAAGTTGGAAACCTTAAAAGTTACAAATAATAATATCCAAACAACTTCCGAAGAAAATAATTATACTAAAACTTGTATCTATAATGATGGATCTATTATTGAAAAAAATGAATATTATTATTATTATTATTAATATTCTTATTACTATTATTAATTATTATTATTATAATTATTATTATTAACTATTAATTATTATTATTATTACTTGGGAAGTGTTAAATGGTCAGAAAATTTGGCCAGAATTTGGCCAGAAAATTAAAAAAACTATAATATTTTTTTATTTTAAAACAAACTGATCTTTTTTCCATTTTTTAGTTAAAAAATATTAAAGTTAAAATGATAAAAATGTTTAAAAAGATAAAATAACATAGATAAAATATCATTTTGGTCAAATTCTGGCCAAATTTTTTTTTTCCTTATTACTATTACTATTACGATCATCATCATTAAGGGGTCGTTTGGTGTGAAGGATAGGTATAAATAGTCTTGGGATAATTATTTTGTGGCACTTAATTTAGTGTTTGGTTGGGAAGTTTGGGATACTTATCCTGGGATTAATAATTAGTACCGGGATAAGTTATTCCTTCCCATGGGTGGTATAATAATTCCGGGATAACTTATCCCGGGATAAAATGACTAAATGACAAAAATGTCCCTTTAAACATTTTTTATACATTACTTTCACATCTATGAAGGGTATTTTAGTAAACTTATATATTGTTCTTAAGATTTATTATTTTAAATACAACAAACCAAACACTCAATAAAAAATAATTTTAGTATAACTTATCCCATCATAATTAATTTCATCATAACTTATCCAATCATAATTAATCCCATCATAACTTAAATTCAAACCAAACGACCTGTAAATGTGAATAATCAAGCACCTCTTCGTACATCCTTGCATGTTTTGATGGGGGTATTTCAGAAATTTTTTATTATAATAGTGTCAATATCTATCATTTTAGTTGAATTAAATATTTATTGGGAATTGTTATTTGGATGAATACTTTTCAATAAATAGCTATTTATTTTAGCGATACATTTTATTTATTACGCTCTCCATTTCATATTAATTAAATTTTTGAGGTATTTTTCATTTTTCAAATTAACTTAATTATTCAGTTTTCAAGACTATTTTTAAAGTGTTCTTCCAATTTTACCCTTCATTTGAATTTTCAATGTGATGACTTCAATAAATTTGACAATAATTAATAAGGGTAAAAATAGAAAACTGTGATCAATTTATGTCTTAATCTACTTTTCTTAAAAGGTGTGAAACACCTCAAAAATTCAATTAATATGGAATGGAGGGAGTATTATTTATAGCAATACATAGAAATATTATGATAAATATGTAATATGTATTAAAAATGAATTATGTGTGCAATATATATGCACTATAACTGTTTTAAAATATATTATGTTTGTTTGGTAAGAAATTGACACATTGTATTAAAATGTCTGATAAATGTATTATTCATCAATAAAACTTGTATTTTAATTGTATCCATCAACATTACATATTATCCTTTGACTTTATTAAATTGAATGCTTTGAAAAAATTATTAGATGATAAATAATATTTAATAGCAAGAATAAAATAGACATAAAAAGTAAATTATCTCTTGATTTTTTTAAAATTGGACAAATATTGTTGGACAACTGTTTTTTATATAGTGGACAATTATTATTGAACGAAGGGAGTACTAATTATTTACTAAAATGTTAAATAAAATTAATTTGATAAACTAAACTCCTAATAACATTGATTGATAAAAATAAATAGTATAACTCTTTTTGATGAAATAAATCCAATTGACTGAAGAAAGATATAAAAAATAATTCAGTCAAAGATAGTATATTATCAACACATAATAAGTTTAAAAGAAAATTATTTAATTAATACTAATCAGCACGACTTGAAAATAAGATAAATTTTCTTTTTGAACTTTTAAAAATTAAATTAAAGTTTGGAAAAATAAAATAATGATTTTTTTTAAATATTTAATATAATATTATTGGGTCCACACATAACACGGGTTATTCTTTAATAGTACATATACAAAACATAATAAATTAATTAATTTTGGGCGATAACGAGATCTCTAGATTGTCAAATAGGATGAAGAATACTTGTTAGGCCAAACACATGTACAACCTCTTAAACTTGTTCTTAAATTTCATTTTGGCACTCCAACTCAATCTTGTTTCATTTTAACCCTTCAACTCCAATTTTTATATTCCATTTTAACACTTCTTTTACCTCACATAATTGGTATGCGCGTGTTAGACAAGTAAAAAGCATCCAATTATATACCACCATGCGTTTTATTTTCTCCATATCATCTGGGTTAACCTGACTCTATTATGGATCCTTGAAATTAGTTCCCTCCAAAAGTGAAAAGACTTTTGTAATTATTTCTCCAAAATATACAAGTCTCTTAACCTACTCTTTGGGAGAAACCTTTCAAAACAACAATCCTTCCCAAATCTCCACCCTTAGAAGATGAAACCTTCTGCAATTATCAGTGATTTCTTCCCATTTAAAGACTAAAAATCACTTGAAGACTAAAATATTCTAAAAGTTAAAATTATTTTGGTTGTTGCTGGTAAGCAAATCTTTTAACCATTCTTTGTAGTTTCTTTTTCGATGTTGTGTAGGTTTTTTTTATATAGTTTTTTTTTAGTGTTTCTCATTAGGCATTTTTGATACAAGATTTAGATTTTTAGTTTCAAAATTCATAGTAAAAATCAGTTTCATTTATTTAATAATAGGTAAATAAAATTCTACATAATCTTACACTTAAACCTAGCTTATTTCACAAATGAAAGGTCACTAACATTCAAGTTCGACCCATTTAAAGTATTTGCATCCAATATGCAATAAGTAAGAAAATAAAATAGATAGAATAATGGGAAAGAAGAAGAGATAGAGGAAATAAATAGGTAAATTGCCAAATATTAAGGTTAACGGGATCCATCACGCGCTTGTTAAAGGTGAGATGACAACTATATGCCAAGTTAGCATTTTGTGTTAAAATGAAGGCATAATACATAAATTGGACCCTAAACTTGGCTTCAAATTTTAAGTATGACCTCTAACTTTCATAGTGCACAAGTAGGCACTTTAACTATCCAATTCTTAAACAAAAAAACACACGAATCCAACAGCCAAATTGTGTGATATACAAACGCTCCTACGTGGCTTATTGAGCCACTTAGTGGCTGCCACGTAATTAAAAAATTACACGTATTTTATAATTTAAAAAAAAAAGAAATTAAAATACAAAAGGGTAGGGTCGTATTTTCTTTTCCCAATTTGCTCGATTTTCACTCAACATCAGCGGAGCCCTAGCCCTAATTTCTTTGCAAATCAAAGTAAAATTGTGAAGATTTGTGGTCAAAGTTCTTATCTTTTGGATGTTTATGTGTTGTTCTTCCTCAATTTAGTCTGGTTATGTTAATTTTTGCTTTTTGAAAGTTTATTTTTGGTAGAAGCTATCACCATTAATGTAAATTCACTTTTTTTTATACCTGAATTATTTGCATACCAAGAAATCTTCATTATAGCTCTTTTTACACAATGACAAAAAAAATAAGAAGCCATTACATAAAAAACGACCAGAAATTATGCACAAAAAGAGAAAAAAAGTTTTGAGTACTAGAATTAGGAAGAAGAAGAAGAAAAATGGGATTTTGATTTGAAAAAACTAAAGATACATTTAAAAGGGATTCATTAAGGGTAAAATTGTCATTTCTGCTTTTATTTTTACTGTTGTGGGCCTCGAAAAATACCCCTGACGCGCCTGAATTGCGTCTCAATCACGCGTTATGCCAGGTTGGATTCGCATGTTTTTTTGTTTAAGAATTGGATAGTTGAAGTGCCTACTTGTGCACTTTGAAAGTTAGAGGTTATACTTAAAATTCGAAGCCAAGTTTAGGGTCTAATTTATGTATTATGCCTAAAATGAAACATAAAAATTGAAGTTAAAATGGAACAATATTGAGTTGGAGTGTTAAAATGAAATTTAAGGACAAATTTAAGGGACTGTACATGTGTTTGGCCTACAGATTATGTATCGTGACATGATCCAATTAGCTATCAAACTTGCATCCATAGCGTGTCTACGCTCAGCATATACAGTAAAATCTCAATAAATTAATATAACTGGAATAATAAATATTATTATTTTATAGAGATTTATTTAATCGATAAATTAATATTTATTAATTTAAAGAGTGTTTTGAGATTTATTGAAGATTAATTTTGATTACATCAAAATCATTGTATCTTACTAATTTATGTATCATATCTATTGAATTCACATGAGAAATAAAGTTATTATAAGTTCAATGATTTACTGTAAAAATATATTCATTATGCTTAATGTTCATTGTTTTCTAATAATTAAATATTATTCATTGTATCTTTACTAAAAACATTCAATGTATGATTGTAAGAGATTAAACTATATAAGCAACATAAGAAATTTCTTAAAACCATATCAACAATGGCTTCTCATTTAAAATGTGTCACAAAATCAATAATGACATATCAAATATGTAAATCATTATGTGAGTACAAAAGAGATCAGTCCACATATACTCAAAAAGATTTGCAGTCGTGGCAATAACTGAACTTTTAGATGCAATAAGAAAAGTTAGAGATGAATTTCAACTAGATTTAAATTTTAACAAAAAATAAAACACAATAGAATCATAATTCATTAAATTGTCTTAAATATATTAGTACTTTTAAAAAATTATTAATTTATAATATTAATGGACCATATATTTATATAGAGGTCTTCTGAAAATATATTATCTTATCAAAATGAATGTTTTTTTTTCATTGGCCCTTTGGGACCCAAAATAATATTATCTTGGAGAGATTATTAATTTATCGATTATTAATTTAGTGAGATTTTAATATAATAAAATTATATTTTTTTTATATATACATATACGTACATTTCTTTAATTTATTTTGATTACAATTACTTATTACTGACATTTTTAATTGGGATAATTGTACAGAATGACAAACTAATAATGTTAATTAAATGCACTAACTACCGTTTCAATTATTTCCTTTAATAAGCAAAATCTCGATCACTTTGCTATTATAGGGCCCCACCGATTTGTATAATTTATTAAAAAAATAAAACAGACGTTTTTCCTTTTCCCTTTCTTTTATACAATCTCTTCTCCTATTTCCTTCAAATTCTCCCAAATCTTCTCCCCAAATACAATTTCAAATTACAAATTTCTTCAGTAAGTTCTCGTCTCATTTTCAAAAGAGAAACATTACTTCAAAAATTTCTGATACCGCCAAAACTCATCTCATTCTATTAATTTTTGTTAATTTTTTTCAATTTTTTCAATTCAAATGTATAT
Organism: Solanum commersonii; assembly: GCA_029007595.1. Taxonomy (NCBI): domain Eukaryota; kingdom Viridiplantae; phylum Streptophyta; class Magnoliopsida; order Solanales; family Solanaceae; genus Solanum; species Solanum commersonii. The sequence continues at coordinate 3,428,809 of JAJTWQ010000033.1, forward strand.
GTATATATAATTTATTTTTTCAGTCATTTACTGTATAATCATTATTTTTACATTTTTTGTGTTGATTCATGTCTTATACTGTTTGCTTATACAATTGTGGTTGTATAAATGTACAATATTAGTAGTTATTGTATATGTTACTTTAAACATACACATTTGCTCACACTTATTTCTGGGTCAAGTAAAAAAAGGAAAGATAAAACTGACGTTTATACTGATCACAATGATAAAACTGAAGTTGTTGTTTGTGGGTCATTGGACTGTATCATTATGTGGGTCATTGGACTATATAATCATTATTTTTATATTTTTTGTGTTGATTCATGTCTTCTACTGTTTGTTTATACAATTGTGGTTGTATAAATGTATAATATTAGTAGTTATTGTATAATGTTCTTTTAAACATACACATTTGCTCACACTTATACACTTGTGTCTATTTTAATATATTTTAATATGTGAATCAACATTGGCGTTTTGCTTTCTTTAACCTTATATTCAATTTTCAGCCTAATCACATTTGTATCAACACCAAGTTGCATTGCAATAACATTATACAACTCCTTATATGATGAACTTTCTTTAAAAATCACCCCCTCAATTGTATAATCAACGTAACAATTGTCATTGTCCCATCTACCGGAATGCATAACCAAAATAGTTAATGAAGCCATTTTCAAATTTTTTGTATAAAAAAATAAGTTATATATACATATACATTTATACTATTAAGAATTTCAACAACAAACAGAACATATATTTATTCAAATTCTAGCAACTTCAGTTATTCACATATATACATATTCCCATTATATACTCATATATACGTTTATATACACATTCTGCTTATACATTTATATATAAACAATTACATACACAAATTAAATTAACGCGCCTTTTTATTTATTTTTTAAAACTATCAAAATGTATAAAAAAAAAAAGACTGACTAGCGAATATACAGAAAGACACATCCGTAGCAAATTAAAATTTTGCTACGGACTGCAATTTTATAAAGTTTGCTATAGCATACAATTAGCAATTTTTAATTTTCTATACGTAAAATTTTCTCTTTTTAATTTCTTGAATTCAAACACGCTGAAGAAGTTCGAAGATACTTACTCGAATTCTTTATATATATATATTAAATTTACTTTGATATAATTTCTAAATATTTCTTATATTTTTTTCATAATATTTATCTTTTAATATAGGGAAAAAAGACAAATATACCCCCAAATTATCGTAAATAGTATGCAGATACCCTCTGTCATACTTTTGAGACATTAACGCCCTTACCGTCCAAAAACTAAAGCGTATATACCCTTTATACTAACAAGGAAAATACAAGATAGCAAAGGAAATTTCAATGAAACAGTAACAAGGAAAGAAGGAAGGGGATGAGAAAACAAAGAAACATAGAGATGAGATATTCAAACTGAAATTACAATTGCCTAATTAATTTAGATGCCTGTTTTGCTATTTATGAAATCTGGTACTTCGGGAACGGTACGTTCTTGTCCTTTGCCCACGTTCTCATCGTTTAGTGCCCATTCTCAGGCGCTTACTTCTTTTCAAAACCCCACTCGCCTGTTGAGTGAGTGTCCACGGTAGCTTCTGATGTGTCCTCTAAGTCAGCTTGTGGGGTCACAACAAAACCTTCATAGAATGAGAACATATTGCTGGCAAGAGAGGAATATGAGAAATTTTTAAAACAAGAAAAAAATGATGATAAAGACAATAATCCACGAGATTCATCAAAGAGACGCAAATGTGGCTAAACTAGCAATAATACTCAAGAATATAAATTTATATTTTTAGTTTTATAGAAATAGAAAAATGTAATCAGTTGTTTTCGTCCATACAAATTATGAGGTAGTGTTGAGGCTTATATCCACGCGGGTTTTGATTCACAAACATGTAGGGGCGCGGATCTATGTGGACGGGTGGGGTGCCACTGCACTCAGTGATCTCGGAAAACACTTTGTATATATATGTATATATGTAAAATAATTCTATATATATTAACGTTGCCATCCAATAACTGAAATCATGAACAGCTCAATTGGCAAAGGTAAAAGTCTGCCAGACGCTAAACGCAGGTTCGAACCTCGCTGGCGCCATTTACTTTTTGGCTTTCTTTTCTTTTCTTTTTTGTCTTTTTCATTATTGTGTTAAGGACTTTAATTTTTTTTTCTTCCATTTATGTTTATTTATTTACTATTCTTTATTAATTCAATTTGACTCCTTTTCACAATTAATTTTTACTTTTTTTCTACTTTTTCTTTCACTAATTATTAATCTCTTAATATGAGTGTTACTTGTTTATTCTTTATCAATTAATGAGTACTAAATTATGAACGACAAATAAATATTATTAAGAATATATTTAAATGGTAGTTTTTTAAAAGTAGAATTTTTAAAAATGAGGAATATTATTACTAGAGTTTTTTTTTTTAATTTAAAGATTTTTTCGATCTTCACCGACGTTCTTGCTAAGTAAGATGACTAGGCTGAAACAATAATTTTTATTCTTTCCCTACTATGTATCTCCAACAACACATAATATCAATGGAGTATGAATATACTAAGTGAATACTATTAAATGGTTTATACAAACTCAAATTTTAATGTGAAATTTTTATTTCCTCGAAGTTTCGGTGAATCATCTAATCCCAAAAAGGAAATAAAATTAAATTGTTTAGTTATCTCTTATCTCAAAATATCTAAAAGAAAACATTACTAACATGCATGTTTGATTGATTTGTCTATAAAAATCGAAAAAGATTAATAACCCGAATGGTAATCCAAAGATAAAGCAACCGATTCTTTTATCTTGAACAATGTGGCACGACTTCCAAATCCTAGATCTGCCTCTGCAAACATGACATATATATATATATATATCTTTAATTTATTAGTGTTATCTTTAATTTACTAGGTTTGAATAATAACTTTGTCTAAAGAATTTTTCACAAAAGGAAGGAAGATTATTTTTATAAAACATTTTTTACGGGACACAAAATATCAACATCATTCTTATAAGTGTGTAGAGAACTTAAGTGCAGTGAAAGCGTGGTGAGGCAATAATCCACGGGTTCTATGAACGAAACATATGGATGAATGTAATATATGATAGTAAAGAAATTATGAATTCAAAATCAAAGCAAGGATCATGGCCGGAGACAACCTCTCTTCAACCTTAATGCATGACTTCCTCATATCTAGCTACATACAAAGTATTACAGTCTATGAGAAGGTGCCATCAAAATACTCTTTAGTTGAGATAAGCAACATATACACTATCGGATTTGTTGCATCACTTCCCATTTTATGTAAGAGCACAATAAAATGGATGGTTTAAAGCCAAATTTTATGTTTATTTAATAAATTATATATATATATATATATATATATATATATATATTCTTATAAATTCTTAAAATATAATAATCAATTATAATTTTATAGTTAAGTTTTTTTTTTTCAATTGATAGTATAATATTTCTTATAATATTTCATAAGACAAGAAGAGACATACATAAATTATTATACGTTAGATAACACCGCAAATGTCTACGTTTGTAAGTTCTTATTGATTATAGTTTTAAAAACTTTTTCAATTGAGTTAATTGTTACACAAATTATCGATTTTTTTCTAGAAACACTAGAAGTATTTAGAAATAGTATTAAGACTTCACCTAATTGAGTATGCACTATGCTATCATTTTTATTTTTATAATATTTCGTATTACTTTTAATTACAAAAATAGGTTTAAATCATCAATATTGTAATGATTGTTATTCTTCATTAAGACATTCAAAGTTAAAATACTGTCTTATTAAATTTAATTATGGGATAATCTAATTAGTTTAAGCTTGAAATGTTTAAGAACGCACTTCAAAGAATTAAAGACAATCTTACAAAGTCAATATTAAAACATGATTGATTCAAATTGACGTGAATTAGATAAATAAAGAAGTGCAAAATAATTGCAAATTTAATTGCCTAGGACTTTTAGTTATAATTACATCAATTGTATTTTGAGAAAATAATAAAATTTTGAAAATATGTGCATAACAATAGGTAAAAGATTTTCAATTAATACTATTCATAAATATTCTCTCCATTCCAATTTATGTGACAAATTTCAAAATTTGAGATTCAAACAAGTTTATCTTTGACCAGAAATTTTTCATATATCTTTTAAATATTTTGAATTGCCAATTATTATGACTTATAGTACTTTTTTCATAGTTTATAAATATATAAATTTCATTTTAAAATTTTTGAAATTCCTTGAGCAAATTCTCAGTTAAACTTAAACTGTTCAACTCTCGAAAAATAAAATGTATCACATAAATTGAAGTACATAATCATTGATACTTGTATATATAAAGCATTGAATAATTTTTTTGTGTAATTTTTTTGGTACCCCAAAGTCATTGCTTCAGTGGCTTTACTATTGAACCACCCTGGCTCCTACCACACAATGATCCAAGTACAAAGCTTATACCTTTAGACTTCACAGTTTTTAAGAAGGTGGCATCAAAAAACTCTTTTGTTGAGATAGACGCCCTCCTCTTGCACGAACATAGCATGAATCTGTCATAACAGGTCTAACAAGTCTCACGAACTTGCAGATATGACTTCTATTAGCGTAACCAGACCATGGATCATCAACCACAACCCGAAAAAGAGAAGAGAGAGCAATAAGCTGATTTACCAGTATGTAATGAATCAATTTACAGGTTCAGTTGTAGGAATCTAAATATTGATATTCAAGGATTATAATGCTCCTTAGACAGGGCTTTCGGATAACTTTGAGAAACCAAGCTTCTTCAGGCGATTCTTTATAGGGCCAGCCCAAGTTCTGTCAACATTTCTGCAATTTATGTCCACAATTTCCACAATGTGATGTCCCTTTCTATCAGGTTTTTGCCTAACAGGCGTTCCATCTACGGAAATGTTTTCTGATTCTAGTATTGGAATATGTTGAGTTTTTCGACTGTACTGTTTTGTTTTCCTAACAACTTCACTGATTTTCTTATTGCTCTCAGACATCCCACTGCTACTTGCTTCGTCACCTGATGTTTTCGGATTTGTTCTTTTGGGACTGGAAGCACTGCCAGCAATGAATGAACAAACTGTTGTAGACTTACTTCTACATGAAGCCGGTGCCTGAGAAGAAACTTTCTTAGAATCTAATTCTCTTGACATCAAAGCACCGATTGTACCAGTCGTTCCAACTTTAATAGAGCCTCCACCACCCTTGATCGCTTCCAATGTCTGAACCATTTTTTTACCTGATTTTCTAGGATCGTCTTAGCAGATATCATGTTCAATCTTGTGAAGCAGAAGCAACTATTACGTGAGCAAAAAAACGCAAAAGTTTGAGTGCATTGAGATGGGCTTATATAGAACCTGAATTACCATACACCATCATCACAAACAACAGTTCAAAGAGGTAAGGAGAATGTAGCGTGTATGTTCTCCAAACAAATGATAATAACTTAAATTCATTAGATCAAACACGAATGCAGAGAAGTATCTATTATATAGAACATATAGTCATTGGCAGATAGATAGAACACACTACTCATTTGCCTACAAGTTGCACTAAAATATCCGTGAAGCTTCTTGAAACTCAAAGATCAGAGCTCATAGATAGCCGAAATAGATTCTTTGCGAGGGTAGTACACAGGTGGAAAAAACTAGTATTTCATTATACACACCCTGGTGATCTCCAAAAGCACATGTGGCATTGTCATTACTAACACCTATAGCCCCACATACGGGTGTGTGGGTAGAAAATGGAAGACAAGTACCGATTTACATCCATCATTACAAAAGGAAGGTTGAGAAGTATAAGTACGGCCCTTGGCCTAACCCAATCTTCACTCTACCACAACAACAACTACGCCTAAGTCCAAACAAGTTGAGGTCAGCTATATGAATCCTCATCGATGCACCACCTCCCAGCCACAAACTTTTTATACAAATAAAAGAAACATTGAAACGAAAAGCCCCCCAGAAGAGGAAAAAAGAATCACATTTTGCATCTACATTCCTCAAAACAGATAAGAGTTACCTTAAAGCCCATTTGAAGAACAGAAACATTACAAGTGGATACAATCAAGCTAAAAGGAAAACAAGATTCAAGCTTTCTAGCACCTAGGACGCGGCCTACTAGTCAATGAAGTGGTTGAGAATCATGACGTCTCAGGTTCAAATCCCAACACAAACAAACAAAAAATTAGGTGATTTTCTCCCATCTGTCCTAACCTGGTGGACAAAGTTACCTAGTATTGGATGGAATTAATCGAGGTGCGTGAAAGCTATCTGAACACTACAATTATTGAAAAAGATTCAAACTCTCTTAACTACCTTTATTACATACTACACCTAAATACAACCAAATCAACAGAAAATGGCAAAGCAGTTAACAAAATCATCAAAAGTATTGCTCAAAGACTCACAAATCCCAAATAGTAAAAAACCTAAAATTGGAGTAGAGAAAGTATAAAATTTCAAAAAACAAATGAATCATAGATCTAAACTAAATGATGAAAATGTGGTTAAGGTAAATCTCAACTAAATAAGAAACTAATTTGAAATTCAAAAGTTTACCAGGAAAAGAGTGGATTGGAGCTCTCAAAAATATCAACAAAGCCCAGAATTACAGATATGAAATAGAAAGCAGAATTATAGTGGTTGTCATGTGTTTTTTGTCACTTTCGAAGATATGTTGATTATAGTATAATAATAATGATAAGTGCTAGTCTACTACTGGGCCTCTTTACTATAACAATGTATGTTTCAAGTCAAACAAAGAAGCTCTACCTGGGACATATGATATGACATGTTAAAATGGCCCTTAATTTCTTGCTTACGCGCCTTTTCATTCAAATTTTGAAAATTGCACAAAAACGCTAGGCTAATTTATGAGAGTAGGTTCATTTTAATTGAGTGAGTTTGGTATGTTTTCTAATTTTTTCAAGTTTGGTTGACATAAATATTTTCTAAGTAGGCGTTTGGCCATGCGATACCATATCATTATATGGTATAGTGAGATGGAATCAACGTTTGGACATGCGATTTTACGCTGATTCCATATCATGAGATGTGATTTCATATTCTCCAACAATCATGATATGAGAATTCCATATCATGATTTGAGATATTTTTAATACAAAAATTGATCCACAAATTTATATTTTGTTAAAATAACCCCATTTATATCTACTAACCATTTATTTCATATATAAATAAAAATTATAATCACATCATTACTTTTTAAAATTTATTATTCTCACCGACATAAAATTTATTATTCTTACCAACATATAGTCACTTTAACTCACACCAACCGATTGTTAAGTAATAAATTTGTTCTCTTCATTTACTCCAACATCTAATTTATTACTTCTACCGTTTTGTATTTATTACAACTCAAAGGAACAATGTTGGTTCGCCTTCTCGGTCACATGATCGAGAAATACAAGTTCAACGTTAAGAAATTGTATGTACTATGTGAGAGGATTATATTAAAGACTAGTACACTACAATTTATGTTCAATTTTTTTTATTGAATTAAAGTTAGATGAAATAGTTACTTAAGTAGAGAACAAATAGCTTTGTAATAACTTATTATGTGATTTTATAAATTTTTGTTTATTTGGTAAGATTGAATAAACAATTGGGGTTATTTTAATAGTTTTACAACTTATGAAATTCTTATGTTTATGAAAAAAATATACAACACAAAATTTTATATCGCATGTCCAAACAAAACTTCAATTTCATCTTATAATTCCATATTATGATATCATATCATAATACCATATCACATGGTCAAACGGGCCCTTATCAAATTATTTTCCTCAAATTTAAACAAAAAAGACTTACCTCCAAAAATTGACAAAGATATTTTTTAAAATTCTTTTTCAAGTTTTAACACTAACTCAAGTCTCGGATACCAATTCCCAATACTAATTGGGTGTTGAGTCAAGTCCCGAATTAGGTATTGGGATGCGGTTTTGAGTCGGGTGTAGGAGTTAGGTTTCATGTCGAGAGTCGAGGTCGAGTCTCGGATTAGATGTTGGGTTTGGGTCACGAATCACTCGTTAGGGTCAGGTGTCGGGATCTGATTTCAATTTGAAAGTAAGATTTGGGGTTGGGTCTCAATTTGGAAGTCGGGCCTGGTTCGAAAGTCAAATTCCAATTTGAGTGTTAAGTCTTAGGTCTGGTGTCATGTTCCAAATGAGGTGTTGGGTCAGATCTCAAATCAGTCATCGAAGTCTTGTTTAAATTCGAGTGTCACGGTCATGTATGGGTTCAGATGTCGAGATTAGATCCTATAGTTTAAATGTTGGGTCCCGGGTCGAGAGTTGGGGGTGAGGTCCCGAGTCAGGTTTCGGGGTAAAAATTTGGATCCGAAGTCGAGGTCGTATTCTGATTTAGGTGTCAAGATGGGGCCAAGTACCAGTTCGAATGTCTGGTTTCAGGTTGGGCATTAGGGTTAGGTCCTGATTCAAATGTTGAGTCAGATTTCGTATCGATTGTCGGGATTGCGTTTCGATTCAGGTATAGAGATAGGTCTCGAATTGATTATCAGGATTTGTTTCTGTATAAGAAAATGTTTTGTATTTCTTGGATTTTATTTCTCGATTATCAAAGTATGTAGCCTTTTATTTCTCGCTTGAATTTTGTTTATGAGAATACTTATAATTAAAGTTTGGTTTAAATCTCTTATTTTGCTTATGTATTGAATGATTTTTATTCTTAATGAAGTCAATTGTTCTTTAATTATTCTTGTTCTTAGAGGCAAGGACTCAACTAAGGTAATAGCTCCAACATTCCTTCTTGTCTCGCTCAATGTTTTGTAGCTAACCCTATAACTCGCCTAATTCAAATAAAAAGTAATTAAAGTGAAAACACACACATAATCGAAATACATGGATATTTACCCCACTATTTAGGCGCACCCTTATTACATATACTTGGTTTCTTATTTAAAAGACAACACTTTGAAGTTGACTTAATTGCTCGACAAATGCATGGAAATCTCGACTTGAGCTCCCTCCGTCTTGAACCGCCTTTAGGACACCATCATGAAGTTTTCTCATTTGCTCTTTTTGAGGATGAGCCCTATTAATTGAATCACATAAGATTTGAGTCAATTTTATTGAGTCTGGAACTATTTGACTACCGCCTTCACATGCCTTAATTCCCACTTTTAGCTCGTTAACTAAAAATTCCGCACTTGTAAATTGGTCTGCATCCATAGGCCACGTTAGCATGAGCACATTTGAGGATATGCCTTCTAGTACCGAATTCCATCCACAATGAGTCAGGAAAACGCTCACTGCTTGATGCTTTAGTATTGCAACTTGTGGAGCCCAACCTTTGATTATCAACCCTCTATTCGATACTCGATTTTCGTATTCTTTCGTGATTGCATCCTCCTCATTACCGTCCTTCACATGTCCTCCTCTCAAGCACCATACGAAATTCACCCCACTACATTCCAGGGCTGTCGCGAGGGCATCCGTTTGTTGTCGCGTCAACGTGGACCGACTCCCAAAGCACACGTAAACGACCGAGTCATCAACCTTGTCGTCTAACCACGTCATCACTTTGCCATGTGGCATAGTGCTCAACCCGCCACGTCGAGAATAACCCGGGCCTACTACATTTAACAAAGGCCCAACAGCCCAAACCCTATCATGGCCCATTTCATTCTTTACTTGATCAATATAAAGCCCCTCAATTTCTCTACTAGTGTTAAACAAAGCACCCCAACTTTTACCATTGTCTAACAAACCGTCCCTGAAAAATTCCCAATCTGAATCTCCTTCTTTATACTGACTGCTCAACGTACACACCTGCTGGCGAGGATATTCCGGCGTATTCGGAATGTTACGGAACGTAACTAAAGCATTTTCATCGGTTTTTGAGAAGATTTCTTCAACGTTACTCCATGTGTAGCTCATAACTAAGCAAGTAAAAGCTCCAGACGGCCAAAAGGCAATACGTCGAACACCTAGTTGGCGTGCCAGCTGAAAGGTCCAACCAAGGAAGAAATCGGAGATGATGGCTACTGGAGGAGATGGGTGTGTACGGAACCAATCGATGATCGGATCGTGAAGTTTAGAAGTCGCACGAACTTTTTTAGCAAAATTGGATCCAGGAGGGGTTTCGGGAACTGAAAGGATAAGTGTTTGAATGGAATTTGAAGGGTGAATTGCTTGGATTGGTTCGATTAATGGTAGATTGAGAGGTGTGACTAGAATTGTTAGTTTTAGGCCGTGATTTATGAGGTGATTGGCTAGATCAAGGAGGGGGATGATGTGACCGGAAGAAGGGTATGGGAAGAGGAAAACGTGTGCGCCGGCGCCGTTATTCTCGCCTGAAAACTCCATTGATTTAGTTTTGACTGAAGCTCAAGTTAAAGGTTTTGGAAATTGGAGCATTTGGTTTATACTATGAAATGTTTGGTGCCTTTCGATGTCATGCCTGACGCTTACAAGTATGGGAAAAAGTTTGGCATAATTCATAAATATACCTTTTAGGGGTCGTTTGGTAGGGGATATTAAGAGAAATAATTCAAGTATTATGTGTGATATTATTTAGTACTATGTTTAATAGAAATTTTGGGTCTATGTATAATTAATCCATGGATTAGTTATACACCCTACATGGTATTATAGGGTGTATGACTAATACCTTCCATTTGGTGGTATTAGTTCTAATACCATGGGACTAATCTAGGTAAAGACAAAAATACCCCCTCAAATCCTTTTAATCATTTTGTTTATTTTTTTGATTTTATGTTTTATATTTATACTAATAAATTTATTTAAATAAATTAGCTTACAAATTTTATTATTTAGATATAATTTTTTGTTTCTAAAGTATGAGTTATTTAATCTATTTATTATTAATATAAAATATTATAATCCGACTAATATGCTAATGTTGATGTATGAATTTAAGAACAATTCATAAGTCAAATATTGCCTCTTAACGGAAGTCCATTAAACATTACACAAGTAGTCTAAAACAAGAGAATATATAAACATCTTGAGTATAAAAATAGTTTAATTTATTTTGCTATATTTATTTTTATTTTTTTTATTTTATGATAAAGAGTTTTTTTTTTAAATCTATTGATACAAAACAAAGTTCAATAAATTTTCTCTATAAATTATTATAGTTGTGTGACCTTTTGAGATATTAACTCCCATTTATTAAGATGACAATTATTTACTCTCAAATAATTTAAGTGAGAAAATAGTGAACATGACAATAAAATTTTTATTCTCCTAGTTAGTTAAAATGCTATAAAAATAATAATATTGTCCATCAATTATCTACCTTGACCCAATTACATGAAATAGAAAATCCCATAATAACTTAAGGGTATAATTGGAAAGCCTTTTTTTTGTAGAGTTTTAAACTACACATAAAACTAGGTAAGAAACAATAAACCAAACGCTTGATAAAAATAATCCTTGCATCACTAATCCATGCATTACCAGTCTCTGCATTACTAATTCCTGCATTACTAATCCCTGTATTATTGATCTTTGTACCAAATGAGCCCTTAATAACTTGGGTTCAACTTGTAACTTTAAACAAACGTAACTCTATTATGTGAAAGTTTAAAGGGAATAGATTTCTGAAATTGAAACATTCATTAACAAAATAATTATCGATATATTTTAGAAATAAATGATAAGTAAAAGTGAATAGAGGAAATATTATTCATTACACTCTTTGTCTCAATTTATGTGACACATTTCATTTTCCTAGGGTCAAACAATTTAAATTTGATTGAAAATTTGCGCATGAAATTTTCATTATTTTTTTTTAAATTGTCAATTACTGTAACTTAAAATATATTGTATGCAGTTTACCAATATATAACGATTAAAGATAAACTTATTTAAATTTCAAATTTCAAAATATGTCACATAAATTAAGACGAAAAAAATACCTTTTAAAAACATAATACATAAATATGTATTAAAAATAAAATAAAACAAATAAATATGTCATTGAAAATAAAATAAAATAAATAAATATGTCATATAATTTGAATTCAACTAACATCTCTAACTTTAACTTAATGCAAAGAGGGTTTCCAAATTTGTTTTCTAAATTATTCTTCCTGACTTTCTGTGGCATCACTCATCGCACACCAAAAATAGATTCCATATATGCTTACAAAGCAAAAAGTTAGCAATTCAAAACTACATATATAAAATAAAAGATTACTATTTTTTTAACAAAAATATTCATATATATGAGGCAAATACATGAACATGATCTTTAACTTGACTTCAACGAATAACTGTCATCCAACTTTGAGTGTGCATAAGTAGACATTTGAACTTGTATTAATTTGAACAAATGAACATATTCGTTTTACATGGCACCTTACATGACAATTTTGTGTCCTACATGTATTATGTCACGTAGGACACGTGTGTCTATTTGTTCAAGTTTATACAAGTTTAAATGTCTACTTATGGACACTTAAAATTAGAGGATATAGTTATCGGCTAAAGCTAGGGATGACAAAATGGGTAATTAATATGGGCATCCACTCATATTTACCCATTTTAAATGGGTTGTGTATCCAACTCATTTAAAAATGAATAAAAATGAATAATACCCATATTACTTATTTAAAAGTGGGTACTTAAATGGATAAAATGGGTAAAAGATATTCTTTCACACACACAAAAAAAAAAAAGTGATAAAGGGTGGGAAAGTAAGAAAGTCTTTTTTTTTAATAAAAGAAAATTCTATAAAAAAAAGAAATTTTTTTTGGGATAGGGGGGGTGGGGTTGGGGGTTGGTGGGCTGGTAGGGGGTAGGGGGTGTGGGGGGGGGGATGATAGGGGCGTGGGGTGGTAATTTTTTTAAAAAAGTTTTGTTAACTTTTTTTTTTTTTGGGATGGGGTGTGGGGGGCTTGGTAGGGGGGTGAGGGGTAAATGTTTTTTAAAAAAAATTAAAATTTGTTAATATTTTTTTTTGGGATGGAATGTGGGGGGATGGGTGGGGGTGGTCATTTTTTTTAAAAAGAAATTTAAAATTTTGTGAATTATTTTTTTTTGGGATGGGGTGTAGGGGGTTGTGGGGGGCTGGTAGGAAGGGGCGGATTTAGGCATAGGTAAGGTGTGTCACGGGACACGGCTTCGTCGAAATTTTTTACGGAATATACCTTTATAAAAAAATTAAAAAGAAACGTAAAGGATAAAAAATATTAAAAAGGACACCCCTCATATCAGAATACTATTAGCTCAAGTGGCAGAGGCGCCACATTTGATGTATTACGTCCTGGGTTCGATTCCCAGTGGATTGCTTTTTTTCTACGTTTTATCTTTATTCTACCCCTTTTTTCTTTTAAATTTTTATTTTAAATTCAAAACAGTAGGTCCCATTCATTTAAAAACTTATAGACCACTTTAATTCATTCAAATCTAACTTACTTTTTTTTTTTTGTTTAGAATTAAAATAAAACTCAAAATCTGAGTCCTTGATCCATTATAATTATAGTAAATAAAAACAATATTGACTCCTTAAATCCTTATATTTCTATATTTGTGACTTGTGAGTTTCTTTAATTTTTTTTCTGTTCTTGTTCATCAATCATCGTTATTTGGCATCTCAAATCTCTCTGCATCATGTAAGTATCTTTTGCTATTCTATTTTAAATTATTATGTGCTTGAATTTTTATTTTTGTTTGTTCAATATAATAATTTTATTTTTTTTCTATTGGCTTGTTACAATGAAACAATTTAGAATTCATTAAATTGATTACAATTGTCCGCAATCGTCTATTATTTGATCCTCAATTACTAATTGTGCAGATTACATCATATTAGTCTAAATTTAATGCAGATGTATTATTCTAAAAAAAAATCATAAACACTCAATGTCAATCTTAACAAAATCAAGCTTCAACTGACTTGGAACAACAAGCCAATTAGTCAAAAAAGGAATTGATTTAAGTTCATTGTTGATTGATTTTAATTTATTAAAAGATGTTAATCGTATTTATTTGCAATACAATCGGTTGAATAATGTTAGTGTAAAATTTTATTAAATAGTAATATGAATATGTGAGTGATTTAATTTAAGATTTTGAAATATTATCTAATTTAAAGGTAATTTTTTAATTTAATCAAAATTTTATAATTTTAAGAAAAATATTATTTCATAAAATTCACTATTAATGGGGACCTCAAATTTTTGGAAGCCTAAAACAAAAGCTTCATTGATTTTCTTTTTGAATCATTCATGTCCTTTAAATGGTGACACCACTTAGAAAATTTGTTGCGTACGCCACTGCTGGTAGGGGTAGGGGTGTGAAGGGGGCTGGTAGGGGGATGGGGTGGTAAAAAAAAAAATTAAAAAAAATAATGGAAAAAAATTTAATTTTTTTAATTTTTTTTTGGGGGATGGGGAGTGGGGATGGGCGGGGGCCCTAGTAGGGGCGAGGGAGGTTGGGTGATAAAAAAAACTTTGAATTTTTTTTTTTTATAAATTTTTTTTTACATTTGTGGGGGTAGGGGTAGGGGGGCTGGTAGGGGTGGAGTTAAGTGATAAAAAAAACTTTCAAAGTTATTTGTTTTTAAAGCTTTTACAAGATTTTTATTATAATATGGTAACCCATATTATTCATTGGGTAACTCGTTTTTACCCATTTAAAATGTGAGGTGAGTCGAGTCGAGTAATTTAAAATATTTAACTTGTTTTTTATCAACTCATATTCGACTCAACTGGCTTGTTTGTCACTCCTAGCTAACGCCAAAAAATGGTCATATTTATATATTAGGCCTATATATTGAGTACAATATTGTAAAAAGTTGTGTGTTGAAGACTTTGACATACAGATTAAAAAGAAAGCAAAATATTCATGAGATTCCATAAAAGATATATGAAGTTTTCATGACACGAAAAGTATATATTTTTCCCCCATTAATGGATTTATTACAAAGTAATTCATGACAAACGAAGCAGTAACATTGAATTCATTGTTTACTCTTCAACAATTTGTGTTACAATTCCACCCTAGACATGTGACAGAAGCTTTCCTTCAAATTCTGATAGACCATCACTTCTTGTATTGGTTTTCGGTTTTGAAAATACAACAATAACAACATACCCAGTGAAATCTCACTAAGTCAGGTCTGGGGAGGATAGAGTGTACCAAGACCTTACCAGTACCTTGTGGATGTAGAGAGGTTGTTTCCGTAAGACCATCATAAAACAACAGTGTAAAGTCTACAGGAAGGAAAGCGATGACCTTTGGATGATTGATTACACCCTAAATTGAGACTGCTTGAGTCTTGCTGCCTCATTTTTGGTTTTGAAAATCTTTGGAACAGGTTTTCTACAATCCAAGTGGTGCTTCAAGATGCTCAGAAGAAGCAACAAAAGGACAAGGCAATCAAAACCTGTTTACAGAAACTCAATGCTATTGCATATAAAGTTGATGACATATTGGACGAAGTAAAAATGAGGCTGCAGCAAGACTCAAGCAGTCTCGATTAGGGCGTAATCATCCAAAGACTATCACTTTCCGTTACAAGATTGAGAAGAGGATGAAAGAAATGATGAAGAAACTAAATGCAATTGCTAAGGAAAGAATTTTGTTTGCACGAAAAGATTATAGAGAGACAAGTTGCTAGACTAGAAACAGGTGCTCATCTTAAATTAGTATTACGGAAAGGACAATGAGCTAGTGAAAATCTTGATAGAGAATGATAGTGATAACTTCCAGTCCTCTCAATACTTGGTATGGGGAGATTAGGAAAGATGACTCTTTCCCAAATGGTCTTCAATGATCAGAGAGTAACTGAGCATTTCCATCCCAAAATATGAATTTGTGTCTCGGAAGATTTTAATGAGAAGAGGTTGATAAAGGCAATTGTAGAATCTATTGAAGAAACGTCACTTGGTGAAATGAACTTGGTCTCCACTTCAAAAGATTTGCTTGTCTTAGATGATGTTTGGATCGAAGATCAAGATAAGTGGGATAATATAAGAGAAATCTTGAAGGTTGGAGCAAGTGGTGCTTCTGTTCTAACCACTACTCGTCTTGAAAAGGTTGGATCAATTATGGTAACTTTGAAACCATATATCAATTGTCATATCTGTCTCACCAAGATTGTTGATTGTTTGCTGATGCAACGTGCATTTGGGCACCAAGAAGAGACAAATTCTAACCTTGTGGCTATTGGAAATGAAAAAAGAAAAGCTAATCTCTCTTTGGATGGCACACAACTTTCTTTTATCGAGAGGAAACTTGGAGCTAGAGGATGTGTGTAATGAAGTACGGGATGAATATCTACTAAAACTTATTTCAAGATGCATGATCTCATCCATGATTTGGCTACATCTGATCAGTTTTTGGCAAGTGCATCAAGCAGTAATATCATCGAAATAAATGCAAAAGATTATAAACATACAATGTCCGTTGGTTTCTCTGACAGACGAGATGAATCACTTAGTAGTTTTGAAAAATGTTGTCTCTAATGTAATTATCGGTTGCAAGAACTGCTCGTGCTTACCACCCTTTAGTGAGCTGCCTTGTCTAGAAATTCTAGTGCTATACAAGTGGTCCACGGAGTATGTTGAAGAGGATGATACTATACTATTCATTCTAGATTCTCCACAAGAATAAGGTTTCCATCTCTGAGACAACTTAATATTGACAACTTTCGAAATATGAAAGGATTGCTGCAATAACTATACAAATATTAGTGACTATGATTAAGTCTTTCTTTTGCAATAACTACATATAATGTCTTGTTTGAGGAAAAAAAAGCCAAATCATAAAATTGGACCGTCAAAAAATAAGGGCATGAATGATCCCTTTCTGTAATGGTAGTGGCATGATTGAGCCAAACTATTAACGGATGACATAAATGAGCTTTTTTCTCAAAGTTCGATAATAATATTGAACTTTTTACCTTCCTAGAGTAATTAATAGGAAGGCCTAAATTCCTCAAAGACAGAGACTACTCTATCAAAACTTAGATTCATAAACTCCATATTCTAAGACTAACACTATATTATATATAAAAAGTGACAAAACTTAGCAAACAAAAAAGTTTATATATTCACAGAAGGTTTTAGTTTCTAACACCATTGGTTTCATTCTTTCAAAATACTTCTGATATGTACTTCTAAAGCTCTGTGGGGAGCCAGCAAAATAATATACAAAATCTTCAAAAGGTCTTGTCGAGATAGAAAAAAGTTTTTGGTTATGCACAGAAGGTTCTAATCTCTTTCTCTAATGCCATTTATATCGTGACTTTCTGCACGCTCAAGTCTACTCGTAAAACTTTGCAATGCAGGTGGGGATTTGCAAGTTTCCTCTGTAACCTTCTCCTCATCTTCGTCCTCGTCCTCTGCATCTAATTCTTTCTTGTTCCCTGATAGAAACTCCAAAGCAGTCACCACGTCGCTCATCAAAGGCCGTGTGCTAGCTTCCTCTTGCAAGCACATTGCTGCTATTGCTAGTGCTTGGTACAATGCCTTCATTGGATAATCCCCTCCCATCAATGGATCCGCCATTAAGTGAAACTTCGTCTTGTCTCTGAACAGTGGTGTTGCCTGCATAACAATATGTCAAAATGACATAACGTTATCTATTAGGTGATCTGATAGTTTAAAATTTCCTTTATAATGGATAACTAAAACACATTGAACTTTTGTAACTTACCCAAACAACAAGGTTCTGTTCTTCGCTCGGTAATGAGTTATCAATGACTCTTCTTCCTGTGATTATTTCCAAAAAGACAACTCCAAAGCTGTAAACATCAGATTTAGTGGTCAATTGACCGGTGGAAGCATACTCCGGTGCACAATATCCATAGGTTCCCATAACCCTGGTGGAAACATGAGTCTGATCACCAGTTGGACCTAGCTTAGCTAGTCCAAAATCAGAAAGCTTAGGATTGAATTTCTCATCTAGAAGTATGTTGGATGCTTTAAAGTCGCGGTAAATTACTGAAGGATTAGCTGTTTCGTGCAAGTATTCAAGTCCTTTTGCTGCTCCTTCCGCGATTTTCATCCTTGTAATCCAATCAAGTGGCTTTTGTTCTGGACCAATCTCTGCCAAACAAAGGTATGTATATATGTCAGTAGCTATAGTGATGCTAACTATTTGCTAACAGCGATGGTATGAATGAATGGTTACGAAAGGAAAAAAGGTAATGCATACCAAGAAGATGATCTTCTAGTGACCCATTTGACATGAACTCATATACTAATACTCGTTGATCACCGTCTGAACAGTATGCTTCCAAAGTAACAAGGTTAGGGTGATGAAGAAGGCTCAACAACAAAACCTCCACAAGGAACTCTCTATTTCCTTGGAACCCATTCCTATCAAGTTGCTTAACAGCCACATCCTGAAAAAAAACACATACCGTTGATAACTAAAACAACACGACTATAATATAATGTTGGAAACAGTCAAACCTCTCTATAACAACGAGATGCTGGTATAGAGAATATAATTGTTATAGTGAAATGTTGTTATAGCGGATGACTATTATAGAGAGGTTTGATTGTACGTAGATTTTAAAGAAATTTGGGAATTAGAATATTTACGATGTTCTTGCTTTGAATGTTGCCCTTGTAGACTTTCCCAAAACCACCTTCACCAAGCAAACACTCAGAGTCAAAGTTGTTAGTTGCAAGACACAAGTCATTGTATGTGATTGTCTGAGCTGAAATGTTTCCTTTTCCATACTTTTCTATTTCTTCAACTATGTATCTCCTTCTGCTGCTATCTGCACAACACATACAATATGGCTAAGGGTTCGACAGAACCTGGTAGCTTTGGCTCAAAACTCTGTATTTATGTTAAAAAATCATTTAATATGTATAAATAATCTATTCAGAATCCAATAAACAAAAGAAACTCTAGTTCAACACCCATAAACTAAAAATTCTGGCAACATTTTTGGACTACTTGCAATATTTGGGGGAAAATGACGAAATCACATGCTTGTTGGTTGGGGCTATTCATTTCATTTTTCTTGATAGGCACCAAATGTCTATATCCTTCACGAGAACTCACTGTATTTTTGTTAAGAAACTTATTTAATATATACAAATACTATTCAGAACCCAATATACAAAAATAATTATGGTACAAACCGCATAAACTAAAAATTCTGACTCCGTCTAAGATGAGAAAAGCCATGCAATTCAAAATAAATACATAATAATTATAACAACAATTGTGTGCATACATGAGATGAGCAAAATAAGAAATGAATTCACCAGTTTTAATAGAAATGTTGGCAAATGAGGCAATAGATTTGGTATCTTTTTGTTGTTCTTGATGATGAATACTTTTTGCCAAAGAATTTTTATGATTAATTTTGTCCTGATCTGATGTTGATGACATACAACATGAAAAACAGAACATTCTCACTTAATTATTTTCCTCCCTTTACAAAAAATATATGATATCATATCTTATAAATTATAATATTCATACAATCATCATAAAACATCTGGAATTTGTCAAAAAAAAAAAAACAATGTGATTGTAATTAATTTTAGAGAGGACTCCAACATGTATTCAAAAATTTGATATACTCATATCTAAAAGATTAAAAAAAATGATAACTTTTTTGATCCCTGAAAGAGTCAAAATCTTTTTTTTTCTTTTTTTTTGGGTCTCCCAGGAAATCAAAAAAAAAAATCTTTCTAATCAATTTTAGCAAAATGTTGTTTTACCTGCCTAGTCATGAATGACCCAACTATTTCGGGAGGGAAGCAATAATATAAAATTATTTACTAATTCGACTA
This sequence comes from Solanum commersonii, assembly GCA_029007595.1. Taxonomy (NCBI): domain Eukaryota; kingdom Viridiplantae; phylum Streptophyta; class Magnoliopsida; order Solanales; family Solanaceae; genus Solanum; species Solanum commersonii. The sequence goes on from JAJTWQ010000033.1 coordinate 3,448,660, forward strand.
ATTCAGACTATGGTCATGTAGAGTCTAATTAACGGTGAAACGTTTTTTACGGAGGTTTTTCTTCATTTTTGAGCTTTAAATGTGATATCTATAAATCACGATGTAAAATCTCATTTATTTTTCATATCCCGTAATAGTAGGTCAATAATAACATTTTTGACGGAGTTTATGACCCAAATTTTTCTCTCCTGCTACTTTTCCTCTTGAGTTTGAGCACTAGAAACTCGTTTCAATTAACTAGTATTCAGACACGTACGTTAAGCGTGTGCGTTACATTTATGAAAATAAAATTCTAAGAAGTAATCATCAGAAGAAAAAACAACAGAGAAATTAAAGCTTTGAGGCGTGAAAGATCACTATCTCTCAAGAGTTATTGCTTGTATATTCTTAAGGGATGACAAATAATTTTCTATCATGATATAACAAAGCCTGAAACCTATATGCAATTGAATACGCTACGTTTGGGAATGCTTCGTATTTATAGAACTTAAGAGATGACTTTTCATAACAGTCATGTTTTTTCATTCACATATGACTTTTTATAACAGACATGTTTTTTCATGAACATATAACTTTTCATAATAGTAATGTTCTTTAATGAACAAATGACTTTCATAATAGTCATGTTCTTTCATAAACAAATGACTTTTCATGAAAGAGTCACTCCTTTTCTGAACAATCACAACCTTTAGGTGCTTCATTTTTTAAAAAGATAAAACTTTTGTTGCTCCCTATCTAAACATACAAAGTTTTTGTTTCATTTAAAATTTAGATAATAAATATTAAATTCAAATTTTAAATAAATAACTTGTTCAAATCAATTATGAAAAAATAAATCTTTAAATTTAATTAAAGATCCGACCCGACCTACACCCAAGTCATTTAGATATATATTATTAAAGAGAAAATTTTAATAACAAACATAATAGACATAATAAGATTCTATAACTATAATTTTGATAATTGCGGCATAATTCTTCCCTATATATATATAAGTAGACTTACTCTATTAAATATGCTAAATGGGCTAAGCCTTAAAAGGATATAAAAGATGGCTTCTCCCACCAATGTGAGAACTTTCCCTTTATATTACAACTATTCTAACAATCCCCCACTACTTTGTAACAAGCGTCATAATATCACGCATATCGAAAAGTATCTTATCTAGATTTAAACTTTCCGTTAGTGTAAATACTTTAAAATTTGATGAAGATATTGGTATCCTAAGATTTGAACCACAACTCCTTTTGTCAAATTGAAAATATCACACATGTAATATTATTAAGTAGCGAAACAATCCATTATTATGCTTTAGAAGTTAGAACGTTTACGGCTAATTCAAATTCATGAATATTTACAAGACCAAAACAACCCACTAAGTCACTCCAAACCTACCTTGCCTACACTCTTTACATTTTTTACTAAGATATATCTCGTCTTGTCTGATCACTCTTCTCTTACATCCTAGGATAACACTCTCAACCTCCTCAACCTTAATACACCTACAACACCCCCAAATTGTGATGCCTCTCTGAATGCTTCCAACTCCCTAACATAATGTTTTTTTCCCTTTTTGTTCAAGAGTTTATGAAAGTATGTTTGCTACCTCCGTCCAATGAGTATCTCTTCCACCAGAACTTTGTTGTCCTCGTCCTTGTTACACTTCACTTGATCCACGTCACGACTCGTCATTTCTCTCACGTTGGTTATCTTGTCCAATTTCTTATCCCTGCCTTTGTCCTTTAATTCCACATACATGTGTTCAAAAACTATTGTCTTAGTCGTTGTACGCTAACTTCGTATCCTTCTTTATTAATTTATAAAGTAGCGGATCCAGGATCGTTATTAAGAGGTGTCGATGGTTGTAGTAAAAGAATATAATTATGAGGTGTCGATAATTGTAGTAAAAAAATATAATTATGTGGCTTCTAGAACTAGATTACACAACCTCAAAGACTTTTCACAATCCCTTAACCACTAGATTAAGCCTAGAATACACAACCTCAAGGATTTTTCACAACACCTTACCCACTAGACTAAGCTTTTAGCTTGTGTTAAGAAGTGTCAATACTTATATATATATAGTGTAATTTTCCGAACGAACACTCCTTCGGTATGGGTGGGTCCATCCCTGAATTTATAACTTACCCTATTCGTTCGTTTTTCCTCCCCATCCTTACTTTCCACTAACTTCGCAAACATTATACTAGTTTTAACTTTTATGTATATTGTATGCACCATCCTAAACCAGCATTAAACGAGCCCTAAATTTTAATATTAAGTCAAATTTTATCATAAATTATAGGTTTGTTTGTTTAGAAAATTACGATAGTCCTTAATAATACTGCAAATTCCAAAAGTACCGAGTCACCGACGAAACACACCTAGTACAAGTGAACCGGGTTCAAATACCGGTCCAACCATCTCTCAACTACTTGATTAAAAGACTTCACCGGTCCAATTTTTTGTGCTATGAAAATGAAATCAAGAAGTCAGTGAGCTAAGCAACAATGGAGTCAAGTTGGGGTAAGGTATTACTTTACCTAACTCTAATTACCAATTTGACCCTACAAGGTGTTAGAGGTTGGACTGGAGAGATTCATGGAAGAGTTGTTTGTGATGTTTGTGCTGATTCTTCTGTTGGTCCAGAAGACCATATTCTAGAAGGTTTCTTCTTTACTCTTATACTGGTGTATGTTGTAGATTATTTTTTTCGATTTCTCGTTCGAGAACTACGATCAGTCTCAGATTAATCGGAATGAATAGCAAAACTTTCTATTTAGGGCAATGAAAATTGTGAAATTTGAAAAAAAATGAAGTAGTTTTTGTTTTTGTAAGTGAAAAATGCTTTTTGGGATTTGGGTTGTGCTTGACCATGAATATTAATTGGAGTTGTTTTTAAATTTTTATGAGTGATTTGGAATGAAAAAGTGAACAACTTTTTAGTGTTTTTCGAATTTCAGAATTTTTTGAAATTTTATGGCTAAACATGATTTTCGGTATTCAACCCCCAAAAAAGTAAAAAATATTCATGGACAAATAGCCACTAAATGAGTTGGGTATAGAACCTATGGTTCGAATCCATTGTTATATGTTTGCTTTTAGCTTTTGTTGTTATCGATGTTCTAGAGCTTTGGATGATAGTTGAGAGATTTACTAATTTTATTGATGGTCAGAAAAATTGGGGTAGGGGAAGGGAAAATTGGGAGGGGTGCAAGGTGGGAATTAAACTCTCATCAGCGAATTTTGAAGTTCAGATAGTCAACCAATTGAGCTACTAAGATTCTCCAAATTGTACTGTTTTTCAGAATCATGTTGGGCATTTTTTATTTTTTTTTGCTTGATTAAATCATTGTTATATTTTATGCTGGATGCTTGCTGATAGTTTCAGAAAAGTTGGCCTGCTTTAAGAATTTTTCTCAAAGCCAAATATACGGGTGTTTGTACCGTGTGGATCAACTAAAGTTCCAAATTTTCAACTTTGTTATCAGTCCTAGGCCGTTTTGGATAACTACGTGTAGCATACTCATCTGGCTCCCAACAGATGAGACCATCCTTCTATGTCATCCGGAAGGGAAACAAAGTTATTCTTCATTTCTATTTAGTTACTCTTTTCATTTTCTAACTTGGTTGGTTAAAAGGAGATGAATACTTCCGTTTTGCATTAAAACTAAAGCACTATGTTCATGAACCTAGTTACAAGTTACAAGTAAGCTAAAGCATTGGATGTCCTAATCATTGAGTTCTTATTACTCCTTCCATCCCGAATTACTTGTCATTTTTTGCTACATGAACTTTGACCCATATATTAAGATGTATTTTTTCACCGTATTGATATAAAAAGAATAGCAACTTATTGTACTTCCTTTATAGTTTTCAAATAGTAGTTTTAAAATATTGAATTTATCTAAACCAATATAGCTCCGAAGATTAGTCAAATTGACTCTTGAGAAGCGAAACGTGGCAAGTGTTTTGGGATAGAGGGATGAGTGAGTCACTGATTAGACAATTAATGCAATAAAAAATCACAAGAAGATTCATTGGACTTCTAGTAAATGGTGCATCAAATTATAGAAATCAATTTACTTTGGGTACTCTTATGGTGACATTGTTAAGAATATTTGAGAACATGTTCTTTGCTAACCAATAAGATTTGAACCCTGATGGACTATTTGTTTTATTTGATATTCGATGCTAAATATGTAGTGAAGTAAAACAGATTCGTGAAATAATGAAGAGGACTAAATAATGCTCTCTGTTTCCTCTCTTTCCATGTACCTATCCGTATGCACTTACATGGATATATAGGCTAAGCAATCCTCTATACTTTGTGTGCTCCAGGGAAAGAAGTTATTATTTACCAATATTGACACCATGAATCTATCTCCTTTTCCTGGAACTGTATAGATTAGAATATCTCCCGTTACAAAGTTATGTTGAATTTGTAAATGCAAAAGTGAAAGCTGATGGTCTTGGAAGCACACGTAAACTCTTGGGATGTGTATTCAAGTACTGACGTATTGCACTGGTGGAACACCATCACTGTGCATGTTCAACATCACCCTTAATCTCATCCGTGAGAATAGAAAATTAAGAGAATCTTACTGCACCAGTAGACTAAGTAGTGCGGACTCTTCACTTTTGGTGCCGCACTCGTGTTGGATTCTCCAAAAATACACTACTTTTGGAGAATCCGACACACACCTGTTGACACTTTTGAAGAGTTCGAGCAACATAGCCACTAGATGCCTAATGTTCAGTAATTCTCTACTTCAGTCTTCCTGCTACCTTCTGTGCTTCTGTTTGATTATCCTGCCATGCTTAGTTTATCCCTTACCTTTCCTTGATTATAGACTTTGCTACTTCATATGCTTTTGTTGTTTGGTTTTGCCAATGATATTGGGGCTTATGGAAAAAAGGTGCCAAAATAGTGTCATAGAAAGTCAGGGAACTTGATTTATGACTCATTCATATTAGGCTTCACTTATTAGCCAACTCCAAAAGTCTATCGAGAATTTCCACGTTGAATTCTCCTAATTTATCAAAAAGTAAAAACAATCTCAACAAAAGGGCATGAGTGGATTATTTGACAGTGTCAATATTACTCATGAGTACCATGATAGTTTGGTTGTTCCACTAATGATGTCATGATGGTGAGAAGGGTAACACGCTCAATGTCTATCACCATTTTAGCTCCTTCCTTTTTCCTAACCATCTATAGCTAGAGATGGAATACCGTGTTGAACAGTTGCTTGGTGTTCTTCTTTTAGGCAATGTTAATCTAATTGGTAGATCCTAGTTTTGCTATCCTCCTTCCCCACTTTTTGTTCCAGACATTTCATTTCATGGCAAATTTTACTCTTCACCCCATTCTTGTTGGCTAGAATATGCTCTGGCTTGTACTCTTGCACGTTTAAGGTCAAACACAAGACCAATCAAAATTTAAGTCTGCGACAAAAAAATCTCTTTATTGGACTCGTATGGGATAAAGTCCAAGCATTAGGTACTCATGTGCATAATTTTTACTTTCAAATGTTTTAATGTTATCTCATAATAATAGATGTTACATTGTGCCTCTATGTTATAAGTTGTCTCTCTGGACATCTTTTGGTATCAAACCTTTAGGCAAAGAAGGCATAGAGCAAAGTGTTCGTACTCTTTTTGGTTTATCGACTACGTTTCTGCTGATGATTGTGATTGTGTGTACTGTTGATACTGGTTCAACACGCAGTGCAAGACTATCTTATCCACGGATACATGTATAATAATAACAGTTCACTTTTCATTGTATCTGAAGTAGGTTATCGTATTTCCTTGTTGCAGGTGCAGAGGTTGCTGTTCTTTGCATTACCAAGACCGGGGAAGTTTTGAATTATCAGGCATTCACAGACTCCAAGGGGATATATAGAGTAGCTGAGACAATGCCAGCGAGTGATCGTTGGGATGCATGCCTAGCAAGACCTATCAGCAGCTTCCACGAGCACTGTACACGTCTGGGAGATAGCAACTCCGGGGTGAAGTTCAGCTACAATCATCCTTCAGGATATTCACACACAGTCAGACCATTTGTATATCGTCCCACCAACGTTCCAACATACTGCATCTAATAAATATATAATGTATCATATGGTACAAGCTATGTAAGCTTGTTACTGTTACTGTATCCTTGGCTGCCTTGATTTTATTGAAAATCCAGTAGCAATCTGGATATATCTGGTAACACTTGTCTGTTCAGTTTACTCAGTTAAATTGATGATTAGGTTAGTGTAAAGATAGTCAAATTATGATGAGTTCTTGTAGCAAAGAATACATGGTCTGCTTGGTACAACAACATACTGGTGAAATCCAGAAGTGGAGTCTAGGGATAATAGAGATTCTACTGCTATCTCGTGGAGGTTGAAAGATTGTTTTTAAAAGATTATTATAAACCCACAATTAATATTCATTTATATAACGATAAAACATAATTATATAAAATAAGAACTATTTTTATTTTTATCTTTTTAGGAATTAAAGTAGGATATACATTTGTTAATAAAAAAATATTATTAGGAAAAAAGTATGTGCAAAAAGAAAACAAATAGTAATATGTTTATTTGAAAGAGGCGTTTTTTATTCATTAAGTGACAATAAAGACATTTTAGACCAAAGTATATGAACATTTTGATATTTGTGCATTTCAATTTTGAGTGTGCTCAAATAAACACTCAAACTTATATAAAGTTGAATGACTAGACCCCAAATCATAAATAACAATTTATGTGAGATACACCCGAATTCATTTATATGATGCCATGTGGGATGTATACTCTGTCATAAATGACATGTGTGCCTACTTATTCAACATTATATAAGTTTAAGTGTCTATTTGTACATATCCAATTTTGAGGCATAGATATCAGAAGTGGCCAAGTTAAAAAATACATTTATGTATTATGTATTTTCGTTTTAGCCTATTTAAAAAAAATATTTTTAACAAATTCTATTAACTTTTCACATATCATGATTAAAAAATTAAAATATATTTCAATACATTTTTAAATTTAAAACTATAAGAATTACAATGTTTTTTTTTTTTATATTGAACTCTAGCTATTATAAAATAATATATTGTGGATGTCCACTACATCAAAAAGTTACTCCATTACTTTCCTCCATTATGAAGATAACCATAACCTCCATAACCTCCACCTTTATAACCATTATTCTTGTAACTTTTCACTTCCATAACCTCCCCATTATGTTCATGTTAATGTCATATTTATGACTAACCTTTTGTATGCCTCTATGTTACACTATAAATAGAGACATAAGGGTTCATATTGTATACACTTGAAGACTTAGAATAATAAGAAAAACTCTCATCTCTTGTCTCCCTATTTCTATTGCTTTTATCTTCTATATTTCTTGTCTTATTTTGCTTTAGTTTTACAACACGTTATCAACACGAATGTTCTACCAATTGCAGGATTGAAGCAAAGTAAACAAAAGAAGGTAAAATAATTGTGTTTATTTTTTTCTCTGGAACAAGGTAAATTATTGTGGAATCTATTTTATATTTTACTTGTGAATAAGGTGAATGATTAATATTATTGTTTCTGTGCATTTTTTCCACCTATGACTATATATACTTTCTTTTGTATGTGAAACTTATTTATATTTTATTTGTGATTATGCTCACTGTTTTGGTTATTACATAAGCTTTTAACTTATTTTGTTTTGTGTGTGAAATATTTTGGGTTCACATGAAAATTGAAAAAGGGGTGATGGTAGTGAGCAGTTTTATTTTAGTGTAATTGAAATTATTAATTTTTTAGTGTGGAATTGATTCTTTGATTTATAACGGTAATTCACTACCTTAATAATTATGCACCAAACATTATATAATATAATGTTATATGTTCTGTTTTGACAAGTTTAAGATATTAGTACATACTTTGTTGAGAATATTTTTATTGTATTTTTTTTGTTCTATATTTTATTATGCATGTTAATCTTAAAGTGACAATCTTGTTCTATAATTATTTGTAAATGTTAATCACAAAGTGGTAATATTTTTTTAAGGCTCAATGGTGAGTCCTATTATATTTGGCATTTATGTCATTGATTGAGGGTAAGACGAAGGATTCAAGTCCTATCGGACCAAGAGGGTAATCGGGTGAGAGTCCTGATGCATCATGATAATAAAATATTGGGTTGGGTCCCAACAAATAGTGACCTAAAATGCCTTTTTATGGGTAAAATGTTGGGTTCAAGTCCAACATAATATAATGATGATGTAATGATGATTGAGAAAATTGGTATACTCTTGATAAAAGTCATGAAATTCGCCCAATTGATTTGCTCCATTCTCTTATGTGAATGTGGTAGCAATGCATAATATATCTAAAAAATGACAAGTGGTTGAATGTATGAATATGGGTGTGATAAAATGTAAATGGTCATCATCGTGGTAATTAAAAGGAAGAACATTATGGGTTCTTAAGATGTTTTCTTCAAATGTAAAGATAATTTTGTCCATTAAAGTGGTATAAAAGGTTATTGGGCACATTGTTTCTTAAGATGGTCCTTCAAATGTGAAGGTAATTGTTAAAGGTAGTTTTTATCCATCAAAGTTGTATGAGAAGTTATTGGGCACATTGTTGTTGATGCAACCCAATTTGAAAAGTTTTGTAAATCCTCCATCAAAATAAAGGAATACAAAGTGGTAGTACAATTGGTACATTTGACCTCTTAAAGTGATGTTGAGGTGAGGCACATAAATTTGATAATGTCAAAGCATGACAATGAGTTTCTAATAAAAACTTATGGAGAATGTACAAATGGTTATAGTCCATTTCTTGAAGAAAATGTGACTTGTGTTCGTATGGAAAAGAACATGTTCATGTATTGTTGGATGAATGTCACATTTCACCTCTACGAGAGGTTTGAGAGATTGAAAGGAATATTTTGACATAAATGGTCATTTTGGTCATATACTTTGAGTACTACACAAATATTGTGGTATGTTTTATTATGAACTATTGGAGGACAAAAGAAAGAAATACATTTTTTCTATAAAGGTTGTGGCCATGATCAAAATAAATGTTGTTGTGTGGCAACATAAATTTGTCATTGGTTGTCAAGAAATAAGTCTTGCATGTAATAATTTTAACCATGACAATAATAATAATTTTCTCCTTAAAGGAGATTGTCACCATAAAAATGGTGTTGCGAAATTTATGGTAGTACACAAAATTAATTGAGAGTTCCGAAAGAGCTGATTTGTTACTACCCGGAATGAAATTGTTCATAATATTGGGATTGTAGTAAGTCTCAAAAGAAACTTTTTAAGTTTCGGAGAAATTGAAAATTATTATATTGAGACTGTAAATTATTGAAAGATTAAATATCTCAGATTATTACAATCAAAACGGGTTATGAATATTTACATAAAAGGTTACCCTCCTTTCTCTTGGTTGTTGAATAAAAATATGAGCATGATGAAAGAATCACATGCAAAAGTAAACTAAGAATTTACTAGAATAAATATCAATTGGCATAACCAGTTGGCCATTCCGGTTCAGAGTGATGCAAAAGAAGTTAAGAATTCACATGGCTATATGTTTGAAGAAATAAAAGATTCTTTAAGATTCTCTTTTGTTGCTTGTTCTCATGACAAAATGATAACTATATCAACTAAGGTTGGAATTGTATCTCCTGAAATTATTTGGAACATATAGAAAGGTGAATATGAGTCAATTCACCTGTCATGTGGACCATTCACTATTATGATTTAATAGATGCATCTATGGTATGGTCACACGTGCATTTGTGTCAACTTACAAATTGTTTTTTGTAAGATTGTTTGCTCGAATTATTAAATTAAGAGTACAATTTCAAACTATAAAATTACGTTGATAATGTTGGTTGGTTTAGTAGAAATTGTATGCCTCCAATGGAAAAATCACCCCATATACACATTTAAGAGTCAATATTACAGGTTTTAAATCTACTTTTAAAAAATTCTTGTTTATAACAGTTTAATTACGGGTTATAACATATCACTAATTATTTATAAATTAATTAAATTTTACATTATTAAATAAGTAATTTTTTGTAATTTTATATTATTATTAAATTATTTAAATAAAGAATACCCCATAATTACCTCTTACACAATTATATGAATTTTACATTGATTACACTTCCTTATTTAATGTTATACTCATAACCTCCCATTAGTCAATCCCACCACCCTTCCCCCAAACATATCCAACTATACACGCTATTACCCCACTTTCACCTTCTTCTCTCCCATTTTTCTCACCAGCCAACTACACCAACATTCAATCTTTCATCCAAATTTTTTTTCCAATAAAATTATGTCTAAGAAACCCATTGAAACGCCTCAAAAGAGTCCCAGATTGGGTGAAATTGTTGAAAATTCGGCGAATATTCAAAATCCAGCGACAGATGGTTCATCTAAGTTGAAGGAGCGACAAAGAGAGAAAAAATGAAGAAAAAAAAAGTCACCCTTGCAAATCAAAAGGGGAAGAAGATGAAGGAGAAAATTGTTGAAACCTCTTCTGATTTCGATTTTGATTTTGTTACTGAAATCAAAAAGAAAAAAAGAAAAAAAAATGTAGAAGTTGGAGCATCTTCAAAACCATCAACAAGAAGAACAACAAAAAGTTTTTTTTTTTTAACTTTTGGACAATTTTTTTGTGTTTAAGTATTTGATGATATATAATATTATATGTTTTCTTTCAGGCAGATACCACTTACATATGAATTACTGATGGCCTATTACAATTTCAAGATACTATTTTAAAAATATTAGTGTGTTTCCAAACTGTACATTTATTAGATGAAATCTGTATGAAATCTGATTAATATGTGTATGACTATGCTTAAATGTTTTGATTTTGAAAATTTTATGAATTGTGATATAATAATGGTATACAAATGGTATGAATTGTGTTTTAACATTGGTGTGATTGTCTATTAACTGTGTTTATGATATAAATTATTAAATTGGTATGAAAATGGTATGATTTGTCAAACTACTAATTTTTTCTAAAAAAAAATCACATTATGCTTACTTTATATCCTAAACATGTTTTTGGATGAAACATGTATGAAATCTGATTAATACGTGTATGCCTATGAGTTTAATATTTTATTGTTGGATATTGTATGAATTGTGATATAATATTGATATACAAATGATATAAATTGTGTGATTATATGAATTTATCAATTTTTATACATGTTGTTTGGATAAAATGTGTATGAAATTTTGATTAATATGTATATGACACTAACTGAAGTTAGTGTGGGAATGAAACACTAATTGTAATTTGTTTTAAATTTATTTATAGTAGGACACCAGTTGAAAACCAAATTAATATTCATGTAAACTTACATTAAATTAAATACTCAGGATATCATAATTATCTTTTATAATTATCACTAATATTTACACTATCTTATGTATTAAGCTGGAATAAAATTTATTTTTAATAGTATGCAATCTATATAATTAATGAATGAATAATGTATAAAGAATGAACGATATATTAAACACTAAGTTTATAATGCACTTCAAATCAATTATGTTTCATATCAAAACAAAACATTAATCTAAACGACAAAATAAAATAAAAATTATATACAGTCTAAACAAATAAACAGTCATTAGTTTTGCACAGGATAATTTGAACATGCTTCATGTTGTGGCCAACTTGATAACATCTACTGCAAGTAACTTTGGACCTTTTGAATTTCACATTAGCAACTCTCTTTCATATATAATTCATTTAATTTGAAAATCAACATAATTCTCTGTTTCATTAAAAAAAACAATTAGTCTAACACTAGACAAATCAATTAGAAATATGTTAAATAATATTAACTTTTCATTTCAAAGACAATATAAATTTCATCCATAAAAATCATTATAATAACAACAAAATTATACACACTCATCATTATTTTTTCATACAAATATCATTTAGACAGTACATTACAAAACAAATTTCATACAAAACATAATATTTCATATTTAATATTCACTTAATACACATTTCATACAACAATCATCATTCATACCAAATTTATACATTTTCATACTCATTTAATACACATTTCATACAAAACGATTATTCATTCAAACTATATACATTTCTCGTCCCAAATAATTAATTACCGTCACCCAACTTTATACAGAAATAACAAAACTAATATAAACTCAACAATTTCACATTTAATACCAATTTAAAACACTTGTAATACACTTCGTCAAGAATTCCAATTTTTTTTTTTACATATTTCTTAACACACTTTTCGTACATAATTCATTCGACTTATACTATCAAATTCATTATCAAATAAAATAAATTTTCATAAATTTGTCAACATTATAATTAAATTATTTTTACAGAATAATTAGCACACTTTCAGACAAATTTCATTTAATTTATTCTATCAAATTTATTCATAAAATCACATTAAATTTATAATTTCACAAAATACTAACCATATACAAAATATACAAATAAACAAAAAAAACACTAAATTTTTTACATTTCACAACAGTAAACATAATATGATATCAACAGTTAACAAAATATGACTCCACCTTCAATTAATCGACAGTTTGATTATTTTTGTTTCATTTCGCTATCATTCTAAAAAAACGTTAAAAAATAATAAATACTAACCCGAAGGATCCCATCTTTCACCATGTTTGATTAAAACTGATACATAGTTGTCCATCACAACAAAATCAAGAATTTTCAAAGATGAAAAAAACTTCAATTACTCGAATGTGGGATTTTTTTTTGTTGAAAATTGAAGAGAGAAACGTTGAATTTTTTTTGTTGCAAATTGAAGAGAGAGAAACGTTGAAAAAAGAAGAAGATAAAATCTGAATTTTAATTTGATTTTAACTGATTTGAGTGAATTAAGAATACTAAATAATCTTAATTAGTTTATATCCCTTAATTCGTGCTATTTATTAATTATCTACAAAAGAATGATATGCTCTGATTTTTTAGTTTATCTTAACTGGTTTTGAGTGAATTAAGGATAAAAAATATTGTTAATTTGTTTGAATCCCTTATTTCATGCTAATCATTAATTATCTACAATAAATTCAAATTAAATTACAGGCCACACTTTCAGTTTTTTACTTTATTATCTATAATTCCATTTTTTTAAAAATAATTTCATTTTTTTTAACTTTTTTCGAATTAAAAAATAACATTTCTTTTATTTGTGAATTTGTTATAACCTAAAATTTTTAATGCTATAGCTTGAAAGTCTAAATCTACTGCTATAGCCTGAAAATAGTACTATAATATGTGTCATATATGAAATTCACACGCCTCCAATTATAGCTAGACCAATGATTATGAGAACAAATCTCTCAAATAAAATTTGAGTATGAGATGAGTTTATTTAATGTGTATGCATCAAGCCAACAAGGTTCTCCCATCACAATTGGTTCAGGGTCAGGAACCAAATAATTTTCATCTAAAAATTTGATGTGTGCACATATGATTTTATTTCTCCATCACGCATAAAGATGGATCCCCAATTGAGGTTGGGGATGAATGTTAGATTTCCTAACATTAGTGGGAGATATGTTTAGTAGCTGAAATTATGTGGGGCGTGAATTATCTAGATCCTCGTTAAAAAGATGTGAACTTGAAGTTCAAGAGATAATTCATTTGCAAAATGTTGCAAATAACTTGCCAGATGTATTTACTGATCTAATATTTTAATTATGCTGCAAATGCTCCGATAAATAGTCCTTGAAGGACAAAGTTTATGATCCGCTAGAAGCGGGATAGACCAATCGATTCCAAACGTAAAACTCCTTGAGGAAGGAGATGAGCAAATTAACAAAATGGTCATGATAATGAGTTAAGTGCTTTGAAAGAGCACTATGACATAACACTTCATAAAACCTTGGCAAAGGTTCAAGTACCTGAAAATGATGAAAAATAAAGAGATCTCGATAAGTTATGTCGTATTGGAATTAAGTCAAATGACCGTCGACGGTATCTTTGATATGAAGTAACACTTAATGCTATAAGTGGTTACGAGGATCTTAAATTCGAATATGTCATATAATGTGGACAGATAAATGATTGGACAAATAAAATGCACTATTCAAGTATATTTTGTTTCACTTAGAAAAGTGATGTTTTTGAACTTATAGTTCATAGATCAAAATATATGTCAGTGGGGTACAAATGAATCATTGTGCGAAAGTATAACCATAAGATATAAAATATTGTTTGTGCCTCGAGGCATAAAGGGTTTTCGCAGAAGTCCTGACATTATTAAATGGAGATATGTTCTCCAGTTGTGGATGCAATGAGACTTATTTCAGTCTGGCAATAGATGAAATACTTGAATATGTATAATGACTGATTATCATGTCTAACTATACGATGAAGGTTATATGAAAATTCTTGAAGGATTTGAAAGGTCTTAAAACAATTCCATTGAGTACCCAATGGTTCTGAGATTGCTTAACACATAGAAATAATCTTTTCAACCTCATGAAAATGATTAAAAATGTCATGTATTAGTGCAATTTGGTGCACTTGCAGATTGTTGGTTATGCAAATGCTAGAAAATTATTTGATATATATATAAAGTTATGTGAGGGAATTGTCATATTATCATTCAAGTTATGCCAAGAAACTAACAAAGCAAGTGACTCAACACATAGAAGATGTGTGATTTTCTTTGAGAAGAAAAGATGAGCAACGTATAAAATTGAAATGATCAATCTCTGAGTTAGAAATGATTTGATTATGTAGATGCAGAATATTTATTTGATCTACATAAAGCTCGATCGCAAATGAGCTATTTGTTTACATATGGAGGCACAACAATATTTTGGCATTCAAAGAATCAAACATTGGTAACCACTTCTTCAAATCATACAGAAATAATATTGATCTATGAAGTAAGTCGGGAGTGTGTATGGTTGGAATTATGATCTATCATATTCAGAAAATATGTGATTTTCCTTTGGCAAAGGATATTCTAACCACCATATACGGAAATAATATATAGCTCAATTGAAGGGAGGATACAATCAAGGAGGTCGGACAAAGCATATTTCACCAAAAGTATTTTTCATACATGATCTTCAACAAAATGGTGAGATAGACGTTCAAAGACTCATTCAAGTGGTAATCTTGTAAACTTATTCACTAAGGATTGCCAACATCAATATTTGAGAAGTTGTGATATAAGATTGGAATGCATTGTCTTCGAGATATCAAGTAAAGTTTTTATCAGGGGGAGAAAAATACGCGTTGTACTCTTTTCCTTAACTATGGTTTTATTCCAATTGGGTTTTCCTGGTAAGGTTTTTAACTAGGCAACATTCAAAGCGTATTAAAAGATATGTGTACTCTTTTTCCTTCACTAGGATTTTTTCCCAGGGTTTTTTTTTTCAGTAAGGTTTTAACGAGGCATATTATCTATGGACATCCAAGGGGGAGTGTTATAAAATAATATATTATGGATGTCCACTATATCAAAAAGTTACTGCATTACTTTCATCCGTTATGAAGATAACCATAACCTCCATGATCTCCCCTTTTATAACCATTATTCTTGTAACCTTTCACTTCCATAACCTCCCCATTATATTCATGTTAATGTCATGTTTATGACTAACCTTTTGTATGCCTCTATGTTACACTATAAATAGAGGCATAAAGGTTCATATTGTATACACTTGAAGACTTGAAATAATAAGAAAAGCTCTCATCTCTTGTCTCCCTATTTCTATTACTCTTATCTTCTATATTTCTTGTCTTATTTTGCTTTAGTTTTATAACACAAGTTAAGTTCTTGTTGTTTTTTCCACCCAGTATTTGAAAGACATATTGGACATGATTTTTCTTTTATATTCAAGACTCGATGTCATTACTATATTTCAATGTAAATCGGGTAAAATACAATTTACTCGGGTCAATGTAGACGCTGATCCACTGTGGACATAACAACGGCAAAGAAGATGAAAATGAAGAAGAAAAATGGCAAAGAGGAGTAATGAATACGTTAATGCAGCTATGGCAACAAATTTATTTATAGATAGATTTGAATAAAGGATCCATGTAATCTGAGGGCATCCCAATTTTCCAGTCTTCTATATCATATAAAGGAACGACTGGAGAAAACAAGAATCAAATTTTTTTTTTTTACTGAATCGATCGATTCCAAAATGATCGGTTGGTTTAAGCAGTTACATACTGCTTTTGGGGCTTCCTTTCTATGGCTTGTTTGCCTCATTTACTTCACACAGGTTCGCCTTCTATTTCCCATCTTTTTTCTTTAATTCAATTTATATATACTCATGATGATTTATGCCTTCTGTTTGTTAGTTCAGCATTTGGGGTTGAGTGGGTGTTTTTTTTTTTTTAGTGTTGTGAATGATGGGGTTTCTGGGTTTTTAGATTAAATCTGGTTTGTCTAGTTTAAAAAAATGTTCCAAGTCAAAAATTCAAGATTTTGTTGAGTGGGGTTTTCTGGGAATTTCTTATTTCCATCAGGTTTTTAACTAGTTTGGTGAAATGAAATGAATATTGAAGATTCATATAGCTGAAACAACTAGTTTTGAATTGATGTATAGTTGTTGTTTTATAAGGTTCCATGCTAATCTTTAACATCTACATCAGTTCTTTTTGTGGCTTGCGAATGTCCCCGCTACAAGAACCTTGGTTAGCAAAGGGTTTAACAACTTTTCCTGACTCTGACATCAAAAGTAATCATCAGGGCGCCAATTAAACTTTAGTTTCGCTTATCACATCAAACATATCAATGATTGTGATGTCTTTTGCAAATCAACTCAACAAGCCGCTGACTCATTTTGTGTCCCTTCCAAAGCATCATTTTCCGGAGAATTTAGGTGTGAATGACGTCATTTTTCAAAAAAACTGTGTGTGTTCTGGTAGTTAGACCTAAAAGCAAGACTTCATCTCGTCTTTAGGTGTAAAAACATACGTAATTTTTTTGTGAGACAGTTGGATTGTGATTGTTGAATCACAAGATCATAGTTTAATTGATTCAAGCAGTGTAATGCGGAGCCATAAGGAGGTCTTTGGGTCAAGAGCAACTCGACAGTACTTTTTTGTTGTTGTTGTTTGAGAATGAAAAGTACACCACTCCAGTGCCATATTGAAAGTACTGAATTTAGTAGATTCAGTAGAAGAGTTTAGAGGATTGAAATGAGGAAAGTTTAACAAAGCTTATTTGAGCTCAGAAGATCACAGTTAATTGATCCTAGCAGTGCGATGTGGAACCATAAGGAGGTCTTTGGGTCAAGCGCGTCAAATTTTTCGTTCTCAAAAGATGGGGAAATTGCAGTTTAGTTATAACTGAAAAAACTAGCACTCGTGGTGTCTGTTCAGCATATGTTTAAAGCTTTATGCTTTTTCTTCCGTAGGTAGCCTAGTGGTGGAGAGGGAGAGGAACAGAAGTCCTCAATGTGCTTTTTAAGCACTGTTACTTCACTAAATTAAAACATGAAATTTAACCTGTGACAGTTGAACACAAAGAAAAATTCCTCAATATAGGTTGATAAAATATTGTACAGGACCAGAATCCAGATATGGAACAACCATTGCAAGATGCTAACACCGTTAGCTAGAAAACCAATATATTAAAATCTTGGACTCAATATGCTGCTGCCCATACACCAAATTATTTCACCTTGTTGCCTCTTTTATTTGCTTGGACGAAGTCTCTTTTTTTGACATCAGTACTTCAAATATGTTGAATGAAGTTTTACAGCAGAGCTTGGACAAAATTATGCATAATGAACCAACACAATTGTTCTCTTATCTAGCAAATATAAGTTTTGCTGTAATAGCAGTTATCTTGACTGTTTATCTCCATGAGATATCTTAGGGATCATTTGATTGGCTACATTGCTAAATAATCTCTACATAAAATTCTGCATCGAATTATATGTTCAGTTGGCTGTATAAGAAAAATAAATATCATTGCTTGTTTGCCACATAAGTAATGCATCACTTGGTTGGCAGTGTTAAGCTTAATACGACATAGCTTATGTAGGGATCTTAATTTCTTTTTTATGTGGGATATAATGTGGAAATAAGAATATGTATAATAACAATATGTGGATAAAAGTATTTAAAGTTAAAAATGCTCTTAAAGTAGGTAATTCCTACATAACATTCTCTGTATTATTATTCGTTGCATGATAATACCTACATTATTATTCACTGCATAAATATTCTTTGCATTATAATTACTGTGTAACTAGTACTTGAACAAAATGAACCCTTAAGGTTTTCTCGCACTTGTCTTCTATGTGACCTCTCAAACTCTGATAGAGTATTTTGGCAGCCTTTTTTATGTTAAGAGAGCGGGCATATAGTGTTCCTCTGCTGTTTCCTCGAATTAAACAGCATTTACAGAGGGGTACAAAAGTGAATATGAAAAAAGAAAAGAAAAAAACATCGAGTGGTTGTAACCTCTCAGTTCTCCATACACCTACAAAATGCATTTAAGAGATGATCAAATATTTTTTGTTGGAAGCTTATTATTTCCTCATTGGGTATAATGAACACCATTCTTAATTTTTGGAAGCAGGGGTTCAGATCTTTTGTCTGGACAGCAGTTTCATATCAGTTGAAAGACAACTTGAAGCTATCACCATCAGCCTCCCAATTTGTCACTTCAATAGCATTCTTTCCGTGGAGCGTAAAACCTTTATATGGGTATTTATCTATCCTTAATACTCAGCCTCTTGTGACCTTCTCTAGTGCATATTTGTGAATGATTAGAAAATGGTGTCCTAGCAATATGTTTGAGTCTTATTCAGTATGTGTAAACTAATATATTCGAAACAGTTCCTAAGCATAGAACTGAAAACAAATTAAGCCAAACAAACTTTCAGACCAAATTGGGATGAGTTCAATCTGATTTGGTATATCGTCATCATGAATGATTCGGTAGATCGTGATGCTTGAATTGAGTGAATATTAGATGTTTGACGTTACTTTTTGAGCTTTAGAAACATAGACTGGAGGACTTGGCTTTGATAAAGACTAAGTAGTCCAACCACTACTCTGTCAAGTTCATCTTTTCAAATGATTTCCTATCATCTCTGTGGTTGTATCATACTGGTAATAGCCAGCCCACTTCAAACTGAAATTATCTATTGTCCTTTTCCATCTTTTTTTTTCTTTTTGCAAGTCAGAAAACTATTACTGTTTCAGTAATAATTTTCTTTGACTTACAAGAAGCTATTATTGTATCATGCTGTCCCTAGCTAATTATAATATGAGAGAGTACACAACACCACTTAAATCTATCCAACTATCAATAAAATGGATTTTCTCTGAGAAACAACATCTTGTCCTCAATGGTGTTCCTTTCTGTTACATGCTTTTATAAATCTTCTGTGGTCCAAGAGAAGTTCATTCCAGTTTGATCTTCTGATTGTATCTATGATGCTTTTCTTTTCTTTTCATGTATGATGTAATTATACCAAATCTGAGGATTTGGGGGGATTTGGTTTTTCTGTCTTCTCCTTATTTTTCAGTTTCTATGTGTATGGGATGAACATTTCCTGATTTATGAACATGAGATTCAAAGTTGGTGTGAACCATGCGCACTTCATTAGCTTTTCCAACTACCTGGCTGGCTGGCTTAACTTTTATGTAAATGTTAAGTAAAGCTAAGCTTGAGCTGAATACCAGATTCTACTGAGAATTTAATGATCCTATAGATTTGGTCAATTAATCTAAAACATTTATGTGTCAGGTTATATATCAAAAGAAAAAAGTTGTTCAGATGTTTGGTTTCCTTCCATCTGATTGCAGTTCTGATTAGCAGTACTGGAAACAACAAAAGGAGCTGCAGATCAATGTGAAATGAATATTAAGAATAATGTTCTTTTCTTGGTGGCACCTAGATATGTTGTAGAGTTACCATATAAAGAGAAGAGCTGTGAGAGAAAAGTTCCAATAGTTGTTTGAAGTTATAATAAACATCAGGAGATCAATTTTTACCATATAGTAGCAGTTTATTGTGGAAGACCTAAGAATATGGCTTAAAACCAGATATAATTTTCTTAGATCATGGAAATTGCCATTAAATAACAAATTTATTATAAGATGTTAATTAACTGCTGGTGTGCTGTTCATGACTTGTACTCTGCTAAGATCATTTTTGTCATTTTCTCATGAAAGCTTGTTGGAAAATAGTTCATTTCTTGCTCTTCTGCTCCATCAACCATATTCAATATGCTCTTTGCAGGATATTATCGGATTGCTTTCCAATTAGAGGAAGGAAAAGAATCCCCTACCTTACTCTTGCAACTTTGCTCTCGCTGTTGCCATGGCTCATTTTAGGGTTAAGTGATTTCCTGAGAAATACGAGGATAGAACTCATGATTCTTTTGACACTGCAGAACCTGGGTTCTGCAATGGCTGATGTTGTAATTGACGCAATGATCGCTGAGGCAGTAAGATTGGAGAGGTATGTTCTTCTGCGTGGAACTTTTTCAGTCATTTAAAGGAACGTTCCCAATCTGAGTAATTTTATGTAGCTGTAGAAACAACAACAACAACAACATACCCAGTGAATGTAGAAACAAACACATAGTTTTAAAATGTATCTGGACCAAAATTAAGCCTTTGACAACACAACACAACACAACAAAAGTAAATGTCAAATTAGTCGGATCAAATAGCAGGTTGTACCATGGGTAAACTTGTCTATTCAGTTCATAATAAAATGTAGTTATATACAAAAGCCTTGCTTTCATTTGAAGTTTTTGATGATGGAATGCCTGGGTTTGTGTGTATTTGAATTGTTAATTATCACTTAATTGTGAGTCTCATTTTACATGCAAATTCGACAGGTTTAGAGTCTGCCATGTACAAAGTGCGCCAAAAAGATTTAGATTAATTTTAGCTGTGCATGAAAGGCATGACTTTTTTTTTAATTGAGCTTTACTTGTCAACAGGGCATCATTTGCTGGTGATCTTCAGTCAGTATCTTGGCTGTCTATGGCATTCGGAGGAATCTGTGGTAGTTTGCTAGGAGGATATGCATTAGACAATTTACGGATAGATATGATTTTCCTCCTTTTCTCTGTCTTACCTGCTTTGCAGCTCTTTTCGTGTGGTTTGGTTGAGGAGGGTTCTGTACAAGTTAAAGCATTCCCTGAAGGTTCTGCATTTAATGGTTCTGATATGACGAGTGGAATTATTGATGAAGAAGTGCAATTCTCTGGTGAAAAATCAAAAATTAGTACTTTGAGGAGAAAGAAGAGCCAGAAAAATACAAAAAGAGCGCCAACGACGGAAAAAATATTTCAGCCTCCTGACAAAAATGGATCATCAGCGTCTCCGTGGTATCAATCACTGAAAATGGCCACTTATACATTATTTAGGGCGTTCCGCCAGCCAGCCATTTTGAGGTAACTTGTGAAGAAGTTTTAAATTACTTTTTGTGTTGATGTTTTATAATTAATAATCACGAATCAATTTATTTTCCTTTTGGAGCTTCTGCTAGAACACTACCAGGCACCAACTGCAGTGTATTATTATGACATGATGGGACCTAGGTCTTGAAAGTCTTCCTGGACCTTCTTTTTAACCTTTGGTGATGCCATTTCTTTCTATTTGTGTACCATATTTGAAGGGCTAACAGGACCACGAAGGGACAGCTTTCGTTGGCATATAAATGGACTTGCATCACCCTAATTTGAAATTATGAAACTGCGATTCCAAGAACATTTTCATCAGTATTGGCCTTGTATCACAATTTCTTAAGAAAGATCAAAGTGTCAGCATTACTTTCAATAGATTAAATTACAGGCCAAGTTATCACTTTTGTGGTGCTTCCATTTGATGAGTTTCATGCTTCCATGTTTCACAGCTCATGGGAGGTTGTGAATTGTTCAAGTCTCCCATCTCCTTGACTTTTTGTTTATAATACCATTTCTTTTTTTTTTTGCATTTTCTTAATGAACTGATGACTGATGTTACGGTGGTTGTTCTCTTGCAATTTTTTCCTTGGAGTCCAGACCAATGGCTTGGTTCTTTTTGGCTCACGTGACAGTTCCAAATCTCTCGACAGTTATGTTCTATTATCAGACAGAGTTCTTAAAACTAGAGGCATCTTTCCTTGGAACAGCACGTGTTCTTGGATGGTTGAGTCTCATGATCGGGACCTTGACTTACAATCGCTATTTGAAAAAGATGAGATTGCGACATATTCTTATGTAAGTAGATCTCTGACTTGCAAATGTGATGTGATGAAGGAATATTGACTTAGATTACCAAATACTTATATCCCTCTTTATAATTCATGCAGGTTTACTCAAGTTTGCTTGGCCATTCTGACTGTTCTAGATATGGTTTTGGTTTCTCGAGCTAATGTTTCATTAGGTATCTCAGACAAGGTTACTGTGCTATTTGGTTCTGCTCTTTCTGATGGCATCAATCAATTCAAGTATGTCCCATATTCTCTTATATAAGGTCTTCTTAAAAGTAGTTGTCGAACATCTGGAACAGCTAACATCTATTCCATTAAGTATAAAACAAGTATTTCTTCCTTTTGTAGGTTCATGCCCTTTCTTATCTTATCGGGACAGCTTTGTCCTCCAGGCGTTGAAGGGACTTTATTTGCATTATTCATGTCGATAAACAACTTAGGTTCTACGGTGGGATCCTTCGTAGGAGCAGGGTTGGCTTCAGTTCTAAACATCTCCTCAGGATCTTTTGACAATCTCTTTTTAGGCATTGGTATACAGGTTCTCTGCACTTTCATCCCAGTGACCTTCATTTTCTTGATTCCAAAGGAAGCTACAGGAATATCAGCATAGTTCATAGATCATACATGCAGGTTACAGATTAGACAACAAAGGCTTTTTTTCTTCTCTTTATGATAGACGGATACTCGTTTTTTGGATTGAGATGAGCTTAAATAGAGCAACATGGTCAATGAAAATTCATATAGTCGACCTCAACTTGCTTGAGATTGAGGCGTAGTAGTTGAATGGATACTTGTAGCTATCCTCACCTCTGCTTATTAACATCTGTAATAGTAAACATCCAGAAGTTTTAACTGAGAACATTATCCTTGACAGTTGGATTTACCCTTCAAACTTTCTAATTGGTAAGAGGATATTTTATCAAGTTTGATTGAAAGGATCAAGAAGTACACAATTAACAAACTAAGAAAATTATATTCTAATGTAAAAATTCGTAGTTATTCAAAATGTCTATTACATCACGTCATTTAATTTATTTTTTGATAAAAGTCAATAGAAGAAATTAATCAAATAATATTCTAATAAAAAATTGATAGTGTCATTAAAAGAGAGACATTTTGTATTAATTAAAGTCGATACAAATTACTTATCGAAGAAGTTTCAAATGAAATGCAGTATAATTAAAAGTATATTATATTCTAATCTCGCTCTCCACATTTTGTCTATCACGAATATTACTCACAAGTCACACCTTTGACTGTATATCATTTTTTCTGATCTTGTGTCTCTTAGTATGATCACATTTCATTTAAACATCATTATCTTTGCTATCTTCATCTTCTGAACGTAACAGTTTTTGACTGGCAAAATCACTCTATACAATATAGTCGATCTAACATCCAATCAATAGAACTACCTATAAGTCTTAGTGACACATTTTTATCACATAAGATATTGTACACTATCATCAATTTCATCCAATCCGCTCCAATTCAATGTACAACATCCTCTTCGATCTCCCCCATTTTCTTTGATTATAGACTAAGATACTTGAAGCTTCCTCTCTTTGGAATAACTTGTGTATCAATCCTCACTTCTCCATCCGCCTCATGTAATGCAACACTAAACTTGCACTCTATGTGATTTATTTTAGTCAGCTCCGCCTGAAGCCTTTAGACTGTAGGGTCTGTCTCCAACCTATTGTTAACTTCGTCACATATCTCGTCGATCAATACTATATCGTTTACAAATAACATATACCATGACTTCTTTTTGAATATGCCGTGTCAATTCATCCAACACCAAGACAAATAAAGCACGACAAGAGTTTGATTCATGAAGCAACACCATCTTGACTAGTAATAAATGTTCGAGTCTCCTTCACTATTGTTCTCACAAACACTTAAATATTGTAATCTTAAATTAAAAATATACAAAATATATCAAAATGTACTTATTTTAAATATGATACGTGAAAAGTTTAAATTAAAAAAATATCAACATACATAATTTTTAAAATAAACAAAAAAAATAGGACAAGTAAATAGAAAGAGATGATATTGCTCTTGTTGATGTGAAATAGATGATACAACTTCAGTGGGGGGATCGTGCCAAGAAAGACAGCAACAAATACAATAATATTACTATAATAAAATTCAGTTGATAAAAGACATAAAAGAAAGTGGCAGCAAATAACTATAATAGCTATAACATGGAGGCTGGAGCTAAGGTGCAATAGTGGCCTAGTTTATTTGTAATTAAAAAAATTTCAAACTCGAGTTTTAAATATAAAGAAAATATCATTGAACTCTGGCTGGAAAGCCAAAAATAAAAGCTATAACGTGGAGATAACTTAGGAATTGGCAAAAAGCAACTAAAACTAAAAACTAAAGTTTCATAATTTATGAGATTTTTATCAATCTACTTAATGATTATATTGTCATTAAAATCCAAAAAAAAATAAAAAATAATTATCTTACACGCAAAAAAAAAACAAAAAAAAAACTCTTTTGGAATCAACCAAAGAAATCTCAGTAAGCATATTGATTCTTGAACTTGTTATTATAATGATGATAACTTGTTTCTTTGGCAACCGATTTTCTTATTATTAACCATATATATGACACCCCAGACCCTCCAAAAAATCAGAACTCCACAAGGTAGCCATGGCAGTTTTCTTAAAGACCCATTTTTTATTCATTGTATTGATGTTTTCTTGTTTGTTGTTAAGTGGGTCAAAGTCAGTTTTTCATATAAAGGATGTTTTGCCAATTTTACCTGTACAAGTGTCATGGCCCATTGTCAATTCTCTCTACAGTGCTGTTGACCTATTGCCCTCTTTTGTTGGAGCTGTTTCAATCGCTAATAATAGTACACTTCAATGGAAAGGTGCTTGCTTTTACAACAATACTGCTTCATTGGAACTTCACAACAAAACTGGAAGTCGATTTGGCGGTGGGACTATCCATATCAAGGTTTTTTTCCATAAAAAATAATCTTTTTTTGTTATGATTATGGGTAGTTGTTATTTTCCTTTTATTTTTGATGTTTGAGTGTATCAATTAGTAGAAGTTTTGGGTTTATGGTGGTTTTTTTGTTTCATGTCTGTGTTGGTTGAAATTGGACTGCTGTTTTTCGGATTTTAGTTTTAGGTTAGTCTAGAGCAGAGATTTTAGTTTCATTATTGTGATGAACTTGCTCTTATTCGCAATACGAGCTATGTTACTCGCACTCCGGGGTGCAGGTGTTACTCGCACTCCGGGGTGCAGGTGTCTGATATGGATGCATATGCAGAGGTCGGATCATTCATGATCTAAATTTTAAATGGGGGCATTTGGCTAGAAGATAGTTTAAATATATGAAAAGAGAGTTATATGTCTAAATTACGAGATGTTGTATGGATAACTTAGAAGGTATAATGGGAAAAAATTATTGATCAAGAGGAGAATCCGAGAAGGTGATATAAGGAAAAGGACTTAGATAGAGATTTTTATATACAAGGTACTCCACTTTCTTCAATTTCACCTTAGTTTTGATTACTAAAATTATTGTATCTGTCTCGAATTTCTCCATTGATTTTGGTCAAAGTAACCAAAATTGGTTGACCAAACCCAATATGGATTCCACACCCACACCCATGTCGTGTCAGCATGGGCGTGGTATCAAAAGTGAAAAGTCCGAGCAACTTAGGATGCAATTAGTATTTTTGGTTATCTACGAAGAACCTTGTAGTTTCTTTTTCTTTAAATCTCTTTTTCTATTTGATATCTGTTGCTTTTGTTTTGTGTAGGAGAGAAAACTAGGTGGAGGTTAAGCTTCTTTCTTTGCTATGGACTTCTGAATATTGGCTTTTATCTAATTATTTGAAGATTTTGTATGGGTCAGTAAAGTTTGATTGGAACTAACAAAAACATTTTTGGATGTGAAATGATCTTAGCCAAAAGACATAAAGAAATAAAGCATTTTGGTATATTTTCTGTATACACTAATCTTAGCAACTGGAAATGGATCTTGAATCGCTAAAGGAACTGATGAGGGAAACAATTTATACCTTTTTTGGATTGGATCAAGGCATCAAACTTGTTGGCTGATGACATTGTACCTCAAAATGGTTGCCTCGTGATGGACGTAAGTTGAATCATGTGTGAGTAATACATCCGAGCTAAGTGCGCAAGACTTTGAAACTCAAGTCAATAATATTCTTAAAAGATATCTAAAACAAATTGAAAGTTTAGGAAATATATACATAGGAAAGATGAGATCACTGTGAGTGTAGGTGCTCACCATCGTCATTTTCCGTTTTGTTGTATATCTGTCTTTCTATCCACATCTCCTATATTCTTGCTAGTTGAGTATAAAAGGGCTTTATAACTGCTCATGGCTGTAGAGAATGGCTTCAACTTGGTCACTTAGAGTGGTCTCTTGAAGTTGCACTATTTTAGAGGTATTGGATGTTTAAGTAGTCATATCTCCCTACATGTGAGTTTATGATTGACATTGATATGATAAATTGTGACATGTGGTTGATGATGTGTTATTGTCAAGTATTGCATGCAAGGAATTTAGAATGGTGGTCTCTGGTGCTAGTTGTGCCCTTCGTGTCTTGAAATAGGCTGATTGGGATGGTTTGCATGATAATGACGGTGTTGTCAAAGATCGGTTTGAGGCGTGTTTTAGCCCTGAACTAGGTTCAAAATAGGCTGAGTGGTTCACCTTGCTTAGGCAGCGCTTTAGCCACTAAGCCGCTAAGACGTGTTCCTCACCCTTGGATTGCGTATTGATGAAGAAAACACGAAAAATAATTATTTGGCTAATTATAATTTTTTTCAAAGCTTTTATCTTAATAATTGTTATTTGTATTTATAGTTATTTATAGCTGTTTATATTTATAGTTATTATTTCTGTGTTGCATATATTTTTAATTGTTCTTTTCATTTGAGTCTTTCTTCATTAAAGCTTGCGCTTTATATGTGCTTTGCGCTTAAAGCTCCAACAGACTTCAATAATTCTTCTTTTCGTTTTTTTTTTTAAAAAACTTTTTGCTTTTGATATCACTTCAACCTCTCGTCCTTCTTGTTAGGTTGGGTTCTTTTCCATTGAACAATTTCTCTCTCTTTGTTGGGCTGCGTTGGCCCTTATAACAATGTATGTCCCAGTTTCCCTTGAGATAAAATGAGTTGAGGTTAAGGAAGTTATTGCTTGAATTCCAAATCTTCCCCTATAGATGCTAAACGACCCTTTTACTGTAGTGGCTAATTAGCTTGGCACATGTATCTGTTGTGGCACTCTTTTTAGTTGTGTGATCTTTAAATCTATTAACTGCTGCAGCGGATTAGTTCCCAATTTTTTTTGAGAAGCTTTGACCATCTGTTCTTCAATAACGGCACTTCTCCATAGATCAGTACTCTTAAGTCTCAACTCTTAAGCTTCTCATTCTTAGGTTGCCTCCTCTGTATAGATTCTGTTGGTGGGATCAGGGAATCATTCTTCTAACATCTCATCTGGTCTGAAGTACACTAGTCGACATACCAATAACTAGTAATTAGTGGTTGTTTGTCACTGAATACGTACATGCAGTAGATTATGAATGAAATAATTTATGCATTTGTTTTTTCAGTTGATAGAAGACACTGAGGCGTTATTACAAGTCCTAGAGTCTCTATAGTTTTTTCAGTAGATATCCTCTAGCCTAGCAGTGTTTTGCTTCCTTTACCTGTAAATGTGGCTTCACAGCCTTTTTGTGAATTTAATACAAGCTTGCATTAAATTTATTGACTTGCCATCTCAAAAAAGTAGTTTCTTTGTCCAATTTAAGCATTTGATTTTTTGATGTTTAGTTTCTTTGTCCAATTTTATCTTTACTTAATCCTTCGCCCTCTCTTACCAGTGAGAAATGGACTATTATTAATGTCAAGACAATATAATCTTGATACATTGTTACTATATATATTGAACTTTTGGTTGGTCCTGACATAGGACCAATGTGGTAAATCAATAATTCACTAAATTTATGCAATACTCCCTTTGTTTCAATTTGTGTTCTATTTTCCTTTTTAGTACAACAACAACATACTTAGTGTAATCGCACAAGTGGGGTCTAGAGAGGGTAGTGTGTACACAGCCTTACCCCTGCCTTGTGAAGGTAGAGTGGTTGTTTCCAATGGAACCTTGGCCGAACCACCAAAGTAACTCATATAAAAAATAGTATGAAAAGGAAATAAGTAGTCCTTTTCAGTATGTTTAAAAATGAAAACTTTCTATGTTTAGTAACTCTTTAATTGCAAAACTCCACTTGGCTTGTGCAAGACCACGAGATTCAGAGGTCATTTTGGCACATTATACACATCTTTAATTTAGAATTACACGATTCAGAAGTCTTCTTAACTTAAAGTTCACATCTCATCAAACGAAGACACATAAAATGAAATGTAGGGAGTAATACAATTGAAAAGAAAACATAGGTTCATCTAAATGTATAATTTTGATAATCTCCTTATTACTTAATTGGGAGGTTTTTGCGAAGAATGTTTGAATTTTTTTTTGGATAACTGTGAAATTTACGAGGAACAGTGGGCAGTGGCACATGGTTCTGAACTCTGTTGATCTGAGCTTTTCCACTTAAAAACCAAGATTTTGCCTGTGGAAGGTCTCGAGCCTGTGATGTGCATCTAACCCACATCCCACGGATCCTGCCCTGCGATCTTACTACTAGACCAAAGCCCTCGGCACTCTAATATTGGAAATTAATGTCTCCTTGGACTTTTTCTGTGGCTTTCTTAATGCATTTAGAAACTTTGGTGTATTGTGCTAACAAGGAAGAGTTATTGTGCTGTTGTTAATGCGTCTTTGCATGAGAGTGGTTCAGCTCAACTACTGAATAACATTTGGTGAGTTGAGTTTTTTAGGTTGTATTCATAAAATGCTTCATTCTCGTTTTAAATCTCTTTACACCTTTGATGAGAAATCACAGGTTTTATTTTACCATTTGATATATTTGATGTTCTTTTTATAGATTGCTTCTTGACTTACTAATTATGGAAATATATTGACCAATATACATCTTTTTGATAAAGTTAACTAAGTATACATCGAGTTACATTTTATATATTTCTCTTTCTTATGAGTGTATTCCCAAGAGAATGGCACCTTTCTATATTTGGAAGCCTATAAATTTTGAACTTCCCATTTTACCCTTAATGGCTTGCTCTTTACAGTGTCATGACATGTTTAAGACCACAAGTTTTAAGGGTAGTTTTTATATGTGCCAAAAGTCTTCCTTTTTGTCTTAAGCTCCGTGAACAATCTAATAGTGCCATACAAAATAAAATTGAGGGAGTGACTGATTAATTTAACGGCTAAATAATGTACTTATTAATTAATAAATGTTCATGGTCCCAAGGTTTTATTAGTACATCGACATATAGTTGAATTTATACCTCTGGGACTGCTGTATTTTTTCAATAATTAATAGAGTATTTCTTAGTGTTATTCAGGTCAACAATGCACACAGTTATTCTTGTATGGACCTTTACATCTTTGCAACCCCATATCGTGTGACGTGGGATTACTATGCTTTATCTCGTGAACATACTGTTCAGATCAAAGAGTGGGAGTCTCAAGCTGAGTTAGAATATGTGAGTTGCAATTATTTTTCATAAACGGTACTTCATGGACATTAATATAAGCATCAGTTATGATAAAGAGTAATGGACTCTAAAATACAAATGCAGGTGAAACGCAAAGGAGTCTCAATTTTCCTTATGCAAGCAGGAACTTTAGGAACCCTTAGAGCACTATGGGATGTTTTCCCTTTGTTCACAAACACTGGATGGGGTGAAAACTCAAATATCGGATTTCTGAAGAAACACATGGGTGCTTCATTTGACCAACGTCCTCAACCATGGGTCAGCAACCTTACAACTGAAGACATACATTCTGGAGATTTTCTTGCAATATCAAAAATTAGAGGGCGTTGGGGTGGTTTTGAGACGTTAGAAAAATGGGTATCTGGAACTTACGCTGGCCATAGTGCTATTTGCTTGAGGGATGCTGAAGGAAAGCTGTGGGTTGGAGAATCTGGACATGAGAATGATAAGGTACATTAACATTTTTTTGGCCTTCACATGAAGGTACTATTTCCATTGCTCTTTCTTTCATTGGGAGCAAAGACAGATTTATAATTATGTGGTTTCATGGACTTTTATGTTACGTGCTCAACAATCATTCTAGCGACAAGTATGCATCAAAGAATGGAAAGGGACAAAAGTGTCCCTTTTTGTGTATGTCTAAAATAATCCGCATATAGAATCTGATTGTTGCAAGCATGCGGCTTTTGGTTAGACTTTATCATGGTGTCTGCGTTGGCTTCTCTGAGAAGAAGTTGCAGTCTCTTGTTTTAGATATTATTTTCGACGTTTTGATGGATCATAGTAACTAGTAAGGTGGAATTTTTTGCCTCCATTTACAAAAACACATATGTTACATTTCATAAGCTTCTTTCTTTATTATATTTGTACTTTCATATATCAACTGTGGCATGCATTCAGATTATGGAGTTCATCAAGTGGAAGATGAAACATGCTCCTCTTCTTTTTTTTGTGCATTAGAGATTTTTACCTTTTCCTACATGAGATGCAAAGGATATCATTGTATTGCCACCGAACATTACAGAGTTAGCATAATTGAGCTTTGAGAGTCATTATGTTCTAAAAATAGTTGCGAGAAAAAAATAATTATTTCAGTGGAGTTAAAGGAAAAAAAGAGGAAAATCTTCAAGAGTCTTAAGCTTTTCTTTTTCTCCTAGTTTCTTAGTCGCTTTTTGAGGTAAAGGAAAAAAATAAGAGAAAAATCGTCACGAAGCTTATTTTTTCTCCCTAGCTTCTGTCGCTAGTTTTTGTTTTTACAAAAATTAAATGTTACTATGTAGCTAGAATTCAACTCTTCTTTGCTGCTGTCATTCTCCTTTCTTTTACTTGGTTCTGATATCCTTATGGTGTAGTTAGCAGCCTATACTATAGCTAATTAGCTTTTAAGAATGATATCTGGAAGATATGGCTTGTTAGATTTGAAGTGTTCAATTGATTCCGTAGCTAGTGAAAATAAGCACCTTAATGCAGGTACAATAGACATTACCCGAGACTACAAATCAATTTGAATAACTTCCGAGGGAAGTGTAGTATGGGGCGGTTTCAGCGTATGGACTGCCTAGTGATGCATATACGAAGTATACAACTTTAAGCATTAGTACAACTATGTGACAGTGCTGAGTTCAAATGCCATGTTGTATTGCTATCATATCAAATGATGTGATCCCTGTACAAAAGTTGCCTTATCTTTAATCAGATGAAGTACTCAGAACACCGTGTTCCAAATTGTGTAGATTGAGGTAGTGTCTGGTAGTGATTGAACTGAACTACCAGGGTAGGTTGGGTGTGGGGTTGAACCAAATAAGAAAACTGTTAGGGGTTGTTCGGTTTGAAGACAAGTTATGCCGGGATTGGTTATCCCGGTATTATTTCTCATTGACTATTTGATTTGTCATATTAAAAATAACATGCATTGCATAATTTCTAAGGATAAGTTGTTTGTTTGCAAAAATACCCTCCACCTTACGTAGTAGAGAAAGGATTTGAGGGACCTCAGGGGTATTTTTGTCATTTTCATTGTTTTATCCCTGTACTATTATTCCACCCTCTGGTAGGATAACTTATCCTGATACTAATCCTTGGTATAACTTATCCAAGGATTAGTAACCAAACAAGGGATAAGACAATACTAAATTTTTATCCCAAGACTATCTATGACTATGCTTGTCCAACATACAAAACGACCCCTTAAAAGTGGATAGACATGATTACTGTTAAATTATGAACCAACTTGTTTGTGTATCTACTTTCAGGGAGAAGATATAATTGCTATGTTACCCTGGGAGGAATGGTGGGAGTATGAACTGACAAAAGATGATTCCAATCCACATATTGCATTGCTGCCTTTGCACCCTGATCTCCGTGCCAAGTTTAATCAGACTGCTGCTTGGGAATATGCACGAAGCATGGCAGGCAAACCATATGGTTTCCATAACCTAATATTTAGCTGGATAGATACTATTGACGGAAATTATCCCTCTCCCTTGGATGCTCATCTGGTATGCACCATCTATTCTTTCTGATCATAGGTGTGCCAATTTTTCTCTTGTTTTGAAGTGTTTCCTTCCATAACCTTTTAATAATCCTTCTACTTTGTAATTCTTTTCATTTGACACTTTATTCAATTTTTCTGCTTTGGCTCAAGCATTGACCTATGTTCTTTCAGATAAAGATTGTTATTGACTGGTGCATTTAAGATTCTAGACGTGTGAACTGTGAACTGAAATAAGTGATTAGCATGCATGTGCCTTTTCCAAGAAGACTATTGAGCTGGTCAGGTTTTGGTGTGTTGAACAATATGTTGAATTGGTTTTGATTTTAGTTTTTTTTTTTTTTTATAGAATAGATCTTCATTTTTACACATAAGAGATTCAAAAATAACACACGAGATCTTTGCATGATCATTTTCTTGCATCCAAATTGTAAAGCGTCCAAGTGACTGGTTTCCACTTATTAGCTTATGATAGCTTAAAGTTCATCAGAAGGTTCATGCCATATCAATTTGGCTGAGATGAATTGATATCAGCAGCTGGTTTCGTGGAAATATAATCGGACTCTGAACTGCCAATGGTCAGTGGGGATCTAAAATATAATCTTATGCACTGTTGTGCGGATGTTCTTTTGTGCAAGAACATCAAAATATCATATGATGACGCTCACACTTTTATTTACTTTTGAGATGTATGAAAGAAGGTTGAACACCAGAAGAATGATGAGTGTATAGTGAGAGACATGGAAATAGTGCTACTGTATTGCTTTAGGCCTCTGAAATTTGGTGCATTTGTGAAATTTCACCAGCTTTAATTTGTTGTTGATATGTTACTCGGTACAGGTTGCTTCTGTCATGACTGTTTGGAATCACTTACAGCCCGCATATGCAGCTAACATGTGGAATGAAGCCTTAAACAAACGACTTGGAACTCAGGTCATATCTGTTTTCTTTAATTAGTGAGCTGCTATTTATTGAGATAAAAGTTGGACAAAAAATACACTCGGAGCAGCTGTTCGTATAAAGATAATACATGCCTCCATTAAGTAACTAGTTTAATTAAGTCGAGCAAATTACTATGAAGAAAGCTGAATAACATAACTATAGTTTGCCCTGAAAATGCACAATGGTTGGTTAAAAGCATGCTGTCAAAATTCTCTAGCAAAAAGCCAAGAGAGTGCAGGCTTGTTCCATACATCTGATATGATGGACAACTAATGTTGAATGAGGATCTGAATTTTGTGTCCATGCAGGGCCTTGATCTTCCTGATATTCTTGTCGAAGTTGAAAAGCGTGGGTCATCTTTTGCCAAATTGTTGACTATCCCAGAACAGGATGACTGGGTTTATAGTGATGGGAAATCAACATCTTGTATTGCTTTTGTTCTTGAAATGTACAAAGAAGCAGGACTATTTGGTCCACTTGCTAGTTCAATTCAGGTTACAGAATTCACGGTGAGTTCGTTAGATGGATTTTGAAGTTCCATTTTCTGGGTTAGGTGGCTTTTAATTTTCAGTTGTTTGCCCCTGAGCATTGGGGTGCATTAAATGGATGAATCTGAACCTATTGCATTCATAGTAGTATTTTTTGCTTATCCTGTCATGTTATTCACATATGCCTACCAAGTATATATTTTGGTCTATCGATTCCCTCTTAGTTACTTCCCCTGTGTCGATTGCTCTATTTTGTTCTTGGGTTATCCTGAAATGCATACATGGTTTACTTTCCCTTTAAAAAGAAATGTTTCCGCTATACCCTCGACTACTGCAAAAAAAAATTCACCAAATAGCCATGAGAGGAGCCAAGGGCCCACGTTATACTGTCTAAACTTAGTCTATTTTCTGTTTTGGGCCTACTTCTATATATATATATATATATATATATATATATATATATATATAGAAAGAAAGTGCTTCACCCTTTTTGGTGCATCTAACTCAAAGGCTATAGAGTCTTGTATCAAATTTCATTGAGATACTAATAAACTGGTAGGGGTCTGCAGTCCATGCTTTCATGAGGTAATGGTCTTAAGTTCTCACTTGTTGTTTCGAAGTGCAGATAAAAGATGCTTACTCACTCAAGTTTTTTGAAAACGATACAAATCGGTTGCCTAAGTGGTGCAATGCGGATGACACAGTGAAGCTTCCTTTCTGTCAAATTCTAGGGAAGTACCGTATGGAATTGCCTGGATACAATGCAATGGATATATACGCCCATATGAACGAAAAGTGCCCATCAATGCCTCCAAAATACTACAGGCCACAAAGTTGTTGACAATGATTTTTATGCCCAGCTATCTTGCTGTAGTTTAAGGTATGTATGTACAAGGATGGTTGTTCCAATGCTTAACAGGTTAGTGTGACAATTGAGTTAGATTTATACCGAAATTCGTAGGAAAAAAAGAAAGAATGCTAATGAACTTGTATGTCAAAGCAGACTTGGAATTGAAGTGTAAATATTATAGTAGTAGTTTTGTTGATTTGTTCTAACTTTATAGATCCTGAAACAATCTGCAGTTAATATTACCACAAATTTGTTCTATTTCTTTGCTATTGTGGAAGCCTATATGTTGTATAAAAAGTACTGATAAACTGTAAATTTGGAAATGTCAAGTGATTTAAACAGAAGTTGAATAAATATTGGTTGAAAATCCCATCAAAAGTTTGATAATCTTAAACAATGTAATTACTACTCCCTTCGTCCCAATTCAAGTGTTTTACATTCATTTTTGTCTGTCCCAAAAATAGTGCATTTTTTTATATTTAGTAAGTTTTTTAATTTCAACATTCTACGTAATAAGACTATGAGATTTAAAGAACTACACACATCTTTATATTAAAAGTACAAGATTCAAAAGTGTCGATTTATTTGTAATACTCTGGGTCTAGTCAATTGAGACACTTAAATTGAGACGGAGAGAGTATTATATTTACATATTTTGAAGTCAACGCTAGTTTAGTTGATGGTTACCAGAGTAGAATCACTTTCTTTAGAACCCCAAATTGGCAGCTAACATGATCTTATACTTTGCTAGAAATGGTCGAACACTTAAAATTAGGTAGAAGTAGTTTGCTCATTCACAATTACCATCACTAAAAAGTTGACTTTCTTATGTTATGGAGTTTCGGAGATTGGATTTTGTTACTTCAGTCCTGTATAACTAATCAATTGCACTCCTTTATTTTATACGCTGGCAAAAAGAATGCGAACATGACGAACTCAGTTGCTCCCAATTCAAGAATATAAATTCAAAAAAATTTATATAGGAGCTCGTCGAATTTCATAGAGTTTCGGCATTTTTCAATTCCCAAAATCGCAACTATAAACTCAACTAATCCAGTGTTTTCAGTTTCAAACAACTAACAACCAACATTTTAATCAACAAGTTTCAAATATGAAGATCCAAGACACACATATACAATTTTTGACCTTTTGACGTTAAACAAAGTTAAAAAAATAATAAATCAAAGAAAAAGGAAAAAATAAAATAAAAAAGTTTAAGATAAAATTTTCACCTGTCAAATGAGTACATTTCTGATTTCACTAGTCAACATAAATATTGTTATGGCTTTTCAAGGGTGTAATAAATTTAATTTTGAAGAAGTTTAAATTGAAGTGTGAAGTCGGAAATCCGAATATAGGTTAGAAGGACGAACTATTTTCTCTAAGAAAACCCCACTTATTTCCCCGAAAAATATTCTCATGCCAAACACACACCCCTCTCACTTTCTGTTTCTACCATTGGAAAGAATGAAAGAAGATTGAAAGGCCTCTCTTCCTCTCTGATCCTACAAGGCTTGTACTCAAACACAAAGAAAGTAGCATTTTAGACAATTTCTTCATCACATCACCTAAAGAGCAAATTAAGAAAGTAACAAAACAATGACCCCTCTAAATGCTAAACATAAGAGCTTTTCATTCCCAACACTTAACCATTTTCTGGTCTTTTTTCGGCCCGGATGTGTCATTCCATGGAAAAGACAAGGTACAACTTCAGAAGCAATTGAACCACATCCGTATGAGTGTTGTCAAGGTCTCTCTGAGCTAAGGGATGCGAGACATCAGATATCACTTTTGATTCCTCTCTTTAACCATCCGTGTTTGGACTCCTCGTTCTAATAAGCTCTTCGCCACGAAGCACCTGGTTCTCCATCAGATTTTCCTGCACTGCCTTCACTCATGAAATCACAATTCTTTCAGGATTTACACAGAATGGATGTACAATATCTAGAATTTGAAATGAGCAGGATAGGTTATCACAGTTTACCTGTAAAAGCTCTGTCATCCTGCCAATCCCGTAATTCATCAATGGTTTTGAAACAGAGATGGGAAGAGGGGAATCCATAGAATCGCTTGGTTCTATAGAAGGAGGCTCATTCATGTCGCCAATATCTCGTTCCACGACCACATTCAAGTTCCCTGCTGACAACTTATGAGAGGCCTCAACGCCATTGGTCATTTCAATAAGTGATCCATCAGGTGGCAGCGTAGCCAAGGGAGTAACGGTTTGCAAACTTCTCTCCTTTAGAGCAGCTGTCATATGAGCAGCTTGGGATGAATCTGGAGGAGCTTGTGTAGTAGGTGGAAATCCATTGGTCGGGTTGACAGGTTGAAGGACAACAGGAACAACAGCACTGTGGGCTCCCACCAAATGGCCAGAAGGAGGAGCTGTTGTTGGAGCCGATAAACTTAGCTGAGGCCTCCGATTATGGCCATGTACCTGAATTTGGTTTCTAATGGGTAGATGAATGTCATTCCTTATAATCATCGGAACATGTGGTGCCACGTCATTTTCTGCCGTGACAGGATCAAAATGCCCCGGCTTAAAAACAACACCCCTGAAATTTAAGTCGCCAATCCTAACATTCAGAAAATAACCAGCATCAAATGCAGTTTCGACAACACCTGTAACAGTCTGACCTATCATTTCATCATTTGCAACATTAACCGTATCTACTTGTTGGGGTCGGATCTCTTTTGTTTGTTTAATCCCTGGTGGAAAATGAGCAGTTTTTACACGCTTTAGGTTGCTATCCTTGCGCGGCCGTCCTCGCCCCCGCTTGACAGGAAGAGTTACTGCACCATAGGAGCTGTTCCCTTGAATAGCTTCTTGGCTCATTCTCAGAAGTTGCTGCCGAGTGTCTAAACTCCCTTCCTGCTAGTCTTTTGTAGTACTTGCCTGGAAAAGATCAGCTCTTATTTTGACTAGGAATAAATATTAAGATAATAACGTATCGCTTCTATGGCTGTAACGGTTAATGGCATATAGAGAGATTACGAATTAGGCTTTTTTGACATGTAAACATGTGAAGGTTAATAAGAAAATAGATTAAACTGGCGTAAACATCAAATAAGCCAAATATGGTAATCATAAAAAAAGCTTAGGAACAGACAAGTAGGAGAAAACAATTTTAAATTCATGGTTAATATGGTTCTGCCTGCAACTCTACTTCAAAATCTTTTCTTTTGAGCGAGGGTCTACCGGAAACAACTTCTCTACCCCACAAAGGTAGGTGTACATCCTATCCTCCCTAAATCCCACTAGTGGAATCACATTAGGTATGTTGTTGGTTAATATCCAAGTCTAAGTAGGACTCAGCAGATTCGCATAAAAGGAATTGCTTCCAAATTCCTCTTTCTATCTTCCCTTCCCTCTCCCTTTTTTTTTCCACCTAAGTTTATTTTTCATGGTGAGTTATGGCTTAGACTGAAAAGAACAAAGTTGTACAGAAGGAATTTTTTATCATGTGTCCAAGTTGCAGGATAGTTGTTAACGTCATTTCTGCATCAGCTCGTTATTAGCACCAAAGAGCAGTACAACTAATGGCTCTAAGTAAGGAAAAATGCTAACGACAACTCAGAAAAGCGTATCTGCTACCCATGTAACCAGGGGCGGAGCCAGCATGTCTTTAGGGGGTTCATCCGAACCCCCTTCGCCGGAAAATATTACTATATATACATGGTTAAAATTATTTTTTAGATGTATATAATAGATGTCGAACCCCCTTCGACTAGTTCGTATGTTTACTCCTTCGGATTTTGAACCCCCTTATTAAAAATCCTGACTCCGCCACTGCATGTAACTACCCAAAGCAACAAACGTCATGCCACAAGACACAACAACTTTATCCAGCCCAGAGCTGAGTTTAACATACCTTATAATGTGGACTAGTGAAACAATTCTTTCCTAATCAGGACATTTATGCACATGTGTGATAAAATTGTTGGGCTAATAATATACATAAAAAGCAACAGACATGGACCAAAATGATAAGTCAAGGAAAAAAATGATAATATTTAAACCAGATTTACTGCAAGTCATCAGCAAGGATATATAACCTTTGTACATGAACATGTAATTTGGTTATGATTGTTGAAGAAAATCAATGTCTGAAAGTACTTATTAATCTAATCCAATAATGAACAGCAAACAGTACAATTAACTTATCCCATAAAGCCCAAGTCACAGAACTACATCATCAAAATATTGCAAAAGGAAAATGTAGACCCGAGGTTTTTGAACCAACAAGCAGGAAAAACAGATGACTGCAAACCATCTTCTAAAAATGGTGCGGAATTTTAGGAAGAAACGAAAAAAGAAGTATCCGCTCAAATGCGGAAGGGTGCACCAATGGCATGTATTTAGGTTATCAAGTACAATTCCTAATATATGCATGCAATTCTAAAAACATCAACTAAGAGATTAACAAGACACGGGTATTTCTCCTCCAAAGCAGTCAAGATGAATAATAAGCTTGTGGTGGAAAGTTTACTACGACCATGATTGCTCAGATACTGTGATGCCACTTTTGCCGATTCTTTAACTTTTTATATGCTATCTGATGAATTATTAGAAAACAAACTCAAAGTACACTTACTGATTCACCAGCGGAGCAGAAGAGCTAGAAATAAACTACTAAAGCATCTTCCATTTATAGTGGAAGTATACTAACCAGAGAGCAAAGAATATTTGAAACTACTTTCGAACCATCACACAAATTCCGATTCAACTACCGTAAGAACAAAATGGAAGGGCAAAAAGGATTCTATGCGCAGATGTGAAAGCTCTATCAATAGAAAGATTCTAGCTTTCACTTACATTGTTATCTGAATTCATCTGGAAACACCTCAACTGAATTTTTATAAGGCATCACATGATAAATGCGTAGTAAACTTGGACTTTACACTAGGGAAGACCAATAAAAGCTCTTATTCACTCATAGCATTAGAATTATCAAATGTATAATGTTGATTCTCATTTCACCAATACTTCCTAAAAGTTATACTGTCACTTTTGATAACCGAGTTATACCCGGTGAGTTAACACACTGAACCCCAATTGGCCCACATGTTTGAAACCTGGGGAATATCAGCTCGCTCCTCTGGCCTGATCCCAGGTAAATAC
The DNA here is from genome assembly GCA_029007595.1 of Solanum commersonii. NCBI lineage: Eukaryota > Viridiplantae > Streptophyta > Magnoliopsida > Solanales > Solanaceae > Solanum > Solanum commersonii. The sequence goes on from JAJTWQ010000033.1 coordinate 3,488,469, forward strand.
TAAGCTCCTTGTCAATGGCAAGGTTCAAACTCGTGACACAAGTTCTATCCATGAATCCCATGTTATCTCCTTTACCACTGAACCAAAGTCTTGGGGGGAGAATCCCCTTCTTTTTTCTCTTTTTTTGGTGACGGTGGAGTCCATGCTAGCAAGAAGGCACCTCAATTATTCCGTCAGATACTTGCTATCTCACTAGTATTGGGTAACTCAGTCCACTAAGACGACTTAGGCAGATGAAAATAAATTATCTAGTGTTTTTGCCTCCGCAGGGATTTGACCATGAGACCTCAAGGTTCTCCTCCCAGTTCATCGACCATTATAGGGCCGACCAAAGTAGACACTTAGACTTGTATAAAGTTGAACAAATAGACATACGCGTCCTACGTGGCATCCTACATGACAATTTTCATCCTACGTGGTTTTCTATGTGTATTATGTCACGTACGACTCATGTGTCTACTTGTTCAATTTTATATACATTAAAGTGTCTACTTGTGTACACCCAAAGTTGAAAGGCATAAATGTAAAATGAGGCCAAGTTAAATGATACATTTAGGTATTATGCCTTTTTTTTCTCTTCAAAATTTCAATCATTGCATCAAGCTTATTGAAGCAATGAAAAGTAATATCTAGTTATCAACTAGATGAATTAGATTTCATTATCTATTATTTTGCATCTAAAATTTGTTGTTTTTGACATTTTTATTTCATAGACTGGTATTGTCTTTTTAGTTATTTATTAGAATTTAAATATGATAATTAGAAAATACACACAATTTCGGTTAATTCAAAAAAAAATAAAGAGAAATACTGAAGCTAACAATCCCAAAAAAGGAACACTGGCTATTATTTTAGAAAACAAAAGAATGATAAATCTGAAAATGTATTTCAAGAGTTAGATGTATCAGAAATTGAAAAAGGAATTATTTATATCAATTATAAATAAATTTGAATATGAAAACTAGAAAAATAGACTTCAAAAAAAAAAAAAATTAAAAAAATTAGTTGACATCTTTTTGTAATTCTATTAAAGTTTGAACATAAGTTCTATTTATTCCAGAAGCAAATAACTACTTGCAAAATACTGAAACTGAACTAACAAACATTAGATTTATTTTAAACGAAAAAAATTAAAATGCAAAATGCATAAAAACATACAAATTTCAATCTTTAACACAATTAAAAACAAAATCAACAGTTGCCAACTAAAAAGAATAAAATGCATAAATTAACCTAAAAAAAAAAAACATACCTTGGATATTAGCCTGCTAGAAGATAAGAAGAATTCAAAGAATGGGAGATAAACAAACAGTAGTTGTGGTGAAATTATAAAACCCTAGATTTTGTTAATTAGCAAAGATGGAGAGGAATAATTAGGAAATTAATTTACTCTTCTCTAGAATTTAAGAGTGAGGGGGGGAAGGATTGACATTAATGATATCATTTTTTATTTTATTTTTGCTTAGAGCGTGAATAAAGAGAGTATTTCTGACTTAATTTATGTGATGTAATTTAATTTAGCATGAAATTTTAAAAAAGAAAAACTTTTGAAATTTCGATCTAAAATTAGTCATACATATTTGTAATTGTGTGATATAAATCGCTGATTGGACATTTGAGCACTTGAAGAGTTTCATGAGTTTCTCAGATATTACAAAGTATTTTGCGTCCTCTTTCACAACTATTCTTTCTGTTCCTAATTACTTGTCCATTTTCCTGTTTCCCCTAATTACTTATCCATTTTGACAAATCAAGAAAGGACAATTTTTTTTACCTATTATAGCCTCAATTAATTGCTTAGAAAAAGGTAAATTTCTTTGATATCTTAAGTTTTTAATTCATCCACTTCATAATTAATAGAGATAAAATGATAAACTCACTATGTCAATAATTGTTTTCTTAATAGGTGTGTCAATTCAAAAGTGGACAAGTAATTAGGGATCGAGGGAATAATTAAATTTGGAAAAATTGTATATAATAGCAAACTATTAATTCAAATTAAATGTTATAAACATAGTTTGATTTAATTGTACTTCATAGCAAACTGTTGTTATTTCGCCTCTCTCCTGATGAATCTCGTTTGCCACTCTCGTTCTCTCCCTCACCTCTCTCGCTTTTTATACGAACACAAATGTATAAAATGCATTTGTGTTTGTATAAAGCGAGAGAAAATTGTATATGTACATATATTTTCGTTCCCCTCTCTCCCCTCTCCCAGATCTCGCTCGCCAGTCACTCCCTCGCCTCTCTCGTATATACAAACATAAATGTATAAATTGCGTTTCTGTTTGTATAAAATGAGAAAAAATTGTATATACACATGCAAATACATATATCTTCGTTCTATACACTTATAATTATACAATACAAATATTCTCTTGCCCAGTTCTCTTTTGCCCTTCTCTCTTTCTCGCTTTAAACAAACACAGATTATACAATTGATTTTTTGTATATGTATACCGAAATAGAAACAGATTATATACAACTGCTTTCTTTTGTATATGTAAATCGAAATATACATATTTTGTTTGCTATGAAATGCAATTATGCAAATTATAGCTATAGCATACAAATATGATTTTTGTGTTTGATATATGTCAAAGTTGCTCTTTAAATTTTCTATTGGGTTCTCCGACTTTTAAGTATGTCAGGGGTAAATGAATATTTTAAAATTAAATTGTTATTAAATATATAAATGTGTTGTATTTTTTAGATTTTATTAAAAAGAAAAGCGAGTTGTATCAATTGAAACCTTATGTTCCAATTTTGTTTGATTTTTTTTTTCTTTTGTTTTTTCGTTTTCAAAAATGATGTTTCTTTTTCTTTTTTTTTTTAATTTTAATTTTTCTATATGACTATTTAAGAATATAAACAAAGATATTTCGATATATTTTAAATTTAAGTAGATTAAAAATATTACTCCCTCTGATTCAAAATGATTGAGTTTTTGACCATTTTTTCTGTGGTCTAAAATGAATATAATGATTTTTTCAAAACCCAAATACGTGTTAATTATTTTTTTTCAAAATTATTCTTTTATTTAATGGAGTTTTCAACTATACGTTTTAGGAGAGTTTTGAAAAGAAGCAAAAAGGTAATATTTACATATTATCTTTTAATTAAGAGAAAATACATAAAAATCCCCCATAAACTTGATAGCACAATTCACTTTAGCATTTAAGCCACAAAAATATTTAAATAACCCCTTAACATTTTAAGTGATTTAAGCATCCCCTAATGAGTGACATGACAAAGAGAGTGAATATGCTCTCCTAAAAGCACGTGAAAAAGGAGAAAAAAATGTTGAGTTTATAAAGATTGTACACATGATCTTTTTATAGTTTTAATTGTTTTTCTTAATATATTACCTCTTTAAAAAATATGTAAAGTTTCTTATTTAGAGGTAATGGAATTTGTGGGTCTCCTTTTTTTTTCTTTATGTTTTTTTCTTTTAATTTTATTTTGTTCCTCAATGCACATCTTTCTCGATTCAAATACCTCTTCCTCCATCTTGATCATCCCTATCTCTATCCACTATTTTCATTTCACTATTTTAATTTTACTAGAGAGCTAGGGGAATTGTATGTACATTCTCACAATTTTTAGAGTCATATATGGGCATTTAGGGGCCAATTATCAAGAGTTAAGCGATTTTCTTAGTTTTTCGTGTGTGTTAGCTCGTGAATATTTTGGTGATATCACTTTCAGACGATTGTTTTGTGAAACTTTTGTGGAATCCTCAGTAGGGAATTGGGGGAGTTGTACGTGGAATCTCATTATTTGTAGAGTCATTTTTAGGCAATTAAGGGCCAATTTATAGGAATTAGGTGATTTTTTTCCAGTTTTTTGTGTATGCTAAGTTGCTAACCCATGAATATTCTGGAGATATGACTTCCAGATGATTTCTTTGTGAAACCTTTAAGGAACCGTCCGTAGGGAGTTGGGGGAGCACGACGTAGAGTCTCACAATTTTTAGAGTCCATTTTGGATATTTGGGGTCAAATATATAGGAATTTGATAATTTTCTTAATTTTTTGTGCGTGTTAGCCCATGAATATTTTGTCATATGACTTTCAGACGATTTCTTTGCAAACCATTTACGGAACCCTCTGTAGGGAGTTGAGGGAGCAGTACATACAGTCTTATAGTTTTTTAGTCATTTTTGTGTATTTAGGGCCAATTTATAAGAATTAGGCGATTTTCTCAATTTTTCGTGTGTCAGCCCATGAATATTTTTGTGATATGAATTCTAGACGATTTCTTTGTGAAACCTTTGACCCTCTGTAGGGAGTTGGGGAGCAGTACGTACAATCTCACAAATTTTAGAGTCATTTTTGGGCAATTAGGGGCCAATATACATGAAGTAGACGATTTTCTCAGTTTTTCGTGTGTGTTAGCCCTGATTATTTTTGTGATATGACTTCCAGATGATTTCTTTGTGAAAATTTTACGGAACCTTTCGTAGAGAGTTGGGGGAGAAGTATGTACAATCTCACAATTTTTAGAGTCATTTTTGGGCAACTAGGGTCCAATATACAGGAAATATGCGATTTTCTTAGTTTTTCGTGTGTGTTAGCCCAGAAATATTTTGGTGATGTGGGTTCTGGACTATTTCTTTGTGAAACTTTTACGGAACCCTCCGTATGGAGTTAGGGAGCAGTAGGTGCAGTCTCACAACTTTAGAGTCATTTTGGGCAATTAAGGCTCAATATACGAGAAGTAGGCGATTTTCTCAATTTTCGTGTGTGTTAGCCCATATATATTTTTGTGATACGACTTTTAGATGATTTTTTTGTGAAACCTTTATGAAACCCTCCGTAGGAAGTTGGGGGAGCAGTACATATAATCTCACAATTTTTAGTGTCCATTTTAGACATTTAAGAGCCATTTTTTTTTACAGGAATTAAATGTTTTTATCAATTTTTAGTGTGTGTTAGACCATGAATATTTTAATAATATTGATTATGAACGATTTCTTTGCTAAACTTTTACATTATAAAAGGTTCCCTCTTAAGAAAGTAAAGTAATTACAAAACATGATGCCCTCTGTCTTTTTCTCTGCATTTTCTTGTCATTTTAGTTTAGTACTCTGCTTTTATTTCACTATATAATCTCGTTTTAATGTGAATTGTAACTATTATTTTAAAGAATATTTTTAATTATATTGATATTACGATATTTTAACTGCATACACTTTTTAAATATTTACATATTAACGTGAAAATATTAAATTAATTCTTATCTAAATTTAACTTCAAAAATTAATCAAACCAACTCCAACAAGTTAAAAACATTCAAAAAGTTTGACAATAGGTTCCTGCATATTGATTACTTAAAATAAGAACTTCTATATTTCCATCGATTTACAGGCTTAAACCTTCGATCGAGCTACAAGTACAAGTCGATAGGCCTTAGGGGGAGGAGAAGGTCGGCTGACCGCTTGCCTTTTCAATCAATCTACGAACTCCATAAATTGAGACAGAGAGAATAACTAAAATAGACGTAGAAGAGATCAATTAAACTTTACAAAACAACTAATTGTCATTTTTATATATAAAAGATCTGAAAAGAAGATCAGTTTCTTCTGTTCAAATTTGAAAATTGATTAGAGATCTCATTTCCTCGAAACTCTCCTACTACATACACCTATATACACACTACATATAGACAAATTAATGATAACCCTTCCTAACTCCAAAAAAAAAAAAAAAAAAAAAAAAAAAAAAAAAAAAAAAAAATCACCTAATTTATTAAATGTCTTCTGGTATACTTTGTAACGCAGGCCTCCATGAGTTGTTATGCAGTTCAAATCTTTCACTAACGTTCATCAACTGCGTCAACAGTTGATGAACGGATAAGCCTTGAACGTCTTCTTTACCCATCAACTCCGTCAATTGCTTCTTCGTGATCTTAACCTTAACCTCTTTTATTATAGGTATCGAAGAATGAATGTTTTCCTTACATTCTCCTATGAGGAGATGATGATGATTTTCCTCTAACTTCATCGTTTTACGGTGGCAGAAATCTTCATTGATTTCTGGCACCGTAGACGGGAAGCCCCAGTCTTCACCACCCCATTGCATGGATGACTCTTTTTTTATACAATTTCCCATATGTATAAATTGAATATAAATGTATGAATTATGAATCTCAATAAGTAAGGATTTTTTTTTTGTAAAATGAGATTTGTGACATTTATATATATTGATGATTGAGAATGAAAGAGTTTATATGAGGGGAGATGTTTGACCTAATCCTTTGGTGGGTCCAAGTTTACCTATTTTTGGATTTGGTCTTATATTGCTTAAAAGCAAGTAATCGTACCTACTATGTTATGTTTGTTGGAGGAATCTATTGGCTCACGTTCTTCTCCTCTTTATTTTATCTTCCTTTATTCCACTCTTACACCAATAAACGTAACAACAATAAATTTTCTTTACCTCTATGCGACGAGTCTGATTCAGAAGACAAATTTCTTCTGAAGGTAAATTTCTTACTTTTTATTGGTAAGAGATTTTGAATTTGAGATTTTTAATATGAAAGTCCTAAATTTAAATCGCTGGACTATCTTGAAGGATAGATGTGACAACAATAATAACAATGTATTTAGTATAATTTTATAAGTGGACTCTAAAAAAGATAGAATTAACTCAAATCTTACTTGTATCTCTGTGAAAGTAGAGAGACAAGTATTTTCCACTGGCGATTTTTTTTAAAAACAAAATTGTAAGAGGAAAATAGTAGTAAAATAACAAGATATAAAATAAATGAATTAACACGTATTAGTAAGATATGCAACAAGATGAAATTTGCATGTAATTACATAATAATAAATTAATTTAACTCTATATATATATTGCAAAATTAAATTCTCACACTTTTTTTATTTTAATTTATGTAATGATATTTGATTAAATGGGAACTAAAATAAGTCATAAATAAAGGCTTCACGTCTTGAGCAGATAAACATGGATTTGTTTGAGTCAAATATTTGTGTTCCCTATGAATTGTAGCGTATCTGAAAATTGAACAATATTAGTACTCCTCTGACTCACTGTTTTTTTTTATATCAATTTAAGAAGGAAAAAAAAGGACATATTTTTTATATTTTGTATTAATATTTTGAACTTTAAATATTTATTTTATATTTAATAAAATAATTTATAACCAAACAAACATATATTAGTCCACAAAACCTTTTTTTCCTTTTTAAAAGTTTATGTTAAATTAAACTGTATCATATAAATTGAGACGAAGGGAGGGAGAAAGTAACATTTTAAAGGGAGAAGTGGGGGTAGATGGCTTAGTGTGAAAAGAGTTTTGGGATGGAATCAGTGTTATTAAATTAGGTGTGAACGCAACTCAAGTGCATAGAATCTTGCATTTATTTGAGTTTTAGTTGCACTACTCACGTCACGTGTGCCCTCCAATAATTACTTTTTTTTGTTTAAAAAAATAATTTAGTTTGATTTGATACAAAATTTAAGAAAATAATGAATATTTTTTAATTTTTTAATTTTAAATTAAAATTATATCAAATATATCAAAATATTATTTTAATTTTATGGTGTTAAATATTAGAAAGATCGAATTAAAAACAGATTGAAAAGGGAGTATTTAATTTAATTGTTGGAGCACATTATTAATTTCCATGGTTGAGAAGTTAGTAATTTAACTAATCAGAGTAGGTATTAAGTATTACTTTTATAACTTAATCGGAATAAAGCTTGAGTCTGCTATATTAAAATACTTAAGTCTGTTTTATTTGTCATATTTCTTTTACACATTCGTTAGAAAAATATTTAACTAAAATGATAATTTGATTATAATTTTTTTTATGCTTTAATTTCAATTTAATATTATTTTTTCACCTCATTAATCTCTCCCTGTATTTTTATCAATTAAAAAAATGAAAACAATAATTTAATTTGCTAAAAGCTATTTTAATCCGTTATTTTTAGTAAACATGACAACAAATAGATTGAGCGAAGTACTGAACCAATAAGAGATGTATGGTGAAAGGGAGTAATAATTGTTCAAATTACAATTATTACTCCCTTCATTTTAATTTATTTATCTCACTTTTATTTAATTGATCTCAAAAACAATGTTTCTTTTTTTTTTCCTTGCAATTATTTAGTTTTATTTTGTTGATATAAGATGGTTAATATTATAAAATTAAATTATCTTTTAGTACATTTTGAATATTCATAATTTAAGATTACAAAATTTCCCAAAAAAAATGAATATTTTCTTAATTTAACTCATACGACATTTCCGTACCAAACAGATATTGTGTGACTTTATATTATATTATATTGTGTTGGGATATTAAAATAGGTGTGAACGCAGTGAAGTAAGTGGAATCTTGCAGGTTCCGTTTTATTAACCCAATGTAGATGCCACCTCTAACATGATTCATTCTATGTTTCCTTCTCTGTCGGCGGTTACACGCTCGTAGTATAGTAGAATGGTAAGTATTGTTTCATACTTCATCAGAGATTTTGAATTCGAATTTTTTTGGTATAAAGTCATTTAAAGACCATTTTAACTTTTAAAGTGAAATTTTTTAATACGAATTCAAATTTAATTGAACTCTAATATAGGTGCAAATTTTGTGAGACTCCAATATGAAAATCCAAAACAAAAATCTATAGGGAGTACAAAAAAATGTAAACAAATCTAAAATAAGTATTAAAAGAAAGACGAATGGGAGTTGCTCTGATGGTAAGCACCCTCACTTTCAATCCAAAGGTTGCGAGTTCAATTCACCAAGGGAGCAAAAGGGGTGGGAGCTCCTAGGGAGGGATAAAAAAAAATTAAATTAAAAGAAAGTACTAATGATAAGTAACAAGAAAATTTATGTTCTTTTAATATATACTTCATCCGTTCCCACTTATATGTCTATCATTTTAGATTTTATGTCGCTTAAAAAACTATGTAAATTTATTATTACACCCTTATTTAGTATTCTCTTGAAGTCAAGTTTGCAATAAATGATTATTCTGATTAATTAAATTGATCAATGAACAAAAATTAATTATTTAATTTTCTATATTGGTCAAATTCATTCTTTCAAGTCTAATAACTCTCAAAGGTAAAATAGAAAGAATAGTAATATTTTTTTGCATTAATTTTGTAAAATAAAGTATAAAAGAACATCTAATTTTAATAATAACACAAACGAAGGGAGTACTAAACAAAATGAAACTAGGGGTATTAGTGATGAGTATATGACTCGAAAACACACTATTTATAGACTTTAAAAAGGAAGGAACAGTCCAAACTTTTGGAGGATGAGGGGACAAAAGTGGAGCCTATATCACATTTATCAACAACTTTATATATTATGAAAAAAAGAAGTATGGTGTTGGTTGGAGGGTCTAAAATTGGGTGCCTCACTACTCTTTGATTAAGATGTAATCACTGACCCAGTCACCACCAACTCAACTCTCTACTTAATTTGCACTTTTGGTGTACATAAATGAATACTACATGTGGGAGGGGAGCTTATATAATTGTATCCCACTAAACTAAAATGTTGAAGGTGTGAAAAGCATATAATAATAACAATATTATTATGAACAAAGGTTCAAGCATAAAAAAAGGTTAGAATTATTGATTGGATCGATATGAGTTAGGACAAAATCAAAATTTTTATTTAAAAAATTTCAATTTTTTATATAAATAAGCATCGATCGGATCACCTAAAGAGTGACAACATTGCCATGATAATCAACACTTGCATCTAGAAAAGAGATGCAATGCCCTGAGAAGTAGAGGCAGGTCCATGATTTGAAAATGATGAAATTACCACTAACTTATTGAATCTCGTCATACGCCGATAAAACTAGAAAATGACTGACGGATGGCGTTGTGGTGGATTGATAGCATGAGAAGTTGAGTATGAGATTTGATAAAGGATTTGGGCAAGGCAACCAAATAAAGTAAAAATACAAAAATAAAATTAAATTAATGACCCAATCAATTGTTTTGAATTTTATAACTCTTTATTCTTATTTGAGATTTTTCATAGGGTTATTTGATGATTTGACTTGTAGGTATAGGTGATACGTGTAACATCTCGCAATTTGAAATAACTAGGAAGAAACTTACAATTGGAGATAGTTATTTTTGGAAAGAATTAAAAATCTGGAAATTTGTCAAGTAAGGAAAAGTTGAGTTTTGGTCAACTTCAAACGGCCATAATTCCTAGCTCAGGATGATTTAGGTGTACTTCCATATATGGTTGCAAAGCTCTTGGAAGGATCTTTCCAACGCCACCGAGTTGCAGAAATCCGAGTTCGTATGAGTGAGTTATGCCCTTTGGAAGTTGGGTTGTTAGAATAAGGAAAGTCCAGTTCGGATTTTTAAAGGGTAGTTTGGTCTTTCCTTACCCTTTTATTTCAATTCCTTTTTGTTGCAATTAATTAGGGCCCTTAGATGAATTATATCAGTTTACACTTTTGGAAGAAGGGTTAGGGTTTTGAGAGAAGAGAAAAGAAGAGGAGAAAGAAGAAGAATTGCCAAGATCGTCGAAGTTTAACTTGTGGAATTCGTCAGGGGTGATCCCTACAAGGTATGTGAGATCTTTTTGTGTTGGGTTAGTTCACCCACACACCAACTTGTTTCAATCCAATTGGTTTTGAGTTGTGTACATGTTGAAGAAGTGAGGTTCTTGAAGAACAAATTGTAGAATTCTTGTTGGTTGAGTTGTTGATGCTTGGGGGTGAATTGATTCATGTTTCCGAGTTATTTATTGAGTTAGATTGGTTGTATATTGATCCTAAGTGTTTGGGGAAAGAATTATGGAAGTTAGGGGAGTTTAGAGATGAAAAACGGAAGAGAAAAGTCGAAAGTCGCTGGGAAAAAAGGCGTATTGCGCCAGTCAGACTTCTCTGAAGTTTGAGGGCTGGCGCCCCGCGCCTCTCAGAGTGCTAGGGACGCCAGTTCTCCCCTTTTGTTCCCCACCTTTTCGTACTTGTTCCAAAACGGTGTACCTATGTTTTCTAGTTGATTCTAATACTCTAAGGTACATCTAAACATCATGAAATCATCCATAAATATGAGATTATGAATCTTGAATCCATAATCCAATTCAAGGAAAGTTAAGATCAAAGTCAAAGAAGTTAAGAGTCAAAGTCTAGAAGTTTAGAAGCAAGTCAAAGCCAAGTTTCTTAAAGTTTTCAAGAGTCTTTAACAAACGTTTTAACTTCGTTTTAAAGCTCAAGTTTCAAGTTAAGCAAATAGTAAAGAGTTGAGTTCATTTCTCAAAAAGCTATAAGGGGACTACATATTCCCAAAGAGTTTATAAATGTTTTCACATTTGAGTAAGAAAAAGGGAACATCGATTCCAAGAGAGCTTTTAAGCTAAGTTTTGAGTAATTATCTCAAACCAAAGAAAGAAGTTATGTTTTTAAAAACATATGAGCTAAAGTATATTTTGGGAGTAGTATTGAGCACCGATATGGGGATGATAGTTCATATTAACTCAAGTCTCCATAAACCATGTAGCCATCATGGGTAGTAAAAGACCATACTTTTTAGATGAATCCTTAAGATGCTTTTAGCATAGACTAGTGGATCTACTAAGTTAAACATTCTATATGACGGCAAAGTATATGACAGTTCTGGCAGCGTGGGCAAGACGCTGTATCACCACTTAGGCTCATAGTGGTGGTTGTCGGTTAGAGAATCTCCCACTAAAGTTATATTACTTTTATATTTAAGTAAAGTTGAGTTTGTTATTGCTTTATCTTTAACGAACTAAGTTGTTTACACTGTTTTACAAGCTTTATAGATATTGCATGTGTCTTATTGCTTTATATTGATTTCAGTTATTCATGAGTTAAACAGAACCAAGGTAAGTGTTCCTTTGTACTCCTTTCAAGCTTAAGTTATTGTTTAGCATTCCAACTCGCATACTCGTACATTCAATGTACTGATGCCAGTTGGCCTGCATCTTATTATGATGCAGACACAGGTAACTAGGATCGACATCCGGCGCATTTGTTGATCCAGTGAGCAGTTCAGAGTCTGTTGGTGAGCCTCTTTACATTCCAAAGGACTCCTTTACATTGCTTTCAGTTTTAGTATTAGTTCATTAGGATGTCGTGGGCCTGTCCCGACATCCATCTTAGTTGTTTAGAGGCTTCATAGATAGTCAGATAGTCAGTTAGTTAATTCAGTTGTCTTTACTTTTCAATTCATATGTTAAAGACTTGAGTTTGCCTTAATGGCTAGTTGAATGTTCCTTTATAACATTCTAGTTACTTCCTAAATGTGTATATGATGAGTTAAGTCTTCCGCTGAGTTAGTAAGCCAAGCCAAGGGTTCGCTTGAGCCCAACAATGGTCTTCGAGTGCCGGCCACGTCCAGGGTGTAGGCTCGGAGTGTGACAATATGGGTCCAAGGATATCAGGAGTGGTTTAAAGCACTCGAACTTGAACCAATGACCTTAAGTTCATGAGAGTTGACTAGAGTAAACAACTTAAGTAAATGAACTTGGATTCATGATTCAAAGGTTCTGAGAGGTTTGTATAATGTTTTGGACTAGTTTCCAAATATTGGTTAGTTTTCAAGGTGGTTCAAGCATGTTTGGAACGCATTTTGCATAAATAATATTTTTCAGAGAAAAATTAAAAATTCAATCGCTAGTTTTGCGCATTAGTGGTCAAAACTATAATTCAACCATATGATTAGGGCTATATCATTTTTTGTGGCTCATATATAGAAACTGATTTCGTCCAATTTTGAGTTCATTTGATATGTTGTGGACAATTTTGAAGATTTTCAGCTATCATTCGGTGCATAGCGAATGTTTTGCGAAATAACAACATATATTTGTCATACCTAATTTCAGAGAGCCGCAATTGACATCTGGTGCCTCACTTGATCGAGTGAACTGACTGAAACTAAACCAAACCAAATAACTTATATGTGTCATCAAGGTCAAGAAAGCCAAAAGAAACGCAATGAAAACACTAAAAGTATAAGAAAAATTGTAATACAAGGCCTTTCACGCTAGAGTTTACAAGACCCACAACATACGTCTACAAGCCTCTTCAATCACAACCGTTAACATCTAATCAAGATAAAGCCACAACATATCCATCAGACCAACTAATCAAAGAAAAATAAGACTACAGACCCAACAATTAATTTAGGGAAGAATGGAAATAACTAGCAACAACCTAAAATAACATTACTTGTCCTTAGGGTGTACATAAGTCAGTTTGATTGAGTTTTTTTTTTTTAAATTAAAAATTAATTCATTCAATTTATTAAATCTAAAAATAAAATTAAACCAACATGAAATTATGTTTTTTTTTCGATTTTGATTTTAGTCGATTCTTTGGATTTATTTTTATTTTCCAGTTTTTTTTGTATAGTTATAAAATGATTAAAAAAGAGATCAAATATATTTTCACTTACTCGTATGATAGGCTAGAACTTAAAAATATTAACTGACCATGAATCTGCAAAAAGTCCATAAAATCGCATGAACGCAAAATGCTTTCATTGAAATATCAACGTTCAATATGTAAAATTTATATTATTAAAGGATGTAGTCAAATTGAATGTAAAACAAAAAAATTACAAATTAGATTTTTAACTTCCGATCTGAAAAACTAGAACAGTATAATTGTAACTTTCAAATTGAGTACAAAACAAAATATTTACAAGCCAACATATTGAAATAATACATCTATACATTGAAAACTATAAACTGATTTTAAAATATATTAACAAAGTAGATTATCTAATCAATATTATTTTATGTCGATTTGGTTTGAGTTCGATTTGACTTTTTCTCTTTTAATATCTAACAAAAACCAAGAGTGGTCTTTTTTCTGACGTCAAACCAACCATACCAAACGATAAATTGAATCCCTCCCCCCCTTAATTTTTCGATTCAATTTGCCTTGTACACCCCACCTGTCCTTGCCTCAAATCGCCCAACAACAGTTACCACAATGGCACATAACCTAAACTTTATAAACAATGAACAAATAAGTAATAATTACTAGAGCAGAATTCTGAAAGAATCAATAGTGCTTACAAAACCATAAGCATAAAAGGCACAAGTTTGTTCACTCCTATAGTAATTTTGCACACAATGGACAGCTTATTAATTGAATTAACTGGATTAATACTTCTTATAGAAAGGGCACTAAGTTCTCAACTTTTTAGATGCTGAATTATTATTGTTAAGAGTGGGTTAGAATCCCACGTTGGTTGAGGAATGAACCGGTGGTTTGCTTATATATGAACTTGAAAAATCCTCTCCTCATGAGCTAGTTTTTGAGGTTGAGTTAGACCCAGGTACCATTTATATGATATTAGAGTCAGGTTCATTCATGTTTGGACTCCCGATTCACGCTCCAATTAGGAGTGGACGTGAAGGAGTGTTAGAGTGGCAATGTGGGATAGACGGGTGGTTTAATTTGTTTAAATGGACTTAGACAATCCTCCTCTCATCAACTAGCTATTGGATTGAGTTATTTCAGTGTCATAGCTTTACAATCATCAAGTAATTGGAAATGTGAATAGAAGAGGAAAAAAAAGAATTATATGCATAAACCTTAAGGTGGTTAGAATAATCATTCACCAACTTTAATTTGTTACATTCAAAACAAAGCATACCTTTAGACTATTTTATTCTCAAACTTCATTCATTCTAGCTGAAGAGAAGATCGAAACTACTCCCTCTGTAGCATTTTATATGGCGGTATTTGATTGAGGACAAAATTTTCGAAAAAAAAAAAAGACTTTTGAAACGTATCATAGGAACCTGTGCTTTAAATAAAAAAAATGTCACATAAAACAGATCGATCTGACACAGACAGAGACGTAAAATAGGCAGAAAGGGATATTGATGGCTCTACTGTAGGATCAGCTGTACACACACACATGTCACACCCCCTTTCTCACCGGCAGTAAGGGTTTTCCCAATTTAAGTGACGGTATTGATTAGAGATTATTTTTTATTTTTTCAGAGTCGCCACTTGGAATTGAGTTATGGTGTTTCAAGTCACCTTTTTTTAATTCCTAATCAAAAGGAAATGACTCTTTATTTTGGTCTGCGAACTAGAAATTCGGGTAAGGAATTCTGTTGACCGAGGGGAAGGTATTAGGCACTACTCGAGTCTCGTGGTTCTAGCACGATCGCTTTTATTGACTTATACTTATCTTAATATATATTTGGATAAATTGTATGTATAGGCTATGGTTTGCTTATATTTTTTATTGTTGAATTTTTAAGTCTTAAACCAGATGCATAACTGCATTCTCGATTTTGACATACAATAGCTTAGAAGCATAATTACTTTCTTCTCTCGAGTGCCTCACCTAATTTTCTTTATCAACAAATTGTAATTTTAATGATAATTAAAGAAAAATAATAATTATTAAGACGATTGGTCCAGGTGCATCATCACATCCTTGAATTTTTTTTAAGTGTCTCAAAAGACGTGGAACCACATTCTTCACTAAAAATCATTTTTATTAGTATTGTTTTAAAGGAAAATTTATGTTTGTATTTAAGTATCTCAAAAAGATATGAAATCATATTCTTTAATGAAAATCCATTATATGCACAATTAATTTGTTTAAGAAAATTTTAAATTTTATACCCATCTACTGTTAGAGGCATATATTCGTCCATTGTACATTTAAGGCAACTATTTTTTTCCCTTTTCACTCTTTCTGTTCATTTTTTAACACCAAGAGTTAATATAAATTTGACACATTGTGATAATATAAATATGACTTAAAATTTTTTACTTTACCACCTAAATATTTAGCATCTCCTTTAATTTCAATAGATAAGAATAAACTAAATATAGCAAGCATAAAACATATTTACTTCCAAAAAAAAAAAAACCTTTAAATTGTCTAAATCACAAGTTTAATATTAGCGTGATGAGACACTTTTCAATGTATCAAGAATCACGATACTGAGAATTAAGACAAAGTAGCTTAGAAAAATAACAACAGACAACAAAAAAAAAAATGCTAACATATAATATAAGAATGATTCAACAATTTACAAAGAAATGAAATAAAATTATAATGGTGTCAAGAAATGGACCTTTCACGGAATAGAAAACTCCCTTGCCTTATTCAAGAACGATACTTTTTGAGTAAAATCTCACCGAAACTGGAGTGTCGATCGAAAACTCAACGAGAACCTCAAACTTGCACCTCATTTTGTGGCATTCATGATATTTTTGGTAAAAGCTAAAGCTTGAGGGGAGTAAAAGGGTTGTGTTAATACTTTTCATTCATTTTTTTAACCATTGAAAATAAAACTTACCTTTAAATGTGGCTCTATTTTTTGTAGTTTACAAATATTTTAAAATAACTAACTAAAATAAGATAAAAAATTAAAATATTTAATTCAAATATAAATGGAATATTTAAGCCCTAAACTTAGTATAAAACATCAAGTTCGGTAAAAAATTACGTGTCTACAACACACACATATATATATATATATATATATATATATATATCCAAATCTTGGCAACTCTTTCTCATACCTATATATTTCATGGACAGTAATTAAACAAGTCAAGTGTACGCTCTGAAAGAGAGTGAAGTTTTATGGATAAATTCATATTAAATTTAGATTAAATCTTAAATTTATGATACGTTAGCCAAGTTAAATTCCTGGTTAATTCAGTCAAATTAATATTTAAGTCAAAATTATATGACTTAAATAAAGTTCAACTTACATTTGGGCAGTCCATTAGGTTGAAAATACGAGCCAACTCATGTTCTTCAAACCCAAGGTCATCTTCTAAAATTACTTGGATCAAACTACTCCTTAAACCCTAGCTCACGCCTATATAAAGGGATCTTCTTATGAAAATCTCTTTATATAGGCCTGACCTAGGGTTTTAGGGGTATTTTGGTTCAACTAATTTTAGATGACATTGGGCTTGATGAACATTAATTGTGCTTGTCTTGTCAATTTAATGGACTCGCCTAAATATAATTTTAACTTTGTTTAAGTCATACAATTTAGATTCATTAAAAATTAATCTGACTTAATTAATTAGTAATTTGATTTGATCAATGTATCATGAATTTAGGATTTAATTTAAATTTAATATGAATTTATCAATAAAACCTCACTATCTACAACTCTCTAATAACTTAAGCTTTTAAATAAAGATGTCACATACCTTTGTAAGACTATGTCTCTAGACGTAGGATGATAAACTCTTTTCCAACGAAGTGACTGAGTGATTAGACGGTAAATCCCAGACCATAGAGCAAGAAAAGGTGAAATGCAAGATCCACAAAAGAGAAAAAGGAATAGAAGAGGACTGAGAGAGTAAAAATGAAATGCGAGGCAGTAAAACAACTGAGAAGGGGCCTAAAATGCCCCTCAACTATTTGAATTGGTATAAACTACTCCTGCATTCATCTTTTCATCCTAAAACATCTTTGACATCAACCTTTTGGGTTGTGGCTAAAAAATATCCACATATTAATTCTTTGGCTCATATTTGCTCTTATTTTTAACTGCTCCTCTAAATTAAGATTATTAAATATTTATATTGCCTAATCTGATTGGTCCAAATGTAAATTATTCTCCAATAAATAATAAAAATAACATATGATTTATATTTTGATATGATACACTTCGGATTGAACCCCCCTGTAGGTAGTGTTATTTTGTTGGAGATTTCAAGCTTTGCAAAAGATGGAGTCGAGCACGAAGCACAAGAGAACTAGTTGTTAAAGATGAAAAAGAAAAAAAAAAAGGTTTCCTCCTTGTACAAATGACACATTTTTAATTACTACTTTGTAATCTGTTTTTTTTATTTGAAAAGAGTATTTCAAGGATCGTTTTATTGGTGGGATAAGGAATAAAATTCTAGATAAAAATGTCTTCAATTTATTGACATTATTTAATTCATTTGAAAACTGGTCAAATATATACAATGAATATAGACACAAATTAACTAATAATTTTTTTCCCATCTGGTGTTCGGTACCCACATTGAAGCCTAACTAAATCGGGATTTGCACCAGGAAGTTCCACATTGGAGGGTAAAGTACTCCCTAACAAAGGTGATTTTGTATCCAAGGGGACTCGAACCTAAGACCTCTTGGTTAAGTATGAAGGAGTACGTACCACTCCACCACAACCCTTATTGGTGAATTAGCTAATTAACTTAATTGTACTAAAATCAAACTCTAATTAGGCTACAAGATAATTTTTAGGTGGAATTTTTAATAAAATTCAATCAAAGTGATACTTTTGATAACCACACGATATGATTTTTTTTTAATCACTATTATTTGAAGTTTGTAGATTGAAAAAACTAAATTTTATTTCATTTATTCGATGTTGTATTAATCACTATTCTTAGTAAGAAGTTTAATTGGATCTAAGAAAATAATTAAGTTTAAAAGACATAATATTAGTTATTTTTATATTAAAATCTGATACAACTACTAAAACAAGAATGATCTTTAAAACGTAATAAAATAGAGTATTTGTAAAAGAGAATCCATTAAAAAAACTACAGAATAAATCAACAATAAATCATTAAATAAAGAGAAGAATTGAAGAACTTACGACTAGTTGACTTATTTTCAATTTTGAAGAATCCATAAAAAGGATTCGCGCGGGATTGAATTCCATCATCGTCATTGCCATCAACGTCCTCTTTAGTGTTTTGAATGTCTTTCATCTCAACCGCAATATGTTGAGTTGTATGAATGAATGAGTTGAATTGTTGAAGCGTTATATTTATAAGAGCGGCAAGCGGCTAGATTTTCTAAAACTCAGTACCAACTTTCTTAAATCTAATTTGCTCACAATTAGAGGTGCCAATTTTAACCAATATTTGTAAATCGGCCCATCTAAGGTGGCAATTTTAGCCAATATTTGTAAATCGGCCCATCTAATTAATCCATATTTAAATGAGTTGGATCACTTATATTTTAGTTGGCTAAGTATGAGGTTCATTAGATATTATTAACCTAAAAACTTACGAACAAATATGGATAAATATGGGCATCTTATTACAAACTCACATATGTAAATAGAAAAAAATCTTTAAAAATTTTAAAATTTATTTTTCAGATTAATAAAAACAAACCAGCGTGTCCCTCATGCACCCTTTAACATTATCTACCCATCCTTACCTGCTTACCTCCGTCTACTCCAACCACCATACCATACCCCTCGGGTGAGTGATCGAAACCTGGATCAAAGTCAAAAGTTGGTGTCAGGGTTGAAAATCGGGTCTTGGGTATGAAGTTCTGGTCAAAGATGGGAGTTAGGTCATTGGTCAGGATTCAGGGTCGGGGTCAGGATCTAGTGTTAGGTCAAGGGGTAGGTTCGTGGTTTGATGTTGGGTTATGAATTATGAGTAGGGTCCTAGGTGGGGTATGGATCAATAGATGGATCCCGGATCAAGATCGGGAGTTGGGAGTCAAGAGTCAGGTCTTAGTATCTTAATCGGGATTGAGAGTCAAGTCTCAATCGAGGTAGAAATCGAGAGTCAAGACTTGAGTGAGGGTTTTGAAATTCACCATCGCCATCACTCAAAACTCCATAGAGCAAAATTGGGTCTCATTTCTCGAAATCTTCAGAAGGTCTATGAAGTTCTCTTTCTTGTTTTGTTTTGATGAATTTTTTAGCTTTCCCTTTCTCCCAACGCTTTCAATTTCAGGAAACTCTTAAAGAAGACAGTGCTCAAACTTTGGGAAACTTTCGTCATCTTAGGCCTCATTTGTGTTAGAAAAAATAATAGGAAATATAATTGAAGAAAAAGATGACTTTGAGGCGTGTAATATCACTTTCCTTAAAGAGATATTGTCCATCTACATAATGGGGTAAATACAAACGATTCTTTTCAGGATGCAACAAAGTCTTTTGTTTATACATGCAGATTTTTTCTAGGCTACTTCCAGAGAGTCGTTTTATTAATAGAACTTAAGAGATGACTCTTTATAAGAGTTATGTTATTTCATGAACATATGACTTTTCATACGATTCATGTTCTTTCATGAACAAATAGCTTTTCATAAGAGTCATGTTCTTTCATGAACAAACAACTTTTCATAACAGTTATATTCTTTTATGAATAAATGTGTTTGTTCAATTTAAAATCTCTATATGTTACAAAATATTCAACAATTTGTTTTCATTAAGATTCAAACGTCTGAATATGATTAGTATCTAAATATTAAGATGTGAATTAAGATTCAGGTGTTTGGATCTGAATACACATCTGAATGTTGATGAGTGGTAAGTTTGCTCTCATTTAAGGTCCATTTAGTTCGATAATTAGTGTCCTCAATGCCTAATTTTTTCCTATTCTGATAGAATGTTGATGATTTGTAGCTATGAAGACAATTGGACAAGGTGAGGATTGATGTTTGAAAGAATGGCGAAAAGTCCAGAAAGAAGTGCAAACTATACATTGTTGATCGCTTAACATGAAGGCGGATCGCCAATTGAGCACGACCTCACCCAAAATGACAGTTCATATCACTTGTGTCTATCAAATTAGGTCGGCAGAATCTAGTGGAGAAGGCGATGCGTCGAATGAGAAAGGCGACCTTGATAAACATCGCCTAAAATGATAGTGTGAAAAGAAAAGATTGAATGCTCGAAAGGCGAGCCAAGGTGTTGGTACTTGGTGATTCGCTGAACGTGAAATGTTGACTCAATCAAGTTTACCAACTGGTTCAAAACACCTGAAGCCTAGAGCATTAGAAGGCGAGCTGAGGAGCAAGAGGCGTTGTGCTGAATGAGTTCAGCTAGCCCGATTAATGTCGCCGACTGAGTCGTGTATTGGAATTTCGGGTCTAATTTTGAATATCTCAAAGGAGAGAGAAATTGGAGATCAAATGACATAGAATAGAAAATATCAGAGTGTGTGAAGATTTTAGAGAGAAAATACTTTACTTTTGAAGAACAGTTTTCTAGATTTTGGGGTTTTACAACTTTGTGCTTGAAATTGAAAAATTGAAGTTGAATCTAAAGTGGGTTTACTTGTAATTGCTTAATTTAATGTTACCCATGACTTCTTTCATGGAAAGTATAATCTCTTTATTTTTTGTGATGGGTGGCTAAAACCCCAAGATCTAGGAGTGTAATTATGGGGTTGGGTGTTGATTTAATGTAGTGGGTATTGTGGTATGCTCTATTTTACTGTTGTTCATCCATGAATTTGGTCTAATTAGCATGGGGTTAATTTATGGGTTAATGTTGCAAACTTAATTCCTACTTTTGATCTCCGATTGATGTTTGAAAGAGATTTATCAGAGTGGGTAATTAGTTTGATACTAGCAATTTAGGTTTGATGTATGTAACTTGCTTGAAAATAGACATTATGAGTCACATCTATTTGCCCTATTTTTGAAAGAGAGAATAGAGTAAGGTATTGGGTTGTTTAGTTTGACATTTAGATGAGACCGAAAGGAGATTTTATGCACAGATGCTTTGAGATCGAAAGATGATTAGCGTCAATGAAGATGACTTAGCCTATTCATGAATGTTTATCACGATAGAGCAACAAAATTAAACCCCTATGTGACATCAATTTCCAATCCCCACACCTCTAGATTGTTTATTAACTCTTGAAATCTTTGATATTTTAGTTTAATTGTAATAATTGATAACCAAAGATTTATATAAAATTGGTGGAAGTATCCACCCACTTGTTCTTACTATTGCAAATGAACGATCTTAAAATTCAAATCTCTTGATAGTATTTTTCCACGATATACCATTCTCTGTAGATTCAACTCCGACTCTTCGTTGGATTTTTTATTGACTATGACCGCTGTCCCTTTTAATTGGTTTTAAGGAGGACATTTGAGTGTTATCAAATATTAAGACGTGGTCTCTAAATCTGAACACTGAATAATAAATACTATTTGTTTTCAATATATGAATGTGTATGTAAAATTAAACATTATATTAATAAAATATTTTTAAATTTCATTTCAATAAAAAATATTACTTTTGATAAAAAAAATATTCTAAGTGTTTACATTTGATTTAAAAAATAAATAAATTATATAACATGCAAATAAAAGTTATTGTAACATGAATATTTTTAAGAATTCAACATAAACATCACTTCATAAAGAGAATTATTCAACTGAGCTGTAACACCCCTAAATACTAACCAAGAGTCGCATGTCGATACATCGTTCCTTAATTACTTTAGTTTGTTGTATTCTCATTTTAGGAACCTGAAATTTTACGATATTTGCAACCTTGCTTAACATGAATTGTGATAGTAATTTAAGGGATTGTATTGGGGTATTTATGTAATTTTCATATTAGGATTACCTGTAACTTGAAAAGGTGGTAAGGTATATACATATAGGTATATATGTATGCATTTTGGGCCGCACACTTTTTATTTGGGCAGCACCTTTTAAGGACAGTAAAGTGATAAACATCACTTTTGTGACTATATTTTCACACCTCCTCTAGTGAAATTCGTGTTCCTTAACTCTAAGAAACCTGGAGAACTTCCTCTTGTTGGAAAACTATATGCATATCGGAAGCATACCATAATCATACAACTTACATGAATAATAGACAACACATTGTTTATACTAGAACAAGTACAATCATGTTAGGGCATATAAACTTTCTGAATTTAATTTCAGAATTACCTCTTGAAGCGTGAGCCGATACCTTCAAGTGAATCTACAAGTTAGTCAACACTAGAAACTTCAAGCAAATTCATAAGCTAGTCCACAAACTAAACCACAGTTCTACGGTCTTCTACAGTGATCCCAAGTTCACTTCTGAACCCTCTCAATACTTGGGTGGACAAGTATTTTATGGAAAAAATTATCCTTTTTTCAAGGGTTAGAAGAATCCCTATTTATAGAGATTTCTTCTTAGTCGAAGGAAAAGGAATACCATATCTTTCCTTAGAATAGAAAGACATGTACATCTCCCTTTCCGTAGAAAAGAAAAAGTCATGTCCTTCTTCCTTTCCTTAGAATAGAAAAAGTGATATACTTCTCCCTTGCCTTAGAACATAGAAAGATACATACTTCTCCCTTTCCTTAGAATAGAGAAAGATACATACTTCTCAGTTTTCCCTTTACAATAAATTCTGAGTTCTAGATAAATATGGGCATGGTAGGGATCACAGAATTAATTACCGAGGCTTCCTATTATGAAAATAATTCCAAATAATTAATTTGTATTATTTTTACCATAATAAATTACAAATCATTCTACTAGAAATTCGTAATTGCACTCCTCTATTTATATTTCAGAATTCCCCATTAGACACATATGTAATTCCCCATGTTAAGATTACAGATACTAATCAATAAATTAAATTACTGACGAACTTAATTCAATGATCAATTTCCTTTAGAGCATTGCTTAACTTATTTCATGTGTCGGATTCTTAAATCCACTTGCAACATTTGACACGATGAAAATTTTTAAGCTTCTCAAAAAGGCATATTATCGATCTCTATATCGAGACATGGATTCCATCAACTAACTTATTATTTCACCAATATATATTATCATCATCCAATCTACCAAGAATATTGACCCATCTTAGAATCTCACCTTTTAATAAATCAAAACGATGATTAACATATACAGATCATAATAGCTATATCAGGATTAAGAATATAAGTACATTTAATAGTTTAGAAAATTGCTTTTGTCAGTCAGTCTAAAGCACTATCTCTACTCGGTCCTGTTCAATACATACAAAATACACTAGCACAAGAAGTTGGAACTATACCATTCCCATAATTAAGATAAACTACATATAATCTTGTGCTACAATCGTACCGATGGCATGTCCAATTTCCATCTTAGATTTTGAACAAAAAAAAACTTTATAATTATAAGAACCGATGATTTAATCCTCTGTGTATAAGCTTAAACTCAATACACTAAATCATCTACTATATAAGTAAACAAGCACCATAAACGAATATATGATCTATTAAAATAAATAAATAATTATTCTATAATAAATACTATATCTAAACACGTGGTTAATAGTATATATCCCAACACCTCTAACCCTGGTCCTTTTAGCTGGAAGTCGAGACACATCCTACCTTTTGGTGAGTAATAGAAATCTGTTTTTGAGCTGAGTAGTGTTTCGTATTTTTAGAATATCTCGTTCTCTAGAACTCATTTTTCGGTGAATTAATATGATTTGGAAAGCTAATTCTTATACCTACAACTATTAAGTTTATGTAAAACTCTAATATAGCTATTATGGATTAGAATATAGGACGCAACATAGGACAAGTTCTGTCCAGCTTCCGAAATAATTAGAAATCATGTATGTTCAACTATTAGTGTTTTGATTATATTTTTTTTACAAAATGTATTTTGCGATGATTCTTGATTATTTCCAAGCTTAAGAGATGTACCTACATCTTTCATGAAGGATATAAAGTCCAATTTTGCCGTTTTCCTTTTCAAATATAAGTTGCGACATGATGTACTTGGTTGGCCAAAATTAATGTTTTGGGAGCATAGTCGTATTTGTATAGGCTAGACTTACTTGTGATGATAATCCTGTTTTACGTCAACAATATTGAGCTACTAGTAATTAAAGTAGTTATTCAATTTTATTTTTAAGGTTGTATATACTCGTGAACAAGTTGAGGACCTTGATACGTTGGTTGGTCTACGGTTTGAACTCTTGAAGTTGTGTTGGACTGTTTCTATGCTAAAGCACCGAGGTTTGTGTATAAACTTGCACTTGCACTCTTTTGACCTGCTGGTATATTTGAAAGTTTATCTTGGTACCTTGGTTACCTCTTGTCACTTTGCATTGTCGTGTTGGTATCCTTTAAGACATTAAAGACACTTGTGTAACTCGCCCACTTGTACATATTGTTTGATAATCTGACACTCTTGTTGGGACCTTTTCCTTCTTGTGGCTGTGACTTTGTCACTATTGACATGCCTCTTGATTCAGATCATTTGCCATCTTGACTTTGGATTTTTAGTTCGTCTTAAGTATGGAAGTTGTCCATTTTAAGTTTGAACTAGAAAGCCATTTTGTATATGATTCTTGGCTCTCTTAATTATTGGGTTTTGACTCTTCTTGATGCTGGGCGTTGGTCCTTCTTGATACCTGCTTATGCTTGATGTGATGACATGATGTATATATTGGGCGCGCCTTGTTATTGAATCTCTTGAAAAATGGTGCTATGAGCGTTCTTGACATTTGGATCTTTAAATATCGAACTTGACACTCTTTATATGTCTACTTGATTTATTTATTAAGTTTCACTTGTGCTGCCCATGGCTTGAGAAAGGTAGCTTGATGAATCTGTGGGTTACGAACCTATAGTTTTTACACCACTAAGCTATATGCTTAGCGATAGTTGTTTCTATCGTAGGGAATGTTAGAGATGATGCATGAAGCTGGCCATAGGAGATGGAGGTTTTGAGAGCCTTAAGGAAGATCACATATGCATATAGACATCTATATTTTGTATAAACCTTGGGACTTGTACATGATCTATGTGTTGTACATTTACATGAAATTTTGAAGGCTAATTTGATCATGTCACCATGGGTTGTAATATAAGTATGGCTATATGTTTTGTTCTTTTTGGGGTGTGTAAACTCAAGTCTTGTAATATACTAAATTTACTATTTGTGTGAAGCATGAACCGGCTAATTTTGGTACTTGAAAGTTGGTAATATTCATTTTATATCATTTTTAAGTGTGAGGTTAATATATGCATGAAAATCTCATAAGTTATTTGCTTCAATTATTTTGGAAGGGTTCTTCCATCACAAGTTAAAATTCTGCGCAATATCAATTTGACATCAACTTAATGTGTAAATGGGCAAACTTCACTTCCTTAACTATTTTTTTATGAACCTAATTCCTCTGCTAGATTATAATCAATATGCCCTCATTAATCTCTTTTAAATGTCGCAAGTATTAAATTAGATTTCTTCTTTAAGTGGTAGTATCCTTCTGAAAGTGTCGCTACATGATCAAATATTTTTCAGACTCAATTGGTCAAATATAAGATAATTTAATAATTAATTATAAAATAGTATGATCAAATTCTAATGTTCAAATATTTATAAAACATGTCAAATTTTGAAAATATAGAACTCTCAAGTATTCCCTCTTCTTTGCATTAGTTGAAGTGCAAGTTTCTCATACATATTATTCATTATCTGTGAATCTACAGTTGTACAACCATGTCCATTTGTTTCATCCAACATTTCTTCGGGTTCTCCTTCCTCCTCATCAAATATTAATTGAGTTGACTCGTATTGATTAAAAGTGTCATCATTTATACACTCCTTCCTAATAAAATTATGAACTACAAAACATGCAACAACAACATTTCTCTGAACATCAATAGAATATGGAGGAATCTTATCCAATATAGGAAATCTTGCTTTAAGAACTCCATAAACACGTTCTATAACATTTCTGAGTTGTGCATGACCACGGTTAAATTTTCCCTCCTTATTACTAGTCCGCCTAAGATGATAATCACCTAACCAATATTGAACGTTGCGATATGGTGCTAAAAATCCTCGAGTATATGAATATGTCGCATCACATAGATAGTACTTATCTGTCATTAAAATAATATTCAAATGGTCACAAAAAAAAAAGAGAAACATTATTTCATAATATTTTGTGTTGTATAACTTATTAGGAGGAGGAAATGAAAAACCATTATATATCTGAATTAGATACAATCTCCGTTAGAACTCGTGCATCATATGGTACTCCTTCCCATCTAGCATAAGCATAAGTGAGCATGATTCCAGGCTGGTCTGATTTGTGGACTGATATATAGATTTGTTAATGCGTAGTGTACGTAGCCTAACATTCAACCAAGATGATAAATTGGAACATTAATTTTGATAATTCGTTTCATTCTTTTTCTACCTGCAATATGGAAGCACGGTTTCCGTTGGATGACTATGAATTCTATTTAGAAAATTGTTTATGTTCTAATTTTACTTGATATGGAATTAGAGACGTATCCAGAATTTCTAGATCAGGACTTCACCATCAAGACCACTCACCGGAACATTTTTGTAATATAAATCATCAACTCTTTAAATCATTGCTTGATAAGCCTTTACAGCTATCTTGCTGAGTAAGAACAGTATCTAATAACAAGAGTACATGAATTAGACTATGATTAAACAGAGAGTTAGCTGTCTGGATGATCACTCAACTTACGATAAATGATAATCATATATAGTCCCTCGAAGATTATCATTTACCTTAAGTTAAGTGACCATCCAAACAACTAAGACTCACTTTAATCATAGTTTGAATCATGTAATCTTGTTATTATAGGGCTACATATATTACAGTATATCTCCCACCTTTTTTCTTCTTATTATTATCAATATTGTTTTTGTATTATTTGTAGGAGATTTCAAGATTTGCAAAATATTGAGTCAAAGCATGAAGCGCAAGATAATTATTGTTGAAGATAAAAAAAAAAAAAGAAAAAAAAAGAGGTTTGCTCCTTATACAAATGACACTTTTTTTAGTTACTACTCCGTAATCTGTGAATTTTATTTTTCATTTTAAATGTGAATCTTAAATTGATAAAATAGTATTCCAAGGAGTTCATTCATTTGGAAAACTGGTCAAATATATACCATGAGTGAAGACACCAATTAACTAATTAATTTTTCTTTTCATTTGAGTCTGATTAAATTTAGATTTCTACCCAAAAAGTCCTACATTGGAGGGTAAATTACTCCCCCAAACAAAGGCAACTCTGTACCGAAGGAGACTCAAACTTGAGACCTCTTGGTTAAAGATGAAAGAGTACTTACCGCTTCACCGCAACCCTTATTGGTGAATTAACTAATCAACTCAATTGTACTAAAATCAAACTCTAATTAGGCTGATAATTATTAGCTGGAATTTCTAATAAAATCCAATAAAAGTGATACTTTTGATAACCAGACAATATGATTCTCTTTTATTTTAATGTGACATAAAAAGAAAATTATTATAAAAGTTGAATAATCACCCATGAATTTTTAAACGTGCTTCTATATGTATTTATTAGTTTAACATAAGCTGAGTTAAATTGAAAATTTTCTTTAGCTCATTCATTAAATGTAGTTGACACTACTTTTGTTATATCTCAAAATAGAAATGGTTAAATAATGTCTATCTTACCAAATGTGAATACTTAAATCGATAAAAGAAATTGAACCACTAGCTCATTACAAATTATTTTTAGTTTGTAGATTGAAAAAAAATAGATTTTATTTCATTTATTCGATGTTGAATTAATCACTTATTCTTACTAAGAATTTTTTTCGGATCTAAGAAAAAAATTAAGTTTAAAAGACATATTAATAGTTCTTTTTTCTGTTAAATCTGATACAACTACTAAAACAAGAATGATCTTTAAAACATGAATCTTTTAAATAAAATAGAGTATTTGAAGAAATAGACCATTAAAGTACTACAGAAGAAATGAACAGTACAACATTAAATAAAGAGAAGAAAGAACTTATAATGTGTTGATTTATTTTCAATTCTAAAGAATCCATAAAAAAGATTCGTGTTGGATTGAATTCCATCATCGTCATTGCCATTAACGTCCTCTTTTGTGCTCATGTCTTTCATCTCAGCCGTAATAAGTTGAGTTGTGTGATTGAACAAGAGGGATTGTTGAAGTGTTATATTTATAAGAGCGGCAGTCGGTTAGGGTTTTCTAAAACTTAGTACAACCTTTTTAAAACCTAATTTTCTCACTACTAGAAGTGGCAATTTTAGCCAATATTTATACATCGGCCCATCATCTCCGGTGGCAATTTTAGCCAATATTTGTAAATTGTCCCATCTAATTAATCCATATTCAAACGAGTTGGGTCAATTATATTTTATATTAGCTTCATTATATATTATTAACCCATAAAATTACTGTAACACCTCGGTATGTGAAAGAGCTAAATTTAGAAAGAGCCAAATCAGAAATTTACAAGTTATGCTTAAGTTGTGAATTTTGGGTCAACTTCAAGCAACCATAACTTTCAGTACAGGATGAGTTAGGTAGCCTATAATATATCAAATGAAAATTCTTTCAATCCTCTTTCCAACACCACCGAGTTCGCTAAATTTCGAGCTCGTATGAGGGACATATGCTCATTTGAAGTTAGCATGTCAACTTAAGGAAAGTTACCCGAATTGGTGAAGGGTATTTTGGTCTTTTCCTTACCCCATCAGCTTATAATGAATTTAGTAAATATTTTGGGGTCAATCTGATTTGGTTCAGTTTTCATAATCCCAAATTCGCTTAGGGTTTTGAGAGGAGTTCAAGAAGAGGAGAAAAGTTCATGGCATTCGTCAAGATTCAGGAGTTTTGTCGGATTTCGCCAAATCGAGGTATGTAAGTTTTCATAGTGTTGGGTTCATTCACCAACACACCAATAATGATTTACATATTTGAATTCGTCCATAAAGAATGATGAATATAAGTTCTTGATATGTATTCTTGAAGTATTGCCTTCATTCTTGAATTAGGATGGGTTTGATGAGTTCTTGAGATAAACATATGTGTTTGAGGGTTGTTTTTGAGTAGATTCTCATGTACTTGTATTGAGTAATTGAGTCTATGGAAAATTTGAGAAAAGAAATCGATTCCAGACGAATTAGGGTCAGAAAATGAGAAAGAAAATTCATCTGAATTATCTGGGGGAGGGGTGGCGCGGCGCGCCCCAGATGCGCTAGCAGGTCTGGTGTGGCGCGCCAATATTGCGCCAAAATGAGCTCTTTGAAGTTTAGGGGATGGCGCCCCGCTCTAGCAGTTTGTCAGGGTCGCCTGCCCCTACCCTTTTCCCATCGTTTGCTCTGTCTAAGTCTTTTTAAAGTGTTGCTTTACTTCCTATTGATTCTAACTACTCTAAACTACATCTAAACATCAAGAGATCATTCATAAAATGAATCACAAACCTTGAATCCATAATTCAAATTCAAGGTAGAGTTAAGAGTAAAGTCTTGAGAGTTCTTTCGAGTCTTTTTGAGAAGCCTTTTACAATCTTTTAAACATGTTTTAAGACTTGAGTACTTGAGTTTGAGGAAGAGTAGAGTTGAGTTTCATTTTTCAAAATGAATATATGGGAACTAAGTATTCCCAAGAGTAAATGTTTTTACATTTAAAATGAGGGGCAACACCGATTTCCAAAAGAGTTCATGAGGAGTTTTGAGAACCATCTCTTTTAAGAGAAATCTTTTGAGTAATAATCTCAAAGTTGAGGATGAGGAAATGTTTTTAAAAAAAAATCATATGAGCTAAGCTATATTTTGGGAGTAGTATTGAGCACCGATATGGGGGAGAGTTCAAACAACTCACAGCCCACATAAACCATGTAGCTAACGTGGGTAGAAAGAGTCATACTTTTTAGATGATTCCTTATTGCTTTTTAAGCATAGATTAGTGGATCCACTTAGTTGAGGAGTTATATACCCCGACAAGGTATAAGAAAATTTTGGCAGCGTGTGCGAGGTAAGGTATCATCACATATCTCATAGTGATGGTTGTCGGTTAGAGAATCTCCCAAACATAGTTTATTTTGTATTTTTACATACAAACTCAGTTATATTGTATTTTCCAATACATTGAGTTGTTATGTACTATTTTAAAGCTTTTCTTTATATCACATTATTATTATTTCTTTTATATTAAATTGAGTTGAGACGAGGAAAGTTGTTTCTTCAGTTCCAGTTCAAGCTTATGCCATGTTTTAGATTTCCCCTTACATGCTCGTACATTCAATGTACTGACGCCATTTGGCCTACATTATTTCATGATGCAGATACAGGTAACCAGGATTATCAACCAGCGCTTCGTTGATCCAGTTGAGTTTCAGAGTTGTTTGGTGAGCCTTCTTGCTTTTGGAGGATCCCTCATGTATGTTTTATCATTTCTGTTTTGTTATTAGGATGTCGTGGGTCTTGTCCCGACGTCCACCTCAGTTAGTAAAGACTTCATAGATAGATAGACAGTAGTTCATGAGTCTTTTTATTTTCAAATGTTAATGTTCTAGACTTAAGTTGCCTATTCTGGCTAGTTGAATATTCATTCTATTATATGAGTTTATCTTTTGAGATTATTCAATGTTAAGTAAGTCTTCCGCTAAGAGTTGAGCTAGGCCAAGGGTTCGGTTGGGGCCAACAATGATTCTCGAGTGCCGGCCACGTCTAGGATGTAGACTTGGGGTGTGAAAATTACGAACAAATATGGAACAAATATGGGTATCTATATACAAACTCACATTTGTAAATAGAAAAAATAGTCCTTAAAAATTTAAGAAAAAATATTTTTCAGATCAATAAAAACAAGCCAGAGCATCCCTTATGCACCCCTCTAACATTATCTACTCACCCCTACCTGCTTACCTCCGTCTAGTCCAACCACTATACCATAACCCTACCTACCCCTCAGGTGAGGGATCAAAGTCAAAAGTTGGTGTCAGGGTAGAGAATCAGGTCTTGGGTATGAAGTTCTGGTCAAGGATGGTTGTTAGGTCATTGGTCGGGATTCAGGGTCGGGGTCAGGATGAGGATGAGGATCAGGATCTAGTGTTAGGTCATGGGGCAGGTTCATGTTTTGATATTGGGTTATGAGTCAGGAGAAGGGTCCTAGGTGGGGTATGGATCAATAGATGGAACCCAGTCAAGATCGGGAGTTAGGAGTCGGGAGTCAGGTCTTAGTATCTTAATCATGATTGAGAGTTAAGTCTCAAATCAAGGTTGAAATCGAGAGTAACCTCTCCCCCCCCCTCCCCCCCAATCCCCTTCTCCTTCCAATAAAATGTAATTTTTTTTTTTTACTGTTTTTATAAAAAAAAAATTAATTTTTTTTACCACTCCTTCCTCTATCCCCTACCCCCCTCCCCCAATCCCAAAAAAATGTGAAAACAAATTACTCTTTTTTATTAAAAAATTAAAAAGTCTTTTTTACCACCTCCCCCCACAACCCATCCCAAAAAACTGTGAAATTTTTAATTTTTTTTTTATAAAACAAACATTAAATTTTTATTTTACCACCCCCCCTATCACCCCCCTCCCCCTATCTAAAAAAAAATGTAAAAAAAATTAATTTTTTTTATAGAAAAAAAAAATTTTAAAACTTTTTTAACCACCCACTCCTAATCACTTTTCTTTCTTTTATGAATGAACTTTGTTTACCCATATTACGCACTTAACTACCCACTTTTAAATGGGTAAATATGAGTATTACTTGTTTTTACTCATTTTTAAATGAGTTGGGTACCCAACCCATTTAAAATGGATAAATATGAGTGGATACACGTATAAATTACCCATTCTGCCATCTCTAGTTGTGATCATGTTGATGATGATTTGTATTTCAAAAAGTGTTCCAGTGAGTGGTCTTGATGGTGAAGTCCCGAATTTTAGACCTTAGAAACAATAATATGATGGACACCAAATCTCTGACAATAATTTCCAATGGTATACCTCATGCAGGAAGTTCAGTCTTGAAAAGGAAGGTCCCATTGGTCCCACTTGGTTGGGACCTTCCTTTCAAGATTGAACTTTCTGCATGAGGTATACCATTGGAAATTATTGTTAGAGATTTGGTGTCCATCATATTACTGTTTCTATGGTCTAAATTCGGGACTTCACCATCACGACCACTCACTGGAACATTTTTGAAATACAAATCATCATCAACATGGTCACACAACTCTTTAAATCATTTCCCAACAACATACTGCACTTCCACTAATTGTAAATCATTTGAGTCCGGCAGCCTGGTTTCAGTTTGATGCTCTGGATTAATGGCATGACTAGAAAGAGATTACTATGCCAGTTCTTGGATCCACCATGGTAAGAAAGCACTCCTATAGTAATTTTGCACAGCTTATCAATTGAAATAACTGGATTAGTACTTCTTATAGAGAGGGCACTATGTTCTCAACTTTTCAGATGCTGAATTATCATTGGTAGAGTGGGTTAGACTTCCACGTTTGTTTGAGCAATGAATCGGTGGTTTGCTTAATATATGGACTTGATGAAATACCAGATCCGTTGACTTATGAAATCCACTCTTACTATAAGATGGATCAAACTGGTCATCTTAGTAACCATTAGTAAATTCCATTTCTGATAACTTGTTGGAACTCAAACCTGAGACCTCTTGGTTAAAGATGAAAGAGTACTTACTAGTTACCACTTCACCACAACTCTTATTGGTGAATTAACTAATCAACTTAATTGTACTAAAATCAAACTCTAATTAGGCTACAAGATATTTTTTAGGTGGAATTTTTAATAAAATCCAATCAAAGTGATACTTTTGATAACCAGATGATATGATTCTTTTTAATTTTAATGTAACACAAAAAAAGAAAAATAATTATTATAAAAGTTGAATAATCACCCTTGAATTTTTAAACTTGGTTCTATATGTATTTATCATATTTACATAGCTGAGCTAAATTGAAGATTTTCTTTATCTCATTCATTAAATGTAATTGACACTACTTTTGTTATATCTCAAAATAAAAATGGTTAAATAATGTAAATCTTACCAAATGTGAATACTTAAATCTATAAAAGAAATTGAACCACTAGCTCATTACAAACTATTTTTAGTTTGTAGATTGAAAAAAATAGATTTTATTTCATTTATTCGATGTTGAATTAATCACTTATTCTTAGTAAGATAATTTTTTGGATTTAAGAAAAAAATTAAGTTGAAAAGACATAATATTAGTTATTTTTTCTGTTAAATTTGATACACCTATTAAAACAAGAATTATCTTTAAAACGTGAATCTTTTAATTAAAATAGAGTATTTATAAAAGATAATCCATCAAAAAACTACGGAAGAAATAAGCAATAAATCATTAAATAAAGAGAAGAAAGAACTTACAACTAGTTGACTTATTTTCAATTATGAAGAATCCATAAAAAGGTTCGTGCTGGATTGAATTCCATCATCGTCATTGCCATCAACGTCCTCTTTAGTGTTTTGAATGTCTCTCATCTCAGCCGCAATAGGTTGAGTGGTGTGATTGAATGAGAGGGATTGTTGAAGCGTTATATTTATAAGAGCGGCAAGCGGCTAGGGTTTTTTAAAACTCAGTATGAACTTTCTTAAATCTAATTTGCTCACAATTAGAGGTGTCAATTTTAGCCAATATTTGTAAATCGGCCCATCTAAGGTGGCAATTTTAGCTAATATTTGTAAATCGGCCCATCTAATTAATCCATATTAAATGAGTTGGATCACTTATATTTTAGTTGGCTAAATATGAGCTTCATTAGATATAATTAATCAAAGTAGAACACTTGGCAAAAACATTACTAGATATTTTAGATTCCTTAATTTTTGGACAGAACACAAGGACTTTCTCCCTTTAGTTAGGTCTATATGGGAACCGACAGTACACGGAAATGCTATGTGGTCTTAACACCAGAAGCTTAAAGCTCTTTCTAAAGAGCTTAGCAAATGGTCTAAGGAATGCATCGGAAATGTTATTGATAAGGTTATGGCATTGGAACATGAAATCAACCATCTTGAAGATCTGTATGATATAGATGATTCTGATCATGATAGTGAAGCGCTTCATAGAACTCAATCAAAATACATCAAGTGGCTCAAGCAGCAAGACTCTATCCTTAGACAAAAGGCTAGACTAAAATGGATTACCGAGGGGGATACAAATTCCAAGTACTTTCATAATGTCTTTAGGGATCGGAGAAGGAGGTCTCAAATTCATAAGATCAAAGACAAACATAATACTTGGGTTGAAGGTACATAGAACATATCAGACGCAGTCATTGACTTCTTCAGCAACATGTTTGCTCAACAATCTAGCAACTCCAATATGCATATTCTCAAACATTGTCAACAAATTATCACCGAGGATGACAATATCATGCTCCATTCCACACCCACAGAAGATGATATCAAAGATGCTATATTCTCCATGGATACAAACAGCTCAGCAGGACCTGATGGATTCAATGGACTTTTTTTATCAGGTAACTTGGAATATTATCAAATTGGACAAATTGGACATAATTAACTTTGTGGTTTCTTTTTTTCAGGGTGCTGATTTGACCAAATTCTTCACACACACATGCTTAGCATTGATTCCTAAAGTGAATGCTCCCGATAGCTTCTCTCAACTTAGACCTATTAGTCTGTGCAACTTCTCAAACAAGATAATTTCCAAAATTTGATTTACTAGGGTGAATTCTATCCTTCCTAAATTGATCTCAGAAAATCAACATGTCCTTCAGTCTCAACCACTTCATATTTTTGCTGCTCTAAAGCCTCATGTTACTGTGATTAAGGAGATTGAGATGCACTTTTCAAATTTCTTCTGGGGGCAAAAGGATGGAAAAAATAATTCTTGTTGATGCTCATGTTGCAGGGAAACCAAACAAGAGACCATTAATCATCTTTTTATAGCTAGTGATCTAGCAAAAAGAGTTTGGCAACGGATGACTTCTCCCCTCGGGCTGCTACTGGCCAGTCGAAACATGGAGAACATGCTCGATCAATGGTGGACCTTACCACCCAAAAATGTTGTACATACAACTGAAAATTACAAAATCACTATCAGCAGCTTGATGGTTTGCAAGAACAAACCTAGTGATGATACTTGGAAATTGAACACTGATGGAAGTTTCATGAAAGCTCAAAACAAGGCGGGGGCTGGCGGAATTGTTAGAAATAAAAATGGAGACTCTGTAATTTTTGCTAATCTTATTAACATAGTTTTAAAAAAAGAAAGATACAAAACCAGAAGCATAAAAGGAACAAGTTCATTCACTGTTTTGTTGTGATCCCAATCGAGTTTCCATGTTCAAAGACCCTGTCGTGTTTGATTCAGACCATAGAAACAGTAATATGGTGTACTGTTTCTATGGCCTGAATCAAACACCACAAGTTCCTTGAACATGGAAATTCGACCGGGACTTCACCATCAAGATCACTCACCGGAACATTTTTGAAATACAAATCATCAACTCTTTAAATCACTGTTTGATAAGCTTTTACAGCTATCTTTCTAAAGGAATAGTATCTAATAACAAGATTACATGAATTAGACTATGATTAAACTGAGAGTTATCTGTCTGGATAGTCACTCAACTTACGATAAATGATAATCATTTACCATAAGTTAAGTGACCATCCAAACAACTAACACTTTAATCATAGTTTGAATCATGTAATCTTGTTATTATAGGGATACATATATTACACTATATCTCCCACCTTTTTTCTTCCTGTTATTTATCAATATTGTTTTTGTATTATTTTGTAGGAGATTTCAAAATTTATAAAATATTGAGTCAAGCATGAAGCGCAACAAAACTATTGTTGAATAGGTTTGCTCCCCCAAACAAT
The DNA here is from genome assembly GCA_029007595.1 of Solanum commersonii. Classification (NCBI taxonomy): domain Eukaryota; kingdom Viridiplantae; phylum Streptophyta; class Magnoliopsida; order Solanales; family Solanaceae; genus Solanum; species Solanum commersonii. The sequence continues at coordinate 3,524,883 of JAJTWQ010000033.1, forward strand.
GGTGATTCTATACCGAAGGGGACTTGAACATGAGATCCCTTTGTCAACAATGAAAGAGTACTTAATTACCACTTCACCACAACCCTTATTGGTGAATTAACTAATCAACTTAATTGTACTAAAATCAAAATCTAATTAGGCTACAAGATAATTTTTAGGTGGAATTTTTAATAAAATCCAATCAAAGTGATACTTTCGATAACCAGACGATATGATTGTTTTTTATTTTAATGTAACATAAAAAAAGAAAAATAATTTTCTATGATAAAAGTTGAATAATCACCCATGAATTTTTAAACTTGCTTCTATATGTATTTATCAGTTTTACATAGGCTGAGCTAAATTGAAAATTTTCTTCAGCTCAATCATTAAATATAATTGACACTACTTTTGTTATATCTCAAAATAGAAATGGTTAAATAATGTATATCTTACCAAATGTTAATACTTAAATCAATAAAAGAAATTGAACCACTAGCTCATTACAAATTATTTTTAGTTTGTAGATTGAAAAAAAAAAGATTTTATTTCATTTATTCAATGTTGAATTAATCACTTATTCTTAGTAAGATAATTTTTTGTATCTAAGAAAACAAATTAAGTTGAAAAGACATAATGTTAGTTATTTTTTCTATTAAATCAGATACAACAACTAAAACAAGAATGATCTTTAAAACGTGAATCTTTAAAATAAAATAGAGTACTTGTAAGAGATAATCCACTAAAGTACTAGAGAAGAAATGAATAGTACATCATTAAATAAAGAGAATAAAGAACTTACAACTTGTTAACTTATTTTCAATTCTGAAGAATCCATAAAAAGGATTCGTGTTGGATTGAATTCCATCATCGGCATTGCCATCAACGTCCTCTTTTGTGATTATGTCTTTCATCTCAGCCGCAATAAGTTGACTTGTGTGATTGAATGAGAGGGATTGTTGAAGCGCTATATTTATAAGAGCGACAAGCGGCTAGGGTTTTTTAAAACTTAGTACAAGCTTTCTTAAATCTAGTTTGCTCACAATTAGAGGTGACAATTTTAGCCAATATTTGTAAGTCGGCCCATCTAAGGTGGCAATTTTAGCCAATATTTGTATATCGGCCCATCTAATTAATCCATATTTAAATGAGTTGAATCACTTATATTTTAGTTGGGTAAGTATGAGCTTTATTATATATTATTAACCCATAAAATTATGAACAAATATGGATAAAATATAGGTATCTATATACAAACTCACATTTGTAAATAGAAAAAAATAATTCTTAAAAATTTAAGAAAAAATACTTTTCATATCAATAAAAACAAACCAGAGCATCCCTCATGCACCCTTATAACATTATCTACTCACCCGTACCTGCTTACCTCCATCTACTCCAACCACCATACCATAACCCTACCTACCCCTCGGGTGAGGGATTGAAACCTGGATCAATGTCAAAAGTTGGTGTCAGGGTTGAGAAACAGGTCTTGGGTATGAAGTTTTGGTCAAGAATGGGAGTTAGGTCATTGGTCGGGATTTAGGGTCGGGGTTAGGATCTAGTGTTAGGTCATGGGGCAGGTTTGTATTTTGATATTGGATTTTGATTCAAGAGAAGGGTCCTAGGTGGGGTATAGATCTATAGATGGATCCCAAGTCAAGATCGGGAGTTGGGAGTCAAGATCAGGTCTTAGTATCTTAATTAGGATTGAGCGTTAAGTCTCAAATTGAGGTTAAATTCGACAGTCAAGACTTGAGTGAGGGTTGACAGTTGAGGTCAAGGTAGGGTCCCACGTCTCTGGTCAAGAATACATTCTTGGGTAAGGAGTTTGGTCTTGTGTCAAGAGTCAAGTCTTGGCTCAGGTTCGGTATCTAGAGTTGAGCCTTGAGTAAGATATCATGTCTAGATTTGAGAGTCGGATTTCAAGTAAGGGTCAAGAATTGAGTCCCAAATAAGAATTTGCATTGGGTTCCAATTCGAGGATTGGGAGTCGGTCTCGGATCCAAGTAGGGATTGAGAGTCGGGTCTTGGCTTGGTGTAACACCCAAAAAATTTCTAAGTTAAGACTCGAACGATTCTTCAATTACTTGTAGGGTCATATCGGGTGATTCTTAAATTTCCATATGTGTAAAGGTAAATTCTTTAGTTTGGGAATGATTTTGGATATCAATTAAGGTCACTAGAAACTCCTAGCACAAAGTAGAGTTGAACGTTTTCTTATCGATTAAGTTTTGATGTAAGATTCTACTTGGATCAACTTAAAATGACCATATCTCTTAAAGGTACTTGAATCTTCTTTCCAACGCCACTAATTTCGCAACAATCCAAGGTTTGAGTAAAAAGTTATGACCATTTTAGTAACCTGATACAGTGTTGTGACGAATTAGCCAACGGGAAAACATTAAAAAGGGCCGTTTTTTATCTTTTACCTCTAAAAAACCCCTAAAAGAATTCCTTGACTAATTAAAGGCCCAAAACAATCATATTTTCATCCCTTAATCCCCCATTCTCTTCTCTCTCAAACCCTAAGACAAAACCCTAAGGAAAACTCAAAGTAGAAGACTCCATTCAAGATTCTTTCCATCTTTTTCAAGATTCTTCTTCAAGAACCTCAAGAAAGGTTTTCTTGATTTTTCTCCTTCAAACTAGAGTTTCAAGGCTTCTAATCAAGTTCTTCTTTAAGATTCTTCAAGAACCTTGTTATTCAAGGTATCTAAGGCTATCATAGTTTTGCACTAGTTCGTCCTCACGCCCTACATCAACTTTCAAATTAGTAAAAGAATAATCTAGGATAGAATCCTAGGGATAGAATCCTAGATTATTCTTTTACTAATTTGAAAGTTACCTTGAAGAAGAATCTTGAAAAAGATGGAAAGAATCTTGAATGAAGTCTTCTACTTTGATTTTTCCTTAGGGTTTTGCCTTAGGGTTTGATAGAGAAGAGAATGATGTATTAAGAGATGAAAATCTTATTGTTTTGGGTCTCAAATTAGTCAAGAAATCTGATTAGGGTTTTCCTAGAGGTAAAAAGACAAAAAGACCTTTTTAATGTTTTTTCGTCGGCTAATTTGTCACTGCACTATATCAGGTTACTAAAATAGTCATAACTTTTTCCTCAAAACTCAGATGGTTGTGAAATTAGTGGTGTCGGAAAGAAGATTCAAATACCTTTAATTTGATAGGTTATGGGCCACAAAACTCTTTATATTCTAAGAGATATGTTTATTTGAAGTTGACCCATAGAGAATCTTACATCAAAACTTAATATGTACGAAAACTTTCAACTCTACTATGTGCTAGGAGTTTCTAGTGACCTTAATTGATATTCAAAATCATTTCCACACTAAAGAATTTCCCTTTACATATGTGGGTAATTTAAGAATCACCCCATACGACCTTACATGTAATGAAGAATAGTTTGGGTCTTAACTTAGAAATTTGTGTTACATCTTGAATCGAATTTGAAATTGAGAATTAGGACTCGAGTGAGGTTTGAGTTCAAGGCAGGTCCCAAGTCCCTGGATGAGAATTTATTATCGGGTCAGAAGTTTGGTATCACGTCATGAGTCGAGTCTTGGCTCAGGTTTAGTATCTACAATCGAGTCCTGAGTTGAATCTCATGTCTCTATTTGAGATTTGAGAGTCAAATTTTGAGTTAGAGTCAAGCTTTGAGTCCCAAATAAGAATTTGTATTGGGTTTCGATTCGGGGATTAGCCGGAGTCAGTTTTAGATCCAACTAGGAATTGAGAGCGGGTCTTGGCCCGTTTGTCGAATCATGGGTCAAGGTTTGGATTAAGAGTCTTGGGTCAGGTCAGATGGTGAGTTTGAAAGAAAATTTAAGAAAATATTTTTTAACTTTATGTGGGAAAGTCATTCTTTTAAAATTGGATAAAAATAAGCCCATTTAGAAATTATCATCCAAAACATTTAAGCAAACCAAATACGAGAAAATTGAAAAATAGTTTATTTATACAAAACACATCCTTAAAATAATTTTTTATTGTTTAAGCTGATCAATTAACTCAGCTAAATGTTTAATTTTTATTTTTGACTTTAGGAGATTAAAGTGAGTGAGAATCATTTTACTCAATTCATTTCTTTACCAATGTCTACAAATTACAGTGATGGATTACAATGCAATTCCTTTAGCTCAATTCATTTTAAATCTGATCCAATTCATGCCCATTTGCCCCCACAACCTCACTTTCAAAATTTACTGGATACTATTATATCTAGAACTTCACAATAATATTGGGAAAAAATTAGATTGAAATACCTTATACAACTATTATCTACATTGATAAAAGAGCAATGTACTGAGCTGTGGATTATTGCTATGAAATTTGAAATAGATTGTATGTACTCAAATCAAGTTTGGAATCTTGTAGAACCACCTACGAAAGTCAAATCAATTGGCTATAAATGGATCTATAAGAAAAAGAGAAGAGTGGATGGTAAAGTGTAAACTTTTAAGGCTAGGCTTGTTGCGAAAGGGTTCACTCAAAAAGAAGGGATTGACTATGAGGAGACCTTTTCGCCGGTAGCCATATCTAAAATCATAAGGATTCTCTTATCCGTTTCTGCTCATTATATTATGAAATTTGACAAATGGATGTTAAGACTACTTTTCTTAATGGGACTCTTAATGAGTGCATCTATGTGACACAACTAGAGGGTTTCATGAAAAGTGGCAGTGAACACATATTCTGTAAACTTAAAAAAATCATTTATGGATTGAAACAAACATCTAGTGCATAATATACTTGTTTTGACAATTCGATAAGACTTCTGGTTTTGATCAATGTGAAAATGAGTCATGCATTTACAAAAAGTGGGATGGAGACAAAGTAGCATTTTTGATTCCGTACATAGATGATATCTTGCTCATAGGAAATAATGTGAGCATGTTGAATTCAATTAAGGAGTGATTGTTGTCACGCTTTGATATGAAGGACTTGAGTGAAGCGGCTCATATCCTTGGGATTAAGCTCATGTGAAATCGCAAATGAAGGGTGTTAGGCTTTATCTCAAGCACTTTATATCGACACTATTCTTGCAAGGTTTAACATGCAAAATTCCAAAAGGGATTTTTCCCTTATAGGCATGAAGTTCTGAAATAGCTCTAACCCTGCATGCAACTTCAATTCTATTTGACATGTCCTCATATAATCTCTGACGCATTAAGAAAAAATGTTGGCTATCAAACCTTAGCTATAAGATTTATACATGAAATTTAGAACAGTTTAATGATATGTAATAACTAGAACAAAATTCTGAAAGAATCAATAGTGCTTATTAATTACATACAAAACCAGAAGCATAAAAGGCACAAGTTTTTTCACTCCTACAGTAATTTGGACAACTTATTAATTGAAATAACTGGATTAATACTTCTGATAGAAAGGGCACTAAGTTCTCAACTTTTCAGATGTTGAATTATCATTGTTAGAGTGAGTTAAAGTCCCACGTTGGTTGGTTGAGGAATAAACTAATGGTTTGCTTATTTGGACTTGCACAATTCTCTGCTCATGAGCTAGCTTTTGAGGTTGAGTTACGCCTATGTACAATTTGTTGGGTTTTAAAAGGTGTGAATGGAAAATGAAGTGTTGCGACTTTTATGAAGAGTTGTTACTTTTATGAAAAGTTGCTACTTTTATCAAGAGTTGTGACTTTTATGAAAAGTTGCGACTTTTATGAAAAATTGTGACTTTTATGAAAGGTTGTGACCTTTCCGAAAGATTGTGACTTTTTCAAAGGTTTGTGACCTTTCCAGTAAGGCACAATAAGAACTTTTTCACACTACCCTTTGTTTTCTATAAATTGAGGGATTTCCTCTCATTTTAGTGGAACTAATTTTTATGGACTTCTTCTACTACTACTAAATCTAGTATTCTAAGTGTACTTTACTATTGTTGAGCGGTTCGCTGACACCGTGGTTTTAGGTACCGATACACCGGTGAGTAAGATCATTCTATTCTGGGAGGATATCTTCCATTAACCTCGGGTACTTGAGGGGAATAATTTCCTTAAGGGGACATTGTGCAATCAGTGGGATCGATTTTCTTTCTTTGAGAAAAATATTTTTATATTGTTTCTAATATGTTTTGGTTCTATTTTCTCTACTAGTTTTAATTTTCTAGTTTTGAAAATACTCTTTAAACTTTGTTGTTTCTTACCAAGTTCTTCAAAGTTTCGCTCTAAGTATCTTAGGAATACAAAATGAACAACAATCTTAAGGAAATTGGTATACTTTTGGTATTCTTGTATTCTACTGATTGAGAGAAACATATCATGGAAGTAAAAGATTAATGCATTACTTCTCCAGAATTCGGTGCTTTGTTTAGCAAGGTCGAAGTGAGAGTGTACTAGAAGAATTGGTGGTATTTCGGTTAAAGATTACACCAGGTAACCTTCTTATTATTTATCTAAGGAAGAGAATAGTTTCTAAAAGTTAACAATTTTGATATCTATCATGTATGTCTTTGGAAAAAGATCTGCAAACCATATGGTTTTTTGAATGAATTTTCCTTGGCAAAAAGTGTTGCCTTTAAAATTCTTTAGTTTGCAGAATGAGAGATGCACATTTTTGTTTGATAAAATAGTATGCCAAAATGTTATAGTTGGAAGGCTATTTGAAAAGAAAAGCATATCTATGTGATAATCTATGAATATGTTTAATTCTGTTTGGAGACTAGAAAAAACTTTTGTAGTTTTGTACTCCATGTGAAATTTGACTGTGTCTGATTTTTGTAAACTAAAAACTTTTGTCGTTTTCTACTATGGATAAATTAAACTATGCAATTGGTTTGAAGAATATGAAAACTTCACATACTAAGTCAATGGTGTACTTTTGATTTTCTATAAACATCACTGTTATATAGAAACAAATTGTACAAAGAAATTTGTTTTTTATTGTTAGTATTTTAAATACTAAGTAGTATGTCTATTTGTGATAGAGGAAAATTACCAGTGACTTAGAGTTTGTGTTTTTGTGCCTCTATGGAATGAACTTTGACATTGTGTAAAAATTGTCAAATGGAATTGAAGTACTATAATTCTTTTGTAGAATAATACTTTCAAAAGTGGTTTCATGTTGCCAGTGACACTTTGATAGCATGAGAAAAAAAATACGTGGAAAAACTATTTTCAAATACTTGAAAAATATTTTTGAGATCATATTTAAAATGTGGGGGGTTCTTTGCTTATGACAAAAATGAAATTAGACTTAGTGTCTAATTTAAATTTGGAGCACAAGATATGAAATTCGATGATACTTTTGTATTATGTTAGACTCACAAAATACTTGGAGTATATTTGATATTGTGGTCGTTGAGTTTCTCGTTTACTAGTAAATGGTATGACTAGTATGAAACTACCAAATTATATGTATACTTGTTCAAAATGATTGAGTATTTTTATGAAAAAAGAGTCCCTTAAAATGTTGTGATTTTTCATGAAAAGATATGTCTATTAAATATAACTATTTGTATAGACTTGAATATTGGTGAATAGTCATTTGTCATGTTTTGTAAAAGAAGCATTTGGACTATATTGCCTTTATTGGACCCGATGAAACTTTGTTAATGGGTAGTTCTATAACAATCAAATTGAAAGTTATGGAAAGGTTCTTTCGAAAAGGAAATTTGACAAAGTGATGACTCTAAACAGTGTCTGTATCACACAAAATTGTAAGAAAGAGGCACAAAATATTTGTGAGAAAAAAGCTACCTCGCGGAGAGCTTTTCAAACTCAATATTTTTATATGTTCTTACTTGCTTGAGTCAAACTGTTTGTGACATGAACACTTGGGGCATGTCAATTACAAAACCTTGTAAGAAAAACTGATCAACTTAGAAGTTTTTTCTAACTTTGAGTGCAATAAATAAAGATGTCAAGTTTGTGTGGAATCTAAGTATTCTGAGCATTCTTATAACTCTGTTGAAAGGAATTCTAATCCCTTAGAGTTGATTTACACTAACATTTGTGATATGAAGTCAACACCATCTCGTGGTGGGAAAATGTATCTCATAACTTTCATTGACAATTGAATTAGAAACGACTATGTCTATTTGCTGAATGGTAAGGATGAAACAATAGAAATGTCTAGACAATATAATATTGAAGTTGAAAATCAGTTGGGAAAAAGATAGGTGATAAGATGGAGAATATAAATCTCCTTTTGCAGAAATATGTTTGGAAAGTGGATTTATCCATCAATCTACTGCCCTATTCACCTCAATCTAATGGAATTGCAGAATGGAAAAAAAAATTGAACTTTGGAGGAAATGATGGCTACGTTACTTATAAGTTCAGGTTTACCACAAAACTTGTGTGGAGAAGCTATCCTTACAGCAAAAGGGAACAACAAAAAATTGTCTTTTCAGAAAGAAAGCAATAAAAAGTTTTGTTTGTTCAGGACATAATCTATTCCGTATGAGAAATGGAAAGGAAGGAAATCCAACTTGAAATATTTCAAAGTGTGGGGATGTCTAGCCAAAGTCTAAGTTCCTATTCCTAAAATGATTAAAATAGGACCTATGACTGTGGACTGTAAAATTAGACTTGAGTAGTCTAGTGAAGGGTCTAAAAGACCTTGGAAAGAAAAAAGGAGAATGTACTTAATAAAGAGATTCAGAGGTGTAGTAAATGTCTAAGGACATCTACTTCCTTCGAATATGATTTTGTAACATTTCTTGTGTCTTCTGTAGACTCATCCCTTTGAAAGGATGGTGTCAATAGTGAGATTGATTCACTCTTGAGCAACCATATTGGAAGTTAATTGATTTTCTTCTAGAAAACAAACCTTTGGGTTGAAAGTGAATCTTCAGAAGTAAATTGAAAGTCGATGGAACTATTGACAAATACAAAGAAATTTTTTTTGTCAAAGGTTGTAGACAAAAATAAGGTTTTGATTTTGTCGACACATACTCGCCAGTAACTAGAATTACATTCATTCGGATGTTAATTGCTTTAGTTGCGGTATATCACCTCCAAATTCATCAAATGAATGTGAAAACAATTTTTCATAGATAGAGAATTGGAGGAAGAAATTTACATGGAACAACCCGAGGGTATTGTGGTTCCTGGTAAAGAAAAGAAAGTGTTCGAACTTGTTAAGTTACTTTATGGACTAAAACAAGCTCCCAAACAATGACATAAGAAATTTGACCAAACTATGTTGGTAAATGGATTTAAGAATGATGGAAGTGATAAATGTGTTTACATTAAAATCACAAGGTCATTGTTTGTTTTTATATTGGTGATATGTTGATCATCAGTAGAGACACTAATGACATACAAGCTACTAAACATATGCTAGAAAGCAACTTTGATATGAAAGATCGTGGAGTTGCTGATGTGATCTTAGGTATAAGAATTCTTAGAACTCCAAGATGTTTAACATTGTCAAGGTCTCATTATATTGAAAAGGTACTTGACTAGTTCAAATATTTGGATTTTAATATTGTCAAGACTCCAATAATGTGAGCTTTGCACTTCAAAAGAATGAAGGTGAAAGTGACTCACAATTGGATTGTGCTACAGTATTGGGAAGTATGATGTATATCAGAAAGTGTACGCGATCAGATATAGCATGTGATATTAATAAACTGAGTCGGTTCATGAATAATCCCAATCAAACTCATTGGATGACAATGAAAAGAGTTTTGGGGTATTTAAAACACACTTAAAATTATGTCTTGCATTATACAAATATCATATAGTATTGAAAGGATATAGTGATGCAAATTGGATCACCGGATCAAATGAAGTAAAATCCATGAGTAGATATGTATTTACTCTTGATGGAGGAGCAATCTCTTGGAAATCTTCCAAAAAAGACATGTATCACTAGCTCTACAATGATCTCTGAGCTAGGTGCTCTAGATAAGGCTGGTGAACAAGTTGAAAGACTTCAGAATTTCTTGACAGATATTCTTTTTTGCTCAAACCGTTCACATCAATATGCATACACTTTGATAGTCAAGATGCAATAGGTAGGGCATGAAGCATGATGTATAATGGAAAGTCTCGTCATATAAGACATAGACATGATACCGTTAGAAAACTACTCTCTACTGGAATTATCACAATTGACTATGTAAAGTCAAAGGATAACGTGTCGGATCCACTTACAAAAAGGCCTAACTAGAGAGAAAGTTGAAAGATCATCTAAGGGAATGGGTTTACGGCTTAGGACAAGTCATCATGGAGGTAACTCTATCTAGCAGACTAGAGATCCCAAGAGCTAGATTCAAGGAGAAAAACAAAGTTGTGACTGACGGTTCGACATTGTCAACCAACTCAATCCATTCCCATGATGAAGACAGTGCTCAGGAACAAGGATACAACATTAAGGCTTATTAATGTGTTAATAAAGCTTAAGGTTTTTAATGATTTGCTAAGTTTGGCAGATTTGACCAAATAGTGTATCTACGCAATAACACGTTTAGAAAACACCTATGTGAGTATGAAATGTAAGCCACTTCAAAGAGGATGATTGTTAAAAGCCTATCTCTCTATACACTCATGAAACCAGGAGGTGTTCATGGCTGAAACGAACATAACCGTAAGAACCATAAATGGTAAAGGGTTAATTGTGTGACATATGATTGTCTAGGTATACACCAAAGCTCGATGGTTCAAAGATATCGCATCTACCGATTGACCGAGTATATCCGACATATGTTCACTACTGAAAGTCCAAGGGGAAACCTACTTATCCAGATGCAATTAATTCTTGCTTGTAAAGTACACAAACTTGTCAGTTTCTTTGTCTTGGAGCCATTCTCCATTCATGCGGGGGATTGTTGGGTTTTAAATGGTGTGAATGGAAAATGAAGAGTTGCGACTTTTATGAAGAGTTGTGACTTTTATGAAGAGTTGTGACTTTTATGAAAAGTTGCTACTTTTATCAAGAGTTGTGACTTTTATGAAAAGTTGCGACTTTTATGAAAAGTTGTGACCTTTCCGAAAGATTGTGACTTTTCCAAAGGTTTGTGACCTTTCCAGTAATCCACAATAAGAACTTTTTCACACTACCCTTTGTTTTCTATAAATTGAGGGATTTCCTCTCATTTTAGTGGAACTAATTTTTCTGGACTTCTTCTACTACTACTAAATCTAGTATTCTAAGTGTACTTTACTGTCGTTGAACGGTTCGCTGACACCGTGGTTTTAGGTACCGATACACCGGTGAGTAAGATCATTCTATCTTGGGAGGATATATTCCATTAACCTCGGGTACTTGAGGGGAATAATTTCCTTAAGGGGACACTGTGCAATCAGTGGACTTGATTTTCTTTCTTTGAGAAAAATATTTTTAGATTGTTTCTAATCTGTTTTTGGTTCTATTTTCTCTAGTAGTTTAATTTTTTAGTTTTGAAAATACTCTTTAAACTTTGTTGTTTCTTACCAAGGTCTTCAAAGTTTTGTTCTAAGTACCTTAGGAATACAAGATGAACAACACAATTTACATGGTATTAGAGTCAATGCTTTGCTCATGAGCAAGCTTTAGACTATTTTACTCTCAGTATTGAAGATGTGCACGCTTCAATTTATACTATACTACCAGGCCGAGAGTACAAAGGAATGCAATAAAGAACCTATGTAAACAATAGTGAAGACAAGGAGTTTTACGTGGAAGCCTCCTTGTTCAAGGGAGTAAAACCACGACCTGTGACACAGGATTTTCAACTGTTTTCACTAATCACAAGCAAAAGTGAATACATACTTCAAATACACCACGTGAGATTAAACTCTTAATCTCACCACAAGTAATAACTCTAGTACTTAACTGAGCCAAAGCAATGCATCCATTGTCACTATATTAACTAACTCTAATTAATATAGACTTCAACTGGTAAGACACACAGTTAACTCTAACTATGTTCCTACACTTTGCAACAAGAAAAAAATTGATACATTTCTTTATAGATGAGAAACGAATCTTACAATTTTAGCACAATGCAAGCAATTAAAACATTAACACTCCAAGATTGCTTTTGATAGCTCTATCAGGTCCCTTGTCGTGTGAGTTCTTAAAGCTTGAGTTCTTGAAAGACAAAAATCACCTTTTTATGAATGAATCTTTTATTGTTTGTTTTGTTGAATATATCAATCACCAACAAAAATTATTATCCGATGAACAAACAACCTTGTCCATTCCTATTGAAAAAGTACACTGCCCTTCTCACCAACCAGTTGACAGAACATCTTTACATATGTTCACCATATTGAACTTGGACGAGGGCAACTCTGCCTAGGATCGGGTCCCAGCATTTGTGAGAATCATCAAAACACCTGAAATACTACACTCAAACTTCATTCTAGCTGAAGAGAAGATCGAAATTACTCCCTCCATAGCATTTTGTATAGTGGTGTTTGATTGAGGACAATGTTTTTTTTTAAAAAAAATAAAGACTTTTAAAACATACCATAGGAACGTGTGCTTTTAATATAAAAAATGTCACATGAAACGGAAGGAGCTAGTACCTTTATTTTTTTAAAAAAATTGCATCAGATTGATCTGACACAGACAGAGACGTAAAATAGGCAGCAAGGGATATTGGTGGCTCTATTGTAGTATCAGTTGTACATACAAATATATATATATATATCCAATCTTGGCAACTCTTTCTCATACCAATTTCATGGACAGTAATTAAACAAGTAAAGTGTACGCCCTCATAGTACATAGGCAGTGAAGTTTTATGGATAAATCCATATTAAATTTGAATTAAATCTTAAATTTATGATACCTTGATCAAGTTAAATTACTGGTTAATTCAGTCGAATTAATATTTAAGTCAAAATTATATGACTTAAACAAAGTTCAAATTACATTTGGACAGTCCATTAGGTTGACAATACGAGCCAACTCATGTTCTATAAACCCAAGGTCGTCCTCAAATATTACTTGGATCAAAATACTCCTAAAACCCTAGCTCATGCCTATATAAAGAGATCTTCTTATGAAAATCTCTTTATATAGGCCTGAGCTAGAGTTTTAGAGGTATATTGGTTCAACTAATTTTAGACGGCATTGGGCTCGAAGAACATGAATTGGGCTTGTCTTGTCAACTTAATGGACTTGCCTAAATATAATTTTAAATTTGTTTAAGTCATACAATTTTGATTTATTGAATATTAATCTGACTTAATTAATCAGTAATTTGATTTGGTCAATGTATCATGAATTTAAGATTTAATTCAAATTTATTATGAATTTATCAATAAACCTTCATTATCTACAACTCTCTAATAACTTAAGCTTTTAGATAAAGATGTCGCTTACCTTTGTAAGAGCATGTCTCTAGACGTATGACGATAAACTCTTTTCCAATGAAGTGACTGAGTGATTAGACAGTAAATCCCAGACCATAGAGCAAGAAAAGGTGAAATGCAAGATCCACAAAAGAGAAAAAGGAATAGAAGAGGATTGAGAGAGTAAAGATGAAATACGAGGCAGTAAAACAATGGAGAAGGGGCCTTTCAACTATTTGTATTGGTATAAACTACTCATGCATCCATCTTTCCGTCCTAAAATATCTTTGACATCAACCTTTTGGGCTTTGGCTAAAAAATATCCACATATTATTCTTTGGCTCATACTTGCTATTATTTTTAACCGTTCCTCTAAAGTGAGATTATTAAATATTTTTATTGCCTAATCTGATTGGTATAAATTTAAATCATTCTCAAATAAATAATAAAAATCACATATGAATTATATTTTGATAATAATAAGAAGAAAAATGGTGGGAGATATAGTGTAATATATGTAGCCCTATCATAACAAGATTACATGATTCAAATTATGATTAAAGTGAGTGTTAGTTGTCTGGATGATCACTCAACTTATGGTAAATGATAATCTTTGATGGACTATGATTATCATTTATCGTAAGTTGAGTGACCATCCAAACAACTAACTCTCACTTTAACCATAGTATAATTCATGTAATCTTGTTATTAGAGGGGTGTATATATCACAGGGGAGCATGTGGTGTTTGATTCAGACCATAGAAACAGTAATATGATGGACACCAAATCTCTGACAATAATTTCCAATGGTATACCTCAAGCAGGAAGTTCAGTCTTGAAAAGGAAGGTCCCAAATAAGTTATCAAAAATGGAATTTACTAATGGTTACCAAGATGACCAGTTTGATCCATCTTATAGTAAGAGTGGATTTCCTGAAGTCAGTGGATCTGGCATTCAAGAGATATGAAGGGATTCAACTCTAGGAATATTGATGATGATGATCCTTTGCGAGGAAATATTGAATGTAAAGTAATTATAAGCAAGGGCAAAATTGGGCCAATGAAACGTAAGACATGTCGTCTTTATTACCAGTGATAATGGAATATTGTGTAATTTCTGTGACAAGGTGCTATCCATCTCTGAGTTAAAAATCATGCTGGTTTTAAGCTCAATAAAAGATTCAAACAGGGACGATATATTATTGAGCTTAAAAGCAGCATCATTTTTTAACTCAGATATGGATAGCACCTTGTCACAACAATTGCACAATATCTCATTAACACGGGTAATAAAGACGGCATGGCTTACGTTTCTTTATCCCAATTTTGGGCTTGCTTGTAATTACTTTAAATTTAATATTTCCTCGCAAAGGATCATCATCATCATCATCAATATTCCAGAGCTGACCCCCTTCATATCTCTTGAATGCCAGATCCACTGACTTCATGAAATTCACTCTTACTTTAAGATGGATCAAACTGGCCATCTTAGTAACCATTAGTAAATTCCATTTCTGATAACTTGTTTGAGACTCGAACCTGAGACCTCTTGGTTAAAGATGAAAGAGTACTTACTAGTTACCACTTCACCACAACCCTTATTGGTAAATTAACTAATCAACTTAATTGTACTAAAATCAAACTCTAATTATGCTACAAGATAATTTTTAGGTGGAATTTTTAATAAAATCCAATCAAAGTGATACTTTTGATAACCAGACGATATGATTCTTTTTTATTTTAGTGTAACATTAAAAAAAAAAAAAAATTTTCTATTATAAAAGTTGAATAATCACCCATGAATTTTTAAACTTGCTTCTATATGTATTTATCAGTTTTACATAGGCTGAGCTAAATTGAAAATTTTCTTTAGCTCATTCATTAAATGTAGTTGACACTACTTTTGTTATATTTCAAAATAGAAATGGTTAAATAACGTCTATCTTACCAAATGTAAATACTTAAATCTATAAAATAAATTGAACCACTAGCTCATTACAAATTATTTTTAGTTTGTAGATTGAAAAAAATAGATTTTATTTCATTTATTTGATGCTGAATTAATCACTCATTCTTAGTAAGAAAATTTTTTGGATCTAAGAAAAAAATTAAGTTTAAAAGACATATTATTAGTTAGTTTTTCTATTAAATCTAATACAACTACTAAAACAAGAATGATCTTTAAAACGTGAATCTTTTAAATAAAATAGATTATTTATAAGAGATAGTCCATTGAAGTAGTACATAAGAATTGAACAGTACATCATTAAAAAAAGAAAAGAAAGAACTTACAACTTGTTGACTTAATTCTAATGAATCGACGAAAAGGATTCATGTTGTAATTGAATTTCATAATTGTCATCGTCATCAATGTCCCCTTTAGTGTTTTGAATGTCTTTCGTCTCCGCCGCAATAGGTTGAGTAGTGTTTTGAATGTCTTTCATCTCCGCCGAAATAGGTTGAGTTGTGTGATTGAATGAGAGGGATTGTTGAAGCTTTATATTTATAAGAGCGACAAACGGCTAGGGTTTTGTAAAACTTAGTACAAACTTTTTAATACCTAATTTTATCACAATTAGAGGTGTAGGAATTTTAGCCAATATTTATAAATCAGCCCATCGAAGGTGAGAATTTTAGCCAATATTTGTAAATCAGCCCATCTAATTAATCCATATTTAAACGATTGGATCACTTATATTTTAGTTGGATAAATATGAGCTTCATTATATTATTAACCCATAAAATTATGAACAAATATGGATAAAATATGGGTATCTATAAACCAACTCACATTTGTAAATTCTCTCTAGCTCTTATTTTCTTTATGCTTGTTAGGTAGTAGACGTTAGGTACTTCATTATGATTAGTAAGGTAAGGCCTAGCCCCCCTTGCTTGCACTTATCCCTATTGATATTTTTATCTTTAATAAAAGGCATTAGACATTGTCTAGTGGTAAATTTGCAGGAAAAAAAAACTCACATTTGTAAATAGAATAAAAATCCTTAAAAATTTAAGAAAAAGTACTTTTCATATCAATAAAAACAAACCAACGCATCCCACAATGCACCCCTCTCACATTATCTATTCACCCCTACGTGCTTACCTCCATCTACTCCAACCACCATACCATACCATACCCCTACCTACCCCTTGGGTGAGGGATCGAAACATGGATTAAAGTCAAAAGATGGTGTCAAGGTCGAGAATCATGTCTTGGGTATGAAGTTGTGGTCAAGGATGGGAGTTAGGTCATAGGTCGGGATTCAGGTTTGGGGTCAGGATTTATTGTTAGGTCATGGGGCGGGTTTGTGGTTTGATATTGGGTTCTGAGTTAGGGTCCTAGGTAGGGTATGGATCAATAGACGAATCCTGGGTCAAGATCGGCAGTCGGGAGTCAAGTCTTAGTATCTTAATTAGGATTAAGAGTCAAGTCTCAAATCGAGGTTCAAGACTCGAGTGAGGGTTGATAGTTGATGTAAAGGCAGGGTCCCAAATCCCTGGTCAAGAATTTATTCTCGGGGTCAGGACTTTGGTCTCACATCAAGAGTCGAGTCTTGACTTAGGTTCGGTGTCTAGAGTCGAGCCCTGAGTCAAATCTCATGTTTCGATTTGAGAGTCAAATTTTGAGTTAGGGTAAAAAATCGAGTCCCAAATAAGAATTTGCATTGTGTTTCGATTCGGGGATTAGGATCGGTCTCAGATCCAAGTAGGGATTAAGAGTCAGGTCTTAGCTCGGTTGTCGAATCATGTGTCAAGGTTGGGATTAAGAGTCTTGGGTCGGGTTAGATGGTGGGTTTAAAAGAAAATTTAAGAAAATATTTTTTAACTTTATGTGGGAAAATCAGTCTATTAAAATTGGAGAAAAATAAGCTCATTAAGAAATTATCATCCGAATCATTTAAGCAACCCAAATACGAGAAAATTGAATTTTTATTTATTTATACCAAACACATCCTTGAAGTAATTTTTTATTGTTTAAGATGATCAATTAACTCAGATAAATGCTTAATTTTTTTTTTATTTTAGGAATTAAAGTGAATAAGAATCATTTTAGCCAATTCATTTATTTACTCATATTAACAATGATGGATTACAATGCAGTTCCTTTTTAGCTCAATTCATTTTCAATCCGATCCAATTCATGCCCATTTGCCCCCACAACCTCACTTTCAAAATTTACTGGATACCATTATTTCTAGATATATAAAATGAAGGGTTAAAAATTGATAACTTGATGGATTTAGGAATCCCATCCAATTTAGGGGTAAATTTAGTAACGATAGGGATATATATAAAATAATATAATGAAGGATCAGGTTAACTAATGAATAAAAATAGAAAGGTAACTTAGACCCTTTTCCCATTTGTTAATTATTAGCAACGATAGGTTTTTTACAGGTCGGTTTGAATTGGTTATTGGTCATAATCAAAATCAACACCAACGTAATCGGTTTTAAAATTATCAAAGCCAAATCAAACAAATATAATATATATTTATCGGTTTGGTTGTTATCAATTTCGGTTCGGTAATTCGGTTATTAATCATAGACAAAAATAAAAGAAACAACTCATTCAAAACGTGAAAAAGTCACAACAATCCATTCAAAACGAAAAATATTTAGAATGATTTTGACATTACATAACTATCGATAATTGAATTTACTATAAATAAAACTTCAAAATTGATTATTTTGGCCTAGAAGGAAGAGACAATCAGACAATGACATTTTAAATCCCACAAAGAATTGTCATAGACACTCTTATACATGTAACCAATACGATAAATGTTCTCACTTTGGGCATTTTAGATTTGATAATTAAATTATAAATAAGTTTTGATGAAAAGATATATAAGATCTTTGAATTTGTTTATAAAAATAATATATTATGTATGCACAATAATAAACTATACGTATATAATTTGTCGGTTCGGTTATTTTTAAACAAAACCATAACCAACCCAAAATACCATCGGTTTTTAAAAATTAAAACCAAATCAAGCCAAACCAAAACCAAATAAAATCAATTTATTTAATCAGTTTGATTTTTCGATTTGGATCGATTTTTATCCAAACCGTGAACACCCCTAACTACGATAAATTATATGAATTTTAAATTCTAAAATAGCAATTCTAGGTAATAATAACTAAGTTATGAATTTAATATATATAAAATAAATTTCTTAATTAAAATTAAAATTATTAAATTCGATGAAAATTGATATATCGAGTCACACGCACGCTCACTCAGTCCTTATTGAAACGTGGGCTATTTGGCAAGTTGTATTAAAATACTCTTATTAAGAAAAAATGGCTCACATGAAAGTGAAAAAAAAGTAACCTTACGTATTCAAAAGTCATGATTCACTACATACAAGAATGTTTGAATAATGATACCTATATAAATGCTTATCATTATATAAATACTTTCTCTCTTTCAAAATATTCTTAAATTTAGCGTAAACTATTAGTTTCATCCCCAAATTATTGATTACCTTAAAAATATTTATTTATTTGACTAACTAAATTTGAATACACCCCTGATCTGTCACATGACATAGAAAGTGATCTCAAACTCTTGTAGAAATATGAGACTCTTAATAAAAAATCGAGAGAAATGCTGGATTCACCCCTAATCTTGGTGAGATTTTAGGGATGAGTTTGCAAAATTAGAGGTGTATTTAAGTTCAGTTAGTTAAGTAAATTGATGTTTTTAAAGTTGTCAATAGTTTAGAAATGAAACTAATAATTCGTAAATGATTAATTATAATTTTTTCTTTAATTACAAAAATAAACGAATAAAAATAAATATTCATTTTTTATTTTTAATATTCAAATGAAACGGAAATAGTTGAATATAATTCGCTCTTTGCCGCCTTATGATGATAGTAAATTTGACCAATCAATTATGATTTTGGAGATAGAAAAGAAAATTCAATTATGATTCAATCATTTACATTTTGACGCCTTTATAGTATTATACTTATTAAAAAAGGATCAAAATTATCCTTTAAATTATTGGAAATAGAGTACTTTTACCCTACGTTATCTTTTTGTATCAAATATATCATGATTACCATATAAATATGGAAAAATTACAGAAATCTCATATTTTAGTTTATTTATTACCATTATTCCCTATAAGTTTTACAAATGTCCAAAATCTCTCATTTTTGTACATTATATTAGTGTATCTCGCGCATCTGATTAGTGTATCATGTATAAAATGTACATCAGATTAGTGTATCATGTATAAAATGTAATGTATCTTACTTAACAATTAATGTCTCTCGCGCATCAGATTAATGTATTAGCGCTAATATTATTATATCCGTTTGAGGGATTTCTGTAATTATAAACTTTTAAGGGATATTATCATTTTACCTTAAAAATATGTGATTTCTGTAATTTGCCCTATAAATATTAGACAACTTACACTCTTTATTTTTAACGGCTTGTTCTAAATTTTAATTTTCTTGTCTAATTAACTTAATAATTATATTTGATCAGTTTATGAATTCTTTCTCTTTTCTACTTCTAGTCATTGGAATATTAATTTGGCATCTACTTCTTCCGTCTTAGATGGGGATAAGAATAATCAATAAGTAGACTAATTGTGACATGATCACAAAAAACACAAAAGCGTTTACCTAAATAAAACTTCTGAAACTTCTAGTCTTAAACAAAAGAGATAGAATATACAAAGATGTCCTTTAATCTTGTCGTTTTACATATGTGGAAAAGTTGGAATCAAAAAGTTATCACAAAAAGAAGAGAAATTATTTTTTAAATGAATTACAAAGAAAAACAAGATAATCAAATTAAAACTGATCAAAGAGTATCAATAATTATACCTTCAAAATTAAACTTTATATACAAGATGTGTATGGCTTTAAATTGCCGAAAGAGAATCCTAAATACAATTTGCTTGATGGAAGTATATTAAACTCTTATATACACAATATCTATATGTTGTTGCTTGCTTGACCTTTCCAAAAATGTTGTTAGTCTTATCGATCGGATCCTCCTATTTTTGGAGGATCAGAGACACATCCACTCCTACTTTTGGAGGATTAGAGACACACCCACTCCTACTTTTGGAGGATCTGACACACACCCGATAAAAGTCTGAATAACATATAAACATACTAATAAACCCTCGTAAAAAATAGAGGACACCTAATTGACCTCAGGTATACTCTGTAAGGCAGGCCTCCATGAGCGATGACGCAACTCAAGGGCTTCCGTAACGTTCATCAACTGCTTCAGTAGTTGATGTACGGATAGGCCTTGAACGTCTGCTTTACCCATTAACTCAGACAATTGTTTCTTCGTGATCTTTATCTTTACCTCTTTTGTTAAGCTCGCAGAAGAATGAATACAATCCTTATTTTCTTTCATGAGAAGAAGTTCATCCTCCAAATTCATGGTTTTTGCCTTTCGTAAAGGAGAGGGAAAGGATTCTTTTCTAATACAATTTCCCATAGAAGAAGATATGAATTTTAGTAGCTAATTAGCAAGTTCTTTTTTTTTTTTGTAAACATAAAGTGTTACGTTGGGACTCTTATATAATGTTAGGAATGAAAACGTTGAATGTGACTAGGGAGTGGATCCTAATGTGGACGTCCAACTTGGCAGGTGATGATTTTTGACCTTATCCTTTGTGGGCTAACTTCACCTATTTTGGGGTCGGGAACTTGGGATGACAACAGGGCGGATGCATATCAAATTTGTTTAAATTCGTAAAAACTTCAACTTGTTTCGTTTTACATAGCAAATTTATTAGTTTTCAACCGGTCTCGCATATCCCCCTCCCTTGCATAATTTTTTTAAAAAAACTGAGTTTTCATACTAAAATGAAATGTAGTTGTTTTTCTTTATGAAGAATTTGATGAAAGTCGGAACTTTTTTGTTCTCTATTAAATGCACATAAGATACAACTTAGACTAATAAAAAATCTAATGTATCAAAATATAAAGAAGTAATATCACATAAAAGTGAAGGAATATCAATATATAATATATATATATATATAATATTTTTATCTAGCTACATAGCGTGGCTTTGCCTATATCTAAGGACTATGTACGGCTTGAAATTCCGCTGGTCTTACGTACCATTCTTTGTTATTCTTTTAAGAGAAAAGGAGAAAAAAATATACATATCTTTAACTTATATATTTCTTGTTTAAATAATTTACGTTCACATCTCTATCGTTTACCAAATAATGTTACGTTAATAAATCTATATTTACTGAATTAAAAGAATTCAAAATTGTTTTTTGATTTCGAATCTATTGTAACTTGTATTTGTCATATTACCAATAAAAACTATAAGATCATAAAACTAAAAATTACTTCACAATTCATAATCTTTAATTTAAGATCATAAAAATTATTTATTTATTTTTGTAAATTTTATGTCCCATCAAATTAAGACTCTTAAATTGAAATAAAGTAAATAACAATTTTTTGGGGCGAATTCTGGGCGAGTAATTTGTTAGTAATAACGTCTACCAAGTAGTCAACATGCACGCACGCACGCACGATAAGAAATTATAATTCAATAGAATTCTATGTTTGAATATAATTCCTTCTTTGCAGCCTTCTAATGATAGTCAATTTGACCACATGGCTCACTAAATTATAATTCAATATAATCACTACTACTAGGCATATATTTTCACTCCTTCCGTTTCATTTTACTTTTCCCCAATATCAAATAGATATTTCATTTTACTCATTTGTTTTAAAAATTTAAGAGAACTTTTGTTATATTATCGTTAGTATTAATTATATAAATAAAATAGTATTAGTCAAATTTAGAGTGTTAAAACACATACATCTGATCTAATTAAATTATTTTAAAGAGATATATATGTGTTAGGTCAATAGCGATAAACAACAATAACATACCCGTTAAATCTCACTAAGTAGGAGTCTAGGGAGAATAAATTAAAGTGCACACATACCTTACCACTATCTCGTGAAGATACAAAGACGATTTTTGAAAGACCCTCGACCGGTCAATAGTAACCAAGTATTACAAAAGGAAGGGAGTATATGTCCTGTACTCATTCTCACTAATTGGGAGTCTAGAGAGAATAAAGTGTACGCATATCTTATTACTATCTCATGAAAGTACAAAGATTGTTTTAGAAAGACTCTCGACGGGTGAATAGCAGCCAAGTATTACAAAATGAAGAGAGTATACGTCTCGTACTCATTGCATTATTAAGAATGAATTGTCATATGACAAAAACGTTTACCAACTTAAAGGCTAGCTCAAAGTTGTGTTAAATGTTTATTTTATCAAAATTGGTATCAAAAAGAAACTCAAGAGAAAGCATCTTTATTTTGACTCTTCGACTTTTAATCAGTGATTGAAAATGCTATTGGAATCTAATAAAGCTAGTGAAGCAAGGGCTTTTGGGAGCCCCACCTTTTACTTTTTTATTTATTGAATTGTCTTTAGAGTAATATTATATGAATTTTTGCTTAATATATTATTTTTCATGTGTAGGATTAAAACAATGAGCAAAGTTGAAAAGATTTGAAAGCAAAATATATAGGTCGTAAATTTAATTATTTATTTGTTCGATTACCTTTCAAATACTATATATGGCTCCTAAATTGAACTCAAAAAAGAAAACTTTCATGCGTTATTTCTTACTCTGAGTAACATTTTTTAATACGTTATCCTAAGACACATTTTACACCTAAAACGTTACTCACAATAATGTTTATGAAGAATCTAATCACAGAAGATTGCGAACCTAGGATTTGAAGACTTCGGATGCACCAGTATTATCTCACTTCAAATATGAGCTTTGAGCTAAACTTAAAATAAAAATAATGAAAAAGGGCTTTAGCTGGATTTGAAACCTTGGTCTCAAGGTGGTTTCTCTAGCTTATACCAATAGCACAAGGTCACTCTTATGATTTTCATGGGTGCACTGTTAACAATATCCTTGTTCTGTCAATTTCTCAAAATAGATACACATATATACATATGATATTTTTCGAAGTTAGCAGGTGCATGTGCACCCCCCCTCGTAAAGGTGTGAGTCTGACTCTGTGTAATGACTTGTTCCCATCACTATAGATAAGAAAACGGGAAAAAAATTTGAACCGAAAAACTTTTTTGGTAGTAACTTGGAATTTCCAACCTAATCCAAATTTGGACGAAATCGGATTCAGTGAGGTCTAGGGAAATCTGGTAACAAATGGGAGATCTAATTATGTTTTAGGGGAATCTGGTAACAAATGGGAGATCTAATTATGTTTTTGACCACATGAGTGAATAGCTTAGACGTGAAGGAAATCGTACGACTTTATGAAATTGAATTAGGGTGAGTAGAACTCCCGAAACTGATCTTAGTATGAATGGGTATTTTCTGAGTGTTATGAGATGAGGTTGTGTTGTGAACTGAGGGTTTGAAACTCTTAAATTAACTCTCTATTTTTGTGCAAACTGCCAACGTGGGATTATTCCCGCTAGGGCGGGGCCGCTCTAGCGGGATGAGGTTCGCTGTGGCGGGACAGTCGCTACTCAAGTTGGAAATCAACCCCAAAAATGTTATTATTCTGCAACATTCGATCTTGAGAGCTATGGAACGACCCAGGGATATTTATTGAACGTTTTCCATCTCTTCTAGCACCAAAGGTAAGGTCTTTACTCCCCGAATCCATTTTACGATCCGTAGAACTTAGTTTCTTAGGTAATTTTCAATGAAGAAGGGTTTTGATCCGGGAAGTATGGTGGAAAATGCCCTAATCTGGGTATGGGGATCAAGGGTTTGGCCTATGATTGATATTATTGATTATAATCCGGGTAATTAGGTCTCATTTATTGATCCTCGCGTTATATTGATTGTTTGTAGACCAAGAAAAAGTAGAAAGAATCTGGAAAGGGAAGAATCAAGTTTCTTAGGTGTTCAAGTTTTGTTCGAGGTAGGTGATGGTTGTGATTTCATGTTTTTGTAATGTATGTTAGTAATTGATTCATTATAATACATGTATGTATGCGAATGTTGCATTGTTGATCACACCTATTGCAAATGAGTATGACGAATGATTGTATGCCATGAATCAACACTTGATTGTATGATTGTGAGAATATACATTGTGATTGTGATTGTGGTATGTTGAATGGAGCGGGTGTCACGTTCTGACTTACTAATTGGGATCGGATGTCATGTACCGACTTACTTATTGGAACAGGTGTCACGATCCGACACACTAACTTGGAACGGGTGCCACGATCCGATACACTAACAGTTTGGGTATGGGTTCGGGTTCCATGAGAGGACTAATGACTTGTTGTATATGCGTATTATTGAGAATGTGGAATTGATCATTGATCCTGAAATAATGACTGCTATTGTATATGTTCGGTATATGCCTATTTTATTATGTTGTGATTATTTGCATATGTTTCACTTGTTGGAATAGTCGCAGGATCCTACCAGTACACTGTGGTTGTGTACTGATACTGCACTTCCTCTTTCTTTGTTGAGTACAGGGCATCTTTAGGCGGCTACTGAAAGACCTCGTTTAAGAGATCAGTAATCAACATCGAATTCAAGGGTGAGCCAATTCTTCCGGGTTGCAATGAGTTCTCCTTTTGTTTATGTCCATTTTCTTCGGACTTAGACTAGTACTTTAGATTTCTTATGTTTAGTTTGAGTTGTACCCATTTTCGTAGACTTGTTGAACCTTAGATGTTTTGGTACATTGACTTTCAGGTTCTAGGCATTATTTTCGCAATTGTTTGTTAGACTTTCGGAGTTTATGGGAACTCCCTCTTTTTTCTTTAGACATTTAAACCTTTTTCTGTATCGCTAAATGCTTTAGTTTTTGATAATTTGGTTAGTTGGGTTGTAGTAACGGTTCTCCCATCGGAGGGTTAGTGTGGGTACCACTCATGACGATTTAGGTCGTGACTAAGGTGGTATTAGAGCCCTAGGTTCGTTGATCTCAATGTACCAAAACGAGTCTAGTAGAGACTTGTGAAACGGTACATAGACGTTTGTACTTTTCTTTGAGAGGCTATAAGACTTTAGGAAATCTCTCTATTTTCGCTTGTCTCTTTTCGTGTTATAACTCTGTTCCAATTGGTATCTGGTGATCCAACTTGGTATATAACCTCCTTCACTCTTCTGTCCGCATATGGTTAGCACTAGGCTCAATGACTTCAGGTCCATCGCTCCCGTCAATGAGCCATCGAGGAATCCGCAGCGAGAGGTTAATGTCGAGGCAGGGGTAGAAGAAGAGCAAGGGGTAGAGGCTGAGTAAAGGTAGCACCTACTAGGGGTGGAGCACTAGTTGAGAATGCTCCCAGAGATGAGGTTCCTCCCACACATCATGAAGAGGTAGAAGAGAATAAGGAAATTGAGGACGAGAGGGATGTGGGACAGGAAGAGGATGCACCGGCTAGGAATATCGACATTCCTCTCTTAGACCCAGTGTTAGCTCAGCAAATCATGACTTTTCTGAAAGGATTGGTTGGCCTTGGAATTCCTCCAGCAGTGCAAGCTAATCAACCCCTAACCAACCACCCCGTTACTGTTACTAGTCCCATGGGAGATTTAACATTAGGTACACATGCCTTTTTCGTCCTTTGTTGGGTCCGGTAATGACTGAGAATGAACACGAAATGTTGACTAAGTTCTTGAAATTGAAACTGTCGATGTTCCATAGTTTTGAGAGTGAGGACGCCTATGAGTTCATCCTAGATTATTATGAGAGGCTTCATAAGTTGGTAATTGTCCATCAGCATGGAGTAGAGTTTGTGACTTTCCAACTTCAGGGCGAGGCTAAGCAGTGATGGAGAGCATATGTGGAATACAGATCATCAACTTTACCCCCACTCACTTGGACCCAGCTTCATGCTCTGTTTTTGGAAAAATATTTACCCCGGACCTTGAGAGATCGTAAGAAAGATGAGTTCATGGCTTTGGAGCAAGGTGGTATGACTGTGGCTACTTATGAGGCTAAGTTCCATAATTTTTCTAGATATGCTACGCAATTGGTGACTACTGAGGAAGAGAGGATCCGCCTATTTGTTAAGGGACTGAATTCTGAGTTACATGTATTGTATGTGCACATGGCTTCTGCAGGAAAAAGTTTTAATGATGTAACAAATTTTGTGAAGAAAGTGAAGGGGGTGAGGCAAGACGGACAGGCTAAGGCATTGGCTAAGAAATCTAAGAGTACATGTAACTTTCAGGGTTCCTACTCCAGAGGTTCAGCGAGGCCGATACTTGCAGCCCGGCCAATTCAGTCTATCGTGCCCGCTTCTACAGGTAATTACTCGGGAATTCTACTTCAGAATTTGATTTAGGATAGCCAAAGAGCCGCACCATGGGTGGGAAAGAGGCCATCTTTCAATCTCATTTGTTATAATTGTGGAGAACCTAGGCATATGATGAGAGATTGTCCCCACCCACATATCTTGGGTTCCGCGCAGCAGTAGACTAGAGCAGTGGTACCTACGGGAAATGGTAATAATGGTCGAGGTCATACACAAGGTGGGTGAGGAGAAAATCAACGAGGCCGTGGAGGTCGGGAAAATGGTAACGCAGGCAGAGGTATGACACAGCTAGGCAGGGAAATCGCCCGTCAAGATGACATGGCTCAATTTTATGCCTTTCTGGGCAAGAGCGAGGCAGAGTCTTCTAATGCAGTGATCACATATGCTATTATTGTATGTGATCGGATGGCTAATGTGTTATTTGATCCGGGTTCTACTTATTTTATGTGTCCGTGCGATTTGCCTCATAATTTGATATGATTTGTGATATACTTGATACCCTCATCCATGTTTCTACCCCAGTTGGAGAGTTTGTCATAGTCACCCATGTCTATTGTGCTTGTCCTAGCTTTTTTAGGGGTTTTCAAACTTGGGGTGATTTGGTTATTTTGGATATGACTGATGTTGACACCCAATTTTGGACCTCCACATTATAGATTAATCACTTTTTATAATTTTTAATAATATATATGTTTTATATAATTATGTATGAAATAAGTATATCCTATAAATATTCGAAAATCATCTCAAAAGATTTTATATTTTTAGGGTATTTTAAAGTGCTGGCTATAATTTTGAATTAATTAGCTTTTATAAAATTTGAAATATTTTTCGAGTTATTTTTATGTAAGTTTTGTCAATTTTATAATTTTAAAAATAATAAATATGTTTTTATAGTTATGTATATAATTAGTATATTCTTATTTGAAAATCGTCTCAAAAGGTTTTAGTTCTGCTTTAAATTTTGCCAATTAGTTTAATTAATTAATAGTTAATATTTTAAAATTGATTATTTTTATTTGGTTAAGATTAAGAAGCTCAATAATTAATTTATATTAATTCATTTTATTTGACCTTAGTCGAATTCCTCAATTAATTCAAATAGGCTATGTCCTTCACTTCACTCATGATTCAACAGTTTGGTCAAGCACAAGTAATCCCTCTTCGAGTAAACATGAGGGTTTCTGAAATTTCCTTCGGACCAAATTTTGAAGTCCCTAGATCCAGATAGATTCTTCATGAATGGAACAATATTCTCACGATAGATATAGGAAATGGGTCAGATAGAGAAATTCCAAAATATCAGGTGTGGCTTCGAGAAGATCGTAATAGCATAAGTCCAGAAGGCGAACAAGGTTTTGAGGATATTGGGATGACGATTTGGATAAGACATTCTCATCTTGGAACCAAAGTGGTCACTTCTGAAATGTGGGCTCAAATGGAAACTATAATGTTATATTTGGACAATGCGGGAGCAGGGCCTAGCAACGTGGGAGCGTCATCTTCACTTCTTCCACCAGCGTGATTGATAACAAAATTTAGGCCAAGTCTTAGATTTGTCTTTATATTGTGTCATCTTTTATGTATTTTTAGTTTATTCTCTCTTCGTTGTACCATTTTATTGGTATTTAATGAATATTTGGTCTTTATTTTCCAAACTCGAGTTGTCACAAATTAATGGCTTGAATCAATATATCATAATCACGTTATGTTTGATGTTTATGCCTACCTCTAGCATAAAAAGGTCACAAATCTAGGGCGTGATATTAACTGTTTGTGTGCTTCTTGATTTAATTGGTTTGTGTTGTGATGTGTCATTTTGTCTAAAGCAGAATTAATTCACTCTTGTTTCTTAGAGCACCTTAAGCATATATTAAAATCCACAACAAAGTCCATCCAAATTACTTCTGAAGTGTTGTCCAAGTTTCTCAGAAATATATAAACCATCTACTCTAAAAATCTCCCAAGTTTTTATTCGTCCATCACAGGAAGGTCGATTTGCTAAAATGTCTGGAAAAAGTGTCAACGCACCAATCCCACCCATTGCTTTGGTTAGTGATGAAGAAACTGAAGAATCAATGTTCAGAAAATTTATCGAGACTGAAGAGAGGATAGCTGCAGCCAAAAGAAGACTTGAAATACTGGACCAAACTGAATGGATGTTATGAGAGAGAATTATTGAGGTTGACATGGAAACAACCTCGGTGAAAAGAAAGATTGCAAAAATTGATCAGGAGATAATTAATATCACTAAAGCGTCTGCAAGGATCCCCAAAATTGAACGGGACATTAAGAAACTAAATTTTGGGAATGCTTCCTCCATGAGGGGAAAAGGTTAAACAAAGGAAGGTTCAGATGACGAGAGCACCAAATCGTCACCCTACAGTTTAAGAGGAAGGAAATAAGCCTTTGGGTAGATTTAGGTTCATGTAACGCATTTCTCATGTTTGTCATTTTGTGTTTAAATTTTATTGTAATCAAGAACTACGCAAAACTTGAACCCATAGGGGGTACGTAGGAAGCTCTTTTTGAGCCTAGTCTCTCAATCAACTTCGGGAAGGGTACATTTAAGTTATCTTATGTAATTCAAACTACGTCGGGCCTAAATTCCCTTGGGGGAACGTAGGCAGCCTGCTTAAGACTCGGTCCCTATCTTTTCAATTTTTATTCTCCCTTATTAGTGAATGATTTTGAAGAGTTCCACCTACAAAAACATATGAGTGGAAGAAATTAGCAAGATTCTATGCAAGTGGACCTTTTATATTTAATTACAAAAATTCCATTCGAGTCCTCCCGTTCACCTGAAATATTTCTGTAGATTAATCTACTTGAAGCAAAATGACACTTGTGTGTTTATCTTAATGTCAACTTATTTGCATATCTCGTTAAAAATAAAAAAAACCAATATATATATGTCTTTTGAGTTGTTCTTCTCTACAAGTAAAGACTGATCTGTGTTGAAATCAAACTGGCTGACCATCCCTACTTTACAAGATCTAAAGCAATCATACCATCCTTTCCTGATCATTCTTTGGATAAAGGCAAAAGCAAAATGACTGGTACTTCTGATGAAACGGGAGTAGTGGATGTGACCATCAGAAATGCTGAACTCACTGATCAGAGTGAGTTGATCTCTCAGTTAATGCAACGAATCGCAGATATACAGAAAGAGCTTCAACAGACCAAAGATCTGGCCAAATTGGCCATTGCATCGAATGAACTGCCCCTCGAAACTAGAAGACCTCCCTCTTTTTCCATCACTAAGTTCTCCATTACCCAACTATTTCCCTACCCATACCACATGACCCGTCACTTTCACCCTTATTCCTCATACCATTGACTTAACTGTATCCAATGCTCTTTACGCCAACACTTCCTACCAAACACCACCACCACTACCAAATCAGAACCAAACACCTAACACTAATCACTCCCAAAACTTCACACCAACCTACCAAATCCACCCCCAGTCTCCAGTAATCCACGTGTTTTTCCTAGTCAGCCTGCATACCCTTCCGTAATATTCCAAACTCCACCAGCCTATACAATCCTTGGGCCACGTCCTAGCTTTCTCGTTCAACTGGAGCTAGATTACCATGAAGAAATGGAGAAGGAGTGGAGGTTAAGAGAGGAAAACTGTGAACAAGAAATAAATGTCATAAAAGATACCATCGCTGAACCAGTAAAAAGTGTCTACTCTTCTAGGAAGATAACATGACTTGAGTATGAGGACCTTTGCATGCACCCTGACTTGGAAATACCCGAAGGTTACAAAATTCCAAAATTTGAAACTTTTAATGGCATTGGCAATCCCATGGCTCACTTACGAGCTTATTGTGAAAAACTCGTGGGTATCAGGAAAAATAATGCATTAATTATGAGGTTGTTTAGTCGAAGCCTCAGTGGGGAGGCGTTAGAATGGTTCACATCTCAAGAACTCCGTCAGTGGTCTACATAGGGGGCTCTGGCCAAAGATTTTTTGGAAAGATTCCAGTTTAATGTCAAAGCTGTCCCCAACAGATATTATTTGGAAATAATCAAGCAAAAGACCACGGAGGACTATCGTGAATATGCATGTCGCTGGGGAAAGAAGCTGCAAAGGTACAACCCGTGATGACTAAAAACGAAATAACTTCTGCTTTTATTTGAGCTCAGGAGCCCGATTACGAAAGGATGTTTCCTACGATGGGATAAAAGTTTTTGAAGCTGATTAGAATGGGGAAAGCCATAGAAGATGGCCTCAAGTTTGGAAAGGTTACAAGTCTCACTGCTTTGCAGGTCGCCAACAAAGCCTCGCCGTCTATGGCCACATGATTCGCTTGGAAAAAGAAAGAGGATGTGTCTGATGTATCTTTTAGCCCGAGGCCAAGGCCACAAAGGTATTTTGGGTCTGGAAACTCCAACATATTTCCCACCGCAAATAATTACCAACCACCTCCACAAGCTCCAATCCCAATCTACTATACACAATAGAATTACCAAGAGCCACCACCTATCTACCAAAATCAACCACCAACCTACCAAAATACAATACCAAATCACCAAGCCAATGCACCAGTCTATCGAAATCTCGGACAAACAACCTAAATGCCAACAATCTACCCCGCCCTAACCTCGAAAAAAGTCTCCCAGAGTTTTCATTCCTTTGGCAGAAACACGTACCCAACTCTTTGAGCATCTAAGAGCGGCTGGATTGATCCAACCTGTAACACCATGGACCAAAAATGCAGATTCTGAGAAGTTGCAGGTGCAACCCAAGGTTTCCATCCACGGACCGTAGTTCAGACCACGGTTCGTGGATAGTGGTCCGTGGTTCACCACTGCAACTCCTCTCCAAACTAGCTCAGAGAAATTGGCTAAATCTCGACTCACAGACAGACCCACGGTTCGTAAATCAGACCACGATCCTTGGTTTGTGTCCGTGGATTGATCCCTCCTCTGCCCAATCTCTGACATAAACTACGTTTGACCAACACGGACCATTATTCGATCCACAGTCCGTAGTTCTGACCGTAGATGAGGGTTAGCAGCCAGTTAGCTGAAAATTGTTGATGGGTCAACTTCAGATGGTCATAACTTTTAGCAAAAAAAGGAATTATGTTTCCTATGACCTATGATATTATAGATAATTGAATCTTCTTTCCAACACCATCGAATTTGCTAAAATCCGACCTCCGAGTAAAAGGTTATGCTCGTTTTAGTGAAGCCTTGTCGGGCAGACTTGATAGACAACTCTAATCGACGGTCGACTCCAATTGACAAACCGTCGATTGACCTACGGTCCGTCAGTCCAATCCATCGATCACTCTGACAACAGTTAAGTAAGGGGTCTTTTGATCTTTTCCTATTTCGTTTAATCCCTAAGATACGTCGTTTAGACCCTAAATCATGAGATTTTAGTCAATTTAAGCCTAGAAATATAACTAGAACTTACCTTGGTCAAAATCATTATTCAAAACTAAGAAAATTAGAATCAAGAGAGGAGAAAAAGGTCAAGAACCCTAGTTCAAGAACTCGACAATTTTTCTTCAGTTCTAGCCCAGAAATCAAAGGATTTCTCTGTGAAATTCGTCACCAAGTATGTGGGATTTCACTAGTGAATTCCTTTCGCCCTTAGGTCCCTATAACTCAGTCAGATTCTTGATTCCATGATTATGAACAGACCTAGGGGTTCTAGAATTTCAACAGATCATCATGAATTAGTTATTTAAATGTTCCAAATCAGATTATCGTGTTAATGCTTAGTTTATTACATAAATTTCAGAACCCTAGCTATGTATTTCTTTAGTTCTTGAATTACATATGCTAGGTCAGATATTTTAGTATTCAGTTATACATGGCTCAGTTATTAATGCATCATTATCAAATTAATTGTTGTATTCTCAGTTTGCATGTTCAGTTTTAAGCTATCCAGTATTTACAAAAATTCAGTCATAATTAGTTAACCACTTAATTCATTGGGAGTAGCATAATACCGAGTTGGACTAGGGTTTAGCCTACCCATATAGTCCCAGAACTACGAGCCACGTAGGTGTAAGTCCCCTCTGTGGGCAACATCAGTTTAGTGATCACGCCAGCATGCTTTTATACCTCTGGCAGGGTATATTGGGTCCTTTCGATGGGGAGTATACATCGAATTCCACATTTAGCTCATGCGATTTTATGTCAGTTATTAATAGCTCCCACAGTTCAGTTAAACTCTATTGCATTGACCATATTTTAGTACAGTCAGTATTCTGTCTCAGCATGTTATAAATTTGGTCATTACATCAGTTAGCTCAATATTCAGCATTTTCAGTATTTATATCATGTTCAGATTATATCATTGCTTTATTACTTTGTTCAGTTATATGTTATTTCAGTTTTACTCTATCCTGCATGCTCAGTACCTTTCAAGTACTGACACATACATGCGCTACATCTTCTCATGATATAGGTTCAAGTTTTCAGCATCTAGATCACGCTTAGATCGGTTCCCAATCTCCAGTTCAGAAGAATTAGTGGTGAGTCCTCACTCTCCGAGGACAATAGTCATGAGTTTCTTTATAGTATTTTAGTCCTTTAGTTTCAGTTTTGCTAGACTTAGCTGGGGTCTGTCCCAACATTTTTAGTCAGTTAGAGGCTATTTTTAGACATAGTTAGATTCAACTTAGTATTGAGTTAATATTTTCTTTATATTAAACTCATTAGTTTTCATTTATCTCAGTTATAGTATGTGGGTAATCCCCATCTTTTCATTTTATTTATGATTTAGCTTCCGTATCAGTTTATTATCTTTAGTATGCTCATGATCATGCCAGCAGGGTTAGCTCTTGTAGTCCTAGGTCTCGTGTTCGCGTCTCTGGGGTAGCTCGGGGCATGAAACAACCAGTAGATGCAAGGACAATTAATCCCACAATAAAGTTCTTTCGAGTGGATCAACGATGTGCTTACCATTCTGGAGGGGTAGGACATGATACTATATGATGTATCAATTTGAAACATAAGATTCGAGACTTGATCAATAATAGAGTCATCACTCTCTAAGCCCCTGCCCCCAATATGAACCTTAACCCATTATTGAATCATAGGGGAGCGACCAACGACATGATTGAAAGAGAGGAAGATTGGCTTGCTAATGAGACTACTAATGAAGAAAATGTTAAGTCGCTATACCAATAGTGACCTCATTGACCATAAAGGCCCGTCCAGAGTTTGTGGTAATAACTGTACCTCATCAGGCATTTGCTTTGGCAAAAGAAAGAAGCAATGACTAGCCCAAAGAAAATTTTGTTGTCCAGGCAGCTACAGCTCAAGGGATGACACGTTCTGGAAGATGTTATGCTCCAGAAGATTTAGCTCAGGAGACACGAAGAAAGGAGAACAAAAAAAGGCCGATCACAGAAGGTGAGGTCGAAGAGTTTTGGCGAAGAATGCATCCTAAAGAATATTCCATTGTCAAGCATTTGGAGAAGACTCCAACTCAAATTTCAATTTGGGCTCTATTAATGAGTTTTGAGTACCATAAAAAAACATTGTTGAAGGTACTTGATGAAGCGTATGTGCCGACGGGAACAAGTGGTGAGAATCTGGCCACTTTGGTTAGTCGTGTCATTGGGAGTCACCAAATCTCTTTCTGAGAAGAGGAGTTACCAATTGAAGGAGTGATGCACAACCGTGCCTTGTATATCACTATCAAATGTAAGGACAAGTTTGTAGTTCGAGTATTGATTGATTATGGCTCAAGACTCAATATCTGCTCATTATCAACCCTTACTCAGCTAAATTATGATATAGGGAAAATCCTTCAAAGTCGCATGAATGTAAGGACGTTTGATGGTTCGCAAAGAGAGACCATGGGAGAGGTAGCCTTATGTATACAAATGGGGCCTATAGAATTTTTCACTGAGTTCTAGGTGATGGGTATATCTATAAGCTACAACTTATTGCTAGGAAGACCATGGATTCATGTTGTTGGAGCAGTCCCATCCACACTACATCAACTTTTGAAGTTCATTTGGGAGGATCATGAAATCATCATCCATGGTGAAGGGAGTGATTGTAGTTACCCTTGTTTCTCCATTCCAGTTATTGAAGAGTCTTCTCAAAGTACTGACTTTCACATGGTGGAGATAATGAATTCTTCCTTTGAAGATACGACACCACAAACACCAATGCTGTCAGTATACAAAATGCTTGCCACGACTATACTAAGAAGCAGTTTTGAACCTGGGAGTGGGTTAGGTAAGAATTTGGATGGCATATCTAAACCTCTTCCTATCCTACTTCAAAATTTCAGCTTTGGCGTCGATTATATCCCAACGGAGGAAGAATTATTTGAAGCAGAAACAAGGAAGAATCATAACTATGATATACCGAAGCTGATTCCATAATTGTACTAGTCATTTGTTGCTAAGGCTTTACAACCTGAGATTGATGGTCTAGTAAAAGGGATGGGAAGATTGTTTGATGAAGAAGATTGTGTTGCGATCTCGGTAGAATGTACCACAACACCCACCGTCCGAGATGTTGGACCTAGAGAGATGCTACAGAATTGAATGACCACTCCACTTATGATCCATCGAATTACTTGCTAGACAAAGACAAGATTTGAAGTTTTATTTTTGAAAATCGGTGTTTTACGAACGAGGCTCGAAACCACCATTTATGTCACTTTATTTTTCATCGTAATGTTTAAAAAGGAAATGACTCATGAGTCATGACCAAAGTTTGTACGCCTTTTTTAAATTCCAATGAAAGCCTCGTTTATTTAAATTGATTAGCGTGTCTTTGCGAATTATTCTTCAATATATACATTTAACTTCTTTCTATCTAACATGGTTGATTTATTATTCTTTTAAGTAAAAATGAATCTAAACCTACCAATGTCATGGCATGTTACGAACATGGCGAACCAAGTTAGGTCAATGAAGATGAATGTGAAGAATATGATGAGGAAACCATGATGCCTGAACACCTCACCGAGGACTTGAGGCAACTTGAAAATGATAAAAATCCCAACCTGGACGAGACAAAGATAGTAAACTTGTGAGATGACGAGTCGGTTAGAGAAATTCGAGTTAGTGTCCATTTGGCAGCAACAGAAAGAGAAGAATTGGTCAAGCTACTTAGATAGTACATTGATGTGTTCGCATGGTCTTATGATGATATGCCGAGGTTAAGCACCGATATTGTTTACCATAAGCAGCCTATCAGTTCAGAGTATTATCTAGTAAAGCAGAAAACCAGAAAGTTCAAGCCATACCTAAGTTTTAGGATAAAAGAAGAAGTCATGAAGCAGATTGAATCAAAAGTCGTTGAAGTGACCAAGTATCCCACTTGGCTGGTTATCATTGTTCCAGTGGCAAAGAAAGATGGAAAGATCACGATATGCGTGGATTTTTGAGATCTCAACAAAGCAAGTCCAAAAGATAGTTTCCCTTGCCAAATATTCACATACTCATCGATAATTGTACTAAGCATAAGTTAGAATGTTTTAAGGATTGTTTTACGGGATACCACCATATCCTAATGGACGAAAAAGATGCAGAGAAAATAGCATATAT
Organism: Solanum commersonii; assembly: GCA_029007595.1. Taxonomy (NCBI): domain Eukaryota; kingdom Viridiplantae; phylum Streptophyta; class Magnoliopsida; order Solanales; family Solanaceae; genus Solanum; species Solanum commersonii. The sequence goes on from JAJTWQ010000033.1 coordinate 3,560,986, forward strand.
CACACCTTGGGGAGTCTACCATTATCAGGTGATGCCGTTCGACCTTAAGAATGCCGGAGCCACTTACATGAGAGTTATGACCACCATTTTCCATGATATGATCCATAAAGAAATTGAGGTGTATGTGGATGATGTCATCATAAAATCCAGAGAGAGTTCAGATCGTCTGTCACACTTGGAAAAGTTCTTTAATAGGTTACGTAGGTATGATTTGAAGTTAAACTCAGCCAAATGTACATTTGGAGTACCTGCATGGAAGTTACTCAGATTCATAGTTAGCAGAAGAGGTATCGAGCTTGATCCTTCCAAGATCAATGCAATTCAAGACTTACCTCCTCCAAAGACTAAGAAGGAAGTAATGAGTTTTCTGGGGAGACTGAATTAATCAGTCGATTCATAGCTCAATCAATGGTGATATGTGAGTCCAAATTTAAGTTACTACAAAAAGATGCGCCAACCAAATGGACCAAAGAATGTCAAAAGGCTTTTGACACCATCAAGAGTTACCTTTCGAATCCACCAGTGTTGGTGCCACCACGTGCAGACAATCCTTTGCTATTGTATTTATCCATGTTTGACAATGCGTTCGAGTGTGTGTTGGGACAACATGATTAGACTGGAAGAAAGTAGAGAGTTATATACTATTTGAGCAAAAAGTTCACATCCTATGAGTCTCGTTACACTCTCTTAGAGAGAACTTGTTGTGATTTGACTTGGGTTGCTCAGAAATTGAGACATTATCTGTCAGCTTATACAACATATCTCATTTCAAGGATGGACCCGCTCAAGTACATATTTTAGAAAGCAATGCCCACAGGAAAGCTAGCAAAGTGGCAAATGTTGTTGAGTAAGTTCGGCATTGTGTACATGACTCAAAAAGCAATCAAGGGGCAATCCTTGGCAAATCACCTAGCTGAAAACCTAGTAGATGAAGGATATGAACCACTTAGAACATATTTCCCTGATGAAGGAGTATTGTTTGTAGAGGAAGACATATCAGAATCATATCCTGGGTGGAGAATGTTCTTTAATGGAGAAGTGAACTCTATAGGATCAGGAATTGGAGCAGTGCTGATACCTGAATCGAGGCAACATTATCCAGTAATAGCAAAGCTTAGATTTTGATGCACTAATAACATAGCTAAGTACGAAGCATGTATTCTTGGCATTAGAATGGCTCTTAACATGAATGTTCAAGAATTGTTGATAATTGGTGGTTCAGACTTGTTAATTCATCAAGTTCAAGAAGAATGGGTCTTGAAGAATTCTAAAATCTTACCTTACGTACAATTGGTAGGGAGATTATGAAAAAAATTTAGGAAGACCGAGTTCAGACACACCCCGAGAATACAGAACGAGCTTGCCGATGCCCTGGCAACCATTTCTTCCATGATACAACACCTAGAAAAGAGTTATATCGATCCACTTGAGATAGGTTTAAAAGAACAACCAACACATTGTTCACATGTGGAAGCGGAATGGGATGGGAATCCATGGTATATCAATGAAAAAGTACTTAGAAGCTGACGAATATCCAGAAAAAGCAACAAGTATTCAGAAAAAACAATATGAAGAATGGCAAATAACTTCTTTTTAAATGGAGAGGTTCTTTATAAGAGAACACCCGATCTAGGATTACTAAGATGTGTGAATGTTGCAGAAGCCACAAGATTGCTTGAAGAAGTGCATGCTGGAGTGTGTGTGACGCACATGAAAATCCTTACATTAGCAAAGAAAATTCTAAGGGCGGGATACTTTTGGATGACTATGAAAAGTGATAGCGGCTAATTTGTCCAAAATTGTCATAAATGTCAAGTACATGGAGATCTGATCAGAGTACCTCCCCACGAGCTCAATGCGATAAATTCCCCTTGGCCATTTGCAGCTTGGGGCATGGATGTTATCAGACCGATTGAGCCTGCTGCCTCAAATAGTCATAGGTTCATTTTGGTCGCCATTGATTATTTCACAAAGTGGGTGGAAGTTGCTTCCTACAAAGATGTGATGAAGAAAGTTATGGCCCATTTTGTTCGCAACAATTTGATATGTCGTTTTGGAGTTCCAGAGTCTATCATCACAGGCAATGGAGAAAATCTGAATAGTTATTTGATGAAAGAGATATGTGAAAAATTCAAAATTATCCACCATAATCAACTGCATATTCTCCTCAAATGAATGGAGTTGTGGAAACTGCTAATAATAATATCAAGAGGATACTGAGAAAGATGATTGACAACTACAAATGTTGCCATGAAAATTTGCCTTATGCTTTGCTAGGTTGTCGCACCACAATCTAAACCTCAACTGAAGCAACTCCTTATCTATTGGTATACGGAACAAAAGCAGTGATACGAACTGAAGTTGAGATACCATCTTTAAGGATTATTTAGGAAGCTGGATTGAGTGATTCCAAATGGGTTCGTGATCGATATGAGCAATTAGCATTGATTGATGAGAAAAGAATGAGTGTCGTTTTTCATGGGCAGTTGTATCAACAGAGAATGACTCGCACTTTCAACAAGAAGGTAATAGTTCGAACATTTGAGGTAGGCCAATTGGTGTTGAAACGTATTTTCCCTCATCAAGATGAATACAAAGGGAAATTTGCACCTAGCTGGCAGGGACCGTATGTTGTCCACAAAGTACTATCAAGAAGATCTTTTTCTAGCAAGTATGGACGGTAGAGTGTGGCGAAAATCTATCAATTTAGATGCCATCAAGAGATACTACATTTGAAGGATGATACTTCTTTCCTTTATTTCCTTGAAATTGCAGTTTGTTTATAATCATTATCACATTATGTTTTGAAACATTCCTCTTGTACCTGAACTACGTTCGACCTGAATTCTCAAGAATGAGATTCGTAGGCGACCTATGTCAGCCTCGGTAATTTCCTTATCAAAATTTTCTATTTTGTCAATTCTCGAGAGGGGAACTACGTTTAAATTTTCTATTGTGTCAATTCTCGAGAGGGGAACTACGTTTGACCTGATTCTTACCTCAACGAGATACGTAGGCGCCACAAAGGCTCGATCATGTTCCCAATAAGATTTCCATTTCCCTTCATAATGGAAACTGGGACAGAAATTTTAAGAGGATCTCAAAAATTCTACAAGAAGAGTTATTTTCTACAAACAAGGGTCATATATCATATTGAAATGTGCAATTGGGACATAATTTTGAGAAAATCTCAAAAATTTTGCAAGATATCATGACTTCCGTGATCACCATTAGATTTGTTTTTGAAGCATCTAATTAGGACATAATTTTTTAGAAGGACCTTAAAAATTCCACCAAGGATACTCAGACCTTCGAAGTTAACTTCATTTGCCTCAAATTGACGTGTTCTTAAAGGGTTTAAGTTGCCAACAAGCTACCTCTCATGTCAAAATCCGAGACAAAGGATGTTCTATTCGTGTCATGCATGTCTTGACAGTTAAGTGGCAGAGATTTTCTTTAAATGTTTAAATTTAAATATGATCTTATCTTTTATCTACTGCGATTCGTACGGTCAACCAAACTTCCAAAGATAGCGAGACAAGGAGCAAGGAGATTTGAAGAAACCAACACAGATCAGTGTTCCAAAACTAACATTTTATTTTGTGGATGCAGGGTATAATAAGATCATCAAATAATATATTTATCAACCAACTATTTTAGGAGAACCTATCAGCAAATATCTCATAGTGAGTAAAACATCTCTACCTGACCAAAGAGTATGACATTCATAGTCGAATTGCATATTCAAGCTACCGAGAGGGCTATTGCATATTCAAACTGCCAAGAGGGCCATTGCATATTCAAACCGCCAAGAAGGCCATTGCATACTCAAACCGCCGAGAGGACCATTGAATATTCAAGCTGCAGAGAGGGCCATTGCATATTCAAACTGCCGAGACGGCCATTACATATTCAAGCTGTCGAGAGAGCCATTGCATATCCAAACTGCCAAGAGGGCCATTACATATTCAAACTACTGAGAGGGCCAATATATATTCATACCGTCGAGAGGGCTATTGCATATTAAAACTGCCAAGAGGGCCATTGCATATTCAAACCGCCGAGAGGGCCATCATATTCAAACCGCCAAGAAGGCTATTGCATATTCAAGCCACCAAGAGAGACATTGCATATTCAAACCGCCGAGAAGGCCATCATATTGCATATTCAAACTGTCGAGAATACAATTATATTCAAACCGCCAAGAGTGTCATTGCATCTTCAAACCGTAGAGAGGGCCATTATGTTCAAGCCACTAAGAGGGCCATTGCACATTGAAACTACCGAGAGGGCCATTGCATATTCAAGCCCTTGAGAGGGCCAATGCAAATTCAAACTGTCGAGAGGACCGTCATATTTCAAACTGCCGAAAGGGCCATTATATTCGGACCGACAAGAGGGCCATCATATTCAAACTGCCAAGAGGGCCATCATATTCAAATCGCCAAGAGGGCCATTGCATATTTAAACCGTCAAGATGTCCAGTGCATATCCAATTGTCGAGAAGGACATCATATTCAAACCATCAACATATTACATTAGTCTATTTTACTACTTTGATATTAAAAGAAGAGTACAGTGAAGAGTCATGTCGAAAATATGAGATGCGTGCTTTATTTGCTTTACTTCAAACTAAAATAGGTTGACGTCAAATATTCAAGGAGAACAATTAAATGCCAACATGGTCAATGACACTATCTCTCCATTTGAATTATATTTTACACTAATGAGTTTTATCTCAGTCTTTGTAGAGAGCATCCAAGAGAAAGAATACTCAAATCAAACCACAGGCGCGGACGACATCAAAAAGGATACAGCACAACATAGAACTTTTCTTAGCAGCGAACTAGGACATAGTCCAAAGAAAGAGTATCAACTCTTAGGATGCGAGTTGAGGCGCGACTTCCACCAAAATCAAACCACACCTCTATCAATGGTATGTGAGCATTTCCTTGGGTTTATCAGTTTCAATTTCGCATTCGAAAAACTTTCCACTCTCACTGGAGGCAACTTTTCAATCTGAGTGTCAATGCACCAAGAGCTTTGGAAACTATTTCCGTGTAAGTTCTTAATTATGGGTGTAAAACGTGCCACATTCATGTTTAAGAGGTTACAAGCCTCTTTTTCATACTCGACTTACTTACCACTCTTCCAGAACAGAAGGTTATCTAGCATAATAGATTTCTTTTTCAACCGATCTAGTCGAACTACAAACAGCCTGATTCCTAAGGTTTAAGGATATGTAGGCGGGCTTAGAAAATTCGACTGTATTCCAATATCCTCACTCAGATCTTATTCTCGAGCATTTCGACCTCTTCATAATTCAATATCGTGATAGTTTTTGAATTCTTTCATAATCGTGTGTATCGAACTACAAGTGGCCTGAGTTATGTAGGAAACCTGATATCGAGGTTCGGTCATAATTCCTAAAGTCCATACCAAAATTCATTTCCTAAAGATGAAATGTGGTCGGTCGAAACTGGATTCGTCAATTTTATTTGCCTGAAATTTCTTACATCAATCCAAGTCAAACGAGGGACAATTGTTGACACCCAATTTTGGACCTCTACATTATAGATTAATCATCAAGCTTTTTCAATTTCAAACGATTTAAAATAATTAGTTTCATAAATTTTCAAAAAATAAAATAAAAATATTTTGCAAGTTTTTAAATAGTCCATCACTTTTTATAATTTTTAATAATATATATGTTTTATATAATTGTGTATGAAATAAGTATATCCTATAACTATTCGAAAATCATCTCAAAATATTTTATATTTTTAGTGTATTTTAAAGTGATGGCAATAATTTTGAATTAATTAGCTTTTATGAAATTCAAAATATTTTTCGAGTTATTTTTATGTAAGTTTTGTCAATTTTATAATTTTTAAAAACAATAAATATGTTTTTATAGTTATGTATATAAGTAGTATATTTTTATTTGAAAATCGTCTCAAAAGGTTTTAGGTTTGCTTTAAATTTTGCCAATTAGTTTAATTAATTAATAGTTAATAATTTAAAATTGATTATTTTATTTGGTTAAGATTAAGAAGCTCATTACTTAATTTATATTAATTCGTCTTATTTGACCTTAGTCGAATTCCTCAATTAATTCAAATCGGCTATGTCTTTAACTTCAGTCAGCCGAATTTGTAATCTATATGGTTATTTCCAAAATTGAATTTTAACCAATAGTTGCTCCATTTATTGGCTCAATTTAAGACCAAAGTTGGGCCAATTTTCAGTCCAACTTCCATTTAGATCAGCAACCCACATTACATTCATCAACAACTCCCAAATACTCACAATAGCAGCACTAAAAACCGACCTAACGCCATCAGTAGTATGCGACGCGATCCATGCGCCTTTCTTCTTCCTCGCGAAGCAAATCAAGACGCTGCAAACCAAGAAAATCGCGAGTAGTGCCAAACCCGACCCCACCACTGCATCTTCTTCGCGAAAAAGTCAAAGAAAGAAACCCAGAATCGCACACCTCTTCTTCTTTGCGAAGAAACCCGTACATCACCCATCTGCAAACCTATAACCCTAGCAACCTAATCAATCACATCATTGCTCCCTTTCCCCATTTTCAGAAATCTTCAAATCTCTTTCACTGTTGATCTTGGGAAGGAGAAAAGAAATTCAAAATTTTTTTGTTTGAATTTCTCCAACGGATTTCCCCTCTAAATCACCCTTTTCCCCCTATAAATAACCCTCTGCACTCAAGTAATAAGGGACGGGTTTTGAGCTTTATTTTGAGCGATAGACATTTTACACTTAAGAATTTCATATCTAGCTTTATGATTCTAAGTTCCGAGAAGATCGACGCTCGGAGTTTCTTAGCGTGTTGTTCGTATATAGATTTCATAATAGAATAGTCATTTTTCTCAGCTCGTTTGTCCTAGTCTCGCTGCCCCCGAAAAGGTAATCTCTTTCCCTTTATCAAGTTTCCTCTTCCTCTCGTATTTTTATCTTTTGAAGTTTTCAATTTTAATTAAGTCGGCTGCTTTTCTAACCTTGATATGTCATTTACTTATTCATTTCTGAAATGGTGTACTAGCTTTCTGTTAAGTATTAACAAATTAGATTTTGTTCCACCAACATGCTTGGTTAGGTGTTTAATGGATTGTAAGCATCCAGTGTGTATTCAAGTTCATGGGATAAGATGCTGGCTTTGACTTGGACCATTTTTAGCATCTGTTATTTGCTTAATCTATGTTGTCCATGTAGTTCTTCCTTACTGTTTCTCTGTTTGTCAAAAATGATTCGAAAGTTTCGTAGTGAATTTGCTTTGCTATGTTTCTTGTTCACTGCTTGGTGTTGTTAATCTCTAATAAAGAGAGTAGCCTTGATTTAACAATATATGTAATTTGTATGGTACACTCTCTTCTTAGAAAAATGTGTTAAGTTCTTTTTTTTTAGTTTAATTAAATTGGTAAGGCTTTATAACTTTTCTAGTCTTTTAGCGCATGTCAAAACTAACGTGGGTTCATTTCAAGGTATTTTCCTTGCATGTGCTTAATCTTTATGTGTTTAGAAGTATTATACTTGAATGATGTTGTCTTTATTTGCCATGATAGGAAGATCTAGTGTTTGGCCATGCCATTTTCATCTTTACTCAAATGTCGCTCCGCTTCGGATTTGATTTTTCTTAAAATGTTCTAATATCTCATCATGATCTCGCTGTCCCGATACATATCCTTAGGAATACTTAGCGTAGTAATTTTCTCTCTTTTCATGCATGTATATCCCCATTTAAGTCTCTTATATCTTAGTTGGCTAGAGTTTTATCCTTATGATGATTAAACTTGAATCTTTGGTGTTAATTTCCTCGCAGTTCGATTGTCATGTTTGGTGGCTTCTATTCCAAATAAACAAAATTAGCTTACTTCGTATATTCGATTTATGATACCTCTGTGATAGGTGGCTTTATTTATTGGTAGATGCATAGTTGATTGTTCATTAGCATGCTCCCTCTCTCTTTATACATAATTATGTTAATTTCTAACTATTTGGTTACCATATTGTGAGCTGCTTTTATTATATCCATTTTCACTCGCTTATAAACTTTATTCTTGTGTGTATATACATATGCCTTGAAATTTCCTTATGCGTAGATTGTGATAGTCTAGTGTCAAATACATTTATACATTGATATACATGTTGAGGTGCTGAAATATAGATCCAAAATGTGGATATACAGGTCGAAGATGAAAAATAAAAGTCTCGAAAGTTAAAAATAGAGTTATATACACTGATATACGGATAGTATACGGTCTGTATACAAAAATAAAAAATGCGCCCAAAAGTCTCAAGAAAATCCAGGCAGCTTGTTTTTTTTGGAAGATGAGATTTTTGGGCAACCTTTATAATAGTTTAGGACAGGGAAATGGGGCCAAAGCCCAAGATCAGAAAGGCCCAAATCTTCCTCCCTCACTCTCTCTATTTGAATTTATTAATTTGTCTTACTCTTACTTGCTTATTTGCTAATTAATTTTAAGGTTAGCTTAATTGAATTCCCCAAAAGATGAACTATATTCTTTATGTTAGTACATTTTAATATAACTCATTTTTTATCAACTCTCATACTTTTATTTAACATCTTTAGTCAAAACTTATTTTTTTAATTAATTAAAAATAGTTTCATGCTAATTAACTTATTTAGTTCAAATTATTATTTTTTAAAATGATTCAAAAAAATAAAAAATTATAATTAATCTAGTTTTGTTAAAGTTCCAATCACTTGTAATTAGATTCAAACGTTTCAATTTAGGTCCCTTTCCTTAAAAATAAAATAAAATGTGTCCTTTATTTAATTATTTTTTCAAAGTTAAATCAAATATTGTAAATTATTAGTTTTTAAGTCAAATCATTTTCCTAAAAAATAGTCAAATATATTTTAATCAAGTCGTAGGATAACCAAATGTTAGCGGGCGCTTCAAATGCCTTAAAAACCTTCTTGAAGTGTAAATAAGAACTTCTTATCCATTTTCTCTAAATTTATAAAGATTTCATCTGTTAGAGATTTTTTAAATTATTTTTTCTTAATTTCTTTAAAAAATTAAGTGGCGACTCTTTCTAAGTATTTTTCTCAAATTAATTTATACTTAGAACATTTCAAAAAGTGATTTTTCTAAAATTAGTAAAAGTACGGCATAACAACTGACTTTGATATAATCTTAGGCATGACCTTGGTTGTCCCCCTATTATGTTGTGCTTAATTGTAATATTGTCTGTGACTCTAGAGATCCCCGGTAGGGAAAAGTTAGAGTGGGAAGGGGTGTACAAGCCTAAGCCAGCTAAGATCATATCCTCCATTATGGCTAGGAAATTGGTGGGGTAGGGTTGTTTGGCTTATTTGTCTCATATTCGGGATGTTGAGGTTTAGTCTCCCTCTATTGAGTCTATTCCTGTGGTGTCAGAATTTAGAGAAGTGTTTCCTACTGATTTGTCTAGTATACCTCCGGATGGAGATATAGATTTCTGCATTGATTTGGAACCTGGTACTCATCTCATTTCAATCCCTCCGTATCGTATAGCTCTAGCCGAATTAAGAGAGCTTAAGGCTCAAATCTAAGAGCTTCTTGATAAATGATTCATCTGTCCTAGTGTTTCACCCTAGGTGCTCCTGTCTTGTTTGTTAAGAAAAAAGATGGTAGTATGAGAATGTGTATAGACTATTGTCAATTGAATAGGGTCATTATTCAAAATAAGTATCCATTACCTCAGATAGATTATCTTTTTGACTAATTACAGGGTGCATCAGTTTTCTCTAAGATTGATTTAAGGTCTGGTTACCATCAGTTAAAGATTAGGCCTGAAGATATACCAAAAGGGTATTTAGGACTAGTTATGGGCACTATGAGTTTTTAGTTATGTCATTTGGGTTGACAAATGCACCTGCAAATTTTATGAGTTTGATGAATGGTGTGTTCAAACCATTTCTTGATTCATTTATGATAGTGTTTATTGATGACATTTTGGCTTATTCGAAAAGTGAGGAAGAACATGTCGACCATCTTCGTATTGTTTTGGGTGTTGGAAACAAAAGTTGTATGCAAACTTTTCGTGTGAATTTTGGTTAACTTTGGTTGCCTTTTTGGGGCTTGTAGTTTCAAAGGAAGGGGGTAATGGTAGATCCCCAAAAGATTGAAGTGGTTAGGAATTGGGTCCGACCAAGTTCTATCGCCGGTTTGTAAAAAAATTTGCTTCTATTGCCACACATTTGACAAATTTGACCAAAAAGGAGATACGATTTAAATGGACTGAAAAATGTGAGGAGAGCTTTAAAATGCTCAAGACTCTTTTGACCACAACACCTATTCTAACACTACCGGTGAAAGGTAAAGATTTTATTATTTATTGTGATGCTTAATATTCAAGCTTGGTGCGGTGTTGATGCATTATAAGAATGTCATAGCTTACGCATCGCGACAGTTGAAAGTGCATGAGAGAAATTATTCAACACATGATTTAGAGTTGACCGCGGTAGTATTTGCTCTTAAGATCTAGCGGTATTATCTTTATGGAGTTATCAAGTGTGAGGTATTTATTGACCACCGTAGCCTACAACATATATTCACTGAAAAGAATCTAAATATGAGACATCGAAGGTGGATGGAGTTACTCAAGGATTATGATGTATCCATCCAGTACCATTCGGGTAAGGCTAATGTAGTGGCAGATGCACTAAGCCAAAAAATGATGAGTATGGGTAGTTTATCTTGCTTGGGTGTGACCAAGCAAACGTTGGCAATGGAAATTCAACATTTGGAGTCTAAGTTCATTTAGTTGGGCATCTGAAAAAGAGGTGAGGTGTTAGCTAGCATTGAGGTTAGGGCCACCTTCATAGAGGAGATCAAGGCCAAACAGTTTGAAGACGAGAATTTGAATGATCTTAGAAAGAAGACATTGATTAGTAAGGCACAAGATATGGTTCTTGATGTTGAGGGTGTGCTCAGTTTTAAATGAAGAATTTGTGTTCCTAGAGTGGGCGACTTGATTCAAATTTTATTGACAGAATCCCATGGTTCAAGGTATTCTATTTATCCGGGTGTGACCGAGATGTACCGAGATTTGAAGCGACTTTATTGGTGGTCTGGCATGAAGAAAGATATAGCGGAGTTTGTGGCTAAATATCAAAATTTCCAACAAATAAAATATGCGCATCAAAGGCCAACAAGTTTGCTTCAGAAAATGTCAATTCCTGAATGGAAGTGGGAAATGATAGCGATGGATTTTGTGGTTGGTCTGTCCAAGACATTGGGAATGTATGATTCTATTTGGGTAGTGGTTGACAGATTGACTAAGTCAGCCCACTTCATTTCGGTTAGAGTAGACTATAATTCTCAGCAAGTGGATAAAGTATATATAAAAGTGATAGTAAGGTTGCCCGGGGTGCCCCTTTATATCTTCTCAGATCATGGTACGCAGTTTACATCTAAATTTTGGGGAAAATTGCACGAAGAGTTAGGTATGCATGCAACTCACGTTTAACACAGCCTTTCATCCGCAAAGAGATGGGCAGTAATATACCGTGAGTTTACAGTATTTTTGATATATTTCACTTAAGAATTTTGTGTGTCTAGGGCCATTTTGTATTAGAAATAATGTTGTATGTGTTATGTTTGCAGGAAATAGGCTTGGACGCGGTTAAGTAAGATGGCAGTTGAATTATGCAGAAGGAGCCACCTACAGACGTGATCCACAGATTGTAGGTCCTTTGACAGTCCATCGATGGGTAGGCATAGATGGAGCATCAAGTAAGTCTGACCAAGTGTGGAACAACGGAGCAACCGACGAACCACAGTTCGACCCATAGGCCATCTTGTACATTCGTCAAATGGGTTCAGAGAGTTGAAGTTCCACTACTTGATGAAAAATCCCAAGTGTGGAGCCACGGAAGAGGACCACAGACCGTAGGTCGACCTACGATCTATCCTGCACGTCCGTTGTTGATGATCTGAGAGTGGAGGTTCCAATCCCTACAGAAAAGTTCTAAGTGTTGACAAATAGAAGGGGACCTATGGACCATAGGTCGACCCACGACCCGTAGGTCAAGTCGTCGATTGATGCCGCGTTCCAGAAGTTTATTTCCTTATTTTATTTCCTTTTTGTTTAGGACATGTTTTTCTATAAATAGGGTATGTAAACCTCGTTTTTGGGGTTAGACATTATTGTTTACTTTTAGTTCTTGGTATTTTGTGGAATTAACTTGCAACTTTAGCAATTTGATTTCCAGATTTAGTTTACAAGATTTTACTTTGAAATTCAATTGGAGATTTTGGGTTTCTTCTACTCTAATCGTAAGTTCATGAATTCTTCTTAACAAAACATGAATTGTGTTCTTTCAAGCATGATTAGCTAAATCCACAACTAGGGTTGTGGAAACCATGAGCAATTAACAACGTATGAATAATAATTAAGTAATTCCTGAATAGTGCTTATGCATGTATTGGTAATTCTTTCGCTTATAAGTATTTTTAACGGTTGCAAACGTTAGAACTCGCCTCGTTCCTACTTGCCGGACCAAAGAGGTAATGAATGAGAAAAGAATTAACAACAGAGATTTAGTGGATGCTATCTAATAGTCTAATGTCAATTGGTGTTAGGGTTAAAACTAAGTCTTACATTGATGTGATGTCTAATCTAAGGTAAATGTAAGGGTTAGTAAAGTATACACTCATAGCCGAACCAAGGTGCGTAGTGAAGTTCCCTATTTGGAGGACCAATCACTTAGGGATAACTAACTTACCAATGTTGCATGTAAAACACTAGGAAATGATTACTATTATTAGGATTACCACGTTAAGAGCTTATGGGGAACACATATACCCTATTTTCTCTCTCATATTGATAACTTAAAAGTGTGAATCCTGCTTACTTGTTACTTGATCAACAATCTGCTACTTGATTACAACCCTCCCCTTTTATTTTCTTGTCTTGTAAATAGTTTGACTAAAGGGATATAATAGTGAGTTAAGTTTAAGTCTGAGCCATATTCCTTGTGGAATCGACCCCAACCTACAAGTTGGTTCTTTATTTGACAACAATCGCTTATACTTCTTTAGGGAGGTGTAATTTGAGCATATCAAATTTTGGCGCCGCTGATGGGGAATAAGGCTTTTGGATTAAGTTTAACTACATTATTGAACTTTAGTCAATTATTTCCTGATTTTACGTTTTCTTTTATTCTTGTTTTCTACAGGTTTCTACTCTAGTGTATCCCAAGTACACGAAGTCGAGGCGAACCATTGACCCCATACGATCTAGAGTTAAGCAAAACTTTGAGAAAAATGAATAATCAATGGGTCCAAATCAATCCAATTGGAGAGAATCAAGGTGATGGATTTGAATTGCAGCCTCCTGGGGTTGTTAATGTGTACTCTCAGGATCATGGTGGTAATCTACTCGGAGATGCTTTGAGGATATAGAATCCACCAAAACCAAGGTTACGTGATAACTATAGGGTCAACTTCAATATAGTTGAATCAAAATGACCTATTATTCTCCCTCCTTTACCTCCAGGACATACATTTATGGTGATGAACAATCTGATGCAAATGCTCACATCAAGAAGGTTGTTTTCTGGTCTAGCTTCGAAAGATCTGCATGGTCACATGGCTAAATTGAGAAGTGTCTGCAAGAGTTATGTGGGATGACCGGAGTTGGATATGAATGTCATAGGGTTGAAAGTCTTCCCTCTATCATTGACCAGAGATGTTGCGGTGTGGTTTTATGAGCTTCCATATAACTCGATTCATACATGGGACCAATTGCATAAGGTGTTCATGGAAAAGTATTTCCCATTGTCCAAGAAGCTGAATCACAAGGACAAACTGAATAACTTCATAGCACTACTTAGAGAGTCGGTAAGTAGTTCTTGGGATAGGTTCACGTAATTCATAATAAGTGTTCCAAATCACCGCATAGATGATGAGTCACTGAAAGAGTACTTCTACAGAGGTTAGGATGACAATGGTAAGGTTGTGCTTGATACTATTGCTGGAGGATCATATGGTAAATGCGCTTTTAAGGAGATCGCTGAGAAACTAGAGAAGATTTCCCAAAATAATAAGGCATGGAGCACTAGAAAGTCAGACACTGGTAGAAGCACATTTGCAGTTCAAGCCGCACCTAGTCAATCTAGTGATGATATTTGTGAAGAGATGGCTCAAATGAGGACATAATTGGGTTTGGTACTAAAGTATGTGACCAGAGGTGCAGAGAAGGTGAATATGGTAAACTATCTGACTAGAACTCCACCACCACCAGTTGAAGAATGCTACAATGAGGAGGATGCATATTTGGTGAATAATTAGATGGGGTGTTTTCAAACCAATGCCCAAGGATCCAACTTGGATAATTGGTGTCAAGTTCAAGGAAACCAATATCAAAACTATGGAAAGTATAACAAAGAAGGAAATTATGTACGAGATGGGAACTACAACCGTTATAACAACTACAATCGGAACAACTATAGTAGCAAGAATGAGAGAGTTAGGCCCTACGTTCCACCCGGAACAAGGAATCTGATAATAGAGAAGTTAGGGGTAGTATGTCGCGCGTTGAGGATATGATGCAAAAGATAATAAAGAGGTTTGATGTTACTGATCAGAATGTGAAAAAGATGCATACTGAGTTGTCCGGGATTGGACAGGAAGTTAATGCCCATGCAGTGTCGATAAAGCAACTTGAGCAGCAGTTTAGTCAGTTGTCAACTACTGTGAATACACGCCAATCGGGCACACTTCCCAGCAACACCATCTAGAATCTGAAAAATAATGGGCATTGTATGAAAATCACAACTCACGGAGGAAAGTAGACTATTGATCTCCTCATGCCATCTGATGTGGAAAAAGTGGTAGAAACATATGATGAGATTGAGGTTACTGGAGAGTCTAAAAAAACTACGGAGAAGGAAGCGGAGGTAACCCAAAAGGTTGTTCCCATGCCTAGACCTCCATCTCCTTTCCCATAGAGGTTAGTGAAAAAGATCGAAGAAGGAAAATACCGCAGGTTTATAATTATGTTGAAACAGTTTTCCATTAATGTCCTGTTGATAGAAGCTTTAGAGCAAATGCCTGGGTATACAAAGTTCACGAAGGACATGGTGACCAAAAAGAGGGCTGTCAGTTGTGAGAATGATGAGAGGTTGCAGCATTGTAGTGCCATTTCTATGAGATCATTGGTGCAAAAGAAAAAAGATCCTGGAGCTTTCAGTATTCCTTGCACCATCGGTAAGGTGCACTTTGCAAAGGCCTTATGTGATTTAGGAGCCATCATTAATCTGATGTCATTGTTTATCTACAAGAAGTTGGGTTTAGGGGCTCCAAAATCGGCTGCGATGCGACTACTCATGGCCGATAGAACTATGAAGAAGCCCATTGGTTTTCTTCAAGATGTCCTTGTGAAGGTGGGGTCATTTATCTTTTCGGTGGACTTTGTGATACTTGATTGCGAAGTTGACTTTGAGGTTCTCATCATCTTAGGGAGATCATTCCTCGCTACTGGGCGTGCCTTAGTTGATATGGAGAAAGGGTAGATGAAGTTCCGACTCAATAATGATAAGGTGACCTTTAACATCTGTAAGTCTATGAAGCAGGAAAGTGATCTTAATTCGATAGCTGTGGTGAGTCACATTTTCGAAAAAGGTGTTGAATTGTTCAGTAGGGAGAAGTTAGGTTTAGCCCTATGCGCAACGAAAAAGCACCATGATCAAAAGTCAGAAAAGCATAAACTAGCTCCTGGGGATCTGGTGTTGTTGTTTAAATCAAGGTTGCGCTAGTTTCTGGCAGATCCAAGTCCTAATGGACCAGACCATTCAAAGTGAATCAAGTGTCCCCACATGGAGTAGTTGAGCTCGAGAAAAGGAGGGGAACAAGGTTCAAGGCCAACCACTGGAGGATAAAAAGATACATGGGAGATTCTGAGAGTGTAAATGCATTGATAGAGGCATGACATCTTGATGAAGTCTGAGTAATCAGGTGTCTGCATCGTGCTGTGACGTTAAATCAAGCGCTACTTGGGAGGCAACCCAAGATGTACAATCTAGCCAACTATAGGTTTTTCTTTTTGATATAAGAGTTTACCGCTCTTATTTAAAAAAATTTGTAACTCTTTAGATAGGTGGTTTATTTTTGTCTTAGTGTTGGCTAGATATAGAATAGGGTCCATGTCTAAAACGTGTCAAGAAAGTCCTAATGGTTGCTACGTGTGCAGGGATGAGAGGCTAAATCTGTAGAAAAACACCTGTACAGTGGTCTATGGACCCCATCGATGGTCTGTTGATCAATCCACGGACCGTGAATGGCGTCCGTAGATCCCAAGTAAGTCCTTAAAATTTTCTAAGTGTCAAGAGTGACCTACAGACCCTATCCACGATCCGTAGGTCGACCTACAGACTGTCGACGGGGTGTCATGTGTCCACAATTAGGGTTCTATCGACTCAACCCGAACCCACCACTTTTTGAAATAAGGAGATTCAGCAGTTAGAGGAGACCACAAATGCATCGTTACTGGAGGATGAGAGGAGACATCAGCGGGCCAGAGAGATAGGTGTTAGACCATCTAGAAGTTTGAGCACTACTGAGGGTGCTAAGATAGTTGATGGGAGCGTTATTGATGGCGTTCCTAGTGTTGATCCAGCGGGCTCCGGGAAATTGGACCCACCCACTTCTTGAGATGTCTTCGGCGCATATGCGCCATAGGTTTGCTTAACCCTAGCCTGTACTTTTTATTTTTGTGCATTGGGGACAAATGCACCTTATTTTGCTGAGGGTGGGGTAAATGGATTGTGAGTGATAGGGTGGAGTCTGAGTAACCCAACTCCTAATCCTCTCTTGGGGTTTTCTTGCTTGTGTTCTTTTCCCCCAAGAGATTGTTTTTCTTTCTGTTGAATCGGCATGTTTAGGAATGTATGTGTAGAAGTAAGTAGAAAAATAAAAGCATGATGGTATAAAAAGCATAAAAAATTATCCCCGTCCAAAAAGTGTGAATATATGCTAGATCTGTAGGCTTGATAAGTTGAATGTGCTGGATCTCAATGTTACATGATAAGGAACCGATTTGACCTCATGACTTAAGCTAATACTTGAACTGGGTAATCGAATAATCTGATAATGAAACAATGTGTCAAGTTTGTGTGTGAGGAAAGCTTCAATGTTCATACAGTGTGTGCCAATCTAAAACTTGCCCCGTTGGTCCTGCTAAGATAATCTAGGCAAAGAAGTTAGGAAATTATCATAGACCCTTGTTCAAAAAAGTCCACCTAAGTCTAAAATGATCCAACCAAATGAAATAAATGTTCCCTTTAATCCAAATGTTTGAGCCTAATATAGACCACTTCTTTCAATTCACCCAACTCACCTTCTCTACAATAATTGTTTTGACCCCGGTCCCTCCTTGGACATGTGCACCTTGACTTAGGCCAAAAGCATAAGTTGAGGGTGACTAATTCAAAAGTTACCTTGGTCTTCGCTATGGTCTGACATTGGATATTGTGCACCTCAACTCATGCTAAACACATAAGTTGAGGGTGGCTGTGAAAAAGGAAACCGAAAGAAAGAGGGTATGAAAAGAGTTTTATGTTGAAGAGAGACACAGAAAAGAAAAAGATGTGACTTTGTGCAAAAGAAGCAAAAGATGAATAACAAAAGTGTTGAAAGAAATAAAGAAAAATAAAGAGAAAGAAAAAGAAGAAAAGTGAAAAATGTGAGCTACAAAGTCAAAAGTCACATCTGTGTGAAAAGAGTCTAGGGAAAGAAAAGAAAATAAAAATATGTCAAGAATTGGTCAAGAAAAGAGGTAAAAAGCCAATGTAATGTCAAGGAGAGCAGAAAGTCACTAAAAAGTACCCAAATATATCCTACCTGACCCTGAGCCTATTACAAGCTAAGAAAGTCCTATAGTGATCCTAGCAAACTAGCTTGAAGAGTCTAAGCAGTGAAAATAAGGGCAATCCTATGGTATTGAGCACTAACTATACTTGAAGTCACTTCTGAACATGAGTGTTGAATGAATCCTAAAAAAAAAACTTGAAAGGCATATCTATTGTGTGTGAAAAAGGATTTCTTTTGAAGTGAGGGCACTAGTTACATTGCTGGATAATTTGATACCCTGGTGATTATAAAAGGTGTATGTTGGTCGATATATGTCATGTTTTGATCCGTATAAGTTAGCTTGTTGAGTTTAAATTAAGAGATTTGCACTAAGGAAATATGATGGATTGAAAAGGCCATGTGATTACTTGATTTTGTATGTCTACTTCTACACAAGTGTCGTTTAGAGTTGTAGTGTGTCGCTTGAGGACAAACAACATGCTTAAGTTAAGGGTGTTGATATACTGTGAGTTTACGGTATTTTGGATACATTTCACTTAAGAGTTGTGTGCGTCTAAGGCTATTTTGTATTAGAAATAATGTTTTATGTGTTATGTTTGCAAGAAATATGCTTGGACGCGGTTAAGTGAGATGACAACTAAAACTATGCAGAAGGAGCCACCCAAGGACGTGATCCACAGACTGTAGGTCCTTTAACGATCTGTCGATGGGTAGGCATAGATGGAGCATCAGGGAAGTCTGACCAAGTGTGAAACTATGGAGCAACTAATGGACCGTAGGTTTACCCATGGGTCATCCTACATATCCATCGAATGGGTTCAGAGATTTGAAGTTCCACTACCTGATGAAAAATCCCAAGTGTGGAGCCACGAAAGAGGACCACAGACTGTAGGTTGACCTACGGTCCATCCTGCACGTTCTTTGTTGATGATCTGAGAGTGAAGGTTCCAATCCCTGCAAAAAAGTTCTAAGTGTTGACAAACGGAAAGGGACCTACAGACCCTAGGTAGACCCACAACCCGTAGGTCGAGTAGTCGATTGATGCTGCGTTCCAGAAGTTTATTTCCTTATTTTATTTCCTTTTTGTTGAGGACATGTTTTTCTATAAATAGGGTATGTAAACCTCGTTTTTTGGGGTTAGACATTATTGTTTACTTTTAGTTCTTGGTATTTTGTGGAATTAACTTGCAACTTTAGCAATTTGATTTCCAAATTTAGTTTACAAGATTTTACTTTGAAATTCAATTGGAGATTTCGGGTTTCTTCTACTCTAATCGTAAGTTAATGAATTCTTCTTATCAAAATAGGAACTGTGTTCTTTCAAGCATGAGTAGCTAAATACAAAACTAGAGTTGTGGGAACTACGAACAATTAACAATGTATGCATAATAATTAAGTCATTCCTGAATAGTATTTATGCATGTATTGGTAATTCTTTTGCTTATAAGTATTTTTAACGGTTGCAAACGTTAGAACTCGCGTCGTTCCTACTTGCTGGACCAAGGAGGTAATGAATGAGAAAAGAATTAACAACAGAGATTTAGTGGATGCTATCTAATATCTAATGTCAATTGGTGTGAGGGTGAAAACAAATCCATACATTGATTTGATGTCTAATCTGAGGTAAAGGTAAGGGTTCATAAAGTATACACTCGTAGCAGGACCAAGGTGCGTAGTGAAATTCCCTATTTGGAGGACCAATCACTTAGAAATACATAACTTACCAACTTTGCATATAAAATACTACGAAATGATTACTATTATTATGATTACCGCGTTAAGAGCTTATGGGAAACACATATACCCTAGTTTCTCTCTCATATTGATAACTTAAAAGTTTGAATCCTGCTTACTTGTTACATGATCAAAAATCTGCTACTTGATTACAAAATCCTCCCTTTATTTACTTGTCTCGAAAATAGTTTGATTAAAATGATATAATCGTGAGTTAAGTTTAAGTTTGAACCATATTCCTCGTGGGATCAACCCCAACCTACAAGTTGGGTTATTTATTTGACAACGATCACTTATACTTCTTTAGGGAGATGTAATTTGAGCGTATCAGGCAGTTAGAGAAGACTATTCAAGTGTTAGAGGACATGTTGAGTGCATGTGTAATTGACTTTGAAGGACATTAGGATAAGTTCCTACCTTTGTGTGAATTCTCTTATAATAATAGTTACTACTCCAGCATTGATATGGCACCATTTGAGGCCCTTTATGGGAAAGGATGTAGATCACCCATAGGATGGTTTGAGGCTGGAGATGTGAAACCTTTGGGGGTTGAATTGGTGAAGGTTGCTCAAGACAAGGTAATAAGCATTCAAGCTAAGCTCCTAGTAGCCCAAAGTTGACAGAAAAAGTATGTAGACCATAAGGTAAGGGACATGGTATTTTAGACTGGTGAGAAGGTTTTTCTTAAGGTATCACCCATGAAAGGGGTAATGAGATTCGGTAAGAAGGACAAGCTTAGTCCTCGATATATTGGACCATTCGAAATTCTTGACCGTATAGGGCCAGTGGCATATAGGTTGGCTTTACCTCCTAACTTATCAGGAGTTCATCTGGTGTTTCATGTGTCAATGTTGAAGAAGTATCATGGGGACGGGGATTACATCATAAAATGAGACTCAGTTGTGTTAGACAAAGACCTTCAGTATAAGGAAGAACCGATTGCAATTCTGGATCGTGATGTCCGAAAGCTGAGAACTAAGGAGATTAAGTCCATGAAAGTTCAATGGAAGCATCGTCTGGTTGAGGAAGCCACTTGGGAAACCGATAAGGACATGCAAGACAAGTATCCTCAGTTGCTCGACGATTCAGGTACTACTCCACTCTTGTTTTAGCTTGTTTTTCCTAGTTTGTCACTTGGTGACAAGTGATGGGTAAATTGGTATCTATTGTAAGAACCTGTTCCCGTTATTATAGAAAAGCTAACGGGGGAAATTTTTGGGCCAAAAAACTTTTTGGTAATAACATGGAATTTCCCAACCTAGTCCAGATTTGGACGAAATCAAAGTCAGGGAGGTCTAGGGGAATCTGGTAACAAATGGGAGATCTAATTATGTTTTTGACCACATGAGTGAATAGCTAAGATATTAAGAAAACTGTATGACTTTACAGAATCGAATTCGAGCAAGTAAAACTCTCGAAACTGATCTTAGCGTGAACGGGTATTTTCTGACTATCATGGGATGAGGGTGTATTGTGAAATGGGGCTTTGAAACTCTTAAATTAACTCTTTGTTTCCATGCAAGCCGCCAAGGCGAGATTATTCCTACCAGGGCAAGTCTGCTGTAGCGGGATGAGGACTGTTGTGGTGGGACATCGTGACATAAGTCGGAAATCAACCCACAAAAATGCTATTATTCTACAACATTCGATCTTGAGAGCTAAGGAACGACCCAAGGATATTTCTTAAAGGTTTTCCACCTCTTCTAGCACCAAAGGTAAGATTTTTACTCCCCGAATCCATTTTTTGATCCGTAGAACTTAGTTTCTTGGGTAATTTTCGATGAAAGAGGGGTTTGATCTGGGAATTATGGTGGAAAAAGCCCTAATCTGGGTATGTGGATTAAGGGTTTGGCCTAGGATTGATATTATTGATTATAATTCGAGTAATTAAGTCTCGTTTATTGATCCTCGCATTATATTGATTGTTTGTAGACCAAGAACAAGCGAAAAGAATCCGGAAAGGGAAGAATCAAGTTTCTTAGGAGTTAAAGCTTTGTTCGAGGTAGGTGATGGTTGTGATTTTATGTTTGCAGAATGTATGTTAGTAATTGCTTCATTATAATACATGTATGTATGTGAATGTTGCATTGTTGATCACACCTATTGCAAATGAGTATGAACGAATGATTGTATGCCATGAATCAACACTTGATTATATGATTGTGAGAATATAGATTGTGATTGTGATTGTGGTATGTTGAATGGAGCGGGTGTCACGTTCTGACACATTAACTGGGATCAGATGTCACATACCGACATACTTATAGGAACGGGTGTCATGATCCGACACACTAACTTGGAGCGGGTGCCACGATACAATACACTAACAATTTGGGTATGGATTCCATGAGAGGACCAATGACTTGTTTTATGTGCGTATTATTGAGAATGTGGAATTGTACATTGATCTTGAAATGATGACTGATATTGTATATGTTCAGTATATACATATTTTATTATGTAGTGATTATTTGCATATGTTTCACTTGTTGGAATAGCCGCGGGATCCTAGCAGTACACTGTGGCTGTGTACTGATACTGCACTTGCTCTTTTTTTGTTGAGTACAGGGCATCTTCAAGCGGCTACTGAAAGACCTCGTTTAGGAGATCGGTGATCACCATCGAATTCAAGGGTGAGTGAGTTCTTCCGGGCTGCCATGAGTTCTCCTTTTGTTTATGTCCACTTCCTTCGGACTTATACTAGTACTTTAGATTTCTTATGTTTAGTTTGGGTTGTACCCATTTTTGTAGACTTGTTGAACCTTAGATGTTTTGGTACATTGACTTTCAGGTTCTAGGCATTATTTTCGCAATTGTTTGTTAGACTTTCAGAGTTTATAGGAACTCCCTATTTTTCCTTTAGACATTTAAACCTGCTTACGTATCTTTAAATTCTTTAGTTTTCGTTAATTTGGTTAGTTGTGTTGTAGTAACGGTTCTCCCACCGGAGGGTTAGTGTGGGTGTCACTCACGACGGTCTGCATCGTGACACTCTGAATCGCAGGTCATCAAATCCTGCGAATTTAGAATTGAATCCTGCAAAGTTAGCTGTAAAATGTTACTAATAACTAGTAAGGCTTTACCTTAAAAACGTAACTGCCAATTACGACACTCTGTTAAAGTCATATTCCTCAATTTTCCGAACTAACCACATGTGATTAATTATAAAATAAATCTTGTTGTAAGGAATGTTCTACATATTCCAACAATATTCAACAAAGTTTTTACTAGTGTGGCTCATTATTCAGAAAACTTCATCATGTATGAATTAAATAAGTCAAGTTAATATATTGTATTATGTTAAGTTCTTACTATAGCTTTACAATTATTTTTCTGATTTATTAATTTAAAAAAAAATTGTCTTATT
The DNA here is from genome assembly GCA_029007595.1 of Solanum commersonii. Lineage (NCBI taxonomy): Eukaryota > Viridiplantae > Streptophyta > Magnoliopsida > Solanales > Solanaceae > Solanum > Solanum commersonii. Next base: position 3,583,930 of record JAJTWQ010000033.1, read on the forward strand.
TTTATATGTAGGATAAAGATAGCAAACTTTGAACATTATGTGATGGTTGCTTTGTATTGGGGTGATGAAATAATTACTGATATGAACTGATTCAGGTATACTGAATGTGCTAAAACGATTATTAGCATGTCTACCTTAACTAACTATATATGTTGAATTGGTTGGAATGTAGCATGAGAAAATTGGAACAAATACTGAAAATATTCAAATGGATATTTCTGGAAAATCTTCGTGTTCAATTCAAGATAACAATACAAGGTTCATTGAATTTAAAATTGAGATGAATGAACAATGTTTGTTATAATTTTTTTTTTCATATCTCATAAATTTATAGATAAGATTGATATAAATATTTTGAAGATGTAGATTGATATAAATATTTTGAAGATGTATATATAAAGATCAAATCGACAAATCAAAATTATTTTTAAATTAATGAGTGAACATAAATTATATGAAGTTCAGAAATTATATTTCATGCTTTGTCTTTCCAGAAGCAATTCTGATTTAATCAACTTTAGATTAAAATTTGCACATCATTCAATAAAAAGGGATAATTTGATAGACCTTCTTACGGTTTAACTTCTTTATTTGAACTCCTTTTATGATAATTGTTTTAACTATTTATTTTTAAAGAAAAATATTTACATTCTACCAACTTACCTTTGTAATAATATTATCTTAAAATCAATTAATTAATACACATCCTTTTTACTATTCGGTGCTGATATTGATAAATATGGCATATGAAAATTGAGAATAACTAATCTTTGTTACAATTCTTATCTGCTAATTTTTGAGGTATGAAAAAGAATTGTAACAAAGATTAGTTGTTCTCAATTTTATACTCAATGAACCGTGTATTATTATTTTGAATTGAACATACATATTTTTCAGAAATATCCATTTAAATATTTTTACTGTTTGTTCTCATTTTCTCATGCAACAATTCAACCAATGCAACATAGTTGAGGTAGACATGCTAATAATCATTCTAGCAGTATACCTCAATCCATTCATATTAGTAATTATTTTGCTATCCCAATACAAAGCAATCATCACATTACTTTCAAAGTTCGTCATCTTTATCATATACTTAAAAATAAGACTTTTTTTTTATAATCAATAAATCAGAAAAAACAATTTTAAAGCAATAATAAGAACTTAGCCTAATAAGATATTTTAACTTGCAACTTATATAATTCATATCTGATGAAGTTTTATGAATATTATTTTAACAATGATTTAAACAAGTAAAAACTTTGTTGAATGTTGCTGGAATATGCAAAACATTTCTTTCAACAAGATTTATTCTATAATCACATGTGGTCAGTTTGAAAAATGGAGGAATATGACTTTAACAAAGTATCGTAACTGAAAGAAACGTTTTACAGCTAGATTTGCAGAATTTGATTCTAAATTTGCAGGATTCGATGATCCGTGATTAGATTCTTAAGAAACGTTACTGTGAGTAATGTTTTAAGTTTAAAATGTGTCTTAGAGTAAAGTATTATAAAACGTTACTCAGAGTAACGTACGTATTATGCTGAAAATGTTACTCAAAGTAACGTTTCTAAACTTAACCCATCAGCAACAAATATTTCACACAACTTAATTTATAAAATAAAATATACCCTAAAACGTTATTGAAAAATATGTGTATACTAATTTTTTAATTATTTTTTTAAAACGTATTATTTTGATAAACTGATTAAATAATGGCTTAGTTTGGTCAATAAATGAAAAAACACCGTCCAAAATGAAGGGTAACGAAAAATCTTGATCTAGCATGTATTTATAGAACTATTTTTCGCTTCTACACATTCACTGTGTCGCACCGCCCATTTTTGTGACACATACCGTGTGAATGGTGTCATGTTGTACTACCTATTTCTCGAATAAATAGACACATTCGTTTTACATGTATTATGACATGTAGAACGCGCGTACACCCAAAATTGAATGGTATAGATGCAAGCTGAAGACAAATTAAAGTATATATTCATATATTATGCCTATAAAATATATACAACTAGCCACAATTCTGAACATTTCAGTAGATGCCACTTTGCGATTGGCATGGAGAGGCATTCATGTTAATTCATGAATTTTTCTGTGCTCCTCTAGTTTATGATGGAAAATATATGAAGTTTTTTTTTTTTTTTGTAATTTGGGCACTTATAACTTAATTGTTGCATCTATAAATTAATTAGTTTGATTTTGAATAAAGAACTTCAAGATGGCTAATATCTTTGGATTTTCATTGGTATAGTCTATGTTGCTCGGACTCTTCAAAATGTCGACGGGTGCGTGTCAAATCCTCCAAAAATAGTGTATTTTTGAAGGATCCAACATGGACGCGGCAACATTTTTGGAGAGTCCCAACAACTTAGGATATAGTACTATTATTATGCTCATGTTAGCGTATTTCTAGTGACCATGAGTTTCATATTGCTAAATTATCTTATTTAACTTGACTAACACTTAATTATTCAATTATGCCAAAAAGGGGGAAATAGAGGAGATCAGGTGCACATGAAATTTTTACTAATCAAAGAATCTAGTCATGTGCAAATTATTGACCATGTTTGTAGGAAACATGATTGAACTTATTTAGGTTCTCATTATAACCTACCACTTAGAAGGTTTCAATGAGTGGAAGGTGAATTTCTAGATAGACTTAGATGGCCACAATTCACACATTTTACTAAGTCATATTTGTTGATCAAGTTTGTTCTTAGGGGGGAGTTGAACATGAATTTTTTTATGAATTTAATTTATCATCATCAAAAAGAGAGAATTTGTTGAGCTATGTTAAATTTGTTGAATATTAGGATAGGTCATGGTCTTTTTACTCCCTTAAGTAAGGAGTTTAAGAACCTGGTTCTTCAATGCATTAGGTAGGATATCATAAAATAACAATAGCAGAGAAAATTTATCTTATTAATAAATAAGATTTAGGTAGATACTGGTATGTGTATAATGGATTTCCCACTAATAATTGTAATTAAAATAATTCAACACTGTTTTACATTAATTAATTAGATTCATAGTTTCATTAGTTCCACCATAGAAGAGAAAAGTTATCCTGTATCAATTATTTTCATTCCTCTCGTTAGATCGATCGAAAAATAACCTAAGACCTTGTCCAGAGAGAAATTAAAGCAAGTAGAAAAGACAGAGAAAAATTTACTAATAAAATTGAACAAAAAAATTAAATTTACAAAAGAATTGATTCCTATACTAACTACTAAGTCTACTTTTTCATTAAAATGGAACAAGTAGACTGCAATCTTGACACTTAGATAATTCTTGTATACATATTCCATAAACAAATCAATGAACCCTCCTACATACATCTAAAATGAAAATATATATAGAGAGAGAGAGAGAGGAAAGAATTTTTGGTCCTATAAAAAATAGAATTTGTGCTTGTGGAAATTATCAAATAATCGGATTAATTTAATTGACCTCATGTATAGTATGTAAGGCAGGCCTCCATGAGCGATGATGTAACTCTAGACCTACATCGACATTCATCAACTTTGTCAATAATTGATGTATCGATAGATCTTCTACGTCTACCTCACTCATCAACTCCAATAATTGCTTCTTCGTGATTTTTATCTTTATCTCTTTTATTATGGGCATCGAAGAATGAATGCTTTCCTTATTATTCTCTACAACGAGAAAATGATCTTCCTCTAATTTCATTGTCTTACCACAATAGAAATGATCCTTGTTAGTTTCTGGCTCTTCTGATACAATCGATTCTTTTTTCATGCAATTCCCCATATAATATTGTTGGTGTTGATATATAGTGGATATATACTCTTTTCTCTTTAGTATAAATCAGAATATTTATGAATTCTTGTTGCTAGGCAAGTTTTTAAATTTCTTTGTAAAGATGAGTTGTGACACAGTATTTATAATAGGAAAAATAATAAGATATAGTTCACATTTTTTTATTGAAAAAAAGGGTTAACAATGACTGCGTCATCCAATTTGGCAGGTGATGAGATTTTGACCGTCCAAGAGTATTGTAACACATTGTACAAATATCCAGTACTACATCGATTTTTAATTTTTTGGTATTAAACATATCATGTGAAAAGTTATAATTAAAGAAATATCAAAGAAAGGAAAGAGACATGCATTTTTCTAAACAGACTAAAAAGGAAAGTAGGACAGACGATTTGAAATTGAGAGAATATATTCTAAAGGCTAAAAGCTACTAGCACTCTCCGTCCTAATTTAAATATTTTAGTTTAACTGAGCTCAATGTTCAAGAAATACAGAAATATTTTTAAATTTTGTGTGCTTAAATTAAAAATGTGTGTAGTACTTTAAATCTTGTGATTTTAAAACTTTTCACGTAGAATATTGAAATTGGAAAACTTACCAAATATAAAAAGAGACATTTTTTTTACGACAGATCAAAAAGAAAAGTAAGACACTTAAGTTGAAATGAAGAGGGTATTAATTCAGAGTACTTATATTCATATCAGTGAACTACTACTCGCTCCATTCATCTATGATCTTCCCGAATGAAAAAGAGATGTTTACTTTTGCTTATTCAATTTAGCAAATTAAGAGACAAATTTCACTTAATTCCTAATCTATTTTTACTATTAACTAAATCATTTTTCAATACATTTCTCAAAATATTGAATTTATTTTATTCAATGTATTCTTCATTTTATTAGATATTCTTTTAAAAAATATGTCAAGTCAAATATAAACAAATAAAAATGTACGGAGAGAGCATGATATATTAGAGCAAAAAATGATATTCGAGAAAGAAACATTAAAAGATGAAAAAGTCAAGAGGCAAAACTGTATTAAGCAGATAATTAGATGTGAACATAATTATATTAACGTCACAAATTATATTTCATGTTTTGTCTTTCCAGAAGCAATTATGAATTAATTAACTTTAGATTAGAATATATCATTAAGAAAAAGAAATAAATTGATAAATCTTCTTAATTTTAATTTATTTTATAAGAATTGTCTTAACTATTTAATTTTAAAGAAAAATATTTACCTTTTTAATATTTTACTTTTAGAATTAACTAATTTAATGGATATTCTTTTTACTATTACTTGTGTTGATATTGATAAAAATAAAAATAATCTGTGAAGTTTTCGTCATATATCTCCTTGTTGACCATCTTAATATATTCTTTTTAAAATGATTCGATGTATAAAATATTTCACGTTAAATTAAGATAAATAATTATTATCTGAATTTGCGCTTAGGCCAGTGTCTTCAACTTTGTTGTTAGATTTTACTTCCACCTTATGGGCACTTTTAAAATTAATTGGTAATATTTAAAAGGGAAATTACGTGAGATTATAATTGTCTTTTTGTTATGAATAAATAGTTGAAATAATTGTTATAAAAAATTAAAATAAGGATGATAAGCATATAATAATATAAAACTCATGATATGTTAAGTTTTATGAAGTAAAATCAAAAGGGTCTCTAATTTTATTTTATTTTTGGTTTTCTCGGATCACACATTGCGGGACTTATTCGGATGCTCTTAATAAAATTTTCTTCATATTCAAGGCTCAAATCTAAGATTTCTGATTAAGGATGAAACAATTTCATCACTGAACCATTGCGGTCTTATTTTTTAAATTGTGGCAAAGTGAACATACTTAAACGTTAAATTATTGGTCAAAGGAAGCAAAATAGCTTATCCAATTTGACACACTAACTCAACTTATAATTAGGAATTGGTGTTTTGTGATTGATTGACCAATGATATGGTTAAACAAGTTTTCTTTAAGTCTATTAAAATATCTTACTACCTTTAATAAATAGTTTATTATTAACTCTTTCTTTTGAAACTTTCTTAAAAAGAATATTTCTTTCAACTTTAAATTTTATTTATCTTGAATGAATAATTTAAACAATAATATTTGTGTCTACACGTGAAAAGTGTGCCACCTCTCACAAATTTAATAAAGAAAGGAAAAAGAGACTTTATTAATTACGATAAAGGAAGTATGATCATGTCTCCCAATATATTGAACTTGAACGTCACATTTTTTTTCATGTTGATTTGATATTTTTTCTTTAAAAAATTATTTATTAAGAATTTTTCTAAAAAAGATTAAATTTATTAGTTATATTTTAAATTAAACTATTAGTACTTTATATTAAATTTTATGGCCATTACTTCACCTTAGAACTCAAATAACCACTAACACAATATATATTATCCGTATTTTATTTTATTATTTTTTGTAACTCGCGTAACTTCTAATTCATAATTCTTTTGTTTAACTACCTACATTATTATACCACTTTTTCCTAATTCATTTAAAATGAAGAATTTTTTGCCTATAAAAAGTGGTGATTTTACTTTACGTCGGGTAAATGACAAAACATAGAGTGCATAAAGAAGTGAGTTAAAAATAAGAGGTTTTTTAGTTGAAGGAATTTTTTTATTTTTTTTTGGTAAAGCATTGAACTCAACTTATCTAGAATTGTTGAGTTGTATGACATTATAGGTTTAAGAGGACTATTATTAGACTTATAAATATTTGTTATAGTGGTGGATCACCTTAGAAAAATTGAGATATTTGCGCCTTAACTAAACTAAATTTCATGATATTTGGGGCAATCACAAAGTAATTCATCCGATAAACACCAAGTTCATATAGATTTTCTCTGAAATGCTTAATTACGAACTTTCCAATTGATGCATGTATATGATCCCCCTGTCATAAAACAAAAGATCGTTTTATGATAATTTTTATCGAGTATATAAAAACTATTTGTATGAGTATTACATTTTTGTCCTGTAAAATCATCTCCAAAGAGCAAGGTATTTCTGGTTTGATTTTATCAGGAACTATCCACAATCGAATAGCACAAACTTTCAAGTTTCATTGCATTGATTTGAATGTAATTTTTGAGATTGTGTTGTTGAGAATATAATCAAATAATAAAAGTGTTCTCTCTAATAGCTTAAGCTTTTAGAGGAGATAGTCATACACTTTAACATGGTATCAGAGCAGACAGATGTCCTGAGATCGAATCTCACCGCCACCTAAATCAAAAAAGAATTTCCACGTGTTTGGCCCATGAAAAATGAATTAGGCCCACAATGTAAAGTTATGTAAAGTTATTACTGAAAGATGTCTATATATAGTACGTGAATTTAAGATGCAGTGAATAATATAGTTTAAGTTTCCTTGTTTGGTGAATGGTTATTGAAGAGTTATAAAACTGCCTTATTTGTATTTATTTGTAATAATATATTTATTGTTTGGTATAAATTTTAAATATAAAATATTGATATATTTAGACTCCTTATGTAAAATATATACTCATCATCTATCTATATATACAATCATTTATGAAGACTCTACTAAAAAAAATCAGCTATTCAATTATGAATCTAATTTTCCTTGACTAAATGGTTTATAAAAAATGATTTTATAGGCGAATCCTTGTGTAGATATTCATTTAACATTTAAAATTTTGTATTTAAAATTTTGTATTCGTAGATAGATGATGTAATAGTTAACAATGTGGTATTGACAAATAATTTATTTTTGTTTATTTAAAATGATGTGTAACTACCGTAGAATTACATAAATGGGTCTAATTGTAATTATTGACATGTTTCAATATTTATTTTAAATAATTAGTTATTATTGATTATTTAAAATGATTTAAAATTTAAAATTCTAAAAAATTGTGGTATTGACATGTGTCATTTTTTCTTCTAAAAAGTAGCCATTTTAGTATAAATATATATTCACTTCAAGGAGAAAGAAAGTAACAAAAACATCTTTTAGTGGTAATAAATATACACGTTAACAAAAAGTGTTAAAACTTTTATCAACATTAGTTAATTGTCATTGAATCCACTGTCGCTATAGGTTTTAGGGATATTTACAAATAGTGCTAATTACCGTTTAAAATACACATTTAACAATAATTAAGCTATTGCCATTAATTAATTACCTCTAAAGATTATTTTTCATCTACTGAATTAAATTCAAGCTTCATGGAAAGTGCAAGCACTGACATTGTCTTTTTAGTTAGCAAAATCTACCACCTGTGAATTTTAAGATAATTTTTTTCTTAATGCTCTTGCTTCCCTTTTTCCATCCTATAATCTCAGTCAACATTTATGCATGTACACTCAATCCTAGTATAAATATGTGCAAGTAGGCTAGATTTATCTTCCATGGTGACTACTATTATATATATTAGACCAAGTCTCCTCCTTATAGTTTTTTTAATCCTTTTATTTGATACTTGTTGGTGCTTTTTGGGTATACAAGTTCTAATAGCTACTTTATTGCTATTTAGTTAAAGTCATGTACACGATAAGTATCAACTTAAAGCAACATTACTTGTATGCTATGTCGAAAACCTTAGTCTCTCAAGTTGCTTGTATTGTAAGTCTGGTCATATCAATATGATGATACCAATATATATTTGTGAAGTTAGTTTATATAATCTATGTCTCAATCTAAAACCTGATAATATATCTCTATACGTCATGTGTAAATTCTGTGGGTGAATTTTATATCTAATACATGAAATAAGTTAAAGTGATCAAGTCTTAAAATAAATAGGAAGCTTTGTTATCTTACTCAGATTTAGTAAGAAAAAAAAACATTGTATATATCAATGTTAATTTGAATTGCCATTTGCACACTCCATTCATAAACTAGCTATATATGCAGTGACGGAGCTAGAAATTTCAAAAAAGGTGTCCAGAATAGCACAACAAAAGCTCTTTCCAAAAAGTAGAATTAGTGAGATTTAAACACACGAGCACTTCTTCATTCCAAGAAGGTGAAATCACTAGGATATAACAACTTATTATTTTAAGGATGTCCAAAATATGTTATTTAATTATTTCGTGTATCATTTTACTTGTATATGTAATATTTTCCGACGAACATGTGGCTATGCCACTGTATATATGTGTATATGCCTCGTTAACTTAGGAAACAGTTCTCGTTTTACCATAAATTTTGAAATTTAAAATTGGAGAACTTGAAATTGTAATTTTTGGAACTTCAAGTTGTGTATGAACATGTATTTTACTGAGAAAAATTTAAAGATTTCTGAGTAGAAGTGAAATTTCTCTCAAAAACTAGTTTGAGCTAGTTTTTTTTTAGTAGCTCAAAAATATATGAAGATAAAATTTTCAAAATCTGATTAAATTTCATGGTCAAACAGAATTTTCACGATTATATAATAGACAAAGCGATAAAGAATTAGTAGAAAGGAGAACTTTACAAAAGAATTGTTTAACAATCCTAAACCAAGTTCATTTTTTCATGTACAAGGTAATCATCAAATTCTGCAGGCAGAAATTTAAATTTCCTAATCCCCAACACCTAAAAATCTCCTATATATACACAACATAAACAAATCAATGAATCCTCCTACCTTCTTAAAAAAAATAAAAATAAGAAAATCACCACAAGAAAACATAGAATTAGTGACACAAATTAATTTCATAGCTAAAAAGCAAAAATCCCATGCTAATTAATTCTATTTAGATATGGATTAGTGACAGATTATACACCAAGGAGAGGTTAATTGACCTCAAGTATAGTATGTAAGGCAGGCCTCCATGAGTGATGACGATGTAACTCATCTTCATCGACGTTCATCAACTTTGTCAATAATTGATGTATCGATAGACCTTCAATATCTGCCTTACCCATTAGCTCTGATAATTGCTTCTTCGTGATTTTTATCTTTACCTCTTTTATTTTAGTCGTAGACGAATGAAGGTTTTCCTTATTATTTTCTCCCATGAGAAGATCATCTTCCTCTAATTTCATTGTCTTGCGACAATTGAAATCTTTGTTAATTTCTAGCACGGACAATTCTTTTTTCATACAGTTTCCCATATTTCTTGATTTTTATACTGGATTTTCTCTTTTATCTTTTATGCAGAAATATATGAGTTATAGTATCTAGGAAAGTTTTTCTTTGTAAAGATGAATATTGTGACATTTGACTATATATATATATATATATATGTATAATATGTAGGAGATGTCCAACTTGGCAGGTGATGATGTTCAATTTTGACCTTATCCTTTTTGGGTCAAATTCCACCTACTTTTTAATTTGGACTTTGGCTCTAGGCTTATTCGTTGATTAATAACTTATCACATGATTCACTTCTAAAATTTTTTAGATGAGGCAATTAAATCTTTTTAAAAATATGATGTTAGACCAAATAAAAGTTTTGAGTTTAAGTTTTATTACCATTCATTATACAGAAACTTAAATTCATATATTAGGTTCCATGAATTCTTTAAATTCACACGGGGTGTATTTTTTTATCGACACACAAAGAAAATATTTTGTTATAAATGAACAAGATATTGAGAAATTGTCTATACATAAAATATATAGAGTCCATTACACCTCACAATAATCAATGGACAATCATCGTACATTTAGTATAATTAAGCCGCTAAAAACTCAAAAATTTGTTGAGCTAGTAGGGAACTGTTTGAGCTAACTTTAGTATAAGCCGCTAAAAATTGTCTTTTATTTCACCTTCCTAGTAGGGAACTGTTTGAACTAACTTTCTCTGATAGATATATATACTAGTAAATATGTTTGTGCTTCGCATGGTGCATTTACCAATTCTTAAGTCACAACAATTCACAAGTCCTTTTCATTTTTATGTTACATCAGAAGGAATAGGAAAAGTTATTACAACACTTAGGTATGTTACCTTATGAAAAATCATCAATAATATGTAGTCTAGAAAAGAGTACATCATTTTTTTTGGTACAAAAAGATTTAATATATTATTACTTAAAATGCGTCATTACAATGAAGTGGCAGAGCAGTACTATTGCTAAAGTTAGTAGAGGGTGTTAATTGTAGATAACAATATATACTAGTACTATTTGGCTTATCATGCCTAGCAAAAGTAGTTCCGGCTTTGTCTGCTTCTAGAATCCCGATGACAAACAATGGTGGAATTGTCCATGATAAAAAGAAGTTCAGTGATTCCAACTTTGCACCCTCTTTAGCTAGAATATCTGCCACTTTATTTGTTTCCCAGTAGCTATGCTGCATCGGAGGGTTCTCTAGTCACCACATTAGATCCCTACACGCGGACAATCTTCCTTTAAGTATTTAATAATGTCCGCACAATCTATGTCTATTTCTAATAATGGTTTTAAATTATGGTGATGTTCCATAAGAAGAAAGGAAAAACTTGATCCCATTTAAGAGATTTGTTTATAGTTAGGTTCTTATTTTTTTGTATGCTCTCCATGCTAGCTTTGCTAGGAGATTTTTTTTTTTATCTTTGTATTTTGAGTTCCTAATACCTATAACACCCCGGAAATTTTTTGAGCTAAGACTCGAACCGTTCTTCGTAGTGAGTAAGTTTTTACTAAGGAATTTAATGTTTTCCTAAGCGTTAAGGTCACTAGATGTAGCACCTTGAGTTCCAAGAAGAACTAAAGAGAGTTCATTCAAGTAATTCCAAGTTTTTCTTAAGCTTTGGGTCAACTTCAAACAACTATAACTCCTAGTACAGGATGAGTTAAGTGAGTTAGAAGATAAAAAAAATTAAAGCCCTTCAAGTCCTCTTTCCAACACCACCAAGTTTTCTAAATTCCAAGCTCTGAGTAAAGAGTTATGACTTATTTACTAACGATGCTCAAACCTGGAAGAAGCTCCGCGATGGCTCCGCGTTACGGAGCCAATACGGACCTCACTGCCTGGTGAAAAATCATTCCGACCCCCAGCTTGTTTTATTTATTTATTAAAGGGTATTTTGGTCCTAAAAACCCTTAAGAGGTTATCTAAATTTCCCTAAACATATAGAAAATCAGTTTTCACAAAATCAAACCCTCCTACCCACTCAAAAAATTCTACGCTCAAGGAATTCAAGAAACGCTAAGGCTAGGGTTCATCTTCCAAGATATTCTTTCAAGTTCTTCAAGAAGATGGTTCTTTCAGGTATGTAAGCTTCCATAGTGTTGGGTTTGTTCACCCACACGCCAATCATGTTAATTTCAGCATTAAATTCGTTCTAGAAAGTTGAAAGTATGATGTTCTTGAATTATGTTCTGCAAATTTGCTTCAGTTCTTGAGTTTAGATGATATTGTTGAGTTCCTGATGGAATCATGTCGATTTTAGAGTTGTATATGAGTTAGATTCTTGTGTACATGTGTTGGGTATCTGAATCTAAAGAAAAGTTTAGCAAAAGAATCGAATTTAGGCGATTTGGGGTTAGAAAACAAAGAAGGAACAAAGTCGGGCGAATCTGGCACTTGGCTCCGCATCGCGGACCTGCCTCCCTATTTCACACAAATTTTCTCCGTGTCATGGACCATTTTGCCTCAAAGTTTATTTCGTGATCAAATATTTAAATGCATCTCCGCATTGCGGACTTACTTCCAAACAGTGATTTCTTAATCGTTTCTCACGTTTAACTATCTAAAAACACTCTTAAACATCACGAGATCTTTCCTATCACAAATTACAACCTTGAATTCATAAATCAATTTCAAGGTAGAGTTCAAAGTCAAGTTTGAGAGTTCTTTACATTTTTGAGAAAGTCCATTTGAGTTATTTTGAGGAGTCTTCTACAATTTCTGATAAATTGTTTCAAGACTAGAGCAAGTGAGTATGAGAATGTATTCATGAGTCTACTTTGTCATCATGAGATCTTTCATATCATGAACCATAACTCTTGAATTCATATTTCACATTCAAGAAAGAGTTAAGAGTAGAGTTCAAGAAAATTTTTGAGTTCAAATGTGAATCCTTTGAGATCCATAATCGACTTGAGTTAAGTTTTGAGAAAGTAAGTATGAGAATGAGAAGGGTCGTATACATGAGTTCCATAATGTTATGTAGCCCTTCGAGTCAAGTCGTCCATGCCCATAATTCCGCATGAACTCCATAAGTTGAGTATCTATGAGAGGAGTAATATCTTCATGTCCTAAGTCTTGATTATTGAGTTTCTTACCCATTTGAGATTATATTTCTAATCATGGGACTATTAAATGTTACCCATGAAGTCCTAGAGTTGGGTTATTCATGTCCATAATTCTGCATGAACCCTATAAGTCGAACAGTCTTGATACGAGAAGTATCTTTGAGTCCTTGAGTTGAGTAGTTCATGCTCATAATTTCGCATGAACCCTCTGAGTTGAGCATTCTTGAAGTGAGTAGTATTATTGAAGTTCGTGATTTCCAAGTATTGAGTTCTATCTATGGTTATTGAAAACCTTGCATTGAGTTGTTCACATCCATAATTCGACATGAACCATATTTTAAGTAGTCTTTTACAACTGTTTTAACTTTGTTTTAAGACTTAAGTTTGAGTTAAGAAAAGAGTAAAGAGTTGAGTTCATTTCTTTAAAGATTATACGGGAACTAAGTATTCCCATGAGTTTTAAATGTTTTCACATTTGAACAAGAAAGGGAAACACCGATTTCCAAGAGAGCTTTTAAGGTAAGTTTTGAGTGATTTTCTCAAACCTAAGAAAGAGTTTTGTTTTTATAAACATATGAGCTAAGTGTATTTTGGGAGTAGTATTGAGCACCGATATGGGAATGCGAATTCAAGATAACTCAATTCTCCATAAACCATGTCGCCATCATGGGTAGTAAATGATCATACTTTTTAGATGATTCCTTAAGTGCTTTTTAGCATAGACTAGTGGATCCACTTAGTTAAGGCGTTCTATATGATGGCAAAGTATATGACAGTTCCGGCAGTGTGGGCAAGACGATGTATCATCACTTAGGCTCATAGTGGTGGTTGTCGGTTAGAGAAACTCCCACAGAGTTATATTGTATTTTTATATACATACTGAGTATTATTGTATTTTTCAATACATTGAGCTGCTATCTACAGTTTTACAACTTTCCATATATATTGCATCTTTTACTGTTGCATTATCCTTGAGTATTTTGAGTTGAGTATCTTGAGTTGAATATCTTGAGTTGATCTATGATTCATTGTGTCGAGTACCTTATTGTTGAGCTTCACTGAGTTGAGAACCTTATTACTAAGTTGAGTATCTTACCCGTGATTACTTCTGAGTTGAGTAAGTTTGTGTAGTTTTGAGTATACTTACCTCTAAGTTGAATATCTTATCATTGAGTTGAACTATGTTTCTTTAAGTTGACAAGAGGTAAGTATGTTTCCTTTTTATCAAAGTTCAAGCTTATATTTATGCTTTAGAATTTCTCTTACATGCTCATACATTTCACGTACTGAACCATTTGGCCTGCATCTTTTCATGTTGCAGACACATGTATTCAGGATCATCAACAGGAGATTCGTTGATACATCCGGGAGTTCAAGTTAGCTATGGTGAACCTCCTTGTTTTCGGAGGATTTCATTTACTTTTCAGTTTAGTCAGGATGTCGTTGGTTTTATCCCGACTTCCATCTTTAACAGTTAGAGGCTTCATAGATAGTCAGTATAGTTGAGAAGTCTCTATCATTTATTTTATTAAATGTTTTAAAGACGTAAGTTGCTTATTTTATGGCGAGTTGAATAATTTATTTTATTCAGAGTCCTCTTTTGAGTTAAATCTTTCTATTTAAGTTTCATGAATATTTATTCATTTTTTAAGCTTTGTATGCTTAAGTTAATCTTCTGCTTGAAGTCAGCCAGGATGAGGGTTCGCTTGGGGACCAACAGTGGTTCTCGAGTGCTGGCCACGTTCACGGTGTAGGCTCAGGTCGTGACAAAGTTGGTATCAGAGCACAAAGTTCAAGTGTCCTAGGTTGTCTATGAAGTCGTGTCAAGTAGGATCTTGTTTATAGTTGTGATCAGCGCTCCACTTCTATAAATGAGGGACTACATACATTTAAGATAAGTTTCCCTTCTTTCATACTCTTAATCATGCATTAGAGCTAAATCCTAGAGATTTATTCATGGTTGTGCGTTTCTCAAATTCATTCGACTACCCATCATACTAGAGGTAGTTGAAAAGAAAAGTTGGTCCTTTATCGATGAGTTGTTCTTAGCAAGAGTCTTGAGAAAGTCATGAGAGTCCAGAGGGGCTTGAGAGTAGCCCAAATAGTAAGTTAAGTGTTCAGTTTTAGAGGAATGCACCCATAATTATATGAATTGTGCCTTTGAGCTAAAATTGAATTGTACTCTCTTCTCTAAGCCCTGTTTCACCTGAGATCCTTATGAGAAAGTATGTTTAGAACTTGGGTAGTATTTTCACCCGAAAAGGTAGCATGAGTTACGAGATCATGAGCTGTAGTAATAAAAGAGTCAAGAGTAAGAAGAAAGTATACAGAGGTTTAGTAATCCTAGAAAGGGAGATAGTGTTTTGAAGAGCTATATTACTATAGTCATTCACCCGATAAGTTATTGATGAAGAGTTTTCCCTTATGGGTAGAGTAAGAGTTGCTTGTCAAAATGAGATAAAGTATATATTTGTTAACCAGAATAGAGTTTATTTCGATATGCCATCATATTAGAGGAGACTAAATTCATGTGTTGAATAAGAGATCATAGTATTTATGAAGTGATAGATCTGAAGTAGGCTTATGATTTTGAGGGAGAAGCCTTAATATTCAAAGTGTTATAGAACTAATTAGGCATTGATGTATAATGAGTGAGTGAATAGTACTCAAGTTGTGAAGGGAAATGTGATAGTAAGTTGTAAGTATGAAGACTAAGAGGTAAGGATTGACTATTTGTCATGAATTTTAGTGGGAAAGTGATTATTAATCTTATATCTAGTAGTTGTAAGTTAGCATAGTAGGCGAGGAATCATATTGATATTCGGGTTTAGTAATAAACATTAAGCTTGAATTTGAGATGAGTGTCATGATCAAAAGAATGGAAACATGAGGGAGATGATGTTAGTTTTGAGATTTGATCTAGAAGATTTGAAATAGAGTAGGTGAGGAATTGCGGTGCTTAGCTGCAATAAATATGAGTGGTACAAGTGAGAGACCCTAACCTTTAGATAAGGGAAGTGAAGTGTGGCTAAATCACAAGAGTAAAAAGAGCATTAAGGGGGGTGTCGAACGGGTACATAATTAGAAAGAGGTCTTAGTACCTGATTATGGAGAGTTCGGTAGTCATGAAATAACCTTCTCCCGAGTATTAGAGTAAAAGAAGATGTAGATCAGTTTAGAGCTGATGTAATAGGTCCATATCTTTCAAGTGTCAGCTTTAGACCTAAGGGGGAGATGATGAGATGAGAAATCAAGTCAAGTATTTGAGAGTAAGATAGTGATGAGTTCCAAAGAGTATGGGAGATACCCTTTCAGAGGTTTTACTATGAGAAATAGTTAAATGAGAGCCCTTAGTTTGTTCTGAAGGAGCTAGTTAGTAGGAGTCCATGGAGTTGTTAGAGTACTAAGCTTGAATGTGGTGTTCTTAAACATGAGGTTGTTCTTAATATGAGCCCAGTGTTGATTAAATGTGGTAGTAAAGAGTAATAGTCTAGGGATGAGATTCCCTACAGAGAGTTATAGAATCCGGACCTAAGAATTTGGGTTAAGTTTGAATATAGTAAGAGCATACCATTAGACGCAGACCTTAGTAAGAGTAACTCATTTCATACCAGTCCAGCCGTCATTCAAGGACGAATGATCCCAAGGAAGAGAGAGATAATGTAAAACCTCGGAAATTTTTTGAACTAAGACTCGAATCGTTCTTCGTAGTGAGTAAGTTTTTACTAAGGAATTTAAATCTTTCCTAAGTGTTAAGGTCACTAAATGTAGCACCTTTAGTTCCAAGAGGAACTAAAGAGAGTTTATTCAAGTAATTCCTAAGTTTTTCTTAAGTTTTGGGTCAATTTCAAATGACCATAACTCCTAGTACAGGATGAGTTAGGTGATCTACAAAACAAAAAAAATCAAAGCCCTTCAAGTCCTCTTTCCAACGCCACAGAGTTTTCTAAATTTTGAGCTCTGAGTAAAAAGTTATGACTTATTTACTAACGACACGCAAACTACGAAGCCAATATGGACCTCACTACCTGGTGAAAAATCACTCCGACTCCCAACTCATTTTATTTATTTATTAAAGAGTATTTTAGTCCTAAAAACCCTTAAGAGGTCATCTAAATTTCCCTAAACGTATAGAAAATCAGTTTTCACAAAATCAAACCCTCTCATCCACTCCAAATATTCTACGCTCAAGGAATTCAAGAAACGCTAAGGCTAGGGTTCATCTTCCAAGATTTTCTTTCAAGTTCTTCAAGAAGATGATTCTTTCAAGTATGTAAGCTTCAATAGTGTTGGGTCTGTTCACCCACACGCTAATCATGTTAATTTCAACGTTAAATTCATTCTAGAAAGTTGAAAGTATGATGTTCTTTAATTATGTTATGGAAATTTTCTTCAGTTCTTGAGTTTAGATGAGATTGTTAAGTTCCTGATGGAATCATGTCGATTTTAGAGTTGTATATGAGTTAGATTCTTATGTACATGTGCTGGGTATCTGAATCTAAAGAAAAGTTGAGCAAAAGCATTGAATTTAGACGATTTGGGGTTAGAAAACTAAGAAGGGAAAAAGTCAGGTGAATCTGGCACTTGGCTCCGCGTCGCGGACCTGCCTCCCTATTTCTCACAAATTTTCTCTGCTTCGCGAAATGGTCACAGACCATTCTGCCTCAAAGTATATTTAGCGATCAAATATTTAAATGCATCTCCATGTCGCAGACTTGCTTCCAGACAGATATTTCTTGATCGTTTCTAATGTTTGACTATCTAAAAGGACTCCTAAACATCATGAGATTTTTCCTATTAGAAATTACAACCTTGAATTCATAAATAAATGCCTTTCAAGTCAAGTCGTTCATGCCCATAATTCCGCATGAACTCCATAAGTTGAGTATCTATGAGAGGAGTAATATCTTCATTTCCTAAGTCTTAAGTATTGAGTTTCTAACCCATTTGAGATTATATTCCTAATCATGGGACTATTACATGTTACCCTTGAAGTCCTTAGATTGGATTATTCATGTCCATAATTCCGCATGAACCCTATAAGTCGAGCAGTCTTGAGACGAGAAGTATCTTTAAGTTCTTGAGTTGAGTAGCTCATGCTCATAATTCCGCATGAACCCTCTGAGTTGAGTATTCTTGAAGTGAATATTATTATTTAAGTTCTTGAGTTCCAAGAATTGAGTTCTATCTATGGTTATTGAAAACCTTGCATTGAGTCATTCATGTCCATAATTCGGCATGAACTATATTTTAATAAGTCTTTTACAAACGTTTTAACTTTGTTTTAAGACATGAGTTTGAGTTAAGTAAAGAGTAAAGAGTTGAGTTCATTTCTTCAAAGATTATACGTGAACTAAGTATTCCCAAGAGTTTTAAATGTTTTCACATTTGAACAAGAAAGGGAAACAGTAATTTCCAAGAGAGATTTTAAGCTAAGTTTTGAGTAATTATCTCAAACCTAAGAAAGAGCTTTGTTTTTATAAACATATGAGCTAAGTATATTTTGGGATTAGTATTGAGCACCGCTATGGGGATGCGAGTTAAAGATAACTCAATTTTCCATAAACCATGTCACCATCATGAGTAGTAAATGATCATACTTTTTAGATGATTCCTTAAGTGATTTTTAGCATAAACTAGTGGATCCACTTATATAAGGCGTTCTATATGACGGCGAAGTATAGGACCGTTCTGGCAGCGTGGGCAAGACACTGTATATCACTTAGGCTCATAGTGGTGGTTGTCGGTTAGAGAAACTCCCACATAGTTATATTGTATTTTTATATACATACTGAGTATTATTGTATTTTTCAAGACATTGAGTTGCTATCTACAGTTTTACAGCTTTCCATATATGTTGCATCTTTTACTGTTGCTTTATCCTTGAGTATCATGAATTGAGTATTTCTAGTTGAGTATCTTGAGTTGAATATCTTGAGTTGATCTATGCTTCATTGTGTCGAGTACCTTATTGTTGAGCTTCACTGAGTTGAGAACCTTATTACAAAGTTGAGTATCTTATCCTTGAGTACTTCTGAGTTGAACAAGTTTGAGTTGTTTTGAGTATCCTTGAGTATACCTCAAAGCTGAATATCTTATCATTGACTTGAAATATGTTTATTTGAGTTGACAAGAGGTAAGTATGTTTCCTTTTTTTTAATCAAAGTTAAAGCTTATGTTTATGTTTTAGAATTCCTCTTACATGCTCGTACATTTCACATACTGAGCCATTTGGCCTGCATATTTTCATGATGTAGACACAGGTATTCAGGATCATTAACAGGAGCTTCGTTGATACATTCAGGAGTTTGAGTTAGCTATGGTGAGCCTCCTTATTTCCGGAGGATTTCATTTACTTTTCTGTTTAGTCAATATGTCGTGGGTCTTGCCCCAACTTCCATCTTTAACAATTAGAGTCTTCATACATAGTCAATATAGTTGAGAAGTTTGTATCCTTTATTTTATTAAATGTTTTAAAGACGTAAGTTGCCTATTTTGTGGCGAGTTGAATAATTTATTTTATTCAGAGTCCTCTTTTGAGTTAAATCTTTCTATTTAAGTTTCATGAATATTTATTCAGTTTTTAAGCTTTGTATGCTTTAGTTAGTCTTCCACTTGAAGTAAGCCAAGATGAGGGTTCACTTGGGGACCAGCAATGGTTCTCGAGTGCCGGTCACATCCAGGGTGTAGGCTCAGGTCGTGACAATCCCCCTGCCCCTTTGTTCCTTATTAGTGTATTCTTATCTAGCAATAACATATGTAGTCACTAGTTGATCTCTATATGAAATTCCTTTGTATTCGATTAATTTCTTTTGTGATAAGGAAGGCAGTTTGATGTATTGCATTACATGTGTAGTTATATTGTTGTTAAAGTTTCAGTTCTCCCTAACCTTATCGTTTCAGTTCTTCATTCAAGTATATTTCTCACAACAACAACAACATCTAAAGTGAAATCTCACTACGTGAGGTTTATCGAGAGTAGAGTCTACGCAGACCTTACCACTACGTCGTGGAGGTAGAGAAACTATTTCCAAAAGACTCTTGGCTCAAGTGAATCAAACTCTCAAGTAAAGGAAGAAGAAGAAAAAAATGAAGAGAACATATCAGTTAATAAGAAAAGAAACAATAGCAACAACAAATTAGTGTAATAATCGAACACAATAAACAACATATGACAAAAACTATAATCCTAGACTACAATAGACACTAACAAGGCTAAACCTTCGCTAGGAAACACAACACTCTTCGCCTACTAACCCTTTATCCTTATATACAATCTCTAATCATTTCGATCTAGAGTCATATCCTCGAAAATATGAAATTGCGTCATGTCCTGTGTAATCACAACACTCTTCGCCTACTAACCCTTTATCCTTATATACAATCTCTAATCATTTCGATCTAGAGTCATATCCTCGAAAATATGAAATTGCGTCATGTCCTGTGTAATCACCTCTCCCCAAAACTTTTCAGCCTATCTCTGCCCTTCTGCATACCCCTATAAGCAACCTCTCCTGCCTCCTCATTGGGGCGTCAACACACTTTCTCTTCACATGCATAAACCATCACATTCTCACTTCCCTCATCTAGTCTACCACATACTTTACTCCCACCTTTTCCCGAATAACATCATTTATAATCTTGTTACTTCTAGTACGCGCCCACACATCTATCTCAACATCCTATCTCTACAAAATGCATCTTCTGAAGATGCGAGTTCTTGACTGGCTAACACTCTAGCTTATATAAAAAGAATTGTCTAACCATCACTCGCATGAACTTACCTTTGAGTTTAGGTTGTACGTTCTTATCACAGAAGAATATAAAGGTAAGACTTTATTTAATCCATTAATGCTTATCGTGACCAATGACACTAACCTACGATATAAGTGTCTACGATCGTCGATAGTATAATAACCCAACTAAAGGCTGGCATCGTGTTCCAAGGGAGTGGTTTTGAGAATTGATAGAAAAATAAAATTAAGCTTTAACTAGTCGTAGCTAAAGACATTAACGAACAAAAACATGGTAAATTAAAGAGGGTGACACGAAAGTGTCAAATATCAATTGTGGTTTTTGTCACAAGTAGTAAAAACAACAAAAATTAACAAGAAAATCAAGTATGGGGAAATGTTCTTGGGGTGTGACCGCAATACAAGTTGAGATAAATTGTTTGGTACATGCTTTTAATAGGAAATTTGCAAGATAATAGTGACTAGGCTAAGCTTTAGATGGAAATAAGTTTCCTCTCGAGCAACTTACCCCGTTTCAAATGGGTTTCTCTCGGACACCCGTTTGCCGCATGAAGACTAACCTACGCCTTACCCCACTCACTCTCTCGAGCTTAGTGTTAGGATATGGGACTAGGGCTCACCCTCTCGGGCTAAACCTCATGTCGACCCACTTCTTAGGCCATCAGTCTAGTGGTCTTGGTTTCGCTATCTCCCTCTCGGGCAAGCCGAAAACACATGGGTGGTTTTGTATTTGCCACTACAAACCCATTAAATTAAACCACAACCACTAGGTGAAATCACCATTAAAATACATCTACCCTATTAGCAAGAAAGACCAAATAACAATATCAACACATATTTGCTAAATCACACCCCAAGAATGGGGTTTTTAGCCACACATCAAGAAATAACAAAATACACCTAAAATGATACTAAAATCAAATGGGTATAAGAGATTAAACCTTCATTTAAGAAGAGGAAAAAGAATGGAGAAGACCCACCTCCAACTTGGGGAAGATAAAATCCTTCTCTCTTCAAGTCTCCCACAAAACTCTTTCCAAACTTGAGAGAAAATATCTAAAAACGTACCATTATATTTTGAAAATAATAATAATCGTTCAGAACTTGAAAAATTAATAAAGAGTTTAGTATTTATAGCCATTAGAAATTAGTGCAGGCGAATAGTTAGGCGAGGTTAGTCGAGTCCGCCGAATGACTCGGGGACTCCCCCTTCTTCTATCTCATCGTTGTTGAGTACTTTCCTACATAATCCTCACGTTCTGGACCATTGGGTGGTATAGTACTGCTTCGCAAAACTATTCGGCAAAGCGCCAACTGCTTCTTTCATTGCCTTTTTTGTCCTCTTCCTTCAGGGCTTTGCATATTGGAACAAAGGGTGGAGTCTGTCGTTTTGGCAAATCGCCAAAGGTTCTTGGCGATGCTCATGCTTCAGCTTCTTTGTTCTTTTCAGCCCTTTTGTTTCTTTTTGCTCCTAAGTGTCCATGCTTCCACTAAAACTTAAAATAACTGAAACTTAAGAGTTTTCATCAGATATTGAGACAAAATAAGCATTCGAGGACACTATTTCTATCAAAATAAAGCCCTAAATGAGTCCAATTTGTGGACTCATCAACACCCCCAACTTAAATTTTTGCTTGTCCTCAAGAAAACTTAAGTTCAGCCATTCAAAAAGGGTGTCTCAAACAGTGCTACACCAGAATCAATCATAAGTGCACACAACAAGACTCAATTTACTTATGCAAGGATCAATTGTGTACTTAAAGATTCAAGTTGTGACACACCATTACCAAAGATTCTCATGCTCGCAATACTTGCTACTTGTGCAAGTTCAAGCTCAACAAAAAGTATCTAAATGCCCTCACATGAAAAATGATTCCATATTCACACACAGAGGTTAATCAATTTAAGATTAGGAATCGATACAACGCTCACACTCAAAAAGAGGAACACAATGCATGTTTTCACCCATAGGTTTGCCCTTATTTTCCAATCGACTTTCGATTCGGTTTACTCAAGATCAAAAAGGTCTTTCTAAGGCTTATAATGGGGATGAGTGCAAAGGTATGGTCATTTAGGCTCAGTGACTCCTTCTTCGTGTAATGTGGTATTCTCAAGGCATTCCCTTCTTTTTCTTTATCGATTCTTTTTCTAGTGTTTCTAAGTCACCTTTTTATTCACCCTCATGGATTGCTTGGAAACCATATTTCTTTCATACTTTATTCCACAGTTTTTTTTTTGAATTGAATTGAAGGGGTTTCCACTTATGCAATACCATGGGTTAGGGGGGGACTTTTTCTTGCACTTCTTGACTTATCCTTTTCCTTTTCACCACATCCCCAACTTAGGCCTTTTGTTGGCTATTCACTAAATAACAAATTTAGAGAATTGTAGGTAGTGGTTTAAGTAAGGTCTAGGGTTCATCAAGGTTCTTCCAAAGAAAGGTAAGATTCAAAGGGTGTTCAAAAGAGTTTCACACGCTCACGGGTAGGCTACAAAAGAGGTATATGTCAAATTTGGCTCACACTTTTTAAAGTTGCCTAAGATTATCTCAAGAGGACACCTTTCTAAATCAATCAGACTATCAGGGAAAATTCTAGGTTTATTCATGCAAGTTTCAAAGCAAGCTAATCACACAAGGTATCGACACTTAAGTCAAACAAGACTACACACTTTCGCTAGTGTGCAACAGTCATTACAAGAGAATCAATATGATAAATGACTAATCACAACGAGATGCAAAGAGTTCACATATTGTCTATGCAACTTCATTTGGCCTCATCATAGCCGTACATTCATGTTTTTTTAATTGAGAGCACTATTCAAGTCATTGGTATTGATCGAAACTGAGACACAATTTTTTTTTACAAAAGAACAGCCATATTCTACTCACGAGGGGTGGAAAAAATGTGCAAAAGATTTAAATTTTTTTTGGAAGGGTCAAAAATCGTTTGCAATTAAGAATAAGCAGAGCCACAAGCTCAAACAATCGCAAAGCAGTTTTAAAAACACAATTAAAAATAGATAACCCAAATGTACATCAAAATAAGGTGGGCCTCACCCTACCACAAATAAGAGCGTTTTCCTGAAATGGGAAATAATTACAGTACCCAGAGTTTAAGAAAGATAAGCTATAGAAAGAGGTCAAGAAAAGTCCTGTCTATGTAGTCATTTTATCTGTCGGGGCATTCGATGTATTTCCCTGAAGTAAAACCATGGTCCTCGGAGTATTGTTGTTTTAGTCCTCATTGTTTGCCTTTGCCATGGCCTCTGCAGCAAGATTAGTTGCAATCATCTGATCTATCTCCTGAGCAACTCCAAAGGCCCGTATTGCATTAACAAAACTTCGATCCTATAAAAGCACATTAGGATTGATGGGAATTCGTCTCTTTGCTCTAGCTTTATTGGTATATTTCCCTTACCTGGCTAGCTTTGCTTTCTTTTCGTCTTTCTTAAACTCTCGTGCCCTCATATGCCTGGGTGGATCATTTCTCCCTACGACTTTTGATCTAGCCATTACTGCAAAGACTTCAAGGATAAGTTAGATAGCACTTTAAACAGGAAAAAAATGGTGTTTCTGGGTGTGTAATTGCTTAGCCAAGCTAGTTGGTGAAGTACTTATCCTGTTAGGCCAATCGTTGAAAGTGATGTACAACTGATACAAAGGCTCAGACAAAGGGCGAGCAAGGGATCCTTCGGTGAGTCGCCGAGTACATTTTGCAAATTAAACTGACCACCGAAAATCAAAGATTGATCAATACATAAAGTATTCAGTTAAATGCAGAATGGGGACGTTAGGCGAATCACCGAGCAGTTCGATGAATTTTGTTCATCTCGCCGATCAGCTCAACGTGTCTAGTTTCAACCCATCCTTTCAAATTTCATCCCGCAACCCCAGATAATGCAACTTACGCTTATATAACTCAATTTCAATGAAAACCCAAAGAAACTTCTATTCACACCGCTTAACAGTTCAACTCAAAGAAAAGTTAAGTGGTAGTCCCTTAAATCATGCAGAAAATATCAAGTCTTAATAAATAATATATACAATCCTAGTAACTCAGAGACTCAACAGAGATTTTCTACTATCAGTAATTATGCAAATGAGTAAAAATTCTGATCAAATAACTAAGGAGTTTGATTACCAACCTTTGATGCCGAATTAGATAGTACTGGTTTGCTAGGCAGCAATGTGATCCTAATTCGAGCACAATTCAACACGTAAAATACTCTAAAAGTGCGAGAAATATAACTGCAAAAGTGTGCGTTTGTGAAAAAGGACAAAGTGAAAGAAAGTGAATGAAATGAAACTTTTAAACCTGTGGCTTGTGACCATCCATCTTTTGCTCATTCGGCGATGTTAGTTGATTTCGCTCCATCACTCGGCTATAATAGAGTTTTCAGTTCAGGTGAGCAGTGCATCAACGTTTTTTATCAAGATCGCCAATTGGATTAGCGATGCGCCGACAAAATTCATACTCTGCCGAGTTTTACAGACTCAACCTTTAAGACGTATTGTGCCAAATAGTGGGAGGGATCTGGTACGCCGTACTTGTCAGCGATCCACCAAACTGAACTGTTGTTCGCCTTCATACATCTTTTCAAGCACTTTTCTTACTCAATCTGTACAAACAACGCACTATTTTTTTATCAAGATAACAAAAGGCGAGTAAATGGTTTTGGGTTGCCTCCCAAACAGCGCCTTAGTTAACGTCGCGACATGAGGCAAGTTAACCTTCAGGCTTCACTCTTGGGGTTAGCCATAGTATCACTAGGCAAACCCCCTTGTTGTCTCAGATTGAGATGGGACAAGATATGACCCATTTGGGTCTCTAACTGTTTGATTGAAACTGAATGAGAGGTGATAGTATGGCTGAGGGTAGACACGTCTTCTTTCATGCCTTTTTAGAATTTTGTTTAACTCTTCAACATTATTTAGGATACGTGAGAGCATATCCTCAGACCTACCACCTTCCGAGTCCTTGGGCTTCTGACGCTCATGGGGAGGCACGTATCTATACTTCTCCCCATCCTTCCAATTTGGATTACGATCCATCCATTCATGATCTCGATCCTTCCAGCCTTCGTCTCTAACCCATCCTTGATTACCACCCTGCCTTGGGTAGTTCGAACGATAGCCTCTGCCTTGGTTAGCCAAAAAATTTACTTCCTCGTCATACATGGCTTCAAACTTAATCTCCTCAGGATTCTCACCCCCGACTCCCACAACATTGACACCACGGGTACCAGCTCCCATGACATTTTGGGATAAAATGTTAAGCTTTCTCATGATCTTGGCCGTGTTTTGGTCTCTCTCATTATCTTTCTCAACCTGCTCCTTGGATAACTGAAATGTGACCGGTGAGACCCGGTCTTCGTGGGTGTACCACACCTTGTTGATGGTTGTCATGCCATCAAGAAGTTGCGTTGCTACTGCATATGGTTGCTACATTAATCCTTCAAGCCAGAGTTGGTCAGCTACACCTTGTTTACCGAGTCTAGACTCCGATAAAAGTATTAAATGAGCACATTATCAAGTAGACCATGAGTTGGGCATTGTAGCACCAATATCTTAAATCAGAGCCAAGTTTCGTGCAGAGGGTCTCCATTCAAACGCTTAAAGCTTTGGATGCTATCCCGAATAGTCATCATCTTCGAGGGAGGGAAAAATTGCATATTAAATGTGGTGACCAACTCCTCCCATGAAGTTATCGAGTTATGTGGCAGCTCAGCTAGCCCCTTGTATGCCTCCCCCATCAATGAAAAAGGGAAAATCTTTAATCAAACCGACTCCTGCGAGATGTTTTTGAATGAGAATGGTCCACACACATCTACAAATTTTCAAAGATGCTCATGTGGGTCCTCATGTGCTAATCAACTGAAAAGTCCCTTTAGTTACAAGAGTTGCAACATGGTGCTCGTTATGTGGAACACCACATTTCCCTTTACTGGAGGTAGATGGATGGCTCTAACACCTCTCATGAGATGTGGATCATTGATATTCGCCTCTTGGACATCATTGAGATTGCCGATGTCGTCCTGATGGCCCACTTGGCTATTGTTACTACCGCTAACACTCATGTTTTCTGAAATGTTTACACAATCAACAAAACAAAACTAAAAATTAAGTTAGTAAACTACAACGAAGAAGAACGAAAAGTCTACTAATTCAAAATTCTCAAATAACACTAGTCTTCGGCAGCGGCGCCATTTTGATGATTATCATGACCAACGACACTAACCTACGGTATGAGTGTCTACTATCGTCGATAGTATAGTAACCCAACTAAAGGTTGGGGTCGTGTCCCAAAGGAGTGGTTTTGAGAATTGATAGAAAAATAAAATTAAGCTCTAACTAGTCATAGCTAAAGACATTAACGAACAAAAAACATGGTAAATTAAATGGGGTGACACGAAAGTATCAAATATCAATAGGGGGTTTTGTCACAAGTATTAAAAACAACAAAAATTAACAAGAAAACAAGTTTGGGGAAATGTTCTTGGGGTGTGATCACAATACAAGTTGAGATAAATCGTTGGGTACTGCTTTCAATAGGAAATTTGCAACATAATAATGACTAGGCTAAGCTTTAGATGAAAATAAGTTCCCTCTTGGGCAACTTACCCCATTTTAAATGGGTTTCTCTCGGACACCCATTTGCCGCATGAAGACTAACCTACGCCTTACCCCACTCACTCTCTCGAGCTGAGTGTCAGGATATGGGACTAGGGCTCACCCTCTCGGGCTGAACCTCATGTCGACCCACTCCTTAGACCACAGTCTAGTGGTCTTGGTTTCGTGACCTCCCTCTCGGGTAAGCCAAAAACACATGGGTGGTTTTGTATTTGCCACTACAAATCCATTAAATTAAACCACAACCACTAGGTGAAATCACCGTTAAAATACATCTACCCTATCAGCAATCAATACCTAACAATAATATCAACACATATTCTCTAAATAACACCCGAAGAATGGAGGTTTTTAGCCACACATCAAGAAATAAAAAAATACACCTAAAATGATACTAAAATCAAATGGGTATAAGAAATTAAACCTTGATTTAAGCAAAGGAAAAAAAATAGAGAAGACCCACTTCCAACTTGGGGAAGATGAAATCCTTTTCTCTTCAAGTCTCCCATAAAACCCTCTCCAAACTTGAGAGAAAATATCTAAAAATGTACTATTCTATTAAGAAAATAATAATAATTGTTCGGAACTTGTAAAATTAATAAAGAGTTTAGTATTTATAGCCATCAAAAATTAATGCAGGTGAATAGTTCAGCGAGATTAGTCGAGTCCGCCGAATGACTCAGCGACTCGCCCTTTTTCTGTCTCATCGCCGTTGAGTGCTTTCCTACATCATCTTCACGTTCTGGACCATTGGGCGATATAGTACTGCTTCGCGGAACTATTTGGCAAAGCGCCACTGCTCCTTTCATTGCCCTTTTTATCCTCTTCCTTTCGGGCTTCGCATAATAGAACAAAGGGCGGAGTCTGTCCTTTCGGCGAATCGCCAAAGGTTCTTGGCAATGCTCATGCTTCAGCTTCTTCGTTCTTTTCAGCCTTTTTGTTCTTTTTTGCGCCTAAGTGTCCATGCTTCTACTAAAACTTCAAATACCTGAAACTTAAGAGTTTTCATCATATTTTGAGACAAAATAAGCATTCGAGGACACTATTTCTATCAAAATAAAGCCCTAAATGAGTCCAATTTGTGGACTCATCATCCATGCTGCCTTAATGCAATGCGCAACATCATCATTGATTTCCCTCTAGCTTGGATTTACGACCTAAGATACTTAAAAGTTTATATTTTGGGGATAGTTTGTGTGGAAAACCTTACTTCCACATTCACTTCATATAATGCAACAATGAATTTTCACTCCAAATACTCCATTTTGGGCCTTCTCAACCTAAACCCTTTGTACTCCAAAGTTTGTCTCCAAACCTCCAACCTAGTATTAACTCTATCTCGCGTGTCATCAATCAATATTATGTCATCTGCAAATAAATATTGTCACGATCTGAGCCTACACCCTAGACGTGGTCGACACTCGAGAAACCATTGATGGTCCCCAAGTGAACTATCATCCTGGTTGACTACAAGCGAAAGATTCCCTCGAGCATACATAAATATCAAACTGGAATAAATGTGTAAACACAACTTACTGAATCTCAAAATTTTTCCAAATATACTGAGTAAGAAACATAGGCTTAAATAAAACATTTGAAAACTGAAAGATTCTCCAAAACTATCTATCTATGAAGCCTCTACTATATACAAGGACGAGTGTCAGAACAATACCTGCAACTCCTCAAGAGAACTACTAGTAACAACTCATAAAAATTGGAGTCCTCCAGAAGCAAAGAGGTCCTACTTAAAAGTTGACGAAATGATCTTAATGGGCTCTTGCTGATGATCCTAAGAACTTGTATTTGCATCATAAAAGATGCGGGTCAAATGACATTAGTACATTGAATGTACGAGTATGTAATATAACTGAATAACAAATAACTGAACTAATAAGACCACAATAGATGCAACATAAACTCGCCTGAATGTAAAGAATTAAGGGAATGAAATCATTTAAAACTTTACAAAAAAAATACTTACTCATCTCTAAACCTCAACATAATAAGTGATATAATAAAAATACACGTTTACCTCTATGTGAGAGATTTTCTAACCAACAACCATCACTATGACCTACGTGATGATATATTATCGCGCTCACGCTGTCAAAATTGCCATATACCTTGTCAGGGTATAGAACACCTCAACTAAGTGGATCCAATGTATGATCCTTTACCCATGTTGGCATACATGGTTTATGAGGATTTTGAGTTGTCTGTACTCATACCCATATTGGTGCTCAATACTACTCCCAATAATAAATACTCATGCTCAAATGTGTAAAACATACTCTTTATGTTGTTTGAAATAATTGCTCAAACTATCCTCTTAAAAGAGGTAACTGCTCTGAAATACCTTCGAACTCATAAACTCTTTTTAGAAATCAAAGTTTCTCTTTTCTCAATGTAAAAATGATACATTTAGGAATACTTAGTTCCTTTAAACTTTACTCAAAATGTCTATTTAAACTTTCCTCAAAAACTCAGTTTAAAACTCAAATATTGGCTTTAAAAGATTCTCAAGATTTATAACTCAATTTAGAGTTCATGCGGAAATATAGACATGAATGAACTAACTCAAGGATCTAAATGACAATATAGGAAACTCATTGCTCAGAACTCAAGAACTCAGAACTTAATGATACTGCTGTAACGACCTATTCCCGTCCTTATATAAAAGCCAACAGGGGAAAATTTTGGGCCGAAAAACTTTTTCATAGTATTTGGATTTTCCCAATCTTGTCCAGTTTGGACGAAATCAAAGTCATTGAGGTGTAGGAAAATTTGGTAACAATCGGGTGAATCATTTATGATTTTGATTATATGAGTAGTTAGATAACTCATTAAGGTATCTGTACAACTTTATGGAATTGAATTCGGGCGAATAGAACTCTGAAAATTGGTCTAAGCGTAAAGGGTATTTTCTGAGCATCGTGGGTTGGAGGTGTGTTGTGAAATGGGAAATTTGGAATTCTTAAAATAACTCTTTGTCTCGAGAATGCCGCTTTGGCGCTAGGTTTTGCCACTTTGTAGGGGCCGCTGTGGCGGGGTGGTGGCCGCTGTGGCAAGCTCGACGCGAATAAAAGTCATTAATAAACCCCTAAACGATCTAATTATGCACTTTTTGACCTTTTGAGCTAAAGAACAACCCCGAGGTGACTCCTACTCGTTTTTCACCATTCTTGAGGCTAAAAGTAAGTTTTTCACTCCCCAAATCAATTTTTCAATTCGTGGAACGAAATAAAATGGGTGAATATTGATGGAGGAGGTTTTATTATAGATTCTATGATTGAAACAACCCTAATTTGGATAATTGGGATCATGGGTTTGATCTAGGGTTCATAGAATTATTATAGTTTCGGGGAATTATGGATTGTTTGTTGACTCCCGTGTTGTTATGATTATTTGTAGACCAAGAATAAGCGGAACGAATCCAAAAAGGGAAGAATCAAGTTTCTTAGGGTTTTAAGCTTGTTTCGAGGTAGGTGATGGTTGTAATTCTATGATTGTGTTATATAAGCTTGTTCTTGCTTCATTATGATACTTGTATATGTATGAATGTTGCAATGTTGATCACACTTGTTGTAAATGAGATAGATAATTGATGAATGCCATGAAATCATGACTTAAATGTATGATCTTCATGATATACTTGTTTTTGTAATTGTAGTGTGTGCATGGGATCGTTTGCCACGCTCCGGCATAACTAACTTGGTTCAATTTCCATGTTCCGGCATAAAATTGGGATCGGTTGCCACATTTCGACATAAATATGGGATTAGTTACCAGGTTTCAGCATGCAACCTGTTTAGGTTTGGGTTCCATGAGATGACCAATGATTTGACACAAAATGTGAGGTTGTTCGTTGCTCGTAAATGTTGATAATATTGTATGTGTTGATATATATGCATGTGATCATAATGTTGTTTGACTTGTTTATGTTGCACTAGTGGGATAGCTGCGTGATCCTACCAGTACATTGTAGTTGTGTACTAATTCTGCACTTGCTCTTATTTTTGTTGAATACAGGGCATCTTCAAGCGGCTATTGATAGACCTCGCTTAGAAGATCAATGATCATCGTTCGAATTCAAGGGTGAGCCAGTACTTCCAGGCCGCCATGAGTTCTCTTTCGTCTATGTCCACCATTTTCAGACTTAGACATTTGTTTAGCTAGTTGATTAGTTTATTAGTTGGGGTTGTATCCCTTCCTTGTTTAGACTTGGTTCATTGTTAGAATATTTTGGTACATTGACTTTCGGGTTCTAGGTTATTCTTCCACATTGTTAGTTATTATTGTTAGACTTTTGTTAGAGTTTATGGGAACTCTATTTTTATTTCCTTAGTGTTTGATTTAAATGCCTTAGTTTTTAGATTATTTGCTTGGTTTGGGTTGTAGTAGTGGTTCTCCCACCAGAGTGTTAGTGTGGGTGCCAATCACGATGGTCTGGGTTGTGACAAAGTTGGTATCATAACATAGGTTTGTTGATCTTGATGTACCAAAATGAGACTAGTGGAGTCTCGCACAATGGTACGGGGACGCCTTTACTTTTCTTCGAGAGGCTATAGGACTTCAGAAATCTCTATTTTTCCCTTGTCTCCTTTCGTGCTATAACTTGATTCCAATTGGTTTCTGACAATTTAAATTGGTATCTAACCTCCTTCACTCTTCTGTTCACAGATGGTTAATACTTGATTCAATGGTGTTAGGCCCGTATCTCTCTTTAGTACTCTGGTTGAGGTATCTACAACGAGAGGTCGCGGTTGAGAAAGAGGTAGAGGAAGAGCTATGGGTAGCGGCCGTGGAAGAGTAGAACCTGCTGGAAATGGAGCTCCTATTGAGAATGCTCCTATGAATGAGAACCCTCATGCGCATCATGAAAAGATAGAAGAGAATATTGATGTTGAGGATTTGGTACAAGAAGAAAAGGTGCAGGTTGAGACGACCGATGTTCCTCCCATAGACCCAGTGTTAGCTCGACATATCATGTCATTCTTGAAAGGGTTGGTTGGTCCTGGATTGCTTCCTTCTGCTCAAACAACTCAAGCTCCTACTAATCCTCCTGTTGCTAGCACTGCGCCCAAGGTGGGTGGAACGGGAGGTAATGATGCTTTCTTTCGTCCTATGTTGGGTTATGTTATGACTGGTAATGAGCATGAAATGTTGACTAAGTTTTTGAAGCTAAAGCCTCCTGTGTTTCTTGGTTCTGAGAATGAGAATGCTTATGAGTTCATCTTAGATTGCTATGAGAGTCTTCATTAGTTGGGAATTGTCCATCAACATGGGGTTGAGTTTGTGTCCTTTCAACTTTAAGGTGAGGCTAAACAGTGGTGGAGAGCTTACATGGAGTGCAGATATTCTACTTACCTCCACTTACTTGGACCCAATTTCATGCCCTGTTTCTAGAGAAATATGTTCCTAGGACTTTGAGGGATCACAATAAAGATGATTTTATGGCTTTAGAGCAAGGTGGTATGTCTGTGGCTGCTTATGAGGCCAAGTTCCATGCTTTATCCAGATATGCTACGCAGTTGGTGACTACTGAGAAAGAGAGAATTCGATTATTTATTAGGGAATTAAATTCTGAGTTGCAAATATTATCTATTCATATGACTTCTGTAGGGAGAAGCTTTAATAAGGTGACAGACTATGTTAAGAAAGTGGATAGAGTGAGGTGAGACGGTCAAGCTAAGGCATGGACAAAAAGGGACAAGAACTCGAGTAACTTTTAAGGTTCTTATTCCAAAGGGTCCGGAAGACCACCGCTGGTAGCCAAGCCAATTCAGTTCGATATGCCCGCCTCTACAGGTAGTTACTTGGAAACTCCATCTCATAATTTTTAGGAAAGCCAGGGAATCGTGCCTTCGACGGGCGGCAGACCATATTTTGATCATACTTGTTACAATCGTGGAGAACCTGGGCATATAAGGAGAGATTGTCCCTACCCACGTGTGTTAGATTTTGCGCAGCAGCATTTTAGAGCAGTGGTACCTGCGGGGAATGGTAATAATGGTAGAGGACGTCCACAATGTGGGCAAGAAGGTAATCAGCAAGGTCGTGGAGGTAGAGGAAATGGTAACTGAGGTAGGGGTAATGCGCAACCAAGTTGGGAAGTGGCTCGTCATAATGAGAAGGCTCAGTGTTATGCTTTTCCAAGCAAGAATGAGGCGGAGGTGTCTGATGCGGTAATCACAGGTACTATTCTTGTCTGTGACCGGATGGCTAATGTATTATTTGATCCAAGTTCTACTTATTCATATGTATCCGTGAGATTTGCCTCAAATTTTATTATGATTTGTGATATTCTTGATGCCCCTATTCATGTTTGTACCCCAGTTAGAGAGTCAGTCATAGTTATCCATGTCTATCATGCTTGTCCTATTTTGTTTATGGGATTTTGGACTTGTGCTGATTTAGTGATTTTGGATATGATTGACTTTGACATAATCTTAGTGATGACTTAGTTATCCCCCTATTATGCCATGCTTATTTGTAATACTAAGTCTGTAAATCTAGAAATTTCGGGAAGTGAAAATTAGAGTGGGAAGGGGTGTACAAGCCTAAGAAATTTAAGATTATATCTTCCATTCGGGCTAGTAAACTGGTAGATCAGGGTTGTTTGGCTTATTTGGCTCATATTAGGGATGATGAGATTGAGGCTCCATCCATTGAGTCTATTCCTGGGGTGTCTGAATTGAGTGAAGTGTTTCCTAATGATTTGTCTGGTATGCCTCCGGATAGAGATATACATTTTTGCATTGATTTAGAGTCTGGTACATGTCCCATTTCTATCCCTCCATACCACATGGCTCCGGCAGAATTAAGAGAGCTTAAGGCTCAAATCCAACAGCTTCTTGATAAGGGATTTATTCACCCTAGTTCTTCTCTATGGGGTTTTCCAGTTTTGTTTGTTAAGAAAAATGATGGTAGTATGAGAATGTGTATAGATTACCGGCAATTAAGTAGAGTCACTATTTGAAATAGGTACCCCTTGCCTCGAATAAATGATCTCTCTGACCAATTGCAAGGTGCAACGGTTTTCTCTAAGATTGATCTAAGATCTGGTTACCATAAGTTTAAAATTAGGCCTCAGAAAGTGCCCAAGACGGAATTTAGAACTCGTTATGTGCACCATGAGTTTTTGGTTATGTCTTTTGGTTTGACTAATGCGCCTATAGTTTTCATGAGTTTGATAAATGGGGTGTTCAAACCATTTCTTGATTCGTTCGTTATAGTTTTTATTGATGATATTTTGGTTTATTCAAAAAGTGATGAAGAGCCTGTCAACCATCTTTGTAGTGTTTTGGTTGTTCTTGGGAAGCAAAAACTTTATGCTAAAGTTTCTAAGTGTGAGTTTTTGTTGAAATCGATTGCATTTTTGGGGCATGAAGTTTCAAAAGAAGGGGTAATGGTAGATCCTCAAAAGATTGATGTGGTTAAGAATTGGGTCTGATTAAGTTTTGTGACTGAAGTTAGGAGTTTTGTGGGGTTTGCTAGCTATTATCGTTGGTTTGTGGAAAAAAAATTGCCACTATTGCCACTCACTTGACTAATTTAACCAAAAAGGAGATATCATTTGAATGGACTGAAAAATGTGAGGAGATCTTTCAAAAGCTCAAGACTCTCTTGACCACCCGCCTATTTTAGCATTACCTGTTGAAGCTAAAAAAATTATTGTTTATTGTGATGCTTCACATTCTGGTTTGGGTGTCGTGTTGATGCATGATAAGAATGTTATAGCTTATGCCTCGCGTCAATTGAAGGTTCATGACAGGAATTATCCAATGCATGATTTAGAGTTGGCAGTAGTAGTGTTTGCTCTTAAGATCTGGCGGCATTACCTCTATGGTGTTAACTGTGAAGTGTTTACTGATCATCGTAGTTTGCAACATGTGTTCACTCAAAAGGATCTGAATTTGAGACAGCTAAGGTGGATGTAGTTACTTAAGGATTATGATGTGACTACTCAATACCATCCGAGTAAGGCTAATATGGTGGCAGACGCTTTGAGTTGAAAAGCGGTGACTATAGGTAGTTTAGCTTGCTTAAGTTTATCCAAGAGACATTTGCTAAAGAAATTCAGACCTTAGAGTCTAAATTCATGCAATTGGGCACTCAGAAAGAGGTGGGGTGCTAGTTAGTATTGAGGTAAGGGCCACTTTCATTGAAGAGATCAAGGCCAAACAATTTGAGGATGAGAATTTGGAGGAACTTAGAAAGAATAATGCGACGGGTAAGGCATAAGAGACCACTCTTGATGCAGATGGTGTGCTAAATTTCAAGGGGAGAATATGTGTTCCTAGAGTAGATGACTTGATTGAGAAATTATTGGTAGAGACTCATCATTCGCGATATTCTATTTATCCGGGTGTGACCAAGATGTATAGAGATTTGAAGCAAATTTATTGGTGGCCGGGCATGAAGAAAGACCTAGCTGAGTTTGTAGAGAAATGTCAAAATTTTCAACAAGTGAAGTATGAACATCAAAGGACTGCTGGTTTACTTCAAAGAATGCCAATTTCGGAATGGTAGTGGGAAATAATAGCCATGGATTTTGTGGTTGGTCTTCCCAACACTTTGGGGAAATTTGATTCTATTTGGGTAGTGGTTGATAGATTGTCTAAGTCAGCCCATTTCATTCCGGTAAAAATAGATTATAATGCTGAACAATTGGCAAAAGTACATGTGAAAAAGATAATGAGGTTGCACAGTGTGACCCTTTCTATCATTTCAGACCGTGGTACCCAATTCACATCCAAGTTTTAGAGGAAATTGCATGATGAATTGGGCACACAACTCAATATTAGTACAACCTTCCATCCACAAATAGACGGACAGTCAGAGAGGACTATTCAAGTGTTGGAAGACATGTTGAAGGCATGTGTAATTGATTTTGGAGGGCATTGGGATAAGTTCTTACCTTTGTGTGAATTCTCCTATAATAATAGCTATCACTCCAGGATTGATATGGCACCATTCAAGGCACTCTATGTGAGGGGATGTAGATATGATGGTTTGAGGCTGGAGATGTGAAACCATTGGGGGTTGATTTAGTGAAGGATGCTCAAGATAAGGTTAAGAGTATTCAAGCTAAGCTTCTAGTAGCCCAGAGTAGACAAAAGAGGTATGTGGATCATAAGGTAAGAGACATGGCATTTCAATCCGGTGAAAATGTTCTTCTTAAGGTATCACCCATGAAAGGGGTGATGAAATTTGGTAAGAAGGGTAAGATAAATCCTAGATACATTGGTCCATTTGAAATTCTTGAATGTGTGGGACCGGTGGCATATAGATTGGCTTTACCTCCTAATTTATCAAGTGTTCATCCGGTATTTCATGTGTCCATGTTGAAGAGGTATCATGGTGATGGGATTATATCATTAAGTAGGACTCAATTGTGTTAGACAAGGACCTCTAATATGAGGAGGAACTGATTGCAATTCTTGATCGTGATGTGCGCAAGTTGAGAACCAAGGAGATTAAGTCCGTGAAAGTTCAATGGAAGCACATCCAGTTGAGGAAGCTACTTGGGAAACCAAAAGGGACATGTGAGACAAGTATCCCCAATTGTTCGTCAATTCAGGTACTACTTCATTCCTTTCTTAGCCTATTTTCCTAAGTTTTGTCACTCGGGGACGAGTGATGGGTATATTGGTATCTATTGTAACAACCTGTTCCCATCGTTATAGAAAAGCCAACGGGGGGAAATTTGGGGCCGGAAAACTTTTTTGTAGTATTTGGATTTTCCCAACCTTATCTAGATTTGGAAAAAATCGGAGTCATTGAGGTGTAGGGAAATCTGGTAATAATCAAGTGAATCATTTATGAATTTTGATTACATGAGTAGTTAGATAACTCGTTAAGGAATCCGTACGACTTCACATAATTAAATTCAGACGAGTCGAACTCTCAAAATTGGTCTTAGCGTGAAAGGTATTTTCTGAGCGTCGTGGGTTGGAGGTGTGTAGTGAAATGAGAAATTTGGAATTCTTGAAATAACTCTGTCTCGAGATTGCCACTTTGGTGCTGGGTTTTACCACTTTGGCGAACTCGACGTGAATTAAAGTCGTTAATAAACCCCTAAACAACTTCATTATGTACTTTTCAACTTTTTGAGCTAAAGAACTACCCCAGATGACTCCTACTCATTTTTCACCATTCTTGAGGCTAAAGATAAGTTTTTCACTCCCCGAATCCATTTTTCAATCCGTGGAACGTAATAGAATGGGTGAATATTGATGGGAGAAGGTTTTGTTATAGATTATATGGTGGAAACAACCCTAATTTGGATAATTGGGATCATGGGTTTGATCTAAGGTTCATAAAATTGTTATAGTTTCGGGTAATTAGCGATTGTTTGTTGATTCCCGTATTGTTATGATTGTTTGTAGACCAAGAACAAGCAAAATGAATTCGAAAATGAAATGATCAAGTCTCTTAGGGTTTCAATCTTGTTTCGAGGTAGGTGATGGTTGTAATTCTATGATTGTATGATGTATGTTTGTTCTTGCTTCATTATGATACTTGTATCTGTATGAATGTTCCAATGCTGATCACACTTGTTGTAAATGAGATAGATAATTGATGAATGCCATGAAATCATGACTTAAATGTATGATCTTCATGATATACTTGTGATTGTGGTGTGTGAATGGGATCAGTTGCCACGTTTCGGCATGCTAACTATTTGGGTTTGGGATCCATTAGAGGACCAATGATTTGACACAAAATGTGAAGTTATTCGTTGTTCGTAAATATTGATAATATTGTATATGTTGATATATATATATATATATATATATATATATATATATATATATATATATATATATACATGTGATTATAATGTTGTTTGACTTGTTTATGTTGCACTAGTGGGATAGCCGCGTGATCCTACCAGTACTCTGTGGTTGTGTACTGATTCTGCACTTGCTCTTATTTTTGTTGTGTATAAGGAATCTTCAAGCGGCTATTGATAGACTTTGCTTAGAAGATCAGTGATCGTCGTTCAAATTCAAGGGTGAGCCAGTACTTTCAGGATGCCATGAGTTCTCTTCCGTCTATGTCCACCATTTCCAGACTTAGACATTTGTTTAGCTAGTTTATTAGTTTATTAGTTGGGGTTGTATCCCTTTCTTGTTTAGACTTGTCTCATTGTTAGAATGTTTTGGTACATTGACTTTCAGGTTTTAGGTTATTCTTCCGCATTGTTAGTTATTATTGTTAGACTTTTGTTAGAGTTTATGGGAACTCTATTTTTATTTCCTTAGTGTTTGATTTAAATGCCTTAGTTTTTAGATTATTTGCTTGGTTTAGGTTGTAGTAGTGGTTATCCCACCCGAAGTGTTAGTGTGGGTGCCAATCATGATGGTCTAGGTCGTGACAACTACTCATCTCAAGAATAATCAATTCATAGGGTTCATGATGAAATATAAACATGAACAAATCAACTCAAGAACCTCAATACATAACCTATAGCAATTCAAAAATTAGGAATAAAGTGTCAAAAAGGATTAGGAACTCAGGAACTAAAAATCAACTCAATAAAAGCACTTCTCATTCGCATACTCACCTTCTCAAGATTTAGTTCAAAACTATATATAATTAATTTCAAATGACTTCTTAATTCGACTCAAAAGGACCTCTTGAACTTTCCTCTCAAACTCACTTAAATTTAAAATGTAAATTAAGACATGTAGGATCTCTCAAGTATTAATTAATACATTAAGAGTTGATATCAAGAAGAGAACGTAGATACAACTCGAAAGAATGCATACGAAATGAAAGACGGGAAGAAAAGGGCCTGGTGACCCTAGCGCAGGGCGCCATGCCTCAAAATGCTGTGACGATTTTGGGACGCACTACAGGCGCAGGGCGTCAACCCCAAAACTTCAGTGACCAAGTCTTGGCTCCTTAAGGGCGTGCCACCCCACCCAAAACCCTAGAAAATTTGACAAACTATTTCTATCAATTTTGGGTCCTAACTCAAAATTCTTGATGAATGCTTGAACTTGGCCTTTTTTCTCTTCTTGAAACTTCGCCCTAAATTCTAAGTGTTTAGGAATGTGAAAGTTGACCAAGCGTCTGATTAGACCCTTAACTTGGGTGAGGAAAACGTGGTCAAGCCTAGTGGGGTAAGGAAAAGACCAAAATAATCTTTTCTTAAAAGCCTTCACTAGAGAGGATTTATGTAACACCATGCTAATTGACAGAACTAGAAAGAGCTAGAATTATAAAGAGTCATTTTTGGAAAGAATGAAAAATCTGAAAAATTGGTTAAATTAAGTATGAGTTTTTGGTCAATTTCCAATAATCATAACTCCTAGCATGTGATGATTTAGGTGTCCCTCCAGATACCATAGGAAAGATCTTGGAATTATCTTTCCAACGCCGCCAATTTTGTGCAATTTTGAGTTTGTATGAGTGAGATATGCACATTTGAAGTTGGGTTGTTTCGATAAGGAAAGTCAAATCCGGATTTTGCAAGGGTATTTTGGTCTTTTCCATACCCAATTAAATTATTTCATTTTTGGTAATTAATTATGGGTCTAAAATAAAACTGTTCAGTTTACGCTTTTGAAATTTGAGTTAGAGTTTTGAGAGAAGAGAAAAGAAGAGGAGAAAAAAGGAGAAGAAGCAAGGATTCGTCGATTTCGTGTGGATTTTGCCAAGGGTTAACCCTACGAGGTATGTGATATCACATTACATTGAGTTAGTTCACCCACACGCCAATCATTATTCAATTCAGCGTAAATGTGTTATTTTGAAAGATAAGATTATGTTCCTGATGAAATTCGTTTGAAATCTTGTGGGTTCTTGTTGTTGAAGTTTCTTGGATTTGATTCATGAAATTTAGGTATTGTTCGGAGTAAATTCTTACATATTATAGTTATGCAGTAGAATGTAAATGTTTGAGAAAAGGACCAAGTTGATATACGGGGTTTAGAATTGAAAAACAAGCAAGAAAAGTCAGAATTCACCTGGACAAGGGCCTGTGGTGCCGCCCCAGCCAGAGAGCCCCAACAACGGCTCTGATGTTTGGGCTCTGGGGAACCGCGCCAGCTAGAGCGCCCCAACCCAGTCTCTAAATTTTTGCCCCTGGCCCAAGTTCTTCCACCCTTTCCTACTTCTTTCCGTACTAGTTCCCTAGTCGATTTCTACACTCAAAGGTACGTCTAAACATCATGAAATCATCCATAAACATGACATCATGAGCCTTGAATCCATAATTCAATTCAAGGAAAGTTAAAAGTCAAGTCAAGAGAAGTTTATAGAGTTTTCCAAAAGTCTTTTTACAAACGTTTTAACTTTGTTTTAAGGCTTGAGTTTTGACTTTAGTAAAGAGTAAGAGTAACGTTCATTTCTTCAAAAGATTATACGGGAACTAAGTATTCTCAAGAGTTAAAATGTTTTCACATTTGAACAAGAAAGGAAACACCGATTTCCAAGAGAGCTTTTGAGCTAGTTTTGAGTAATTATCTCAAACCAAAGAAAGAGTTTTGTTTTTAAAATATATGAGCTGAGTATATTTTGGGAGTAGTATAAGCACCGATATGGGACGAGTTCGTAATAATTTAAGTCTCCATAAACCATGTAGCCATCATGGGTAGAAAGGATCATATTTTTTAGATGAATCCTTATTGATTTTTAGCATAGACTAGTGGATCCACTTAGTTGAGGCGTTCTATATCACGACAAGGTATAGGACAGTTCTGGCAGTGTAGGCGAGACACTATATCATCACTTAGACTCATAGTGATGGTTGTCGGTTAGAGAAACTCCTATAATATTAAATTAATTTATATCTAACTAAGTTGCTATTGTATTTCTTTAATACTTTGAGTTGTCACCTACTACTTTAAATGCTTTGTATAAATTGCACCTTTATTGTTGTTTAACTTGACATTTGAGTTAAGTATTCATGAGTTGGTAAAGCTAAGGTGAGTGTTCTTTTCAGATTCCTTTCAAGCTTATGTCATATTTAGTTTTCCTCTCGCATGCTCTTACATTCAATGTACTAATGTCATTTGGGCTACATCTTTTTATGATGCAGATACAGGTAACCAGGATCAACATCTAGTGCCTCGTTGATCTAGTTTAGCACTCAGAGTCAGTTGGCGAGCCTCGTTGCTTTTCGGAGGACTCATTTTACATTGTTTTAGTGCTTCAGTTGTTAGGATGATCGGGGGTCTTGTTTGACATCCCTCTTTGTTTTAGAGGCTTCATAGAAGAGTAGTTATAGTTTTTTAGTCTTTTCGTTTTCAGTTGTATATGTTAAGACTTGATTTTCCGTATTGCCTAAGCTTTATATCTCTTTAAGTTATTGTATGAGTTATATTTTGAGGCTATTTCTTATGTTTAAGTCTTCCGCTGAGTAAGTAAGCTAGCCCAAGGGTTTGTTTTGGCTTAACTATGGTTCTCGAGTGCCAGTCCCGCCCAGGGTGTAGGCTCGGGGCGTGACAAACTTAGTATCAAAGCCCGATTGTTCAAGAGTCCTAGGGAATCTATGAAGCCATTTTTATAGGGTCCTAGTTATCGGTGTGAAGTACGCCACATCTATAATTAAGAGGTTGCAACACTTAGGAAACTATCTCACTTCTTTCAGACTCATTCCATGTGATATAGTTAATATCTGTAAAATTTCCTTTTAATTCTTGCTTGCACGTGTCTTTTAGTTAATCATGCCTCCATGAAGAGTTGTCCGAGGTCGTCCTGGTAGGAGGGACATTGAGGAGCAAGGGGTACCTAATGCACCAGAAATGCAACTCCAAGGAGAGGTCA
Organism: Solanum commersonii; assembly: GCA_029007595.1. Taxonomy (NCBI): domain Eukaryota; kingdom Viridiplantae; phylum Streptophyta; class Magnoliopsida; order Solanales; family Solanaceae; genus Solanum; species Solanum commersonii. Next base: position 3,626,074 of record JAJTWQ010000033.1, read on the forward strand.
CCAATGCTGAATTTCGAGAAGCAATCCAAATGCTAAGTCAAGCTGTGACTAACTAGGTTGGGCAACAAAGAGGGGCTTGACAGAAAGAGACTGCTACTTCGAGGATCCACGAGTTCTTAAGGATGAATCCTCCAAGCTTCACTAATTCAAGCACTACTGAGGATCAGGAAAATTTTGTTTAGACACTGCAAAAGGTATTTGAAGTTATGCATATTGCCAATACTGAGCGAGTGGAACTAGTTGCATATCAACTTAACAATGTTGCTAGGACTTGGTTTGACCAGTGAAAGAAGAGTAGGGCTGAGGATGCACCGGTTTTGAGTTGGGCTTTGTTCGAGAGTGCGTTCTTGGGGCGTTTCTTTCCCTGTGAACTGAGAGAAGCCAAGGTATGGGAATTCCTTACCCTTAATCAGGATTCACTAAGTGTTCATGAGTATAGTTTGAAGTTTACCCAACCTTCCTGATATTCTTCGAAAATAGTTGCGGATATGAGAAGTTGAGGGATAGAGAGTAATTTAGAAACAAGAAAGCTAAGACAGAGAGTGAGACAAGGCAGCAAAGGAGTAATGTGAACCGTTCGTCCTTTTAGCAAAAGAAAAAGGGACCTGCTCCATTATCTGCTAGTGCACCTGCACCTGCACCCAGAAATAAAGGTAAGTATAATGGTCAGAATTCACAAAACTTCAGAGCTAGGCCAGCACAGTCTCAGGGTAGTGTTGCACAATGAGGTAACTGGGCTCCTGTATGTGCTAAGTGTGGTAAGAACCACCCATGCAAATGTTGTGATGGCTCCAAAAGCTGTTTCAAGTGTGGTCAAGGGGGTCACTTAATGAAAGAGTTCCCTAAGAATCGGCAAGGTAATGTGAATTAGGGAAATAGAGCCCAATCTTCATCAGTTGCTCCACTAAACAGATCTATATCTAGAGGAGCTACTTTAGGGGCAGGCGGAGGAGCAAACTACCTATATGTTATCACGAGTCATCAAGAGTAAGAGAATTCTCCAGATGTTGTCACTGGTATGTTCAAAGTCTTTACTCTTAATGTTTACGCTTTGATAAACCAAGGAGTGAGTTTATATTTTGTGACTCCTTATATTGCGACGGAATTTCATTTTCTTCCTGAGAAACTTTGTAAGCCCTTTTGTGATTCTACACCTGTTGGGGAGTCTATTCTAGCTGAGCGAGTCTATGGTGATTGTACCATTTCTGTCAAATACAAGAGCACCATGACTGATTTAGTTGAGTTAGACATGGTTGATTTTAATGTCATTTTGGGTATGGACTGGTTTCATGCCTGTTATGCCTCCATTGATTGTAGAACTCGAATTGTCAAGTTCCAGTTTCCAAATAAGCCAGTTATAGAGTGGAGTAGTAGTTCAGTAGTGCCTAAGGTCATTTCATTTCGTACTTTAATGCAAGAATTTTTTTTTTCAAGGGTTATGTCTATCACTTAGTTCGAGTTAATGATTCTAGTATTGAGATACCTCTTATTGAGTCAGTTCCAATTGTGAGGGAGTTTCCAAAAAAGTCTTTCCAGATGATCTACTCGGAGTCCCTCCTGAGAGAGAGATAGACTTTGGTATAGATATTCTTCCTGATACTTGTCCTATCTCTATTTCTCTACATAGGATGGCACCAACAGAGTTGAAAAAGCTAAAAGAACAGTGAAAGATCTCCTTGATAAGGGTTTTATTCGACCAAGTGTCTCACCTTGGGGCGCTCCAATCTTATTTGTGAAAAAAAAGGATGGTTACCTTAGAATGTGTATAGACTATCGTCAGTTAAACAAGGTTACCATCAACAATAAGTATCCTCTTCTGAGAATTGATAATCTTTTCGATCAGCTTTAGGGTGCTACCTGTTTCTCTAAGATAGACCTCAGATCAGGCTATCATCAGCTGAAAGTAAGGGAATGTGATATTCCAAAGATAGCATTCAGGACCCGTTATGGTCATTATGAGTTCCTAGTTATGTCCTTTGGTTTGACCAATGTTCTTGCAACATTCATGGACCTTATGAATAGAGTATTCAATCCTTATTTATATATGTTTATTATCGTATTCATTGATGACATACTAATCTATTCGAGGAATGAGGAAGATGATGCTAGCCATCTCAGAATAGTTCTTCTAACCTTAAAGGATAGAGAGTTGTATGCCAAGCTCTCTAAGTGTGAGTTTTTTCTTGAGTCTATGGCATTCTTAAGCCACATTGTTTCCGGAGAGGGAATTAAAGTTGATACCTAAAATATAGAGGCAGTGCAAATTTGGCCTAGACCTACATCTCCAACTGATATTAGGAGTTTCTTAGGGTTGGCTGGATATTATAGAAGTTTCGTAGAGGGGTTCTCATCTATTTCATCCCCTTTGACCAAGGTAACTCAGAAAGCAGTGAAGTTTCAATGGTCTGAAGCTTGTGAGAAAAGCTTTGAGGAGTTGAAAAATAGGTTGACTACTGCCCCAATATTGACCTTAACAGAAGGTACTCAAGGTTTTGTTGTGTATTGTGATGCTTCTAGAGTTGGTTTGGGTTGTGTGTTAATGCAGAATGACAAAGTTATAGCTTATGCCTCCAGACAGTTGAAAGTTCACAAGAAGAATTACCGAACCCATAATTTAGAATTGGCTGCCGTAGTATTTTCTTTGAAAATATGGCATCATTATTTTTATGGTGTTCATGTGGATGTGTTCACTGATCACAAGAGTTTTCAGTATGTGTTTAGTCAGAAAGAGATTAATCTGAGACAACAAGATGGTTAGAGTTACTCAAGAATTATGACATGACTATTCTTTATCACCTAGGTAAGACTAATGTTGTTTCTGATTCCTTGAATAGATTGTCTATGGGTAGTACTACCCATTTTAAGAAAAATAAGAAAGTGTTAGCAAAAGATGTGCACCGACTTGCATGCTTGGAAGTTTGACTAATGGATTCCACAGAAGGAGGGGTAGTGGTGATGAATGGGGCTGAATCATCATTAGTGTCTGAAGTTAAAGAGAAACAAGACCAATACCCTATTTTGCTTGAATTGAAGACAAATATTCATAAGCAAAAAGTATTGACTTTTGAACAAGGGGGAAATGGTGTATTGAGGTATCAAGGTAGGTTGTGTGTACCAAGGGTGGATGAACTCCAAGAAAGGATCATGGGGGAAGCTCATAACTCTAGATATTCCATTCATCCGAGTTCCACAAAGATGTAATGTGACTTGAGAGAAGTTTATTGGTGGAGTAGTATGAAGAAGGACATTGCAGAATTTGTTGTTAAGTTTCCAAAATGCCAACAAGTTAAGGTAGAGCATCAAAGGCCGGGTGGTATAGCCCAGAATATAGAACTTCTGGAATAGAAGTGGGAGATGATCAATATAGATTTCATCACAGGTTTACCAAGGTCTCGCAGACAACATGATTCTATTTGGGTGATTGTGGATCGAATGACCAAATCAGCCCACATTTTGCCGGTAAAGACTACCCATACAGCAGAGGACTATGCCAAGTTGTACACCCAAGAGGTAGTCATACTTCATGGAGTTCCAGTTTCAATTATTTCAGATAGAGGTGCCCAATTTACTATACAGTTCTGGAAATATTTTCAAAAAGGTTTGGGTTCAAAGGTGAACTTAAGTATTGCTTTTCATCCTCAGACAAATGGTCAAGCAGAGCACACTATTCAGACTTTAAAAGATATGTTAAGGACATGTGTGACTGATTTCAAGGGAATTGGGATGATCACCTACCTCTCATTGATTTTTCTTACAACAATAGTTACCACTCTAGCATCCAGATGGCTCCTTATGAAGCTCTTTATAGGAGAAGATGCAGATCTCCTATTGGACGGTTTGAAGTTGGTGAAGCTGGGTTGATAGGACCAGACTTAGTTCATAAAGCTATGGAGAAAGTGAAAGTCATTCAAGAGAGGTTGAAAACAGCGCAGAGTGGTAAAAAATCCTACACTGATGTTAGGAGAAGGGAGTTAGAGTTTGAAGTAGATGATTGGGTATACTTGAAAGTTTCACCCATGAAAGGTGTTATGAGATTTGGTAAGAAGGGGAAGCTTATTCCCTGGTATATTGGCCCTTACAGAATATCGAAGAGGATTGACAATGTAGCTTATGATTTGGATCTACCACAAGAATTAGCAGCGGTTTATTCAGTATTTCATATCTCCATGTTGAAAAAGTTCATGGGAGGTCCTTCATTGATCACCAACTCAAGATATTGGGATCAAGGATAGTTTATCTGATGAGGAGATTCCTGTTCAGATTCTAGATTGCCAAGTTCGCAAGTTGAGAACAAAAGAGGTAGCATTAGTCAAAGTTCTTTAGAGGAACCAGTTTGTTGATGAAGCCATTTGGGAAGCTGGGGAGGATATGAAGAAGAGATATCCACATCTCTTTGAGCCCAGAGAAATTCCAGACCAAGGTACTAATTCTCTTCTTAGTACTATTTAATTTATATACTTGATATGTTAGATTTCCATGTTGGGTGTTTGAGTTGAATGTTAGATGTTACACCCTTAGCCTAATAAGAGTAATCTCATTCGAGGATGAATGTTCCCAAAGGGGAGATATTGTAACACCTCGCTAATTGAAAGAACTAGAAAGAGCTAGAATTAGAAAGAGTCATTTTTGGAAAGAATGAAAAATCTGGAAAATTGGTTAAATTAAGTTAAGTATGAGTTTTTGGTCAACTTCAAATGACCATAACTCCTAGCTCAGGATGATTTAGGTGTGCTTCCAGATACCGTAGGAATGATCTTTGAATTACCTTTCCAATACCGCCAAGTTTACGCAATTTCGAATTCGTATGAGTGAGATATGTCCATTTGAAGTTGGGATTTTTGGGTAAGGAAAGTCAAATCCGGATTTTGGAAGAGTATTTTGGTATTTTCCATACCCAATTAAATTATTTCGTTTTTGATAATTACTTAGGGGTCTAAACTAAAATTGGTTAGTTTACGCTTTTGAAATTTGAGTTAGGGTTTTAAAAGAAGAGGAGGAAAGAGGATAAGAAGCAAGGATTCGTCGATTTCTTGGAGATTTTCGTGTGGATTTTGCCGAGGGTTAATCCCTACGAGGTATGTGAGATCACATAGTGTTGGTTTAGTTCATCCATGTGCCAATCATGATTTAATTCAGCGTAATTGTGTTCTTTTGAAAGATGAGATCATGAGTTCTTGATGAAATTCATTTGAAATCTTGTGGGTTCTTGTTGTTGAAGTTTCTTGGGTTTTATTCATGAATTTTAGGTGTTGTTCAGAGTACATTCTTACATACTCTAGTTATGTACTCGAATCTAAGTGTTTGGGAAAAGAACCAAGTTGAAATAGGGGGTTTAGAGTTGAAAAACGAGCAAGGAAAGTCAGAATTCACCTGGGCAAGGGCCTGGGGCATCCGCCCCAGCCAGAGCGCTCCAACAGGGGATCTGAAGTTTGTGCTCTAGGGCACCACGCCAGCCAGAGTGCCCCAGCCCAGTCTCTGAATTTTTTCCTTTGGCCCCCCGCGCCTCTCAAAGCGCCAGGGACACCAGTTCTTCCACCTTTTCCCACTTCTTTCCGTACTAGTTCCCAAGCAACGTACCTATGTTTTCTAGTCGATTTCTACACTCTAAGGTACGTCTAAACATCATAAAATCATCTATAAACATGAGATAATGAACCTTGAATCTATAATTCAATTCAAGGAAAGTTAAGAGTCAAATCAAGAGAAGTTTATAGAGTTTTCCAAAAGTCTTTTTACAAATGTTTTAATTTTGTTTTAAGTCTTGAATTTTGAGTTGAGTAAAGAGTAAGAGTAAAGTTCATTTCTTCAAAATATTATACGGGAACTAATTATTCTCAAGAGTTAAAATGTTTTCACATTTGAACATGAGAGGAAACACCAATTTCCAAGAGAGCTTTTGAGCTAGTTTTGAGTAATTATCTCAAACCAAAGAAAGAGTTTTATTTTTAAAACATATGAGCTGAGTATATTTTGGGAGTAGTATTGAGCACCGATATGGGGACGAGTTCATAATAACTCAAGTCTCCATAAACCATGTAGCCATCATGGGTACAAAGTATCATACTTTTTAGATGAATCCTTAGTGTTTTTTAGCATAGACTAGTGGATCTACTTAGTTGAGGCGTCTATATCACAGCAAGGTATAGAACAGTTCTGGCAGTGTGGGTGAGACAGTGTATCATCACTTAGGCTCATAGTGATGGTTGTCGGTTAGAGAAACTCCCACAGTATTATATTACATTATATGTAACTGAGTTTCTATTGTATTTCTTTAATACTTTGAGTTGTCACCTACTGCTTTAAATGCTTTGTATAAACTACACCTTTATTGTTGTTTTACTTCGCAATTGAGTTGAATATTCATGAGTTGAGTAAAGGTAAGGTGAGTGTTCATTTCAGATTTCTTTCAATCTTATGTCATGTTTAGTTTTCTCCTCGCATGCTCGTACATTCAATGTACTGATGCCATTTGGCCTGCATCTTTTTATGATGCAGATACAGGTAACCATGATTAGCATCCAATGCCTCGTTGATCCAGTTGAGCACTCAGAGTTAGTTGGTGAGCATCTTAGCTTTTCGAAGGAATCATTTTACATTGTTTTAGTACTTCAGTTGTTAGGATAATTAGGGTCTTGTCCCAACATCCCTCTTTGTTTTAGAGGTTTCATAGATGAGTAGTTATAGTTTGTTGACTTAAGTTTAATGGAACAAATGATAATGAGGTGGGGAAGTGAGGAGGTGGACAAAGTGTTGGTAGATGGGGCCATCGCAGTTTGAACGCATATTTTTTTTATCAATACTTTAAAGAGTGGAAGAGCTTTAATTCTCTGATACCATATAGAATTCTCATGTAAGAATAAGAGAAATCAAGGATTGTATTGAAGATTAAAAAAGTTAAGTACATACCCTTATATAAGGAATGAATTGTAGAGTCCTAAGCTCACTATACTTAGAGTTCTACTACAATAACTATTACTACTACAATAATACTGCAATTATAAATAATCTAACACTAGTAGTAATCTAATCCTAGTCAATTTCACCTAGTACAAAAAGTAGCAGCCTAGTAAAATAAGTATTAGTCTAATCCTAGTGTGACTCTAACTCCAGTTGTACATTGATTGAACCATGTTGTTCAACCTGTTCCATATCTTTAGTTTCCCTTATCTTCAATAGTTTTGACTCGCTCACCAATAACGACTCTTTGATTTTCACCAGCTTCACCAAAGGAACAAGCAATGACACAACCCCTTAATACAATGTCTCACCAAACAATATATTTTTTTTCTTTTCTCTCTTTTGACTACACAGTAAATAGACAATGAATTACAATGCTTATGAAGAGTAGAATAAAGAAACTTGAGAGTGGTTGAGACGAAAGTATGTATGGATGCGTGGTGAATCAATTCAATACTTCTTCTTTAAATAATGGTTCATCATGCTCCAAGGAATCTACTTGTTTTCTTTATTTGTCTTGATATAGTGAATCTTCGATTTGAAGTAATATCTTCATTCTTTGATGAATTATTTCCTCAATTGATTGCACAAAATATTCGCTTCAATGATTTTGATGGCATTCCTTTCTTGCTTCCTTATGTTAAGCTAATAAAGATGATGATAATAATTTGAACTCCCTTGAGTTTTCTTTTTTCTTGATTTGAACCATCTTTTTGAAATTTAAGTTTTATCACTTAGAATATGAAATCTTTTGTGAATTTGAGACTTCAGACATATCTTGGTACTACATAATTATTTGATCATCCTTAAGTAACATATTTTGATCTTTTCCTTTTGTAGAATATTTCCTTCCATAGGATCCTAGTAAATATTATTTCCATGATCTTTGTATCTTTATATGGGCAAGTTATTTTCTTCCATATGTATCTTCTCTTGAAAGTCCATCTCATAATATCTTCCTTTCTATATTTGTTTAGATCTTCACCAAATTCTTCTTCGTTAAATAATTCTGCACCAAAAACAAATTTACAACAAGTAAATGTTCTTTTATTAAGTTAAGTCAATTTTTTATCATCAAAATTAGTATGTGAAACCTTAAACCTAACACTTTCTCATATATAATCAAATTACACACCCCCCCCCCTCACACACCATTTCTGCCTAGTCATTCAAGGGAAGTCCTTTTCTTAAATAAGAACTTCCTTCACTTGGTAAGAATTGTCCCCCCCCCTCCACTCTTTCTCTCTCTCTCCCTCCCTCCCTCCCTCTCTCTCCCTCTCTCTCTGCATGATTTTTCATTAGATACACATTTCCCTTTCAGATTTGCTACTCACTAATAGAGCTATCAATAGAGGCCGGTCCATCCCATTATGGTACCCTTTAAAGGCTTTAAAACTTTACGGGTTAGGTCGGGATGATCCATTATTATTGCGGGCCAAAAAATAGTCAGTCCAACCACAACTAAGTGGGCTAAGGCAGTGCCGGGCTAGCCCACTTTTTAAAAATAATATTTTTTTTTATAATTTAAATTCTAATTTGAAAATGTTAACAGAAATATCAAAAAGATATTATTACATGATATTACTTCTTGTTAACCAATTCTCACATTCACAAATATAATAATAATTTTAATAATACATTACGTTTGGCTTCAAGTAAAATTTTGGTTGTTGACTTCAATCTGAAATTATTGTCATTTTTTGTAAAGATCATAGGTATAACAACAACAACAACAACAACAACATCCTAGTGAAACTTCACTCAGTGAGGTCTATGGAGGGTAGAGTGCACGTAGACCTTATCACTATCTCATGGAGGTAGACAAGTTGTTTATGAAAGACCCTCGTTTCAAGCACATCAAACCCAAGTAAAAAGAAGAAGAAAACATATTTGAGTATTTGAACTTTGTGATATGTATATGCATCGTTTAAGACTTTAAGTTTAGATTCCGCTTGTTAGTTTTAGTATTTTATTTTATTTTAATTTTTAATTAATTTTTTATTTGGCCCACGAGCTGGCCCAACTCATATTGTTCAAGCCCCATTGGCTAATGGACTTATTCAGGTTGGGCTAAAGAGCCCTATTTTTAAATGGGCTCTAAAAATCTTAGCCCAATCCTATTCACGAGTTGAGCCAGACTTAACCCTAATTGACGGCTCTACTCACTATTGATGTTTTCTTTATTTTTCAAGGATTCAACGCAGGTCAGTCATGAACTTTTTTTCATATATCAATATTTTATTGATTTTTTTTGTCACTCAAGTGACAGATTCAACATAAGTTTGGTATGAGCTTATCAATTTCTAGTTGATTTTTCCTTTGCTACTTAAGTGGTAAATTCAATTTAGGTTAGATTTGGGTTTCTTCTTAATAAATTAATTTTTAATTGATTTTTCCTTTGCTGCTCAAGTTACAAATTCAATTTAGGTTAGGTTTGAATTTTTTTCAAAATATCAATATTTTTTTATTGATTTTCCTTTTCTGCTCAAGTGGCAGATCCAAATTAGGTTAGGTTTGAGTTTCTCTGAATAGATCCTTTTTTTTTATTGATTTACCTTTTAGTGCTCAAGTGACAGATTCAACTTAGTTTGATGTAGTATTCTCTCAATAGATCAAAGTTTTAATCAATTTTTCCTTTGTTGCACAAGTGATAGATTCAACATAGGTTAGGTTTGATCTTCTCTTAATATATCAAAAAAATATCCTTGATTTCTTCCTTTTTTGTTCAAGCGACAGAACAACTCAGGTTAGGTTTTGAACTTTTCTCGATAGTTCTTTTTTTAAAAAAAAAAAACTATTGGTGTTCGGGTTAGTTTTTGCACACCTTGACCATTCCACGAAGTACCTTCTATATCTCACTAGCATAGTTACTAGGTAATTTTATCCACCTAGGTTCACCCTATATTTTTTTCTCGCTGGGATTTGAACCTTGGTATTCATGCCCTTAGGTGCAAATCAGTCAATCATTCAGTGCATTCCTTCTTGCTAGCAATATTATTTATATTCTTGTTCAATGAACCTATTGAGTGAGCTCTAAAAGCTCTTTGGTTCCAAAAAATAAGTTTCAGTGATGTAGTTTTACTCTAATCTTAATTGTTTTCTAATTTCTCATCAACTAAGTTAAATTAATTATCCTAATTAGATTTACAAATATTATGAAACATGAGAACCCTAACCTTTAACTTTAGAAATATCGTTTTTGTTCAACATTTTTTTTTAGAAGTATGGAAAGTAAGAGAAGAGTGAATGAAGACCCCCATGGAGCGGTAAGGAGATTGATGAGTTTTTAATCTACCACTTTATGTATGAAATTACAGACATATAGTGAATGGAGGAGCCCCTTCAACTTCGAATCAGCTTCCTTATAAAGATACGTGATTCATTTTCGATACTCACCACTCAAAAGAACCGAAAGAGAAAAAAGGTTGGACATATCCAATTCAAAGAATAGAATCTAAAGCTTGGCTCATACTAAATCTAACTTACAAAGTACACACACTTACAAGAGTAGATCATAACTGGATAGTACATTTCCAGTTACAAGATGTAGCTTGGTCCAACTCATACATGTTATGTCACTTGCTCATTCTATTGTGTTCGATTGTGCTCATAGTTCTATGTATTCATGGTTTCTCTTGCAGCTTTTCGTGTTATTTACACCGACTTATCTAATCTAATCTAAAAGTAATCTATGGAACAAATTAATATTGGAAGTTGGAAATAACCCTCATAGTGCATGTAGGCAACACAGAGGACACAAAATTTCTCTAATGGACCATCGCATGTCCTCAAAAGAAACCTCAGCTCTCCCTTCAACTGTGTCTGCAGCTAAGGTAATTGTCAGTTCTTTGGCATACATGTCTTAAAAATGATTCCGCCATATATTTGGACTATTAGTTAGAAATATATATTTTGCATAACCTCAATATAAGAGTATATTTCTTTGAAGATGCCTCAGCTTGCGTCGAGCGTATCAACAACAAATGCTGAAATAGGGAAGTCCATTATGGTGGACAATATCAAAGAGCATAAGAAGAAAAAGAGGAGCAAGAATAGAAAAGCATGCAAGAAAAGGCAAGATACTGGTCCCGAAGAAAGAGAGTCTTCAACACAAGAAAACCAAGCTTTAGACGAAAAACAGAAGGAACTTTCCTCTTTCTAGTTTAAACTTGTACCACAGGGAGGCAAGTACCAATATACCAGGCACATCGCTCTAAAGGTTCTTGTCTCATTGATATGACATACCTTTTTTCTTTTACTCTTGGCAGGAAGGGACTTAGATTGCCTCCCCTTGACAGGCCCAATATCGATCTCAAGTAAGATTTTCTGCACAACATTGATTTAAAACTCATGCTCATCACCACGTAAAATGAAATGAGTGATTTTGCATCATTTGCAGGGACAGTAGCGCCACTGTAACTTTAATCCAGAAGTTCATTGAACAGAAGCTAAATTTGAATGATCATACTGAGGTAATGATTCTATAAGCTAAATTATGCATTTATTTGAACTAGTTAGTTATATAAAATTCAAGAATTAGGAAATATATATACTAATGCTTACTTAAGATAGATAAAGGAACCTATGTTGAAACAGTTGATGATCTCGAATTAGAAAGACGAAACAAACATAAATAGGACAGTGAAAAAGATTCTTGTTTTATACTACAGGAATATATGTTGAAATTATTGCCACAGTACTGCTTTGCCACTGAATCGTCTTTATATCATTTTGTGCAGGTGGATGTTGTTTGCTGCGGTGAAAAGCTGAATGGAGATATGACGGTCAAGGACATTCAACTTAGATGGAAGTCACACCTTCCCAATTCTGGAAAGGGAAAGGTAAAATGGGAGTTGGAGCAGGCTATGACTCAGCTAGGATACATCAGAAACAAGAAGCTTCAAACTCCACCCAAAAAATAAGTAGTGTGGCTACTGGCAACATGGCATAAAAGAAGTGAACTTCCTATATCACAACAGACTTAAAAACCTATCTTGGTACTACAGAATTATTTGATTTTCCTTTTGTAGAATGCAAGCTATTGATTGTATTTCACCAAATAGCATCTAACACTCAATTTATCTCTTCAATATGCTTAAATCTCATGCTCATCACCATGTAAAATGAAATGACCGATTTTGCAACATTTGTAGGGACAGAGCGCTACTGTAACTTTGTCATATCATATCAAATATTGATTATTTATGATTCGACAAAACGGTATTAATTCCTCTAGTAGTTTCAATGCTAGTTCACTCATATATAATTGTACTACACATAATGAAAGTTTGAATCTGAATGGTTAAACTTTAGGTCATCAAGTGCATCTGTTATCATTAAGATTTAAGCATTTAATTAATCATTAAGATCTTGAACAAAGTCTTAATATCTTGTGTGGGTAATATTCATTATCATTCTATCCACAATCACTATCACCATTATCGTTGTCAATCACCAACCACCTTTGTTATCACAACCACCATTGGCAACCAACATCAGTGCCAACCACTTTATACAAGCTCATTTGAAGGCAAATATCATTACACGTTCTATCATACAGAAATACTTACTGAACTCGATGTTTGGAGCAAAGTTATATTATACTTATTGATTTGAACCCCTACCATATGTTTTGACAAAGGTACAATTGTTGAGTTAAAAAATGATCATGAGCTAGATTTGCGGTGTAACATTATACTTGTGGTGATTTGGAATATGGGGGTGGGGTTACGATGTTGCTTTATAACTTGGTAAAAGTTTTTATCTGCTCCGCCCCATTATTAGTTTTTACCACATTGCTCTATTTATAACCACCCCAACCCACATGGCTCACTCTATACAATTAAGTTTTTTTTTACATTTAACTCGCCTACCACTTCATCTTGCTTTTGATATTCAAAACAATAGTTTTGTCCCGCATAAAACTCTCTTACACCACCCTGATTATGAGTTTCTCACAACACACCACCTTCCCACTACCATATCTTTTAATGTGGTGATTTGCTTTTCACAATGAAATGGTATAAATGAAAAAGGAGATTACAAGATGTGGAATCATGATAAAAGTTCATGTAGCCAACCAACTGCACTGACAAAATTCCTTTCTAAATAAATTATCTACAATGCTTTATTTTCCTATATAGTAATATTAACATATATACCATATTTCCTTTTGAGCAAAAACATTCTACTCCCCAAAGCTTAAAAGTCTGTCACGACCCAATCCACCGGGCCGTGCAGGGACCTACTCTAACACCTAAGTAGGAGAACCCTCATATCCCAATAGTCGAAACATGTGGAAAATTAATGAAAAACAATTATAAATGAAATCATAAAGTTTTTATAATGAAAACCTTCTTAAACAAATTTGGGTTAAGACTTGTAAAGTAATTAACATCCCCGAAGGATATAGTCTAAACAGGTACAAGAGCTACTAAGTGTAAAATCTAGACGATATAATAAATGACACAGCTCCCACCACGTGGAAGGAAAATAGAAGCTGGTGGAGATTTTCTTCGTCTTCACCTAATGAAACATCACCGATCCTGCATCCAGACTATGCTAAAAAGACATAGCAAGAGTAGTATCAGTACAAAACACACATACTGGTAGGCATCATCGGTCAACCCGATGTCACCTCATAATACAAGAAACCAACTAGTAAAACATGTCATAACATCCATCGCTTCTCCACTTTTACCCTCTCTCCAACTACCTCAGAATTACACTAGCACTCTTACCACCAACTACTTCCCAACCAACCTACTTACTAGGTTCTTGATCACAACCTAGCCATTCTAACACGTAGAAAAGTCCACAATACGCACTACAACCATTCTGACTAACAACCCCCGACATACCCTTTACTTTCTCTTCTAAGTTGCCTCGTCCTTGCCACATAGCACATTACCACAAGCTTTCAAACTACCAATCAAGAATTCCTTCCTCCAAGGTGAAATCCACCTAAGCGATTACACTCACGTACACTACCCCCACTTCTCACTTTTACAACACACGGGCAGCCCTTACTCTCAACTATTTCGATCCTCAAACACTTTGCCTTCCCAATTCATTCGACAACACGTTACGAAACAAGTTCACTCAGCATAAAAGAACAATAAGATATAAGTCCTCATAATCATATAATCACTCCGGGGAATTACAATATCATTTTTCATTACGAATCACGTTCAATTTCACGATTCTCAAATATCATAGTTATATCGCATAATTGGTCCTCTCATTGAACCCAAACTCAAAATGTTAGCATACCGGAACGTGGTACCCGATCCAATAATTATGCCGGAACGTGACAACCGATCCCATATTTATACCAGAACGTGGCAACCGATCCAAGTTAGTGTGTCGGAATGCAACACCCGATCGATTCAACAAACCAGAATCACAATCACAAAGTACATTTTCAAAATCATACAATCAAGAAGTGATTCATGGCATTCAACATTCATATATCCTCTTTTACAATTTATGTGATCAATAATGCAACATTCGCATATATACATGTATCATAATGAAGCAAGAACAAACATATATCACACAATCATAAAATCACAACCATCACCTATAAGTATACCATGACGTATATCACCTAAGAATAACTCGACCATACTCAGCCCTAGTTCGCATCTAAGGCTTATTCCTATAATTTAATCAGCTCATGTTCGGTGCATGAATGCCTACACATGAATTCTACCATTGGTTATCATTATACTATGCAGCGAGCACAAATTATAACTACTCAATTAATAAAACCTAGCCTACTTGGGCGCCAAGTAGCTACACGAAGTTTTGGCTTCGATTCTTGTTTTTGAAACTCGTGATGGTGATCTTGATCGAAAATCCGCAATCCATCGACATCCTTATGCTAGAAATATCTCTCTCCATCTTTCCCAAGCTTGAAGCAGCTTTTTGGGGTATTTTTAGGGTGTTTTACAACTAATTTAGGTATTTTAGGGAGAAGAAGGAAATAAGATTTTGCGTTATTTACATTATGTCTCGCTTATCCCGCCCTGGCAACTACTTACCCCGTTGTGGCTCTACCGCCCTAGCGGCATCTGGCCTGCCCTGGCGAGACAGTGGCCTAGAATTTCCTGAATTTCCATTTTTTTTCTAAATAACGATGGTTCAGATCGTTACAAAGTCTATATAATCTTAAAGAACAATTCTTCAAACAAAAGAAACCATTTAACTTTCCATATTACCCACTAAAAAGAAAAGAAATTACATTGATCTAAAATCATAGTAGCTTTATGATTGCTTACTATTGATGTGCATATTCCCAATTTATTAATGAACATAAAGAACTCATTTCTGAAGCTAAAGAAAAATCTTATAATGTCAACAAAACATTCTAATTTCTAGTTGCTTGTGATGATTGAGATGTTTTTACCATTTGAGCCAAGATGCTAGCATATTGTACAATCGTGTGTTGTGAAGTGCATTGATCAGAGAGGCCAAACTTTATAAAATTTGGTTCAACATGCAAAAAATGACCCGGTAATGATCTTTTTTTCAAGAGTTTCCTTCCATATCTCGAAGAATTCACTCATAATCAGATGTGACGTTTCCCATGAAGAAATCGGAAGATACTCCATCTACAAAAGAATCAAACATCTTATGAGGCAAGCATGCTCATAATAGTATTTATATTGTTAATTAGGTAAAGTACAACAATTGAATTCCTCTCCATGAAGAGTAAAAAAACATAATATATTACAACATGGCTATGTTTTTTTTAAAGGCTTAACCACATAAAAAGCTTCAACTGAGAATAAATCTCTAAAAGTATTTCATACCTCCATAACTATTCCCCTCAAGTTCTCAGAATTTATTGGAATAACTTTGCCTACTCGCAGCCGGAAGTCACCAAGTCGATATTGAAACCCTTATATCAGTCAAATATTTTAATGAGTATTTATTAAGACAAAATTCTTGATGGTGCTATATAAGTATATATATCATCCACGTACAATAAGAACAATAATTTGCAGATCACAACAATACAAACCTCACAATTAACTATAAGCTTCATTATGTATGATTGTAAGTTCTCCATTATCGTCTGAATTGATGACTCTGCTTTCACAACCAGTCGTTGCCTACTAAGTGCCATGCAAACCTTGTTGGGTTGTTCTTGAAGTGAAACCCCCAAAAATTTTTGGGGAAATTCCGATGCATTTGCTTGTTCTAGTAAAAGAAAAAATAAATCAATCAACAATTAAATCTCGTATATGGCCACAAAAGTACTCTTAAAAATGACATGATGTGTAAGTTAGAAATGCGAGATATATAGATTATCTTACATTTAGATCTATTCTTGACCCAAATTATTTCAATACTTCTTCGCTTTTTTATAGATTACTTACGAAGGAGAAAAACTTCCCAAATCCAATCTTTATAAAGCATCGAGAGGAAAAAAAAAGGTCATTCCTTTATATAATGTTTACAAACATAATTTATTAAGTAATGAAATACCTTTGAGTATGGGCTTATAAAAGGTAAAAGTATTTTTCCATCTTCCTTCTTTAACGCCATAAATGCTCTCAGCACAATTAGATACATCTATCAGTATTTGACTATTGATTGTTATTCCTGCATTTGGATGCCAACGCAAAATCTTAACAACAGACAAAGTAACAAACTGTACACTTAAACATACACACAAAAATCTTTCAAAAATGTTATGTTTCTAATGAATTCAAAATCGTTACCATTTGGTTGGCATGTTGTTGATTGCAAGTACAGTTTTCTTTTTCCTCTTAACAAAAAATTCATCCAAAAAGAACAAATGCTTTGGCTCATACAAGGAAAGATAAGAGAATGAATCTTAAAGTAGTTGAAAGTGTCTGAAAGAATAAAACTGTATTTATAGTTGACAAGTACCTTGAACAAAAATCAAGTCATTAAGTTCATGTCATATTTGGATTTTGTTACTAAAATTTCAACAAATTTACCTTTTATGTTTAAACTTATTAGATAATCAAAATAGTATTTCTTCTACCTTCTAATTTATTGTGGCATTAATGTTTTTTCCTAATTATCATTGAACATAGAAAGAAAGAATAATAAATATTCATCCTAAAATGTAGGTCAACATCATATTTTGTCCGAATCGTATCTAGTCTATATATTTATTTCTCTTCATTAATATACCTTTTTTATAAGAGGAAAAATTATTCTTTGAAGGATGAAAAACAAGCCAAAGATTTCATGCACGAATAGGAATTATTTTTATTAAAATAAAGTATGTACTATATTTATTTCATTGTATATGATACAATATTACTTTTATACTTATTAGGTAATTAAAATAGTATTTTCATTCCTTGTAAAATCAATAGTTTTTCTTAATCTTCCTCAAAGATAGAAATAGAATAATAATAAATATTTATCTTTGAATAAAAATTTCTTAGAATGGTGTATTTAGTTTACATATTTATTTTTATTAATTAATATACCAATTAAAAAAAGATGTTTTGAAGGATCAAACAAGTCAAAACATTCATGCACAAATATGAATCGTTTATAGTAAAATAAAATATATACTATCTTTATTTCATTTTATATAATACAATTCTATATTAGGAATCAAATAATTTCTATCTAAAATTCTTATCTACGTACCTTGCATGCTTTTAATTATAAATTTCCGATTTAAGTTACTTTTAAAAAAAATGATTTTAGTTTTTAATAAGAAAAATGGTACACGTAAAATTTGTCAACTATAAGAATTTGTATAGTAGCCAAGATATTCAATAGTTTTTCCATATCACCTATTGCATTCAGAGTGTTACACTATTTTATTGTAATTAAAAGAATTTACTTATTTAATTGTCTACTTATAAGTTTTCTCTTAATCCTGGCTAGTGAAAGATCGACCAGGCGGGATGAGGATGAAGTGCAGATCAACTAATGTATAATCATTTAGCTTCAAAATCATACAAAGAGCCTGTTTGGATTAGCTAAATATTAATTAACAACGTTTAAATTTAACTGCGAAAATTAATTTTATAAATAAATTGTTACAAGTTTGGATAGAGGTGATGAAACCAATAATAAAAAGCTGATGTGTTAGGCAAAAAATACTATTAAGTTGTGCTACTATTAAAATGACTGAAAGACCCTAAATATTGTCAAAAAATTATATATTAAAACCAATTCTTTATGCAAATGAACGAATGGCATATACCAATCAAAGAAATTTGTAATACCAAAGACAATAAGTTGTTGAACTTGTTTTGTGTGTGGAAAAATGGGAAAATGTAGAAGGTCTCAATTTCAAGTTCGATAGCGTTTTAGACATTCCACGTTCATTGTTTGAACTTACATATTGATGAATATTATTTTTATTATCAAGAACTTATTGTAAGGTGATGAACTCCAAAAAAAATTTATTTTTTGTTATATTGAAAATGATGTCATTGTTGTATTTGTTGCTCAAGGTAAAGGAAAGGACACAGATACGACTAGAACTCATCAATGCTACAGTTGCAAATGAATATTGTCATATTGCTAGCAATTGTAGCAAGAAGTTCTGTAATTAGTGTAAATAACAAGGACACATTATCAAAGAGTATCCAACGCGCCCTCAAAATCGTAGGGTCGGTGCTTTTCAAGGTGGGATAAATGGTTCCACTATTGATAGCTCATCTTCAGGACAAGTTCTTACTCCTAAAATGGTACAACAAATGATAGTGCCATTCTTTCAGCACTGATATTACAAGGTAATGATGTTACATCTAATTTTGGATTGTTAATTCGAGTGCTTTCAATCATATGACCAACTCAACGAGCATCCAAAAACATGCTCGTAAGTATCAAGGTCCATCACAAATACAAATGTCAATGGTAGTAATTTACCCATTTCCAAGGTTGGAGACATTACTCCAACTTTCAAGAATGTTTTTATTTCATCAAAGCTCTCAACTAGTCTTATTTCAGCTAGACAATTGCTAGATAACAATTGTGATGTCAATTTTTCTTGTAATGGTTGTCTTGTGCAGGATCAAGTGTCGAAGACGATAATCGTGAAGGGGCCTAAAGTTGGACGATTATTTCCTATACAGTTTTTCATTCCTCTTATTCTATATTTTGCTTGTACTTCTACTGCTAGTAAGACTGAGGTTTGGCATTAGCGTCTAGGATATCTAACTTTTGTTGTGTTGTTCATTTATTAAATTCTAGTTTATTGGTAAAGAAAAATCAATTTTCAGCTACTTCCATTGATTGTTCTACTTATAAATTAGGCAAAAGTAAAACTTTTCTTCCTAATTTTTCTTCCTGATTTGAAAGGCTTTTCACCAATTATTTCTCATGCTCATTTCAAATACTTTGTGACATTCATAGATAATTATAGTCGATTTACATGGGTGTATTTTCTTCGACCTAAATCTGAGGTATTTTCCATGTCCAAGACAATTTTGGTTACATTGAGACTCAGTTTTCTACGAGCATCAAATAATTAAGATCTGATTCTGGTGGAGAATATATGTCTTATGAATTAAAAAAAGTCTTACTTGACAAGTGAATTGTCTAACAATGCTCTTACGGATATACACCACAATAAAATGGAGTTGCTGAGCGTAAAATCATCACCTTTAAGATGTCACTAGTACATTATTGATTGAGTCCTCTCTACCATCTAAATACTAGATGGAAGCTTTCTCTACTACTTTCTATTTAATTAATAGACTTCCATCTAAAGTGCTAAATCTTGAGTCTCCATATTTTCGTCCCTATCATCAAAATCCTAACTATAGTGATTTTCATACATTTGGTTGTGTTTGCTTTGTGCATTTGCCTTCTTCACAACAAAATAAATTTTTTGTACAGTCTACTACGTGTGCTTTTATGAGTTATAGTACTTCACAAAAAAGTTTTATTTGCTATGATCCATGATCTCACAAATTTCATGTTTCTAGAAATGTTGTTTTATTTGAGAATGAGTATTTATTTCCTACTATTATAGATTCATTTTTTTGCTTCTCCTCTTCTTCCTACTTTTGATGATTTATCATCTTCTTTTAAAAAGTTCAATTCTGGATTTGTGTATGAACAACGTCAGCTGACTTTACCTAATCCCGCCACTAATCCGCCACCTGAAATTGCACCACAACTAGAATATGAGAATTCTCCAAGATCCAATGCTCTTGAGCCTACTCAGCAATCTACCAGAGTATCTCGTACTCCCATATGTATTTTCCTCTACTTTATCCAATATTTATGTTACAACTTGTTACTCACAAGCTTCCAAGCATGAATGTTGACAGAAAGCAATGGAGGAAGAATGTCACGCTCTGAGACTACACCCTAGACGTTTCCGTCACTCGAGAAAAATCATTGGTCCCCAAGCAAACCCTTAGCCTGGATGACTACTTAGCGGAAGACTTACTCAAGCAAAATGGGAACTTCAAATGCATAATTAAACTTTAAAGTCTCAATTAAAATTTAACTTAAATAAATATATGGAAATACTTAACAAGATATAAGTAACCGTCTTAGGATCTCAAAATATATCAAAGGGGAAATAATGAGAGACTTCTCAACTCTAACTATCTATGAAGCCTCTAATACTATGATAGATGTCAAAACAAAACCCGCGACAACTTAACAACACAAGAAATAAGTATGAAGTCCTCTGCAAACCAATGAGGCTCACCAAAGCTAGCTGGAATGCAAGAAATATCAATGAAGCGCCTATTAATGACCATGAGCACCTGTATCTGCATCATAAAAAGGTGAAGGTCGAATGACGTCAGTACATTGAATGTACGAGTATGCAAGGAGAACTAAAAACATAGGTAACTGAACAAATAATACTGAAAGAATACTCACCTCAACTCAATTTCAATACAAGAGCAATAATAAGAGATTCAATAATTAAAGTTTTATAAAACAGAAGGTATTAACTCAAGGATGTATAAAATACAATAATTTATTCCTTTCTTTATTTGGGACATTCTCGAACTGACAACCATCACTATGAGCTATGTAATGATACATCTTCTCGCCCACGCTACCAGAATTGTCATATACATTGTCTTGGTACAAAACACCTCAACTAAGTAGATCCACTAAGTTATGCTTAAAAGCAATAAGAGATCATCTAAAAGTAAGATCATTTACCTGTCATGACCCAAGGTAGACCCTAGGTGTAACATGGCGTATATGACCCCAAGACCCCATACAAACCTCTTAGCTTTCATCATACAAGAATTAGAATAAGAGGATTTAAAAGACATTTTCAATATATCAAAGTTGCATAAAGTATAGGGGAAATCTAAACGTCATCTCAAAGTCATCTAGTACATAAGAATGAATTTGGGTGAAGCCCGTACATCATGTTCAAAAACTAAAAGTACGGAAATACTAAAAACAATAAATGTCCGATCCTCGAAGCATGAGGACTCGCCAAAGCTTGAAATCTCCTTGACGAACTCTAGCCACGAAACTGGAAACCTGGCAGTCAATCCCTACATTTGAGAAAATATAGGCAAAAGTATGCGTTAGTACAAAATATATACCAAGTATGATAGTCATGCATAAAACATTTAAAAATATGCTTAAAGAGAGATACATTTATAAGATGCAATGACCAAGCTAAACATGAGATAAAGAGTTAGAAAGCATGAGTCATAAAACATGGTCAATGCACATAGTCATCATCTTAAACATGTATGAGATACTTCCTTGAAGTAACTTTAGTTCATCATAGCTTGCTATTGGGAAGTAGCCTTAACCGACATATAAGACCATGAGGGCTATCATCATGGAATCCGGTGTCTCCCACACCGAAAAAAGTTGTCCTACTTGCCACGGTAAGGACCTGAACTTCTAGCTTATGTGATCCACTAGATAATCTCTATCTAGACAATCCTATGTTAGCACATAGTTTATGGGACATGGATAATCGCTACTTGTCCACTCGGTACTAAGCTTACCTTTCACAGAATAATTCTTATTCATATTCATCTTAGCTCTTGAAGGAACATGGATAATCGCCTCTTTTCCTTACATCATGTGACATGGGATTTGTCTTTCAATTAGGGAGCATGGGTAATCACCTCTTGCCTCAACAATAGAATAGCTCCTTAACATTGGTTCATTTTAGGTGGGAAAACCTTTAAACCCTAAGAACCCTTATTATGTGACAAAACCTTTCAAAAATCATGCTTTCATGTGTATATGAGAAATTCTTTCAACAACACAACCATAACAACATCATTGATACTTCACTCTCAAAGCATCTTTAAAACATTTACATAAATTCCATAAGAACATGCATAATTCCATAATTCACCTTTCAAGGTTCAAAACCAACTTTCAATCATCAACATCTAGAAAACATGGGTTCATGGGAATTCATCATAAAATCATGTAATTATATCAATTCATTCTTGAAAGATCATAACAAAATCAAATACACCAATAATCAGAAGAACCCACGTCATGGAAGAATGCCCTAACTGATCAATTGGGGAATTCTATTTTTATTAATTGGAAATTTAGGAACTCCATGGATGAAAACTATCATAACTCAATGCCAATTGCTTAACTTCAATGGAGGAATTGGAGTCATGTCTTGGAACCCTAGATTGAACCCATCTTACTAAGTCATATTTGTTGATCAAGTTGGTTCTTAGGGGGGAGTTGAACATGAATTTTTCTATGGATTTAATTTATCATCATCAAAAAGAGAGAATTTGTTGAACTATGTTAAATATGAAATTTTGATCTGATTGACAAACATTATATAAAAATCAAATCTTTAACATGTCTTAATTGATGGAAAACCCTTACCATGTCTACTAAAAGAAATGAAATATAAAAGTTTTTATGTATGAAGTGAAGAAATCAGACCCTTCACAACTAGAAAGTATAAAGTACTAGAGTTAGTCCGATGCTTTTGATTATATATAGTTGTAATCTGAAATTGCTCAAATTTTTAGTGGGGATTTGAGACAAATCATATTACGGTAGGTCACGGTCTTTTACTCCCTTAAACAAGGAGTTTTAAGAACCTGGGTTTTTAATGCATTAGGTAGGATATCATAAAATAATAATAGCAGAGAAAATTTATCTTATTAATAAATAATATTGGTATACATATAATGGATTTCCCTCTAATAATTGTAATTTAAATATTCAACACTGTTTTACATTAAAGTCATAGTTAATTAGTTCCACCATAGAAGAGAAAAGTTAAGAAAATAATTAATCCAAACAACAAAATTTGTCTCAGAGTCGCTCCCTGACTGGAACGCTTATATACAAACTCTTGTTTCAATATTTATTTTCATTCCTCTCGTTAGATCGATCGAAAAATAACCTAAGTGAAAGCTTGTCCAGAGAGAAAGCAAGTAGAAAAGACAAAGATTTACTAATAGAATTGAACAAAAAAAATTAAATTTACAAAAGAATTGACTCCTATACTAAGTTCATTTTTTCATGAAAATGGAACAAGTAGACTGCAATCTTGACACTTAGATAATTCTTGTATACACATTCCATAAACAAATCAATGAACCCTCCTACATACATCTAAAATGAAAAAAGAAGAAGTTATATATATATAGAGAGAGAGAGAGAGGAATGAATTTTTGGTCCTATAAAAAGCAGAATTTATGCTTGTGGAAATTATCAAGTAATCGGATTAATTTAATTGACCTCATGTATAGTATGTAAGGCAGGCCTCCATGAGCGATGATGTAACTCTAGACCTTCATCGACGTTCATCAACTTTGTCAATAATTGATGTATCGATAGACCTTCTATGTCTGCCTAACCCATTAACTCCGATAATTGCTTCTTCGTGATTTTTATCTTTACCTATTTTACTAAGGACATCGAAGAATGATTGATTTCCTTATTATTTTCTCTAACGAGAACATGATCTTCCTCTAATTTCATTGTCTTACCACAATAGAAATGAGCCTTGTTAGTTTCTGGCTCTTCTGATACAATCGATTCTTTTTTCATGCCATTCCCCATATAATATTGTTGGCGTTGATATATAGTGGATATATACTCTTTTCTCTTTATTAGTATAAATAAATCAGAATATTTAAAAATTTGTGTAGTACTTTAAATCTTGTGATTTTGTAACTTTTCACGTAGAATATTGAAATTGGAAAACTTACCAAATATAAAAAGAGATATTATTGTTTAGACAGATTAAAAAAAAAAAGTAAGACACTTAAAATTGAAATGAAGAGGATATTAATTCAGAGTACTTATATTCGTATCGGTGAACTACTACTCGCTCCATTCATTTATGAACTTCTCGAATGAAAAAGAGATGTTTACTTTTGCTTATTCAATTTAGCAAAATAAGAGACAAATATCACTTAATTCCTAATCTATTTTTATTATTAACTAAATCATTTTTCAATACATTTCTCAAAATACTGAATTTATTTTATTCAATATATTCTTCATTTTATTAGATATATTTTAAAAAATATGTCAAGTCAAATATAAACAAATAAAAATAAACGGAGAGAGCATGATATATTAGAGCAAAAAATGATATTCGAGAAAGAAACATTAAAAGATGAAAAAAGTCAAGAGGCAAAACTGTATTAAGGAGATAATTAGATGTGAACATAATTATATTAACTTCACAAATTTTATTTCATGTTTTGTCTTTCCAGAAGCAATTGTGAATTAATCAACTTTAGATTAAAATATATCATTAAGAAAAAGAAATAAATTGATAAATCTTCTTAATTTTAATTTATTTTATAAGAATTGTCTTAACTATTTATTTTTAAAGAAAAATATTTACCTTTTTAATATTTTACTTTTAGAATTAACTAATTTAATGGATATTCTTTTTACTATTACCTGTGTTGATATTGATAAAAAAAAAAAAATCTGTGAAGTTTTCGTCATATATCTCCTTGTTGATCATCTTAATATATTCTTTTTAAAATGATTCTATGTATAAAATATTTCACATTAAATTAAGATAAATCATTATTATCTGGAATTTGCGCTTAGGCCACAGTCTCTTCAACTTTGTTGTTAGATTTTACTTCCACCTTTTTGTTACTACAAATCAATTTTATGGGCACTTTTAAAATTAATTGGTAATATTTAAAAGGGAAACTATGTGAGATTATATTTATTTTTTTTGTTATGAATAAATAGTTGAAATAATTGCTAAAAAAAATTAAACTAAGGATGATAAGCATATAATAATATAAACCTCATGATATGTTAATTTTTATGAAGTAAAATCAAAAGGGTCTCTAATTTTATTTTATTTTTGGTTTTCTCGGATCACGCAATGCAGGCCTTATTCAGATGCTCTTAATAAAATTTTCTTCATATTCAAGGCTCAAACCTGAGATCTCTGATTAAGGATGGAACAATTCCATCACTGAACCATTGCGGTCTTATTTTTTAAATTGTGGCAAAGTGAGCATACTTAAACGTCAAATTATTGGGGAAAGGAACCAAATTAGTTTATCCAATTTGACACACTGACTCAACTTATAATTAGGAATTGGTGTTTTGTGATTGATTGACCAATGATATGGTTAAACAAGTTTTCTTTAAGACTATTAAAATATCTTACTACCTCTTAATAAATAGTTTATTATTAACTCTTTCTTTTGAAACTTTTTTAAAAAGAATATTTCTTTCAACTTTAAATTTTATATAGCTTGAATGAATAATTTAAACAATAATATTTGTGTGTCTACACGTGAAATGTGTGCCACCTCTCACAAATTTAATAAAGAAAGGAAAAAGAGATTTTATTAATTACGATAAAGGAGTATGATCATATCTCCCAATATATTGAACTTCAACGTCACCTTTTTTTCATGTTGATTTGATATTTTTTCTTTAAAAAATTATTTATTAAGGATTTTTCTAAAACAGATTAAATTTATTAGTTATATTTTAAAATTTTAAATTAAACTATTAGTACTTTATATTAAATTTTGGTGAGCAGATTATGGCCATTACTTCACCTTAGAACTCAAATAACCACTAACACAATATATATTATCCGTATTTTATTTTATTATCTTTTGTAACTCACGTAACTTCTAATTCATAATTCTTTTGTTTATCTTCTGCCTACATTATTATACCACTTTTTCCTAATTCATTTTAAATGAAGAATTTTTTGCCTATAAAAAGTGGTGATTTTACTTTAGGTCGGGTAAATGACAAAACATAGAGTGCATAAAGAAGTGAGTTAAAAATAAGAGGTTTTTTAGTTGAAGGAATATATATATTTTTTGGTAATGCATTGAACTCAACTTATCTAGAATTGTTGAGTTGTATGACGTTATAGGGTTAAGAGGACTATTATTAGACTTATAAATATTTGTTATAGTGGTGGATCACCTAAGAAAGATCGAGATATTTGCGCCTTAACTAAACTAAATTTCATGATATTTGGGGCTGTTGGGTTATGAAGGTGAATAGAGTGTCATGCAGAAGCGTACAATTGCAAATCATATGGTTGACAAATTAGACGACATATAAAACTATACTAAAAGACATAATATTATTATATGATATGACCAATTGGTCTACATAATTAAAAAAAACTAATAAAAAAGCATAAAAATTGTAGAGAGAAAATCTTCCCATAAACAAAACTCTCTAAATAATTACATTGTGGATTCTATTGTGTTATGCTACAATAATAGGGATCTTCAATTTATAGATCTCCAAATTTTTCCTCTAAGGAAAGAATAAAGCAAATTTGGATGAATATTATATTTTTCTTTCAGAAAAAGTGGCTTAATCTATCATTTTTTGATGCGAAATTCATGGTGAAATGTAATAATATTTATTGTAATATTTTTCCGATAGTTGTTTTAATCTTAATATTTCTTTAATATTATTTTCTAGATATAACATATCTTGGGTTCTTTGATACATATATAAATTTTCTTCCATTATTTGTTCTAATAGTTTTATATCTTCCATAGATTCTGTCCAATATCGTAAATATTTGTAGTTCATTTTAATATGATTGTATTTCTAAATCATACCATTCTATTATTTCTAGGTCTATTTCATATCATTTTTATTTTCAAATATTCCTTCCTATCATATTCATAACTGATTAAATTCATATTAGATCATTATTAACTAGATTATTTGTTTATCATGTTTTCCTGTCACTACTAGCATCGTACTTTAGCGGATACTTCCTTTTTATCAGCGCCTCGACTTTGTTTACTCCCCTAACGGCTTCCCTCGCCTACCGGTTTCAACATTAGGATGACATAGTATATAAGTTTTTCTCCCTATTTTCAGTGTGCTAATAAATTAGAAATCATGATTCAAATAATTCTAATACATAATAACTAACATAAATTTATTCAATCATATATATGATATTCAGAAATATATAAAATTAGTTTCGGATATTTTTTGAACAATATACATTTGCTTTTTTCTTAGCCATGCAATCTGAAATATCTAATTGAATTTCAGATTTATCCATTAACTTTTAAGTATTTAGTATCTTGAGAGAGTTTTTTGAAAGGAGCGTTTTATATATTAGGCATTGCCTGCCTTTTATGTTACATATGCGTTCTTTTATATAGAGAGGAAAATCTGCACAATACTACACGTACTCTACTAGTTAATAATGTTCTTAATACATCATATGACTTTTTTACACCTATTTTATGACACATAAGACTTTTTACTACTTTTTACTATACACTTTATGAGACACCATAACACTCCACACCTACTTTACACTTGTCCTACTATTTTACCTTATTCTTATACACTTATACACCTATTATTTTACATTGTCACGTTACTTTACACAATTAGTCATAGACTTATCTTATCTTTTTTTATCTTGTCCATATCTTATTTTGTCTTGTCTGCATCTTATCTTGATCGTCTTATTTCACTATAAATTGACATCTGGAATTATGTTATTTTCATCGTTACATTTCGAACATATGTGATCAGGGTATTTGTGTCCAATTAGTTTGCAATATCAGGTTAATAACTCTGTTGAAATAAATTCTTCTTTTAGTGCTCTTGTCGTAGGTCATTCCTCAACTACCAGTTCCGCACCAAAAA
Organism: Solanum commersonii; assembly: GCA_029007595.1. Taxonomy (NCBI): domain Eukaryota; kingdom Viridiplantae; phylum Streptophyta; class Magnoliopsida; order Solanales; family Solanaceae; genus Solanum; species Solanum commersonii. The sequence goes on from JAJTWQ010000033.1 coordinate 3,654,127, forward strand.
ATGGTATCAGAGTAGAAGGTTAAGAAAAATAACTCTGATACCATTTTTCATAACGGAATTGATAGTTGAGGAACAACCTACAAAAAGAGCACTAAAAGCAGAATTTATTTCAACAGAGTTATTAACAAGATATTGCAAACTAATTGGACACAAATACCCTGATCACATATGTTCGAAATGTAACGGTGAAGATAACATAATTCCAGATGTCAATTTAGAGTGAAAGAAGACGATTAAGATAAGATGCAGACAAGATAAAATAAGATATGAACAAGATAAAAAAGATGATATGAACAAAATAAAAAAGATAATATAAGTCTTTCACTAATTGTGTAAAGTAACGTGACAATGTAAAATAATAGGTGTATAAGTGTTTAAGGATAAGGAAAAATAGTAGGACAAGTGTAAAGTAGGTGTGGAGTGTTATGGTGTGTCATAAAGTAGGTGTAAAAAGATGTAAAAAGTCATATGTGTCATAAAATATGTGTAAAAAAGTCATCTGATGTATTAGGAACATTATTAAGTAGTAGAGTATGTGTAGTATTGTGCACATTTCCCTTTCTATATAAAGGAACGCATATGTAACATAAAAGACAGGCAACGCCTAATATATAAAACGCTCCTTTCAAAAAACTCTCTCAAGATACTAAATACTTAAAAGTTAATGGATAAATCTGAAATCCAATCAGATATTTCAGATAGCATGGCTAAGCAAGAAGCAAATGTATATTGTTCAAAAAATATGCGGAACTAATTTCATATATTCCTGAATATCATATATATGATTGGATAAATTTATATTAGTTATTATGTATTAGAATTATTTGAATCATGATTTCTAGTTTATTAGCACACTGGAAACAGGGAGAAAAACTTCAATACTATGTCATCCTAATGTTGAAACCGATAGGCGAGGGAAGCCGTTAGGGAGTAAACAAAGTCGAGGTGCCGATAAGAAGGAAGTATCCGCTAAAGTACGATGCTAGTAGTGACAGGAAAACATGATAAACAGATAATCTAGTTCATAATGATCTAATATGAATTTAATTAGTTATGAATATGATAAGAAGGAATAATTGAAAATAAAAAATCTGCATAACAATGAACATAACTACATACATGCATGATGAAATGATAAAAAACTATGAAAATTTAATCCTATATATACTTAAAAATATAGAAATAATTGAATTAAGAAGAATAATATAGGAACAAATATTTGAAGATAACGAATCAGAAGATATATTAAATCAAGAATGGTTTGAAATAGACCTAGAAAGAATAGAATGGTATGATTTAGAAATACAATCAGATTAAAATGAACTATGAATATTTACGATATTGGATAGAATCTATGAAATATATAAAACTATTAGAACAAATAATGGAAGAAAATTTATTTATGTACTAAAGAACCCAAGATATGTTATATCTAGAAAATAATATTAAAGAAATATTCAGATTAAAACAGTTATCGGAAGAATATTACAATAAATATTATTATATTTTACCATGAATTTCGTACCAGAAAATGGTATATTAAACCACTTAGCAAAGGAATATTATAATAAAATCTTTAAAATGAATTACTCACCTACCACACTACCACTTACCACACTATCACTTCCATGAATTCCTCAACTACCAGTTTCGCACCGAAATATGGTGTTAGAGCTATGAATTTTTTCTTATTATTAAAACAAAACTAAAAAAATATGGTATCAGAGCTATGGATAATAAGAAACATAGTAAGAAAAGTACTAGTAGAAAGTTAAGAAAAATAAGAAGAAAATAAATAAATTATATTCGGAATATAAACAACCTAATGTCACAAAAACTGATAACGAAAAATTAAATCAATTTATAAATAATATATTTAATATAGAATATAAATATATTCAATATTTAAAATTACAATGAATAACGAATATAGACAAAAAGTTAATGAAATAATTATAGCAAAAAGACAAGAATTAGCACATATGCAAAGTAGACTTAACAATAATATATTCACAGGAATTTGTAAAAAATCTATAATAGCACAGAGAAAAACTATTTTATATTTAGAAATACAAATAGAAAGTTTAGAATATAAACTTCAACACAATCTATAAATGAATAAGGAAGAATACAAAATAGATGAAAAAACATATGAAAACTATAACGGATTAAAAATAAAGATAATATTTTCTAATCTAGGAAGAAGATATAAGAAAATAGGTGACAATCTAAGTTTAATTCTAGAAAAAGAAACGGTAAAACTAGAAGATAGTTTAACGACTATGATAAGAATAACAAAAGAAAATGAAGAAATAGATATGTAATGACCCGAAAGGTCATTTCTAATAATTTTGTATAGTCATTTAACTATAGCTAATTAATTTATGGGTAGTTTGTTTATTGTTAATAATAATGGGCAAAATCTGAAATATTAAAATAGGTTAATAGGAATTATTACTTTTAGTACATAATTAATTTAAGAATAAAGAAAAGTGTTTGACAAGAGGAGTTGCAGTTCAGCATCAATGAGAAAAGCGGCATACTGCTTCGGGTAAATTTCTCGCCAAATCCTCTATGTAGTGATTCTAAGATAGATGTACACAAAACATATTGATTGGAGGCAAAAGGAATTGAACTGTCAAATTTATTTTCTTATTGAAGTTATATGGACAAGGGTTAGTGGACAATCACATCATACTAATTGACCAAGTAACGTGTTGCAGCTAATCATTGGGTAGATTTTGAAGATAAATGGGCTTATAAATCTCCATGTAATTCATTAGAAGGTTCTGCCTTTGTATTTATTTTGCTTTCGTGGCTTTGCAGGTTATGTTTCACTGCGGTTTCAATTTAATTTTCCCTTATGACTATTAAATTATGTTTTAAGTTTGGCATGGTAGTATATGAAATCAAATCTAGGAATATCATATTACATGAATACCATTAGAATTATGATGTTTGAAGGAATTGACACTTAACCCTAGACTTGGAATTTGGGAATATGAGAGTTGACATTGTTAATTGACATCTAGATTAGAAACTTGACTATAGTTTTGGGTGTGTTTTTGGGTTTAGACTAGACACATAGTATATGGGTGTTGTTAGTTTTGAAAGCTTATTGTGATTATTTATTTGAATAGATTGTATTGATTTGGAAGTTCAACAAAAGGGAATGCTCAAGTCTTGGAGTGATTGTTCGACTATTTGAGGCAAGTGGCTTTCTAAACCCTTGTTAAGTGTATGAAATTCGTATATTTCCTTGTGATATGTGTTTGGGGGTAATGAGACTTGGTGATGGGTTGACTTGTCATATTGATTACTTTCTAATGATGAAAAAGGGGTAATAAAAGGCAGTGTGTTTAATTGTTGATGTGTGATGTTTAAGACTGGGTTGAAAGGCTTGTTGAATCATTGTTGATGTTGTATCACAGTTGTATTGTTGTGAATTGTGTATTGTTATGGAAATGGTCATCTCCTCATTATTTGTGTGAATATGTCATTTGCATTGGTTACGAGACATGGTTGTGATAAGTGTTATGTGATAAGAGGATGTACCATTTCGAGGGACGTATTGCGCGCCGCGATGGATACTACATTTTGAGGATGTATCGCACGCCATGATGGATACAATATTTCGAGGGACGTATCACGCGCCGCGATGGTTACTATTATCGAGGGTCGTATCGCGCGTCGCGATGGATGCATGGACAGATATGTCCCCCATGGGTCCCGGACCGAGAGACAGCGGGTGTGTATCACTAGGTCAGACATGCATCACTATACTTGACATTGCATTACATTGTATTGCACATATTTATCATTAGTAAACTTGATTTTATGTTTTCCTGATCGTGTGAGTGCCTTTCTGTGGAACTTTGATTGATGAATATTGAGCTTGTTGTTGAGGATATGTAATTGTTAAAGTGTTGTCGTTGAGCTGTGTGCTATGTGAATTATGAATGGTTAGGTTGAGCTGGTAGTTATGGAGGTTGTAATTGATGAATATTGAGCTTGTTGTTGAGAACAGGTGATTGTTAGAATGTTGTTGTTGAGATATGTGCTTGTAAATTGTGAAATGTTAGGTTGGGTTGGTTTTATGCAGGTTGTAGTTGAGGAGGTTCGGTTGGGGTGTAAGGATTACCCGTATTCTATCCCCTTAGCTTGTGTTTAGAGGTTTACTTGCTGAGTACCGTGTGGTTTGGTACTCACCCATTGCTACTACATTTTTTTTGTAGGTTACTAGCCCGGACCTTTGTGATATTTTCTCTTCTCCTTGTCTGAGGCTTCTTGTGGAGATTTGTGAGGTAGCTGCTTGTCATTTCAGCGGATCTTCTTTCTCCTTAATTATGATCTTGTTCTATTCTAGAAATAATGTCATTTGAGACTTGTGTTTTTCTTTTGAATCAGTTGTAATACTTTAGAGGCTTGTACACGTGACAACCAAATTTTGGGGGTATTTTTGAGTTTATTATAAAACTTTCCTCATTTTATAGTAATGGTTGAGTTTTAAGCTGACTTGTCTTTGTGGGTTAAGACGAGTGTCATCACGTCCATTTTTAGGTCGTGGCAAGATAGAAACACAGAGATCGAAAAAATAAAACAATAAGCAAAAAAGGAAGTACAACAATTAGAAGTAAAAAATACTAAAATAATAGAACTAGAAAAAAAGCTGGCAATATTAAAAGAAATATATGAAATTAAACAAAAAAAAAAAAGAACAAAAAACAAAATTAAAAAATGAGATAATTAAATTTAAAGAAAAGTTGCAACTAGAAGATGAATTAGAAGAAAAAGAAGAAAATAACCAAGATAATCTACCCGAAATAAGAGTGATGAAATAAACGACGATGATCTAGAATAATATTCGAAAACAAGTGAAACATATACGAAACTTTTAGCAAACATAGATAATACAAAGAATTTAGAAATAAATACAGGAGACATAGACATGGATGAAAAACATAGCACATTAGGAGTAAAAAACCCAAAAAATTTAAATCCAAAATATTATAATGAAAATTATGAACAATATGATAGAGAAAAAACTTTATGGGATAAAAGATTAAATAAAAAATGGACGCTTAAACCAATAACTAAACAACATAATTTTTTAGATTTGGACTGTGTAGCAGATATAAATAAAACAATTCAATTATGGATATGATATATATAAAAACAATTAATAGATAATAAAATAGTAATAACAGAGACACCAGGATATATAGAAAGAACGCTTATAGGAACAGTAAAATTATGGCTACAAAATTTATCAGATGAAAGTTTAAAAACTCTAAGAAGTAATAAAAAATCTAATGGCGAATTAGTTACTACAACTATGAAAATATTATATAAATATGAAGTAGCTATAAGAACAAAATAAAGAAATAATCATAAATCGGAATCTAATGACAAAATTAGCAACATGTAATATGTGTTACATAGATGAATATACATGTGCATTTAGAGATTACTATTATAAAGGAACATATAGCACAGAAGAGAGTAAAGAAATAAGAAAATTATATTTTACAAAACTACCAGAACCTTTTAATTCAAAAATAATAAAAAGCTGAAATGAAGCAGAATTAACAGATACCTTAGGAGCTAGAATGAATTCTTGCAACGATAGTTTATGGAACTATGTGAAAAACATAAAGAAAAAATAAAAATGGAAAAAATATTAGTAAAAAACTTGGCATGTTGCAAAAATAAAACAACACCTCAATTTGATTGTACGGATAGGTATTATGAAAATAGAAAGAAATATAATAAAAAATACAGATCAAAATATAAGTATAAAAAACCAAGAAGAAGATACTATGTAAAAAACTACAAAACCAAAAGACCATATAGACCAAAAAGAAAATTAACGAAATGTACTTGTTATAATTGTGAAAAATTAAGACATATAGCTAGAGATTGTAAATTACCTAAAAATCCAAATAAAAAACAAATATCAGAAATAATAATAGATAATAAAAAATATACACAAATAAAATACATAGATTATGAATTAGAAAGCGAAGATAACATATATGAATTATCAGAAAACGAAACAGACGAAATGAAAAATAATTCACTAATAGAATCAGATAATGAACATTATATAAATGACTGAAATAGAAATACAAATAATAACTAAAGAAAAATATCAAGATGAAGAATCGGCAGAACAAAAAATAATATTTGATAATAATATATTTGAACAAATAAAAGGAAAAATATTAGACCTAAGCGTAGCAAAAATATTCGAAATACCAACAACAAGAAATTGGTTTAAACGACAAAAAGAAGAATACTATGTAGTAAGTCAAAGAGAGCATATCATAGAATGCAAAAACACCAAAGGAAAGGCTAAAATACCAATAATAAACAAACGAATAATAAATAAAGAAATACAAGATATTAAGGCTAAAAATCCAATTAAATATGTACATTTAGGAGGAACAGAAATATTAATAAAAGCATGTTTTAGAGAAGGAATAGATGCACCCATAGAAATATACTTAGCAAATGATAGGATCATACAACCTATAGAAAAAAGTATAATAAGCGCAGTAAAATGTAACCTCATATACCAAAAATTTAAATTTATAATAAGTGCTAACTACTTAGTAGCAGTAAATGACAGAAATATAGATAAATCATTAGTATTATATTGGAAAATGTCAGGAATAGAACTAGCCCCGGGAAGTAAAATATTTACAGCTAGATGTAAAAACTTATATGTTCTAACAACAAAACATAAAATAACAGCAAAAAATAAAATATATAAAATAAAAATAGAAGATCCCTTTGAAAGAATAATTACAGGACTAGAAGAAAACTATATTACGAGAGAATTAGTGACGGAAAATAAAATAATAACTACTAAACAATTATGCCCCGAACTACCAAAAGCATTAATGTATACCGAAAAAACTACAGAAAAGGAAATAATCATTGGAGGCGTACCAATAGTAATAAAATTTAAAATATATCAAGGAGATGAAAATATCACTTTAGGAATAAAATGGGTAGAACAAGTAAAACCATATAATCTAGAAGACAAACAGTTAATAATAAATTATGAAAATAAAAGAGTAATAATAAAAAGGACTTTAGTATGATAAAAATATGAAAATATATATACTTGCAAAGATAATAATAGAAGAATATTACAACAGATATTATACACCAATGATAGACACGGGAGCAGAAGCTAATAGATGTAAATATAATTGTTTACCAGAATATAAGTGCGAAAAGTTAAAAACACCGATAGTAGTAACAAGATTTAATAATGAAGGAAGCATGATCACATATAAGACAAAAAATATAAAAATACAAATATGAGATAAGATATTAACTATAAAAGAAATATATAACTTTGAATTGACTACAAAAGATATGCTATTAGGAATGCCATTTTTAGAAAAATTATACCCACATATAATAACAAAAACACACTGGTGGTTTACAACACCATGTAAACAAAAAATAGGAGCAAAAAGAGTAAATAACAAAAAATGAAAAATGACAGAATGGATAAAAGGAAGTGAAAAAATTACACAAAAATTAGAAAATATAAAAGAAGAAGACCCTAAAATAGAATTAATTATATTCTCTATAGATAAAGTAAAAATAATCCAAGATAAGTTAGAATTATTATATAGTGAAGATCCTTTACAAGGATGGGAAAAGCATAAAACTAAAATAAAAATTGAGCTAGTTGATAATAATAGTATAATAGCCCAAAAACCATTAAAATATAATTTCAATGATTTAACAGAATTGAAGATACATATAACTGAATTAATAGAAAAGTGGTACATATAAAAAAGCAATAGTAAGCATACAAGCCCAACATTTATAGTAAATAAACATAGTGAACAAAAAAGAGGAAAAAGCAGAATGGTTATTGATTATAGAAATTTAAATGCAAAAACTAAAACATATAATTACCCAATACCAAATAAAATATTAAAGATAAGACAAATACAAGGATATAATTACTTTAATAAATTTGACTACAAATCAGGATTTTACCACTTAAAGTTAGAAAAAGAATCTAAAAAACTTACGGCATTTACAATATCACAAGAATTTTATGGATGAAATGTGTTATCATTTGGATATAAAAATGCATCAGGTAGATATCAACACTTTATGAATAACTATTTTAAACAACTAGAAAATTGTGTAGTATATATTGATGATATATTACTATATTCCAAAACACAAGATGAACATATAAAATTATTAGAAAAATTTATACATATTATAGAATATTCAGGCATAAGTCTAAGTAAAAAGAAAGAAGACATAATGAAAAAGCAAATAGAATTCTTAGGAATACAAATAGATAAAAATGGAATAAAAATGCAAACACACATAGTACAAAAAATAATTAACTCAAATGAACAGCTAGATACGAAAAGAAATTACAATCATTTCTAGGACTAGTAAATCAAGTAAGAGAATACATACCAAAATTAGCGAGAGAATTTAAAACCATTACAACAAAAATTAAAGAAAGATATAGAATATCGTTTGATAAAAAAGACCAAATACAAATACAAAAGATAAAATTATTATGTAAAAATTTACCCGAACTATACTTTCCAGATGAAAACAAAAAAATTTACTTATATAATAGAATCGATGCGAGTGAAAAAGTTATGGAGGAATATCAAAATACAGGTGTGATGGCAATACGATAGAACATCATTGTAGGTATTATTCAGGAACATTTAATAATACAGAAATAAAATGGGAAATAAATAGAAAAGAATTATATTCAGTATATAAATGTTTATTATCATTTGAACCATATATTGTATATAACAAATTCATTATAAGAACAGATAATACACAAGTAAAATGGTGGCTAATAAGAAAAATACAAGATTCGGTAACAACAAAAGAAATAAGGAGATTGATATTAAATATATTAAATTTTACATGTACAATTGAAGTAATAAAAACTGATAAGAATGTTATTGCAGATTACCTATCACGGCAAAGCTACTCAGATTGAGACTGAGGAAGAAGATACAATGGAAAAGATACTCAAAGCTATTATTACACTTTGTACAAAATTGGATAGTATGGACAACGAGATACAAAAGCTAAAGTAAAGACAGCATGACTATAAAAATGCGGAGCTACGTCGATCGGAAGACGGAAAAAACCCAGAGCTAAAAGGAGACGATGGAAAACTCCTTAAACCCATAATGTTTGTTTAAATACAGCTGCAGGTACAAGCAAACAAGTTAACGATAAACAACATAAAAATGCGAACTTAAACCAGCTATTCGAAAAACCATTTACCCAAAGGACACCTAGACATATGTCCATAGAACCATAAACATCTACATACGCAGATAGTTTGCAAAATCAAAATGAGAAAAAGATATATAACTACATCACACGAACGTATATCGAAAATATACACAAAATCCAAACTTATTTAAACCTTAACCCAGATCAACTATAAAAGATCCAAACCAGGATTATTTGACACAAAAGTTATAAGGATATAACAAGTTAATTGTAAGGCCAAAAACTAACGCTAATTTAGTAAGAACATGTTACAACTATGGACTGTTAAGTATCGTATACACATACGACAGAGAAGAAGTTAGTGGAATACCAGAACTACACAAGGCATTCGTCACATACAAAAGAGTTACAAAAGGAAATTTATTTTATATAAAATTCTATACAAAGACCAAATGGAGATATTATACGAGAAAATAAAACTTCCAATACAAGGTTATCAAGATAGGACTAACTAAAGATATGATTATACCCGAGCACATCAGACAACAAGAAGAGATATGCAAAATAGAGATACCAAGTTTTTATGTCAACAAAAGAATAATTGGTATATCAACTATTATACAAGAATTAGCAAACAATTATTTAAACGGAAATGCTATCTGGAGTTATTACTCGAGAGATCAATTAATGATATATTCAAATTCAAGAGAACTACGAAGAACAGATATGGATGAAGTCCAGTGATGGATCTTATCATTATTAAAACCAGAGGAACGACCTACGACAAGAGCATTAAAAGCAGGATTTATTTCAACAGAGTTATTAACCAGATATTGCAAACTAATTGGACACAAATACCCTGATCACATATGTTCGAAATGTAATGGTGAAGATAACATAATTCCAGATGTTAATTTATAGTGAAATAAGACGATTAAGATAAGATGCAGACAAGACAAGATAAGAAATGGACAAGATAAAAAAGATAAGATAAGTCTATGACTAATTGTGTAAAGTAACGTGACAATGTAAAATAATAGGTGTATAAGTGTGTAAGGATAAGGTAAAATAGTAGGACAAGTGTAAAATAGGTGTGGAGTGTTATGGTGTGTCATAAAGTGTATAGTATGGTGTGTCATAAAGTAGGTGTAAAAAGTTGTAAAAAGGCATATGTGGCATAAAATAGGTGTAAAAAAGTCATCTGATGTATTAGGAACATTATTAAGTAGTAGAGTATGTGTAGTATTGTGCACATTTCCCTTTCTATATAAAGGAACGCATATGTAACATAAAAGACAGGCAATGCCTAATATATAAAACGCTCCTTTCAAAAAACTCTCTCAAGATACTAAATACTTAAAAGTTAATGGATAAATTTGAAATCCAATCAGATATTTCAGATAGCATGGCTAAGCAAGAAGCAAATGTATATTGTTCAAAAATATGCGGAACTAATTTCATATATTCCCCGAATATCATATATATGATTGGATAAATTTATGTTAGTTATTATGTATTAGAATTATTTGAATCATGATTTCTAGTTTATTAGCACACTGGAAACAGGGAGAAAATCTTCTATACTATGCCATCCTAATGTTGAAACCGGTAGGCGAGGAAAGCAGTTAGGGGAGTAAACAAAGTCGAGGCGCTGATAAGAAGGAAGTATCCGCTAAAGTACGATGCTAGTAGTGACAGGAAAACATGATAAACAGATAATCTAGTTCATAATGATCTAATATGAATTTAATTAGTTATGAATATGATAAGAAGGAATAATTGAAAATAAAAAATCTGCATAACAACGAACATGACTACATACATGCATGATGAAATGATAAAAAACTACGAAACTTTAATCCTATATATACTTAAAAATATAGAAATAATTGAATTAAGAAGAATAATATGGGAAAACATATTTGAAGATAACGAATCAGAAGATATATTAAACCAAGAATGGTATGAAATAAACCTACATGATTTAGACCTAGAAAGAATAGAATGGTATGATTTAGAAATACGATCAGATTAAAATGAACTACAAATATTTACGATATTGGACAGAATCTATGGAAGATATAAAACTATTATAACAAATAATGGAAGAAAATTTATATATGTACCAAAGAACCCAAGATATGTTATATCTAGAAAATAATATTAAAGAAATATTCAGATTAAAACAACTATCGGAAGAATATTACAATAAATATTATTACATTTTACCATGAATTCCGCACCGAAAAATGGTAGATTAAACCACTTAGCAAAGGAATATTATAATAAAATCTTTAAAATGAATTACTCACCTACCACACTACCACTTACCACACTACCACTTCCATAAATTCCTCAACTACCAGTTCTACACCGAAAAATGATATCCTTTTTCCATCCTATAATCTCAGTCAACATTTATGCATGCACACTCAATCCTAGTATAAATATGTGCAAGTAGGCAATCAACATAGATTTATCTTCCATGGTGACTACTATTATATATATTAGACCAAGTCTGCTCCTTATAGTTTTTTTAATCCTTTTATTTGATGCTTGTTGGTGCTTTTTGGGTATACAAGTTCTAATAGATACTTTATTGCTATTTAGTTAAAGTCATGTACCCGATAAGTATCAACTTAAAGCAAACATTACTTGTATGCTATGTCGAAAACCTTAGTTTCTCAAGTTGCTTGTATTGTAAGTCTGGTCATATCAATATGATGATAACAATATATATTTGTGAAGTTAGTTTATATAATCTATGTGTCAATCTAAAACCTGATAATATATCTCTATACGTCATGTGTAAATTATGTGGATGAATTTTATATCTAATACATGAAATAAGTTAAAGTGATCAAGTCTTAAAAGAGATAGGAAGCTTTGTTATCCTACTCAAATTTAGTAAGAAAAAAAAACATTTTATATATCAATGTTAATTTGAATTGCCATTTGCACACTCCATTCATAAACTAGCTATATATACAGTGACGGAGCTAGAAATTTCAAAAAAGGTGTCCAAAATAGCACAACAAAAGCTCTTTCCAAAAAGTAGAACTAGTGATATTTAAACACACGAGCACTTCCTCATTCCAAGAAGGTGAAATCACTGGGCTATAACAGCTTGTTATGTTAAGGATGTCCAAAATATGTTATTTAATTATTTTTGTATCAATTTACTTGTATATACAATATTTTCCAACGAACATGTGGCTACGCCACTGTATATATGTGTATATGCCTTGTGAACTTAGTAAAGAGTTCTCGTTTTACCATAAATTTTGAAATTGAAAATTGGAGAACTGAGTAGAAGTGAAATTTCTCTCAAAAACTAGTTTGAGCTAGTTTTTTTTAGTAGCTCAAAAATATATGAAGATAAAATTTTCAAAATCTGATCAAATTTCATGGTCAAACAGAATTTTGACGATTATATAATAGACAAAGCGATAATGAATTAATAGAAAGGAGAACTTCACAAAAGAATTGTTTAACAATCTTAAACCAAGTCCATTTTTTCATGTACAAGGTAATCATCAAATTCTGCAGGCAGAAATTTGAATTTCCTAATCCCTTACACCTAAAAATCTCCTATATATACACAACATAAACAAATCAATGAATCCTCCTACCTTCTTAAAAATAAAAAAAAAATAAGAAAATCACCACAATAAAACATAGAATTAGTGACACATAAATTAATTTCATAGCTAAAAAGAAAAAATTCCATGCTAATTATCTATTTAGCTATGGATTAGTGACAGATTATACACCAAGGAGAGGTTAATTGACCTCAAGTATAGTATGTAAGGTAGGCCTCCATGAGTGATGACGATGTAACTCATCTTCATCGACGTTCATCAACTTTGTCAATAATTGATGTATCGATAGACCTTCTTTGTCTGCCTTACCCATTAGCTCTGATAATTGCTTCTTCGTGATTTTTATCTTTACCTCTTTTATTTTAGTCGTAGACGAATGAATGTTTTCTCCCATGAGAAGATCATCTTCCTCTAATTTCATTGTCTTGCGACAATTGAAATCTTTGTTAGTTTCTAGCACGGACAATTGCTTTTTCATACAATTTCCCATATTTCTTGATTTTATACTGGATTTTCTCTTTTATCTTTTATGCAGAAATATATGAGTTATAGTAACTAGGAAAGTTTTTCTTTGTAAAGATGAATATTGTGACATATAACTAAATATATAATATGTAGGAGATGTCCAACTTGGCTGGTGATGATGTTCAATTTTGACCTTATCTTTTTGGGTCAAATTCCACCTACTTTTTAATTTGGACTTTGGCTCTAGGCTTATTGTTGATTAATAACTTATCACATGATTCAGTTCTAAAATTTTTTTAGATGAGGCAATTAAATCTTTTTTAAAATATGATGTTAGACCAAATAAAAGTTTTGAGTTTAAGTTTTATTACCATTCATTATACAAAAACTTAAATTCATATATTAGGTTCCATGAATTCTTTAAATTCACATGGGTGTATTTTTTATCGACGCACAAAGAAAATATTTTGTTACAAATGAACAAGATATTGAGAAATTGTCTATACATAAAATATATAGAGTCCATTACACCTCACAATAATCGATGGAAAATCATCGTACATTTAGTATAATTAAGCCGCTAAAAACTCAAAAATTTGTTGAGCTAGTAGGGAATTGTTTGAGCTAACTTTAGTATAAGCCGCTAAAAATTGTCTTTTATTTCACCTTCCTAGTAGGGACAGTTTGAACTAACTTTCTCTGATATATATATATATATATATATACTAGTAAATATGTTTGTGCTTCGCGTGGTGCATTTATCAATTCTTAAGTCACAACAATTCACAAGTCCTTTTCATTTTTATGTTACATCAGAAGGAATAGGAAAAGTTATTACAACACTTAGGTATGTTACCTTATGAAAAATCATCAATAATATGAAGTCTAGAAAAGAATACATCATTTTTTTTGGGTACAAAAAGATTTAATATATTATAACTTAATATGACGTTTTACCCTGTGCGCACCCAAAGGATAATGGTCCATGGGTTCCCTTGTCATAAAAAAAAATAAAAAAAAAGATGTAAAAAGTGAAATAAAAAATGATGAAAAGGAAATTGTTACCATCAGAGATGAGCCTATAGTATTTGTTATTGCAAATGCATCTAAACCTTCATTATGGATTAGTTCTATAGTTTCTATTCGTTGTGGCCTTACCATGTTTGATATTCATAAAGTCTTAAATGATTGTTCGAATTAATTTTTGCGGGACATTCCGAAGAGTTACCCTCAACATGGACTTGGGCTTGCTCAATGCGAGAAGAGGATATCTTCAGTTCCTTCAGCTTGTTGTTACACCAAGATTATAACTAGAGGTATAAACAATAGACTTGGCCATGATGAAATTCTCTTAATTTTGAATCTATTTACACCTGATCAATTCGGGTTAGAATTTCCATTTGATCATGGCTCTAGTTTACTTACTATATTCAGTTTAGTATTTTGTGCTGCCTCGAGTGACTTGGATCATGATAAGTTATTATATCACCTTCTCAAATTTAATATTGGATATCCTCACCCAAGTTGAGCAATCTGCTGAAATAGCACATGATTTCGATGGGCTTGTCATAGTTGGTGGGGTTGATTCCAAGACAAATGCTCATCTATACGCTGCAAACTTAAGTAGTAAACCGCAGTCTACAGCTGTTGCACTTGCTGCTAAATTAAAACTAGTGATCTTTTTGCTAGTATCTTAAAGGACAAAGTATTGATAACTTAGAGGGCAGTTAAAAACTCTTGTGTGAGTGAATTGAATTGAGATGACCTGAATAAAGTGATGCCTTGAAGAATACTTCCAAGACAACAAATACCACTATATGCCTTATGGCCAAATAGAATTACATTTCTGTATTGTTTTTAAAATAACATCTGGCTATGGAAAGCAAGAATAGTGGAGAAGGAAAGGTAGTATGTGTAACAGGGGCATCTGGTTTCATAGCTTCATGGCTGGTCAAGTTGTTGCTACACCATGGATTCACTGTCAACGCCACTGCTTGCAATCTAAGTCAGTTCTCTTTCTCTCCATGTTTGTGTTTTTTTAGATTTCTTTTGCACTAATATTTAACTTTAGATTCTTTAGAACCTCGTTTATGCGATTTGATCTCTAGGTTGATTTAATTTTCTTCTGTATCTATGATCCAGATTCATCTTCTCCTACTATGCATCCAGAAGTAAAAGCAAGTTATCCTATCCCTATACTCGATGTGTTTGAGAAGCTCTAACTGCAAACGAGAAATTGATTTGCTATAACTTATAGATAATAGAACTAGAATAGCAATAGTTATTCAACTTGTGAAGTCGCACTTTAACATTGCTTTCCTCCTCAGTTTCCCCATCTGCCAATTCAGGATCAGTGGAAGAGGTAATGATGTTTGCCTTAGAAACTTCTACAAGCTCATCTATAATGTTGGTGGCTGTGATCTCAGCAACAACCCCAAAATCTAAATCTGATTATTATTATGACCCTATTTAGTGAATTGTTTCATCATATGGCTAGACAATATGGTGTGTGAATGACATCAGTTTATCTGAGTAGATTTACCAGACACTGGATGGCCATGATCATAGTCCCACAGGAGCTTGATCAGTTATTTCCGACTCTACAGTAGAAGTACTTATTTTATCTTCATTATATATTGTAAGTATTATGATGCTTCGGAAATCACAATTCTCCCTCTTTTGTTGAATAGATGAGCTGAAAACATAAGGTAATTCAATTAGCTACCTATAAATCGATAGTCATTTTATGTTGAATTGGTTTGCTCAATGTGCTGAAATCATCAATTATTTCTGCAATTTTTTGTCTTTGACTGGAGCTAAAATATTTAGTCAGTTAGTTTGTGCTGAAATGAAGAGCTCAATCAATTGGAATCTTTCATTATGAATCTCGTTTTTCATTGTGTTGAAATGAAGAGCTCAATGGGATGAAACATCTCGTCATTTTGTGTTGTAATTGAAGTTGTGGTGTTTAAATGTGCAACAAATGTTTTGCTGAAACTGATTGAAATGGAAGTAAATTTTTATGTTATTCTTCTGTACACATGAATATTTCAATGAGCACACCTAACATAATCTTCCTTCAACGAATTTTTTTTTATAATATTTATCATTTTACGACTTATTTCTTAATTTCTTTGACAGACACAAGATTTATATAGTGTTTCTTTACCGATTGGACCAAGAAGATCATATGATCAGTGACGGATCCAGGATTTTACGACTATGGGTGCTCACTATTTTCAACATAAACTTATATCAATCAAAGAGCGTAATTGTGAGCTAAAATTCCTCAACTAGGGTGGATTTTTTTTTCAATTCAATGCAATAGTCAATCGGAATCTTTGGATTGATTCTAGAAAAAAATAACAGACCATTGTAATTACCATAAAAGCAAACCAACGAGAGGGAGAATTTTTTTCCTTTTGAATTGGAGAACTGAAATGAACGCGCTAGAACAAATTATCTTTCTCCTTCCCTTTTCATTTTTCCTAATTAGATTGATGAGGAAGAAAGAGTTAATAGACATAGAAGATCACGACTGTTTATATTTTCAGGAGACTAAGTTCCATAAATAGATATGAGCAGTGACCAATTCAAGATTTGAAGATCATGGTTACTTTTTAAGTTATCAATCATAAAATATAAATGTACAAATTTAATACTTGTCAAAAGAAAGACAATTATATTTGAATATGATAGCGGAAAAAAAATTAATAAAAAAACCTAGAATATGAATTATTTTGAAAAAAGAAAAAGGAATTTTGTATAAGAATATGTTTTTTTAAAAAAAGTTAGCAAAAAGGTAGTTTATGAAAGGAAAAAAAGAACAGGGAGAAAAAAAAGTTGAAATAAAAAGTTAGAAAGAAGTTGGATTTTAAAATAAAAGTATTGCTGTTGGTGGGAATCGAACCTGGACAAAGAGCAATATTACAACCTTGAGGATCTAAAATCAACCACCACACCAACTAAACCATTTGTTTATTGGGTGCTCGCCTTTTATTTTATACGATACTGTCTTAATTTCTATATAAGTATATATAATCGATACAAGGTTAATGGGTTCTAGAGCACCCGAAATGGTCCATGTGGGTCCGCCCCTGCCTATGATAGAAGCAACAATGGAGATAGAGCAAGTGTCAATTAGAAATCATCATTAGGATCAAAACTATTTTTTGTATTCTTATTGAATAGTTTGAAACTCTAACTTGAATCTAGATGTAATTTTGGGATACATATATTTTATCTATTGGAATTACGGAATCCTGCTTCAGGTCTCTGTTTAGCAATTTATGGTGTATGATTTATTTTGATGCAAGGAATTATTTCAGTAAGTTATATTTTGCATGACTAAATATTGCATAGGCTGAAACTACCAAAATATTATTTTATACAATTATAATAGATTATATAAAATTTGAATTTTATGGCGGTTGAAATTGTCGTAATACAAATTTTAAAAGTCATTATCAACTTGTAGCATTTTATGGCGGTTTTTTGAAACTGCTGTAATGTATTAATAATAGAACGGTTTTTGGCTGGCATAAAGAACCGCCGTAGCTCATTGTGGTGGCTATAAACCGCCATCATACCCAAAATAAATTATCGACATCGTTTCGTTCTTTTGTAGTACAAAAGGTGCACAAAAAAATCGCCACAACAAGAATGATTTTGTGGAGGTTGAAACAAAGGCCACAAATTGAATGTATAGTAGGGGTCTTTTATAACCGCCACACTTAAGCAGCCACAAAAGGAATTATTTTGTGGGGATTGACACAAACACCACAAATTGAATTCATAGTGGGGGTTTCTTAAGACCCCTATAAATAAACCACCACAATTTAGTAGTTTTTTTGTAGTGTGCGTCATTACAATGAAGTGGCAGAGCAGTACTACTGCTAAAGTTAGTAGAGGGCGTTAATTGTAGATAACAATATATACTAGTACTATTATTTGGCTTATCATGCCTAGCAAAAGTAGTTCTGGCTTTGTCTGTTTCAAGAATCCCGATGACAAACAATGGTGGAATCGTCCATAATATAAAGGAGTTCAGCGATTCCACTTTGCACCCTCTTTAGCTAGAATATCTGCCACTTTATTCGTTTCCCTGTAGCTATGCAGCATCGGAGGGTTCTCCAGTCGCCACAGTAGATCCCTACACTCAGACAATCTTCCTTTAAGTATTTAATAATGTTCGCACAATCTATGGCTATTTCTAATAATGGTTTTAAATTATGGTGATGTTCCACAAGAAGAAAGGAAAAACTTGGTCCCATTTAAGAGATTTGTGATTCTGAAATTCTCTCATTCCAACACACCATCCAATGTACATATATATCAGAATCATTTGAAAAGTGTGACGTGCAGTTGAACCTCTAGAATCGTACACAATTCAAATATATGACTAATCATTTAATGAAAATAGTTTTTTTTTTATAGAAATCCAATTTGTGTTTAGATGCATGATCTTTTATTTTCTTACATTTTATGAAGAAAAACTGTATCGTTTTTTTTTTCTCCCCAACCTTAACGTTTCAGTTCTTCATTCAAGTATATTTCTTACAACAACAACATATAAAGTGAAATCTCACTACGTGAGGTTTATGGAGAGTAGAGTGTACGTAGACCTTACCACTACCTCGTGGAGGTAGAGAGACTGTTTCCAAAAAAGTACTCTCGGCTCAAGTGAATCAAACTCTCAAGTAAAGGAAGATGTTGGATTTATGCAGTTTTGATGATTGACAAAGAAAGATGAAACACGTCAGTCAACATGGTCCAAATTAGCACTGTCACGAGCAGTTGAATTTGAGAAAGCTTTTAAAATGAATAAAGACAAGAGTGCAAAAATAAAGGAATGGATAATGTTAATTTCATGAGAAAATCCAAGGAAATAAACATCTGATGAATTGAAGAGAAAGAATCAATGAGTTTGATTTGAAGAAGGAGTCTACAAGGAGTTTTAATTGAAGAAGGAGTCTCACTTAAAGTAGAACTCTTCAACTTACTGCTAAATTGAAGTGTTGGAGTGTGACTACAATACAAAAGAATCGATGAATGTAATTTGAAGAAGAAGTCCAAAGAAGCTATGAGTTTGAATTGAAGAGGGAGTCTTACTTGAAGTAGAACTCTAAGTCAAGAGAGTTCAAGTCAATGAGGAGTTTGAAGTGAACAGTAACTCTATAAAGAATTGTATTTAAATAGAAGTGAAGTCGTCCAGAATACGTGTGCACTTACAGAGCAAAAAGAGCAATTGAGAAATTGACTTCGCAAGTGCTACCAGCGAACTGAAGGAACACATAGAAGGAACATATCGAAGAACCTAATCCTTCTACAGAGTTTAGGTGTTAGGAGTTTTTCTTTGTGATTGAGTCTTGATGTAATCTTAGTTTAGTGAGTTATAAACTGAATTAGAAGTGTTTTCTTCAGGTTGTGATAACTCGAAGAGTTGGGAACACATACCTTGGGAGGTTTGTGTTGAAGGTTAGGAGTTAGAGTTAGTTCCTAGGATTACAAGAGTTGTAATCTAAATCCATAACTTGAAGTTAAGGTAGGTTGCAAAGTTTGTAATCTATCTTTTATGGAGGCTCAGTGATTTAGTGAAGTTGGAGTTAAATCCTGTAGGGGTACAGGTCGTGGTTTTTTACACCTTTTAAGTTGGGTGTTTTCCACGTAAAAATATTATATTTTTACTTACTGTCCTTATTGCTTTGTTGAAACACGTTAGGCAACTTGTTTCACACTTAGGCGAAAAGTTAAAATCAGTAAATTACTAGGTCGTGCAAATTAACAGAAGAAGAAAAAAATGAAGAAAATTTATCAGTTAATAAGAAAAGAAACAATAACATCAACAAATTAGTGTAATAATCGAACACAATAAACAACATATGACAAGAACTATAAGCCTAGACTACAATAGACACTAACAAGCCAAAACCTTCGCTAGGAAACACAACACTCTTCCCCTACTAACCTTCTATCCTTATACATGATCTCCAATCATTTCTATCTAGAGTCATATCCTTGGAAATATGAAGTTGCGTCATGTCCTGTCTAATTACCTCTCCCCAATAATTTTTCAACCTACCTCTGCCCTTCTGCATACCCCTATAAGCAACCTCTCGCACCTCCCCACTGGGGCATCAGCGCACCTTCTCTTCACATGCACAAACCATCACATTCTCACTTCCCTCATCTAGTCTACCACAAAGTTTACTCCCACCTTCTCCCAAATAACCTCATTTATAATCTTGTTGCTTCTAGTATGCCCACACATATATCTCTACAAAATGCATCTTCTGAAAATGCGAGTTCTTGACTGGCCAACACTCTACCTTATATAATAAGAATGCATGGTCTAACTGCTACTCGAGAGAACTCACATTTGAGCTTAGGTTGTACGTTCTTATCACACAAGAATCTAGAGGCAAGACTCTATTTAATCCATGCCGCCCAATGCGATGTGTGACATCATCATTGATGTCCCTCTAGCTTGGATTTACGACCTAAGATACTTAAAAGTTTATTTCTTGGGGATAGTTTGTATGGAAAACCTTACTTCCACATTCACTTCATCTAATGCGACAATAAATTTGCACTCCAAAGACTCCATTTTGGTCCTTCTCAACCTAAACCCTTTGGACTCCAGAGTTTGTCTCCAAACATCCAACCTTGTATTAACTCTATCTTGCGTGTCATCAATCAATGTTATGTCGTCTGCAAATAAATATTGTCACGATCCGAGCCTACACCCTGGACGTGGCCGACACTTGAGAAACCATTGATGCCCCCCAAGCGAACTATCATCCTGGTTGACTACAAGTGGAAGACTCCCTCGAGCATACATAAACATCAAAGTGAAATAAACGTGTAAAAACAATTTACTAAATCTCAAAATTTTGCCAAATATACTGAGTATGAAACATAAGTTTAAATAAAACATCTAAAAATTGAAAGATTCTCCAAACCTATCTATCTATGAAGCCTCTATTGTATATAAGGATGAGTGTCGGGACAAGACTCGCGACTCCTCAAGAGAACTACTACTAACAACTCATAAAAATTGGAGTCCTCCAGAAGCAAGGAGGTCTTACTCAAAAGCTGATGAAATGATCTTAACGGACTCTTATTGAGGATCCTAAGAACCTATATCTGCATCATAAAAGATACCGGTCGAATGACATCAACACATTGAATGTACGAGTATGTAATACAACTGAATAACAAATAACTGAACTGATAAGACCGCAATAGATAAAGCATAAACTCGTCTGAATGTAAAGAATTAATTGGGAATGAAATCATTTAAAACTTTACAAAAAACACTTACTCATCTCTGAAACTCAACATAATAAGTGATATAATAAAAATACACTTTTACCTCTATGTGGGAGATTCTCTAATCAAAAACCATCACTATGACCTATGTGATGATATATCGTCTCGCCCATGCTACCAGAACTGACCTATACCTTGCTGGGGTATAGAACACCTCAACTAAGTGGATCCACTGTATGATCCTTTACCCATGTTGGCATACATGGTTTATGAGGATTTTGAGTTGTCTGAACTCATCCCCATATCGGTGCTCAATACTACTCCCAATAATATATAGTCATGCTCAAATGTGTAAAACATATATACTCTTTCTGTGGTTTGAGATAATTGCTCAAACTATCCTCTTAAAAGAGAAAATTGCTTTGAAATACCTTTGAACTCATAAACTCTTTTTAGAAATCAAAATTTCTCATTTCTCAATGTAAAAATGATACATTTGGGAATGCTTAGTTCCCTTAAACTTTACTCAAAATGTTTCTTTAAACTTTCCTCAAAAACTCAGTTTAAAACTCAAATATTGGCTTTAAAAGATTCTCAAGATTTATAACTTAATATAGAGTTCATGCTGAAATATAGACATGAACGAACTAACCCAAGGATCTCAATAACATTATAGGAAATTCAATACTCAAAACTCAATGATACTGCTCATCTGAAGAATAATCAATTCATAGGGTTCATGCTGATATATAAACATGAACAAATTGACTCAAGAACCTCAATGCATAACCTATAACAATTCAAAAATTAGGAATAGAGTTTCAAAAAGGATTAGAAATTCAAGAATTAAAAATCAACTCAATAAAAGTACTTCTCATTCTCATACTCACCTTCTCAAGACTTAGTTCAAAACTATATCTAATTTCAAAAGACTTCTCAAAATGACTCAAAAAGACCTCTTGAACTTTCCTCTCAAACTCACTTAAACTTAAAATGTAAATTAAGACATGTAGGATCTCTCAAGTATTAAATAAGACATTAAGATTTAATATCAAGAAGAGAACGTACACACGATTCGAAAGAATACATACAAAATGAAGGACGGAGAAGAAAATGGCCTGACTACCCTAGCGCAGGGTGCCATGCCTCAAAATGCTATGAGGATTTTGGGGTGCACTACAAGTGCATGGCGCCAACCCCAAACCTTTAGTGCCTAGGTTCCGGTGCCTTAAGGGCACACCGTCCCACCCAAAACCCCAGAACATTCGACAAATTTTTTCTATCAATTTCAGGTCCTAACTCATCTAGAATCGATTGGTTTCTACCAACTCTCTTTGATTCACAAACCTAACACAAAGTAATCGAAATCCCCTCAATTCTATCAAGAAACTCAATTCAAGAACTGAAAACCTCCATTGTTAAAGAATGAAACTAAAAATTAAGAACTACTTAAGAATCTCTAAACAAACAATTTCATGGATAAATTCAGGGATAAATTTCATGTACGACACGAGGAAAAATGAGCCCATCATGGAAAGAACGATGCTCTTGGTGAAACTCCATAATTCTTGATGAACGCTTGAACTTAGCCCTTTTTCTCTTCTTGAAACTTCGCCCTAAATTCTAAGTGTTTAGGCATGTGAAACTTGACTAAGAGTGTGATTACCCTTAACTTGGGTGAGGAAAACGTGGTCAAGCCTAGTGGGATAAGAAAAAGACCAAAATAACCTTTTCTTAAAAGCCTTAACTAGAGAGGCTTTACTCAAATAGCCATTATGTTTTACTCCGAGCTCAAAATTTAGAATTCTTGGCGGCATTTGAAAGAGGACTCAAAGGCCTTCGATTTTATAGCTCATGGGCCACCTAATTCTTTATGTGCTAAAAGATATGGTCGTTTGAAGTTGACCTAAGTAAAATCTCATAGTGAAACTCAATCGGAAAGAAAGTTTTCAACTCAACTTTATGCTAGGGGATTCTAGTGACCTTAACATCTAAGAAAATTTAGAATCACTCAGTACAATTTTATTCACAAATAAAGAATGGCTCGAATCTTAACCTAGAAATTTTGGGATGTTACAAATATAGACGATGGAACCTTTTTTCTGAATAGACCGCACCAACTCATCCAACGCCAAGGCAAATGGTAAAAGGCAAAGAATTGATCCTTGACGTAGCCCCATGTCAACTGGGAAGTACTCCGAGTGACCTTCTACCATTCTAATCTGAGTCTTGGATTCATTTTACATGTCTGTTATTGCTCTAATATAAACCATCAAGACATCTATAATCTCCAAACACTTGCAGAGGAAATCCTTCGAGATTTTTTCATAGGCCTTTTCAAGGTCAATAAATACCACATGCATGTCTCTCTTGTTTTCGATAATGATCTATATATGGTGAGGTTGTCCATTTATATTTGACCTAAGTGAAATTTCCAAAGGAAATAAAATGAAATGCATCTCTGAAAGTGCCAAAGGTAAGTAAATGAAAAACATAGAAACACGTTCTTTCTCATATAAAACCAAAATACACTTGTTCCATCTCATATAATTCGATTACACTTGTTCTTTATAAAAGTACATAGGAGTTAAATTGTAATCCTTTTAAAATCTTATCGACTACTTTCTAAATCCAGTCAACTGATAGTTAACTACTCTTTAGATCCAGTCGACTGATAATGAGACAACATGTACACAATTGTTAGTACTTTGATTTAAATAATATAAATTCCCAATAAATATTAAAGAGAGCAGAATATAATAATATGAGAGGAGGTTATCTCTTTAAGCTCTTTGTAATTTGAGTTAAGTACAACCTTTGTGGTGTTCCACATTCTCTACCAACGTTTACAAAGATTGGTTTTCACTCGCTCACCAACAATGAACAACAATTGGTTTTTATAGAATGCTCACGTAAGAATAAGACAAATCGAGGATTGTATTGATGATTAATACTATTGAGAACATATTCCTTATATAAGGAGTGAATTGTAGAGTCCTAAGCTAGTTATACTTAGAGTCCTACTACAATAACTATTACTACTATAATAATACTACAATTATAAATAATCTAATCCTAGTCATAATCTAATCTTAGTCGATTTCAGCTAGTACAATAAGTAGAAGCCTAATTGATATAAGTAGCCTAGTCTTAGTGTGACTCTAACTCTTGTTGTATGTTGATTAGACCATGTTTATCAACCTGTATCATATCTTTAGTTCCCCTTTTCGTCAACACTTCCCCTTAAGCTAGAGAGTGGAGGATCAATTACTCCTAGCTTGGTTCGAAACCCAACAAAGAATTGCTTCGTCAATTTTTTTGGTATGAAATAAGTGATAGGTGGTGTTTCCTTGCATTGTGACTGGTTATCGTGTGATGCACAGATTGACATCAGTTAATGCTTGTGGTAGTTCATCTATAGATTGATAATGTCATGCCCCGAGCCTACACCCTGGACGTGGCCGGCACTCGAAGACCATTGTTGGCCCCAAGCGAACCCTTGGCCTGACTTACTTAACTAAGCGGAAGACTCTAAGCATGATAACAATGATCAAATGAACTTACTCAAATAGCTTAATAGTATAACTTAGAATGTTAGAAGAATTAAACATTCAACTTGGCCAAAATGGCAACCTAAGTCTTAACATAATATAAAATGAGAAGACTAAAGAACTAATAACTGACTGTCTATGAAGCCTCTAAAACAATTGAGAGGGATGTTGGGAAAAACCCCACAACATCCTAATGAACTAAACTAAAAAACAAATAAAGGAGTCCTCCGGATGCAAAAAGGCTCACCACAGACTCAGAGTGCTCAAGCTAGATCAATGAGGCGCTGGATGCTGATCCTGGTTACTTGTGTTTGCATCATAAGACGATGCAGGCCAACTGGCATCAGTACATTAAATGTACGAATATGCGAGTTGGAATGCTAAACAATACAAAGGCTTGAAAAGATTCTGAAAGAAACACTTACCTTGGCTCTTCTCAACTCATAAATAACTTAACTCAGTATAAAGCAATGAAACACATGGAATATATGAAAAAACTTTATAAAACAACTAAAAACAACCTTAGTTCGTTAAAGACAAAACAATAACAAACTTAACTTTACTCATTTAGAAAATAATATAACTTCTGTGGGAGATTCTCTAACCGACAACCATCACTATGAGCCTAAGTGATGGTACAACGTTTTACCTCACGTTGTCAAGGACCGTTCTATACCTTGCCGTCAGTATAGAACCTAAACTACTAAGTGGATCCACTAGTCTATGCTAAAAAAAGCACTAAGGAATCATCTAAAAAGTATGATCCTTTTCCTGCCCATGATGGATACATGGTTTATGGAGACTTGAGTTAATGTGAACTCACATCCCCATATCAGTGCTCAATACTACTCCCAAAATATACTTAGCTCCTATGTTTAAAAACAATCTTCTTTCTTTGGTTTGAGATAATTACTCAAAACTTAGCTTAAAGGCTCTCTTGGAATCGATGTTCCCTTTTCTTGCTCAAATGTGAAAGCATTTATAAACTCTTTGGGAATACTTAGTTCCCTAATAGCTTTTTGAGAAATGAACTCAACTCTTTACTTTTTGATTAACTTGAAACTTAAGTCTTAAAACAAAGTTAAAACATTTGTAAAAGACCCTTGAAAACTTGGATGAATTTCACTTGACTTGACTCTTAACTTTACTTGAATTTACTCTTTACTTTCCTTGAATTTGAATTATGGATTCAAGGATTATGACTTATGATAGGAAAGGACTCTTGATATTTAGGAATGATTTGGAATAGCTAAACTTGAGAAATGTTACGAAATCACCATCTTGGAACAAGTCTGCGACGCGGAGGTGTTTTAAATAATTACTCGTGAAATTAAATTTTGGGACAGAGGAGTCTGCGTCCTCTTCACGACCCAGAGCAGATTTTTTTGTTCACAGGGGGAACAAGTCCGCGACACGGACTTGTTTCATGAACCTTACTCGACTTTTTCCTTCATTTTTCAGCCTCAAACCACCTAAATTCTAGTATCTTCCTCAAATTTATTTTAGATCCCGATACTCAGTGTATGTACTCAAGAACCTAACTCAAATTAACTCTAAAACAAAATGTAAAGATCTTGGAAACTCCACAATTCAACCCTATTCAAGAACAACATTCAAATTCAAGAATTCATCTCAAGAACATCAACTTTCAAACTCATTTAGGACGAATTGCGCTGAAACTAAACATGTTTGGCGTGTGGGAGAATGAACCCAACACAATGAGAGGCTCACATACCTTGTAGGATCAATTCCTTGGCGAATCTTGATTTTCCTCTTCTCCTTTCTCTTGCGTTCTTTCTCCAAAAGCCCTAACTCTATTTATCAAAAATGTAAACTGAACTAACTCAGTTTTGACCCCATTTAATTTACTAAAAATGGATTTAATTAACTGGGCAAGGAAAAGATCGAACTACCCTTTTAAATTCCGGATTGAGCATTTCTTCATTCGAACAACCCAACTTACAAAGGATGTAACTCACTCATGCAAACTCGGAATCATGCAAACTCGACGGCGCTGGAAAGATATATCCAAGAGCTTTCCAACCATATCTGGAAATACACCTAAATCATCCCAAGCTAGGAGTTACGGTCCATTGAAGTTGACCAAAATCTCAACTTTACATTACTTAAAAATTTCCAGATTTCCCTATACTTTCCAAAAATGATTATTTCAAGTTCTTAGCTTCTTTTTAGCTATTTCAAGTTGCGAGATGTTACAAATAAGATTAGTCCCACCTATAAAAGTACTTAAGATCAATGTGGTTATTCCTACCACTGATTTAACATGCCTCAATAATGTTCATTTCCTTATTCCACTTGGGAAACTTTGATTGTTCGGAGAAACATGTCCATATTGATTGTTTTGAGAATATATTCCCTATCTAGCAGGCTTAAAGCCTCTTTCTCTTGAGTTAAAGTTGTTGTTTTCTCTTCCCCTGCCCCTTCGGGCAGAGAATGACATATTATGATTTTGTTGTGGCACCTCTTCTTCATACTCCCTTATATCAAAACTCATGAGAGCATTAACAAATTGATTAAGGGTGGGATATGGTGCCTTACCTAACATGAAAGTCCCGAAGGTCTTGTACTTGAGATCTAAACCTTTAGCAAAATTGATTACTTTGCTATCTTCATCCACATGTTTGTGAATGGTTACAAAGCCATCACATATGCCTTTGAATTCCTTAAAGTATTCATCAATATATTTTTTCCTAGTCTAATACTTTGTAGTTGTTTGGGCTAAAACGTTTTATATTCTTTTGTTGCTTGAAGATAAGCTTTTTCCAAGAATTTTCACATCTCCTTGGCAGTTGAGCAGCCCATAATTACGTACATATTTTCTTCTGTCAATGTGCATGAGATCCAAATACTTAACAATACATCTTATCCTTACGGTCATCAATGCTGCCACTATCTTCTGTATCCTTCTCAACAACTATAACTTTCTCAACAGTCTTTCTTGTGGAACAACCTAACTACTTTTAGTTAGTTCATTCTCTATGATGATATAGGTTAGTCTCATCATCTGAATCAATTGGCCATTTGTGTCCTCCATATGAGATAGTTTGTTGACTTAAGTTTAATGGAATAAACGACAATGAGGTGGTGAAGTGAGGAGGTGGACAAAATGCTGGTAGAGGGGGCCATTGCAGTTTGAACGTATATTTTTTTAAACAATACTTTACAAAGCGAAAGAGCTTTAATTCTATGATACCATATAGAATCCTCATGTAAGAATAAATTAAAAAAGTTGAGTAAATACCCCTTATATAAGAAGTGAATTGTAGAGTCCTAAGCTCACTATACTTAGAGTTCTACTACAATAACTATTACTACTACAATAATACTGCAATTATATATAATCTAATACTAGTCGTAATCTAATACTAGTCAACTTCACCTAGTACAAGAAGTAGCAGCCTAGTCAATATAAGTATTAGCCTAATCCTAGTGTGACTCTAACTCCAATTGTACATTGATTGAGCCATGTTGTTCAACCTGTTCCATATCTTTAGTTTCCGTTTCCCTTATCTTCAATAGTTTTGACTCGCTCACCAATAACGACTCTTTAATTTTCACTAGCTTCACCAAAGGAACAAGCAATGACACAACCTCTTAGTACAATGTCTCACCAAACAATTTTTTTTTATGTTCCCTCTTTTGACTACAAAGTAAATCAACAATGAATTACAATGCTTATGAAGAGTAGAATAAAGAAACTTGAGAGTGGTTGAGATGAAAGTATGTATGAACGCGTGATGAATCAATTCAATACTTCTTCTTTAAATAGTGGTTCATCATGCTCCAAGGAATCTACTTGTTTGCTTTATTTGTCTTGATATAGTGAATCTTTGATTTGAAGTAATATCTTCATTATTTGATGAATTCTTTCCTCAATTGATTGCACAAAATATTCGCTTCAATGATTTTGCTGGCATTCCTTTCTTGATTCCTTATGTTAAGCTAATAGAGATGATGACAATAATTTGAACTCCCTTGAGTTTTATTTTTTCTTGATTTGAATAATCTTCTTGAAATTTAAGTTTTATCACTCTGAATATGAAATCTTTTGTGAACTTGAGACTTCAGACATATCTTGGTACTACATAATTATTTGATCTTCCTTAAGTAACAGATTGATCTTGATCTTTTCCTTTTGTAGAATATTTCCTTCAATAGGATCCTAGTAAATATTATTTCCATGATTTTTGTATCTTGATTTGGGCAAGTTATTTTCTTCCATATGTATCTTCTCTTGAAATTCGATCTCATAATATCTTCCTTTCTATATTTGTTTAGATCTTCACCAAATTCTTCTTCATTAAATAATTCTGCACCAAAAAACAAATTTACAACAAGTAAATGTTCTTTTATTAAATTGAGTCAATTTGTTATCATCAAAATTAATATGTGAAACCTCAGACCTAACACTTTCTCATATATAATCAGATTACACTTGCCCCCCCTCCCCCCCCCAACCCAACACCATTTCTGCCTATCATTCAAGGGAAGAGCTTTTCTTAAACAAGAACTTCCTTCACTTGGTAAGAATTGTTCCCCCATTCTCTCTCTCTCTCTCCGCATGATTTTTCATTAGATACACATTTCCCTTTCAGATTTGCTACTCACTAATAGAGCTGTCAATACGGGCCGGTCCATCCCATTTCGGGTAGCCTTTACAGGCTTTAAAACTTTAAGGGTCGGGTCGGGATGGTCCATTATTTTGGTGGGCCAAAAAATAGTCAGTCCAACCACAACTACGTGGGCTACAGGCCGAGCTGGACTAGCCCACTTTTTAAAAATGATATAATTTTTTACAATTTAAATTTTATTTTAAAATGTTAACAGAAATATCGACAAGATATTATTACATGGTATTACTTCTTTATAATTAACTCTCACATTCACAAATAAAATAATTTTAATAATACATTACATTTGACTTCAAGTAAATTTTGGTTGTATGACTTCAATTTGAAATTATTGTCATTGATTGTAAAGATCGTAGGTATAACTTACAACAACAACAAAATGCTGGTGAAACTTCACCAAGTGAGGTTTATGGAGTGTAGAGTGTACGTAGACCTTATCACTACCTCATGGAGGTAGATAAGTTGTTTCCGAAAGACCCTCGGCTCAAGCACATCAAACCCAAGTAAAAAGAAGAAGAAAACAATGAAGAATCATACAAAAAATGTAACTTTTATATTTGAGTATTTGAACTTTGTGATATTTATATGCTTAGTTTAAGACTTTAAGTTTAGATTCCCCTTGTTAGTTTTAGTATTCTATTTTATTTTAATTTTTAATTAATTTTTATTTTGCCCACGGGTTGGCCCAACTCATATTCTTCAAGCCCAAGAGGCTAATGAGCTTAGTTAGGTTGGGTTCAAGAGCCCTATTTTTAAATGAGCTCTAAAAATCTTAGCCCAATCATATTAATTCACGAGTTGACCCAGACTTAACCCTAATTGACGGCTCTACTCACTGTTGATGTTTTCTTCGTTTTTCAAGGATTCAACTCAGGTTAGTCATCATCTTTTTTGTTTCATACATCAATTTTTTATGGATTTTTTGTTTGTTTCTCAAGTTACAAATTCAATTCAGGTTAGGTTTGAACTTTTTCCAAAAGATCAATATTTTTTTATTGATTTTCCTTTTCTGCTCACGTGGCAGATTCAAATTAGGTTAGGTTTGAGTTCCTCTGAATTTTTTTTTATTGATTTACCTTTTAGTGCTCAAGTGACATATTCAACTTAATTTGATGTGGTATTTTCTCGATTGATCAATTTTTTAATTGATTTTTCCTTTGTTGCTCAAAAGATTCAACATAGGTTAGGTTTGACCTTCTCTTAATTATCCTAATAAGATTTACAAAAATTATGAAGCATGAGAACCCTAACCTTTAACTTAAGAGAGATCGTTTTTGTTCAACACTTTTTTTTCTAGAAGTAGGGAAAGTAAGAGAAGAGTGAATGAAGACCCCCATGGAGCGGTAAGGAGATCGATGAATTTTTAATCTACCTCTTATGTATGAAATTACAGATATATATAGTGAATGGAGGAGCCCCTTCAACTTCGAATCATCTTCCTTATAAAGATACATGATTCATTTTCAATACTCACCACTCAAAAGAACCAAAAAAGAAAAAAAGCTGGATATATCCAATTCAAAGAGTAGAATCTAAAGCTTGGCTCATACTAGATCTAACTTACAAAGTACTCACAGTTACAAGAGTAGATCATAGATGGATAAAAATATACATAGTACATTTCCACTTACAAGATATAGCTTGGTCCAACTCATACATGTTATGTCACTTGCTCATTCTATTGTGTTCGATTGTGTTCATAGTTCTATGTATCCATGGTTTCTCTTGCAGCTCTTTGTGTTATTTACACCGACTTATCTAATCTAATCTAAAAGTAATCTATGGAACAAATTAATATTGGAAATAACCCTCATAGTGCATGCAGGAAACACAGAGGACACAATTTCTCTAATGGACCATCGCATGTCCTCAGAAGAAACCTCAGCTTTCCGTTCAACTGCATCTGCAGATAAGGTAATTGTCTGTTCTTTGGCATACATGTTTTAAAAATGATTCCGCCATATATTTGGACTGTTAGTTAGAAATATATATTTTGCATAACCTCAATTTAAGAGTATATTTCTTTGAAGATGCCTCAGCTTGCTTCGAGCGTATCAACAACAAATGCTGAAATAGGAAAGTCCATTATAGTGGACAATATCAAAGAGCATAAGAAGAAAAAGAGGAGCAAGAATAAAAAAGCATGCGAGAAAAGGCAAGATACTGGTCCCGAAGAAAGAGAGTCTTCAACACAAGAAAACCAAGTGGACGAAAAACAGAAGGAACTTTCCTCTTTCTGGTTTAAACTTGTACCACAGGGAGGCAAGTAAGTACCAATATATATACCAGGCACATCGCTTGAAGGTTCTTCTCTCATTGATCTGACATAACTTTTTTATTTTACTCTTGGCAGGAAGGGACTTAGATTGCCTCCCCTTGACAGGCCCAATATCCATCTCAAGTAAGATTTTCTGCACACAACATTGATTTAAAACTCATGCTCATCACCACGTAAAATGAAATGAGTGATTTTGTGTCATTGCAGGGGACAAGAGCGCCACTGTAACTTTAATCCAGAAGTTCATTGCACAGAAGCTAAATTTGAATGATCATACTGAGGTAATGATTTTATAACCTAAATTATGCATTTCTTTGAACTAGTTAGTTATATAAAATTCAAGAATTAGAAAATATATATACTAATGCTTACTTAACATAGATAAAGGAACCTATGTTGAAACAGTTGACAATCTCTAACTAGAAAGACGAAACAAACATAAATAAGACAGTGAAACAGATTCTTGTTTTATACTACAGGAAGATATGTTGAAAATATTGCCACAGTACTGCTTTGCCACTGAATCGTCTTTATATCATTTTGTGCAGGTGGATGTTGTTTGCTGCGGTGAAAAGCTGAATGGAGATATGACGCTCAAGGACATTCAACTTAGATGGAAGTCACACCTTCCCAATTTTGGAAAGGGAAAGGTAAAATGGGAGTTGGAGCAGGCTATGACTCAGCTAGGATACATCAGAAGCAAGAAGCTTCAAACTCCACCCAAAAAATAAGTAGTGTGGCTACTGGCATCATGGCATAAAAGAAGTGAACTTCCTATATCACAACAGACTTAAAAACTTATCAGTAGACAATTTTTGTACTTGCATAGTAATAGCCTCAGATCAGCTATTAGTACCTTAATTCTCTGCTTTATTATCGGCAAACAATCTATGCTTTCGACTTGTGTTTCCTAGTTTCCTACAAAATATTATATGACAGTTTGAATCTGAATAGTTTAGACCTTAGGTCATAGAGTACATTTGTTATCATTAAGATTTAAGCATTTAATTAATCATTAAGATCTTCAACAAAGTCTTAATATCTTGTGTGGATAATATTCATTACCACTATATCCACAATCACTAACCATTACCATTATCGTTGTCAATCACCAACCATCTTTGTTATCACAACCACCATTGGCAACCAACATCACTGCCAACCACTTTATACAAGCTCATTCGAAGGCAAATATCATTACACGTTCTATCATATGGAATACTTACTGAACTCAATGTTTGGTGAAAAATTATATTGTACTTATTGGTTTGAACCCCTATTATATGTTTTGATAAAGGTACAATTGTTGAGTTCAAAAAAGATCATGAGCTAGATTTGCTTCGTCTAGCTTCATATTACCTATCCTCTAGGAAGAGGCCTTGTAACATTATACTTGTGGTGATTAGGAATACGGGGTGGGGATACGATGGTGCTTTATAACTTGGTAGTGCTCTGCCCCAGTTTTTTTACCATATTGCTCTACTTATAACCACCCCAACCCACATGACTAACTCTATACAATTTAGTATTTTTTTTTTTTCATTTAACTCGCCTACCACTTCATCTTGCTTTTGATATTAAAAGAAATAGATTTGTCCCGCATAAAACTCTCTTACACCACCCTGATTATGAGTTTCTCACAACGCACCACCTTCTCACTGCCATATCTTTTAATGTGGTGATTTGCTTTTCACAATGAAATGGTATAAATTAAATGGAAGAGGAGATTACAACATGTGGAATCATGATAAAAGTTCATGTAGCCAACCAACTGTACTGGCAAAACTCCTCTCTAAATGAATTATCTACAATGCTTTATTTTCCTATATAGTAATATTAACATATATACCATATTTCCTTTTGAGCAAAAAGTTCTACTCTCCAAAGCTTCAAAGTCTATATAATCTTAAAGAACAATTCTTCAAACAAAAGAAACCATTTAACTTTCCATATCACCCACTAAAAAGAAAGAAATTACATTGATCTGAAATCATAGTAGCTTTAAGATTGCTGACTATTGATGTGCATATTCCCAATTTATTAATGAACATATCTCAAAGAATTCACTCATAATCAGATGTGATGTTTCCCATGAGGAAATCGGAAGATACTCCATCTACAAAAGAAACAAACATCTTATGAGGCAAACATGCTCATAATAGAAACTGCTTAAAATTTATTAATACGACTATCATTTTGTATTAAGAAAAGGACAGTAATTGAATCCCCCTCCATGCAGAGTAAAAAATAATAATATTACAACATAGCTATGTTCTAAAAAAAGGCATAACCACATAAAAAGCTACAACTGAGAATAAATCTCTAAAAGTATTTGCATACCTCCATAACTATTCCCCTCAAGTTCTCATAATTTATTGGAACAACTTTGCTTACTCGAAGCCGGAAGTCACCAAGTCGATACTGAAACTCCTATATCAGTGAAATATTTTAATGACTATTTATGAAGAAAAAATTCTTGATGGTGCTGTATAAGTATATCATCCTCTTACAATAAGAACAATAATTTGTAGAACTCAATAATACAAACCTCACAATTAACTGCAAGCTTCATTCTGTAAGATTGTAAGTTCTCCATTATAGTCTGCATTGAGGACTCCGCTTCCGCAACCAGTCGTTGCCTACTAAGTGCCATGTAAAACTTGTTGGGTTGTTCTTGAAGTGAAACCCCCAAAATTTTTTGGGGGAATTCAGATGCATTTGCTTGTTCTAGTAAAAGAAAAAATCAATCAATCAACAATCAAATCTCGTATTTGACCACAAAAGTACTCTTAAACATGACATGATGTGTAAGTTAGAAATGTGAGATATATAGATTATGTTACATTTAGATCTAATTTTGACCAAAATTATTTCAATTCTTCTTCACTTTTTTATAGATTACTTACAAAGGAGAAAAACTTCCCAAATCCAATCTTTATAATGCATCGAGAGGAAAAAAAAAAGGCCATTCCTTTATATAATGTTTACAAACATAATTTATTAAGTAATGAAATATCTTTGAGTATGGACTTATAAAAGGTAAAAGTATTTTTCCATCTTCCTTCTTTAACGCCATTAATGCTCTCAGCACAATTAGATATTTCTATCAGTATTTGACTATTGATTGTTGTTCCCGCATTTGGCTGCCAACGCAGAACCCTAACAATAAACAAAGTAACAAACTGTACACTTAAACATACAGACCAAAAACTTTCAAAAATGTTATGTTTCTAATGAATTCAAAATCTTTACCATTTGATTGGCATGTTGTTATTGCAAGTACAATTTCCTTTTTCCTCCTAACAAAAAATTCATCCAAAAAGAAAAAAGGCTTTGACTAATACCAGGAAAGATAAGAGAATGAATCTTAAAGTAGTTGAAAGTGTTGGAAAGAATAAAACTGTATTTATAATTGACAAGTACCTTGAACAAAAATCAAGTCATTAAATTCATGTCATATTTGGATTTTGTTACTAGAATTTCAACAAATTTACCTTTTATGGTTAAACTTATTAGATAATTAAAATAGTATTTCTTTCACCTTATAATTTATTGTGGAATTAATATTTTTTTCCTAATTAGCATTGAAGATAGAAAGAAAGAATAATAAATATTCATCCTTAAATGTAGGTCAACATCATATTTTGTCCAAATCGT
This sequence comes from Solanum commersonii, assembly GCA_029007595.1. Taxonomy (NCBI): domain Eukaryota; kingdom Viridiplantae; phylum Streptophyta; class Magnoliopsida; order Solanales; family Solanaceae; genus Solanum; species Solanum commersonii. Next base: position 3,689,867 of record JAJTWQ010000033.1, read on the forward strand.
ATCCAGTCTATATATTTATTTCTCTTCATTAATATACCTTTTTATAAGAGGAAAAATTATGCTTTGAAGGATGAAAAACAAGTCAAAGATTTCATGCACGAATAGGAATTATTTTTATTAAAATAAAGTATGTACTATATTTATTTCATTTTATATGATACAATATTTCGTTTATACTTATTGGGTAATTAAAATAGTATTTTCATTCCTTGTAAAATCAACAGTTTTTCTTAATCTTCCTCAAAGATAGAAATAGAATAATAATAAATATTTATCCTTAAATATAGTTCTGAATAAAAATTTCTTAGAATGGTATCTAGTTTACATATTTATTTTTATTAATTAATATACCAATTAAAAAAAGATGTTTTGAAGGATCAAACAAGTCAAAACAGTCATGCACAAATATGAATCATTTATAGTAAAATAAAGTATATGCTATCTTTATTTCATCTTATATAATACAATTCTATATTAGGAGTCAAATAATTTCTATCCAAAATTCTTATCTACCTTACATGCTTTTAATTATAAATTTCCGACTTGAGTTAATTTTTTTTTTTAAAAATTTGATTTTATTTTTTAATAAGAAAAATGGTACACGTAAAATTTGTCAACAATGTCAACAATAAGAATCAATATTTTTTCCAGATCACCTATCGCATTCGGAGTGTTACACTATTTTATTGTAATTAAAAGAGTTTACTTATTTAATTGTCTACTTATAAGTTTTCTCTTAATCCTGGCAAGTGAAAGATCGACCAGGTAGGATGAGGATGAAGTGCAGATCAACTAATGTATGATCATTCAGCTTCAAAATCATACAAAGAGCCTGTTTAGATTAGCTAACTATAAATTAACAATGTGTAAATTTAAGTGTGAAAATTAATTTTATAAATAAATTGTTACAAGTTTGGATAGAGGTGATGAAACCGATAATAAAAAGTAGATGTGTTTGGCAAAAAATACTATTAAGTTGTGCTACTATTAAAATGACTGAAAGACCCTAAATATTGTCAAAAAATTATATATTAAAACTAATTCTTTGTACAACAGAACGGATGGCATATACCAATCAAAGAGATTTGTAATACCAAAGCGAATAAGTTGTTGAACTTTTTTTGTGTGTGGAAAAATGGGAAAATCTAGAAGGCCTCAATTTCAAGTTCAATAGCATTTTAGATATTCCACATTCATTGTTTGAACTTACATATTGATGAATATTATTTTTATTATCAAGAACTTATAGTAAGGTGATGAACTCCAAAGAAAATTTATCTTTTGTTATATTGAATATGATGTCATTATTGTATTTGTTGCTCAAGGTAAAGGAATGGACACATATATGACTAGAACTCATCAATGCTATAGTTGCAAAGGAATATTGTCATATTGCTAGCAATTGTAGCAAGAATTTCTGTAATTACTGTAAATAACAAGGACACATTATCAAAGAGTATCCAACGCGCCCTCAAAATCGTAGGGTCGGTGCTTTTCAAGGTGGGATAAATGGTTCCACTATTGATAACTCATCTTCAGGACAAGTTCTTACTCCTAAAATGGTACAACAAATGATAGTGCCAACCTTTCAACACTGGTATTACAAGGTAATGATATTACATCTAATTTTTTGATAGTTCATTCGGGTGCTTTCAATCATATGCCAACTCAACGAGCATCCTAAAATATGTTCGTAAGTATCAAGGTTCATCACAAATACAAATTGTCAATGGTAGTAATTTATCCATTAATAAGGTTGGAGACATTACTCAACTTTCAAGAATGTTTTTTTCCACCAAAGCTCTTAACTAGTCTTATTTCAGTTGGACAATTAATGGTAGATAACAATTGTTATGTGAATTTTTCTCGTAATGGTTGTCTACAGGATCAACTGTTGGAGATGATAATCGTGAAGGGGCCTAAAGTTGGATGATTGTTTTCTATATCATTTTTCATTCCTCATGGTCTATCTTTTGATTGTACTTCTACTCCTAGTACGACTGAGGTTTGACATAAGCATTTAGGACATCTAAATTTTGTTGTGTTTTTTCATTTATTAAATTCTAGTTTATTGGTAAACAAAAATCAATTTCCAGCTGCTTAAAGAGAGTGAGATATCCGCGCCTTAGCCTGAAGAGATTGTTATTTCTTCATTTTATTTTCAATTGAAATCTTGTATTTTTGTTATCTTGTAAATTTTGCACTAACAATAACTATTACTACTATAACAATATTGTACTTATAAATAACCTAATCCTAGTCGTAATATAATCCTAGTTGACTTCATCGCTAGTACAAAAATTAGAAGCAACCTAGTCGATATAAGTAGCCTAGTTCTAATGTGACTCTAATTCTACTTGTTAGTTGACTGGACCACATTGTTCAACCTGTTCCATATATTCAGTTTCCCTTATCTTCAGTACTTCACCTCAAGCTAGAGAGTGGAGGATCAATTCCTCCTAGTTTGCTTCGAAACCTAACAAAGAATTGCTTCATCAATGCTTTGGTATGAAACAAGTGATAAGGGGTGTTTCCTTGTATTGTGGCTGGTTATCATGTGATGCACAGATTGACATCATCTAATGTTTGTGGTAGTTCATCTGTAGATTGATAAAAGTAGTCCCACATATAAAACACTTAAGAACAATGTGGTAATTCCTAACACAGATTTGACATGACTTAGTATTATTCCTCTCTTTATTCCACTTGAAAAACTATGATTGTTCGGAGAAATTGCTCCATATTGATTGTTCTGAGAACCCATTCCCCGTCCAGCAGCCTAAAAGCCTCTTCCTCTAGAGTTGAAGTGGTTGTTTTCTCTTCTTCTGCCCTTTTGGGCAGAGAATGACATGTTATTAGTGTGGCGCTTCTTCTTCATCTTCTATTATATAAAAACCCATGAGAAATTAGCAAATTGATTAAAGGTGGGATACGGTGCCTTACCTATCATGAAAGTCTTGAAGGTCTTGTACTTGAGTCCTAAACCTTTAGCGAAATTGATTACTTTGTATTTTTATCCGCATGTTTATGAATGGCTGCAAGGCCATCACATATGACTTTGAATTCCTTGATGTATTCATCAATATTTTTTGTTCCTAGCTTAACACTTTGCAATTGTTATTTGAGCTGAAACTCCTTATCTAGTGTTGTTTGAAGATACACTTCTTCCAAGCATTTTCATATCTCCTTGGAAGTTGAGCTGCCCATAATTACGTACATGTTTTTTTCTTTCAAGATGCATGAGATCCAACTCCTTAGCAACACATCTTTCTTTTTCTGATCATTAATGCTGCTAATATATTTTGCATCCTTCTCAACAACTTTAACTTTCTCAGTAGTCTTGTCACTCCTCGAGCCTACACCCTGGGCGGGAACTGGCACTCGAGAACCATTGCTGGCCCTAACTGAACCCTTGGCCTGGCTTACTTACTCAGCAGAAGATTTAAAAGACAACTTTATAACTCAAACTTAGAATGTATAAATGGAAACATTCACTGGCCATAAAGGCAACTCAAGTCTTAACATAAGAAATAACAATGTAAAGACAACTGAACTACTAACTATCTATGAAGCCTCTAAAACAAGGAGAGATGTCGGGACAAGACCCCAGATCATCCTAACAACCAAAAATACTAAAGCAAATGATTAAGGCGTCCTCCAGAAAGCAATGAGGCTCACCAACTAACTTTGAGTGCTCAGCTGGATCCACAAGGCGCTGGATGTTGATCCTGGTTACCTGTGTCTGCACCATAAAATGATGTAGGCCAAATGACATTAGTACATTAAATGTACGAGTATGCGAGGGGAATGCTAAACAAGACATAAGATTGAAAAGAATCTAAAATGAACACGTACTTGGCTTTACTCAACTCTTGAATAACTCAACTCAAATGCAAAGTAAAACAACAATAATGGTTCAATTATATAAGTCATTTTAAACAGTAGTAGCAACTCAATTTGTTAAAGAAAGGCAACAACAACTCAGTTTACATGTAAAGTAATATAATATTGTGGGAGTTTCTCTAACCGACAACCATCACTATGAGCCTAAGTGATGATACATCATCTTGCCCACGCTGCCAGAATTGTCCTATACTTTGCCGTCAAATAGAAATCCTTAACTAAGTGGATCCACTAGTCTATGCTAAAAAGTACTAAGGAATCATCTAAAAAGTATGATCTTTTCTACCCATGATGGCTACATGGTTTATGGAGACTTGAGTTATTATGAACTCGCGTCCCCATGTCGGTACTCAATACTACTCCCAAAATATACTCAGCTCATATGTTTTTAAAACAAAACTCTTTCTTTGGTTTGAGATAATTACTCAAAACTTAGCTTAAAAGCTTTCTTGGAAATCAGTGTTTCCTTTCTTGCTCAAATGTGAAAAACATTTTAACTCTTGGGAATACTTAGTTCCCGTATAATCTTTGAAGAAATGAACTTTACTCTTACTCTTTACTCAACTCAAAGTGTAACTCTTAAAACAAAGTTAAAACGTTTGCAAAAGACTTCTAAAATGACTCTAAGAATTCTCTAGACTTGGCTCTTAACTTTCCTTGAATTTGAATTTATGGATTCAAGGATTGTGATTGGTGATAGGAAGGATCTAATGATGTTTAGAAGTGTTTTTAGATAGTTAAACATGAGAAACGATTAAGAAATCAATGTCTGGAAACAAGTCCGCGACGTGGAGATGCATTTAAATATTTGATCACGAAGTTTATTTTTGAAACAGAGGAGTCCGCATCTTCTCCGCGATGCGGAGGTTATTTTTGTGCACTATGGAAGCAAGTCCGCGACGTGGACTTGCGTGCCAAAACCTGCTCGACTTTTTCCTTCTTCATTTTCTCACCCCAATTTGCCTAAATCCGATTCTTTTTCCCAATCCCTCTATAGATTCAAATACCCAGTATATATATACAAGAATCTAACTCAAAAAAACTCATAATTCAACATGGTTCCATCAAGAACTCCACAATCCCATCAAATCTCAAGACTAAAGCAAACTTCAAGAACATAATTCAAGAACATCATATTATCAACTTTCTAGAAACGAATTTCACTGAAACAAATACGATTGGCACATGGGTGAAAGAACCTAATGCTATGAAAATGTTTTGAAAGGATCAAATAACTCAAAACATTCATGCACAAATATGAATCGTTTATTGTAAAATAAAGTATATACTATCTTTATTTCATCTTATATAATACAATTCTATATTAGGAGTCAAATAATTTCTATCCAAAATTCTAATCTACCTTACATGCTTTTAATTATAAATTTCTGACTTAAGTTACTTTTTTAAAAAAAATTGATTTTATTTTTTAATAAGAAAAATGGTACACGTAAAATTTGTCAAAAATGTCAACTATAAGAATTTGTATAGTAGCCAAGATATTCAATAGTTTTTCCACATGACCTATCACATTTGGAGTGTTACACTATTTTATTGTAATTAAAAGAAATTACTTATTTAATTGTCTATTTATAAGTTTTCTATCAATCTTGGCTAGTGAAAGATCGACAAGACAGGATGAGGATGAAATGCAGATCAACTAATGTATGATCATTCAGCTTCAAAATCATACAAAGAGCCTGTTTGGATTAGCTAACTATAAATTAACAACATGTAAATTTAGTGTGAAAATTAATTTTATAAATAAATTGTTACAAGTTTAGATAGAGGTGATGAAACCGATAATAAAAAGTTGATGTCTTTGGCAAAAAATACTATTAAGTCGTTCTACTATTAAAATGACTGAAAGACCCTAAATATTGTCAAAAAATAATATACTAAAACTAATTCTTTATAAAATAATGAATGGCATATACCAATCAAAGAAATTAGTAATACCAAAGACAATAAGTTGCTGAACTTTTTTTGTGTGTGGAAAAATGGGAAAATGTAGAAGGCCTCAATTTCAAGTTTGATAGCATTTTAGACATTCCATATTCATTGTTTGAACTTACATATTGATGAATATTATTTTTATTATCAAGAACTTATTGTAAGGTGATGAACTCGAAAGAAAATGTATCTCTTGTTATATTGAAAATGATGTCATTGTTGTATTTGTTGCTCAAGGTAAAGGAAAGGACATGGATATGACTAGAACTCATCAATGCTACAGTTGCAAAGGAATATGGTCATATCGCTAGCAATTGTAGCAAGAAGTTTTGTAATTATTGTAAATAACAATGACACATTATCAAAGAATATCCCACACGCCCTAAAAATCGTAGGGTCAGTGCTTTTAAAGTTGGGATAAATAGTTTCACTACTAATAACTCATCTTCAGAACAAGTTCTTACTTCTAAAATGGTACAACAAATGATAGTGTCATTCTTTCAGCACTGGTATACCAAGGTAATGATGTTACATCTAATTTTTGGATTGCTAATTCGGGTGCTTTCAATTATATGACCATCTAAATGAGCACCCTAAAACATGTTCGTAAGTATCAAGGTCCATCACAAATACAGATTGTCAATGGTGGTAATTTATCCATTACCAAGGTTGGAGACATTACTCCAACTTTCAAGAATGTTTTTATTTCATCAAAGTTCTCAGCTAGTCTTATTTCAACTAGACAATTGGTAGATAACAATTGTGATGTGCATTTTTCTCGTAATGGTTGGTTTGTGCAGGATCAAGTGTAGAAGATGATAATCGCGAAGGGCCCTAAAGTTGAACGATTGTTTCCTATACTGTTTTTCATTCCTCTTGTTTTATCTTTTGCTTGTACTTCTACTGCTAGTAAGACTGGGTTTGGCATAAGCATCTAGGACATGTAAATTTTTGTTGTGTTGTTTCATTTATTAAATTCTAGTTTATTTGTAAACAAAAATCAATTTTCAGCTGCTTCCATTGATTGTTCTACTTTTAAATTAGGCAAAAGTAAAACTCTTCATTTTCCTAATTTTGGTAGTCGTGCTACAAGGCGTTTTGATGTCATTCCATAGAGTTGTTTGGAGCATTTCACCAATTATTTCTCATTCTCATTTCAAATAATTTGTGACATTCATAGATAATTATATTTGGTTTACATAGATGTATTTTGTTCGATCCAAATGTGAGGTATTCTCCATGTTCAAGACAATTTTGACTTACTTTGAGACTTAGTTTTCTACGAGCATCAAATTATTAAGATCTGATTCTGGTGGAGAATATGTCTTATGAATTCAAAAAGTCTTTCTTGACAAAGGAATTGTCTCACAATGCTCTTATGGATATACAACACAATAAAATGGAGTTGTTGAGTGTAAAAATTGAAATCTTTTAGATGTCACTCGTACATTATTGATTGAGTCCTCTCTACCATCTAAATACTAGATGGAAGCTTTGTCTACTACTGTCTATTTTATTAATAGACTTCCATCTAAAGTGCTAAATCTTGAGTCTCCATATTTCGTCCCTATAATTAAAATCCTAACTATAGTGATTTTCATACATATGGTTGTATTTGCTTTGTGCATTTACCTCCTTCACAACAAAATAAACTTTCTTTACAGTCTACTAAATGTGCTTTTATGGGTTATAGTACTTCACGAAAAAGTTTTATTTGCTATGATCCATGTTCTCACAAATTTCATGTTTCTAGAAATGTTGTTTTATTTGAGAATGAGTATTTATTTCCTACTATTGTAGATTCCTTTTCTGATTCTCCTCTTTTTCCTACTTTTGAGGATGTATCATTTTCTTTTAAGAGCTTCAATCTTAAAAGAAATGTTCCTTTTCTGTTTCTAGAAATGTTTTTTAAGTTGGTAAGATGCTAACTCAACCCGATCATTCCCAGTTACCTGCATCACTTCAAAGATCTTCTTGACCTCATCAATGAAGTTTTGGAGATCCTCACCAACCTGCAATCCTAAGAACTCTAGCGGATTCATCCTGACAAAATCTCGCACTCCAGGTGCAGCAAATCCAATATTAGCATTTTCCGAAAGTGGAGCTCGCTGATGTGTTCTGGTTGGCAACAATCTGAGCCAACATCTTAATGGCGTTCCACAATTCTGCATTCAAAACTTCTTGATCTGGGACTGGAGGAGCTGCGTTTGCGTTCCTGACATTCGCATTCCTGGTGTTAGCTCTGTGAGGAGGCATGATCACTGAAACGTAGAACGTCGAGTTAGAACGGAATTAGATCATACCTTACGCACGATAAGAGTAACAAGAAAATGAAGATTTTTCCTAAAACACTTTGTAGCCTCCCTTTCATTAGATGTGGTACACTTCACACCCATGACAAGGACTCTACTTAGTGCGGCTTTTCAGACATCCTAGGACTCTTAAACCTAATGCTCTGATACCAAGTTTGTCAAGCCCCGAGCTACCACCGAGATGCGTACATGGGACCTAGGATCACAAGTGACCCCAAGCTAACCCTAATGGTATGACATGAACATACTAAGAAATATAATAACTGATACGGAAGCTAAATCATAAAAATGAAAGTGATGGGGAATACCCACATACTAAACTAAATATATCAAATTTGAGGGTTTTAATACAAAAGAAATATCAAACTCAAATACTAAGCTGAATCTAACAATGTATTAAATAAGCCTCTAAACTGACTAGAAATATTGGGACATGCCCCAACTAGATCTAGCAAAACTGTAACTAAAGACTAAAAGAGAAAAAGATAAACATGTTACTAGTCCTCGAAGAATGAGGACTCACCACTGATGCTGCTGAACTGAAGATTGGGAACCGATCTAAGCGTGATCTGGATGCTAAGAACCTGAACCTACATCAAGAGAAGATGTAGCACAGAGTATGCGTCAGTACTTGAAAGGTACTGAGCATGTAGGATATAATAAAGCTGAAATAAACATATAACTGAACAAGCAATAAAGCAAGAACATAATCTGAACATTATATAGCTACTGAATACTGAACTAACTAAATGCAATGACCAAATGATAACATGTTGAGACTGAATGTTGACTTTACTGATAGGTGGTCAATGCAATGGAGTCTCACTGAACTGTGGGAGCTACTAATAACCGATAATAAAACCACATGAGCAAAATGTGGATTTCGATGTATCCCATCGAAAGGACCTAATACACCCGGCCAAAGGTGTAGAGGCATGTTGTCGTGATAACTAAAATGATGCCCACAGAGGGGGCTTACAACCTACGTGACTTGTAGTTCTGGGACTATATGGGTGACTGACCCTAGTCCAGCTCGGTATTACGCTACACCCAATAGATTAAATGATCAACACATTAAGACTGAATTCTATGATATACTAAATAGCTCAAAACTGACATGTAAACTAGGAATGCACATTAATATACTGATAATGACACATTCAAGACCGAGGCATGTATATCTAAAATACTGAAATATATGACCTAGTATGTGTAATTCAAGAACTAAAGAAATACATAGCTAAGGTTCTGAAATTTATGCAATAACGAAGTAATAACATGATAATCTAATTTGGTCCAAGAGTTGGGGGTTTTGGGGTCTGGTCTATAAACCTCTACCACGGCTTGTATGGAGGACCATGGAACGTGAAGGTCCCCATGGTCCTCACTTAGGCAAAGGTTTATAGGCTCAGGTTTGTAAGCCTACTGGATAGCCTTCACGGACCACTCCACGACTCGTGTGAGGGACCACAGACCGTGAAGGACCTCGTTGTTTTCACTGGGGAGTGGAGGTCTAAGGGGCTGGCTAAGGGTACTACCTCAACTCTACGGACGCCACCACGGACCGTGAAGGTTCCTATGGTCTGATGTCTGCGCCTGATGACATCCAAGTCATGACCACGGGCAAGTCAATGGACCGTGGACCCTATCATGGTTCGTGAACAATGTCGTGGTTCACTGCTTCAGGTAAGTTCTGCATTTTTTTCCAGGTCTGGTTTACGAGGTGTTACCGTGATGATACAACGTCTCGTCCACGCTGCCAGAACTATCTTATAACTTGTTGGGGGTACAAAACAACTCAACTAAGTGGATCCACTAAGTTATGCTTAAAAGTAATGAGAAATCATTTAAAAGTACAATCATTTACCCATGTTGGCTACATGGTTTATGAGGAATGTGAGTTGTATGAACTCATCCCCATATCTATGCTCAATACTACTCCCAATAAATATATAGTCATGCTCAATGTTAAAACATTCTCTTTCTCAATTTGAGGTAATTACTCAAAAGATCCTCCTAAAAGAGGTAATGCTTTAAAATATCTCTGAACTCATAATCCTATTTACTCTTAAACTCACTTTAGTTTCAATTATAAATTAAGACATGTGATTAGAACATGTAGGAACTCTCAAGAATTAATGGAGCCTTTAGGAGGTAATACAAAGAAGGAAACGTAGTCACGAGTCAAAGGAATACGTCCCGTTATTAAGACTTTATATTTAGACTCCTCCTGTTATTTTTAGTATTATATTTTATTTTCATTTTATATTTGGCCCACGTGATGACGCAACCCATATTGTTCATGTAACACCCCAAAAATGTTTTTTGAGCCAAGACTCGAACCATGTTTCGTTGTGAGTAAGATTATACCAAGGAATTCAAAATTTCTTAAGTATTAAGATCACTAGATATAGAACTTTGAGTTCCAAAAATAATTAAAGAGAATTCATTCAAGTCATTCCCAGGTTCTTCTAAGTTTTAGGTTAACTTATAATGACCATAACCTTCAGTACATGATGAATTAGGTGGGCTACAAGATATCAAATGAAAGATCTCTGAGTCCTCTTTCCAACGCCACTGAGTTTGCTAATTTTCGAGTTTGTATGAGGAAGATATTCCCTTTTTAAATCAGGCTGTCCATTTAAGGAAAGTTACCCGAAAATAAGAGGGGTATTTTAGTCTTTTCCTTACCTCACTTATTCTAAACGCGAATTTCACTCAATTAAGGGTCTAAACTGATTAGAATTATTTTCATTCATCCCCAAAAGCATTTAGGGTTTTAGAGAGAAGATTCAAGAGGAGAAAAAGTTCAAAGTTTCAAGCGTTCGTTCAAGAAATTCTTTGAGGTATGCAAGCTTCCATAGTGTTGGGTTTGTTCACCCACATGTCAATCAGGAGTTTCTTTTGCGAATCTATCCATAAATAATGAGCAATTTAATTTCTTGATGAGTTCTTGATAAGTGTTCTTGAAGTTTCCATATCGATTAAGTTTTGATGTAAGATTCTACTTGGGTCAACTTCAAACGACCATATCTCTTAGAATATAAAGAGTTACGTAATTCATAACCTATCAAATTAGAGTTATTTGAATCTAATTTCCACTGCCACTAATTTCATGTCAATCCAATTTCTGAATAAAAAGTTATGAATATTTTAGTAACCTGATACAGTGTTGTTACGAATTAGCCGACGGGAAAACATTAAAAAGGGTCATTTTTGTTTTTTTACCTCCAAGAAAACCCTAAATGGATTTCTTGACTAATAAAAGACTCAAAACAATCATATTTACATATTTTAATCCATCATTCTCTTCTCTCTCAAATTCGAGGGCAAAACCTTAAGGAAAAATCAAAGTGGAAGACTCCATTCAAGATTCTTTCAATCTTTTCAAGATTCTTCTTCAAGGTAAGGTTTTTTTCTCCAAGAATTCCATTCTTTCCAACTTAAGTTCCTCCATATAATTATGAATCACTAATGAAAATCATAAATCTTGGGCATAGAGATTTTATGAAACTAATTCAAGAATCTCAAGAAAGGTTTTCTTGATTGTTTACCTTCAAGCTAGGGTTTCAAGGTTTCTAATCAAGTTCTTCTTCAAGATTTTTCAAAATTCTTCAAGAACCTAGTTCTTCCAGGTATGTAAGGCTGTCATAGTACTGGACTAGTTCGTCCTCATGCCCTACATCTTCTTTCAAATCAGTAAAAGAGAAATCTAGGATTCCACCCCTAGATTTCAGCATTCTTGACATAAGTTGATTTGAGTTCTTGAGTTCATGGTTCATTTAAAAATTCTATTCCTAATTATTGAGATCCTTGAGTTGATTTGTTCATGTCTATAATTCAGCATGAACCATATTTTGAGTTATAAATTTTGAAAAGCTTTTTATAAAGCCAACACTTGAGTTCTTAAATAGTGTTTTGATGAAGTAAGTATGAGAATGAGATGAATTGTATACATGAGTCCATATTGTTATGTATACCCTTGAGTCAAGTCATTCATGCCCATAAATTCCGCATGAACTCCATAAATTGAGTATCTTTGAAAGAAGTAGTATCTTTAAGTTCTAAGTTCTTGAGTATTGAGTTCCTAACCCTTTTGAGACTGTATTCCTAATTGTGGGACTACTACATGTCACCTATGATAGTCCTTGAGTTGAGTTGTTGATGCCTATAATTTCGCATGAACCCTATGAGTCGAGCAGTCACGAGATGAGTAGTATCATTGATTCCTCGAGTTCAGGAGTTGTTGAGTTCTGACTATTGAGTTCTATATATATGGTTATTGAAAATCTTGAATTGAGTCGTTCACGTCCATAATTCGGCATGAACCCTATTTTGAGAAATCCTTTACAATCACTTTAAACTTGTTAATTATAAGACTTGAGCACTTGAGTTTGAGAAAGAGTAGAGTTGAGTTCATTTTTCAAAATGAATTTATGGGAACTAAGTATTCCCAAGAGTAAACATTTTTACATCTAAGTAGAGAGGAAATACTGATTTCTAAAAGAGTTTTCTAAAACATGATTAATATGACAATCGAGTATGGCATCAATGTTTAAAAAGTATGGTATCTAGTTATGTCATCAATGTTTAAGCAGTATGGTATCTAGTTATGCCATCAATGTTTAAGCAGTATGGTATCTAGATAAACCATCAATGTTTATGCAGTATGACTTCTCAAGTCATCAATGATCATATTAAAATTTGATTTTGATATGTTTTTTTAAAGACTTTTCAAGTATGAATTGAGTAAGAGTATAAGGGGACTATGTATTCCCAGAGGTATCAATTTTTACATTGATAAATGAGAAACTGAGATTTCTAAATGAATTATGAGTCCAAATGATATTTTTAGAGCAGTTACCTCTTTTAAGAGGGTAGTTTGAACAATTATCTCAAACCAGAGAAATAGTTATATTTTTAAACATATGAGTTAGTATATTTTGGGAGTAGTATTGGGCACTGATATAAAGACGAGTTCGGATAACTCAAGTCTCCATAAACCATGTAGCCAACGTAGGTAGAAAGGGTCATACTTTTTATATGATTCCTTAATACTTTTTAGCATAGACTAGTGAATCCACTTAGTTGAAAGGTTCTATACCCCGGCAAAGTATAGGACAGTTCTGGCAGCGTGGGCGAGACGATGCATCATCACGTAGCTCATAGTGATGGTTGTCGTTTAGAGAATCTCCCACAAAGTTATATTGTATTTTTATATACAAACCGAGTTATTATTATATTTTTGCATACAACTGAGTTATTGTCTATTGTTTTTAAAAGCCTTTCATATATTACAATTTTTATTGTTGCTTTATCATTAGTTGAGTATCTTGAGTTGAGTATCATATCTTTGAGTTGAGTATCTTATTCTTGAGTTGAGTGAGTTGAGAAGCGGTAAGTATGTTTCCTTTTTATCAAGTTCAAGCCTATGTTTATGCTTTAGAATTCCCCTTACATGCTCGTACATTTCACGTACTAAGCCATTTGGCATACATCATATGATGCAGATACAGGTATTCATGATCATCAACAGGCGCTTTGTTGAGGTCATGTGATATTCCAGTCAGCTTTGGTGAGCCTTTTCCTATTTCGAAGGACTTCACCTTTATCTTACAGTTAGTAGTTTTGAGATTTCGTGAGTCTTGTCCCGATATCTTTGTGTAATAGTAGAGGTTTCATAAATAGACAGAGTTGAAAAGTTTTCTGTATTTACTTTCTTTTGAGTATTGGTAAGATTTTCTTAAAGTTCACTATCGGATATTTAATTCAATTTTAAGTTTATGTATGCTTGAGTTAGTCTTCCGCTTGTAGCCAGCCATGATGAGGGTTCACTTGGGGACTAGCAATGGCTCTCGAGTGCCGGCGACATCCAGGGTGTAGGCTCGGATTGTGACAATTCAAACACCACATGAGGCTAACAGTCTTATTAAAACTTGGCTTAAAAGCCCTATTTTTAAATGGAGTCTAAAAAACTTAGTCCAACCCTGTCAAATCACGGGTTGAGTTGGACTGGCCCAATGGTCATAAACCTTATTGACTGCTCTACTCATTATTGATATTTTTTATGTTTCTCAATGATTCAATTCAGGTTAGGCGTGAGAATTTCTTAATAGGATAACTTTTTTATTGATATTTTCTTTGTTGTTAAGTTCGGTTTGAGCTTTTCTCAATAGATTATTTTTTAATTAATTTTTCCTTTGTTGCTCAAGTGAAAAATTCAATTCCGGTTAGGTTTGAGCTTTTTCAATCGATAATTTATTTTTATTGATTTTCCTTTTTTTCTCAAGTGACAGATTCAAATCAGATTAAGTTTGAGCTTCTCTAAATAGATCATTTTTTTTTATTGATTAACCTTTTTTTTCTCAAGTGACAGATTCAACTCAGTTAGATGTAGTATTTTCTCAATAGATTAAATTTTTTAAACGGTTTTTCCTTTGTTGCTCAAGTGGAAGATTCAACATAGGTTAGGTTTTCCCTTCCCTTAATATATCAAAAAAAAATATTCTTGATTTTTTTTCCTTTTTTGTCCAAGTGATTGATCGACTCGTGTTAGTTTTGAGCTTTTCTCAATAGTTCAATTTTTGAAAAAAAATAGAACATTTGGTGTTCAGTTAGTTTGTGCACACCTTGACTATTCCACCAAGTACCTACGTACTATATCTCACTAGCATAGGTACTGGGATATTTTACCCACCAAGGTTCACCCTATACGTTTTTCTCATTGGGATTTCAACCTTGGTATTCACGGTCTTGGATGTGAATCAGTCAATCATTTAGTGCATTCCTTCTTACTAGCAATATTATTTATATTCGTGTTCAATGAAACTTATTGACTAGGGTTTAGAAGTTTTTTGGTTCCAAAAAATTTCAGTGATGTAGTTTTACTCTAACCTTAAATGTTTTCTAATTTCTCAACAACTAAGTTAAAAAAACTACCCTAATTAGATTTTCAAAAATTATGAAACATGAGAACCCTAACCTTGTGTTATGAAAGAGTAACGGTTAGAGATGCTTGCAAAAAGTGTAGGAATCTATAATTAAACGACAATCATAGGTATAAGTACAAGATGTAGCTTAGTTCTAAATCCAATTTGAAGAACAATAGATGTTATGTCACTTGCTCATTCTAGGTTATACTTAGAGATTGTACAACTTGAATCCTTTATCATTAAAGTGAAACTTGGCCTCAGCTTGCAACTAAACACTCCAAATTTGACGATGCACAGCTAGACACCTCAATTCGTCTCCAACTTTTTGTTCAGTTGTGTTCATAGTTCTATGTATCCATGGTTTGCTGATGTACATTGCATAATATTTTGGAGCGAACAATTTTTTTTAATAATTGAAAGAACATCATGAATTCGATAGCGTCAAGAATAGCAAAATTACTTATAAAAAATAAAATATAGAAAATCAAAAGAGAACAATAATAATAATAATAATAATAATAATAATAATAATAATAATAATAATAATAACAATAATAATAATAATAATAATAACAATAATAATAATAATAATAATAATAATAATATATAATTTTATAATCGAAGCAAAAGGAAAAAAATAGATAATAAATCAAATCGGACAACAAGATAATATATGAGTAATTAAGAGAAATCCTGCTAATTAACCTTCTACTCTAACCTCCCATCTCTATATATATCTTCCTATCTAGACTCATGTCTTCTATAAGTTGCAATTGTGTCGTTCCCTCTTTGATCATTGATTGACCTCCTTATTTTGGTTGTCGATCCCTCACAAGTTGTATTAAATAAATGATGATCTGAAACTCAGAAATAACCAAAAGAATTATCATTAACAGTACTACAGATGTTGATCAAGTCATTCCCACAAGTACTAATTGCATTCTAGATAAAAGATGACTAATTAGTTCATCCAAACTCAATAATCTACCAGTAAAATCACAAAACATACAGTCTATCACAAAATCTTTAGCCTATAAATTTCTATGGCCCGCTAATTATATTTTGGTTTAATAATTAATATAAGTTAAATCCTAAATATGTGTGGAGAAGTAGGGAAGTGGGGGAACTTACTTATATGTGTGGAGAAGTGGGGAGTTACTTGGTAGTTTTAA
Source organism: Solanum commersonii (assembly GCA_029007595.1). Taxonomy (NCBI): domain Eukaryota; kingdom Viridiplantae; phylum Streptophyta; class Magnoliopsida; order Solanales; family Solanaceae; genus Solanum; species Solanum commersonii. The sequence continues at coordinate 3,706,139 of JAJTWQ010000033.1, forward strand.
AACTACACATTACCTCCACTACTCACCATGATGGAAAGCGGAATAATGTTAAAAACTCTCTTATTTAAAGGGTCCTCTCTCTGCCATAAAGTAATAGTCTTAACCATCAAAGCTATTCATAAAGTGTAAGGCAAGAGAGAGAAACAACTTCTCAAGAACAACAAAGAAAAATACTTCCACTCAATTCAAGTCAAGATTCTCAAAAAACACTATGCCTGATTCGGGTATGTATTCTTAACTAATTTATTATAGTAATAGATTTATGTGAAAATCATATATTTCTACGATCATGAATAATTGATAGGAGTTATGAATATTTAGATTGTTTATGTTTTCACAATCCCTTGAATCCTAACATGTGGTAATAGAGCCAGGTTTAAGAACTAATGATTTTTAATAGAATTAATGTTTTATTTATTTGAAAACAATAATGGGTATTGAATTAATTGTATGGTTGATCCGGATTCAAATTATTATGTTTTGAGTAGTTGAGTTTCACTCACTGAAAACTTGAATTTGTATTAGAACACTTGTTCTTTTCTTTTAAATTAAGAAAACAAATTTTTAGTAATAACCTTCATGTGAATTAAATAGTGACGTGTTGATCCATAATTTGTTTTGCTTTATAGCATCACTGTATATATAATGATTCACATATGCATAATGTTATTATCCCTTATTATTGTACTACTTTAGCCATATAAAGGTGTTTAGTATTAAGGGAAATAATTATTCACTATTATGATGTATTTTATTTTGGAATTATGTATATGAGATTAGTTAATCATCAAAGTGGTCTAATCTTTGAAGAATTAATTCAAAATAATAATGATTAAATTATCCATTATTTTGATGCTTGTAACCGATATAACCCTTATGGATATATTGAAGTTTTTGGTTATAAGATATTTATGGATCACCCAAAGGTTGATTATTTATTTTTATAACCATTGAACATTAAGGAGATAATTTAAATGTGTCATTAGTTTTATTTATTTATCCAAAGATAATAAATATTATTAATTGACACATTAAAAATTATTGAATTATGTTAAATTCACATTTAAGCATCATTTTGTCTAAAGTTGTATTTTGATGTTTCGCCCAAAGGAGGACATCAATATACATTTAAGAATTTATAAACCATTTCTGAATTTGATAGTATGTTTAAAAATCATAACTCAAAGTATTAACAAATGAGCATATTATATTTGCAGCATTTGCTCTTCATTCGTACTCAGCCTCTGTTACGACCTTTAATGGTCTTAACTTCTCAGATTGGTGCGAATAGATCAAATTCCATCTCAGAGTTTTAGATCTTGATGTTGCACTTTACATTGAGAAGCCAACTGTTATTACTGAAATTAGCAGTATTGAAGAAATGTCATATTATAAGCACTGGGATCGATCTAACAGATTAGCCATAATGTTTATGCGAATGAATATTGCGGGCAATATTAAGACTACTCTTCCCAAAACTGAAAATGCAAAAAAAAATTGAAACTTGTGGAAGAATCCTCTCAAACTACTGATAATTCTCTTGTTGGGACACTAACGGGTAGTTTGACCACCATGAAGTTTGATTGTTCACGTACCATGCATGAGCATGTCATTGAAATGGAAAATGTAGCAGCACGACTTCAGTATTTGGGAATGGAAGTGGAAAAAAAATTCCTTGTAAAATTCATCATCAACTCATTACCATCTGAGTACGGCCCTTTCCAAATGAACTACAACACCATGAAAGACAAATGGAACGTGCACGAATTGCACAGAATGTTGGTTCAGGAGGAAGTAAGGCTCAAGAATCTAGGAACCCATTCCATCAACTTTGTAAGTTATCAAGGAGCTGGAAAGAAAGGAAAGAAACATGTTAAGGGAAAACAAAGGCACCATAATGTTAATGAGTCCTCCTCTCAAGTATGTAAGAAGGAACACAAGAATGATAAGCATCGTTTATGTGGAAAATATGGACACTTTCAGAAAGATTAACTGAAATTTAAGGCATGGCTCAAGAAGAAAGGTAAGCCTAGTGCTTTTACATGTCTCAAATCAAATCTAATTGAAATTCCGTATAATACTTGGTGGATTGACTTTGTTTGTACTGTTCATGTTTTTGATATGCAGAGATTCCTTACAATACAAACTATAAACCATAATGAAATATATGTGTATATGGGGAATAGCATGAAGGCTTTAGTCAAAGCTATAGGGACTTACCATTTGATCCTTAATATTGGGCGTCACTTAGATTTACTTGAAACTTATTATGTACCTTCTCTTTCGAGAAATTTAGTTTCTTTGTCTAAGTTAGATAAAACTGGATACTCTTTTAATTTCGGTAATGAATGTTTTAGTTTATTTAAACATAATTATCTCATTTGTACTGTTACTCTTTGTGATAACTTATACAAACTAAATCTTGATAATCTATTTGCCGAAACACTCTTGACTCTGCATCATAATATTGGAACCAAACAAAGTTTGGTGAATGAACAATGTGCTTTCTTATGGCACAAACATCTAGGTCACATATCCAAAGAAAGATTGGAAAGATTATTTAAGAATGAAATTCTTTCAAATTTGGATTTTTACAAACCTTAACATTTGTGTGGATTGTATTAAAGGAAAACAAACAAGACGCACAAAGAAAAGAGCCACAAGAAGCACACATCTTCTTGAAATTATACGCACTGATAGATGTGGTCCTTTTGATATTGCATCTTTCAGTAAAGAAAAATATTTAATCACTTTTATTGATGATTTTTCACGTTATGGGTATGTCTATTTGTTGCATGAAAAATCTCAAGCGATAAATGCCTTAGAGGTCTTTATTACTGAGGTTGAAAGACAACTAGATAGAAAGGTGAAAATAATCAGGTCAGATAGAGGTGGTGAATATTATGGAAGATATTATGAAAATGGACAACACCCAGTTCCATTTGCTAAATTCCTCGAAAAGCATGGCATATGTGTGCTCAATACACAATGCTTGGAACACCACAAAAAAATGGTGTAGCAGAAAGGCGTAGTCGTACATTAATGGACATGGTTAGGAGTATGTTAAGTAATTCATCTTTACCTATTTCATTGTGGATGTATTCTTTAAGGACTGATGTTTACTTACTCAATAGGTTCCTAGAAAATTAGTTCCAACGACTCCTTTTGAACTGTGGACTGGTAGGAAACCTAGTTAAGGCACATGTATGCTTGGGGTTGCCCGACATAAGTTAGAGTTTATAACCCACTAGAAAAGAAACTAGATTCAAGAACAATTAGTGGTTTCTTCACGGGTTATCCAGAAAAATCAAAAGGGTATAGATTTTATTGTCCTAATCACAGTACAAGAATAGTTGAAACTGGAAATTCTAGGTTCATTGAGAATAGTGAAGTTAGTGGGACTGAAGAACCACGTAAAGTGGAAATTAAAGAAGTTGGGGTAAGAGTTCCTCTACCTTTTACTTATTTTAAACATGTTGTTCCTAAAGTTGTTGTACAACCTAACAATCCACAAGAACAACAAATCGATGCTCCTGTTAATCTCAATGAAGTGATAATTAATGAACCTGCAGTAGATGTACCACAAGAAGTAGCATTAAGAAAATCTCAAAGACAAAAGAGATCTACTATTTTTGATGACTAATTGGTAAATTTACACGAGTCAGAAATTGACTTGGGAATTGATAATGATTCAGTTTCATTTTCATAAGCTATTGAAAGTAATAATTATGATATATGGATAAATGCTATGAAATATGAGTTGAAATCTATGGAACAAAATGAAGTATGGGACCTTGTTGAATTACCAGAACGTTGCAAAAGAGTTGGATGTAAATAGATCTTTAAGACCAAACGTGACTCAACTAGCAACATCGAACGTCACAAGGCCAGACCTGTTGCAAAAGGTTTCACTCAAAAAAATTCACTCAAAATTATAATGGATTTAGTAGCTCATTATGAGTTAGAACTTCATCAAATAGATGTGAAAACAACCTTTCTAAATGGAAATTTGGAGGAAGAAGTTTATATGAATCAACCTGAGGGGTTTTCTAGTAAAGGAAAGGAACACATGGTGTGTAAACTTAAGAAGTCAATATACGGACTTAAACAAGCTTCACAACAATGGTATCTTAAGTTTAATGAAACTATTGTAACCTTTGGATTTAAGGAAAACACTGTTGGCCAGTGTACATATCTGAAGGCTAGTGGGAGTAAGTTTATTATGTTAGTCTTGTACATTGATGACATCTTGCTTGCTACTAATGATCTTGGTTTGTTGCATGATATCAAGAGATATCTCTCTAACAATTTTGAAATGAAACATATGGGAAAGGTATCCTATGTGATTAGGATAGAAATACATCACAAGGATATTAGGTTTGTATCAGAAAGCCTATATTAATGAAGTGTTAAAGAGATTTAGAATGGAAAAATGCTCATCAAGTCCCATTCCAATTCAGAAAGGAGATAAATTTAGTCTCAATCAATGTCCAAAGAATGAATTGGAACGTAAGAAAATGAATGATATTCCTTATGCATCAATAGTTGGGAGTGTAATGTATGCCCAAACATGTACGAGACCAGACATCAGTTTTGCTGTAGGAATGTTGTGCCTTTATCAAACTAATTCAAGAATGGATCACTGGAAAGCTGCGAAGAAAGTGTTGCGATACTTGCAAGGAACTAAAGATCATATGCTCACTTATAGAGGATCTAATCATCTTGATGTTATTGGATATTCAGATTCAGATTATGCTGGTTGTGTGGATACAAGAAAATCCACATTTGGATATTTGTTCCTGTTAGCTGGATGATCAATATCATGGAAGAGTGTGAAGCAGTCTGTTATAGCTGAATCCACTATGGAAGCTGAATTTGTGGCATGCTTTGAGGCCACAGTTCAGGCTAATTGGCTGCATAACTTTATTTCAGGACTTGAACTAGTCGATAGTATTTCCAAGCCGCTGAAAAATTTATTGTGATAATACTGCAACAGTCTTCTTCTCTAAAAATGATAAGTATTCGAAGGGTGCCAACCATATGGAATTGAATACTTTTCAGTTAAGGAAGAAGTCCATAAACATAAAGTGACAATTGAACATATTAGCAGCAAGCTTATGATTGTTGATCCTTTGACGAAAGGATTACCACCCAAAACATTTGTTGAACATGTTGTAAGAGTGGGTATTATTGATAGCAATGATTGACTTTCTGTAAAGATTTTATTATGTTTATGCAATTGCCACTTTGAGCACAACTATATATATGTTTATGTTATTATATGTTTTCTCTTGTATATGTTATGTTGAGAATGACAATGACAGGTTTTGTTTTAGATAAAGATATTATAAGCATTATTGTGGACCCATTATGAATTTGAAAGGTTGTGTTAGGCAATAGACTAATATTTTAGTGCATGGAAGGGACTATGCCAAATAAAATGGTCAACTACTGCAAGGACTCATATTAGTTGATTTACTTAATAACGACGAATGATGTTGGATTTAACATTGTGCACATGATGATTAACATGCATATTAAACCATTAAGTTAAAGGTCGTGCGCCAAGTGGGAGAATGTAAATTTCTATGGCCCACTAATTATATTTTGGTTTAATAATAAATATAAGTTCAATCCTAAATATGTGTGGAGAAGTGGGAAAGTGGGGAAATTACTTATATGTGTGGAGAAGTGGGGAAGTTACTTAGTAACTTCCAACGACCCATTAAATGAGGAGTTACTTGTTGGTTTTAAAACTACCCATTACCTCCACTACTCACCATGATGGAAAGTGGGAATAATGTTAAAAACTCACTTATTTAAAGGGTCCTCTCTCTGCCATAAAGTAATAGTCTTATCCATCAAAGTTATTCATAAAGTGTAGGTCAAGAGAAACAACTTCTCAAGAACAACAAAGAAAAATACTTCTGCTCAATTCAAGTCAAGATTCTCGAAAAACACTATGGCTGATTCGGGTATGTATTCTTGACTGATTTATTATAGTAATAGATTTATGTGAAAATCATATAGTTCTACGATCATGAATAATTGATAGGATTTATGAATGTTTAGATTGTTTATGTTTTCACAATCCCTTAAATCCTAACATAGCCATCTTAGAAACATCAGTGTCTATAAACTCTTTATCAGGCATATCAAGAACACAAATCTGACGTTGATATTCTTTAATCTGTCCCACATCTCGGTGAGCATCTTTGCGGCAACGAACCCTATGGCTGATCCAATATCAGCAATTTTGTATAAAATATTATTATTCCTAGTCCTAGTAAGTAAAGGATTACGTGTAGTAACTCTATCTCTGTCAGGTGTAATAACTTACGTTATTTCCATAGTATTTGGTATAAAATATAATGAATATATAATTTAATATTAAAATATTTCCACGATATTAGTTTTTTTTTATGTTGAAAGTTTTGAATAACGTTGAGTTTACGCAGTTTTCGATGTTTGAATGTCGAATGACATTATGTTGTTTCTTTTGTTTTTGTTATTGCAATATGTTATTACAATTTATATATTTAAGATAATTTATGTCTTTGTTAGGACGAAATTAGTTATACTCTAATATCGGTATTGAATATTTGATTTTAATGTTTTGTTAATATGTGTCGATAATGCTAAAACTTCAAAGATAATTGAACATAAAATATTTATCAACTGATAAATTGGTCAACAAATGCTTAATACTTCAAAAACTCTCACTATGTTCTCTAAAAAGAATTAAACATAAACTTCAAAAACTATCACTATTTTCTCCAAAAATACTTAATACTTCAAAAACCTCATTTTCTCCCCATTAACATGTTAGAGCCTCCTTTTTTTTTAGTAATGACATTATGGTTGAAAAAAAAAGTATTTTTCATAGTATAAAAAATGATAAATAGCATAAAATTTTCTTCTTCGTAAATTCTTCTCTGAATGAATCATCTAAAATGCTTTAATTTCTTAAAGTAATATTAACATATATACGAGCAAAAAAGTTCTACTCTCCGAAGCTTCAAAATCCCTACTTGTCTTGCAATATGGGATTAAAAGCCTATATAATCTTAAGTACAACTTTTCACACAAAAGAAATTATTTAACATTCATATTACCCACTAAAAAGAAAAATAAGTGGTTGTATAAATTCTAAATTGAAATCATAGTAGCTTTAAGATTGCTTACTATTGATGTGCATATTCCCAATTAATTAATGAACATAAAGAACTCATTTTTGAAGCTAAAGAAAAATCGTATAATGTCAGCAAAACATTATAATTTCTAGTTGCTTGTGATGATTGAGATGTTGCTGCCATTTGAGCCAAGATGCTAGCATATTGTACAACTGTGTGTTGTGAAGTGTATTGATCAAAGAGGCCAAACTCTGAAAAATTTGGTTCAACATGTCCAAAATGACTCGATAATGATCTTTTTCCAAGAGTTTCCTTCCATATCTCGAAGAATTCACTCATAAATAGATGTGATGTTTCCCATGAGGAAATCAGAAGATACTCCATCTACAAAAGAAACAAACATCTTATGAGGCAAGCATGCTCATAATAGTATTTATTTTTTTAATTAGGTAAAGTACAATAATTGAATTCCTCTACATGAAGAGTAAAAAAAACATAATATATTACAACATAGCTATGTTTTTAAAAAAAGGCTTAACCACATAAAAAGCTTCAACTGAGAATAAATCTCTTAAAGTATTTGCATACCTCCATAACTATTCCCCTCAAGTTCTCAGAATTTATTGGAATAACTTTGCCTACTCGAAGCCGGAAGTCACCAAGTCGATACTGAAGCCCCTATATCAGTCAAATATTTTAATGAGTATTTGTGAAGACAAAAATCTTGATGGTGCTATATAAGTATATCATCCACTTACAATAAGAACAATAATTTGCATATGTCAATAATACAAACCTCACAATTAACAGCAAGCTTCATTCTATAAGATTGTAAGCTCTCCATTATCGTCTGCATTGATGACTCTGCTTCCACAACCAGTCGTTGCCTACTAATTGCCATGTAAAACTTGTCGGGTAGTTCTTGAAGTGAAACCCCCAAAATTTTTTGAGGAAATTCCGATGCATTTGCTTGTTCTAGTAAAAGAAAAAAATTAATCAATCAACAATCAAATCTCGTATATGGCCACAAAAATACTCTTAAAAATGAAATGATGTGTAAGTTAAAAATGCAAGATATATAGATTATCTTACATTTAGATCTATTCTTGACCCAAATTATTTCAATACTTCTTCGCTTTTTTATAGATTACTTACAGAGGAGAAAAACTTCCCAAATTCATTCTTTATAATGCATCGAGAGGAAAAAAAAGGTCATTCCTTTATATAATGTTTACAAACATGATTTATTAAGGAATGAAATACCTTTGAGTATGGGCTTATAAAAGGTAAAAGTATTTTTCCATCTTCCTTCTTTAACACCATTAATGCTCTCAACACAATTAGCTACTTCTATCAGTATTTGACTATTGATTGTTGTTCCTGCATTTGGCTGCCAATGCAAAATCCTAACAACAAACAAAGTAACAAACTGTACACTTAAACATACACACCAAAATCTTTCAAAAATGTTATGTTTCTAATGAATTCAAAATTGTTACCATTTGATCGGAATGTTGTTGATAGCAAGTACAGTTTCCTTTTTCCTCTTAACGAAAAATTCATCCAAAAAGAAAAAAGGCTTGGGCTAATACAAGGAAAGATTAGAGAATGAATCTTAAAGTAGTTGAAAGTGTTTGAAAGAATAACACTGTATTTCTATTACCTTCTAATTTATTGTGGAATTAATATTTTTTCCTAATTAGCATTGAAGATAGAAAGAAAGAATAATAAATATTCATCCTAAAATGTAGGTCAACATCATATTTTGTCCAAATCGTATCTAGTCTATATATTTATTTCTCTTCATTAATATACCTTTTTATAAGAGGAAAAAATATGCTTTGAAGGATGAAAAACAAGTCAAAGATTTCATTCACGAATAGGAATTAGTTTTATTAAAATAAAGTATGTCCTATATTTATTTCAGTTTATATGATATAATAATTCTTTTATACTTATTAGGTAATTAAAATAGTATTTTCATTCCTTGTAAAATCAACAGCTTTTCTTAATCTTCCTCGCAGATAGGAATAGAATAATAATAAATATTTATCCTTAAATTTAGTTCTGAATAAAATTTTCTTAGAATGGTATCTAGTTTACATATTTATTTTTATTAATTAATATACCAATTAAAAAAAAGATGTTTTGAAGGATCAAACAAGTCAACATTCATGCACAAATATGAATCGTTTATAGTAAAATAAAGTATATACTATCTTTATTTCATCCTATATAATACAATTCTATATTAGGAGTCAAATAATTTCTATCCAAAATTCTTGCCTACCTTACATGCTTTTAATTATAAATTTCCGACTTAAGTTACTTTTTTAAAAAAAAATTGATTTTATTTTTTAATAAGAAAAATGGTACACGTAAAATTTGTCAACAATGTCAACTATAAGAATTTGTATAGTAGCCAAGATATTCAATAGTTTTTCCACATGACCTATCGCATTTGGAGTGTTACACTATTTTATTGTAATTAAAAGAATGTACTTATTTAATTGTCTATTTATATGTTTTCTCTTAATCCTGGCTAGTGAAAGATCGACCAGGTAGGATGAGGATGAAGTGCAGATCAAATAATGTATGATCATTCAGCTTCAAAATCTTACAAAGAGCATGTTTGGATTAGCTAACTATAAATTAACAACATGTAAATTTAGTGCAAAAATTAATTTTATAAATAAATTGTTACAAGTTTAGATAGAGGTGATGAAACCAATAATAAAAAGTTGATGTATTTGGCAAAAAATACTATTAAGTTGTGCTACTATTAAAATGACTGGAAGACCCTAAATATTGTCAAAATATTATATATTAAAACTAATTCTTTATACAAAAGAACGAATGGCATATAACAATCAAAGAAATTAGTAATACCAAAGACAATAAGTTGTTGAACTTTTTTTGTGTGGAAAAATGGGAAAATGTAGAAGGCCTCAATTTCAAGTTCGATAGCATTTTACACATTCAACATTCATTGTTTGAACTTACATATTGATGAATATTATTTTTATTATCAAGAACTTATCGTAAGGTGATGAACTCCAAAGAAAATTTATCTCTTGTTATATTGAAAATGATGTCATTGTTGTATTTGTTGCTCAAGGTAAACGAAAGGACATGGATATGACTAGAACACATCTATGCTACAGTTGCAAAGAAATATGGTCATATCGCTAGCAATTGTAGCAAGAAGTTTTGTAATTATTGTAAACAACAAGGACACATTATCAAAGAATATCCCACGCGCCCTAAAAATCGTAGGGTCAGTGCTTTTCAAATTTGGATAAATAGTTTCATCACTACTGATAACTTATCTTCAGGACAAGTTCTTACTTCTAAAATGGTACAACAAATGATAGTGTCATTCTTTCAGCACTGGTATAACAAGGTAATGATGTTTCAACTAATTTTTGGATTGTTAATTCGGGTGCTTTCAATCATATGACCATCAAAATGAGCACCCTAAATCATGTTTGTAAGTATCAAGGTCCATCACAAATACAGATTGTCAACGGTGGTAATTTATCCATTACCAAGGTTGGAGACATTACTCCAACTTTCAAGAATGTTTTTATTTCATCAAAGCTCTCAGCTAGTCTTATTTCAGCTAGACATTTGGTAGATAACAATTGTGATGTGCATTTTTCTCGTAATGGTTGGTTTGTGCAGGATCAAGTGTAGAAGACGATAATCGCGAAGGGCCCTAAAGTTGAACGATTGTTTCCTATACAGTTTTTCATTCCTCTTGTTTTATCTTTTGCTTGTACTTCTACTGCTAGTAAGACTGAGGTTTGGCATAAGAGTCTAGGACATCTAAATTTTGTTGTGTTGTTTCATTTATTAAATTCTAGTTTATTGGTAAACAAAAATCAATTTTCAGCTGCTTCCATTGATTGTTCTACTTTCAAATTAGGCAAAAGTAAAACTCTTCATTTTCCTAATTTTGGTAGTCGTGCTACAAGGCATTTTGATGTCATTCCATAGTGATGATTGGGGTATTTCACCAATTATTTCTCATTCTCATTTCAAATAATTTGTGACATTCATAGATAATTATATTCGGTTTACATGGGTGTATTTTCTTCGATCCAAATGTGAGGTATTCTCCATGTTCAAGACAATTTTGGCTTACATTAAGACTCAGTTTTCTACGAGCATCAAATTATTAAGATCTGATTCTGGTGGAGAATATATGTTTTATAAATCAAAAAGTCTTTCTTGACAAAGGAATTGTCTCACAATGCTCTTACGGATATACAACACAATAAAATGGAATTGCTAAGTGTAAAAATTGTCATCTTTTAGATGTCACTCGTACATTATTGATTGAGTCCTCTCTACCATCTAAATACTAGATGGAAGCTTTGTCTACTACTGTCAATTTAATTAGTAGACGTCCATCTAAAGTGCTAAATGTTGAGTCTCCATATTTCGTCCCTATAATGAAAGTCCTAACTATTGTGCTTTTCATACATATGGTTGTATTTTCTTCATGCATTTACCTCTTTCACAACACAATTAACTTTCTTTACAGTCTACTAAATGTGCTTTTATGGGTTATAGTACTTCACAAAAAAGTTTTATTTGCTATGATCCATTTTCTCCCAAATTTCCTGTTTCTAGAAATGTTTTTTTATTGAGAATGAGTATTTATTTCCTACTATTGTAGATTCCTTTTCTCATTCTCCTCTTTTTCTTACTTTTGAGGATTTATCATTTTCTTTTAAGAGGTTCATTATTAAAAGAAATGTTTCTAGAAATGTTCCTTTTCTGTTTCTAGAAATGTTTTTTAAGTTGGTAAGATGCTAACTCAACCCGATCATTCCCAGTTACCTGCATCACTTCAAAGATTTTCTTGACCTCATCAATGAAGTTTTGGAGATCTTCACCAACCTGCGATCCTAAGAAATCTGGCGAATTCATCCTCAAAAAATCTTGCACTCCAGCTGCAATGGATCCAACATTAGCATTTATCGGAACGGGAGCCCGTTAATTATTCTGGTTGGCAACAACACTCTAACCCAACATCTGAATGGCGTTCCAAAATTCTGCATTCGAAACTTCTTGATCTGGGACTAGAGGAGTTGCGTTTGTGTTCCTGACATTCTCATTCCTGGCGTTAGCTCTACTAGGAGGCATGATCACTGAAATGTAGAACATCGAGTTAGAATGGAATTAGATCATACCTTACGCACGATAAGAGTAACAAGAAATTAAAGATTTTTCCTAAACCACTTTGTAGCCTCCCTCTCATTAGATGTGGTGCACTTCACACCCATGAAAAGGACTCTACTTAGTGTGGCTTTTCAGACATCCTAGGACTCTTAAACCTAATGCAATGATACCAAGTTTGTCAAGCCCCGAGCTACCCCCGAGACGCGTGTACAGGACCTAGGATCACAACTGACCCCAAGCTAACCCTGATGGCATGACATGAATATACTAAGAAATATAATAACTGATACGAAAGCTAAATCATGAAAATGAAAGTGATGGCGAATACCCACATACTAAACTGAATATATCAAATTTGAGAGTTTTAATACAAAAGAAATATCAAACTCAAATACTACGCAGAATCTAACTATGTCTGAAATAAGCCTCTAAACTGACTAGAATATTGGGACATTCCCCAACTAGATCTAGAAAAACTGCAACTAAAGACTAAAAGCGATAAATATAAACATGTCACTAGTCCTTGAAGAATGAGGACTCACCACTGATGTTGCTGAACTGAAGATCGGGAATCGATCTAAGTGTGATCTGGATGCTGAGAACCTGAATCTACATCACGAGAAGATGTAGCGCAGAGTATGCATCAATACTTGAAAGATACTAAGCATGTAGGATAGAATAAAGCTGAAATAAGCATATAACTGAACAAGCAATAAAGCAAGAGCATAATTTGAACATTATATAGATATTGAATACTGAACTAACTAAATGCAATGACCAAATGATAACATGCTGAGACTGAATTTGACTATATTGACATGTGGTCAATGCAATGGATTTTGACTGAACTGTGGGAGCTACTAATAACCGATAATAAAATCACATGAGCAAAATCTAGATTCCGATGTATACTCCCTATCGAGAGGATCCAATACGTTTGGCCAAAAGTGTAGAGGCATGTTTTTGGGATAACTAAAATAATGCCCACAGAGGGTACTTACAACCTACGTGACTCGTATTTCTAGGACTATATGGGTGACTGACACTAGTACAACTCGGTATTACGCTACTCCCAAAAGATTAAATGATCAACACATTAAGACTGAATTCTATGATATACTAGATAGCTCAAAACTGACATGCAAACTGGGAATGCACATCATTATACTAATAATGACACATTCAAGACTGGGGATTATATATATCTCAAATACTGAAATATCTGATCTAGTATGTGTAATTCAAGAACTAAACAAATACATAGCTAGGGTTCTAAAATTTATGCAATAACGATGTAATAACATGATAATCTGATTTGGAACATATAATTAACTAATTCATGAAAATCTACTGAGGTTCTAGAAACCCTAGGACTAGTTAATATTAGGGAATCAAGAATCTGACTAAAATCTAGGGACCTAATAGGTGAAAAAACCCCACTAGTGAAATCCCACATACCTGGTGACGAATTCCACAGAGAAATCCTTCGATTTCAGGGCTAGAATTGGAGGAAACTTGTTGCATTCTTGAACTAGGGTAGCTCGACCTTTTCTCATCTTTCGCTGCTAATTTTCTAAGTTTTTGATTAAAGATCAGACTTAGGTAAGTTCTAGTTGTTTTTCTAGGCTAAAACTGACCAAAACCACATAGTTTAAGGTTAAAACGACGTAGTTTAGGGGTCCAACAAAATAATAAAAGACCAAAAGGCCCCTAACTTAAGTTGCAGATGGGGCTGACCACGGCCACTTTCACGGACCATGAAAGGGACCACGGACCGTAAAGATAGTCGTGGTTTGCACTTGGTCTAGGAGTTGGGGGTTCTGGGGTTTGGTCCACGAACCCCTACCATGGCCCGTGTGGAGGACCACAGATCATGAAGGTCCCCGTGGTCCTTACTTAGGTTGAGGTCTGTAGGCTCAGGTCTGGGAGTCTACTGGATAGCCTTCACGGACCACTCCACGACTTGTGTGAAGGACCACGGACCGTAAAGGCCCTCGTTGACTTTACTTAGGAATTGAGGTCTAAGGGGCTGGCTAGGGAAGGGTACTACCTCGACTCTACGGACGCCACCATGGACCGTGAAGGTGCTCGTGGTTTGATGTCTATGCCTGGTGACTTCCGAGTTGTAACACCCTGTATCCGAAACAGACCAAAAATACAAATTTTGCGAAGTTACAGGTGCAACCCACAGTTGCCATCCACGGATAGTAGGTCAGACCATGGCCCATGCTGGTGGTCTTTGGTTCACTACTGCAACCCCTCCCTAAAACCAGCTCAAAAAAGTCGGCTAAGTCCTGACTCACGAACAGACCTACGGTCTGTGGTCTATGTTCATGGATCGAAACCTCCTTTACCCAGCCTCTGACACAAACAACGATTGACCAGCACAGACCGTCATTCGATGCACGGTCCGTAGGTCTGACCATAGGTAAGGGTAGTAGCTAGTTAGATGAAAATTGTGATTAGGTCAACTTCAGATGGTCATAAATTTTAGCACAAAAATAAATATGTATCCCATGACCTATGATATGATAGATAATTGAATCCTTTTTCCAACGCCACTGAGCTTGCTAAAATCCAACATTTGAGTAAAAGGTTATGCTCATTTTATTGAAGACCTGTCGAGCAGACTCGACTGACGACTCCAATCAACGGACCGTCGATTGACCTACGGCCCGTCAGTCCAATTCGTCGGTCACTCCAACAACAATTAAGTTAGTGGTCTTTTGGTCTTTTCCTATTTCGTTTAACCCCTAAGGTACGTCATTTAGAACCTAAATCATGAGGTTTTAGTCAGTTTAAGACTAGAAACATAACTAGAACTTACCTTAGTCAAAATCATTAATCAAAACTTAGAAAATTAGAAGCAAGAGAGGAGAAAAAGGTCAAGAACCCTAGTTCAAGAACACAACAAGTTTTCTTCAGTTCCAGCTGAGAACGGATTTCTTCGTGAAATTCGTCACCAGGTTTGTGGGATTTCACTAGTGGGTTCCTTTCGCTCATTAGGTCCCAAGAATTCAGTTAGTTTCTTGATTCCCTTATTATGAATAGACCTAGGGTTTCTACAATTACAGCAAGTCATCATGAATTATTTATTAACATGTTCCAAATCAGATTATCATGTTATTTCTCAGTTTATTACATGAATTTCAGAACCCTAGCTATGTATTTCTTTAGTTCTTGAATTACACATGCTAGGTTAGATATCTCAGTTATTCAGTTATACATGCCTCAGTTATTAACGCATCATTATCAAATTAATTGTTGCATTCTCAGTTTGCATGTTCAATTTTGAGTTATCCAGTATTTTACAAAAATTCAGTCATAACTAGTTAACCACTTAATTCATTGGGAGTAGCATAATACCGAGTTGGACTAGGGTTCAGCGTACCTATATAGTCCCAGAACTACGAGCCACATTGGTATAAGTCCCTTTTGTATGCAACATCAGTTTAGTGATCACGCCAGCATGCCTCTATACCTCTGGCAAGGTATATTGGGTCTTCTCGATGGGTCATATACATCGAACTTCACATTTAGCTCATGTGGTTTTATGTCGGTTATTAATAGTTCCCACAATTCAGTCAGACTCTATTGCATTGACCATATTTCAGTACAGTCAGTATTCAGTCTTAGCATGTTATAAATTTGGTCATTGCATCAGATAGCTCAGTATTCAGTATTTTCAGTATCTATATCATAGTCAGATTGTTTCATTACTTTATTATTTTGTTCAGTTATATGTTCTTTCAGCTTTACTCTATCCTTCATACTCAGTACCTTTCAAGTGCTGACGCATAAGTGCACTACATCTTCTCGTGATGTAGGATCAGGTTCTTAGCATCCAGTTCACGCTTAGATCGATTCGCGATCTTCAGTTCAGCAGCATCAGTGGTGAATCCTTAGCATCAATGGTAAGTCCTTATTCTTCGACGACTAGTGACATGTTCATCTTTATCGCTTTTAGTCTTTAGTTCCAATTTTGCTAGACCTAGTTGGGGCATGTCCCAACATTTCTAGTCAATTTAGAGTCTTATTTCATACATAGTTAGATTCAGCTTAGTATTGAGATAATATCTTCTTTGTATTAAACTCATCAGCTTTTATATATCTCAGTTATAGTATATGGGTATTCCCCATCTTTTCATTCTTAATTATGATTTAGCTTCCGCATCAATTTATTATCTTTAGTATGGTCATGATCATGCCAGCAGGGTTAGCTTGTGATCACTTATGGTACTAGGTCCCATGTACGTGTCTTGGGGGTAGTCTCGGGGCGTGGAAAACTTGGTATGAGAGCACTTGGTTTAAGTGTCCTAGGATGTCTGGAAAGCCGCACTAAGTAGAGTCCTTTTCATGGGTGTGAAGTGCACCACATCTAATGAGAGGGAGGCTACGAAGTGTTTAAGGAAAACCTTATTCTCTTTGTTATTCTTATCGTGCGTTGGTATTATTACCTTTCTAATTCGTCGTTATGCGCTTAAGATCATGCCTCCCCGCAGAGCTAATGCCAGGAGTGCGAATGCCAGGAATGCTAATGCAATTCCTCTAGTCCCAGACCATGAGGTTAAGAATGAAGAGTTTCAGCATGCGATCCAACTTTTGGCTCAGAGTATGACCAACCAGAACAATCAGCGGGTTCCAGTTCAAGCAAATGCCAATGATGTATCAGTGGCAGCTAGAGCTTGAGATTTTGTTATGATGAATCCGCCAGAGTTTTTAGGGTCACAAGTTGGTGAGGACCCATAGAAATTCATTGATGAGGTTAGGAAAATCTTTGGAGTGATGCAAGTGATTGGTAATGGTAGGGTTGAGTTAGCATCCTACTAGCGTAAGGATGTGGCTCACATATGGTACACTCAGTGGAAAGACAACATGGGCTACTTTTTCTTTTGTAAGTCCTTTTATAGCAGTAATCTTAGTCTCTACTCCAATCGGTGAACCAGTTATGGCTAGACGGGTATACAGAAATTGCCTTGTAACAGTCTCTTAGAAAGTCACCTCAGCAAATCTTGTAGAGTTAGAAATGGTAGACTTTGATATCATTCTAGGCATGGATTGGTTACATTCCTTTTATGCCTCAATCGATTGTAGAAGTAGGATTGTTCGTTTTCAGTTTCCAAATGAACCAATCCTAGAATGGAAGGATAGTAGCTTAGCGCCTATGGGTCGATTCGTTTCTTACCTTAAGGCCAGAAAGATAATCTCTAAGGGTTATCTCTGTCATCTAGTTCGGGTTAAGGATTCCAGCTCCGAAACTCCATCTCTTGAGTCAGTTCCAGTGGTTAATGAGTTTCTAGAAGTGTTTCCAGATGATCTTCCCAGAGTTCCTCCCGAAAGGGAAATTGACTTTGGAATTGATCTCCTTCCAGATACCCAACCCATCTCTATTCCTCCTTACATGATGGCTCCAGCTGAGCTTAAGGAATTGAAAGAGCAGTAGAAAGACCTCTAGATAAGGGCTTCATCAGACCTAGTATTTCACCATGGGGTGTACCAGTGTTGTTTGTGAAGAAGAAAGATGGCTCTCTCCGAATGTGCATTGATTATAGGCAGTTGAACAAAGTCACAATCAAGAATAAGTATCCCATCTCCAGGATTGATGGCTTGTTTGACCAACTTCAGGGTGCTAGTTATTTCTCAAAGATAGACCTCAGAACAAGTTATCATCAGCTTAGAGTTAGAGATAGTGACATTTCAAAGACAGCCTTCAGGACTCGGTATGGTCATTACGAATTTATAGTTATGTCATTTGGACTAACCAATGCTCATGCAGCTTTCATGGATTTGATGAACAGAGTGTTCAAGTAGTACTTAGACTTGTTCGTTATCGTCTTTATTGATGATATCCTCATTGACTCTAGGAATGAGGAAGAACATGCAAGTCATTTGAGAGTTGTTCTGCAAACTCTCAAAGATCGCCAGTTATTTGCAAAATTTAACAAGTACGAGTTTTGGTTACAATCAGTTGCTTTCCTTGGGCATATTGTGTCTAGTGAAGGAATTCGAGTAGATTCCCAGAAGATAGAAGCAGTGAAACAATGGTCCAGACCTACCTCTGCTATATATATCAAAAGTTTCATTGACCATATTTCAGTACAGTTAGTATTCAGTCTCAGCATGTTATAAATTTGGTCATTGCGCCAAATAGCTTAGTATTCAGTATTTTCAGTATATATATCATGTTCAGATTATTTCATTGGTTTATTGCTTTGTTTAGTTATATTTTATTTCAGCTTTACTCTATCATGCATGCTCAGTACCGTTCAAGTGCTGACGCATACGTGCGCTACATCTTCTCATAATGTAGGTTCAGGTTCTAAGCATCCAGATCACTTTTAGATCGATTCTCGATCTTCAATTCAGCAGCATCAGTGGTAAGTCCTCATTCTTCGAGGACTAGTGACATGTTTATCTTTATCGTTTTTCGTCTTTAGTTTCAGTTTTGCTAGACCTATTTGGGTCATGTCCCAATATTTCTAGTCATTTTAGAGTCTTATTTCAGACATAGTTAGATTCAGGTTAGTATTGAGTTAATATCTTCTTTGTATTAAACTCATCAGTTTTCATATATCTCAATTATAGTATATGGGTAGTCCCCATCTTTTCATTTTTAATTATGATTTAGCTTTCGCATCAATTCATTATCTTTAGTATGCTCATGATCATGCCAGCAGGGTTATCTTGGGATCACTTGTGGTCCTAGGTCCCGTGTACGTGTCTCGGGGGTAGTCTTGGGGCGTGAAAAACTTAGTATCAGAGTACTAGGTTTAAGTGTCCTAGGATGTCTGAAAAGCCGCACAAAGTAGAGTCCTTTTCATGGGTGTGAAGTGCACCACATATAATAAGAGGTAGGCTACGAGGTGTTTTAGGAAAACTTCACTCTCTTTGTTATTCTTATCGTGCGTTGGTACGATCACTTTTCTAATCCACTGTTATGCGCTTAAGATCATACCTCCCCATAGAGCTAATGTCAGGAATGCTAATGCAATTCCTCTAGTCCCAGACCATGAGGTTAAGAATGAAGAGTTTCAGAATGCGATCCAACTTTTGGCTCAGAGTATGACCAACTTGAACAATCAGTGGGCCCCAGTTCAGGCAAATGCCAATGATGGATCAGTGGCAGCTAGTGCTTGAGATTTTCTTAGGATGAATCTGCTAGAGTTTTTAGGGTCACAAGTTGGTGAGGACCCATAGAACTTCATTGATGAGGTTAGGAAAATCTTTGGAGTGATGCAAGTGATTGGTAATGGTAGGGTTGAGTTGGCATCCTACTAGCGTAAGGATGTGGCTCACATATGGTACACTCAGTAGAAAGGCAACATGGGCTACTTTTTCTTTTGTAAGTCCCTTTATAGTAGTAATCTTAGATGTCAGTCTAGAAACCCTCTCAGAACCCTTCTTAGTCTCTACTCCAGTCGGTCAACCAGTTATGGCTAGATGGATATATAGAAATTGCCCTGTAACAGTCTCTCAGAAAGTCACCTCAACTGATCTTGTAGAGTTAGAAATGGTAGATTTCGATATAATTCTAGGCATGGATTGGATAGATTCATGTTATGCCTCAGTCGATTGTAGAACTAGGATTATTCGTTTTCACTTTCCAAATGAACCAATCCTAGAATGGAAGAGTAGTATGTTAGCACCTATGGGTCGATTCATTTCTTACCTTAAGGCCAGAAAGATGATCTCTAAGGGTTATCTCTATCATCTAGTTCAACTTAAGGATTCCAGCTCTGAAACTCCAACTCTTTAGTCAGTTCTAGTGGTTAATGAGTTTCCAGAAGTGTTTCCAGATGATCTTCCCGGAGTTTCTCCCGAAAGGGAAATCAACTTTGGAATTGATCTCCTTCCAGATACCCAAACTATTTCTATTCCTTCTTACAGAATGGCTCCAGCTGAGCTTAAGGAATTGAAAGAGCAGTTGAAAGACCTTCTAGATAAGGGCTTAGTATTTCACCATAGGTGCACCAGTGTTGTTCGTGAAGAAGAAAGATGGTTCTCAGTGTTGTTCGTGAAGAAGAAAGATGGTTCTCTCAGAATGTGCATTGACTATAGGCAGTTGAACAAAGTCACAATCAAGAATAAGTATCCCATCCCCATGATTGATGGCTTGTTTGACCAACTTCATGGTGCTAGTCATTTCTCAAAGATAGACCTCAAATTAGGTTATTATCAGCTTAAAGTTAGAGATAGTGACATTTCGAAGACAGCCTTCAGAAATCGGTATAGTTATTACAAATTTGTAGTTATGTCATTTGGACTAACCAATGCTCCTGCAGCTTTCATGGATTTGATGAACAGAATGTTCAAGTAGTACTTAGACTTGTTCATTATCGTCTTTATTGATGATATCCTCATTTACTCTAGGAATGAGGAAGAACATGCAAGTCATTTGAGAGTTGTTCTGCAAACTCTTAAAGATCGCCAGTTATTTGCAAAATTTAACAAGTGCGAGTTTTGGTTACAATCAATTGCTTTCCTTGGGCATATTGTGTCTAGTGAAGGAATTCGAGTAGATTCCTAGAAGATAGAAGCAGTGAAACAATGGCCCAAACCTACCTCTGCTATAGATATCAGAAGTTTCTTAGGTCTAGCAGGCTATTACAGATGGTTCATGGAAGGATTTTCATCCATAGCCTCACTATTGACAAGGTTGACTCCAAAAAAGGTTAAGTTCCAGTGATTAGATGATTGTGAGAAAAGCTTCACAGAATTGAAAACTAGGTTGACTACAGCTCTTGTCTTGACTCTACCAGAGGGTTCAGATGGTTATGTGATCTATTGTGATGCATCCAGGGTCAGCCTAGGTTGTATGTTGATGTAGTGAGTTAAGGTTATAACTTATGATTCTAGACAACTTAAAGTACATGAGAACAATTATCCGACTCATGACCTAGAGCTTACAACAGTGGTGTTTGCACTCAAGATTTGGAGGCACTACTTGTATGGTGTTCATATAGATGTGTTCACAGACCATAAGAGCCTCCAGTATGTATTCACCCAGAAAGAGTTGAATCTTCGCCAAAAAAGGTGGCTTGAGTTCCTCAAAGATTATGATATGAGCATGCATTACCATCCGGGTAAGGTGAATCTAGTAGCAGATGCTCTTAGCAGATTATCTAAGGGTAGTGTAGCACATGTTGAGGAAGAAATAAAAGAGCTAGCAAAGGATGTTCACGGACTTGCTTGCCTAGGTGTTCTTCTTATGAGCATATCAGATGGTGGTGTAACGGTTCAGAATGGGGTAGAATCTTCTTTGATAGTAGGGGTTAAGGAAAAGCAATACAATGATCCTATATTGCTTGAACTTAAGGGTGCAGTCCACAATCAGAGAGTGGAGGTTTTCTCCCAAGGGGGAGATGGTGTACTTCTCTATCAGGGTAGATTGTGTGTTCCTGATGTGGGTGAATTGAGACAGCATATTCTCACAGAAGCCCATAATTCCAAATATTCTATTCATCCAGGTGCCACTAAGATGTACTGTGATCTGCGGGAAGTCTATTGGTGGAATGGTATAAAAGAGATATAGCAAATTTTATGGCTAAGTGCCCCAATTGCCAGCAAGTCAAGGTAGAACATCAAAAACTAGGAGGTATGACTTAAGAGATTGACATTCCTACTTGGAAGTGGGAAGTGATCAACATGGACTTCATCACAGGTTTACCTTATACTCGCAGACAGCATGACTCCATTTGGGTGATTACTGATAGGGCTACTAAGTCTTCTCACTTTTTTACGGTCAAGACTACAGATTTAGCGAAGGATTACGCCAAGATTTATATTAATAAGATTGTGAGGCTGCATGGGGTCCCTTTGTCTATCATCTCAGATAGAGGTCCCCAGTTTAAATCTCATTTCTGGAAGTCATTTCAGAAAGGTCTTGGTACTCAGGTTAATCTTAGCACAACATTTCATCCCCAGACGGATGGTCAGGCATAGCGTACCATTCAGACCTTAGAGGACATGTTGAGAGCTTGTGTGATCAACTTCAAGGGTAGTTGGGATGATCACCTTTCTCTTATTGAGTTCGCCTACAACAATAGTTACCATTCCAGCATTCAGATGGCCCCTTATGAGGCATTGTATGGGCGTAGATGTAGATCTCCAGTTGGTTGGTTTGAAGTAGGTGAAGCAGCTTTGATAAGACCAGATTTAGTCCTTGATGCTATGGAGAAAGTGCAACTCATTAGAGATAGGCTTAAGACTACTCAGAGTCACCAGAAGTCTTATGCAGATGTGAGAAGAAGGGAACTAGAGTTCCAAGTTAATGATTGAGTTTTCTTGAAAGTGTCACCTATGAAAGGGGGGTGATGAGATTTGGCAAGAAAAGGAACCTCAGTCCAAGATATGTAGGCCCTTACCGGATCTTGAAAAGGATTGGTAAAGTGACTTATGAGTTAGAGTTGCCAGCAGATTTAACAGCAGTGCATCCAGTCTTTCACATTTCACTTTTGAAGAAGTGTGTGGGTGATCCAGCATTCGTAGTGCCACTAGAGACTGTGGCTGTAAAAGATATCCTTTCTTATGAGGATGTACCAGTTGAGATTCTCGATCGTCAGGTTACAAGGTTGAGAAACAAAGAAGTCGCTTCAGTCAAGGTTTTGTGGAGGAGTCAGTCCTAGAGGGAGCTACTTGTGAAGCAGAAACAGCCATAAAGTCCAAGTATCATCACCTCCTTCCTTTCGATTCCATTCCAGCTTGAGGTAATAGTTCCTCTTCAGTTTTTCAGTCATTCATGCGTAAATTCATTCTTAGAATCATGTTCCTTCAGTTTGTACTTGCATTTTTAGCGTATTTTCATGTTCTTGGAACTCAGTTCAGTCAAAAATTTAGTTCTCAGTGTTTAGTGGTAGGGATTTCAGCCCTCTCCCTCTATTTCAGCTAGTTTAGTCTTCATTCGAGGGCAAATGGTCCCAAGGGAAAGATAATGTTACACACCGTATCTGAAACAGACCAAACATACATATTTTGAGAAGTTGCAGGTGCAACCCACGGTTGCCATCCACGGACCGTAGGTCAGACCACGGCCCATGTTAGTGGTCCTTGGTTCACTACTACAACCCCTCCCTAAAACCAGCTCAGAAAAGTTAGCTATGTCCCGACTCACGGACAGACCAAAAGACCCCTGACTTAAGTTGTAGACGGGGCTGACCACGGCCACTTTCATGGACTATGAAAGGGACCACAGATCGTAAATATGGTCGTGGTTTGCACTTGGTCCAGGAGTTGGGGGTTCTCGGTCTGGTGCACGAACCCCTACCATGGCCCGTGTGGAGGACCACGGATCGTGAAGGTCCCCGTGGTCCTTACTTAGGTTGAGGTCTGTAGGCTCAGGTCTGGGACCTACTGGATAGCCTTCACAGACCATTCTACGACTCATGTGAGAAACCACGGACCGTGAAGCACTCATTGTCTTCACTTTGGAATGGAGGTCTAAGGGGGTGGCTAGGGGGGTACTACCTCGACTCTACAGATGCCACCACAGACCGTGAAGGTGCCCATGGTTTGATGTATGTGCCTAATGACTTCCAAGTTGTAACACCCCGTATCCAAAACAGACCAAAAATATAGATTTTGAAAAGTTGCAGGTGCAACCCATGGTTGCTATCCATGGACCGTAAGTCAAACCACGGCCCATGCTGGTGGTCCTTGGTTCACTACTGCAACCCCTCCCTAAAACCAGCTCAGAAAAGTCGGCTAAGCCTGACTCACGAACAGACCCACGGTTCGTATATCAGACCACGATCTGTGGTCTATGTCCATAGATTGAAACCTCATTTACCCAACCTCTGACATGAACTATGGTTGACCTGCATGGACCGTCATTCGATGCATGGTCCGTAGGTCTGACCATAGGTGAGGGTAGCAGCCAATTAGATGAAAATTGTGATTGGGTCAACTTCAGATGGTCATAACTTTTGGCACTAAAGGAAATATGTAACCCATGACCTATGATATGATAGATAATTGAATCATCTTTCCAACGCCACCGAGTTTGCTAAAATCCGACATACAAGTAAAAAGTTATGCTCGTTTTAGTGAAGCCTTGTCGGGCAAACTCGACCGATGACTCCAATCGACGGACCGTCGATTAATCGGCCGTCAGTCCAATCCGTCGGTCACTCCGACAGCACTTAAGTTAGGGTTCTTTTGGTCTTTTCCTATTTCATTTAACCCCTAAGGTACGTCATATAGACCCTAAATCACGAGGTTTTAGTCAGTTTAAACCTAGAAACATAACTAGAACTTACCTTAGTCAAAATCATTAATCAAAACTTAGAAAATTAGAAGAAAGAAAAGGAAAAAGGTCAAGAACCCTAGTTCAAGAATGCAACAAGTTTACTTCAGATCCAGCTGAGAAATCAAAGGATTTCTCCGTGAAATTCGTCACCAGGTATGTGGGATTTCACTAGTGGATTCCTTTCACCCATTATGTCCCTAGAATTCAGTCAGTTTCTTGATTCCCTTATTATGAATAGACCTAGGGTTTCTACAATTACAGTAGATCATCATGAATTAGTTATTAACATGTTCCAAATCAGATTATCATGTTATTTCTCAGTTTATTGCATGAATTTCAGAACCCTAGCTATGTATTTCTTTAGTTCTTGAATTACACATGGTAGGTCAGATATCTCAGTTTTTCAGTTATACATGCCTCAGTTATTAATGCATCATTATCAAATTAATTGTTGCATTCTCAGTTTGTATGTTCAATTTTGAGCTATCCAGTATTTTACAGAAATTCAGTCATAACTAGTTAACCACTTAATTCATTGGGAGTAGCATAATACCGAGTTGGACTAGGGTTTAGCGTACCCATATAGTCCCAAAACTACGAGCCACGTAGGTGTAAGTCCCCTCTATGGGCAACATCAGTTTAGTGATCACGCCAACATGCCTCTATACCTCTGGCAGGGTATATTGGGTCCTCTCGATGGGGTGTATACATCTGACTTCACATTTAGCTCATGTGGTTTTATGTCGATTATTAGTAGCTCCCACAGTTCAGTTAGACTCTATTGCATTGACCATATTTTAGTACTGTCAGTATTCAGTCTCAGTATGTTATAAATTTGGTCATTGCATCAGTTAGCTCAGTATTCAGTATTTTCAATATCTATATCATGTTCAGATTATTTCATTGCTTTATTGCTTTGTTTAGTTATATGTTATTTCAGTTTTACTCTATCATGCATGCTCAGTACCTTTCAAGTACTGACTCATATGTGCACTACATCTTCTCATCATGTAGGTTCAGGTTCTTAGCATCCGGATCACGGTTAGGTCGATTCTCGATCTTCAGTTCAGCAGCATCAGTGGTGAGTCCTCATTCTTCGACGACTAGTGACATGTTTATCTTTATCTCTTTTAGTCTTTAGTTTCAATTTTGCTAGACCTAGTTGGGGCATGTCCCAACATTTCTAGTTAAGTTAGAGGCTTATTTCAGACCTAGTTAGATTCAGCTTAGTATTGAGTTAATATCTTCTTTGTATTAAACTCATCAGTTTTCATATATCTCATTTATACTATATGGGTGTTCCCCATCTTTTCATTTTTATATATGATTTAGCTTCCGCATCAGTTTATTATCTTAAGTATGTTCGTGATCATGCCAACAGGGTTAGTGATAGCATCCAAGGAAGCTCTACTCCATTGATGGATAAGGATGAAGCTTTAGAAACTTCAAGGAAGCCCATAACAAGATCTCAAACCAAGGAGTTCAATGATAAGCTCAATGGGTTTCAATCACTGATCCAAAGGTGTCGTATTGGGGAAGAAGAGCTCAAGCCCACGGAAGAGGAATTGTCCAAACGCTACAATTATTTGGTGGCCCAAATTCAAGCCCAAGATGAGGAATTTTAAGGTCCAATTTCGTGCAAATAAGGTCAAGAAGAGTCCAAGAATCAGCCATAACAAGAGTTGCTTTCTGCCCAAGTTTTGAGAGAAGACTAGTCAAACTTTCCAAGATTGTCAAGATTCTTTTCCTAGTTGGGATTTACCTTATTTCTTTATTTATATATAGGTTATAATATTTTCCTTAGTCTATTTATGGTCTCCTAAGTACCATTTAATGCTTTCCTAGAAGTACTAAATTTGTTCCTAGTTAGGTTACTTTATTTCCTTTCTATAGTAGAATTCCTTGTAATTGTCTTTTTAGAGTTTGGTTGACCTTTTAGCTTCTTATAAGGGGTCTTGGACGTGGTTCCCCCTTCTCCTATATATAGGAGTCCTTTTTATTCATTAAAGACAATTTAGATTGATATTAATAATATTTGAGAGAGTTCTTTGAACCTTTGTGACTTGTTCTTTGAGAATTTATCTTTAAACCTTTACTAGTTTCATAGTTTAAGGTATAAAGTAACTTCTTCTTGTGATATCTTTGGTTTCTTTTGGTATTCTTTAGAAGGTGATTAGTTTCTACATACTAATTATTGTCTTTAGTTACTCATAAAGCGGTCAAGATCCGAATCTATTATTTTGATTCGTTTTCTCAAGTAAAGGCGTTAGATTTCTTCCATAAATCTATACGTTGTTACTTGGATCTTTTCAAGACCTTAGAACATCTAATCCTTGGAAATTCGTGGATCTTTCCTTCGAATTTCCCATATCTTTAGTTAGTTTTTTTTTGTTTCTTTTCTTTGTGCTTCCGCATTCTAATATTCAATTCTCTATTTGTGATCTCCTTAACCTTGATGTTATCAGTTAGCTTGGGGTCACTAGTGGTCCTAGGTTCGTGTACGCATTTCGGGGGTAGTCTCGGGGTGTGACACAAGTCATGACCATGGGAAAGTCAATGGACCGTGGACCCTATCACGGTCTGTGAGCCCTATCGTGGTTCACTGCTTCAGGTAAGTTCTGTAATTTTTTTCCAGGTCTGGTTTTCGAGGTGTTACAATGATGATACAACGTCTCGCCCACACTGCCATAACTGTCTTATTCCTTGTTGGGGTACAGAGCACCTCAACTAAGTGGATCCACTAAGTTATGCTTAAAAGCAATAAGAAATCATTTAAAAGTGTGATCCATTACCCATGTTGGCTACATGGTTTATGAGGAATGTGAGTTGTATGAACATCATCCCCATATCGATGATCATTACTACTCCCCACAAATATATACTCATGCTCAATGTTAAAACATTTTCTTTCTCAATTTGAGGTAATTACTCAAAAGATCCTCCTAAAAGAGGTAATGCTCTAAAATATCTCTAAACACATAATCCTATTTACTCTTAAACTTACTTTAGTTTTGATTGTAAATTAAGACATGTGATTAGAACATATAGGAACTCTCAAGAATTAATGGAGCCTTTAGGAGCTAATATAAAGAAGAAAGCGTAGTCACGACTCAAAGGAATATGTCCTGTTATTAAGACTTCATGTTTTGACTCATCTTGTTATTTTTAGTATTATATTTTATTTTCATTTTATATTTGGCCCAAGTGCTGACGCAACCCATATTGTTCATGTAACACCCCAGAAATGTTTTTTTAACTAAGACTTGAACCATGTTTCGTTGTGAGTAAGATTTTACCAAGGAATTTAAAATTTCTTAAGTATTAAGATCAATAGATATAGAACCTTGAGTTCCAAAAATAATTAAAGAGAATTCATTCAAGTCATTCCTAGGTTCTTCTAAGTTTTAGGTCAACTTATAATGACCATAACCTTCAATACAAGATGAGTTAGGTAGTCTACAAGATATCAAATGAAAGATCTCTGAGTCCTCTTTCCAACGCCACCGAGTTTGTTAATTTTCGAGTTCGTATGAGGAAGATATGTCTTATTTAAGTCGGGTTGTCCATTTAAGGAAAGTTATCCAAAAATAGGAGGGGAATTTTAGTCTTTTCCTTACCTCACTTATTCTAAACGCGAATTTCACTGAATTAAGGGTCTAAACTGATTAGAATCATTTTCATTCATCCCCAAAAGTGTTTAGGGTTTTAGAGAGAAGATTCAAGAGGGGAAAAATTTCAAAGTTTCAACTGTTCGTTCAAGAAATTCTTTGAGGTATGTAAGCTTCCATAGTGTTTGGTTTGTTCACCCACATGCCAATCATGAGTTTCTTTTGCGAATCTATCCACAAATATTGAGCAATTTAATTTCTTGATGAGTTCTTGATAAGTGTTCTTGAAGTTTCCTTATCGATTAAGTTTTGATGTAAGATTCTACTTTGGTCAACCTCAAACGACCATATCTCTTAGAATATAAAGATTTACATACTTCATAACCTATCAATTAGAGTTATTTGAATCTACTTTCCAACGCCACTAATTTCGCATCAAT
This sequence comes from Solanum commersonii, assembly GCA_029007595.1. Lineage (NCBI taxonomy): Eukaryota > Viridiplantae > Streptophyta > Magnoliopsida > Solanales > Solanaceae > Solanum > Solanum commersonii. Next base: position 3,734,754 of record JAJTWQ010000033.1, read on the forward strand.
CCAATTTTTGAGTAAAAAGTTATGAATATTTTAGTAGCCTAATACAGTGTTGTTATGAATTAGCGGACGGGAAAACATTAAAAAGGGTCATTTTTGTTTTTTTACCTCCAAGAAACCCTAAACGGATTTCTTGACTAATAAAAGGCTCAAAACAATCAGATTTTCACCTTTTAATCCATCATTCTCTTCTTTCTCAAAACCGAGGGCAAAACCTTAAGGAAAAATCAAAGTAGAAGACTCTATTCAAGATTCTTTCAATCTTTTCAAGACTATTCTTCAAGGTAAGGTTTTTTTCTCTAAGAATTCCATTCTTTCCAACTCAATTTCCTCCATATAATTATGAATCACTAATGAAAATCATAAATCATGGGCATAGAAATATTAAGAAACTAATTCAAGTATCTCAAGAAAGGTTTTCTTGATTGTTTACATTCAAGCTAGAGTTTCAAGGCTTCTGATCAAGTTCTTCTTCAAGATTTCTCAAAATTCTTCAAGAACCTTGTTCTTCTAGGTATGTAAGGCTATCATAGTATTGGACTAGTTCGTCCTCACACCCTACATCTTCTTTTAAATCAGTAAAAGACAAATCTAGGATTCCACCCCTAGATTTGAGTATTCTTGATACAAGTTGATTTGAGTTCTTGAGTTAGTGGTTCATTTAAAAATTCTATTCCTAATTATTGATATTATATATTTTTATTGAGATCCTTGAGTTGATTTGTTCATGTCTATAATTCAGCATGAACCATATTTTGAGTTATAAATTTTGAAAAGCTTTTTTTTTAAGCCAACACTTGAGTTCTTAAACAGAGTTTTGATGAAGTAAGTATGAGAATTAGAAGAGTTGCATACATGAGTCCATATTGTCATGTATACCTTGAGTCAAGACATTCATGCCCATAAATTCTGCATGAACTCCATAAATAGAGTATCTTTGAGAGGAGTAGTATCTTTGAGTTCTATGTTCTTGAGTAGTGAGTTCCTAACCCTTTTGAGACAATAATCCTAATTGTGGGACTACTACATGTCACCCATGAAGGTCCTTGAGTTGAGTTGTTCAGGCCCATAATTTCGCATGAACCCTATAAGTCGAGCAGTCACGAGATGAGTAGTATCATTGAGTCCTCGAGTTCAAGAGTTGTTGAGTTCCAAGTATTAAGTTCTATATATATGGTTATTGAAAATCTAGAATTGAGTCGTTCACATCCATAATTCAGCATGAACCCTATTTTGAAAAGTCTTTTACAATCACTTTAAACTTGTTTTAAGAGTTGAGCACTTGAGTTTGAGAAAGAGTAGAGTAGAGTTCATTTTTCAAAATGAATATATGGAAACTAAGTATTCCCAAGAGTAAATGTTTTTACATCTAAGCAGAGAGGAAACACCAATTTCTAAAAGAGTTTTCTAAAACATGATTAGTATGACAATCGAGTATGGCATCAATGTTTAGGAAGTATGGAATCTAGTTGTGTCATCAATGTTTAAGCAGTATGGCATCTAGGTATGCCATCAATGTTTAAGCATTATGGTATCTAGATAAAGCATCAATGCATATGCAGTATGACTTTTCAAGTCATCAATGATCATATTAAAATTTGATTTTGATATGTTGTTTTAAAGAGTTTTCAAGTATGAATTAAGTAAGAGTATAAGGGGACTATGTATTCCTAGAGGTATCAAATTTTACATTAATAAACGAGAAACTGAGATTTCTAAATGAGTTATGAGTTCAAAAGATATTTCAAGATCAGTTACCTCTTTTAAGAGGGTAGTTTGAGCAATTATCTCAAACAAGAGAAAGAGTTATGTTTTTAAACATATGAGTGAGTATATTTTGGGAGTAGTATTGAGCACCGATATGAAGACGAGTTCAGATAACTCAAGTCTCCATAAACCATGTAGCCAACGTGTGTAGAAAGGGTCATACTTTTTAGATGATTCCTTAATGCTTTTTAGCATAGACTAGTGGATCCACTTAGTTGAGAGGTTCTATACCCCGGAAAAGTATAGCACAATTCTGGCAGCGTGGGCGAGACGATGTATCATCACGTAGCTCATAGTGATGGTTGTCGGCTAGAGACTCTTCCACAGAGTTATATTGTATTTTTATATACAAACCGAGTTATTATTGTATTTTTGCATAAAACTGAGTTATTTTCTATTGTTTTTAAAAGCCTTTCATATATTACATTTTTTATTGTTGCTTTATCATGAGTTGAGTATCTTGAGTTGAGTACCTTTGAATTGAGTTGAGTAACTTATTCTTAAGTTGAGTTGAGTTGAATGAGTTGAGAAGAGGTAAGTATGTTTTCTTTTTATCAAGTTCAAGACTTTGTTTATGCTTTAGAATTCCCCTTACATGCTCGTACATTCCACGTACTGAGCCATTTGGCATACATTGTTTCATGATACAGATATAGGTATTTAGGATTATCAACAGGTGCTTTGCTGAGGTCATGTGATATTCCAGCCAAATTTAAGACCAAACGTGACTCAACTAGTAACATCGAACGTCACAAGGCCAGACTTGTTGCAAAAGGCTTTACTCAAAAGGATTCACTCAGAATTACAATGGCTTTAGTAGCTCATTATGACTTAGAGCTACATCAAATGGATGTGAAAACAACCTTTCTAAATGGAAATTTGGAGGAAGAAGTTCATATGAATCAACGTGAGGGGTTTTCTAGTAAAGGAAAGGAATACATGGTGTGTAAACTTAAGAAGTCAATATATGGACTTAAACAAGCTTCCAGACAATGGTATCTTAAGTTTAATGAAACTATTGTAACATTTGAATTCAAAGAAAACATTGTTTGCCAGTGTATAAATCTGAAGGTTAGTGGGAGTAAGTTTATTATGTTGGTCCTGTACATTGATGACATCTTGCTACTAATGATCTTGGTTTGTTGCATGATACCAAGAGATATCTCTCTAACAATTTTGAAATGAAAGATATGGGAGAGGTATCCTATGTGATTGGGATAGAAATATATCACAAGGATTATTAGGTTTGTATCAGAAAGCCTATATTTATGAAGTGTTAGAGAGATTTAGAATAGAAAAATGCTCATCAAGTCCCATTCCAATTCAGAAAGGAGATTAATTTAGTCTCAAACAATGTCCAAAGAATGAATTGGAACGTAAGCAAATGAATGATATTCCTTATGCATCAATAATTGGGAGTGTAATGTATGCCCAAACATGTACGAGACCAGACATCAGTTTTGTTGTAGGAATGTTGGGCCGTTATAAAACTAATCCAGGAATGGATCACTGGAAAGCTGCGAAGAAACTATCGTGATACTTGCAAGGAACTAAAGATCATATGCTCACTTATAGAAGATCTGATCATCTTGATGTGATTTGATATACATATTCAGATTGTGCTGGTTGTGTGGATACAAGAAAATCCACATTTGGCTATTTGTTCCTGTTAGCTGGAGGATCAATATCATGGAAGAGTGTGAAGCAATCTGTTATAGCTGAATCCACTATGGAAGCTGAATTTGTGGCATGCTTTGAGGCCACAGTTCAGGCTAATTGGCTACGGAACTTTATTTCAGGACTTGGACTAGTCGATAGTATTTCTAAGCCGCTCAAAAATTTATTGTGATAATACTTCAGCCGTCTTCCTCTCTAAAAATGATAAGTATTCGAAGGGTGCCAATCATATGGAATTGGAATACTTTTCAGTTAAGGAAGAAGTCCATAAACATAAAGTGACAATTGAACATATTAGTACCAAGCTTATGATTGCTGATCCTTTGATGAAAGGATTACCGCCCAAAACATTTGTTGAACATGTTGTAAGAATGGGTCTTATTGATAGCAATGAATGACTTTCTGTAAAGATTTTATTATGTTTATGCAATTGCCACTTTGAGCTCAACTATATATATGTTTCTGTTATTACATGTTTTCTCTTGTATACGTTATGTTGAGAATGACGATAACAGGTTTTGTTTTAGATAAAGATATTCTAGGCAATATTGTGGACCCATTATTTATTTGATAGGTTGTGTTAGGCAATAGACTAATATTGTAGTGCATGGAAGGGACTATGACAAATAAAATGGTCTACAACCGCAATGACTCATATTAGTTGATTTACTTAATAACGACGAATGATGTTGGATTTAACATTGTGCACATGACAATTAACATGCATATTAAACCATTAAGTTAAAGGTCCTGCGCTAAGTGGGAGAATGTAAATTTCTATGGCCCACTAATTATATTTTGGTTTAATAATAAATATAAATTCAATCCTAAATATGTGTGGAGAAGTGGGAAAGTGGGGAAATTACTTATATGTGTGGAGAAGTGGGGAAGTTACTTAGTAACTTCCAGCTACCCATTAAGTCTTCCAACTACCCATTAAGTGGGGAGTTACTTGGTAGTTTTAAAACTACCCATTACCTCCACTACTCACCAAGATGGAAAGTGGAATAATGTTAAAAACTCACTTATTTAAAGGGCCCTCTCTCTGCCATAAAGTAATAGTCTTATCCATCAAAGTTATTCATAAAGTGTAAGTCAAGAGAGAGAAAAAACTTCTCAAGAACAACAAAGAAAAAGACCTCTGCTCAATTCAAGTCAAGATTCTCAAAAAACACTATGGCTGATTAGGGTATGTATTCTTGACTGATTTATTATAGTAATAGATTTATGTCAAAATCATATAGTTCTACGATCATGAATAATTGATAGGATTTATGAATGTTTAGATTGTTTATGTTTTCACAATCCCTTTAATCTTAACATAGCCATCTTAGAAACATCAGTGTCTATAAACTCTTCATCAGGCATATCAAGACCACAAATTGGACGTTGATCTTCTTTAATCTGTCCCACATCTCGGTGAGCATCTTTGCGGCAACGAACCCTATGGATGATCCAAAATCAGCAATTTTGTATAAAATATTATTATTCCTAGTCCTAGTAAGTAAAGGATTACGTGTAGTAACTCTATCTCTGTCAGGTGTAATAACTTACGTTATTCCCATAGTATTTTGTATAAAATATAATGAATATATAATTTAATATTAAAATATTTCCACGATATTAGTTTTTTTTTATGTTGTAAGTTTTGAATAATGTTGAGTTTACGCAGTTTTCGATGTTTGAATGTCGAATGACATTATGTTGTTTCTTTTGTTTTTGTTATTGCAATATGTTATTACAATTTATATATTTATGATAATCTAATATCGATATTGAATATTTGATTTTAATGTTTTGTTAATATGTGTCAATAATGCTAAAACTTCAAAGATAATTGAACATAAAATTATCAACTGATAAACTGGTCAACAAATACTTAATTTTTTAAAGTAATATTAACATATATACAATATTTCCTTTTGAGCAAAAAAGTTCTACTCTCCGAAGCTTCAAAATCCCTACTTGTCTTGCAATAAGGGCTTAAAAGTCTATATAATCTTAAGTACAATTTTTCACACAAAAGAAATTATGTAAAATTCATATTACCCACTAGAAAGAAAAAAAAATAGTTCTATATATTCTAAATTGAAATCATGGTAGCTTTAAGATTGCATACTATTGATGTGTATATTCCCAATTAATTAATGAACATAAAGAACTCATTTCTGAAGCTAAAGAAAAATCTTATAATGTCAGCAAAACATTCTAATTTCTAGTTGCTTGTGATGATTGAGATGTTGCTGCCATTTGAGCCAAGATGCTAGCATATTGTACAACTGTGTGTTGTGAAGTGTATTGATCAGAGAGGCCAAACTCTGAAAAATTTGGTTCAACATGTACAAAATGACCCGATAATGATCTTTTTCCAAGAGTTTCCTTCCATATCTCGAAGAATTCACTCATAATTAGATGTGATGTTTCCCATGAGGAAATCGAAAGATACTCCATCTACAAAAGAAACAAACATCTTATGAGGCAAGCATGCTCATAATAGTATTTATTTTTTTAAATAGGTAAAGTACAATAATTGAATTCCTCTCCATGAAGAGTAAAAAAACATAATATATTACAACATAGCTATGTTTTTTTTAAAAAGGCTTAACCACATAAAAAGCTTCAACTGAGAATAAATCTCTAAAAGTATTTGCATACCTCCATAACTATTCCCCTCAAGTTCTCAGAATTTATTGGAACAACTTTCCCTACTAGAGGCCGGAAGTCACCAAGTCGATACTAAAGCCCCTATATCAGTCAAATATTTTAATGAGTATTTGTGAAGAAAAAAATCTTGATGGTGTTATATAAGTATATCATCCACTTACAATAAGAACAATAATTTGCATATCTCAATAATACAAACCTCACAATTAACAGCAAGCTTCATTCTATAAGATTGTAAGTTCTCCATTATCGTCTGCATTGATGACTCTGCTTCCACAACCAGTCGTTGCCTACTAATTGCCATGTAAAACTTGTCGGGTTGTTCTTGAAGTGAAACCCCCAAAAAAATTTGGGGAAATTCCAATGCATTTGCTTGTTCTAGTAAAAGAAAAAATTAATCAATCAACAATCAAATCTCGTATATGACCACAAAAATACTTTTTAAAATGACATGATGTGTAAGTTACAAATGCGAGATATATAGATTATCTTACATTTATATCTATTCTTGACCCAAATTATTTCAATACTTCTTCTCTTTTTTATATATTACTTACAAAGGACAAAAACTTCCCAAATTCATTCTTTATAATGCATCGAGAGGAAACAAAAGGTCATTCCTTTATATAATGCTTACAAACATTTATTAAGGAATGAAATACCTTTGAGTATGGGCTTATAAAAGGTAAAAGTATTTTTCCATCTTCCTTCTTTAACACCATTAATGCTCTCAGCAGAATTACCTACTTCTTTCAGTATTTGACTATTGATTGTTGTTCCTGCATTTGGATGCCAATGCAAAATCCTAACATAAAACAAAGTAACAAACTGTACACTTAAACATACACACCAAAATCTTTCAAAAATGTTATGTTTCTAATGAATTCAAAATTGTTACCATTTCATCGTCATGTTGTTGATTGCATGTACAGTTTCCTTTTTCCTCTTAACAAAAAATTCATCCAAAAAGAAAAAAGGCTTGGGCTAATACAAGGAAAGATAAGAGAATGAATCTTAAAGTAGTTGAAAGTGTTTGAAAGAATAACACTGTATTTATAGTTCACAAGTACCTTGAACAAAAATCAAGTCATAAAATTCATGTCATATTTGGATTTTGTTAATAAAATTTCAACAAATTTACCTTTTATGGTTAAACTTATTAGATAATCAAAATTGTATTTCTTTTACCTTCTAATTTATTGTGGAATTAATATTTTTTCCTAATTAGCAATGAAGAGAGAAAGAAAGAATAACAAATACTCATCCTAAAATGTTGGTCACCATCATATTTTGTCCAAATCGTATCTAGTCTATATATTTATTTCTCTTCATTAATATACCTTTTTTATAAGAGGAAAAATTATGCTTTGAAGGATGAAAAACAAGTCAAAGATTTCATTCATGAATAGGAATTAGTTTTATTAAAATAAAGTATGTCCTATATTTATTTCAGTTTATATGATACAATAATTCTTTTATACTTATTAGGTAATTAAAATAGTATTTTCATTCCTTGTAAAATCAACAGTTTTTCTTAATCTTCCTCGCAGATAGAAATAGAATAATAATAAATATTTATCCTTAAATTTAGTTCTGAATAAAATTTTCTTAGAATGGTATCTAGTTTACATATTTATTTTTATTAATTAATATACCAATTAAAAAAAGATGTTTTGAAGGATCAAACAAGTCAAAACATTGATGCACAAATATGAATAGTTTATAGTAAAATAAAGTATATACTATCTTTATTTCATCTTATATAATACAATTCTATATTAGGAGTCAAATAATTTCTATCCAAAATTCTTATCTACCTTACATGCTTTTAATTATAAATTTTCGACTTTTTAAGAAAAAAAATTGATTTTATTTTTTAATAAGAAAAATGGTACACGTAAAATTTGTCAACAATGTCAACTATAAGAATTTGTATAGTAGCAAAGATATTCAATAGTTTTTCCACATGATCTATCGTATTTGGAGTGTTTCACTATTTTATTGTAATTAAAAGAATATACTTATTTAATTGTCTATTTATATGTTTTCTCTTAATCCTGGCTAGTGAAAGATCGACCAGGCAGGATGAGGATGAAGTGCAGATCAAATAATGTATGATCATTCAGCTTCAAAATCATACAAAGAGCCTGTTTGGATTAGCTAACTACAAATTAACAACATGTAAATTTAGTGGGAAAATTAATTTTATAAATAAATTGTTACAAGTTTGGATAGAGGTGATGAAACCGACAATAAAAAGTTGATGTGTTTGGCAAAAAATACTACTAAGTTGAGCTACTATTAAAATGACTGAAAAACCCTAAATATTGTCAAAAAATTATATACTAAAATTAATTCTTTATACAAAAGAACGAATGGCATATATCAATCAAAGAAATTAGTAATACCAAAGACTATAAGTTGTTGAACTTTTTTTGTGTGGAAAAATGGGAAAATGTAGAAGGCCTCAATTTCAAGTTCGATAGCATTTTAGACATTCCACATTCATTGTTTGAACTTACATATTGATGAATATTATTTTTATTATCAAGAACTTACTGTATGGTGAAGAACTCCAAAGAAAATTTATCTCTTGTTATATTGAAAATTATGTCATTGTTGTATTTGTTGCTCAAGGTAAACGAAAGGACATGGATATGACTAGAACACATCAATGCTATAGTTGCAAAGAAATATGGTCATTTCGCTAGCAATTGTAGCAAGAACTTCTATAATTATTGTAAATAAAAAGGACACATTATCAAAGAATATCTCACGCGCCCTAAAAATCGTAGGGTCAGTGCTTTTCAAATTTGGATAAATAGTTTCATCACTACTGATAACTCATCTTCAGGACAAGTTCTTACTTCTAAAATGGTACAACAAATGATAGTGTCATTCTTTCAACACTGGTATAACAAGGTAATGATGTTACATCTAATTTTTGGATTATTAATTCGGGTGCTTTCAATCATATGACCATCTAAATGAGCACCCTAAAACATGTTCGTAAGTATCAAGGTCCATCACAAATACAGATTGTCAACGGTGGTAATTTATCCATTACCAAGGTTGGAGACATTACTCCAACTTTCAAGAATGTTTTTATTTCATCAAAGCTCTCAACTAGTCTTATTAAGATCTGATTCTGGTAGAGAATATATGTCTTATGAATTCAAAAAATCTTTCTTGACAAAGGAATTGTCTCACAACGCTCTTACGGATATACAACACAATAAAATGGAGTTGCTAAGTGTAAAAATTATCATCTTTTAGATGCCACTCATACATTATTGATTGAGTCCTCTCTACAATCTAAATACTAGATGGAAGCTTTGTCTACTACTGTCTATTTAATTAATAGACTTCCATCTAAACTGCTAAATCTTGAGTCTCCATATTTCGTCCCTATAATTCAAATCCTAACTATAGTGATTTTCATACATATGGTTGTATTTGCTTTGGGAATTTACCTCTTTCACAACACAATAAACTTTCTTTACAGTCTACTAAATGTTATTTTATGGGTTATAGTACTTCACAAAAAAGCTTTATTTGCTATGATCCATGTTCTCACAAATTTCAAGTTTCTAGAAATGTTTTTTTATTGAGAATGAGTATTTATTTCCTACTATTGTAGATTCCTTTTCTGATTCTCCTCTTCTTCTTACTTTTGAGGATTTATCATTTTCTTTTAAGAGGTTCAATCTTAAAAGAAATATTTCTAGAAATGTTCCTTTTCTGTTTCAAGAAATGTTTTTTAAGTTGGTAAGATGCTAACTCAACCCGATCATTCCCAGTTACCTGCATCACTTCAAAGATCTTCTTGACCTCATCAATGAAGTTTTGGATATCCTCACCAACCTGCGATCCTAAGAACTCTGGCAGATTCATTCTGACAAAATCTCGCACTCCAGCTGCAACGGATCCAACATTAGCATTTGCCAAAACAAGAGCCCGCTGATTGCTCTGGTTGACATCACTCTGAGCCAATATCTGAATGGCGTTCCAAAATTTTTCATTCGAAACTTCTTGATCTGGGACTAGAGGAGTTGCATTAGCGTTTCTGACATTTGCATTCCTGGCGTTAGCTCTGCGATGAGGCATGATCACAGAAACGTAAAACATCGAGTTAGAAGGAAATTAGATCATACCTTATGCACAATAAGAGAAACAAGAAAATGAATTTTTTTCCTAAAACACTTTGTAGCATCCCACTCATTAGATGTGGTGCACTTCACACCCATGAAAAGGACTCTACTTAGTGCGGCTTTCCAGATATCCTAGGACTCTTAAACCTAATGCTCTGATACCAAGTTTGTCAATCCCTGAGCTACCTTCGAGACGCGTACACGGGACCTAGAATCACAAGTGACCCCAAGCTAACCCTGATGGCATGACATGAATATACAAAGAAATATAATAGCTGAGGCAGAAGCTAAATCATGAAAATGAAAGTGATGGGGAATACCCACATACTAAACTAAATATATCAAATATGAGATTTTTAATACGAAAGAAATATCAAACTCAAATACTAAGCTGAATCTAACTATCTCTGAAATAAGCCTCTAAAATGACTAGAAATAATGGGACATGCCCCAACTAGATCTAGGAAAACTACAACTAAAGACTAAAAGCGATAAAGATAAACATGTCACTAGTCCTCAAAGAATGAGGACTCACCACTAATACTGCTGATCTGAAGATCAGGAATCGATCTAAGCGTGATCTGGATGTTGAGAACCTGAACCTACATCACGAGAAGATGTAGCGCAAAGTATGTGTCAGTATTTGAAAGGTAATGTTGGATAGAATAAAGCTGAAATAAACATATAACTGAACAAGCAATAAAGCAAGAGCATAATATGAACATTATATAGATACTGAATATGGAACTAACTAAATGTAATGACAAAGTGATAACATGCTAAGACTGAATATTGACTATACTAACATATGGTCAATGCAACGGAGTCAAATTGAATTGTGGGAGCTATTAATAACTAAAATGATGCCCATGGAGGGGACTTACAACCTACGTGACTCGTAGTTCTAGGACTATATGGGTGACTGACCCTAGTCCAACTCGATATTACACTACTCCCAATAGATTAAATGATCAACATATTAAGACTGAATTCTATGATATACTGGATAGCTCAAAACTGACATGCAAACTGGGAATGCACATTTATATACTGATAATGACACATTCAAGACTGAGTCATGTATATATGAAATACTAAAATATCTGACATAGTATGCGTAATTCAAGAACTAAAGAAATGCATAGCTGGGGTTTTGAAATTTATGCAATAACGAAGTAATGACATGATAATCTGATTTGGAACATATAATTAACTAATTCATGAGAATCTACTAAGGTTCTAGAAACCCTAGGTCTAGTTAATAATAGGGAATCAAGAATCTGACTAAATTCTAGGGACCTAATGGGTGAAAAGAACCCATTAGTGAAATCCCACATACCTGGTGACGAATTCCACAGAGAAATCCTTCAATTTCAGGGCTGGAATGGGAGGAAACTTGTTGTGTTCTTGAACTGGGGTTGCCCGACCTTTACTCCTCTTTCGCTTCTAATTTTCTAAGTTTTTTATTAAAGATCTGACTTAGGTAAGTTCCAGGTATGTTTCTAGGCTAAAACTGACCAAAACCACGTAGTTTAGGGTTAAAACGACGTAGTTTAGAGGTCTAATAAAATAGGAAAAGATCGAAAGACCCTTGACTTAAGTTACAGACGAGGCTGACCACGGCCACTTTCACGGACCATGAAAGGAAGCACAGACTGTGAAGATGTCGTGGTCTGCACATGGTCTAAGAGCTCGGGGTTCTGGGGTCTGGTCCACGAACCCTACCACGGCCCGTGTGAAGGACCACAGATCGTGAAGGTCCTCGTGGTCCTCACTTAGGCTGGGATCTGTAGGCTCAGGTCTGGGAGCCTACTAGATAGCCTTCACAGACCACCTTACGACTCGTGTGAGGGACCAAGGACCGTGAAGGCCCTCGTTGTCTTCACTTGGGCGTGGAGATCTAAGGGGCTGGCTAGGGGGGGCTACTACCTGGACTCTACAGATGCCACCACGGACTGTGAAGGTTCCCGTGGTCTGATGTTTGTGCCTGGTGACTTCCAAGTCATGACCTCGGTAAGTCAATGGACCATGGACCCTATCACGGTCCGTAAACCCTGTCGTGGTTCACTGTTTTAGGTAAGTTCTGCAATTTTTTTCCAGGTTTGGTTTTTGAGGTGTTACAGTGATGATACATCGTCTCACTCACGCTGCCAGAACTGTCATATACTTTGTCGGGGTATAGAACCTCTCAACTAAGTGGATCCACTAGTCTATGCTAAAAAACAATAAGGAATCATCTAAAAAGTATGACCTTTTCTGCCAGAACTGTCCTATACCTTGCCGGGGTAGAAAGGGTCATACTTTTTAGATGATTCCTTAATGCTTTTTAGCATAGTCTAGTGAATCCACTTAGCTGAAAGGCTCTATACCCCGGCAAAGTATATGACAGTTCTGGCAGCGTGGGTGAGACGATGTATCATCACGTAGCTCATAGTGATGGTTGTCGGTTAGAGAATCACTCACAGAGTTATATTGTATTTTTATATACAATGTTATGTCATAATTTGACTATCTCTACAAAAAATCACTTTTTGAAATGTTCTAAGTATAAAACAATTTGAGAAAAATACTTAGAAAAGAGTTGCCACTTAATTTTTTTAAGAAATTAAGAAAACTTATAATTTTCAAAGATTTAAACAGAAAAAACGGGTTGAGGAATTTATGTTGTAAAAAGCGTATATTTTTTTAAAATTCTTCGAGCATCTTGGTAGCCAAAATACTCATTTATCTTAAGCAATTTCATTTCATGAATGGCTATAATCAAATTTGTAGATTTTAAGCAAGTACTTAAATATGCTTTTTCCATTTCAGGAAGGGCTTTATTAATATGATGGATAGCTATGTGATGTGGACAAAACACTCACGCATCTGAATAAAAAATGGATACAAACTAAAAGAGCATTGGGGATTAAGGCTTTCTACTTTATTCTCAAGCGATTTTACGATGAAGATATGAAGGTAATAGATCATGATCACGATTGGGTCCTGATGACAAAAGGAATATCCAAATCTAAGGTCATAAAAGACAAAATCCTTGATATCGAGTTACAAAAGCTAGAAGCAACAGAAGAGACGTGGAAGCTAGCTTGTAAAATGCTAGATCACAAACATGATTTACCACAAGGTGAAGAAACTTGAAATGTAAGCTGTCGAAAAGACAAAACAAAATGACGTAAGCACTTACGTTAAAGAAGATAAAAGAGAATCTTATCTTTTTCAACCTTTCTCTTTAGTCAAAAAGAGAAATCACATCATGTCGGCCATCATTATTATTGAAGGACAAAAGAAGAAAAACAAATTTCAGAAGGACTTCCAGATGAAATGAAAAATTGTAAAAAGATCCCTCCTTAGATCTATAAAAGGAGAGGAACTTCTCAGAATAGAGGCAGCCTAATCTTTAGAGAGAGTGAGTAGTAACTTCTCCCGCCAGGGAAAAGTATTTCTTAAATATGTTGTGAGTATATTATAATATGTATGGTTTGATTGTAAAAATTATAGTATGAAATAAAAGGTTGGTTTTTATACCTCTCTTCTTAAAACTCCATTGATAGTCTTAAGTGAAGGTTGCGATCTTCAGCCTTAGGGAGAAACAGTAACAAGTAGCCAAGACTGAGGTCGTTAGGGTGAAACACTGTTCATAGCCTAAAGGGAGAACTACTGAGGTAGTGATAAGGAATGTTCATCGACAAAAGAGAAGGAAGGTATACATGCACGCTTTTTATTGCATATTATTAATTTTACAAGCAAACTATATCATGTTATACGCATACTCAGACATAGAAAGAAATACTTAGTACCTACAGGGAATCTAAATAATTGAAATTATGAAGTATCTTAGTACTTTATTCATGCTATAAAGAATATACAACACCATTTGCATATAATTAGAAGGAGAGCACGGAAACATCACATAGTTATCCATCATATTAATAAAGCCCTTCCTAAAATGGAAAAAGCATATTTAAGTACTTGCTTAAAATCTACAAATTTGATTATAGCCATTCATGAAATGAAATTGGTGAAGATAAATGAGTATTTTGGCTACCAAGATGCTCGAAGAATTTTAAAAAAATATACGCTTTTTACAACATAAATTCCGCAACACTGTTTTTTATAATAGTCCGGAAATTGATTGAAAAGGTTTCGACTAACATTTTTAAAATTTATTTGAGAAAAATACTTTAACTTAAAAAAAAATGAATAAAATGTGATTAAGTGAAAAGCATTAAAGAACATATCTTTTTAAAGGACCAAAGGTTTAACTTAAAAAAAAATTGACCAATATACTTGATTAATAAAATAAATGAACATAAAAACATGGCATATATTAAAATTAAACCAACACAAAGAAAATAACTCATCTTTTGGGGAATTCATTAAGTTAATTAACAATTATAAAGTTAGAGTTAAATAACAAACAATAAATAATCACAATTAAATAATTAAAGAGTAAAGGGAGAAAATGAATTTGGGCCTCCTTTTGGGCCAATTTTGCTGGATTTTTTGGGGTTTAATCCTAAACCTATTTTTTTTTATACACATATTGTATATTAGCGTGTATATCATCCCTTTTCATGTATTTTTTGCTTCCGAACACCTGTGTTTTGCCTCCGCCCTGTGTTTGTTGCACTCAAATCATATATTAGTGTACATCGTTGTATACAGGCTGTATATTTGCCTGTTTTCGGCTTTCCAAAAAAATTGTTTCAGCTTCTCTTTTACTGCAAATACAAGGATGACTCGAAACGACTCAAGGACATGCAAGAGTGGAGTCCGAAGTGGACTCGAATGCAATTTCACATGTCAAAAAGAAAACGTAATATTAGTATTGAATTGATTAATACAAATAAGCAAATCAATAAATCAAACAGCAATCAATTAAACAGTTTCCAAGTCAAAAAATAAACAAAAAACTTGTTAGTTATTTTATTATAATTAATGATTCAGTGAAGCTACTGGAAAACTGCCCTAAATTTCTAAGAATCGGGCGAACAAATATTTGGCAAAAATAAAGTAACTTTTGTAGCATTTTTTTAATTTGAGCATTTCATTGTACCGAGTTAGGCACCAAACAAGAGGAAAAGTTTGGGAGGCTTAATGTGAAGTCATGCACATTTAAATATTCAACAACCCAACGACCTTTAACTCAACTAGTGAAATCTAAACATTTTCAAATGAAGTTACAAAGAAGTAAAACAAAGAATGATTGTAAAGATTTTCTACCAGTGAATTAACACAAAGCCAATGGACTATGAAAATTCCAAGTGATTAGCCAAACTTTCAACAAAGAAGAAAGCTCACTTATTAAATCTCATGAAGCAATATGCAGTGAAATACTTAAACCAAATAGAATGAAAAGGAGCCAAAACTTAAGCTTAATGAAGAAGAATCTAAGCTATCCATATGCTTCAAAGCAAAAACTAAAAAAAATGACTTCAAAAGAGTAAGAGATGATCTAATTTACTACATAATGACAAAACCAAAAGGTCCTAAGTATCCTTTATTCATTTAAACGGAAACTAGCAGGTGATAAAGTAAGATAGAAATAACTGAGGTGAGATATTAACACATACTCAAAAGTATATTAATCCAAGTCATTGGTAGACAAAGCAATCACTCAAGCTCAAAGATTTCTAGAATAATACTATCGCCAACGTTTAAATATCACATTAGAATAGAGTTTTAGTATTAGGAACTGAAATCGATACAGCGGTACAAAAATCATTTAAAACAGAAAATTTAGGATGGTTTGATCAAATATGCGAAACATCTATTAATAAGAAACCGAAATCGATGAGACCTTAATATGCTCGAAAGCTAATCCGACAAACTATGCAGTACTAAAATATTTCAAGAAAAAAAAATTTAAAGGCACCAAAGCACAAAGAGATACACATTCACAAAAAAATTAGACATTCTTCATAACTAAAGAAAATAAATATGAGGAAAATATTACCCCTTTGAGGGCAGCAAACTGAGGCAAGAGCGAGCTAGCGACAATTCTTCTACCACAAAAACTCTAATACGAACAGCAAACAAGAAATCTGGACAAAACCTAAGCGTCTACCTTTTCAGAATTTAGAATCAAAGGACTAAATGTGAAATTCATAAGTGTAAAATGACTATTGCCAAAACTCAAACTCTAAAAGCCTCTTTTTTTCTCCCCCCAACACCGATGGGTAGGGGGTGGTTTATATAGAGGAAAACTAGGACCTATTAGAGGGAAAACTGATGAAATTTTGAATTTGAAATTCGAATTCCTCTACCCCTTTTCAAGACAACAGTAGAAAGCTTTGAAAATCCCATAAAATGGGGGAAAGGGGACGTGAGGGTGGTTGGACGCTGGAGGTGAGGAGGACAACAACTTTTCTCCGAATTTGTTGGATTGATGCGACTGCTGGATTGCTGGACCAGATCGCGATTTGGATCGCGTTGTTGGGTTAGTTTGGTAGCTGGGTTCGCATCTATAAGAAGAAGAAGAAGACGAGTATGGGCAGTGGGGTCGGGGTACTGTTGGACATGACTTCTCGCTGGGAAGAAGACGTTGTGTGGGTCTCATTTAGCAGATTTGTTCGCGGGTCACTTTGGTCTTGATGAATTATTGGGTCATGGGTCGGTTGGTTGTGGGTGTTGCTGGAAATGGGTATTAAATTGGGATTGTTGTTGAGCTGTTGTTTGGAATGGGCTAGAAATTATTTGTTGTATAGGGAATTGGAATTGGGCCTTTAGGAAGTGGCCCAAAATTGTTCTTAAAAGATGGGGTAAGCAATTGACTAAAAATTGTTATTAAATAATAGTCAAATGGATTTCAATTATAGCCGAATAGAATTTAATTGGTGAATTCGGCTAAAATTTAAACAAGATGAATTAATATAAATTAATTAATGAGTTTCTTAATTTTAATGAAATAAAAATATTAATTTACTTGTGAACAAATTTACTCAAAAATATAAACATAACTTAAACTAATCAAACAAATACTTAATCAAAGCAAAAATCTTTTGAGATGATTTTCGAATATTCTTAAAATATACAAATAATATAGATAATTATAAAACATATATATTTATTTAAAAATTATAAAAATGATACAACTATTTAAAATAACTTGCAAACTATATATATTTTTTTTTTTGAAATTATAAAACGAATTATTTTAAATCGTTTGAAATTGAAGAAGCTCGATGATTAATCTATAATGTGAAGTTCAAAAATTGGGTGTCAACATACAAACCGAGTTATTATTGTATTTTTTTCCTACAACTGAGTTATTGTCTATTGTTTTTAAAAAGCCTTCAATATATTACAATTTTTATTGTTGCTTTATCATGAGTTGAGTATCATATCTTAGGGTTGAGTATCTTATTCTTGAGTTGAGTTGAGTTGAGTGAGTTGAGAAGAGATAAGTATGTTTCCTTTTTATCAAGTTCAAGCTTATGTTTATGCTTTAGAATTTCCCTTACATGCTCATACATTCCACGTACTAAGCCATTTGGCATACATCATTTCATGATGCAGATACAAGTATTCAGGATCATCAACAGGCGCTTTGTTGAGGTCATGTGATATTCCAGTCAACTTTGGTGATCCTTTTCATATCCCAGAGGCCTTCACCTTTATCTTACAGTTAGCAGTTCTGAGATTTCGTAAGTCTTGTCCCGATATCTTTGTGTAATAGTAGAGGCTTCATAGATAGACAGAGTTAAAGAGTTTTATGTATTTACTTTCTTTTGAGTATTGCTCAGACTTTCTTAAAGTTCACTATTGGATATTTAATTCAGTTTTAAGTTTATGTATGCTTGAGTTAGTCTTCCGCTTGTAGCCAGCCAAGATGAGGGTTCACTTGGGGATCAGCAATGGTTCTCGAGTGCTGGCGACGTCCAGGGTGTAGGCTCGAATCGTGACAATTCAAACACCACATGAAGCTAACAGGCTTATTAAAATTTGGCTTAAAAGCCCTGTTTTTAAATGGACTCTAAACAACTTAGTCCAACCCTGTCAAATCACAGGTTGAGTCAGACTGGCCCAATGGTCTTAAACCTTATTGACGGCTCTACTCATTATTGATATTTTTTATGTTTCTCAATGATTCAATTCAGGTTAGGCCTGAAAATTTCTTAATAGGATAACTTTTTTATTGATATTTTCTTTGTTGCTCAAGTAACGGATTAACTTAAGTTCGATTTGAGCTTTTCTCAATAGATCAATTTTTAATTAATTTTTCCTTTGTTGCTCAAGTGAAAAATTCAATTCAGGTTAGGTTTGATCTTTTTCAATCGATAATTTTTTTTTTATTGATTTTCCTTTTTTTATCAAGTGACAGATTCAAATCATATTAGGATTGAGCTTCTCTGAATAGATCATTTTTTTATTGATTATCCTTTTTTTTCTCAAGTGACAGATTCAACTCAGTTAGTTGTAGTATTTTCTCAATAGATCAAATTTTTTAATCGATTTTTCCTTTGTTGCTCAAGTGGCAAATTCAACATAGGTTAGATTTTCCCTTCTCTTAATATATCAAAAAAAAAAATATTCTTGATTTTTTTTCCTTTTTTGTCCAAGTGATTGATCGACTCATGTTAGTTTTGAGTTTTTCTCAATAGTTCAATTTTTGAAAAAAAATAGAACAATTGGTGTTCGGTTAGTTTGTGCACACCTTGACTATTCCACCGAGTACCTACTATATCTCACTAGCATAGGTACTGGGCAATTTTACCCACCAATGTTCACCCTATACGTTTTTCTCATTGGGATTTCAACCTTGGTATTCACGCTCTTGGATGTGAATCAGTCAATCATTTAGCGCATTCCTTCTTGCTAGCAATATTATTTATATTCTTGTTCAATGAAACTTATTGAGTAGGGTTTAGAAGTTTTTTGGTTCCAAAAGATAAATTTCAGTGATGTAGTTTTACTCTAACCTTAAATGTTTTCTAATTTCTCAACAACTTAGTTAAGAAAACTATCTTAATTAGATTTTCAAAAATTATGAAACTTGAGAACCCAAACCTTGTGTTATTAAAGAGTAACGATTAGAGATGCTTGCAAAAAGTGTAGGAATCGATAATTAAACGACAATCATAGGTATAAGTACAAGATGTAGCTTAGTTCTAAATCCAATTTGAAGAGCAATAGATGTTATGTCACTTGCTCATTCTAGGTTATACATAAAGATTGTACAACCTGAATCATTTATCATTAAAGTGAAACTTGGCCTCAGCTTGCAACTAAACACTCCAAATTTGACGATGCACATCTAGACACCTCAACTCGTCTCCAACTTTTTGTTCAGTTGTGTTCATAGTTCTATGTATCCATGGTTTGCTGATGTACATTACATAATATTTTGGAACGAACAATTTTTTTAATAATTGACAGAACATCATGAATTCGATAGAGTCAAGCATAGCAAAATTACGTATAAAAAATAAAATATAGCAAAGCAAAAGAGAACAACAACAACAACAACAACAACAATAATAATAATAATAATAATAATAATAATATATAATATTATAAATGAAACAAAAGGAAAAAATAGATAATAAATCAAATCGGACAACAAGATAATATATGAGTAATTAAGAACAATCTTGCTCATTAACTTTCTACTCTAATCTCCTATCTCTATAGATATCTTCCTATTTAGAGTCATGTCCTCTGTAAGTTGCAATTGTGTTGTTCCCTCTTTGATCATTGATTGACCTCCTTATTTTGGTTGTCGATCCCTCACAAGTTGTAGTAAACAAATGATGCTCTGAAACTCAGTAATCAACAAAAAGATTATCATTAACAGTACTACAGATGTTGATCAAGTCATTCCCACAAGTACAAATAGTATTCTAGATAGAGGATGACTAATAGTTCATCCAAACTCAATAATCTACCATTAAAATCACAAAACAAACTGTCTATCACAAAATCATTAGCCTGTAAATTTCTGTGGCCCACTAATTATGTTTTGGTTTAATAATTAATATAAGTTAAATAATAAATATGTGTGGAGAAGTGAGGAAGTGGGGAATTACTTATATGTGTGGAGAAGTGGGGAAGTTACTTAGTAACTTCCAACTACCCATTAAGTGGAGAGTTACTTGGTAGTTTTAAAACTACACATTACCTCCACTACTCACCATAACGGAAAGTGGAATAATGTTAAAAACTCTCTTATTGAAAGGGTTCTCTCTCTGCCATAAAGTAATAGTCTTATCCATCAAAGCTATTCATAAAGTGTAAGGCAAGAGAGAGAAACAACTTCTCAAGAACAACAAAGAAAAAGACTTCCGCTCAATTAAAGTCAAGATTCTCGAAAAATACTATGCCGAATTCGGGTATGTATTCTTAACTGATTTATTATAATAATAGATTTATGCGAAAAACATATAGTTCCACGATCATGAATAATTGATAGGATTTATGAATGTTTAGATTGTTTATGTTTTCACAATCACTTAAATCCTAACATGTGGTATCAGAGCCAGGTTTAAGAACTAATGATTTTTCATAGAATTAATGTTTTCTTTATTTGAAAACAATAATGGGTATTGAATTAATTGTATGGCTGATCCGAATTCGAATTATTATGTTTTGATTAGTTGAGTTTCACTCACTGAAAATTTGAATTTGTATTAGAACACTTGTTCTTTTCTTTTAAATTACGAAAACAATTTTTTAGTAATGACCTTCAAAAGAACTCATGTGAATTAAATAGTGACGTGTTGATCCATAATTTGTTTTGCTTTATAGCATCACTGTATATATAATGATTCACATATGCATAATGTTATTATCCCTTATTATTGTACTAATTTGGCCATATAAAGGTGTTTAGTATTAAGGGAAATAATTATTCACTATTATGATGTATTTTATTTTAGAATTATGTATATGAGATCAGTTAATCCTCAAAGTGGTCTAATCTTTGAAGAATTAATTCAAACTAATAATGATTAAACATATATTCAATTATCCATTCTTTTGATGCTTGTAACCGATATAATCCTTATGGATATATTTAAATTTTTGGTTCTAAGATATTTCCAGATCACCCAAAGGTTGATTATTTATTTTTATAACCATTGAACATTAAGGAGATCATTTAGATGTGTCATTAGTTTTATTTATTTATCTAAAGATAATAAATATTATTGATTGACACATTAAAAATTATTGAATTACGTTAAATTTACATTTAAGCACCATTATGTCTAAAGTTGTATTTTGATGTTTCGCCCAAAGGAGGACATCAATATACATTTAAGAATTTATAAACCATTTTTGAATTTGATAGTATGTTTAAAATTCATAACTCAAGTATTAACAAATGAGCATATTATATTTGCAGCATTTGCTCTTCATTTGCACTCTGCCTCTGTTACGACCGTTAACGGTCTTAACTTCCTAGATTGGTGCGAATAGATCAAATTACATCTCAAAGTTTTAGATCTTGATGTTGCACTTTACACTGAGAAGTCAATTGTTATTACAGAAACTAGCAATATTGAACAAAAGGTCATATTATAAGCACTGGGATCGATCTAACATATTAGCCATAATGTTTATGCGAATGAATATTGCGGGCAACATTAAGACTACTCTTCCCAAATTGAAAATGCAAAAAAAATTCTGAAACTTGTGGAAGAATCTTCTCAAACTGCTGATAATTCTCTAGTTGGGACACTAATGGGTACTTTGACCACCATGAAGTTTGATGGTTCACGTACCATGCATGAGCATGTCATTGAAAAGACAAATGTAGCAGCAAGACTTAAGTCTTTGGGAATGGAAGTGGAAAAAAATTTCCTTGTACAATTCATCATCAACTCAATACCGTTTGAGTACGGCCCTTTCCAAATGAACTACAACACCATGAAAGACAATGGAACGTGCATGAATTGCACGGAATGTTGGTTCAGGAGGAAGTAAGGCTCAAGAATCAAGGAACCCACTCCATCAACTTTGTAAGTCATCAAGGAGCTGGAAAGAAAGGAAAGAAACATGTTAAGGGAAAACAAAGGCACCATAATGTTAATGAGTCCTCCTCTCAAGTACGTAAGAAGGAACACAAGAATGATAATTGTCATTTATGTGGAAAATCTGGACACTTTCAGAAAGATTAACTGAAATTTAAGGCATGGCTTAAGAAGAAAGGTAAGCCTAGTGCTTTTACATGTCTCGAATCAAATCTAATTGAAGTTCCTTATAATACTTGGTGGATTGACTCTGGTTGTACTGTTCATGTGTCTAATACAATGCAGGGATTCCTTACAACACAAACTATAAACCAGAATGAAAGATATGTGTATATGAGGAATAGAGTGAAGGCTTTAGTGAAAGTTATAGGGACTTACCGTTTGATCCTTAATATTAGGCGTCACTTAGATTTACTTGAAACTTGTCATGTACCTTCTCTTTCGAGAAATTTAGTTTCTTTGTCTATGCTAGATACGAGTGGATACTCTTTTAATTTTGGTAATGGATGTTTTAGTTTGTTTAAACATAATTTTCTCATTGGTACTGGTACTCTTTGTGATAACTTATACAAACTAAATCTTGATAATCTATTTGTCGAAACACTCTTAACTCTGCATCATAATATTGGAACCAAACAAAGTTTGGGAGTGAAATATCTGCTTTCTTATGGCACAAACGTTTAGGTCACATATCCAAAGAAAGATTGGAAAGATTAGTTAAGAATGAAATTCTTTCAAATTTGGATTTTACAAACCTTAACATTTGTGTGGATTATGTTAAAGAAAAACAAACAACACACACAAAGAAAAGAGCCACAAGAAGCACACAGCTTCTTGAAATTATACACACTGATTTATGTGGTCCTTTTGATATTGCATCTTTCAGTAAAGAAAAATATCTTATCACTTTTATTGACGATTTTTCACGTTATGGGTATGTCTATCTGTTGCATGAGAAATCTAAAGCGATAAATGCCTTAGAGGTCTTTATTACTGAGGCTGAAAGACAACTAGATAGATAGGTGAAAATAATCAGGTCAGATAGAGGTGGTGAATATTATGGAACATATTATGAAAATGGATAACACCTATGTCCATTTGCTAAATTCCTCGAAAAGCATGACATATGTGCTCAATACACAATGCTTGGAACAGCACAACAAAATGGTGTAGCAGAAAAGCGTAATCATACATTAATGGACATGGTTAGGAGTATGTTAAGTAATTTATCTTTACCTCTTTCATTGTGGATGTATGCTTTAAGGACTGTCGTTTACTTACTTTATAGGGTTTCTAGAAAATCAGTTCCAACGACTCCTTTTGAACTGTGGACTGGTAGGAAACCTAGTTAAGGCACTTGTATGTTTGGGGTTGCCCGACAGAAGTTAGAGTTTATAACCCACTATAAAAGAAAATGGATTCAAGAACAATTAGTGGTTTCTTCATGGGTTATCCAGAAAGATCAAAAGGGTATAGATTCTACTATCCTAATCACAGTACAAGAATAGTTGAAACAGGAAATGCTAGGTTCATTGAGAATAGTGAAGTTAGTGAGAGTGAAGAACTGCGTAAAGTGGAAATTAAAGAAGTAAGGGTAAGAGTTCCTCTACCTTTTACTTCTTTTAAAGATGTTGTTCCTAAAGTTGTTGTACAATCTAACAATCAACAAGAACAACAAATCGATGCTCCTGCTAATCTGAATGAAGCGATAATTAATGAACCTGCAGTAGATGTACCATAAGAAGTAGCATTAAGAAAATCTCGAAGACAAAAGAGATCTGCTATTTCTGATAACTAATTGGTATATTTACATGAGTCAGAAATTGACTTGGGAATTGATAATGATCCAGTTTCATTTTCACAAGCTATTGAAAGTAATAATTCTGATATATGGATAAATGCTATGAAAGATGAGTTGAAATCTATGAAACAAAATGAAGTATGGGATCTTATTGAATTACCAGAATCTTGCAAAAGAGTTGGGTGTAAATGGATCTTTAAGACCAAACGTGACTCACCTGGCAACATCGAATGTCACAAGGCCAGACTGTTGCAAAAGGTTTCACTCAAAAAGATTCACTCAGAATTATAATGGTTTTAGTAGCTCATTATGACTTAGAGCTACATTAAATGGATGTGAAAACAACCTTTCTAAATGGAAATTTCGAGGAAGAAGTTTATATGAATCAACGTGAGGGGTTTTCTAGTAAAGGAATGGAACACATGGTGTGTAAACTTAAGAAGTCAATATACGGACTTAAACAAGCTTCCCAACAATGGTATCATAAGTTTAATGAAACTATTGTAACCTTTGGATTTAAGGAAAACATTGTTGACCAGTGTATATATCTAAAGGTTAGTGGGAGTAAGTTTATTATGTTAGTCCTGTACATTGATGTCATCTTGCTTGCTTCTAATGATCTTGGTTTGTTGCATAATACCAAGAGATATCTCTCTAACAATTTTGAAATGAAAGATATGGGAGAGGTATCCTATGTGATTAGGATAGAAATATTTCAAAATAGATCACAATGATTATTAGGTTTGTATCAGAAAGCCTATATTAATGAAGTGTTAGAGAGATTTAGAATGGAAAAATGCTCATCAAGTCCCGTTCCAATTCAGAAAGGAGATGAATTTAGTCTCAATCAATGTCCAAAGAATAAATTGGAACGTAAGCAAATGAATGATATTCCCTATGCATCAATAGTTGGGAGTGTAATGTATGCCCAAACATGTACGAGATCTGACATCAGTTTTGCTATAGGAATGTTGGGCCGTTATCAAAGTAAACCAGGAATGGATCACTGGAAAGCTGCAAAGAAAGTGTCGCGATACTTGCAAGGAGCGAAATATCATATGCTCACTTATAGAAAATCTGATCATCTTTATATGATTCTATATTCAGATTCAGATTATGTTGGTTGTGTGGATACAAGAAAATCCACATTTGGATATTGTTCCTGTTAGCTGGAGGATCAATATCATGGAAGAGTGTGGAGCAGTCTGTTAAAGCTGAATCCACTATGGAAGCTGAGTTTGTGGCATGCTTTGAGGCCACAATTCAGGCTAATTGGCTGCGGAACTTTATTTCAGGACTTGGACTAGTCAATAGTATTTCCAAGCCGCTGGTAATCTTCTTCTCTAAAAATGATAAGTATTCGAAGGGTGCCAAGCATATGGAATTGAAATACTTTTCAGTTAAGGAAGAAGTTCATAAACATAAACTGACAATTGAACATATTAGCACCAAGCTTATGACTGATGATCCTTTAACGAAAGGATTACCGCCCAAAACATTTGTTGAACATGTTGTTAGAATGGGTCTTATTGATAGCAATGAATGACTTTCTGTAAAGATTTTATTATGTTTATGCAATTTCCACTTTGAACTCAACTATATATATGTTTCTGTTATTACATGTTTTCTCTTGTATACATTATGTTGAGAATGACGATGACAGGTTTTGTTTTAGATAAAGATATTCTAAGCATTATTGCGGACCCATTATGTATTTGAACGGTTGTGTTAGGCAATAGACTAATATTGTAGTGCATGGAAGGGACTATACCAAATAAAGTGGTGTACAACCGTAATGACTCATATTAGTTGATTTACTTAATAACGACGAACGATGTTGGATCTAACATTGTGCACATGACGATTAACATGCATATTAAACCATTAAGTTAAAGGTCGTGCGCCAAGTGGGAGAATGTAAATTTCTATGGCCCACTAATTATAATTTGGTTTAATAATAAATATAATTTCAATCTTAAATATGTGTGGAGAAGTGGGGAAGCTACTTAGTAACATCCAACTACCCATTAAGTCTTCCTACTACCCATTAAGTGGGGAGTTACTTGGTAGTTTTAAAACTACCCATTACCTCCACTATGCACTATGATGGAAAGTGGGAATAATATTAACAACTCTCTTATTTAAAGGGTCCTCTCTCTGTCATAAAGTAATAGTCTTATCCATCAAAGTTATTCATAAAGTGTAAGTCAAGAGAGAGAAACAACTTCTCAAGAACACCAAAGAAAAAGACTTCCGCTCAATTCAAGTCAAGATTCTCGAAAAACACTATGGCTGATTCGGGTATGAATTCTTGACTGATTTACTATAGTAATAGATTTATGTGAAATTCATATAGTTCTACGATCACGAATAATTTATAGGATTTATAAATGTTTAGATTGTTTATGTTTTCACAATCCCTTAAATCCTAACATAGATATCTTAGAAACATCAGTGTCTATAAACTCTTCATCAGGCATATCAAGACCACAAATCTGACGTTGATATTCTTTAATATGTCCCACATCTTGGTGAGCATCTTTGCGGCAACGAACCCTATGGCTGATCCAAAATCAGCAATTTTGTATAAAATATTATTATTCCTAGTCCTAGTAAGAAAAGGATTACGTGTAGTAACTCTATCTCTGTCAGGTGTAATAACTTACGCTATTTCCATAGTATTTTGTATAAAATATAATTTAATATTAAAATATTTCCACGATATTAGTTTTTTTTTTTATGTTAAAGGTTTTGAATAATGTTGAGTTTATGCAGTTTTCGATGTTTGAATGTCGAATGACATTATGTTATTTCTTTTGTTTTTATTATTGCAATATGTTATTACAATTTATATATTTATGATAATTTATGTCTTTGTTAGGACGAAATTAGTCAAACTCTAATATCGATATTGAATATTTGATTTTAATATTTTTTAATATGTGTCGATAATGCTAAAACTTCAAAGATAATTGAACATAAAATTATCAACTGATAAATTGGTCAACAAATGCTTAATACTTCAAAAACTCTCACTATGCTCTCTAAAAAAAATTAAACATAAACTTCAACAACTATCACTATTTTCTCTAAAAATACTTTATACTTCAAAAAGCTCATTTTCTCCTCATTGGCATGTTAGAGCCTCCTTTTTTTTTTAGTAATGACATTATGGTCGGAAAAAAATGTATTTTTCATAGTATAAAAAATGATAAAGGATTCATAGCATAAAATTTTCTTCTTCGTAAATTCTTCTCTAAATGAATGATCTAAAATGCTTTAATTTTTTAAAGTAATATTAACATATATACCATATTTCCTTTTGAGCAAAAAAGTTTTACTCTCCAAAGCTTCAATATCCCTACTTGTCTTGCAATATATGGGCTTAAAAGTCTATATAATCTTAAGTACAATTTTTCACACAAAAGAAATTATTTAACATTCATATTACCCACTAAAAAGAGAAAAAAAAAAAGTAGTTGTATAAATTCTAAATTGAAATCATAGTAGCTTTAAGATTGCTTACTAATGATGTGCATATTCCCAATTAATTAATGAACATAAAGAACTCGTTTCTGAAGCTAAAGAAAAATCTTATAATGTCAGCAAAACATTATAATTTCTAGTTGCTTGTGATGATTGAGATGTTGCTGCCATTTGAGCCAAGATGCTAGCATATTGTACAACTGTGTGTTGCGAAGTGTATTGATCAGAGAGGCCAAACTCTGAAAATTTTGGTTCAACATACACAAAATGACCCGGTAATGATCTTTTTCCAAGAGTTTCCTTCCATATCTCGAAGACTTCACTCATAATTAGATGTGATATTTCCCATGAGGAAATCGGAAGATACTACATCTACAAAAGAACCAAACATCTTACGAGGCAAGCATGCTCATAATAGTATTTATTTTTTTAATTAGGTAAAGTACAATAATTGAATTCCTCTCCATGAAGAGTAAAAAAAACATAATATATTACAACATAGCTATGTTTTAACAAAAAAAAAACGATTAACCACATAAAAAGCCTCAACTGAGAATAAATCTCTAAAAGTATTTGCATACCTCCATAACTATTCCCCTCAAGTTCTCAGAATTTATTGGAACAGCTTTGTCTACTCGAAGCCGGAAGTCACCAAGTCGATACTGAAACTCCTATATCAGTCAAATTTTTAATGAGTATTTGTGAAGACAAAAATCTTGATGGTGCTATATAAGTATATCATCCACTTACAATAAGAACATAGTTTGCATATCTCAATAATACAAACCTCACAATTAACTGCAAGCTTCATTCTATAAGATTGTAAGTTCTCCATTATCGTCTGCATTGATGACTCTGCTTCCACAACCAGTCGTTGCCTACTAAATGCCATGTAAAACTTGTCGGGTTATTCTTGAAGTGAAACCCCCAAAAAAATTTGGGGAAATTTCGATGCATTTGCTTGTTCTAGTAAAAGAAAAAATAAATCAATCAACAATCAAATCTCGTATATGGCCACAAAAATACTCTTAAAAATGACATGATGTGTAAGTTAGAAATGCAAGTTATATAGATTATCTTACAGTTAGATCTATTCTTGACCCAGATTATTTCAATACTTCTTCGCTTTTTTATAGATTACTTACAAAGGAGAAAAACTTTCCAAATTCAATCTTTATAATCCATCGAGAGGGAAAAAGGTCATTCCTTTATATAATGTTTACAAACATGATTTATTAAGTAATGAAATACCTTTGAGTATGGGCTTATAAAAGGTAAAAGTATTTTTCCATCTTCCTTCTTTTAACAACATTAATGCTCTCAGCACAATTAGATACTTCTATCAGTATTTGACTATTGATTGTTGTTCCGGCATTTAGCTGCCAACGCAAAATCCTAACAACAAACAAAGTTTGACACTTAAACATACACACCAAAATCTTTCAAAAGTGTTATGTTTCTAATGAATTCAAAATTGTTACCATTTGATCGTCATGTTGTTGATTGCAAGTACAGTTTCCTTTTTCCTCTTAACAAAAAATTCATCCAAAAAGAAAAAAGGTTTGGGCTAATACAAGGAAAGATAAGAGAATGAATCTTAGAGTAATTGAAAGTGTCTGAAAGAATAACACTGTATTTATAATTCACAAGTACCTCGAACAAAAATCAAGTCATTAAATTCATGTCATATTTGGATTTTGTTACTAAAATTTCAACAAATTTACCTTTTATGGTTAAACTTATTAGATAATCAAAATAGTATTTCTTTTACCTTCTAATTTATTGTGGAATTAATATTTTTTCCTAATTAGCATAAAAGATAGAAAGAAAGAATAATAAATATTCATCCTAAAATGTTGGTCAACATCATATTTTGTCCGAATCGTATCTAGTCTATATATTTATTTCTCTTCATTAATATACCTTTTTTGTAAGAGGAAAAATTATGCTTTGAAGGATGAAAAACAAGCCAAAGATTTCATGCACGAATAGGAATTATTTTTATAAAAATAAAGTGTGTACTATATTTATTTCGTTTTATATGATACAATATTTCTTTTATATTTATTAGGTAATTAATTCCTTGTAAAATCAATAGTTTT
The DNA here is from genome assembly GCA_029007595.1 of Solanum commersonii. Classification (NCBI taxonomy): domain Eukaryota; kingdom Viridiplantae; phylum Streptophyta; class Magnoliopsida; order Solanales; family Solanaceae; genus Solanum; species Solanum commersonii. The sequence goes on from JAJTWQ010000033.1 coordinate 3,764,371, forward strand.
TCTTAATCTTCCTCAAAGACAGAAATAGAATAATAATAAATTTTTAACCCTAAATGTAGTTCTGAATAAAATTTTCTTTAAATGGTATCTAGTTTACATATTTATTTTTATTAATTAATATACCAATTAAAAAAAGATGTTTTAAAGGATCAAACAAGTCAAAACATTGATGCACAAATATGAATAGTTTATAGTAAAATAAAGTATATACTATCTTTATTTCATCTTATATAATACAATTCTATATTAGGAGTCAAATAATTTCTATCCAAAATTCTTATCTACTTACATGCTTTTAATTATAAATTTTTGACTTTTTAAGAAAAAAAATTGATTTTATTTTTTAATAAGAAAAATGGTACACTTAAAATTTGTCAACAATGTCAACTATAAGAATTTATATACTAGCCAAGATATTCAATAGTTTTTCCACATCACCTATCGCATTTGGGGTGTTACACTATTTTATTGTAATTAAAATAATTTACTTATTTAATTGTCTTCTTATAAGTTTTCTCTTTATCCTGGCTAGTGAAAGATCGACCATGCAGGAAAAGGATGAAGTGTAGATCAACTAATGTATGATCAATCAACTTCAAAATCATACAAATAGCCTGTTTGGATTAGCTAATTATAAATTAACAACGTGTAAATTTAGTGCGAAAATTAAATTTATAAATAAATTGTTACAAGTTTGGATAGAGGTGATGAAACCGATAATAAATAGTTGATGTGTTTGGTAAAAAAATACTATTAAGTTGTGTTACTATTAAAATGACTGGAAGACCCTAAATATTGTCAAAAAATTATATATTAAAACTAATTCTTTATACAACAGAACGAATGCATATACCAATCAAAGAAATTAGTAATACCAAAGACAAATGGGAAAATGTAGAAGGCCTCAATTTCAAGTTCGATAGCATTTTAGACATTCCACGTTCATTGTTTGAACTTACATATTGATGAATATTATTTTTATTATGAAGAACTTATTGTAAGGTGTTGAACTCCAAAGAAAATTTATCTTTTTTGACACCTAAGGAAGGTACAACCCAACTACAAGGTACATCAGTAGATGTTACAATAAAACGTATATGGCTCTTTGCTATATTGAAAATGATGTGATTGTTGTATTTGTTGCTTAGGGTAAAGGAAAGGACACGTAGTATTATTATTATTATTATTAGTATTATTTTATTAACCTTATTTATAAGCCAACAAGAAAGGACTAACACAGCAATAACTAATTGTACATGATACAATATAAGTTGTACTATGTAGTGGACCCATTTCATTGAGTTGGATTTCATGTATTAGCCCATTCATCTATTCTTCTCTACTCTAAACACGTGTGATTACCGTGTCCATATTTCCAAGTTTTGCTTTTAACCTCATCCCTTTTACTAATCAAAAGCTTACAACCTCAAATTTCAAATCCCTCTTCAACAATGGCGGTAAGCTTCAATTTGGTCCTTTATCAATATTACTCAGAGGGCTCCCCGTCTTTCTCATCATTTTTTCTGAAAAATTTATGGGTCTTTTATATTTTAAGACGATTGGAACCGATACTACCTTAAAGGTAGTCTTTGATTTGAAAAAGTTTATATTTGTTGTTTTCATGTCATTTTTATGGCTTCTTAGTTCTTACCGTTTCATATTTCCTGAATTTGATATTTGTCAGGAGACTCGGGAATATGAAATAACTATTTAAAGTTACTTCATGTGAGTGTTTTGGTATTTACCGGTAAGCACTCCAATTTGAGCCTCTTTTTTCTAATTTGCTCATATTTTTCTTGAGTTTTTATGAAATAATTGTCTTCTTTTGGTGAACGAATACATCACATAGTAGTACAAATTGGTTCTAGAGAATATTGATTTCCTATCTTCATGCTGTCATTGGAATTCACTTTGCATTTTAATTTTTAGGTGTCATTTGGAGTTAAATTTCTCATAATTTTAAAGGTTTTTGTTTGCTTATTGACCTGCAATATCATACCATTAGATCTTGATTCGTGTTATTTATCAGGGTAACATACTCATGTGTGGAACATGTTTTTCATGAACTTATAATCTTGAAAGTATTTGGAATCATTAAGGTAGGACTTTGTGAGAAAGTAGATTCTAGGGTGATGCCCGTACGATCCACGCCCCAACAAATTGATTTTTAATATGCTACAATATGCCAAATTCATCATCAAACCAAGGACCAAAGGATATATTATTTGGCAAATTTTTCCATCATTAGAGCCTGCATTAGCTTCAAGTTCATAATGCATTAGTTCCACCAAAAAGATGCAATATGTCTGTTTGTTTGACACCATATATAAATGTACAACAGAATTTAGAAAGAAAAAAAAATACTGCATGTAACTTTAAAGCAATAACCAAGAGAATCACTCATGCCATCATTAGTTATGGACGAAAAATGCATGTATCTCAAGTGTAAAATCAGATGTACTATAATGTAGTTGTCTTACTTTTTGGTCAATAGTTTGCTCTTAGTCTATGTTGGCATGCCTTTGGTTATGGCAGTTTGACAAAAAAAATATTGGCAACTTGGCATGCTTTTGGTTAGTTGTAAGCATGTTCAGGAATATATTCGTTGGTCCTTCTTTGTAAAATTTTAGTTCTTTTTATGCAATCTTTTTCAGGATATTGAGGCCAATAACCGGAAAGTAAATGTATACACTGAAAATCATACTTTTCAAGAGACTAGATGGAACCGTTAACGAGTTGGTGATCTTATTAAGGTGTACAAGGATCAATATTTCCCCACTGATTTGCTTTTGCTTTCATCTAGCTACGAGGATGGAATATGTTATGTCGAAATCTCCAATCTTGATGGATAGACTAACCTTAAGGTGAAGCATGCATTAAATATCACATCCTCCTTGTAAGACGATGGTTCTTCTCAAAATTTTAAAGTTGTTAAGTATGAAGATCTTTATACTTTCATTGGAACTCTGTATTATGATAATCAGCAGAACCCTCTTTCAGTGCAGCAAATACTTCTGCGAGGTTCCAAGCTACTCAATACTTTATGGTGTGGTTATTTTTACTGGTCATGACACAAAAATCATGCAAAATTCTACAGATCCTCCTTCTAAGAAGAGTGGAATTGAGAAAAAGATGGATAAAATATATGTCCTTTTTGGTACCTTGATTACAATAACTTTTATTGGATCTATCTTTTTTGGGATTGAAACTGGTGGGAAACTAAGGAGGTGGTATCTGCAACCAGACAAGACAGGTGTGTTTTATGATCCTAAACAAGCTTCACTGGCTTCATTTTTTCATTTCTTGACAGCCCTTATGTTGTATGGTTACTTGATTCCTATTTCACTATATGTGTTTATTGAAATTGTGAAGGTTTTACAGAGCATATTCATCAATTAAGAGAGGGAAATGTACTATCAGGAAACAAATAAGCCAGCTCATGCAAGAACATCTAATCTGAATGAGGAACTTGGGTTGGTTGACACAATACTCTCAGTCAAAACAGACACCTTAACATGCAACTCCATGGAGTTTGTCAAATGTTCAATAGCAGGTGTTGCGTATGGATGTGTTGTGACAGAAGTAGAGAGGATCCTGGCAAAGCAAAAAAAAGAGATTGGATCACAGGAAGTAGGCAATAATTCCAATGACGTGTAGGAATCAAGTGACCCTACTGTTAACTCAAAGAAATCTATTAAAGGATTCAACTTCAAAGATGAGCATATAATGAATGGTCAATGGGTCCACAAGTCTCATCGAGACATATTACAAAAAAATTTAGAGTGCTGGAGATTTGTCATTACTGTTATCCTGATGTGAACAAAAAAATAGGTGAGATCTCCTATGAAGTAGAGTCACCAGATGAAGCTGCCTTTGTCATTGCAGCAAGACAACTTGGGTTTCAGTTCTTTGAAAGAACACAAAGCAGAATTACACAACATGAATTGAATCATCAGAGTGGCAAAATGGTTGACAGGTAAATCTTTGATTTAGTTTTTTTCCTGTATTGGATACTTAAATATTCAGAAGTTCGGTTCAAAGATGCGAGTGTGGTTTGCTCATCCAGCAGCCAAGAATACATCCACATTTTCCTATTTTGCCCTTTTGGGGTGTGCTTTTATCTACTCTATTTTATTTCAGCTCTTTTGGTTGTTTGTGGTTCCCTGGCAGGACTTCTTTCTGTTGGTTGATATTTTCTCGAGGTAGTGAAAAGCAAGAGCCATTTGAGGAGCAATGTATTGCTTACTTCCTCGGAAGGATTAAAATAACCAAAAGAATTATGTTTGTGATGCTTATTTAATATCTCTTATTTTTAATATGAATTGTGTTTATGTTGCTTATTTAGTATCTCTAATTCCTTTGATAGTGTTATACATGTTGCTTAAATATGGATTGAATGAGACTGCATGTGTTGTGGTGTCATTTTGCTTGCAGGTACAACTTTCAAATTTAATGCACAATTTTAATATTATATCAAGGCTCTTCTCCCATTGAGTTCGTAAGTACAGATTAGCTTCTACAGGGCATGCTTCTTTTTATTTGTATTGAGAATTATTTTCGGTGTACTATTTTCAGATAAACAGTTATGGAGGAGTACATGAAATTAATCACAATTGTCACTCTATGGGAAAGGTTTGGTATGTGCAAGTGAAGTCGCAGAAAGAACTTTCTTTCCATCTATAAGAGTGAAAATACCTACAAAGACTAATCTTTCGGATGCTAGAAAGATTTAATCTTTGGATCTTTTCAATTGAGGACCTTTTGAAAGATCCTTTTGTTCTATTCCTCAATTGTCCTCCAAACATCTTTTATAACATTCACTTCTTCAAATCTTCTCATAGCATAAAGAGAAGAGTGCTACAAATGGTCGGTACAACTATTGAAGTTGGTCAGGTTTATTCCTTAGCAGACATTGTCATAGCCAAAAACTAGCACAACCTTATGCACGAGGCAAACATTACTCAAGTTTGTTTATAGATATACTAACTTAATTGTACATTAAACGTGTTTATGCTACTACAACTCTGTGATATTAAAAGCTATTTGATAAAATTTGTGATCTTGAGGATTGCCCGTACTTTGACTAGATTGGAGCTACGTTATTGGATGAGATCATTGCATTCAATTTTATGCTTATGCATAAGCTATTTTTCTTTCTTTTAGTTTCTTTTGTACTCTCATTTTGCAGCACCAAGTGACTATGCAAAACAACTAAGGATCAATAATCACTTATGAACACAAAATGTGGGCCTATGCCCATCTAGTATGACTAGAACTCATCAATGCTACAGTTGCGAAGGAATATGGTCATATTGCTAGCAATTGTAGCAAGAAGTTCTGTAATTATCGTAAACAACAAGGACACATTATTTAAAAATCATAGGGTCAGTGCTTTTCAAGTTGGGATAAATAGTTTCACTACTATAACTCATCTTCCGGACAAGTTCTTACATCTAATATGGTACAACAAATGATAGTGTCATTCTTTCAGCACTGGTAATGATGTTACATCTATTTTTTGGATTGTTAATTTGGGTGCTTTCAATCATATGACCAACTAAATGAGCACCCTAAAACATGTTCACAAGTCTCAATGTCCATCACAAATACAGATTGTCAATGGTATTAATTTATCCATTATCAAGGTTGGAGACATTACTTCAACTTTCAAGAATGTTTTTATTTCATCAAAGCTCTCAACTAGTCTTATTTCATCTAGACAATTGGTAGATAACAATTGTGATGTGATTTTTTCTCGTAATGGTTGTTTTGTGCAGGATCAAGTGTCGAAGATGATAATTGCGAAGGGGCCTAAAGTTGAACGATGGTTTCCTATACAATTTTTCATTTCTCTTGTTCTATCTTTCGCTTGTACTTCTACTGCTAGTAAGACTGAGGTTTGGCATAAGCGTCTAGGACATCTAAATTTTGTTGTGTTGTTTCATTTATTAAATTCTAGTTTATTGGTAAAGAAAAATCAATTTTCAGCTGCTTCCATTGATTGTTCTACTTGTAAATTAGGCAAAAGTAAAACTCTTCATTTTCCTAATTTTAGTAGTCGTGCTACAAAGCATTTTGATGTCATTCATAGTGATGTTTGGGGCATTTCACCAATTATTTCTCATGCTCATTTCAAATACTTTGTGACGACATTCATAGATAATTATAGTCGATTTACATGGGCGTATTTTCTTTGATCCAAATCTGAGGTATTCTCCATGTTCAAGACAATTTTGGCTTACATTGAGACTCAGTTTTCTACGAACACCAAATAATTAAAATCTGATTCTGGTGGAGAATATATGTCTTACGAATTTAAAAAGGTCTTACTTGACAAGTGAATAGTCTAACAACACTCTTACAGATATACACCACAATAAAATGGAGTTGTTGAGCGTAAAAATCGTCATCTTTAAAATGTCACTCATACATTATTGATTGAGTCCTCTCTACCATCTAAATACTAGATGGAAGCTTTGTCTACTGATGTCTATTTATTTAATAGACTGCCATCTAAAGTGCTAAATCTTGAGTCTCCATATTTTCGTCCCTATCATCAAAATCCTAACTATAGTGATTTTGCATACATTTGGTTGTGTTTGCTTGTGCATTTGCCTCCTTCACAACACAATAAACTTTTGGTACAGTCTGCTAAATGTGCTTTTATGGGTTATAGTACTTCACAAAAAAGTTGTATTTGCTATGATCCATGTTCTCACAAATTTCATGTTTCTAGAAGTGTTGTTTTATTTGAGAATGAGTATTTATTTCCTACTATTGTAGATTCACTTTTGCTTCTCCTCTTCTTCCTACTTTTGAGGATTTATCATCTTCTTTTAAAAGGTTCAATCCTGGATTTGTGTATGAATGACGTCGGTTGACTTTACCTCATCCCGACACTAATCCGCCACCTCAAATTGCACCACAACTAGAATATGAGAACTCTTCAAGATCTAGTTCTCTTGAGCCTATTTGACGATCTACAGAGTATCTCGTACTCCCAATTGGTATGTTCTTTCATCTACTTTATCCAATACTCATGTTCCAACTTGTTACTCACAAGATTCCAAGCATGAATGTTGATAGAAAGAAAAGAAGGAAGAATGTCACACTCCGAGCCTACAGCCTGGACGTTGCCGGCACTCGAGAAACATTGTTGGTCGCCAAGCGAACCCTTTGCCTAGCTGACTACTTAGCGGAAGACTTACTCAAGCAAAATGGGAACTTTAAATGCATAATTAAACTTTAAAGTCTCAATTAAAATTTAACTCAGATAAATATCTGGAAATACTTAACAAGATATAAGTAACCGTTTCAAGATCTCAAAATATCTCAAAGGGAAAATAATGAGAGACTTCTGAACTCTAACTATCTATGAACCCTCTAATACTATGATAGATGTCAGAACAGAACCCGCGTCAACTTAACAAAGCAAGAAATAAGTATGAAGCCCTTCGAAAGTAATGAGGCTCACCAAAGCTAGCTGGAATGCAAAAAGTATCAACGAAGCGTTATTAATGACCTTGAGCACCTGTATCTGCATCATATAAAGGTGCAGGTCAAATGACATCAGTACATTGAATGTACGAGTATGCAAGGGGAACTCAAAACATAAGTAACTTAACAGATAATACTGAAAGAATACTCACCTCAACTCAACTTCAATAAAAGAGTAATAATAAGAGATGCAATAATTAAAGTTTTATAAAACAGAAGGTAATAACTCAAGGATGTATAAAATACAATAAGTTATTCCTTACTCTATTTGGGATATTCTCAAACCAACAACCATCATTATGAGTTATGTGATGATACATCGTCTCGCCCACGCTGCCAGAACTGTCATATACCTTGTCGGGGTACAAAACACCTCAACTAAGTATATCCACCAAGCTATGCTTAAAAGCAATAAGAAATCATCTAAAAGTATGATCAATTACCTATCACTACCCAAGGTAGCCCCTAGGTGTAACATGGCATATAAGACCCCGAAACCTCATACAAGCCTCTTAGCTTTCATCATACAAGAATTATAATAAAAGGATTTAAAAGATATTTCCAATATATCAAAATTGCATAAAGCATAGCAGAAATCTAAATGCCATCTCAAAGCCATCTAGTACATAAGAATGAATCTGGGCGAAGCCCGCACATCATGTTCAAAAACTAAAAGTAAGGAACTACTGAAAACAATAAATGTCTGGTCCTCGAAACATGATGACTCACCAAAGCTTGAAATCTCCTGGATAAACTCTAGCCACAAAACTGGAAACCCTGACTGTCGATCCCTACATTTGGAGAAATGTAGGCAAGAGTATGCGTTAGTACAAAATATGTACCAAGTATGATAGTCATGCATAAAACATTTTAAAATATGCTTAAAGAGAGAGATACTTATATGAGATGTAATGACCAAGCTAAACATGAGATAAAGGTTAGAAAGCATGAGTCATAAAACATGGACAATGCACACAGTCATCATCTTAAAACTGTATGAGATACTTCCTTAAAGTAACTCTAGTTCATCATAGCTTGCTTGTGGGAAGTAGCCTTAACCGACATATAAGACCATGAGGGCTATCATCATGGAATCTGGTGTCTCCCACACTGAAAAAGTTGTCCTACTTGCCACGGTAAAGACCTGAACGTCTAGCTTATGTGGATCCACTAGCTAATCTCTATCTAAGACAATCTTATGTTGGCACATAGTTTAGGGGACACGGGTAATCACGTTTTGTCCACTTGGTACTAAGCTTAACTTCCACGGAATAGTTCTTATTCATATTTATCTTAGCTCTTGAAGGAACGTGGGTAAGCGCCTCTTGTCTTTCAATTAGAGAGCATGGGTAATCATCTCTTTCCTCAACATTGAATAACTCCTTAATATTGGTTCATTTTAGGTGAGAAAGCCTTTAAACCCTAATTACCTTTATTATGTGAGAAACCCTTTAAAAAATCATGCTTTCATGTGTATATGAGAAATCCTTTCAACAACACAACCATAACAACATCATTGATACTTCACTCTCCAAGCATCCTTAAAACATTTACATAAATTCCACAAGAACATGCATAATTCCATAATTCACTTTTCAAGGTTCAAAATCCACTTTCAATATCAACATCTAGAAAACATGGGTTAGAAATGGATTCATGGGAATTCATCATAAAATCATGTAATTATATCAATTCATTCTTGAAAGATCATAAAACAATCAAATACACCAATAATTAAAAGAACCCATGTCATGAAAGAAAACTCTAACTCAATTGGGAAATTCTATTTTTATAAATTGGAGAATTTAGGAACTACATGGATGAAAGGGCTCCATGTATAATAAATATCATACCTCAATGTCAATTGCTTAACGTCAATAGAGGAATTTAAGACTTGTCTTGGAATCTTAAGTTGAACCCTTCTTCTTCAAGATTTCTAGAGAGAGAAATATTTGAGAGGAAGACTTGTTCTTCTTTTGTAAATTTGAGAGAATGAATTGAATGGGATGATTTTGGGGTTAAAATCACTTATATAGGGTCACGGTAAGGGCAAAACGACATAGTATCAAGATAAAATAATTAGGAAAAGACCCAACTGCTCCTGACTTACAACTGACACAATCACCAGATGGTGGCCCTCACAAGCCGTCAATGACCTCACGGGTCGTAGTAGACGTTGTGGTTTTGACCAGTGGTCTGGGGAGAGGTTCCTTGTGGCCTTGCCCCTGATGAGCCGTTTGGCTCTTCACGAGCCATCTAGGGGTTTGTAGACGGCTCGTGGGAGGAGGCTGGCCTTGAGATGGATTCTGCCTCCCCTTCATAGCCACATCCATGGGGCGTGAGGTTCATCACAAGATGTCTAAGGGATCGTGGGAGGGAAGCCCTTCTTGGCCAAGCACTAGAAGACTTCACGAGAACCACCACCAGTCATGGTGCCCTTCACGGCCCATGAAGGGTGTCATGGCTCAGTTATGGGCTAGTGACCTCCCACTTGACTCCTTTTTCTAGACTTATTAATTTTGAGGTGTTACATTACCCATGTTGGCTACATAGTTTATGAGGAATGTGAGTTGTCTGAACTCATCCCCATATCGGTGTTCAATACTACTCCCAATAAATGTATACTCATACTCAATGTTTAAACATTCTATTTATCAATTTGAGGTAATTACTCAAAGGATCCTCTTAAAAGAGGTAATGCTCTAAAATATCTTTGAACTCATAATCTTATTTAGAAATCAAAGTTTCTCTCTTTCAAAGTAAAAATGTTACTTTTGAGAATACTTAGTTCCATTATATTAATTCTCAATTATGAATACGACTCTTCTCATTTCTCATATTTACTTTCTCAAAAGTTAGTTCAAAACCATAGTTGGTTACAAAAGATTCTCAACACAACTCAAAAGAACTTCTTGGGCTTTCCTCTTAAACTCACTTTAGTTTTGATTGTAAATTAAGATATGTGATTAGAACATATAGGAACTCTCAAGAATGAATGGAGCCTTTAGGAGTTGATACAAAGAAGGAAATGTAGTCACGACTTAAAATAATATGACCAGAATGACACACATAAGAAAAGAGCCAGGCGACCCCTGGCACCCTGCTGGCGCCAGACACTAAACTTCTGACAAAATTTTGGGGCACACTGCTGCTAGCGCAGGGCGCCAGGCCCCAAATTACTGAACAGAATTCCTGGCGCCCTGGTGGCGCACCCCCCCACCCTCTACCCAGAAAAATTGACGAATTTTCAAGCTCAAATTAGGGTCCCAATTAATTTGGAATGTGGGAATTTTCCCTAAACTCTTCTTGATTCTCAAACCCAACACGAAAACATGACAAATTCCATACAAACCTCTTTGGAATATAAATTTTACCAAAGATCAACAACACGAAAGATTTCATAGCCTCTATTGTTCAAGAATTGAACTAAAATCAAGAACTCTTTGAATACAATGATTTCGTGGATAAATTCAGATTTATAGCGTGAGGACGAACAAGTCCAACACTGTGAGAAGACTTACATACTTGGAAAGAACAATGTTCTTGGTGAAATCCACAATTCTTGAAAGAACGCTTGAAACCTAGCATTTTCTCCTCTTGAAACCTCGCTTTAATTCTCCAAGTGTTTGGGAATGTGAAAAAGTGGTCTAATACAGATTAGACCCTTATTTGGGGTGAAGAAAGCATGGCTAGGCTCAGTGGGAAAAAAGAAAAAACCAAATTACCCTTCTAAAAGCGAATGAAATGCCTTAAATAGAGAGGCTTCACTCAAACGGCCATAACTTTTTACTCTGAGCTCGAAATTAAGCAAATTTGGTGGCGCTGCAAAGCAGACTCAAAGACCTTTAATTTGATAGGTCATGGACTACCTAATTCCATTTATGCTAAAATAAATAATCGATTGAAGCTGAAAAAAATGAAAAACTGAACATTGACTTGCACGAACCTTTTTTTTTTTAAACCCGATGTGTTACAAAGAACTTTTGGTTCTGTCACACCCCGAGCCTACACCCTGGGTGCGACTGGCACTCGAGATCCATTGTTAGCCCCAAGCGAACCCTTGGCCTGACTTACTTACTCAGCGAAAGACTTTAACCATCAGGAAAAGGATTTGTATGCTAAATAACTCAACTGTCTCAAACTGAACTCATAATGTTTTAAAAATAAACATTTAACTTAGCCAAAATGGCAACTCAAATCTAAACATAAACCAATAACAAAATGATGACGAATGAACTAACATCTGACTAACTATCTATGAAGCCTCTAAAACAACTGAGATGGATCTCGGGACAGGCCCACGACATCCTAATGAACTAAAATGATAAAGTAATGAAAAAAGGGAATCCTCCGAAAGCAAGGAGGCTCACCAACAACTCTGAAGCTCAACTGGATCAACGATACACTGGATGTTGATCCTGATTACCTACGTTTGCATCATAATACGATGCAGGCCAACTGGCATCAGTACATTAAATGTACGAGTATCCTAGTTGGAATGCTAAACATAACTTAAGCTTGAAAAGAATCTGAAAGAAACACTTACCTGGCTCAACTCAACTAATTTCAATATAAAGCAGTGTAAATAAATACAGTATAAAGAAAAGCTTTAAAACATGGTTTTCAACTCTGTGTAATTAGAAATACAATAATAACTCTGTATGTATGCAAAGATACATATAACTCTAAGATGTATGTAAAAAATACAAAATAATCTGATGTATATAAAAATACAAAATACTGTTGTGGGAGTTTCTCTAACCGACAACCATCACGTAAGAGTTATCGTGATGATACAACATTTTTACTTCACGCTGCCAGAGCCGTCCTATACCTTGCCGGGGGTATAGAACCTGAACTACTAAGTGTATCCACTAGTCTATGCTAAAAAGCACTAAGGGTTCATCTAAAAAGTATGACATTTTTCTACCCATGATGCCTACATGGTTTTTGGGGGTTGTGGGTTCTCTGAACGCTCCCCCATATCGGTGCTCAATGCTACACTCAAAATATGATACTAGCTCTTTATGTTTAAAAACATACTTCTTCAGTGATTTGAGATTAGTGCTAAAAACTTTGCTCAAAGGCTATCTTGGAAATCAAAGTTTCCCCTCTTGCTTCATCTAGAAAGCGATTACTCTTTTCTAAAAACTTGCTCTAAGGCTCTTTGGAAATCGAGGTTTCCTTTCTTGTTTAAATGTGAAAACATTTTAAACCCTTTGGAAATACATAGTCCCCATATACTTTTGAAGAAATGGACTTCAAACTGTACTTTTTACTCAACTTGAACTTTAAGTCTTAAAACAAAGTTAAAATATTTGGAAAAGACTTTTGGAAAACTCTAAGAACTTCTCTTGACTTTGATCTTTACTACTCTTGACTTGACTCTTAACTGGTCCTTGAATTGAATTATGGATTCAAGGATTGTGATTTGTGATTGGAAAGATCTCATGATGTTTAGGAATGATTTTAGATGGCTAAACATGAGAAAAGACAACAATCAATATTTGAGGGTGGGTTCGCGACGCGGAGACATATTTAATTTTTAGTTTCAAAAATGACTTTTGAGGCAGAACGCTCTGTGACAGCTCCACAACGCAAAATGATTTTTCTCAGTTTTGGGGAGTGGTTCCGCGATGCAGAGGCATGTCCAGATTTCGACTGACGAAACTTCTTCTTCGTTTTCCAGCTCTAAACCCTCTAAACTCCATGGGTTTTTTCCCCAAACACTTAGAATCGATTAAATGTTCAAAGTACATCAGATTCTACTCAAAATCAAACCTAAAAACGTGAATCAATCTCAAGAAACTCCAATCAACACAACCCACAAGAATTCAAACGAAAATTTATCAAGAACTCAAGGATTTACTTTTAAATCAATATACTTTTCTAAAATTGAATCAAGTTTGGCGCGTGGGTGAACTAAACAAATGCTTTGTGATCTCACATACCTTGTAGAGATCACCCTCGACGAAATCCACAAGCTAATCTCGACAAATCTTGAACATTTTTCTCTTTTCTCCTCTTTTCTCCTTTCTCCAAGCCCTAGCGTGAAATTCACCTTTCTAAAACTGACTGAAATCTGACTTTACCCCAATTAAACTCCTAAAAATGAATTAATTAAGTTGGGTAAGGAAAAGGCCAAACTACCCTTCAAAAATCTAGATTTGGACTTTCCTAATTCCAACAGCCCAACTTCCAAAGGACATAACTCAATCATACGAACTTGAAATCTCACACAAAATCAGCGGCGTTGGAAAGATCATTTCAAGATATTTCCTATAATATCTAGAAGTACCTCTAACTCATCCTGATCTAGAAGTTATGACTGTTTTAAGTTGGCCAAAACTCAACTTTTCCCAACTTTAGACAAATTTCTAGATTTTCATTCTTTCAAAAAATGACTATTTCCATTTTAGCTTCTTCCTAGTTATTTTAATTTTCTAGATGTTACAGGCTCTTATAGAAAATGACGCATGGGAAATTGTTTCATGTCCTTTAAATGTCCGCCCAAGTAGAGGTAAATGTGTTTATTCAATTAAACTTCATTCTGATGGAACTCTTGAACGGTACAAAAGCTCGATTTGTTCTTCTTGGTAACAAACAAGAATATGGGGTGGACTATGTAACACCTCGGTCTTAAAAAGACCTATTTTAGAAAGAAATAAATTTGAAAGAGCCAAACTAAGAATTTTGCAAATTAGTCTTAAATTGTGAGTTTTGAATCAAATTCAAACTACCATAATTTTTAGCACAGGATGAGTTAGGTGGCCTATAAAGTAACAAATGAAAGATCTCTGAGCCCTCTTTCCAACGCCAGCGAGTTTGCTAAATTTTGTGTTTGGATGTGGAAGATATGCCCGTTTGAGTTAAGCTTGTCCGATTAAGGAAATTAATCCAAATTAAGAAGGGGTATTTTGGTCTTTTCCTTACCCCACTAGCCTAACTCATTTTTAGTAATATTTTAGGGGTCTAAACTGACTTAGATCAGTTTCACAATTCTAAAATACGCTTAGAGTTTTAAAGAGAAGTTCAAGAGGAGAAAGAAAGGAAAAGATTCAAGCATTCAAGATTTTCTTACAATCATCGAGCGATTTCACCAAGGATTCGATCCTAACGAGGTATGTAAGTTTTCATAGTGATGGGTTTGTTCACCCACACGCCAATCATGAGTTTCTTGAGTTAATTTCATCCATGACAATCCATGTATTGAAGTTCTTGATGAGTTTCTTGAAGTTTAGTTCTTAAATCATAAATGATGAGTTTTTGATGAGTTCTTGAGATGAATGTTATGAGTTTGAGGGTTGTTTTGAGTAGAATTTTTGTGTATTTATGTTGGGTATTCGAATATATGAGAGTTTGGAAGAGCCCATTCGATTATAGGTGAATTAGGGCCAAAAATCAAGAAGAAAAATTTATTGGGATGTCCTGGAAATAGGATGGGGCGCCAACAGTGCACCAGAAACTAGCCCCAGTAAAGGGAGGCCTGGTGCGGCGTGCCACCCCTGTGCTACCAAACATTAGGCCATTTGCTTTATCGTTTTCGTTTCGTACTTGTTCCTTTGAGTCGAGATTTCATTCCTTTCTTAATCCTAGCTATCTAAAATACATTTTATCATCACGAGATTCTTCATATCATGAATCGTTACTCTTGAATTTATAATTCAAATTCAAGTAAAGATTAAGAGTCAAGTTTGGGAGAGCCTTTCGAGTCTTTTTTAGAAGTCTTTTACAAACTTTTAAAACTTGTTTTAAGACTTTAGTACTTGAGTATGAGGATGAGGAGAGTTGAGTTTCATTTTTCAAAATGAATATATGGTAACTAAGTAATCCCAAGAGTAAATGTCTTTACATTTAAAATGAAAGGAAACTTCGATCTCCAAATGAGTTTATGAGGAGTTTTTTTTAGCACAATCTCTTTTAATAGAACCTTTTGAGTAATAATCTCAAAGTTTGAGGATGAGGAAATGTTTTTAAACATATGAGCATGAGTTAAATTATTAGGAGTAGTATTGAGCATCGATATGGGGACGAGTTCAGACAATTCAATGTCCTCATAAACCATGTATGTCAACGTGGATAAAGGGTCATACCTTTTAGATGATTCCTTATTACTTTTTAAGCATAGCTTAGTGGATCCATTTAGTTGAGGATGTCCTATACTCCCGCAAGGTATAGGATAATTTTGGAAGCGTGGGCGAGACATTGTATCATCACATAGATCATAGTGATGGTTGTCGGTTAGAGAATCTCCCATATAAGAGTAAAGAGTTACTATTGTATTTTAAATACATTGAGTTATTATCTACTGTTTTAAAAGTTTTTTTTATAATGCATCTTTATTGTTGCTTTTATATTGAACTGAGTTCAGTACTTCTGAGTTTGAGTATCCTTGAGTTGAGTTGAGTTGAGTTGAAATGAGGTAAGTATGTTCTTCCTTTTTAACAGTTCAAGCATATGTCTGTGCTTTAAAGTTCCCTTTACATGCTCGTACATTCCATGTACTGACGTCATTTTTCCTACATCTTTCATGAAGTAGATACAGGTAACCAAGGTCATCAACAGGCGCTTCGTTGATACCACTTGCAGTTCGAGCTATCTTTGGTGAGCCTCCTTGCTTCCGGAGGATTTCATTTATATCTTTCAGTTTTTTTAGGATGTCGTGGGTCTTGTCTCGACTTCCATCATAGTTATTAGAGGCTTCATAAATAGACCATAGAGTTTTGAGAAGTCTGTTTTATTTTCCATTGTTAATGTTTAAGACTTAAGTTGCCTCTTTTGGCCAGTTGAATGTTTTCTTTAAAATATTATGAGTTTATCTATTTTGAGATATTGAGTTAAATCTTTACATTTGAGGTTTAGTTATTGTTAAGTAAGTCTTCCGCTGAGAGTTGAGCCAGGTCAAGGGTTCGTTTGGGGCCAACAATGGTTCTCGAGTGCCGGTCATGCCTAAGGTGTAGGCTCAGGGCATGACAGACTATGAGGAAACTTTTGCACTTGTAGCAAAAATGACAACAGTGCGAACTATTATTGTCAGTGCTGATTCACAAAATTGGTCTCCTTATCAAATGGATGTCAAAAATGTTTTTCTCCATAGTAATCTTAAAGAAGATATTTATATGAAACATCCATCTGGTTTGTTCTCATCACCTACATCAGATCTATGCAAGTTGAAGCGGTCTTTGTATGGATTAAAACAAGCTCCTAGAGGCTGGTTTGATAAGTTTCAATCAACTTAACTACAGTTTTCTTTTGTATAGAGCAAATATGACTTATCTTTGTTTCTTCGGAAAACATTTGCAGATTGTGTTTTTCTTTTGATGTATGTAGATGGCATTATTATCACAAGAACCGATTCTTCATTAATTACTAGCATGCAACAACAGCTTAAAGATTATTTTCATATGAAAGATCTTGATACTCTTACATATTTCTTAGGTTTGGAAGTTCATAATGATGCTTCATGTGTGGTTCCAAACCAACACAAATAATTTGTATCCAAAATTCTTATCTACCTTACATGCAAAAAATATAAATTTCCGACTTAAGTGACTTTAAAAAAATTGACCTTATTTTTAATAAGAAAAATGGTACACGTAAAATTTGTCAACAATGTCAACTATAAGAATTTGTATAGTAGCCAAGATATTAAATAGTTTTCCCATGTCACCTAACGCATTCAGAGTGTTACACTATTTTATTATATTTAAAAGAACTTACTAATATTATTATCTATTTATAAATTTTCTCTTAATCTTGGCTAGTGAAAGATCGACTAGACATGATCATTTAGTGTGTGATCATTCAGCTTCAAAATCATACAAAGAGTATGTTTGGATGAGCTAATTATAAATTGACAATATGTAAATTTAAGTGCAAAAATTAATTTTATAAATAAATTGTTACAAGTTTGGATTTAGATGATGAAATCAATAATAAAAAATTGATGTGTTTGATAAAATAGCCAAAATGCCCTAAATATTGTCAAAAAATGATGTATATTAAAGGGATAAGGGTCTGAAAAATACCTCAACTTTGGTCGGATTTGTTGTTGCGATACTAAACTTTCATGAGGACCTATTACCTCCCTAGACTATTTAATACCGTATTTTAAACATATATATTTGCCCACGTGGACATAAAAAATAATGTAAAATTATAAATAGTAATGTATCCACGTACATATATACCTTTAAAATACACTATTAAATAGTTCAGGGGGTAAAAAATATGGTATTAAATAGTCTAGGGAGGTAATAGGTCCTTATGAAAGTTTAGTATCGCAACAGCAAATCCGACCAAAGTTGGGGTATTTTTCAGACCCTTATCCCTATATTAAAACTAATTGTTTGTACAAAAAAACGAACGGCATATACAAAGCAAAGAAATTTGGTAAAGATATATTGATTTTATCTTGTGCTTGATTTGGGACATGTAAATAAATTGAAGCATAATTTATTTCTTCTCTCGATAATATATAGAACCTTTTTTTATAATAATGTTGTTTTTATTTGCAAAAACTTATTGTAAATTGATGAACATACAATAAAAATTGATCCCCAAAGAAAATTTAAGTGTCATATTGAAATTTTATTAAAATGTGAATGTTATATAGAGGTTTGACCAAATTTATGCCTTTTTCCCCTTATACATTATGCCTTAATTAAATTTCATACATGAGTTTTAAACTTGATTAAACTTTGTGAAGGCATAATTTCATCGCTGTTACTGTTATTAGTATATTGGAACAATAATCTAACACTTGAATTCATAAAAATAACAAATTGAGTAGTAAGGGAATCAAGATTTTCGCTATATATAGAGAGCTAAAAGTACATTAAAAAAATAGTGAGCACACGAATTAGGGAATTAAACCTACAGTATATCATATACATAAAAATAAGGCATGATACATAATTGTGTCGTTTTAATATGGTCGCATTTCACATTTATGGTGTGCATAAGTAGAGACTTAAACTTGTATAAAGTTGAAGAAGTAGACACATAAGTTCTACGTGGCATAATACACGTAGAACACAAATTGCCGTGTAGGACATGTGTGTTTATACTAGATTAAGTGTCTACTTATGTACATTCAAAGTTGAAGGGAATAAATGTAAGTTGAGGCCAAGTTAAAGGGCATATTTTATGTAATGCGAATTTAATTTCGCTATGATATAATTAAAATTCAATTATATGATTAAAGAAATAGTAATATGAATCAAATTCCATAAAAAATAATATAGTAACAAACATTACAAATTACAAATAAAGTGTTGCATCAAGTAAATAGCTTACCAAACATTACATTTTCGAGTCCAACTGCAACAACAATAAAGACCGAAGAAATGAGGAGAATCATAGTCTAGATACTTATAAATAAGATAGGCAAACACAAGCAAAAAAACTTCAATAGTATAGCGCACAAAAATGTATGTTATTGATGAAAAAAAGAAAAGGGAAAAGGGCTCGAAATATATCTGAACTTTGACCAAAATTGATGTAACAATCCCAAACTTTGGGCAGAACCTATGACCCTCATGCACTATTTAATAGTATATTTTAAAGATATATAGATACTCAGACATCATAAATATTGCATCATTATAAATAGTAAATTCTCTAGCTAGGCACTTATATATCTTTAAAATACATTATTAATTAGTGCAAGTCCTACCCAAAGTTTAGAATTGTTACAACAATTTCGATAGAAGTTGGATATATTCCAGATCTTTTTCCCAAAAGAAAATATAAACTAGGGGTGTCAAAATAAAAGCTCAATCCGTTCAATCCACCGAATTCATTCAAGTTTGGATAGGTCAAAATCTATCCATTTATTAGCTCAATCTATTTCACCTACTCATTTCAGCCCATAAAGAATTGAGTTGGTATGTAGCCCAAATTAACTCGTGAGTGATCTTATCAAAAAATGTTTTAAAATAACATTTATTTATTTCATATGTTATATATAGTCATAATAGAGACGAGAGGGAGTTGCTCGGATGGTAAGCACCCCTCACTTCCAACCCGAAGGTTGGAGTTCGAGTCACCAATGGAGCAAAAGGGGTGGGAGCTCCTAGAGAGGGTTAAAAAAAAAATTAATAGTCATAATAGAGAAAAGTAATGATTTTGTTAAAGAACTAAAAATATTAAAGAACAAAATAAAGGAATTAAATCTTAGTAAGAATTGAGCGGGGTGAGTTATCATCCACATTCTATCTCATTTTAGTCAAACTATTTCAACTCAAATAGCTTTTGAATGGTCAATAACTCACCCATTTATAAACTTGTCTTAATTACACCTCTAATATAAACTCTATAAATGAGCACATGGTGTAGGTTAGAGTAAAGTTAAATGACATGTACACTCAAATTGCCTTAATTTGACAAGACAAATACAGGGTATCCCAAGACATTGGATTCGTACAAAAACAAATGAAGCAAAATGCAAATTTGTCCTTAGATCCACATCTATAGTTTCTTATTACTTACAAAAATGTTTGTACTTTGGTTCATTGATCTCACTCTATGTTAGACCAAATAGACGGGTCATAATAGCACAAAGTCAGAAATTTTATTAAGTGTATTTAATATAACGTGTAATTCCCTTTGATAATGATTGTTTCCTTTGTTAGAAAGGTCTTTTTTATGAGGAAGTTATAGTTCTTTAATATTTGATTATCAAAAATATTTTGAAAATACTTTTTTTATCCAAAAGAAAAAATCTTACTACTATCTTAACTTATAACTTTACATTATTTACTTAAACATTATTATTATTCTTCATCACTCAAACATCCATGAAGATATTCTTTAATTTGTTAATATTATTATTAGTCTTTGATATATAGTTTTCTTGAAAATATTTTTCTACTTGTCAAGCAAATACCAAAAAAATATTTCTCACTAAATATGATTTTATTTATACCAAATATGTATTAAGAAAAAAGGGAAAGTGATCAGACGGAAACAGTTTACACATAAATACTATTTACACTAAAATATATTAATTTACCAAAAATAATTATTGTAATCTTCTTTTTACAAAAAAAAAGAAAGTAAAATGGACTAATCAAAATTACCAAATAATTGAACGGGGAAGTATTTATTAGCGGTGACTTATTTTTATTTTCTGATTCAGTACAGAATGCTTATCAGGTGATTAATTAGATGTTTACGTTTAACAATTCAATTTATCGATTATCGACTTTTAAATAATTAATCCACCAAATTAACAAATACGATATTTGTTGGTTTGGTATAAATTTAGTAGTTATCAATCGATTTATTGGTTAATCAAGAAGGTAAACTAAAGTAATTATAACCCAAGATTTTGTTCACGAATGGTGGATGATTGTTAGGAAAAAGTACACTGCTTCCATCTTATTGTCAGTAGAGTACTATTGGCCTCATTACAAAATTCAACACATAATATATAAGTGTGTCCTTTAATTTAATTTTAATTTATATTTATATCTTTTTTTAATTTTGAATATATATGAGTAGACATTTAAATTTGTATCAAGTGACATACACATTCTACGTGGCATAATAAACATAGGATGTCATGTAAGATGTGAATTGTCACGTAAGACACCATATAGATATTTATTTATTTTTGTACAAATGTAAATGTCTACTTGTGCAAAATCAAAGTTGAAGGACATAGATATCAGTTGATGTCAAGTTAAATGTCTTGTTTATCTATCATGCCTAAATTCAACTGTACCATTTTGTGTCATTGCACTGGCATATGTGAACTCAACTATTAACTTATAGACTTATTACATAAATGTGTTTTTAGCTTGACTTGAGCTGACATTTATTCCCTCTAATTTTGGTTGTGTAAAAATAGACACACATTTCATATGTGGCACAAAACATGTAGAACATGAATTCCCACATAGGACATGTGTGTCTAGATATAAAACTTTTGAATAGTTTAAGTGTTTATTTGTGCACACTCCAAATTAGAGAACATAATTATCAATTGATGCAAGCTAAAGAGCGCACTCAAGTAGTATGTCTAATGATAACATAGATGAGCCTTCTGTTAAACATTGATAACATATTTAAGTTTTTCACCTCATATAAATATGATTCTTCGATGCCCCAAAATTCTATTTTAACAGTTACTTCAAAAAATCGTATGTATCTAATTAATCATCTTGATCGAGAAAAGTATTAAAAATATTTTTAAACTTGACGCAAATTATTATTAGTTTCGTACCCAAACTACTAACAGCCTTAAAAACATTCATCTACTTACATAACTAAACATAAATACATCCCTAATTTGCAACAAGATATAACAAGTGGTCACAAACTCTTATGAGTTTTTAAGTGTTTTTAAAATCGTTAGTTGTTCAAAAATGAATCTAATAGTTCACACGCTGAGTTTAGAAGTAATCAAGACAAAACTAATAATCTTAAATATATGGAATGATAAAATTAAAATATATCATCCAAAAAAGTTGTTTTGAATGTACTAAAACGAGAAAATTTAAGACAGAGAAAGGAGTAAGGACCTATTAAAGTAATATGTCCTTTACCTACAAACCCCTAATAAAACCAGTAATAATCTAAGTTGTAGGTTTTATTTATACTCTGCTTCTTTACAAACCACAAAGAGATCGCACAATCTCCGCTCCTCTCATGCCGGCGCAGTCATCGGAACTTGAGAGAGTGAAAGAGATGAGTAATGGCTGAATCTGTGAATCGAAAATGAAGATCACCGGCGACAAGGCTGAGCTACCGGCCGTTACGTTTCCCGGACTAGATCTCTTACAAAAACCGACGAATACTCGTAAACCGTCTCGAAGGAAAACGAACAACTTCGGCGCTGGAGTGAAGTTGCGGAGAGATATTGGAGGAAATACTCCTAAAGGAAGGAGGAGTAGGCCGGAAACTCCTCTTCTACGGTGGAAGTTCAACGAGGATATCCATGACAATGGTTCTGTAAAGGAGGAAACTTCGACGGTGGAGGTTGATCGGAAATGTAGTCGGAATAATGGTAGGACTGTGGTTTCTGTTAGGAAGTTAGGTGCGGGACTGTTTAGGCAGCAGCAGCTGCCGGAAGTCAAAAACGGTCAGAAGTTAGGGTTTCAGGTATTTTTCATCAAATTGATTTTTAGTTTTTGCTAATTTAGGGCTTTTGTAATTTGGTTGTTGCTGTATTGATATTAATTGTGGATCTAGCATTTATATTATAAGGTACATTGACTTGGAATATTGATGAATGTAGCAAAAAAAATTATGCTTGGGATAATTAGGAGTAATAGAGAAAAATGGAATCATTTCAGTACTAGTTTTTTCAATTGAGATTTGTCCTTTTAGACTCTCTGGCATAACTGATTGTCAATTAATACACAGCAAAATATAATATTTTGGTTATTTGAAACTAATCGATTCTTACCTATTTGCTTGTTTTTACATTAGATGGATTAGTGCTTACTGATTTTGCATTTTGTTGAATTTGGATAAAGCAATTACGGATGAGTAATTAGGAAACGAAGGAGAAAAGTTTAACATTTTAGTACTCTATTTTCGTGAATTTGATATAGAAGAAGTTTGTCTTGGCCCTCTCTATTAAGTTTGAGAATTCTCTCTTCTGGTCACTTTCGTGCAACCGGGGAGCACTTTCATGCCCTTTTTTTTAAGTTTTCCAATTCTTGTATTTGTCTTTGTTCCATTCTATACTGCTGTTAAAGCCAGCTATTGGGACCAAACCCATGGCCCTTTTATGCCCATATTATTACCTTAGAGTTAGAGTAGCGAGTAACTTGAAGGGTGTTTTGTTGTTTTAGATTCCAAGTTGACAAGGATTGTGCACCATTTTGGAGTTAATAAGTTTTCTTTCTTCCATGCAGGCTGGTCGGGTTGAGATGCCCTTTCATTTTCATCATCGCAGTAAAGTGCATGACTCTCTCATTAATGATCCAGTGCAGAGTCCTCGGTCTGTCTTTGGTCCAACTAATGGCCTTTTTCACAAGGTATGTGACTTTTTTCTTAAGATGTTCTGAGTCTTTTAACTATTTAAGCTCATTATGTCGGGTTTCTTGGCTGTCATCATTCCGCAAATTTTTGTGGGTAGTTCAATTTTTATTATATTTAAGTCTCGTGATCTTTGTATTAAAAGTTTAAACACTATAGTCTTCTGTTTCAGTTGTTTCTGTTTATTATCTAATCTTGTTGCAATTCTCTACAAAATGCAGCTAGAAACCTCACTTCAGTTTTCCCATTCTGCTATGGAGGGGGCAACAAAGTGGGATCCAGCTGGCTGGACAACAGCGGTGGAAACAAAGAAGATATACGGCTCTCAGAAGCTTCTTGATCAACAAGTGAATACTGCTTCTATGATCTCTTCTCTTGAGGCAGAACTAGAGTGTGCTCGTGCCCGAGCTCATCAACTTGAGACAGAGCGGCATTCATCAAAAAAGAAACTCGAGCAGTTTTTGAGGAAACTTAGTGAAGAAAAAGCAGCATGGCGGAGCAAAGAGCATGAGAAAATTCGTGCAATTATGGATGACATGAGAGCTGACTTCTCCCGGGAGAGGAAAAACCGAAAGAGGCTGGAAATAGTCAATTCCAAATTAGTTAATGAATTGGCTGATGCCAAGTTATCAGTAAAACGCTATTTGCAAAATTTTGAAAAAGAAAGACAGGCTAGAGGGTTGATAGAAGAAGTGTGCGATGAATTGGCCAAAGAACTTGGAGAAGACAAGGCTGAGGTTGAGGAAATGAAGAGGGAATCTCTGAAGTTCACAGAAGAAGTAGATGAAGAAAGAAAGATGTTGCAGATGGCTGAGGTTTGGCGTGAGGAACGGGTCCAGATGAAACTAGTTGATGCCAAGGTGATGCTTGAAGAAAAGTATTCCCAAATGAACAAGCTTATTGGAGAACTAGAATCATTTCTGAATTCTAGAGGTATGAGTTTTGATGTGGAGGAGATGAAAAGAGCTGAGCAACTCCAACAGGCTGCTGCCTCTGTTAGCATTCGTGATATTAGAGAACTCACTTATGAACCACCAAATCAAGATGATATTCTTTCCGTTTTTGAGGATGTTCATTTTGTTGAACCTGATGAAAAGGATATCCAGCCATGTACATTTAGTCCTCGCTCTCTCAGTCCTGATGGTGTTGTTTACGACTTCCGCAGATATTCACAAGCATATGTCAATCAGAGTGCTAATTTAGAGGAAGAGGGAAGTGAGTGGGAAACAGTAACCAATGTTGAGGAGCAAGGTTCCAACTATTCTCTTGAAGGAAGCATTTCATCCGTCAACAAGAATTGCCGGCAGAGCAATGTATCAAGAAGTAGAGCAGACTCAGAGGGAATTGGTGATGATGTCACATCGGTTTCAGAGATTAGTGAAGTATGTTCTGGACCAGCTCGGCAACTTACAGAGTTGTCATCTGCATCGAAACTTTGGAAATCACGCCCGTGTAATGGAGACAATTTCAAAATAAAATCACTAGAAGGAACTAAAGGGAAGCTGTCAAATGGGGCCATTCTTTCTCCGGATCATGGTTCTAGTAAAGGTGGCTTTAGCCCCTCGGACCTTGGCCAGGAATGGAGCTCACCTGAGTCTGGCAACTCACAAATAGCACGCGGGATGAAAGGGTGCATTGAATGGCCGCATAACTCTCAGAAGAAAAGCTTAAAAGCAAAGTTATTGCAGGCAAGAACAGAGAGCCAGAAGGTCCAGTTGCGCCAGGTCTTGAAGCAGAAGATCTGAGGTAAGAGTTCTTATTACATGAGCTTTGAAGCCTCCTGTCAGCAGGTGTATCAGTAAAAAACCAAAACAGAATTCAACAATATCTTTGATAATTGTCCTGCTCACTTGAACTTCATGTAGAATCATGTCTATGTATCGATAAATAACTATGTCGTCGTAACTATATAAGAGTTAAGTGTAATTTCTAAGCTGTATTATTTGGTATTCCTTAATAGCTTATCTGGCCATTCATAGAAAATTTTACCATGCGGAAAGAAATAGAGTACTTGCAGATTTATTGCTGCCTTTCAAATAGCGCGTTAAAAGTGTTCTGTTGAACAGCATGTTAGTCCATTTATGCGTAAATTCAAAACTCCTCTACCTACGTTAACCAATTTGTGGCCATGTAGTGTCTATTTTTCTGTGGGGTGGATTGGGGGACTCCTCTACCATTTCTTGGCCATGTCAAGTCTACTTTTTGTGGGGTGGGGCAGTCATATTTAACGTTGTCTTGGAGAAGATAATAGTACTCTTGATGAATTAGATGGTCCTGTTATTTTTTTCAAGACAGAATCCTAAGATGAAAGGTACATGCTGATAAGTTATTTTAGTATATAACTAGTATTTGTACCTGCGCGTTGTGCGGATATTTTTAAATTAAAATAATTTCAAAATTTTATCATTCACTTTTTTTTTAAAAAAATAAATAGTTATAATACTACTTTATTACTATTTATATGATCATATTAACTTAATGTTTTAGTACACAATTTTACTTGTTATTATACTATTCTAATATCTATAATCAACTACGTTTTTTTTTGAAGTTTTTTTATATAATAATTTAACATCTAAGTAAGGTAAATAAATAAATTTTAAAAAAGTGATTTTATTTTTTAGTCATATTTTATGGAAATATGGTTTCAAATATAGGATATGAAATTTTCAAGAACGTGTGTAACTTCTTTGAAACTAAAACTATTGTGAGATTTTGAATTGTAAATAGTTTTCTATTTATTTATATCGACTATTTGAAATTTAATTTTATCATATATATATATATATATATATATATATATATATATATTAAAATCGTGCATTTATTTTTATTTTATCCTCTATTTATGTATAAAATTTAAAATCCATGAAGGCTTCTGACTTATTTTTTATTCTACGTAGGAAATTTAAATTAATAACTAACATGTGTCGTTATTCTTATTTAATTTAGTATATTATTGATCTAAGAGTCTAGTAGAAATAACTTAAGCATGTATCATCTTTATGAGATTACATGAGTATATTGTTATTTATAATACTACTTAATATTGTATTACGTAAAATTCACGATTGAATTTGATTCCAACTATGAATTTAAAGTTGTTATCTTTAATCTTTAATCTTTAATATTTTACATTTAAGTTGAATTTAAAATCATTCATCACTCATATCTCAATTCAGATAGATAGATCATAACTATTTTTTTACTCTAATTCTAAGAGACGAAAAAGTTCTTCATTTAAAAATTGAGGCTTCAATATATACAATGATAATACTAAAATATTAATGAAAAAGAATTCACATATTATGTTGTCAACTCATTCAAAAAGTTGATAAAAAAAATGTTACCTATGTATGAGAGAATTTCATGTGTTCTTCAAAGATCTCAATGTGTTTGGAACATGATTTCCAAAAGCCTCATATTTTTACTCTTTTTTCATTGATAATAATAATTAATATTAAATTAGATTCAAAAAACATTATCCTCGCTTCAATCTTTATGTTGGTTGGATAGTCCAATGAAGATCCTCTCGTTTTAATGTATTTATGATGGGCATTTTCTTCTTTCAATTTTTAGATATAGAAATATGCAAAAATACAAATTAATTGGGAAAAAAGGGGAGAATAATTTTTTACCTTAAATTCATGAATCATAATAAAAAAAAGTTAACACGATCCTTATTCAAACATAACTTCATAATCATGTTGATCAAAATTGAGGACATAGCTATTATTCAAAAATATTATTTGTGTATAGTTAAAATCGCATTATAAAAAGAGATAAAAACTGTATTTTGTATTTATTGAGAGAGAAAAGAAAGAAAAAAAAAGTTATAAATAGTTTTAAATGTAAAAACCTCACATGTTTATAAGTGAAATCATCCATGACAATTTTTTATTATAATTATAACTACTAATTTTAGAAATTTTATTTTTTTAATCTTAATTTAAATAGATAAATCTTACCTATAAGAATCCCAACCACGTAGGGAAGTATGACAAAATTTTGAAGGATTAAATATGCATTTTTTGTAATTCGAGTCAAATTTAACCATAAGAAATATTTATTCCTCGTGTCTATGTCGATTTCGTGGAGAAAATGGATTACGTGAAATAGGGTGTAATTTCCAATATATATAGATAACTATCCGTTTCTCTTTTTATTTATTTTAATTTTAAATTTGTTTTAAATTTTTATTTTAAAATATGATATTTAGCATTAATGTGATATTTACTTAGCAATAAAAATATGATAAAAAATATTTAAAAAGGATTTACAAACGGACTTATTAAAATTTATTTTCAAACGGGCTCAACGCATTTATTTAAATCAGAAAATAAAAATATGAATTAATCCTAATCCATATCTTATTGGGTATTTAAAATTGATTATAACTTCTCAACTAATTACAATTTTTTTAATACAATTGTAATTGTATTTTAATTTATAGGACAACTTTTCAAATTCAAATAAACTAATTTATAAATAATTATATATAAATTAAAAATTTGAAAAGTAATAATAGTATCACTTATTATCTTAAATTTAAATATATGTGGAGAGATTTTATATGATCAAATAAAAATTAAAAATGATAAGAATAAAGTCGACAAAAATGAAAATCTGAAAATATCACTTGGGAAGTCATCACTTGTTTATATTTTTATTTGTTTATATTTTTGTTGTACACTCCAACAACAAAGAAAATAATAGTTCCTCCTCTATATAAAAAAATATTTACATAAAAATGAAATACTATAAAAAGGAGAGTGAGTAACAAAGAAATTGATTTGACAATTAATAATCATAAATTCCTTGTCATTTAGCTTTGATAATTTATTTTAAAAAGTATAGTTTCAATTTAGTGTTGAAGTTAATAGGGATAGTTATAACCATCTTATCTCTAAAAGAAATGCAATTATAGGACTCTGAATTTAGTTAGGAATCAGTATAAGGTGAATTATAGGAGCCTAAAAAGTTCGTAGTTGAAACAAAAAGGATAATTTGTTGCGACCTTTTAGTGTACTTTTTAAAAAGTTATTACTTGAATTCTTCATTTTTTCAAATGAAGATATGATCAGAAACAACACAATGAAATAATTTAAGAAAAAAGTGATGATCATTTAAATTCCAATAAACTAAATTACTATGCTTAGCCTCTCTTTTTTTGCTAGTACAGTAAGAGTAATAATCAACTAATATAATTTACATTAATCACAATAATAGTTATTAAACTCTTGCAAACATATTACTGCAGCAACAAAAATAAATGCTTACTAACTAATCAAACAATGCTATTCATTTGATTCAAAAAGAAAAAAGAATAACCAAAATTAAAATTATACTACTTAACACTATTTTTTGAGATAGTTTTTAATAGTTTCTAACTCTACGCTTCATCAATCTAATGTGTAACACTGGAAACTGAAAAATATGCAACAACAAAAAAATTTAAATATTCATATTATTCTTATAATTCAACAAATATAAACAAACTTTTTCGTATAAACAAGCTGTGTTCTTCATAACCACCCAAGAAAACTGTCCTATTTTTTCGTTTAAACTGTCCCATTTTTCTATTTCTAACTCATCTGATAGTATTATTTTTCAAATATAAATATTTTATTTTTCAACAACTGTTAAAGATTTCCTTAATTGGTGGAACCACTCCATTTTCTTTTTTCGTGTCTGAATTTTTTTTATTTTGAAATAGAATATTTAAATTAATTTTAATTACACATCATTAATTTCCAACGTATCTGATTTTTTTCTTTTCAATAACTGTTAAAGATTCCCTTAATTGGTGGAACCACTCCATTTTCTTTTTTCGTGAGAACCGTTTTGCTCAACAACAGTAAGAGTTTCAATTGGTTCCATTCATTTTGCAAGTTTTGATTGATAGCACAAAATTTACATTTTGTAAGCAAGTTACTTGCAGAAACAACTGCAGCATGTTTTTCTCCTTTTAGGATTTAGTAGTTTTACTTAATCTAAGTTGTTCCTCAATCCTCAGATTTCTTCTCTACAAATTGGACAACTTCCATGTCTGATTAGCCACTCATCTATGCATTGTGTGTGGAACGAATGTTTGCAACTTGGTAGCACCCTTGTCGAGTCCCCATCTTTGAAATCCTACAAAACGATAAAAAATCAACTTTTATACACTGACAATGTAAATTAATTGGAATTAGTTACCTAGAAAACAGTGTAAGATTAAATAGTTTTTATACTGACGATGTATATTAGTAGTAAAGGTAAATGATTAAATAGGCTTTAGTGGCTCACCTGCAGGCAAATTGCACAAGTGACTTCTTGAGATTCTCTATCTGTATTCACTGAGCAGAAATTGTACTTTGGCAACTTCTTTATGACCTCTTGTGATAATCCTTTCGTTGCATTGATATCAAAGATGTCAGATATTTCCCTCAAACTTGACTCCACAGTACTAACCTGAATTTCAAAAAAATGTTTACAAATTAATTAGTTTAGGCATGCACCTTATAATAACCCCAAAAATGTATAAGGTTGTGTGTCTAATCAAACACAAATCACAACTAGAAACAAAGGTTTTTTTCACTGCGAATTACTAAAAAAATTCTGCTATAAAACATGATTTTCTCACTCATTTCCTACTGAACTAACTCAATGGGAAAGTGCATGGTGAGAACAAATTCTCACTGAAATAGTAGGAGACTTCATGATTTTATTTTTTTTGTATGAAACCATTACTCCCTCCGTTTAAGAAAGAATGATTTCCTTTCCTTTTTAATCTGTTTAAAAAAAATGACATCTTTCCTTTTTTGGTAATATTATAATTTCAGTTTTTCACGTGGCATGTTTAAAGCCACAAGATTGAAGGACAATTTAGTACATTTGACATAACTTTAATTTAGGATTACAAGATTCAAAAATCTTCTTTATTTTCTAAAACTTCGTGTCAAATCAAACCAGGTCACTCTTTGTGAAACGGAGGGAGTATTATTTTTTCTTTTCACATCAATTCAATTGAAATATCAATGGGGTAGCCACTGAACATTTTTTAATACAAAAATAGTGATTTTTTTAGCAGTGAATATTGTATCATTTTAAAGAGTCGGAGCAACATATTAGGCATGATGTTTTACTTATTTCCACTCATTTCCGATCGAACTAACTCAATGGGAAAATGCATGGTAGTAAACTAATTCTCACTAAAATAGTTGAAAACTTCCTGATTTGTCTATATGAAAATATAACTATTTTTTATTTTCTCACCGATTCAATTAAAATATTAGTACAAATAACGACTGGACATTTTTTAGTGCGAACGTAATAACTTTTTAGCAGTGAAAATTTGTATCATTTTTAAAAGTCGGAGCAACATATTAATCATGATGTCTTACTTGCCACTGATAAGCCTTGAGAACAGCTGGACTAACCCATTCCATGAATACCTTTCCATTTACTAGACTACATACAAGTGCAACCTGCATGTAAAAAATTAGGACATCAACAATTTCTCTATACAAACAACAGTATATTCGAGAGTCTTTCGAAAACAATTTCTTTACCTTAGAAAATGGTTCTCCGTTAAGTATAAGTTCGACTAATTGGACAGTTGTAACAGCTCCGGTAACAGCACCAACACCGGCCCCCCGGAGTAGCCCTGTTTCTGTTGTCTGTCCTTTAAGTGCTCCCGTCACTATCCCTACTGTCGCTCCTCCTGATACAAATAATTAATTTCAACATTACTAATTAATTAAAACACCTAACGTTAGTACTAAAATATTAAGTTTTGAACCCATATATACCGTGATTCAACTCTCGAGGTTAAATAGTACTCTCTTTAATTTGTTCAACAATAGTTGTTCAATACTATTGACTTGATATAGGAATTAAAAAACAGTAAATAATAAAAGTAATTTTATCAAATTATCCATATTAAATATAAGTCATCTAAATATTGAAAAATGAATAGTATTTATTAGCAAAACTAAAATAGGCACAACATAATAAACTAGTCATTGGTTTTATAAACTTGAAATATTATTGGATATTTCAAAATAGTATAGAAGACAAGTGAGTATACTGACAATTTTATCTAAAGACTGAGTTTGGCTTGCACCTTTGTTATAGAGTTAAAGGTGCTTTCACGTTTTCTTTTAAGTACCAAAAAAATGACCGAAGATTTTTAAACTACAATTAATGAAATCAATGGTAGGTGGAAGTTTGGCAATGTTTCATAATAAAATCTAAAGAAAAATAAATAGCTTTTATTTTTAAAGTGGAAAATGATACTTCCTCTGTCCCAATTTATATGACTTATTTTTTTTTTGGGCAGTCTAAAAAAAAATGACACATTTCTATATTAAGTAACAATTTAACTATAAAATGTCTATTTTACCCTTAATAAAATGATTTACAGCCACACAAATTTCTACCATTCATTTTGAATTACAAGTTTTAAAAGTCTTCCTTTCTTTCTTAAATTTCGTATCGAATCAAAGTACCTCACATAAATTAGGACGGAGGGAGTAATTGAAATTAACTTAAAGTTGTGTTTGACCATTGATACAAATTGAAGTATTTTTTTTTTTACTTTTTGTAAGTAATTTGGAGTAAATAAAGGTATAAAACACTTTTTTATGATCTTCAAATTCTTGAAAATTCTGAAACTCAACTTTAAATTGAATTCCAAAATTTTACGGCCAAATGTGTTTCTGAGTTTAACTCCAAAAAAAATAAGTGAAAAATTTCCATGACAAAACGTCCACTCAAAGCATCTTAACGTCCAATTTTGTGAAATCGAGAAAGAAATACATACCTAAAGCAAGAATGCACATAAAAAGAGCCCAAATAGTATTCTTTATGACCATCAACAGGAGTCCGGAAGAAAAGCCAGCAAATCTGAAGAAAACCCAAGTGAAAATACACTCTTTACTCTTTACTAGTAAAGTATAAATGCAAGTAAACAAATTGTTCGTCATTTGAAAAAAAAATGAATTCAGTCGAGAGTCAAAAGACTATTACAAGGTCAGAAAGATATGGTAAGAGAAATAATAAAGAAGGTAGAATTAGAGAGTGAAATTTTTTGTGTAGGAAGAAAGAACAAGTGAGTAGTTGAAAGTAAAGGCAAAGTGCATTTATAGGGGGGGTGTATGTCATGGTACTAAGAGGAAAATGCATTTAGATCTTAGAGCTACCACTCACGTGCTAACTCATGCATGTGTTGTTCAAGTGTAAATGATCAACTAATCACTATGATCGGATCATGGCCCCACATTCAAGATTTACGGTGCGTTTCGAATCGTTAAAAAATAAGTAGATTTCGTACTTATTTTATGATATTTGATATTTATAAACTAGGCAAATATTATGAGATGAGATAGAGGATATGAATGGGGGTAGTGCGAAATGGGGGCTATAGGGTTGGAGGTGGGGATGGGGATGGGATAGGGATAGGGAAGAGACAATTAATTTGAAATGTTGTTTATGGAACTTATTTTTTCTATTTTAATTACAGACGTCATTTTCCTATTTTAAAGCAATTCATTTTCCTTCATACCAAACACATACCTAATCTACACGAGTATATGAGTTTGTAGACGCTCATATTGCATAGAAG
Source organism: Solanum commersonii (assembly GCA_029007595.1). Classification (NCBI taxonomy): domain Eukaryota; kingdom Viridiplantae; phylum Streptophyta; class Magnoliopsida; order Solanales; family Solanaceae; genus Solanum; species Solanum commersonii. The sequence continues at coordinate 3,797,468 of JAJTWQ010000033.1, forward strand.
TTTTTTTTCAAAAATCAAGGCAAAAGTCTATTCTGAACCATCTCTGTCAAATTTAGAATTTTATTTAAAAATTGATTTACCCATCAGATATAAACTTATGCGCCAAATATCAACTAAAAAATATCGTTAATCGACACTCAAATCCATGAATTTCACAATTATCATGATTAGGGCAAAACCCCTCAAATCCCCAATTCAAGCACCAATATAAAATCACGAATTAAACGATGAAATAACCAAGAATTTGTAAATAGAAGGTTAGAATCTTACCCAAAGTGAAATCGAGCAAAGCCCCTTTATAATCTTTCCAAAACTGGGCTTTCAATCTCCCAAAATTAAATTACGAAGTCTACATTCGAAAAATACTATTAAATCTGCTAAGGTGTAACTTGTTCTTCGCAAATGTGAAGCCTTGTTGAGATTGTGGTGACTCATCCACCGTGATTGCAATGCCCTTCTTACGAATATAATGTGATGCACAAGCTAGACCCGACCCCAACTCAACCGATTTCCTCTACACGATCGCGACCTATCCACTTTGATTGTGACGCTCTAACCCTATTACTCTTCATGATGAGACCTTCACATACGCAAAGAAGAAATATACTTGCGTTAGAAACAACAAACCAACAACCACCCAAAACCAATCAAAGTCCCGATCCAACCCTCGAAAATTATTTGGAACCTCTCGAAAATAAATTAAATATGTAATATTGTCTATACAACATGTTTTGGACTTGTTGCAGTCATCAAAACACCGATCGAAGATTGTCTTGTTCAAAAGTTGACTGTGATCAAACTTAACTTTTTCAAAACACTAAAAACTAATGAATGACCCGAATAACTTTCAAGCGTCTCGAAATTTGTGCAAGTCTTTCAACCAAGTTATAAATCATGCTTCAAACCTATAACTAAGCTATCAAAACTCAAATTTGACCTCGCTAACAAAAAATATTGATTTTCAATCAAATCTTCAAACTTAAAATTCTTATCTGAAACTCATTTGTTCATCTCGAAAATAGTGTCGTCTGCCACACATGTTATAAAAGGCATAATGAAGCCATAAGAAAAGTCAAAATAGAGAAAACAAGTAGAAAACTCAAACCACCATGAGGATCATTACAACAAGTTACGTATTTTTTTTATTTCCCATTCGGTGTTTGATACTTATATTGGAGTCTGATTAAATTTGGATTCGCATTGAAAAATCTCACATTAAGGATAAAGTACTCCTTAACAAAGGTGATTTCATACTCAGGGGGACTTAAACCCAAAACCTCTAGATTAGGATGAAAAAGTATTCATCACTCCACCATAACTCTAGTTGGTACGTATTTTTTCAAAATATGAGTTCAAAGCATAATACAATAGGTAGTTCAAACGCACCCTTAGTTCAAAGCAAATTAAAGAATGTGCATTCAATTGAAGTACTCATCCTTTAAAACTTAATAAAATGACAATGAGCTAATTATCATCATGCACTCATACAATGATACGAACAACTTCCATGTTGATGCTTTAAAGTTTCAAGAAGTGAAATAATTGAAATGACATAAATAAAAGGACAAATTACTTAACTACATTCTTTTACTTACCTTAATATTCATTTATCCCTATTTATTTCAAAAATTTCAAAAATCTCTTATTTACCTATGTATTCCGTACATAACACTATGTATCCCGCTATGTGAAATGTATCAAATGCTATGTATTCCATGCATAACGCTATGTATCCCGCATGTATCTCGTGCACAACGCTATGTATCCCGCTATGTGGAATGTATCAAACCTAATGTATCCCGTGCACAACGCTATGTATCCCTCAAACATCATTTTTAAGAAATTTTTGGTAAATAGATAACTAGAAGGAATAAGATGTTATTTAATAGTTATAATATGTGGTTCCTATAATTTATACTAAATAAAATTAGAAAAACCATATACTAGTGTAACTTAATTTCCTTTACAAAGAACGTACGTACATAATTACTGTCACAATTGACAATACAATTTAATGTGCCCACCATTCTTCTACCTCTCTTTACCTACTTATTTTATGTAATAATAATTATTAGGTACATAGTATTGACTATGGTTTGACTGTTATTGTCAGAGTTAGCTAATATAGAGAACAGTAACAAAATGTTTATGTGCCTATTTCACCTTCTTTTTCTATATTTATGTCGGTTATTTAGTCACTGCCCTAATGATTTATTTAGTTTAGATACGATTCAATAAAATCAATAGTTAAAATTTGGGGTTTTTACGATTTGGATAAAAACCGATTCAAACCGAAAAATTGAACTAAATCGATTAAATAAATCAATTTTTATTTGGGTTAGGTGTGATTTGGTTTTAGATTTTTAAAAATCGATAGTATATGGGTTGGTTATGGTTTTATTCGAAAAAATCGAAGAAATAACCGAACCGACAAGTTATATACATATATTTTATTATTATACATACATAATATATTATTTTTATTAACAACTTTAAAGATCTTATATGTGTTTTCATCAAAATTTATTTATAATTTACTTATGAAAGAAAAAATGCCCAATGTGAGAATATTTATCTTATTGATTTTATGTATATGAGTGTGTCTATGACAATTCTTTATAAGATTGAAAATATCAATGTCTCTTTCTTCTAGGCCAAAATAATGAAATTGGAAGCTTTATTGTAAATTCAATGATGGAAAGTTATGTAATGTCAGTCATTCTAACTATTTTCATTTTAAATAAATTGTTGTCATTTTTTTAACGTTTTAAATGAATTATTTTTTATTTTTGTCTATGGTTAATAACCGAATAGCCGAACGAAACCGAACCGAAACCGATAAGAACCAAACCGATAAATATATATTATATTTGGTTTGGTTTGATTTTGATAATTTTAAAACCAATTAAGTTGGTTTGATTTTGATTTTGACCAATAATCGATCCAAACCGACCCGTGAACACCCCTATATATATATTTCTACTATATTATAAAAGGGAGTTTATGCCCAAATATAATATATAATATTCAAGATTGGGATCTTCAATATTATATATTATACTTGTGGGACTTTTAAAAGTTTTTATAATATAGTAGAATATATATATGTCACAAATGGAAAAATCTCAATCAAGGAAATGGAAAAGTGCATTAAAAATTAAAATAATTACCAATTTAAAATATTTAAAAGCTATATAATAAAATAGGTTGACTCTCAAAATTCTATCAGGCTCACATATATTGGGACAGAAAAAATAACACATATCATTTTAAAATTATCAAACAAGTATTATAAATAATAATAATTAACAACTTAAAATATTTGAAAAACATTTTAAAAGGGTTAATTTTGTAATTTTAACCATATCACATAAATTAGGACAAAGTGACCAGTAATGTAGGTTATTTGAAAGTTACATAAAAATATTATAAATCACAATAATTAATAACTTAAAATATTTTTTTTTAAAATATGAAAATTTGGATGACTCTCCAAATTTCATTTGTGTCACATAAATTCAGACAACAAAAATAATATATATTGGGTCCATTTTAACTTATTTGTCATAAATCATGATAATTGACAACATAAAATATGTTTTGAAAAAGATACAAAAATACTATACATCATGATAATTGACAACATAAAATATTCCAAAAATAAATACATATAAAAAAAATTCGATTGATTCTTGAAATTAATCTATCGTTAAAAATTATGCATAAAATACAATAAATCGTAATAATTGACAACTTAAAATATTTATTAAAAAACACAAAAAAAGAAATTGACTGATTCTTAAAATTAATCTATCAATGTCACATAAAATGAGACAAAAGTAGTAATATGTATTATTTAATGTGAAATTATTGAAAACTACGTAAAATGTATTGTAAATCTTAACAATTAACAATATTTGATTGATTCTTGAAATTTTATCTATGCTACATACATTGAGACAAGCGGAGTAATATATATTAAGTATTTAAAAATTACATACAACCTTATTGCTTTCTGTAGGATTCGAATTGTCATGGTCATTTTTTAGGCTGATACAAGTTTTGTACATTTTCTATTTAATTTTTTTTAATACTATAAATCGCAATAATTAATAATTTAAAATATTTAAAAAAATATATTAAAAATTGAGTTGCTTTCGGGAATTTTATTTATACTATATAAAATGGGACAAAGGAAGCAACATATATCATTTACAAATAACTTAAAAAGCATTAAAAATTACAATAATTATCAATTTAAAATATTTAAAATCTATATAATAAAATAGGTTCACTCTCAGAATTCTATCATGCTCACATATATTGGGATAGAAAAAATAACACATATCATTTTAAAATAACCAAAAAAGTATTATAAATAATAATAATTAACAACTTAAAATATCTGAAAGACATTTTAAAATGGTTAATTTTGTAATTTTATTCATATCACATAAATTAGGATAAAGTGACTAGTAATGTAGGTTATTTGAAAGTTACATAAAAATATTATAAATCACAATAATTAATAACTTAAAACATTTTTAAAAAAATATGAAAATTTGGATGACTCTCCAAATTTTATTTGTGTCACATAAATTGAGACAACAAAAATAACATATATTGGGTCCATTTTAATTTATTTTTCTTCTTTTTTTTTAGTGTTTTTTATATTTAAATATTGCGTAAAAATACTATAAATCATGATAATTGACAACATAAAATATGTTTTCAAAAAAATACAAAAAAATTCCACTGATTCTTGAAGTGAATCTATCATAAAAATACTATAAATCATGATAATTGACAACATAAAATATTTCAAAAATGTTATATGTGGGTAGTCTTATTATGCCTTAAATAGTATCAAAGAAAGTACATGTTTGTGATAAAAAAAACTTATTCTTTTATCCACGCAAACAATCACTTTAAAAATTCCGTTATTAGCCCCAAAATATACTATTTATATTATTGGGCCCGTGCATAGCACGGACAACATTATCTAGTATATATATAAAAAGTTCTTCTTTTTTAGCTTTTGAGTGTTAATCATTATTTGTAAAGATTTTTCTGATAATTCTTTTTCAATTGAATCGAATAACTAATTTATTTAATATTTTTATGAGACATAGTTGATTAGAACAACTTATCATTTTTATTTTTTTAAAAAAACTCTATTTTATGAAGATTTTGTCTTCTCATTTTGTTTGAGATCTGCATGATGAACTTTTGCTAAACTAAGAAAATAGAATACATTCATTTGTTTTTCTTTTATTCGTCAAGCTTTTGAGCAACTCTTTCAACTTAGAAAACATAATGCTCCCTTAATAACTTTTGTTGTGATTGGTCATTGTTCAACTCACAGATGGATCAGGAATAGCTCAGTCTGTTAGTGATATTGTCTGTTCTAGATCTAGATTTGCACGACTTTAAAACATGTTACTAGTGTGTAAGGTCTGCTTACTTATATACTCAATATCTCTCATGTGTTTATATATGTGAGAATTCTTATCATAAGTTCGAGTGTTACATACACCCCCTCTTATGAACTTAGCATCATCACTGAGGTTTGTCCCATCACAAGGAATTTTCTTAGACTCAATACTGATGTTTACCCTGCTTTATAGAGATTTATGTAAACTCAATTGAATTTTGGCCCAGATCGACAAGGTTGACACAAGGAAAAAATTCTAAGTATTGAATAAATTTTGTAGTTCATCAACAAATAATCGAGAATTGTTTAAGCAACCAACAGATATTGTTTAAATAAACAAAATTGTTTAAGCAACCGAAGGAAATTTAAACAATCAAGCGTTATATATTTAAGCACCCTAAACTATGTAGAGGGAGTTTTTGTAAATAGAAGAACTAGTGGATTTTTAAAATGTGTCATTATCTTATCACTAATTAAAAAAGGGACCCTTTTATTTTATGCTTAAAACTTGTGTCAAGTTTTTTTTTTTCACTCTCAAAATTCCTTTTTAATTCAATCCTATTATATACCCAACATTCTTCTATATTCTATTAATGTGTGACTTTTTATCATAAGTTGGGTATCACATACACCCCTTTTTATGAACTCAACAGCCTCGTTGAGGTTTGACTCATCTCATGAAATTTATCTAGACTTAGCACTAAGGTTTGTCTCGTCTTATCGAGATTTGTCTAATTAACTCAATTGAACATTGGCCACATTGATAAGACTGACATAAGAGTTGTTTTGATACCATCTATAACGATCCAGTTCACTAGTGATATTGTCCGCTCTAGATCTAGAACCACGTGACTTTAAAATGTGCACTGATGTCTAAGATCTTCTTACTTATATACACAATATCTCTTTTAGATTTTATCAATATGAGACGTCTTATCATAAGTTGGAGCGTCACAGAATCTTATGCTACAACTAAGTTCTTGCATTTCCTTTCTGTTATAAAATCAAGCTAAAAGGCAACAATGTCAAACAATGGAAAATAATTGAGAGATATAGAGAGAAAAAGAAGAGAGTTAAAAGTTAAAAGTAGGTACCCATACTTTTTTTTTTTTTTACTTAAAAATTACTAAAATTAGACTTTTTAAAAACTATTTTTAAAAAGCTTCTTTTTTTAAGTTAAGCAAAAGAGGGCTTACACGTACTTGTGAATAGTTTATACTTTACATAAAAAAAAATAAGATTATAAAATTGACGTTAATACTATTATAAAATTCATTTGTGATATATATAGTTCATGGATGAGGAAGTTTATTCAAGGGTATATTGTGCTTCTTTTTTTAAAAAAAATAAAAATTCATATCTTCGGAAATAGTAATTTATTGAAACATTTGAAAGCTACTTTTTTTGCTATGATAAATTAGTAATTTTTCATTTCAAAAAATTAATTAGATAAAGGGAAAAGCAAAAGGTAAAATTACTAGAAAATAAAAAGGCCGAAAACATAAATAAGATAAAGACAAAAGAAAAAAGTAAAATTACTACAAAATAAAAAGTGAGAAAAGAAGTAAGAAAAGAAGTAAGAAATAGGTGCCTTCAAGCACCCATCTGTTTACCAAAGCGCCCAAACTGACTTATGTGTCATGGGGGCTCTCCAGTTTTATATATCAAATTTTCTTAATATTTTTTTATAACTATAATATTTTATGTCGGGGTGAATGGGTGCTCGAACACCTACAATGTCATATGTAGGTCCGCCCCTGTTTGGAGGGGTCGCAATTTTCTTTTTATTTGTAACATATAAGAGAGATTAGATTTAGTTCCTAAGTTGCAATTGTTTTGTAATCCTGAATTTGGCTATAGTCTAGTGATTATAGGGTCAAGGAATTAGAGGTAGTATTTTAGGTTACAAGTGTTTGTAATTTAAATTCTGTTAAGACATACAATTTGTATACAAGAGTATTATAGATCATGAATTTTTTCACACTTCTTAATCAGACTATCTCCTCTTTTAGGATAATCTTTGTCTGTATATACATTCAATGTTCGATATCCATATCCATATCCATCCCTCCCTTTGTTGCAAAAAAACATATTATATGTATAGGTTAGGTTCTTTTCTCATCTGAATCATGTATATGTTGGGTCCACTACTACTTTGGAATATATCTCCATCTTTACCCATCATTTTGTGTATCCTCATCATCTTATGACAAGTTGTAGTCGAGGCCCCACGTAGCTAGCTACAATTTGAGGATACAAAATTGTTGGTTAAATTAGTGAAATTTGATTCTCCTTTGTTGTGTTGTATATATAATTATCCGGTTAACAAAGATTGTATATCACCGTTGGATATTAATATTAAGACGTCTGAATTTAAATGCATCTATATATTAAAATGTAAATGTCTGAATTTGAATATTTTTAGAATATATATGATAGTTGAAGGTGATATATGATGACATTGATGAGTGATGATTATTGTGGGTGCCAATTGAGAATTATGTTTAGTGATGATGGTAATTCTAGATAGTAGTTATTTAGTTGTGATGATGATTGAATAGTGATGATTACTTGTGATTGTTGATTCTGGTAGTTCATGGTGGCAACTAATAATAGCAGTGGTTGACGATATATAGTAGGTACATATTCATGTGATTATCGTAAGCGATTGGAAATTATAATGATGATTGAAGATGATGATTATATATATTGATTAACGGAGATGATATCACACTTTGATGATTTGTGGTGGTGATGATTGTGGCTGATGATGTCGGTTGTAGGTAGTTGATAATGTGTGGGTGGAGGCAACTACATTTAAAATTGAAAATGAATACATAGTATTGAACTTATTGTCAATTTTGTAGAAATCTTTGATTAGACATTTTAATGATATTAAAAATATTTCATAAATATAATCATTCAGATCTTTTCATGTGTATTTAATGATAAACGACCACATGTAATAATTACGATTCAGACTTATAAAACAAACAAATTTCATGACTAAAATCTAAATAATTAAGATTAAGAGTGTGTTTGGTATGAACCAAAACATTTCCTGAAAAATGTTATCCTATTTTTCCATGTTTAGTTAGTCAAAAAAATAAGAAAATATTTTCTTTAGAAAAACAAGCTATCTGAAAATAAGTAAAATGACTTAGGTAATGAACAAGGCCGGCTCTAGCATATAAAGTTTAAGGCGTATGCCTTAGGCCCCCAATTTCCGGGGGCCTCAAATTTTACCAATAATAAACTATGTGTTAGTATTTTATAAAAAAATTTAATTACATATGATAAAAAGTACTTTTTAAAGAAAAGTTAAATTATTTTATTCTCCTTAACCCCACTCAAATAGATGAAATCAGGAAATTATTATTTTGTCTTCATGTGTTCTCTTCGCTAACACTCACATTATTTATCATTTTTAACTCCTTTTGCACTCTTTTTCTTCAAATCTTTGACTGGTTAGAGTAATACTCTGTCAAAAATATGAATAAATAGTCAAAAAGTGTTAAACAAAGTGAATTACAAATGCTTTTTATTTCTTCTTAAATTTTCAACTATTACAACAAATATATTAAAGTAGGATATATCATGTTATCAATTTTTTAAATTAGATTCTATGGTTCTAACTATTTTTATTTAAAGTTTGTTAACTTATTACTTATAGAATTTTGTTAACAATTTTTATAATAATTACCTCAGTAAAAGACTGTTTTTCAACGCTAAATTGATAAAACTTAACTAAAAATTAAAAAAGTATTTGAAGAAACCATTTATAAAAAAAGATATTAAGTAATAATTTGCATCTAAAATGTTTTAAAAAATAGATAAATACGTGTGAAAGTTTCTTTAACTTTTAAACCTCCAATTAAAATTTCGCTTTAGACCTCGAATTATGTTAAGCATCCCCTGATAATGAAATTAGAAAAAAAAACTAGTTGCATTGTCTTCTCAATTCTCCCACTCTACTACAACCCCAACCCCCACTCCCGCCCCAACACACCTCATATCCACACCCGCCTTGCGCCACCCCCCTCCCTCCTTATTCTCACAATTTTATTTTAAACTAGTAAAATTAGCCGCGCTTCATGCAAGAATTTAATATTACGGAATTTATAAAATAATACTTAAAACCTATCAGGCATTAAAACTAAAACACTATATTATCTTACATACAAGATTACGTAGTAACAAACATTAATAATGTAAAGGAAAATGAAAATTATTACATCTCATCATTTAGCCTTAATAACATAAGCATAAATTATAAATTAATGATTGTAAAAAAACATATCAGGATCTGTAACATAAGCAATAGTGTCAGTGAGCCACTCAACATGAGCAAAGTATACAAATATTTAATTGTGAAGAAGAAGATGTTCAGAATTTTCGTTGTTTTAAAATGAGAGGAAATCCCTCTATTTATAGACAACAAAGAGTAGTGTGAACAAATGTTTGTTGTGCCTTATCAGAAAGGTTACAACTATTTGGAAAAGTTGCAACCCTTCGGAAAGGTCACAATTTTCATAAAAGTCATAATTTTTCATAAAAGTCGCAACTCTTCATTAAAATCGCAACTTTTCATAAAAGTCACAATTTTTCATTAAAGTCACAACTTTTCATTAAAGTCGTAACTTTTCATAAAAGTCACAATTTTTCATAAAAGGGAAGACTAATTTTGTAAATAAATAAATTAAAAGGGAATTCTGGTTTGTGATGGCGCTACGTAGGCCGGCCTAAGGTTCTCTTTTATATATATATATATATATATATATACTTTTAGAATTATATTTTTTTAAATTGACATACTAAATACAAATAAATAAATAAATATTTATTTATTTTACCAAAAAAATATTTTCCTCTGTATCAAACACACCCTAAGACTTAAATGATGGAAATAAATGAAACCTACTATAGCACATATCAATTGCAAGGGAATTGAATATAAAAAATTTATTCAAGTACTTCTAAGCCACTGGATTTGTGATTGGCAACGACACTGGTTTTCTGGCCAATTGTTTTGAGAAAATTTCAAAATTCCTATCAAACTGAAATCGCTTTCAAAATAAAGACTTGTAATAGCACAATATTATTCATAGGTTTACTAATTTTATTTTTATTTTGTATCAATATTGTAGTATTTTTTTTTATCTATTAGATACCATGAGGAGCAATTACAATTTAAATTGAGGAAAAATAAATCGAGTCTTACTTGATATAACATATATTTTTATCACCTTAAAATAATAATCATGTAAGTTGATTTTAAAAAAGTAAATTGTGATAATTACTTGGGATGTAAAGAGTATTGATCTTTTACTTTAATCGGATTAACAATATATCAAAAATGATCTTTAGTGGTAATTAATTAACGGTAATGGAATAATTGTTGCTAAAACATATTTTTACCGGCATTTAACATTTTTTATAAATGTCCTTAAAGCCTATAACGATATTGAATCTAATGACAATTAACTAATACTGATTAAAGTTTTATTAATTTTTATTAATGTGTATATTTATCAATGATGAAAGCTACTTTTCTTATAGTGATTGAATACTTAAACTAGCTCAAAGACACTAGATTGTGGCCGGTTAATTTTCATAGAATTTAGTTCATTTTCATTATACTTTAAATAAATGATGTTTATCTAATATAATTTTTAAAAATCAAGATTAGATTAATTAATATAACAAATATCTTGATTATGATTAAAATATCAAATTTTGAAAAGCAGTATGGAGTATAAATTTCTTCACATATCTTGATACTCATTAGTTTTCAATTTATAATGATCATAAATTTAGAAAATGAAGAGAAAGTGTAATGAAGAAGAATCGCATCCATACTCATAGGGATGTATTTAAGGGGGACTTTACGTGAATTCATATTTTCCTTCAGAGAATATATATATATATATAAACTAATAGTACCAAATATTATAATATTAAGTCAATGGATTCAACCAATTTTAATATCTTCCACGTAAAATATAGCTGTTGTTGTAAAGCAAATATGGATGTCATGTGGCCCCCAACAATTTGAGGACTTACATCACTTGTAATAGTGTAAAGCCAATGCTCTGCCAGTTCAAGTAAAGACTTTAAAAGCCTCGAAGGTATAAATTTTTCTTTTTTAAATAATGTCAAATCTTTCTAAACTTGAATTTCTTGCTTTAGACATATCGGGAAAAGGCTATCTATCATGGGTACTTGATGCAGAAATTCATCTTGATGTGATGGGTCTGGCAGACACCATCCAAGAAAAAAAAATCAAGCATCGAATTAAAACCGTGCTAAGGCAATGATATTTCTCCGTCATCACCTTGATGAGGGTTTAAAAATGGAATATCTCACTGTTAAAGATCCTCTGGTGTTGTGGACTAATTTAAAAGATAGATATGACCACCTGAAGTTGGTCGTCCTTCCACAGGCACGTTATGATTGGATCCATTTGAGACTTCAAGATTTTAAATCTATCAGTGAGTATAACTCTTCCATGTTTAAAATCATCTCACAATTAAAACTATGCGGAGAAAATATCACTGACCATGATATGCTGGAGAAAACATTTTCCACTTTCCCTGTCTCGAGTATGCTCCTGCAGCAGCAATACCGAGAAATGGGATTTAAAAAATATTCAGAATTAATTTCACATCTCCTTGTTGCTGAACAACATAATGACTTACTGATGAAAAACCATGAAAGTTGACCTACTGTCACGACCCAAGCCTAAGGCCTAGACGTGACCGGCGAATGGGGAACCCGAAGGAACCCCAAACAAGCCTCATAGCATATCATTACACATCATTGGTCGCGGAAGCAATTAAAATGACCATAAGCGATAAGCTTAATCAAGGGGAAATCGGGACTAAGGGAACAAGATAAAAAAAAGAATAATACATAAATACCATAGATGAGTCAAGCTCAAGCAAAATATACAACTTGTCCAACACCACCTCTAAACATAGATACTTAGTGGGGGCCGAGACAAACTACCGGGCTCACCCTCATAGTCAATACATAATTAAAAAGGAAAAGGTCTTATACATAGCAAAAGATCATGAGCAACATCCCCGGAATGGAGGACTCACCAATAACCTTGATAGGAAATCGTATTAGCCACGTGGAGGAGGATGGTCAGACGGTGCTCCGGTCCCTACATGGTGACATCATGTAGGCATAGAGTATGCATTAGTACGTTTGAATGTACTAAGTATATGGGATGCAATGCAATGCAACAATGGATGGACATTATAGGCAAAATACATAATCGTACCCGATAGATAGCATATTAATGAGATGATATGTATAATGATGCTTATATAAAAAATCATATTTAGTAGGGCATAGTATATGTGTAGTGAGTGACCATCAATGTAGTATTTTCAAGGCCTACCACCCCCTTGGAGAGGCGAAAGAGGTACAAACCCCTCAATGTGGTTACCCGGGCCTACCACCCCCCGAGCTAGGGACCAAGGTACAAACCCCTCGATATGGTTATACGGGCCTACTACCCCCCGTACTAGGCAATCAAGGTACCAACCCCTTGATACGGTTATACGGGCCTACTACCCCCCGTACTAGGCAACCAAGGTACTAACCCCTTGATACGGTTACCCGGGCCTACAACCCCCCGAGCTAGGCTTGGTCGACTCACACACTATATAGAGAAAATCATATACATGTATCCATTTCATCATCATTTCAATACTTATATAATCATTCGACTCATAGGACGTACATTGGACCTTCCATTTCATAAGAATTCTATAAATGACATTTTATCAAACATATGGTGGGCTACTTGTTCATGTAAATAAAATCATGTGTTTCAAGAGTATTAAGTCCAACCAATTTCAAAATCCATATAAAACAGCCCACCAACAACATACATATATATACATATATAACAACCTTCATAATTTGATCATAGAGGCATGAAAATCATAAACATCACATAATAATACCATTTCATGATAATATGCAAGATAGACCTTAATAGGGTGTGTAGTAGTGATTCCATAATTCAAGAGTTCATAAATGATCATAAGGACCCATAAACTTGAAGTAAAATAGAGGATAAATGGTTGGACTTGTGGAAAGGAAGGTTTCCACAATCAAACCCACATACCTCAACTTTGGAGAATTCTTGATGAAGATTGGAATGGAGAATTGCTTGAGATTGAATCTTGAATCCGGAATTAAAGCTTGGGATTCTTGAATTTGGTGGATGATCTTGGTGGAATTTTTGAAGAGGGTTTAGAGAGTGCTTTTAAGTGTTTTGAAGTTAAATGACTAAGTATGGATATGTCCCCTTTTTATAAAAAAACGTCCCAACACTGGAAAATGCATTTTCTGCCGGACAGGTTTTACAAAAATGGGCATAACTTCTTCGTCCGAACTCCGAATGAGGTGAAACAAATTGCGTTGGAAAGCTAACTCACAGAGCTTTAATTTTGATAGTTTGAGCTCCTTCCAGTTCCTTGTGTGCTAAGAGATATGCCCCTTTAAAGTTGACCCTGAAAATCGCATTTTTTGCGATTTTTGAATTTTGATACGGTTGCTCTAAAATTCGGGTTAGACCCATTTCCCACTCAATTTGACCCCCTGAATAAGAATATGAAGTCGAATTTCCGAAATGATACACGTATTTTGAGATATATGGAAATTACAATTATAGGTGTTTCCGAAGCACACTTTCGGGCATTTTTGGGGTCCTTTCAATATCTCCCCCTTGGGAATATTCGTCCCCGAATGTCAAAGAAATGTACATGAGAGACATAAACATGGCAAATTCAGCCCACATAAAGATGCAACAATGCACTTACACCTCATTTCAAAAACTTCAACATAGTTGTAAAACCACAATGAACTTGTTAACTTAAACATGAATGTATGCAATGACATGGTGGCTGAACTTAAGACCCGAGATTTTATAAAGGGCTTAGATCAATACCTTAAGCTTGAGTGGAGTGGAAAAGATAAGGATATCGCCTTTGCATGTCCGCTTCGGCCTCCCAAGTAGCACTTTCAACTTGTTGATTTCTCCAAAGGACTTTAACGGAAGCCACATCTTTGTTTCTTAACCTCTTCACTTGTCTATCTAAAATCTGGATCGAAACCTCTTCATAGGTCAAATTATCTTCAACAACACCCATAACATCAAGAGGCACGATGGCATTCGGATCACCCACACACTTCCTCAACATAGACACATGAAATACCGGATGAACCAAATCCATTTCGCTAGGCAATTTCAACTCATAAGCTACCTTGCCAATTCTCCTCATCACCTTATAAGGACCCACGTATCTTGGGCTCAACTTACCCTTCTTACCAAAATGAACCACACCCTTCATGGGTGACACCTTCAAATAGACCCAATCACCAACTCGGAATTCAAGAGCCCTTCTCCTCACATCGGCATAGGACTTTTGGTGACTTTGGGCCGTCTTCAACCTTTCTCTAATCATCCTAACCTTCTCAAGAGCCTCCATAACTAGATCTGGTCCTAAAAAGGCCACCTCACCAACCTCAAACCACCCAACCGGTGATCTACAACGCCTCCCATAGAGAGCCTCAAAAGGAGCCATACCGATGCTAGAATGATAACTATTGTTATAGGCAAACTCAATCAATGGAAGATGATCATCCCAACTACCCTTAAGCTCCAATACACAAGCCCTAAGCATATCCTCAAGTGTTTGGATAGTCCTTTCGACTTGTCCATCCGTTTGCGGGTGAAAGGCCGTAGTAAGCTTAACTCTTGTACCTAGACCCCTTTGAAAGGACTTCTAAAAGTGTGAAGTAAATTGAGTACCACGGTCCGATATGATGGATAGAGGAATCTCATGCAACCTTACCAAGTCATGAATATATAACCTTGCATAATCTTCCGCCCCATATGTTGTCTTTACCGGTAGAAAATGAGCCGATTTCGTCATCCTATCAACCCCCACCCAAATAGAATCAAAACCTTTTCTAGTCTTGGGTAAACCAACTATAAAATCCATATTAATTTCTTCCCACTTCCAAGTAGGAATCTCTATGTCTTGGGTTAGACCACCCGGCCTTTGATGTTCGGCCTTGACTTGTTGACAACTATGACAACCGGAGTCGAATTTGGCAATGTCCTTCTTCATGCCTCCCCACCAATACACATTCCTCAAATCTCTATACATTTTGGTGGAATCGGGGTGGATGGAGTAGGAAGAATTATGAGCCTCCTCAAGAATTTTCTCCCTCAAACCATCAACACAAGGCACACACAACCTACCTTGGTACCTAAGGGCACCATCTCCCCCTTGGGAGAAAACTTCCACCTTGCCCTCTTTCACCAAGGCCTTCAATTCTAACAAAGAAGAGTCAAGATCTTGTTTTTCTATCACCTCGTCAACCAAGGAAGACCTAGCACCATCAACAACGACCACACCACCATTACCAACCTCTTCCAACCTAACCCCCAACCTAGCCAACCGATGCACCTCCCTAGCCATTTCCCTATCACCAATATCAACATGAGCTAGGCTACCCATAGACACCCTACTCAAAGCATCCGCCACCACATTAGCTTTACCGGAATGATAATGCACACTCATATCATAATCTTTAAGAAATTCTAGCCACTTTCTTTGTCTCAAGTTGAGATCTTTTTGGGTGAAAACATATTGTAGGCTCTTATGATCGGTAAACACATCAACATGTACCCCATACAAGTAATGACGCCAAATCTTTAAAGCAAATACCACCGCGGCTAATTCAAGATCATGCGTAGGATAGTTCTTTTCATGCACTTTGAGTTGTCTAGAAGCATAGGCTATCACCTTACCATTTTGCATTAGAACACAACCCAAACCAACTCTAGAAGCATCACAATACACAACAAATCCCTCAAGCCCATCCGGTAGTGACAATATAGGAGCGTACACAAGTTTATCTTTCAAGGTTTGAAAACTCCTTTCGCACTCATCGGTCCACTCAAACTTAGCCTTCTTTTGTGTCAACTTAGTCATGGGAGAAGCAATAGAAGAAAACCCATTCACAAATCTCCGGTAGTAACCCGCTAAGCCCAAGAAGCTCCTAATATCCGACGGGGTCAATGGCCTAGGCCAATTTCTAATCACATCGGTCTTCTTAGGGTCTACCTTAATACCATCCTCCGACACCACATGACCTAGAAAGGCAACCTCCCTCAACCAAAATTCACACTTTTCATACTTGGCATACAACTTCTCCTCTCTCAATCTTTGCAACACCACCCTCAAGTGACCCATATGTTCTTCCTCGCTATGCGAATAGATTAAAATATCATCAATGAAGACCACAACAAAGGAATCAAGGTAGGGTTTAAAGACCCTATTCATTAGGTCCATAAAGATAGCTGGTGCATTGGTCAACCCAAAGGACATGACCACAAATTCATAATACCCATACCTAGTCCGGAAGGCTGTCTTAGGAATGTCACACTCCCTCACCTTCACTTGATGATACCCGGACCGAAGATCAATCTTAGAGAAGTGGCTAGCCCCTTGCAATTGGTCGAACAAATCATTAATCCTAGGAAGAGGATATTTATTCTTGACGGTGACCTTATTGAGTTGCAGGTAATCAATACACATCCTAAGGGACCCATCTTTCTTCTTCACAAACAACACCGGTGCACCCCATGGTGATTGGCTAGGCCTAATAAAACCCTTCTCCAACAAGTCCCTCAATTGTTCTATCAACTCCTTTAACTCCGCCGGGGCCATACTGTAAGGGGGAATAGAAATAGGTTGAGTATCGGGGAGGAGGTCTATGCCAAAATCTATTTCCCTTTCGAGGGGAACACCGGGAAGGTCATTAGGAAAGACATCAAGAAATTTATTTACGACCGGAACTGACTCTAAAGGAAGGGTTTTGGACTCCACATCCCTAACCCTCACAAGGTGATAGAGACACCCCTTAGAGATCAACTTACGGGCTTTAATGCAAGAGATGAACCTACCCTTGACTACCACATTTTGGCTCTCCCACTCAAGAATGGGTTCACTTGGGAATTGGAACTTGACCCTACGGGTTCTACAATCAATGGAAGCATAGTATGCATGCAACCAATCCATCCCAAGAACAACATCAAAATCGACCATGTTCAACTCAACAAGATCACAAGGCAATATTTTATGCAAGATGCAAATAGGATAATTTTTATATACCTTCCTAGCAACCATATATGCACTAATAAGAGTAGACACCTTATATGACTCATGCAACAAGTCGGCTCAACATGAAACTTTTTGGCAACAAAGGGGGTGACAAAAGAAAGAGAGGCACCCGGATCAATTAATGCATATACATCAAAGTCAAAGATTTTCAACATACCGGTAACGACGTCGGGGACTTCCTCGACCCCTTGCCTCCCATGTAAAGCATAAAATCGATTATGCCTTGGGGCACCACCTTGTCGGCCCCCTCTCCCCAAAGGAACCGCATTGGCACCTTGTGGACGGACCTCCTTACCCTTGTTGCGATTCCGAGGACAATTTATTGCCTTGTGCCCCATTTCCCCACAACTATAGCAAGCACCGGTATTTCTCAAGCACGGGCCACCATGACCCTTACCACACTTCGGACATACATCAATAGGACCCATACCACCAACACCTTGGGCCCTTGGAACATCATTGGCAAACCCCTTATGGGGTGCATGAGAAGACCCTTGGCCTTGATGAAACCGGCCTCCCCTTCGACTTTGGAACTTGCCCTCAAAACGGGCCCTCTTGGGCTCATGACCCCTCCTCTTCCTCAACTTCTCCTCCTCCATTTGCTCGGCATAGACCATCAAGCGGGACAAGTCCATGTCACTAATCAACATTGCGGACCGGCATTCTTCACTCACTAGGTCGGACACACCCATCATGAATTTGTTCATTCTAGACCGTGAGTCGGCAACCAAGTGTGGAGCATATCTTGAAAGTTGGTTAAACTTGAGGGCATACTCCCTCACACTCATAGACCCTTGTTTTAAATTCATGAACTCCACCAATTTGGCTTCCCACTCAATTTGACCCCCTGAATATGAATATGAAGTCGAATTTCCGAAATCATGCACGGATTTTGAGATATATGGAAATTACAATTATAGGTGTTTTCGAAGCACATTTTCGGGCATTTTTGGAGTCGTTTCACCTACTGGTTCTATGCAATTTCCTGAAGTAAATACAACAAATTTTCACCAATCTAAGCATGGAAAAGGTCGTGGCCCCAATCGTGGCCGTGGCCGTGGTCGAGGAAGAAATTTCAATCATGGTGATCGTCTTGCACTAAATAATAACCTTCACCACCAGCAGTGTAAAAAGAAGGATGAAAAGCATGAAGTGGTGCAGAAGAAAAATTCAGACAACAAATGTTATCGTTATGGTAGAAAAGGGCATTGGTCACGTACATGTCGTACGCCATGGCACCTGGCTGAGCTGTATCAAGCTTCCCTGAAGGAAGTGAAAAATAATGCAGAAGCCAACTTTATCTCTGAAGATAATGTTGAACCCATGCATCTAGTTATAGCAGATTTCTTTGAGAATCCTGAAGGAAAAATAGATCACCTGATTGGTGATGGGTCTGTAATAATGTAAATATATTTTACTTATGTCGTTTGTATGAGCTAGTATGAATATGTTTTCCTAGTCTTGTAAATAAATAAAAGGTTGTGTAATGTTTTCTTTTAGTAATAATATTATAATGTTTACTTCGTTTATATCTTTTATCTTGAAGAGTATATGGATACCTCTCAAATTTTGTTTGGATCAATGATCAATCATGAAGATATTTGTGTAATTGATAGTGGAACAATCAAAGATGAGAAATACTTCTCTTACTTGCTTAGAAGAAAAGCAAATGTTACTACAATTTTTGGTAATTCGAACTTATTAGAAGGCTCCGGAAGAGCTACTATATTTCTGCCTAAGGGGACAAAACTTGTTATAAAATATGCATTGTTCCCTTCTAAATCCCCAAGAAACCTGTTAAGTTTTAAAGATATTCGCCGAAATGGATATCATGTTAAGACAATAAATAAAATGAATGTTGAATACCTTGGTATTACCAAGATTGTCTCAGACCAGAAATATGTGTTAGAAAAATTATCAACTTTATCTTCTGGCTTATATTATGCAAAAACAAGTACAATTGAAGCACACTCTATCGTAAATCGGAAGTTTACTGACTTAAAAACTTTTGTGCTTTGGCATGAACGAATAGGTCATCCTGGATCAATAATGATGAGACGAATCATTGAAAACTCAAATGGACATCCATTAAAGAACCTGAAGATTCTTACAAATGATAAGCTTTCATGTGCTGCTTGTTGTCAAGGCAAATTAATTACTAGGCCATCACCAATGGAGGTTAACATTGAATCCCCTCACTTTTTAGAACGAATACATGGGGATATCTGTAGACTTATTCAC
This sequence comes from Solanum commersonii, assembly GCA_029007595.1. Taxonomy (NCBI): domain Eukaryota; kingdom Viridiplantae; phylum Streptophyta; class Magnoliopsida; order Solanales; family Solanaceae; genus Solanum; species Solanum commersonii. The sequence continues at coordinate 3,817,358 of JAJTWQ010000033.1, forward strand.
CCATCTAGTGGGTTGTTTAGATATTTTATGGTTCTAATAGATGCGTTTTTAAGATGGTCTCATGTGTGCCTCTTATCATCTCGCAACCTGGCATTTGCGAAATTATTGGCACAAATGATACGATTAAGAGCGCAATTTCCAAATTATCCCATTAAGGCAATTCGCCTGGATAGTGCTGGAGAATTCACGTCCTAAGCTTTTGATGATTATTTCTTATCAATAGGGATAAAAGTTGAACATCCTGTAGCTCATGTTCATACTCAAAATGGCCTTGCTGAGTCATTTATTAAGCGCTTACAGTTGATAGCAAGACCTCTACTTATGAAAACTAAGTTGCCCACTACTGTTTGGGGTCATGCTATTTTACATGCAGTATCCCTTGTTCGTCTCAGATTGACTCATTATAATAAATACTCTCCGTCACAATTGGTATTTGGTCATGAACCAAATATTGCTCATTTACGAATTTTTGGATGTGCTGTATATGTGCCAATAGCACCACCTCAACGCACTAAGATGGGCCCCCAAAGAAGGCTAGGCATATATGTTGGGTTTGATTCACCCTCCATAATTCGCTATCAAGATTTGCAGATTGTCGATTTGATGAAATAAGTTTTCCGTAATTAGGGGGAGAGAAAAAGGAACTTAAAAGTAAAATTGCATGGAAAGTTTCATCATTATCTCATTTTGATCCACGTTCCCCTGTATGTGAACAAGAGGTCCAGAAGATCATACATTTGCAAAGTATAGCAAATCAAATACCAGACGTATTTACTAATTTAAAAAGGATAACAAAGTCACATATTCCTGCAGTGAATGTGCCTATCCGAATTGACATCCCAAAAGGACCATCTACAAGTGTCATGGCTTCTGAATCACAAACACGCCTGAAGCGTGGTAGACCATTGGGTTCAAAAGACAAAAATCCTAGAAAAAGAAGCGCAAAAAGTAAAGATGACACTATAAAAGAGTCTCATGAAGAAGTTCAAGATCTGATTAATCCTGATATTCTTGAAGAATCAGTTACCCCGAGACTCAAGTGAATTAAGAACTTTCAATAAGTCCTACGGGTGATGGATAAATTTAGATCGATCAAAAATCATAGTGGATAATGTTTTTGCATATAATGTTGCACTTAACATCATGCAAGACAGTGAGGATCTTGAACCCTTATCTGTCGAAGAATGTCAACGAAGATGTGATTGGCCAAAATGGCAAGAGGCAATTCAATCAGAATTGAATTCACTTGCTAAATGTGAGGTTTTTGGACCTGTAGTCCAAACCCCAAACGGTGTAAAATCTGTTGTCTATAAATGGGTTTTTGTGCGAAAAATAAATGAGAGAAATGAAATTGTAAGATACAAGACACGCCTTGTTGCACAAGGATTCTCTCAACGACCCGGTATCGACTATGAAGAAACATATTCACCGGTTATGGATGCAATAACTTTTCGATATCTCATTGGCTTAGCTGTACATGAAAATCTTGAAATACATCTAATGGATGTGGTTACAGCTTATCTTTATGGTTCACTTGATAATGAAATTTATATGAAAGTTCTAGAAGAACTTAAAATGCCTGAAGCATATAGTTCAAAACCTCGAGAAATGTGTTCAATCAGATTACAAAAGTCATTATACAACTTAAAACAATCAAGGCGCATGTGGTATAATCGCCTCAGTGAGTACTTGATAAAACAAGATTATATAAACGATGTCATTTGTCCTTGTATCTTTATTAAGAAAACAACATCTGGATTTGTTATTCTTGCTGTTTATGTTGATGACATTAATCTCATTGGAACTCCAGAAGAGGTTCAAAAGGCAATTGAATATCTAAAGAAAGAATTTAAGATGAAAGACCTTGGAAAAACAAAACTTTGTCTTGGTCTACAAATAGAACATTTAGCAGACGGGGTCTTCATCCATCAATCTGCCTATACTGAGAAAATCTTGAAACGATTTTACATGGACCAAGCACATCCATTAAGTACTCCAATGGTTGTCCGATCACTTGAGGTGAGTAAAGATCCATTCTGACCTCAAGAAGAGAATGAGGAACCTCTTGGTCCTGAAGTACCTTATCTTAGTGCAATTGGCGCACTTATGTATCTTGCTAATGCTACAAGACCTGACATAGCATTTTCTCTGTTAATTTATTAGCAAGATATAGTTCCTCCCCTACACGAAGACATTGGAATGGAGTTAAACATATATTGCGATATCTAAAGGGGACGAGTAATATGGGTTTATTTTATACTAACAAAGATAGTGCAGATCTTGTTGGTCATGCAGATGCAGGTTATTTTTCTGACCCACATAAAGCTCGATCTCAAACAGGCTATCTATTCACATACGGAGGTACTGCTATATCATGGCGATTTACGAAGCAGTCCATTGTCACTACTTCTTCAAATCATGCTGAGATAATAGCCATTCATGAAGCAAGTAGAGAATGTGTATGGTTGAGATCAGTGATACATTTCATCAAAAAAAGATGTGGTTTGAAGTATGATGTCAAGGTACCCACAGTGCTCTTTGAAAACAATGATGCATGCATAGCTCAATTAAGAGGAGGCTTCATAAAAAGGAGATAGAACAAAGTACATTTCACCAAAATTATTCTTCACACATGATCTCCAGAAGAATGGTGATATTGATGTACAACAAATCCGTTCAAGTGATAATCCAGCAGATTTATTCACTAAATCTTTACCAGCCTCAACTCTTGAAAAAATGGTACACAAGATTGGAATGCGAAAATTCAACCATCTAAATTGTGGTTTTTATCAGGGGGGTAAAATACGTACTGTACTCTTTTTTCCTTAGTCTAGGTTTTGTCCCACTGGGTTTTCCTAGAAAGGTTTTTAATGAGGCAGCAAGTAATGCGTATTATGTATGTCTATGTATATTTTTGTTTTTTCAACTTTTCTTTTACATAAACATCCAAGGAGGAGTGTTGTAAAGCAAATATGGATGTCATGTGGCCCCCAACAATTTGAGGACTTACATCACTTGTAATAGTGTAAAGCCAAGGCTCATGCCATGTGGGACTAACCCATTGGAGGGCCACCATCACTTGACCAATTAAAATGGCCAAGTTATACATTTGTAAGTCATCTTTTGGCTATAAATAGCCATTACATTTACAAAGGAATATATACGTATTGAAATACATTACTCTCTCAATTGTCCTTCTTTAGTATATTAATTTTAGTTAGTTGTTTTATAACAGCTGTATATTTTTTATAGTCATGTGTCCACCTTTTTAAAATCTTGAATGCATACTCAACTTGCATTTTACGTTGGATTAAAATAAACAACTTTAATTTGCTTATGGTTTTCTGACATTTAATAGGAATGACATTTATTAAGCTAGCATTTGGTCATAGATTTCTAAATATTCTTGGTAAATATTATTTGAGTGAAAATTTGGATGAAATTACACCATGTGTTTGGCCATAGTATTTGGGAACATATTTCACTTTTTTAGAAAAATATGATTTATACCCGTAAGTTTTAAAAACTATCAAAACTAACCATAAGTTTGTATTACAAGTTAATTGGATCTTCGTTGCAACAAATAACAAGTAGTGTCCATGACGCTGGAGCAACGTGGTGGTTTGGAGTGAGTGCAGCAAGCATCATTCCATACATCGTGAATGAGACAAAGCACATGACTTTGTTACCCTGAGCTGATTGTTCATCATTTTCATCAACAACCATATCATCACTGAATATTCACTGAATATTTCATCACTATTTGATGTTCACGTAAAACACTATGTAATACAACGCAAACAACTACTATAGATGGAGTTTTTGTAAGAGATAAAAGTTTGGTGTAAAAATTTCAACTTTTAAAAGATCCCAACTACATGAGATTTTGGCCCAAATACTAGAAAAAACTAGTATTTAGGAATTTGGGATATTTGCCAAAAATATTTGTCAAATAATGACAAATTGTATGAATAAACACTATTTGCCAAATTTCTCCCCAATATTACTTGGGAAATCTATGGCCAAACGGGTCCTAGTAACATGTAATTAATATTTGGCATCTCGTTTAAACTACCAATATACTCTTCCATTTTAATTTGATTTCAAATAATTCTTAAAATATTTATTTAATTGTAAATCATTTTATCAAAAAAGACTTTAATTTTCAAATTTAATTACTTCTAATTATAATAAAATAATATATTTTAAAAACAAATAAAAAAAATATCACGTAAAATAAGACGGCAGACTAATAATAACAGTGTGGGAAACTTTGAAAACCAGGTTCTTATAGATGAGTGGATGAAAATAACTTGGAGCTAACAGTATTCTGTGGGCAGCTTGACTTTAAAAAAATTACTTAATATTTAGTGGGACATTTTAGATATGGGCTTTCACAACACAATCAAAATTAATAAAAAGAGTGGTCCACTGACTCATCTTACAATATATTTACATTTATGATACCTCTTTAAGATATTTTTTTTATTAATGTTCCAACTTTGTTCATACATGCACCCCACATCCACACCTTAGATGAAATGATATTCTTGGTATATTAATTTACGTGATATAATTAGAATTTTGAGATTTGGTAATAGTGAATTTAGGATTTTTGTTTAGGAGATTTGAACTTGGAACGATAAGGTGAATTCTTGTGTTTAGGAAATTCAAAATCTCTATATTAGTTTATCCCCAAATTATAAACAGCCTTAAAAATATACATTTACTTGACTAACTAAATGTAGATACACTTCTGATATGCTACATGATATTGTAAGTGGTCTCAAACTCTTGCAAGAACATGGAATTCTTAATAAAAAGTCGAGAGAAGTATTGAAAACATCCTAAACTTAGCAAGAATTTAGGGATATATTTCACTCATGTTGCAAGCAGTGGTGGAGCTAGGATTTTTCATAAGGGGCGGGGTTCAAAATCTGAAGAACTAAACACACGAACTAACTAATGGGGGTTCGACATCTACTATATATACATAAAAGAAATAATTTTAACCATGTATAAATAGTAATATTTTCCGTCAAAGGCCAAGACTGGCTCCACCCCTGGTTGCAAGATTAAGGATGTATTTAAGATCCGTGAGTTAAGTTAAAGATTGCTTTTAAAGTTGTAAATAGTTCTGAAATGAAATTAGTAATTCACGTCGAGTTTAAGAGTATTTTCAATACTTCTTTTTACGTAAAAATTTAATAATTACCTCTCTATGTATAATGTAAATTTTTCGTCAAAAGGTTCAAGTGAACATTCTCTGCCCCGGTATATCCGCCCCAGTAACTACTCCCTCCGTCCACAATTGTTTGTCAAGGTAAGGTCATGCACATCCCTCAAGGAAAATTTAATATAAGGTGTAATTTGACTAATATAACCCTACAATACCAAGAATATCAAAAGTTCACATAACTTTTCAATTGAACTACACTATCATTAAGGACAGAATTGGAAAAAAGTGATTAATTATTTCTTGATTGTTTAAATTGACAATTAATCTTGGACATCTATTTTTAGTATACCTGCCAAACAATTGTGGACGGAGAGAGTATAGCCCATATCCCAACCTTCTTTCTTCTCTTTATTACTCACTCAAACTTAAATGCTTTGTGCAATTTAGCCTTTCTTTTTCTCCCTTTTATTAATTTTTATTTATTTTTATGTCACAATCAAGCTAGTAGAGGCCAACATAAGCCCACCATTATACTATGTTCGATTCTATGGGTATGTTTGATACGGAGGAAAATATTTTTTTATGTTCTTAGATTTAGTTGAATAAATTTTTTGAAAAATATCTTTTTTATAAAAATAAGTTTTTTCTTAAAATTGAGGAAAATAACTTCCTTAATGAAAGTAAACAAAAATTCCATAAATGACATTTTATGTTTATTGTATCATCTCTATCCACTCAACGCCCTGGCCCCTACCCTTGGTCATCCCACCCCCGGAGTCCCCACCTATATAATTGTTTTTTTTTATCAAAATCAATATGTGTATATATATATATATATATATATGTATATATTAGGGGTGTTCACGGGTTGGTTTGGATCGGTTATTGGCCAAAACCAAAATCAAACCAACTTACTCAGTTTTAAAAATATCAAAACCAATCAAACCAAATATAATATACATTTACCGATTTGGTTGTTATCGATTTCGGTTTGGTTTGGTTCGGTTATTCGGTTATTAACCATACACAAAAATAGAAATAATTCATTCAAAACGTGAAAAAAGTAACTACAATTCATTCAAAATGAAAAATAGTTAAAATGAGTGACAATACTGGACTTTCTATCACTAAATTTACTATGAATAAAGCTTTAAAATTAACTATTTTGACCTAGAAGGAAGAGACAATAACATTTTGAGTCCCACAAAGAATTGTCATAGACACCATATACATGAAATCAATAAGATAAATGTTTTCTCCTTGGACATTTTTGCTTTTAATAAGTAAATTATAAAGAAAAAACTATTTTCAAGTTATAACAGTAGATTTAGACTTTCAAGCTATAGCATTAAAAATTTCAGGTTATAACAAGTTAAAAAAAATATTTTTATTAATTGGAAAAAACTTAAAAAATAAATAAAAAGATAAAAGGAAATAAAAAAAAATGGAATTAGAAATAATAAAGTAAAAAACTGAAATTGTGGGCTGTAATTTAATGTGAATTTATTGTAGATAATTAATAATTAGCATGAAATAAGGGATCCAAACTAATTAAGAATATTCAGTTTCCTTAATTCACTCTAATATGTTAAAATTAATTCAAAAATCTAATTTTAAAAATTAATTTCCATTTATTTAATAAATGATTAATCTATTTATGGTTTTTTATTATTAATTAATAATATGTAATTAATAAGGAAAAAATGAAAAAAAAAACGGAAATAGGGGTCTCAATTAAATTTGAATTAATTTAAGATAATTATTAATTAGCATGAATTAAGGAATCTCAAACTAATTAAGAATATTCAGTTTCCTTAATTCACTCTAATTTGTTAAAATTAATTCAAAAATCTGATTTTATCCATTTTTCTTCCACGTTTCTCTCTCTTCAATTTTCTTCCAGAAATTTTGTCACTGGCGACTAATTGAAGTTTTTTTTTGTTTGAAAAATCCTATTTTTTTGTGATGGACAACTACGTATCAATATTAATTAAACATGGCGGAAGATGGGATCCTTCAGGTTAGTATTTTTAATTGTTTACTATTTGTATTTGGATTTCATGAGTGAAATGAAAAAAAAAAATTAAACTGTAAATCACATTTTGTGATTTTTTTTTTGTACATCGTCACTATATTGAATGTGATATGTTTTTTTGTATAAACAATACGTTCTGTTCATAATACGTATTAGTTGTTGTGAAACTGTAATATTAGTGATTTTCTTGGTAAGTTTCTGTTTTTTGGTAGGGGTTTAATGTCACTATATTTTTTGTTTTTTGGTTATTTTTTATACTGGCAAAACAATGATTTCGTGAGAAGTTGCCGCAATATATGAAAGATTTGAGTATAAATGTATAACATATAAATATTTTTATCGTTGTAGATTGGGTACGTAGATCAAAATTATAATATTGATTACTGTTTTTTTTCCTGAAAAAATAAATTAAAATGTATAGTTTTGAATGAATTTGTTAGTATAAGTGTAATGAATTTGGTATGAAAGTGTATTCACTAATGTGAAAAAAAGGTTATTTAGAATTTTGAAGAATTGTATGACAGTTGTTTTAAGTTGGTATGAAAGTGTGTTAACTAGTTAGTAAAAAAAGTTATTTAGAATTTTGAATAATTGCATGAAAAATGTTTTAAGTTGGTATGAAATTTGAAATGTTATTGTTTATATAAGTTTTGTCAATTATGTATAAATTTGTGTGAAAGGAATGAACTATTTGGTGTGAGAAATGTATAAATTTGGTATAAATGATGATTGTGTGTATGAAATTTGTATTAAGTGGGTATGAAATCTAAAATTTTATTTTTTAATGAAATCTGTTTGTAGTTTACTGTCTGAATGATTTTTGTATGAAAAAATAATGATAAGTGTGTATAATTATTTTTATTTTTTTTTGTATTATGTAAGACTAATTGTTATTTTTTTTTAATGAAACAGGGAAATATGTTGGTTTTCAGATGGAGGGGATTATATATGAAAGTGTATTCACTAATGTGAAAAAATGGTTATTTAGAATTTTGAAGAATTGTATGACAGTTGTTTTAAGTTGGTATGAAAGTGTGTTAACTAGTTAGTAAAAAAAGTTATTTAGAATTTTGAATAATTGCATGAAAAATGTTTTAAGTTGGTATGAAATTTGAAATGTTATTGTTTATATAAGTTTTGTCAATTATGTATAAATTTGTGTGAAAGGAATGAACTATTTGGTGTGAGAAATGTATAAATTTGGTATAAATGATGATTGTGTGTATGAAATTTGTATTAAGTGGGTATGAAATCTAAAATTTTATTTTTTAATGAAATCTGTTTGTAGTTTACTGTCTGAATGATTTTTGTATGAAAAAATAATCATAAGTGTGTATAATTTTTTTTTTTTTTTTTTTTGTATTATGTAAGACTAATTGTTTTTTTTTTTTAATGAAACAGGGAAATATGTTGGTTTTCAGATGGAGGGGATTATATATGAAAGTGTATTCACTAATGTGAAAAAATGGTTATTTAGAATTTTGAAGAATTGTATGACAGTTGTTTTAAGTTGGTATGAAAGTGTGTTAACTAGTTAGTAAAAAAGTTATTTAGAATTTTGAATAATTGCATGAAAAATGTTTTAAGTTGGTATGAAATTTGAAATGTTATTGTTTATATAAGTTTTGTCAATTATATATAAATTTGTGTGAAAGGAATGAACTATTTGGTGTGAGAAATGTATAAATTTGGTATAAATGATGATTGTATGTATGAAATTTGTATTAAGTGGGTATGAAATCTGAAATTTTATTTTTTAATGAAATCTGTTTGTAGTTTACTGTCTGAATGATTTTTGTATGAAAAAATAATGATAAGTGTGTATAATTTTGTTTTTTTTTGTATTATGTAAGACTAATTGTTATTTTTTTTTAATGAAACAGGGAAATATGTTGGTTTCCAGATGGAGGGGATTATATATGAGTATTCTAATTTTTATAGTGGTTTAGTAAGTGCGATAACATCGCAGCTAATGATAGATGCTAATATTCACAATATAGTTAGTGATAGATGTCCCCCTGTTAGTATCCACAATGTTGTTGGTGTGCGAGTTTTTTTAGATCAAAAGAAAACTAATGTAGATTTCTTTACGATTTCATATACTTGGAAATAAAATTTATTCCAAATTAATATATAAGATAGTGTAAATATTTGTACATATTTTCGATTTCAGATTCCAGATTCCAGATTTCATGTCATATACTTGGAAATAAAATTTATTCCAGATTAATATATAAGATAGTGTAAATATTTGTACAGATTTCAGATTTCAGATTCCAGATTTCATATGCGCGATTTATTAATTATTCATACAGATTTAATATACTTGAAAATAATATGTATTCCAGATTAATATATAAGATAGTGTAAATATATAACAAACTTTATACCAATCTTATTCAAGTTTCATTCCAACACGAACTTCAGCTTATATCACACATATTATACCAACAATAAATCAATTTCATATAATCACACAATGCATATCATTTGTATACCAATATTATATCACAATTGATACAATATCCAACCATCAAACATTAAATTCAGTGTCATACACATATTAATCAAATTTCACACACATTTCATCCATTAATTGTACAATTTGGATACACACTGATATTTTAAAATAACGAATCCAAATGGTATGAAGTCTGTATATTACTAGTATCCTAAAATTATAATAGCCAAACAGTAATGCATACGTAGATGATATCTGATTGGAAGAAAACATATGGTATTATATATCATGAAATACTTAAATACAAAAAAGTTGTCCAAAAGTAAAAAAAAAGCACGTAATTCTAAAAAAGTAGAAGGTGCAATCAACTATTTCAAATTTCTTGTATGTGGTCTTGGTGTAGGATAATTGGTGGTATCCAGAACATGTTCTTTTGCTATGCGAGATCCACCAAATTTGCTGGCAACCGTACCAGTAACTTCACTCTCACTGATCGCGCCATCCTCACTCTTTGTATATATAGTTAATAGACAATCACACTACTGTTAAAACACAATTCATACCATTTGTATACCACTATTATATCACAAATCATACAATATCCAAGAATCAATTGTTTAATCGGAATCATACACATATCAATCAGATTTCATACACGTTTCATCCAAACAACTATGTCAAAAATAATATAAGAATAATGTGATATTTTTAAAGAAAAAAATAGTAGTTTTAATAATGTGAAAATAAATTGAATATAATACTTACCCTAACAACTTTTTTGTCTTTTTTAGGTGTTGCTCAGTCGTCAAAACCATCTACAAGATAGACATTCATTGATTTTCACAACTTCAACATTCATTGATTTTTTTCCTTTTTTCTTTTTTTATTCAGTAACAAAATCAGAATCAGAATCAGAAAGGGTTTCAACATTTTTCCCCTTCCTCTTCTTCACTTTCGATTTATCGGACTCACCCTTTTATTTGAGTCGTTTTTTTTTCTTTCTGTTTTTGATCTTTCAATAGAGATGAACCACCCCTAGCAGGAGTTTCAAACAATGTTTGGCGACGGTGTTTGAGTCAAAATGTTGAAAGATGGAGCATGAACTTCATCCATATAAGTTCCTTCGACTAATAGAGGGCTCTTTTGAGGAGTTACAACCATTTTCTTCGACATGATTTTGTTGAAAAAACTAAATTGAATGGAGGATTGTGAAGTTGGTGTAGTTTGGTGGTGAGAAAGATGTGATAGATGAAGGTAAAAGTGGGCTAGTGTGTTAATGGCGTGTAGAATTGGATGAGCGTGGGGGAAGGGGGTGGGATTGACGCATGGGTGGTTTGGAGGAGGGATTGATTGACGTATGGGAGGTGGTAATGGTAAAGAAGGAAACATGTTGTAGGTGAATCCCTATATCTATGTAACTGTTATTTAAGATTTAAAAAAGGAACATAAATCAATTTAATTACATATTATTAATTAATAATAAAAAACCATAAATAGATTAATCATTTATTAAATAAATGGAAATTGATTTTTAAATAAAATTAACTTTAAATGATATGTCATAACTCGTAAATAAACTGTTATAAGTAAGAATTTTTTAAAAGTATGTTTAAAACCCGTAAAATTGACTCTTAAATGTGTATAGGGCGTGATTTTTCCTATTTAAAATTGTTTATAAAAATAATATATTAAGTATGTATAATAATAAAATATATGTATATAATTTATCGGTTCGGTTCGGTTATTTCTTCGGTTTTTTCAAACAAAACCATAATCAAACCAAGTACTATTGGTTTTTTAAAATCTAAAACCAAACCAAACCAAACCCAAATAAAATCGGTTTATTTTATCAATTTAGTTCAGTTTTTCGGTTTGGTTTGGTTTTTATCCAAACCGTGAACACTCCTAATATATATATATATATATATATATATATTTGTACTTTTGAATTAAATAGAACATCCTATATAAAATTTAAAAATAAGGAGAAAAGGGGAAATGGTAATTTGATAATCTAGAAAATGTAAATATGAGATGTTATAAGATAAGAAATACAATCTAACTAAAATGGTTTTGATATTAGTAATTTGAAAGAATGTCGAAATAAATATTATTATATGCTTCATTATTAAAATGTTAAGAACGGTGTTCCATATATGCATGGACTACTTAAGGGAAATGGTTCAATGAAGAATTACCAAAATGATATCTCTAGAAAAAAGAACAAATGACTCAACAAAACCTAATCCACATTCAAAACATATTAATAAATTTTAAATTATATCTCCAAAATGAACAATTTTAAAAGGAAAATACATAAATATGTTACAATTCAACATTGTTTCATAAAATGAAAAAAATATTGAGACCAAAACAATTCATACGTAAAACTTAAAAGTACCATACTTTAAAATGCGCTTCATGAAATATCTCCTTAATAAAAACAAGAAATTTACCAAAGGGCAAAAATTCAAAACAATATTATTCACGAGTATAATGGCAAAGAGAATAAAAGTATGATATTTTATAATATAATAACGAACACAATATAAATATAAAATATAACAGTCAAAACAATTTTTTTATTTAAATAATGAACATAATAAGTAACAATCATTTGAACAACCTGTAATGACCCCTATTTTTGAAGAATTTTATATATTAACATTGCTTTATTTCCGTTATTGGAGCTACTATGAAGTACAATTTCGTTAAAGTCATAAGCAGTTATTGTTGAAGCTTGAAGCTTCAAAATTTAAAAAGTGGATTTCCTAAAATAAACTTTGTTTCAAATGAGTATTAATGCAAAAAATTGCTTACATATTGATGAGCCTAAATATGAAATGTTAGGTGATTTGGTATAGTTCTAAGGTGCTTTCGGATGAATCTTATGCTTGGATTCAAGGAAGAAAATCAAGTCCATTGTTTTATATAATAATGTATAATATTGTATATTATCATATAATGGGTATATAATATTTTTTATAATTTTGTATAATATTGTATATTGGGTGTATAGTAGAGTATATAAGTTTTTAAAAATTTTCTTAAAAATAAAATATGAACTTTTGTATATTGTTGTATACCAAATGTATAATATTGTATACCAAATTGTGTTTTGGCCTAAAAAAATTATGATGCAAGTGTTGGACTATATTTTTACCGCGCAAGTTTGCTAGTTGTATACTTCTCGAGTTCAACTGTTTTTTTTAGTGCTAAATAGGGGTGTACGTGACCAGCTTGGTTCGGGTTTTTTAAATATCAAACCAAACCATTTGTGTAAAAAATTTAAATTTATAAACCAAACCAAACTAATAAAATTTGGATTTTTTTGGGTTTTTCAACCTCGGGTTGGTTCGGATTTTTCAATTACCAAATCAAACCATTGTGTCAAATTTTTAAATTTATAAATCAAACCAAACCAATAAACCTCTGATTTTTTCAGATTTTTGGATTTTTTCGGTAAAGTTTGCATACAAACATATAATTAACTTGTGCTCTAAATATTTCTTTAGTCCAACCAAAATACAATTATCTAAGGTGTTTCTTAAGAAAATAACACAAAATATGAGACGAGTTTTGATGACACTAAAATATTCAATAAAAAATAATAATGAAATCATCATATAAAATAAATATTGCAAAGTCATAATGAAAATGATCATAATTTAAAAGTACAAAATCATGCTAAAATAAGTTTAATAAGTATTAGTTACATTATTAAATATTTAAGGAAAATTAAAACTAGATTATGTATTTTAATTGTCTAAACCAATGTAAAACGAAAGAACAAATATTCAATATTATTGTCATTCTTAATGTTGAATTGATTTTCTTTTTGCATTAGTATTAATTTGGTTTTGATATAAGTTTTATTATAATTATCAACATCTATGAACTATAATCTTTATTGGACCATTCCGAATTCTAAGTTTTAAACTTGAATTATTATATTAAAAGATAGAAACTATGAAATAGTATAAGAAATATTTTAAAATTATATCAAAGTAAATATTTTTATGTATAAAATAAAATTTTAAAATTACATATATAATGTCGGGTTAGTTTGGTCTCGGGTTAGTTTTTTTTAGTTAAAACCAAACAAACCCAAATATAGTTGGGGTTTTTTTTCCAATACCAAACCACTAGTCGGGTTTTTTTTGGTTTGACTCGATTTACGATTTGATTTGATTTTCGGTTCGATTTTGTACACCCCTAATGCTAAGTATTCAAGATGAAACTTTGGGCCCTAAAACTGACGTTTCACTTTTCAATATCAGCCCACAAACAAAGGTGGTTGTTGCTTTAGCATCAAATTCATTTGAACTTAATATTTTTTGTGTGGAGTATAAATTAATATAGAAAAATTATTAATTGTGATAAATAGTAGACTTTGAATTCATAAGTTTAAAAATATATTCTTGTTATAAAATAACAATCTTATGCTAATTATGACTTATAAAAGAACGATCTTATATATCATCATTGTAGGGACTTGTAACACCCCAAAAAAAATTTCAAACTAAGACTCGAACCGTTCATCGTAGTGAGTGAGATTTTTGCATGGAATTAAAAATTTCATAAGTGTTAAGGTCATTAGATGTAGCACCTTGAGTTCCAAAAAGAATTAAATTGGAAATAGCAAAATCTGAAATTTTGCAAGTTAAGCTAAGTATGAGTTTTGGGTCGACTTCAAATGACCATAAATCATAGCTCAGGATGAGTTAGGTGTACTACCATATACTGTAGGGAATATATTTGAATTATCTTTTCAACGCCGCCGAGTTTGCTAAGTTTCGAGGTCGGATGACTGAGATATGACCTTTTGAAGTTAGGCTACCCAGTTAAGAAAAGTCAAAACCGGAAATAGTAAGGGGTATCTTGGTCTTTTCCTTATCCAAAAAGATTTGTTTCGTCTTTAGTAATATTTTAGGGGTATAATCTGATTAGGTTCAGTTTTATAATCCTAGTTTACGCCTAGGGTTTAAGTTGAGAGTTCAAGAAGAGAAAAGAAGAAGAGAGAAGGAGAGAAAAGAGAAAGGATGAAGGCATTCGTCGACGTTCTTGAGAGTTGTTGCGGATTGTCGCCATGAGTTTAATCCCTAAGAGGTCTGTAAGCTTCCATAGTGTTGGGTTTGTTCACCCACAAGCCAAACATGTTATTTTCAGCGCAAATTTCATTCTTGAAGTTGAAAGATTTGAGTTCTTGATGAATTCTTGATAGCTGTTCTTGAAGTTCATTCTAAATTTTGTTCTGTTGGGTTTTGGATGATTTCTTGAGATCAAAGTGAGTGTTTTAAGGGATGTATTGAGTAGATTAGAGTGTACTTATGTTAAGAAATCAATTCTAAGTGATTAGGGAAGAAACCATTCGATTCTAGGCGAAATAGGGTGAGAAAACGAGAAAAGAAACTTGCTGAAATTTCTGGGTTGAGGGCCTGGAGCGATGCGCCTGCCAAAGCGCCCCAAACCCACCTCTGAAGTTTAGGGGCTGGCGCCCCGCGCCACCCATAGCGCCAGGGTCGCCTGCCCCATCCAGTTTGTCGTCGGTTGCCCCGTTTGAGTTCGTTTAAAGTGCACCTTCACTCCTTTTCGATTCTAACTACTCTAAGCTACTTCTAAACACCTAAAACCATGCCTAACATGATCATAACCTTGAATTCATAAATCAAATTCAAGGTAGAATTGAGAGTCAAGTTTGAGAGTTCTTTCAAACCTTTTTGATAAGGTCCCTTAAAGTCTTTTGAGGAGTCTTCTACAATTATTAATAACTTGTTTCAAGACTCGAGCAAGTGAGTATGAGGATGAGGAGAATGTATTCATGAATCTACTTTGTCATCATGAGATCCTTCATATCATGAACCAAAACTCTTGAATTCATAATTCACATTCAAGAGAGAGTTAAGAGTAGAGTTCAAGAAAGCCTTTGAGTTCAATTGTGAATCCTTTGAGATCAACTATTGATTTGAACTAAGTTTTGAGGAAGTAATTTAGAGAATGAGAAGAGTTGTATCATGAGTTCCAAAATGTTATGTAGACCTACGAGTTAAGTCTTTCATGCCATTAAATTCCGCATGAACTCCAGAAGTTGAGTGTCTATGAGAGGAGAAATATCTTCAGATCCTAAGTCTTAAGTATTGAGTTTCTAACCCATTTGAGATTACATTCCTAATCATGAGACTATTACCTATTACCCATGAAGTCCATGAGTTGAGTTGTTCACGCCCATAATTCTGCATGAATATTATAAGTTGAACAGTCTTAAGATGAGAAGTATCTTTGAATCCTTGAGTTGAGTAGTTCATGCTCATAATTCCACATGAATCCTCTAAGTTGAGCATTCTTGAAGTGAGTAGTATTATTGAAGTTCTTGAATTCCAAGTGTTGAGTTCTATCTATGGTTATTGAAAACCTTGCATTGAGTCGTTTACGCCCATAATTCGGCATGAGCCATCTTTTAAGAAGTCTTTTACAAATGTTTAATCTTTATTTTAAGACTTAAGTTTTGAGTTCAGTAAAGAGTAAAGTTGAAGTTCATTTCTTCAAAAGTATATGGGGACTATGTATTCCCAAAAGAGTTTAAAATGTTTTCACATTTAAATAAAAAAGGAAAATTGAGATTTTCAAAAGAGCCTTTGAGCTAGTTTTTCAATAAAGAGCCTTTGGGCTAGTTTTCAGTTAAAGAGTAAATGCTTTCACAATAAAGTAAGAGAGGAAACTGAGATTTCTAAGATAGTCTTTGAGCTAAGTTTTTGAGCACTAATCTCAAATCACAGAAGAAGTATGCTTTAAAGACATAAGAGCTTGTATATTTTGGGAGTAGTATTGAGCACCAAATTGAGGGAGCTTTCAAAGAACCCACAACTCTCATAGAATCGTGTAGCCACCATGGGTAGAAAAGCATGCTACTTTTTAGATGAATCATTTTCAAGATAGACTAGTGGATCCATTAGGCAGTTTAGGTTCTATACCTTTGGTCGGGTATAGAATGCTCTAGCAGCGTGAGGTTGATCGTTGTATCATCACTATAGCTCTTATGTAATGGTTGTCGGTTAGAGAAACTCCCACAAAAGTTATTGTATCTTTATATACATCAGTTTATTGTATTTTTACATACATTTCAGAGTTATGTTGTATCATTGCATACACACAGAGTTTTCAGCATGTTTTTAAACAATTTATTTTTTTTATATTGCACTTATTTTAAATTGCTTTATATTGAAATGAGTTCAGTCATATTGAGTCGAGTATCCTAGAGTATTCCTTGAGTTGAGTAAGTTTGAGAAGAGGTAAGTATGTTTCCTTTTTATCAAGTTCAAGCTAATGTTTATGTTTTAGAATTCCCCTTACATGCTCGTACATTCCACGTACTGAGCCATTTAACCTGCATTTTCTCATGATGCAGACACAGGTATTCAGGATCATCAACAGGAGCTTCGTTGATACATCCAAGAGTTCGAGTTAGCTATGGTGAGCCTCCTTGTTTTCGGAGGATTTCACTTACCTTTCAGTTATATCAGTTGTTAGGATGTCGTGGGTCTTGTCCTGACTTCTATCTTTATCAGCTAGAGGCTTCATAGATAGTCAGTATAGTTGAGAAGTCTGTATCATTTATTTTATTAAATGTTTTAAAGACTAAAGTTGCCTTTTTATGGCAAGTTGTATATATTTTATTATACAGAGTTTTCTTTGGATGTAAAGTTTGTATTTAAGTTTTATGAACTTTTATTTCAGTTTTAAGCTTTTGCATGCTTAAGTTAGTCTTCCGCTTGTAGTCAGCCAGGATGAGGGTTCGCTTGGGGACCAGCAATGGTCTTCGAGTGCCGGCCACGTCTAAGGTGTAGGCTCGGGTCGTGACAGGACTCTTCTTCTATAAATAATAATCTTATGTTAAATATGATGTAGAATTATCGATATAGGACGCTTACATCTTTCCCGCTTACCTTCGGTCTACTTTCTTGTCTGTTGTTGTGTTTGAGATTGATGTGACTGCTTTAGACAGTTGCAGCCTTGTGTGCTTAGATACAAATACATGAGTTTTATGTGCTCAAATATAGATACAGATACAAGAGTCTTATCTACTTAAATGTAAATACAAATACATGAATCTTGTATACTTAGATACATATACAGAAGCTTTATGTGCTCAGATAGTACATATACATAATTTTGTGTGCTTAGATATAAGTACAAAATTCTTGTGTGCTCAAATACAAATACTAATGGTATTCCCACATGGAATACGACCATGGACATAGTACTTTAAGGCTTGAATGAAGGTTTTCTAATTATGATGTATTACCTTTATACCTATAAATAGTAATTCCAACACAATTATAAGGGATTGAATTCTGAACAATATTAAAGCAATAAATTGATCTGTACTTCTTATTTACCAAGTCTTAGCTCTCAAATATTAATATATACAAACGTCCCCGAATATGATATCAAGAACGCTTAAACGTTAAGGAGTTCAGTTCAAACACACATCATCAGAGCATTGCCCCTTCATACAACTTTATTTACTTACTTTATTGTTTTCATTTATTTCTTTAACAAATACCTTTAACTGCTAATAATCAAATCTAATGAGTTAAATTAAGACGTGTGTTCTTAATCTCATATAAATTTAATTATACCATTTTTTCCGATAAACATATATTTTAAGTGATTTGTTTATTAATCTAATGGACGTTTGAGAACATACATAATTTTTTTAAATAAATTGAGTTGATATATGTTCAAGTGTTTAATTGGAACAAATTATATTACGTAGTACTTTAATATGTGTTCACGTATTCAATTGAAATAAAATATAGTTTAATCATTTAAACAAAATAGGAATGATATATAAGTACTCCATAAATTATGATCGAAATCTCAGCGACACACCTAAACTTAAGTAGGGTCTTATTACCCCAAAACAATTTTAAAATGGAAATAAACACACCCCAAAAACTAAATAGCGGAGAGTGTGCAGTGTCACTTAAAGGCAAATGAAGACCTTAAAAATTGGACACATATCTTTTTTTAATTGGTCCATTTATAATTAGTTAGTACACATAATTATTTACATTAAAACTTATATATATTTAATTATTTCATTTCTTTCTTTGTAAAATATTTATTTTAATTTCTTCCTCACTCTAAACATTTTTTTTTCTCTTTCACTAGTTTCTTTTCTTTTCTTTTCATTTTTAATTATTTTTAAAAAATTATGTATACTTTTTTTAAATAATAAACTAAAAAGTGTCCTCTAATTTTTAATGTTTTTAATTTTTAATTTTATTTCTTCACTTATTTTGATATCTCTTTAAAATTAGCTTATTTTAAATATAGATTTTTTGAATTAAATTTAAAATTAAATCAAAGGAAGGACAAAAAGGAAATTAAAAAAATAAATCAATAGAATAATAAAGAGGAAAAATAATGAATGAAGGTCAAATAAAATGAGTTTTTTTTTAAAAAAATATAAGAAAAAAATTAATTTTTTTACGTGTATTGACTTAATTTAAAAACAAGATAAAGATAATAAGAAGATTTTAAATAATTTAAAATCTTTTTTAAAAACTAAAAAAAAATAATTACACTCGTAGCAGGCGCGTGTTGTACAATAGCAATCAACTTACCTGGTTGATGATGCACAAATACAGAAAAAATAAGTATAGGGGATAATAAAATCCTAGTTAAATTAAATGTATCACTGTAATTTCAATTATCATCTAGGAGTACTTTTACATTATTCCAATAAAATATATGAATAAATTTAGTGAAATATTAATATACTCTTCCTTACAAAAATATTATATCATATAATATAAATTGTAATGGAAAGTAATAAAATTAGTTCTATGTGTGACCTTATTGTGGTACTCATATGACATAGACAAATCTTAACGTGTACAACGTGTTTTTCTCTGGGGTCCTATCACACTCAATTCCAATTGCTTCTCCTTTTTGTGTTGGGACCCTCTAATATATATATATCATAATCCCTTTTTTTTTTCTTTTGTCGTTTGCTTCCTAACCTTTTCCCCAACGGCATCACCTGATAATTAGGAACGAGTTAGTGTGTTGATTATGAATTTAATTATAGTTAATAATTTTGATTAAAACTTTGAATTTGTAATAATAATATACGATATCTCTTTTTGTGTTGGGACCCTCTTAATATAACGTAATATTTTTTTTTTCTTTTGTTGGTTACCTCTGAACCTTTTTCCCAATAGCATCATTCTGATAATTGGAGATAGAGCTAGTGTGTTGGTTATGAAATTAATTGGATTCAATAATTTTAATTAAAACTTTGAATTTGTAATAAGAATATTCAATTTTTTTTTTTTTGTGTTGGGATCCTTTTAATATATCATAATATCTTCTTTTTCTCTTTTGTTGATTGCTTCCTAACTTTTTTTCAATAGTATCACTCTGATAATCACGAATGAGGTTAGTGTGTTGATTACAAATTCAACGGAAATCAATAATTTTGATTTAAACTCTGAATTTATAATAAGAATATTCAATATTTATTTGTGTTGGGACCCTCTTAATATATCATAATCTCTTCTTTTTCTCTTTTGTTGGTTGCTTCCTAACCTTTATTCAATAGCACCCTGATAATTAGAGATGAAATCGGTGTGTTGATTACTAATTCAATTGGACTCAATAACTTTGATTAAAATTTTGAATTTGTAATAAGAATATTCAATATCTTTTTTTTTTTTTGTGGAAACCCTCTTAATATGTCATAATCTCTTCTTTCTCTTATGTTGGTTGCTTCTTAACCTTTTCCCCAACACTATCACCCTGACAATTAGGGGCGGAGCTAGTGTATTGGTTATGAATTTAGTTGGACTCGATAATTTTAATTAAAATTCTGAATTTGTAATAAGAATAGGCAATATCTCTTTTTTGTGTTGGGACCCTCTTAATATATCACAATCTCTTCTTTTTTCTTTTGTTGGTTGCGTCCTGACCTTTTTCTCAACATCACACTGACAATCAGGGATCAAGCCAGTGTGTTAATTATGAATTCAGCCAGACTCAATAACTTTAATTAAAACTTTGAATTTGTAGTAAGAATATTTTTTCTTAGTTCCATTGCTTATTTTTTATGTTTTTGATTTTTCTTAATAAACTTTTTTGACTCTACCACTAATAAAATGTAGAGCAACTTACAAAAATAACTATATTTATAGGGTTAATTAATACCAATAGCTATAAGTATGCTATTTACAATAAATGACTACAATTTATATCACTTTTTCACTGTATTTTTGTATAGTTTTTTTATTTATTTATTTATACATTAATACATCTTTAAGTACAACAAACTAAAAAATGAATTGACTCTAAATATAACTCACTATCCTTACATTACGTCCATACAATGAGCAACTTCCCATAATTAACTTTATAACTGAAAATTACTCATTTAAAGACATATCATATCATATCATATTCTTTATCAGTTTAACAAAAAATGTGATACATCATTCTCAATTTTCTTGTTGTCTGCATAATTCTTATTCTGGCGTCGTGAAGGTATTAATATTTTTTTTTTTTTTTGTTAATTCAAGTTATTGTATGTAAGCAAATTGTTGAATTTGTGAATGAAGGTTAAGTATTTCGATTTTGAATTAGGTGAACTACATGGCAAAAGATACACTAGTTGTTAAACAAAAAATGAATACACCAATATAGAATACAATGAATACGTTGTTGTTAAACACAAAAATGAATACGTTGGATACAACTATACTTGTATTTCCTAATCAACTTTTTATCTTGGATATAATACTTATCTATCTAGATATAACTGTATTCGCAAATCACCATTTTAACTTGTGCTTATACAACAATATAAGTATCTATGTATATAAATATGGATACATTTCAACACTGTTGTTAAGCAAAAATATGAATACATTAGACAAACGAGCAAAAAAGATACAATTTGTGGGTATAAAACTGTATAGGTATGGATACATTAGACACATGAACAAAAAATATACAATTTGTGGGTATCAAACTGTATAAATATTCTTGTAAATAAAATTTTGAAAAGGCCAACAATATTGTATTGATGTATCCAACTATACTTGAATTCCCTAATCAACTTTTTAAATTTGACAGAGTACTTATGTATTCAAATATAATTGTATTCACAGATCAACAATTCAACTTGTGGTTATATAATAATATAAATGTCTATGTATATAAGTATTTTACTATATACAAAATTGACAATCAAAGAACCCTTAATCTCTTTTTTGTTCATGTTCTTCCTGTACTTATTTTTTAACAACTATATACATACGAAATCAAATTTTCTAACAATTTCAATACAAGAGGACAATCCATAATATAATGACAATGACACACAATACATGTGTTGAGATATATAAGTAAATGACATTAAACTAAAAAAAATAAAGCATACAAATCTCAATTTCATTTTCCTTTTGTTCCTGCTCGACTGCTCTTTTTTCACACCCACTTGAATCACAAGATTAGTTTTCACTTTTGAACCTTTTTCCCTCTTTACTAATTTTGCATGTTCGATTTCTTCAAGCAGATTTAAGGGTATATGGTCATTAACCTTTTTTGTTCTTCTTTCGTTCTCCATTGCAGCAATAGAGCCTGAAATTTTGACTTCTTGTTGAGTAATACACAATTCAAAAGAAGGTAGTTCATCCAACAATTTGTCAAATAAATGTATATCTCTCGTAACCCTCCTTGGAGTATCAATTTCAGCCATTGAAATGGATAAACAAATTCTTGAATCAAAACCCTATGAAAATAGAAGAAAGCGTAGATGTGTAGATATATAGCGTTCATAAAAATGAGATAAATATGCATTTAAAAGATATCTAATGGATACAAAATCACAAAAATCGCTCCTGCAGTGATGTAATAGATCTTGAATTTGAATGAATTTGGAGGGAAAAAATCAGAAAGTATGTGATGTATGAATATTGATGGAAGAGAAAAATTTGATGATGGTAAACATGGAAAAAGATCACAAATGTGTCTGTCATAATTAATTAGGCATTCAATAATTACTTTCCTATTTAATATTTATTTATTATATTAATTATATATATAAAAAAATATTTTTTTGTACATAATTAACTTTGCTATTTATAGTCTAATTATATCCATATAACATGAAAAAAATAAAATGTAGTTATTTTTCTTGAATATATATGAATGTTTGCCATATTCTGAAGTTTTTCCTAAAATGTATAGGTCTTAAAAGTCAAATACCATCTTATTCCTTGAGATAACTTACTCTATTAATATTCTACTGTGTATAAATATTATTACTCTTAATGGAATATTGTTGTACCAAAAAATATTAATAGAATATTGTCAAGTTTAGTTCAATTATTAAATAACATATATTATAGTAGAAATGTACAAGTGTTTACGAAAGGATTTAACATGATTAATGAATAAACTATGTACATTGACCTAGTGCATAATTAGCCCCACAAAGACAGCTCCAGCCATACCTACCACAAAACTTGTCACTCTGTAAAAAGAATAACTCCACTAATTAAGCTAATTATTAAGACTTAGGTTAAGGTTCATTTCGGTATAGTGTATAAAAATAATATTTTGTCACTCTGTAAAAAGAATAACTCCACTAATTAAGCTAATTATTAAGACTTAGGTTAGGTTCATTTCGGTATAGTGTATAAAAATAATATTTAATATGTTAATATCGTGTATATAACTAATATATGTATTAGATTCTCTAATACATTCTACCAAATGACATATAGATTGAGATTAATCAAATCAGTATAAATCTAATCTTAAACTTTTTTTTTTTTGGTTTCCCAACCGGTGTCTGGTATCCAAATTGGAGTTCGACTAAATTCAGATTCACGATTTTAAACTTAATCTTCTTTTTTGGTTTTCCACTCGATGTTCGGTATCTACATTGGAGTCAGACTAAATCTGATTCACGCTGAAAAGTCCCACATTGGGCGTAAAGTGCTCCCTAACAAAAGGGACTCTGTAGTCTGTATCCAAGGGGACTCAAATCCGAGACTTCTTGATTAAGGATGAATGAGTACTTACCGCTCTACCATAACTTTTATTAGTAATCTTAAACTTAAGCTTGAAACATTTTATTTCATTCAATTCATAATTATAATTATGAACAATTTAGTCCGCGAACCAAAACCGAATTTTATAATTATTGGTTGTAACAACCCACCTAAATAAAATTATCCTTTCCAAAAAATTCTCTTCTTTTCTCCACCTTTTTTAGTACCTTTGTCAGTGTTTAAAGGGTTTATAGTATTTATGCTGACCAAGGTTTCAGTGTTCATAACTTTCCCTATAAGATTCAATCCAGACTCATTACAATTTTTGATATAATTAACAATTCCTATCTAGAATCTTGAACAATTCCTTAAAAAATCTTTCTTTTTGGTATTTCTTGAATAAAAATCCAATCTTTTTGTGTATCACTTTCATGGTGTCTTTAGTATCTTCAACTTAGATTCTAATCTTTCTTGAATCTCCATCTGGGGTTGTTGTTTTCTTGATTCTTGATTTCTGAATCTGTTGAGATAAATGGGTGTTTGTTTGAGCAAAAGTAAACCAGCAGAGTCTAAGTCTGATGGGCATTATAGATCAGGTGGGAGTGATGGGGGTGGAGTTGGGGGTAAAGGGCATAATCATGGAACCCATCAAGCTCAAATTCAGTATACTAAATCTCCAGGCCCAGAAACTCAATTACCCTTGAGGCCTCAAGCAAGTCCTAAACCAGTTTTCAAGCAAGAAACCATTTTGGGTAAGGCATTTGAGGATGTTAAGGCACACTATACACTAGGTAAAGAATTGGGTAGAGGTCAATTTGGGGTTACATTTCTTTGTACTGAAATAGCAACTGGTCATCAATATGCTTGTAAGTCAATATCAAAGAAGAAACTTGTTACTAAATCTGATAAAGCTGATATGAGAAGAGAGATTCAGATTATGCAGCATTTAAGTGGACAACCAAATGTTGTTGCTTTTAAAGGTGCTTATGAGGATAAGAATTCAGTGTGTCTTGTTATGGAGTTGTGTGCTGGTGGAGAGTTATTTGATAGGATCATAGCTAAGGGGCATTATACTGAAAGAGCTGCTGCATCAATGTGTAGAGCTATTGTTAATGTTGTACATGTTTGCCATTTTATGGGTGTTATGCATCGTGATCTTAAGCCTGAGAACTTTCTCTTGTCAGACAAGAGTGAAAATGCTGCTTTGAAGGCAACAGATTTTGGGCTGTCCATGTTCATTGAAGAAGGTTAACTCTGCTGTATGCTTTCATTAATATTATTTTACTATTTCCGTATTTCTCATTATTAGTTTTCTGTTACTACTTGTTGTCGCTTATGGCTCGATTTTCTTGCTATCCTGTGGTCGTTACTGCTTATGTCTTTGTCAATGTTGTGTTGTTGCTTTTCTTAAGCCGAGGGTTCGTGTACACTCTACCCTTCCTAGACTTCCTTATGGAACTATAATGGATATGTTGTTGTATGTAGCAGCTTTGGGATGAGTCTTTTTGATGGCAATTCTAATGAAATCATCAAACCACAGACCTCCCATCTTTTCTAGATTTAGGTCTGCTATCTACATATCAAAAGTAATTGTATCCATGTAGGCTAAGATCCTGATTGCTAAGTTTAGAAGTAGAGGACTTTATCTGTTTGACTCCGGAGATGTTAGCATCATTATTAACGTTCTAGCCTGCTAATCCAATGTTTCTGTGCCAAAGAGGTCTCACTTTTTACTGGAAAGATTTTGCAACAATCATTGTCATCAATTCAGGGAATAAGTAAAATGCATTCATGCCTTTGTAGCATCATAAAGGGTTCCTAGAATTTGTCATTAATGTCTCGAGTCTGTTCAAATTGGCATGTAAAGTTACTTATATTTCTGCAGCCTGTTCAGACTCTTTCCTTTGCTTAGGAAGTTCAAATTATTTTAGGCCTGATTAAACTTCTACGAACCTAGTTTACCATTATACAAAATTGGCTATTCTACAAGATGATAGCTCATTATCTGAATTAAGATAATCCTGTTCTCTTCTTACCAGCTTTTGAACTTACACAACCTAAGCAGGGTTTGCATGACTTTTCCACTCTTCTTTACTGATTCTATCCCTGCTCTTAGCCTCTTACTTTGTTTGGTGTAATAAAATAATGGCATTCCTTGCAGGTAAGGTGTACAAGGATATAGTTGGGAGTGCTTACTATGTTGCCCCTGAAGTCTTACGGAAGAGTTATGGCAAGGAAATAGATGTTTGGAGTGCAGGTGTTATGTTGTATATACTACTCAGTGGTGTGCCTCCCTTTTGGGCAGGTAAAGTCAAGTGTTCTTTTCTGCATAATTATCAGTTTACAGTGTGGTTTTATCTAGGACTAGTTGTGTTTATTGGTTTTTGTAATCTATAATGCAGAAACCGAGAGAGGTATATTTGATGCCATATTAAAAGAAGACATTGACTTTGAAAGTCAACCTTGGCCCTCTATCACAAGTAGTGCCAAGGACCTGGTCCGAAAGATGCTCAATAAAGACCCAAAGCAACGTATTTCTGCTGCTCAATTTCTTGGTATGCATCCTTCAAAAAATAGCTCATTGACTTTAATAGTCGTAATGGTTTCACACTGAGTAGTAATGTTTGCCGCTATTGCTTTCTAAATGAATCCTCAAAGGATGCGAAGTTTAGTTTGTCATGTATTTGGTGACGTTGCATAGATCTATTTTAAATTTGTCTTACAGTTTATTGATGGTATTGCTTCATAATGAGTTCTTTCTTGATAACCAAATAGGTTTGGCGTGTGAATAGTGTTATCGAAAGCGATCGCTTCATCGCTTAAAACGATGGAGCATACAACTATAGGGCTCAAAGTAATCTTGCGAGAAGTGCTTAAACTCAATTTTTTCTTGAGAAATAGTGGAAATTGGTCATTGAACAATTTTAGTACTAGGACTCCTCTTCACATATGCTTCAGTATGATCTTTGCCATCATTGTGTGCTTCTTCTTCGGGGTTTACACCTTTTCTTCTACTACTTTTGCTTCTTTTTTCTTTTCAAACAATTTACTTCTCTTCTTTAAACATTGTCTTCTTCTAATATGTGAGTCCTCTGCTCAAGTGCTTCTCTCCTTTCTACTTCCTAGTTCAGTTAATAAATCAATAAAACATGAAAATGAAAGCTGTAAATATATTTATTTTTATGACTGATTAATTAAATAACCACAACTTGCTCGGAATCTAGGTGTAGTTATTGAAGTTGTTATGGTCGATTATTGAAATAAAAAATTAAACACCAGATTGGAGTCATGTTTATGGCCTTGTCGAAATCCGTTCGGAAGGGTTATAAAATGATTTGATTTTAAAGTTAAATTCATGTTCATGTATGTTCTCAAAATGACATTCTTGTGTTCAATACAATAGATTTCAAATCACTTGTTTCCACATGGAGCCTAGGAGATATGAAACCTAAAAGATAGTAACACCAAACATGAGAAGACTTACTGTTTGCAGCTCAAAATAGTGGGATTAGTTGACTTTCCTTTACCTTTATTTTAGTTTGGGAAAAGGTTCAAAAATACCCCTCAACTTTGGTTTATTGTTTGACTTTACCCTTGCCGTTAAAATGAAGTTAATTGTACCCCTCCCGTTACTAATTTCACCATATTTACCCCTCATTTGACGGAAAGCCCAAAATTAACCCAAATTACCTGATTTAAAAAAAAAACCATTCCCTATTTTTAACCCAATGCCCCGACCCCTCTAGAGGATAACCCGGTTAACCCGTATAACCCCTCAGCTTCCTCCTCAATGCAGCCATGGGTGCAACCAGAGAATGCCAACATATCCATCTCATATCTTAGATGCAATGCCTACAAATGGCCCTCTCCCCTAAAGCATTCGTACCAATTTTTCTCCCAAAGCCTCAATATCTGGAGTGAATTTCAATGCCTGAAAATTCACACGACATCTGAGTTTTTTAAGCTCAAGAGGAATCCCATTGTTTGCTAGCCTAGTATCTGTTCTGTTGAAATGTATTACTTGATGCTTTGCTGAAGAGAGGCAGAATCTGCATTAGTAATCCGAATGTGTTAATACATATCGGTAAAAAGGCAAATAAATGAGTCAGACATTTGGAGACAAATCCTAACTCGTAATCAACAACTAAATGTTATAGAAAGACAATAATCAAAGAAGATTTGTTCAATTCGATATCTTAACAACCATAAGTACAAATTCTGATGGAGAAAAGGGGTTATCTTTTCTTCAACTCATTGTTCTTGGACTTAGCTTCTGATGGAGAAAAGGAGATTATCTTTTCAAAGAGAGAGAATGGGTAAATGGGAATGGATAACAGGGCATTGGGTTATACGGGTCCTCTACAGGGATCGGGGCATTGGGTTAAAAATAGGGAGTGGTTTTTTTTTTTAAAAACGGGTAATTTGGGTCAATTTTGGGCTTTCCGTCAAATGAGGGGTAAATATGGTGAAATTAGTAACGGGAGGGGTAAAATTAACTTCATTTTAACGGCAAGGGTAAAGTCAAACAATAAACCAAAGTTGAGGGGTATTTTTGATCCTTTTCCCTTTTAGTTTAAGGTAAAAATTGATCTGATTTACATACTTTCAAATGTTATTTCATCAACAGACACTAGGACGTGTTACCCCTTGTTTAAAACCTTGGAATCAATCATTATTTCATATTTAAGTCTTTAAAGTGTCTGATCCCTATTTATGCTTTCACTCATCTGTATCAACAGGAACACATATTTTTGCTATTCTGGTTAAGTATTCAAACTCAGATTAACTTAGACCATGCATAGATGAATGATATACTTAGAGAATACAATCTAACCGATCTTTTGATTTGCCTGGTGATAGAGCATCCTTGGCTCAAGGTAGGTGGAGTAGCATCAGATAAACCATTAGATAATGCTGTCCTCTCAAGAATGAAGCAATTCAGAGCTATGAACAAACTCAAGAGACTTGCTTTAAAGGTAACATCGGAGTTAGTCGACTCTGATTTCTTTGCTGTAACTCAATACAACTATATGTCAATCTTTAGCTATTTGGGGTTTGCTATATGAATATTCCATTTGAACCTATTTTATTCATTCAGTCTAATTTGATGTTAGGGGAAAAGGGTGTAAACGGCATTATTTCAAATTCACTTCTCTGTTTTATTTGCCTAAAGAAGAGGAAAACTGATACAAGATGAGGAAAACCACTTACCTTTTGGCCCAATTTCTTAGACGAGTAAGCGGCAGAAGCTTACAACTTCCTGTTTACATCAAACAAAAGAACGCTAATTATATTCCTTTCTTTCAAACAAACAACTTTTAGAAGAACATAATTATAATATGAGCTTAAGAGACCATATTTGTTGTGAATCATATCCTTTGAATGAAGTTGGTGAATTTAGTGTGCTGGTTTTCTTCTAAATATAAATCTGAGCATATTTCAGAAATGAACTTTACTCTTTTTAGTGTTTCCTTTTCACATTAACGGACAACGCACTTGACAATATTTGTTGCAATCAACAAATGAAGGTTCAACTACTGGATCAAATTGGATGCAGATTGTCTTGACATGCTACTTGATGTCTGTGGGAATGTTTAGTGTCCCGCCTTGTGACTAGTGCAATTGGATGATTTGTTTTATCCTCCTTGTGAATTCCTTCTTCTATGAAATTAATTCATTTACTCATTCTTGTGAATTCATTTACCCTGAACTAGCTCATTGCTAATTGAAATGGTTTTGGTATCAGGTCATTGCTGAGAATCTCTCAGCAGATGAAATTCAGGGGCTCAAATCAATGTTCCATAACATTGACACCGATAATAGTGGAACGATCACATATGAAGAATTGAAGAGCGGATTGGCCAGACTTGGATCAAAGCTCACAGAGGCGGAAGTAAAGCAATTGATGGAAGCTGTAAGGCTGAATTACTCGAGACACATCAACTGTTTCTTCCTTTCACTTTGTTGTCAATTGGTGTACCATGAAATAACTAATATCTTGTCCACTTCAGGCTGATGTGGATGGAAATGGCTCGATCGACTATATTGAGTTCATCACTGCTACCATGCATAAACATAGACTTGAAAGAGATGAAAATCTATACAAAGCATTTCAGTATTTCGATAAAGATGGTAGCGGGTAAGTCCTTTTGCAAATGCAGCGGTGGATGATCAAATGTGTGGAATTGTTAAACCAGTTGAGTTTTCTTCTGTATAATGCAGGTTCATCACAAGAGATGAACTCGAAACATCTATGGAAGAGCATGGAATAGGCGATCCAGCTAGTATAAGGGAGATAATATCTGAAGTAGACGCTGATAATGTGAGTTTGGTTACTCTTAAATCATATTCCAAAACGATCAAACTTTTCTTAACACGTATTGATTCTGTCATATTTTACAGGATGGAAGAATCAACTATGAGGAATTTTGTACAATGATGAGAAGTGGAGCTAAACAACCAGGCAAGCTCTTCTAATAACACGAGTCTCCTAGTCGTTGGAGGTAAAACTCGGGAGTGATTCTTCAATGAACTTTTGCGCTGCCCATATGACCGGCATCAAGTACATGACCAACCTGAACTAGTTGGCGTTTTGAAGTTCTCCGGTCGAAACCTGTAAATTGGTGATTCCTGTTTCTATAATCTATGTTCTCTGTGGTTCTTTTTCTCACATGTTGAATTGTCTACTCAGAGCACAGAGGAAATGAGTGAACATAGACTCTTTTACTATTTGAATATAAACAAATGTCCTTGTAAATATATCTTGTGTTATTTTCAAGTTTTTTTAAATGTAAAATAAAGATCTCTCGTAAAAAGAAACTGAGAATTTTTGCGCGAATCACCCTGGAGTTCATTGCTTTCCTTGTATGGAGACTCACCCACCTTTTGTTTATTGTGCCTCTCCTCAAAATCAAGTCACACCATTTGACACCTCGAGTCTTATTTGTTGTGTTGAGTGTATGTGCGTGTTTGTTTTTACTCTTACTTGGACGTGACTTGTGAGGTAGGGGCGGGCTAAGGTACTTTCCTAATATCTTATACATGTATGTTATATAGATTTTAAATTGCATACCAAACACTATACTAGGTGTGTTGAATTTCATACATAGCAAAAGAACACAAATATATTATTATTTATGCAAAATTTAATGTAAAAATAACTTAACTCGGAAAAAAACCTATCAAACGATTCCTAAATAACTATATATAATGAAAATCTTAGCCAAAGTCAATTTTACTTGCATTTTCAATTATTCACAAATTTTAGTGAATTTTAAATATAAATGTAGTTGAACTTTTAAATATAGTACGTCAAACAAATTTCATTTAAACAACTTATCAAAGTCAGTTCCATATAAGCAAGTTATCATTCAATGCAATTGAAAATAGGACATTCAATTAATTTGAATTAGAGCTATAATTTAACTCACCTTATAAATATAAATTTCTTGCAATAATATTTCTTATTGCTAAATAATCGCATAAGCTTTATAACCATGTGACCTTTTACCAACAAAATTGATTTGTGACAACAACTTTTTTTGTTGTTGCATATCTTAGCTTTTAGCAACAATATTTTTTATTGTTACATACTTTTTTAACAATATTTACACCAACTTTTTTCTATTGCTAAAAGTACTCTTACGGGCTGTTTGGTTACTGGATAGAGTTATGCAGGTATTAGTTATGCAGGATTTAATTATGTAGGTATTAGTTATGCATGCTTTAGTTATGCATGTACTCCTATATAGTTATGTAGAGATCACAATACATAAAGTATTAACTATTAAATATTGAATTTATTGTAAATTATATATATATATATATATAATTACAAATAAATAAGTAAGCAAATAGTATAAGTTCTCCCACTTTTTGAATAAAAAGTAAATAAAAAAATGTTTCCCTATATACTAAATTGGGACCGTTATTTTTTATTTTGTTGTTTTCTTTATGTTTATAACTTATAAAAATAAAATACGATTAATATATTTCAAGTACATTATAATATCCTATTTTATATAATGTAAATATTCTAATATGTTGTATATATTGTTTATACATTTTTAATATACCGAATATATGAATTATGTATAAATTCACATCCTAAACAAAATAATAATACATATTAATTAAATAAGTGGAATATATTTAATAATATATAACCTTAATAAATGATTAACATATGTGCCAGCAAAATATATACAATTCAATTTGTAATATTAATAAAATATTACATTTGGATTTCAAATTAAAACAGGAAAAAAAAAGTTATTTGTGAATTAAAAAAGAGTAAAAAAAAAAAGTTAGGAAAATAGTATAGTTAGGTAAAGTTTTCAATAAAAAATAAAAAATTAATAGAGGTAAATGTGTAATTTACTATTTTAATATATGTATAACTAATATCTGCATAATTTATTTCACCTTCTACCCTGCATAACTTATACATAGATTTTCCTCATAAGTTATGTAGATATTAATTATGTAGGACTACAAAAAATACAACCAAACACCGCATAAAATTAATACATGAATAACTTTTATACAAAATTTGAAATCCTACCAACCAAACATGGTATGCGTTATATTGACTTTTCCACCTAATACAGAACTTCTACCAAACATAGTAAAACTAATGCAACTATTTATACATGAATAAAATGCAACTTATACAGTTACCAAACGGCTCCTTAGCCAATAACGTTGAATATATATTGCAACAAAAATAAATTGTAGAAAATTCCCTACTTTCATATAGTTAGTTTACTCATAATTTTACGTGGCATTTTACCACTTATATTATATTTAAAAAATAATATTCTCTATATTATATTATTATTATTATACCTATTTTTGAAAAATTTAATTGCCTTTTAGTTATAACAAAACTATAAAAGGCATTTATCATCATGAATTTAACTCATTTAAATAAAGTATTTTATATGACATTCATTATTACAAGTTATTTTAAATTTTTATTAATATTATTTTATAGTATTGTTGTAGTATTACATTTAAATAAGGCGGAATGGCTTGAGAGACCTTTGTACTTGACTCGATTTGTAAGTTGGATCCCTGTACTTACGACTTTGCCAATTAAACCCTTAAACTCATTCAAACACAATATTTTAGACCCCTTTCTTATCTGATGGATGTGCGTGTAGTACACTCATTTTACACATGAAATACCACATCATTTTTTAATGACACATTATTATTATTATTTTAATGACACATCAGAAATTAAATATTAAAAAATAAATAATATTTAAAAAAATGCACTTTTCTCACTCTCTCTCTAACTGTACCATTTCTCTCCCTTCCCACTTCATCTTCTTTGTTCCCACCTTCTACCATTTTCGTCTTTCTTCATAGTTCATACTCAAAAATTTCTTCAATCACAAAATGTGATAGATTATAATTAGTTCTTGAACATGCTTTATGGTTCTATTTATTTTGATTTGATAAAAAAAGATATCAAGAAAACTTCAAATTGGAAAAAATATATTTATATGTAAATTCAAGTAGTAGATCTTAAAGAATTGAGTTTATAAAAATGGTGAATGGTATATTTTCTTGCAAAAGAACTTTTTTCAATTTTTTATTTGATGATTTTATTGTGATAATGTGTACGTCTAAGAAGAAGAAGAGAAAAGGAGTAGGGGCGGGGGAGGGTGTTGGATGTGGGCTGAGGTTGAACAAGAAGAAGAGGAGAAAATGATTAGGGGCGGGGGAGGATGGGGGATGGGGGCTGAGGTTGAAGAAGAAGAGGAGAAAAGGGTGGGGTGGGGTTGAAGAAGAAGATAGAAGGGGTGGGTGGGTGGGGCGAGGTGGGGTGAAGTGAAGAAGAAGGAGGTTTTTTTTTAAATTATTATTATTGTTTTTTCTTATAATTTTGATAATTTTAAATTAAAAATATTGTATTCACTTGCTTCAAAACGCGTGGAGTCATGTATTTGTCCAATTAAGCCATTTCAGTGCTACATAAGCTCGGTCAATGGTCAGAGAGGTTTAAAAAATAGAGTTTCATTGAGTTTAAGGGTTAATTTGGCAAAGTGATGAGTAGAAGGGTTCAACTGATAAACGAAGCCAAGTACAGGGGCCTCCCAGGTCATTCGATCCTAAATACAATTTTAATTTTTTTTTTCCAAAAAACTATCCAAATTATGTCAATTTTAGCCAAAATTCAAAACCAATTACAACCCCTAATTAAATTGATTCAATTCATGACCCAACAAAACAATCCAGAACCCAACCTATTTGATCATTTTAATCTCCTTCGTTCAATCAATTTAATCGGATGATCCACACTTCTCCCTTTCACTATTTATTTAACCCTCACAATTTTCTAAATCTTAATTCATTTATATTCCTCTGATCACCTCCAACTCTTCTCTTTGTCTCTCTTTCATCCTACAAACAATAAGAGTCTCTTTCAAGCCCTGATTATTTCGTATGTGAATCTAGGGCTGGGCATAAATACCAAAGTGGACCTTTTTTTTTGTATTTTGATTTTGGTATTTCGGTTTTCAGTTTGATTTTCGGTATTTTGATTTTCAGTTCGATTTTCGGGATGTGTTTTTTTAATTTTTGGTATTTCGGTTAGGTTTTCGATATGTATTTTTGTATTTTTTGGTTTAATAGGAATTTACTATATATATATATATATATATATATATATATATTATGTAATTATTAATATTTATATTATATTAGTTTACCTTTTAAGTTTTATTTCTTTTTACCCTTAGCAAATTAACAACTGTCAAGTGCCAACTAGCATTAGGGCTTCAACTTTTCTTTCTTATTTTCTACTTTGCGCCGCACTTTTTAGGTTCCAACTTTACATTTTTCAAGTAAAACCAGCCTACTAGTGATCACCGCCACCAGCGACCGCTGCGACTAGGGTAGTAACCAGCGCCACGACTAGGACTGTCGACCAGCGGAGCAACTAGCCCTGCGACCAGGATTGCCGACCAGCGATTAACGAGTCAGCGAACATCAATTTCAACCGCGACCCATGGTATTCGTCCAACATGTTTCTGTTTTCTTTTTCCATTTTTTTTTAAATTCTTGTGTGAATTGTGAAATTAATTTTTTGTACAAACAAAAATCAAATCGAATTAACAAAAATTGAACCGAAATAACTCGGTTAGATGTTTAGTAACACTATTACAAGAATCGAAAAAAAAATTGAAACCGAACCGAATTATTGAATGCCCAGCCTCCTATGTGAATTTGTATAGTTTTTTTTTTCATTTTCAAATCCTTTTTTCACTTTTTGTTTCTCTCTTTATTCATTTACTGTAGGATTCGGACAAAAGAATGAACATCTGAGAGGACTTTTTGTCATAAATTGTTCCCCAAAAAAGGAGATGAAGATATCACAATATATGAACATAACTGTTTAACTACTAGTAAAATGGGGTAACACTGTCTATTTCTTATCTAAGTGCCGATTGATTTGTTTCCATGTTTATATGATTTATTTTGATGTCATTTTTTTAAAATTATTTTTGAAAAGGGAAACTATGGAGGAGATTAGAAAGTGGAGAATCAAACTCTTACCAACAAGGAAAAAATTCAGGTAATCAACTAACTAAGCTACTAAAATTTCTCTTAGTATATTAGTCTCTTAGTTTTTTTATTTTTTGATTGTCATAATTTATCCTTTCCTTGATACATGACATATAATTCATCTAGACAAGTTTGTTGATTTTTTTTTCAAAATTCCCCACTATTTTTGGTCAAGTGTGGAATGCTATTATAAATGCAACCTTCCCCAAAATTATGAACCTGATCTTGACCAAGGACCTAACTTTCAACCCTAAACGTGAATCTCAATTGGGGATCCTGAATCCTTGATCTTAAACATGAGTTTGAGACTCGAGACTCAAACTCGACTCTTGATTCTCAATTCTTGACCCTTGATGTGATCTTACTATATGACTTTCGAAGTGAGATCCAAACTTGACCCAACTCAATCATATGTCAGTATCAAGGTCAGATCCTGGTTTGGATCTGTATCTTTAATCTCAGTTTGGGATTAGGGTCTGAATTAGGTCAAGATCAGGGTAGGTGTTATTCTTCTTCTTCTTTTCTTTATTTTTTTTGTTTGTGATTGTGTGTTAGTTAACCCACAATATTTTTTTTTACCAAAACTTGATTATTAAAATAATGGTTGAAACTCATTTTCACCCCAACTTTTGCTTTAAAAATCAAACTCTCCCCTCAACTTTGAACAATAATCAACCCCCTCCCCCTCCTTTCATCTATGCATTGTCCATTTTATCCTTGTTATATCACATATAGGTAATACCTCTTTATATTATGTATAATTTTTTTTAACATTATAAGTATCACTACACGAAACTTGACTTTTAAAGACCATTTGTTAACGAAGGAAGATAAATCCCATCGTTATAAGTACATTTGACCAAAAAAAATTCCGGTCATCAAAATTAATTTTTAGTTAAGTATTAACAAGGGGATGTATCCGGTTCTTAAAAGATATATTACCCCGTCTTTAAAACCAAATTAATTTATTAATAAAAATAAAAATAGGTAACTTTTCCCTCTTTATATTCATCACCTCTGTCACCCACTCATGACTCACCCATGCAAAAGAAAAAAAAAATATATAAAGGCTTTTTGAATTTTATATGGTTAAAAAATCTTCAAAAGAAAGAGGAATGAATTTGATTACACTTAGAAATGACAAACGATTCTCCAAAAATTCAAAATATATCGTTGAGGTTGGCAACAAATCCATCAGTGAGCATATGGGCAGCACAATGTGGGAAATGCTTTAAATGGAGGACGATATCAATACTTGAAGAGTTTGAAGAAATCAGAAGTAGGTTTGTTGAAGAACACTTTAACTGAGACAACAAACTTAATGGTTCTTGTGATGAACATCCGATATTGAGTATGATTCTTTTCAAACTTGGGTAATTGACAAGTCCAATCAGCCTAAAACCCTATCTGGGTTTAAGAGAAGATTGTACCTAAGGAAATATTACTCTAAAATGAATTCTTATTATTTCACTCCTTAGAAACCTCGATCCTTTACAAAAGTGGGTAATTTTCTTTAACAAGATTCTGAGTTAAGTGAAATCGAAGTCTCAAATTTCAGTTTACCAGCCCCACAATTATGGATGATACTATACCCACTACCGCTCTTCTTGCCAACTCTAACATGAAGGTGCAAAAAGATATCTCAATTGCTAGATTCACCTTTTGTGATGAAGGATTTGATTAATTTGACCTTAAAGTGTTACTATTTGCACCTTCATGTTGGAGTTGGCAAGAAGAGTTGTAGAGGGTATAGTATCCTCCATAATTGTGGAGCTAGTGAAGATGAAATTTGATAATTTAATTTCACTAAACTCAAGATTTTGCTGAAGAAAAGTACCCACTTCTGTAAAGGATCGGAGTTTCTTCCATGAAGGAGTGAAATAATAAGCATCCATTTCAGAGTAATCTTTCCTCAGGTACAATTCTTTCTTAAATCCAATCCAGATGGGGTTTTAGGAAAATTGGGATCGTTAATCACCCAAGTTTGAGAAGAATCATACGCAATATCGGTAGGTTCATCACAAGAACCATTGGGTTTGTTGTCGCAGTTAAAGGGTTCTTCAACAAACCTACTTTTGATTTCCTCAAATTCTTCCTGTTTTGAAATCATCCTTTATTTCAAGCATTTTGCTTTATTGTGCTGCCCATATTCCCACTGATGGATTGTTGCCAACCTCGACGATGTCTTTGGAGTTTTCGGAGAATCATTCACCATTTCTGAGGGTTATCAAATCCATCTTTTAACCAAATAAAAACAAGAAGCCACAAATAAAATTAAATTAGCCTCTATATATTTGGAATCTTGTACTTCTATGAAGAAATAAAAAATAACATCACTAGGAAAATTATTTAAACAGTACTTAAAAAATACTCAATTCAATAATTACTAATAATAATTGCAAGTATATTGATTCACCGATTTGGTAGAATTTACCTTCAGAGGGTATGGAGAATGAAACCCCAACAATACACAAGGATTTTTTCTTTTGCATGGGTGAGTGAGTGACAGAGGTGATGAATATAAAGAGGGAAAAATTACCGCTTTTTAATTTTTTTAAAGAATTAATTTGGTTTTAAAGAAGGGGTGATATATCTTTCAAGAACCGGATATATCCCGTCGTTAATAGCTGAAAGTTAATTTTAGCGACCAGATTATTTTGGTCGTTAAAATGTACTTATGACGATGGGATTTATCTTCCTTCGTTAAAAAGTCGTCGTTAAAAGACAAGTTTCTTGTAGCGTACACTTATAATGTTAATGAACTTAAAGAAAAAGTCATATAATGCATAGGTTAAAAAAATAAATTATATGTAATATAAAGAGGTATTACATATATGTGATATAACAAGATTAAAATGGACAATGCATAGAATAAGAGAGGAGTTTAATTATTGTTCAAAGTTGAAGAGGGAGTTTGACTTTTAAAGAAAAGTTGAGGAGTGAAAATAATTTTCACCCATTATTTTAATTATTAACTTTTGTTGTGAAAACATCGTGTGTTAACTAACATACAATCACAAACAAAGAAAATAAAAAAAAAAAGAATAACACCCGACCCTGATCTCGATCGCGACCCGTCACCCTGACCTTAACTCCACCCCAAAACTTGATCCTCAACCTAATTATTCTATACCCATAACCCGACCTCCGATACCAACTATGACCCAAGACCTGACGTTGACTGGAGACATAATTCAGACCCTAATCCTGAAGATATGGATCTAAACCAGGATTTGACCTTAACATTGACATAGGATTGAGTCGGGGTCAAACACTGGCATAGGCTTGAGTCGGGGTCAAGGTTGGATCTCGGATCGAGAGCCAAATAGCCAGATCCCATCAAGGGTCATGAGTTGAGAATCAAGAGTCGGGTCTAGGTCTCGAGTCTCAAGGCGGGGGTTAAAATATTCATATTTAAAGCTTTTGAATATTTCTTCATCTTTATAGAAGATTTTTTCTTTGCAATTCTTGTAAATGCAATAAAATGCATAAGACAACCTTTTATAACTCTTCGATACTAAGTTCTTCTCCTTTAGAATATATCTATTCAGATGTTTGGAGTTCTTCCCCAGAAGTTTCTATTTGATGGTTTTAAATATTATTCAACATTTTTGGATCATGAAATATATCTGACTATTTCCACTACAGAGAAAATATGATGTTTCAATTGTGTTTTTGAAATTCAAACGAACTGTAGAGGTATTATTTCAAAAGCTCAGTATATGTTTTTACTCTGACAATGGCGAGCTCCGTTTATTCTTTGAAGAGAATGGGATATCCCATTTTCTCACTCCTTCCTACACATCTGAACACAATGTCATTGCCGATCGCCGTCATCGACATGTTGTGGAGACTAGTATCACATTATTAGACAATGCCAATCTTCCTTTAAAGTTCTAGACTTATGCCTTCATTACTGCTGCCTACTTAATCAACATGCTTCTCACCTGAACTTTAGATGGAGATTCACCTTATTCTTGATTATATGGTACTCTAGAAAGCTACAACAAAGTTTGTGTCTTTGGTTTTTTATGTTATCCATGGTTACGTCCTTGTAATCAGAATAAATTACAACCTCGCTCTATTCCTTGTATATTCCTAGGCTATTCACAAAATCAGAGTGCTTATTAAGTGTTATGATCCTGTAAATTCTTGCCTTTATTTATCTCGTCATGTTGATTTTGTGGAACACTCTTTTCCTTATATATCTCTTAAACTAACAGAAAGTAGACCCCAAAATGACACTGTTGAATCTTGGATTGCCAACCACTTTGTCATTCCTCTTACACTTGACCAGCCTTCATATATCACCTCTTTTGTAGCCTTTACTACACCGCCCCTTGGTCCCACAATTTTTCACCAGTGCACTTGACAGTGCTTCTTCCTCAAACGAACCTGTGAATTCATTCAGTCACCACTCAGGTATGTCTCTTTCTCCTTCATCATCCTCTGACCCCTCTTTACCTGATAACACAAATGAGTCAGATTAAAATACGACCATTCAATCCTCTCAGCACATGACTACTCGGTCAAAGAATAACATTCCTAAACCCATTGAGAAATTGTGTCTAAGTTCTAATGTTCATGATTCTTCCAATCTCAATGTATCCCATGTCTCACTATTAACCAAACCATCCCAATTATCTCCAACAACCAAAATCTCCAACAAGCCAAAACATCTTTCATCCCTACCTAAGACAATAAAACATCACATTGTTCGTCAAGATTTAAGAGATCCAAATTGGCATGCTGCTATTAATGCAGAGATTTCAATATTGCAAAGTTAAGGCACTTGGTTTGTTGTGCCATATGTCCCTTATGCCAAACCGGTGGGCTCCAAATGGGTATTTCATGTTAAATATAATTCAGATGGAAACATTGGACGTTATAAAGCTCAATTGGTTGCTACAGGTTATCTTTAACGACCTAATGTGGATTATTTTGAGACCTACTCACTGGTTGCTAAACATACTATAGTGAGAGTTGTTCTTTTTCTCGCCGTCCCTAAAGATTGGCCGCTGTCACGATCCAAAAATGGATGTGATGGCACTTGTCTATTCCCATCAAGACAAGTCAACCTTAACCCAATGAAAATGAAAGAAATGTAGACATACAATAAAACAGAACAAGACAAAGGCGGAAAACTTATTCATTCTAAAGAATACCCCAAAATCTGGTTGTAACGTGTACAAGCCACTAATGAAAATACAGAATTCGAAAGATAAATACAAGTCTCAGACTTTATTTCTCAAGTAGAACAAAGCTTAAAGAAAATGGAAAAGAGGGCCCGCCAGGATGACAAACACCTACCTCTCACAATCCTTCACGAGCCTCGACTGTTAGGAGAAGAAGAAGATCACATGGGTCCGAGCTCAGAACCTACCCAATTGTAGAAGCAAGGGGTGAGTACCAACAACATGGTATCCAACAAGCAACCTACTAAACAAAGCAACTAGCTAGAAAACGAATACCCCTGACTCTCCAACCGAACCACCTCAAACTACAACCTGCATAGAAATCAGCCCAACCTTAGCAATTCTACGATACACAACCCACACAACCCAATATTCACAGTATAATAGCCACAATTCAACTATTTAAGTGAATTAAATAAGTCAACCTCAAAGTCAAGTAGTTCAGTCACACGCAACAAGTACATCAATCCCAAGTATCAAGCAAGTCACACATAAGCATCAAAGGTATCAAGTCACAA
The DNA here is from genome assembly GCA_029007595.1 of Solanum commersonii. Lineage (NCBI taxonomy): Eukaryota > Viridiplantae > Streptophyta > Magnoliopsida > Solanales > Solanaceae > Solanum > Solanum commersonii. The sequence goes on from JAJTWQ010000033.1 coordinate 3,858,383, forward strand.
TAATCAACCTCTCACCGGAACCATTTCCCATTGGCACAATATCACTTGCCGGCAATGACCTTAGCATAATAACACTCATTGGAAATGACCTTGACCTAATCACACTCGTCAAAAATGACCTCGACCTAATAACACTTACTGGCAAAGACCTCGGCATAATAGCACTCACCGGCAAAGACCTCGGCATCACAACATTCGCCGGCAAAGACCTCGACATCATAAATCATCACATGTATCATCATGGTGTTCGCAATCAATGTACACAAGCAATATCATACTACACGAAAGAGACAACAATTTGCATAATTTAAGTCCACATTCTTGCTTTCAAGCATTTCATCAATCAATCAACAAGGGTTACATTAAGACAACTCACATCATCATGTTCAAAACATAGTCTTTTTCATTTCAACCCCTTTTTATTCATTTAGATGTAACAAGTGGACAATTTAACCCTTCACCTCATCCCCATTACTCCCAACACACAAGCAACGAAGGAAGTATACGAGTTCAACTAGAATATAAGGTTTAGGAAGCCACTTACCTTAAATAAAAAACAATAACTCCAAAAGTTGAGTCTTCCCCTTCCGAATCAATTCCAAAGCCAAACAATCTAAAACAATCAAGTATTCACAATCATCCATCGGAAGAAACAATTCTCACATCAATTATATAGAGAAATGGGTCAAACAACTCAAAACTCAATATCAAAATAGAGGTTTAAATATGGAAAATAATACATTAAAACATTACTAAGGCTCTAGGAACTCATTAGGGAAAAGAATTTCAAAAATGGGCTCAAACTCATTTTGCAAACTCACTTTTACTTCAAAACTTAAGTTCATGAAGAGCCCCCAATTTATCAACCCAAAATCTTAATTTAAACACATAAATTTAATAATAACTAGTATTAACGCGCGTGCGTTGCACATGAATATCAAACCATGTACTACACTATTTTTAAAAATAATGTTAATATTATGTTACACCCCCTAAAACTAGAAGACTAAGCTAGAGCCTAAAGTGTAAACTAGTAGTCTAATTGAGGTTTAATGTTAAGCTAAGAGTCATAAAATAACCTCTGGTGCTTAAAATAAGTGTTTTTGGGTGTAGATGTCAAGGTACGACCCCCCAAGGACGAACCAATAGGTCCTTGAGGAGGACCAAGAGGCTGCCCAAAAAGCTGTCAAAAAATAGCTTGACCTACGGATGGGCACCCACGATCCGTGGGTGGACCCACGCCCCGTAGGTGGGGGTCGTAGGTCGAGGATGGACCTCCCATGTTCCTCCTAAGTTCCAGTAACCATCCATGAATGGAAAACATGGCTCATGGACCCACCCATGGTCCGTGGGTGGGGTTTCGTGAATGGGGACTGAAATGGTCATTTAGTTTTTAAGCTAGAGTTAAGGGAGGGGCTTAGGGTTAATTTATTAATTAAGTAGGGTTGTTTAATACTAATTCAAACTAACTATATAAACCTAATAGACCCCCAAACTTATGAAATTAGTTCATTCTCTCAAGACCCCAAAATAAACTCCTTCCCTCCCAAATATTTCTCTCACTAGAAACCACCATTGAAGAAGAAGAAGAACTAGAAGACTAAGGCTCAAGAACTCATATTTCCTCTCCAATTTCGTGAAGGATCTCCAATCAAGGTATGGTAGTCTTGATTTATGGATAGTTTCCTTCCATAAAGTCCTTCCAAACTCTATTTCTCAAAGTTGAAATTCTCCAAATCCTAGGGTTTTCAATCTATGGCATGGATTCACTTTCAAAATGATTCCAATGTGTTTATTGTCTTTTATTATGATCATCTTGATGAATTACTACTTTTTTTATGATGAATTACCTATAAATCCATGAATTCCCCTATTTTGTCAGATTGGATCTCAAAGCGTGGGTGATGATTGATGTGGATGGATTGTGATCAAATTATGCATGTAGTAGTTAATCTAATTGAAATATGTGAATATCCATGCATAAAATAGAGATGCAAGATGTGAATCATGAATTGTGATCTAGGATTCTTGAAGGGCAATGAATGAAGAACCAATACATGACTATGAGAATTGTGTATATGCTTTGTGATTTCAACGAAAGTAATGTGATCATGACTATAATGCAATGGTGGTGTTGTTGAAAGGTTATTCTCACATACACACACTCATGAATGAAGAATGAATGAAGTTTTTATGATTATGTTAATGATGATATGTTGATTGAAAGACTATTCTCAATTGTACACTAATGAATGATAATGACATGTTGTGAAAGGTCTTTCCCACAATATGGGGATTCTTAGTTGAAAGGATAATCTCACCTTTGAATCTATAATCTATCTAATTAATGAATGTTGGGATTGAGATGGATACTCATACGTGAGTTGAGGTGGGGTATCTAGCAACAATCTCTTATTACCATAACAATGAACTAAAGTAATGAATGTCAATTACTCTGTGGGGAATAATGCTAAGCACTGAGTGGATAGCGCTATGAGATGGAAACTCTCACATGAGTTGAGGCGGGGTTTCTAGTAGCAATCTCTTGAGATAGATGCCCTCACGTGAGTTGAGACGGGGTATTTAGTAGCAATCTCCTTATCCCATAACTATATGCCCACATAGGTTTATAGCTAGTGGATCCACCTAAGCTAAATGTAATGGTCCTACCTCAGGCAAGTAGAAATCCCTTATTTAGTGTAGGTAACATTGGGATTCTATGATTTGCTCACATGGTCTATGTCAGTTAATGCTTACCCCCACAAAGAATGATAATGAACTATGGCTTCTCAAGAATGCACTACTTAGTGTGGGTGGAGATATGGGACTTCATCCATGCATTGCACAAGTAGGCTGTGAGAGTAGTCATGGTGTGTTCCTTTATGTTATAATGTTTTATGATTAAGGATATGAGTTAGGTACTATGGTTACTCAAGAAGATCTATGAAGTATGAGTGGTAGTATGAGATGCCATTCATGCATTGCACGAGTAGGCTTTGAGAGGGCTATGGTGTGTTTCTCAATGTCATAATGTTAAATGAAATGAATGTGCTTATAATGATGCTAAATGAGAATGTTGACTTGAAGGCTTAATGTAAAGATGAATGTTTAACTTGGATTGTTATTATGAGTTGATTTCCTTTTCATGACTTATTGAATGTGAATGTTTCTTGTCTCATGAAGTATTGACTAAAGATGAGAATGAAGAATGGTAAGTATGTTATGGTGGCCTCAAAGTGGTACTTAGTATGAATGGTATTATGGGATGTCATTCATACATTGCACAAGTATAACTTAGGGTTACTTAAGGTGATGGTTCTAATGTGTTGTAATGGCTTATATGTTGAATATGATTGTATCTTATGCCTTTTATACTAAAGTTCATGATGTTTCTCAAAATTGGCATATAGCATGGTTTTCAACCAAAATGTCCTTTTTAAGCATGATTTTTGCATGGCTATCATACTTAGCACATTATTGTGTACTAACCCATATTTCTTCTATTTTTACTATAAAGTGTAGGTTCCGGCATTTGAGGTGATTCCTTCTAGTTCAAGCTTGGGTTGACTATTCTCCAAAGCTTGTGGTATGCCCTCATGGATCCGAGGACAAGTGCTATGTTTTTGTTTCATGTCTTTCATTGTATTAGACACTTTTTAGACTTCCTATTGTAAGGGCTGTGACCCTATTTTGAGACTTCGATTGTAGTAGATGGCTATGTGAGACTATGTTTAGACTTCCATTGTTTTAAATGAAGTTTTCAATTGTATGGATTAAAAGTTTTAAATTCCATACCATTTTTCATATGTTTTATGTCATGAATCCTATGAGGCTTTTCGGAGTCTTGTACGCTGTGTCATGTCCGGGGTGTAGGCTTGGGTCGTGACATATTATTGAATAAAAAAATTAAGTAAACAATTATAAAATGAATGATAAAGTATAAGTTCCTATGAGTAGTGGATGTAAATTTTCTTATGATTACTGCTGAAAGTTAGTCACTCTTAACATATCTTAGTTACACCTCTTAATTAAATATATTTTCTTCTCCCTCCCCCATATTTCATTACTTAGTTATTATTGTATTGTTGGAGTTCTTACTTTTGATATAATATAATATAAATAAGTACTGATATACAATATAGAAGATATATTAAATTGGATGTTTTTAGTTGGAGTATTTTATAAATTTAACATTCACACTAGGGAGTGTTCAGATTCACTGAACTTTGAGATTGTCAACGTCTATAAATCAAACTTTAGTTTTTAAGAAGAGAAGAATAGAAAACATAAAAAAATTAGTTTAAAAATGTGAGGAAACCCCTTAATTTGTAGTTAACAAAGAGTAGTATGAGCATGTGCATATTTTTTCTTATCATAAAAGTCACAACCCTATGGAAATGTCACAACTCATCGAAAAAGTCACAACTCTTTGGAAAAGTCGTAACCATTTCATGTGAAATGATGTCTTCGTTTGATATAATATAAATAAATAAATAAATAAAATATAAAATATAGAAGATATACTAAATTGGGTGTTTCAAGAATAAGAAGAACAATGAAAAACTTTTAAAAATTGTGGCTAAAAACTTTTGTGGAAACCTCTCTTTTCATAGCCAATAAAGGGTAGTGTATGAAAAAATGTTTATTATGCCTTATAAAAAAAAGTCACAACCCGTAAAAAAGTTCACAACTCAACGAAAAAAGTCATAACTCTTTAGAAATGTCACAACCTCTTAGAAAAGTCACAACTCTTCGAAAAAGTCGCAACCCTGTAGAAAAGTCACAACCCTTCAAAAAAAATCACAACTCATTAGAAAATTTACAGCTCTTTGAAAATGTCACAGCCTTTCAATGTGAAAAGGTTTCTGCTTTCCTTATAAAATAATATAATATAAGCAAATAAATATAATACAATACCAAATTTATAAGATATATTAAATTTGGAGTTTTATGTTCAGGTATTATAATAATTTAACATTTAAGTTAGGTATTACATCTTTTAAGTCAGTATAGATATCGATAAAAAAAAGTATAACTTACATAAATCACGTAGTGTAAGGAGTAAATTACATTATATCCCTACTTTTTTTTTTCTAATTACAATAATCCCTTATTTTTTACATAATCTGGATACATAACTCCCATCCGAATACATTTATGCTGATCCATTATGCATCAAGCTGTTACGCTGAAAAAGGGAAAAAATAAAAAAATTCAATTAAAATCCCATAAATTACGCTTACATGTTTCTTCTTATTGTCAATTAGTCATACACAAATCTTAACAGAATCAACAATTCGAAAAAAATCAAATTTCTTCTCCCTAATCATCTTTCTCCATGTTCATCAAAGAACCATTCGAATTAGATTCAAATTTGTCGAAAATTTGATAAGATACATAATGAATAGTTTTTGGACAAACAATTACTTTTGTGAATCTCAAATCTAGAATTGCAGGAGATCATGAGATGAGAAAAACTTGGAAATTCAATATATAGTAGAAGAAAATCACGGGGAAGTGTTATTGACAATGGGATTCAAGGATAGCACAGTTCAACATTCAAAAAATTTCTTCCCATTCTTCTAAAAACTCTCAATTTTTGAATCAAAATTGTCGATAAACATTTGAGATACATTACAGATTAATACAACATTCTTCTTCCTATTCTTCCACAAAAAAAAACTCTCAATTATCAACAACATTCTTCTTTCCATTCTTCCAAAAAACTCTCATTTTTTGAATCAAAATTGTTGATAAAATTTTGAGATACATTGGAGGTTTGATACATCGTTGAGGTGAAGAAACAAGATCCTGGATTTTCAATGTATCCGCTATGCATTAATACAACAGACAAAAGGGCTGAAGAGATACATAGCTTTGATGGATCATCTATCCCTTTTATAATGTTGTGTGATTGTTTATTGAATTGTGTTTTCAAGATTGATAGATTTATCAATACATTACTATTTATGTATCTTGTTTAAATTGATAAGTGTTGTATTTCTACTAAATGCATTAAATAAGTAATTGTTGGCCATAACATGTTAGATTTGAGATCAATATATTGCTGTTTGGTAATTGTTATGCATCAGATCGATACATTTAGTATAAGTTCGAATTTACGTAGCATACTAAAAAAATTAGTGCATGATACATTATTATTTATGTATCTTATTTTATTTGAGAAACACTATATTTTAAAATTAAAAAAAAATACATTATACATGTAATTGTTCCAAAATAGCTTCTTTTTTTGTGTGTGTGATACATAACACAAAGTTTATGTATGAAGCACACTTATTGAAATGATAAACACTAATTGAAGATTCAACAACATTAGAGTTATTTATAAATACCTTAAATATAAACATGATACAGTGCATAAAACAAAACCTATTGTAGCAGTGATGTATCATATCAATGATAACACTAACAAAAACTAATTTAAGAATCAAAATAAACGAGATACATTAAAAATATGTATCTTTGATAATGATGGTCATGCAATGGTAGATCCAACTTTTTTCTTCTTTTTTGAGCATTTTTCAACAATAGATACATTGAAAGAAAATAAATATTTTTCAAGAAATTTTTTTAACGACGATATGATTAACTAAAATTGCAAAGGTTCAATAAGATTTCAATGGAGGTAGGGGGCGGAGGTAATTTTTTTTTAAGATGAAAAACTAAAAAAAAAAGAAAAAAAAGAGAGATTGAAAACTGAAGTGATGGAAATAAATCTACCTCTTGAATAACTTGAAATTATTAATTGGAAATTCAAAAAGATTTGAAATTCAAAAATAGATTAATAATGTAATTATAGAGAGATTTGTGGTATGAGATATCAAATTAATGTATCCAGAAAAGGGGATGATGGAAGCAAAAGAAGGGATTTTTGATATTTTTTGAAATAGTAGGTAAAATAAGAAAATATGATAATAAAGGGTGTGTAGTTAAGTAATTTTTCCTTAAAAAAATAGATATAGATTTGTGTAATTTTAATTTGGCATGAAATTTTAAAAAATAAAGAAGACTTTTAATTTAAGGATATGTAGAATATATAAAAATGTCTTTTAACTTTGTGGTCTTAAAGATGCCCCCACAAGAAAAAAAGAACATTTTGTATTAAACTAAATAAAAATAAAAGTACAACAAATAATTTTGAAACGGAGGAGTTCCAATTAAATCTAGTTTGGACTCTTCAAACAAATTTTTGATCAAATCTTTTTTCTCCAACAATTTGAGACTTACACAGCTTGAACACCAAGTTGTAGTTTTGCAATAGAAAATAATTGAACTTCTTGTCAAGTAGAAGTTGCTGCAAAAGTATATTTATGGCTATGAAAATGAGTACATATTAATTATCTAGGTAGTCTTCTCGTTTGAAGTTGAGTTTTTCCATTATCCTTGTTGCATCAATTTTTGTTGATTGTCTAGTTTACCCACAAAAATATTGGAATTGCATAATTGAACAACTCTCACTATCTTCCTTGTTTTAAGAAGAAGAAGAATACAAAACTTACAAATTCGTAGTTTAAAAGTGTGAGAAAACCTTTCGATTTATAGACAACAAAGAGATATAGATTTGTCTGATTTTATTTTGACATGATATTTCAAAAAATAAAGAAGATGTTTAATTTAAGGATATGTTGAATATATAAAAATGTCTTTAACTTTGTGGTGTTAAAGATGCGCCCCCACCTTCCAAGAACAAAGAACATTATATATTAAACTGAATAAAAATAAAAGTACAACAAATAAATTTGGAACAGAGGAGTACCTATTAAATCTAGTTTGGACTCTTAAAACAAGTTTTTGATCAAATGTTTTTTCTCCAACAGCTTGAGACATACAAAGTTTGAACACCTAGTTGTAGTTTGTGCAATAGAAAATCATTAAACTTTTGGTCAAGTAGAAGTTTCTTTAAAAATATATTTATGACTATGAAAATCATGAGTACATATTAATTATCTAGATATTCTTCTCGTTTGAAGTTGAGTTATTCCATTCTCCTTGTTGCATCTATTTTTGTTGATTTGTCTAGTTTACCCACAAAAAATATTGTAACTACATAATTGAAAAACTCTCACAATCTTCCTTGTTTTAAGAAGAAGAATAGTAAACATACAAAATTTGTAGTTGTGAGAAAACCTCTCTATTTATAGGCAACAAAGGGTAGTATGAAAATGTGCTTATCGTGCCTTACCAGATAAGTTACAACCCTTCAGAAAAATCACAACTTTTCAGAAATATCATAAATCATCGAAAAAGTCACAACTCTATAAAAAAGTCACAATCCTTCGGAAAAGTCACTACCCATCAATGTGAAAAGGTGTCAGCTTTTAATATAATATAGAACAAATAAATAAATATAATATAAAATATAGAATATATACTAAATTGAGTGTTTTAAGTTGGGGTATTATAATAATTTTACATTAATGTTAAAGAGTTAATGCTTTTAAGGTAGTATAGATAATGGGTAATCGATGATTTAGAGTTAAGAAATGTTACCCAACAATTTTTTCTTGAAAAAACCCACTTGAATCGCCTCTACCGAGTTCTCAAAGCTCCAAAAATGAAAATGGGGAAGAAACCCCAAAATTTAGGTTTAACATTGCCAGGGGTCCTCTGTGAATGCAGGTTTTAATGACCTGGACCTACGCGAATGCGGTAGGTCTCCTGCGAATGGTCATGACTTTGCAAATGCGGGGTTCTCATCCCTCGAATCCAATGGAACTCTCGAAATTCTGATCTGAGCATCCGAACCTCGAATGTTGACCAAAGTCAACCCAAAGGCTTAATTTCCACAATTTCACAACTTAGGACCTCAAATCCTCAAAAAGACTCAGAATTTGAAATCAAAAACTCACACAGATCAGATTTCACATTTCTCAACTGATGGAATCAACAGAATTCCATTTCAACACTCGAAACTCCAAAAGACCCCAAAAACCACTTTCTTACCAACTTAGCCTTTAAAACTCACAAACTTACCAAAATCTCATCTTTTAACCCAAAGTTCAAAACCAACTTTTCAAACTCAATCATAAAACACTTAGGGTCTATATCGGGAGGAAAGAAATGATAAATTATGGAAACTTTCCAAAAATGACCGACCGGGTCATTACATTCGCTTAGGAAATTGGATGTCAATAGTGCATTTCTACGTGGGCATTTATCAGAAGAAGTTTACATGTCCCAACAACCTGGATTTGTCAATGAGAAGTTTCCCAATCATATTTGTCAATTACACAAGGCTATCTATGGCTTTGAAGCAGGCTCCATGCCGCTGGTATGATGAACTGAAAGCCTATCATTTGTCTCTTGATATTCATCATTTTTAGTGTGATCATTGTCTTTTAATCTATGCAAAATTTGAAGTTATCATCTATCTATTTGTTTATGTTGACAATCTCATAATTACTGGCAATCTGTCTTACTGTGTTGAAGAATTTGTCAAACGACTTGGGTCTTGGTACTCGGTTCTCCATAAAAGATCTTGGAGGTGTGAATTATTTTTGGGTGTTGAAGTCATTCGTTCACCTTTTAGTCTATTTCTTAACCAACAAAAATATGTATGTGAGATACTTGAAAGAACAAACATGGCAGATGCTAAACTAGTGATGAGACCTACCGCTTATGGTTCATGCCAAGGTTCTAAAAATGGTCCTTCTCTTGAAGATCCAACACAATACGGGAATGTAGTTGGAAGCTTACAATATTTGATGTTTATTCGTCCAGATGTTGCTTTTATAGTCAACAAGTTGCCTCAGTTTACAAGTTGTCCCACGACAACTCATTGGACCATGGCAAAATGTGTCTTGCGTTATCTAGTCGGGAAATCAGACCGTGGTCTATTTCTTAGGAAATAATTTCCTTTCTTTCTTCATGCCTTTTCCGACTCTGATTGAGCTGGTGATCAAGATGATCACTCGTCTCCTACAACCTATGTTGTGTTTCTTGGCTGTCATGCAGTCTCATAGAGTTCTAAGAAACAATGAGTTGTGGCTCGTTCTTCGACGGAGGAAAAATACAAGGTCATTGCTGTAACATATCGCAATTCAGAATAGCTTGGAAGAAGCTAAGAATTGGAAATAGTGATTTTTGGAAAGAATTGAAGTCTGGAAATTTGTTTAAGTTAAAAGTGAGTTTTTGGTCAACTTCAAACGGCCATAGCTCCTAGCTCACTATGAGTTAGGTGTACTTACAGATATGGTTGGAAATCTCTTGGAATGATATTTCCAACGCCGCCGAGTTTGCGTGATTCCGAGTTCGTATGAGTGAGTTATACCCTTTGGAAGTTGGGCTGTTCGAATAAGAAAAGTCTAAAACCGGATTTTTGGAAGGGCAAACTAGTCATTTCTCTAATTAATTTCCTAATTCGTTTTTAAGAGTTAATTGGGGTAAAAATCAGATTTTATTCAGTTTAGAAAAAAAAAAGTTGAGTTCACGCTAGGGCTTGGAGAAAAGAGAAAAGAGAAGGAAGTTCAAGATTCGTCAAGAACGTTCAAGAATTGCTTGTGGATTTCGTCGGGGGTGATCCCTACAAGGTATGTGAGATCTTTTAGTGATGGGTTAGTTCACCCACACACCAACTTGTTTCAATTCAGCGATTTTGGGTTGTTACATGTTAAGAAGTGAAGTTCTTGAAGAACATTGTTGAATTCTTGTTGGTTGATTGTTGATTGCCTAGTGTTGATTTGATTCGTGTTTCCGAGTTGTTTTTTGAGTTGAATCTATTGGGTATTGAGGGTACTAATGATCCTAAGTGTTTGGGGAAATAACCATAGAATTTTAGAGGGTTTAGAGATGAAAAACGAAGGAGAAAAGTCGGAGTTTGCTGGGCAAGGGGTTGGGGCGCCGCGCCTCTCAGAGCGCCCCACTTCAGAGAAGGCGACGCGCCAGCCAGAGCGCCACAACTTCACCTCTGAAGTTTGTGCTCTGGCTCCCCACGCCTCTCAGAGCGCCAAGGACGCCAGTTCACCCCATTCTTCCCCCATCTTTTCGTACTAGTTTCTAAGTGATGTACCAATGTTTCCTAGTCAGTTCCAACATTCTAAAGTACATGTAAACATCATGAAATCATCCATAAACATGAGATCATGAAACTTGAATCCATAATTCAATTCAAGGAAAGTTAAGATCAAAGTCAAAGAAGTTAAGAGTTAAGTCTAGAAGTTAAGAAGCAAATCAAAGCAAAGTTTCTGAAAGTTTTCAAGAGTCTTTATTAAACGTTTAAACTTCGTTTTAAGGATTAAGTTTCAAGTAAAGTAAAGAGTAAAGAGTTGAGTTCATTTCTCAAAAGTTATCAGGGGACTAAGTATTCCCAAAGAGTTTATAAATGTTTTCACATTTGAGCAAGAAAATGGTACATCGATTCCAAGAGAGCTTTCAAGCTAAGTTTTGAGTAATTATCTCATTTCAAAGAAAGAGTTTTGTTTTTACAAACATTGAGCTAAGTATATTTTGAGAGTAGTATTGAGCACCGATATGGGGATGCGAGTTCATATTAACTCAAGTCTCCATAAACCATGTAGCCATCATGAGTAGTAAAGGATCATACTTTTTAGATGACTCCTTAAGATGCTTTAAGCATAGACTAGTGGATCCACTAAGTTAAGCGTTCTATATGACGGCAAAGTATATGATAGTTCTGGCAGCGTGGGCAAGACGTTGTATCACCACTTAGGCTCATTGTGGTGGTTGTCAGTTAGAAAATCTCCCACTAAAGTTATATTACTTTTATATTTAAGTAAAGTTGAGTTTGCTATTGCTTTATCTTTAACAAACTAAGTTGTTTACACTGTTTTACAAGCTTTATATATATATTGCATGTGTCTTATTGCTTTATATTGAGTTCAGTTATTCATGAGTGAAACAGAGCCAAGGTAAGTGTTCCTTTGTACTCCTTTCAAGCTTAAGTTGTTGTTTAGCATTCCAACTCGCATACTCGTACATTCAATGTATTGATGCCAGTTGGCCTGCATCTTATTATGATGCAGACGCAGGTAACCATGATCAGCATCCAACGCGCCGTTGATCCAATTGAGCACTCCAGAGTCAGTGGTGAGCCTCCTTGCATTCCGGAGGACACTTTTATTTCGTTTTCCTAGTTTTCTTTATTAGGATGTTGTGGGGTCTGTCCCAACATCCATCTTAATATTATAGAGGCTTCATAGACAGTTAGATAGTTACCTTGGCTCTTCTCAACTCATGAATACTTAATTGAACTCATTTCAATATAAAGCAGTTTAAAACAAGTGCAATATAAAGGAAAGTTGTTTAAAAACATGATGTCAACTCTGTGTATATACAAGGATACAACAACTCTGAAATGTATGTAAAAATACAATAAACTGATGTATATAAAAATACAATAACTTCTGTGGGAGTTTCTCTAATCGACAACCATCACATAAGAGTTATAATGATGATAAAGCGATCTACCTCACGCTGTCAGCGCATCCTATACTCGGCAAAGGTATAGAACCTGAACTACTAAATGGATCCACTAGTCTATTGTGAAAAGGGTTCATCTAAAAAGTATGACCCTTTTCTACCCATGGTGGCTACATGATTTTATGTAGACGTGAGTTATCTGAACTCATGCTCGCCCCCAATTTGGAGCTCAATAGTACTCCCAAAATATATTAGCTCTTATGTTTTTAAAGAAAACAAACTTCTTCTGTGATTTGAGATTAGTGCTCAAATATTTGGCTCTTATGTTTTTAAAGAAAACAAACTTCTTCTGTGATTTGAGATTAGTGCTCAAAAACTTAGCTCAAAGGCTATCTTGGAAATCTCAATTTCCCTTCTTGCTTCATTTAGAAAGCTATTACTCTTTTCTGAAAACTAGCCCGAAGGCTCCTTGGAAATCTCAGTTTTCGTTCTTATTTGAATTTGAAAAACATGTTAAATCTCTTTGGGAATACTTAGTCCCCATATAATTTTTGAAGAAAAGAACTTAAATCTATACTCTTTACTCTTTACTCAACTTGAACTTTAAGTCTTAAAACAAGGTTACAAGCATTTGCAAAAGACTTCTTGGCAAGACTCTGAAAACTTCTTAGACTTGGCTCTTGACTTTCCTTGAATTAGAATTTATGGATTCAAGGTTATGATTCATGTTTAAGGATGATTTATTGGTATTTAGAATTCATTTAGAGTAGTTAGAATCAATGGAAAGTGTTAGGACACTTTAGAATAACTTAAATAGGCTAAACGATGAAAAACTGGTGAAAAACACCGATCTGGGAGCGTCCCTGGTACGCCGCGCCAGGCCGCAACTTACTGGGGCTTGTTTTGGGTGCACTGCAGGCGTGCCGCCCCAGCCTCCTGGCACTATGGGGGCGCGACGCGCCTGGCCCTCCCCAGGTGCATCTGACGAGTTTTTCAACTCATTTTCTGATCCTAAATCATTTTAATCTGATTCTTTTTCTCAATACTTTCTTAGATTCAGATACCCAATGCATGTACACTAGAATCTAACTCGAAACAACTCTTAACAATTGCTAAAACGTCTCAAGGAAACCCATTAATCACATGTAAGTTCAAGAATGAAAACAATTCAAGAACACAACTCAAGAACACTAAATTCCAACTCTTTTAGAACGAAAATCACTGAATTAAATATGCTTGACACGTGGGTGAACTAACCCGACGCTATGTGATCTCACATACCTTGTAGGAATCACCCCCGACGAATTTCACAAGCCAAACTTCCACGATCTTGGCGAATCTTGCTTTTCCTCTTCTCCTTTCTCTTGCGTTCTTTCTCCAAAAGCCCTAACTCTATTTCTCAAAAGTGAAAACTGAACTAACTTAGTCTTTGAACCCAACTATTTTATTAAAAACGGAGTTAATTAATTGGGTAAGGAAAAGACCAAACTACCCTTCAAAATCCGGATTGGGCATTTCCTTATTCGAACAGCCCAACTTCCAAAGGACATAAATCACTCATACGAACTCGGAATCGCGAAAACTTAGCGGCATTGGAAAGATCATTCCAAGAGCGTTCCAACCATATCTGAAACTACACCCAAATAATCCTGATCTGAAGTTGATCAAAAACTCACTTTAACTTGCTTAAAATTTTCCAGATTTCCTTATACTTTCCAAAAATGACTATTTCCATATTTTTAACTTCTTTCTAGTTCTTTCTAGTTGCGAGATGTTACACTAACTGTGTTCCCCCGTAGGTTGTTTTAAGCTACATAGCTAGTGGATCCACCTAAGCTAGAAATTATGGTCCTTGCCTTGGCAATGTAAGGACATCTTTTTTTGGTGTGGGAGCAAGACACTGAATTCCGCGTTATAGCTCATGTGGTCTATCTCGATTAATTGTAAATATCCCACAAAACGAACTAAGTAACTTTTAAAGATTTTATGAAGCTTTCCTCATGTTTTTAGATGCATTGACCATGTTCATGTTCATGATTCTTCTTTAAAGAATTTACTATGTTTAGCTTGGTCATGCACCTCATGTTTTCGATTATGTCCTCTTATGATCATATTTTATATTTTATGCATATCCCTCATACTTAGTATGTTCCATATACTAATGCATATTTGTGCCTACATTGTTTCACTAATGTGGGGCTTGACGAGTTCTCTCCCTTCATTAGAGGCTAGTCGATCACCTTAGAAATTGAAGACTTTGTGAGTCCTCATACTCCGAGGACCGTCTCGCCTTTCACTACTTTCTTATGTCATTTACTTTCAGATGTTGTACGTGGTGTACAGGTTACATCTCGACCACTCCTTATGATGTAATAGATGGCTTGTCAAGACTATGTTAGACTTCCACTTTGAAATGTCAAACTTTTTATTGATATGAAATACTCTATTTTTGTCTATTACATTGTGTATATGCATGTCAAGTGGCTTGTGTAGGACCTCTCTCGGTATTATATGTCATGTCACGTTTGGGGTGTACTTTGGGTTGGACAAAACTCTATCTTTCTGATTCAAAGTGAAGAGGACGATGAAATGTAGTAGATGAATAGTGGCTCAGAACTCGGTGAATTGTGTGGCGTTCCCTTGTGAAAATTGGTCTTCCTCGACCCTGTTTGATTATTCGTTTCTTCCTCTGTAAAAAAAATCAAAATCTTTCTCATTCCCTGTGCTTTGAAATCCCTATGTTCAAATTGGACAACCCACAAATTAATGGCTCCGATTTAAGAACAAAAAAATCAAAGGTAAGTAAAAATTAAATTGTGAGACTATGTGTTGAATTGCTAAATTTTTACTCTGATTGATGTGTGATTGCTGGATAAGATGTCCTAAAGAGTTATTTGAAAATTTTGAAGTATTAAACGATCAGCCGAAGAAGACCCCAAAGAAGACGTTGGCGAGAGCGATTTGATTTGTTTTTTTAAGTGTTTCAGTTGTTTAGTGGAATGGTTTTGTGATGCCTCAGCTTAAGACAAGAAGTACCACATTGGTAAAAACACAGGAGAAATGTTGGGTATATAAGTAAGCAGATTTTACCAACTAGTGACGTGTTTTAAAGTCGTGCATGCCTAGATCCAGAGTAGACACTATCACTAGTGGGCTAGAGTTCAACTGAGTTTAGGCAAATCATGGTAAGATAGGGAAAACGTCAATGCTAAGTCTAGGCAAATCTCATACAGTGGGACGAACTTCAGCGAGAACGCTAAGTCCATAGAGTGGGGTGGTGAGACTTAAGACAAAAAGTTTCACAGTGCGACAAGTGAGATGTTGGAAAAGTAATCAAGTCTTACTAACTAGTGATGTGAATCATGCAGGCCTTGAATATAAGCGGGTTTCTAGAGTTTAGAAATTAAAATTAATGTTTACTCATGTATTTGAAAATGACATTTGTCTTTGTGTAATTAACATTTATGGTATATTTATTTTATTTTAAATAGTTGAAGGGATGTAATATGATGTACTAAACTAGGTGTGTAGCTAGGATTTCAGATATAATTTGAGGGGATACTTATGCATTATCCTATTCATTCATTGAATGCGATCTTTTCAATTGCATTGAATGTTAACTTGGTTATATGAAATTTGCATTGTTAATTTGTTTAGATGAAGGCCAAATCAATCGGTGGCTCCCTAAAGTTGGCACGAAGTTTCACTTAGACACCTCAACTGGACGATGTTCATTTTAGACACCTTATGTAGGAACCCGTTTTGTCAGTTTGACACTTTTTTGACAATCCACTAAAATTACACTGTGCGTGTAATACACTAGCGAATAATATAATATAATGGCTAATTAAGGAAAGACACGTGATATTTAAGTACAAAATAATACTTTAAAAATACATTATAAGGAAAAATTAATTTTCAGCCAAAAATAATAGTAAATAAAAGAATTTAGTTTCTAAAACCCCACCAAACTATCCCACCCCTTCTTCCTCATTCTTCCAAACTTTTCCGGCGCCTCCTCTTTACCCCTAATTTCTTCTTTTGCATTTTTTTTGGGGGGGGGGGGGGGGTTTATTAAATTCAGATTTCCATTTTTTTTTGTAGATTTAATTTGTATGTTATCAATTTCATGCTTTTTAATTGTGTATCTAATATTACAATGCCTCCAAAAGGAATAAAACTATAAATGGAGCACAGATATGAATGCTATGTATTATTTGTATGTTGTAGTCCCTCCCGTTTAGAATGAATATCTGCATATATGAACTTGATGGGTGTTATAGATGTACAATGGTGTGTAGCACTGAACTTGAAAGATTGCAATAAAAGTTGTAATTGTTGGATCTAAAGAATAAGAATGAGAAGATGGCGATGGTTGTGGTGATTTTCGAAACTGAAAAAATTTAAAAATTAATTTGATTGTATTAATAGTGATGGTGGCAGCAGTGGTGAATGGATGGTGTGTGGTGGAGGAAAGAATGAGGAAGAAGAATAGTTTTGACCTTTTAAATATTATTTTTTTGGCCTGAAAAAGAGCCCCGTCACGCGTTGAGTTTGGGTGCATTACACTTACCATGCCATGTCAGCGAAAAGTATCAAAATGACATAGTGGGATACTATCTGAGGTGTTTAAAATGAACATTAGCTAGTTGGGGTGTCTAAGTGAAATTTTGTGCCAAATTTAGGGGGCTACCGATGAGTTTGGCCTTAGATGAAAATTGTTTGATATAACATATTTATGAAAGTTAAATTGCAGTTATATTTAAAATCTAAAAAAAATTATGAATGATAAAATTGCAAGTAAAATATGATTGTGATTAAGATTTTTCATTACATATAAGTATTTGTGGGTCATTGAAAGGTGGTTAGGAGCTAAGTTATTTATTCATTAAATTCTACGTAAATAATATACCATGTTTAGTAGCATTCTTTTGCTATGTATAAAATTCAACACACTTAATACATTGTTTGATTTGTAATTAATTTAGAACCTGGTATAAATAACATATGTATAAGTTATCAGGGAATTAGTGTTGGCTTTACATGGTTTAAGGAAAAAGGCAAGGGTCTTAGTCCCCCAAAATTTGAGGGGCCCAATTCTTTTAGCAATAAGGTATAAAGCATAATATATAGTCCCAGGGATAAAATGCAAGATATTTTATCTTGCGTTTGGTTGAAGGTATACTAGGCAGTCCTGGAATTACTGATTCCACCAACTATACCTTAGTGATGGAATAAGTTATTTCATATACATGGTGGAATAACTTATTCCAGGATAACTTATTGTGGGATAATTATATCCCGAAATTAACTTGTTATCAAACAACGATCCAATAGAGTAGCATATTCTTTTAAAAAAGTATTGCGTATTATTTGTAGAAAAAGGTGAAATTTTCATATGAAAGGAAAAGCTTATAAGAAGAAGTTTGACATATCTAGAGTATTATGTATCAAGAAAGATTAAATATATTAGTTAGTTTCACGTTGTTGCTATCTATTGTGGTTAGTTGATTGATTTTCATGCAGTAAATTACAAAACTCATCATCGCTCATCACTGTATTTTGAATTATTTGATAAATATTATTTGTCACCAAAGTATTGCCACTCATACATCACAATTGACGCTCAAAGGAAAAGTAAAAACAAACATGCACACACACTCAACACAAATTATGTTGTAAGGCATAACAAGTTATGTCGTATGCCGAAAAGACATAATGTATTTTAAAAAGAAACTCACACATGCCATAAAAACATAAACTTCAATTTCGGAACACTACAATAAATTCAAAAATACTACAGAGTTTATGCTACATAACTTAATTGCTACAAAATTTATGTCAGGCAAATCTGAATAGATAAGGATATTTTGATCCACAAAATTTTATTAATAAATCTCCCAAACAAAAATTAAACACCAATTAACTTTAGGAAAAACTACTTATTTAGACAAACATTCCTACTATATTTACTAATTCTCCATATAGTTTGAAAGAATTATAGAGTGTCTCACTAGTTAATAATTTCATACCAGATTTTCAAGTCAGGTACACCTAGATATGAGTATTTTGCTACCAAATACATTAAAATAGGGAGAGAGGCGAAATAGAGAAGGAAAGAGGTGAGCAAGATAGGAGGGAGCTAGGCAAGTGGGATAGTCTATATATCCTAGATACGAGTATATCAGACTAGCTACATGTAACATCCCGCACCTAGAAACAACTATAAAGAGTTTAAAATATGAAAATATTGATTTTTTGGAAAGAACAAGGAAATATGGAAATTGTCTAAGTTAAGAAAGTGAGTTTTGGCCATTTTCAAACGGCCATAACTCCTAGATCAAGAGGAGTTAGGAGCAGATCTTGATATGGTTAGAAAGACCTTGGAGATATCTTTCCAACGCAGCTGAGATTGCATGATTTCGACATCGTATGAGTGAGATATGTCTTTTGAAAGTGGATTTATTGGGGTAAAAACATGACTTAGTCAGTTTGGAGAATTGAGAAATACGCTTAGGGCTTGGAGAAGAGAGAAAAGAAGAAAGAAAGGGAGAAAAAAGGCAAGAATTT
The DNA here is from genome assembly GCA_029007595.1 of Solanum commersonii. Taxonomy (NCBI): domain Eukaryota; kingdom Viridiplantae; phylum Streptophyta; class Magnoliopsida; order Solanales; family Solanaceae; genus Solanum; species Solanum commersonii. The sequence goes on from JAJTWQ010000033.1 coordinate 3,877,355, forward strand.
GTCAAGATCATCCAAGCTTGCGAGTGGAATTCGTCAGGGGTGATCCCTATTAAGGTATGTGAGATCTTTTTGTGTTGGGTTAGTTCACCCACACTCTCATCTTATTTCTATTCAGAGAATCGTTGTTGATTGAATGAAAATTTAGGGAGTTCTTGAAGAACTTTGTTGAAATTCCTTAAGTTCTTGTTGGTTGAATTGTCGATGCTTGGGGGTTGAGTTGATTTATGTTTCCGGGCTGTTTTCGAGTTAGATTGGTTGTGTATTGAGGTTTCAATTGATTCTAAGTGTTTGGGGAAGGAACTAGGGAAGATTGGAGGGCTTAGAGATGAAAAACGGAGAAGAAAAATCGAGAACACCTGGGTAACGGGACTGGGGCGCTGCGCCAGCCAGCGCACCCAAAGTAGCCTCTGAAGTTTTGGCCTTGGGGCGCCGCGCCAGCCAGAGCGCCCCACAGATTTCTCTGAAGTTAGGGGCCTGGCGCCCCACATCTCTCAGAGCGCCAAGGACGCCAGTTCACCCCATTCTTCCCCTATCTTTTCGTACTAGTTTCTAATCGATGTACCAACGTTTTCTAGTTGAATCCAACACTCTAAGGTACATCTAAGCATCATGAAATCATCCATAAACATAAGATCATGAACCTTGAATCCATAATTCAATTCAAGGAAAGTTAAGATCAAAGTCAAAGAAGTTAAGAGTCAAGTCTAGAAGTTAAGAAACAAGTCAAAGCAAAGTTTCTTAAAGTTTTCAAGAGTCTTTAACAAACGTTATAACTTCGTTTTAAGGATCAAGTTTCAAGTTAAGCAAAGAATAAAGAGTTGAGTTCATTTCTCAAAAAGCTATAAGGGGACAAAGTATTCCCAAAGAGTTTATAAATGTTTTCACATTTGAGAAAGAAAGGGAACATCGATTCCAAGAGAACTTTTAAGCTAAGTTTTGAGTAATTATCTCAATTCAAAGAAAGAGTTTTGTTTTTACAAACATATGAGCTAAGTATATTTTGGGAGTAGTATTGAGCACCGATATGGGGATGCGAGTTCATATTAACTCAAGTCTTCATAAATCATATAGTCATCATGGGTAGTAAAAGATCATATTTTTTAGATGAATCCTTAAGATGCTTTTAGCATAGACTAGTGGATCCACTAAGTTAAGCGTTCTATATGATGGCAAAGTATAGGGCAGTTCTGGCAGCGTGGGCAAGACGCTGTATCACCACTTAGGCTCATAGTGATGGTTGTCAGTTAGAGAATCTCCCACAAAAGTTGTATTACTTTTATATTTAAGTAAAGTTGAGTTTGTTATTGCTTTATCTTTAACGAACTAAGTTGTTTACACTGTTTTACAAGCTTTATATATATTGCTTGTGTCTTATTGCTTTATATTGAGTTCAATTGTTCATGAGTTAAACAGCGCCAAGGTAAGTGTTCATTTGTACTCCTTTCAAGCTTAAGTTGTGGTTTAGCATTCCAACTTGCATACTCGTACATTCAGTGTACTGATGTCAGTTGGCCTGCATCTTATTATGATGCAGACACAGGTAACCAGGATCAGCATCCAGCGCGCCGTTGATCCAGTTGAGCACTCCAGAGTCAGTGGTGAGCCTCCTTGCATTCTAGAGGACTCTTTTATTTCTCTTTCCTAGTTTTTTCTTTATTAGGATGTTGTGGGGTCTGTCCCAACATTCATCTCAGTATTATAGAGGCTTCATAGACAATCAGATAGTTAGTATTGAGTCTCTCATCTATGTATTTGCAGGTACTTTGTTTTGAGACATAAGTTGTCATTTTGGCTAAGATGTTATCATTTAAACTATTGTAATGAGTTTATTATGTTGAGTTAAGTCTTCCGCTGAGTTAAGTAAGCCAGGCCAAGGGTCCGCTTGGGGCCAGCAATGGTCTCCGAGTGCCGGCCACGTCCAGGGTATAGGCTCAAGGAGTGACAATACATGTAACTGGGATACCAGATAAAGGGAGAGAGGTGAGTAAGAGAGGAGTGCGACAAGTGAGATAGGAGAGAGCCAGATACATGTGAATCAACTTGAATATAATGTATCTAGAGCAAATTAAACTTAATGTTTACTCATGTATTTGAAGTCCAAATTTAGGTAATTAAATTTGTAAATTTCATATCAATGAAAAGTGAAGGGATGTAATTATGTACTAAACTAATGAGATTTCTATAAGTTACCCATAACTTTAAAGACAATACGTGCTAAAGCTCGATTATTAATGGAGGAAATTTCATAAATAGCTAAGAGATGAAACTTAACAACTCTCCTTAGCTACAATTTATCTAATTACGCTTCATAGTTATAGTTTCATTTGCTATGCTAATTTTCGTTTGTATATTTTGTTGTTTTTCTTATAAATTACACAAATTGGATTTATACAAGTAACATATTAGTATATACAATTATTTGTATTGTATACAAACTAACTGTATATAACCGTTGAAATTATACAATTGATTCATACAAAGCATTGTAAGTCATGATAATATACCGAAAAAAAATATACAACCAAAAATCAAAAAAATATATAAAATCAAACACCAGAAATGAAAGTTTGTATATATACAATAAAATATAGATATGTACAGTATAATATCAAAATTATAGAAATATAGATAAGTTCATCCAATAAATGGATCTACAAATCATAGAAAGAATAAACATCTATCCTAAAGAGCAAAAGACCATCAGCAGTGTAGTTCTTCATGCCGCTCGGAATGATGTCTCGAACTCAACCAAGCAATTAGGTGGAGAAAGGGTCCCAAAGGTATTTCCATGGACGGTAAGTAAAAATAGCATATACATAAGTATAATAAAATTTATAAGGCAGAATTGTACGCCTTACTACACGATTAAAGATTGCCTTGAGGAACAAGCTGATGCCTCTACAACTCAATGTGGACTGCGAAGAACTCGTCCATTTTCTCGACAATGTTATACTAATATGTTGTGTGATTGCAAGGAATTACTCGCAAATCAAGTGGCAGACACGCTAGCAAAGCAGGGGTCTAGTATGTCGGAAGCTAACTATTTTGTGCATTGGACAGTTCCACCTTTGTTTGTGGCAAGGAAATTGGAAGTAGGAACTCTTTTTATTCGGCTAACTAGACCACTACAAGAGATAAATGAATTAAATGAGTTCTATAAGAAACATGATGAAGAAATGACTTCGATGGAAAAAAGAAAGAATCTGAAAGCAGGGGCTATATGAACATACTATATAAACAGCTTTCTCCCGTGAATGTCCGGCTGCAAGTATATCACGTCTTGTCTAATTACCTTTAGGAATTAGGAGAGGATAAAGTTTCGACGTAGGCTACAACCCTATTGAATAAGTTAAGTCCTTCAATTTCAGCTAACATTAACTTGTTCAAATTTGTGTGTTGTTGAATTGTAAGCCTCGAACACGAACCCCGATCTATTGAACTTTTGAAACATCATGCTTCCATCCTCCATAAAACTCAAAGGTCTCAAAGTTAATGGAATTGTCAATATCTTAGTCCATGAATTTGTTGTCATCATATACAACCAAATCTCACAAACCTCATTATTATCTCCAGATAAACTAATCAAACAAAGTTTTTCTCCTACAGAATGCAAAACACGTATTCTCCCTGGTATCGTGTCCACACATAGCAATTCCTCTTCAAATTGTTCTTTCTCCAAACAAAAACGTAATATTGTACTATTGACTAAATTTCCAATTCTCTTCGCCATAATATAAACAATCCCATCTGACATAACAATGCTACTATCTAAGAAATCATAATTTGAAGGAAACATGCCAACAGATTTCCACGAGTTACCTTTCGTTGAAAATATATCAATATCCATGTCATTCTTGTCATCATTAAAAACTTCACGTCCTAGTCTAAATATTTTGTAGCTGTCAATACTCGGAAAGTAGCAAAAATTATAAAGACCACCACTCTTACTCCGAATTGGACAAGGGATTCTTCTTGATTCCTTAGTGGCTGGGTTCCACAACACGATATCATTAGCATATGTAATTATAAGAAGTATTCCATTACATGAGAAATATTGTGTGTTGCCCAATACCATTCGCGATCGATCAATTGGAACCGGAGATTCGACAAGAGAGATTGTACTAGTAGAATCAAGTTGAGGGACGTCCATGGTGTAGTGGTAGTAATTGAATTGGTTCTTCATATTATGTCTTCTACAAGTCATAAAGTACTTTTGGCAATTTTTGTGAGTATCGTAGTGTTGTTTAATGAATTTGTTGTCTTTAATTAATGAATACCATGATCTGCAAACACCTTTAAACCTTATAAGTGATTTCACAGGAAGTTGTGTGAGTATATCAATTATGATATCATCATGAGGAACGTTTTGGGTGTAATCATGGTTGGTAGGGTTAGGGTTTATATCCATCGGCTTATTTTGTTGTCCAAATAAGCGGTAGAAATTTTATTTATAATAGTGCAAAGCCAACTTTAAATAAAAATTTACGTACAATGTTGTTTTTATTATACAAATCCTATTTATACATAAAATATAATTTTGGGTTCCTACTTCATATATGAATATACTAAGAATATAAATTATTTTGTTTATTATATGTTTATATGTCCTATCCAGATATTACTATTTTCTACCAGCCGTAGCAAGTCTATGTCCAAATATTGATTGACTACACAAATCCTCTTTAGACATAAATTAGACATACAAGCAAGAATTGGAGAAATTGTAGCCGCGAAGGAATTCTAAGACCATGCTATATTAACAAGGGTAGGGGGAAATTACGGACACTGGTCAAAACATATATGCATGTTATTTATGTACATCCACGATCCACCCTTCATTCAATAGAATACCTCCGTCAAAGAGAAGTAGTAATCGGGAATACAATGACTATACCCTTCTAAAAAAGTCCTCATCTTCTGGAGGTCAAGCCTTTCATGAAGAAACCATCAATTACTTGAAGATGCATTCAATAACAACTTGATAGTTCTCGTTTCAATTTTTTGACTCCGGAAGTCAGATTGTTGGAACTTATGGACAGTGTTCTTGACACGCCTCAATCTACAAGAAGTTATGTGTAATTTCCAACAATCGGACTACAATTTAAATACTTTGAAGATAAACATATCAGAATCTTTACGTGAAACTTAACAAGTCCAGAGAATCTGTTAGCTTCACCGATGACATGGCGTACGACATCCCATAAGGAACTTGAGTGAGTCCATACCAACCATCTTGGGTCCTTCTAAGTCTTAAGTTCAGTTGTCAGATTGTGACAACAAGCATATGATGAAAGTAGGTCAAGAAGACAAAGTTAGTTGGAGTATTCACCTTTTTCTTTGTTCTTTTAATTTCCTCCTTTGTGATGGTCATCTTGTCTTGCTTAACTGTGTATTATATCTTAAAATGGGGTTATTGGTTATTTAACGTTTATTTCAGGTTGGATTTCAAAGAGGCTTCGATGGATGGAGTCAAAGACAACCTACATCTGAGGCGGGTTCCACAACCCAACTAACATCTATATTACTTCAATATGGACAAATGTGGCAGGAGGTGTGATGAAAGGTAGAGTTTACGGGCTTGGAGCACAACCTTCCTCATGTTATCCATCACCATTGTTGTCTGGTGCTTCTACTTCTCAAACTTCAAAAAAAGAAATGGAAGCAATGCGAAGAGAGATTTCAAAGCTGACGGAACGACTTCAAACATCTGAAGCTAACCATGCTAAAATGCAGGAAGTACATGGAGAAACATATGACTGAATCTGATGATAGCGAAGAAGAGACTAACTCTGATGAAGAGTAGATTATGTTCTGATTGTTTAGACATTTTCTATGAGATTTAGACTTGTTCTAAACCATTTGCTTCCGTTTTGAATAACAATTGAATACTTAGTAGACTTAATTTTGATGATGCTCGAACTTTTAGAATCCATTGTGAATGAAGTGGAACTTGAATGTTTAGGAATGTATTCGATGTTTGGTTTTACTTTTATGTTGAATTATTATGTATGGATAGTAGTATAATTTAGCAGGTGGTGGTGTACCAAAATAAACAACAATTTTATGTATTAAGAATATAGCTTTTTGTAGATTTTTTTAGAAAGCTAAAAATGCTGACTACAGTAGTCGGAAGATCACCTAAATAGTTAATAAATTAATTATTTATAACGACTATAGTAGTCGTTAAAGTAATTAAATGATTAATAAATGCCGACCATAGTGATCGGAATATATATAATTAATTATTTAACTATTACGACAACCACAGTGACATTATTAAATTAATAAATTATTATTTAACAAGCATTCCAACTATAGTAGTCGGTAGTATTTAAATTAATAAAGTATTATTTTACTAGTGTTCCGACTACAGTGGTCGGCAGTTTAGGTACTTTAATGGTCGGGTCTTAATTTATATATTGTGACTATGGAAGTCGGTAAATTCCGACTACTGTAGTCGGCAAGTATTTTTCGACGCTCAGTTTGCCGACTACCCAAAAGTAGTCGGAAAGTAATCAGAAAACTCCATTTTCCGATGCTCAGCTTGCCGACTACTCAAAAGTAGTCGGAAAGTCATCGGAAAACTCCATTTTCCGACTACATTCCGACCAATTTTGCAGTCGGCAAACAACAAAATTCTAGTAGCATCTTGTTAACTGACCTAACCGAAATACTTATCTGAATTGAGGACAAGTTGAAAGAGCTTTGGTAGTTACACTTTCTATCTCGTGTAAGAAAGAGAAGTTAGAGAGTGAGCAAAACAACCCACTTTTCCAACAACTACAGCATCACAAGGCCATGCCGACAAGGTAACAGAGCTACAAACAACACACATATAGAGGGGGATCTTAGAACTAATGAGGGAAACACGTATGTAGATAACTAAAAGAAGTAAAAGTTATGCAACTTAAATTGAAGTTCGTCAAAATATGCATCCTTATAGGACTAGACATCAAAATATGCATCCTCTAAGATCTTCGTGTTTTTTTAATCTAAACTTTATAGTGAATGGATAAAGGAGAAAAAAAAGTGAAAAAAGGAGTTCAAAAATGGAAAGAATATAATATACTGATTCATACACAAAATAATGAGAGCTTGAAGAAGGTTGTTAGGGTTTGTAGGATGAATGAGAGAGAAAAAGCAGAGTTGGGGGCGGCCAAATGAATTAGATATGGATTAGGGATTAGAAAATAGTTGTGAGGGTTAAATAAATAGTGAAAAGGAGATGTGTAATTGAATGAAGAATGTAGATTAAAAGGATCAAAAGGGTTGGGTTTTGGGTTGATTAAAAGTAGAATGAGTTTATTAATGCAACCTTCCCCAACCTGAGATCCTAACAAGGGTACCAACTCTAAATGCTAGACTTGACTAGGGATCCTGACCCCCCATCCTAACCTTAAGCTTGAGACTCGAGACCTAGACTCCATTCTTGATTCCCAAATCTTGACCGTTGACCCTAACATGGGATTTGAGTACTTGAATCCTATATTGAGATCCGACCTTGACCCTAACCCGATATCATTGTCAAGGTTAGATCCTGGTTTGAATTTGGGTCTTTAATCTCAATTCAGGATTAAGATCGAAATTAGGTCTCGAGTCAGGGTCGGGTTTTGGGTTAGGGCATTATCAGTTTGAGGATCTAGTTGTGAGCAAGGTTGAGGTTAGGACCAAGGATTAAGGGGTCTGGGTTAAAGTGTGGGGTACGGGTCCAATGTTAAAGGTAGAGCTGGGGGCGACCAAAGGAATTAGAAATGGATTAGGGTTTGAAAAATAGTTTTAAGGGTTAAACAAATAGTGAAAGGAAGATGTGTGTGTCGTCTAGTTAAATTGAATGAACAACGGAGATTAAAAAGATCAAATAGGTTGGGTTCTAGGTAGTTTTGTTTGGCCAATGCCCATTTGATTCTTTTAATCTCCGGTTTTCACTCAATTTAACTGGACGACCCACACTTCTCCCCTTCTCTATTTATTTAATCTCATAACTATTTTCTAAATCCTAATCCATTTTTATTTCCTTCAATCGCCCACAACTCTCATTTTTGTCTCTCTTTCATCCTACAAACCTTAACAACCTTCTTCAAGCTCTATTATTTCGTATATGAATCAGTATATTCTTTTCATTTTCGAACCACATTTTTCACTTTCATTTTTTTCCTTTATCCATTTACTACATAGTTTGGATAAAATATGAAGATCTGAGAGGGTTATTGTCATAAAGTGGTCCAATAAATAAAGGTGATGAGGATATCACAAAATATGGATGAAACTATTTAAATACTAGTAAAATGGGTTTTATACACCGTCTATTTCCTCTTTTACTATTGAGTGATTTGTTTCCATGTTTGTATGATTTATTTTTATACTATTTATTATTATTATTATTATTGAAAAGGGAATGATGGAGGGGATGACAAAGTGGGGAATTGAACTCTTACCAATAGAGCAAAAATATGGGTAATCAACAAACTTTGCTACTAAAATTTCCCTTAATACCGTATATTTTAGTCTCTTCCATATTATGTGCAATTATTTCCTTTGTTTATTTTTAACAATCTCTATGTTTAATCTCAATTCTAAAAATCATAATTTAATTAAAACTTCTGCAATCTCTGTTGTTCCATCCCCACCCTCACCACCCCAAAATACTTGTAACCCTAATTTAGTTTTCCATATTTTATTGTCTTGATTTCGATTCTATCCTTGATATGTGATATACAATCTACATCTAGTTTTAAAAAAATTGGTGAAATTTTCTTTTAGTTTCAATCCTGTTTCTGGTGAAGTGTGGAATGAATTTATAAATGCAATCTTCCCCAACCTGAGACCTGACTTTAGAATTGATCCTGACAAGGGTACCAACTCTGAACCCTAAGATCGAGTAGGGATTCTGGTTTCCTGATCCTAACCCTGAGCCTGAGACTCGATACCCCATACTCTACTCGGGCTTCCCAATACTTAATAGAGGGAAAACAAAAGAAGATTATGTATATATTGGATTTTATCTATGTGATTACTTCATCTATTGTAAGGAAGGTTCAATTTCTTCTTTGTAGTACAAGGAACTGGTGAGTCTCTAATTTTTGACATACAATATGGATTTGATCTTGACACTGACATAGGATCCAGTTGGGATCTAGGTCGAATCTTAAGATGAGGGTTTGGTAATTGGATCCCATGTTGGGGTTAGGGGTTGAGATCTAGGAGTCAAGAGTTTAGTCTGGGATCTCGAGTCTCAAGCTCATGATAAAGATCTAGGAGTCAGTATCCTTAGTTGGAATTTTGGTACGCGGTTAAGTGTTTGGTCCCTGGTCAGGATCATATTTTAAAAAAAGCTGGATCTCAGGTTGGGGAAGGTTGCATTAGTAATAACATTCCACACTTAAGAAAATTAAAAGAACATTTCACCAAGTTTCTTAAACTAGACGAATTCTATGTCACATATCAAGAAAATAATTGAAATTAGAACAACCAAAGATGGAAATCTAAATTAGGGTAAGAAGGTTTTTTAAGAGGGTGGGGATGGGAAGATAGAAATTGTAGATATTTTAAATTATGATTTTTAGATTTGAGATTAAACATAGAACTTGTTAAAAATAAACAAGGAAATTGGGTCACATAATAAGGAAGAAACTAAAATAGATGATATTAATGGAAATTTTAGTAGCTCAGTTGATTCACTATCAAAAATTTTTGTCATGTTGGTGAGAGTTTGATTATCCACGTTGTAATCCCCTCATCATTTCCCTTATCAATAACAATTTAAAAAATGATATTAAAATATAAATCATATAAACATGAAAACACATCAATCAACACTCTTAGAGGAAATAAATAGTGTAACCCAATTTTACTAGTATTTAGATAGTTTCATACAAGTTTCTCGATATCTTCATCGATTTCCTTTTTTATACCAATTTATGATGAAAAGACCTCTCAGATCTTCGTGTTTTTTATCTAAACTTTACGGTAGATGGATAAAGGATAAAAAAAAAGTGAAAATGGAGTTCAAAAATGGAAAGAACATACCGAATCACAGACAAAATAATGAGAGCTTGAAGAAGATTTTTAGGGTTTGTAGGATGAATGGCAGAGAAAGAGGAGAGTTGGGGGCGACCAAAGGAAATAGAAATGGATTAGGGTTTAGAAAAGATTTGTGAGGTTTAAATTTATATTGAAAGGGAGTTGTGTTGATTGTCTGGTTAAATTGGATGAACAACGGAGATTAAAAAGATCAAATGGGTTGCGTTCTAGGTTGTTTTGTTTGGCCGCAACACATTTGATCCTTTTAAACTCCGTTGTTATTCAATTTAACTAGATGACCCAGACTTCTCCCCATCACTATTTATCTAACCCTCACAACTATTTTCTAAACCCTAATCCATTTTGTATTTCCTTCAATCACCCCAACTCTCTTCCGTGTCTCTCTTCCATCCTACTAACCTTAACAACCTTCTTCAAGTCTTATTATTTCGTATGTGAATCAATATGTTCTTTTCATTTTTGAACTACTTGTTGACTCTTTTTTTCCCTTTATCCATTTACTGTAAACTTTGAATAAAAATATGAAGATCTGAGATGACGTGTTATCATAAATTGATTCAATAAGGAATGAGATGAGGATATTGCAAAATACGGACGAAACTATTTAAATACTAGAAAAATGGGTAACACCGACCATTTCCTCTTGAATATTGATAGATTGTTTTCATGTTTGTATGACATATTTTAATACAATTTTTTTTTTATTTTATTATTATTATTATTATTATTATTATTATTTTTAATATTAGTGAAAAGGGAAATGATGGAGGAGATGACAAAGTGGGAAATCGAACTCTTACCAATACGACAAAAATTTTGTTAGTCAACCAACTGAGCTGCTAAATTTCCCTTAATACCATATATTTTAGTCTCTTTAATATTATGTGCTCTCATTTCTTTGTCTCTTTAATATTATTATGCGCTCTCATTTCCTTGTTTATTTTTAACAATCTCTATGTTTAATCTTAATTCTAAAAATCATAATTTATAATTTATGCAATCTCTGTTTTTCCATCCCAGCCCTCACCACCCTAAAACACTTATAACCCTAATTTAGTTTTCCTTTTTTTTTTTTGTCTTAATTTCAATTATTTCCTTGATATGTGATATAGAATCCATATAGTTTAAGAAATTTGGTGGAATTTTCTTTTAGTTTATTCAACCCTGATTCTGGTTAAGTGTGGAATGAGTTTATAAAAACAACCTTCCCCAACCTGAGACTTGACTTCAGAATTGATCTTGACAAGTGTACCAACTCCAAACCCTACACTCGACTATGGATCCTGATTCCCCGGTCCTAACCCTGAGCCTGTCACTCAAGACTCCAGATTCGACTCTTGATTCCCGATTCTTGACCACCGACCCTGACTTGGGATCTGAGTACTTGACTCCTAGCTCTGTATCCGATCTCGGCCCTGACCCAATTTTAAGTCAGTGTCAACGTCAGATCCTTGTATGAATTTGGGTCATTCATCTCAGATAAGGACTAGAGTTGAAATTAAGTCTCGGGTCAGTGTCGGATCCTAGGTTGGGGCATGATCATTTTGAGGATCTAGTTGTACGAAGGTTCAAGTTAGGGCCAAGGGTTAGGGATCGGGGTCACGATCAAGTTCAAAAATTTGGGTCTCAGGTTGGGAAATGTTGCATTTATAATAACATTCCAAACTTAAGTAAATTAAAAGAACATTTCACCAAATTTCTTAAACTAGACAAATTCTATATCACCTATCAAGAAAACAATTGAAATTAGAACAAATGGAAATGAAAATAAAGATTGCATAAGTATAAAATTAGTATTTTTAGAGTTGAGATTAAACATAGAGTTTGTTAAAGTTAAACAAGGAAATGAGGACACATAATATGGAAGAGACTAAAATAGACGGTATTAAGAGGGAATTTTAGTAGATCAGTTGATTGACTATCTAACTATTTTTCCTTGTTTGTGAGAGTTCGATTCTTCACATTGTAATCCCATCCATCGTTTCCCTTATCAATAATAATTAAAAATGATATTAAATTAAATCATGTAAACATGAAAACATATCAATCAACATTCAAAGAGTAAATAAACAGTGTTACCCCATTATACTAGTATTTAGATAATTTCATACAAGTTCTCTGATATCTTCATCTCTTTTCCTTTTTTGTACCAATTTATGATGAATAGTCCTCTCAATTCTTCATGTTTTAATCTAATATTTATAGTAAATGGATAAAGTAGAAAAAAGATGAAAAAGGGTTCGAAAATGGAAAGAATATACCAATTCGCATACAAAATAATGAGAGCTTGAAGAAGTTTGTTAGGGTTCATAGGATGAATGGGGAAGAAAGAGGAGAGTTGGGGGAGACCAAAGGAAATAGAAATGAATTAGAGTTTAGAAAATAGTTGTGATGAGGGTTAAATATATAGTGAAAGGGAGATGTGTGGGTGGTCTAGTTAAATTGAATGAAGCACGAAGATTAAAAAGATCAAATGGGTTGGGTTCTGGGTTGTTTTGTCTGGCCACAATCCATTTGATAATTTTAGTCTTTGTTGTTCATTCAATTTAACTTGGCGACCCACACTTCTCCCCTTCATTATTTTTTAAATTCTCACAACTATTTTCTAAAACTTAATCCATTTCTATTTTCTTCAATCGCCCCCATCTCTCCTCTTTGTATCTCTTTCATCCTATAAACCTTAACAACCTTATTTAAGCCCTATTATTTCGTATGTGAATCAATATATTCTTTTCATATTCGAACAATTTTTTCACTTTCTTTTTTTCTCATTTATCTATTTACTGTGAAGTTTGGATAAAAACATGAAGATCTGAGAGGAATTTTTTCTATAAACTGGTCCTATAAAGGAAAGGAGACGAGGATATCGCAAAATATGGATGAAATATTTAAATACTAGTAAAATGGGTAACACTATCTATTTCCTATTTGAATATTGATTGATATGTCTCCTTGTTTGTATGATTTATTTTAATACCATTTATTATTATTATTATTATTATTATTATTATTATTATTATTATTATTATTATTATTATTATTGAAAAGGGAAATGATGGAATGCTAACAAAGTAGGGAATCAAACTCTTACCAACAAGGCAAAAAAATGGATAGTCTACCAGCAGAGCTGCTAAAATTCTCCTTGATATCGTATATTTTAGTCTCTTCCATATTGTGTGCCCTCTTTTCCTTGTTTATTTTTAACAAGGTCTATATTTAATCTCAATTCTAAAAATCATAATTTAAAGTTTCTACAATCTCTGTTTTCTATCCCCACCCCCAAAACACTTGTAACCCTTCCATTTTTTATTGGCTTGATTTCAATTATTACCTTGATATGTGCTATAGAATCCATCTAGTTTAAGAAATCTAGTGAAAATTTCTTTAGTTAATTCAACTCTATTAATGGTTAATTTTGAAATGATTTTATAAATGCAACATTCCCAAACATAAGACATAAACTTCATAATATATCTTGACAAGGGTACCAACTGCCAACCCTAATTAAACTTGACTATGGATCCCGATTCCCCGATCATAACCCCAAGTTTGATACTCGAGACACCCAGACTTGACTTTTGATACTTATCTCTTGAACAATGACCCTGACTTGGGATCTGAGTACTTGACTCCTATCTCGAGATCCGACCTCAATCTTGACCTGATCCTAAGTGAGTGTCAAGGTCAAATCCTGGTTCGAATTTGGGTCTTTAATCTCAGTTTGGGATTACGATCTAAATTAGGTCTTGAGTCAGTATTGGATCTTGGATTACAACATGATCGTTTTGAGGATTTAGTTGTGGGTAGGGTCAAGTTTAGGGATCATATATGTGTTTGGGTTAAAGGGTGGGGTACGGGTCTAATGTTAAAGTATTTGCCTGATTCTACCTAAATGATCTTGAGACAATATTTTCTTCTTACTAACTAAACAATAAAAAATAATAACTTGATATTTTGGTCTCAAACTTCACTAGCACATGATACAAAATACCTATTATACACTTCAAAATGTGATCCGCTGTAAGTAGCCACATTTTAGTTGGTTTGGGGGGGATCTTAAGACAACTTATTTGAAAACAACAAGTGACATTAAGTTTGTATTTTCTCCCTTATCACATAGTGTCGTAGCAAAGTTGAATGCCCAAATAATGCATGGAATAGTGAAAGCTTCAAGATCTTACTTCTTCAAGGCAAGAGAACAAGATGCTATTGTGTGCACTGCATTGGTGCAAGTTGTCAGTCAGCTCAAAACTTACAGCTCTCTTCTTGGTAACCATATCTTTCATAAATTTAGCATATCCTCGAATCTGCTCAAGTGATTCCACAAATGGGATGTGACATCAGGGAACCCCTAACAATAGTATCAACAACTGTGTTAGCAGCATAGTCAAGGACCTATAGAAAATTTCTAACTAGTTTTCATCCTAGCTTGTCGTTTGGGCACTATTTCAGCTTCTTCTTGAATCTCAGCCAGACTTCATACAATTCTTCTCCCCTTGCTTATTGAAATTATTTATTGCATCACACAACTGCAATATTATAGATGGTGGAAAGAATCTCTCAAGAAAAATAGTTTTAGCTCTCCCCAAATTGTAACAGCGTCATCTTGAAGATAAATAAGCCAAAATGTTTCTTCATCAATTAGCGAGTAATGGAACAACATTAGCCTTATAACATTCTGTTCTAACTTGCATAGGACTGTAGGCTTTGCATATCCCCAGAAAGTGCATCAAATTGTGGTTTTGATCATCTCCATAAGCTCTGTTAGTGGAGGAGGGACTATGGCTCTGTTCGGGTGGAACTATGATATATAGACATAATAAGGTTCTATAGCTATAGTTTCAATAATTGCTCTCCATACCTATAGTTTAGTTTGTATATTTCTTCACGTTTGTATATATAGCTTGCGAATATACAAATAGGATAAATATATACAAATTCTGCATTTATACATTTATGAATTTTTCAGAACTTTATTTGTATATTTCATTTGTCAATATACAAACAGGGTAAGTTATTATGATTTTTTCGTAAATCATATACAAATAGCTAGGGTAAGCATATACAAAATTCTTTTTGTATACGAGTTATGAAAAATTCATAATAAATTACCTTGTTTGTATATTGGCAAGCGAAATATACAAACGAAATTCTGAAAAATTTCTAAATGTATAAATGCAGAATTTATATATACTTACCCTATTTGTATATTCGCAAGCTAAATATACAAACGTTCAAAAATATACAAACTGAACTATAGGTATGGAGTGCAATTATCGAAACTATAGTTGTAGAGCCTTATTATGTCTATATACATTGAGCTTCTTCTCAAGACAGGGAGCTTATGTTTTTTTTTGGTGCTACTCCTCCTGTTTTCCCTAATCCATGTAAGTTTGTAAGTTCTCAGAGATTTTGGTTTGTGTCCCCCTCTAAATGTATCTATTAGTTGTTATTAATACACAAGGTAGGGGTCATCTTGGGGGATAATTACCCTAGATGGATGAATTAAAAGAAGACAAAATTCACCAGAAACTATAGATAAGAATAGAGGTACATGCAAGTATTTGCAGCAAATATTGGATAAAGTTACGAAGGGCTTGTCCACTGATATGAACTCTCCTGAAAATGAGGGAGAAAACTTTTGGAATAGTGAATTAAAATTTTAGGCTAGGCTTGGATGGAATTTGAGTGTGATAAGGTCTGGGGCAATCCGGAAAATCGATTGAGTGAAATGTCTAAGTGGAGTTTATTATTTCTTGTTGTTAAGACGTATAGGGGAGTCCATAGGGCTTTGCAGAAGTGAATTCAGGTAAGTAAAGCTCCTTGATATCAAACTTGGCATGAAAGTGTTAATTTAGAACGTCAAGGTTCGAAGTATGTTACCAAATGGGTTCTTTTTGGGAGATCTCCGAGTTTCTATCATGTGCATGTTGCTATAGCGGGTGACAAACGCTATAGAGGTGGACATAATTCCCTCTATAGAGGAAGGTCCCACTACAACGACGCCTCTATAGCGGGATTGGGCCGTTATAGCGAGGTTAGTTGCTTTTATTGTAGGAAATTCCCAAAACCACCCATTGTTTGGCAATTTCATTTTGGGGAAGAGCAAGTGTGACCTTGAGAGAATATTTTCTTATTTTCATCGTAATCATCGTTAAAGGTAAGTTAATTACTCTCTTAGCTTGGTAATTAAATTCTTAGGCCATGGAATCTATGGGAACTACCTTTAGGGAAGGTTTTGGTTGATTTAATTGTGGAAAACCCCCAATTTGGGTGGGATAATCATGAGAATGGCTTGGGATATCTCGCACCAAGCGTGGTACTTGAGTCAACGAATAGTCACACAAACACAATAACAACCACAATAAAATACAATTACACTAGTGAATACATTAAGCAAAACACGTTCATTGCATGAGATTGTCAACAATTTATCATTTCACATCCAGCCCTTATGGTTTCCCCAACATGCATTGTACAAGTTTTACAATAGACAGTTAATATGCACACATTACATAACTTGGAAAACAACAACCATCACCTACTCCTGGACGACTCTTTTCGAACAGTTTTTCCCACTTATGACCCATGATCTACCGGTTACCACCCCTAGAATAACACCTAGAAACATTCACAAGATCAACACCATCAACACATTCGTTCATCCAAACTCGATGCCCAAATGCCTATACATGCAAACTCCCAACAATTCACAAGGTATTATGCAAGTAAAGACAAGTCTAACTACCCAGTTAAAATTATCATACCTGGACGTCAAGCAACTGCTAAAGAATTTTGAACACGAGCTTCTGACTCCATGGGACAAATCCTGACGGACATAGACCGGCAATCCATTATAGTGAGTTATATTTTACTTGCGTCTTAGCTGTGACCCGTCGATGCAACAAAACAATCAGCGAAAATACTATTACTATACATGATAATATTGACCATAATAACATACCAAACTTTTAAATAGAAGGAAAAATATAAAGAAGATTAAGAAAATTGTCTTACCAAAAATATAGCGAGGTTAGTCGCATTTAATGCAGGAAATTCCCAAAACCACCCATTGTTAGGCAATTTCATTTTGGGGAAGAGCAAGTGTGAACTAGGGTGAATTTTCTCTTATTTTCATCGTAATCATAGTTAAAGAAAAGTTAATTACTCCCTTAGCTTATAATTCATTTCTTAGGTCATAGAATTTATGGGAACTACCTTAGAGGAAGGTTTTGGTTGATTTAATTGTGGAAAAAACCCTAGTTTGGGTGAAATAATCGTGAGAATAGCCTGGGATATCCCGCACCGGGGGTGGTACCCGAGTCAACGAATAGGCACACAAATACAATCACAATCACACTAGTAAATACAAGTAAGTAAAACACCTTAATTGCATGAGATTGTCAAGAATTGATCATTTCACATCCAAACCCTTATGTTTTTCCCAACATGCATTGTACAAGTTTTACAATAGATACAGTTAATATGCATACATTACATAACTTGGAAAACAACAACCATCACCTACTCTTGGACGACTCTTTACGAACATTTTTCCCACTTACGACCCACGACCTACCGTTTACCACCCTTAGAATAACACCTAGCAACAATCGCAAGATCAATATCATCAAGTTAAGTACCTTACCACCCTAAATAACCGTAATCCACACATTCGTTCGCCCAAACTACCAACAATTCACAAGGTATTATGCAAGTAAGGACAGGTCTAACTACTCAGTTAAAATTAGCATACATGGACGCCAGGCAACTGCTAAAGAACTCTGAACATGAGCTTCTGGCTCCGTCGGGTGAATCCTGACAGACGTAGACAAGAAATCCATATGTTTGACCCTTGCAGTCAAACTCATATTCCAACTGGATATTTTCTAGCTCTTTAATACAGAAGCAATTCATTAGACTGAGCTATATTTTACTTATGTCTTAGTTGCGACCTATCCATGCAACAAAACAATCAGCAAAAATACTATAACTATACATGATAAGATTGACCATAATAACATACCAAACTTTTAAATAAAATGAAAAATATAAAGAAGATTAAGAAAATTGTCTTACCAAGACAACTTGATAAATAATAAATATCAAGTAACAACTCTGTTGTAATCTATATGGACATCCATCTTATCATACTACATAAAGCTCATGAATCAAATAGTGTATTTTTTCTTTAAAATAAATAATTAATACTGCAATAAAGGAAGGTTTGAGAATTATGAGATTTATATTACGTGGGACTCAGATTAGTGAAGGTTGCATTTCTAATAGCATTCCAAACTTAAGTAAATTAAAAGAACATTTCACCAAGTTTCTATAACAAGATGAATTTTAAGTCACTTATCAAGAAAACTATTGGAATTAGAACAACCAAAAATGGAAATCTAAATTAGGATAACAAGGTTTTTTGTTTTGGTGGGGGGGGGGGGGGGGATTGGAAAATACAAATTGTAGAAATTTTTAATTAGTATTTTTAGAATTGAGATTTAACATAGAGTCTGTTAAAGTTAAACAAGGAAATGAGGATACATAATATGGAAGAGACTAAAATAGATGGTATTAAGGGAAATTTTAGTAGATTAGTTGATTGACTATCTAAATATTTTATTTTGTTTGTGAGAGTCCAATTCTCCACATTGTAATCCCCTTCATCATTTTCCTTATCAATAATAAGTAAAAAAAAAAAAAATCATACCAAATCAACATTTAAAGAGGAAATAAACAGTGTTACCCAATTTTACTAGTATAGATAATTTTACACAAGTTTCTAAATATATTCATCTCTTTTCCTTTTTTGGACCAATTTATGATGAAAAGTCTTCTCAATTCTTCATGTTTGTAATCTAATATTTACAATAAATGGACAGAGGAGAAAAAAAAGTGAAAAGGATGTTTGAAAATGAAAAGAATATATCGATCACATACAAAATAATGAGAGCTTGAAGAAGGTTGTTAGGGTTTGTAGGATGAATGGGAAAGAAAAAGGAGAGTTGGGGGTGACCGAAGGAAATAGAAATGAACTAGCGTTTAGAAAATAGTTTAAGGGTTAAATATATAGCAAAATGGAAATGTGTGGATGGTCTGGTTAAATTAAATGAACTGCGGAGATTAAAAAGATCAAATGACTTGGATTCTGGATTGTTTTGTCTGGCCGCAACCCATTTGATCCTTTTAGTCTCTGTTGTTCATTCAATTTAACTAGATGACCCACACTTCTCCGTTTCATTATTTTTTTGATTCTCATAACTATTTTCTAAACCCTATCCATTTCTATTTCCTTCAATCGCCCCCAACTCTCCTCTTTGAATCTCTTTCATCCTACGGACCTTAAAAACCTTCTTCAGGCCCTATTATTTCGTATGTGAATCACTATATCCTTTTCATATTTGAACCACTTTTTTTATGACAAGGGAAACCCACAATCGCTATATTTTGGGTGCGCACAGGGTAAAACCTCTGCTCCTATGCAATAACTCGCAAATCAGATAGGAGAGGTAACCCACACTAGGCAAGCCCGGTGCGATGAGCTCGACCCAGAAGGCAAACCCCTTATTTTCGCTGGCAAGGGATTTCGAACTTGAGACCTCCAACATGGAAGTCCCAAGCCCAAACCACTGAGCCACCTCGAAGGGTTATTTGAACCAATTTTTCACTTCCTTTTTTTTCTCCTTTATCCACTTACTCTAAAGTATGGCTAAAAACATGAAAATTCTTAGAGGAATTTTTCTCATGAATTGGTCCAATAAAAGAAAAGAGATGAGGATATCACAAAATATGGATGAAACTATTTAAATGGGTAACACTATCTATTTCCTCTTTGACAATCAATTGATTTGTTTTTTTGTTTGTATGATTTATTTATTATTATTATTATTATTATTATTATTATTATTATTATTATTATTATTATTATTATTATTATTATTATTATAATTATAATTATTATTATTATTATTATTATTATTATTATTATTATTATTATTATTATTATTATTATTATTATAATTATTATTATTATTATTATTATTATTATTATTATTATTATTATTATTATTGTTATTATTATTGTTATTATTGTTATTATTATTATTATTATTATTATTATTATTATTATTGTTGTTGTTGTTGTTGTTGTTATTATTATTGTTCTTATTGTTATTATTATTATTATTATTATTATTATTATTATTATTATTATTATTATTATTATTGTTATTATTATTATTATTATTGTTATTATTGTTATTATTATTATTATTATTATTATTATTATTATTATTATTATTATTATTATTATTATTATTATTATTATTGTTATTGTTATTCTTATTGTTATTCTTATTATTATTATTGTTATTATTATTGTTGTTATTATTATTGTTCTTATTGTTATTATTGTTCTTATTGTTATTATTGTTATTATTGTTATTATTATTCTTATTATTGTTATTATTCTTATTATTGTTCTTATTGTTGTTATTGTTATTGTTATTATTGTTATTATTGTTATTATTGTTATTATTATTGTTATTATTATTGTTATTATTATTATTATTATTATTATTATTATTATTATTATTATTATTATTATTATTATTATTATTATTGTTATTGAAAAGGGAAATGATGGATCGATGACAAAGTGGGGAATCGAACACTTACAACAAGGCAAAAATCTAGATGGTCAACCAATTAAGCTACTAAAATTCCTCTTGATACCATATATTTTAGTCTCTGTCATATTAGGTTCCCTCATTTCCTTGTTTATTTTTAACAAGCTCTATTATTTATCTTAATTCTAAAAATCATAATTTAAAATTTATGCAATCTCTATTTTTACATCCCCATCTCACCACCCCAAAAACACTTGTAACCCTAATTTATTTTTCCATTTTTGATTGTCTTGATTTAAATTTTTTCCTTGATATATAATATAGAATCCATCTAGTTTAATAAATTTAGTGAAATTTTCTTTTAGTTAATTCAACCTTATTCCTAGTTAAGTGTGGAATGATTTTATAAATGCAACCTTCCCCAACCTAAGACCTAACTTCAGAATTGATCTTGACATGGTACCACTATTATGGTCTATTTTTGGGCCTCCATGATCAAATTATGAAGGTTGTTATATATGTATATATATATATGTATGTTGTTGGTGGGCTGTTTTTAACTCTTGAAACACATGATTTTATTTACATGAACAAGTTAAAGTATTTGAGTCGGATGATTATATAAAGTATTGAAATGATGATGAAATCTACCTAAACCTTGCGGGGTAGTCGTATAACCGTATCGAGGGGTTTGTACCTTGGTTGCCTAGACAAGGCCCGTATAACCATATATTTTCTTCATTGAGGGGTTTGTACCTCTTTCGCCTCTCCAAGGGGTTTCTATATTGATGGTCACTCACTACACATATACTATGCCCTACTAAATATGATTTTTTATATAAGCATCATTATACATATCATCTCATTAATAAAAAATTTTGCCTATGATGTCCATCCCTTGTTGCATTGCATTGCATCCCATATACTTAGTACATTCAAACGTGCTAACGGTCTATGCCTACATGATGTCACCTCGTCCTCCGCGTGGCTAATACGATTTTCTATCAAGGTTATTGGTGAGTCCTCCATTCGGGGACGTTGCTTATGATCTTTTGCTATGTATAAGACTTTTCCTTTATGTTACCCCTCAGGCTCCTACCCCGGCATCTCGGGTGAGAGACTTCGAGCGGATGAAACCCCCGGAATTCTATGGGACTAAGTTAAATGAAGACCCTCAAGAGTTCATTGATGAAGTCCTCAAGATATTAGCTATCATGGGCGTGAAGTCAGAAGATAAGGCGGAGTTGGCGGCCTATGGAAGGAAAGAGAGGGGGTAAACTATGTGGTGCATTGGGAAGAGTTCAAAACGGCTTTCCTTAATCGATTCTTTCCTCTTGAGCTTAGGGAAGCCAAATTGGTGGAGTTCATGAATTTAAAACAAGGGTCTATGAGTGTGAGGGAGTATGCCCTCAAGTTTAACCAACTTTCAAGGTATGCTCCACACTTGGTTGCCGACTCACGGTCTAGAATGAACAAATTCGTGATGGGTGTGTCCGACCTAGTGAGTGAAGAATGCCGGTCCGCAATGTTGATTAGTGACATGGACTTGTCCCGCTTGATGGTCTACGCCGAACAAATGGAGGAGGAGAAGTTGAGGAAGAGGAGGGGTCATGAGGCCAAGAGGGCCCGTTTTGAGGGCAAGTTCCAAAGTAGAGGCAGGAGGCCGGTTTCATCAAGGTCAAGGGTCTTCTCATGCGCTCCATAAGGGGTTTGCCAATGAGGTTCCAAGGGCCCAAGGTGTTAGGGGTATGGGTCTAAGTGTGGTAAGGGCCATGGTGGCCCGTGCTTGAAAAATACCGGTGCTTGCTATAGTTGTGGGGAAATGGGGCACAAGGCAATGGATTGTCCTCGAAAAGTCGATTTTATGCTTTGCATGGGAGGCAAGGGGTGATGAAGTCCCCGATGTCGTTACCGGTATGTTGAAAATCTTTGATTTTGATGTATATGCATTAATTGATCCGGGTGCCTCTCTTTCTTTTGTCACCCCCTTTGTTGCCAAAAAGTTTCATGTTGAGCCCGACTTGTTGCATGAGTCATATAAGGTGTCTACTCCTATTGGTGCATATATGGTTGCTAAGAAGGTATATAGAAATTGTCCTATTTGCATCTTGCATAAAATATTGCCTTGTGATCTTGTTGAGTTGAACATGGTCGATTTTGATGTTGTTTTTGGGATGGATTGGTTGCATGCATACTATGCTTCCATTGATTGTAGAATAGGTCAAGTTCCAATTCCCAAGTGAACCCATTCTTGAGTGGGAGAGCCAAAATGTGGTAGTCAAGGGTAGGTTCATCTCTCTTGCATTAAAGCCCGTAAGTTGATCTCTAAGGGATGTCTCTATCATCTTGTGAGGGTTAGGGATGTGGAGTCCAAAACCCTTCCTATAGAGTCGGTTCCGGTTGTAAATGAATTCCTTGATGTCTTTCCTAATGACCTTCGGTGTTCCTCCCGAAAGGGAAATAGATTTTGGCATAGACCTCCTCCCGATACTCACCCCATTTCTATTCCCCATCGTATAAGCCCCGGCGGAGTTAAAGGAGTTGAAGGAACAATTGAGGGACTTGTTGGAGAAGGGTTTTATTAGGCCTAGCCAATCACCATGGGGTGCAGGTGTTGTTTGTGAAGAAGAAAGATGGGTCCCTTAGGATGTGTATTGATTACCGGCAACTCAATAAGGTCACCGTCAAAGAATAAATATCCTCTTCCTAGGATTGATGACTTGTTCGACCAATTACAAGGGGCTAGCCACTTCTCTAAGATTGATCTTCGATCCGGGTATCATCAAGTGAGGGTGAGGGAGTGTGACATTCCCAAAAACGCCAGGACTAGGTATGGGCATTATGAATTTGTGGTCATGTCCTTTGGGTTGACCAATGCACGGCTATCTTTATGGACCTAATGAATAGGATCTTTAAACCCTACCTTGATTCCTTTGTTGTGGTCTTCATTGATGATATTTTAATCTATTCGCATAGCGAGGAAGAACATATGGGTCACTTGAGGGTTGTGTTG
Source organism: Solanum commersonii (assembly GCA_029007595.1). Lineage (NCBI taxonomy): Eukaryota > Viridiplantae > Streptophyta > Magnoliopsida > Solanales > Solanaceae > Solanum > Solanum commersonii. The sequence goes on from JAJTWQ010000033.1 coordinate 3,901,040, forward strand.
CAAAGATTGAGAGAGGAGAAGATGTATGCCAAGTATGAAAAGTGTGAATTTTGGTTGAGGGAGGTTGCCGTCCTAGGTCGTGTGGTGTCGGGGGATGGTATTAAGGTAGATCCTAAGAAGACCGATGTGATTAGAAATTGGCCTAGGCCATTGACCCCGTCGGATATTAGGAGCTTCTTGGGCTTAGCGGGTTACTATCGAAGATTTGTGAATGGGTTTTCTTCTATTGCTTCTTCCATGACTAAATTGACACAAAAGAAGGCTAAGTTTGAGTGGACCGACGAGTGTGAAAGGAGTTTTCAAACCTTGAAAGATAAACTTGTGTCCGCTCCTATATTGTCACTACCGGATGGGCTTGAGGGATTTGTTGTGTATTGTGATGCTTCTAGAAGTTGGCTTGGGTTGTGTCCTAATGCAAAATGGTAGGTGATAGCCTATGCTTCTAGACAACTCAAAGTGCATGAAAAAGAACAATCTTGAATTAGCCGCGGTGGTGTTTGCTTTAAAGATTTGGCGTCATTATTTGTATGGGGTACATGTTGACATGTTCACCGATCATAAGAGTCTTCAATATGTCTTCACCCAAAAAGATCTCAACTTGAGACAAAGAAGGTGGCTAGAATTTCTTAAAGATTATGATATATCAAAAGCTAATGTGGTGGCGGATGCTTTGAGTAGGGTGTCATGGGTAGCCTAGCTCATGTTGATATTGGTGATAGGGAAATGGCTAGGGAGGTGCATCGGTTGGCAAGGTTGGGGGTTAGGTTGGAAGAGGTTGGTAATGGTGGTGTGGTCGTTGTTGATGGTGCTAGGTCTTCTTTGGTTGATGAGGTGAAAGCAAAACAAGATCTTGACTCTTCTTTGTTAGAATTGAAGGCCTTGGTGAAAGAGGGCAAGGTGGAAGTTTTCTCCCAAGGGGAGATGGTGCTTATAGGTACCAAGGTAGGTTGTGTGTGCCTTGTGTTGATGATTTGAGGGAGAAAATTCTTGAGGAGGCTCATAATTCTTCCTACTCCATTCACCCCGGTTCCACCAAAATGTATAGAGATTTGAGGATGTGTATTGGTGGGGAGGCATGAAGAAGGACATTGCCAAATTCGTCTCCGGTTGTCATAGTTGTCAACAAGTCAAGGCCGAACATCAAAGACCCGGGTGGTCTAACCCAAGACATAGAGATTCCTACTTGGAAGTGGGAAGAAATTAATATGGATTTTGTAGTTGGTTTACCCAAGACTAGAAAAGGTTTTGATTATTTGGGTGGTGGTTGATAGGATGACAAAATCGGCTCATTTTACCGGTAAAGACAACATATGGGGCGGAAGATTACAAGGTTATATATTCATGACTTGGTAAGGTTGCATGGAATTCCTCTATCCATCATATCGGACCGTGGTACTCAATTTACTTCACACTTTTGGAAGTCCTTTCAAAGGGGTCTAGGTACGAGAGTTAAGCTTACTACGGCCTTTCACCCGCAAACGGATGGACAAGCCGAAAGGACTATCCAAACACTTGAGGATATGCTTAGGGCTTGTGTATTGGAGCTTAAGGATAGTTGGGATGATCATCTTCCATTGATTGAGTTTGCCTATAACAATAGCTATCATTCTAGCATCGGTGATGGCTCCTTTTGAGGCTCTTTATGGGACGTTGTAGATCACCTAGGTTGGGTGGTTTGAGGTTGGTGAGGTGGCCTTGTTAGGACCAGATCTAGTTATGGAGGCTCTTGAGAAGGTTAGGATGATTAGAGAAAGGTTGAAGACGGCCCAAAGTCGCCAAAAGTCCTATGCCGATGTGGGGAGAAGGGCTCTTGAATTCCAAGTTGGTGATTGGGTCTATTTGAAGGTGTCACCCATGAAGGGTGTAGTTCGTTTTGGTAAGAAGGGCAAGTTGAGCCCAAGATACGTGGGTCCTTATAAGGTGATGAGGAGAATTGGCAAGGTAGCTTATGAGTTGGAATTGCCTAGCCAAATGAATTTGGTTCATCCGGTATTTCATGTGTCTATGTTGAGGAAGTGTGTGGGTGATCCGAGTGCCATTGTGTCTCTTGATGTTGTGGGTGTTGTTGAAGATAATTTGACTTATGAAGAGGTTCCGGTCCAGATTTTAGATAGACAAGTGAAGAGGTTGAGAAACAAAGATGTGGCTTCCGTTAAAGTCCTTTGGAGAAATCAACAAGTTGAAAGTGCTACTTAGCGGACATGCAAAGGCGATATCCTTATCTTTTTCACTCCACTCAAGCTTAAGGTATTGATCTAAGCCCTTTATAAAATCTCGGGTCTTAAGTTCAACCCCCATGTCATTGCATGCATTCATGTTTAAGTTAACTAGATCATTGTGGTTTTACAACTATGTTGAAGTTTTGAAATGAGGTGTAAGTGCATTGTTGCATCCCTTTGTGGGCTGAATTTTCCATGTTGGTGTTTCTCATGTATGTTTCTTTGACATGCAATTTGTTTCGCCTCATTCCGAGGTTAGGATGAAGGAGTTATAACCATTTTGTAAACCCTCGCCGGCAGAAAAGTAACGAAACTCTTGTTCACCCGCCCCATTAATTTTTCTAAGTGTTGGACAATTTTTTTCCAAAGGGCATAGATATTCCCTCGTCATTCCAAGTCTCTAAAACATTTCTCAAACATCCAAAAACTCTCTCTAAACCCTCTCCAAAATTCCACCAAGATCATCAACCAAAATTCAAGGATCCCAACTCGATCTCTTTATTCCCAACTCTTCCACAAGACCACTAACCCTAACTCTTGAATTATGGAATTATTACTACACATCCTATTATGGTCTATTTTTGTATATTATCATGAAATGGAATGATTATATGATGTTTATGGTTTTCACTCATGATCTAACATGGATTTTGAAATTTATCGGAGACTCTTGAAACACAACCTAGCCCACCATATGTTTGATAAAATGTCATTTATAGAGTTCTTGGAGGTCCAATGTATGTCCTATGATCGGATGATTATATAAGTATTGAAATGATGATGAAATGGATACATGTATATGTAAGTCGACCAAGACGGGTCGTATCAAGGGGTTGGATCCTGGTTCGATCGAGGGGTTTGTTTGGGTCTTTAATCTACCTTGGTCCCTAGCTCGGGGTGGTAGGGAGATTAAGATAGAAATTAGGTCTTGAGTTAGTGTCGATTATGATCTTGTGTTATTGCATTGGCATGATCGTTTTGAGGATCTAGTTATAGAGTAGGGATCTTTTGCTATGTATAAGACTTTTCCTTTAGTTATGTTTTGTGAGGGTCAATTGTTTGGGGTCCTATGTTTAGAGGTGGTGTTGGGATCCTGGTTCGAATTTGGGTCTTTAATCTCAGTCAGGATTAAGATAGAAATTAGGTCTTGAGTTAGTGTCAGATCTTGTGTTAGGGCATGATCGTTTTGAGGATCTAGTTATAGGTAGGGTCGAGGTTAGGTATCAGGGTCTAGGTTTGGGTTAAAAGGTAGGGTACGGGTCTAATGTTAAAGTATTTGTCCGATTCTACCTAAATGCTCTTGAGACAATATTTTCTTCTTTCTAACCAAACATAAAAAACAATAACCTGATATTTAGGTCTCAACCTTCACTAGCACATGATACAAAGTACCTATTATACGCCTCACAGTATGATCCACCATAAGTAGCCGTGTTGTAGTTAGTTTGGGGGATCTTAAGCCAACCTATTTGAACACAACAAGCGACATTAAGTTTGTATTTGCTCCCTTATCACATAATGTCGTAGCAAAGTTGAACGCCAAAATAGTGCATGGAAAAGTGAAAGACCCAAGATCTTCCTTTTTCTAAGCAAGAGAACAAGATGTTATTGCATGTACTGCATTGGTGCAAGTTATCAGTCGGCTCAAAACTTACAGCTCTCTTCTTGGCAACCATATCATTCATAAATTTAGCATATCCTAACATCTGCTCAAGTGATTCCACAAAAGGTATGTGACATCAGGGAACCTCTAACAATAGTTTCAACAATAGTTTCAACAATTGGTTTTCATCCTAGCTTATGGTTCGGGCAGTATTGTTTCAACATCTTGTTGAATCTCAGCCAGACTTCATGCAATGCTTCTCCCCTTGTTTATTAAAATTATTTATATCATTATACAACTGCAACATCCTAGAAGATGGAAAAAATCTCTCAAGAAAAACAACGTTTAGCTCTCCCCAAATTGTAATGGAGTCATATTAAAGTTAAAGAAGCCAAAATGTTGCTTCATCAGTTAACGAGAAATTGAACAACATTATATCTGACTTGCAGAAGCCTGTAGGCTTTGCATATCCCCAAAAAATTGATTGAATGGTGGTTTGGATAACCTCCAAAAGCTTTGCCTATGGATGAGGGACTATGGCACCTGTGGCACCAACTCCATCAAATTCAATATCATCCTCCTCTTCCTGATCATTAAATTTTAAAGCTTATGGATTATGTCCCATGTTCCTTTGATTTCCTTCAGGATCATTAGTAGTCGCTGCCTCGCCAGCCAATTAAGTCTATTCTACCAATCTTGCATCTTCATCTTGACGGTCAGTCTCAGGTTGTTCTTGGTTTTATAGAGTTAGCATCTTTGTTAGTGATAGCTTAAGATCATGGTCAATAAAACTTAAAAACACTTCGGGTGGAACTATGATCCACGTTGAGTTTCTTCCTCAAGACAAAGAGCTTTTTTTCGTGCTACTTCTCTTGTTTTCCCTAATCCATGTAAGTTTGTGAGTTCTCATAGGTTTTAGTCTGTGTCCCCATCTAAATGTATTTATTAGTTGTTATTAATACACAAGGTAGGGGTCATCTTGGGGGGGGGGAGGTTATTTACCCTAGATGAAAGGATTAAAATAAAACAAAATTCATGAGAAATTATAAATGAGAATAGAGGTACATGCAAGTATTTGCAGCAAATATTGGATAAAGTTATGAAGAGTCTGTCCACTAACATGAACTCTCCTACAGTTGTAGTGTGAAAGACCCTCCTGCTCTTCATGGGAGAGCTACTAGTGAAAGTCAATGAAGGACAAAACTTTTGAAATAGTGAATTGAAAACTTCAGCTAGGTTAGGCTTGGACGGAATTTGAGTGTGATAAGGTCTAGGACAATCCGAAAAAAGGATAGGGTGAAATGTCTAAGTGAGTTTGTTTTTTTCTTGTTCTAAGATGTGGGGATTCCATAGGGCTTTGCAGAAGTGAATTCAGGTAAGTAAAACTCCTTGATATCGAACTTGGCATGAAAGTGTTAGTTTAGCACATCAAGTTTAGAAGGTGTACTGTTGCAAAATGGGATCTGTTTGAGAAATTTTCGAATTTCTATCCAGTGCAAGTGGCTATAGCGGGTGAACACGGCTATAGAGGTGGCTTTAATTCTCGTTATAGTGGAAGGTCCCACTACAGCGATGCCGCTATAGCGAGATTGGGCCGTTATAGCGAGGTGAGTCTCATTTAATGCAAGAAAATTCCCAAAACCACCCATTGTTTGGCAATTTCATTTTGGGGAAGAGCAAGTGTGACCTAGGGTGAATTTTCTTTTTATTTTCATCGTAATCATAGTTAAATGAAATTTAATTACTCCCTTAGCTTGATAATTCAATTCTTAGGCCATAGAATTTATGGGAACTACATTAGAGTAAGGTTTTGATTGATTTAATTATGGAAAAAACCCTAGTTTGGGTGAAATAATCGTGAAAATAGCCTGGGTTATCCCGCACCAAACGTGGTACCCGAGTCAACGAATAGTCACACAAACACAATCACAATCACAATCACAATAATATACAATCGCACTAGTAAATACAAGTAAGTAAAACAACTTAATTGCATGAGATTCTCAAGGATTGATCATTTCACATCCAAACCCTTATGTTTTCCCCAACATGCATGTACAAGTTTTACAATAGATACATTTAATATGTACACATTACATAACTTGGAAAACAAAAACCATCACCTACTCTTAGGCGACTCTTTACGAACATTTTTTCCCACTTACGACCCACGACCTACCGGTTACCACCTTCAGAATAACACCTAGCAACAATCGCAAGATCAATATCATCAAGTTAAGTACCTTACCACCCTAAATAACCGTAATCCACACATACGTCTGCCCAAACTACCAACAATTCACAAGGCATTACGCAAGTAAGGATAGGTCTAACTACTCGGTTAAAATTAGCAAACATGGACACCAAGCAACTACTAAAGAACTCTGAACATGAGCTTCTGGCTTCATGGGGTGAATCCTGACATACGTAGACAAGAAATCCATAGGTTTGACCCTTGCACTCAAACTCATATTCCAACTGGATATTTTCTGGTTCCTTAATACAGATTCAATTCATTAGACTGAGTTATATTTTACTTACGTCTTAGCTGTGACCCGTCCGTGCAACAAAACAATCAGCAATAGTACTATTACTATACATGATATGCTTGACCATAATAACATACCAAACTTTTAAATAGAATGAAAAATATAGAGAAGATTAAGAAAATTGTCTTACCAAGACAACTTGATAAACAATAAATACCAAGTAACAACTCTGTTGTAATATATATGGACATCCATTTTATCATAATGCATAAGTGTGTAAAAAAATTTTATAAAATAATTAATACTGCAATAAAGGTTTGAGAATTATGAGATTTATATTATGTGGGGAGGATCATATTTACTAGTTATATCATCCACAATTGCTTGTATCTTGAGACGTTATAATTACTTGACATTCATGAACTAGAATTGTGAAATGGATTAAAATGTACAATGTCACATTTATTTGTAATGATGTAATTACTTAAAGCTAAAGTAATTAAACAGACTTCGATAAAAAAAGTTGGAAAATCAAAGAAAGTTTAATGCATAGAGATGAGTTAATATAAAGGAAACAATGATTCCCATTAGATTCAATTAATTGCTAAAAATTAACAAAAGAAAAATAAAGAATTTGAATGGTTGAGTTTTATTCTATTACAATTGAATTGATAGAATTGTTGGGAGAAAAATAAAGAATTTAAGGATCTTTACGGCATTATCTTACCTAATCGAAGAAAAGGGAGATTTTGTTTGGTAGTAAAGTGCAAGCACGATCATCACCCACAAGAACAAAATGAAGTTCTAAACCCTTTTTTGGTCAGATCGATAAGACGTTCATGAGTTTCCTTTTCACTTAAAGATCCAGATTCAAATACTCAAACGATTTATTTGGCATGTTGTCAAATGGTTTGTAGGATGAATGGGAGAAAAAGATAAGAGTTGGGGGCGACCCAAGAGAACAAAAATGAATTAGGGTTTTGAAAATGATTGTGAGGGTTAAACAAATAGTGAAGGGGAGATCTGTGGTTCGTTTGGTTAGATTGAATGGACGGTGGAGATTAAAACGATCTAATGGGTTGGGTTTTGGATTGTTTTGTTGGGCCACAAATTGGATCAATTTAGGGGTTGAATTTGGGCTAAAATTGACAAAATTTAGCCAAAATATTTTTTTGAAAAAAATTGGTAATTGTCTATAGGGTTATCATTTTAAAACCAAAAGAAATACTGCAAGGATAATATAAAAAGATATCGGTAAAATCATAAAAGTAATTTGTAATAAAAAATGTCATATGAAATACTTTATTAAATGAGTTAAATACATGATAATTAATGTATATGTAGTTTTGTGAGAACTAAAAATGCAATGAAAATTTTCAAACGTAGATATAATAATAATTTAATATAGGAATATTTTTTGAAATGTAATTCTAGTGATAAAATGCTATGTAAAATTATGATAAATTAACTATAAAGAAGTATAAAAATTGCAACAATTTTATTTTTCTTGTTGCAAATATATTCAATGTTGTTGCTAAGAGTACTTTTGGCAACAAGAATACACTAGTTGTTTTGTTGGAGTAAACATTGTTAGGAAAAATTTATGTAATAATAAAATATATTGTTTTAAAAAGCTAACATACGCAACAAAAAAAATCATTATCATAAATCAAATTTTATTGATAAAAAGTCTCTTGGTTGTGGCTTATGCGATTATTTAGCAACAAAAAATATTGTTGAAAGAAATTAATATTTATAAGGTGAACTAGAAAATTAGAGCTCAAATACAAATTAATTGGTTCATGGGAAAATGTATAAGTAGCTCCTCAAACTATACCTGAAATCTTAGTGACACACTCAAATTTAACCGGGGTCCTATTTATCCCCCTAAACTATTTTAAGATGAAGTAAATATCACCCTAAATGTTGGCATGGAATTAATAGATAACCAAATGAGTATGTTCAGTTTGCATTACGCATGCTTCACTTTTTTTTAAGCATTAACTCTTTTTTATTATTATTAAATTCATTTTCCTCTTTTGTAATTTTGAATCTTTTTTTCTCTTTTCTATTTTTTTTAGAACTTTTCATTTTATTAATGGCAAGCAAAGTATCTTCCATTAGCGAGATTGGCGGTGATATTTGAATGGAAGAGATGGAGGTGGTGTTTTCCGATTATGGCATGACGATTTAGTGGCGAACTATGGTGGTTCTAAAGGGAGAAAACAAAGAAGAACCAGAACTGTAACACCTCGGAATTCGGAAAAGGGAAAGAAGGTCAAAAGATGACTACTAGTTCAAGTACATAAGACCAGTCAACCATTCATAGAAGGTTCTATGGATCGTAGACCAGTCTTGTAGGAAGTGGGAAAATATTTTGGAAATCAAATCATGGTAATTCATGCTACGATCGACCAGGATGGTCCATCAAATGGACTACAGACCGTAGGATTGTCCCGTAGAAATGCTCCAAACTTAGTGAAAATTTGGGTTGAAAGTTGAAGTCCACGATGGAGTCTACGGACCGTAGGAAGTTTGACAATCGGTAGAAATGATTCGGAGGATTTGCCAAAGATTTTAGGCCCTAGACACTTGACATACGGTTGACCAGTACGGTCTGTAGGAATTTCTACAGTCCGTAGGTCACAACTGTAGCGTCAGCCGGTAGTTATTTTTAGAAAGATATTTGAGTCTTTTCCTATGTGCTTAATGCCTAAGCTATGCCATTTTGACCCTAATTCTAATCTATATATAAGGTTTTTACGTCCTAAAACTACCCACTCTAAACTCATTCCCCTAATTTCCAAATTCATCCTCCCTAATTTTCCTCTCAAACTCAAGAAAGAAGAAGAGGGATTATAGAGTTCAAGTTCAAATCTCCTTTCTCCATCATCTGTTATGGCTTCAAGATCAAGGTATGTAGGGAGTTCATCAATGGATTCCATTCATTCATTGAGTCCCAAAGTTTTCTCAAAATTCTCCAATTCAATTTTTCTAAGTTGATTAGGTTTTCATTGAATTCCTCGTGGATTCTATTTGTATGGATTTAATTGTTTGATTTTGATCTTATTATGATTGTCTAGACTCAGTTACATGTTTTCCAATCAATTCCATATAAACTTATGCATTATTCATGATTTTGACTATGAACCCTAATTAATATGAATTTATAAAGAAGTTATGAAGTTATGAATGATGTTTACATGATAGGCATGAATGATTCAAAATTTAAGGAGCTACTCTATGATATTTTTAGCTTGGATTAGTAACTTAATGTGTTTTTCCACTGATGAAGCTATTTTTATGATTATGACTAGTTCCCATGAAATTTTACTTAGCACCCGGAGGATATTGAGATGGAGGCTCTCCTGTTAGTAGAGGTCGGGTCTCTAGTAGCAATCACATTGTCTCTAACTGTCACGCCCCGAGCCTACACCCTGGGCGGGACTGGCACTCGAAGATCAGTGTTGGCCTCAAGCAAACCTTGGCCTGGCTTACTAACTCAGCGGAAGACTTAACTCATCACATACACATATATGAAGTAACTAGAATGTTTTAAAGGAACATTCAACTGGCCTTTAAGGCAAATTCAAGTCTTTAACATATGAAATTAAAAGTAAAGACAACTGAATTAACTAACTGACTGTATGTCTGTCTATGAAGCCTCTAAACAACTGAGATGGATGTCGTGTAACATCTCGCAACTAGAAAGAAATAGAAGGGAGTTTAAAATCTGGAAATAGTCATTTTTGGGAAGAGTTTAAAAATCTGGAAATTTGGTAAAGGTGTTAAAGTGAGTTTTTAGTCAACTTCAAACGACCATAACTCCTAGCTCAAGATGATTTATGTACTTCCAATTATGGTTGGAAAGCTCGTGGAATAATCTTTCTAATGCCGCAAAGTTTGCACGATTCTGAGATTTTATGAGTGAGTTATCCCCTTTGGAAGTTGGCTGTTGAAATAAGGAAATGCCCAATTCGGATTTTAAAAAGATAGTTTGGTCTTTTCCATACCCAATTGGTTTAATTCGTTTTTAGTGAATTAATTAGGGTCTAAACTGATTTAGTTCAGTTTACGCTTTCACAAAACAGTTAGGGTTTTTGAGAGAAGAGAAAAGAAGAGGAGAAAAGAGGAGAAGAAGCAAGAATTCGTCAAGTTCGTTAAGTTTAGCTTGTGGATTTCGTCGGGGGTGATCCCTACAAGGTATGTGAGTCTCTCATAGCGTTGGGTTCATTCACCCATGCGCCAAACATGTTTAGTTCAGCAAAATTCATCCTAAAAGAGTTTGAAAGTTGATGTTCTTGACATGAATTCTTGAATTTGAATGTTGTACTTGAATTGAGATGAATTGAGATGAATTGAGAAATTTCTAAGTTCGTTACGTCGCATTAAAGAGTCGTTTTGAGTTAGGTTCTTAGGTACGTTTGCTGGGTATCTATATCTAAAGGTAATTTGTGAAGAACCGAGGTTGGGTGATTTGGGCTTGGAAAACGAAGAAGAAATTTTGTCAGACAAAATTTGAGTATGGGAGCGCGTCGCGCGACCTGTTCCCAGAATTGAAAAATTCTTTTCCGCGTCGCGGAGCTGACACGGGGTGTTCTGCCTCAAAAGACGTTTTTGGAACCAAAATTTAATTATGCCTCCGCGTCGCGGAACCATCTTCAAATCTTGGTCTTTTCTCATGTTTAGCTATCTAAAATCATTCCTAAACAGCATAAGATCTTTCCAATCACAAATCTTAATCTTTGAATCCATAATTCAATTCAAGGACCAGTCAAGAGTCAAGTCAAGATCAGTTAAGAGTCAATTCAAGAGTAGTTAAGAGCAAAGTCAAGAGAAGTCAAAAGTCAAGTTAAGATAAGTTCTTAAAGTTTTCAAAAAGTCTTTCACAAATGTTTTAACTTTGTTTTAAGACCTAAGTTTTGAGTTCAGTAAAGAGTAAAGTTGAAGTTCTTTTCTTCAAAGAAACATATGGGGACAAAGTATTTCCCAAAGAGATTTACAAATGCTTTTCACATTTAAATAAGAACGGAAACTGAGATTTCCAAAGGGCCTTCGGGCTAGTTTTCAGAAAAGAGTAATAGCTTTCTAAATGAAGCAAGCAGGAAAACTGAGATTTCCAAGATAGTCTTTGAGCTAAGTTTTGAGCACTAATCTCAAATCATAGAAGAAGTACGTTTTTAAACATAAGAGCTAATATTATATTTTTGGGAGTAGTATTGAGCATTGATATGGCGGAGCGTTCAAAGAACCCACAGCCCCCATAAACCATGTAGACATCATGGGTAGAAACGGGAAAAGGGTCATACTTTTTAGATGAATCATCTTCGCATAGACTAGTGGATCCACTTAGTAGTTCAGGTCCTATACCACGGCAAGGTATAGGATGGCCCAGGCAACGTGGGGCTAATAACGTTGTATCATCACTATAGTTCTTAAGTGATGGTTGTCGATTAGAGAAACTCCCACAACAGTAATTGCATGGTTCCTCAAGGGATTCTGCTTAATATGGATGGGGGTATGGGACTTCATTCATGCATTGCACAAGTAGACTTTGAGAGGGATCATGATATGTCTTTTATGATTTTAAGATTATGAGTTGACAACATGTTTTAAACAATTTTATTTTTCTTTATATTGCACTTGTTTTAAATTGTTTTATAATGAAATGAGTTAAGTTAAGTATTCATGAGTTGAGAAGAGCCCAGGTAAGTGTTCTTTTTAGATCCTTTTCAATCCTATGTTATGTTTAGCATTCCAACTCGCATACTTGTACATTTAATGTACTGATGACAGTTGGCCTGTATCGTCTTATGATGCAGACGCAGGTAACTAGGATCGGCATTCCGGCGCATCATTGATCCAGTAAGCAGTCCAGAGTCTGTTGATGAGCCTCCTTGTATTTCGGAGGATCCATTTCATTATTTTCTAGTTTAGTTTGATAGGATGTTGTGGGGTTTGTCCCAAAATCCATCTCAGTTGTTATTAGAGTCTTCATAGATAGTCAGATGTTAGTTCTTTAGTCTTTTCATTGTCATTATTCCATGTTGAGACTTGAGTTTACCTTAATGGCCAGTTGAATGTTCATTTATAACATTCCAGTTTATTATATGAACTTATCTTTGTTGAGTTTAAGTCTTTCGTTGAGTTAAGTAAGCCAGTCCAAGGGTTCGCTTGGGGCCAACAATGGTCTTCGAGTGCCAACCACGTCCAGGGTATAGGCTCGAGGTATGACAAACTTGGTATGAGATCACAGAGTTCAAGAGTCCTAGAGAGTCTATGAAGACGTGTCTGTAGAGTTCTATTTATCGGTGTGAAGTGTGCCACATGTATAATTAGGAGGCTTCAACATTTAGGAAAATTTCTCATTTCTTTCACACTCATCTCGGGGGTTAGAGTTTTATCTCTAAAAAGTTTCCCTTTAATTCGTGTCTGCGCGTGTTTCAGATAATTGTGCCTCAATGAAGAGCAATCAAAGGTCGTCTAGCTAAGAGGAATGTTGAGGAACAAGAGTTACCCAATGCACCTGAAGTGCAACCGCAAGGAAAAGTTACTAATGCTGAGTTCAGAGAGGCTATAAGGATGCTCAGTCAAGTTGTGACCAACCAAGCTGGGTAGCATAAAGGAGCTCGACAAGAAAAGGCTGACACTTCAAGGATTCGTGAGTTCTTGAGGATGAATCCCCCAAGTTTCACTGGTTTGAACACTGCAGAGGATCCAGAGAAGTTCATTGAGGAACTGAAAAAGGTGTTTGATATGATGCATGTTACTGATATTGTGAGAGTTGAGTTTAAGTCTTCCGCTGAGTTAAGTAAGCCAGGCTAATGGTTCGCTTGGGGCCAGCAATGGTCTTCGAGTGTCGGCCACGTCCAGGGTCTAGGCCCGGGGAGTGACATGTCGGGACAGGCCCACAACATCCTAATGAAATAATACTAAAATTGAAAGCAATAAAAAAGAGTCATCTGGAATGCAAAGAGGCTCACCAACAGACTCTGAACTGCTCACTGGATCAACGATGCACCGGATGCCGATCCTAGTTACCTGTGTATGCATCATAATAAGATGCAGGACAACTGGTATCAGTACATTGAATGTACGAGTATGCAAGTTAGAATGCTAACAAACATAGGCTTGAAAGGGAATCTGAAAGAAACACTTACCTTAGCTCTTTTCAACTCATGAATACTTAACTGAACTCATTTCAATATAAAGCAGTTTAAAACAAGTGCAATATAAAGGAAAGTTGTTTAAAAACATGATGTCAACTCTGTGTATATACAAGGATACAACAACTCTGAAATGTTTGTAAAAATACAATAAACTGATGTATATAAAAATACAATAACTTCTGTGAGAGTTTCTCTAACCGACAACCATCACATAAGAGTTATAGTGATGATACAGTGATCTACCTCATGTTGTCAGCGCATCCTATACCCGGCCAAAGGTGTAGGACCTGAACTACTAAATTGATCCACTAGTCTATTGTGAAAAGGGTTCATCTAAAAAGTATGACCCTTTTCTACCCATGGTGGCTACATGGTTTTATGGAGATGTGAGTTATCTGAACTCATGCTCGCCCCTAATTCGGTGCTCAATACTACTCCCAAAATATATTAGCTCTTATGTTTTTAAAGAAAACAAACTTCTTCTGTGATTTGAGATTAGTGCTCAAATATTTAGCTCTTATGTTTTTAAAGAAAACAAACTTCTTCTGTGATTTGAGATTAGTGCTCAAAAACTTAGCTCAAAGGCTATCTTGGAAATCTCAGTTTCCCTTCTTCTTTCATTTAGAAAGCTATTACTCTTTTCTGAAAACTAACCCGAAGGCTCCTTGGAAATCTCAGTTTCCGTTCTTATTTGAATGTGAAAAGCATGTTAAATATCTTTGGGAATACTTAGTCCCCATATAATTTTTGAAGAAAAGAACTTAAATCTATACTCTTTACTCTTTACTCAACTTGAACTTTAAGTCTTAAAACAAGGTCACAAGCATTTGCAAAAGACTTCTTGAAAAGACTCTGAAAACTTCTTAGACTTGGCTCTTGACTTTCCTTGAATTAGAATTTATGGATTCAAGGTTATGATTCATGTTTAAGGATGATTTCTAGGTGTTTAGAATTCATTTAGAGTAGTTAGAATCAATGGAAAGTGTTAGGACACTTTAGAATAACTTAAATAGGCTAAACGATGAAAAACTGGTGAAAAATGCCGATCTGGGAGCGTCCCTGGTACGCCACGCCAGGCCCCAACTTACTGGGGCTTGTTTTGGGTGCACTACAGGTGTGCCACCCCAGCCTCCTGGCCCTCCCCAGGTGCATCTGACGAGTTTTTCAACTCGTTTTCTGATCCTAAATCATTTTAATCTAATTCTTTTTCTCAATACTTTCTTAGATTCAGATACCCAATGCATGTACACTAGAATCTAACTCGAAACAACTCTTGACAATTGCTAAAACGTCTCAAGGAAACCCATTAATCACATGTAAGTTCAAGAATGAAAACAACTCAAGAACAGAACTCAAGAACATCAAATTCCAACTCTTTTAGAATGAAAATCACTGAATTAAATATGCTTGACACGTGGGTGAACTAACCCGACGCTATGTGATCTCACATACCTTGTAGGAATTACCCCCGACGAATTCCACAAGCCAAACTTCGACGATCTTAGCGAATCTTGCTTTTCCTCTTCTCCTTTCTCTTCCGTTCTTTCTCCAAAAGCCCTAACTCTATTTCTCAAAAGTGAAAACTGAACTAACTTAGTTTTTGACCCCAACTATTTTATTAAAAATGGAGTTAATTAATTGGTAAGGAAAAGACCAAACTACCCTTCAAAATCAGGATTGGGGATTTCCTTATTCGAACAGCCCAACTTCCAAAGGACATAACTCACTCATACGAACTCGGAATCGCGAAAACTTAGCGGCATTGGAAAGATCATTCCAACAGCGTTCCAACCATATCTGAAACTACACCCAAATAATCCTGATCTAAGAGTTATGGTCGTTTGAAGTTGACCAAAAACTCACTTTAACTTGCTTAAAATTTTCCAGATTTCCTTATACTTTCCAAAAATGACTATTTCCATATTTTTAACTTCTTTCTAGTTCTTTCTAGTTGCGATATGTTACACTAACTGTGTTCCCCTGTAGGTTGTCTTCAGCAACATAGCTAGTGGATCCACCTAAGCTAGAAATTATGGTCCTTGCCTTGGCAATGTAAGGACATCTTTTTTTAGTGTGGGAGCAAGACACTGAATTCCGCGTTATAGCTCATGTGGTCTATCTCGATTAATTGTAAATATCCCACAAAACGAACTAAGTAACTTTTAAAGATTTTATGAAGCTTTCCTCATGTTTTTAGATGCATTGACCATGTTCATGATTATGATTCTTCTTTAAAGAATTTACTATGTTTAGCTTGGTCATGCACCTCATGTTTTCGACTATGTCCTCTTATGATCATATTTTATATTTTATGCATATCCCTCATACTTAGTATGTTCCATATACTAATGCATATTTGTGCCTACATTGTTTCACTAATGTGGGGCTTGACGAGTTCTCTCCCTTCATTAGAGGCTAGTCGATCACCTTAGAAATTGAAGACTTTGTGAGTCCTCATACTCCGAGGACCGTCTCGCCTTTCACTACTTTCTTATGACATTTACTTTCAGATGTTGTACGTGGTGTACGGGTTACATCTCGACCACTTCTTATGATGTAATAGATGGCTTGTCAAGACTATGTTAGACTTCCACTTTGAAATGTCAAACTTTTTATCGATATGAAATACTCTATTTTTGTCTATTACATTGTGTATATGCATGTCAAGTGGCTTGTGTAGGACCTCTCTCGGTATTATATGTCATGTCACGTTTGGGGTGTACTTTGGGTTGGACAAAACTCTGTCTTTCTGATTCAAAGTGAAGAGGACGACAAAATATAGTAGATGAATAGTGGCTCAGAACTCAGTGAATTGTGTGGCGTTCCCTTGTGAAAATTGGTCTTCCTCGACTCTTTGATTATTCGTTTCTTTCTCTATAAAAAAAATCAAAATCTTTCTCATTCCCTGTGCTTTGAAATCCCTATGTTCAAATTGGACAACCCACAAATTAATGGCTCCGATTTAAGAACAGAAAAAATCAAAGGTAAGTAAAAATTAAACTGTGAGATTATGTGTTGAAATGCTAAATTTTTACTCTGATTGATGCGTGATTGCTGGATAAGATGTCCTAGAGAGTTATTTGAAAATTTTGAAGTATTAAACGATCAGGCGAAGAAGACCCAAAGATGACGTTGGCGAGAGCGATTTGATTTATTTTTTCAAGTGTTTCAATTGTTTAGTGGAATGGTTTTGTGATGCCTCAGCTTAAGACAAGAAGTACCACATTGGTAAAAACACAGGAGAAATGTTGGGTATATAAGTAAGCAGGCTTTATCAACTAGTGACGTGTTTTAAAGTCGTGCATGCCTAGACCCAGAGTGGACACTATCACTAGTGGGCTAGAGTTCAACTGAGTTTAGGCAAATCATGGTAAGATAGGGAAAACCTCAGTGCTAAGTCTAGGCAAATCTCATACAGTGGGACGAACTTCAGCGAGAACGCTAAGTCCATAGAGGGGGGTGTATGTGATACCCCAACTTAAGACAAAAAGTTTCACATCGGCAAAAACACAAGAGAGATGTTGGAAAAGTAATCAAGTCTTACTAACTAGTGATGTGTTTTAAAGTCATGCAGGCCTCATCCCAGAGCAGACAATATCACTAGCGGGTTTGGCCGTTACAGGTTTAGAAGATGAAGGAATTAGATGCAATTAATTAACTAATGTCCAATTAGAAAATGACATTTGTCTCTGTGTCATGCCAACATTTATGGTATATTTATTTTATTTTAATATAGTTGAGAGGGGTAATATGATTCTAGTGGTGTGTAGCTAGGATTTCAGATATAATTTGAGGGGATACTTATGCATTATCCTATTCATTCATTGAATGTGATCTTTTCAATTGCATTGAATGTTAGCTTGGTTATATGAAATTTGCATTGTTAATTTGTTTAGATGAAGGCCAAATCCATCGGTGGCTCCCTAAAGTTGGCACGAAATTTCACTTAGACACCTCAACTGGACGATCGATGTTCATTTTAGACACCTTATGTAGGATCCCGTTATGTCAGTTTGACACTTTTTTGACAATCCACTAAAATTACACTGTGCGTGTAATACACTAGCGAATAATATAATATAATGGCTAATTAAGGAAAGACACGTGATATTTAAGTACAAAATAATACTTTAAAAATACATTATAAGGAAAAATTAATTATCAGCCAAAAATAATAGTAAATAAAAGAATTTAGTTTCTAAAACCTCACCAAACTATCCCACCCCTTCTTCCTCATTCTTCCAAACTTTTCCGGCGCCTCCTCTTTACCCCTAATTTCTTCTTTTGCTTTTTTATTGGGGGGGGGGGGGGGGGGGGGGGGTTTATTAAATTCAGATTTCCATTTTTTTTTTGTAGATTTAATTTGTATGTTATCAATTTCATGCTTTTTAATTGTGTATCTAATATTACAATGCCTCCAAAAGGAATAAAACTATAAATGGAGCACAGATATGAATGCTATGTATTATTTGTATGTTGTAGTCCCTCCCGTTTAGAATGAATATCTGCATATATGAACTTGATGGGTGTGATAGATGTACAATTGTGTGTAGCACTGAACTTGAAAGATTGCAATAAAAGTTGTAATTGTTGGATCTAAAGAATAAGAATGAGAAGATGGCGATGGCTGTGGTGATTTTCGAAACTGAAAAAATATAAAAATTAATTTGATTGTATTAATAGCGATGGTGGCAGCGGTGGTGAATGGATGGTGTGTGGTGGAGGAGAGAATGAGGAAGAAGAATAGTTTTGACCTTTTAAATATTATTTTTTTGGCCTGAAAAAGAGCCCCTTCACGGGTTGAGTTTGGGTGCATTACACTTACCATGTCATGTCAGCGAAAAGTATCAAAATGACATAGTGAGATACTATATGAGGTGTCTAAAATGAACATTAGCTAGTTGAGGTGTCTAAGTGAAATTTTGTGCCAAATTTAGGGGGATACCGATGAGTTTGGCCTTAGATGAAAATTGTTTGATATAACATATTTATGAAAGTTAAATTGCAATTATATTTAAAATCTAAAAAAAAGTATGAATGATAAAATTGCAAGTAAAATATGATTGTGATTAAGATTTTTCATTACATATAAGTTTTTCGGGGTCATTGAAAGGTGGTTAGGAGCTAAGTTATTTATTCATTAAATTCTACGTAAATAATATACCATGTTTAGTAGCATTCTTTTGCTATGTATAAAATTCAACACACTTAATATATTGTTTGATTTGTAATTAATTTAGAACCTGGTATAAATAATATATGTATAAGTTATTAGGGAATTAGTGTTGGCTTTACATGGTTTAAGGAAAAAGGCAAGGGTCTTAGTCCCCCAAAATTTGAGGGGCCCAATTCTTTTAGCAATAAGGTATAAAGCATAATATATAGTTCCAGGGATAAAATGCAAGATATTTTATCTTGCGTTTGGTTGAAGGTATACTAGGCAGTCCTGATCTCACCAATTATACCTTAGTGATGGAATAAGTTATTTCATATACATGGTGAAATAACTTATTCCAGGATAACTTATTGTGGGATAATTATATCCCGAAATTAACTTGTTATCAAACAACGATCCAATAGAGTAGCATATTCTTTTAAAAAAGTATTGCGTATTATTTGTAGAAAAAGGTGAAATTTTCATATGAAAGGAAAAGCTTATAAGAAGAAGTTTGACATATCTAGAGTATTATGTATCAAGAAAGATTAAATATATTAGTTAGTTTCACGTTGTTGCTATCTATTGTGGTTAGTTGATTGATTTTCATGCAGTAAATTACAAAACTCATCATCGCTCATCACTGTATTTTGAATTATTTGATAAATATTATTTGTCACCAAAGTATTGCCACTCATACATCACAATTGACGCTCAAAGGAAAAGTAAAAACAAACATGCACATACACTCAACACAAATTATGTTGTAAGGCATAACAAGTTATGTCGTATGCCGAAAAGACATAATGTATTTTAAAAAGAAACTCACACATGCCCTAAAAACATTAACTTCAATTTCGGAACACTACAATAAATTCAAAAATACTACAGAGTTTATGCTACATAACTTAATTGCTACAAAATTTATGTCAGGCAAATCTGAATAGATAAGGATATTTTGATCCACAAAATTTTATTAATAAATCTCCCAAACAAAAATTAAACACTTTGTATAGGAGAGAGACAAAATTAAACACCAATTAACTTTAGGAAAAACTACTTATTTAGACAAACATTCCTACTATATTTACTAATTCTCCATATAGTTTGAAAGAATTATAGAGTGTCTCACTAGTTAATAATTTCATACCAGATTTCAAGTCAGGTACACCTAGATATGAGTATTTTGCTACCAGATACATTAAAATAGAGAGAGAGGCGAAATAGAGAAGGAAAGAGGTGAGCAAGATAGGAGGGAGCTAGGCAAGTGAGATAGTCTATATATCCTAGATACGAGTATATCAGACTAGATACATGTAACATCCCGCACCTAGAAACAATTATAAAGAGTTTAAAATATGAAAATATTGATTTTTGGAAAGAATAAGGAAATCTGGAAATTGTCTAAGTTAAGAAAGTGAGTTTTGGCCATTTTCAAACGGCCATAACTCCTAGATCAGGAGGATTTAGGAGCAGATCTTGATATGGTTAGAAAGACCTTGGAGATATCTTTCCAACGCAGCTGAGATTGCATGATTTCGACTTCGTATGAGTGAGATATGCCTTTTGAAAGTTGGGTTGTTGGATTGAGGAAAGTCCCAAATTTAGGGAAGGGCAAAGTAGTCTTTTCTCTAATTAATTTTGATTTTAGGGATTTATTGGGGTAAAAACATGACATAGTCAGTTTGGAGAATTGAGAAATACGCTTAGGGCTTGGAGAAGAGAGAAAAGAAGAAAGAAAGGGAGAAAAAAGGCAAGAATTTGTCAAGATCATCCAAGCTTGCGAGTGGAATTCGTCAGGGGTGATTCCTATTAAGGTATGTGAGATCGTTTTGTGTTGGGTTAGTTCACCCACACTCTCATCTTATTTCTATTCAGAGAATGGTTGTTGATTGAATGAAAATTTAGGGAGTTCTTGAAGAACTTTGTTGAAATTCCTTAAGTTCTTGTTGGTTGAATTGTTGATGCTTGGGGGTTGAGTTGATTTATGTTTCCGGGCTGTTTTCAAGTTAGATTGGTTGTGTATTGAGGTTTCAATTGATTCTAAGTGTTTGGGGAAGGAACTAGGGAAGATTGGAGGGCTTAGAGATGAAAAACGGAGAAGAAAAATCGAGAACACCTGGGTAACGGGATTGGGGCGCTGCACTGCGCCAGCGCACCCCAAAGCAGCCTCTGAAGTTTTGGCCTTGGGGCGCCGCGCCAGCCAGAGCGCCCCACAGACTTCTCTGAAGTTTGGGGCCTGGCGCCCCACACCTCTCAGAGCACCAAGGACACCAATTCACCTCATTCTTCCCCCATCTTTTCGTATTAGTTTCTAATCGATGTACCATGGTTTTCTAGTTGAATCCAACACTCTAAGGTACATCTAGACATCATGAGATCATCCATAAACATGAGATCATGAACCTTGAATCCATAATTCAATTCAAGGAAAGTTAAGATCAAAGTCAAAGAAGTTAAGAGTCAAGTCTAGAAGTTAAGAAGCAAGTCAAAGCAAAGTTTCTTAAAGTTTTCAAGAGTCTTTAACAAACGTTATAACTTCGTTTTAAGGCTCAAGTTTCAAGTTAAGCAAAGAATAAAGAGTTGAGTTCATTTCTCAAAAAGTTATAAGGGGACTAAGTATTCCCAAAGAGTTTATAAATGTTTTCACATTTGAGAAAGAAAGGAAACATCGATTCCAAGAGAACTTTTAAGCTAAGTTTTGAGTAATTATCTCAATTCAAAGAAAGAGTTTTGTTTTTACAAACATATGGGCTAAGTATATTTTGGGAGTAGTATTGAGCACCGATATGGGGATGCGAGTTCATATTAACTCAAGTCTCCATAAATCATGTAGCTATCATGGGTAGTAAAGGATCATACTTTTAGATGAAACCTTAAGATGCTTTCAGCATCCAGCGCGCCGTTGATCCAGTTGAGCACTCCAGAGTCAGTGGTGAGCCTCCTTGCATTCCGGAGGACTCTTTTATTTCTCTTTCCTAGTTTTTTCTTTATTAGGATGTTGTGGGGTCTGTCCCAACATCCATCTCAGTATTATAGAGGCTTCATAGACAGTCAGGCAGTTATCTAATTACACTCCATAGTTATAGTTTCATTTGCTATGCTAATTTTCGTTTGTATATTTTGTTGTTTTTCTTATAAATTACACAAATTGGATTTATACAAGTAACATAGTAGTATATACAATTATTTGTATTGTATACAAACTAACTGTATATAACCGTTGAAATTATACAATTGATTCATACAAAGCATTGTAAGTCATGATAATATACCGGAAAAAAATATACAACCAAAAATCAAAAAAATATATAAAATCAAACACCAGAAATGAAAGTTTGTATATATACAATAAAATATAGATATGTACAGTATAATATCAAAATTATAGAAATATAGATAAGTTCATCCTATAAATGGATCTACAAATCATAGAAAGAATAAACATCTATCCTAAAGAGCAAAAGACCATCAGCAGTGTAGTTCTTCATGCCGCTCGGAATGATGTCTCGAACTCAACCAAGCAATTAGGCGGAGAAAGGGTCCCAAAGGTATTTCCATGGACGGTAAGTAAAAATAGCATATACATAAGTATAATAAAATTTATAAGGCAGAATTGTACGCCTTACTACACGATTAAAGATTACCTTGAGGAACAAGCTGATGCCTCTACAACTCAATGTGGACTGCGAAGAACTCGTCCATTTTCTCGACAATGTTATACTAATATGTTGTGTGATTGCAAGGAATTACTCGCAAATCAAGTGGCAGACACGCTAGCAAAGCAGGGGTCTAGTATGTCGGAAGCTAACTATTTTGTGCATTGGACAGTTCCACCTTTGTTTGTGGCAAGGAAATTGGAAGTAGGAACTCTTTTTATTCGGCTAACTAGACCACTACATCGGGTAATTGTAATAGTTACTGTATTAATACCCCCTCCGACTGAACACTACTTACTAGCGTGTTCTGTCCTGCAATTACTATGTACTCATTCAATTAATATAATTCTGTTAACCAATAAAAACAAAAAAAACTTCACATCTAATTCTTCAATTATCATGATTTGTGCATTCTAGTTTCCAGACTATTTGCACCTTTGAGTTCGTTAGCAATTGGTTGTTAACAGATCGATCAAATGAGAAGTAATAATAACAATACTAATAGGGGTACCAGACAATACTCAACTACTTACTATCATTCTACCTTAATTTTCAACTTCCATATCTTCTTATCTAGAGTTATGTTATTGTTACGATACATTGTTGTTGTTGGTTTGTCTTATGAGGCTACACATAAATAAGCTAGAACAAGAGATAAATGAATTAAATGAGTTCAATAAGAAACATGATGAAGAAATGACTTCGATGGAAAAAAGAAGGAATCTGAAAGCAGGGGCTATATGAACAGACTATATAAACAGCTTTCTCCCGTGAATGTCCGCCTGCAAGTAGATCACGTCTTGTCTAATTACCTTTAGGAATTAGGAGAGGATAAAGTTTCGACGTAGGGTACAACCCTATTGAATAAGTTAAGTCCTTCAATTTCAGTTACATTAACTTGTTCAAATTTGTGTGTTGTTGAATTGTAAGCGTCGAACACGAACCCAGAGCTATTGAACTTTTGAAGCATCATGCCTCCATCCTCCATAAAACTCAAAAGTCTCAAAGTTAACGGAATTGTCAATATATTATTCCATTAATTTGGTGTCATCATATACAACCAAATCTCACCAACCTCATGATTATCTCCAAATGAACTAATCAAAGAAAGTTTTTCTCCTACAGGATACAAAACACCTATTCTCCCGGGTATCGTGTTCACACATAACAATTCCTCTTCAAATTGTTCCTTCTCCAATCAAAAGCGTAATATTGTACTATTGACTAAATTTCCAATTCTCTTCGCCATCAAATAAACAATCCCATCTGACATAACAACAGATTTCCACGAGTTATCTTTAGTTGAAAATATATCAACATCCATGCCATAGTGGTCACCATTAAAAAATTTAGGTCCTAGTCTAAATATTTTGTAGCTGTCAATTCTCAGAAAATAACAAAAACTATAAAGACCACCACTCTTACTCCGAATTGGACAAGGGATTCTTCTTGAATCTTTAGTGGCTGGGTTCCACAACACGATTATGTTGTTAAGGTATGTTATAAGAAGTATCCCCATTACATGAGAAATATTGTAAGTTATTACCCAATATTATTCGGTATTGATCAATTGGAACCGGAGAATCGACACGAGAGGTTGTACTACTAGTAGAATCAAGTTGGGGGATGTCCATGGTGTAGTGGTAGTAATTGAATTGGTTCTTCATATTGTGTCTTCTACAAGTCATAAAGTACTTTTGACAATTTTTGTGAGTATCGTAGTGTTGCTTGATGAATTTGTGGTCTTTAATTAACGAATATCATGATCTGCAAACACTTGTTAACCTTATAAGTGATTTCACAGGAAGTTGTGCAAATATATCAATTATGATATCATGGGGAACGTTTAGGGTGGAATCCATCGGATTACTTTGTCCAAATAAGCAATAGAAACTTTATTTATGATAGTGCAAAACCAACTTTAAATGAAAATTGACTCACAATATTGTTTTTATTATAGAAATCCTATTTATACATAAATACGTACAATTTTGGTTTCCTATAATATATGAATATACTAAAAATATAAATTATTTTGTTTATTACTACTCCTTCCGTTTCAAAAAGATTGGTCTGGTGTGACTTGGCACGAAGTTTAAGAAATTAAAGAAGACTTTTGAATCTTGTGGTCCTAAATTAAAGTTATGTCAAATGTACAAAATTGTCCTTAATCTTGTGGTCTTAAACATACCACGTGGAAAGCAAAAAGTAAAATGTTACCAAAAATGGAAAGAGACTGACTAAAAAGGAAAGGAGGTCATTCTTTGTGAAACGGAGGGAGTATATGTTTATATGTCCTATCGAGATATTAATATTTCCTACCAGTCGCAGCAAGTCTATTTATAAACCTGTCCAAATATTGTTTTGACTATATATACAAATCCTATTTAGACATATATTGGACATTCACAATTATTTAATAGCAATCACTTTATTGCTTATGATTTTTAATTTTAGCGTCAGTAATTAATTGACAATTAAATTTTAAGGAAATTTCGCAAATAGCCATTAAAATAAACTTAATTAGCCTTCATAGATATAGTTTGTTAATTACGATTCGTAGTTACCTGTTAGAGGGAGGAAATAGGCGAGCGAGTTTGGGAGAGGAAGGAAAGAGGCGAGCGAGAGTAGAGAGAGGCGAATTGTGTATGTGTATCTGTTAGAATTATTATGCTCAAAGAAGAAAACTTGCAAATAACACAACAACATATATGTATATCCAACCTTCATTCAATAGAATACCTTCCTAAAAGAGAATCAGTACTCGAGAATACAATGACTCTTTCCTTCTGAAAAAATCCTCCCAAGTTTTTCATGAAGAAGCAATCAATTCCTTGAAGATGCATTCAATAACCACTTGATAGTTCTCGTTTCAATTTTATGACTCTCATCTTGCTAACGGACTTAACCACAATACTTATCCGAAGTGAGGACAAGTTGAAAGAGCTTTGATAGTTACACTTTCTGTCTCAGGTAAGAAAGAGAGTTTAGAGTGCGAGCAGACCAGCCCACTTTTCCAACAACTATTGTTATATCTCAAAAAAGAAATGGTTAAATAATGTATATCTTATCAAATGTGAATACTTAAATCTATAAAAGAAATTGAACCACTAGCTCATTATAAATTATTTGTAGTTTGTAGATTGAAAAAATTAGATTTTATTTCATTTATTCGATGTTGAATTAATCCCTTATTCTTAGTAAGAAATTTTTGGATCTAAGAAAAAAATTAAGTTTAAAAGACAAATTATTAGTTATTTTTTCTATTAAATCTGATACAACTACTAAAACAAGAATGGTCTTTAAAACGTGAATCTTTTAAATAAAATAGAGTATTTGTAAGAGATAGTCCATTAAAGTAATACAGAAGAAATGAACAGTACATCACTAAATAAAAGAGAAGAAAGAACTTATAACATGTTGACTTATTTTCAATTCTGAAGAATTGTTGAAAAGGATTCGTGCTTGAATTGAATTCCATCATCACCATTGTCATCAACGTCCTCTTCAGTGTTTTGAATGTCTTTCATCTAAGCCGCAATAGGTTGAGTTGTGTGATTGAATGAGAGGGATTGTTGAAGTGTTATATTTATAAGAGCGACAAGCGACTAGGGTTTTCTAAAACTTAGTTCAAACTTTTTAAAACCTAATTTTCTCACAATTAGAGGTGGCAATTTTAGCCAATATTTATAAATCGACTAAAATTTTAAAACCTAACTTTCTAAAATTTACTGGATGTTATTATTTCTAGATATATAATGAAGGGTTAAAAATTGATAACTAAGTTTTTTGTGAGAAAATTAGGTTTTAAAAAGTTTGAACTAAGTTTTAGAAAATCCTAGTCGCTTGTCGGTCTTATAAATATAACGCTTCAACAATCCCTCTCATTCAATCACACAACTCAACCTATTGCGGCTTAGATGAAAGACATTCAAAACACTAAAGAGGACGTTGATGACAATGGCGATGATGGAATTCAATTCAAGCACGAATCTTTTTCAACAATTCTTCAGAATTGAAATTAAGTCAACATGTTGTATGTTCTTTCTTCTCTTTTATTTAATGATGTACTGTTCATTTTTTATGTATTATTTGAATGGACTATCTCTTATAAATACTCTATTTTATTTAAAAGATTCACGTTTTAAAGATCATTCTTGTTTTAGTAGTTGTATCAGATTTAATAGAAAAAATAACTAATAATTTGTCTTTTAAACTTAATTTTTTTCTTAGATCCAAAAATATTTCTTACTAAGAATAAGGGATTAATTCAACATCAAATAAATGAAATAAAATCTAATTTATTCAATCTACAAACTAAAAATAATTTGTAATGAGCTAGTAGTTCAATTTCTTTTATAGATTTAAGTATTCACACTTGGTAAGATATACATTATTTAACCATTTCTATTTTGAGATATAACCATCACAATACCACGCCGACAACCTAACAGAGCTACAAAACAGCACACAGATAGAGGGGGAGCAGAGGAACCCAGGCAAATAGTGGCTTTTCCTTTAGATGAGAAAATAGGGGATGCATTTTCTTCAAGTGAACAACTTTAGTTCTAAAGATGGAAAATGGAATTTATATATGTGAATAGACTATATAAACGAGACGATGAACAAGATACAAATGAGTTCAATAAAAAACATGATGAAGAAATGACTTTGATTAAAAAAAAAATCAAGAGATGCTAGTTGAGGTTGAGATTAAACATAGAGTATGTTCAAAAATCAAAATAAAAAAGGAAATGAGGGCACATAATACGGAAGAGACTAAAATAGACGGTATTAAGAAGTATTTTAGTAGCTCAGTTGATTGAATATATTAAATTTTTGTCTTATTGGTGGGATTTCGATTCTCCACATTGTAATCCCCTCAATCGTTTCCTTCTTCAATTATAATTTAAAAAGTGATATTAAAATAAATCATAAAAACATGAAAAATATCAATCAACATTCAGAGAGGAAATAAATGGTGTTACCCCACTTTAGTAGTAGTTGGATAGTTTCATACAAGTTTCCCGATCTCTTCATCTCTCTTCCTTTCTTGTATCAATTTATGATGAAAAGTCCTCTCAAATCTTCATATTTATTTATAAACATTATAGTAAATGAATAAATGGGAAAAAAGAAGTGAAAAAATGGTTCAAAAATGGAAAGAATACACTGATTCACACACAAAATTATGAGAGTTTGAAGAAGGTTGTTAGGGTTTGAACGATGACTGCGAAAGAAAATGCAGAGTTGGGGGCGACCAAAGAAATTAGAAATGGATTAGGGTTTAGAAAATAGTTTTTTGAGGGTTAAATAAATAGTGAAAGGAAGATGTGTGTGTCCTCTGGTTAAATTGAATGAACAACGGAGATTAAAAATATCAAATGGGCTGGGTTCTGGGTTGTTTTGTTTGGCCACATCCCATTTGATCCTTTAATCTCCGGTTTTCATTCAATTCAACTGGACGAACTACACTTCTCCCCTTCACTATTTATTTAATTTTCACAACTAGTTTTTAAACCCTAATGAATTTCTATTTCGTTCAATCACCCACAACTCTCCTCTTTGTCTCTCTTTCATATACAAACCTTAATAACCTTTTTCAAGCTCTATTATTTCGTATGTGAATCAATACATTCTTTTTATTTTTGAACCACTTTTTCACTTTCGTTTTTCTCCTTTATCCATTCACTATAAAGTTTGGATAAAAATATGAAGATTTGAGAGGATCATTTTCATAAAGTGGTCCAATAAAAATAGGTGATGAGGATATCACAAAACATGGATAAAACTATTTAAATACTAGTAAAATGGGGTTACATAAGCCGTCTATTTCCTCTTTAAATATTGAGTGATTTGTTTCCATAGTTATATGATTTATTTTAATACCATTTATTATTATTATTAGCATTATCATTATTATTATTATTATTATTGAAAAGGGGATGACAAAGTGGGAATCGAACTCTTACCAACAAGCAAAAATATGGGTGATCAACAAACTTAGCTGCTAAAATTCCCCTTAATACCGTATATTTTAGTCTCTTCCATATTATGTACCATCATTTCCTTGTTTATTTTTAACAAGCTTTCTGTTTTATCTCAATTCTAAAAATCATAATTTAAAATTTATGGAATCTCTATTGTTCCATCCCCACCCTCACCAACCTAAAAATACTTGTAACCCTAATTTAGTTTCCCATTGTCTTGATTTCAATTCATTCCTTGATATGTGATATACAATCCATCTACTTTAAGACATTTGGTGAAATTTTCTTTTAGTTTATTCAATCTTATTTCTAGTTAAGTGTGGAATGAATTTATAAATGCAAACTTCCCAAATTTGAAACCTGACTTTAGAATTGATCTTGACAAGGGTACCAACTCCCAACCCTAATACTAAGTAGGGATTCTGGTTCCCTAATCCTAACCCTGAGCGTTAGCCTAGATACCCCATTCTCCACTCGGACTTTTCAATACCTAATATTATAGAGGGAAAACAAAAGAAGATTGTGAATATATTGGATTTTATCTATGTAAATACTTTATTTGTTGTAAGGAAGGGATAGTTTCTTCTTTGTAGTACAAGGAACTAGTTGGCTCTAATTTTTGACAATATGGATTTGACCTTGACACCAACATAGGATCCGGTTGGGACCTAGGTCGAATTTCGAATTAAGGGTCTGGTAATTGAATCCCATGTTCGTGTTAGGGGTCCAAGATCTAGGATTCAAGAGTTCAGTGTAGGGTCTAAAGTCTTGGGCCTATGATAAGGATCTAGGAGTCAGGATCCCTAGTTGGGATTTGGGTACATGGTTAAGAGTTTGGTCCCTAGTCAGGATCAGGTCAATGAAACTGGAACAGACATGGTGTCATTCTTAGAATAACACTGAAGGGAAAATGTACACTGTTTTAAATACAAAGCAGTATACAGAAAACTTGAACGTCGTTTCAGTTTCACAACTATTTTTTTATGAAATCGCATGCCGCTAGGGCAACCTCCTTATGCATGGACATAGACACAACTAAAGGAACCCGAAAAAGAAGTCTCTTTAGTTGCCCGCCAAGAAGTTGGGTCTCAGGTTAGGAAAGGTTGCATTTGTAATAACATTCCACACTTAAGGAAATTAAAAGAACATTCACCAAGTTTCTTAAAGTAGACGAATTATGTCACATATCAAGAAAATAATTGAAATTAGAACAACTAAAGATGGAAATCTAAATTAGGATAAGAAGTTTTTTTTTAAGGGGGTGGGGATGGGAAGATAGAGATTGTAGAAATTTTGAATTATGATTTTTAGATTTGAGATTAAATATAGTGCCTGTTAAAAGTAAGCAAAGAAAAAAGGCATAATAAGGAAGATACTAAAATAGACGGTATTAAAAATGAATTTTAATAGCTTTGTTGATTGACTATCTAAAAAAATTTTCAGGTTGGTGAGAGTTCGATTATCCACATTTCAATCCCCTCCATTGTTTCCCTCATCATTAATAATTTAAAAAAATGATATTAAAATAAATCATACAAACATGAAAACATATCAATCAACAATCTGAGAGAAAATAAATAGTGTAACCCAAAGTATTTAGATAGTTTCATACAAGTTTCCCTATATCTTCATCTATTTTCCTTTTTTTTGTACCAATTTATGATGAAAAGACCTCTCAGATTTCGTGTTTTTTTTTTAAATCTAAACTACACAGTAAATGGATAAAGTATTAAAAAAAAAGTGAAAACGGGGTTCCAAAATGGAAAGAACATACCGATTCATAGACAAAATAATGAGAGTTTGAAGAAGATTGTTAGGGTTTGTAGGATGAATAGGAGAGAAAGAGGAGAGTTGGGGCGACCAAAGGAAATAGAGATGTATTAGGGTTTAGAAAACAGTTGTGAGGGTCAAATATATAGTGAATAGGAGATGTGTTGGTCGTCTGGTTAAATTGAATGAACAACGGAGATTAAGAAGATCAAATCTGTTATTCATTCAATTAAACTAGACGATCCACATTATTTATTTAATTCTCACAACTATTTTCCAAACCTTAAATCATTTTATTTCCTCCAATCGCCCCAACTCTCTTCTATGTCTCTCTTTCATCTACAAATTTTAACAACCTTCTTCAAGCCCTATTATTTCGTATGTGAATCACTATATTCTTTTCATTTTTTGAACCACTTGTTGACTTTTTCCTTTATCCATTTACTATACAGTTTGGATAAAAACATGAAGATCTGAGAGGCCTTTTTATCATAAGTCGGTCCAATAAAGGAAGGGGATGAGGAAATCACAAAATATGGATGAAACTATTAAATACTAGTAAAATGGGGTAATACCATCTATTTCCGCTTTGAATATTGATAGATTTGTTTCCATACTTGTATGATATATTTTAATACCATTTATTATTATTATTATTATTATTATTATTATTATTATTATTATTATTATTATTATTATTATTATTATTATTATTATTATTATTATTATTATTATTATTATTATTATTATTATTATTATTATTATTATTATTATTATTATTATTATTATTATTATTATTATTATTATTAATACCATTTCTTTAACAAGATGAATTTTAAGTCACTTATCAAGAAAACTATTGGAATTAGAACAACCAAAAATGGAAATCTAAATTAGGATTACAAGTTTTTTTCGGAGGGGGGCGGGGGGTATTGGAAAATACAAATTGCAGAAATTTTTAATTAGTATTTTTAGAGTTCAGATTTAACATTGAGTATGTTAAAGTTAAACAAGGAAAGGAAAATACATAATATGGAAGAGACTAAAATAGACGGTATTAAGGGAAATTTTAGTAGATTAGTTGATTGACTATCTAAATATTTTGCTTTGTTTGTGATTGTCTGATTCTCTACATTGTAATCCCCTCCATCGTTTCCCTTATCAATAATAAGTAAAAAAATGATATTAAAATAAATCATATAAACATGAAAACATACCAATCAACATTCAAAGAGGAAATAAACAGTGTTACCCAATTTACTAGTATTTAGATAATTTTACTCAAGTTTCTCAATATTTTCATCTCTTTTCCTTTTTTGGACCAATTTATGATGAAAAGTCTTCTCAATTCTTCATGTTTGTAATCTAATATTTACAATAAATGGACAGAGGAGAAAAAAAAGTGAAAGGGAGGTTTGAAAATGAAAAGAATATATCGATCACATACAAAATAATGAGAACTTGAAGAAGGTTGTTAGGGTTTGTAGGATAAATGGTAAGAAAAAGGAGAGTTGGGAGCGACCAAAGGAAATAGAAATGAACTAGCGTTTAGAAAATAGTTAAGGGTTAAATATAAAGTGAAAGGGAAATGTGTAAGTGGTCTGGTTAAATTAAATGAACTATGGAGATTAAAAAGATCAAATGGGTTGGGTTCTGGATTGTTTTGTTTGGCTGCAACCCATTTGATGTTTTTAGTCTCTATTGTTCATTCAATTTAACTGGACGGCCCACACTTCTCTGCTTCATTATTTTTTAATTCTCATAACTATTTTCTAAACCCTAATCCATTTCTATCTTCTTCTATCGCTCCCAACTCTCCTCTTTGTATCTCTTTCATCCTACAAACCTTAACGACCTTCTCCATGCCCTATTATTTCGTATGTGAATCACTATATCCTTTTCATATTTAAACCACTTTTTCACTTCCTATTTATTTTTTTTTCCTCCTTTATCCACTTACCGTAAAGTTTTGATAAAAACATGAAAATTTGAGAGGACTTTTTCTCATAAATTGGTCCTAAAAAAGAAAGGAAATGAGGATATCACAAAATATGGATGAAACTATTTAAATGGGTAACACTATCTATTTCCTCTTTGAACATCAATTGATTTGTTTCCTTGTTTGTATGATTTATTTTATACCATTTATTATTATTATTATTATTATTATTATTATTATTATTGAAAAGGGAAATGATGGATCAATGACAAAGTGGGGAATCAAACTCTTACAACAAGACAAAAATTTGGATGGTCAATTAACTAAGCTACTAAAATTTCTCTTGATAAATATATTTTAGTCTCTTTCATATTAGGTGCCTCATTTCCTTGTTTATTTTTAACAAGCTCTAAATTTTATCTCAATTCTAAAAATCATAATTTAAAATTTCTGCAATCTTTATTTTTCCATCCCCATCTCACCACCCCAAAAACACTTGTAACCCTAATTTATTTTATTCATTTTTTATCGTCTTGATTTGAATTCTTTCCTTGATATACGATATAAAATCCATCTAGTTTAAGAAATTTAGTGAAATTTTCTATTAGTTAATTCAACCTTATTCCTGGTTAAGTGTGGAATGATTTTATAAATCCTGCCTTCCCCAACCTAAGACCTAACTTCAGAATTGATCCTGACAAAGGTACCAACTCCCAACCTTAACTAAACCCGACTATGGATCCCGATTCCCCGATCCTAACCCTGAGCCTGAGACTCGAGACCTCAGACTCGACTCTTGACCACTAACCTTGACTTGGGATATGAGCACTTGACTCCTAACTTGAGATCCAACCTGGGCCTTGACCTCATCCTAAGTAAGTGTCGGGTCATATCCTGGTTCGAATTTGGGTCTTTAATCTCAGTCGGGATTACGATAGAAATTAGGTCTTGAGTTAGTGTCGGATCTTGGGCATGATCGTCTTGAGGATCTAGTTTTAGGTAGGTTTGAGGTTAGGGACTAGGGTCTAGTTTTGGGTTAAAGGGTAAGGTACGAGTCTAATGTTAAAGTATTTGTCTGATTCTACCTAAATGCTCTTGAGACAATATTTTCTTCTTTCTAACCAAAAATAAAAAATAATAACTTGATATTTAGGCCTCAACCTTCACTAGCACATGATACAAAATACCCATTATACATATCGCAGTGTGATCCGCCATAAGTAGCCGCATTGTAGTTAGTTTTTAGGATCTTAAGCCACCCTATTTGAACACAAGAAGTGACATTAAGTTTGTAGCTGCTCCCTTATCATATAATGTTGTAGCAAAGTTGAACTCCAAATTAAATTTGGTGCTACTTCTCCTGTTTTCCCTAATCCATGTAAGTTTGTGAGTTCTCATAGGTTTTAGTTTGTGTCCCCATCTAAATGTACTTTGTTGGTGTGACATTTTAATATTAATAAAAATATATTATATGTCACTTTATATATCATGTTATGTCTATTGATGGACATTACATTTGTGCCTCTTTACTCTCATCAATTGTGGAAGAAAGTGGTCATTAATTTTTAGTAACTTATGTAACCACCAACTCTTCATTTCATCCATTCTATCTTTATGTCTTGTAACTTATGTAACATTTGAGTCATTCATTTGGCAAATTTACTACCCACTATCTTCCTATTCATTGCAAGGAAGAATTCATCACCTATAAATAGTCCGGTCTTCCTTTGGGTTGAGGGATAAGGAAAAACAAGATAAGTACAAGAAAATATAGAGTGGAAAAGATGAGTAGTATTTTATTGTGTTTATATTGAGATTAGTTTTGTAGTGAAAGACAGAGTTGAGACAAAGAATAATATTCTAAGTCTTCAACTATATTCACTATATACAAAAGAGAATATTTATATGTTGAAGAAATGTGTTCTTATGTGGAGCTTTGGACTCTTCAACTATTCCGGAGTTGCTTGAGTTGTACACGTTGTTGGATTGTTGTATCCTGGAGGGGACAAGACAAGAGTGATACAGCTGGATCGGTGTAGATTATACCGCAGTGGGCTTGAATCTCCTTAAAGAGAGCGAGATATCTGTGCCTCAGCCTTAAGATTTTTTTATACATTTTTTTCATATTATTTTCAACTGTAATATATAATGTTGTAGCAAAGTTGAACGCCAAATTTAATTTGGTGCTACTTCTCTTGTTTTCCCTAATCCATGTAAGTTTGTGAGTTCTCATAGGTTTTAGTTTGTGTCCCCATCTAAATGTATTTATTAGTTGTTATTAATACACAAGGTTGAGGTCATCTTGGGGTGGGGGGGGGGGTTAATTACCCTAGATGAAAGGATTAAAAGAAAACAAAATTCACGAGAAACTATAAATGAGAATAGAGGTAAATGCAAGTATTTGAAGCAAATATTGGATAAAGTTACGAAGATTCTGTCCAGTAATATGAACTCTCCTAATGTCGTAATGTGAAAGACCCTCCCGGTCTTCATGGGAGAGCTACTAGTGAAAGTCAATGAGGAACAAAACTTTTGGAATAGTGAATTAAAAATTTCAGCTAGGTTAGACTTGGACGAAATTTGAGTGTGATAAGGTCTAGGACAATCCGAAAAAAGGATAGGGTGAAATGTCTAAGTGAGTTTGTTTTTTCTTGTTTCTAAGACTCGGGGATTCCATAGGGCTTTGCAGAAGTGAATTCAGGTAAGTAAAACTCTTATATATCGAACTTGGCATGAAAGTGTTAGTTTAACACATCAAGTTTCGAAGGTGTGTTGCAAAATTGGATCTTTTTGAGAAATTTTTGAATTTATATCCCATGCAAGCGGCTATAGTTGATGAACAATGCTATAGAGGTGGACTTAATTCTCGTTATAGTGGAAGGTCCCACTACAGCGACGTCGCTATAGCAAGATTGGGCCGTTATAGTGACGTTAGTTAGTCGCATTTAATGCAAGAAAATTCCCAAAACCACCCATTGTTTGGCAATTTCATTTTGGGGAAGAGCAAGTGTGACCTTAGGTGAATTTTCTCTTATTTTCATCGTAATCATAGTTAAAGGAAATTTAATTACTCCCTTAGCTTGATAATTCAATTCTTAGGCCATAGAATTTATGGGAACTACCTTAGAGGAAGTTTTTGGTTGATTTAATTGTGGAAAAAACCCTAATTTGGGTGAAATAATCGTGAGAATGGCCTAGGATATCCCGCACAAGGCTTGGTACCCGAGTCAACGAATAGTCACACAAACACATTCACAATAATATACAATCACACTAGTAAATACAAGTAAGTAAAACACCTTAATTGCATGAGATTGTCAAGAATTGATCATTTCACATCCAAACCCTTATGTTTTCCCCAACATGCATTGTACAAGTTTTACAATAGAGACAGTTAATATGCACACATTACATAACTTGAAAAACAACAACCAACACCTACTCTTGGACAACTCTTTTCGAACAACTTTTTCCATTTACGACCTACCGGTTACCAACCCTAGAATAACACCTAGCAACAATCGCAAGATTAATATCATCAAGTTAAGTAACTTACCACCCTAAACAACCGCAATCCACACATTCATCCACACAAACTCCCAACAATTCACAAGGTATTATACAAGTAAAGACAGGTCTAACTACTCAGTTAAAATTAGCATACCTGGACGCCAAGCAACTGCTAAAGAACTCTGAACATGAGCTTCTGGCTCTGTGGGGTGAATCCTGACAGACGTAGACAAGAAATCCATAGGTTTGACCCTTGTACTCAAACTCATACTCCAACTGGATATTTTCTAGCTCCTTAATATAGAAGCAATTCATAAGAGTGAGTTATATTTTACTTGCGTCTTAGTTGCGACCCATCCGTGCAACAAAACAATTAGCAAAAATACTATTACTATACATGATAAGATTGACCATAATAACATACCAAACTTTTAAATAGAAGGAAAATTATAAAGAAGATTAAGAAAACTGTCTTACCAAGACAACTTGATAAATAATAAATATCAAGTAATAAGATATAAAACTTGCTACTCTTGTACAAATGAAGAAGAAAATGCAACTCACATTTTTATGGAGTGTCCAGATGCAAAACATAGATGGAATAAGTATGGCATTATCATCACTGGACCAAACTTTCACAAAGAAATTCAAAAATTATGCTCATCAAGGCAATACACTTCGCTAGGAAACTCGCAGATAGTGCTCACGGCCTGCCTAGTCCCAATAATTCTATCTGGAAGAATAGAAACAATAAGCTCTTTAAAAATCAAAA
This sequence comes from Solanum commersonii, assembly GCA_029007595.1. Lineage (NCBI taxonomy): Eukaryota > Viridiplantae > Streptophyta > Magnoliopsida > Solanales > Solanaceae > Solanum > Solanum commersonii. The sequence continues at coordinate 3,937,315 of JAJTWQ010000033.1, forward strand.
TATTAGTAGACTACCCAGTACTCTACAAAACATCTCGTTCCAGGCAATAGAGTACTACCATTTAGTTATCTTCCAACCAAAGAAATTGCCTCGATTTATGACCCATGTAGCATGGCACCAACCGCCTGAAGGAATGCTTAAACTAAATATTGACGGTTCCTTTGATCAAAACTCGAAAATGGGTGGAACCGGTGGAGTTATAAGGGACCATCTAGGCAGTTGGATTGTAGGATTTTCTTGCAAAGTAAAAGTCGTTAATGCCCATCATGCGGAACTACTAGCTTTGCTCCATGGTTTGAATCTAGCACAGAAAATAAACATTAACTATTTGCTCGTGGAGACCGACTCTCATGTATTACTTAACACCTTAGAAAGTTCTAAATCAATACACTCACACATTTATTCAGATTGCAGGTCAATGCTCCTACTAATGGAAGGATCAACAATGAAGCATATAATGAGGGAGGTTAACTCAGTAGCAGACATATTAGCGGAATATGGAAGGAAGACTATGGATCCAAATATGCCTATGAACAAGTTGTTTGTTTTTGAAGCATCTCCTTCCTTTACACTAAAAGCTCTTGAAGGTGATGTGAATGGAACTATATCATTTAGATCAGTTCATTTTTGTATGAATGAACCTACTATTTAATAAATAAAATCCTTCCAATTCCAAAGAAGAAGAAAAAAACTCTGTTGTAATCTATATGGACATCCATTTTATCTTACTACATAAAGCTCATGAACCAAATAGTGTAATTTTAAAAAAAAAAAATAATACTGCAATAAATGTTTGAGAATTATGAGATTTATATTGACTTGGGAGGATCATATTTACTAGTTATATCATCCACAATTGCTTGTATCTCGAGACGTCATAATTACTTGACGGGTGTGTTTGGTATGAAGGAAAATATTTTCCAATTTTCTCATATTTGGTTGGGTAAAATGTTTTGGAAAATATTTTCCATATCAACTCATTTTTCTCAAATTCAAGAAAAATGACTTCCCTTCAAAACTTAAGGAAAACATTTTTCAAAACTTTCCTCCACCTTCAATTACAATTTTTTAGTTGAAAATCAATTTTTTTGTTGAAAAAATAAATTAAAGCTTATTTTAAAAAATATATATTTTTCAACTTCAATATTTTTATTTTTACCCACCCTCACCCCTCCCCCGTCCCCCAAAAAAACAAATTTAGTGTTTGTTTTTAAACAATACTTTCAATTTCAAATATTTTTTTCACCCCTACCCCCATCCTTACCATGACCAACCCCCCCGGCCAGCCCCACTACCATCCCCCCCCCCCAAAAAAAAAAATTAAAGTTTGTTTTTAAAAAATATTTCCAATTTCAAATTTTTATTTTTTCACCCCACCCTTACCCTGACAACCCCCCCCCCAGCCAGCCCCACTACCACTCCCCCCCCAAATTAAAGTTTGTTTTTAAAAAATATTTTCAATTTCCAATTTTTATTTTTCCACCCCCATCCCACCCCTACCCCTAACCCCCCCCCCCAAAAAAAATTAAATTTTATTTTTAAAAAATATTTCTAATTTCAAATTTTTATTTTTTCACAACACCCCACCGCTACCCGCGACCCCCCACCACCCACCCCACCTCCAAAAAAATTAAGTTTGTTTTTAAAATATATTTTTAATTTCAAATATTTAGTATTTTACCCAATCTCACCCTACCCCCCCCCCCCAGCCCCACTCCCCACCCCCACCCCCAAAAAAAAAACTTAAGTTCATTTTTTAAATATATTTTCAATTTCAATTAAAATTTATTTTCTACTTTCTAATAAAAAAAAGAGATATTTTCTCAAAAATAATTTTCATTCATAAATCAAACACTAAAAAATCTTTTTCGGAAAATATTTCTGCTCACCAACCAAACATGAGAAAATAAGTCAAAAACATACTTGTTTTCCAGGAAAACATTTTCCTTTGTACCAAAGACACCCAAAGTTACGGTTTCAAATAGGCGATTATTTAAAGCTAAAGTAGTTAATTATTTTGAAATCTCTCGAAAACCAACCAACTTGGAGAATAAGAAACAAGGAAGCTATGATGGTCTTATGAATTCTATCACAAGTTAATATGAAGGAAACAATGATTCTCATTAGATTCAATTAATTGCTAAAAATTAACAAAAGAAAAATAAAGAATTTGAAAGGATGAGTTTTATTCCATTACAATTGAATTGATAGAATTGTTAGTTAAATATCAAGAATTTTCATGGCAAATATATATGTAAATTTTCACACTTGAAGCAACACAATTTTCATGTGTTTCACTTGAAAAAAAAATCTAAAAACATGTTGAGGATCTTTACGGTACTGTCTTACCTGATCAAAGAAAAGGGACATTTTGTTCGGTAGCAAAGTGCAGGCACAATCATCACCCACAAGAACACCGTGAAGTTCAAAACCCTTTTTCTGTCAGATAGGTCCATCGTTCATGAGTTTCCTTTTCACTTAAAGATCCAGAGTCAAATACTCAAATGATTTTTTTGGCATGCTGTCAGTGGTTTGAAGGATGAATGGAGAGAAAGTTGAGAGTTGGGGGAAACCAAAGAGACTAACAATGAATTAGGGTTTAGAAAATGATTGTGATGGTTAAACAAATAATGAAGGGGAGATGTGTGGTTCGTCTGGTTAAATTGAATCGACGGTGGAGATTAAAAGGATCTAATGGGTTGCGTTTTGGATTGTTTTGTTGGGCCACAAATTGGATCAATTTAGGGGTTGAAATTGACTGTGAATTTGGGCTTAAACTGACAAAATTTAGCTAAATATTTTTTTTTTTAAAATGGTAATTGTCTTTAGTGTTATCATTTTAAAACCAAAAAAATACTACAACGATAATATAAAATGATATTGATAAAATCATAGTAGTAATTTGTAATAAAAAATGGCATATAAAGTACTTTATCAAATGACTTAAATACAAGATGATAAATGTATATGTAGTTTTGTGAGAATTAAAAAATGCAATGAAAATTTTCAATAACAGATATAATAAAAAATTTAATATAGGGAATATTTTTTTAAATGTAATTCTAGTGATAAAATGCTATGGAAGATTATGATAAATTAAGTATAAAGAAGTTGAAAATTTGCAACAATTTTGTTTTTCTTGTTGCAAATATATTCAATGTTGTTGCTAAGAGTACTTTTGGCAACAAGAATACAGTAATTGTTTTTTGTTGGAGTAAATATTGTTAGGAACAATTTATGTAATAATAAAATATATTGTTTTAAAAAGCTAATTTACGCAACAAAAAAAGTTATTTTCATAAATCAAATTTTATTGATAAAAAGTCACTCGGTTGTGGCTTATGCGATTATTTAGCAACAAAAAATATTGTTGAAAGAAATTAATACTTATAAGGTGAACTAGAAAATTAGAGCTCAAATACAAATTAATTGATTCATGGGAAAAGGTGTAAGTGGCCCCTCAAACTATACCTGAAATCTCAGCGTTACACTCAAATTTAACGGGAGTCCTATTTATCCCCTTAAACTATTTTAAGATAGAATAAATATCACCCTAAATGTTGGCGTGGAATTAATAGATAACCAAATGAGTATGTTCGGCTTGCATTACACGTGCTTCACTTTTTTTTAAGCATTAAATCTTTTTATTATTATTAAATTCATTTTTCTCTTTCGTAATTTTGAATTTTTTTTCTCTTTTCTATTATTTTAGAACTTTTCATTTTATTAATGGCAAGCAAAGTATCTTCCATTAGCGAGACTGGTGGTGATATTTGAATAGAAGAGATGGAGGTGGTGTTTTCCGATTATGGCATGACAATTTAGTGGCGAACTATGGTGGTTCTAAAGGGAGAAAACAAAAAAGAACCAGAACTGTAACACCTCGGATTCGAAAAAGGGAAAGAAGGCCAAAAGATGACTACTAGTTCAATCCACGAGACTAGTCTACGGTCCGTAGAAGGTTCTATGGATCGTAGACCAGTCTCTCAGGAAGTGGGAAAATATTTTGGACATAAAGTCATGGTAACTCATCCTACGATTAACCAGGACAGTCCACCAAATGGACTACGGACCGTAGGAAGCTCCCGTAGAAAAGTTCCAGACTTGGTGAAAATTTGGGTTGAAAGTTGAAGTCCGCGGATGGAGTCTACAGACCATAGGAAGGTTGACAGTCCATAGAAATTATTCGAAGGATTTGCCAAAGATTTTAGGCCCCAGACACTTGACCTACGGTTGACCAGTATGTTCTGTAGAAATTTCTGCAGTCCGTAGGTCACAACCGTAGCGTCGGCCGATAGTTATTTTTAGAAGGATATTTGAGTCTTTTCCTATGTGCTTAATGCCTAAGCTATGCCATTTTAACCCTAATTCTAATATATATAAGGTTTCTAGGTCCTAAAACTACCCATTCTAAATTCATTCCCCTAATTCCCAAATTCACCCTCCCCAATTTCCCTATCAAACTCAAGGAAGAAGAAGAGGCCGATTATAGAGTTATTCAAGTTCAAGTCTCCTTTCTCCATCATCTTCTAGGATTCAAGATCAAGGTATGTTGGGAGTTCATCAATGGTTTCCATTCACCCTTTGAGTCTCAAAGTTTTCTCAAAATTCTCCAATTCAATTTCCCTAAGTTGATTAGGCTTTCATTGAATTCCTCATGGATTCTATTTGTATGGATTTAATTGTTTGATTTTGATCATATTATGACTATCTAGACTCAGCTACATTTTTCAATCAATTCCATATGAACTCATACATTGATCATGATTTTGACTATGAACCCTAATTAACATGAATTTATAAAGAAGTTATGAAGTTATGAATGATGTTTTCATGACAGGCATTCATGATTCAAAATTTAAGGAGCTATTCTATGATATGTTTAGCCTGGATTAGTAACTTAATTGTGTTTTTCCATGGCTGATGCTATGTTTATGATTATGACTAATTTCGTTGAAATTTTACTTAGTACCCGGAGGATATTGAGATGGAGACTCTCCCGTTAGTAGAGGTCGGGTCTCTAGTAGAAATCTCATTATATTGTCTCTGACTATGTTCACCTGTAGGTTGTCTGAAGTTACAAAGCTAGTGGATCCACCTAAGCTAAAAATTATGGTCCTTACCTTGGCAAGTAAGAGCATTTTTTTCGGTGTGGGAGCAAGACACCGAATTCCGCATAATAGCTCATGTGGTTTATCTCGGTTAATAGTAAATATCCCACAAAACGAACTAAGTTACTTTTAAAGATTTTATGAAGTTTTCCTCATGTGTTAAGATCTATTTACCATGTTCATGATTATGATTCTTCTTTAAAGAATTCACTATGTTTAGCTTGGTCATGCACCTCATCTTTTCTATTATGTCCTCTTATGATCATATTTTATATTTTATGCATATTCCCCATACTTAGTACATTTCATGTACTAATGCATACTTGTGCCTACATTGTTTCACTAATGTGGGGCTTGACGACTCATCTCCCTCCATTTTTGGCTAGTCGATCACCTCAGAAATTGAAGACTTTGTGAGTCCTCATACTCCGAGGACCGTCTCGCCTTTACTACATTCTTATGTCATTTACTTTCATATGTTGTACGGGTTACGTCTCACCACTCGTTATGATGTAATAGATGGCTTATCAAGACTATGTTAGACTTCCACTTTGAAATGTCAAACTCTGTTATTGATATGAAATACTCTACTTTTGTCTATTACATTGTGTATATGCATGTCAAGTGGCTTGTGTAGGTCAGTGAATGGTGCATCGCTCCCTTGTGAAAATTGGCCTTTCTCGTCCCTCTTTGATTATTCATTTCTTCCTCTGTAAAAAACAAAATCTTTCTCATTCCCTTCCCCGTGCTTTGAAATACCTATGTTCAAATTGGACAACCCAAAAATTAATGGCTCCGATTTAAGAATAGAAAAAATCAAAGGTAAGTAAAAAATTAAATTGTGAGAATATGTGTTGAAATTGTCACGACCCGAGCCTACACCCTTGACGTGGTCGGCACTCGAGAACCATTGTTGGTCCCCAAGCGAATCCTCATCCTGGCTGACTACAAGCGAAAAACTGATTCAAGCATACAAAGCTTAAAAACTGAATAAAATTCATGAAACTGAAATACAAAGCTTTAACTCAAATGAAAAACTCTAAATAAAATAATATATTCAACTCGCCATAAAATAGACAACTTAAGTCTTTAAAACATTTAATAAAATAAATGAATAATACAGACTTCTCAACTATACTGACTATCTATGAAGCCTCTAACTGATAAGGATGGAAGTCAGGACAAGACCCACGACATCCTAACAACTGATATAACTGAAAGGTAAATGAAATCCTCCGAAAACAAGGAGGCTCACGATAGCTAACTCGAACTCCCGGATGTGTCAACGAATCTCTTGTTGATGATCCTGAATACATGTGTCTGCATCATGAGAAGATGCAGGCCAAATGGCTCAGTACATGGAATGTACGAGCATGTAAGAGGAATTCTAAAGCATAAACATAAGCTTGAAACTTCATAAAAAGGAAACATACTTACCTCTTCTCAAACTTACTCAACTCAAGGAATACTCAAGGATACTCAAAACTATTCAAACTTACTCAACTCAAAAGTACTCAAGGATAAGATACTCAACTCAAAGATATGTTATTTGACTCTGGGTACTCAACTTAATATGACTGAACTCATTTCAATATAAAGCAATTTAAAATAAGTGCAATATAAAGAAACAAATTGTTTAAAAACATGCTGAAAACTCTGTGTGTAGGCAAGGATACAACATAACTCTGAAATGTATGTAAAAATACAATAAATTGATGTATATAAAAATACAATAACTTCTGTGGGAGTTTCTCTAACCAACAACCATCACATAAGAGTTATTGTGATGATACAACAATCTCCCTCACGCTACCAGCGCATCCTATACCTTGCTACAGGTATAGGACTTGAACTACTAAGTGATCCACTAGTCTATGCGAAAAGGATTCATCTAAAAAGTATGACCATTTTCTACCCATGATGGCTACATGATTTATGGGGGCTGTGAGTTATCTGAACTTTCCCCCGTATCAGTGCTCAATAATACTCCCAAAATATACTAGCTCTTTATGTTTTAAAAACATACTTCTTTCTGTGATTTGAGATTAGTGCTCAAAAACTTAGCTCAAAGGCTATCTTGAAAATCAAGGTTTCCTCTCTTGCTTTATTGTGAAAGCATTTACTCTTTAACTGAAAACTAGCCCAAAGGCTCTTTACTGAAAAACTAGCTCAAAGGCTCTTTACTGAAAAACTAGCTCAAAGGCTCTTTTGAAAATCTCAATTTTCCGTTCTTATTTAAATGTGAAAACATTTTAAACTCTTTTGGGAATACATAGCCCCCATATACTTTTGAAGAAATGAACTTCAACTTTACTCTTACCCTTTACTCAACTTCAAAGCTTAAGTCTTAAAACAAAGTTTAAACAATTGTAAAAGACTTCTTAAAATATGGTTCATGCCGAATGATGGACATGAATGACTCAGTGCAAGGTTTTCAATAACCATAGATAGAACTCAATACTTGGAACTCAAGAACTTCAATGATACTACTAATTTCAAGAATGCTCAACTCAGAGGGTTCATGCGGAATTATGAGCATGAACTACTCAACTCAAGGACTCAAAGATACTTCACGTTTACAAGACTGCTCAACTTATAGGGTTCATGCAAAATTATGGACATGAATAACCCAACTCAAACTTCATGGGTAACATGTAATAGTCCCATGATTAGGAATGTAATATCAAATGGGTTAGAAACTCAATACTTAAGACTTAGGACATGAAGATATTACTCCTCTCATAGATACTCGACTTCTGGAGTTCATGCAAAATTTATGGCATGAACGACTTGACTCGTATGTCTACATAACATTATGGAATTCATGTATACTACTCTTATCATTCTCTTACTTACTTCCTCAAAACTTAGTTCAAATCGATAGTTGACCTCAAAGGATTCACAATTGAACTCGAAGGCTTTCTTGAACTTTACTCTTAACTCTCTCTTGAATGTGAATTATGAATTCAAGAGTTATGGTTCATGATATGAAAGATATAGATGATAGTGTAGGCTCATGAATACATTCTCCTCACTCTCATGCTCACTTACTCGAGTCTTGAAACAAGTTACTAGAAGTTGTAGAAGACTCCACAAAATGACTCAAAGGGACTTTCTTAGAATGTTCAAAAGAATTCTCAAAACTTCACTCTTAACTCTACCTTGAAATTGAATTCTGAATTCAAGGTTATGATCATGTTAGGAATGATTTTAGGTGTTTAGAAGTAGCTTAGAGTAGTTAGAATCGAAAAGGAGTGAAGGTGCACTTTAAACGAACTCAAACGGGATAACCGACGATAAACTGGATGGGACAGGCGAACCTGGCGCTATGGGTGGCACAGGGCGCCAGCCCCTAAACTTCAGAGGAGGGTTTGGGGCGCTCTGTCTGGCACATCGCGCCAGGCCCCAACCCAGAAAATCGACGAATTTTACTTGCTAGTTTTCTCACCCTAACTCGCCTAGAATCAAACGGTTTCTTCCCCAATCACTTAGAATTGATTACTTAATATAAGTACACTCTAATCTACTCAATACAGCCCTTAAAACACTCACTTTGATCTCAAGAAATCATCAAGAACCCAACACAACAAGATTTAGAATGAACTTCAAGAACACCTATCAAGAACTCATCAAGAACTCAAATCTTTCAACTTCAAGAATGAAATTTGCGCTGAAAATAACATGTTTGGCATGTGGGTGAACAAACCCAACACTATGGAAGCTTACATACCTCTTAGGGATCAAACCCATGGCGAAAATCCGCTACAACATGCAAGAATCTCGACGAACGTTTGATCCTCTTCTCTCTTCTTTTCTCTTCTTGAACTCTCAACTAAAACCCTAGGCTAATTTTAGGATTATAAAACTGAACCTAATAGGATTAGACCCTTAAAATATTACTAAAATTGAATTAAATCTGATTGGGTAAGGAAAATACCAAAATACCCCTCTCTATTTTCGGCTAACTTTCCTTAACTGGACAGCCTATCTTCAAAAGGCCATATCTCACTCATCTGACCTCGAAACTTAGCAAACTCGGAGGCGTTGGAAAGATAATTCAAAGATATTTCCTACGGTATCTGGTAGAACACCTAACTCATCCTGAGCTCGGATTTATGATCGTTTGAAGTCGACCCAAAACTCATACTTAGCTTAACTTGCAAAATTTCAGATTTTGTTATTTCCAATTTAATTCTTTTTGGAACTCAAGGTGCTACATCTAGTGACCTTAACACTTAAGAAATTTTAATTCCTCGGTAAAATCCTACTCACAACGAAGGATGGTTCAAGTCTTAGTTCGAAAAAATTTCTGGGATATTACAGAAATGCTAAGTTTTAACTCTCATTGATGTGTGACTCCCGGAGAAGATGTCGTAGAGAGTGATTTGAAACTTTTGAAGTAAGACAGGGAAAACCTCAGTGTTTAGTCTAGGAAAATCTCATACGGTGGGGAAAACCTCAGTGAGGACGATGAGTCCATAGAGGGGGTGTATGTGACGCCCCAGCTTAAGACAAAAAGTTTCACGTCAGCAAAAATACAAGAGAGATGTTGGGAAAGTAATCAAGTCTTATCAACTAGTGACGTGTTTTAAAGTCATGCAGGCCTCATCCTAGAGCGGACAATATCAATCGCGGGTTGGGTCGTTACAGGTTTAGAAGATTAAGGAATTAGATGCAATTAATTAACTAATGCCCAATTAGAAAATGACATTTGTCTTTGTATCACGATAACATTAATTATGATGTATTTATTTTATTTTAAAATAATTGAGAGGGGTAATAGGATTCTAGTTAATCTTAGGTGTGTAGCTAAAATTTCAGTTATAATTTTAGAGGGGATACTTATGCATTATCTCATTGATTCATTGAATGCGCTCTTTCAATTGCATTGAATGTTAACTTGGTTACATGAAATTTGCTTTGTTAATTTGTTTAGATGAAAATTGTTTGACATAACATATATATGAAAGTTAAATTGCAGTTATATTTAAGATGGAAAAAAAATTATGAATGATAAAAATTGCAAGTAAAATATGATTCTGATTAAGATTTTTCATTACATATAAGTATTTAGGGGTTATTTGATAGGTGGTTAGGAGCTAAATTATTCATCCATTAAATTCTGCATAAGTAATGTACTATGTTTAGTAGCATTATTTGGCTAGGTATAAAATACAACACATCTTATACATTGTTTGATTTGTAATTTAAAATCTGGTATAAATTATACGTGTATAAGTTATTAGAGAATTAGTGTCGGCTCTACAAGGTTTAAGAAAAAAGGCAAGGGTCTTAGTCCCCCCAAATTTGAGGGCCCATTTCTTTAGCAATAAGGTATAAGGTATAAGGAAAAATTACCTAACCTCACACTATCTATTATCATATTTTCTTACTTTCTCTATCATTTCAAAAAAATATCAAAAATTCCCTCTTTTGCTCCCATCATCCCCTTTTCCGGATACATTAATTTGAAATATCATACCCATGATTTTCTTTCCTTTTTTCAAGCCACAAATCCCTCTACAGTTATCTACGTTAATCCTTTTTTGAATTTCAACTCTTCTCTTTTCAATTAATGATTTCAAGTTATTCAAGAGGTAGATTTTTTTCCATCACCTCAATTTTCAATTTTGCTTTAAAAAAATTTAGTTTTTCATCTTAAAAAATTATTGAATTTGTACTCCCAGTCTCTTTACTATAAGAGGGGTGGAAAACGTTGCTAATGCAGAGAGTTCATCTTGGAGTGCATTCGGAATTGTTCCAGGAATTTCTAATGGCGGTATTGATACGCTTCATTCCATTGGTTCAATCTTTCAATATTGGCTTACCCAATTAGTTCAAGAAGGATACATCTTCATTGCTTTCCGTTGATTAGATTGTTGACTTTTTTTTTATTTTTTGGTTGTTCATCGTTTCTGATACATATTGGTTCAGATTTTTAATGTATCTAGTTGATTTTGTTTCTTAAACTAATGTATATTGTCTTATTTTTTGGAAGAATAAAAAGAAGAATTTTGGGATCTAAAAACACATTACATATACATCAAACTAGTAATGTATCATGACTTATATATCAATATATAAATTCAAAAATTAAAAAACAAAGGGTATACATAGCAAATCCAAACAACTTGAATCACAATTGAAAGGATCTTCCGTGAACTTGAAGATTCAAAAGGAAATCGTTTGTCCAACAACACTCAATACTCCGTAATCCTATCTCAAAGTTAGACCATTTTCCCTTCCTCCAATAGCTATAATATCTCTATCCACTCTTCTACTTCTCGTAGACGGAAAAAAAACTAAAATACATTATCCCAAATTATTCAGCATTGAGGCATATCAATTATAATCAAAGACAATTTTTTTCAAGCTCAATATGCACACACATATACCCGAAATAGGCACTTGACCTTCAGATTGTTCGAAAAAATTCTGATTAGCCCAACTTGAATCAAAAATAAAAAAAACAGAGGGTATAAATAACAAATCCAAACAACTTGAATCAAAATTGAAAGGATCTTCGATGAACTTGAAGATTCAAAAGGAAATCGTTTGTTCAACAATAATTCTGTCACTTTTGTATCCTTCATAACTCACCTCTCTATCCCAAAATTTCGACAAAAGTTTTTGAATCAAATCTGAAAGGTTTCTTTGCGCTGAATAGGGGTGAGCAATTTGAATTTTTGAATTTCTTCGTTCTGAATTTGCCTCTGTAAGATTGAGAGTAAGAAGAAACGTAAGCGTAATTTATGAAACTTAATTAGATTTTCAGACTTTATTTCTTTTTTAGCACAACAGAAGGATTATTCTTGTATTAGAACTAATGTATCCGAATGGTGAATTAATGTATCCGAATGGTGACTTATGTATCCGAAAGGAACAATTTTAAGGGATTATTGTAATTAGAAAAAGAGTAGCAATAGGGTGTATTTTACTCTTTACACTATGAAATTTATGTAAGTTATACTTAAATAATACTTCCCAATTCTCAAATTTCTCTTACCGGAGGCCCAAGATAGGTAGGTAGTCGCCACACTTTTTCTTTTCTTCTCTTTTTCAAAGAAGAAACCTTACCTCAAAGAAGTCAATTTTGAAAATTTATTAAATTTGTAACTCAACTTTGAGTGGTAACAATCTCTCTTTTTTTCACTGCTTGTGTTTTACATATCAATGAGAAAACTATAGCAAAGAAATTAAGTAAATAAAAGAACATTAAATTCGTATCAAATAGTTCTTTTCTTATGCAAAGTTCACACTTCAGGAATGAAACTAAAAGTCCGGAGAACTATTGAGAGTAGTCAGCTCAAAAGATTGCAATAAGGAAAACACTTTCCTTCATTCTTAGGTTCTTTACAATGGCTGCAAATCGAGCTTTTTAACGTCGATATTCAAGTGTTAATCATTGTAAATATGAGATAAACAGTTTTATATATATTCCTATAATACAGAAAACAGTATGGATATTACATGAACCTTTGCGAAGAATATGAAGAGAGATGGCTTAGGTGCTGGAGTGAGCAGGCAAAGGATTCAAGTCCATTTCAACTTGGTTAATGGTCCACTGCATGCTCTCCAATTTCTGCTTGGATATGAGTCAAAGTTAGCTTTTGTCTCCAAAAAAACAAAAGTAGTAAACTACAATAATTTAACAAAATTCCCATGAACTTTACCTTCACAATGTCATGGTACTGCCTAGCAATTTCGTCAAAATGAGGATCAACACCTTGATACTCACGAAGGCGGGAAGCCTAACATATTTCACAGTTAGGATCCAAAAGCCATGCCCAACAACGTCAGACTAATTAATAAACTAGTTTGAAGGCAAAGCTATCAACACCAAACCAGACAAATAGAGACCTATACTGATGGCATTTCTCAAGTATTTAGCTACTTTTATCAAATGGAATAGTGAGGACAAACAAAAATATGCATGAAAGAGATCCTATTTTAGTGAAGTCCAATTTAATTGTCTTCAATTTCCCAAGAGAAGAGATTACCCACCAATAATTTACATGGAAAATGGTAACTGCCATGAGCAATCTGAATTAAGGCATTTTTGTGAAGATCAATACATGATATCAGGCAATCTTCCAACTGAATCTAACAGATTTATTTTTTAACAACCAACAAATCTCGTGCTAGTGCCTAGTTGGCACATGGTTCGAAGCTCAATGGATAATGGGCCCGTCCCTCTACCCTTCTCCACTTAAATACCAGATACTTATCTAGCAAGGTTCAAACTTGTGACATGTGCCTAATCCACTTGTCCTCTTACCACTAAACGGCTAAATAGTGTTATATAATCTTTGACTGATCAAGATGCCTTGATTCTCCCAAACGAGGTGTCAGAGTCCAAGGAACAAGTGTAAGCAAATCATGGAAATGTAGTAAATATGAAGATGATCCATCAAATCAAAAAAAAAAATAGATAGACTAGTATAAGAAAGTGTACCGCTTTCTCATATGCAAGTGATGCTTCTTCTGTTGCTTCAATCAAATACTTCCTGTGATGATGATAAACTGAGTATACGTTCTTCGACATTGGAAACACAATAAGGATTTCTTAAGTCATGTTTCTTTACCTTATTTTGTGGAGGGCAGGAATAGTTTCCGGGGTATAAGTATCAAGTAGGAGAACATGTTCCAGAACTCTGGTAAAGAAAAGGATGTGTCAGGAGCTGTTAAACTTGATTACCGTGACATTAGTATTTCAAAGGCACAAGTATAGAAGCAAGATATTAGACATTGTGTTCTTTATTTAACAGAATAACAGGATGTAAAAGTGCTATTACAGTCGATTATAAAACTGGAGATGCTAATTAATTTCTAGGGTTTTCACATTAAAAAGAGATTACTCTCATTGAACTTAACATTACTAAGTGAAATTTTTCAAGAAATTTCAACCTAATTTTGTGAAGTGCTTTTTGAGGCATAAGTCTGAAATAGGAGAGTACGTTCCAGAAATTTGGCAAACAATAGAAAATCATGGAAGCTGTTACACTTGATGACCATAACCATAGTATTTTATTTTATTTTTAGAATAAGACCATAATATTAGTATTTCCAAGACATAAGTCTCAAAGCAAGAGATCCTGTTCTTTAGTGAGAGAATAACAGAATATAAGATCTATTGAAGTTGATGGTGACCCTATTATGCTGAACAAATTTCTGTGGATTGCACATGAAAGAGAGAGAATATACTCTCATTAAAAGCAATACACTACTATGTGAGATTTCTCTAGAAATTATATCCTTCTGTACGAAAAGAAGAAAACCAATAGAACACACTAGTTCGAAAAGATCATGACATATAAATAGTAACTATACTTCCTTGGACCCCTACATGAGAAAATTCAAACCCTCCAAGGGAAGATAAACAAGGTTAAAATAACACAAACTGCAACCAGGACTTCAGCCACTGAAGTGCAAGATCACTACCTTCATAGTAGGAATCAGGCAATTGACAAGGTCATCATAATAAGGCGAGGAAGCAATAGTTTAACTGAGCTTTGCACCCAATCCCAACCCCACAATAATCTAAGAAAAGGGAACCCTTCTGAAAAATCAATAGCCATACAATGTTCACACAAATGAATAGAAGAAGTTATTCGACTTTCCAAATCCTCTCCGAGCCCAAAAAATAAAAAACACAAGGCACCAGTTAGTACAACGAACCAGAACAAGAATCATGAATGTCATACCTTAATTTTGCCCTCATGGTCTCACATCTTTTGCACAGCCACGTCTTTTGTAGTTCATCCTATTAATGGATCCACAAATTATAGAAAGAATAAAAATCTATCCAAAAGAGCAAAAGACCATCAGCAGTGTCAACTGTATCCAAAACTAGTGAAGTGTCTACCATTGTTAATTAGAGAAATCATAGGAACGAGAATGCCTTAATTTGAACAAAAGCAACAATAGCAGAATGGTAAACTTACATATTTATGTTGATGGTCCAACTTTATATCTTTGACAAGCTTAATAAGAACACCAAGGATCTGCTCCAAGACCTTAGATAGGCAACATATAAAGTCAAATATTTTCTCAAGTAACATGAGTCTTAACCAAATCTGTGGAAGTACCTTAGAATGGAAAGGCCGAAAAGAAGAAATAGGTAGACAAAAATAATGCAGAACAGAGTTCTTACATTATAGTATTCTGCAAATTTTCTGTTAGATGAATATAGGTCATCACGCCATGCTTCTTCTTCTCGTTCAATCTCCTCAGTGATCAACTTCACCCTGTTACATCATGGATTAGAAGCTCCACTGCCTAGATCTAAAAAGCTATCAAGAATATTCTTACTGTCCCCATTTTAATTTGTTTGCCTTACTTTCCTTTTTAGTCTGTCTCAAAAAGAATGGTTCTTTCTATATTTAGCAACTCTTTATACCCAACATCCTACATGACATATCTAAGACCACAAGATTCAAAAGGCATTTAGGTTTATTACACATCTTTAATTTAAAACCACAAGATTCAAAACTCTTCTTTATTTTCTTTAACTTTGTACTGAGTGAAACTAAAACAAATTGAAATGGAGGGAGTATATGATTAATCTCACTTTATCATTTTATGTTAAATGGTGTTCAGGCCACAACTTGCAGATACACCAACTAGGCGACTACTCCACTAGCATTGCTTATTTGTTACCTACTACGCAGGTACGGGTTAACACTTCCAACCAAAACATAAATTGATGGTAAGGAGTTCACCTATACCCACCTCTGCTAGATTCAACCTTGGTTCCTATGGTTGTTACTCCAACTCTTCAACTGCTAGATCACCTCCTGGGGGTGGGGGGGTGTAATATATGGTTATTGAATATTGAACAACATGACAAGTCAATCCATTCTTCAGAATATAAATTTTCTTTTTTGCCAAATGATTTATTCTTAACGTAAATCCAATGTAGAGTCTATTCTTTCATGGAACTAGGAGGAATATTCTTTTGAAATTAACAAGCTAAAAAAACATGCACAGCCTGTTTTATAAATGATTCGCATAAATCATACAATTTAGAAACATAAGTTCAGAGAGAGAGAGAGAGAGACCTCTCTGGAAGTCTGGCAGCTGAATTTTGACTGGCAGCAGATATATCTGTAGAATCAAGGTAAGGTTATATACTTATATTCTTACATAAATCTTGATATGAGAACAACAACTTCTAAAAGTTCTGTTATTTAAATAGTAAGAGAACTACTCAACCAGCGTCTGAAGAATACACTGACACGTGTAAATCTAGAAAAAAAATTATAACCAAGAAATCCCCGAGGGGCAATGGGGCACAGTTTTGTATAAATGGATAACAAGTAAATCTAGAACTTATGCACCTCAGCAGTAGATTTTTCCTATTTGCACCACAATTTGAAACATTACAATGCAATTGACTACATATTATACCCATTCAAACAATAATATGTATATAGGGGCTCATTATAAAACTGACATAGATGTCCAGGTCTTATTTATAAATGCTGGTTTTGTTTAAGAGGAAAACAAGTAGAAATTCGGTAACCAACAAACATATTGAAAGGCCAAGGACCAAGGGAAGATAAAGAAAGAGAAATTAGTAACTTAAACTTACCAATGTCATCAATAGCAACTGCATCAGCTAACTTATCACATTTAGCATCTAACCGGCCACCAATCTCCCGTGAAAGCAATCTCTGGTATTCTGCCACGTCCTACAATAGCAGACATATAAGCATCTATGGACGTGTAGAACTAACACTTAATAACCAGATGAATAGTGATTCCACATTAGTAGGTAACAAGCAATAGATGCATCAATAAATGTATACAAATAAAACAGCCATGAAGACAACTACAACACTTTCGTTGAAGATTAATAGGAAAACAGAAAAGATTTCCCCACAAGACCATGAGGTCATCTATGTCAATCAAATAGGTATTATACCACTGATGACATCTGATGTAGTTGAGTTTGCCATAAATATGCAGGTGTTATTCCAAGGAACCGATTGGAAACACCACCAACATCTGGTTCTGTTGCATCAGTTGTACTAATAGTAGAAGCACTGCTCGCTGCAGGAACAGCTCCAATTGCAGATGCGTTGGTTTGATAAGCTGAGTTTGAGCTCGAGCTTAATGTAATGCTGGTGCTTGTGCTATCAAAAGAACTTCTTGACATTATACTCCATTTTTCAATTTCCTCCTCGTGAATCTCACCGTCTTTGGAGATAAGAGGAAGCCTCAATCTCTGTGCTGCTTCTGCAACAACCATCCTATGCTCAAGAGCCTCATAAACCTGAAGTCATTCCAGAGTCAAAATCACCCAGAAAACTTCAACTATTTGAACAATGAACCCAAAAAAAAAAAAAAAATTGTCCCGAAAACGTTATCTACAGAGCCTAAAAAAATGTACAATGCATAACACCTTAAACTTATCATTCATTCTCATCTATTGATAATCAATTTGTTTATCAGTACACACTCTATACGGGTGTGCATAAGCATTCACTACACGGTACGTGCAATCTTTTAGTAAGGTATCGTGCACGAAATACCTATACCCAAGTCAGGCCCGTAATGTCAGTGAACTAAAAGAGAATCCTTTTACCCAAACAGCATCCATAAAATCGAATAAACTGAAAAAAAAGTGGAACCTGAGGAGGATTTTTCAAGCCCAATTGAGAGTATAAACCCTGGACATCTCTCATACCACCAAGATTAGCCACAGAAATGGCCTGCTGGTAATCCTCTACCATCGCAGTTGCTTCAATGTATATAGCCTATAATGTTCATCCAAACAAAGGATAAATGCAACAATTAGACTAGAAAAATCAGGAAAAAAAAAATGTTAACCCAAAAATAGAAACCCTACTAAGGATTCCAAGTATCGTTGTCTCTCTTTTGACATCTCTTCTCTCGCCTGCATTGCCAAAAAAAAAAAACATTTTCCAGTGTATGTTTACATTTACAATCAAACGGTAAGTATTATAGAGAGAGAGAGAGTACAAGTTGGAGATCGTAGTGAGCGGATTTGGAGATGAGAGATCCATCAGGGGCTAAACAATGGCGGTCTAACTGATCGATCAGCTGTGTGACGTCCGCCGGCAAGTTTTGCGAACCCAATCCTCTACCCATTCCGATGACTTCTCCGGCAATTCAATTCAAATTCAAATTCACTTCACTTTTGTCTTCACACTGAGTTTTTTTGGACTAAAATTGGATTTTGATTCTTCAAATATTATTTGAGTATTTTTAATTTTTTTTACTTTGTTAAAGTAAAGAATTTTTTTATTTTTTCTAACATAACAAAATTAAAAATTAATGGTAGGGATAATTTTTCTAATGGTACAATTTTGATTGATGTACGTATATTTGTTTCTTTCTTGTCTTCTTCATTTTTAGGATTAATAATGTATTACTAATAGATATTTATAAAAAAGACAATATTTTCGAATACAATAGTCTGCTTCTACTATACTTTCAAAAGTTATTAAAAGTGTGAATTTAGTAAAAAATTTAATTTTTGATAGTACGAAAAGAGAATTGATACAAAAATTGAATGGAGTCTAGACGTTGTCGCCATCAGCAACTAACTCAAGTGTCTCTCAAACTGTGCAAATAATTACTTATTATACGATTCACTAACTCCATATAAAATGTGAAGATCTATAATTCATTAGGTAATTTGTCTAAATCAACACAAACCTTAAAAAAGCAGCATGTTACAAGTAAATGCAGCGTTTGGACTTAAAATGCAACAAGAATTGGCCTCAAAGAACCCCATTCTCTTTCCTCAAATATAGTAATTTTTCACAAAAGGAATTCGAGGTAAGAAATTCAATAAATCAACTTTGAAATGCAGCTACCAAATATCATAAATATAACTTATAGACATTTACCAAAAGGAGAATGAGTTTGTTCGTTGGATTTTATATTTTACAAGTCACATAGATGTCATATGGAATTAACTTCATTATTTTAGGGCAAATAATATAAATTCTACTAATTTAGAAACAAATTACTTCCCTTCGCACACAGAATTTTACATGTAACAAATTTTCTTATTATTAAAAAAAAATATGTAATTCACACTATCCTGTAAATTGCCATGATTTCAACATGACAAAAAGTTAAAAAAATAAGTCATACGTGCATAAGTGTGTATATATACACATTTAATCCGATGTATTTTTTAAACTTATAAATTATAGTTTAATACTTTTAGAATTATTTAGAGAAAATAGCCAAATACCTCCTCAACATATTACGCAATTTTCAATTAGATATCAATACTTTACGGAGATCATATTATCCCCTTGAAGTATTTTGAACAGAGATATTAACACCCTTAAGTGTTGATGTGGCATATCAAGTGTGTTCACTTTCCTAGAGGCAAGTGTAAGGCAAATAAATAGATCAAAATTAAATAATTTGACAACTGTCATTTCTTAATTGAATTCAATACAATTAATTAAAAAAATTAGTTAATTACAATCACATACTCTCTCTCTTTAATCATTACCAACCTCTAAAAATTAAACCTCTGCAATTGAATTTTGTCATGGCTTCCATGGACAATTACCTATACAATATTTTATTTTTTCACTTTATTTTCACTTTTAATCCACAATGAACTTTTTCATGACTAACACCTTCAAATCTTTCCTAAAAATAGACAACATAACCAAAAGAAAGAAAATGATAATCGTTTAATTTCTTTCACCTCAATGAAAAATACTTTCAATCCGATATTGAAAAATGATATTACAACTTCTGCTAGAGAAATCTTTTCGATTATAGTAGCAACCCAAATTTCTTGTTAGGGATTTGTATTAGAATTTGAAATTTGTGAGTTCCTTGATTCGAACTGAAAGTGGGTATTAGAATTTGAAATTTGGCAAGGAAAAATTCATCTTCAAATCCATAAAAAAAGCAACTAGAGAACCCAGATGCAGAACTACACAATAATGGCAATAAGATACCATAATAAAAAGATTCAACATTCATGTTAATTTATTGAATTCAACAATAACAACTAGATTTTGTGCAAATAAATGATCGAAAAGATAGAAGAAAGACGGAGGATGATGGGTGTGATAGAGACAGAGATGGATTGTAGAAGATGAGACATTGGGAGCCATGGAGAAAAAATAGAATGATTTAGGAAGATGAATAGAATGGTGGAGAAAAAATGAAAAGCATTAAAATTGATGTAATATGGAGATGATTTTTTTAAAAAAAATAAAATTATTCTGAAAAATAGGTGCGTACATTACACTCAACAACAAAGATTTGGGGGTGACGTTCTAAGGGTGCCAATATTTGTGTTTAAAATACTCTAGCGGGTTATAGGATTCCCGTAAAGTATAAATGTATAGTTAAGAATTGGGTAATAAGTTGAGGGGGTATTTGGCTGTTTTCTCAATTATTTATGAATAGTTTAGATATGAAACTAATATATTTTTTTACACTAAACTCATTTAATTACAAATTATAGTAGGGCGGTGTTTTTCACCTTTCTTCTTCCCTTGCAAAATTAGCCATCAATGGCTTCTTCACTCTCTTTCACTTATCATCTCGTCAACTTTCCCATTTCCGATCCTAAACTAACCAACAGAAACCCCACTTTCCAATCCCTGAAACTCCCCCTTCCTTCAATTCACTGCCGTATTCGTAAACTACGACAAAGAATCGACACAATCAAGAACATCCAAAAAGTTACAGAAGCAATGAAACTAGTTGCAGCCGCCAAGATTCGTCGAGCCCAAGAAGCAGTCATCAGTACTCGACCCTTTGCTGAAACCCTTCTTGATATGTTGTACAACATCACCCAACAGCTTCAATTAGAAGACGTCGATATACCCTTAACAGAAATAAGACCAGTAAAGAAAGTTGCCCTTGTTGTTATTGCAGGTGAAAGAGGTCTTTGTGGGGGTTTTAACAATGGGATTTTCAAGAAAGCAGAGACCCGGATGGCGGAATTGACGAATCTTGGAATTGGGTATACTTTGATTAGTGTTGGTAAGAAGAGTAATGCTTATTTTCGTCGTAGGAAAGGGGAATTTGTTGATAGATTTGTTGAAGGTGAGAGTTCTCCGACTGCTAAAGAAGCTCAGGTTATAGCTGATGCTGTTTTTTCTTTGTTTATTAGTGAAGAAGTTGATAAAGTAGAGCTTTTGTATACTAAATTTGTTTCGTTGATTAAATCTGATCCGGTGATTCATACTTTGCTCCCATTAACGTCGAAAGGAGAGGTTTTTGATGTGAATGGGAGAAGTGTTGATGTAGATGAAGATGAGTTTTTTAGGTTGACTACTAAGGGAGGGAAATTGACTGTGGTGAGGGATCATTTGAGGGTGAAAAAGGGGGGATTTTTGCCTAATTTAGAGTTTGAGCAAGATCCTGCTCAGATTCTTGATGCATTGATGCCTCTGTATTTGAATAGCCAGATTTTGAGGGCACTTCAAGAGTCATTTGCAAGTGAGCTTGCAGCTAGGATGAATGCAATGAGTAGTGCAACAGATAATGCCGTTGAGTTGAGGAGGGACCTTTCTATTGCTTATAATCGGGAAAGGCAGGCGAAGATCACAGGTGAGATATTGGAAATTGTTGCTGGAGCAGATGCACTTACATAGCTGCGTCGATTCTGGTATTTGGATTCTCATTGTTTCGTAATTTGGATATCCTTTAATGTGTTCCATTGACTCCTTTTGAAAATTGTTGGAGGTTTATAATCAGAGAAGTTTCAACTTCAGGATTCTGTTGAATCACAAAATGAGATGAATTTCTTTTGTGATGCATCATGAAGCATCTTGTCTCCCTTTAACCGCCCTGAATGACTCGTTTCTCAATTGAGAGGTGTAGGTGTAGGCATGAATGTCAGAGAAGTTAGTGTAGGAGTTGCACAAGAGCAGTATACTTTACTGGCTGTAGACATAGATACTGAAATTTCTTTATGCACGGACTTGATGATCAAGAGTTGTTGAGGAGATAGTTTCCGAAGAGTTTGTTTTCTAGTACCAGAGTTTAGCACATGATCTTGTGGATTCAGATATTCAGGATCAATAAAATTCCGCTTATATTGTTATCAGTGGAACGGTATCTCATTCCTTTTGAGTCTCGAGCACTTTAAGTTGATAATCCTACTTTCCATACTGTAACAGACCGTGTTTCTAACTGTTGGCTTATTCGTTATATTGAATCTGAGTCTCCTTTTGATTAAATCCCTTCCAGTCTGTCTTAAAGATCAGATGTGGGAATGACAACTTCATTTGATCATCTCTTTATATGCATTCATTATGTGGTTTTCTACACATTGAGTGTGCTTGCTAGTAATATACGGACGTATTTGTTAGTGAAAGGGAACTGCAGAACTATCCTTTCTTGCTCCTCCTTTGTAGTCCTTACTTGGACATCAGTTTTTTGAGGGCACTGCTAATGATGTCGATCTAACATGGCTATGGCCATTGAGTTGATTTCTCATTTCCTCCGCGAGCAACAAACTATTTTATCTTTCCAAGTTATCTACAATTTAGTTGCAGTTGTGTTCATGAGCTTTATAAGTGTGTATATGAAATGAAAGGTAACTGAGAAGTATTAAGAGTCTACAAGAGAAGCATGGTGAACTAGCACTAGACAGACATGAAAAAATTAATTTGTTGCCTAGTGTTCAAGTTCTGAAGAAACATGATTCAGCTTATATTGAATCACAGTCTCTTTTTGCTTATACTATTTCTTCGGAAAAAGTCTCTCTACCTCTAATGTAGGAGTAATGTTTGCATATATTCTATGCTCAAACTTCACTTTGTGAGAATATATATGCTGGATATGTTTTTGTTGTCATCTTTTCACTAGTTTCACAGTACGCGCTTTGACAGAAAATATATTACTCCTAAGCAAGGGTGGTCATACATAGGTCAGATTAATTCCGATTTTTGTTTATCAAATTATTTTTATTAGATTAATTACGCTAAGCATCTCTATAGTATGATTAAATTTCAAATACACTATCTATATAATAAAAATAAACACTTTAAAAAAAATGCTTACACCTCATATACTATGAAAATTCTATATTCACCGCCTCTACGAGGTATACTCACAAGATAATTAAAGAATTGGGATTTTAAATTTTCAAAATGATTATAGAAAAATAAATAATAGTTGGGTCACGATTTAATTGTAAGAAATAAAAGAGGAAATAGGTGAAAATATCTCCCTTTACAAATTGGTTTTAAATAAGGGAAAAGAGTCTGAAAAATGCTCTAACTTTGGTCAAAATTATTGTTACGATATCAAACTTTATGGAGGACCTTTTACCCCATGCACTATTTAATAGTGTATTTTAAAGGTATATATGTGCCCACGTGGACACATTATTATTTATAATGATGCAATATTTATGATGTCAACGTGAGCACATATATATCTTTAAAATACACTATTAAATAGTGCAGGGGTAAAAGGTTCTTTCCAAAGTTTGGTATTGTAAGAGCAATTTCGGTTAAAGTTCGGATATATTTCAAATCTTTTTCCCTTTAAATAAAAATCTCTAGTGAAAAATATAAGAAAGTAAAAATAAATTTTATCAAGAGCTACAAAATAATTTACCCCTACTCTACTTCATCAAGTATTATTGTTATAAATAAATTATTATAACTGAAAAAAAAAGATTTATTTTCCTTTTCCAGCCTAAAACAACTAACATCTACACTTACCTTTAAGGAGTTAGGTACATTTGCCCAACCTAACACATCTCTTTCCCACTACAAAAGAAAACCAATCATATTACTATCATATCTTTTATAAAAATAATATAAAAGATCTTAGTCATGGCATAATTCACATTAAAAAAATTTATATTAACATATTTATATATGTAGGAATAAAAATTTATGAATTATCATTTCTCATATCTTAATTTAGTAGACACATTCAACATCGTAAATAAATTTTACATTTTGCACCCACTAATTTTTCTTATTTTTTTTTCTATCAGGTGTCCAGTAGCTCATATTGAGCGCAATAAAATTTGAATTCGTATAAAAAAAATTATAACGGAAATAAAATATTCCTTAACAAAGACAATTTTGTATTTAGTAAGTTTAAATTCAAAATTTCTTATTAAGAATTAAAAAAAACACTTATTTGAGGTGGTTATTTTGAGCTTAATTTAATCTCAAAATTTAATTTAAAATATGATTATTGTTTAAGTCATGTTAAAGAAAGCACATATCTCTTGAAGGATCAATATGAAACTCTTTACATTCTCTCATTTTTCAAGATTGAACATTTAATATGTGGACAATATAATATTAGAATTCAACATTAGAAATAAAAATTGGAATGAGCCTTTATTTGATATCACATAAGAAATAGATTTATAGTTTAATTCAATCTGAAAAACTAGTTCAAGAAGTGAGGAAAACCAGCTTTAAGGATCATCGCAAAACTCTTTCCTACACACGCTCTACCTTCGATTTTTAGATTGAGCAAAAAGGTGAAAACTCTTGGAGTTGTAAAATAAATAAAGTGATAAAATAAAATAAAATAAAATGAAAAAAAGAAGTGGGTATATAGTGGTTATATTATATGTGGATATTCTATTCTATAAAATTCCATAAAATTCCACAAACTGCCAATACCTTCTTTTCTTCTGCTCTTTCTCAGTTCACATAACACAAAGAAAGAGACACACACTTCAAAAATCCATAAAAAAAAAAATCATAGTCAGAGATTTCTATAGTCTCTGCTGACATTTATTTTGTTTTGAGAAAGAAAAAAAAACTTTTGAAATAATGACTTGACTTGAGAGTCTAAATGGATTTTGCTAATTGAATTAGTTAAAAAATGAAGAATAATACAATGAGTTGGAAAAGCAAAAGAGGTTTAAAAAGTGTTACTTCTCCAAATTTGACAATTTTTCTCTGTATTGGTTGCTTTTGTGCTGGAATGTTCTTCACTCACAGGTTCTTTCTTTTCATTTTTGTGTTTTAGAAAATTTATGTTTTTTATTGGATTATGAATTTTTTTTTTGTTTTTTTATTATTGAAGTATTTGTATTCCCATTTTGAATCTTCTTGTATGGTTAATAATGGATCTGTAGAATTTGGCTATAAAAATTGTAGTTCCCTTCTTGAACATGAATAGGAAAAAGGGAATTCATTGATCAAGAAAGTCCAATTAGAGAATGTGTTCTTTTAAGGCATAATACATAAACAAATATTCATCTTTGGCCTTAGCTGATAAGTAAGTACTCCAACTTTGAGAGTGCACATCTAGACAACTCGATCAATTTTGTCTCAACTGACAACTATATCTAGTGGACACCTGACGCTAACGTGGCACATAAATTTTGGAGGTGTCTAGCTAGATGATCATTTTGTAATTAGGATGTTCAATTTACATAGTGGAGATGAGTTGAGGTATCGAGATGTGCATACTCAAAATAGGAGACTTGGAGCGTTTACTTGCTAGCTGAGACCAAAGTTTGAGTGTTTGTTTGTGTATTATGCCGTTCTTTATGACATCCATCGTCAATTCCTGCACCGCTCAATGAA
Organism: Solanum commersonii; assembly: GCA_029007595.1. NCBI lineage: Eukaryota > Viridiplantae > Streptophyta > Magnoliopsida > Solanales > Solanaceae > Solanum > Solanum commersonii. The sequence goes on from JAJTWQ010000033.1 coordinate 3,962,966, forward strand.
GCTGATTTTGTTGTATTGAGACTAATTAGAACCTGAAATTGCTAATATCTGTTTACATCACATTGCTTGCAAATCTTTTGTTTTTCGTTGTTGGTCTTGTTGCCTGTGCATTAGAGTTAAGCTTGTTTCTTAATGGAAATTTCTCTTTGGTGGTTTGATTAGTTGGAGGTGAATGCTTTACAAGTTTAAGAAAGTTTACTGATATCGGTGTTCAAATGCACCACAGATGTCACTGTCAGTAGCGTAGATTTCTGGTTATCCGAAAAGATTTTAGGACATTGAAGGGTTAGAGGTTTGTAAGAGAGACTTGTTATACATTCGGAATTCTAAAAGAAAGCAGACATCCGTCCGCATTCATTTTAACAAAAAAAGACTACAAGGGGAAACCATTTAACAAAAATATTTGTATAGGCCTCGGAAGTTAATTCACGTGTATGCAGCACTGTCTGTAGTACCGTTGACTCTATCTATTCATGAAATGTTCTTTAGAACAGTTCTTTCTAGTAGCTTCCTCCTTTGCAACTTTCTCCGATTTATTCAATATGCCATGAGCATGTCTGTCTTCACTGTTAACAGTGTTATTATGGCTGTAGAGTGTGGACAGTACCTGAAGCTAAAGGCATATCAAGGACAACACATATTGATGATCAAAAGGTAAGGTTAGTCTGTGAGGATGGTGACGTTACGCCTTTTAAGTATTATATGCAAGAAAAGTGGACAGCAATGTAATCTTAGGTACTCTGGTATTCAAGTTTGTCGGGCGTTAATGGCTTTGTTCTTGTTGTTTTTAGCAGAAGGATGTAAAAAGTGAATCCAAGTATATTCCTGGGGATGCTTCGAGGACGCATCATGCTGTGCAGTATGTTACTTCTGCTTGTTATTCATAGATTTTGTGAGAATCATGTTTCAACATAAGTATTCAAATAGTAAGAGCTGCTTGTTACTTTTTCTTTAACAAAAATGCAGAACCTTGGATACAACAATATCAAATCTGGAGATGGAATTAGCTGCAGCAAGGGCCTTGCAGGATACTATAACGAGTAGCGCTCCAATAACTGAAGATCTGAAGATCTCTGAATTAACTAAGAAGAGAAAATATCTCATGGTCATAGGAATAAACACTGCCTTTAGTAGCCGAAAGAGAAGAGACTCTGTTCGTGCTACCTGGATGCCTCAAGGTTCTTGAAACTTCATTAACGGTGTGTTCTGACTTATTTGTGTGCATCTATTAAAACGAGGTGCCTACTGAAAATTTCGTTGCGGTAAAGCAGGTGATAAGCTAAAGAAGCTTGAGGAGGAAAAGGGCATTGTGATGCGGTTTGTAATAGGACACAGGTATGTGATCATTGGACTAAGCCTGATGTCCATCAGGTGCTTTTACCAAACTTAATGTTGTAGCTGGTAATGATCTGCCGGTATTGGGCTATAATCTTCATTTTCCATTATTAGCGAGAGGCTATGATGAACATATTTCTTTGTATTACCACAGAAGTTTCTTCGAGAACATGTTGTTGATTTACTACTACCTTTCTCAAAAAGAGAGAGAGAGAAAGATATTGTATGTGTTGATGATTAAAAGATGGAGTTCATAATTTCTTGAATAGTTTAGAACTCCATAATTATCAAAGATGTTAGATAAATTATTTGTATATTTTTCCCATCTATTGTCAGGTGCTTGGTCATTTATATTATTACTCATTTAATTATCATTTCACCAGTGCAACATCAGGTGGCATTCTTGATAGAGCAATTGAAGCAGAAGAGAAACAACATGGAGATTTCTTGAGGCTGGTAATGTCAATTGCTTAATCACCTTTGTTTGTGTGTGCTTCGGTTTTCACCTCATTTCATTGTTGTTCTTTCATTTGTATGTTGTGTACTGTTTTCCTTTTCACATTGTTTCGTTGTTGTTACTGCTTTCATATCTATTTTCCCTTTTTCAAACTGTTCTGATATTATTATTTTTAATGTTGAGGGTCTATCAGAAACAACCTCTCTATCTCTACGAGGTAGGGGTAAGGTGTGTGTACACTCTACCCTCCCCAGCCCCTATTTGTGGGATTACAGTGGGTATGCTGTTGTTGTTGGTAATGTCAGTGAAAAGGGTCACAGTTTGTTGTTCCTCAAAAGTTGATTTACAATTGAATTTCATTAGGAACATGTTGAGGGATACCTTGAACTATCGGCCAAGACAAAGAGCTATTTTACTACTGCTATTTCTCTCTGGGATGCAGATTTTTATGTCAAAGTTGATGACGATGTTCATGTAAATATAGGTAAATGCAGCCTCTTGGATTCTAAATATCATGCTTCTATTGCTACAAGTAAACCGTCTTTGCTCTCACTATTAACCTGCATGTATTCATAACTCCAGGAACACTAGCAGCAACTCTAGCTACGCATCGTTCAAAGCCAAGGGTATATATTGGTTGCATGAAATCTGGTCCTGTCCTTGCACAGAAGTAAGCAGAGGATTTACCATAACTTGTGCTAAGGAATTTCCCATATTTATTCCATTGGTTGTCCACATTTACTTGTAGGGGAGTGAGATATCATGAACCTGAGCATTGGAAATTTGGTGAGGATGGAAACAAGTATTTTCGACATGCAACAGGCCAGCTATATGCCATCTCAAAAGATTTAGCCACTTATATATCTATAAACCGGTAAGCATCTGTATTCTTATGGACTTGGATTGTTTGTTAATCAAATATCATTTGCTGATCTCAAAATATATTTCCTAGGCATATTCTACATAAGTATGCTAACGAGGATGTCACGTTGGGATCATGGTTCATTGGATTGGATGTAGAACATATAGATGACCGCAAAATGTGTTGTGGAACTCCACCAGGTAACAACTTCCTGCTCCCGATTTCACATATTCAGTCAGCGTTAAGATTCAGGAGAGCTATGACTTCTTAATCTGCATCGATCGAGGATTAGTAAATGTCAACTTCAGTGTCATATCTGGTTTTATCTGTTATTATCTCTTAGATCAGTAAGAAAGGGAGAGTCAGTACGTTGATGAATCGTTCATGATCTATCAAGCTTATCACATATGTTTTGAGAAATCACATTTATATCTGACCTTATTTGGTCTGAACACTCTGTGAAGTTCGTCTACTCTATCTATACTATGTTTGAACAGATTGCGAGTGGAAAGCTCAAACCGGCAACATCTGTGTTGCTTCCTTTGATTGGAGCTGCAGTGGTATTTGCAAGTCTGTAGATAGGATTAAGGAGGTTCATCAACGTTGTGGGGAAGGCGAGAATGCTTTGTGGAGCACTGTCTTCTGATAATTCAGCATTTCTCCAATCTCAGGGGTTTGATAGTAGATCCTAAGGACTCTACAAAATGATCAATTTCTTCAAATTTAGTTTGATCAGCTTGTAAAATATGAACTGTACATTATCATGATCAATATGTGAAATCAAGTGTAAACAAACCATTCTTTTTAGATGCTTAGGAATAACATATGTTAGTTTAATTTGTAAGGGGAAACGAAACTAATAAGTGTATACATCAGCAAGCCTTTTGCTATTTTCATGTAGTACCAAATCTTCCATTCATGTTGGATGACTTTCTAGTTCTAAATACCCTGGTCCACATAGTTTATGGTTGAGACTAGGATGATATCTAATCGTCTTCGAGTCCCTAATTTTCGTTCTTGATTAACGTAAACATCTTTAGCAAATGCTTTCGTAGTAGTTCGTCTTTATCGCACTATCTTTGATATTGTTATTGTTTCCGTAAATTAGTGCTATGTTTTCTTTACTGTCATTTTTTCTTGTGCCGAGGATGCTTCAGAAACAATCTCTCCACCGTCACAAGATAGAAGTAAGGTGTACGTACATTCTACCTTTTTCAGACTCCATTTACGAGATTTTACTGAGTAGGTTATAGTTGTACTAAAGACAAACAATTTTATTCAAAAAAACTCTATATTAACACAAGTGAAGTGACAATCCATGTATGTGAATTTTGGTAACTAAAATCAATTAGTGCATTTCCTTTTCTTCTTCATTGTCTTTACTAGGAGGCTGAAATCTGCTGAAGACTCTGTAAGCTGAAATCACAGCTAAAGCAAGAAAACAACAAAGGGTGATGGCATGAAGAACCAAAACCAGCTTCAATCTACTGCAGAATTTTCCAAAAGAAGTGCAAGCTTCACTCCATGACACCATTTGGTCACCATTGTAGGCTAAGTAAAGAATTTCCCATATTGCAGCCAATGATGTAACCATTAAGTATGCTACAAGCTGTGTCAAGAAAACAAAAGTTAGCTCACATGGAAGAAAATAGTAATAATGTTCCTTCTGACTCAATTTATATTGATGTATTTTAACTGAATACAAAATTTAAGAGAAAATGAACTTGTGATTTAAAACAAATCATAGGTATTTGAGTAAATAAGTTGAAGAAAACCCTAAACTATTAGGGATTTATATATGATTTTCATATTTAAACTATTGAATCTTCAGAGAACATCATGAGCTACCATGAAGTTATATTAAAAGTATAATACATAAACATATCTTTTAACTTTGCCTCATGTAGCATCTATGCTCTCCAATTTTGGGTGTGAACAAGTAGACATTTAAAATTGTTTATAGAGTTGAACAAGCAAACACACACATCTTACTTGGCATCCTACATGGCAATTCGCACCCTACGCGACATCCTACGTGGTGTCCTACGTGTATTATACCACGTGGAGCACATATGTTTACTTAATCAATTTTATACAAGTTTAAATGTCTTCTTGTGCATATTCAAACACAAATATCAACTAAAATTAAATTAAAGGATAACTTATATATTATGCCTATATTAAAATACCACCTAAGAATATGATAGGGAGTTCCAGGTGTAGGGTGGAAAAAAGTAGAGTGAATGGTTAAAACCCCTAAAATTACCATGATTTTATGAGTTTCATACTTATATTATTGAATAATTACCCAACCCTCCTAAACTACTGTGAACCCATTCTCCAGATGAAGCAAGAGTAAAAAGAAACACTTAGTAATTTAAGTATAAAACTCGTAAAATGATGATAGTTTAGGAATTTGTTAACCTATTCCCTCTAAATAATTATGTATTTATAAAGTAATCATCTCATTAAGAATAAAATGAAAAAAAAAGTTAAATGATTTCTAAATATTAAATAAGTATCTTCACTACACCAAAAATTATCTTTAACAGCAATTATTTAACAACAATAATTTAATTACCATTAAATATATATTTTTAATGACAATTAACACTCTTTATAAATGTTCCTATCCTAGAGCCTGTAGCTGAATCCAAAATGAAATGGATTGGATGTGAGAATTTAATTACCTGGTCAGAAACAAAGAAAAACCATGCTTTAGTGACTAAACCCCTGACCCACAAAGCTATAGCAGTAAACAGAGCATATCCACCTGATGCAGCACTAATGCCCACCATGTACCTGTTCAAATCGACAAAAAATTACATTATATATATGGTTAAAATTATTTTTTTTTTATATACAATTGATTTAATCGTGTATTTACTATTGTGATATTCTAACTCCGCAACAAAAAAAAAGAAAAAAAGAAAAAAAACATGAATATACTGACTTGAGTCCTGTGAAATTGGTGAATTCCAGCTTGCCATAACTGATATTGTTCTGTTGATTGGTGACAGAAAGCCATATGGAGGCAATAGACAAAGGAATGACAAACAACCTTAGTGTACAGTCAAGGGCTTTAAGATGTGATGCATCAAATCCCATTTTGTTATGTCAAAATATAGAACAACTCCTCCTTACAACACTATACATATAGATTTAATTTTTTATATAGGGAGAAAGAGTTGGTGAATCTGTTTATGTTATTAAAATTATTTGGAATTTTTAATATTTTTAGTTGAAAAGAAGGATTTGAAATGATGAGTTGTCAAGGGGCAATCTATAGTGGGAAGAAAGAACAGAAGTGGGGTGACCTTTCAAGAAGAGAAATCATGGCAAAGGGTTAGTGAGTTATGGTTGGTGATATCTCTAATATCTAACACATGTACTCCTCCCACTCCCAAACAAACAAACAAACAAACAAAAAATTCTAGTATTGAAGCAATGATAAAACTGTTACATTCTTAACCAGAGTTTTCGAGGTCAAGTCATAGGTATGGAGAAAATCAAGTTGGGAGCACCACTCTTGAATGGATCCTGCAGTGTGCAATTTGAATTTAGTCGGGGATTCAATGTAGGCTTCAAATTAAACACTGGATGGGAAACTAAATTTTTTTTTAGCTGTAACAGATTTTTCATTTAACGATAATATTTATTGCGATAATTAAGTTAATATCATTATATTTAGAGTTATTAAAGTTTATAGTAATATTTATATTTATATACCGTTTTGATTATTAGTATTAATATATGAAATTATGAATTCATATCTATTTTTATTACTCCCTTCGTTTAAAAAAGAATGATATTTTTTTTCTTTTTAGCTTGTTTAAAAAAGAATGACTCATTTTATTTTATTTTTGATAATATTTTAATTTCAGTTTTCCACTTGACATGTTTATGGCCACGAGAGTAAATGACATTTTAATACATTTGACATAACTTAGATTTAGGACCACAAGATTAAAAAATCCTCTTTATTTTCTTAAACTTAGTGTCAAGTCAAACTAAGCCATTTTTTTTAGTCTGAAGGAGTATATTTTTAGTAAACTTTATCACTTAAATTTATATTTTATATCAAAAATATTTTGATACATATGAAATCGATATCAAAAAGATGTATTCACCGCTGAATTTAATTCACACGGCTCTTAGGCTTTCTTTTTCTTAGTATAACCACAAACATAGAAACAAAACAAAAAACCACAATCATAGACAATGACAAAATTGACTTTTGTCCAGCCATTGTATAGAGGCATGCCTGTTTTTATTCCTTCAAATTAACTTTATAATGACAATTTTAAATAATAATAATTTAATTTTTTATATATATTTAATAAATTTATTCATTAATATAAACATATTATTCAAATAAATCTACTGGATTCAGCCAAATCGATATACGGCCTACTAACTCCGTGCCCCTAATTGTAACTGTGTGGGGAGGGGTGACTTGTTTGCTTTCGACTTTTAAAGAGTTATTTATTTCAAGATCATGTAAAAATAATTTTTATTAATTACATTTAAACAAAGATAGAAATATATCTTTTTGTGTTTATTGATATATACCAAGTAAGTGATATAAATTTCATACCAAATCATTCATATCCATTAACATCAAACAAACATTAATTTAAATAGAATTTGAAACATTAACTTGAATAGATAAATGTTTTAATGAGATATACAATAAAAAACAACTGCTTAGGTATACTAACATTAACCAAAATTGAATTTGGTTCGGTTGGAACATGTTTGACATATGTTTAGATACTCAATTGAAATAAATTATACGTAATTTGAGTGTTTAAATGAAATTCTGAAAATATTGATAGACGCTATAATAAGAATCATATACATTAAAGTTACAAGCCATTTGCAATTGTCACAGTAATTGTATATGATCTTTAGTATTGTTGGTAAAGAAGTAGACCTGTATAAACAAGTAAGCAAGTGAAAACTCTTTACATAAAAGTTACATAAATATGTCCTTCACTTTGATTTCGGTTGTCATATATGCCCTCCAACTTTGAATGTGTATATGTAAACATTTAAACTTGTAAAATTGGACAAATAAACACATTCATCTTATGTGACGTCCTATATGGCAATTTTATGTCAGACGTGCATTATGTCTCGTAGAACGCTTGTGTCTATTTGTTCAATTGTATACAAGTTCAAGTGTCTACTTATGCACAATCAAAATTGGAAGGCATAGATGCTAGCAGAAATCAAGTTAAAGGGCATTGAAAAATTGTATAAAATAACAAACTATTAATTCAAATTAAATATTATAACCACAGTTTGATTTAATTGTAACCCGTAGCAAACAGTTGTCATTCGCCTCTCTCCTCAGCGAATCTCGCTCGCCACTCTCGCTAGTCTCTCCCTCGCCTCTCTCACTTTATACAACACAAATGTATAAATTGTGTTTTTGTTTGTATAAAGCGAGAGAGAATTGTATATACACATGCAAATACATATATCTTCGTCCTATACAATTATAATTATACAATACAAATCTTCCCCTGCCCAGTTCTCTTTTGCCTTTGTCTCTTTCTCGCTTTATACAAACACAGATTATACAAAATACAATGTATAATTTGTGTTTGTATAAAGCGAGAGAGAGATTTGAATACAAAAATACAGTTACATATACATATACAGATTTATATTTAAATAAATATAATACACATATACATATACGACTAAAAATCACAACAAAAAAACATATATACAAAATACAATTACATATACATATACAGATTTTTATGTATATGTATACCGAAATATACAAATACAGATTTTTATGTATATGTATACCGAAATATACAAATTAAGTTTGTTATGGAGCGCAATTATGCAAACTATAGATATAGCATACAAATATGATTTTTATATTTTCTAAACCTAAAATTTACTCTTTATGTATTATGCCTTCAATTTGCAATAGAACTATCATTCAGTCCATTACAGTCATGAGGAGACCCTTTAAGAAATAACAACATTAGCATGAGCAATATGATCATAAACCTTGTTGGAAAACTATGTTTTGGGAAAAGTTGTTTTATTTGTCTATTCTTGAGACCACATTGTCTATATGAGTTGTGTGAAGCATATGCGCAATCCAAGTAATTAAGTAAAAGAGGGATGTTATAAAAGAAAACATTTTTTTTTTCATTCATTTTTAATCATACACGAAAAGGGTTGAAAGCTTTGCTTATTTGAATTCAACAACTAATTGTATTCACCTTTAAAGGAGGTGGTGGGATGGATGGATCCCTCCGTCCTTAAGCAGAGACCTCGAGTTTGAGCCCAGTAAAGAGACAAAAGCCTCTGATATAGAATGTTTCCTTCCTTTAGTGGTTCCACGCGACACAAATCTGAATTAGTCCAACCAGTGGATTCCCGATATCAAATGGTTAAAGACAAAGAGAAACAATAATATTCTTTCTTACTTATCTCATAAGTTGGAGTACATACAAATACAATTTAAATCAATTAAAAACACATGCTTAAATTGAAAGTACTAACTAATACAGACCTCAACAGAACTTCCATAACTGTCTTCAATTTCCTGCTGAATCTTGTTGGCTGAGTTCCCAACAGATTTTGCACAATCGCTTATATGAATCAGCTGAAGTGTGGTTATGTCTACGAAATCCTGTGGGATCGAATACATGCTCCAACAACGGTTAATTACTAGTCGTTCAAGTCGTGGAAAGTGATCACTACTTGCTCTCCAATTATGCAAGTACAAATGCTTCAATCGTAAAACCTTCAAATTTGGAAACCCTTCCTCACCAACTACCCAATCAGTACCAATGCAAGCATCATATCCTAGTTTGAGTGCCTCGAGTTTAGGCAACTTACCAAGAATCTCCAAATCCTCCCAATGCAAACGAGTAGCTGTAAAAGCTAACTTGTTAAGGTTTTTCGGAAAAGCAACTAGAGGAGGAAGAACGAAAGATGTATCATATATTGCTCTTCCAATCATCTTTCTAATCTTGAATTTCAATTCCGTAAGCTGATCTAAGCAGCAAAGATCATGGAAATTAACTTTGTCCCTTCTTATGTAGTCTTCTTGGATACCACATATTTGCAACTTCTTTACATTCGGAAGTAGTCTAAAGACCGAAGAAGTACAAGATAAAGGATTCCATCCAGACAGACACTCAAGATTTCTCAAAACCCAACTTGATCTCTTGCTAGATTCATGTCCATTCAAGTAATTCCAGTCCAAAGATAGATGCCTCAATTGCGACATCTTGAAAATACTCGATGGTAATCTGAAAGGTTCAGTAAACTTCCATCCGAGAGATGTTGGAAACTTAAGTATTAAAGTTTGCAAATACTCAAGCCTAGCTATTGAGGATGGAAAACAAATATCCCAATCATTAGTGGATGAGTAAACACTCAAACCTAGATATCTCAAGTGAAATAGTTCAACTATGCAACTGGGAAAAACATTCAACGCCAATGAAGCAAGATCAAGTACTCTTAGTACCTTGAAATGCTTCAAGTCCTGCACCATTCTTGAGCTTGAGGGATCTTCAGTAAAAACGAGAACAGAATAGGAATCGTTATTACAAACCATAGACAACTGATTGGCAGCAAGTTTGGATTGGATACTTATCCGAACTCCCTTTGTGGAATAATTCATGGATTGTTCACATGGATTTTGATTATCCATTATAACATTCACAAAATTTGTGTTTCGAGCTTCTCTCAAGCAGAGTTCACGGATCACATCATGCATTCCACAAGCTTTTATTTTTCCATCAAAACTACTCACCCTTTGGACAAAAACTAAATTTCTATCTATAAGATCTTTAACACATTTTTCTGCAACTTCTTCTATACTTTTCATCATTTCTGTCTTCAAAAAACCCTCTGCTGTCCATAATTTCACAAGTTTATTCACAAAAATCACTGTATCCTCCGGGAATATTGCAAAATATAGAAAACACGCTCTCAAGTGATGTGGTAAATGATGATAACTCAACGCCAACACTCTCATGCATTGTACATTGTGATCTGTGCTTACCACTGAACTTACATTCTCCGCAACACTTGTCCATTCATCGAATGATTCACCAATATTAGAAAGAACTCCAGCAATAACAATAATAGCTAAAGGTAATCCCCCGCATTTAAGAACAATTTGTTTCCCAAGTTGTTCAAATTCAGGGGAGAAACAGTTTTTTACAAAGACTCTACTCTGTAGTAACTTCCAACTTTCATCAATATTCAATAGTCGCATTTGATTAGGAGGCTTACCTGAGCTAGCATACTTAGCTACTTCCATATTCCGAGTTGTCAGCAGTATTCTGCTTCCACAGTTGCAATCTGGGAAACATAGTTTCATATCATCCCAAGCTTGTTCGGTCCATATGTCATCAATGACTACCAAATACCTCCTCCCTTTTAGGCTTTTTTGCAGTCGATCAGCTAGTTGCCCATCATCTTGATGCTCATTGCTCTTTCTACTTGTAAAAGAAAGAAGACTTAGGCATACATTTTTCGCGCAATACTCTTGTGAAACAGTAGCTTTAGCACGAATGTCAAAATGTGACATTATGAATGGATCATTATAGATTTTGTTCGCCAAAGTTGTCTTACCGATGCCCCCCATACCTACAATTGAGACAACTTCTAGTTCCCTTCCTCCTCTAGCAAGTTGATCCTGCATCATCTCGAGTTCATTTTCATGACCAACCATCATATAATTATTCTCAGGCTCCGCAACATCATGTTGAGATGTACTAGTACTGGCGAGAGCCGTGTTATGTCCTTCTACATCTTTGGTTCTGGTGTACAATTTTTGCATTTTCATCCACTTGTTGACTCTGGAATCAATGTCTCCAACGGCATGTTCCAAGAGAAAATGAAATTTCCAAGAAGCTACTATTTGTGAAATTGGATTTTTAACATTTCTTGATTCCGAGTCCAAAAAATGTTCTGTGGTGCATACAACCTCTATGATTTCAGCTTCCAAGCTTATCAATGCCTCAAGATCGCCTATCGGTTTCTCCAGATTAGCTCTCAAAGATTCAAGCTTTTCATAGAATGATTGCAAATCACATCCAGTAAGTTGAATTGATTGTTGTATGGTACTCATAAGACAAGTAATAGCAGCATAAGCCATGTCTCTATTATGTGTTGTATGTGTGATGCAATCTGAAACTTGTACAATGTCCTATTTCTCAAATAAAAAACACATAAACAACAAAATCACTCTCTTCTTTAATTTATTTTTTTTATCAAATGGACAGGTTGTTAAGAGTGCCTTATTAACCTAACTTTGTTGGTTTCTCTAATAAACAAATAGAAAAAACAAAAGATCTGTGGTCTTTGTCTTTCTATTTGTTTATTTGAGAAAAGACAAAAAAAACAAAAATATTGATTTCTGTGGAAACTCTTTACAACCTGTCCTTTTATTATTTATCCTTTTATCATGGACATATGCAAGCCAACTTTGAATTAATTTCTTCTAATTTGTCATTTTTTCTCAACAGTACAAGGCGGAGCTAGGTGGGGTTCATGGGTTCGAATGAACTTATTAGCTTTTTCTTAGATTTTGTATTTGTATTTGTATTAAAAACTTAATTAAATAAATATATATGTATATTAACTCGTGAACCCCTTAATAATATTGATTGACAGTTCAGTAATAAGAAAGGGATATTGAAAATGCATTTTATGTCCGTTTTTTTGCTTAGAGAGGATTAGTTCAAATAATATGACGAATTATTAATAATATTATTAAATTGAAAATATTTTCATGTACTCTTCGGAGCAAGCTCGATATACCAACCTAATAATTTATTTAAATAGGTTAAATTGCACTAATAATTTTTTACATTAGATTTTCCAAATAATTAAATTTATTTGTATTATAAGATTTCGATTTTCGGTCCACTATAATTAAATAAAATTAATTAAATAAATATACATGTATATTACAAAAGCATGAATTAAAAATATTAAATATTAAAAGCAACCCATCAAAAGTAACTTGAAGTATTTTTCTCTTGTCTTCTTCTTCAAACCTATCCAACAACACTTGATGATTCATACCTGGATTTATTGGATCTAGTTGAACCTATTGATATTGTCAAATGGTTTTGCTTTGCCTGTTGCATCGGTAGGTTCCTTGGAACAAACTCAAACTTTCTATTACAAAAGTATGAATTTTACCGTCCCAACTATGTTGCCTTCCATGTGTCTTCTTTTTACTTTTGTTGCTTCCACTTCTTTGTTGCCCTAGGTGATATATCATCTTCCCTAGCCACTCTATCAAAGAAAATGTCCAACATATTGTCTTCCTCATCTTCATCAAGAGAATCCTCACCCAAATCCACTCCATCTTCATCAAGAGAATCCTTACCCAAATCAATTGTATTTGACAATAAGGCCCTTGACTCATTCTTCTTTTCAAGCACACATTTAGGCACAAATACGGGAGCTTCTGGACTTAATTTGCTATTTAAAGTAGGTGGTGAGACTTGTTTTTCTTGGATCAAATCATTGTCATTCTCTGTTAACCTTACTTGCTTTCCAATAGTCTTCAATAAAGCATCAAAGCTATTCGAACATAATAGGTCTCTTGAGGCATTACTAGTATTTTGCATCTTCTCACTATCATGAATATTCCCAGTCGGACCCTTTTCACTACATGGAGAATTATTTTGACTAGTAGGGGTAAGGATCTGACTACTAGTTGATTTTTTGTGTGCAACCACTGTCCAGTTTTTAGTTAGATTCTTGTTTTCAACTTGCAAAACATGCTACCCAAATTTTTAGCATCTTCAAGATCAGACGTATCCATTAGTTTTTGTCCTGAATCCATTAATTTTTGTCCTAAATCAACTCGCGGTGCATCAACCCCAACTCTTGGTGTTCCCCCCTGCGTTTTTAGTTGCATTAGACATCAAATTCAGCCCAACTTCTTTTGATTGCACCTCATTAGTAGCAGCATGTTGGTTATTGCAATCACCTTTGTTTTCGGTAGTTGTTTGAACATCAATATTACTTGTATCAACATCTATTAAGTCTACATGATTTTGCTCGGAAGTGGAAGCAACCAATTGTTGATCTAAAGAAGTAGCTTTACTTTGATCAACATCTACAGTCTTTCTTTTTTCATTTAATATTTCTCTCACATCGTCATGATACTTTTCACTATCGGTAGTACCTTTTAAAGCACCTTCAATGGTATTATCAATTTTGTTTGTTATTTTGATTTCTTTTTTAAATCAAACGACAACTATCTTCATCATGGCCTTGGTGCTTACAATAATTGCAATACAACAATAGATTATCATATACAATCTCCTGAAAAACCTCGATCAACTTACCAGATTTTTCATCCACAAACTGCAACCTTATACGTTTGGAAGTTTTTCCATTAGATTAAGTCTAACCTTGACCCTAGTCGTGCTAGGTCTTGACTTGATTTGAGTAGTTTTATCTATAGCTATTGGTTTCCCAACTGCTGATGCTATAAACAACATAGACTTCTTTGCAAACAAATCTAGAGATAAGTTCGATAAAGAAATCCATACCACAACTAACGTCATTTCCTCCTTAGGGTTATATCCAATGGACCATGGAAAAATCCTATATTGGTGCTCCTCTCCATTGTAGAGAAGATAATTAACTGAGCGAAATAAAGCTAGTACATAATTTTCATATTGATCAAACCTCAACAAAATTTGTCTTGGAGCAAGTAAGCCAATTAAACAATTGCCCTTGGTACCAAGATGTTTCGATAAAATTGACCTTAATACCTTCAAATCTGGCGCACCATGGGATAATTTTAACACCACTGCTTGACGTAATCCCTCTTCGATTATAAAGTCTTGCCTTTCCTCTATTGAAAATGTGATAATAGGTTCTCCATGAATTATTTCGATTGATTTTATGATTGTTTTTTAGTTAATTAGGGAAGATTGTTTAGAATTTATAGTATTGGAATTGAAAAGGATGGCGTATGTGGTGGTTTGGGGTGGTGGGGCAGGTTGGACAGCCTCGAAAGGAGGTTGTCTAGTGGTCGTAGCAGCCACGATAGCTGCGCAACTACTGTGTATGTAGGAGCCACTAGAAACCCTAGGTCGGCAATTTTTCCATCGCAAAAAACCAGCAAACTGACATATTTTAATTTGGTTAGTGGGAAAAATAAATGGGATGGTTTTGTAAAAAATAAAGGGACAAAAGGGAAAATATGTCCCTGAACTATTGTTAATGGTATACAAACACTCTCCGTCATACTTTTTGTTTATTAATGTCCTTGTCATCCAAAAATTAGTACACATTTGTCCCTCCCACTAACGAAAGACTTATTTGGTACACATGGCGTAATTCTACAACTCAATCTGATTTGACCAATGATTTAGTTCAAAATTCAAATACCCGCCCATTACCCGTTTAACCCACCCAATTTATCACTACCCACACAAATAAACTATCTAAAAATCTAAAAAAAGTAAAAAAAAAAAAAAAAAAAAGCCCATTCCAAATAGTGAGCTAATTTTCAGCACCTTCTTCTCATACCAAACTGAAATTTTTTGAAGAGCTTGTCGGTGGTCCTTTTGCCCCAAAGATTGAATCTTTTTAAATTTAGATCTAATTTTTGCTCAATTCTTGGTTTACTCACCTTTCACATTTTAGATTTAAGTTGTATCAAGTTGTTGGTACCATAGAAATATGTTAGGGAATCTTGCTTGGATTTTAGTTCCCTTAAAGCTATAATATAGTAGGATGCTGGAGTATGTTGGATGGTACTGGTGGTGTCAGTGGTAGCGACAACAACGGTATTAATGGTAGTACTGGAGTTGGTAGCGACAACAATGGTATTTGAGAAAAGGGGCTTTTTCTTTAGATTTTTAGATGAAGTTTATTTGTGTGGGTAATAGGTAAATCGGGTGGGTTAAATAGAAAATGGGTGGATATTTGAATTTTTGGTTAAATAATTGGACAAATCGGGTTGAGCCGTAGGATTACGCCACGTGTATTAAATAAATCTTTTGTTAGTGGGAGGGGCAAATGTGAACTAGTTTTGGACGGCAAGGGAACTAATGAACGAAAAGTATGAAGGAGGATATTTGTATACCATTAACGATAGTTCGGGAATATATTTGTTGTTGTCAATCTGTGTTTTAAAAAAAACAGTAAGACTGATTACCAGAAACTTTGCAGAAACACGAAGTTACCAAAGTTTCCAATGAACCAGTGAAGAACAGAAGAACATAAATTAATTCACAAAAAATTAAAATCTGTAAAACATACCAGAATCTGGAAAAGACAGAACGGAAAGAGATCAAGCCCACTGAATGCATAGTGTCCCCTTAAGGAAATTATTCCCCTCTAGTATTTGAGGTTTGATTTGGAATATGTCCTCCCAGGATAGAATGATCTCAATCACCAGTGTATTGATACCCAAAACGCTGGTGTCAGTGAGCCACTCAACGGCAGTAAAGTACACGAAAAATATTTGTGCAGAAGAAGAAGAAGAAATCAAAAAAATTCGTAAGTAAAAAGTCTGAAGAATAACTGGTACTTATAGCCAAGAGGAACTAATTCTGAAAGGTTGCAACCTTTCAGAAACCACACGACAATTTCAGAAAGCTTGCAACCTTTCAAACGGTCATGATTGTTCCTGAAAGTTGCAACCTTTCAGAACAGTCATCTCTAACGGCGGGAAATTCAAATAAAATGAGAAAGTAACTAATCCGAGTCGGGTCGGAACGTTTTGGTTAATTAACTAATTAATTGAAACGTTTTGGCCATTTAATTTTATTTAATTAAATAAATAATTAAAATAAAACTTTGTCCAAAAATAATCTCTCGATCATTTTCCAAAGCCAAAGCCGAGAGAGCGACGACGACGATGGCGCGAGGGGGGTCCCTCTTTCCAACCCTTTTAACAATTAATAGAAATGTTTCTTTATTTAAACTCTTATATTTTTATTTCCACCACCGATAAGGGAGAAATACCTCTTTGCTAAATCATAAAAGGACTTTTCAAGTTCCTCACTTTTCATCTTCCCTCTATTTCCCATTACCTCTTTCTAGATACCCAACAATCCCCCACATGAATGGGGAATAGTTATAACATAAGGAATGCACGGACGAGTGTGTACATTACAAGCAAGGACCAATTGCATCTGGATAAGTAGGTTTCCCCCTGAACTTTTCGTAGTAAACATATGTCGGATATACTCGGTTAATCGGTAGATGCGATATCTTTGAACCGTTAAGCTTGGTGTATACCTAGACAACCATATGTCACACAATTAACCCTTTATCGTTTATGGTTCTTACAGTTGTGTTCGTTTCAGCCATGAACACCTCCTAGTTTCATGAGTGTATAAAGAATATGCTTTTGACATAAAATTCTCTTTGAAATGGCTTACACTTCACACTCACATATGTGATTTCTAACCGTGTCATCTCGTAGATACACTATTTGGTCAATTATGCCAAACTTAGCAAATCATTAAAAACTTTAAGCTTTATTAACTCATTAACAAGCCTTAAAGTCTTAACCTTGTTCCTGAACATTGTCTTCATTATGGGAATGGATTGAGTTGATTGACAGTGTCGAACCGCCAGTCACAACTTTGTTTTTCTCCTTGAATCTAGCTGTTGGAATCTCCAGTCTGCTAGATAGAGTAATCGCCATGCTGACTTGTCCTAAGCCTTAAACTCATTCCCTTAAATGATCTTTCAACTGTCTCTCTCACTAGGCCTTTCGTTAGTGGATTTGACACATTACCACTTGACTTCACATAGTCAATTGTGATAATTCCACTAGAGAGCAATTGTCTTGCGGTGTTATGTCTCCGTCGTATATGACGAGACTTCCCGTTGTACATAACGCTCCATGCACTATCTATTGCTGCTTGACTATCACAATGTATGCAAATAGGTCCCATAGGTTTGGGCCAGAATGGAATATCCTCTCAGAAATTCTGGAACCATTTAGCTTCTTCACCAACCTTATCTAAAGCAATAAATTCAGATTTCATTGTAGAGTGAGAGATACATGTCTGTTTGGACGATTTCCAAGAGACTGCTCCTCCATCAAGTGTAAACACATAACCATTTGTGAATTTTACTTCATTTGACCCGGTGATCCAATTTGCATCACTATATCCTTCAATCACGGTAGGATATTTATTATAATGCAAAACATAGTGTTGTGTATGTTTCAGATACCCCAACACATGTTTCATTGCCATACAGTGAGTTTGATTCGAATTACTAGTGAACCAACTCAGTTTGCTAATAACACATGTTATATCTGGTCGCGTATAATTCATAATATACATCAAACTTCCCAACACTCTGGCATATTCCAATTGAGAGTCACTTTCACCTACATTCTTTTGAAATGTAAAGCTTAAATCAATTGGAGTTTTGACAACATTGAAATTCAAGTACTTGAACTTATCCAATACTCTTTCAATATAATGAGATTGAGATAATGCTAGTCCCTAAGGAGTTTTGAGAATCTTGATCCCTAAGATTAAATCAGCAACTCCTAAGTCCTTCATATCGAACTTATTGGACAGCATGCGCTTAGTAGCATTTATATCATCAATACCTTTACTCATTATTAACATGTCATCAACATACAGACAAACAATGACTTCATCATTCGAAACGTTTTTAATGTAAACACACTTATCACATTCGTTAATCTTGAATCTATTTGCCAACATTGTTTGGTCAATTTTAGCATGCTATTGTTTGGGTGCTTGCTTGAGCCCATAAAACAACTTCACAAGTCTGCACACTTTCTCTTCTTTACAAGGAACCACAAACCCTTCATGTTGTTCCATGTAAATTTCATCTTCCAACTATCCATTTAAGAAGGTTGTCTTTACATCCATCTGGTGAATTTTAAGATCATGCACTGCCGCTATTGTTATTAACATCCTAATTGATGTTATCCTTGTTACTGGAGAGTATGTATCAAAGTAGTCCAGACCTTCCTTTTGTCTATATCCTTTGACTACAAGCCTAGCCTTATACTTGTCAATAGTCCCATCGACTTTCATTTTCCTTTTAAAGATCCACTTTGATCCTAAAGGTTTATTTCCTAGAGGAAGATCAGCCAATTCCCAAGTATGATTACTTAAAATTAATTCGATCTCACTATTGATTGCTTCTTTCCAGTAGATTGACTCAGACGAAGGCCCATTTACAAGAAAGAATGCCACAAAATCTAGTTCAAAAGAAGTGGATTTCCATTGACGATTACTACGCCTAGGATCCTCATTAGGTAGTGTATTTTTCGTTAATTCTTCTCGTGGTCGTAAGTCTTTCACATGTTGACTCACATTCAATTTTATACGGATAAATGTGTTCAAAGAACTCAGCGTTATCTGACTCAATTACCGTATTCACATAAATTTCAGGATTATCAGATTTGTGAACCAAAAATCGACAGGCCTTACTGTTCACAGCATATCCAATAAATACACAATCCACTATTTTTTTCCAATTTTCACCCTCTTGGGTAAAGGAAACTCTACCTTGGCTAGACACCCCCACACTTTGAAATATTTCAAGTAATTTCCTTCCTTTCCATAACTCATATGGAATCGATTGCGTTTTGCTTCGGGGTACCCTATTGAGTATTTTGTTAGACGTAAGGATGGCTTCCCCCCACAGGTTTCGCGGTGAACCAGAACTAATTATCAAAGCATTCATCATTTCCTTTAATGTTCTATTCTTCCATTCCACCAAACCATTTCATTGTGGTGTATAGGGTGCAGTAGCTTGATGAATAATACCATATTCCAAATATATCTCTACAAAAAGAGATTCGTATTCTTCACTCCTATCACTCTGAATCATTTTTTTATCTTTAGATTCAATTGATTCTCCACTTCATTTTTGTATTGCTTAAATGCATCAATTGTTTCATCCTTACTATTATGCAAATATACATAACAAAATCGAGTGCAATCGTCAATAAAAGTTATAAAATACTTTTTCCCATCACGAGATTGTGTCGACTTCATATCGCATATGTTTGTGTGAATTAAGTATAAAGGATTTGAATTCCTGTCAACAAACTTTTGTAAGGATGTTTAACAAACTTACTTTCCACACAAATTTCACATTTCGATTTATCACATTTGAAATCAGGCAATACTTCTAAAGTAATCAATTTTCGCAAGGCTTTGTAATTTACATGTCTCAAACGGGCATGCCATAAATCATTTGACTACAATAAGTAAATAAAAGCAGAATTCTTATTAATACTGCCAATAACCACTACATTCAGTTTGAAGAGGCCTTCAGTGAGGTAGCCCTTTCCTAAAAACATCTCATTCTTACTTATTACAGCTTTGTCACTAACTAGGTCACACTTAAACCCGTTCTTAAAGAGTAGTGCAGCAGAAACTAAATTATTCCTAATAGTAGGAACATGCAGAACATTGTTCAAAGCCAACACTTTGCCAGATGTCATTTTCGACATTACTTTCCCAGTTCCTGCAATCCTTGTTGTTGTTGTGTTCCCCATCAACATATCTTTATCAAATCAGTAGGAGTGTACGCTGCAAAGGCTATGGTTTTGTTAGCTTCCTCAATCTTGAGCCGAATCACAAAATCTTCAAGCTTCATTTTCTTACGTTTGTGCTTTAGATAATTCTTAAAGTCGTTCCACGAAGGAGGTAACTTATCGATCATTGCAGCCACTTGAAAAGCTTTATTCATTACCATTTTCTCAGCAATCAAATCATGGAAAATTGAAGTTGTCAAACTGTGATCCAAGACTTACTATTTCGACGGTTTTATAGACCACAAACTTTTCAAGTATGCATCTTTTGTCTTATATTTCTTCGTACATCCCACAATTCTTTCAAGTTGTCATTTCACTATAGACATTTGTGTCATCATCTAAAGATAATAGCCCTTACTTGAAGTCGTTTTTCATGCTTCAATAATCATGATTTTAACTTATCGATCATTGCAGCTACTTGAAAAGCTTCATTCACTAATTTCTCTCAAGAGTGGTAAGTCATGAAAATAATGCCAAGTTCCTACACTTGTGATCCAACAATTTTACTAGACATTTTATAGTCTAAAAACTTTGCGACCACAAACTTTTTCAAGCATGCATCTTTTGTCTTATATTTCTTTGTCATCCCACAATTTGTAACAAACAAAAATTTCACTATAGAAATTATATAAGTCATCAATAACTAAAATTCTCAAAATGTAGCCCTTACATAGGAAAACCACGAAGGTTTTTCATGCTTCAATAATCATGATTTTTCTCTCCTAAACACAGACTAAAAGAAAAAAAATTCCTTAAGATTGTTGCCAATTTGTGCTTAAAAAAATAGTAAGACTGATTACCAGAACCTTTGCAGAAATATTGTCACGCCCCGAGCTACCCCCGAGACACGGACACGGGACCTAGGACCACAAATGATCCCAAGCTAACCCTGCTGGCATGATCATTAGCATACTAAAGATAATAAACTGATGCGGAAGCTAAATCATAAAAGATGGGGAATTCCCATATACTATAACCGAATATATGAAAAACTGAATGAGTTTAATACAAAGAAGTTATTAACTCAATACTAAGCCGAATCTAACTATGTCCGAAAATTTCGACTAGAAATGTTGGGACATGCCCCAACTAGATCTAGCAAACTGAAACTAAAAACTAAAAGCGATAAAGATAAACATGTCACTAGTCCTCGAAGAATGAGGACTCACCACCGATGTCTGTTAACCGAAGATCGGGAACCGATCTAAGCGTGATACGGATGCCGAGAACCCGAACCTACATTGCGAGCATGCAAGATAGAATAAAGCTGAAATGAAACATAACTGAACAAAGCAATAAAGCAATGAAATAATCTGAACATGATATAGATACTGAATACTGAGCTAACTGATGCAATGACCACATTTATAACATGCTGAGACTGAATACTGACTGTACTGAAATATGGTCAATGCAATAGAGAAATAACTAATTCACGCTATAATTCTAGAAACCCTAGGTTTGTTTTTGAATCTCCTGAATCTAGGGACTTAATGGGCGAAAGGAACCCACTAGTGAAATCCCACTAAAGATGAATTCCAAGAAAAATTCCTTAAGATTGTTCTTGAACTTGCCTCTTTTCTCTTCTCTAGCTTCTAATTTTCTAAGTTTGATTAATGATTTTGACTAAGGTAAGTTTTAGTTATGTTTCTAGGATTAAACCGATTAAAACTTTGCAAAAATAGGGGTTAAACGAAATAGGAAAAGACCCAAAACCAAAGTTTCCAATGAACCGTCATTCAATCGAAGAACGAGAAGCTTTACTAAAACATAAATTAATTCAGCAAAAATTAAAATTCAATTATCTAAACATACCAATTATTTTTGTGCTAAAAGTTATGACCATCTGAAAAGACAAAATGGAAAAAGATCAACGGTCCGTGCTGGTCAACCGTAATGCGACTGGGTAAGGAGGTCTTGATCCATGGACACAGTGATCCCCTTTAGGAAATTATTCCCCTCTAGTATCCGAGGTTTGATTTGGAATATGTCCTCCCGAATACGGGGTGTTACAAATATGAAGATAGAATGATCTCAATCACCAGTGTATCTGGAAAAGACAAAATGGAAAGAGATACCCAAAACTTTAGGAAATTATTCCCCTCTAGTATCCGAGGTTTGATTTGGAATATGCCACTCAACGGTATTTATACCCAAAAAGTGTACATGAAAAATATTTGTGCCAAAGAAAAAGAAGAAACAAGAAATTTCTGTAAGTAAAAAGTCTGAAGAATAACTGGTATTTATATCCAAGAGGAACTGGTTCTGAAAGGTTGCAACCTTTTAGAAACCACACGACCATTTCAGAAAATTTGCAACCTTTCAAACGGTCATGGTTGTTCCTGAAAGTTGCAACCTTTCAGAACAGTCATCTCCAACGGCGGGAAATTCAAATAAAACGGAAAAGTAATTTAAATAAAATGGGTCACGCGGATATAGATGTATCCCCCAGGATTCAACAAGCTCTTCTAGTATAAAACTAAGAGCCAGAAACTAACAAAGATTAAATCAACAAAAAAATACAGCACTAGAATACATGTAAAAGTATTATCTTCTTTTTTCTGCTTTTTGAGAGTAAATAAAAAAAGAGGCTTATATAGGCAACCAAATGGACCAAACCAAATAGCTCTAACGTTCAACAAAAGAACCAAACGTCTCAAAATTGAAGAGCAATAAAGTCTCCAAAACTAGTGGATAATTGACTTAGAGAAATGTCAATAAAGGGCTAATAATTAGGGGTTAATGACAATAAAGATTATGATTCAATTTGTCAGAAATAAACGTTAGATTTAAAGGAGAATTAATAGCCACTCAATGCTATTAAATAAGAGATGAAACTAGACAATAATATGAGTACTTCTTTTTGAGATACTAGAATCATTTTTCCAACAATTCCCTACATATCTCAAAAGAATATCAATAAATAGAATGAAATAAGTTTTGCTGGGTTTTCACTTATGAGTCTACTGCATCGAATCTGGTGTCCGTAGGCTATGAACCAGACCTAGATAAAACAAGATTAAACATACAAAACAATTGGTGAAGTTTAGAACTTTTATGAACCAATAATTCTTTTGTAAGTCCAGTGTCTTATTTTTATCACATTATACTCACACAATCTTTGTCATTATTGCGGTTTTGTGCTAAGAGGCCATGCGCGTGTCCTGGTATTCATGAGTGCTCTAGAAATTTGTCACAATTTCATAGAAGCAGCACCACTTCACACTCATATAGGTCCAATCATCAAGTGTATTTTACAGAGCAATACACCACCTATAAAGGATATTACTTGGATTAAGAGCTCTAACTCTGCCTCACTTTGCTTTGCAGATTATTACACTATATTCACACATCATAGGAGGGACATAACTTTATAGTGTTTACTTGATCAACTAATAACTTGTTATTACCCATATGAACCTAATTCATGGGATCTCCAATCACATAGGTTGGGTTACCATCATTGTTGATCTTCTCAAATGACTAAAGGTCTTACTCCCCTCGATGTTTCATTAGTCAGTGAATTGATCAGATTCACCTTCGACTGCACCTTATTTATTTACGTAAATAATTCATCTCACTGCAGCTGCTTCTTCACATTGTGTCTTAAATACATGTATCTAATTTAGTCACATAAAAATTGGTTTTATTCCAATTGAAATACACACTAAGAGTTGTCTTAACCACTTAGTCTCATCACCAATCAACTCCACAACAATTAATTATAATTAATTGTTTTTATGTTGTGGCATTCACAAAACTTTACCAACTTCTTTTACCTTTTTTCATCATATATTGTACCCTTTTTGTACAAGATATTCAATTTATTTAGTATTGTACTTATTGTACCTCTCATGTATTACCAAAGACTCTTTTCAAGATAATGTATCAAGAATCAATATCATTTTCAACAACAAAAACATTGGAAGTATTTTCACTTTTAAAAACTCAACAATACTTTATTTTATATTTTCCAACTCTAATATTCCATTCAATCAAATCACAATTGATTACCACAAATATGTACATACAACATTTATTAGCATACAATTAAAAACTTAGATCTTATTTTTCTTTTCTTAGGATCATGTAACACAACCTTAACAGGATACCCCTACACTTTTAAATATTTCATAATAGAGGATTAACTTTTTCAACATCCATAAAAAATTTAAATTAGTATGTAACATACAAATCCATACACCAAAACATAACAAAATTAAAATAAACAAAAAGGATTTACATCTCATTTACTCGAGAAGTAAAAACAGTTTGAGAATATACACAAGCGAAGATTCAACAAATTGGATGAGCTTCTTAATCAATATTTATCAGAACATTTTGTTTTTAATATTTTGATAATTAATGTGACAAATCTCAATTATTAAAACTATGTAGGAGTCCTTCAATACCACTTAAGACAATAGTAACAATCAAATTTGAATCACTATTCAAAGGTCTGTTATAGAATTTCACAATGTAATGTAAAAATTCTATTGAATAATTATCATACAAAAACTCATATACAATATTAAACTAAATAGATTAGAAGTCTGACAGATCTAGAATTATCTCAATCAGTCAAGTATAAAATATTCATTGTCCTAACAACATTCGTAAACACATTGTCAAACTCAACTAAAACTACATTCAAATTTTTTTCTTCCTCTCATAAATTCATAAGCATCAATCTAGCACAAATATTAAAATCATGTACCATCTCAAATAATGCCAATGTATAGATGTGAATATTTAAGAAGAATTTTTCATTCTAAGAACTTCAATTAGTTCTAGAATTACCAACATATATAATTTTGTTTCTTCTTCTCCAATTTGGGTGTAGGACACAAAAATTTTAGTTAGCACAGATGTACTCAACAACACAAAAAATCTAGCATCTAATTTCTCACTTTCACATATTAGCCACAAGATTCGCTTGAGAAATGACCACAACAATTTACATTATCTGCTTAATCACATTTATTTTTATTTAGAGGGATTATTATTTCTCCGAATCTTCTCAAACATAGAGGGGTATTAGATTACAATGCACCACACAAAATAATTGTTACTTCCATTGAAAGTAAAACAAATAACCTAATGCAAATTATAGCATGTCAACATACCTTGTTAGCATGAACCCAAGAATACAGTTACCTCTGTAATAATGGCTTCAAAAAAATATTTTCTTTAACATTTGCAGAGCTTCTTCTCACGTTGAACCTCTTAATTAATTATTTTTCTTTTTCTAATTCATGTGATCTGTATACGAGAAAGTCCCTTCCAAGAAGCATTTCGATACTTCTCAGTATAGTGCCAAACCAAAGCGATTACAGTAACCCATTCAATTGCCCACTCGGAATTATAATTTCTTTCTTCACTATTGAGTATTTTCCATAAGAACAAAGTAGAAGAAATATCCTTAAGATTGTTGTAATTCTTACAGAAAATACCTTCATCACGAACACTTGTACGGGATTCACCAAAGCTTGTACTTCACCACAAATTCTTATAGGAAATTCTCATAGCCTGAGGCGTGTCGAAAGACACTGTCCTTAAGAATATTTCACCCGATATAGGTGTATCTCCCAGGATTCAACAAGTTCTTCTAGTATAAAACTAGGAGCCAGAACTAACAAAGATTAAATCAACGAAAAAACCCAGCACTAGAATACATGTAAAAGTATTATATATCTTCTTTTTTCTGCTTTTTGAGAGTAAATTAAAAAAGAGGCAAAAGAACCAAACGTCTCAAAATTGAAGAGCAATAAAGTCTCCAAAACTAGTGGATAATTGACTTAAGAGAAATGCCAATAAAGGGCTAATAATTAGGGGTTAATGACAATAAAGATTATGATTCAATTTGTCAGAAATAAACGTTAGATTTAAAGGAGAATTACTAGCCACTCAGTGCTATTAAATAAGAGATGAAACTAGAAAATAATATGAATACTTCTTTTTGAGATACTAGAATCATTTTTCTAATAAAAATATATCATTTCAAAGATATTTATGTGTAATCTAGAAAATTACTGTGGTGGTGGAAAAAGCAATGGCAAATTTAGTGTGTAATTTATGGTGCACATAAATTCATGGATTTTCTGTAAAATTGAATATTTTATGTACATATTTTTAAAAATTGATCTAACATTATTTTGTGATATTCATGTTATAAAAAGGTTTAGAGATGAGAGGCTATAATGATGAAACTACAAGAGAGAGAAGGGGGGGATTTTTGCCACTTGAAAGAAAAATGGATTTGCTAAGTAGGGGTGGGAGAAGAGTTAAAAGTGAAGCTAAATTAATTGGAAATCAAATTCCAAATTTAAAAATTAGAATTCTTAGAAAACTCATTCATAATCTTTAAGTTTATCACAAAACAAACTCTCATATTTTAAAGTAGGAGAAACATGATTTATGTCCTCACTATATTGTCTGTCCAATTGTCTTTATATATTTATTAATTTAGTATATTTGACCTTCACTTAATCAACCATTTGTCTGAAAAAACAATTTTTATGTGATAATAATTAAATTTGTAAAAATTGGATTAATTAAAGACAAATATTATAGTATGATCGATCAATAAACTCCTATCTTTTTTGGCTACATCGTTAAAGCAAAATAATCGAGAGAGTACAAATTATAGATAATGAAGTAGGTGAGCTTGCTTAATTTTAATGAAATGTAACACTAATGAAAAATCTAGAGGAAATCAAGGTCCAAGATTAGAAGCATTTTACATTAGGAATGAGGAAGTAGAGTTCATAAGTGCAAAGTCTAATACCATTTATGATACTACTAGTATTTGTGTTGAATCCGTAGTTGTTCAAGGAGGTTTTGAAGATTACATTAGTAAGAAGTGTTGATCGACATTATACTTGAAACATACTCGAGTCCGTGGAAGAATTTGGGAAAATTTTGAATGGAAGGCTTTTCTTTATATCTTAAATTTTTGACTTAAAAGCTTTAGGGTTTTTATGGAGAATAGGAATCCTAGGTGAGTTCTGAAAGAATTTCTGGAGACTTGAATGTTTAGATTGATGATTATGAGAGGAAAACTAAATAGTTGTATGATATACTCCTTTAAAACATCCAAAAACGAGTTAGAATAGGGCTAAAAAGCTTGAAAAAGGACTAAAACAACCGTTGGAACATGTGCGGGAAGTTTCTGAAAAAATTTGCAGCAGGCTTTCATGGATGGCTTTCACGGTCTATGGAAAACACCACGGCCCGTAATTCCGGTTGTAAAACTGTGACTGCATGACAGGGTTTCCTTGAAACAGGCATAACTTTTTACTCCAAACACTGATTGATGCAAACTTGGTGGTGTTGGAAAGAAGATTCATAGACTTTTAATCTGATAGTTTATGAGACACCTAACTCTTCATATTCTAAGAGATTTGATCGTTTGAAGTTGATCCAAGTAAAATCTTATATGAAACTCAATCGGTAAGAAGCTTTCAACTCAACTTTGTGCTAGAAGATTCAAGGGTGGAGCTACACCTTAGCATGGGTGGTCAGATGAACAACCTTTGTTGGAAATTTTTTACGAGTATTAATGTTAAATATCGATATTTTGGATATATACTAATAGTTGAACAATCTTGACTGGCTAAAGAAAGATAGCCCAATGGTTAAGGTTGTTCAAAGTTGCCTCAAGGGCTTGGGTTTGAGCCCAGACTAAGGCATATATTTTTTAAAAAAAAATTAGTTTCGTTTTTAAGAGAACAAAAGTGACGTTTCAATCTTTATAATGTGACGAACAAGGTTTATTTTTTATAATTATCTTAAAGTATGAACACCCCTGACGAAAATTTGGCTCCGCCACTGAGAGAATTCTTATGATCTTAATTCATCTCCAAATCTATTTCCACACTAAAGAATTGATGGATTGTATAGTTGTTAGTTGGTTCTCCCACCTGGTAGAATAAATATCACTCACAACAAATCGGGATTGTGACCTTAAGTTCAAGTTAAAACTAAAGAAAATAGAAATAGATGGAAGATTAAATATATTTTTTCTTTTTACTTGGCGAAGACTGTAAATTTATATTCTTACCAAGAAATCAGCCACCAAATGAAACCATTACAATCGAAAGTAATAGTGTGATTTGATATTCAATTCCTTCTATCTTTCAGCTTTTTTAGGAAGCGTGAGAGGAAATAAAAATAATAAATCATACTAATAACGTATTATAAAATGAGAGCAATATGAAATAATATGAAACATGAAATGTAAAACGTAAGGGAGAGATTTCTTTTATATGTTTCAAGCTTTTACATATAAGCATACATAAGATAGTCATAAATATGACATTAATCATGAAAATTATGAAAAAAGATTATGAAGAAGGTTACGGAGGTATTGAAATTAATATTATAATAATAAGAGATAATGGGAGATTTATTTCTTAAACAGTGGACATCCACAATCATTAGTTTCATAACGGTGATAAATCTTTATAAATTTAAATGGTTAAATTTATTTACATGGTTAAAAAGCAATGATATATATATATATATATATATATATATATATATATATATATATATATATATTAGAAGAGAGAGTTTCAAAGGCTGCTTATTTGGTCATTCAATTAGCAAGTGGGGATATTTTTGTCATTCCAACTTCTCAAAGTGATAAGTATTGCACAGAAAAAATAGTACTATGAGCCTTATTATTTGGACCTTCTTAATATCCTTAGAAAAAACCCTACACTTTTCTACTAAATTACATATTATGCCTTCTATCATTGAGTATAGTGGGGTCCATTTAATTTTACAATTGACACCTATACAATGATAATTTTATTGAGTTTCTATATATTTCCATTTTTATTCTCTACATATTAAATTGTTTAAATTTAATATAGTTAAATAATTTAATAAAATTTTATTATTTAGCTTTTATATTCAAAACAAATTATTTTTTAATATTATATATATATCATTAAATAACTATGTAAGATTATTAATAGTCATATTTGTAGACACGTATTTTTGACCGAACTTTAAATTTTACACCATTTTTAGAGCTAAAATATTTTTATAAATATAAATTAAATATTTTGACTTTTCTCTTATTTTATTAAGTTTATTTTAAAAGATTTGAAAACAACAAAAATAGTATCACATTTTAAGGTAAGTTTTATTTTTCAATTGTTTTAAAAAAAAATGAAAGATTACAAAAATCTATATTATTTTAAAATTAAGTTTTTATAAATAAGCTAGTATTATTCAATTATTTTTTGTTTATAGATGTTTGACTTTTTCCTAGATTTTATTAATTTTAGATAATTAGTTGGTACGTTATTATAATTTACTATGTATAGTTAATTATTATTCTTTTAAAAGTAGGATAAAACTAAAACTAAAAAACAACCTAAATAATCTAACAAACCTACCCCACTCCTACTCCTATCCAAAACATACTACACGTAGAAAAAAAAAAAAGGAAAAGGAGAACAAAAAAAAAAAAAAAAGCTTTTGACTTATTTTCCAAAAAATTGAAAAAAAAATAAATAAAGAAAAGAAAACCATCAGCAACTATACTCCCACTTTCTCTCAGCTTCCCCACACTCCCACTCCCTCACGTCCTCCACACCCCACACTATACAACCCACTACCCCACACCTACACCTATCCTAACACCTATATACATACACCCACATACTACATATTACACACATACGTACAGGAGAACAAAAAAAAAAAGGCACACATCTAAAGGAAGAAAACAACCACACGGAAATTTGAAAAAAAGGAATACATACATTGTACTTTCTCACATTATGATTGAAGATTGGGAAATCTGTTTTCGCGGTTTCAAGTTCGTGGCTCCTGATTATTTGTCCTTTCTTCTCGTTAACTAATTTTCACAAGAGGTAACATTTATTTGTATTTTATTTTCTGCATAATTTTATGTCATTATTGTGCAAGAATTGAATCTCATATATTGAAGTTGTTCAAATCCAGTATGTTGAAACCCCTTAATATTTCTTTGATTTTATAATACCAATTATATTAATTGAGAGTTTTATTTCGTTAACTATAGAGTAACAATGGTATAGTACATGATTATCTCTTACATGCTCAAATGTTCAATTTTCTTGATATACAATATGTGGATAGTCATGAACTTTATTTTGTTTGAGTTTAACTTTGGTAGATTGTGAATATGCGAAAACCTCTATATCATCATGTTAGTTAAAAGATACTCATGACAAGTTCAACTATTAATATTTCGCAATTTTTTTTTTTATCTCCAAAAGTATTTAGTTGTTTTCATTTATTTACAAATGTTGTTTAATTAAAGAATTAAAAAATTAAATAAGAACATTTACTTAACACCTATAAACAATATTCCATTTGTTGATGACCGATTCAAATAACAAGTAAAAGGGATTATTTTCTTTGAATAACTTTCGAATTCCTAAAAAAAAAAATAACTAAAAAAAAATACAAAAATGTGTTAGTCTATTGGCAATTTCTATTCATGAATTGTATATGTATTTTTGCTTAATTAGTACTTAAAGTTAAATTTCATTTAATTCGTTTTGTTATTTTGTTTCAATTAAAAAGAAAAACTATTTCCACCACATATAAAATAATTTCTCTTGAGTCGGTAGTTGTCTTGTGTGGAAAAAAAAACCTTATATTCTTGAATTAAACAATACACACGACTCATTAAAAAAAAAAAAAGAAACTCAAAAAAGAAAAGTACACACTCACGCTGCAGGATCAACAAAAGAAAAGGCATAAAAGAAAAAGGAGTCAACAACATACAATTTGCACATTACAAAAGAAATGTAAGCACACACAAAATGCTAGAAAAAAAAAGAACTCACATTTTATTTATATATTTTCTCTCACTCACCAAAATTTGAGGTTGAGGTTCACTTTCGTGGCTTCGAGTTCACGGTTCCTTATTAGGATTGTTTTTCTTTTTCGTGAATTGATTTCGCAAGGGTATCATATAATTTTTTTTGTGTATAATTTAATTTTCATGATTATATAATACTTGATTCCAATGTTATGAAATTGCTCGAATTTTATGTGTGTTTAATTGTGATATTATAATGTTGAAATATAATTGTTTGAATCTTGCATATCACTAAACAATTAAGATCTTCAGAATGTTGAAACTATTTATTCTAATAGTTAAGGAAATATTTTTAATGTAGTACATTGACAACTATTATAAGAATAACTCATTATGTATTAAAATAAATATATATGTATTCTTAAATTTGGTTAGTTCATGTAATAATAATAATTAAATTTCATCTCAATTAAGAATGTGGTTCCACATTTTTTTGAGATACTTAAGAAATTCAAGGATGCAGTTACGCACCTTGGTCAAATTCAAGGATGCGGTTACGCACCGTGACCAAATTATTTTTATAATTAATTTTGTTAATTCAAACCAAGAGGTGTAAATTGAGATTATTTGGTGTGATGAACTCGAGAGGGGAAGACAGTTATGTCTCCAAATGTCAAGATCGAGAATGCAGTTATGCATCTGATTTAAGACTAATAAAAATTCAATAATAATAAAAAAAAATCATGACCCGTAGATATAATATATCCAAAAAATAGTAAAAATAAGTATAAGTCAATAAGAGCGACCGTGCTAGAACCACGGGACTCGAGGGATGCCTAATACCTTCCCCTCGGTCAACAGAATTCCTTACCCGAATTTCTGGTTCGCAAACCAAAACTAAAAGAGTCATTTCCTATTGATTAGGGATTCTAAAAGGTGACTTGGAACACCACAACTCAATTTCAAGTGGCGACTCTGAAAACAAAAAATAAAATAATCCCTAATCAATAACGTCACTTAAATTGGAAAAACCCTTCCGCCGCCATGCGCAAAAAGGGGTGTGACAATATTTATATTTTTAAAGTATAATTAATAAAATTATTTTTTTAAATAAACTCCTAATAAATAATTTATTAAGAAAAACACAAAATTAATTTAAATTATTTCTTTTTATTATACTTTACTTTACTTTACTTTTACTTACTTATATAGAAGAGACAACAAGATGATTGATTTTTGCCATCTTTATAAAAGAATAAGGGTATTTTGGTCATTTACACTACCAAACTCATCAATAAAGGTTGCATACGTGTCTTAATACTGCTTTGGAAGAGACACGTAGCAATGCTGCCAAACTGATGTGCATTTAGGACATTCTATGAGAGTTGATGCTCTGTCTCTCTTGATCTTCTTTATTTTGCAAAGCAAAAAATATCAAGCTTTTCTATCTGGTTTTCCTGCATGTGTTGTTGTTGTTTAGGTAAATGATTATATTGTGTTATTAAGAAATGTGTAGTTTTTTGTTATCTTTTTCTGTTTTTTGGTTATATTTTTAGGTCGTGGTTTTGATATTTCTCTCCATCTTTCATAAATTTTAATGAAAATCAAAACCCAATTCGATTCTTCGTTTTAGATCGTAGGATTACCGATTGGACTATAAGAATTGTGTCTTTGTTGTCAGAAATTTGAGATGCCCTTTGCTTCTCTGTTTCGCCTCAAATTTGTTGTCAATGTTGCCGTTGATTTTTAATAAAAACAAGTGAGCACCATAAATGATTGCATATACACTATTAGTTAGTTTAATCAATACAATAATAAGCCTATCATTGGAATAGCGCTGCTACCAATAAGTTGCCCCTCCTTGGCTCGAGTTGTCCACTCGAGTAAGCCAGTCTAGATACCTATCTCTTTTAAGTTCGAACCTAGTGAAACTGAAACATACACAGGCGTATTCCTAGTAGGCTCTGCTTATTTGCATAATTTGCATTTGACTTATTGAAACTCGACACAAGGGTCGGGTCCGTCTAGGACAGGAGACCCTCTTCTTGACTAACATGTGCATTTTATGTGTTATTTGTAAAATATTATCTGGAAGACCTCGATTGTTGACCGGCTTTAGGTTTCCTCTAAAATAAATTCTTTAAGATTTATATGTTTTTCTTTAAAAAATAAAATAAATATATATATATATATATAGAGAGAGAGAGAGAGAGAGCTATCTATTCTCTAAATAAAAGTAGGCTTTAATATATAGGTGTGCCTACCAATAATATGTTGAAATTTTCAATAATTTTAAGAAAAATCAATTTCGAGATTTTTTTTTCCTCTTTTTTTTTTCATTTGTACAAAAAAAAAGAATAAAAATTCTTTATTAAACCATATATATAACACCTATATTGACTCGGAGTATTAACTATAGTCATATTAAAAGTATGTCGTCTTCAACATGTCTTTGATCTATCTACAAGCACTTGAAATTAAAATTCGTAATAGTCACTCCTAATAATAGATTTAGTGGAAATTATTATTTACGCCTTGATTTTATAGATGCATTTATTAGAAATTATTTTGCAATTGGACTCATAGAATAAACACTTGTTTGAGAGAATATAAGTAGTTTATCAAAAGAAATTTTCAAATAAATTAGATATTTATTGTCCACATTGCTCTAAATTTGATTTTTTAAGTGACAAACATTTAAAGTGTATTCACTTTATAAATACAAGTTGCTTATTTTTTCCTTTTCTTAAAGTCTTTCTTTGAAAAATATTTTGTGTCATTTTATATAAGTTTAACACATCTTTTTTCCTTTTCCCAAATATAAGAAGTCCATAAATTAAGCATTTCTTGACCCTGCATCTTTTTCCATAGGCACAACATGGTTCATCCCGGTCGTGGAAAGTGTCAAAAAAGGAAAAGAGATTCGAATGTACCACTTCAGGTTGTAGATTGTACTCCCTTGCAGTTGTGGGCATGGTGGAATGACATGGGGTTGATAGAACAAGGCATAATATTCAAATATTTGGGTTTCTTGACTAGAATCATGCAAGTGGAACCTAAAAGAGATGTGATCGAAGCCTTGTTGTTCTTTTGGAATCCCACCAACAATGTTTTTCGTTTCTCAAATTTTGAAATGACCCTAACCTTGGAGGAAATAGCTGGCTTTACCGGGTTTGGAGTGAGGTTACATCATCAGAGGCTTATAGCCCCAAGGGGCATATCCATCAACAAATTTTTTCAACACTTGAACATTTGCAAAGTCAAAGAACAATCATTAGACAAAGGTTGGATCTCATTACAGTTTTTGTATGGTAGGTATGGAGAGGAGGACGGATTCAAGAAATTTGGAAGGACACTCAACAACAAGGGAAGTTTTGAAACATGGAAATAGCATAGACGTTTTGTTTTTATGGTAGCTTTTTTAGGAACAATGGTTTTTCCAAGGAGAGGAGGAAAGATTAACATCCTTTTGGCCGGGATAGTGAATGTATTAATTGAAAAAAAGAATTATACCATCGTCCCCATGATTTTGGCTGATATCTACCGTGCTCTAACTGTCTGCCAGAAAGGAAAACGTTTCTTCGAAGGATGCAACATACTGCTTCAACTATGGATAGTAGAACATCTTTACCGACCTCCTACGGTGGCGAGGTTCATTCAGGATCGAAGCGATTACATTACAAGTCATGCCAAAAGGGTGGAGAAATACACGTGTCCGGAAGGGGTCAATGTATGGGTTAAACATTTTCGCTCTCTAACGGAAGATAAGATCACTTGGAATTATCCTTGGTTCCCTTGGGTAGAAGTCATACACATGTCGTCTGTTCGCCCTTTTTTATTATTGATGGTAGTAGGGGTGTGCAACCATACGTACCGCTACGGGTTTTACGTCAGTTAGGTAGGCGTCAAGTTCTACCTATCACAAAGGATATGAAAGATTTTGTGTCCGAAGTTGGACCAGAGGTTCCCCTTCCTGAAGGATTGGCCCAAAAGATTTGGGATGGTTGTTTAGTCATGGGAATTGGAACGATGGTTAAAGAACGACACACAGGAGAAACTCACCTAGAATACTCTAATTGGCTTGAGCAACAACCTCGATTACAAGTTAGGCCGAAGAGATCTGTGAAAGAACCAATAGACCATGAGGCTGAGACGAAAATAAAAATTGAGTTGGCTATGCATGATTACCTTGCTGAAAATCAAGAGTTAAGAGCAAATTTAGAGCTCGCTAGAGCCGCTCTAATCCAACAACAAACAGAGTTCGAACAGGAAAGAGCCAAGGCAACTCAGAGAGAAACCTTACTCCGAGGACAAGTTGATCTGACAACAATTAGGGGAACACAAGTTGCGGAACTTGCGGTATCTCGACAACAACAATTGAGGACATGTGATCAGAAAAGTCAGACAGATTTTGATCAAGAGAGAGCTCAGTGGATCCGTGAAAGGGGAAGACTTCGAGAGGAAATAGAGTTAGTCTCAACTCAAGAAAGACGTGCTAGAGAAATGGTAGCCTCCCGTGATCAACAAATACGAGGATGGAATCAGACTTGCAAGTCACTTCGATCAAAAGTCCGTCGTTTGGCTGATTGCACTGCCCAAATAGGTTTAGACTATCAGGAGATGAACCATGAACAATTTCTGGCTAAAGTACCTGAATTCGCTGAGTACCTTATGAATTCGGTGCAAGATATATATCAGAGTGTAGGAGGCCGTGTAAGACCGCCATCTCCATGAGTAAGCATATGGAGATGCAAGCATGACATTTATGTCTTTGGGATATGGGGGTTGATACAAACATTTGTTTCCTTAGTGTCGTTTTCTTTAGTTTAAGTCTTGCTTTATTTCATTCTACTTTTCTACGTTTTTTTTTTAGGTCATGTCTGTTTAAGATATTGATTTTTGTTTAGCGATTTTCTCATCGTTTTCCTACTTATGTTCCAAACATTGAAATGATATGTTAAGTTATGTTTATGTCTTGTTTCATTTTTTTTCATTAGTATGATGAATAAACATATATAAATAAGTAATATCTATATGTATATATCTATAACCACTACTAAAAAAAAAAATTATTCTCGAACTACGCAAAGATCTGATTCATGCACTAACATGATACGTAGGCAACCCAATGAGTTCGATCAAACGTTTTTAACAAGAATAACTAAAGAGGAGAAAATACCTAGATAAGCTGGGATGAAACATGAGGCCTTCCATATTAGACGTATATATGTGGATGCAATATGCGTGATTCCTTAACACTAATATGTTTGCTACTTCATTCAGAGAGAGAGAGAGAGAGAGATATATATATTATCTTAAAGGTGATTGGTTTGTGGTTAAGCTGACATCACATCCCTACAATACAAGGTCGAAAGGGAAAAAGAAAATGACCCACACAGACGGGAACGAGTCTGACCATGATGAGGTTCGAAACCAGATGACTTCACAAGAAACAGCGTCAATAGAAGAGGTAAGGGCATTAAGACAACAAATGGCAGATATGTACGAAGCGTGGACGAGTGGACAAGCTCCACCTTCTTCAATACGCGACTATCTAAATACAAACATGCCGCCCTCTATCCTAGTGTCGACAAATGATCTCATTTATCCACCTGGATTTGGCCCCTATGCTAACACATCCAACGTCGATGGAACTTCTACGGTCCGCCCTTTGAGTACCCCTATGATGAGTAATCCACCCTTTATACCAACTATGCCAACTAAAATCATCCCACAACCAACAATGATGCCCAACAATGATCCTTCGTCCAAAGTTCCTCATGATCATGGTTTTGCCCTTGAAGAGGCAATTAAAATTCCAAGCTTGTATCCCCACATTCATCAATATAGTTCCCCTATCGAAGTTGAAAAGATGGTTAAGAATGAGGAACATGAAGAGTTGGTTAAGAAAATGAAGAGTTTGGAACAGAGCATAAGAGATATACAGGGACTAGGAAGCCACAAAAGCATCTCATTTAGCGATTTGTGCATGTTTTCCCACGTCCATTTGCCTTTTGGTTTTAAAACTCCAAAGTTTGAGAAATACGATGGTCACGAAGACCACATAACTCATTTGAAGAGATATTGCAATCAACTGAGGGGTGCAGAGGGCAAAGAAGAGTTGTTTATGGCCTATTTTGGGGAAAGCCTAGTGGGAATTGCATCAGAATGGTTCATAGATCAGGATATTACCAACTGGCATATATGGGATGATTTGGCTCGATGTTTTGTGCAACAATTCCAATACAATATTGACATTGTGCCAGACCGCTCCTCATTAGCCAACACGAGGAAATAGACCACGGAATTTTTTTGTAAATATGCCATTAGATGGAGGGAGCAAGCTGCTAGGGTTAAACTACCAATGAAGGAGTCAGAGATGATTGACGTTTTTCTCCAAGCACAAAAACCTGATAACTTTCACTACTTGCTTTCTACCGTCGGGAAGACATTCGCGGAAGTTATTAAGGTTGGGGAAATAGTGGAAAATGGCATCAAGTCTGGAAAGATTGTAAGCCAAGCTTTCTTAAAAGCCACAACACAAGTGCTTCAAAATGGTTCTGCAAATATTGGAGGGAAGAAGAGAAGGGAGGATGTAGCTACGGTTGTATCAGCGCCTCAAACCTATGTCCAAGATAATCCCCCGCAACACTATTTTCCTCCCCAAACTCCACAATATCCCATCCCATACTCTCCATATCCCGTTTTCAGCGCACAACCAATTATCCCTCCTTCTTATCTGCAATGGCGTGCCCCAATTCCTCAAAATCATCCACTACCCCCACAAATTCACCAAAATGTTATTAGACTTTCTTTTCGTCCTAGAAAAGAATACAAGAAGGGAAATAAAGGTAAGGATGAATTCACCCCTATTGGAGAATCATATGATAGCTTGTTTCAAAAATTAAGAACGTTGAATGTTTTGAGTCCCATTAAAACAAAGATGTCAAATCCTCCACCAAGAAATCTAGATTATTCTCAACACTGCGCTTATTGTTCTGATACCCCAGGGCACAACATAGAGAGGTGTTGGTACTTGAAAAAGGCGATTCAAGATTTGATTGATACTCATCGAATTATCGTTGAAAACCCAAATGGACCAAACATCAATCAAAATCCACTACCCAGGCATACTGAAACAAACATGTTAGAAATGATGAATGGTGCGAAGAAGATGCAGTCCCATACAAGCCAATCCTTAAGGTTGGAACTGGCATGGAAAATTTGGCGAATGTTATTGACTTGACAAAAATGGTGCCTTCAGGGACAGAAAGGACGTTGAAAAAGTTAAGCCCATCAAACACACCTATCCTAATTGTGAAAGGAGCACTTGAAGATGTTTGGGCAAGTCAGAGAAAGGCAAGATTGGTTGTTCCAAAAGGGCCAGACAAGCCTATCTTGATCGTGCAAGGAGCCTATATTCCAACTGTGATCATTAGGCCAGTGTCCCAACTTCCAATGACTAACCCCAAGGCTGTCCCTTGGAATTATGAGCCTACCGTCGTGATATACAAGGGGAAAGAAGTCAATGAAGAAGTAGATGAAGTAGGAGGAATGACTCGTTCGGGAAGATGCTATGCCCCGGCCGAATTAAGGAAAAATAAAAATGACCAAATGCAAGTTAAAAGTCCAGTCACTGAAGGTGAGGCAGAGGAGTTCTTAAGAAAGATGAAATTGTCAGACTACTCAATTGTGGAACAATTAAGGAAAACTCCAGCCCAAATCTCTTTGTTGTCATTGTTAATACATTTAGATGAACATCGTAAAGCTGTAATGAAAATTCTAAACGAAGCACATGTTCCTAATGAAGTTACAGTGAGTCGGTTAGAGAAGATTGGTGGGAGAATCTTTGAGGTAAATCGCATCACCTTTTCAGATGATGAACTACCAGTGGAAGGTACGGGACATAACCAAGGCCTCCATATCACTGTAAAGTGTGAGCTTTCATATGTCACTCGAGTTTTAATTGATGGAGGGTCTGGGGCAAATATTTTTCCCTTGTCAACTTTACAAAAATTAAATGTTAATGTTGAAAGGGTACGACCCAACAACGTATATGTTAGGGCGTTTGATGGGTCCAAAATAGATGTCATTGGAGAGATAGAGCTCATACTAAAAATAGGACCTGTCGATTTCACCGTGAATTTTCAAGTGCTGAATATTAATGCATCCTACAATCTATTGTTAGGAAGACCATGGGTGCATAGGGCTGGGGCAGTCCCCTCTACGTTGCATTAAATGGTTAAGTTTGAATACGATCGACAAGAAGTGATTGTTCATGGTGAGGGGGATCTGTCAGTCTACAAGGACTCTTCCCTCCCTTTTATCAAGGCAAATAATGAGAATGAGGCACTGGTTTATCAAACTTTTGAGGTAGTGGTTGTTGAGCATATCCTCGAGGGGAATCTCATTTCAAAACCACAACTGCCCATGGCATCCGTGATGATGGTAAATGAAATGCTGAAGCATGGGTTTGAACCAGGTAAAGGCTTGGGGATCTTCTTGCAAGGAAGAGCTTATCCGGTGAGTCCACGAAATAGCCTCGGTACTTTTGTCTTAGGATACAAGCCTAGAGTGGAGGACAAAATAAAGGCCAAGAAGCAGAGGAGAGATGTATGGTCACTTACCAAGCCTATACCACCCATATACAAATCTTTCATCAAAGCCCGCACAACAGAATCTTCTGAGTCACTACTCATAGAGCCAGTGCTGGAGGTTCACGAAGAATTGATCAACTATTTTCAAGATTTATTTGTCAAGGCTGATATGGTTGAACTCGGAGAAGGCACTAGCAACAGAGATGTGAAATTCATTGGTCCTGATGTCCAGCTAAACAATTGGGAGGCCACTCCTCTCCCCGTTAAGAATGAGTTTTGGTAGTTTGTCTTGTTTTTCTTTCTATCATCCGATTTATTCAAGGATTGTAATTCGGATTTTGTCTCATCGTTTTATTTCAAAATCTCTATTTTCCTTTTCAATAGGATGTAATTGGGTTTTTATTTCAGTCTAATATATTTATTTTGTTTTCTTTTATACAGTTCTTTCTATGCCGATTCTGGTGATATGACATGCATGCAAAAATTTTCGTCGAATCTTAAAATCCAATCTAATCTTCGACCTAATCCTGAAATAATAAGTCAAGAAATCAAATATGATGAAGACGAAGTATTTGAAGAAGTAAGCAGGGATTTCAAACATTTTGAGAATAAATCAAACCCAAACATGAGTGAAACTGAGACGATAAATTTAGGGGATCCTAAAAATATTAAGGAGACTAAGATAAGCGTACATGCCCGACATCAAAAGGAGGATATAATCCAGGCTCTTTTTTATTACAAGGATGTTTTTGCGTCATTTTATGATGAAATGCCTGGATTAATCACTGACATGGTGGTTCACAAGTTGTCGATTGATCATAAGTTCCCTCCAGTAAAGCAAAAGTTGAGAAAGTTTAAAACTGACATGAGTGTAATAATTAAAGAGGAAATCACAAAATAACTTGAGGCCAGAGTCATTCGAGTCGCTCAATATCCTTCTTGGTCGGTCAACATCGTACCTGTCCCTAAGAAAGACGACAAAGTTCGAATGTGTGTTGATTATCATGATTTGAACAAAGCAAGTCCAAAAGACAACTTTCCTTTGCCCAACATCCATATTTTGTTGGATAATTGTGCTAAACATGAGATTGCATCTTTTGTGGATTGTTATGCGGGTTATCATCAGATTATTATGGATGATGAAGATGCAGAAAAAAAGTCTTTTATCACACCATGGGGCACATATTGTTATCGAGTCATGCCATTTGGGTTGAAAAATGCGGAAGCAACTTATATGAGAGCAATGACAGCCATGTTTCATGATATGATGCATAAAGAAATAGAAGTTTATGTGGATGATGTGATCATTAAATAAAAAAAAAGTCAAATCATGTGCAAGACTTAAGAAGATTCTTCGAAAGGCTTCGCAGGTATAATCTCAAGCTTAATCCTGCAAAATGTGTATTGGGAGTACCGTCAGGAAAGCTTTTGGGGTTTATAGTCAGTCGACGAGGTATCGAGTTAGATCCTTCAAAAATAAAAGTCATTCAGGAACTGCCACCTCCAAAGAATAAAACTGAGGTTATGAGCCTTCTAGGAAGGCTAAACTACATCAGTAGATTCATTGCTCAACTCACAACAACTTGCGAGCCCATTTTTAAGTTGTTAAAAAAGAATGCCACAGTCGAATGGATCGAAGAATGTCGAGAGGCTTTTGAAAGAATTAAGAATTACTTATCGAATCCCCCTGTGTTGGTTCCTCCCGAGCCGGGCAGACCATTGATATTATATATGTCAGTATTGGATAATTCTTTTGGCTGTGTATTGGGTCAGCATGATAGCACTGGAAAGAAAGAGCAGGCCATTTATTACCTCAGCAAAAAATTTACCGTTTATGAATCGAAGTACACCCTTCTCGAAAGAACGTGTTGTGCCCTAACTTGGGTAGCACAGAAGTTGAAGCACTATCTTTCATCTTATACTACTTATCTCATTTCTTGTATGGATCCGTTAAAATACATTTTTCAAAAGCCCATGCCCACGGGCAGGCTTGCGAAATGGCAAATATTACTCACAGAGTTCGACATTATTTATGTGACGCGGACCGCAATGAAGGCTCAAGCCTTGGCAGATCATTTGGCAGAGAACCCTATTGATGATGAATATGAACCACTTAAGACCTACTTTCCAGACGAAGAGGTGTCATGTATCGATGAAGTTATTCATGATAAGGATCAAGGATGGAAGTTGTTCTTTGATGGTGCTGCTAACAAGAATGGAGTTGGGATAGGAGCAGTTCTTATGTCTGAATCAGGGGAATATATCCCTATAACAGCACAACTTAGATTCTATTGTACCAATAATATGTCAGAGTATGAGGCTTGCATCTTGGGTTTAAGGTTAGCTGCTGACATGGGCATCCAAGAGTTGTTAGTGCTAGGAGACTCAGATTTACTGGTCCATCAAATACAAGGAGAATGGGAGACTTGTGACCCAAAGCTCATACCATATCAACATTGTTTACAAGATCTTTGTCGACAGTTTGTGTCAATAAAGTTTAGACACATTTCTAGAGTTCATAATGAGATTGTTGATGCATTGGCAACTTTATCTTCGATGCTTCAACATCCTGACGAAGCTCATATCGACCCTTTGTACATACAGATTCGTGATTAGCATGCTTATTGCAACTTGGTAGAGGAAGAATTTGACGGTAAACCTTGGTTCCATGATATTAAAGCATATCTTCAGTCCGGAGAATGTCCTACTAATGCCACTAGTAATCAAAAAAGGACTATTCGGCGACTAGCTAGCGGCTTTTTCTTAAGCGGAGGCATACTGTACAAGAAAACACCTGATTTGGGTCTTCTAAGATGTGTAAATGCTAAAGAGGCTTCAACAATCATGATTGAAGTACACTCAGGAGTTTGTGGACCTCACATGAATGGATATGTTCTGGCAAAAAAGATACTTCGAGCAGGTTATTATTGGCTCACCATGGAGCGAGATTCTATACGATTTGTTCGTAAGTGTCATGAATGTCAAATACACGGTGATTTAATACATTTTCCTCCCTCCGAGTTGCATGCGATGTCTGCTACATGGCCTTTCGTGGCATGGGGAATGGATATGATTGGACCAATAGAACCAAAAGCGTCGAATGGTCATAGGTTCATCTTGGTGGCCATTGATTACTTTACGAAGTGGGTGGAAGCAGTAACTTTCAAGTCAGTGACCAAGAAGGTCGTGGTGAATTTCATTCATTTCAACATCATCTGTCGATTTGGTATTCCAAAGGCAATTATTACCGATAATGCTGCAAATCTCAACAGTCACTTAATGCAAGAGGTATGCCGTCAATTTAAGATTGAACATCGAAATTCGACTCCTTATCGCCCAAAAGCAAATGGTGTTGTAGAAGCTGCCAACAAAAATATAAAAAAGATACTTCGTAAAGTAGTGCAAAGTTCTCGACAATGTCATGAAAAGCTGTCTTTTACTTTGTTGGGTTATCGCACTACAGTTCGTACGTCAGTGGGTGCCACCCCCTATTCGCTGGTATATGGGACTGAGGCGGTTATACCTGCAGAGGTTGAGATTTCATCCCTGCGAATTGTTGTAGAGGCAGAAATTGATGATGATGAGTGGATCAGAACACGCTTGGAGCAATTAAGTTTGATTGATGAGAAGCGAATGATATCAGTATGCCATGGACAATTGTACCAAAAAAGAATGGCACGAGCATACAATAAAAAGGTATGTCCCAGACGTTTCGAAGAGGGTCAATTAGTGTTGGGACGTATTCTGCCACACCAGGCTGAAGTCAAAGGCAAATTTTCTCCCAATTGGAAAGGACCATTCATTGTAAAGAAGGTATTATCCAATGGTGCTCTTTACTTAGCAGATATAGAAGGCAAAATGACAGAAATGGTCATCAATGCTGATGCTGTGAAGAGATATTATATATGATGTGATTTTTCGATATTAGAAACCCTTATGTTTGGACTTGACATTTTAAAGGTTGATGTAATGGAAATTCTTGGTTTTGTGTCCAAGTATTAATTCATATGTTGT
Source organism: Solanum commersonii (assembly GCA_029007595.1). NCBI lineage: Eukaryota > Viridiplantae > Streptophyta > Magnoliopsida > Solanales > Solanaceae > Solanum > Solanum commersonii. Next base: position 4,006,643 of record JAJTWQ010000033.1, read on the forward strand.
CACCCTTGTTGAGAGTTAATTTACTTCCTTGATTCTTCTGCTTCCTTGGAACTTCCATATTTAAAAAAGAAAAAAAAATCAATCAGCATGAACTACGTTTGACCTGATTCTTGTTTCGATAAGATACGTAGGCAACCCTAGTATGGGGTTCGATCTAACCAAATAAAAAATCCAAAATTCCATATTTGTAAAAAACTGGGGCAAAAGTCATTTATTTTATTTTTTATTTTTATTTTTTATTTTTTGCTATCCCAAAGCTAAATTCAATCCCATCCTTTAAAGTCGTATTTGAGCCTTCATCTTGTCATTTCCTTCTAACCTTGTATAAAAGTTATGTTTCAATCAAAAAAAGACCTTTGGATCAACCTTTGAAATGTCAAGAGTAAGTATGTTAAGGGTACAAATGATGAAACCATGAGAGAGTCTTATTGGTGAAAACACTAATTGGGCATCATAAGGCGAATGTGAGTTGAGAGAAACAAAAATGAGAGAGTCTTATTGGTGAAAACCCTAGCTCGGCATCATAAGGCGAAAATGAGTTGTGAAAATAAAAAAATAAAAAATAAAATAATAAAAAAAAATGAGAGAGTTTTATTGGTGAAAACCCTAACTAGGCATCATAAGGCGAATGTGAGTTGAGAGAAATAAAAATGAGAGAGTTTTATTGGTGAAAACCCTAACGGGCACCATAAGGCGAATGTGAGTTGAAAGATTCAAAGTAAAAGAGTTTTAGTGGAAAACACCTGCGTGGACATCATAGGGCGAATAAAAGTTGGAAATTAGTTATGACTTCGTCAAATAGTTGGAACTCCACATCAAGATTAGACGATCAATAATGGTTGATGAATGGATTGGATGGACATATCGGGTAATTAATTCAAATTGCATGTCATGATCAGTAGAGTCGGCTACCACACTCAGATAAGTTTTTCTTTCTTTCTCTTTCTAAAAAGAGTCTTCATCGAATCATTTTCTACTATTCTCGTGTAGTATATATTTTTCTTCCACTTTTCATCGCTTTGTTTCATATGTCCTTGGGTCGAGTTTATGTCAAGAAAGTAAGAAAGGATTTCAAGACTTGTTACCAACTCTAAATTTGTACAAGGCAAAGCATCAGGCCAATGAGTTATCATCTGTTGGCAAATTTTAGATTCAGAAGAAATCCATGATTTGATGAAGGGTAAACAATGAATGTCGTGACATAAAGGCAGATATTGGATTTAAGTCCCTCAAAATAAGCAGATTTGGGTGAAAATTCAATCAATCAATAACGAGCGCTGGGCGTTTGAAAAAAAGTAAAACACGATAAGTACTTGAGCAATCCTCATCAAAAGGCAAAACCACAAACCAACCACCACATTTTTAAACTCACAAATTTTCTTTGTTGAAGCAGGGGCGCAAGTTATTTCGAGATCAAAGATCCAAAAACCCAGATGTTCAATTTAGTCTACGAAGAGCTAAATGGCAACATTGCACGAGAATTATAGTCCATATTGGGTAAGTGTTTGTTTGTCTTATTAGTCTATGGGACGTAGTATAGCAAGGACCCTCCTGAACAATGGGACGTAGTATAGCAAGGATCCTCCTGAATAATGGGACGTAGTATAGCAAGGACCCTCCTGAACAATGGGACGTAGTATAGCAAGGACCCTCCTGAACAATGGGACGTAGTATAACAAGGACCCTCCTAAACAATGGGACGTAGTATAGCAAGGACCCTCCTGAATAATGGGACGTAGTATAGCAATGACCCTCCTGAACAATGGGACGTAGTATAACAAGGACCCTCCTGAATAATGGGACGTAGTATAGCAATGACCCTCCTGAACAATGGGACGTAGTATAGCAAGGACCCTCCTGAACAATGGGACGTAGTATAGCAAGGGCCCTTCTGAACAATGGGACGTAGTATAGCAAGGACCCTCCTGAATAATGGGACGTAGTTGTCACGACCCAAGCCTAGGGCTTAGACGTGACCGGCGAATGGGGAACCCGAGGGAACCCCAAACAAGCCTCATAGCATATCATTACACATCCTTGGTCGCAGAAGCAATTAAAATGACCATAAGCAATAAACATAATCAAGGGGAAATCTGGACTAAGGGAGCAAGAAAAAAGAAGGAATGATACATAAATACCATAGATGAGTCAAGCTCAAGCATAATACACAACTTGTCCAACACCACCTCTAAACATGGATACTTAGCGGGGGCCGAGACAAACTACCGGGCTCACCCTCATAGTCAAAACATAACTAAAAAAAAAAGAAAAAAAGGGCTTAGACATAGCAAAAGATCATGAGCAACGTCCCCGGAATGGAGGACTCACCAATAACCTTGATAGGAAATCGAATTAGCCACGTGGAGGAGGATGGTCAGACGGTGCTCCGGTCCCTACATGGTGACATCATGTAGGCATAGAGTATGCATTAGTACGTTTGAATGTACTAAGTATATGTGATGCAATGCAATGCAGCAATGGATGGACATCATAGGCAAAATGCATAATCGTACCCAATAGATAACATATTAATGAGATGATATGTATAATGATGCTTATATAAAAATCATATTTAGTAGGGCATAGTATATGTGTAGTGAGTGACCATCAATATAGCATTTCCAAGGCCTACCACCCCTTAGAGAGGCGAAAGAGGTACAAACCCCTCAATGTGATTACCCGGGCCTACCACCCCCCGAGCTAGGGACCAAGGTACAAACCCCTCGATATGGTTATACGGGCCTACTACCCCCCGTACTAGGCAAGAAAGGTACCAACCCCTCGATATGGTTATACGGGCCTACTACCCCCCGTACTAGGCAACTAAGGTACCAACCCCTTGATACGGTTACCCGAGCCTACAACCCCCCGAGCTAGGCTTGGTTGACTCACACACTATATAGAGAAAATCATATACATGTATCCATTTCATCATCATTTCAATATTTATATAATCATCCGACTCATAGGACGTACATTGGACCTTCCATTTCATAAGAATTCTATAAATTACATTTTATCAAACATATGGTGGGCTACTTGTTCATGTAAATAAAATCATGTGTTTCAAGAGTACTAAGTCCAACCAATTTCAAAATTCATATAAAACAGCCCACCAACAACATACATATATATATATATATACATATATAACAACCTTCATAATTTGATCATGGAGGCATGAAAACCATAAACATCACATAATAATACCATTTCATGAAAATATGCAAGATAGACCTTAATAGGGTGTGTAGTAGTGATTTCATAATTCAAAAGTTCATAAATGATCATAAGGACCCATAAACTTGAAGTAAAATAGAGGATAAATGGTTGAACTTGTGGAAAGGAAGGTTTCCACAATCAACCCACATACCTCAACTTTGGAGAATTCTTGATGAAGATTGGAATGGAGAATTGCTTGAGATTGAATCTTGAATCCGCAATTAAAGCTTGGGATTCTTGAATTTGGTGGATGATCTTGGTGGAATTTTTGGAGAGGGCTTAGAGAGTGTTCTTGGATGTTTTGAAGTTAAATGACTAAGTATGGATATGTCCCCTTTTTATAAAAAAACGTCCCAACACTTAGAAAAAAAATGAGGCGGGTGAACAGTGTTTTCGGTTACTGGAAATTGCAATTCTGCCGAGACAGGTTTTATGAAAATGGTCATAACTCCTTTATCCTAACTCGGAATGAGGTGAAACAAATTGCATTGGAAAGCTAACTCATAGAGCTTCAATTTTGATAGTTTGAGCTCCTTCCAGTTCCTTGTGTGCTAAGAGATATGCCCCTTTAACGTTGACCCTCAAAATCGCATTTTTTGCGATTTTCAAATTTTGATACGGTTGCTCTAAAATTCGGGTTAGACCCATTTCCCACTCAATTTGACCCCCTGAATAAGAATATGAAGTCGAATTTCTGAAATGATGCACGGATTTTGAGATATATGAAAATTACAATTTTAGGTGTTTCCGAAGCACATTTTCGGGCATTTTTGGGGTCGTTTCAGTAGTATAGCAAGGACCCTTCTGAACAATGGGACGTAGTATAGCAAGGACCCTCCTGAACAATGGGACGTAGTATAGCAAGGACCCTCTTGAATAATGGGACGTAGTATAGCAAGGACCCTCCTGAACAATGGGACGTAGTATAGCAAGGACCCTCCTGAACAATGGGACGTAGTATAGCAAGGACCCTCCTGAATAATGGGACGTAGTATAGCAAGGACCCTTTTGAACAATGGGACGTAGTATAGCAAGGACCCTCCTGAACAATGGGACGTAGTATAGCAAGGGACCTCCTGAACAATGGGACGTAGTATAGCAAGGACCCTCCTGAATAATGGGACGTAGTATAGCAAGGACCCTCCTAAACAATGGGACGTAGTATAGCAAGGACCCTCCTGAACAATGGAACGTAGTATAGCAAGGGCCCTCCTGAACAATGGGACGTAGTATAACAAGGACCCTCCTGAATAATGGGACGTAGTATAGCAAGGACCCTCCTGAACAATGGGACGTAGTATAGCAAGGACCCTTCTGAATAATGGGACGTAGCATAGCAAGGACCCTTCTGGATAATAGGACTAGACTAACATCACTTTATTTAACCGGTTCATCATGAAGAATGGAGTTGGTGTAAACACGCATAAGCCCTCTAAAGAGTACATCGCGACAAAGCTCGAATCGTTCAAAGTCTCTATTTAAAGCTAAGCATCATCTTTTATTTCTCTCACAAAATTTTCTTATATTAAACTGGGGCAAAATTTTGTGTTATTATTTTTGTTTGTTTTAATTTCAGGAATCTAGTGATAGAATGGGGTCAATCCACATTTCCAACTCAAGATCTTGGATGGAAAAGAGTGTAATTTTCAAGATCAATTTCGATTGAAGAAGCAGTAGCTCATTCTAAAAAAACACACAGTCAATAACCAAGCACGAGTAAAAGGAACCTACCTGGAGAAAGACGTTTACCTTTGAACTCATTTGAGATGAAAATCAATATCTCATAACTCAAGAAGCGCGAAGACTCAAGTCAAGGTTCAAGAGAAGCTACATAGATAGGGTCGTGTACTTGTATTTCCTTTATATTTTTCGTCTGTTATATTCATGTAACAATAGGAGTCGCGAACTGGAGCCTCAAGGGGACCTTACTTGACTTCCAACTCATCATTTCATATCCTTGAACTACACGTGGCCTGATTCCCCTATAACCCGGGATATGTAGGATGTCCAAAACTAGGACTCGGTCGCATATTTGTCTTTTCGAATAAGAGTCCGGTCAAGAATTGTCACATTGTCTACTTCTTTGTCTGAAAACTCTTTGTGTTTCCAGTCAAAGAGGGGCAAACTGTAGACATGTATTTTTGACCGAACTTTAAATTTTACACCATTTTTAGAGCTAAAATATTTTTATAAATATAAATTAAATATTTTGACTTTTCTCTTATTTTATTAAGTTTATTTTAAAAGATTTGAAAACAACAAAAATAGTATCACTTTTTAAGGTAAGTTTTATTTTTCAATTGTTTTAAAAAAAAATGAAAGATTACAAAAATCTATATTATTTTAAAATTAAGTTTTTATAAATAAGCTAGTATTATTCAATTATTTTTTGTTTATAGATGTTTGACTTTTCCCTAGATTTTATTAATTTTAGATAATTAGTTGGTACGTTATTATAATTTACTATGTATAGTTAATTATTATTCTTTTAAAAGTAGGATAAAACTAAAACTAAAAAACAACCTAAATAATCTAACAAACCTACCCCACTCCTACTCCTATCCAAAACATACTACACGTAGAAAAAAAAAAAGGAAAAGGAGAACAAAAAAAAAAAAAAAAGCTTTTGACTTATTTTCCAAAAAATTGAAAAAAAAATAAATAAAGAAAAGAAAACCATCAGCAACTATACTCCCACTTTCTCTCAGCTTCCCCACACTCCCACTCCCTCACGTCCTCCACACCCCACACTATACAACCCACTACCCCACACCTACACCTATCCTAACACCTATATACATACACCCACATACTACATATTACACACATACGTACAGGAGAACAAAAAAAAAAAAGGCACACATCTAAAGGAAGAAAAAAACCACACGAAAATTTGAAAAAAAGGAATACATACATTGTACTTTCTCACATTATGATTGAAGATTGGGAAATCTGTTTTCGCGGTTTCAAGTTCGTGGCTCCTGATTATTTGTCCTTTCTTCTCGTTAACTAATTTTCACAAGAGGTAACATTTATTTGTATTTTATTTTCTGCATAATTTTATGTCATTATTGTGCAAGAATTGAATCTCATATATTGAAGTTGTTCAAATCCCGGTATGTTGAAACCCCTTAATATTTCTTTGATTTTATAATACCAATTATATTAATTGAGAGTTTTATTTCGTTAACTATAGAGTAACAATGGTATAGTACATGATTATCTCTTACATGCTCAAATGTTCAATTTTCTTGATATACAATATGTGGATAGTCATGAACTTTATTTTGTTTGAGTTTAACTTTGGTAGATTGTGAGTATGCGAAAACCTCTATATCATCATGTTAGTTAAAAGATACTCATGACAAGTTCAACTATTAATATTTCGCAATTTTTTTTTATCTCCAAAAGTATTTAGTTGTTTTCATTTATTTACAAATGTTGTTTAATTAAAGAATTAAAAAATTAAATAAGAACATTTACTTAACACCTATAAACAATATTCCATTTGTTGATGACCGATTCAAATAACAAGTAAAAGGGATTATTTTCTTTGAATAACTTTCGAATTCCTAAAAAAAAAAATAATAACTAAAAAAAAATACAAAAATGTGTTAGTCTATTGGCAATTTCTATTCATGAATTGTATATGTATTTTTGCTTAATTAGTACTTAAAGTTAAATTTCATTTAATTCGTTTTGTTATTTTGTTTCAATTAAAAAGAAAAACTATTTCCACCACATATAAAATAATTTCTCTTGAGTCGGTAGTTGTCTTGTGTGAAAAAAAAACCTTATATTCTTGAATTAAACAATACACACGACTCATTAAAAAAAAAAGAACAGAAGAAACTCAAAAAAGAAAAGTACACACTCACGCTGAAGGATCAACAAAAGAAAAGGCATAAAAGAAAAAGGAGTCAACAACATACAATTTGCACATTACAAAAGAAATGTAAGCGCACACAAAATGCTAGAAAAAAAAAGAACTCACATTTTATTTATATATTTTCTCTCACTCACCAAAATTTGAGGTTGAGGTTCACTTTCGTGGCTTCGAGTTCACGGTTCCTTATTAGGATTGTTTTTCTTTTTCGTGAATTGATTTCGCAAGGGTATCATATAATTTTTTTTGTGTATAATTTAATTTTCATGATTATATAATACTTGATTCCAATGTTATGAACTTGCTCGAATTTTATGTGTGTTTAATTGTGATATTATAATGTTGAAATATAATTGTTTGAATCTTGCATATATATCACTAAACAATTAAGATCTTCAGAATGTTGAAACTATTTATTCTAATAGTTAAGGAAATATTTTTAATGTAGTACATTGACAACTATTATAAGAATAACTCATTATGTATTAAAATAAATATATATGTATTCTTAAATTTGGTTAGTTCATGTAATAATAATAATAATTAAATTTCATCTCAATTAAGAATGTGGTTCCACATCTGTTTGAGATACTTAAGAAATTCAAGGATGCGGTTACGCACCTTGGTCAAATTCAAGGATGCGGTTACGCACCTTGACCAAATTATTTTTATAATTAATTTTGTTAATTCAAACCAAGAGGTGTAAATTGAGATTATTTGGTGTGATGAACTCAAGAGGGGAAGACAGTTATGTCTCCAAATGTCAAGATCGAGAATGCAGTTATGCATCCGATTTAAGACTAATAAAAATTCAATAATAATAAAAAAAAATCATGACCCGTAGATATAATATATCCAAAAAATAGTAAAAATAAGTATAAGTCAATAAGAGCGACCGTGCTAGAACCACGGGACTCGAGGGATGCCTAATACCTTCCCCTCGGTCAACAGAATTCCTTACCCAAATTTCTGGTTCGCAAACCAAAACTAAAAGAGTCATTTCCTATTGATTAGGGATTCTAAAAGGTGACTTGGAACACCACAACTCAATTTCAAGTGGCGACTCTGAAAACAAAAAATAAAATAATCCCTAATCAATAACGTCACTTAAATTGGAAAAACCCTTCCGCCGCCATGCGCAAAAAGGGGTGTGACAATATTTATATTTTTAAAGTATAATTAATAAAATTATTTTTTTAAATAAACTCCTAATAAATAATTTATTAAGAAAAACACAAAATTAATTTAAATTATTTCTTTTTATTATACTTTACTTTACTTTACTTTTACTTACTTATATAGAAGAGACAACAAGATGATTGATTTTTGCCATCTTTATAAAAGAATAAGGGTATTTTGGTCATTTACACTACCAAACTCATCAATAAAGGTTGCATACGTGTCTTAATACTGCTTTGGAAGAGACACGTAGCAATGCTGCCAAACTGATGTGCATTTAGGACATTCTATGAGAGTTGATGCTCTGTCTCTCTTGATCTTTTTTATTTTGCAAAGCAAAAAATATCAAGTTTTTCTATCTGGTTTTCCTGCATGTGTTGTTGTTGTTTAGGTAAATGATTATATTGTGTTATTAAGAAATGTGTAGTTTTTTGTTATCTTTTTCTGTTTTTTGGTTATATTTTTAGGTCGTGGTTTTGAAATTTCTCTCCATCTTTCATAAATTTTAATGAAAATCAAAACCCAATTCGATTCTTCTGTTTTAGATCTGTAGGATTACCGATTGGACTATAAGAATTGTGTCTTTGTTGAATTCAGAAATTTGAGATGCTCTTTGCTTCTCTGTTTCGCCTCAAATTTGTTGTCAATGTTGCCGTTGATTTTTAATAAAAACAAGTGAGCACCGTAAATGATTGCATATACACTATTAGTTAGCTTAATCAATACAATAATAAGCCTATCATTGGTGTACTTGCGTATAAGTAGCAATATCATTCCTTTAAAGTTATTGATTCTAAGCTCTTGGGATGTCCCACGCAATTTTTTTCCGTTGTTCGAGTTAGATTTGAGAAGAGGTAAAACAGGCTAAAGTGTTTGACACTTTCAAGACATAGTTCAACAGTGGTTCAATGTAAGTTTTTTTTTTTTTGAACTCTTGAATGTATCATTTGAAGTGATTCTCGGTATGTGCAGGGTGTCTTTACTTTGAGCATTATAATCTATCCCCAACCTCAAAAGGTCTTCGGTTAAAAGAGCACAAAACTATGATAAAAGACTATAAATCTTAAGCCACAATTGAAGTCACAAAACTAGACTATTCTATTATAGTACAAAAAAATCTTCCATTTTATTGATTTTGTTGGGACCATATATATATATATATCTTGGTCTTTGTGTAGTTGTGGTTGATAGTTTGTTTTATTTACTTATATTACTAGCAGTGAAAGTAGTTTGATTATTGTGATCAATATACTGCCTTAGAGCTCATATAGTTTTTCAGAGTATTATGAAATATGAGCTACTTGAATTGTGTAAAACAACTACATTTGTCCTTTTCATTTATTAATCGATGCATTGGAGGTAGTTTGGAGATAGTTCTCTGTACGATCAATCACTTCTTAGTTTACCAATAAAGAGCTGAATGATGGAGGAACTTCAAGTCAAAGTAGTGCCAGTCTACGGTCATTTTTCTAGATGAACCACAAGAAGATTTGTGCTTGTGTTTTCTTTGTGAACTTAAAGAGTAAACTCGATCGACAACTTTACTTGTATTTGTGTTTATGAATTTGTCTCTGCTTTGGCCGACCTCGGAAACAATAGCTATCTACCTAGCCTTATCAGCCTTGCACTTGGTTCTTAAGTCATTATATTGAAGTAATTGTACACTTGCTTTCATGTATGTACTAACCTCCTATTTCAAGCAACTGTAATTTGATTCTTTTTCCAATCTTGTAATTTATGAATAATATTTTTTCTTCTTCTCTCATATGTATCAGGTCTTAATCTTTTGATCAAAGATCAAAACAACTCAATCTACATCTCAACTAACTTTCTATACAATGAGTGTACATAACTATCTTGTAAAACTTAGTTCCTTAAAATATCAACAAACGATTAATATGCTAGGTTTATCTTATGCATACTTGTAATCCAACTTTTAATTGATATCAAGTTATGATATTTATTATAGAAATCATTTCCTCATTTCAAAAGAAAAAATAAATTATTTTCTAGAGGAAATATGTTGCAAAATTTTTAGCTCATCAAATATAGAAAATTAACATTTTACAGAACACACTGATAGATTCATCAAATTTTTTTCTCCAATTTCACATAAAAATAAATTTAACAAAAAAAAGGGAATATTACATAATAATATTGGGCCTGTACGGGCACGGACCATTACTTTCTAGTTTCCAAAGGTGGAAGAGTCGTTATAATATGTCAATTAAAGAAAGCACATCGAGACAAAAAAAAAGAAAATTATGAAATTAAAAAGTGGATTAGTTGGTTAAACGTTGAATTTTTTTATGAAACTTTCACACATGAACATTTGGACTTGTTATTCTAATTAATTAAATATACTTTCATACATTTGTTTGTGTATGGTCCTTGACCCAGCCCCTTGTTAATCAAAAATGGATTATTCTCACTTAATTTGGATTTTTTAAGGAGAAAATAGCACATTCATTTCACACGTGAATAGTTCCAATTATTAATGATGTTGGTATGGACGCATATGGCAGAACCAGAAACTTGACGATAAGTACACAATTCTTTTCTCATATTAAGGATGTACAAAATTAAATGTACGCTTATAATTGCTAATATTTAACTTTCATACGGCGCATAATTTTTCAGCAAAGAATGTGCACTAAACCACCCTCCGGCCATGATGAACATATATAGGTTGTGGTTAGTAAAGTTATTTTCAGACTTTTTCATATTTGATCGATCAGAAATTTGAAAAAATATTTTTTCAAAGAAATATTGGAAAAAAATGAGAAAAATTACTTATTTAGTAGAAGTTGAGAAAATAAGTTCCATAAATGATATTCCATACTAATTAATTTTTCCTCTCTACCGTACCACATATCGTACCCCCTACCCTCCATTGACACTGCTATAATATTTCCGTAGATTATATAAAATACTTTTAAGATAATATTTTTGGTTAGTTACCAAAAATAATAAAATACATTTTCCTTTCTATGTACCAAAAACACACACATAGAGTCATAGCTTGTTTTAATTGACTCTAATTAAGATACCGACCTTTACAAGGAAAATTGCAAGAAGCAAGCTGGAATAATTCAATGCAGTGAAAATTATTGCAAGACACAAGCTGGAACAATTCAATGCACTTTATTTTTTCACATTATTAATATTATTATATTTTTGGATGTCCTATCTACACATATATTTTATATATAGTGCCATAAGACCCCTTAATTATTTCATCAAAAAAATAAATAAAAAATTGAATACATACATATTTCATTAGTTTTTTCTATGGCTTTGTTCAATTTTTGCAGCTGTTTCTCTGAATCGTCAGACTCAAAGTCCAGCCGATTCGTCTGTAATGGAGACATTTGTGTTTTGCGTGATCCTAACATCAATTTCAAGAAGAAGAACAAGCAGAAACGGAGCTTTAGAATTCAATTTTCTCAAATTTCTCTATGTGCCAAGTTTTCAAGATAACACGTTTTGAGGTGAATCAAAGATTGAACTCATTATGCTTTTCATTTTATGGATTCGAAATTTAATATAAGTTGAAATTTTAGTAAATTTTCATATATATAATTTTTTTTGTTGTGCATTGATAATGTTGCCCCATTGATTATGTATTAGGGGTTCATTTCCTCTAGTGTAAAGCAAAAAAAAAAAAAGTAGTTTCTTTCATGACGTGGGGCTGATTCATTTATTCTATAGTAAGTACTTATCTTTTTCATCAAATTGTTAATATGAAAGCTTAAAATATTTTTCAATTTTCTCATTCTCATGTTTGCAGTTAATCAAAATATTTTGGAAATATTTTCTTTAAGAAAACATATTCCTTTAAAGATGAGAAAAATGATTTCTTTTAGAAATAGGGAAAATAATTTTCATAAATAACATTTCAAATTTATTGTTTTTCCCCACCCCCACCATCTCTGAAATAAAATAATAAAATGTGGTGATCGATACAATATAATGAAGAAATTTACTACATATATTATATCGAAGGAAAGCAATAAACAATAAAATAATAAAATGTGGTGATCGATACAATATAATGGAGAAATTTACTACATCAATGGAAAGCAAAAATAAATTTTAAAAATGCGGTGAACGTGGATCGAACACGTGACCTTCAGATCTTCAGTCTGACGCTCTCCCAACTGAGCTATCCCCGCTTTTGTTTTCTTTAACCAATTTAGTTTTAATATACTCTATTGGCTAATAAAAGAAAATGGATTATATAAGTAGTCCTTTTTTTAAAAAGCAAATTCAAGCTCTCCTTTTCTCTGTTATTTTCATGGAAATTAATAAACTGTAAATAGTACTCTTAATATGTGTTATCTAGAGCAATATTAATAGAAAATTGATGTTTAAATCCCTTAACTTTATTTGAATATGCTTGATTTTGGTGCATTATTTTAGTGGATATAAATTGACAAGCAAGCAGTCAATGTTATTATTGGTGTAACTTATGTAACCACTAAATCATGTTCTTCTCATTATATCGTACTAATTGCCCCACTAATTCTCGAATAACTATTCACATTCTTGACATTCATGTTTTTTTTGTGGTGAATATAGAGAAAAAGATGAGAAGTATTATTTTGTGTTTATATTTTGAGGTTAGTATAGTGAAAAAGAGAATTGAAACATAAAAAAATATTTTAAGTCTTTAACTTATTCATTATACAAAAGAGATAAATTTTATATTGAAGGAATGTGTTCTTGGTGGAGTTTTGAACTCTTTAACTAATTAGTTGTTCAGTCACACAAATTTGTTGGATCGTTGTATCCTAGATGACACAAGTCAAGTATATATTGTTGGATCGGTGTAGATTATACTGTAGTGGATTCAAATCTTCTTAAAGAGAGTGAGATATTCGTGTCTCAGCTTAAATATGTATTTATTCATTTTTGTTCATTTTATTTTCAACTGTAATTTGTGGTATATACACCAACATGTTATCCTACTTTTCTTTTTTTTACTCCATTTCAGGAAGAATGTCTTTTTTCCTTTTTAGCAACTCTTTAATTTTAATTTTTTACGTGACATATTTTAGACCACAATATTAAAAAAAAAATTGATACATTTAATTTTTAATTCAAAATCACAAAATTTAAAAATTTTCTTTTCTTTATTAAGTTATTTGTTAAATCAAAACACAACAAATAAATTAAAGCGAGAAGAGTATTAAAAAACTCAACACTCATATGAGTCATATATATATAGGTATTAAACAAAATTTAGAATAGTACTTACTGAAAATATGGACGGTCAAGACAAAGGACAGTACATCAACTTTTTGGCCTGATGAAAAGCATTACTTTATTGCCCTAAATTTTTACACATTTTGAATGCCTAAATGAACCCCCATTAGTATAACTTTAGATGATGACTAACTTTGTGAAAATTGAATTATTGTCTTTAAATTGTATTGATGTATGTACAAACATAAGTGTTGAGGATACTTCAGGGTTAGGTTGAACTACATTGTAGCGAAAGAATGTTAAAATAGGTGTTGAAAATCGACAACAAGCTATATTGAGATTTTTTGTGAATGTCTTGTGTGGAGAGATTTTTATTTATGAGAAAGTGAAAAACTAATTTAAATAGACTCTATCTTAAGGTCTTCACGAGAATCCAGTAGCAAAAGAAGGCAAAGGAACCCAATTCTTATAAATAGGTTGATGTCGAATAGAGATAAAATGATATAATGTGGTGGGACAATAAAAATATAGTTGGTGGATGATTGAAAAGACACAAAAGTATATATGTAGAGTTAATTAGTAAGCTTTGGAACAAGAGGAATTGAAAATTGATGTAATGGATGAGAAATATTGTCAATAGAAACAAGGTGTAATAGCTACTGTTCGTGTGTTATGTTACACACTAGCTCAGTAATCATTTCATTCTCTAAATTAAACTAGCTTGTTTGGGGAGATACTCTTTGTAACACCTTATAAATTTTAAAATCAGAGCATATTGTACTTAACAAATTAAGAGAAGTTAAATTTTTAACTCCATAACTGTAGGGTTCGTAAAAGAAACCATCGACTATAGATGATGTTCTTAGATCAACTTGAGAAACTTGATTTTTAATTAACTTGAGTTTCACGAGCTCAAACCACGACATGTGGATAAGATTATGGATCGTAGATTGAACTCGTGGAATGATGTGCAAGAAAAACTTAGCTACTATTTCTATTGGTTCACTTTCACAGATACAGTCTACGGACCGTAGATGGAATCACAAACCGTATATTAGTCTCGTGGATTGAACTCAGAGGCTGAAATTTTGACCTGAATTCGACAAATGACATCTACAGACCGTCGATCACCCACATGCTATAAATGGCTCTCATGGAAAGTTTCAACAGATTTTGTTTTAGGATTATTTTGGTCTTTTCCACTCTTTTAATTTCTATAATATGTCAATTTTGCCTATTCCTTGTGGGATTAGGGGAACAGTCGACTAATACCCCTCCCCCAATGCCAAACATTTAGAATTACCAAACAATGCGATCAAGCTCCGTTCAAGCAAGAAACTAGGGTTCTTCATCTTCAAGCTCCAGTTCAAGATTTCCATCAGACATTTTCATTCCAAAAATATGAGATTTTATCAATGAGTATCCTTTTACCTATTAAGTCCCAATGAAAACCTAAACGTTTGTTCTCACAATCGTGGCTAGACAAATTGCAGCTTTCCATTTAGTAGTTTATCAGTCCCTCTACGATTTTTAGGGGGATCTGGTCGAAAAATCGGCCGGCGCCCACCCGACTAGAGGGACTGAGAAATTAATTGAGTACAAAACTTATCTTCAAGCTTTACGTTATTCTGATCGTTCAGAGGGCGATCGCGGGGTCACTGAATGAAGTCCTCCGTTTCTTTCGGAGGTCTTGACCCTTGGCCGAGGCGAGAGATGCGACCCGCGCGCGGCAGAGATGACTAAGTGACATATGGAATATGGCGACGACAACAGCATGTCGTAGAAGGAGATAACAGGTGGAGCCAACGACCCACTAAGACTAACCTATCTACAACTACATCCCCGAGCGGCAGTCAAACGGGGGCGTGAATGCGAGATGCCAGCGGAATGATCGGCCGGACAGAGGCTTTGATATATTTTAAACTTTATTATTATTGGTATTCCTCCAATAATTATTTCCTTTTCCGTAGTTTCTGCGGTATATGTTAATACTTTTGATAGTTCGGAGCATGATTGTTCAGTAGTTATTATTTCATCCTCCGTTACTAATTCTCTTGTAATATAATTTTCTTCTAATCCTATATTTATTAATATTAAATATTTTCGCTGTTCCATTATTCCCGTTATGTAGTAATGGTGTGGTTTTATTTCTTCTTCTATTGATTTTTGTGGGATTTTATCTATTCTTTTTTAGGTACTCATTTTTTATGATATTTGGGGTATCTCATTGTTTATTCTTTTCGATGTACTTAGTCTTTCCTTTACTATTTCTAAATCTTCTTCTATATCAATTTCGTTATAACTATAATCATTGTTATCTATGATTTGTAACTATTCTTTCAAAGGGATCTTCTATTTTTATTTTATCTATTTTATTTTTCTTTGTTATTTTATGTTTTGTTGTTAGAACATATAAGTTTTTACATCTAGTTGTAAATATTTTACTTCCAGGGCTAGTTCTATTCCGACATTTTCCAATATAATACTAATGATTTATCTATATTTCTGTCATTTATTGCTCTTGAGTAGTTAGCACTTATTATAAATTTAAATTTTTGGTATATGAGGTTACCTCTTCTTGCGCTTATTATACTTTTTTTCTATAGGTTGTATGATTCTATCATACGCTAAGTATATTTCTATGGGTGTATCTATTCCTTCTCTAAAGCATGCTTTTATTAATATTTCCGTTCCTCCTAAATGTACATATTTAATTGGATTTTTAGCCTTAATATCTTGTATTTCTTTATTTATTATTCGCTTGTTTATTATTGGCATTTTAGCCTTTCCTTTGGTGTATTTGCAATCTATGATATGTTCTCTTTGACTTACTACATAATATTCTTCTTTTTGTCGTTTAAACCAGTTTCTTATTGTTGGTATTTCGAATATTTTTGCTACATTTAGATCTAATTCTTTTCCTTTTATTTGTTTAAATATATTATTATCAAATATTATTTTTTTGTTCTACCGATTCTTCATCTTGATATTTTTCTTTAGTTATTGTTTGTATATCTGCTTCAGTCATTTATATAGTGTTCACTATCTGATTCTGTTAATGAATTATTTTCCATTTCGTCTATTTCATTTTCTGATAATTCATATATGCTATCTTCACTTTCTAATTCATAATCTACGTATTCTATTTGTGTATATTTTTCATTATCTATTATTATTTCTGATATTTGCTTTTTCTTTGGATTTTTAGGTAATTTACAATCTTTAGCTATATGTCCTAATTTTCCACAATTATAACAAGTACATTCCGTTAGTTTTCTTTTTGGTCTATATGGTCTTTTAGTTTTGTAGTTTTTACATAGTATCTTCTTCTCGGTTTTTATATTTATATTTTGATCTGTATTTTTATTATATTTTCTTTTATTTTTATAATATCTATCCGTACAACCAAATTGAGGTCTTTGTTTTATTTTTGCAACATGCCAAGTTTTTTACTAATATTTTTTTCATTTTTATTTCTTCTTTATGTTTTTCACATAGTTCCATAAACCATCGTTGCAAGAATTTCATTCTAGCTCCTAAGGTATCTGTTAATTCTACCTCATTCCAACTTTTTATTATTTTTGAACTAAAAGGTTCCGGTAATTTTGTAAAATATAATTTTCTTATTTCTTTACTTTCTTCCGTGTTATATGTTCCTTTATAATAGTATTCTCTAAATGCACATGTATATTCATCTATGTAACACATATTACATATTGCTAGTTTTGTCATTAGATTCCGATTTATGATTTTTCTTTATTTTGTTCTTCTACTTCGTTGTCATCTTGCTAAATTCATTTCTTATAGCTACTTCATATTTATATAATATTTCCATAGTTGTAGTAGCTAATTCGCCATTAGATTTTTTATTACTTCTTAGAGTTTTTAAACTTTCATCTGATAAATTTTGTAGCCATAATTTTACTGTTCCTATAAGCGTTCTTTCTATATATCCTGGTGTCTCTGTTATTGCTATTTTGTTATCTATTAATTGTTTTGATATATATCTTATCCATAATTGGATTGTTTTATTTATATCATGTCGTTCAGCTATTGGTTTAGGTATCCATTTTTTATTTAATTTTTTTATCTCATATAGGTTTTTCTCTATCATATTGTTCATAGTTTTCATTATAATATTTTTGATTAAATTTTTTTGGGTTTTTTACTCCTGATGTGCTAGGTTTTTCGTCCATGTCTATGTCACCTGTATTTACTTCTAAATTCTTTGTATTATCTACGTTTGCTAAAAGTTCCGTATATGTTTCGCTTGTTTCCGAATGTTGTTCTATATCATCGTCGTTTATTTCATCAACTCTTATTTCGAGTAGATTATTTTGGTTATTTTCTTCTTTTTCTCCTATCTCTTCTAATTCATCTTCTAATTGCAATTTTTCTTTAAATTTAATTATCTCATTTGCTAATTTTGTTTTTTGTTCTTTTTCTTTTTGTTTGATTTCATACATTTCTTTTAATATTGTTAGCTCTTTTTCTAACTCTATTATTTTAGTATTTTTTTACTTCTTCTAATTGTTGTACTTCTTTTTTTGCTTGTTGTTTTATTTTTTCAATTTCCGTTTTTCTATCTATTTCTTCATTTTCTTTTGTTATTCTTATCATAGCAGTTAAACTATCTTCTAGTTTTACCATTTCTTTTTCTAACATTAAACTTATATTGTCACCTATTTTCTTATATCTTCTTCCTAGATTAGAAAATATTATTTTTATTTTTAATCCGTCATAGTTTTCATATGTTTTTTCATCTATTGCGTATTCTTCTTTATTCATTTATAGATCGTGTTGAAATTTATATTCTAAGTTATTTATTTGTATTTCTAGATAGAAAATAGTCTTTCTTTGTGCTATTATAGATTTGTGACAAATTTCGCAAATATGTTCTTTGTTAAATCTATTTTTTTTTCTATGTGCTAATTCTTGTCTTTTTGCTATAATTATTTCATTAAGTTTTTGTCTATATTCGTTATTCTCGTTATTCATTGTAATTTTAAATATTGAATATATTTATATTCTACTTTAGATATATTATCTATTAAGTGATTTAATTTTTCGTTATCAGTTTTTGTGATATTGAGTTGTTTATACTCCGGATATAATTTATTTAATTTTCTTCTTATTTTTCTTAACTTTCTACTAATACGGTTCTTCTTATATTTCTCGACATCCATAGCTCTGATACCATTTTTTGGTGCGGAACTGGTAGTTAGTGAATTTGTGGAAGTGGTAGTGTTAGGTGGTAGTGTGGTAGGTGAGTAATTTATTTTAAAGATTTTATTATAATTTTTTGGTGTTGAATTCATGGTAAAATGTAATAATATTTATTGTAATATTCTTCCGATAGTTGTTTTAATCTGAATATTTCTTTAATATTATTTATGATATATTTTAGATATAACATATCTTGGGTTTCTTGGTACATATATAAATTTTTTTCCATTAATTGTTCTAATAGTTTTATATCTTCTATAGATTCTATCCAATATTGTAAATATTTGTAGTTCATTTTAATCTGAATTTATTTCTAAATCGTACCATTCTATTCTTTCAGAGTCTAAATCATGTAAGTCTATTTCATACCATTGTTGATTTAATATATCTTCTGATTCGTTATCATTAAATATTTTTTCCCATATAATTCTTCTTAATTCAATTATTTTTATATCTTTAAGTATATATAAGATTAAGGTTTCATAATTTTTTATCATTTTATCATGCAAGTATGTAGTCATGTTCTTTATCATGCAGGGTTTTTATTTCAAATTATTCCTTCCTATCATATTCATAATTGATTAAATTCATATTAGATCATTATGAATTAGATTATCTTTATCATGTTTTCCTGTCACTACTAGCATCGTACTTTAGCAGATACTTCCTTCTTATCAGCGCCTCAACTTTATTTACTCCCCTAAACGGCTTTCCTCGCCTACCGATTTCAACATTAGGATGGCATAGTATAAAAGTTTTCTCCCTGTTTCCAGTGTGCTAATAAACTAGAAATCATGATTCAAATAATTCTAATACATAATAACTAACATAAATTTATTCAATCATATATATGATATTCGGGAATATATGAAATTAGTTCTGCATATTTATTGAAGAATATACCTTTGCCTCTTGCTTAGCCATGCTATCTGAAATATCTGACTGGATTTTAGATTTTTCCATTAGTATTTTAAATATTTATCTTAGTTGGGAGAGTTTTTTCTGAAAGAGAGAGTTTTTATTTAGGCCTTGCCCCCTTACAATGTTTACTACTAAGTCTATATATAGACATACAAACTTACTATTCTAAATACTTATCCTAATTACATCTGTCTACTACTATTCATGACTACTATTCATGAATAGTTCTTATTTTGTCTTACACTCTCTTCTTTACGACTTATTTGCACATATTAATAATGTACACTATCTACCACATACACTTGTCATTATTTGTACACCTTCTTTATGACACACACACCAAACTATTATGACTTTTTACATCTTATCTATATACCTATTTGACAACTTTGCCAAATTGTTTGGCAACTTTGCCAACTATTTCATATTAATTTATTTACATGACTTTTTCCGTTCTTATCTTCTCCTTCTTGTCTTCTTCTTCGTTAATTATTCCAGCTGGACATCTGGAATTATATTATCTTCTCCATTGCACTTTGAACATATATGATCCGGGTATCTATGACCAATTAGCTTGCAATATCTGGTTAATAATTCTGCTGAAATAAATCCTTCTTTTAATGCACGTGTCATAGGTCGTTCTTCTGGCTTTAGTAATGACAAAATCCATCTCTGGACTTCATCCATATCTGCTTTCCTTAGCTCCCTTGAATTGGAATAAATCATTAGCTGATCTCTTGCATAGTAGCTCCATATAGCGTTTCCGTTCAAATAATTATTTGATAGCTCCTGTATGATAGTTGATATATCAATTATCCTT
Source organism: Solanum commersonii (assembly GCA_029007595.1). Classification (NCBI taxonomy): domain Eukaryota; kingdom Viridiplantae; phylum Streptophyta; class Magnoliopsida; order Solanales; family Solanaceae; genus Solanum; species Solanum commersonii. The sequence continues at coordinate 4,027,105 of JAJTWQ010000033.1, forward strand.
TTGTTGGCATAAAAACTTGGTATCTCGTTTTTTTATATCTCTGGTTGCTGTCCGATATCTTCTGGTATTATCATATCTTTTGTTAGTCCTATCTTCACCACTTGTATCAGAGGTTTAATTTCCTCGTATAATATTTCTGTTGTTGCCGTATAAAATTTTACATAGAATAAATTTCCTTTAGTAACTCTTTTATATGTAATAAATGTTTTATGTAGTTACGGTATTCCACTTAGTTCCTCTCTATCATATGTATATACTGTGTTTAATAATTCATAGTTATAACATGTCCTTACTAGATTGGCATTAGTTTTTGGTTGTGCAATTAGTTTATTATAACCTTGTAACTTTTGGGTTAAATAATCTTGGCTTGGTTCTTGGGTTGTAGTAGATCTGGGGTTAAGATTTAAAAATGTTTGGATTTTGTATATATTTTCTATATAGGTTTGTGTGATGTAGTTATATGTCTTTTTCTCGTTTTGGTTTTGCAAACTATCTGCGTATGTAGATATTTGTGGTTCTATGGACATGTGTCTAGGTGTCCTTTGGGTAAATGGTTTTGCGAATAGCTGGTTTAAGTTTGCATTTTTATGTTGTTTATTACTAACTTGTTTGCTTGTACCTGCAGCTGTATTTAAACAAACATTATGGGTTTTAAGGAGTTTCCCATCGTCTCCTTTTAGCTCTGGGTTTTTTCCGTCTTCCGATCGACGTAGCTCCGCATTTTTATAGTCATACTGCTGACTAGCTTTAGACTTTAGATTATCTTCATTAGTCTTTAGCTTTTGTATTTCGTTGTCCATACTAACCACTTTTGTACAAAGTGTAGTAATAGCTTTGAGTATCTTTTCAATTGTATCTTCTTCCTCAGTCTCAATCTGAGTAGCTTTGTCGTGATAGGTAATCTGCAATAACATTCTTATCAGTTTTTATTACTTCAATTGTAAATGTAAAATTTAATATATTTAATACTAATCTCCTTATTTCTTTTGTCGTCATCGAATCTTGTATTTTTCTTATTAGCCACCATTTTACTTGTGTATTATCTGTTCTTATAATAAATTTGTTATATACAATATATGGTTCAAATGATAATAAACATTTATATACCGAATATAATTCTTTCCTATTTATTTCCCACTTTATTTCTGCATTAGTATATGTTCCTGAATAATATCTACAATGATGTTCTATTTTTTCTTTTCCATACCTATATTTTAATACTCCTCCATAACTTTTTTCACTGGCGTCTGATTCTACTATATAAATAAATTTTTTATTTTCATCCGAAAAATATAGTTTAGGTAGGTTCTTACATAATAATTTTATTTTTTGTATTTGTGTTTGGTCTTTCTTATCAAAGGCGGTATTCTACATCTTTCTTTAATTTTTGTTGTAATGGTTTTAAATTCTCTGCTAATTTTGGTATATATTCTCTTACTTGGTTTACTAGTCCTAAAAATGATTGTAATTTCTTTTTCGTATCTAACTGTTCTTTTGAGTTAATTATTTTTTGTACTATATGTGTTTGCATTTTTATTCCATTTTTATCTATTTGTATTCCTAGGAATTCTATTTGGCTTTTCATTATGTCGGCTTTCTTTTTACTTAGGCATATACCTGAATACTCTATAATATGTATGAATTTTTCTAATAATCTTACGTGATCATCTTGGGTTTTAGAATATAGCAATATATCATCAATATATACTACACAATTTTCTAATTGTTTAAAATAGTTATCCATAAAGTGTTGGTATCTTCCTGGTGCATTTTATATCCAAATGGTAATACATTCCATTCGTAAAATCCTTGTGGTACAGTGAATGTTGTTAGTTTTTTAGATTCCTCTTCTAGTTTTAAGTGATAAAATCCTGATTTACAATCAAATTTGATAAAATAATTATATCCTTGTATTTGCCTTATCTTTAGTATTTTATTTGGTATTGGATAGTTATATGTTTTAGTTTTTGCATTTAAATTTCTATAATCAATAACCATTCTACTTTTTCCTCTTTTTTGTTCACTATGTTTATTTACGATAAATGCCGGACTTGTGTGCTTACTATCGCTTTCTTGTATGTACCCTTTTTCTAGTAATTCATTTGTATGTATCTTAAATTCGGTTAAATCATTAAAATTATATTTTAATGGTTTTTGGGTTATTATACTATTATTATCAATTAGTTCAATTTTTACTTTTGTTTTATGTTTCTCCCATCCTTGTAAAGGATTTTCATTATATAATAATTCTAACTTATCTTGGATTATTTTTATTTTATCTATAGAGAATATTATTAATTCTATTTTAGGGTCTTCTTCTTTTATATTTTCTAATTTTTGTGTAATTTTTTCGCTTCCTTTTATCCATTACATTTGTTTTTCGTTTTTTATTATTTACTTTTTGCTCCTATTTTTTGTTTACACGGTGTTGTGAACCACCAGTGTGTTTTTGTTATTATATGTGGGTATAATTTTTCTAAAAATGGCATCCCTAATAGCATATCTTTTGTAGTTAATTCAAAGTTATATATTTCTTCTATAGTTAATATCTTATCCCATATTTGTATTTTTATATTTTTCGCCTTATATATAATCATGCTCCCTTCATTATTAAATCCTGTTACTACTATCAGTGTTTTTAATTTTTCTCACTTATCTTCTGGTAAACAATTGTATTTACATATATTAGCTTCTGCTCCCGTATCTATCATTGGTGTATAATATCTGTTGTAATATCCTTCTATTATTATCTTTGCAAGTATATATATTTTCATATTTTTATCATACTAAAGTTCTTTTTATTATTACTTTTTTATTTTCATAATTTATTGTCAACTGTTTTTCTTCTAGATTATATGGTTTTACTTGTTAGTTAGGCTTGTCGCTAGTTTTGTTATTTGTTATAAGGTAGTTAAGGGTCATGTCCCGACAGACTTATATTTCTCATTCTAGATAGTTGAGACTTTATTCAGACATTAATTGTGCAGTTTCATGGAATTTTTTTTATTATTCTACTCATACTTATATTTGGTACATGTTTCAGTTAACCAAATTTCAGCTTCCACTCGTATTTCATAAAATATCAGATTAGTTCATTAGCGACATGTCAGTACCAAGGGTCTACTTGGGGTCATTCGTGATCTTAATGCAGGTCACACCTGTGGTATAGACTCGGATCGTGACAATAATATATATGCAAATTGGATCTAAAATTCAACACAAAAACATCCACATGTTTTAGAGTTTAACTCCAACATGGACAAGAGTAGTCTCAACCTTTGACTTTAAATCAGCTCTCCATTTTAGAAGTTTCATTAAATCAAAGTTTCATTTGCACGGTATAGATCGAAATAAAATTTATGCTACACACATTCCTATAATATTCTTCCAGAGTTATATCAATAAAAATATGATGAGATTATACACCTCAATCTAAATAGTTCCCATGATAGTCATAATTCTCCCAATATTAGATCTTATCTTTTCGATCAAAGGTCTAATTATAAAATTTACCTATAATAATTAATTGACAAGTCTCAATTAATTTGACATGCTCTTTCTTTGAAAAGCTCACCATTGATTTTCCGCCTACCAACTCATAGGGCCGATGTTCTAGTTGTTATTGTTAGAGACAAAGATGAAAATGAAGAACAAAAAATGTAGATTATTGGATCGATTTAACAAATCCTGAAAAATAGAATAGTAAAGATGATTTGATTACAAACTTTGAGAATAAATAATGTATTAACCTAACTTGTTTTTATTTTTAAAAATTGATGGTCAAATTTGAGACAAGTTGACATTTCTAGTTTATTCCCTCACCTCCTTCTGGAAGGCAAAAAGCAAAGAATAGTCTGAATAATAAGAATAACAAAAAAGCAAAGCTGCTGTAGGAAGTACGAACTTGTTCTCTCTTGAGACTTTCCTTTCTCCTAAACCCTACTCCATTGATCTTCCTCCATTGATTCTTTAGGTCAAAAACTTCTTCTCCTATGTATTGATTTTTCTGTAAGAGATCTACTTTATCGCCTCCATCTAAACTTTTTTTTTTAACAGGTTTAATAGACCAAATCTACGATGCTGGGCGTTTTACGGCGCAAGGTTGCTTCTGCTTCGGTATGTTTTCTGATTTTTTTTTAAAGTTGTATACTTTGTTCGGAGCTTTATGATGAGTTGATGAAATGAATATGGCGATTTTGTGTTTATTCTTTTGGGTAGGGTTTAGGGAAATCTATGTATGCTGTTCGACCTGCTGTATCTACATCTAGAATTTCATCTGCTGCAACTGAAGAGGTAATGTCTATTTATAGCTGGATGTAAATGTAAATGTTTCTTATCTTATTGATTTTCAGTTTTTCGGTGGTCAAGTTTTTGCTAAATTCTATTATGGAACATTTTTACCTGAAATTCTTGCAATTTGAGGTGTGACATCTGGTCAGTTTTATACATTACTGATCTAGCACCCAAGGTGATGATGCTTTACACAATTACACCTTTGAAATTCGAAGCTAGAGGTGTTAGAAATGTTACCACAGGGAGAACTGACGTAGTGGTCAATGAAGTGGGTTAAACAACATGATGTCTTAGGTTAAAATCCCAGCTAGAGGTGGGAGAAATGTTACCACAGGGAGAGCTGACGTAGTGGTCAATGAAGTGGGTTAAACAGCATGATGTCTTAGGTTCAAATCCCAGCCAAGACAAAAACACGAGGCAGTTTCTTTCTATCTGTATTCCTTCCTTGGCAGTATGGAAAATCTATATCTATAAGGAAGTCTTGGAGGGCATCTATCCTAGACTTGATGGACAGAGTTACCTAATACTTATTACTGATATACTTATTGCTGGTGGGAGGTGGAAAGTATCATATGGAATTAGTCGAGATGCGTGCAAGCTGGGTCGGACATTATGGTTATCGAAAAAGATGTTAATTATTGAGCTATCGGGTTTAAGTACTTGATGATCGTTTGTCAATAGTCTATCTTGGCCAATGAAATGACAACATTGTTTTGATAAGTATATCAGGTTATCCAAACAGGGAGTACTGTTCATCAAATTGATTTCCTTTAACTTAGTAGGTTTTTAGGTTGTTTTGCTAATTAGGTAAATTGGTTTGGACCTGTATGATGTCAATCCTTAGACCTCACCTGCAGTTTACGTTATCATGTCTTTTTTCCTTCTACTTCTCGTTATCTACTGTGATATTTCTAGCTTTCGGCTATGATTGTGTTCTAAATTAGGTAGTTTCCAGAATTCATGATATGATGTTTTGAGATAAACCATCTGATAGTTATCCAGGCTATATATATTTTTTTTGTCCTCTAATTCCGGGATGCTATTTGTCTTTTGAAATTCCAGTCTCATATATTGGACTGGCTATGCTCCTTCCTTTTGCTTGTATACTTTGTTCTATTTGAGATTTTAGGTATAACATACTTTTCACATGTCAACAGATATTACTTCTTCCTAGACAATGCGGTCATGCTCGGCGTTTCAGTCATCTTGTTTTACCTGGTAATTGTGGTGGCTCAATCACAAAATTCAATAAATTCATCTCATGTTGCTATTGTTATTAACTCCTAATTTGTGATACAGGATGCTCAGTGAACTTGAGGCCAGGAAGGTTAGTAACCATTTTCATTACTAAGAGACCTGCTTTGTAAAGTTGTATAGCATGAAAAAATGCACCATATGTTTCCTCCAATTAGCGTTCCCATTTTCCTCATAGGACAACCATGCTTTAGTTCTATGTTTGAGGTGAAACTAACAATTGTCTTTTTAATCTTTGCATATCTTAGTATTGTTGTTAGTATACAACTTGATCATTGTTTTTTTATCATTATACCTTACTAGAAGACCAGTCCTTGTTTTTGGTGGCTGCCTATGTGTCTTCCTGTACATAAATGAGAAATCAAGAGCTGAGGCAGTTCGAGGCCTCACTTGTTTACATTAGGTTTAAGACGTCTTAATCTAAATGATTAAAATTTTGTCTCTAGATCTTTTTTTTTTTTTTGAAATCAGTAACTTTGTATCATTTCAAGGATCAAAACAGTACTTGGGTAGTACTGAAACCATATTTACAATAGAGCTCTAGTGTCTTTCCTTTCTAGCTATAGAGAATCTAGAACATCTATGATAGACACAAGTATCATTAGAATAAATTTGATTACACCAAAAGCATAGCAATAAGATGAAGTTCAACTTGATCTTACGCACATCATTCTCTAAGCTCTCAAAACATCTGGAATTCCTCTCCTTCCGGATTGTCCACCAGATACAAAAAGTGGGACAATTCTCCATCTACTCCTATCCTTTGCATGTGAACATATTCCTTCCCAGACTGCTAAGAGCCTCGTTATCTTGCTGGCATTGTCCATGCTATGCCCTTAAGGTTTATGATGATTCTCCACAAATGAGCTGTGAATGGACAATGCGAAATAGATGGTTATTTGTCTGTTGTTTCTTTACTGAGGAAGCATCTTGAGCACGGTGTCATACCTCTGCTCATCAAGTTGTCCTTGTTAAAGTGGCCTCCTTTGCTAGTAACCATACAAAAATTGATACCTTGTGGGGAACTTTTATCCTCCAAATCTGCTTCCATGGCCGGTTGCTATCTGTTGGTTGGATTGGTTCATAATTTTATATGCGGCATTGACCTTAAAAATGCCTTTGGCGTTGCCCCCGCCACCATAAATGATCTTCACCGGCTTGAACCCCGGAAATTGATCAAGTTTCTTTGAGGAAATCAGCCACTCTTTGAACCTCCCAATCATTGCAATGTCTTCTAAAATTCAAGCTCCACCCGTCGGATGTCCACATTTTAGCTATAGTATCTTGTTGGTGAAGTACTAGGTTGAAAATATCACGGAAAGACCCGGTTCCATGATACCAACCTCATGCCAATTATCCTTCCAAAATCTGGTTTTGTTTCCGTTTGCCACTTTGATTCTTGATTGAGTTTTCAACTCACTCCAGAGGGATCTGATAGACCTCCATAGGCTGACCCCATATGGAGTATTGACTTCCTTGGTCATCCTCCTATCCTCTTGTTCATATTTGGCTTTAATCACTCTTCCCCATAATAAGTGGTTTTCTTTGGTGAACTTCCACAACCACTTCATCATTAGAGGCGTACTTTGTATTTTCAGGTTCTTGATACCCAAACCACCCCTGTGCTCCACTTGACCAAATGGTTGCCTTTCTTCTCTTTGTCACCATGCCACAAGAAGTTCCTCCTAATTCTATCCAATCTCCTGGTGACCCCTATTTGGAATGGGAAACAAGGACATCATGTATGTTGGAAGAGCATCAAATCTTGAGTTGATCAAAGTCGGTCTACCTCCTCTTGACAAGTATTGGGTCTTCCATCTTGCTAATTTCTTTTCACATTTCTCAATAACAGTATCCCAAATCGGAATGGACTTTGAATTGCCCCCAAAGGCATTCCCGGATAAAGGGTTGGCAAAGACCCTACCTCTCCTCCTAGAATAGATGCCAACGAGAATCATGTGGGGCACATCATTAATGGGATAAAGAAAGCTCTTACCCCAATTTATGTGGAGGCACGAGATGCCTTCGAAGAGCACTAGGATTGCGAGATGTCTCAATTGGTATCAAACTGCATCGCAAAATATGAGGGTATCATCAGCGTATTGCAAATGAGTCACCTCTAGGCTATCACTCCCAGCCCTAGCTACCTCAAAACCCTTTATCCATCCATACAAATTAGCTGTTTTGACCATACTATTCAGTCCTTCCATGGCAATGATAAACAAGAAGGGAGACAGAGGATCTCCTTGCCTGAGCCCCCTTTGAGCCTTAAAAAAGCCAGCAGGTGATCCGTTAATCAACACAGAATAACTAACAGTGGATATACAAAATTTAATCCAATGTATCCATTTCTTCCCAAAGCCCAACTTCTTCAGCATGCGTAGCAAGTACTCCCAGTTTACATGATCATATGCTTTTTCAATATCTAGTTTGCATAGGATACCAGGCTTCTTTTGTTGCACTCTTGAGTCTATTGCTTCATTTGCCACTAAAGCGCATCCATGATTTGTCCGCCTTTGATGAAAGCCATTTCTTTGAACATCCACCAGATTGGAGATCACACCTTTCAACCTCTCTGTCAATACTTTGGAGAATAATTTGTAGATGCTTCCTATCAAGCTAATAGGCCTATAATCTCTTAATTCTTTAGCACCTTTCTTCTTAGGGATAAGAGTTATGAATGTTGCATTCAAGCTTCTTTCAAAAACTTCTTGCTCATGGAAGTTATGAAAGGCATTCATAATGTCTGTTTCACAATCTCCGACACTTAATGAAGAAACCCATGGAGAAACCATACGGACCGGGAGCTTTATCTCCGCACACGGTTTCGGACACCTTAAGACTTCCTCCTCGGTGAAGTTTTCTGCAATCTCACCTTGTTTTCCACTGAAAGAGTTGCACAATTATTGAGCATGTTGATGGGTCTCCAGTGAGTGGTCTCTGTATACAACTTTTGATAGAAGTCGATAATGGCACTTTCTATTCTTGTAGACTCCTCGGTTAATTCACCTTGCACCATTAGCTGGTCTATGTAGTTGAACCTTTTATGAGCGTTTGCCACTTTATGAAAGAACTTGGTGTTCCTATCGCCTTCCTTTAACCATAAGGCCCTTGACTTCTGCCTCCACGCAACTTCTTCATTTTTAATCTGACCCTCCAATTCTAAGGTTAAATCCGCTTTCTTGGCTGATTCTTGTTACGTCAAAGGTCTATATTCCAGTATCATATCCATTTTGACCAATTGTTCTAAAGTTTGTTTTCTTTGGATCACTAGGTTGCCGGCCTCACTTCTGCTCCGGTCCTTCGGTTTATGTTTGAGTGCCTTCAATTTACATGATAGCACAAAGTCGGGCTGCCTTTAAAGCGAAGGAATTCCACCACTCTTTGATCTGTCATTGAAGCTGCCAGTCCCAAGCCACCAGTTTTCAAATTTAAAATAATTCTTCTTTTTATCCAGGGAACCACCCTGTAAAGCCAAAGGAGTGTGATCGAGAGGCCAACCTTTGCAAAAGGAATTTGTTTTATGTTCTTTGAAAGCAGTCATCCCACTCTTACGAGAGTAAGAATACATCGATCTGGAAGGCGTGTCGTGATTGTCCCCCTTGAACCAAGTATAATTGCCATCTTGCAGCTGAAGGTCGATTAAGTTCATATCTTCAATGAAATCGAGAACTCTATCATCCCTCTTGATCTCCTGTTGCAATTTCTCTTCTCCGAGACATATCTTGTAGTGTTGAAATCACCACAAATAGCCCAAGGACCTTCCATTAAACCACGACATCTGCAATTTCTTCCCATACCTTTCTTCTTTCAATATAACAGTTTGGAGCATAGACTCCAGTTAAATGGCAAGAGAAGTTCTGAAATTGTGCCTCAAATTTACATGTTAATGTATAGGCCCCAATTTCTAAAACTTCCCCCTTCCAGGCTCTGCAATCCCACATCATCATGATACCTCCTCTAGTGCCATTTGCTTCAAGGTAGGCAAATTTGATCCATCTTCCCCCCATATTTGTTTAACTAAGTTTGTAATTTCCCCCTCCAGTTTAGTCTCCTGAAGCATACTATGCGCTTTCCAGTCAACTACCAATCTCGCACCAATCTTCTTTTTTCCCTATCGTTCAGCCCCCTGACATTCCACGAGATTAGTTTGAATTGCATGGGTCACTATTTAGCAACTTTCTCCCCTTATTTCTGCATCCACTATCTTTGAATTTAACATCAAAGGTGACAAGACTTTTAAGTTCTTGCACCCCTTTGCATCTACTCCTTTTACTAATGCCAACAGATTCCATCCTTCTTGCTTGTCTACAACTATCAACTTTGTAGAAGTAATTCTAAGGCCTCCTCTTCATGTCCTTGGAAGTCGATCCCCAGTAATTTGCTCAATTTGATCATGTTTTGTTTGACCCATGCTGATGTCTCCCTCTCTTCTTCGATGATAGCTTGTTCTTGATGAATGTGAAGAGGTACCAAGACCTTGGCCCACATTAATTTCATCACTTAAAAAGGCATGTGCTCCTCATGTGCATGTACTCTAATCTGTCCACCACTTTGTCAAGCACTTTTCTCCCATGTGGGTTATGTCCTGAGAATCCCTAGAAAAAGGGGATACTTGTACTTTTTTGCGAAGCTTTTCTCTTTTATCTATTTGGGTCATCACATTTATAGGAAATAAACCCGCATCTTCTTCTCCGGCCACTTCCTCCTCTACTTCCGGTGATATTTCGAATCTCGCCTTGCTTTAGGCCAAATCGGGATATAGTAAGTGATTCCTCCTTGAGTTATGACTACCTCTCTTGGTAAGGATCTCCGTCATTCTCCACCGAATACGTGCCCATTTCAGATGGTTCTTGAGTTCGATTCTTCCTCGGTGGCTACCCATCCCCACAAAATTCCCTATCTCTCTGAAAGTTTTACGTGACCACGGATGAAGAGGGACTCCATTGCTTTTATCCAGGTTTTAGTCACTTTCTTGGAATTTGGGATGCGGCCAACCGTTCGGCTCCACCATTTGAGTTGTACTTTCGATTGTTCCATAACCACTTGTCCTTGAAGGATTGTCTCGGCCATGAATCTATTCGGGAATTCGAATAGGAACATCTCACCATTCATCTCATAGATGTTTACTCCAAAAGCCTTTTTCCATACGAGACGGACCACTTCCTTACTTCGAAAGGGTGGGACTTTCTTTTAGCCCTAAACCAAAACTTCCGACCAAACTTCTCTTGAAGTTCATTCTCCTGCCCCTCATCAACTTTTGATATGGTGATATCGCCTTTCCTGCTTGTCCCATCAGCTTTATGGAGGGTCTTGGTGTGCCATTTGCTCTCTTGGACAGCACTAGAGTATGGATAGTTGACTTCCGTAAATCTTGGGGGATCATTCAATGTGATGCTTTTGGAGCTTTTAATGAACCTCTCAATCTTGAATGCAATTTCCTTCCAGCCAGCATTCAATGCTATTTCAGGAATAATTAGGACATCTCTTCCCCCTCTATTTAATGAGACAAGGCTCATAAATCTCCGTATGAGTTATGTTTCCTGCTGAAGAAATGCTCAGTTCCCTGTTCTGTAAACTTCCATTTCCTAGGATTTTTTCCTTTGTCATGGGAAGCTTCTTTGAGAGTGAAACAAATCCAGTCCATACACTTACTGCTCATGGTGGATCTGTGCATCATCTTCCGGCTTCTCTCTACCCATTCAAACACGACTGACCTGCTGCACTGCCATCTAGTGATGTCAAAAGACTTGAAACCGGCGTTAAAATAGATTCTATTTTCCCCATTTCAGTGGTTGACAATTCAAAGGCACGAGGAAGAAGTTAGGCTCACACGGAAGGTGATTGCCTGAGTGGAAGAAGAAAGAAAGAGATTTCCGGTAGAGGAGACCAGAGGAAAGGAGGAGACACTCCCTCCTCCTAGGAAGGAGAGAGAGAATCCTCGAAAATTGTGCCTGAGAGCATTTCCATTCTTCTCATGATTTGTCTCTAGATCTAAACACTAAATGATTAAGATTGTTTATTTTCTAACATCTGAATATGCATAATTTTTTTATTTTGTAAAATAAAAAAAATCATTATTTGATATAAAAATGAAACATTTATGTTCGCTAGTGATGGTGAAGATAGTTTGTAGTGATAGTGGTGGTGGTAATGGTTGGTATTGGTGACTAGTAATAGTGGTGGTGATAGTTGTGATAGTGAATGTCGTTGGTGTTACAGTGATTGTCATGATTGTGGTGATTGGTAGTGGTGGTGGTTGTGATGGTGAAGTTGGTTGATGTTAGTAGTTAGCGGTGTTAATGTTGGTGGCGGAAGAATGTGTGGTGGTTGATGATGTGTTGGTAGTAGTTGGTGGCACTGATAGTTGTGATGGTGGAAGTGGTTGGTAGTAGGGATTGACTGTGGTGGTGGTAGTGGCTGATAGTGGTGGAATAGGTGACAGCAACAGTGACAATGACGGTGGTGGTGGTACTTGGCAGTGATGCTAGTTGTGATGGTGGTAGAGATTGACTACTGGTGGTAGTGGTTGATAGTGGTATTGGAGGTAGCGGTGGCGACAACGACAATGATGATGATGGTAGTCATAATGGATATAATTTTAATGATGAGGTGGTAGCGGCTAATAGTAGTAGTTGGCAGCGATGGTTGTAGTAGAGATGGCTGATGACGGTAGTGGTGGTGGTGGTTGTAATGACAAATATATGGTTAGAAGTGATGGCTGGTGATTGTGAATAGAGTGGTGAATATTATCCACACAAGAATACCTCTTAATGATATTAAGACTTTGTTTGATGAATAAGACCTATTCAGATCAATTAAGTGCTTAAATCTTTTTTTTTTTTTATTTGCACCGGGTGTCCGAGTCTCTTTGAGCCCCGACTAATCCCGGGGGTGCACAGGCCCTCGGCAAGGAGTTTCCCGCAAGTGCACCACGGTTAATTCAGGTTTTACCCAGTCCGATGGCCCTCAGAAATTGTTTGCACCCGGTGGGTTTCGATCTTGAGACCTTGAAAGGGAGCAAACCCCAAGGCTCAAGTCTATTACCACCAGGCCAACCCCTGAGGGTTAAGTGCTTAAATCTTAATGAAAACAAATGCACTTTATGACCTAAGGTCTGAATCATAGTGCAAACAAATGAGCCTTGAGAAGGACAGCATTTTCATGGGCCCTAAAGAATATAAGATCTACATGTTTCTATACATGATCGAAGTAGAACACTCCCTACTTCCTGTTTTAGACTATAATAACTATACAATGGTGGAGGGCTTCCAAACACATTGTAAGCTATACTGGTGTTGAGAAATAATCAACCCCATGAATAGGGAATGTATAGTAATGCTACGCATGACCCAATATTGAATGTTGATAAGAATACAAACAAACAAACATAATTTGATTGCCTATAGATTAGTAAAATGACTTGCATTTTCACATTGTTGTTAGAAGAATATATTAATATTTGAAGACTTGGAGATTGATAAGGAGAAGATCATATCATGATCTAAATTTGTATCTTAACTAAATTGAACTTTACTATTGGAAAAGTTGTGAATGATTTTATTGTGCCAGGATTTTCGGGATGTCCATAGGGGTGGGACTTCATCATACAATTACAAACTGAGAAGAATATATTAATATTTGAAGACTTGGAGATTGATAAGGAGAAGATCATATCATGATCTAAATTTGTATCTTAACTAAATTGAACTTTACTATTGGAAAAGTTGTGAATGATTTTATTGTGCCAGGATTTTCGGGATGTCCATAGGGGTGGGACTTCATCATACAATTACAAACTGAGAGTAAGGGAGTTTTATGATCATAGATCTGATAACTTTGTATGCCCAAAGAAGTATTTGTACCCAAAAAACAAAAAAAGTTGATCTTGAAACAATAAAAGAAGTGGATCTTAAAAAGCAATATTAATCTGCTTTAGTGTGTGTGTCTGTACATATATTATCTATTATTGCAGCAGTTGACCTGTATCAATAATGCAGAACTGAACACAAAGATATTTCACTTTTATACCCTTAAAGTCATTCTTAAATTGTAGTTTAAAGAAAGGAAAACAGAATATAATGCTGGATATGCAGTAAAATAACTGAAATCATTTTCGACTATTATTCTCCCATTTTCATCACCAACTGTATAACAAAAGATGAGATGATACGCCTTGAAGTATGTGCACGTTTTCTCATGCTGTACCCTGTTATGATATAATTCTTTCTTTGGTGGATGTTAGTGAGTAAAGAGCAAGCGAAATTGATGATTATGTTGCATTTTGCTGCTTCTACTTTTTTTGACTCCCCTTTTTTGTTGGTCCACATGAATTATTTTGCTGTCTGCAGGGGATCTGTGGGTAATCTTCACTCAAGTCTATCACAACAGATTTGCATCAGGCCTTTTTGTTCAAATAGTGGTATATCTTCTATAATAGTGATTAACCTTGTCTTGAATCTTTTTATTAATGCTGCATCTGCTAATGTACAACATGTAGCTATTTAAAATTAAAATGTCTTCTCTAGTTTTTGTCACCTGAAATGATTATTACCTATTCATAATCTTTGAGAAGATACCGTTTCCTTTTCTGTTTTAGTATTGAGATATTAGTTCTTTTCTTATTTCCATTGTGATCTCTAACTTTTAAAATGTTAGTCGCGATAATCTGCAAATTCCTATTTAAGATTGAATGATTAATTTGCATAATCTATCTAAACATACAGAGATAGTTACTTGGAATGGGGGTGAAGTTATGTATTCATTTAAAATTTAAAATTGATTTATACTCCATATGTTGTGAAATGATGGATTGGTTGGATGTTTACTCTTATTCATCTTCCTGTTTCCATTTCTAGTCTTCCCTTCAGTGCTATCCCTTTTAGTTCTTCTATTGGGCTTGGTTGGGATTATATATGAATACACAGGAACATTAGGACGTTTACCCTTCTATTTTCATTATTAGTACATGAATTCAGCTGATGGATATCTTGAAATACGTTAATCCAAAGTGGAGGGATCAGCTATACATGTACTGCAATAATGGAGTTTAATGATGACTACCAGTGTTATGTCTAGCAAGTTCATTATAGACACTTTTTTATTCATTGTGTGCACAATTAGTTGTCTCTCAATTGTTGAATGAATGACCATCAGTGAGATGACTGACAATTTTATTAATAGTTCAGAAATTGCTTAAATTGCCGTGTCCTACTGTGCTCAATTGTCTCTGCAATGTAATACAATTACTAACATTTTGTGCCTTTCTTTTGCCTCATTTGTATTTCTGCCAAAGGTGATCTGGTCGATGCTGTTGTTCCTTATATGGGCGAATCCATAAGCGACGGCACACTGGCTAAATTGCTGAAGAGTATGTTTTTTGTTATTGTGTCCACAATTTTGTTTTCTTTATAACTTGGTTTTATTAATCTCAATTCTTTTTGTGCAGATCCTGGTGACAAAGTAGAAGTTGATGAGCCAATTGCTCAGATTGAAACAGATAAAGTATTTGAACATGTTTAACTAATTAACTCTAATTTTTTTTTATGGGTTTCTGTGGAGGTTAATAGCTTACATGTCATCCAGGTAACAATTGATGTAACCAGTCCTGAAGCCGGTGTAATCCAAAAGGTAGAATATCGTTTTAATACTGAAACTCTTCATTTTCTTCCCCAGGTTTCTTATTTATTTGTTATTTTGATATCAATGGATTTTGCATTTGCTTTTGAACATTGATAGTTTGTAGCTAAGGAAGGAGACACTGTGGAACCAGGCTTCAAGGTTGCTATCATTTCAAAATCCGGTGAAGGTGTGGAGAGTGTAGATCATGTTGCTCCGTCTGAGAAGCCATCTGAAAAAGAAGCTCTGAAGCCAACTTCTCCCATTCAAGAGAAAAAGGAGGAAGAGATGAAACCCAAAGTTGAGACAGCTCCTGTGAAGGAGAAGTCTAAGGGACCTTCACCGCCTCCTAAACGGTCTGCTACAGAACCCCAACTTCCACCTAAAGAACGGGAAAGACGAGTAAATCTCTTAGACTTTTGAAAGCTTCTTGTCACGACACTATTCATTTGAGCATCTGTCTCAATTACCGAGTAGCAACATCTGAATCCCTCTTGATGATAGGTTCCCATGACTAGGCTCAGGAAAAGAGTTGCCACTCGATTGAAAGATTCTCAGAACACATTCGCATTGTTGACTACATTCAATGAAGTTGATATGTAAGTTTGGATTGTTATTTTGATAAACAAATTTGTGAGTTTCTTTGTCATATGTTGTAGCTTAACCCTACTGTTATCAGAAAGATAACCAAGTCCTCTGACAACTTGATCTATGTTGCATGGATTTATGTAAGGGTACATATTCAGTATGTGTCCAGTACTGATGTGTTAATTTTTGCCAACTTTGTATTTTGAAGAATCCACATGAAAAACCATGCTCATATCACACCCGTTTGACATGGGTACACCAATGAAAATGGAAGGGTCCATATATGATGTAACAGGTTTTTTAGATGAGTAAAACTGGTTTACTTGAGTGATTTAGAAGGTCCAAATCTTAGTACTTCTTTCTTTTTGATGATATTTTTTTGTAGCTAGTGACATTTGAGGCTATAACTTGAGCATCTTTCTCAAGTTAATATCCTGTAAGCAGACTGTTTCTGTTCTTCTGATACATTATAGATGTAGGAGCCATTTGTCATACCCCATGAAGTGAAGCTACATACCCATTATATAAGTTGTATTCACTTTCTTCCATCTTTCTTATTGCAGGACAAATTTGATGAAGCTCCGATCTGAGTACAAAGACACGTTTGTTGAAAAGCACGGTGTGAAGTTAGGACTCATGTCTGGATTTGTGAAGGTATGAAAAGCATCAATGTTGATAATATTTTTAATATATTTTTGTTGACTAACTACAATGGAAAAGATCTTATACTAAATTTCAGGCAGCAGTTAGTGCACTCCAGAATCAACCTATAGTTAATGCAGTTATTGATGGTGATGACATCATATATCGGGACTATGTAGACATCAGTATAGCTGTTGGCACCCCAAAGGCATGAGCACCCCTCTCTTTGACTCAATATTTAGAATTAAATTGACAGTTTATAGACAACCTGTAATCTGATGGCTCGAATTTGTCCTTCTACCTGCTTTTGAGACCCTACTCTTTGTGTTTATTTGCCAATGTTCAACTTTCCATTTCCAATTGTTCAGGGTCTGGTTGTCCCTGTTCTCCGCGACGTTGACCGAATGAATTTTGCTGAGATAGAAAAGACAATAAACGAGCTTGCTAAGAAGGCAACTAATGGAACCATCTCTATTGATGAAATGGCTGGAGGATCGTTTACAATATCCAATGGTGGTGTGTATGGAAGTCTTCTAAGTACCCCCATCATAAATCCTCCTCAGGTGCTTGTCCTTATTGAGACAACATGGTTTGAACTTTGAAATTTCCCTGTAGAGCTATCTGACGATTGATGTTTGTTGCTTGATTTTGTAGTCTGCTATCTTGGGAATGCATTCAATAGTGAATCGCCCAATGGTTGTTGGAGGTGACATTGTCTCAAGACCAATGATGTACATTGCACTGACATATGATCATAGGCTGATTGATGGAAGAGAGGCAGTATACTTTTTGAGAAGGATTAAAGACGTGGTAGAGGATCCACGTCGCCTGCTCCTTGATGTTTGAAGATAAGATATACAACCATCTCTGGCTTTTGATTTGATTTTTTGTGGTATACCCAAGTGTTTGCGCAAGCTAAAAACCAGAAAATAAACGTTCGTCAAAGTTATTGAGGCCTTTGACATTGCTTTTGTCCCTGATTATTTAACCAAGTTGCAACCATCTATACTTGAGACATACAAATAGAGATATGTAACAATTCCCTGATTCATACTTTCCAGAACTCATACTTTTTCACATGATGCCCAAGGAGGGATAATTTATTGCTTGAATATATTTCACACCTTGAACTGTTTTTATGCATTTTGGTTTCATGTTATGCAGCGACTCTTGTATTTGTCTTCTTGATTTGAAGCAAAGCCCTTTTTTAGAACTGTACTGATGGCCCTGATTGGAATTCACCTGTGTTTCAGATTCATCCATACAACAATTATTGGTTATGTTACGTGGCATTTCATTATCTTCATATCGATCTATCTGTCTTTAACTCTACCATATTTTTTTGGAACAATCACCAAAGTCTTTTTTTTTATAAAATAAAAATAAAACTATGGATCTATTATTAGAGATGAAATGTGTAATAGCAGCACTTAATGTGTATTCTTGAAAAATATTCATGGTCCCACGCCCTTCTTAAAAAGGTCTCTTCCCTCTTAACAAGAGAAAAAAGAATGTTGCTTGATTGAGGTTAGCATTTTGCGCCCACATGTTTGAATTTGAGGATAAAGAGCTTGTGATATCCATTGATTTAATCGTTCCAGCAATTAGCAGAAAAAAGGGATAAGGGTTATACTACACAAGTTCACTTTTCGTAGAACTTTGTTTTAAATTGATCATTTTTATTACATTTAATATAAGACTACCAGATTAAAGGACATTTTGATATATGTTACATATCTTTAATTTAAAACCATGTCAAATATCCTCCTTCGTACCAAAGGTGCTGCCATTTCTTTGGAAAATTTCCAAATATTCTGTAAGAAACTTTTAACTTTTGCAAAACCACAAAAAAAAATGTTAAATTGTTTCTCTTTTTGAAGGTTTAGTCCATTTTATTTTATAAAAAAACCATCTAAAACAGACTTCACACACACTGTTCATTTTGCCGAGTTGATGATATTTATCTCCAGTTGGGCAAGTGAAATAAAATTCGACAAAAAGTAATTTCCTTTGTACATATTGGTTTCCAAAGAATTAAAACTGATTTGACAACACAAACATGGATCATAAACCAATGAACTTTCCCAGGTAAACTATAGAATACACGATCATCGAAGTGAATAAATCAAAGTAGAAAATTGAAATGAAGAAACACTAGAGACATAAAAACCTACTCTCGAAGACAAGAAAAATCTAAATTATGATAGACATCAACTTGATGAAGGAAAAAAAAGAGATAGATGCTTAACTTAAGAACAAAATAAGACTAGTGACAAAGTAAGCTACACACCACTTTTGCAGAACATGTTATTTTCCTGCTTTTTACGACTCTCCCCTTTGCAAAAATCCACGGTTGTTGAGAAACTTGATTGTAGATTGAAGATATTTGTTGTTAGAGCTCAAAGATAGCTTGGCAGTTTCGACCAGCTTGGAGCAAATTTCTGATGCTCCTTGACATACCTACTTAACAAGCATTCTAGGATTAAACAACAGAACTTGACTATTTACTTGCATCAAACCTTACAAACAATCCAACATTTTAACGTCCATCCATAAGAGATGGGAAGATTTGGAAAAAGCTTTCTCTTTCGTAATTGGTACTGGTACTAACTTGAATGTCTTGGAGATTAGGTGCAGTTTTATATACCAACCAGGATGACAGGTCCTTCAGTCAATGATTTCAGGAAAAAAGCACAAAGAACTGTGACTTACTTCAAAAGAAGATGCAACAGCATTGCAAGCATCAAGTGCGAGATTTCCTCGGGCCGCCTTCAAAGACAGTATTCAGATTTAGCTTAATAACGGGCCCCTAATTCTTTTATCTTTCATGGAAGAGCAAAGGATAAGCAAGCTGTTACCTGTATTGGTTCTTGTAAAACAGTATCGATTAAGCTCTGAAGAAGAACAGTAGAAAATGAAAAAAGCTCTTGCAGATATTGTTGATCACAATAGAACAAAGAGTCATTGCCCATAACCTGGATGCATGATAAATCAATATTGAGAGGCTAAAGCACTAGGACACTTATGAAAGAAAGATGAAAAATATATAGATATCCAATCAAGGGAATGAAAAACTAGTAAGAGAATGAAGGCGGTTCCTTTTTTAGGATAATCTTTCACATATCCACCATTTATTAACATAGTACCAGAAACTGCAAGTTGTTATGCCCACAACAATAATTGTAACTGCCAATCTGACCTTTCTCAAAAGAAAAAATATATTTATAACAGGCATTTCTTCCAGTAAATGAAATACCCACATGTATAGTTTCTCATTCCACCCATAAATAAAATGGTTGCATGTAGGACGATCTTACATGATGAAATGTCAATACACACCTTGTTTTTATCAAGTTATACAGTATACTCGTGCACCATTCATCCTACACACCCGCTGTAAGGGGAGCCCAAGATATTGCCGTAGAAAGCAAACTTTTAGAACTATCTCGGTGAGAAAAGAAGAGAAGAGAAGAGTGATGACCTGACGTATACAAGACACTTGTTTATAGATGTCAAACACAACACACATGATAATTTATTGACATAAGATTGGCTCCTCAAAACTGGGAGTCAACCTTACATACAAAAGTGAGCACATATGGAGTACTCGTATTCCTTTGTCATCTCGTAAGGAATCTAAGAGATCAAAAATAGGAACATGATCTTCTAAATACATCCCTCTACACCAGAAGTAAAAAGAGCTAGACATTTCATTTTCAATTTCTGTACTATACTATCTTCAAAATCCCTTGTTCCTTTCCTCACAAATTCTCCACCAGATACAAGCTTGAGAATTGAATATTCTCCACCCCCTCCCACATAACATCTTTCTGCTAACTCCTAACCTCGCCACAGTTCTCAGAAACAGTGTACTTGATTTAAGCATAAAATATCAAATCCAAAGAAACCTACAATGTAAAAGCAGGTGTTGCTGCCATCTCCTGTTGTTGCATTAACAACATTAATGATACTACATCTCCTGTTGTTGCATTAACAACATTAATGATGCTACATTTTTTTCTTTAGATTGTCTAATGCCAAAATAGTATCCTATACTGCATATGACACCACCATCCTTGAAGCTCTAGATCTTCATAATGATTTCCAATCGGTCATTGCTTCTACACGTTGAACAGAACTGAACATGATAGTATGACTTCACTGTGAAGTATTTACTAGATCACCCTTTCAAATTCTGAAAATCATCCTCTCTGAACTGTGTGGGAAGAGGGATGTATAACCTCTGGGAGAATGTTTTACCTCTTCAAATTCCCAGCCCTGTAAGGGTCTTACAAGAATAATCTCAAGACACCTGCACACCACCACTTTTATGGACCTCCGCACCATGATCTTGTCATAACAGAATAAATTTGGGAAGCCTTCTTTAGATGTGGTGTCACCATAAGATACATCAAGCCAGAATCGTATTCAGTTTACAGTTCTCACATAGAATCCAATAAGCTTTGAAAAGATCAAATACCCTTCATAATCCATTTGCCATCCCCATAAGTAGTTGTCACCTCCTAAACATTCATATCAGTCACAACTCACATCCATACTTCACCCAAATCACTTTCTTCCCATAGGATTCTCCTCGCATGCAAATCTCCTAAACTGTCTTCCCATAGTAAAAGTATCTAATGTACAAAGAGTTAGTTCATCCAGATGACGGGAATGAATCATTTCATTCAACCTATCTCATTCTTAATAAGCTGACTTTAGAAGGAATATAATGTTTTCCTACTTGGCTACAGCTGATGCATTCACAGCAGTGACACCTATGCCTTGGATCAAATTCATCTCTAATCATCACTAGTGTAAATGTTAGATGTGGTTGCTATAAATTCCATGTCACCGTTGCCATTAAAAGTAATATTTCCAAGAGAAGGAGAATAGCCATCCTGTCTGCTAAGCTGGATAACAGGATATCAACGTGCTTGATTTACATACTTAATCAGAAAGAACCTGAGCATATCGGAGTAGATACTGAAAGTTGATGATGCAGAGCATCTTTAGGGAAATGTTCCCTGTCTTGAGAATATATATAACACTCCAAACCTCAATATTTCCAAGACTAAATCTGCTAGGGACTAATAATAACTGCAGGAAGGTTACCTACATAAATCATCTTTAATTGCTTTAGCACAAATGATATCCTTTTAAAAGCTTAACCACATACTAACTGTTTCCTTGCATGGAATACTATACATCTGAAAATTGATGTAATGTACAACCAAGTTCATAATTATGAAACAGCAGGAATACCTCATCATGTATTGCATGGTACAGGAGATTATTCTGGGACAATGCAGCAACTGTTAAGATGAGTGCACATAACACCTTTGCCTTCATACTTGGAAGCATCCTATAACCCAACAATAGAACATTAATAGAGAATGGAAGGGAAATGATAAAAGAAGATATAAGGATGTCTCACCATGACAAGGAGCTGAGGATGGAAAACATATTCCTGGGGATGCTAGTGACTCCTTGCTCAATGTTACCTAGAATGAAAATCCAGGAGATAAGGCAGTGCCATAAAGCTCATTGGAAGTATAACTTGATCTTCTATTGAAACTTTTTGACATCTAAACATCTTAGCACACTTGTATCAATATATTTTTGCTTATATTAATTATTAGTTAGGAAGATGTTACCTAACTCAATTTACTTTTCCATAAACTTCAGCAGAAAATTGATTAATTCTTATCAAAAAAGAAAATTCACTTTATGCAGTTCTTTGACAACATTCTAGGACCTTAAGCATTATCAAATTATTTGTTCCCAATGCCAAATATATATCCAAATTAGATACCAACTGTGGCCAATCTTATAAAAATGCTTATAAAGATGAGCAAAGCAAATTGGATACCAACTGTGGCCAATCTTATGCAAGTGCTTATAAAGATGAGTAAAAAAGGAACACGTTCATCTCAAAGAGTTCAACAACTCCATGACTGGCAGCATAATTTCTACAAATTATAGAACCATAACTGATTGAAAACTATCTTCATCACATTAAAAGCTCTATATTTCCATTTCTTCAGAGTTACCAAGAGACATTTCATGATCCAACTCCACAACTTTTGGCTTCTCCATCAATGAGTTTCAGTGACCATCCGATCTAGTAGTACTCTCTAGTCTCTCTTTACACAAGACACTAGACCCTCACTATTAAGAATATTGTAAACAATATCGTTAATCAATTAGGAATAGTCCAATTAATTAGATTGATTCTTTCCTGTTTTGGCACTTGTACATTCACTATTTGAATTACAATAGCTTGAAGGAATAATTAAGCTGACTTGTCACTCAATTCTTCCTTTCTTGTCTTATTTTTCTAACATGATATCTGAGCATTGGTGAGAAAATGTTGATTGATACTAATAGGTTAATTACAGGAGTAACATGATAGTGTATTGAATGTAATTGATTATGTGATATTGTCTTTCCTTATTTAGTCTTAGGACTCATTGTATAAAAACCCATTCTCATGGGTTGTATATTCATACAGAAATACAAAGAAGCCTTTTCTTCTTCTTTAAATCTTCATGGTGCTCTGGTCTATCCCAATTCTGTTACCGATGTTGCACCCCCATATAAAAGTTTCCATGCTCCAAATGTCCAACTCTGGACGTGAGGTGGGTGTTGAAGAGTCCCACATTGGGTTAAAAAGGGATGAGTGGTCTCATTATAGCCTTACGCAATCCTCCCCTCATCAGTTAGCTTTTGAGGTTGAGTTAATTTTAAGATTCATTTCTTTACATGATATCAGAGCCATTGTTACCTTTTTGAGGTGAGTTATCTCCCTTGCAGCACTAGGGTTCCGTAATTATCAAAGAGGTCAAGTTTTCTCTTTCTTGGTTGGCTGTCTGCAACACAATCTCTTTCCGATCAGTTCCTTTTGGAATTGTTTTTTTCCTCCATTGGGTCGCTGGAACATTCCGAGCCTATTCCTACCAGCTTTGATTTATTTCGGCCACCATAATTAGGGTTCCGGAGTGGCAGCTACTTTTAATGTGAGATCTACTTTTCTAACAAATTTTTCCGATTTGTTTTCCATCTCTCACTTCAAAGGCTTGTTCGGAGTACATACCTACCGATATTGATTTTTTACCGATCACCAAAATTAGGGTTCTAACCCAACAACTAGCTTTCCAACGACTTCTCCCAGAAATATCTTTCAGATCTCAGGTCGAAAACCTATTCCAACCCTTCCAATCCAAGTTCTAGAAGATTTGGTCCAGCCGTTCAGGCATAATTTTTCTGGCTAGATCAGGCAGATTCTATCTCAGGAAGGTTATTGTTTATTTCTGAATATCCGTGCTCAATTTTTGACACCAAGGATCATTACTTGTTCAAACTATGGGTGATACAAAAATAGATAATAATTCTGTCTCAAATTAGTGCTGTAAAATTGGATGTTTCAGAATATTTATCTTCTCCATTTGGTAGTTCTATGAACTCTCATGGGATCATTAATCAAACATTTTACCCTTATACATCTCAACAAAGTGGGACAACTGAGAGGAGGAATAGGCATCTTATTGAGACTGCTCGCATACTACTCATACAATCTCATGTTACATTACATTTTTGGGGATACAGTTCTCAAATCTTATTAATTGTATACTTTTCTCAGGTATCTCTAAATCAAGTTCCATATGCTGTTTTGTTTCGCTATTCATCTTGTTCTCTCTTCCACCTCATGTGTTTGGAAGTGTGTGTTTGGTCAATAACTTCACTCCGAGAAAAGACAAGTCAGCCAATCATGTTCTTAAGTGCACATTTTAGGTTACTCAAGTGTGCAAAATGTATAGTGACGTTACTCACTTGACCTCCAGTGGTACCTTATGTATGTTGATTTCACATTGTTGAACGCAACCATACTCAACTCTCCTCTTCTGACAACCTAAACATTTTTTAGGTGTTACCAGCTCCATGTTTGGGGAATTCTGTCATTATCTTTCCTTCATCTTGTCTCACAATTCAACCATCTATAGTTCACCGCCCACAGTTCCATCATCTACAACTTCACTACTGTTGATGTGAGCATGCAACATCAGATCCAAATGATTCATGTCCTGTATCAGATCCTTCAACTACTACAGACTCTTCTCATAGTCGACTCTTTGCACTTTGGATAAGTATTTGATCCACTCATAACCTCAACCCCCTTTATACATGTTTGAGTTGTCATTGGCTCTCATCAGCTCATTATGTCTTTATGCCATGTTTATCCTATGTTTTAATCCTCATGTCTACAGGTAAAACAGTCTCTCACCCTGGATTTCAACTTGTACTAATGAGGAGATACCTGCTTTACCCAATAATAGTACTTGGGATCTTGTTTCTCATCCAGGTGAATTTGAATTGGTTGTCTGCAGGTTTATATAGTCAAATAGTCCAGGTGATCAAACAGATAGACTTAAGACTTGCCTTGTGACCAAAGATTACATTCAGATATTTGGGCTTTGATTACAATGATACTTTCTCACCGTGCAAAAATAATATATTTTCATCTTTTTTCCATCCATGGTGATATTTGTCATTGACCTCCTTATTTAGTTGGACATTAAGAATGTTTTTCTCCATGATGATCTTGAGGATTGAGGTTTATATAGAGAAACCACCTGATTTTGTCGCTCTGGGGAGTTCAGTTGCCTTGTTCACTTATTGCGACGATCACTTTCTCGTCTAAAACAGTCTCCTCAAGCCTGATTTGGTAAGTTCATCACAATTATGCAGGAGTTGGCATGAATGTGCAACTGATCATTATGTGTTTTATAGGGTATTCTTCTCTAAGTCTTGGAATCAACTTAGTGGGTTATGTTTGATATAGTCATTATTGGCAATGATCAAGATGGTATCACTGGATTGAAGCAATATCTCTTTCAGAACTTCCAAACTAAGGGTCTCCTGGATTGAAGTATTTTCTAGGTATTGAGTTTGCTCTGTCTAAGTCAGGTATTGTCAATTCACAACAGAATATGTACTAGACATTCTTGAGGAGACGGGAATAGCAGGCTGTAGACAGTCCCGTATGGAAGGGCTCTTGCTCAATTCACACTCTTATGGACCCAAATGCTAAGCTTCTGCCAAGATAGGGGAGCCCCTTAGTGATCCTGAAAGATATAGGCGACTGGTTAGTATGTTGAACTACCTTGTAGTGGCTGGACCTGACATTGTTAATCATGTAAGTGTTATAAGTCTATTTATGGACTGTCCAAGTGCTAGTCATTGGAATGTAATTGTTCATATTTCTTTTATATGAAAAAGGACCACCTTTTGAGGATCAAAGTCATGCTCAGATCATAGGATACATAGACGTGGATGGGCAGGATCACCTTCTTATAGACGATCTACGTTTGGATATTGTGTTCTAGTAGGAGGTAATGTGATATTTTACAAGAACAAGAAGTAGAATGTAGTTTCTCAAGCTAGTGCAGAAAAGATAAAATCAGGCAATGGTTGCGGGAAACTTGCCAACTAATTTGGATCAAACAGTTGATCAAAAGTTAGAATTTGGAGACATCAATCAAATGAATCAAGCTTCGATTCATATTGTATCAGATCTGGTTTTCTATACCAGGACTAAACACTTCCTCCTCTAGAGGTTTCCTACTTTATTAGAGCATTTTAGACCATGGTCATTGGGATTTCGGAAAATTTCAGACTTGTTCTGATTTGTTCTAGCCCACTACATATATCTATATGCAATTTGTTCAAAGTAACTCTTCACACTACAGGTTCACCAGGTGGCCATTCCCAAGCAGTTGATATTACTATGTCTTGCTTACAACATGCTGTGCTAAGTTCCAAGATGACAAGACACAAAGACTCGAAGGACAAGCAAAATAGAAGAATTGAAGAGGAACAGATCAAAAACCTGGAATCATAACAATAAGACTGCAAAATTTGCATAATGTTGATTGAAACCCATCAATGTCCTTGGGAATCCTTGAGCCTGCAGATAATGGTATTACAATTTGTGAGAAATATAGGAAAAGAATATTATTGAATTGTTGTTGTGTCTACATTATTACATTGAGATCCTATTTATAGACACTAGAATACAATCCTTTACCAAGTAGGATACTATTTACTATTCCTGTTTTTATTTCTATTTCTATTCCTATTCTAAATAGGATTGTATAAACCTATTCCTATTCTAATAGGATTGTATAAACCTATTTCTATTCTAATAGGATTGTATAAACATATTCATGTTCTAAAACTCCCCCTCAAGCTAGTGCATACAAATCATATGTACCTAGCTTGTTACAAATATAATTAATCAAGGACCGATGAGGGGCTTGGTGAGATATTTGTAAGTTGATCACTCGACTTCACAAAATTGACAGCCAATCTCAATGTGCTTAGTCTTCTCATGAAATACTGGATTTGATGCATAATGCAGTCAATTTCAATGTGCTTGGTTTTCTCATGAAATACTAAATTTGATGCATAATACCGATAAAACACAGAGTGATAAAATTACAGCGTTGAACTTCCCAAACCAAACTTGCGAAGACTGTTTCAGACCATAGGGTGACTTACATAATCGACATACAAGGCTACTAAACTCCCCCCTACGCAATAAAGTACTCAAAATCTAGTATAAAGTATATGGATCGTGTTGGAACCAATAGATGAATCACTATTAAACAAGAAAGTCACCGAAAAATTAGCCGGAACATGCTCATACGCCAGAGTATTAGATTTGATGGCTGAAAGTGGTCACAATCTAAGAAATAAAATTATATGGATAGGGTCGGAATGATGGCACGACCCAACTAGAAAATAGAAATTATATAGGAAAGGTCGGATTGACGGCACGACCCTATTAAAAAGAGAGAAATCATATGGGTAGGGTCGGAATGATGACACAATCATGTTGAAAAGGAGAAATTATATGAGTAGGGTCGGAATGATGGCACAACCTACACAAATCAGATTTGAGGAGTCACCGAAAGATGAATGGAACTATGCAAATCAAATATGAGGAGTCACCGGAAAGACACACGGTGCTATGCAACTCAGTTATGAGAAAGTAGTACAGAAAAATCCACGGTACTATGCAAATTAAATATGAAAAGTAGTTCGGAAAGATGGACGGTGCTACGCAAATCAGATATGAAAAATAAAAGAAGTCACCGGAAGGATGACAAGGTGCTATACAAATTAAATATGAAAAAAGTAGTCACCGGAATGATGGCACGGTACTACACGAATTAAATATGAAAAAAGTAGTCACCGAAAAGATGGCACGGTGCTACACAAATTAGATATAAGAAAGTAGGCACCGGAAAGATGGCATGGTGCCACACAAACTAGATATGAGAAAATAGTCACATGAAAGATACATGGTGACCCAACTTTTGCTAACATAATCATTGGCCAGACGGGCAACATATATGGGTAATAGCCACCTGCCGGCAGCGGAAGTTCTTTGATTTTCTACCAAGATCGTAGAGGCTCTGATACCATGTGAGAAATATAGGAAAAGAATATTATTGAATTGTTGTTGTGTCTACATTATTACATTGAGACCCTATTTATAGACACTGGAATACAATCCTTTACCAAGTAGGATACTATTTACTATTCCTGTTTCTATGTCTATTCCTATTCCTATTCTAAATAGGATTGTATAAACTTATTCCTATTCTAATAGGATTGTATAAACCTATTTATGTTCTAACACAATTCAATATTTTACTATGGAAAACCATGATAAAGCTGGGGTGGAATATCTTAATCTGGTTGCTTCTTGATACAGCAGCATGCATAACCTCTCATATTCAGACAAAGAGGCTTTACAACAGATGCAAAAGACAAGCTAGTTTGAGTATTTGATCAGGTTTTGAGCCAAAGATATACAGGGTCAAACATGAAAAGATCTTGGAGAACTCAGGTAAATTGAATCAGCAATATGTGCTCCACACAATTATTGCACTTTGTTACTGCTCTGACACTGAGAACTTTGCCTTCTCTTTTCCTCTCTATTATCTTGTCATCATATTCACTAACATTATCTCCAACAGTTCAAAAGGCAAACCCATATCCCATTCCCCAACAACTCAAAAGCTCATATACAAAGGCTAGACTCACAGAGCATCTCCAAAACCTCTAAGCTGCACACACCATTTGGTGCAAGTAATTTTTTTTTAAGTTGTAAAATGTGAATAGTGGCAACAAGCACTTCAACCATCCTCCTAGAAGAGGAAATCATGTTATTTTTAACTGATCATGAGCAGAATGTGATTTTTTCGTAAGCTCGACTTCATTGTTGTTCTCAATAATAAACTGAGATGCTTAATCATCCATTGCGGATGTTATGGTAGTAAGCTTTCTACTAATATTAAAGCAAGTGAGAATGAAACTGTGTTACCTTTATTATTAAATATTTAGTCACCTATTATATATATCATACTGGATATTCGAGGCAATGACGATATAAACTTCCTCGGAATCAAGAGAGGAACTTAACTCCAAAATCGGATTCAAAAAGTTATTGTAAGTGATACATTTACAGGATAGGGAGAGAAATAGAGAAGGCTCAATTTAATCTTGTGCAGTGCAAATCTACAATTTCCAGTCTACTAATATGCACTGAGCCATCTGGAGAATAATTCATAGACAAACCTTCAAATAAGTCAACATTATGCAAGCACCTCAATGCTGAATCTACAAGTCCATCTGAGTGAGAAACTAAACCAGCCATTAATGCAACCTAAGAGACCAAAAAAATAAAAATTCATCTGAATTAACAGCAGCGCAAAATAAGAATAAAGAAAGAACTAACATTACCTCGGCAGTTTCCAAGTAGAGGTTTAACTGTTTCAGATGAGATGGGATAGATGGTATTGTAACTTCACTGCATGCTATACAAGATTTGACAAAAATGACATCACTAATGTCATTCCGTGTAGCTTTAACCACCAGTAAATTGCTGGAATGAACAATCATTTCCTGAAAAAGCAGAAGATACATCTTACAGCCAGTACAATCTTGGTACTGATGAATACAAAGTTACCTTTCTCAAAAAGAGAAACAGAAGATACCAGACTCATCAACAAGGACTACTTGGAGCAATAATCAGTTTCAAAAGATCTAAACCAAGCTCAAAACTTTCTACTATGTCCAAATTCTACACCATGCTACCTAACAAGGTAGCCAAGTGGGAGTTTGATAGTACTGTTAAAGGAAACAACACAAAAACCTACCACCTCAGTCCCATGTTAGTTGGTGTCAGCTCTATGAATCCTCATATAAATAGCATTCCTTTAGACCCATTGCCGTCCAATATTCAATAATTTTCGTTTTGGAACACTAGAAATTTCTCTATACTTTTTTACTCCCCTTGACATATCATGAGTGTTACTTGAAACAATTGATTGTAGGTAAAAATGTGGACAGTCAAGATAAATATTTCGTAACATCCTTCAATATTTCTAGGAAGGAAGACTCCATAGCTTTGTGAGGAAATACTCCACCACACCAGAGCACTTCCAATGTACAGGGAAAAACAGATTAGGGAGAAGGTAAAGTGTCATAAGATCACTATTACATGCACCACATCCAGCAATAGGCACACCAATATGCACACATTCAACGAGGAGAGGAAGTACATTAAAGGTCTTTCAGGTAAACTGGAAAGACTAGTTCTCTTCAAAAAGACACAAATAACATCATACACCAACTGACAGGGATAAAAAGAACCGGGGAACAAGAAGTAAGAGTCGAGGATATTGTAAACCTCTACAAAGTGACATCACATTCATATAACAGAAACATAAAAAAGAAATCACATAACCCAAAACTGTACCCTATGCATAATTCATGGAAGTAAAGAATAAGCAAGATTTTTCAGTAATCCATTCAGGAAATCTTCACATAGTTTAGAGAACATTAACCTTGACTTCACTCATGCTTCCAAAAGCTCCACGGCACTGAACCAAAAAATCTAAGTGGCGTTTAATTTCAGAATCATAATCTACCTGAATATTATGATCAAGAAATGTATTAGAATAGGTAAAGGACTAATGTGTTGTAGTTCATATTTCTTGACCAAGCAGCAAGAAAAGGAACATTATTTGCAAACAATATTTCATTACCATGTGTATAAAACGAGAAACTAAATGTGCTGAATGGTTGTTCTCCTTTTCCTTAATAGTTGAGAGATCAATGCTATCATGCAAGGACCTTGAAACTTCAAAAAGGAATCGAATGGTTGTAGGATCTCTAACGCAAGAATACCTAACAGAGAAAAAAAAGAAGAAGATAATTGACAATTATATTTCCATCAGAGAAACTGACAATTTGTTTTCATTTTCCAAAAAAGATATCTTCCTAAGAAAACCATCAGTTACCTTTGCAGCAAATTAAACATCAGCTAAGTTCAATCGAAAGATTTTAAGGCCAAAAATGTTGTATAGGGGTGAACATTGGGCCTCTAAAGCACATGTCCACAAGGTCAGTTTGCACATATGCGAATATTAAGATGGATGTGCGGTCATGCAAGGTTGGATAAAATCCGAAATGATCACATCCATCAGAAGGTGCAAGTAGCATATACAGAGAATAAAATGGGAGAATGTCGCTTGAGCTAATTTGACCACATGTTAGGTTGGCCTGCCTCTAGATGCACCGGCTCTTAGATGTGAAAACATGATGATTGAATGTGTTAAAATCAGTGTTGTGAAAGGTGATCGCCTCGTCGCCAATGGCGAGAGGCGAGGCGACCCTTCATCGCCTTTTAGCTTTGTGGCGAGGCGATCTTCAAAAGGCAACACGATGGTGACAAAGGCGAGAGGCAAGAAAGGCGCCACCTTTTGTATTTTCTTATAAAAATGCGATCAATTTAGGGTTTTAAAAGTTAAAAGGTAATTTTATGGTTTTCGACTAGACTCCTCGGGCGACCAGCCAAAATTTTCCGGCGACTCCAAAGTCCAACCAATACGTTGTTCTTCAGATTTATTGTTCCTCTGTTTCTTTTTCCTTCTTCTTCTTCAGACTTCAGAGTCACTTCTACCCTTATTTTTTTTCACTGTTTTGATTCTTCACTGTTTTTTTTCTCATTCAAGTTCTAAGTGTGTATTATCTATTTTCAGTTTTTCAATTGAAATATTTGCTAATATGTTATTGCTATTGAGATTTTAATTATTTATATATACAATTTAAATATTTTAATTTTTTGGTATTAATTGGGCCGCACTTCAAAAAGGCAAGCGCCTTGCTGCTCGCCTCGCCTTGTGGTGAGGCAGACAATTGTCACCTTTTATCGCCTTTCGCCGTCCAAAACACTGGTAAAAAGAAGAGGAGGTAGATCTAAAATCACATGGAAAAAAGTTAACTCAAAAGATTAAGAATGTCTTGGAATTCAGGGAGATCTAGCAAAAGATAGAAACAATGGAAGTTGAGGATTTCTATCAGTGATGTCAACTCAGAGACTCTTGTATTTTTTTATTAGGATATAACCACTAGAGTATATTTGAGAACCCCTTAAATGATACTTAAGTATGGGTACTGAAATTTTATGGACCAATTTTCAAGAGAATCTTTTAGGATGTTCTGATGAGCAATTATGATAATGAAGATTCATACAGTTGATCCAACTAGCTTGGGATTGAGGTGTGGTTTTTGTCGTTATACTTTAATTTCTCGTCAACAAAAAGGAGGATGCATTTTATTTTTAGGTGAAATGGCAATGAACTTCCCCATCTGAGGGATCATAGTTTTGTGTAGCCATCATACACATTCTAAAGATTCAGTATACTGCTTATGTAATACATACAAATACATACAGGTGACTACAACAAAGAGAGAGCTCCAGCTTCATGTACCAGTATAAATGCTTAGTGTACTTTCCTTGAAATGGTTAAGGGAATATTGTTTGGACAATCAAAGTGGTCATTCCCTTCCCTCTTTTCTAAATACTAAACTTAGACAAAGGAGAAAAATATCCATTTTCCTATAGAGACCATGCATATCCTTAAGATAAGACTGTACAAAACAACCCTGTTAGGAAGATTAACCAACAAGAAAATTTCGTGATCCATGATAGTTAAGAGTATACTGTTTCTACATGCATCACAGAGTGCAAGAAGTGGTTATCATCTTAAAATTTCACCCAAGGTAGGTGAGTCATCCAGGTCTTACACACTGACTTTAAACAATAGGAGCGCTTTCTTTCCGTCTTAAATGGGGCAAGGGATATACCTATGCAGGAAGAAATGCTGCAGATTATTGCTCGATAAAACAAAATTTGGAATTTAAACACACATTTGGTCAGAACAGTTATACCTTGTAGCAATACTAAGGATCTGCATATTGACGATGGTCCTAGAGCTCCCCTGCATCATGCTTAATATTTGATTGAAATGATTCTGCAAAATGACGATGGTAGATCGGCTCAACATTAAGTGATTCATATCCCCTTCTACCACTATATTATAGAACTGATTGCAGGGCCCAATTTACAAGTAATCATGTCTATTGATGATTGTTTATCATATTTTTATCTCACAACAGCATAAGGTATGAAATGACTAGTAGAAGCATAGGACAGCTAAGAAACATTAGTAAAAGGAAAATGAATTTAAGCAACCACAAAGACAAGTAGCCTACCAATCGCAATATGTGCTCAAGGTTATCAAAATGATTTAGAAGCTTCAGAAGAATTGATTGCAGGCTTGATAGTTCATTCTCACCAATCTCATCATCTAATGTGCGCTCAAATATTCCATCTAATATGCTGTCCAGATAACTATCCTGCGCAAGAAGACAGAATTAGAAAAAATAGCTACACAAACAATTAGCAGCATGTTTTGGGGCTTTCATGTCCAAGGAGAAGATAACAATTAATATACCATCATCATATAGAAATATCAATTCAGATGCAATCAAGATGAATTTCATAGTTGGTAATTGATGCGCTAGGCAAGTTGACCTGCTTTATTTTGAATAGTGGCCCCCAAAGATTAAATTACCTAATGAACCCCATGTCATATCACCAGCATGGGACACTCCAACTATTCTATGAGCTACTCAATCCTAACATGAGCTCTAAGATCAGCAAACACTAGGATCTCCCCTATCTCTAATAGAGAATCAATAACACTTACTAACTTTGAGCATTATTTTTGCAAAACAGATGCTTCAAAAGCAGTGAATAAAACTTAAAAAGACCAAAAGATAACATAGTGATTTTTTCTCCTTAGTTGAAGAGGAAAATAGGCCCATTAAGTTAAGAGAATGACATATGGTATCTGAGGTATATTAGAGATGAGTGCACATCAACATATTGTAAGATGAAAATTATAAGAAAAACACAATATTAACCGAGAATTTATAGGGTATGAAGGACAATGTTTCCATGGGAAGTGTAATTTGATGAAATTTATTTTACCTAGGGAAATCATTTTTGGTTTGCCAGTCTTTGGTTGAATATAGAAGTAGGTAACATATGGTAATCATAGATGTAGTATATGGGACAAGGATAATGTTTGATAATATTTTCTAGTATTAAAGCTGACAACAATATTTAAATATTGATTGAATCATTTCCACTGTATCAAACACATCCAAATAAGAAAACAAAGAAGAATATAATAAACACATCAAACTTAATCAACCTAAATAAACTCACCCTCGTAGTGTTACCATTACAAGCACTGATTGCTAAAGTTGCAAGGTAAAAAAGGCTGGGGAGTAAAACAAAATGGAAGAAGAAGAGATGGGTGTAAGCAAAATGTGGAGGATTGAATGTCATGTCCTCCTCTCACATAAATTAAGAAGCTGGAACAAACTTCACCACTGATTGGTGGATTAGTGACCACTTGAAGACAAGGATACAGTTCATAGATATTGAGATTTGAGTTGGGCTTTGAAAAAAAAAAATCTCAATCCTAAAATGTCTAATATGTTTCTTGGAATTTCCGACAACCAAAACATGAATTAATTTAACCAAATTTAGTTATACAAGAACAAATGGAATTATGTACTAGCTTTGGGGTGTAAAGCATAAATAACTGAGACTAGTAACAATGATTGAAGATGCAAAAGGACCATCACATATTTAATTTAAACCAACATATGCTCCAATGACGAGATAGAGACTACAGGAATCACGGTCTAGCAGATGACATCATGCTTTATAGCATAGCTGCACAAGAGTAAGAGATCTATGGAACAACTTTTAGATATACGTAAACAAATCATCAAAATTCTCTCAACTTACCATGTGTTTCTGGAGAGCGATATCTAGATGAGCATCTATAACATTGAGGTACTCATCAAGGCTATTAAACTGACAAACAACCTGAAATTATAAATAAATTAGAACTTGGTGAAAAACCATTATAGCAGAGAACCAAGGTTGTACAAGCATAGGGAATCTTTTGAGATTAACATGAAGAAAACTGAACCCAGATAACAAAATAAAAATAAAATCAAGTGTGCATACATTGAGCTTTATTTTTATTTTTTGCATGTATGTGGGTGGGTGGGGGTGGGGCGATAAGATTGTAAAAAGTTATGCTTCATGTAGTATAGAGTCAATGTCCTATGCCCAGTAAATATAGCTCGTAAATTGTAAGTGTGACTATAGTCTTTCAGCTCCTAGTTTATCATTTTGTGACCGATCCAACTTGCGTGCACTTTGACTATTTCACTG
This sequence comes from Solanum commersonii, assembly GCA_029007595.1. NCBI lineage: Eukaryota > Viridiplantae > Streptophyta > Magnoliopsida > Solanales > Solanaceae > Solanum > Solanum commersonii. Next base: position 4,062,179 of record JAJTWQ010000033.1, read on the forward strand.
AGTACAAATGTAGAGTAACTTTGCCACCAAACTTAGGCAGATGAAAAGGAATCTCTAAATTTTTAGCCTTTGTTAGGATTTGAACCAGTTTCTGCCACGATCTTCATTTCAGCTTCACTAATAGCTAAGTCACACTCTTCGGTGCTTCTTGTTTATCTTGTTTCTCACATGGGATTAGACCTGAACCCGATGAATTTGACTGTACATAGGTGAAAAAGTCAAATCTTAAGAGTTTGGGTTGAAAGCTTCCCTATCAACGAAGTTTCTGGTGTCAGTTTGGGAAAAGTCCAACTTAAAACAACATATCTCCTAGAATATAAAGTGTTACACGAATCATAGCCCATCAAATTAAAGGTTTTGAGTCTAGTTTTCAACGTAACAAACCTTTCCTCAATCCAATATTTGTGCAAGAAGTTATGCTCATTTTACTGGACACTGCACAGTCTGCGCGATCGTGCAGCCAATCTTGCCAGGAAAGCAGTGCTACTTCCATTGTTGCAGATCTAGGTATCGGCTACGTGACCGCGCACGTGAAAAACACTATAAAAGCATCCCAAGGTCATGGTTCACCCTCAAGTCCGAAAATTTTCCCTAAAAAGAGAAGCTCTCAAGAACCCAACTTTCTCCTAGGTTCATCCATCATCCAAGGTAAGATTTGACCATAGAATATTGATGATTTCTTCATCTTAACACAAATTAGTACCTCCAACTCATGGAATCCAGAGAGTTTCAAGTAAACTTCTCAAGAACTCAAGTGAAGGATTTTGCAAAGGTTCTAGACGTAAGACATCATCCACGAACTACCATGTAGACTTTAATGATTCTAACCTAAAGTTATGAAATTCTAACAGGTTCTTCATTAGAACATCCTAGGGTTTTCAAGAAAACCCACCTCCAAGGTTCAAGAACAACTTCTTGCCATCTTTTCCTCCAAAGACCAGACCTTTCTCAAGAATTTGGAGCATTTAAGGTATGTAAGGTTATCCGCTACGTGTGGGAACACCTTCTAATCTATAATTGGGATGGGCCCTACTATGATACCATGTAAGGAAATGGATCTTGAGCCTAACTCAACCCCAAAAGCTAGCTCATGAGAGGAGGATTGCCCAAATCCATATAAGGAGACCATCCATCCCTTTTTCATCCAATGTGGGACTCTTCAACAGTCTGCATTACTCCAACAAAAAAGATTATTACAAGAACCAAGGACAAGAGCAGATTGTTGGGTATATAGACGCAGATTAGGCCTAGCCGCCCTCTGAAAGACCCTCTACTTCTACTTCTGGATATTACTTTTTAGTTGGCGGAACTTTGGGATCGTGGATGATCAAGAGAAAAAGCAGGAACTAAAACACAATTGCGAGCCTTGGTGTAAAAGAAAAATATCAAACAATGCTAGTGGCAACAATTTGCAAACTTTGTTGATCAAACAACTAATCAAAGATTTGAAGTTTGCATATTGGTCATATGAAACTTATTTGTGATAGTCAGACAACAATTCATATTACATCAAATTCAGTCTTTCTCACAATGACTCGATGCAGTATTGTCTTCCTAGTAATTGTTGTAAATTAGTTATTGGACCCTCTGTGAGATACTCATTCAGACACAATGGTCTGATCCTTTGGTTGACAATATCTACTCAAACAAAAATATTACTTTACAAGAATCAAGGACATGAGAAAATTGCTAGGTATGTAGACACAGATTTGGCCAAGTCACCCTTTGAAAGACCTTCTACTTCTACAGGTGGATATTACATTCTAGTTGGAGGATATGCAGCATCATGGATGAGCAAGAGAAAAAACACGAACGAGAACACGATTGCAAGATTCGGTGCAAAAACATGATATCGAACCATGGTAGTGGGAATTAGCCAACTTTTTTGGTCAAACAATTAATCAAAGATTTGAAGTTTGCATTTTGGTAAAATGGAACTTGTGCACGATAATCGGACTATGCCATGTATTACATCAAATTTAGTATTTCATTAGAGGAGCAAGTGCATAATGTCAGCTTGTCAGAGAAAAGATACTCCCATGAGACATTCCACTTGGTTGATAAAGTCAAATTACTCAACTTGCAGAAATATACCAAGTGCCTTGCAAGTCTTTACGTAAAACAAGTTTGGTACATACGAGTTGTATAGACAAACTAGAGGGGAGTGCAAAATATAGTTAAGTTTAAATAAGTATACTCAGATGTAGCATAGAGTTAATATCCCACCTGTGATGATTACAGCTATGTACATTGTAAAATGTGACTATAAAAGGATTTAGGAAGAAACAGTAGTCTTCACGCCTCATTTCATTTCATAGTTTATCGTAGTCCTCGCAAAGATAAATTATTAAAAAAAGAGAAAGAAAGAGCATCTCCCACCCCAGCCCTCAAAGAAACATAGAACTAAACAAAGGCTTGAAGAGAGACACTGCACTACCTGGATAACCTTCTTCATCACGAGATTGACTTCATTCACATGAGATATGTTTTCGCATAGTCTGACTCCCAGTAACTTATAATTCAAACACTGTATGGACAGAAATGATTTTAGGCATAAACAGAACCAAAAGCTTCAAGAAGCAGCAACACATGAATCTCAGGATAAAATACCTGATCGAAGGAGTAATCGTTGCTACACTCAATGAGATGAAGAATGTCCAAGGCATTAGAACAAACTATTCTTATAGGAAGTTCCCTTAGTAAATGGTGGAGAACAAGCGAGACACATGATGAGTTTCCAAATAACTCTGATTGATTCCTCGCAAGTCCAAGCCCCATCAATATGTCTCCGATTTGCAACTGCTTCACATATGCATTACAAGTCAATAGGTTGTTACAAAGTATCTCGATATCTAATTTGCATTTCTTGTAACAGCTAGTGATGTGGACAAAAGAAAGAATTCCTCTCTACTCTAGCAACATTTAGTTATTTAGTACTCAAGATTTTGGTCAAAAATCATGCACAAGAGGAAGGTGCTGCAAAGTTCTCTTTTTTGTGCTTGTGCTTATCCCATAAAAACATTAATTGGTCACTGAATGTGTGCTAGAAGATTAAAGATTACTTTCTGCTGAGAAGAGAAGAAACAGACCTAGGTTGGTTGATAGGGCAGTTCTGATTTGATATCTTGTCTAGCACTTGCCCTTTTCTTTGGATAAAGTTGTTTAGCCCTTCTCTGGATTGAGGTATAGCAATTAATGAGTAAAAGTTGTTAATAAAGGGACGTGCAGCACAATTTCATTCCCAACAGGGGAGCTTTTTTTATTTCTTTTACTCATCATACAATTGTTTTTCTTATTTGAAGTAATACTAATTGACAGAGAGAGAAACTTATGTTTATTAATACATTAAATTATTATTGGCACAATCTCGTTCCAAAAGAGAACAGGTCATATATCTCAACCTCACTCCATCTTGAAAAGGAATAGAGAACCTTATAACTTCTAAAGAAATGGATTTGGGCCTAACTCAACCCCAAAAGCTGGCTCAAGAGGTGAGGATTGCCCAAGACATATTAAAGAGACCACCCACTCCATTTAGGACCGATGAGGGACTCTTCACAACCCCCACCACCTCCAAGACTGGACATTTGGGGCATGCGCAATTTGATACGGGGGGCCAATATAGGAAATGAGAGTTGGAATGGGTCCTTCTCTAACACCATGTTATGAAAATGGACATTGAGCCTAATTCAACTCCAAAAGCTAGCTCATGAGGGGAGGATTGCTCAAGTCCATATAGGGAGCCCAATTGGGGTAATTCTGTCATTGATACCATGTAAAGAAATGGATCTTGACTTAACTCGACCCCTAAGGTTAGCTCAACATGTGAGGATCACCCAAGCCAACTTAAAGACCACTCATCCCTAAAAGGGCCAACGTGGGACTCGTCACATAACTTTTTAATAGGAGCACAAACTTTTTCAACTTGGGAAAACCTTAACAAGCCAATCTCCTTGTAGTTTTCTGCTTTTGGTGGAACTCAATGTCTTTTTCTCATGAGTAGTTCCAATATCAAACATCTACAAGTCACCTGAATTATGAGGATACTCGTGCAAGTTAGAAGATTAGGATATCTACATGTATTGTGGGGAATAGTCTACTCTGACGCTAAGATAGACGTGTACCTATTTTTCTCCCAACAACAATCCATTTTCTTCAGCTTTCAAATGATGTGTCCCTAAGAAGTCTTTAATTTCATCAACTTAGGTCTTTTTTTTTTGCATTTGATGGAGGTCTAAATCTGAATGGCTCAGACCTAAGGAAATTAACTGCACAGGAGCTAATAGAAACAAATCCTACAAACTTTAGGTCATGACTCTTATATCGCAATGTTTTTATGAAATGACAATTACAAATCTATTTTTGTGGAAGTTTTTGCCTTTTGATCAAAGACAACACAGAAGATATTTCAAAATTTAGAATTTCTTTTTTTTTTTTTTTTTTTTTTTCAAAATTTAGAATTTCTTTTGTAGCTCAATTTAATAATTTTGAATTTTTTTAGTTGAATCCTAGCACCCGTATCCATACATGGATCCATACCCCTGAATCTTAAAATTTAGATTTTGCTGAATTCGACCCACGAATTCGCACCTAAGTCCGAGTAACGGCCCCTAACATATACATCTCCTGCCCATTTCCCCTTTAACCCATCATTTAACAGTCCCCTCACCATCTGAATGCCCATATCTCTCTTCCCCCACTCTATCACGGCCAGCTACCTCAATTTCGAGTGCACCCTACCTTGTTCTCTCCTCCTTCCATCTTTCCTCCCTCTCTCAACCTACTTGTATCCTTTTCCCCACTCCTTTATTTTTTAACCCTCCCTTTACTACCCAACCTTCACTATCTTTATCTTTTCCCTCCCTCCGTAGTCTGAATTTTCTCTCCGCTTCTTCTTCCCTTTCCTTCCCAAACCTGATCTCCCAAACAGAACCTTCTTTCCCTCTTTGTCTATCCACTCCACTCCTGTTGTGCCAACACTTTCCCCATCCCACAGATAACCTACATCTGGCTCTGCCAATCACAATGTCCAACTCGCTGAACACATCCTGATAATGCATCATATGTTTTGTTTTTGGTTTCTTAATGAGGTTATCATAACACCCTTTCACATATTAAAAGGACAGTTAATTCTACTAGTGGCATTATAAAAATTAAGTAAAAGAGGTGGAAGCTTAACTACTTATTCCAAACCTCAGAGCCTTGTTTAAATAGTAAATGCATCTTTCTGAATGTGAGAAAACACCAAGGCACAGCACGCGTTGCTGGAAGCAAAACAAGAAACAATAGCTGCTAATTACCAACCTCACATGACTCCTTGAACAAGCATTTCATAACATATTCTATAGTTGGTTCCATCAGGCCCAGTTTTGAACTTCGAGTTCCTGATAGAGCTCCAGATGGTTTCTCCACAGATGCAACTTGTGCACCATTCATCAGAAGCGTTTTCATGTCATTCATAGAAATTATCAGATGCCCTGTGAGAAAAAACAAAATGAATCATTCAAAAAATACTAAACCGATAGCATATCAGCTCACTACAGATGTAATACATCCCCCAACATATAAGCAATCAACTCCACCTTACATTAACTGGATCTACATTTTCTGACACTCAGTTTACTCAATAAACGAATGCTCAAAAGTGGTTCCAAAATTGCATATAGTTCAGGAAAAGGTAGATATCTAGAGGGGCAAAAGTCAAAATCACATTTTCCCCGTACTTATCAAAAGAACAAAAAGATCACATTTCCTATATCTTGGCTGCGAGATTAGGGTAGTGTGTGGATTGTCTACCATCTAGCAGTTGCAGCATTCTACTTCTTCAACACAAAACAACAACATACCCAGTGTAATCCCACAAGTGCAGTCTGGGAGGGTGGTGTGTATGCAGGCCTTACCCCTACCTTTGAGGGGTAGAGAGACTTCTTCCAATATAGAAATTGTAAAGTCCTTGACACAGAAAGGATCGCAGAAGGAAAGAACTATTACTTTGTTCTTGACAGTGAATATACAATTCAAACGGACATTTTTATAGAAGAAGTTTGTTAAGAAACTGTAAATATGATTGGAGGCAGATTCAAGATTCAAATTTGAAGCGTTTGACTTCAAGGTTTTTTAGGCGGAACTCATTGTATTTTTTTAATCTGACTGCAGATCTATTATTTATCAAAATTTTGGTTTACTCTTCACATATATATGTATACTATGCGACAGAAATACTGGGTTCAGTTTAACCTACTACTCAAAGGCTGCATCCGCACTGAATATGACAGAAATATATATTTTTTAAACATGGAAAGATTTAGAACTCCTCTTTCATAGAATTAGGAAGATTTATAGGGTTGTATCACTTGTACTATATGATTTTTCTTTTCCTTTTCAGATTTCTAGTTATCACAAGACCCCACTTTGAGGATTACGTTGGGTAATTAGGAAATGAGGATGTTGAGGTGAATGTGTGATCAAACTAGGAGTGACAAGATTAGAAATGAGGATATCTGGAATAAGGTGGGTTGCCCTCCATTTCGGACAAGATGAGAGAAGCGAGATTGAGATGATTTGGACATGTGAAGAGAAGATGCATAGATGCACCAGTAAGGAGGTCCGAGAGGTTGGCTATAGAAGACAAGAGGAGAGGTAGAGTTAGGCCGAAGAAATATTGTGAAGAGATGATAAGATATAATAACTAATATGATGCAGCTTCAGGCAACCGAGGACATGACCCTAGACAGGAGGGTCGCATTAGGGTAGAAGGGTAGTAAGTACTGTAGTATTGTCTTGCTTAGGGTGGCTGGCATTTGCAATGGTACTAGTGTATTATGGTAGTTTTTTTTTACTTGTATCTTTGTTGTTTATGGTGTTTCGTTACCACATGATTTTATTGTACTTTTGCATTGTTATTTGTTATAATCTCTACACTGTCTCCTTTTTTATACCAGGATTTGTTGCACTTGAGCCGAGGGTCCTTCAAAACAGCCTCTCTACCTCCATGAGGTAGTGGTAAGGTTTATGTACATTCTACCCCCCCCAAACCTCACATTTCACTGGGTATGTTGTTGTTGTATACTACTATGTTGATTCATTAATTTTTCATAATTGTAGTTCGCATGACCGCTAGAAGCTACAACTTGCTGAGTCAAATATGTGGCAAATTTTATTAGCAAATATGAACACACATACGTATTTGCACTGACGTTATAGCTATCCATCATGACTAAACAAGTAAAGTACACAAATGTTACCTATGTCCCGCTGAGGCAATTTTTGTGCACAATGGGCCAAATATAAGCGGCAATAAAACGATGCTAGTGGATCTGCAATGCCTCTTGCCATCATAACTAGTCGTGGAAGATTATTGGCAGGTTGTTCCGAAAGGAAACGCCAGCAATGGCATATGGCCAGCTCCAAGTATCTGTTCACAAGAGTATTTGTCAAATAGAAGACCAACAGAAATATAAACTCATGAACAGTTTTTCAATTTTAAGAAAGAAAAGAAATGAAAAAGGTGATTTCGGTTTTCTCCCTGCAATGATATCTTGTATAGGTTGCAGACACTTCGCTTTTCTAAAGAAAAAGAGAAGAAGAGATCTCGTAATTGATTACTCAATCAAGCATGTTGGTATTTAAATAGTTTTACAAGTAAAACTTAAAAGGAAGAAAGAAATTTTGAGTTCTAATTACACAATCATAGGGATTCTAAAACCTTTTGCATATTTATAATGGGCTCTTGACATACTAACAATATTTAATTCTTAATAACTTCCAGAAACTGCTCAGCTGATATGGAACATGAGCACGAAACTACAAATACCAGAGGTGGAATTCTCATTGAAAACTTTAAATCATTTCAGTCTAGAGGGGGAGGCAGAATCTACTTTACTTTTATGATTATGATGAAAGCAGTTGCATAGAAAAGCCACATGGCAATGTATCCTAGATAATTTAAAATTCACCATGCTATCACAATACAGAGATAATCTACAGCTTGCATTCTAACAATTTTTCACTAGTGAACCGAGATCATCACTTTTGGAAAAATTCAAAGATCATTCCTTAAATATGTCAATTTCCAATAACTCTATAATGCTTCCAAATCCATTCCAGCATCTCACCTAACGACATTATGTTAATAAATAATAGACACCTTAAGATAAATTAAAGTATAAAAAAAAAAAAAGAATCATGAGCTATAAAGACACAGGATAGGAATTGCAAGAACTGAGGACCTCACATGCGTGGCAGTAGCTCGCGGATGGAACCAACTTTGCAAAACCAGTTATAGCAGGTTTCTTTGGCTTCAGCACAGATTTCAGTTGCTTGAAAGTTACCTGTTACAGATCAAGTGCGTCTTTTAGTAAGAAATGGGACTCAGGAAACCAGAACAATTACATCAAGGATATCAGAATACTGAAAACAAAGAAGAAACAAAATTTGGACAGATATCTTAGAGATTGGTATACTAAAGACATTGAAACCTTGTCCTTCAACTTAAAAATAAAATTTTACAAATGAAAAAAAATTCCGCGCAATTCTGATTTGGAATGTTAACAACACCACAATTAACTTATCCAGCATCGCTTCACCATATAACCATCCTCTTTGACTGTGATTAATTATAATGAGAATTGGAGATCCTTAAGGTGCCAATGTCAGGCATAGCAATAAGAAAAATTTCATAACTTGTTACCGAGATATCTACTATTCTAACCGTGGGCCTAAGGATTCTACAGTCTTCCATTACAATAAACAGTGGCAGACTGCTCTAAGTCATCCAAACAAAATCAATTAGAAAATCTTACAAATTATTTCCAAGTTGATTTATACACACGGATGATGACAAACTTATTTTACACAAACAGTACATTAGAGACTAAATTTGAGTCACAGTAAAAGCACATATGACAGCAGTGGACACCGGATACTGGTAACTAGGTGCCAGTTGGCCACGAGGAAGCAGAGCTAGAGGTAAATGTGAGGGATATACCTGGTAAATAGACTAATGTCCCATCTTCAGTGTATTCAGCTTTCTGCCTGATGCGTTCCCATACCATATCCCCTAACATATCTAGTATTTCTGTAGCTAGAACAAAAAGTGTTGGATACAATTGTAGTACAGATGTGTCCGACAGTAACTTAGCAACCTATTCAAGAGAAGTCAAGACACATTTAGCTAAGAAATGAAAGTAGAATTGCCAACAGGCCACGTGATGTTATAGAAGAGTCTTAAGTTATTATATCTGTGGTTTCATTAGACCAGTTAACTAATTTGATCCTTCATATTTTTATTATTTGTTTTACTGTTGAAATCAATGAGAAGAGAAGAAACGTATACTGTTAAATGATTTATAAGAAAGCAATTCAATCATGTTCTTTTTACTGTTTATTTTTCTTGAAATTATGTTGGTCTATCAGATTATCAGGTTAAAGTGTGTTGTACCTTAACAGATGAATTCATCTTTTCAGTAACAGGTGTCATCAGTTGGAAGCAGAAAATAAGGGAATAGTCTGCAATGTTTGCCTCCAATCAATGTGGAGATAGAACTAAATTGGACTTACTGTTGATTGATGCTATATGTTTGAACTAGGGATGAGCATTCAATCGGTTGTTTGGTTTTTAGAAGTTGGTTCGGTATTTCAGTTTATGGTTTGGTAAAAGTGAAAACCGAAATCAATCTGAAATTAGTTCGGTTTGTTCTTTTATATTTATTTTGGTTCGGATTTCGGGTTTGGGCTTTATCATGTTAGCCTTTTTCAAATCTTCTCCTGACTGGTCATTCAATTCATCAGAACTTGTGGTAGCATAAAACTGTAACTTTTGCTTCCTACCAATGTAGTTTTGTCAGATAGCATTGTTCATGTAACATAACATATTGGGAAATACTTCTACACTTGATGCTTGATAGTTCAAAACTGACATTAATATCGCACCACAACTCATCTTTTCCTTATTCTGAAAAGCCTATAGACAAACACTGGAGGGAAGATACGAAAATTTGAAAAGAAACAAAGTGAAGATATGAAAACACAGAAAATTAAGAATTAAATCCCCGTTCTTAATTTATGGCTCACAATGACTCAATGAATGTAAAGGAAATAAATCAGCAAACAAATAACATAAAGAAACAATTAAATTATTTTCCTTAAACTTCCTCTATTGGCATACTTGTCGAATGTTTTCTCAGATTTTGAAGAATGAAATAATAACTTCTTTCAGTTATCCTTCCAATCCTTTACAATATCCCTTCTTCCCTTTGGCTTCATGCCAATTTCTCACACTATTAAATCACAATGGTTGAGCATGTTACTTACAAGTACAAATTTCGATTTTTCAGTTTGACCGATTTTATTTCCTTAAGAATGAAAACTGAACTGAATAACTGAAATTTTAAAAAATTAAAACTGAAAAAATAAAATATTCTGTTCAGAGGGTTTTTTGGCTTGAAAAAGCCCATCCCTAGCAAACTTGAAACGGACAGGTACTTAATTAAAACCGAAGTCAGCCAAGTATTACTAAATAGCAAACTTGAAAGTTGAAACTGACTTTTTGAACAAATACCAAATAAATTTTTAAATGGACTGGTACTTATCCAAAAAGACTGATCACTTGATCAGGAATAACCTGAGTGAACTTGACTGAGCTATGACCCAGTATTAAATACTCCATTTGTTTCAATTTGTTCGTCTTACTTTCCTTTTTGGTCTATTTAAAAAAACTGTCTCTTTCTTAATTTGACAACTCTTTAATTTCAGAATTTCACATGGCATATGTAAGGCCACAAGATTCAAAAGTCTTTTTCTATTTTCTTTAACTCTATGCCGAGTCAAACTAAGACAAACTTATTGAAAGGGAGAGAGCAGCAAGTTTGAAATTGACTTACTGTACGAATACCAAATAAAATTGTTAAATTGAGAGGTACATATCCAAAAAGAACAATCACTTGATTGGAAAGTTCAGAATCCAGCAAGAAGCAAATGTGACACAGTTTAGAACAAAAACTACCTTGATTGACAAATTAAAGGAGGTTACGCGGTCACTTGCATGCCAGGCACGACTAATTTCATCTTTAAGTTCAGTTAAGCGTGAGACATATTCCTGCAGGGTGATATATTTAACACCTTCTTCGGCAAATCTCTGAGGATCATCTAGCTCCTCTAGATGTACATTTGCTGAGGGTTTCTCAGGGCCTACAATATTTTATCATCATAGCAATTATTGCCGAGGAAATAAAATAGTTAGTCTACCATATCAAACAAGTTCAAATGATACCCCCTTTACATTTTTCTTAGCTGCATTAGAAAATAAAAGGATGAGAGAACTTTAAAAGTCCATGAAAATAAAGAAAAAAGCTTTATAATCACTTCTTTTGTCCTGTTTTATATGAAAAATCTTTGATTGAGCCACACAGATTAAGGAACCAGATGACTTAATATTGATTTTGCACAGGTAGAAAACATTTGAAGTAGATTTGGATTAGGTATGCAAGTCATTTTTAAATGAAATAATGTATCACAAGCTTAAATCAAAATGTTTTAAACCTTGTAAAATGTAGAATATTATTGGGTGACAACATATGTAATTAATTTGGGACACTTCAAACTAAATAATGAGCCACATAAAGAAAATATAGTGAGGATATATCATACCCTTGCCTGTCTTCATAATTGAGCTTGACAGCTGTAAGGAGCAATAAAAAAGGTCATACAGAAACCCAGAACAGTATTAAAACTGAACACAATAAAACACTGATTAAAATTTTGTAATTTTTTCTGTTGACACCCTAATTTTTCTTCTTCTTAACTTTTTCCTTCTCTTTTCTGTTGTTCATTTTAAGCAAAAAAGCTTCTGACTTGATCCCAAAGGTAGACAATGACAATATATTAATCTTAAGGTAAAAAAACCAAGAAATTCACCACCATTTGCAATTTGCTGCAGTGTTAATAGAGTCCACAACCCTCCACCCAAAAAGAAAAACTTAAAAGAAAAGAAGGAAACCAAAGCACTTTGGGACAAAACAAACACAATTTCATTATAAGATGCAGCTAGCAACTGCAGCATAATAAAAGAATTTCCATCTAATCCATTGAACTTGAACATAAATAGAAATTGATAGCTAAACCTTAAAACAAATTTAGGGTGTGCTTGGTATGAAGCAAAATATTTTCCACAGATTTGTTTTCTTAAACAATAAGTGATTTTCTTAGTTATTTTATGGTATTTGGTAAGTAAGCAAAAAGATATTGTCCTAAGAGCATTTCTATGTAATCTAGGAAAACACTATGGGTGGGAGGGTCGGGGTGATGGGGGTGGGATGGTCAAGGGGTGGCGAGGGTAGGGGTTGGGGCGCTGTGGTGAGGAAGAGAAAACGATCAATGCCATTCATGGAACTTGTTTTTCATACTCGCTCTAGGGAAGTTATTTTCCTATTTATAAGGAACTTGATTAACAAAATATTTTGATCAACCAAACATGAGAAAATTGAAAAACATTGGAAAAGGGTTTTCTCCGTACCAAACACACCCTTATACCTCAAACTAGAAGACCACTGTCAAAGGATCCACTAAGATCACCTTTCTTTTGGACAATTTGTAAGTAGCTCAACAGCATGTGTGTGAAGATTAAAGTGGCGTACTAACCGAAGAAATAGAGATCATTTTGGAGACAGGAAATTTTTGCATCAAGACTTTCTTGTAAGATGTCCACTCCTTGCCCAGAAAATGAATAGAAATATCTCTATACGGTTCACCTGCGATTTCAGTAGACGTTCTTCCTAAACCCTTCATGGAATCCTCTGGTTTTCCATGATTCTCCCTTAATGGATCAAAGAACTCGTCCCTGCCATAACCCGTACCATCAACCTACAGACTCAACCAAGTGATTTTAAAATTAGGAATGACAAAACATCTGAATATGCTAAGAAAAACAGAGCCCGTGATCAATCACAGAGTAAGGTTATTGACTTAACAATTGATGGACCATAGTGGTATATTGGTATCACCATTATAATCTTTTAAAATATTAAAGCACTAACAGCGGGTACAAGTTTAGCTACATATATGGCATACACAATCATCTGATTTCTTTTCCTGTGCTGGTTTTCATCTTTTTCAACTAGCTTATAAGTCCGTTCTCTTATAGGAGTAGTTTCTTTTTGTCCTAAGTATGTCTTCTCTATTTCTGTTTTTTAAACTGTAGTGTGGGAACCAGCTCGCTAACCTATTTTATCGAGTGCATGCATCTTCTTACAAGTGTGAGCTCTTCCCACCAAAACTTAGGCAGAAAGGATTAGGGTCTCCCGTGTGCTTCATTACTGCACAGGCTTTGGTGCACTCTGTTTGCCCTGAGTCTTAACATAAGGAGTACGGGAAGTCCAACTATAACCTGCTCTGGTGAAATTGTATTGCCTATATCCCAATAAAGTAGAAATCATGTGAACATGTTGAAATATTGATGTGAATAGATGGCTTGTAAGCATTGGACATTGTTCCATTGGGTGTGTCCATTAAGCTGTTATTTCTGTTAAGTTGTTAACTCTGTTGTATTAAGCTTAGCTGGCAGTGAGCTGTCAAAAGGTTATTAGTCAGTTAGGTTGCTATTGGGTGATTAGTGAGTAGATATTTTAGGAGTGGTCCACACATGTATATAAGGGTGTAGATACAGCTGTAAAGAGCAGTTCTGCTCATTTTCTCAATACAGAATTTCCTTTCTCTGCTTCTTCCTCTTCTGAATTCCTCCATTTATGAGTTTGTGAGCTTCAAGCTCAAACTTTACCATGGTATCAGAGCAGTCAATGCTGGCTGTGTAGACAATTGAATGAGACTAGCTCAGAGTTTATCCGTATAGCTAGATCTATTTTTTGTTTCAGACATCGAAGATTCATCAATGGTGGCAAATAAGATCGATCAGAAAGACCCTCTCCACATAGGTCCCTCAGATGCTTCAAGCAGGGCTAATCCCTATCAAACTAACTGAATCTGAGAATTATGGAGTGTGGAGCAGATCGATGAGGATCTCACTGTTGGGAAAGAGAATATGGTTTCGTAACAGGTTCATGCATAAGGGGACTGTATAGAGATGAATCACATGAGCAATGAGAGACATGCAATGCCATCGTACTGTCTTGACTGATGAGTACAATCAGTGAGAAACTTCTTAGCGGAGTTGTATATGATACCAGTGCTTTTGCAGTTTGGGCAGATTTGAAGGAACGATTTGACAAAGTAAATCGAATGAGAATTTATCAGTTGCACAGGGAAATCACAACTCTCTCACAAGGTACTGATTCTGTTTCAACCTATTTCCCAAAATTGAAAAATGTATGGGGTGAATATGATGCTATTGTACCTTCACCAAGTTGTGGTTGTCCTAAATCAAAAGACTATGAAGACCATCAATATCAGTTGAGGTTAATACAATTTTTAAGTGGATTGAATGAATATGAACAAGCACGTACACAGAGCTTGTTCAAAGGCACTACTCCATCTATAAACCAGCTTGTGCTATAATAATTGAGGATGAGATTCAGCATTCAGCTTGTTTAGTTACTGTGAATGAGAAACCAGATCCAATAGCTATGCGAGCCTGTAGAGATCAAGGAACTCAAAACTATAATCAAGGAAATTCAAACTATAGAGGAAGAAAGGTGTTTTCACAATGTGAATATTGTCATTTCACTGGACATACCAAGGAGAATTGTTACAAATTGATTGGCTACCCTGCTGATTGGAAACAAAGGAGGAAAATTGGAAATGGTAATGGATATCCTAAGGGAACATCTGGTCATGGCAATTCTGTAGGATGTGGGAACTTTGGAACACATGGAGGTCAGTCTAGTAATTCTGGAGGATATGAAAACTTTGGACCACATGGAGGTCAGTCTAGCAACAATGGCCAACACTCTTTTGCTTAAGCAAAAAAACATTTCTGGAAGCCATGGTGATCATAATCAGATTGCTTCAACTAGTCATGATGTGAATAATGCTTGTGTGGCCAAAGGACAAGTTTCACAGATGGTGAGTACAAGCAGATATTGAATCTATTGAGTAAGGATACAAAGGAGATTCAAACCAAATAACAAGCATCACAACTTGTTTAATGGTTAATGTTTTTTCAAATGACTGGATAGTAGATTCTGGTGCTTCTTACCAAGTAGACATCTGTTGACAGAAGACCATAGTTTGGCCAAATCACAGAAGTATAAGGTGAATTTTCCCACAGGAGAGAGGATCTCACACATTTGTGAGGCATCTATGTTTGGAAGGCAAGAAATTGACTTTTGTACATAATTTGTGAAGATGGAAGAATGCCATTTTTTCATTAATGATGATGCATGTTGTGCTCTTTTTTATGAAGATGGGATGGGATTGGGAATTTTTTTTACTTCAATTTTATACAATTTATTTCTTCTTGAATTTAATATTTATTCAATCAAATTTATTGCATTCACTCGCTTTAAAAGTTGTAATACCACGCACTACATCCGAGTTAGCAACTACAAGCCACATAAGTTCACTCAATAATCAGAGGTGTAAAGGTTGAGTTTTATTGGGTTTTAGTGTCTAATTGGAAAGTCATGAGTAGAAAGGGTTTAGTTGACAATCCGAGCCAAGTATAAGGGTCTCTTAGGCTATTCCGTCTTTTCCTAATAGTGCCTCTAGAGCATCTAAGTCTTTTGATATTGTGTAAGAGGGTCTGGATTACCATGATACTTTTTCTCCTATTGCCAAGATGGTGACGATGAGGTGTGTTATTTCCCTTCCAAAGGTCGATCTTTATGTCAAATGGATATTAATAATGCCTTCTTATAAGGTGATTTGTAGGAAGAAGTATATATGGAGGTATATATGGAAATGCCCGAGGATTTTGGCCTGTAGGGGGAGAAGAAGGTTTGCAGATTGCTCAAGTCCTTATATGGCCTCAAGCAGGCTTCCAGACATTGGAATACTAAACTTACAACTGCCCTCTTGAATGCAGAATTCATCCAGAGTGTACATGACTATCCTTATTCACTTTGAAAAAGAAGAGGGGAATGGTGATCATCTTGGTGTATGTTGATGGTTTACTAATCATTGGAAGCAATGTTCAAATGATTCATGAGGCCAAAGAAGTAGTGCATCAGCAGTTCAAGTTGAAAGATTTGGGAGAGCTCAAGAATTTTTTGGGCATTCAAGTCCTGAGATCCAAAGCTGGGGTCATTCTGCACCAAAGGAAGTACATATTAGAGCTCATTTCGAACATAGGTCTCACTGGTGCAAAGCCAGTGTCTACTCATTTAGAATTCAACTTGAGGTTGACTACCTTAGAGTTTGATTAAGCTACTGTCAATATAGAGATGCAGTCTTGAATGAAATCACCTCTTATCAGAGGCTGATAAATTTGGGAGTTTATAGTGTCCTGGAAATCAAAGAAGCGGCAGACTGTTTCCAGATATTCAACTGAGGCTGAATACAGGAGTATCGCCACAGTTGTGGCAGAGGTGACCTGGTTGTTTTGGTTGCTCACTAAACTAGATGTTCACATTCGGATGCCTGTCCCAGTATTGAGTGATAGCAAGTCTGCAATGCAGATGCCAGATAACAGCCAACCTAATCCTCCATTAGAGGACTAAGAACATAGAGATTGACTGCACTTCATTCGAGATAAGATTAAGGATGATTTGGTGGAAATAGTGTATGTTCCTACACAGCAACAAATAGCAGATTTGTTGACTAAGGGTCTAGGACAAAAACAATATCATCACCTGCTGGGCAGGCTTGGTGTTCTTAACATATTACACCCTCAAGCTTGAGGGGAGTGTCGAAATATTGATTTGAACATGTGGCTTGTAAGCACTGGACATTGTTCCATTGGGTGTGTCCATTAAGCTTTTGAGCTGCTAATTCTGTTAAGCTGTTAACTCTGTTCTATTAAGCTTAGCTGCCAATCAGCTATCAAAAGATTATTAGTCGGTTAGGTTGTTATTGGGTGATTAGTGAGTAGATAATTTAGGAGTAGTCCACACATGTATATAAAGGGTATAGATACAGTTATAAAGAGCAGTTCTGCTCATTTTCTCAATACAAAATTTCCTTTCTCTTCTTCTTCTTCTTCTTCCTCTTCTGAATTCCTTCATTAATGAGTTTGTGAGCTTCACACTCAGATTATATCAGAACACAAAAAACTTGAATGCAATTCTAACTTATCTACTTAATAACTTTTTTTTTCATAATGAAACACTGAGATTCACCTGTAACTATTTTACTTAAAATTTTCATTTTGAAATTTTACCCACATTCTATTTTGGCTAATCTATACAGAAAAATAGAAGATTTAATCATGATAACGAGTAGTTTGGCCATGAAATTTGATCCTGGTATTTGGCCATGAATTTTTTACTTTTCTCCATAGTTCAACTCCGGAAAACGCGTTTCACCATAAATTTTCAACTTGAAGTTAGAATTTTCTAGAAATTCAAAAACAACAAAAAGGTGTTTTCACTTCAAATTACTCACAAAAAGGTCCAAAACAACTCCAATTTCTATTCATGACCAAACACAAAAAATTTAAAATTCATTTTTTTCACTTTGATAAATGGATAAGGGTCTGAAAAATACCCTAACTTTGATCGAATTTGCAGTTGCGATACTAAACTTTCATGAGGACCTATTACCTCCCTAGACTATTTAATACCGTATTTTAAATATATATATTTGCTCACGTGGACATAAAAAATAATGCAAAATTATAAATAGTAATGTATCCACGTGAGCACATATATACCTTTAAAATACACTATTAAATAGTTCAGGGGATAAAAAATACGGTATTAAATAATCTAGGGAGGTAATAGGTCCTCATGAAAATTTAGTATCGCAACAGCAAATTCGACCAAAGTTGGGGTATTTTTCACACCCTTATCCCTTTGATAAACAAAATCTACTTTTTTTTTTTCTTCAAATTTCACAAGGAAACATGGTCAATAACCAACTTAATTATTAAATCATGATCATATGTAGTTTGTATTCATTACTTTGTTTAAAACCCTGATCATACTGAAATTGTTCACCCTAGATTCCACTTTTTGTACAATTTATCACAAAAACTTAATACTTTACAACATTCTCCATTGATTCAAATGCAAGCAGTAGGTAATAAGTTGCTGCGATTAATATAAACGAGGAAGAGAAAAACAAATTGAACCTGGTCAGACGACGGTGATTGAGGAGAGAGAGGATGAGTCTCTGCTGCCACACGAGAGAGGGAGTGAACTTGTTCTTCAGCTTTGTAATCTCGATGTCGAAATTTGAGTTCCATGAAGAATCAAAGTTGCAGTATTTGCCAAATTGTGCAATTAGCTACACTATGCTAAGCGGTCCGATTCGTGCAGAAGAGCAATCAAAGAACAAATTCTCAAAGGAAGATATAAAAGGGCATGATATAACTTCAACTTTGTCATACATATATATATATATATATATATATATATATATATATGTACTAGTAAAGAAAGCCCGGGCAACATTAATAAAATTATATTGTTACTCTCTCCGTCTCATATTAGATGAGAATCTTACAAAAAATATTTTTTTCATATTATTTGAGCACTTATTAAATTAGGATAGAATTAATTAATTATTTTCCATTTTACCCCTACAATTAATATGACCATTCCTATATTGTATGTGTATTTTTTGTAACTCATTTCAATGTGCATTGATATAAACAAAGGGCAAAATGGTGAAGTCTTCCAATTTATTAATAATTTCTTAATCACTGTGTAAAGTTGGAAGTGCCCATCTAATATGGGACGGAGGGAGTATAGTTTATGTTTTGTTATAAAATTAGTAAAGATTGTTATAATATATTTTGCTCATAAGTGAGCTAATATAGAAACTTATTTGTCATTTGTCTTTTTAATTTCAATTTTAAATAGCAAATAAATGTAGCGATAAGATTGAGGGTAGAAATGAAGCATATCTTTCTAAATTTAAGTAAAAATAAACAGAGTAGAAGTAACATTAGGGTTATCGATAGGACGATTCATTCTGTTATTTTAAAAAAAATTATATCATTCAATTTTTCGGCTATTTTATAATGTATAACCAAAATTAAAATTTTAAAATCATCCCAATCCTAATTTATGTGACAGAAGCAGTACAAAAATTAGTCTTTTTTGTTGTTGTCTTGTAGATATTTTAAGTTATTATTTATTGTAAATTATAGTACTTTTTATTAAAGTTTTTAATAACATATGTTACTTTTTATGTTTGAGAGTTAAACCAACTTTTTTTTTATATGTCTTTTAATTTTATATGTGTTTTGCCCTTCAACTTTGTCATACATATATATATATATATATATATATATATATATATATATATATAGTCTGCTTATATATAAATGACTCACATACTCCCTTTTTCCTTTAACGAAAATGAAAAGAAAAAATTTAGTTTAATTTTTTTATTACTTTTTTAAAAAAAAAAACCTATAATCCCATATGGATGTATTTAATCCTTCTCAAACATATTTTGTTTTACTTTTTTTGTTTCAATGATTAATTTAAATTTATTATTTAAATAGTCAAATTTATTTATGTTTCACTAATATTTTTGTAAAACTTATTATAGATGACAAAAAAAAAAAACTTCTTCAAATACAAAAATTAAATTACAATATAGACAAAAAAAATTGTTTTAAATTATAATATAGCCACAAAAAAATAGTTTTAAATTTTTTTCTTTACACTAAGGAATGAAAGAACAAAATAAAAAAAGAATAAGAAACTCAAATAATGAAAATCAAAGAAGTCAAAAAATAATTTATGTATGAAAAAAATTGAAATATACCTTGAACTTTGCTAGAAGAATCATATATACCCCTAAATGATTTTTTTTTAAATTAAAAGTCAAACATATAAATTTAAAATTAATTTTTTCACTTCCGATAAATGAAGGGTATGTGTGAGCTCATTTTGTAATGGTAGGGGTATATGTGAGTCGTTTGTATAACGGTAAGGGTATATACAGGGGCGGAGCTACAGTGTTAAATGGGGGTTCGGACAAACCCACTGACTTTTACGTAGACCCTATATACGTACTAAAAAATCATGTATATATATTTAAATATTGTGTGCGAACCCACATCAAACTAAGGTGTGTGGCGCAGTGGTAAGCGCGGCAGCTCTAATTCTTTGGTTGGGGGTTTGAGCCCCACTAGCAACTATTCATTTTTTTATCTAATTCAATTTTTCCAGATTTTTTTATTTTGGATTAAAAATGTGCTTTGTGCCTATCTTTTACCCTCCTTTAATTCAATTTTTCCTATGTAGATTTTTCTAAATTCTTTTTCAAATAATAAAATAGAAAATTGATAATTGAAAATAATAAAAAGGTAGTGTCATACTCCAAAACAACATCTGACAATTAATTTCAAAATAGATAATTGTAAGTAACAAAAATATAGTTTCATACTCTAAAACAACATCTCACTATTGATTTCTTTTGAAGCATTCAATAAAACGTTAAACCCAAAAAAAAAAGAAAAAGTTAGGGTTCGAATTTTTACTACCTACTTCATTGCTACTGCTTGTTGTCAAAGTGCAGACCTATGTCTTGGTAAGTACTATTTGCTCTTCTCAGTTCCTCCTCGGCTCTCCCTTTTCTCTTTTTTTTTTATTTGTCTTTACATTATATAACAATTTATTCAAGGATCTTATTATTAATCTTTGATTTTAAGACTGTTCCACGTATTAATAATTGATTATATTAATTAAGTTATTGTTTGCTTCTCGGAACTTCAACTTTCAGGGCAAGAGTGGCTCAAGGGTGAAGCAAGTAAAACCTTCCCTTTATGTCCCAACAATATTAATGGTGAGTTTAATAATTTTAATTTTACTTAAAATAATATTGAGAATATAGAAAAAAATGTTCAAAAGTTATACTAGAACTTCGAAATAAATAACTCAAATCTTTATATTAATAAATGAACTATTTGAAAGTGTACCAAATGATGCATCATTTCTGTTTTCAAAACATGACAATTTGTCTAGTGAAATGTTAACGATTGTTATATTAGTCAAATATGTTGTTCTGTTTTAAAATTTAGAACCCACAAATATCAAATTCTGGCTCCGCCTCTAGGTATATTTGAGTCACTTTCATAACGAGGGGCATATCAGCTCCAAATGGCAACGTTGAGGGGTATATCAGACCCTTTTCCCTATATTTATTTATGTTTTAAAAAAAAAAAATCTTTTTTACTTATGAAATATATTATGCTTGTGGAATTTTTTCCGTTTAGAACTCATTTGGTACACATTTTGGAAGCATTTTTGGAGAAAAAAAATTGTGGAAATTTTGTTTGGCAAAATTTGCTTCAAATTTATTTTTGGGTCAAGATATAATTATTGTTTTCATTTAATTTTGAACTTGTCCCAAATTTTTATATTTTATAAAATAAAAAAAGTAATGTATTATTTCGGATTTATTTTGCTTAATTTGTATTAGTTATTTCAGATTTGTGTGTGTTGGTTGTGATTTTTTTTTACTATTTTTCGTAGTTGAACTCTAAAAAACAAATTTGTCCATCAAATTCTAGAAATTTAACTTGAAGTTAAATTTCTGAATTTTCAATAATTTGAAAAATAATAAAAAAGTGTTTCCACTTTTTCACTCCTAAACTTGCTCATTTTCCTAATATAAACAAGCTTCAAGGGGAAAGTAAACACCACATTAGATCTTCAATTAACAAATTTATCAAAAGAGTTGTGTTTATCTTATAAATTCAGCCCTATATATAGAGTAGTGTCTTGTGTCTCCTCATTCTTATGTCTGAATAAAATAAAACTCAAATTATTGAAGAAATAAGTAATCTGATGGCAACTCCTTTTAATAGTATGATAGATGAAGTTTGTGTGATGCTTGTAGATCATGACAAAGAGAATGTTACTGAGATGGTTGGTTTGCTAAAATTTTATAAATATAAAGGTGACATCTCTAAAAATGTTATATAAATCGTGTAACCTCTTTTATATATATAAAACTAAATTCTATGTCATTTTTCATATGAGTTTAATTGATATGATACTTATTATCTAATTTGTGATCATTGTCTTTTTTCGGATTTCATTTATCTTTCAAATTTTAAATTTCTCTCTTTCTTGTTTCCATAATACTATTTCTATGCTTGTTTATGTTGTTTTACTAGTTAATAAATGTTTTTTTTTGTGGTTAAAAGAAGTAAATTAGATTTTTTTTTTTTATTTGTGGTTCTTGCAATAACCATTCACACAAATGATTAGTTTCTTTCATAAAGATGTATATGATTTTTTAAAGGGGATCAATAGATTTATGTTGATTTCTGTGTCGTTCCAATTTAATCAGGTTTTTCATCGTAAGAGACATATTTTTATGGTAATATTAATTATTTAATCAACCTACATATGTGTTTTACACTTGGTCTTTTTGTCGAAAAAGAAGGGAAACTATTCTTTGTCAAATGGCCTAGAGAGACATAGAGTTGGAGGTGAAAATTATTTAAATTACTCAAAAAAAAAAATTGAAGATGGAGATCTCTAATTTTATAAATCTATCATTTTATAAAAAATAAATTCACTAGGGTGGTGGAGGCACCATATTAGAGTAATGGGAGGGAATAGAAAGAGTAAGAGAAGGACATGATAAGAGTTGATCTTGTCAATATTATTTAAAATAACTTTGTTTTTTGTATTTTATTGGTGTAGATAAAAAAGTGGGGAGAGATATTTTTTATGAAAAAAATAATATTTTTTTTAAAGTTTTTTTTTTAATACACACCTTCTGTGGTTGCACGTGCACCTCAAGTTTTTAAATATTTTAATTTTATTAAGCTTTTTCTTAATCGAAACAGACCAACTTTGAGTCTACTTTTCAAATATTATTTTTAATTTTGTCTCAACCTTAATAGTTATTCAATTACTTTTCCTGTTTTAATTTGTGAAGACAATAAACAATTTTTAAAATTCTTGACAAAAGTAAATAAATGTTATAGTTATCTTACTATACCTCGAAAGCTAACTTAAATAGTAATTCTCTTGAACCATTTTACACCGCATAAAAAAGTATATAACAGGTAATTCAGGCAGCCAAACCCCCATCAATTTGGGTGGGTTTGGGGGGGGGGGTGTATAGCTTAAGTGCGTTTTTATGACTTTTTCTTATTTGCTCTTGTTTGATTTCTCAATTACTTTGTAAATATTCATTGATTGTTTATGTCTAAGTTATGTAAATTGTGTTGACTTGAATTTTTTGCTAGTTACTTTGTAGGTATAGAAGTACACATGCATAAAATAAGAAATTGTGTTGTACAAACAAATTAATTGTAGGAGTGGTATTTAATAAACAGACCCTAATAATGATAAGAGTGTGTATAATATTCTTTTCTTGTTATTAATACACTGACTTTCAACGTGCATGAATATATACAGTTACTATCATTGATATGGCTCTCGTGGGGATGTCAATGCTCTCCAAAGGAAAGGAAAAAATTGATGTGATGATAATCAATGTCCATTCACCAGATTCATTTTGTTTTGAACTCTTGAAACAAGCTGTGGCGTTGAAGATAGTCTCTCTGTGTAAGTATTTAATCGATCTTTATTTTCTTGTTGTGTAAAGGCAATTATATTAATTAATATACTACAAGCAATCATAAACTATAAAATTCACCGCTAATCAATTTTTAAATAGTATGTAGCTAAATAAAGTTTGAATAATTCATCATTAAATAAGATTAACGATTTTTTGTTCTTTAATTAGCGACATAAATTATCCGTTATCGAATCTTATTTTTTTAGTATATGATAAATGGATATCTTGTAAAATTTATATCGGTTCATAAACTTGAAATTAATTAGTCACATAAGGTTTTACTAGATATGACATGGATATTTTAAGATTTTATTGTTATAGTGGGTAAAATTAGTTACTCTTATCAATATATACTTCAAAAATAATATAAAATTCATCGCTAGATAGTTCATATGTAGCTAACATAGTTTGTTTTGATAATTTGTCATTATTGACTATTTTTAATTATTTGGCAATAGAAATTATCCAGTGTTAATCCTTTGTTTCTACAGTGATATGATATGCAATTGATTTGTAATGGTAATAACACATAAAATTTAGTGATTATGCATGAAACTAACTATTCACATATGTTTAATATAACTCAATTCTAATTACTAGTTTTGAAAATAATTATGCAATTGTATGTGATGAATATAATGAACTCTTAGCAAAGAAGGCTTTCGATGATGGAGCTTTCCTTTACTTCAAAAGGCCACTTGACAAGGAAATTGTGAAATGCTTGTGGCAATTTGTATTGAGTAAAAAATACAAAGAGAGAAAGAAAGAAGAATTTAGAGATTTGATGAATATTGTTGATGAAATTGGTAACAATAATAGATAAAAAAATAAGTTGGGGAGAAGAATATGCCTATTAATACTAAGGAACAAAGAAAATATACTAATGAGGTTGAAACAAATATCATATCAAATGAAAAATATAAACTTTGGAGGAAAAGAGGAAGACAAAACACAAAAGAGATTAATGAAGGAGAAAGAAAGATAAATGCTAGTAATGTAACAGTTACGCGAAAGGACTGCATAGAATGGACAACAAATCTTCATGGTAAATTTGTGGAAGCTACACAACAACTTGGTGAAAAAAGTAAGTTTACTTCATTATTAACTACTTTTCTCGACAATTCATTTCTATGAAGTGATATGAACAGTAGAAATTCATATTTATATATAACGTCAAGTAGTTTGGAATTAATGCATAGTAATTATTGTGTTTACTGATACCTTGGCTTGATCAAGGAGTATTTTACTAGTGATTAACTTTAAGTTACATTCTAATGAAACATGTAGGTTGTTTGACAAAAAATATTGTTAAGGAGATGGATGTGTCTGGTCTTACCAAGAATCAAGTTTCAAGCCATCTTCAGGTAACATTCCTAAAAGAAGGCTAAGTTATAAATTATGTGTGTTTGGTATCGGTAAAGATATTTTCATGAAAATGTTTGCTTAGAACGATTTTTGATTTAATGCTTGGGAGATCTCATATTTTTCGTCAAACACTTGCTAGAAAATGGTTTGCTTAACTTTAATTTTGCTTAATTAATTAGAAAAAAAATTAATCTTACATCTCTCAGCTGATAAATGTTAGGTAACTATTCATAGTACTCAAAAGTTTTATCAAAAGAGGATTAGTGAAACTTTTATTGTATGTCTAGTGATAGAAATTATTCTTTGTTATTTTTTTTATTTTCTTGTAGTGATTATTCAATGAAATAATATTAATGACAATTTTTAACTCAAAAAGCGATTTTTATCATTCACCATTACCAAACACCAATTATGTTTTCTATCAAAATAAGTGTATTTCAAACACATCTAAATAATAATGAGTTGTGATGATAAATATATGCCTAGTCCAAACTCTCCTTTGATTTTTCTTCTTCTTTCAGATGCAACGGAACAAGAAATGGAGACCTCTATAAGAGCAAAAATACATTCGTCAATAATCGTCAATTGGTTGTCAACAAGAAAATAACTTTATAGAGCTTGAGAGAATGCTTCATATTAAAAAAAAAAAGTTCCAAATCAAACCCCAAGAGTTAGAGAATTTCAACCAATTAACACAAACAACATTTTTGCTAGTTCAACTCAACAGCAACAACAACAACTCTATCGCCCACAACTTTAGGCTCAACCCCACTACCTCAACCCTTTTTTGTCTTCACAAAATATAGAGCTTGAGAGAATGCCTCATATTCAAACAAAAGTTCCAAATCAAACTCCAAGAGTTAGAGAATTCCAACCAATTAACACAAACAACATTTTTGCTAGTTCAACTCAACAATAGCAACAACAGTTGTGCCGCCCACAACTTCAGGCTCAACCCCACTACCTCAACCCTTTTTTGTCTTCACAAAATAATGGACCATTATTTGGTTCACAAGGACCAATTATTAGGAGCACCAATTATAAGCCTTGTTTGGAGTATAATAGTTGTGATCATCACGATTACAACATGCATGTCAATGCGGCCCATGTACCAACATATTCAAGTAGTCCAATGGCGTTCAATACAAATATTGGAGATGTAACAGTTAATAGATTGGGAACAATAAATACTAATTTTCCACAAGATGTTCGTGAACAAAACATGTCTGGTCCAAGCAACATTGTCACGGCATCAAATGCAGTTGATATTGAAGAAAATGATTCTAATGAAAAGGAAGATTGTGATTTATATTTCAATTACAATGATTATCTCAAGTGTTTCAACAACTAAGAAGATAAAGAGGACGAATGAATTAGGAAACCCTAGAGATAAAGGTATATGTACAACTAGGTGTTTTTATTTTTGTGTTGTTTAATAATTTGTCTTGTTATTTTTGTTTGAGGGGGAAAACTTGGGTTTCTGCCCATGTGATGTGTTTGTTTGTGTTCATTTGATTAATAAATGCCAATGTATGATTTAAAAAAACTTTTCTAGATCTGTATCAAAAAGAACATCAGGGGCAGCTTAAAGTTCAAGATTACCTTTCTATAGAAAAGTGATTTTTGTGTCCTCATTCCAACTATATACAACACAATTACCTTCCTATAGAGAAGTGATTTTTGGGCCTTCCTTTCAACCTAATATCATTCTATACAACTAGATTTTAGCTAATTGAATTAAAGAAGTGGGTTGAATATGATAGATATACTTTGATATCTTGCTTTCAACTTATTTATACCGTACTGTTCAGCTTGAGAAGACTTGAACTCATTGTATTCCCTTTTGAACAAAATCAAGTTCTTTTTTATATCCACTTCTCACAATGAGCAAATAATTAATTGCACATTCAGGTTGTCTTTTGATACACATTTCAACTCCTGTTTATACTCTCTTCTGGGTTTCAGCCTTAAGTTCTTTGATTTAGAAGTCAAATTCGTCAGTTTATCCTGGGATTACTCATACATATAGCTCAATTTAGTAACCTCTTATTATTTTTCAGCTAGCTTAGAGGTGCTACTTTGAAGATTTCAAGCTTCTCTTTAAGTTCCTTTGCAATTTCTTCTTATCCTCTTTCATCTGTATAAGATCATTTCAAATCCCTTTATCTCATTTTTTTCTAACCAAATACCACTAAGCAACAAGCTAAGTTGTCACTCCCCGAAGCTACCCCCAGGACGCGAACACGAGACCTAGGATCACGAGTGACCCCAAGCTAACCCTGTTGGCATATCATAAGCTTACATAAAGATTTACTGAAATAGAAACACTGTACGGAAGCTTAAAACATAAGGTAAATCGAAATGATGGGGAATACCCATATACTAATCTGAATAAATAAAGACTGAGAGTTTAACAACAACTGAAAGGTCAAACTCAAATGCTAACGCTGAAACTAACTATGTCTGAAATAAGCCTCTAACTGACTAGAAGTGCCGGGACATGCCCCCAACTAAATCTTGCAAAATTGAAAACTAAAGACTAAAAGCAAAAGAAACATATCTGTCGTCCTCGAGAATTAAGGACTAACCACTGATGCTGCTGAACTAGAGATTGGAAACCGGTCTATGTGTGATCTGGAAGCTGAGGACCTGAACCTACATCACGAGAAGATGTAGTGCAGAGAATGCATTAGTACTTGAAAGGTACTGGGCATGCAAGATAGAATAAAGCTGAACAACATACATAACTGAACAAAACATATAACTGAGCAATGATATGAGATAAGCATGATACTATACTGAGATTATTGAACATGACATAACTAAATGCAATGACAAAATTTATAACATGCTGAGACTGAAACCTGATTGTAACTGATAACATGGTCAATGCAATAGAATCCGACTAGACTGTGGGAGCTACTAATAACCGACATAAAACCACATAAGCTAAATATGGAGTCTAATGTATACGCCTCATCGAGATGACTCAATATACCTTGCCAGAGGTATAGAGGCATGACTGTTGAAACCTGGAAGATGGAGCACTAGATGATGAATGTGCTGGAGCTCAAGACTTTTGATGAACCTGCGAGCGGTTTCCACCACCCAACTTCTATTGAGAATACTCATAGTTGCCTGATCTGGCCTTTTGTTCTCTTTAGCCTGTTCCCTAAGCTTATCTCCCTCAACCTGCTGAGCATGAGTCATGAGCTTAGAGATGTTCATATTTTCCAGCAATATAACTTTTCTACACTTTGTTTTCACTAAGTCAGATACCCCATATAGAAACTTGTTCATTTGAGTCATGGAATCAACAACTATGTGAGGAGAATACCTGGAGAGTTAGCTGAACTTGAGTCCATACTCTTGGACTGCCATGTTACCTTGCCTTAAATTCATGAACTCCTGAGCTTTTGCCTCCCTCAACTCTCTTAGGAAGAACCTATCCAGAAAAGTCTCACTAAAGCATTCCCAAGTGATAGGAGTTGCATTAGTACCCCTTTTCTCTTTCCATTGAGTATACCAGATGTGAGCTACATCCTTAAGCTGATAGGATGCCAACTCTACCCTATCATTACCTGTCACTTTCATCACTCCAAAGATCTTCTCGACCTCATCTATGAAGTTTTGTAGATCCTCACCAATCTGTGACCCTAAGAAATCTGGCGGATTCATCCTAACAAAATCACAAAACTTAGTTGCCACTAATCCACCACTAGCATTTGCAGGGACTGGAACCTGCTGGTTGTTCTGGTTGGTCACACTTTAAGCCAAAAGCTGAATGTCATTTCGAAACTTCCTGATCTGGGACTGGAGGAGCTGCGTTAGCATTGCGGGCATTCACATTCCTTTCGTAAGCTCTACGAGGAGGCATGATCTGAAAGCGTATAACGATGGATTAGAAAGAGATCATTCTTTACACACGATCAAGAAAGTGAAGTTTTCCTAAAATACTTCATAGCCTCCTTCTCATTAGATGTGGTCACACCCATGAAAATGACTCTACTTAGTGAGGTTTTTCAGACATCCTAAGACTCTTAAACATAATGCTCTGATACCAACTTTGTCACACCCCAAAGTTACCCCTAGGACGCGGACACGGGACCTAGGATCACGAGTGACCCCAAGCTAACCCTGCTAGCATATCATAGGCATACATAAAGATTTACTAAAATAGAAACACTGTACGGAAGCTTAAAACATAAGGTAAATCGAAATGATGGGGAATACCCATATACTAATCTTAATATATAAAGACTGAGAGTTTAACAACAATTGAAAGGTCAAACTTAAATGCTAAAGCTGAAACTAACTATGTCTGAAATAAGAGAAACATGTCTTTCGTCCTCGAGAATTGAGGACTCATCACTGATGCTACTGAACGGGATATTGGGAACTGATCTATGCGTGATCTGGAAGCTGAAAACTTGAACCTACATCATGAGAAGATGTAGTGCAGAGTATGCATCAGTACTTGAAAGGTACTGAGCATGCATGATAGAATAAAGCTGAACAATATACATAACTGGAAAAAACATATAACTCAGCAATGATATGGGATAAATATGATACTATACTGAGATTACTGAACATGACATAACTGAATGCAATGACCAAATTTATAACATACTGAGACTGAAACCTGACTGTAACTGATAACGTGGTCAATGCAATAGAATCTGACTGGACTGTGGGAGCTACTAATAACCAACATAGAACCACATGAGCTAAATGTAGATTCCAATGTATACGCCTCATTGAGAGGACCCAATATACCCTGCTAGAGGTATAGAGGAATGACTGACGTGATCATTAAAATATAATGCCCACAGAGAGAACTTATAAACCTACGGAGGCACATAGTTCTGGGAGTTGAGGGTGACTGACCCTAGTCCACTCGGTATTAAGCTACTCCTAATTGATGTATATAAGCAATATTAATACTGAAATGGTGAAGTACTGGATAGCTCAATTACTGACATGCAAACTCTAGGAATGCAATAATTATGATTGCTAATGTGACATTCGTAAAATGAAGCATGTATATATGAATAATCTGACCTAGCATGTATAATTCATGGAGTAAACAAATATATACAACTAGGGTTCTGAATATCATACAAGAAACTAAGCAACAATATGATAAATCTGATTTGGGTCATTCTAATAGCTAAAACCCAACAATTTCTAACATTTAAGAAACCCTAGGTCTAGATAATATTAAGGGAGTCAAGATTCTGATTGAAATCTAGGGACCTAATGGGAAAAAGGAACCCACTATTGAAATTCCACATACCTGGTGACGAAATTCACGGAGAAATCTTTCAATTTTAGGGGTGGAATTGACGAGAACTCGATGCGTGTTTTTGGAGGAAAACAGGCATCTCTTTCTCCCTCTTTTGCTCTAAGTTTCAATGATTTTGGTGAATGATTTATTAGGGTAAGTTCTTATTTAGTTTCTAGGCTAAAACTGACCAAAACCATATAGTTTAAGGGTTAAACGACGTAGTTTAGGGGTCTAATGCATGAGGAAAAGACCAAATGACCCCTGATTTAAGTCTGTTGAAGCCGACCACAGGTTGACTGACGGTCCGTGGACTGACCCAGGTCTGTCCTGTCAATCGTGGATTTGCTTCAGAGACTTTGTTCTAGGGCTTCGATCTACGGTCCAGGACCACGGGCCGTGGGTTGCACCTGCAACTTTTGGTAATCTGCTGGTTTGATCTGTTTTTGGATATGGAGTGTTACATAAGTGGGGATTTTTATCAATAATAATCTGCACATAACTTGTCTCCAATAAAATGACAAAAATTAAACCTTGCAAAACTAATAGTCCTACACTTACCGTTAAGCATACTGTATTGAATTCACAATCATGAAACAAAACAAATATTAAACCTTGCAAAAAACAAGAAATCCGACCACAAACTATGGCAAAAGACCATTTGATCGTATCTCAACAACCGGATGTCATAATTTCAATGCCAACTTAAGACTCCTCATATATAATGTGGTCCTCATTTTTCCAAAAAAATCATTCTTGTATCATCCCAATTCTCGTATGATTATAATTTGCAACTTCGCAGCAATGAAAAGTGGAAGTAACATTGACACAATTATCCCAACACAGCTCCCAATATCACTGGAATACATGCTAAAAGTACATCCAAAGCAGCTGAAAAAATTCTTATGTCTTGATGTTGAATATTCATGACCCCTCATTAATATAGAATGGACTGATATTTACATCAAAACAACTCAAAATGTGTAACTATCAAGACACTACTACTAGGCTGCACATTAGGGACAATGCTAGGACCAAAGAGCTAGCAAAGTTCAATAAAACAATCAATGGAAACTACAGGGGAAAACCGTGTCAACCAAATAAATACAATAATTAATAAAGTGCCTCTAACTGTATAACTAGGTTTTTTCCCCTTTTGGTAAGTAAGTTCTACATTATTTTTTTAGCTTAGGATGGATATTACTTGGTGTTTAACTCATACTTTCTTCATGTATCCGTAAAACAACATGTCATCTCTGATTTTTCACTTGTCCCACATCTTAGGCTTGCTCATCGTCAATCTCTAGCATCTGGTCAACCCCTACACCTCTCACAAAACCATACCCTTTGATATATCAACCTTATTAGTGACTTACATTTACTCAACAGACTTAACCTTGCACCAAATTCTTTCATTGTCGCATCCATTGCCATTCTCATCATCACCTCTTACTATGTTAAAAAGTTAATTGATCCATCTTCGAAATCAAGTTTCAAAGTTGTAAGAAAAGAAAATTTTGGAAAGTAGATATTTTTTCCTATATGATTCTTCTTAATTCAATTATCTCTATACCTTTAAGTATATATAGGATTAAAGTTTCATAGTTTTTTATTATTTTATCATGCATGTATGTAGTCATGTTCTTTATTATGCAGGTTTTTATTTTCAATTATTCCTTCCTATCATATTCATAATTGATTAAATTCATATTAGATCATTATGAACTAGATTATATGTTTATCATGTTGTCCTGTCACTACTAGCATCGTACTTTAGCGGATACTTCCTTCTTCTATTGCCTACTATTGTCACGACCTGATACTACACCCTAGACATAGTTGGCACTCGAGAACCATTGTTGGTCCCCAAGAGAACTCTCATCCTGGATGACTACAAGCGGAAGCCTAACTCAAGAATACAAAAGCTTAAAACTGAATAAAATTCATGAAACTCAAATACAAAGCTTTAACTCAAATGATTTACTCTGAATATAAATAGAATATTCAACTCGCCAAAAATAGGCAACTCAAGTATTTAAAACATTTAACAAAATTAATGACACAAACTTCTCAAACTATACTGTCTATTTATGAAGCCTCTACTATTACATAAGGATATTGGGACAAGACTCACGACATCTCAAAACTACTAACTGTAAGATAAAGATGGAGTCCTCCGAAATGTAAGAAGGCTTACGAAAGTTGACTAGAATATCCCTTAACCTCAACGAAACGCCTGTTGATGATCCTGAATACCTGTATCTGCATCATGAAATGATGCAAGCCAAATGGCTCAGTACATGAAATGTACGAGCATGTAAGGGGAATTCTAAAACATAAACATAAGCTTGATTTGGTGGAAAAAAAACATACTTACCTCTTCTCAATTCACTCAACTCAACTTAAAGAAATATAGTTCAACTCAACTCAAGGAAACATAGTTCAACTCAACTCAGAGAAAATAGGGCTCAACTCAATAACAGGATATTCAACTCAGTGAAATAAGGCTCAACTAAACAATAAGATATATAACTCTAGATACTTAACTCTGGATAAAGCAACAATAAAAGATGCAATATATAGGAAGATTTTAAAACAGTAAATAACAACTCAATGTATTGAAAAATACAATAATAACTCAGTTTGTATATTAAATACAAAATAACTCTATGAGAGATTATCTAACCGACAACCATCATTATGAGTTATGTGATGATACAACTCTTGCCTCACATTGTCATGGTCGTCCTATACTTTGCTGAGGTATAGAACCTACTATTAAGTGGATCCACTAGTCTATGCTAAAAAGCACTAAGGAATCATTTAAAAAGTATGACCCTTTCAACCCATGTTAGCTACATGATTTATGGAGACTTTGAGTTATATGAACTCGTCTTCATATCGGTGCTCAATACTACTCCCAAAATATAACTAGCTCATATGTTTAAAAAAACATAACTCTTTCTATGGTTTGATATTATTACTCAAAACTCTATCTCTTAAAAGAGATGGTACTCAAAACTACTCAAAAACTCTTTAGGAAATCGGTGTTTCCTATCATCTTAAATGTGAAAATATTTTACTCTTAGAAATACTTAGTTTCCATATATCATTTTAAAGAAAATGAACTCAGCTCTACTCTTCCTCAACTTAGTGGTCAAGTCTTTAAAACAAGTTTTAAAACAATTTGCAAAAAGGCTTCTTAAAATAGGGTTCATGCCGAATTATGGACGTGAACGACTCAATTCAAGGTTTTCAATAGCCATGCATAGGATGCAATACTTGGAACTCAACAACTCCAAAACTCAAGGAGTCAATGATACTACTAATCTCAAGAATGCTTGACTCGAAAGGTTCATGTAGAATTATGGGCATGAACTACTCAACTCAAGGGCTCAATGATAGGTCTCATCTCAAGATTGCTCGACTCATAGGGTTCAAGCGGAATTATGGGCATGAACTATTCAACTTAAGGACCTTCATGGGTAACATGGGCTCAATAATAGGTCTCATCTCAAGATTGCTCGACTCATAGGGTTCAAGCGGAATTATGGGCATGAACTATTCAACTTAAGGACCTTCATGGGTAACATGTAGTAGTCCCATGATTAGGAATATAATCCCAAAATGATTAGGAAATCAGTACTCAAGACTTAGAACTTGAAGAGACTACTCCTCTCAAGATGCTCAATTTATGAAGTTCATGCGGAAGGTATGGGCATGAACGACTCGACTCGATGGTCTAAATAACAATATGGAACTAATGTATAAGAGTCTTCTCATTCTCATACTTACTTTTTAAAATCGATAGTTGATCTCAAAGAATTCACAATTGAACTCAAAGACGTTCTTGAACTCTATTTTTAACTATCTCTTAAATGTGAATTATGAATTCAAGAGTTATGGTTCATGATATGAAGAATCTTTTGATGATAAAGTAGACACATGAATACATTCTCCTCATTCTCATACTCACTTGCTCGAGTTTTGAAACAAGTTATTAGAAATTATAGAAGACTCCTCAAAAGGACTCAAAGGGACTTTCTCAAAATGTTCGGAAGAACTCTCAAAACTTAACTCTTAACTCTAACTTGAATTTGAATTTTGAAAATTCAAAGTTATGATTCATGTTATTAATGATTTCTAGGTGTTGCCATCCCTCTACCTACAGACACATGTTTCTGGTGCACTGCAGGGGTGGCGCGCCAGCCTCATCCCAGAAAACCCCAATAACTTTTCTTTATAGCTTTTAGACCCTAACTCACCTATAATCGAATGATTTCTTTCCCAATCACTTGGATTTGATTACTCAACATAAGTACACTCTAATCTACTCAATACATACCTCAAAACATTTAATTTCATCTCAAGAATTCATCAAAACAACAAAACAAGATTTATAATGAAACTTCAAGAACACTTAACAAGAACTTAAATCTTTCAATATTTATGGACGAATTTGAATATGAAAATCATGTTTGGCGTGTGGGTGAACGAACCCAAAACTATGGAAACTTACATACCTCTTAGGGATAAAACCATGACAAAAATCTGCAATAACTCTCAAGAATCTCGATGCACACCTTGATCCTTTCCTCTTTTCTTCTCTTTTCTCTTCTTGAACTCTCAACTAAAATCCTAGGCGTATATTAGGATTATAAAACTAAACCTAATCAGTTTAGACCCCTAAAACCTTACTAAAACTGAATTAAATCTGATTGGGTAAGGAAAAGAACAAACTACCCCTCATATTTTCGGGTAACTTTCCTTAAATGAACATGATGACTTCAAAAGGGAATATCTTACTCATCCAAACTCGAAACTTAGCAAACTTGGCGGCGTTGGAAAGATAATCCAAAGACCTTTCATTTGATATCTTATGAGTCACCTAACTCATCATGTGCTAAAAGTTATGGTCGTTTGAAGTTGACCCAAAACTTAGAAGAACTTATGAAGGACTTGAATAAATTTCTCTTTAGTTCTTTTTGGAACTCAAGGTGCTATATCTAGTGACCTTAACACTTAGGAAAAATTTAAATTCCTCGATAAAATCTTAATCACAACGAAGGATGGTTTGAGTCTAAGCTCAAACTTTTCTGGGGTGTTACAATATCTCCCCCTTGGGATCATTCGTCCTCGAATAACTGGTGTACTGGGTATGGAACGAGGTTACTCTTATCATCTCTTCCATACCAACTAGAATTGCCCGCATTACTATTCGAAACCAACTAAGGGCTCTCATTTAACTATTTCTCATAGTAAAACCTCATCCTCTTCTTCCTTCACATTTATAACTTTAGATGGAATAAACACACTATCACTATCATGATAAGTTTATTAACCTTGTCTTTCTAACATCACTCCATTAATAAAAGGACCTCAGAAAAGATATCTCTCATACTCTTTGGAACTAATTACTATCTTATTCTCAAACACTTGACTTGATTTCTCATCTTGTCATCTCCCCCTTAGGTCTAAAGCTAACACTTGAAAGTTATGGACCTATTCCATCATCTCTAAACTGGTCTACATCCTATTTTACTCTAACACTCAAGAGAAGTTTATCTCATGACTACCGAACTCTCCATAACAAGGTACTAATACCTCTTTCTAAGATGTTTCTCTTAACCTATTTTGATTACATACCCTTTCGGTACACCTCTTAATGCTCTTGTTACTCTTGTGACTTAGCCACACTTCACTGTTCTTATCTAAAGGTTAGGGTCTCTCACTTGTACCACTCATTTATTTTTGCAGCTAATCACCTCAATTCCACACCTACTCTATGTCAAGTCTTCCAGATCAAATCTAAAGACTGACACCATCACCCTCATGTTGCCTTTCTTTGGATCATGACACTCATCTTAAATTCAAGCTTAATGCTCATTACTAAACCCGAATATCAATACGATTGCTCACCTACTATATTATACCTCATTACTTGATCAGTTCTATAACCTTCTGAACATCATGACCCTCTCAAAAGAATCATAAGCCTAGCTTGGGTCTATCACCTTATGAATACTATGTGCTTCTATTAAACACATATATTTAGCCCCCTCTAACACGATGGCACATCAGCATTAACTCTATTATGGTTAAAAAGATATATTCTATCTCATCTTGACTAGCCACTCTTACTCTACCTCCTATCATGAGATCTTCACAACTCATCACTTTTTAGTCTATCCAAAAGGAAAAACTCCTCATCAATAACTTACTGGGTGCATGACTATAATAACATAGCCGGCCTCATCACTCTCTCCCTTTCTTGGATTACTAAACCTCTGCATACTTTCCTCTAACTCTGGGCTCTTTCACTACTACTGCTCATGATCTCGTAATTCATGTTACCTTTTCAGGTGAAAATCATACCCAAGCTCTAAACATACCTCCTCATAAGGATCTCAGCTGAAACAAGGCTTAAGGAAAAGAGTACAACTCACTTTTAGCTCAAATACATGATTCATATGAATATGAGTGCATTCCTCTAAAACTGAACAGTTACTCACTCATGAGCTTCTCTCAAGCTCCTCTGGAATCACATGACTACCTCAAGATTTTTGCTAAGAACAACTCATCGATAAAGGATCGACTTTACTTTTCAACCACCTCTAGTATGAAGATTAATTGAATGAATTTGAAAAATGCATGAGTATGAATAAATCTCTATGACATAGCTCTATTGCATGATTAAGAGTATGAAAGAAGGGAAACTTTTCTTAAATATTTGTAGTCCCTCATTTATAGAAGTGGGGCCGTCACAACTATAAACAAGATCTTACTGACACGAATTCATAGACATCTTAGGACACTTGAACTCTATGCTCTGACCCAAAGTTTGTCACGATCTGAGTCTACACCCTAGACGTGGCCGACACTCTAGAGCCATTGATGGTCTCCAAGAGAACCCTCATACTGGCTGAATACAAGTGGAAAACTAAACCAAGCATACAAAAGCTTAAAACTGAACAAAATTCATGAAACTCAAATACAAATGCTTTAACTCAAATGATTTACTCTGAATATAAATAGAATATTCAACTCGCCAAAAATAGGAAACTCAAGTCTTTAAAATATTTAACAAAATAAATGAGACAGACTTCTCAAATTCTATTGTCTATCTCTGAAGCCTCTACTATTATAGAAGGATATCGGGACAAGACCCACGACATCTCAAAACTACTAACTGTAAGATAAAGATGAAGTCTTCCGAAATGTAAGAAGGCTCACCAAAGCTGACTAAAATATCCCCTAACCTCAACAAAACGCCTGTTGATGATCCTGAATATCCGTGTCTGCATCATGAAATGATGCAGGCCAAATAGCTCAGCACATGAAATGTATGAGCATGTAAGAAGAATTCTAAAGCATAAACATAAGCTTGATCTGGTGGAAAAAAGCATACTTACCTCTTCTCAATTCACTTAACTCAACTCAACTTAAAGAAATATAGTTCAACTCAACTCAAGGAAACATAGTTCAACTTAACTCAGAGAAAATAGGGCTCAACTCAATAACAGGATATTCAACTCAGTGAAATAAGGCTCAACTCAACAATAAGATACATAACTCTAGATACTCAACTCTAGATAAATCAATAATAAAAGATGCAATATATAGGAAGATTTTAAAACAGTAAATAGCAACTCAATGTATTGAAAACTACAATAATAACTCAGTTTGTTTATTAAATACAAAATAACTCTATGAGAGATTATCTAACCGACAACCATCATTATAAGTTATGTGATGATACAACGTCTTGCCTCACACTGTCAGGGTCGTCCTATACTTTGCTGAGGTATAAAACCTACTATTAAGTGGATCCACTAGTCTATGCTAAAAAGCACTAAGGAATCATTTAAAAAGTATGACCCTTTCTACCTATGTTAGCTACATGGTTTATGGAGACTTTGAGTTATATGAACTCGTCTTCATATCGGTGCTCAATACTACTCCCAAAATATAACTAACTCATATGTTTAAAAAAGCATAACTCTTTCTATGGTTTGATAGTATTACTCAAAACTCTATCTCTTAACAGAGATGGTACTCAAAACTACTCAAAAACTCTTTAGGAAATCGGTGTTTCCTATCATCTTAAATGTGAAAACATTTACTCTTGGGAATACTTAGTTTCCATATATCATTTTAAAGAAAATGAACTCAGCTCTACTCTTCCTCAACTTAGTGGTCAAGTCTTTAAAACAAGTTTTAAAATAATTTGCAAAAAGGCTTCTTAAAATGGGGTTCATGCCGAATTATGGACGTGAACGACTCAATTCAAGGTTTTCAATAGCCATGCATAGATTCAATACTTGGAACTCAACAACTCAACTCAAGAAACATAGTTCAACTCAACTCAGAGAAAACACGGCTCAACTCAATAACAAGATATTCAACTTAGTGAAATAAGGCTCTACTCAACAATAAGATACACAATTCTGAATACGCAACTCTGGATAGAGCAACAATAAAAGATGCAATATATGGTAAGCTTTTAAAATAGTAGATACCAACTCAATGTATTGAAAAATACAATAATAACTCAGTTCGTATATAAAATACAATATAACTTTATGGGACATTCTCTAACCGACAACTGTCACTATGAGCTATGTGATGATACAACATCTTCCCTCAAGCTGACAGGGTCGTCATATACTTTGTCGGGGTATAAAACCTACTATTAAGTGGATCCACTAGTCTATGCTAAAAAGCACTAAGGAATCATCTAAAAATGATGACCCTTTCTACCCATGTTGGCTACATGGTTTATGGAGACTTTGAGTTATCTGAACTTGTCTTTTTATTGATGCTCAATACTACTCCAAAAATGTAACTAGCTCATATGTTTTAAAATAACATAACTCTTTCTATGGTTTGAGATTATTACTCAAAAATCTATCTCTTAAAAGATATGGTACTCAAAACTACTCAAAAACTTTTTAGGAAATCGGTGTTTCCTCCTCATCTTAAATGTGAAAACATTTACTCTTGGGAATGCTTAGTTCCTATATATCTTTTTAAAGAAAATGAACTCAGCTCTACTCTTCCTCAACTTAGTGCTCAAGTCTTTAAAACAAGTTTTAAAACAATTTGCAAAAGGACTTCCTAAAATAGGATTCATGTCGAATTATAGACGTGAACGACTCAATTTAAGGTTTTTAATAGCCATGCATAGATTCAATACTTGGAACTCAACAACTCCATAACTCAAGGAGTCAATTATACAACTCATCTCAAGAATGCTCGACTCGAAGGGTTCATGCAGAATTATGGGTATGAACTACTCAACTCAAGGGCTCAACGATACTTTTCATCTCAAGACTACTCGACTCATAGAGTTCATACAGAATTATGGACATGAATTACTCAACTCAAGGACCTTCATAGGTAACATGTAGTAGTCCCATGATTAGGAATATAATCCCAAAATGATTAGGAACTCAATACTCAAGACTTAGAACTTCAAGATATTACTCCTCTCAAAGATGATTAATTTATAAAGTTCATGCGGAAGTTATGGGCATGAACGACTTGACTCGAGGGTCTAAATAACAATATGGAACTCATGCATACAATTCTTCTCATTCTCATACTTACTTCCTCAAAACATAGTTCAAATCGATAGTTGATCTCAAAGAATTTACAATTGAACTCACAGACGTTCTTGAACTCTATTCTTAACTCTCTCTTGAATGTGAATTATGATTTCAAGAGTTATAGTTTATGATATGAAGGATCTCGTGATGATAAAGTAGACTCATGAATACATTCTTCTCATTCTCATACTCATTTGCTCGAGTCTTGAAACAAGTTATTAGAAATTGTAGTAGACTCCTCAAAAGAACCCAAAGGTACTTTCTCAAAATGTTCGAAAGAAATCTCAAAACTTAACTCTTAACTCTACCTTGAAATTTAATTATAAATTCAAGGTTAT
This sequence comes from Solanum commersonii, assembly GCA_029007595.1. NCBI lineage: Eukaryota > Viridiplantae > Streptophyta > Magnoliopsida > Solanales > Solanaceae > Solanum > Solanum commersonii. The sequence continues at coordinate 4,102,384 of JAJTWQ010000033.1, forward strand.
AATTCATGTTATGAATGATTTCTAGGTGTTTATAAGTAGTTTAGAGTGTTTGGAATTGATAGGGCTTGAGGGTACCCTTTTAAAAGACTCAAACGGGTAAAACAACGGAGAAAGGGTAGGGGTAGGCGACCCTGGCGCACTGAGTAATGCAAGGAGCCAACCCTCTACCTACAGATACATATTTCTGGTACACTTTTGGGGCGGTGCGCCAGCCCCATCCTAGAAAACCCAGACGACTTTTCTTTCTCGTTTTCAGACCCTAACTCACCTAGAATTGAGTGGTTTCTTCCCCAATCACTTGGATTCGATTACTCAACAAAAGTACACTCTAATATACTCAATACATCCCTCAAAACACTCACGTTTTATCTTAAGAATTCATCAAAACCCCAACAAAACAAGATTTAGAATGAAACTTCAAGAACACTTAACAAGAACTTAAATCTTTCAATCTTTATGGGCAAATTTGAATATGAAAATCATGTTTGGCGTGTGGTAGAACGAACCCAAAACTATGGAAACTTACATACCTCTTAGGATCAAACCCATGGTGAAAATCTGCAACAACTTTCAAGAATCTCAACGCACTCCTTGATCCTTTCCTCTTTTCTCTTCTTTTCTCTTCTTGAACTCTCAACTTAAACCCTAGGAGTATATTAGGATTATAAAACTGAACCTAATCAGTTTAGACGCCTAAAAACTTTCTAAAAATGAATTAAATCTGATTGGGTAAGGAAAAGAGCAAAATACCCCTCACATTTTGGGTAACTTTCCTTAAATGGATAGACTGACTTCAAAAGGGCATATCTCACTCATCTCAACTCAAAACTTAGCAAACTTGGCGAAATTGGAAATATAATCCAAAGACCTTTCATTTGATATCTTAGTGGTTACCCAACTCATCCTGTGATAAAAGTTATGGTCGTTTGAAGTTGACCTAAAACTTAGAAGAACTTAGGAAAGACTTGAATAAATTTCTCTTTAGTTCTTTTGGAACTCAAGGTGCTATATCTAGTGACCTTAACACTTAGATAAAAATTAAATTCCTCGGCAAAATCTTACTCACAATGAAGGCTGGTTCGAGTCTAAGCTCAAAATTTTCTAGGGAGTTACAAGTATAAATATCAACATAGAAATTCAAGTACTAGCTATTTTTATTGGGTTTCTTTAAAAGCTAAAGATGTAACAGCCGATCCCGATCGTTATAAGTAGGTCAATGGTGAAATAAATCGAGCTAGAAAACTTTTGGTAAAGTGACTTAAATTTTTTAGGTTAGGCTAGTCTCAAACGGAATATGAACAAAGTGAGGTCTAGCGCCATACACGAATGAGTGGGGTAATATATATAGGCTTGTTTTATATTTCTAATAGCCATGATACCAAGGAACCCATAGGGCTATACAAAATTGAATTCGGGTGTGTAGAACTCCTGGAATCGAACTTTGCGTGAAAGGGGATACTTTGGGGGGTCAAGGATCAAAGGTATGTTGTAAAAAAAAGGGCTTTTTAGGGGTTTCTGAGTTGTAGTGGTTTGTGTAATCCGCTATAGAGGGCGGAGCCGCTATAGTTGCCATGTGCAGGTGCTATAGCAGGGTGACAACCGCTATAGGGGTTGGGAAAATATATAAGGAAAAGGTTCTCCCAATCATATAAGGTCAATATATTCCTTTTCCAAATCTATTAGGACAAAGGGTCTCCCAAACCAATAGGGATTATAAGTTTCTTAAAATATACAAGAGAAAAATTTAAGACATAATTGACATATAGATTTTGGTCTTTATGTGTATATTTTGTTATGTTGTATGTCGCTAGGGTATTGCGTTGATAGTCAAATGTAGGCATAACAAACAACACTCAAATAAAGATAGAAGTATTTAAATGTGACAAGATCATCAATGTTTTTAAATAAAGATGAAAAAATACATTTAGCTATAAACTCATGTTTAGAGGTATTCCATCACTTAAAAATTCATGTCCATACATACGCTTTAAGGGATGATCTTCTTCTTCTTTTTCACTAGGTTCATTATAAAGAACAAATTTTGGAAGGTTTTCGCTTTTATAAGGTAAATAATTTATAAGTAAAGTAGTATTGGAATAATTTGGATCATGCGTGCTTCTCTTCAATGTTAGAATTTTGCATCCCTTTTCTCCCCTTCTTCTTGTTTTTCCGACAACTCAATTACTTGCGCATTAAAAAACATAGATAAAATTTTACAAGTGTGACATAATAGATAGCTCTATGAAATGGATGATGACAAGACTGAACAACAAGATAGTGGGATTCACAAGTTTCCAGAGGACAACATTAAGACTATTGCTTATTAGCAGGAGTATAGTGATGAGTCTGAGTTACCTACATTAGATGCAAACTACATTATAAGAGAGGACATGAATATCAAAGACGTGGCCAAGACACATGTAGTGCATTTCCTCCCCTCTATATCATAAATAAAGTTTTAGGCGATGCCTAAAGAATGAAATCACTTGATAGTTAGTCTATTATTATCATTCCAAAAATGTACTTCATATTATAAACTTTCATGGAACTTTTCTCAAACACCGGATGAGGATTTTCAGTTTAATCCTAATTTTTTATGTCCGGTCTGTTTTGCGAATGGAGTACCCAGTCCTTCCCTTGGTTTTCTGTCTCAAGTGTCAATGTTTTAAGTTCTAGCGGTAGGTTACTCCTTTATTAGGAGTGAGAGAATTATTATGTTTGTAATCATGTAAGTGAAGACTAAAATTTTATCCCTCCTAATTAATATTATCATGGATTTGATTCAACTCTTGTTCTTGCATTTCAGCCTCAAGGTATTATTGAATCATTTTATCACATTGTTATTGCAATCCATTCTCTTGATCAACCAATTGTCTTCTTTGAGATAAACTCATCTCAATCAAATTCTTGGAGGTGCTCCTATTAGACTGTCTTGAGTTAGAAGATATACTTGTTATTGATGGGGGATTTTATATGAAGGGAATCGCTTACTAGAATACTATGTCAAATGATGTGCTACCATTTAATGTGAAAATGAGATTACAAGAGTTCTATATGTGCCTATCCTCCTGGGAGATATGGTGACTTAACTCAGATGATCTATGATATGTAACTACTTATAATGAGTGTGGGGGTATATTTATATTAAACATATCTGGATAAATGGACATGTACATGAAGTAGTATATGTGTAATCTTAGACAACAAGCCTTTTTAAGCATTTGATAAATATTTTTTTTTTAATTTAAAGTGTTACTGTGTCGTGCAGTGTACCACTTAGTAGTAACAGTGTCGACAACATTGTGGTGATCTAAAAAGGTTATATCTGTTGAAAAGAGAGAATAATATGGCTCAACAAAAAAAAAAAACACAAGAATGGTTTTCTACTTGACAACAATCGAAAACATCTCAAATGCTTATCAAGACTTCATTTGTCCAAGATTTATGCATACACAGTGATACACTGCACATGAGACACATGTCCATTTTTCCATAGATTTCTAATAAAATACATCCCCATAGTCATCATAAGCAGTTACATCGCATAACTCATTTTCTATCAGACTTAAGATACCATATCTCCTAGGTGGATCGGCATATGTAGAACTTTTGTGATCTCATTTTTCACATTGAATAATATCACATCATTTGATGTTGTATTCAAGTAAGTCATCCCATTCATATAAAATCCCCCACCAATAACAATTGTATATTCTAACTCAAAACAATCTAAGAAAGAGCACTCCCAAGAAATTGATTGATATGAATAAATCTCAAAAAAGACAACTAGATAATCAAGAGGGGGGGCTGCAATGATAATGTGATAGTATAATTCAATATTACTATGAGGATCAAATGCACAAACTAGTGTTGGATCAAATAAATGATTATTGATGAGGATGTAAAAGTTTTCAATCATCAAGTTACAGAATTATAAACATAATAATTATCTCACCCCCCCCCCCCCAACAAAGGAGTAACATACTACTAGAACATAGAACTTTGATGCTTTCATGCAAGAAACCAAGGAAAAGACTATGAACTCGATTCACATAATAGTTTAAAGATAAAAAAAAAAAGGATTAGATTGAAAATATGTATCTGCTATTTGATCAAAGTATCCTGAAAGTTTATGAAATGAAGTGCTTTTCTAGTATGATAATAATGGACTAACTGGAATTTGTAAAAAAAGAAGCTTATGTTATAGACAATGTGTAGAGAAAAAAATGGTGCTTATATAGTAGGAACTATTTTAGAAATTTAAGATTTTTATATGCTTTGTGATAAAGTGATGAGTGTTGCATTAGATAATGCCTCTAATATCATCAACGTTGCTAGTATGTTAAAGGCTAGACTATGTCCAATTGCTGCTAACTCTTTTCATATTAGATGTGTTGCACATATATTTAATTTATTTGTACAAGATGGTGTTAAGTTATTTGATTGTGATTGTATGAAAATTGAATATGATGTTCAATGAATTTTTCATACTCATATAGCTGCTAGAATTAGGGAATTTAACAAGCGTTGTGTACTATGTGATCTTCCACCACGGAAAATTTCAAGACATGTTAAAACTAGGTGGAATTCTTTTTATGAAATGATTTTAATTGCTTATGATTTTCAATAACCTGTACAAATGGTTTTTAATTCCCATAATATTGACCCACTAGATAGAATTTGTGAACAAGATTGGATGAAACTAAACAACTATTTGATTTTTTTATAAATATTTAATCATACTACAAAAAATATTTTCTGAGATTTATCGTCCTACTATTTCTTCGGTCTTAGTAAATATTTGTGTTATTTTAATATAATTTGTTGAATACAAAAAAATAAAAATTTTAAACCAACAATTGTAGCTATGGTTGACAAATTTTAAAAATATTTTTTCCCATTCCTCAAATTTATTTAATTTTGATTTTATTTAATCCTTAATATAAATTACGAGGTGCACAAGCACTTTTTGATAAAATTTATGAAACTTTAGAAATTTTAACGAAATAAAAACTTTGTAAGCCTAGCATAAAAGTGCAAGCCAAATGTATGATAAGTATAAATTTATGGAAAATAATGAACGAGATGCTTCTCAAAGTTCTAATGCTAACAGCAGTGATAGTATTGATAATTATATGAGAGGTTTTCTTCGTCTTGATTCTTCTAACCATGATGATCTTGAAGAATATCTTAAACAGGGATTGAAATCGGTCATAGACAAGCATGACAACTTACAAATATTAGAATGGTGGAGAAAGCGTGGCAGTGCACTTCCAAGTCTTAGCAAAATGGTTTGTGATGTTCTAGCTACTCAAGATTGATCAGTTACTTCAGAGGCTACTTCAGCGCGACAAGATTTCTAATTGGAGATCACACACATTCATTGGCACAAGACAACTTGGAGATATCAATTTTATTTAGAGATTGACTCTACGTCGAGAGACGAAATAATGATTTGCCAAAGTTAACTTCCTAACAAGAAGTTGAATTAGATTCAATAATTGGATATAATAGTGACGACGGAATAGAGGCACTAGAGTTTCAAGCATCTTTGCCAGTTCTGTAGGATGTTTGTGTCAAATTGATATGAGAGTTAGAAAGAAATTTTATTGGACAATACAAATATTAGGTTTATATACGAGAACTAGTTGGAACAAAACTCTTCCTAGAAGGCGGATGGTAGATTAGTTACTCCTCTAATATTTGTAAGTTGTAAGTTGTAAGTTGTAGTTTCATTTAAAATTTATTTGAATAAATTTAAAGGCTTTATTCAAGTCATTACAACTATTGTCTTACATTTAATACAAGTATTATTGCTAATGTGCAAGGTCATTTTTGCAGCTTAATGATACCATACATAAATAGTGGAGTAGGGATTGCTCGACAAAGATTAGACCTCTCTTCAAGGTTGTCCCATCATTTATCACTTGGCTGATCCAGAAAAGGAGAAAAATAATTTCTCATGGAGGTAATCATTTTATGGTATGGTTATGGAGGTCAATAGAAATTTATATCATCTAGCTATTGTTAGCTATTCTTGGTTGCAAAACATTCCTAATACTTGATATCTGATGGTTCATTTTTTTAACTGAATATACACCACTTATTGATTGTAAGATGGTGTACTGGAGATCATCCAAATTCTAAGGGTCCTACAAGTGTAACTCAGATGGTGCAATGAAAGGAGTTGGTGGCCCTAGTGTTGGGGTTTCTTGTATTAGAAATGATGAAGGAAACTAGATACATGCTAAGTCTTTTGGTTTAGGAGTAACTTCAGTTCTAATGTCTGAGGCTGTGGCTTTGAGAATAGGACTAGAGTATTGTATATTGCATTAGTACTTACCAATAATATTGGAGACTGACTCATTAATGCTCCAAAAGATTTTGAATGGAATTTGGGAAGATCCTTAGAGTAGCCTGGTAGAGGTGAAAAGTATTAATGGTATGAGAATTAATGTTAATGAAAGAGTGGAGCACATCATTAGGGAAGGCAACACTCTTGCAGATTATTTAGCTAACCACCTTTTCTTTTTGCAGGCATAACATATATCATTTATTCATATTTTCAAGATTTACCACCAAAAGGGAAAGCAATATTACACCTATATAAAACACAAATACCCAATCTTAGAATTAGAAACATCCAAAACAAGGATGCCAATACACAAGCATAATTGAGACAAACAAGAACAACCAGACATTGATGACAAAGAAATATCAAAAAGCGATGGCAGTACCCGTACACTTTCATGAGTGGACGTAATTGCATTAGACTGTTTATGCCGAGATGGAACTTATATGTGGCCTCTTTATGCAGTGGTATCGGCCTCTTTGGGGCTCAACCTACAGAGAAGGTCATGGATGAATTAAATCAAAGTATAACAGTGCACAAAGATGACAGAGGAGAAGGTTTTGTTCACTTAACTTCATTTTGTGGTATAGAACTGATCAATCTGAGTTAAAGAAGTCTTCAAATGACCTCATTTCATGGCATTTGTGAGAGTTTTTGAGTGCTTTCAATGAAATTTGTCCAAGATCCATTTTGATCTATGTCTATATATTGGAGGTGTTTGAACTATCTTCTATCCTCTTCTCACTGGTACCTTCTTCATCAAAGAGGTCGATTTCTCTGACCATGGAGCAACTAGGAGTCAACGAAGGTTCATTTTATTGGGAATGGTCCAGATCTTTGTGACCTTTCCTTTTCTGTTTTTTTTTCTTTTGATTTATTGGTTTCCTATTTCTTTTTCAGGTTAGGCTACTTTTGGGCTTTTTCCTTGTAAATATTGAACCTCTTTTGATTCTAATAAAATTATATATAAAATAATTCTATAAATATAATTTAATTTTAAATAATTAAACAAACTTCAATAATTTAATACTTTACTTAGCAAACTTACTTTGAAATTTGAATTTTGAACTTTCAAATATATACATTGAAATCTTAAATTTGAAAGTTGAAATTTCAAGTTTCAAATTTAGGTTGAACTTTCAAATTTGAAATTTGAAAATTTCAAAACTTAAGCATTCTTACTTAGTCTCCGGTAAATTAAATTTGAGTGAATGTTACCATTTTTTCTTCAGGAATAAGATCGTTCCAAGATTTTGAAATCATCTTTGTGAATTCCCAAAGATTCCTTGGATAAAGAAATTTGAGGACGACTTTTTTTTCAGCATAGAAAAGTTGTAGTCATTCCATCTTGGTTTTGAGAGATTAAGGTCTCTCTCCTTCCTTCTTCTCCGCTTGCTTTTCTATCTTGAATAGTGGTGAGGTGGTGGATTGTAAAGTACAATTGCATTGCAAAATGGGGCTTGTTCTTTTGGATGGTAGATTACTCCATTAAGAACTTCAAATCCCACTTTGATAGACCCCAAATAACCAGAGACAAATTTTAAATAAAATGACAATTTATGACAAATTTGACTCTGGTTGTTTGAGGTCTGTCAAAGTGGGATCTGAAATTCTCAATGGAGTAATATACCATCCAAAAGAACAAACCCATCTTGCAACACAATTGTGCTTGACAATCCACCACCTCACCACTATTCATGACGGAGGGGCAAGAGGAGGAGGAGGAAGGAGAGAGACCTTAATCTCCCAAAATCTAGATGGAATGGCTACAACTTCTTCTATGTTGAAAAAAAGTTATCCTCAAGTCTCTTTATCCAAGGAAGCGTTGGAAATTCACAAAGATGATTGCAAAATCTTGGAACGATCTTCCTCGTGAAGAAAAGATGGTAAACACACTCAAATTCAATTATAGTTGAGTGACTACCTGAGATATTATCTCTAATATCATATAACTGAGCCTATGTTTATGTTTTAGTCGTTACCAATTTATGACCATTATGTAGTCATCATACTACAATATATTGTCATTATTTTTCCTCTTGATTGTATTCAGCAAATGTTAGAGTATTTTATCTATCCCATTTGATGAATTCTCTCTCCTATAAATCAACACAAGTTCTTCTCTTTGGTAGAGATCAATTCAAAATATTCATATCATATTATAGTGTGTTGTTATGGATCTTTGCTAGTTTCTGTGCTCTCAGTCTTATACTAGAAGAGCTTATTAAATTCTGGAGATACACCTATATCAAATGAAATATTCTTAAGGATAGTGTCGTTGACACGCCTCAATCTATGAAAAATTCTTACAATTTTTATAACCAAATACTTATCATAAGATTTCCGACACGAGGAGAAGAAAAGACGTTGTTTGGGATACCAAGAAGGGGGCATCAAGGAGAGTGACAATGTATATATGTTCAACCAGTCTTGCCTCCGCTTCTCATCGTAAATAATCATTAACTAGTTGTGATTAGAGGATTAGGCATGATCAAGACAAAGGAGGCAAACGGGCAGATCAGGTCAGATATGGGTGGATCAAAACGGATTAGATGAAAATGGATAAAACATATCGTACCTGCTTATATTATCCGTGGTTTCAAGAATATTCAAGTGAACACAAGCTAAAAACTAAAATAAGCTTAGGATCGCAACAATAGCATATCCAATATGGTCCACAAGTTTGGACTCCTAAAAGACAATAAGTCATGAAGAATGACAAGCCAAAAAATGGGTATTGATAATCTGGATATTCATATTATCCATTTTTAGTAAATAATATACATATTTGATCTATTTGCACGTAATACAGGTAATTAAGTTTCTTCATTCCATTCCTACTAATAAGCAACAGTCTTAAAGTTGACCTTTGGAAACTTGTGAAACTCACTTCCTTGTTGTGTCATCTATCATTCGATTCATCGAATCTATCTGGTCATGTCGTACTTTCAAGTTTTATTTTTTGAATGAACAAGAAATTGAGTTTTCCAATATTACTTTACTTATAAATTATTTACCTTCCAAAAGAAAAATTCTTCCAAAAATTCAATCTTTATAATGAATTCAGTTGGGAAAAAAGAAGAAGGAGAAGACCACCTTTATAATGTACTTATGGACATATGATTATTAAGTGATGGAATACCTCTAAACATACATTTATAGAAGCTAAGTGTATTTTTTTTTTATCTTCCTTCTTTAAACCATTAAATCTGTCAACACATTAAGATACTTATGTTTGTGCAATAACCTAGCGACATACGACATTACAAAATATACACATAAAGAAAAACAAAGATACCAAAATCTATAAATAATGTCATACTTTTAGTGAAATTCATAAATAATGTATTCGATTAGCATGCTGCTAATTGCAAATACAATTCCCTTCTTCCTCTTACCAGAAAATTCATTGGAGAAAATTGCACCTCAAAAGAAAGAGTTTTTGCCTAATGTAAGGAAAAATAAGTGAATGAATCTCTTACTCATTATGTTGTACTTTGAAAGTGTAATTAAGAAAGTGTACAACTGTATTTATGATAGGAAAAGTTCCTTGAACATAAACCAAGTCATTAAAATCATGGCATGTAGATGGATTAATTGATTTTAAAATTTGAAAAAAATTGATAATATTTATAAGTATATTAAAATAATAATTTTCTTATTGAAAGGAGGTCGAGAACTTCTAGATTCACTCTAGTACCCCTGCTTCGGTTGAAAAACACAGACCCATCGATTAAAAAGAAACTAGATTTGAATCAAGAAAATAAGGAATTAGAGGAACACCAACATAGAGCTAACCAACCGGCACCCTAACAACCATCTATAGACTCCTAGGGATACACAACAATCCCATCCACCAAACTAAACATCTAGACAGGAAAAAGGAATAGATAGATGGACCTTTTAATCTAGGATTACAAATATGAAAATTAGTTAATAAGAGAAGGAGATAGATCTTACTTCTACAAGCTGAGAAATAGCGACGCACACCAAAGAGGGCCATGAGTGTTGATCATCCAAAGAAGAACATGAACCTGACTAGTATTGTGAAACCTCATTTCCATCAATCTATTCACTAGAGAGAGGGAGTTGAGAAGAGAAATTTTGAACCCCCTATTAGAAACCCTAATAATATAGCAGCCCATATAGCAATAGGTCTTTTTTTTAATGTTTTTTTCATTCTTTATGGTTCTGCCTTTTGGGCTTGCTACAACCCAAGCAAATATTTTTGGGTTGATTTTTAGTAAAAACAAGCCTTTTGTGCAAGTTTATTGAAAAAAATATTGTGGAATCACTAGTTTTTCCTAATTAGCTTCAAAGATAGAAAAAGTAAAGTAATAAATATATATATCCTTAAATATATATAGTTCAAGATCAGATTTTCTCAATATGGTATCTAGTCTACATGTTTATTTCTCTTTATAAATAAACCTAATTTCTTATAAGAAAAAAAATCTTATGCTTTGATTTTGAAGGATTAATCAAGTCAAAACTTGCATTCACAAATATGAATTATTTTTATGAATGCACTATCTTTTTAAAAAAAAATCTTATTACAATTCTATTTAAGAGTCAAATAATTTTTATTCATTATTCTTATTTATTTTACTTGCTATTAGTTATAAATTTTTGAGTTAGGGTACTTCTTAATTTTTTTTAGAGGTTTTAATTTTACTTATAAATAATAAGAAAAGTAGTAGACATAAAATTTGTCAACAACACCAAACTATGAGAATTTAGTACCCAAGATACTAATTAGTTTTTTTTTCAATTCACTTATCACATTTAAAGTGTTACAGTATTTTATCATAGTTAATAATTTATCATCACAGTTTTTTATTTTGATCAACCAGACATGACAAAATGTAGACCAACTAGTGTATGATCATTCGACTTCAAAATGATATTAAGAGCTTGTTGGAATTGACCAACTATAAATTAACAACATATAGGTTTAAGTGTGAAAATTAATTTTATAAATAAAATGTTACAAGTTTAGATAGACGTGATCAAACTGATAATATGTAATTGAGGTATTTGACAAAAAAAATATATTGATAAGTTGTTGTTGTAATGACCCTAAATGTCATTTTTGGAAATTTATGAAAAATTACAATCTTACCCTTCTGTTAGTTCCATCGAGTTGTATTTGATTAGTTTATGAGGTTAGTTTTGTGGCGAGATCAGAAAGTTGAGATTTTTTTGGAAGTTTTAGAGTTTTGGAGACTCTTAAGTTGATATAAGTGACTTTAGTCAACATCCTAAGATATGAGTCTCAGAATGGAATTCTTTCAGTTTCATCAGCTCTGAAATGTGAAATTTGGTCTAGGAGTGTTGTCGTTTTCAGTTTCAAAGTCTTAATATGGATTTGAGTCCTTGAATTGGAGGTTGAAGTGAATTTAGGCCAAGAGTTGACTTTAGTCAATATTCGGAATTCAAACGCTCAGATTAGATTTTCGTCGATTCTGTTGGATTCAGGAGGTGATTTTAGGCTTAGGTAAGATCTTGGTTTAATTTCTGGAGGTTCCAGGGGTATTTTGATATTTTTTGGATGAAATAACGGGTGTCGGTTCAAGGAGACCTCAAATCCGTATTTTGATGGTTTCAATGAGTCCAGAATGTCAAATTTATTGCGGTAGCATATCTTGTTTGTCTGCATGGGATTCCAAACGAATCCCAATGGTCTTTTCGGTGAACTTTTTACTCTTAGGGGTCGTTTGGTAGAGTGTATAAGAATAATCCAAAATATAGTGTATTAGTAATGCTTGTATTAGTAATGCTTGTGTTAGTAATGCTTGTATTAGTTATATGATGAGATTTTTTTAATGCAATGTTTGGTTTGGTGTACTAAAAATATTTACATTACATAATTGTTTTAGAAAGAAATATTTGTTTATAAAAATACCTTCCACAAATGTAGTGGAAAGGATGTAAAAAAAAGTTTTTGAGGGCAATTATGTCTTTAATAATGTTAATGCATGCATTAGAACCCATTGGATTACTAATGCATAGAAATATATGGTATTAGTAATACACTCTTCAATACACAATAGAGTGTATTTTTACTAATACAAGAATTAGTTATGCATAGGTTAGAAAAGTGTACCAAACAAGGTACTAATAATACATCAAGCAAATGCAAGCATTATTTTCTCCAATACACTCTACCAAACGACCCCTTAATGTTTTGTTGATGTTGTTGTTCTAATATATGTTGCATAGGTGTTTATGCACTTTAATATTAAAATAAAAATATTAAGTGCATATGTTAATGAGTATAAATTGACAAGAATGTGTTCATTATTTTGGTGTAACTGATCTTGTAACCACCAGCTCTTTATTTCACTCATTATTCTACCTCATTATGCTTGTAACTTATTTAACTTTTGGGTCATTCCTCTACCCAATTTACTACCTCATTATCTTCTTAGTATTGAAAGGAAGAATTCCTCACCTATAAATAGTGAAGGTTTTACTTTGTGTTGTGTAGAAGAGACATACAAAAGAAATAATATAAGAAAAGATGAGAAGTATTATATTGAGATTAGTGTATTGAAAGAGAGAGTTGAGACAAAGAATAATATTCGAAGTCTTCAACTAATTCACTATATAAGAGAGACTAATTATATGTCGAAGGAAGGTGTTCTTTTTGTGTAGATTTAATTTGAACTCTTCAACTAAACCTAGAGTTGCTTGAATTATATGACGTTGTTGGGCTGTTGTATCCTGGAGTGGATAAGTCAAGAGTGATGTTGTTGGGTCGGTGTAGATTATATCACAGTGGGCTTGAATCTCCTTAAATAGAGCAAGATATCCACACCTCAGTCTAAATATATGTTTATTCATTTTTGTCATTTTTTTTTCAATTGTAATTTATTGTATTCAAGGGCGGACCCACATAGTGTCCTCCCAGTGCTCGAGCACCCATTAACCTCGTTTCGGAATATATATATATATGTTGAAATTAAGAGGTATTTGTATATAATTAACCTAGAGCACCCAATGACCAAATGATCTAACTAGTTCATTGACTCTTGGGTGGGTGTTTAAGAATCTTTTTGTGTTGATGAACCCGAGTTCGAATCTCACTTTTAACATGTCTTTTTTTATATTTTTGACTCGAGCACCCACAATCTTAAAATTCTAGATCCATCACTGATTGTATTTGTCGTATATTACACCAACATGTTGTTGTGTTCTTCACAGTTTCGGGACCCTTCAACGATCACGCAAGTGATTGGTAGTGCTTTGCGATCGCATGGTATAAGTTTCTGAGCATCGCAACAGTGCAACTAGTTTCACCATTGTGTAGGTCAAGTCAGGGTTGACTTAAGTTCTTCTTCGTGATCGCGCGACTAGTTTCATGACCTCTATGAGATGTAGAATGTATTCCTCCCCCCGCCCCCCTGTCCCTCCTCCCAAACAGTTGGTGTTGCCGAGTTTGCTCTTTCTTCTTGCACTATTTGTTACCTCTTTCACTTCCTTTTGTAAATATGTATTAAATGTAATTCTTTGGCTACTGGATGAACTGATATTTACACCAAAACAACTCCAAATGTATAACTACCAAGACACAAATAACTTTTCCAAGGAAGTTGTAACTACCAAGATTCTTACTTCCCATTGTGTTAAATTTTGATGCCTTCTATTCTTCATGTTAGTCATTGTCGATGCTAACTACTACTACTACCAAGATTCAACCTTGCACTAAATCCTTTCATTGTCGCACGCATTGCCATTCTCATCACCTCTTACTGAAATCTATGCCCTTTACTTTTGGGTGCACACAGAGATACTTAAATTTGTATAAAATTAAATATTTAGAATCATTAGTTCAAACCGTGTGAGGGAATTAAATTCTTTAAGGAAACACAATTTTTTTTGGGGTTGGAACGATAATTTTTCCTTTCAGTATTATTCCTTTTTGTTTCTGGATCGCAGGAATAACAAACTTAAAGAATTAAAATATATATATTTCTGCTTCATCTTATATTTTGTTAGGACTGGAGACTAAAATCGAAACTATCTATATAATGTCTACTGTGTGTGCAAACCTTCAAAGAAACTGTTTGTATTTATTTCTTTTTATACGTAGATTTCAAGTTAACAAAGATATAATATTTATAAATTCATTCGCAATAATTTTCTTTAGTACTTCTATTTGATTGTTTGAATTGTAGAATGGTGCTTTTCCAGTTTTTTTTTTGTTTTTTTTTATATATATATATATAGAAGGAAACGTAAGTGATTTAGGTAAGAAAAATGATGTTCTTGTTATTAAATGTACTTCAATGGTCCTTATTCTATTTACCTAATTTTGGATGATATTTTGATGTCATGTTTTATTTTATCATAGAAAATTACATTCAATTTAGAAGACATTATTTATACAACAAAAATAATAGAATAATTATCATTAATTACATTATATTGTCTATAATGAAAATTGTAATTTTGATTAAGTAAATAATTGTATTGCTACAGAGTCGTCTTTGTTAGATAATACTTTACATCCAAATGTGAGACTTTCCAGCGTGAATTCGGATTTAGTTTAGTCCAATACCAAACATCGGTTGGGATCAATGACGGAGCTAGAAATTTCACAAAGAATGTCCAGAAATAGCACAATAAAAGTTCTTTTCAAAAAGTAGAACTAGTAAGAATCAAACACGCAACACTACATCGTTCCAAGCATTTGAAACCACTAGGTTACAACAACTTTTTGGGTTAATGGTATCCAAAATATGTTATTTAATCATTTTGTATATCATTTTATTTGTATACAAAGGCGGAGCTGATATTAGGAGTTTGGGGGATTCTAAATTTCCTTCCCCTTCCCTACCATTGAATTGTCAATCAAATTTGTTAGGAGTTCACAAGTTATTACTTAATTTTTTAGTACAAATATAGAATCTACAGAAAAGCTATTGGATTTATTCAAATCCATGAACCCCCACCTAGCTCCGCCCCTACTTGTATATATAATATATATTTTTCGACGAAAGATATTCAATTGGACACCCTAGCAACCATTGAGCTAGGACAAAAAAAAATAAAAAATAAAAAAGAGGTGGAACCTGTTGAAGCGTTACAAAGCAAAATCCATGTGTCATCCAAAAATACTTTTTCTAGCCTTTTCTAAACATGTCTTTTGTGCATG
Source organism: Solanum commersonii (assembly GCA_029007595.1). NCBI lineage: Eukaryota > Viridiplantae > Streptophyta > Magnoliopsida > Solanales > Solanaceae > Solanum > Solanum commersonii. The sequence continues at coordinate 4,117,896 of JAJTWQ010000033.1, forward strand.
ATGTCTCTTTCTAGGTGGTTTTACACGTGTTTTTCTATTAAAAGATTATATTTCTAGTAAATAAGTGATAGATAGAGGGGCATTTACGTATTATAGATATATCTACTTGAAAAATACCGTATATATATCTGCTGCTCGGAGTACCAATGTCAGTATTGGGAGGAGCCACCGGAAAAAAATGCAATCAGCAGAGCAGCTTGTGCTTGAACTCAGCAATCCCGATCTTAGAGAAAATGCTCTTCTTGAACTCTCTAAGGTATATAAATTTGACCTAATTTTCCATTGGATTTTATTTTTTTCTAATTTCGGAGAACTGTGAACTCTGAATTGCCCATATATAAGTGTTTTTGTTTGCTGTAGCAGGGTTTTATGGTAGATTAATCAATTTGATCTGTGTTATTTACAAGAATTGTCTCGGAGGTGGGGTGGTGTTAAGCTTTTTATGAAGTTTTGCGGGAGGGGTAAGCCTGGGTTAAAAGTTCAAAGATGATCAATTTTTTGATCCGGGTGATTTTTACAATAGAAGTGTTGGAGGTGGATGGTATTGAATTTTTTGCCTAGCTTGTGTAGTTGGAAATGTGATAAACAAGTTTTGCCTAAAGAGGGCAAGAGGGGTCAAAGATTGAGAATTGAGTGAATGGATATAGTAGGTTTCTGAAAACTATTTAGGATGATTTTTGTTTTAGGGTTCCAGCACTGGGTAAGGGAATGATGCTAATGAAAGCAATTTAGGTTTTGGTGTGTGAGCTTTTATATCTTGTTTCTAGAACTAATATCATTTCTAAGTGAGAGAAACCCTTAAAAGTTGGTTAAGAATGTGCACAGCTGTAGCTCCTTTGGCTGTAACCATTTTCTCAAAATTGGGCTCCCGAATCTCCTATTGATTGATTGAAGATTATCTTGAATAAGGGACTAGCTAGCTAAAGTTACTTAATGTATTGCTGTTTATGGTTGACTGCTTTGTGTCTTTGTACTTCTTGCATCACGTGGAGTCTAAAGCTACATGTTTTGGTTGTTCAAATTACCTGGCTTATCCAATCGGCGACACTCTCAACAAGTTTTCCTAAAGGGGGAAAGCGGGGTCAAAAATTAAGAATTGAGTGAATGAATTTAGTAGGTTTCTGAAAACTATTTAGGATGGTCGTTAGTCAGACAGTTTAATGTTGGAAATATGAGGGATTTTCCTAATTTAGGGTTCCAGCACTAGTCATGGGAATAATGCTCTAATGAAAGCAATTTAGGTTTTGGTGTGAGCTTTTATATCTTGTTTCTAGAACTCTAATCTTTTCTACGGGGAGAAAAACCCTTAAAAGTTGGTAAAGAATGTGCATTGTTATTCAAACATGTGCTAATACTAGTAGCTCCTATGACTGTAGCCATTCTCTCGAAATTGGGCTCCCTAATCTCCTATTGGTTGATTGAAACATGGGCTTGAATAAGGGGCTAACTAGCTAAAGTATCCTACTTAGTTAATGTATTGCTGTTTATGGTTGAGTACTTTCTGTCTTCGCTACTTTTTGTATCACGTAGAGTCTGAATCTACCTTTTTTGGTTGTTCAAATTACCTAGCTTGTCCCATTGATGACAAGATCAATAAGTTTTGCCTAAAGGGGGAAAGCGGGGTAAAAAATTAAGAATTGAGTGAATGGATATAGTAGGCTTCCTAGGATGGTTGTTAGTCAGACAGTTAAATTTTGGAAATATGAGTGATTTGTTATTGTAGGGTTCCAGCATTGGTAATGGGAATAATGCTAATGAAAGCAATTTAGGTTTTGGTGTGTGAGCTTTTATTCCTTGTTTCTAGAACTCTATTCTTTTCTACAGTAAGAAAAACCCTTAAAAGCTGGTTGAGAATGTGCACCATTAGTCGAGCCTGTGCTAACACTTATAGCTCTTATGACTGTAGCCATTCTCTCGAAACTGGGCTCTCAAATCTCCTATTGGTTGATTGAAAAATAGGCTTGAATAAGGGGCTAACTAGCTTAAGTATCCCACTTAGTTAATGTATTGCTGTTTATGGTTGAGTACTTTGTGTCTTCGCTACTTTTTGTATCATGTAGGGTCTAAAGCTACCTTTTTTGGTTGTTCAAAATTACCTGGCTTGTCCCATCAGCGACAAGCTCGCCAAGTTTTGCCTAAAGGGGGGAAAGCGCTGTCAAAAATTAAGAATTGAGTGAACAGATGTAGTAGGCTTCTAGGCTTCTGAAAACTATTTAGGATGGTTGTTAGCAAGACAATTTAATTTCAAAATATGAGGGATTTCTTTTTATTTTAGGATTCTAGCACTGGGAAGTGGAATAATGCTAATGAAAGCAATTTGGGTTTGGTGTGTGAGCTTTCATATCTTGTGTCTAAACTCTAATCTCTTCTACAGTGAGAGAAACCCTTAAAAGTTGGTTAAGAATGTGCTATTTGAGCCTGAGCTAACACTGTAGCTCCTTTGACAGTAGCCAATCTCTCGAAATCGGGCTCCTAAATCTTCTATTGGTTGATTGAAGATTAGCTTGAATAAGGGGCTAACTAGATGAAATATCCTACTTAATGTATTGCTGTTTATGGTTTGACTAATTTGTGTTTTCACTACTTTTTGTATCACACGGATTCTAATGCTACCTGTTTTGGTTGTTCAAATTACCTGGCTTGTCCCATTGGCAACACGCTCAAGAAGTTTTGCCTAAAAGGGGCGTGTGGGGTCAAAAATTAAGAATTTGAGTGAATGGATAAAGTAAATTTCTGAAAACTATTAAGGATGGTTGTTAGTCCAAGGTGTAATTTTGGAAATATGAGGGATTTTTCGTTTTAGGATTCCAGCACTGGGAAGGGGAATGATGCTAATGAAAGCAATTTATGTTTTGGTGTGTGAGCTTTCATATCTTGTTTCTAGAACTAATATCTTTTCTACCGTGAGAGAAACCCTTAAAAGTTGGTTAAGAATGTGCACCACTATTCGAACCTGTGCTAACACTTGTAGCTCCTTTGACTGTAGCCATTCTCTCAAAATTGGACTCCCAAATCTCCTATTGGTTAATTGAAGATTAGCTCGAGTACGGGGTCTTAACTAGTGAAAGTATCCTACTTAATGTATTGCTGTTTATAGCTGACTACTTTGTGTCTTCGCTACTTTTGTATCACGTTGAGTCTAAAGCTACCTGTTTTGGTTGTTCACTGCTCTAGATCACATTAGTGTTTCATTACCTTCCCTAGATTTATCATCTTTGGGGATTTATCTGTTGCTTTTGTGATAGGAACATATATAAATTGTTAGGTATGCTACCTGTTTTATGTTTATATAGATATTAACGAGTAGCAAATATGCATGAATACAAGTTATGGAATTGCCATGTTAGCTTACCTATATTTTCTATCTGTTGAGGAGTTCTGATTCAGTGAGAAAGTAAGGCAATAAACGGAATTTTTTTTGACAAATAAGAATAATCTTTTATATTAGTAAAACTTCAGTACCAAGATGTACTGGGTTTTACAAAAGTTTTCTGGATTTTATCCCTTCATAACAGTAAGGATTCCAAGAAATTCAGCATGATACAACATCATTAATAGAAGGTTTAGGCCATAGTTTTAGATATTGGATACATCTATACAACACAAAAAGCAGCATTTCCTTCTTTCCCTCAAAGCTTCTACTGTTTCTGTCTGACCAAACGGTCCACAGAATGCATAAAGGGATGGTCTTCATTATCAGCTTCTGTTTCTTCCTTATCTTCTGGTCCTGCCATCTGCACAATGCTTGGTTTAAATTCTGGCTTTACCCCCTGAATTCCATGTAGGTTCAGGAACATGCACCAAATCAAAACATGTTTGCAATGTAAGAATAATTGATTCATAGTTTCAGAATTTCTTCGAGTAGATAGCACCAGCTACATAAATTAAAACCCTTCCTTTGTAGGTTTATCTGCTCAGACATGGAAAGTTACAGCTTTCCATGAGCAAATCTATGCACCAACTACATAAATTAAAACCCTTCTTTTGTAGGTTTATCTGGTCAGACATGGAAAATTACAGCTTTCCATGAGCAAATTGGGAAATTTTGGATTGCTGAAACCTTTTGTTGGTGGAATCTATCATATAAATTCTTCCATCATACTTGTAGTTAATGACTGAAGATGTGCTTACATGCACAGAATGTTCTTCCTTCCATGAACACTGGTGATATGAACTGGAAAAATTTCTGTTCAAGCATTTCCCAACTGCACAGCATTCTTCTTTGTCAGCGAATTGAGCAATATTAGAGCTTGACTTTTAATTCCAGGCTTCTCCCTTTGGTTGCAATATAGAATGGTGGAGAATAATCACTAATTTCGTCTTTCATCCAATATTATCAGCGAATAATTTAGTATTTTCCCCAGTGATTTATTTTTTTAATCTCTCTTTATCCATCTACAGATATTTTTGTGCAATATGAGAAATGTTTGACGTTTTGTGCTGGATAGTCTTCTGTTTTCTTTTTCTATTCTGATATTGCCCTTTAAAGAGAAAATTGTTAATCTTGTTTTCCTTTTCCAGAAGAGGGAATTATTCCAGGACTTAGCCCCATTACTATGGAACTCGTTTGGTACTATTGCTGCGCTCTTACAGGTAATCTTTGAAGTGTTTCATTCTAGTTCTTCAGATTATACCAACTTATACTGTTACACTGCCATATTCCTCCATTTGTCTGAACAAGATTTCTTGTGCCTTACTGTTAAATTGGTGGTGATTTACACTTTGTGAGAATTAAAAAGGAGGACTCGGTGAAACATCTGAATGGCCTTGTTACAGACCAATGCCTGGCTTGATACTTTCTGAACAAAAGAATGAGCTAAAATCATAGGGAATCAAATGAAAGGGTGAAATAGCGGCGGAGTGATTTAGAATGCCATTCTGGAAAGCTGTTATCAATTAATTTAAGCTGAAATTCAGGAGTAGAACTTCCTTGGTATCTTTTGCTTTATGAATAAAGTGAAAAATAATGGATGGTAAAAACTGATTCCTTATGTGAAATCTTGTGATGATAAAAGAGGTTTGTGAAGTTTTGGAGTGGTGGGGTGGGTTTGTGTGTGTTGGGGGGCGGGGGCGGGAGATTGCTCTCACTGGTTCTTTCACTCCTGTAATTTGTACTCAGCTGATAGCATTTTGCTTATTTTAGTGAAGGAAACTGGATAATGAGTGACAGTTCAGTGAATACTGAATTGGATTACCTTCTTCTTGGTGGGAGAGAAGGAACAGAAAAGATGGTATGGTGAAAACTGGAATGTGTGTATGGTGAAAGTACTAAATGATTATCTTGATGCTTTTTCCTTGATTGTCTGAGATAAATGACAAGAAATGAGCTTCATTCACGTGCACACAGTCTCATCTTTGTTGAGTATCCAACACTTTCAACATCCTAAAGCTCCAGCTACGAAGATACTTCAAATCTGCTGCGTGCTGAATAACACAAATTAGGATATGCCAAAGAGAAAGGGTAAAATTGAAGCGTAGTCTAACTTGATGGACAATGACTTTCCTGAGGTCCTACGGAGAAGTAACGACCTGGCTATTTCTCGCCTTGACAGATTTGTTCTATCTTAACAGTGAAAGTGAGCTAGTCATTATAATAGAAAATGGATCCCAATCGTTTGAATTCTAGTTCTTAAAGTTTTTTTTTTTTGATAACCGAGAAATCCGTCTGTGACCAGCCCTTTGGACCAATCATAGCCTTCTAAACTCGGTGGATAATGGGACCCGCCCCTCTACCCTTCTCTACTTAAATACCGAGCTTCGCTTTGCGTGGTGTGGAGCTTGAACCTACAACCTAAGCCACAAATCCTCCACCTTTTGCCACTCGAGCTAGGCCTTGGGGGCTAGTTCCTAAAGTTTTTCTTGGAACTTGACAACTGTTTCTCTGTATTTGTTTTTCCTTTTTGCTGTAAGTTTACATGCATTACATGCTTGCAGGAGATAGTTTCCATCTACCCTGTTTTATCACCGCCAAACTTGACTCCAGCACAATCGAACAGAGTTTGCAATGCTTTAGCACTTCTTCAGGTATAGAAATTTCTTTTCCCGATGGAATTCTTTTAGTTGATTCCTTGTGCTGTTTTCATTACTCATCTCTGATCAACAATTTGTAAAGTAATGAGTAGTATCAATTATCAACTGTCATGTAATGTTCCATCATGATAAATAATAGATTTCTGGTAACCGAAAAAGCTTTTTCCGTTCTCCATTAGGATTATTTGGTCAGCAGTAGGATGTAGAAATTGGATTTGCTTGGGGGTTTTATGTATCAAGAGGAGAGGGAGGAAGGAGAAGAGCACACTGGGGGACTCACATTAATCCAGTTGCGTGTTGCATATTGTTCAAATCCTATTTATGGTAGCTTTTGCATTTCTTGTTAAGAGAAAAGAGCAAACTTCTTTCAATTACTATTAATACTTGGAACACTTGGCATATCTTAGATTACTTTCAAGTGTCAAATATTGTCAAATATTTTCATACATGTGCTTTAAGGAATTGTAATCACTATAATTCTTCATCTAATTCTTATGTGGGTCAAATACCCAACTAATGACTCTCTTTCCTCCCATTTTATTCTGCAGTGTGTAGCCTCTCACCCTGACACGAGAATGTTGTTTCTCAATGGTAATCTTTTTCCCTTTTTATGGGTTTTGCTCAATGGTGATCATGGTCTTTTTGTATGCAAAACCTCTTTGGCTTTACTTTTAAGTGGAATGGCTTTATTTAGGGTAGGGTTTTCAATGGTACGGTTTCAGAGTTAAGACTGTAGAACCAGTTACAATAAATTGATAGACTATGGAAAGTTATACCATATCAATTTTTTGGTTATTTTATTTTGCGTAATCTCCTTCCAAGTTAGGGGTAAGATTTACGTACACACTACCCCACCCTCCCTAGAGCCCACTTGTGGGATTACACTGGGTATGTTGTAGTATTTTGTATAACCAAAATCAGACTTTTCAAAACCATCCCAATGTCCCATCATCTCTGTTTCTCTTCAGTATCAGTATCAGTACTGTTCGGTTAATTGTTGGAACTTTTAGATATGTAATGTAGAAGTTACAGGTAAAAGTTAGAACACGGTAACATGCATACTTTTGTAAGACTTTAGGCAAACAATTTCTAGACATTTTTACCTTTAAAAGGTATTGAATCAAGGGAACATGAAAGACGACAAAGATAGAGATCCATCCCACTTCTTTACAGTGGTGTAAAACAAAGTTAAACTAAGACAATTTAAATCACACGAGCGGGAAAAATTCAATCAAGATGTGGTACTCAAGAACCAAGTCTACTAAGATTGAGTATTCGATAAGAGAAATTTAAGATCATATGAGAAGAAAGACTTGTAATACTCTGTAACTTGTTGCTCAAGATCGTTGGAATAACTTAGCTTATTAGTAGAAGTGCTAGAACTAATTTTGTTTTAATAGGAATAGCACAGCAGGTTTCGTAGTTCGGACTTTGGGTGTTAATTACTTGTTGCTGTAGTCATTTCCACCACAATTCAAGGCAAAAATTTCACCCTACCGAGGATATGACCTTAGATAGGAGGTTGTGGAGGAAACAAATTAGGATGGAAGATTGGTAGGTAGTAGAGCATTGTTTCACTTATCTTTCCATACTAGTAATTTAGTTTTACTAGGAGTTTTTGTCCTTCGATGTATTTTATTACCTGTTGTTTCTTGCACACCTCGATTCTCATATTATTTTGTTGTGGTTACATTTCTTTTTTGTTAAAATGATTTGACATGCTTTCTATAGTATTTTTTCATGACTCCATCACTCTTATTAATTCTTTTTTTTTCCGATCTGCTTTGATTTTTTTTTTCTCTTGAGCTGAGGGTCTATCGAAACAACCTCTGTACCTCCCAAGGTAGGGGTAAGGTGTACATTCTACCCTCCTCAAACCCCACTTATGGGACTGGGTATGTTTTTTGAAACTTATTTAGTACGGTTCAGTAATTTTTGGCTTTATTTTTATAAAATTAAAACCCTACCTAATTATTTGGTACGGTTATAAATTTAATAAAAACTTTGGTTTTATTAAAAGAAACCTAATAATTGGTTCAGTATTGTTCGGTTAAGTCGATTGTTAAAAAACCATTGACACCACTAATTTTTTTTGAAATTGGTAACATGTATTCTTCAGCATTAAGGGTATGCTGGCCACCTCCAAAAGTGTTCTTACATAGATAGCTAATTACAATAAGCCTAGGAAATCCACTATCTGTATTTCATTTACTATATACATTGCTCTTTACACCAAAAACATAAAGTAGAAATGCATATCCGTTTGATCTGTTGAATGGAGTTTGATCTTCCTTTGAAAATTCTCTCATTCCTTTCCTTCCATATGGTCCATATGCAAGATGGGACAGTTTTCCACCATCTCTTCTGGCTTTTGCTCCCTCCCCTTCTGATCCAGCAGCTCAATAATTCAGCAGTGTGCTCTGGCATTGTCCAGCTTTCCGCAGCTAAGGTAATGAATAGGGACTTGAGAAGTTACCTTGCAGTGGAGGAAGAGGTGGCTGTTTATTTCATTGGGTTCCATACAGAGAGAGCATATGGAATCTAAATGAAATTTCCTTTTTTGTAATGCCTCATGGGTGAGACATGCCTTCCTTACTACCAGCCATGAGAAGCATTTCACTTTAGTAGGTGCCATGCTTCTCCAAGTAGCTTTCCAAGGTCCTCTATCTCTTTCTGTCATCTCTAGAAGGCCCCTTTTGTAGAGTCTGTTAACTAAGAATTTGCCATCAGTGTTGTGCCTCCACTTGATGATGTCAGGTTCATTGGTAGTCCCTGTGAAGGTTCTTATTCTGCCAAGTAGAGCAGCCACTCTTTCAACCTCCCAATCATTCAAAAATCTTCTAAAAATTAGGTTCCATCCTTGAGCTGTCCAGATGTTCTCTATTGTGCTATTTTGGTTGGTGCTGATGTTGAAGAGGCTGGGGAAAGCCTCTTGCAAAGTGCCTTGACCATCCCAGTTATCCTTCCAGAAAAAGATTTTTTGGTCATTGCCAACTTGGAAAGTAATTTCCTTCCCCAGGTTGGTCCAGAGAGACCTGATTGTCCTCCATAGTCCAACTCCATAGGTGTCAGTGGATTCATCAGTGCACCACTGCCCGTTTTGTCCGTACTTCTGCTGTATTACATTCTTCCACAGGGATGGACTCTCTTCAGCATATCTCCACAACCATTTTTTGAGCAGGCTGCTGTTTTGTAGCTTTAGGTTTCTAACCCCCATACCTCCATGCTCCCTACTCTTTTGCGCTATGTTCCATTTCTCTGGATTGTAACCTTTATGCTCCTTTTTGCCATGCCATAGGAAATTTCTTCTCAATTTATCTAGGACTTTGAGTACTTTAGGAGGCATAGGAAAGAGAGACATCACATATGTTGGTAATGAGTCTAGCACAGAGTTTACTAGGATTACCTGCCTCCTAGTGATAGATATTGCCCCTTCCACATAGCAAGCTTCTTTTCTATCTTCTCAATGATGTTGTCCCAAATCTCTAATGCCTTGTGTTTAGCACCCAATGGAAGTCCTAGGTAAACAGTTGGCAATTGTCCCACTCCACATAGCTAGAACCTGAATCTGAGTGACTTCATTGATAGGAAAGATGCTGCTTTTTCTCCAGTTTATCTTCAAGCTAGAGATTGCTTCGAAGATGACTAGCATTCGTCTCAAAAAACTGATTTGCTCACTAGTAGCATCACAAAAAACTATTGTGTCATCTGCATAAAGTAGATGGCATATCTCTAGAACTCCTGATGTCCTGCTCCCCACTCTAAAGCCTTTTAGCCAACTCCTTTGTATTGCAATCTTCATCATGCTATTGAGGCCTTCCATGGCTACGATGAAAAGAAAAGGGGATAATGGGTCCCCTTGTCTTAGCCCTCTTCCTGCTGGAAAAATACCAACTGGTTCTCCATTTACTAGAATTGGGAACCTGGTGGTTCTAATGCAAAAACTATCCAATTTAGCCATCTTCTTCCAAAACCCATTTGCCTGAGGATGCTGAGTAAGAACTTCCAATTGATGTGGTCAAACGCCTTTTCAATGTCTAATTTGCACATCACCCCTGGTTTTGAACCTCTCAATCTGGTGTCCACACACTCACTTGCCACCAAAGCTGCATCCATGATTTGCCTTCCTTTAATAAAGGCCATTTGATGAGGGTTTATTAGCTTATCTATCACTCTCTTTAACCTTTCAGCTAGTACTTTTGCAATGATCTTGTACATTCCAGTGATGAGACTTATTGGTCTGAAGTCTCTCAACTCGGTTGCACCCACCTTCTTCGGGATAAGAGCTACAAATGTGGCATTGAAGCTCTTCTCGAAAACCTGTTGTGAATGGAAATTTCTAGGGTAAGTAGTATATCTGTCTTCAACATTTCCCAGAAAGTAATGAAGAATGACATTGGGAATCCATCAGGGCCTGGGGCCTTGTCAATGGCACACTGGTTAAGCCCCTCTAATATTTCATCCTCTTCAAATTGTCTTTCCAGCCACACCTGTTCTTCAGTGGAGATCCTGGTATTCCCTTGGAGTGTGAAATCAGGTCTCCAATTCTCAGACTCCTTGTATAGTTCCTGATAAAAGCTCACAATGGAATTTTTTATTTCTTCAGGATCAGTAACTTCAGCCCCTTCGACTTTGAGGATGTCAATGGAGTTGAATCTTCTGTGAGCATTGGTCATTCTATGGAAATACTTTGTGTTTTTGTCACCGTTTTTGATCCATTGTACCCTGGATCTCTGTCTCCAGGCAATGCCCTCATTTCTGGACACCTCTTTAAACTCCATAGGCAGCTGAATTCTCTGCAGTTGTTCATCATCTGTCGAAAGTCTGTGATCCTGAATGGATTCCAGATTTCTCACCCGTGATGGAATCAGATCTTTCCTTTCCTTCCAGTTGTTCTTGTTGGCTTTGCTCCATTCTTTGAGCTGGACTTTCAATTGACTAAGCTTAGAAGCCAATTGAAAGTCAGGTCTGCCTGTTGCATTGAAGCTGCTCCACCATTCTTTCACCTTGTCTATGAATCCTTTCTCCTTGAGCCATCAATTTTCAAATTTGAAATATGATTTCCTATGTTTCCAATCACCACCAGGATAGTAGGATGGGGTTATGGTCCGAGCCAAGTTGTGGGAGAACACTTTGGTTGATTTTGGAGAAACTCTCATCCCATTGGGAAGAGAATAAGAATCTATCTATTCTTGTGGCACAACTGTGATTTTGACCTCTCCTCCATGTATAACTACCTCCGGAAAGAGGAGGATCCAGTAACTCAAGATCATTTATGCATTGATTGAAATCAGCCATGGCTCTGGTTATTCTATTACCGTTTGTCCTTTCGGAGGGAAATCTGGATACATTAAAGTCCCCACAGATTACCCAGGACCCTTCGCATATTCCTCTAATAGCTGAGAGCTCCCACCACAATTCTTCTCTTTCATTTCTGTCACACTCTGCTTATACAGCAGTAAGATACCAAGTCAAGTCTTGGTTGATCCGAGATAGTTTACAAGTGAGCATCTGACTGCCAGTGTGAACCCCTTTCCATTCCCTCTTGTCCCATAATACAATGATTCCACCACTTCTACCAATGGAGTCCATCCATACCCCTCCAACCAATCTGTTTCCCCAAAGTTGCTGAAAATATTCTTCCACTGTCCCCCATAATTTAGTTTCTACAAATTCATAAATATCTTCTCCCCACTGATGAAACTAAGGATTTTATTCGTCTTCTTTTATCCTCATTGTTCTACCCCCTTACATTCCATGTTAAGATTTTCACCTTCACGATTGCATTGTGGTTGTGGTCCTGGGGCCTTGTCATTGACACCCCTAATTTAAGGGAAAGAAAATGCAATATCCTTGTAAATCTATTTTCTTGAGCTTTGTAGTCAACATCTTTGTTTCAGTTGAATCACGAATCATAAATCATGGCAATGAAAAATTTCTTTGACTGCATAGAGTTGTCTTATTACATTATTATAAAGAGTGCTTGAATGCTAGAAAATTGGTTTTTACTTTCATTTGCAGTTGTGCTTCAATGTACTTGTTGCTTTCGCAAACAATGGTGACATAACGCCTGGCTAACATCATTGTTGTTCTTTTTATTTTTTTCCCCGGAGATCAAGCAATAGATACCTTCCTTTCTTGCCTATTCTTCAATTTTACTATCACTTCGCTTGCTTTGTTTATCTTCCTATTTTGCTGTCTTTATTTTCTTGCCTATCCTATTTTGTTACATTTGTGTTTAGTAGATGGTCTATCAGAGACAACCTCTTTATGCCACGAAGGTAGGGGTAAGGTCTGGAACTTCCTACCTTCCCCAGACCCATTGCACTGGGTCTGTTTTTGTTGTTGTATTTTCAGTCCCATGGTTAGGGATCCAACGTTGGAGGAAAATAGATTTTTTTTTCATAGAGGGCTTTGTCAATTGGGGCTTTATCGACGTTAGTCATGTGGGCATGTGATGTTGCAAATCGTTAAGTTTCTTAATCCATCAGGTTTGAGATGAGAAGTGCTGAACCCTTACATACTTGGAAGATTACATCTTTGAAAGGTGATATTCAGAGGATCAAGTTGGTTGAAGTGTGATACTCAGTGGACTATTTTGGTGAAAACTCATGATTACTACTTTCTCTTGATTTCATGAAATACTTCAAACTTTTTTCTACTTTGTGATGCATGTTTCAAGATCTAAACAACTTTGGTGTGGTACGTGTTCTGATTTGGGTGTGTTCTTACTTTCTCCTAATCTGGTGAAATATTCCAAACTGCAGCACATATTCCTTTGTACTTGTACCCTTTTCTGAATACAACAAGCAAATCAAGACCTTTTGAATATCTGAGGCTTACTAGCTTAGGAGTCATTGGTGCCCTTGTGAAGGTAATGCTTGTACTGTATTTTGCTGATATCTTCTCTTTCAGTATAACCATGATCAGTGCTATTTGAGAATCTGAAGATGCTATTTATGGTACCTAGAGATATTGTCCAAATATGCAATAGATATCTAACATGTGGCACATACTTTTTGTAGCTCGACTTAGTGAAATTTCATGTGGTAAAAGTGCAATATTCATCATATGAATCTGGTTGCTTTTTGTTTCTCCATTTTGGATGACTTAAAAAAAATATTACTGTGATTTCTTTGTAGGTTGATGATACTGAAGTTATCAGTTTTCTACTATCAACTGAAATAATTCCCCTGTGCCTGCGCACAATGGAGATGGGCAGTGAACTGTCAAAAACGGTTGAGTGCTTCCTCAAATCCCTTTTCTTCTTTATGTTGGTCATACAATCATAATATTGTCATCATATTCTTCCGCTACCAAAATGAAAGACAACTTATGCTGCATTATATTCTGTTCATGATGTGTATCCTTTTTTATTCTACATTCTGTTTGATTATTTCCAGTTACATCCTCCCTGAGTTTATATCAGGTTTTCGTACATCTAATTTAGAGTCATCCTGACAGGTTGCAACTTTCATTGTGCAAAAAATACTTCTAGATGATGTTGGTTTGGATTACATATGTACCACAGCAGAAAGATTTTTTGCAGTTGGCCGAGTTTTGGGGAATATGGTAGGTGCACTTGCTGAACAGCCTTCATCTAGGTTGCTGAAGCACATAATTAGGTGCTATCTTCGCTTATCAGACAATCCAAGGTGAGACTTGTGCACTTTAAATATCTCATGGAGCTTCCACCTTGTACGGTACGCCTTGAGCTAATGCTGATGTGCATTGTTTACGTCAGGGCATGTGATGCACTAAGAAGTGGTCTCCCTGATATGCTTAGAGACACCACCTTCAGTACCTGTCTTCGTGTATGTTCATTTTCAATTTCAGTGCTTCATATTTTCCGCTAAGCTCCTAATTTTCTCTCAATCTTCCGGTTCTTATATAATATACCCTTGTGCTCAACAGGAGGACCTTACAACTAGGAGGTGGCTACAACAATTGATTAACAATGTTAATGGTGCCCGTGTTGCTCTACAGGCAGGTGGATTTGATCATATGCTGATGAACTAAGTGGAGACAATAATTTAATCTTTATGTTCGTTGTCCCGAAATTGATTAACAATGTTTAGTTAAGAATGCACTCTCTTAAACTGTAGTGTGGTGTAAGGTTGATCATATGCTAGGAATATCTCTTTCTGATACAGTTGGTAGAATCCATTTTGGATATTTATAGTGTAATTTGAGGATGCTCAACTTTGCATCTTCATTCGAGCAAAGATTCGTATAATTTATCTGTAAGTCTGCAGGTAAATATAATTCTTCGTAGTGTACATTTTAGCCAAGTTGTTCAAACCGTGCTGCTGGCAATTTGTCTATGGTTCTCTCTTTTGATAATTCGAGGGAAAAGGGCTAAAAATATCCTGAATTAATCAAAGTGGGTCAAATTTGTCCCTCCTTACATTTCTGGATTAAAAATGCCCTTGTGGTTACACTTTTGGCTAAAAGTGTAATAGCAAAGATATTTCTAATCTAAAAATATAACAGAGGACCTATTTTGCATAGTTTGGGTATTTTTATCCTTTTTCCCTAGAATCAAAAGAGACAATTGTAGACAAATTGAACTATTCAATTAGTATATATCACCTTTGTATATGTGCTGCAATCTATGAGGCAGTTACCTCTTATGCTACAAGTTTGCTGAAGTAACGGGGCTCTTTCTCCATTACTCAGTTTTTTTTTGCTACTCTACTGTTCATTTTGATTAGTAAAATAATGTAAGTATTATTGATACACTCTATTTAGCATTATTTTTATACACTCTACCAAACGATTTCTTAGAGAAGTGCACTCAATTATCATATTTTGAGTGTGAGCTCGCACATTTATTTTTAATTATTTTTTAAAAGATATAACACTACAATTATGTATGATTTCAAGAGAAAAGCATGTTTCATGTGAATCCGGTGACACACTCCTGCATATGCTAGTTGCAGAGCTACACTAGGAATTGGACACCCTTCGTCGGAAAATTACATCGTATATATAAGTAAAATAATACTTTAGATGGTTAAATAAGACATTTTGGACACCCTTAAACAATAACATTTCTTAGCCTAGTGGGTTTCTGTTGCTCAGCCATAGCTTTGGCGGTTGCAACCAATTATGCCTGGGTTCGATTCCCCCAATCTACACTCTTTTTTACATTTTCAAAAAGGCTCCTTATTAACTTCTAAATAATAATTAATAGATTTTTTGTTTTTAAAATAATTCAAAAATAATATTATCTATTAATTATCTTAAATTAGAAACTTGCAACTTAAAAAATTAAGAGAAAAAAAGTTTAGTAGCCAATTGAATTTTTAATTGATTTGACTTTTGATTTTTATGCTTTTCTAAGTAAAATTTAAATAAAATTCAAAAGTAATTAGTTAATTTAAATTTAATAAGAAAATCCTATTTATTTATTTTTTCTATAAAGCTACTAAAAGTGATAAAGACTCCATATAAAATTTCTTTTAATAAAACTCGTTTAATTCTATTTTTTATTTTTCATATCTCGTTGTTAGTCATCAGAGGTTCATGAAAACTTAAAGCATAAAAGAGATTTTATTCTAAAATAATTTTTCTCTTCATTTTTTTCTTTGTCCATTCACATCCTATTAAATAAACATGAATACTAAAACTAAATATTATGTAGTTGATTTTAAATTTTTTGGTATATTTTTTAATTAAGAAAATTAATTATTAATGTTACGTAATTTAATTTACAAAATTTTAGTACACTCATTCATTAAATTATTTTTATTTACCTATTCAATTTTTAAACACCCTTCATAAATTTTCTGACTACACCACTAACATATACTGACATATACGCATGTTCCTTGCATGATCGTTCAACTTATAGAAATATCGTACTAAAGTCACTTTTATTTTTTGTCAGGATAACAAAGTTGCTCAGCCTATGGGATATCCTACCCAAAGGCTTCCTCATGGTGCCATGAGTATGCACATGCACCTGAGATTTTATACTTTTTTATATATAATAATAATTTAAGAAAAGATGACATGTTTAATTTTTCACTTTCATAATTGAAATCAGTGTTTTAAAAATTTTTGTTGGGGCTCGTCCTGGAGCAGGGTTCTAGCAAAACGCCTTGAGACTTAAGTGTGGGGTTTAGTTCTATAAAACTTACGTCCCAAGCGTCCAATTATACGTCCTAAGCACGCCCAACACTCAGGGCTTGCCTAATAGATCTTGCACAAGTTATGTATTAAAATCTTTAGTGAAATAATTATTATTTTATTATTAGAAAGTTAAGATGTTAGATTATTTATACTTGTATAATCATGTTAAAAGTTTTATTTTCTATGAGTTTCTTTAATCATGTTTGTAATTATTTCAAACTATTGACATATTTTTATAATTTTGTGTTATTATATTATTATACTATATTGTAAATTAAAAATTTAAACATCCATAGGTCTTACTCCCCACTCTTACGCCTCGCCCTATACTAAGTAAAACACCTCGCCTCACGCCCCGCCTTTTAAAACACAGATTGAAACTCATTTATGCACACCAATTGAAATTGTGATTTTATTTGGAAACTTTGTAAGTTCGAGTTTAGATAAGTAATTAAGTTTTATCCTTCAAAATACCGACGCTCCGAATATTTGAATCTTGGATTTACCTATATATGATCCTATCAACATCATTTTTGTTCTCTTTAGGACAATTTTGACTTAAAGATATACATATTTAGCCTGTTATATTATATGAAAATCTTTCTTTTTTAATAATAAAACATATTTAACCCATGATTTTTTTTGAACTCCTTGTCTAGACCTTGAACCTCTTTCTAGCACTCATTTACTCTTGATAGTAAAATCATCAATTCAAAAAAAAATTCCTCTATTTCATATTGATGGACACTTTCTATTTTATATGGTAATTAAGAAATCATTAATTGATTGATCAATTTTACTATTTTACCCTTTGTTCATATTAATTAACCTCTTGAAAAAAAGAAATTCTTAGATCTTAAAAATTTGTTTAAACTTTCAAAGGTCATACTTCCTGTGTTCCTATTTACTTGTCCATTTTTTACTTGACACATTCATTAAGAAAATAATAATTGACATAGTGAATTTATCATTTTACCCTTATTAATTGATAGAATTTCAAAATTAATTTACTCATTAAAGAGGTTCTACATTTTTCAAAAAATATTAACTCTCTAAATAAATTGAGGGTATAATAGGTAAAAAATATATTATTTTTTCTTAATTTTTCAAAAATAACAAGTAAAAATGGACTGAGGGAGTATTAAGTGTATCTGTTGGGGGTAAAATAAGAATAATTTAATTAATTTTATGATTTAGTAAGTGATCAAATAATATATGAAAAATATTTTTTGAAAAATCTAATATGAGACAGAGGAAGTACATGCTTTCAATTATCAATTTGAAAAATACTACTAATCTTAAACTAATGATTATTATTCTCTGCCTACGGCAAATAATAGATTAACATAGTATCATGTGAAGTTGTTGATTCATATATGTAGTTCAATGCATAGCACTGATATTTAGTCAAAAGTGATTTTTTTTTTTTAAAAAAAAAAATTTATTTCATACCCCACTACTTAAAATATCAATTTTACACAAATATTTGATTAATCAACAACATTGCAATAGAATTAAGATATTTAGTGTCTGTTTGGATTGACTTATTTTAGGTGTTTTTAAGTCAAAATAGCTTTTAACCAGTTTTAAAATGTTTGGGTAAAGTTAAAAAGTGTTTATAAGCACTTATTTTAAAGCCAAAATAACAAAAATAAGCCAAAAGTCATAAGTTAGAAATCCTAACTTATGACTTTTGGCTTATAAGTCATAAGCCAAAAGTCAATCCAAACAGGCCCTCAGTTATACCATAAAATTAAATTTTGTGAATTATTGTAAAATTAACAGGTGAATTTACTCTTCAACTGACTTATAAGATGTCTGGAAGAGGAATATCAACAATTCGTCGTGGTCAATAATATTGTAAAATAAATTTAATAATGTCATAAATATTACTCCTTCTGTCCAATAATACTTGTCCACTATTGACTTTTCATGTTTCTTAAAAAATTATAAATAGAAAAGGATATTACTATAATTCATGATAAAAGTAAATTAAAAACTAAGTGTAAAATTATTCATTAAATTTATAAAGTGGACAAGTATTATTAGACATCCCAAATAGTATAATGGATAATTATTATTCTATTTCACACCATTTCAGAAAAGTAAATTCAGACATAAATTAAGGCATGATTTTTCATTTTTACCCTTATTAATTATTATCAAATTCATGATTAAAATAACTAAACATTAATTAATAACTAATTCCAATACTAACTAATGAAGGATAAAATTGAAAGAAAATTTTAAAAGCAATCTTGAAAATTGAATAATTAAATTAATTTAAAAAATAAAAAATATCTTAATAATTCAATTAATTTGAAATGTAGGGGATATTGAACAAAGACAATAAGTTACGGACTATTGTAGTACCACATCACGGGTGGAAAGGACAAAAATCTTTTAAAATAGTCCCTTTTTTCTACTTTTATTGGGTGGATTAGATAGATCATAGATAGTGACATATTGACTGTGTTCTAATTTATATGACATATTTTAGATTTTGAAATTTATGTAAATCTATTTTTTATTATAAGTTTTTTATATATTTTTAAAATATTTTGAATTATTATTATTGTAATTTATAATATTTTTTATATTGCTCCAAAGTGATAATGTCATCGAAAGATAGAGTGTCAAACAATCAAACTTCGATACCTAAATTCATTCATTCATTCAAAGGCTTTTTCACTCCTTGATCCGTGCCTCCTTGCTTAACCAAGACTTTATGAATAGTGGCTTGGTTGACTTTCAAGTTGGGAAAGATAAGAAGAGCTTGACTGATCCATTCTGAAGGAAAGAAGTACATTGCTTAAGATATAAAGTGTAGTGCAGCCACCCCAACTTCCGTCTTATCATATTAAGTACTCTCTCTATTTTAAAATAATTGAATTATTGGGATATTTCACACCTTTGAAAAAAGAATATTAAAACATAAATTAGACATTACTTTCCATTTTTATCTTATTAATTATTGTCAAACTAATCTTTAAAATAACTAAACATTAATCATAATAATTAATTTCAATACTAACTAAATTTTTAATTCATACTTTAAACAAAAATGACTAAAAAACATTTGTTAAATTATATCAATTGAGTCTTTATCCATGATGTGTCATGAACTATTTGAATTGAATATTCAAAATCAAAATTCGTAAAATCTAATAATTCACTTTTGAATTTGGTGTAGATAACAAGTAGCGTATACTCCAAAATGGAGTATTAATTTGTCAATACAGTGAAAAGTTTCTTTATGAAAATCTCAGCCACATTAATGTAAGAAATTTCCAAGAAAATAATTCAAAGCAATTAAAGTTTTTTGAATTCATCATATTGAAAATTCAAAGTAAGAGTAAAAATAGAAAAATATTTTAAAAGTAGTCTTGAAAATTAAACAACTAAGTTAATTTTAAGTATGAAAAATGTCTTAACAGTTCAATTATTTTGAAATGGAGGGAGTAGTTTACAAATATATAAATTTTATTTTTAAAAAAAATTAAAGATTTCATTTCAATTTTTTTATCAAAATTAAATTGTTTGACTATCAAAAAATAAAATGTGTCGCATAATTTTTTTTAAAAGTAATATATTATGTACAAATAGACACACTTATATGTTATGACTATTAAAAATGAGAATTTAATATAACATGACATATCAAATATATGCCTCGTATCTTTTGAGTCAGGAAAAAAAATGTATTTGAGTGATTTAATATTCTACAAAATAAATTAAAAAAAAGTGACTTTGTTTATTTAAAAAGAACAAAAATAACTTTATAGTATATCTTTTTTTAGTTAAAATTTTCCTTTAAATGATACCCCTTGGTCTATTTTTACTTATCTATTATATATTAAAAATAATTGTCAAATAATATTTGTAAAATTTGAAAAATCAAGAGATAATTACATTTTTGTGTCTATTTTATTTTTACTATTAAATATTATTCAATGTCTGATAAATTTTTCGAAGCATAAAATTTAATACTCCCTTTGCCTTTTTATTTGTCCAATTTTGACTTCTTACTTGTCATTTTGATAAATCAAGAAAAGACAATATCTTTTATCTATTATACCCTCAATTTAATTAGAAAATCAATGTTTTTGAAAAAGATATAACCTCTTTGATGAGTAAATTGATTTTGGAATTCTATCAATTAATAGGGGTAAATGGTAAACTCACTATGTCAGTTATTATTTTCTTAATAAGTGTGTCAAATAAAAAATGAACAAGTAAATAGGAACGGAGGGAATATATTCAAAAGGTAATATAATATTATCCTTATTATTTATTTTTTCTTAAGTGTGTGCCAAGTTAATACTTCCTCCATTCCATTTTATATTTTCCTTTTTTAGATTTCACTTGCATTAAGAAACTAAGTAAGTTTACAATTTTTTCCTTCTTTAATTTTTTTTTGATTTTTTTTCAATAAATGATAAATATGCTAGATTTCAAAAATTAAAATGCATTTGAATGACTATTTAATTTTTTGAGTTTTTTTTTGGACCCAAACTTTTTCAATATGAATTGATCCAAAATCTGAAAAAATTTAATTTTTCACACACACACACACACACACACACACACACACACACACACACACACACACACACACACATATATATATATATATATATATATTGTAAAATGGTTTTTTATAAATCTTAAAGCAAAAATGACAGCATCACAAAATATTCAAATTTCATTATTTCAAATTGATCAAAATATTCCCGATGAATCTAATGATCTTTATAGTGAAATTAGACAAGAAATTCATGATCTTAATATAGTTGCATATATGACTAGAGTAACATGAATTTTAGTTCTACTACTACATGATTTTTTTTTTATCTTTTATTTTTTAAAATTTATTGAGATATTTTTTTTAAAATCAGATTTTATAGAGTAGTGTAATGGTAAGAGTAATAAATCAATGTATGGAGTAATTACAATGAACATTAATTACTTACTCCCTCCATTCTATATTAATTTAATTTTTGAGGTGTTTCACACTCTTTAAGAAAAGTAGATTAAGACATAAATTAAACATAATTTTCCATTTTTACCCTTATTAATTATTGTCAAATTTATGATTAAAATAACTAAATATTAATTAATCACTAATTCCAATACTAACTAATGAAGAGTAAAATTGAAAGAACACTCTAGAAGTAGTCTTGAAAATTGAACAATTAAGTTAATTTGAAAAATGAAAAATGCCTCAAAAATTAAATTAATATGAAATGGAGAGGGAGTATTAGTTTTCACAAGTTGGTCAAATATATATTTTCAAGACTAATTAACTATCAAGGATATAATAAGAAAAATATTGTAATTTATGCCTTAATTTTATAAAATGACAAGTATGATGGACAATGGCGAAGCCACCTTACAATGAGGGGGTTCATCCGAACCCCCTTCGACGGAAAATTATATGATTTATACATGGTTAAAATATTTTTTTAGGTATATATAGTAGATGTCGAATCCCCTTCGGCTACTTTATGTATCTATTTTTTTTATATTTTGAAACCCCTTATTGAAAATTCTGGATTTGCCACTGATGATGGACCAACTATTTATAGTAAGGATGCCATATAAAAATGATCGAAAGGAGTAATTGACAATTATTGTTGAACGGAGAAAATAGACATGAACAATAAACAAAAATAAGTTTTACCCCTTCCATCCATTTTTAATTGTCATGATTTTCTTTTTTAGAGTCAAACAATAAAAATTTTGACTAACATTTTATGATGTATTTTATTATTATTATTTTGATATGTAAAAAATTGCAATTTATAGTATTTTTCGTATAGTTTTTGAATATCTAAATTGTTTGTTTAAAATATCAAATTAATATATTCTAATTTAACTTTAAAAATGAGTCAAATTGACTTTCAAAAAATATAACATGACAATTAAAAATAGACGGAGAAAGTACTTTCTTTTGTGCATCGGGAACATTAAACATCATTAATTTATTAGACAGAAAAATATGCATCTCACTTTTTTCACAAAGGACAAAAATGATAAACGCCCCTATTCTAATTTCTAGCCATTCTCTCACACAATTGTTTTATCCCAAGTTATTTTACTATTTCCTTTTTTTTCCCCTTTAAAACGTTCTTAGACATTTTTACTATATCTTAATTTCTTTGTCCCTAATTATTTGTTCATTTTTTAGTTGGTATATTTATTAAGAAAATAATAATTAATATAGTGAATTTACCATTTTACTTGTATTAATTGATAGAATTACAAAATCAATTTACTCATCAAAAAAGTTCTATCTTTTTCAAAAACATTAGCTCTCTAAATAAATTAAGGGTATAATACTTAAAAAAAAAAAGAGTACTTTTTTTCTATTTGTCAAAATGACAAATAAAAAGTAAAAATTAGAAAGTAAAAAGGGATAGAGGGATTCTTTATCTGAATTTATACAAGTTTTTTTTTAATTCTATCTAAAAAGATGTCATCTTTCTATAATTTAAAGGGAAAAAAGTCTAAAAAATACTTCAATTTTGATCGAAATTGCTGTTATAATACCAAATTTTATGGAAGACCTTTTACCCCCTGCACTATTTAATAGTGTATTTTAAAGGTATATATGTGCCCACGTGGACACAGTACTATTTAAAATGATGCAATATTTATGATGTCCACATAGACATATATATACCTTTAAAATACACTATTAAATAGTATAGGGGGTAAAAGGTCATTTCCAAAATTTGGTATCATAACAACAATTTCGACCAAAATTGAAGTATTTTTCAGACCCCTTTTCGTAATTTAAAATATATATTACTTTAAAATTTATATTTTACCTTTAGTAAAATAATTTATAATCATACAAATGACAGTGTTTTAGACCATAAAATTTTAAAACTTTTTTTTATATCAAATGAAATAACATCACATAAATAGATACCCCTCTGTCTCATAATAACTGATCACTTTTCTAAAAATGCTTGTCCTAAATTACTCAATCACTTACTAAATCAAGATAAAATTAATTTTAAAAAAAATTCATTGTACCCCTATAATTAATATCATATCATGCTTAATGTTCCCATAATTTCTTTGTGGAAGCTTAAAAAAATTAAAATTTCTAGAATCTATCTTTCCAAAGAGTTCATTAAATACTTAGTTACTCATTTATAATCTTGCTCTCACCCACTTTGGAGTACTTGTACCTTTTTTTTTTTTGTACTCCTCCATTCCTTTTTATATGTCAGTCCTTTCTATAAATAGTTAAACCATAATACTTGTCATTTTGTAAAATCAATGCATAAATTACCATATTTTTTCTATTATACCCTTGATAGAGTTGTTAATTACTTTTGAAAATATATACTTTGACCAACCTAGGAAATTAATTAATATTTTTTGGGAGAGTACTTCATACATTGATTAACTACTTTCTTTATTCACTATTCTACCAAAAATAAACTCAAAAATTTAAATAGTCATCCAAATGCATTTTAATTTTTGAAATCTAACTTATTCATCATTATTATAAAGTTGATTTAAGAAAACATTAAATAAGAATAGAAGGATAAAGTTACATTATTTCTTAATGCAAACGCAAAATAAAAATGTGACATATAAATAAGAAACAGAGGATGTATGTCATATTTTATCATAAATTATCTTGATATCTATCAATATGAATAAAGGGTAAATTAATCAAATTGATTATTTTATTTATGATTTCTTAAATCTAATATAAAATAAAAAGCGTACGTTATTATGAGACGGAAAGAATATTATTTTACACTTTAAATCACATCACTTGAGAGCTCACCATTTCCCCCTTCACCTATCCTCAATTATTTCTTTTTTTAAAAAGTAAAAAGCAAATTTAAGTTACATCTTTCTGTCACGTCATCTGAAGAAGAAAATTCTTATTTTTTATTTTATTTTCAATTTATTATTTTATGATTTTAATTTTTTTAAAATTTAAATATAATATTTACATTGCCTCAACAAGTGTGTAATCAAGTACTCTCGCCAACTCAACCTTCTTAACGTCATATAAGTTTAGTCAATGATCAGAGGAGGTTTGATATATTGTGTTTTATTGAATTTAAGAGTTCAATTAATAAAGAGTTAAGTAGAAGGATCTATAATACAAACTCGTATATGTACATAGATCGGTCAAATTTTTTTATATCTCTTTACTCTCATGAAGCTACATAAAAGTAACAAAGAAATTTAAGCTATGACTCTATTCATTTCTTTTAATATATTTTCACTCTTTTGCTTTTTCTTGCTTCCTATTTTTACTCTTTTCAAATGACATTATCTTTTTTTAAAAATGGTGTAATTTTAAGTTATACTTTTGACATGACATTTTTTTAAAAAAATAATACAATATTTTAATTTAAATATATTTTTAATTTAAGATCATAAAATTTAAATTACTTTTAAATTTTTTAAAACTTTATTTCAAGTCAAATCGGAAAAATAAATTTAAACAAAGGAAGTATGTTTTATATAGGGAAAAATATCTGAAATATATCCGAACTTTGACCAAAATTGATGTTACGATACCAAACTTTGGAAAGGACCTTTTACCCCCTGCACTATTTAATAGTGTATTTTAAAGGTATATATGTGTCCACATGGACATCATAAATATTGCATAATTATAAATAGTAATGTGTCCACGTGGGCACATAGATACCTTTAAAATACACTATTAAATAGTGCAGGGGGGTAAAAGGTCTTCCATAAAGTTTGGTATCGTAACAACAATTTCGGCCAAAGTTGAAAATACAAAATATCTCGGTGGGAGTTTCTCTAACCGACAACCATTACTATGAGCTATGTGATGATACACCATCTAACCCACACTATCAAAGCGTCCTATACTTTGCCGGGGTATATAACCTACTACTAAGTGGATCCACTAGTCTATGCTAAAAAGCATTAAGGAATCATCTAAAAAGTATGACCTTTTCTACCCACGTTGGCTACATGGTTTATGAGAACTTTGAGTTATATGAACTCGTGCCCATATCGGTGCTCAATACTACTCTCAAAATGTAACTAGCTCATATGTTTTTAAAACACAACTTTTTTGTGGTTTGAGATTATTACTAAAAATTCTCCCTCTTAAAAGAGTTGGTACTAAAAAACTATCTCAAAAGCTCTTTTAGAAATTGGTGTTTCCTCTCATCTTAAATGTGAAAACATTTGCTCTTGGGAATACTTAGTTCCCATATATAGTTTTGAAGAAAATGAACTCAACTTTACTCTTTCTCTAACTCAAATGCTCAAGTCATAAAACAAGTTTAAAACGATTGTAAAAGACTTATTAAAATGACTCGGAAGAACTCTCAAGACTTGACTCTTAGCTCTGCCTAGAATTTGAATTATGAATTCAAGGTTATGAGTAATTTCTAGATGCTTAGAAGTAGTTTAGAGTGATTAGAATCAGTAGGGAGTAAAAGTATACTTTAGAGGAACTTAAACGGAGCAAACAACAGAAAAAGGGTGGGGCAGGCGACCCTGGCGCATTGCTAGCGCGGGGTGCCAACCCCTAAACTTCAGAGAATACTTTCTGGCGCATCTAGGGCGTGCCGCGCCACCCCTACCCTAGAATTATTTCGACAAATTTTTCATCTCATTTTCTGATCCTAAAACACTTTTAATTGATTGGTTTTCTTCCCCAATCACTTAGTTTCGAAAACCCAACATTAGTATACAATAATCCACTCAAAACTACACTCAAAACACTGAATCTTATCACAAGAACTCATCAACAACCCCATAAATCAAGATTTATGAATGAACTTCAAGAACACTTATTAAGAATGAAATTGTACTGAATATTAAAATGATTGGCATGTGGGTGAACGAACCCAACACTATGAGAACTCACATACCTCTTAGGGATCGAACCCTTGGCGAAACGATCCTCGATTCACAAGAAAACTTTATGAACGCTTGGCTTTTCTCCTTTCTCTTTTTCCTTGAACTCTCCTCAAAACCCTAAGCATATATGAAATTTTGAAAATTGATCCCAATCAGATTTGACCCCAAAATAATACCAAAAATCGAATTAATCTGATTGGGTAAGGAAAAGACCAAAATACCCATCACTAATTCGGGTAACTTTCTTATCTAGACAGCCCGACTTCAAACGGGCATATCTCTCTCATATGAGCTCAAAAATTAGCAAACTTAGTGGCGTTGGAAAGATAATTCAAAGAGCTTTCATTTGATATCTTATAACACGCCTAAATCATCTTGTACTGAGAGTTATGGTTGTTTGAAGTTGACCCAAAACTCATACTTAACATAACTTGTCAAATTTTAGATTTTTCATTATTTCCAAAAATGGTTCTTTCTAATTCTAGCTCTTTCAAATAGCGGGGTGTTAAAATGGTAAACTAATTACTTACCTAGCTTATATTTTGATTCTTAAGCCTTATAATCTAAAGTGTTACTCTTGAAGAAGGGTTTTAACTTGAATTAATGGTCGAAGGGACCTTTGTTGGGTAGAACAATCATGGAGATGGCTTGGGGTTTAGGATTTGATTATAATACAGGTTTAATTAGGTCATCGTTCATTGAATATTGTATTTTATTAATGTTTTAGACCAAGAACAAGCCAAAATTCATAACAATGGGAAAGCTCAAGTTCTTTAGAGCATTCAAGCTTGTTTTGAGGTACGTGATGATTCGTGTTTTTGATCTATGCTACATGTGCTTTTTAATTGTGTCGTTAGTAATGCATGCATGATATATGATTAGAGATATTGGAAATATATAATGTGAAATGAAAGACATTGTCAATCGTATACAATGAATATGCTACATGAATATTGATATACCATGAGTTTATGGTATTTTTGATACATTTCACTTAAGACTTGTGTGTCTCTAGGGCCATTTTATGTTGAAAATAATGTTTTGTGTGTTATGTTTGTAGGAAATAGGCTTTGACGCGGTTGAGTGAGATGAGAGCTAAAAATCTGCAGAAGTAGCCACCCACGGAAGTGACCTACGGACCGTGGGTCCTTTGACGGTTTGTCGATGGGTGGCGTAGATGGAGCATCAGGGTAGTCTGACCAAGTGTGGAACCATGAAGCGACTGACGGACCGTAGGTCGACCTACGGGTCGTCCTGCACAGTTGAAGTTCCAGTACCTTATGAAAAAGTTCTAAGTGTTGACCAACGGAGGGGACCTATGGACCATGGGTTGACCCACGGTCCGTAGGTTGAAGTCGTTGATCGAAGTCGCGTCCCAGAAAGTTTATTTCCTTATTTCGTTTCCTTTTCGTTTAGCATATGTTTTTCTATAAATAGGGTATGTAAACCTTGTTTTTAGGGGTTAGACATTATTGTTTACTTTTAGTTCTTAATATTTGCTTTGGGAATTAACTTGCAACTTTAACAATTTGTTTTCAGGATATCGGTCTATACGATTTTGGATTTGAAATTCAGTTCGAGATTTTGGGTTTCTTCTACTCTAAACGTAAGTGCATGAATTCTCTTTATCAAAACATGAATTATGTTATTTCAAGATGAGTAGCTGAATCCACAACTAGGGTTGTGGGAACCGTGATCAATTAACAAAGTATGAATAATAACTAAGTAATTCTTGAATAGTGTTCATGCATGTATTGTTAATTCTTTCGCTTAGAAGTCTTTTTAACGGTGCGCAATGTTGAACTCGCCTCGTTGCTACTTGTCAAACCAAAGAGGTAGTTAATGAGAAAAAAATTAACAACAGAGATTTAGTGTGATACTATCTAATAGTCTAATGTCAATTGGTGCGAGGGTGAAAACTAAGTCATACATTGATGTGATGTCTAATCTGAGGTAAAATTAAGGGTTAGTAAAATAGACACACGTAACCGGACCAAGGTGCAGGGTGAAATTCCCTATTTGGAGGACTAATCACTTAGGGATACCTATCTTACCAACTTTGCATGTAAAACACTAGGAAATGATCACTATTGTTAGAGTTACCGCGTTAAAAGCTTATGGGGAACACATACACCCTAGTTTATTGTCTTATTGATAACAACAAAGTTTGAATCTTGCTCACTTGATACTTAAACAACAATCAGTTATTTGCTTACACAAAAGTTTGAATCTTGCTCACTTGATACTTAAACAACAATAAGTTATTTGCTTACACAAACCCCCCATTTAATTACTTGTTTTCGGAAAGAGTTTGACTAAACGGATATAATAGTGAGTTAAGTTTAAGTCTGAACCATATTCCTCGTGGAATCTACCCCAACCTACAAGTTGGGTTCTTTATTTAACAACGATTGCTTATACTTCTTTAGAAAGGTGTAATTTAAGCGTATCAAATTTTGGCCCCGTTGCCGGGGAACAAGACTTTTGGATTAAGTTTAACTACATTATTGAAATTTAGTAAATTATTTCCTAATTTTACGTTTTCTTTTGTTTTTATTTTCTATAGGTTTCTACTCTAGTGTATGCCAAGTACACGAAGTCGAGGCGAACCATTGACCCCATACGATCTAGAGTTGAGCAAAACTTTGATAAAAATGAATAATCAAGGGGACCAAATCAATCCAATAAGAGAGAATCTTGGTGATAGAGGACAATTGCAGGCTCCTGGGGTTGTTAATGTGCAAGTTCAAGTTCATGGTGGAAATCTTATCGGAGATGCATTGAGGGTGCAAAATCCGCTAGAGCCAAGGTTGCGTGATAACTACAGGGTTGACTTCAATAGAGTTGAATCAGAAGGGCCCATTGTTCTTCCTCCTCTACCTCCAGGGCATACATTTGTGGTGACCAGCAGTCTTATGCAGATGCTTATAGCGAGAGGGTTGTTTTTTGGGCTAGCTTCGAAAGATCCTCATGGTCACATGGCTAAATTGAGAAGTGTATGTAAGAGTTGTGCGGGGAGACCGGAGTTGGATATGGATGTCATAGGGTTGAGATTCTTCCCTCTATTATTGATCGGTAATGCTGCAGTGTGGTTTGCTGAGCTTTCATATAATTCAATCCATACATGGGACCAATTGCATCGAGTATTCATGGCAAAGTACTTCCCATTGTCTAAGAAGCTTAACCACAAGGACAAGTTGAATAATTTCGTTGCACTACCTGAAGAGTCTGTGAGTAGTTCTTGGGATATATTCACTGCATTCATCAGAAGTGTTTCGAATCACCGCATAGATGACGAGTCATTGAATGAGTATTTCTATAGAGGGAAGGATGACAATGGAAAGGTTGTACTAGATACTATCGTTGGTGGATCCTATGGTGAGTGCACTTTTAAAGAGATCGCTAAGAAATTGGAGAATATTTCTCAGAATAATAAGGCATAGATTATTAGAAAAGCTAATACTAGAAGAAACATATTCGTTTTTCAAGCTGCACCAGATCAATCTAGTGATGACATTCGTGAGGAGATGGCTCAGATAAAGACAAAACTTGGGTTGGTATTGAAGCATGTGAGTGGAGGTGTAGAGAAGGTGAATGTAGTTAATTACCTAACTAGAACTCCACCACCACCAATTGAGGAATGCTACTATGAGGAGGAGGATTATTTGGTGAATGATCAGACGAGGGGTTTCCGAGCCAACCCCTAAGGTTCCAACTCGAATAATTGGCGCCAAGGTCAAGGAAACCAAGGTCGGAACTGTGGTAACTACAATCAAGATGGTAACTATGTCCGGGATGAGAACTACAATAGCGACAACAATTACAATCGGAACAACTATGACAACATAAACGAGAAAGTTGGGCCTTATGTTCCACTTGCAATCGGGAATCTGGCAATAGAGAAGATAGGGGTAGTATGACATGGATTGAGGATATGATGCAGAAGATGATGAAGAGGTTTGATACGATTGATGAGAATGTGAAAGATATGCGAAATGACTTGTTTGAAATCGGTCAAAAAGTTGATGCACATGTAGTGTCGATAAAACAACTTGAGCAACAGTTTAATCAGTTGTAAACTACTATGAACCCACGTCAACATGGCACACTTCCTAGCAACACCATTCAGAATCCAAAGAATGATGGGCATTGTATGGTAATCACGACTTGAGGAGGTAAACAAACTATCGATCCCTCTATGTCGTCTGAGGCTGAAAATGTGGTAGAAAGAGATGAAGATAAGATTGAGGTTACTGGAGAGTCCAAGAATGCTACAGAGAAAGAAGCAGAGATAACCTAAAAAGTTGTTCCCATGCCTAGACCTCCACCTCCATTCCCACAAAGGTTGGTAAAGAAGACTGAAGAAGGAAAATACCACAGGTTCATTACTATGTTGAAACAGCTTTCCATCAATGTTCCGTTGATAGAGGCTTTGGAGCAAATGCCTGGGTATGCAAAGTTTAAGAAGGATTTGGTGACCAAAAAGAGGGTCGTTAGCTTTGAGAATGATGAGAGGTTGCAACATTGCAGTGCCATTGCTACTAGGTCACTTGTGCAGAAGAAAGAGGATCTTGGTGCTTTCACTATTCCTTGTACCATTGAGTTGTTGCCATTTGCAAAGGCGTTGTGTGATTTGGGTGCTAGCATTAATCTGATGTCATTATCTATCTACAAGAAGTTGGGTTTAGGAGCTCCACAATCGACTGCGATGCGACTACTCATGGTCGATAGAACTGTGAAAAAGCCCATTGGTGTTCTCTAAGATGTCCTTGTGAAAGTGGAGTCGTTCATTTTTTTGGTGGATTTTGTGATACTTGATTTTGAGGTTCCCATTATCCTAGAGAGACCATTCATTGCTACTGGGTGCGCGGTCGATATGGAGAGAGGGCAGATGAAGTTCCAATTAAACAATGAAGAGGTAACTTTCAATAACTGTAGGTCTATGAAGAAGAAAAATGATCTCAAGTCAGTATCAGTGGTGAATCATATTGTGGAGCGAGGTTCTGATGTGTCTATTGAAAAGAGGTTGGATGTTAATGCACTGAAAGCGATAATGATGAGTTTTGAGGGTGATGGTATTGAAGATTGTGATGAATTAGTTGTCACACTTGATAGGTTTGAATTTCATTCCAAACCAAAGAAATTGAAGTTAGATATGAAGAGTCGCGACTCTCTATCCACAAAATCGTCTGTGGAAGAAGCTCTAAAATTAGAGCTTAAAGCTCTACATGTATATTTGAGGTATGTATTCTTGGGGAGAGATGGTACTTTACCGGTCATCATTGCGGCCGATTTGAGTGCGGTACAAGTTGAGGCATTGGTTTCTGTGTTGAGAAAGTTCAAGTGGGCTATCGAATGTACTATTGAAAACATCATTGGATTCCTCCTAGCATTTGTTCTCATAAAATCCAACTCATGTTGGACCACAAGCCTAGTATCGAGCACCAAAGGAGACTAAATCCACATATGCAAGAGGTAGTGAAAAACGAAATCATCAAGTGGTTGGATGCTGGAGTCAAATACCCCATCGCAGATAGTAGTTGGGTCTGTCATGTTCAATGTGTACCCAAGAAAGGTAGAATTACTGTGGTTCCTTATGCGAAAAATGAGCTTGTTCCGATGTGGCCAGTGACTGGATGGAGAGTATGCATGGACTACCGAAAATTGAATGCTTGGACAGAAAATGATCACTTCTCTATGCCGTTCATGGATCAGATGTTGGACCGTCTTGCTAGTAAGGGGTTGGTATTGCTTTCTTGATGGTTATTCGGCCTATAATCAGATCTCCATTGCTCCGGAAGACCAAGAGAAGACCACCTTCACTTTCCCTTATGGGACTTTCGCCTTCAAATGGATGTCATTTGGGTTGTGTAATGCGCAACCTTCCAATGTTGCATGATGTCAATATTTTCAGATATGGTGGAAGACACTATTGAGGTATTTATGGATGATTTCTCTATGGTAGGTGACTCGTTTGATGGTTGCCTGATGCATTTGGCCGAGGTACTGAAACGGTGTGAAAAGTTCAATCTTGTGCTCAATTGGGAAAAATGCCAATTCATGGTGAAAGAGGGGATCATACTGGGTCATCAGATTTCTGATAAGGGTATTGAGGTTGATAGGGCTAAAGTTGAGGTAATAGAAAAGTTTCCACCACTTATCTCGGTTAAAGGTGTTAGAAGTTTTCTTGGGCATGCAGGCTTTTATAGGAGGTTTATCAAGGATTTCTCCAAAATTGCACACCCATTGTGCAAATTTCTCGAAAAGGAGTGTAAGTTTGATTTTGATGATGCTTGTCTGAGAGCATTTGGAGAGTTAAAAGCAAAGCTAGTTTCCGTACCTATCATTATTTCACTGGATTAGGGGCAACCGTTTAAAGTTATGTGATGCGAGTGAAGTGACGTTTGGTGTGGTATTAGGATAGAGGAGAGAGAAGATCTTCATCCGATTTATTATGCTAACAAAGCTCTAAATGTGGCTCAAAAGAACTATATGGTGACTGAGCGAGAGCTTCTTGATGTGGTTTTCGCATTCGAGAAATTTCGATCCTACTTGCTTGGTACTAAGGTCATAGTACATACTGACCATTCTGCATTGAGGTATCTGATGGCTAAAAAGGATGCAAAACCGAGGTTGATTAGATGGGTATTATTGCTGCAATAGTTCAATTTTAAGGTGAAAGATAGAAAGGGAACAAAAAATCAAGTTGCCGATCATTTGTCCCGATTAGAGAAGGAAGCTATGCTCAAGCTTGGAGATGAGAATGAAATTAATGATGCCTTTCCAGACAAACAGGTATTGGTTGCATCTGTTGATCTTATTCCTTGGTTCCATCGGATTTGTCGTTTCACCAAAGGAAAAAATTTATGCCTGATGTGAAGAAGTTCTTTTGGGATGAGCCTTACTTGTTTCATATTTGTGCTGATGGGATTATTCATCGCTGTGTGCCCGAGGTTAAGATGATGAGTATACTATAGGTGTGTCATTCATCGCCTGTTAGTGGGCATCATAGTGGTATTCAGACTGCTCATAAAATCTTGTAGTGTGGGTATTACTGGCCTACGATCCACCAAAATGCTCATGATTTTGCTAAGTCTTGTGATATTTGCCAAAGGAAAGAAGGAATTTCAAAAAGTCAAGAGCTACCCATGAATCCAATATTGGTGATTGAGTTGTTTGATGTATGGGGCCTTGACTTTAGGGGTCCATTTGTGAGTTCACATGGGATGAAGTATATTCTTGTTGCGGTTGATTATGTGTCGAAATGGGTGGAAACAATTGCGCTTTCAAATAATAAAGCGAAAAGTGTCACCGCATTCTTGAAAAAGAGTATCTTCTCAAGATTTGGTATACCTAGGGCGATTATCAGCGAAGGAGGTTCCCACTTTTGCAATAAGTTGTTCAAGGTGTTGCTAGAGAAATATGGAGTCCGTCACAATGTAGCCACTCCTTACCATCCGTAGTCTAGTGGGCAAGTTGAAGTGTCAAACAGAGAGATAAAGTAAATCCTTGCAAAGACTGTGAATTCCAATAGATTTGATTGGTCAAGGAGGCTTGATGATGCTCTATGGGCCTATCGCACAACATTCAAGACCCCCATAGGTATGTCCCCCTACCAACTTGTATATGGGAAGTCATGTCATTTGCCAATAGAGCTAGAACATAAGACTATGTGGGCGCTAAAGAAGTTAAATTTGGATTTGGGCACCGCATCGAGTCAAAGAGTGAATGACATGGATGATCTTGATGAGTTTCACCTAAAAGCTTATGAAAGTTCAGCCTTGTACAAGGAGAAAATGAAGAAGTATCATGATCGAAAGATTGAAAAGTGTGAATTTGTTTTGGGTTATCTAGTGTTTCTATTCAACTCAAGGTTGCACTTGTTTCCTGGAAAGCTCAAGTCCAAGTGAACCAGGCCATTCAAAGTCACTCAGGTGTTTCCACATTGAGCGATCGAGCTCTAGAACAAGGAGGGAACAAGGTTCAAGGTGAACGGGCAAAGGATCAAAGTTTACATGGGGAAATTGGAGAGTGTGCAAGAAGTGATTGAGGCCTATTATCTTGATGAAGTCTGAGTAATCAAGAGGCTTGCGTCGTGCCGCGATGTTAAATCAAGCGCTGCAGGAGAGGCAACCCAATATGTACATTCTAGCCAACTATAGGTTTTTCTCTTCGATTTAGGAGTTTTCTTCTTTTATTCTAATTTCTGTAATTCTTTGGATAGGTGTTATATTTTTGTATTAGTGTTGGCTAGATATAGGATAAGGTTTGAGTCTAAGGGTGAGCCACTTCTTCTAAGATGTTATGGATTCCTCTTTTTTATTAGTCCATTTTTTCTTTACTTAGACATTCTAAACTTATGTTTCTTCTCTTATTTTCGGGTCACATCCCTATTCTAGACTTGTAAGATGTTTTGGTACAATGACTTTCAGATTCAAGGGGGGTTATACCCACAATTGTTTATTGACCGGACAAGTTTATGGGAACTCGATCTTTAATTATTTAAAACTAATTCCTTAAAATTTAATATAATCGTGACTGGGTGAAGTTTGGGTTAGTAATTGGTTCTCCCACCTGAGGATTAGCGTGAGTGGTACTCATGGCGGTTTGAATCGTGACTGGGTTGGTATCAAAACCATAGATCCATTGATCTCGTCGTACCAAAGCAGGTCTAGTAGAATCTTGTGAAACAGTATGAAGATGTCTTTACTTTTCATCAGGAGGCTACATGACTTTAGGTAAATCTTATCATTTCTTTCTTCTTCATGTTATAATTATTATAATTAGTATCTCGCGATCGAAATTGGTGCCTAGATTTATTCATTCTTTTTGTTTGCAGATGATAGATACTAGACACAACAGGGTCAATGTTTTAGTTCTGACAATATAATTAGTAGTTTGAGGCTGAGGTAGAGGGAGAGGCAGATGCTGAGGCATACAAAAAATAATAGGGAGGGACAGGGGTAGAGAGAGCACCACACCCTCTAGGGGTGCAATTGGGAGCAGCTGGGCCAAGGACATCAATCCCTCCCCCACCCTAGGATCCTGTTGAGGAAAAGGTTGAATTGTAGATTAAGGAGGACTCTAAATTGAAAGTGGAGGCATAGTTTGGGAGTACATGTCTTCCCCCTATGAATTCTTAGGCTATTGAACATGTGTTAGCCTTCCTAAGTGGTTTAGCAGGTACTGGAGTCACTCATGTTGCACCAAATACTAAGGCCTCAACTCTCAAGTACTCAATGTGTCGCTACTACGCTCCCAGAATGTATGAAGCTTCTACGTTTGGATATTTTGAATAGTCTATGGCTCAGGGTGGCCAAAAAACTCATATTCCTTATCAATCAGGTCTTCGCTTGATCGAGCATGCCTCATTTATGGTAAGGTGGGTCACTTTACGAGGGAATGTCATTATCCCCCAATAGGTAAATAGTAGAACCACATGCCAGAGCTATAGTTCCCGCAGGTTGAGTTGATAATGGTAGAGAAGGTTCGCAAGGTAGATGAGGCGATGATAAAGGAGGACGTGGGGCAGATGAAATGAAAATTTTGAAAGAGGAGTAGCACATCCAAGTAGAGGGGTTTTCCAGAATAGTGGTAGATCCAGAATTTTAAGCTTATGGGTGGTCACTTCTTTTAACATAAATTTACCATAAATTACATAGTATGATTGTATAAGTGCACAACTATCTAAATGTTATACTTAAAAATCTTTATTTATAAGAAAAAATGAATTATTTTAAGGAATTTCTTAATCGACCAAAATTTCTTAAGAAAAAAACTAAAAAATGAGTGATTTTTTATCAGAAGAAATTACTTAAATATAAAAGAAAATTATATACAAAACATAAAGTAAATAAATAAATCATAATTGGAGGAGAAGGAATTAAGAATTTGTATTGGAGAAAAAGAAGGAAACACTTGACTACAGAGCAAAAAAGACAACTTAGCTATATTTGCAATCAGTGAGTTTCGAACCCGCACACATCTAAAAAAAAAGTCTTTAAGTCAAATGACTAACCAAAGCACCCATCAATCTTTTCAATCACTAGTGCTAATGCTTTAATATATCAATCTTATAAAAGTTTCTACATAAATAATGAGTTTACGTCGGAGTTAATGGGTGCTCGAGCACCCGATATTTGTAGGTGGGTCTATCCTTGGCCCAAAATGATGATAAAACTCAATATTATGCATTTCCATGCAGATAAGACATCGATACATCGAATGACGTAATAACATGTACTATTTTTGTCTATGATCAAATAACTTTTGTTTTGTTTGATCCGCATTCCACTTATTCCTATGTATCTGTTAGTTTTGCCTTGGTACTCAACTTGACTTGTGATCTGATTGATGCCCCTATTGTGTTGTTTCAACAGTTAGGAAGTGTGTTGTAGTAATTCATGTGTACTATTCTTGTTATGTGATGTTTATAGGTGTACAGACTTTGATAGATTTTGTCATTCTAGATATGTTGGATTTCAATGCGACTTTGGGTATGACTTGGTTGTCTCCCCATCATGGTGTTTTGAACTGTAATTCTAAGACAGTAAATCTAGAGATTTTGGGTAAAGATAAACTAAAAGGGGTAGGTGTGTATAGTCCTAAGTGAGTAAAGGTTATATCCTATATCTGTGCAAAAAGGCTATTGGGGATGGGTTTTCTAACCTAATGTCACGACCCAATTTCTCGAGTCATGATGACACCTACTATACCCTATCAGTAGGTAAGCCAACCCGTAACCTAGAACATCAAGCAATGAGCGAAAGGGCAGAAACTAGTGAAAACAATAATCTAAACAAGAATAACAAGGCAGAAGCAACCCAAAATAAATATATACAGAAATCCCTCCCAGAACCTGGAAGTCACTAGTATAGAGCTATCTAATAAAGAGTACAAGTCCCAAAAGTGGACCACAACAGAGCGTGTCTCAAAGGCAACAAGACTAGCTTAAACAAAAGAAGGAGATAGAACAAATCCCAAAACGCCAAGTGCTCGCCCTCGTTTCCGAATCACAACTGCAAAAGAAGGCTAGAACTAATTACCACTGCAGCAGGTACTGGGACCTGCATCATGAAATAGATGCAAAGCGTAGCATGAGTACCAACACAACAGGTACTCAGTAGGCATCATAGGCCGACTGAACAAAAAGGGTAAAAACAATAAGAAAGGATAGAATCTAGACACAGAGAGGTCAAAACGGATAAGAAAAGAAAGCACACGAGCATACCAGAAACAAACTAAGTACAACTAAACTAAACCTAACTAGACCCCTATATGCCCAGAAGGTACACTCATGCACAAGCTCAAATAAAACCTGAACAAACCACCATAAGCCTGATAGGTACACGAAAAAGCTAAGTCTACTGAGAAAGAAGGATGAACAAGACATGCAATACATAGCATACAAGCATACAATAGCATTTAGCACATAAGCATGCAACTCTACTAAGCCGGTTAACATGATACTATACCCGAAATGTGGCCAACCGATCATAACATGAGGTATCTAATCAAAGTAAGGTAGTAAACTGGTACCCATCCCCAATTCACTCCAATCGACATGTTTTTACACAATTAAGCTCAATCTAAAAGAAAGAAAGCCATAGCCTACCTTAACGCCGATTGCGCGCTCTCCAAATCACTTTACCGGAGCTTATCCTTCCCGAATGACCTTTGAATGTTGTCACTCTATCAAATATAAGGTCACAATGTTAGTACGGTCGTTTGGACACCAAAATCACAACAAATGAAGACGGGTCAATTTTGGAATCAAAATGGGAATCATGGGACCCACGCTAAACTATCTGAATTTGACTCCTTAAAAAGACCCTAAACAGCACCCCAAACTTATGTTCCAAAATAGAATACAATTCGAGGCTAAAAAACATAGCAAGAAACCACACTTTAATCAACTAAAAAAAAGCAGCAGCAGTCCAAACTAGAAATAAATGAAAATCGAAAGGTGCCTAGCACTCTTTGAACACTCTACGACTAATTTTCGACAATTCTCAACACGAGGGACTTTGAATCACCCAAAATCGAGCTAAAATGAGAGAGATAAGACCAAAACAAGAATGTTAAAAAAAGTCTCAAAAAAGGGGTACAACAGTCGGGTAAATTGCGAAATTACCTCGAACTACGCGCAACCAACAACTTCTAAACACTCTACAGCAAGGCCACCAAAAATACAAAGCTCCCGCACTTCGAATCACCTAATTCGGACAAAAGATGAAAGAGTTATGAAAGTTTGAAAGTTTGGAAAAGGTTGCTGTTTTTCTGCATTAAATAGCAGATTTACTGCAATTTTTTTCCAAAACTAAAATCTCTGACGGGGTGCTCGGAACTAGTTCAAAATCCTGTGCACGCAAACGATATATGCAACCATACTAAATTCGATATTCTGGACTTAACGACGCAATCAAAATTTCCATCAAAGGTCATCTCGATAAAAAATGGATCCCACTTCCAAATGCCATTTTAAGTCAAAACCCACAAAAGGGCTCGGAAAGATATCAAAAATCTCGAGACACAAAAGAAGGGTCAATCTAGACTAAACTCGACACTTCAAAGCTAATCGCACCGACGAAATTCTCATTCGAGCGTGTTTACTTAGAATGTTGGCCAAAGTCAAACTTAGGCTTTAACTTAAAATTAAAACGCCTAATTGCACCAACTCACACTGAAAACCTCGAGAGTCATGTTGACCATCCTACTAGCCTAAAATGACCCTTACGGAGCTGATGGAATCGTCAGAATTAGATTTTGATGTTATCTTCTTGAACTTTTGATCGAAAATGATCGTTCAAGGTTCATACGCTCCAAAACACAAAAACTCGCACCAAGACCAAACGAACAACCAGGTGACCGAACTGTCAGTCCCAGCAAGTCATAAATGACTTGGGTTCGTTACAGGAATGCTCTAAATGACACAGAGAAGGCAAGACACAAAAATGACCTAGAGGGTCATTACACCTAATTAGCTCATCTCCGGAGACGGGTCAATTTTGGAGACAAAATGAGAATCGTGGAACCCGCATCGAACTGTCTGAATTTGACTCCGTTAAGAGACCATAAACAACACCCAAAACTCAATTCGAGGCTCAAAAACATAGCAAGAAACCCCACTTTAATCAACTAAAAAAAAAGAAAGCAGCAGTCCAAACTCGAAATATATGAAAATTGAAAGATGCCCAGTACTCTTTGAACAGTCTACGACTAATTTTCAACACGTGGGACTTTGAATCACCCAAAACCGAGCTAGAATGAGAAAGATAAAACCAAAACAAGAATGTTAAAAACAAAGTCTCAAAAAAGGGGTACATCAGTCAGGTAAATTGCGAAATTACCTCGAACTACGAGCACCCAACAACTTCCGAACACTCTACAGCAAAGCCACCAAAAATACGAAGCTCCCGCACTTCAAATCACCTAATTCGGACGAAAGATGAGAGAGTTATGAGAGTTTGAAGGTTTGGAAAAGGTTGCTATTTTTCTGCATTAAATAGCAGATTTGCTGCAATTTTTTTCCAAAACTAAAAACTCTGACGGGGTGCTCCAAACTCGTTCGAAACCCCGTGCATGCAAACAATATATGCAACCATACCAAATTTGATATTACAGACTCAACGGCGCAGTCAAAATTTCCATCAAAGGTCATCTCGATAAAAAATGGATCCCACTTCCAAAGGCCATTTTAAGTCAAGACACACAAAAGGGCTCGGAAAGATATCAAAAACCTCGGAACACAAAAGAAGGGTCAATCTAGACCAAACTCGACATTTCGGAGCTAACCGCACTGACGAAATTTTCATCCGAGCGCGTTTACTCAGAATGTTGACCAAAGTCAAACTTAGGATTAAACTTAAAGTTCAAACGCCTAATTGCACCGACTCACACTGAAAACCTCGGGAGTCATGTCGACCATTCTACTAGCCTAAAATGACCCTTCCAGAGTTGATGGAATCGTCATAATTAGATGTTGATGTTATTTTCTTGAACTTTTGATCGAAAATGATCGTTCAAGGTTCATACGCTCCAAAACACAAAAACTCGCACCAAGACCAAACGAACAATCAGGTGACCGAATTGTCAGTCCCAGCAAGTCATAAATGAATAAGAATTTGTTCATTCTAGTGCATCGCCTTGGGGGTGCTTTAGTGTTGTTTGTAAAGAAAAAAAAATGATAGTATGAGAATGTGCATAGACTACATGTAGTTGAACAAGATCACTATCCGAAACAAGTATCCCTTATCTCACATCGATGATCTGTTCAGCCAGTTGCAGGGTGTTTCAATGTTCCCTAAGATTGATTTAAGGTCCGCATATCACAAGTTAAAGATTAGATCAGAAGACATACCTAAGACAACTTTCAGGACTAACATAGACATTATGAGTTCTTGGGATTTGTGTATGCTACAAAATTTTCCTTTTTTACAATTAATTCTTAACGAAGGAATATGAATCTGATAGTTAAAAGTGTATATACATTGATAAAAGAAATTTCATCATTAAACGTTAATTTTCTGTTTAATATTAGTGATGAAATAATATCTGAATGTTTAAAAAGTTACTATCTTACTGTTAATAATAAAAGCAAGGGTGCATATATGTATTAACAACAAAAATGACTCTCGAGCGCAATCTCCTCACATCTTTGGCTAGAATGGCAACTGGTTCCTCTATAAATGTGAAATGATCATTCAACTCGACTGCATTATACTGGAGCACATAGGGTTCATCAGGAACATATCGCCGCAACATCAAGACATGGAAGACCGGGTGGATGGCTGAAAATGCTGGAGGTAGGGCAAACTCATAAGCAACCTCCCCAACTGTCTGGAGTATCTCAAAAGGACCAATGTACCTGGGGCTAAGCTTGCCCCGCCTCCCAAACCTTATCATGCCCTTCATGGGCGACACACGGAGGAATACCCGATCCCTAACTGAGAATCTCAAAGGTCGGCGCCTCCGATCCGCATAACTCTGGTGCCTACTCTGAGCGGTCCTTAGCCTATCCTGAATCACCCTTACCTGATCCATGGCCTCCTGAAGCAAATCTATACCACGCGGCCTAGGCTCTGTAGACTCAAATCAACCAGTCGGAGAGCGACAACGCCTACTATATAATGCCTCGAATGGGGCCATTTGAATACTAGAGTGATAGTTGTTGTTGTACGCAAACTCCGCCAAAGGTAAGAACTGGTCTCACTAACCTCCAAAATCCATAACACAGGCCCGTAACATGTCCTCAAGGACCTAAATAGTATGCTCCGACTGGCCATCCGTCTGCGGGTGGAAAGTTGTGCTAAGGTCAACCCGAGTGCCCAACTTATCTTGAAAGGTCCTCCAAAAGCTAAACATGAACTGAGAACCCAGATCTAATATAATAGAAATTGGCACCCTATGAAGTCGAACCACCTTTCGAATGTAGATACGAGCCAACCTCTCGGTGCTAAATAAAGACTGAACAGGAAGGAAATGTGCTGACTTGGTCAATCGATCAACGATGACCCAAATGCTGTCAACACCTCTAGAAGTCCGAGGTAACCCCACAATGAAGTCCATAGTGATACGCTCCTACTTCCACTCCGAAATGGGTAATCTCTGAAACTCATCACCAGGCCTCAAATGCTTGGCCTTTACCTGCTGGCAGCACAAGAAACGAGAAACAAAGTCAGCAATATCTCACCTGATGCCACTCCACCAGTAATGCTGCCTCAAATCATGATACATCTTCGCTGTGCCCGGATGGATAGAGTATCTAGACTCATGGCTCTCAGAAAGTATCAACTGTATCATATCCCCAATTCTTGGAAAACAGATGCTGCTGGTGAATCTCAACACTCCATCAGGATCTAAGGTAGCTAGACCACCATCACCAGCTAACACTCGATCTTTAAGGGCCACCAAGGCCTCATCCTCAAACTGACAACCATGGATCCTATCAAGCAAGGAAAACTGAACTCCCATATGGGCCAAGACACGTCTAGAATCTGAGATATCCAACCGAACCATGTTATTGGCTAAGAACTGAATGTCCATAGCCAAGGGTAGCTCCTCAACAGATAAGAAGGCTAGACTACCCATACTCACCGCCTTTCGGCTCAAGGCGTCCGCTACCACATTCGCCTTGCCCGAATGATAGAAAATAAAGAGGACATAGTCCTTCAGGAGCTCAATCCAACGACGCTACCTCGAATTAAGGTCCCTCTGGCTCATGATGTACTGAAGACTCCTGTGATCGGTATAGATCTCACATCGAACTCCATACAAGTAGTGCCTCCAAATCTTAAGTGCAAAAACTACCACCGCCAACTCTAAGTCATGGGTGGGGTAGTTGCGCTCATGAATCTTAAGTTGCCTCGATGCATAAGCAATAACCCGGCCCTGCTGCATCAATACACAACCCAAACCAATGATGGATGCGTCACAATAAACCATGAAGCCCTCGCCCTCAATTGGAAGAGTCAATATAGGAGCGGTGGTCAATAACTCATTGAGCCTTAAAAAGCTCACCTCACACTTCTTTGACCAAACAAAGGGAACATCAACACGAGTCAACCGGGTCAGAGGTGCTGCCAAGGTGGAGAAACCCTCCACAAATCGTTTGTAGTAGCCTGCTAGTTCGACGAAGCTCCGAATCTTAGTAACTGAGGTGGGCCTAGCCCAATCACGAATAGCCTCAATCTTCGTCGGATCTACCATAATGCCCTCTTTAGATACAACATTCCCCAAGAACGCTACAGAGTCTAACCAAAATTGGCACTTTGAGAACTTGGCATAAAACTGTTGATCTCTCAAAGTCTAGAGTACAATTCTCAAATGCTGCTCGTGATCACCCCTACTCCACGAGTATATCAAAATGTCTTCAATGAAGACTATGACGAGGAATCAAGATAAGGCCTGAACATGCGCCTCATCAAGTCCATAAAGGCAGCAGGGGCATTAGTCAACCCAAATGACATCACCAAGAACTTATAATAACCAGAACGGGTCCTAAATGCAGTCTTAGGGATGTTCATTGCCCTAATCCTCAACTGGTGGTAATCGGACCTCAAATCAATCTTAGAGAACACTGAAGCTCCTTGTAGCTGGTCAAATAGGTCATCAATCCTAGGTAAAAGATATCGATTCTTCACTGTCACCATAATCAACTGTTTATAGTCAATGCACATACGCATAGTACTATCCTTCTTCTTAACAAAAAAATAGAAGCGCCCCAAGGTGATACACTAGGTCTGATAAATCCCTTACCCAAGAGATCCTGAAGCTGAACACTGAGCTCATTGAGCTCTGCAGGAGCCATCTGATATGGCAGAATAGAAATAGGCCGAGTACATGGCTCAAGCTCAGTCGAAAAATCAATATCATGCTCTGGGGGTAGACAAGGTAGGTCAGTAGAAAACATATCTAAGAAGTCACGAACAATAGAAACTGGCTCAATCGGAGGAACCTCCCTACTCACATCACGCACATAGGCCAAATATGATATGCATCCACTAGCCACTAGCCTCCTAGCACGAATAAAAGAGATAACCCCAACTGGTGTGCTACCACGAGATCCCTGCCACACCACCAGAGGGATACCATGAATGGCTAAGGTAACGGTCTTAGAAAAGCAATCTAAAACAGCGCTATAAGGGAATAACCAGTCCATGCCCAGAATCACATCGAAATCAACCATGTCAAGCAATATAAGGTCAGCCCGTCATGCCCCTGGATAGTAACTAAGCAAGATCGAAATACATGATCCACTACTAAAGACTCACCCACGGGGCTCGACATATGCAACGGCGCTACCAGAGGCTCAGACATTATACTCAATCGAAAGACATAGTACATAGAAACATACAAAAAAGTAGAGCCTGGATCAAATAAAGCCAAGGCAGGCTGCTAGCATAAAAGAATAGTACCTGTGATCACATCGTCTGATACCTAAGCCTCCGCCCTCGCTGGAGCTGCATAGAAATGGCCATGTCTGCCTTTGCCCTACCCACCAAACCTACCACCTGTCCTGCCTCCTCGGGGACCACCCCGTATACCCTGTTGACCACCTCTACGGTCCTGACCTTGACCACAGACTCTAATTAGAGTTGCTGATAAAGCTGAGGGAGCTGCATGAAGAGTAGGAGCAA
This sequence comes from Solanum commersonii, assembly GCA_029007595.1. Classification (NCBI taxonomy): domain Eukaryota; kingdom Viridiplantae; phylum Streptophyta; class Magnoliopsida; order Solanales; family Solanaceae; genus Solanum; species Solanum commersonii. Next base: position 4,162,088 of record JAJTWQ010000033.1, read on the forward strand.
TCCGATTATGTTGAGGGCAGTCCTTGACCCAATGACCCATCTCACCACACTCATAGCAACCCTGTCGAGGGTGACTCCCAGAAGAACGACTACCATGGCCTGAAGAACCCGACTGAAACACCTCGCGGCCCTGACTCGAACTAGCCTCACTCCGACCACCATCTGATGCCTGAAGAGAGGCCTATGTAAGTCTACTAGACTGACTCTGTCAAAATCGTCGTCCAGCCCTGTAATGATATTCTCTAGACTTGGGGCGGGAGTCACTGTAGCTGCCATCATGCCTAGCCCTCTTCTCGCTGCCCCTTGGGCCTCGCGATGAAGATGCTCCATAGAACTAGCATGGTCAACTACATCTAAAAAAAATCAATCCACAGAAACTAAGGACTGGGTCTCAAGCCGAAGCTGTAATCTCAACCCACGAACAAACCACCTAACTCTCTCCTCCTCTGTAGGTAATATCATCTTGGAATGACGGGAGAGCTTGTGGAACATAGTCTCGTACTCTGCCACTGACATAGAGCCCTGTTCCAACCTGCAGAACTGATCCCTGAGGCGATCTCTGACGCTACGAGGGATAAACTTGGCCAAAAAGGCCTCAGAAAACTCATCCCATGATACTGGTGGAGATCCAACTGGCCTGGTCTGAATGAATGTGTGCCACCACTGCCTGGCTATCCCATCTAGCTGGTAAGTAATGAAGTTGGTCCCTCTAGACTCCACAAGGCCCAAAATGTGAAGCCTCTCACGACAAGTACTAAGAAACTCGTGGGCATCCTCACCCACTATCCCAGAAAACCTCGGTGGTGTCAACCTGAGAAACACACCAAGCATCTTCTGGTCCTCAAGCGGCATAGGTCTGTCCGCTGCCAAGGGCTGTACTCCCTCAGGTGGTACCTGGACCTGAGGTGCCCTCACTGCAGGCTGATCCTGCGGTACTAGTGCTGGTGTAGCTGGGGCAGGTGGCTGCTGCATCCCCCCAAGCACACCTAAGAGCTGAGCAATAGCGGCCTGGAGATCTGGAGTCAAAACTAGTCCGAGTGGCGGCTGGGCTGACCCCGGCCCCACCGGCTGATCTGGTATACGAAGTGCTAAAGGGTCTGCTACTGGCTCTAGATTCTCCTCTCTCTCCTGGACTGATGATGTGGCCCTCTCTCAACCTCGGGGTAGGCGTCTACCCCAAGCTGGGGCTCTGTCTGCAGGTCTGGGTGCATCACCCCTGGCTGTGCCACCTTGCGAGCCATCCTGCGAAAAAGTGAAACAAGTGAGATCTTAAGGAACCAATAAGACACATGCTACACGAAAGTGAAACAAAAGAGGAAATCTTTCTAAGGACATCCTTTAGCCTCCCGAAGATAAGTTACGGACATCTCCGCACCAATTCGCAAGACTCTACTAGACGTTAGCTCTATACAAGTGAGACCGGTGAACCTGAGGCTCTGATACCAACTTGTCACGACCCGATTTCTCGAGTCATGATGGCACCTAATATACCCTACCAGTAGGTAAGCCAACCCGTAACCTAGAACATCAAACAATGAGTGAAAGGGCAGAAACTAGCGAAAACAATAATCTAAATAAGAATAACAAGGCAGAAGCAACCCAAAATAAATATATACAGAAATCTCTCCTAGAACCTGGAAGTCACTAGTACAGAGCTATCTAATAAAGAGTACAAGTCCCAAAAGTGGACCACAACAGAGCGTGTCTCAAAGGCAACAAGACTAGCTAAAACAAAAGAAGGAGACAGAACAAACCCCAAAACACCAAATGCTCGCCCTCGTCTCTGAATCACAGCTGCAAAAGAAGGCTAGAACTAATCACCGCTGGTAACTGGTATTGGGACCTGCATTACGAAATAGATGCAGAGCGTAGCATGAGTACCAACACAACAGGTACTCAGTAGGCATCATAGACCGACTGAGCAAAAAGGGTAAAAACAATAAGAAAGGATAGAATCTAGACACAAAGAGGTCAAAGCGGATAAGAAAAGAAAGCACACGAGCATACCAGACACAGACTAAGTACAACTAAGACAATCCATCAGACTCCACCCATCCAGCAGTGCACTCCCAGCCAGCTAGAAAGAGTGACCCTAGGGGGCACCCAACCAAACAGTTCACTCCCAGCCCAACTAGAAAGAGGGACCCGTGAATGAGACAGATATCGCGAGTCGTCCTACCATGTAGTCAAGTCCCAACCCATCTAGAAAGAGCGATCCGGGGACACCCAGCCAACAGAACACTCCCAGCCCAGCTAGAAATAGAGGCCCGGGGGTGATCGCCGATATCATCGAGTCTACCCAGCCAGCGATATGTTCCCAGCCCAGCTAGAAAAAACGACCTCGGGGGTGATAGTATCTCCAATAGGATTCAATCCAACAACAATCACTGTGGAACGTCGTCCACTCTAAGACATCATAGAAAAGGCTCCAAGCCTATACTATCTCAATCTCATGCCTCGAGTGATGCACCAAACCTTCGAGAATGCATCAGAATCGCAGAATGAGAGAGAGAAGATATAAAAGTGCAGCAAGTAGCAATAACGCCTAATCTAAGGCTCAAACTATCAGACTCAAGTCTGTTATTCCAGTCTACAAGGAGCTAAGTCATCCGAACGACGTCGGCAGCAAGTCAAGGCTATCCAGCCCACACGGTCATAAGTCTAAGGCAATGCTAGCCTAACCTAGACTAAGGACATCATGCTTACGGTTAAAGATGAACAAGGCATGCAATACATAGCATACAAGCATACAATAGCATTTAGCACATAAGCATGCAACTCTACTAATCCAGTTAACATGATACTATACCCGAAATGTGGCCAATCGATCCTAACATGAGGTATCTAATCAAAGTAAGGTAGTAAACTGGTACCCACCCCCCAATTCACTCCAATCTACATGTTTTTACACAATTAAGCTCAATCTAAAAGAAAGAAAGTCGTAGCCTACCTTAAGGCTGATCGCGCGCTCTCCAAATCACTTTATCGGAGCTTTTCCTTCCCGAACGACCTTTGAACGCTGTCACCCTATCAAATATAGGGTCACAATGTTAGTACGGTCGCCTAGACACCATAATCACAACAAATGGAGACGGGTCAATTTTGGAGACAATGAGAATCGTGGAACCCGCATCGAACTGTCTGAATTTGACTCCGTCAAGAGACCCTAAACAACACCCAAAACTCAATTCGAGGCTCAAAAACATAGCAAGAAACCCCACTTTAATCAACTAAAAAAAAAGAAAGCAGCAGTCCAAACTCGAAATATATGAAAATTGAAAGATGCCCAGTACTCTTTGAATAGTCTACGACTAATTTTCAACACGTGGGACTTTGAATCACCCAAAATCGAGCTAAAATGAGAGAGATAAAACCAAAACAAGAATGTTAAAAACAAAGTCTCAAAAAAGGGGTACATCAGTCAGGTAAATTGCGAAATTACCTCGAACTACGAGCATCCAACAACTTCCGAACACTCTACAGCAAAGCCACCAAAAATACGAAGCTCCCGCACTTCAAATCACCTAATTCGGACAAAAGATGAGAGAGTTATGAGAGTTTGAAGGTTTGGAAAAGGTTGTTATTTTTCTGCATTAAATAGCAGATTTGCTGCAATTTTTTTCCAAAACTAAAAACTCTGACGGGGTGCTCCGAACTCGTTCGAAACCCCGTGCACGCAAACAAGATATGCAACCATACCAAATTTGATATTACAGACTCAACGGCGCAGTCAAAATTTCCATCAAAGGTCATCTCGATAAAAAATGGATCCCACTTCCAAAGGCCATTTTAAGTCAAGACACACAAAAGGGCTCGGAAAGATATCAAAAACCTCGGAACACAAAAGAAGGGTCAATCTAGACCAAACTCGACATTTCGGAGCTAACCGCACTGACGAAATTCTCATCCGAGCGCGTTTACTCAGAATGTTGACCAAAGTCAAACTTAGGATTAAACTTAAAGTTCAAACGCCTAATTGCACCGACTCACACTGAAAACCTCGGGAGTCATGTCGACCATCCTACTAGCCTAAAATGACCCTTCCGGAGCTGATGGAATCGTCATAATTAGATTTTGATGTTATCTTCTTGAACTTTTGATCGAAAATGATCGTTCAAGGTTCATACGCTCCAAAACACAAAAACTCGCACCAAGACCAAACGAACAACCAGGTGACCGAATTGTCAGTCCCAGCAAGTCATAAATGACTTGGGGTCGCTACAGGAACGCTCTAAACGACACAGAGAAGGCAAGACACAAAAATGACCTAGAGGGTCATTACACCTAATTAGCTCATCTCCGGAATGTTAGTGGAGAGTTCCTTTCCATAGAGTCAATTCTCATAGTTTCAAATTTTCCAGAGGTGTTTTCTAAGGATTTTTTGGGATGCCTCCGAATAAAGACGTGGATTTTTAATAGATTTGGAGTCAGTGAGTTGAGACAACTCAAGGCTCAGCTTCAAGAGCTTTTGAATAAGAATTTGTTCATTCTAGTGCATCGCCTTGGGGGTGCTTTAGTGTTGTTTGTAAAGAAAAAAGGATGATAGTATGAGAATGTGCATAGACTACATGCAGTTGAACAAGATCACTATCCGAAACAAGTATCCCTTATCTCACATCGATGATCTGTTCAGCCAGTTGCAGGGTGTTTCAATGTTCCCTAAGATTGATTTAAGGTCCGCATATCACAAGTTAAAGATTAGATCAGAAGACATACCTAAGACAACTTTTAGGACTAACATAGACATTATGAGTTCTTGGGATTTGTGTATGCTACAAAATTTTCACCTTTTACAATCAATTCTTAACGAAGGAATATGAATCTGATAGTTAAAAGTGTATACATAATGATAAAAGAAGTTTCATCATTAAACGTTAATTTTTTATTTAATATTAGCGATGAAATAATATCTGAATGTTAAAAAAGTTACTATCTTATTGTTAATAATAAAAGCAAGGGTGCATATATGTGTTAATAGTTTCCTTTTTTATTTTTTCAACTACACGTGTCTCTCCGCATTCCCCACCCCACCCCTCTGTAAGAAATATACTTCGATGTTATCAAAGTTTTTGGGATTTCTTTCACTATGTTGTTAGTGAATTCAGGAAATGCTTGATATTTCTCAATTCTACATTTAACCTAAATCTAATTAGCCGTAGGTATATCTCAGTTAAAAATATTGAGTGTCAGTTTGTTGGAAGAAAATTAGCAAGAGGAAAATCAACAAACAGATAAGATCAAAATCATCAAGCATTCGTCAATTTCTAGGTTTGTTAAAGAAAAATTAGTCGTAGATCTCCTAGTTTCATCTATTATGAAAATCAGGTCTCTTTATTTTGATTGCAGAAAACATTCTAATGTGTTTAAAAGAGAACCAATCTTCTCTTTTTAAGGCTCATTGGCTTACTAGTCTGCTCAACATTTGAGTTTTATTCTCTTCAAGGTAAGTTCGTATAATTCTCACTTTGAATTGCTTTGTGGAATGACTAATGTTTTTAAATTGGGAAAAAGGACAAATATATCCTCAAACTATTGTAAATGGTATGCAGATACCCTCCGTCATACTTTTGGGACATTGGTGCCCCTGCCGTCAAAAAATTAGAGCATTTATGCCCTGCACTCTAACGGAAGACTAAATAAGGACATGTAGTGCAATCTTATCCGTCGATCCAATATTTAATAAATATTGGGTCCATGGATAAGATTATGACACTTGTATGTACGTTAGTGTAAAGGGTATATATGTTCTACTTTTTGGACGGCAGGGACACCAATGTCCCAAAAGTATGGCTGAGGGTATCTGCATACCATTTACGATAGTTCGGAAATATAATTATCCTTTTTCCCTTCTAAATTCTATATTTTCCCTAATTTTTAAGTTCCCATTTAGATTTGTTTTTTCTTTTTTTTTAACTGACTGTTATTCTGCTTTCTGCACTTATAATGTTTTGTTAAAATGACAGCTTCTTTTCATATTGTTCATCGTACTTTTGTTGCGACTAATATGAAGGAAGGTTAATTTATATACATCATTAAAAGATAACATAACAAGTTAAACTAAATGTAAAAAATATATTTAAACATATAATGAAACTAGCCTTTCATTATTTTTCTACATTCAAGTTCTTTAAATAAAATTACTAATACAATGTATATGCTTTAACACATTCTTTATTCTACAAGTAAAAAATATTTTCAACATTTAGTACAAGTAATCAAGTTAGCGTTTCATTATTTTTCTTCTTACAGCAGAAACTTATAAGATCATCAATTTTTTTTACTAGTTATTTTTTTACATGATCATTTAACTTATGAAAATATCCTATTAAAGTCACTTTTATTATTTTTAAGATAAGAAAAACACTCAACTTATGGGATATCCAACTAAACTCACTCAAGTATTGCCTTTTGGCTTAGAAAATATAAGCACATATTTAATTAAAATCATTTTTAATAAAAAACTTATTTAACCCATGATTATTTTCTTTTAACACCTTGTCTAGACCTTGAAACCTCTTTTATAACACACATTTACTCTTGATGGTGAAACAAAATAACTATATATGTAGGTAAACTTCTAATTGATTTAGAATTAAATAAAAAATATTTGAGAAAGATAGCAAATGACATTTTTATTTATTTATTATAGAGCATTTTATTGAATGACAAAAATTTCAATCAACATTTCTATGAAAATATCAAATAATGAAAGAAAATATTTTAATAGTACTTAAAAATTACTTTGAAAATGGAAATATCATCCAATTGGTTTTATTAATTATTCCCTCTATCAAATTTATATTGAATCTTTGATTTTCTAAACTTAAAGTTTATAATTTGAACATAAAATCTTTAAATTTTTTGAAATAAAATTTACATATCTAAAAACTATGCAAAAGTGCTTTAAGCCACAATATTAATAATTCAAAATATTCAAAAAATGTATGAAAAAAATATTATAATTCAAAAAGTAACTCTTGAAAATCGAATTTTGGAATACAATGATTTAAGATTTTTTCAATAAATTGCTTTGATATATAAATTTTAAATAATAATATTATACGAGAGCAAACTTAGCATATACATACTATTTTCTCTGTCTCAATTGATATGATATAATTCAAATTTCAATAGTCAAACTTCTTTCCTTTGATTGTGCATTGAATATGCAATCTTTTAATAAGTTTTTTTAAACAATGATTTACACATTTGGAAATAACAAAAAAGGTTCTAAGTAATAAAAATTAATAATTTAAAATGCATATCAATAAATTGTGGTCAAAGATATTTTCTTGTTTAATTCTTGAACTCTGAACTAAGTCATATAAATTGGGGAAGGAAGAGTATATTAAAAATTTACGATCAAATTTTTTTTTTTTTGTTTAAATTTCAAAATCTGAACTAAGTCATCCAGATTGAGACATAAAGAGTATATCAATAAATTGCAGTCAAAGATTTTTTTTTCTTGCATAATTCTTTGAATTAAATCATATAAATTGAGACAGAAAGAATATATATTAATAAATTGCATTTAAGATATTTTCTTCTCAAAATCTGAACTAACCATCTACATTGGGACAAAAAGAGAATATCAATAAATTGAGGTCAAATATTTTTTGTTATTTAATTCTCAGATAAATTTCAATCAATAATTATTTCTTGTTTATTTCTCGAAAACTAAACTAAGTTATGCTCCTATTTATATGACATTATTTTAGATTTAACACCACTTAAGAAACTAAGTAAGTTTACCATTGTACCATTATTTGGTATTCTTTTGAAGTCAAGTTTTTAATAAATGAACATATATTAATTTATTTCGATTAATTAAATTGATCAATGAACATATTAATCATTTAGATTTTCTATGTTAGTTAAATTCATACTTTCAAGACTAATAACTCTCAAGGGTAAAATAGAAAAAATAGTATTATCATGCATTGAATTTATAAAATGACAAGTACTCCCTTTGTCCAACAATAGTGGTCCATTATTGACTCTGCACACTTCTTAAGAAACTATAAATATAAGGGTAATTTTACTATGTCATTTTTTTGAATATAATAAATACAATGTCTTGAAAAATGTAATAAATAAATGACAATAATTAATAATAAGGGTAAATTAGGAGCTAAGCGTAAAATTATCAATTGATTTCATAAAGTGGACAACTATTGTTAGATATCCCAAAATAGTATGGTGGACAACTATTATTGGACGGATGAAGTATTAAGGAACATCTATTTTCAGTAAGGACGACATATAGATAGGAACAGAGGGACCGAGGGAGTACTAGAATACTCCCTCTATTTCATATTAAGGGAATATTTGAGCCTTTCTTCATTATTTAAAATAATTGAATTGTTCAAAGTTCAAGATAAATATTTTTTTTTTTTCATATTTACCCTTTCTTTTAATGAAGTTTTACATTTTTAGGCGATAACTTGTACTATTTTTCAGAATAAATTGGAAATAATAAATGAAAAAAGGTCAAAAATATTCCTGAATTATAAGAAAAGGTAAAAAAAAAAATATCACCCATTTAGGAATGATAATGGAGCGGGGCGGGACGGTTGCGGGGCAAACCCGCATAAACCTGCAAAGACCTTAACTTGCCCTGCCTCGCCCCACATACATTTCAACTCGCCCCGCATCCGCAATCATGTACCCCGGCCCCGCATAGGCTTAAACCCGCTCCATCCCACCCCATAACCATCCCAACACTTATTTATTTATTTTGCTAAAAAATAATGAAATAAAGCTTTTATTTCATCCAATATGTAGTAAATAATTTTAAAAGAAGGAAATAAAAATGAAATTATTAGTTTCAAAGGTATAAATAGGTCAAAAAGCTGGTGCAAGTGGGATAGTTTTAGTAAAATAGATAAATGAATGTTATATTTAGACATTTTCCATTAATAAAAGGGCAATGATAAAAAATACAATTTAACTTATGTCTTAAAATATTATTTAATGAATGTACATTACTTTATAAATTTACTTAATATAAATTTGGACAAAAAAAGAAATAACAATAAATTATGGTCAAAGATTTTTCTAAAAAATTTAATTCTCAAAATCTAAACTATGTCCTATAAATTGGGTCAGAAAGAATAACAAGTTCCAAGTTACAATCCAATCAAGCATTAGTCTTTCCCCCTAAAACCCTCTCTTTTTACTATGCAGTTTATTCAAAGTACTGACAAATCACATTTTCTGCACAGTCATCATCAAAACAGAGTACCTCACCGGAATATGATGCAGCCACGGGAATCTTGCGTCACGCTGACAAATCCAACCAATAAGAGCGTCGTATCAATACCTGATGACGATGACGAAATCGATATCATCACAGATATGGCGGCGTCCATAAGGGCAGTTGAGGAGATTTTGAATTACAAATTTAAGAATGAGAAGCTTCTTGAACAAGCTCTTACGCACTCTTCCTGCACCGATTCTCCGTCTTATCAACGCCTTGAGTTCGTCGGCGATGCTGCTCTTGGCTTAGCTATATCGAATTTTGTTTATTTGACTTACCCTGAACTTGACCCTGGGCAACTCTCTCTCCTCCGCTCCGCTAATGTTAGCACTGAAAAGCTTGCGAGAGTTGCGGTGAAGCACTCTCTTTATAAATTTGTTCGGCACAATACTACTAGCCTCGATCAAAAGGTACATTATATCAACTTTTGCTCAAATTGTGTATTTGATTTCAGATGATTTATTTTATATGTATGAATATTAAATTTAGAATTCAGTTATTACCCGTCGAAATTCAGAAGTTAAAATTGATATGTTGGGTTAGTTTTTTTAATTTTTTATTGTTAGGTAGCAGGATCAGTTTGAGTATTTTTGCGAAATTATTAGTTTGGGTTGAATTGATTAGGATGATTGTTTTGGGGAATAATGAAATTGAGGGAGTTAAAATTTGGATTTGGATATTAGGTGAAGGAATTCGTGATAGCAGTAGAACAGGAGAAGCAGGCGGAGCTACATGGAGGAGCAATGAAGGCGCCGAAGGTACTTGCTGACATTGTGGAGTCAGTGGTGGCAGCTGTATATGTGGATTGTCACTTTGATCTGAAGGCTCTCTGGAAGGTTAGTTGTCTCTCTTTTGACTGGATCATATTTTCGAATTATTGAGTAATTTGCTGAATTAGAAATACTAATATTTGTGAAAATAAATATTTAGAATGTCATTTTAGATGTGTTTACAATGAAATATGTTCATGTCACCTAACTAAGCAAAGGTTTGTTAAGTTATGTGTGTGATAGAGAATTTACTAATTGGAATTTGAAGTTGTTAGGTATCGAAAAAGAAAATGGTAAGTTCACATGAAAGGAATGTTTTTCGGTCTTTTCAGTTTTTCATTATTAGCAAAAACCAATTCAATTTTGTTTTTTTTTCGACCTAGAAATTCGGGAATCTTGTCTTGCAGATGAGAAGTGATATCCCGATGTTCTGATTAGTTTAGTTTCATGCTGTGTTAGATAATTAATGGCCTCCTCGAGCCTATTATCACACTGGACTTGCTCGCACAACAACCACAGCCTGTAACCATGCTGTATGAGCTTTGCCAGAAGGAAGGAAAACATGTTGATATAAAGCATTGGAGAAAAGAAGAGAAAGACATAGCTAGTGTTTATGTTGATGGTCAATTTGTTGTCTCCGCTACTTCTGAGAACAAAGAAAATGCTAAACTTCACGCTGCAAAGGCTGCACTCACAAAGTTGGCCTATAAACATACTAGTAAGCTGGATCTTGAAGCCGAACCAAACACAGAGTTTGGAGGAGCAAAGCAGAAGCTGAATGAGCTATGTGGAAGAAAGAAATGGCCCGCTCCAACTTACAGGTTAAATTTTTTTCCTCTGACTGAGATGAAGTCGTTACTCTATACATTGCAAACTGAATCATTAGGTGCAAAACTGTACTCCCTCCTTCCAGTTTATGTTGCAACATTTTCGTGGCAGTCAGTCCATTCTAGAAAGAATGATAACTTCTAAATTTGAAAATAACTACTTTGATAGTTATAGTAAAAGTAGTCTTCGAGATATGATTGTGTAGAATAGGTTGGTAGTAATCTGGATACAAGAGTATAAAGGATGAAGTATGATATAAATGGATGTTAGATGTACGTTAACGAGCCTCTAGGACTTTTGTTTAACAGTAAAGGTAGTACAGCTGGGGATGTGTAATAGGCTCGTGTCACGAGTTTGAATTCTACCTAATGAACCAACTCTTGTGTTTAAGTTGAGTAGGGAGACAGCTGGGCTATTATCCATCAAGTGTTTGGCTATTAAACAGCACACACCACTTAACTGTTACTTGGTAAACATGTTTGAACTGTGATTGAGTTTCCTCATTGTTTGCTTTACGATGTTTGCAGAATAGAGAAACAGGTAGGCCCTTCTCATGATAGGAGGTTTATATGTTCAGTGCGAGTTGCAGTAGCTAAAGGCGTGGTTTTTGTGACGGGAGAGGAGAAGATGCGTGTAAAAGATGCAGAGAATTCTGCTGCATCAGCGATGATTTGGGGTCTGCAAGGTTCCAGTCTCAGTTAAACGCACATTATGCATTGTACTTTTTAATAATGGCGTATTTGGGCTAGGCAGACAGCAGGGAATGGTGTAAAATATCTCGTTAGTGTTTGTATGATTTGAAATCCATGACAGTGATGAAATATTGTTGTAGATCTCATCTTATCAGGAAAGACAGGATTGTCATAGCTGTAGTGATAAATTGATGCATAAGGGATGACACCTTTAAATCATGTAATAGATATTTGGATGGATCATTCAGTATAATGATAGTTTGGCCAATAATATATAGAAGATTTACATAGTTCTTGCAGTTTTTGTCAATAGTAGAATCAATAGAGGAAGCAAAGCTACTTGTTTTAAACTATTATTCACTGTTTGTATGTGTTCTGTATCCTTGAAAAATTGAAGGTACTTAGCAGTTTGGTCTCTGGTCATGGTCATGGTCATGGTCAGGGTCAGGTTCAGGTTCGAGGTTGGGTCCCTATTGAAGTGCAAGAGGGTGGGGTGGGGTCAGTTGAAGAGATATGATCTTTGGAAAATGGAATAGATTGATCCTTTTCCAAGAGTCAGATTGAGATTATTAAGGCTCCTTGATGTAGTCACCTCATTTCTATATATCTTTTTTTTTTGTTGTTTATTATTAGGTGTTCGAAACTCGTATTAGAGATCTGATTAAATCTGGATCGTGCCCTGCAGGGCCCCCTTGGGGATAGTGCTCCCAACAAAAACTTTCTCCAAACCAAGGATTCAAATTTAAGACTTCTGATTAAGAATGAAGCAATCTCACTACTACACGTCTGTCTTTCTATCTTTAGTATTTTCTTTCCTACATTGACAATCTCTAATTAATGATGATTTCAAATTAAATATTCTCCGATGTATTATTCCTCTATTGAGGAATGAACAGATTCTTGGTATCTGTCCTTTAATTAAAAGATCTTGGTGTGCAAATTGGTTTATTTTAAAGAGAGCTGCTATATGACCGCAATTACATGGCTAAAATATGACCACAAATATCAAAACGACTATATTAACCTTTTTCTTTCATAATAAAGTTAATTCTTTAGTATTTTCTAAACTCTAAAAAGTGGAACGAAATTTTTTATGCTAAAATGAATTGGAACTATTGTTAATTGTGTGAAGACATTGTTTAACTGACTTTATAATAGGACTAATTACAGAAATCTCACATTTTAGTTTACTTATTACCATTATTCCCTATAAGTTTTACAAATCTCCAAAATCCCTCATTTTCACACATCAAATTAGTGTATCTCGCGCATCAGATTAATGTATCTCACGCATCAGATTAGTGTATCATGTATAAAATGTACATTAGATTAGTGTATCATGTATAATATGTAATGTATCTTACCTAACGATTAATGTATCTCGTGCATCAGATTAATGTATCAGCGCTTATATTATTGTATCCGTTTGAGGGATTTCTGTAATTATAAACTTTTAAAGGATAGATTATAATTTTGCCTTAAAAGTATCTGATTTTTGTAATTTGCCCATAATATGGGCCAGGGACCCACCACATAATTCACTTCACTTCACACAGGGGGCGTGACATGAGATGTCTAAAATAAACAAAGTCTAGTTGAGATGTCTAAGTGAAAGTTGATGTTGTTGGATATTTTGTAATATATAGAGGTCTTTAATTGAACAAACACATTTGTTCGCGAAAGAACACGACTGTTATGAAAAATCATTTGTTCATGAAAGAACATGACCTTTATGAATAGTCATATGTTCATTCACGAAAGAACATGACTCTTATGAAAAGTCATATGTTCATGAAAGAACATGATTCATAAGAGTCATCTCTTAAGTTCTATAAATAGAAAGACTCTCTAGAAGTAGCCTAAGAAAATCTTCATGTCTAAGCAAAGGGCTTTGTTGTATCCTTGAAGAAAATTGTTTGTATTTACCCCAATATATATATGAGCAATATCTCTTTAAAGAAAGTGATTACACACCTCAAAGCCATCTTCTTCAATTATTTCCTACTATTTTTTCTAACAATTTCTCTCACACTTTGAAATACTTCAAGTTTGATTTCCTTCCTTTCCATTTCTCTTGTCAAATAAACTGTGTCTTGAGAATTGTTAGATCACTATCCTTCAAGAATTATTGCATGTATATACTTTAAGGGGCGACAAACAATTTCCTATCCTGAATAGACAAAACTATTTGCTGCTCCGTTTCTGAACCTACAAAACTTTTTATTGTTCCCTTTTGTTGTAATGATAGCTTCCCCCCACAAGTTTTTTGGTAAACCTGAATTTATAAATAAGGCATTCAACATTTCCTTCAAAGTTTGATTTTTTCTCCACAATTTCACGTGATTGAGGTGAATATGTGTAGTAGTTTGATGGATGATTCTATTTTACAAATATATTTCTTCAAAGAAGATTCATACTTTCCACCTCTATGACTTATAATCATTTTTATCTTTTTATCCAACTGATTTTCAACCTCAATTTTATATTGCATAGATGTTTCTATTGTTTCATTTTTACCATTCAACAAACAACATAACAGTATCTGGTGCAATTGTCAATAAAAGTTATGAAATACTTTTTCCCACCACGAGATAGTGTTGACTTTATATCACAAATGTCAATATGAATCTTTAAGTGATTAGAATTCCTTTAACGAAATTTATAAGAATGCTTAGCATACTTAGATTCAACACAAACTTTGACATTTTTATTTGTTGCACTCAAAGTTAGGCAAAACTTCTAAATTGATCAGTTTTCGCAAGGTTTTGTAGTTGTCATGTCCCAAGGGTTTATGTCAAGAATAGTTTGACTCAAGCAAGTAAGAACAAATAGAAATATTGAGTTTGAAAAGACCATCAATGAGGTAACTTTTTCTCACAAATATTTTGTCTTTAGTTTTTATAACTTTGTCAGATACAAACATTGTGTAAAGTCAGCACCTTGCCAAATAATAATCTAATAAAAATACTCAATCAAACAAAAAGACTTGATTTTTTTCCAAATACACATATTGCTTCTAGAATAATGTTAGCAATTCCTGTAACCTTTGCCTCAACCGAAATTCTTTTTTCGAAACTAAAATTGATTAAATCTTATTTAAGATCAACAATGTTTCAAGAGAGATTGAATGGATTAGCTATATTATCAATTGAAAAAAAATTATTAAAACAAATCGATTATAAAGCAGTAAGTAATGACTTTACATCTAAAAAAGCTAGAAAAGTAGATTTTAAATAAAAGTATATATGATGGAAAAAAAAATATTAGGGTCTCTCTTTTAAGTTTCGCTTTAGGCCCCCAATCTTGTTGAGTCAGCTTTGGACATGGTACAATATTGAAAACATTGGTTTGGTAAGTTTGATTTTTTATTTTAAAAAATATTATATCATTACCATACCAAATCAATGAGCTATGATTCAAAATTTTAAAATTTGGATTCGATATTTTGATGTATGGTAAATCGCTAACATAGTTTGTTCGATTTCAACTTACATAAAGTCATATAATAGAAAATTATGATTTCGGATTTTCAAGAAACGCCTCACTTATATAATACTAATACATTACACATGTATAAATATTTAAAAGTAAGTACAAGCATGCAATTCCCTTTGTTAGTCATATACCAAAAGACATTTCAATCAAGGCAAGATAGCAAAGTTTCAATGTCTAAATAATTAATTTTGTACTAGTATTATTTTATATAATTTTTAGTATTATTACATAACTATATATGTACTTTGATATGGTATTCGATATTTCGATATTCTTATAAATATCAAATATCGCACTGAATATCAAATTTTAAAAGCATGTATACCAAAAAATAGCATAATTTTTTTATATCCAAGTATGGTATTTGGTATCTACCATATAAATATCCACCATAACTTTAGATATGAAAAAAAATCATGTTAGGGAGTGCTTTTCCCTCAAATAAGCCTTACGTTGTGCAAATTCAAACTAGTAGGACCTTAATTCGGGGTACTAAACACCAAATGAAAGAGTATATTGGTCCGTCACGGAAAGATCGTGCGCAGAAGATGATATGATGCAAGTATAATTAGCCAACTCTATTTGTTTTTTTTCCTTTTTTTAAAAAAGCTTTATTTTAAAAATAATTGTTTGTACAATATTCTTTCTTTTTCTTTTGCTTTTCTATTTCTACTATATTAGAAGCATGAGTAAGTATATGGTATCAACATGCCTGCTTCAACATGTTTGTTTTCGTCATTAAATTTCAGGTTGATGGTATTTTTGTCATTTCATCTCTAAATTTTCTAAGTTGTCCTATCATTAAAACTGACATGGTTTTTTCTTAGGTTGCCATCACAATATATTTGTATGATTATCACATGTCAACTATTTTATACCCAAGAGAAAAATATCATAAGATAATCAAAATTGATTTTCTTTGATAAACAATTTTCACAAATTAAAGAACATATTTCATAGAACATTTTCCTCCCTAGCAAACATTGTTAAGACTTCCACATTGATTGAGGGTATGAACGGTAGTCTCTTTATATGATTTTAGAAAGGCAAAAGTATTCATTACCCCCCTGAACTTGAAGCTTTTTATACGGTGTACACCTAAACTAAATTTCGTTTTAATTACCCCCGAACTTGTTTATTCCTCCGTCGCGTACACCTTTTTCGTCCACCTGGCGTAGAAATTGACAACACACTCTACTAGGCGCATGAGGAAGTGATTTTTTGCCACATCACAAAGCTACAACAGTGAAAAAACGTGAAATCTCCATTTTTCTTTAATATTTAGCATATTTTAAACAAAAAATAAGGAAAAATGTAAATGAAAAGTAAAGGAAACAAAGATTAACACTTACTTGGTAAGAATTTCCGACAAATTTGAAATTCAAGGAGTTCCGCGAAATCAGCCCTTATTCAAAAATAACTTTTAAACAATGAATTTTAATATTTGACATATTTTAAACAAAAAATAGGGCAAAATGTAAATGAAAAGTAAAGGAAACAAAGATTAACACTTACTTGGTAAGAATTTCAGACAAATTTGAAATTTAATCGACCAACTTCACGTCTAGAAAAACCTAAATCCAAAAGGAGTTCCGCAAAATAAGCCCTTATTCAAATATAACTTTTCAACAATGAATTTTAAATTTAAGAGATTTATTTTTTGCAATATTAATACATCTAGGTGGCTATTATTTATCCAGGTGGAAATCCACATCATCAGTTTTGTCAGTTGTCGCGTGCGTGTAGTCACAATAGGAGCAGGTGGACGAAAAAGGTGTACGCGACGGAGGAATAAACAAGTGCGGGGGGGGGGGGGTAATTAAAACGAAATTTAATTTAGGTGTACATCGTATAAAAAGCTTCAAGTTCAGGGGGGTAATAAGTACTTTTGCCTTTTAGAAAATACATAATGAATTCTAATATATTGACAATCAATGGCTTAATTGATTTGAATGCTTTATTTGGGTCATGAATTTTGCAAGTAATTAGAAGGAAGATGAAAATGAATCATATGATTCCAAAGAGAAATTAAGGTTTCCGAAAATAGCTTATTTTGATTTGTATAAATTTCACTATTTTCTTTTTAATTTTTAATTTTAGATTTTGAATTTTGGATTGTTGCAGAAACCTGTGACCAATATTTCACCATGAAAACCATGTTGTCAAGTCTATTAATTTGGCTACCTATTTTGTTGATTCATACAATATTTAAAAGAAAGAATTTAAAGCGCTATCACTTACTTTGTGTGGGTAGAGACATCCTAGTGGTCAGACTAAGGCCTTATTTATATTTATTAAGATTAATAAAATGTATGAATCTATACATATAAAAATGATGTTGTCTTTAGATCTAAATACTGAATGATTAAGGTTGTTTATTTTTAATATCTAATACACATAATTTATTTATAACATAACAAATATAATTTAAATAATAAGTAATTAACTATTAGAAAAATTATAAATTTAATAAAAAAAATTAATATTCGATAAAAAAATGGAACCTTTATTCCAGTTGTGATGATGAAGATGATTTGTAGTGGTGGTGGCAATAACAGTTGGTGTTAATGACTAGTAATGGTGGTGATGATAGTTACGATGGTGAGGGTGGTTGGTGTTGTAGTGATTGGTATGATAGTGACAGTAAGTTGCCACACCCTGAGCCTACACCATGGACGTGGCTGGCACTCGAGAACCATTTATGGTCCCTAAGCGAACCCTTGGCCTGACTGACTACTTAACGGAAGACTTACTCAAGCGATAACAGACTTCGAAACATAAATTAGAACATTCAAACTCAAGCAAATACTTATTTCAAACCGTCTATAAAATACTCAATAATATAGGTTTAATAGTTTGCAAAACATTTCAAGGGAAAAGTAAATACTAAGAGACTCCTCTACTCTGTCTATCTATGAAGCCTCAATAGTTCATCATGGATGTCGGGATAAGAACCATGACACACTAAAATGATTAAACTGAAAATAAAAGTGAAGTGAGGCTCACCAAAAGCTAACTGGAGTGCAAAGTGATCTCAACGAAGCGCCTGTTGATGATCTCGAACACCTGTATCTGCATCATAAAAAGATGCAAGTCGAATGACGTCAATATATTGAATGTACGAGTATGTAATAAAGCTGAATGAATAAATAACTGAACTGAGAAGTCACCTCAACTCAACTCAATGCAAAACAATAATAAGAGATGAAATATTTAATAAATAAAAGATGCTAACTCAAGGATGTATATAAACATACAATACATTACTCTTTACTCTTATTTGAAAGATTATCTAACCAACAACCATCACTGTGAGCTATGTGATGATACAACATCTCGTCTACGCTGTCAGAATTGTCTTATACCTTGCTGGGGTATAGAACACCTCAACTAAGTGGATCCACTAAAGCTCTTCTTGAAAGCAATAAACAATCATCTAAAAAGTATGATCCCTTACCTATGTTGGCTACATCGTTTATGAGGAATACGAGTTGTCTGAACTCATCCTCATATCGATGCTCAAGACTACTCCCAATAAATATATACTCATGCTCAAATGTATAAAACATACTATTTATCAATTTGAGGTAATTGCTCTGAAATAACTCTGAAATCATTACTCATTTAGAAATCAAAGTTTCTCTTTTCTCATTGTAAAATTGATAAATTTGGAAATCAATAGTTCCTTTAAACTTTAGTCAAAATGTCTCTTTAGACTTTCCTCAAAACTCCTCTTTACTTTCTCAGAAAATCAATTTAAGATAATTGTTCGGTTAAAAAAGATTCTCAACAATAACTCAATGAATACTCAAATAATTGGGTTCATGCTGAAAAATAGACATGAACAATCAACTCAAAAATCTCGATGCATAATATATAACAACTCAAAAATTAGGAATAGCAACTCAAAAAAAAATTCTCTTTTTTTTTGACATTTTTTTCTATTTTCTTTTTTATTATTATCATTGTACAAAAATGAATGTATCAATTACTACTCCATTATTATTTAATATAAAAAACTTAATTGTCTTTATTTTCATTACTCCCATGACTTTTGATAGTCATAACTCCCAATTCATGTTAATAGTCATGTTCATGATATCTTTTGGTATTTCATATAATGTCCTATAAATAGAGGTATTAAAAATTTTTGTTAAAGAAGAAATGATCAAATTTATATGTATAGTAGAGTTAGGGATTAACTAGGTAAAGCCATCTGGTCATCTTTTTTATCAAGGATCTCAGTCTTTTTTATAACTTTATAAAATAGTATTTATAGCTTATATATTGTTTTCAGGTTTCTTACTTATATGAGATTTAATTATTTTATTGCATGTGCTTTTCTTGTTGAATGGAAAAAATACATTTTTTTTCAGGACATTTGATAAATGGATTGAATTTCAATCTAGCAATTTAATGGGAAAAATCTAAATCTGCTCCTGAAAGGTATAATTATTTTTCTTTCTTATTTACATGGAAGTTGTACTTTTATTCCTTGAATTTTATTGTAAGAACTTGACAAGGATTTTCAAGTAATGCAAATTTTATATCAAAAGCTCACTGTAAATTACTAAAAACTCATTTTTTTAAAATTTTCTTTAATATAAAACTTAATTGTCTTTATTTTCATTACTCTTGTGATTTTTTATTATTATAACCTCTAAAATAGCTAATAGTCATATTTTTGTATTCTATATTGTAGTCACATAAATAGGGATATTGTAAACTTTGTCGAAATGAGCACATTAGCATTTTAAGTTGTCATGTTTTTCAATGCTTGTTATGATGATGTTTTGATTTGACTTGAAAGAATAGATGAAGGATACCGAATGGTGATTGTGGCTTGTAGAAGTGGATATCGAATACAAGAGCTCAAAAGACTGTATATTGATTTCGTATTTTTTAAAATATTTTAATGATTAAATCATAAGAATGATATACAAGAGCTCAAAAGACTGTATATTGATTTCGTATTTTTTAAAATATTTTAATGATTAAATCATAAGAATGATATTGTATTATTTTTTTATTTATTCGTTTCAGTTCTCTCATCTCTTTATTTTGTCTTTTTATAATATTTTGATTGTTGTAAATTTATAATTTATTCTGCTTCAAAATAGTAACTTATGATGACTTTGTTGGACATAATTATTTCTTCTTCTGTTTTTAGCCTTTTACTTTCTAAAAAATGTCTAAATATAAATAAATTTCCCAAGAATTTTCAATTACAAATCATCCCTTACAAGTTTTAAAGGTGAAATGGTTTGATGGACCTTTATACTTATATGAGCTTGTATTGTGAGTCCTTTTACTTAACTTTTTATCAACTGAACCCTTAAATTCAATAAAACACAATATATTAAACCCCTTTGATCATTGACCATGCTTATGTGACATTAAAATGACTGAGTTAGCGAAAGAGTGTGACTACACGCGTGTTAAGGAAAGTGAACACCATATTTTAAATTTTAAATTATTAAAATTATAAAAGAAAAAAAAGAAGGAAAAAATCCATTTTCTTCCCCCACTCCATCGTTGCCCCAACCCCTTTTTTTTCCTTCTCCACACCCGATGTTTTCTTCTTTAGCCGATCTTAGCATTAGCACTTTCATGACGTCAGGTTTCATGGCGATTATCAGTGGAGGAAGAGAGCGGTGTTGGTTTCGTGGTGGTGCTCACCGGTTTGCAATGGAGTGAGAGGGAGAGAGGTAGAGTTGGTCCCTTTTTCGCTAGATTGGTCTCTTTTCCGCGAGAATGGGAGGCAGCGAGAGAGTTTGCTGGTACACCAGATAGGATGGAGAGGAGACGCCATTTCTAATGGTTCGCAGGGGTCATCGGTAGTGTAGAGAAAGGAAAACTAGTGAAGAGGAGAATGAGGCAGGAGATGGCACGAGGAACTGATCACGACGACGAAAAGGTTTGCCGGCCGAAGCTGGTGGTGCGGCCGCTTACGATTGCTGGTTCTGCAAGAAGAGTAAAGGAAACAGTGTGCGTTAGAGGAGCACATATATATTTTACTTTAAGAAATAAATTATTTTTTTATTATTTTATCTTTTATTTAATAAATTTAGTTAATAATTTTTTAAAAAGAACAATTGGTGAAGATAATGATAATATATTATTAATTTAAATGACATGAATTTGACATGTCATCTACTTAAGGGCGAGTGAACTACACACATTGTATGAGGGGTTTAAACATCTTCTTTTGATTCAGTATAAGGGTTCAATTGATAAAAGGTAAATAGAAGGGTCTATAATACAAACTCATATAAGTAAAAGGGTCCACCAGACCATTTCGCCAGTTTTAAATAACACTAAAATCTACACAGTAATGACTCAAGTTTCTTGAGTTTTTCATCTTTACTATAATCTTTGGCAAATAATTCTATTTAGTTTCTTCTTATTTTTTTTACAACTTTTCTATTTTTTTAATTGTAGAATAATAAATATATCAATTATCCGTTGTTTCATAATCTTTAATGCAAAACTTAATGGTCGTTATTTTCATTACTCTCATAACTTTTATTATCAATAACCTCTAAAATAATTAATAATCATATTCATGACATACTTTGTTATTCATATTATAGTCCTCTAATATAAGAAGCATTATACGACTTTGGAGAAATGATCACATTAGCCTTTTAAATTGTTATGTTTTTTGTGCTTATTTTATTCATTCTTTAGTTTGACTTGAAGAATAAAATGAAGGCTATTGAATGGTGATCCGCTTGTGGGAATGGATGTCAACAAGAACTCGAAAGATTGTATATTGATTTTCTATTTATTTTTTTAAAATTATTAAGATTGTAAGAATAATGTTGCATTTTTTTGTTATTTTGTTTGGTCTTGTAGACTTGGGCTTGGATCCTTTTTGGGTCCAAGCAAGATTTCATTTTTTTTCTTAATAAATGGGCCATGCCCAAGATTTCACGTGAAAAAAAAAATGTTGCATTTTTTTTTGTAGTTCTCTTTATGATTTCTTTTTGTTTTGTATTTTACATAAAAAAAATTATTATCGTAAGTTTGTATTTTCTTTTGGCTCAAAAGAGTAACTTATGACTCTGTCGGAGGTCATCTAACTACTAACAAAATATTTTTTTCTATGAAATCAATTTTATGTATAGATAAATATATATTGACATTTTATCGTCTTTCATAATCGCGTAAAGCACGGACAAGTTCACTAGTTAATTATTAAAGGATGATATTGTTTTACCTTTTAAAATGCCAAAAGTTTGAAAGCCAAAAAAATTGAATATATCAGCAAGGCAATGAAATTAAAGAGGAGATTGTTGGACTTCTCTGCCATAATTAGTGGGCGTGCCAATGTGACATTTGATTTCTGTTTTCCAATGAAGAATTAATGACCATCAAGATACAATTAATTAGATAAATTTGGTTTATATAGCAAAATTGTTGATTTAATAAGAGATTTTAAAAAAAAAATATTTTGGGGTAAGGATATTTCCATAATTCAACTTTTAACTTGAGATATACGAAGTTAGGTAATACTTGATTCTTCTTATTTTCTCTATTGTTTTTGTGTCATTTGTAGGAGATTTCAAGCTTTGCAAAAGATGGAGTCCAAGCATGAAGCACAAGAGAACTGTTAATTGTTGAAGACGAAAAAGAAAAAGAGGTTTGCTCCTTATAACAATTCGAGATAAAATGTTATTCCGTGTTTAATTATAAGTATTAGTGAATTCTGGGATAATTTTCTTATGCTAAAACGTTGGTGTCTGTATGAAACTCTAACCAGAGATTTAGGCTTAAGAACTCCTCTGTTTCTGCCTCTGAATGGAAATAATAACAATTTCTTGTTATCATGAAACTCATCATCAAGATATCATCAGGCCTTTCTTCTCACCTTTATTGTAGTAATGTTATCACATCGTTATCCTAATTTTCTTATCATATTTGAGTTTTTCACTTTTCTGAAAGAAAAGTTAAAGCATTACCATTTATGCTTCTACTTTTCCTTGTATTTTTTTATTTTTCTTATAGTTCGAGAAATCTTAGCAGCAATTTAGAGGCTATTTTCAATCACATGTTATACCTGTATAATTTGTTTCAAGTTCCTTTTAGGGACTATAAGAAGTACGGTGGATGATACTCTTTTAGTGCGTTGAATAATGATTGTCTTTCGTTATGCTGATAGAAACAAGATGAAAGATATAGTTCATTTGATTTAGAACTAATCTTGGTCAGGGAAGGCCAAGACGGAGCCTAACATATGAATATCAAGAGGACGTTAATGCCCTAACGTTGGGGCCTTATTGGGAAGGACCAACCTAATAGGGACACCAAACACCACAAACCCCACTTCAAGTGCACCTATATATGTATTGACTGAGTCACTCTTTTTGTCTAGTCGGTGAAACCAGTGAACCATGCGAGTTGGTTAGATGTGTGGGTGTATAGGGCTCATAGTATCCCTTTTGATTGATCTACTAAAACAGGAAGGCTTTGAGACTTACTAAGGCGGGCTGTGAACTCTTTCATTAGGTAAGGGAAGAAGGGGCTAGGCACGACAAATGTTGTACAGTTGAGTGGCAGAGGATTTTGAACTTCCTTAGGGAAGATACAATTGCATTGTTGACGACATGATTTTTACCTTAAAATTTTGCATTCTTTGACCTTGTCGTCTGTGCTTTAGAATGTTTTCATTTGTTGGTGCTTATGATTGTTAACTTAGCACCGTTTAAATACAGAATACCGTTCTTGTTTTGTTTATCCTCTTGCAGATGACTATAGAAGTGAAGGTCACTTTAACAGTTAAGGAATCAGATAGTGTTGAACACGTGAAATCTTTAATACATGATCACGAGGGTATATCGGAATGTCTTCAACAATTATTTTGAAAAGATGTTCGCCTAATAAATGATGAACAAAAGCTAATGGATTGTGGCATTATTGAAAACTCCACCTTTCATGCTTATATCGATAATTCAGTCCCTAAGGTATTTTTGGTGAAGAGACCCCATGCTAATGTTATAATTATGGTTTATTCAAGGACATTCGATACTATCCAGGATGTCAAATATAGGATTGGGGTCAAAGAAGGAGTAAACTCAAAGCAATTTTCTCTTATTCATGACAGAAAGTTTCTTGAAGATGACAAAACCTTAGTGTTGAGATACAAGAAGATGTAAGGGGTTGTTAAAGTTAGTTAGAAGTAGGAAGGGTAGTTTAGTCACTTCACTGTATGGTAGTTACAACGACTTGACAAGTTGATTAGTTAAAAATTAGTTACAGAAATATGAACTTGTATATATATCCTAAAGATCATGTATGTAGTCATTCTTTCAGTCTAAATATAATGAATTTTCTTCTTTCTTAGTTCTCTCTTTTCATGTTCAAACTCTCTCAAGTTACATTCACGGTATCAGAGCTTTATGCTTCACAGTGAATACTGTTGAAGTTGGTGAAATTAGAATCAAATAATCACTGTTTTGATTCACAGATTCATGTTTTTTTTTCTGTTCCGCTTGTTGAAAGAGATTTGCAGATCAGAGCTTGATTCGAAGCAAAAATTTGCATTCAGTCTCAGCTTGATCTCGTATCAAATTCCAGATTCATGATGGAGAATGAAGATGTTCCTGTAGCTGGATCACAAAGCAATTCACTAGGAGGTATTCCTCAAAACAGGAATGTTATGCAAGGTCAATGTATTGACTATAATCATCCCTTATTTCTAGGTCCTACTGATGTCAGTGGACTGAGTCTTATCTCGTTTCAATTGCTTGGAATCGAAAACTATACCTTATGGAGTCGATCTATCAGATTGGCATTATTAGGAAGGAATAAAACTAGATTAATTGATGGTTCTGCTGGGAAAGAGATGTTTGGTGAGGAACTGTGGGGGCAATGAGAAAGAGTAAATGTTGTGGTGTTGTCATAGTTGATGAACTTTGTATCTAAGAGTTTATTAAATGGGATTGCCTTTGCTTCTAGTGCACTAAATGTCTGGGTTGATCTAAAAGAAAGATTTGATAGAGTGGATGGATCTAGGACCCACAGTTTACCTAAGGATATTGCCTCACTGCAACAAGGAACTATCTCTGTGTCTAAGTATTATACAAGACTCAAAACCTTGTGGGATGAGTTTGAAGTGTTAGTACCTGCTCCTTGTTGTAATTGTGAAAAATCAATAGGTTTTGTAGCTCATATGAATAGACAGAAATTGTATCAGTTTTTGATGGGCTTAAATGACTCCTATCATCAGGCAAGGAGTCAAATCCTAATGATGAATCCACTACCAACCATTAACTGTGCCTATGCGATGATAGTTGGAGATGAAAGTCAAAAGGCTGTTGTTACTAGTACTAATAGTATGGAGATGACTTCTGTTGGTCTGGATTCCTCAATTGCTATGTATTCTAAGACTGGTGAAAGTTTAGCAGTGAGTCAGAGGTTTAAGAAAAATTCCTTTCTAGTATGTGATTTCTGCAAGTGCAAAGGGCATGCAAAGAGTTTTGTTATAAAATTGTAGGCTATCCTCCAGATCTCAAGTCTAAAACGAAGGTTCAAGGAACTTTTCCTTCACATACTGGTAGTTCCTCATTCTAACAATCATCAGTACAGACCAACTTCACTAATGACAGAGATATCAATTTTCCTCCACAACAACAACAACATTCTAATCCTAATGAAGGAACTCACAAAGCTCCCAGCAACATTAATTAAGTAAGTCAGGCTGAAAGAGAGGTTAAACAACTTCTGCAGGGCTGCACATTTACTAAAGATCAGTATGATCACATTCTCAAAATGTTCCAAAAGGAGGCAAGTTCTTCATCTACTTCAGTGTGCAACACTGCACACACTACAGGTAAGGCATTCTTTGTTTCTAAAAACAGTCAAGTCTGGATTATTGACACTGGTGCAACCAACCATATGGTTTCTAGCTTGGATATGTTGGTCAGTAACTCAGTTTCTAAACCTAAAACACCTAAACCTGTTTATCTTCCAAATGGTGATACTACTCAAGTGTCACATGTTGGTTCTAGTGCATTGTCAACTAGAAGTGTGGTTACAAATGTCTTACATATTCCTGAGTTCAAATATAACTTGATGTCAGTAAGTCAAGTCACAAATGAGTTAGGATGTACAATTACTTTCTTCCCTCACTTTTGTGTTTTCTAGGAGCTTTACAGTGGGAAGGTGAAGGAAGTTGGTAAAGAAGAG
Organism: Solanum commersonii; assembly: GCA_029007595.1. Classification (NCBI taxonomy): domain Eukaryota; kingdom Viridiplantae; phylum Streptophyta; class Magnoliopsida; order Solanales; family Solanaceae; genus Solanum; species Solanum commersonii. The sequence continues at coordinate 4,188,322 of JAJTWQ010000033.1, forward strand.
AGAGGTTTGTACTTGCTGTTACAACATCTCACTACTGGTGTTGGTGTCAAGAAAGAAAAGGAGGTTGCATTTGCTGTCAATAATGTCAAGGAGTCAGATATGGACCTATGGCATAGAAGATTAGGACATGTGTCCTCAGGAGTCCTTAGTAGAATGTTTGTTATGAATAAGCAGAATATATGTGGAATTTCCTAGTGTTCAGTATGTCCCTATGCTAAACAAACTAGATTACAGTTTCCTTCTAGTTTTATCAAAAGTGTAGCTTGTTTTGACTTGATACATGTGGATCTTTGGGGGCCTTATAATACACATACTATTGATGGAAACAAGTATTTTCTTACAATTGTGGATGATTTCTCCAGGATAACTTGGCTATTTCTGCTGAAACATAAATCATCTGTGTGTGTTTCTCTTAAATTGTTTATACAATTTGTTCAAACTCAATTTGGGACAACAGTCAAGTCATTAAGGTCAGACAATGGTACTGAATTTGTCAACACAGTGTGTGATAATATGTTCAAGGAGTTAGGGATCATTCATCAGAGGTCCTGTCCATATACCCCTCAGCAAAATGGAGTGGTTGAGAGGAAACACAGGCACCTACTTGAAGTTACTAGATCTCTAAGATTTCAGGCCAAAATACCTTTGAGATATTAGGGACAATATGTGCTAGTTGCAGCTTATCTTATTAATAGGATACCTAGTAGTGTCCTGAATTATGCTACACCCTATAAAAGGTTGTATGGTTCTAGACCTACACTAACTCATCTCAGAACTATAGGCTTCCTATGTTTTGCTAAATGTTTGACTGAGCATGATAAATTGTTGCCAAGGGCCAGGGCAGCTATTCACATGGGGTATTCAGCAGGTCAAAAGGGATATTTGTTGCTTGATCTAAGCAATAAATCCTTCTTTATAAGTAGAGATGTGGTATTTCGAGAAGAATCATTTCCTTTTGCTGACATTGAAAAAGGGCAGGTGCCTGAAAGGGTGTTTGCAGATACTTTATCTAGAGATGATTTTTTGGTATCCAATGTTGATCACAGTGAAAATCTTATTCCTAGTACTACTGCTGCTGAAAGTGTCTCAGAAGGAAGTAATGGAATACATTCTGATCAGGTTCCTCGACCTGAAGTGATCTCTTCATGCAGGTCCTCTGAGGATGTTACTGATATCATGCACTCAGTTATCACTCCTTCTGAACCTAGAAGATCCACTAGAACCAAACAGGCCCTATGCTGGCTGAAAGATTTTGTATCTTTGTCTGTTAACAAGGATGCTAAGTATCCTATGTGTAATCACATACACTATGCTCATCTTTCCCCTACTTACCAATGCTATATTGCTACTACATCTGTTATTAAAGAACCTGAGTCTTATTCTGAAGCTGTTAAGGATCCTAGATGGGTAGATGCTATGACATCTGAAGTCCTGGCTTTAGAAAGTAACAAGACTTGGGAAATCACTGATCTACCAAAAGGCAAAAGGCTTATAGGGTGAAGATGGATTTTCAAAGTAAAGTACAAGTCCACAGGTGAAGTAGAGAGGTTCAAGGCAAGATTAGTTGCAAAGGGATACAGTCAGCAAGAAGGAATTGACTTACACAGAAACATTCTCCCCTGTGGTTAAAATAGTGACTGTTAGAACTGTGGTATCTCTTGCAGCCTCTAGACACTGGCACATACATCAGATAGATGCGTTTAATGATTTCTTGCAGGGTGATCTTGATGATGAAATCTATATGCAGCTGCCTCAGGGTTTTGTCAATCAAGGGGAGAAGGTATGCAGACTGACTAAATTTCTCTATGGTCTTAAACAGGCCCTAAGACAATGGAATTACAAGTTAACTGAAGCCTTGGTTAAACTCAAGTTCAAACAAAGTCAACATGATTACTCCTTGTTCTTCAAGGAATCAGAAAAAGGGATTACTATAGTGCTTGTCTATGTTGATGATATGCTAATAACTGGAAGTAGTCTGAAACTAATAGAGGAAACAAAGAAAGCACTGCAACGTGCTTTTAAAATGAAGGATCTAGGGGAGTTAAAATACTTCTTAGGTATTGAATTCACTAGATCAGCAGCTGGAATCTTAATGCACCAAAGAAAGTATGCCCTTGAGCTAATAGCTGAGGTTGGCATGGCAACAGCCAAACCTGCAGGGACCCCTATTGACATCAATGTCAAACTAACATCAAAGCTATATGATGAGCATATTCACAAGAATCAGGAAGACTCAGAAGATTCACTGATAGATCAAACTATGTATCAAAGACTAATATGTAAGCTTTTATATCTGAATATGACAAGGCCAGACATAACCTTCGGTACTCAGACACTCAGTCAATATTTACATCAACCAAAAAAGTCTTATCTTGATGCAGCCTTAAGGGTAGTTAAATATCTAAAGAGACAACCAGGACAAGGGTTATTATTAGCTAGTAATTCAGATGAACTAGTTACTGCCTATTGTGATGCAGATTGGGCCTCTTGCCCACTTACCAGAAAATCTGTAACTAGATACATGGTTATGATCGGTCCTTCATTAGTATCATGGAAGGCAAAGAAGCAAACGACAGTGTCAAGAAGTTCAGCTGAAGCTGAATACAGAAGCCTTGCTTCTACTATGTCAGAGTTAGTGTGGTTGCTTGGAATGTTGAAAGAAATTGGAGTTAAAGTTCAAGTGCCAGTGCAAGTGTATAGTGATAGCAAAGCTACCATTCAGATTGCTGCAAATCCTGTATTTCACGAAAGAACAAAACATATTGAGATTGATTGTCATTTTATAAGGGGAAAACGACAACAGGGAGTCATCAAAGTAAACTATCTACCTACAAGAGAACAGCCAGCGGATGTACTAACTAAAGGGTTGTCTAAGTTGCAACATGAACATCTTCTATCCAAACTAAGAGTGCTAAACATTTTTGCACCACCTAGTTTGAAGGGGAGTGTTGAGATACAAGAAGATGTAAGAGGCTGTTAAAGTCAGTTACAAGTAGGAAGGTAGTTTAGTCACTTCACTGTATGGTAGTTACAACAACTTGACAAGTTGATTAGTTAGAAGTTAGTTACAGAAATATGAACTTGTATATATATCCTAAAGATCATGTATCTAGTCATTCTTTCAGTCTTAATACAATGAATTTTCTTCTTTCTTAGTTCTCTCTTTTCATGTTCAAACTCTCTCAAGTTACGTTCAGTTTTTTACAAAATCAATGGTGGATCAACACTTCATATGGTTTCCATTCTGAGAGACAAGTTGCTTATATTCGTGGTAATGCCAACAAAGAAAATTGTTAAAATGGAAGTCAAGGTTGCATTAACTGTTCGCGACATCAAAACTATTATAGAAAGTAGAGTTGGCTACTCGATAAATTCTATGGATTTGTTTCTTGGGAAACAGAAATTGGAAGATTCAAGGATATTATATCAGTGAGATATCAACGAAGAGTCTGTCTTAAAGGTGAAGAGTAAAACAATACATATCTTAATCAAGACGAGTGGTGGAAGTATTACACTAGACGTGCACAGACACGAGTTGGTCAAGGATGTGAAGGGCATGCTTCTACACAAGCTAAACATACCAGTTCATCTTCAAAAACTTGTGTTTGAAGGAAAAAGCCTAGCTGATTCCCGGGATTTAGCAAGCTACAATATCAGAATGCACTCGAATATCATTCTGGATTTTCGTAGTTCTGTTTCTACGACAATTATCTGATATTATGAGTTACCAACAACATTGTGGATTCAAGTACTACCTCTGGTTCTCATTTGATAACGCTGATCAAGAACGAACTAAAACTACTTCTTAACTTGTATTTTGGAAGGTGGTGAACTTGTTTTGTTTTTCAAACATCTTTGATACGTTTTAAGTTGAATGGATGGTCTTTTGAAAACAGTCTTTCTGACTTCTAGGAAGATAAGGAGAGTTTGATAACGTTTTTTATTTTCAAATTCAATTTTGTTTGCTTGATAGATCATGTTATTTGACCTTTCTTCTTAGTTTTTACATGCATGTTAATTAGTAGATATTTTTTACGCCTAAATAGAATTAGTGAGGTGCGTAAGGCCTCATATAACATTACATTCGTATTCACACAAACAAGCTTTTGTCAATTAATGAAGAGTTAAATTTAAAAGGCAAAAAAGTATAGCATTATGATATTACTTAATCTATTAACATTTTACTTTGAGGTTTTGTACTTTTTCCATAATAAATGTAGGTTGATGAGTACATTTGGATTCATACCTATAAGTTTTTGTCTATTAATGAAGAACTAAATTTAGTTTTAAAGGGCAAAAATGTAAACATTGTGAGATTACTTATTCCATTCACATTTTACATTGAGGTTTAATATTTTTATTCATTCTTATTTAATATAGAGTGTGCATCATAGAATATTTAGTTTTTTCATCTTCTTAATTTTTACATGCATGTTAATTAGTAGAGGCTTTTTATGCCTAAAAAGAATTAGTAAAGATAAGGTATAGCCCCTTGCTTGTACTTTTCTGAGTTTCACTTTCATCATATAAACTAATCTCTTGACACATGCGCTGCACATGTGTCTCATGTTAATTTTATAGATTTGTTAATAGTTAGCAAACTTGCTATAAAGTCACAAATAACTAATTTGAGTCCAAATAAAAATATAGACTTCCGAAAGTTAAAATGTACGTTCCTTCTAATTAAGATGAGTTCTTATTGACTCCTCTCATGTCCAATCAAAATGTTAAATATTTTTTTTGGTCAAAAGATAAAATATTAGATTAGTTAATAGGTATCAGTACATAATGGCAACACAATTTGTTTGTCGGTAGGAGGGGGGATGGAATTACTAGTACAAATATTACTATTAGCTGATATATATTAAGGCTTGGTATGCCTAACAAAAAGAATTCCTATTTTGTTTGTCTCTATCTTGTATGAGACAAAAAATGGTAAAACTTCCAGCACAAAACATAGTAGGCTTGCTTCATTTTACACCCCTTCTTATCTTAGAGCATCTGCCACTTGGTTTGCCTCTCTATAGCTATGACGAATTTGGGGGGTCCCCAACTGTAGTAGTAGCTCCCTGCAGGCCGATAATATGTTAGTATAAGGGGTTATCTTGAGCAATAAGATTCATAATTTCCTAGCAATCCATATTGATTTCTAAAGGTGTTAAGTTTTTTGCAACTGCTATGTTAAGGCGTTGGACGAGTGCTAGAAGTTCGGCCTTGATGTTATTTTTGGCGTAAAGGTTCCTCATGTACCCTAATTAGGGATGGCAATGAGGCGGTGTGGGATGGAGCGGTGCAGGTTGAGTTTAACCCGCAAAATTTTTAATCCGCCCCACATAATATTTTTTTGAGCAACTTTCACATATAGCAAACATAAAAATCATATTTGTATGCTATAGTTATAGTTTGTATAATTGCGTTCCATAGCAAATTTTATGTTTGCTAAGGAGCTTTTGATTTGTAGAATTTGCTACAAATATCCAATTTTATACAAATTATTCAGTTTTGTATTAATTCATTTATACATTGTAATTTGTATAATAAGATTTGTATTTGTATAATTATAAGTGTATAGGACGAAAATATATGTATTTGTATTTATATATACACTTTTTTCTCGCTTTATTACAAACACAAACACATTTTATACCGAAATGTATAAAATGACTAATTGTATACCGAATCAGATGGCAAAAAAAAGGGGATGTTTGCAACGAATTACAATTAAAATAAACTATGACTATAAAATTTAATTTGAATTAATAGTTTGATATTTCATACAATTTTCCCTAACTTTTTTCATTTTCAATCCGCCCCATATGAACCTGTCCCACATAATTTTTTTAATATTTTTTTTCTAGTTAAGTTTGATACTAAAAATAATATTCATAAAAATATTTTTTTTTTTAATAAGTTGTACTAATTTAATAAGATAGTGACTTAAAATTTTATTTTTTAGAGGTCAATTGGGAAATATATAAGAAATTGTATTCTTTTTTATTGAGTCGTTTTCATTTATCATCTTGAATATTTTAGTAGCTTTAATGAAATTATCTTAATAAATAATGTTTTATCACTCTTATAACATGTTAAAAGTTAAAACTAAGTTTGAACCCACATAAAATCACATATACCCGCAATCCGCCCCACCCCACATTAATTTTCTTTTTAAAAACATTTCAACCCTCCCCGCCCCACATCCCACCCGCTCCGCACAACCTTAAACCCACCCCGCCCCATTGTCATCCCTAACCCTAATATCCACTTTCCATTTGTCTCTAAAAACCCCTCTTGTACCTCCCCTTTTACGCACTTCCTAGTGAGGATCCGTCAGTACTTAACTTATATCTTCGTGTAGGTGGTTTCCCCTTTTATCTATTAACTAATTTTAATATTAAAAAAAGGGAAAATATTCAAATTTAATGTGATCAATATTTATAGAGTTAAAGAAAAATACAAGACGTTTGAAAGTAAATGGTTGCAATTAGGTTTTTGCTTTGATTAATTAATATTATGCCGAATATCAAAATGGCTAGCGAAGAAAATTTAGTTAAATTCACAAATATTGATCCCGGTCCATCCCCCATTTAAAGAAAGAATTACTTCAATCCGCTCTGCTACCTCATCTCGTCTCACACAATTTTAAACCCGCACCATTTTACGTAAGCTTAAACCTGCCCCACCTTTCATCCGCATCACCCCACTTGCTATCCTATCTACAAAATTCATTCCCTATGTATGAGGAATGTAGAAGGTCAACCACTTCAAATGAAGTCATCACTTCAAATCATTTTCAAAAAACAAAAATCAATTTGGCCAAACAATTTTCTATAAAATGCCAACAAGAAAAGGAAGAATGAATAGGTCATCAACCTTCTAACGTTTCTCATTTTTTTCTCAATTCCTCCCAACTACTCTTAAAGGTTCACGCGGAATTTGTAATCCTCAAAGTCAAGTTTATTATACCTAGATAAAGGTGTCAAAATGGATAAATTAGATTGAATTCGAGTGGATCAAATAAAATAAATCAATAAATAAAGGGAGAATTATACTTATTGGACATGAAAAAAATAAACTAATTATCCGTCCATAGCCTACTTTTGGTTATCTCTTTTTATGTCTTTTCGATCCAAACAAATTACCTTGCGTGCCTCCTTGCTAGTCTAAGTCCAATTCGTATTTATTTGTTTGATACCATCACAGTATATATATACTATGATGGTATCATTTAACATTCGTGCAATTTTTCTTGAATATATGTTATGGCATCATTGAGGATTTAAGAAGTTTCTCATTAAGGATTGAGGATTGACTTGGTGAAACAATGATTGTTCTTCAATTATACAATTTCAATATCATAATAATATATGAATATACTATGGTAGTATTATTCATGTACCATCGCATGCATAACTTAGGAAACTTTTATGATACTATCACAATATATATATACTAGGTCAAAGTCATCTCCAGCCCCTCAAAGTTGTCCTCATTATTCATTTAGACACCTCAACTACACCTAGTACCTACTGAACACCTCTACCACCCCAGATTTGAACCGTCTAAGCATTTTTTGCCTACATAACAAATCGTTTGTGATTCACGCAATGGGGTGCATGAATTGTTTTTTCTCCTATTTTTTACCCTGCATTTAAGACACCCAACGTTAAAATTTTAACTTGGATATAAAATCCCCAATTCTTCTTCCCTCAAATCCATTATAGAACCCTAAATCCCCAATTCTCTCTTCTTATTCTAAATATCCAGCGTTTCTCTCTTCTAAATCAAGCCATTTTCTTTTATCAAATGTCGCAAAGTTCAGTGAATATCGAGGAAGTCGATGTATGTAAGTGTGGTTATTATTGTTGACTAAAAACTTTGAGGATTCCATTGAACCCAGGTCGTCGATTTTTTGGATGCAAAGCATCAAAGGTTTGTAATTATTCGAACAAAAACTACCGTTATTGTATTATTTGAAAAATCAACATGTTTGTATATTTATTACTGTTATGTGGTTTGTAGGAAAATGGTGGATGTGGCTATTTTAGATGGATTGATCCGTCACTTGAAAATGCTGATGAATCATCCTTAATGAATAGATTCATAGATGGTCAAAATCCGATTGATCGACTAAAGATAAAAGTGAAAGGGATTATTTGAAATTTCAATTGAATGAAAATGAAGAGAAGATAATGATATTGAACAAGAAACTCAAGGAAGTTAGACTCTTAAGGGATTGGGGAAATGTCAAATTTAACCTAGTTGTGATTGTTTTTCTTTGTCTGCTAACTATAAAATGGTTCTTTAATATTGTGTAGTTCATAGCAGTTCAAGATTGTAGTACTTAATTTTTTAGTTTTGCAGTAGTTAAGAGGTTATTCTAGATCAATTAGTGTTGTACTTAATTGTTTAGTTTTGCAATAGTTAGGAGGCTATTCTAGATCAATTAGTGTTGTACTTAATTGGTCTGTTAAGTTCATATTTTGTATCAAATTGAAAGTTTGAATGTGAATTGATCAATGTCGAATTGATCAGTGTCTCTTTTGTAACTTCCAGTGTGAATTGATCAATGTCTCTTTTGAAACTTGCCTCTGTTTTCTAACTTGCCCAGTGTTCTGAAATTAGTTCTGGGATCGACTATTCTTATTGACAAAAACACAAATGCATTGAAAGGTAGTGTAGTTGTTGTTCAAAAACTGAGCTAATAACACAAATGCATGGCTGAAAAATACATAACACAAAGTCATGGTTGAAAAATACATAACATAAATGCATTGAGAGGTAATCAAAAACCATTGTTTTACATGGTTCAAAAATACATAGTCTTGCTAACACAAAGGCATGGTTCAAAAATACATTACACGAGTGTTCAAAATAAACTAAAGAGTAGCTTGTTGAAGACCATTTTAACATGTGCCAAAATCATAACAACTTTCCAAATGAACTACTTCCAGTTTTTCCTGTTTGCTTTCATTTGTTGCAACTGTGAGGTGCCGACAGCATCTTTTCCCTTTCATTTTAGGCCACGAGGTTTAAAGTCAATGTCTATATTGATTGGTGAAGCACTCTTCAATTTTGTTGGCCCATGTAGAATCTTCTCACTTGATGTACCAGACTGTAATATAACAAAGAAAATGTAAGATAAGGTAAGGTAAGATCATAATATGGCTATCAGAATATACACTAAAACAGAGTAAACATATTAAGTGAACATACATTAAATACTGTATGGTATCTTGTGACCTGATAAACATGGCAGTTGACTAGAAGAACTATCTCTTTCAGTAACAAATGGGGTCCCTCTTGCATTAGCTTTTTTTCTTCCCAATCCTCTTCCAGTCCCAACTTGAACCCTATTTTGAGGAGGTCTTGGCACAGATGTTGTGTCAGCACAAACAGAACTTGGTTTACTTGATTGTATAGTTGCATATGTTGTTCTGGAAGTAGAATGTGATGGACCTCCCATTGTAGACTATATAACATAAATAAGGATATACGAATAACTTGTAGAACAATCAGAAAATGCAAATGAATTATTAAATCTAATCTTACTGATGTTTGTGTAGTTGCATATGTGGTTTTGAAAGTAGAATGTGATGGACCTCACATTGTAGACTATATAGCATAAATAAGGATATATGAATAGCTTGTAGAATAATCAGAAAATGCAAATGAATTATTAAATCTAATCTTACTGTTGTTTGAGTAGTTCTTGGCAGAGCAGTGGTATCAGCACAAATAGAACTTTGTTGAGAATAACTTTGTTGGCTTGAATTTTCCTGACTTGTAGGTTGAGAAGTGCTCCCCCTCCCATACTATGTCACCACAAAATAAAATATATGATTATAATATAAATAAACTTTAAGCAATTTACAAATGTGAATATGAAGTATTACTTACTCTTGCACACACAATTTTGTTATGACTAGTTTTCTTGCATAGGGAACATGTCATCTTCACTTCTTTTCTTGAAAGTTTCCCTCATTTTTTTGGCTCATCCTTACTCTTTCTTCTCTTCTTGCCTGGTCTGCCTGGCATTTTTCTTGGTTTTGGAGGCTCTATTGATGGATTTGTAGTTTCAGGCCACATCCTCATATTGGGAATAGTTGAATGAAATGGCTGTAAGCCTTGAGAAATGTTTCCTTCTTATACCAGTGCTCTACATGTTGATCAGGATCTTGATTCAAGTAATAATAAGCACAAATAGCATGAGGGCAACGAATACCTCTCAACATCCACAATCAACAGTCACAATGCTTCTTCTCCAAGTCAACAACAAATGAATATTCTCCCTCACTAATCTCAAAACCATTCAACCCATTCCATTGAACATTACAGTTATTTGAATACTCCTTGTTTCTTTCTAGTATTGCCCTTGCCATAGGTGCAATGTTTGATTCCATGTTTCAGCAAATTTGATCATGTCTATATGTTTGTTCATCATTTTATGCCTAATATCCTCTAACATGGTAAAAAATGATTTATGTCTAGCAGCTAAGATTCAGGAATTGAAAGTCTCACACATGTTATTTTCTACAACATCACACTTGGAGTGAGTTTGGAAAAAAGCCCTAGATCAATTTCTGGGATCATAATGTAGCAAGTTCTCTGTTATTTCCTTCTTACCTAGCTTGGACATTGCATGAACTTCTTCTCCAAACTTGACTTCAAAGGAGGCCTTTGAGCATCTCCAAAATTGTTTCCTTCTTTCTTCTCCTTTCCAGTTCACATGCCAGTTACTCCATATATGTCTAGTACACATCCTTTTCTCAACATTTAGTAACAACTCTAACAAGACAGGAATAAGTCCCTAACAAAAAATATGTACATAATAAGTAATTGAAGTAGTAAAGATCAAATTAAAACTAAAATATAAGAAATTGAGTTATCAATACCCTTTTCATATCAGGCATTACAGTCAAACCTTCACCAGTTCCTAAGTTTAGATCAACAATTAAATATCTTATGAACCATCTCTAACTATGTTTTGTTTCTGTATCCACAACTGCCCAGGCAATGGGATACATTTGATTGTTTCCACTCTTTTCAATAGCAACTAATAGCTCACCCTTGCAAGCTCCCTTGAGAAAACAACCATCAAATCCAATTATATTCCTACACCCCTCCAACCATCCTTGCTTAATGCATGAAAGCACACATAAAAATACACAAAAAGGTTCTTTCCTGGTTCAATTTCCTTATCAATTTTTACCCAACAAGAGCTTCCAGGATTGGTTTGTTTGATTATATCTGCATAGTCACATAATCTGGCAAATTCCACATTCCAATCACCCGTGTCTTCCTTCATAATCCTCTTTTAGCCTTGTAACAAAGAGTCTTACCAACATAAAGACCCAATGTCTTTCTAACCAAATCTTGAATTTCCCAAATCCTTATGTATGGTTGAAATACAATTCTGTCCTTAAACTTTTTAGCAATTAACTTTGAACTACACAACTTGTTCCTGTTTAATGGAATACACTTGTGAACAGGATGATAGTTCTTCACAATGAAATCACCCGAGTCTCTGTCAATGGAAGCATATAACAACCACTTACAGTTAGCATTTTTGCACTTCACCCTCACTTTATGTTTTTCATTAGGTCTTAACTTTATCTTCCTCATGTACTCTACAGCATAATCTGCCACTGCTTTCCTGAACTGATTTGCACCCTCAAAGACCATTCCAAGCTCAAATATTGAAACTTCACAATCTTCATCATACCTAACTTTTTTGCTTCTCCTTCTAGCAGGTATATTTACTCCCCTAACAGCTTCCACATCTAGTTGTTCATCACTATAATCACTCCAACAAGCTATCAATATAATCCTTATCTCCACCTAATTTTCCTGCATATTTGTCAGTTTTATTTTTCCCAATATCCTCAAAGCCTCTATCTATACCACCAGCCTCTCCAACTGGTATTTCTTCAAATTCAGTAGCCTTTTTTCTCTGTTTTTTGTTTCTTCTTTCTTGTCTAAAAGCACTCAACTCCTCATCAATATCTGAACCATCTTCTGAAGGTATATCTAGATTTGAATCACTACTCAAGAAATCAGAGTCACCTTCTCCAGCTAAGTTATCATCCATACCCTCTCCACCTAGGTTATCATCCACACCCTCTTCACCAGTGTTAACATCAACACCCTCACCACCAAGGTTAACAGCCTCACCTTCTCCACTTAGGTCAACAACCTCACTTTCTCCACCTAAGTTAACAGCCTCACCCTCTTCACCAAGGTCAACATCAACACCTTCACCACCAACATTAGTTAGATAGCCTCTAGGTCCCTCAGTGTCAAGTAAAGGTTCATCTAATACATGACATACAAATACTTCAAAAGTGTCCTTATGTTTTAAGTCTTTAATTAGGTGTAGGAGATGTTGGTCAGTTGTAATTAGGACCCATTTTTTATTCAATAAATCCTTCACATAAAAGCCTCCAACAGTTTCATACCCTAATTCTTTAGAATAATACAGTAGTTCCAAAATGGAAAAGTGGTCCTTAATAATATACCTGAGTACAGACACACAGTTTTCAACATAAGTAGGGACAGATATCTCGGATAAGATTCCACCATGGTAAATCTTTGTAAATATAATCTACTCCATGGTCAATTGTTAGCCCTACAAAATATCAAACAAACCCTAGCTTAAGATAACGGAATATACTCATATAACCCATACAACAATTAAAAAACAAAGCTTCAAAGCATATTTTCTAGGTAATAGTAAAGAAGGGACATAATATTCGCAAAAATCACAAACCCTATGTTTTTACAAAACCCTAGCTTTTTGGAATTCATTTAACAAAGCATGTAAAAATCATTAACAATCCTAACTTACACAAGGAAATCTTCAAGATCGTAACACGAACAAGACGAATCCAACTTCAATCTGGAGGAAATCGCGAAGATGGAAAGCTTCAATTTGGAAGAAATCGCGAAGAGAGAGAGAGAGAGAGAAGTGTTCTGTCAAAGTTAACGATTTAGGAATCTTCCCCAATTAAGACATATACAAATACACGTCGGATACATGTGATAGTTGTTAAATGGTTATTCTATACACGTCGGATACACGCGGGGAGCTTAAATACACGCGCCACACAATTTATAAAAAGTGAAAAAAAAATGCTTAGACGGTTCAAATCTAGGGTGGTAGAGGTGTTCAATAGGTACTAGGTGTAGTTAAGGTGTCTAAATGAATAATGAGGATAATTTTGAAGGGTCGCAGATGACTTTGGCCTATATACTATGACCAAAACATACCTAGTTTATGTTATGCCTGAGTCAAATACAGAATAGTATATAAATGCATCCGGAGTGGTTTACTACATTCCTGCTCAATGACGTATGTGTGAGGCCAATTTGGATAGATAGTTATATGATTTGAAAGATTATGAACATATTACCAACCTTGTGATTTAACAATTCAATAGATATCTTAATATGCTTAACAACAATAATCAGATAAAATAAAAATTCGAAAGCAACGTATCCCTAAGCCTTAATTATTTATGTTAACAACTCTTAATATACCCATCATTTTATTTGCATTATTTTTAGTTGACAAAATCAGTAGTATTAAACAACATATTTTCTTTTTCTTTTTTTTCTCGAGGATGCTTCTCCATAAGATCAATCTTCCGATCGAGACTTCGCATATCCATTAAACCTTATTGACACATGTCCACCCCTTATTGTGCCACACAATCTAGACAAGTTTTCTTGAATATAACTTGATTTATTATTTTGTATCTATATTATGTATATTTATGTTTTCAAACTAGAGGTGTTAAATGGGTGTGTTGAGCTAAATTTGAAGGTGTTAAATTCCGTTGAATTAATAAATGAGCGGGAATAACCCGCTCAAAAGCTACTAAGGCTGAAACGCGCTAAAATGCAGGTCATAATTCAATTCACACAATTTTTATTAAGTTTTAATTGGTTTATATAATGTTCTTTAGAATATTTTAGTACCTAGTAAAATGATTTTATTTCTCTTTATTATGGTTGTATAAAACATATCATAAACAAAACAAAAAATTGACAAGATTTCTCATGTGCCAAGTTGGACTACATATCAACCCAATTTTTAGTAGATTGGAATGGATTAAGATGAAATGGATTGAGCTAATAAATGAATGGGTTCAAACTTGAACGGGTTGGACGGATTAAGTTTGATTTTTTCACCCCTAGTTCGGATCCAATATGTTGTTATTAGTGACTTGATCAAAAAGACTAAGGAATCATTTGTTTGCATTTAACAAAGGTGTTAATCTTAATTATTCATATCTCACTCGTTTAAGTATGTTTATTTTCAAGGTCTAGATGTTAATCATTTAAATCTTAATCATTAATTGCATTTGTTTTTCTTATTTTACAACCGCTTAATGGATAAGTCTGAATGATTAAGATCCATAACAAATTAAAGTCTTCATATCACTAAGATGCTTATTTAAAAATTCTACAAAGATGACATTTTACCCCTACTCTATCTATTTTCATCCACGACCCATAACCACCATTTCATCCATAACTATCCTCACCATCAATCACTATCACGCGAAACCAAAATTTTCACTAAAGGATGTCAAAATATAAAAAGATAAAATCAGGTAAAAGTCAAAGGGTATCAAGTAGTATATATATATATATATATATATATATATACACCTAGCTACGCAGTGTAATTTTTCGATGATGGGGTATCGGTTGACACTCCTCGAGTATATTTGACGCTGCCACTGATTCACAACCACCCTCAAGTATTTGCCACTGATCCACCACCACCATCATCAGCTCAATCACAATCATCACTATCGTCAATCACTAAAATCAATCGTCATGATCACCATTAACCATCATTTACAATTATCAACAACATTAGTCATTATTTGCAATAATTACCATTAATGTACATATTGATATTTATATATGTATTCAAATTAAGCAAGGTCTTGGAAATAGTATGAAGTCGGAAGCCGTTGTGTCAATGTCAAGATTTGAGAGTTTTATAACGACAAACAAAGAATGAGTGTGTCATGAAATTGTTGGGAGCCGTTACTTAACACACCGTACAAGCGTGTGGGGTTGGGAAGTTGTCACCTACTGTCTTAGATTCTTTATATTTTATCTTATCATTAACCATTATAAACAACTACAGCTGGAAAAGTCCAACGTTCATATTGGGGTGAAAATACACCACTTTTAAAACAAATATAATTTAGAGTTAAATAGGAAATTAGTTTTTTTTCATCTAGTGTCCGATATTTGTAGTGCAGTCCAACTAAATTTGAATTTGCGTTGGAAAGTCTTACGTCGGGGATAAAACAATCCCAAATAAAGATGACTCTATATCCAAAGGGACTAAACAAAAATCTCTAGATAAAAATGAAGAAGTGTTTATCACTCCACCCTTGGCTATTAATGGGAAGAGAGTAATTGCATCGCTGGTTGCTTCTCCTCATTTTCTGCGAGGTGGTCATCATACATTACACCAAATTTTTAAGGTATAAATTAATTCATACCTAGTATTTATTTATATTAAATCAATTTATACATGTTATGTATTTAATATAGAGTTCTTTTATTTAATTATAATTAAATAAATATAGATATTTACTTCATCAAATCTCTTAAATATGATATGGTCAGTGGCGGAGTCCTATATACTTTAGGGGACATCCATTCGTCAAGAAAATTACAGCTTAGGTAGAAATATTTTTTTAGATATATATATATATATATATTACATATTGATACTCTTTGGCTTTTACTTCTTTATATTTTAACACCCCTTAGTTGAAATCTGATTTCGCTACTGAATATGGTGTATTAGTTTGGTGCAAATGCTCATGCAATAAGTTCTTACCGTAATTTAATATCACAATTACATCAAATTAAAGAATACAAAAAAAATATATTGTTGTAATTGATATTTATTTTAACTTTTAATTGTAACAATTGAAACTAATTTTTGTTTGTCAACACTGAATGTGTATAAGTATTTGCATGTCTTGCGCGCTCCAAACATAATTCATCACATTCCCAAAAGACTCTTTCTTTCACTATATAACGACGTTTTAAAAGGTATTTTCTTTGATTTGTATTATATGATATTTTTAGTTTGGACATACTTTTAATAAGAAATTAATCGTTCATAAAAAATAAAAATATATTCACTAAATAATCTTTAATTAAATAATATAAATTTAATATAATTTCTCAATTATATAAAAATTGTATAACTTAAATTAAAAACACCATATAATATGATCAGGAGAAAGTAGACTAATAATTCTAGGTCCATTTTTTGTGGAATTAATGAAGCAGCATTGAATATTTGGCAAGCCAACCAAAGAAATTTTCAAAGTAGGCCACCAAAATATAGGATCGAATTAAATACGTGTATCTATTTTCTTTTGTCGACATGAATTATTTCAGCCAAGAGTGGAGCCACATTCAATCAAGACGTTCAGACTTTGATTAATGTTTTCTGTTTAACTCATAATAGATGGATCGAACTTGTACATAGATTTTATCTCTATCTCTAAGATATGTAAACTGTTTTCGATAAACTATCAGTTCAAGAAAAGAAAATTCATTGAAAGAAATAAAGGAAATATAATAAATAACCGATAGTAATAAAAATAACAATTAGTGACTGAATAATAACTATAACAAAATAATATTAAGAAATTGTGTCTACCATTATTAATTGCATTTAGAGTATATACAATATTCATATAATTAAGTTATTATGCGATAATTATAAGTAAATATTTATGGTAAAAATTAATTAGTAACTTGATAAAAATGGTAATTCACTACGTATTTTACATTAGTAATATAATAAACGGCGTATAACTTAGCTCCTTAATTAATAGTCCCTCATTGATTAAAGTTTGAACTCTGTAGTTCCTAATTCATTAGCTATTGAATTTCTCAACATGGTGGGTTGTTCCTACATTGGCTACACATTAATGGGCCGAATTTAGGGGGTGGCAAATGTTCATCTAAATTCTCTCGATGGAAATCGTTGTATATACATATGTGCACTAAAACTTTAGCTATGTATAGGGTCTGGAGAAGAGTTCGACTACAAGGGTCAATTATATGCAATCTTACCTTGTATTTCTGTCAGAGACTGTGTTTTGAACTCGTGACCTTTATATATATGTGGGGGGGGGGGGGGGGCGGATAAAAGGTTAATTCAACGGTTCAAGACAATTAAAATACACCCCAAAAAACTAAGGTTCAATTCTCAAAGACTGCATTATATATCTTTTATATTTTTATTTTTCAAATCGCTAAGCAAAATTCCTGAATCCACAATCGCACATTATTATTTTGTAATTAATAATTTAATCCTTTCAAAGTTCTTCAATGTGATAATCTGATGCATCAAATTAAAGCCAATACTTTAACATTTAATTTCGAGTATTTGTCATGATATTTTATTCATAAAATAATTTCAAAATATACTCTTAATTCAATATTTTGCAAGCAAAATAATTTGTTTTGGCAATACAATATGTGGCTATATGTCGTCAAAGCGGTGTACCAAATGCGAGAAATACTCCGAACTTTGAGCGTTTCTCAGAAGTAAAAAAATAAGACGATTATAATTTGCCACCTAATATATATATATATATATATACTTATTTGTATTTATGTTATATCTAAATATAAATAATTAATCATAGAATTAATAAATCAAAGTGAAAATCATAATTATTAATTATGATCAAGGGAAAAAAAATGCATACTCAAGATATATCTTGTATTTTTACCTAAATTATGTACAATTTACAGTATAGTAATTATTTTCACTAAGGATTGGATTGAGGTTTGAAATTGTACGAAGAATTTGGGAAGGGGAAGGAATAAAAGAAATAATTATTTATTCTAATTAAAAGTATTATAATATATTAGTATCAATTAAATTTTTCAAGTGATTTTTCTATAATCACCTAATAATTGTCGAGATTCTTTTATAATAGTAGTAAATTTTAACTTGTAATAATGTATTACTTGCAATTTTTTTGTCAAAGGATCAATTAATATAATAATGCTCATAATTTTTTTTAAATATAACTACCCAATGATTGACTAGTTATATAAATATTTTCTTTATGGTAGTGCATACAATGCACGTACATGGTGGATAACAGTTTAATTGATAAGAATATTTTCTTGAACAAAAATAATATATATTTAAATACAAGATAATTTGTTATAATTGATACAGAGTTTAATAACATAATATATTTTTTTTAATCTTGAAATATAAAATTAAAGATATGAAGAATGTATTAAAATATTTTTTTCATACTATTTTAGAGATCATTTGGTACGTGATAAGATATAATAATCTCGAGAAATAATATAAAGATTATTTTATACTACATTTGTTAGGGATATTAACCAGTTACATAATTATTCTCTCACTATTTGTACTATAATAATGGAACAACGTATCCCATAAATATGATGAAATATCTCAACGCATAGGATAACTTCATTCTCATACCAAACAAATCCATTATATAAAGTAATTATATAAAATAATACGCTCTCGGTCCAACAATAGTTAACTATTATATTATTTTGGGATGTCGAACAATACTTGTCCAATTTATGAAATCAATAGATAAATTATACTGATTGAATTGTTGAGACATTTTTCATTTTTTAAATTAACTTAATTGTTCAATTTTCAAGATTATTTTTAGAATGTTCTTCCAATTTCACCCTTCATTAGTTAGTATTGAAATTAGTTATTTATTAATGTTTAGTTATTTTAATCATAAATTTGACAATAATTAATAAGGAGAAAAATGGAAAGTTATGCATAATTTATGTCTTAACTTTTTTTCTTAAAGGGTGTGAAACACATCAACAATTCAATTAATTTGAAATGGATGGAGTAATCATTTTCCTATTATATTTTTCAAGACATTGTATATATTATATTCAAAAGGTCATAAGTAAATTGTCATTCTATTTATAATTTCTTAAGAAATGTGCAAAGTCGATAGTGAAATTTATTATTAGATAGAGAAAATACTAATTAAATTAAAATTTAAAAAATATTATTAATAAAATTAATTTAGTAAAAATACATTGCCTTATCCATCCATTCCACAAGTTATTAGAAAGCAATAGATGAGATCTATCATTTTATCGATAGAACTTAAGTTAAGTTAAGAATAATAATAAAAAACATATTTAATAAAAATATTATCTAACCTGATAAGTTAAATAAAATCCTTATTATCTTACATAATAACTTTATTAAATACTTAATGCAAAATTAATGAAGTTTTATAGGTGACCCCACTTTCACCACATTTTGTTAATTTTTTCAAACCCACTCCCTTTATTTTTAACCACTAACATCCCCTCTACCCCCATTAACAACATGCACGACTCTTTCTTCCTTACTGCCAATTCTTTCACTTCTTTTTCTCTATATAAACTCAACCATAATCACCAAATACACAAATATCCTCTTTCTTTCTCATTGCTCTCTTTTCTCCTTACATCCACAGCAATGGCCTCTTTTACTACATTAACTTCCCTCTTCGTTCTTCTCTCTTTGCTATCTATTGCAAATTCTGGCTCTATCGGTATCAATTATGGCCGTATTGCTAATAATCTTCCGACTCCATCAGAAGTTGTTCAGCTCCTCAAATCCCAAGGCATTAATCGTGTAAAGCTTTACGATACTGATTCCGCTGTTCTTACAGCTCTTTCTGGATCCAATATATCAGTTACTGTTGCCCTACCTAACGAGCAACTCTCCGATGCAGCCTCGAAGCAGTCTTTTACTGATTCATGGGTTCAATCGAATATTCTTCGTTATTATCCAAAAACAAATATAGAATCCATAGCTGTTGGAAATGAAGTTTTTGTAGATCCAAATAATACAACCAAATTTTTAGTACCCGCCATGAAAAATGTTTACTCATCTCTTGTTAAATACGGCGTCGCTTCGTCTATCAAAGTTTCATCCCCTGTTGCACTTAGTGCTCTGCAAAATTCATATCCTTCATCTGTTGGTTCATTCAAAACGGATCTGATCGAACCGGTTA
This sequence comes from Solanum commersonii, assembly GCA_029007595.1. Classification (NCBI taxonomy): domain Eukaryota; kingdom Viridiplantae; phylum Streptophyta; class Magnoliopsida; order Solanales; family Solanaceae; genus Solanum; species Solanum commersonii. The sequence goes on from JAJTWQ010000033.1 coordinate 4,208,418, forward strand.
TTAAACCGATGTTGAGTTTTCTCAAACAATCGGGTTCTTTCTTAGCTGTTAATATTTATCCATTTTTTGCTTATGTAGCGAATACGGATACGATTTCTTTGGATTATGCTTTGTTTAGGGATAACAAAGGTGTAACTGATCCAAACAATGGACTTGTTTATAAAAGCCTTTTCGAAGCTCAGATTGATGCTGTTTATGCTGCAATGAAAGCTTTGAATTTCGATGATGTGAAAATGGAGATTACTGAAACTGGATGGCCTTCAAAAGGCGATGAAAACGAGACTGGTGCAAGTGCTGACAATGCTGCTGCTTACAACGGTAATCTGGTAAAAAGAGTGCTTACTGGAAGTGGGACCCCTTTAAAGCCCGATGAACCTCTTAACGTCTATTTATTCGCTTTGTTCAATGAGAATCAAAAGCCCGGGCCCGTTTCAGAACGGAACTACGGGCTTTTCTATCCTAGTAAAGAAAAGGTTTATGATATTACACTTACACAAGAAGGTTTAGAGGCCGGGCCTAATAATGGAAGTAAAAGCCAGGTGGTGAAGACTCCGGTACCGTCTCCGTCGTCTTCTCCGACTCCGGCGCCGATTGTTGGCGGCGGTGTGGAGGAGAGTAAGGTGGTGAACACGTGGTGTGTGGCGAATGACAAAGCTGGGGCGGAGCAGCTGCAAGCGGCGTTGGACTATGCTTGTGGAGAAGGAGGAGCTGATTGCCGTCCGATTCAGCCGGGTGCCACGTGTCATAATCCTGATACACTTGCGGCACATGCTTCTTATGCGTTCAATAGTTATTATCAAAAGAAAGCACGTGGGACTGGCACGTGCGATTTCAAAGGAGCAGCTTACGTCGTCACTCAACATCCAAGTAAGTACTCATCGGCGCGACTCAATAAAATAGGTAGCTTCGTAATATTTTTTTTTTAATTTTAAAAGTTAAATTTTTTTCTTTTTGTAATTTACTAAATATTAATTTTGTTTTCTTATTGCAGAATATGGCAGTTGCAAGTTTCCAACTGGATATTAAACATTGAGGAGATTGGTTAATAAATTTAGCATGCAAATGGTTTTAGTTATTTGATGTTCACATTCTTTTTCCTTTAGTAGTGTTTTATTATTTTAGTATTATTTATTAGTATATATAATTCATAGGTGGTTATGATTATTTTTGAAGTTTTCTTTGTAATTATACCAACTTTTTTTTATTTAATTAAATGGAGGTGAATTAGTTTAGACGTTATTTCATTTTATTAGATGTCGGCAAAAAGTTGATTACCTTTTCATCTTGGATCCACTTGAGTAGGTAGGTTTCAAACAAAAATATAAAAAGTATTAAGTAAAAAAAAAATAAAAAATCACTTATTTACATTTTAGATAATATTATTTGATATATGTCGATAAGATTAAATAAATATGTATCTATTTGGAATTGTTCAGCGGATGTTAATTGATTAGGACACCTCTTTTTTGTGAAAGAAAAGGATTTTACAGAGTTAATATCACAAAAGGTCACTCAATTTTGAGAATTTATTTAATAAAGTCATTTAATTTTGTTTTGTATCAATAAAATCACCCAACTTAGATATTTATATCAATAAAATCACTCAACTTAAATATTTATATCAATAAAATCACTCAACTTAAATATTTATGTCAATAAAATCACTCAACTAAATTTATTATTAAATCATTTTTATATGACAAAATAATTCTTTTATATCATGTAAATATATAGGCTCCACAGATCAATAAAATCGAATTAGTAATTTCAAATTTCAAATTTCAAATAAAAAGTTGTCGATTTTTATGTCTGATCACTAAGGGGTCTCTTGGTCTTGATTTTAAAGCATAAAAAAATAGTTTTCTTTTGGAAGGATTTTTTTGATCTTTGACCAAACATAACTGTTGCCATGTTAACATCGGTAAGATTTTTTTTTTCAATTTTTCTTTTGACATCGGCAAGATTTTTTTTCAAAAAAATAATAATTAATCAAATATCATCCAATATTTTATTTTATTTTTAAAAAAGAACTTTCTAAAATAAGTAGATAAATTGAATTCCACCATTAAATTAACATTAATTAATAGAGTATTAGGTGCAGTGAACAGAGCTGGCATAGTTTCAGTTTGAGCAAAATCGAGAGTTCTTAAAATTTTTCATTTGAATTTTAAAATTATGAGTTTAATTTTATTTATTTGTGGAGTTTATATTTATATGGTATAAAAAAATATATTTTGACATGTTAATGTTTTAAAGAAAATAAATTTTATTGAGTGATTTTTTTGATATAAAAGTCTAAATTGAGTGATATTTGTGATGCAAAATAAAATTTAATGACTTTGTTAGATAAATTATCAAAGTTGAGTGACTATTTAAGATATTCACTCGATTTTACAACTAGAGGTGAAAATGATATTTCACGGTACAATATAAATACAAGTGTTAAACCATGTGAAATTAAATTAAATAAAAATGGCTAATGTTAATAATTTGGTCTAAAAATATTATATCGTTAATATTTTAATCCAAAAATGGCGTAATTGTTTCTTTTGTTTTTTATATATTTTTTAAGACACATTCTGTCAAAATTTGGTAGATGTTATAAAATAAATATAAATAAGCTAGAATAATTTTATGGAGGAATAGAAACTAGAATAAAATGAGAAAGAAGAGAGAGGAAGTATTATCAATGTTTTTCCACTATTACTACTTCTTCATCTGCATATGTTCTATATATATACAAAATAAGAGAAGAGCAAGAGTCGTGTGGTGGCTATGAAACCACCATATTTGACTAAGATAAATCATCATTGTTGAAACTTGGAAATTTACATATTTTAACACTCCCCCTAAATTGTCCAATTAAAAGGAAGGTTTTAAATGATTTTAATACGCATCATTAGCTGCCTCATTAAAAACCTTAGCAGAAAATCCAGTGGGACAAAACCATGGTTAAGGAAAAGAGTACAGCGCGTATTTACTCCCCCTGATAAAAGCTTCATTTGATACTTTGGAGACGGTGCATTCCAATTTTGTATCTTAGTTTCTTGAATGTTGACATTGGTAATGCCTTAGTGAATAAATCTGCAAGATTATCACTTGAACGAATTTGTTGTACATCAATTTCACCTTTCTTCTGAAGATCATGTGTGAAAAATAATTTTGGTGAAATGTGTTTCGTTTGGTCTCCTTTTATGAAGCCGCCTTTCAACTGAGCTATACACACAACATTGTCTTCAAATATAACCGTGGATACTTTGACATCATATCAACTGTACCTTTCAGGTATCGAAAAATATGCTTGATATCGTTCCAATGCCTTCGCGTTGGGGAAGAACTGTACCTTGCTAGCAAATTAACAGAAAATGTTATATCAGATCTAGTTAAGTTAGCAAGATACATAAGTGCTCCAATAGCATTGAGATATGGTACTTCCGGACCAAGGAGTTCTTCATCCTCTTCTGGAGGACGGAATGGATCTTTATTTGCTTTAAGTGATCTAACAACCATTGGAGTACTTAATGGATGTGCTTTGTCCATATAGAATCGTTTTAAGATTTCCTCGGTGTAGATAGATTGATGAACAAAAATCCCGTTTGCTAAATGTTCAATTTGCAGACCCGGACAAAGTTTTGTTTTTCCAAGATCTTTCATCTCAAATTCTTTCTTTAAATATTCAATTGCCTTTTGGACCTCTTCAGGAGTTCCAATGAGATTTATATCATCAACATAGACGGCGAGTATTACAAATCCTGATCCCGTTTTCTTAATAAAAACACATGGACAAATGACATCATTTATATATCCTTCATTTATCAAGTACTCACTCAGGCGATTGTACCACATACGCCCTGATTGTTTCAGACCATATAAAGATCTTTGCAATTTGACTGAGAATATTTCTCGAGACTTATTACATGCTTCAGGCAATTTAAATCCCTTTGGGATTTTCATGTAAATTTCACTGTCAAGTGAACCATAAAGGTAAGCTCTAACTACATCCATTAGATGTATTTCAAGATTTTCATGTACAGCTAAACTGATGAGATATCGAAAAGTTATTCCATCCATAACAGGTGAATATGTTTCTTCATAGTTGACACCAGGTCTTTGAGAGAAGCCTTGTGCAACAAAGTGTGATTTGTATCTTACAATTTCATTTCTCTCATTTCGTTTTCGCACAAAAACCCATTTATAGCCAACTGGTTTCACACTATCAGAGGTTTGGACTACAGGTCCAAATACCTCACGCTTAGAAAGTGAATTCAACTCAGATTGAATTGCTTCTTTTCATTTTGGCTAATCATCTCTATGTCGGCATTCTTCGACGGATTTAGGCTCAAGATCCTCACTCTCTTGCATGAGGTTAAGTGCAACATTATATGCAAAAATATTATCCATTGTAATTTTTTATCGATCTAAATTTATCTCATCATTAGTAGAACTTATTAGAAGTTCTTCATTCACTTGAGGCTCGAGTTCACTAATTTCTTCAGGAATATCAGGATTTCTCAAGTCTTGACCTTCTTCAGGAGGTTCTATTGTAGTATCACTTTTATTATTCCTTACGCTTCTCTTTCTAGGATTTTTATCCTTTGAACCCAATGGTCTACCACGCTTCAGGCGTGTTTGAGATTTAGAAGCTGTGATACTAGCAGATGGTCCTTTTGGGATATCAATCCGGATAGGCACATTCACTGCAGGGATATGTGACTTAGTTATCCGTTTCAAATCAGTAAATGCATCTGGCATTTGATTTGCTATTGTCTGCAAGTGGATAATTTTATGGACCTCCTGTTCACACATGCGTGTACGTGGATCAAAATGAGATAGTGATGAAACTTTCACGCAATTTCTCCAATATCTCCAATTTCCTTTTGGGGTTCCTTTTTCTCTCCCCCTAATGGCAGGAAAATTGTTTCATCAAATCGACAATCTGCAAATCTAACAGTAAATAAATCTCCTATCAACGGTTCAAGGTATCAAATTATAGAGGGTGAGTCAAATCTAACATATATACCTAACCTTCGTTGAGGGCCCACCTTAGTACGGTGCGATGGTGCTGCAGGCACGTATACCGCACAACCAAAAATTCTTAGATGAGCTATATTTGGTTCATGACCAAATATTAATTGTGATGGAGAATATTTATTATAATTAGTCGGTCTGAGACGTACAAGTGCGACTGCATGTAAGATAGAATGACCCCACACATTAATGGGCAATTTTGATTTCATAAGCAGTGGTCTAGCTATCAATTGCAAGCGCTTAATAAATGACTCTGCAAGGCCATTTTGAGTATGAACATGAGCTACCGAATGTTCAATTTTTATCCCAATTGATATGCAGTAATCATCAAAAGCTTGGGATGTAAATTCTCCAGCATTATCTAGACGAATAGATTTAATTGGAGAATCTAGGAATTGCGCCCTTAACCTCATTATTTGTGCCAGTAGCCTTGCAAACGCCAGGTTGCGGGATGATAAAAGGCACACGTGAGACCATCTTAATGATGCATCTATTAGGACCATAAAATATCTAAACACTCCACTAAATGGGTGAATGGGTCCACATATGTCCCCATGTATACGTTCCAAAAATCTCGGGGATTCGATGCCGACATTTAGGATCGATGGTCTGGTAATTAATTTGCCTTGATAACAAGCAGCACATGAAAATTCGTCATTCGCAAGAATCTTCAAGTTCTTTAGCGGATAACCAGTGGAATTTTCAAGAATTCGTCTCATCATTATCGATCTAGGATGACCCACTCGATCATGCCATAGCACAAAAGTTTTTGGATCGGTAAACTTCTGGTTTGCGATTGAATGTGCTTCACTGGCATAAATTTCTGCATAATATAGGCCAGACGACAAGGTCGGTAATTTTTCCAAAATATATTTCTGGTCCGAGATACACTTGGTTATACCAAGATATTCAATATTCATTTCATTTAGTGTCTCGATATGATATCCATTTCTGCGTATATCTTTAAAACTTAACAGATTTCTAGGGGATTTAGAAGAGAACAATGCGTCTTCTATAACAATTTTTGTCCCCTTAGGCAGAAATATAGTAGCTCTTCCGGAACCTTCAATTATTTTTGCATTACCCGATATTGTAGTAACATTTGCCTTTCCTCTAAATAAAGTAGAAAAATATTTTTCATCTTTAAAAATTGCATGAGTCGTTCCACTGTCAATTACACAAATATCTTCGCGGTTAATTATTGACCCAAACAAAATTTGAGGCATATTCATTCTTCAAAGAGAAAAATAATAAAGTAAATATTTATTTAGACTTCATGCATATAAATAGTCTTGCATAGATAATAAATTTAGGAATAACTTATTTCTAATCAACCGATCCATAAGAGAAAATAAATGAATCTCATATTAATCTATACCTATTTTAAGTAGATATTTAGAATTGATGAGGATTCTATTATTTTACGGAACCATGATATATTAGTATTTTCTTTTTCAATTGTAAAAATTTTTGTGCAAATTTGACATCAATCATTTGTCATATGTCATTAATTACCAGTACTTTGAAAATGGACCAGAAGAGCATATAATAGGTCCAGAACTAACCCCATATTTATAATAATAAGAAAGATATGATACAATTTTTTTAATCTAGTTTACATAAGTCATAATAATACAAATTCATACATAAGTGAAACTATCAGAGAAAATTATTTTAAACATTATCAGGCTTATCATCATTGTTTATATTTACATCAATATTTAAATTTTCTTCTGGAAAATTTAAGTAGTCCGCCACATCCAGATGCATACTTTCTATATTATCATCAGACAAAAAGGTTGTCTCTAGATTTTTGGCTCTTTTTAATGATGCCTGATAAAGCTGAACAAGGCGTTTAGATGACCTGCATGTCTTTGACCAGTGCCCCTTTCCTCCATATCTGTGACATATGCTTTTCGAATTTTTCCTTTGAAAAGCTTCTGGCTTTTCTTCCTTCCTTTTATATTGCTGGTCGTGTCTTGGTGCGAGACGATTATCATAATTTTGACCACGATCACGACCCGACCACGATTGGGGCCATGATTTCTTTCTCGTTGGTTGTAATTTGGTTGATTTACTTCAAGAAGTGGTAAAGAACCAACGGGCCGACTATTATGATTTTTCATTAATAAATCATTGTGTCTTTCGGCAATAAGAAGGTGGGAAAGAAAATCAGAATATTTAGTAAATTCCATACTGCGATATTGTTGCTGCAGGGGCATATTCGCGGGGGGAGATGTGGAATAAGTCTTTTCAAGCTTGGCATCTTCAGATATTTTCTCTCCGCACAATTTCAGCTGTAATATAATTCTAAACATTTCTGAATTATATTCCGTTATATTTTTTAAATCTAATAATCTGATATTTAACCAATCTTGATGTGCTTGTGGAAGGACGACCAACTTCAGGTGGTCGTATCTTTCTTTAAGATTCTTCCACAACTTTAAGGGGTCTTTTATTGTTAGATATTGTAATTTTAGACCTTCGTCAAGATGGTGGCGGAGAAAAATTAGAGCTTTGGCTCGGTCTTGATTTGATGTTTTATTATCATCTTTGATGGTGTCAGCTAGACCCATTGATTCTAAATGTAATTCGGCATCAAATGCCCATGATGCATAATTGTTTCTAGAAATTTTAAGAACAGTAAATTCAACTTTTGAAATGTTAGACATTTTAATAAAATGAAATTCTTACCCTTTTACCTGTTTAGAATAGCTCAGTTAGTTAGAGTATCGTGCTGATAACGTGTTATAAAATAAATATAAATAGACTAGAATAATTCTTTGGAGGAATAAAAACTGGAATAAAATAAGAAAGAAGAGAGGAAGTATTATCAATGTTTTTCCACTACTACTACTTCTTCATCTGCATATGTTCTATATATATACAAAATAAGAAAAGAGCAAGAGACGTGTGGTGGCTATGAAGCCACTACATTTGACTAAGATAAGTCATCATTGTTGAAACTTGAAAATTTACATATTTTAACAGTAGAATCTTTTTTACTTTTTCTTTTTAATCTAAAAATATTTTATAGTATTTAATTTCCTTTCAAGTCTAGGGTTTACATTAATTACAAAATATTTAGTTTTATTTTAGTTTAATATCTAGAAGGATTCTCCTTTAAGAAGGATTCTTCTTTAAGAAGGATTCTCCTTAATTATTTATAAATAGGGATGTACTCTTCTATTTGAATCAATGCAAGAATCAATGGAAAAAATTATCATTCATTCTCTCTTTAATTTCTCTTTCTAGTTTCTTCCATTCTATAACAGTGGTATCAGAGCCTTACATAGATCTTAGTGGATCTGTGAGTTCGTTGAAGAAGAACTTTCAACCACTTTTAATTCATATCTATTTTCAACTCATTTTTAACTCGTGCTTTTATTTTTAACGCAGGGCTACTTTTAATCAATTTTTAATCTATATTATTTTAAACCTTATTTTTCAAACCATGACTAGCAATACTCTTTGTTTCAATGCCCCACAAACCTTCAATGGTACAAATTATCAAATTTGGACAGTTAAGATGAAGTCTTATCTTGAGGCTTATGATTTGTGGAAAGTTGTAATGGAAGACAAATCCACACAACAACCCACTGAAAAATTTTCTGATGCTGAAATCAAACTTCACTCAGAAGAGAAAATAAAAAAACACAAAGCCAAAAGTGTAATTCAAAATTCAATTGCAGATTCAATCTTTTCTAAAATCATTGCATGTGAAACAACAAAAGAAACTTGGGAAAAACTTGAGAAGGAGTACCGAGGAAGTGAACGAGGCAGACAAAATCAAATTCTAAATTTGAAAAGAGATTTTGAATCTTTTAGGAGGCAAAAGGGTGAGACTATCACTAATTATTCTGACATAATTTCCTTGATTGTCAACAGAATCAGGTTGCTTGGTGAGGATTTTAAAGATAATAGAATAGTTGAAAAGATTCTTGTAACTATTCCCGAGAGATTTGAGTCTAAAATCTCTGCTTTGGAAGAGTCTAAAGATCTCTCTACCATCTCTCTTGTTGAATTGATAAGTGTTCTTCAAGCACAAGAACAAAGAAGAGCTTTTAGACAAGATAAAATTGTTGAAGGTACTTTTATGCAAACTATCAAAAAAGAAAAGTTGATTATCCTCCTTGCAAATATTGCAAAAAGAAAACACATTTGGAAAAATTGTGTTGGTGGAGATCTGATGCAGTATGCGAAAGTTGCAAACAAACAGGTCATGTTACAAAAGTGTGCAAGTTCAAAGACACTCAAGATAAATCGCAAGCATTATTAGTAGAATAAGAATGTGAGGATGAATTTTATTAAAAGATATTTTTGAAGAATAATTAAGTGTTCAAACTCAAGTTAGATATACCAACTTGAGTTTGAGGGGGAATGTTAAAATTTGGTAGAATTTTTTTACTTTTTCTTTTTAGTCTAAAAATATTTTATAGTATCTAATTTCCTTTCAAGTCTAGGGTTTACATTAATTGTAAAATATTTTTAGTTTTATTTTAGTTTAGTATCTAGAAGAATTCTCCTTTAAGAAGGATTTTCCTTAATTATTTATAAATAGGGATGTACTCTTCTATTTGAATCAATGCAAAGAGTTATTATTTATTCTCTCTTTAATTTCTCTTTCTAGTTTCTTCCATTCTATAACACATTCTTCTTCTAATAAAAATATTATATATTTTTTTTAAATATATTCTTCTTCTAATAAAAATATTCTTCTTAAAGAATATTTTTTATTATTATTAATTTTTAAATCTCTTTAACTAATAAAAAAGTGATAAATAATCTTTTTGTTAATGTTATTTTATCAATTAAAATAGAATAATCACATGTATTAATCGATAATATAGGTTATATATAAGAGAACACAATAGCTTATCATTAATATTTCATTTAGAGTAACAATAACAAAAATTCTTAATAAAATTAAAAATATTTTTATTTCTTAATGTGAGGCCTATATATTATCAATTAAAAAACTATATAAGAAAAAAAGATTACTTCCCACTTTTTTATTATTTAAAAGGACTTGGAGAAAAAAAGAAACAAGAAAATATTCTTTAAAATAATATTTTTATTAGAAAAAAAAATGTGTTAAAAATAATGATATGTTTATTAGGAAAAACAAATACATTTTTGACCTAATTAGAGAAAATAAGGACATCTTTAAGCTAAAATATTAACCATAAAAGCATATTTGGACAAACTATCAATGAATTTTTTTTACCAATAGTTTTAATTTTTTTTAGGAAACAAGAGTTGTTGCGTGCAATCTACTGAATGTTTTTAACTTGATAAAAGCTTTCTAGTCTTTTTAAAATATTTCTCTTGCAATATAAGAGATTTCCTACGCTAAACAATTTAGGCATCATTTATTTGTATTTAGTGGAGCCGTGGAGCGGTGGAGGTGTGAATTTGAATAAATTAAATTTTAGATTATTAAATATATTTATTTATACTAAAAAAAATTTATTATTTAATTTACACAAGTTTTAATGATTAAGCTTTTGAACAAGTCTTAATATCATCAAAAAGGTAATTTTTATAAATATTTTTTTCACCATCACTATTATTGTCAACCATCATTATGGTTGCCAACCACGAACCACCTCACAATCACCACAAACAACCATCACTAATACTAATGTTGCTTATCGCCACAATTTGTTGTCATCTCAACAACCTCCACAGCCAGTACTGTAAGCAATCATACTGTCAATCATCTCCACTATCATAACAAGCAACGCCATCTATTAGTGATATGAAGTGCCATTGTTGTCTTTCTATCTTTTGATATTGTTCCCTTTGTCATTAATGACAAACCTTCATGTGCTCTTTGGCAAAATCTAGCAGCAAGCTTTGTGAAGCCATCACGTGCTCGTATAATGAGTCTTAGAGAGTTTTTAAGCAATATGAAAAAGGGTTTATAATCTCTATATTACTTCATATCTGCAGAAGATCAAACATATCAGCAGCACTTTAGCCTGCTGGGATTCAAATTTCAATGGATGAGCTCTTCCTTCATGCACTCTCCATGAACTTCTAGCTGAATATGAAACTATCACTGCAGCTTTACGTGCCCGAAAAACTCCAGTGACTTTTGAAGAGCTTCATGAGAAGCTCCTTGATTTTGAGTAGAATCTCATTCGCTCATCTTCCTCTACCACAATTTGAATTACAACAAACTTTGTTGTCAAACCATCATCTCCCAACAACTGGTCTTGACCCAATCATGCTTTGCATCCGGGAAACAACTCAAAGCCTACGGATAGACCTGTTGCTAACAATTTCGGTGCTCAACTGGCTGGTCAAAACATCTAAGAATTGTCCTCATGTTACTTGTCAGCTTTGTGATAAGCCTATACATCACGTAAACTAGATTTTAGGGTTGATTTAGACGTAGATGCCGTATTTTTACAAAAACACTCGCATATTTTGCAAGTATATCATTCAACATGTATGCAAGTATATCCTATCAAATACTCAATTTCCCAAAGTAATTTTACCTCAGCCATGGTATGCATTTTGCACAACGTTTGAGAAAGGATAGTTAAACTTAAACATGGGTGATCATAGTAAAAGTAATTCGAATTTTTTACCAAAGTAAGTCATTTATTTGAATCAATTTACAAGAATAATAATTGAGGTGTCCTCCAAGTTAGACAACCTCTTTTTTTTATCATGTGTACACAAGAATGAGTCTTATTATATATTCTTCATCATGTTTCGAGGTTAAGGTTTATATCCTCCTCAGCCCCACCTCTACCAACATGGTGGGCCTTTTGATTATTATTTTAAAGAAAACTAAATTTGTTGACATTATTTTTACAACTAAGGGAATTTCAACTTACAATTAAGGAAAATGCAATGCAGAGCACCCCAGCAAGAACAGAGGAAGTAATGACTATTTTCTTAGGCATTCTACCATGATCAGATCTAAGTAACATTGCCTCGTAAATCGGCAAGCAATTGACAACTGCAAATCCGGCAATGAATAGTTGGATGAATAACTCGTCTAAACTTTCCATCCTAAAGATTACTGTCATGATTCCTTTGACAAATGCTATCAGATTGATGATCGATACTGTTGCTAATGGCACAAACATAGGTGAAGGAATTCCAAATGTGAAGACGCTTTGATCATACATTTTTCTTTCATCCTGCCCTACTACTTTGCTTGTAACGTTGAATCCTTTTGTCGTGATTCCTAACTTTTTTGTTAGGTACTCTATTGAGGCGAAAAGAAAAGGTGACAATGCCTTCACGTACCACATTCTTTGGTCGTTCCACCACCTTTTCGTTGTACCTTTGAACAATATGAACTGTACAAAATCATGTGCATAGGCTCCAAAGAATAGGAAGACATACAAGAAGAACCATGGATTGGAAACCTGTCACAAGTTCCAAAAAGGAGTTGTAAACTCAACTGAATGAAATGAGCATATAGAGGAAACTAGGCTAGCGTGTTTGGTCAAGCTTCTGCAAAGTTAAAAGTTACGGTGTTTGTCAATGCTTTAAGGGGAAAAATAAATACTTTCGAGTAGTAGCACAAGTAGTTTTTGAGAAACTTGATGAAGTAGTTTTTTTCTCAAAAGTACTTTTGGAACCTTGGTCAAACACAACTTACTGTTTTATTACTAATGAAAGTGTCTTTTCTAACTGATTAGTCAGACACAAACTGTTACGCTCTAAAAGTATTTTTCCAAAAGCACTTCTTACAAACAAGCACTTTCTGAATTAAGCAGATTTCGAAAGTTTGACCAAACAGGCTACGAGAATTCAGATTTTGTACCTTGGGAAAGATGGAAATATTGTTGAGGAGACTTAGTTGTGGAACGGAGGCATATAGAGTGACTGGTATGCACCAAATTGGCCAGAAAACATAATGTATGTAGCAATTAGCCCTCAAAATTCCCAGAGCTTTGGTTCCAAATGTCAATGGACTGTATTTACAGGACAAAACTTCAAGGTGTCCAAAAGCCCATCTTTTAACCTGGCTTAGTACATCTTCTAAATTAATCGGTACTTCACCTAAAAATGCAGGCCTTTCAGTATCGCAAAATATTGAATCCCACCCTTCACAATGCATCATATAACCTGTGTATATGTCTTCTACAAGTGTTCCATACTTGATCCCCACCTGAAAATTCAAACGTACATTCAATTTTCATTAGAAAAGGTCCACAATAGTCCCTAACATTTGAATTTTTGAACTAAAATAGTTTTTATTCTGTCATAAGTTGAGTGACCATCTCAGAAATCAACTCAAACAAAATGATGAAACATACACAATGCATTTTGTTTGTTATTTAGAAAGTTTACCTTGGTACCCCACTCGGTGTTGTTGTACTCGTAGTTGCAGCTAGCAACATGACTAGCTATCTCAACGACTGACACACTGGAGATAGCCATACTTCGAGTATGGCTATCTCCAGAGTGTTCTAGTGATGTAACTGATGATGGGCTACCAAAAAGAGCACGACGATTGAAAAAACAGCCAGTTCCACAGTTATCAGGGCCACCAAGACCATCCAAGCCTGAAGGTGAAATTCGGAATGTACGTACATTATCACCACCATATAAATCATCGTCGTTGAGTCCACGATATCGTTGAGGGAACTGAACATACCCTAATTTAGACCTAATTGAAGGATCACAAAAGTAACAAAGGACGCGCTGAGGCGTTTGAGGATCATTTGAGTACATGTCACAATCAAGAGTCAGAATTATTGGGGCATTTGTCATTGCTTCTGAGACTCTGAGCTGAATGATTGAAGAAAAACAAAATCAAGATCATAGTACATCAATTTATTATAAGGTGACGCGAAATATGACAACCAATTTGAGACGGTGGTGACTAACAATGCATGTTTTCTTTAAGTGAGTATTCCATCTTGTTCATATTAAGTAAATTGTTGGGGGCAGTAGCGAAGTCAGAATTTTCATTAAGAAATTTAAAATCTAAAGAAATAAACACTTGAACCAGTCGAAAGGGGGCTCGACATCTACTACATATACATGAAAACACTAAATCAAAAATGATTTTTAGTGACAATTAATTAACGACAATAACTTAATTGTCACTAAATATGTACTTTTAGCGGCAATTAGTACTCTTTGTATATGTCCTTAAAGCCTTTAGCGACATTGGATCTAATATCAATTAACTAATGCTGGTAAAAGCTTTAGAACTCTTTGTTAATCTATATATTTATTGCCACTAAAAGGTATTTTTGTTGTAGTGAAAATAATTCTAACCACATAGAAATAGTGTAATTTTCGTCGAAGAAGCTAGTTCGGATGAACCCCTGGTCTCAAGCTAGCTTCTCCCTTGGTTGGGGGTATGATACACTCCTTAAGAAAAATATTTAAGTACATAAATTAAAGGCTACTTTTCATTTTTACCCGTTTGATTATTTCCAAACTATTCTCCTAGAAAATATAAAGTAATTAAAAACCTCATGAAAAATATCTCAACAACTCAAGAACAAAGGAGTATCAATTATCACAATGCTACAAATAAAAATGGGCTTTTCCTTTGTTTCTTACCAAAGCATTGAGTGCCCCAGCCTTGAAATGATGAAGTGAGGTTGTGCTTTTCTCTCTAGATACATAAATGAGATTTGGAATTGAGTAACCTTTGATGTCTTTATCTTTGTCACTTTCCAATAATACCTGTTTAAAAGAGTAGCAAAAGTCATAAACAAGATTTTTCTTGTCCCTACTTAAAAAGGACTGGGTCCACCTCATTTAATAGTAAGGTCCACCCCTCTAGACGTACATTATGTTGGATTTTAAAAGGTATGAATATGAAATGAAAGGTTGTAACTTTTATGAAGAATTGTGACATTTACGAAAATTGTGTTACACATTATTGTTATGTTAGCTTGTAAACTATGTGCCAAATTGATTATTAGCTTCTTAAGCACAAATTGCACCTTGTGTTGGTGCATGGTTGAGTGCCACATGATTTGAAACTAAAAAGTTCAATTTTATGTGCATCAACAACAATATATAGTGCCACATAATCTGATACAACAACATATTAAGTGAAATCGCATAATATATATAAAGTGGGGTTTGAAGAACATAAAGTATACACAAGCCTTAATATTATCTCTTTGAGATAGAAAAGATATTTCTAAAGAACCATCGATTCAAGCAAATCAAAACAATAATTATATGACGAGGGGAGGGGATGAGGAGAATGATAATGGGAAAAACATGACAACTAATAGCAAGGTAGTACGAAATATATATGCAAGGAACCGTAATAATAACAACAATGCGGGATCACTTAAACACAGTTAACCACATATGATATCAAATATGCATCAACAACAATATATAGTGCCACATAATCTCACACAAAGACATATTCAGTGAAGTCTCGTAATATAAAATGAGATTTGGAGAAGATAAAGTGTACGCAAGCCTTATCATTATCCCTTTGAGGTAGTGAAGCTATTTCTAAAAAACCATCGATTCAAGAAAATCAAAACAATAATTATACGAAGAGGGGAGGGGAGGGGAGGAAGGAGAATGATAGTGGAGAAAACATGACAACTAATAGCAAAGTAATTCGAAATATATATATATATATATATGCAAGGAATCATAATAATAACAACAAGGTGGAATCACCTAAACACAATAAACCACTTATGATATCAAATACCAAAAAGCCAAAGCAACCTGGATTATAGCAGGATGATCTTGGGGAGTGAATCCTTTGGTCCATTTGCTAAAAGCTTGACGTTGTTGTGGGTCACTGATACACTCATCAACAGCCTCACCTCTCTCAACAACATTCTCTATCCTCATCTTCATGTCCAAGTACAAATTCTACATAATCACATCATGACATAAATTAAAAGTTAGGATCTACATTATAATAATGCATATTACTTAACTTTTTGATATTCATAAGCTACTTGATCCAACTCAGTTGAATTCGTGTACAATATAATATGCAGTTAAATGACATTAGCATGAAATTTTTGTTGTTAAGTTATTAAATTTTATCCGTCACTAATTACTTATTTTCTAATAATGAATTGCATAATAATTATTTCTACATTAATGTTCAAAGCTTTTATTAAGAACATAATAATTCTTGCATTTTTCATTTAAAAGAAGGGAAAAGGGATAAATATACCCTCGAACAATAAAAAATGATATGTCAATTACTTTAAGGTTGTATGTACCCTTACCGTCATTCTTTTGGGTTGTGTATATCCTTGAATCTAACGGATGGACACGTGGCACCATCTAAACAATACAGCCATATTGAATTTAATTTTTATTCACAATTAAAAAAAAAAACCACCCAACTTCCACCATTTGACCCACCCATGACCCAACCTAAAATATCCTAACCCAATTATAACCCCAAATCACCCAAAAGACACTTCATCATTCTTCCTCACACTAACATTCCAAAGTCCAAATCTTGTTAAGATGATATGGGTTTATAGCTTGTTAGCACGCCGGAATATTCTCAATTTACTATTCAATATTCACCTATTCGGGATGAAAGCTAAGTGGAAGAAGAAGCGTACGAGGAGGCTCAAGAGGAAGAGCCAAATTAAAGATAAGAAGGGATCGAAGTAGAACCTCATTCTGAATTCTCAACGGTCTAGCTATGCTTAGCCTTATAGTCTTCGTTAGGCTTCTGCTATTTAATTTTTTGTTTGAAAACTTCAATAACATTTGAGTTGTGATTTTGTTCTAATCGTACATAATTCAAATTTTGGTATCCGATTATGGCTATGAAAAAAAAATGGTGTAGATAGTATTTCTTCGTTTGCCTTATGGTTCAGTTGAATATTGTGTAAAACTAACTGAAGAAAATGAAGATCCAATAAACATCTAAGTTGTCGACGTTGGTCAATTGACTAGGATGGAATTGAAATCTTTGAGGATGGATCACCAGACCGCTCTTTCGAAGCTCTTATACATACTGCGGCAGAAACAGGAAGAATGGTGTCGCCGACGATGGTCGTGGTGGTATTGGAAGGATTGGTTTTGGGTTCCAATTTGATGGATATGCTATGTTGTTGGTTATAATTGGGTCGGGTGTTTTAATGTGGGTTTTTTTAATTAAAGGTAAAATACTAAAATTAAATTAAATTCAGAAAATCATTTGGATAGAGATAAGTGTCCCTCCGTTAGTCCAAAGGGTATATACACCCTAAAATTTAGATGGTAAAGATATCAGTGTCCTAAAAGTATAACGAAGGATATTTAGATACCATTTATAATAGTTTGAGGGTATCTTTGTTCTTTTTCCCTTAAAAAAAAGTTTGCTTCTCTATTTATGTCTCTATTTATCGAACAGGATACAATAATTTTAACAATTACTTTTAATCTAGTTTCTTCCATATAAGTACGGATAGTTTGGTAGAGTGTATTAGGAAAAATAATGCATGCATTAGACTTGTGTATTACTAGTACCTTGTTTGGTACTCTTTTCCAACTTAAGTATAACTAATGCAATCATTAGTTATACACTCTATTGTGTATTAAGATGTGTATTACTAATATCATCGATTTCTAAATATTAATTAGCAATGCAATGATTTTAATGCATGCATTAGCATGATTAAAAACTCAATTGCCCCTCAAAATCTTTTTTTTACATTTTTTCCACTATAATAATGAAGAGTATCTTTGAACGTAAATAATTTTTTTATGCAATGCATGTTATTTTTAATACATCAAATCAAACAATGCGTAAAAATACTCTATGTATAATTAATGCAAGTATAACTTATATATGTATTGCTAATGCAAGCATTATTTACACATTTTATTTTAAGCAATATTTTTTACACTCTATCAAACGACCCTATAGTGTAAGATTAAAATATACATCAAGTTCCAGACGATGACATAGAAATTGCTCTGATTTAATGTAACAATCGTGATTGAAAATTACTTTTATTTAATGTAACAATCGTGATTGAAAATTACTTTTACATGGGTTTGTTTTAGTCCATACATATTTGGTCATGTTTTATCGTGAAATTTAAAAAAAAATTGAAAAATGAAAAACATCTTTTTGACTTTTTGTGAGTAGTTGTTTTTGACTTTTTGTGAGTAATTTTAAATTAAAAAAATATCTTTTTATTATTTTTCAAAATTCTTAAAAAATTTTGAAATTATGAAAAGATAGGGCCAAATGCCTCCAATTCTGTTTATATTCTAAGCACAATTTATTTCGTATTGATTTTTGTGTCCTTTCTGTATCCTACAAGTGTCGGTAGGTAAAATATTATTTGAAAGTGATTTGGGCGTTTTCCTACTTTTCCTTGGCACGTAAAAACATTATATTATAAAATCCAAGAGAATCTAATGCTATTTTCAATGATGACCTCTAATAGTTTGACTGGTGTTATTATAGTTGACATAGGATAGGAGATTTATGAAATAGTTTGACGTAAAGTATAAGATATAAAGTTTTAGGTATAAATTGTAGGATTAATTTATTTTATGTTTGGTTAGAGGTATTAAATAATTTTAGAATTATTTATCACATTATTTATACCTTAATAATGAATAAGTTATCCTATCTTTATGATAGAATAGCTTATTTCAAAATAATTTATTTTAAAATAATTAATTCTGAGAATTGAGAAGAAGGTAGAAAATGTAATGTGATAGATTTTGTTTTTCGAGATTCAAGCAGCTTAAGTTTGACCGATAATTTGCTCATGAAATCTTTAAATTTATTAAAATGAAATTTATATATTTATTAACTATGTAAAAAGTACTATAACTCATAATAATTGATAATTCTAAATATTTAAAAGATATATAAAAAATTTACGATAAAAAATAGACTTATTCAAATATCAAAATTCAAAATGGATCACATAAATTGAGACATAAAGAGAAATATTTTTTTATATTTAATAACAATTTAGTTTTACATTTTATCTTCAATGAGACCATATGTATATAGGTTTATAAAATATTTATAATTTGTTAAAATCACAAGTTATCAATATTTCCATTCCAGTATTAAATTTTGTGAAAAATTCGAACACTTGACGTAAATTCTGACCAAAGGAATAATAGGCATGTCTATCTATGGTTATAAATTACTCTATCTAATACTCGTTCACTTTTAATTGTTATAATTTTCTTTTTAAAGTCAAACCATAAAATCTTTTACTAATATTATTACTACAAAAAATTGCAATTTACAATACTTTTCGTATAATTTTTTAATATCTAAATTTTTTATTTAAAATGTTGAATTACTGTAATGCAAATTAATTAAATTGAGTTTCAAAAATCACAACATTAACGGGAGAAGTAATAAAGATATATATAAGAGCAAAATTAATTAATCATAATGCTTTTAATTACCTCAATAATCTGAAATTGAGAAGTTATACTATGGTTTCGCCGGAAATACTCCTCCGGGCACCTCTCCTCGATCTTATTTTCCCGGCAATAAGGCACCCAATTCCGTGCAAATTCCGCCGCTTCCATTAGAGCAAACAGAATGAGCTTCGATCCTCCGTCATCCGATACATAAACCGAAAGTTTCTCCGTCGGATAATCATAACCCAAAACAGACAAAACAGTGTTAACAGTAGTCAACGGCGGCTCCTTGAAGGGATCCGCCGTACATATGAATATATCAATTGCCGGATAATCGTTATTGTCCACCCATTGTTTGAGGTTTTCAGGGAACTGATCACGAGTTACTGGGTTCATGAAGAATGATTGTGATGTGAACCACATAAATGCGAGAATGAAATCGGATATCAACATGAAAATTGACAGGCGGCCGCGCGGGGGAACCGCAGTGAATGTGAACAAGTGGTGGTAGAACAAGGCTGTAATGGCAAATCCGTATACAGACGCAAATATTCGGTTGAGCAATTTGCGTCCGTGCATTATTTTCAAAGAGTGAAGAGAAGAAGAAGATTCTTCCATTTTCTTATTTGAAGAAAATAGAAACTTCACACTCTGTAATTATTAGTTGAGAAACTGGAAAAACAACATCGGCAGGCTAATTAGATTTGCAGTGGGAAAAAACAGCAGACAGCCAGACATACATATATAAAAGGCGCACAGCATTACTTTAAAATGAATTATTTTTTTTGAGTTCCGAGACAAAAGGGTCACTCTTACTCCATTGGATATGTGCGTGTTGGATTCTCTAAAAATAATGTATTTTTTGAAAACTCAATATCAAAAGTGAAGAGTCTGCTTAACTTAGTTTAACAGCACAATAGGCATGTGTGTTTGTGGAGTTATAGGGTATCTTGAGGAATAAATTCGATTGTGAATGGAAGCAGATATTGATAGAATTGAAATTTTCATTATAAGAATTCAAATATTTTAAAATAAACGCATAAAAATTGAAGAAATTTAATAATTTCTATATATATATACCTAGAATATAATTTTAATTTTATATAAATAATATAATATTTTATCAAAAAGTTTAGATAAAAACCTTTGGATCCTTACTAATTCCGCACGTGAGCACGACTATGGTAAGTCATGATGGGAGCACAACAAACGTATGTATGTGATGGGCAATAGCTGGCAGGGGCGGACCTACAGTGGTTCAAGTGGGTTCATATGAACCCACTTGGTTGAAAAATAACACTGTATATATATGTATATTTAATCAGTTTTTAAAATTTTATATGTATATATTAAATTTTGAACCCACTAATACAAGTTTGAAGCCTAGCCGAGTGGTTGAGGGGGTTCAATTTTCCCAGCCAACCCGGGATCGAATCCCTATAGCCACATTTTATTTTTAATTCATTTTTTTATATATATAAACTTCCACACACGTTTTGTCCTCAAAGTAGGTGTAACTTTTGTCCTTTTAGTTACTTAGGAACTATAAAAAGTAGAATAACATTTTACTTTTACATTTAAAAGTCCAATAGTCAACAACTTTTGTCCTTTTTGTTTTTAGTTTTTTTTTTTAAAAAAAAAAAACTCAACCAAAAAGGCACTAATCCCTATTATTCTCAATTCTAAAAACTCTTTTATCTTCTTCTTTGTTGAAATCTTCTTTGAACCTCTCTTACTTTTCCCCCCAAAATTTTGAGTATATTTTTTGTTGAAAGAAAAAAAACTCTCCTCGTCTCTCAAATCTCGCACAAGTATGTTTTCGCTCTTGATTCTAGTCTTTATTATACATATATGATTATTGTGGTTATTTTTATTTCTTCAACTAAAAAATCCCTTATCATTCTAAAATCAACAAAAAATTACAAATAATATTAGGTATATTTCTATGTATTCGATTATGAAATTAAGGTTATAATTATTTGTTTAATATTTTGTTTTTATTTGTTAAATGTTGAATGAAGAGAAATCATTCATAATATTCTTTTATCTTCTTAGTTTATATTGAAGCCTAGTTTTTCATCCATCTTGTTATTTACCGTCTCAATATTCATAAGTCAATGTAATTTTTTTTCAAATATATTAACATTGTTTAGTATAGTTAGATATGTATGATGTTAGCCTCATAAAAGGGCATTATCTAAATTGTAGTCTTTTGTTTTATTGATCTAACTTGAGGAGAATGTTTTCGACATAGTAATGTCAAGTTAATAAGATGCTATGGCAATTTATTAAAGTTAAACAATGCAAATTGCAAGATCATTTAATTGAAATTCCATTTATTTAACAACGCTTTGTTTAGTTACTTTCTAATTAGAATTTTAATTTGGTTATACAAGTTGAATATCAAATGAAGAGATTTTTCTCTCCTATATCCTCCAAGTTGCCACAATCAAGTTCATCCGCTCAAAATGCTCCTCGAGGTGGAAGAAAACTTGAACCAATTAGACGAAACTCATCATTCCGCTAAAAGATTTAAACAAGGGGTAGATTTTGATTCTTTACTGGCGAGATCCAAAGAAAAGAATACCCATTCGAGACTATCATCCGGATGAACGTGATGAGATTAGACGAGCATATATCCAAAGAGGTCCTCATCAACCTCGGGTCGCGAGTTTCCTCAAAGTGATCTTTTTGGATTAAAACGCCGTTTTAATCGCAAATGGTTTAAAAATATCATGATTGGTTGGAGTATAGTGTGACTGAAGATGCAGCTTATTGTTTGTGTTGTTATTTATTTCAAGATGAAAGCATTCATCAAGGTGAGGTGAAACATTTTCAAGTATAGGGTTCGGAGTTGGCACAAAAAGAAAAGATTAGATACGCATATTGGTAAGTCAAACGGTGTTCACAATCAGGCAAAGAAGAAGTGTGAAGATCTAATGCGACAAGAACAATCAATTCAAGCCGCATTTGTTAAGCTATCAAATCAAACCAAGCTTGAGCACAAAATTCGCTTAAAGGCTTCAATTGAAGTGGTGAGACTTCTCTTGAATCAAGGATTGGCATTTCGTGGACATCGTGAAGATGAATCATCACTAAACAAAGGTAACTTTCTTGAAATTCTTTCATGGTATGCGAAGCGGTGTGATAAAATTGATGAACTTGTGTTGAAAAAGGCTCCAAAAAATGACCAGATGACTTCTCATAAAATTCAAAAAGATATAGTCATTGCATGTAAGCTTGAAACAATTAAAGCTATTATGGAGGATCTAAATGGTGACTATTTTTCATTGTTAGTTGATGAATCTTGTGATATATCACGTAAGGAGCAAATGGCAATTGTTTTGCGTTATGTTGATAGAAAGGGCTCTGTGGTGGAAAGGTTCATAGGAATTATTCATGTTCATGATACTAGTGCTTTATGTTTGAAAGAAGCTATTGTTAACTATCTTGCGCAACATTCTTTGAGTTTATCTTTTATACGGGGCAATGCTATGATGGAGCTAGCAACATGCAAGGACGTTTAAGTGGCCTTAAAGTTTTGATTCAACAACAAAGTAAATCGGCTCATGCAATTCATTGTTTTGCTCACCAACTTGGTTAACTCTTGTTGGGGTATCTAAAAATGCCTTCAAGTTGGAGAACTTGTATTGTTGGTTTCTAATGTCTTAAATGTAGTGGGAGGTTCTTTTAAACGTATGGATGAACTTCGAGAATCTCAAAAAAAAAAAAAGTTCAAGTGGCACTTGATATGGGTGAGGTTGAAAGTGGTAAGGGATTGAATCAAGAACTTGGTCTTGCTGAGCCGCCAATACTCGGTGGGGTTCACATTACAAATCTTTTAAGAATTTCATTAGTATGTTTGGCTCTATTACGATGTTCTTGATACTATTGTTGTTGATTCCGAATCTGTTGAAGAAAAAGCTAAGGCAAACCTAGGATATCTTAAAGTTTGTCAAACATTTGAGATTGCTTTCATATTGCATTTAATGAGAGATATTTTAGCGATCACAAATGAGCTTAATGAGTCTTTACAAAAGAAAGAACAAGATATTGCAAATGCCATTCTACTTGTTAAAGTGGTGAAGAAACGATTGCAAGATTTAAGGAATGAAGGATGGGATTCACTTATCGAGAATGTGTCCGCATTTTTGTGTCAAGTATGATATTTTGATACCTAATTTTGATGAGTTCTATGTTAATTTTGGAAGATCTCGACGTAAAGTTGCTTGAGTATACTATTTCACATCACTATCGTGTGGAAGTATTTTTAAGATTATTGATTGGCGGCTTCAAGAACTCAATGATCGTTTTAATGAGGTTAGAAAGATTTGCTTATTGGAGTTGCTTGCTTAAATCCAGTTGACTCATTTTCTAGTTTTGACATCAAGAACATATTGAGAATGGTCAATTATATCCTGATGATTTTGGTGAAAATGTAATGGTTACTCTTAGGAATCGGCTAGAGACTTATATAGTTGATGTCCGTGATGTTGATAAAAGGTTCTCCAACTTAAAAGGACTTGGCGATCTTTCGAAATGCTAGTTAAGGTAAAGAAGCATTTAAATTATCCTCTTGTGTTTCGCCTTATAAAATTTGCATTGCTCCCGCCGGTTGCTACGCTACGGTTGAAAGAGCTTTCTCGGCAATGAAGTTGATCAAGAGTGAATTGCGAAATCGAATGGATGATGATTTTCTCGAGTAGTTGTATGGTGCCTTATGTAGAGAAAAGAATATTTAATACTATTTCTGATGAGAGTATTATGAATAGGTTTCAAGAAATGAAAACTCGTAGAATAGAATTGTAATGACATATGTTAATTAATCAAAATTTGTTTTGTTTGCATTTTTGCTTATTTATTTTTTATATCTTGAACCCACTTCGTGAAAATCCTGGGTCCGCCACTGATAGCTGGTCAATGTTTCTATTTTTACTTGTTTGCTGTTTTTTAAAAAAAAAACTTTCATCAGTTATTATTAACTTATTAAGAAAACATAATTAATTTTATTTCATATTTGAGCCTTAGTAATAATTATTTATCCCTTAATTTATTTTTTAATATCTAATATTAAATATTAATTAATAGAAATATTGTGTTAAATAATGATATCAATTATTTTTTAATAAGTTTGTCAAATCTTAATGTGACATTATTTTTCTCTTTCCAATACTGACATTTTTTCTGTTTTCAGTTTCCATTTTTCTAATGTATAATATATCTATTGTATATTTTACTTTTTAAATTTTGTGTATCAATTTTCAAATATATGTTAAAAGAATTCAATTATACCATAAAAAATTGAATTATCATTAAGAATCTAAAAATAAATAAAATTCTAAAATATACCAACAGTTTCAAATACTTAACAATGACTAGTTATAAAAAAAAGTACTGCATAAGTCAAACAAATAATTAAAAATAGTCCAAGCAGAATCACCTGCAAATTGCAATAAATAAACTTCATGACTATATTCCATTCCAAACAAAAATTCAAAAGAAGTGAAAAGAATATTTCCAAATGCATATAGGGAGTAATAGTATGAAAAATTCCATGACTAATTTACTTTAAAAAATAATGTGCAGTACCAAACGAACAAAAAATATTAAAACAATAAAATATATTAAAAGCCATTGTTTTTATTAATATTACTACAAGAATGTTAATTTTACAATTCTAGAAAAAAAGAAGTCAAATGGCCGTTTGGTCAAGCCATCAGATAAAGGGGTTTGTTTTGATATTTTCTTTTTCAAATAAATTGTCCATTTTAGTATTATTATTTTTCTTAAAAAATGACTCTTTTGGCTCCGAACTTTTGATTTGGTTGTCTCTGCAATATATGATATTTGTGTTGGAGCATCGATTAATTTAAATTTGCATTGTGCAAGAAAAAAAACTTAAGCTCATTTGGAAAAAAATAAATATAAAACTCAAATTTAAAATTTAAGTGAAAAAATTGTATTCATCCCATCATAACCTTGATTGATGAGAGAATAGGATTATGTGTACATGATGCTCGTCTTTTTTGCTTTGAAGAAGGTTTATTCCTTTAATGTGAAATGTTTTTAATTAGAAATAGAATTTAAGATTTGTTTTATAGAATTTATGATTTTAAATTTATCATGGCATTACAAATATAACTAGTATAAACTTATATCATTAAAAAGAAAAAGAATTTTAAAATGAAATAACTTTTAAAAGTTATGAAAAAGGAAAAAATAATAATATCATACAATTTAAAAGTTATGAAAAAGGGAAATATAATAATATCATACAAAATCAAACAGATAAAGTATAGTAAGTAATTATTCTTCAAAACTTTATTAAACAATTATGAAATATAAAAAAATAATCACAAAAATCCTGTGTGAGTAAATAATTTCATACACGTGTTTTTTTTTGTTTAAATAGGAATGAAAACACTTTGTCAGACCATCAAGGACGTGGGGCAAGTTAAATTTCATTTTCGAGTACTAGTATTGAGTATGAAAATTTTTTTTGATAGAGAGAATTTCTCTTTAAATGAGGCCTTATATGGTATAAATTAAAATTAATTGAGCTCCAATACAAGTATCAGATACCACCAGATAAGAAAAATATTTTGTGATCAGACAATCAACGGATGTCGAACAGTAGATGAGGCTGCAACTCCTATAAAGTTTCATGTTCGAGACCTGAGTATGAAAAAAATTCTTGATAGAAATCATTTCTTTTCAAATGAGGTCCTATGCAGTACAAATTCAAAATAATGAAATTCTAAAACGAATATCAAACACCAAATAAATTATTATTTTTTAGAAAACATTTTATCAGAGATTATGTCATTTTCCATCGATGGCCACCAGCCATGTGCAAGAAAGTAGAAAGAGCATCCATGAATTAACGTGGTAGGTGAACCTTGCAAGGTCCACAGAAATGGAAGCATTAATTGTCAATTGACATTGTTGACCGAGTTAAAATTTTAATTTTATAAACTCTAGGTTTTAAATAACTATTTTAAATATAATAAACTAGGTCTCTTAATTTAATATTTTTAATTACAATTATATTGTTTGAGCAAATGTTATTAAGTTCAACCAGTGGCGGATCCAGGATCTTAGGCTCGTGGGTGCTCACTTCTCTTATTATAAAGTTACTATAAATCGCATTGTATAACTGTATAAGTGTACAACTATTTAAACGTTATAGTTAAAAACTCTTCATTTCTTAAAAAAACTAAGAAATGAAGTCCAAATTTTCCTTCTCTTACCAATTACCACTAATAATTCACTCTTGCAAGCACCCTAATTTATTTATGTTAAAGAAATGAGCACTACACAACCATTCAAAAATTCATCACCTATATTTTACGAAGTTCATTTTTGATGTACTTCATGGTTGAAAAAGCTCGTTCCACAGAAGCAATTGCCACACGAAGAATGAGAGTCAACTTGATAAGCAAATAAACAAGTAGCCAAGTTTGATGCAGATTTAGCTTCACCAATACTTTAGCAAAGTCACTAATTTCCTTCAAGTTGAAGAACTTCTTGTCAGAATTGCGAGCATAAACTAAAAAATTATCAAGCTGACAATTGCGATCTCAAAGCTTATTGTTATCAAACTCATTCATATAATACTCGGTCAACCTCATTATCCTGGTCTTATCAAAACCACCAAATGAACTAACTGGATTCAAGCTAGTCATGCCAAGAAGTAAGTCACTACTCACAACATTAAAACATTTATTAAGCTCTTGAAGATGCAAATTAATAAAGACATAACAAATCTCAACGCGCATATGATGAGAATATGTGTTGACACCCAATTTTGGACCTCCACAATACAAATTAATCATCGAGCTTCCTAAATTCCAAATGATTTGAAATAATTGGCTTTATAAAATTCAAATAATTTTCAAGTCATTTTAAGTAGTTTTGTCATTGGTGTAAATTTTAAAAATAATAAATATGATATTTTATATAATTATGTGTCTAATTAGTATATTTTAAGAATGTTTGAAAATTGTCTCAAAAGGATTTTAGTCTTATTTAAATATTTGGTTATTTAGTTTAAATTAATTAATAGCTTATATTTCTAGTTAATTAGTTTATAATTAATTTAATTATTATATAAATATATTTCTAATTAGTATATTTTATGAATGTTCGAAAATTGTCTCAAAAGGATTTTAGCGTTATTTGAATACTTGGTTATTTAGTCGTTTATATTATTAAATTATTTATTTTATAATTAAGTTAACTATTTTATTTTGTTGAGAATAAGAAGCTCGTTAATTAATTTATATTAATTCATCCTATTTAAGTTTTAGCCAAATTTGCAAATTAAATTCGATTTGGCTAAGTTGTTAATTCACTTAGTTATACCTCACTTTAAACCCACCAAGACTTTGGGCCAGTAAATCCCGGCGCGACAGATTCCACCCATACGTATGTCATCCTCACGTCCAATCATCCCTGTTTTCACCCTTTCGGAGCTTCAGAGCAACAACAACTCCCTATTACTTTTACTGTTGCCTTGAAAAGGAAGGGGGAGATTCAAAATTCAAACGGATTTTGTCCAAAAATCAACCCTTTTCTCGATCTATTTAAGATCCTTTTCTCATTGTGTTTAGAGACGGGAGATCGAAAAAGAAGAAATTTTTTAGAGACTCATTTACTACTCTAAAACAGAGGAATTTCATCAAAAGAAGGACGATTTATCCTCTAGAACATAAAAACTCTTTAGTTTCTTTTACTCGAATTCTTCGGAACTTTTTTTTTTTTTTTGGAATTGGGTGAAGCTCCGCTTGAAGGTGTGGAAATCACTACTTAGCTCGTCCTCACGTTCAGTCGCCGCCGGGGAAGAGGTAATGCCTACAATACTCATCAATTTATTTTATATTTTGTTTTTTGCTTTGCTATGGTGTTTTGATAAATCGGAATCATTTTTTTGTTGGTTATTAATCGGTTTTAAATATTGGTAGGTTGTATATGCTACATGTATGTTTAAGTAATCTCTTTGGCTTATTGTTAGATATTGTTTTGCTCCTTCAACTTTGTCATGGCAAATTTTATATTTTTACTACTCAAGCCTATTCCGGCATCTGCTTCATTTGCTTTCAAATGTTGAGTCTGGTTTGTTTTCAAGCATCTGTTTTCTCCTCTTTGTTTTAGTTATTCATTTATTTTGTTTTATTTTTTATTTTCATTTTAGTCATCATGTGTTAGGTGTATATTATATTAAAGCCAATATTTATGTCGTGCTACTTGAAGCTTTATTTCGTTTTCTTAGTAAAATATATGGCGGAATTCTTAATATTTTTGCTAAAAATTTGAGGTTTAAAGCAATATCTCTTTCACTATAAATTTCATGCTCTTCTTTCCATTTGGGTTTATGTCATATGCTTGAGTTGATGTTTCTACTTGAAGATATTTTTCATTCGATTCGTCGTTCTTCCTTAAGTTCTGTCGATATAGGATATAGATATGTGCTTTGCATTTATTGCTAGCTATCATACTTTCAAGTTCGAAAATGTCTTATATTTGCTTGAAATTGTTGAAGGTTCATACCGCTGTGACTTCATTAATGGTTGCTATTACTGTGTAATCTCATTTAAGTTTTCTGCCCTCTTTTGTTTGTAGTGGAAACTTTGTTGGCACTTCAATTAATTTCCAATTAATTATGCCCAGATTTTTGTCCCTTTTTTTTGTATATATAAATAGAAAGAGAGAAGGAAGTAAATAATAATAATAATAATAAAAAGCAAGTTACAGTGATTGTTTACATTTGTGAATTTAGGATCTGCACTTTGCCATCATGTGCTTACATTTATTTCAATTTCTTTTTTTTCTTTTGTTATCATGTTGAGTTGTTATGATCCATTTCTCCGTCCTAATCGTTTCATCCTGTTTTCTTTGCACAAATTCCCTCAACTCAATCTATCCGGACTCCACTCTTGCATATCTTTGAGTCTGTCGAGTCATCCTCATATTTACGGTGAAAGAGAAGCTGAAACAGTCCCCGAAAAGTCCAAAAATGGGCTGTATACATATCGTATGCAGCAATATACACTCATTATACAGAGATATACAGGTCAAAAATGCAGGAGTATAGAGCTAAGGCGAGATACAGGGGTTCGGAAGCAAGAGATACACAAAAAGGGCTGATATACATGCCGATATACACTGATATACATCAGCTGTATACCAAAAACGGGATTGGGTTAAAACCCAAAAAATCCTACGAATTTGGCCCAAGAGAGGCCCAAATTCATTTCTCCCTTACTCGTTAATTATTTAATTGTGATTATTTATTGTTTATTGTTTAACTCTAACTTTATAAATTTTAATTAACTTAATTAGATTTCCCAAAAGATGAGTTATTTTCTTTGTGTTGGTTAACTTTTGATTTATTATTATTATTATTATTACTATTTTTAATCTATATTATTAATTAAAAATGTTGGCCAAATTATACATTTTTAAAGTTAAATCTTTTGTTCTAAAAAAAATATATATATAAAACAACAATCTATTCTTTAATGTCTCACACTCAAATCACTTTTTACTCGTTTAAAAATGATTTAAAGGTCAAAGTAATTTTTTTCCTCAAGTAAACTTAAAATAGAATTATATATATATATATTTTATTTTATTTTTTACTTGGACATTTTCTTAAAAAGGGTTAGTCAAAACTTTGCTCTCATTCTCCAATTAATTAAAAAATGATTTTCATGCTTAAATTTATTAAATTGGTTTAAATTAGTTATTTCAAATTTATTAAATAAATTCTAATTAATCTAATTTTATTAATATTCTAATCTTGTGTGTCGAGTCAAATGTTTCATTTTTGGGTCCCTTCTCTAAATAAATAAAAAATGCGTCATTTATTTAATTATTTTTCTTAAAGTTAATCAAAAATTGTAAGTTATTAATTTTATGTTAAATCATTATTTTCTTAAAATAGTCAATTTGTTTTAGTCAAGTCACGAGTCAACCGCATGTTAGCGGGCACTTCGAATGCTTAAACCCTTCTCGAAGTGTAAATTGAACTCCGAACCTTCTTTGGTATTTTCAAATGATTTTTTCTGTTTAAATCTTTGAAAATTATAAGTTTTCTTAATTTCTTTAAAAAATTAAGTGGCGACTCTTTCTAAGTATTTCTCAAATTGTTTTATACTTAGAACACTTCAAAAAGTGATTTTTCCAGAGATAGACAAATTACGACACAACAGAAATGGCGACTCTGCTGGGGACCTAATTAAGTTCTAACCATAAGATTTGACTAATTGTTATCAATTGCTGAATTGTTTATTTGTGCTTAATGTGTTAAAATTGCTATAAACTGTTGCATTCATGACATAACATATTCCGTCAAACGACACTTTACTTTTTTTTTTTTTTTTTTTCCACTCAAAGGACGATTATGCGGGCCGCAGTCGTTCGTTAACCAAATTGTTCTCGGGACACCCTGACGAATGTAGTTGGCTACTGGATAGTCAACGGTCGTTAATTGTTCCAGCCCAAGTAGTCCGCTTGGGTCACCAATCCACTTTAAAGAAAACTCACTCTTAGTCATATTAGGATAGAGCAAGACCAAATCCCTGAAATTTAGCGCATTGGCCTAAGATGACCCAATACCCAAGGAGTGTCGGGTCCATTAGAAAGACCACCTTGAGTCCAAAAGGCCCACGGCCCAAACGGACGCTCATACTTACGTGTTTGAAGGATGTATACGCTATTTGACAAAATGTTGTGTCTTGGGTTTGGGGTTTCTAATTATTTGTATGTTTTTGTAGATGGCCAAGCAACACTTGAGTTTCAAGATGGTCACCGAAACGCCAAACCTTCTCCGTGTATGGTGGTACAATCTCAATGCGTATCGAAAAGAGAACTTTCCATTCACTTAGGCCACCTCCCGTCAATAATGAATCTCGAGTCGGCCTAAGTTCATTGAGGTGGTCACTCGATTTTGGGATGATGAGAGGATGGTGTTTCGTTTTGGAGATGTTGAAATGACACCAACCGTTGAAGAAATCAAAGATTGCCTAGACAACGTCGGAACGTGCCAAAAAAGGAAAAAAACATCCAGATCATCACATTTTGCTACCGAGATAAGCCAACCAACACAAGAATTTGAAAAACATGTTGTTATTGGTAAATGCGGGCGGCTAGACACCCGAGTATTCCATTTGTGAAATTCTATGAACGATGGGGTCACGAGAGTTATTATAAGAATTTTCCAAATGAGTTTTCAATCACAACAGTTGAGTCAAACTCAAACTCTAGCATTTCTTTGTATGCCTCTTAGGGACGATGGTATTTCCTCAAGGCGAAGGGAATGAAATTGATACTCGGGTTGTCATGGTTACACACGCCATCTTCGAGGGTGTTGGTAAGAAAGGACAACTTAAGAAATACTTCAACCTAGCTCCAATCATTCTGGCTGACATATACCGATCTTTGGGTCAATGCAAAAATGGGTTTCCATTTTTTCAAGGTTGTAATATCTTCTTTGCAATGGTGGATGTCTAAACATCTAGTGAAGACATACGAAACTCGAAACAAAAATTGGCCGAACCACAAAAGAAAGTCACTTCGACCATTACGAGTTTCATTTGAGCATCAATAAGTTCAAGATCCACAGCACTAGGGAAGCATGGGCTAAAGTCTTCCACGACATAAAAGATGAAAACGTACAATGGATGTTTCACGATTTCATGTCAGAAAAAATAGCTATTCAGGGGGCTAAGTGTCCTTTCCTAATCCTTCCTGGCATTAGAGGGTACGACCTTACAATCCTAGCGGGGTAATGCGGCAATTCGGCGAAACAGATTCTACCTTTCAAAGGAGACACTAGCCGCTACGTCTTTGACTACAACGAGTGCGACAAGATACCTTACGCCAAGGATATTTGTCAAGAATGGGCTGGACGGGTCAACCTAAAAAAGAGCATGGCAGAAAATAGATATGAAGCCGGGTATGTGGATGAATACAAAAAATGGTTGCAGGATGATCTGCGTGGCACACTTGACCCAACACCACGCACGGGCCGACAAATTGAAGATGTCCAGGTAAGGCTCCAAATCCAAGCCTACCATTTTCAGCAGGAATGGGACCAAAGAGAGCAAGAGTTTCAACGTAAAGAGCAAGAATACCTGCATAGGGAACAAGAGTTCCAGCATCGAGAATATGAAAGCCAAAGGGCATTAGCCTTTGCCACGCAAGAGTTAGCTGACGCGAGAGCCTGCCTGATACGTTTGGACTTGAACTTGGATGATCAGCTTAACACCCTTCAGGGAATGTCGATGTCTTCTAAAGCTGTGTTCGCTGAGCCGCATGTGATAACTAGCAAGTTCCTCATTCGTGAAGAAGTGGAAAAAGCAAGAAGAGGAGCAGGCCCTTCAACATTTTAATTATCTTATTCCCCTGCGTGGGATTGATGTTTTTGTATTTGCAACTTATCCCTTCCCTAAAAAATGTATCCCTTTGCTTAATTTTATAATGAATTCTCTATTGTTTAAGAATTCTATTTTGGGGGATGCTACAATTTGTTTCAAAAAGTCAATACATCCTTCAATTCGCTAGGCCTACCCTTGGCACAAAGGGTCACATGCATGTTTAGGACGCAATTTTGTCTGTTTTTACTTGTGTGTTTTAACTGTTTTCGTGGTATGTTGCTTTGAATGAGGACATTTTTAGCCCATTCCTTTTCAAAATTTCTGAAAATCTCTACAATGCCGAATACAAGTCACCACCAAATGTCCGACCAAAATTCCTTGAGTCTTGAGTTTCTCAACCAGAAATAAAAGCCTACTATCAAATCCTAAAACATTACTCTATCATCTCATGAAAGGTAAAATTGCAGCTAAGATGGAAAAAGGCAAGAGTATCAGTGTAGAGCTGACCGAAGAAGATTTGAGGATGAAATTGCAGCAGCTCAGACATGAGATCCAAGAAACCAGGGAAAGGAGAATGGAAGTAGAGTTTGCCCTTTGCGGTCGCACGAATAGCAAATGCGGCACTAGACACAGAGTTGGCAGCAACGATTTCGAAATGTGTTGTTGTAGATGAGGAGATAACCGTTGTGCAGAAGAAACGCGATGCCCTAAAAGATATGACCCTGACGCTTCAGAAGCCACGTGGAAACTACTCTTACTTCAGCCAAGAGGCCACCAGCAGTGATCCCAAAGGCACTAGACAAGAAGCTCGAAGAAGATCTTGGGGAGGAAATTATCTATAGGCCTCCTCTTCGGGGACGGTGGAAGGAAGAGAATAAGAAAACTACCTTTGAAGCACGAGTTTACCCGCGTGATTAAGGCGACAATCGAGAGAAGAATGTCTTAGGTGGAGGCACATTTTATCTTTTAGGAGCTTTATTGTCTGTTTTTCACTTTCCTTGTAATCTTCAAGAAATGAATGAATGAAAATGAAACTTCCTTTGTATCGAACTACGTAGGGCCTGAATTCTCTTTGGGAGATACGTAGGCAGCCTTTCAAGGCCCGGCCCCTGTCTTTTAAAATTTTCTCTTCCCCTTCATTATACGAGAAAACATTGAGTTCAGATCAACAAAATCCCAGAGATGCAGCAAGAAGACCTTAGCTCAATGCAATTTAACCTTTCTGAGTCACCAACCTCAACATAAAAACGAGCAAATTCCTGTTTGTTCAAAAATCAGTCCCCATTACCCGTGGGTTAACATGTCCTCAAACAAAGCAACATTTATGTGTTTATATTCTTTCTATGTGATATATTTACAATGCTCAACCAGACGGAAGACCTCCAGCTCAAATTCCCCCTCCAAATGTGGAACAAGTTCAGAACCTGCCTTTAAGCCCTGCTCGTAATCCCTCCATCATTGACCTTACCACCCAAAACCCCCATTACGCTTCAGCCTCTTATCCAACACCACCCCCTCCCCAAAATACCAACCTCCAAGCACCACTCCCTTCCCCCAATGCAAACCACCAAACTAGCCTACCCCCCTCAGCCCAAAACGCTAATAACCCACGCACTCCCCTCCTTCACTGTAACCAATATACCAACCCTCAGACTTTTCCCCAAAACTATCACGCCCCTTTAAATGGCCAGAGTCCCTCTATTTCTCCACCACTACCGCAAAAAACCGCTTTCCAAATACCAGTCCCCAACGAGCATGACGCCCATGGTTCGGAGCTCGACCACTATGAGGAGAGGGAGAGAGTGGAGGTCAAAGGAAGAGACCACCAAGACGAGATATGAAGGAAGAAATTAGAAAAGCCATGAAGGAGTTGAACTACATTCCAGAGGTTGCTGGGTTGAGTTACGAAGACCTGTGCATTCATCCGAACTTGGACCTCCCGGAAGGGTTCAAGGTGCCAAAATTCGACATCTTCGGAGGAACGGGAAACCCCTTAGCACACCTGAGGGCCTACTGTGATCAACTCGTGGGAGTTGGGAGAGACGAAGCTTTATTAATGCGGCTTTTTAGCCGAAGTCTGAGCGGAGAGGCTCTAGAATGGTTTACGTCTCATGAAACGAGACAGTGGTCTAGTTGGAATGCTCTGCCCCCCTCCTAGCTACCAAACTCCTCCTACTATCTACCAAACTCCCCCTCCAGGTTACCAGACCCCATCTCATCACTACCGAAATGTCGCCCCTAACTGTGCCAACATTCAAACAAATTACCAAACTCCTCCCACAATGTACCAAACCCCAGCTCCACTTTACCAAAATACCCCCTCGAACTACCAAGCTCCACAACCAAATTACCAAACCAACTTATATCCCAGATATCAATCCCCCCGTCCAAATACTCCAAATTATCGCCAGATGCCTCCCCCTCAACCAGGTCATTACGATTTCTCCCGTCCTAGATTTGAGAAGAAGCCTGCTAGAACTTTCACTCCACTTGTTGAAAGCCGAACAAAGCTGTTCGAGCGATTAACTGAAGCAGATATATTCATCCGGTGGGGCCCAAGCCGGTTGACACTAGCTCAAAATTTTCTGGACTGATTAGAGATGCGCATATCACTCCAATAGTGTTGGACATGATGCGAGGATTGTATCAACCTAAAGCATAAGATCCAAGACCTAATTGACGAGAATGTGGTCTCTCTTCGAACGATTGCGCCCCAATGTCAATAGTAATCCTTTGCCAAATCATGGAGGCGCCACTATCAATATGATAGAGATAGATGATGATTGGTGCGTGGAAAAACAATAGTTTCGGTTGTTCCCGATGAACTAGAAAGGGCTGTAGCCTCATTGAGCATTAGAGAGAAGAAACAGGCTTTGATGAGGGCTTTGGATGATACTTATGTGCCTGTGGGTACAAATAGCGACAATATAGCAACCATGATAAACCAAGCCATCCGAGGACACCGAATCAGTTTTTGCGATGAAGAGTTGCCCTTTGAAGGGAGGATGCACAACAAAGCTCTGCACGTCACCATCAAGTGCCAGGATAAAGTTATAAATCGTGTTTTGGTCGACGATGGGTCCGGGTCTCAACATATGTCCTCTTTCAACTCTCAGCGGGTTGAAATTCGACTTGGGAAAGATTCAACAAAACCAGGTCAATGTGAGAGCTTTCGATGGGGTGCGAGAGACACGATAGGGGCAGTAAATTTGGATGTTCGAGATGGGGCCTGCGAGAATTCAATGTGGAGTTTCGGGTGTTGGACATCAATACCGGCTACAATTTGCTTCTAGGGAGACCGTTTATCCACATGGTGAAATTTGTGCCATCTACCCTTCACCAACTGTTGAAATTTGTTTGGAAGGACCAGGGGTGGTCATTTATGGTGAAGGAGTCATTCCAATGGGTATGCACCAGTTGTTGATGATATCTCTCGAGGTTGTGATTTCTACACGGTGGAGTTGGTGAATGCCACCGGTGATGACTTAGCTCCACACCCCCCTATGCCTATCGTATACAAGATGGTTGCTACTGTCATGCTCCAGAACGGTTTCGAACCGGGTTTGGGGTTGGGAAAACATTGTCAAGGAATTGTCAATCCTATTCAGATCCCCGCTAAAGGAGCAAAATTTGGTTTGGGGTATATCCCCACGGAGGTTGATGAAGCAGAGATGAAGAACAAGAATGTTGATCAAGCAATGGCCAGGCCAATTCCTCATCTGTACCAGTCATTCATAGCGCAAGGATATGTCAATAACGATGGTCTCGGGGAAGGAATCTTGGACCTTTTTGAGGAGATCGATGCGGTCATCGAGGAAGAAGCTAGGACATCAGGCATCCGTGATGCAGAACCTGATGAGCGATTGCAGAACTGGACCTCCATACCACTCCCGCTTTCCCGCTCATCTGGGTAGAAAGGACATGTGTTTTGTTTATTTTTAAAATCGGTGGTAGTTCGGAAGAGGCCCGAGATCCACCATTTATGATGTTTTACTTGTTTGAAGTTTTAAATTTCCTTGTGATGTTTAAAAAAAAAGTAAAATGTTCCTCGGCCATGACCGAAGTTTATGCCTATCTTTCAATTTAAATGAAAAGCCTCTTTTATCAAAATTTGTTTACTTATCTGTTTATATTTTGCCTTTCTAACTTTGTTTGTTTATGATTTGGTAATATTAATTTAAAACCTGCCAATGTCATGTCATGTCATGAACCGAGTGAACGAAATGAGGCAGGTGATGACGAATGGAAGGAATACGAAGAAGAAAATGAGATACCCGAACATGTTGCTAATGAATTTCGACAATTCGAAAATCAACACAAGCCAAATTTAGAGGAAACCGAGACTGTGAATCTCGGAGATGAGAAATGTGTTAAAGAAGTGAGAATCAGTGTCCATCTAACTGAAGCTCAAAGAAGAGACCTGGTCCATTTGCTCAGAGAGTACATTGATGTGTTTGCTTGGTCTTACGAAGATATGCCGGGGCTGAGTACGAATATGGTGTCGCACAAGTTGCCGATTAATCCAGATTTTAGTCCGGTAAAACAAAAGACTCGAAAGTTCAAGCCTGAGTTGAGTTTGAAGATCAAAGAGGAGATTACCAAGCAGATCGAGTCTCAAGTAGTGGAAGTGACGCAATATCCGACTTGGTTAGCCAACGTTGTTCCGGTTGCCAAGAAAGATGGAAATATTAGAATTTGTGTTGATTATAGAGATCTCAACAAAGCTAGCCCGAAAGATAATTTTCCATTGCCAAACATTCACATCCTCATTGATAAGCGTGCTAAGCATGAGATGCGATCATTTGTGGATTGTTATGCGGGTTATCACCAGATCCTGATGGATGAAGAAGATGCAGAAAAGACAGCTTTCATCACACCATGGGGTGTATATCATTATCGAGTGATGCCTTTTGGTCTCAAAAATGCCGGTGCTACTTACATGAGGGCAATGACGACCATTTTTCACGATATGATTCACAAGGAGATCGAAGTGTATGTAGATGATGTCATAATCAAGTCCCGCGAGAGTTCGGGTCACTTGACTCACTTGAGGAAATTCTTTGATCGTCTACGCCGATATAATTTAAAATTAAATCCCGCCAAATGTGCTTTTGGAGTGCCGGCCGGCAAGTTGTTGGGATTTATAGTCGGCCCGAAGGGCATTGAGCTTGACCCCTTCCAAGATCAAGGCGATCCAAGAATTACCTCCTCCAAAGACCAGAAAGAGGTGATGAGTTTTTTGGGAAGGTTGAACTACATCAGCCGGTTCATAGCTCAATCCACCGTGGTATGTGAGCCTATCTTTAAGTTATTGAAAAAAGATGCCTCAACCAAATGGACCAGAGAATGTCAAACTGCTTTTGATGTCATCAAAGACTATTTGTCCAATCCACCGGTGTTGGTCCCTCCACGAGAAGGGAGTCCATTATTGCTATATCTGTCGGTCTCGAATAATGCGTTGGGATGCGTGCTTGGTCAACATGATGAGACTGGGAAGAAGGAGAGAGCCATTTATTACTTAAGTAAAAAGTTCACTCCATATGAGGCTCGTTATACTCTTTTAGAGAGAACATGTTGTGCTTTGACTTGGATCGCTCAAAAGTTGAGACATTATTTGTCTTCTTATACCAAGAAAGCAATGCCGACCGGGAAGTTGGCTAAATGGCAAATGCTTTTGAGTGAGTTTGACATTGTGTATGTGACACAAAAGGCGATAAAAGCACAAGCCTTAGCTGATCATCTTGCGGAGAATCCAGTTGATGAAGAGTATGAACCACTCAAGACTTATTTTCCCGATGAAGAAGTAGCATTTGTGGGTGAAGATATTTCTGAAGCATATCCTGGTTGGAGAGTATTCTTTGATGGAGCGGCAAATTACCAAGGGAAAGGTATCGGAGCAGTCTTAGTGTCAGAATCTGGTCAACATTATCCTATGGCGGCTAAACTCCGATTTAATTGCACCAACAATATGGCTGAGTATGAAGCTTGCATCCTTGGTTTAAAGATGGCAATTGACATGAACGTTCATGAGCTTCTAGTTATTGGAGACTCAGACTTACTAATTTATCAAGTTCAAGGAGAATGGGCCGTGAAGAATCCAAAAATCACACCGTATGTGCAGTATATACAGAAGTTGTGCAAGAGATTTCGCAAGATTGAGTTCAGACATACTCCCAGAACACAGAATGAGTTGGCCGATGCTCTGGCCACCATTGCCTCAATGATCAAACATCCAGATACAAGTTATATTGATCCAGTAGATATAGATGTAAAAGAGCAGCCTGTTCATTGTTCACATGTTGAAGCGGAACCAGATGGTTTGCCTTGGTATTTTGACATCAAGAAGTATTTAGAGGACGGGACTTATCCTGAGAATGCAACGTTCAACCAGAAGAAATCGATACGCCGTATGACCCTCAATTTCTTTGCAAGTGGAGAAATCCTTTACAGGAGGACTCCAGATTTAGGTCTTCTCAGATGCGTTGATGCTAATGAAGCTGCAAAGCTTCTTGAACAGATACATGCCGGAATTTGCGGTACTCACATGAATGGGCTCACTTTGGCAAGGAAGGTCCTTCGAGCCGGTTATTTTTGGATGACTATGGAACATGATTGTTGCAAGTTTGTGCTGAAATGTCATAAATGTCAGGTGCATGGTGATTTAATTCGAGTGCCGCCTCATGAACTCAATGCTATGAGTTCACCTTGGCCATTTGTAGCTTGGGAATGGATGTCATTGGTCCAATAGAGCCGGCCGCCTCTAACGGACACGATTCATTTTGGTTGCCATCGACTACTTCACCAAGTGGGTGGAAGCAGCTTCGTATAAGTCTGTGACCAAGAAAGTTGTAGCTGATTTTGTTCGCAATAATTTGATATGTAGATTTGGAGTACCAGAATCTATCATTACTGATAATGGGGCAAATCTCAATAGTCACTTGATGAGAGAGATATGTGAACAATTCAAGATTACCCACCGAAATTCGACCGCTTATCGTCCTCAAATGAATGGAGCTGTAGAAGCCGCCAACAAGAACATCAAGAAGATCTTGAGAAAAATGATTGATAACCGCAGAGGTTGGCATGAGATGTTGCCATATGCTTTGTTGGGTTACCGAACGTTTGTCGAACATCAGTTGGAGCTACTCCATATTTGCTAGTATACGGAACAGAAGCAGTTATACCTGTAGAAGTCGAAATACCTTCACTAAGAATTATCCAAGAAGCAGAATTGAGTGATGCTGAATGGGTTCAAAAGCGGATTGATCAGCTAACATTGATTGATGAGAAAAGAATGGTTGCCGTATGTCATGGTCAACTGTATCGACAGAGAATGATTCGTGCTTTTCACAAGAAAGTAAGAGTCAGGATGTTTGAAGTTGGTCAGTTAGTTCTCAAGCGCATTTTCCCTCATCAGGATGAATATAAAGGAAAATTTGCACCAAATTGGCAAGGACCCTACATGGTTCGCAAAGTGTTATCTGGAGGTGCCTTGATCCTGTCGGAGATGGATGGCACTGAATGGCCGAAACCGATCAACTCAGATGCTGTCAAGAGATACTACGTGTGAAGCTTCAGTTTGTATTTTTGTCATTTCCTTGTAATCATTCTATTTGCTTGTAATTGTTTTGTTTAGAATTTATCCCTTTGTAATGAACTACGTCTGACCTGAATTCTCAAGAATGAGATACGTAGGCGGCCTATGTCGGCCTCGGTCATTCCTTTATCCCTTGTTAATATTTTCTTTTGTATTTGAACTACGTTCGACCTGAATTCTCAAGAATGAGATACGTAGGCGGCCTATGTTGGCCTCGGTCGGTTTCTTTGTAATTTTCTTATTTTGTTAATCCTCGAGAGAGGGGAACTACGTTTGACCTGATTCCTGCCTCAACGGGATACCTAAGCGCCACAAGGGTTCGGTCATATCTCCCGTAAGTTTTCTATTTTCTTACAATAGAAACTGGGACAGAATTTTTGAGAGGGACTCAAAAATTCTCAAGAAGAACATCTTTTCAACGAACCAAGACTGAAGTTACTTTGAGATTTGCAACTGGGATAGAATTTTTGAGAAGATCTCAAAAATTTCATGACTGATTAGTGACTTTTTCTCAAATATTACTTTTGAAAATCTATTTTCCTTAAAAGGTTTTCATTTATGTTCTAATTATTTTTTGCATAAAAATATTTTGTCTTATCTATCAAGAGACGGGAGATCGGAGAAATCAATCGGAGATAGTAAGACAAGAGAGGCAGACAACCGAAGAGATCGA
The DNA here is from genome assembly GCA_029007595.1 of Solanum commersonii. NCBI lineage: Eukaryota > Viridiplantae > Streptophyta > Magnoliopsida > Solanales > Solanaceae > Solanum > Solanum commersonii. The sequence continues at coordinate 4,249,429 of JAJTWQ010000033.1, forward strand.
CACAGATCAGTTTATTTTAAACTAATAATTTTTCTGTGGATGCAGGTTTATAGGTTTATCTCAAAATCAGCATATTCCTCCATTCATTGAATATGGAGAAATCAAAAAGGCGAAGAGCTCCTTAAAACTAACAATTTTTCTGTGGATGCAGGAAGTATTTTAGGCTTCTTATGACAAAGAATTGGGAATATGAATAGCATTATTCAAATTCTCAACAAGGAGAGCAACTAAAGATACTTGAAAGAGGCCTATCTACATCGTTATTATTGGACATGATAATCTTCTTACCCGGAGAGCTATTCATATCGTATTGTCAAATGAGATGATACCACTACTCCGAGGGTCATTTTAATTATATTGTCAATTGGGATGATATCGCCACCCAAAATATACCTGGAAGATCACATTGTGGCTTGGTGAGGCATTTATCTTCGTTCGGTATTGGGAGGCATCATCATTATCCTCATGCATCGCGGAAAAATCTTTACGCATCGCGAGAGAATTCATGCATAGCATAAAATTCACTATCAGTTACGGTTCTCAATGAAGGATCACCTGTATTTTTCAAGGAAGAATTATCTTCATGCATTACAAGAGAAAGAAGTCATGCATTGCAAGAGAAGATTCATGCATCGCGGGAAAGAAATTCATGTATTGCGAGAAAAAATTATGCATTGCAAGAGAAAAAATTCATGCATCGCGGAAAAAGATCATGCATCGCAAGAGAAAAGGATTCATTCATCGCGGAAAAATATTATGTATTGCAAGAGAATAAAGTCATGCATCGCGGGAAAAATTCATGCATCTTGAAAAGATCATGCATTGCAAGAGAAAAAGATTCATGCATCGCGGAAAAAGATCATGCATTGCAAGAGAAAATGATTCATTCATCGCGGGGAAAGATTATGTATAGCAAGAGAAATAATTCAAAAAAAAAAAATCATGCATAGCAAGAGAATAAAGTCATGCATCGCGGGAAAAATTCATGTATCGCGAGAAAAGAAATCATGCATAGCAAGAGAAAGTCATACATCGCGGGAAAGAGATTCATGCATAGCAAGATAAGGATTCATACATTGCGGAAAGGAAGTCATGCATCGTGAAAAAAAAAAATCATGCACCGCAAGAGAAATAAGTTATTCACCATAAGAGGAAGATTACCTATCACAAGGAAATCAACATCGTCTGCATCATTTTCTTTGCAAAAATGAAAACAAGAGAATCATCAGCAACGACATCAAGAGAATTATCAACATATTACATTAGCCTATTTTATTGCTTCGACATCAAAAGAAAAGTGCATTGAAGATTATATTGCAAATATGAGACACAAGCTTTATTTGCTTTGCGTCAAACCCGATGGAATTGACGTCAAATAATCAAGGAGAACAATTAAGTGCCAATATGGTAAATGACATTATCTCTCCATTTGAATTATATTTTACACTAATGAGTTTTATGTCAGTCTTTGTCGAGAGCATCCAAAAGGATGAATACTCAAATAAAACCACAGGGGTGGACGACATAAAAAAGGATGCAGCACAACGTGGAATTTTTCTTAGCAGCGAACTGGGACATAGTCCAAAGAGGAGTATCAAACTCTTAGGACGCGAGCTGAGGAGCGACTTCTATCACAATCAAACCACACCCCTATCAAAAGGCATGTGGGTTTTCTTTAGGTTTATCAGTTTCAGTTTCGCATCCGGGAAATTTTGGTTTCCACCGGAGGCAACTTTCCAATCCGAGTGACAACGCACCAAGAGCTTTGAAAATTATGTCCGTATAAGTTCTTACTTATGGATGTGTAGAGCTCCACATTCATGGCTAAAAGGTTGTAAGACACATTTTCATACTCGACTTACTTTGTCGCTTTTCCAAAACCAAAGATTATCTAGCATAATAGATTTCCTTTTTCAATCGATCGAGTCGAACTACAAACAACCTGATTCCTAAGGTCTAGGGATATGTAGGCAGGCTCGATGTTGAAAACTCGGTTGTATTCCAATATCCTCTCTCAAATCTTATTCTCAAGCATTCTGGTCTCTTCATAATTCGATATCGGGATAGCTTTTGAATTCTTTCATTATCGTGCGTCAAATCAAGCGTATCGAACTACAAGTGGCTTGAATTCTCATATAGCCTGAGATATGTAGGAAATCTGATTTCGAGGTTCGGCCATAATTCCTAAAGTCCGTACCAAACCCTTTTTTCCCAAAAAGATGAATATGTGGTCGGTCAAAATTGGATTAGTCAATATCATTTTCCTCGAATTTCTTGCATCAATCCGAGTCAAACGAGGGACAGTTGTTGACACCCAATTTTGGACCTCCACAATACAAATTAATCATCGAGCTTCCTAAATTCCAAATGATTTGAAATAATTGGCTTTATAAAATTCAAATAATTTTCAAGTCATTTTAAGTAGTTTTGTCATTGGTGTAAATTTTAAAAATAATAAATATGATATTTTATATAATTATGTGTCTAATTAGTATATTTTAAGAATGTTTGAAAATTGTCTCAAAAGGATTTTAGTCTTATTTAAATATTTGGTTATTTAGTTTAAATTAATTAATAGCTTATATTTCTAGTTAATTAGTTTATAATTAATTTAATTATTATATAAATATATTTCTAATTAGTATATTTTATGAATGTTCGAAAATTGTCTCAAAAGGATTTTAGCGTTATTTGAATACTTGGTTATTTAGTCGTTTATATTATTAAATTATTTATTTTATAATTAAGTTAACTATTTTATTTTGTTGAGAATAAGAAGCTCGTTAATTAATTTATATTAATTCATCCTATTTAAGTTTTAGCCAAATTTGCAAATTAAATTCGATTTGGCTAAGTTGTTAATTCACTTAGTTATACCTCACTTTAAACCCACCAAGACTTTGGGCCCCTTTTCTTTAATTTCCAACAGGCCACTCATTTTCCTCTAAAACCAATCCAATTCCATTTTGTTCCCACCGGCCCATTTTCTTACAATACCAAATCGACCCAACAGTTAGCCCAATTCTTCACCCTTAACCCGGCCCAAATCCAATTTTCCCTTCACAAAGAGAACACCAGAAACCCATCAGTAATACATATGTACAACAGCAACCAAACGACCCCACTGCCCATACCGCCTTCTTCACGCAGAAATCTCGGCGAACCCAAAAATCCAGCAGTAAATCCCGGCGCGACAGATTCCACCCATACGTATGTCATCCTCACGTCCAATCATCCCTGTTTTCACCCTTTCGGAGCTTCAGAGCAACAACAACTCCCTATTACTTTTACTGTTGCCTTGAAAAGGAAGGGGGAGATTCAAAATTCAAACGGATTTTGTCCAAAAATCAACCCTTTTCTCGATCTATTTAAGATCCTTTTCTCATTGTGTTTAGAGACGGGAGATCGAAAAAGAAGAAATTTTTTTTAGAGACTCATTTACTACTCTAAAACAGAGGAATTTCATCAAAAGAAGGACGATTTATCCTCTAGAACATAAAAACTCTTTAGTTTCTTTTACTCGAATTCTTCAGGGCTTTTTTTTTGGAATTGGGTGAAGCTCCGCTTGAAGGTGTGGAAATCACTACTCAGCTCGTCCTCACGTTCCAGTCGCTGCCCAGGAAGAGGTAATGCCTACAATACTCATCAATTTATTTTATATTTTGTTTTTTGCTTTGCTATGGTGTTTTGATAAATCGGAATCATTTTTTTGTTGGTTATTAATCGGTTTTAAATATTGGTAGGTTGTATATGCTACATGTATGTTTAAGTAATCTCTTTGGCTTATTGTTAGATATTGTTTTGCTCCTTCAACTTTGTCATGGCAAATTTTATATTTTTACTACTCAAGCCTATTAGGCATCTGCTTCATTTGCTTTCAAATGTTGAGTGCGGTTTGTTTTCAAGCATCTGTTTTCTCCTCTTTGTTTTAGTTATTCATTTATTTTGTTTTATTTTTTATTTTCATTTTAGTCATCATGTGTTAGGTGTATATTATATTAAAGCCAATATTTATGTCGTGCTACTTGAAGCTTTATTTCGTTTTCTTAGTAAAATATATGGCGGAATTCTTAATATTTTTGCTAAAAATTTGAGGTTTACCCGGCAATATCTCTTTCACTATAAATTTCATGCTCTTCTTTCCATTTGGGTTTATGTCATATGCTTGAGTTGATGTTTCTACTTGAAGATATTTTTCATTCGATTCGTCGTTCTTCCTTAAGTTCTGTCGATATAGGATATAGATATGTGCTTTGCATTTATTGCTAGCTATCATACTTTCAAGTTCGAAAATGTCTTATATTTGCTTGAAATTGTTGAAGGTTCATACCGTGACTTCATTAATGGTTGCTATTCTTTGTGTAATCTCATTTAAGTTTTTCTCGCCCTCTTTTGTTTGTAGTGGAAACTTTGTTGGCACTTCAATTAATTTCCAATTAATTATGCCCATTTTTGTCCCCTTTTTTTTTTTGTATATATAAATAGAAAGAGAGAAGGAAGTAAATAATAATAATAATAATAAAAAGCAAGTTACAGTGATTGTTTACATTTGTGAATTTAGGATCTGCACTTTGCCATCATGTGCTTACATTTATTTCAATTTTTTTTTTTTCTTTTGTTATCATGTTGAGTTGTTATGATCCATTTCTCCGTCCTAATCGTTTCATCCTGTTTTCTTTGCACAAATTCCCTCAACTCAATCTATCCGGACTCCACTCTTGCATATCTTTGAGTCTGTCGAGTCATCCTCATATTTACGGTGAAAGAGAAGCTGAAACAGTCCCGAAAAGTCCAAAAATGGGCTGTATACATATCGTATGCAGCAATATACACTCATTATACAGAGATATACAGGTCAAAAATGCAGGAGTATAGAGCTAAGGCGAGATACAGGGGTTCGGAAGCAAGAGATACACAAAAAGGGCTGATATACATGCCGATATACACTGATATACATCAGCTGTATACCAAAAACGGGATTGGGTTAAAACCCAAAAAATCCTACGAATTTGGCCCAAGAGAGGCCCAAATTCATTTCTCCCTTACTCGTTAATTATTTAATTGTGATTATTTATTGTTTATTGTTTAACTCTAACTTTATAAATTTTAATTAACTTAATTAGATTTCCCAAAAGATGAGTTATTTTCTTTGTGTTGGTTAACTTTTGATTTATTATTATTATTATTATTACTATTTTTAATCTATATTATTAATTAAAAATGTTGGCCAAATTATACATTTTTAAAGTTAAATCTTTTGTTCTAAAAAATATATATATAAAACAACAATCTATTCTTTAATGTCTCACACTCAAATCACTTTTTACTCGTTTAAAAATGATTTAAAGGTCAAAGTAATTTTTTCCTCAAGTAAACTTAAAATAGAATTATATATATATATATTTTATTTTATTTTTTACTTGGACATTTTCTTAAAAAGGGTTAGTCAAAACTTTGCTCTCATTCTCCAATTAATTAAAAAATGATTTTCATGCTTAAATTTATTAAATTGGTTTAAATTAGTTATTTCAAATTTATTAAATAAATTCTAATTAATCTAATTTTATTAATATTCTAATCTTGTGTGTCGAGTCAAATGTTTCATTTTTGGGTCCCTTCTCTAAATAAATAAAAAATGCGTCATTTATTTAATTATTTTTCTTAAAGTTAATCAAAAATTGTAAGTTATTAATTTTATGTTAAATCATTATTTTCTTAAAATAGTCAATTTGTTTTAGTCAAGTCACGGTGTCACCCGCATGTTAGCGGGCACTTCGAATGCTTAACCCCATCTCGAAGTGTAAATTGAACCCCGAACCTTCTTTGGTATTTTCAAATGATTTTTCTGTTTAAATCTTTGAAAATTATAAGTTTTCTTAATTTCTTTAAAAAATTAAGTGGCGACTCTTTCTAAGTATTTCTCAAATTGTTTTATACTTAGAACACTTCAAAAAGTGATTTTTCCAGAGATAGACAAATTACGACACAACAATATGTAACATCAGGAGATTTACGCTTGGACTTTCCTGGAAAGTAGCTACCATTCGTGAAAATGTAACATCATGTAATGATTGCTGCTAAAATACAAATTTAACAGTAATTAAGCTATTAATGTTAATTAATTGTCGCTAAAGATTATTTTTGTTTTGTATCTATACATATTGAAACATAATTTGTAAATAAAATTTTAAAATGTTATATCAGATGTTGAACACCTACTGCTAACTCACAAGTCAGGCAAATCACTCTTTGGTAGGGGTGGGCAAAATCAATCCAAATATTCATGATCGATCTAATTCATTTATGTTTGGATAAGTTAATAATCCGCTTATTTTATTATATTAACTTATTTGATCTGTTTATTTCATCCCATTTTAAATCTGGGCTAATAACATGCAATTCAAATTGATGCATCAGAAATTACAAATGTATTTTTTAAAACATTTAAATAAAATTCTCATGAATCAATTTGAAATGAATTTTAATATGATATTATAAATAATAATTTATTTTATGCACAAAAAAATACATGATCGTCAAAGGTTGGGATCTAATAGTAAGAAAAATATGTAATTTATGGGAAAAACAAATTGGGCTACTGGCAAGAGTCAATCCCTCGACCTAGCAGCCCCAAACGCATGACTTTATGATCAGGCCCTCAACCAAAGCACCCATCAGTGCTTTTGTTCAAAATTCAATGGGTGCTAATATACATTATATATTCATTTTTGCAGATTTTCTATATAAATATACAAAAAATTTGTCGGGGTCAATGGGTGCTCCAGCACCCGGCATGCTCCACGTAGATTCGCCCATGAGTTCAACTAATAGTATGTTGGCTTTATTCGTCATCCATCCCTAATTGACACAAAAAAATTACATCTTTTTTGTTTTTTTCGAGCAAAAAGTCGATGGGCTAGAATTTTATTTCAACTATCAAAATGAGGAAAAAAATACCTAAAAACACATCTTATTTTACCATTATCTGTAATATTCTCTAACACTAAAAAAAAATCTTAAAAATCTCTCTCGGATACATCACTTCACTCTCGTTGATACGTCCCTATCCATCTTAGATATATCCATCCCCTCTCTCATACATTCCTTCCGGCCTCTTGCATACATCACTCTCCTATATATCCGGATGTCATATCCCCTCTCTAATACATTCCTCCCCTTTTTGATACATCCCTCACCTATGTATCCGAATGTCTACTGATGTATCTGGAAGTCCAGTGACTTATCTGGAATATAATTGTCTATAAAGATTTTTCTATCCTATATTTTCATCATAGTATTGCATACATGACTTGGGATACTTCAAACAAGAATCTAAAATCCAATCCTCCCTCATGTTTAGGTAGACATGTACTAGATCAGGAGACCCGATGCTTGATCTTCTTCTTTATTAGTCTAGATCACTCTAGAAGGATTTTTCAATGCTCTTACGCGGTTCTTTTATAATGGATTTTGAGAAAATTATAGTTGATAGTACATATATAGACACTTTAATTTGTAGAACATTTGTAATTAACATAAAATATCTCTATTTTCTAGCATCATTTTTTACACTATCCACCTTCCACTAGACTAGAGTAGGTATCTATTCCTCGCAATATTTATTCCATATATAATTTATAACATATATTCCATAGTTTTTACATACATGACTTGTGATACATCAAACATGGATCTCAATTCAATCCTTCATTTTGTTTGAATAGACACATATTAGACCATAGGAGACCCATGCTTGATTCCTAAAGGCATAATACATAAACATGGCCCTTAACTTGACTTCAACGGATAACTATGCTCTCCAATTTTGAGTGTGCACAAGTAGGCACTTAAATTTGTATAGAATTGAACAAGTAGACACATGTGTCCTACATGGCATTGTTGTGTCGTAATTTGTCTATTTCTAGAAAAATCACTTTTTGAAATGTTCTAAGTATAAAACAATTTGAGAAATACTTAGAAAGAGTCGCCACTTAATTTTTTTAAGAAATTAAGAAAACTTATAATTTTCAAAGATTTAAACAGAAAAAAAATCATTTGAAAATACCAAAGAGGGTTCGGGGTTCAATTTACACTTCGAGAAGGGTTTAAGCATTCGAAATGTCCGCTAACACGCGGTTGACCTGTGACTTGACTAAAATATATTTTTGACTAATTTTTTAGAAAAGGTGATTTAACATAAGAAAAATAACTTTATAATATTTGATTAATTTTAAGAAAAATAGTTAAATAAATGACACATTTTTTATATATATATATATATATATTTTAGAGAAAAAAAAAAAAAAAAAAAATCCAAAATAGAACATTTGACTCACAAGTGATTGAAATATTAATAAAACTAGATTAATTAGAATTTTTTTTAATTCAATTTGCAATAGTAATTTCAACCAATTTAATAAATTAAAGTATGAAAATTATTTTACATTAATTGAAGAATAAAAGCAAAGTTTTGACTAACCCTTTTTAAGAAAATGTCCAAGTAAAAATATATATATATATATATATATATATATATATATATATATATATATATATATATATATATATATATATATATATATTATTCTATTTCAAGTTTACTTGAGGAAAAATTACTTTGACCTTTAAATCATTTTTAAACGAGTAAAAAGTGATTTGAGTGTGAGACATTAAAGAATATGTTGTTGTTGTTATTTATTTATATTTTTTTTTTTTAGAACAAAAGATTTAACTTAAAATGTATAATTTGGCCAACATTTTTAATTAATAATATAGATTAAAAATAGTAATAATAATAATAATAATAAATCAAAAGTTAACCAACACAAAGAAAATAACTCATCTTTTGGGGAATCTAATTAAGTTAATTAAAATTTATAAAGTTAGAGTTAAACAACAAACAATAAATAATCACAATTAAATAATTAACGAGTAAGGGAGAAATGAATTTGGGCCTCTCTTGGGCCAAATTCGTAGGATTTTTTGGGTTTTAACCCAATCCCGTTTTTTGGTATACAGCTGATGTATATCAGTGTATATCGGCATGTATATCAGCCCTTTTTGTGTATCTCTTGCTTCCGAACCCCTGTATCTTGCATCGGCCCTGTATTCCTACGTTTTGGACCTGTATATCAGTGTATAATTGTGTATACAACATGTATACAACCCATTTTTCGGCTCTAAATATCCGTATTTTCTGTTTTCCAGCCTTGTGCTTCAGTTTTCTTTGCTCGGGTGACTCGGACTATGAAAAATGAAATATAAAATTGAGCTTTTATGGCTCAACTCGAGGATGCTAGGAAGAGAAGTCCATCACGGACTTGGAAGGGATTCACATGCAACAAAAATAAGCAACTTATAAGCAACAATTCACATGATTTTAATGTAAGAAAATTAGCGAAATCAAATAAATGCTACTACCTAAGTATCACTACAGGAATGAGACAATTTTTTAGTAATCAATTATGACGTAAAGTAAGCATGAGAAGAGAAAAAAAAAGTTCACATAACTACACTTATGCATTATAAGCAGTGATCAAACAACAATCACAAATTAATATAAGCTAAGTTAGAATATCAAAACCGTAGGGCATCAATGAATGAATCGACTTAGAAAAATTAAGAACTCTTGTCGAGGTTCACAATAAAACAACACGATAATTAATTCCGAGGTAAAAGTCAATTCCAAACTCCATTTAATAAGAGGATCATACTAGCAAGGCATGAAATAAAGGCAACAATTTTAGAGGAAGAGAAGCTAAAACCGAAATATGTAAATAACATAGAAACAAGATCTCCTACTTTATGACAAACTCATCAATCTAAAACATGTTGTTCTAAATATGATTTTTAGCTAAAAGAAATCGAATCAGACTACTATACTAGAACTAAACCCAAATGAGGACACCTGCACATGGATAAAATGCCGAAAAAAAAGCAAAAATAAAATAAGTAACACTAAGGTCCTACACTAAACTGAAACCATAGGAGTATTCATATATATATATATATAAGGGAAGATTATCAAGTGGTAGCCACTATAGACAGATTTAGCAAGGGACAAGAAAGCATTTTTCATGGAGCATTGAACTTAAATAAGAACAACAAAACTGAGTAAAGTGATTTAAGAATGCTCTTTGCAAAGTGTATAATGAAGAAAACGAACACAATAATGAGAAATACCCATCCGGAAATTAAGCATTTTTTTTTTTCATAACAAGAAGCAATGTTGAAGTGAGATGAAGAAACAAGCGGCTCACTTATAACGAGATGCCGGATATTTTGATATTAGAGATGTAAAACATGAGTTAACACCAAAGAGACGCGAACATTAAACCGATCAAGCAAGAACAGAGACTAGCCTCCATAAGAAACCACCGCAACGAAATCGAAATGGCAAAGCAACAATCCAAACACAACTAAAAAGATGGGACAAAAATGTACAGGGCCAGCATATTCGAAAGCACGGTTGACTGGATAAAAGATCACTCGAGCAAACCAGCATAGATTCAACTCACTCACATAACAAAATTAAGCCATATCGAAACTAAGAAACGACCTTAGAAGAGCAGTTCACTGCCTTATTTACAAAAACTCATAACACTCTTAATTCTAAAACGAACAAAGAAAAGCTAAAGCATACAACAAATCATTTTACCTCTTTAGGAGCAGCAAAACAGAGACAACGAGCGGGACCACGAAGCTTTTACACCTTTGTGACCTTAACTCGAGTAAGAAGAAAATCGATACAAAAATAGCTCTCGATTTTTCGTCCTCTTGATTAAGAAATAAACGTCTATTATTATTTTTTCGTAATGTGAAAATCCCCCCTTTATCACTTGAGCATGGAGAGCCTTTTATAGGGGAGATTGGGGTGATTTATGGGGGTGAAAACCGTGGAGAAAAATTCAAACAAAATTTCAATTTCTTTTGCCCCTGTTCAAAGCAAAAAAGTAAAGGGATGGGGAAAAACCCGAATTTCGTGGAAAAGGGGGAAAGAGGGGACGTGAAGGTTGACGTTGGGGCTTGCTAGAGTATGGGTTTGCGAGATGAATGATGAGATTTCGGATTTGTTGGGATTTTTTCACCGAATTTTCGGGTTTTCGTGTTAGTTCTTTCTTTGGAAGAAGAAGAGGAAAACGTATAGGGGTAGCATATGTCTTCTTTGTACATATTGTGTATGTATTAGTGGGTATGGGTTGTTGGTATAGAATTGGGTTATGTTTGTTAGAAAATTGTATTGGGCTGCTACAAAGTGACCCAAACATTGGTCTTAAAATGGGTTTGAATAAAATGTTAGATTTTGGCTAAGATAATAATAGAAACTAATTAACAATTTAGCAAATGGATTAAAAAGGTGGCCAAATGAATTAATTTTATAAGATTTGGCTAGAATTTAAATAGGACAAATTAACATAATTAATTTATGAGCTTTTTAATCTTAACGAGATAAAATAATTAACTTAATTATAAGCTAATCGATTTTCAATAAACTAATTAATTCAAAATTAAAGCTATAATTCAAACTAAAACTAAATTAATAAAATATTTATTTTAACGAAGAAAAAATCTTTTGATATGATTTTCAAACATTTATAAAATATACTAATTACTTATATAATTATATGAAATATATTTATTATTCAAATACTATGGAAATCGATCGAAATTATTTACACTAACCTTGAAATTATTTGAATTTGACATAGCTAATTATTTTAAATCGCTTGAATATTAAGAAGCTCATAAATCAATTATTATCGGGGAGGGTCAAAATTGGGTGTCAACAACTGTCCCTCGTTTGACTTGGATTGATGAAAGAAATCCGAGGCAAATGAAATTGACAAATTCAATTTTGACTGACCACATCTTCATTCTTTAGAAAAAGGGCTTCGGTACCGACTTTATGAATTATGGCCGAACCCTAGAAATGGGTTTCCTACATATCTCAGGCTATATGAGAATTCAGGCCACTTGTAGTTCGACACGTTTGATTTTAACGCATAATTATGAAAGAATCAAAAGCTATCCCGATATCGAATTATAAAGAGACCGAAATGCTTGAGAATAAGATTTGAGAGTGGATTTCGGAGTACAGCCGAGTCTTCAACATTGATCCCGCCTACATATCCCTAAACCTAGGGAATCAGGCTGTTTGTAGTTCGACTCTATCGGTTGAGAAGAAATCTCTTATGCTAAGATATCCTTCGGTTCAGGACGAGTGACAAGGTGAATTGAGTATGAAAAAGAGGCTTGCAACCTCTTAGCCATGAATGTGGTGCACTTCACACCCATAAGTAAGAACTTACACGGACATAATTTTCAAAGCTCTTGGTGCATTGTCACTCAGATTGGAAAGCTACTTCCGATAGGGACCACAAATTTTCTCGGATGCGAAATTGAAACTAGAAACCTAAAGGAAAACCCACATGCCTTCGGATAGGGGTGTGGTTTGATTGTGGTGGAAGTTGTCCCTCTGCTCGTGTCCTAAGAGTTTGACACTCCTCTTTGGACTATGTCCCAGTTCGCTGCTAAGAAAAGTTCCGCGTCGTGCTGCATCCTCTTTTAATGCCATCCATACCTGTGGCTTATTTTGGAGAATTCGTCCTTTCGGATGCTCTCGACAAAGACTGAGATAAAACTCATTAGCATAAAAATGTTATTCAATGTGTCTTTTACCGTGTTGACACTTAATTGCTCTCCTTGATTATTTGACGTCAATTCTAACGGGTTTGATTTGAAGCAAATAAAGCTTGTGTCTCATATTTGCAATATAATCTTCAATATACCCTTCCTTTGAATGTCAAAGCAATAAAATAAGCAGATGTAATACGTTGATAGTTCTCTTGATGTCGTATTTGCAAGAAAAAATGATGCAGTTGATGTTGATTCTCTTTTGATGGGCGAATCTTTCTCGCGATACGAGAATCTTTTTTCCGCGATGCATGAATCTCTTTCCGCGATGCATGACTTCTCCGCGATGCATGAATTCTTTCTCTTGCTATGCATGATATTTCCCGCGATGCATGAATTCTTTTTCGCGATGCATGACTTCTTTCTCTTGCTATGCATGATCTTTTTCCACGATGCATGAATCGTTTTCTCTTGCAATGCATGATCTTTTCCCGACATGCACAAATTATTTCTCTTGCTATACGTGAATGTTTTCTCGCAACACATGGCTTTTCCCGCGATGCATGAATCTTTCTCTGGCAATGCATGAATTCCTTTTCTCTTGCAATGAATAACTTCTTTCTCTTGTAATGCATGAATCTTTCTCTTTCTATGCATGATTCTTTCTCTTGCAATGCATGACTTCTTTCTCTTGCAATGCATTAATTCCTTTTTCTCGCTATGCATGGATCTTCTTTTGCAATGCATAAATTCCTTTTCTCGCTATGCATGAATCTCTTTTCTCGCGATGCATGATGATTTTTCCGCGATGCGTGAGGATAATGATGATGCCTCCCGATACCGAATGAAGATAATGCCTCACCAAGCCACACAGTGTGATCTTCCGGGTATATTTTGGGTGGTGATCATCTCATTTGACAATACGATATGAATAGCTCTCGGGTAAGAAGATTATCATGTCCAATAATAACGATACGAGACAGGCCTCTTTCAAGTATCTTTAGTTCTTTGGAAAACAAATAAAATTTCTCTTTTCGTGGTTTTCATTTGTTTCATATTTGACCATAATTGCGTATTTATTACGGACCTCTCCTTGTTGGGAATTTGAATAATGCTATTCATATTCCTAATTCTTTGTCATAAGAAGCCTAAAATATTTCCCGCATCCACGTAAAAAATTATCAATTTTAAGGAGCTCTTCGCCTTTTTGATTTCTCCATATTCAATGAATGGAGGAATATGCTGATTTTGAGATAAACCTATAAACCTCGCATCCACAGAAAAATTATTAGTTTAAAATGAATCGACCGTGTCGATCTCTTCGGTTGTCTGCTCCTTGTCTTACTATCTCCGATTGATTTCTCCGATCTCCCGTCTCTTGATAGATAAGACAAAATATTTTTATGCAAAAATAATCAAAACATGAAGGAAAAGTTTTTAAGGAAAATAGATTTTCAAAAGTAATGTTTGGAAGAAGTCACTGCCAAGTGTCATGTCACGTCAAGTTCTAGTGAACATTTTTTAAATTGGTGCCTCGAGGTCTATCTGATTACTTGTTGGGAAGTATTCAAAGTTGCTTTAAACTTCCGATAAACCCTGTTAAAATTTTGAGGCCATCCTCAAAATTTCTGTCCCAGTTAAATGTCTCGACGTCTTGAACTGTTGATGAATCAGTCATGAAATTTTTGAGATCTTCTCAAAAATTCTATCCCAGTTGCAAATCTCAAAGTAACTTCAGTCTTGGTTCGTTGAAAAGATGTTCTTCTTGAGAATTTTTTAGAGGACTCAAAAATTCTGTCCAGTTTCTATTGTAAGAAAATAGAAAACTTACGGGAGATATGACCGAACCCTTGTGGCGCCTACGTATCCCGTTGAGGCAGGAATCAGGTCAAACGTAGTTCCTTCTCTCGAGGATTAACAAAAATAAAGAATTTACAAAGAAACCGACCGAGGTCGACATAGACCGCCTACGTATCTCATTCTTGAGAATTCGGGTCGAACGTAGTTCAAATACAAAAGAAAATATTAACAAGGGATAAAGGAATGACCGAGGCCGACATAGGCCGCCTACGTATCTCATTCTTGAGAATTCAGGTCAGACGTAGTTCATTACAAAGTGATAGATTCTAAACAAAGCAATTACAAGCAAATAGAACGATTACAAGAAAATAATGGAAATACAAACTGAAACTTCACACATAGTATCTCTTGACAAAGATTCGAGTTGATCGGCTTTGGCCATTCGGTGCCATCCATCTCCGACAGGACCAAGGCACCTCCGGATAACACTTTGCGAACCATGTAGGGTCCTTGCCAATTTGGTGCAAATTTTCCTTTGTATTCATCTTGGTGAGGGAAAATGCGCTTAAGAACTAACTGACCAACTCCAAATGTTCTGGCTCTTACTTTCTTGTGAAAAGCACGAATCATTCTCTGTGGATACGGTTGACCATGACAAATGGCAACCATTCTCTTCTCATCAATCAATGTTAGCTGGTCAATCCGTTTGAACCCATTCGGCATCACTTAATTCTCGCTTCTTGGATAATTCTTAGTGAAGGTATTTCGACTTCGCAGGGTATAACCGCTTACATTCCGTATACTAGCAAATATGGAGTAGCTCCAACCGATGTTCGACAGTCGTTCGGTAACCCAACAAAGCATATGGCAACATCTCATGCCAACCTCTGCGGTTATCAATCATTTTTCTCAAGATCTTCTTGATGTTCTTGTTGGCGGCTTCTCTGGCTCCATTCATTTGAGGACGATAAGCGGTCGAATTTCGGTGGGTAATCTTGAATTGTTCACATATCTCTCTCATCAAGTGACTATTGAGATTTGCCCCATTATCGTAATGATAGATTCGGTACTCCAAATCTACATATCAAATTATTGCGAACAAAATCGCCTACAACTTTCTTGGTCACCGACTTATACGAACCTGCTTCCACCCACTTGGTGAAGTAGTCAATGGCAACCAAAATGAATCTGTGTCCATTAGAGGCGGCTGACTCTATTGGACCAATGACATCCATGCCCCAAGCTACAAATGGCCAAGGTGAACTCATAGCAGTGAGTTCATGAGGCGGCACTCGAATTAAATCACCATGCACTTGACATTTATGACATTTCTGAACAAACTTACAACAATCGTGTTCCATAGTCATCCAAAAATAGCCGGCTCGAAGGATCTTCCTCGCCAAAGTGAGCCCATTTATGTGAGTACCACAAACTCCGGTATGTATTCATTTCAAGAAGCTTTGCGGCTTCATTAGCATCAACGCATCCGAGAAGACCTAAACGGAGTCCTCCCCAAAGGATTTCTCCACTTGCAAAGAAATTGAGGGCCATACGGCGTATCGATTTCTTACGGTTGAACGTCGCATTCTCGGGATAAGTTCCGTCCTCTAAATACTTTTTGATGTCAAAATACGAAGGCAAACCGTCTGGCTCCGTTTCAACATGTGAGCAATAGACAGGATGCTCTTTTACCTCTATATCCAAGGGATCAATATAACTTGTATCCGGATGTTTGATCATTGAGGCAATGGTAGCAAGAGCATCGGCCAACTCATTCTGTGTTCTGGGAGTATGTCGAACTCAATCTTGCGAAATCTCTTGCACAACTTTCGTATATACTCGCACATACGGTGTGATTTTTGGATTCTTCACAGCCCATTCTCCTTGAACTTGATGAATCGGTAAGTCTCGAGTCTCCAATAACTAGAAGCTCATGTACGTTCATGTCAAACGCCATCTTTAAACCAGGGAGGCATGCTTCATACTCGGCCATGTTGTTGGTGCAATTAAATCGGAGTTTAGCCGCCATAGGATAATGTTGACCAGATTCTGACACTAAGACTGCTCCGATACCTTTCCCTTGGTGATTTGCCGCTCCATCAAAGAATACTCTCCAACCAGGATATGCTTCAGAAATATTTTCACCCACAAATGCTACTTCTTCATCGGAAAAATAAGTCTTGAGCGGTTCATACTTTTCATCAACTGGATTCTCCGCAAGCAAAAGAGTGTAACGAGCCTCATATGGAGTGAACTTTTTACTTAAGTAATAAATGGCTCGCTCCTTCTTCCCAGTCTCATCATGTTGACCAAGCACGCATCCCAATGCATTATCCGAGACTGACAAATATAGCAATAGTGGACTCCCTTCTCGTGGAGGGACCAATACCGGTGGATTGGACAAATAGTTTTTGATAGCATCAAAAGCAACTTGACATTCTCGGTCCACTTGGTTGAGGCATCTTTTTCAATAACTTAAAAATGGGCTCACACACCACGGTGGATTGAGCTATGAATCGGCTGATGTAGTTCAACCTTCCTAGATAACTCATCACCTCCTTCTTTGTCTTCGGAGGAGGTAATTCTTGGATCGCCTTAATCTTGGAAGGGCCGAGTTCAATGCCCCTTCGCCGACTATAAATCCTAACAACTTGCCAGTGGCACCAGAAAGCACATTTGGCGGGATTTAACTTCAAATTGTATCGACGAGACGATCAAAGAATTTTCTCGGGTGAGTCAAGTGATCTCGAACTCTCGCGAGACTTGATTATGACATCATCTACATACACTTCGATCTCCTTGTGAATCATATCGTGAAAGATAGTTGTCATGGCCCTCATATAAGTAGCACCGGCGTTCTTGAGACCAAAAGGCATCACCCGATAATGATATACACCCCAAGGCGTGATGAAAGCTGTCTTTTTCGCATCTTCTTCATCCATCGGGATCCGGTGATAACCCGCATAACAATCCACAAATGACTGCATCTCGTGCTTAGCACAGTTATCAATGAGGATGTGAATGTTTGGCAATGGAAAATTATCTTTCGGGCTAGCTTTGTTGAGATCTCTATAATCAACACAAATTCTAATATTTCCATCTTTCTTGGCAACCGAAACAACGTTGGCTAACCAAGTCGGATATTGCGTCACTTCCACTACTTGAGACTCGATCTGCTTGGTAATCTCCTCTTTGATCTTCAAACTCAACTCAGGCTTGAACTTTCGAGTCTTTTGTTTTACCGTACTAAAATCTGGGTTAATCGGCAACTTGTGCGACACCATAGTCGTACTCGGCCCTAGGCATATCTTCGTAAGACCAAGCAAACACATCAATGTACTCTCCGAGCAAATGGACCGGGTCTCTAGTTAGATGGACACTGATTCTCACTTCTTTAACACATTTCTCATCTCCGAGATTCACAGTCTCGGTTTCCTCTAAATTTGGCTTGTGTTGATTTTCGAATTGTCGAAATTCATTAGCAACATGTTCGGGTATCTCATTTTCTTCTTCGCATTCCTTCCATTCGTCATCACACCCGCCTCATTTCGTTCACTCGGTTCATGACATGACATGACATTGGCGGGTTTTAAATTAATATTCTTGAAATCATAAACAAACAAAATTAGGAAGGCAAAATATAAACAGATAAGTAAACAAATTTTGATAAAAGAGGCTTTTCATTTAAATTGAAAGATAGGCATAAACTTCGGCCATGGCCGAGGAACATTTTACTTTTTTTTTTTTTTTAAACATCACAAGGAAATTTAAAACTTCAAACAAGTAAAACATCATAAATAGTGGATCTCGGGCCTCTTCTGAACTACCACCGATTTTAAAAATAAACAAAATACATGTCCTTTCTACCCGGATGAGCGGGAAATCAGGAGTGGTATGGAGGTCCAGTTCTGCAATCGCTCATCAGGTTCTGCATCACGGATGCCTGATGTCCTAGCTTCTTCCTCGATGACCGCATCGATCTCCTCAAATGGTACAGATGAGGAATTGGCCTGGCCAATGCTTGATCAACATTCTTGTTCTTCATCTCTGCTTCATCAACCTCCGTGGGGATATACCCCAAACCAAATTTTGCTCCTTTAGCGGGGATCTGAATAGGATTGACAATTCCTTGACAATGTTTTCCCAACCCCAAACCCGGTTCGAAACCGTTCTGGAGCATGACAGTAGCAACCATCTTGTATACGATAGGCATAGGGGGGTGTGTAGCTAAGTCATCACCGGTGGCATTCACCAGCTCCACCGTGTAGAAATCACAACCTCGAGAGATATCATCAACAATTGGTGCATACCCATTGGAATGACTCCCTTCACCATAAATGACCAATTCCCGGTCCTTCCAAACAAATTTCAACAGGTTGGTGAAGGGTAGATGGCACGGACCCGGCCATGTGGATAAACGGTCTTCCTAGAAGCAAATTGTAGCTAGTATTGATGTCCAACACCTGAAACTCCACATTGAATTCCGCAGGCCCCATCTCGAACATCCAAATTTCTTCGCCCCTATCGTGTCTCTCTCGCACCCCATCGAAAGCTCTCACATTGACTGGTTTAGTTGAATCTTTCCCAAGTCGAATTTCAACTGCTTGAGAGTTGAAATAGGACATATGTTGAGACCAGACCCATCGTCGATCAAAACACGATTTATAACTTTATCCCGGCACTTGATGGTGACGTGCAGAGCTTTGTTGTGCATCCTCCCTTCAAAGGGCAACTCTTCATCGCAAAAACTGATTCGGTGTCCTCGGATGGCTTGGTTTATCATGGCTGCTATATTGTCGCTATTTGTACCCACAGGCACATAAATATCATCCAAAGCCCTCATCAAAGCCTGTCTATGCAACTGCGAACTCATCAATAAAGCCCACACGTAACTCGAGCGGCGTCTTTCTCTAGATGCTTCACAATCGAATAATCCTTTGGTTGCATTTTTCTCCGTAACTCCTCGCCTTCGGCTTCACTAATCGGCCTTTTAGTCTCGATCCTTCTTTTGCACACCTGGATCAGCTCTTCGGTGTGTAGCACCTGCCAGATCTGGTCATACCCTGGGTAACAGCCGTTTCAATCACAAACTTTGATCGGGCAAGAGTTTCTCGTGGCACCAAGGCAACAACCTTCTCGGGTGTCAGAATCACAAACTCTTTCTTCTCTCTAATGCTCAATGAGGCTATAGCCCTTTCTAGTTCATCAGGAACAACCGAAACTATTGTTTTTTCCACACAACAGTCATCATCTATCTCTATCATATTGATAGTGGCGCCTCCATGATTTGGCAAAGGATTACTATTGACATTGGGCGCAACATCAGTGTCAGTAAAATTTTGAGCTAGTGTCAATGTTGGTAGTTCGAGGGGGTATTTTGGTAAAGTGGAGCTGGGGTTTGGTACATTGTGGGAAGAGTTTGGTAATTTGTTTGAATGTTGGCACAGTTAGGGGCGACATTTCGGTAGGGATGAGATGGGGTATGGTAACCTGGAGGGGGAGTTTGGTAGATAGTAGGAGGAGTTTGGTAGCTAGGAGGGGGAGAATTTTGATAACTGGGAGGAGGGGTATTTTGGTAATTAGGATGATGGGTATTCTGGTAATCAGTATGTGCATAACAAGCCGAGAATGAACTCTGTGAAGGTCGAGAACGACCTTGGTATGATGAGGATTTCCTTGGGGTCTTCTTCCCCTCATAAGAGATAGATGACACATCCTCTCTTTTTCTTCAAGGCTTAGAAGATCCGGGCGAGGCAGCAACACGGGCAATCTTCCCGGTTCTCAATCCATCTTCAATAGTCTCACCTACCTTGACTATCTCAGCAAATTTTGCTCCAACGAGCAACATGATTCTATCATAATATTCGGGTTCTTGCACCCGCACAAACACTTCAACGATTTCCTTTTCTGACATAGGAGGTCTAACTCTAGCTGCCTCTTTTCGCCATCTATATGCGAATTCTCTGTAACTTTCGGTCGATTTTTGTTTCATCTTCTCTAAGGAGTAACGATCGGGAACGATCTCCACATTATAGGCGAATCGTTCAATGAAGTCCTTAGCCGAGCATTCCAACTAGACCCTTGTCTCGTTTCATGAGACGTAAACCATTCTAGAGCCTCTCCGCTCGGACTTCGGCTAAAAAGCCGCATTAACAAAGCTTCGTCTCTACCAACTCCCACGAGTTGGTCACGGTAAGGCCCTCAAGTGTGCTAAGGGGTTCCCCGTTCCTCCGAAGATGTCAAATTTCGGCACTTTGAACCCTTCGGGAGGTCCAAGTTCGGATGAATGCACGGGTCTTCGTAACTCAACCCAAAGAACCTCGGAATGCAGTTCAACTCCTTCATGGCTTTTCTAATTTCTTCCTTCATATCTATCTTGGTGGTCTCTTCCTTTGACCTCCACTCTCTCTCCCTCTCCTCATAGTGGTCGAGCTCCGAACCATGGGCGTCATGCTCATTGGGGACTGGTATTTGTAAAGCGATTTTTTGCGGTAGTGGTAGAGCAATAGAGGGACTCTGGCCATTTAAAGGGGCGTGATAGTTTTGGGGAAAAGTCTGGGGGTTGGTATATTGGTTTTGGTGAAGGAGGGGAGTGCGTGGGTTATTAGCGTTTAGGCTTTGAGGGGGTAGGCCAATTTGGTGGTTTGCATTGGGGGAGTGAGTGGTGCTTGGAGGTTGGTATTTTGGGGAGGGGGTGGTGTTGGATAAGAGGTCAAGGCGTAATGGGGGTTTGGGGTGGTAAGGTCAATGATAGAGGGATTACGAGCAGGGCTTAAAGGCAGGTTCTGAACTTGTTCCACATTTGGAGGGGGAATTTGAGCGGGAGGTCTTCCGTCTGGTTGAGCAATGACAGCAAAAATTGGAGGAGGCAAATCATGTTTTCTCTGTATCTCAACTCTTATCTCAGCAATTTGTTGCATCAACTGCAGGATCGGTTCATTTTGATCGGCAAGGGCCGAGCCACCACGACATCGGTAAGGGGCCGATTTCTTCGTTGTTATCACCCATTGCTGCTTTTCCCTTTTGTGAATTTTGATTCGGGAAGGAATCTGTAGGACCTTTAGATCTAGTGAAATAAGGATGGTCGGCCAGTGTATCAACACAGATCCGTTCTAACTACTCAGAGAAAAACAACTCAAAGGCAAATCATCGGTACTAGTTACGGATGAATAATGCAATATATCACATAGAAAGCGAGATAAACACATAAATGTTGCTTTGTTTGAGGACACGTTAACCCACGGGTAATGGGGACTCGATTTTTGAACAAACAGAATTTGCTCGTTTTTATGTTGAGGTTGGTGACTCGAAAGGTTAAATTGCATTGAGCTAAGGTCTTCTTTTTTGCATCTCTCGGGAATTTGTTGATCTCGAACTCAATGTTTTCTCGTATAATGAAGGGGAAGAGAAAATTTTAAAAAAGATAGGGGCCGGGCCTTGAAAAAGTCGCCTACGTATCTCCCAAGGAGAATTCAGGCCCTACGTAGTTCGAATACAAAGGAAGTTTCATTTTCATTCATTCATTTTTTTAAGATTACAAGGAAAGTGAAAAACAGATAATAAAGCTCCTAAAAGATAAAATGTGCCTCCACCCAAGCCATTATTCTCTCGATTGTTGCCTTAATCACGGGGCTAAATTCATATGCTTCGAAGGTGGTTTTCTCATTCCCTTCCTTCCATTGTCCCTGAAGAGGAGGCCTATAGACAATTTCCTCTCCAGTATCTTCTCTAGTAGCTTCAGGTCTAGAGCCTTTGGGATCACTGTTGGTGGCCTCTTGGCTAAAAAAATAGTGCTTTCCACGTGGCTTCTGAAGCATCACAGTTACATCTTTGAAGGCATCGCGCTTCTTCCGCACAGCAACTGTCTCTTCATCTATAATAGCACATTTTGTCATTTTTGCTGCCAACTCCGCGTCTAGTGCCGCATTTGCTACTCGTGCAACCGCGGTGGCAAACTCCACTTCTATTCTCCTTTCTCTAGTTTCTTGGATCTCCTGTTTTTTTGAAAAGGAGTGGGCTAAAAATGTCCTCATTCAAAGCAACGTACCACATAAACGGTTAAAACACACAAGTAAACAAGACAAAATTGCGTCCTAAACATGCATGTGACCCTTTTGTGCCAAGGGTAGGCCTAGCGAATTGAAGGATGTATATGTCTTTTTAAGCCAATTCATTACCCCCAAAATATTTCATTAATAGCATTCAAAATGTTTGACAAACATAAAAATTTGGGAAACGAGTTCGAAAAGTAAATTACAAAGCAAAGTACAAATAAAGCAATCCCGTAGCAGGGGATGATAACAAACTTCAAGCTCATCCCGATCTTTCACCAAGTCTCCGGTCCTCTTAGCGATGCTAACCTCTTCCCACATAGCATATCTCTGTTTGCCCATAGGTGATCTCTAGCCAACCGAGCTCCATCTTGGTGTTTGAACCTCTCAACCGATCGAATCCGCCGCTCCATGCTATCATCTAATTCGACATGCATTGTCTCGGTCCTTTGTAACTCTTGCTTCAACCGAGTTATGACCCGGTATCTTCGAGTGTTGACGTTGATGCTCTAACTCATTCCTATCAAACTTCTCTTGGAGTTGATGAAGTCGGAATTTGATGCTTGGCTCCAACATCTGCAATAATATGGGGAACGTTTGGACCGGGTTCGATAGTTCCTGTGAGGCTCTTCTTTAACCATTCTTTGTAATCCTTAGAACATTCGGGATGGAACCTATTTGGTACCGGCTCACCCAATACCCTTCTAGTCTTCCATAATTGAAGTATCTTCTTAGTAAAAGCGACTTCGCCATTTTCATGATTCGTCACAAATCTTGTCATGTCTTCGATCTGAGGAAGCTCTGTTTCCCTCCTAATCTGTCTAAGTACTCGAGAAGGAGCATATGGCCTAGTTCCTCTTAACCCAGCAAATATCAAGTAAGGGGCCTTTCCACTTCGGATCACAATTTGTTTGGTTACTACCAAACATTGGATCGACCACTGCACATTTTCCTCTCTCAAACCCTGAAGTCTCGGGTACCAAAACTCTTGGCCTCCAGTCCTGTTGAAATGATTACGTTGCACCCACCAATCGTGACTTTCGAGTCTGTTTGGTCTTTCCAAGAATCAGTTTCTCGTTGGATTATGAGTTTTGATCAAGTGTCTCATCATCCACCATTGCAGTATTAGGTTGCACCCTTGAAAGAAACGTGTTCCGCTTTTACATCTGTCAAATGCCCTATAAATGTCAGCAATGATCATAGGAACCAAACTGTAGTATTTTCTGGCAGATCCGTAGTCTACTTCGTAAAAAATAGCATGAGTGACCATTACTACACTTGGATGAATAGTGTAGTTTGGTCCTTGGGGAAACACCATTGTCCCAAGTAAACATATCGCAAAAGCGAGGGGCGTGTTTCCTTCCATTTTTCTTCCGATACAAACTCTTCTTTGAACTTCTCGTAGGCTCTCGCGCGTCCAAATCGATAATACAACTTTCGAAGTGGAATATTTGACCCGGGAAGCCTATCCATCCATTCAGCTTTGACAAATGATAATTTTTCTTTGATTTCGGCAAAATTCCATATTTTGGGAAAAAGAATATCAGTATCGGGTTGACGTTTCCTCTTGTTGCAGATGCCGTCACTCTCTTTACTTGCAAGAATTTCATCGATGGTCGGAGTTAACTCTACTTCTCCAAACCGGAATACCATATTATCACTTTGTCCCAAAATCTCACCATTGTGCCAATTAAATCGGGATAAGCGACCATTCCCATTAATGACGGGAGATGGCCTATGTGTCTTTGAACAATCTTCTTATCTTCCTTGTTCATGAATTTCCACCAAACTTGGAGGTAAGGATCAGGTATGGTCACCATTCGGATCCTCAATGGCTTATATGTCGAATTCATCCTACAAGAAAAACAAACAAAGGTAAGTTAACCCCACCCCCACTTGATAATTGATTTGTTTAAAAATGGCATATACATCCTTCAATTAAAACACATAAGTATGATTGTCTTTTTATTGACCAAAATGGGTCAAATAGACACAAAGTGGGCTTCTAATGGGCCCAACACGCCTTGGGTGTTAGGTCAACTTAGTTCAAAATGCGCTAAATTTGGGTTTTGGTTTCGCTCTACTCTAGTTGACTAAGAGTGGCTTTTGAAAGACCGGGAACCCAAGTGGACAACTTAGGCTGAAATTCACGACAACCATTGGACGCATGACGTACCAATAAATTGCCGATCCTCCGGAAAAAGGGTTGAGTATAAAAAGTCGTTGCGATTATGCGTAAAACCGTCCTTAATATACAATACATATAACGGGAAGATGCCATGAAATGCAATGACAATTATATCAATTTAAACACATTAAGCGCAGATAAACAATTTAACAATTAATACAATTAGTCAGATAAGTCAAATCTTATGGTTAGAACTTAATTAGATCCCCAGCAGAGTCGCCATTTCTGTTGTGTCGTAATTTGTCTATTTCTAGAAAAATCACTTTTTGAAATGTTCTAAGTATAAAACAATTTGAGAAATACTTAGAAAGAGTCGCCACTTAATTTTTTTTAAGAAATTAAGAAAACTTATAATTTTCAAAGATTTAAACAGAAAAAAAAATCATTTGAAAATACCAAAGAGGGTTCGGGGTTCAATTTACACTTCGAGAAGGGTTTAAGCATTCGAAATGTCCGCTAACACGCGGTTGACCTGTGACTTGACTAAAATATATTTTTGACTAATTTTTTAGAAAAGGTGATTTAACATAAGAAAAATAACTTTATAATATTTGATTAATTTTAAGAAAAATAGTTAAATAAATGACACATTTTATATATATATATATATATTTTTTAGAGAGAAAAAAAAAAAAAAAAAAAAAAAAAAAATCCAAAATAGAACATTTGACTCACAAGTGATTGAAATATTAATAAAACTAGATTAATTAGAAATTTTTTAATTCAATTTGCAATAGTAATTTCAACCAATTTAATAAATTAAAGTATGAAAATTATTTTACATTAATTGAAGAATAAAAGCAAAGTTTTGACTAACCCTTTTTAAGAAAATGTCCAAGTAAAATATATATATATATATATATATATATATATATATATATATATATATATATATATATATATATATTATTCTATTTCAAGTTTACTTGAGAAAAAATTACTTTGACCTTTAAATCATTTTTAAACGAGTAAAAAGTGATTTGAGTGTGAGATATTAAAGAATATGTTGTTGTTGTTATTTATTTATATTTTTTTAGAACAAAAGATTTAACTTAAAATGTATAATTTGGCCAACATTTTTAATTAATAATATAGATTAAAAATAGTAATAATAATAATAATAATAAATCAAAAAGTTAACCAACACAAAGAAAATAACTCATCTTTTGGGGAATCTAATTAAGTTAATTAAAATTTATAAAGTTAGAGTTAAACAACAAACAATAAATAATCACAATTAAATAATTAACGAGTAAGGGAGAAATGAATTTGGGCCTCTCTTGGGCCAAATTCGTAGGATTTTTTGGGTTTTAACCCAATCCCGTTTTTTGGTATACAGCTGATGTATATCAGTGTATATCGGCATGTATATCAGCCCTTTTTGTGTATCTCTTGCTTCCGAACCCCTGTATCTTGCATCGGCCCTGTATTCCTACGTTTTGGACCTGTATATCAGTGTATAATTGTGTATACAACATGTATACAACCCATTTTTCGGCTCTAAATATCCGTATTTTCTGTTTTCCAGCCTTGTGCTTCAGTTTTCTTTGCTCGGGTGACTCGGACTATGAAAAAATGAAATATAAAATTGAGCTTTTATGGCTCAACTCGAGGATGCTAGGAAGAGAAGTCCATCACGGACTTGGAAGGGATTCACATGCAACAAAAATAAGCAACTTATAAGCAACAATTCACATGATTTTAATGTAAGAAAATTAGCGAAATCAAATAAATGCTACTACCTAAGTATCACTACAGGAATGAGACAATTTTTTAGTAATCAATTATGACGTAAAGTAAGCATGAGAAGAGAAAAAAAAAGTTCACATAACTACACTTATGCATTATAAGCAAGTGATCAAACAACAATCACAAATTAATATAAGCTAAGTTAGAATATCAAAACCGTAGGGCATCAATGAATGAATCGACTTAGAAAAATTAAGAACTCTTGTCGAGGTTCACAATAAAACAACACGATAATTAATTCCGAGGTAAAAGTCAATTCCAAACTCCATTTAATAAGAGGATCATACTAGCAAGGCATGAAATAAAGGCAACAATTTTAGAGGAAGAGAAGCTAAAACCGAAATATGTAAATAACATAGAAACAAGATCTCCTACTTTATGACAAACTCATCAATCTAAAACATGTTGTTCTAAATATGATTTTTAGCTAAAAGAAATCGAATCAGACTACTATACTAGAACTAAACCCAAATGAGGACACCCGCACATGGATAAAATGCCGAAAAAAAAGCAAAAATAAAATAAGTAACACTAAGGTCCTACACTAAACTGAAACCATAGGAGTATTCATATATATATATATATAAGGGAAGATTATCAAGTGGTAGCCACTATAGACAGATTTAGCAAGGGACAAGAAAGCATTTTTCATGGAGCATTGAACTTAAATAAGAACAACAAAACTGAGTAAAGTGATTTAAGAATGCTCTTTAAAGTGTATAATGAAGAAAACGAACACAATAATGAGAAATACCCATCCGGAAATTAAGCATTTTTTTTTTTTTCATAACAAGAAGCAATGTTGAAGTGAGATGAAGAAACAAGCGGCTCACTTATAACGAGATGCCGGATATTTTGATATTAGAGATGTAAAACATGAGTTAACACCAAAGAGACGCAGAGACTAGCCTTCATAAGAAACCACCGCAACGAAATCGAAATGGCAAAGCAACAATCCAAATACAACTAAAAAGATGGGACAAAAATGTACAGGGCCAGCATATTCGAAAGCACGGTTGACTGGATAAAAGATCACTCGAGCAAACCAGCATAGATTCAACTCACTCACATAACAAAATTAAGCCATATCGAAACTAAGAAACGACCTTAGAAGAGCAGTTCACTGCCTTATTTACAAAAACTCATAACACTCTTAATTCTAAAACGAACAAAGAAAAGCTAAAGCATACAACAAATCATTTTACCTCTTTAGGAGCAGCAAACAGAGACAACGAGCGAGACCACGAAGCTTTTACACCACTGTGACCTTAACTCGAGTAAGAAGAAAATCGATACAAAAATAGCTCTCGATTTTTCGTCTTCTTGATTAAGAAATAAACGTCTATTTTTTTTTTTTTTTTAGAATGTCAAAATCCCCCCTTTATCACTTGAGCATGGAGAGCCTTTTATAGGGGAGATTGGGGTGATTTATGGGGGGTGAAATCCGTGGAGAAAAATTCAAACAAAATTTCAATTTCTTTTGCCCTGTTCAAAGCAACAGTAAAGGGATGGGGAAAAACCTGAATTTCGTGAAAAAGGGGGAAAGAGGGGACGTGAAGGTTGACGTTGGGGCTTGCTAGAGTATGGGTTTGCGAGATGAATGATGAGATTTCCGGATTTGTTGGGATTTTTTCATTGAATTTACGGGTTTTCGTGTTAGTTCTTTCTTTGGAAGAAGAAGAGGAAAACGTATAGGGGTAGCATATGTACTGCTTTGTACATATTGTGTATGTATTAGTGGGTATGGGTTGTTGGTATAGAATTGGGTTATGTTTGTTAGAAAATTGTATTGGGCTGCTACAAAGTGACCCAAACATTGGTCTTAAAATGGGTTTGAATAAAATGTTAGATTTTGGCTAAGATAATAATAGAAACTAATTAACAATTTAGCAAATGGATTAAAAAGGTGGCCAAATGAATTAATTTTATAAGATTTGGCTAGAATTTAAATAGGACAAATTAACATAATTAATTTATGAGCTTTTACTCTTAAGGAATTAAAATAATTAACTTAATTATAAGCTAATCGATTTTCAATAAACTAATTAATTCAAAATTAAAGCTATAATTCAAACTAAAACTAAATTAATAAAATATTTATTTTAACGAAGCAAAAATCTTTTGATATGATTTTCAAACATTTATAAAATATACTAATTACTTATATAATTATATGAAATATATTTATTATTCAAATACTATGGAAATCGATCGAAATTATTTACACTAACCTTGAAATTATTTGAATTTGACATAGCTAATTATTTTAAATCGCTTGAATATTAAGAAGCTCATAAATCAATTATTATCGGGGAGGGTCAAAATTGGGTGTCAACAGGCATAATACACGTAGGACACAAAATTGCCATGTAGGTGACATGTAGGACATAAAATTGCCATGTAGGACACATGTGTCTACTTATTCAATTTTCTACAAGTTTAAGTGCCTACTTGTGCACTCTCAAAGTTGGAGGGCATAGTTGTCTGTTGAAGCCAAGTTATGAATCATGTTTATGTATTATGCCATTCCTAACTCCTAAACGTTTTTGAAATGCATTCAATCACCTCAAAAATCATATCGTCCCTCCCCCAAGTCATAATTAAACCGCCAATTAAAGCTAAGGGAAATATTATACAAGGAAAAAGAAGCCAAAAGCTTAAAAAAAAATTGCCAAGATGATTTGTTTGTATGACTTCATCATCAGCCTCTCAATTGTCCAATTGTTACTATTTCTTTCATTAATAATCTTCTAAAGTTGTGAGTCCTTGTTTGCAATTAGTTTTTTATTTTTGAATTATGATAAAACAAAGACAACTGTACCCAAAAAAAATGTAATACGAATTATAAAAATTTATTAAAACATGTTCAATAGAGAGGTTTGACTATATATATTTGATGAAATTTTTAATATCAATACATGATAAAATAAAAGGTACTGAATTCAATCAAATTCATACATTTGGACTGAACTTCTACCTATCTGTCCCTATATAAAATATAATTCAGGTAAATATGATTGAATTTGTTTGTATTCATAGCAAAAATTCTAAATCCGTCCCTATACGAAGTTTAACGGGGATGAAAACTTTGTGTGTATGTATATATACATATATATTGTGTTTGTGAATCCAACCAGGGTTCTTCTTTCACATGAAAATTTAGTTTAACCGTACATCATTTTTTTTATTATATAAAGAATAAATAATAAAACATAACATGAAAAATTGATTTAAACTCTGTCTCGTTCTTTTTAAAATAAAATAAAATAAATTAAAATCTGTCTCTTTTTCTTTATTTGTTAAATAATTTATTGAACATATATATGGTGGTTAACTGTTGGGTCTTGTTTGGTGAAATATTCTTTTTAGTGTTACCAAATTTTATAAAAAATAGTGGTAAAAGCATATACTAAAATTTAAGTTATAAAATTATAATGTTTGACTTTTCAAAGAAGAACAGAATATGGAATACACTGATAATAAAAACTAGACAGGGGCGGCTCTATAGCTTCTCTTTAAAAAAAAAAAAAAAAACCGCAATTGCCTTAAGCCTTTAAGTTATTGAGTATTATTTGTGGAAAATATAAATTTTTCATACAAGAGAAAAGAAGTAAAAGAAATTTGAGAAATTTTGAATATTACATCTCAAGAAAGATTAAATAATTGATTCTAACAAACTTCATAAAAATATAATTATATTAAATTTAAGGTCTCTATTTAAATCTGACTTTAAATCATCGATATATTTATGCACTCCTGACTCTCAAGTCTCAACCACAACTCTGTTAGAAAGGCTATTGTCATTGGAAGATTTAATTAGTATATACTCGTCAAATATACGCGGACCTTACGATACAATATATAAGATTATAAGTCATAAATTAATTTAATTCTACCCAATCACTTTTATTTACAATTATACTTAAAAAATAATAATAATTGAATTTTAGGTGTTCAATCTAATAGATTAAAAGAAAACTAATATTTTTTTTTAATTTTATTTTTTATATTAACTACTCATTTCTGAAATTGTTGTTTAGGTTTATTGAGATTTGAGATTATACATTAATACATATAAATATTATAATAAAATATATTCTATTTATTATTTGTTAAAATAAGTATAAAATTTATTGTGAATGAGGACAAGTGAACTTAAGTTCACATGGTTTCAAGTGATTCACATAAAGTTATTAATCTTAGAATTTTCTCAAAAACCTACTTTGGTAAAGTCTTTATGCCTTGAATATATATATATATATGCGCACGTTTAAAATAATGTTATTATCGATTGCTTAGAGTCAAATTCGAATGGAGACTTTAAATTCTAGTAAATATTTTTTATGAAGTTTATTATAGAAAATTATTTGATCTTTCTTGAGACGATCAAGATTTGTCAAATTTCTATTACTTTTTCCCTCTTATAAAAAGTTTATATTTTCTACGAATAATAATCTATATAACCCTTTTCTTCCTTCAAACTTAAAATGAATTTTAAAACAAAAGCCCTAGCAACTCTAAATACAAAACATAAGAATTTTTTCCTAAAATTCAGCCAAGCATTATTTTTTTTATATTATAATTTTTTATCTACTTATATTTGTTGCTTTACCTATATCTTAATTTATACAATACACCATGAATACTTCAATGCTTGTAGTGCTTGTATCAATATCAAAATATCAATGTATATTTATTAATGCTAAATAAATGAGAATTGAAAAAGCACAACAATAACATACTTAGTGAAATTTAACGAGAGAAGTATATAACTTTATTAGTTTAATTTAATAAACAATTTTTTACTAATCAATAATGAATTCGACGATAAATAATCTGAATCGGCAAAGTGGTATTATTGAGTATTGATGTCTATCTTGATAACTAATTTTTAATAATATTAGTTGAAGATCTCAATATTTTGGGAATGAAGAACATGATTTTTTAAAAATGATTTTACAGAATTTGCATATTACAAGAGAAGATCATATTACTTTCAATTTGGGCTAAACAATTCTTTAGTTCAAATTATCTTTTTGCTTGCAACTTGATAAGTTCTTTTATTCCCCTATTGAAAATACCATGTTTATTTATAATTTTATATTATTTTTTATGAGAGGTGTGATTCGTTCATTACATTTTTTTTAACGCTAGGAAAGGAGGGGTGTGATTCCCCGATTGAAAATGTTATATTTTGTGTGATAAATTGAAAAATGTTATATTTTCCTTTTTGTTTTTATGAGGGGGTGATTCCTTCCTTATATATTATTTCTATTGTCTTATTAAAGGAGGGTTGCCACTCCTCCATTACATATTATTTTTGTTATTCTATGAAAGTAGGGTGTGATTCCCCTATTGAAATAGTTATATATGTTTACTTATTTAGAAATTTATTGCCGATTCTTGTGAATTGAAATGAATAGATTTTTGAAGAAATTTAATTTTCTCAATCAAGTTTTAATTTTAGAGACAATTCTCACATTTTTATAGATGAGTGTAATTTGCAATCACTTAAACTAGATTTGGGAAGAAAATGTGTCAATTTAATTCGACATGATTTAAGGGTTCATATTCTACGTGAATGAAGTATGGTGTGAAGAAAGATGTTGTATTTTGATTATATTGATATTTATTTAAAAATTACTATGTAACAGAAAAGTGCATGTGATTATTTCACGTATGCAATGATATTTCTACTAAACAAAACAAGGTATTCTTCTTCTCACATTCTCTCACATGGAGTTATTGTTTTTATTGAATATATAAAAAGATGATTAAACATCTCATACATAAATTGCAGATAATATCAATGTTAAAACATAGGCAAAATTTTGTAAAAGGACTAAAAGTGCTCCAATATTGCAAACATGAAGGACTATTAGTGCTCCATGTGGAAACTCAAAGATGACTTTGAGGGGTCGTTTGGTTTGAAGACAAGCTATGATGTGATAAGTTATGATGTGATAAGTTATGATGACATAAGTTATGGTGAGATTAGTTATGCTAAGATTATTTGTTATTGATTGTTTGGTTTTTCAAAGTCGAATAAAATGCATGGCATAATTTCTAAAATTAAGTTGTTTGTTTACCAAAATACCCTCTAAAAATAAGTTGTTTGTTTATGAAAGAAGGTTTAAGGGGTACTTTTGTTATTTTACATTTTAATCCTGGGATAAATTATCCCATAATTAATATTCCACCGACAAATAAGGATAACTTATCCCAATCATAATCATCCCAAAATTAGTATTTCATCCACAAATAAGGATAACTTATCCCAATCATAATTATTAAGCCTGGGATAAGTTGTCCCACACTTTGTAATCAAACAAAGAATTGAAGGGTACTAAACATTTATCCCAGAATTATTTTTCCTTATCCATCACACCAAATGACCCCGGAGTCGTAACCCAAAGATAAAGGACTATTCTCAAACTCTCAATCTTGATCACAAATATAAAAGGCACATAATATTACAAAATGGAAACAAATATTAAATCTAGATGAGTGCTCGGAGCAAAACGGGTAGGAGCTTCCAGGGAAGGGTTTAAAAAAAAGTGCCTTCAGCCGTTTGCCACAAATAACTGATAAGGGAGAATTTCGTAAACACTAAAACATCTCCAGGAGGAAATGATCAAAACGTTTTTCATTAACAGTTCACCTGAACTTGGCCTAGCAAACTAGCACAAGAAAATTAGATGTCTCTTCAATCAAAGTCCAAAGCAAAATCATGGATAACTATCGATGATTTCAAGTAGCGTGAAGGACAAGCTAGTTCCCCCCGAAGGATTGTGTGAAGTGTGAACAACACAGTCCTTTTCCATGGAAATGAAGGTGCAAACACACAAAACAATCTCTTGCACGGACGATACTTAAACACACCTTTATTGGTTATGTACTTGTTCCTCGGTGTAACATAGCTTATCACAGTATGTTATCATCCTCTGCTGAAGAGAACTAACTTCTAACTTCATAAAAGTATCCCCTTCTTTATCTCTCATATTGTTGTACTCCATTAGTTGGGTTGAAGGGCTACATGCTGCAGAACAATTAAAAGAAAAAAGGTATCATGCCTAAGTAGTCTACAAACGCCATTACTTGGGCAATCTGAATAACCAAGTTAAAATACGTTTGATACACGTCAATAGGTGAAAAATGGATAGTAATTAGTAGGTATTAAAACATATTATCATAAATAACCTAGTCAAGATCTTATGAAGTTCACCAAATTGTTACTTACCTTAATTTGTGTTCTGTTGTATGTATAAGTTATATGAACTAATCCATCGCTAGCTTGGATAACAGCTGGATAAGAGAACTCTCCTACAGGTTCCTCGAGTGTGACAACATCATGCCACGAGTCCCCATCATCTTCTGAGAGTGCTACCTTGAGCACACCCCTAGAAATGGTATTGTACGCAAGCAAAAGACGTCCATCTTTCAGCTTAACCCCATCAATCCCTGCTTATGAAATATCACATCATCGATAACTATGTCGGAATATATAACTGCTCCTCATATATTACTAATGTTCACATAAACAGTTTCAGAAAGGCATAATACATAAACAGACGCTCAAACTTAGACTCAGTCAGCAAATAAGAACTCCAAATTTGAGAGTGCACATCTAGACACCTCAACTTCGTCTCAACTGGCAACTAAACACTCCCAACTAGTTCCCACCATGTCTCATGGACACCCGACGGTGACGTGGCACATAAATTTTGGAGGTGTCTAGATGATCAATATTTGTAAGTTGGAGTGTTCAACTAACACAATGAAAACGAGTTGAGGTCTCTAGATGTGCGTACTCTAATTTGGAGTGTTTAGTTGCCAGTTGAAGCAAAGTTAAAGTATCTACCTATATATTATGCCTTTCAGCAAACATGTAAGTTTGGTCACCTGCAAAAATATCTTGTAGCTAAGGAAATCTATGAAGAAACCAACCTAGTTTGTAACCATCGTAGTATACGTACATAATTTCAAACAGCCTAAAACTGATCAACTGCACTTTCTTAAATAGTTACCTGAGTTAGGATTGGGCAATTCAGTAGGCTTTGCATAACTCCAAGTATAACCACCGTCATGGGACTCCGACATGCAGATTTTATTGATGCCAGCAAATGATCTTAGAAGAATACGCAATGTCCCATTTGCAGTCTGATAAGGAACGGGTTGAATCACACTAAGAGGGTTATTCTCGATGTATATTGGACCATACTTTTTCCACGTCCTACCTGAATCAGTAGTCATCTGTAGTAAAGAAACGCATGCATATCTTTAGTTCATTTCGAACACACTAGGAATGGATACTTTTAGCGTTTTACTCAACTATTTAGTACAACCTCCATCCATGCTCCCCAAGAGTTCCAACTCTCCACAGATGATCCACATAGCAAGGAACCACTTTCCAGCATGATAGGCTAAGGAAAATAAGTGAAAAAACTTATTTTTAAGTTATCAGACATGATACATCTAAGATAGCATGGAACTTAGAGTATTGAATTGTTCAAAATTCATGCCTTATTTTTTATTGGCCCCAATATACCAGGAGGAAGCTGTTCTCTTTTCGTCCATGTAACACCACCATCATAAGACCGCTTCAAGCATCCGCTCCATCTAATGTACAAAAACCATCAGTAATCATCGGGAGCACAAAGTTATTGTCCTGATTATACTGCAAAATAGCCATTATTTCTTGTCCTAATTAATCGTCTAAAACAAGATTTAAGAATTATAAAATATTGTAAGTTTGATTAACTGTTAATTTTAGAATTACGTTTAAATGATAGAAAGAATTTAGAAAAGTTTAGGCAAATAATTCGTTTTGAATTTAGGAATGCTAACTTGGTCATCTAATTTGGCTGACAGAAAATGAAATTGGAAGTAGGCCTTGCTGTTCAACTTTGGAGAAATTGCACATGACAAACTGGATAACGCTCCAAAGTTAGAGAACCTTGCATAAGTAATGAAGTGGGATCACTCAGAAAACAACATATTAGTGCATTAAGGGGTGAAATGACGGAAGTAACTAAATGATATCAGAAACTAATGAATGACCGAGTGTACCTGTTCAACGAGATGTTGAGAAGTATTGATAGTATAGTGTTTAATTAGTGATGTCCGAGTTAAGAGGCAAGTTGGAACATAATCCCATGGACGTGGTAAATCATAATTGCATTCAATAAAGTAGTAAAGATGGTAGTGATATATATTCAGCAATGAATTGTGATGTAACTCGATTACTATGCATAACCAAGGAATTATCAACATCTGAGAATGAAATCTAGCTTGGTATTATTGCATGAAACGAGAAGTCAACACACTTGAAGATAATATTAAAATTTTCTCAATTATTTATGATTAATACATAGTCGAGACGTAAGGAAATACAATTAAGACTTACAAAATTGCTTATTTCATTATTTGACTTTATGCACAAAACACAATTTTGTATGAAATGCAACACCTATGACTTTATGCACAAAACAGAGCCTGGATATGTGAATAACTTCATCTTGATATGGAATTTCAATCGAGAATTCATGTCTACTAATTTAATGTTTCGTTAACACTCTTGTAATATTTCATGGCATCATGCTATCAAAAAATTATCATAGTTCTTTAAGTTTCACTTTAATGATGGAGTGTAAGTAGCAAGACACATCCTTTTAGTTTTCTACTGAGATGCTGAAAATGTTTAACAGATACATGTCTATAAATGATTGTGAAAGTACTCCCAAATTATATCCTCCTTATAGTAATTTAATGTTTCGCAATGATTTCCAGCAAACAACATCACATCACGTCATTCTATTAAATTTAGTTGTGGAGAAGATCTATTTATAAAACGATATGTTTGAAATTAAAAGCTTAAAACAATCTTA
This sequence comes from Solanum commersonii, assembly GCA_029007595.1. Classification (NCBI taxonomy): domain Eukaryota; kingdom Viridiplantae; phylum Streptophyta; class Magnoliopsida; order Solanales; family Solanaceae; genus Solanum; species Solanum commersonii. The sequence continues at coordinate 4,285,737 of JAJTWQ010000033.1, forward strand.
TGGATGTCTGTCTGATTAGATATCTACATAATATAATTTAACTAGATTAAAAGGAAGCTTGAATATACTTACTTTTGTACCTCTTGCCCGATTTTATAGAATAAGAGTATTTCACTGGAAGGAAGCTTAAATAGTACAGGATTCCACATTGGAACATTAAATTGCTCATCGGCAATAACAGGAGCAGTCCAATGGCCATCCTGCTCAAAATGTTTCATGTTTTCAGTTTCATTTTCCCATAGTAGATTTAAAAAGATAAGTCATATGGAGCTTGGCGTATGAATAAGTTTGTAATGCTATTTAGGAAGGACAATTGTATGTTCTGAAAATGACTTAGCTGATATTAACGAACTATAAATTCAAAATCAGTAATTGGTTTGCAAGTAAAAAACCATACAGTATCTGATACGAAGGAAACACGATAAAACCACCAACAAGTTAGAGAACTCAAGCTAAGTTATATAGGATGTGATTACCTTAAAAGTTTGTACCCAAATTTTCACATCAGGAGCTCCCTCTACTGTACCACCGAAATAAGCAACCAAGAAATGATCCTTATTCACCTTTATATGAACCAAATCAGTCGCAATCTCAATCCATCAGTCAATGAAAAACCAAATCAGCTATATTCTCAGTAAATCTAGCTAATCAGTGAACCACAACTAAAATTTATCACAACCTCAACAATAGTCGAAGCATGACAATTACTGAACGGAGCTGAATTTGCTGCAAAAGTGAACTCCTTCACCAATGGATCCCATGTCTGATTGCTACTCTTCATTTTGACAATCGTTGTGGTACTTGTTAGTACTCTCCTTTCCTCACTATATTAAATTGATCAAACAGAAGTAAGGTTCTTTTGAAGAAGCACATATATTGAAATTGAAGGGTGAAAAAAGAAAATAAATAATATAGAGATAATAGTCAAAATCACATTTGAAGTATCACTTTTTTCTTATGTTTCCTACCTGAACTATCACGTATTTGCATTTCCTACCTGAACTATCACCAACTATTTATCAAAACACGTTTCGAAACAAGCTAATTATTTGCATTTCCTACCTCAAGAAAGTTATACTTCAAGTGTGTGATTTTTGACCATTATCTCATAATCAGAAAGGAGCTAATTTTTCAAAAGAACTATTAAAAATCTGAATTTAGCAACGGACAAATTTTGTAGTTAAACAGCAAATATGTGACTAATCCTATTTAGCTACAGATATCCATTAGCTACGAGTGAAATAGCTATGTAAGTTCGTAGCTAATTACAATTTTTTAGTACCAAACCCAGAAAAAATCAAAATAAAAGACAATAATAGTGATAATTGAATGAGGTATGTTCAATTTCAAAAAAATATACATATACCGTGGACGCACGTATAAGCTAGAAATAACCAACTTATTTTGGGTCTTCAACACATTCTTAAACCCAGAAAAAGAACAACTTAAGTGAGAAAAAATGGAGAAGGAAACCCAAAAAATGAAAAGAAACAACAATGTAATCAACACAAAGCTTGAAGATTTAGAGCAGTTTGCCATGAAATGCAACTCAAGTACAGAAAAAAATAATCTCAAATTCAGCATTTCAACTCAACAAATGAGTAAATATTAATAGCAAGAGCACATAATTTTGCAGATACGACAAGAATTAGGTAGCAATCGGAGAAGAAAAGTACCTGCAGTCGAAAAACGGCGAGAGATAGTTGTGGGGTTCACCAATGTGCTCATATAATTCAAGATTTTGGACATTATTCTACTATTTTCTTGTTCTTCTTTTTCATTTGGAAACAACCTAATTTCACAAATGTTTATTATGAAATAAATTAAATAATTACATATTGTCTTTTTGATTGGGAGTAATAATTTTGTACCAATTTTTAAATTAGATATATAGTAGATACATATTTTTGACATCAAATATACATTTTTTTAAAGATGCGTGAGGCTTAATTGATAAATAAATGTGGTATAGAAAATGTAGCGTGTGAATCAGGAAATTTTTGCAACACCTTAACCACTAGGCAAAATCTTTAACTTGTGTCAAGAGATGTCAATATTTATATATATTTATTAATGGAAAAATCATATATACTTCCTTTGTCCCATATCTTTTTTTTGATGACAAGGAAAATCCGCAGCCGCTACCCTTTGGGTGCGCACAATCCCTACTCCTATGCAATAGCTTGCAAACCACATAGGAGAGGTAACCCACACTAGGCAAGCCCGGCGTGACGAGCTCGACCCAGAAGGCAAACCCCTTGCTCTCGCTGGCAAAGGGTTTCAAACTTGAGACCTCCAACATGGAAGTCTCAAGCCCAAACCACTCGGCCACCCCGAAGGGTACCTTTGTCCCATTTTATGTGAGGTAATTTGATTCGGCACGAAATTTAAGAAAGAAATGAAAAACTTTTAAAACTTGTGGTCTAAAATGAATGATAGAAATTTGGGTGGCTATAAATTATTTCATTGAGGAGAAAATTGACATTTTAAATTTAAATTGTTACTTAATATATAAATATGTCATTCTTTTAGAGACTGATTAAAAAGAAAAGTAAATCAAATAAATTGAGATATGAGAAATATAATTTTTCAATGAAAGGAGGTAACTTGACACCACTTGAATAAGGGTGGGTCCGCCCTAATTATTAGGGTTGCTCTTGTAAGAAGAAAAATGAATCATTAGGAATGATGCATGCTTGCATATCAATGGGGAAAATTTTCAATATCCATGGAGGATATGTTGACAAGGCCAACAGGGAAACTACAGGCAAAAAGAATGCTAAGTAATGCTACCTCTTAATTTTATTTTGAAAGTACTATTGTGCACAAAGTTTTAATTGTAAAAGGTTATTAATATTTGTGATTATTAAATTATGATAATTAAATATTTGTCACGTGAACTAAGACAAATAATAAGATGCTTTAGATAACTTCTTTGACTTATATCTATCTCTTCTCGAACCACCACCGCTTACCTCCTCATTAGGACTATATGCTCAAACTATCTCGATCTTACTTTTCTTATTTTATCCACCACAAAGGTCCCTCTGATTTTATTTGGTGCATCTTCATTTCTAATTTTATAGCTTCGAATATGCTCACACATTCACCTCATCATCTTTATTTCTAGGACATCATCTTTTGAACATAAAAGTTGTCCATACAAAGGTCATCCCCCAAAAAGATAGTTTTAAGTATCTTTGATTTGTGATTCAGGAAAGTTGGGATATCGACGATGATATCACATATTGTATTGGTGCAGTATGAATGAAGTGGAAGCTTGCCTCTAGAGTCTTTGTCTGATGATATCACTTGAACTGACTCTGACTTTTTATCGGGTTACACATTGCGGATTGATAAAACTTTATTAAGCATTTTGCCAACAACTCTAAGACTACTTGACTATTCCTATCACCTATATTCCTATTCAGTGGTGGATCTAGGATTTTAACCACCCACCCAAGAGCCAATGGGCCAATCAAATCATTTATTCATTGGGTGCTCTATGTTAATTTTATACAAATACCTCTTAATTTCTACATAGATATATATATATTCCAAGACAAGGTTAATGAGTGCTCGAGCACTCGGCATGAGCCATGTGGGTCCGCCCCTGTTCCTATTGTCGCCGATCGATAGTAAAGTGCATGTAATAAATCATTCAAATTCCAAAAAACTAGGAAAAACTAGTTTTTGAGCCCAATTCTATTTTTTGGGAACTTTTAAAAATTTATGCCAAATTTTTATATTTAGCCCATCATTTATTAATTTTGTTTATGATGTGTTTGTTGTTATTTGACTCTCAAGTTTGTAATGATATTGTTCCACAGAACTTGTTAAAAGGAACGTAAATATAAAAATTGAATGCTCCTCTATGAGTTGAGAAAACTTGAGTAACTCCTACAATGATCTGTGAAATTGTTTATAAACAAGTTAGAACTTATACTATAAGAGTTTAGTTTTTATCACAGAACATGTTCATTATAAAATGATAATACAAATTTATGGATATTTTTAATAGTTCTTAAAAAGGGAAAATACGCGGATAGGCAAACATATACTAGTTAATTAGCTAACATAGCTATAGTTTCAATTAATTACCACTCACAACCTCTTTTTAGCTATAATTATGAGTGTCTGTCTCCTCTCTTCCTCTCGCTCGCCTTTCTCCTCTCTTATACATATACAAATATAAATTATACATATACATATACAATTATATGACATATATACAAATACAATTTGTCTCTCTCTACTCTCTGCCCTCTCTCACTCGCCTTTTTCCTTCCTCTCCCAGTCTCGCTCGCCTCTCTCCTCACTCTCCCAATCTCGCTCGTCAGATATACAAATACATATGTATAGTGTACGTAGTTAGATATATATACAATTATTTGACAGATATAAATACAATTCACCTCTCTCCACTCTCTGCCCTCTCTCGCTTGTCTCTCTCCTCCCTCTCCCAATCTCGCTTGTCTCTCTCCTCCCTCTCCCAATCTCGCTCGCCTCTCTCCTCCCTCTAACATGTAGCTATGAATTGTAATTAACAAACTATAGTTATGAAGCCTAATTAAGTTATTTTTAGTGGCTATTTGCGAAATTTCCTCTCCTTAAAACTTATGAATATAAATCATTTCTTCTATAAAAATCAAATACTTTTCCCAACAATTATGACCAAACACATGGTGAAATTTCACACAAAAATTACTTGTCAAAAATATTTTTAAAATCTATGGCCAAATGCTAGTTTAAATTACTAAACCGGTGAACATGTGCTGTTTGATCACGGAACCTTAGATTAGTAAAAAGTGCACCTTAAATCACAAGCTCCATGGGTTCTTCCATCTAAAATATTAATAACTCTATGTAATGTCCATTGATTGGAAGAATCCAGAAGGAATCCCTTAACCTTTTGATGATTCCAACTACTTTTTGTGGTAAAAGAAAAAATTGAAATTTGAGGAATAGGAACTTGATTCATCCATTATCATATATCCTCCTCTACTTTCCAATATAATAACCAGCCATTTATTGCACCTTTTTTCTTGCCCTTCTACACAAGTTGCCTCATAAAAACATCAACTCATTGTCATTTAATATTTTACAATATTTTGTTCTCTCTCCATGAACAAATTTCGGCGCTAACAAAGGCAATTGTTTAAGTTATATACACTGACAGTATAAATATGGCGGATGAGGATGAAACTTTGGTAAATAAAACGGTATTAGTTCGAAGTGGTTCACACATGTATGATGAATTGAGGAGTTTTAGGGCGTGGTTCAAGTGGATGTGTGTCGATCAATCGAGCCCTTTGTCTGCTTGTTTGTCTTGGTTTGTGTTTAGTTTGCTAACTGTTGTTGTGCCATGGCTGTCTCATTACCTACTGGCTTGTAGCGAGTGCGATGCTGATCATAGTAGGACTTACGGCTGTGTCACTCAGTTGTCGATGAGCAGCGTTGCTGCTCTATCGTTCATCTGTCTTTCGAGGTTCAACAAGAAATATGGACTTCGGAGGTTCTTGTTCCTGGATAAACTTTGTGATGAGAGTGAGACTGTTAGAAACTGCTACACACAAATGCTTAATGTATGTATTTTTTTTTTTCCCTCTTCGTCTCAGCCATCTGTCTCGTGCACGATTTCATATTTTGTTTTTAAAGATGTTTTGTTCCTTAGACTCTGTTTCCTTTTTGAGTTTTTCAATTCCATACGGTAAATTTTGTGTTTAAAATGAATGATTTGGAGTTGATTAAGTTTGATAGTAAAAGACAAGTGAGGCGTGCTTTGGTGGTTGAGAACCTCTTACAATCAACCGATTAGATTGAGGGTTCGAGTCATGCTGGTAGGTATATAGATCCTCCTGATAGGGTCAGATGGAAAAAGGAAAAAGTTTGATCGTAGTAACGGATTTTCCTTTAATGATTAGATGGCCGAGGATCGATATTTCTCTAGTATGACTTCATGGTGCTCAATGCAAACAAGAGTCAAGAGTTCCATTCATAAATGTAGATTGAATAGTTACTCCATGATTGATAAACTAAGACAACTAAATCTACACTTCACTTTGTTGTTGTTGTAGTATGTTCGGAGATATCTGAATTTATGAGGTTAGGCAATTAAATATTTGATCAAATCAGTGAACATGATATGTTGATTCTTGTTTTGTAGTAGTAATTACTACTATGCGCATTTTAACAACATGACGTAAAACTATATTCTCTCTTCTTATTAATATGCAGAGATCGACGAAGATCCTGTTCTTTTTTGTCCTGCCATGTTTTGTTGCTGAAAGCGCATACAAGATTTGGTGGTACAGCTCAGGTGGAACCCAAATCCCATTCTTGGGCAATGTTATCGCCTGCATTCTGGAACTGAGCTCCTGGTTCTACAGGACGGTCGTGTTCTTCTTAGTTTGTGTCCTTTTTCGCTTGATCTGTTACCTTCAGATTCTCCGACTACAAGATTTCGCTCAAGTACTCTTCCATGTGGATTCTGATGTTGAATCTGTGTTGAGAGAACACCTCAGGATCAGGAGGCACTTGAGAATTATTAGCCATAGGTTCCGCGCATTCATCTTGTGGGCATTGATATTTATCACAGCAAGTCTATTTGCCTCCCTTCTCCTGACTACACGCCCAAATGCAGATCTACGAATCTATAAGAGTGGTGAACTTGCGGTAATGCATTCTCGTAATCTCATTAACTAGTGTTTTTATTTGTGACTGCTTCCGAGTTTTGATCATCTTCTTATTTTTCTTACAACATATAGATACATAATTTTTTTTTGTCTAAAATTTGTAAGTTATTACAAACGTTGGATGAAAGTCTAATATTTTATCTATAAGCTGGTTGAAAAATATATGAGCAAATGTTAGACGATAATTTGCGGTCCTTGGACCAAGCTCTTCCAAGATATGAGCAAATATATGGAAATGCATTACACATAATAAGATCACACTTATTTTGAACTCATTGAACTCTAAATTATGAATTCGCCTCTGTCCATTAGTGGAACTAAATATTTTGGTCCTTAATATATGCAGCTGTGTTCTGTCAGCCTTCTTGCTGGACTGATGATACTGTTGCGGAGTGCAACCAGAATTACTCACAAGGCACAATCCGTGACATGCCTCGCTGCAAAATGGCATGCGTGCGCGACAATAGACTCATATCATTGGACTGAGAGTGAGTTTCCTCCAGCAGCTCATCGAGGAGATTGCAACAATGGTTATAACGGATCATCCGATGCAGAGGATGTTGGAGATGAAGAGGATGAACTGGATAATACGAAGTTTGTCCCCTCGTATGCCTATAGTACAATTTCGTTCCAAAAAAGACAGGCTCTAGGTATGCTCATTTCACTTAGCCCTTCGTTTAAATGACATTTTGGTACATACATATCTTTAGTTTAAGACCAGAAGAATCCAAAGTCTATTTTACTTTCTTAAACTTCGTGTCAAATCAAACTAGACAAACAAATTAAAACGGAAGGAGTACTATATTAATAATCTATGCACTCACAATATAAAGAATTAGGTGTACTTCAAAGCAATTACTACCTGTGATTGTAGGTCACTATTATATGATAATTCTATACAACAAAAAAAAACTTCACACTATCGATGCATATAAGTTGAACTCGTATATAAATACATAATTGGTTCAAACAGACTAATGATAACTTATTTTGATATATGCATGGTGTTGCAGTGACATATTTTGAGAACAATCGAGCAGGAGTTACGATATATGGCTTCATGTTAGACAGAACTTCTCTTCACACCATTTTCGGAATAGAGCTGACACTGATGCTCTGGCTGCTTGGTAAAACCGTCGGAGTTTCTTGAATTATTAAGTTGCTGTTGCTGCACAATTGAAAATTGTGGAGTATTTATGTCGTCGTCTTTGAAATTGTATAGTATAAGATCCTGTAATGTGGATCCATGAATTGGTTGTACTTGTATGGTTCCTTGGACACTGTAAAACAGATGAAAATTTTCTTCTTGCTTATGATAAATTTCCATGAATAAGTTTTCTTTTTTGCTTTTGTTTATGCTCTCTTGCCTCACAACATTTGCTAAAACTAAAATCATCTATATTTCCAAGGGAAAAAACTGATGGATAACCATATTTATTATTGTCGCTAAATATAATATAGCTGTAATTATATTATTGATACAAAATAATTGCTGCAAAATCCTTTATTTGTTTAGTGAGGTTCAACACTATAATACAACACTACAACATCAAACAATCTTCAACTAACACCAACAATCTCCAACCAAAACATCAATTAAGACATTCAACAAATAACACACTTACTCATAACAATATCAAATTTGTAAAACAAGTACCAACTATAACACAACAGTTCAAAAATATAGTTAAAAACTTATCCACGAATCACGATGTTATTTCATCCAATTTCTCAAGAAAGAGTGGTTATTCCACTTGTTAACCATCTCCAACACTAGAAGAACCTTCATCATATTTACATTTAGAACGATCGCGTTGAGAAAGAGCCTTAGGCATAGCCTCAAGAGACCAGGACAATGAAATGCTCCAGCAATAAGGAGATATCTCGCTTGACCCTAGTAAGGCAGAAGGATTTTGCAAAAACTTGTAGTTTGTATATTACATTGATCATATTGAAATACATAAGGAGAACCAAAGATTGATTAACAGTACAAAGAAACTAAATAAAAAAATTACTCCCTCTGTCCCAATTTATGTGACACTTTTCATTTTTCGAAAGTCAAACAATTTAAGTTTGATCGGAAATTTGCACATGAAATCTTCAATTTCTTTGAAATGAAATTTATACATTTGTAAACTATGTAAAAAGTATTATAAGTCACAATAATTGATAATTCAAAATGTTTAAAAGATCTGTGAAAAACTTACAGTCAAAGATAATCATACCTTTTTATAAAAAAAATGATGCAAAACTGGGGCAAAAAACCTGCATTAATACCTTCTTTTTTTCAAAGATGAAAGAAAATACATTGTACTGCTCTGATACCATTTTTTCCTCTCAAATCTCTCATATTTTTGAGATGTGATAATTATCCAATTATATGTGAATATGTCCTTAAGCATAATTTTATCACATCTTGACACATTCACTTTCAATGATGGACAAGTGTTTACAATGTTTATAACAAGTCACAATCTCTTTTAGGAGTTGACTATAACCATTTATACGTGTTACATAAGTTTTCATTAGAAGCTCATTATCATACCTTTAGAGACAAATTTATGTGTAAAATTTGGGTTTCAAAAATTCGTGATCATCCAACTAAACTCAATATATTACTTGTATAATTCATAAAAATATATTAAATACGAAAAATAATAAATATGCCCTTAAACTATCGTAAATGGTATGAGTATACCCTTCATTATACTTTTAGGACATCAGTGTCCTTGTTGACACCCAATTTTGTCCCTATGCAATTCGAGTTAACTATCGAGCTTCTTCAATTTCAAACAATTTGAAATAATCGTCTTAGAAAAATCCTAAAAAATATATATTTTAAAATCTCTTTCTATTTAATTTTGGTTAGTATTTTTCAAAAATAATTATATAATTTTACATGTTGGTTTATATAATTTTCGTCTTTTGTATAAATATTTAATAAATAGCCTAAAAATAATGTTTATCATAATTACGCATTTATTTCTTTGAATTAGTGGATTTTATAATTTTGTATAATTAGTTCTCTATTTTAAGTAATGAATAAGTCTTGATAATTATTTTGTCTTGTTTAAATTAAGAATCTCAAACAATTAATCGATAATTATTCATCTTATTTTAATTTTGGCCGAATTAGTTATTTGATTCAACTTGGTCATATTTTAATCTAATTTGATTAGAATAGAAACTAAATGGTCAAATTTTAAATATAATGGGTCATCCTTTTAATTCTTGCACATCTGCAAATATTCATATAATTGCATACTCTCCCACTTTCTTTTCTTTTTATTCTTTTTCAACCAAAGACACGGCCCTCTCCCCTTCTTTCTCCAAAGCGCAAAAGTTAATACCAAGAACCCTAATTTCTTCACCATTGAAAGTGCCTCCCTCTAAATTTCAAAGATTGTAGACTTTGGCTTAGATAAAATCTCACCCAAATCTAATCCGAATCAGAAGATATCACATCGAATCCGGAATTTTGGGGACGTGTTCTTCTCTTACTCGTTTTCTCCTCCATTATTTTCAATCAATCTCTCATCTCCCGCTCAAACGATTATTTGAATTAAAGCCTTTATTTTTGCTATAAATACGTGATATTGATGCCATTTGGAGAGGAGGGACCCCCAAAAAAAAAAAGCACATAAAAAATCCCCAAGGATTCATCATCTAAAAGAGAGCAACTTTCAGTTTTTATCCCGAAATTTGAAGCTTTTTTTTTTTTTGCAATCTGGAGCTCATCGAAAATGGGTAACAGTGGTGAAAACTCCTCGTGGTCAAGCTCCTCGTCCTGGTTTGTTGCCCCGAAGAAGGTATTATCTTTTCCGTTCTTTGATTATTTTTTTTTAGTTTAATCCTAATGATGATTTCTAGTTCTAGTTTTCTTCACTAAGAGTTAAAATTCAATATGCAGTAAGATTAGTACATAGTTGGCTTAGAGTATTAAAATAAAAATAGTGTTATAATCATGTTTAGCACTTGAGCTCTTCTAGTAACTTTGAACATGTTGAATAAGATATTGTTTTAGCTTGTAGGTTTAAGCTTATGTATCTAAGACGTTGTCAAGTTTGTTTGAATCTCAATGACACTAAATGTCTCTCATAATTATTTAATATGCCATTTTCTTTTATTAGAGTCAAGTCGGCATTTTGGTTGGTAGACTAGTATCATTTCAATGCTCATATCTAGTATTGTTTGCTGCTTATGTGCAATTTGGTATAGTTTGGGTATGATACAATGCAAAAATAGTGAAATCTTTTATATATATATTAGTTGTTTATTGTCACAATAGCTTGTATAATGATAGTATTTTTATTTTCTCATTGTTTTGGCCAATTTTTATCTCCTGGACATATCTTGTTGGTTTAGGTTTGTTTCAACACTAGTAATGGTCATTAGTCTTATTATTGGTACTTTATCACTTCATGTTAGTTAAATTAATTTTAATTGTTAGTATTCATGTTTTCTTTAGAATTACTAGTTGCTTATTTTGCTAAGAATGCATGTGTATTATTATAAATAATTCGGGCCTGTTTATTTATTATCAAATGAGAAGATTGTTGTTACATCCAAATAAAATTGTTTAATGTTGGTAAAGTCTTATCTTGATCAATCATTAACTTTTATCTCCTTTTGTGCATGAACCTCCTCGTCCGAATTCATTTTGAACTCCATTCGAGTCCGTTTTGGACTCCCTCTTTGCATATCCTCGGGTTTAAGTTCGAGTTTGACTCGTCGATCCAACAAAGTTGAAAGGGAAGCAAATATGCAGCTTTCGGAAGAAAAAATGCAGGGAAATGGTTGATATACACCGAGTGTATATAGTGAATATACACAGTAAAAGGGGGCTAAACTCATGAATTTAAGAATTGGGTCAAAGCCCAAAATGATTCAACAGTATCAGCAGCCTGAAAAGGCTAACATGGGCACAAGTCCATTACCTCTTTACTTATTTGATTGCATTTATTTATTTATTTGATTTGTTTAAATCTAACCCTTTTATTTAATTTGGTTTAACTTAATTAAATCCCTAAAAGATGGACCATATTCTTTATGTTAGTTTATTTTCATATAAAATATTTTTTTGTCAACTCTTATACTTTTTATTAAATATATTAAGACTGAACCTTTTACTTATTTTCCCATTAATTTAAAATGGTTTTCTAAAATGATTCATATAATTACTAATTAATTTAGTTAAAATCCTAATCAATTGTATTTAAGTTCAGATACTTTAATTAAGGTTTCCCTTTCCAAAACTAAAAAAAATGTTCATTATTTAACTATTTTCTCAAAGTTAATCGAGTATTGTAAATTATTTTTTTAATCATTTTCCTAAAAATATTCAAAATATATTTAATCTAAGTCGTAGGATAACCGCATGTTAGCAGACACTTTAAATGCTTTAAAAACCTTCTTGAAGTGTAAATGAGAATCTCTTACCCATTTTCTCTAAATTTATAAAGGTTTATCTGTTAAAATCTTTTTAAATTAAGTTTTCTTAATTTCTTTAAAAAATTAAGTGGCGACTCTTTTCTAAGTATTTTTCTCAAATTGTTCTATACTTAGAACATTTCAAAAAGTGATTTTTCTAAAGATAGTAAAATTATGGCATAACAGAAATGGTGACTCCACTGAGAATTTAATAGGTTCTAACCATAACAAACTTATGTTAATTATTAAGGTTTTTAACATATTCTTACCTTTTGCTTATTTTACATGCCTAATGCTTTATTTTTCATGCTTATGTGAAATAAACTGCTTATTTGTTATTGTTTTTCATAAATTGTATATTTGTTACTGCTTTATAAACTGTCATTCTGTGCATACTTCCTCCAATTTTGGAAGATTCACACAAATTTCTTTCAAAATTCCAAAAAAATTAGGAGAGTTGGCATATGCGCGGGGTGTCCGGATCTTTTTCTGTGTGACCGCATAGCTTGCTCACTCGAGTTGTCCGCTCGAGAACCTTGTGTTTAGTAAGCCAAATTTTAGAAAACATAAAATAGAGCTAAGTCACCCCTCAATTTAAGTCATGTATGCATACACCTTAGGTGGATCAATCCTTGGTATTGATTCCACATTTAAGAAATCCACCCTTATGTCGACGGGTTTCACAACCCAACGACCTACAAACATGTTTTGTGCAACGTGATAATGATAGACGGATCCAAGCCTAATTTTGACATTGTGAGTTTGGAAATTATGTGTTCATTCTTGTTATTTTTTTATTTTTTTTATTTAAGGATGGATTCAGTTCCCCAAGTGCCCAAAATTAGAATGGTTGAGGGTTTCCCGCACAAATTGAAGACCTAGTGGGAAAATTTCACTCCAAGTGAAAAACTAGCAATTGCAAGAAGGTTGGGGTTCCTCACTATGCTATTCAAGGTTAACCCAAATAAACATGTGAGTAGAGCGTTGATTCAATTTTGGGATCCAGACTGTGTTGTGTTCGCGTTCAAAGAATTTGAACTAACACCTACATTGGAGGAAATATGCTATTTCACCAGTTTGAAGTATTGAGGAAGAGGTCAAATTATTCCACACAGTCAATCAGGGAAGAAATTTCTTCGCTACTTAGGACTGAAAAATGAAAAGAAACTTCGATGCTTCGAACATAATTGGGTTTCTCTGGATTACTTATATGAAAGGTATGGACGCTCGGATAGTTACAAAGTATTCAGGAAAGAATTCCCTGGCACTTATGTTCACTGGCAAGCCAGACGTCCTATCGCATTTACTGTGGCTTTACTAGGGACTTTAGTGTTTCCACCAAAACATAGTCATATTAGCACCTGCATATGTTCTGTGGCTCATGTACTTTTTGAAGGTGTTAATGGCGAAAAACTCACTCTAGTTCCTATGATTTTAGCAGAAATTTTTTGAGCTCTTGGAAAATGTAAAAGAGGAGAAGCAAACTTCTTTGAAGGTTGCAATCTTCTTTTATAAATGTTGGGCAATGGAACATTTTCACCAGCGTAAAAATATGGATGACATATGCTTTAGTAACACAAATCATATTGACAGTTTTTACGACAGGACGAGAAGGTTTGTGTCTCCGGTTGGTACTGATAATTGGTATGGATATCTGGCCTCCCGCACCAGTAACCAAATTCAGTGAAAATATCCATTACTCTCACATTTCCCGGCCTATATAAGATGCATAAGGTTTTAATATATCGAGCTTATTAGGTTGAAAGGTCTCCAGCCATATGCTCCGGTGTGCATGCTTCAACAGTTTGGTCAAGCACAAGTAATCCCTCTTCGAGCAAACATGAGAGTTTCTGAAATTTCCTTTGGACCAAACTTTGAAGTCCCTTGATCCAGAAAGATTCTTCATGAATGGAACAATATTCTAACGATAGATTTAGGAAATGGGCAAGAAAGAGAAATTCCAGAATATCAGGTGTGGCTTCGAGAAGATCGCAATAACATGAGTCCAGAAGGCGAACAAGGTTTTGAGGATATTGGGACGACGATCTGGATAAGACATTCTCATCTTGGAACCAAAGTGGTCATTCCTGAAATGTGGGCTCAAATGGAAACTATAATGCAATATTTGGACAATGTGGGAGCAGGGCCTAGCAACGTTGGAGCCTAATCTTCACTTCATCCACCAGCATGATTGATAACAAATTTAGGCCGAGTCTTAGATTTGTCTTTATATTGTGTCATCTTTTATGTATTCTCTCTTTGTTGTACCATTTTATTGGTATTTAATGCATATTTGGTATTTGTTCTCTAAACTTGAGTTGTCATAAATTAATGGCTTGGATCAATCTATCATAATCACGTTATGTTTGACATTTAGCCTACCTCTGGCATAATAAGGTCACAAATCTAGGGCGCAATATAAATTGTTTGTGTGTTGCTTGATATAATTGCTTTGTGTTGTGATGTGTCATTTTGTCTAAAACAGAATTAATCCACTTTTGTTTCTTAGAGCACCTTAAGCATATATTAAAATCCACAACAATAAAGTCCGTCCAAGTTACTCCTGAAGTGTCGTCTAAGTTTCTCAGAAAATATATAAATCCTTTAAAAAACTTCTAAATTTCCATCTCTCAGTCTTGGCCTGGATTCCCTAGAAGGATACATAGGCCACCTACTTAAGGCTCGATCCCTATCCTGTAAATTTTTATCCTCCTTTTTCTTGAAGGATTCTGAAAGATTTCACAGATGTGAGTGGAAGAAGTTAGCAAGAATCTATGCAAGTTGACTTTCTTGATTCACTCAAATGAACTAACAAAAAAAAAAATCCTTCCATTTGAGTCCTCCCCTTCACCAAAAATGCATTCGTGGATTAATCTGCTTAAAGCAAAATGACAATTATATGTTTATTCTTATATCATCTTATTTGTATTTCTCATTAGAAACAATAACTAACATAATTACTGTTGAGTTGTTTTTCATTTATCAGGTAACTAGAACTGATTTGTATTGAAAAACTGGCTGAGCATCCGTACTTCACGAGATCTAAAGTCCCTAAAGATTCCTTCCCGAGCCAATATCTATTGAAAGAAAAAGAAAAGATGACTGAAAATGGTGAGAACATCGGTTTGATTGAGATCACAATAGCAGACCCTATCATTGCTGAGCAGAATGAGTTGATTGCTCAACTGGCACAACAAATTGCTGAAATGAGGGCTGAGTTGCATAAGACTCAGGAGTTGGCAAATTTGGCTATCACTGCCAACATTCTTCTTCCAAACAATGAAAGGCCTCCACTCCATTTCCGTACTCCTAATCCAACACCCAAACATTTCCCACAAAATCCACCTATTGTTCTAGTCCAAAAGCCCCCCACCATCGAATTAAACACAACTAACCAACATTATGCTAGCTCTTCCTACCAAACACCTCATCCATCTCAAAGCCTAAATTCTAACAACTCTCAAGCATTCCCTTTTACGTACCAAACTCCTCCTCAAAACACTTCAAACCCACCTACTACTCAACCCCTACCTACAAAAGCCACTTTCCATATTCCAGTCCTCACAGAACCACATCTTCCCTACACTACATATCCTAAACCCGATCATTATGCGAAGAAGGAAAAGGAGTGGAGGGTCAAAGAGGAAATGAATAAGCAGAGCATAAAGGAAGAATTTATGAAAGCTATGAAAGAGCTTCATTACACTCCAGATGTTATAGGGCTAAACTATGAAGACTTGTGTATCCATCCAAACTTGGACCTTCCCGAAGGGTTTAAGGTACCAAAGTTTGATACTTTTGGAGGAACTGGGAACCCCTTAGCTCATTTAAGGGTGTATTGTGACGCATTATTGATGCGGCTCTTCAGCCTAAGTTTGAATAAAGAGGCCTTAGAATGGTTTGCCTCCCAAGACATGAAGCAATAGCCTAGTTGGAATGCTTTAGCTAAAGATTTTAGTGATAGATTTGCTTATAATGTAGAGATCGTTCCAGATCGATACTCCTTGGAAAATATTAGGTAAAAATCCACTGAAAACTACCGTGAATATGCATACAAGTGGAGAAAAGAGGCTGCCTGAGTTCAACCTCCCATATTTGAAAAGGAGATCACTGAAGTATTCGTGCGCATCTAAGAGCTAGAATACTATGATAGAATGATGTTGTTTATTGAAGAAAAATTTGGTGAGATAGTCAAAGTAGGTGAGACTATCGAAGATGGTCTTAAGATCGAAAAGATTGCTCGGGTGGCGGCCCAAGCCGGATCTTCGGGACTATTGAGGAAGAAAAGGGTGGATGTGTCCTTTATTTCTCATGCATCTGATAGCAGGACAAAGAGATCATTCGGATTTAGCTCTAGAAAATCTTCACCCTCCAAAGCCTATCCCCCTGTTTAAGACTGGGCGCCGGACCGGAATGAACTGGTACCGAACCGAAACGAGATGGGTTGATCGGTACCGGATGAACAAGACCAGAATTATCGGTACGGATACATGGTTCCGTCCCGTCCTACTATATATCGGGATGGAACCAAAACGGACCGGAATGGAACGTGATGGGATAAACGGAACGACACATCTAGCTATTTCAAAAAATGATAAAAAAAAAAATTTAGTTATTTTAATTTTTTGAAATACAAAAATATTAATGTTTTTTTATTTTTCTAAGTTTAAATTAATAGTTTTGAAATTTATAATGTAGTTTTACTTAAGTTTATTTTAAAGATATTTTTTTTAATTTTTACTTATTAAGTTTGCTAGTTAAGTTTAATAAAGTTTTAAAAAAAAATGTTTTTGAGCTTAGTTTTAAATATTTGTATCTTTTGAAGTATGCAAGTTAAGTTTAATAAAGTTTTTTAAAAAAAATGTCTTTGAGCTTAAGTTTTCAAGATTTGAATCTTTTGAAGTTTATAAGTTATTACTTATTAATATGTTATAACTTATAAGTTATATTTATAACTTGTTATTTAAATAACTTAAGTTTGTAATTTGAAAAAATTAAATAAAAATAAGGATAAAACAATTGTTAACACCCAATTTTGACTGACCTTTAACCCTTTTTGAAAATGCTATTCGATTAAATACGTATTTTAAAATATATTTCGAGTTTAAGATTTTAGTCAATCTTGTCTAAAAAATTGTATTTTAGTAAGCTTGATTTATATAAAATTATTGTAATTATTAATTAATTTATTTTATTATTATATTTATCGATAGTTCAACTCGGAATAATTACCTTTTTAAATGTTTTAAGATTTAGATGTGTATAATATATATGGAAATATTTTAAAATATGTAGTATTCTATATAATTGGATAGCAATTCCTAATTCTCAAAATCATTTATATCGTAGCCCATTCTCTTCTAATTTCTTTCAATTCTAGCCATTTCAATTCAAATTGTATTCCAATTATAGCCACCTTTCATTTCAATTCTAGCCAAATTTTATTTCAATTATAGCCATTCCAACTTTAATCTTATCTGATTTAAGATTCATTCTTTTAATCTCGTCCGTCTGTCACTTTGATCAAACCCATGACCTAATCGTGGTCATTCATTCTATTCAAATCAAAGGTCAAGATATATTGACCTATTTCCTATTCTAAATCTAAAACTCCTAACCCTATTCATTTATCTTTCTTTCTTTCCAAAAGAGGAGCAGCCGCAACCCTCCTCTCTTCTCTCCTTCCCTCTCTGGCGCCCCCTCTCTCTCTCCCTTTTGCGCCTCTTCTCTTCTCCTCCCTTCGCTCTTTCTCCTTTTCCGTCCAGCAAGGACCAGCGAGCAGCAGCTCCAGCCGGCGAAGACAACTACCAGCAGCTCCAGCCGGTGACAGCAGCAGGAGCAGCTCCGGTCTACAGCAACTCTGACCAGCAGCAGCTCCAGCCGGCGGGAACAACCTGCAGCCAGGCGAGACCACCAGCAACGAGCACTGGCGAGAGGACAACGCCAGCAGCCGTGAAAGCCAGCTCCAACCAGCAGTAACATCGATCTCCGGTGAAGATAACGTTCAGACGAATCTGAATAGATCCGTCCGGGTACATTTCTTTTAAAATTATCATCTCATTTTTTTAGCTATTTTATTCTTCTTTCTTAGTTGTAGTATGATTTGATTTTTCTGATATAGAAGTATTTGTATGTATGAATATTTTGTATAAAAATTAATAATCATTGTGAATCTTATACTAAAATTAATATGAAAATCGTGGTTTGCCTATGAATCTGCCTGTTATTGCTTGGTTATTTGTTAGTGTTGATATATAATTCATTGATTTTAGTATGTTCCGCTCCCTTAATTGATTTTGCTTCTCAGTCTAATTCTAATTAGAAGCGCTTGTTTAAATCAATTAGAGCATAAATGGGTTTACTAATTGATATGCTTTGGAATAGTATATGATTGCCTTTGATAATTTTCATGCGTATAACTCTATTTTTCTTTTGCTTTAGTTGTGTGTTATAACATTAATAGTCTGAGTATTATAGCTTAATTTTAGGCTATTTTAATTAATCGAAGTCATTAACTCTAGAATTTGTTGTGATTGATTTGCTGATGATACTCAAAGTATTTTTAGGCTGTGAATATTTGTTTTAGGGGGCTGTAATTTTATTTTATCCCAGATAATTATGCTTTGCTTGCTTGATTATATCAATTTATGATTGTCTTGAATTATTCTTTCCTTGTTTATATTATATGATGTGATTTCCTTCACCTTAATTAAAAGTGGGCAGATTTCTTGCTTTTATATTTGGTAAAAAATAAATTGAAATGTTTCTGTTTTGGCTCCTTTGAAATAAGGAAAAAAAATATTTAATTGATCCTAAATTATTTCTTTTCCTTTATTTTGTGCCCTCCCCTTCACTATATAAAGAGACCTCTTAGTTCATTATTTACACACTCTCATATCCGAGTACCTCTACACATTCATACACTGCTCACATCCAAAGACTTGACACATACTTACTTGCTATAAGAATAAAAATTATAGCTACTCATAAAAAATAAGAACTTTAGTAAAGCTTTGGATCTCTCTTTGTCTCTTATTGTTGTGTTGCTGTTGTGGATCTGATATTTCCAGTCAAATAACTTCATTGCTGATATTTAATTTTGCATAACTGGTTAGTATCCTTTCATTAGTTTAGTATTTTTTTTCTTTAGCATTCTTTGCATTGTTGTGTGGTTAATTGAATAAAAGGAAGCATTCGGGTTAATCCCCTTATCCCTTCTTTGTTAATATGTGTTCTATTTTTCGTTTGAAAACTCGTGTGTTTGTTGTGAATATTTATTACGTTTCTATATAGTTATTATTATGCTATGATCTTGCGTTTGGTATTATTATGTTTAACAGATTTTGAACTCAAGTTCAAGAATGAAAGAGCCGCTTAAGGCGGGATACCGGATAGAGCTTATTTCTGTTTAGTAATTTATTTTGGATTATAATATGTCGTTACTATTTGCTTTTGTTCGGTTTGTAATAATTTGTAAAACTCTAACTCTATATATGTTATATAACTTAGGGATCGTCTGAGGGGAGGGGGATTTTACGTGCTATTTGTTTATTTAATTATCGTAACTTAATTGTGTTGGCAAGTGTGCTTATAGGATTGTGTTCTGTTTAATAGTCATAATTTAAGAAATCGATTTTAGATCTAACTAAAAAGGTTTTTCTTGCTTGATCACTTGTTTAAATTCATCTAATTAAAACTAAAAATGATTTGTTTAAGTGCTAATTAATTGTCATTTGCATGTCACCTTTAGTATGTAAAACTAATAAATAAAATCAACCTCATATAATTAATTAGTTTTAAATGTCGATTGGTTAAAGTAATCCTGACATTTTTATTAGTTAACTTAGCTAAATACTTTTTAAATCACAACACCATAATCAAAATTTATTTGCTTACGTATGTTAAAATTAATCTAGCATTTTGCACACTGACTCTACTTAAAACAAATTTTCACTTAGTAGTTTAAGTTTCTGCTGCATTAACATGCTACTCTCTGAATAATCTGTCATTTTAATTTGTTATACTAATAAATTTCTGCCCGAAATAACTTTAGTTTCTGCATTAGGTATAATTTTTTGCCATGTTAAATTAACCAATTACCTTTATTTGCATGCTGCTTTGCCATTTAAAATAAGCTACCAATTAATTTCTACATTTAATAAATTGACTACATTTTAAAATAAATAATTCGACCTGCTACTGCTCCTAAAATATTTCTTGGATATGTGATAACTTTTGTGCCCTTTAAAATCAGTTAATAAATAAATCTATTATGTCATTAATTGTTCCCCCTTTAAAATCTATATTCTGTAAATAATTTGTTGCTATCACTAAACTAGTTAAATAATTATATGCATGCTTTTAGAACTGTCCGTCAATATCTCGCTTGCTTAACTCATTGTTCTTTGTCTTAATGCTCGTATGTATTTATATGCACACACTTAGCATGAGACCTTTTCACAATTATGTGTGTTTGCTAGCATGTCTAATAAAATTTAGAGGCCAACTTGAGACTTTACGTGCTAAATGTTCGTCCAACATATTTGACTTGGTGTCTAGTTGGGCCTATTAGGAGTTTATTTCAGTCTAAAATCTTATTAGTAGTCCAATGCCTCTTGGACCTTAAGCGGGGACGCTAGGTACCTTTTAGAGACGTAAAACATGCGGTGGTGGGGTAGGGGTAGGGGTAGTTTAGGCCCTATGGATATGATGACATCGACTCAGGCTTAAAACGACAAAACCTTGGTTTTGTCAGTCCCTACACGGAAGTCTATCAAAATATGAATAATGTCGAGTGCTGATCCTAAAGTCCCTCAGAGTCTCCCTTTCCCTTATCCCTTTACTTGTTTATAATTATATTTATTTGGGGTAGTTAAATAAAAAATATAAAATTTGTTTACTTATTTACTTGTGTATTTTCTGTCTCCTCGCTTATCTCTTTATTAACTGTTTAATATTTATTTGTTATTATGTTATCATTTAGTTTCGCATGTTTAATTAAATAATAAATATTCGAAATGGTCTTAATTGTTAATGACAGTTATCACCTAGTTTCGCATGCTTAATTAGGTAAATAACCAATAATGAAGTGACCTTAAATGCTACTTGTAACCCCCACATATTGCATGAGACACGATTGGGACCCACATTTGTGGATCTCGAGGGATGTCTAACACCTTCCCTTCGAGGTAACTTGAACTCTTACCCTGATCTCTGGTTTGTTGACCTTAATTAGATGTAGCTAGGTTAGATAGGTGTCTTAACGTGCCTTAATTCGTTAGGTGGCGACTCTTCAATCCTCCAAACCCCAAAAGAGTTGTTAGGTTGTGCACCAAAACTCGTTTTGAGAAAAAATGAGACGCTATAGAATGACGACTCTGCTGGGGATATTAGGTTCTAACCATTACGTGTTTCTTGCTTTATGTGGGGTTTATTTGGTTATTTCATTGTTTGTTTGGTTATTAGCATGTTAAGTTGTTATTCGTTTTCCTTATTTATTTGTTTCCTTATTTATTGTCTGTTTTTCATGTTCCACCCATCTCCCTTTATCCTTATTTGTTTATTTTATGTTTCGTCCTTTCTCTTTTTCCTTATTTGTTTACTTGCCTGCGTAATCCCGTACTCTTTTCCTTACTTGCTTGATTATTTAATATGTTTGTATATTTATTTCCTTTTACTTTTGCATGTATTTACTCGTTTATTTATTTACTATTTTTTATAAACTGTTTATATGTTACTGCTTTCAACCTAAATGCTAAATGTTACCGCTTTGATAAACTGACATTCCGCTCATACTTCCACCAATTGGGACCCTTCTCCTTTTTTTATTTTGTTACCGTGATGTTGTGCCTTTGCACCTCTCAGAACTACTCCAGCTTTCTTCAAACACTCAATTATAGAGAGTCGGCATATGCGTGGACGGAACGGATAGTCTTACTACTGGGAAGCCATGAGCCTTTTCGCATAGAACCCATTTCAAGCCCGTGTCAATCCAACTCTTAGAAAGTTTACTTAGGTCATACATGCTGCATAAGCTCTAGGCGGTTTGACCCTTGGTGTCGATCCGCATGATTAGTAGCCACCTTATCGTCTAAAGGGCCCCAATACCCTTTAGACAAATTGCATAATTATGTGTCAATGTGGTCATAATAATTAAATTAAGCCAAATTTGCCAAAATGGAGTTTAGATTTTGTTTGTTGTTTGCTTGCAGAGTCATGGCCTATCCTCATTTTCCAAACACGCAAATGGTAGTCAAAGGGAATCCTACCTTGAAGATTTGGTGGAAGGATATTGAAAGGAATCGAGAGTTGGAGGCAAACGAACTACTATGTGGCCTTACTGCTTTAATCTCCGTCGAGTCAGACCGCCACTTGATCAAAGCACTATTGAAGTTTTGGGATTCTGAGAAGCTAGTGTTCAAATTTAGAAATTTTGAACTAACCCCGACGATTAAAGGGATTGGTGAGTTTCTTGATCTCCCTTACAAATATCGTGACATGATTGTACCACACAAGCCAACTCCAAGGTCCTTCCTGAAACAAATGGGCATGCGTTATAATTCGAGTTTGTTTTGTTTGAAAGAGGGATGAATTTCTTTAGAGTTTATATACTCACGTTTTGGAGACGAGGAAGGTCATGAAAACTTCCACAGAGAATTTGTTTGCTCTCTTGCTAAGTGAGAAAGATATCGTCTTAATGCTTTCGCTGTCGCACTGTTAGGTTCATTAGTTTTTCCTAGAGAAGGAGAAAAAATACACACTAGCTTAAGTTATGTGGTTCGTATGATGGTTTGAGGCGGAAAGACTATAGTTTCCATGATACTAGCAGAAATTATAAGGGCACTGACCAAGTGTACCAAAGGCAAAAGGTATTTCGAGGGGTGTAATTTTCTACTGCAACTCTGGGCTGTTGAGCATTTCTACCAAAGGGCTAATTCGGTAGACATCATTAGAGGGACTATGGGGATTAAAATCATCAATCATACCTCATGGATGAAATATTTTATTTTCCTTGTGGGAACGGAGGACTGGTTTGTGTACTTGAGAGAACGTTCGGCTATTAATATTCAATGGAAATACTATTGGTTGAAGCCTCGTCGTGTCATCATAAGAGGTAATGAACTCTACTTTATTAAGTTCATTGGTTTAAATGGCGTACAACCATACGCACCACTCCGAGTCCTCCGACAGTTTGGTCAAATCCAAATGATACCTCTACGATCCCATATGGGCCAATATGGGTATGATTTTGGACCAGAAATGCCACAAGTGGGCACCATACTGCGTAGGTGGGAAAGAGTAGTAACTATTGATGTTCAAGAGCATAGACCCTTTTGCACACCAGAGTATTATGTGTCACTTTTGGAGGATGCAGAGCATGCAGATTTGAGCGAAGAAGGCCTTCCAGGTGTTGGTGATGAAAAAGAAAGAAGATGGGCTCGCAACCTACTCAACCGAACTATGAGATCACTCCAGAAATGAAGCAGCAGATTGTGCCTAACATTGGAACCCAGCATTGAACCTTTTTCTTTTTCCCCCATGTTATCCCTAGCCCTTTAGTTTATTTCTAGTTTTTCTTTAGTTTGATGTAATAATTTGAATTTTATAATAAATAAAGATCGCTTTTATTTCTCTAACTCTAAACTCCAATTGGCAAATAAGGCTTGAATTAATAATTATGCATCAATTATATGTCGTCTTAGGCCTACCTCTGGCTCAACGAGGTTCCTTGCATCTAGGGTGTTTATTTCAAACAACGTGTTATTATTATTGCTCTAATCCCTTAACACTGTTTTCTGTTGATTCCCTTGTTTTTTCTATTTCTAAGGTTGATCTGCTCTTCATTCTGGCACATACACAATCGAAAGGGACCCCCCCTTCTTCTCCTCCTCCTCAAAGAATAGACAAGGGTAAAATGGTTGACAACAACAGCAACAACGAAAGAGTAGAAACTTCTGAGGGAGGGCAACTTTCAAGTGACCTCGTCCTTAGACTTGAGCGAAAGATTTTAGATTTGGAAGAAGAAGTAGCACATATGCGTGATTTGGCCAAGTTATCTATTTCTCTTGGAACCCAGTTTGGCGAAAATATAGACAATACTCCTCACTCTAACCAAACAACCATGCCAAACAATCCTCCAACAAATATACCCCAACCTGAACCCAATCATCCAAATATCTTCCCACCACCTCACACCCAAAATACTTAAATCCCATTTTACCACTATCACCAACAAACTAAGCCAACTATTCCAGAACCAGTTCAAAATGCAAATCCTTCATATACTCTCGGAAATAACAACCTCAACCCGTCTATGTGGAAACTGCTCCTTTGATTCATAACTACCATGAATCAGAATTCTCCCAAAAGGACATTCTGATAAAAACCTTGACCGAGAGATTAGATAACTTGGCCGACAGGGTGCAACATGTGGAAGAAAGAAAGAGTTTGGGAGGACAGAGCTACGAGGATTTATGTATACATCCCGACGTAGAACTGCCTGAAGGATACAAGCTTCCAAAGTTTGAACTGTTTAATGGCATTGGAGATCCCAAAGCCCACCTACGAATGTACTGTGACAAGCTTGTAGGGGTGGGGAGAGATGAGAGGATACTCATGAAGTTGTTTATGAGGAGTCTCACCGGAGAGGCTCTATCCTGGTATATTGAGCAAGATCCTCGAAAATGGGATGAGTGGGTAGACATGGCAACAGACTTTATGAACAGGTTTGGGTTTAATGTAGAGAATGCACCTGATTAGTTCTACATCCAAAACCTAAAGAAAAAACCTAGTGAATCTTTTAGGGATTATGCGATAAGATGGAGGTCTGAGGCGGCCAGAGCCAGACCTCCCATGGAAGAATCTCTGATGAAAGACTACTTCATCCGTGCCCAAGAACCACAATACTATGATAGGATGATGCTTGTGGCTGAGAAAAGTTTTGCTGATATGATCAAGCTAGGTGAAAGGATTGAAGTGGGCATAAAAAATTGGACTATCATCAATCTGGAGGCTTTCCAAGCCACCAACAAAACTCTGCAATCCGGGGGAATGGCAGAAAATTGAAAGAAAACATGTTCAGTCATGATGGCTCATGGAACCAGAACCCCTTATAAGTACCAATCAACAACCCCACCTCCATCTCCATATCCCCAAACTCCATATCCTTCAGCTCCACCACCTATATCTCCAACCACATTTCAGTATATTACCAAAATGCCCTTCCTCAACATCCTTAAGCTTCATATCTTGTCTATAATGCCCAGCCAACATACTTCCAAACTCCACCACCTACTCAAACACCAAACTACCAAAACAGACCACCATATGAAAGAAGACCTGCAAAGAACTATACCCCTCTGGCTAAGCCCATAACCCAGCTTTATGAGAGACTGAAAGAGGCTGGCTATATCACCCCAGTTCCTGCATTACCTGTGGATGTCCGCGCAAAATGGTATGACCCTAACAAGGTTTGTGCCTACCATTCTGGGATGAAAGGTCACACTACCGAAGTTTGCAGAGCTCTGAAAGATAAGGTTCAAATGCTGATTGATACTAAGGCCATCCAATTCAAAGATCCAGCACCAAATGTTGCAAGCAACCCTCTGCCTAACCATTAGGTCAACATGGTAGAAGTTGATGATACCTCGAATTGGGAGAAATCCATTTAGGTCCTTGAGCCAGAAGAAGTAATGACTGCTACCTCCTAGACTCCAATGGTAGTGCAAAAGCGTGCTCCGTTTAAGGTTGAGGTCGCCATGCCCAAGCCTCCATTCACTGCTTATAAGGCGTCTTCCCCTGTCCAGTATGATACCCATGCTGTTCCATGGGACTACAGAAAGGAAAAAGCAAAAGTGGAAGAAGCAGACACTGCAGCAGGAGTTACTAGATCAGGAAGAATTTACACTTCTGAAAATTTGGTACAGGGGAGCTCCAGCAAGTCTAAGGCGCCAATTGTAGAACTTGAAAATCAGGGTGTTTGGAAGAAGGTGCAAGCAAAAGAGTACTCTATTGTTGAGCAATTGAGTAAAACCCAATCTCAAATATCCATCCTATCATTGCTGCAATCTTTCAAAACTCATCAAAATGCTCTATTAAAGGTCCTGGGTGAAGCCTATGTCCCATCTACCATCACTCAAGAAGAGGTAGCCCAAATGATCGGGCAGGTTTTTGAGGCATATCGAATATCTTTCCATGAAAATGAGTTGCCAATTGAAGGAACAACTCACAATAAGGCTTTGTACATTTCAGTTCAATATCAGGACAAGATAATCACCAAAGCCTTTGTTGATTTGGGTTCGGGTTTGAATATCTGCCCTCTGAGCAAGTTGATAAGGCTAGGCGTGGATAGTGCAAAGATTCAAACCTGGAAGATGAATGTGAAAGTTTTTGATGGCTCTTAAAGGGGTACTATTGGGGAAATAACCTTGGACATGCTCATTGGTCCTGCTACTTTCCCAATAGCTTTCCAGGTCTTGGACATTCCATCTTCATATAGCCTATTATTGGGTCGTCCTTGGATTCATATGGTTGGAGCAGTTCCTTCTACTCTTCATTAATGCTTGAAGTTTGAATGGGATCATGAAGAGGTTGTAGTCCATGGGAAAAAGGGACATCCTGTATATGCAATAGAAGGAAGGGGTCATCTAGAGGGTGAGATGTACCATACAATTGACCTTGTTGGCAACATTGAAATGCAACCTTGGTTTAGCCAGAAGATCATAAATATGATGGTCTGGTTTGGTTTTGAGCTCGGGAAAGGTTTGGGCGCCAATCTACAAGGAATAATTGAACCTATACAACCCGTTTGTCATTCAACCACTTTTGGCTTGGATACAAATATACTACTGAGGAGTGGCTTGATTGGCAACCACCTAGAGATGGGTACTATTACCTATTGAAGAAACCAATACCACGGCTGCACCAATCATTCTGATCAGCAGGTTTCATGGGTGGTCTCATTGATGAGCTTCTGGAAGATATGAAAGATTTGTCTCTGACCAAAGAGAAGGGAAAGGGCTGCAATGTCGTGATCAACGAGGAGGAGAAAGGGGGCCCTAGAGGAGACAGTGAAGTAGGGATCAACATCAGCATTTGGACTTCAACTCCATCCAGACCTCGTCGGGCATTTGGGTAGATGTGAAAGAAATTTTCTAACAAATTTTTAAAGTTTTCAATAAATAATTTTTAAATTCCAGTTCTATGTTATTGTTTTCAAATACTAGTTTTATGAAGCTCTTGAGTTTTAATAAATAAACTTCTTTTCCCATCTATTTAATATCTTATATTTATTTGTGCGTTATTCTTTCTTCCAGTAAAATCTATTATAAAAATGTTGAATCTGAGACTATGACATATAATGAGACTGCACAGCTTAACATTAATGACTTAGAGGAAGTCAAAGAAAGTGAGATCCCTGAAGAGTTAATCAGAAAGGTTGAGGAATTCGAGGAAAAACCCAACCCAAATCTAGTGGAAACAGAGGTGGTAAATCTGGGAAATTCAGAAGTGGCACAAGAGACCCGAGTAAGCACTCATATGACAGAAGATGACAAGAAAGAATATACAGAGTGTCTCATGGAGAATAAGGATATCTTCACCTGGTCCTATGCAGACATGACAGAGTTAAGCACTTCAATCGTAGCTCATTGATTGCCTATTGATCCAGCATGTCCTCCCGTGAAGTAGAAGCTGAGAAAATACAAGCCTAAGTTGAGTTTGAAAATCAAGAAAGAAATATCAAAGCAATTAGATGCTGGAATCCTTCAAGTTACGGAGTACCCAACCTGGCTTGCAAATGTCGTTCCAGTGCCCAAGAAAGACGCAAAAGTTAGAGTTTGTGTGGATTATCAGGATCTCAACAAAGCTAGTCCTAAAGATAATTTTTCATTGCCTAACATACACATCCTAATTGATAGCTGTGCTAAGCATGAAACACAATCATTCGTGGATTGCTTTGCTGGCTATCATCAAATTGAAATGCACAAAGACGATGCTGAGAAGACTGTATTCATTACACCGTGGAGTGTGTACAATTACAAGGTAATGCCTTTCGGGTTAAAGGATGCTGGTGCTACATACATGAGGGCGATGACTACTCTGTTTCACGACATGATCCACAAGGAAATTGAAGTTTATGTGGATGACGTCATCATCAAATCAAAGAAGGGTTCAAATCATCTAGATGATATGTGAAAGTTCTTTTCCAGATTACGCAAGTATAATTTAAAGTTGAATCCTGCCAAGTGTGTCTTTGGGGTTCCTGCTAGAAAGCTTCTGCGTTTTATTGTCAACCGCCGAGGTATAGAATTGGATCAATAAAAAATCAAAGTCATTCGCGATCTACCTCCGCCGAAGAGTAAGAAAGAGGTAATGAGTTTCCTGGGACGGCTAAATTACATCATTCGTTTCATAGCCCAGTCTACTTTAATTTGTGAGCCTATCTTCAAGCTGTTGAAGAAGGATGCTGCGGTGAAATGGACAGACGAATGTCAACAAGCGTTTGACAAAATCAAAGCTTACTTGTCCAATCCACCTGTGTTGGTTCCACGGTAACAGTAGACCTTTGTTGCTATACATATCAGTGTTGGATAATGCTTTCAGCTGCATTTTGGGGCAACATAATGAAACTGGAAAGAAGGAGCAGGCGATATATTACATGAGTAAGAAATTTACATCATATGAGGCTCGATACTCTCTATTGGAGCGTACCTATTGTGCTGTAACTTGGGTCGCCCAGAAGCTGCGACATTACCTCTCCTCGCACACTACTTACCTGATTTCAAGGATGGATCCTCTAAAGTATATCTTTCAAAAGCCCATTCCTATAGGTAAACTGGCTAAATGACAGATATTACTGAGCGAGTTTGACATAGTATATGTTACACAGAAGGTAGTGAAGGCACATGCATTAGCAGATCATATGACGGAGAACCTTGTAGATGATGATTATAAACCGTTGAAGACTTACTTCCCAGACGAAAAAGTAACTTTTGTCGGGGAAGACGTTTCTAAAGAATATGATGGTTGGATGATGTTCTTTGATAGAGCTAAGAACTTGAGCAGATCCGACATCGGAGCTGTTTTGATCTCACCAACTGGGCAACATTATCCGGTATCAGCCAAACTCAGGTTTCTCTGCTCAAATAATATGACTGAATATGAGGCTTGCATATTAGGGCTCCGACGCGCTATCGACTTGGATATCTAGGAAATGCTGATAATAGGAGATTCAGACCTATTAATCTATCAGGTACGAGGCGAATGGGCTACCAAGAATCGAAAGTTGTTACCATACTTGGAGTGCGTGCATAGGTTGTGTAGAAGGTTCATCAAGACATAATTCAAACATGTGCCAAGGATCTAGAATGAATTCACAGATGCCTTAGCCACCCTGTCTTCCATGATTCAGCATCCCGATCATAATTACATTGATCCTATTTACATCCATATATACGAGCAACCAACATACTGTTTTCATGTTGAGGAAGAGTCTGATGGAAAGCCTTGGTACGATGACATTCGAGGATATTTGAAGAACGTCGAGTATAAAGAGGACGCAACAAGTGTACAAAAGCATACAATTCGGAGGTTAGCGAATCAATTCTTTCTAAGTGGAGAAATCCTTTATAAGAGGACTCCCGATTTAGGGTTGCTGAGGTGCGTTGAAGCTGGAGAAGCCAACAGGTTGATTGAAGAGATACATGCAGGAACATGTGGTCCTCACATGAACGATTTTACATTGGCCAAGAAGATCCTGAGATCGGGATATTTTTGGCTAACTATGGAGACAGACTGTATTTGCTATGTTCAAAAATTTCACCAATGTCAGACTCATGTAGATATGATCAAAGTTCCTCCCAACGAACTCCATGTTACTAGTTCAGCTTGGCCCTTTGCAGCTTGGGGCATGGACGTCATTGGTACAATCGAACCAGCGGCATCCAATGGACATAGATTCATTCTAGTTGCAATTGACTACTTCACCAAATGGGTCGAAGTCACTTTTCACAAATCAGTGACAAAGAAGGTTGTGGATGATTTTGTCAAAAATAATATTATCTGTAGGTTTGGAATTCCTGAGTCAATCATCACTGATAATGGAACCAACCTGAATAGTGATTTGATGAGATCATTGTGTGAGAAATTCAAGATCAGTCATCGGAATTCTACAACATATAGACCACAGATGAATGGAGTTGTTGAGGCTATAAACAAGAACATCAAGAGGATATTGCGCAAGATGATCAATAATCACAAACATTGGCATGAAAAGTTACCCTTTGCATTGGTGGGATATCGTACCACCATCAGAACTTCTACTAGGGATACACCTTATTTTCTGGTACATAGTAATGAAGCTGTGATACCTGCTGAAGTGGAAATACCATCTCTAAGGATTATTCAGGAAGCGGAGCTGGATGATGCTAAATGGATACAAGTTCGTGCGGAGAATCTAGCATTAATAGATGGAAGAAGAATTAACGCCATTTGTCATGATCAACTCTATCAAAATAGAATGGTCAGAGCTTTTAACAAGAAGGTTAGACCCAGACACTTCTCACTTGGGCAACTGGTTTTGAAGCGGATTTTCCCAAATCAGGATAAAGCAAAGTGTAAATTCTTACCAAATTGGCAAGGTACATACATAGTCTCTCGGGTATTGACAGGCGGAGCCCTCATACTTGTAGAAATGGATGGAAAAGTTTGGCCTAAACGTATCAACTCAGATGCTGTAAAGAGATATTACATCTAAACTTGTTCATGCTCTTTTACTCTGTATTTGGAACTACGTCAGACCTGATTTCTGTTTAAGAGGGGATATGTAGGCGCTCTTATGGAGTTCGGTCTTATCATAATAAAATTTTCATTTTCCCCTTTGACTGTTAACTAGGGCAGAATTTTTGAGAGGGTCTCAAAAATTCCATCAAAAGGACATCTTCTTGCAAATCACGATTCTGGGGCAAATTTTTTGAGAGGAACTCAAAATTCACCAAAAGGGCAGAATTTTTGAGTAGGTGTCAAAAATTCCTTCAAACGAGCATTTTGCTGCGCAAATAAAGACTAGGACAGAATTTTTTAGAGGATCTAAAAAATTCACAGCAATCAAGCTACATTTTTCAACAAAGATCAGATAACGGAATTGCTACTGAGTCAGATGTTGTAAAGTCTCAAGCTATGCCATGGTAAAAAATTCAACATTACTTTTTACAAACTAATATTTTTAAACTTTTCAAAAACACTCTCTCCTTCTATTTTACATTTCTCTTCAAAGCAAATGCCCGAAAAGGTCTGGATGGCAAGCCAAAAGGAGCATACCGGTCAGAGCAGATCAACCTCCCCCATTTTTAAACTCACAATTTTTCTTTGAATGAAGAAAAGACAGGTACCTATACAAGAAGCAACTTTAACACCACTTGAAGGATCAATGTGTTGATATATCCAACAAATAACCAAGCAATGGCATTCTGTCCTTTCAATAGGAAGAATGATCAAGCTACATTATTCAGAGCTCGAAAATCACCAACGAAATAGCACATTGACCTTCCAACCATGGGAAGGACCAAACTGCTCTATACTGAGCCCAAGTCACCAGTCAAATGATATACTATCCTTTCGATAGGATGAAACATCAAGCTATTATATATTGAGCCCGACAATCAATATTTCAACTGCACCCACTCCTTATAATAGGACGAAGGGTCAAAGCTACAATATTTCAAATTTGTAAACAAATGACACTCAATCCTTTCAATAAGACGAATGTCTATGCCTCCAATCAACTGTTGCATGTGCCCGAGAATTGCATGTGCTCGAAAATTGCATTGTGCCCGAGAATTGCATGGTGCCCGATATTGCATGTGCTCGAAGATTGCATTGTGCCCGAATTGCATGTGTCCGAGAATTACATCATTGCTTGTGCCCGATATTGCATGTGTCTGAAGATTGCATTGTGCCCGGTATTCCATGTGCCCGAGATTGCATTATGTCCGAGATTGCATTGTGCCCGAGATCTGCATGTGCCCGAGAATTACATCATATGCATATGCCCGAGATTGCGTTGAGCCCGAGAATGCATTGTGCCCGATGTTGCATGTACCCGAGAATTACATCATTGCATGTGCCTGAGAATTACATTATTGCATGTGCCCGAGATTGCATTGAGCCCAAATCGCATGTGCCCGATATTACATTGTGCCCGAGATTGCATTGGGCTCGAGGTTGCATTGTGCTTGATATTGCATGTGCCCGAGATTGCATTGTGCTCGAGAATTGCATATGTCCGAATAAACTCCAAACAAGCTACAAGTACCAACAGATGCCCGAATTACAAATACACTTTCTTTTTTCATTGCTCATATTCCTAAGGCGTCATGGTCTAAAGGCATCATTTTTCATGGCTTGCGGACATCATATCATGGCCTAAGGATTTACTTTTTGCTTATCATGATCCAAAGGTGTCATAGTCTAAAGGCATCAATTTCATGGCCCGCAGACAACATTTTTATGACCTGAGGATATAATTTTTACATATCATGACCCTAGACATCATAGCCTAAGACATCATTTTCATAGTCTTATGGCAAACATCATTGTCGATATGGGAAATGGCATCATGTTTACCTTTATCGTTTGTTTGATATATTTGCTCTAATAATATTATAAGTTATAAATTTGCAAAAGACTAACATTTTGCAGGCGAGATCAATCTCCCTTTCGGCTACGATTATAGTGCTTACATCTGTCACAACAAAGACCCTTTCAAATTCTCTGCTAACTCTATTGTCGTTTTTCATTTAAACCTTGGCTACTAATTTTACCGCTTCTCATCGAATTCTGCACTCTTAAACTGGAAATCGCTCCGTCATGCTCTTCTTGCTACCCTAATCTTATCCATTCAAGCCAATATCACTCTAGTTCATATACCGTACCGCTCTTTCAACTCTTAGGAGTTTTGTCTGCTCCTGAGTCTAGAACTACACACGACCTGATCCTCGTATAACCAGAGGTATGTAGGCAATTTAAAACCAAAGTCTCGGTCGTACCCTTTTCCAACTTTTATTATTTCAATTGATCCCACTGACATCTCTCGTCGGTTGGACAAAATCGGCTACGAAGTCAACGTTGGTTGCCCGACAATTCATCCTTCATTCTCAAGCAACCAAGGGGCAGCTGTTAACACCCAATTTGGACCAACCTTTAACCCTTTTTTGGAAATGCTATTCGATTAAATACGTATTTTAAAATATATTTCAAGTTTAAGATTTTAGTCAATTTTGTCTAAAAAATTGTATTTTAGTAAGCTTGATTTATATAAATTTATCGTAATTATTAATTAATTTATTTTATTATTATATTTATCGATAGTTCAACTTGGAATAATTACCTTTTTAAATGTTTTAAGATTTAGATGTGTATAATATATATGGAAATATTTTAAAATATGTAGTATTCTATATAATTGGATAGCAATTCCTAATTCTCAAAATCATTTATATCGTAGCCCATTCTCTTCTAATTTGTTTCAATTCTAGCCATTTCAATTCAAATTGTATTCCAATTATGGCCACCTTTCATTTCAATTCTAGCCAAATTTTATTTCAATTATAGCCATTCCAACTTTAATCTTATCTGATTTAAGATTCATTCTTTTAATCTAGTCCGTCCGTCACTTTGATTAAACCCATGATCTAATTGTGGTCATTCATTCTATTCAAATCAAAGATCAAGATCTATTGACCTATTTTCTATTCTAAATCTAAAACTCCTAACCCTATTCATTCATCTTTCTTCCTTTCCAAAAGAGGAGCAGCCGCATCCCTCCTCTCTCCTCTCCTTCCCTCTCCGGCGCCCTCTCTCTCTCTCCCTTTTGCGCCTCTTCTCTTCTCAGCTCCAGCCGACGGGAACAACCTGCAGCCAGGCGAGACCACCAACAATGAGCACTGGCGAGATGACAACGCCATCAGCCGTAAAAGCCAGCTCCGACCAGCAGTAACATCGATCTTCGGTGAAGATAAAGTTCAGACGGATCTATTCAGATTCGTCCGGGTACATTTCTTTTAAAATTATCATCTCATTTTTTTAGCTATTTTATTCTTCTTTCTTTGTTGTAGTATGATTTGATTTTCTGATATAGAAGTATTTGTATGTATGAATACTTTGTATAAAAATTAATAATCATTGTGAATCTTATACTAAAATTAATATGAAAATCGTGTTTTGCCTATGAATCTGCCTGTTATTGCTTGGTTATTTGTTAGTGTTGATAGATAATTCATTGATTTTAGTATGTTCCACTCCCTTAATTGATTTGGCTTCTCAGTCTAATTCTAATTAGAAGCGCTTGTTTAAATCAATTAGAGCATAAATGGGTTTACTAATTGATATGCTTTGGAATAGTATATGATTGCCTTTGATAATTTTCATGCGTATAACTCTATTTTCCTTTTGCTTTAGTTGTTTGTTATAACATTAATAGTCTGAGTATTATAGCTTAATTTTAGACTATTTTAATTAATCGAACTCATTAACTCTAGAATTTGTTGTGATTGATTTGCTGATGATACTCAAAGTATTTTAGGCTGTGAATATTTGTTTTAGGGGGCTGTAATTTTATTTTATCCCAGATAATTATGCTTTGCTTGCTTGATTATATCAATTTATGATTGTCTTGAATTATTCTTTCCTTGTTTATATTATATGATGTGATTTCCTTCACCTTAATTAAAAGTGGGCAGATTTCTTGCTTTTATATTTGGTAAAAAATAAATTGAAATATTTCTGTTTTGGCTCCTTTGAAATAAGGAAAAAAATATTTAATTGATCCTAAATTATTTCTTTTCCTTTATTTTGTGCCCTCCCCTTCACTATATAAAGAGACCTCTTAGTTCATTATTTACACACTCTCAGATCAGGGTACCTCTACACATTCATACACTGCTCACATCCAAAGACTTGACACATACTTACTTGCTATAAGAATAAAAATTATAGCTACTCATAAAAAATAAGAACTTTAGTAAAGCTTTGGATCTCTCTTTGTCTCTTATTGCTGTGTTGCTGTTGTGGATCTGATATTTCCAATCAAATAACTTCATTGCTGATATTTAATTTTGCATAACTGGTTAGTATCCTTTCACTAGTTTAATATTTTTTTCTTTAGCATTCTTTGCATTGTTGTGTGGTTAATTGAATAAAAGGAAGCATTTGGGTTAATCCCCTTATCCCTTCTTTGTTAATGTGTGTTCTTGTGTGTTCTATTTTTCGTTTGAAAACTCGTGTGTTTGTTGTGAATATTTATTACATTTCTATATAGTTATTATTATGCTATGATCTTGCGTTTGGTATTATTATGTTTAACAGATTTTGAACTCAAGTTCAAGAATGAAAGAGCCGCTTAAGGCGGGATACCGGATAGAGCTTATTTCTATTTAGTAGTTTATTTTGGATTATAATATGTCGTTACTATTTTCTTTTGTTCGGTTTGTAATAATTTGTAAAACTCTAACTCTATATATGTGATATAACTTGGGGATCGTCTAAGGGGAGGGGGATTTTACGTGCTATTTGTTTATTTAATTATCGTAACTTAATTGTGTTGGCAAGTGTGCTTATAGGATTGTGTTCTGTTTAATAGTCATAATTTAAGAAATCGATTTTAGATCTAACTAAAAAGGTTTTTCTTGCTTGATCACTTGTTTAAACTCATCTAATTAAAACTAAAAATGATTTGTTTAAGTGCTAATTAATTGTCATTTGCATGTCACCTTTAGTATGTAAAACTAATAAATAAAATCAACCTCATATAATTAATTAGTTTTAAATGTCGATTGATTAAAGTAATCCTGGCATTTTTATTAGTTAACTTAGCTAAATACTTTTTAAATCACAACACCATAATCAAAATTTATTTGCTTACGTATGTTAAAATTAATCTAGCATTTTGCACACTGACTCTACTTAAAACAAATTTTCACTTAGTAGTCTAAGTTTCTGCTGCATTAACATGCTACTCTCTGAATAATCTGCCATTTTAATTTGTTATACTAATAAATTTTTGCCCGAAATAACTTTAGTTTCTGCATTAGGTATAATTTTTTGCCATGTTAAATTAACCAATTACCTTTATTTGCATGCTGCTTTGCCATTTAAAATAAGCTACCAATTAATTTCTACATTTAATAAATTGACTACATTTTAAAATAAATAATTCGACCTGTTACTGCTCCTAAAATATTTCTTGGATATGTGATAACTTTTGTGCCCTTTAAAATCAGTTTATAAATAAATCTATTATGTCATTAATTGTTCCCCCTTTAAAATCTATATTCTGTAAATAATTTGTTGCTATCACTAAACTAGTTAAATAATTATATGCATGCTTTTAGAACTGTCCGTCAATATCTCGCTTGCTTAACTCATTGTTGCTGTCTTAATGCTCGTATGTATTTATATGCACACACTTAGCATGAGACCTTTTCACAATTATGTGTGTTTGCTAGCATGTCTAATAAAATTTAGAGGCCAACTTGAGACTTTACGTGCTAAATGCTCGTCCAACATGTTTGACTTGGTGTCTAGGTGGGCCTATTAGGAGTTTATTTCAGTCTAAAATCTTATTAGTAGTCCAATGCCTCTTGGACCTTAAGCGGGGACGCTAGGCACCTTTTAGAGACGTAAAACATGCGGTGGTGGGGTAGGGGTAGTTTAGGCCCTATGGATATGATGACATCGACTTAGGCTTAAAACGACAAAACCTTGGTTTTGTCAGTCCCTACACGGAAGCCTATCAAAATATGAATAATGTCGAGTGCTGATCCTAAAGTCCCTCAGAGTCTCCCTTTCCCTTATTCCTTTACTTGTTTATAATTATATTTATTTGGGGTAGTTAAATAAAAAATATAAAATTTGTTTACTTATTTACTTGTGCATTTTCTGTCTCCTCGCTTATCTCTTTATTAACTGTTAATATTTATTTGTTAATATGTTATCATTTAGTTTTGCATGTTTAATTAAATAATAAATATTTGAAATGGTCTTAATTGTTAATGACAGTTATCACCTAGTTTCGCATGCTTAATTAGCTATATAACCAATAATGAAGTGACCTTAAATGCTACTTGTAACCCCCACATATTGCATGAGACACGATCGGGACCACATTTGTGGACCTCGAGGGATGCCTAACACCTTTCCCTCGAGGTAACTTGAACCCTTACCCTGATCTGTGGTTCGTTCACCTTAATTAGATTTAGCTAGGTTAGATAGGTGCCCTAACGCGTCTTAATTCTTTAGGTGGCGACTCTTCAATCCTCCAAAGCCCAAAAGAGTTGTTAGGTCGTGCACCAAAACCCATTTTGAGAAAAAACAGGGCCCGACAACAATGACACAAATTAAAAAATATCAATCCAATATTCCAATTTATTTAAATTTGTATTATAATTTACAACTATTAGTAGAGTACATAGTTTACGCAGTCACCTTCTAGGAAGGGTTCTATTTCAACTAATCCTCAAATGTAATACTAATAGTTGTATAGTCCTGTAAATCCTTTCTCTAACTCAGTTATAGATTGACCGTAATCAACTACTGGTCTTGTTAAAGCTCGTTGACGATCTTGAATTTTCATGCCATCGTCACTACCGCATCCAATGGCTGAATCTATGAAAAGTTCAAATTGACTATCCAACTTTGGAAGTCCTTGATTTCTCCGCTAAACATTTATCCAATCTCAAAACAACATCGATATCTCCAAACTGTCTTCTGCTAACGAATATATGTGGTCTTCAATTTGAAATCTTGCCGCGCTGAAAGCTGCCTCCGAAGCAACTGATGATCCTTGATTTGCAAGCACGTCCTTCACCATTCTACTAAGTTTTGGAAATTGAGTTCCACGAGCCCTCCTCCAGTTCAATAATTGTGGTATACCTTCATCGTTTGTAATATTACCCGAACCTTGTTCAAGATATTTAACAAATTCACATTTATTAAAAGAGTCAAGACTAAGTTTATGCTTCACTCTACCATAGGCACCTACTTGAGGCATAGACATTTGAGGATTTTCAACATTATCTAAGGAACAATATTTATCATACATTTCTTTAGCAAGTAATTTTATACTATTTTGACATGTTACCAAATCAAGTTTTTTTCTGGTTTAATAACTAAATTTTGATAAATGCATTCAACTGAAGCTTTTGCACCATATTCTTTATATTTGGGGTTGAAAATAATTATAGTTAAATAAATTTGAGGGATAGAAAAAAAATATTTCTTAAATTTTGTAATCATAACTTCAATAGCAATGGTAAATAATTCATTTGGTTTATATTCAGAAAAGATATATGAAATCTCACATATATGTATTAAAATTTCAGATATAGTAGGATAATACATTCCAGAAAAAAATTTAGTAGCATCATAAAATGATTTCAAAAATATTCTAAGTTCATTTACTTCATCCCAATCACTATCATTACGTTTAAATTCAGGATAAGCATTACGACTATTAAATTGCATAGTAATAGGCCCTTTATATGTATAAGCAATTTCAAGCATTTCATAAAAGGAATTTCATCTAGTTTTTACATGCTTCGGAACTTTTCTAAACAGAAGTTTACATGCATTACAAAGCTCTTTAAATTGATTAATTCTACTACTACTATTCATATGAAAAATATAAAAACAAACATTATCAACTTTATCACAACTATTTTCAAATAATTTCACACCGTCACTAACAACCAAATTTAATATATGCGCAGCACATCTAACATGAAAAGCATTTTTACTAATAGGACAAAGTTTAGGTTCTGGCATATTAATAACATTTAAATTAGCAGAAACATTATCTAAAGTAATACTAATGACTTTATCATAAAGACCGAAAAAATCTAAAATTTCCAACACAGTAGTAGCAATATACATTCCAGTTTTTTTCTTTTGACAAGTTTTATAACCAATAATTCTTTTTTGTAAATTCCAATTATAATCAGTCCAATGCGCAATAACAGTTAAATAATCAAAACCATTAGGACTACGACCCATATTAGTGGTAATAGCAACTCTACAATCCATTATTTCAAAATAGGCACGCAAATATTGATAATGTTTTTTGTTTTTCTTGAAATTCAAAAATATCTCTTTTTGCCATGCTTCTTGATAAACCTTTAAAACTAGGATTAGATGTATCACGAATATATGCAATAAAACCCGAATGTTCTCCAAAACTAAAAGGTAAACCACAACCAACAATAATTTTAGCAAAATTTTCACGATCACGATCCTTATTATAGGTTCGATGTGTAAGAGGACCACTTGGGTTCGAAGTATTTAATTCACCTTGAACCATATTTGACCCTCTAACTGATGTTTCAATGTTAGAATTTTCACAAACATAAAGAGAAGATATATATGCAAACCACTCTTTACTATGCTTATTAATCAAATGTTTTTTTAATCCCCCCATTGAACCTCCACTCCCACCAAATGTATATTTAAAATGTTGTTTACAAATATTACATATACTAAAAGTTTTTTCTTCATTCAAATAACAAAATTTCCACACATGTGATTTTAAAACACGTTGTACTTTGGTCTTTCCTCTAGTTGGAACAATAGGGGGACGACTAGTTCCAACCGAAGGATTGTCCTCCTGAGGTGAAACTTCAGTACTATTGAGGTCGGGACTAGTCGGTGTATCATCTAAATCTTCTTCATCAATTTCTACTTCTTCATTTTCTTGATAATTACCATAATGTCTTTCATAAACCTCTTCGGGAATTATAGGAGTATCCGAATTAATTTCTATAGGATCGGGACGAGAAAAACTAGTTTCATTCGCATGAGTAAATTCATCAATATTCATTCTAACAAGAGGAAAATCAGATTTAGAAGAACTAGAATCCTTCTTATTTTTTGTAAGCATATTTTTTACTCCGTGTACAATACCTTTTTTACCTCCACTTTTTTTAGAAGACTCTATGATAAAAAATTATAAATTATTAAATACGAAATTTAACAAGAACAAATAAAATATAACAAGAACAACATACAAGTAATAAATACAAAAAATAAATATAAGATTAGAGAGTGGGACAAAGTTATCAAACGCTTGTGTAAAGAACAAATGATTATAATCGAAAATTGAAAAATTAATGTTGAAACTTGAAGTTTGAAGAAGATTCCTACTCCAAAATTCACCAAATGATTGTTGAAATCTTCACAATTACAAAATAATATGATTGAAATTTGAAACTTGAATATTGAAAGTATGAAACTTTGAGAAAGATTGAGAATTGAGAGAAATTGATGATTCTTAATTGTTAATTACTGTAAATACATAAATTGTAATTAAAAATATAAAAAGAGGGAGTATATATAGTTTTTAGAATTTGTGATTATGTGTTGGAATTGGAAAATATAGAATTATAGTCGTTGAAAATATTTTTGTTGGGAGAATGGGGGGCTAGAACAGTGCTTGCCATTGGTTATTGGGGACTGGGGATGGCACAAGTCAGTAGGGGCAAGGGGCAGGGGGCAGGGCCGCAGGAGCAACAAGTTTTTCAGCCTTTGCTGACCCCTAGGAAGACATTTCAGCTGTTGGAAATATATATATATATATATATATATATATATATAAAATTAATCGAAACGGAATCGGAAAAAATTGGGATAAATTGGTATCGGTAAACCGGTATCATATTGTGATACCGTTCCGTCTCGTTTACCGGCTCACGGTGTCCCATTCCGTTTCGAATACTACCGGATCGAAACATACCGAAATGGTACCGGATCGGTACCGGTACAACCCGGTCCGGTGCCCAGCCTTACCCCTGTTCCACAAAATCCCTACCCAATCTTCTATGTCCAACCAAATTTTCAAACTTCGCCTCCTAATCTCCTAGCTTCACATTACCAAAATACCCCTCCAAACTATCAGACTCCACAATCAAATTACCAAACTCAACCATACCCAAAATTCCAAACACCAACACCTTCCCGTCAAAATCCTTTACATTACCGTCAAGTACCTCCACATCCACAAAATAACTATGACCTTTCTCGTCCAAACTTTGAAAGAAAAGCTCCTAGAATTTTCACTCCTTTCATTAAAAGTCAAACTAAGTTGTTAGAAAGATTGAAAGCTGCAGGCATGCTTCATCCCATCGAACCTAAACTTGTCAACACAGACTATAAATTCTTTAGAGCTGATCAGATATGTGCATACCACTCTAATAGTGCAGGACATACCACCGAAGATTGCATCAACCTGAAGCATAAGATTCAAGACTTAATTGATCACAAGGTGGTCACCCTTCAAACTGCCTCTCCTAATGTGCATAGTAATCCTCTACTAAATCATGGGGGGGGGGAGATACTATTAATATGATTGAAATAAAAGAGGTTTGGAGTGCTGCTAAGATGATAGTCCCATCGAATCTTGATAGTCTTGAGAAGGTTGTAGCCACTTTAAGCATAAGCAAGAAGCCCGAGTTCGTGATTAAAACACATCATCAAGCTTTTGTTTTGGGACCAAATAAGGGCCTTACTAAGAAAGAGTTTGTGATAATGACACCTCATCAAGCTTTTACTTTAGTGCCAAATGAAGGTGTTACCAAGGAAGAGTTTGTGATTGAAACCGCTACCGCCCATGGTATGACTAGATTAGTAGATGTTATACACCAGGATAATTGGCTCAAGGAGGCCACAAGAGAGACCACCAGAAAAGGCTAATCAGTAAAGCTGAAGCCGGGGAGTTTTGGCAGAGAATGCACCCTAAAAAATATTCCATCATAAAACATTTGGAGAAGACACCTGCTCAAATTTCTGTATGGGCATTATTGATGAGTTCACAGCAACACATGCATGCTTTGTTAAAGGCTTTGAATGAGACTCACGTACTGGTGGGGACAAATAATGATAATCTCGCAACCATGGTAAGAATAGTCATCGGAGGCCATCGTGTTAGTTTTAGCGATGAAGAATTACCTTGTGAAGGGGTGATGCATAACAAAGCCTTGCATATCACAATCAAATGTCGAGACAAGATTGTGAAGCGTGTTCTGATAGATGACGGATTTGGACTTAATATTTACCCATTGTCGACTCTCAAGCAATTGAATTTTGATCTTGAGAAGATTCATCAGAACCAAGTCAATGTAAGAACTTTCGACGGGGGTCAAAGAGAAACACTGGGCCCTGTTAGTCTGGGTATTGAAATAGGACCTGCAGATTTCATTCTTTAGTTCCAGGTGATGGACGTCACCACTAGCTACAACCTTTTACTCAGAAGACCTTGGATCCATATGGCTGGGGACGTGCCATCTACCCTTCATCAGTTGATGAATTTTGTGTGGAACGATCACGAAATAGGCATTCATAGTGAAGAAAGACATTCGAATGACTATGCCTCAATTGTCGATGATGTGGCTAGAGATTCTGACTTTATACGATAAAGATAGTGAATACTACCGATGATGATTTGGCCTCATCCCCCTATGCCTTCCATTTACAAGATGATAGCCACTTTGATGTTGAGAAGTAGATTTGAACCTGGTTTTGGGTTGGGAAAATATTTGCAAGGTATCACTGACCCTATTCAAATTTTCACAAAATGTTTAAAGTTTGGCTTGAGATACATCCCAATAGCATATGATCAGACGGGAGCTTCGAGTAACAAGGTGGTTGATTGGAAATTAGCAAAACCGGTACCTCACTTATACTAGTCTTTTCCAGTGCGAGAATATGTCAATAATGATGGCCTCGGGAAGGGAATCAAGAATCTTTTTGAAGAGTCAGATGTTGTGCTTGAGGATATAATCGAGACATCTGGCATTCGAGATGCTAAACCAGAAGAGCAAGTGCCTAATTGGACATCCACACAACTCCTGGTTCCTTACTCATCTTGGTAGACAAAGACATATCTATTTTGCTTATTTCTAAAATCGGTGGTAGTCTGAATGAGTTCTAAGACCCACTCTTTATGTCGCTTTACCTCTTTAAGCTTTAATTTCCCATGTGATATTTGAAAAGGCAGATTGGCCTATGGTCATGGCCAAAGATTGTACTTTCTTTTAATCTACATGAAAGCCTCCTCTATTGCTTAAATCTATTTATTCACAACTTACTAATTTGTTTTAATTTTTATTTTTATATTTTTTATCTGACATGGCTTATTTATGATTTCAGTAAAAATAACTTAAAACCTACCAATATCATGCCATAAGCTGAGTGAGAAAAATGAGATAGATGAGAATGAGTTCGAGGAATATGATGAAGAGACCATGGTTCCAGAACACCTTGAAGAAGAATTGAAACAGTTTGAGAATCAAGAGAAACCAAACTTAGAGGAGACTGAGACCGTGAACCTGGAAGATAAAGAAAGTGTTAAAGAAAGCAGGATCAGTGTCCATCTCACAGAAACTCAAAAAGAAGAGATCATCAGTTTGCTTAAGCAATACATCGATTTATTTTCTTGGTCTTATGATAATATGCCTGGATTGAGCACATATATTGTTTCTCACAAGTTGCCGATCAATCTAGATTTCAGTATGATTAAGCAGAAAAGTTGGAAGTTCAAGCAAGATTTGAGTTTAAGAATCAAAGAAGAAGTTACCAAATAGATTCAAGCCAAAGTTGTGAAGGTTACTAAGTACCAAACTTGGTTAGCCAATATTGTTCCAATGCCTAAGAAAGATGGTAAAATTAGAATATGTGTTGATTATAGAGATCTCAATAATGCCAGTCCCAAAGACAATTTTCCATTGCCGAATATCCACATTCTCATTGACAATTGTGCTAAGCATGAAATACAATCATTTGTGGATTGCTTTGAGGGTTATCATCAGATTTTGATGGATGAAAAAGATGCTGAAAAGACGGCTTTCATTATACCATGGGGTGTTTATCAATATCGGGTAATGCCATTTGGTCTTAAGAATGCCGGGGCCACATACATGAGAGCCATGCCAACTATCTTCCATGATATAATCCATAAGGAGATTGAAGTATATGTGGATGACGTAATCATCAAATCCCGCAAGAGTTCAGATCACTTGACCCATTTGAGAAAGTTTTTTGATTGGTTGCGTCAATATAACTTGAAGTTGAATCCCGCTAAATATGCTTTTGGAGTACCCGCTGGTAAATTATTAGGTTTCATAGTTAGTAGAAGAGGCATTGAGCTTGATCCTACCAAAGTCAAGACGATTCAGGATTTACCGCCTCCAAAGTCTAAGAAAGAAGTTAGGAGTTTCCTTGGAAGATTGAACTACATCAGTCGATTCATAGCTCAATCCACGGTAGTTTGCGAGCCCATTTTTAAGTTGTTGAAAAAATATGCACTGACGGTGTGGACCGAAGAGTGTCAAAAAGCTTTCGATACTATCAAAGATTATGTGACAAATCCACCAGTATTGGTACCTCCACGAGAAGGAAGTCTATTGTTGCTATACTTGTCCGTCTCAGAGAATGTATTCGG
Organism: Solanum commersonii; assembly: GCA_029007595.1. Lineage (NCBI taxonomy): Eukaryota > Viridiplantae > Streptophyta > Magnoliopsida > Solanales > Solanaceae > Solanum > Solanum commersonii. The sequence continues at coordinate 4,330,341 of JAJTWQ010000033.1, forward strand.
GTGTGTATTAGGACAACATGATGAAACTGGAAAGAAGGAACGCGCGATCTACTATCTTAGCAAGAAGTTTACTCCATATGAGGCTCGGTACACTCTATTGGAAAGAACATGTTGTGTTTTGACTTGGATCGCCCAAAAGCTGAGGCATTATTTGTCTTCATATACTACATATCTTATTTCCAAGATGGATCTATTGAAGTATATTTTCCAGAAAGCTATGTCGACTGGAAAACTGGCGAAATGGAAGATACTTCTGAGCGAGTTTTACATTGTGTATGTTACTCAAAAAGCGGTAAAAGGACAAGCATTGGTCGATCATCTAGCAGAAAATCCAACCAATGAAGAATATGAACCGCTCAAAACATACTTCCCTGACGAAGATGTGTTGTTCATAGGAGAAACCATTTCTGAGTCACACCCTAGTTAAAGGGTATTCTTTGATGGAGCAGTGAATTATAATGGAGCTGGAATTGGAGCGGTTCTAATATCGGAATCCGGTCAATAATACCCCATGGTGGCTAAACTTTGATTTCATTGCACCAATAATATGGCAGAATACGAGGCTTGCGTTCTTGGCATAATGATAGCCATCGACATGAATGTCCATGAGTTACTGGTAATTGGAGATTCGGACTTGTTAATTCACCAGGTTCAAGGGGAATGGGCTGTGAAGAATCCAAATTTTGTTCCATATATACAATTGGTGCAAAGATTGTGCAAAAGATTTCGAAAGATAGAGTTTATGCGCACTCCAAGGTTGCAAAATGAATTTGCCGATCCACTTGCCACTATCTCCTCTGTGATCAAGCATCAAGATCCAAATTACATTGATCATTTGGAAATAGATTTAAAGGAACAACCTGCTCAATGTTCGCATGTCGAAGTGGAACCAGAAGAAAAGCCTTGGTATTATGATATAAAGAAGTACATAGAGACTAGAATTTATCCAGAAGATGCGACATCCAATCAAAAGAAGGCAATACGTCGATTGGCTAACAATTTCTTTCCAAGTAGGGAAATCCTTTATAGGAGGACTCCAGATTTAGGACTCCTCAGGTGCGTAGATTCCATGGAAGCTACAAGACTTCTTGAGGAGGTACATGCTGGAATTTGTAGACCTCATATGAACGGGCTTACTTTGGCAAAAAAAAATCATCAAGCTAGTTATTTTTGGATGACTATGGAGCATGATTGTTGTAGATTTGTGCAAAAGTGTCATCAATGTCAAGTGCATGGTGATTTGATCTGAGTACCCCCTTACAGACTTAGTATTATGGGATCGCCTTGGCCATTCACAGCCTGGGGCATGGATGTCATTGGCCCAATTGAGCCACCTGCCTCTAATGAACATAGGTTTATTTTGGTTGCCATTAATTACTTCACCAAGTGGGTGGAAGCAAATTCTTATAAATCTGTGACGAAGAAGGTAGTAGTTGATTTCATTCGTAACAACTTGATATGTCGATTTGGACTACCTGATTCCATTATTACAGACAATGGTGCAAATCTCAATAGTCATTCGATGAAGGAGATATATGAGCAATTTAAGATTACTCACCGAAATTCGACTGCTTATCGTCCTTAAATGAATGGAGCCGTAGACGCTGCCAATAAGAACATCAAAAAGATTTTGAGAAAGATTATTGATAATCATAGAGGTTGGCATGAGATGTTACCATATGTTTTGTTGGGATACCGAACAACCGTTAGAACATCAATCAAAGCAACTCCATACTTGCTAGTATATGGGACAGAAGCAGTGATACCTGCTGAAGTAGAAATACCTTCATTGAGGATCATACAAAAGCCGAACTGAGCAATGTTGATTGGGTTCGTAATGAAATTGAACACTTAGCCTTAATTGATGAAAAGAGGATGACCGCTATTTGTCATGGCCAATTATATCAACAGAGAATGATTCGTGCTTACAACAAAAAGGTGAGATCTCGAACATTTGAAGAAGGACAATTGGTCCTCAAACACATCTTCCCCCATCAAGATGAGTATAAGGGGGAATTTGCACCAAATTGCCAAGGACCATACATGGTTCGTAAAATGTTATCTAGAGGTGCCTTGATTCTGTCAGAAATGGATAGCCAGGAGTGGCCAAAACCAATCAACTCAGATGCTGTCAAGAGATACTACGTCTGAAGATTAGTTTTTCTCTCATCACTTTCCTTGTAATCATACATTTGCTTGTAATTGCTTATGTCAAGTTTTTATATCCTTGTATTGAACTACGTCTGACCTGAGTTCTCAAAAATGAGATACGTAGGTGGCCTATGTCGGCCTCGGTCATTTTCTTATTAAAATTTCCTATTTTTTTATTCTCAAAAGGGGAACTACGTTTGACATGATTTCCGCCTCAACGGGATACGTAGGCGCCACAACAGCTCGGTCATACACCCCATAAAATTTCCATTTCCCTTGATAATGGAAACTGGGGCAAAAAATTTTATAAGAGCTCAAAAATTCTAAAGATCATTCGTCAGCAAGACAGGATTGAGCATGCATTAGGAGAAAGGCAACTGGGCATAATTTTCGAGAAGATCTCAAAAAAATTCGTAAGTCTTCCTACCAAAGATTTGAGAAATGACAAGGCATTTCACTGGGATGGAATTTTTGAGAAAATCTCAAAAATTCCGCAAGTCTTTCTACCAAAGACTTGTGAGATTCCATGAAATTTCACTAGGGCAGATTTTTTGAGAAGATCTCAAAAATTCTATCAAGTACTGTCAGAAGTTCAAAGTTAACGACAAGTATTCTTCAGCATGATCAGAGGCTCATGAACCCAATATCTCAGAAATTCAAAGTCAAGCTTCAGTTATCTTTCGATTTCCCCAGCTTAAAGGGCTTTTAGATTGGATATATTGAAACTTGAATTGAAGTGTTCTTTTAAGCTTTAATGTGACATGATACTTGGCAGTGACCCTCATCAAATTACTTTGCAAAAATCCATTTTTCTTAAAACTTTAGACATATATTAAATATTTTGTAAAAAAATTATAGATATATCTTATGTCTACTAAGAAGTGGGAAGCTAGAAGCAATCAACTAAAGATAGCAAGAGGAAGAGCAAGCGATCAAGGAAGTCAACACAGATTAGGTCATTTAAACCTAACAAATTTTCTGTGAATGCAGGCTTACAAGGATATCAAGAGATCATCATGTTCAACAAATATGGGAAAGTCAGAAAAGCAAAAGCGCCCAAGACTGACATTTTTTTATGCAGGAAAAGGCATTGATATTCCTCCGATAAAAGTAGTTAACTTGGTATTTTGAATAACAATGCCTTGTTAATATTTCTCCACAAAATAGGAGCCACAACGAAGATACAAGTGGTCAAAGAAAAAGTAGGTGAAAGCACCGAGAGGATGGCACTTTAAGATGTACAAATGACTATAATAACGTCATATTGCATTTTCCAGCGTCAAAGACGTCTAAAGGGCACACGTAAGGCACATCAAATATTGAAGAGAATTTGAAGTGCAACTTGCCAAAAATATTCGTTATCACGTTAAAGTCGAAAGAGGCTAACGTTGAAGGATATTTGTAAGTCACATCGATACCAGATACATCGATGTGCATTGCCGAGAGGCCATCTATATTATATTATCAGAGGTGATAATATCATTGCCAAGAGGGCCATCAATATTATATTACCAAAGGTAGTAATATCATTGCCGAAAGGGCCATCAATATTATATTATCAGAGGTGATAATATCATTGCCAAGAGGGCCATCAATATTATTTTACCAGAGGTGATAATATCATTGCCGAGAGGGACATTGTAGCTTTCGTTGCCAAGAGGGACATCATATTCAGACCACCAAGTGGGCCATCATATTCGAACCTCCAAGAGGTCCATTGCATATCCAACTACTGAGAGGGCCATCATATTCAAACCATCAAGAGAACCATTAACATATTACATTAGTCTATTTTACTACTTCGATATTAAAAAAAGAGTACAATGAAGAGTCATGTCACAAATATTAGATACAGGATTTATTTGCTTTACGTCAAACTGAAAGAAGTCGACGTCAAATATTCAAGGAGAACAATTAAGTGCCAACATGGTAAATGACACTATCTCTCCATTTGAATTATATTTTACACTAATCAGTTTTATCTCAATCTTTGTCGAGAGCATCCGAGAGGATGAATACTCAAATCAAATAACAGGTGCGAACGACATAAAAAAGGATGCAACACAACGTGAAACTTTTTCTTAGTAGCGAACTAGGACATAGTCTAAAGAGGAGTATCAAACTCATAAGATGCGAGCTGAGGAGCGACTTTCACCACAATCAAACCACACCCCTATCAGAAGGCATGTGGGCATTTCCTTGGGTTTATCAGTTCCAATTTCGTATTCGAAAAATTTTCCACTCTCATCGGAGGCAGCTTTCCAATCTGAGTGACAATGCACCAAGAGCTTTGGAAAATTATGTTCGTGTAAGTTCTTAATTATGGGTATGAAGCGCGCCACATTCATAGCTAAGAGGTTGCAAACCTCTTTTTCATACTCGACTTACTTGTCACTCTTCCAGAATCGAAGGTTATAAAGCATAATAAATTTCCTTTTCAACCGATCGAGTCGTGCTACACACAGCCTGATTCCTTGAGTTGAAGGATATATAGGCGGGCTCAATGTTGAAAACTCGGCTGTATTCTGACATTTTCCCTGAAATCTTATTCCCAAACATTCCGGTCTCTTCATAATTTGATATCGGGATAACTTTTGAATTCTTTCATAATCGTGTGTCAAATCAAGTGTATCGAACTATAAGTGGCCTGAATTCTCATGTAACTTGATATATGTAAGAAACTCAATGTTAGGGTCCAACCATAATTCCTCAAAAAATCCTTATCGAGTTTTTATTTTAAAGAGATGAAAGTGGGTTTAGTCAAAATTTGATTCGTCAATCTTCTTTTCCCAGGTTTTGTTTCATCGACCCTACACAAAAAATGGGGCAGTTATTGACACCTGATTTTGACCCTATGCAATTCGAGTTAACTATCGAGCTTCTTAAATTTCAAATAATTTGAAATAATCGTCTTTGAAAAATCCTAAAAAATATATTTTTTAAATCTCTTTCTATTTAGTTTTGGTTAGTATTTTTCAGAAATAATTGTACTACTCTGATACCATTTTTTCCTCTCAAATCTCACATATATTTGAGATGTGATAATTATCTAGTAATCTGTGAATATGTCCTTAACCATAATTTTATCACATCTTGACACATTCACTTTCAATAATGGACAAGTGTTTACAATGTTTATAATAGATCATAATCTCTTTTAGGAATTGACTATAACCATTTATACGTGCTACATAAGTTTTCATTAGAAGCTCATTATCATACCTTCAGAGACAAATTTATGTGTAAAATTTGGGTTTCAAAAATTCGTGATCATCCAACTAAACTCAATATATTACTTGTATAATTCATAAAAATATATTAAAAACGAAAAATAATAAATATGCCTTTAAACTATCGTAAATGGTATGAGTATACCCATCATTATACTTTTAGGATATCAGTGCCCTTGTTGACACCCAATTTTGACCCTATGCAATTCGAGTTAACTATCGATCTTCTTCAATTTCAAACAATTTGAAATAATAGTCTTTAAAAATACTAAAAAATATATATTTTAAAATCTCTTTCTATTTAGTTTTGGCTAGTATTTTTCAGAAATAATTATATAATTTTAAATGTTGGTTTATATAATTTTCGTCTTTTATATAAATATTTAATAAATAGCCTAAAAATAATGTTTATCATAATTACGCATTTATTTCTTTGAATTAGTGAATTTTATAATTTTGTATAACTAGTTCTCTATTTTAAGTAATGAATAAGTCTTGATAATTATTTTGTCTTGTTTAAATTAAGAAGCTCAAATAATTAATCGATAATTATTCATCTTATTTTAATTTTGGCCGAATTAGTTATTTGATTCAACTTGGTCATATTTTAATCTAATTTGATTAGAATATAAACTAAATGGTCAAATTTTAAATATAATGGGCCATCCTTTTAATTCTTGCACATCTGCAAATATTCATATAATTGCATACTCTCCCACGTTCCTTTCTTTTTATTCTTTTCCAACCAAAGACACACCCCTCTCCACTTCTTTCTCCAAAGTGCAAAAGTCAATACCAAGAACCTTAATTTCTTCACCATTGAAAGTGCCTCCCTCTAAATTTTAAAGATTGTAGACTTTGGGTTAGATAAAATCTCACCCAAATCTAATCCGAATCTAAAGATATCACATCGAATCCAAATTTTTGGGGTCATAGTCTTCTCTTACTCGTTTTCTCCTCCATTATTTTCAATCAATCTCTCATCTCCTGCTCAAATGACTATTTGAATTCAAGCCTTTATTTTTGCTATAAATACATGGTATTGATACCATTTGGAGAGGAGGGACCCCAAAAAAAAGCACAGAAAAAATCCCCAAGGATTCATCATCTAAAAGAGAGCAACTTTCAGTTTTTATCCTGAAATTCGAAGCTCATTTTTTTTTGCACTCTGGAGCTCATCGGAAATGGGTAACAGTGGTGAAAACTCCTAGTGGTCATGCTCGTTGCCTGGTTTGCTGCCCTGAAGAAGGTATTATCTTTTTCGTTCTTTGATTTTTTTTTTTTTGTTTAATCCTAATGATGATTTCTAGTCCTAGTTTTCTTCACTAAGAGTTAAAATTCACTAGGCAATAAGATTAGTACATAGTTGGTTTAGAGTATTAAAATAAAAATAGTGTTATAATCATGTTTAGCACTTGAGCTCTTCTAGTAACTTTGAACATGTTGAATAAGCTATTGTTTTAGCTTGTAGGTTTAAGCTTATGTATCTAAGACGTTGTCAAGTTTGTTTGAATCCCAATGACACTAAATATCTCTCATAATTATTTAATATGCCTTTTTCTTTCATTAGAGTCAAGTCGGCATTTTGGTTGGTAGACTAGTATCATTTCAATGCTCATATCTAGTATTGTTTGCTTCTTATGTGCAATTTGGTATAGTTTGGGTATGATACAATACAAGAATAGTGAAGTCTTTTTATATCTATATATATTAGTTGTTTATCGTCGCAATAGCTTTTAGATAGTATTTTTATTTTGTATTTTCTCACTGTTTTGGCCATTGTTTATATCCTGGACATATCTTGTTGGTTTAGGTTCGTTTCAACTCTAGTAATGGTCATTAGTCTTATTATTGGTACTTTATCACTTCATGTTAGTGAAATTAATTTTAATTGTTAGTATTCATGTTTTCTTTAGAATTACTAGTTGCTTATTTTGCTAAGAATACATGTGTATTATTATAAATAATTCGGGCGTGTTTATTTATTATCAAATGAGAAGATTGTTGTTACATCCAAATAAAATTGTTTAATGTTAGTAAAGTTTTATCTTGATCAGTCATTAACTTTTATGTCCTTTTGCGCATGAACCTCCTCGTCCGAGTTCATTTTGAACTCCATTCGAGTCCATTTTGGACTCCCTCTTTGCATATCCTCGAGTTAAGTTCGAGTTTGCCTTGTCGATCCAACAAAGCTGAAAGGGAAGCAAATATGCAGCTTTCGGAAGAAAAAATGCAGAGAAAGGGATGATATACATGTTGATATACACCGAGTGTATACAGTGAATATACACAGTAAAAGGGGGCTAAACTCATGAATTTAAGAATTTGGCCAAAGCCCAAAATGAATTAACAGTATCAGCAGCCTGAAAAGGCTAACAAGGGCCCAAGTCCATTACATCTTTACTTATTTGATTGCATTTATTTATTTATTTGATTTTTTTTTAACTCTAACCCTTTTATTTAATTTGGTTTAACTTAATTAAATCCTCAAAAGACGGACTATATTCTTTATGTTAGTTTATTTTAGTATAAATCATGTTTTATCAACTATTATACTTTTTATTAAATATATTTAGACCGAACCTTTTTACTTATTTTTCCATTAATTTAAAATGGTTTTCTAAAATGATTCTTATAATTTCTAATTATTTTAGTTAAAATCCTAATCACTTGTATTTAAATTCAGATACTTTAACTAAGGTTTCCCTTTCCAAAAATAAAAAATGTTCATTATTTAACTATTTTCTCAAAGTTAATCGAATATTGTAAGTTATTTTCTTAATCATTTTCCTAAAAATATTCAAAATATATTTAATCTAAGTTGTAGGATAATCGTATTTTAGCGAACACTTCAAATGCTTTAAAAACCTTCTTGAAGTGTAAATGAGAATCTCTTACCCATTTTCTCTAAATTTATAAAGGTTTATCTGTTAAAATCTTTTTAAATTAAGTTTCCTTAATTTCTTTAAAAAATTAAGTGGTGACTCTTTTCTAAGTATTTTTCTTAAATTGTTTTATACTTAGAATATTTCAAAAAATGATTTTTCTAAAGATAGTAAAATTACGGCATAACAATCCTTACTGTCCAAATTATGGAGTGTATATACTCTTTATATTAACAGGCATACACGTGTCTTAAGTCTATGCGTATACTTGATATTTATTAAATTTTGACCCATAAATAAAAGTTTCACTCGAATTATTCAAAAACCCACTCAAATACATACCCACACCCTAAAATATAATCTCCCCCCCCCCTAAATCAATTCACTTAGTCACGAAAACGAGCCCCAAAATCTTAGAATCTTCACCGTTCTTTTCTATTTTTCCTGTCAATTGGATCCAACCTCCGATTTGAGGTATGCTTGTTCTCCATCCTCTCAAATTTTTCTTGTTTTCTTTATGGTCGATTTTAGTTTATATTTGTCATTCTAGTGTGTATTGAATGTGTTGTTGATATTGTCTATAATATGCATTTTCAAGAGATTTTTAGAGATTTGTGTGCATTTAATTAAAAAAATATTCTTTTTTTTAGGGTTTTACTTTAATATAATTTTTAAGGTTTTGTCAGAGGTTTGTGCACCTTTATGTTAAAGAAACGTTCTATTTTCTTAGAGTTTGGCTTTGTTATAGAGAAGTTTATTGTTTGTCTTCATATTGCGCTTCGAATTTATTGTTTGTCTACTTGTCTTTTTATTAATTTTTGGGAAAGGACAACTATACCCCTGAACTTTGATAAATGGTACGTCTATTCCCTCCGTTATACTTTTCGTCCATCTCAGCCCCTGCCGTCCAATTATCGGTGCACATATGCCCCACTCACTAATGGCACTCTCATTCTGTACACGTGGCTAAATCCTAAGCAATTATCTGGTTGACCATTGTTTTTAACCCATAAACTAAAAACCCTCCCCATAACCCAATACCCACCCGATTTGTATCTAAAATATCCTAAGTCAAAATTAAAAGACCCAAATATCCTAAGTCACTTTCGTAACTCACAAACCCTAGCCTTCATCAGTAAAGTTCGTGATTCCATAGTTTGTTGGTCGATTCCACGATGTGTTCGTCGATTTTAGCGTGTGTTCGTCATATCACTGAGATCCGGTCAGAGGTACCCACGATTTCACACTGTTCATTTCACATATTATTTTTTCTGTTTTTTACTTTCATTCATAGGTAGCAAAGAAATGTGTTGTTGCCATTTGATTTTCACTTGTTTCTTTAATTATTGTGTAGAATATGCTTTTTATAGTGAAAATATAGGGGTTTGTTCACTTTTATCTGCTCAAATAAACTTTGTTTTCTCGAGTTTCACTTTAGAGTCTTTTTATGCGGTTTGTTAGGCTTTATGTTAAAGATTTTTTTTTATTATTTGTGTTTAGATGTGTTGAGTTGGTAGTGTCATTTTCTGTTCCTTTTGTTTCAGATTGTCTCCCTTTTCTTTATTCCATTTCTTTGTCTTTATGCCCTTTCTTCATGCCTTTATGTTATTGGTCCATAAGAAATAATTGATAGTTGTTATTAATTTCATTCTAGCTGTAGGACCACTTGTTTAATTGTTAATTAGTAGTGTCTAATTATCTCACATACTTTAACATGGACCACTAGTTTAATATTATTTTAGTTAGTTCATTTGTGAGTACTTATTAACTAATCTGTGACTGACTTACTAACTGAGTTACTTGTTAAATAATTCTCAAGTCTATTTTTTGTCACTTAATAACTAAGAAATGCAGCTTACTTATATGAATTACTAACTATGACTTACTAACTAACTAAGGTAACTTGCTTATATGACTTACTATGTGGTTGTGACTTACTAACTTACTATGTGACTGTGACTTACTAACTTTCTATGTGACTGTGACTTACTAACTTACACTGTGACTTACTAACTAATTCCTAATTGACTTAATAACTAACTAATGTGGCTGACTGACTTACTTATATGACTTACTAAATATGACTTAATGACTAATTAACTTACTTTCACTTGAACTTCAGAATGGTGAAAGACTGACATGCAGAAGGTAATATTATACTACTAATTTGCACTTTATTTACCTTTTCTTAATACTATTTCTTTTATTAATTTTAGTTGTTTTAATTTGATACATAGGGGCTGCTTGAAGCAATAAGGACAGTCATACCTGAAGCATATCAGAGATATTGTGCAAGGCATATTCAGGCACATTGATGCAAAAGATGGGGTAAAGATGAGCTGAAAAAGTTGTTATGGTGGGCTGTGTGGTCATCATTTACAGAGGAGTTTGAGGACCAACTTCAAGAGATCAAGGAAGTTGATGAAGAGGCTGGACAAAATTTAATAGACAAGTATCCTCCCAAAGTATGGTGCAAAGCCTATTTAGATAAAGTGTTCAAAAATAAGGTTGTGGACAATAACTTTACCGAATCATTCAATGCTTGGATATTTGAAGCAAGGTATAAGCCAGTTATTGGAATGTTGAAAGACATCAAGGTCAAAATAATGGAGAGGTTGGCAGCAAAAGAGGTTGTTGTGAGGAAGTGGAAAGATGATGGGTTTAGTACCAAAACTGAATTGTTGTTTATTGAGTATTTGAAAATTTCCAAGGTTTGTAAGGTGAGTGGCAATGGGAATAATGGCTATGAGGTCACTGAAGGTGTAGATAGACATATTGTCAACTTAAGAGAGAAAAAATGCACATGGAGAACATGGGATGACTAGTATTCCATGTCCACATGCAATTAAGGCCATGGAGCACAAGAAAATGATACCAAAGAATGAAATTGATTGGTATTATAGTAAGGAGGCAGCCTTCACATTTTACAAACACAAGTTACAGCCTGTTAGGGGAGAACCATTCTGAAAATGTGATCATTTACATGCCATTGAACCACCAGAATTGGTCAATCTTGTTGGCAGACCTAAGCTTATGAGGGAAAAAAGAAAAGATTGAAGCAGTTAAGAGGCAAGGAGTATGGAAGCAAACAAGAAAAGAAAAAGTGATGACATGTAGTAATTGTGTAGAACAAAATCATACTGTAAAAGGATGTGAAAAGGTAATTTTCATTAAATCTTTAATTACATCAAATAATTATTCCATTTTACTAATTAATTCTCTATCTTCTATTATGATTAATAAGGCAATGCAAGTGAAACAACCTACTAAAAAGCAGAGGAAATACCCGCAAAGCAAGGAAAATAAACTGGTAGGGAGAAAAAGAGGCAGCCTAGGAGAGGTTTAATTGATGAAGATGAAGCTTCTGAGGAAGACATAAACTGCACAGCCCCACAACCAACACAAGAGAGTCAGTTTGAATATGTTGCTTCTAGCAGCTATTTTTCAGTAGTTGCAGATGATGATGAAGACCCTAGGCTAAGGCCATGAACAATCTCAGAAGAAGCTTTTCTAACAAGATTGAGAAAGAGACAGAATCCACAAGAACCAATTGAAAGTAGAGTAATAGGCTTCAGAGGTGACAAATATGGTGTTAGTGAACCTACAAATCTTCTCATAGCACCAACTAACTTAACTTGGAATGGGAAGGATACAATTACTACAAATCAGCTACAAAAGTTGAGGCCAAGAAGGGGATAATGATATTGTGTTGGTACTACTATTTTGTATATGTTGGTGCCTTTAATGATGTTAAGGCTAAACTTGTTTTTTTTTCTATGTTTTGTATAGGTTGGTGCCTTAAATGATGTTTTTGTGATGTTTTGGTAGTACTATTATGTATAGGCTTATGCCATTAAGGTTAAACTTGTTGTTTTGGTACTTTGTTTTGCTTTTACTGTTTGTATAGGTTGAGTGTATCAGTTAAAACTAACTGACATTTTGCTTATATATGACTAATGTTTGAATGTTATATATGGTGTCTTTGTTGTGCTTTTGTGCAAGTTTAATATTGTCTTTTTTGTGCGTTCGTACAAGTTTAACAGTGTATTTATTTATCCTTTGTGCAAGTTGGTTAGTGACTTTCATTTTGACAATTTAATAGTGCCTTTGTGCAAGTTTAATAACACCTGAAAACACACGTTTCACAAATAATGGCAAGACATGCTTTCATTTCATTTCCAGATTCTCTAAATACAAGGAAACGATGTAACTTTTCAAAGTTGATTTAACATGTGTTAGTAGAGCACTTGAAGTTAGTCACCAACAAGCTTTGTGGCAATACTAGAAACTTTATCCATCTTCAACATAATGACTAATATAACACCTCTAAATACTAGAAACTTTATGGCAAAAGACACAAAATAATGTTCCAAGCCAACTAGAAATTCGCAATACATTTGAAGCAAATAGCTACACTAAATAATGACCAACACTTGGAAAATTACATTCAATACACATCTTTCTTATATAGTAATACAATTCAAAACATAAGATTCACTAATACATAGGAATACTTGAAATAACTAACACTAGAAATCTACAAATACTTGAAATAACTAACACTTGAAAATTACAATTCAACAACATATATTCCTCATGTTACACAACAATTAATCACTTGAAAATTGCAACAACAAATACCACAAACACAGTAAATGACAATATACACAACATCTTCTACTTCGACATTTTCGCTTCCAAATTTCTTGATTTATTCACCTCAAAGTAGTTTAAACTCTCTAAATTCTCCAATTTTTCTTTAAATTGCCTCTTTCAATCTTAACTGCATTCAACGACTCTCTAAAATTCTCCATTTTCAATGTAGCAACTTCCAATTTAGACTTCAGTAAATTAACTTCAATGGAAGAATTTCATGAAGAACTATCTTCCCACCTCCAAAATTCACAATTTTCAATCTGATAAAAATAACAGAGCAGAACTCATAATCACCAAAATACAAGTAGAAATCATATTAATTTACATTTAGCGAAAAAGTACCTTAGGTTTAAAACATCTATAAAATCTTCTTTCGGGGTTCAATGGAGTCCTTGAAGTGAAACAATAACCATTTCACCATAAAAACAAGTCATCATCATGGAGTTACTAATTGAATCACAAGTACTTTCATACATGGTTTTAGGTCTGATTAGAGGCAAATGACAGATAGATGAAAAATTGACTAAGAAAATATGGCAAACACATGGTGGAATTAACCAATAAACTATGGAACCGACGAACTTTAATGATGAAGACTAGAGATACGAAAGTGACTTAGGAAATTTGGGTCTTTTAATTTTGATTTTAGAGGGTATATTTTAGATACAAATCGTGTCACGCCCCGAGCAACCCCCAAGACGCGGACGCGCGGAACCTAGGATCACAAGTGACCCCAAGCTAACCCTGCTGGCATAATCATAAGCATACTAAAGATAAACTGAGAAAGAAACTGTTGCGGAAGCTAATAATAAGTAAATTTGAAATGATGGGGAATACCCATATACTAAAACTGAATATCAAATCTGAGAGTTTAATACAAAAGAAACATCAAGGTCAAATACTAAGTTGAATCTGGCCATGTTTGAAAATAACCTCTAACTGACTAGAAGTGTTGGGACATGCCCCAGCTAAGTCTAGCAAAGCTAAAACTAAAAGACTGAAATAATGAAAAGATAACATGACTGTTGTCCTCGAAGAATGATGACTCACCACTGATGCTCCTGAACTGGAGATCGGGAACCGATCTAAGCGTGATCTAGATGCTGAGAACCTAACCCTACATCACGAGAAGATATAGTGCAGAGTATGCGTCAGTACTTGAAAGGTACTAAGCATGCATGATAGAATAAAATTGAAATAACATATAACTGAACAAAGAAATAAAGCAATGATATAACCTGAACATGATATAGATATTGAATACTGAGCTAACTGAATGCAATGACCAATTTATAACATGCAGAAATTGAATACTGAATGTACCAATAAATGGTTAATGCAATAGAATCTGACTGAACTGTGGGAGCTACTAACCTATAAAAAACCACATGAGCTAAATATCGAATCCAATGTTACACCCCATCGAAAGGACCCAATACACCCGACCAAAGGTATAGAGGCATGCTGGCGTAATCACTAAAATGATGCCCACAGAAGGGACTTACAACCTATGTGGCTCATAGTTCTGGGACTACATGGGTGACTAACCTTAGTCCAACTCAGTATTATGCTACTCCCAAAGGATTAAGTGATTAACACATTATGACTGAATTTATGTGATATACTAGATAGGTTAAAATGACATGCAAATTGAGAATGCGCATAAATAACTAATAATGACACCTTTAAGAATGAGGCATGTATATCTGAAATAACTGAAATATCTAGCCTAGCATGTGTAATTCAAGAACTAAAGAACTACATAGCTAGTGTTCTGAAATTCATGCAATAGACTGAATATTAACATACTAATATGATTTGGATTATTCTAATAGTTAAGAACCCAATAATCTTAATCATTCAAGAAACCCTAGGTCTAGTCATAATAAGGGAATCAAGAAACTGACTGAAAACTAGGGACCTAATGGGTGAAAGGAACCCACTAGTGAAATCCCACATACCTGATAAAAAATTTCACAGAGAAATCTTTCGATTTTGGGGATGAAACTGATGGAAACTTGTTGCGTTCTTGAACTAGGGTTGGTCGACCTTTTTCTCCTTTCTTGCTTCTAATTTTCTATGTTTTGATTAATGATTTGACTTAGGTAAGTTCAAGTTATGTTTCTAGGCTTAATCTGACTAAAACATCATAATTTAGGGGTCTAAATGACGTAGTTTAGGGGTCCAACACATAGGGAAAAGACCAAAATGATCCTGACTTAAAAGCTGTCCGAATTACTGACGGACCTGGTCCACAGACCGTGGTGCTATCTATACTCCGTCCTGATCCTTCGTTGTTTGGCACAGAGACTGGGATCTATGACCCAAGATCCACAGACCTGGTCTACGAATCATGGTCCAACCTACGGTCTGTAGGTCCTTTCGTGGGTTGGGGTTTTCTGGGTTTTATGCGGACCATGTTTCATGAAACTGGTCCACGAACCATGGTCCCACCTACGATTGAGGTTTTCTTGGGGTTTTTTATGGACCACGTTTTACAGACCATGGTCCAACCTACGATCCGTAGGTGGCACCTGCACTTTTGGAAATCTATATTCTGGTCTATTTAGGATACAGGGGGTTACATTATCTCCCCCTTGGGAACATTCATCCTCGAATGAAGACTAAACCAGCTGAAATGGAGGGAGAGTGTTGCAATCCTTACAACTAAACACTAGAAACTGAATTTCTGACTTAACTGAGTTCCAAGAACATACAAATACATTGAAAATGCAAGTACAAACTGAAAGAACATACTACTAAGATTGAATCTACGCATGAATGACTGAAAAACTGAAGAGGAACTATTACCTCACGCTGGAGTGGAATCAAAAGGAAAGAGGTGAGGGTACTTGGACTTCATGGCTGCTTCTGCTTCCCAAGTAGCTCCCTCTACGGACTGACTTATCCACAAAACCTTAACTGAAGCGACTTATTTGTTTCTCAACCTTCTAACCTCACGATCAAGAATCTCAACTGGTACATCCTCATAAGAAAGGCTATCTTTTACAGCCACACTCTCTAATAGCACTACGGATACTGGATCACCCACACATTTCTTCAAAAGTGAAATGTGAAAGATTGGATGCACTACTGCTGAATCTACTAGCAACTCTAACTCATCAGCCACTTTACCAATCCTTTTCAAGATCCGGTAAGAGCCTACATATCTAGGACTGAGCTTTCATTTCTTGCCAAATCTCATTACCCCCTTCATAGGTGACACTTTCAGGAAAACCCAATCATCAACTTGGAATTCTAGTTCCCTTCTCCTTACATCTACATAAGACTTCTGGCGACTCTGGACTGTCTTAAGTCTATCCCTAATAAGTTGCACTTTCTCCATAGCATCGAGGACTAAATCTGGCCCTATCAAGGCTGTTTCACCTACTTTGAACCAACCACATGAAATCTGCATCTACGCCTATACAATACTTCATAAGGGGCCATCTGAATGCTGGAATGGTAGCTATTGTTGTAGGTGAACTCTATAAGAGGAAGGTGATCATCCCAACTACCCTTGAAATCAATCACACAAGCTCTCAACATGTCCTCTAAGGTCTGAATAGTACGCTCTTCCTGACCATCTGTCTGTGGATGAAATGTTGTGCTAAGATTAACCTGAGTACCAAGACTTTTCTGAAATGACTTCCAAAAATAAGAGGTAAACTAAGGACCTCTATCTGAGATGATAGACAAAGGAACCCCATGCAACCTCACAATCTCATTAATATAAAGTTTAGCGTAGTCCTTCGCCGAATCTGTAGTCTTGACCGCCAAAAAGCAAGAAGACTTAGTAACTCTGTCAACTATCACCCAAATGGAGTCATGTTATCTGTGAGTACGAGGTAAACCTGTGATGAAGTCCATGTTGATCACTTCCCACTTTCAAGTAGGAATGTTAATATCTTGAGTCATAACTCTTAGTTTCTGATGTTCTACCTTGACTTGCTGGCAATTAGGGCACTTAGACACAGAATCTGCTATATCTCTTTTCATACCATTCCACTAATAGACTTTTCGCAGATCGCGGTACATCTTAGTGGTGCCTGGATGGATAGAATATCTGGAGTTATGGGCCTCTGCAAGAATATGTTGTCTTAACTCACCCACATTAGGAACACATAATCGACCTTGGTAGCGAAGCACACCATCTCCCTTTTGGGAGAAAACCTCAACTCTCTGTTGATGGACTGCACCCTTAAGTTCAAGCAATATCGGATCACTATCTTGCTTTTCCTTAACTTCCACTACCAAAAAAGATTCTGCCCTATTCTGAACCATTACACCACCATCTGATATGCTCATAAGATGAACTCCTAGGCGAGCAAATATGTGAACATCCTTTGCTAGCTCCTCTCTTCCTCAACATGTGCTACACTACCCATGGATAATATGCTAAGAGCATCTGCTACTACATTTGCCTTACCAGGATGGTAATGCACACTCATATCATAATCCTTGAGGAACTCTAGCCATCTTCTCTGGTGAAGATTCAACTCTTTCTGGGTGAACACATACTGAAGGCTATTATGGTCGGTGAACACATCTACGTGAACACTATACAAGTAATGTCTCCAAATCTTTAGTGCAAACACCATTGCTGCAAGCTTGAGGTCATGTGTTTGATAGTTATTCTCATGCACCTTAAGTTGTCTAGAAGCATAAGCTATAACCTTACCTCGCTGCATCAACACACAATCTAGGCCGACTCTAGATGCATTATAGTAGATCATATAACCATCTGAACCCTCTAGTAGAGTCAAGACAGGAGTAGTAGTCAACCTAGTTTTCAATTCTGCAAAGCTTATCTCACAATCATCTGACCACTGATACTTGACCTTTTTTTGAGTTAGTTTAGTCAATGGTGAGGCTATGGATGAAAATCCTTCCACGAACCTTCTGTAATAACCTGCTAAACCCAAGAAACTTCTGATATCGATAGCAGAGGTAGGGCTGGGCCATTGTTTCACTACTTTTATCTTTTGGAAATCTACTCGAATTCCTTCACTAGACACAATATGCCCAAGGGAAGTAACCGAATGCAACTAAAACTCACATTTTCTAAATTTAGCAAATAACTGGCGATCTTTGAGAGTTTGCAGAACAACCCTCAAATGACTTGCATGTTCTTCCTCATTCTTAGAATAAATGAGGATATCGTCAATAAAGACGATAACAACAGGTGTAAGTACTGCTTGAACACTATGTTCATCAGATCCATGAAAGTTGCAGGAGCATTGGTTAGTCCAAATGACATAACTACAAATTCATAATGTCCATACCGAGTTCTAAAGGCTGTCTTCAAAATGTCACTATCTCTGACTTTAAGCTAATGTAACCCGATCTGAGGTCTATCTCTGAGAAATGACTAGCACCCTGAAGTTGGTCAAACAAGTCATCAATCCTGGGGATGGTATACTTATTCTTGATTGTGACATTATTCAACTGCCTATAGTCAATGCACATTCTGAGAGAACCATCTTTCTTTTTTACGAACAATTCTGGTACACCCCATGGCGAAATACTAGGTCTGATGAAGCACTTATCTAGAAGGTCTTTCAACTACTTCTTCAATTCCTTAAGCTCAGTTGGAGCCATTCTGTTAGGAGGAATAGAGATAGGCTGAGTATCTGGAAGGAGATCAATTCCAAAGTTGATTTCCCTATCGGGTAGAACTCTAGGAAGATCTTCTAGAAACACTTCTGGGAACTCATTGACCACATGAATTGACTTAAGAGTTGGGATTTCGGAGTTTGAATCCTTAACCCAAACTAGATGATAGAGATAACCCTTAGAGATCATCTTTTTGGCATTAAGGTAAGAAATGAATCGACTCATAGGCACTAAGCTACTACCCTTCCATTCTAAGATTGGTTAGTTTGGAAACTGAAAACGAACAATCCTAGTTCTAAAAGCAACTGAGGCATAACATGAATGTAACCAATCCATGCCTAGAATGACATCGAAGTCTACCATTTCTAAATCTACAAGATCTGCTGAGGTGACTTTGTAAGAGACTGTGACAAGGCAATTTTTATATACCCGTCTAGCTAAAACTGGGTCACCGACTAGAGTAGAGACTGAGAAGGGTTCTGAGAGAGTTTCTGGGCTAATACTGAATTTGACTGCTATATAAGGAGTTACAAAAGACAAAGCACCCCCTGGATCTAACAATGCATAAACATCAAATCAAAGACTCGTAACGTACCAGTGACTACATCAGAAGAATCTTTCTAATCCTGGCGAGCCTGTAGAGTATAAAACCTATTTTGGCACTGGCCGCCACCTGTACTAAATGTGTTACCCTGCTGAGTCGGGTGACCTGTTGGTGCTGCTGAAGTTGTGGACTGAGCTCTACCATTATTACCTCATTGACCTTGTCTAGAAGGACAATATTTCAACATGTGACCAGACTGACCACACCCAAAACATCATTTCTTCCCTGCAAGGCACTTGCTCGGATGGTTCTTACCACACTTAGGGCAGGTTGGGTAGGTTTTGTTACCTGAAGCACTTCCCTAAGACTTAGAGCCTGATGTCCTACCTTTCTGATCTTTTCTGAACTTGGAGGATGAAACACTAGTTGATGAAGGTGGTGGAGTTGAAAATTTCTGCTGACCCTACGAGCGATTCCCACCACCCAATTTCTTCTGAGAGTAGTCATAGTTTTCGGTCCTAACCTTCTTGTTCTCCTTAGCTTTTTCTCTAAGCTTATCACCCTCAACCTGCTGAGCATGAGTCATGAGCCTAGAGATACTCATATTTTCCAGCAACATAGCATTTCTACACTCTGTTTTCACCAAGTCTGACACTCCATATAGAAACTTATTCATCTGAGCCTTGGAATCAGCAACCCTATGAGAAGCATACCTGAAGAGTTGGGTAAACTTGAGCCCATACTCTTGGACTGTCAAGCGACCTAACCTTAAGTTCATAAATTCCTGAGCTTTCGCCTCTCTTAGCTCTCTTGGGGAAAAACCTGTCCAGGAAGGTCTCACTAAAGCAATCCCAAGTGATAGGAGATGCATATGTACCCCTGTTCTCCTTCCACTAAGTATACCAGATATGAGTTACATCCTTAAGTTGGTAAGATGATAACTCAACCCAATCATTCCTAGTTACCTGTATCACTTCAAAGATCTTTTTAACCTCATCATTAAAGTTTTGGGGATCTTCTCCAACCTGCGATCCTAAGAACTCTGGCAGATTCATCCTAACACAGTCTCGCACTCTGGCTGCAGCTGACCCAACATTAGGGTTTTTCAGAGCTGGAGCCTTCTGATTATTCTGGTTGGCAATGCTCTAAGCCAATATCTGAATAACATTCTGGAACTCTGCATTTGAAACTTCTTGATCTGGGACTGGAGGAGCTGTATTTATGTTCCCGACATTAGCATTCCTGGCGTTAGCTTTACTAGGAGGCATGATCACACTGAAACGTAGAACGTCAAGTTAGAATGGAATTAGATCATACCTTACGCATGATAAGAGTAACAAGAAAATGAAGATTTTTCCTAAAACACTTTGTAGCCTCCTTCTTATTAGATGTAGTGCACTTCACAACCATGAAAATGACTCTACTTAGTGTGGCTTTTCAGACATCCTAAGACTCTTAAACCTAGTGCTCTGATACCAAGTTTGTCACGCCCCGAGCTACCCCCAAGACGCGAACACGGGACCTAGGATCACAAGTGACCCCAAGCTAACCCTGCTGACATAATCATGAGCATACTGAAGATAAACTGAGAAATAAAACTATTGCGGAAGCTAATAATAAGTAAATCTGAAATGATGGAGAATACCCATATACTAAAACTAAATATCAAATCTGAGAATTTAATACAAAAGAAACATCAAACTCAAATACTAAGTTGAATCTAGCTATGTCTGAAAATAGCCTTTAATTGACTAGAAGTGTTGGGACATGCCCCAGCTCAGTCTAGCAGAGCTGAAACTAAAAGACTGAAATAATGAAAAGATAACATGACTGTTCTCCTCAAAGAATGAGGACTCACCACTAATGATGTTGAACTGGAGATTAGGAACCGATCTGGATGCTGAGAGCCTGAACCTACATCACGAGAAGATGTAGCGCAGAGTATGCGTCAGTACTTGAAAGGTATTGAGCATGCAGGATAGAATAAAGCTGAAATAACATATAACTGAACAAAGAAATAAAGCAATGATATAATTTGAACATGATATAGATACTGAATACTGAGCTAACTGAATGCAATGACCAATTTATAACATGCTGAAATTGAATATTAAATGTACTGATAAATGGTCATGCAATAGAATATGACTGAACTGTGGGAGCTACTAATAACTGATAATAAAACCACAGGATCTAAATGTGGAGTCCGATGTATACGCCTCATCGAGAGGACCCAATACACCCGGCCAAAGGTATAAAGGCATGCTGGCGTGATCACTAAAATGATGCCCACAGAAGGGACTTACAACCTATGTGACTCGTAGTTCTGGGACTATATGGGTGACTAACCCTAGTCCAACTTGGTATTATGCTACTCCCAATGGATTAAGTGATTAACACATTATGACTAAATTTCTATGATATACTGGATAGTTCAAAATGACATGCAAACTAAGAATGCGTATAAATAACTGATAATGACACATTTAAGAATGAGGCATGTATATCTGAAATAACTGAAATATCTAGCCTAGCATGTGTAATTCAAGAAATAAAGAACTACATAGCTAGTGTTCTGAAATTCATGCAATAGACTGAATATTAACATACTAATCTAATTTGGATCATTCTAACACTTAAGAACCCAATATTCTTAATCACTCAAGAAACCCTAGGCCTAGTCATAATAAGGGAATCAAGAAACTAACTGAAAATTAGGGACCTAATGGGTGAAAGGAACCCACTAGTGAAATCCTACATACCTGGTGACGAATTCCACTGAGAAATCTTTTGATTTCGGGGCTAGAACTGATGGAAACTTCCTGCGTTCTTGAACTAGGGTTGGTCGACCTTTTTCTCCTTTCTTGCTTCTAATTTTCTAAGTTTTGATTAATGATTTGAGTTAGGTAAGTTCTAGTTATGTTTCTAGACTTAATCTGACTAAAACCTCATTATTTAGGGTCTAAATGATGTAGTTTAAGGATCCAACGCATAGAGAAAAGACCAAAATGACCCTAACTTAAAAGTTGTCGGAGTGACCGACGGACCTGGTCCACGGACCGTGGTCCTAACTACGGTCTGTCCTGGTCCTTTGTCATTTGGCTCAGAGACTGGATCTGTGAACCAAGATCTACGGACCTGGTCCACGGACCCTAGTCCAACCTATGGTCCGTAGGTCCTAGCCGTGGGTCGGGGTTTTCTGCGGACCACGTTCCACGGACCGTGGTCCCACCTACGATCGAGGTTTTCTAGGGTTTTTCTGTGGACCACATTCCACGGACCGTGGTCCAACCTACAATCCATAGGTGGCCTCCGTATATGGCACCTGCACTTCTGAAAATCTGCATTCTGATCTATCTAGGATACGGGGCGTTACAAATTGGGTGGGTATTAGGTTATGGGGCGGGTTCTTAGTTTATGAGTTAAAAGCAATGGTCAACCGGGTAGTTGCTTAGGATTTAACCACGTGTACAAAATGAGAGTACAGTAAGTGAGAGGGCATATGTGCATCGATAATTGGACGGCAAGAGTTGAGATGGATGAAAAGTAAAACGGAGGGCATAGATGTACCATTTATCAAAGTTTGGGGGTATATTTATTCTTTTTCCCTTAATTTTTTTATCTTCTTCTTTTGTCGAGTTGTCTATTTATTGATTTGTTTATCTTCTTCTTTTGTTTACTTGTTTATTTATTGATTTCTTTATCTCCTTTATTAAAATTTGTTGTCTGTTTGTCTTTTTTACTATCTACTTGTTTGGGGTTATTATTTATTGTCATCCTTTAAAGTTATAATTATATAGACCTATATTTTCTTTGTGGAATGTCTCTATTCTTTTTGATAGTTTAACAGTTAAGAATCATACACTTTTGCAATTTTCAGTATGGTTCTCACTTAGAAATATTCTTACAACTTGAATTTTAAAAAATAGCCACAGTTATGAATAAAATGTTTAATGTTTCCTAAGATTATATGATGTCAAGTTATTTAATATGACTTGTTTACTCTTTCTAGTTTGACTTAACTTTAGTACTTAACAAATTTAATTTGATTTGTTAACTCCTCTAGTTTAATATGTGACTTAACTTAAATACTTAATAGTTTAATATGACTTATTTTTTTACTTTAACTTTAATACTTGACAGTTTAAAAGGACTTGTTTTTTACTTAACAATTTAATATGACTTGTTAACTCTTCCTAGTTTGACTCAACTTTAATACTTAACAACTTTGTAACACCCCTAAATGCTTAAACAAAGAATCGTATGTCGTTACATCATCTCGTAATTACTAGAATATGTTTATTCTCATTTTTGGAACTTGAAATGTTGTGATTTGCAAACTTGCTTAGCATAAATTGTCATCATAAATTAAGGTATTGTATGGGGGTATTTGCGTAATTATCTAACTATACTTACTTATACATTGGAAGTGTGGGTATTAAGTACATAAATATAGTTATATATGTATGCTTTTTGGGTAGCCATCTATTTGTTTGGGCAGCCCCTTTTGGTGACATCTGCCCATGTGACAAGGATAACTTTAGTAGCTATATATCTTTACACCTCCTTTGATTGAATTCGTTTCCCCTCAAGTCTAAGAACATTATAACATTAGCTAAACAGTTGTTCTTCAAAATCAAGAGAAAAACTAAGTCCTTTTGGCTGGAATCCGACACACACACACTTCCTTTTGGTAAGTGACGAAATCTACTTTTGAGCTGGGTAGTGTTTGGTATTTTATGCATATCTCATTCAAAAGAACTTAGTTTACAGTGAATAAATATGTTTTGGAAAGCTAATTCGTAGACCTACAACTCTTGTGTTTATGTAAAATTCTAATTTAGCTGTTATGGATACGAAATAAGGGACGCAACATATGACAAGTTCTATCCAGATTCTGGAATTAGAAATCCTATACATTCAACTGTTAGTGTTTTGATTATATCTTTTTGTACAAAGCGTATTTTGCGGTGATTCTTGATTATTTGCAAGCTTAAGAGATGTACCTACACCTTTTATGAAGGATATAAATTCCATTTTGGTCGTTTTCTGTTTCAAATCTAAGTTGCGACATGAAGTGCGTTTATTGGGCAGAATATCTATTTTGGGAGTATAGTCGTATTTGTACAGGCTAGGGTTACTTGTGATGATAACCCTGTGTTACGCCATCATTATTGAGCTACTAGAAAGTAAATAAGTTATTGAATTCATTTTTTAAGGTTGTATATCCTCGTGTACGAGTTGAAGATTTTGATACGCTAGTTGGTCTATGATTTGAACTCGTGAAGTCCTGTTGGACTGTTTTTGTGCTAAAGAACTGAGGTTTGTGTATAAACTTATACTTGTACTCTCTTTACCTGCTGGTATATCTGAAAGTTTACTTTGGTACCTTAGTTACCTCTTGTCACTTTGCATTGTCGTATTGGTCTTCTTTAATACATTAAAGACACTTGTGTAACTCGTCCACTTGTACGGATTGTTTGATCACTTGGCACTCTTGTTGGGACATTGTCCTTCTTGTGGCTGTGACTTTGTCACTCTTGGCATGCCTCTTGATTCGGATCATTTACCATCTTGACTCTAGATTTTTAGTCCGTCTTAAGAATGGAAGTTGTCCATTTTAAGTACAAACTAGAAAACCATTTTTAATATGGTTCTTGGTTCTCTTGATTATTGGGTTTTGACCCTTCTTGATATATGTTTGTGCTTGGTGTGACGACATGATGTATATATTGGGCGAGTCTTGTTTTTGAATCTCTTGGAAAACTGTGCTATGAGCGTTCTTGACATTTGGATCTTTAAATATCGAACTTGATACTCTTTATATATTGTTTACTTGATTTATTTATTATGTTCAATTATGCTACCCTTTACTTGAGAATGATAACTTGGCGAATTTGAGGGCTCCGAACCTATAGTTTTTACACCACTAAGCTATATGCTTAGCGATGGTTGTTTCTATCGTAGGGAATGTTCCAGAGGATGCTTGAAGTTGGCCATTGAAGATGGAGATTTTGAAAGCTTTAAGGAAGATCACATTTGCATATAGGCATATATATTTTGTATAAACCTTGGGACTTGTACATGATCTATGTTTTGTATATTTACATGAGAATTTGAGGGCTGATTTGGTCATGTCACCATGGGTTGTAGTATAAGTATCGCTATACGTTTTTATCTTTTTGGGGTGTGTAAACCCAAGTCTTGTAATATACTAAATTTACTATTTGTTTTGAATGTTTGTGTGAAGCATGAGCAGGCTGATTTCGGTACTCGGAAGCTTGTAATATTCTTGTTATTTTGATTTGGTTTTTGCTTAATAGTTTAATATGAATTGTTAACTCTTCCTAATTTGACTTAATTTTAACACTTAACAATTTAATTTTAATAATGTTGACTTAACTTTAATGCTTAACAATTTAATTTCATGTACTTAATGTATCACTGCCCATTTTCCTCTTTTTCCTAATGTGAATACTGACTAACTAACATTATGTTTTAATACTTAACTATTTCACTTAGCTAATATGTTATCTAGTATTGTACAATTATTTTATTTAAATCCTTGTAGGTTATTAAAATAATAAATGTCACCATATACTTTCATCTTGATGATGTGACTTAATAATTCAGAACCACATTATGTGAAGAGATTGGTTCATTATTGAAAAGGATATGATCCTAATCTTATTTCTTTTATTGACTTAGTTATTAATAATGAGTACAAAAATAAGATAGACTTTGTAAGTGTGCAACAACTTATTGTACTTGGTCCTACTGAAAAAAAATTTGAATTAGAAGGAGATGGAAAAGTTTAGAACATTATCATCTTTTGTTTCTGAGGATTATCATTCCATTCATTTGTTTGCTATTGATGATTGTAATAATTAGTTGTTGATGTATTTGATATTTTCATGCATGATGTAATTTTCCTTATTAAATATTAGGTAAAGTAATAAGTAATATATGCTTCAAATGACTAAATGGTTCACCAATTTAAGGGTCCGTTTTCAAGTGGTATCTGGTTCAATCCTAGTTAGCAAGATTTTTTCATCCATCTTTATATTTTCTTTTAATTTTT
The DNA here is from genome assembly GCA_029007595.1 of Solanum commersonii. Lineage (NCBI taxonomy): Eukaryota > Viridiplantae > Streptophyta > Magnoliopsida > Solanales > Solanaceae > Solanum > Solanum commersonii. The sequence continues at coordinate 4,356,504 of JAJTWQ010000033.1, forward strand.
TACACAAAGATGCTCCAACTTTAAGCCATTGAAAATCTAGAAAAATCATCATTGCCAAGATTCAGGGTAAATTTCATTTTAATTCATGATTTCTCTTTTTAATAAACAAACAAAATTAAAAACCTTAAAATTCATGACTTTTATTTTAGGATTCCCATTTTAAAAAAACAATTTGAATATTTTGGAGAGTCATCACTTTGGAAAATATTTGGGTTTTCCCATCTTCGTTGCAACTCCCATTAAGGTCAACTACTTATTTATTATTGATAATTTTGGCTAGCGCCTTGCTGGCTGAAAAGTTAAATTCTATCAATTACATGATATATCACGATTATTAAAAATACACTAAATAGTTTCCTCAATCATATTTATTTAATTTATTCACCTACCAAAATATAAGATTAATCTATTAGAATGTTATGAGCGTAACTTTAGTTGGGCTTCCATTGATTTAAAAAGAAAACTTCACTTGCTTAATTGAGATTTTGTAACTAAGCTCAAACCTAAGGGGAAATCAGAAAAGCAATTGTGTTATTGTGTGATGTACAATAATTTATATATATTCAATAGTATCTTACGAAAAATTATAAGAATTCTTATATTGCCAATATTTAGGTTCTACACAATAAAAAGTTAGCTTATTGACCGAACACCTCTTTTAACTCCACCCAAACACCCTTTTTAGGTGCCAAATATTAGGCCATTTACAACCTCATCATGCCAACTTGACACTTTCGTCTATTCGCTCAAACAATACATGCTCACCATTTGATTTACTTGAAGATATAATTAGACTTGTTCACTTTTGCTATTGCATATACGTGGTAAAAGTAATATCCAAACAACTATATTTTGTAATAGTTAACAAATCACTAACCGTTTTGCTTATGTACATAATAGACAAAGTACTACTTATGTAGTTCATGTTAACATCACTACTTCTACTAATGTAAGTGTTTTTTTTTTTTTTTGGTTTCCCATCTGGTGTTCGGAGACCATATTGGAGTTCCGATTAAATCTGGATCGCACTCTGCATGGCTCATTCGGGGGTGGTGCTCCCAACATAATTTTCTCCATACCCAGTGCTCGAACCCGAGACCCCTGATTAAGGGTGAAACATTCCCAGTGCACCACAACCCATGTTGGTTACTAATGTAAGTGTTGTTCTACAAAGGTATAAGCGTCATTATTGTAGCCGATCAACTGAGCTACTAAGATTTTTGTATTAGATTGTTTAATACAATATTTAGTTTGCACAAAAAAAAAGGAGGAGGGGGATTAAGTTTTACCGTTTGGAAACAAACAACTTATTTTCACCTTTCTCTTTACCTAATTATTAGGGAAACTTAACAAATACATGATTAACAAGGGGAAAATGTGATTTATACACATAAATTTGGTATGAATAGCCAACTTGATTAACTATAAAACAAGAGTTCGTTTATAACCAAAAAAATAATATAATTCAATATTCAACATGGTATTATTAAGTACGGTGCATATTTCAAAATCATTCTTACTAGTAGGATACTAAAAAAAATCTTCTCCTATTTTAGAAACAAATCTTACTTCAAACGACACATCTATTATTATAGTTTCAAAATTATCACTTTAATTTTTGTATGACATATATAAAGTAATAATATAAAAAATTTAATAAATAATTTAGAAACTTAGAAAGTTACTACTTACTTAATTTGATAAATATAAATTATTTACATACAAATATTCTTCCTACACAAAAAAATCAGTGAAGGAAAATGGAAACATAAAAAGTGTTCCCCTAAAAGCAAGGCACTCAGATAGGTGAAAAAGCCAATTGAATAATGGAGTTTGATACATCTCCGATTAATCGGTGCTCCAAAGATCATGAGAAAATCTATCAACAATGGTTTAGTTTAGCCGATTCAGGTACCCTCATTATGATGATCCTCTTCGTGTGTATAATTATATATGTATATGTATGTATCAATGTATGCTCCATTTGATTTCACAAATTTATGCTGAAAAATGAATTTGGGTATTTTTATCAGATGGAGATGGACGTCTCACTGGCGGTGATGCTATCAAGTTCTTTGCCATGTCCAATTTGCCTCGGCAGGACCTCAAGCAGGTGTTTATTCTTTCCCCTGTGCAGTAGAATGGCTTAGAGTGACAGTTTTTGCTAGCGAGTATAGTTATATGTTTCAGTTCCTGTAAGATTAAGTGTTTGGTAAGAAAGGAAAATATTTTCCTAGAAAATGTTTTGTTAGAAAATAAGTGGGTTTCTGGCTTATTTTCTAGTATTTGGTGAGTAAGCAAAGAAATATTATTCCAAGAGCATATATATGTAATCTAGCAAAATACTATGTGGACGGGATGGGGTGGGGACTGGTGGTTCGAGGGTGGCAAGGGTTGGGATAGTCAAGGGTAGGGGGTGGGGGTGTTGGGTGGGTTGGAAAGAAATAATGAACTTGCAATGTCACTTATGTAACTTGTTTTCTGTACTTTGATTAAGAAAGTCATTTTCCTAGAGAAAATATTTTCCAAAATATTTTGACCAACCAAACATGGAAAAATTGGATTCATAACAAACACAATCTTGATCTTCATCGTGAATGGTTCCATACAATAATAAGATTTACTAAGGCCCTAGTAATCTTCAATGTTCAGATTGGAGGAGGATAAGTTCTTAAACTAGTGAACTTCTAATTGTCCATGTTGTAAACACAGGATTTTTGTTCTCTTCTTCTTTCAATTTAATAACTGACTTGATTCGTGCAAAGCATTATCCATAATTGAATTGCTCTCAACCAAATAGCAGTTACCTTTTCATGCAACTTCTTGTTTCTGATCCTTGATGGTAGTTTAGGAAGTTAAGGTTAATTGGGGCTAATGACACTTTGTCTGAAATTGGATGTGAAGTAGGTCATTAAGCATTGTTTTTATGTCTGTAATTGGATCGGGAGCGGTTCTTTAGCATCGTATTCTCTGATTCTTTGGTGATGTAATTACATGGATATATATCTGGTATTTGTGTTACAATTACTGTTGAGACCAAATTCCGTTTGACTTTCCCATTGCACTGGGTGATCCAGATTTTTTGGGATTCTATTGTAGGAATCCCACATACAGTGAAATTCATTGGAATGCTAAGACCAACAAATTATTTGAGAGTAGAGATACAATGAGAGTGAATGCATCTCTATGGTCCAACATACCACAAGATGAGTGTCTTAAAAATGCAAATACTATAATGGATGTGTAGTCATACAAGATTAGGTAAGATAAAAAAAGATCACATCCAATATAGGGTACAAGCTAAGTTGTGCGGACTCTTCACTTCCGATGCTGCATCCATGTCTACAGAGAAGGAAAACTAAACGACGCCCGACTAGCTACTAATTTTAGAATTTATACCATGAAGGATACAACGTTTAGATTTGCACCCGTACTAGACACCCGCACCCGAGTCTAAGCAACTTAGCATACAAGTGTAAAAGTAGAACTCATAAAGGATGAAAAGAGAAGGTTTCATGAGATGGTTCGATCATATCTTGTGTAGAACTCATCGGGAAAACGGAAACGATCAATAAGTGTGATACTATGACGATGATGTAGAGATAAAATCATAAAATCCAATTAAAGTTATGTCAAAAGCTATACCATCTCTCATAATTGATGTTGATTTAGCTAAGAACATAACACAATGAAGAGCATAGGATTTATATAGGCAATTTCGGCTACTCTATGTTTGGATTTAGTTATTGTCACTCACATTAGTTGACCCCAACTAGTTCAAGATTGAAGAACTGTTGATCAATTGACATTCTGATTACTTGCACTTTTAGCTCCGAACTTGAGAGTTGTGCTTTGCCATTTGAACTTTTCAAACTGGTGAACCTCTTGCACTGTTGACACTGGAGAGTATTTCTGTGAACTTCATCTTTATAACTAATGAGAGTGACCTCCAATCTGAAATTCAAAGAGGATTGATTATAAATGTGGATTAGCAGGTCCTGTTAAATAGGAAATCCTGTATGTTGGACCATTTCTAGCCATTTACAATTCATGTTAACGTTTTTCAGTGATTAGTGAACAGGACTAAGCCAGTAGATAAAGTGGGTGTATTTTGACAAGCGCAGTGATACAACTAAGTTTTGATGGTGAAGAAATTAGACCCTAACGAATTGGATGGCAAAGTTTATCCTCTTCCCTTCTCTTACACCCAAAATTGAACAGATGCTTACTTATACATTACTTTTGGTAGTGCTACATAGGTTATGCCCAGTATCAACTGACTATCTGCAATAATATTGTATTTTTGACTTTCATACCGTCTTCTATTATGTGTCACTTCACCACCCTATGCTCGTATGCTTTCTTATGAGTCAGTTTCCGCCTAGTACTACTGTAGCTATTACTGAATCAGATTGATTCCTTCTTTTCTGCCAGTTCTCTTTTTCTTAACTCGCTAATTTTATTTCAATGGATTGTTTTTCTTTTCTTCTGTCCCAAGGTGTGGGCAATTGCAGATTCCAAACGGCAAGGCTTTCTCGGTTTTAGAGAGTTTATTGCTGCAATGCAGGTACTAGTTCATTGCAGACTTGCATTTCAAACTGGTATTTAATTTTAATCCAGATAAGACTCTGATCCTTTCTTTTTTCCAAACATTTAGTTAGTCTCTTTGGCACAAGCTGGCCACCCAGTAAGCAGTGATCTCTTAAATGCCGAAGGTAACTAGCAAGCTTTAAATTTTTAAAATTTTAGACTGTAATCTAGCAATGAGAGTAGTCTCTAGAATGTAATCTCTGGCAAAGTAGTTGGTTCATTACAATGCCCTGTGTTCTCTTTCTTTAGCTGTAGGATTGTTGTCATTTACTGTTAGTGTTCTTACAATTAGAACAATTGTAATCATGGCAGTTGACTTTGAAAATTTGCAACCCCCTAGCTTGGAAGGTCTGGATTTACTTCAAACTGTAAGTTTGTTTGGTGTACTTTCTGCATTAGTTTTCATTTATTGTGGTGCTACTGACTTGTATTTTCTATAATACAGAAGAAAAAGCGTATGCCTAAAAGTGAACCTGAGCAGAATGGTAATTTTACCTCAACACATACAACATCTTTCTTATATCTTCTTTCTTAGTGACTCTTGGGGATTTGAGAAGGGAGTTAGATGGATCATCTATGTCTAACTAATTGGATTTGGTAGCAGGCAGTTCTACAGTTCAATCTTCTGCTACAGCTAATTGGTTTTCATCATCTTCATCTGTAAAGAAGGTTAGTGTGGTTAGTCTTGTCCTTTATTTGTAAGCTCACAGACCTCTGCACTTTTGTTCACCTAGTTGATGCATTTTTCTACTAGCCAGTTGTATAATTTATTTATTTTTGAATGGCATGTTTTCCAATTTTTGCTATGTTAAGCTGGTATCCTTTCTCCTAAATGGAATACCTTCCACCGGTCCACCCACTTCACCCTCCCTAGTTATATAACAGATGTCGTTATTTGGACTCCTTAAATATTGACACACTTGTGTTAAAAATTGTATATTTCACAAGTTACAAACATAAATTCATTTAGTTATCTCAAATTGAAATCGTGTCAGATGTTTTCCCTGTGAAGTCAATTTGTAAATAAGCATCTCTTGTCCTTATCCATTAACGAGGACATTGTTTAATTTTATGTTATAAACCATTTGTTGAAATTGTTGCATGGAAATGTACTCTCCCTTAATTTTCCCTATAAATCCTATAGCATTGCATAGCATGTTTAATGCTAGATTTTCTGATTTTGCTCTTAAAATGAGGCTTGGTTCGGTTAATCTACCCTCAGGTCTCTTTAAGCTCCGTCACATCGATAGTTGATGGACTGAAGAAGTTGTACCTCCAGAAACTAAAGCCACTGGAAGCAACATATCACTTTAATGATTTCGTCTCTCCATTACTGGTAGGCAGTTTATCGTGTTGGTTGTGCTTATTTTCAAGATATAGGAGAGGAAACTCTTGCTTATACTTTTCCATTCAACTATAGTTTCTTTTGTACTAATCCATGGAAAAGTAATACAGAAGCCACTGATTGCTTTCTTCATATGCTCTGTGTTGGTAGACAAATAGTGATTTTGATGCCAAACCAATGGTGATGCTTTTGGGTCAATACTCAACAGGAAAAACTACATTTATTAAGCATTTACTTGGAACCAGTTATCCAGGTCATCTAACACTCTTTTTTTTCTTGTCCATGTCTCTTGTTTGTTCACAGCTTCCTGTTGACACTTGTGCTCCTTATTTGTCTATAGGTGCTCACATTGGACCAGAGCCTACAACAGACAGATTTGTGGTTGTCATGGTACTTTGCTTATCTTTGTTTCTGTTAACCACTGCGGTCACTTGTTTTCTTCCTTTTTTTGGATTATGTTGCTGAACAAAAGAGAAGTTATTCTTGTTTTCACCTTGAGTTGAATGTCTTTCATTCCATTTGAAGTTGTGTCAAAATAGTGTGCACTAAATTGACAAAGATGGCTTTTCAATTCATTGTACCATCTTTTTGTGGATATATATTTTCTCCCTTCTGTCCTAACACATAGTTCTAAATATTATCACATCAAAGAGTTCCTTGAGAATACTCTGCAACAGTTTTGCTAGTTAAACTAGACTTTTAGTTAGAAAGGAGAAGGCTATACCCATGCAATGCATGTTTGGTAATAGTTTTCTCAACAGTGATTGTTATGCTAATCTTTTTGTTTGGACTGGTGTTCATTTTTTACTGTAATTATACAGAATGGACCCGACGAAAGGAGTATTCCAGGGAACACAATTGCAGTTCAAGCAAATATGCCATTTAGCGGTTTGACAACTTTTGGATCTGCATTTTTGTCAAAGTTTGAGTGTTCTCAAATGCCGCATCCTGTGAGTTATGCTACTCGATTGCACTCATAGATTAAATGATCAGAACTTTCTCATTAACTCACCAGACTCTGAATACCTTTTCCCATCTTTTCCCTCTCTCATGGTTAGCTGTTGGAGCACATCACATTTGTTGATACTCCTGGAGTTCTATCAGGAGAAAAACAACGAACACAAAGGAGCTATGATTTTACGGGAGTGACGTCTTGGTTTGCTTCTAAGTGTGATCTCATTCTTCTTTTGTTTGATCCTCACAAACTTGATATAAGTGATGAATTCAAACGTGTGATTGCGTCTCTTCGAGGCCATGATGATAAGATACGGGTGGTTTTGAACAAGGCTGACCAAGTTGATACTCAACAAGTAGGCTCAACTTTTGTTTTTTTGGGTCTATTAAGGTTTTCCTCCTATTGCTGGACTAAGCTAACCATTTGGTTTTACTGTTGGTGTCAACTGCAGCTTATGAGGGTTTACGGAGCATTGATGTGGTCTTTAGGGAAGGTTCTAAATACCCCTGAAGTTGCACGTGTCTACATAGGGTATGATCTCTATATTCTTACAAGTAGTTCAGGTATTCTGCCCAACAAAGTAAGAGTATTATTTTGGGAATTCAAATATCTATGATTTTCTGGATGTCTTCAAGATGTATCAAGCCTGCACTTATGTTAAGACTATTGCCGGTGGAATGAGATCTTGATTGCACCTTATGAAACTTGACATCTGATTTGGGAGTTAGACCTTGATTTTTTTGAAACATGGGTACAATAATGGAGGGATTGCCTAGTGGTAAGAACACTCTGCCTCCAATCATTAGATTGGGTTTCGAGTCACTTGGGAGCAAAGTGGAAAAGAGCCACTGGTTGTGGTTGGCTCCTGGTAAGTTATTTTGGGTGGTGGGGGTGGTAGGGGTTACTCTGTCCAAAAACCTACCTCATGTTTGAGATACTCACCCACCATATGCTGTTTCCTCTCATGCTTGAGTGTAGCTATAATATGCATGCTCTAGAAGCAGATATCTTCATTTTCATTTCCTATTTGTGTATAGAGCATAATGTTGAGTCCTTCTAAGTTGTGTCCTTGTAGATATCAAAATATTACAAACTTTCATCACTTTTTGGAGTTCCTCAATAATGTAGTGTTTTTATCTTTCACAGATCATTTAATGACAAACCAATAAATGAGGCTGCTATAGGGCCAATTGGAAAAGAACTTTTTGAGAAGGAACAAGATGATCTCCTTACAGACTTGAAAAACATACCAAAGAAGGCTTGTGATCGTCGTGTAAGTTCATAATCTTCATTATGGCAACACATTTTACTTACTTCTATATACTGTGCGTTCAAGTTTTTTGAAAAATGAGGATATTAAACAGTATTTATGTTGTGCAGATAAATGAATTCGTAAAACGTGCTAGAGCTGCCAAGATACATTCTTACATTATCAGTCATCTGAAAAAGGAGATGCCAGCAATGATGGGCAAAGCCAAGACCCAGCAAAAACTTATTGATAACTTGGAAGATCAATTTATGAAGGTCTCTCTCTCTCTCTCTCCCGTTTGTTGTCTGCCTCAAATCTACATACATATGTGGTCAACATGCATGCATGTTTAGCACCAACGAGCAATTTCATGCACTTGTGACATGATTCTTGTATGGAGCTTTAGTATTGTGTCTTAATTTCCAACTTATCAAAACAGGTTCAAAAGGAACACCATCTGCCAGCTGGGGATTTTCCTAACCTCGAACACTTCAGGGAAGTTCTGAGTGGTTATAACATTGATAAGTTTGAGAAGTTGAAGCCCAAATTGATACAATCCATCGATGACATGCTTGGTTATGACATCCCTGAACTTCTCAAGAATTTCAGAAATCCTTACGATTGACGAGGTCCAGAGCTGATATAGCATAGAGTAATTGCTGGCGTCTGGCAGACGTGATGTTTATTATTTTATGGATCGTGTATTCTTATTCCTACTCCCGCATTGAGACTTGGGATTAATAGTGAGTACTGAAGTAATATTATCATATGGTAAATAAGGCTGCATGTAAATATGCATTATGAATTCTACATCCGGGAAGAACTTTACTTTTGTGTTGGCGCTTCTTGTTTTTTATATTTTTATTCACGAGTTAGTGGTAAGGTATACATACACCCTACCTTCATCAGACTCCACTTAGTGAGATTTCATTGGGTATGTTGTTGTTCGTAAAAAGACTCATTATCTTCAAACAAAATAGGAGCAGAACCAATCGGCCAACGAAGTTTTTTTTAAGGTATGTCTCTAAGGAGTTTTGATATTTTTAATTTCATGATTGTATTTTAAGTTGAACACAACACAATATCCTTATGAACGTTTTATGACTTTCATTAACAGATTAGGCTTGACGACCGTTAAGGTGAATGGAGCTATATAGCCATACTAAATTAATGCGCAATACAATTTCCAAAAATTTATCGAACATTTAATTTTGTAGGATTTATGTTTAAGTGTGTTGTTTTTAGTTAACAAGATAATTGTTTCAAACACTACGAATTTGTCAAACATCCAAAATTAGTGCACAATTTTATCTATTATGTGAGACTCTTGGTTTTTTATACTATTAATATAGTAAAAGAAAAAAAGAATAAAAAAAACTAAGATAATATTTATCATTAAAAAAATAGATGGGCAGAAAAAATTCGTCAAGTGGACGCCATCATGAAATGAAGATTTTCCAAGGGCCGTTACTCAATTTTCCTATCCCTTTCTGGACGTTTCCATCATTAACTGAAGTATCTTCTCAAAATGACAAATATAACCCGGGCACCCTCTTATTACTTTCACAGTACTCCCTTCATTTAAAAAAGAGTGATCTAATTTGATTTAACACGAAATTGATAAAAGTTTAAAAAAGTAAAGAAGATATTTGAATCGTGTGATCCTATATTAAAGTTATATCAAATATATAAAATTATTTTTTAAACATACACATGAAAAAACTAAAATTAAAAAAAAAAGTCATTCTTTTTTAAATAAAGGGATTACGGCATAATACCCTGCTGAACACGACAATTCACAGTTTTCTTTCTCTGCAAGTGATGAACTGATCACTTCTATTTACCTCTATTCACCACATTTCTCACTTCTCCATTTCTCCAAATCTGAGCTCAAACTGTGAATTTGGAGATGTTAGTTGGTAGAATTGTATGTCGTTTCCCAAAATCCGTCGTAACTCAGTGCCGGAGCTCGTTGCTTCTCTATTCCCGAGAACAGCAACAGCAACAATACGTTCCCATTCTTGCATCTGAGTTCCACTCCTTTCGTGAATTCAAAGAGAAGGTTTGATGTTGAGCCTTAATTATTTTGAAGTTGTTGATTTTTCGTCGAATTTTAATGTGTAGGGTTTTGCTAGGGTTTAAGCAGTACTCGTAATTTAGCTGTATCATAGGCTTCTATTTGAATCGTTGATATGCGTGTTACTTTAGCTGTATCAACAGAATATTGTAAAAAAATCAGGATGCAAAACAATCACTTGAAACCTTTACTGAAACTTTGAGAATCTAAAAAGGTGCCAGATGTTGGAGTACCTTAATTGGCTGCTAGCTTGCTTAATTTTAGAAACAACTATAAGCAATTTTTTTCTGCATTTTGAGATAGTTTGCAATATTTGGAGCTTGTTCCTGGGATGTTTGGTATGGAGTGTATGTTCACTACCAGTTGTAGGATGTTTATCAGTTGGATTGGCTCTGTCAGGTTTCAAAGGGATATCCAGACCAACATAATTTGAAAAATAGTTACTTGGCCAACTTGTTCTTTTTGCTGTTATCAAAATACTGTACAGTGCCTAGATAACTTTATAGATCTTTTAACTTGCTCGAGCTGTAAAATCAACGTTCCACTAAGTTTGATGCCTTGAGATTTTATGTATTAGTTACTCTGTACTTGTCAAAAGAAGAAATGTTCAATTTCCATATGCACCTAAATATTGCTGGTTCTGCTAATGGTGAATCAGGTTACTCTATTTCATGAATCTGTCTTGCAACGGTTTGGGATTTCATCCTCTGCATCCCCCCAACATAATGAAAAAGAGGCATCTCAGTCCCAAAGCAAACCAGGAAGCACAAAAGAGAATGGAGAAGTGAGTGAAAAATGTGAAGCTTCAGTTTCTGCTGATTCTCAGGGTCAAGATGAGAATGATGAATCAGGTCCTGATTTGGCATCCAATGATAACACAAATGAAAATGTCAAACGAAGAAGAAGACATACTAAACAAGCTGTATCTTCTGATTCTGATTCTGATTTAGATACGGAGGACTTTTCTAGGGATGACTTGGTGAAACTAGTGGCTGAGAAGGAAGAACTCCTAAAGATAAAAGATGATGAGTTTCAGAAAATGAAGGAAAAAGCTCTTAGATCCTATGCAGAGATGGAGAATGTAATGAACAGAACCAAACGAGAAGCAGAAAATTCCAAAAAGTTTGCCATTCAAGTTAGTTTTTCTAGGCACATGCTTTGCCAGATAGTCCTGCATTTACTTATTAGTATTACGTTATGCTTGTGATTTTCTCTCATCTTCTGCATAAATGCTATTGCAGAATTTTGTGAAATCTCTTCTAGATGTTGCTGATAATATGGAACGGGCTTCTTCTGTTGTAAAAGAGAGCTTCTCCAAAATTGATGAATCTAAGGATACTGTTGGTGCTGTGCCACTTCTGAAGACACTTCTGGAAGGTGTTGAAATGACTGATAAACAGCTTTCCGAGGTACACTTTTTCACCTAAATATAGTCCGTGGGTTATGTTCCTTTTTTACTGCTTTCGTAGATTCTGAATTCATCTATGAAACACTTCAACCTTTTTTTTACAAGCATAATCTACAATATAAACAACTTAGGTTTTTTAGGGTGAATCCGGAGAAATTTATAATTTTAAATTTCAACAAGGTGGTAGTTCCAAAAATTAGCCTTTAAAGCCATGTAAAACCCTACAGATTTTGGCAAAAGAACCTATTGCTGCTTATTCACTTCTGCTAAATGCCCCAACCAGCTGCTGAAATGAAGCAGCAGCGAAGAGGGTTTGCAGTTTGCTATATATGTACACATGCAGCTGGAAGAGAAGCTCCAAAACAATTTCTTTGATATTGGAAAAATCTCAGTAAAATCCTTACTGTTGCTCCAATTGTAATGTAAGGCTCAGTAACTTCAAGGGGTTAAATTTGTAATCCTTCCTATTTCCTTCTGGTCTATGTTATTGTTGCTTCTTCGACTTAAATGTCTCAAAAGACCTTCGTGAGGAGGTCTCCATTATATGTTTCTCAGTGCTGGTTTTTGCTTACATCTCGTTACTTTTCAGGTATTCAAAAAATTTGGCGTGGGAAAATATGATCCTACAAATGAAGAATTTGATCCAAATAAGCATAATGCAGTGTTTCAAGTACCAGATCCTAAAAAGGCTCCTGGCATGGTCGCTGTCTGCCTCAAGGTATCTGTTAGGAATTTCTTCGGCATTCGTGTATTTAATTTGCTATTTCAATCTTCATGCACTTTTTCCTTATTGATTATTGCAAATCTAGTATTTACTTTATACATCCCTTTTCATTGAAGTCGAATGACTAATAGACATGACTTCCCTTCTTGTTCCAGTCGGGGTACACCTTGCATGACCGAATCATTCGGCCAGCTGAAGTTGGTGTGACGGTAGCCATGGAGAGTACGAAGGCAGATTGAAGAACTGAAGCTTAAACAGGTGGGTCATGAACCAAGATTTTGGAGCTCGAAAAGAAAAACTTGCTCACTTTTTGAAAAGGAGTTTAGTTCCAGATCCTCCAATGGAACTGTCCGTTCACAGAGTAGTTATAGTTTTTTCTAGTATTTACAATTTTATTTTATTTTTTGTTTTACAGTGTTAAGTAATGTCTGTTAATAATGACTGCTTTATTGTGGGGGAGGTTTACTTTGCTGTCCTTTCTCTCAACTTATCCAAATAGAGCTTAACTCAACCCTTTTCGCTCTACTTAGCCCTATCTCCCTCTAGAGATATTTTAGTGATAGGTTTTATAGGAATTGAACAATCTTATTTGGTCAAATTCCCAATGATGTTTCTTTCATTACAATATTTCTAAACAAGTTTTTGGATAATAAGCCTAAAGGTTTTCTTCTTGACGGGATGATATTGAAAGGTCACTATGAAAAGGACGACAACTAGCAAGTCGTCAAAAGAAACCAGAGGGATTATATTTACAATCATTTATACATTAGAGTCTAAGTTGGCACAGAAACTAGAGGGATTATATTTACAATCATTTATACATTAGATTCTAAGTTGGCACAAAAACTAGAGGGTTATATTTACAACCATTTAGACCTAAATATCACTACGATCTACGTTAATAACAACCAATCTTCTCCATTCCGCCGTGCCTCAATCACACCCTTCCAAGTACAAGTCGTAATCCAGCTCACTTTCGGTCTGATTGGACTGATCTGTCCTTAGTTCCTGAGGTACACGAAAAGACCTTCATTAAACTCTGGCCAGTATCAATTTCAAAGTAGGTACAAAAAATGAACTACATATTAGAAGGATGTGGTATCTATATTGAACAAGATTAGAAATGACCGCATTCACCTTAATGTGCACGTAACACACAAGATAAAATGAGAGTATGTCGTCTGAGAAGATTTAGCTATGTCCTTACATAGATCCTTCAGTCTGTCCATGTGATTATATGATGATTGAAAGTGAAAAAAGTTGACAGATAGAGCTAAAACCACATGGAAGGAGGTTATTTCAGCAAACTTAAAATCCCTCAGAGGTCTCACCAGAAGATGAACGAAATGTGTCAACAAATGAATCATATAGGCAATAGTTGATATTGGACTAATTAGTTGTGTATGAATGTGTGAGAACTCCTAAATTATTTACTACTGGAATTAAGTGAACCTGACTAGTGCAAAATGGATATGGAGAATTCACTTAATCAACCCTAGTTGATTTAGGATTTTAAATATCAATTAATTTGACTGTTGAGGATTTCTAGAGTCCTAGTTTTTACACATAATAACGAGCTGGCGTATTAAAAAGGACAAACCATGAGAGTTGGGAAGACTTTATTGGAATTTCACCACATATCGAGTAGGATATTTCTTATTGTTCAAGTGAATCAAAACTTATTTAAGTTTGATTAAGGGTAAGTAGAAAATTGAGCAAAGGAGAGCAGACATAAACTTGTTTGGTGTGAGGAAATAAAAATATTAGTGATGGGATAAAAAAAAAATTATCTTGTTTGGTTGTCATGTTTGGGATAACTTATCCCACCATTTATATCATAGTGATGGGATAAGTTATCCCATATACATGGTGGGATAAGTTATCCCAGGATAGCTAACATCAGGATAACTTATCCTGAGATAACTTCTTCCCAACCAAACGACCGAAGAAAATATAAAACAACAATAGACATCAGAAATGCAACTGTTTTTCTAAAAGGTAACAAAGATCAAAATATTACCTCAAAATCGTCGTCAAAGATATCATTGATACTTTGTTTTGTCAAGATGTTATCGTTCAATGTTGAACTTGTGATAGCTTGATTCAGCTTCCTCGATTTAGCTTTGTTGTCAGGAGCTTCCTTTTTCTTTTCTTCCAAGTCAACAATCTGCATATTCAAGAGGTCAACAACACCCGGCGTAATCCCACAAAATGGGGTCTGGGGAGGTAGAGTGTACGCAAACCATACCCCTAAGTCAAAGGTAGAGAGGTTGTTTTTGATAAACCGTCAGCTCAATGAAAAACAACAAATAGTAGTGAAAGTACAAACCAACAGATAGTATCAAAAATAACAGACAGTCAAGGAACAATACCACAATAAAATAATACGACAGTTGAAGTACAAGAAACATCAGATAGTAACAGAAATCGAAAAACAAGAAACTACAAGAGATACTATGCCTACTAGTATGGACGAACAATGCACTCCTTTCTACTAACCGTCTTCCCTAATACATGTCTTCCACAACCTCCTATCTAAGGTCATGCCCTCGGTAAGCTAAAATTGGGTCATGTCATGTCTAATTATTTCTCCCCAATACTTCTTCGGCCTATCTCTACCTCTACCACTCATGAACTAGATCCATGTTCACTTTGTCGCTAATTTTCTTCATTGTTGCAGATGGAATTCGAGTACCATCTGAAACAACCTTACAATAGTACCATGACACATTTAGCTTTCATATAATTTAAAAATGAACCAATTTTATGCACTTCCATAATTTAAAATGCAAGAAAACTGAATTTCCCTTCACATATATAAATTGAAGAGTCTAGGGTTGATATTGTTGGATTACACTGAGTATGTTGATGTCGAGTCTAGGGGTTTGTTTTGTATGGTTTCTGATTTTCTCATATTTGGTTGGTCAAAAATGTTTTAGACTTCCCTAATGTTAGAAGAGAAAAAAAAAACTCATAAGTGACATTACAAGTTAATTGTCTCCTCTCCATCTACCCCACGCCCCCAACCTGTAATACCCTATATTAAAATAAGGGCATACATGTCATTTAGCTCTTATTTAAAAAAAAATAAAAAAAAATAAGTTGATTGGGTGTTGTTTGACCAAAAACGTTTAGAAAAATTTAAAAAAAAGGGGCTAAAAGCCTTAACAGAAGCAGCATCAACGCTGCAACTAAGAAAAAAATAAGAAAAAGTAGAAAAGAAGAGAACGGTAGGAGCTGCGTTTCTTTTCGAAGGAACAGAGAAGAGAAGAAAGAGTTGAAGGGTGAAAATTGTAAGGGGAGTAGGAGGAAAAATAGGTTTGAGGTAAATCTTTGTTTCCTTTCTTCTTCTTTTACAGACTTGCTAAGACTCCTAGCCTAGATAGTTTACTTTGGCGATAGAAATCTGGTTGCTAGAGATTAGAGGATATGTAGAATCGGATGTGAATAAAATGGATAAAATAGATTTAGTTAATAGTTTATTGCTCCAACTGAATTACTCATGGCTTGAATATATATGGTGCATCAAATTGGCGGGCAACCAAGAAGTCCAAAAAGGGGCTGGGTATTCTGAATTTAGCATGAAATAGCCCAAACGAAGCAGTTAACACGAAATTATTATGAATGTGACTATAGATTGACCAAAGGAATTCGTACAAGTAATCGAGTGGCGAACTTGGTAATTCAACAGGAGTACTGTGAGTAGTAATCTTACCACAATTGATGTTTATAATTTTCATGATTTTCACATGGTTTATAAAGTAAATGTGTTACCGAATGTTTTGAACTTGCATGTGGAACAAGTCTTTTACTTGATATGATATCGAAAGGATTATTTTAGATGATCTCATTCTTACAAGATATGATTACTGTTAATGAAAAGGCTTTACACTTATTTGAGAAATAGTATTTTGACATGTGATTGTTAAATCTTGAAATAATATGATTTGATAAGATTTAATGCTCTATTCAATTTTGAAATGCTTCTACTGATTACAAGAAAAATATAAATGGGAGTAGACCTTAATGAATCTCATAGCTAACAGAGGGTTCGTTAGACGTGGTGCACCTTGTAGTTACATATTACTAATAAATCCCTTGTTAGTGGGAAGGTAGAACTAGCATATTGTTACTGATATCGCTCCAGTAGGGAACTACTGATATGAATATTTAACTCCTTTATGAGGAGTTCACTGTTATTGGTTACTTCTTAAAGAGAAGGCCACATTGATTACATGATTCATCCTTGGAAACCTCCCAGCTATAAGATTTGTTATGGAAATGTTTTTTTTTGAGTTTACTATTAAGTATTTATATTGATTTTGCTTACATGAGGTAAATAAGATTGAATATGGTTATTGTTTCTGAAAGGGTATTATTACCTCATTTTGACTATTTACTAGCATGTTTTATGACTTGTGCCTCATTAAAATGATTGTGGTTAAGTATTATTACTCACTCAGCTAGCGTCTCACTCTTCGCTAATTGTTTTTACAGAGAGCTTAGGTGGTATTGAAGAGGATTTTAATTAACTAGAGAGTGTGATTTGATAGCATCTGGTGAGCCCCACATTGCTACGCGTGGCAAGAGAACCATTGATTTGCTATGGTTTATTTAGTTTCTTTAAAAACTCTTAGAGTCGCTCCATTTGTCATTCCTTTGATTTGAGTCAGGATTACTCCTTCAAATTGTAGTCAAGTGACTAGTTTGGAATTTTTTCCGTAATTTGGAGATGAATTGGTTTTATTGCATGACAATTAGATCATTGATGGATATTATGTTGTGGTTTATAATTGCTATTAGTTGTGTTGTGAATTTCGGAGACAGGAAAATTCAGGATAGGCTTAAAAACAAAGAAAATTCTGCCCGATTGTCTGTAGAATTCTGTTAAGGCTTGCTTTGGAATTCTCCCCCTCAGCGCCGGTCATGATTCTAAATTGAATCGTGACACAACCCCAACCCCTTGACCATCCTACCCAAAACCACCACTCCCCAACCCATCCCACCCAAATTACATACAACTGCTTTTGTAATAATATCTTTTCGCTTACTTATCAAACACTAGAAAACTAATTAAGAAACTCACTTTGTTTACCAAGAATTCGATAAAAAAAAACATTTTTCTTTGTACCAAACACACCCTAAAAAAGAAAAAATTGAATTGCAGACAATAGCTTGGTTACAAGTTCCATTGACACCAAAATTAAAAACTAACATTGACATTAAGACAATACTAGTTAATGTGTGCTTACTTAGAGCTCCAGCTCTTTTTGCTCCCTTTGTAACTCAAACTCACAATTACAGAATTAAAAGGTGGAGTATGTTTACCAGCGGAGCAACTCATCTCGTCAATCAACGTGTGCTTACTAACAAATCAATCTTCCAACAAAATTATTTTCCAGGAAAAGTGGAAATCCAAAACTTCAGATAAAAAAAATAGATAAATGATAGCTAAACCCTAACAGTAAAAAACTACAGCATCGTTCACGAATAGAGTTAACTTACAGGTGCATATCGGAACTTCCGTTTAGGAGTTTTTTCCGGCATAGTAGAATCTTCAGAACGAACGGAAGCAAGAGGCGTCCAACGGCAAAGCATGAGTTTTGGTCCGGTGACGTTGTTGGTGTTGCTGGTGCCACGAAAATTGTTGTTAGGCTGAGTAGTAACCCACTGCTTCTTCCATTTTCTGACTGGACCGCTAAAAATTGGAGCGGTGGCGCCGTACCTGGAGGATGCCCGACCAAGTCTAGAACCTACTCCTTCCATTCTTATCAGAGAAATATTGTGTGAAGGTGATGAGTATAGCAGAAACTGGGAAAAAGCTCCAGTCTGCTTCACTGCTGTGGCGCGATTACAAAAGACTGCTAAAAGCTTCCACGACGTCGTTCTGAAGAAGTTACTGTGAGTCCCATTTTATTTATTTAGGAATTTTAAATTACTTGACGGTAGTTATCATGATCAATGCTTAGTCCTTCTAATGACTAATTTGATAATAACTAAAAAAGGTAAAAATAAAAAGTAATGGTAAATTGTTGTCTTAATATTATTTTCTTAAAAAGTGTGCAATACCTTACTAATTCACTTTTTTAAAATGAAGGGTAGCTTGTAAGTCAAAAACTAAAAAGTCATTAAGTTGGAGATATCAAACTTTTGACTTTTGACTTATTTTAAAAAATTTAGCTTAAAGGTGAGTGCTTAAAAGTATGTTTAAACTTTTTCCAAACACTTTCAAAACTAAAAAAAATGCTTAAAACCTAAAAATAAGCTCCTAATAATATTACTCTTGTAGTTGTTTTGTCCTTTAAATTTAGTCATTATTTGTGCTTTTTGTACTTTGATTATGTTGTATCTTGTTATGAATATTGTTTAGGTTGATTTATTAGATTATATATAATATTCGAAAAAGGGTCAAAATTGCCCCCGAACTATATGAAATAGACCATTTATACCCTTCGTTACATTTTGGGATCAAAAATACCCCTGCTGTTATCCTAAGAGACCACAAATACCCTCAAGAGTTAACACCCCAAATTTTTGTTGACGTGGCAAGCCACGTGGAACTAATCCTTCCACCTAAGCGTTGCCAACTAGGATTCACTACAAAGAACTAGACCTTTAGCGGCAACAACAGTCGCCACAAAAGCCCAGAAAATCGTCACTAAAAGTTTTTAACATTAAATTCTAATTTTGTGTTTTTTCTTCATTGTTTTTAAAAAACCAAATATGATATCGATTAAGCAGGAGTTTGAAGACACTATATGTTTTATTTTTATGTCATATGTAAATGTATAAAATGTACAGTGATGCATTATATATGTATAGTAGGAGATTTGAATTGAGAAGTAATTTTGATTATTTTTCGTAATAATATTGGATGTTTTTAATATGGATATTGCAAGTTATTTATTTTAGAAAATTACGTCGCAATCGAAAATTAAATATCATATTTTTTTGTTGAAAAAATAGGTTTTACTAGCGAATGGTTGTTGGAGCCTTAGTCGCCACTAAAAATCACTCATAACCTTTAGTGGCAATATTTTGGGATTTTGTGGCGACTTTGTCGCCACTAAAAGTCAAGTTCTTTTGTAATGAATCTTAGTTGGCAATGCTTAGGTGGAGGGATTAGTCCCATGTGGCTTGCCACATCACTAAAAAATTGGGGTGTTAACTCTTGAGGGTATTTGTGGTCTCTTGTGATAACTGTAGGGGTATTTTTGATCCCAAAATGTAATGGAGGGTATAAGTGGTCTATTTCGCATAGTTCAAGGGCAATTTTAACCCTTTTCCGTATAATATTTAATCATAATTGTATTCATTTTCATTATTTTTTTCTTTATACTATTTTAGACTATTTTTTTTCAATTTGAGGGTCTATAATCTATGTATATTCTACCTTCTTCATACTCTACTTTGTGGATTATAATGTGTATGTTGTTGTAATCATATACCGAATAACTATGATCTACTGGTATTTGAGTTAGTCCAAATAGATTAGATACCAGCTTTCTAATTTTTCATTCAACTAAATACGAGTATAAAAAACTCATGTTCATTGCTAATTAATAACACTATAAAAAAATATTGAAACTTGATATACTTCGTTGAGTTGTCATTGATTTTCTTAAGAAAGAAAATCGACACACTTTCTTCGGTTAGTTTTTCACGCAAAAATACAGGGAAACTCTCAAAAAGAAATTGTTATTTTTCTTTAAAAAAAAATCAATGATCATCTGTCAATTTGAATTTTTTACAATAGCTAACGAATGAACGACGATTTTTAAAATGCAAAATTGCAATTGAAGAGCATATATAGAAATAAAGAAATCATAAAAATAGTATTTTGTATTTAAATGGTACATAAAAAAAATATAGTTGAAGGGTTAAATCTTTTATTATGTTTTTAAATATACTTTTTTTTGTCTTTCACTCTCTTAAAGAAAGTGTGATACACACACTCTGCCACATCACTTAGAAGTGCCAAAATGAAACATAAAAATTGGAGTTAAAATGAAACAAGATTGAGTTGAAGTGTCAAAATGAAATTTAGGGACAAGTTTAATAGTCTGCATATGTGTTTGGCCCTTCAATTATGAGCCAACTTTTAAGGACATACATTTTCTTTATGGGGTTTTATTACCACTTGAACTATTTTAAGTATAATAATATACTTTTTAGAGCTGAAATGGCGTAGAAAATGTGTTCATTCTCTTAAAATTAAGTGAGAGGCGAAAAATATGAGAATATTGATAAATATTGGACACATGATATTTCTTGGTTAATGGAGCATTTTACAATTAGTTAGTATACATAATTATTTATAGTAAACTTTCACTAATAATAATATTTTTTTAAAAAAATATACTTTATTAAAAAAAATATCCTTTATTTTTAACATTTTTATTTTATTTCTTTCACTTTTTTTGGTATGCGGCCAAAATAACTTATTTAACACATCATGGCCAATAGAAAATGAAGATATGAAGTTTAATTGTCTAGTTATTTTCAAAAGAATGTTCAAATGATATTCATTTTTCATACAATATAACCAAATATCTTTTCCTAAATGTCATGTGTATCCTACTTATGTGACATTTAATATGGACCCACATTTTCAATCACATTTTTATATTAAGATATTATAATGTATATTGTTAATTGACGTTATAACTTATTTTAAGTAATACTCCTCTATATTATAAAGTAAAGAACTTCTTACTATAAGGTCATATAAAAATATTCATACCAATTTTTCATAAAACATCAAATTTGTAAATTTTCATAATAAAATAAATTACATATTACAATAAGTAAAGAAATTTATAGTGTGAAATTTCTTTACACTAATGTGTATATGACTTAAACTTATTTATAAATTACTCTTATTTAGAAATGACAGTTAGAAGGACTAACACAACATCAAATAGATGTACCAAAGGTAATACAAGTTATACTGTATTGGGGCCCACCTCATTAAACAAGTACTACTCCCCACTCATATCACAAAGACACATGTACTATATAGGGAGTTAGGAAGGACTAACTCCCTACATATACTTCTGCATAATGTTCAAATGATATTCATTTTTCACAATGTCCTTAATTAGTAATTATAAAGTTCTATAGATTATTATATGAGTTACTTTCAATCTTTATCTTTGATAGCAATCTTTTATTATTCATCTGTTAGAATTGAGAGTCAATACTATTAATAAAAAAAATTAAATACATGCTTTTCATAAAATTTATTGATCAAATTTCCAACATTGAGCGTTAGGCGTAAATCTCATATAAAATATTTTACTTTTAAATTTCAAAGACATTTTACAAGTGTACCACCTCAAAACGAGTCCCACAAAAGCCCTATAACGCATAGCAAAAGTGCAATGGATGGCCTTTCATGTTCTCCATGAGTAGCTG
The DNA here is from genome assembly GCA_029007595.1 of Solanum commersonii. Taxonomy (NCBI): domain Eukaryota; kingdom Viridiplantae; phylum Streptophyta; class Magnoliopsida; order Solanales; family Solanaceae; genus Solanum; species Solanum commersonii. The sequence goes on from JAJTWQ010000033.1 coordinate 4,378,269, forward strand.
AGCCCAACTAGTCTTTTAACTAGACATGGGAAAGAACAAAATGCATGCAATAATAGGTGGTTGAATGTGTTCAATTCACCCTAGCAAGTCCCATACATGAAGCATAATTCTGCACTACATTGTTTTTTTTTTGCCCCCTTCTGCCTAGGTTCTGAGGATGTATTCCCTTTTTATTTCATATACCTTTTTTTTTTTTCCTATTCGATTCGGTATCTGTTTGGAACTTAATTACTGTGAATTTGTGTTGTATAGGACCTCATTCGGGGTGGAAGCATTCCTTATGGAAATTCTTTTTTATAAGTTTGTTAGGTTTAGGGTAAATGACCAAAATAAACACCTTTTGTTATATATTAAAAAACTATTTCAATCGAGTAAAATATATTAAGGATTAAAATAAATAGATTTGTTTTACATTAAAGATAATTTCAATCAAGTAAAATATATGAAGGACCAAAATAAAGCATTATCCACAAGAAAAAATATAGTACTTAGTAAATAGGATTCGAATCTAGATTTCAGTCCCCTCACACTTCAAAGGTGTGCATCATTTAAATCAGCGTACCTAAATAGTTTTAATGTCTTTCTGGTAAAATACTCCACTCATTCCTATTTATATGTTATCATTTTAAATTTCATGTTCCTTAAGAAATTAAGTAAGTTTACAATTGTACCTTTATTTAGTGTTCTCTTGAAGTCAAATTTTCCAATAAATGAACATTAATTAATTTATTTTGATTAATTAAATTGATCAATGAACATGAATAATCATTTAGTTTTTCCATGTTGGTCAAATTCATACTTTCAAGACTAATACTCTCTCTGTTTCTAATTTCTTGTCCACTTTTGAATTGACACACCTATTAAGAAAAAATTATTGACATAGTAAGTTTACCATTTTACCCATATTAATTATGAAGTGAATGAACTAAAAACTTAAGTTTTTCAAGAAATTCTACTTTTTTCAAAGTAATTAATTGAGGGTATAATAGGTAAAAAAAATTGTTTTTTCTTGATTTGTCAAAATGAACAAGTAATTAGGAACAACTAAAAAAGAAAAAATGGACAAGTAATTATGGACAAAGGGAGTAATTCTCAAGGGTAAAATAGATGGAATAATGTCATTTATGCATTGATTTTGTGAAATGATAAGTACTCCCTCCATCCACTTTTAATAGAAATGTTGAGTTTTTCGAAAGTCAATTTGAATAATTTTCAAAGTTAAATTAGATTACATTAATTCAATATTTTAAACAAAAAAATTAGATATTCAAAAGCTATACAAAAAATACTATAAATTGCAATTTTTTGCATATCAATATGATGAAAAAATACATCATAAAATGTTAGTCAAAGTTCTTATCGTTTGACTCTAAAAAATATTATAACAATTAAAAGTGAACGAAAAAAATATTAAGTATAATTTTTTTTTATAAAAATGACATATAATTAGAAACGAAGAAAGCATATGTCATATCTCAATGTGTGTATATATATATTATATAATTTTTTAAAGTTAACGAAAGAACGTACATCCTGAACGAAACACGTGGGTTTGCGTCTGAGTCTATAATGCTGATTTTACACAACTAGGTCTCCAAAGTTAGCATTAAGTCATTATGATCATTGATTTTGATGACACCTAGAAGTGTTCACCATCACTTTTGCCCGTGATCAACGCAAACTGATTTCAATTATTTTATGATGCTTTTTTTTACTCATATGCCCTTTCTCTCCCCCTTAATTACGTAATTGCATGAAGTTCAACAATCTAGGAGTTTATTGCAACTCTAAAATCTTTATTTTTACATAATCTTTTTTTTTTTTTTATACCTACGAAACCTGAAAAGTTTTTTTCCTGTTATTTATTTCGTAAGCGATAATAAATCTTAATTCCATTTTTTAGTACTTCATGCCTTTTTCTAATTTGAAGTCAATTTAATTTAATTTTTTTATTCTATTTTAATAAAAAACTTTTATTATTCACACAAATATCACGATATATTTAAGATATTAAGTTTTAAATATTTTACTGACATTATTATTTGCATATCGAAGACGATAAATCCCAAATAATTTTTTTCTTTCTATGTATTCATAATTAATTGAAAATCAATCAAATAAATGTATAAATTAAAATGTAGAGAATAATATTTTTATTATTACTTAAGCCAACACCATCACTTTCTAGAGCTCCGCCCCAACTATAATAAATAATTATTTTTTCCCCTAATCAAAATCTATAGCCCTATGGGATAATACAAGTATATAGTGGCTTAGTTTTGTCGTGTTATAGGACCATTAGTTTAAATTATAGGATAATAATATGAAGTAAATATCAATATCCTAAGTTGTTCAATCATTAGCTCTTGCAGCTAATGTATGATTAGTTAGTCTTATCGACACTAAAATGACATAAAATAATATCAAATTGGATAAAATAATTAGAATTAAGACTGAGATCAGATTTATATTCTATTTTGATTTAAAATATTAATAAATAATTTTAATTCTCGGATATTCCATCTTCTCATGTTAACGGAATGACCTCATAGACATAATTATATTATGAGAGTCGTTTCGTAGCTTGTAAATAGATAGCTTATTTATATAAGTTATGTAGTATTTGATATCTAATTAGAAAGTAAGTTATTTATATATAAATTTGATATCACACTTAATTTGTAATTCAGAAACCACATAATTAATAGACACATAAATTATGAAGACAACAACAAATTAAAATAACTAATATCTATATACTTTTTCTTTTTATTTGTCAAATTTTAATTTGACACACCTATTAAAAAAATAATGATTGATATATTGATTTTACCCCTATTACTAAAGTAGAATCTTAAACATATTTACTCACTGATCACTATATTTCTCAAACAAGTTAACTCAATTGGTTGTCTTTTTGGCTCCGGACTAGCCTAGTGCGACCGAATCAAATGTCAGTGTCATGTTGGTAAATAAATCCATAAGAAGTGGCAAAAGATTATCTCTGAGTCATTACATATAGGAGGAGGCAGTGCGGGCCCCACACTGGACTCTATATTTCCGTCTTCCAATATATCCTTTTCACTGTCCTAGAGGGGTCAGTCACTCTGCTCACTGATTTTACACAAATTCTGATAATAGTAGTGATAGTCAAGCAGATCTGTCCACCACATTCTCCCAACTAAACCCTACTATCTCTGTAAGCATTCCTGGTTTTTTTTTTTCCACTAGTAATGGCGGCATGGTACTATTTTGCTCTTGTTTTTTCTGTATATAACGGATCATGTTGGAATGAACACTGCATTTTTTTGACTAGATGTCAAATCTGACTAATGAATTGTTGTGTTCAATCACTTCGTTTGTGGCATAAGGAGAAGATTCGATTGTAGTAGCACTTTTCTGCTTTTCAATTTCGTCAATTATTCACACAGGAAAATGATTATTATTATGTTGTAGTATGAGTTTCATTGTATATTTGAAACGATATATGGCTTTGTGTTTTGAATTTGATCTGGTTTTGTGTATATATATATATGTATGTATGTATGTTTCAGGTTTGATCGGAGTAACTGAAGATGGGAGGAGTGGATGCTCAAAATGGAGAAACAAGTTGTAGTTTTCTACTACAGCAGTTGCAGGCAATTTCTATTATTCTTCATGTTGAATTTCTTGTTTAACAAATAAATCATTTATTAGCTGTAAGAGCAATGAGGTATTCTTAATCCATGTTGCTAGGATTATTCCAAAATGCTGATCAGAAGTAGTGCGGCGACATTTTTGGAGAGTTGGAGAAATATAGTTGTAATAGTATAATGAGTGATGGCTAAATAGTTTTTTTCTGAAAATGCAGCAAATTTGGGATGAGGTTGGTGAAACTGATGAAGCTAGAGATAAGATGCTTCTAGAAAAGTTGACCAAGCAGTGAAATCGCGGGCTCACCTTCTTCAGGCTTTGGCAGATGCCAAAGTTGAATTCTCCAGGCTGCTATCAGCCCTTGGAGAGAAAACATATGATGGAATTGTGAGTGATTGAATTTCAGATTGGTTATGGATAGGCGGAGTTATTTAAAATTCTTAGCTGGAAGTCATTAGACTGTTTCCTTTTCTAATATTCGATTTTTTTTGGTCTTGGGGATTGTTTGCAGCCTGAGAAGTATTCAGGATCAATCAAGGAACAACTTGCAGCTATAGCACCAGCACTGGAAAAACTGTGGAAGCAGAAAGACGAAAGGATAAAAGAGTTCTTGGATGTACAATCACAAATCGAGAAGATTGGCAGCGAGATTGCAGGGACTAGTGAGCAAGTAGAGAGTCCTAAAGTAGATGAGTCTGATTTGTCTCTTAAAAAGCTGGATGAGTTTCATGCACAGCTTCAAGATCTTCAAAAAGAAAAGGTTTAGCCATATTTTAGTCGGATTTATTCCTTTACAACTGTTAAACTAGTTCAGCCTCCAATGAGCTACTCACCATACAACCTTGTTTAACATCGCAGAGTGAGAGACTGCACCAAGTCCTTGATTTCGTGAGCATAATACATGATCTATGTGCTGTTCTCGGCATTGACTTCTTTAGTACTGTCACTGAAGTTCACCCAAGCCTGAACGATTCTACTGGTGTACAATCGAAAAGTATAAGCAATGACACACTATCAAGTCTGGCTAGAACTGTCTTAGCACTAGAGGAAGATAAGAAGCAAAGATTGCAGAAGGTAAAAGCCCTTGTTGTTTTAAGTTGGTCCTTTCACTTTGCCTAACACTTCATACCAAGTTAGGATGTACAGTATATGAACAGTCAATAATGGACATATGTTGAAATACCTACAAGTTATGTCAAATTTTGTTCGACTGTACGTGCATCCTTAAGTACCTTGCTGTATATGGAATCTCTTGTCCATCCTCTGTACATGAAAGGAAATTTTCTCCTCTGAATTGTATAATCATTATTAGCTTCTCATAGTTCATTAACCTGCCCATGATAGCATTTGTTGATGTTGGAATTGCTTGCAATTGCTAATTTGCTTCTCTGTAGTCTTTTCACTATAATTTGGAAAATCACATGAAGATGGAATTTACCTAAGGCCTTCGGTTGTGTCTAAGTAGTGTCCTCTTGTGTCTAGATGATAAGTGTTTTGGCCAGTCCTCCATTTCTTTGAAACACACTCTCTAACTCCCCCACCCCCCTCTTGCAGTTCCAAGAACTTGCAACTCAACTGATTGATTTATGGAATTTGATGGATACAACCGAAGAAGAACGGAGCTTGTTTGACCATGTCACCTGCAACACATCTGCTTCAGTTGATGAAGTGTCCATTCCTGGAGCTCTTGCTCTTGATCTGATTGAACAGGTATAGGAGATGCTATGTGTTTTGAAATTTATTTTGAGCATTTATAGTAGCTTGTCGGTAATTGACTTTAGCTTGTTATCGTCCAGGCTGAAGTGGAAGTTGAAAGACTTGATCAGCTAAAAGCTAGCAGGATGAAGGAGATTGCTTTCAAAAAGCAGGCAGTGCTTGAGAGATTTTTGCTTGTGCCCACATAGAGATTGACTCCGAGGCTGCTCAAAACAAAATTATGGCACTAATTGATTCTGGGAATACTGAGCCTGCAGAGTTACTTGCGGACATGGACAACCAGATTGTAGAGGCAAAAGAGGAGGCTGATAGCAGGAAAGAAATATTGGATAAAGTTGAAAAATGGATGGCATCTTGTGAAGAAGAGAGCTGGCTTGAAGACTACAACAGGGTAAATATATCTCGTCTTCTTCATGCTGACTGTTTTTATGTAAATATGAGATAAATTAATCTTGATTGTTAGTATGCTACTTTCAGTGGAAACACCACCCCGTTGCTCCTTTTGTCTTCCCACCCAAACAATGTCACATAAAAGAAATGGAGGGAGTAATTGAAATCACAGGGGATCTATCTCGAAAAAGAATCTGGCTATTCATGGTTTGAGCTTTTCATACATATATCTTCCAAAGATATCAAAGAAACCAGTAAAGCATTCTTTGATAAGAAAATTGAAAGTGTAGTGATTTTATAGCTGCCGCTTTACAAAATCTACAGCATGAAAGTGTGGTTGAATACTAAAAGAATATAGTAATCACAAGTTTATTAGAAATTTTAGTTGTTGTTGGAGCAATAGTGAAAATGGGCTTATTGATGCACTCATATGTGGTATATGATAGTCAGTTGTAGAAGATAAACAATCATCTGCCTAGAAACAGATGCTTCTAATTCTGGCTTCATCGTACCATCTTTATAATTTAGAAGTACTAATGAGCAAGTTTTTATAGTAATCCTGATTCATACCGGTAAGATTTTGGAATTTGGTTAAAATGTGGTTTGCATGCTCTCCATTCATCAAAACATGTTGGAGGTGTCTCTCCCGATATTATGATATTAAAAAGTCATCATTTATGGTGAAACAGGATCAGAACCGGTATAATGCAAGCAGAGGTGCACACTTAAATTTGAAGAGGGCTGAAAAGGCTCGGATATTGATCAGCAAAATTCCAGGTAATGCCAAATGGTGATAAATATCCCTATGTAGGGGTGTGCATTATTTGGACTATACCGAAAAACCAAACCAAATTGAATTTCTTTTTGTTATTAGGTTTGGTTTTTGGTTTTGGTTGGTTTCTGATAAGATTTAATTTTTTGGTTTCTTTGTTTAGTTAAAATATAAAAACTGAAAAATGAAGAAACCAAATTATTATGAACACATCTGATTCTTGGTATATGACGAGTAAAGGAATCAACTGACTTTAAATAAGTACCTATTTAGTGCTACTTGACATGTTTCTGGGATGTTATTCATACTGCCATTACTATTACAAGGATTCCTTTGATACTCTATCTAGTGTCTTAGGTTACTAAATTTACCCTTTCCACTCAAGGAGCTTTGAGATTCTTTGCTCTCCGGAGGAAGTTCAACAATTTAAGTTTACATAATTATTCATACAAATTACTGAGTCTGAATATGTAATCCCTTAATTTGTAATGTTGATCATTACTGGCAGAAGATTTCCCTGTTAATTGCCCAGTGACATGATCCTTACCCCGGTATTATAATGCTAATTGACAATGTTGGCTATGTAGCTCTTGTGGATTCCTTGATTGCCAAACAAGCATGGGAACAAGATCGTGACACCACATTCACATATGATGGTGTTCCACTTCTTGCCATGCTAGATGAATATATGATGCTCAGGCAAGATAGAGAAGAAGAGAAACGAAGGTTGAGGGTAAGCACATTATATTTTAGGCGCGTGATCAATTTATTTGCTATATAAGGGGCTTGTTATTACGAGCATTCTATTGGTGTTGTGCAGGACCAGAAGAAGTTCCATGAGCAGATCAAAGAACAAGAAACACCATTTGGATCAACACCAAGCGCTGCTCGACCCCTCGGTACAAAGAAGGTGGTGGGTCCAGGAGCAAACGGGTCAGGCAACAGAAGGCTGTCTCTTAACTCACATCAAAATGGTTCCAGGTCAACAACTAAATACGGGAAGAGAGACCACTCGAGAATGGTTGCTCCTGTGAACTATGTAGCCATTTCAAAAGATGGTGCAGACTCTCACATTTCTGGAACTGAACATATTCCCAGCACACCATAGTAACTACCGAATTAGAGACATATGTGCAGTATCATCTGTTGTGATTAGTAGCCCGGATCATGTAGCAGGATAAATATTTCGATGAGTAATCACGTAGAGACCGATTAGCTGTTTGTGTTATAGTGGTAATATTAGAAATTCCTTTGAATCATTTGCATTTGTCTGAGTTCTGCATCGACATTGTATAAGCACTTCTAGCAAATGTGATTAGCTATTGCCACTGGAACAAACAAACTAAAACATTCATTGCCAAAATTAGAAGTGTATCTAGGTTCATCCAACTTAGATAAGGAAATTAGATTTTTTTGAAACAATAGGTACATAATATATTTATACAAGTGTAAGTAGAAGTGTATCTAGGTTCATTTGAAAAGTAGGCTCATACTCAGAGACAGTAATCAGTTTATGATTAATTACACAAGAAAATACACATCTATTTCCATTCTTAAGATCTTGGAGTCATGCTGTTATATTTGTTATTTCATGATATAGCTTATGCATGGTAGATGAACCATCATATTTCATGGTGGTCGAAGGTACCCATTAGTACTTAAAACATTTTTTCGCACGCTTAAAAAATTCTTTATAGCTTTCAGTTTTGGGAAGTGTAGTCTTTTAATGTTACCTACAATATTTATTCGCATAAACAATAGGCTTCATTTACTAGACCGATTTCACTACTTATAATAGGATTTTCCTCATAACTCCTAGTTCAGTAATAGCAGTTGGCTTCTCAGTAAATATTTCAACGTCAAGATTTAAAACTCCAAAGTTGATCCGTTCACATTAATATGAGAAGTTGAATCTATTAAAAATCATAATAGAAGCAAAGTGCGAATGAAGAACAATGGCTACTCATTCATTAATGCTTTTATAAACTTAAACATACTTCAGATTTAGAAATAGTTTATGTACTCTTAAATGCATGATGGTATTCTCTTTTGGGAGAAACATCAAAATATAACATTAAACACAATTATATTATAGAAAGAACATAATTTGATAATCATCAATGTGCCAATCAATAATATTTACTTCTTTGAATACATAAATAAAACTAATGACACATCTAAATTATCGACTCAATGTTCAATAATTATAAAAATACGTAATGAATCTTTGAACGATCCAAGAATGTCTTACAATCACGAACTTTAATTTACCCATAAATTCATTTACAAGAATACGAATTATGGATAATTGAATACAAATATAATCATCATTAAAATTAATTATTCATAAAGATTCGATCACTTAATTTGATGATTAACAAATCACATATAGAAGGTAAAGCATAAACAATCTAGTTGAAAACCCAACATGATATTAGAATAATGAAACTCAATGATTTTCACAAACAATTAATAACATTACTTTGATCAAGAAAACCTACCTAAGTCCATTACATTTTTTTAGTTGAGAGAGGAAAATCATTTTAAGACTACTTTATACTCTAATTACACATAGAAATAGATGTATAAACCTATAATATTATTTTCTCTATGCGTAATATAATGAAGTCATAATGAATTATTTATAATAACAAGACAATTCTGCAGCGTGATGCAAGCACGACACGTACAAAAGGAGGCATGGCGTCCATGCATGTTTGACACTTGTCAAAGAGGTTAGAGAAAATACATAAAAAAAAACCTCTCAACTTGGTCGGATAACTTACTTTAGTACTTAAACTAATGGACGTTTAAATACCCTCTTAATATCTTTGAAGTATGATATTAGTTATGCATGACCCGTTAGTATAAAAACGTACCCACTAAAATATGTATGACACATGTCCACTATGTGTGGTGTATAGCATGCGAACATGACATGTGTGCATTGATCAATATTCATGATGGCTCATGTTACGTTTCTCAATCACTTTTTTTTTTGTACATCAACACCTCTCAGTTATAAAGAACAGCTTAGGGTGTGTTTGGTACGAAGGAAAACATTTTCCAGAAAATGTTTTTCAATTTTTTCATATTTGGTTGGGTTAAATGTTTTGGAAAATGTTTTCCAAATCAACTCATTTTCCTCAAATTCAAGGAAAATGACTTCCCTTCAAAAATCAAGGAAAATATTTTCCAAAACTTTCCACCAATTTCAAATTACAACTTTTTTGTTGAAAAAATTAATTTTTTTTTTGTTGAAAAAGTAAATTTAAAGCTTATTTTTTAAAAATATTTTTCAACTTCAATTTTTTTATCCCACCCTCATCTCGACCCACCCCCTCCCTCCAGCCCCCTACCACCCCCACCCCCACCCCTAAAAATAAATAAATTAAAGTTTGTTTTTAGAAAATATTTCCAATTTCAAAATTTTATTTTCACCCACCCCCAACCACCAGCCCCACACTCCCCCTCCCTCCCCCGCCCAAAAAAAAAAAATAAAAAGTTTGCTTTTTAAAAAAAAATTAATTTCAAAATTTCATTTTTTCACCCCTACCCTTGACCCCCACCCACCCCACCCCTACCAGCCCCCCCCGCCCCCAAAAAAAATAATTTTAGTTTATTTTTAAAAAATATTTTCAATTTCAAAATTTTATTTTTTCACCCCTACCCTCAACCCCCCACCCCCCCCCCCCCTTCCCCCCCCCCCCCCCCAAAAAAAAAAAAAATAAGTTTGTTTTTTAAAAATATTTTCAATTTCAAAAATTCATTTTTTCACCCACCCACCCCCTACAAGCCCCCCACCCACCCACCCCCTACAAGCCCCCACCCACCCACCCCTTACCAACCCCCCCTTCCAAAAAAAATAAAATTTAAGTTTGTTTTTAAAAAATATTATTCAATTTCAAAATTTCATTTTTTCACCCCTACCCTCGACCACCCACCCAACAAAACAATTTAAGTTTGTTTTTAAAAAATATTTTCAGCTTCAAAATTTTACTCTTTCAGCCCAACCCTCGACCCCCCCCCCCCCTACCCCACCCCCCACCCCTCCCAAAAAAAATTTAAGTTTGTTTTAAAAAAATATTTTCAACTTCAAAATTTCAATTTTTCACCCCTATCCTCGACCCCACCCTTCACCCACCCCCTACCACTCCCCCACGCCCCCAAAAAAATTTAAGTTTGTTTTTAAAAAATATTTTCAATTTCCAAAATTATTTTCTACTCTAGTAAAAATAAAAGATATTTCTCAAAAATATTTTTTTATTCATAAATCAAATACTAAAAATCTTTTTCGAAAAATATTTTCTACTCACTAACCAAACATGAGAAAATAAGTCAAAAATCAACTTGTTTTCCAGGAAAACATTTTCTAGGAAAACATTTTCTTTCATACCAAACACACCCTTAATTCTCCACTTTTCATCAAAGTGGAAAGTTACTTAAGTGACTTAAAAATTATCTCATAATTTTGTTTACCAATATTCTTTAATTATAGCTCTTGTATTTATCAAATCCTACTTAATCACATGAGACATGTATCTTAACAAATCATACAAAGAAGGAAAGGAGATCAATAATGCCAAATATGGGGCACGATCTATAAGGCCAACCCCGTTCACTGAGAGACTGGGTTATGGTATGAGCCCGTTTAACTCAAGAAATGCAAAATCTTATATGAGATATTGACCGATTAAGATAAGTTCAAACTACAATCGTTCTCGAAAAGATTCACTCATAAGGACTCTAAACCACATGAATAACAATTGAATCATGTAAATAGGGGTCATTATATTCCTGAATAAGAATCTTCTACTTTGATTTGTTTGCTTATTTTTGTTCATTATAGTCTCACTTGTCATACACTATTATTTCCATTTACCAATCTAGCATTATTTTGTTGGTCATCTTAATTTGGGTGTCCTTGGATCCGTTGGACCATGAAGCAAATTTAATGGTTACCAATTTAGGGGTAAACATATGGGGATACTCATGTAAAAAGAGATGAAGAAATTAGACATGACAAAAAAGGTTAGGTACAAAGAGTATATACCCCACAATTATCCATAGACATCTATACTCCGACAAAATTATATATATTCCACCAAATAAGGAATTGAGATGAAGTTGATTTAACTATATAACTTTATTTACTATGCTTGGACCAAGGGGACATCAAAAATTCAAAATCATCATTTAACAACCAAACTACAGTAGTAATAATGTCAAACTAAAAAAAGGGAAATCAGACAAGAATAACAAACATATATAGAAATTAGAATTGACTTCTCTTTTTTGCTTCTCCACTTTTGACCCGACACCCTTTTTTTCTTCACCTTTTGTTTTTGGTTGAGGTCCAAGAGGGAAAGACCATTATACCCTTTGCTCATAAATATTCACTCTGGTTCAGCTATGTGATGTAGTTTGATTTGATACGGAGTTTAAGAAAGAAATAATGATGTTTGAAACTTGTGATTTGAAATAAGTCATAAATGTTTAAGTAACATTTGGGATATGAAACTTTTTTTCTTCACCTTTTGTTTTTGGTTGAGGTCGAAGAGGGAAAGACGATTATACCCTTTGTTCATTATTTCTTCTGTTTCAATGTATGTGATGTAGTTTGATTAGATATGAAGTTTAAGAAATAAAAAATGTGATCTAAAATAAGTCATAAATATTTAAGGAACATTTGGATATTGAAATATTGAGTTGAGGAGTAATTGTCAAGCCTAAACGCAAGTTCAACTTTCACAAACTTCATTTCAAGTACTTAAACTAAATATTACCCAAACACAAAACTACACAAGAGAAAGGAAGCAACTATATGAAAAAACTGAAGTTTTTCAATGAGCTCTTTTGCATGGCGTGAAGCTCGACGCTCAACTCTAGTGAACAGTTCGTCCCCGAGTTGTTCACCAATGTGGGCGTCCACAAGGACACCACTAACACTTCTGCAGCTGATAGCTAAGGCTCGTCCGACTTCAGCTGCATCGTCAGGGTGGTTGACAACTAGAGGACTCCCTCCCCTGAAAACTTGAAGGTTGTTGATAGTGAATGAGCCATTGGCTTCAACCACTTCCTTGAAATCTTGTATACTTGGTGCATACACTGGGATGTTAAAGTTGTCCCTCTTTTCACTTGTAATTAGACCCTGTCATTCAAAACAAATGTTCAATAAACCTTGAGAAATGAATAACATATTCAATATGGTTGTGTATCATAATTACTTCCTTTGTCTCGATTTATGTGTTGTAGTTTGTTTGGTATAAAATATAAGAAAGAAAGAAAGAAAGATTTTTAAATTTGTGGTCTAAAATAAGTCATAGCTATTTGTATGACAATAAGTCACTTCACTAAGGGGTAAAATTAGCATTTTAAAACCAAATCATTACTAAATATATAAATATATCATTCTTTTTTTACTGATAAAAGAAAAGTGAACCATATAAATTGGGTCAAAGAGAGTATAGTAAAGATTGCTTGTTACTACTACTCCCTTTATCTCAGTTTATACAACTCATTCTCCTTTTTGGTCAGTCTTGAAAAGAACAATACATTTTGTATATTTAATAATAATTTGACTTTAAAATATCTATTTTACCCTTAGTGAAATGATTTATAGCCACATAAACATCAATTACTTATTCTAGATCACTAGTTTCTAAAAGTCTTTTTTTTCTTTCTTAACTTTTGTATCAAGTCAAATTATAAATTATATTACATAAATTGAGAGAAAAAAAAAGTTATTTATGTGATGTATTTTGACTGATTATCATTATGATATTGCTAAAAGATGATGGAATTACAAGAAGTTAAAACTAGTCAATTGGTGGCCTAAAAAACAATGATAAAGGAAACAAAAATCATGATTTACTACTATTCATTGAAGTGACTACATGCCTATGCTTGCTTAGTCACAATCCTACTTTGTTTGTTTTGTCAACAAGACGCACTTGGTCTAGATGGATGTTGACCCTTAAATTTTATTGCTTAAGGTGGTTGCTAAAGAATCAAATGGTAGATACTCTGATTGTGACTCTCAAGGCTAGTCTAAAATTGTCCCAAAACTACCAACTTTTTCCACAAAAAGGAAAAGACAAGTAGGCAATAACAAAATGTACTATTCCCTCGTTCCCATTTAGATAATGTAGTTTGACTAAATATGAAATTTAAGAAAACAAGATTGTTAATACTATAGTCTATAGTCATAGTTGTTTGTGTGACTACAAATAATCTCATAAGGATAAAATAAGCATTTAACTACGTGTCATTTTATGAGACTAGACTAAAATGGAAGTATGTCATATAACTTGAGACAAAGAAAGTATAAGTTATATGCTCAATCAGATTTTAAACATGTTAACATACTCATATCGAATCCTCTAAAACATAATTAACTATTTGGAGGTCTCGATACATGAATAACAATAACTGTTAAAAGGTTTAAAGCAACATATATCGACAATATAAACAGCTTTTACACAATCAATGCAAATTACCTATTATAATCTCCTATATGGTGGGATAAAGAAGAATGAGACAATTAGTTAGTTACCTCTTGGACAAGATCATCCCAATCATCTTGAAAATGAGTCCCAAAAAGAAGTCCAGCCCCACCTTGGTCTGTTGGATCCATAGAGGTCCTTCCTAAGCAAACTAAGAACATGGAACCACCCCTCTTCATTTCTTTAGATCTTGCACAAAGGAAATTAGCCAAATCACTTTGAAATTGCTTTTTGTAGGCCTTTGTTGTGCTCTCATTTGCACCATGGATGTATATCCTTCCCTTGTTGTATGCAACATTTTGCTTATCCAACACTACATCCGGCACCTATCGAATTTCAAACACAACTTCAATTAATCTGATATTTCTTGAAGACACTTATAACTTACTATTCTCTTTGTCCCATTTTATAGAAAGGTGTTACAATATTTCAAGAGACAATTTGAAGATCAAAATCAAGAATTGAAAGTCAAAAGTCAAAAGTCAAAAGCAAATATCTATCTGTTTTTGACTTTTGACCATTTTCTTATACTCTCTGTCCACTTTTATTTGTCATGTTGCATTTTTCGAAAGTCACTTTGACTGATTTTCAAAGTTAAATTAGATTGTATTCATTCGATGTTTTAAACAAAAAATTTAGATATTCAAAAAATTTACGAAGAGTACTCTATATTACAATTTTTGCATATCAATATGATGAAAAAAATACATCTAAAATGTTAATCAAAGTTATTATCGTTTGACCGTAAAAAAGGAAACTATGACAATTAAAAGTGGACGAAGATAGTACTACCTCCGTCCACTTTAAATTGTCATGATTTCCTTTTTTCAGAGTCAAACTATAAGAACTTTGACTAATATTTTATGATATATTTTTTCATTTTATTGATATGCAAAAAATTGCAATTTATAATAGTACTTTTCATATAATTTTTGAATGTTAAATTTTTTTTTGTTTAAAATATCAAATTAATGTAATTAATTTAACTTTGAATTTTTTTTGAAAAATGCAATATAACAATTAAAAGTGAACAGAGGAGTACTTTCTAAGCCTAAAACCAGACACTTTTAAAAATTAAAAAGTGCTTAAAAACAAAAAAATACATAAAATTAAGTCCACTAAACATCCTCTTAAACAGGTAGTGGTTTTGACAAAACTAGGTGACATAATTTTGATTTTTTTTGTGACCTTATCAAAGAAAATAAAGTAGTTAAGATGTTGATGCATTTTCAAACTTAAAAACCATATAAAATTCACTAATTTGTTTTCCTTTAACGGTAAATCATCCTCGGGATTAGCAAAAATCACCATTATTTCCGCATTTCTAGATCTATTTCTCCATGCTACGTAACTACTTATATATTCTATATTATTTTTATAACTGACCATGACTTTAATGACATACTACTTTTGACTTCTGTTTAGGAAAATATTATATGTTGTCTCAAATATTAGTTTTAATAATACACATATACACACACACAAAATAAGAAATTATTTATTATGTTTTTTTTTTCCTATGAGAGTTTTACCAAAATACAAACTAATTTAAATTATGTACACTTATACACTATCAAGTTAGTTACCTTTTTTACCAGACTTAACAATCAATACTTGTCAGGAGATTTACTTGCAGTTAGTTACCATGTGAATATTTTATATACCGTCAAATATTTAATTAAGAAATTTGATTAGTAAAGAACACAAAAGAAAGAATTTCGAATTTACAAGATACAATCTATCTTTACTACTATTTTTTTTTTCATATTCCCCTATTCTGCTGATGAGATGTGAATATAACACTATCTCGATATCATAAACCACACTGTGAGGCAAAAATTGAACTTACACTAAAAAGTTGAAATACACAAAACTATTATTAAAGGCATACTAAAGTGAGTTTCATAATTTCAAAAAAGTTATACGATGATAAAATTAAAGTGGAAATAAAAAACTTTTTTTTTTGTTTTTTTTTTTCTGAAAATGTCCATGCTGAAGCAGAAAAACTAACTTCTTCCATCGTTTTTTAGCAATTTTTTAGTAGTGACATTGACTTGATAGTTGACCATTAAAGAAGAAAATTATTATTACAATGATATTTGTTTTTATTTCAAAGCTCAAATCTAACACCTTTTATTAATGATAGAGGAATTTTATTCGTCTCGTCACAACTCCAATTGATAATGTTAGTATGATTATTTAAACTTAGGGCATCTCCAACCCTACCCTCTATTTTACTCTCCAAATATAGAGTTCTCTATTTTTTCATGCAATCAACTCCAACACAATTCTCTATTTTACTCTCTAAAAAGGATTTTTTTTTCTCTCCTCAATATTATATTATTATTTCTATTTCATTCTTATTTTCTTATTTCATAATATAATTTTCTTTTCATTTTTTCAAATAATCACATTGTATAATTTAGATGTAATATAAATTTTATTTTTCAATTTTTTTATTTAATTTAAATTTTATTTTTATTCTAAATTTCTAAATAACATAAATTGCAAATAAATATTATATAATATACAAATTAGTAGACATAAATTGCAACCAAAATTGTTATGATAAATTATTATGTTATGTATTGTGTTATCTCGTATTTAAATTATTATGTTATATATTGTATTTTTAAATTAAAAAAATCATCTTATCATTTTAATTTTGTGCATTCATCATAGTGACAATTAATAACAATATCAAATCATATTAAAGTGTCAAAAAAATTTTTTAAATAAAAATATTATTAATTCGAGATGAAAATAGTATATATTAAAATAATATATTTTTAAAAAATATTATATTAGATTTAAAAAGAATTACGTATATTAAATATTTAATTAATGGTCTTATATGAAAAATAATGTGTTAATTATAAAATAATAGAAATAATAATAAAATAATCAAAAAGTGAAATAGAGTGTGAATAGTAATTCTCCAAAGTTAAAAAATTACTATTCAACTCTCTATACATGAAGAATAAAAAGTGAAATTTAGTGTGATTGGAGAATTCATTCTCTATTTTACTCTCTAAATATAGAGAATAAAGAGTAAAATAGAGGTGGATTGGAGATAGTCCTATGGGAATTTCACACTGACTTGATAGTTGACCATCATTTTTTGCGTTTGCAAGTGGAGGGGCCTTCGAATAATGAAAATGAGTAAATGACAACTTAAATTTTCTCCATCTTAAACGTGTGAGTAAATTAAGTGTAGTACAAAATGAGAGATTCTATGTATCCGTACACGTGAATATCAGCATTCTTGGGAAGTAGGTGGATTCAAAATTTAAAATTTAACGAGTTTTATTTTTTATTATTAAATTATTATATTTTTAAAATTATAAATTTAAAATATATACTTTTTTCTTTTGAAACTGTAAAATATATACTAATAACATTCATATATATATATATATATATATATATATATATATAGTTATGCTCTGCGAAAATATATTGATCCAAATTGAACCCGATTTTATATCAAAGCATAGTGACTTTTTCTATGTAATACGGGTCGGGTTCATTGGTAGGATATTGCAATTTTGGTTTAAATGGTTTTATGCTCTTTTTTATTATTTACTTGGATTCAAATATCGTGTGTCGCAAATACGCTTTCGGCTTAGAAAATATTCAGTGAAATAGTGATTTTTTTGTTACAAAATAAAGAAAAGTTATTATATATGCTATATCATTTTCAATGGTTGAACGACTTTTTTATTAGTACAAAACTTAAAAATTAATTTGATTTTTTATATGATTCTCAATAGTTAAGTGACTTTATGTAACCAGTCAACTCGAAATATAATATTAAATCTTGTTTGTAATATTTTTTTTAATTTCCTGGTCCGAATTTCTGATTATGTCACTATTTTTGACATGGTGTGTGGGGTGGGTGAAGGGGGCATATATAATAGGGAAAAAGAAATTTGGTATATCTCTTTTAGAATTTGACTAGACACTAGATAATATTTGTCACATTTCTTCAAAGAATTATCAAGTGTGTCTTTGTTTACGTGTAATAATAAACAAGATAGTAATATTTGGTATTTAGGAAAATTCCATACCTCACTTTCCTAATTTGTTGGGTGGGTTTTACTAGATAAGGAAAACCTAATTTGGAGTTTTCATAATCAATCATTTTCCTTTTCCACTATAAAAGTGATCTTGATGGATGCATGAAGAGTTTATATTGGCCAACAATATAGCATGTTTAAAGTTATGTTGTTGAGCTATATCAAGTTGCACTATAGTGCTCTTGATGGATGGATGAAGAGTTTATATTGACCAACAATATAGCATGTTTAAAGTTATGTTGTTGAGCTATGTCAAGTTGCACTTATTACAACCCCAAAAAATTAAGTTGTTGCTTAGTGATAAATATCGTTTAATTTTTAATAAGCGGTTTTAGAATTGATCTTTGGAAATAAAGTCAAACTTTCCAGACAAAATTTGAATTAGTCGAATCTCAAACTGAGTACATGTACTGAGGTGATCGAGCAAAGAAAAATCTAGCACCCATCGCGATCAAGGGTGGAGGTAAAGGTAAGGGAGGGGGTACAATTGAATTCTTCCGGACGGAAATCACACCACCAGCCAACCTAAGCCCGTTAATTAGTAGGGACAGAACTAGGGTAGCATAAGGGGGTTAATTTGAATCCTATTCATTGAAAATTATATTCCTATATACACGGTCAACATTACTTTTTATGTAAATATAATTGACGATGTTGAATCCTTTGAGACTTCTTCATATGTTTATTTCTTTATATTTTGAATTTCCTTAAACAATATCCTAATTCTGTCGGTTTTTAGTCTCCCCCATAGCCATGTTAGTATGACGTCATGACCCCCTTAAGGTCCCCTCCAACTTAGCCAATCGCGCATGCTATCACTTGCTTTCAATTTTTGTTAAAGATTATAAAAAATTGGGACCAACAATAATGTTAATACTATGGTACAAATTAATGAACAATTTTATCTACAACGTATGGTGGTAAGTTGATTAGGATACTTTCATGCTGAACTAAAACTTTCAAGATCAAGTTATGTTAGGGAGCACATCCCTGAGTCTTACACAACTTGAATTTAGGTTAAATAGGATTATTTCACACTTAACTAAAACTTTCAGGATCAGGTCATGTTAGGGAGCGCATCCCCTTAAATGAGTCTTATGCAATGCGATCTGTTAACACATTGGTATACACATTCAGCCAGCTGTGTCACTATGCACTAACATAATATTTTCAAACTATTTTATCTTAAATGACCACTCGTCTAATCAATGTAACATTGAAAGGTAACAACAACAACAACATACCCAGAGTTACCCACTAGTGGTTTGGGGAGGGTAGAATGTACGCAAACCTTACTCACACAAGGTTAGGTAGAGAGACTGTTTCTGATAGACCTCTAGCTTGGGAAAACTGTTTTCAAAAACAGCAAGAAGAAACTTACCCTTACTTACATTATCTTCTGCCTGCACAAAAGTTTATGGTTTGAGAAGCTCACATTGTTATATACTTTGGAGATATAGCAACAGGATAAAGGTCTGCAGTTACAGCTTGTATGGATGATTGTTACCTATTGTAATGTATTGTTAATATAAATACAACATTTTATTTTAACGACAACTACATATCTAGGAGTTGACTTTGATTGAGGTCTCTAATTAAGAATTAAAGAATACTTACCACTCGACCAATAATCGTTGTTGGTTGATTTGTCTATTGTGATTTCTGCTAGGGTGCAATCATCAACAAGAATCTTTCTAGTTGGAATATGAACTCAATTGCAAAAGAATTACAGGAGCATAATCATAATTGATACCAAATGGTGAAACAAGAGGGCTAATTTAGTTGCAACATCATTGGTCAGAAATCAGAATAAAAAATACGGAAAAGGGTCAAAATTGCCCCCGAACTATATGAAATAGACCATTTATACCCTTCGTTACATTTTGGGATCAAAAATACCCCTGCTGTTATCCTAAGAGACCACAAATACCCTCAAGAGTTAACACCCCAAATTTTTGTTGACGTGGCAAGCCACGTTAGACTAATCCTTCCACCTAAGCGTTGCCAACTAGGATTCACTACAAAAGAACTAGACCTTTAGCGGCAACAACAGTCGCCACAAAAGCCCAGAAAATCGTCACTAAAAGTTTTTAACATTAAATTCTAATTTTGTGTTTTTTTCTTCATTGTTTTTAAAAAACCAAATATGATATCGATTAAGCAGGAGTTTGAAGACACTGTATGTTTTATTTTTATGTCATATGTAAATGTATAAAATGTACAATGATGCATTATATATGTATAGTAGGAGATTTGAATTGAGAAGTAATTTTGATTATTTTTCGTAATAATATTGGATGTTTTTAATATGGATATTGCAAGTTATTTATTTTAGAAAATTACGTCGCAATCGAAAATTAAATATCATATTTTTTTGTTGAAAAATAGGTTTTACTAGCGAATGGTTGTTGGAGCCTTAGTCGCCACTAAAAATCACTCATAACCTTTAGTGGCAATATTTTGGGATTTTGTGGCGACTTTGTCGCCACTAAAAGTCAAGTTCTTTTGTAATGAATCTTAGTTGGCAATGCTTAGGTGGAGGGATTAGTCCCATGTGGCTTGCCACATCACTAAAAAAATTGGGGTGTTAACTCTTGAGGGTATTTGTGGTCTCTTGTGATAACTGCAGGGGTATTTTTGATCCCAAAATGTAATGGAGGGTATAAGTGGTCTATTTCGCATAGTTCAAGGGCAATTTTAACCCTTTTCCGTAAAAAATATATTAGAACAGCTAATAATAATGTATATGCAATATAACAAAGATTATTTGCTTACTGATAGTAATATTAGGTTGAACCCATGAATCATTCCAAAAATTAATATAAGGTTTCCAAAATATATCCTTTTGACAGTAATTCCAGCCTAATAAAATATTTTTCCAAACGCTGGTAGTGGTGGACTTGCTATATGATGTTGGTGTAACATGTTGATTAAGTAAAGATAGAGACCCACAATTGTGTGCGATTATTGAATAGTCACCAAGAACTGTTCTTGAGACAGACTTTGATACCTAAAAAAACCCCTCTTAGGCTCATAGATAGTATTCCAGCAAAAAAAATGCTAACGTGATTTGTGATTCTTTTCTATGTTGACTATTGGGTCACATTTATCACAAGCTTCACGGGCATATTGAATACCACTAACTTCCACAATTTACTATTTTTCTTAAAATCAAGTAGATCATATGGAACAGCCGAACAGGTACTTGTAACTGCAGTGTATCTAAATTGTTGAGATGCAGCATTTGTCTTTCATTCCCAGAAAATTGTTGGGATGCAGCATTAAGTCTTTCATTCCCAGAAAATAAGATCTCAAGAGAAATTATTGATAGCCAAATGCACTCCAAGCATTTATCAGAAAGTTTTATCTTCTATTTCTATTTAAGACAATTCAAACGTGTAAGGATCTGATACAACAACATAAAACTCATATTTCTAGAAAGTCATAGTACAACTACACAATAGAGTAGCACATGCCACAAAGAACTCAAAAGTGATTTACCCATATTGCTTGGCTTTAGCTTAATCAGCCTTGTGGCGAACAATCCCTTTTCCAATACCCAACCTTTGATCATCGTCTGAGAATTCACTGCCTGGTCGGTAGGCACAAGATACTGCGTTCATTACCACAACATGGGTCAAATTCTCCCACTTCTGCATATATCCAGCAAGCTCGTCATTCACTCTCCAAACATTCCGCTCCGCCTCCAAAGACTTTCCAATTCCCTCCCACTTCATCTTCTTCATCCATTCCTCAGTTGAAAATAATCGAAAAGAAAACAAAAACAAACCTCATATGCAGCTGCAATTTCACGAAATCTGATTTCTGCTTCTTCTCTATTGTCAACGTTCTTTTCAGGATGCCATTGCAGAGCAAGCATTTTGTATGCCTTTTTGATCTCTGATACAGATGATGTCTTTG
Organism: Solanum commersonii; assembly: GCA_029007595.1. Classification (NCBI taxonomy): domain Eukaryota; kingdom Viridiplantae; phylum Streptophyta; class Magnoliopsida; order Solanales; family Solanaceae; genus Solanum; species Solanum commersonii. The sequence goes on from JAJTWQ010000033.1 coordinate 4,400,285, forward strand.
ACACTCCCAATATCTTGTACCAATCCTTCTGTTGACTCAATTTTAATGATCTCTTAGCCCTCATCAGCACTTCACGAATATTCCTATCCTATAGAAGTGTACTTCAGATTATTTGACATCCATATCAAGGCTAAAAAGATAAAACCTCGACAGAAAGGATCACACACACACGCACACACACATATAGATGGATTCATATGCAATGAAAATATCAGATAAGCAACAAGAAATCGCTTGAACAAAAAACCAAGCAAACTTAATTTTTAGTCAAAAGGAAGGACCGAGCTCACTTCAACTCGGAGACATGGATTGTGAATTTTTTTTTTCTTTTCCTTTTCATATGCTGACTTTTTTTTGTCATGCTCAGTGGCGGAGGCACATGCATTTCAATGGGTGTATTATATGCATATTATACCATATATTGACTCCCCTTGGCTTCTTCCTGGGTTTATTCCTTTATATTTTGACACCCCTTGGTGGAAATCCTGGCTTTGCCACTAGTCATGGCTATCACAAAACTTGCAAAATCTAATCCTTGTTTCATGCAAAACTCAAACCCAACCCCCAAAAATAGGACATCATATCAATTTATCCACAATGTGATGGCATGATCAAGTTGTCTTGCCAATGTCTTCTCTCATCTTAGATACAGTATAACTACATGAAGAAAGCTATAAACAGGGGAAAAAAACAAATAACAAACAAAACCACCGAGAAAAGTTGCCAACAAACCTGAGGAGATTTTTCAGCTGCTTCTTTCAAATCTGCAACAGCTCCCTACCAATATTCTGTTAGAAGCTTGGCTTCACCCCTCTGTAAAAAAAGATATGTCCCAACTCAATGATTCAAGATATTTTTATAGCGTAACTTGGTCTAATAGAATTCGATCATCCTAATTTAACTGTATTTGTTTAAAGGTTGAAAACAATAGAAAGCGGATAAACATAGAACTGCACCAGCATCAATAAGCTCTCCATCAAACTCAAGGGCTTCTGAACAGCTTGATATAGCATCCTTCCCCCTACCAAGCTTCACCAAGACTATACACAAACCAAGATGAAGATTTACATTATGTGCAGAATGGTTGGGGTCCAACGCCAGGGCTGCTTTGATATAGCAACAGATAAAGGTCTGCACTTACAGCTTGTATGGATGGTTGTTACCTATTGTATTGTATTGTTAGTATAAATATAACATTTTATTTTAAAGACAACTCCATATCTAGGAGTTGACTCTGATTAAGAATTAAAGAATACTTACCACTCTCAACCAATAATCGTTGTTGGTTGATTTGTCTATTGTGATTTCTGCAATCACCAACAAGAATCTTTCTAGTTGGAATATGAACTCAATTGCTAAAGAACTACAGGAGGATAATCATAATTGATACAAATGGTGAAACAAGAGGGCTAATTTAGGTGCAACATCATTGGTCAGAATCAAAAATATATTAGAACAGCTAATGATAATGTAAATGCAATATAACAAGGATTATATATCAATTAGTTGGTTATTAGAATGGTTGGGGTCCAATGCCAGGGCTGCTTTGATATAGCAACATATAAAGGTCTGCACTTACAGCTTGTATGGATGGTTGTTACCTGTTGTATTGTATTGTTAGTATAAATACAACATTTTATTTTAAAGACAACTCCATATCTAGGAGTTGACTCTGATTAAGAATTAAAGAATACTTACCACTCTCAACCAATAATCGTTGTTGGTTGATTTGTCTATTGTGATTTCTGCAATCACCAACAAGAATCTTTCTAGTTGGAATATGAACTCAATTGCTAAAGAACTACAGGAGGATAATCATAATTGATACAAATGGTGAAACAAGAGGGCTAATTTAGTTGTAACATTATTGGTCAGAATCAAAAATATATTAGAACAACTAATGATAATGTAAATGCAATATAACAAGGATTATATATCAATTAGTTGGTTATTAGGATTAGGTATGATTTTTGCAACAACAATGCATGACAAGATAACTCAACCAAAATTTAGCGGCTAGAGGTGGAAATATTCAGAAATTTGTCCCTCTGGCAGTGAGACATTACAACTATGCCTTGATTCCAAACAAATTACTACTCTGCTACTGCCAGAATTCCTGTGTGAAGCCCCATCAGTGTTACAACATAGCCCAAGGATCACCTGGAAGATTTGAGTCCATTGCACTTTTGTGTACTTCAACCTTGGCATATAGGACTCGAGGGAAACATTGACATCTTCCTGGATTGTAGGCATATCATTAAGCATAGGAGGAAATCTCAAGTTATGGAGATCACCGAGAGTAGAATTAACCAATAAAATGATATGTTGTGCAGTACGATCATCTGGACCAGCTCACATAAATTAAACTAGGAGCCGTTCCACTGATCTACAGCTGAAGAATCAACAGTGTACTAGTTGTAAACTAGTCGTAATTACTATGTACTATTAGTCAAACAACAATAAGTAATCAATCAGTTGTTAGCAAAGTAAATGGCGCGCTTCTCTAAGGACATGAAATAAATAAACTGACCGCTTCGATAAATACATTCAGAACCCAAAATTTAGCAGCAATAAATAAATTCATTAAAATGAGAGGTTGTTACATAAGCTTCGACAGAAGAAAAAGAAAGAAAGCATATGCAAGTACTAAGTAAGTGAATTAGGTGAGATGAAACTCTCCGCATAAACAATTCCACGCTTAGTGATATTACATTTAGGGCATAATTTAAATGGTCCTCTAGATGTCGTGAATATAGAATTACAACATCTGTTACCTTTGCACTGTAGTAACACTTCACAATCTGCAAACATATATTTTGGTCTGGCTGAATGGAAAAGATTAGTATCTCGTATTTCAATCAACTTAGTCCAAGATTCCCTGACACCATAGTCTTTCATTATCCACAACTTAAAAGTGCCGATCCTGCCCTCCGTCCAATGATTATGTGTAGAATAAAAGCAAAGCATTCCTCTCAATACTGAAACACCATGGTCGATAATGTGGTAGCGGGGGCTTACACCAAACATTTGCTCCAATAACGGTACCTCCCCATACACCTCATTTGAAATATTAAATGAAACGGTAGTATAATATCCAGAGCATGACATAGCAAGCCAATGAAATGCTCCATGTAGAAATGCCAAATAATCCATACCACTATCCATAAAACCCCTAACAGGCTTAGGCTTAATGCCAGTAGGATAACCAATTCTTCTCCAGGAACCACTCTTTAGAGAGAATAATTGAATCGAAGTATAAGAACTATCAATTGCATTCAGGCTAATTGCAAGGATCTTATAGTCTTCACTAGTTGCATCATATTCCAATCCACATACACAAGTCCTCACTGGAAATTCTGGATGGGGAAGTAGTCTGGATTCTCTTGTGGACGGGTTCCACAACACAAGTTCCTCATAGTATCCTCCAGAAGAAACAAGAGTAAGAACCAATCCATCACAAGAACAAAATATTAAGGCAATCTTTGGTTTGCAGCTTGAAGGCCAATCAAGGTTTTGTTTATCCTCACGCATCGATAAAGAACAAGTATAGAAGTCAAAATCCTTCATAAATAACCTTTCGATGGTAAGAAGTTTTTGGGAATTTTGGTCATCCCTGTTATGAATATAATGTGTCCTCCTAAAGTAAGGATCATTAATTAATGACTTCCAAAATTTTGAAACACATTTGAACCGAAGAAGAGACCGCACAGGTAACCTGCGGAGGATGTCCATCATTATTTCCTCTTGGAAATGAATTCTTGTAACCTATACATGGAGTATATCAAAATGAAGAATAAATATTAAAAAAAGAAAGCTACAACAACTAGAGTTAGTTCAAGCACAATGGTAGTTTTTAGAACTTATGAGATTTTTATGTTCAAATTGTATGTCCAAATAAAACATGTGATATAATTCAGATATAAGAACTGAAGTGAGAAGTGACCTGATGAAACTCCATCTGGTGTGTATTATCATTTGAAATGCTCTTCCCTGAAATTCAGCCATTAAAACACACACATAGCAGAAAGAAAGAAAGGAGGTAAGAAAGAAGGGATACCTTTGCAAATTTGATTCTTCTTCTTCTTCTTGTGTTGGCATCTGGAAAGATTGAATTTTCGGGTAGATTCTTCTTCTCCATTGCTAATCTGATCAAACTTTTCTGTGTTGGTAATAATAATATTAGGTTTTAGAATGAATTTCTTCGCTTTTCTATTTGCTAAACTTCCATGGCCATGGGAGGCTGCACACTTCTTCTTTTGTGCCATCTCAAATGCTAGGGTTTCTGGTGCCAGTTTAGGCGCCCAATATTACAATCTTAAATATATATTCTAAGTATTTATGAGAAAATGCCACAAGTGGTTTTTGAACTACCGGACTACCTCTAAAATAGTCCTTAACTATACATTTATCATATTTAATCTCAAATCTTATTAAATTTGGTCTCTTAAAATACACTTAGCAAATTTAGATCTTTAACTATTTTAACTTTTGTCAGATTTAGTCCTTTAACTATACACTTATCGATTTTACTTCTGCTTTAAGTATTTAAAAACTCATCAGTATGTTTATTTTTTTTAATACAAATATTTTATGTTTACATTAACGGAATTCATGTCTCCATGGAATTAAATTCTCAACCCATTTTTTCAGTTATTTCTTTTTCCCACTGCTTTCTTTTTTATTATTATTAGTATACATACTCGCGCGTTGCGTGGACATATTATAAAATATTTAATTGTTCGGATTTTAAATATTTTTTATTTTTCTCAGATTATATTATATGGCATGAACGATCTATATAAAATATTTTACGACTTAAATTGTCATTTCTTTAATTTTTAAAATTCATTGTTATAATTGATTGTTATTTATTGTCATATATATTTATGGACCTTTTAGCCATCTCATCAATCTGTAATTACTATATATTATAGAAGACTCTAGGAATTACTATCATTGTACCAATTAGATCACTACAAATGTTCAATATATTTATAAAATATATAAATGGGCTTCATCACCTTCCACTTAAATACTATATATTATATATTATTAATTACTATACTATAAATCACTATTAATATCCAATATATTTATCAAACTATATAAGTGGGCCCCACCACCTCCTTCCATTTAAATATTACATATTATATATTAATTACTATACTATAAATGACTTAAATACTCCATATTATCTATTATAATAATTAACAATTATTTGACACTTTAAATTCTATCAATGCCATATAAATTAGGATAAAAAACCTAACATATAATATTTAAATATATTTTAAAATAATATAAGTAATACTATACATTACAATAATTAACAGCTTAATTAATTAAAACTTATATAAAAAATTTAATTGACTCTCTAAATTCTATTGGTACCACATAAAATGGATTATATAATAAACATATATTGTTTGAAATTGGCAAAAAAAGAACCAATAAATTACAATAATTAATAAAAAAAATAGTCCACTCCAAAAAATCTATCAATTAACAACATATATTATTTGAAATTGACGAAAAATAAACTATAAATTACAATAATTAACAAAATAAATCTCTCGACTCCAACAAATCTATCAATTAATGCCACATAAATTGGGACATGGCAAATAACATATATTATTAAAAAAATAGGTTCAAAATGTACTAAACAATACAATAATTAACAACTTAATATATTAAAGAGACATATAAAAAATGGTTAATATTTGAAATTCTACATCTGCCACATAAATTGGAACAAAGAGAGTAATAAATATTATTTTCAAAATTATGTTAAAAAAAAGTACTACAAATCACAATAGCTAACAATTTAAAATATTTTTAAAATCATATAAAAATTTCAATAACTTCTCAAATTCAATAATATGACATAAATAAAAAAAAGTGTTATAAATCATAATAAATAGTACAATATTTAAACTACTTTAAAAGCATTATAAATTGTAATAAATAATACAACAATTTAAATTGCTTAAAATTTAACGACTTAATTTTTTTTTAAAATGTATTAAAATTTTGGTTAATTGTCAAAACTTTACATGTGCCACATAAATTGGGACATGGACAGTCACACATATTTTTTTAAAAAAATTACATTAAAAGTATTCTATCAATTAACAACATATATTGTTTGAAATTGACAAAAAAGAAACTGTAAATTACAATAATTAACAAAATAAATCTCTCGACTCCAAAAAATCTATCAATTAATGCCACATAAATTGGGACATGACAAATAACATATATTATTAAAAAATTAGGTTCAAAATGTACTATAAAATACAATAATTAATAACTTAATATATTAAAGAGACATATAAAAAATGGTTAATATTTGAAATTCTGCCTGTGCCACATAAATTAGAACAAACAGAGTAATAAATATTATTTTCAAAATTAGGTAAAAAAAAAAAAAGTACTACAAATCACAATAGCTAACAATTTAAAATATTTTTAAAATCATATAAAAATTTCAATAACTTCTAAAATTCCATAATATAACACTTAAATACTACATATTATATATTAATTACTATACTATAAATGACTTAAATACTCCATATTATCTATTACAATAATTAACAATTATTTGACACTTTAAATTCTATCAATGCCATATAAATTAGGATAAAAAACCTAACATATAATATTTAAATATATTTAAAAATAATATAAGTAATACTATACATTACAATAATTAACAGCTTAATTATTTAAAACTTATATAAAAATTTTAATTGACTCTCTAAATTCTATTGGTACCACATAAAATGGATTTTATGATAAACATATATTGTTTGAAATTAACGAAAAAGAAACAATAAATTATAATAGTTAATAAAAAAAATAGTCGACGAAATTGACGAAAAACAAATTATAAATTACAATAATTAACAAAATAAATCTCTCGACTCCAACAAATCTATCAATTAATGCCACATAAATTGGGACATGGCAAATAACATATATTATTAAAAAATTAGGTTCAAAATGTACTATAAAATACAATAATTAACAACTTAATATATTCAAGAGACATATAAAAAAGGGTTAATATTTGAAATTCCAGATCTCGCCACATAAATTAGAACAAATAGAGTAATACATATTATTTTCAAAATTATGTTAAAAAAAAGTACTACAAATCACAATAGCTAACAATTTAAAATATTTTTAAAATCATATAAAAATTTCAATAACTTCTCAAATTCCATAATATGACATAAATTTTAAAAAAAAAGTGTTATAAATCATAATAAATAGTACAATATTTCAACTACTTTAAAAGTATTATAAATTGTAATAAATAATACAACAATTTAAATTACTTAAAATTTAACGACTTAAAAATATTTTTTTAAATGTATTAAAATTTTGGTTAATTGTCAAAACTTTACATGTGCCACATAAATTGGGACATGGACAGTCACACATATTTTTTTTTAAAAATTACATTAAAAGTATTCTATCAATTAACAACATATATTGTTTGAAATTGACGGAAAAAAAACTATATATTACAATAATTAACAAAATAAATCTCTCGACTCCAACAAATCTATCAATTAATGCCACATAAATTGGGACATGGCAAATAACATATATTATTAAAAAATTAGGTTCAAAATGTACTATAAAATACAATAATTAACAACTTAATATATTAAAGAGACATATAAAAAATGGTTAATATTTGAAATTCTGTGTGTGCCACATAAATTAGAACAAGCAGAGTAATAAATATTATTTTCAAAATTATGTTAAAAAAAAGTACTACAAATCACAATAGCTAAAAATTTAAAATATTTTTAAAATCATATAAAAATTTCAATAACTTCTCAAATTCAATAATATGACATAAATTAAAATAAAAAAATAATTTATATTGGGCCCCGTGCTGGCACGGGGTCCTATATCTAGTACAATTACAAATCATAACATAAAAATTCGTGATAAAACATAAATAATTTTAATAATGGTAACGATGAATTATTTTTGTAAATTTGAGAGTTATTTGAGAAAATTAGTCACAAATATCCTTCTATCTTTTAAAATCATTTATTCATAATGTCAAATTAAGTTTAATTTATTTTTCACCATCGCATATAAAAGAACGTAATAGGCATGAGAAAACCATAAATAAATTCAATAATAGAAGTGATTTGGTTTAATGATAATAATTAAATTAAATTAAATATTCTATTAATTCACTAAAAGTGGCAAAAAAATAAATATATTTCAATTCTAATATTACTTCAATCTAGAAAACTCAATCGTTGCACATATATTAATTATAAATTGTAGAAATCATCTATTCGTAAGATATTACAATTATAAATATATTATTTCTTTTTTGAGTTCTATAAGTGAAATAGTCTCACAAATTAATAATTAGCCTTTTTTAAATCAATTCAACATTTTCATTGCACATATATTAATTATAAATTGTAGAAATCATCTATTCATAAGATATTACAATTATAACTATATTATTTCTTTTTTGAGTTCTATAAGTGAAATAGTCTCGCAAATTAATAATTAGCCTTTTTCAAATCAATTCAACATTTTCATTTTAAAAAAAAATATTCTCTTTATTGCCATCTTTATCAATAATAATTTGAATTTTTTTTACTTTATTATTTTTTTAATTAGTTAAAATATTAAAAACTTCATGTTATCTCTATTTTTTTCTTACACATTATTTTACTAAATGTAAAATATAAAACAAATAAGAATACCTCAAACTAAATATGTGTGTGTTAACATCCTGAAAATTGAATCACTAAATTTATTTTAAGAGAGACGAAGTTCATCAATAACGATACAAATAGCTAAACGATGGACAGTGAGTGTTTACCACTCACTGTCTCTGTGACAATTCCTCCATGTTACTTTTGTGGGCATTTTAATGATTTTGAAATTTCTCTGTGGGAAAAATAAGAAAGTAGGAATGACGTACATATGATGTGAGGATTGCGGGGATTGGAACGTGGGGTAGTTAATATTCAGGTTAGACAAATTTCATTTTCATTTTTATTTTTTCAAGTTTTATTTGTATTAAAGAATAGAAATCAATACAGTTATAATAATAATGATAGTATTTATATTCCATGTCTAGTAAAAAAAATGTTTTACTTCAGATTCTAACCCTCAATTATTTAGGATAAAACTTGAAAATATATTTACTTTTGAATTAATAAAGATAAAGTTTAGAAGTAATAACTACTATGAATTCAAATTTTAATTTATTTTTAAATTAAAAAATGTACTTAAAGAGTTTGTAATTTACTATTACGGAATACTTAGGAAACGTAATATTTATACTTGTAACTTCACTTTCCTTATTTTAGTTTAATTTTGGTCAGTAATTTTGTATTTTTTGTTATAATTATATTACACGCCTTTTCTTTTAGTAAATCTCCAAAAAATAAAATATTTATATATTTAGTAAAAAAATAAATTAAAATATCAATTTCACTTCCAATAAAATAATTTATATTTTAAAGTCACACAAACACATATGACTTCTTTTTATATCACAAATTTTAAAGTATACACATATGTTTTAAAATGTGTACCCTTTTAAATTTACATTGTATAATTTAGGACAGAGTATAATAAAATATTTGTAGATAACATTTAGGAAATCTTTACATAATAATAAACAAAATAGTTAATCATTTCATGGCAAGTAATTATTAACACTTAAATCAACTTTAGTTTCCTATTTTTTTAACAGATAGCTATGTTTGACCGACTTCTTACATAGCTTTCAAATATATAAAATTTATTTGATTATCAAATTAATGTCAGAAGTTGCAGTCAAAATTAAATTATTCGACTATTGAAATTCAAACTGTTCCACGTAAATTAAGATAAAAAGAGTAATTATTTGTGAGAAAAAAATCATACCTTAAGTGCAAATAGTTGTACTTAAAAGTCATTTGAATGGAGGAAATGATTTCAACAACTTATATTTTGATACATTTTTGCCATTTCTCTATTTCACAGTTTGGCATAACTAAGTAACTTGACAAAAACTTCAAGAAATAATAGATTATTATCAAAATTGTATTTTTAAACAAAAGAAAATATCATAATTACCATGTATATCATAATCACCAATCACTAAATGAGGAGAATAAAAATAAAAATGTACCTTCACATCAAAGCCACAAATAGGCATTAAATAGTCATTGTAATATGATTTTTAAAAAAGAAAGAAGTTGTAATTTTTATTAGTTTTTCTCATAGAGAATTTTATATATACATCAATTATTCTTCTTACCACGTTTAAAATATTAAACATTTTATAAATAAATGCAGTAATGTATTTATCTAAAATAGGGAATTATTATTATTATTATTTCTAAAATAATGAATTTAGAAGTTGTGGAAAGATACATTTATCATGAAAGTAATTTTTTTTAATCTTTTTTTTTTTTTTAAAAAATCGAACTCCCATATTTTTTAAGCTTTTTTAATTTTAATAAATACAGTTATTCCGTATATTCTAGAATTGATTTAAAATCATTTTTTAAAATAATTTTAATTATTTAAAAAAATCAGATTTTAGCATTATATTAAATATTTTCATGAAAGTAAATTTTCAACCTTTTACAAAGAAGTATTTTTTTTTACTAATTTATAAAATGGATTTTAAAAATTATTAAATTTGTTTTTAAAAATGTTGAAAGTTGTCATTATGTGTGTAAGTTGATGACATGTGTCTATTTTTATTTGAAATTTTGAATTTATAATATTAAATTAGTTATATAATATTTAATTATTTATTATTTAAAATTCTAAAAAATTGTGGCGCTGACATGTGGCATTTTTTTCTTCCCCTATTATATATAGATAGATTTTTATAAAATCAAACAATAACTTACTTGTTATACGTATCAAATTTGGGTATTTGTCCAAAAAAAAAAAATCTTCTTCCTGTTATATTCTCTATTTAGATTTCTATATGCATGTCAATAATTATTGTATGATTATTCACATTTATTTTGTAATTACACATTTTTTGTTTTGACGCACATTAGGTGTCTAAAGAAATGTGTGACTAGAAAGTTAGATTTTATTTGCTCAGTTTCAATGGTAGAATTAATTTGATTTTATTTTTTTGGGCAAATTATAGAAATCACATACTTTTAAGGCAAAATTATAATATATCTCTTAAAAGTTTATAGTTACAGAAATTCCTCAAACTGATACATTAATATAAGCATTGATATATTAATCTGATGCGCGAGATACATTAATCGTTAAGTAAGATACATTACATTTTATACATGATACACTAATCTGATGTACATTTTATACATGATACACTAATCTGATGCCCGAGATACATTAATATGATGCGCTGATACATTAATTTGATGTGCGAGATACACTAATTTGATGCATTAAAATGAGAGATCTTGGAGATTTGTAAAACTTATAGGGGATAATGGTAATAAGTAAACTAAAAGGTGGAATTTATGTAATTTTTCCTATTTTGTTTTTTTGCTAATGAGAATGAATAAGACGTTCATAAGATTGTCCATGCGGGTTGATCCATTTGTGAAGATTTTCTATTATAATTCTTAACTTACGACTTTTGGCTTGTAAGTCATATGTTATAAGCCCATCCAAATAGAAACGCAAAATTTGACCAATAATAGATCACTTAATTTTCACTTCCACTCAAAATTCTTAATTGTGCTAAAAATTAAAAAATCAATATTAATTTTCAAACTTAATTGATTTTTTTTTCGAACAAAAAAAATTTAAGGGTAGGTTGGTGGAAGGGGGGAGGGGGTGCCTTGGGGTGGGGGGTAATATTTTTTTTTTGAAAAAATAGGTTTTTTTTTTTTTGGAAAACAAAGAAAATTTAGGGGTTGGTTGGTGGAAGGTTGGGGGGGGGGGTAAATTTTTTTTTTTTTGAAAAACAGAATTTTTTTGCTTTTGAAAAAAAAAAAATAAAATTAGGGGTAGGTTGGTTGGGGGGGGGGTAAATTTTTTTTTTTTTGGAAAACTAAAAAAATTTAGGGGTCTGTTGGTGGAAGGTGGGGGGGGAGAGGAGGCGGGGGGTAAATTTATTTTTATTTTTAGAAAAAAACAGATTTTTTTTGTTTTTGGAAAAAAAAATTAGGGGTAGGTTGGTGGAAGGTGGAGGGGGGGTGCTGGGGAGGGGGTGATTTTTTTTTTTTGAAATACAATTTTTTAAAAATGGGTTAGAACCATTTTACCCAAACCATATTTGACGAAATCCATAATTACCCATATTCTATTTGGGTTGAATTGTAATCCAAGCCATTTTTATTCAATCCATATTCAATCCATCCAAATCCGATCCAACCCAACCATTTGCCACCCCTACTTCCACTATGCCTTAATGTCTTTGATTTGTTTGTAGAATTTTTTGCTCTACGTCTTAATTTCAGATTCATGAACTCCAAACAACAATTAAGTGATTTAGATAATAATAAAGTAGAATATTCATCGAAAATAAGGCACAATTTTAGCAAAATAGATTTGCAAGTCTATTCATTTTGCCCCTAGCAAAATAGTGAATGAATAAGGAAAGTAGGTATATGTGAACTGAGGGAAGTCACCCGATTTTGTGATGTGCATAGTCCATAGGCGATGGCAGATTGGATGAGGACATGTTTCAAGAGCATAGCAAGTAGACAATATCTCTCAGCATAATAGTGAAGAAGTTTTTGCCTATACTGTTAGGAAGAAATTGAGATAGGCAAAGCAAAGCACTATATAGATAATTCAAAACAATAATATACATTTACTAGATCGACACCATCATTACAAAATAATAGTGGTTGACATAACACTCTGTATGTATTAATTTCAAATTCTGAATCAACTTATGCGTTACGATGTAACACCATGGTGTTCAATCATTCTCTCTTGAAGTGACTATAGTGTCTTGTATCACTTGACTCGTTTAAATTTCTTGTATAGCATAAATTTTTCTTCTCAACACCAAAATCAATGAACAATGGTACCTACAAATGTAGCACCACTAATTATTAAAAATGCTTGTTTATAACATTGTACCCCAACACAATTCAAATCTTCTCCATTTTTTCTAGTGAAAAATCCCTTAGCTTCTAATTGTTTCAATGCTTTTTAATCATATAAATGACCAGCAACTCTCACATTGAGTATATATCCACCTATAGGACTAGCCACAGAGCCAAAACTATACAAAGTGGCATAGTACTTTGGTCCAAATAATTCCAAAATTATTCACAAAATCAATGGCCATTGAGCTCCAAAACAAAACCCCATGAGAACAGAGGACACGTAGAGTGAATTCCGAACACCAAATGCAATGAGAAGATGGCCAATGCACAAGAGTAGGAGCACGAAAGTGAGCATCAAGGGGCACGAAAAATTGTATTTGTCTAACAAGATTTTCGAGGCAAATCCTGAGGATACTCTTCCAAGGTAATTCCATATGCTCACTAATGACACGAATGTATTGATGCTTGAGTCAGGGTGGCCTAAGGCCTTCCCAAATTGACCTAAATTATCGATCGATGTCAATGTCCCTCCAACCCCAAACTTTGTAGCTACAAATAGAATCAACATGTCAATGTTGAAGAACGCTTGCAAGATTGTGTGATCTTCACCTCTTTCTGGTGGATTAAGCGCACTCTTAAAGCACAAACTCCAATTTGTTTTCGATAAAGGGGATTCTCCACTTGAATTGACGCATTCAATTGTGAAATGTCACTAGAGACTAGTCCTTTTTTGCTCTTCCAAATGTTAAATTCTTCTCTAATGACTAAAACCAATGGTGAGAATATTAGAACTAGAACAACAACACCACTTATCTATAAAGCATAAAACACATACTGATAGCAACATTCGGAGGACACTTTTGTTCACCTCTAGCTTGGAGAGCATAAAACTTATTCTGCTTTGGAGCATTCGCATCTGAACTACTAGGATGAACTTGCTTACCCTTTCTTCCCTTAGCCTTCATCTTTGGACAATTCCTCATTTTGTGGCCATTTTCACCACAACTAAAGCAACCCTCCCTGCCGGCTAAACACCTATCGTCGTGTCTCATTCCACATCTAGCACAAGTAAGCCATAGGGATTCACTACTAATTCCTTACGGTTTAGGGTAGACACCCTATCTTCACTATACTTAGGAGCATTGGAGGAGTCTTGTCTGGAAAACCCTTTGTCGATGCTTAGGGCGACCATGTCCATCAGACCTTACATGAGGGGAATTATCAACAACATGAGTCATAAGACGAGCAATATCCATGTCACCAATGATCATGGCGGTACGACATTCTTTCACTACTAAATCGGACACTCCCGACACAAACTTACTAATTCTCGACCTAGAGTTGGCCACTAAAGATGGATCATACTTAGACAAGTGAGTAAACCTCAATGCAAATTCCTTAACACTCATATTACCTTGCCTAAGGTTAATAAACTCAAGCACCAAAGCCTCTATCATCTCAAGAGGGAAGAACCTATCAAGAAAAGCCATTTTGAACCTTTCCCACTCTATGGGGCCTATTCCTACCAGTCTAGCTTATGTCCATTGATTGAACCAAACTTGAGCAACTTATTTGAGTTGGTAAGCGGCCAATTCTGCCTTCTCCACCAAAGCAACCCCCATAATGTCTAACACCTTATTGACCTCATTTATGAATTCTTGAGAATCATCCTCAAGCTTTGTACCATAAAATTTCGGAGGGTTCATCCTCATAAAATCCCTCACTCTTGACGCCGTCGTACTCACATTTGGGTTCATGGGAGCTACCACTTCCCTATTGGATTGGGTCGTCACGACTTGAGCCAACACTTGAAAAGCGGACCTGAACTCCACATTAGTCACATTCTAAGACATAGGGTCAATTAGAGCTTGGGGAGGAACTTCTTGATCCATGTTGTCTTCTTCATTCATTCTAGCATTAGCGCTTGTAGTAGTCATATCCTATAGACCATTGGGTAAGGATTAGGAGAAAGACCTTATAGAGTTAAACTCTATGGCACGACTTAGCGAAATGAAGAAGTGAAGTTTCCTAAGCATCTAGTAGCCTCTCATTCATAAATGTGGCGTGCTTCACACTCATGAACAAGACTCTACTTGACATGGTTTTGATACATCCTAGAACCATTCTAAACCTTATGCTCTGATTACCAAATTTGTCACGACCCAGGGGTACACCCTAGACGTAACTTAGCGTATAAGACTCCGAAAAACCTCATACAAGAAACTTAGCATATCATAACATAGGATAATGGAAAATGGTGCGGAAATTTAAAATATTTGTTCTTAACATCAAAGTTTCATAAAACGAAGGGAAAGTCTATTACACTTGTCTCAAACCATCTAATACTTGAAAGTCTTAGGGACACAACCCATACAATAGTTCAAAACAAAAAATAAATACACAAAGGAAAGGTGGCCAAATCCTCGATGCTATGAGGACTCACCAAATCTTCACTCCTTGCTCTACTATGAACCTAGCCACGAAGATGGAAGTCAATATCGTCGAACCTTACATTTGGTAA
Source organism: Solanum commersonii (assembly GCA_029007595.1). NCBI lineage: Eukaryota > Viridiplantae > Streptophyta > Magnoliopsida > Solanales > Solanaceae > Solanum > Solanum commersonii. The sequence goes on from JAJTWQ010000033.1 coordinate 4,415,858, forward strand.
GAATGTAGGCAAGAGTATGTGTTAGTACAAAGATGTACTAAATATGATGGCTAGTATAAATTATCAACATAAGCATAACATAGGCATTAGTCAACATAAGACGCAAACCATAATCATAAGAGGCAATAACATAAGTCATAAGCATATTCAATGAACATAAACCATCATATCATAATAGGAACACTTCTCAAGTAACCTCAACTTATTCTTACTCAATACTTGGGTCATCACCTCTATTCATACATATCAAAAAAGGCATCTCAAGCAACAATCCAAGCAAATCTATCATCATACAAGTAATCTCGTCAAAACATACTTACAATACTTCATTGAAGTAATCTAGTTTCATCATAAACATGCTACTTTGATTAGGGATTAGTCCCTCATATTCATATTATTCATGGAAGAGTATCTCTCTACTAGTACAAGATAAATCATTACTCATGAATGGTTACAATTTACAAATTCAAGGCTACCAAGGAAAATCAACTCATCATGCTAGACCATGCTATCATGGAAAACATCCTCTCATTCAAGTCCAAGCTATTCAAGGAAGGGTACTATTGCTCAATCCAAGCTATCATGAAATGGTGTGGCCTCACCAAGTCATGCAATCATTCTATTATGCTAGTCCAAGCTAGCCTTTGAAAGGGTACGATTTCTCAATCCGAGGCTATTCATGAGATCTACTACTCAAGCTACCATGCATGGTCTTGTCTTACCAAGTCAAGCTATTCATGAAGAGATATCATATCACTACTTCAAGGTATCATAGTTCATATATGCTTTGATTCATTTTAGGTGAGGAAACCTTTCTACCTAGAATCATTCTATGTAAGTAAACCTTTCACATTATTCTTTCATACATACATAATATAGGTCATATGGGTAAATCCTTCCACAACAACTCTATCTACAATTCAACAATCATATAAGCTTAATTCTCAAAGCCTTAACATTCATAGTTCATCATATTAGCTGTACTCTCAAAGCCCTAGCAATCAACATTTATAACTATAAACCTTACTCTCAAAGCAATACTTCTCATAATCATCACATAAGCCTAGATCTCAAGATATTCTAATCACATGCTTCATTCTTAAGCAATTCTAATCATATATCATCATATAGGCTCAATCTCAAGCACCACTAATCATGATTCATCATGTATACTTTAATCTAATTCAATTCATGTATATATGCTCGACTCTCAAGCAATCTACAATGCATATCATCAACCTTAGAAGATCACATCTAAATCCTCAATTTCCCTTTACATGACATAAACCCAATTTCATCAATTCTAGGTTAGAAACAAGGTTAGGCATGGGTACATGTAAATTCATACTATAAATATGTAATTTTATCAATTTAATCATAAACAACCACAATCCATTCAATTGGATCATAACCCATAACATTAGAAGAAACTCTAACTAGAATTGAATTCTTCTTCTAAATTGGGGAAATCATGGGGCTCCATGAATGAAAGGTTCCATGGATTAATAATCCATCATACCTTGACTACAAAGTCTACCAATCTTGGAAGAATGGAGACTTGACTTGACCTTGCTTAAACCATCTTCTTCGTCTTCAACTTTCTAGAGAGAGAATTATTTGAGAGAGGAACCCAACTCTTTTGGTAAGTTGAGATAATGACTTGAATGACTTAATTTAGGGGTCTAAAGTACTTATATAGGTGGCTTAGGTTAGGGTAAAACTACACCACTTAATTCTAATTAAATTCGAAAAGGACCTTTGTGACCCTAAAATAACCGCCCAGTCACCAACTACGAAACTACGTTGACGGGCCATGGATGGACCTACGATCCGTCCTAGTCAAACGTGGTTTGGTGATAGAGATTTTTATGGCCACCTACGACCCCCTAACCATGGTCGTGGCCCTATCCATGAGGCGTAGGTCCTGGCGTGGGTCTGCATTAGGTAGTGTCCATGGTGTCCACTTATGGGGCTTACCTACAGGGAGTTATTGGCCCTCGTGGATGACACTTGGGATTCCTAAAATTCGTTAAGCTTCATTCTTTCGACTACGGGGTGTTACAAGTGGGAGATGGAGGAGGAGAGATGGAAGAGTCCTAAATAGTATTTGAAATTCAAGAGTTTTATTTGGCTTTGGCTCGCTTCACCCTCGATTGTTTAACCGGATGAACTAGAAGTTGAACTGATATTTGACCCCCACATTTTTACCAGATTATTGAAGGGGCTATCTATGGATAGAGGGGGGGGGGAGGGTTTTGACTGGTGGGAGATGAAGGGGGATAGATGGAAGAGTCCAAAAAAGTATCTGAAAATTCAAGGGGTTTTGTTTGGCTTTGGCTTGCTTGACCTTCGATTGTTGATGTTACACCTTAAAAACTAGTAGGCTAAACTAAAGCCTTATGTTAGGGTTCTAGAGTTTGATATGAGGATTAGAGTCGTAGATACGACTTCCCGTACTTAGAATGAGGGGTTTAGGGGTTAAACGTCAAGGTACGTGTTACACCCCATAGTTTTGTAGACCAGCTAGGGTTTAATGGATGGTTACAAGGGCAAGTGCCAAGGAAAAAGGGGGCAAAGCCTAAGGCAAAGGCCAAGGCTGCCCCAACCTTGGCAAAGCACTGCCCCAAGTTCACAACCATCACCACGACTAGTGTTCTTGACCACGGTTCGTGGGAGGCCTCGTGAAGGTCCCTTAGCCTTATAGGAGGCAGGTCCTTGGAGCCAAGCCACTGGACCATGGACCACGAGCCACTTCATAACCACTGGTCTTGACCACTGTTCGTGGGAAGGCTCGTGGTCATGTCTTAGCATTGTGGAGGCCAAGACACACTAGCCAAGCCACTACCTAAGGACCACGGCCAGTGGTCTTGACCATGACTCGTGAAGTTCTGTCGTGGTGCCAGAGAGGGCTACCTAGTGAGGGACTTTTTAGTGAATTCCCTTTTAGTTGGTTCTAAGTGGAGGTCATTTTGTATGGACTTAGTACACCTATATAAACTATTTTAAGTCTTTAAACACCCCAACTAATTCATTAAAATCAAAACCCCAAAATACTCTCCTCTCAAATATTTCTCTCTCTAAGACTTGAAGAAGAATATAGAGCTTGAAGCTTAGGTCAAGAACAAGACTCCACTATTGCATGCTTTTGTGAGGGCTTTGAATCAAGGTATGTTAGTTTATTCATCTATGGAATCTTCCATCCATAGAGTCCCTTAGATCTCCCCAATTTGATGAAGAAAATCCCCAATTCTAGTTAGGGCTTCTTCCATTGTTGTGGGTTTCGTTGGGTATGATTCTAATTGAATGGATGGTACTTATATATAATTGATTTATTATTGATTTATGATATTATGATGATATTACATGTTTTCCATGGTTAACCCTAGACTAATTGATGATATCAAGTAATATGGGTTTATGCCTTGTGAAGTGAAATTGAAGGTTCAAAGGTGATCCTATAGAATTGATGTTATCATTGTTCAAGAATAGAAGCATGTAAACATGAATTGAACTAGAACAATGTACATATGAGGGATCATGATTATTAATGATTGAGATTGGGACTTTATGATGAAATATGATTAGAATTGCCTAAGAAGAAGGCTTGTGACTGATGTCTTGTGATCTAGATTTATATGAGGACTATAGAAGTAAGGCCTTGAGAGTAGGGATTGAAATCTTAGATGTTGATAACTAGGGCTTTTAGAGTAAGTCTAATATGATGAGATAACTTGCATAAAATTGGTATACTAATAGATAGAATTGTTGTGAAAAGCTTTTACCCACATGACCTACGTTGTACCATATGAATGCATGTATGTAGAATGTTAAAGGTTAATCACCTAAAATGAATCAAATCATGTTAGACTAGAATAGCTTGAACTTGTGACATAAGATCCCTTCATGTATAGCTTGACTTGGTAAGATAAGACCAAGCTTGGTAGCTTGAGTTAGGAGTTCTCATGGTAGGATTGAGGATACATACTCTCCTAAAGGTAGCTTGAACTTGCATTATAGAATGCCTTCATGGTAGCTGACTTGGTTAGGCCAAGGCCATTTCATTGTAGCTTAGGATTGAGGAATCATACTCTACTAAGGGTAGTATGCATTAGCATCATAGATTGTTTACATGGTAGCTAGGATGGAAACATTGTACCCTTCCTTGTATAACTTGGACTTACATGTTAATGTGTTTTTCCATGATAGCTTATTTAGCATAAAGTGGTTTATGTTAGCATGATGATTAGCTTGGTCTAGCCTAGAAGGGTGTTATCCATTGGTAGCCTTGAATTGATAAATAGAATTCATTCATGTGTATTGACTTGCCTTGTACTAAGTAGAGAAGTACCTAAAATGAATAATGGAAAATAGTATAGAGGTACTAGTCCCCAATTAGTGAGTATGTACGATAGCCTAAAGTGGTACTTAGTATGAATGGTATTATGAGATTCCATTCATACATTGCACAAGAATGACTTGAAGCTACTTATGAAGTGTTCTCTTATATGATGTATGCTTAGCTTAGAGTGTTGCTATATTTGCCTTCCATGATGTGTTTGACTAAAGGTGATGGTTTCCTTGTCTATATGAAGTAGGTCAAGAATGAGACCAATGAATGGTAAGCATGAATATGATGACTTCAAGGATATGCTTAGTGTGAGTGGTATTATGGGATGTCAGTCATGCATTGCACAAGTGTGTTTTGAGGTTACTTAGGAGTGTAGTGATCTTATAATATGAAGGTCTAAGTATAGACTATGCCATGAACATGATGTATCTCCTATGCTAAAAAATTATGTCTTATGTTGACTTATGCTTATATGATGCTTATGTTGGAGATTATGCTTATGACTATGTCATTGTCTCTTATGCTTATGTCTCATGTTGACTAACCATTTTGAGAAGCTCTTAAGATGTTGTGCTAGCTAACATATTTAGTACATTTTATACTAACGCATACTCTTGCCTACATTCTTGTCAAATGTAGGGTTCGGTGATCTTGAGTTCTATCTTGGAGGCTAGGTTCTTATAATGAGAAAGAAGTTAAATATTGGTGAGTCCTTGATGTGAGGCCAAATGTATATATTTTTAATCATATTTGCCTCATATTTATTATTTATATTTGTCCTTTTCGAGCATAAATTTTATGGATTGTGCTAAATAGTATATTTTATTTGTAGAATTAAATTGGTGGAAAAACGAAGAAGTTTGGAGATAAAATGAATTAAAAATAGAAGATCAAAAAAGGAAATCAAGCAGGAAGATTAATGAATTAAATTTGTTAAAATAATATATTCCTATATATGGTGCAAAGTTGAATGCCAATTCAATTTGAATTAGGCTTGCTGCTGCCACGTGTCAGCTGGCCGGCACCCCTTTGCCGCCAACAATTTGGAGAAATCACGCGTACAATGCAAATCTAATTAATTGGGTTTTGTTTTCCTAATTTGTCTTGAACTCAATTATTTTATTTAGGGTCTGTTTAGAAGGACACCCTGGTAATTGGTGTAATTACACTATCTTGTCATGTCTGGAAGGACAAGCAATTACTTGATCAAAAGGTAATTAATGTAATTGACAGGGGGTAAATACACTCTACAATTCGCAGGTAGAGACTGTGAATTGCTGGTACCACCTGATTACTTTTTAGTTTATTTATTTTTATTTCTATTTTTATTTTTTAGTTTTATTTTTTTTACTTCTATTGTTTTAAGTTCTTTTTTTATTTTTATTATTCTAAAAATTTGTAAAAGTTTATTTTTTATTATAAATTATTATATTTCATTTTCTTCTTGTTCTCAACCTTACTTTACATAATTCTATGTAATTTTTTTCGTATTATCTATTTCTTTATGTCATGCTTATTTTCTCATTAGCATAATTTTACTTGTATTCTAATTTTTAAATTAAAATAAAATTTATTGTTAAGTAAGGTTATAGACTTACGTTTTCTTTATTAAGAAAAAATAAAAATAAATCATATTTATTGCTCTGTTGAAATTTGTTATAAGAGTATTATGTTAAATTTTTTTGTTTTGAATATATAACTTATGCTATATTTTCAGTTTCATTTGTTTTAGTAATATTGAATTGACATTGCACGTCATTTTTTAATTAGACTTGATAGATTATATTTTTGTCAAACATTTAACATTTTATGACATTTTATTTATATATTATTCTTTTTATCAAACATGCATTTTACAATGTTCGTAGAAACTTCACACTTTTAGTTGTTACAATCAATTCAATTGAAATATATTAATTTAAAAAATATAAATCAATTATTTTTTCGTAATATTAGTTACAGAAAATATGTTTATTAATTAATATATTGTCAAAAAAAAAAAAATCTTAAATATTTAATTTAATGTCATTTACAAAGTTTCTTATTTGTCTAGTATAAATTTTAAATAATTAATTTTTATTTTTAAAATTTATTATACTTTTATGATTGCAATTGTGCATCCAAACATAACATGTGTAATTACACTGTGGCATACAAACATGACATGTGTAATTATAGTGTAATTACACTGTGGCAACCAAACATGTTAGTGTAATTATTAGACAGTGTAATTATTAGGCTAATAATTACTACCCTAGTAATTACACCAATTCCAATTACCAAGTGGCTTTCCAAACACACCCTCTGCCGCCAACAATTTAGAGAAATCACGCGTACAGTGCAAACCCAATTTAATTGGGTTTTGTTTTCCTAATTTGTCTTGAACTCAATTATTTTATTTAGGGTTTCTCTATCTATAAACAGGGGATGAAAAATTATTCTCTGGAGAGCGAAGAACCAAAAAATAATACACAATATAAATTTTCTTCTAGCTCAGGAACTTTGAAAGAGCCGCCGTGGAGGCCAGAGAATTGTGGTTCATTCTTTCTTCACCTTTATTATTTATTTGTATTCGTGATTAATAAAAGATAGTTTAGTTATTGTTCTTAAATTTTTATGATTAACACAAACATATTTATTTTAATAAATTTTGATTGTGTTTTTGAGATAATGAGTAGATAAATTTCATAACTAGGGTTGTGGGAACCATGAGCGATTAACAAAGTTTGAATAATAACTAAGTAATTCTTGAATAGTGTTGATGCATGCATTGGTAATTCTTTCGCTTAGAAGTCTTTTTAACGAGTGCACACATCAGAACTCGCTTTGTTGCTACTTGCCGGACCAAGGAGGTAGTTAATAAGAAAAGAATTATCAATAGAGATTTTGTGTGATACTATCTAATAATCTACTGTCAATTGGTACGAGGGTGAAAACTAAGTCATACATTGATGTGATGTCTAATCTGAGGTAAAGGTAAGGTTAGTAAATTACACACACGTAGCCGGACCAAGGTGCGGGGTGAAATTTCCTATTTGGCGGACCAAACACTTAGGGATACATATCTTACTACTTTTCATGTGATACACTAGGATATAATTTCTATTATTAGGATTACCGCGTTATGAGTTTATGGGGAACACATTCCTAGTTATTTCTAATAATCTGAATATAAATAAATACTTAGTTCAAAGCTATTTTTATTGTTTTAATTATTTTTTTCAAATTTAAATCCCCCCATTTTTATATAACGACTATCGAGTTAAATATTTGCTATTGACAATATTGTTCCATATTCTCTGTGGGATCGACCCCGACTCATAGTTGGGTAAATATATTGCATATCGTTTATATTTCTTTTCAAGAAGTATATTTGGACATTATCAAGAATGGTGCCGTTGCCAGGGAATGTGGCTTAGAAATTGTCTTTAGTATTTATTTTGACTTGTAGTCCTTTTATGTTTCTTAGGATTAGTTTTAAATTTTTTTTTTTTAGTATCATATTACTTTTACTCTTCTTGAGATGTCATCTGAAAAAGTATGTAGTGATAAGTGTTCTTGCAATTCTTGTACTTCTGATATTACGGATTCTTATAGGTTAATTTTTTCTCAACAAGATAAGTTGTATGGGGACATGGATGATTTGTTAATACTTTGCTATAAATCAATATGTAAGCGCATGCTCGAAGATATCTTTGATTTTGATCTCTATTATTTAGATTGTGAGTTGAGTGCAAAGATTAAATCATGACACCCAACAATTTAGTAATAATAGGTGTGAGGAAGAAAAAATACTTATAAGTCAACTTGAAGAGTTAAAAGTTTAGGGCCAATTGATTGATCATACTTTTATTGATGGTGTCATTGTTGAGAAGAGTACCCTAGAGTTATGTAATGAAGTAGATTATATTATTTTTAAAAACTCTAGTATGTGTAAATATGAGGGTGTAAATAATAATACAATTCATAAGTTAGGGCGCACTAGACCTCATTCCAATCATTTTTTCACATAATGTTTAGTTGATGAAATTTTAATCGAGCCATCTAAGCCTATAGAAGAGTGTATGGGAGAGGAACAATGTGTCTATATTCTTGAATTTATTGTTCCAATATCGAAGAATTACATTCCTCACTTAGGATCCAAGAAGTGCATAATGCGATATCTATTGCTTGGGACCTTTATTTTTGTACCACTACTCCTTGAGCGTAATAGAAAAATGATTCAAAATTGGTGGTGCAATTCATATCTTCAAAGTGGAAGGAAAAATAGTAAAATTGATGGTGTTGTGCAGCGACATTAAATTAAGCGCTTATTGGGAGGCAACCCAATTAGTAGTGTAACTTCTTAGTTTATTTTTATTTTATTAGTATCACTTTTTTTCTTTTCTTGTTTTTGCAAATTAGGGGAAGTCTGCGTACCCAAAATAAAATTTGAAGTAAAGGAGCATGTTTGAGCTTAAGTGTGGGGTGACGACCCTTGATGAAAATTAAGAGAACATGCTACTAGCTAGGCCTAAAGGCCTCAGGGAGTTTTCCTAACCCTTATTTTAAATTAGATTTAATGCTTTGGGGACATAGCATCTTTTTAAGTGTGGGGTGGAGGAATTAATTCCCATTTTTACTGTTTTATTGAATCTTTTTTTTAGGATAGGTTCCTTGGCTTTTTTTTTTGATTATTTTCCTAAGGATAGTCCTTTTGAACCGAGTGTCTTTTACCTTTTTAGGAATAAGTTTTCTTTTGATTTTTTTTGAGAGAAAATAAAAGACCCTTTTTAGTGATGTGATATTTGCTATTTAGGCCTAAATTTTTAGTTGTACTTTCTTGTGAATGCTTGATTGATAAGAAAATTGCAGACTCTTTGACATCTAAGCTCATAATTGTGACTTTGTATATATCTTAATTTATTTTGTAGTTTGTTATGATCCCGTTTATCTTAGAAGTGGAATTGATCCATCTTGATTGATACTTGTGCCATGTGTGGTGAGAATTTGTTTATTCCATATTTTGCATCTTAGTCTAGAACTTGCGCTGCATGTTCTTGAAGCGAAATAAAAAGTATTGCCTTGTTTAGGAGATGACAATAGGCTTTCTTTGATTTGTCTGGTAAATTTTAGCTTTTTCAGATATTATATCACTAGTTAACCCTTTTGAGCCTTTTAGCCTATATTTTTTTTCCTATAAACCACATGATCGAGCCGAATCCCTTTTTATTGATACCATAATTCTAAAAGAAATTCTTAATGCACTATGTTGAGAAGAAAAGTTGAAAACATTGTTAGAAGTGGAAAAGGGTGAAAATGCTTGATGTGTGATGAATGAAGAAAAGTGTGAAACTTTGTTTTTGCCCTGGTCCCTTGTGGATATTGTGAACCTCAACTAAGCTTAAAAACTTAAGTTGAGAGTGGCTAATTCAGAAATATGCTTAAAACCTTGGTCTTAGTCCTACCAAGGATATTGTGTACCTCACTTAAGCCTCAAAGCCTTGAGTTGAGGGTGACTAGTGCAAAACCTCTCAAAAAGAATTAAAATTTAAAAGAAAAAATAAGATTGAAGCATTCTTGTGATGATGAACATTACTTGTGAAATAATTGTTGAAGAGAGGACTGAAAATAAAGAGAAGAAAATAATGAGTGATAAAGTCTTAAAGTACTAAGTGCTTAAGAAAGTGTAAGTAACTATTATATAGTTTTCCTACCCGTCCCTTAGCCTAAATTACAACCCGTTAAAGTCTTATTTGATTCTATTCTAGCATGCTTAATTAGTGGAGATGTACATAATGGGCAAGCCTATGGTTCTTTGTGCATACATGTGAATTTTATTTGTGAGTATGCGAGTTGTTCTTGATGCTAAGTCCTTAATTTATATTCAATCTTTTGAGTTGAGTGTGTGGACTATCTCTTCTTGTGAGGGCACTCGTTTCATGATAGATCGGTGATGTTATTAACTTTCTTTGATGAGTGTAGGGGAGAAAACTTAAGTTTGATGAGTTCAAACTCCTTCCTTGAGGTTAGGAGGTTAGAGGTTTGTTGTTTATTTCGATGTCTTGCATAATGAGCGGAAATTGTACTTAACGTTTTGAAATTGGTATATGACCTAATTGTTTGTATTAACCAAAGTAATGACATTGCTAGTATGATTTTTTGAGATGAGCTTTGATGTTTGCTCGAGGACGAATAAAAGTTTTAAGTGTGGGGTGTTGATGTGAGGCCAAAAATATAAACTTTTAATCATTATTTGCCTCATATTTATTATTTATATTTGTCCCTTTTTAGCATAAATTTTATGGATTGTGCTAAATAGTATATTTTATTTGTAGAATTAAATTGGTGGAAAAACAAAAAAGTTTAAAAACTAAAACTAATTAAAAATAGAAGATTGAAGAAGGAAACTAAGCATACAACTTAATGGATTAAATTTATTAAAATAATATATTCCTATATATGGTGCAAAGTTGAACGCCAATTCAATTTGAATTAGGCTTGCGGCTGCCATGTGTCGGCTGACCGGCGCCCCACTGCCGTCAACAATTTGGAGAAATCACGCATACAGTGCAAACTCGATTTAATTGGGTTTTATTTTTCTAATTTGTCTTGAGATCAATTATTTTATTTAGGGTTTCTTTATCTATAAATAGGGGATGAAAAATTATTCTTTGGACAACGAAGAACCAAAAACAATACACAATATAAATTTTCTTCTAGCTTAGGAACTTAGGAAGAGCCGCCGTGGAGGCCAGCAAATTGCGGTTTATTCTTTTTCTCCTTTATTATTTATTTGTATTCATGATTAATAAAAGATAGTTTAACTATTGTTCTTAAATTTTTATGATTAACACAAGCATATTTATTTTAATAAATTTTGATTGTGTTTTTGAGATAATGAGTAGCTAAATTTCATAACTAGGGTTGTGAGAACCATGAACGATTAACAAAGTATGAATAATAACTATGTAATTCTTGAATAGTGTTGATGCATGCATTGGTAATTCTTTTGCTTAGATGTTTTTTTAACTAGTGCATGCGTTAGAACTCACCTTGTTGCTACTTGCCGGACCAAGAAGGTAGTTAATAAGAAAAGAATTATCAACAGAGATTTAGTGTGAACTATCTAATAATCTAATGTCAATTGGTGCGAGAGTGAAAACTAAGCATACATTGATGTGATGTCTAATCTGAGGTAAAGGTAAGGGTTAGTAAATTATACACACATAGCCGGACCAAGGTGCAAGGTGAAATTTCCTATTTGACGGACCAAGCACTTAGGGATACATGTCTTACCACTTTGAATGTGATACACTAGGATATGATTACTATTATTAGGATTACCACATTATGAGCTTATGGGGAACACATTCCTAGTTATTTCTAATAATCTGAATATAAATAAATACTTAGTTCAAAGTTATTTTTATTGTTTTAGTTTTTTTTTGCAATTTAAATCCCCCCATTTTTATATAACGACTATCGAGTTAAATATTTGCTATTGACAATATTCTTCCATATTCTGTGTAGGATCGACCCCGACTCATAGTTGTGTAACTATATTGCATACGATCGTTTATATTTCTTTGGGAAAATGTTTCAAAAACACCCAAACTATGGGCAAAATTGCTATTACACATATGAACTTTACGGGGGTCCTATGACCCTCCCAGACTTACTTTTAGTATATTTTTATGGGTATTATTTGCTTAGTCAAACCAGCCAGTAGACGAATGTACAAGAGGCGCGTGAGAATGGACTTAAAATTACTGTAACCTATATTTATTCGTCACGTAGCAATCAACTTGTGACTTTTTTTTTCATTAAATATATCAATGTAGCCATTGTTCTTCACTAAAACCTCCATTAACGACACATTGCCCACTTTGAAAGCTCAAAATCGTTGAAGAGGATTGAAGAGGTAAGTTTTGATTATTATTTTTTTAAATTTTTTTGTCTATATTCATGTTTAGGGCTTCTAATTTATTGTCCAATTTTTCTGTATAAAATTAGGGTTAGCTATGGAAGAGGTAAAATTGAATTTGAATAAGATTTGTATAGAATCATCAATTGATGGAAATGTTGAATCCGAAAATCTGAAATACACACCCACCAAAATGCAAGCAACAACTTTGAATCAGCTGGTTCAAAGTGACAGATTTGTGTTATTAAAGTTGAATTTGTGAGAAAGAGAAGATGAAAAGTCGCTGACCTATTTTCCTCATTTTCTAACGTTTCCTTTGACTAAGATATTTTGTGAACGCACGTGTAGGTAAGCGTTTAAGTTTGAGTGACTTTCTAGTTTGACTAAGCAAATAATACCCATAAAAATATACTAAAAGTAAGTATGGGGGAGTCATAGGACCCCCGCAAAGTTCATATGTGTGACATCAATTTCGTTTATAGTTTGGGTGTGTTTTGAACCCTTTTCCCTATTTCTTTTCAAGAAGTATATTTGGACGTTATCAAGAATAGCGCCGCTGCCAGGGAATGTGGCTTAGAAATTGTCTTTAGTATTTATTTTGAATTTTAGTCCTTTTTTGTTTCTTAGGATTAGTTTTAAATTTGTTCTTTTATTATCATATTTCTTGTACTCTTGTTGAGATGTCATCTGAAAAAGTATGTAGTGATAAGTGTTCTTGCAATTCTTGTACTTCTGATATTATGAATTCTTATAGGTTAATTTTTTCTCAACAAGATAAGTTGTATGGGGACATGGAAGTTTTGTTAATACTTTGCTATAAATCCATATGTAAGCGCATGCTTGAAGATATCTTTGATTTTGATCTCTATTATTTAGATTGTGAGTTGAGTGCAAAGATTAAATCACGTGACACCCAATAATCTAGTAATAATATGTGTGAGGAAGAAAACATACTTATAAGTCAACTTGAAGAGCTAAAAGTTGAGGGCCAATTGCTTGATCATATTTTTATTGATGGTGTCATTGTTGAGAAGAGTACCCTAGAGTTATGTAATGAAGTATATAATATTATTTCAAAAAACTCTAGTATGTGTAAATATATATAAGGGTGTAAATAATAATACAATTCACAAGTTAGGGCGCACTAGACCTCACTCCAATCATTTTTTCCACATTATGTTTAGATGATGAAATATTAATCGAGCCATCTAAGCCTACAAAATAGCATAGAGGCTAAAGCCACCATTTCCTTTATGTCCTTTCATTATGTTTTAGACTTTTATATGGGATGCGTCCCAAAGTTTTATTCAAGTCAAGTTTAGATGGTTTGAGACAAAGTGTAGTAAGACTTCTGCTTGCATTTTATAAAGACTTCGATTGTAAAGAAAAATTTTAAATTTCCGCATCTATTATATTATCTTATGTTATGATATGCTAAGGGCTTATATGAGACCCTTCGGGATTAAGTACGCCATGTTACATCTAGGGTGTACCCCTGGGTCATGACAACTGAACCGGAAGTTCTTGGGAGGGCGATTTGTGGATGAAGGGGGTTTTGACTAGTGGGAGATTGAGGGGAGAGATGTAAGAGTCCAAAAAAGTATCTGAAAATTCAAGGGTTTTGTTTGGCTTTGGCTTGCTTGACCCTCTAATTGTTGAACCGAAAGTTGAATTGATGTTTGACCCCCACATTCTTGACCAGTTTGTAGAGGGGCAATTTGTGGCTGGAGGGTTTTTTTTGACTGGTGGGAGATGGAGGGAGAGAGATGGAGAAGTTTAAAAAAGTATCTGAAAATTCAAGAGGTTTTGTTTGACTTTGGCTTGCTAGATCCCCCGATTATTGAACCAGATGAACCAGAAGTTGAATTAATGCTTGACCCCCAGATTCTTGACCACATTGTTGGAAGGGAAATATATGGTTGGAGTAGGGTTTCTGACTAGTGGGAGATGGAAGGGGAGAGATGGAAGAGTCCAAAAAGTATCTGAAAATTTAAGAGGTCATGTTTGGCTTTGGCTTGCTTGACCCTCGATTGTTGAGCTAGATGAATCGAAAGTTGAAATGATGCTTGATCCCCATATTCCTGACCACATTGTTAAAAGGGTGATATGTGGCTGGAGAGGATTCTAACTGGTGGGAGATTGAGGGGAGACATGGAAGAGTCCAAAAAAGTATTTAAAAATTCAAGGGGTTCTATTTGGCTTTGGCTTACTTGACCCCAAATTGTTGAACCGAAAGTTGAATTGATGCTTGACCCCCACATTTTTGACCAAATTGTAGTGGGGCGATCTGTGGCTGGAAGACGGGTTTCTGATTGATGGGAGAGGGAGGAGGAGAGATGGAAGAGTCCAAAAAAGTATCTGAAAATTCAAGGGGTTCTTTTTGGCTTTGGCTTGCTTGACCCCTTGATTGTTGAACAAGATGAACCGGAAGTTGAACTAATACTTGACCACCATATCCGTGACCAGATTGTTGGAGGGGTGATAAGTGGTTGGAGGGGGGCTTTTTGACTGGTGGGAGGTGGAGGGAGGGGGGGGGGGGAGATGTAATAGTCCCAAAATGTATTTGAAAATTCAAGGGGTTCTGTTTGGCTTTGGCTTGCTTGACCCCCCGGATGGTTGAATTGGTTGAACCAGAAGTTGGACTGATGTTTGACGCTCACATTCTTGATCATATTGTTGGAGGGGCGATCTGTTATGGCTGGAGAGGAAAGGGGTTGACTGGTGTGAGATGGGAGGTGAGAGATGGAAGAGTCCAAAAAAGTATTTGAAAATTCAAGGGGTTTTATTTGGCTTTGACTTACTTGACCCCTGATTGTTGAACCGGATGAACCGGAAGTTGAGCCGATTCTTGACCCCCACATTCTTGACAAATTGTTGGAGGGGTGATCTGTGGCTGGAAGGGGGGGGGGGGGTTCTGACTGGTGAGAGATGGAATAGTCCAAAAAAGTATCTAAAAATTCAAGGAGTTCTGTTTGGCTTTAGCTTGCTTGACCCCCGATTGTTGAACCAGATGAATCGGAAGTTGAACTGACGCTTGACCCTCAAATTCTTGACCAGATTGTTGGAGGGGCGATCTATGACTAGAGGTGGGATTTCTAACTGGTGGGAGATGAAGGGGGGGGGGGGAGAGAGATGGAAGAGTCCAAAATAAGTATATGAAAATTCAAGCGGTTTTGTTTTGCTTTGGCTTGCATGACCCCTGATTGTTGAACCGGAAGTTGTATAGATATTGACCCCAGATTCTTGACCAAAATTTTGGAGGGGGGTTTCTGATTGGCGGGTGTTGCTCCCCAGTATACACACAAGTGTACGTGGTTTCTCAAGTAATATAGGTTTTTAAAGAAACGAGTTATCGTTTCCAAGGGACTTATGATCAATTTATATTTAACACTCAATTCTACAAACAAAATATAAGTAACCGTTCAATAGATGGTGATGGTTGTTAACTACTACTACGAACTATGCAATAAATAAAAGTAACTAATTGTGAACGACTTTAAGATGATGTTTGAAACAAGTAAAAGACAATATCAGGGATGCAACATGCAATGAATCTCATGTGTCATATTCTTGGCTTAGAACTAATTTTAGTTGTTAAGTTACTTATTTATAGGGTTAATTGTATGAGTCAGGTCTCTCGACCTCTAGTCGCCTACTCCAGTTAGCTGTCTAACTACATCGTTGAGCGGGGATAAACAGGCCTAATTGGCAAGCATTTATATTTCATCATGTTTCATAACCAAGCAAGTTGTTCGTCCGAGCGTCACTCTTATACACAAATCACTTCAACTTAATGATCGAGCTCTATATATTCTCTGGTCTATCTAACCCGTCCTCTCTTGATTTTAAGATTAGACAATAGATTTATCGTATGGTGATCATGTACAAATTACTAAAACAAGAAAATAGAAGTAACTTATAATGACAATCAAGAATTAATTCATAAACTTTAAATAATCAACATTCGATTCGTAGCTACAGCCCCAAAACTAGGGAGTTTAACCACTCATACTATTAGAAACCACAACATACAATTATTCATGTGATTTTCAGAAAATAGAAGAGTTAGAATATCAAAACCTATTACAAAAGATGAATCTTACTCTTGCACACCAAAATAATGTCAAACTCCTTACAACTTAGCCCTAAGTGTAACACCTCAGATCTTAAAATGAAGAAAAATCCTAGTTCCTTAAAAAACTGGTGCCAGTACCGATGGAACCACCCACGTACCGTAGTGGGACCACGGACCATCGGTGGGGTTTAGTCGTTAAGGCCCAAATATCTTATCCTACCCACGATCGAGCAATACGGTCCGTGGTTAGACTTATGGACCGTAGGTCTTACTATAGGTGAGGGTCAACAACCAGTTAGAAGGAAATTGTTGTTGGGTCAACTTCAAATGGTCATAACCCTTAGCACAAAAGAAATTAGGTGGCCCATGACCTACTAAATAATAGATAATTGAATTTTCTTTCTAACTACACTGAGTTCGCTAAAATCCCATCTCCAAGTAAAAAGTTATGCTCGTTTTAGTGGATCTCTTTCGAGCAAACTTGACCTACGACCCAACATACGGACCGTAGGGTGACCTATGGCCCGTAGGTCCCTCCGTTGGTGGCTTTTGACGGCTTTTAAGTTAGGATCATTTAGGTCTTTTTCCTATGCGTTGGACACTTAAACTTCATCGTTTTACTCAGAATAAGTTAAATAACTTAGTCAGACATATCCAAAATCTTTTTTCACCTAAAGTTCATCAAACATAGAACAAAAGAGGTGAACCAAACCCTTCCAAGAACGCAACAAGTTTTCTTCAGTTCTAGCCCCGAAATCGAAAGATTTCTTCGTAACTTTCGTTACCAGGTATGTGGGATTTCACTAGTGTGTTCTTTTTGCCCATTAGGTCCCTACAATTCATTCAGATTCTTGATTCTCAAAATCATGTTTAGACCTAGGGTTTCTAGAATCTCATATTTATGCTGTGATTTAGCTATTAGACTAATCCAAATCAGATTATCATGTTTTCGTGGAATTATCACTTAGTTCTTGCTTGAAAATCAGAACCCTAGTTGTGTAGATTCGTTTAGTTCTTGAATTACACCTGCTAGGTCATTTTATTCAGTTATACATGCTCTAATTAAGAATGTTTCATTATATGTACATTAATGTTGCATTCTCATTTAGCATGTCAGTATTTTGAGCCATCCAATATTATAGATATTCAGTCATAATGTGCTATTTGCATAATCAGTTGGGAGTAGACTTAATACCGAGTTAGACTAGGGTTATTCACCCCCATTGTCAACTATAACGAGGTGGATGACTCATGATTGTCCAATTGTAACGAGGTGGATGGCTCGATGATTATCCATTGTATAAGGTGGGTGACTCAATGATTGTCCAGCCGTAACTAGGTGGATGACTCGATGATTGTCCAACTGTAACAAGGTGGATATCTCGATGATTGTCCACTGTAACGAGGTGGATGACTCAATAATTTTCCACCATAATGAGATGGATGTATCGATGATTGTCCAACTGTAACGAGGTGGATGACTTGATAATTGTCCACTGTAATGAGGTGGATGTCTCGATGATTATCTTGAAAGTGTCATCGCCTCAATGCTTTCACCTGTTCCTGTACTTGAAAATAAACAATTAGTAGACACCATGTGGCCTTCGCTAGCGACTTAGTCAAGAAACCTTGAGAAAAGATTATTTAAAAGAGAATGTGTACAAAATGCTTGATCACTTTGACACATGTGAGCAGCCAACATTTTACTCTTGACCATTTGTGGTTTTTTTTTTTTCGTGACTCATGTCTTATTGGGGATTTGTACGAGGAGTTGCTGGTTCGCCATGACAATGCTGGAAATTTGCAAGTTGACTTTGAACTTCAAGCAGTGATGGATCATTTGAAGTTGACTATCAAGTTTCTGACAGTACTTGTTGGAACTTTTGATGTTTTCCTCAAAAACTGTCCCTGTTAGAACTTTCGGCAAATCTCAAAATGACCTCCAATCTTGGCTTGCTGGAGATAGCATATTTATTGTAATTTTTTTAGATATTCTCAAAAATTCTGTCCCAATTTTTATTACAAGGAGAGAATAAAATCAAACTAGGTATATGATCGAGCCTTCGTGGTGACTACCTATCCTGTTGAGTCAGGAATCAGGTGAAATATAGTTCCAATCATGTATATGATGAATACTGCAAATAATCGAAGACTAGATCATCAATAAAAAATGTATAATATGAACATGAAATATGAAAATGATATTCCTTGCGATATTCAAAGCCTAAAGACAAAAGATATGTCACATTTTTGGGGTGAACGACTTAATGAAGTAAAATAGGCGTATCACATTGATGAGATTAGCCTAATATGACATCTTACAACGGACAACCCAAAAAAGAAAAAAAATGTAAATTATTATTTTTAAAGGAAAGGTTCCAAAAAAATGCCTTGGAAAAATATTAGAGGGTGAGTATTTGGTTTTTTTTGTTTTTGTTTTTTGAGGAATGAAGAATGTGAAGAGATAGTCAAGT
Source organism: Solanum commersonii (assembly GCA_029007595.1). Classification (NCBI taxonomy): domain Eukaryota; kingdom Viridiplantae; phylum Streptophyta; class Magnoliopsida; order Solanales; family Solanaceae; genus Solanum; species Solanum commersonii. The sequence goes on from JAJTWQ010000033.1 coordinate 4,434,661, forward strand.
CTTCACTATAGTTGGGACCAGAAGTTAGGATCACATGTAAATTTATCTTTTTTTTTCTTTTTCTAACTAAGATTGAATTCACGGTAACTCCTATAGCTTCAAGTGGTACCTCAAACATACTTAAGTATCAACTAGATTTGTTCATCTTGCTTCAAACAAATGTTTTGAATTATACCAATCCTCTTGTTTCAATTGCCTTCACAACAAGAAAAGTCCCATTCCACACATATTTGAAGTGTTTGATTTGAGGATATTTTTCAAAGTGCACTCACACTCACAAGAATGTTCAATGCATGTAACTGTGATATCGTATACTTGGCTCTTATGTAAATCTCCGCTAATGTGAGAACATTTGGAATGAGATCATGTAGGGCTTGTCATTGGCTTATAATACAGGCTTAGGGATGGGTAAGATATTTATTTGGAATAAGAGTGACATAATTCCTCCTTGAGCGTTACAATGATTTTGTGCGTCTAACGATTGATACGCCTTTTGCGTCTTATCCTCTTTGTTGTCCCCCTATTTTTTGACTTTTTATGAATCCTTATTCGTTGATGCTTCTTGTAACAATTTAGAAGCCAGAAAAAAATTAGAGAATTTACCTGCACCAGTGAACTGCTGCAAGATTTATGGCCCGTGATAGAGTCCACAGTCCGTTGACTTGCCCGTGGTCAGGACTTGGACTTCATCAGGCCTAGACATCATATCACGAGCACCTTAACGGTCTGTGGTATTGACGACGGGTCGTGGTGGCATTTGTGACGTCTAGACAGTATCCCCCTAGCCTAGCCCTCAGACACCTCTCGCCCAAGTAAGGACCACAGGGACCTTCACGGTTTGTGGTCCCCACAATAGGTCGTGGGGGCATTCGTGAATGCTAAACCAGAGGCCCCCTTTGTCGGTTCCTTAGACCCCCACACCCAAGTGAAGACCATAGAAACCTTCATGGTCTGTGGTCCTTCACACGGGTCGTGGAAGGGTCCGTAAAATCCTAGCCAGTGGACCCTTGATCCTGAGCCACCAGACCTCAGCCCAAGTGAGGACCACGAGGACCTTCACGGTCCATGGTCCCTCACACGGGCCATGGTAAGGCTCATGAGATAGACCCTTAGACCTTGAGTCCAAGTGAAGACCACGACCCAGTTCATGGCCCGTGGTCCCTTTCACAATCCGTGAAGATAGTCATGGTCAGTCCATCTACAGTTTAAGTCAGGGTTATTTAGGTCTTTTCTCCTATTTGCTGGACACCTAAACTACGTTGTTTTAGCCCTAAACTACGTGGTTTTAGTCAGTTTTAGCCTAGAAACATAACTATAACTTACTTAAGTCAAATCTTTAATCAAAACTTAGAAAATTAGAAGCAAGCGAGGAGAAAGAGTCGACCAACCCTAACTCCAAGAATGCAACAAGTTTTCTTCAGTTCGAGCCCATAAATCAAAGGATTTCTCCGTGAAATTCGTCACCTGGTATGTGGGATTTCACTAGAGCGTTCCTTCCCCCCATTAGGTCCCTATATTTTAGTCAGATTCTTGATTCCCTTATTATGACTAGACCTAGGGTTTCTAGAATCTCAGCAGATTATCATGATTTAGTTATCTAAATGTTCCAAATAAGATTATTATGTTATTACTTGGTTTTGTGCATTAATTACAGAACCCTAGCTATGTAGTTCTTGAATTACACATGTTAGGCCAAATATTTCAATTATTTCAGATATACATGCCTCAATTTTTGAACGTATCATTATCAGTTATTAATATGCATTCTCATTTTGCATGTCAGTTTTGAGCTATCTAGTATATTACGGTAATTTAGTCATAATGTATTGATCACTTAATCTATTGGGAGTAGCATAATACCGAGTTGGACTAGGGTTCAGCATACCCGAATAGTCCAAGACCTACGAGTCACGTAGGTTGCAAGTCCCCTCTGTGGGCATCATTTTGTGATCACTCCAGCATGCTTCTATACCTTTGGTCGGGTATATTGGGTCCTCTTTATGGGGCGTATACATAGAATCCACATTTAGTTTATGGGGTTTTATTTTCGGTGATTAATAGCTCCCACAGTTCAGTCAGACTCTAGTGCATTGACCATTTATTAGTATATTCAGTATGTTAGCCTTAGCATGTTATAAACTTGGTCTTTGCATTCAGATAATTCAGTATTCAACATCTATATCATGTTCAGATTATATCATTGCTTATTTGCTTTGTTCAGTTATATGTTATTTCATCTTTATTCTATCCTTCATGCTTTGTACCTTTCAAGTACTGACGCATATATTGCACTACTTCTTCTCGTGATGTAGGTTCATGTCCCAAGCAGTCAGATTACGCATAGATCGATTCTTGATCTTCAGTTCAACAACATCAGTTATGAGTCCTCATTCTACGAGGACTAGTGACATGTTTATCTTATCGCTTTTAGTCTTTAGTTTCAGTTTTGCTAGATCTAGTTGGGGTATGTCCCAACATTTCTAGTCAGTTAGAGGCTATTTTCAGACATAGTTAGATTCAGCTTAGTATTTGAGTTTGATACTTCTTTTGTGTTAAACTCTTAGTTTTTTATATATTAAGTTTAGTATATTAAGTTTAGTATATGGGTATTCCCATCATTTCAGACTTTCATTACTATTTAGCTTTCGAACAATTTTATTGCTCAGTTTATCTTTAGTATGCTCATGATTATGCCAGCAGGGTTAGCTTGGGGACACTTGTGATCCTAGGTCCCGTGTTCGCGTTTCAGGGTAGCTCGGGGTGTGACACTTCTTTTGTTTCTACTTCTTTTGAGTCCTTATTTGTTGGGACTTTCTTTTTTCCACCATTTTCTTTTGAAGTGTTTTTTTCATATCTTTTTGTTGGAATATTTTTCTTCTTTTTTTTCATTGACTTTGTAGGGGTATTTTTGTCTGTCTTTATTTCTTTCAATCTTTTTTTCTCTTTCTTTTTCTTTCTGTAGAAATCATTTTTGCTTCTTTTCTTTTTCTTTTGTTTTCAGTTTTGAGACGAACAAATCTTAGAATGGAAGTGTATCTTAGTGCCTATGGGTCGATTCATTTCTTACCTTAAGGCCAAAAGGATGATTTCTATGGGTTATCTCTATTATCTAGTTCGGGTTAAGGATTCATGTTCTGAAACCCCAACTCTTGAGTTTGTTCCAGTAGTCAATGAGTTTCCAGGAGTGTTTTGAGAAGATCTTCCCGGAGTTCCTGCCGAAAGGGAAATCGACTTTGGAATTGATTTCCTTCCAGATACCCAGCCTATCTATATTCCTCCTTACAGAATGGCTCCAACTGAGATTAAGGAATTGAAAGCAGTTGAAAGACCTTCTAGATAAGGGCTTCAACAGATCTAGTATTTCTCCATGGGGTGCACCAGTGTTTTTCTTAAAGAAGAAAGAACGGTCTTTTAGAATTTGCATTGATTATAGGAAGTTGAACAAGGTCACGATCAAGAATAAGTATCCCATCCTCAAGATTGATGACTTGTTCGACCAACTTCACGGTGCTAGTCATTTCTCAAAGATAGATCTCATATCAGTGTATCATCAGCTCAGAGTTAGAAATAGTGACATTCTGAAGACAGCCTTCAAAACTCGGTATAGTCAATATGAATTTGTAGTTATGTCATTTGGACTAACCAATGCTTCTGCAACTTTCATGGATTTGTTGAGCATAGTGTTCAAGCAATATTTGGACTTGTTCTTTATCGTCTTTATTGACGATATCCTCATCTACTCTAGAAGTGAGGAAGAACATGCGAGTCATTTGAGGGTTGTCGTACAAACTCTCAAATATCGTCAATTATTTGCTAAGTTCAGTAAGTGCGAAATTTGGTTGCAGTTAGTTGTTTTTCTCAAGCATATAGTGTCTAGTGGGGATCGAGTGGATTCTCTGAAAATAGAAGCAGTGAAACAATGGCCTAGACCTACCTCTCTTACATATATTAGAAGTTTCGTGGGTCTAGTAGGTTATTACAGAAGGTTCTTGGAAGGATTCTCATCCATAGCCTCTCCATTGACTAAGTTGACTCAGAATAAGGTCAAGATCAGTGGTCAGATAAATGTGAGAAAAGTGTTGCAGAATTGAAAACTAGGTTGACTACAACTCCTGTGTTGACTCTACCAGAAGGTTTAGACGGTTATGTGATCTATTGTGATGCATCTAGAGTCGGCCTAGGTTGTGTGTTGATGCAGCGAGGTAAGGTTATAGCTTATGCTTCTAGATAACTTAAGGTTCATGAGAAGAACTACCCAACTCATGGCCTCGAGCTAGCAACAGTGGTGTTTGCACTTAAGATTTAGAGACATTACTTGTATGGTGTTCACGTAGATGTGTTCACAGACCATAAGAGCCTGCAATATGTGTTCACCCAGAAAGAGTTGAATCTTCACTAGAGAAGATGGCTTGAGTTCCTCAAAGATTATGATATGAGTGTGCATTACCATCCTGGTAAGTCCATTGTTGTAGCAAATGCTCTTAGCGCACTATCTATGGGTAGTGTAGCACATGTTGAAGAAGTAAGAAAGGAACTAGCAAAAGATGTTCACAGACTTGCTCGCTTAGGAGTTCGTCTTATGAGCATATCATATGGTGGTATAACAGTTCAGAATAGGTCAGAATCTTCTTTAGTAGTGGAGGTTAAGGAAAAGAAAGACAGTGATCCGATATTGCTTGAGCTAAATGGTGCAATCAATCAGCAGAGGGTTGAGGTTTTCTCCCAAGGGGGAGATGGTGTGCTTCGCTATCAAGGTCGATTATGTTTTCCTAATGTGGGTGAGTTGAGAAAGTAGATTCTAGCAGAAGCCCAAAACTCCATATATTCTATTCATCCAGGCGCCACTAAGATGTACTGTGATCTGCGGGAAGTCTATTGGTGGAATGGTATGAAAAGGGATATAGTAGATTTTGTGGCTAAGTGCCCTAATTGCTAGCAAGTCAAGGTAGAACAGAAACCCGGAGCATTGACTCAAGAGATTGATATTCCTACTTGGAAGTGGGAAGTGATCAACATGGACTTCATTACAGATTTACCTCGTAGACAGCATGACTTAATTTGGGTGATTGTTGGTAGAGTTACTAAGTCTTCGCACTTTTTGGTGGTAAAGACTACAGATTTGGCGGAGGACTACGCCAAGCTCTTCATTAATGAGGTAGTTAGACTGCATGGGGTTCCTTTGTTTATCATCTCAGATAGAGGTCCTCAGTTTACCTCTCATTTCTGGAAGTCATTACAGAAGGGTCTTAGTACTCAGGTTAATCTTAGCACAACATTTCATCCGCAGATGGATGAGAAGGCAAAGCGTACCATTCAAACCTTAGAGGACATGTTGAGATCTTGTGTGATTGACTTCAAGGGTAGTTGGGATGATCACCTTCCTCTTATAGAGTTCACTTACAATAATAGTTACCATTCCAACATTCAGATGGCCCCTCATGAGGCATTATATGGGCGTAGATGTAGATCTCCTATTGGCTAGTTTGAAGTAGGTGAAACATCCTTGATAGGGCCAGATTCAGTCCATGATGTTATGGAGAAAGTGCAACTCATTAGAGATAGAGTTAAGACAACCTAGAGTTGCTAGAGTTCCAAGTTGATGATTGGATTTTCCTGAAAGTGTCACCTATGAAAGGGGTGATGAGATTTGGCAAGAAGGGAAAGCTCAGTCCTAGATATGTAGGCCCTTACAAGATCTTGAAAAGTATTGGTAAAGTGGCTTATGAGTTAGAGTTGCCAATAGAACAAGCAGCAGTGCATCCGGGTTTCCACATTTCATTGCTAAAGAAATGTGTGAGTGATCCAACATCTATTGTGCCTTTAGAAAGCGTGGCTGTGAAGATAGTCTCACTTATGAAGAGGTACCAGTTGAAATCGTTGATCTTCAGGTTCGAAGGTTGAGAAATAAGGAAGTCGCTTCAGTCAAGGTTTTGTGGAGGAGTCAGTCTGTAGAGGGAGCTACTTGGGAGGCAGAAGCAGCCATGAAGGCAAAGTATCCTGACCTCTTTCCTTCCGATCCCACTCCAGCTTGAGGTAATAGTTCCTCTTTAACTTTTCAGTCATTCATGCGTAAATTCAGTCTTAGTACCATCTTCCTTTAGTTTGTTATTGTATTTTCAGCGTATTTGCATGTTCTTGGAACTCAGTTCAGTCAGAAATCAGTTTCCAGTAATTAGTGGTAGGGTTGCAGCTCTGTCCTTCCAATTCAGCTAGTTTAGTCTTCATTCGAGGACGAATGTTCCTAAGGGGGATATATTGTAACACCTTAGAAACCAAACCCAGAAAAATATTGCATAATTTACTTGCACCAATGAACCACGGCAGGATTCACAGAAAGTGATAGGGTCCACGGTCCGTTGACCTACTCGTGATCAGGACTTGGACTTCACCAGGCCCAGACATCAGACCACGGGCACCTTCACAGTCCGTGGTCTTGACGACAAGCCGTAGTGGCGTCCGTAACGTCTAGACAGTAGCCTTCTAACCTAGCCCTCAGACACCCCTCGCCCTAGTAAAGACCACGGGGACCTTCACGATCCGTGGTCTCCACAAATGGTCGTGAGGGTGTCCGGTGAAGGTTCAACCAATAGCCCCCTCACCATTCCCTTAGACCCTCATGCCCAAGTGAAGACCAAAGACACCTTCACGGTTCGTGGTCCTTCGCACGGGCCGTGGGAGGGTCCTTAAAAGCCTAGCTAGTGGACCCTTGATCCTGAGCCACAAGACCTCAGCCCAAGTGAGAACCATAATCGAGGACCTTCGATATTTCAGTTATTTCATATAAACATGCCTCAGATTTTAAATGTGTCATTATCAGTTATTAATGTGCATTCTCAATTTGCATGTCAGTTTTGAGCTATCCAGTATATTACAGTAATTCAGTCATAATGTGTTAATCACTTAATCTATTGGGAGTAGCATAATACCGAGTTAGACTAGGGTTCAGCGTACCCGAATAGTCCCAGAACTACGAGTCACATAGGTTGCAAGTCCCCTCTGTAGGAATCATTTTGTGATCATACCAACATGTCTCTATACCTTTGGCCGGGTATATTGGGTCCCCTCGATGGGCGTATACATTGGACTCCACATTTAGCTCATGTGGTTTTATTGTCGGTTATTAGTAGCTCCCACAGTTCAGTCAGACTCTAGTGCATTGATCATTTATCAATATATTTAGTATGTCAGCCTTAGCATGTTATAAACTTGGTCTTTGCATTTAGATAGTTCAGTATTTAGCATCTATATCATGTTCAAATTATATCATTGCTTATTTGCTTTGTTCAGTTATATGTTATTTCAACTTTATTCTATCCCTCATGCTCAGTACCTTTCAAGTACTGACGCATATATTGCGCTACATCTTCTCGTGATGTAGGTTTAGTCCCCAACAGTCTGATCATGCATAGATCGATTCCCAGTATACAATTTAGCAACATCAGTGGTGAGTCCTCATTCTTCGAGGACTAGTGATATGTTTTTCTTATCACTTTTAGTCTTTAATTTCAGTTTGGATAGATCTAGTTGTGGCATGTCCCAATATTTCTAGTCAGTTAGAGGCTATTTTAAGACATAGTTAGATTCAACTTAGTATTTGAGTTTGATATTTCTCTTGTATTAAACTCTTAGTTTTTCATATATTCAGTTTAGTATATGGGTATTCCCCATCATATCAGACTTTCATATTATTTAGCTTCCGCATAATTTTGTTGCTCAATTTATCTGTAGTATGCTCATGATTATGCCAGCAGGGTTGGCTTGGGGACACTTGTGATCCTAGGTCTCGTGTCCGCCTCTCGGGGGTAGCTCAATACGTTACACTTCTTTTGTTTCTACTTCCTTTGAGTCCTTATTTGTTGGGACTTTTTTTTTTCCACCACTTTCTTTTGAAGTGTTTTTTTTTTCTTTTTTTTTGTTGGAATATTTTTCTTCTTTTTTTTCATTGACTTTGTAGGGGTGTTTTTGTCCATCTTTATTTCTTTCAACCTTTTTAATTTCTTTCTTTTTCTTTCTCTAGAAATCATTTTTGCTTCTTTGACTTTGGGAGAATCAATATCCTTTGCCTTTAGCAATTTCAAACTCTGATCTTCTCTTATAATTTGCACATCTTCGGTGCACTCAAGAAAGGCCAAGAGAGGATAGTGCATGTAAGCACTCAAAAGGGTAATGACTAAGATGTGGCTGCCCAAAGAAAAGGTTTCATGCTCAAAGTGGGGAAAAACTAGGGATTAATGTCATTTCGTAGGCTTTGAAAGGCACAATCGAATCAAAAAAGGCCAACAATCCTTTTCCAAACCAAACATTATTCAAGATTTCGCCTGAAAAACCATTCAGGCCAAGTTCTAGATCAACGGTGCAATGCAACTGAATTTTTGATCTAAAAGCTCACCACACAATGCACATGAAACCATGAGGTCAGTTTTATTCTTGTCTTGAATGTCTGCAAGAGAATTTTCAAGCATCACATAAGTACAAATGAGAGGTACCAAAAGATTCTATTGTTTACCACAAAGTCAATCCTCTCCATCATATCACATATTTTTACATGCTCATAACTACATTGGTCCCATTTGAGCTGAAGACATGAATCTTATAGTATGTACATAATAATATTTTGTTTTGGAAAGAATGAATACCGAACCCAAGAAAGACTGCCTACGTATCTCATCGAGATAAGAATCAGGTTTGCGTAGTTCATGCACATATGCCTTTGAAAATATGCACAAATTATTTTCTTTTGACTTTTGGAAAAAATAATACCAAACCCAAGAAAGGTTGCCTACGTGTCTCTTTGAGATGAGAATTAGGTACGCGTAGTTCGTGCAACTATGCCTTTGAAAATATGCACGAACAATTTTACTTTTTTTTTCCTGAAATTTGACAGAATAAATACCGAACCCAAGAAGGGTTGCCTACGTATCTCACCGAGATGAGAATCAGGTTCGCGTAGTTCGTGTTGTTATGCCTCTGAAAACATGCACAAACTATTTTTTTTTCTTTTTTTTTGAAAGTTGAAAGAATAAATACCGAACCCAAGAAGGGCTTCCTACGTATCTCACTGGGATGAGAATTAGGTTCGCGTAGTTCGTGCAGATATGGCCCTAAAAATATGCACAAACTATTTTACTTTATTTTATGAAATTTGAATGAATGATTACCGAACCCAAGAAGGGTTGTCTACGTATCTCACCAAGATGAGAATTAGGTTCGCGTAATTCATGCAAGTATGTCATTGAAAATATGCACAAGCATTTTTTTTCAAAGATTGAAAGAATGAATACCGAACATGGAAAGGGCTGCCGACGTATGTCACCGAGATGAGAATCAGGTTCGCATAGTTCGTTCAGATAATGCATAGAATAATTTAAAGATTCAGACAAGTCAGAGCAACTCCCCGTAGGTCTAGTGCCAATGAAATCTATAGTCAAGTTGTGTCTTTTGACTTTTTTGCACTAATATGTTTTGTATCCTGTTAATTGTCGATCTTTGCATTGTCTATTAAATGTGGTCTCCTATTTTTACAATAACCACTTGTTGTTGTATTCGTTTTTGAATGTCTCTTGGAACTGTGCCTTCTCCCAATTATCCACGAGAACCACACATTGTTATGACCATCCCCGACTGTTGTCGGGGACGATTTCCCTGCAAAAATATGAGAAAAGTGGGAAAGCAGGGCCAACATGCAAATTAACAAAAATAAATAAGTGTGACTTCATAGTTAAAGACTCCCCTGATTTATCTTTTTGACTTGATTTTAATGCCTTGTGAAATATAAAGACTCAAATTTCGCGAGTCCTCTTGTTCCTTGCAATTTCGGACAAACAATGATTTCCAATTTCTAACATAAATCAACCTCTAGCTTAAAAAGAAGAAAAACTCAAAAGGTAAAATTGTTAGTTTGTGTTCATAATGGAAAATGCAAAATATCACACAAAGAATTAATTAAACACATAGCACTGCTTTGATCGAAGACAAACTCAATTATATTATATAGCACACAAATAGTTATTACGCGTCCTATACAAATATGTATTACACCATTTGAATATATTCCATTGTCCCCCAAAACACTTAGTACAAATTTTATGAATAATTCAAATAGGATTACAAACTAAGGAAAAAAAAATACTAATAATCAGTCTCACGCAGGGGTACCATCATAAACTAAGCCTTCTAGAAGGTCCTTACTCTTGAGCTTCTTGTCATCCCTGAATGCCAACACCTTTTGGATGAAATGGTAACCTGTAAAGATCCTTCTTCGACTATAGTAAGCTATTAAAATAAACCTCCAACCCGGAGTGACAATGATTTGTCAAATGTTGTATACATCATTCAGTGAAAAATGGTATCAGAGCCATGAATAATAAAAAACATAGTAAGAAACATACTAGTAGAAAGATAAGAAAATTAAGAAGAAAATTAAACATATTATATCGGGAATATAAACAACTCAATATTACAAAAATCGATAACGATAAATTAAATCAATTAATAGATAATATATCTAAAATAGAATATAAATATATTCAATATTTAAAGATACAATGAATAGCGAGAATAATGAATATAAAGAAAAACTTACTGAAATAATTATAGCGAAAAGGAAAGAATTAGAACATAGACAAAATAGACTTAATAATAACATATTCACAGGAATTTGTAAAAAATCTATAATAGCACAGAGAAAAACTATTTCTTTTATCTAGAAATACAAATAGAAAGTTTAGAATATAAACTTCAACACAATCTATAAATGAATAAGGAAGAATACGCAATAGATGAAAAAACATATGAAAACTATGACAGATTAAAAATAAAGATAATATTTTCTAATCTAGGAAGAAGATACAAGAAAATAGGTGATAATATAAGTTTAATGTTAGAAAAAGAAACGGTAAAACTAGAAGATAGTTTAACTGCTATGATAATAATAACAAAAGAAAATGAAGAAATAGATAGAAAAACAGAAATTGAAAGAATAAAACAACAAGCAAAAAAGGAAGTACAATAATTAGAAGAAGTAAAAAATACTAAAATAATAAAACTAGAAAAAGAGTTGGCAATGTTAAAAGAAATGTATGAAATGAAACAAAAAGAAAGAGAACAAAAAACAAAATTAGCAAATGAGATAAATAAATTTAAAGAAAAATTGCAATTAGAAGATGAATTAGAAGAAAAAGAAGAAAATAGCCAAGATAATCTACCCGAAATAAGAATTGATGAAATAAACGACGATGATCCAGAACAACAATCGGAAACAAGCGAAACATATACGAAACTTTTAGCAAACCTAGATAATACAAAGAATTTAGAAGTAAATACATGAGACGTAGACATAGATGAAAAACCTAGCACATCAGGAGTAAAAAAACCCAAAAAACTTTAATCCAAAATATTATAATACAAACTATGGACAATATGATAGAGAAAAAACTATATGGGATAAAAGATTAAATAAAAAATGGGCACCTAAATCAATAACTGAAAGACATGATTTTTTAGATTTAGACTGTGTAGCAGATATAAATAAAACAATCCAATTATGGATAGGATATATATCAAAACAATTAATAGATAACAAAATAGTAATAACAGAGACACCCGGATATATAGAAAGAACTCTTATAGGAACAGTAAAATTATGGCTACAAAATTTATCAGATGAAAGTTTGAAAACTCTAAGAAGTAATAAAAAATCTAATGGCAAATTAGCTACTACAACTATGAAAATATTATATAAATACGAAGTAGCTATAAGAAATGAATTTAGTAGTATGACAACAGAGGTAGAAGAACAAAATAAAGAAAAAATCATAAATCGAAATCTAATGAAAAAATTAGCAATATGTAATAAGTGTTACATAGATGAATATACATGTGCATTTAGAGAATACTATTATAAAGGAACATATAGCACAGAAGAAAGTAAAGAAATAAGAAAATTATATTTTACAAAATTACCAGAACCTTTTAATTTAAAAATATTAGAAAGTTGGAATGAAGCAAAATTAATAGACACCTTAGGAGCTAGAATGAAATTCTTGCAACGATGGTTTATGGAACTATGTGAAAAACATAAAGAAGAAATAAAAATGGAAAAATTATTAGTAAAAAACTTGGCATGTTGCAAAAATAAAACAGCACCTCAATTTGGTTGTACGGATAGGTATTATAAAAATAGAAAGAAATATAATAAAAAATACAGATCAAAATATAAATATAAAAAATCAAGAAGAAGATACTATGTAAAAAACTACAAAACTAAAAGACCATATAGACCAAAAAGAAAACTAACGAAATGTACTTGTTATAATTGTGGAAAATTATGACATATAGCTAGAGATTGTAAATTACCTAAAAATTCAAAGAAAAAACAAATATAAAAAATAATAATAGACGATGAAAAATACATGCAAATAGAGTACGTAGATTATGAATTAGAAAGTGAAGATAGTATATATGAATTATCAGAAAACGAAGAAAATAATCCAGTAATAGAATCAGATAATGAATACGCTATCAATGACTGAAACAGATATACAAATAATAACTAAAGAAAAATATCAAGATGAAGAATCGCGTAACAAAAATAATATTTGATAATAATATATTTGAACAAATAAAAGGAAAAGAATTAGACCTAAGCGTAGAAAAAATATTCGAAATACCAACAATAAGAAACTGGTTTAAACGACAAAAAGAAGAATATAATGTAGTAAGTCAAAGAGAAACATATCATAGATTGCAAATACACCAAAGGAAAGGCTAAAATACCAATAATAAATAAACGAATAATAAATAAAGAAATACAAGATATTAAGGCTAAAAATCCAATTAAATATGTACATTTAGGAGGAACAGAAATACTAATAAAAGCATGTTTTAGAGAGGAATAAATACACCCATAGAAATATACTTCGTGGATGATAGAATTATACAACTTATAAAAAAAAGTATAATAAGTGCAGTAAAAGATAACCTCAAATACCAAAAATTTAAATTTATAATAAGTGTTAACTACTCAGTAGCAATAAATGACAGAAACATAGATAAATCACTAGTATTATATTGGAGAATGTCAGGGATAGAATTAGCCCCAGAAAGTAAAATATTTACAGCTAGATGTAAAAACTTAAATGTTTTAACAACAAAACATAAAATACCAGCAAAAAATAAAAATAGAAAATCATTTTGAAAGGATAGTTATTGTCATATATAATAATGATTATAGTTATAATGAAATTGATATAGAATAAGATTTGGAAATAGTAAAAGAAAGACTAAGTACATCAAAAAAAAATAATAATGAGATACCCCAAATATCATAAAAAATGAGTACCTCAAGAAGAATAGATAAACCCCCATAAAAATCAATGGAAGAAGAAATAAAACCACATCATTACTACATAACGGGAATAATGGAACAACAAAAATATTTAATATTAATAAATACAGGACTAGAAGAAAACTATATTACAAGAGAATTAGTGACAGAATATGAAATAATAACTACTGAACAATTATGCCCCGAACTACCAAAAGCATTAATGTATACCGAAGAAACTACAAAAAAAGAAATAATCATTAGAGGCGTACCAATAGTAATAAAATTTAAAATATATCAAGGAGATGAAAATATCACTTTAGGAATAAAATGGCTAGAACAAGTAAATCCATATAATCTAAAAGACAAACAGTTAATAATAAATTATGAAAATAAAAGAGTAATAATAAAAAGGACTTTAGTATGATAAAAATATGAAAATATATATACTTGCAAAGATAATAATAGAGGATATTACAACATATATTATACATCAATGATAGATACGGGAGTAGAAGCTAATATATGTAAATACAATTGTTTACCAGAAGATAAATGGGAAAAATTAAAAACACCGATAGTAGTAACAAGATTTAATAATGAATGAAGCATGATCACATAAAAGGCAAAAAATATAAAAATATACAAATATGGGATAAGATATTAACTATAGAGGAAATTTATAACTTTGAATTGACTACAAAAGATATGCTATTAGGAATGCCATTTTTAGAAAAATTATACCCACATATAATAACAAAAACACACTGGTGGTTCACAACACCGTGTAAACAAAAAATAGGAGCAAAAAGAGTAAATAACAAAAAACGAAAAACAACATAATGGATAAAAGGAAGTGAAAAAATTACCCAAAAATTAGAAAATATAAAAGAAGAAGACCCTAAAATAGAATTAATTATATTCTCTATAGATAAAGTAAAAATAATCCAAGATAAGTTAGAATTATTATATAGTGAAGATCCTTTACAAGGATGAGAAACACATAAAACAAAAATAAAAATTGAGCTAATTGATAATAATAGTATAATAACCCAAAAACCATTAAAATATAATTTTAATGATTTAACAGAATTTAAGATACATATAAGTGAATTACTAGAAAAAGGGTATATACAAGAAAACATTAGCAAGCATACAAGCCCAGCATTTATAGTAAATAAACATAGTGAACAAAAAACAGGAAAAAGTAGAATGGTTATTGATTATAGAAATTTAAATGCAAAAACTAAAACATATAATTACCCAATACCAAATAAAATATTAAAAATAAGACAAATACAAGGATATAATTACTTTAGTAAATTTGATTGCAAATTAGGATTTTACCACTTAAAATTAGAAGAAGAATCTAAAAAACTTACAGCATTTACAATACCACAAGGATTTTATGAATGGAATGTATTACCATTTGGATATAAAAATGCATCAATATTTTATGGATAACTACTTTAAACAATTAGAAAATTGTGTAGTATATATTGATGATATATTACTATATTCTAAAACCCAAGATGAACACATAAGATTATTAGAAAAATTCATATGTATTATAGAATATTCAGGCATAAACCTAAGTAAAAAGAAAGCAGACATAATGAAAAGCCAAATAGAATTCCTAGGAATACAAATAGATAAAAATGAAATAAAAATGCAAACGCATATAGTACAAAAAATAATTAACTCAAATGAACAGCTAGATACGAAAAAGAAATTACAATCATTTCTAGGACTAGTAAACCAAATCAGAGAATACATACCAAAATTAGCAGAGAATTTAAAACCATTACAACAAAAATTAAAGAAAGATGTAGAATACCAGTTTGATAAGAAAGACCAAACACAAATACAAAAAATAAAATTATTATGTAAGAACCTACCTAAACTATATTTTCCGGATGAAATAAAAATATTACTTATATAGTAGAATCAGATGCTAGTGAAAAAAGTTATGGAGGAATATTAAAATACAGGTATGGAGAAGAAAAAATAGAACATCATTATAGATATTATTCAGGAACATTTACTAATGCAGAAATATGATGGGAAATAAATAGGAAAGAATTATATTCGGTATATAAATGTTTATTATCATTTGAACCATATATTGTATATAACGAATTTATTATAAGAACAGATAATACACATGTAAAATGGTGGCTAACAAGAAAAATACAAGATTTGATAACAACAAAAGAAATAAGGAGATTGATATTAAATATATTAAATTTTACATTTATGATTGAAGTAATAAAAACTGATAAGAATGTTATTGCAGATTACCTATCACGACAAAGCTACTCAGACTGAGACTGAGGAAGAAGATACAATTGAAAAGATACTCAAAACCATTACTACACTTTGTACAAAAGTAGATAGTATGGGCAACGAGATACAAAAGTTAAAGACTAATGAAGATAATCTGAAGTCTAAAGCTAGTATAAGTCAGGAGCATGACTATAAAAATGCGGAGCTATGTCGATCGAAAGACAGAAAAAATCCAGAACTAAAAGGTGACGTTGGGAAACACCTAAAAACCCATAACATTTGTTTAAATACAGCTGCAGGTACAAGCCAACGAGTTAGTGAAAAACATAAGAATTCAAACTTAAACCAGTTATTCGAAAAACCATTTACCCCGAGGCTAACACCAAAAAGCACATTAACTATAGAACCACAAACTTCTACATATGCGGATAGCCTACACCATGACAAAAGAACATATAACCATAGTACGCGAACCTATATAGAAAATATATACAAAATTCAAACATTTTAAAACCTTAAACCCAGATCTACAACCCAAGAACCCAACCAGGATTATTTAACCCAAAAATTACAAGGTTATAATAAACTGATGGCATAATCAAAAACTAACGCCAACTTAGTAAGGACATGTTACAACTATGGACTATTAAATACAATATATACATATGACGAAGAGGAACTAAGTGGAATACCGGAACTACATAAATCATTTATTACATATAAGAGAGTTACTAAGGGAAATTTATTCTATGTAAAATTTTATACGGCAACAACAGAGATATTATACGAGGAAATAAAACCTCCGATACAAGTGGTAAAGATAGGACTAACAAAAGATATGATAATATCGGAAGATATCGAACAACAACCAGAGATACAAAAAAGCGAGATACCCAGTTTTTATGCCAATAAAAGAATAATTGGTATATCAACCATTAAACAAGAGCTAGCAAATAATTATTTAAACGAAAACGCTATATAGAGTTACTATGCAAGAGATCAGTTAATGATTTATTCCAATTCAAGGGAGCTAAGGAAAGCAGATATGGATGAAGTCCAGGGATGGATTTTATCATTACTTAAGCCAGAAGAATGACCTACAACACGAGCACTAAAAGTAGGATTTATTTCGACAGAGTTATTAACCAGATATTGCAAGTTAATTGATCACAAATACCCTGACCACATATATTCAAAATGCAACGGAGAAGATAATATAATTCTAGACGTCCAGCTGGAATAAGAGATAGAGACGGAAGCCTAAAAGATAAGATAAGAAGATGATGAGAAGATTAAGACAAAGAAAAAGAAGACATATGGCAAAAGTAAATAGTATTAGTATGCGAAAAGTCGTAAAGTAAAATGTAAAGTAGGTGCACATTATTGTCTTTATTATTATTATAGTATAAATGCATTATGGGCAAGTGTAAGGTATCATGATGGGCAAGTGTAAGGGATGGTAGGGGATGTGATTTATTAGGTGACAAGTGTTAAAGTGAATAGTAATACATTATTGTAGTATAGTATGAAAATCTTTTCTATATAAAGGAACGGATATGTAACTTAAAAAGGCAGGCAACGCCTAAATAAAAATCCTCTTTCATTGGAAACAGGGAGAAAACTTCTATACTATGCCATCCTAATGTTGAAATCGGTAGGCGAGGAAGCCGTTTAGGGGAGTAAACAAAGTTGAGGCGCTGATAAGAAGGAAGTATCCGCTAAAGTACGGTGCTAGTAGTGACAGGAAAACATGATAAATAAATAATCTGGTTCATAATGATCTAATATGAATTTAATTAATTATGAATATGGTAGGAAGAAATAATTGAAAATAAAAAATCTGCATAACAACGAACATGACCACATACATGCATGATGAAATGATAAAAAACTACGAAACTTTAATCTTATATATACTTAAAAATATAGAAATAATTGAATTAAGAAGAATAATATGGGAAAAAATATTTGAAGATAACGAATCAAAAGATATATTGAACCAAGAATGGTATGAAATAGACCTACATGATTTAGACATCGAAAGAATAGAATGGTATGATTTAGAAATAAATTCAAATTAAAATGAACTACGAATATTTACAATATTGGATAGAATCTATGGAAGATATAAAACTATTAGAACAATTAATAGAGGAAATTTTATATATCTACCAAAGAACCCAAGATATGTTATATCTAAAATATATCATAAATAATATTAATGAAATATTCAGATTAAAACGACTATCGGAAGGATATTACAATAAATATTATTATATTTTATCATGAATTCCGCACCTAATATTAAAGAAATATCAAGATTAAGACACTTAGCAAAAGAATATTATAATAAAATCTTTAAAATAAAATACTCACCTACCTATGATTGTCCTTTATTGATCAATGGGCCAAATAGACACAAGGTGGGCATCTAATGGGCTCGACATGCCTAGGGTGTTGGGTTGACTTAGTTCAAAATGCGCTAAATTTGGAATTTGGTTTCATTCTACTCTAGTTGACTAAGACTGACTTTTAAAAGACCGAAAACCCAAGCGGACAACTTTAGGCTGGAACTCACGACAACCATTGGACACCTGACGAACCAATAAATTGCCGATCATTCCAAAAAATGATTGAGTATAAAAAAGTCCGTCTACGATTTCACAAAACCGCTCTTTAATAGACTATACATAAATGCTTAAAAATGACATGAATGCAATGACAATATACAAACAATCAAAAAAATATACACGATACAAGATATAACACAATAAAAGAAAAGTCTCCTCAATTTAAAAAAATGAACTCATAATGGTTAGAACCTCTACAATCCTCAGCAGAATCACCATTCTGTTTACACCCCTACTCAATTCAAATAGGGTGAAACGTCGTGGTGTCTAAAAAAATAATCAATTGAAAAATAATATTAAGAATAAATGAATTTTAAAAGGAGTCGCCACCTAATTTTAGGAAAAAATTGGAAAACCAATTAAAAATATGTTTACGAAACCATTAGATTCTAGGTAAGGGGTTCAAGTTATTCCGAAGGGAAGGTGTTAGACATTCTTCGAAATCCACATTATTTTGATATAATTCAAGATCACCTAATTGAATCTTTAACATACCTAGTGTAATTCCACAAGTGGTGTATGCACAAACTTTACCCCTACCTTGTGCAAGTAGAGAAGTTATTTCCGATAGACACTCGGCACAAGAAAAATATTTTAAGTAGTTTTGGAAACAATAACAACAACAAAATAAATAATGTGATGACACAAACAACATAAATCGAAGAATACAAAACCACGAGAAGGTAGTACCTGAAGTAGTTGGAAATTGGAGAATCTGAAATAAACCCTTTCTCCTGATTTGTCCTATTTATTATTCTGCTTCTGTAACTTGAACTTTTTTCTCTCTTTTTATCACCTTAATGTCTAATATTTTCTTGAAATATGATACGTAGACAATAAAAAGATACTAATTTTGTAAACAGAATAAGAATCGAAAGAAAATAATAATCAAGAAACAAGAAAAAATAGAGAAGTTAGCTGTTACATTTGAGCTTATTATAAACAGTTTATATTATAAAAACTGTACAAAGTGAAAGGACGTACAAAAGTTTGAGGAATTTATGTTTCTTGACACTCACAAATAGAACACCCATCTTGTAATACTCTCTTGTTCATGTTTGACTTGACATATCTTTTACGAAACAACAACATATTCAGTGTAATAGGGTCCGAAAAAGATGGAATGTACACAAGCTTTTACTATATCACTGGTAAATATTAGAAGTCATCTCAACTCATTGGAAAATGAACCGGAAATAAATAGTGCTTAATAATAAGAAGGGTAAAATAGGTATAAAGTAATTATATGTTGAAGTGTTGAGTTTTCAAATTGGATAAGTAAAAGTAGGGATCTATTTTTACTATAGTAGACAAGTAAAAATGATAGACGGAGAGTGTAGTAAAAAGTTTGTTTTTATAGTTGTTTATTCAGTATTTGATACTCGTTTTTGGACTCGATCAGGGGCGAAGCTATAGAGTAGGAAGCGGGTTTGCAAAACCTAGTTTTTCTCTTTAAAAAAATCATTTAGTATGTATGAATTGTTATAGAACTAGTATCTCAAAAAAAACTAAAATTCTAAACTCACAAGCTACAAATTTTAACTCCATCTATGAATTCGATTAATTCGAATTTGCACCAGAAAATCTCTATTAAGGCAAGATGCCCCTTCACATTTAACAAAGGCGACTTGATATTCAAGACTAAATCCAAAATATTTGATTAAAAATGATGAAGTACTTACCGTTCTTGTCTTGTAGTAATTAAAATTGGACTTAAAAAGGAAGTCATTCCTCTTTTTTACAATTTACCTAACAAGAAAAGGAGAAATAAAGAAATAATCATTTATATGTCTATCTACCTTGTGGGTGGGTAAGCTAAACGTTAAAGACAAGAAAGGAGTTAATTTCCTTCTTCATTTTATTCTTTCCTTTGTTTAAATTAGAAAAAAAAATATTTTCCCTTTTTTCAATTAAAATATTGCTCCATCTATAAATTTACAATTTCTCATTCGTAGTTTTGTACCCTTTAGCAAATTATATCGTATTTAATAGAATTCTATATAAAATCGGTGAACTTTACATGTCTAAATTTTACGAAAAAAAAGGTTCAAATTTGTTTTTCAACTTTATATTACAATTTAAAGTTATCGTCATGTAAGATCTGCGTTGGGATTGGAGGGAAAAAAATAAGATTTTTTTTTTCTGATAGGAAAAAAAAGATAGTGGGCCTGTTATTTTCCATCTGTATTTCTAAAAAGATAGTTTGGTAGGAAGTTACTAATAAAATAACTACGTTACAACTTAAAGGGGCATTAAACCGGAATATATATATATATATATACTAGATTGGCGCATACTAGATTGGCGCCGGCCCAACATGCTAGGCTTTAATATCATTTTTTTCCCAGTAATAATACAATTTAAATATTTTTACTACATTTAGCAAAATGTTTTTGTACTAAAATTTGTAGAGCTAAAGAAGAATAAATGAAAATAAGCAATGTAATTTATATAATAAAGTGACCAATACATAATATAATTTACATCAAATCCTATACAATTAGTCATTGCCAATGAAATAGGCGCAATGCATACTATTTAGAAAATAAGAGATCGAAAGCTAGTCAAAAGTGCTCTTTAGAACAAAAATAACTGCCGTGAAATTGTTGGGAGGAAAACTTACATCTATTATTTTTAGAAAAAATCCTACCAATATGTTCACTCTTCAACTTGATCACATATGTCAACAACAACAATAACAATTGTTGGGTTTTAAAAGGTGTGAATGAAAAATGAAGAGTTGCGACTTTTATATAGAGTTGTGACTTTGATAAAAAGTTGCGACTTTTATGAAGAGTTGTTACTTTTATGAAGAGTTGTGACTTTTATGAAAAGTTGCGACTTTTATGAAAAGTTGTGACTTTTATGAAAGGTGGTGACCTTTCCGAAAGATTGTGACTTTTCCAAAGATTTGTGACCTTTCCGGTAAGGCACAATAAGAACTTTTTCACACTACCCTTTGTTTTCTATAAATTGAGGAATTTCCTCTCATTTTAAAAATAGAATTTTTCTGGACTTCTTCTACTACTAATTCTAAGTGTACTTTACTGCCGTTGAGTGGCTCGCTGACACCAGCGTTTTGGGTATCAATACACTGGTGATTGAGATCATTCTATCCTGGGAGGACATATTCCAAATCAAACCTCAGATATTAGAGGGGAATAATTTCCTTAAGGGACACCGTGCATTGCAATGGGGGCTTGATCTTTTTCTCGTTTTTCAGCATTCTCGGTATGTGTTACGAGATTTTAGATTTGTGAATTAATTTATGTTCTTCTGTTCTTCACTGGTTCATTAAACTCTGATAACTTCGTGTTTCTGCAAAGTTTGTTGGAATCAGTAAGATTCTTTAAACACATATTGACAACAATTCTTCTTTAAGAAAAAAAATATTTCGTATATTTTATCAAATTTGTTTCTGATTCTAGTTTCTCTACTAGTTTTAATTTTCTAGTTGTGAAAATGTTCTTAAACTTTATTGTGTCTTACCAAGTTCTTCAAAGTTTTGCTCTAAGTATGTTGGGAATACAAGACGAACAACAATCTTAAGGAAATTATTATACTGTTGGTATTTCTTGTATTCTACTGATTGAGAGAAATAGATCATGGAAGTAGAAGTTTAAGGCATTACTTCTCCATAATTTGGTGCTTTGTTTAGCAAGGTCGAAGTGAGAATGTACGAGAAAAAAATTGGTGCTATTTGGTTAAAAGATTACACCAGGTAATCTTCTTATTATTTATCTAAGGAGGAAAATAGTTTCTAAGAGTTAACAATTTTGATTTTTTATCATGTGTATCTTTGGAAAAAGATCTGCAAACCATTTGTTGTGGAATGAATTTTTCTTGGCAAATAGTATTGCCTTTAAAATTCTTTAGTTTGCAAAATGAGAGATGCACATTTTTATTTGATAAATAGTATGTCAAAATGTTATAGTTGGAAGACTATTTGAAAAGAAAAACATTTCTATGTGATAAAGAATATGTTTAATTCTGTTTGGAGACTAAAAAAAAAAAACTTTTGTAGTTTTGTACTTCATGTGAAATTTGATTTTGTCTGATTTTTGTATGCTAAAAACTTTTGTAGTTTATTACTCTGGATAACTCAGACTATGCAATTGGTTTGAAAAATTATGAAAACTTCACATAATAAGTCAATGTTGTACTTTTGACTTTCTATAAACTCACTGTTATATAGAAACAAATAGTACAAACTTTTTTTGTCTTTATTGTTAGTATTCTAAATACTAAGTGGTATGTCTATTTGTGATAGATTGAAAAATACGAGTGACTTAGAGTTTGTGATTTTGTGCCTCTATGAATGAACTTTGACACTATGTAAATATTGTCAAAGAGAATTGAAGAAATATAATTCTTTTGTAGAATAATATTTCCAAAAGAGGTTTCATAGTGCCAATGACATTTTGATAGTCTGGGAAAATATGTGGAAAAACTATTTTCAAATACTTGAAAAATATTTTTGAGATCATATTTAAAATATGGGGGTTCTTTGCTTATGATAAAGATAAAATTAGACTTGGTGTCTAATTTAATTTTGGAGCAAAAGATATGAAATTCAATAATACTTTTGTATTATGTTAGACCCACAAAATTCTTGGAGTATATTCGATATTGTGGTTGTTGAGTTTCTCTATTACTAGTATGAAACTACCAAATTATATATATACTTGTTCAAAATAAAAGTGTTCTTTTATGAAATAGTGTCACTTAAAATGTTGTGATTTTTCATGAAAGTATGACTATTATAATAAAAGTATTTGCATAGACATGAATATTGGTGAATAATTATTCGTTATGTTTTGTAAAAGAAACATTTGGATTATATTGCCTTTATTGGACCTGATGAAACTTTGTTTACGGGTAGTTCTATAACAATCAAATTGAAAGTTATGGAAAGGTCCTGTTGAAAAGGGCATTTGACAAGGTGATGACTCTAAACAATGTTTGTGTCATACAAAATTGTAAGAAATAGGAACAAATATCTGTGAGAAAAAGCTACCTCGCGGAGAGCTTTTCAAACTCAATATTTTATTTGTTCTTACTTGCTTGAGTCAAACTGTTTGTGACATGAACACTTGGGACATGTCAATTACAAAACCTTGTAAGGAAAATTGATCAACTTAGAAATTTTGTCTAACTTTGAGTGCAATAAATAAAAAAAAATATGTCAAGTTTGTGTGAAATCTAAGTATGCTGAGCATTCTTATAAATCTGTTGAAAGGAATTCTAATCTCTTAAAATTGATTTACACTGACATTTGTGATATGAAGTCAACACCATTTCATGGTGGAAAAAAGTATTTCGTAACTTTCATTGACAATTGCATTAGAAATGACTATGTCTATTTGCTGAATGGTAAGGATGAAGCAATAGAAACATCTAGACAATATAATATTGAAGTTGAAAATCAGTTAGGAAAAAGATAAGAAGTAATAGGGATGGAGAGTATAAATCTCATTTTGCAGAAATATGTTTGTAAAGTGGAATTATCCATCAAACTGCTACCCTATTCACCTCAATCTAATGGAAAAAAAAACTTAACTTTGAAGGAAATGGTCAATGCATTACTTATGAGTTCTGGTTTACCACAAAACTTGTGTGGAGGAACTATCCTTACTTCAAAAGGGAACAACAAAAAGTTTTGCCTTTTCATAAAGAAAGCAATAAAAAGTTTTATTTTTCCAGGACACAATCTATTCCATATGAGAAATGGAAATGAAGGAAATCCAACTTGAAATATTTCAAAGTGTGGGGGTGTCTAGCCAAAGTCCAAGTTCCTATTTCTAAAAGGATTAAATAGGACCTAAGACAAGGACTGTAATATTAGACTTGAGTAGTCTAGTGAAAGGTCTAAACGACCTTGGAAAGAATAAAAGGATAATGTACTTAATAAAGATATTCCGAGGTATAGTAAATGTCAAAGGACATCTACTTTCTTCGAATATGATTTTGTAACATTTCTTGTGTCTTTTGTAGACTCATCCTTTTGGACAGATGGTGTTAATAGTGAGATTGATTCAATCTTGAGCAATCCTATTGGAAGTTGGTTGATCTTCCCCCAAGAAATAAACTTTTGGGTTCAAAGTGAATCCTCAAAAGGAAAATGAAAGTCGATGGAATTGTTGACAGATATAAAGCAAGACAAAAAACAAGGTCTTGATCTTTTCGGCACATACTCACCAGTAACTAGAATTACATTCATTTGGATGTTAATTTTGTTAGTTGTGGTATATGACCTCCAAATTCATCAAATGAATGTGAAAACAACTCTCTTAAATGGAGAATTGGAGGAAGAAATTTACATGGAACAACCCGAGGGTTTTGTGGTTCTTGGTAAAGAAAAGAAAGTGTGCGAACTTGTTAAGTTATTTTATGGACTAAAACAAGTGCCCAAACAATGAAAGATATTTGACCAATCTATGTTGGTAAATGGATTTAAGAATGATGGAAGTGATAAATGTGTTTACATTAAAATCACTAGGTCATTGTTTGTTTGTATAATTGGTGATATGTTGATCATCAATAGAGACACTAATGACATAAATACTACTAAATGTATGCTAGAAAAGCAAGTTTGGAATGAAAAATAGTTGCTGATGCGATCTTAGGTATAAGAATCCTTAGAACTCCAAAATGTTTAGCATTGTCACGGTCTCATTACATTGAAAAAGTACTTGACTAGTTCAAATAATTGGATTTTAATATTGTCAAGACTCCAATAATGTGAGCTTTACACTTCAAAAGAATGAAGGTGAAAGTGACTCACAATTGGATTATACTAGAGTATTGGGAAGTATGATGTATATCAAAAAGTGTACGCGATCAGATAAAGCTTGTGCTATTAATAAACTAAGTTGGTTCACAAATAATCCCAATTAAACTCATTGGATGAAAATGAAAAGAGTTTTGGGGTATTTAAAACATACTCAAAACTATGTCTTGCATTATACAAATATCATATAGTATTGAAAGGATATAGTGATGTAAATTGGATCACCGGGATCAAATAGAGTAAAATCCACGAGTGGTGTATTTACTCTTGGTGGAGGAGCAGTCTCTTGGAAATTTTCCAAAAAGACATGTATTGCTAGCTCTACAATGATCTCTGAGCTAGGTGCTCTAGATAAGGTCGGTGAACAAGTTGAAAGACTCCGAAATTTCTTGATAGATATTCTTTTTGGCCCAAACCTTTGGCATCAGTATGCATACACTTTGATAGTCAAGATGCAATAGGTAAGGCATGAAACATGATGTATAACGGAATGTCTCGTCATATAAGACATAGACATGATACCGTTAGAAAACTACTCTCTAGTAGAATTATCACAATTGACTATGTAAAGTCAAAGGATAATGTGTCGGATCCACTTAAAAAAAAGGCATAACTAGAGAGAAAGTTGAAAGATCATCTAAGGGAATGGATTTACGGCTTAGGACAAGTCATCATGGCGGTAACTCTATCTAACAGACTGGAGATCCCAAGAGCTAGATTCAAGGAGAAAAACAAAGTTGTAACTGACGGTTCGGCATTGTCAACTAACTCAATCCATTCTCATAATGAAGACAATGCTCAGGAACAAGGATACATCATTAAGGCTTGTTATAGAGTTAATAAAGCTTAATGTTTTTAATGATTTGCTAAGTTTGGCAGATTTGACCAAATAGTGTATCTACGCGATAACACAGTTAGAAATTACCTATGTGAGTGTGAAGTGTAAGCCGCTTCAAAGAGGATGATTATTAAAAGCCCATCTTTCTATACACTCATGAAACCAGGCGGTGTTCATGGCTGAAATGAACACAACCGTAAGAACTAGGTATACACCAAACCTCGACGGTTCAAAGATATTGCATCTACCGATTGACTGAGTATATCCGACATATGTTCACTACGGAAAGTCCAAGGGGAAACCTACTTATCCAGATGCAATTGATTCTTGCTTGTAAAGTACACATACTTGTCCGTTTCTTTGTCTTGGAGTCATTCCCCATTCATGCGGGGGATTGTTGGGTTTTAAAAGGTGTGAATGGAAAATGAAGAGTTGCGACTTTTATGAAGAGTTGTGACTTTGATGAAAAGTTGTTACTTTTATGAAAAGTTGCGACTTTTATGAAAAGTTGTGACTTTTATGAAAGGTGGTGATCTTTCCGAAAGATTGTGACTTTTCCAAAGGTTTGTGACCTTTCCGGTAAGGCACAATAAGAACCTTTTCACACTACCCTTTGTTTTCTATAAATTGAGAAATTTCCTCTCATTTTAAAAATAGAATTTTTCTGGACTTCTTCTACTACTAATTCTAAGTGTACTTTACTGCCGTTGAGTGGCTCGCTGACACCAGCATTTTGGGTATCAATACACTGGTGATTGAGATCATTCTATCCTGGGAGGACATATTCCAAATCAAACCTCAGATACTAGAGGGGAATAATTTCCTTAAGGGGACTTTGTGCATTTAGTGGGCTTGATCTTCTTAGATTTTAGATTTGTGAATTAATTTATGTTCTTCTGTTCTTCACTGGTTCATTAAACTTTGGTAACTTCGTGTTTCTGCAAAGTTTGTTGGAATCAGTAAGATTCTTTAAACACAGATTGACAACAATTCTTCTTTAAGAAAAAAAAATATTTCGTATATTTTATCAAATTTGTTTCTGATTCTAGTTTCTCTACTAGTTTTAATTTTCTAGTTGTGAAAATGTTCTTAAACTTTATTGTGTCTTACCAAGTTCTTCAAAATTTTGTTAAAGTATCTTGGGAATACAAGACGAACAACAACAACAACAATATGTTCACGACAGCATACAGTCCTGCCTAAGAATCCCGAATAAATCGTAAGGAAAAATCAACAAGTAACAAATAAATAATCTTTCGTCAGAATTTTTTAAATAATAAATTTACTAAAGCATTTCTTGCATATAAATCAAGTATTAACCATAATTTTCTTGTGAGTTGCAGAGACTCCCACACAAAAGGAGAATCATGTTCATCCATGTCATTACGTACCCATGGAAGCAGCAAAGTTGTGAACTTTAACAATGCATTTGTGTCACGAATTTATACAAAAGACCTATGAGCAGAATAAAAGTATAGTTCTTTCCAGAAATCGCAATAAACTGAATGTATCAAGAACAAACATAAAACAAAGAAAGATCCATAAACATAATATAGAAATTTGAAGTAACAATTGAAGTAATAACAGAAGGTTATCCTAAAATAAAACAAGCTAATAAAACAATATAGAATAATGACTCCACAACTATAAATAGGAGAGAATAAGCTCACTGACCTGCATATTTCAGTAAATATTTTCAAGTATAACATAACTAAAGACCAAAAGGAGTCATTAGGATTATTTACTAAGATGACCAACGGCTGAGAGAATTTTTGATTTGGTTAATTAGTTGTACTATTAGATAGTAGGATGAACTATCTTACATGTACAATCTAAGATAAATTTAAAAGATGGATACGCTAGAAGCTCAAATATAGTGTAGTTACAAAATACAGGTAAGTAGGAGGATAAATTGCACAGTAGAGATAATCAATTACCTATTATTTATCTATAATGTGCAGAATATCTTGGATATTGGGTAGGGTAGCAGCAACCAAATATCTGACGGACCAATTTGCAAGCAATGTCAAATTTACGTGACAAATTCGTAGCTAATTGTATTGATATCCTCCCGGATGGTCTCTATTACAGGCAATAAGATCTTGTATCAATGGTAAAAAAATGAATTTGACAAGAAACACCTAAAGTTCTATTCATATCTCCGTAGTTGTCGAACTCTAAACAAAGCTAAACAATATGTTGAGTACCAGCTAAAAGCTCAATGGTCATGTCCGAAGGGAAGTACTGTTGAGATGTGCACATTTTACATTTTAGTCCATTGTCCATTTTTCTGTTATTCACTGTGGCAGTTAGTTATAACTGTTTTCAGCTGTAATTAGTTAGTAAAAATGATTAGGTGTCAATAATGAGAATTAGTTAATTGTGAGAATATTCTAGAATGAGTGATGTATGTATATAAGGGACAATCATGTGTAAAGTGTGGTTTGAGAAAACAAAAATAATATCTTCTTCTTCTTCCTAATCCCTTCTTCTTCATAGATTCATCAATGGAGGATTGAATGAATTAGAATTTTCACATGGTATCAGAGCACCTAATTCAATTTTTGAGTGGTTTGAATGAGTCCTATGATCAGGCTCGTAGACAAATTCTACTGAAAGGTGTAACTCCTTCTATCAATCAGGCATATGCCATGATTATAGAGGATGAAATTCAACATTCAGCTTGTGTAGCTGCTGCGTGTGAGAAACCTGATGCAACACCTCTTGCAATGCAAGTTAACAGAGGTCATGTGTTCAATACCGGAAATCAGAATTATAAAGGAAGGAAGTGTGAATATTGTCATTTTACTGGTCACACTAAGGAGAATTGTTACAAACTAATTGGATATCTTGCTGACCGAAAACAAAGAAGAAAATCTGGTTATAACAATAGTAACTCAAGGGCACAATCTGTGCATGACTCTGGAGGACAAAATAATCAAGGATTTGGAAATTTTGGTGGTAATAGTCCAAATTTTGGTGGTAATAGAGGCAACATTGGGCAACTCTCAGCAAATGTGACTACTGGCTCTAGAGATCAGGTGGATCACACTAATACCAACAGCCAAGAGGTGAACAATGCTTTTATGGCTAAGGCACATATATTCACTGATGGAGAACATCGACAAATTATGGACATGCGACATAAAGACAACAAAGAGGTGAAGCAGGCCAATATGACATGTAAGGCTACTTGTTTCTCATCCAATGTTTCTTCACATACTTGGATAGTAGACTCTGGTTGTTCTTATCATATTACAACTGATAGAAAGTTGTTAACCACCAGTTGATGTTTAGATAAGTCTCAAGGAGAAAGAGTAAATTTGCCCACAGGAGATAAGGCTGAAATATCACATATTGGAAAGGCATGTATGTTTAATTCTGAAACTGTGAAGGATGTACTGGTTGTTCCTGACTTCAAGTTCAACTTACTGTTAGTGTCCAAAATAACCAAGGAACTCTCCTGCTTTGTTTCCTTTTACCCTGACTTCTGTGTGTTTCAGGACCTTTACAGTGGCAGAGTGAAGGGGATTTGTAGGGAGGAAGGAAGTTCATATTTTTTCAAAGGTGCATGTGGAGAAACAAAACACAGTGGAGTTCAAAATCATCCGAGGATAGCAATAGGAGTATCAAAGCAGGATTGTGGCATATGGCATAGAAGACTTGGTCATCCTTCATCCCATACCTTGAAGTGTTTGGATTTATTTCATAATAATAAGAATGCAGAATCTCTCAATAATTGTTTAGTCTGCCCATTAGCTAAACAGACTAGACTACCATTTCCTATTAGTGAGTCTAGATCACCTATGTTTTTTGACATTGTGCACATGGATCTTTGGGGACCCTATAAGGTTCCCACCTTTGACAAGAAATACTATTTTCTAACAATCGTTGATGTTCATAGTAGATACTCTTGGATTCATTTACTTCAGCTTAAATCTGAAACTATTGTAGCCAATAAAAGTTTTTCCATATGATTAAGACTCAGTTTGGTCTCACTGTCAAAGCAGTCAGGATAGACAATGGCACAAAGTTTTTTAACTCTCAGTGCAGGGAATTATTCATGACCTTAGGAGTTACATATCAGAGCAGTTGTCCTTATACACCACAACAGAATGGTGTTGTTGAAAGGAAGCATAGACAAATCTTGAATATTGCCAGGGCCATCAGATTTCAATCCTCTATGCCATTGAGATTTTTGGGTATCTGCATTAAGGCTGCAGTATATTTAATGAACAGACTACCCTCTTCTACTATCAGTGGCAAAAGTCCCTATGAAATGCTATTTTTCAAACCTCCTAACCTGAGTAATTTGCGAGTGATAGGTTGTCTTGGTTATGTTTCAGTAATTCCCAAAGGTGACAAGTTTTTCGAAAGAGCCACCCCTGCTGTCTTGATGGGGTACTCAGACACACAGAAAGGCTACTTATTGCTAAATCTACATACACAGAAGTTGTTTGTTCATAAAGATGTCATTTTTCAAGAACATACATTTCCTTTTGCTTCATCCCATTCTCTTGCAGATAAGACAAGTGTATCACCTCTTACATGTTATGATGAGTTGTTACCTAATGAGCTCTCTACTCCAGCTACTTCTATTCCTGTTGGTGATATTTTTGATGGGGAAGTTATTCCGCAAGCTACAAACTCTCATGACTTGCCCAGTCCTGCCTTACATGTTGTTCCTTTGGTTGAAGAACCCCATGAATCCCCTGTACCTATTGTTCCTCTCAGGAAAACCAGCAGATTCACTAGACAGCCCATCTGGATGAAAGACTACACTACTCCTGGAAAGGGTACATGCAGTAAGTATCCTTTTGCCAATCATCTCTCATATAATACTGTTTCTCCTCATTATCATAGCTATCTGGCAAAATTTTCTACCTTAGTTGAACCTCAGACTTTCAGACAAGCCATTAAAGATGATATATGGATTCAAGCCATGAAGCTAGAAATACAAGCTCTTGAGGACAATAAAACTTGGTAAGTAGTTGACTTACCACAAGGCAAGAATACTGTAGGATCAAAATGGGTGTACAAAATAAAATACCAGACCAATGGTAAAGTGGAAAGATTCAAGGCACGACTAGTGGCTAAGGGGTATAGCCAACAAGAGGGCCTGGACTACCATGACACCTTTTCTCCTGCTGCAAAGATGGTCACTGTTAGATTTATCATTGCCTTAGCTGCTTCTAAGCATTGGTGTTTATACCAAATGGATGTGCATAATGCTTTTCTACAAGGGGGTTTAGAGGAAGAGGTCTACATGGAGATGCCTGAAGGGTTCAGAAGTCCAGGTCCAACCAAAGTCTGCAAACTCATTAAGTCCTTGTATGGCCTTAAACAGGCCTCTAGGCAGTGGAATATTAAGCTCACTTCTTTCTTATTAGCTGCATGCTTCATTCAAAGTGCTCATGACTACTCCTTATTCAGTTTAAAGAAGCTCGAGGGGATGGTAATTGTTTTGATCTATGTTGATGACTTACTTATTACTGGGGACAGTGAGGTATATATTGATCAAAGAGACAAAGCAAGTGTTACATCAGTAGTTTAAACTTAAGGATTTGGGACAACTCAGATATTTTTTGGGGATTGAAATTTTGAGATCCAAGGCTAGGATAATTCTGAACCAAAGGAAGTATGTTTTGGAGCTTATATCTGATACAAGACTTAGTGGTGCAAAGTCTGTGACTACTCCACTGGAGTCCAATCTAAGATTGACTTCAATAGAGTTTGATCAAGCTACTGGGCTACATGGAGATGATGTTTTAACAGACATTTCAGCTTATCAGAGATTAGTGGGTAAATTGATGTATGCCACTATTACAAGACCTGATATTAGCTATGCAGTCCAAACAATTAGCCAATTCATGCAACATCCCAAGAAATCACATTGGGAAACAACTATCAGAATTGTGAGATATCTAAAAGGAATAGTTGGTCAAGGCATTTGGTTACAAGCTCAACCTGCCACAACATTAACATGTTAGTGTGACTCAGATTGGGCTGCATGCCCTAATAAGAAGGTTTGTTTCTAGTTAAATAGTGAAGTTTGGAGAGTCTTTAATATCATGGAAATAAAAAAAACAGCAAATTGTTTCTAGAAGTTCAGCTGAAGCTGAATATAGAAGTATGGCTTCAGCTGTGGCATAAGTGACTTGG
Organism: Solanum commersonii; assembly: GCA_029007595.1. Classification (NCBI taxonomy): domain Eukaryota; kingdom Viridiplantae; phylum Streptophyta; class Magnoliopsida; order Solanales; family Solanaceae; genus Solanum; species Solanum commersonii. Next base: position 4,466,691 of record JAJTWQ010000033.1, read on the forward strand.
GTTGTGGGATTATTCAAAGAACTTGGTATACCTATTCAGATGCCTGTCACAGTATTAAGTGATAGTAGATCTGCTATTCAACTAGCAGCCAATCCCATATTTCATGAAAGGACTAAACACATTGAGATCGATTGCCACTTCATTAGGGATAAAGTGAAGGCTGGCTTAGTTCAAACTACATACATACACACCCAACAACAACTTGCTGATCTATTGACTAAAGGATTGGGTCATGCTCAACATCTGCACTTATTAAGCAAGCTGGGAGTGTTAAACATTCTCCACCCTTCATCTTGAGGGGGAGTGTTAAGATATGCACATTTTACATTTTAGTCCATTATCCATTTTTCTGTTATTCACTGTAGCAATTAGTTATAGCTGTTTTCAGCTGTAAGTAGTTAGTAAAAATGATTAGGAGTCAATAATGAGAATTAGTTAATTGTGAGAATATTCTAGAATGAGTGACGTATGTATATAAGGGACAATCACGTGTAAAGTGTGGTTTGAGAAAACAGAAATAATGTCTTCTTCTTCTTCTTCCTAATCCCTTCTTCTTCTTAGATTCATCAATGGAGGATTGAGTGAATTAGAATTTTCACAAGTACTACTTTTGGTAATTACTTCCAAGACAATCATAAAAGAAACTAAAACATTTAGAGAATACTCACACCATTCATATAGTTAAAGAAGTAATATTTACACATTTATTTATACCATATGACAGATTAAATGAAAGGCACAGTTGCTAATTAATCTTGACTTCTTGATAGTTAGGTATAGGAGGTCTAAAGATAAGGCATGATAATGACTATGGCATACTAATTTAATGTGGCTATCATCTTCTTCAACATGTTTCTTACTTTGTTAAATTCCTTGATAACTTACTTTGAGAAATTGAATGAGACAGTTTCCTAACAAAAATAAAAATTGCAGAGGACGTAGGGATAACATAACCAAATAAATAAGTTTACCACAGATGTATTCATCCAGAATCAACCAAAAGCCTCCATAATCAGTCACACCATGTTCCTAGCCTCGACAAAAGAAAGCATGTTAGCTTGACAACACAGCGGCTACTCTTGTTGTACATTTGAAAGTCCAACAATTAGAAACCAAAATCTAGAAAGTGTGGTAACAATGGATAGAGTAACCTTGAGTCACATTCATGAGGAAAACACAGTGCCTATTCTCACTGGTGAAAATGTGGAGAACGTTATATGAAATACCTCTATTGTTAACTTCTGCATAAAGTTGTCAACTATCAATATAACAGATTATATTTCCAGCACACTCTTCTTCATAGGTTTTCAATAATTAATCCAACTTGAAAACTCACTCTTCTTCATAGGTTCCAATCCTCCATTTTTCGGTCATAATTGGTGCTTTATCAACACATTCAATTGTCAGTGAACAGTAAAAACCCTTTAAGGCAGGGAATAAACTACACTATTCGAGTTTGCCTAAACATAAAAATGATAATGCCTTCTCAATTTAATAATCCTATAAGGAGGTCATTTGTATACTAACATTTCACAATGCAAAATAAAAGCTCGTCAACAAATGCCAGACCCATAAAGACGTAGATAGACAGACTACAAATAATATTGAAATCATGTAGTTAAAGCAAAATTTATCTACAGTAAAGAAAGTGACAAATTATTTTAATTGTAAATCTATAAGATTATTCAACATTGACCAAGTTCTCATCTATAACTATAATACTAAGCATTAAGAAGTCGTCAATCAGTAAAATTAAATTACTGAAAAAGTAGAATAAGGTAATTTCGGACATGTCACAGATCTGTTGCTATACATAAGTCAGAAAATCTAGAAATATGTTTATTGGTCTCATCTATCTATTGGATAAAGGAGAGTTAAACATAAAGTAGCACCAAAATAGGTAGAAGCTCCAAAACGAAGACTATTGAAAAACAAAAGTTTTAGATGCACTATGTGCATCAAGCAGATGCGAATCTAGAATTTCAAAAAGACGGGTGCTCTATTGTCAGGGACGGCTTTGTTCCTTTAAGAAAAAAGGCAACTAATTTAGGCTTTCAAATTTGAGGGGCCTCATTTATTTTAGCAATAATAAATATAGGTTTTTCATAAGAAAACTAAGAAAAATATTAAATACGATTTGCAAAATAAATAAATTTTATTATAAGAAAAAGTTATTTGAAGAAGTTTAAAAAAGTCTGAATGTAGACATTCTTTTGTGAGTATATAAAATAAAATGCAAGGTGAAAATGCAGCAATTGGGAATCGATCCCTCACCCTCAAAGTGTAAAACTTACACTCTAGAGAGTGAGCCATCCAGTTGTTTGTGTTCATGGGTTCCTTTAGTTGCTATTTGATATATTTTAAGAATTATACAAGTAATATATCGAATTTTATCGAATGACCACGGGTTCCGGTGATCCATTTTTTAAACTTAAATTCCCCCCTAGCATCAAGGATCCAAAGTCATCTACTACCTATTTATTTCTATTTGCGAGCATGCATGAACATATTAGATATAATTGTTGAATTGACATAAGAAGGAAGCTGGCCAATTTATCTTTAATTGCATTTCCAAGCTTTGAATCAGCAACTGCCAAAGTTTCGCCATCACATTGTACTTTCAAGAACTTACGCAGTCCTTTGTTGGGCTTGCTATTTATCAACAACATAGTTGCTGATAGAGCTTCTGAGGTGTTCTCAAATTTGGAGAAAGACTTTAGCTTCACAACCTGTTTTTGTACCAACCAGTCAAGTAAATAAATGAAGAACGTACACATAAAGTTGAAAACTTTAGACAGTTCATATCCTCACCATCAACTAAGCACAATTTATGCCCAAATTTCAACATGCTACACCAAGATTTCTACTTCTATATTGCGGCGTTTTACTCATCAAATGGTTTGCCCAAATCACGCTAATCTAGTTGATTTCAATCTCTCCCAAATCTTAAAGATTCAATCAAATCAAAATCCAAATTCTCTTCCAAATCCACCTAGCTTCAATTCAAAATTTAAATTTTCTTCTCTCAATTCTATTCCAAATCCTTCTAGCTTCAAATAATTCAAATTTTCTTCTTTCAATACTCACCCAAATTGTAATAGATTGAAAAAAGTCGAAAACACTAGCTATGATGAATCTTTTAAGACTAGGTAAGAACTTATGTTAAAGAAATTTTTGCGATGCATGTGACCATGTAATGCACCTGTCTTGATTTGTTGTGTTTGATAAAAAAATTGCTTGTTGTATCTGAGGCAGGTTCCTAAAGAAAGACGACAAAGATACTCGCAGTGAGTTTCTCACTATTGATGGAAATGGTTCTGTTAGCCCTTATTCTGGTGTTGTACAAATGGAAAAGGAACAAACTGAAACTCAAAGAAGAATTTGAGCTTCCACTTTTCCAATTGTCAACAATAACAAAATTCACAAACAACTTTTTTGTGAACAAGAAGATTGGAGAGGGTGGATTTGGACCAGTTTACAAGGTATATTTACTGAAATTTGTTGGAACAATAAACAATTTTTGCTTAAATTAGTGTATCAGACAACGAAGAAGCCTTTCAGATTTGATTCAAAAACTTTTGTCAAAATTTCGGATAAGCGGGGTGAGTTATGAAGGATACAAAAGTGATGGAATTGTTGTTGGACAAACGATTTATTTTGTGAATCTTCAAGTTCATCAAAGATCCTTTCAATTTTGATTCAAGATTATTGAAAAATTTGAGATTCAAAATTCTTCTCCCAGTTCATTGAAGAGCCTATCAGTTTTGGTTCAAAATTGTTGAAAATTTTGAGTTTCAAAATTACCCAGACAGATGGAGCGACTATGTAGAGAGGACCCTTTTTTACCTCTCTCTGTCATGTTTATTAACTTTTGAATATTTTTGTTGCATTTAAGGATAACTGCGTTTTTGTTTGTAGTGGGGTGAGGTACTTCCTTACCTACCTTTTGTGACTATCTTGTTTATATATTATTGGGTTTTTGGTGTTTAAACTCTGTTTTGATATTGTCTTGCGGATGTTTGAGCTTGTGCGGCCTCATTTTGAATGCAATTGGTTTTTGACCCTTTTTAATTTTTTTTCTTTTGCCACCTCTTGTTTTGTGTGATTATGGTTGTTTTTGTATAAATTTGAGTATCGGTCATGATCAATATCGATGACTTGAATAATTCTCTTAATCGAACAAAAATGAATGCACGGCTAAGATGAGGACTAATTAAATTGCATAGACAATATGTGAACTCTTTGCATCTCATTATGACTAGCTAGTTATCGAATTGAGTTTCTTGTGATGAACATTGCACACTAGCGAAAGTGTGGAGTTTTGTTTGATATTAGTGCCAGTGCCTTGTGTGGTGAGCTTACTATGAACCTTGTGTGATGACACCTAGAATTTGGCCCGTTGGTCCGGTTGACTAAGTGATGCAAGCTCTTGAAATGATCTTAGGCAACAATTTTGAAGAGTGAAACAGTTTGATAATATACCTCTTTTTGTGGCCAACCTTGTGAGATGTGTGAACTTTGCTTGAACCACTTTGAGCCTTATCCTTTTCTTGGAAGAAATTTGATGCAATTGTAACCCTTCTTTATCTATTCACCCATAATCCTCGTGAAACGTGGTTTGTTTGAATAGCCAACTTAGGCCAAAAGCCTAAGTTGGGGGTGTGGTGAAAAGAGAAGGTAAATCAAGAAGTGTGAAAAACTCCCCCTTTATTCCATGGACTTGAAAAAGATGGAACCCCTCCATATAGAAAAAAAAGATAAAGAAAAGAAGAAGATCAAAAGAAAATGAATGAAAAAGTTGTGAAATAAAGTTGTGAAAGTTGCAAAAGAAATAGGGTGTCTAGTAATCCATTGGAAGTGAATAATGGGGTGAATTTTGAGCATGAGTGAAAATGCTGAAGAAAAGGAAGGAAAGATGATGTTCATACCACATTTCATGAGGATAGCAGTCACTAAGCCTAAATAACCATATCTTTACACTCAGCCCCGTTGCAAGTCGTGAAAAGACCTTTTTGATCTTGAGTGAGCTAAAACGAATGTTGGCTGGAAAATAAGGGCAAACATATGGGTGGACTCATGTGTATGTTCATCTGAGTGTGAGCGCTGTTTGTGATTCCGGAACTATAAATTGTTGAAGAATTATGTGTGAATGTGGAATCATCTTTGTTGTGAGGGCATTTAAGTACTTTTGTTAAGCTTGAACTTGCATTTGAAGCAAGTATTGTGAACTTGAGAATCTTTGGTAATGGTGAGTCACAACTTGAATCTTTGAGTGCACAATTGATCCTTGCATGAGTAAGTTGAGTCTTATTGTGTGCATTCATGATTGAGTCATGTGTAGCACTGTTTGAGATATCCTTTTTGAACTGCTGAACTTGAGTTTTACTTGAGGACAAACAAAAGTTTAAGTTGGGGGTGTTGGTGAGTCCGAGATTTGGACTCATTTAGGGCTTTATTTACATAGATTTAGTGTCACTTCATCGCCCTAAGCTACAGACCTTGAGGATGCTGAATGCCAAGGCAGAAAGGCGATGAAAGTGACCAAAGGGTGGCTCGCCGAGTGGTTCGACCAGCCCGACTTACTTCTCCAAGTGACTCTTCGCAGCACATTTTTGGCGACTACATCATAATATTAGAATATTTTATCATAGTTTAGAGGGGAGACACGTTTTCTCTAGTTTTTCCTAAGCTTTGAAGAATTGAAGTTTTTCACTTTTGAGAAATTAGAAGTGGGTCTTTGAGATTCTTTGAATTGGAGCATTGAAAGGACGAATTTACACTTACCAGTTGATGGATAATCAATTTGGTAACTGTTTTTACCTTTTTATAATATCTAGCTAAAACCCCAATTCTTGGGGTGTGATTATGTGATCATGGGATGATTTAGCTTATGGGTATTGCTAATTGTTAGTTTAACTGCTATTTAAAAGTGAGTTTAATCATTACTTCTGGTTTAATTTAAGAATTGTAGTTCCAAATTCAGTTCTACCTTTGTGTTCTTGGCTTGCTCGAGAGAGAAATTTTTGAACTAAGGTTTCTGATTGATGGTCTATGGGTGTTGGGTTGACCTGGGTTCAGCTTGAGATAGTGAATCCTAAACCAAAGCCCACACATTCATCTCGAGAGAGTGAATGAACTAAGGTGTGGACTGTTCTTATTTTGCATGCTTGTTGGTGTTCGAGAGAAATCAACTTGATTCGAGGCAACTTGTCTGAGAGAAAGTTTATCTCCTTTATAGCCTAGCGTACTCACTAATATTTAACCATTTTCTATTAGTTACAATTACTCATTTGTCTATAATCGCCTATAATCGAATTACATCCCAAGAACCTATCTCATTATCGTTATATTATATTGTTTGCCACTGTTTGTAACTGATTACTTCAAAACCAAAACCCCCACATTTGATATTCGTGTCACTCATGATTTAAATGATGTCTTTTTGCGATAACCTTTATTCCTATGATTGATTTAAACATGTTTGTACTTCCCCATTGAATTTTATACACGTACCACTCCCTGTGGGATTCGACCCCAACTCATTTAGTTGGGTTATATACTAACTAATGTTCGTTGACACTTAGAATTGGATGAAGTGCTTTGATAGCGTTATTCAATCAGCTGGTACAATGATCATTTTATCATGAGAACAAACAACATAAGAGAATTCTTGAAGAATCTTTTATTTCTTCAAACATATAGTCACATGAATTCTCTATTTCTTTTGCATCATATTTGAATTAGAATGGCCAACCGATTATGCCAACTTATATTGTAACACCCTAGAAAATTTTTGAGCTAAGACTCGAACCGTTCTTCATAGTGAGTGAGATTTTAGCAAGGAATTTAAAATTTCTTGAATGTTAAGGTCACTAGATGTAGCACCTTGAGTTCCAAGAAGAACCAAAGAGAAAAGCAATCAAGTCATTCATAAGTTTTTCTTAAGTTTTGGGTCAACTCAAATGACCATAACTTTTAGTACAGAATGAGTTAGGAGATCCATAAGATATCAAATTAAATCCCTTCGAGTCCTCTTTCCAACTCCACCGAGTTTGTTCAATTCCGACCTCTGAGTAAAAAGTTATGACAGATTTATTGCCTGGTGGAAAATAATTTAGACTCCCAACTCGTTTTATTTATTTCTTAGGGGTATTGTAGTCCTAAAAGCCCTTAGGAGGTCATCTAAATTGCCCTAAACGTATAGTAAATTAGTTTTCACAAATCAAACCCTCTCATTCACTCCAAAGATTTTACGCTCAAGATAATCAAGAAAAGCTAAGGCTAGAGTTCATCTTTCAAAATTTTCCTTCAAGAAGATGATTCTTTCAGGTATGTAAGCTTCCATAGTGTTGGGTTTGTTCATCCACACGCCAATCATGTTAATTTCAACGTTAAATTCATTCTAGAAAGTTGAAGCTTTGATGTTCTTGTTATGTATTCATGAAATTGCTTTCGTTCTTGAATTGGGCTGAGATTGAGGAGTTCTTGAGGTTATTGTGTCGATTTATAGAGTTGTTAATGTCAGATTCTTGTGTTGGGTATCTAAATCTAAAAGATATTGAGAAAAAAGAATCGAGGTTAGGCGAGTTGGGGTTAGAAAACAAAGAAGAAATTTCATCGGTCGAAATTTGGAACCCCCTCCGCGTCGCGCAGACTTCCCAGATTTTGGGAATTTTTGTTTCGGGTCGCGGAGCTGACACGAGGTGTTCTACCTCATAAGACGTTTTTGAAACCAAATTTTAAAAGCCTCTCTGCGTTGCGAGCCCACTCTCAAATATTGGTTTTCAGTCTTTTCTCATGTTTAGCTATCTAAAATCATTCCTAAACATCATGAGACCTTTCCTATCACAAATCACACCCTTGAATTCATAAATCACATTCAAGGTAGAGTTGAGAGTCAAGTCTTGAGAGTTCTTTCAAACATTTTTTAGAAAATCCCTTTTAGTCTCTTTGGAGGAGTTTTCTACAAATTCTAATAACTTGTTTCAAGACTCGAGCAAGTGAGCATGAGAGTAAGGAGAATATATTCATGAGTCTACTTTTTCATCATGAGATCTTTTACTCTTGAATTCATAATTCACATTCAAGAGAGAGTTAAGAGTAAAGTTCAAGAAAGCCTTTGAGTTAAATTGTGAATCCTTTGAGATCAACTATTGATTTGAACTAAGTTTTGAGGAAGTAAGTAAGAGAATGAGAAGAGTCGTATACATGAGTTCCATGTAGTTATGTAGACCTTCGAGTCGAGTTGTTTCATGCCCATAATTCCGCATGAACTTCATAAGTTGAGCATCTTTCAGAGAAGTGATATCTTAAAGTTCTAAGCCTTTAAGTGTTGAGTTCCTAATCCCTCTTTGAGATTCATTCTAATCATGTGACTATGACATATTACCCATGAAGTCCTTGAGTTGAGTAGTTCATGCCCATAATTTCGCATGAACCTTATGAGTCGAGCAGTCTTGAGATGAGAGGTATCATTGAGTCCTTGAGTTAAGTAGTTCATGCCCATAATTTTGCATGAACACTCTGAATCAAGCATTCTTAAGACGAGTAGTATCATTGACTCTTTGAGTTCAGGATTGTTGAGTTCCAAGTATTGAGTTCTATGCATGGTTATTCAAAACCTTTAATTGAGTCGTTCATGTCCATAATTTGGCACGAACCCTATTTTAAGAAGTCTTTTTACAAATTGTTTTAAAACTTGTTTTAAAGACTTGAGCACTGAGTTGAGAAAGAGTAAAGTTGAAGTTATGTTCTTCAAAGAAGTATATGGGGACTAAGTATTCCCAAATAGATTTAAAATGTTTTCACATTTAAATAAGAACGGAAACTGAGATTTCCAAAGAGTTTTCAGGCTAGTTTTCAGAAAAGAGTAATTGCCTTCTAAATGAAGCACGAACGGAAATTGAGATTTCCAAGATAGCCTTTGGGCTAAGTTTTGAGCACTAATCTCAAATCACAGAAGAAGTATGTTTTTAAAACATAAAAGCTGGTATATTTTGGGAATAGTATTGAGCACCAATATGGGGAAGAGTTCAGACAACTCATAGCCCCCATAAACCATGTAGCCATCATGGGTAGAAAAGGGTCATACTTTTTAGATGAACCCTTTTCATATAGACTAGTGGATCCATTAGTAGTTCAGGTCTTATACCCTTGGTCGGGTATAGGATGCACTGGCAGCGTGAGGTAGATCGTTGTATCATCACTATATCTCTTATGTGATGGTTGTCGATTAGAGAAACTTCCACAGTAGTTATTGTATTTTTATATACACAGTTATTTGTATTTCTACATACATTTCAGAGTTATGTTGTATCCTTGCATACACACAGAGTTGACATTATGTTTTTAAACAACTTTTCTTTATATTGCACTTGCTTTTAAATTGCTTTATATTGAAATAAGTCCAGTTATGTTGAGTATTTTGTGTTGAGTACCATAAGTTGAGTATCTTGAGTTGATATGTGCTTCATTGAGTCGAGTATCATATCTTTGAGTTGAGTAGCTAATCTCTGAGTTGATGATCTTATCCTTGAGTACTTCTGAGTTGAGTAAGTTGAGAAGAGGTAAGTATGTTTCCTTTTTATCAAGTTTCAAGCTTATATTTATGCTTTAGAATTCCCCTTACATGCTCGTACATTCCACGTACTGAGCCATTTGGCGTGCATCTTCTCATGATGCATACACAGGTATTCAGGATCATCAACAGGAGCTTCGTTGATACAATCGGGAGTTCGAGTCAGCTATGGTGAGCCTCCTTGATTCTGGAGGATTTCATTTACTTTTCAGTTTAGTTAGGATGGCATGGGTCTTGTCCCGACTTCCATCTTTATTAGTTAGAGGCTTCATAGATAGTCAGTATAGTTTCAGAAGTTTGTTAATTTATTTTATTAAATGTTTTTAAAGACTAAAGTTGCCTTTTTATGGTGAGTTGTATATATTTTATTATACAGAGTTTTTCTTTGGACTTAAAGTTTGTATTTAAGTTTTATGAACTTTTATTTCAGTTTTAGGCTTTTTGCATGCTTAAGTTAGTCTTCCGTTTGTAGTCAGCCAGGATGAGGGTTCCCTTGGGGACCAACAATGGTTCTTGAGTGCCGGCTACGTCTAGGGTATAGACTCGAGTTGTGACAGATATTTATTCTAGTAAACTTCTAGTTTACTTTTGCATGTGATTACATCATAATGCCCATATTTGTATACAACAAACAACGAGAAAAAATGGGTAATCATATACGTAAATATTTACAACCCACTTTGGTTGTAGTAATTTGAAGATATTAAATCTTCCCATAATTTATAGTCTCAATATAATGTTTTTTTCTTTTCAATTCTTCCGAAACTTAAAAAGTTTCGTTTTAAACTTACTACAACCCCAATATTATGAAAAGTTTCATTCCTCCGGACAGTAACAAATTAGCCCTTTCGAAACTCTCAATTAATTTTGTGTACTACCACAAATTTCATAACACCATTTTTATGGTGACGATCTCCTTCATGGATAAAATTATTATTATTGTCATGGTTAAAATTATCACATGCAAGACTTATTTCTTGACAACCAATGACAAATTTGTGTTACCACACAACAATATTTAATTTGGTCATAACCAAAACCTTTATAGGAAAGAATTATTTCTTTCTTTTGTCCTTCGATAGTTCATAATATAACATACCACAATATTTGTGTAGTACTTAAAGTATATGAATAAATGACCATTTATGTCAAAATATTTCTTTTTAATCTCTCAAACCTCCCTAGAGATGAGGTGTCATATTTTTCATTTTCTTGTTATTGACTTATGTTAAATCTTAACTTTGCATTATTGGCCAGTTGAATGTTCCTTTATAACATTCAAGTTTTATTACATTGGTTTATCTGTGTTGAGTAAAGTCTTTCGCTGAGTAGTAAGCCAGGCCAATGGTTCGCTTGGGGCCAACAATGGTTCTCGAGTGCCAACCACATTTGGGGTGTAGGCTCGAGGCGTGACAAATGCGGTAAGTGAGGACCTAGGGTCCCAGAGTTTCTATTAATTAGGTAGAGGGCTGGCCGTATTCTTATATGTTGAGAAGTGGGAGTAGTATGCGTGAGGTAAATACATAGGTAGATCCTACCTTAGAAAAGGGATTCGTGGTTAATTGTTAGTAAGCTTGACGTAGTGTACCATGTGGTCAAGGGTTGAGTTGTGATGTGGAAAAAGCAAGGGTATGTCGTGAGCGGTTAGTCGGAATGCTGGTAGTTGTATTTGTGGACTCTTCTATGAGTTAGAATGTTTAAGCTATGATCAAAAATCTAGTAAGTAGGTTGACTTAGACAAAAGTTAGTAGTAAAGGTACTAGTGCGATTTGAGATATGTTAGTGAAAAACTTACAAGATAACAAAAATACAAGATTAAAATTGAAAATAAAACGAAGAAAATAAATCTCTTCAGGCTGAGGCATAGATATCTCGCTCTCTTTAAGGAGATTCAAGCATACTATAACAAATGTTTTCACCGGTCCAGCAATAGTCCTCTTGAATTTTCCCCTCTAGGATACAACAACCTAATCACAAAATATAACTCAACAACTCCGGACAAGAGTTGAGTGTAAAACTCCACAAAAAAGAACACCTCCATTCAACTAATAAGAACTCTCTTTTTGACAAACCTTATGCACTCTATTTTGCTCTTGTGTGTTGTGTGTGTCTCAAACCAAATGAAGACCACCACTATTTTTACTACAAGAAGTCTTCCTAGAATTGAATAATAAGATAATGGTGTAGTAAATAGTGAAGATAAATGGCCTAGAGGTTACATATGTTACATAGGTTACAAAGAACAATGAAAGAGTAAATAATGAGATAATGGTGAAATAATATGGAGAAGTAATGGTCTTGGAAGACCACGTCCAAGGCAATAAGCAAATGGCTAGTCAGTAGCCTAGGCAATTAAGCCTAAAAGGAAATTACACCAAATGTGAGTAATTAGGCACAAATGCCTACCAACGGTAACAATAAAACTTCCCACTAACTGATGAAACAATCATCATCTTTCTCTCTCCAAAATATAGCAAATTAATATATTAAAATATTAATATTAAAATGATAATAAACCAACAATCCCCCACTCATTTTAATAATAGATAAGAGAGTCCATCAGCTGAAGGAAGACTACTATGCATAATGAAGGTGTGCTCTGCATTGAACCTCCACTTAGTGAAACAGTAACTTTTACTCCAGAGTCGTAGTGGTCTCAGATTTGAACTATGATTGCTTAAGGAAAATAAAATATTACTGATCACACATAATAATCAAGGTGTTGACATAAACTTTATAACCCAGCACGTAATGGCCATGTGCTATCACGGTTTCATGAGTGTATTTGAGAATAAGCCCCATTCTCATAGGAAACGGCCTACTTCCACACATCACATAGGTGAAATCTGTCGAGAGTGCTCCTATAAGCTTAACACTCCACCCATACAGACTACAGATTTTCATTAAGAGTTTTATCAACTCAAACTTCACAAACTACAGTAAATGATGCACTCATATCATAGGGAGGGAATAAAAAGATAGTGCATTTTTCACAACAAGTCATCTTATGATTAATTTTCTCCTTTGAACCTGGTTATAAGATCTCTAGTCCCCAGGTTGGGTGTCCTCATATATGACTCAAGAGTTTATAGGCTTCAATCCCATCCCTCTCGATGTGCTCCAAACCTTTTCTCTCATTAAGGCCTTAGTAAGAGGATCTACAAGATTATCACAAGATTTGACATAATCAACATTAATGGTACCACTTGTCAAACACGATCTTACATTACTGTGTTTCCTCCTTATAGGTTTGGATTTTCCGTTCTAATAACAGTTTTGAACTCTACCAAGCGGTGCTATCACAATGAATTAAAATATGAGGAATTGGTTTTTCAAAATAAGGTATTTGAAATAGCAAATCTCTTAATCAATTTGCTTCCTCACTAGCTGAAGCTAAAGCAATTAGTTCAGCCTCCATGGTAGAGTTAGCAATTATAGTTTGCTTTTTCGATCTCCAACAAATAGCACCACCACCCAAAGTAAAAACATAACCAGTTGTAGAACAGGAATCACCTGATAAAGTGTTCCAATCTGCATCACAAAAGCCTTCAAGTACAGCAGGATAATTTTTATAGAACAAACCACAATTTTTTGTTCCAATTAGATATCTCATAACTCTTGTTATAGCATGCCAATGTTCATTACCTGGCTTGCTTGTATACCTGCCAAGTACTCCTACTGCATATGCAATATCAGGCCTAGTGCAATCAGTCGCATATCTCAAACTTCCGATTATGCTAGCATATTTCTTTTGATTTATTACATCATTTTCACTTTCAATAGGAAATAAGTGAACACTTGAATCAAAAGGAGTAGAAACATGCTTGCAATCAAGAAAGTTATATTTTTAAAAAAAATTCTCAACATAATGTGACTGCGCAAGGAAAACTCCATAACATGTTCTTGTTATTTTTATTCCAAGAATAACATTTGCCTCACTAAGATCTTTCATATCAATATGGCTTCTAAGAATATTCTTAGCTTCATCAATAACATTCAAGTTAGAGCCAAAGATCAACAAATCATCAACACATAGGCAAATAATTACATGTAAATTATTCCAAGACTTATGATATATGCACTTATCACAATAATTTGTTTTAAAACCATTTTCAATCATGCAGGAATCAAACTTTTTATGCCATTGTTTAGGTGCATGTTTCAATCCATATAGGAATTTAGTAAGTTTACATACTTTTCTTTCTTGGACTGCTTCAACAAAAGACTCGGGTTGTTCCATATAAATTTCCTCATTTAGGTCTCCATTTAAAAAAGCTATTTTTACATCCATTTGATGAATTTGCAAATCAAAAATTGCAACCACAACAATTAAAAGTCTTATGAATAAATTTCTTGTTACCGGTGAAAAAGTATAACAAAATTCTAGGCCTTCTAGTTGTTTAAAATCTTTTGCAACTTGCCTAGCCTTGTGTTTATCCGTAGATCCATCAGTTTCAACTTTTTTCATAAGACCCATTTGCAACCAATAGTTTTACAACCCGTGTCATGACCCGAGTCAACACCCTAGACGTGGCCGGCACTCAAGAACCATTGCTGGTCCCCAAGCGAACCCTCATCCTGGCTGACTACAAGCGGAAGACTAACTTAAGCATACAAAAGCTTAAAAACTGAATAACTTCAAATACTCAACATTAGGAAAATCTGAGCAATACTGAATATATAACTTTGAATAAAAATAATATATTCAACTCGCCATAAATAGGCAACTTAAGTCTTTAAAACATTTAATAAAATAAATGAATGTATAATACAAACTTCTTAACTATACTGACTATCTATGAAGCCTCTAACTGATAAAAATGGAAATTGGGACAAGACCCACGACATCCTGACTGAACTAAAAAGTAAATGAAATCCTCCAAAAACAAGGAGGCTCACCATAGCCAACTCGAACTCCCGGATGTATCAACGAATCTCCCATTGATGATCCTGAATACCCGTGTCTGCATCATGATAAGATACAGGCCAAATGGCTCAGTACATGGAATCTACGAGCATGTAAAGGGAATTCTAAAGCATAACATAAGCTTGAAACTTAAATAAAAAAGGAAACATACTTACCTTATTTCAAACTCACTCACTCAACTCAAGAATAAGATACTCAACTCAAGGATAAGATACTCAACTCAAAGATTTGATACTCAACTCAAAGATTTGATACTCAACTCAAAGATATGATACTCGACTCTGGGTACTCAACTCTGGATACTCAACTCAATATAGAGCAACAATACACATGCAATATAATGAAAGCTTTTAAAACAGTAAAAACATCTTAGTTCGTTAAAGATAATGCACTAACAAACTGAACTTTACTTATATAATAAAGTAATATCATAAAAGACATATCATGCTCCCTCTTAAAGTCTACTTGAGCAATGCATGAATGAAGTCCCATACCCCCATTCATACTAAGCATAACCCCTTGAGAAACCATGCAATTACTGTTGTGAGAGTTTCTCTAACCGACAACCATCACTTAAGAACTATAGTGATGATACAACGCTTTACCTCACACTGCCGAGACCCATCCTATACCTTGCCGTGATATAGGAAGCTAACTCACTAAGTGAATCCACTAGTCTATGCGAAAAGGATTCATCTAAAAAGTATGACTCTTTTCTACCCATGATGGCTACATGGTTTATGGAGACTTGAGTTAATATGAACTTACATCCCCATATCGGTGGTCAATACTACTCCCAAAAATATACTTAGTTCATATGTTTTAAAAAAATAACTTCTTCTGTGATTTGAGACTAGTGCTCAAAAACTTAGCTCAAAGGCTATCTTGGAAATCTCAGTTTCCTTTCTTTCTTCATTTAGAAAGCTATTACTCTTTTTTGAAAACTAGCCCGAAAGCTCTTAGGAAATCTCAGTTTCCATTCTTATTTAAATGTGAAAACATTTTAAATCTCTTTGGGGATACTTAGTCCCCTTATACTTTTGAAGAAATGAACTTCCAACTTTACTCTTTATTGAACTCAAAACTTAAGTCTTAAAACAAAGTTTAAACATTTGTAAAAGACTTCTTAAAATATGGTTCATGCCAAATTATGGACGTGAACAACTCAATGCAAGGTTTTCAATAACCACAGATAGATATCAATGCTCAAGACTTAGAACTTGAAGATACTACTCCTCTCAAAGGTACTCAACTGATGGAATTCATGCGGAAGTTATGGGCATAAACGACTCGACTAGAAGGTCTACATAACTACATGGAACTCATGTATACAAATCTTCTCATTCTCTTCCTTACTTCCTCAAAACTTAGTTCAAATAAGTAGTTGATCTCAAAGGATTCACAATTGAACTCAAAAGCTTTCTTGAACTTTACTCTTAACTCTCTCTTGAATGTGAATTATGATTTCAAGAGTTTTGGTTCATGACATGGAGGATCTCATGATGACAAGGTAGACTCATGAATACATTCTATTCATCCTCATAATCACTTGCTCGAGTCAAGAAACAAGTCACTAGAAGTTGTAGAATACTCCACAAAAGGACTCAAAGGGACTTTTTTAGATTGGTCGAAAGAATTCTCAAAACTTAACTCTCATCTCTACCTTGATTTTGAATTATGAATTCAAGGTTATGATCATGTTAGGAATGATTTTAGGTGTTTAGAAGTAGCTTAGAGTAGTTAGAATCGAAAAGGAGTGAAGGTGCACTTTAAACGAACTCAAACGGGGAAACCGACGACAAACTGGATGGGACAGATGACCCTGGCGCTATGGGTGGCAAGGGCGCCAGCCCCTAAACTTCAGAGGAGGGTTTGGGGCACTCTGGATGGCGCATCGCGCCAGGCACCAACCTAAAAAATCGATGAATTTTCCTTGCTCGTTTTCTCACCCTAACTAGCCTTGAATCGAATGGTTTCTTTCCCAATCACTTGGAATCGATTACTTAACATAATTACACTCTAATATACTCAATACATCCCTCCAAACACTCCCTTCCATCTCAACAAATCATCAAAACCCCAACACAACATGATTTAGAATGAACTTCAAAAACATCTATCAAGAACTCATAAAGAGCTCTAATCTTTCAACTTCAAGAATGAAATTTCGCTGAAAATAACATGATTGGTATGTGGGTGAACTAACCCAACACTATGAAAGCTTACATACCTCTTAGGGATTAAACCCATGGTGAAAATCCGTAACAAAACGCAAGACTCTCGGCGAACGCTTTGATCATCTCCTCTTTTCTCTTCCTTTCTCTTCTTGAACTCTCAACTAAAACCCTAGGCTAATTTTAGGATTATAAAACTGAACCTAATAGGATTAGACCTTTAAAACCTTACTAAAAACGAAGTAAATCTCATTGGGTAAGGAAAAGCCAAAATACCCCTTACTATTTCCGGTTTACTTTCTTTAACTGGACAGCCTAACTTCAAAAGGCCATATCTCACTCATACGAACTCGAAACTGAGCAAACCTGGTGGCGTTGGAAACATAATTCAAAGATATTTTCTACGGTATCTGGTATCACACCTAAATCATCCTGAGCTAGAAGTTATGGTTGTTTGAAGTCGACCCATAACTCAAACTTAGCATAACTTGCATTATTTCAGATTTTGCTATTTCCAATTTAATTCTTTTTGAAACTCAAGGTGCTACATCTAGTGATCTTAACACTTAAAAAAAATTATTTCCTTGTTAAAATCTCACTCACTATGCGGAACGGTTCGAGTCTTAGTTCAAAAAATTTCTGGGGTGTTACAACCTAGTGGTAAATCAACTAACTTCCAAGTTTTATTAGAAATTACAGATTCCATTTAATCATTTACTGCCTCTTTCCAAAATATAGAATCATGTGAAGATAATGCTTCTTTCAAAGTGAGAGCGTCATCTCCAATATTAAACACATAAAAATTAGGACCAAAATCTTTTTCTACTCTAGCTCTTTTACTTCTTTTTAATGCAAAATCATTAACTTCTTTATTTTTCAAAGTAGAAGCAGAAGAACTAGGTAGTGACAAAATATTTTGTTCGATCCTTTGACCCCACTATTTTTAGAATCAAATGGAAATTTATTTTCATGAAAAATAGCATCACCGGATTGTATTATAATATTAACTTCAAGATTAAAAAATCTATAGGCTGTACTATTTGAAGCATAACCAAGAAAAGCACAAGTAGTAACTTTCTTACCCTATTTTGTAATCTTGGGATCCATTAGCCTCACAAAGGCTAGACAACCCCAAACTCTTAGATATCCCAAACTTGGCTTGTAACCTTTTCACAATTCAAAATGTGTCAATTTAGACTTTTTATGAGGCACATGATTCAACACATAACAAGCAGTTAAAATAGATTTACCCCAAAAATTTAAAGGTGCATGTGACTCAATAAGCATGACATTAGTCAATTCAACCAAAGTTCTATTTTTCCTTTCTGCTACACCATTAGATGAAGGAGAATAAGGAGGAGTAGTTTCATGAATTATTCCCAATGATTTAACAAAAGAATTAAACTCATTTGACTCATATTCACGGCCTCTATCACTTCTAATTCTTTTTATTTTTCTACCAAACTGATTTTCAATCTCATGGAGATAAGTTTTAAAATTTTCAAAAGCATCACTTTTATTTTTCATCAAGTAAATATATGTAAACTTAGAAAAATCATCACTGAAAGTGATAAAATATCTATTACCTCCACGAGTTAAAATTCCACTAAGTTAGCAAATATCAGTATGAACTAATTCTAACAAATCTGTTTTTCTTTCAACTTGGAAATGAGGCCTTTTAGTGATTTTAGATTTACTACAAGCTTCACACTTTACAAAATTCTTTTAAATCATTGGGATTAATCCTAAACTACTCTTGATTCCAACAAAACGATCATTAATATGACACAAACGAGCATGCCAAAAATTAGTAGAAGAAATCATATAAACAGAAGTAGAAACTTTATTCAGTTCAACATTCAGTTTAAAAACTATCACATGCATACCCCTTTCCCACAAAAATACCCTTCTTCACTATTACATATTGATCAGATTCAATAATCTGTTTAAAGCTTGCTTTATTAAGAAGAAAACTAGACATTAATTTTTTTTCTCATGAAAGGAGTATAAAATACATCTTTCAAAGTTAATACCCTTCCAGAAGTAAAGCACAATTCGACTTCTCCCTTTCCAAGCACTTGAGTAGTGTGAGGATCACCAATCATGATGGTTTTGGGCTCCTCAAAATGAGTGTATTTTTAAAACCAGTCTTTGTCATAACAGACATGACGGTTTGCACCAGAATCAACCCACCATCCATCAACATTCTCAACCATGTTTATGTCGGTAATCACCGCCACAAAAGGTTCTTCGATAACGTTTGCCTGCGGTTAGGACCACATTTCTGGAATCTGCAAAATCGAGCAATACGCCCACTATTGCCATAAAAAAGCATGGTCCCTTTTCTTCAACTTGTTGATTTTGTGCTTGATTATTTTCACCATTATTTTTCTTGAATTTTTTCTTCTTAGGCTTCAAAGAAGTATTTTTGTCATTTTTAGGAGTAGCATTATTTGAAGTAATTAAATTTACCTTCTTTGTGATGTTGCTCTCTTCTGTTTGTAAAAGTGCATCTTGGCCCCTTGCCTCCTCTTTCATACGAATTTTCATTATCAAGGTTTCAAGAGAGGTTTCCTTTTGTTTGTGGCGCATAGCTTTTTAAATTCCTTCTAAGAAGGTGGGTGGAAGTTTATCTACTATGCCACAAACAATAAGGTTATCTCCAATTTTAACCTCCTCGGACCTAAGCTTACCAACAATCACTATAAAGTCTTGAGCTTGGTCTACTACTGATTTATTGTCCACCATTTGGAAACAAAAAAATCTACTAGCCGCATATTTTTTCACTCCAGCCTCTTCGATATCATACTTACTCTGCAATGCTTTCCAAATTTTCTTTGCATTAGAGTAAGTTTTATCATAATAATCATAATATTATCAGATAAACAATTAAGAATATAATACGGACACTTATAAGAATTACCGTCATACTTTTCTACTTTCTCTAGATGAGAAATAGTTTCATCATCATTCATAGAGGTGATGTCTTCTTTATTAGGATTCTTCTCAGTTAACACATAAGAAACATTGAGAAGACTTCAGTAGAAAAGTACTTTACCCTTCCATCTCTTGAAATGGTTACCATTAAACCGAAATGGCTTGTTAAGGTCTCCCATCTTGACATCCGCTGTTTTTTCAATTGTTGCCATTATTGAATCTCCTTAAAGTTGTTAGTGAAAAATTTACAAGATAACAAAAATACAAGATTACAATTGAAAATAAAACGAAGAAAATAAATCTCTTCAGGCTGAGGGGCGGATATCTCGCTCTCTTTAAGGAGATTTAAGCCCACTGCAGCAAATGTTTTCACCAGTCCAGAAGTAGTCCTCTTCACTTGTCCCCTCCAGGATACAACAACCTAATCACAAAAAATAACTCAACAACTCTGGACAAGAGTTGAGTCCAAAGCTCCACAAAAAAGAATACCTTCCTTCAACTAATAAGAACTCTCTTTTTGACAAACCTTATGCACTCTACTTTTCTCTTGTGTGTGTGTGTCTCAAACCAAATAAAGACCACCACTATTTATACTACAAGAAGTATTCCTAGAATTGAATAAGAAGATAATAGTGTAGTAAATAGTGAAGATAAATGACCTAAAGGTTACATATGTTACAAAGAACAATGAAGGAGTACAGAATGAGATAATGGAGAAATAATATGGAGAAGAAATCGCCTTGGAAGACCACATCCAAGGCAGTAAACAAACGACTAGTCAGTAGCCTAGGCAATTAAGCCTAAAAGGCAATTACACCAAATGTGAGTAATTAGGCACAAATGCCTACCAACGGTAGCAATGAAACTGCCCACTAACTAATGAAACAATAAACATCTTTCTAACTCAAAAATATAGCAAATTAATATATTAAAATACTAATACTAAAATGCTAATAAACCAACAAGATATCTGGGAATGGTAAAGGTGGAGGAATGAACGGTTTACTTGTATGTTTATCACTAGTTGATTTCTTGTATGATGCGGTGGGCGCCAAGTTGACCGATGATGCCTACTAGTATATGTGGTTTGTACTAATACTACTCTTGCTATGCCATTTTGGCATCATGTGGATGCAGGGTCGGTGATGTTTCATAAGATGAAGATGAAGAAAATCTGCAGCAGCTTCTATCTTTTCTTCCACATGGTGGGAGTTGTGTCTTTACAATTTGTTATATATTGTAATCTTAGAAGCTCTTGTGTTTGTTTAGACTAGATCCCTGGGGTGTTAATTACTTTACAAGTCTTAACTTTTAAATGTATTTAGAAAACTCTTATTTATAAACTTGGAAATTTCATTATCTCAGTTTTCTTTAATCTTCCACATGTTTAAATTCGTTGGAAATCGAGGGTTCTCCTACTTAGGAGTTAGAGTAGGTGGTCGCACGGCCCTGTGGGTTGGGTCATGATAAAAATACATTTGGTAAATTGTTTGCAAGATTTTGCAAATGAATTATCTCTTGAACTTTAAATTCCCATTTTTTAACGAGAATCTATAAAATTCATCCCACACATAATTTTCAGTTCCTACACATCTAACCCCCTATTGTTAGGAAATCTAACATTTACCCCCAACCACATTTGGGGATCCATCTTTGTACGTGGTGGAGCAATAAAATCATATGTACACACATCAAGTTTTAGATGAAAATTATTTGATTCCTGACCCTAAACCAATTGTGCAAGGAGAACCTTGTTGGCTTGATGCATACACGTTAAATAAACTCATCTCATACTAAATTTTATTTGAGAGATTTGTTCTCATAATCAATGGTCTAGCTATAATTGGAGGCAAACAATTTATGCTAAACCAACCAATATTATCAACATAATTTTACAGTTTGGAACTGTGCTCTTAATTTACCAATTTGAGTAAACAACCTTACAAAAGCCAATTTGTAAGTTGATAAAAGTGTACATGTGACTATACCATAGATACATCTATTAAATCATAATAGTAAACGGTCCACATGCTAGGTGAACGGACCCATATTCACCTTTTTATATGTTCCAAATAATTTCAAGGTATACAATCTCAACCTTAGCTCGTACAATGATCATTTTATCACGAGAACAAACAAAACAAGAGAATTCTTGAAGAATCTTTTATTTTTTCAAACATATAGTCACATGAATTCTCAATTTCTTTTGCATCACATTTGAATCGGAATGGCTAACCGATTATGCCAACATATATTTATTCTAGTAAACTTCTACTTTAATTTTTCATGTGATTCCATCATTATGCCAATATTTTTATACAAAAAACAATGGGAAAAATGGGTAATCTTATACGTAAATATTTACAACCCACTTTGGTTGTAATAATTTGAAGATATTAAATCTACCTGTAATTTATAGTCTCAATATAATATTTTTTTTATTTTCAATTCCTCCGAAACTTAAAAAGTTTATTTTGAGACTTACTACAACCCCAATATTATGAACAACTTCGTTCCTCTGGACAGTAACAAATTACCCCTTTCGGAACTCTCAATTAATTTTGTGTACTACCACCAATTTCACAACACCATTTTGATGGTGAGGATCTGCTTCAAGGAGAAAATTATGATTATTGTCATGGTTAAAATTATCACATGCAGGACTTATTTCTTGACAACCCATGACAAATTTGTGTTACCACACAACAATATTTATTTTGGTCATATCCACAACCTTTATAGGAAAGAATTATTTCTTTCTTTTGTCTTTCAATAGTTCATAATTTAACATACCACAATATTTGTGTAGTACTTAAAGCATATGACTAAATGACCATTTATGTCAAAATATTTCATTTCAATCTCTCAAACTTCCCGTAGAGGTGAGATGTGACATTTTTCGCTATCTTGTTATTGGCTTATGTTGAATCTTGAGTTTGCCTTATTGGCAAATTGAATATTCCTTTATAGCATTCTAGTTTTATTACAACTTAAATTTCATATTTTTGGCAACTTAAAGTTCATATATACTTGAGTTTGACTTATTGGCAACTTAAAGTTCATATTTTTTTAAGGAGGATCTATATAATTCACTCGCACATAATTTTCAGCTGCTACACATATCACTCCCTAATGTTAGGAAATCTAACATTTACCCACAATCTCATTTGGGAATCCATCTTTGTGCGTGGTGGAGCGATAAAATCATGTGTACACATCAATTTTTTAGATGGAAATTATTTGGTTCCTGACCCTGAAACAATGGTGATGGGAGAACCTTGTTGGCTTGATGCATACATGTTAAATAAATTCATCTCATACCAAATTTTATTTGAGAATTTTTTTTTATAATAATCAGTGGTCTAGCTATAATTGGAGGCAAATAATTTCTTCTAATAAACTAGTATTATCAACATAATTTTATAGTTTGGAACTATACTCTTAATTTAATAATCTGAGCAAACAACCTTACAAAAACCAATTTATAAGTTGATACAAGTGCACATGTGACTATATCATATATGCATCTATTAAATCATAATAGTATGCGGTCCACATGCTACGTGAACGGGCCCATATTCACCTTTCTATATGTACCAAATAATTTCAGGGGATACAATCCCAACCTTAGTTTGTATAATGATTATTTTATCATGAGATCAAACAACACAAAAGAATTAAATCTTTTATTTCTTCAAGTATATAGTCACATGAATTCTCAATTTCTTTTGCATCATATATGAATTGAAATGGCCAACCGTTTAAGCCAACTGATATTTATTCTAGTAAACTTCTAGTTTACTTTTACGTGTGATTCCATCATTATTCCCATATTTGTATACAACAAACAACGGGAAAAAATGGATAATCTTGTACGTAAATATTTACAACCCACTTTGGTTGTAGTAATTCAAAGAGATCAAATCTTCCCATAATTTATAGTCTCAATATAATATTTTTTTTTATTTTCAATTCCTCCGAAACTTAAAAAGTTTCTTTTGAGACTTACTATAACCCCAATATTATGAACAATTTCATTCCTCCGGACAGTAACAATTTAGTCCTTTCAGAAATCTCAATTAATTTTGTGTACTACCATAAATTTCACAACGCCATTTTTATGGTGACGATCTAGTTCAAGGAGAAAATTATTATTATTGTCATGGTTAAAATTATCACATACAAGACTTATTTCTTGAAAATCAATGACAAATTTGTATTACCACACAACAATATTTATTTTGGTAATAGCCATAACCTTTGTAGGAAAGAATTATTTGTTTCTTTTGTCCTTTAATAGTTTATAATTTAACATACCACAATATTTGTTTAGTACTTAAAGAATATGTCTAAATGACCATTTATATCAAAATATTTCTTTTAAATCTCTCAAACCTCCCATAGATGTGAGAGTTGACATTTGTCACTATCTTGTTGTCGTCTTATGCTGAATCTTGAGTTTGCCTTATTGTCCAGTTGAATTTTCCTTTATAACACTCTATTTTATTATATTGGTTTATCTTTGTTGAGTAAAGTCTTCTGCTGAGTACTAAGCTAGGCCAAGGGTTCACTTGGGGCCATCAATGATTCTTGAGTGCCAGCCACGTCCAAGGTGTAGGCTCGGGGTGTGATAGATGCGGTAAGTGGGGACCCAGGGTCCAAGAGTTGCTATTAATTAGGTAGAGCGCTGGCCGTATTCTTAAAAGTTTAGAAGTGGGGCTGTGTGCGTGAGGTAAATACATAGGTAGATCCTACCTTGGAAAAGAGATTCATGGTTAATTGTTAGTAAGTCTTGACGTAGTGTACCATATGTTCAAGTGTTGAGTTGTGACGTGGAAAAAACAAGGATATGTCATGAGCGGTTAGTTGGAATGATGGTAGTTGTATTTGTGGACTCTTCTATGAGTTAGAATGTTTAAGCAATGATTAAGAACCTTGTAAGTAGGTTGACCGAGATGGAAGTTAGTAGTAAAGGTACTAGTGCGATTTGAGATATCCGGGAATGGTAAAGGTGGATGAATGAACAGTTTACTTGCATGTTTCTCACTAGTTGATTTCTTATAATATGCCGTGGGAGTCGAGTTGACTAATGGTGCGTACCAGTATGTGCGATTTGTTATGATACTACTCTTGCTATGTCTATGTGGCATAGTCTGGATGCAGGGTCGGTGATGTTTCATTAGGTGAAGATGAAGAAAATCTCCAATAG
The DNA here is from genome assembly GCA_029007595.1 of Solanum commersonii. NCBI lineage: Eukaryota > Viridiplantae > Streptophyta > Magnoliopsida > Solanales > Solanaceae > Solanum > Solanum commersonii. Next base: position 4,491,515 of record JAJTWQ010000033.1, read on the forward strand.
CTTCTATCTTTCCTTCCGCATGGTAGGAGTTGTGTCTTTACAATTTATTATATCTTGTGATCTTAGAAGATCTTGTGCTTATTTAGACTAGATCCCTGGGGTGTTAATTACTTTACAAGTCTTAACTTTTAAATGAATTTAGAAAACTCTGATTTATAAACTTGGAAATTTCATTATATCAGTTTTCTTTAATCTTCTGCATGTTTAAAATAGTAGGAGTACGTGCCCGCACGACTTGGTAGGTTGGGTCATGACAAAAATACATTTGGCAAGTTGTTTGCAACATTTTGTAATGAATTATCTCTTGAACTTCAAGTTCACATTTTTTTTAACGAGGATCTATAAAATTCACCCCACACATAATTTTCAGCTCCTACACATATCACCACCTAATGTTAGGAAATCTAACATTTACCCCCAATCTCATTTAGGGATCCGTCTTTGTACGTGGTGGAGCAATAAAATCATATGTACACATATCAAATTTTAGAGGGAAATTATTTTATTGCTGACCTTGAACCAATTGTATTGGGAGAGCCTTCTTGTCTTGATGCATACATGTTAAATAAACTCAGCTCATACCAAATTTTATTGAGAGATTTGTTCTCATAATCAGTGGTCTAGCTATAATTGGAGGCAAACAATTTATGCTAAACCAACCAGTATTATCAACATAATTTTATAGTTTGCAACTGTGCTCTTAATTTAACAATTTGAGCAAACAACCTTACAAAATCCAATTTGTAAGTTGATACAAGTGCACATGTGACTATACGATAGATGCATGTATTAAATCATCATAGTAAGCGGTCCACATACTAGGTGAACGGGCCCGTATTCACCTTTTTATATGTTCCAAATAATTTCAAGGGATACAATCTCAACCTTAGCTCGTACAATGATCATTTTATCATGAGAACAAACAACACAAGAGAATTCTTGAAGAATCTTTTATTTTTTCAAACATACAGTCACATGAATTCTCAATTTCTTTTGCATCACATTTGAATCGGAATGGCCAACCGATTATGCCAACTGATATTTATTCTAGTAATCTTCTAGTTTACTTTTGCATATAATTCCATCATTATGCCAATATTTTTATACAACAAACAACGGGGAAAAATGGGTAAATCTTATACGTAAATATGTACAACTTGTTGTGGTTGTAATAATTTGAAGATATTAAATCTACCCGTAATTTATAGTCTCAATATAATTTTGTTTTTCAATTCTTCCGAAACATAAAAAGTTTCCTTTGAGACTTACTACAACCCCAATATTATTAACAATTTCATTCCTTTGAACAATAACAAATTAGCCCTTTCGAAACTCTTAATTAATTTTGTGTACTACCACCAATTTCACAACGCCATTTTCATGGTGACGATCTCCTTCAAGGAGAAAATTATGATTATTTTCATGGTTGAAATTATCATATGCAAGAATTATTTCTTGACAACCAATGAAAAATTTGTGTTACCACACAACAATATTTATTTTGGTCATAGCCACAACTTGTATAGGAAATAATTATTTCTTTCTGTTGTCTTTCAATAGCTCATAATTTAACATACCAACATATTTGTGTAGTACTTAAAGTATATTACTAAATGAACATTTATGTCAAAATATTTCGTTTCAATCTCTCAAAACTCCTGTAGAGGTGAGATGTGACATTTTTCGCTATCTTGCAATTGGCTTATGTTGAATCGTGAGTTTGCCTTATTGGCGAGTTGAATGTTCCTTTATAACATTCTAGTTTTATTACATTGGTTTATCTTTGTTGAGTAAAGTCTTCCGCTGAGTAGTAAGCCAAGCAAAGGGTTCGCTTGGGGCCAGTAATGGTTCTTGAGTGCCAGCCACGTCCAGGGTGTAGGCTCGGGGCGTTACAGATGAGATAAGTGGGGACCAAGGGTCCAAGAATTGCTATAAATTAGGTAGAGCGCTGGCCGTATTCTTAACCGTTGAGAAGTGGTGGTAGTGTGCGTGAGGTAAATACATAGGTATATCCTACCTTGGAATAGGGATTCGTGGTTAATTGTTAGTAAGTCTTGACGTAGTGTACCATATGGTCAAGGGTTGAGTTGTGACGTGGAAAAAAACAAGGGTATGTCGTGATCGTTTAGTTGGAATGCTGGAAGTTGTAATTGTGGACTCTTCTATGAGCTAAAATGTTTAAGCTATGATTAAGAACCCAGTAAGTAGGTTGACTGAGACGGAAGTTAGTAGTAAAGGTACTAGTGTGATTTGAGATATCCGGGAATGTTAAAGGTGAAGGAATGAAGGGTTTACTTGCATGTTAATCAATAGTTGATTTCTTATATTAGGCGGTGGGCATCGGGTTGACCGATGATGCCTACCAGTACATGTGGTTTGTACTGATACTACTCTATCTATCCCTTTTTGGCATAGACTCCATGCAGGGTCGTTGATGTTTCATTAGGTGAAGACAAAGAAAATCTTCAGCAACTTTTATCTTTCCTTCCGCATGGTGGGAGTTGTGTCTTCACTATTTGTTATATTTTGTAATCTTAGAAACTCATGTTCTTGTTTACACTAGTCTCTAAGGTGTTAATTACTTGACAAGTCTTAACTTTGAAATGTATTTAGAATACTCTTATTTATAAACCTGCAAATTTCATTATCTCAGTTTTCCTTAATCTTCTGCATGTTTAAAAACATTGGAGATCGAGAATTCTTTTACTTAGGAGTTAGAGTAGGTGCCCGCACAGCCCGGTGGGTTGGGGCGTGACACAAATACATCTGGCAAATTATTTGCAATATTTTGCAAATGAATTATTTCTTAAACTTCAAGTTCACATTTTTTAAACGAGGATCTATATAATTCACCCACACATAATTTTTCAACAGCTACACATATCACCCCCTAATGTTAGGAAATCTAGCATTTACCCACAACCTCATTTGAGGATCCATCTTTGTGCGTGGTGGAGCAATGAAATCATGTGTACATACACCAAATTTTTAGATGGAAATTATTTGATTCCTGACCCTGAACCAATTGTGATGGGAGAACCTTGTTGGCTTGATGCATACATGTTAAATAAAGTCATCTCAAACCAAATTTTATTTGAAAGATTTGTTCTAATAATCAGTGGTCTAGCTATAATTGGAGGCAAACAATTTCTTCTAAACAAACTAGTATTATCAACATATTTTTATAGTTTTGAACTATGCTCTAAATTTAATAATCTGAGCAAACAACCTTACAAAAGCCAATTTGTAAGTTGATACAAGTGCACATGTGACTACACCATAGATGCATCTATTAAATCATAATAGTAAGTGGTCCACATGCTAGGTGACCGGGCCCATATTCACCTTTTTATATGTTCCAAATAATTTCAAGGGATACAACCCCAACCTTAGCTCGTACAATGATCATTTTATCATGAGAACAAACAACACAAGAGAATTCTTGAAGAATCTTTTATTTTTTCAAACATATAGTCACATGAATTCTCAATTTCTTTTGCATCATATTTGAATCGGTATGGCCAACCGATTATGCCTACTGATATTTATTTTAGTAAACTTCTACTTTACTTTTTCATGTGATTCCATCATCATGCCAATATTTTTATACAACAAACAACTAGAAAAATGGGTAATCTTATACGTAAATATTTACAACCCACTTTGGTTGTAATAATTTGAAGATATTAAATCTTCCCGTAATTTATAGTCTTAATATAATATATTTTTTTTCAATTCTTCCGAAACTTAAAAATGTTTCTTTTGAGACTTATTACAACCCCAATATTATGAACAATTTCATTCCTCTGGACAATAACAAATTAGCCCTTTCGAAACTCCCAATTAATTTGGTGTACTACCACGAATTTCACAACGCCATTTTTATGGTGACGATCTGGTTCAAGGAGAAAATTATGATTATTGTCATGGTTAAAATTATCACATGCAAGACTTATTTCTTGACACCCAATGACAAATTTGTGTTACCACACAACAATATTTATTTTGGTCATAGCCACAACCTTTATAGGAAAGAATTATTTCTTCCTTTTGTCTTTCAATAGTTCATAATTTAACATACCACAATATTTGTGTAGTACTTAAAGTATATGACTAAATGACCATTTATGTCAAAATATTTCATTTCAATCTCTCAATTGGCAAGTTGAATGTTCCTTTATAACATTCTAGTTTAATTACATTAGTTTATCTTTGTTGAGTAAAGTCTTTCGCTGAGTAGTAAGCCAAGCCAAGGGTTCGCTTGGGGCTAGCAATGGTTCTCGATTGCCATCCACGTCCAAGGTGTAGGCTCGGGGCGTGACAGATGCGGTAAGTGGGGACCCAGGGTCCAATAATAGCTATTAATTAGGTAGAGGGCTGGCCGTATTCTTAACCGTTGAGAAGTGGGGGTAGTGTGTGTGAGGTAAATACATAGGTAGATCCTACCTTGGAAAAGGGATTCGAGGTTAATTGTTAGTAAGTCTTGACGTAGTGTACCATATGGTCAAGGGTGTTGTGACGTGGAAAAAATAAGGGTATGTCGTGATCGCATAGTCGGAATGCTGGAAGTTGTAATTGTGGACTCTTCTATGAGTTAAAATGTTTAAGCGATGATCAAGAACCTAGTAAGTAGGTTAACTGAGACTGAAGTTAGTAGTAAAGGTACTAGTGCGATTTGAGATATCCGAGATTGTTAAAGGTGAAAGAATGAAGGGTTTTCTTGCTTGTTTATCACTAGTTGATTTATTATATTATGCGGTGGGCGTCGGGTTGAACGATGATGCCTACCAGTACGTGTGGTCTGTATTGATACTACTCTATTTATCCCTTTTTGGCATAGACTGGATGCAAGGTCAGTGATGTTTCATTAGGTGAAGACGAACAAAATCTCCAGCAGATTCTATCTTTCCTTCTGCCTGGTGGGAGTTATGTATTTACTATTTCTTATATCTTGTAATCTTAGAAGCTCTTGTGCTTGTTTACACTAGATCTCTGGGGTGTTAATTATTTTACAAGTCTTAACTTTGAAATGTATTTAGAATACTCTTATTTATAAACTTGCAAATTTCATTATCTTAGTTTTACTTAATCTTCCGCATATTTAAAAACATTGGAAATTGAGGGTTCTCCTACTTAGGAGTTAGAGTAGGAGCCTGTAGGGCCTGGTGGGTTGGATCATGAAACATATACATCTGGGAAATTAGTTGCCCTACTTTGCAAATGAATTATCTCTTGAACTTCAACTTCACATTTTTTTAAAGATGGATCTATATAATTCGCCCACACATAATTTTCAGCTGCTACACATATCACCCCCAAATGTAAGGAAATCTAACATTTATTCACAACCTCATTTAGGGATCCATCTTTGTGCGTGATGGAGCAATAAAATCATGTGTACACACATCAAATTTTTAAATGGAAATTATTTGGTTCCTGACCCTGAATCAATTGTGATGGGAGAACTTTGTTGGCTTGATTTATACATGTTAAATAAACTCATCTCATAGCAAATTTTATTTGAGAGATTTGTTCTAATAATCAGTGGTATAGCTATAATTGGAGGCAAACAATTTTTTCTAAACAAACTAGTATTATCAACATAATTTTATAGTTTAGAACTATGCTCTTAATTTATTAATCTGAGCAAACAACCTTACAAAAACTGATTTGTAAGTTGATACAAGTGCACATGTGACTATACCATAGATGCATCTATTAAATCATAATAGTATGCGGTCCACATGCTAGGTGAACGGACCTATATTCACCTTTTTATATGTACAAAATAATTTCAGGGGATACAATCTCAACCTTAGCTTGTATAACTATCATCTTATCATGAGATTAAACAACACAAGAGAATTAAATCTTTTAGTTCTTCAAGTATATATTCACACGAATTCTCAATTTCTTTTGCATCATATTTGAATTGAAATGGCCAACCGTTTAAGCCAACTGATATTTATTCTAGTAATCTTATTTACTTTTGCACGTGATTCCATCATTATGCCCATATTTGTATACAACAAACAACAGGAAAAAAAGGGTAATCTTATACGTAAATATTTACCACCCACTTTGGTTGTAGTAATTCAAAGATATTAAATCTTCCCATAATTTATAGTCTCCATATAATATTCTTTTGTTTTCGATCCCTCCGAAACTTAAAATAGTTTCTATTGAGACTTACTACAACCCCAATATTATGAACAATTTCATTTCTCCGGACAGTAGCAATTTAGTCGTTTCAAAACTCTCAATTAATTTTATGTACTACTACAAATTTCACAACGCCATTTTTATGGTGACGATCTACTTCAAGGAGAAAATTATTATAATTGTCATGGTTAAAATTATCACATACAAGAATTCTTTCTTGAAAACCAATGAAAAATTTGTGTTACCACACAACAATATTTATTTTGGTAATAGCCACAACTTTTGTAGGAAAGAATTATTTGTTCCTTTTGTCATTCAATAGTACATAATTTAACATACCACAATATTTGTGTAGTACTTAAAATATATGACTAAATGACCATTTACGTTAAAATATTTTATTTCAATTTCTCAAACCTCCCGTAGAGGTGAGATATGACATTTTTCGCTATCTTGTTATTGGCTTATGATGAATCTTGAGTTTGCCTTATTGGTAAGTTGAATGTTCCTTTATAACATTCTAGTTTTATTACATTGGTTTATATTTGTTGAGTAAAGTCTTCCGCTGAGTAGTAATCCAGGCAAAGGGTTTGGTTGGGGCCAACAATGGTTCTCGAGTGCCAGCCACGCCCAGGGTGTATGCTCGAGGCATTACAGATGCAGTAAGTGGAGACCAAGGGTACAAGAATTGCTATTAATTAGGTAGAGGGCTGGCCGTATTCTTAATCGTTGAGAAGTGGGGGTAGTGTGCGTGAGGTAAATACACAGGTAGATCCTACCTTGGAAAAGGGATTCGTGGTTAATTGTTAGTAAGTCTTGACGTAGTGTACCATATGGTCAAGGGTTGAGTTGTGACATTGAAAAAACAAGGGTATGTCGTGATCGCTTAGTCAGAATACTGGAAGTTGTATTTATGGACTCTTCTATGAGCTAAAATGTTTGAGTTATGATCAAAAACCTATTAAGTAAGTTCACTAAGACGGAAGTTAGTAGTAAACGTACTAGTGCGATTTGAGATATCCGGGAATGTTACTTGCATGTTAATCAGTAGTTGATTTCTTATATTAGGCTGTGGGCGTCGGATTGACTGATGATGCCTACCAGTATATGTGGTTTGTACTGATTTTACTCTATCTATCCCTTTTTGGCATAGACTGGATGCAGGGTCGGTGATGTTTCATTAGGTGAAGACGAAGAAAATCTCTGGCAGCTTCTATTTTTCCTTCCGCCTGGTGGGAGTTGTGTCTTTAATTTTTGTTATATCTTATAATCTTAGAAGATCATGTGCTTCTTTATACTAGATCTCTGGGGTGTTAATTACTTTACAAGTGTTAACTTTGAAATGTATTTAGAATACTCGTATTTATAAATCTGGAAATTTCATTATCTTAGTTCTTCTTAATCTTCCGCATGTTTAAAAACATTGGAAATCGAGGGTTCTTCTACTTAGGAGCCCGGTGGGTTGGGTCGTGACACAAATACATTTGGCAAATTATTTGCAATATTTTGCAAATCAATTATCTCTTAAACTTCAAGTTCACATTTTTTAAACGAGCATCTATGTAATTCACCCACACATAATTTTCAGCTGCTACACATATCACCCCCTAATGTTAGGAAATCTAACATTTATCCACAACTTCATTTGGGGATTCATCTTTGTGCATGGTGGAGCAATAAAATTATGTGTACACACACCAAATTATTAGATGGAAATTATTTGGTTCCTGACCCTGAACCAATTGTGATGGGAGAACCTTGTTGGCCTGATGCATAAATGTTAAATAAACTCATCTCATACCAAATTTTGTTTGAAAGATTTGTTCTAATAATCAGTGGTCTAGCTATAATTGGAGGCAAATAATTTCTGCTAAACAAACTAGTATTATCAACATAATTGTATAGTTTGGAACTATGCTCTTAATCTAATAATCTGAGCAAACAACCTTAGAAAAACCAATTTGTAAGTTGATACAAGTGCACATGTGACTATACCATAGATGCATCTATTAAATCATAATAGTATGCGGTCCACATGCTATGTGAACGGGCCCATATTCACTTTTTTATATGTACCAAATACTTTCAGGGGATACAATCCCAACCTTAGCTAGTACAATGATTATTTTATAATGAGATCAAACAACACAAGAGAATTAAATCTTTTATTTCTTCAAATATACAGTCACATGAATTCTCAAATTCTTTTGCATCTTATTTGATTTGAAATGGCCAACCGTTTATGCCAACTGATATTTATTCTAGTAAACTTCTAGTTTACTTTTGCATATAATTCCATCATTATGACCATATTTGTATACAACAAACAATGGAAAAAAAGGGTAATCTTATACGTAAATATTTACAACCCACTTTGGTTGTAGTAATCAAAGATATTAAATCTTCCCATAATTTATAGTCTCAATATAATATTTTTTGTTTTCGATACCTCCGAAACTTAAAAATTTTCTTTTGAGACTTACTACAACCCCAATATTATGAACAATTTCATTCCTCCAGACAGTAATAATTTCGGCCTTTCAGAACCTTCAATTAATTTTATGTACTACCACAAATTTCACAACGTCATTTTTATGGTGACGATCTACTTCAAGGAGAAAATTATTATTATTGTCATGGTTAAAATTATCACATACAAGACTTATTTGTTGCAATCCAATGACAAATTTGTGTTACCACACAACAATATTTATTTTGGTCATAGCCACAACCTTTGAAGCAAAGAATTATTTCTTTCTTTTGTCTTTTAATAGTTTATAATTTAACATACCACAATATTTGTGTAGTACTTAAAAGAATATGACTAAATGACCATTTATGTCAAAATATTTCTTTTCAATCGCTCAAACCTCCTGTAGAGGTGAGATTTGACATTTTTCAATATCTTGTTATTGGCTTATGTTGAATCTTGAGGTAGCCTTATTGGCCAGTTGAATGTTCCTTTATAACATTCAATTTTATTACATTGGTTTATCATTGTTGAGTAAAGTCTTTTGCTGAGTAGTATGCCAGGCCAAGGGTTCGCTTGGGGTCAATAATGATTCTCGAGTGCTAGCCATGTCCAGGGTGTAGGCTCGGGGAGTGACATATGCGGTAAGTGGGGAACCAGGGTCCAAGAGTTGCTTTTAAGTAGGTAGAGGGCAGGATGTATTCTTAAAAGTTTAGAAGTGGGGTTGTGTGCGTGAGGTAAATACATAGGTAGATCCTACCTTGGAAAAGGGATTTGTGGTTAATTGTTAGTAAGTCTTGAGTTAGTGTACCACGTGGTCAAGGGTTGAGTTGTAACGTGGAAAAAGCAAGGGTATGTCGTGAGCGGTTAGTCGGAATGCTGGTAGTTGTATTTGTGGACTATTCTTTGAGTTAGAATGTTTAAGCTATGATCAAGAACCTTGTAAGTAGGTTGACTGAGACGGAAGTTAGTAGTAAAGGTACTAGTGCAATTTGAGATATCCGGGAATGGTAAAGGTGGATGAATGAACGGTTTACTTGCATGTTTCTCACTAGTTGATTTCTTATATTATGCGGTGGGAGTCGAGTTGATTAATGTTGCCTACCAGTAGTTTGTACTGATACTACTCTTGCTATGTCTTTTTGGCATAGTCTGGATGTAGGGTCGGTGTTGTTTCATTAGGTGAAGATGAAGAAAATCTTTAGCAGCTTCTATCTTTCCTTTCGCATGGTAGGTGTTGTGTCTTTACAATTTGTTATATCTTGTAATCTTAGAAGCTCTTGTGCTTGTTTAGACTAGATCCCTGGGGTGTTAATTACTTTACAAGTCTTAACTTTTAAATGTATTTAGAAAATTCTTATTTATAAACTTGGAAATTTCATTATCTCAATTTTCTTTAATCTTTCGCCTGTTTAAAATAATTGGAAATCAAGGGTTCTCCTACTTAGGAGTTAGAGTAGGTTCCCACACGACCCGGTGGGTTGCGTCATGACACAAATTGTCACGCCCCAAGCCTACTCCCTAGGCGGAACTGGCACTCGAGAACCATTGTAGGCCCCAAGTGATCTCTTGGCCTGCCTTACATAACTCAGCGGAAGACTTTAAGAATTATTACAATGATCAAATGAACTCACTTAAATAGCTTAGTAATAAAAGTTGGAATGTTAAAAGAATCAAACATTCAACTTGGCCAAAATGGATTCAATTTAATCTATTTAGCTGTCTGCTTGATTTCCTTTCTTCAACCTTCCATCTTTAATTTGTTTTAGCTTCAAATTTCTTCAACTTTACATCAATTTACTCCTATAAATAAAATACACTATTTAGCACAATTCATAAAATTAATGCTAAAAAAAACAAATATAAATAATAAATGTGATGCAAATAATGATAAGAATAAATATATTTTTTGCCTCACATCAACAACCTTAATCTTTAACATATGAATGATAAAGTAAAGACTACTGAACTACTAACTGTCTGACTGTCTATGAAACCTCTAAAACAAAGAGGGATGTTGGGACAAGCCCCACAACATCCTAATGAACTGAAAAATAAATCTGAAAGCAATAAAATGAGTCCCCCGAAATGGAAAAAGGCTCACCAACTAACTCTGAACTACTCACTGGATCAACGGTGTACTGGAATGCCGATCCTAGTTACCTGCGTATGCATAATAATACGATGTAGTCCAACTGACATTAGTACATTGAATATCCGAGTATGCGAGTTGTAATGCTAAAACAACATAGGCAAGAAAAGATTCTGAAAGAAACACTTACCTTGACTCTTCTCAACTCACCAACACTTAACTGAACTCATTTCATTATAAAGCAGTTTAAAACGAGTGCAATATAAAGAAAAAGAAAAACTATTTAAAACATGATGTCAACTCATAATCATAATAAAATAAATACCATTCTTCCTCTCAAAGTCTATTTGTGCAATGCATGAATGAAGTGCCGTCATATAGAAATACTTAACTTAGTGGATCCACTAGCTTAACTTAAGTGATCATCTAAAAAGTATGACCCTTTGATACCCATGATGGCTGCATAGTTTATGGAGACTCGGGTTAATATGAACTCGCATCCCCATAGCGGTGCTCAATACTACTCCCAAAATATACTTAGCTCATATGTTTTTAAAACAAACTTCTTTCTTTGGTTTTGATATAATTACTAAAAACTTAGCTTAAAAGCTCTCTTGGAATCGACGTTCCCTTTTCTTTCTCAAAATGTGAAAACATTTTCAAAACTTCTTGGGAATACTTAGTTCCCATATACTTCTTTGAAGAAATGAGCTCAACTCTTTAATCGTTGCTTAACTTGAAACTTTTAGTCTTAAAACAAAGTTAAAACATTTGTGAAAGACTTTTGAAAAACTTTAAGAACTTATCTTGACTTCTCTTGACTTTGATCCTAAATGTTCTTGACTTGACTCTTAACCGATCCTTGAATTGAATTATGGAATCAAGGATTAAGATTTGGATTTAGAAAGATCTCATGTTGTTTAGGAATGATTTTAGATAGTTAAACATTAGAAAAGATCAAAAATCAAGCTTTGAAGGTGGGTCCGTGACGCGGAGGCATAATTAAATTTTGATTTTAAAACGTCTTTTGAGGCAAAACACCTCGTGTCAGCTCCATGACACGGAGCAAAATGTTTCAATTCTGGGGACTAGGCGCGCGATGCGCCACTACATTCAAATTTCGTCCGACGAAATTTCTTCTTCGTTTTCCAGCCCCAAATCGCCCAAACTCGATTCTTTTTCTTAAATTACTTTTAGATACAGATACCCAACAAATGTACCTAAGAACCTAACTCAAAACAACTCTATAATATGACGTAACGATCTCGGAAACTTCCCAACTCAGTCAATTTCAAGAACAATATAGAATCAAGATTAGGTATTCAAAATCATCAATGTTCAAACTCTTTTAGGACGAATCCATACTGAAATAAGTATGCTTGGCAAGTGGGAGAACGATCCCAACGTTATGGAAGCCTGACATACCTGGTAGGGATCACCCCCAATGAAATCCATGATCAAACTAGAACGATCTTGGCGAATCTTGCTTCTCCTTTTCTTTTCTCTTCTCTTCTCTCAAAAGCCTAACTTGAACTCTTAACTTTTTTAAACTGACCAAAAATCTTGTTTTACCCTAATTAACTCCTAAAAACAAATTAGAGTATTTAGGTAAGGAAAAGACTAATTTACCCTTCAAATTCCGGGATTTAGACTTTCCTTAATCCAACAGCCCAACTTTCGAAGGGCATAACTTGCTCATACAAACTCGGAATTGCGCAAACTCGGTAGTGTTGGAAAGAGCATTTCACGAGCTTTCCAACATATCTAGAAGTCCCTCTAACTCATCATGAGCTAGGAGTTATGGCCATTTGAAGTTAACCAAAAACTTACTTTTCCCTTAAACAATTTTCCATTTTTTCATTCTTTCCAAAAATGACTATTTTAACTTCTAAGCTTCTTCCTAGCTATTTCGATGTGCTAGATGTTACAATATCCCCCCTTGGGAACATTCGTCCTCAAATGAGATTACTCTTACTAGAGTGTCACATCAAACATACAACTTAAACACCCAACAAGCACAATGAAATTTCCACATGCCAACTTAATATCAATGCCAAGAAAAGGATTAGCACCTTAATTTGGAACTTCTCCAGATTCGAAGAGAGGTGTGTATCTCTTCTCCCTATCCTCTTTAGCTTCTCAAGTAGCTTCTCTACAAACATATTTCTCCACTGAACTTTGACTTGATGATACTTCTTTAGTCCTCAACTTGCAAACTTGGCGATCTAGAATCTGAACCAGAACCTCCTCATAAGATAAGCTATCCTTGATACCAATATCCTTAGTTGGTATTATAAGTGAAGTATCTCACATGTACTTCTTCAGCATGGAGATGTGGAACACCTGATGGACCGCTGCTAACTCTAGTGGTAACTCTAACTCATAAGCTACATTGCCAATCCTCTTGGATATTTTGTAAGGACCCATATACTGGGGACTGAGCTTCCCCTTCCTACCAAATCTCATAACTCCCTTCATGGGTGAAACTTTCAAGTAACTCAATCATTTACCATTGGTACACACAACCTACCTTGATATCTCAATACACCATCTCCCCCTTGTTCAAAAGTCATCACTTTTTGTTTATGAACCTTTGCCTTTAATTCAAGCAAGCTAGGGTCTTGGTGTTACTTGTCTTTTACTTCTGACACTAATGATGATTCAGCCCCATTCATCACCACTATTCCTCCTTCTTTGGAATCCATTAATCGAACTCCTAATCATGCAACTCTATGCATATCTTTTTGCTAACTCTTTCTTACCTTCCTCAAAATGGACAGTACTACCCATAGACAACCTGCTCAAGGCATCGGCAACAACACTAGTCTTACGTTGGTAATAAAGAATACTCATGTCATAATCTTTGAGTAACCCTAACCACTCTCCTTGTCTGAGATTAAGCTTTTTCTGACTAAACACATACTGAAAACCCTTGTGATCGGTGAACACTTCCACATGAACACTATAAAGACAATGGCGTTATATTTCAAAGAAAATATTACAACAACCAACTCTAATTCATGGGTTGGGTAGTTCTTCTTATAAACTTCAATTTCTGCTTGTGACATTATGTATGGCAAAAAAGATATCGGACAAGTATCTGGAAGAAGATATATACCGAAGCCTATCTCTCTCTTAGGAGGGACTCCAAGAAGATCATCTGGAAAGACTTATGGAAACTCTTTTACTACTGGGACTGACTCAATAGGAGGTACCTCAACACTTGAGTCATTAACTAGGACTAAGTGATGGACACACCCCTTAGAACTAACTTCCTTGCCTTAAGGTACAAAATGAAATGACCCTTAGGCACTGTTGAACTACTTTTCCACTCTAAGATAGGCTCACTAGGAATTTGAAACTTGACAACTCGATTTCTACAATTTATTGATGGATAACATGCATGAAGCTAGTCCATACCTAGAAGGACATAGAAATCTACCATGTCTAACTCGACTAAATCAGCCATGGTGCTCTTGGGATTGATGGAAACGGGGAAACCACGATAAACTCTTTCTACTAGAATAGACTCCCCAACAAGTGTAGAAACACAGAAGGGTTCACAAAGTTTCTCCTGAAGTACTTTAAAATTAAAAGCAACATAAGGAGTTACAAAAGATGAACTCACCCCTGGGTCTAGCAAGGCATAAACAGTAAAAGTCAAAGACTTGAATCATACCAGTGATAACATATGGCGAATCCTCTTTCTCTTGGCGACTGTTATTAGCATACAAGCAGTTTGTTCCTTCGCTAGTACCATTTCCTTGCATGTTCTTTAGACACTCTCGCATGAAATGCCCAGTCTGACCACACTTGAAACAACTAATGGAGCCCTCATGAAAAATACCTGAGTGTTTCCTACCACACTTGATGCAGGCAGGAGGTTTACTACCCCTTTGTGCCATACTGCCTTGAGAATAGGCAAGTTTAGCTCTGAACTTCTGACTATTGTACTCATTTTTTTTCTTAGTCACAGGTGCATTCGCAGATGATGGAGCAGGTCCCTTCTGCTTCTATTGGAGTGATGACCGGTTGGCATTACTCTTTTGCTGCCCAAACTCGTTCCCTGATGTCTTAGCCCTCTTATTCTTAAACTCTTCTCTCCCCTTTAGCTTATCCTCTTCATCTTGTTGTACATGAATCATAAGCCTTGCTAGGTACATATCCCCTATTAGCATAGCTGCCTTGCCTTCCTTGCTTGACTGACGAGACAACCCAGCAACAAATAAAATCATCCTGCTCCTCATGTCAACAACCATCTCCGGAGCATAGCGGGAAAGTTGTGTTAACTTCAGACTGTACTCATAGACTCCGAATTAAGGGTGAAAAACTCTCTTATCTTTGTCTCTCACAACTCACGGGGAAAGAAACTCCCCATGAGAGCACTTTCAAACACAATCCAACTCACTACTGGCACATTCTCAACCCTATTATTTTTCCATTGGTCGAACCAGATTCTAGTGACACCCTTCATTTGGTATGCAGCTAGTTCTACCCTCTCCGCCTTAGCAACATGCATCATATCAAATACCCTTTTTAGCTCCTCAATGAAGTTCTCCGGATCCTCATTGACAGTTGAACCTATGAAGCTTGGGGGGTTCATCCTCAAAAGCTCACAGATCCTTGAAGTATCAACCACTTCTTGCCGGTTATCTCTCTGCCCAACTTGATAGGTCACAACTTGACTTAACATCCGGATAACTTCACGGAATTTAGCATGGTTGACTTCTTCTTGGGGTTGAACTTCTAGTGCATTTGGTAACTCTTGTTCCTCAACACTCCTCCTAGCTGGATGACCTCTGACTGCTCTTTGTGGAGGCATGATTCTATGAAAACACACTCAATCACGAATTAGAAGGAAACCTTTTAGAGATCAAACTCTAACGCACGAAATGAGTATGAAATAAGTGAGAATTTTCCTTAATATTGCAAACTTCTAATTGTAGTTGTGGCGCGCTTCACACCTATAACTAGGACTCTACAGACATAGCTTCATAGAATCACTAGGACTCTTAAACTATGTGCTCTGATACCAAGTTTCTCATGCCCCGAGCCTACACCCTAGGTGGGACTGACACTCGAGAACCATTGTTGGCCCCAAGCGAACCCTTGGCTTGACTTACTTAACTCAGCAGAAGACTTTAAGCATTATTACAATGATCAAATGAACTTACTCAAATAGCTTAGTAATAAAACTTGGAATGTTAAAAGAATCAAACATTCAACTTTGCCAAAATGGGAACCTAAATCATTAACATATGAATGATAATGTAAAGACTACTGAACTACTAACTGTCTGATTGTCTATGAAGCCTCTAAAATAAAGAGAGATGTTGGGACAAGCCCTACAACATCCTAATGAACTGAAAAATAAAACTGAAAGCAATAAAAGGAGTCCCCCGAAATGCAAGGAGGCTCACCAACTGACTCTGACCTGCTCACTGGATCAACGGTGCGCTGGAATGCTAATTCTAGTTACCTGCTTCTGCATCATAATATGATGCAGGCAACTGACATCAGTACATTGAATGTACGAGTATGCGAGTTGAAATGCTAAAGCAACATAGACTTGAAAAGATTCTGAAAAAAACACTTACCTTGGCTCTTCTCAACTCACGAATACTTAACTGAACTCATTTCATTATAAAGTAGTTTAAAATGAGTGCAATAAAAAGAAAAAGAAAAACTGTTTAAAACGTGATGTCAACTGATAATCATAATAAAAGACATACCATGCTTCCTCTCAAAGTCTACTTGTGCAATGCATGAATGAAGTCCCATGCCCCAATTCATACTAAGTAAAACCCCTTAAGGAACCATGCAATTACTGTTGTGGGAGTTTCTCTAACCGACAACCGCCACTATGAGCCTAAGTTGTGATACAACATTTTTACCATTATGCTTCCAGACTGTCCTATACTTTGCCGTCATATAGAACTACTTAACTTAGTGGATCCACTAGCTTAACTTAAGTGATCATCTAAAAAGTATGACCCTTTGATACCCATGATGGCTACATGATTTATGGAGACTTGAGTTAATAGGAACTCGCATCCTCATATTGGTGCTCAATACTACTCCCAAAATATACTTAGCTCATATGTTTTTAAAACAAACTTCTTTCTTTGGTTTTGGGATAATTATTCAAAACTTAGCGTAAAAGCTCTCTTGGAATCGATGTTTCCTTTTCTTTCTCAAAATGTGAAAACATTTTCAAAATTTCTTAGGAATACTTAGTTCCCATATACTTCTTTGAAGAAATGAAGTCAACTCTTTACTCTTTGCTGAACTTGAAACTTTTAGTCTTAAAACAAAGTTAAAATATTTGTGATAGACTTTTGAAAAACTTTAAGAACTTATCTTGACTTTAAGAATGAAAAATCTGGAAATTTGTTTTAAGTTATGTTAAATTTGAGTTTTGGGTCAACTTCAAATGATCATAACTCCTAGATCAGAATGGGTTAGGTGTGCTTCCGGATACCGTAGGAAATATCTTATAATTATCTTTTCAACGCTGCCAAGTTTGTGCAATTCCGAGTTCGTATGAGTGAGATATGCTCATTTGAAGTTAGGTTGTTCAAATAAGGAAAGTCTAATTTGGATTTTGGAAAGACAATTTGGTCTTTTCCTTACCAAATTATTTTATTCCCCTTTGGGGAGTTTAATTGGGGACTGATTAGAATTAGATCAGTTTAGACAATTGGAAAGTCACACTAGGGCTTGGAGAAAAGAGAAAAGAGGAGAAAGGAGAAGAAAGTTCAAGATTCATCAAGATTGTGCGAGTTTGGTTGTGGATTTTGCCAAGGATTCAATTCTACGAGCTATGTGATATTACATAGCGTTGGTTTAGTTTACCCACGTGCCAATCATGATTCAATTTAGCGAAGTTGTATTGTTTTGAAAATAAATCTTATGAGTTATTGATGATAATTCGTTCGAAATCTTGTGGGTTCTTGTTGTTGGAATTTCTTGAGTTTGATTCATTATTTTAGGTGTTGTTTTAGTAGAATCTTACATATATTGATGGTATATTTGATTCTAAGTGTTTGGGAGAATAACCAAGTTGAAATAGGGGGTTTAGAGTTGTAAATGAAGGAGAAAAGTTGGAGGTTTTCTGGGCAAGGGCCTAGGGCGCCACCCCAGCTAGAGCGCCCCAAAATGGACTCTGAAATTTGGGGTATGGGGTGCCGCGCCAGCTAGAGCGCCCCAACCCAGTCCCTGAAATTCAAGGGTTGGCGCTCCGCGCCTCTTAGAGCGCCAGGGACGCCAGTTCTTCCACCTTTCCCCCCTTCTTTCCGTACTAGTTCCTTAGCCACATACCTATGTTTTTTAGATTATTTCTATACTCTAAGGTATGTCTAAACATCATTAAATCATCCATCAACATGATATCATGAACCTTGAACTCATAATTCAATTCAAGTAAAGTTAAGAGTCAAGTAAAAAGGTTCATAGAGTTTTCCAGAAGTCTTTTACAAACATTTTAACTTTGTTTTAAGACTTAAGCTTTGAGTTGAGTAAAGAGTAAGAGTAAAGTTCATTTCTTCAAATACTATATGGGAACTATGTATTCCCAAGAGTTAAAATGTTTTTTACATTTGAGCAAGAAAGGAAACACTGATTTCCAAGAGAGCTTTTGAGCTATGTTTTCAGTAATTATTTCAAACCAAAGAAAGAGTTTTGTTTTTACAAACATATGAGCAGAGTATATTTTAGGAGTAGTATTGAGCACCGATATGGAGACGGGAGTCATATTAACTCAAATCTCCATAAACCATGTAGCCATTATGGGTAGAAAGGATCATACTTTTTAGATGATCACTTAGTGTTTTTTAGAATAGACTAGTGGATCCACTTAGTTAAGGTGTTCTATATGACGGCAAAGTATAAGACAGTTTTGGCAGCATGGGCAAGATGATGTATCATCACTTAGGCTCATAGTGGTGGTTGTCGGTTAGAGAAACTCCCACAATATTATATTACTTTTATGTAATTGAGTTGTTATTGCATTACTTTAACATTTTGAGTTATCATGTATTGTTTTAAATGTTTTGTATAAATTTCACCTTATTGTTTTTTTTACTTGCATTTAAGTTGAGTATTCATGAGTTGAGTAAAGCCAAGGTAAGTGTTCCTTTCAGATTCCTTTCAAACTTATGTTATGTTTAGTTTTCCCCTCACGTACTCGTACATTCAATGTACTGATGCTAGTTGGCCTGCATCATCTTATGATGCAGAAAAAGGTAACCAGGATCAGCATTCAGTGCCTCGTTGATCTAGTTGAGCACTCAGAGTCAATTGGTGAGCCTCCTTGCTTTCAGGAGGACTCCTTTTACATTTCTTTTAGTATTTTCAGTTGTTAGGATGATCGGGAGTCTTGTCCCGACATCCCTCTTTGTTTTAGAGGCTTCATAGATGAGTAGTTATAGTTCTTTAGTCTTGTATTTTAGATGATTTGTTATGGGACTTGAGTACCCATTTTGGCTAGTTTGAATGTTCCCTTAAAGACATTCCAAGTTTAATTCATAAGTTCATTATTTGAGACTATTTGTTATGTTTAAGTCTTTCGTTGAGTAAGTAAGTCAGGTCAAGGGTTCGCTTGGAGCCATCAATGGTTCTAGAGTGTCGGCCACGTCCGGGTGTAGGCTCGGGGCGTGACATTCATCCTCTAACAATATAATAAAGAGTTAAAGGATTAAAAACACACATAAACTATCTCATTTTATTGAGTTTCATACTCGAACTATTGAGAGTGTGAGTTCTTATTTGAACTATCACCCAATGGTTAGGGAAACACACTAGACGTCGACTAGACCAAATGTTTTTCTAGAAATGTATCTAGGTGCATCTGTCAAAAAAACTTTATCCACTTGACATATGTAACGACTCTATTTACTGACACATTAAATTTTTTTAAAATAGTTATAATTGACTTCTTTAAAAGCCCTAACTCTCCACTTTCATGCAAGTGATATCGATGTCATTAAAAGAAACAACATAATTTTATTTATATAATTAATAATTAAAATAGTACTAGCGACAAAAAAGTAAGCATGACAATATAAAAAAGTTAAAATGGTGGGAAAGGAATATGAGGGTTATTAAAAGAAATGAACATTTTTTTTGTGAGTGATGTAAGAGGTATACCAATGGCATATCCTTATAAGATTCTAAACTTGCCAACCTACCCCTCCAATTTTTACTCTTTTTTCCTACTTCCATTTTTGTTCTTCCTTTACCCAAAGTGATCACATTCTCCCTAATTAAGTCAACTTTATTTTCCCTACATAAACATCACTTCCATCCTTATAAGTTAATCAAACCCTCTAAGGGTAGTTTTCTTGATTTATTGTAATTTTGGTTCGATGGAGGAAGAGAAAGAACTACTGAGTAAACAGAAAAGACTGAGAGCGTCAGATGAAGATCATAACACAAAAGATGTTTTGGTGATGGTATTTGATGGGAACTATTATCATTCATGAAGATATTAATCTTGATTAGTCCCATGGTGCAAGGTAATTAAGGGCAACTTCTATATCCTTTGGCATTTGAGTCTCTTGATGGACTCTATATAGGAATTAAATTTATAGTTAAAAAGATTAGCATTTTATGCTAATTATCTTGTCCTTTACTTATTAGTTCTTATTTCAGTATTCTTCTTGTGTTTGTAAGCTACTAATAATTAATGAGTGTTTTGATCTATTAGGCCTAATATGGACAAATTAATAATGGTTTAGTGATGTATTAATGCTTGAGTGTGTTCTTGTTATATGGGTTTAAGTTATATATACATTGCAAAAAAAATTACACTATATGTCAAGTCATTTTTACTAGTTATAGTATGTAACTTGTTTTATTTTCAAGATTAGGAATCTTGTCATTTTAATAGGTTTACCTATATATTTCCTTAAGATAAACGTAATACTGGATACAATATTCTTTATATATTTTGATGGTGTATATATCTTAAACTCTTGAACTTGTTTGGTTCGAAGCATGTCATTATCCTATGTTTGTTATCTCAACCTCTTTAAATGGGTTAAATAACACTACAATCTTAAAAATCAGAATAAGTAATTTCAGGATTAGTTATTTTGCGATTTTATCTCATCCAAATATGAGATAAGTTCAACCTAAAATTAATCTCGAGATTAGTACCTTATCTTTTGTACCGAACGAGTCATATATATATATATGAAGTTTTTAGTACATTTTGATTTGAGATGACTTATGAGTGTTTGATGGTTGGCTGCCTTCTAAACATTAGTTGAATTGTTGCGTCATGTATAGAGAGGACAAATTTATAATTATTTGAAAATGAAAGGATTGATGATATATGCACTTATTCCTTTCTCTCCTTATGACTATTTTGATATACTTAATTCCTTCCATCATGATCAAGAATTTATATAGGTGATATTCGATATTTATATTGGGTTCGATTAAATCTAGCATAAGAAAAATCAATTTTGGAGGTAAGGCTTTCCCTATACCATAACGAAGGTGGTTTCATTGTTGACCAGAATCTCAAATTCAAAACCTCTAAGCAATGATAAATATGGAATTCACCATCGCACCATAATCACTATTAGAAAATCAGGAATTAGCTCGGACAAAATTTCATAGCAAAGCAGTTGACTAAAATCTCTTTGCTTATTCTATTCAACTATGGATTAGTGAAAGATTATAAGAAAATTCAATCAACTAGGAGTTTTTTCTTGTGACGAATTAACTATGAATTATCGATAATTTCCAACGCTAATTCCATTTTTTTCGTATTGATCTTTGGTGATGCAATCACCAATTTTTATTGGACTACTTAACACTCTTTAATACATATATAAGATTATACTAACTCATCAGAATAGTTGCACATGGGGCAGAGCCAGGTAGATCAAGGGGTTCTGTCACGCTGTGAGCCTACACCCTGGGCGTGGCTGGCACTCGAGAACCATTGATGGCCCCAAGCGAACCCTTGGTCTGACTTACTACTCAGTAAAAGACTTACTCATGATAACATACTTTAAAAGTAAACTTAACTACTCAATAGATAACTTAGAATGTATTACATAACACTCAACTTAGCCAAAGTGGCAACTCTAGACTCAACATAAGACAATAACAAGATAGTGACAAATGAACTAACTAACTATCTATGAAGCCTTTAAAACTATGAGGGATGTCGGGACAAGACCCCTGGTCATCCTAACAATTGAAAACTACTAAATAAAATAAAGGGATCCTCCGAAAAATAAGGAGGCTCACCACAAGACTCTCGATGCTCAACTGGATCAATGAAGAGCTGGATGATGATCCTGGTTACCTCTATCTGCATCATAATAAGATGCAGGCTAACTGCCATCATTATATTGAATGTACAATCATGCGAGGGGAATTCTAAAAAATGACATAAGCTTGAAAGGAATGTGAAAGAATATACATTAGCTCAACTCAACTAACTCATTTCAATATAAAGCAATAATATGAATGCAATATAAAGAAAAGCTTTTAAAACATGGATAACAACTCTGTGTATTTAGAAATACAATAATAACTCTGTATGTATGCAAAGATACAAATGAACTCTAGATGTATATAAAAATACAATTTACTCAATGTATATAAGAATACAAAATACTGTTGTGAGAGTTTCTCTAACCGACAACCATCACTTTCGAGTTATGTGATGATACAAGGTTTTGCCTCACACTACTAGGGCCGTCCTATACCTTGACAAAGGCATAGAACCTAACTCACTAAGTGGATCCACTAGTCTATGCTAAAAAAAACACTAAGGAATCATCTAAAAAGTATGACCCTTTTCTACCCATGATGGCTACATGGCTTATGGGGGCTAGAAGTTGTCTGAACTCTCCCCCATACCGGTGCTCATTACTACTCCCAAATATACTAGCTCTTTATGTTTAAAAGCATAACTTGTTTCTGTGGTTTGAGATAATTGCTCAAAAGTTAGATCATAGGCTCTTTTGCTTAATTGTGAAAGCATTTACTCTTTACTGAAAAACTAGCTCAAAGGTTCATTTGGAAATCAAAATTTCCTTTCTTGTTTAAATGTGAAAATATTTACTCTATGGAAATACATAGTCCCGATATACTCTTTTGAAAAAATGACTTCAATCTTTATTCTTTACTCAATCCAAAAAATGACTTTTGGAAGATTCTATGAACTTCTCTTGACTTGGCTCTTAACTTTCCTTGAATTTGAATTTATGGATTCAAAGATTGTGATTTGTGATAGGAAAGATCTCATACTGTTTAGGAGTGTTTTTAAATAGCTAAACATAAGAAATGATCAAGAAATAACTGTCTAGAAGAAAGCCCACGACGCAGAGATGCATTTAATTATTTGGTCAGGAAATCAATTTTGAGGCAGAACAGTCTGTGACCATTCCGCGACGTGAGTCGTGGACCTTGTGCCCAGATTCGCCCAACTTTTTCCCTTCTTCATTTTTCATCCCCGATTTTCCTAAATTCGATTATTTTTCTCAAATTCTCTTTAGATTCAGATACCCAATATATGTACACAAGAATCTAACTCAACAACTCTAATATTCGACACTATAATCTCAAGAAACTCCTCAATCTCATCCCAATTCAAAAATGAAAGTAAATTCAAGGACACACATCAAGAACATTCAAACTTTCAACTAACTTTTTGGATGAATTCATGTTGTATTAAACATGTTTGGTGTGAAACCAACATTGTGTGAACTCACATACCTTGTAGGATCAAATCCTTGACAAAATTCACAATCAATTCCTCACAAAGATGGCGAATCTTGACTTTCCTCTTCTCTTTTCTCTCGAGTTCTTCTCTCTAGAACCCTAGCGTGAATTTCCAATTGTGCAAACTGAACCAATTCAATTTTGACCTTAATTAATTCACTAAAAATGTGTTAAATCAATTGGGTATGGAAAAGACCAAAATACCCTTTTTAAATCCAGTTTTGACTTTCCTTATCTAGACAACCCAATATTTAATAAATATATCTCCCTTATACGAACTCGAAATCGTGCAAACTCGGTGGCGTTGGAAAGATAATTAAAATATATTTCCTACGGTATCTTGTATCATAGATAAATCATCCTGATCTAAGAGTTATGGTTGTTTGAAGTTGACCCAAAACTCATACTTAACTTAACTTGGTCAAACTTTCCAAATTTGATTATTTTCAGAAATATGACTTCTTTCTAATTCTAGTTCTTTCCAAAAGCGAGGTTACAATATCTACTCCTTGGGAACAGTCATCCTCGAGTGATATTACTCTTAGTAGGCTAAGGGTGTAACATCTAACATTCAGCTCATACACCCAACAAGTAAATCTAACACATTCAGTATATCAATCAAAGAGTATTAAGAAGAAAATTAGTACCTTGATCTGGAATTTATCTGGCTCAAAGAGATGTGGATATCTCCTCTTTATATCCTCCTCAGCTTCCCAAGTAGCTTCCTCAACAAACTGATTTCTCCACAGCACTTTGACTGATGCTACTTCTTTATTCCTCAACTTGCGAACTTGGCGATCTAGAATTTGAACAGGAATCTCCCTATAAGATAAGTAATCCTTGATACCAATATCTTCATTTGGTATTAATAGTGAAGGGTGGACCATTCACTTTTTCAACATGGAGATGTGGAATACCGGATAAACCGCTGCAAAGTCTTGGGTAGCTCCAACTAATAAGCTATATTTCCAATCCTCTTGGATATTTTGTAAGGACCAATATACCGGGGACTAAGTTTCCCCTTCTTACCAAATCTCATAAAACCCTTCATGGGTGAAACTTTCAAGTAAACCCAATCATCTAATTCAAATTGTAAGTCTCTTCCCTAAACATATGTGTAGGATTTCTGACGACTCTGCATTGTTTTCAACCTCAAACTTAACTTTCTCCATAGCTTGATGAACTAAGTCTGGTCATATCAACCTAGCTTCACCAACTTCAAATCATCCCATAAAGAGCCTCATATGGAGCCATTTGGATGCTAGAGTGGTAATTGTTGTTATAAACAAACTCTATGAGAGGTAGTTGATCGTCCCTGTTACCTTTGAAATCAATCACTTAAGCTCTCAGTATATCTTATAAAGTCTGAATAGTGCACTCTACTTGACCATCAGTCTGAGGATGAAAAGCAGCACTCAAGTTCACCTTTGAACCCAAGCCTTTTTGGAATAACTTCCAAAAATGTGCAATAAATTGTGCACCTCTGTTTGAAATAAGCAAAATAGGAACTCCATGAAGTCTTACTACCTCTTGAATATATAACCTAGCTTAATCCTCTGCTGAATGGGTAGTCTTTACCAGCAAAAAATGGGCTGATTTAGACATTCGATCTATAATTACCCAAACTGTGAGATCGCAACAAACCAGTAATGAAGTCAATATTGATAATCTCCCACTTCCATTCCAGAATCTCTATATTCTGAGCCATACCATCAGGCCTTTTGTGCTCTACTTTAACTTGTTGGCGATTCGGACACTTAGCAACAAACTCTGTAATACCCTTCTTCATACTATTCCACCAATAGACTTCTCTAAGTCACGGTACATATTTGTGGAACCTGGATGGATAGAATATTTGGAGCATGCGAGGGGAATTTTAACATAAGACATAAACTTGAAAGGAACTGAAGAACATACCTGGGCTCAACTTAACTTATTTCAATATAAAGAAATAATGTAAATGCAATATAAATAAAAGCTTTGAAAACATAGATAAAACCTCTATGTATTTAGAAATACAATAATAACTCGGTATGTATGCAAAGATACAAATGAACTCTAGATGTATATAAAAACACAGTTTACTCAATGTTTATAAGAATACAAAATACTACTGTGAGAGTTTCTATAACTGACAACATTCACTTTAGAGCTATGAGATGATACAATGTTTTACCTCATGCTGCCAGGGCCGTCTTATTCCTTGCCAAGGGCATAGAACCTAACTCATTAAGTAAATCCACTAAGTTATGCTAAAAAGCACTCAAGGTATCATCTAAAAAGTATGACCCTTTTCTACCTACGATGGCTACATGGTTTATGGGGGCTGGGAGTTGTCTGAACTCTCCCTTATTTCGATGCTCAATACTACTCCCAAAATATACTAGCTTTTTATGTTTAAAAAGATAACTTCTTTTTGTGGTTTGAGATAATTTGTAACACCCCGTATCTGAAAACAAACTGAATTGCAGCATTTTAGAAGCTACAGGTGCTACCTACGGATCGTAGGGTGACCCATGGTCCGTGCTGGTGGTCTGTGGATGGTCAATGCAGCCCTCTCCCAGAAACCTCAGAAGAAAACGGCTAAGTTCTAACCCGGTCCGTTAGGCAGGCCACGATTCGTGGTCTTTGTCCGTGGATCAAGTCCCCAGGAATCTTGCCTCAACCACGACTCATGGTTCACCAGCTCGGACCGTCAGTCCATCGATGGTCCATCGGTGCCATCTATCGGTAGCCCCGACAACAGTTAAGTCGGGGGTCATTGGGTCTTTTTCTATTTTGTTCAACCCCTAAACTACATTGTTTAGACCCTAAATTATGAGGTTTTAGTCAGTTTAAGCCTAGAAACATAACTAGAACTTACCTAAGTCATATCATTCATCAAAACTTAGAAAAATTAGAGCGTAAGAGGAAAAGAGGGGTCAAGAACACTAGTTCAAAACGCAGTAAGGTTCCATCAGTTCCAGCCCCAAAATTTGATTTCTCCATGGAATTCATCTCCAGGTATGCAGGATTTCACTAGCAGGTTTCTTTTGCCCATTAGGTCCCTAGAATTTAGTCAGATTCTTGATTCCCTTATTACGGCTAGACGTAGGGTTTCTAGAACTTTAGCAGATTATCATGAATTAGTTATGTATATGTTCCAAATTAGATTATCATGTTATTACTTTGTTTCCTGCATGAATTTAAGAACCCTAGCTATGTAGTTCTTTAGTTCTTGAATTACACATGCTAGGACAGATATTTTTGTTATTTCAGATATACATGCCTCAATTTTTGAATGTGTCATTATCAGTTATTAATATGCATTCTCAGTTTGCATGTCAGTTTTGCGCTATCCAGTATATTACAGAAACTCAGTCAAAATGTTTTAATTAATTAATCCATTGAGAGTAGCATAATACTGAGTTGAACTAGGGCTCACCGTACCCCAATAGTCCCAAAACTATGAGCCGCGTAGGTTGTAAGTCCCCTCTGTAGGCATCATTTTAGTGATCACGTCAGCATGCCTCCAAACCTTTGGCCGGGTATATTGGGTCCTCTCGATGGGGTGTATACATTGGACTCCACACTTAGCTCATGTGGCTTTATTATTGGTTATTCGTAGCTCTTATAGTTCAGTCAGACTCCATTACATGGACCACATTTTAGTACAGTCAAGATTCAGTTTTAGTATGTTATAAGTTAGTCATTGCATTTAGTTAGCTCAGTATTCAGTATCTATAATATGTTCAGATTATGCTCTTACTTTATTGCTTGTTCAGTTATATGTTTACTTCAGCTTTACTCTATCTTTCAGTACCTTTCAAGTACTGGCGCATACTTTGTGCTACATCTTCTCGTGATGTAGGTTTAGGTCCTCAGCAGTCAGATCATGCATAGATCGGTTCCTGATCTTCAGCTCAACAACATTAGTGGTGAGTTCTCATTCTTCAAGGAGAGTTGACATGTTTATCTTTCTCATTTTAGTCTATAGTTTTCAGTTTTGCTAGATTTAGTTGGGGCATGTCCCAACACTTCTAGTCAGTTTAGAGGCTTATTTCAGACATAGTTAGATTCAGCTTAGTATTTGGGTTTGGTATTTCTTTTGTATTAAACTCTCAGATTTTATACATTCAGTTATTAGTATATGAGTATTCCCCATCATTTCAGATTTACTTATGATTAGCTTCCGGATCAGTTATTATTATTCTTAGTATGCTCATGTCATGCCAGCAGGGTGAGCTTGGGGTCACTTGTGATCCTATGTCCTGTGTCCGCGTCTTAAAGGTAGCTCGGGGCGTGACAAACTTGGTATCAAATCATTAGGTTTAAGTGTCCTAGGATGTCTGAAAAGGTGCACTAGGTAGAGTCTTTTTCATGTGTGTGTAGTACGCACCACATCTAATGAGAGGGAGGCTACAAAATGTTTTAGGAAAAACTTCACTTGCGTTGTTACTCTTATCATGTGTGAGGTATGATCTAATTTCTCATTCTGACTCCTCATTTTGCATTTCAGATCATGCCTACTCGTAGAACTAAAGAACGGAATGTGAATGCCATGAACTCAAACGCAGCTCCTCAAGTTCCAGATCAGGAAGTTTTGAATGTCGAATTCAGGAATGCCATTCAAATATTGGCTTAAAGTGTGGCCAACCAGAACAATCAGCGGTTTCTAGTTCAGGCAAATACTAATGTTGGGTTAGCTGTAGCTAGAGTTAGAGTTCGGCATTTTATTAGATGAATCCGCCAGAGTTCTTAGGATCGCAAGTTGGAGAAGATATGCAAAACTTCATTGATGAGGTCAAGAAGATCTTTGAAGTGATGCAGGTAACTGGAAATGATCGGGTTGAGTTGGCATCTTACCAGCTTAAGGATGTAGCTCATATATGGTATACTTAGTGGTAGGAGAACAGAGGTACAAATGCAGCTCCTATCACTTGGGATTGCTTTAGTGACACTTTTCTAGACAGGTTTTTCCCAAGAGAGTTGAGAGAGGCAAAAGCTTAGGAGTTCATGAATTTGCTGCAAGGATCTATGACAGTTCAAGAGTATGGCCTCAAGTTCACCCAACTCTCCAGGTATGCTCCTCACATGGATGCTGACTCTAGGGCTCAGATGAATAAGTCTTTATAGAGTGTCATACTTGGTGAAAACAAAGTGTAGGAATGCCATGTTACTTGAAAATATGAACATATCTAGGCTCATGAGTCATGCTCAACAGGTTGAGAGTGATAAGCTTAAGGAATAGGCCAAGGAAAATAAGAAGGCTAGGACAGGGAACTATGAGTATTCTCAACAGAAATTGGGTGGTGGAAATCTCTCGCAGGGTCAGCAGAAATTTTCAGCCCCAGCCCATTCATCAGCTAGTGTTCCATCCTGCAAGTCCAGACAAGATAAAAAAGGTAGGGCATCAGGCTTTATGTCTCAGAGAAGGGTTTTAGGCACCAGAACCTACCCAACTTGCCCAAAGTGTTGTAAGAACCATCCGGACGAGTTCCTTGCAGGGAAAGAAGGATGTTTTGGGTGTGGTCAGTATGGTCACAGGTTGAAAGATTGTCCTTCTATATAGGTTCAAGTAGGTAACAATGGTAGATCTCAGTCCACAACTTCAGCAACACCAGTAGGTCGCCCGACATAGCAGGGTAACTCATCTGGTACAGGTGGCGGTCAGCGCCAAAACAAGTTGTATGCTCTCGAGGCACGCAAGGATCAAGAAGATTCTCTTGATGTAGTTACTGGTACGTTACGAGTCTTTGATCTTAATGTTTATACATTGTTAGATTCAGGGGATACTTTTTCCTTTGTTACTCTTTATATAGTAGTTAAATTCAGTGTTAGTCCAAAAACTCTCTCAGAACCCTTCTCTATCTCTACTCCAATCGCTGACCCAGTCATAGCTAGACGGGTATACATAATTGCCCTGTCACAGTCTCTCAAAAAGTCACCTCGGTAGATCTTGTAGAGTTAGAAATGAAAGATTTTGATATTATTCTAGGCATGGATTAGTTACATTCCTATTATGCCTCAATTGATTGTAGAACTAGGATTCTTCATTTTTAGTTTCTAGACGAACCAATCTTAGAATGGAAAGGTAGTATCTTAGCGCTTATGGGTCAATTCATTTCTTACCTTAAGGCCATAAATATGATTTCTAAGGGGTATATCTATCATCTAGTTCGGGTTAAGGATTCAAGCTCCAAAACCCCAACTCTTGAGTCAGTTCCAATAGTCAATGAGTTACCAGAAGTGTTCGCAAAGATATTCTCAGAGTTCCTCCCGAAAAGGAAATCGACTTTGGAATTGATCTCCTTCCAAGTACCTAGCCTATTTTTATTCCTCCCTACAAAATGGCTCCAGCTGAGTTTAAGGAATTGAAAGAGCAGTTGAAAAACCTTCTAGATAAGGGCTTCATCACTCCTAGTATTTCGCTATGGGGTGCACCAATGTTGTTCATCAAGAAGAAAGATGGATCTCTCAGAAGGTGCATCGATTATAGGCAGTTGAATAAAGTCACAATCAACAATAAGTACCCGCCACAGCGCCTCATATCCTGTTGTAGCGGCCCCGCCATAGCGGCCATAATCCCACCAAGACGGCACAAACAGAACCAGAGAGCTAATTAAAAGAATTCCAAAGTCCCAATTCACAACACACCTCTAACTCATGACGATCAGAAAATGTCCTTTATGCTAAGATCGATTCCGAGAGTTCTACTCACCCAAAATCAATTATGTCAAGTCATACGAATTCCTTAACGAGTTATCTAACTACTCATATAATCAAAACCATAATTACTCCACCCGATTGTTACCAGATTTTCCTACACCTTGGTGTCTCCGATTTCCTCCAAATTTAGATTAGGTTGGGAAAATCCAAGTACTACGAAAAAGTTATTTCGGAACCCGGTCTTTACATTATCAAATAATTAATTTATTGATAGTCAAACATTGTTGATTCTTTTAGTCATAAAATTTTATATTTTCTTCAAATTAATTAAAAAATATTGATACGACATTTTAAAGAATATTTTAATAATCAAGATGTGAGTTTAGTGGTCATATTATGTAACATAATATTAAAGTATGTTTACGCAATAATCCTTTAAAGTATTTTTAGGAACAAAATATTAACTATTCAAACATATTTTATTGTAATTTGTTCAAAATTTTCTTTCTTAAACATGTCAAAACAAGCTAAGTGCATTTGTTATTGTTGGTAAGAAGTTAACTAATAGAAACTCTTCATTTTGACAAAATTATAATAATATCCTTGTGCACCCATAACAAAAGTTAGACATGTATGGATGTAATAAAATATTAAAAATATGTTTATGCAATAATCCTTTAAAGTATTTTTAGCAACAAAATATTAATTATATATTAATTATTCAAACACATTTTATTTTAATTATTTCAAAATTTTCTTTCTAAAACATGCCAAAACAAGCTTAGCGCATTTATTATTGGTAAGAAGTTAACTAATAGAAACTCTTCATTTTGACAAAATTACAATAATATCCTTATGGGCGCATAACAAAAGTTTGACATGTATGGATTCTTCTAGATTTTCATTTTGACCATTTAATTATATAATTATTATTTTACCCTTAAATGATGTTAAAATTACTAAAGTGAAATCTAGATTTTCATTTTGGCCATTTAATTATATAATTATTATTTTACCCTTAAATGATGTTAAAATTACTAAAGTGAAATTGGTCGTGAATAGAAATTAAAGTACTGCTAGAAAAGCCATAAAAATGATGGCACCCCAAGGAGAATTAAACACGCGACCATGGACATATTGCTAAACCCGCAGACCACTAAGCTAAGCTTCTTAGTTGTGCTAAAGGGGTTCATTTCGTTACATATAACCATAAATATCGAATCTGACCTTATAAATATAGTGTAAATTTTTTCGATGAGGAAGTTCGAGAACCCCTGCCGCCAAGGTAGGTCCTCCCTGGGAAGGATTAATTCATATTAAAGCAACCAGATTAGTCAAAAAAAGTTGTCATCAATCCATATACCCGATACAGGCTCTCCCATGCGAAGATAATTTGCATTGGAAGGATCTTTATGCTAGAGTAATCATAAGAAAAGTATTTCTGTTTTTCCAAACAGACTGCTATAATTCGTAGCATCCCTACATCTCCAGACTTGTACAGTGTTTTCAACATCAATACGGAAGACAATAATCAAAGCTTTGTTAGCAAAGTCTTCAACTACATAAAGTTTTATTTTTATTTTGTTCTTCAGCGATAAAGGTGGTCCAAAAAAAGTATCATGAAGTCACTTCCGCCGAGCTTTCCAATTTAAGGTAAGAATTCCAATATCTCTCTCATCCCAAAAACATAAATACAATCTCCCATTATAACATGTCATAGTTTCCAGAACTTATGAGCAACCAATTAGCTTTTGAGCAACTACTCCTTAATTTTGGATATCATTATTTTAAGTAGTTAGGATACTATCGAAAGAAAAATATTCTACAATGTCGATTTCTATAGGTAAGGTCATCTAAAATCAGTGAGTGGAAAATAATATGAAACATGAGTCTTATTAATCTACACTAGATTTTTGTAGTATGATTTCTAACACTTCTATTTTATTTATCCCATTAGATTAGTTTCAATAAAAGTATAATTACAAATTTATTTTATTTTAATTTTGTTTTAGAATGATTCACAAATTTCTTAAATAGATGGACATTAATGGAGACTCAAATTTCTTCCACTGGGTTGAATGAAAAGCAAACAAATATTCACACCACATTCAACCTCAAATTTCTTCCACTCGGTTGAACGAAAAGCAAACAAATTTTCATGTATTGCATTCGTTCGTCGGAAATTCTTATTTTCACTCCCATCAGAGAATTTTGCCTTGATGTAAATCCATGAGACTCTAAAGCGAAGACAAAACATGAATCATCGGCCTTTTGTGATTATCGCAGACTCCTAGTATGTAATTAATTAAGGAGTAAGAACATCAAATTCTTTTGAACTTGGATGTAAAATTTACTTTAGTACTATAACTATATGGCCATTTAAATACACTCTTTACAACTTCAAGTAAATTAAATATCAATAGACATGAAATCATTTGGTTCCTAGAATATGATGCCAATAGGCAAATTTTCGAAGGTTCATTTTAGAAAAAAATATTTATATAAAAGAAAACACCAAATCGTTGCAAACTTCAGAAAATGAAATTATTGAAGTCATATAACTATTATGCAATGCAACAAAATTCAATTACAAAAATTTCATCATGAAATGTAGTTGAGCTAGTTGCAATTTAAATATATTCTCACCACGGCAAACAAAAAGCTAGTAGGACTAGTACACACAACCTAAAGGAATTTTTACAACACGCTAATCACTAGACTAAATATTTAGCTAATTATATATATAAATCAAAATTTGACCTCTATATATAACATACTTTTCCAACGAAGAGTGTCGCTTGACACTGGTAAGGATGGGTTTGCCCCTCCAAGTTACATATGCACACGAATCTCTATATATGTTATTTATTTAAATAAAGTCAAAATAAGTAACATAAAACTATGCTTCCGAGAAAATTTTGATTGTTCATCGTATGTTTAAATGTCACCTAATTAGACTTACAAAGCAAACAGAACACATATGAGCTATTATGGTAAGATGTTTACATAAGAGTATAGTAAAGGCTAATGTGAACTTATGTGATGACTAAAGTTGATTACAAAAGGGAATTAGATGGTTAGCATCGAAAGGGCATGTAAATGAGATGGGGGTCTCACGTTTAGTAAGTCCGGCTCCCCACATGGGTTTCCTCATGTTTAGCAAGTCCAGATTACCCACGGTATGTGTTGTCTCATGAGACGGAAACCCCCATGTTTAGTAAGTTAGGGTTTCTAGAAGCAATCTCCTTGACCCTTAACTATGTGCCCACATAGGACTCTAGCTTAGTGGATCCACTTAGATAGCTATGTACGAATGGTTACACCATAGGCAAGTGTTAACCCTCTCTTTTTGGTGTGGGAGTAGAACACCGGATTCCATGTAGCTTTCATGGTCTATGTCGGTTATGGCAATATCTCCCTAATGTAAAATTAAATGAAGGTATGAAAGGTGTGAACTATTACTAGGGCTTTCTTAAGGGCTTCTACGTAGTGTGAGGGAGGGTATGGGACTTCTCTTGCACATTGTACTTGTGGGATCCTAAGAGATGGTTGTAGTAGTGTTCCCTTATGATTATGATGACTATGACTTATGTATGTTGAAGCTATGTTATGTATGATCATTATGAATATGGTAAGTTATGATGAAATATGATCTTATGAATGTATGCATAAAATAAGTTGTTTAATGTGATACTTGGCTTTGAATAGGGTTAGGGGATCCTATTCCTTGCATTACACTAGTATTACTTGGGTTGTCTACGTGTTGGGATAATATTATGTTGGTTTATACTATGATGCTTACTTTGTGTACATATTGGATTTACTTGGTAAAAAGCATGTTTTGACGAAATGACCTTTTATGCATGTTTCAATGGTTTTTATGCATAGTAGTCATACTTAGTACGTGTGTTGTACTAACCCATATTGTCTCCTTTTTCGCAAACATTTAGGTTTGGGCCGTTAAGGATTCAAGCTTACTTCTCAAGACACTTGGAGTTGCTTCCCCAAGTTGGTGAGTCCTCAAGTCCGAGGACAAGACCCCATGATCTAGATTATATGTTTAGTTCTTTTCTTATGTTGAAAGACATTGTTGTACTTTCCTATTTCTAGACTTCATATTGATGTAAGTGCTAAGTCCCATTTTCGATACTTCTGTGTCTAGATGGTACATTGTGATGAAGTTAGATTCTATTTTTCATATATGAAGTGAAATTGAACTTCCAAAGTAAAAGTTTTAAATTTTTCCGTGTTCTTATTCTATGAAACATGCTATGATGAACGCTAAGAGCTTGTATAAGACCTCTTCAAGGTCGAATACGCCGGTAACGACTAGGGGGTGCTCTCGGGTCGTTACAAACTTGGTATCAAAGCATAAGGTTGAGAATAATGTAGGATCCATGTCACAAGATACCACATCAAATAGAGTCTTGTTCATGGGTGTGAAGCGCACCACACTTATGAATGGGAGGCTACAGGATGCTTAGGAATTTTCACTCTTTTGTTACTCCATAGTCGTGCCTAAGAGTCTTAACTCTATCTAGTCCTTTTTTTCTAATCCTTCTCTTGTGCTTATAGGCAATGAATACAAGAAGGAACAATGCAAGGAGGGCCGGTGAGGAGAATGTGAATGAGGCAGTTCCCCATCAAGCTCCTCAAAACCCTCGGGTTCCTATTGAAGGAGGGGCTATGTCCAATGTTGAGATAAGGTCGGCTATTCATAATTTGACTCAAGTGTTCGCCACTCAAGTTGCTAGGGATGCTAGGGTGCAAGTGAACCCCAATGCTAGCACTATCGCTTCTAGGATAAGGGATTTCACAAGGCTGAATCCCCTTACTTTCTTTGGCTCCAAGGTGTAAGAAGATCCACAAGGATTCATTGATGAAGTGTTTAAGGTTCTAGAGGCTATGGGTGTGTCTTCTCAAGAAAAGGCAGAGTTAGCCGCCTATCAACTCAAAGGTGTGGCACAAGTGTGGTATGAACAATGGAAGGAGGGGAGACCTATTAGAGAGGGTCTAATAAGTTGGGCAACATTCAAGATGGCTTTTCTTGATAGGTTTTTTCCTTGGTACTAAGGGAGAGGAAAATGCAAGAATTCATCAACCTTCGTCAAGGGGGTATGAGTGTGAAGGAGTATGGCCTCAAGTTCACTCAATTGTCCAAGCATGCTCCTACTTTGGTGTCAAACTCTAGAGCTACAATGAATAAATTTGTTATAGGGGTATCCGATCTTGTGGTGAATGAATGTAGGTCGGCTATGCTAATCCCAAGCATGGACATTTCTCGTCTTATGGTTCATGCTGAACAAATTGAGGAGCAAAAGCTTAAGAGAGTTGGTAGAGAATTGAAGAGGTCAAGGGCCGATGATGGAAATTCTTCTAAGGTTAGGTTTGAAATTCAAGATAAACCAAAGTTTAAAAAGAGGTTTTCCAACTTGGTATCAGAGCATAAGGTTGAGAATAATGTAGGATGCATGAACTATTCAACTCAATGACTCAAAGATAATTCTCAAAAGGGATTAAGAACCCAACACTTAAAGGCTTAAAACTTGAAGATACCACTTCTCTGAAAGATGCTCAACTTACGAAGTTCATGCAAAATTATGGGCATGAAAAAACTCGACTCAGTGGTCTATATAACAATATGGAACTCATGTACACGACTCTTCTCATTCTCTTACTTACTTCCTTAAAACTTAGTTCGAATCGATAGTTGACCTTAAAGGATTAACAAGTGAACTCAAAAACTTTCTTGAACTCTACTCTTAACTCTCTCTTGAATGTGAACGTGAATTATGAATTCAAGAGTTATGGTTCATGATATAAAGGATCTTGTAATGATGAAGTAAACTCATGAATACATTCTCCTCACTCTCATACTCACTTGCTCGAGTCTTGAAACAAGTTACTAGAAATTGTAGAAGACTCCTCAAAGAGACTCAAAAGGACTTTTATCAAAGAAGTTTGAAAGAACTCTCTAAACTTGACTCTCAACTCTACCTTGAATTTGATTTATGTATTCAAGGTTGTGCTTTGTGATAGGAAAAATATTGTGATGTTTAGGAGTATTTTTAGATAGCTAAACATGACAAAAGATCAAGAAATCGTTGTGTGAAAGTAGGTCCGCGACGCGGAGATGTAATTAAATTTTGGTCACAAAAATACTTTTTGAGGCATAACTGTTCGTGACCGCTCCGCGACGTGAAGAGACTTTATGTGAAATTTTAGGATAAGTCCGTGATGCGGACAAGGGCTCCAAATTTCCCCGACTTTTTCCTTCTTCATTTTCTAACCCCAATTCACCTAAACTCGGTTCTTTTTCTCAATTCCTCTTTAGATTTAGATACCCAGCACATTTACACTAGAATCTAACTCTAACAACTCTATAAATCGTCACAATAACCTCAAGATCTCCTTAATCTCAGCCCAATTCAAGAATGAAAGCAAATTCATGAATACATAACAAGAACATCAAAGCTTTAACTTTTAGAACGAATTTAAAATTGAAATTAACATGATTGGCATGTGGGTGAACAAACCCAATACTATGGAAGCTTACATACCTGAAAGAATCATCTTCTTGAAGAACTTCAAGGAAAATATGGGAAGATGAACTTAGCCTTAACGTTTTCTTGATTTTCTTGAGCGTAGAATCTTTGGAGTGAATGAGAGGGTTTGATTTGTGAAAACTGATTTTCTATTCGTTTAGGGAAATCTTCATATTAATTCATCTTCCATTGAGTTTGATTCCATAAAAACCAAACCAACTCTTTCAATCTCCACCTTCATTTGCATTCCGAGCATGCGTATAAATAACTCAGGCCAAAACTTCTAAGCTTACTAGGCAATCCCGTTGTAAGAAACAAGAAGAATCAAAACCTTTGTTGAACATACTAGTTCCACCTAGCAGTTGTTCCTTCAGAGTTGCATCAATTGATGCATACTCCCGCCAAGTCCTTGCAGTGTGCAAACTTGGTAAGCGGGACTATTTTGGTCAACATGTTTGGGGCGTTATCGTTTGTGATAACCTTCTCAACTTTGATAGCTCTATCTTCAACAATATCTCGAATAAAATGAAATTTGACATCAATGTGTTTGGTGCGCTCATGAAATCTTTGATTTTTAATCAAATGAATAGCACTTTGACTATCACATCTTATAATTCATTCCAACTGAACCGAACTCAATTTTACCACCAAACCTTTCAACCAGATTGCTTCTTTCACTACCTCCATTGCTGCCATACATTCTACCTCTATTGTAGACAAAGCGACAATCGACTGTAAAGTCGATTTCCAACTAACGGCACTGCTAATGAGAGTAAAGATGTATCCAGTTGTGGACCTCTTTTTATCAAGATCCCCTACATAGTTAGAATCTACATATCCGAGAACTGAAATACCTTCACTTTTCCAAATGGTTAGGCCAATATCATGAGCTCATTTGAGATATCTCAATATCCACTTATCAGTTTCCCAATGCCTTTTTCCTGGATTTGCCATGTACCTGCTTACCACACTTACATATTGAGCAATACTTGGACGTGTGCACACCATAGCATACATAATGCTACCAACTGCATTTGCATAAGGAACCTTTGACATATGCTCCACCTCATCCATAGGATGGGCATTTGTAACTCTGAAAGCTTGAACTGAGAAGCTAACGGTGTACTTACAAGCTTGCTCATATGCATATTGAATCTCTCAAGAACCTTTCCGATGTACCTCTTTTGATAAAGATGTACAACACCATTCTCTCTTGAAATTTCCATTCCAAGGATTTTCTATGAAACTACAAATTCTTCATGTCAAATTCCTTGCACAACAGTTTCTTCAAAATATTTATCTCAGTGATGTTGTTAGCAGCAATAAGCATATCATCAACATACAACAATAGATAAATCATAGAGTTACCAGACATCTTCTTGTGATACACACAGCTATCAAATGCACTCCTCAAAAATCCATGTGTAGTCATGAATACATCAAACCTCCTATACCATTGTCTAGGGGATTGCTTCAAACAATACAAAGACTTCTTCGGTTGGCATACATGATATTCTTTTCCTTCAGCTAGGAAACCTTCAGTTCGATCCATATAGATGGCCTCTTCTAGATCACCATGTAAGAAAGAAGTTTTGACATCGAGCTATTAAAGCTCTAAATCAAATTGTGCAACCAATGCTAGTAACACGCGAATTGAGCTATGTTTCACGACTGGAGAGAAGATCTCATTGTAGTCAATTCCCTTCTTCTGGATGAAACCCTTTGCAACCAATCACGCGTTGAACCTAGCATCTTTCACTTTTGGAATACCCTATTTCTTTCTGTAGACCCATTTGCATACAACTGTCCTCTTCCCCTTTGGCCTTTTAACTAAGGCCCATGTCTCAATTTTGTGAAGAGACTCCATCTCTTCCATCATGGCTAACTATCATTGTGCAACATCTTTGCAAGAAGTTGTTTCAACAGAGGAAGAGGGCTCGAGATCTTTAATCTCTTCTTCTGCAGCTATAAATGCATGTGCAATCAAATTTTCTTGCTCTATAAGACATTTTGGTTTCAGTATCTGCCGTTTGTCCCTCTCTTTGCAATTATGTATGGTGCATTGACAACAAATTCTTCAAGATCTGCATCTTTTGACTCATCAACTTGAGTCTCTTAATCCCTTTCCTTGGTAAGCTCCACCGGTAGCTCCACCTGCTCGTTGATCTCGTTTCTTGACAACTCTATAGAAACTTTACGAGGATCAAGTATCATGACTCGTCAAACATAACATCTCTACTAACTACAAATTTGAGTAAGGACAAACACCAAAGTTTGTACCCTTTTACTCCATCTACATACCCTACGAATATGGTCATTTTAGCTCTTGGTTCAAGCTTTCCTTCATTAACATGATAATAAGTTGGACACCCAAATATTCGCAAGTATGAATAGTTAGAGGGTTCACCTGACCATACCTCATTCAAAGTCTTAAAGTCAATCGTTGATGCTGGAGATCGATTGACAATATGAGAAGCAGTATGAACTGCTTCAGCCCAAAATACTTTGGACATCTTGGCTTGTAAGAGCATACAACGAGCCTTCTCAAGAAGAGTTTTATTCATTCTCTTGGCAACTTCATTCTATTGTGGTGTGTGCTTGACCATCTTATGCCTTGCGATCCCATGAACCTTGCAGAAAACATTGAACTCTTCACTGCAAAACTTAAAGCCATTGTCTGTGGGAAGATACTTGATTTTTCTCTCTATTTGATTTTCAACCAATATCTTCCACTCTTTAAATGCTTCAAAAGCATCACCTTTTGTCTTCAAGAAATGCACCCGAACCTTTCATGAAAAATCATCAATAAATGTGAGAATATACCTCTTTTCTCCCTTCGATGGAATCTTAGAGGGACCCCATAAATCTAAATAGATGTAGTCTAGCACCCCTTCCGTCTTATTCTTGTCAGTGCTGAAGCAGACCTTTTTTTGCTTCCCTAAGATGCAGTGCTTACAAAACTCAAGTGTGTTGATCTTCTCACCATCCAAAAGGTTGTGGTTTCTCAACATCTCCAATCCTCGTTCGCTCATATGACCTAGTCTCATGTGCCATAATTTTGCCTTGTCATCATTAGATAACTGCACTGTAGATGCATTTATAGAGCCAATAATGGTGTTTCCTGCAAGTGCGTAGAGGCCATCCTCTAAATTGGCCTTTAACATGACTAAAGACCCTTTAGTCACTTTCATAGTTCCTCATTCACTCATGTACTTGTAGCCTTGTTTATCCAAAGTGCCCAAGGAGATCAAATTCTTCTTCAGAACAGGAACATGACAGACTTCTTTAATAGTCCTCATGATTCCATCATGGTAATGAACATGAAATGAACCAATGCCAACTATTTTACAAGTTGCAATATTGCCCGTTAATACGGTTCCTCCACTTGTTTCGTAGCTGCTGAACCAATCTCTTCGGAATGTCATATGCAGAGTACAACCAAAGTCTAAGACCTATTTGTTGTCATAGACTCCACTATTGCATGATGTTGTTAGTACATAATCGTCATCAGAATCATGTACTTGCTTAACAATGGATGCACTCGCCTTTTCTTTGGACTTTCACATAGGGCAATCTCGTTCAAAGTGCCCCTTTTTGTGACAGCCACAACGTTTCGCATTCTTCTTGTTCACCCGAGACTTTGATCTCTACTTTGATTTGCTTCTTCCTTTTTGCCTATTACGACCTCTCACAAAGAGTCCACTAGCTTCGTCACATTTGTCTCCTTCAAAACTCATCCTCACATCACAAGAGTTAAGTGTTTGCCGCACTTGCTCAAGAGTGATAGGCTCTTTGCTATACATCATTGAATTCTCAATATCACGATATTTTGAAGTCAATGAAAATAGCAAAGCACATGCAAGCATCTCCTCGTCTTTTTTAATTCCAGCAGTTTGTAAGTCCATCACAAGTTTATTGAACGCATCTAGATAGTTTTGCAACAAAGTACCGGAATCTATCTTAAATGTGTGAAGACGTTGTTGTAATAACATCTTTGTTGTCACTGACCGGTTTTGGTAAAGCCCTTCCAGACTGTCTCATAACTCTTTGGTCGTCTCCTCTCGGTACTTGTACTAACTTCACAAAGTACGTTAGGTGCAAGGGACAGTTGGATTACACTCAATGCATCTCTTTCAATCTTTTATTTGTTGGAATCTGATATTTTATTAGGGTACGTTCTGTCAATAGCATGGATTGAACCCTTCCTCTGCAGTAACGCCATCATTTGGATCTTCCAGATATTGAAGTTGTTGCACCCACTAAATCTATCAATTTCAAACTTCATGGAACTCATCGTTAATTGTTCTTCCTCTTTTACTACAATGTATTTGGAACTACAGAAAACTAAACTAATTCTTTTCTAATGTGGAAATTCAGACAATGTTACAACCACAGAGCATACTCAAACAGAACCTTGGCTCTGATACCAATTGTTAGCGGAAATGTGAAAATAAAGAACAGGGAAGAACAATAATATTTAACGTGGTTCGGATCAAAATGATCCTACGTCCACCAAAGAACAACTTCACCAATATTTATTCACTCTACAAAGAATACAAGTAAAATACTACAAGTGAGAGAACATCAAATGCCTTAAAAGGTGAGAAGGCAAGTGAGAGGATGTTTTTAAAATGAATTAAGAGCTACCTATTTATAGGAATGAATTCTTCCTATTGATGTCATCCATGACATCACTGTGTCAAAAATGTCAAGGTTAAACATGTGAAACCATTTTATGGTTTACCTAAATTTCACCTACCAAGATACTATCTTGACTTTTATTTTGTACTAATTATCTTCCTACCAAATCTTCATATCAATTCATGTTCCATTGAGTTTGATTCCATAAGAACCAAACTAACTCTTTTAGCAGCCTCCCTGGCAGCATCTCGAACTTCTAGACTTTCAGCTCTCTTCTTCTATTTGGTTGGCTTGGGATACTCTCATGTCTGCAAGTTTTCTGATGACCCCTTTTCGTAGTGTTGGGGCTATCTTACACGCACTTCGACTAATTTCATGTTACTTGTTGTGACACCTAGTGTTTTATTGACTTTGAAGCTGGGAATTGAATCGATGAACCTTTTGTTTTGTATTCATCTTTGGCCTAGTTTAGAGCAAACCCTTTCATGTGAATTGTCATAATCTGCTAGTTCTAGGAAGTTTTAGGATGGAGGGTGATCAAGGATTGTAGTTCAGCTCTCACTGGTGTTTTTTGTGCTCCGATTATTACATTATTTTTTTGTTGTTATTGTTCTTTCTCTTGTTTGTTGTGTAATGCTCATTATGTTGTTCTTTTTATTGCTCTCGTGTTTGTATCCCCTCTTTTTTTAAACTGTGTGGTATGCCTTATTTAAGTTGAGGGTTTATCGACCTTTCTATCTCTACGAGGTAGGGGTAAGTTCTGCATACACTCTACCTAACCTAGACCCCACGCCCCACTTATGGGATTACACGGGGTATGTTGTGGTTTATAATGTTGTGATTTGATGTGTGATATATGATGGGAAAAAAGGTGGAATCTTTAGGTTGCTTATCAAGTTTTTAGCAATCAGTGTCTTTTGATTGCGCTTTACATGTTATACATCTTTAAGATAATAATCATAATAATAATCATTGTCGGATACAAGTGGTTTCTATCAAAAACAATCTCTCTACCCCACCAAGGTAGGGGTAAGGTATGCGAACCACACCCTCCCTAGACCTACTTATGGGATAACACAAGGTTGTGGTGGTTATTAGTTGACTACAAGTGGTGTGCGGCACTTGATGTATGAGTAAAATGTTCTTCGCCAAGTTTAACTAATCGTGCATAACTGCATAAAGATGGATGCCTGCTCAAACCTCTGTCATACCTGATGAATAAGAACTCGGATTAGAATTTTGTATCTGTAGTAATTTTAGTTTGTTACTCTCACCGAGAAGTAAGAAGTTGATGTGTATATTTTTGTTAATGATCCAAAAATTTGTGGCATTGAAAGTACAAAAGAGTGCTCAGTATTACACAAAAGCAGCGATGGATGAGATCACTATTCTAAAATAGAATGCAGAATGCGATCAGGATGATAAAAAATGTGTTGTGAAGTTATTGGATAATTTTAAGCACTTAGGTCCAAATGGGCAACATGTGTGTACGGTTTTTGAGTATTTGGGTGACAATCTCTTAACACTTCTTAAATATACTGATTATCGTGGACTGCCTATTCATATAGTTAAAGAGCTCTATTATTGTGTTCTAGTGGGATTGGATTATTTGCATAGATAGCTTTCTATCATACACATCGATTTGAAATCCGAGAACGTACTTCTCTGTTCCACAATAGAGTTGTGAAAATGTGGACCAACAC
Source organism: Solanum commersonii (assembly GCA_029007595.1). NCBI lineage: Eukaryota > Viridiplantae > Streptophyta > Magnoliopsida > Solanales > Solanaceae > Solanum > Solanum commersonii. Next base: position 4,534,523 of record JAJTWQ010000033.1, read on the forward strand.
AAAAATGTATATGGTCAAAATAATGGAAATAAAATGGGAAAATAATGACATCAAGAATTTTACGTGGAAACCCTTTTAAATAAGGGAAAAACCACGGGCCAAGAGGAGCATATCACTATAGTAAGGAATTTCACATTGTGTAGTCATGAATACAATACTCAAAGTGACTACTACACACTCAAAAGAAATAACACTCTTTTGATTTCCACCTTACTAAAATATTGCTCACATTCTATTTTTCTTCACAGACTATTTTTCTTGTATAGTCTATGGAATACCTCACTTTGTTCTCAAACTAGTATTTTCTTTCTAACTTGGTGTGTTCTACAAATGAGCAGAATGCTCTATTAATAGAAGAAATCTACTCCTAATGATGTCACTAATGACATCATGAAAATACCAAAAAATCAAACTTTGCAACTATGTAGTTATCTTGGTAAAATTTAGTTGGTATGTAGTTGTACCAAATTAAGACTTTAATCAAAATGGGGCTGGAACCCCACAATCTCCCTCTCCAGTCCCATTCATTGGAAGAAAGTATCTTCATCTTCTTTAGAGAGAGCTCATATCCACAAGTTCTTTGCATAACTCAAACTTGTCTTTCGGTATCGTCTTAGTCAGCATATATGCAGGCTTTTCACTTGTGTGGATCTTTTTGACGTGAAGTGATTCACTCTCCACTTGCTCATGAATCCAATAATATCTGACGTCAATGTGTTTTGTCCTTTCATGGTACATGGAGTTCTTGCTCAAGTCTATTGCACTCTGGATGTCACAATAAACAATATACTCCATCTAATGCAAACTAAGCTCTTGAAGAAATCGCTTTAGCCATATCATCTTTTTACCGACTTCAGTAGCCACAATATACTCAGCTTCAGTTGTAGATAGTGCAACACACTTCTGCAACTTCGACTGCCATGATATAGCTCCCCCTGGAAAAGTCAACTAATATCCAGTAGTGGATTTTCTGTTATCAAGGTCACCGGCCATATCAGCATTTGTATAGCCCTTCAAGATTGGATTTGATGCTCCAAAACACAAGCATTAATCTGAGCTTCCTCTAAGATACCTGAGTATCCACTTCACAGCTTCCCAATACTCTTTTTTTGGATTGTTAAGAAATCTGCTAACAACACCAACTGCATGAGCAATCTCAGGTCTAGTGCATATCATTGCATACATTAGACTTCCAACGACGGAGGAATATGGAACTTTAGCCATGCTCTCTTTTTCCTCCCTAACTGTAGGACACATCTTCTTGCTCAACTTCATATGACCAGCAAAAGGTGTACTAACAGGCTTAGTATTCTTCATATTGAAGCGCTCTAGTACACGTTCAATGTACTTCTTTTGGGACAAATAAATCTTTCTTTAATCTCTGAGACGAGTAATTCTCATGCCCAAAATTTTCTTGGCATGACCCAAGTCTTTCATAGAAAAATACTTACACAACTCTTTATTCAACTCATCAATCTTGGAAGTATTCTTGCCCACAATAAACATATCATCCACATACAGCAAAATAGTGATAAAATCATTGTCAGAAAATTTTTGTACAAATACACAATGATCTGATGAAGTCTTCTTATAGCCTTGCTCCCCCATAACAGATTCAAACATCTTGTACGACTCTATAGGATTTTGCTATAGGCCATAGAGACTCTTTCTGAGTTTGCACACAAAATTTTCTTTACCATCTACTTTGAAGCCCTCGGGTTGCTCCATATAAATTTCTTCTTCTAGGTCACCGTGAAGGAAAGCCGTCTTCACATCCATCTGCTCAATCTCTAAATTAAGACTAGCAACCAAACCTAGAACTGTATGAATCGAGGACATTTTCACAACAGGAGAAAATATTTTGTCAAAGTCAATACCCTTCCTTTGACCAAAACCCTTGACAACCAATCTAGTTTTGTACCTGGGCTTCAAGTTGTGTTCTTCAACTTTAACTTTGAACACCCACTTGTTCTTCAAAGCTCTCATGCCTTTGGGAAATTTTACCAACTCATAAGTGTGGTTCTCATGCAGAGACTTAATCTCATCTTTCATGGCTTCAATCCATTACTCCTTGTGTTCATCTTCCATGGCCTCCTAATATATTCAGGTTCTCCCCCGTCAGTGAGTAACAATACTTATTGGGTGAATAACGAGAGAAAGGAACCCACTGTCTTGTGGACCTCCTAAGCAGAATATTTGATTCGTCCACAACTTCATGAGCATTAGGATCATCAATAACAATATCATTGGTATTATCAACATCAACATGTTGATTCGATAGATGATTATGGGTGTAACCGTGATTATCAAGCCCAACAACATCACAAACACTTGATCGTATTAAAAAACTCTTGACTACAATCGAACACTCGCAGCACTCCCCAAAATAAAAATCAAAACTCCCACAAAACTTTTGATTGTGTCTTGATTTTACTCTCAATGTAAGTGTGCCATTTTCTTCAAAGAAACTATTGCCCTATTTATAGATCATGCCTCCTCAAAATCCTTGTTCAACTCAAACTTGTCTTCACCGCTTAAAAGCCTTGTTTAAAATGAACTTGACTAGGACTCCTCCTTATACTTTCTATTCATAAGGATATAACCATGCTGGATGGCGGGTCTATGAAGGGTTATGTAAAATAAATTGGAAATTTGACTAAGAACCACACTAAGAAGATTAGACGAAAGACCAAACAAGCAGCTCAGAGTTTTGTGGGAAAAGAAGCTTCTCTCGGGACTAAGGGTGGACAAGATAGCTCAGCTTCTACGGAGCCATCTGTCAATGCAAAATCAAATTCAGACATGTTGAATAGTTCTAATAGAATGTCAAATGTTAACGGTGAAAAAGGTAGCGGGAAAGAATATGAGGGTCCTAAGAGAGGAAGTTTGTCATAGACTTAGAGTTCTCACTAATGTTTCGTGTGGCACTTGACAACTTACTCACAAATTTTTCAGGATCTTGTAAGTTCAAGTAAGACTTTTGAAGCTAGACCGCTAAGAGAATGCAAAGAAAGACATAGAAAGAACAAGAGAGCTTTTGGAAGAAGGCTTTTATATTGCTTTGGAGAATGCTTTACAAGTTGAGTGATGCCTTGCAAATGAATGTCGCCTCTATTTATACTACCACCTAAGGGCTAAAGTGTAATTTAAAATTACTTTACAAGTCCCTAAGATATTTACACATTGGTCCCTTTCTAGAGAATTCTACATTATCTAGGATGTTCCAAGGCATTCTTGAAATATCTAAGGGATTCTAGACTTTTTCGTAAGCCTCTCCTAAATTCTAGAATCCTCTGCCCCTATCCGGATATAAAATTTGACTGAGAAAATAGGGGGAACTGACGCGCTCCCCCACCTGATGATGCCACAACTGCAACGCATTGCTGCAGAAACTCCCGGACTTGGTATTTAAACGGCCACAAGTCTTCATACTTCTCCCATATGGCCTCCTCCACAGTTTGTCCCTTCCAATGCACGAGGAATATGGCGTTGGCTTGTTGACCTCGCTTCTGTTTGGCTTGATAGTCTATAATAGCCTCAATCTCCCGGTCATGTGAGGCGGTGACAGTAATGGGTGCTCGTTGCGATTGGTTCCAGCAAGGATCCTCCTTATCCTCATGGTACGGCTTGAGGACGCTTGCAAGAAACACCAGATGGATTTTGAAGTGTGGAGGCAACTCCACCTTGTATGAGATCTTGCCCACGTTGGCAACAATCTTGAACGGACCCTCATATTACCACACTAAGTTTTCACGAACACCCATTTGTGCTTTGAACTATTTTGGATTGAATTTCACCAAGACCATGTTGCCTTCTTTATAATCTGTGGGACGACGTTTTCGGTCATCAAACTTCTTCATCTTCTTTGTTGCCTTGTCCAAGTAGGGCTTGGCAGTGTCATGTTGTTCCTCCCATCCCTTGGCAAGATGGTAGGCTCTTAAACTCTTCCCTTGAAAAGCAGTCGGTAAAGAATGCGGAGTCTGTGGCTTTTGGCCTATCACCAATTCAAACGGTGTGCACCCGGTGGACTCACTCTTTTGCAAATTGTAAGAAAATTGTGCCATATCTAGGAGTCTGGCCCAATCCTTTTGGTGCGCACTAACATAGTGCCTCAGGTAGCACTCTAACAGGGCGTTGATGCGTTCGGTCTGGCCATCGATCTGCGGGTGGAAACTTGTGGAGAGGTGAAGTTTCGTGCCAAGTAACTCAAACATCTCCCTCCAAAAGTTCCCAGTAAAGTGAGGGTCTCGGTCACTAATGATATGTCTAGGCAGCCCCTAATACTTCATCACATTTTTGAAGAACAATCGAGCAGCCTCATTTTTGGTGCATCCGGTTGTGGCGGGTATGAATGTAACATCTCGTAACTAGAAAGAACTAGAATGAAGTTTAAATTCTGGAAATTTATATTTTTGGAAAGTATAAGGAAATCTGGAAAATTATAAGTAAGTTAAAGTTGAGTTTTGGTTAACTTTAAACGATCATAACTCCTAGCTCAGGATGAGTTAGGTATAGTTCCAAAGATAATTGGAAAGCTCTTGGAACGATCTTTCCAACGCCACCAAGTTTGCGTGATTTTGAGTTTGTATGAGTGAGTTATGCCCTTTGGAAGTTGAGCTATTGGATTAAGGAAGTGTCCAAATCCGGGATTTTAAGGGGTATTTTAGTCTTTTCACTACCCTATTATTTTAATCGATTTTTAGGAGTTTAATATGGGTCAAATTAGAACTTATTCAGTTTTAGAAATTTGGATTTCACGCTAGAGCTAAGGAGAAAGGAGAAGAGAAAAGAAGAAGGAGAAAAAAGGACAAATTCATCAAGATCGATCAAAAACGTTGGTGTTTTCGCCAAGGATTTACTTTGATCAGGTATGTGAGGCTCTCATAAAGTTGGGATCGTTCTCCCACGTGCCAAGGATATTGATTTCAGTTTGGATTTGTCCTAAAAGTGTTTGAATATTGATGATCTTGATACCCATTCTTGAATTCATGTGTTGTTATTGAATTAGCTTGAATTGGGAAGTTTTTAAATTCGTTACGTTGCATTATAGGGTCGTTTTGGGTTAGGTTCTTAGGTACATTTGTTCGGTATCTATATCTAAAAGTAAATTAAGAAAAAGAATCGAGTTTGGGTGAATTGGGGAAGAAAAATGAAAAGGAAATTTCGACGGGCAAAATCTGGACATGGGAGCGCGTCGCGCGACCCATTTCCAGAATTGAAAAATTCTGCTCCGCATCGCGGAGCTGATACGAGGTGTTTCACCTCAAAAGAAGTTTTCAGAACCATAATTTAAATATGCCTCCGCGTCGCAGATCCACCTTCAAATCCTGATTTTTGGATTTTTCTCATGTTTAGCTATCTAGAATCCTTCCTAAATATCATGAGATCTTTCCAAACACAAATCTTAATCCTTGAATACAAAATTCAATTCAAGGTTTAGTTAAGAGTGAAGTCAAGAGCACTTAAGATCAAATTCAAGAGAAGTCAAGAGTTAAGTAAGAGAAGTTCATGTCAAGTTTTCATAAGTCTTTTACAAACGTTTTAACTTTGTTTTAAGACTTAAGTTTTGAGTTCAACAAAGAGTAAAGTTGAAGTACTTTCTTCAAATAAATATATAGGGACTATGTATTCCCAAATAGACATTTAAAATGTTTTCACATTTAAATAAGAACGGAAACTGAGATTTCCAAGAAGCCTTCGGGCTAGTTTTCAGAAAACAGTAATAGCTTTCTAAATGAAACAAGCAGGGAAACTGAGATTTCCAAGATAGCCTTTGGGCTAAGTTTTGAGCACTAATCTCAAATCACAAAATAAGTATGTTTTTAAAACATAAGAGCTAGTATATTTTGGGAGTAGTATTGAGAACCGAGATGGGGGAGAGTTCAGACAACTCACATCCCTTATAAACCATGTAGCCATCATGGGTATAAGAGCGTCATACTTTTTAGATGAACCCTTTTCACATAGACAAGTTGATCCATTAGTAGTTCAGGTCCTATACCTTTGTCCGGGTATATGATGCATTGGCAGCGTGAGGTAGATCGATGTACCATCACTATAGCTTTTATTTGATGGTTGTCGCTTAGAGAAACTCCCATAGAAGTTATTGTATTTTCATATACATCAATTTATTGTATTTTTACATATATTTCAGAGTTATGTTGTATCCTTGTATATACACAGAGTTGACATCATATTTTTCAACAATTTTTCTTTATATTGCACTTGTTTATACCTGCTTTATAATGAAATGAGTTAGTAAGTATTCATGAGTTGAGAAGAGCCAAGGTAAGAAGTTCTTTCAGAATCTCTTTCAAGCCTATTTTGTATTAGCATTCCAACTCGCATACTCGTGCATTCAATGTACTGATGTCAGTTGGCCTGCATCATATTTATGATGCAGATGCTTGTAACGAGGATCGGTATCCAATGCACCGTTGATCCAGTTGAACACTCCAGAGTCAGTTGGTGACCCTCCTTGCATTCCGGAAGACTCCTTTATTTAATTTCTAGTCTTTCATATGTTAGGGTGATTGGGGATCCTGTCCCAACATCCCTCTTTGTTTTAGAGGCTTCATAGACAATTAGTAGTTCAACACTCTTTGCATTATCATTCTTATGTTAAAGACTTGGGTTGCCACTTTTGACCAAGTTGAATGCTTAATCTTTAAAACTTTATTAGTTATATTATTATTCAGTCAGTTAAGTCCATTGAACATTATAGATACGAATGTTCTCTTCTGCTGAGTTAAGTATGCCAAGCCAACGGTTCACTTGGGGCTAGCAATGGTCTTCAAGTGCCTGCCACGTTTGGGATGTAGGCTCGGAGGGTGGCAAACTTAGTCTCAGAGTACATAGTTCAAGAGTCCTAGGGAGTCTATGAAGTCGTGTCTGTAGAGTCCTAGTTGTCCGTGTGAAGCGTGCCACATCTATAATTAAGAGGCTGCAACATTTAAGAATTCCTTCACTTCTTTCATATTTATTTCATGCGTTAGAATTTGATATCTAAGAAGTTTCCCTCTAATTCGTGTTTGCGCATGTCTTCAAATAATCATTCCTCCACGAAAAGCAGTCAGAGGTCATCCAGCTAGGAGGAATGTTGAGGAACAAGAGTTACCCAATGCACCTGAATGCAACCTCAAGAGGAAGTTACCAATGTTGAGTTTCGAGAGCCAATTAGGATGATGAGTCAAGTTGTGACTAACCAGGTTGGTTAGCAAAGAGGAGCTCGACAAGAAAGGGCTGACACTTCGAGGATTTGTGAGTTCTTCAGGATGAATACCCTATGTTTCACTGGTTCGAGCACTAATGAAGATCCAGAGAACTTCACTAAGGAACTAGATAAGGTATTCGAGGTGCTACGTGTTGCTGACACTGAACGAGTTGAGCTAGCTGCATATCAAATGAAGAGTGTTGCTAGTACTTGGTTTGACCAATGGAAGGATGGTAGAGTTGAGGATGCACCGCCTATGAGTTAGGCCTGTTTGAGGAAACTTTCTTAGGGTGTTTCTTTCCTCGAGAAATTAAAGAGGCCAAGGTACGTGAGTTCCTCACCCTCAAGCAGGATTCTCTAAGTGTTCATGAATATGGGTTGAAGTTCACCCAACTATCCCGTTATGCTCCGAAGATGGTTAAGGACATGAGGAGTAAAATGAGATTGTTTGTTGTTGGGTTGGGTCGTCTATCAGGAAAAGGCAAAGAGGGCTGGGCAGCAATGCTTAATGGGGACATGGACATTTCTAGGTTAATGGTCTATGTGCAACAGGTAGAAGAAGAAAATCTTAGGGATAGAGAGGAGTTCAAAAACAAGAGGGAACAGACAGGGAATGAGTCCGGGCAGTAGAAGAGTAATGCCAACCGGTCATCTTTGCAACAGAAACAAAAGGGTCCTGCTCCATCATCTGCTAGTGCACCTGTACCTAAGAACAAGGGTGTGTACTATGGTCAGAATTCCAGAGCTAAACCTCCCTATTCTCAAGGTAGTGTGGCGCAAGTGGGTTGTAAACCTCCTACTTGTGCTAAGTGTGGTAGGAACCACTCAGGTACTTGTCGTGAGGGCTCCACTGGTTGTTTCAAGTGTGGTCAGACTGGGTATTTCATGTGACATGTCCAAAGAACAAGCAGGGAAATGGTAATAGGGGCAATAGAGCTCAGTTTTCATCAGTTGCTCCACCAGATAGGGATGCACCTAGAGGAACTAATTTTGGTACTAGTGGAGGAACTGTAACATCCTGTATTCAAAAGCAGACTAGCTTTTTTATTTTTCAAAAGTTGCAGGTGAAACCTACGGTCGCCACCCATGGATCGTGGTATGACCCACGGCCCGTGCTGTGGGTCCGTGGTTCACCACTACAACCCCTACCCAAACCCAGCTCAAAAAATCAACTAAGTCTCGACCCACTGACATACCCACGGTCCGTAAGCTAGAACATGGTCTGTGGTCTGTGTCCATTGATCGAAGTAGGTAAAGTAGCCTTGATAGGATTAGATTCAGTCAATGATGCTATGGAGAAGGTGCAGCTCATCATAGATAGACTTAAGACCAGAGTCACTAGAAGTCTTAAGTAAACGTAAGGAGAAGGGAACTAGAGCTCCAAGCCAATGAGTGGGTTTACCTGAAGGTGCCACCTATGAAAGGGGTGATGAGATTTGGTAAGAAAGGAAAGCTCAATCCTAGATATATAGTCCCTTACAAGATTCTAAAAATGATTGGTAAAGTGGCTTATGAGTTAGAGTTACCAGCAGAAGTAGCAGCAGTGCATCCTGTCTTCCATATTTCACTTTTGAAGAAGCGTGTGGGTGATCCAACATCTGTGGTTCCATTAGAGAGTGTGGTCGTGAAAGATAGTCTTTCCTATGAAGATGTACCAGTTGAGATTCTCGTTCGCTAGTTTAGGAGGTTGAGAAAAAAAAATGTCGCTTCAGTCAAGATTTTGTGGAGGAGTCAGTCTGTAGAGGGAGCTACTTGGGAAGCAGAAGGAACCATGAAGTCTAAGTACCCTTACCTCTTTCCTTCTGATTCCACTCCAGCTTGAGGTAATAGTTCCTCATCAGTTTTTCAGTCATTCTTGCGTATATTCAGTCTTAGTATTATGGTCCTTCAGTTACTACCTGCATTTTCAGCATATTTGCATGTTTTTGGAACTCATATCAGTCAAAAATTCAGTTTCCAGTGTTTAGTGGTAGGGTTTGCAGCTCTTTCCCTCCATTCAAGTCATTGACTTTACTGTATATGACATGCTAGATCCAGGAGCGAGTTTATCTTTTATAACTCCATATGTTGCTATGAACTTTGATATTATTCCTGAGCAACTTAGTGAACCATTCAGTGTTTATACACCTATTGGTGAGTCCATTCTAGCAGAGAGAGTCTATCGTGATTGTCCCATTTTTGTCAATCACAAGAGTACCATGGCTGATTTAATTGAGTTAGATATGGTAGATTCTGATGTCATTCTTGGTATGGACTAGCTTCATGCCTGTTATGCCTCAATTGATTGTAGAACTAGAGTAGTAAAGTTTTAGTTTCCAAATAAGCCTGTCTTAGAGTGGTAAAGCAGTTCAGCGGTGCCTAAGGGTCGTTTTATTTCATACTTTAAGGCAGGGAAGTTAATTTCTAAGGGTTGTGTCTTTCACTTAGTCCGAGTTAATGACTCAAGTGTTGAGGCACCTCATATTCAGTCAATTTCAATAGTAAAAGAGTTTCCAAAAGTCTTTCCAGTGATCTTTCCAGAGTCCCTCCTCAGAGAGAGATAGATTTTGATATATATCTTCTTCTAGATACTCATCCTATATCAATTTCGCCATACAAAATGGCACCAGCAGAGTTGAAAGAGTTGAAAGTGCAGTTAAAAGATCTTTTAGATAAGGGCTTCATTCAACCAAGTATCTCACCTTGGGGATCTCCGGTCTTATTTGTGAGAAAGAAAGATGGTTCCCTTAGGATGGGTAGACTACCGTCAATTGAATAAGGTTGCTATCAAGAATAAGTATCCTCTTCCAAGAATTGATGATCTTTTTTATTAGCTTCAGGGTGCTTCCTGTTTCTCAAAAATTAACCTCAGATCAGGCTACCATCAGTTGAAAGTTAGGGAATATGATATTCCCAAGACAACATTCAGGACCCGTTATGGTCATTATGAGTTTATGGTCTGTTATGGTCATTATGAGTTTATGGTCTGTTATGGTCATTATGAGTTTATGGTCTGTTATGGTCATTATGAGTTTATGGTCTGTTATGGTCATTATGAGTTTATGGTCATGTCGTTCAGTTTGACAAATGCACCAGCAGCGTTCATGGATCTTATGAATAGAGTCTTCAAACCTTATTTAGATATGTTTGTTATCGTCTTCATTAATGACATACTATTATATTCAAGGAATGAAGAAGATCATGCTAGTCATCTCAGAATAGTTCTTCAGACTTTGAAAGATAGAGAGTTGTATGTCAAGTTCTCCAAGTGTAAGTTTTGGCTTGAGTCTGTGGCATTCTTGGGCCACATAGTTTTCGGTGATGGTATTAGAGTTGATACTCAGAAAACTGAGGCAGTGCAGAATTGGCCTAGACCCACATCTTCAACTGATATTAGGAGTTTCTTAGGTTTAGCTGCCTTTTATATAAGGTTTGTAGAGGGGTTTTTGTCTATTTCATCTCCTTTGACGAAGTTGACTCTAAAAATAGTGAAATTTCAATAGTCTGAAGATTGTGAGAAAAGCTTTCAGGAATTGAAAGAGAGATTGACAACTGCCCAGTTTTGAATTTACTGGAAGGTACTCAAGGTTTTGTGGTGTATTGTGACGCATCTAGAGTTGGTTTGGGTTGTGTTCAAATGTAGAATGGCAAAGTTATAGCTTATGCCTCCAGACAGTTGAAAGTTTATGAGAAGAACTACACAACCCATGACTTAGAGTTGGTTGTTGTAGTGTTCGCCTTGAAGATATGGCATCACTATTTGTATGGTTTTCATGTTGATGTATTCACTGATCACAAGAGCCTACAATATGTGTTCACTCAGAGAAAGCTCAATCTCAGACAAAAGAGATAGTTAGAATTGCTCAAAGATTATGATATGAGCATTCTTTACCACCCAGGTAAGGCTAATGTTGATGTCGATGCCTTAAGCAGGTTGTCTATGGGTAGTACCACTCATCTTGAGGAAGAGAAGAAAGAACTAGCAAAAGATGTGCATAAACTTACACCCTTACGAGTCTGACTAATGGATTCCACAGAAGGAGGAATAGTGGTGACGAATGGGGTTGAATCATTACTAGTGGCAGAGGTGAAAGAAAACAAGACCAAGATCCCATTTTGCTTGAGCTGAAGGCAAACGTTCAAAAGAAAAGAATATTAGCTTTCGAACAAGGGGGAGATGGTGTATTGAGATATCAAGGTAGACGATGTGTACTTATGGTGGATGGACTCCAAGAGAGGATCATGGAGGAAGCTCATAGCTCCAGATATTCCATTTATCCAGGTTCCACAAAGATGTATCGCGATCTGAGAGAAGTGTATTGGTGGAATAACATGAAGAGGGGCATTGCAGAATTTTTTGTTAAGTGTCCAAATTGCCAGCAAGTGAAAGTTGAGCACTAAAAGTGCGGTGGTTTAGCGCAGAACATAGAACTTCCAAAATGGAAGTGTGAGATGATAAATATGGATTTCATCACAGGTTTTCCAAGGTCTTGCAGACAGCATGAGTCTACTTGGGTGATTGTCGATAGAATAACAAAATCAACCCATTTTCTGCCGGTAAAGACTACCCATTCAGGAAAAGATTATGCCATGTTCTATATTTAGGAGGTGGTAAGACTTCATGGAGTCCCATTCTCTATTATTTCAGATAGAGGTGCATAATTTACTACACAGTTCTGAAAATCTTTTTAGAAAGGTTTGGGTTCAAAGGTGAACTTAAGTATTGCCACTCATCCCCAGACAGATAGGCAAGCGGAGCACATTATTCAGACATTAGAAAATATGTTGAGGGATTGTGTGATTGATTTCAAAGGAAATTGGGCTGATCACCTAGGAGTTTGCTTACAACAACAGTTATCACTCTAGCATCCAAATGGCTCTATATGAAGCCCTCTATGGGAGAAGATGTAGATCTCCTATTGGATGGTTTGAAGTTGGTGAGGCGGAGTTGATAGGACCAAATTTAGTTCACCAAGCTATGGAGAAGATGAAAGTGATTCAAGATTGAAAACGGCACAGAGTCGTCAGAAATCCTACACTGATGTTAGGAGAAGGGCATTAGAGTTCGAAGTAGATGATTTGGTATATCTAAAATTTTCACCCATGAAGGGTGTTATGAGGTTTGGTAAGAAAGGAAAACTTAGTCCCCGGTATATTGGACCTTATAGAATATCCAAGAGAATTAGAAATGTAGCTTATGAGTTGGAGCTACCACTAGAGTTAGCAACGGTTCATCTGGTATTTCATGTCTCCATGTTGAAGAAATGTATGGGCGTTCTTTGATCATACCAACTGAAAATATTGCGATCAAGGATAGCTTATCCTATGAAGAGATTTCGGTTCAGATTTTAGATCACCAAGTTCGCAAGTTGAGGAAAAAAGTAGTTACATCAGTCAAAATCCTTTGGAGTAACCAATTTGTTGAAGAAGCTACTTGGAAAGCTAAGGAAGATATGAAAAAGAGATATCAACATCTATTTGAATTCGGAGGAAGTACAGACCAAGGTACTAATTTTATTCTTGGTACTATCTAAATTATGAGTAAGCGTGTTAAATTGTTTGCATTTGATTGTTGGGTGTTTGAACTTGATGTTACTACCCTTAACCCAGTCAGAGTAATCTCATTCGAGGAAGAACGTTCCCAAGGGGGAGATATTGTAACATCTTGCAACTAGAAAGAACTAAAAAGAACTAGAACAAAGTTTAAAATCTGGAAATTTTTATTTTTGGAAAGTATAAGGAAATCTGAAAAATTTTAAGTAAGTTAAAGTTGAGTTTTGGTCAACTTCAAATGATCATAACTCCTAGCTCAGGATGAGTTAGGTGTAGTTCCAGATATGGTTGAAAATATCTTAGAACAATCTTTCCAACGCCACTAAATTTGCACGATTTTGAGTTCATATGAGTGAGTTATGCTCTTTGAAAGTTGGGTTGTTGGATTAAGAAAGTGTCCATATTTGGGATTTTAAGAGGTATTTTAGTCTTTTCACTACCCTATTAATTTAATCCATATTTAGGAGTTTAATATGGGTCAAATCAAAACTTAGTTAGTTTTAGAAATTTGGATTCCATGTTAGGGCTAAGGAGAAAGGAGAAGAGAAAAGAAGAAGGAGAAAAACGGGCAAATTCATCAAGATCGATCAAGAATGTTGATGTTTTCGCCAAGGATTTACTTCGATCAGGTATGTGAGGCTCTCATAACGTTGGGATCGTTCTCCCACATGCCAAACATATTGATTTCAATTTGGATTCGTCCTAAAAGTGTTTCAATATTGATGATCTTGATACCCATTCTTCAATTCATGTGTTGTTATTGAATTAACCTGAATCAAAAAGTTTTTGAATTCGTTACGTCGCATTATAGGGTCGTTTCGGGTTAGGTTCTTAGGTACATTTGATGGGTATATGTATCTAAAAGTAAATTAAGAAAAAGAACTGAGTTTGGGTGAATTGGGGAAGGAAAACGAAGAAGAAAATTCGACGGGGAAAATCTGGACATGGGAGCGTGTCGCGCGACCTGTTCCCAAAATTGAAAAATTCTGCTCCACGTCATGGAGCTAACAGGAGGTGTTCTGCCTCAAAAGATATTTTCGGAACCAGAATTTAAATATGCCTTCGTGTCACAAACCCACCTTTAAATCCTAATTTTTGGATTTTTCTCATGTTTAGCTATCTAGAATCATTCCTAAACATGATGAGATCTTTCCAAACACAAATCTTAATCCTTGAATCCAAATTCAATTCAAGGATCAGTTAAGAGTGAGGTCAAGAGCAGTTCAGATCAAAGTCAAGAGTTAAGTAAGAGAAGTTCATGTCAAGTTTTCATAATTCCTTTACAAACGTTTTAACTTTGTTTTAAGACTTAAGTTTTGAATTCAGTAAAGAGTAAAGTTGAAGTACTTTCTTCAAAGAAGTATATGGGGACTATGTATTCCCAAAGAGATATTTAAAATGTTTTCACATTTAAACAAGAACGGAAACTGAGATTTCCAAAGAGCCTTCGGGCTAGTTTTCAGAAAACAGTAATAGCTTTCTAAATGAAGCAAGCAGGGAAACTGAGATTTACAAGATAGCCTTTGGGCTAAGTTTTGAGCACTAATCTCAAATTACAGAAAAAGTATGTTTTTAAAACATAAGAGCTAGTATATTTTGGGAGAAGTATTGAGCACCGAGATGGGGGAGAGTATAGACAAATTACATCCCCTATAAACCATGTAGCCATCATGGGTAGAAAAGGGTCATACTTTTTAGATGAACCCTTTAACATAGACTAGTGAATCCATTAGTAGTTTAGGTCCTATACCTTCGGTCAGGTATAAGATGCGCTGGCAACGTGAAGGGTCATACTTTTTGGATGAACCCTTTAACATAGACTAGTGAATCCATTAGTAGTTCAGGTCCTATACCTTCGATCGGGTATAAGATGCGCTGGCAACGTGAGGTAGATCGATGTATAATCACTATAGCTCTTATGTGATGATTGTCGGATAGAGAAACTCCCACATAAGTTATTGTATTTTCATATACATCAGTTTATTGTACTTTTGCATATATTTCACAGTTATGTTGTATCCTTGTATATACACAGAGTTGACATCATGTTTTTAAACAACTTTTCTTTATATTGCACCTGTTTAAACCTGCTTTATAATGAAATGAGTTAGTAAGTATTCATGAGTTGAGAAGAGGAAAGGTAAGTGTTTCTTTCAGAATCTCTTTCAAGCCTATGTTGTATTAGCATTCCAACTTGCATACTCGTACATTCAATATACTGATGTCAATTGGCCAGCATCGTATTTATAATGCAGACGCAGGTAACGAGGATCGGCATCCAGCGCACTATTGATCCAGTTGAGCACTCCAGAGTTAGTTGGTGCAGTGCCTTCTTGCATTCCGGAGGACTCCTTTATTTGGTTTCTAGTATTTCATATGTTAGGGTGATTGGGGATCTTGTCCCAACATCCCTCTTTATTTTAGAGGCTTCATAGACATTAGTAGTTCAGTAATCTTTGCATTATCATTCTTATGTTGATGACTTGGGTTGCCCTTTTTGGCCAAGTTGAATGTTTAATCTTTAAAACATTCTCAGTTATCTTATTATTCAGTCAGTTAAGTCCATTGAACATTATAGATACGAATGTTGTCTTCCGCTGAGTTAAGTAAGCTAGGTCAAGGGTTTGTTTGGGGCCAGTAATGGTCTTCGAGTGCCAGTCAGGTTGGGGGTGTAGGCTCGGAGTGTGACAATGAAGGTAGCATACTTTGAGAATCTGTACACCACGACAATGATAGTTCCATACCTGTCAGACTTTGGTAAGGAATTGATGAAGTTCATGGTGACGCTTTCCCATTGTAACGACCCGTAAAATGATAGGATGAACTAGAGCCTTGACGCTTGGGTTAGTATGACTTTGAGTTGGTGTCTAGGCTGTTTTAGAACTTAAAGGGGGTGAGGAAGGAGCCTAGGGTGCAAGCTAGGACCTAACCTAGCAAGAAAGTATGGTAGAAACCTTATTCTTATAGGGGTTGTTTGGCAAATGGGCTATCTATCACCCAAAGGGTTGGGCAAGTCTCCCATCTTCCCTTGATATCGCCTAGTGGCTGCCCCATTCTCCCTAGCTACTGGACCAAAGGGTGAGATAAAGGGTAGCTCGCCAACCAGCTTGGTGTGTCGCCCTTCTCCCCTCCAATCGCTCAATGACCAGCCCTTTGAGATAGCCCACTGGAACAAAAGGTGAGCCAAGGGTGCACTTGGCGAGTCACCTAGTGCACTTGGCAAGCCCAAGTGTCCAAATGGCGAGATCGGACGGGCTAAGGGCAGAATTTTAAGTTGCTACTCTTAGGGTCCTTAGTTCTTTTCCAAATAAAGTCCGTATTATTCTATGCCTTTCCTAGAAACTGTAAAACCTTTTTAGACCTAAATTCTTTCATTTAAGTAACTCCAAATAGAATCAAAAGAAAACCCACCTCCCCTCAAATATTTATCTCCCTACAATCCTCCATTGAAGAAGGTCAAGAACTTGGAGCTAGGGTTTCGATTCAAGGTCATTTCTTCATCAAATTTATTGGGGAATCTTAGCAAAGGTATGGTGATCCTTCATATAGGGTTATCTTTCACCCTATAGTCAAATTCAAAGAGTTTTCAAAGTTTTCAAGTTTCACCAAAATCCTAAATTTCACTCAACTTCATGGGTTCTTGCATGAAATGATAAACTATGATTATATTGAAGTTTAATTGGTGATTTAAGATGAAAAAATCCATGAACCCACGGTTTCCCTAAATTTCTAAACTTGGCCTTATGAAGTGGGTTTATTGATTATAAAGGAATGATGATGGATTTATGTGTAGATTGATTTAGATTACGGATTTGTATCATTACCTATATCTAATTATGGTGAATTGTTAGTGAATCGAGGAATTGTGATTATGGCTTGGAAGAAGGGTAAGTTTGACCTAATCTCATGTTATTGTAGAATTGTTCTTGAATTGTTGATCCACTTGAAAGGTGGAGGCGTTTACTTACATGTACATTGTGATCATGGCCTTGAAGGCATTATATGAGTAATTGAAGTATTGTCATCATGTTGTGAATGTAAAGGTGTTGTCGTGGATATGGTTAAGATGGTGGCTCTTCCCAATGTTAGGCTAGGGTCCAATGAATATCTTTTGATATCCCATAAACTATGTGTCTACATAGGTTGTGCCTACATATTTTCACTATTTCTAATTATGGTGAATTGTTGGTCAATCGAGGAATTGTGATTATGGCTTGGAAGAAGAGTGAGTTTGACCTAATCTCATGTTATTGTAGAATTGTTCTTGGATTGTTGATCCACTTAAAAGGTGGAGGTGTTTACTTACATGTACATTGTGATCATGGCCTTGAAGGCATTATATGAGTAATTGAAGTATTGTCATCATGTTGTGAATGTAAAGGTGTTGCCGAGGATATGGTTAAAATGGTGGCTCTTCACAGTGTTAGGCTGGAATCAAATGAACATCTTTTGATATCCAATAAACTATGTGCCTACATAGGATGTGTACTATTTCTACCCTAGGCAAGTATAACACCTCCTTTCGGTGTGGGGAAGACACCGGATTTCATGATTTAGCTCTCATAGTCTATGTCGGTTAAGTCTTATTCCTATCATGTGAGATGTGCACTCTAGTTACTTGATAGGTACCACAAAGTGTAGGTACTAGTATGGGATGTTGTTTATACTTGCACGAGTAGGCTTTGAAGGTACTATAGTAAGTTCTCTAAGCCTTAGAGGCTAATGTGTGAAAGTCCTCTAAATGCATAAATGTGTCCTAAATTAACCGAATGAAGAATGTTGGCTCTTAAATGCTTAGAATGTAAAGGTGCATGCTATACTTGATGAATATAAGTGTGTCTTGTCTAGGGTGATTCCAAAAGTAGTAGTATGGGATGCAACTTGCACATTGCACAAGTAGAACTTAGGGGTTATCTTAGGTAATGGTCTATATGTAATGATCATGCCTTTTATAATGTTCATATCTCTTATGTGTGACTAATGGTAAAGGAATGAAAGGGTTGTATATGAGTTCACCTTTGGTAACCTTAGGACGAGGCTTTGGTATGGATAGTGGTATGAGACGCTATCTATACATTGCACAAAGTGTTGCCTAAGGGTTACTTGAGGTGGATGGCTAAGGGTAAAGGACAGGGGTTAAATGAGTTGCAAATGTCTCTATTGCATTAAAGGACTTTTATGTTGGTTGTCTTTGAATATTATGCCTCTATTATCATGTTCATGAAGGTTTTATCAAAAATGGCATACTAGCATGACTTTACAACTAAATGTCCCTTTTAGCATGCTTTTGCATGGTCATAATACTTAGTACATTTTTGTGTGCTAACCCATATTTCTCTTATTTTACTACAAGTGTAGATTCCGGCAAGTTATTGCATTCTCTAGTGAAGTTTGGGATTAGAGTTCTCTCAAGACCTCTTTTGGTATGTCCTCATATGTCGAGGACAAGGATTTAATGTTTCTAACTTTTATGTTTTAGACTTTCTAGTAGTTTCGATTGTAAAGTGACATGACCCTATATTGTTAAAGTTTGTCTTAAGATGGCCATGTGAGACTTAGTATTTTTGATTTTTTATGAAAGATTTTTTAATAGTTGATTTTAAATAATGTTTTCAATTCCGCACTATTTTCTATATCGAATGTTATGAATGCTAAGAGGCTTGTATTAGACCTCTTCGAGGTCGACTACACCGTGTTACAACTAAGGGGTGCTCTGTGGTCGTGACACCCATGGGCGCTCCGCTACGGGTAGTGGCTCTAGTAATCCTCCCGAATACTTTTACTCCACCTTGTCTGGCTGGCACACAAGACAAGTTTGCACATAGCACTCGATGTCGTCTTGCATTCATGGACAAAAATAGATAGCTTCGATCAGTGCCCTCATTTGTCGCTCGTTAGATGTCCAGCTCACAGTGTGTCACAGCTTTTCTTGATGATTCGCCGCCTGATAGACCTGAACTTGGGCACATAGACCTTTCGACAAGATGTGAGCAAAAGGCCATCTTCCACCCAAAATTGCCTTGTCTTGCCTTGGGTGGATAACTCCATCAGCTTATTGGCCTCGAGATCATGTTGCATGTCATCTTTGATTGCATCTTGAATGTCACAGTGGGCCTTCGTGAAAGCAGCAAGTTTGACCATCCTACTTAACGCATCGTCCACAACATTGCCTCTTATTGGCTTGTACTCGAAGACGTAGTCAAATTCAGCTAGAAATTCTTACCACCTAGCTTGTTTTGGAGTGTTCTTCTTCTATGACTGAAGGTAGCTAGTGTACATATTGTCCTCTTCACCACAAACTTGGAGCCTAGTAGGTAATGTCTCCATATGCGCAAGATATGTACGATGGCCGTCATTTCTTTCTCCTGTACTGTGTAGCGTCGTTCAGTCTCGCTCAACTTGCGGCTCTCAAATGCTATTGGGTTTCTATCCTGCATTAAGACACCCCCAATGCCAAAGTCTGAAGAACCCGTATGCACTTCGAAAGATTTGAAAAGTCGAGCAGCATTAAGACCGGCTCTTTTGTTACCGCGGCCTTGAGTCCTTCAAATGCTTATTGGCACTCCTCAGTTCAATCTTACAACTTATTTTTCTTCAACCACTAGGTCAGTGGAGCGTCCTTCGTGGAATTTGGCCTTATGAAGTGGGTTTATTGATTATGAATGAATGATGATGGATTTATGTGTAGATTGATTTAGATTACTGATTTGTATCATTACCTATGTCTAATTATGGTGAATTGTTGGTGAAATGAGGAATTGTGATTATGGCTTGGAAGAAAGGTGAATTTGACCTAATCTCATGTTAATGTAGAATTGTTCTTGGATTGTTGATCCACGTGAAAGGTGGAGGTGTTTACTTACATGTACATTGTGATCATGGCCTTGAAGGCATTATATGAATAATTGAAGTATTGTCATCATGTTGTGAATGTAAAGGTGTTGTGATTGAAAGCATGTTCTCACTTAGCACTCATGAATATTGATGATAGAATGTGAAGGTTTCTATAATGTAATGTTATATCTTGGTTTGGTAGACTTAGGTGTCCTCTCTTTGATAAATGAAAGCTATGATTGAATGTGATGTCTTGACTTGGTAGGCTTAGGCATCCTATTCTTCAGTAATGAATGTATCTTGACTTGATGTCTTAATGTCTTGAATTGGTAGACCTAATGTAGGTAGCCTTTCTATAAATGACTAATGATGTATTTTAGACTATGACTTGAATCAGTAGACCTAAAGTGGGTGGCCCTTCATGATATGTCTAGAACCCAATGTGAATGTGAAACCTTGAAGTGGTAGACCTAATGGTGGTAGCCTCCTTCTTATGTGAAAGGATTAACCTAGAGGTGGTAGACCAAATTGTGGTAGCTCTCTCTAGGAAAATCAATGAGCTATCCGTAATGTGCCTTGATCAGTAGGCCTATTGGTGGCGGCCCTTCTTGGTAAAAGTACTTGGGTCAATAGGCCTAATGTTGGTGTCCCACTCTAAGTACACTAATGTGATGAAACTAATCTATGGGAACTAAGGCTAAGCACCGAGGATATGGTTAAGATGGTGGCTCTTCCCAATGTTAAGCTAGAGTCCAATGAACATCTTTCGATATCCCATAAACTATATGCCTACATAGGATACTAGTTCTACCCTAGGCAAGTAGAACACCTCCTTTCGGTGTGGGAAAGACATCGGATTTCATGATTTAGCCCTCATAGTCTATGTCAGTTAAGTCTTATTCCCATCATGTGAGATGTGCACTCTAGTTACTTGATAGGTACTACAAAGTGTATGTAGTAGTATGGGATGTTGTCTATAAATTGCACGAGTAGGCTTTGAAGGTACTATGTGAGTTCTCTAAGCCTTAGTGGCTAATGTGTGAAAGCCCTCTAAGTGCATGAATGTATCCTAAAGGAACCTAATGAAGAATGTTGTCTCTTAAATGCTTAGAATGTAAAGGTGCATGTTATACTTGTTTAATATGAGTGTGCCTTGTTTAGGGTGATTCTTAAAGGAATACTTGATGTGAGTAGTAGTATGGGATGCTACTTGCACATTGCACAAGTAGGTCTTAGGGTTATCTTAGGTAATGGTCCGTATGTAATGATCATTCCTTTTATAATATTCATATCTCTTATGTGTGACTAATGGTGAAGGAATGGAAGGGTTGTTTAAGAGTTCACCTTTGGTGACCTTAGGACGAGGTTTTGGTGTGGATAGTGATATGAGACGCTATCTATACATTGCACAAGGTGTTGCCTAAGGGTTACTTGAGGTGGATGGCTAAAGGTAAAGAACATGGGTTAAATGTGTTGAAAATGTCTATATTAGATTAAAGGACTTTTATGTTAGTTGTGCTTGAATATTATGCCTCTATTATCATGTTCATGAAGGTTTTATCAAAAATGGCATACTAGCATGACTTTACAACTAAATTTCCCTTTTAGCATGCATGGTCATCATATTTAGTACATTTTTATGTGCTAACCCATATTTCTCTTATTTTACTACAAGTGTAGGTTCCGGTAAGTGATTGCATTCTCTAGTGAAGCTTGGGGTTATAATTCTCTCAAGACCTCTTTTGGTATATCTTCATATGTCGAGGACAAGGATTTTATGTTTCTAACTTTTATGTTTTAGACGTTCTAGTATTTTCGATTGTAAAGGGCCATGACCCATCTTGTTAAAGTTTGTCTTAAGATGGCATGTGAGGTTTAGTGTTTCTGATTCTTTATGAAAGAGTTTTTAATAGTTGGTTTGAAACAAAGTTTTTAATTTTGCACTATTTTTCTATATGAATGCTAAGAGGCTTGTATTAGACCTCTTCGGGGTCGACTACACCGTGTTACAACTAAGGGGTGCTCTGTGGTTGTGACACCCATGGGCGTTCCGCTACGGGTAGTGGCTCTAGTAATCCTCCCGAATACCTTTGCTCCACATTGTCTTGCTGGCACACAAAACAAGTTTGCACATAGCACTCGATGTCGTCCAGCATTCGTGGCTAAAAATAGATAGCCTCGATCAGTGCCCTCATTCGTCGTTACCCTGGATGTCCAGCTCACAGTGTGTCGTGGCTTTTCTTAATGATTCCGCCTAATAGACCTAAACTAAGGCACATAGACCTTTCGACTGAATGTGAGCAAAAGGCAATCCTACACCCAAAATTGACTTGCCTTGCCTTGGGTGGATAACTCCATTAGCGTATTGGCCTCGAGATCATGTTGCATGTCATCTTTGATTGAATCTTAAATGTCACAGTGGGCCTTCGTGATGGTAGGAGGTTTGGCATTCCTACTTAACGCATCATCCACAACGTTGCCTCTTCTTGGCTTGTACTCCAAGACGTAGTCAAATTCAGCTAGAAAATCTTGCCACCTAGCTTGTTTTGGAGTGTTCTTCTTCTGTTACTAAAGGTAGCTAGTGGACATGTTGTCATCTTCACCTCGAACTTGGAGCCTAGTAGGTAATGTCTCCACATCATAGGCAATGTACGATGGCAATCATTTCTTTATCCTGCACTGTGTAGCGTCATTCGGTCTCGTTCAACTTACGGCTCTCAAATGCTACTGGATTTCTATATTGCATTAAGACCCCCCCAATGGCAAAGTCTGAAGCATCCGTATGCACTTCGAAGGTTTTTGAAAAGTCGGGCAGCGTTAAGACCGGCTCTTCTGTTACCGCAGCCTTGAGTCCTTCAAATGCTTGTTGGTACTCCTCGCTCCAATCCCACAACTTATTTTTCTTCAACAACTTGGACAGTGGAGCGTCCTTCGTGGAATTTGGCCTTATGAAATGGGTTTATTGATTATGAATAAATGATGATGGATTTATGTGTAGATTGATTTAGATTATTGATTTGTATCATTACCTATGTCTAATTATGGTGAATTGTTGGTGAGTTGAGGAATTGTGATTATGGCTTGGAAGAAGGGTGAGTTTGACCTAATCTCATGTTATTGTAGAATTGTTCTTGGATTTTTTATCCACTTGAAAGGTGGAGGTGTTTACTTACATGTACATTGTGATCATGGTCTTGAAGGCATTATATGAGTAATTGAAGTATTGTCATCATGTTATGAATGTAATGGTGTTGTGATTGAAAGCATGTTCTCACTTAGCACTCATGAATATTGATGATAGAATGTGAAGGTTTCTATAATGTAATGTTGTATCTTGGTTTGGTAGACTTAGGTGTCCTCTCCTTGATAAATGAAAGCTATGATTGAATGTGATCTCTTGACTTGATAGGCTTAGGCATCCTATTCTTGAGTAATGAATGTATCTTGACTTGATGCCTTAATGTCTTGAATTGGTAGACCTAATGTAGGTAGCCTTTCTATAAATGACTAATGATGTATTTTAGACTATGACTTGAATCGGTAGACCTAAAGTGGGTGGCCCTTCATGATATGTCTAGAACCCAATGTGAATGTGAAACCTTGAAGCGGTAGACCTAATGGTGGTAGCCTCCTTCTTGTATGAAATGATTAACCTAGAGGTGGTAGACCAAATTGTGGTAGCTCTCTCTAGGAAAATCAATGAGCTATCCGTAATGTGCCTTGATCAGTAGGCCTATTGGTGGCGGCCCTTCTTGGTAAAAGTACTTAGGGTCAAAAGGCATAATGTTGGTGTCCCTCTCTAAGTACACTAATGTGATGAAACTACTCTATGGGAACTAAGGCTAAGCACCGAGGATATCGTTAAGATGGTGGCTCTTCCCAATTTTAGGCTAGAGTCCAATGAACAGATCCCATAAACTGTATGCCTACATAGGATGTGTACTAGTTCTACCCTAGGCAAGTAGAACATCTCCTTTCGGTGTGGGGAAGACACCGAATTTCATGATTTAGCTCTCATGGTCTATGTCGGTTAAGTCCTTTTCCTATCCTATGAGATGTGCACTCTAGTTACTTGATAGGTACTAGAAAGTGTAGGTACTAGTATGGAATGTTATCTATACATTGCACGAGTAGGTTTTGAAGGCATTATTGTGAGTTCTCTAAGCCTTAGTGGCTAATGTGAGAAAGCCCTCTAAATGCATGAATGTGTCCTAAATGAACCTAATATGAAGAATGTTGGCTCTTAAATGCTTAGAATGTAAAGGTGCATGATATAATTCATGAATGTTAGTGTTCCTTGTCTAGGGTGATTCCAAAAGGAATACTTGGTGTGAGTAATAGTATGGGATGCTACTTGCACACTACACAAGTAGGACTTAGGGGTTATCTTAGGTGATGGTCCATATGTAATGATCATGTCTTTTATGGTGTTCATATCTCTTATGTGTTACTAATGGTGAAGGAATGGAAGGGATGTATGAGAGTTCACCTTTGCTGACCTTAGGACGAGGCTTTGGAGTTGATAGTGGTATGAGACACTATATATACAGTGCACAAAGTGTTGCCTAAGTTCCTAAGAGACACTCTCGCGGAATTGCTTTCACATGTTGATGGTGCACGTCCCCTTCCCTATCTCATCCTCCTTCCGCCTCCACCATAGCATGGCCATCTCCGAAAGATACAATACGACAGTGTTGATCTTGTTCACGTCACTCTTCACCCGACTACGCTAGAAGTAATTCTCCAAGTGCCACAAAAGGTTCTCCACCTCTTGAGCGTCACGGACGGCTTTGAATATAGGTGGCTTGGGAGTCTCGACCTTGGCCTCCCTATCACGATGGGATGACATGGATCCCTTGGCTTCCACGCCTTTCTTAAGTGACTTCATCTCGGCCTTCAAGGTTTCAATTGTGCTAAATGCCTCCATGAGCCGACACTTCAAGGAAGTGATGGCCTTCTTCATCTCAAACTCGGTCCGCTGGTGTCCTCCAACTCCTTACGAATGTTTTTGATCTCCTCAAGGGTGAAGTCTTCAAGAGTTTTGAACTTTTTATTAGCCACATTCTTGCGCTGGCCTAATATCTCCATGGCCTACCTCGCCTCTTCAAACCTGCGACCCATTTTTCTCTAGCGGTGACGTCAATGGCCTCATTGCCAAGTTCATCGACACTTACCTCGGTGGTCGAAGGTGGATGAGATGTTGGCATCTCGCTCGGTGTGAGGTCGAGTATCATTTCCTCATTACTCTTTTGGTGCCTCTTTCCCTTACGGTTCTTCTTTCCACCATCTGGACGGACGTTGGTGGTGCTAGCGGCGTTTACGTCTCCTTCGGTTGCCATTCCCTTAGTGTAAACCTCGCTCTGATACCACGTTGTCACGAACTTAGAGTTCTCACTAATGGTCCGTGCAGCACTTGACAACTTACTCACAACTCTTTCATGATCTTGTAAGCTCAAGTAAGCCCTTTCAAGCTAGATCGCTAAGAGAATGCAAAGAAAGACTAAGAAACAATAAGAGAGGTTTTGGAAGAAGGCTTTTATATTGCTTTGGAGAATGCTTTACAAGTTGAGTGATGCCTTGCAAATGAATGGCACCTCTATTTATACTACCACCTAATGGCTAAAGTGTAATTTAAAATTACTTTACAAGTCCCTAAGATATTTACACATTGGTCCCTTTCTAGAGAATTTTACATTATCTAGGATTTTCCAAGGCACTCTTGAAATATCTAAGGGATTCTAGACTTTTCCGTAAGCCTCTCCTTAATTTTAGAACCATCCGCCCCTATCCGGATGCAAAATTTGACTGAGACAGTGGGGCGACATGACACTTCTACAAGGATTGGGGGCAGTCAACCTTAAGTGCAAAGTTGTTGACTTTGGCAGTGCTTTTTGGGCGTACAAACAATTCACGGATGATATTCAAACTAGACAGTACAGGTGTCCTAAAGTTATCCTTGGATCAAAATATTCAACCTCAACAAATATTTGGTCCTTCGCTTGCATTTGTTTTGAGCTTGCAACTGGCAATGTGTTATTTCATTACTTTGACATAAAGGTGCATTACTTCATTACTACTTATTTTCTTGTTGGTTTGCTTAAAGTTATTGTTCTACGCAAATTTGCACACCTTAAGAGAGAACTTTGTATCGACTTTGATATTGGGTGATTTCTCTTTAAGATGTTGCAAGCGCATTAAATTGTGGTTTGCTAAGTCTATGATGCCTCTGTCTATACTTTTTGTTCTCCGATTTCCTCAACCCTAACCACTTGTCATTCCGATTACTCATCCATAAACCTTTTTTTTATTTCAAAATAGCAATAAACTAAAAAAAAAAGTAAAGGATAACCTTCCATTCTAGAAGTACTAGCTTCCCACCTCCTTCACGTTCACTCTAATTTCATTTTTGTTGGAATTCTACCCTCCTGAATTATATAAAGAAACACATACTCACTACTTGTTCCTCTTTATTTTAAGCTTCACAATAAATAATTTTGTATAACACTTTGCTCAACACTTTGTATTATTTATAAACCTTCAAATAACACAACGATTACAAAGCAATGTAACCTAAGGAATTATAAACTCTAATTTCTATCTACCCAAGACAAAAAACCCCAAGTTTAAGTCTTTTATCGTTCTTCAAGTTATTCAAACTTGTCAAAAAAAAACCACTCACAAACACTTGATTGTATTCAAAAACTTTTGACTACAATCATACAATATTTCTCTCAACTCGCAGCACTCCCCAAAATAAAAATAAAAATTCTCACAAAACTCTTGATCGTGTCTTGATTTTACTCTTAATGTAAGTGCACCAGTTTCTTCAAAGAAACTATTGCTCTATTTATAGATCACATCTCCTCAAAGACCTTGTTCAACTCAAACTTGTCTTCACCACTTAAAAGCCTTGTTTAAAATGAACTTGACTAGGACTCCTCCTTGCACTCGGCGTTGAAAGGAAAACATCCATGTAGTTGTCCTTAATTGAATGAGAAATAATTTTCCTTAATTGAATAAGAAAACTTTATTAATTATGAACTCCTTCTTCTACTCGTTTTACATAATACACTTTGTTTCACGTTGGCACAACATGTTCTATGAACCTTGACATTCTACAAAACTTAGAGACTTTAACAAATTCCTTCTTTTTTACTATGGCAAATTATATCTGCTTACATTGAACAGGTAAACACATATGCACGCTGCTTCCCCCTTTTGACATCAGGCAAAAACTAGAAATATAGACATATCCATACCACAAGCTATAAAAAAAAACACCAAGCTTAGTCATTAGTTACATCACAAATCAGACACAAAAACCATTATCCACATAAAACAAAAATGACTACTAAAGACTTAAAAAGCGAGAATCCAAAACATAAAACCATAGAACAAGTGCACTAGTAATTAGATAGAAGGTGGTAAATCGGAAGACGAAGGAGAGGAGCATTTGTATAGTAGGCCAAAGCTATGCTTCAGACGAACAGAATTAGAGGATCTCTCAGCATTCAGTACAGCGTGAATCTGAGCAAGTTCTTTTTTAAGCCTTGAATTTTCCTCTACCAAACCAGCATGTTGTATTCCATAATCAATGTGCAACTGATCTATTGCAACAGAGTGAGAAGCCTGAAGTTCTATGATTTTTTCATTCTTGGCAGTCAACGTAGCTTTCAACCGTTGCAAAGGTGCATTAGCTCATCGTGAGGTCGCAGGGATAACAACATGATCAACCTCCCCCAACACATCCTTGATAGTCTATTCTTGCCATTCCTTAACAGGAACCTGAAAGTACTCAAAGATGTCTCCTAGCCAAAAACCATATCCAAGCCCATGGGTTGTGCTATCATCCACACACATCCAATTCATGTGACTAAGAATCAATTAAGGCAAATTTATTTGAACCTAAGAAAGAAGTAGCTCCATGAGCGTGAGGACTAAATAGTTTGCTTTAGTACGCTTCTGCTTCCATGGGAGAATTATCTTATGTACCACATCAAAGAGAAGCTGATCTAGAGGAAGTATTGCTTATTTGTCCACCCTAGTGTAACCTTCTAACAAAGGATCATTCGTAAAACGACGGGATATCTCTAGTGCTGGTGGTAAACCCTCTAAGGGAGGCCAACTACGTTTGACATAATGACACCAACCTAAGTTAGGTACACCGAGTATTTTTTCTAAGACTTCAGCTGTTAATGTGAACGATTTACCACCAACACTACTGGAAATAGAAGAGACAGACCCAACAGCATTTATATAAAATTCCTTTGTTTCTTTTCTTGCCATCTTACGACGTCTATTTCCCTGAAGAAACAAAGCATTACATCCCTGTGCATTCAACAAACTAAGTAGTTCCCCCATTTCATTTCCCCTAAACTAGTAACTACCCCACCACGAATCATACTTTTCTTCCTAAACGATTGTATCATTTCCTGATGTATTTCGATTTATATTTCAAGATCACTATTCCCATCCTCTATATGCCCAAAGTTTCTTGTTTTAGACATGGGTCTTTTTCTTTTTCTACATTTCTTGGATTTAACTATGTTATCAGCAAACTTTATAGATTTGGAGGGAGAAACAGACTTACGTTTCACCTGACAAGCTTTTGTAGTTGACTTATCAAGACACGCTGCACTTTGAGTCACTCAACCCTGAACCAGCTCTGATGTATTCACCATAGGACATTCTGGAGCATTAGGGAGAATCATAGCAAGTGGTTTCATAGACTGTGTATTGATCCGTTAATGAAGTCTCTTAGGATTCAATTGGACGATTGGAATATCATCATCATAAGAGAGATGAATTTGTTCTTTCAATGATCTGGGTTCCCCCTGAATTTGTGCCGTTGGTTTTTCTCCTAAATCACCACTACTTTTGTTTCCCCCTTCCCCCTAAATCGAAGCTTCTTCCATTAAAGGATATGTAAGATGGGTTATTCTGTATTGGTCAATAAACATGACAACAAGTAACTCAAAGAGGTTATCTGGATTTGCAAAGGGGATAATGGCAAGATGGAGACTTGATGAAGATGCCATTGAAAGTAGGGTTTGATGTTTTTAGGCGTGAGATGAATGAAGGAGAATGGGTTTCTGTGGAGAGTGAAAAAGAAAAGGTTTCTTGGTTTTTTAGAGTGGTTGCAAGGAAGTGGAAGAGTTTTTGGAGAAGAGGAACGAGTTGATTTTATAGAAAGGTCAGGTTGATTTGATTTTGGCGGTTTAAAAGGATATCCTTCTAACAGGTATTTAATGCGGGAACGGGTACCATTACACAAGCCTTAATATTTTGATCTCACTTAAATAAGTAAAGTAGACATACCTTTTCAATGTAGGATGATGATTTTTGAAGTCCAAATTCTTGAGTTCCTAATTACCTGAGAATAATGAATTAATTTGTTACAGTTCGTTATGAGTATTAAGCACTTTTAGCATAATAGTACAAACTCTGGTGCCATAGTTTATTCTTGTGAGCAGAGATACTCATGTGATCTTCATCATTCCTAACTCCAACCTGTTCCTTTCAAAGTGTTCCCTTGCTAATGCATTTGTGAAAATGTCTGCAATTTGTTGTTCAGTGGCACAGAAATTCATGGAAATTTACCCCTTTTCTACATGTCCCTTAAAAAATGATAACGAATATCTATGTGTTTAGTTCTCTTATGTTGGACAGGGTTCTTTGCAATGTTCATTGCGCTTGTGTTATCATAAAAGATAGGGACACACTCAATACTAAGACCAAAATCACTAAGTTGTTATTTAATCTATAATAGTTGAGCACAACATGAGGCTGTTGCTACATATTCAGCTTCTGCAGTGGATAATGCTACTGAATTTTGTTTCTTTGATCCCTATGAGATTAAACATGAACCTAGAAGTGAGTCATACATGTGATACTTCTTAGATAACCGGCATAATTTGCATCAGTATATCCTATTAACTAGAAATTACTTCCTTTTGGATACCATAGTCCTAACTCAGTGGTTCTTTTTAAATATATGAGAATTCCTTTAACAACTTCAAGATGAGATTCCTTGGGGTTGGTTTGAAATAGAGCACATAACCCCACACTGAACACAATATCAGGCTTGCTACCGGTGAGATACGAAAGCGAACCAATCATACCTCTATATAGTTTTTGTTCCACAACAAAACATGTTCCTTCGAGGTCGAACTTACTGGTTGTGGCTATTGGGGTGTCTATTTGTTTGGCCTCTTCCATTTTGAATCTTTTAAGCAGTTCCTTGACATATTTTTGCTAGTGAATTAGTGTACCTGTTGATGTTTGCTTTATCTGAAGTCCTAAAAAGTAGTTTAACTCTCCAATCATGCTCATCTCAAACTCATTGCTCATAAGTTTAACAAATTTATTTGTGAGTGCCTTGTTTGTAGCTCCAAAAATGATGTCGTCAACATACATTTGTACAATTAATAGATCATTTCCTTTGTTTCTGAGAAAAAGTGTGTTGTCAATTTTACCTCTTGCATATCCATGGCTTTGGAGAAATTTTGACAACCTATCATAGCATGCCCTTGGAGCTTGTTTCAACCCATAAAATGGTTTTTTCAAGTTTGTAAACATGGCCAGGATAGTCAATCCTCTCAAAACGAGGGGGTTGTTTAACAAACACTTCTTCTTTTAGTAATCCATTGAACAAAGCACTTTTTACATCTATTTGATACAAGGTGAATTCCATGTGTGCTGTAAATGCTATGAGTAACCTGATTGCTTCCAACCTTGCCACATGTGCGAACGTTTCATCATAGTCTATCCCTGTACTCTTGAACTACCAGTCTGGCTTTGTTTCTAGTTATTATACCATGTTCATCTAACTTGTTCCTGAATACCCACTTTGTACCAATTATAGTTTTGCTTGGTGGTTTAATACAAGGTTCCAAACTTTACTTCTTTCAAATTGGTTCAGTTCTTCTTCCATGGTTATTATCCAGTCTGCATCTTGAAGAGCTTGATTGATGTTCTTTGGTTCTATCATAGACAAGAATGCATTGAAGGCACAACGATTTTTCATACCTGATCTGGTTGCTATTCCAGAGGTGAGATTAGTGAGTATATTGTCCAAAGGATGTGATCCTTGCTATTTGTAGTCTTTTAGGACTAGATTGGGAATTTTTGTATTTTGACCATTAGTAGGTTCTGTTTGTTCTTCTTCAGACACCCTTCCTTTTTGGTCGTTCAGAGCATGAATGCTGATTTCATCATTTTCATAGAGGGGACCTGTTCTTTTTTCCTGTTCCTTTGCGCTGTTAGTGGATACCTCTGAGATTTCATCATCTTCCTGGAAGTTCTGGTTAGACATAGTATTGTACTCATTAAATATAACATGTATACTCTCTTCTATGCACATGGTTCATTTGTTCAGTACCCTATAGGCTTTGCTAGGTGTGGAGTATCCTAGAAAAATTCCCTCATCACTTCTTGCATCAAATTTTTCTAACAGATTATTTCCATTATTATGAATGAAACATTT
Organism: Solanum commersonii; assembly: GCA_029007595.1. Classification (NCBI taxonomy): domain Eukaryota; kingdom Viridiplantae; phylum Streptophyta; class Magnoliopsida; order Solanales; family Solanaceae; genus Solanum; species Solanum commersonii. The sequence continues at coordinate 4,565,587 of JAJTWQ010000033.1, forward strand.
ACATCCAAATATTCTTAGATGCGAGATGTTTGGTTTTCTGCCTTTAAATAGTTCATAAGGAGTTTTATCTAGCAGAGGTCGAGGCATGCATCTATTTTATGGTGTAGTATGCAGCATTGATGGCTTCGACCCAGAATTGGTTGGTGATTTTATTAGCAACCATCATTGTTCTAGCCATTTCTTGGAGGGTTCTCTTTTTTCTTTCTACTACGCCATTCTGTTGAGGGGTTCTAGGCACAGAGAAATTATGATCCACTCTGTGAGAGTCACAGTACTGAGCAACTTTTGCGTTCTCAAATTCAGTACCATGATCAGAACTAATTGAGATCAATTGTTTTTCTAACTTGTTTTGGAATTTTCTTATAAAAGAGAAAAAAAGCTTCAAATGCATCATCTTTTGAAGCCAAAAAGAGATTCCAAGTATATCTGGAGTAGTCATCAACCAGCACAAATACATATCTTCCCCCCCTACTTTTTACTCTCATAGGACCACATAGATCCATATGTATCAGTTCAAGAGACCAGGTTGAACTTATGACCTGTTTAGGTTTGAAGGATGGTTTTACTTGTTTTCCTAGAGTACATGCTTCACAGACTCTGGTCTCTTTGAATTTTGTTTTACGTAGTCCTATAACTAGTTCTTCAGAGATGAGTTTATTTAGTTATACATGACTAGTGTGACCTAGGCATGTGTGCCATAGTAAAGAATCCTTTTCAATCACACTTAAGTAGACTAAGTTTTCATCAGATATCTTTGAGGTATCTACTGTATATACATGTTTATCTCGATTTCCTGTCAAAACGACCTTCTGAGTTATGAGATTAACAACTTTAACATCAGTTGATGATAAGATTACCTCATTTCCTTTATCACACAGTTGAGATATACTTAGCAAGTTGTATTTTAACCCTTCTATATGGTATACTTTGTCTATTGAGTATTCATCTGATCTGCCTATCTTTCTGATGCCTTTAATCTGGCCCTTTTTTCCTCCACCAAAAGTTGTCATTCCACCTCTTCCTTCTTCAAGTGAGAGAAATTGTGATGTATGTGTCTCGAACAAACACTATCCATGTACCAATGTTGCTTGCTTTCTCTCACTTTTTCCTGAAAAAATTTCAAAAGTTAGTTTTAGGCACCCAGATAACTTGGGTCCTTTGCTAGAATCAAAAGGATGAATAAGATCTCTATGTATCCATTTGGGTAGATTAGATTTCCTTTGAGTATACTTGTTCCTTTGAAAGTTTTTATATGAGCCTATTGTTTTATTTTCTATGGTAACTCTGTATTTTGGACAATTCATCTTAGAGTGACCTGAGTTACCACAAATGACGCATAACAAGGGATTTTCAATTCTAGGTTGTTCATAGCCTATTCCAGTCTTTATATTTCGAGTATTGTTACCTAGATGTGTGACTATCATGGATGATCTTATCCAGTTATTTGCTCTTTCCAAATCAGTTTTTATCCTGGACAATTCAAGATTCATTCTCCTAGATTTTTCCTTTTCCAGGTTTAAGTCGTTTTTTCGATTAGTCACTTCATGTTCATGCTTGGGTTGATCACATGCCTTTTCTTTACCAAGAATTTTCAGTTTTATATTTTCAGACTTTAGTGCTAGATTACAGGTTTCAAGTTGCTGAATTTTCTGCAACAATTGCTTGGTTTTCTCTTGTAGTTCACCGTTGAGTTTTTCGAGATCGACATACTCAAACTTTAAACTAGTCAAGAAGGCAAGCAATTGATTCTTGGTTTTAAGTAGTTCTTGAATTGTATCTATGGATGTGAGCATTAAAAAGGATAGTTTTTTCTTAGAGAACTTTATTAGTTTATCTTTAAGATCAAAGAGATTTACCTTCATTCCTTCAAAGTCTGATTCAGGTTCAGGTTCTGATTCTTCAATAGCCATTAAGGCAATGTCATCAGCATCTTCTTCATACATGTCTAAACCTGTTCCCCAATCTGCATACATTGCTTATTCCTTCTCTTTGTTTTTTCTTTTGCTAAGAAGTTCCCTCTTCTCTTTTTCAGCCCATTCTACTTCCCACATAGGACAGTTCTTAATCTGATGATCAGTTGTACCACACTTGAAGAATCCTCCACTTTGAGGCTTCTCTGTAATCTTTTCCTTGGTGCGTGGTGACTTTTTACCAGAGTTCATTCCCCTTTTGAAGAGTTTCTTGAAGTTTTTGCTTATCAGTGCTAAATCCTCATCATCTATATATGATTCATCACTTTCGGTGTTCTCTTTGTTTCCTTCACTTCTTTTGTCAACATTCATCTCATATGTTTTGAGATTTCCTACCAGTTCATCCAAAGTCATATTGGTTAAATCCTTAGCTTCTCTGATTGCAGTAACTTTTATTTCCCATAATCTAGGAAAGGTCCCTAAGTACTATGTCTACCTATTCCTCAGTGGTGTATACCTTCCCCAAAGAGATTAACTTGTTTACCACAGTAGTGAGTCTGGTGATCATATTTTGAAGTGATTCTCCGGATTTCATCTTGAAGGCTTCATATTCAGAGCATAGTCTAGCAATTCTGAATTTTTGAACTTGAGTTGTACCTTCGTGAGAGTTCTACAAAGTGTCTCATATTTGTTTCGTGGAGGTACAACTTGAGATGCGATTAAACTCATCAGGTCCTAGTCCACATACAAGAATGCATTTGGCTTTTGCATTCTTCCCCTTCATTTTGTAGTCAGCTTCTCCGTATTTTTCTTTAGGTTTTGGTACTGTCTTTTCTTCACTATCCGTAATAGTAGAAGTTAACGGTCCATCAATAATTCTAACCCATAGTTTGTAGTCTTCGGCTTGAATGATATTTTCCATCCTTGTCTTCCACTATGAATAGTATTGTCCATTGAATAATGGTGGCCTATTGATATGCTTCCCTTGACCATGTCCGAGAGGAAGTGTAGAACTCATAATGATCTTTATCTTAAGTTATTAGACACTTGATTAAGATAACCTGCTCTGATACCACTTGTTGGAATTCTATCCTCCTGAATTCTATAAAGAAACACGTACTTACTACTTGTTCCTCTTTATTTGAAGCTTCACAATAAATAATTTCATATAACACTTTGTATTATTTATAAACCTTCAAATAACACAACGATTACAAAGCTATGTAACCTAAGGAATTATAAACTCTAATTCTTATCTATCCAAGACAAAAAAACCACAAGTTTAAGTCTTCTATCGTTCTTCAAGTTATTCAAACTTGTCAATGATTGTATTCAAAAACTCTCGACTACAATCGTACAATATTTCTCTCAACTCGCAGCACTCCCCAAATTAAAAATCAAAACTCTTGATCATGTCTTGATTTTACTCTCAGTGTAAGTGCGCCAATTTCTTCAAAGAAACTAATGCCCTATTTATAGATCACGCCTCCTCAAAGTCCTTGTTCAACTCGAACTTGTCTTCGCCGCTTAAAAGCCTTGTTTAAAACAAACTTGACTAGGACTCCTTCTTGCACTCGGCTTTGAAAGGAAAACTTCCACGTAGTTGTCCTTAATTGAATGAGAAATAGTTTTCCTTAATTGAATAAGAAAACTTTATTAATCTTGAACTCCTTCTTCTACTCGTTTTAGATAATACAATTTGTATCACGTTGGCACAACTTGTTCTATGCACTTTGACATTCTTCAAAACTTAGAGACTTTAATAATTTTATAGCACGCCAGTAGGAAGGGACTTCTTACAAAAGCGCTCCGCGTGAACTTGACGAGAGAAGCAACTACTACCTCTCTATCAAAGGAAAAAGAAGCATTGACTAAATAGAAGGCCCTTGAATCTTATCGTTAGCCTTGCGTTTATTTTCCTTATAAGTAAAGATATGTCTAGTTTGGAGATGCTTTTGTAGCTTGTAACTTATCTGATTTTGTCCTCAAGCATGGTTATATAAAATGTCTGGGAGATTTCTAAGTAACTCGACCATGACATCACATACTTGGAGCACTAGTAGTCATTTGCTTAATTCTACTTCATGGTATAAGATGTTTTGACTTGAAACAAGATTACTCATTTAATTGGATTCTTAATTGCGGCACGATTATTTAAAAAATTATGTACAATGGAATTAACATGATATATACACTGAATTGGGATATACTCTAACCCTTCTAAAGTAGGATGGAATAGATCATAAGCTAAAGGTTCATTATTAGGCCCATAATTGTGCTAATAACCCATTGTCAACCATTTCGGTTTCATCTAATACTTTATAAGTAGATTTTGTTTGTGAGATGGTCACACCTTACTCGATTTGGCCACCTCAATGACAGAGTATTTGAGCCAACCCAAACCTTTGACATATTGTGAATAAAAAGATGTTTTAGTGTCCCATTTCCTTGCTGATTATGCTATAAATTCTCTACTTCAAGTCAAATTGCTGAACCAACATACTAGAAATGGTTTTACTCAATGACACATTTATCTAATTTTTTTCTATGATTGCTTTATTACTGTCAAATAAAAAGTCAACTTCTATTCAACAAGTCATCTCAACCTCAAAAGTTTCTCTATTAGATTTATAAGAAATTTGATATGCTTTAAGGATTCTAATGGTTGGTGTTGGAACATAGATCAGCAAATAGTATCTCTTGATGACTGAATTTGTGAAAAGTAGGGGGAGGATTCGTATGCACACAGTGTTCAGACGTCGGAAGAACACAATCTTCTACTCATCCTGGGTATTATTATACCGCTAGTAGTCTATATAGTAATACCTTACAAGTACAAGATTAACCTTTTTATTTTTTTGGATAACCGTGGTGTTTAGGCTGCTTTCGTGCACCTCGACTAACCTACTGGGTACGTGTCACCTCCAACCCCACCAAGGTAGATGGGAAGAAATCATGTAGTGTTTTTATCTCTTCTGGGAATTGAACCTAAGATGTCATGGTGCTCAACCTGCTTCATTGACCACTAGGCCACACCCCTGGGTGCCAAGTACACGATTAAGCTAGGGACAGTTTATTCCACTCCTTCTTGGTCTCCCCAAAATTCTACAAGTGAAATTGTGGTGTGGACCAGTTCCTCCATGTCAAGTTCAAAACACACCTCTTTTGTTGATACTCTAGCAATCTTCTTTTATCAGCTCATCCAATGCTTTAGTTTATAGTTGGTCAATTATGTGATTTAGGTGATCAATGGTTTATGTGAACAAATCGACCAAAAGAGAAGAAGATAAAGTGAAAACGTGGTTTTGCTATGCCTTGCATTTAATTTAAAATTTAGGGGACAAAAAGTACATACTGTTCTGAGCACTATTTTCAAGCTATCATTTTACTCCTCTTCCGTACCAAGGTAAGTATCTTTCTCTTATGATGTTTTGGTTCTGTTTTTCACCAAAATGTCGATCATCATGTTAGTTATTCCACTCTTGATTGTCAATGCTTTTATTTGTTTTCTGCAAAGTGAACCCTGTTAATTTGAACAGAATGCTGGATTCAAGTTTTAATCACTGTTGAGAGAAAAAAACATATCTTGTGGAATTTCATATCCTCTTTAGGGCTAGAATACTATTATGCACTTGGGCTGATATTGAAAATACTTGTAATTGCCAAGAAAGAAATGGGAGGTGTACATATAAAGTTGTTGCAAATTCTTGCTTTAATTATGTTTTGCTCTATTTTAACCTAATCTTTTCAACCAATCAATCAACTATATTTCATGGCCAAGTTAGATGGGATCGGATCAGCTATATAAAAGAAGTATGCATCATAGTTAGACGATTTGTATGTTGGGACACTTCTTTATCACTTCTCGACTGCTGTCACTATACATACTTGGTGAAGCAACGCAAGCAGAACATATTTTAACCTAATCTTTTATGGTTATAAAATTTAAAGGGGTAACCTAATCTTTGCAGGATCACTTAGCAGTGATGATGGAGCTTCTAGGAATGATGCGACGAAAAGTAAGAAAATTCGTGTAATCACTTCCAACTTTGAATTATGTTTCTTGTCCTTTTGTAGTTTTATAAAGTTTGCTATTTTGTTTTCAGATTGCCTTGGGTGGTCGTTATTCACGTGATTTATTCAATAAACATGGTGATTTGAGGCACATCAGACGGTTGCGTTTTTGGCCCTTAAAGAAGGTTCTAGTTGAGAAATATGAATTCAGCGAGCAAGACGCAAAGGACTTGTCTGATTTTCTGGTCCCAGAGAAACGGCCTACTGCAATTCAGTGCCTTCTTCATCCATGGATCAATGCAGGTTCACGCCAATTGGAACTTTCCTTGCCTGATGCACAATCTAAAGCCGTTGACGCTCTAGACTCTGAGCAAACCAAGAAACAGAATGAAGAAGAGTAGAACTTCTACTATTCAATCATCTTGTCGTTGAACGAATGTCATGATTCTACCACAAGGATACTATTAGGTAAATGTGCAAGTGAAAAGGTGTCCGCGGGGACCAAATATGTGAGCTGCTCCAGAACAAGCATGCAAAGGACACTGCAGATTTTTGCGGTCCAGACCATTTCTTGAAGCTGAAAGCAATTTATCAATTCATTGGACCATGTATAGGTAAGAAGACAACTATAGCACACTTAGCTCTTGAATCCTTATTATGTCTACATAAAATTCATAATAATTTCGATACAATGCTTATCGCCAGCATTTTTAATATAAAGTTTATTTGTTCATAGTTGTTCTGTTTTCTTGCTTGCACCATTTATTCAGTTCACACATATCTGGTTGCACGATTTTATGTTTAAAAGAATTTCTTCCTTAGCCCTATCTTCTCATCTGTTTAAGCCTTGCATCGATTTGAAATCTATTTGGTATCAGTTAAAGCCTAATTCTAATTTAAAGTAGAGGTTGAAGATACATAATAGTAGATTAAAGAGGTGCAAACATATATCTGAATTGTTACTTTATTTCTTTTTGCAAATTTCACATTTCAATTATCAGTTGTTGTTTTTTCTACTTACATTATCATCATATAATTGTTCAAGTTGAAAAAAGGAATAATTGATAGTCAACCTAATCGGCTTCAAATTGTGTTTATAAACATATAGATGGTGATAATTTAAGAAGAAAAATAGAACAAACGATTAAACTCTCGTTACTTTAATTGACGAATTATATATAATTTGAATAATAATAACTTTTTTTTTAAATGTGAACCAATTGGAAGCATAGTTGTTGAAGTACAAGTGATTAAGCCAAAATTATAATTATAATCATCATGACTTGTGGTTATTAATTAGAACTAATTGGTACTTAACAACATGATGTGATGTCAAGTCAAGGGTACTTAATTAGTTAATTAGAACATTATTAATCTTGGAACCCACTTTAAGCAACAAAGTTGAAAATGTCATTTTTCTAGAGGAATCTTTTTGTTCATATGTCATTATTGCATTAATTAATGAATCTAATGGTCCATATATATGTGTGTGTTCAATTATCACATAAATTACTAATTTTTTACCAAATAAATTCCTTCCACTAGCTCTACACAAGTGGGAAAACAAAGAACAAAATAGAAGAAAAGAGACTTGCCAAAAAATGAAAATGGCTATTCCAAATTCATTGTCTTATCCGTGGGATGAACAAAGTATTTCACGTTTATATAGAGTTTGAGAAAAAATGATATTTCAAAAGAAAATATGATGTAAGTAGTCTAACCAGATGTTTAGATGTGCACTTTCAAAGTTAGAATACTTATTTATTAACTGAGGTCAAATTTAAATATCTATTTACATCAATCTCAGATTGTTTCATTATTAAATGAATTGTCCCAAATAAGACGATGGACGACGAACGGTACATGTGATGCTTCACGTTATACAAGTTGTTATCAAAGGACAAAGCAATTATTGTACCACCAAATTAGTCTGTGATTTTATTTTATTTTATTATTTTAAAATATGAAGAAACATAATTTTATTGATAAATATTGCGGGTACAAATCTGTTCTTTTCTTGATTCTTCTCTTATAAGATACTTATCCATGATTCGAGAGTCGTTAATGGCGTTTTTCCCAAACATGGATCATTTGGACTTGATTTCTATAATTTAAGGGTCGTTAGTGACGTATTTCTTGAATTATGATGATTTGGACTTGATTTTCATAATTAGAGGACGGTTAACAGCGTATTTCTCGAATTAAGATGCTTTGAATTTGATCTCTTAATGAATAATTCATGAATTTGTGTTGGAATTTTCGAGATTTCAATCTCTATGGAATTTTTGAGATTATTAGTCTGTGATGGTTCGTAGACATTTCTTTATTTTTAATCAGAGGATTTGAGTTCGAGCCTTAAAAATAGAGTTATTTTTGATAGCGAGTATTTTATTCTACAAAATAGAACTTTTTTATGCTAATTCAGACAACATATAGTTCCACATATCGAACATCAAATTTTTAGTCGAGCTTCAAAACAAGTACATAATATTGGAGGGCTTTAAGAGGAAACAAGCAATATCTTAATCCACAAGCAAATTACATTATTTTCATTATATAGGTACTTCAAATATATTGTAGGTTTTCCAGCTATTGCACTACGCTATTGCTATGGGCAGATGTGTAACCTAGAAATGGATAAACAAATATGAAACAACATCTACTCCTTCTCATCCCAAGAATAATTGAAGAGAGTCATCTTCCGTCACCAACAATGACTTTTAAAAACTAGAAATGAATAAATAACACATAAAACGAAGGCTATGAAGAGTCTAGAAAGGGGTCGGATTATATTAATTAAGTCTATTGTACGATAAATAGTAGAAAGAATCATAAACTTCATTCCACATCAAGTGACCAATATAGCATGATAAAAATACAAATGGTGGTGATGGTGGTGGAGGAGGAGGATGATTCTGTTGGCGTTAGCGCTAGCTAACCCTCAGACAGAACCAGTTCAATAACACAAAAATAAAGCAAATGTAAATAATGCACTGGCGTTAGCGCTAGCTAACACTCAGTCACAGCCATAGTGAACCCAAGCACAATATTTTACAGCAAATATATGGAAAAATAGATGTGGCTCTGGCTGGCGTTAGTGCTAGCTAACTCACAGACAATAGTCACACTAACATCTCTTACTCTTTATGACAACTCTAAAAGGAAATGTAAGAAAAATGGTTGATGTTGGTGTTAGCGCTAGCTAATACATAAGCAAATTACCCGTTTTTCGATGATATACTATACTCTGTGTTATGAATATGACTTCTTCAAATGGTTGGTCAATTAGGCATTGGCCAACAACTCTTATTCTGCTGCTACTGCTGCTCCTTACATGTATATGTTCTTGTTCACCAATAATTTTCTAGTCAAAATACAGAATCACTGACTGCTGCAGAAATCCAAGAACCCCATGAACTCGTGATGGTGGATCATACAAATGCTCTTCTCTATGCCAATCACCCCAGAAACCATCGCTACGTTAACAAAAGATAAGGGGGGGAAATTCAGTCTTTTCTTTGCTTTAAAGATTTTATGGCAGTTTGAACTTTTGTATAATAGTTTATCGACTTACCCATTGTGAGAGCGCTGGCGAAAATGACACCAGAGAGTATGAACACAATGATTGATGCTCGCTCTAAAATTGCGATAAGTTTTCTAATAGATACACTCATGAGGTATAGAGCTGCAATAGGAGTTTAGTTATGGATAATGTTGCAAATGATGCAGAAGTTTTATGTCGAAATCTTAAGAAACTTATTAAGACTAAGAATATACCGTAAGGAATTGGGAATCTCTTGAGGAGATAAAATTCCACAACTGATAAAGATGACGAGAACATCATCACAAATGTCGCTGGCGCACTAGCTACCTTAGAAGTGAAAAAATAGGTCCTTTTTGTCAATTTTGGAACAGCGATATTTCTGTGTAATAAAAGCACAATAACATGTTGTTATAGTGATGATTTGAATGAGATTTATAGCAAAGTAATTGTTATTTTACATTACTCAAGTTGTTGGAAGTTATAAGGCCCCCTACAAACCCCTCTATTTTCTACTCAAATGTCCCCCGCCACACCTATTTGACTTAAATCGCGGTAAAGTCTAGAAGAAATGACTAATTTTTTAAGAGGAAGAGACAGAGGTGACACCACGTGTGCTAATTAACAAAGTATGTTCATGTGTAACTTCTCAAAAACTATGCTGCTCGACCTAATCAAATTCCAATAAGGAAAATATGCAAATTGAATATCCCAAGAAAGCTGAGGTCAGCTATACGAATCTTCATCGTCCAAAATAGGAGATCCTAATTGAGATACAAAAAAATGAGGGTGGCCATACCTGAGGGATAACTCCAATCTCAAGAAGAGAAGGGCCATGAATGAATCCACCACCAGATCCAAGCAATCCTCCAACAGTGCCTCCCAATATACCACAAAGCGCACAAAATATAAGGTTTGTGGCGGTCCATTGAATGTCAGCCTCACATACTGACTCTCGGTTCCCTTCTAGTCTCCTCTTCTTGCTCTCCTTGTACAATTTCATACATTCATATCCGAACACCGCCAGTTCTGCGGGAAACTGAAAACACAAATGCATTCAATAAGACTCAACCTCACCATACAAAGATAATACTACCGACATGACTCAAATACACGACAGGATACTGTAAGTGCCAAAGTAGCATGACATTCGTAAATACATTAAAAAAGAAAAAGGAAAAGGTTTGCACACATAATAATCATAGCGAATACTTGCGATAATAGAAGTATAAAAAGTAGTGTTTGATATGAAAGATGTTCATGTTAGGACCGAAAATAACCAGGTGTAATGCGAAAGCTAGCAAAGCTAACCTCAAAAGACCACGAGTAAGAAGACAAACGAGAAATATACCAAAAGATACAAAGATTTAACGTAGTTTGATCAATCGACCTACGTCCACAAAGTAGATGAACAATCCACTATAAATATGAGAGTATAAAATATAGAGAAAAACAACCTCAACCAATTCACTCAGAATACATGGGAGGTTCACACAAGTGATAACGTATCAAGCTTGTGTCCCACAAATTCTCCCCCTAACCAAAACTCTCAAAGCCCTTAAGACTACATTGTGAATGCTGATTAAGTTAGAAGGAACATGTCTCTATTTATAGAGTCCTAAACATTTTCCTACAAGAAAATGACTGATCAATCCAAAACTTTTTCCTAAAAGGAAAACTTATTTATGGTAAGAAATTCAGGGCAAATAATACCTAACAGTTCATGTACCTGTATTAAGTTGAGCACCCAGTACAATGGAGTACAAGCCACTAGATCATTTTGTGAACATATCAAAAAAGGAGTTAAATTAGGTGCATAGCAAGGAATGTTAACGGAGAAGTTATTTGTTGGCACATTAAAAAAAAGAAACAAGTATATTCAAGAATTTACTTGCCTTGAACACTTAAAGAAGAAGAAACACGAACCATACTATAAAGAGCACCAGAATTCTCTTCAAATTAAGGTTGAACTTGAAAATTTCCTGTGAGATAACCAGAATTAGACAGTTAAAATCAACAAGATAAGCTTAAAAAGGGAAGCCAAGAAAGAAAACAGATAAATTTGATCCATTTGATATGGTAAATTACCTCACAAGTGCGGTTTTCTCCTCCTTAGGGACCAATGGGTCATAAACTGTATCAATAACAACTGAAAGAACACAAGAAAACTAACAAATATTAGCCTAATCTAAGCAAAGATCAAACCATTAGTTACTTCTACATAGTTTAAAGAACGAGAGAGGTATTTAGTTTTTCAATGACATACGTTCACCACGTGAATTAACTGGAACTTCTTTCATCGATTTCTGCAAGTTCCCCAAAAATGACAAAGATAAAAGACTTAGTTTACCATCAAATATATGTTAAGTACATTTGAGAGAAAAATGATTGGATAAGTAGAGCTAACCTTGAGAACTGTTTCTTCTTTCCACATCTCAATGGCCTTAAAAAATGATCTTGATGAAGTCCCTATTACGAAACAATAACATTTTAAGCAATCATTAATAAAACTAATCATGGTGAGTGAAAAAAATAGTTCGATACGATTGTTTATACCCATGAAGAGGATGATGATGAGGTCAGTGATGAGCCAGTAGGGGAAAACAACACTGAGAGAAACACCTACTATGATGCCTAACATGAGCATGGGCTGAAACAATAGAGCCAGATCATAATCAAGAATAGGTGCTTCTCTGCATGGATGTGGTACCCTCAAATTGTACCAAACTGATGAAGCTGATGCCCCCATTATCATACTTGTAAAAAAAGCAAATCAACTTTCTAACATAATAAAAGATACTATAAAAACAAAAAGACAAATAAGATCTCTGCCAACTCCAACATAATGATAGTGGTTATTAGGAGAAGGGGAGCCTACGTGTAACTGGTAAAGTTGCCGACATGTGACCTAGAGGTCACAAGTTCAAGCTATGAATCCATCAAGGCTACATAGAATAGACCCTTGTGGTCCAGCCCTTTCCCCTGACCCCGCACATAGCAAAAGCTTTGTGCACTGGGCAACCGTCTTTTGATGGTGGTATCAGGACTAATTTAATTTGGATGTACCTCAATTAATTTCATGAGGTATCTATTAGTTCTCACCAGCACAGGTATCGAGTAGTTTGCCTACCAAGGATTGGGTGATAATCCAAGTAACTTTATTTCTAAAGCTTGCACAATTCTCAATATATTTCACCAGCACAAGTTCCAATGATATTAATCTTCTTATCTATATATGAAATGCAAAATGAAAAAAAATGCTTACATTTGGAAATAGCAGCAGCAGACTTCTCTTGATCACGTTGATCTGTTGTGTTGAATCTCTTCCTCATGTGTTCAACAATCACGTCGATTATGTAAACAGTGTTGCTGCCACAAGAACATCCTAAATCGACTATCACAAAAAGGAATGTCGTTATCGGATGAACTGATCAGTTGGACTCCGTCAAGGGTTTCTTTCAATAAATGCAGCATTGATCGAGCATGTTGTCCCTGTATATATACGCGACAAAATTCAATTCAATTCTTCTTAGTAAGAATCGCAAAATAATGTTCTTTTATAATTTTTGTGTTATTCTTGAATGGAGAAAACTCATGGGGACCGTCACTTTCTTCCCAAAAATATCAGTTCCACATTCAAGGTCTAGTCTGAGAGCAAAAAAGGTGATAAACTCAATTGAAGCTTGTATGCAAGAATCGCAAAATAATGCTCTTTACCATTTTTGTGTTATTTCTGAATGGAGAAAACTCACGGGATCACTTTCTTCCCAAAAATGTCAGTTCCACCCTCAAGGTCCAGCCGGAGGGCAAAACGGTTATAAAGAGAGTGAAGCTTGAATACTACAAGATTATAAACATTTTTATATGGCAAATGATCACAACATTGTTTTCAAATGTATCATGTCTAAACTAGGGTCAAAATTAGAAAATTTGACTCTAGAAATCTGAACAGTGCTACATAAATTGAGATAGTATTAAAATTAAGGTGTGTAAGAGATCGATCAATGGATGAACCTGGGCTTGAGAGTTGTTGACATAGCTAGCTTCACCTTTGCCTCCTTTCATGCTAAGCATTCTTTCAAGCTTCAAATTGGACACCACAACATTGTCTTTGTTATCACCTAATGTAGCCATATTGCATACAAATATATTTTTATTAGTACTACAACAAGAGGAAGTAATAATAATACTATGGTTAAGTATATGTTTGAGAATTATAAAAATGACAAATGCAAGTAGGTTATATATAGAGTTTAGAAAATCTAAAGAAAGATTTTATCATTTTTCTAGTGGTTAGGATACATACTCATCAAAAGATATATGCTTTTGACAGAATCTAAAACATAAAAGTTAAAAAATAAAATTTAAAGATTGATAAATAAATTTATTATTTGAATTAAGGGGGGTGGGTAGAGAACATATAAAAAGGATATGGGCTTCACATGTAAATAAAAATAAAACCAAACAAGGCCCAAGATTGACGCCGTAATTACTTAATTATATTGAATCTCTACGCAAAAATTCTGTTAATTAAAGAGTCGAAGAGATCTAAAGGGAGTAGGAAATGATCATTCAACTTTTTGTCCCTTCATTTATTCGATTATTATGCTAAATCTCAACAATAAACTCCTAAATTTCATTTCCACCACTTATTTTAAATCTATACTATACCTGTTTAATTTCAGTTAAAGGCGAATTCAGACTGAATTCAAATTTTTAAATGTATGAGTGAAAATTCAAATTTCAATTTGAAGTTAATGGATGCGCTTCACCTAGGTATTGTTATTTTTCAGGGGTGGAGCTAGAAATTAGATACAAATTTGACTGAAATAAGTCATTTTTGTTTAATTAATGTATTTGTATCAAGAAGTTTATTAAATATGTACACATATATATATTAAGGGGTCGTTTGGTAGCTAGATAAGAAACAAGTTATTCATGTATTAATTTATGTTTAACTTATACGACGTTTGGTAGATGGATTGGAAATAAGTTAATAAAATTACTATGACGTTTTGGTTAACAATTTTAGAAACCCGCATAACTAATACATGTACTCTTATAAGTTATGAGGGAATCTAAGTATTATTTTACGTAGGACAAGCAGTTGAATAACTAATACATGCATAAAATATTAATACATAGGTTCGCTCATAAAAAATCCCTACATTATTAATATCTTCATAAGCCTAATCAACTACCAAATGATCCCTAAGTTTAGAACCCAATTACTAACAGGCACACCCCTTTAGGTGGGGTGCATGTCCACCCGTTAAACTTCGAAAAAAAGCATTTATATATATGTATATCTATCTCGAAAAGCTGACAAAAAATAGGATATAATTAACAATGAACTCATGAAAAGCATAAGAGTGTTATTGTGTTGCTGGTACAAGCTAGAAGATTCAGCCGCAAGACCTGGATTTGAATTCAGTTAGATTGTTTATTTCACTATTTTTATTTTAAGTTTAGATCATATTTGAGCTAAGGTACTACTGGTGCACCCAAAGTCTTCAAATCTTGGGTTCGTCTCTGTTAATTCTAACGTGCATGCCATAATCAGACAATGAAAGTAATTAGGAAAATCAATTAGCTACAGCAACCCTCTAATCACATTTGACTATAACCGTTTATCCGTTAACATAATCATTAGAGAAATGAAAAGTTATATAATAATACTATATTCTAAAACAAATAAAGTCCTTTTGAAAATCATATAAAGCAACAATAAAATCTGTGGGTCCAAATATCAGACTAGTATATATATATATATATATTGTCTATAAGCAACTACCAAAATGAGGCGAACTAGAAGACTTTGGATGCACCAATATTACCTTAGCACAACTAAGAGTGTACATGGCCGGGTTGGTTCGGGTTTTTCAAATATCAAACCAAATCATTTGTGTCGAATTTTTAAATTTATAAACCAAACCAAACCAATAAAATTCGGGTTTTTCAACCTCGGATTTTTTCGGTTTTTCGGGTTTTTCCGGTAAAGTATTCATACAAACATATAATTTACTTGTACTTCAAATATTTCTTTAGTCCTACCAAAATACAATTATCTAAGATGTTTCTTAAAAAAATAACACAATATAATATGATTAATGACACTAAAATATCCAACAAAAATAATAATAATGAAATCGCGTAGAACAAATATTGCAAATTAACAAGTCATAATGAAAATTATCATAATTTAAAAGTATTAAATCATGCTAAAATTAAGTTTAATAAGTATTAGTTACATGACTAAGTATTAAAGAAAATTAAAATTAGATTATGTATTTTAATTGTCTAAACCAATGTAAAACTAAAGAACAAATATTCAATATTATTGTCATTCTTAGTGTTGAATTGATTTTCTTTTTGCATTAGTATTAATTTGATTTTGATTTAAGCTTTATTATAATTACCAACATCTATGGACTATAATCTTTATTGACCCATTCATAATTCTAAGTTTCAAACTTGAAATAATATATTAAAAGATATAAACTATGGAAAAGTATAAGAAATATTTAAAAATTATATCAAAGTAACTATTTTTATGTATAAAATAAAATTTTAAAATTATATATATAAATTCGGGTTGGTTTGGTCTCGGGTTGGTTTTTTTAGTTAAAACCAAACCAACCCAAATATAGTCGGGTTTTTTTTCCAAAACCAAACCACTAGTCGGGTTTTTTTCTCGGGTTGACTCGATTTGCGGTTTGGTTCGGTTTTGTACACCCCTAAGCACAACTATGAAATTCAAAATAAAAACAGTAAAAATAAACATTCTAGCTGGATTCAAACTCAGGCATCACGGATGGATCCTCTAGCTTGTACCAACAGAACAATGACACTCCTATGCTTTTCATGGGTGCACTATTAATTATATCCTAATTTCTGTCGGTTTCTTAAAATAGATATACATATATATACATGATTTTTTTCAAAGTTACCGAATGCATGACCCCACCTAGAGGGGTGGGTCAGCCTCTGCCAAAATGCATAGTATATATACACTAAACGATTAAGGTATATAATAACTAAAAATTCCTAAATAGTATAGATTATATGTGTTTGTTGCTAGTTAAGTATAATTTTTTAGTTTCTTTAGATAATGGCAAATCATGAACTAGTAATATTTGTAATTAATACACCTAAACCATGATTTGATATTCCAAATACGATTTAATTTTCTAATTTATGTATGTTTTGTCCTATCTAATTTGGAAGTTGACATTTTGTCTACTAGAGGAACTAAGATTAACTGAAAATTAATAGTGTTTCACCTAATTAAGTGTCGTCTTTCCAAAAATCATGGTCCATTTTGTTCCCAAGCTATAGGGTCTAACTCTAGGTGGCTAAAGGATCTTGTTGTATCTTATTAGGTCAAAAGAAATACTAAACATTAATTATATGTTTTGTGTTGTGGAGACTTTACTAGAAGGGGGAAAAAATTGACACCAAAAAAATCGAATTTTATTGATTTGGTTTGATAAGTTGAAAAATCGAACCAAATCGATCTATGTAACACTCTAACCCTTGGAATGAAATTCTATAATAGGGACCACTTCCCTTTATAATAGATTAATTAAGACTATATATAATGAATTTCACATTCCGTCAAATTAGGTCTTGACCATAGCTAAGTGCTAATCCACACTCTAAAAAGGATCAGATGTAAAAGTTAGCTCAAATAGAGAAGAATTGTCTAAGTCATATAAGGAGTGTTGAGATCTTTTTCCGATCTGATGTGGGACATTCTCATCCCCCCACCATACATCGTCTGGACTAATGAACCTGACTTTGATACTATAAAAAAAGTATGTTTTGGACCTAACTCACTTACAAAAAAACTAGTTCAAAAAGGAGGTTAATTGCCTGTGTCATGAGATCTTGTCCCAAACCGATGTGGGACATTCTCACCCCCCCCCCCCCCCACCATACACCGTTTGGACTAATGAATCTAACTCTAATACTATAAAAATTAAATTTTAAGCCAAACTTAATTTCAAGAAAAACTATTTAAAAAGGAGGAAAATTGATCGAGTCACGAGATCTTAATTATCCCGATTCAATGTGGGACATTCTCATCACATACAAGATGGTTAACTAAAAACAATGATGCATACATAGCAATATAATTTAATTTTCAAGGATGATTTTATGAAAGAGAGTATATTCTTACTTCTTGATTGTTGAGAATTAACTCCTCCTTCTGCCATCATAGTAGTTTTTTCACTGTGTTTGGACTTCCATCAATACTAAATCAAAGTAAATATGCACTAGACCTTAATTTGAGCTAAAATCATTTTTTTTTTAAAAAAAAAGTGGATCTGACTCTAATACTATAAAAATTTAATTTTAAGCCAAACTCACTTCCAAAAAAAAAAAACTACCTCAAAAAGGGGGAAAATTGATCGAGTCATGATCAGATCTTATCCTAATTCAATGTGAGACAATATTCTCATCACATACTATATGGTTATACAAAAATAATGATGTACACATAGTAATAAAACTCAAAAAAAGAAAAATTGACCGAGTCATGAGATCTTATCCCGATTCAATGTGAGACATGATCATTAGATACAAGATGGTTATACGAAAATAACGATGCACACAGAGTAATACAATTTAATTTCAAGGATGATTTTAACCAAAGAGAGTATTAACTTACATGTTAATTGTTGAGAAAATGACTCCTCCTTCCGATACAAGCGCCATTATAGTAGTTTCTTCACTTTTTGTTTGAACTTCCATTAGTAATAGATTAAAGTAAATATGCACTAGACCTTATTTCAAGAAAAAAAAAACAAATTGTAGAATGTGTATAAATGAATGATAACACACCTTTATTTATACATAAATAAAATTTGGCTAGTTATAATTGGTCACATTTGATTAATAATCCAAGTGTCTTTCATTTTTGTTAATAATATAAATGTAAAATTTGGTCATTACTAGATATATAGACCATGTTGCAAGAGCTTAATTAAGGAATATAATTTAATTTGTCCAGATCATTACACATTTTGTTTTAATAATATAAATGTAAAATTTGGTCATTTACTTATACTAGATATATAGACCATGTTGCAAGAGCTTAATTAAGGAATAAAATTTAATTTTTGCCAGATCATTACACATTTTATTTTAATAATATAAATGTAAAATTTGGTCATTTACTTGTACTAGATATATAGACCATGTTGCAAGAGCTTAATCAAGGAATATAATTTAATTTGGCCAGAACATTTCACATTAATATGGATGATTCATAATGAATTATAAGATCAATAAAAAATCTTTTCCTTAATTTTCTCTCCATTTTTAGACATAGAAAGTTTGAGAGTTTAAATCACATCCCAAACTTAATTTTATTTTTTTTATAGTAAATATCTTACAAGTAGTTGAAATTAACAAGTTTCATTTAAATATATGTGTAATTCATGTGACTATCAACAAAAGTTTTCCTTCGTAATTTCATTACATGCTATAAAAATGTTTAAGTCAAATTGTATCTTCATCATTTTTAAAGTCAAATTGTAGTTAGATCAATAATTTTTCGAGACAGCCTCATATTGAGGTGATCAAAATTTTTATTATGTCTCGCATTCGAATTTCATTCTCCATCATAAGAAGTGGAAGTCTCCAGCAAACACCACTTATAGTAGGCTCAATTGAGAAAAAACACATTTCAGTAAATAATTTTTTTAACATTAAATCACATGAAAACTAAATTAAACAAACACATGCTAATTAATTTTTTTTTTTAAAAATAATGCTAAACTTCATTATCAAAAAATTTCAGGATATGCTTGATATGTAGGACGAGTCATGTTAAAACATCATCAACGTTATCAACATGGGTCGTGGTGCACTGGTGGGAGTGCTTCACCCTTAACCAGAGGTCTCAGGTTCAAGCCCTGGGTATGGAGAAAAATCCTGTTGGGAGCGCCACCCCGAATGAGCCCTGCAGTGCGCGATCCGAATTTAGTCGGAGCTCCAATGTAGGCTCCGGACACCGGGTGAAAAACCAAAAAAAAAATAAAAAAATCCTCAACGTCTCAAATGGAGTAAAATATATGAACATCATCTTAGTTATTCGTTGACCTCCAAGCTATTTATCAAAAAAATTGAGGATATGCTTGAAATGTAGGACGGGTCATGTCAAAACATCCACAACATATCAAATGAAGTAAAATATCATAACATGTATTAATTATTCTTTGACCTCATATTTATCGAAACAATTCAGGATATGCTTGAGATGTAGGATGGGTCATGTCAAAACATCCTCACGTATCAAATGGAGTAAAATATCAAAACATCATCTTAGTTATTCTTTTACCTCATATTTATCAAAAAAAAATTAGGATATACTTGAAATGTAGAACGGGTCATGTCCTCAACGTATCAAATGGAGTAAAATATCATTACATCATCTTAGTTATTCTTTGACCTCATATTTATTAGTTATGATGTTTGTTTTAACAATAAATATTCCATGAAGACTATATATATGAACAATGAAACAAGAACAAGGATTTTTTATTTATTTTTTAAAAAAAGAAGCTTATCAGTTAAATCGAAAATCAAACATAATTATTCAATTATTCAAAAACCGATAATAATTATCTTATTGATTTGATTGTTGATTCAGTATATTTATAAATAGATAATCGATCAAACAAAACAATAATATATAAATATGCATGGATTGAACCAACCGATAAATACTCTTACTTTAAATTTAATACCTCAAAAAAAAAATATTTAAACTATCCATGTTGTGTTAATTTAATACTTAAAACTATGGAGTGTTATTGTTACCCCCTAAACTATAATATTTTCTATCTAAAATCCTTTGCGTTGTTAACTGGCATGTAGAGCACTCTCTTTATAATGTGTGAGAGCTAGAGAATAAGTTAAAAAGAATAGTTATGTGACATTTTACTTTTTATTTATAAAAGTTTTTTTCATATATTTTTAAAAATTATATGATACGTTCAAGTAGTTCGGTGTTTAGATAACATTTATTTCTCTCAAGTTTGAGGGTTGTGTATCAAGACATTTATTTGCACATTTAGTATCAGAGCTTCTTACATAACTGTAAAGGTGATAAAAAATATTCATTAAAATGGTCACATGTATATGTAACATATCGATGTTGTATAAATAATATATAACATTTATATATAATGTATAAATATATATCAAAAATACACACATCTATTACATATGATATATATATATATATATATATACCGTTTATACAATATTTACATATACATATATTTTTTTCAATCTCGACTAACTCAAGTCTCCTTTAAAATTTTCAAATTTTTAGATATATATGATCTCTATTGATATATAATTCAATCGAAAAGATTCATATTTGTGGCACGTTAAATTTCAAAATTGAGCTTTGAAGAAGCTTTTATATGTCCATTTTACTTTTAATGAAATGACTTCTAGCCCCCCCCCCTCCCCCCCCCCCCCACATATATATGACCTATTTTAGATCATAAGTTTAAAAAAGAATTTTTCTCTTTTAAATTTTGTGTCAAGTCAAATTAACTTTTATAAATTGAGACGGAAAGAGTAATGTACCTAATGGTTTGGCCCACTGACATTTCTGGGCAGTCCTACTTTTTCTGTGAAAAACAACAACAAAGGAAATTATCCTAGCTGATGATGAATATGATCATCAAGTGAGGACTAAATTTATTTACCCCATAATTGCATGACATCATAAATGTACATTGTTGTTGTTTTTAACTTCTTGTAATATTTTATTTGGTTTAAGTATAAGGTAAAATATCAGTAGATATCGAACGCTATCTTGATTTTTGAAGGGTTTAGTCGTATTTTTATAGTGTTTTGTTTTTGTATTCCAACATCACTTGTTGTTTATTGTGTTTAGGTTAACGCATTAATCTGTGATTAATATTGCGTCTTTTTTAGTAGTTAATTCATTTCTCCACTCCTGTTTTTCCTTTTTCATACCTATTTAGTATGTTGTAGTACTCGAGCTAAGAGTCCTCCAAAAATAGTCTCCTTATTACCTTCACGAGGTAAAGATATGATCTGTATATACTCTATCTTTTCAAACCCCATCTATAAAATTTCACTAAATATATTATTGTTATACGGATATATATACGTTGGAGAAGATAAATAAATACATATAGAGTGAAAATAAAAGATATAAAGACCCTTGGAATTGTAGAAAGTAGTAGTACAAGAAAATGTTGGATCGACAAGATATACATGCAAATTTCATTGTCAAGATAAGACAATAAAAGGGGAAAAGTAGAGACAAATCAATGCCGTGACAAACAATGTGTTTATAGAATCAATGCCGTGACAAACTATGTCAGAACCATCCTGCATTTGGCGTACGAATTAACATTAGCAAATATTTATGACTTATCGAACAGTTCATCCTTTCTCAAAAAAATCCTTATTGAACAATTCAATTGCCAACTTTACACAACTATCATCATGTTCAATTTGCCGTTCACTCGCATTGCACTGTTTGCTTAATCATATCTACTAGGGTACATTCCTTAAGTTTTGACCAAATATAAGCAAGTGCTAAAAATTCGCATAAGCAATATTTGTACAAAGAACATAAGCAAAAGACTAATGCCAAGGTTAATTAGATTAAAGCAACAACCCTTCATTTTGGACCAAATTGATGCTAAAGCAGAAATTTTTTTTCTCCATAATAACCAATGCAAACAGTTGTTATCAAGGAATAAACTTACCTGGGTGGTCAACAAATCTATAGCAAAATGGTGTTGAAACACATATATATTAGGATCCTTAACAACTGCCTCTAATAGGGCCCTTCCTATTTCTCTGCCTGTCATATCAGCAGCATGGACAATTCGGCGATGGGAGTGGCCCCCTTCCCTGGCTAGATGCAGATTGCCATCCTCCCCATGATCGAACGAAGCACCCATAGCAATCAGTTCTTTAATTCTCTCAGGTCCTTCAGTACACACAACCTGGAGAATGGAGATGCACTTTAAAAGAATGAAGATTTTAAAAGAGTAAACTAAAAATAATATTTTGGAGTAATAAATCAGTCATTTTGTAAGTTTCATTTAGAACATTGATTGCATAAGAAGCACAACTATATGAACCATGTTTTTTCCCAACCGAGAAGAAGATATCAGTTGTGATGTCCCACTAATCAAGCACAACATAAAACTTCCTTGAACCCAGTATATATTTATAGAGAAGATAAACAAAGATAGCATAAAGCAAACTAATTGGCGACCCTTATCACAGAGGTAAGCACCTGCCACAATTGTATCTTGCATGTGGCTCTCCACTGAATCCTTAGGGCAGAGCACGGCACTTACACCACCTTGAGCATAGTTAGTGTTACTCTCATGAGGCTCGGCCTTGGTTATCACAGCCACAGTTCCATGTTTGGCAACCTCAAGAGCATATCGAAGGCCAGCAATGCCACTACCAATCACAGCAAAATCAAAATACCTAGTTGAGCCTTCTCTCTGGCATGATTTGATTGTTCCTCTGTGAGACTTCTGGTTTGTTTTCACTTGACATTGTGAATAGTTACTTCTATCAACCTGTAATAGTTTGGAAATCCAAGAAGACCTGAAAAATCTAATTAGAACATGGTCACAACCAGAAAATAGACATAATAACCTTTTCCAGAAAATGAACATAATAACCTTTCTCTTTTCTGAGGAATCAGGAAATGACTCGAAAAACGAAACTTCTAGGATTCTGTCACCTCATGAAAAATATATTACTGGTTTACCCCTAAACACGTAAACAAAGATTCCTTTTCAGTAAGTTCTTATTTGAGGATAAATAGTCCTACAGATAACACGTGAATGAATATCACCATTACAAGTCAATAACATCTTAAGAACTCCAAAATAAATTATTGTTAGCCGAGAAGAGAGGAGAAGGGGTACTACAAATAAGATAATATACCAGGGGAAAATAGAGAGATAGGTGAAGAAGCATCATCCTAATACATACCAATGGATTTGGTTTGCATGCCGCTCAGGATCACAGTGGAATGACAATGAGCTTTTCCATAGCTATTCCTCCGATAGACAGGCTCCCTCAAATATAATTGTCCGCTTCCTGAAGCTATACCAGTTGCCATATGATCTTACTACTGACAATCCAGGTCAAAAGAATTGGTATCAGGTGGGCACTCGAGGTTTAGAGTATTTGTGAAACTAAACATGTAAAGATCACCTTGATTACCTCTTAAAACATCCTAACAGGGCAAGGAATTGAGCTAAACAACAAAATATTGGCCATTGGCATTTAGATAACTTCTACCAATCATTACACGCATATTTCCAAAGTTTATGCCACTTTTTTAAAATATGATTGATGTAACTATGGTTGAGAGGGTAGGCAATAAATTTTGAAATTACTTCCTACTTAATTTTGTCTAATTCACTTCAATGTGAACCAATTTTCTTCGAACTTTGGCTTTGTAAGATGTTCTTCAATTCTTTGAGTTTTTCAAGCTCAAGCTAATAAAATTATTACAAATGAAATGGCATTCTCTTAAACTTAAATGTCTTTTAAAGCATGATAATCACTATGATATTTGTGGTTTAAACCTATTTTTGGAGCAAAAAAGTGACAACAGAAGCACAACTAGAAAATAATACTTTAATTAGGCATATTCAACCCTGTGAAGTCTTAATTCTATTTTTAAATGTTTATATTGATTATAGAATAACTTAAATAGTGATCTTTCTAAAACAGTTTCTTTATACACTACCCACAAAAGCCCTATAACGCATAGCAAAAGTACAATGGATGGCCTTTCATGTTCTTCATGAGTAGCTGAGCCCAACTAGTCTTTTAACTAGACATGGGAAAGAATAAAATACATGCAATAATAGGTGGTTGAATGTGTTCAATTCACCCTAGCAAGTCTCATACATGAAGCATAATTCTGCACTAGTGCACTACATTGTTTTTTGCCCCCTTCTGAGGATGTATTCCCTTTTTATTCATATACCTTCTTTTTTTTTCCTATTCGGTTCGATATCTATTTGGAACCTAATTACTATGAATTTGTGTTGTGTAGGACCTCATTCGGGGTGGAAGCATTCCTTATGGAGATTCTTTTTTATAAGTTTGTTAGGTTTAGGGTAAATGATCAAAATAAACACCTTTTGTTATATATAAAAAAACTATTTCAATCGAGTAAAATATATTAAGGATTAAAATAAACACATTTGTGTTACATTAAGGATAATTTCAATCAAGTAAAATATATGAAGGACCAAAATAAAGCATTATCCACAAGAAAAAATAGTACTTAGTAAATAGGATTCAAATCCAGATTTCAGTCCCCTCACACTTCAAAGGTGTGCATCATTTAAATCAGCATACCTAAATAGTTTTAATGTCTTTGTGCCTGGTAAAATACTCCACTCATTCCTATTTATATGTCACCATTTTAAATTTCATGTTCCTTGAGAAATTAAGTAGGTTTACAATTGTACCTTTATTTAGTTTTCTCTTGAAGTCAAATTTTCCAATAAATGAATATGAATTAATTTATTTTGATTAATTAAATTGATCAATGAACATGAATAATCATTTAGTTTTCCCATGTTGGTCAAATTCATACTTTCAAGACTAATACTCTCTCTGTTCCTAATTACTTGTTCACTTTTGAATTGATACACCTATTAAGAAACAATTATTGACATGGTAAGTTTACCATTTTACCCCTATTAATTATGAAGTGGATGAATTAAAAACTTAAGATTTTCAAGAGATTCTACCTTTTTCAAAGTAATTAATTGAGGGTATAATAGGTAAAAAAAAATATTTTTTCTTTATTTGTCAAAATGGACAAGTAATTAGGAACAACTAAAAAAAAATGGACAAGTAATTAGGGACAGGGAGTAATTCCAAGGAATAATGTCATTTATGCATTGATTTTGTGAAATGATGAGTACTCCCTCCATCCATTTTTAATTGACATGTTGAGTTTTTCGAAAGTCAATTTGAATAATTTTCAAAGTTAAATTAGATTACATTAATTCGGTATTTTAAACAAAAAATAGATATTCAAAAACTATACGAAAAATACTATAAATTGCATTTTTTTGCATATCAGTATGATTAAAAAATACATCATAATATATTAGTCAAAGTTCTTATCATTTGACTTTAAAAAAGAAAACCATGACAATTAAAAGTGGACGAAAGAAATATTAAGGATAAAAAAAATTTGTAAGAACGACATATAAATAGAAACGGAGGAAGTATATGTCATATCTAAATATATATATATATATATATATATATATATATATATAAAAATTTAATATTAACGGAAGCACGTACACCCTTAACGGAACACGTGGGTTTGCCTCTGAGTCTATAATGCTGATTTTACACAACTAGGTCTCCAAAGTTAGCATTAAGTCATTAAGACCATTGATTTTTTATGACACCTAGAAGTGTTCACCATCACTTTTGCCCGTGATCAACGCAAACTGATTTCAATTATTTTATGATGCATTTTTTTAATTCTTATGCCCTTTCTCTCCCCCTTAATTACGTAATTGCATGAAGTTCAACAATGTTGGAGTTTATTGCAACCCTAAAATCTTTATTTTTATACCTACGAAACCTGAAAAGTTTTTTTTCTTTTATTTATTTCGTAAGGGATAAATAAATCTTAATTCCTCTTTTTAGTACTTCATGCCTTTTTCTAATTTGACGTCAATTTAATTTAATTTTCTTATTCTATTTTAATAAAAAACTTTTATTATTCACACAAATATCACTATATATTTAAGATATTAAGTTTTAAATATTTTACTGACAATATTATTTGCATATCGAAGACGATAAATCCCAAATACTTTCTTTCTTTCTATCTATTCATAATTAATTGAAAATCAATCAAATAAATGTATAAATTAAAATGTAGAGAATAATATTTTTATTATTACTTAAGCCAACACCATGACTTTCTAGAGCTCCGCCCCAACTATAATAAAAAATTATTCCCCCCCCCCCCCCCCAAATCAAAATCTATAGCCGTATGGGATAATACAAGTATATAGTGACTTAGTTTTGTCGAGTTATAGGACCATTAGTTTAAATTATAGGATAATAATATGAAATAAATTATTAATATCTTAAGCTGTTCAATCATTAGCTCTTGCAGCTAATGTATGATTAATTATAGTCTTATCGACACTAAAATGACATAAAATAATATCAAATTGAATAAAATAATTAGAATTAAGACTGAGACCAGATTTATATTCTATTTTGATTTAAAATATTAAAAAATAATTTTAATTCTCTGATATTCCATCTTCTCATGTTAACGGAATGACCTCATAGACATAATTATATTATGAGAGTCGTTTCATAGCTTGTAAATAGATAGCTTATTTATATAAGTTATGTAGTGTTTGATATATAATTAGAAATTAAGTTATTCATATATAAAATTGATATCACATTAGATTTGCAATTCAGAAATCGCATAATTAATAGATACAGAAATTATGAAGACAACAACAAATTAAAATAACTAATATCTATATACTCTTTCTTTTTATTTGTCAAATTTTAATTTGACATATCTATTAAAAAAAATGATTGATATATTAATTTTACCTCTATTACTAAATAGAATCTTAAACATATTTACTCACAGGTCACTACAATTCTCAAAGAAGTTAACTCAATTGATTGTCTTTTTTGCTCCGGATTCGCCTATTGCGACCGAATCAAATGTCAGTGTCATGTTGGTAAATAAATCCATAAGAAGTGGCAAAAGATTATCTCTGAGTGCGGGCCCCACACTGGACTCTCTATATTTCCCTTCTTCCAATATATCCTTTTCACTGTCCTAGAGGGGTCACTCACTCTGCTCACTGATTTTACACAAATTCTGATAAAAGTAATGATAGTCAAGCAGATCTGTCCACCACATTCTCCTAACTAAACCCTACTTTCTCTGTAAGCATTCCTGCTTTTTTTCGACTAGTTATGGCGGTATGGTACTATTTTGAACTACATTTCTGTATATAACGGATCATGTTGAAATTTCATCACTGCATTTTTTGACTAGATGTCAAATCTGACTAATGAATTGTTGTGTTCAATCACTTCGTTTGTGGCATATGGAGAAGATTCAATTGTAGTAGCACTTTTTCTGCTTTTTAATTTCGTCAATTATTCACACAGGAAAATGATTATTATTATGTTGTAGTGCGAGTTTCATTGTATATTTGAAACGACATATGGCTTTGTGTTTTGAATTTGACCTGGTTTTGTGTGTATATATATATATATATATATATATATATGTATGTTTCAGGTTTGATCGGAGTAACTGAATATGGGAGGAGTGGATGTTCAAAATGGAGAAACAAGTTGTAGTTTTCTACTACAGCAGTTGCAGGCAATTTCTATTATTCTTCATGTTGAATTTCTTGTTTAACAAATAAATCATGTATTAGCTGGAAGAGCAATGCGGTATTCTTAATCTATGTTGCTAGGATTATTCCAAAATGCTGATCAGTAGTGCGGCGACATTTTTGGAGATTTGGAGCAATATAGTTGTAATAGTATAATGAGTGATGGCTAAATAGTTTTTTTCTGAAAATGCAGCAAATTTGGGATGAGGTTGGTGAAACTGATGAAGATAGAGATAAGATGCTTCTTCAGATAGACCAGGAGTGCTTGGATGTTTACAATAGAAAAGTTGACCAAGCAGTGAACTCGCGGGCTCACCTTCTTCAGGCTTTGGCAGATGCCAAAGTTGAATTCTCCAGGCTGCTATCAGCCCTTGGAGAGAAAACATATGATGGAATTGTGAGTGATTTAATTTCAGATTGGCTATGGATAGGCGGAGTTATTTAAAATTCTTAGCTGGAAGCCTGGAAGTCATTAGACTGTTTCCTTTTCTAATATTCGATTTTTTTTTGTCTTGGGGATTCTTTGCAGCCTGAGAAGAATTCAGGATCAATCAAGGAACAACTTGCAGCTATAGCACCAGCACTGGAAAAACTGTGGAAACAGAAAGACGAAAGGGTAAAAGAGTTCTTGGATGTACAATCACAAATTGAGAAGATTGGCAGCGAGATTGCAGGGACTAGTGAGCAAGTAGAGAGTCCTAAAGTAGATGAGTCTGATTTGTCTCTTAAAAAGCTGGATGAGTTTCATGCACAGCTTCAAGATCTTCAAAAAGAAGAGGTTTAGCCATATTTTAGTCGGATTTATTCCTTTACAACTGTTAAACTAGTTCAGCCTCCAATGAGCTACTCACCATACATCCTTGTTTAACATCGCAGAGTGAGAGACTGCACCAAGTCCTTGATTTCGTGAGCATAATACATGATCTATGTGCTGTTCTCGGCATTGACTTCTTTAGTACTGTCACTGAAGTTCACCCAAGCCTGAACGATTCTACTGGTGTACAATCGAAAAGTATAAGCAATGACACACTATCAAGTCTGGCTAGAACTGTCTTAGCACTAGAGGAAGATAAGAAGCAAAGATTGCAGAAGGTAAAAGCCCTTCTTGTTTTAAGTTGGTCCTTTCACTTTGCCTAACACTTCATACCAAGTTAGGATGTACAGTATATGAACGGTCAATAATGGACATATGTTGAAATACCTACAAGTTATGTCAAATTTTGTTCGACTGTACGTGGATCCTTAAGTACCTTGCTGTATATGGAATCTCTTGTCCATCCTCTGTACATGAAAGGAAATTTTCTCCTCTGAATTGTATAATCATTATTAGCTTCTCATAGTTCATTAACCTGCCCATGATAGCATTTGTTGATGTTGGAATTGCTTGCAATTGCTAATTTGCTTCTCTGTAGTCTTTTCACTATAATTTGGAAAATCACATCAAGATGGAATTTAACTAAGGCCTTCGGTTGTGTCTAAGTAGTGTTCTCTTGTGTCTAGATGATAAGTGTTTTGGCCAGTCCTCCATTTCTTTGAAACACACTCTCTAACTTTAACCCCCCCCCCCCCTCCCCCCTCTTGCAGCTCCAAGAACTTGCAACTCAACTGACTGATTTATGGAATTTGATGGATACAACCGAAGAAGAACGGAGCTTGTTTGACCATGTCACCTGCAACATATCTGCTTCAGTTGATGAAGTGTCCATTCCTGGAGCTCTTGCTCTTGATCTGATTGAACAGGTATAGGAGATGATATGTGTTTTGAAATTTATTTTGAGCATTTATAGTAGCTTGTCGGTAATTGACTTTAGCTTGTTATCATCCAGGCTGAAGTGGAAGTTGAAAGACTTGATCAGCTAAAAGCTAGCAGGATGAAGGAGATTGCTTTCAAAAAGCAGGCAGTGCTTGAAGAGATTTCCGCTTGTGCCCACATAGAGATTGACTCCGAGGCTGCTCAAAACAAAATTATGGCACTAATTGATTCTGGGAATACTGAGCCTGCAGAGTTACTTGCGGACATGGACAACCAGATTGTGAAAGCAAAAGAGGAGGCTGATAGCAGGAAAGAAATATTGGATAAAGTTGAAAAATGGATGTCATCTTGTGAAGAAGAGAGCTGGCTTGAAGACTACAACAGGGTAAATATATCTCGTCTTCTTCATGCTGTCTGTTTTTATGTAAATATGAGATAAATTAATCTTGATTGTTAGTATGCTACTTTCAGTGGAAACACCACCCCGTTGCTCGTTTTGTCTTCCCACCCAAACAATGTCACATAAAAGAAATGGAGGGAGTAATTGAAATCACAGGGGATCTATCTCGACAAAGAATCTGGCTATTCATGGTTTGAGCTTTTCATAAATATATCTTCCTAAGAGATCAAAGAAACCAGTAAAGCATTCTTTGATAAGAAAAGTGTAGTGAAATTTTAGCTTAGCCGCTTTACAAAATCTACAGCATGAAAGAGTGGTTGATTACTAAAAGAATATTGTAATCACAAGTTTATTAGAAATTTTAGTTGTTGTTGGAGCAATAGTGAAAATGGGCTTATTGATGCACTCATATGTGGTATATGATAGTCAGTTGTAGAAGATAAACAATCATCTGCCTAGAAACAGATGCTTCTAATTCTGGCTTCATCTGTACCATCTTTATAATTTAGAAGTACTAATGAGCAAGTTTTTATAGTAACCTGATTCATACCGATAAGATTTTGGAATTTGGTTAAAATGTGGTTTGCATGTTCCCCATTCATCAAAACATGTTGGAGGTGTCTCTCCCGATAATTATGATATTAAAAAGGTTTTGTTGGAGGTGTCTCTCCCGATAATTATGATATTAAAAAGTCATCATTTATGGTGAAACAGGATCAGAACCGGTACAATGCAAGCAGAGGTGCACACTTAAATTTGAAGAGGGCTGAAAAGGTGCGGATATTGGTCGGCAAAATTCCAGGTAATGCCAAATGGTGATACATATCCCTATGTAGGGGTGTGCATTATTTGGACTATACCGATAAACCAAACCAAATTGAATTTCTTTTTTTTTATTAGGTTTGGTTTTTGGTTTTGGTTGGTCTCAGATAAGATTTAATTTTTTGGTTTCTTTGTTTAGTTAAAATATAAAAACTGAAAAATGAATAAACCAAATTATTATAAACACATCTGATTCTTGGTATATGACGAGTAAAGGAATCAAATAACTTTAAATAAGTACCTATTTAGTGCTACTTGACATGTTTCTGGGATGTTATTCATACTGCCATTACTATTACAAGGATTCCTTTGATACTCTATCTAGTGTCTTAGGTTACTAAATTTACCCTTCCACTCAAGGAGCTTTGAGATTCTTTGCTCTCCGGAGGAAGTTCAACAATTGAAGTTTACATAATTATTCATACAAATTGCTGAGTCTGAATATGTAATCCCTTAATTTGTAATGTTGATCATTACTGGCAGAAGATTTCCCTGTTAATTGCCCAGTGACATGATCCTTACCCCGGTATTATAATGCTAATTGACAATGTTGGCTATGTAGCTCTTGTGGATTCCTTGATTGCCAAAACAAGAGCATGGGAACAAGATCGCGACACCACATTCACATATGATGGTGTTCCACTTCTTGCCATGCTAGATGAATATATGATGCTCAGGCAAGATAGAGAAGAAGAGAAAAGAAGGTTGAGGGTAAGTGCATTGTTTTTTAGGCTTGTGGTCAATCTTTTGACGCGTAATACTTTTCATTATTCGTGTGTTCAAGTTCATATCCATACTTCTTACTATATAAGGGGCTCGTTATTACAAGCATTCTATTGGTGTGCAGGACCAGAAGAAGTTCCATGAGCAGATCAAAGAACAAGAAACACCATTTGGATCAACACCAAGCGCTGCTCGACCCCTTGGTACAAAGAAGGTGGTGGGTCCAGGAGCAAACGGGTCAGGCAACAGAAGGCTGTCTCTTAACTCACATCAAAATGGTTCCAGGTCAACAACTAAAGACGGGAAGAGAGACCACTCGAGAACGGTTGCTCCTGTAAACTATGTAGCCATTTCAAAAGATGATGCAGACTGTCACATTTCTGGAACTGAACATATTCCCAGCACACCATAGTAACTACTGAATTAGAGACATATGTGCAGTATCTTTTGTTGTGATTAGTAGCCCGGATCATGTAGCAGGATAAATATTTCGATGAGTAATCACGTAGAGACCGATTAGCTGTTTGTGTTATAGTGGTAATATTAGAAATTCCTTTGAACCATTTGCATTTGTCTGAGTTCTGCATCGACATTGTTTAAGCACTTCTAGCAAATGTGATTAGCTATTGCCACTGGAACAAACAAACTAAAACATTCATTGCCAAAATTAGAAGTGTATCTAGGTTCATCCAACTTAGATAAGGAAATTAGATTTTTTTGAAACAATAGGTACATAATATATTTTATACAAGTGTAAGTAGAAGTGTATCTAGGTTCATTTGAAAAGTAGGCTCATACTCAGAGACAGTAATCAGTTTATGATTAATTACACAAGAAAATACACTTCTATTTCCATTCTTAAGACCTTGGAGTCATGCTGTTATATTTGTTATTTCATGATATTCTTATGCTTGGTAGATGAACCATCATATTTCATAGTGGTCGAAGGTACCCATTAGTACTTAAAACATTTTTTCGCACGCTTAAAAAATTCTTTATAGCTTTCAGTTTTGGGAAGTGTAGTCTTTTAATGTTACCTACAATATTTATTCGCATAAACAATAGGCTTCATTTATTAGACCGATTTCACTACTTATAATAGGATTTTCCTCATAACTCCTAGTTCAGTAATAGCAGTTGACTTCTCAGTAAATATTTCAACGTCAAGATTTAAAACTCCAAAGTTGATCCGTTCACATTAATATGAGAAGTTGAATCTATTAAAAATCATAATAGAAGCAAAGTGCGAATGAAGAACAATGGCTACTCATTCATTAATGCTTTTATAAACTTAAACATACTTCAGATTTAGAAATAGTTTATGTACTCTTAAATGCATGATGGTATTCTCTTTTGGGAGAAACATCAAAATATAACATTAAACACAATTATATTATAGAAAGAACATAATTTGATAATCATCAATGTGCCAATCAATAATATTTACTTCTTTGAATACATAAATAAAACTAACGACACATCTAAACTATCGACTCAATGTTCAATAATTATAAAAATACGTAATGAATCTTTGAACGATCCAAGAATGTCTTACAATCACGAACTTTAATTTACCCATAAATTCATTTACAAGAATACGAATTATGGATAATTGAATACAAATATAATCATCATTAAAATTAATTATTCATAAAGATTCGATCACTTAATTTGATGATTAACAAATCACATATAGAATGTAAAGCATAAACAATCTAGTTGAAAACCCAACATGATATTAGAATAATGAAACTCAATGATTTTCACAAACAATTAATAACATTACTTTGATCAAGAAAACCTACCTAAGTCCATTACATTTTTTTAGTAGTTGAGAGAGGAAAATCATTTTAAGACTACTTTATACTCTAATTACACATAGAAATAGATGTATAAACCTATAATATTATTTTCTCTATGCGTAATATAATGAAGTCATAATGAATTATTTATAATAACAAGACAATTCTGCAGCGTGATGCAAGCACGACACGTACAAAAGGAGGCATGGCGTCCATGCATGTTTGACACTTGTCAAAGAGGTTAGAGAAAATACATAAAAAAAAACCTCTCAACTTGGTCGAATAACTTACTTTAGTACTTAAACTAATGGACGTTTAAATACCCTCTTAACATCTTTGAAGTATGATATTAGTTATGCATGACCCGTTAGTAT
This sequence comes from Solanum commersonii, assembly GCA_029007595.1. NCBI lineage: Eukaryota > Viridiplantae > Streptophyta > Magnoliopsida > Solanales > Solanaceae > Solanum > Solanum commersonii. The sequence continues at coordinate 4,599,402 of JAJTWQ010000033.1, forward strand.
AAAAACATACCCACTAAAATATGTATGACACATGTCCACTATGTGTGGTGTATAGCATGCGAACATGACATGTGTGCATTGATCAATATTCATGATGGCTCATGTTACGTTTCTCAATCACTTTTTTTTTTGGCTTAAGTCATCTGCAACCACTCAAAGTTGTCCGCATATTTCACTTGAACACCTCAATTAAGACTTGTACCTATTTAACACCTATAGAATATTGAATTGATACCATTTGAACACTTTTTGCTTACCTGGCACTTTGAGTGTGATTCACCGCTGATGAGCGCGTGAAAACATATAATCGACATTTTTTAAATTAAAAAAATCTATTTCTTCTTCCTTGAGTTGGTTACCACCACTCTCTCTCGGCCATTGCCATCGTTGCCGTCATCATACACCTTTCTTCTTCTTTCATTTCTTTTGCCACTTCAATTCCTTAACCATCGATCAGATTTGCCATTATCGCTGCCAACACATTTGTTTCTTTCTCCTCATTTAAGCAATCACCATCATTTCTGCCATTAACGCCGCCACCTAACCCTTTTTTTCTTCAGATCTAGAATCGCTTGGTCGTGACTTGGTCGCGTTTTTTTCCTTTTAATCTAGGACTGAATCTTTGTTGAGTTATAGAAGTAAGCAAAGTTACAACTTTGCAATTTAAACAACACCACCATTTGTACAATTAATATTCCAATTTGTGAAATATTATTTCACTCTCAAATTTTATTTCTTTTTTAATTATTTTTTAATCAAAATCTTTTATAGTTGATTTACAATGTTACTATTAAAGTTTTTTTTTTTGTTTACTTTTGAATCTCAATATTCTGCCATTGTACATACAAAAGAAGAAGAAAAAGAAATGGCGGGTGGATTGGTTCTGATGGGCAACAGGGGAAGAGTGTTTGGTGAGGAGTGGGTGGGTGGTATAGGGATTACATAATAATTATTTTTTAATTTTAAAATATCTTTTTTTCTTTCCCATTGTTTTTTAATAATATTTTTGACCAAAATGACATATGTCATAATTTAATTCGTTATTATGCCATGTCATCGTGAGTGTATCTCACTCACTTAACATTTGGGGCTGATTAATAAAAAAATATCAAATAAGTATCAATCTAAAGTCGTAAAGGTGTTCAATAGGTACAAGTCTTAGTTGAGGTGTTCAAGTGAAATATGCGGACAACTTTGAATGACTGCAGATGACTTAAGCCTTTTTTTTTTTGTACATCAACACCTCTCAGTTATAAAGAACAGCTTAGGGTGTGTTTGGTACGAAGGAAAACATTTTTCGGAAAATGTTTTTCAATTTTTTTATATTTGGTTGGGTTAAATGTTTTGGAAAATATTTTCCAAATCAACTCATTTTCCTCAAATTCAAGGAAAATGACTTCCCTTCAAAAATCAAGGAAAACATTTTCCAAAACTTTCCACTAATTTCAAATTACAACTTTTTTGTTGAAAAAATTAAAAAAATTTTTGTTGAAAAAGTAAATTTAAAGCTTATTTTTTAAAAATATTTTTCAACTTCAATTTTTTTATCCCACCCTCACCCCGACCCACACCCTCCCTCCAGCCCCCTACCACCCCCACCCCCACCCCCACCAGCCCCTAAAAATAAATAAATTAAAGTTTGTTTTTAGAAAATATTTTCAATTTCAAAATTTTATTTTCACCCACCCCCCCCCCCCACCCCCCCCCCCCCCCCCCCCCCCCCCCCCCCCCCCAAAAAAAAAAAAAAAAATTTTTTTTTAAAAAAAAATTAGTTTCAAAATTTCATTTTTTCACCCCTACCCTTGACCCCCCCCCCCACTCCAACCCCTACCCGCCCCCCCCCCCCCCAAAAAAAATAATTTTAGTTTATTTTTAAAAATATTTTCAATTTCAAAATTTTATTTTTTCCCCCCTCCCCTCAATCTTTTTTCACCCTACCGTCGGCCCCCCACCCACCCACGCCCTACCAGCCCCCCCCCCCCCAAAAAAAAATTAAGTTTGTTTTTAAAAAATATTTTCAATTTTTTTCACCCCTACCCTCGACCCCCACCCACTCACCCCTTACCAACCCCCCTTCCAAAAAAAATAAAATTTAAGTTTGTTTTTAAAAAATATTTTCAATTTCAAAATTTCATTTTTTCATCCCTACCCTCGACCACCCACCCAATAAAATAATTTAAGTTTGTTTTTAAAAAATATTTTCAGCTTAAAAATTTTATTCTTTCAGCCCAACCCTCGACCCCCCCACCCCCCACCCCCCAAAAAAAATTTAAGTTTGTTTTAAAAAAATATTTTCAACTTCAAAATTTCAATTTTTCACCCCTATCCTCGACCCCACCCCTCACCCATCCCCTACCACTCCCCCCTGCCCCCAAAAAATTTTAAGTTTGTTTTTAAAAAATATTTTCAATTTCCAAAATTATTTTCTACTCTAGTAAAAATAAAAGATATTTCTCAAAAAAAAAAATTATTCATAAATCAAACACTAAAAATCTTTTTCGAAAAATATTTTCTACTCACTAACCAAACATGAGAAAATAAGTCAAAAATCAACTTATTTTCCAGGAAAACATTTTCTAGGTAAACATTTTTCATGAAAAACATTTTCTTTCATACCAAACACACCCTTAATTCTCCACTTTTCATCAAAGTGGAAAGTTACTTAAGTGACTTAAAAATTATCTCATAATTTTGTTTACCAATATTCTTTAATTATAGCTCTTGTATTTATCAAATCCTACTTAATCACATGAGACATGTATCTTAACAAATCATACAAAGAAGGAAAGGAGATCAATAATGCCAAATATGGGGCACAATCGATAAGGCCAACCCCGTTCACTGAGAGACTGGATTATGGTATGAGCCCGTTTAACTCAAGAAATGCAAAATCTTATATGAGATATTGACCGATTAAGATAAATTCAAACTACAATCGTTCTCGAAAAGATTCACTCATAAGGACTCTAAACCACATGAATAACAATTGAATCATGTAAATAGGGGTCATTATATTCCTGAATAAGAATCTTCTACTTTGATTTGTTTGCTTATTTTTGTTCATTATAGTCTCACTTGTCATACACTATTATTTCCATTTACCAATCTAGCATTATTTTGTTGGTCATCTTAATTTGGGTGTCCTTGGATCCGTTGGACCATGAAACAAATTTAATGGTTACCAATTTAGGGGTAAACATATGGGGATACTCATGTAAAAAGAGATGAAGAAATTAGACATGACAAAAAAGGTTAAGTACAAAGAGTATATACCCCACAATTATCCATAGACATCTATACTCCGACAAAATTATATATATTCGACCAATAAAGGAATTGAGATGAAGTTGATTTAACTATATAACTTTATTTACTATGCTTGGACCAAGGGGACATCAAAAATTCAAAATCATCATTTAACAACCAAACTACAGTAGTAATAATGTCAAACTAAAAAAAGGGAAATCAGACAAGGATAACAAACATATATAGAAATTAGAATTGACTTCTCTTTTTTGCTTCTCCACTTTTGACCCGACACCCTTTTTTTCTTCACCTTTTGTTTTTGGTTGAGGTCCAAGAGGGAAAGACCATTATACCCTTTGCTCATAAATATTCACTCTGGTTCAGCTATGTGATGTAGTTTGATTTGATACGGAGTTTAAGAAAGAAATAATGATGTTTGAAACTTGTGATTTGAAATAAGTCGTAAATGTTTAAGTAACATTTGGGATATTGAAACTTTTTTTCTTCACCTTTTGTTTTTGGTTGAGGTCGAAGAGGGAAAGACGATTATACCCTTTGTTCATAAATATATTTCTTCTGTTTCAATGTATGTGATGTAGTTTGATTAGATATGAAGTTTAAGAAAGAAAAAACGTGATCTAAAATAAGTCATAAATATTTAAGGAACATTTGGATATTGAAATATTGAGTTGAGGAGTAATTGTCAAGCCTAAACGCAAGTTCAACTTTCACAAACTTCATTTCAAGTACTTAAACTAAATATTACCCAAACACAAAACTACACAAGAGAAAGGGAAGCAACTATATGAAAAAACTGAAGTTTTTCAATGAGCTCTTTTGCATGGCGTGAAGCTCGACGCTCAACTCTAGTGAACAGTTCGTCCCCGAGTTGTTCACCAATGTGGGCGTCCACAAGGACACCACTAACACTTCTGCAGCTGATAGCTAAGGCTCGTCCGACTTCAGCTGCATCGTCAGGGTGGTTGACAACTAGAGGACTCCCTCCCCTGAAAACTTGAAGGTTGTTGATAGTGAATGAGCCATTGGCTTCAACCACTTCCTTGAAATCTTGTATACTTGGTGCATACACTGGGATGTTAAAGCTGTCCCTCTTTTCACTTGTAATTAGACCCTGTCATTCAAAACAAATGTTCAATAAACCTTGAGAAATGAATAACATATTCAATATGGTTGTGTAACATAATTACTTCCATTGTCTCGATTTATGTGTTGTAGTTTGTTTGGTATAAAATTTAAGAAAGAAAGAAAGATTTTTAAATTTGTTGTCTAAAATAAGTCATAGCTATTTGTATGACAATAAGTCACTTCACTAAGGGGTAAAATTAGCATTTTAAAACCAAATCATTACTAAATATATAAATATATCATTCTTTTTTTACTGATAAAAAGAAAAGTGAACCATATAAATTGGGTCAAAGAGAGTATAGTAAAGATTGCTTGTTACTACTACTCCCTTTATCTCAGTTTATACAACTCATTCTCCTTTTTGGTCAGTCTTAAAAAGAACAATACATTTTTATATTTAATAATAATTTGACTTTAAAATATCTATTTTATCCTTAGTGAAATGATTTATAGCCATAGAAACATCAATTACTTATTCTAGATCACTAGTTTCTAAAAATCTTTTTTTTTTCTTTCTTAACTTTTGTATCAAGTCAAACTATATTACATAAATTGAGAGAAAAAAAATGTTATTTATGTAATGTATTTTGACTGGTTATCATTATGATATTGCTAAAAGATGATGGAATTACAAAGAAGTTAAAACTAGTCCAATTGGTGGCCTAAAAAACAATGATTAGGAAACAAAAATCATGATTTACTACTATTCATTGAAGTGACTACATGCCTATGCTTGCTTAGTCACAATCCTACTTTGTTTGTTTTGTCAACAAGACGCACTTGGTCTAGATGGATGTTGAACCTTAAGTTTTATTGCTTAAGATGGTTGCTAAAGAATCAAATGGCAGATACTCTGATTGTGACTCTCAAGGCTAGTCTAAAATTGTCCCATAACTACCAACTTTTTCCACAAAATGGAAAAGACAAGAAGGCAATAACAAAATGTACTATTCCCTCGTTCCCATTTAGACAATGTAGTTTGACTAGATATGAAATTTAAGAAAACAAGATTGTTGATACTATAGTCTATAGTCTATAGTCATAGTTGTTGTTTGTGTGACTACAAATAATCTCATAAGGATAAAATAAGCATTTAACTACATGTCATTTTATGAGACTAGACTAAAATGGAAGTATGTCATATAACTTGAGACAAAGAAAGTATAAGTTATATGCTCGATCAGATTTTAAACATGTTAACGTACTCATATCGAATCCTCTAAAACATAATTAACTATTTGGAGGTCTCGATACATGAATAACAATAATTGTTAAAAGGTTTAGAGCAACATATATAACGACAATATAAACAACTTTTACACAATCAATACAAATTAACTATTATAATCTCCTAGAGACAATTAATTAGTTACCTCTTGGACAAGATCATCCCAAGCATCTTGAAAATGAGTCCCAAAAAGAAGTCCAGCCCCACCTTGGTCTGTTGGATCCATAGAGGTCCTTCCTAAGCAAACTAAGAACATGGAACCACCCCTCTTCATTTCTTTAGATCTTGCACAAAGGAAATTAGCCAAATCACTTTGAAATTGCTTTTTGTAGGCCTTTGTTGTGCTCTCATTTGCACCATGGATGTATATCCTTCCCTTGTTGTATGCAACATTTTGCTTATCCAACACTACATCCGGCACCTATCGAATTTCAAACACAACTTCAATTAATCTTACATTTCTTGAAGACACTTATAACTTACTATTCTCTTCGTCCCATTTTATAGAAAGGTGTTACAATATTTCAAGAGACAATTTGAAGATCAAAATCAAGAATTGAAAGTCAAAAGCAAACATCTATCTGCTTTTGACTTTTGACCATTTTCTTATACTCTCTGTCCACTTTTATTTGTCATGTTGCATTTTTCAAAAGTCACTTTGATTGATTTTCAAAGTTAAATTAGATTGTAGTCATTCAATGTTTTAAACAAAAAAATTAGATATTCAAAAATTATACGAAGAGTACTATATATTCCAATTTTTGCATATCAATATGATGAAAAAATACATCTAAAATGTTAGTCAAAGCTATTATCATTTGACCGTAAAAAAGGAAACTATGACAATTAAAAATGGACGAAGATAGTACTACCTCCGTCCACTTTAAATTGTCATGATTTCCTTTTTTCAGAGTCAAACTATAAGAACTTTGACAAATATTTTATGATATATTTTTTCATCATATTGATATGCAAAAAATTGCAATTTATAATAGTACTTTTCGTATAGTTTTTGAATGTCTAATTTTTTTTGTTTAAAATATCAAATTAATGTAATTAATTTAACTTTGAAAAACGCAATATGATAATTAAAAGTGAACAGAGAAGTACTTTCTAAGCCTAAAACCAGACACTCTTAAAAATTAAAAAGTGCTTAAAAACAAAAAAATACATAAAATTAAGTGCACTAAACATCCTCTTAAACAGGTAGTGGTTTTGACAAAACTAGGGGACATAATTTTGTGTTTTTTTTTTTTGGTGACCTTATCAAAGAAAATAAAGTAGTTAAGATGTTGATGCATTTTCAAACTTAAAAACCATATAAAATTCATTAATTTGTTTTCCTTTAACGGTAAATCATCCCCGGGATTAGCAAAAATCACCATTATTTCCGCATTTCTCAATCTATTTCTCCATGCTACGTAACTACTTATATATTCTATATTATTTTTATAACTGACCGTGACTTTAATGACATACTACTTTTGACTTCTGTTTAGGAAAATATTATATGTTGTCTCAAATATTAGTTTTAATAATACACATATACACACACACAAAATAAGAAATTATTTATTATGTTTTTTTTTTTTCCTATGAGAGTTTTACCAAAATACAAACTAATTTAAATTATGTACACTTATACACTATCAAGTTAGTTACCTTTTTTACCAGACTTAACAATCAATACTTGTCAGGAGATTTACTTGCAGTTAGTTATCATGTGAATATTTTATATACCGTCAAATATTTAATTAAGAAATTTGATCATTAAAGAACACAAAAGAAAGAATTTCGAATTTAGAAGATACGATCTATCTTTGTTACTATTCTTTTTTCATATTCCCCTATTCTGCTGATGAGATGTGAATATACCACTATCTCGATATCATAAACCACACTGTGAGGTAAAAATTGAACTTCCACTAAAAAGTTGAAATACACAAAACTATTATTAAAGGCATACTAAAGTGAGTTTCATAATTTCGAAAAAGTTATACGATGATAAAATTAAAGTGGAAATAAAAAACTTTTTTTTTGTTTTTTTTTCCGAAAATGTCCATGCTGAAGCAGAAAAACTAACCTGAGAAAGCCAGTGCAAAGAAAAAGCAGAGTAGAAAACGTCAATGGATCTCGCCGGAAATAAACGCCGGTAAAATGAACCTGGAACTCCGGCAGCAAAATACGAGCGGTGGCTATTGGAAGCTAAACATTCCTCCATCCCATTATTAGCCAACGGAGGCAACAACTGAAACAATGTGTTGAAATCATTGGACGGAAGGTCACAGAAAAATGCGGAAAATTCTGGTGATTGTTGATCTGTTGTGTCGAATCTCTTCCTCATGTGTTCAACAATTACGTCGATTATGTAAACAGTGTTGCTGCCACAAGAACATCCTAAATCGACTATCACGAAAGGAATGTCGTTTTTGGATGAACTGATTAGTTGGACTCCGTCAAGGGTTTCTTTCAATAAATGCAGCATTGATCGAGCATGTTGTCCCTGTATATATACGCGACAAAATTCAATTCAATTCTTCTTAGTAAGAATCGCAAAATAATGTTCTTTTATCATTTTTGTGTTATTCCTGAATGGAGAAAACTCATGGGGACCGCACTTTCTTCCCAAAAATATCAGTTCCACATTCAAGGTCTAGTCGGAGAGCAAACAAGGTGATAAACTAAGGTCAAAATTAGAAAGTTTTGACTCTAGAAATGTGAACAGTGCTACATAAATTGAAACAGTATTAAAATTAAGGTGTGGAAGAGATCGATCGATCGATGAACCTGGGCTTGAGAATTGTTGACATAGCTAGCTTCACCTTTACCTCCTTTCATGCTAAGCATTCTTTCAAGCTTCAAATTGGACACCACAACATTGTCTTTGTTATCACCTAATGTAGCCATATTGCATACAAATATATTTTTATTAGTACTACAACAAGAGGAAGTAATAATAATACTATGGTTAAGTATATGTTTGAGAATTATAAAAATGACAAATGCAAGTAGGTTATATATAGAGTTTAGAAAAGCTAAAGAAGGATTTTATCATTTTTCTAGTGGTTAGGATACATACTCATCAAAAGATATATGCTTTTGACAGAATCTTAAACATAAAAGTTAAAAAATAAATTTAAAGATTGATAAATAAATTTATTATTTGAATTAAGGGGGGTGCGTAGAGAACATATAACAAGGATATGGGCTTCACATGTAAATAAAAATAAAACAAAACAAGGCCCAAGATTGACGCCGTAATTACTTAATTATATTGAATCTCTACGCAAAAATTCTGTTAATTAAAGAGTCGAAGAGATCTAAAGGGAGTAGGAAATGATCATTCAACTTTTTGTCCCTTCATTTATTCGATTATTATGCAAAATCTCAACAATAAACTCCTAAATCTCATTTCCACCACTTATTTTAAATCTATACTATACCTGTTTAATTTCAGTTAAAGGCGAATTCAGACTGAATTCAAAATTTTAAATGTATGAGTGAAAATTCAAATTTCAATTTGAAGTTAATGGATGCGCTTCACCTAGGTATTGTTATTTTTCAGGGGCGGAGCTAGAAATTAGGGTACAAATTCGACTGAAATAAGTCATTTTTGTTTAATTAATGTATTTGTATCAAGAAGTTTATTAAATACACACACACACACACACATATATATATATATATATTAAGGGTCGTTTGGTAGCTAGATAAGAAACAAGTTATCTATGTATTAATTTTTGTTTAACTTATACGACGTTTGGTAGATGAATTGGAAATAAGTTAATAAAATTACTATGAAGTTTTGGTTAACAAATTTAGAAACCCGCATAACTAATACATGTACTCTTATAAGTTATGAGGGAATCTAAGTATTATTTTACGTAGGACAATCAATTGAATAACTAATACATGCATAAAATATTAATACATAGGTTCGCTCATAAAAAATCCCTACATTATTAATATCTTCAAAACCCTAATCAACTACCAAATGATCCCTAAGTGTAGAACCCAATTAATAACAGGCACACCCCTTTAGGTGGGGTGCACGTCCACCCGTTAACTTCGAATTTTTTTTATATATATATATATATATCTATCTTGAAAAGCTGACAAAAAATAGGATATAATTAACAATGAACTCATGAAAAGCATAAGAGTGTTATTGTGTTGCTGGTACAAGCTAGAAGATTCAGCCGCAAGACCTGGGTTTGAATTCAGTTAGATTGTTTATTTCACTATTTTTATTTTAAGTTTAGATCATATTTGAGCTAAGGTACTACTGGTGCACCCAAAGTCTTCAAATCTTGGGTTCACCTCTGTTAATTCTAACGTGCATGCCATAATCAGACAATGAAAGTAATTAGGAAAATCAATTAGCTACAGAAACCCTCTAATCACATTTGACTATAACCGTTTATCCGTTAACATAATCATTAGAGAAATGAAAAGTTATATAATAATACTATATTCTAAAATAAATAAAGGCCTTTTGAAAAGCATATAAAGCAACAATAAAATCTGTGGGTCCAAATATCAGACTAGAATATATGTCGATTAGGGTAAACCTAACACAAATAATAAGAAAAAAATAAATAAATAAAATAATATATATATATATATTGTCTGTAAGCAACTACCAAAATGAGGCGAACCAGAAGACTTGGATGCACCAATATTATCTTAGCTCAACTATGAAATTTAAAATAAAAACAATAAAAATAAACACTCTAGCTGGATTCAAACTCAGGCATCACGGGTGGATTACCAACAGAACAATGATACTCCTATGCTTTTCATGGGTGCACTATTAATTATATCCTAATTTCTGTCAGTTTCTTAAAACAGATATACATATATATACATGATTTTTTTTCAAAGTTAACGGATGCAGGTGCACTCCACCTAGAGGGGTGGGTCAGCCTCTGCCAAAATGCATAGTATATATACACTAAACGATTAAGGTATATAATAATTAAAAATTCCTAAATAGTATAGATTATATGTGTTTGATGCTAGTTAAGTATATTTTTTTAGTTTCTTTAGATAATGGCAAATCATGAACTAGTAACATTTGTAATTAATACACCTAAACCATGATTTGATATTCCAAATACGATTTAATTTCTAATTTATGTATGTTTTGTCGTATCTAATTTGGAAGTTGACATTTTGTCTACTAGAGGAACTAAGATTAACTGAAAATTAATAGTGTTTCACCTAATTAAGTGTCGTCTTTCCAAAAATCATGGTCCATTTTGTTCCCAAGCTATAGGGTCTAACTCTAGGTGGCTAAAGGATCTTGTTGTATCTTATTAGGTCAAAAGAAATACTAAACATTAATTATATGTTTTGTGTTGTGGAGACTTTACTAGAAGGGGGAAAAAATTGACACCAAAAAAATTGAATTTTATTGATTTGGTTTGATAAGGTGAAAAATCGAACCAAATCGATCTATGTAACACTCTAACCCTTGGAATGAAATTCTATAATAGGGACCAGTTCCCTTTATAATAGATTAATTAAGACTATATATAATGAATTTCACATACCATCAAATTAGGTCTTGACCATAGCGAAGTGCTAATCCACACTCTAAAAAGGATTAGATGTAAAAGTTAGCTCAAATAGAGAAGAATTGTCTAAGTCATATAAGGAGTGTTGAGATCTTTTTCCGATCTGACGTGGGACATTCTCATCCCCCCAACCATACATCGTCTGGACTAATGAACCTAACTTTGATACTATAAAAAAAGTATGCTTTGGACCTAACTCACTTACAAAAAAACTAGTTCAAAAAGGAGGTTCATTACCTGTGTCATGAGATCTTGTCCCAAACCGATGTGGGGCATTCTCAACCCCCCCCCCCCGCCCCACCATACACCGTTTGGACTAATGAATCTAACTCTAATACTATAAAAATTAAATTTTAAGCCAAACTTAATTTCAAGAAAAACTATCTTAACAAGGAGGAAAATTGGTCGAGTCACGAGATCTTAATTATCCCAATTCAATGTGGGACATTCTCATCACATACAAGATGGTTAACTAAAAACAATGATGCATACATAGCAATATAATTTAATTTTCTAGGATGATTTTATGAAAGAGAGTATATTCTTACTTCTTGATTGTTGAGAATTAACTCCTCCTTCTGCCATAGTAGTTTTTTCACTTTGTGTTTGGACTTCCATCAATACTAAATCAAAGTAAATATGCACTAGACATTAATTTGAGCTAAAATCATTAAATAAATAAAAAAGTAAGTGGATCTGACTCTAATACTATAAAATTTTAATTTTAAGCCAAACTCACTTCCAAAAAAAAAAAATTATCTCAAAAAGGGGAAGATTGATAGAGTCATGAGATCTTATCCTAATTCAATGTGAGACAATATTCTCATCACATACTATATGGTTATACAAAAATAACACAAAAATAACGATGTGCACATAGTAATAAACCTCAAAAAAAGGAAGATTGACCGAGTCATGAGATCTTATCCCGATTCAATGTGAGACATGATCATTAGATACAAGATGGTTATACAAAAATAACGATGCACACATAGTAATACAATTTAATTTCAAGGATGATTTTACCAAAGAGAGTATTAACTTACATGTTAATTGTTGAGAAAATGACTCCTTCCGATACATGCGCCATCATAGTAGTTTCTTCACTTTTTGTTTGAACTTCCATTAGAAATAGATTAAAGTAAATATCCACTAGACCTTATTTCAAGAAAAAAAAAATTGTAGAATGTGTATAAATGAATGATAACACACCTTTATTTATACATAAATAAAATTTGGCTAGTTATAATTAGTCATATTTGATTAATAATCCAAGTGTCTTTCATTTTTGTTAATAAAATAAATGTAAAATTTGGTCATTTACTTATACTAGTTATATAGACCATGTTGCAAGAGCTTAATTAAGGAATATAATTTAATTTGTCCAGATCATTACACATTTTGTTTTATTAATATAAATGTATTTTTTGGTCATTTACTTACACTAGATATCTAGACCATGTTGCAAGAGCTTAATTAAGGAATATAATTTAATTTGGCCAGATCATTACACATTTTGTTTTAATAATATAAATGTAAAATTTGGTCATTTACTTATACTAGATATATAGACCATGTTGCAAGAGCTTATAAGGAATATAATTTAATTTAGCCAGATCATTACAAACTATTATGAATGATGCATAGTGAATAAGATAAACAATCCAAATATCTTTCATTTTTGTTTTAATAATATAAATGTAAAATTTGGTCATTTACTTATACTAGATATATAGACCATGTTGCAAGAGCTTAATTAAAGAATATAATTTAATTTGGCCAGATCATTACACATTTTATTTTAATAATATAAATGTAAAATTTGGTCATTTACTTATACTAAATATATAGACCATGTTGCAAGAGCTTAATTAAGGAATATAATTTAATTTGGCCAGATCATTTCACATTAATATGGATGATTATTAATGAATTATAAGATCAATAAAAAATCTTTTCCTTAATTTTCTCTCCATTTTTAGACATAGAAAGTTTGAGAGTTTAAATCATATCCCAAACTTAAATTTTATTCTTATATTATTTTTTTTGATAGAAAATATCTTACAAGTATTTGAAAGTTAACAACTTTCATTTAAATAAATGTGTAGTTCATGTGACTATCAACAAAAGTTTTCCTACGTAATTTCATTACATGCTATAAAAATGTTAAAGTCAAATTGTATCTTTATCATTTTTAAAGTCAAATTGTAGTTAGATCAATAATTTTTTGGGACAATTTGACATTGAGGTGATCAAAATTTTTATTATGTCTCGCATTTGAATTTCATTCTCTGTCATAAGAAGTGGAAGTCTCCAACAAACACCACTTATAATAGGCTCAATTGAGAAAAAACACATTTCAGTAAATAATTTTTTTAATATTAAATCACATGAAAAATAAATTAAACAAACACATGCTAATTAATTATTTTTTTTAAAAATAATGCTAAACTCCATTATCAAAAAAATTCAGGATATGCTTGATATGTAGGACGAGTCATTTTAGAACATCCTCAACGTATCAAATGGAGTAAAATATCTGAACATCATCTTAGTTATTTGTTGACCTCCTATTTATCGAAAAAATTCAGAATATGCTTAAAATGTAGGACGGGTCATGTCAGAACATCCACAACATATCAAATGAAGTAAAATATCATAACATCGTATTAATTATTCTTTGACCTCATATTTATCGAAACAATTCAGGATATGCTTGAGATGTAGGATGGGTCATGTCAAAACATCCTCACATATCAAATGGAGTAAAATATCATAACATCATCTTAGTTATTCTTTGACCTCATATTTATCGAAATTCAGGATATACTTGAAATGTAGAACGGGTCATGTCAGAACATCCTCAACGTATCAAACGGAGTAAAATATCATAACATCATCTTAGTTATTCTTTGACGACCTCATATTTATTAGTTATGATGTTTGTTTTAACAATAAATATTCCATGAAGACTATATATATGAACAATGAAACAAGAACAAGGATTTTTTATTTATTTTTTTAAAAAGAAGCTTATCAGTTAAATCGAAAATCAAACATAATTATTCAATTATTCAAAAATCGATAATAATTATCTTATTGATTTGATTGTTGATTCAGTATATTTATAAATAGATAATCGATCAAACAAAACAATAATATATAAATATGCATGGATTGAACCAATCGATAAATACTCTTACTTCAAATTTAATACCTCAAAAAAATAATATTTAAGGGCCCGTTTGGCCATGCGATATGGTATTATGATATGGAATCATGAGATTAAATTGAAGGTTTGTTTGGACATGCGATATGGAATTTTTGTTTTGTATATTTTCTCATAAACATAAAAATCACATAAGTTGTAAAACTATTAAAATAACCCCAATTGTTTATTCAATCTTATTATCAAATAAACAAAAAATTATAAAATCGCATAATAAATTATTACAAAGTTATTTGTTCTCCACTTAAGTAATTGTTTCATCTAACTTTAATTTAATAAAAAAAATTGAACATAAATTGTAGTGTACTGGTCTTTAATATAATCCTCCCACATAGTACGGACAATTTCCTCACGTTGAACTTGCATTTCTCGATCATGTGACCGAGAAGGCAAACCAACATTGTTACTTTGAGCCATTTGTTGATCAATATCCTCCGCAACTATATCTTCATGTTCATAGACCATAAATATTTCATCACTACTTTGGTATTCTCGCAAATAATTATGTAACACTACACAAGCTATGACAATTTTCACTCGTGTATCAATATCATAATGGTTCATGCCTTGTTTCAGTATTCTAAATCTATTTTTCCAAGCTCCAAAAGTCCGTTCAATCACATTGCACAGAGATGAATGCCTATAATTAAATAGTTCTTTGGCATTTTGAGGCTCTCTTTCACTTCCTCGGTAATCTTGCAAATGATAGTGTAGTCCTTTGTATGGAGCTAAAAATCCTTTTGTGTTTCGGAAACCAGCATCAACAACATAAAAATAGTGCTTCCAAGACAATGCAAAGTCATAAAATAAATATTATCTTTTTAAACAAAGTTGATAGGAAATATGTAACTAAATACAAATAACTTACACATAAAATATAAATGTTCACTTATTAAGGCCATAAAATAAATTTATTAATGTGATTGAAATTTTACCTTAAATCAAGGCCAAAATCGAGTATTATGTCGAATTTTGGAATGTACACCAGTCATATTTTTTGGTTGTATAAATGTTGGTGCCATCTTGCTAATTGCCTCGGCAACTATTTTAACATGCCGGTTAATTATTTCAAGTGAATGTTGAAAAGTTTCACAATCGTGAGGTGTGAGTTAAAGTGACTATATGTTGGTGAGAATAATAAATTTTATGTCGGTGAGAATAATAAATTTTAAAAAGTAATGATGTGATTATAAATTTTATTTACATATGAAACAAATGGTTAGTAGATATAAATGTGGGTTTGTTTTAACAAAATATAAACTCATGGATCAATTATTATATTAAAATATCTCAAATCATGATATGGAATCACCATATAATTCCATATCATGGTTTTTGGAGAATATGGTATCACCTCTCATGATATGGAATCATGAGATGAAATCAGCGAAAAATCGCATGTCCAAACGCTGATTCCATCTCACGATACCATATCGTGATATAGTATCGCATGGCCAAACGCCTACTTAAACTATCCATGTTGTGTTAATTTAATACTTAAACTATGGAGTGTTATTGTTACCCCTCAAACTATAATATTGTTACGGCCCCTAAACTATAATATTATGACCTATTTTAGACTACAAGTTTTTTTAAAAAAATTCTTTTTCAGATTCTGTGTTAAGTTAAATTAACTTTTGTAAATTGAGACGGAAAGAGTAATGTACTGGATGGTTTGGCCCACTGACATTTCTGGGCAGTCCTACTTTTTCTGGGAAAAACAACAACAAAGGAAATTATCCTAGCTGATGATGAATATGATCATCAAGTGAGAACCAAATTTATTTACCCCATAATTGCATGACATCATAAATGTACATTGTTGTTGTTTTTAACTTGTAATATTTTATTTGGTTTAAGTATAAGGTAAAATGTCAGTAGGTATCGAGCGTTGTCTTGATTTTTGAAGGGTTTAGTCTTATTTTTGTAGTGTTTTATTTTTTTATTTCAACATTACTTGTTGTTTATTGTGTTTACGTTAACGCATTATCTGTGATTAATATTGCGTCTTTATTAGTAGTTAATTCATTTCTCCACTCCTGTTTTTCCTTTTTCATACCTATTTAGTATGTTGTAGTACTCGAGCTAAGAGTCCTCCAAAAATAGTCTCCTTATTACCTTCACGAGGTAAGGGTATGATCTGTATAAACTCTATCTTTTCAAACTTCATCTATAAAATTTCACCAAATATAATATTATTATTATTATTATTATTATTATACGGAAATATATACGTTGGAGAAGACAAATAAATACATATAGAGTGAAAATAAAAGATATAAAGACCCTTGGAATTGTAGAAAGTAGTAGTACAAGAAAATGTTGGATCGACAATATGCATGCAAATTTCATTGTCAAGATAAGACAATAGAAGGGGAAAAGTAGAGACAAATCAATGTATAAGTATAATACTTGATCTTTTACTAAGAAAAATAAGAGGTCCATCAACTTCCACATCTCAATAATTTTCAAAACATTATTCCTTTTTTGTCTAGCAAATGAAACTTTGTCCAATAGTGTTTTCTCAATCAAGCATTATTCATAACGACAAGGGCAAGAAAAAGTTAAAAGTCAATCTTTAATTTCATGATCCATCCGACCAAAAAGGAGGATAATAATAATAATAGAGTATTGTTTTTAAAGCTGTTAATATAGTTCGGGAATAAAATTAATATTTTTTTATTAAATTTAGGGTTATTTTCAATACTTTTCTAAAATTTTTTTAGAGATTATTAGAGATTTGGAATTGACACATATTTTCAATTAGAGGAATCAACCTTTAAAATAAAAATAAAATAAAATAAAATAATAATAATAATAATAATATATACACGATGGCGACACGTAGAGCTAAAATATTCATCATGGGGTTCCAAAATATAAAAAGTAAACACACGAAAAGGTTCAAAGGGGTTCAACATTTGTTATATATACGTAAAAAATAATTTTGATCAAGTATAAATGATGTACTCCCTCTATCCCAATTTATGTGACACATTTCCTTTTTCAAGAGTCAAACAGTTTAAGTTTGATCGGAAATTTGCACATGAAATCTTCATTTTTTTAAAAACTAAATTGATATAGTTGTAAACTACATAAAAGTACTATAAGTCACAATAATTGACAATCCAAGATATTTAAAAGATATATGAAAAATGTATGGTTAAAAATAGATTCATTTGAATCTCGAAACTCAAAACATATCACATGAATTGAAATGGAGAGAGTAATCCTTTTCGAAGAGGATTCAAATGAACCCCTCAATCCTTACTAGCTCTACCCTATATATATTAATCGTTAAAATATTAAGTTCAGTTGAACAAGTCGACCAAACTGATTGTCAAAGGTCAAATGCATTGAACTAAGACTTGGAATATGAACAGGATCTCTCTGTTGGCCTAACTTATGAGAAATGATGAAGAAGGAAAAAATAATTATGTCCCCTTGCAACTTGTATATATGTGTCTCTTCTTGTTTTTGTATCATGTATATGTATTTATATCCAAAAATATTCACCTTTTTTTTTTCCAACAAGAAACATAATAGTACTAACACCTACAAGAGTCTTTAATCTTTTTTCATTCAAAAGCTGCAAAAAAGAAAAATAAAAACTTCTTCAATGAGAGACATGTATACAATGTGGCTGCTATATGTGGTTCTAAATAATAGAAGTATCATTGTCAACTTTATTTTTTTCATTTGGAAACATACACAACTTTGTTATAATAAGTAAAGTTTAGTTGTTTTAATATGACAAATTAGTGATTTGGTGACTTAACATTACAATGGATAAAATTCAATTAGTTTTAATGTAATAATTTTTGTAACTTTATCATTATAATAATTACATCCATATTAGAATTTTGTTTATTATCGATATATAAACACGCTTTATCAATAATTAAACCAACTAGATATTTGTTATTGAGGGTCAATAACTAACCTACTCTGGATATTTTTCCTTTACTTTCTTGTTTCCATTTGTTAATACGCACATTTTTTTTAATAATGTTAACCTCTAAGCAAATTTAATTGTCTTCAATATCCATATTAATATGCGTTATCTCAACAAAAAAACTAATGCAAAACCATTTTAGCATTAATTTAGACTAAGCCCCTTCCTTAATTTTACTTTCAGTCTAATTGAAGTGCTATAAAAAAAACTAAGGTGCTTCTATATGTATGGTACACAATATTAGGGGGGGTCAAAGGAATGTTCAAAATCTACCAAATCTAACCAAACTAAACCGATTTATATAATTATTCCAATAAAATCGTAGACTTTTATTTTATTAGTATATAACTGTCTCGAACAATAATGTAGGTCTTTTTAATTTATAAAAAAAATCTGAAAAATTTTCGAACCAAACTGAATAACCGTAAACATATTTTTTATATTAACGATATGTTAAATTTAATATATAAATATATTTTATAATATTTTTCAAATATAAATATAATCTAAGTCATAGGCTTGTGGTGACTGGACGACTTTAGGTCTTTGCTCTTAATTAGCATTTACTTAATTATGTTTAAAATTAAAAGATACTATAATAGATACTATATCAAACAATACGGTCAAACCCATGCAAGCACCCATATTAAATGTTTAAGATCAAACAATACAACTACAAGGTTTTACATTCTTGACTTCTTGGTGAAAAATTATATTGAAGTTCTTCTTCAAGAACATACTTGCAAAAAGAAATACTTTGATAATAGTATATTTTGAGATGGTATTTTAAAAGTAAAAAACATTGAAAATTAACCGAACTAGATACTGAAGAAAAACTGATATGATTGACATGATTTTAAAAAATCTAATCTTGGTTATGCATTATAAAATACCTATAAAAATGGGATGCTATAAAAAAAAAAATAACCGACCAAATCGTCCTATTGACACCCTTACATAATATGATGGATTTCACTTGCCTTTATCCAGAGAAATAACAATACAATTATTAATTGGGGAAAATCTCAAACAACTTATGAACTATAAATCTTTTTAATTATATATCAAACTCCAATGTATTATTGAAAATTTACCTTTTGTCAATTTGAATATTTAGAGGTGTCTTTAGAATTACAAAACCTAGTTCATATACTTCTAATTCTAAAGCCACTTTTAAATAATTCAATTTGACAAAACTATAAATTTGACATAATAACCTTATTGGTCTATCGATACAACGATTAAATAACTCCCAAAAAAAAAATCCAACCAATAGGCTAATATAAACATACAAAATCATTTGAGTATACTAATAAAATCAATAATACTTTTTTTCGATTCAATTTATCTATTTCATCGAAACTTACACACCTAGGCACAAAATACTTGGCTCATAGAGCTTGGCAAAGGCATTCATTGTTTATGTCTTGGATTTATCAGGCAAAATGAAATTCTGGGCCATGTCTTGTAGTCTTGCATATGCTACAATTATTAAATTTAGTTAGCCATTCTTATTCTAGGTAGACTATTAGATTTTTCTCTATTTGACCTATTTTGTAGGCACATGTTCAACAAAAAACATTACTTTAAATTGAAGAATGAAGACTTGTATAGCATTCATTCATTTGGAAGACTATTAGAATTTTCTCTATTTGACCTATTTTGTAGGCACATGTTCAACAAAAAAACATTACTTTAAATTGAAGAATGAAGACTTACATAGCATTCATTCATTTGGAGGACCTCATGCTGAGGTCTCTAATAGAAGCTTCTCAATGGCTAAATTAAAGCATCGTGAACTCTTCTTTTATTAGGGGAAAAAAAGAAGAGAAAATGTTTCAACTTTGATCATTAATTAATTAAAGATAATAATAAAAATAATTGTAGTTGCATTGGTATTTAATTTGTATAATTTTATCTAGGAAAAATTATATGGTTAAGCAAATATATACTAGTTAATTAGGCATCACGGTTATTGTTTTAGTTGATTACCACTCGCGACCAACATTCAGTGATAATTACATAGGCTGGGATTTCGAGTTTGTATAATTCAAAATTTGTATAACTTTTGTATAATATAATTTGTATAATTGTTTAAAGTTCAGATATTTATGTTCGTATAAAATCGTTATTTCGAGTTTATAAAAAAAATAGTTCAATTAAACAAACGTACCTGCAAATTATACAAACGAGACAGTTAAACTGTAGCTACATCCCGTAAATATACAAACTATAGTTACGAAGCATAATTAAATTTATTATAATAGCTATTTGTGAAAATTCTCATAGCTACTTTATCCTTAAGGTTTTTAAAAGTTATTATCGTGTTGCTCCCCTGAAAATTTCTATTCCAACTCTTTAAATAATATTCTTTGATAATATTTTATGGATTGTGTTTTTCATTATGTTATTTCGTACTATACAATCTTTTTTTTGGGATCTTTTTTCCATAAAAGGTAATGAAAAGATTTTTAGAATGGATTGCTAGATATACTTGGGTCACGGATAAATGAAAATTTTATTGATAGACATGTATTACTTTCTAGGCTTTCTTTGTTAAGAGATTTGCATTTCTCCATGTTATCAAACTTTGAGACTTAGAGGGTGTTTGGATTGGAT
This sequence comes from Solanum commersonii, assembly GCA_029007595.1. Taxonomy (NCBI): domain Eukaryota; kingdom Viridiplantae; phylum Streptophyta; class Magnoliopsida; order Solanales; family Solanaceae; genus Solanum; species Solanum commersonii. The sequence goes on from JAJTWQ010000033.1 coordinate 4,620,404, forward strand.
TAAAAGTTGATCAAATTTAATTTTAAGTTAGTTTTTTATTTTTGTAAATGTTTGACAAATATTTAAAAATAACTTAAAATAAATTAGGAAGTGTTTGGCAAAGTAAAAAATGACTTAAAAGAATAAGTCAAAAACCAAAAGTAAGTCTCTCCCACTTCTTTTTTTTTGACTTAAAAGTGATTTAAGTCAAAAACCAAAAATAAGTCTCCCTCATTTTTTATTTTTTGACTTAAAAGCTACTTTTTTAAGCTAATCCAAATGGGCTCTAAGAACCGGTTTGGATTGGTGGGGTTAAGTGGGGTGGGTCACCAAAATGGAAAAAATGGCACAGCATGTACTCTCTTTTAACTAATTGGCATTATTTTTAATTAACAATTTAGCTTTTAAGAAAAAATTTACTTCAATAAAATTTAGTAAAAAGTTATTTAAATTGGTTGAGTGACTTTTTAAGTAAATTATCTTAAGTTGAGTGACTTTGGGTTATACAACAAAGTTGAGTGACTTTCTAAGTAAATTACCCTAAGTTGAGTGACTTTCTAAGTGTTTATCTCAAGAAAATGAGTCATTCTTTTTTAAACAAACTAAAAAGGAAAATAAGTCATTCTTTTTTAAATAGAGAGAGTATTTTCTATGTTTCATTATTTTATTTATACTCTTCACTTGCAGTTTTGTATTTCAAAATCGATGCCCATTTGTTAATGTTCGTAAAAATAAAAATTGATAGATGAACATTGAGTTTTTTTTAAAAACAATATTTTTTTTAGAGTTTCTCTGTATATTTGTGTGAAAAATAACCAATGAAAATGCGTCAATTTTTTTTAAAAAAAAAAACCATTCACAATTTGACGGAAACAGTCAAAGTTTTGCCTTTTTTAATAGTGTTATTAGCAATGAACATAATCCTTTTAAATTTTTTTATTGAAGATGGATTCTTTTTATCCGTATTGAGTTGAATTAATAATTAGAAAGCGAGCATTTGAGTCAATGCCGTGTATTTTTCATATCATCTCGACTCTCTAAATTTAACTCAAATACTTGCTTTCTAATTTTTAATTCAACTTTATATGGGTAAAAATAACTCATATTCAATATAAGTAAAAAAAAAAAAACTCTTGTTCATTCCTAATAACACTATTGAAAATGCTAAAATTCGACAGACTCTGTCGATTGTCAATTTTTTTTTAAGAAAGAAAATTGACGCACTTTCGTCGATTATTTTTCACACCAAATGCAGAAAACTCTTAAACATAAATTACTATTAAAAAAAACAATTGATGTTCGTTCTTCAATTTTTGAATTTTTTTTCAAACACTAACAGGCGAATGTCAGCTTTTAAAACACAAAATTGCAATTCAAGACTATAAATAAAAAAATTAAAAAAATTATAAAATTAGTATTTTATGTTTAAATGATACATAAAAAACAAAATTAAAGGATTAAAATAGAACAAGATTGAGATAAAGTGGTAAAATGAAAAGTGAGAGCAAGTTAGAGGATTGTTTTGTAAATTTGCCATTTTCCCTCTCTTAATAAAAATAACTTTTTTCATAGGACATAAGTTTATATTTCTATATCATAATATTTGACAAATTATGTCAGATCTAAGACTTCAATTTCTACGAAACTTATTCCCCCACTAGTCATAAGTTCAATAATTAAATAGCAAAAATTAAACATCAATTCAAATGGAAAAAGTGTGCAATTTTTTTGTCAATGGAGATGACAAAGATAACTGGTGATTTTTCATAACTTCTAAACTATAGATTACAAGTAAACAATGCACAATTATTTAACGAAAAGGCCTGAAATTGAACTTGAGTGTGCCCAAGTTCCTCTATTCTGGCTTGTATAATTTAGTATAACCATATAATTAGTAATAATACTTCATCAAAAAATGACTTCACCCTGCTCCAAAAGTAATGGCAGGAAGAATGACAATGACATATCTAACATATCTGCTGCTTATGTAATCGCCGCGAGCTCCATGAGCTATTTAGCTGTGAAGGAAAAATTACCGTTGGCAGCCTCTTGCTTTCCTCGACGTGAGGAAAGTCAATGGTATAATGAAGCCCACGACTCTCATGTCGGGAAAGGGCACTGCTAACAACCAGCTTGGCACAACAGAAGAGATTCCTCATCTCGCAAGCCTCTAAACCAACCATAGTCGGTTCCCAGCCATGCTGAAATAGGTATCTTTCCCATTTCAACTCCAACTCTATGATTCTGGTTTCTGCAAGGGTTAGTCGTGAGGTAGACCTTACAATGCCAACGTATTCCCACATGATTGACTGCAGTTCTTTCCTCACTTCCCTTGTCCGACGAATGACTTTGTTAAGTACTGTATCTCCTAGTAACAAGGGGGCTACAGGCCGCGGCCACCAGCTTGAAGCACTATGATCAATTTTAGATATGTTCATGTGATCAATTGAAGGCTGTACAGCTCTTCGTGCAAACACTAGTGCTTCAGCCAAGGAGTTGCTAGCAAGTCGGTTTGCACCATGCAAACCAGTACATGCAACTTCACCTGCCACATAAAGACCTCGTACATTAGTCTCACCTTCAAGCCCAGCACGGACTCCACCACACATGTAGTGAGCTGCGGGAACCACTGGAATTGGCTGCTGTGTTATGTCTAACCCATAGCGGAGACACTCAGCAGCTATATTAGGAAAATGAGAAAGAATCTTCTCTGTGGGCTTGTGACTGATATCAAGAAGAACATACTCTTCACCACGCTTTTTGAGCTGGTCATCAATACTTCTTGCTACCACATCTCTCGGGGCGAGCTCTGCTCTTTCATCATACGATGGCATAAATCTCTCCATGTCTAAGTTGTAAAGGATGCCTCCATCACCTCTGACAGCTTCAGTTATCAGAAAAGCATTCTCTCTGGCATTTGATGGTCTGATGGGAAGGCCTTCATCAGCCAAGGCAGTCGGGTGGAATTGCACAAACCTGGCAACACAAGTCAGAGAATTGTAATTATTAATGCAATCTTCGAGAATAGTTCATCAATCTCGCAAAAAAAGACCTGTTTACCATCCAAAAAATGATCAAAGGAAGACGATCAATTAGAGAGCTGCGAGTCACAGAAATCTTTTTTATATCAATTAATCCCCCAATGAAGAATTTGATGCCCTTCTTCCTGAAAAATTTAATTTGCATAGCCCTTTCTACATCAATTAAATCCCCCAATGCAACCTTCGGAGATAATCCATCAACCTCGCAAACAAAGACTTGTCTACCATCCAAAAAATGATCATAGGAGGACCATCAATTAGAGAACCGACTGCTAGTCTAGAAATCTTTTCTACATCAATTAATCCCCCAATGAAGAAAATTTGATGTCTTTATCCTGAAAAGTTCAAGTTGCATATCCAATGTATGCCACACAACATTTGAACACACCCTTGTATATTTAGTCCAAAGTGCAAATTCTGAATGAATGCAGAACAAGATGCAAAAATCAAGAAGGCTAAAGATGGATGAAATCTAGATTAGCAGATTTTACAACACAGCTCACTAAAGCAGGTAGAAATATGCTATAACAAGAATGCAACGCAGAGGATTACTTACTCCATGTTGGAAATTACAGCTTGAGCTCGATGAGCCATAGCCATTCCATCTCCAGTGGCAACCTACAACCATCATATCAATATGAATTAGAACTTTAAACATGTCCACATTTGACAAAGTTAAACTTTTCCATTCATTACTAAAGGCACAAATGATTTAATATAAAAATAGAACTGGCCTCACCACCAATTAGTTTCTCAAAAAAAAAAAAAAAAAAGATAATGGGCAAATAGCGCAATAGTAGATGCCTAACCCAGGTTAGTACAACTTTGAACACTGTGTCTTGCTTTTATTGTACAGAAACAATTGGTTAAGAATTTATTATCTTCATTATATACGAGATAAGAATCTACACTATCACTCTGTATTCCTACCCAGATCATATGTCTTTTCTTTATATCTTTTCCTCTTCTTTTTTTGGGTATTTAAGGTAGCGAGCTCTTATTTCTAATTGCACATTACCTTAACATGCAATTGCTATAGGGTAGAAAAATTAATACTCTGTGGAATGTTGTTTGTATCAATGTCAATTAATAAGATCCTTATGAATTACAAAAGACACTTTGAGATCAAGCTTATACAATGAACTGCAAAAGCATGCTAGTCAACAACAACTTACCCAGTCCCAGTGAATCCCATGAGTGGAGTCTGGGGAGGGTAAGATATACGCAGACCTTACCCCAACCCTTTGTGGGTAGAAAAAGCATGCTAGCATATGGTAAAAAAGTAAGTATTAGCCACCTTGCACCAAGGAAGGGATTCCCTTCCACACCTTCTCCTTCCATATCACTGTTTAGGACTCTGATTATACGGAGTGACATTACTAAAATTAACAACATTTTGGAGGAGAAGATATTGAAACCCATACCGGCGGATTGGTAGTACTTGGATAGATATGTCCAGCTCCACCTGATGCCAGTAAAGTCACTTTTGAAATGAATCTTATGACCTACAAACTCAAAGTAAGAGCACAGAAGCCTAAGAAATCAATTTATAACATTTTGAGGAAACGTTCAAATCATGGAGGTGAACATGAGTGAAAGCAACTGTACTTACCTCATGTGTTTCCGTGTTTATAGTATCAATGCCATGACAAACTATGTCAGAACCATCCTGCATTTGGCATACGAATTAACATTAGCAAATATTTATGACTTATCGAACAGTTCATCCTTTCTCAAAAAAATCCTTATTGAACAATTCAATTGCCAACTTTACACAACTATCATCATGTTCAATTTGCCGTTCACTCGCATTGCACTGTTTGCTTAATCATATCTACTAGGGTACATTCCTTAAGTTTTGACCAACTATAAGCAAGTGCTAAAAATTCGCATAAGCAATATTTGTACAAAGAACATAAGCAAAAGACTAATGCCAAGTTTAATTAGATTAAAGCAACAACCCTTCATTTTGGACCAAATTGATGCTAAAGCAGAAATATTTTTCTCCATAATAACCAATGCAAACAGTAGTTATCAAGGAATAAACTTACCTGGGTGGTCAACAAATCTATAGCAAAATGGTGTTGAAACACATATATATTAGGATCCTTAACAACTGCCTCTAATAGGGCCCTTCCTATCTCTCTGCCTGTCATATCAGCAGCATGGACAATTCGGCGATGGGAGTGGCCCCCTTCCCTGGCTAGATGCAGATTGCCATCCTCCCCATGATCGAACGAAGCACCCATAGCAATCAGTTCTTTAATTCTCTCAGGTCCTTCAGTACACACAACCTGGAGAATGGAGATGCACTTTAAAAGAATGAAGATTTTAAAAGAGTAAACTAAAAACAATATTTTGGAGTAATAAATCAGTCATTTTGTAAGTTTCATTTAGAACATTGATTGCATAAGAAGCACAACTATATGAACCATGTTTTTTCCCGACCGAGAAGAAGATATCAGTTGTGATGTCCCACCAATCAAGCACAACATAAAACTTCCTTGACCCCAGTATATATTTATAGAGAAGATAAACAAAGATAGCATAGAGCAAACTAATTGGCGACCCTTAAAAAATTGATGTTGATTTAGAGAAGTGCTAATGTACCTTTGTGTGTTCTCATTAAAAAACAAAAAACAAAAAGCATATGGTACAAACTAAATGAAATCCCACTATCAAGCCAAAAGACAACACAAGTTCACTTCCAGTTTTATTCTTATTTCTTCCTTCTTGCATGTCACCTTTCACACTCTCTTCTCCAAATATTCAAATACAGAAGCCAACAATCTGGCATAGAGCCTTTATTGTATTATTGCTTTCTGGCACTTCAACTTCAAATTGAAAAAAGCCTAACTGCCCCCATTGCTCTTACTCTTTTCCAATTTTTGGCAGTTCTACATCCTGTGGCAAAAGCCGCCTAAACAGAAAGTTCCTTTGGTTTCAACCTGAAAGATAGATCGAGAACTTTCCTATTCATCCAACCAAGTAGTCTGGGAATAAAATTGGAAAAGAAAAGGGAAATAGTCTCCAAAGAGAAAAAAAACTGAAAAACCGGCAACTGCTTTACGGAACTGAAGAGACTATAATATTCTGTGGACTTACTCTAACAGTCTCCTCATCACAGAGGTAAGCACCTGCCACAATTGTATCCTGCATGTGGCTCTCCACTGAATCCTTAGGGCAGAGCACGGCACTTACACCACCTTGAGCATAGTTAGTGTTACTCTCATGAGGCTCGGCCTTGGTTATCACAGCCACAGTTCCATGTTTGGCAACCTCAAGAGCATATCGAAGGCCAGCAATGCCACTACCAATCACAGCAAAATCAAAATACCTAGTTGAGCCTTCTCTCTGGCATGATTTGATTGTTCCTCTGTGAGACTTCTGGTTTGTTTTCACTTGACATTGTGAATAGTTACTTCTATCAACTTGTAATAGTTTGGAAATCCAAGAAGACCTGAAAAATCTAATTAGAACATGGTCACAACCAGAAAATAGACATAATAACCTTTTCCAGAAAATGAACATAATAACCTTTCTCTTTTCTGAGGAATCAGGAAATGACTCGAAAAACGAAACTTCTAGGATTCTGTCACCTCATGAAAAATATATTACTGGTTTACCCCTAAACACGTAAACAAAGATTCCTTTTCAGTAAGTTCTTATTTGAGGATAAATAGTCCTACAGATAACACGTGAATGAATATCACCATTACAAGTCAATAACATCTTAAGAACTCCAAAATAAATTATTGTTAGCCGAGAAGAGAGGAGAAGGGGTACTACAAATAAGATAATATACCAGGGGAAAATAGAGAGATAGGTGAAGAAGCATCATCCTAATACATACCAATGGATTTGGTTTTGCATGCCGCTCAGGATCACAGTGGAATGACAATGAGCTTTTCCATAGCTATTCCTCCGATAGACAGGCTCCCTCAAATATAATTGTCCGCTTCCTGAAGCTATACCAGTTGCCATATGATCTTACTACTGACAATCCAGGTCAAAGGAATTGGTATCAGGTGGGCACTCGAGGTTTAGAGTATTTGTGAAACTAAACATGTAAAGATCACCTTGATTACCTCTTAAAACATCCTAACAGGGCAAGGAATTGAGCTAAACAACAAAATATTGGCCATTGGCATTTAGATAACTTCTACCAATCATTACACGCATATTTCCAAAGTTTATGCCACTTTTTTAAAATATGATTGATGTAACTATGGTTGAGAGGGTAGGCAATAAATTTTGAAATTACTTCCTACTTAATTTTGTCTAATTCACTTCAATGTGCACCAATTTTCTTCGAACTTTGGCTTTGTAAGATGTTCTTCAATTCTTTGAGTTTTTCAAACTCAAGCTAATAAAATTATTACAAATGAAATGGCATTCTCTTAAACTTAAATGTCTTTTAAAGCATGATAATCACTATGATATTTGTGGTTTAAACCTATTTTTGGAGCAAAAAAGTGACAACAGAAGCACAACTAGAAAATAATACTTTAATTAGGCATATTCAACCCTGTGAAGTCTTAATTCTATTTTTAAATGTTTATATTGATTATTGAATAACTTAAATAGTGATCTTTCTAATTCAGTTTCTTTATACACTACCCTCCTCCATTGGCTAAGTTGTTATACTCAATTGAAAAAGTTTTCAAAACTAAAATCAATAAAATAACATTATTCGAATTGAAAAAAACAAATGATAATCAAAATATAATTTAGATATAAGATCAAACATTTTTGGGTCATTACCTTCAAATCTATTTTCTTAGAGAAAACTTTTTTAATCTGTTTTTGGGCTAGGATTGTCAGGCAGGCAAAGAAAAGAGCAGAAAAATGGAAGAGAAACCAGAATTGAGTTGCATGTGTGCTACAGGATAAGAGAGAACCCTAAATTCAACTCACAAACACAACTCCACAGCTTACAAAAAAAAAAACCGGGGAAGAAAACAATTACCTTAACGCAGCTAAAATGGCGCTTCAACAAAGATAAGTTGGGAAAAAAGTAAAGTGCAGAGTGCGGAGAGAGAATTGTATGAACAATAATATAGTGAATATATGCACTTTTCCAATGTGTGGCGTTAGAGGAAAAGTAAGGGCAGACGATCCCACTTGCGTTTCCTCGGCAAACAAATTGGACCAAAATGGTCCTCCGACATGACCCTTTTTACTTTTTCAATTTTGATTTTTTTTAAATTTTTTTTATTTTATTTATTTTATTCCGCTATTCACTATTGATTTGACATAGTTATTAAAAGGTAATAAATAATAAGAATAATATTACTATATTATCTTTCGACTTTATTTAATTTAATGTTTTACAAAATATGTTAGATAGTAAATAATATTTAATTGTAAAGGCAAAATAGATTTAAAAAAAAAAGGTAAATTATCTCTGAATTTTCAAAATTGGACAAGTATTGTTGGATAATTATTTTTAGTATAGTGAAAAGTTATTGTTGGACAGGGGAGTATTTGTCATTTTTTACAAATTAAGAAAAGACAATATTTTTTATCTGTTATACCCTCAATTTATTTAGAAGATTAATTTATTTTTTAAAAAGATAGAACATTTTTAATTGAGTAAATTAATTTGAAATTCTATCAATTAATAGAAATAAAATGATAAATATGTTATAGCAAATTATTTTCTTAATAAATATATTAATTCAAAAATAAATAAGTAAATATGAACGGTGGGGTAGAATCCAAATTTCTGCCTTAACTTCTTCTTCTTTTTTTCCCAAAAAGAATCCAAATTTGTTCTTTTGCAAAAAATAATAATAATAAAACACGGTGGAGTGTTTCTTTTTTGACTTCCCTCTAGCCCACCCGCATGCTTGCGTTTCAAGCTAGTTTCGTATTTCATTGTCGCACTATCTGCTTAACTTTTATTTCTACAAAAAAAAAATAGTATAATATTATAAAAATTTAAATACAATAAATATTAGAATAAAGTTATGCATAATCTATTTTTATAAATATATGCATAATCATATATATATATCAAAAAACTCTAGGTGGCGTCACCACAAATCAAAATTCCCTTTCAATATATTTATTTTCAAAACCAAACTTCCTCTTTCATGAAAAATTGTGACTTTATGAAAATTTCTGTTAAACATTATGCTGGGTCCGACAAAAATTGACACCTCACAGATTCTTTCTCTCTCGATCTTCTTTCTTTCACCATTAGAGGAGATTCTCCATTTTCAGTCCACCCATGACCCACCTGTCTTATAAAAAAAATACATGTTACACTTATTTCTTAATTTTTATCTAAAACAATAGTTTCCAGCAACTCTGATTCTTATACATACGAAGAATAGAAACGAGTTTATTAAAACAAATATGCCATAAGTAAATTAGATTTTAAAAAAAACTCCATTCCTTCTCCTAAGAGATCTCCATAAGCCAACCATTTTTCAAGTTTTAAACTAACTATTCCTTTTTGTCGAAAAAATCTATGCGAAGAATATAGAATTTTTTTTTGCCCTTTTTAAGAATAAATTTTTATATGTATTTATTTTTTGCTCTGATGTTAACATTAAAGGGTGAAAATAGGATGGATAAAGGTGGAAAATTTAATCTTAAACTATGATTTGAAATTTGAAGAGATTTTTGTGTGTCAATTTTTTTTTTGGTAAATTTGATTTAAAAGAGATTGAAGAAGAAGGTAATGGAGAGAAGAATAAACCAATTGAAAAATGCAGCAAAAGAAAGAAAGATTGATGGAGAAGGGGTCTGCCATGTGGCAATTTGCGGAACTCACAGTTAAGTTTAACAAAAAATTCACTTGCTTAGTTAGTTTTAGGGTTAAAAAACCAAAATGATCCTCTTTTTATAAACATTAAGGACTATTTCAATAAGGTAATATATATAAATAACCAAGAAAGTTCAAACCCTATACATCAAGGATCATTTTGGTAATTTTCTCCATCCAATTTTATACAAATTGTTTAATTTTGTATAAATTCATTTATACATTGTAATTTGTATAATAGGATATGTATTTGTATAATTATAAGTGTATAGGACGAAAACATATGTATTTGCATTTATATATACACTTTTCTTTCGTTTTATACAAACACAAACGCATTTTATACATTTGTATATCGAATGAGTAATTGTATACCGAAAATGACTAATTATATACCGAACCAGATGGCAAAAAAATGGGATGTTTGTTGCGAATTACAAATAAAATAAACTATAGCTATAGTATTTAATTTGAATTAATAGTTTGTTATTTCATACAATTTTTCTCTTTTTTTTTACTCTGTTAAATTTTTAGCAATGATGATTGAAAATTGATATTCTTTTTTGTTCCTTTCTACATGTTTCTTCATATAAACAAAGAATATTAATTTTAATTGCAATGCGGCATTACTGCTCTTGTACCTCTCAGTCCACAACTCATAACACTGTTGAAATAGTTGAATTCATTGCATTTGGTTCTTTAGTAAACATAACTTTTATTTCTGCCACTATTATTTGTAGTTTTTTTTTGTTATAGGGGAGTCAAATTCATATACATTAATTAAGCTTCTTATGAAGTGTGTTCCATTTCTCAAAGTGTTCTTCCTCCTATTTCATGAAGCTTAATATTTTACCGTAAGTCATAGAGATTCATGTATCTCTTGCAATTTCTTTTTGCTATTTTGGTGACTTTTTTCGAACTTTGTTAAAAATTTCAGTGAGGATGATTGAAAATTTATCTTCTCATTTGTCCCTTTCTACAGGCTTCTTCATATATTTTTTGGGAAAATTGCTTGTGGATTGTGTTATATTTGATAGCATACAACAATAAATATGTGATAACTAATATGGAACCAATGATGATGTTTGTTAAAAGAACCAAACATATTGTTCTCTTGCTTGCCACAGTTAGTATATTAATTTGATTGTTTTTTCTTACATACAAACATTTTGTATGGATTGAGGTATACATATTATCGTCTTTGTTGGAGAAAATTACTGAATTATTTTTCAGTAGATAATGAAGAAAAACACAGATACAAAGGCTCGAAAAAAAGCTTAGTTTATTATCAGTTCCTTCCAAGACTCTCCAAGTAAAAGTTTTTCTCCTATTTCTTCACTTCTCAATCCTGGCAATAGTAATGACTATTCTGAGACAATGAGGAAAAACATTTATGATACTAACAATTTTAGGATCATTTTTAACATATATATAAATACGACATAATATAATAAAAAAAACAGATTGAAGGAGGTTCATAAGAAAGGAGCTGAAGGTACTCCAACAACTCATTTGGTATTTTGTGATTCAAATATTATAGCAAATATTGGAATTCATCCCTCAACTATATTTTTAGATAAAGGGAAAAACTTTCGAAAAATGCAGTAGTCAGCTAATTAAGCTCAAGTAGTAATTGACCTAATCGCAGTCATGTAATCACTTCATCCTTGATAGCAAATGGAAATAACGTCAAACAAATACCTTATGTGATTACTGGAAATGTGAATGTTGAATCCTTTGATTGTGAATTTCTGGCAACGAACTGTTTGCTTAAGTCCAGCTTCCTTTAGCTCCGTTTTTTTACTTGTTTCACTCCAAACACCTTTAAATCATAAATCTCTATCTTTTTTTGCTACAACGCCATAATTGTCACCTTTTCTTAATTGATACCGCGCAATAATGAAAGCTTAAGGACCAGATAAGTATGCAAATTACCCACTTATCTTAGCTTAAATACTTTTTCAGTCTCAAAATAAAATATCGCTTTAGCTCATTTTACATTCATCCAGAAAATTAATAAATATAAAATATAGTTTACTAAGTTACTCTTATTTATTAGATATTTTTTGAGAATTGAGCACTATTAAAAAGAAATAGTTCTTTAACACTCCTTCTAGTCCATATTAAGTGAATTGTATAAACTTTTTTCATATTTCAAAATAAGTGAATTTTTCAAAGCTCAAAAAAATAGTTAGGACTTTTTTTTTTATATATATATATATATATTTACCCTTCCTTTTAATGAGGTTCTTAACTATCTTACATTTCCTGTGAAATAATTTGAGAATAATCAAACGGGTACAGTGGAAAGTAGCTTTGAATTTTTGTTCGTAAATATTTTGTGTCAAATCCCAATAACTCACTTACTAGAGGGAGTATAAAGGTATACTGGAAAATCATTATTATTTCTTAATTTAGAATTTCTTAAAGTAACACTTATTTTTGTAACAATTTTTTTTTTGTTGAAATAACACTTATTTTATAACGGGTGGAGTGCCATATTCTTCACACTCCCCAAAGAATGCAATAGATGAAATGAATGGGAATTAGCTTGACAATACTTAAGAGCATGTTTGAATTGACTTTTGACTTATGACTTATAAGTCAAAAGTAATTATTTAGAATTATTTTAGTTATTTTGACTTAAAAACAAGTGCTTATAAGTGCTTCTTTTATGGGTTACCAAAAAAAGTGTTTTTTTTTAAATTTTATTCAAACACTACAAAATTGTTTAAAAGCTATTTTAACTTAAAAGGACCTAAAATAAGTCAATCCAAATGTACTCTTAGAGCCCGTTTGGATTAGCTTAAAAGTTGGTCAAACCTACTTTTAAGTCTGTTTTTGACTTCTGGAAGTAATTGGCAAATATAAAAAATAACTTAAAATAAGTAAAAAATTAAATGACTTAAAAAAAGTCAGAAACCAAAAGTAGGTCTCCCCTTACTTTTTATTTTTTGACTTAAAAGTCATTTTAATTTGACTTTTTTGACTTAAAAGCTACTTTTTTTAAACCAATTCAAACGGGCTCTTGATCTCATCTAACTTGGATTCTTTAAATCTCATATTGTTAGAAAAACACAAATTACAAAATAGAATAGTACATCCAGATGAGAGCCACAACTCTTCCACATTTTACTTAAAACCTCATTTATTTGGACTTAATGGAGGTCTCAATCTTAATCATTTAGATTTAGTCCACTAAGTGTGTTTTATTTTTATATCTAAATCTGAATCATTCAGATTCAACCCATTAAGTTCATTTGTTTCTTTTTTTAAAAAGCTTCTTAATGGATCAAAATGACCTAAATGAATTAGGATTCTTAGGAGAGTCTTAACAACATTTAGACTTATTTAATATGCTATAAAATAATTACTTATGTTCTCTTTGGCTTTTTGCACGACATTGCTCTCACTACTACAATTTTCTCTCTTTTCTCAATCAAACACCAAGTTTTATCCTCTTGAACGGATAAGTTTCATAATCTTTACAAGTACTTTTTTATATTAACAATTCTTTTGGGATGTATATAGATGTTTGTCAAGAATTCTTGTTGAAATAAAAATTTTGATGTATTGATGTTTATAATGTTTTTGAGTGAAAAAAAATATTAGCCATGATTAAAAACAATAATTATGTATACATATTTGAGGTCTGTTATTAGAATTTTATCCTAGTCCATTAATTTTGTGAGACACTTTGATCATCAAACCTTCTTGTGAGATTACAGAGATATATTATCATTGTTGAACTGCGGATATACTTGAGGTGTTTTATTAAAATTATGTTTTAGGCCACTAATCTTATTGAGACTTTGTATGATAAAACCCTATGTAATAATGTACTAACTATATTATTTTTGTTGAACTATATATATATTTGAGGTCTTTTATTAAAATTTTATGTTAGACCACTAAATTTATTGAGACTCTTTGAAACCACTTATATACTTAAGATCTCTAATTAAAATTTTGTTTTAGGATACAATTAATATTTAAAAATATTCATTATTTCCTTGTTTATGGTTTTGACATCAGTATTTTAGTAACTTGTCTTTTCAATTTTTAAGTTATTAGTAAAATAACTATAGGACTTTGTCTGATATTTTAAAATTTAAATTAAACTATTTAAAGTTAATATATTATTAATATTTTTGAGAACTAAAATCAAGGTATTATATTGCAACAAATGACTAACATTTTTTAACTTAAAAGAACTTTTTTCAAGTTATATACTTATTGTTGAACTATGTATATTCTCATATTAAAATTTTGTTTTACACAACTAATTTTTTTGAGACTCTTTGATCATCAAACTTGTTGATATGATCAAACCCTCTTTTGAGATTACACAAGATATATTATTATTGGTGTTGTTGTATTTTAATCTTCTGATACATGTGAATTATAGTTGGAGAAAGATAAGAGATATCATAACATACTATAATTAGATTATTTTTTGCTTCTGTAGTCTAAAAAATAGGAAGTTTTTTTCTTCATTTTTGATCTTTTTATCATCTTGAATATTGTCTTTGTTTAGTTATTTTTTGTTGTATCTGTTCATATGTTATATTTATTATATTTTATATTTCATCTATGGAACAATTTAGTAAAAATTTAAGAGTGATTAGAAAGAATTTGAAGGTAGATAAGATATTTTTAGAAAATTACCATTTGATTCTCAATTGGATATAGTGGACAAAAGTATGCATGCTAAGGAAGCTACAATCAAATGTTTGAAGTTTCACACAAGTAAAGTTCAGAACAGGATGAAAGTTCAAGTTGACAAGCATAGAATTGAGAGAAGCTAACAAGTGGGTGATTGGGTTTTCGTAAAAATTATAGTCTAATAGGCAAATCTATAAAGGATCACTCATTTCAGAATTTATCTGCAAAATGTTTTGGTCCCTTTCAGATCATGGGCTCGGTGGCTTATATTCTAAGATTCATCTCATATTCCACATATCTCAATTCAAAAAGAAGATTGGTTCCAACTCCAATGTTGCTTTTGTGGTTCTTCCTTGTGTTCAGACGGATTCAAGGCATGTCATTTTGCTTCCAGAGTCTATTCTTGACAAGAGACTTTATAAGAAGAAAGAAAAGTCTACAACTTAGTTTTGGTCCATTTGTTGAATAATGAACCTAAAATCAGTTTTTGAATGAATTTCTTAAAGTTTACTTAGGAGTTTTCCTAATTCAATCCTTCCAGATATCATTGCTTTGATACGGTCCCGAATCTGTTTCACTTCATTCTTTTTCGAACGGGAATACGTCACTTACAATATTATTAAAGAAATGGTGCTTATTGACCAGATGACAAGAATTATTTTAAGGGTGGAGTATTGATATGAGCTTAATTTCCTTGTTGCTTATTTTGTAATGTAAAATTAGTTGATTGATTAGTTGACTAATTAAAAGCATATGATGAGTTGACCAATTAGTTAGAGAATTAGTTAGGCACATGTTATGCACGTGATTACTAAAATAATTGTAACTAACTTTCCATCTAATTCTATTTTCCTTTTATTAATGGAATCTGTCAGCAATCAATAAATTTTCTCTTTTTTCTCTAAATTTATGTATAGTTATGGAGTTTGAGTGAATCGTTCAAGGGCAATTCGTTAATTTACTCTTTAGGAACACTCATTTATGTTCATAATTGCACTTAAAACTCTAGGAGTTCACATCATTCGTCGATTTACCCTTTAGAAACACTTAGCAAGTGTGATTTTAATATGGTATTCACTCTTCACTTATGTTTATGTTGAATGGGAAGGGTAGCACATTATGCTTGAATTCTAATGGAAATTGAATCCAATCCACATAATGGCTTTTCATTTCCCCTTTTAGTAATTGTGATACAACTTAAACTATAATGAAATCATATTTAACTCTGTAATGTGATAATTTGAACAATATTTTAATGTCAGATAAGTATTATCTATGTGATGTGGCATATCAAAATACTCAAGGATTTCTAGCACCATACTGTAACGTTTGATATTGGTTAGGAGATTATCGTCATAGGCGGATTATTAATAAGGAAAAAAATTTGAGCATGGTGATGCACAACCCAGAAATGTTATAGAACGTGCTTATGGAGTTCTGAAAACAAGATTTTATATATTGGACAAGATGCCTCCATTTTTCCAGTTGATGTTCAGATAGATATTGTTGCATGTTTTGTAGTTCATAATTTTATTAGAAAGATGCGTATAAATGATGATCTTTTTAAGCAATACGAGTCACCTCAATTAATATTTAACGAGGAAGAAGAAGAACACAAAGAAGTGTTGCACTTCACGATATGGAGCTGTCATCTGGATAAGCTAGGTAGTTGTTAGAATAACTATTCAAGATGGAAAGAATATATTATAAACTATAGGAGAGTCAAAGAAAGGAGTCCATATAGTTGTTGTGTCTGCCCCCTTCTTAGTCAATAAGACACAATAGGTTTGACATCTACTACAAAAGAGCGAATTCACTTCAGATAATCACGTCTTTGTTAGGCAACGTATGAAATGACCAAGAGTGGACCTTTTTGGATGTATAATCCAAGTCGAGAGTAGAGTTACGTGAAAAGTTGTCACATGGAAAATTACTTTCACATTCATTTCATAGAGCATTCTTTTGTTGAGAATTTCTCGTTCCCTTTTGTGTGAATTCCCAACGACAAAATTTTAACTTGTGGGGCCTTATCTATTCCATCTCTCGAGCCCCGAAGAAAACCACATACCCTTTGGACTCCATATATCTTTTGACTATATATAGGGCACCTGATATCTATGAGGATTCACACACTCCGGTTACAACATTTCTTTCTATTGCACCTAAAATTTCTATTTTGAAGAAACAAATTAACCTAGTTGGATAGCTGCAAGTTCACAGATAATGAGCAATATGTGTGAAGAACTTGTACGTCAACTAATGCAAAGAAAAGGAAATACTTGATAATTGTATATTTTCATTATTTGACACGTTCTATAATGTTTGAACGTTAAAATTTAATCCTACTAATTCTTAGTCAATTATTAAATTATCTTATATCTAACCAATTGAATCGGAACAAGATTTAATTAGTTGAATAATTTTTTTTATGAGAAGATGTATATGTTAAAATCTTAAAAATATTTATGTTACAATAAATTTTATTTGCATATCGTATAATTTAATTTTTTTAATCAAATGTAAACATTTAAAATATTTTTTTTATCAAAAAGTAATATTTTTTTGTTGAAATGAAATTTTATAATAATTTATTAATATAATATTTAATTTTATATACACGCTCAAAACAGTCTTAATCATTCAATGTTCAGTTCTAGAGACAACATCTTAATATTCAAATGTATATTCAAATTTGGACATCCAAATCTTAATGCATATTTTAATATTCAGATGTTTATTCAGATTCAGACGTCTGAATCGTAACGAAAATAAATGAGGCATAATTGACTAGGAGGCTCATTTGTTTTGCTTGGGTGATAGCCTTTTACGATAATCGATGGACTAATAAATTTTATCTTATAAATTAAAAATCATAGGTAATAAATTTCGGCTTTTTTTATTTTTGATTTAAAAATAAGTGCTTAAAACTACTTCTTTTAATTTTACCCAAATAGCACAAAAGTGCTTATAAGTTATATTGAATTCAAAACACTTAAAAGTCAATTTTTAAACCAAAAGAAAAAAAAAAACCATTACTCCAAAAGTACAACTTCGGGCTCTTCTACAAGTTCAAAACTTCAAGCCTATAAGAGACAACTATCAAATTTTTAAAGTAAAACATAAAACGCCTCACAATATTACATCCCAAACTTTTTATATTATTTTTTAAAGAATAAAGTGATTTATGTACGGTGAAGAATCAAATGTAGAATATCTTTGACTAGCACTTCACATTTATTTATTTGCTTTTTTATTTACTCGTACTTGTTCTGTTTAAAACTTTTTTTTTACGAAGAGAAAACAATCACACTTTTTTAAAAAATTACCCCTCTAGGAACTCCCAATCTTTTCACTCCCTTAATGACTCAAACTCACAACCTTAAAGTTGAAAGTGAGGGTGTTTACTGTCCAAGCAACTCACTGTCCAATTTTTTTATGAAGCCCCACAATCACACCCGTTCTTTTTAATAACTTACCCGCTCCCATGAGCTCCCATCTTTTTACTCTCTTAATGACTAAAACTCACGTTGAAAGTGAAGAGTGTTTACCATTCAAACAACTCCCTCTCATCCAACAATCACACCTTTTTGTATTCTGTTGGGGTATGGTAACCTGTCATGCTTTTTTTCTATTTCCGTCAAAAACATCTCATAGTAGCATAACACAAGTGCCTTCAATAACATTGAACACCACAAACTTCCTCATCTTGACAAGCCATAATCAGCTTCTCATTCTAATCTAGGAAGGCGTCATTGGCCTTCAATTCAACAGGCTCCCACTACTTGATTATAAGTCACAAGTATAAATAGTAGCATTCTTCTGGGGACTTAGAAGAGAAGCGAATATAAAAATTGATGAGAAATCTTCAAAATAAATTACCAACAGAAACGAAGCAGTATAACATTTGAGTCTAGTATAGATAGCCAATCAATGCCACTAACGACAACCTTCTGAGTTTTGACAGCGTCTGCACCAATCCAGGGGGAAGGAGGGAGGGGGTCACAGCTGAGTTGAGAGCTGTGACACTTGAAAATAGAAAGTTAAAAGCAAAAACGTTTTTATTTCATACTTTGCTGGATGAATGATATTCATCAACCTACTTTTCTCACCTTTTGAAATTGCTATCATCTAATAAAAATAGAAAAGAACTGGATGGACAGGACACAAATAACTACCGGAAGAATGATACAGATCGGACCTAAAGCTAAATATTGCACACCATCTGAGACTTCCTCCACAAATGTCAAGGGCCACCAGTGCTGCAACAAGCTGCATTTAGAGAATTGAAAGCAAGTTAAAACCATGAGTAACCTTAGAAGAGCAAAGTAAGAAACATGTGATTTCAATAACTTAGCTTCTAGTTTAAAATCTTAGGTCACTCTATAAACTTTCATGTCCCCCCCCCCCCCCCCCTCACATCCCTTTGCCGCTACTCCAACCCCCTAAAACCTACTCCACGACTCCCAATATAACAAGTTTAGCAACCTGAACATTTTTTAATCTAAGCAAACCTTCAGGCAATTAAAGTCCAGAATACAAATCATCGACCAGAAGATTGACTTCACGAGATGACCAATGTAAATGTAAACTTGAAAAACCAAACATGAAATAAAGCTTGTTAACATGGCAAGTGAAATGGAGCAAGATACAACTTCACAGCGAAAATTTCAACCACAAGAATTAGGTGCAAATGATAAACCATTTTTACTGGGAACCAATGTCCTCCAATAGATGTAAATATCCTACTACTCTACCAATTTTATCCGACTACTTTAAGTTGTACAAAGGGTTGATTTTTCATTAAACTCATAAGAACACTTTCTCAATTTTTGAGAGCTACCTTATACTGGGAAAAAGATTTTAACTTTTACAAATTGATTACATCTCTATTATTAGAATATTCTAGGATATTGTAAATATAGTATACTCTTGTAATTATGAAATTTTTTATTCTTTTTCCTTTCTTAGAGGACTAAGAACACTTGGCTATTTAGAACCCCAATGGCTTGAGATAATCAAGTTGAGTTCTCTCTCAAACTCTCTTCTCTCACATAATATTAGAGCTGGTGTGAAGATTTAATCGTTGTGCATTTACCAGTGATCAGTAACAAAGTTTACGTCACCGTGCATATTTTCGGTGACTATTTGTTCGACAGTAATTCTAGTTGTTGCGCATCAACTAACATTGTCACTTTGCTTGTAGAACTCCAGCAACCCAACCCTTAAAACACTATCACCAACCAACTTATCCCTTACTAAATCACATATATTGTCCTCCTTCAACCGTTTGTCATGTTATTGATTCTCCCGATTTATTAGATAAATGATTAGGACATCTCAGATCATCAAAACTTCAAAAAGATGATACTCCCTCCATTTAAGGAGACTTTTGTAGTGTGTGGTCATCAACTAAAGATATGTAGATGGACCTTCTTTTTTTTTATGACAAGGGAAAATGTAGGATGTACTAAAATGCCCTTTAATTTTGTAGTCTTAAACATGTCACTTGGGAAGTTGAAATTAAAGAGTTCCCAAAAAAGGAAAGAGGCATTCTTTATAAAAGGATTTAAAAGGAAAGTAGGACAAACAAATTGAAATGGAGGAGGTACTTGGTTTGTCTCACTTGTCCATTCTAGAATGTGAGTCATGTCAACTCGATAAGTATACTCTCTCCCATTTCCCTTGATAACCTGCATTTGGGAAGAGTCGCTTTTCAGATTTTTTTTTTTTTTTTTTGGAAACTGGTAATTGTGTATATATTCCAGAAGGAACAAATTAGTTGTATTGAAACCATATTTACAAGAGTACTTCCAAAATCTATGGTCCTATAACTAATCTTTCCATAACTAATACAAGCATTATACACTCTATGTAGCATTATTCTTATACACTCTACCAAACGATCCCTATGTATATATGAGGAAAGAAAAAATTATTTTACCCACAACAAATAAGCAGCAACAAAAAGTATCACAGCATGATGAGATTGATGCAGCTGAAAAGATCGACTCTTTGATGTATAGATGATAATATCATTACTTAATATAGCAAGTCGAATAAATAACTATGCAAAGCAAACTACCTATATAATTAGGTGGAGATCATATATCTGTTAGGTCGAGAAGATACAGTGATCTACAATAACGTCTATCACATGGTAATAGTTTTGGGTTATTAAAGGTTTCCCATCTTTGCCACACTGATAAACTTCCTTGGATTTAATGCATGCATACCCACCTTTCACTGGCCCACACAACCAGCACTAATAAAGGATGGGGAGTGAGGGAAGCAAAAACAGGCAATAAAGAGACCTGATATTTTCCATTATTAACAAAGAAAGATAGCTAAAACTCAAAACAGATGGGCCACATCTCACTTACCTGACAAAAGACACGAGACAATAGCAGTTGCAATAGAAAGATAATTATCGGCTGACCCCTATCAACAAGAGACATCACGAAATAGCCCTTTTGATTCATCATAAATCCATCTGCATAAAAAGTTGACAAAAGTCACAGACATTTCAAACAAGAGATATGAAACTAGGGGATTCCGAAAGTGCCGTGCTTATAGATTGATCTCATGGTCTGCATCTTATTAATTTATTTAAAATAACTGCTGCATATAATCAATTATTTATTATAAACTCTGAAGCTTTTCATATCTTCCTTTCTTTCGATATGCTAAATCCCACCCAGTAAACCTCCTGCCCAGAAGTCAACAGTGACCCTTTTTACACTTTGCACCCTTGGTGACTCGAACTCCCAACCTTGTGGTTGAAAGTGGCGTGTTGTTGCAACTAGAGCAACCGCATTTATGAAGTAGACTTATATCTACAAAGTTAACTCAAGCAATCTAAGAGTTTGCTGTTGCATCACTCCTGATCAGCTTCGAAGATACAATTAATATCTAACCACCAAGAAAATAGGAATTAGGTAATTATTTGATTATTTCACTAAATTTCTTCGGTAGCCTCCTAAATTCACTGAATCGGTTATTGAAACCCTAAATTGTGACAATATTTCATATAACCATTTTCGACAATAAAATTATGATCCTTCTATAATTAAACGGAGAGGAAAAAGCCTCCACATTAAGTCATGTGGCATAACAAGAAAAAGTCGGACCTCAACTTATTAACAAATTGACTATTAATTAATAATTAATTAATTGTTTGCATTTACACCCAACACGCTCTCTCTCTCTCTCTCTCGCTATATATATATATATATATATATATCCTCTCACACCCAACGCTCTGTTTTCTTGACTCTCACGATCTACTCTCGAAAGCCAATGCCGGCAAACTAGTACTCCAACGACCAAGCCCCATCGGCGGCAGGTAAGTGAACACACACACTCCCCCCCCCCTGCCTGCTTTCTCACCTTCTCCGGTGAGATCCACCCGCCGCTGCTACCATTCTTCGCCGAAAAGAGTGACCTGACCAGAAAATCCCTCTGATTAAGGCCAGATCTGACAGGAACAGAACCATACAGCAACCCACTGTGAATTTCAGTGAAAGCCGGCGACAAAAAAAGAAACCAGATTTCTCATTTTCTACAAGATTTGATGCGAAAACAAGTTCCATCTCGACTCTTGTTATATTTTCATTGGACACACCCTACTGTTGAACCTTTTACTTTCCGTTGTGCTCTTTTATTCGACCATATTTGTCTGTGTTTGTCATTGACTGCTCTGTTCTTTACATTCTTCTTTGCTTTACTCCTGATTTATACTATAGTTGTAGTTAGTGCTTGCGATCGTGCCTATCTACTAGTTAAAGACTTTAGGCTTGATTTAGTTGTTTAGTAGATTCATGTTTAGTTTACATCTTTAGTAGCTTTGGTGAACGATGGTCGATTAGGATCATGTCTTTGGTCCGGGCCGGGGGCGAGCAGCAGGAATGGCAAGGGGTTAAAACTTAAGGGTTATCCTACACTGAGAGTAGGATCTTGGAACATAGCGTCTTTGACGGGGAAATACATAGAGCTAGTGAAGATTCTCAAGAAAAGGAATATTAATATTGCTTGTGTCTAGGAGACCAGATGGGTAGGTACCAAGACTCGGGATGTAAATGGGTTTAAGTTGTGGTACTCTGGAGGCTTGAGAGATATTAATGGAGTACGTATTTTAGTTGATGGGGTCCTCAGAGAGCAAGTGGGGGAGGTTAGAAAGAGCAATGACAGGATGATAATGATTAAGCTAGTCGTTGGAGGGCTTACATTAAACATTTTTAGTGCTTATGCGCCGCAAGTGGGCTCGGACGAGGAGGTCAAGAAGCACTTTTGGGAGGATTTGGACGAGGTGGTGAGTGGTATATCATGCACCAAGAAGATACTCACTAGCGGAGATTTCAATGGCCACATTAGGGAAACGTCTAGTGGTTTTAACGATGTGCATGGAGGCTTTGGTTTTGGGGTTAGTGACGAAGGTGAAGCCTCATCTTGGACTTTGTTAGAGCTTTTGAGTTGGTGATAGCTAATTCATGCTTTTCGAAGAAGGTGAACCACATGGTGGAATGTAGGAGTCCAACGCAAAGTGGAAGCAAAGAAGGTTGCTTATGCAAAGTTGATAGAGTGCAAGGACGAGGGGGAAAAGAGGATGACCAAGGAAAAGTATAAGACGGCGAAAAAGGAGGCTAAGTTAGTGGTTAAAGCAGCAAAGACGGCAATATTTGAATGCTTGTATGTTGAACCAGGAGACGAGGAGGAGATAAAAAATTATATAGGCTAGTGAAGGCAAGAGAGAGAAGGACCTGAGACCTAGATCAAGTGAAGTGCATTAAGAATAAGAAAGGAAAGTTGTTGGTGGAAGAAATACTTATTAGACAAAGATGACAAGCTTGCTTCCATAAACTCTTGAACGAAAAAAGGGAAAGGGACATTGTGTTGGTGATTTGGAGCTGTGTAATAGGCATCAGGATCTTGGGTATTATAAGTGTTTAAGGTTGAGAAGGTTGAGCATGCTATTTGTAGGATGAATAGGGAAAAAGGGTCAAGATGAGATTTCGGTGGAGTTCTAGAAGAGCACAGACATGGCAAATATGGAGAGGGCACAAATAGAGTAGTAACTAGGTTGCTTAATGTCATTTTTACTACGATAAAAATGCCCAAAGAATGGACGTGGAGTACAATGGTTCAATTGTACAAGAACAAGGATGATATCCAAAATCACAACAACTATAGATGTATCAAGTTGTTAAGCCACATTAGAAAAGTTTGGGAGAGGGTGGTGCAGATGAGGGTGAAAAGGGTGTGTCCGTTTTCAAGAACAAGTTTGATTTCATGGGGCAATCAACTACAAAAGCCATTCATCTTGGGAGGAGACTAATGGATAAATGCAGGGAAGGAAAAGGAACTTACATATGGTGTTCGTTGACCTTCAAAAGGCCTACGATATAGTCCCGGGGGAAGTCCTCTAGAGATGCCTAGAGGGTAGAAGGGTATCCATGGCATACATTAGAGTGATGAAGGACATCTATGATGGAGAAAGACTCGAGTTAGAACAGTGAAAGAAGACTCGAAGCACTTCTCAGTTGAGATGGGGTTACACCAGGAATCAACTCTTAGCAAGTTCTTATTGTTGGGATATATATTATTAACCAAGTGTTAAGAAATAATATTTATTATAGAATAAATATTTGCTCAATTTTAATAGATCATATATTCGTTTATGGTGTCTGTTTACTTATATAGTAGATGATTTAGTGTGTAGAGTTTTAGCTTATACACAGAGGATTAAATCATCGATTCTTATAAGTATAAAGTTTTTTGTTCACAATCTAGGATGGAAATTGGACATGCCATCGGTACGATTGTAGCACAAGATTATATGTAATTTATCTTGATTATGGGAATGGTATAGTTTCAACTTCTTGTGCTAGTGCATTTTGTATGTATTGAACGGGACCGAGTAGAGATAGCTGTTTTAAACTGACTGACAAAACATATTCTCTAAACTATTAAATGTACTTATATTCTTAATCCTGATATAACTATTATGATCTGTATATATTAATTATCGTTTTGATTTATTAAAAGGTGAGATTCGAGATGGGTCAATATGCCCGGTAAGTTGGATGATAATAATATATATTGGTGAAATAATAAGTTAGTTGATGGAATCCATGTCTCGTTATAGAGATTGATTGATATGCCTTTTTGAGAAACTTATAAGTTTTCATCGTGTCAAACCTTGCAAGTGGATTTATGAATCCGACACATGAAATAAGTTAAGTAGTGCTCTAAAGGAAATTAATCATTAAGTTAAATTCATCAGTAATTTAATTTATTGATTAGTATCTGAAATCTTAACATGGGGAATTACATAAGTGTTTAATGGGGAATTATGAAATATAAATAGAGGAGTGCAATTACGAATTTCTAGTGGAATGATTTGTAATTTATTATGGTAAGAATAATTCAAATTAATTATTTGGAATTATTTCCATAATAGGAAGCCTCAGTAATTAATTCTGTGGTCCCTCCAGTGCCCATATTTAACTAGAACTCAGAATCCTATTTCTTAGGGGAAAAAGGAGTAGGCGTGGGTTTTCTTGTTTTTCAAGAAAACTGGGTTTTCTTCTCCTTGTTGGATTGGGGAAGAAATCTCTATAAATAGATATTCTCCTAACCTAGAAAAAGATTGATTAGTTTTTTATTCGATACTTGCCCACCCAAGTATTGAGAGAGTTCAGATGTGAACTTGGGATCACTGTAGAAGACCATAGCTATCTTGTAGATTCACTTGAAGGTCTGTCTAACTTGGGGATTCGCTTGAAGGTATTTTGTCACGCTTCAAGAGGTATTTATCGATTTAAATTTCAGTATGTTTATGTGTTCTAGCATGATTATGTGATCTAGCATAAACGATTATTGGGTATCTATTATTCATGTAAGCAGTAAGATTCTGATATGCTTCCGCTGTGCATATAGTTTTCCAACACTTATTTGCCTCAGTGATGGATGAATTGACGCAGTGTATTCAAGATGAGGTGTCATGTTGTATGCTATTTGCAGATGACAATACTAATTGATATGGCACGCAATGGAGTTAATACTAGGTTGGAGTTGTAAAGACAGACCCTAGAATCTAAAGGGTTTCAGGTTGAGCAAGTCCAAAATGAAATATTTGGAGTGCAAATTTAATGATGCAATGCACAAAGCAGGCATGTAAGTGAGGCTCAACACTCAAGCTATCCCAAGAGAGAGAGTTTCAAGTATCTCATGTCTTTAATCCAAGGTAGCAATGATGTCACACATCATATTAGTGCAACGTTGATGAAGTAGAGACTTGCCTCCGAAGTCTTGTGATAACAAGGTACCACTTACACTTAAAGGTAAGTTCCACAAAGTGGTGATTAGACCGACTTTGTTGTACGAGGCAGAGTTATTTTTCATTTAAGAGTTTGAAAAAATGTAAATTCTATTTTTTTTTCTAATAACAACCTTTAGAGGGATTACAATAGGTCACTTGAAGGTAAGTTCCACAAAGTGGTGGTTAAACCCACTTTGTTGTACGAGGCAGAATTATTTTACATTTAAGAGTTTGAAAAAATGTAAATTCTATTTTTTCTGCTAACAACCTTTAGAGGGATTACAATAGGTGTATTGTTGCTTAATATATGTATGCCCAATGGCATTTAATCGAGTCACAGGTGATAAATTATAAATAAATAGCATGGCATGCTTTGGACAAGCGGTGGAATAACATGAAATGTAGTTTAAAAAATTATTGAGTGTGCTTATTTATTGAATTTGATTTGAATTTTTTAAAATGGAGTGTAGTCACATTTATTTGAAAATTTCATTTTTAGTGTAAAGAGAAAATATTGATAAGAGAGAGAACTTGGAAAAACTTGAGTATTAATATAGTACTTTTTTCAAAGAATATTAATATAGATGGCAGCAAGTAAATCATCAGAAATAATTTATGTTACATTAGTTACAACAATGTACCAAGGGTGGTGTGTACGCAACCTTACCCCGACAACCCGCTCCAGTACAATTTGTACCATCATCGCCAATCTCTTCCTCTCTAGGAGTTGACTTGTGTGTCCATTCTCACTTCCATATCTACCTCATGAGTTATACAACCCAACTCACCCTCCAAGTACTTGGTCCTAGCTCGACTCAACCTAAACCCTTTAGACTCTAGAGTCTCCAAACCTCCAACATATCATTGATTTTGTTCCGTGTCTCATCAATCAATATTATATCATATGCAATAGCATGCATCATGGCACCTCCCCTTGGATGTGTGTTATCACCAAGACAAAAATAAATGAGCTAAGAGTTGATCCCTGGTGCAACACCATCATGAATGGGAAGTGCTCCAAGTCTCCTCCCAATGTCCTCACTCGGGTCTTGGCTCTCCCAAACATTTCCTTAAACGCCCTAATGAAAGCTATAGGTACACCTCTAGTGTCCAAACATCTTTACAGAACCCTCATAAGGACTTTGTCGTCTGTTCTTTTCTAGGTCAGTTATGTTACACTAATTGACTACAAAAATTAGATTCTCAAGTAAATTATTTCCTTAGCTTAATAGTCAGTTAAAGAATCACTTTGACAACCTTCAATTTACTTTTCATGTATAAGAATATCAGAAATTGACTTATAAAGAAAAAATAAAATGGTTATAGCAAAAAAGACAATTTAAATATTAAAAAATCAAACTTGATGTGATATTATAAATAAGATATGAATACCAATATGCTACAATTAGCTTCTTTTTTATATCGTGCAGGTACTAATACTAGTGTAAGTTACCAAAAGAAGAAAAAGCAATTGTATCAAGCAGACATGCACTATTTAGAAATTGCTTCATTGCTAGAAGGATT
This sequence comes from Solanum commersonii, assembly GCA_029007595.1. NCBI lineage: Eukaryota > Viridiplantae > Streptophyta > Magnoliopsida > Solanales > Solanaceae > Solanum > Solanum commersonii. Next base: position 4,647,705 of record JAJTWQ010000033.1, read on the forward strand.
AGTGCCAATGTGAAATGTTCAACTTACTTGCATATGTAAAGAGGTCGTGATACATCATTAGACCCCTTTGCTAGGCGAGCTCTCCTCTCACTTTCCTCGGCAAACTTTCGTGGAGGATGTACTTCACACGGACCTTGTATCAAGCCGGCCATAACTATGCTACTATAAGTAGACAAGTAAACCTGTAAAAGGACCAGCAGTGATACATAAGATTCTACAGCATGGAACATCAATCATCTAATTGCATGCTAAATATTATATCGATAGCAGAATAGACAAGGAAGCAGGTTGGTAAGCCATATGTCATACATTTTCTGCAAGATATTGTAGCTTTAATGAATTAATTGTAGTCGCATGCAACCCCCTGTTATGATTCAATATCTTGTTCAAGTAGTTTAATATAAATAAGTTGAATGGATTCTTGTAGGACAAAAATGCCTCGAAGCATCACTAGAGATGCATTCAAGAACAAACAACCTAAAAAGGGCTCACAATCAGAGTACAGGCTATAAGATAGACCTCAATAATTTCATAATTGTCTTTTAGGTGGACTCTACACCACTAAAATGCTTGTAATATTTTCCTTCCAAGTCTACTCATGCATGTGTTTGCCTCTAGGTTAATCAGTAAAAAGCAAAATTGAACAGCTAAACTGAGATTTCATTAAAAATGCATCCAGTAGATGCTGGAAGATACAAGCTGCAGCAAACAAGAGCTAGTTCTTGAATAGTGAGACCTTCTAAATGCTTCCTAGGGGGATATAATAAAATTCAAAAGAAAAATAAACAAAATTGTTTTACAGTAAGATGGTTACTCCAGCAGGCAGCAACAAATGTTTGTGAGTTAGTATCTATATTCAGGAGGTGGATTTGAGAAGAGTTTCCTTTGAAGCATCTGCTATTCCTTAGGCTGGAACAATCTGCCAGATTTTTCCAATAAACTTGGTTGGTCAGTGTTTTGGTCAATCCATGCTTTATTTTATTGTACTGAAACATGGGCAGCAAGTTTGATTGACAAATGTTGGAGATCTTTTGGAAGTTGCTGGACAGCTTATTCTTCGAGCTGCCATCCTACTTGATTGCTAAGTAATTTCCTCTAGTAAAGGCTTATGTTATTCCAAATTACTTGGAAGAAGAATATTTCAGATATTTTAATGCGCTTCCAGTCTGCCTCTCTCTGCTCCTCTCCCTATTCTCACCTTCTTAGTTCTAAGCAACTCTTAATGTTCTGCACTTCTTCATACTTCAACAGTCTCAGAACAAAACTATTTCCCTAATTCATCACTTATCCCAAGTTCCATCAGTTTAAGCCAAGATTAAACAACCCTTTTCTCCAAGGTGTTTTCCGGGCAGGATGAGCCGATGAGGTTATGTAGGAATTAGGATATCATACCCTTTCAAATTAAACTGCATAAGAGAAATATGCATCGAATCGGGATTTCTACACAGTGAATTATGCAGATAAATATTCACTCCTAAATTCCCCTGGGCAAAATTTTTACAAAATTTCACCAGGTAAATTACACACCAAACTTTCAGAACACAAATTCAACAAGACAATATATATTAATTAAAAAAGGGCAATGTAGAGCCATAAGTGGGGAAGGAATCAGCAGAAAACATGGTTTGATATGATGGCTTGAGATGATTTTAAATGGAGAAACATGGTCAATAAGGATTCATGTAGCCGACCCCAATTTTTTGGGGACTAAGGCATAGTTGTTAAATTTATTCCAAAATGCATGATGATGACAAGAAAAGACCATACAATCATGAATTCTATCCCTAGTCATAGCAAATAAACCAAAAGACAGAATGCAAAATTAATTAGTTGTTTACCTCATTATTGTTCTCCAAGCATGGGCGGCCTACAGACTGTGGTAATTCACGTGCAAAGTAACATTGATTGATAGTAACCCACTTTGTTCCAGCTTTTTTGTCCTCCCACATGGCCTGCAGGTAAGAAGTTGAGGCTTCTCCAGATGAATCACGTGGATACATATCAAGATAGTTAGATGTGGTAGCAAAACTACCAAGGACATAATTATGTATAGCCAGTGATATTTGCTATGCTCGTAACCACTACTAGAAAAATTTTGCACAACTATTCAGAAAATAGCATTAGAAGAAACATCGCAAATAGTAAATACTAAATCTTAAGGAAAGAAAAGCACAAATTTTCACATACCCAATGACAGACTAAAAAGTTTGTATCTTTATACTCCTTCCTTCCATTATATATGACATATGACTGGACACAGCCTTTAAGATGTCAGGGATCTTTCCCCCAGGGCTACGTCCAGTGGTAACAGTGCAACTTGGGACGTGCTGGTTAGACACACATCATGGGCTTGAGTCTTGTCTCAGACAAAAGTCTGGTATTTAAGTGGAGAGGTGGGGCCATTACCCCACCTAATTTCGAACCGTATGCACGAACTCCCAGGGAATTATTGGTTATCCCAAATAAAAAGATTGCATATGACTTATATGCAATAATATTAGTAATAATAGAAGAAAATAATAACATGATGATTAAAAAGATTGTTTGACAATAGCGGTCGGCCTCTCGAATGCCTTCTTTCTTACTTTTTTGAGGTCTTTACAACAAATATCAGATCAATAAGTAAAATTTGAATAGTTAAATAAACTTGAATTCTTAAATGTTGTTAAAAAATTATAAAATAGTATAAATTAGTGGAATGGTGTCAGAAACGTCCAAAAAGAAGAGTCGCGATAATTGGAATGGAATTAGTAAAAAATATCTTAAATTTCAACAGGTGTAATGCAAGGACTTGGAGGTGAAACACGTTACATATTAACTGGCAAGCAAATGCCAAACCTGTAAAAGTTAATGACATAGCTGAATGGGTTATATCAGAATGCAACAGGAAATGATCTTGGTATTGAACTTAGTTCACAAACAATTCAAAGTGATTATAATTCCAATAAATGCTAATGTCAGTACAACTAATGCTCAGTATTTCACTGGAAAAACAACCTTATTGTTGACCGTACACCAAGACATTGGCAATAGGCTCAGTAGTTTTAACTTGAATCAGCCAAAACATTGTAAACACTACTACGAAAACAATTAAATAATTCTTATCCCCAAAAAAAAAAAGGAAATCAAAATCTATTCATTTTTGGAAAAAGAGGTCAAACTCTAATGAAGTGAAGTCTTACCAGAAGCTTTGAAGGAATCAATCTCTCATTCTCAAAACGGATAAGAGCATAGTCCTGAACACTATATATGAATCCATTAATGCGGCAAGATTGATAATAATACTTGTCATCTGCAACTTGAAGAACGTTTCCAATCCAGTCAACATTTTGAAAATGATCAAATGATGAGCTACTACACTCAGCATCCTCATTGGTCGCTACAGCAGTTTCAGCCGGATTTATTTTTTCAACAGCTTGCTCTTCGTTTTTAGATTCATTACTTGAACTGTTACCTACATTTGATCTACTGACCATGGGCTGAGTTTCACGAAACTGCTTTGATGGCATCGCAGCAGTGTTTTCCACCTCTTCATGGTCACTTGTTTGCAGGTGATTAAGAGCTTGAGAGGGATCAGATGAATGGCAAACTGTTTCAGGATGAGCCTGAGGTTTCAACTCAACCACTTTTTCTTCACAAGATGTATTAACTGGTGAACCAGCAGATGTAGAAAGATACTGATCATTGGAAGATACAGTCAGATTATTTGAACAAGATCTCATGGAATCTTTACTCTCCATATTTTCTTTACCCGACATAATAATATTTCCTCCCATTTCTTTTTCGTTTTCCATCATTGGCTCAGATTTTAGATTCCTATCATTATTTTCCATAGTAACGGGAGGAGAGTTCTTCAAAGGAACCTTTCCATTCGCTACAAACTTCTGTAGAATAACCTTCTCATATATACCAGAAGCTTTTTTATCCGGTGATGATTGAACAGCTGATGCAATTGTAGATATTCTAGGGGCATTAAAATTCCTCATTACACGACCATATTTAGGAGGCGGGGGTTTTCCATTGGTCATCGACAAGCACTTTCCACAATGCCATTCCCCTCTAGGAGCTCCTTTTTGATTTGTCATCTGGAGACATTTCAAGTGATACCCTTTCTCACAAGCATCACAAACAAGAACATTATCAACCTCATTTACCGTTGACTTGCACATTTGGCAAGTCAAAGCCTTACTAATATAATCGCGAGACGGCGGAGTCCAAGCAGGCCGCTCAGAGAGGCGCGATTGAATAAACTTCTGAACAATCTTGCCAATTTCAGCATGAGTACTGCTAAGAGGAGGAGACTTGACAAAGCTTGCCCCTTGTAAGTGTGGGTGTGTAGTTGGTAGATTTCCAGCTGTGGTCTGAGTGATAAATGGCCTAGATGCTGTCATTTGCGATTTGGCATCAGTTCCTCCCTCAACTTTGTTACCTGTCTGTGCTGTCACCCTGGTATCTGGTCCACGTTTAGCTGCTGCAACTGATGCAGGTTGCACCGACCAGGTTGGAGTTCTTATAGCTGAATGATCTCCAGAAGTTGCTATAAAAAAACAATATACTTGTGATGGTTCAGGCCAAAATTAAGAATAAAAAGCTCAAAATCCAACAAAACACTTGAAGGAAATACAAACATAGCGAGATCAGAATACTAATATTCTTTATATGAACCTAACTACAAGGAAACGTGACAAGAATTAGTAGATGAATTAAAAGTAGAATGACGTGGCTCCCTAAAATAATACTAAAATGGGGATGATATTTTGAATCAAATTTCTAGAATGAGAAGATAAGGATGCAAATCGGTAAGCATGCTAAAAAAGTAATCATGTAGCATGCCCTTTTTAACTTGATTGACACATGGTGCACGAATCAGACCAAGTAAAGCAATTGTCCACCACATGCTACATCCATATTTATATCCATGATTTGGATAAGAGATCCCCCATATGGGAAGTCAAAAAACAAATCTAGGACAAATCCTTAAGCACTTCTGGCAGTTAGGAGAAATGTATTGTTGTTACCTTGAACTTGCAACATATGGGAAGATCCATTAGGTCGTCCATCCATTCTGAAACTCGGCCTGTCAACTCTGGGCAATGCAACTAGCGAAGAATCCCTTACTGGATTACCAGAGACCACTCCACTAGAAATTACTGGTCTGACCTCACTGGTAGGCAGCTGATAAGGTAATGGTGCAGAACTTGCCGGAGTTCCATGAACCAAAGGCGAAGCAGATTGGAAGCTTCCTGAGGGATTTACCACATGACTTGCTTTATTGTGAGGAAACATACGAACATGTGATGGACCACGGTTTTCAATTGTTGCAGCCATATTAGATTGAGGCCGTTGAGATGAATATGTAGCAGCGGGTACAGAAAATTCCTCAGTTTTTTCCAACTAAAAGCACAAGGGGAAAGACAAAGTAGACCTCGATAAGATGTATAAGCCACAACTCAATGAAATCAATTTCAAATTGGTTATATTGGAACTAGAATTCCTAAATTGCCAGATTTTTCAATTGAAGGGCAGTGAATATAACTTGCGATTCAAACTTAAGTTCTACATGCACTTCATATATTCCCTGCCCCTCAAAACAATGTTGGCTTTAGCATTAAGGCATCTAAAACAAAGGCTTTAGGCCTCACCAATTATGATGGCCCCATTCTTTTTGATAGGAATGCATTAATTGTTCTTCAGAAATTTGAGTATTTTGAATTTACAAAGTACAATATTTTCATTTAAAAAAGGATAGGAAACTCTGTTTTCAACGATTGAGTATTATTTTAGGGAATAGGAATAATCTTTTGGGTACAAGAAATTCTACTAAGAAAAAATGTATTCGTGGTGAACATAAAACCAGAGAATTTCATTATAAACGTGTATTATGTAGAGAGAAATGATTTGATGAGAATGTTTGAAGAATCTTTTTGAGTTGTTTACTCCTAATACTTTGTAGACCAATACTTAAAATAGATTAGAACAACTCAAAGCGTGTGAGCATATTTTAATTTTTTATTTAGGGTAAAAAATCAAGATCACTAGATGATGAGAATTAAAAAAAAGACATCAATTAATCAAGAAAGTTCCTTAAAACATAATATCCATCCTAATATTGATGGTGACTTATTTTTCAAGTTAAAAATCCTAAGGAAAATAGTATAAGTAGAAGATAATACTACAATCGGCAATTCAATTAGATAAATTGACTTGATTCTTCTTCAAATACTTATATCGCTTACAAAAGAATGTTAACAGTTTGTAAAATAATTGCCTCGGGCAGAAAAAATTAAAATTAAATTGATCAAATCTTACCTAAGATCAATAATGTCTCAAGAGATATCAAACTTATTAGTTATATTATCAATTGAGATAGAATTATTATAAGAAATCAATAATTAAAAATAATAATAACTTCACATCTCAAAAGGTTAGGAAAATAGGCTTCAAAAGAATATATATACAACTTCTAAAATAACTTCTTAACTCTGTCAAACTTGGCTTTAGGCCACATATATAGTTAAGCTGCCCCTGCCTCAAAATTCAAATATTTAAGTCATCTCAGGCGTCTTATTATGAAGGGAATGTCTACACCACATGTATATACTAATCAAAAATGTTAAAATCCCTACACTTGGGAAGATGATCGGAAGCTCCAATTCTACCACCCTGCTATATGAAACATTTGGGCAATTATTTTTTCCCTTACGGTTCACAATTAACAAACAAGAACAGAATATCAATCAACTAATTCAAAAGAACCTGCAAGCCTATGTACTCGAATATACTTTCTGCACATAAGTTCATTTTGATTCTATCACAATAAACATTGCCCGTCGAAAAAGTAAATAAGATTGGAGTACTTGAACTAAATAAACTTGTTTTCCCCACAAGAAAAAGGAAGCAAAAAAGTTGACCTACCTTTTCTTTGGCTATCTGTAACTTCTCAGCAATGGACACTTTAGGAGGGCGAAATCCTAGCCTCTGATCCTTCAGCTTATTAAGACCGAGATCCTCAATAACAGCACCAAAAGCATCTCTTGGAAACACATCCTTGGGTGCAAAACTTTGGCATACCTGAGCCAAATTTTCCCTTGCCTCTGTCATCATTTCCCTCTCAGCAGCAGTAGGAACCCTACCTCCTCTTATCTTTCCCAAAGCAGCAAGTACAAGCACCATTTCAGCAACCTTCTTCGTATTCCCGATCACCACACCCCTCGCCTTCTTCGGAGCTGGTTCTTCCAATTCCACATCATCAGCCAACCTTTTCTCTCCCACACCGTCAGATCCAATCTCCGGTTGAATCTCAACCACGGAATCCATCAAACCCTAACCAATCCTCACGAGCAAATCAACAAAAACGACACCGTTTGAAAATTTTCACCTAGAAATCGCTGCAACAATGACAATCCTCTAAGCACGCCTACAGAGTACACTGAATCAGCAAAACAATCCTTCTTCCGACACAGCAATGCTATCAGTTCCTCGAGAGACCTGCGAAGACGAGAGAGAAACGAAGCCATAGGGGGAAGGGGAGAATGAGAAACCCTAGAGAGAAAAAAAAGGGAGAGAGGAAGAGGGAGAGAGTGAGAAATTTGAAAAAAATAAGGGGGATTAAGAATTTGTAAGGGTCAAAAATTATACCTTTCGGGCGGGTAATTGAAGAAGAAAGGAAGAGCCCTTGTTTGTGTTGAGGGGTGCTGTTTTTGACGGTGTAATTTGTGAAGGGTCTAATGTAATTGAGTGTGTGTGTGCGTGAGAGAGAAAGGTCGCAACCTCCAACCAGGAAGAGAGACAGAAAAACAGATAGAGCGAGAGTGAGACTTCGAAACCGGGTTTAGTATTTTTCCTGTTTATTTTATTCACACTTGTTGCACGTCCTGTGTATTTTGGGACATTATGAAAAAAAATATTTTTAAATATTAGTTTAATTATTAAAAAAAAATCAAATAAAGTGTATGTCATGCAAATATCAAAATTACCACTCCTAGCGGTAAACGAGCGAGTCGAGTCAAATATGAGTTAATCAAAAATGAATAAAAAATAAAAATATATAAGTTACTCGACTCGACTCGACTCACATTTTAAATGAGTAAAAATGAGTTACCCAATGAATAATATGGGTACCCATATTTACCCATATTATAATAGAAATCTTGTTAAAAGCTTTAAAACAAAAAAAAATTAAGTTTTTTTATCACTTCTCTCCATCCCTACCACCCCCGCGTACCCCCTATCCCCAAAAAAAATGTAAAAAAAATAAAAATAATTACCCCACACACACACATCCCATCACAAAAAAAAAAATTAACAAAATTTTATATTTTTTCATTAAATTTTTTTATATTTTTTTTCAAAAACAATTACCACCCCCCCGCACCCCCTACGCCCTAACCCCCCCTCCACACCCCATCCAAAAAAAAATTAACAAAATTTTAAATTTTTTCATTAAAAATTTTTAAATTTTTCTAAAAAAAAAACTACCACCCCACTCCCCTACTAGCCCCTCCCTCCTCCAAAAAAAAAAATTAACAAAATTTTAAAATTTTTCCAATTATTTAAAAAAAGAAAAAAAAAATTACCAACCTCCCCCTACCCCCTACCAACCCCCCACCCTCCTATCCCAAAAAAAATGTAAAAAAAAGTTTCATTTTTTTTATAGATTTTTTTTTTCAAAAAAAAAAGACTTTCTTACTACCCCACCCTTTATCACTTTTTTTATTTGTTTGTGTGAATGTATATCTTTCACCCATTTTATTCATTTAATTATCCACTTTTAAATGGGTAATACGGGTATTATTCGTTTTTACCAATTTTTAAATGAGTTGGATACCCAACCCATTTAAAATGGGTAAATATGAGCGAATACCCATATTAATTACCCATTTTGCCACCCCTAATTACCACTATAAAAACTCAAATTTCAAGTTTCAATGCTCTTTGCTCTCTATTCTTCTTTTATATCTATGCTTTCTTCAATTTTATCATATTTATGAAAAAAAAATTGGTTGGTTGTCTAAGATTTGTAAACTTAAATTTAAACTTAATCTATACTAGAGTTTAAACATGATAATCTTATAGGAAAATGTAACAAAGAGCATACCTTAAGAAGTAGAGGACATTTCATAGAGAGGAGCGAAAGCATTTGTTAAAAATCTAATTTCTACCTTTTTGTTCTGACCTTATATTATCATAATTATGAGTGATAAAAAATAGAAAAAATTATGTGATAACTTAAGAGATGAAGTGAAGATCAATTTGTAAAAAATGTGATTTAATATGCTATGTTCATCAAGTATCCTGTCCAACTAACTAAATTTATTCTTCATTAAATATTTATGAATTTTACATTAATTGTGTTACACATTTCTATTATAATAAAGGTCTAATGTTTTTTCACTTGGTTGACCACATAACATTTAATGACATATTTATTATTTACTCACAAAACAAAGATCTTCTCTTCATTTTCTTGACCTCTAATTTTTTTTAGAAAATAATCTAGTCTCATTTACTTGAGTTTTATGAACTTAAAATTAATGTATATTAGAATTGAACAAGACAATCTTACATAAAAAAAAAAAATAGAAATAAGTGTCAAAAACAACTTAATTATTCTCTTTTTTTTAGTTTCATAACTAAACTATCACTTATTAGTTTGAGAAACGCACATCTCTCTTTTATAACACTCTCACCACGGTGTGTGTAATGCACTCTCTCTTTTATTTAAAAAAATGTCACATCACACTCCACATGGACAAAACATTCCATGCACCTTGATAAAAATTAAATAAATTATTAGTATTAGTAAAAATTAAAGATTAAAAACTTATTATTTAAAAAATATATTTTTTATAAAATAAAATGTAAAATATTTTTCTTACCCCATCATCACTTCCTCTCACCATACAACCCCCCCCCCCCCTCCTTTGTTTGTTTAAATTTCTTTTATAAAAGTATTTGATTTTTACATATTTCACCCCATTTTATTTTTTTTTAAAAAACAATACTACCCACTCCACCTAGCCTTTTGCTTTCAATTTTTTTCTCGTTTTGTGTTAAATATATATATATCAAAAATATTTTTTATTTGCCGCCGCAAGACTTTTTTTAAAATAATTTTATTTATTCATGTTATATTCAGTACACAAGTAGAAAAAAAAATCCTAAAAATATATGTACATATCTAACACAAAAAGAGAAAAATGTAAAAAGAATAAAAAAAAAAATTAGGAGTGGAGAGTTAAATAAGATGGGGTAGAATTTTTATATTTTTTAACAAATAAAATAATATCAATTTTTTGGGGGGAATGAGTGGGTGGTTTGGGTGGGGGGGGGGTGAAGTATGAATTTTTTAAAAAGATTTTACAAAGGATTTTTTTGAAAAAAAAAAGGATGGGGAATTGTCGCGTTCATTATAGCGAGTTGCACAGAAGCAGAGACTCAAAAACTCTCCCCAAAGCCCTCATCTCGCAGCACACCTTCGATCCTTGACGTTCCAACCTAATCCATTCATGCAAAGATCGATATAAGGAGTTCTACTCACCCGAATTCACTTCCGGAAAGCCCTATGAATTTTTTAATGTCTTAGCTACTAAAAATATGATACAAGACTAGACATACTACCCAATCCATTTTCGGATTGCCCTACACCACACTTCATTCTGATTTCACTTGAGATTGGCTTAATCCCAAATTTTCAAATCACTATAAGTTTTATAGATTCAAATCTTTCATCATTGGTCTACACATAACAATCGGAATGGATCATTATAATTTTCTATATTTAATGTAAATTATAACCTATCCCGATGCCAAGTTGATGCCTTGATACTCCTGCAACTTTGTTTTTTTTCTATCGAGTCAAAATTTTAACGAAAAATTTGTAAGAAAATGATCGAGAAAACCCTATAAAATTCGTCTTTGTTGTGGTCTTCTAACACACAAAAAAAATAGTGTGGTCTTCCAACACAAAAAGAAGAATATTATGTTCTTCTAACACAAAAAGAAGAATATTGTGGTCTTTGAAGGAATGAAAAAAGGAGAGACTAGTAAAACTCCTCTTTGTCAGCGACAAAATTGTTTCTTGAACAACTTTCCCTCGCTGCTTTTTAAAATGCTTCCTCTATAAAATGCTTCCTGACCGCTGTAGTGTGCCCCATCAAATCATATCCCACTTTTGTTATGATTTATCTATCTTAGAACAAAACTCATATTGGGATTTTTAAAAATTTTACTATCGTATTGCGGAAAGTTCAATAATGATGAAACAGATCGTTATAGAATTCTCTATCTTATAGATTTTTCTATATGACATAATAATTTTCATTTTTCTATCTAAGTATTTTTTAACCTTATTAACATATACTTTGAGAGCATTTGTCGCTTGAGTATTTTCTTTCTTTCAGCAAATAGATATATTCGTAATCTGAAAATTATTCATAAAAATGATAAAATATTTTCTCCACCAAAGAATGAAATACTAAAAGATTTGCAAGTGCTAGTGTGTATAATTTTAAGAGACAGAGTGTTTTTTGTGATACCATTTTTACTATGTTTGATTTGTTTTACCTTTACAATCCAAATGTATATCAAAGTTAGCAAGATTTAAATATAAGGAAATGATGAAATTACAAATTATTTACTGAAAAATTGATGTCAAAGTTTAAAATAAAAGCTAGAATCATTTCTCAAAAGTAAGAATAATGTTTATAGAAGCCTTCAAATAAATTTAGTAGTTTGAAGAATTTAGTAGAATTCTTCCTACTCAATAAACATAAAAGTAGTTATACTAGAATCAAATCACCAAATATTATAAAGTTCTTTAGCTAATTTTTGATTAAGACCTATTGCAGACATCTTCTCATATTGTTGTTGAGAATTCTAACAAGTTTTCCTTCGTGGCGTGCTAGAGCTTCTGGGGCTAAGCCCTTAATAAAAGCTTCTGCGCTTCATTCATTTAGAATCGGAGGTAACTATATTTTTTATCTTTGAAATCAGATCATGAACTCACACAATATTTCTATGTTTCCTTGAGTGATTTCAAATATGTACACTTTTCTTACTTGTACTTTCTTTGCATTGGCATACTCTTTTATAAAATAAAAAAAAATCACAGTATTTCAAAAAATTTACTTGAATGACTAGGTATTAAAGAGCACAATGCCATTGCTCCCTTTAGCATATCAAAGATTTTCAGCAAGTTAGAACTGGCAATCCTATCGTATTCTGTTCGTCGATAACATCATAATGTTGAGTATTGATCAGTTTGAACGCTGAGATTCTTACAAAAAAATCTCCTACCCGTTCATGTTTCGAGTCTCTTCATTGATAGAACTAACTTCGTTGACAGATAATCATTCAAGAGTGAATTAGCGTTGGTAATGTCTAACCAACATTACTAGTGTCATCCATTAAATCAATTGTTCACTTAGCTTCACAAAAGACAGAGTTTGTTAGTGAACAATTAATTGAACCTAAAACAATATCTTGGTCCTTAGCCTCACAACAAGCGTCAAACAACTTACCCTAAAAAAAGTACAATTGAATTTGTACGTGATGTTTAAGGACAAGTGAATTGAATCGATAGAGATTGTATAAAAATACTGTAAATAAAAAATGAATTAGTGACAAATAAACAGATCAATGAAATTGAATAATTAAAGATGACAACAAAACAACTTGAAATACACGAGAGATGATAAGAATTGCAATCTTCCTTATTATAATTAAAATACGAAAATTGATAGGGTAAAATTCAATGATCTTCTATTATGAAGATTTGACTTGATAACTCATAAATATTTCCTATTAATGAGGTCTCACTTGACTTTAATGACAAAAATGTAATGTTCGGTATTGTCCTTGCACGGTTGCATAACGACTAGCTTCTTTTAATGATCCTTTCTTTTGAGTATTTAAACTTCAATCAGATTTCGAACTTTATTTCAATTTCTCTTCTTCAAAATGAATCCTGTTACTTTCTTCCGATGTAAAACACTACTTTTTATGTATATTCGTACACACACCACATCTATTTTTACCTTATACAATATATTGTCTCCCATAATGTCATTTTCCCTAATGAATTTGCTTTCATGAGACTATTTTGTAACACTACTAAAGTTGTAGTTAAAATTTTAGCTCTCCCAAACAAGCAAACACCCAACCAACTTAACCAACCCAAGGATGTCTAGAAAAGAAAAAAAAAAAGAGAAAAAGGAAAAGATAATCGTAAACAAAAGTCAAAATAGTTCTGAAGTTATCATTGCCTGAGTGCGCGTGACGACGACGGCGGCGGCGACTACGACGGCGACGAAGCTGGACAACATTGCTCCAAAGTGATTTCTGTTCTCATTTGATTCCTCCTTCAAAAAGTCTCCGTAATTCTCTCACCATCAATTTCAATTTCACCAAGAAAAGGTAACCTCGTTTCCTCCCTTCACATATGTAATTGATGCTCTTGAATTTCCCCTTTTTGAACTGTTCCCAATGCGCTTTTGATTGCTAGAATTAATGGACCGGTGTTTAAACTCAAAGTATATTGCGTCGTTCTCTTTTTCTCTACTTGCTGTTGCAATTAACGAGTTAAAGTTCTGAATTCCGTGGTTCTGCTGTGGACTTGGAATTACTAGTCGTTTCATATAGTTATTGCTGTTTTGACGGCCATTTAGTTACCTTTTTCTTTTCTTTTTGATAATCGTGGTTAGCTTGCGCACAACTCAACTAATTCCACCGATACCTCCCACCACTAATAGGTACTAGGTAACTTTGTCAACCAAGACTAGGATAGATGAGAAGAAATCACCTAGTGTATTCGTCTCTACTAGGATTTGAATATGAGACCTTATGGTTCTCAACCCAGTTCATTGACTACTAAGTCACACACTTGGGTTGCCATTTGGTTATCTTTTGTAGCCGAATTTTGTACTTCTAGAAACAAATTGCAATTACCTTACCTGGACGCAAGCTGTACATTATCATCAATACAACAGTTGACCAGCATACAAAAATTCCTATCACTTAATGTCAGCTATGTTTAGGATGGGTAAAATAGCTAGTGCGTTTATTTTTCTTTATTTGCCTGTAAGGTGTAATTGAAATTAAGTACTAGAAAGAAAAAAAAATACACTTAGTTAAATGGCAGACAACCTTACTAAGCAAGAAGACAGGAGGTCTTGGCATAAAAAATTTGAGGGTCCAGAACAAAAGTCTACTTTCTAAATGGCTTTGGAGATTTGTGGTTGAAGATCATGCATTATGGAGAAGAGCAATTCTCAACAAGTATGGGTAGATCAAGGAGTGGGTATCTAATGTAGTAGATAGCACGTATGGGGTATCAGTTTGGAGATCAATCAGAAATCTATGGGATAGTCTAAAGGAGAATTTGGTGGTCAAGGTGGGAGAGGGTAACAAAATGTTTTTTTGGAAGGACAAGTGGATTGGACAAGAGTGTCTACACTCGGCCTTCCCCGATCTCTTTTCTTTCTGTACTAATCCTGAGGCTAAAATTGCTGAGATTTGGTCTCCTCAGGGATGGAACCTCACTTTCAGGAGAAATCTAAATGATTGGGAAGTGGATAGAATTGCTGAACTGCTACTCAAATTGGGTGAATTCACAGGCCTTACTACAGAAGCAGATGGTATAAGATGGAAACATGACTCTGATAGTAAGCTCTTTGTGCGTAGACTGTGTAAGAGAGAGGTCATGACTTACTCTAGGGGAATTCTTGGTCCATGGAAACAATTATGGAAGGGCAACACCCAAACCAAGGTGAAATGCTTCACCTGGTTGGTCCCCAGAAGGCCATGTCTCACTCAGGAAAAACTCATGAAAAGAGGTTTCTAGATTGTCTCCAGATGTTTTTTTTGTCATGAGAAGGAAGAAACTAACAGCCACTTATTCCTACACTGTAGAGTTACTGTCCAGGTGTGGCGCATGGTTCTTAGCATTTCTCAAGAGCCCTGGGTGATGCCAGAACATACTGCCGATCTTTTGAGCTACCGGATGAGGGGGGGGGAGCAAGACCCAAAAAAGATGGTGGTCTATAGTACCTACTTGTGTCTGGTGGGCTATTTGGAGAGAAAGAAACCTTAGGTGTCATGATAATATTACTAACTCTATTCAAAAAGTTAAAGAAAATTGCATTAACATGTTGTTTTTTTGGTGTAAAGAAGATGGTATAGAAGAAGTAGAACAGTTGGTAGATTTCCTAGGATCTATGTAATTATGGTTTTAGCTTGTAACTTTTTGGAGGTAGCCAGCATACCCTTAATGCTGAAGAATACAATTTTAACTTTATCAAAAAAAAAATAGAGCGGTAGTTGCCTCAAGGATCATTATGAAGCAAGTAAAGATACATCCATTCTTCAAGATTAATTAAATGCTAGAATGTTTCTCAACAAATGGTTGGTAGATTGAAAGGGGTGATTAGCAAGTTGGTAGATTCTTAGCAAATGACATTCATTAAAGGGAGACAAATTATGGATGCAATCTTGATTGCCAATGAAGCTGTTGATTCTAGAGCTAAGCAGAAGAAACCAGACATTCTATGTAAGCTGGACATAGAGAAAGCTTATGACCATGTTATTGGAGATACCTTACGAAGATATTAGGAATGGTGGCTTTTGGGAAAAATTGATTGAAATGGATAGAGCGATGTATTTCAACAATCAGCTTCTCAGTTCTAGTCAATGGTTCTCCGACAGAATTTTTCCAATCACATAGAGGACTTAGGCTTAAGTTACTAGTTTCAAAATTTAAAAAAAAATAGAGGACTCAGGCAAGGAGATCCTTTGTCACCTTTTCTGTTCCTAATTGCTATGGAAGGATTGAATAACATGATCAAGACAGCCAAATTAAAAGGTTGGATAAAGGGTTTTTGAAGTGTCTAGAGAAGAGATTGACAATTTGGAAGCGACACATCTATAATATGCAGATACACTTATCTTTTGTGATGTTGAGGAAGATCAACAGAAGCACTTAAGAGTGATTTTGGTTCTGTTTCAAGGGGTCTCTAGTTTGCTTATGAAATGCAGAAAGAGTCTAATGTACCATATTAATGAAGTCAACAACATGAGCTGGTTAGCAACAATCCTTGGTGGTGAAGTTGGCACTCTACCAACTATATGCTTGGGATAACCTTTGGGAGCCAAATCTATGTTCATAGATATATGGAACAGTGTGACTAAGAAGTGTGGAAAAAAAACTAGCCAGGTGGAAAACACAAAACTTGTCTACGGGTGAAAGATTGACACTAATCAATTTAGTACTTGATGCTCTTCCTACTTACATGATGTTCCTTTTTCCTATCCCAACAAGGGTCACCAAGAGGCTGGACAGTATTAGAAGGAAATTTCTATGGCAGGGTAATAAGGAAAAGAAAGGATTTCACTTGGTAAAGTGATAACTGAAAAGAAGAATGGTGGTTTGGGGATTAAGAACCTAAACTTGCAAAGTAAAGCTCTTCAAATGAAATTGGAAGTATGCAAATGGTAAACAACTGATGTGGGAATGTGTGATTGGGATAAATATATAGCAGAAGACAAATGGATGATCAAAGAGGTGACTTTCCCTTATGAGGTCAGCCTTTGGAGGTCCATTAGCTGTGGGATGAAATGAAGAACAACTCAAAGGTGAATTTTTTTATGGGAGAAAGGCCATGTTTTGGAAGGATAACTAGCATGAGAAAGGCAACTTGGAAGAGTTATTTCCTGATTTTCACAACTTAGTTACAATTCAACAAGGGTTTATAGCAGATTTATGGACACTACAGGGGTGGAACTTCAACTTCAGAAGACAACTCAATGACTGGGAGGTTTAGAGAGTAGCTGAATTTCTCAACACAGTGGAGCCTTTCAATGGACTTCAAACAAGGGAGGATATTATAGTGGACAGGAAACAATAGAGGAGTATATAAAGTCAATAGAACTTATAAACTGATGGATCAGACAAACCGACAGATTACAAATTGGCCATGAAAACAAGTATGGAAAAACAGAATATCCCATAAGGTATCATGCTTTGTCAGGTTGTTGGCCAAAGAAGCAACTCTTACTCAAGAAAATGTCATGAAGAGAGGGATAGCCTTATGCTCTAGATGTTTTCTTTGTGGGGAGACTTTAAAGACTGTTAACCATCTGTTTCTACACTGCAAGTTCAGTCGACAATTATGGAGAATCTTTTAAAGTCTCAAAGGCATCTCCTGGACTATGCCTAGGAAAGTTTCTGAGGCTTTAAAGAGTTGGGAGGAAGCAGGAGTACAAGCAAAAGATAGAGGCAGATGGAGATTTCTCTCTGCTTCAATATGGTGGGCAATGTGGAAAGAGAAAACTCTAGGTGTTTTGAGAGCATAGAGAATAGTGTACAGAAAGTGAAGCTCAACTACATTTTGCTATTATGTTTTTGGTGTAATAAGTTGTACTCAACAATGATACTATCTCTATAATTGATGTATGTAGACTCAATTTAGCCATAGAGCAGTAAGAATTGGGGCCACTTGTATATAAGGTTTCAAAACAACCCATGTACTGGTCTGTGATATAATACAAAGTTACCAAGTTCAAAAAAAAAATGTTTCTCAGCAAATGGTTGTATTAGGAAGTTCTGATTTACTTTTTTCTTCTGCTTCATCTTCTGTCTGTTCTTGTCAATTGTTTCTTCAATATGAATTAAGTGCTCTTGAATCTTTCTTGATCGATGGTTATGTAGGCAATTTGGTCTTGTTATTCTATCTTCTTTTCTCTTGTCTTCTTTCTGGTGCGCTATTGATTGTTTCCTTGGGGAGAGTTGGAGGAGTTAAGGTTGAGCACCTCAGAGAACATGTTTGGTGAATAGATGTCAACTTCCAGTCTTGAGTGTTCTTCTAGTTTCTTTACAGATTCTTAACTAAAGGTGAATGACGGTGGTTGTGCACATGGTTTGGAAAATTATAAGGCAAATTCGAGGTTCTGCATTTCGTAAACATGGTTCCTCTGTCCCTCCTTTGTTTGATGTAGAACATGGTTCTCTGCCCTCTGTTTTCCATACCTTTCTTTCCCACTTCTTGTAGTGGCAAAGCACATTGAATGATGAAAAGAAGGTCCGTGTATGGAATCTTCTTGCAGTTCTGTTGCAGTGTCTTTGATTGGTCAAATGAGATAGATGGCTGCTTTATGATCTAACATTCTTGCCAATACATTATCTTCATTTTGCGAGGGGGCAAGAAATTGCTTTTTTTCTTTCCCTTTTTCTATTTTCTTTTTTTGGTTTGGGGGTGGGGGGAGAGATTGTTAACATGGATGTTCCCTTATTCATCGTTTGTCTATTTATCTTTCTGATGTTTCTTCAGGGAATGGTTACTTTTGGGGACTCCTGGATCCAGGAATATAATGAAGCAGGAAAACTCGCGGATGACATCATTTACATGATATCTGAAAGAAATTCGTTGCCCGCAACAGGCCCAGAAGCACAACGCCATTCATCTTTAATAAGGAGGAAGATCACAATATTAGGATTTAGACTTGATAGCTTACAGTCTATTGACTCTAAGCTTCCTGGAAAGCAACATTTGTGAGTTTTCCTAATCTGAGTCTTCTTATGCTTAATGTTGTTTAAATGTGATAAATTGCTTGTACTTTGGCAATCTGTTCATATGACTCTTGTCGTGCTGTTAGAGAACTTTGTATATGTTCCTAAATAGGTAGTGGATAGTTGTATTTGACCTGCACCGAGTATATTTTCATTTCATGATGGTGAATACTTATATTAGTTGAAATGTGTTTCTGGTCGTATTTTCTTTAGAAATCATATTTTGGCTTTTTATCCAGGGTTATCCATACCTAATCCACTTTAATATTGGTCAATCAATTTTCAATCAGGAAAAAAAATATATTGGGCTATCAAATATTTCCTGGCTTCCTTGCTTACAATTCTAAATTAAGAGGGTAAAAATTGATCTGATACAACAAATTGACCTCACTTATCATGAACTATGCATAGTTGCATATTCAATCTGCAACTACTGAATTATGCAAAGTCAAATATTTTCTTCCTTTCCCTTAAAAATGTAAAGCGCCACAAGGCATGCAATTTGAAATGGAGGGTGTAAGAGGGAAATGGATAGCAAACACCAGTCATTGTTAGTGATTTGTCCAAATGGAGGATTATAGAAGAGAAAGTATTTCAAATAATCAGCTCTCTTCTTTAGTCTCTGTTGACAATGTCCAGAGTCTAAGTAGTGTTAGTTTGCAGAACTTTTACTTTTATACTTTGGGAAATGTATCTCTTTTTCTTATAAATATCTTGAGGGTGGGGGAGGGGCAAGTGTCACAAGAATTTGTAGCAGTTGTCTGTCTGCATATATCTTTGAACACATTGGCCTAATAACATTACTTTTTGTATGGTGATTCTGTATATAGATTTGTTAAGCCTTCATCTTTATGCAGGACAGAGAAAGAGATGAATCGTCGCAAGGATATGCTTGCAAATTTAAAATCAAAAGCAACCGAAATGGCCTCCACTTTGAATATGTCGAACTTTGCCAATAGGGACAGCTTGCTTGGACCAGAAACAAAGGCAGCAGATGCTACGAGCAGAACCACAGGCCTTGACAATTATGGTGTTGTTGGTCTTCAAAGGCAAATTATGAAAGGCAAGTTGTTATATACTTTGAAAACCTCTCCTGCTATTGGCTTTTCTGTTTCTTTTATATGTTATTTGTTGGCTTTACTATTAATGCAGAACAAGATGAGGGGCTTGAGAAATTGGAGGAGTCTATGATGAGCTTCAAACATATAGCATTGGCAGTTAATGAGGAGCTCGACTTGCAAACAAGACTCATTGTATGAGTTAAATATTTGCTGGTTCCTATTGAACTACCTCTACAGCTTATTTTCCCTGTGAAATACTGCTTTTATACTATTGAAGTAGGATGTTGACTTTATCGTGCCTTTATTGTCTGACTCAATGCAGGCTACCCTGGACGAACATGTTGATGTTACTGACTCAAGACTTCAGGTGACAATTTTGTTGCTTTTACAACAACTCATGCAAACCTGATATTGTTGGTTGTTAATGTTGGTACTAAATTTTTCTGGGATTGCACTTCATAACTTCACTAAGAGTGTAGTGGTATATGGGTTCATGGAACACCAGCTTTTGCTCAAACCCTGCATATGATCGAAACATCCACTAAATATTTCGACTGTGAGCCCAATTATTATTGTACTTTAGCTTGAGGTCATTGTAGGAGTTCATAAACTTTAAATTCTTGATCTTCCTCTGAAGGAAATGAGTAGTGTAGAAGCCAATACCATTTGCTCTAGCCAATGCAATCTTCATTCCTCATAACTTAACTATTTTTGCTCTAGCCATCAACCTACTGAAACCTGTCTTATTTATACAGGAAAGGCTATGTTTTGTACATAGGCGGAATTATTGGGACCTTTTTGATGACATTGATAATTGTTAGTTATGTGGTGGCTTATGACCCTAGTAAAAAAATTCTTTGTTGTTGGTTTGTTTGGGGAAGTGGGGGTGGGGTGGGATGGGTGCTGAATGCTCTAAGCAAATTGATCCTTTTTATTGATATGATGGGAGAATATGTTAAAGAGTGGATAATCCTACAGAAAAAATGTGATATTCGAACATGTTATCCAAAAATGAACCAAAGAAATAGGATTGTGGCACTAATGTAGATAAGGGTGCTTTTCACTGTTTCAAACTCTCTTCTATTTCTCTTGTTCCTTAAGTGCAATGGGTGATAGAGGAGCCTACTTCACACGGTCTACTCCTCTGTTTTCATCCTCTGAACTTCAAGCATAACCATCTTGAAACCACCCGTTCAATTTCAAACATGTTCCAGGCTATACACCATTATGGAATCAGGTAATGAGACTGAGAAGGTTGATTATGCTCTAAACGGTTTATTGAATCTTCATCTATAGACCATAATGCTGTACATTCACCAAAGAAAATGGGAAAAGAGGGGCATTTGACAATTCCTGGAGTACACCCATGGATGAAGAAGACAAACTTACTATTTTTACTAAACAAAGTGTTCTGCACCATGGATTCTCATAAACATATACTGCCGTTTGTAGAATTTTGGTGCTTATATCTGTCCCCTCTGAAATAAACTACGTCGATGCACAATCTATTTCTTTTATAACGTTCAAAGAACTGGGCCCTTTGGAGAATAAAGAGTTTGCCTTGGAAAATTTTGGGTGTCCTGTACTCCTGTTCTGCTCTTACCTCGTGGACTTGCACTAAAAGTTTATCATTGTATTTCTTTCAAGTTTGCTTGGCGTTCTATACTCCATTGATTGCTAGAGTACGTACTTGCTGGATGGGAGAATATAAGAAGTCTCAATGCATGTTAACAGAGTAGTTATATACTTATGAATCTTGGTGATATGTCTGAGATTTTTCAGTTTTCTGTTTTTATGCAGGATATTGATAGAACGATGCAGTTCTTTCATTTATCTTCTTTCTTCTACAATACTCTCTTGATGATAATTCTCTGTTCACATTTAACTTAGTGTTTCCTCTTGGTTTTCCTGATAATTGAACAGCGAGTGGGGAGGAAGGTTGGAATTTTGAACAAACGCACAAAGTGTGGTTGCTCTTGCTTGTGCATGCTTTTATCAGTGATTGGGATTGTACTACTTGTTGCACTTATATATATGCTGATCAAGTATCTGTAATTGGGTCGGACAAAAGGTAAACTGTAAATGCAAAAGAACTAGTACATTGAGTGTAAGTCGGGAGAATTCGAACTTTTGAAATCTTCCCTCTGCTTCTGTTTTCATGCATTGCTTGGTTTGATTTGATATGTTCCATGATCTTGAATTCTTGATTGAATATATGTACTTGAGACAGATTTTTCGAAACAGCCGAAGAGGAATATGAGTTGAAAAATTGAATATAATTTACAAAACGAAGAAATAAGAATATTTGTAATAGGTAAAAAAGTTACTCCATTGATTAGTGTGGGAAGTAAAAGAAAAATATTAGTTATAAGTGGAAGTTACTGGGTTTAATTTCTCTGGAAACATATACTAGGTGAGTTGGAAAATGGAAAACATAGTTTCTCCTTAGCTTGTTAAATTCTCCATTAGATAGGTACGAAGCCACTCGACTAAAAGGAAAAGAAATAACAACAATGCTACACCCCAAAACTATACGGAACCTTTCCGAATGAGTAATGACCTAGATACAAGTTGTTCAGGTGAACGTTACAAAAACAACAAATTAAGCTTTTCCTATCAAATTTGGTGAATACTTGGGTTGCCAGAAAGAAAATAATCAACTGGTACAAAATGTTACAGGTAGTAAACCTACTGTACATGCATGTTATAAGAGAAGAATAACAAATTATGGTATGCATCTCGTAAAACCTTGTCATGATTTCAACAGCTACATGCAAACACAAATCTGACCCCTTGTGGAACAAATGAGTAGAGTGCAAAAAAAAAAAAAGAATGTAGAGATAACAAACTTAGGAGCTAAAAGAACAGATTCCGAGCAGGTGGTTGAGGTTTCGTGGAAGGAGAGTTTGATGAGCTTAGAGTATCAGGTGATACCGTGCTTTCTGTGGTTCCTTTGCTGTTATCAACCAGCTTTGCTCCTCGAGGGTTAGTTAGAAGAGTATTCTGAAAGGACTGTGTGAAACCAGTTACAATTATAGTGACATGGATTTCTCCATTAAAACGCTCATCCACAACAGCACCAAATATGATGTTGGCGGATGGATCAGCCAAACTTGTGACAACCTGTGAGATACGTATTTTTCCAAGCAAATCACTATACAAATACTGCCTTGTAAATGGAGGATAAATGGTTTGTTTCAAGAACTTGAAAGTTTGGAAAAACAAAAATACATAAAAGAAGTTAAGTTCAGTGCACCTGGGATACTATATTGACCTCCTGCAAAGTTATATCTTTCCCTCCAGTAATGTTATATACAATTCCAGTTGCAGATTGAATTGAAGATCCAATTAGAGGAGCCAGAGTAGCTTGTTCAGCGGCTTCTTCAGCACGGTTCCTACTGGAAGAAGCCCCAACTCCAAGCATTGCCGTTCCAGAATTTTTCATGATTGCCTTTACATCAGCAAAATCCACGTTTACCAGCCCAGGTATCTGCAAATAATCAGAATGGATTCCAAAATTAGTTTAGTTTGGTTATATGAATCATCTGGATTCCCATGAAATTCAAAAGAGAACTTCGTGTGGGTCAAATACTGAAAGAAATGAACGAACTCACAGTGATTATATCAGATATTCCTTGAACGCCTTGGCAAAGTACATCGTCAGCAAGAAGAAAAGCATTTTGAAGTGGTGTCTGCTCATCAGCAATATTGAGAAGGCGATCATTGTGAATTACTATAAGAGTATCAACATTTTTTTGAAGCTTTTCAATTGCTTCCAAAGCCTGAAAGGTCACCAAGATCATATTACAATCACGAAAGCATTTTGGATGACGGAAACATATGATTTAGCATGGAAAAGAAAATCAACCAGTTAGTACAACTTTGAGAGTCTTGTTGAGGTTTAGACTTCTTACAATGTTACCTTAGAGTGCACTCAAAATCCTTTAGATTCACCATAGGCCACCTAACTACCATTAAAGGTTGGTGTATCCCAACCTCCCCCCATCCCCAAAAACACACACATATGGTAAACCCCACGTCTACGCCTTCCCTACTGGGGAAAGAAACAGTGGATTTAGATGTCCGGCAGGAACAACAATAATTAGCTTCTTCAAAGATGATGAAAATGGCACTTGCCTGCAGAGATCTTTTGCGTCCTTCAAAGCTGAATGGATATGTGACTACACCAACAGTCAAATAACCTGCTTCTTTAGCTATTTGAGCAACAACAGGAGCAGCACCAGATCCTGTACCTCCGCCCATGCCTGCTGTTATAAACACCATATCTGAACCTTTAAGAGCATTTGCAATGCCTTCCTTCGACTCCTCTGCTGCCTGTTCACCCAACAGAGGATTTCCACCAGTTCCTGCATCTCTAGACGTGACTTATATCAATATATCAAGTTATCATAATCTATATAGATAGGTATATGTTTAGCTGCTCTAAAAGAGAGCTTCTGAAGAATAAATTTTTCTACAGATAGACAAGAAGGTGCAAACCAAGTCCGCGAGTTAGAAGCTCTCCAATTTGAATTGGGTTCTCAGCTGTAGACTGCGACAATGCTTGAGTATCCGTGTTTATGGCATAGAAGTCAACACCCTATTATTGGACATGAAATGTTGAGATTTATCATGTGAAATGAAGATGTTAACAGTTGAATACGGGTGTACATTTGTGCTTGGTTGAGTTTGTTATGGTGACAGATGAACTTATTTGAAGGAAATATTAAGTGATAAAATTAGAAATGGGGCCGATCAAACAGCAGTGAAAGTGATTTCTAGCTTGTCTTCCTAGCCCACAAGGTTAGCATAACTCACACAATGAGAGTGCAACATGATAGTATAATCTGAATGCAAAGTATAAAAACATGGACATCATAATTCAAACCAATACTAAAGCATCTTTCACTACACAATTATGTTGCTCGGACTCTCCAAAATTGTTGTTGAATTTTTCATAATGCACCACTTTTAGAGTACCTGACATGGACTTGCAGAGACGGATTTACGATTTGAATAGAAGTGTGTGGATTCCCACACATCTCAAATTAAATTCGAACCGTGACTAAGAGAGCAGCAAAGCTTAATAGGTTCCTTTTCTGCTACTGGACCAACAACAAACTATACAAATGGATTCTCAAGTCGTAGTTCTTATATATTTATTGAATTTTTCAAAACAAATATAATAACCGCTAAAAAGTTATTGGCTTCCTACCACACAAATATTTTCGAAGAGTCCGACAACATGCCTAAACAGAAAATTCAAATCTGGCTACCATCTCAAGGAGCAATTGAAGGAAAATGGTGGTTGTACAAAAAATGCAATCAGATTTAGGAAATTTAAAAAACAAAATACCCACCTGTAACCCGCTGCCGATCATACGGTTAACAGCATTATTGCCGCCGCCACCGACGCCGATAACCTTAATTTTAGCAGAGCTCTTCGGGGACAAGGAGCTGGAAATGCTGAAACGCTGTCGTTTGTTGAGGCATTTCCGGCGAGTCCTCGGAGGGAACCACTGTATAGGGACAAAAGAAGAGTGAATCCTATGGTAAAATTCTAAGGAATTGGAAGAAGAAGACAATATATCTCCTGTGTTGGAGAGTCCCAAAACCGCCATTGATGCACTCTGTGCTTTTTACCAACAATGAGGCAACAAGTATCTCAAAACAAAAAAAAAAACTTTGATGATTATGTTGACGGTTTGTTGGTTATGTTTTTACCTCAAATAACTATCGGTTTATTACAAATCAACCCAATCAAAGAGAGTGATTTTAAAAGTTTTTTTTTTTTTACTGAAATTACGTATTTAGTAAGCTTTTGGTCATAAATTTATAATATTTTCCACTTTTAATTTTTTTTTATAAAGGTAGATTGATTAATATATGATTATGTTTGATTATATATTTTAGAGAAAATGGTCTAAAATCCTCTCAACTTATACCCGAAATTTCAACTATACACTCCAACTTCACGGGTGTCCTATTACCCCCTGAACTTCATATTTCTCTATTTTCTACACACTTAAACGCTGACCTGTCATAGGAGGTGAGAACACCTCCTCTAGGCGCATTAGAAGGTGAGAACACCTTAAATTTTGACGAAAATTTTCTCTTTCTCCAATGATCATCTTCCCCACCATTAAATAAACCATTGTTTCTTCTTTCCCCACCATTAACCCTTGTTCCTAGTATAAAAAATTCACGATTTTCTCTCAAAAATAGGTAGGGTTTAGTTGTTTATGTTTATTTCTACTTCAAATCTTGAATTTAGGGTTTGTAATCTGCTCTAATTTCTTATTTAGGTCTTTAATTTGAATTTTGAATTTTCTCGAAATTCATCAAAAATGGCAAATGAAAACTTGAAAGGATGATTTTTGGGTCTTCTATGTTTTAGGAGGTAAATGGGGGGAAAAATAGGAATTGGGAGTTGAAGAGGCGGGGGACCCAGTGCGTGCAATCACGTTGGACTATGTATTTGGTTTATGTGTTGAGGTCAGCATTTAAGTGTGTAGAAAATAGAGAAATATGAAGTTTAGGGGGTAATAGGACACCCGTGAAGTTGAAGTGTGTAGTTGAAATTTCGTGTATAGATTGGGGGGTTTTAGACCATTTTCTCTATATTTTACAAAGAATATGTGAAATGATATTTATGATTGAATGTAGTTGAATAAAATTTCAAAAGTGAGTTAGAAATTATGTTGTAAATTGTTTTCTAAATTTGAAATTCGATTTCAAGTTTGTATACAGTAAAAATAGATAAGACATGTGACCAAGTCATACAATGACATGTGGAAGGTAATATAAACAATGATGATACCCGAAGTCTGAGGGTACATTCACTTCGTGAAATTAACATCGGGCTAAGAATTGGAATGCTCGCAGGTAACCCAGTAGTCAACATTAGCCGTTATGAAACTATCCCAGAAGAGATGTCGGACATTACTCTTCCATTCTTGAATCAAGAGAGGTTAATTCTTGGCAAACAGATCCCAAAAATTCATCCTATAAAATCAACAAATTCATCACATTATACACAATTGAATTCTTTTACCAAAAAATATAATTCTCTCTAGCATTTTCATTACTTGTTCATCAGTAACTTTCGAGCTTCTTCGAGGATATTTCCACAACACATGCTATATTTGCTTGATATTATTTAATACATTCAATTTGTCTTATTTCAGTTATTATTTATAACTTTGTTTATTTACCTATTTCTTCATCTCGTTCAATTCCATTTATGTATCCTTTAAACCTCGCATATAAATGAGAGAATATGCCATATAATGCATAGCTTTAAGAAAGAACATGGATACATGATATAAAGATTGTACCGGCATCAACACTACTACTTTTGCTTAAGTTTTCAATTCTGAATGAGATCAGACAGATCTGGAGCGAACTGCAGAGTGAGTAACCATTGATGAAGGAGATATACACAATAGATGCAAATAGCAATTATGGAACCAGGTTCAATGGTTCAATGATGGAGCCAGATTCAATAATGAAACTACAATCAAAGAGGTTAAATAGCAATTATTGGAACAAAAGTCCTTTTGAAAGCACAAATAAAATTGGAGGGACTTCAGCACCTATAAAGGATTTCAATTTAGGGGTATAGATGTTGTTGCATTCCTTTACTCTTTAAAAGATTCACAAGACTTGCAAGCCAAATTTTATAGCTAGCAATTGACATGACTCTATTAAAGATAATAATGCTCCCATCATTTTATATCATGCTAATTTATCATGCATAAATAAAAAAATTAAGATAAAATATGTAAGAACATGTCATATGTTTATTAAATTATTATTAGAAAAATCGAGTAGGGATAAATTTTAACTCTCCAACATATTCTACCAACCAAAACAAATTCTGCTGAATGGTATTCTTGAAACAAGCATCAAGAAGAGAGGAGCAAGAGAAAATTATAATTAATTGTATTAAGTAACTACTAGTCAAAAGTCACAACTAACCATCACAAATTTCTATACTAAACACAACTTAAGTGGGGCAATACTTCTATTACTACAACTTACTTTCATTTATAATTAGATTGCTTAATTGGGTTAATAATTACTTTTTCGAGACATTTTTATTTGTTCAGTTTAAACTTTACATGCTTAGTAAAGAATAGTGGTTGAATGTTCTCTCATAATACTCATATGGATTGATGTTTAGTCTTGGACTTTTAGAAATGATTTGAAGAATGAATAATTAATATTAAAAGTAAAACATGAAAAAAGATATTTCTTTTGATATGATAAAAGTGAAATATATTTTAAACGTATAATGAATAAGTAAAAGTGAACGGAGTGAGTACTTAGGGGTCTTGTTTAGTATGAGAGAAAAGGAAGAACTAATCTCGAAATTAATTTTAGTATAAGTTTATCTCATGTTTGGTTAAAATAAAATCATGAAATAACTTATTTTCAGATTAATTATTTCAAAATTATAATGTTAATTTTATCCACATTAAAAATTTAATCACTAGATAACTTGTTTTTCAAAACAAGTGTTTAACATAGTAACTAGTCACAAGTAACTACAACAAATTCATGTGAAACTGCGAGGTAAATACAAGTTAAGTTAAGTGGGGTCACGCAACAACTTTCATTAATGCAATATTCATTTTAATTAATTACTCTCGTTTCTATTTATACATCATCATTTTAGATCTCATGTACATTAAGAAATTAAGTAAGTTTACTATTCTCTTTATTTAATATTTTTTTGAAGTCAAATTTTCAATTATTAATTTATTAATTTGTCCAATACTAATAGATATGAACTATTTACTTAGTTTTTCTATGTTTGTGAAATGTATAGTATTTTTCAAGACTAATAACTTAAAAGATAAAATAGAAAGAAAAGTATATTTTATGCATTGATTTTGTGAAATGATAAATATTAAGGAGCATAATTTAGGATGCTTTAATGGTGTTTATAGTTTCTAAATATGATTAAACAACACCAGCTCGAAAAAACTACCTGCTTTAGTAGCCTTTCTAAAACTCTCTACACTACAAACTTTTTAAAATTGCTAAAACCTCTTTCGTCTTCCTTCATCTTCTTCATCATTCTGTCGAACCCAAATATAGTTCACATTCCCGACGAAACTTTCTCCGGCAATTCTCGCCGGAAATGTGGAATCTCCGGCGTCTCTCATACTTATTTGTGCTCCTCACCTGCTTCTCAGTTACTACTCAAGCACTTAACAATGCAACCACTAAATGGCTCACACTACACGGTAACTTCTTTTCGTTGCTTACTTTCCAATTACTTCCTCAAGTTTGGACCTTTTTTTTGTCAACTTTGAGGTAGCTGAACAATTTTCGCAGAGTGTATGAGTTTGGGTTTTTATTCAGGAAATTGTTAACCTCCAGAGTTCGCTTTAGTAATTTAGGTTTTTTCACCAAAAAAAATTGTTAGAGGATACTGATCAGAGTCTTTTGAGTAGAATTTCAAGTCCAATGCTTCTCCAACCTGCCCACAGGGGAATTGAAAAGTTAATTAATCAGTTTGCCTTTTGCATTCTTTGTTATTCCTGTAATCAACATATATAAACATAAACGAAAATAATGGAAGGAAAATATAGTTCCAATCCCACAAAAGAAAATGAATTTTCCTTAGAGAATTTAATCCCCTCACACTTGCCCAAGGTTTGGATTAATTCCTAATAGAACAGTGTTCTGTGATATTGGCAGTTGAAATTGTAAAACTATAGTGAACTCAACAAACGAAGTAAATCACATGATAGTAATTATTGTTTTTCTTTAAAAAAAATTATGCAAAGAAAAAGAGAAGAAATATATGAATTTTGTGTGCTTTTAGGAAGTAGAAGATTTTGTTTTTGAGTGTGTCAAATGAGGTGAAGCCTCAGATAATTTATAGCCATCAACAGGTATGGAAGTGACTGTTGGGAAGAGAGGTAACTCTTTGTTGAAAAATTAATCCCGCAATTTTTAGTTGATTAACTTATTTCGCACGAATTAATTTAAGTTAGAAAAGGGAATGAATTAATGAGAAATGAAAAATAATATTTGTCCAAAAATTCACATCATTTGCCGAATTCGAGCGACGACGATGACAGCCTTTACTAGCTAGAAGGATTGTTTCTATTTAGAAGCACAAAAGATCTCCTCTTCATCACCAATGAGGGAGAAATGGGCTCTATTTTTCCTACGACTTATTTTATTCCATTTCCTAATTCACATTACACCTCATCTTTAAGGCTTAACCTTTAAAAAAACCAACATTCTTTACAATATTTCATAGTTAATATAGTGTTTTTGTTTCTTGTTTGCAGGACATGCACCATTAGTTATAGCACGTGGTGGATTTTCTGGATTATTGCCTGATTCAAGCTATGATGCATATATTATGGCATTGGAAACTAGCTTGCCCAATGCGATTATTTGGTGTGATGTGCAACTCACTAAAGATGGGGTTGGCATTTGTTTTCCTGACCTCAAGCTCGACAATGCTTCTGACATTGATTTTTACTTCAAAAATAAGAAGAGTAAATACTTGGTGAATGGAGTACCAACACAAGGATGGTTCTCTATAGATTACAATTTCAAAGATCTCGCACCCGTCACCTGTAAGTCCAAATATGTTCCACATGTATATCATGTTATAAGTCCAAGATTCTGGAATCAATGTTTAAGAATAGCAATTTTGCTGCAATAACCCTTCCTATGGTTTATGATATAAAGTATAAACAATTATTTGCAGGGACTTTGTCTCATTTACTATCTTTCTTTCTTTCCTTTTCCTGCTCTATATAATAAAGGGTTCTTCCATGTTGGATTTTTTACTCTTTCTTGAAATGGCATGTTGGATCCATACACAAATTTATTTGCACACCACTGGTAGTTTGCAACTCCTTGATGAACTGCAAAAGAAAGAACCCATCGTTTCAAGACCGTATGTGGGTACATCTTCCTAAGTTGACTCCTTTGGTGAAGTGTGGATGGGCATACTTATACTCGAGAACATTATGCTAGTATTTATAATCCAATTGAAATAAAACCCTTCTCTCCATAAGTAATTTGAAATACACTTTTGATTCTTCACCTATGTTTAAATCAAAGACAATTAGTAATGATGTCTAATAACTCGGCTTTTAAGACAAATACCTGCCGTAAAAAAATTAAAATTGGTATGGAAAATTATGTTGGTCATATAATCTAGAGAATCATAGCCTTATTAGGGATGCGGAACTGATTACTTTGCTTGTAGCAGTTACTTACGGTGACTGAAGTTTCTACTGACTAAATATTACTTTTATTTTTTTTGGACAGTGAAGCAAGGAGTTTATTCACGAACTTCAAGATTTGATGGAACACAGCAAAGCATTCTTACTGTCCAGGATGTGGTAAACCAAGTGAAACCTCCGGGATTATGGTTGAACATCCAGGTACTTATTCAGTTGTGAAAAGTTTCCACTTATAAGGATATAGTTGTTTGGTTTTAATTTATTTCAGATTCTTTTCATTTAAAGTTATCAATTAATGCGTTATTACAACATATTGTTGTATATCATTGGATCTTGCTAAATGTTGCCTTGACTTTGTGTTGGTACCGCTTTTATTGATCCTTTGTTTTGCAAATCCTTTTTGCAGCATGACAATTTCTTCGGCCAACATAATTTGAGTATGAGAAGTTATATTATATCCCTGTCCAGGAGTGTTCTGATCAACTATATTTCATCGCCTGAGGTGAATTTCCTCAGAAGTATTCTGGCACGACTCAATTCACGAGTTACAAAACTCGTTTTCCGATTTCTCGGACAGAATGATGTTGAGCCTTCAACAAATCAAACGTATGGTTCTTTATTGAAGAATCTCACATTTATCAAAACCTTTGCCTCTGGAATTCTTGTACCCAAATCTTATATCTGGCCGGTGGACAACTCCCTCTACTTACAACCATATACGTCACTTGTCTTAAATGCTCATAAAGAAGGTCTTCAGATTTTTGCATCGGAGTTTGCAAATGATGTACCTTTTGCTTACAATTACAGCTATGATCCCACATCTGAGTATTTGTCCTTTGTTGACAATGGCAACTTCTCTGTTGATGGAGTACTGTCTGACTTCCCAGTAACTCCATCAGCGGCAATAGGTAACCACACTATAATTGATGAATAACAGAATCTCTGTGCTCTTATTGTTGCTTTCATAATATTAGTTGCTCATTCTAGTAAATTACTTGACTGTGAATATGATGACTTGTTGAAGATATCTTCTCCCAGAATTTCTTGCATTTCTCAACAATTATTTCCAGTTTTCTGAATATCTTATTGTGTCCTTGGTGCAAAGTAAATCTAGGCAACTCCAAAGTTTCTGGAGGATGAAATTTTGCTAGTTTCCCGAGTAGTGAGTGTAACTGCAATCAGGGTGTGTTGGACTTTGAAAATGCATAGGTTAATCCTAGAAGAACATAAATATAAATGTTTCTACACACATGTGTGATATATAGAGTCAAATTCATAAGAGTGGGTGGTCACTATAAAGTCCAATAACTGGTTTTGAGGTGATATGCTTGTCCTAACCTTAATTTGGGAATAAAAAGGAGACATGAAAGGAAAAGTAAATAGTTTTCTTCGAGATAAATGATCACCGATAGTGATATCAAAGAGCAGACAGTTGGACACACTAGATTTGTAAATGTGGTGGATAAGGTGAAGGTGATCACAGTTACCTCGGTAATAGCTTAGATTTGAGTATCTGACAGGACCTTTTTTGCATTTTATATTCATGGATATTTTCAGTTGGTCTTGAAACTCTGTGCTATTTCTCTTTCTACTGTGACAATCTTCATTATTCTTATACTTCTTATAATATTGCAGATTGCTTTACTCATTTGGATAAGAATGATAAACCTCGAGGTAAGCTACTAACAACGCTCTTATTTTTGTTAGACCGGTCACCGGTGAATGTTGTTTTGCTCATTAGATGGCTTTTATACCCGAAATATGAAAATGCAAACCATTATCCTGCGAAACTTATGAGCTAGTACTATACTTAAGGTTAAAATGGACTGGAAAAGGTTTGATTTGAGAAATTTTGAGTTTGAGATCAATTCTCTGGTCTAATAAAATGAGCTTGGTTTCAAATTACTATTCCAGAGAGACTCTTCTATGAAAGAGTAAGCAAAGAATTTGAGAATTATATTGTCTTGGAGATACCTTAGCTTTTCAAGAGTAAATAACCTTATCAAGTCATGTGAATCCAAGCTAGCACTTCTAAAGCTTTGTGCAACGACGTGACCATGCTCATATTTTGAGTAGGACTAAGTTGTTCTTCTGTACAAGACGTTATATCTCACTCTTTCTCCATTTTCCTGTTGGCCTACAGAAAAGCTTCTGATTATCACATCTGAAGGAGCAAGTGGAGACTACCCGGGTTGTACTGATTTGGCATATACAAAAGCTGCTTCGGATGGTGCAGATGTTCTTGACTGTCCTGTTCAAATGACAAAGGATGGAATACCCTTCTGCCTGGGCTCTATTAATTTGATAGATAAGACTACAGTTTTTCGATCACCATTCACCAATATTGCTAGTACTGTCCCAGAACTGAACATATCTAATGGAATAGTCACCTTTAACCTTACTTGGGATGAGATTAATAGCCTGAAATGTAAGTCCAATCTACTTCCCTTTATATTACCTTACAACTTTTCAAACTAAACATCTACCGCCTTCAAGTTTTCAAGATGCTGAAGATAGTATGTTTAATGACAAAAGTTGTTGATGCATCTTCAAGTTAATGGGTTGAATTCAAACCTTATAACAAGAAATCAGCTTGTGAATTGCCATCTCTTTTGCTTGCATATGAATAATGTAGATATACATTTTCTGGATACTGGTCAGTTAACTAAGTTAGTGACAAAGACTATTCTTTCCTCTTAAAATTAATAAGGTTAACTTCTAGCTTAGCATAAAATATTAACTAATGTACTTAACATGCCCTAATTTCTTGTAGCGGAAATAACAAACGCATGGTTAGAGTTTAGATTGTACCGAAATCCAAAAGCCAGAAATGAGGGAAACTTTGTTTCATTGGCGGATTTCTTGACATATGCAAAAAATGCCACAACTGTATCTGGTGTCATGATCAGCATAGAGGTGAGTTTATTTATTGCCGGTTCTGTTGACATTGTTAATACCAACAACATTATGTATCAGCAAATGTTAAGTCCATATTTCATTTAAATGCTAATATCCGTTCTGCAATTATTCAACGTGACTTAAATTTTGACAGTCCGTAAAAGGGAATTAATATTCCATGAAAGCAAAGAATTTCTTTTGGAATATGGATGCAATGATTTTTAACTTCAGTGGTTGACATGATGGATTTTACCTTAATAGAATAAATCCTTTTTGCTCTTGTGGTTCGTGTTTTGCATGCAATAGGCACTAAGGGGTGGAAAAATAATGCCTTGAGATGGAAAATTCCAAAATGTATCCTTTTCAGTTTTCTATTTTAGATCCTTGTTTATGGCTAATAAGCTGTCTGTTTCTGAGATTCGAAGTGGAAGGGTCCTCAAAGCAAAAATGTCCTAACCAACAAAACTTGCCCACTGAAACTTGATAAATACATATGCTGTTTACCTCCTTCTCTCTCTCTCTCTGGTATTTCCGGCCGAAATCGAAGGCTGCGCCGGCCAGAAGCAACGCGAGGACCAGCTCCGTCCGGCGAGCCTCTTTCTCTCTCTCCTCCTCTCCCTAAGCTCCTGTGAGGACGATTTACAACGAGCAGCAGCTCCAGCTGCTCGGACCAGCGAGCGGCGAACAGCAAACTCCGGCGACGGTAAGAACTTTCTTGTCTTCAGCTTCTCCGGCGAGCTCATCTATCTTCCCCGGCGACCAGAGACGGCAGTGCTACTGTGTGGCGCCGGAGATCAATCAGATCTGGCCGGAAAAGTATCCAAAGATCACCGAAACCCTACATTTTCATCGACCAGGTTCTATCTACCCTTTTTCTCTTCCTTTTTGCTCTGATTATAGTCGTTGCTGGGACCTTTCTTGCAGACCCTTTATCCCGGAACAGTATTTCAGTTTTTATTATTGTTCTGACCTGAGCTGCAGTATTTAATATAGTGGGTGTTATCGTGCCCTTTAGATTTTACTCTGGACTGGACCATTTAGTGTAGCTGCTGTTATATTGCCCTTACTGTGTACTACCGCCGCAGTCTTGAGGGAAATTTGTCTCGTGTAGATCTTTTGTGATTGTTGTGTAGTTCTAGTGGATTTGGTATCTGATGGTGGTAGTGAGTCATGTCCTCGGTTGAGGCCGAGGTCGAGGGATGAGAGAGGTAAGGGGGTTACGGGTTCTCTTAACGTGAGGGTAGGATCTTGGAACATAGGTTCGTTGACGGGGAAGTCCATAGAGCTAGTGAAAATTCTCAAGAGGAGAAAGATAAATATAGCTTGTGTCCAAGAGACTAGATGGGTAGGCGCCAAGGCTCGGGATGTTGATGGGTTTAAGTTGTGGTACTCAGGAGGGTCAAGGGATAGAAATGGAGTGGGTATTTTAGTAGACGGGGATTTGAGGGAGCAAGTAGTGGAGGTTAGGAGGATCAATGATAGGGCGATGACGATCAAGCTAGTCATTGGAGGAAGTACTTTGAGTGTTATTAGTGCTTATGCCCTCAAGTGGGCTTGGACGAGGAGGCCAAAAAGCGCTTTTTATGAGGAGTTGGATGAGGTAGTTAGAGGTATACCGAATACCGAGAAGATTGTCATTGGGGGGATTTTAATGGCCACATCGGGGCAACTTCTAGTGGATTTGATGATGTTCATGGAGGCTTTGGTTTTGGGGTGAGAAATGGAGGTGGAACGTCGCTTCTAGACTTTGCTAAGGCTTTTGAGTTGGTGATTGCGAACTCATGCTTTCCGAAGAAGGAGAACCACTTGGTTACCTTTCGTAGCCCAAGAGCTAAGACCCGGATAGATTACTTACTCCTCGGGAAGGGTGATAGAGGTCTCTTTAAAGGCGCAAGGTCATCCCAAGTGAGGTTACGAAGGCGAAGATGGCAGCTTTCGAACGCTTGTATGTCGAGCTGGGGGTCAAAGGTGGGGAGAAGAAGTTGTATAGGCTTGCAAAAGCAAGAGAGAGGAAGGCGCGCGACTTGGACCAAGTGAAGTGTATCAAAGATGAGGAAGGCAAAATACTGGTGGTGGAAGAGACCGCCATCAAGCAAAGATGGCGAAGCTATTTTCACAAACTTTTAAATGAAAAAGGGAAGCCGAGACATTGTGTTAGGTGATTTGGCACACTCTGAAAGACTTCGGATTTTGGATACTGTAGGTGCGTTAGGCCCGAGGAGGTTGTACGGGCTATCAATAGGATGAGTAGGGGAAGAGCGACCGGACCCGATGAGATTCCGGTAGAATTTTGGAAGAGCATGGGTAAGGCGGGCATAGAGTGGTTGACCGGGCTGTTTAATGTTATCTTTAAGACAGCAAAAATGCCTGAAGAATGGAGGTGGAGTACAATGGTTCCGTTGTATAAAAACAAGGGTGATATCCAAAATTGTAACAACTACAGGGGTATCAAATTGTTGAGCCATACTATGAAGATTTGGGAGAGAGTGGTGGAGATGAGGGTGAGAAGAGGGGTGCCCATCTCTCGAGAATCGATTTGGATTCATGCCGGACGTTCGACCACCGGCCATTCATCTTATGCGTAGACCGGTAGAAAAATATAGAGAAAGGAAGAGAGACCGCATATGGTGTTCATTGACCCGGAAAAGGCTTATGACAAAGTACCGAGGAATGTCCTCTGGAGGTGCTTGGAGTCTAAAGGAGTCCAGATGATGTATATTAGGGCGATAAAGGACATGTACGGTGGAGCCAAGACTCGGGTTAGAACAGTTGGAGGAGACTCGGTAACTTTTCCCGTTGAGATGGGGCCGCACCGAGGATCGTCCTAAGCCCTTTCCTATTTGCTTTGGTGATGGACGAGTTGACGCGGTCTATTCGGGAGGAGGTCCCATGGTGTATGTTATTTGCGGATGACATAGTAATCGATTGATGAGACGCGGGACGGAGTTAATGCGAGGTTGGAGGTATGGAGACAAACGCCGGAGTCCAAAGGGTTCGGGTTGAGTAGGACCAAAACAGAATATTTGGGGTGCAAGTTGATAATGTGGTGGATGAGACAGATGTGGAAGTGAGACTTGCCGCACAAATCATTCCTAAGAAGGAAAGTTTTAAGTATCTTGGGGCCGTAATCCAAGGGAGTGGTGACATCGACGATGATGTTACACATCGCATTGGGGCCGCTTGGATGAAGTGGAGGCTTGCCTCCTGAGTATTGTGTGATAAGAAAATTCCACCGAAACTTAAAGGTAAGTTTTATTGAGTGGTAGTTAGACCGGCCTTGTTGTATGGAGCGGAGTGTTGGCAGTCAAGAACGCACATGTTCATAAGATGCATGTTGCGGAGATGAGGATGTTGAGATGGATGTGTGGGCACACTAGGAGCGACAGGATTAGAAATGAGGTTATCCGGGAGAAGGTGGGAGTGGCCTGTGGAGGACAAGTTGAGGGAAGCGAGACCGAGATGGTTTGGACATGTGAAGAGACGGAGCGCAGACGCCCTGGGTGAGGAGGTGCGAGGTAATGGTGGTAGAGGGCACGCGGAGGGGTAGAGGTAGGCCCAAGAAGTATTGGGAGGAGGTGATTAGACAAGACTTGGCTATGCTTCACATTACCGAGGACATGACTCTAGATAGGAAGGAGTGGAGGTCACGTATCAAGGTTGTAGGTTAGTAGGGCTAGAGTGCTGTTTTCCCTTGCAAGGATATGGGTTGTTAGCGCTTGGAGTAGACTTAGCCTTATGATGTTTACTGCGTTTCTCGCATCGCATTACTTTCTTGTTGGACTGTATCATTTGTTGATTATTCGCTATCGTTTGTTTTGGCTGGTATGTTTTATATATATCTTCTCCCGTCACTTAGATTTGTTGTTCTTGAGCTGAGGGTCTCCCGGAAACAGCCTCTCTACCTCCACGAGGTAGTGGCAAGGTCTGCGTACAATTTACCTTCCCCAGACCCCACCTAGTGGGATCTCACTGGGCATGTTGTTGTTGTTGTTGTTGTTGTTTATGGCTAATAAGCAATAAGGTTGTACTCGTGAAATATTTGACTGATGTCGAAATAAACGACATTTTTCTCAGTTTGTTTTAAGAAGCAAAATTTTAGTGCCAGAAGGAACCAACATAATTCCATAACTATTCATTTTTTATCTGTCGATGTTCTGGAACTTGTGCAGAATGCAGCTTACCTGGCAAATCAGGGATTTGGTGTAACTGATGCTGTTCGTGAAGCCTTAAGGAATGCTGGTTATAATAATCAGACAGCGAAGAAAGTTATGATCCAATCAAAAGACAGTTCAGTTCTGAAAGAATTTAAGAAAAACCGCTATGAACTTGTTTATAGGGTTGCTGATGATATCAGCGATATTGAGAGCTCAACTATATCCGAGATCAAGAGCTTTGCTAGTTCTGTAATTTTAACCAAGAATTCTGTTTTTCCAAGCGAGTGTAAATTTCTTGTTGGGAAAACAAATGTGGTGGAGAAACTGCACTCATCAAATCTCTCAGTATACGTTCAATGCTTTAACAATGAATTTGTGTCTCAAGCATGGGATTTTTTCTCAGATTCATCTGTAGAGATAAACAATTATTTCGTTGGAGCTGGCATTGATGGTGTTATAACAGATTTCCCTCGTAC
Source organism: Solanum commersonii (assembly GCA_029007595.1). NCBI lineage: Eukaryota > Viridiplantae > Streptophyta > Magnoliopsida > Solanales > Solanaceae > Solanum > Solanum commersonii. The sequence goes on from JAJTWQ010000033.1 coordinate 4,686,081, forward strand.
AGCGGCTAGATACAGAAGTAAGTAATTCCTTTACTTACATCGCATTCCACCCCTAGCTTCTCTTTATTTATTGCTCCCTCATTTTTTTGTGCATATCTGAAATTTATGTACATGCAAAATTTTCCGTGTACCTGTGAAAGTAAGCTGCAATCTGCCATATGGTGCTTTTTCTTGTGTATTAAAGTAAAACTACTACTGATTTGGGCATGTAGTGATTGTATTTGGAAATAGCACTGATTTGGGCAAGTATGGACTTACCCTGTGATTCAATACTGAGATATATTCATGTGCTGGGTTATAGGGAACCGGTGTTTGCGTTACAAAGTCCCACCACTGTATTTTAGCCTTGTTAGTCCTGGAGTTCTCCTACAATTCATGTCTCGTCAATCTTTGCCACCAGCAGAAGCTCCCAGTCCAATACTTACCAAAAGTGATGTGGTTGAGCCACCTCTACCTCCTGTTGCAAAGATAACCCCTACTACTCGCAATGAGTCTACAGCTAATGCAGCTCCCACCTCTCCAATCGGCCAATCCTCAGTTGTAACCGGCGTTTTCACATGCTGCCTCACCATTCTTCTTGCTGATCTTGTCATCTTTTGATCTCAGTAAGACCATTTTGTGCAGCTGTATCTCCATTTTGCAGGTAAATTTCATTTTTTTAAATGATTAGCCTATAATTCGTTTATTAGGTCAATCAGTTAAATATTAAGAATGTAATTAATCTAAAATTATGTTAATCCTTTGGTAATATGAGTAAAACATGATAGGAACTTTTTGTTACCAAAATATTATAGCAGTGTTAAAAGAGATTAGACTAGCCCTTACCGAGACAATATAAAATACTCTCTCACTGACCCTCCATTTTTCAACTAGTATGTCGTCTACGTATAATATATGCAATAAAGTTTTTAACGAGTGACTTTCAGCTCCTTTGATGAGAAATGCGAAACAAAAAAGAAAAAAAAAGATCTCCCGTTGGGAATGATACCCTAGTGACTGAGTCCTTGGGGGAGAGAGAGAAAGGAGGCATTACTCCCAGAAAACGTGCAACCACCCTTTCCTTCCCGCTTCTTCCATGAGATTCGATCTCATAGAGTTCAATCGTTGTATCGAAATTTTTATTTTTGGAACTCCTCGATAAACATTAATTTGCTTGTAGATCTTATATGTAAGGAATGAATTTTATATACAATACTCCCTTCATCTCAAATTAATAGTCACTTATACAGTGTATTAGAAACAATCCTTCTATCCCATAAAGATAGGAATAAAATTCGTGTATATTCTACCTTTTTCATACTTCACTTTATGAAATTACGCTGGACTTGTTATTGTTTTTGCTCAAAAATATTATCCCAAAATGATTATCATTTTAACAGTAAAGTTGGTTGTTATTTCCATTGTACCCTTAATATTAAGAAAAAAAATTCCTGATGCATGGTTTTGACTTTCTTATTACTTTTTCTAGTGATACTTTTTAAATATTTCAGAAAGTAGCGACATTATGTATATCAAAGGAATGTTATATTGACCAATATATATCAAGAAGATTAAGAAACATAAAATAAAAAAAAATAAAAAAAATGAAACTAATTGCAATTGACTTGATGAGAGAAACAACAATAATTAGAGAAAGAAACAATTTTATTGAATCTTAAAATTTACAAATACAGTGGTAAATTAATGAATTAGTAGAAATAAAATTTTAAAAACCACTGTTTTACTTTTATTTTCTTTCCTTCCCCTACATTTGCATCCTTTGGTCCATTTCCAAGGCTTTAATTCTTCATGTTTTGGAGTCTCTCTGCAAAAATAGAACATATTTATGTGTTATAAAATCATAACTAACTTCCTATTATTAAACGTTAAAATCATATAACATATAGTATGTAAAGAAAACTTGATTCTAAAATAAGAAGATTTCGTCCATCAAACAGAACATATATAGAGCGACCCTTTTAGGTACGTTATATACCTATGAGCAATTTAGCTGTGCAATCTTCATCGCACTTCATCTCACAATGTGTGTAACCAAATCCTGCATCGGAGCAAACTTTTTGACAAATATTGTAACAAACTGTGTATTCAGTTGCAACAGCGTTAAATGCTTTTTAAAATTTTTCTGCGTTACTTTCTCCATCAGCCATGGAGACGTGTACAGATGAAGAAATCATAACGATGCATACGAGAAACATTGCAACAAGCTTCTTTGATGCCTCCATTTTTAAAAAATAAAATAAAAATAGTGCTTGTTGCTTGTGTTTCTTTCTTTTTTTTTTGTTGGACGATTTGTTTATGCTATTAATTCTCCTATTTATAGTATTTCATTTTGAGAATACACCTCAAATTAATATGGTGGATATCCAATTTTGTAGGATATTGGGGCACTCTTAAGTTTTTTCAGATGGTTTGTTTGTGTTTTTATTATTCATTGTCAAAAAAGTGTATATAAGATCCGTTGAAAAAGGAAAAGAATATATTTTTATCTGAGATCATCTTATCAAAGATATCATCGGAATCAGGCTCAACAAGCTCTAATTATTACTTAATATTGATTCATTTCAATTGTTTTTAGCTTATCAATTATTTACATCATTCTTCTTTATTATCTCGTAATTACAATTGATTCAATTCACGCGTCTTTTAAATAACACTTACAAATTTAGTTATACTTTTTAAAGGATAAATAAGTGCAATAATTTTTACTTTTTCAGATATATATTCTTGTGCAACAATAATGTTAGTATTTTCTTCCATTCCAATTTATATGACTTAGTTTGACTTGACACGAAGTTTAAGAAATAATGACTTTTGAAACTTATGGACTAAAATAAGTTAGAGATATTTGTGACAAGAAATTATTTTATTAAGGATACAATTGGCATTTTAAAGTTAAGTTGTTACTCACTCCGTCCCATATTAGTTGATCATTTTCTTTTTTTACAAGCATATTAGAAGGGAAAATTGTATAAAATAGCAAACTATTAATTCAAATTAAATGTTATATCTACAGTTTGATTTAATTGTAACCCTAGCAAACTATTGTCATTTCGCCTCTCTCCCTGATTTTTTCGCTCGCCACTCTCGTTTCTCGCTAGGCAGTCTCTCATCGCCTCTCCCACTTTATACAAACACAAATGTATAAAATGCGTTTGTATTTGTATAAAGCGAGAGAAAATTGTATATATACATATCTTTTCGTTCCCATCTCTCCCCTCTCCCGGATTTCACTCGCCACTCTCCTAGATCTCGCCGCCACTCTCACTTTATACAAACACAAATGTATAAATTGCGTTTGTGTTTGTATAAAGCGAGAGAAAATTGTATATACAAATATATATATTTTTGTCCTATACACTTATGATTATACAAATATAGATTTTCCCCTAACTAATTTTCTTTTGTCTTTCTCTCTTTCTTGATTTATACAAACACAAATTATACAATTGATTCTTTTGTATATGTATACCGAAACAGATTATACAATTGCTTCTTTTGTATATGTATAGTGAAATATACATATTAATATGTTATATGCCTAATTAGCCAAGAGGGATACAAAAGTCATTTCCAGTCAATTTTGTTAGGCAGTTAAGTTGTTAGATTCCAGTTGTGAGTTGAAACAGTGGAGGGAAAAGTAGTTAGAGATTACTTGATCCAAGTTTAGTTATTAATTCAGTTGTATCAGTTCATAAGGACATTCATTGAATAATATTTTACAGATTCCCTTCTACTTTCTCTCTAAGTGTGCTTACTTGCAACTCTGTTCAAGTGCTTTTCTTTCATAAGTTGTTTACGAATTGTATAGCTAATCTCTGCCTGATCACAAGGCACTGAAAAGCTGTAACAAGTTGGTATCAGAGCCAGCGAATCCTTGAAATTTTGGAGTCATGGGGGGCATTATGTGAAGTAATGAAATTCGACGTGAGATAGATCAATCAATGGGGGAATTTCAATAGTTATTTGGTAAGCAGCTTCGAGTCATGAATGAGAAGCATGAGCAGAACATGGAGGAGGTTCGACAAATGTTTGTGACAATGAAAGAGACTCGTAAAGCTCCGCACAGAGAATAAATGGCGTTGGCTAATTCTGGTGGGTCACAATACAGGGCCAATACCAGGTATTCACACATTGATTTTCCTAAATTCAGTGGTGAAGATTTAAGGGGATGAGAGTCGAGCAAGGTGAGGAAAGTAGAAGGCGAAGGTGAAAGTGGCTGTCATATATCTAGAAGGAAGAACATTACAATGACATCAAATATATATGAAAACTCGATTCTCTCGGGACATTCCGAAGTGAGAGGAGTATGTTAGAGCCCTTAGGCATAGATTTGGGACCTCTACTTACTTTGATCCCCTATCGGAGTTAGTGTCATTACGTCAAACAGGTACTGTGCAAAATTTCCTTGATCAATTTGATGAACTGTTAAATGGGGTAGATCTCACAGAGGACCAAGCGGTCAGTTGTTTGTTAGTTGGATTAAAACTTGAGATAGTTGTCCAAGTGAATCTGTTGAATACTAGATCTCTGATGAAAGCATTCAACCAAGCCAAACTTATTGAGAAATCCCTAAGCCTTCAAAGAACCAGTAGTGTTCCTTATCATAGAACCACTTTTCTAATACTACCTAATCCAAAACCTAATTTCAGCCAACCCTACAGACCAAATCCACCTAAGCATTTCCCTGCTAAACTTTTCACCAAACCCACTAGAATGTTGACCAGTGCATAGATAGAGGAAAGAAGGTCAAAGGGCTTGTGTTATTGGTGTGAAGAGAAGTATATGTCGGGCCACAATTGTCCAAAAGGAAAACAATTGTACTTGTATGAGGTGGATGAGGAAGAGGAAGAAGAACCACAATAAGAGGAGTATCATGAAGTACATGAAGCAAACATAGAAGACGAGATGAGACTTTGGAAGGGGCACAAGTCTTGGTTCATGCCTTGTCTGGAATGCATGACTACAGAACAATGAGAGTTAGATGATCTTTTAAGAGAAATGTGATACATATACCCATAATTTTTTGGATTATGTGACCGCCAACAGGCTAGGATGCCCCTTAGAAGTCATTCCTGCTGTCTCCATGGTTGTACCTAATGGCACTAAGATCAAGTGCTCTCATATATCTGGTGGATTTTCTTAGAAGATGCAAAGTGTGGAATTTTCCTCCGATATGTTGATATTGGCTTTAGGGGGGTATGCCATAGTTCTGGGAATACAGTGGTTGGTCACCATAAGTGACATAAGGTGGAATTTCTGACAACTTAAAATGGAATTCATAATGGGGAAGCAGAAAGTGTCCTTAAGAGGAAGTCAATTAGCTGAGACATAGTGGGTAGACAACAAACACATTCAGAAGTTAATGCAGAAACCGGCTCAGTTGACCATGATGGCAGTAGCAGTGGTGACAGTCATGCAACCTGAGGAGAAACACACATCTGGGATCATATTGAATTCTTAAGAGGTGAGTATCTATATTGCTGTGCAGTTTTTAGTTAATCAGTATGCCCAAATTTTCAAGACCCCCACAGAATTACCACCTTATAGGAGGCAAGATCACAAGATAATCTTGAAAGAAGGCTTCTCACTTATTAATGTGAGGCCTTATAGATACCTCACTATCCAAACAGATGAAATTGAGAAGATCGAAAAGTCTTTTTTGATGCGTCTATAATAGCTTATGTGTCCCAAAAAAGACTATGCTATGCCCGACCCCTTTTTTAGTAGATGAGATTAGGATGAAAAGGCTTTCTTTCATTAACATTTCGTATATAAGACCAAGTATGAGCCCTTATTCATCTCCCATAGTCATGGTAAAGAAGAAGGATGATTCTTGGAGAATGTGCATAGATTATAGGGAGCTCAATAAGTACACTGTCAAAGATAAATTCCCAATTCTTGTGATCGAGTAACTGTTAGATGAACTGGGTGGTGCTCAACTTTTTGCTAAATTGGACTTAAGATCTGGTTACCATCAAATCAGAATAATGGATAAAGATGTAGACAAAACAACTTTTAGGTCTCATCATGGACATTATGAATTTGTAGTGATGCCCTTTGGGTTGAAAAATGCACCCTCTACATTTCAAAGTTTGATGAACCATATATTTCAGCCTTACCTCAGAAAATTTATCTTGGTTTTCTTCGATGATATACTAGTGTACAATCCCTCTTTGAGTAGTCATTTGGATAACTTGGAGTTGACCTTCAGTGTTTTGAAGCAAAACAATTTGTATGTTAAACTCAACAAGTGTTCTTTTGCACAGCCTAAAGTAGATTACTTGGGACACATTATCTCTTCTGAGGGAGTGGCTACTCATCCTAAGAAGGTTGAAACTATGCAAACTTAGCCTTCACCTAAGACAATGAAGGCACTTAAGGAATTTTTGGGACTCTCAGGGTATTACATAAGGTTTATGAAGGGCTATGGTGTTATTTCAAGACCTTTGACTGACTTGCGGAAGAAAGATGCTTTTAGATAGTCAGGGGAGGCTAAAATAACTTTCCAGAAATTGAAGGAAGCTGTAAGTTCCCCTCCTGTTCTAGCATTACCTAACTTTGATTTGGAGTTCCTCATTGAAGCCGATGCATGCTCAGTGGGGGTAGGGGCTGTCTTGATGCAACAGGGTCATCCGTTGGCATTCATGAGCAAAGCCTTGGGGCCAAAACACTATTCTCTTTCTATATATGAGAAAGAGATGTTGGCAATTGTGTTGGCAGTGCAGAAATGGAGACCATACTTAATTAATAGACATTTCACAATCAAGACAGACTATCAAAGTTTGAAATATCTGATGGAGCAGAGAATCACAATTCCTAGCCAGTACAAGTGGCTGACCAAACTTATGGAATATGACTATTCTATTGCATACAAAAAAGAAGTGAAAATTTAGATGCGAATGCATTGTCTAGACGAAGTGACAATCATTTTTCATTAAATGCACTTTCTGTGGTCACTGGTCAGCTGTTACAACAGGTGAAGGATTCCTATCAGAGGGATGCCTATATCATGAAGTTGCTCCAAACTATATCTGCAAATAGTGCTTGCAAACCTTACTATGTCCTGAAGGATGGGTTGTTATATAGAAAAGGCAGGTTGATGGTAGGTAATAAGGTAAATCTGAAGCAAGAACTGCTGCAAATTTACCATGACAGTTCTTTGGGTGGTCACTCAGGTATGGAAGCTACCATCCAGAGATTGAAGATGGTTTCCTTCTGGAAGAGAATAAAGAAAAAGATTTTTGAATATGTAAGGGAATGTGTAGTTTGCCAACAGAACAAATCTGAGTGTGTGGCATCTCCGGGTTTACTCCAACCCCTACCTATCCCTGATAAAATTTGGCAAGACATCAGTCTTGATTTTATTGAAGGCCTTCCCAAAGCTAACTCTAAATCCATTATACTGGTGGTAGTTGATAGATTGAGTAAATATGCTTATTTCATTGGTCTATCTCATCCCTACTCAACAATTGACATTGCTCAATTGTTCCTGCATCATGTCTATAAGTTACAAGGCCTTCCTCAAACCATTGTGAGTAATCGAGACACTATATTTTTGAGCAAGTTTTGGCAAAAATTGTTCAGCATCCAAGGGGTGGCCTTACATTATTCCTCAGCTTACCATCCTCAAACTGATGGCCAAACGGAGGCACTGAATAAGTGCTTGGAATGATGTCTTAGATGCATGTGTGGTGACAGGCCTAAAAAGTGGATTCACTGGCTATCATTGGTGGAATGGTGGTATAATACCAACTTCCACTCATCTACTCATCTTACTCCTTATGAGGGGGTTTATGGACAATACCCTCATTTTCATATTCCCTACTTCCCTCAATGGTTATGATTGAGGCAGTTGAAAGAAGTTTACAAGCAAGGGAAGCAACTATTAGACTGTTGAAACACCACCTCTCGATGGCTCAATAGAGAATGAAGCAGCAAGCTGATAAAAAGAGATCTGAAAGGGTGTTTGAGGTTGGTGATTTGGTTTACGTGAAGTTACAACCTTACAGACAATTGTCCTTAAGAGGTCACTCCTAACAGAAACTTGGTCCTAAGTATATTGGGCCTTTTCCAGTACTTAAGAGCATTGGTCAGGTTGCTTATCACTTAGAGTTGCCACCATAGGCTAGGATTCATCACACCTTTCATGTATCACAGCTGAAAAAGAAGATTGGTTCTAACCCCGTTGTCCCACACCTTCCAGTTACCTTGTCTGCTCATGGCAATGTTCTACTGGAACCTGAGGCTATTCTTGATCGTAAGGTCATGCCCAAACACAAACAATCTGTCACCTAAGTCTTAGTGATATGGTTTAATTGTGCTCAGGAGGACAACACTTGGATGGATTTACATACATTACAACAACAATATCATCTGTTCAATCCTTGAGGTCAAGGATGTCTTTGAGGGGGGAGTAGTTGTTATATGCCTAATTAGCCAAGAGGGGTACAAAAGTTATTTCCAGTCAATTTTGTTAGGCAGTTAAGTCGTTAGATTCCAGTTGTGAGTTGAAGCAGTGGAGGGAAAAGTAGGTAGAGATTACTTGATCCAAGTTTAGCTATTAATTCAGTTGTATCAGTTCATAAGGACATTCATTGAATAATATTTTACAGATTCTCTTCTACTTTCTCTCTTAGTGTGCTTACTTGCAACTATGTTCAAGAGCTTTTCTTTCATAAGTTGTTTAGGAATTGTGTAGCTAATCTCTGCCTGATCACAAGGCATTGAAAAGCTGTAGCATAATAGTCATAGCAAACATAAAATTTGTTTGAAGCGCAATTATGCAAACTATAGATATAACATACAAATATAATTTTTAGGTTTGCTATATGTGAAAGTTACTTTATTAAGAAATCATAAATAAGAAGATAATTTTACCAATTTACTCGTTAAAAAAACTTCTTGAAAATCTGTAATGACCAGATTTTTTTTTTTGAAAATTATTATAAAAAAATTAATACAGTGAAGTTGGGTTAAAAATTTTATTCGATAACTACGATTATTTTAATTGACAGATATATAATCAATAATTTATTTATTTAGTTATATAACTTTTTAAAAAAAGGGATACAAATATAATTTTTATAATGATTACCATTATGGTTTGAAATCTTATTGTGATTATTTATTTGAATAGATCAAATTGATTTAGAAGTTCAATTATATTTCCTTGTAATATGTGTTTGGGGGTAATGGAACTTGGTGATGGGTTGACTTGTCCACATTGATTATTTCTAATAATGAAAAAGGGGTAATAAAAGGCAATGTGATTAATTGTTTGTGTGTGATGTATTGAGAATTGTTAGTGATGGGCAATGGTACGAGTACCGATGTTATAAAGGGAAAAGTTTATTACTATAGAATGCGGATTGTAATCCTAGAATGCCAAAGCATATGGGCATTAGCTGATATACTATTGACTTGATTTATTATGTGTGAAATATTGGTGATAACTAAGGTGATTACTTTATTAAGAAATCATAAATAAGAAAATAATTTTACCAATTTACTCCTTAAAAAACTTCTTGAAAATCTTGCTATACAAACAAATGTAAACACTAGTCATTTAAATATGGAGAAGATCCAACAAAGTAATTTTTGATAAAGTCGCTTTGAATTTAAATCTAGTCGTTTAGTTTTAAATATATGTCAAATTAAGTCCTAAATCGTTTTGAAATTACATTTTATTATTCTAATGAGAACAAATTTTTATGCAATTACTAGTTAATTTGAGTATAGAAAATATAGGGTTTTGGAGTGTGGATTTTTTTAATCTCTACAAATCAAGTAATTCATCCATTAGAGGTTTGAATTAATTTTTTTTATAAATAATTATTTTTTGAAATAAATAATTGGTTGATAGGATCAGGTTAGAACTACGAGTGGGTCATCAGTATTTTTTTTCCAGTTGGCATTTTTGTGTACCTAAAATTAGTCAAGGTATTGTCCTACTTGACATTAAAAAAAAATAAAAAATTAATAAAGACATCTAATGATAAAAAAAAAAAAAAAGCTTTTATAAGGCATAAAACTATAATTAAATGACCTTATAGGAAATCATATAAAGAAGAAAGATTCAAAAAAATAACTTTAATGAAATCTTCTCAATACACTATATCGATAACTAACTCTTCTTATTGAGTTTACGATATTTTAATTAACCCTCCATCTTATTATAATGTAAAATAAAAAAGATGTAACAACATGATGAATCATTGTACAGTGGGGGTCATGCCAAAATGGGGGACTCAAATTTGGGTTCTTTGGAATTTGGATATATGAAAACCTTAAAAAAATCATCAAGAAAAAGGGAATAACAAAAGAAACAATGATGATTCTTAACTACTTGCAAATTGCAATAAAATGACTTAAAACTTAACCGAGTTTTGATCCTTTTAAGTCTGTCAAAAATAAGGATTTGATCTTTATTAAATATTTATCAAATTCAAATTGTTAAGATTGATTTTTTAAAACAAAAAAATTATAGTGTATCATAGATAAAAAAAAAACATAAACCGCAAAATATGTACTTCTGAATGTGAGTGCCTTTTATATATCTTTTTATTCAAAGTTTGAAAAATATCTGATAAAGGAAAAAATTACGAACTTTGACAAACTTAAAAGATTGAAATTGATCAAGTAATACCAAAGGGACTAATTTGAACCTACTACCAAAGTTAATTTAACTATTTTTGTCATTTTTTGACACTAATAATCAAGTCCAATTCTAGCTTGTGACCTCCAATGCTTAGCCTTTTCAAATCCATTAGTATAATTATCAAAATCTTCAACAGTTTGATCAATCTCTTGTTGTGTATTCATCACAAAAGGCCCCAATTGTGCTACTGGTTCACCTAATGGTTCACCACCAACCAATATAAACCTTAATGGCTTAGTTGATTTGTTCCACACCTCGAGCCCATCACCAGAACCACTTAATAAAAGTAGATTATGTGCACCTATTGATGATGATTCTTCATGTGGCCCAAAAATACCTTCACCTTCCAAGACATATACAAATGCATTGTATGATTTTGGTATTGGTTGTTGAAGATGTGATCCTTGCTTTAGAGTGAAATCCAAATACATTGTTGGTGTTCTTGTATATATGGCTGATTTTGCTCCTAGTGATTCCCCTGCTATGATTCTCACCTTGATCCCATCTCTTGTTGCTTCTGCTATGTTTTCACTTGGTATCTCTTGGTATCGCGGTTGTATCCTGTCGTATACAAAGTACACGTTTAGATAGAGACGTAGTCTAGATTTGACTTTTATGAATGATTGGATCTTGAATTTAGTTGATCAAGATCATGTCTTTTGCACTTGTAGAAGGATTTAAAATTTATATTTGATGGATTCGAGACGTTCAACATTGAATTTAGTATGCTTTTGAAAAAAGCGAGTTCAGAATTTACTCCTCCGTCTCATTTTATGTGAGGTAGTTTGATTTGGCATGGAGTTTAAGAAAGAATGGAAGACTTTTAAAACTTGTGGTCCAAAATTAATGATAAAAATTCGTGTGACTGTAAATCATTTCATTAAAAGCAAAATAGACCTTTTATAGTTAAATTTTTACTTAATATATAAATGTGTCATTCTTTTTGGGACTGACTAAAAAGGAAAGTAAGTTACATAAATTGGGACAAAGGGAGTATTATTTATCGTAATTTCACTAATATTTCACTTGTAGTTATATTTATTCCATATAGATATTAATGTTTCACCTTGTTTGTGTTCCCACTTGTAATCCTTATAAAAAGATGCCCTAGGACACATGTAAGTTTACAAATAATTATTTTAGATGATCTGGTAAAATAAAAAGGAAAGTATAATATTGATGTATATAAGTTAAAGTCCTTTCTAGTTATAAAATAGAAGGAATTATAATGCATACATTTTATGTTTGGAGGAGAGATTAATCCACAATTGTAAACCCTTTTGAGTTCCTTCAGCAGCTGGCATTTCAGAATGAACAATTCCTCTTCCAGCAGTCATCCATTGTAAATCACCAGCTTTAATTGTACCTTTGTGACCTTCAAAATCTTCATGTGTCACAGCTCCCTATTTTGACAAATCGAGAAAGGACAATTTTTTTATCTATTATATCCTCAATTGATTGCTTTAAAAAAAGTAAAATTTCTTGAAAATTTTAAATTTTTAATTCATCTATTTCATAATTGATAGGGGTAAAATGGTAAAACTCACTATGTCAATCATTATTTTCTTAATAGATATGTCGATTAAAAAATGAACAAGTAATTAGAGACAGAGGGAGAGTAGTAAACTATTAAAATTGTTCATCTAATGATATTAGAAAAATAATTTTAAAAAATTCATTTATTTTCTCATTTGTATTATAAACTCTTCTAGAAGAAAGAAACATGTCATAATTATGTACTTTTTTCGCCATTGCTCCACCACACAAATGCACTATACGTACTAAATGCGTCATTTTTATTATTATTATTATTTATTTATTTCAAAGAAAATAAGCGACATATCATGTGAATTTGTTTAACTTGATTTGAATTTTTTTTTTTAGAAAGAAAGAGTTTTGAAATTGAATATTTAAATAGGTCAAAAATTTGTGTGATTATAATTTTTTTGAAACGTGTGGGTTTACATACTCCTTTCGTTCAATTTTGTGTTTTTATAATTTTTATCAAAAGTAAGTTGAGAAGTTTTAATTAAATTATTTTCAACTTTAGAAAAGATTTTTGTATGAAAAAAACAAACTAAAAAGAATGAAGGATCTAAGTAGTTAATTAAAACAGAGAAAGTAATATATATGAAATAATGAAAAAAATAAGAAACTTCCTTAATTAGCATTGGTATTTATATTATATTCCATAATTAATACTTAATTGAATTTTTCTTAATTGATCCATATCTGTCACCAGCACTAAACTTTGATATTTTTTTAATTTTTGTAAACAAGTGGTAGCATATTAGTGGTTTTCTTAGAAGTTAGACAATCACATCTTCTCAACAACTGCCTTCCAAAATGTGGAAATTAATTAATTAATACAGTAATTCATTAGTTTAGTGTTTGACAATTCACATAAGCACTGTATGAACACGACCATAAATGGAAAAAGTTATGATTATGTCTGTATTTAGTTATTTTATAATTAAAAGAAGAAACACAATTACTCTTATAAAATAATAATAATACCTGCAACATGTATGTGACCGTTTCAAAGCCTGTAAAATTAAGAAACACACAAAGTACAAAAATTAAATAGTATTAGTAAAGAAAAAAAATTAGAATATAAATTATAAGACACCATAGGTCAGGTCATCTTTATTTGTTATAATAGTCCTCGGGGATTTATTTTCAAGATTACAAATTTCAATTTTTAAAGAAGTTTGTATATGATAGATATCGTTTATTATAGTCATCCGGGATTTATTTTCAAGATTAAAAATTTCAATTTTAAAAGAAGTTTACATATAATTGATATTGTTTGAGTGAGCTGATAATGTATATAGCTTAAAATAGCGGAGAATTAATGATTAGAATGTGACCTCTATGTGGATGATCAGGAAAACCAGCAGGAGCAGAAACTGAGAATTCATCCAAAACAAGAAAAGGATCAAAATATCTCAACTCAAACCTGAAAAAAAAAAAATCAAAAAAATAATTAATCCTCTTGGTGATCATCAATGTGCATTGTTTGTAGCAGTGACTGAATCAAGAATTTCAATAAAGAAATTAAACATTTACAGTATACGTAAAGGAAAAAAAAATGACATTATATATAGTATAATTTTTTGATATACCTTCCGATGCTTCGTCTGACAACGGCACCAAATCCTTCATGTTGTGGCCTTGCAAGAAATTTCTTGACGATAGAACGCGGAGGCATTTTTTTAAAAATTTCTATGATGATGATGTTTTTATTTTTATACCATATGGTTTTGTGTGTAAATTAGTGAGCATATTTATAGGGGATGTTGGTTAGTTGAAAATTGGGAAAGTCAAAATAAAGAAGATATTATTTATTTATTCTAAATATGGTTCTAACGTCAGCCTAACGTTTTCATGATGTATTTCCCAATCTACTTTTTAATTCATTCAATTCACATTGCCCCCACCCTTTACCTGTTCTATCGTTTATTTTTCTTTTCCCAAACACATCATAATATGTATAATTTAATGACAAGTAACCAACCATTATGTAGTGCAATTATTATTTTTTAATTAGAGGTTTCGAGTTTGAGTGTTAGGTATGAAAAATTACTTGATAGAAAATGTTTCTCCCTAAATGAGACCCTATATAATGTAAATCTAAACTAGTCAGACACCAATGTAAGTATCAAACATCGGATGAAAAATCCAGAAAAAACAATAATGAGAGGTTAACTATTTACTCCTAGAGTAATAGATTTTTGAGAACAAGTGCAATTTTTTTAGAAAATATTAAATAAGAATACTTTATGATTTTTTTGGTTTCTCACCCGGTGTTTGGAGCCCACATTAGAGCTCCGACTAAATTCGGATCGCGCTCTGCAGGGCCCATTCGGGGGTGGCGCTCCCAACAAGATTTTCTCCATACCCAGTGCTCGAACCCGAGACCTTTGGTTAATGATAAGAATACTTTATGATGATTATGTGTTCAGATGTTTAACTATCATACATTATTTTAAAATCTAATAAATTCATCTATCATACATTATTTTAAAATTTAAAATTTAATAAATTCATCTATCATACATTATTTTAAAATTTAAATAAAATTTATTGACAAATGTAAGAGATGTATTAAGCCAAAAGTTTAAAATGTTTGAAAATTTATATTTTTAGTTGATTAATTATATGGTCAACATTTTCCCTTTTCCTTTATATGCAATTATGCAGGCTTTGATTTCTTTATTATGGATCATAACACATTATTTCCTTTTTAAAAAAAATTATTTTTATAATGAAATAATAATGAGATGAAACACCAATATAAGACTTTTATATGTTTTGATATCTTCGGAGTGTTTTTTTTAAGAGAGTATATCCTTATTTAATGATACCTCCTTAATATCTAAATTTTTAAAACTATCAATAAATATTTTAACATGTAATAATCAGTAAGTTTTAATATTTGTACCAATTATTAATTATTATTATATTCACTTTATTTTTCTGTTGACATTAAACTGGATATAAAAAAAATTCAACAAGTTATTCTTCATATGGAACGTCAAAGTGTAAAAGAAAAGCAAAATGCTGAGAATTTAATAGCTTTTTTCCAATTCCTTGAAAAATAACATTATTCTTTATCTATTAAGCAAAAAAAAAAATTTAAAATATTCCAAACGTATTAAAATGGATTTAATTTGCTCTCTTTTCATTTATTGGATCATAATTATTTTAATATTAAATAAATTTGAATAGATCGAATTATTTATGGATTACCCTAATAGTTACATGGACAAATAAACTAGTACAATCATCTTACATATGTCATCTCATAATTTTATGAAAAGATGAGACATTTTTAATCATAAAAAAACAACTGGTTTTAATAGGTGAAAATCGACATCTTAACTTAAAAATTAAAGGCAATTATAGTCCAATAAATATTAAAAAAAATAAATTTAAACTATTTTCAATACGTTATTTTTTCATGGCGTGAAATGCAGAGAACTTACGAAACTAGTATTTGTTATTTATGAGTAATCTACTTGGCTAAATATATTTTACACAATCAATATATAAAGTTTAAACTTTTTATTTAATAGTCACTTTCAAATTAGAATATACATTTAATTACAACATGTACAAAACGAGTAGGACGTAGTAATATGAGAAAATATGTATTGTCTTCATAATTCTGTTGAATTTCAGGAAAATATGAATAAGTTATATTGTTTCTAAAAAGTTTGAAAACATGTCTAATCAAAATTGTCTTTGAACTTATCCAATAAGTAATTAATTTAATTTAATAATTATATTGAAATATTTGTCCATAGAAAAAGGGATATAGAGGAGCTCTAGTGGGATTAAAGGATAAGAACAAATTATAATTAATTTAATTTAATTTACGTACATGTTCTTCCTTATGTTTTAGTCAGACTATTTACCAAATTTCAATAATTTATAACTTGGACGTAATAGAAAAGGGAAGGAGGAAAAACTATACTCCCTCCATTCCATATTAAGTTAATTTTTGAGGTGTTTCACACCCTTTAAGAAAAGTAGATTAAGACATAAATTGAATCAAGTTTTTCATTTTTACCCTTATTAATTATTATCAAATTTATGATTAAAATAACTAAATATTAATTAATCACTAATTCCAATACTAACTAATGAAGGGTAAAATTGGAAGAACACTCTAAAAGTAGTCTTGAAAACTAAACAATTAAATTAATTTGAAAAATGAAAAATGCCTCAAAAATTAACGTAATATGGAATGGAGGGAGTATAATTTTTTATTTTTTTTACAATGGAGGTGGAAATTCTTTGTTCTTTTGGGTAAAATTGACGTAATGCAATAGATAACTTTCACATTTTAAGTAGGATATCGTAACTAAAAAGATAGAGTAATAACATATTACAATTTATTTATTTTATTTTGATCTGAGACATAGTATTAAAAAATAAAATAAAATTTTGTGATTTTAAATTAAAAATATACCAAAATATCTTTAGTCTTACAATTTTAAATATGTCACATGAAAATGTTAGATTAAAGAATTTTTCAAAAATGATTTTTTTTTTCAATGAATTAAAAAAACGAATAAATTAAAACAAAAAGAATATTACAAAAACGAAAGTTGCACTACTAATATGAATTTTTTACACAACTCTTATATAGTAATAACATTCTTTGGACCGAATAAATATAAATTAGAAAAAAAATTAAATAAATCCAAACTATCTATTAAAAAATTAAAGCAATAAAATATCAATTTAGTTGATTTTAATGTAATAGTAATATGTTGGAGTAGTCAATCTAATATATATTTGGCAGTATGTTAGTCTTATATAAATTAGAAAAATAATCAATTAAAACTGAATAAATCCAAAATATTCATAAAAATTAAAGCGATGAAAAATCAACTTTATTGATTTAGCTTAATTTTAACATTTGAAAATTTTAAATTCTTTTTGGAAAAATCGATTCAAACCAAACTCTAAACATTCGTAATTATTTGCGTTGTATTTCTCTTTGTCAGGTCTACTTGGCATTCCCTAAGCCACCAAATATTTCACAACACAAAAATCACAATGAGAAGATAGTGAAATGTGCAAGAAACACTGACAAGGGTTGTGGTGGAGTTGTAAGTATTTAAGTCTTAGATTCGAGTCTTTTTGGTACGTAGTTACCTTTATTAGGACGTACTTTTACTCTCAATGTGAAATTTTCCAACGCGAATCCAAATTTAATCAGACTCCAATCTGAATACCAAACACGAAATGTGAAGAAACAACAAAATAACTTGATTTATGAAGGAGATTAATGCCGTCTAACAAACTCCTCAATTACCCATTACCTCTTCTAACACGTCTTTATAATTCTAATTCCCTTTTATTACTCTCGTTCTTTAGCACCAAATTTTCAAACTAAATTAATTACTTCCTTCATCACAATTTATATGACTTAGTTTGATATGTTGCAAAGTTTTTAAAAGAAAAAAATGATTTAAAATTTTGTGGTTTAAAATAAATCATAGATATTCGCATAACTAGAAATCATTTCATTAAGAATAAAATGAACATTTAAAAGTTAAATTGTTACTAAATATGGAAATGTGTTATTCTTTTTTTAAAACGGACTAAATTATATAAAATAAGACAAATAGAGTGATTTTAAAAAAAATACAATTCTCCCCAACTATAAGAGTTATTATGATGTGATTGGAAAATCACAAGTTTAAACTATGAAAAATTATCCTCCTGTTTTGCAACAATGAAAACAAATAATTTATTAAAAAAAAGTATAAAATAAGGCTGTATACAATCTAAATCCTTTTTGAAATTTGGATATAGCAAAAATTTAGTGCGTCAAATTTTACTAATTTATCTGTTAAGATTTTTTAAAAGAAATTTAACAAATTTATTTATATTTTCAAATAAAATTAATTATAAAAACAAAATGAAAAAAATGATTTATTCTATTTTAATTTTATAAACTAATAAATAATGTATCATAATTATTTTTTGACGGAAGGAATAATAAACAATATTTAAAAGAATCTTGTAAAGTAGGGGAAAATATAAATGATTTAGCAATGTGGGAATAAATGAGGAGCGAATCAAAAGCGGTCCAATCATAAAAAGACCAAAAAAGGCTTTTACGTATATGTGATGTCATACTTACATACTTCCTCCGTTCCATTTTATGTGGTTTCAAATAAGTCTATTTTTTGACCATATGTTTTCATAGACGGTTTAAATATTTTGAATTATCAATTATTGTGACTTATAATACTTTTTACATAGTTTATAAATATATAAATTTCATTTCAATTTTTTTTGAAGATTTCATGCACAAATTATCGGTCAAATTAAATTGTTTGACTCTCGAACAATGAAAAGTATCACGTAAATTAAGACCAAAGAGTATTTATTTGTATGGTTGATGTCATAAAACCAGAAGCATGACGACATTATTTGTTTCAAATTTATGGTGCTAATAAAAAAGGGATGGAGGGAAGTTGTAACTTGTACCAATCAAACAACTTGGCGTTGGATGGTTATATGTGGTATTGATTTTTTTAGGTGCAATAAATATTTAAGTTCGACCAGAAGAGTGGTAATATTTAATACTTTTTTTATTTGATTTTTGTATAAAAATAAATGTTTTATTTAATTTGTTTGTTTTAACATATTCGGAGAAGGGTCCAAAATATTTTTAAAGGGTCTAACATATTAGAATAATGGGTAATGAGTTTAGAAAGGACGAGTCGATAGTTTTAGGATTTGGCTCCTCTCCATTTCTCTTCTCTCCATTTTCCCAAGTTTCTACTTAGATGTATGACACTTGTATTATTTAAATATCAATGGTGCATATTTTTAAGTAATCAAATACCTTAATCATGATTAAAAGGATATATTTTACCATTTAAATCTATCTAATTATTGCTATAAAAGAACCATCTCACATTTTTTTCTCACCATAGTTCAAATCATTTTCGTTATCTATAGTTTTTTCCATTCACAAAAAAAAAATGTTTCTTCATAGACTAGATTTCTGTCAATTTAAAATAAACATTTAAATAAGCTATTTTATGAAGAAAAATTATTGTAAATCATAAAATAGAATTTTTAGCATCCAGATATTAAATAATAAGTATTGAAAATTACTTTGCCATAAAATATCAAAGAAAACTAAAAGTTAGACTAACTTTTTCCAAAAATAGATATAGTTTATTTTAAAAAACAAAATGTCTATAGATTTGATCGTGACTCAAGTTGTTAAACTATAGAAGAGCTCTTTTTATATTTAATTGAAGTAAATCCATTTTTCTCAAAATTTTGGAAAATGAATATTTTCTCACTAAAGTTGGGAATCTTAAATATCTTTTTTAATCATGGTTAATTAGTATACTTCTTTAATTAAGAAAATTAATTAATCCACACTTATATTTAAGTAACATAGGTGTCATACATCTGAGTAGGAACGAGGAAAATGGAGAGGAGCCAAATCCATAGTTTTAATAGGGTGGATCCAGGTATTTGGGTTATTTAAGTTTTAATTAATTAATTTTTCAACCAATTAGATAATGCCACGTAATAAATGAAATTATAGGTCCCTAAATGTTAACTCCAAGAGTATTTTGAGGTCAAAAGATAAATTAGAGATATTTTTGTACCAATTTCAATATTTTAGACCCTTCTCTGAATAATAAAGGAAAAAAAATGTCTAAATGGCCCCTCGAGAATTTACACCGCATTAAATATTTTTAGAATTAAAATTATTAATAAAAATATCTTTTGTCGCCTAATATAACCGCATGGGATATGAGATGACCCATCAGGTAATCTGACCCCACGTATTAATATTGTCAATGTTAACACTATCAAACAAAGTAAGGTGTATTAAGACATTATCCTAAACTAATTTACAAATAACACTGTTTATTATTTTCTGTCATAAGAGATCGGATAAAGATTCAAGTTACCTTAACAGAAAGATGTTAAGCACCTTTCGAGTTCCATAAGTATGGGTCCTTGCTGAATTTATTATTATGTGGAAAATAGGCGATAAACATGAATTATTGGTTCATTAAGCTAAATTAAATAAGTGATTAAACATGCAACTTTTATTTTAAGATCGAATAAAATATGCTACGCGTAAGTTCGGTTACTAAACAAGTAATGCTAATTTGGAAGAAAATGAATAAATGTGTAAATTTATTTTATAACGATTGACATTAATAAAATGTTGATGGCATGAATTTAATAGATAGCGAGGAGAAAGAATTAAGTATTATAGGAATAAAAATAGGAAAAGATTTAAATTAGATTATCCCACATGAAATACCGCATATAAGTATTATAGGTATAAAAATAGAAAAGACTAGCTAATAAAATTTGAATTAATCAACATCGGATTTGTTTGGATTTTTTTTCGAATTTCTCGGGTTTTTCAGATATTTCTAGTAAAATATTCATACAAACGTATAATTAACTTGTGTTTAAAATATTTATTTAGTCTTACCAAAATATAACTATCTAAGGCGTTTCTTAAGAAAATAACATAAAATATGATGTGAGTGATGACACTAAATATTCAATAAAAAATAATAATGAAATCGCATAAAACAAATATTGCAAATAAATAAGTCATATAAAAATGATCATAATTTAAAAGTACTAAATTATGCTTAAAAAAAAGGTCTAACAAGTATCTTTTGAAAACAACTTATCTACCTCCACGAGATAATGGTAAGCTCTGCGCAGGGGTGGACCCACCCATACCGAAGGGGTGTCAAGCGACACCCCTTCATCGGAAAATTACACTATATATAGAGGTCAAATTTTGGTTCAATAAATATATATATACAAGTATTGACACCTCTTAACACAAGTTAAAAGCTTAATCTAGTGGTTAAGGTGTTGTGAAACCTCCTTGAGGTTGTGTATGCTAGTCCTAATATCCACATAATTATAATTTTTTACTACAACCACGACACCTCATATTATATTTTTTTACCACAACCATCGACACCCCGTAATGACGATGTATTCTAGTCCTAATAGCCACATAATTATATTTCTTTACTACAACCATCGATACCTCATAATTATATATTTTTACTACAACCATCGACACCCCTTAATGACGATTCTGGATCCGATATTGGCTCTACGTACATTCTACCCTCTTCAGACCTCACTTGTGGGATTTCACTGGGTATGTAGTTGTTGTTGAAGTCTAATAAGTATTAAGTACATGACTAAATATTAAAGAAAATCTAAAATTAATTCTCTAAAATCAATGTAAAACTAAAGAACAAATATTCAACATTATTGTCATTCCTAGTGTTGAATTGATTTTTTTTTGTTAACGTTAGTATTGATTTGAGTTTTATTAGAGTTACTAAAATCTATGAACTATAATCTTTATTGGGTCATTCAAAATTCTAAGTCAAACTTGAAATAATATGTTAAAAGATAAAAAACTATGAAAAAGTATAAGAAATATTTATAAATTATATTAAAGTAAATACTTTAAATATAAAATAAATTTTATATATATATATATATATATATATATATATATATATATATATATATATATATATATATATATATATATAATGTGTGGTTGTTTTAATCTCAAGTTGAATTTTTAAAGTTAAAACCAAGCCAATCTAAATATGGTCAGATTTTTTCCAACACCAAACCAAGTCAAACCAAACTTCTAGTTGAAATTTTTTTGTCAGTTTGATTCAATTTGAAGAATACTCAACATTTGATGAGTTAATTATCGGTTCATGGGTGAGTCGATACGCAAATTGAACCCATTTGATTATATGTTTTCATTGAACTAATTCATTGTATATAAAAAGTAACTACAACTAGTGGCGTACACATAATTTTTAGTAAGCGATGTCAATATTTATAGAAAGCAAGTTAAAAATTTAACTATCGCATTTATAAATAGATTGCATCCTTAACTCCATTGGTTTAAATTAGTTTTAAGCTAAAGGAGGTCTTGGGTTCAAGACTACTTAACCACATCTTTTTAGTAGGGGTGTATATGACCGGGTTGGTTCGGGTTTTTCAAATATCAAATCAAACCATTTGTATAAAAAATTTAAATTTATAAACCAAACCAAACTAATAAAACTCGGGTCTTTTTGGATTTTTCAACCTCGGGTTGGTTCGGGTTTTTCAAATACCAAACCAAACCATTTGTGTCGAATTTTTGAATTTTTAAATCAAACCAAACTAATAAACCTCAGATTTTTTTTCTTCAGGTTTTTGTATATTTCCGGTAAAGTATTCATACAAACGTATAAACTTGTGCTCCAAATATTTCTTTAGTCCAACCAAAATACAATCATCTAAGGTGTTTCTTAAGAAAATAACAGAAAATATGATATGAGTGATGACACTAAAATATTCAATAGAAATAATAATGAAATCATTTAAAATAAATATTGCAAATTGATAAGTCATAATGAAAATGATCATAATGTAAAAGTACTAAATCATGCTAAAATAAGTCTAATAAGTATTAATTACATGATTAAACATTAAAGAAAAATTTAAATTGGATGTATTTTAAATGTCTAAACCAATGTAAAACTAAAGAACAAATATTCAACATTATTGTCATTCTTAGTGTTGAATTAATTTATTTTGTTAGTATTAGTATTGATTTGATTTCAAATTGAGCTTTATTAGAGTTACTAATATCTATGGACTACAACCTTTATTACACCATTCAAAATTTTAAGTCTCATAAAAACTTGAAACATATGTTAAAAGATAAAAATTATGAAAACGTCTAAGTAATATTTAGAAATTACATCAAAGTAAATACTTTAATGTATTAAAATAAATTTTAAAAATTATATATATAATGTCGAGTTGGTTTGATCTCGGGTTGACTCTTTTTAGTTAAAACCAAACCAACCCAATATAGTCAGATTTTTTTTCCAATACCAAAAGAAGTCAAACCAAACCATTAGTCGGGTTTTTTTTCCAATTTAACTCGATTTGCGGTTTGATTCGATTCTCGGTTCGATTTTATACACCCCTACTTTTTAGTATGAGTAACATATTTTGCAAATGCAAAAAATACGATTTGATTGTGGATAGAACCCGCGACGCCAAACACCAAAACCAAAGGGAGAACCAACACGCCATCTCATACTTTGAGAAAGATAAGATTTGATTAAGGATAGAACCCGCGACACCAAAATCAGAGGGAGAACCAACACACCATCAAACTATTTTTGTCAAATAACGTCATTTTATTTTACATAAACATTATACATAGTATTAATATATAGTAAAATTTTCTGATGAAGGGTTGCCACTTGACACCTCTTCGCCTAACGTGGGTCCGCCCCTAACTACAACAGTAAGTTGTTAGCCTCCAAACAAAATTAAAACAAAGAGGCAAAGAATTTGCAAGTTCTGAATTACATAAGGGTTCGCTTGGGAACCTACAATGGTTCTCGAATGTCGGCCACGTCCAGAATGTAGGCTCGAGGCGTGACATTTAATCTATAGTAGTATGCTTATTAGATATTTCAGGTAGTGGTGTACATGACAGGGTTGGTTCGGGTTTTTCAAATATCAAACCAAACCATTTGTGTAAAATTTTTAAATTTATAAACCAAACCAAACTAATAAAATTTGGATTTTTTCAGGTTTTTCAAATACCAAACCAAACCATTGTGTCGAATTTTTAAATTTATAAATCAAACCAAACTAATAAACCTCAGATTTTTGGATTTTTTCGGTAAAGTTTGCATACAAACATATAATTAAGTTGTGCTCCAAATATTTCTTTAGTCCAACCAAAAATACAATTATCTAAGGTGTTTCTTAAAAAAATAACACAAAGTATGAGATTAGTACTAATGACACAAAAATATTCAATAAAAAATAGTAATGAAATCATCATATAAAATAAATATTGCAAAGTCATAATGAAAATGATCATAGTTTAAAAGTACTAAATCATGTTAAAATAAGTTTAATAAGTATTAGTTACATTACTAAATATTTAAGGAAAATTAAAATTAGATTATGTATTTTAATTGTCTAAACCAATGTAAAACTAAAGAATACATATTCAATATTATTGTCATTCTTAGTGTTGAATTGATTTTCTTTTTGCATTAGTATTAATTTGATTTTGATTTAAGTTTTATTATAATTATCAACATCTATGAACTATAATCTTTATTGGACCATTCCGAATTCTAAGTTTTAAACTTGAAATAATATATTAAAAGATAAAAACTATGAAATAGTATAAGAAAATTTTAAAATTATATCAAAGTAGATATTTTTGTGTATAGAATAAAATTTTAAAATTACATATATAATGTCGGGTTGGTTTGGTCTCGGGTTGTTTTTTTTTTAGTTAAAACCAAACCAACCCAAATATAGTCGGGTTTTTTTCCCAATACCAAACCAAGTCAAACCAAACCACTAGTCGGGTTTTTTTTTCCGAATTGACTCGATTTGCGGTGATTTGATTTTGGATTTGATTTTGTACACCCTAATTTCAGGATTCATTTATACGTTAACTTGTACCCATGAACCAACAAAATAATGTTACTACAAATCATGTCATGACTGACTAATTAATTTGGTTGTTCACTTAGCAGATATAGAGCACTTCACTTAGACATCTCTCAAGTTTATTTTTTCTCTGCATTTCTTCATTTTTATTCATTATTTATTGTTATTACTGCCAACAAAATTCATGAATGTTTTTCTTTTGAAGTAAGATAGTAACATTGACCCCTAGAGGTAAATAAAATAAAGTGTTTCATATCATTATATACATATTTTATTTACTATTTTATTTACATAATTCTTACCACTCAAAGTAAATAAAAATAAATGACAAAATTCATTAATAATGCTTTCCATTTTTGTGTCATTTATCATATTCGTATTATGTGACAAATGATAATTGGTTTAACGAGATGAATGATAATAGTACATGGATTGTTACGTGAGAATCATATAGATTCATAATTTTAGGACCTTTTTTGTATTTGTGCGGGAAATAAAGTGAGATTTAAACCCTTTATATCAGGGTGAAGATGTGAACAACTCTCCAATAATTAAGCTACGTACACCTCACATGTCTTTTAAACAATTTAAGTAATGTTATCTCCAACTTAAATTCCAGTCTGTAACAAAGCAAACTTACCAGAATAATCCATTTGGTATCATAATCAAATTAAAGCTGATAGAGCTATTTTCGTACCTCATTTCTTTAAGTGGGAAGTATAAGCAAAAGCAAACTACAAACGCAAATAATGCGTATGATATTTATTTAGGGACAATGATTCCTCAATTATTTATAAATTTTAATTTGGATCCTTGTGAAATCTTAAAGAACACATCTAATCATCAATTAACTGAAATTTTTGTGTGTTTAGACTTGAACTCTTCTTTGAACTATAATACCATTAATTATGGAACAGTGTTTTCAATAACGTTTTTTGGAGCAAGTTTCGGGGCAGGGCGCACCAAAAACGCACCAGGGCGCAAATGTAAGGCGTAGATCCATAGGGCGTAAGCTCCAAGCGTAAAACGTAAGCCTGGCCCTGGGCGTAAAAACGTATGCTCCGGGCTTTTTTTTTTTTTTTTTTTTTACTTTTGAACCTTTGTTTGCTTTAAATCATATTCTTATTATTGGTGTAATGATATTTTTCAAATAGTAATTGTAATACCTTTTTTCTTCATTATTGGTGATTAATACCTTTCTCAAATAAAAATCATAATATATATATATATATATATATATATATATATATATATATATATATATATATATATATATATATAGGTTATTTAATAAAATTTCTTTGTAAAATAATTGAATGTAATAAAATTATAAAATTGAATATACATGAGATTACGCCTTGTAGATTCATAAGACTTACGCCCTGTGTCTCGGAGCTTACGTCTCGTCCCGTGACGCATAAAATGTCTCACCTCACGCCCCCGCCTTTTAAAACACTGATATGGAATAACAACACAAGTTTAACAAAACACATGAGTAACTAAGTGATAAAATGATTAATAATTATATATGTTAAATTTGTGAATATTTACCAGCAAAGGCATCAAATATGCACATACCAATTAACTGGAAAATATTGACAAATAGGAGTACACTTACATGGCCTCATGAGTTGGAGTGGGTTCTCTGCAGTTGACCGGTGATCAAACAAAGAATATATATCTATATCCAGAACAAGCAGCTTTTTACCTTCACAGCATCTGAATAATCCCCAATATATCTCATCTCACAACAGCTTTTGAACCTAAGCCTACCTCTCTATCCTTAAAATTTGTCTTAGCTTCTTCTTCCTCCATCTTCTACCGTGGCTGCAAGTGGCAATGTGGAATCTTTGGTGTCTCTCATGCTTGGTATTGCTCTTTGCAATAGATGTTGTTGGTCAAAGATTTCAAACAAAATGGCAAACACTAAGTGGTAACACAATTCTTTTCATTTGCTCACTTTTTTAATTGTTAGTGTAGTACCTCTGGGGATCTTGATATGTAAGTAAATGAACACAACCTTAGCTTTACAATATTTCGTAGTCGTTATAGTGTTTTTAATTCATTGATTGTAGGAGATGCACCATTAGTGATAGCGCGTGGTGGAGTTTCTGGATTATTTCCTGATTCAAGCTACGAGGCATATACTATGGCAATGGAAACTAGCTTGCCCAATGTCATTAGTTGGTGTGATGTGCAACTCACTAAAGATGGAGTTGGTATCTGTTTTCCAGACCTCAAGCTCGACAATGCCTCTGACATTGATGTTCACTACAAAAATAACAAGAGTGAATACTTAGTGAATAGAGTGTTAATGCAAGGATGGTTCTCTGTAGATTTTAATTTCAATGATCTCGCACCTGTCACTTGTAAGGTCAATATAAAACCTATTTGGTAGTGTTCTTCACAAACATATCATGTTGTGCATGCATGACGGTAGGTGTAAAATTTTGGAATCAATGTCCAAGAATGTCATTTTTGCTTTGTCAAAATATCCCTTTGACCCTTCCTATGGTTTATTATACTCCCTCCGTTTCTTTTTAGTTGTTATGATAAAGTTTGACATAATTCTTAAAAGATAAAACTAATAAAGAGTGTTGTTTGACCAATATATTCCTTATTAATTCTTTTACTATATTATTGTAACTTTTTGAGTGTCCGCGTTTGTAGGTTTATCACAAGTGTGAATTGATATAGTTATGCTACTAATATTTAATAAAATGTTTTATTCTTCACATGATTTTTATGTTTTAATCAAAGATAACCAGTAATATATGATGTCTAGTAACGTAACTGATGCTTTACCGGACAGTGAGGCAAGGAGTTTATATTCGAACCGAAAAATTTGATGGAACAAAGGATAGAATTCTTATTGTCCAGGATGTGGCAAAACAAGTTAAACCTCCGGGATTATGGTTGAACATACAGGTACTTATATTCAGTTATGATGATAAGTTTTCACTTATAAAGTCGTGTTGTACTGCTTTTACTGATCTTTTGTTTTGCAAATCTTTTTTACAGCATGACAATTTCTTCACCCAACATAATCTTAGTATGAGAAGTTATATTATATCTCTATCCAAGAATGTTCTCATTAACTATATTTCACCATTAGCTTCTAAATACTTTAAGGATCATTTTACATCAAAAATTTCCAGATTTGGGTATCGTTTTCCGGTATGAGACTTTTGGACCGTTTTGCCCTTTTTCCCTAAATTTCTTGATTTTGGTGTCATTAGACTCGAATTGTGATTGTGAATGATTGTTTGAATAGATTATCGTGATCCGGATTATACTCGGAAAGGAAAGGCTCAAGTCAAGTAACTTTTGGAGTTCGTTTTAAGGCAAGTGGCTTCCAAACTTTGTAAAACTCTTAGACTACGCATGACTACTTTCCTAATTGTCTTTGGGGAGTAATGGGGATTGAGGATGGGTTTTATTTGTTGATTGAAATTGTTGTAAATGAAAGATGGGGAATAAAACGAGCTAAATGTGTTATATGTGACTTGAATTTGTTTAATAAGTCATGTGATAACTGATATTGAGGGGATAGAAGAGCATGAGTAGGCTATGATTGATACTGACCATTGATGTTGAGACAGATGATGTGTAATACTATGATGTGGTCGTGATATGGTTGTGATTGAGACAGATGATGTGTAATACTATGATGTGATCGTGATATGATTGTGATTGATGACATGTGCATATTCATTATTCATCCCATGTGTGAACTATCCGTTGCATGAGTTCTGAGACACTGATATGAGGATGGATGGATATGAGACACAGTTGAGACTGGCTCCGGCTAGCGATTTGGATGCCGATGGGATCTGGTTCCGGCGGTGATACATAGTCCATGTGTGGCCCCCATGGGTTCTGATTTGAGTATTCAGCGTGGACTGATTACGTCAACGCATGTGTATCGTAGGACAGAATGCATCACGACTACATGACATCATTATTACATTTTGCATCGCATTTGCCTTATCTTCGTCTGTGATGTGTGGATTGTATCGATTTACCCTTCTTATGTGGAAGTTGATCTACTTGCTCTTATTTGTTGATCTGAGGTTGATGAGGATATCTTTTGTTGGTTCTGATTGTTGAATATGATCTGTTTAGTATAGGTTGGTTGGTTTACTGTTAGATTGAAGTTTCGGTGGTTCGGTTGGGATTGAAAGGAGTTGTTTGTAGCTGCTAGTTTTGCTTAGTTTAGAGTTACTTGCAAGTACCTGTGATTTTCGGTACTCACCCTTGCTTCTACACAATTGTGTAGGTTGACAGCTCTCTCTCAGATTCGGCTTAGTATTTTCTTTTAGGATTGAGCTTCGGGACATATACGAGAGGTAGCGGTTCATTCCAGATGTGCCCTTGAGTTATCTTTACTTTCAGTTTTGTTCTATTCGAGAACTATACTCTGAGACTTGTATATTTTTATTCGAATTCTGTATTTAGAGGTTTGTACATGTGACAACCAAATTCTGGGTAGTGTTGAGTTTTAATTAGAGTCTTCCGCTTATTTATTATCTTCTATTCTCGCATTTCTACTTCTCGATCGTTGTGGTTGGATTAGGCCGACGTGTTCAGTGGGGGAATGGATACGTGCCATCACATCCGGATTTGGGGTGTGACACTAGCTTGCCCAATGTCATTAGTTGGTGTGATGTGCAACTCACTAAAGATGGAGTTGGTATCTGTTTTCCAGACGTCAAGCTTGCAATGCCTCTGACATTGATGTTCACTACAAAAATAACAAGAGTGAATACTTAGTGAATAGAGTGTTAATACAAGGATGGTTCTCTGTAGATTTTAATTTCAATGATCTCGCACCTGTCACCTGTAAGGTCAATATAAAACCTATTTGGTAGTGTTCTTCACAAACATATCATGTTGTGCATGCATGACTGTAGGTGTAAAATTTTGGAATCAATGTCCAAGAATGTCATTTTTGCTTTGTCAAAATATCCCTTTGACCCTTCCTATGGTTTATTATACTCCCTCCGTTCCTTTTTAGTTGTTATGATAAAGTTTGACATAATTCTTCAAAGATAAAACTAATAAAGAGTGTTGTTTGACCAATATATTCCTTATTAATTCTTTTACTATATTATTGTACCTATTTGAGTGTCCTCATTTGTAGGTTTATCACAAGTGTGAATTGATATAGTTATGCTACTAATATTTAATAATATGTTTTATTCTTCACATGATTTTTATGTTTTAATCAAAGATAACCAGTAATATATGATGTCTAGTAACGTAACTGATGCTTTACCGGACAGTGAGGCAAGGAGTTTATATTCGAACCGAAAAATTTGATGGAACAAAGTATAGAATTCTTACTGTCCAGGATGTGGCAAACCAAGTTAAACCTCCCGGATTATGGTTGAACATACAGGTACTTATATTCAGTTATGATGATAAGTTTTCACTTGTGAAGTTGTGTTGTACTGCTTTTACTGATCTTTTGTTTTGCAAATCCTTTTTACAGTATGACAATTTCTTCACCCAACATAATCTTAGTATGAGAAGTTATATTATATCTCTATCCAAGAATGTTCTCATTAACTATATTTCATCACCTGAGGTGACTTTCCTCACAAGTATTGTGGCACGATTCAATCCACGAGTTACAAAACTTGTTTTCCGGTTTCTCGGACAGGATGTTGAGCCTTCAATAAATCAAACATATGGTTTCTTATTGAACAACCTCACATTTATCAAACCGTTTGCCTCTGGAATTCTTGTTCCCAAATCTTATATCTGGCCGATGGACAACTCCCACTACTTGCAACCATATACGTCGCTTGTGTTAGATGCTCATAAAGAAGGTCTTGAGATTTTTGCATCGGAGTTTGCAAATGATGTACATTTTCCTTACAATTTCAGCTATGATCCCACATCTGAGTATTTGTCCTTCATTGACAATGGCGTCTTTTCTGTGGATGGAGTATTGTCTGACGTCCCAGTAACTGCATCAGCGACAATAGGTAACCATGCATGCTACAATTGATGAAATAGATAACAGAAGCTCCGTGCTCGCTCTTACTGTTGTTTTCATAAGTATTTAGTTGTTCATTTTGACTGTGATCAATAAGCTTCTCCTATCCTTAATTTGAGTATAAAAACAAACATGAAAGGAAAAACAAGTAGTTTTATTTAAGATAAATTGATCACTAATAGTGATATCAAAGGGTAGACCTTGGACACACTAGATTTGTAAATGGGGTGGATAGTCATAGATGATGGTGATCTCAGTTGCCTCTATAATATCTTGGGTTTCGGTATCCAATTTATGTTCTTCATGTTTTGTGCTATTTTGCTTTAATTTCTATCGTGGTACTCATCATTATTCCTATACTTGCTGTAATATTGCAGATTGCTTCGCTCATTTGAACAAGAACGATAAACCTCGAGGTAAGCAATTTGTTTTTGTGACATTGGTGAATGTTGTTTTGCTCAGTATTTTATTCCTGAAATATGAAAATGCAAACCATTATATATCATGCCAAATTTTTGAGCTAATACTGTCTACTCAAGATTGAAATATAGCGGGGAGTGAGTCACTAGCTTTTTGAATAATACTGTAACACTTAACTACAACCGTGTTATAATTAATGGGTATAAGTCAGAAAACATGTTAAGATAATGATAAAAAATATCTCCTTACAGTTTGTACAAGACATTATATCTCCTCACTCTTTCCGAATTTCCACAGAAAAGTTTCTGATTATCACATCTGAAGGAGCAAGTGGAGACTACCCGGGTTGTACTGATATGGCATATACAAAAGCTGTTTCGGATGGTGCAGATGTCCTCGACTGTCCTGTTCAAATGACAAAGGATGGAATACCCTTCTGCCTGGGTTCTATTAATTTGGTGGATAAGACTACAATTCTTCAATCGCCATTCAGCAATATTACTAATACTGACGCAGTACTCAACATAATTACTGGAATATTCACTTTTAACCTTAATTGGGATGAGATTAAGAGCCTGAAACGTAAGTTGAACCGACTAATTTCTTATGTTTAAACATCTACCTAGCTCCTTAAAGTTATGGATGTGCGTGCCTAAAAGTCATGAGTTTTCTGGAGGGTAATGTTGTACTTAACATGCTCTCACTTCTTGTAGCTGCAATATCTAGTCCATGGTCAGGGTTTGGATTGTACCGAAATCCAAAAGCCATAAATGACGGGAGCTTTGTGTCGTTGGTGGATTTCTTGATATATGCAAAAACTGCCACAACTCTATCTGGTGTCATGATCAGAATAGAGGTGAGTTTATTCATGCAGGTTCTGTACGTTGACATTGTTAATTCCAACAAAAGACATTATGTATCAGCAAACGTAAAGTCCATAAAGCAACAGTTTTTAGAATTCCCTTTTCTTTGTTAGTCTGTCCCAAGACAAAATGTTACATTGAAATAACTTAACTTTAAAATTCTCCTTTTACAATGTCGTCTAAGGTACTTGGTACAGCGGGAGTGACAAAGTTGTACTTGTAAAATATTTAAATAATGTTGTCGAAATAAATGAGGACATCTTTATCTGTGGCACTTGTGCAGAAGGCAGATTACCTGGCAAATCAGGGATTTGGTGTAATTGCTTCTGTTGTTGAAGCCTTGAGGAATACTGGTTACAATAATCAGACATCAAAGAAAGTTATGATCCAATCTAAAGACAGTTCAGTTCTGAAAGAATTTAAGAAAAGAAGCTATGAACTTGTTTATATGATAGATGATAATATCAGGGATATTGAGAGCGCAACTATATCCGAGATCAAGAGCTTTGCTAGTTCAGTAATTTTAACCAAGAATTCTGTTTTCCGGAGTGAGGATGATTTTCTCGTTGGGAAAACAGATGTGGTGCAGAAGCTGCAATCATCAAATCTATCAGTATACGTTCAACGCTTTAACAATGAGTTTGTGTCTCAAGCATGGGATTTTTTCTCAGATTCATCTGTAGAGATAAACAATTATATTGTTGGAGCTGGCATTGATGGTGTTATAACAGATTCCCTCGCACAGCTGCTACATACAGAAGTAAGTAATTCCTGAATTGAGAAACTGATACGGATAAGTAGAGATTATATTTGGAAATAACACTTTTTTTTTTTTTTTTGGCACTTTTATTGAGCTTATATTTGTGTGTTGGGTTATAGGGAACCGTTGTTTGGGTTACAAGCACCGATCACTGTATTTTAGCCCCGTTGAAACTGGAGGTCTCCTACAATTCATGTCTCGACAGTCATTGCCACCAGCGGAACCTCCCAGCCCTATACTTACGGAAAGTGATGTGGTTGAGCCACCTCTACCTCCTGTTGCAAAGATAGCCCCTGCAAGCAATGCTGATGCATCTCCAATCGCTCAATCCTCAGTTGTGGCTGGCGTTTTGACATGCTGCCTCACCATTCTGCTTGCTGATCTCAGTTAGACTTGCTAGAGGTGTCATAGAGATGAAGCTATGTAGAGAAATGAGATTATTATCTTGAATTATTGTATTTACTATCCAACTGATCTCTGGTGTACATGATGCCTTGCTCTAATTCAGTTTCAGTTGAACAATTCTAGAGACAATTTCTTCTTTTCATATTTCCAGGATACTAGTGCATCTCCAAACTATAGTAAGTAGCTAGCCTGTGATTGATCTTCTGGTTTGTAGACATGTTCCCTAGTCTTAATCACAAAATGCAATCAAGTGATTATTGCCCTTTGTTGCTACGAACAACCTAAGGCCTCTTTGACATATCTCACTACTTCCAAGAACTGACTTAAAACTTGGCATCTATAACGTTTCATTGAGTCAGGTTGTCACGACCCAATTTAACTTCCAACGAGTTTTTCTACTCAATTCATGGTCTTAACACGTTTAGAATTGGGTGTTTCTTCCTAAACTCTTATTGATTATCAAACCCAACACAATTCATAGAAATCCTCATACAAACCTCCTCAAAACATGACTCTTACCCAAGAAAGGATTCACAACCTCCATTATTCATGAATTGATCAAAAATCAAGAAACTATTCAAGAACTCTTTGATTTCAATGATTTCATGGATAAACTGACTGCTTGAACTTAGCCCTTAATCTCCTCTTGAAACGTTGCTCTAAATCCCTAAGTGTTTAGGAGCGTGAAAAAGTGGTTTGATCAGATTAGACCCTTATTTGGTTAAAAAACGTGTTAGGCCTAGTGGGAAAAGAAAAGACCAAAATACCTTTTCCTAAAATGAATAAAATGCCTTAAATAGAGAGGCTTCACTCAAACGGACATAAATTTTTACTCCGAGCTCGAAATTTATCAAACTTGGCATCGTTGGAAAGAGGACTGAAGAGACCTTCAATTTAATAGTTCATGATCCACCTAAATCTTTATGTGCTAAAAGATATGGTCATTTAAAATTGAACCAAAACTAAAAACTAATGGATGACTTCCACGAATTTCTAAATATTGAAAAATAAAATTGGTTGGTATTTTGTGTATAAATTTGTTGCTTTCATTACCACAAAATGTTATGGCATGATGGAAAGATCTCGTCACTTTTAATCAATGTCTCGTATTTGAGGCCTAATGAATTTGTTTTGGTTGGGAAAGATTTCCCTAGGCCTTACACAATGCAAATATAGATTAGTTGAAAAACAACTTCTGAATATTAAATAATTGTTATAAAAATAGGATCTAAGCACGCATAAAAGGGAATCTCAGAATTGATAATTCTTTGAAAAGGCATTAACCCAACCATTTATCTTTCAAAATTCCAAATGTTAATTTAATTCGAATACATTTTTGTTAAAATTTCAAATAAGACATTAGGCATGTTTGCAACTAAGATATCTATGTTAAAAGAGAGAGTGATAGTGAAGAGATATACCTGTTGCGATGAGAATGAAACAAATAAAGGAAATCATAGCGAAGGAAACTTTCATCATTGCTAATTATGTAAATAGATCTATAACAAGTGTAGCTCTTGTACAAATATATGCTCCATTTGTTGAGATATATATATAGTTTTGAGGATCATTTTAAATTTATAATTTAAGGTAATGCAATCTGATTTCAATTTGAAAATATTAGTAAGTGATTTATTCTTGATGGTTTGATTAAAAGAAAACAAGTTTGACTTTCATTATTCTAGAAAAATACTTTCCTAGTAGTGATGTAATGAAATCAAATTACATGTAATTAATAGATATGCTTGACTTGTCCCAAAAAGTTAATTTATTCGAGTGCATCTGACTTATTTGTTCCTTTGACTATTCTATTATTCTTTCAAAGTACATTTGACTATTCTATTATTTATAATTCTGAATCTCCAAGATTACTATACAAATCTACCTTCAATCATTATTATTTTAAAGCATGAAAGTGGTCATGTCCTTGAACCATGAGGACTTGCCAAGTCTTGGATAAGCTGGTCAGAAACTATGCTAACCGCAAGCAGGATGTAGAGCGTCGGACCCTATATTATAAATCTAAGTTAACATCCGAACTATTCTTTATTTACGTATAAGGTCTTGTCAGATGATTCTTAAATTATGCTTAGGAGTTATGGTCAATTTTTTTAGTGTGCAAATGATTTTGGATATCAATTAAGGTCACTAAGATCTCCTAGCACAAAGTTGAGTTGAAAGTTTTCTTACCGATTAAGTTCAATGTAAGACTATACTTACATCAACTTCAAATGATCATATCTCTCAAATTAAAGGTCTATGGATCCTCGTTCCAACTCCACAAGTTTGTCTCAATCCAATTTTTGAGTAAAAAGTTACAACTGATTTACTAGAGACGCTCTAACCTGGCAGCAGCTCTGCGATGGCTCGGTGTTACGGAATGAATACGGACTTCACTGTTCGCTGGAATAAAATCCCGACTTTCAGCTCATTTTAATTATTTTTAAAGGATATTTTTGTCCTAAAAACCTTTATGAAGTCATCTATATTACCCTAAACGTGTAGAAAATCAATTTTCATAATCAAACCCTCTCTCACTCCTAAATTCTTGTGCTCAAGAACTTCAAGAAACACTAAGGCTAGGGTTTATCATTTGAACAAGAATGATAAACCTCAAGGTAAGCAACTTGTTTTTGTGACATTGGTGAATGTTGTTTTGCTCAGTAGATGGTGTACATATTTTATTCCTGAATTATGAAAATGCAAAACCATTATCATGCCTAATTTTTGAGCTAATACTGTCTACTCAAGGTTGAAATATAGCAGGGAGTGAGTCACTAGTTTTTTGAATAATAACACTTAATTACAACCGTGTTATAATGGGTATAAGTCAGAAAACATGCTAGTATAATGATAAAAAATATCATAAATAAATGCCCTACTGCAACAATAATTAGTCTTGTCTGTATTATGTAAGCATAAATCAATTAACAATTCAGTAATATATTTAGTCTGTCATATCAAATCTTATGTTTCCAAGAATGAATCATGTAATCGTTGTCTCTCCTTTCCTTGAGAGGTAACCAATAATGGTGGACCGAAGTCAAATATAATCGGTAATTGTATGCTAGTTCTACCTCCCAACTAGCGAAGGTTGTAACGGTAATTTGTAAATATAAGGTGCACCAGGTCTAAAGAACCCGTCCTTAATTAGCTACAGGATCCATCAAGGTCTACTCTTAAATTATCTTGTCTTTGTAACTAGTTTTTTCTTGTAATAAACATTTTTAAATCGGTGTAGGGCAATTTTGATTCATATCAAATCATATCTCCTTATAGTTTGTACAAGACATTATATCTCCTCACTCTTTCGCAATTTCCTGTTGACCTACAGAAAAGCTGTCTCGGATGGTGCAAATGTCCTCGACTGTCCTGTTCAAATGACAAAGGATGGAATACCCTTCTTCCTGGGTTCTATTAATTTGGTGGATAAGACTATAATTCTTTAATCGCTATTCAACATTATTTCTAATACTGTCCCAGTACTCAAACATAATTATTGGAATATTCACTTTTAACCTTAATTGGGATGATATTACAAGCCTGAAATGTAAGTTGAACCGACTTTAATTTCTTATGTTTAAACATCCACCTCCTTAAAGTTTTCTGCATACTGAAGATAGTATGTTTGAAGAGAAGACATTAGTTGTTGACGTATCATCAAGTTAATGGGTTGAATAATGTAATTCATTTTTTTGATACTGATCTGTAAAGTAAGTTAGTGACTAAGGCTCCGAAAGCAAGAAGGCCTCACTCAAAGCTGACGATCGGATGAAGTGATCTCAAAGGAACTCCTATTGAGGATCCTAAGTACCTGAATCTGCATCATAAAAGACGCAGGTCGAATAACATCAGTACATTAAATGTACGACTACGTAAGATAGTTGAATAACAAATAATTGAACTGAAAGGACTGCAATAGATATAAATATATACTCAACTGAATGTAAAGAGATAAAAAAGTGAAATCATTTAAACTTTACAAATACTTACTCATCTCTGAACTCAACATATTAAGTGATATGATAAAAATACATTTTTAACTCTATTCGGGAGATTCTCTAACCGACAACTATCACTATGAGCTACGTGATGATACAACATCTCGCCCATACTACTGTAACTTGCCTATACCGTGCCGGGTTATAGAACCTCTCAACTAAGTGGATCTACTAAGCTATAAGGATTCATCTAAAAAGTATGATCCTTTACCCATGTTGGCAGACATGGTTTATGAGGATTTTGAGGTGTCTGAACTCATCCCCATATTAGTGCTCAATACTACTCCCACTAAATATATACTCATGCTTAAATGTATAAAACATACTCTTTCTCTGTTTTGAGGTAATTACTCAAAATAACCTCTTAAATGAGGTAAGTGCTCTTAAATATCTCTAAACTCATAAAATATTTTTAGAAATCAAAGTTTTTTTTTTCGAAATGTAAAAATGATACATTTGGAAATACTACTCTTTCTCAATAATGTAGAAAACTCTTCTCAAAACTCATCTTTGCTTTCTTAGAAAATTAGTTTAAGGCCGTAAATGTTTGCTTTAAAAGATTCCCAAAAATTATAACTCAAAATAGGGCTAATGTTGAAATATAGACATGAACAAATCTACTCAAGGATCTCAATAACATATAGAAAACTCTATACTCATAAATCAAGAACTCAGAATTCAATGATACTACTCATCTCAAGAATACTCAAAATTCATGAATTTAGGACTCATAATCAATAATTTAACTCATATCAAGAACTTAGAACTCAAAATCAATAACTTAACCCATATCAAGAATTCTCAAAACTAAGGGTATACCACTAGATTAAACTTTTACTGACTGAACTGAGATGTAGGGCGTGAGGACGAACTTAATCCATCCTAAGAAGAGCCTGTTATCTCCTGTACTCAGGTTAAAAACAATAGAAACATAAAAGATACAATAGATAGAAAATAAATAATCTGAGTCCACATAACCACTGTGTATCCTTAAGAAATTTAATCCCCTCAAGTACCTGAGATGTAGATTAATTCCTCCCAAGATAAAACATATTAACTATTAAAAAAGTAGCGGTACCTCAAACTTCAATAATGTCAACAAACTCAAGAAATAGCAACGAGAGCACACATAGACTCAATCGATTGACAATTTGATTTGTAAGAAAATGTATGCATAAGAGAGAAAAATTTCAATGTGTGAAAAATGAGAGAAATCTCTCTATTTATGGCTAACTGCAACAAGGAATGTGCCTGTTCGAACAAGAGTGTGAATGCATCTGCTTAGACATGTCTTGTCAGAACGTTTGTGTTTTTTGGGAAAAAAAGTGTCTGTTCGGAAGGAACAAGTCCCTTCTGAGCGACTTTACAGTTACATGAATTTTCAAATAATTCTGTTACGTGAAATTAATTAACCTTTTGAATTAATTTTTAAGAAAAAGGAAATTAATTAATGAGATTTATTAAATAAATTTTGCCAAAAAAATTATCAATCAATCACATCATTTGTCAAAGCCAAAGCCAAAGCTAAAGCCGAGGCCGAGGCCAAGGCCGAAGGAGCGACGATGACGGTGCAAGGGGTCACCTTCTACTTAACCCTTTAAGAGCTAAAAGAAGTGTTTCCTAATATAAGGACAACCCTTTTTTCTTTCTTCTACCAATATGGGAGAAATGCCTTTTTTATTTTCAAAGATTTCATTTTCCTTCCAAATTGGTTCCCCCACATTTCTCAATTTCTCATTCATTCTTATTTCCCATTCGCACCTTGCTAAAACCCGACAATCCCCCACATGAATGGGGACTGACTATTATTGAAACATATGCATGCAAAACTTCGGTGTCTCTTAAGGATTAATTGCATCTAGATAAGTAGGTTTCCTTTTGAACTTTTCGTAGTGAACATATATCAGATATACTCGGTCAATCGGTAGATTTGATATCTTTGAACCGTCGAGCTTTGGTGTATACCTAGACAACATAAGGCACACAATCAACCCTTGAACTGTTTTTGGTTCTCATTGTTTTGTTTGTTTCAGCCATAAACACATCTTGGTTGATAAGTGCTTAGAGAGCTGGCCTTACCGAATTCTCCTTGAAGCGGCTTACACTTCACACTTACATAGGTGATTTCTAAATGTGTTATTCCATAGATACATTATTTTATATACCCTGTATCAAACTTAGAGACCATTAAAAATTCCTACTGCCTTTATCCTGGTTACTGAACATTCTCTCATCATTAGAATGGACAATAAAATAATTTTTGACAATGTTGAACTGTCATCTATGACTTTGTTTGATCTCCTTAAACCTAGATCTTGGGATCTTCAGTCTTCTAGATAGAGTTACCGCCACGATGACTTGTCCTTGGCCATAGTCCCATTCCCGTGGATGATCTCTCAACTCTCTCTCTAGTTAGGCCTTTTGTAAGTGGATTCGACACATTATCCTTTGACTTTACATTGTCAATCGTGATAATTCCACTAGAGAGTAGTTGTCTAACAGAGTTGTGTCTCCTTTGTATGTGACGAGACTTGTCGTTATACATAACACTTCTAGCCCTTTCTATTGCAGCTTGACTATCACAATGTATGGGCCATTCGTTTGGGCCAAAACAAAATATCTTCTAAGAAATTCCAAAGTCATTCATTTTCTTCACCTGCCTTGTCTAAGGCGATGAACTCATACTCCATTGTAGAGCGAGCTATACATGTTTGTTTGGATGATTTCCAAGATACTGCACCTCTACCTATAGTGAAAATATATCCACTCGTGGATTTAGTTTCAGTTGACCCAGTAATCCAATTTGCATCACTATATCCTTCAACAACTGCTGAATATTTATTGTAATGCAAAGCATAGTTTTGAGTGTCATCTAAGTACATGTCACGATCCAAACCATTGTGATTGACACCCACACTAACCCTCCGGTGGGAGAACCATTACTACAATCCAACCCAAACAACTAATCCAAAATACTAAGGCATTTAAGATACGAAAGCTAGTTAAATAGCTAAAAACTAAAGTTCCCATAAACTTCCAAAAGATCTAACAACTAAACAATGCGGAAAATACGCCTAGAACCTGAAATTCAATGTACCAAAACATCTAACAATGAACCATAAGTATAAACAAGAAGGGATACAACCCCAAACTAATGAACTAATACTAACTAGAACAAGTCTAAGTTCGGAATGTGGACATAGATGGAAAGAGAACTCGTGGTAGCCCGAAAGAACTGGCTCACCCTTGAATTCGAAACGATGATAACTGATCTTCTAAGCGAGGTCTGTCGATAGCCGCCTGAAGATTCCCTGTACTCGACAAAGAAAGAGCAAGTGCATTATTAGTACACAACCACAGTGTACTGGTAGGATCACACGGCTATTCCACTAAGTGTAACATACATAAGCCAATACAACAATATAATCACATGCATATATCGAACATATACAAATTATCAGCATTTACGAACAAGATACAATTTCACATTTCTCAAGCTACACAATTATATCACATCATTGGTCCTCTCATGGAACCCAAACCTAAACAGTTAGCATATCAAAACGTGGTACCCGATCCAATATTTATGCTGGAATATGGCAACCGATCCCATAATTATGTCGGAACGTGGCAACCGATCCAAGTTAGTGTGTCAAAAAGTAACACTTGATCCATTCAACAAGCCACAATCACAATCACAAGTATATACTCAAGTTTATGCAATCAAGTCATGGTTCATGGCATTCATCATTCGTCTAGCTTATTTACAACAATTGTGATCAATAATGCAATATTCACATTCATACATGTATCATAATGAAGCAAGAACAAACATACATCACACAATCATAAAATCACAACCATCACCTACCTCGAAACAAGTTTGAAACCCTAACAAACTTGATCCTTCCCTTTTTGGATTCATTCCGCTTGTTCTTGGTCTACAAACAATCTATATAATACGGGAATCAATGAACAATCACTATTTACCTGGATTACTAACAATTCTAACAACCCTAGATCATACCCATGATCCAAAGTATTCAAATTAGGGTTGTTTCCACTATAAATTCTAGATAAAATCTCTTCCCCATTGATAATTACCCTTTAGATTACGTTCTACGGATCAAAAAATGATTTCGGGGAGTTAAAATCTTACCTTTAGCCTTAAGAATGGTGAAAAACTTTCAAGAATCGCTTGGGGTTCATTCCTTAGCTCTAAAAATCTAAAAGTGCAGAATAAAGAAGTTTTGGGCCCGCCACAGCGGCACCCACCCTGCTACAGCGGCCCCACTAGAGCGACCAAAAGCATGGCCAAAGCGGCTTGCACGAAAAAGTGAGCAATTTAAAGAATTCCAAAGCACCCATTTCACAACACACCTTCAACTAACAACACTCAGAAAATACCATTCACGCTAAGATTAATTTTGAGAGTTCCCCTCACCCGAATTCAGTTCTGTAAAGTCGTACGAGTTCTTTAATGACTTATATATCTACTCATGTAATCAAAATCATAACTAAATCACCCAATTGTTATCAGATGTCCCTACACCTTAAAGACTCAGATGACTAGGTCGGGAAATTCCAAGTTACTACGAAAAAGTTTTTTGATCTAAAATTTTTCTCCGTTGGATTTTCTATAACAATGAAACTTGGTCATTATAATAGATACCAATTTACCCATCACTCATCTCTGAGTGACAAACTTAGAAAAAATAGGCTAAGGAAGGAATGAAGTAGTACCTGAATCAACGAACAATTGGGGATACTTGTCTCACATATCCTTCTCGGTTTTCCATGTAGATTCCTCAACTGGATGGTGCTTCTATTGAAATTTCATGGACTTAATCTCCTTGGTCCTCAACTTCCGTACGTCACGATCAAGGATTGCAATCGGTTCCTCCTCATATTGTAGGTCCTTGTCTAACACAATTGAGTCCCACTTAATGATATAATCCCCGTCACCATGATATATCTTCAATATGGACACATGAAATACCGGATGAACTTCGATAAATTAAGAGGTAAAGCCAATCTATACGCTACTGATTCTACACATTCAAGAACCTCAAAGGGACTAATGTATCGCGGACTTAGCTTGCCCTTCTTGCAAAACCTCATCACCCCTTTCATTGATGATACCTTAAGAAGAACATTCTCACCAGTATGAAATGTCATGTCCCTCACCTTATGATCTACATACTTCTTCTGTCTACTCTGGGCTGCTAAAAGCTTAGCTTGAATACTCCTCACCTTAGCTTGAGCATCCTTTACTAAATCAACCCCCAATGGTTTCACTTCTCCTGCCTCGAACCATCCTATGGGTGATCTACATCCCCTTCCATATAATGCCTCAAATGGTGCCATATGAATCCTAGAGTGATAACTGTTATTATAAGAGAATTCACACAAAGGTAATAACTTATCACAATGTCCTCCAAAATCAATTACACATGCCCTCAACATGTCCTCTAACACTTGAATAGTCCTCTCTGATTGTTCGTATGTCTGCGGATGGAAAGCGGTACTAAAAGTGAGCTGTGTGCCCAATTCATCATGTAATTTCCTCCAAAACTAGGAAGTAAATTGCGTACCATGATCTGAGATTATAGAATGGGGCACCCCATGCAACCTCACTATCTCTTTCATATACACCTTAGCCAATTGTTCAACATTGTAATCTATCCTTACCGGAATAACATGGGCTGACTTAGTCTATCTATCAACCACTATCCAAATGGAATCAAACTTCCCCAAAGT
Organism: Solanum commersonii; assembly: GCA_029007595.1. NCBI lineage: Eukaryota > Viridiplantae > Streptophyta > Magnoliopsida > Solanales > Solanaceae > Solanum > Solanum commersonii. The sequence goes on from JAJTWQ010000033.1 coordinate 4,729,009, forward strand.
CTTGGGGAGACCAAGAACAAAATCCATGGCTATTATTTTCCACTTCCATTTTGGAATTAGCATTCTCTGAAGCAATCATATAGGCCTTTGATGTTCATACTTCACTTGTTGACAATTTTGATACTTAGCCACGAACTTCGCTATATCCTTCTTCATGCCCGAATTCGCTTCAAATCTCGATACATCTTGGTCACACCCGGATGAATAGAATATCGCAAACCATGAGATTCTATCAACAACTTTTGAATCAAGTCATCAACTCGAGAAACACAAATCCTTCCTTTAAAACCAAGCACACCTTCTGCATCAAGGGTGGTCTCTTGTGCCTTACCAATCACAGTTTTTTTCTTAAGTTCATTTAAATTTTCATCCTTAAATTGCTTGTCCTTGATCTCTTCCATAAATGTGGCCCTTACTTTAATGCTAGCTAACACCCCACCTTTTTTTGAGATGCCCAATTGTATGAATCTGGACTCCAAAGTCTGAATTTCCTTAGCCAAAGGTCATCTAGTTACACTCAAGTAAGCTAAACTATTCATACTTACCGCCTTTCAACTCAAAGTGCCTACCACTACATTAGCCTTGCCCGGATGGTATTGAATGGTGACATCATAATCCTTAAGTAACTCCATCCACCTTCGTTGTCTCAAATTCATATCTTTTTGAGTGAACACATGCTGCAAGCTACGATGATCAGTAAATACCTCACACTTAACACCATAAAGGTAATGCCGCCAGATCTTGAGAGCGAACACTACCGCTGCCAACTCCAAATTATGTGTTGGATAATTCCTCTTATGCACCTTCAATTGATGTGAGGCATAAGTTATAATATTCTTATCCTGCATCAACACATCATCCAAACCAGAATGTGAAGCATCACAATAAACAATAAAATCTTTACCTTCCACCGGTAATGCTAAGATATGTGCGGTGATCGAGAGAGTCTTGAGATTTTGAAAGCTATCATCACATTTTTCATTCCATTAAAATGGTTTCTCCTTTTTGGTCAAATTTGTCAAGTGAGTGGCAATAAAATAAAAATTCTTCACAAATCGCGAGCCCCACAAAACTCCTAACTTTCATCATAGAGCTAGACCGAGCCCAATTTTAAACCGCTTCAATCTTTTGGGGATCTACCATTACCCCTTCTTTTGAAACTACATGCCCCAAAAATGTAGCCAAAGTCAATCCAAATTCACACTTAGAAAATTTAGCATACAACCTTTGTTTTCCAAGAGCACCCAGAACAATACGAAGAGGGTCGGCATGCTCTTCTTCACTTTTTGAATAGACCAAAATTTCATCAATAAAGACTATAACAAATGAATCAAGGAATGGTTTGAACACCCCATTCATCAAAGTCATGAAAGTTGCAGGCGCATTGGTTAAACAAAAAGACATAACCAAAAACTCATAGTGCCCAAAGCGAGTTCTAAATGCCATCTTGGGCAAATCCTCAGGCCTACTTTTCAATTAGTGGTAGTCATACCTTAGATCAATCTTAGTGAAAACTGATGCACCTTGCAATTGGTCAGAAAGATCATCTATTCGAGGCAAAAGGTACTTGTTTTGAATAGTGACCCTATTCAATTGCCGATAATCTATACACATTCTCATACTACCATCATTTTTCTTCACAAACAAAATTGGAGCACACCATGGGGAGGCACTAGGATGAATAAATCCTTTATCAAGAAGCTCTTGGATTTGAGCCTTAAGCTCTCTTAATTCTGTCGGAGCCATGCGATATAGATGAATAGAAATGGGACGGGTACCAGGTTCTAAATCAATGCAGAAATCTATATCTCTATCCAGAGGCATGCCAGACAATTCATTAGGAAATAATTCTCTAAATTCTGACACCACAAGAATACATTCAATAGATGGAGTCTTAACCTCGATATCTCTAATATGAGCCAAATAAGCCAAACAACCCTACCCCACCATTTTTCTAGACCAAATGAAGGATATGATCTTAGCTTGCTTAGGCTTGTACATCCCTTCCCACTTTAATTTTTTCCTTCCCGAAATTTATAGAGTTACAGACTTAGTATTACAATTAAGCACAACCTAATAGGGGGATTACCAAGTCATGCCTAAGATTATGTCATAGTCAGTTATATCCAAAATCACCAAATCAGCCCAAGTCTGAAAACCCATAACAAAATAGGACAAGCACGATAGACATGGGTGACTGTGACAGACTTCCCAATAGAGGTAGAAACATGGATGGGGGCATCAAGTATATCACAAATCATAAAAAATTCTGAAGCAAATGTCACTCCCCAAGACTACCCCTGAGACGCGGGCACGGGACCTAGGACCACAAGTGATCCCAAGCTAACCCTGCTGCCATGATCATGAGCATACTAAAGATAATAAATTGATGCGGAAGGTAAATCATAAAGCAAGTCTGAAAAGATTGGGAATACCCATATAATATACTGAGATATAGGAAAAACTGATGAGTTTAATACAAGAAAGATATTAACTCAATACTAAGCTGAATCTAACTATATATGAAAATAGCCTCTAACTGACTAAAAATGTTGGGACAGGCCCTAGCTAAGTCTAGCAAAACTGAAACTAAAGGACTAAAATACTGAAAGGAAACTCATGACTATTGTCCTCGGAGAATGAGGACTCACCACTAATTTTGCTGAACTGGAAATCGATAACCGATCTAAGCGTGATCTGGATGCTGAGAACCTGAACCTACATCACGAAAAGATGTAGCGCATGTATGCATCAATACTTAAGAGGTACTGAGCATGCAGGATAGAGTAGAATTGAAATAACATATAACTGAACAAAGCAATAAAGCAATGAAATAATCTGAACATGATATAGATATTGAAAATACTGAATACTGAGCTAACTGATTCAATGACCAAATTTATAACATGCTGAGACTGAATTTGAAATATGGTCAATGCAATAGAGTCGGCGGAACTGTGGGAGCTACTAATAACCGACATAAAACCACATGAGCTAAATGTGGAGTTCGATGTATACGCCCCATCGAGAGGACCTAATATACCCTGCCAGAGGTATAGAGGCATGCTGACGTGATAACTAAACTGATATTGCCCACAGAGGGGACTTATACCTATGTGGCTCGTAGTTCTAGGACTATATGGGTACGCTGAACCCTAGTCCAACACGGTATTATGCTACTCACAATGAATTAAGTAGTTAACTGGTTATGACTAAATTTATGTAAATACTGGATAGCTCGAACTGAACATGCAAACTGAGAATGCAACAATTAATCTGATAATGATGCATTAATAACTGAGGCATGTATAACTGAATAACTGAGATATCTGACCTAATATGTGTAATTCAAGAACTAAAGAAATACATAGCTAGGGTACTGAAATTAATGCGAGAAATAATGTTATAACTTGACAATCTGATTTGGAACTTGTTAATAACTAATTCATGATGATCTGTTGTAATTCTAGAAACCCTAGGTCTGTTCATAATTATGGAATCAAGAATCTGACTGAATTCTAGGGATCTAATGGGCGAAAGGAACCCATTAGTTAAATCCCACATACCTGGTGATGAATTTTACGGAGAAATCCTTTGATTTTGGGGTTGAAACTGATGAAACCTTGCTGCGTTCTTGAACTAGGGTTCTTGACTTCTCTTCTCCTTTTAGCATTCTAATTTTTCTAAGTTTGATTAATGATTTGACTTAGGTAAGTTCTAGTTATATTTCTAGGCTTAAACTGACTAAAACCTCATGATTTAAGGTCTAAACGACGTATCTTAGGGGTTAACCGAAATAGGAAAAGACCAAAAGACCCCTGACTTAATTGCTATCGGAGTGACTGACGGACGGGACTGGCGGGCCTTCATTCAATCGACGGTCCGTCGATTGGATCCATAGGTCAAGCCTGCTGAACAGGCTTTCACTAAAATAAGCATAACTTTTTACTCGGAGATCGGATTTCAGCAAACTCGGCGGTGTTGAAAAGATGATTCAATTATATATCATATCATAGGTCATGGGACACATAATTACTTTTGTGATAAAAGTTATTACCATCTGAAGTTGATCCATCAACAATTTTCAGATAATTGGTTGCTGACCCTCATTTGCGGTCAAACCTACGGACCGTGGATCAAATGACGGTCTGTGCTAGTTGATCGTAGTTTATGTCAGAGGTTGCTTAAAGGAGGTCTCAATCCATGGACACAGACCACAGACCGTGGGCCTGTCCGTGAGTCGGGACTTAGCCATTTTTTCTTAGCTAGGTCTGGGAGGGGTTGCAGTGGTAAACTATGGACCAGCAGCACGGGCCGTGGTCTGACTTTCGGTCCGTGGATGGAAACCGTGGGTTGCACCTGCAACTTCTCAAAATCTGCATTTTGGTCTGTTTTCGGATACGGGGTGTTATATTATCTCCCCTTTGGGACCATTCGTCCGCGAATGAAGACTAAACTAGCTGAAATGGAGGGAGAGGGCTGCAATCCCTGCTACTAAACACTGAAAACTGAATTTATGACTGAACTGAGTTCCAAGAACATGCAAATACACTGAAAATACAAGTACAAACTGAAGGAACATGATTCTAAGACTGAATTTATGCATGAATGACTGAAAAACTGAAGAGGAACTATTACCTCAAGCTAGAATGAAATCGAAAGGAAAGAGGTGAGGATACTTGGATTTTATGGCTGCTTCTGCTTCCCAAGTAGCTCCCTCTACAGACTGACTCCTCCACAAAATCTTGACTGAAGTGACTTCTTTGTTTCTAAACCTTTTAACCTGACGATCGAGAATCTCAACCGGTACATCCTCATATGAAAGGCTATCTTTCACGGCCACACTCTCTAATGGCACTATGAATGCTGGATCACCCACACACTTCTTCAAAAGAGAAATGTGAAAGACTGGATGCACTGCTGCTAAATCTGCTGGCAACTCTAACTCATAAGCCACTTTACTAATCCTTTTCAAGATCCGGTAAGGGCTTATATATCTGGGATTAAGCTTTCCTTTCTTACCAAATATCATCACCCCCTTCATAGGTTACACTTTCAGGAAAACCCAATCATCAACTTGGAACTCTAGTTCCCTTCTTCTCACATCTGCATAAGAATTCTGGCGACTCTGAGCAGTCTTAAGTCTCTCTCTAATGAGTTGCACTTTTTCCATAGCATCAAGGATTGAATCTGGTCCTATCAATGCCACTTCACTTACTTCAAACCAACCAACTGGAGATCTACATCTACGCCCATACAAAGCCTCATAAGGAGCCATCTGAATGCTGGAATGGTAATTATTGTTGTAGGCGAACTCAATGAGAGGAAGGTGATCATCCCAACTGCCCTTGAAGTCGATCACACAAGATCTCAACATGTCATCTAAGGTTTGAATGGTAAGATCTGCCTGACCATCCGTCTGTGGATGATATGTTGAGCTAAGGTTAACCTGAGTACCAAGACCCTTCTAAAATGACTTCCAGAAATAAGAGGTAAACTGAGGACCTCTATCTGAGATGATATACAAATGAACCCCATGCAACCTCACAATCTCATTAATGTAAAGCTTGGCATAATCCTTCGTCGAATCTGTAGTCTTGACCACCAAAAAGCGAGAAGACTTAGTAACCCTATCAACAATCACCCAAATGGAGTCATGTTGTCTGCGAGTACGAGGTAAACATATGATGAAGTCCATGTTGATCACTTCCCACTTCCAAGTAGGAATGTCAATCTCTTGATACATACCTCCTGGCTTCTGATATTCTACCTTGACTTGTTGGCAATTGGGACACTTAGCCATAAAATTTGCTATATCTTTTTTCATACCATTCCACCAATAGACTTCCTGCAGATCGAGGTACATCTTAGTGGCGCCTAGATGAATAAAATATCTGGAATTATGGACTTCTGCGACAATATGCTGTCTTAATTCACCCACATCAGAAATACACAATCTACCTTGATAGCGAAGTACACTATCTCCCCCTTGGAAGAAAACCCCCACTCTCTGATTGTGGACTGCACTCTTAAGCTCAAGCAAGATTAGATCACTATCTTGTTTTTCCTTAACCTCTACTACCAAAGAAGATTCTGCCCCATTTTGAACCGTTACACCACCATCTGATATGCTCATAAGACGAACTCTTAGGCGAGCAAGTTTGTTAACATTCTTTGCTAGCTCTCTCCTTTCTTCCTCAACATGTGCTACACTACCTATGGATAATTTGCTAAGAGCATCTACTACTACATTCGTCTTACCCGGATGGTAATGCACACTTATATGATAATCTTTGAGGAACTCAAGCCACCTTCTCTGGCGAAGATTCAACTCTTTCTGGGTGAATACATACTGGAGGCTCTTATGGTCTGTGAACACATCTACATGAAAACCATACAAGTAGTGTCTCCAAATCTTGAGTTCAAACATCACTGCTGCAAGCTCGAGGTCATGAGTTGGATAATTCTTCTCATGTACCTTAAGTTATTTGGAAGCATAAGTTATAACCTTATCTCGCTGCATCAACACACAACCTAGGCCGACCCTAGATACATCACAATAGATCACATAACCATTTGAACCCTCTGGTAGAGTCAAGACAGAAGCTGTAGTCAACCTAGTTTTCAATTCTGGAAAGCTTTTCTCACAATCATCTGACCACTGAAACTTGACCATCTTCTGAGTCAACCTAGTCAATGGTGAGGCTATGGATGAAAATCCTTCCATGAACCTTCTGTAATAACCAGCTAGACCCAAGAAACTTCTGATATCTGTAGCAGAGATAGGTCGGGGCCATTGTTTCACTGCTTTTATCTTTTGGGAATCTACTCGAATTCCTTCGCTAAACACAATATGCCCAAGGAAAGCAACTGATTGTAACCAAAACTAGCACTTGTTAAATTTTGCAAATAATTGGTGATCTTTGAGAGTTTGAAGAATAACTCTCAAATGACTTGCATGTTCTTCCTTATTCCTAGAGTAAATGAGGATGTCATCAATAAAGACGATGATGAACAACTCCAAGTACTGCTTGAACGCTCTGTTCATCGAATCCATGAAAGCTGCAGGAGCATTGGTTAGTCTAATTGACATAACTACAAATTTGTAATGACCATACCGAGTTCTGAAGGTTGTCTTCGGAATGTCACTATCTCTGACTCTAAGCTGATGATAACCTGATCTAAGGTTTATCTTTGAGAAATGACTAGCACCCTGAAGTTGGTTAAACAAGTCATCAATCCTAGGGATGGGATACTTATTCTTGATTGTGACTTTCTTCAACTGCCTATAGTCAATGCACATTCTGAGAGAACCATCTTTCTTCTTTACGAACAACACTGGTGCACCCCATGGCCAAATACTAGGTCTGATGAAGCCCTTATCTAGATGGTCTTTCAACTGCTCTTTCAATTCCTTAAGCTCAACTGGAGTCATTCTGTAAGGAGGGATAGGAATAAGCTGGGTATTTGGAAGGAGATCAATTCCAAAGTCTATCTCTCTTTCGGGAGGAACTTCGGGAAGATCTTCTTGGAACACTTCTGGAAACTTACTGACTACAGGAACTGACTCAAGAGTTGGGGATTCAAAACTAGAATCCTTAACCTGAACTAGATGATAGAGATAACCCTTAGAGATCATCTTTTTGACCTTAAGTTAAGAAATGAATCAACTCATAGGCGCTAAGCTACTACCCTTCCATTCTAGGATTCGTTCATCTGGAAACTGAAAACGAACAATTCTAATTCTACAATCGACTGAGGCATAACAAGAATGTAACCAATCCATGCCTAGAATGACATTGAAGCCTACCATGTCTAACTCTACACGATCTGCTGAGGTAACTTTCTGAGAGACTGTGATAGGGCAATTTCTGTATACCCGTCTAGCTATAACTGAGTCACCGACTGGAGTAGAGACTGAGAAAGATTCTGAGAGAGTTTCTGGACTAACACTGAATTGGATTGCTATGCAAGGAGTTACAAAAGATAAAGTAGCCCCTGAATCTTTTCACTAAGTGTACCATATGTGAGCCACATCCTTAAGCTGGTAGGATGCCAACTCAACCCTACTATTATCAGTCACTTGCATCACTCCAAAAATTTTCTTAACCTCATCAATGAAGTTTTGTGGGTCTTCACCAACCTGTGACCCTAAAACCCAGGCGGATTCATCCTTAAAAAAAATCTCGAACTCTAGCTACCACTAATCCACTATTTCTATTAGTAGGAACTGGAACCTACTGATTGTTTTTGTAGGTCATACTCAAAGCCAATAGTTGGATCACATTCTGAAAATCATCATTCTTAACCTCATGGTCTGGGACTAGAGGAATTGCATTAGCATTCCTGGCATTCCCATTCCTGGCGTTAGCTCTATGGGGAGGCATGATCTTAAGCGCATAACGATGGATTAGAAAGGAGATCATACCAACGCACGATTAGAATAACAAAAAGAGTGAAGTTTTCTTGAAACACCTTGTAGCCTACTTTTCATTAGATGTGGTGCACTTCACACCCATGAAAAGAAATATACTTAGTGCGGCTTTTCAGATATCCTAGGACACTTAAACCTAAAGCCCTGATACCAAGTTTGTCACGCCCCGAGACTACCCCTGAGATGCGAACACGGGACCTAGGACCACAAATGATCCCAAGCTAACCCTGCTGCCATGATCATGAGCATACTAAAGATAATAAACTGATGCGGATGGTAAATCATAAAGTAAGTCTGAAAAGATGGGGAATACCCATTTACTATAATTGAGATAGGAAAAACTGATGAGTTTAATACAAGAAAGATATTAACTCAATACTAAGTTGAATCTAACTATGTCTGAAAATAGCCTCTAACTGACTGGAAATGCTGGGACATGCCCCAACTAAGTATAGCAAAACTGAAACTAAAGGACTAAATTACTGAAAGGAAACTCATGACTATTGTCCTCGGAGAATGAGTACTCCCCACTGATTCTGCTGAATTGGAGATCGAGAACCAATCTAAGCGTGATTTGGATGTTGAGAACCTAAACCTATATCACGAGAAAATGTAGCACATGTATGCGTCAGTACTTGAGAGGTACTAAGCATGTAGGATAGAGTAGAGCTGAAATAACATATAACTGAACAAAGCAATAAAGCAATGAAATAATTTGAACATGATATAGATACTGTAAATACTGAATGATAAGCAAACTGATGCAATGACCAAATTTATAACATGTTGAGACTGAATACTGACTGTACTGAACTATGGTCAATGCAATACAGTCTGACTGAACTATGGGAGATACTAATAACCGACATAAAACCACATAAGCTAAATGTGGAGTCCGATGTATACGCCCCATCGAGAGAACCTAATATACCCTGCCAGAGGTATAGAGGCATGCTGATGTGATCACTAAACTGATGTTGCCCACATAAGGGACTTACACCTATGTCGCTCGTAGTTCTGGGACTATATGGGTATGCTGAACCCTAGTCCAACACGGTATTATGCTACTCCCAACGAATTAAGTAGTTAACTGGTTATGACTAAATTTATGTAAATACTGGATAGCTCGAACTGAACATGCAAACTGAAAATGCAACAATTAATCTGATAATGATGCATTAATAACTGAGTCATGTATAACTGAATAACTGAGATATCTGACCTAGCATGTGTAATTCAAGAACTAAGGAAATACATAGCTAGGGTACTGAAATTCATACGAGAAATGATGTAATAACTTGATAATCTGATTTGGAACATGCTAATCACTAATTTATGATGATCTGTTGTAATTCTAGAAACCCTAGGTCTGTTCATAATTATGGAATCAAGAATCTGACTGAATTCTAGGGACCTAATGGGCGAAAGGAACCCACTAGTTAAATCCCACATACTTGGTGATGAATTTCACAGAGAAATCCTTCGATTTCGTGGCTGGAACTAATGAAACCTTGCTGCGTTCTTGAACTAGGGTTCTTGACTTCTCTTCTCCTTTTAGCGTTCTAATTTTTCTAAGTTTGATTAATGATTTGACTTAGGTAAGTTCTAGTTATGTTTCTAGGCTTAAAGTGACTAAAACCTCATGATTTAGGGTCTAAACGACGTATCTTAGGGGTTAAACGAAATAGAAAAAAACCAAAAGACTCCTGACTTAATTGCTGTCGGAGTGACTGACGGACGGGACTGACGGGCTGTCATTCAATCGACGGTCCGTCGATTGGATCCGTAGGTCAAGCCTGCTCGACAGGCTTTCACTAAAACGAGCATAACTTTTTACTCGGAGGTTGGATTTCAATGAACTAGGCGGCGTTGGAAAGAGTATTCAATTATATATCATATCATAGGTCATGGGACACATAATTACTTTTGTAATAAAAGTTATAACCATCTGAAGTTGATCCATTAACAATTTTCAGCTAACTGGCTGCTGACCCTCATCTGCGGTCAGACCTACGGATCGTGGATCAAATGACGGTCCGTGCTGGTCGATCGTAGTTTGTGTCAGAGGCTGGGTAAAGGAGGTCTCAATCCACGGACACAGACCACGGACCGTGGTTTGATCTATGGACCGTGGTCCTGTCCGTGAGTTGGGACTTAGCCAATTTTTCTGAGCTGGGTCTAGGAGGGATTGCAGTGCTGAACCACGGACCACCAGCACGGGCTGTGGTCTGACCTATGGTTCATGGATGGCAACCGTGGGTTGCACCTGTAACTTCTCAAAATCTGCATTTTGGTCAATTTTCGAATACGGGGTGTTACAGCAAATCTCATGGATACATATTAATAAGTAGAACCCGGATCAAACAACACATTAGCCACCCAGTCACAGATAAGAATAGTACTTGTGATCACCGCGTCAGACGCCTCTGCCCGAAAAAGCATAATATTGAGCCTTATCATCTTGAAGAGGTATTTCCCTGCCTGGCGGCATTGCACCTCTTCCTGTATTACCATTTCCTCTACCCCCATGACCTCGCAGATTACCTTCTTGCCCACCTTGTGGACGTTCTCTACCATTATTACCGTTCCCCATGGGAACCACTTCTCTAGATGGTCTGCCGGCCGTTGAAGGCGCGACTCCCTGAGCTATCCTGAATCAAATTATAAGATGGAGTTCCCGAGTAATTACCTATAAAGGCGGGCATGGCGGAATGAATTGGTCTTGCTGCAAGTGTTGGCCTCCTTGTCCTTTGGAGTAAGAACCTTGAAAGTTACCCGAGTTCTTAGCCCTTTTTGCCATTGCCTTTGCCTGACCGTCTCGCCTCACCCCATCCACTTTCTTAACAAAGTATGTCACTTCATTAAAGCTTCTTCCTGCAGAAGTCATATGAACAGATAATACTTGCAACTCAGAATTCAATCCCTTAATAAATAAACAGATCCTTTCTTCCTCCGTAGTCACCACTTACGTAGTATATCAAGATAAATCATGGAACTTGCCTCATAAGCAGCAACAGACATACCACTTTGTTCCAAAGCCATAAACTCATCTTTCTTACGATCTCTCAAGGTTCTAAGTATATATTTCTCTAAGAACAGAGCATGAAACTAGGCCCAAGTGAGTGGAGGTAAAACTGAAGATCTGCACTCCATATAAGCTCTCCACAACTGCTTGCCCTCACCTTGAAATTGAAAAGTCATGAACTCAACCCCATGCTGATGAACAATTCCCAATTTATGTAGTCTCTCATAGCAGTCTAAGATAAACTCATAAGCATGCTCACTCTTAGAACCAAGAAACACGGGAGGCTTTAGCTTAAAAAACTTAGTCAACATTTCATGCTCATTACAAGTCATAACAGAACCCAACAAAGGACAAAAGAAAGCACCAGTACCTATGTTTCCACCCACCTTGGGAGTAGGGATAACAATAGGCGGATTGGCGGGAGCTTGAGTTCCTTAAACACATGGAAGCACTCCAAGGCCAGCCAATCCTTTCAAAAATGACATAATTTGTTGGGCTGACACTGGGTCTATGGGAGGAACACCGATAGTCTCAGTCTGCACCTTTTCATCTTGTCGAACCTCCTCAACATTTTCAACCTCAATATTCTCATCTATCTCCTTATGATGTATGGGATAGGCCTCATTTTGTGGAGCATTTTTGACTAGTACCCCATCTCTAGCAGGCGCCACTCTTCCTCGGCCTCTACCAATAGCTATTTCTCTACCCCTACCTCGATCGCGGCCTCTTTCTGCAGATTCCTCAGCTGGAGCATTGACGGGAGCAATAGGCCTGACGCCGTTGTATCTAGTGTTAACCATCTGCAGACAGAAGAATGAAGGAGGTTAGATACAAATTTTAATCGATATATACCAATTGGAATCAAGTTATAGCATGAAAGGAGACAAGAGAAAATAGAGAGATTTTCTAAAGTCCTATAGCCTCTCGAAGAAAAGTAGAGACATCTCTGTACCGTTCCATAAGACTCTACTAGACTCGTTTTGGTACATTGAGATCAATAAACCTAAGCTCTGATACCAATTTTGTCACAACCCAAACCATGGTGATTGTTACCACAATAACCCTTCGGTGGGAGAACCATTACTGCAATCCAACCCAAGCAACTAATCCAAAATATTAAGGCATTTAAGTTACGGAAGTAAGTTAAATAGCTAAAAATTGAAGTTCCCATAAACTTTCAAAAGATCTAACAACTAAACAATGTAGAAAATACGCCAAGACCCTGAAAATCAATGTACCAAAACATCTAACAATGAACCATAAGTCTAAACAAGAAGGGATACAACCCCAAACTAATGAACTAATGCTAACTAGAACAAGTCTAAGTTCAGAATGTGGTCATAGACGGAAAGAGAACTCATGGAAGCCCGAAAGAACTGGCTTACCCTTGAATTCGAAGCGACAATCATTGATCTTCTAAGCGAGGTCTGTCAATAGCTGCTTGAAGATACCTTGTACTCAACAAAGAAAGAGCAAGTGCAGTATCAATACATAACCATAATGTACTGGTAGTATCACGCGGCTATCCGACTAAGTGCAACATACATAAGCCAATACAACTCACATGCATATATCTAACATATACAATATTATTAACATTTACAAACAAGGTACAATTTCACATTTCTCAAGATACACAATTATATCACATCATTGGTCCTCTTATGGAACCCAAACCCAAAAAGTTAGCATACCAGAATGTGGTTCTCGATCCAATGTTTATGCCGAAACGTGGCAACCGATCCATACTTATGCCGAAACACGGCAACTGACCCAAGTTAGTGTGTCAAAATGCAACACCCGATCCATTCAACAAGCCACAATCACAATCTCAATCACAAGTATATTCTCAAGTTTATATAATCAAGTTATGATTTATGGCATTCATCATTTGTCTATATCATTTACAACAAGTGTGATCAATAATGCAACATTCACATACATACATGTATCATAATGAAGCAAGGACAAACATAGAATCACAACCATCGCCTACCTCGAAACAAGCTTGAAACCCTAACAAACTTGATCCTTCCCTTTTCTGATTCATTCCGCTTGTTCTTGTTTTACAAACAATCAATATAATACAGAAATCAATAAACAATCACTATTTACCCAAATTACTAACAATTCTAACAACCTCGGATCATACCCATGATCCCCAAGTATTCAAATTCGGATTGTTTCCACCATAAATTTTAGATCAAATCTCTTCCCCATCAATAATTACCCATTAGATTGTTATACGAATAGAAAAACGGTTTCAGGGAGTTAAAATCTTACCTTTAACCTTAAGAATAGTGAAAAACTTTCAAGAATCGCCGGGGATTTGTTCCTTAGCTCAAAAAACCAAAAAGTGTAGAATAAGGATGTTTTGGGGTTTATTTACGACTTTAACTCACGTCAGGCCCACCACAGTGGGACCTACCCCGTTATAGCGGCCTCGCCAGAGCGACCAAAAGCACCACCAAAGCGGCTTGCAGAAACTAGTGAGCAATTTAAAAAATTCCAAAGACCCCATTTCACAACATACCTTCAACCAACGACACTCAAAAAATATCGTTCACGCTAAGATCAATTTTAAGAGTTCTACTCACCCGAATTTGGTTTCGTATAGTAGTACAGGTTCTATAACGATTTATATATCTACTCATGTAATCAAAATCATAAATAAATCACTCAATTGTTACCAAATTTTTCTATACCTTAAACACTCTGATTTCATCCAAATCTAGATAAGGTCAAAAAATTTCAAGTTACTATGAAAAAGTTGTTCAACCCAAAATTTCCCCCCAATTACTTTTCTATAACGAAGAAACCCCGTCGTTACAGTACCCTAAAACCCTCTTCATTGCCATCCAATGATTTCGATTGAGATTACTAGTGTATCGACTCTGTTTACTTATATTGCAAACTATGTATGGTCGTGTACAGTTCATGACGTACATCAAACTTTCTAATACTCTGGCATTATCCAATTGAAACTAACTTTCACCTTTATTCTTACCAAGATCAAGGTTGACATCTGTCATGACTCTGGGTTACCCCCTAGGAGCAACATGACATACTTGACCCCGAAGGGGTCGCATACAAGCTCTTAGCATAATTATAACATAAAGACATAGAATAATGCAGAAAATTTAAAACTTTTACAATCAAAGTCAACTTATTCTTCATAACGAAAATAAGAATCTAGACTTGTCTCAATCACTATCAAGAACAATAGAGAGTACAAATAGGGTTCAAAGCCCTTTACATCAATAAAGTCTCAAAATTAGAAAGTACAATAAAAGATAGAAAATGATAACATCTTGTCCTCGAACTTGATGACTCACCAAGCCTAGGGAATAGTCAACCCAAGCTTCACTTGACGGAAGTAGTATGTCTTAACGCCCGAAACCTACACTCATAGTAAATGTAGAAAATATGGGTTAGCACAAATAATGTACTAAGTATGAAAGCCAGGTATAAAAATCCTTAAAACATGCATAAAAGGGACATTTAGTTGAAATCATGCATTTATCAAGTTTAAAAGACATTATGCACATTTATGAAGAAACATAAGTCAAATCAACATATAAGCAACCCAAAGCCATACTAGTGCAATGCAAAGGTAAGATCCCATAACCCTACCAAATGCTAAGTATCACATTTAGGCCATCTACAACATACATATCTTACTTTGCCTTATTCATAACCAGCATACATAAGCAAAGAATCAGTCATGTTCATAACTTGTAACAACTGAAGTAAACCTAAACATTCATACATACCTTACATATACAATCCATAAGTCTTCATAACATAAGAGAACCTCACCATAACCCCTCTTAAAGTCTACTTGTGAAATGCATAAGTGAAGTCCCATACGCCCACTCATACTAAGTAGTACCTCTTAAGAAGTCACAATTAAAGTCCATGTTCTTATCATAAATCATAACCGTATCATATAGGGAAAATAGAATTAATCGACATAGACCATGTGAGCTACATGGAATCCAATTTTCTACCCCCACACCGAAAAGAGGTATCCTACTTGCCTAAGGTAGAACTTTCATAATAGCTTTTAGGTGGATTCACTAGCTAAAGACCTATGTGGGCACATAGTTATGGGATATGAAAATTGCTACTAGAAACCTAGACTACTAGCGTAAAAGGTTTCCATCCCATGAGACAACATACATTGGGAAGCCGAACTTGCTAAACGTAAAACCCTCTATCTCATTTTCATATCCACTCAGTGCTAAGCATAATTCCCTTTAAAAGTCATATTAAGTCTTTACTTAAGTTCATATTCATGAAAGAATGCACTAGGCACTCAACCAACATAATATCATAATTGCTCATAGATTAATATGGGTGAGCATGTCCTTTCAACCGCAGAATCATCAACATGTGAGTAAACCTTTCACATCATATTGATAGTGTGTTCAATCAACACAACAAGCTTTTCATAAACATATATACATACTTCATGCATAATCAAGTGTAAAGGGTAGAGGGAAGAAGGATATTGATCAATACCACAATTACACAATAGTAATAAGATCATCACTATCTAAGTGAATCACGAGTTCATATACGATCTTTATCAACATACACAAACCCTAGGTGTTGCCCTTCAAGGCTAGGAATCAAGATCAACCCTAACTTCTAGAATTACAACACTAGATAGGGGAATTTCATGATTCAATAACTTAAAAAACATAAACATAATCAATTGTCAAGCTTTCATGATCAATTAAGTCACTCGGAATCACGCAAACTTAGCTGCATTGGAATGATCATTTCGAAAACTTTCAATCATATCTGAAAATACACCTAACTCATCCTGAACTAGGAGTTATAGTCGTTTGAAGTTGACCAAAAACTCACTTTAACTTACTTAAAATTTTCCAAATTTCCTTATACTTTCCAAAAATAACTATTTCTAGATTTAAACTTCCTTCTAGTTCTTTCTAGTTGCCAGATGTTACAATATCTCTCCCTTGGAAACATTCGTCCTCGAATAAGACTTACTCCTACTAAGATAAGGGTGGTAACATTAAGTTCAAACGTCCCAAAAGCAATTCCAAACAAAGAACATGCTCACTCATAATTTAGATAGTACTAAGAAGAAAATTAGTACCTTGGTCTGCATTTTCCCTAATTTCAAAGAGATGTGGATATCTCTTCTTCATATCCTCTTTAGCTTTCCAAGTTACTTCTTCAACAAATTGGTTCCTCCAAAGGACTTTGATTGACGTAACCTCCTTTGTTCTCAACTTGCGAACTTGGCAATCTAGAATCTGAATTGGAATCTCCTCATACGATAAGTTATCCTTGATCTCAATATTTTCAGTTGATATGATCAATAAAGGATCGCCCATGCACTTCTTCAACATAGAGATATGAAACATCGAATGAACCATTGTAAATTCTTATGGTAGCTCCAACTCATAAGCTACATTTTCAATCCTTTTGGCTATTCTATAAGGTCCAATATACCGAGGACTAAGCTTTCCCTTCTTACCAAACCTTATAACACCCTTCATCGGTGAAACTTTTAAATATACCTAATCATCTACCTCGAACTTCAACGCCCTTTTCCTAACATCAGTGTAGGATTTATGACGACTTTGTGTTGTTTTCAATCTCTCTTAAATAACTTTCACCTTCTCCATAGCTTGGTGAACTAAATCTGGTCCTATCAACCTTGCTTCACTAACTTCAAACCATCCAATAGGAGATCTGCATCTTCTCCCATAAAGAGTTTCATATTGAGCCATTTGGATGCTAGTGTGATAACTATTGTAAGTGAATTCAATAAGGGGTAGGTGATCATCCCAATTACCTTTGAAATCGATCACACAGGCCCTCAACATATCTTCTAATGTCTGAATAGTGCGCTCTGCTTGCCCATCTGTCTGAGGATGAAAGGTAGTACTTAAGTTCACCTTTGAACCCAAACCTTTCTGAAAAGATCTCCTGAACTGTGCAGTAAATTGTGCACCTCTATTTGAGATAGTGGAGACTGGGACTCCATGAATTCTTACCACCTCCTGAATATATAACCTGGCATAATCTTCTGTTGAATGGGTAGTCTTTACCTGCAGAAAATAGGCTGATTTTGTCATTCTGTCGGCAATCAATCAAATAGAATTATGTTGTCTGCGAGACCTTGGCAAGCCTGTGATGAAATCCATATTAATCATCTCCCACTTCCATTTCAAAAGTTCTATATTCTGCACCAAACCACTGGGCCTTTGGTGCTCTACTTTAACTTTAACTTATTGTCAATTTAGACACTTAGCAACAAATTCTGCAATGCCCTTCTTCATACTATTCCGCTAATACACTTCTTTCAAATCACGATACATCTTTGTGGAGCCCGAATGAATGGAATATCTGGAGCTATGAGCTTTCTCCATGATCCTCTCTTGGAGCCCATCCACCATTGGTACACACAACTTACATTGATATCTCAATACACAATCTCCCCCTTGTGCAAAAGCTAGTACTTTTTCTTATGAACATTTGCCTTCAATTCAAGCAAAATAGGGTCTTGGTCTTGCTTGCCTTTTACTTCTGACACTAACGATGATTCAGCCATATTCGTCACCACTATTTCTCCTTCTATGAAATCCATAAGTCTGACTCTCAGGTGTGCAAGTCTTTGCATATCTTTTGCTAACTCTCTCTTTCCTTTTTCAATATGGGCGGTGCTACCTATATATAGACAACCTGCTTAAGGCATCAGCAACAATGTTAGCCTTACCTAGGTGATAAAGAATACTTATGTCGTAATCCATGAGTAACTTTAACCACCTTTTCTGTCTGAGATTAAGCTCTTTCTCAGTGAACACATATTGAAGGCTTTTGTCATCGGTGAACACATCTACATGAACACCATATAAATAATGGCGCCAAATCTTCAAAGCAAAAACTACAGCATCCAATTCTAGATCATGTGTTGGGTAATTCTTCTCGTGAACTTTCAACTATCTGGAGGCATAAGCTATAACTTTGTCAATCTGCATTAATACTCAACCAAGTCAACTCTAGATGCATGACAATACACCACAAAACCTTGAGTGCCTTCTGGTAAGGTCAAAACTGGGCCAGTAGTCAACCTTTTCTTCAATTCCTGAAAGCTTTTCTCACAAGCTTCAAACCATTGAAACTTCACTATTTTCTGAGTCAACTTCGTCAAGGTGTACGAAATGGATGAAAACCCCTCTACAAACCTTCTATAATAGCCAGCCAAACCCAAAAAACTCCTAATATCAATTGGAGATGTGGGTCTAGGCTAATTCTGCACTGCCTCAATTTTCTGAGTATTAACTCTAATTCCATCACCAGAAACTATGTGGCCCAAAAACACCACAGACTCAAGCCAAAACTCACACTTAGAGATCTTGGCATACAACTCTCTATCTTTCAAAGTCTGAAGAACTATTCTGAGATGACTAACATGATCTTCTTCATTCCTTGAATAGATTAGTATGTCATCAATGAAGACGATAACAAACATATCTAAATAAAGTTTAAAGACTCTATTCATAAGATCCATGAACGCTGTTGGTGCATTGGTCAAACCAAAGGACATATCCAAAAACTCATAACGACCATATCTGGTTCTGAAAGTTGTCTTAGAATATCACATTCCCTCACTCTTAATTGATGACAGCCTGATCTGAGTTCAATTTTTGAGAAATAGGAAACACCCTGAAGTTGAATGAAAAGATCATTAATTCTCGAAAGAGGATACTTATTCTTGATGGTAATTTTGTTCAACTGACGGTAATTTATACACATCCTAAGCGAACCATCTTTCTTTCTCACAAACAAGACCGGAGCTCCCCAAGGTGAGACACTTGGTCGAATAAAGACCTTATCTAATAGATTCTTTAACTGTTCTTTCAACTCTTTCAACTCTGTTGGTGCCATTCTGTATGGCGGAATAGATATTGAACGAGTATCTGGAAGTCGATCTATACCGAAGTCTATCTCTCTCTCAGGAGGGACTCCAGGAAGATCATCTAGAAAGACTTTTGGAAATTCTTTTACTACTGAAACTGACTGAATAGGAGGTACCTCAACACTTGAGTCATTAACTCGGACTAAGTGATAGATACACCCCTTAGAAACTAACTTTCTTGCCTTAAGGTACGAAATGAAATGACCATTAGGCACTGCTGAACTGTTTTCCCACTCTAAGACTGGCTCATTTGGAAACTGAAACTTGACTACTCGAGTTTTACAATCAGCTGAGGCATGAAGCCAGTCCATACCAAGAATGACATCAAAATCTACCATGTCTAACTCAATTAAATCAGTCATGTTACTCTTGTGATTGACGAAAATGAGACAATCACGATAGACTTTCTCTAATAGAATAAACTCACCAACAGGCGTAGAGACACTGAATGGTTCACTAAGTTGCTCAAGAATAATATTAAAATTCATAGCAACATATGAAGTTACAAAAGATAAACTCGCTCCTGCATCTAGCAAGGCATAAACGGTAAAGTCAGAGACTTGAATCATACCAGTGACAACATATAGTGAATCCTCTTGCTTTTGATGACTGTTGATTACATATAATTGGTTTGTTCCTCCGCCAGTACCGGAGGTAGCTCCTCTAGGTGCAGCCCTGTCTGGTGAAGCAACTGATGAAGACTGGGCTCTATTACTGGAGGTAGCTCCTCTAGGTCCCTCTTGCCCATACTTGAAACAACTTGTCTAACCGTCACGACACTTACATGAGTGGTTTCTACCACATCTACCATATACAGGAGCCCAACTACCTCATTGTGCCACACTACTTTGAGACTGTGTTAGTCTAGCTCTGAAGTTCCATGAATTCAGGCCATTATACTCACATTTGTTCTTAGGTGCAATTGCACTAGCAGATGATGGTGCATGCCCCTTTTGCTTCTAAAAGGACAAACGATTCACACTACCCTTCTGCTGCCCAAACTCATTTCATGGCTTCACTTTCTTATTCTTGAACTCCTCTCTATATCTAAGTTTCTCTTCCTCTACCTGCTACACATAGACCATCAACCTCGAAATGTCCATGTCCCCAATAAGCATTGCTCCCCGGCCCTCTTTGCTTGATAGACGGCCCAACCCAGCAACAAACTGGCTCATTCTACTTCTCATGTCCTTAACAATTTCCGGAGCATTACGGGATAGTTAGGTGATCTTCAACCCATATTCATGAACACTTAGAGAATCCTGCTTAAGTGCGAGAAACTCATGTACCCTGGCCTTTTTCAATTCCCGGGGAAAGAAACACCCTAAGAAAGCTTCCTCAAAACAAGCCCAACTTGCAGGTGGTGCATCCTCAACTCTACCCCCTTTCCACTGATCAAACCAGGTCCTAGCAACATTCTTCATCTGGTATGCAGCTAGCTCAACTCTCTTAGTATCAACAACATGCATCACGTCGAATACCATTTTCAAATCCTCAATAAAGTTCTCCGTATCCTCAATAGTGCTAGAACCAGTGAAACATAGAGGATTCATCCTCAAGAACTCACGAATCCTTGAAGTGTCGACCTTTTTTTGTCGAGATCCTCTTGGCTGCCTAACCTGGTTAGTCACAACTTGGCTCAACATCTAGATAGCCTCACGGAACTCAGCATTGGTGACTTCGCCTTGAGGTTTCACTTTAGGTGCATTGGGTAACTCTTGCTCTTGTAGTTCAACATTGTGTCTCACAGGACGACCTCTGACAGCTTTTTGTGGAGGTATGATTATCTGAAAACACGCGAAAGCACGAATTAGAAGAAACTTTTTAGAGATCAAACTCTAATGCAAGAAAAGAGTGTGAAAGAAGTGAGATAATTTCGTAAGTGTTCTAGCCTCCTAATTATAGATGTGGCGCGCTTCACACCGATAACTAGAACTCTACAGACACGACTTCATAGACTCCCTAGGAATCTTGAACTCTGTGCTCTGATACCAAGTTTGTCACTCCCCGAGTCTACACCCTAGGCGGGACTGGCACTCGAGAACCATTGCTGGCCCCAAGCGAACCTTTGGTCTGACTTACTTAGCTCATATGTTTTTAAAACAACTTCTTCTCTGGTTTGAGATAATTGCTCAAACTTAGCTTAAGAAAAGATCTCTTGGAATCAATGTTCCCTTTTGTTGTTCAAAACTCTTTTGGAAATCTCAGTTTCCTCTCATCTTAAATGTAAAAACATTTACTCTTGGGAAGACTTAGTTCCCATGTATCATTTTAAAGAAAATGAACGTTGCTCTTACTCTTTACTCAACTTCAAACCTTAAGTCTTAAAACAAAATTAAAATGTTTGTAAAAGACTTACGAAAGCTTGAAATAAACTTCTCTTACTTGACTCTTGACTTTGATCTTAACTGCTATTGACTTCACTCTTAATCCTTGAATTGAATTATGGATTCAAGGATTATGATTGGTGTTTGGAAAGATCTCATGTTGTTTAGGAATGATTTCAGATAGCTAAACATGAGAAAAGACCAAAAATCCAAATTTGAAAGTGGGTCCCTGACGTGGAGGCATAATTAAAATTTTGGTTCCAAAAATGTCTTTTGAGGCAGAACACCTCGTGTCAGCTCTGAGACGCCGAGCAAAATTTTTCAATTCTGGTAATAGGTCGCGCGACGCGTTCCCACACTCAAATTTCGTCCAACGAAATTTCTTCTTCGTTTTCCCACCCCAAATCACCCAACCTCAATTCTTTTTATCAAATTACCTTTAGATACAGATATCCAATAAATGTACCTAAGAACCTAACTCAAAACGACTCTATAATGCGACGTAACAAACTCAGAAACTTCTCAATTCATCCCAATTCAAGAACAACATTCAAATTCAAGAATTCATGTCAAGAACATCAACTTTCAAGCTCTTTTAGGACGAATTTAGTTGAACTAAACATGTTTGGCTCACGGGTGAATGAAACCAACACTATGAGAGACTCACATACCTTGTAGGGTCAATTCCGTGGCGAACCCGCAACCAAAATCGATCGTTCTTGGCGAATCTTGCTTTACCTCTTCTCCTTTCTCTTGCATTCTTTCTCCAAAAGCCCTAACTCTATTTCTCAAAGGTGTAAACTGAACTAACTCAGTTTTTTTTCCCAATTATTTTATTAAAAATGGATTTAGTTAATTGGGTAAGGAAAAGACCAAACTACCCTTCAAAATTTTGAATTGGGCATTTCCTTATTCGAACAGCCCAACTTTCAAAGGGCATAACTCACTCATAGAAACTCGGAATCATGCAAACTTACCGGCGTTGGAAATATCATTCCAAAAGCTTTCCAACCATATCTGGAAATACACCTAAATCATCCTGAGCTAGGAGTTATGGTCATTTGAAGTTGACCAAAAACTCACTTTAACTTACTTAAAATTTTCAGATTTCCTTATACTTCCAAAAATAACTATTTCCAGATTTTAAACTTCCTTCTAGTTCTTTCTAGTTGTGAGATGTTACAAGATTTTCATCAAAATCCAACAATAATCCATTAATTCAATACTAAATCATCATAATCAATCATAATAAACCATAATTAAACAATTGAAATCATTTTGGAAGGAGACCCATGACATAGATGAAACCCTGGGTTTTTGGAAGTCTTAAAACATAGTTTGAAGGGGATTCTTGGGGGATAGCTACCCAAGAATGAAAAGCATCCATAACTTAGGTCGATTTCCACAAGAAATTGGAGAAGAAAGGCTGGTTCTTGAACTCCTAGCTTGACCTTCACCTTGCTCTTTAATGGAGTCTTAGAGAGAGAATATTTTGAGAGTGAAGTTGGTTATGTTTGAGTCTTATGAGTTATGAGGTGTTAAATGGAGCTTAATGAATTAGAAGTATTTATATAGGTCTAAAATAACTAATAATAATCGTCCCCACCCTTACTTAGTTAAATAGGAATTAATTAAAAAAATTGACCCTTTGTCGAATTAAGGCAGCCTTTACAGGTGTGACCCACGAAACCGCCACCTACGATCCGTAGATGGAGTGAAGCCCCGTGCTAGCAAGTCGTCATTTGGTTCAAAGAGTTGGGAGGACCAGGGGGGGCCAAGCCTCAACCCACGACCCCCACCTATGGGGCGTGGGTCCACCCATGATTTGTGGGTGCCCATCTGTAGGTCCTGCTATCTCTTGACAACTTTTTAGGCCTTTACTTGGGTCCTCCTCAAGGACCCTTGGGGGTCATGCCTTGACGTGTAGGTCCTAAAGCATTAGTACTAACTTAGGGAGGTCATTTTACGACTCTTATCTTCATGATACCCTATTTAGGACACTAGACTACAAGTTAGGCTCTAGCTTAGGTCATTCGATTTTCGGGGTTTTACAACATCAATTGGTGTCTTTGCCCTTTTGAAATTCAAGTGCTTGAACTTTTCAAGTACCTTTTGAATCTAATGATATTGAGACAATTCTAGATCGTGAGGAGTTTTATGAATCTTAATTCTCAATATCAAATCGGCAACTCCTAGATCTTTCATATCAAACTTACTAGCAAGCATACACTTAGTTGCTTTTACATTAGCAATGTCATTGCTCATTATCAGCATGTCATCCATATATAGACATACAATGACCTCTTGATTTGGAACTTCTTTGATGTAAACACATGTTTCACAGTCATTAATCTTAAATCCATTTGCCAACATGATTTGATCAAACTTTACATGCCATTGTTTCGGTGCGTGTTTTAGTCTATAGAGTGACTTAACAAGTTTGCACACTTTCTTTTCTTTACCAGAAACTACGAAGCCCTCAGGTTGTTCTATGTAAATCTCTTACTCTAGCTCTCCATTTAAGAACGTGGTTTTCACATCCATTTGATAGATTTTAAGACCGTATACTGCAACTAGAGAAATTAACATCCGAATTGATGTAAACCTAGTCACTAGCGAGTATGTGTCAAAATAATCAGGACCTTCTTTGTGTCTAAAGCCTTTGACAACAAGTCTTGCTTTGTATTTGTCAATAGTTCCATCATCTTTCATCTTCCTTTTGAAAATCTATTTCGAACCCAAAGGTTTGTTTCCTGGAGAAAGATCAACCAACTCCCAGTTATGATTGCTTAACATTAACTCAATCTCACTATTGATAGCCTCCTTCCAAAAGGTTGAGTCAGTAGACTACATAGCTTCCTTGAATGTTTAAGGCTCACTTTCAAGAAGGGACATTACAAAATTATATCCAAATGAAGTAGTTGTCCTTTCACGTTTACTACGTCTTGGACTTTCTTCATTAGGTACATTCTCTTTTGGTTCTTCTCGAGGTCATTTAGACCGTACACTAGATAACTCAGGTCTATTTTTATACGGATATATATGTTCAAAGAATTCAACATTATCTGATTTCATTTTCGTATTGTCATGAATATCAGGATGTTCGGACTTATGAACCAAAAATTGACATGACTTACTGTTTGTGGCATATCCAATGAATACACAATCCACAGTCTTAGGTCCTATTTTGATCCTCTTAGTTATAGGAGCTTAGACTTTGGCTAGACACCCCCACACTTTGAAATATTTCAAGTTGGGTTTTCTACCTTTGTATTTTCATATGGAATAACATGTGTCTTGTTGTGACACACTCTATTGAGTATTTGATTTACTGTAAAGATAGCTTCCCCCCCCCACACACACAAGTTTTGTGGTAAACCTGAACTTATAAGTAAGACATTCATCATTTTCTTAAAAGTTTGGTTTTTCCTTTCCGCAATTCCATTAGATTGAGTAGTAAGAAGCAGTAGTTTGATGAATGATTCCATTTTCCAAACATATTTCTGCAAATGGAGATTCATATTCTCCACCTCTATCACTTCTGATCATATTTATCTTTTTATCCAACTGATTTTCAACTTCAGTTTTATATTACCTAAATGCATCTATTGCTTCATCATTACCATTTAGCAAATAGACATAACAATATCTAGTGCAATCTTCAATAAAAGTTATGAAATACTTTTTCCCACCACGTGATGGTGTTTACTTCATGTCACAAATATTAGTGTGAATCAGTTCTAATGGGTATGAATTCATTTCAACAGATTTATAAAGATGCTTAGCACACTTAGATTAGACACAGACTTGACGTTTTGATTTATTGCACTCAAAGTTAGGCAAAACATTTATATTAATCAATTTTCACAAGGTTTTATTATTGATATGTCCCAAATTTTCATGCCATAAACATTTTGACTCAAGCAAGTAAGAAGAAGCAGAATCTTTAGCATATCAATTGTAATTACATTGAGTTTGAAGAAGCCCTCAGTAAGGTATCATTTTCCTACATACATCTCATTCTCACTCACTACAACTTTATCAAAAAGGAATACACATTTGAATCTGTTCTTGGTCAGAATGGTATAGATACTAAGTTCTCTCGCAATTCTAGAACATACAAGACACTATTCAAAGTTACCACCTTACCCGAGGTCATCTTTAAGTAGATCTTGTCAGTTTCTTTCACCTTTGCAGCAATGGAGTTTGCCATAAACAACTTATCGTCTGCTAGGGCTGGAGTATATGATGCCAATAATTCTTTGTTGGCACACACTTGACATAAAGCATCAGAATCTATCCATCATTCTCTTGGATTTCCAATCAAGTTGCATTCTGAAAGCATTACACAGATATCATCCAGCATTACACAGATATCGTCCATCTCTTCTTTGGATTCAACCAAATTTGCTGATCTTTGTTCTTGTCCTTCTTAGGACCCCGACATTCAATAGCCTTATGACCATGTTTGCCACAATTGAAGCAATTTCCATTGAATTTCATT
Source organism: Solanum commersonii (assembly GCA_029007595.1). NCBI lineage: Eukaryota > Viridiplantae > Streptophyta > Magnoliopsida > Solanales > Solanaceae > Solanum > Solanum commersonii. Next base: position 4,755,259 of record JAJTWQ010000033.1, read on the forward strand.
TTTGGAGAATTGCTCTTCGGTTCAGATGTTTTCTTTCTTTTCCTTGATTTTGTGGGATCTTCTTCAACAATATTTACTCTAGATATTGTTGAATTACCACGTGACCTCTTTTTCTTAGGCCTTGTTGTCCTCTTTGATTCCTAACCTTACTATGAGATCTTCAACAATCATCTCCTTGCATTTATGTTTCAAGTAGTTTTTGAAGTCCTTCCACAACGGCGGTAACTTCTCAATAATGTCCCCTACTTGAAAAACATCATTCACAATCAATTCTACATTAGAGATTATGTGAGTAATAAGAACAAACTCGATATGTTCAACATAGGTATTATATAAAATTATACCTTCGCTAAGGAGGTCATGGATTATGACCTGCATCTCTTATACTTGGGTGACAGCAGTCTTACTGTCTATCATCTTATAGTCCAGAAACATTGCCACATTGAACTTCTTCATTCTAGCGTCCTCTATTTTGTACTTCTTTTCCAAAGCATCCCATAGTTCTTTTGAGGTCTTCACACTACTACCCACATTGTACAGATCATCTTGCATGCCACTCAGAATATAGTATTTACACAAAAAATATGAATGCTTTCATGCTTCTGTTACCAAGAATCGTTCTTCATCCAGAGTTTCATTCGACAGAATAGGAACGTTCTCACTAATGAACCTCAGCAGACTCAACATAGTCAGATAAAAGAACATATTCTGCTGCCATCTCTTAGAGTCGACTCCATAAAACTTTGCAGGTTTCTCAGCCGGTGCAAGGGAAGAGTTGAACGATTGTGTGCAACCGATGTTGTTGCAGCACTCATTGTTCCAACATTTATTTGACTTGAATTAGTCATTTTTCTGTCACAAACGACAGACAATTTAGTATATGAAATACTAACAGTAAAGAATAAAACTTTATACAACATATTTATAATTTAACGATGAAGTTTTTATCTTTTTCTAATCGTTAATCGAATGAATTTTAAAATTCAAACAGAGTAGAAAACCAGAAAGGTTTTAATCTCTAGAAACCTAAAATACATAACCAAATATTAAATTTCTTAAGCTTGTTATCTCATGTATTCAAGTTAATAAAAACAGAAACAAAAAAGATGAAATAGATAGAAAATAAATAATTCGAGTCCACAGAACCCGCTGTGTATCCTTAAGAAATTTAATCCTCTCAAGTACCTGAGGTTGTAGATTAATTTCTCCCAAGATAAAACAGATTAACTATTAAAGAAGTAACGACACCTCAAACTTCAATAATTTCAGCGAATTAAAAAAACAGCAATGAGAGCACATACATACTCAACCGATCAATAATTTGATTTGTAAGAAAATGTATGCATAAGAGAGAAAAAATTTAGTGTGTGAAAAATGAGAGAAATCTCTCTATTTATAGCCAACTGCAGTAAGGAAATCGTCTGTTCGGACAAGACTGTGAACGCATCTGTTCAAACATGTCTATCCCGAACGTTTGTGTCTTTTGGTAAACATGTTGTATAAATATTTATTCAAATAATTCCATTAATTAATTAATTAATATTCTAAATTAATTTTTAAGAAAAAAGAAATTAATTAATAAGATTGATCAAATAAATTTTTCCTAAAAAATAATCAATCAATCATTTGCCAAAGCCGAAGCCGAGCGATGACGACGGCACGAGGGGACACCTTCTACTTAACCTAGCTAAATGAAGTGTTTCCTAATATAAGGACAACTCTTTTCCTCTCTTCTATCAATATGGGAGAAATGACCTTTTATTTTCAAAGACTTTTAATTTGAAATGAATTTTCATTTTCCCTTCAAATTGGTTCCTCTACATTTCCCAATTTCTCATTCATTCTTATTTCCCATTCACACCTTGCTACAACCCAATAGATCCTTACATACCTGTAAGAACAATGTTCTTGAAAAAACTTGAAGAAATGTCTTAGAAGATGAAACCTAGCCTTAGTGTTTCTTGAAGTTCTTGAGCACAAGAATTTAGGAGTGAGTGAGAGGGTTTGATTATGAAAATTGATTTTCTACACGTTTAGGGTAATATAGATGACTTCATAAAGGTTTTTAGGACAAAAATATCCTTTAAAAATAACTAAAATGAGCTGAAAGTCGGGATTTTATTCCAGCGAACAGTGAAGTCCGCATTCATTCCGTAACACCGAGCCATCGCGGAGCTGTTGCCAGGTTAGAGCGTCTCTAGTAAATCAGTTGTAACTTTTTACTCAAAAATTGGATTGAGACAAACTTGTGGAGTTGGAACGAGGATCCATAGACCTTTAATTTGAGAGATATGATCATTTGAAGTTGATGTAAGTATAGTCTTACATTGAAACTTAATCGGTAAGAAAACTTCCAACTCAACTTTGTGCTAGGAGATCTTAGTGACCTTAATTGATATCCAAAATCATTTGCACACTAAACAAATTGACCATAACTCCTAAGCATAATTTAAGAATCATCCGACAAGACCTTATACATAAATAAAGAATAGTTCAGGTGTTAACTTAGAAATTTTTGGGGTGTAACACTTACACACTATCTTTCCTTATACTTAGTGCATTCTGTGTATTGATTGCGTACATTTCTTGTTTCTATATTGTTTTATAATATAGGGTCTAACGCTCCACATCCTGCTTACGGTTAGCATAGTTTCTGACCAGCTTATCCAAGACTTGGCAAGTCCTCATGGTTCAAGGACATGACCACTTTCATGCTTTAAAATAATAATGATTGAAGGTAGAATTGTATAGTAAACTTGGAGATTCAGAATTATAAATAATAGAATAGTCAAATGTACTTTAAAAGAATAATAGAATAGTCAAAGGAACAAATAAGTCAGATGCACTCGAATAAATTAACTTTTTGGGACAAGTCAAGCATATCTATTAATTACATGTAATTTGATTCCATTACATCACTACTAGGAAAGTATTTTTCTAGAATAATGAAAGTCAAACTTATTTTCTTTTAATCAAACCATCAGGAATAAATCACTTACTAATATTTTCAAATTGAAATCAGATTGCATTACCTTAAATTATAAATTTAAAATGATCCTCAAAACTATATATATATCTCAACAAATGGAGCATATATTTGTACAAGAGCTACACTTGTTATAGATCTATTTACATAATTAGCAATGATGAAAGTTTCCTTCGCTATGATTTCCTTTATTTGTTTCATTCTCATCGCAACAGGTATATCTCTTCACTATCACTCTCTCTTTTAACATAGATATCTTAGTTGCAAACATGCCTAATGTCTTATTTGAAATTTTAACAAAAAATGTATTCGAATTAAATTAACATTTGGAATTTTGAAAGATAAATGGTTGGGTTAATGCCTTTTCAAAGAATTATCAATTCTGAGATTCCCTTTTATGCGTGCTTAGATCCTATTTTTATAACAATTATTTAATATTCAGAAGTTGTTTTTCAACTAATCTATATTTGCATTGTGTAAGGCCTAGGAAATCTTTCCCAACCAAAACAAATTCATTAGGCCTCAAATACGAGACATTGATTAAAAGTGACGAGATCTTTCCATCATGCCATAACATTTTGTGGTAATGAAAGCAACAAATTTATACACAAAATACCAACCAATTTTATTTTTCAATATTTACCAATTAGTTTGACCACCTAGTTAGTTTGACCACCTAGTTGTTAACACAATTTTTTCTATCCAATATTAAGTTATTCTCATGTTATTAAAATTAAAACTTTGTATAAACTCTGTTACCAAATTTGAGTTTAATTTTGTTTTATAGGAATGCAGAGTGAGGAAGCTATAGCAGGCCGCCGCCGTCCACCATGCACCACTTCGAGCGATTGTGGGGATTATTGTCAGGGGCATCCAACATCTTGTATAGATGGAAAATGTGTATGCGATGACATGCGTAAAATTAGTAGCACTCCAATAAGATCTCTTAAAATATAATATATATTAAGTAGAAGTCTATAATTATTGCATGAGGTTATGTAGTTTCTTATTCATATTTGGTTTGATTTTGGAGAGAAATAATATTTATAAAATATTGGGCTTTTATTTTGATCGTTTATTCAAATTTATAATATTATCTTATCAACATAAATACAAGTCTCTTTTATATACATTACAAGTTAACTTCTTAAATCATATTTATTAATTCACGTGTGAAGATTTTTAGATTTATAACCTTTATAAACATTCATTATAAGTATATGGATGTCACTAAACTCATACAAATGTGCTTAAGGTGTGTTTGGTAAAATTTGATGGTGTGTTGAAAAGACGAGAGGGTCAAAATATGTTAATGAATTCCCAACATTTGAAAATGAGACCAATGATCCCATATTTTACTAAATCAAAAGGCCAATTATGACTGTCAAAACAAGGGGAAAAAGAAAAGAAAAAGACAAACAAAATAATAAAAGACGTGTAGACACAAGCAATGACACCAAATTTTCTAGTAGAAGTTGTAACACCTCGAACTTTAAAAGAGCTAAATAGAAATTCGTGGAAGTCATCCATTAGTTTTTAGTTTTGGTTCAATTTTAAATGACCATATCTTTTAGCACATAAAGATTTAGGTGGATCATGAACTATTAAATTGAAGGTCTCTTCAGTCCTCTTTTCAACGATGCCAAGTTTGATAAATTTCGAGCTCGGAGTAAAAATTTATGTCCGTTTGAGTGAAGCCTCTCTATTTAAGGCATTTTATTCATTTTAGGAAAAGGTATTTTGGTCTTTTCTTTTCCCACTAGGCCTAACACGTTTTTTAACCAAATAAGGGTCTAATCTGATCAAACCACTTTTTCACGCTCCTAAACACTTAGGGATTTAGAGCAACGTTTCAAGAGGAGATTAAGGGCTAAGTTCAAGCAGCTGATTTGTGGATTTCGCTAAGAACATTGTTCTTTCCAAGTATGTAAGGCTTCTCACAGTGATGGACTTGTCGTCCTCACGCCATACATCTGAGTTTATCCATGAAATCATTGAAATCAAAGAGTTCTTGAATAGTTTCTTGATTTTTGATCAATTCATGAATAATGGAGGTTGTGAATCCTTTCTTGGGTAAGAGTCATGTTTTGAGGAGGTTTGTATGAGGATTTCTATGAATTGTGTTGGGTTTGATAATCAATAAGAGTTTAGGAAGAAACACCCAATTCTAAACGTGTTAAGACCATGAATTGAGTAGAAAAATTCGTTGGAAGTTAAATTGGGTCGTGACAACCTGACTCAATGAAACGTTATAGATGCCAAGTTTTAAGTCAGTTCTTGGAAGTAGTGAGATATGTCAAAGAGGCCTTAGGTTGTTCGTAGCAACAAAGGGCAATAATCACTTGATTGCATTTTGTGATTAAGACTAGGGAACATGTCTACAAACCAGAAGATCAATCACAGGCTAGCTACTTACTATAGTTTGGAGATGCACTAGTATCCTGGAAATATGAAAAGAAGAAATTGTCTCTAGAATTGTTCAACTGAAACTGAATTAGAGCAAGGCATCATGTACACCAGAGATCAGTTGGATAGTAAATACAATAATTCAAGATAATAATCTCATTTCTCTACATAGCTTCATCTCTATGACACCTCTAGCAAGTCTAACTGAGATCAGCAAGCAGAATGGTGAGGCAGCATGTCAAAACGCCAGCCACAACTGAGGATTGAGCGATTGGAGATGCATCAGCATTGCTTGCAGGGGCTATCTTTGCAACAGGAGGTAGAGGTGGCTCAACCACATCACTTTCCGTAAGTATAGGGCTGGGAGGTTCCGCTGGTGGCAATGACTGTCGAGACATGAATTGTAGGAGACCTCCAGTTTCAACGGGGCTAAAATACAGTGATCGGTGCTTGTAACCCAAACAACGGTTCCCTATAACCCAACACACAAATATAAGCTCAATAAAAGTGCCAAAAAAAAAAAAAAAAGTGTTATTTCCAAATATAATCTCTACTTATCCGTATCAGTTTCTCAATTCAGGAATTACTTACTTCTGTATGTAGCAGCTGTGCGAGGGAAATCTGTTATAACACCATCAATGCCAGCTCCAACAATATAATTGTTTATCTCTACAGATGAATCTGAGAAAAAATCCCATGCTTGAGACACAAACTCATTGTTAAAGCGTTGAACGTATACTGATAGATTTGATGATTGCAGCTTCTGCACCACATCTGTTTTCCCAACGAGAAAATCATCCTCACTCCGGAAAACAGAATTCTTGGTTAAAATTACTGAACTAGCAAAGCTCTTGATCTCGGATATAGTTGCGCTCTCAATATCCCTGATATTATCATCTATCATATAAACAAGTTCATAGCTTCTTTTCTTAAATTCTTTCAGAACTGAACTGTCTTTAGATTGGATCATAACTTTCTTTGATGTCTGATTATTGTAACCAGTATTCCTCAAGGCTTCAACAACAGCAGCAATTACACCAAATCCCTGATTTGCCAGGTAATCTGCCTTCTGCACAAGTGCCACAGATAAAGATGTCCTCATTTATTTCGACAACATTATTTAAATATTTTACAAGTACAACTTTGTCACTCCCGCTGTACCAAGTACCTTAGACGACATTGTAAAAGGAGAATTTTAAAGTTAAGTTATTTCAATGTAACATTTTGTCTTGGGACAGACTAACAAAGAAAAGGGAATTCTAAAAACTGTTGCTTTATGGACTTTACGTTTGCTGATACATAATGTCTTTTGTTGGAATTAACAATGTCAACGTACAGAACCTGCATGAATAAACTCACCTCTATTCTGATCATGACACCAGATAGAGTTGTGGCAGTTTTTGCATATATCAAGAAATCCACCAACGACACAAAGCTCCCGTCATTTATGGCTTTTGGATTTCGGTACAATCCAAACCCTGACCATGGACTAGATATTGCAGCTACAAGAAGTGAGAGCATGTTAAGTACAACATTACCCTCCAGAAAACTCATGACTTTTAGGCACGCACATCCATAACTTTAAGGAGATAGGTAGATGTTTAAACATAAGAAATTAGTCGGTTCAACTTACGTTTCAGGCTCTTAATCTCATCCCAATTAAGGTTAAAAGTGAATATTCCAGTAATTATGTTGAGTACTGCGTCAGTATTAGTAATATTGCTGAATGGCGATTGAAGAATTGTAGTCTTATCCACCAAATTAATAGAACCCAGGCAGAAGGGTATTCCATCCTTTGTCATTTGAACAGGACAGTCGAGGACATCTGCACCATCCGAAACAGCTTTTGTATATGCCATATCAGTACAACCCGGGTAGTCTCCACTTGCTCCTTCAGATGTGATAATCAGAAACTTTTCTGTGGAAATTCGGAAAGAGTGAGGAGATATAATGTCTTGTACAAACTGTAAGGAGATATTTTTTATCATTATCTTAACATGTTTTCTGACTTATACCCATTAATTATAACACGGTTGTAGTTAAGTGTTACAGTATTATTCAAAAAGCTAGTGACTCACTCCCCGCTATATTTCAATCTTGAGTAGACAGTATTAGCTCAAAAATTTGGCATGATATATAATGGTTTGCATTTTCATATTTCAGGAATAAAATACTGAGCAAAACAACATTCACCAATGTCACAAAAACAAATTGCTTACCTCGAGGTTTATCGTTCTTGTTCAAATGAGCGAAGCAATCTGCAATATTACAGCAAGTATAGGAATAATGATGAGTACCACGATAGAAATTAAAGCAAAATAGCACAAAACATGAAGAACATAAATTGGATACCGAAACCCAAGATATTATAGAGGCAACTGAGATCACCATCATCTATGACTATCCACCCCATTTACAAATCTAGTGTGTCCAAGGTCTACCCTTTGATATCACTATTAGTGATCAATTTATCTTAAATAAAACTACTTGTTTTTCCTTTCATGTTTGTTTTTATACTCAAATTAAGGATAGGAGAAGCTTATTGATCACAGTCAAAATGAACAACTAAATACTTATGAAAACAACAGTAAGAGCGAGCACGGAGCTTCTGTTATCTATTTCATCAATTGTAGCATGCATGGTTACCTATTGTCGCTGATGCAGTTACTGGGACGTCAGACAATACTCCATCCACAGAAAAGACGCCATTGTCAATGAAGGACAAATACTCAGATGTGGGATCATAGCTGAAATTGTAAGGAAAATGTACATCATTTGCAAACTCCGATGCAAAAATCTCAAGACCTTCTTTATGAGCATCTAACACAAGCGACGTATATGGTTGCAAGTAGTGGGAGTTGTCCATCGGCCAGATATAAGATTTGGGAACAAGAATTCCAGAGGCAAACGGTTTGATAAATGTGAGGTTGTTCAATAAGAAACCATATGTTTGATTTATTGAAGGCTCAACATCCTGTCCGAGAAACCGGAAAACAAGTTTTGTAACTCGTGGATTGAATCGTGCCACAATACTTGTGAGGAAAGTCACCTCAGGTGATGAAATATAGTTAATGAGAACATTCTTGGATAGAGATATAATATAACTTCTCATACTAAGATTATGTTGGGTGAAGAAATTGTCATACTGTAAAAAGGATTTGCAAAACAAAAGATCAGTAAAAGCAGTACAACACAACTTCACAAGTGAAAACTTATCATCATAACTGAATATAAGTACCTGTATGTTCAACCATAATCCCGGAGGTTTAACTTGGTTTGCCACATCCTGGACAGTAAGAATTCTATACTTTGTTCCATCAAATTTTTCGGTTCGAATATAAACTCCTTGCCTCACTGTCCGGTAAAGCATCAGTTACGTTACTAGACATCATATATTACTGGTTATCTTTGATTAAAACATAAAAATCATGTGAAGAATAAAACATATTATTAAATATTAGTAGCATAACTATATCAATTCACACTTGTGATAAACCTACAAATGAGGACACTCAAATAGGTACAATAATATAGTAAAAGAATTAATAAGGAATATATTGGTCAAACAACACTCTTTATTAGTTTTATCTTTGAAGAATTATGTCAAACTTTATCATAACAACTAAAAAGGAACGGAGGGAGTATAATAAACCATAGGAAGGGTCAAAGGGATATTTTGACAAAGCAAAAATGACATTCTTGGACATTGATTCCAAAATTTTACACCTACAGTAATGCATGAACAACATGATATGTTTGTGAAGAACACTACCAAATAGGTTTTATATTGACCTTACAGGTTACAAAGTGCGAGATCATTGAAATTAAAATCTACAGAGAACCATCCTTGTATTAACACTCTATTCACTAAGTATTCACTCTTGTTATTTTTGTAGTGAACATCAATGTCAGAGGCATTGCAAGCTTGACGTCTGGAAAACAGATACCAACTCCATCTTTAGTGAGTTGCACATCACACCAACTAATGACATTGGGCAAGCTAGTGTCACACCCCAAATCCGGATGTGATGGCACGTATCCATTCCCCACTGAACACGTCAGCCTAATCCAACCACAACGATCGAGAAGTAGAAATGCGAGAATAGAAGATAATAAATAAGCGGAAGACTCTAATTAAAACTCAACACTACCCAGAATTTGGTTGTCACATGTACAAACCTCTAAATACAGAATTCGAATAAAAATATACAAGTCTCAGAGTATAGTTCTCGAATAGAACAAAGCGAAAGTAAAGATAACTCAAGGGCACATCTCGGAATGAACCGCTACCTCTCGAGTATGTCCCGAAGCTCAATCCGCTAAAGAAAATACTAAGCCGAATCCGAGAGAGAGAGTCACAACCTACACAATTGTGTAGAAGCAAGGGTGAGTACCGAAAATCACAGGTACTTGCAAGTAACTCTAAACTAAGCAAAACTAGCAGCTACAAACAACTCCTTTCAATCCCAACCGAACCACCGAAACTTCAATCTAACAGTAAACCAACCAACCTATACTAAACAGATCATATTCAACAATCAGAACCAACAGTATATCCTCATCAACCTCAGATCAACAAATAAGAGCAAGTAGATCAACTTCCACATAAGAAGGGTAAATCGATACAATCCACACATCACAGACGAAGATAAGGCAAATGCGATGCAAAATGTAATAATGATGTCATGTAGTCGTGATGCATTCTGTCCTACGATACACATCTGTTGACGTAATCAGTCCACGCTGAATACTCAAATCAGAACCCATGGGGGCCACACATGGACTATGTATCACCGCCGGAACCAGATCCCATCGGCATCCAAATCGCTAGCCGGAGCCAGTCTCAACTGTGTCTCATATCCATCCATCCTCATATCAGTGTCTCAGAACTCATGCAATAGATAGTTCACACATGGGATGAATAATGAATATGCACATGTCATCAATCACAATCATATCACGATCACATCATAGTATTACACATCATCTGTCTCAATCACAACCATATCACGACCACATCATAGTATTACACATCATCTGTCTCAACATCAATGGCTGTATCAATCATAGCCTACTCATGCTCTTCTATCCCCTCAATATCAGTTATCACATGACTTATTAAACAAATTCAAGTCACATATAACACATTTAGCTCGTTTTATTCCCCATCTTTCATTTACAACAATTTCAATCAACAAATAAAACCCATCCTCAATCCCCATTACTCCCCAGCACAATTAGAAAAGTAGTCATGCGTAGTCTAAGAGTTTTACAAAGTTTGGAAGCCACTTGCCTTAAAACGAACTCCAAAAGTTACTTGACTTGAGCCTTTCCTTTCGAGTATAATCCGGATCACGATAATCTATTCAAACAATCATTCACAATCACAATTCGAGTCTAATGACACCAAAATCAAGAAATTTAGGGAAAAAGGGCAAAAACGGTCCAAAAGTCTCATACCGGAAAACGATACCCAAATCTGGAAATTTTTGATGTAAAATGATCCTTAAAGTATTTAGAAGCTAATGGTGAAATATAGTTAATGAGAACATTCTTGGATAGAGATATAATATAACTTCTCATACTAAGATTATGTTGGGTGAAGAAATTGTCATGCTGTAAAAAGATTTGCAAAACAAAAGATCAGTAAAAGCAGTACAACACAACTTTATAAGTGAAAACTTATCATCATAACTGAATATAAGTACCTGTATGTTCAACCATAATCCCGGAGGTTTAACTTGTTTTGCCACATCCTGGACAATAAGAATTCTATCCTTTGTTCCATCAAATTTTTCGGTTCGAATATAAACTCCTTGCCTCACTGTCCGGTAAAGCATCAGTTACGTTACTAGACATCATATATTACTGGTTATCTTTGATTAAAACATAAAAATCATGTGAAGAATAAAACATTTTATTAAATATTAGTAGCATAACTATATCAATTCACACTTGTGATAAACCTACAAACGAGGACACTCAAATAGTTACAATAATATAGTAAAAGAATTAATAAGGAATATATTGGTCAAACAACACTCTTTATTAGTTTTATCTTTTAAGAATTATGTCAAACTTTATCATAACAACTAAAAAGAAACGGAGGGAGTATAATAAACCATAGGAAGGGTCAAAGGGATATTTTGACAAAGCAAAAATGACATTCTTGGACATTGATTCCAAAATTTTACACCTACCGTCATGCATGCACAACATGATATGTTTGTGAAGAACACTACCAAATAGGTTTTATATTGACCTTACAGGTGACAAAGTGCGAGATCATTGAAATTAAAATCTACAGAGAACCATCCTTGCATTAACACTCTATTCACTAAGTATTCACTCTTGTTATTTTTGTAGTGAACATCAATGTCAGAGGCATTGTCGAGCTTGAGGTCTGGAAAACAGATACCAACTCCATCTTTAGTGAGTTGCACATCACACCAACTAATGACATTGGGCAAGCTAGTTTCCATTGCCATAGTATATGCCTCGTAGCTTGAATCAGGAAATAATCCAGAAACTCCACCACGCGCTATCACTAATGGTGCATCTCCTACAATCAATGAATTAAAAACACTATAACGACTACGAAATATTGTAAAGCTAAGGTTGTGTTCAGTTACTTACATATCAAGATCCCCAGAGGTACTACACTTACAATTAAAAAAGTGAGCAAATGAAAAGAATTGTGTTACAACCTTAGTGTTAGCCATTTTGTTTGAAATCTTTGACCAACAACATCTATTGCAAAGAGCAATACCAAGCATGAGAGACACCAAAGATTCCACATTGCCACTTGCAGCCAAGGAAGAAGATGGAGGAAGAAGAAGCTAAGACAAATTTTAAGGATAGAGAGGTAGGCTTAGGTTCAAAAGCTGTTGTGAGATATATTGGTGATTATTCAGATGCTGTGAAGGTAAAAAGCTGCTCGTTCTGGATATAGATATATATTCTTTGTTTGATCACCGGCCAACTGCAGAGAACCCACTCCAACTCATGAGGCCATGTAAGTGTACTCTTATTTGTCAATATTTTCCAGTTAATTGGTACGTGCATATTTGATGCCTTTGCTGGTAAATATTCACAAATTTAACTTATATAATTATTAATCATTTTATCACTTAGTTACTCATGTGTTTAGTTAAACTTGTGTTGTTATTCCATATCAGTGTTTTAAAAGGCGGGGGCGTGAGCCGAGACATTTTATGCGTCACGGGACGAGATGTAAGCTCCGAAACACAGGGCGTAAGTCTTATGAATCTATGGGGCGTAATCTCATGTATATTCAATTTTATAATTTTATTACATTCAATTATTTTACAAATAAATTTTATTAAATAACCTATATATATATATATATATATATATATTATGATTTTTATTTGAGAAAGGTATTAATCACCAATAATGAAGAAAAAAAGTATTACAATTACTATTTGAAAAATATCATACACCAATAATAAGAATATGATTTAAAGCAAAAAAAGGTTCAAAAGTAAAAAAAAAAACAAAAAAGCCCGGAGCATACGTTTTTACGCCCAGGGCCTGGCTTACGTTTTACGCTTGGAGCTTCCGCCCTATGGATCTACGCCTTACATTTGCGCCCCGGTGCGTTTTGATGCACCCTACCCTGAGACTCGCTCCAAAAAACGTTATTGAAAACACTGTTCCATAATTAACGGTATTATAGTTCAAAGAAGAGTTCAAGTCTAAACACACAAAAATTTCAGTTAATTGATGATTAGATGTGTTCTTTAAGATTTCACAAGGATCCAAATTAAAATTTATAAATAATTGAGGAATCATTGTCCCTAAATAAATATCATACGCATTATTTGCGTTTGTAGTTTGCTTTTGCTCATACTTCCCACTTAAAGAAATGAGGTACGAAAATAGCTCTATCAGCTTTAATTTGATTATGATATCAAATGGATTATTCTGGTAAGTTTGCTTTGTTACAGACTGGAATTTAAGTTGGAGATAACATTACTTAAATTGTTTAAAAGACAGGTGAGGTGTACGTAGCTTAATTATTGGAGAGTTGTCCACATCTTCACCCTGATATAAAGGATTTAAATCTCACTTTATTTCCCGCACAAATACAAAAAAGGTCCTAAAATTATGAATCTATATGATTCTCACGTAACAATCCATGTACTATTATCATTCATCTCGTTAAACCAATTATCATTTGTCACATAGTACGAATATGATAAATGACACAAAAATGGAAAGCATTATTAATGAATTTTGTCATTTATTTTTATTTACTTTGAGTAAATAAAATAGTAAATAAAATATGTATATAATGATATGAAACACTTCATTTTATTTTACCTCTAGGGGTCAATGTTACTATCTTACTTCAAAAGAAAAACATTCATGAATTTTGTTGGCAGTAATAACAATAAATAATGAATAAAAAAGAAGAAATGCGGAGAAAAAATAAACTTGAGGGATGTCTAAGTGAAGTGTTCTATATCTGCTAAGTGAACAACCAAATTAATTAGTCAGTCATGACATGATTTGTAGTAACATTATTTTTTTGGTTCATGGGTACAAGTTAACGTATAAATGAATTCTGAAATTAGGGTGTACAAAACCGAATCGAAAACCGAATCGAACCGTAAATCTAGTCAATCCGAAAAAAAAAACTCGATTAGTGGTTTGGTTTGACTTGGTTTGGTATTGGGAAAAAAAACCTGACTATATTTGGGTTGGTTTAGTTTTAACTAAAAAAAACCAACCCGAGACCAAACCAACCCGACATTATATATGTAATTTTAAAATTTTATTTTATACACAAAAATATTTACTTTGATATAATTTTAAAATTTTCTTATACTATTTCATAGTTTTTATCTTTTAATATATTATTTCAAGTTTAAAACTTAGAATTCGGAATGGTCCAAAAGATTATAGTTCATAGATGTTGATAATTATAATAAAACTTAAATCAAAATCAAATTAATACTAATGCAAAAAGAAAATCAATTCAACACTAAGAATGACAATAATAATGAATATTTATTCTTTAGTTTTACATTGATTTAGACAATTAAAATACATAATCTAATTTTAATTTTCCTTAAATATTTAGTAATGTAACTAATACTTATTAAACTTATTTTAGCACGATTTAGTACTTTTAAATTATGATCATTTTCATTATGACTTTGCAATATTTATTTTATATGATGATTTCATTACTATTTTTTATTGAATATTTTTGTGTCATCAGTACTAATCTCATATTTTGTGTTATTTTTTTAAGAAACACCTTAGATAATTGTATTTTGGTTGGACTAAAGAAATATTTGGAGCACAACTTAATTACATGTTTGTATGCAAACTTTACCGAAAAATCCAAAAATCTGAAAAAATCCGAGGTTTATTAGTTTGGTTTGATTTATAAATTTAAAAATTCAACACAATAGTTTGGTTTGGTATTTGAAAAACCCGAACCAACACGAGGTTGAAAAACCCAAAAAAAATCCAAATTTTATTAGTTTGGTTTGGTTTATAAATTTAAAAAATTTACACAAATGGCTTGATTTGATATTTGAAAAATCCGAACCAGCCCTGTCATGTACACCACTACCTGAAATATCTAATAAGCATACTTCTATAGATTAAATGTCACGCCCCGAGCCTACATTCTGGACGTGGCCGGCATTCGAGAACCAATGTAGGTTCCCAAGCGAACCCTTCTGTAATTCAGAACTTGCAAATTCTTTGCCTCTTGTTTGAATTTCGTTTGGAGGCTAACAACTTACTGTTGTAGTTAGGGGCAGACCCACGTTAGGCGAAGAGGTGTCAAGCGGCACCCCTTCATCAGAAAATTTTACTATATATTAATACTATGTATAATGTTTATGTAAAATAAAATGACATTATTTGACAATAATAGTTCAATGGTGTGTTGGTTCTCCCTCTGATTTTGGTGTCGCGGGTTCTATCCTTGATCAAATCTTATCCTTTTCAAAGTATGAGATGGCGTGTTGGTTCTCCCTTTGGTTTTGGTGTTTGGCGTCGCGGGTTCTATCCACAATCAAATCGTATTTTTTGCATTTGCAAAATATGTTACTCATACTAAAAAGTAGGGGTGTACAAAACCAAACCGAAAACTAAATCAAACCGCAAATCGAGTCAAACCGGAAAAAAAACCCAACTAATGGTTTGGTTTGACTTCGTTTGGTATTGGAAAAAAAAATCCGACTATACTTAGGTTGGTTTGGTTTTAACTAAACAAAGTCAACCCGAGATCAAATCAACCCAACATTATATATATAATTTTTAAAATTTATTTTATACATTAAAGTATTTACTTTGATGTAATTTCTAAATATTACTTATACGTTTTCATAATTTTTATCTTTTAACATATGTTTCAAGTTTTTATGAGACTTAAAATTTTGAATGGTGTAATAAAGGTTGTAGTCCATAGATATTAGTAACTCTAATAAAGCTCAATTCGAAATCAAATCAATACTAATACTAACAAAATAAACTAATTCAACACTAAGAATGACAATAATGTTGAATATTTGTTCTTTAGTTTTACATTGGTTTAGACATTTAAAATACATCCAATTTTAATTTTTCTTTAATGTTTAATCATGTAATTAATACTTATTAGACTTATTTTAGCATGATTTAGTACTTTTACATTATGATCATTTTCATTTTGACTTATCAATTTGCAATATTTATTTTATATGATTTCATTATTATTTTTATTGAATATTTTAGTGTCATCACTCATATCATATTTTCTGTTATTTTCTTAAGAGACATCTTAGATGATTGTATTTTGATTGGACTAAAGAAATATTTGGAGCACAAGTTAATTATATGTTTGTATGAATACTTTACCGGAAAAATCCAAAAACCTGAAGAAAAAAAATCTGAGGTTTATTAGTTTGATTTGATTTAAAAATTGAAAAATTCGACACAAATGGTTTGGTTTGGTATTTGTAAAACCAGAACCAACCCGAGGTTGAAAAATCTGAAAAAACCCGAGTTTTATTAGTCTGGTTTGGTTTATAAATTTAAAATTTTTATACAAATGGTTTGGTTTGATATTTGAAAAACCCAAACCAACCTGGTCATATACAATGAATTAGTTCAATGAAAACATATAATCAAATGGGTTCAATTTGCATATCGACTCAACCATGAACCGATAATTAACTCATCAAATGTTGAGTATTCTTCAAATTGAATCAAACTGAGAAAATTTTTTCCTTTCATGTTTGTTTTTATACTCAAATTAAGGATAGGAGAAGCTTATCACCTCAAAACCAGTTATTGGACTTTATAGTAATGGCCACCCACTCTTATGAGATAGAGGTAGGCTGAAAAAGAACTAGGGGAATTGATTGGACATTCCATGGCATAGGTTCAACATACTGAGGTCAGTATATGACCTCTAGATAAGAAGGTTTTGAGGTTGAGGATTAGGATAGAAGGCTAGTAAGTAGCCGAGCGTTGTAAACCGGCACAATTTCAGTCTCTAGAAACTTTGGAGTTACCTTGTAACTGCTCAGGCTTTGTAAACAGAATATATATAATTGTTGAAATGCATTGAAGATACCTTCAACAAGTCATCACTATCACAGTCAAGTAATTCACCAGAATGAACAACTAAATTATTTATGAAAACAACAGTTAGAGCGGGCACGGAGCTTCTGTTATTCATCAATTATAGCATGCATGGTTACCTATTGTCGCTGATGCAGTTACTGGAAAGTCACACAATACTCCATCCACAGAAAAGACGTCATTGTCAATTAAGGAAAAATACTCAGATGTGGGATCATAGCTGTAATTCTAAGCAAAATGTACATCATTTGCAAACTCCGATGCAAAAATCTCAAGACATTCTTTATGAGCATCTGAGACAAGAGACGTATATGGTTGTAAGTAGTGGGAGTTGTCCACCGACCAGATACAAGATTTGGGAACAAGTATTCCAGAGGCAAACGTTTTGATAAATGTGAGGTTGTTCAATAAAGAACCATATGTTTGATTTATTGAAGACTCAATATCATCCTGTCCGAGAAACCGGAAAATAAGTTTTGTAACTCGTGGATTGAATCGTGCCACAATATTTGTGAGGAAAGTTACCTCAGGTGATGAAATATAGTTGATGAGAACATTCCTAAATATGAATATAATATAACTTCTCATACTAAGATTATGTTGGGTGAAGAAGTTGACCTGCTACAAAAAGGATTTACGAAACAAAGGATCAATAAAAGCATGACAACATAACTTTGTAATTGGAAACTTATCATCATAACTGAATATAAGTACTTGTATGTTCAACCATAATCCCGGATGTTTAACTTGGTTTGCTACATCCTAGACAGTAAGAATATTCCGTTCCATCAAAATTTTCGACTCGAAAATAAACTCATTGCCTCACTGTCAGGAAAAACTTCAGTTACGTTATCAAACATCATATATTACTGGTTGTCTTTGATTAAAACATAAAAATCATGTGAAGAATAAAATATTTTATTAAATACTAGCAGCATAACTATGTCAATTCACACCTGTGTTAAACTTACAAACGAGGACACTCAAATAGTTACAAAAATATAGTAAAAGAATTAATAAGGAATATATTGATCAAATAACACTTCTTATTAAATTTATCTTTTAAGAATTGTGCCAAACTTTATCATAACAATTAAAAAGGAACAGAGGGAGTGTGATAAACCATCGAAGGGATATTTTGACAAAGCAAAATTGTCATTCTTGGACATTGATTCTAAAATCTTGCACCTATAGTCATGCATGCAAAACATGATATGTTCATGAAGAACACTGCCAAATAGGTTTTATATTGAACTTAGAGGTGACAGGCATGTGATCATTAAAATCGAAATCTATAGAGAACCATCCTTGTGTTAAAACTATATTCATTAAGTAT
Organism: Solanum commersonii; assembly: GCA_029007595.1. Lineage (NCBI taxonomy): Eukaryota > Viridiplantae > Streptophyta > Magnoliopsida > Solanales > Solanaceae > Solanum > Solanum commersonii. The sequence goes on from JAJTWQ010000033.1 coordinate 4,773,600, forward strand.
TTACTCTTGTTATTTTTGTAGTAAGCATCGATATCAGAGGTATTGTCAAGCTTGAGGTCAGCAAAACACATATCAACTTCATTTTTAGTGAGTTGCACATCACACCAAATAATGACATTGGGCAAACTAGTTTCCAATATTGCCATAATATATGCCTCGTAGCTTGAATCAAGAAATAATCCAGAAAATCCACCACGCGCTATCACTAAGGGTGCATCTCCTACAATCAATAAATTAAAAATACTATAATGACTATGAAACATTGTAAAAATTGTGTTCAGTTACGTACTTATCATCTCCAGACTTCACCCGTGGGACTACACTGATATGTATGTTGTTAAGGATTAAAAAATGAGTAAATGAAAGGAATTGTGTGACCACTTAGTGTTAGTCATTTAGTTTAGATCTTTGACCAGCAATGTCTTTTACAAAGAGCAATACTATGCATGAGAGACACTGGAAATTCCACATTGCCAGCGAGAATAGTGTCACAATTTCCTCAAGAATATGAACAATATATTTGAATTCGACAGGATGAGGAAGAAGATGAAGGAAGAAGAAGATGAATTTTAAGGGTAGAGAGACTTCAAAAGCTATTTTTTTCAAGTTGTTACGAAGATAGATTTAAAGATTCCACTTGTTTTATCATATTTTTAGAGTAATGCAAGTTGTTATACGCGGCCCCACAAGTTTCACATGAATTTATAATGCACTTGTGACTAGTAACTATACTATGTACTCCATCTGTTGGATGAGTTATCTATTTTGATTTTGCACAAAGTTAAAAAAAAAGTAAAATAGACTTTTGAATCTTGTAATATAAAATTAAAGATTTGCAAATGTATCAAAATTATATTTAACCTTGTGATGTTAAACATGTTATGTTGAAGTTGAATTTAAAAATTAATAAAAAGGAAAAGGATCCTTCTATTTAAAACGAATTATACATGAACAAACATGCCACATTACTCTATTTATGGTATCAAAGAAAAATTAAAGCAATTTTAACCATGCCCTGATACCACAAAAAGAGTGATGTGACATGTTTGTTCATTAAATATTTACGGAAAATATATTTGATACGATGGATTTTTGGCACAAATGGCACGACTTTACTTTTTGGTGGTAAAATCGTAATTACTTTTTGGAAGAAAGATCGTAATCACTATCACAGTCAAGTAATTTATCAGAATGAACAACTAAATTACTTATGAAAATAACAGTAAGAGCGAGCACGGAGCTTCTTTTATTCATCAATTGTAGCATGCATGGTTACCTATTATCGCTGATGCAGTTACTGGAAGGTCAGATAGTACTCCATCCATAGAAAAGACATCATTGTCAAAGAAGGATATATACTCAGTTTGTGGGATCATAGCTATAATTGTAAGCAAAATGTACATCATTTGCAAACTCCAATGCAAAAATCTCAAGGCCTTCTTTATGAGCATCTAAGACAAGCGACGTATATGGTTGTAAGTAGTGGGAGTTGTCCACGGGCAAGACATATGATTTGGGAACAAGAATTCCATAGGCAAACGTTTTGATAAATGTGAGGTTGCTCAATAAAGAACCGTATGTTTGATTTGTTGAAAGCTCAACATCATCCTGTCCAAGAAACCAAAGAATAAGTTTGGTAACTCGTGGATTGAATCGTGCCACAATACTTGTGAGGAAAGTCACCTCAGGTGATGAAATATAGTTAATGAGAACATTCCTGGATAGTGATTTGGGAACAAGAATTTCAAAGACAAACGTTTTGATAAATGTGAGATTGATCAATAAAGAACCATATGTTTGATTCGAAATATAACTTATTTCAACCAAAGAGGCCATAGAAGGTTAGAAGTGAAATCCACTACTGATAATTGTGGAAGTGGATTTTTGTATGGTCTGACATGGTGAAGGCTCAACATCATCCTATCCGAGAAATCGAAAAACAAGTTTGGTAACTCGTGGATTGAATCGTGCCACAATACTTGTGAGGAAAGTCACATCTAGTGATGAAATATAATTAATGAAAACATTCCTGGATAGTGATTTGGGAACAAGAATTTCAGAGACAAACGTTTTGATAAATGTGAGATTAATAAAGAACAATATGTTTGATTTGAAGTCTAACGTATTTCAACTAAAGGGGCCATAAATGGTTATAAGTAAAATCCGAATGATTGTGGAAGTGGAATTTTGCATGGTCTGATAGGATAAAGGCTCAACATCATTGTCACGACCCAAGCCTACATGCACCCTGGACGTGGCCGGCACTCGAGAACTATTGTTGGTCCCCAAGCGACCCCTTATCCTAGCTAACTACAAGCGGAAGACTAACACAAGCATACAAAGCTTAAAAACTGAATAAAAATTCAATAAACTCAACTTTACAAAGCTTTAACTCAAAAAGGAAACTCTGAATAATAAAATATATTCAACTCGCCCCAAAATAGGCAACTTAAGTCTTTAAAACATTTAATAAAATAAATGAACAGACTTCTGAAACTCTATTGTCTATCTTTGAAGCCTCTAACTGACAAAAATGGAAGTCGGGATAAGACCCACGACCTCCTAACTACTGATATAACAGAAAAGTAAATAAAATCCTCCGTAAGTAAGGAGGCTCACCATAGCTAATTTGAACTCCATGTTATATCAACGATGCTCCTGTTGATGACCCTGAATACCTGTATCTGCATCATGAAATGATGCAGGCCAAATGGATCAGTATGTGGAACATACGAGCATGTAAGGAGAATTCTAAAACATAAACATGAGCTTGAACATGATAAAAAGGAACATTCTTACCTCTTTTCAAACTTACTCAACTCAAAGAATACTCAAGGACAAAATTACTCAAACTTACTTAACTCAGAAGTACTCAAGGATAAGGTACTCAACTCAGAAATTAGATACTCAACTCAAAGATATGATACTCGACTCTGGGTCGACTCTGGATACTCAACTCTGGATACTCAACTCAATATAAAGCAACAATACACATGTAATATATGGAAAACTTTTAAAACAGTAGAAATCAACTCAGCGTATTGAAGAATACAATAACAACTCAATTTATATATAATAAGATATAATATAACTATGTGGGAGTTTCTCTAACCGACAACCACCACTATGCACCTAAGTGATGATACATTGTCTTGCCCACGCTGCCAAAACTGTCATATACTTTACCGTCATATAGAACTCCTTAACTAAGTGGATTCACTAGTCTATGCTAAAAAGCAATAAGGATTCATCTAAAAAGTATGATTTTTTCTACCCATGATGGCTACATGGTTTATGGGGGTTGTGAGTTATCTGAACTCTCCCCCATATCGGTGCTCAATACTACTCCCAAAATATATTAGCTCATATGTTCAAAACATAACTTTTTCTGTAGTTTGAGATAATTACTCAAAAATCTATCTCTTAAAAAAGATGGTACTCAAACTGCTCAAAACTCTTTCGGAAATCTCAGTTTCCTCTCATCTTAAATGTGAAAGCATTTACTCTTGGGAATACTTTGTTCCCATATATCATTTAAAGAAAATGAATTCAACTCTGCTCTTTCTCAAAAACATTTCAAAATCATATTATAATATGATTATTGATGACTTGGGAAGTCATACTGCATAAACATTGATGGTATATCTAGATACTATACTGCTCATACATTGATGGCATACTCGATTTTCATACTAATCATGTTTTAGCCAACTCTTTTCTCAAAACTCATTTTTACCTTCTCAAAACACAGTTTAAAAACTCAATTATTGTCTTTAAAAAGCTTTTCAAAATTTATAATTCAAATCATAGTTTCATGCGGAATTATGGACATGAACGACTCAACTCAAGAATGTTAATGATATCTCTCATCTCAAAACTGCTCGACTCATAGGGTTCATGCTGAATTATGGGCATGAACTACTCAACTCAAGGATATGGGTAACATATAGTAGTCCCTTAAGTAGGAATATAATCTCAAAAGTATTAGGAACTCAATGCTCAAAGACGTAGAACTTGAAGATACTACTCTTCTAAAAAATACTCAACTGATGGAGTTCATGCGGAATTTATGGGCATGGACGACTCCACTCAAGGGTCTAAATAACAATATGGAACTCAAGTATACGACTCTTCTCATTCTCATACTTACTTCATCAAAACTTAGCTCAAATCGATAGTTGATCTCAAAGGATTCACAATTGAACTCAAAGATTTTCTTGAACTCTACTCTTAACTCTTTCTTGAATTTGAATTATGAATTCAAGAGTTATGATTCATGATATGAAGGATCTCAATAACAATATAGCAATATGATAATTAGGAATAGATCTTTTTAAAAAAATATGAACTCAAAAACTCAAAATCAACTTATCTCAACAATACTCAAATCTAGGGAAAGTATCCTGGATTACTCTTTTATTGATCTGAAAGTAGATGTAGGGCGTGAGGACGAACTAGTCCAATACTATGATAGCATTACATACCTGAAAGAACAAGGTTCTTGAAGAATCTTGAAAACTTTTGAAGAAGAACTTGATTAAAAGCCTTAAAACCCTTGCTTGAAGGTAAATGATCAAGAAAACCTTTCTTGAGATTCTTCATTAGTTTCTTAAAATCTCTATGGCCAAGAATTATGATTTTCATTAGTGATTCATAATTGTATGGAGGATTTTGATTTGAAAAAATGGAATTCTTTGAGAAAGACTTACCTTGAAGAAGAATCTTGAAAAGGATTGAAAAAATCTTGAATGGAGTCTTCTACTTTGATTTTTCCTTAGGGTTTTTCCCTAGGGTTTGAGAGAGAAGAGAATGATGGATTAAAAGATTAAAATCAGATTATTTTGAGTCTTTTATTAGTCAAGAAATTCATTTAGGGTTTTCTTGGAGGTTGAAAAAAAACAAAAACAACCATTTTTAATGTTTTCCCGTCGGCTAAATTCGTAACAGCACTGTATAGGTTACTAAAATAGTCATAATTTTTTACTCAAAAATTGGATTGACGTGAAATTGGTGGCGTTGGAAAGTAGATTCAAATACCTTTAATTTAATAGGTTATGGCTCACATAACTCTTTATATTCTAAGAGATATGGTCGTTTGAAGTTGACCCAAGTAAAATCTTACATCAAAACTTAATCGATTAGGAAACTTCAAGAACACTTATCAAGAACTCATCAATAACTTAAATCCTTCAATTTCAAAAACGAAATTAATTACGCTGAATAAATCATGATTGGCGTGTGGGTGAACAAACCCAACACTATGGAAGCTTACACACCTCTTAGGGATCAAACCCATGGCGAAAATCCTCAACAAAACTCAAAAATCTCGACGAACGCCTTGATCCTTTCCTCTTTTCTCTTCTTGAACTCTCAACTAAAACCTTAGGCGTATATTAGGATTATAAAACTGAACCTGATAGGATTATACCCTTAAAGCACTACTAAAAATGAATTAAATCTGATTGGATAAGGAAAAGACCAAAATACCCCTCACTATTTTCGGGTAACTTTCCTTAAATGGACAGGCTGACTTCAAAAGGGAATATCTCACTCATCCTAACTCAAAATTTAGCAAACTCGGTGGCGTTGGAAAGATAATTCGAACACCTTTCATTGGATATCTTACAGGCCACCTAACTCATCCTGTACTGAAGGTTATGATCATTTTAAGTTGATCAAAAACTTAGAAACCTAGGAATGACTTGAATGAATTCTCTTTAATTCTTTTTGGAACTCAAGGTGCTATATCTAGTGATCTTAATACTTAAAAAAATTTAAATTCCTTGGTAAAATCCTACTTACAACGAAGGATAGTTCGAGTCTCAGTTCGAAATTTTTTTTGGAGTGTTACAATCATCCTATCCGAGAAATCGAAAAACAAGTTTGGTAACTCGTTGATTGAATCGTGCCACAATACTTGTGAGGAAAGTCACCTGAAGTTATGAAATATAGTTAATGAAAACATTCCTGGATAATGATATAATATAACCTCTCATACTAAGATTATGCTGGGTGAAGAATTTGTCATTCTTCAAAAGGATTTGCAAAACAAAGGATCAATAAAAGCAGTACAACATAATTTTATAAGTGGAAACTTATCATCATAACTGAATATAAGTACGTGTATGTTCAACCATAATTCGGAGGTTTAATTTGGTTTGCCACATCCTGGACAATAAGAATTTTATACTTTATTCCAATAATTTTTTTGGTTCGAATTCAGAGTTTTGTTACTAAACATCATACATTACTGGTTGTCTTTGATTAAAACATAAAAATCATGTGAAGAATAAAATATTTATAAAATACTAGCAGCATAACTATGTAAATTAACACTTGTGATAAATCTACAAATTAAACAACGGCATTCAAATAGTTACAAAAGAAACATGTACAATATTAATCAAGTAAAAATTCCATCAGATTGTGCATGTCTTAATTTAATTCACGCGTTACTTGACAAATGAGGTGAGAGTGTTTTAATACTTTTGATGATTGTGAAAAAAGTTTCAAAATGACATAGAGAGCCTCGACTCGGGGCGTTTAAAATGAACAAAGTTCAGTTAAGATGTTTAAGTGAAAGTTGGTGTCAATTTTAGGTGGCCGACGACCTATTTCTTAAAAATGGGTGCCCAAAAAATTGGGGAATAAAGCAATTACATATTATTGCAAATATTTTAAATTTTAAATGTGTTTGATATAACTTTTACAAATAATATTTAATTGTTTGAGTATACTTTTCCTAAAAAAATAATCATGAAATGTGATTTAAACATGAACTACTATAATTTAAACTAAGTTATTTTACAAAATTGTTATAAAATAAATATAAATAAGCTAGAATAATTTTATGGAGGAATAAAAACTGGAATAAAATGAGAAAGAAGAGAGAGGAAGTATTATCAATGTTTTTTTTCACTACTACTACTTCTTCATCTGCATATGTTCTATATATATACAAAATAAGAGAAGAGCAAGAGACGTGTGGTGGCTATGAAGCCACTACATTTGACTAAGATAAGCCATCATTGTTGAAACTTGGAAATTTACATATTTTTACACTCCCCAAATTTGTCCAATTAAAAGGAAGGTTCTAAATGATTTTAATACACATCATTAGCTGTCTCATTAAAAACCTTACCAGGAAAACCCAGAGGGACAAAACCATGGTTAAGGAAAAGAGTACAGCGCGTATTTACTCCCCCAGATAAAAGATTTATTTGATACTTTGGAAACGGTGCATTCCAATTTTGTATCTTAGTTTCTCGAATGTTGACGTTGGTAATGCCTTAGTGAATAAATCGACAACATTATCACTTGAACGAATTTGTTGTACATCAATTTCACCTTTTTTCAGAAGATTGTGTGTGAAAAATAATTTCGGTGAAATGTGTTTCGTTCGGTCTCCTTTTATGAAGCCGCCTTTCAACTGAGCTATACACGCAGCATTGTCTTCAAATATAACTGTGGGTACTTTGACATCATTTTCAGTCCACACTTCTCTTGGATGAAGTGTATCATTGATCTCAACCACACGCACTCTCTACTTGCTTCATGAATAACTATTATTTCAGCATGATTTGAAGAAGTAGCAACTACGAACTGTTTTGTAGATCGCCATGATATAGCAGTTTCTCCGTACGTAAATAGATAGCCTGTTTGAGATCGAGCTTTATGTGGATCTGATAAATAACCTGCATCTGCATAACCAACCAGGTCTGCACAATCTTTGTTAGTATTAAATAAACCCATATCAACTGTACCTTTCAGGTATCGAAAAATATGATTGATACCGTTCCAATGCCTTCGCGTTGGGGAAGAACTGTACCTTGCTAGCAAATTAACAGAAAATGTTATATTACGTCTAGTTGAGTTAGCAAGATACATAAGTGCTCTAATAGCACTTAGATATGGTACTTTCGGACCAAGGAATTCTTCATCCTCTTCTGGAGGACGAAATGGATCTTTATTTGCTTCAAGTGATCTAACAACCATTGCAGTACTTGATGGATGTGCTTTGTCCATATAAAATCGTTTTAAGATTTTCTCGGTGTAGGCAGATTGATGAACAAAAATCACGTCTGCTAAATGTTCAATTTGCAGACCCAGACAAAGTTTTGTCTTTTCGAGATCTTTCATCTCAAATTCTTTCTTTAAATATTCAATTGCCTTTTGGACCTTTTCAGGAGTCCCAATGAGATTTATATCATCAACATAGACGGTGAGTATTACAAATCCTGATCCCCGTTTTCTTAATGAAAACACATAGACAAATGACATCATTTATATATCCTTCATTTATCAAGTACTCACTTAGGCGATTGTACCACATACGCCCTGATTGTTTCAGACCATATAATCATCTTTGCAATTTGACTGAGAATATTTCTCGAGACTTATTAAATGCTTCAGGCAATTTAAATCCTTCTGGGATTTTCATGTAAATTTCACTGTCAAGTGAACCATAAAGGTAAGCTGTAACTATATCCATTAGATGTATTTCAAGATTTTCATGTACAGCTAAACTAATGAGATATCGAAAAGTTATTCCATCCATAACAGGTGAATATGTTTCTTCATAGTTGACACCGGGTCTCTGAAAGAAGCATTGTGCAACAAAGCGTGCTTTGTATCTTACAATTTCATTTCTCTCATTTTGTTTTCGCACAAAAATCCATTTATAGCCAATTGGTTTCACACTATCAGAGGTTTGGACTACAGGTCCAAATACCTCACGCTTAGAAAGTGAATTCAACTCAGATTGAATTGCTTCTTTCCATTTTGGCCAATCATCTCTGCGTCGGCATTCTTCGACGAATTTAGGCTCAAGATCCTCACTCTCTTGCATGAGGTTAAGTGCAACATTATATGCAAAAACATTATCTACTGTAATTTTCGATCGATCTAAATTTATCTCATTATTAGTAGAACTTATTACAAGTCCTTCATTCACTTGAGTCTCGAGTTCACTGATTTCTTCAGGAATATCAGGATTTCTCAAGTCTTGACCTTTGTCAGGAGGTTCTGTTGTAGTATCACTTTTATTATTCCTTACGCTTCTCTTTCTAGGATTTTTATCCTTTGAACCCAATGGTCTACCACGCTTCAGGTGTGTTTGAGATTCAGAAGCTGTGATACTAGCAGATGGTCCTTTTGGGATATCAATCCGGATAGGCACATTCACTGCAGGGATATGTGACTTAGTTATCCGTTTCAAATCAATAAATGCATTTGGCATTTGATTTGCTATTGTCTGCAAGTGGATAATTTTATGGACCTCTTGTTCACACATGCGTGTATGTGGATCAAAATGAGATAGTGATGAAACTTTCCACGCAATTTCTCCAATATCTCTAATTCCCTTATGGGGTTCCTTTTTCTCTCCCCCTAATGGCGGGAAAATTATTTCATCAAATCGACAATCTGCAAATCTAGCAGTAAATAAATCTCCTGTCAACGATTCAAGGTATCGAATTATAGAGGATGAGTCAAATCCAACATATATACATAACCTTTGTTGAGGGCCTATCTTAGTACGTTGCGATGGTGCTACAGGCACGTATACCGCATAACCAAAAATTCTTAGATGAGCTATATTTGGTTCATGACCAAATACTAATTATGATGGAGAATATTTATTATAATTAGTCGGTCTGAGACGTACAAGTGCTGCTGCATGTAAGATAGCATGACCCCACACATTAATGGGTAATTTTGATTTCATAAGCAGTGGTCTAGCTATCAATTGTAAGCGCTTAATAAATGACTCTGCAAGGCCATTTTGAGTATGAACATGAGCTACTGGATGTTCAATTTTTATCCCAATTGATATGCAGTAATCATCAAAAACTTGGGATGTAAATTCTCCAGCATTATCTAGACGAATAGATTTAATTGGATAATCTGGGAATTGCGCCCTTAACCTTATTATTTGTGTCAGTAGCCTTGCAAACGCCAGGTTGCAGGATGATAAAAGGCACACATGAGACCATATTGATGAGGCATCTATTAGGACCATAAAATATCGAAACACTTCACTAGGTAGGTGAATAGGTCCATATATGTCCCCATGTATAAGTTCCAAAAATCCCGGGGATTCGATGCCGACTTTTAGGGTCGATGGTCTGGCAATTAATTTCCCTTGATAACAAGCAGCACATGAAAATTCGTCATTCGCAAGAATCTTCAAGTTCCTTAGCGGATGATCAGTGGAATTTTCAAGAATTCATCTCATCATTATCGATCCAGGATGACCTACTCGATCATGCCATAGCACAAAAGTTTTTGGATTGATAAACTTCTGGTTTACGATCGAATGTGCTTCACTGGCATAAATTTCTACATAATATAGACCGGACGACAAGGTCGATAATTTTTTCAAAATATATTTCTGGCCCGAGACACACTTGGTTATACCAAGATATTCAATATTCATTTCATTTAGTGCCTCGACATGATATCCATTTCTGCGTATATCTTTAAAACTTAACAGATTTTTAGGGGATTTAGAAGAGAACAATGCGTCTTCTATAACAATTTGTGTCCCCTTAGGCAGAAATATAGTAGCTCTTCTGGAGCTTTCAATTATTTTTACATTCCACGATATTGTAGTAACATTTGCCTTTCTTCTAAATAAAGCAGAAAATTATTTTTCATCTTTAAAAATTGCATGAGTCGTTCCACTGTCAATTACACAAATATCTTCGCGGTTGATTATTGAACCAAACAAAATTTGAGACATATCCATTCTTCAAAGAGATAAATAATAAAGTAAATATTTATTGAGACTTCGTGCATATAAATAGTCTTGCATAGATAATAAATTTAGGAATAACTTATTTCCAATCAACCGATCCATCAGAGAAAATAAATGAATCTCATATTAATTTATACCTATTTTAAGTAGATATTTAGATTTGATGAGGATTCTATTATTTTACGGAACCATGATATATTAATATTTTCTTTTTCAATTGTAAAAAAACTTTGTGCAAATTAGGCATCAATCATTTGTCATATGTCCTTAATTACTAATACTTTGAAAATGGACCAGAAGAACATATAATAGGTCCAGAACTAACCCCACATTTATAATAATAACAAAGACATGATATAATTTTTATTTTATTTTTATCTAGTTTACATAAGTCATAATAATACAAATTCATACATAAGTGAAACAATCAGAGAAAATTATTTTAAACATTATCAGGCTTATCATCATTGTTTATATTTACATCAATATTTAAATTCTCTTCTGGAAATTTAAGTAGTCCGCCACATCCAGATGCATACTTTCTATATTATCATCAGACAAAAAATTTGTCTCTAGATTTTCGACTCTTTTTAATGATGTCTGATAGAGCTGAACAAGACGTTTAGATGACCTGCATGTCTTTGACCAGTGCCCCTTTCCTCCACATCTGTGACATATGCTTTTCAAATTTTTCCTTTGAAAAGCTTCTGACTTTTCTTCCTTCCTTTTATATTGTTGGTCGTGTCTTGATGCGAGACGATTATCATAATTTTGATCACGATCACGATTACGATCACGATTGGGGCCATGATTTCTTTCTCGTTGGTTGTAATTTGCCTGATTTACTTCAGAAAGTGGTAAAGAACCAACGGACCGACTATTATAATTTTTCATTAATAAATCATTGTGTTTTTCGGCAATAAGAAGGTGGGAAAGCAAATCAAAATATTTAGTAAATCCCATAATGTGATATTGTTGCTACAGGAGCATATTCGCGGGGGGAAATGTGGAATAAGTCTTTTCAAGCTTGGAATCTTCAGATATTTTCTCTTTGCACAATTTCAATTGTGATATAATTCTAAACATTTCTGAATTATATTTCGTTATAATTTTTAAATCTAATAATCTGATATTTAACCAATCTTGACGTGCTTGTGGAAGGACGACCAACTTTAGATGGTGGTATCTTTCTTTAAGATTCTTTCACAACTTTAAGGGGTCTTTCATTGTTAGATATTGTAATTTTAGACCTTCGTCAAGATGGTGGCGGAGAAAAATTAGAGCTTTGGCTCGATCTTGATTTGATGTTTTATTATCATCTTTGATGGTGTCAGCTAGACCCATTGATTCTAAATGTAATTCGACATCAAGTGCTCATGATGCATAATTGTTTCCAGAAATTTTAAGAACAGTAAATTCAACTTTTGAAATGTTAGAGATTTTAATAAAATAAAATTCTTACCCTTTTACCTGTTTAGAATAACTCAGTTGGTTAAAGTATCGTGCTGATAACATGTTATAAAATAAATATAAATAAGCTAGAATAATTTTATGAAGGAATAAAATGAGAAAGAAGAGAAAGGAAGTATTATCAATGTTTTTTTTTACTACTACTACTTCTTCATCTGCATATGTTCTATATATATATACAAAATAAGAGAAGAGCAAGAGACGTGTGGTGGCTATGAAGTCACTACATTTCACAAAGATAACTTATCATTGTTGAAACTAGGAAATTTACATATTTTAACAAAAATAAAAATTTAGGAAATTTTTTTTAAAAAAAATAGTAAAAGTGAAAAAAAAGAAAATAAAATTTTAATTGTTCTTATTTCTAAATTTGAAATTTCATGATCAATTGTTTTTTAATAAAGTTAAAAAAATTCTCGTTCCCAAATGAAAATATTGCCAACATGTCATTGCAGAAAAAAAGAGATAGAAATCCAACATTGCAGTATAAACAAAATGAGTCAAACCCTCTGCATTTAATGGTTTATGTTATACTCCACCCACTACTTTTTAGTTGTCATTTATATATATTAAAAATACATGTTTCAAAATAATTGTCAGTTTAAATAATTAAGACTGAATTAATTAAAAAAAATTCAACTTTGTTTATAATATTAATTATTTTAGAATTAAGAGTAATAGAGAATATATAGATAAATATTAAAGAATTAATAAGAAATATATTGGTCAAACAATACTCCTTATTAATTTTATCTTTCAAGAATTGTGTCAAACTTTATCATAACAACTAAAGAGGAACAATATGAGTATAATAAAACATAGAAATTGTCAATGAGATATTTTGGCAAAGCAAAAATGTCATTCTTGGACATTGATTCCAAAATCTTGCACCTACAGTCATGCATGCACGACATGATATGTTCATTAAGAATACTATCAAACATGTTACATAAGTTATATATTGAACTTACAGGTGACAGACGTGAGATCATTGAAATTGAAATATATAGAAAATCATTCTTGCGTTAAAACTCTATTCACTAAGTATTCCCTTTTATTATTTTTGTAGTAAACATCATGTCAAGACATTGTTCAACTTGTGGTCATTATAATAGATATCAATCTCATCTTTAATAAACTGCACATCACAATAAATAATGACATTGGACAAAATAGTTTTCATTGTCATAATATATCCATCATAGCTTGAATCAAAAAATAATTTAAAAAATTCATCATACGCTATCACTAATGGTGCATCTCCTACAATCAATAAATTAAAAAAATATTATGTGAAAAAAAAATTACTAAAAAGAAAAAAAATCATTCTATTTAAAATGAATTATAAATTGACAAACATGTCACATCATTCTATTTATGGTATCAGAGCAGAATGAAAGAAATTTTAATCATACTCTGATACCAAAAAAATGATGTGACATGTTTTTCATTAAATATTTACGAAAAATATATTTGGCACGATGAATTTTTGACACGAATGACACAACCTTACTTTTTGGGGGTAAGATCATAATTATAGGTGGTTGTAAAGGATGTTAGTGTAAATTCATTTCTTTTTTTTTACCAAATATATCTTCTAACGTGAAATCACTATCTTTTCTCTGAAATTGTCTTTTCTTTTAAAATTGAAATTACTTTAAAAAGCCTTAAACCTATAAATATTTTCAGCTTAGTATATTGACCATTTTTTTTATTTCAAATCACATTTCCCAAAAAGTTATATCAACTCAAATACTCTATGGAGATCATTATATTTGTTCCAAATTTTTTGTCTTCTGCATTCTTCTTTCTTTTGAACATTCCACTGTTTTTGTTCATAATTTTATTTAATGGGCAAGTACAACGACTATGTTGTTTTAAGGATAAAAAACAAGGTATATATTCAAATTGGCAAGAATGTACAAATTTGACAATTCGAGTTAGCGAAACTTAATACCGAAAATACAAGAATTATGACGATGCTTTGGAACTTTTAGAAGATTGAATATCCAAATATATAAAATTAAATTATGTGATAAAACTACTGGGGAATCATGCTGTAATTTAATGTTGATAGATGGAAAAAATTGGTGCCTAATAAACAAAATATACGTATGTTAGCAATGTTTTTTGTTGAATTTATTGTTGGAAAAATGAAAAAATAATTTGTAAAGCCCTTACGCAATTTTGTAGTGTTATTAATTTAGTTATTTTGATTTAGGATTGTATGTCTATTTGGATTCACCCTGATTATTTCGATTGGACCTTATATTTTGGACTGGACCTGTCAACATAAGTATTTTTATTTATTAAATTATAATAATATTCCTTCTATCCCAATTTATGTGACTTACTTTTCTTTTTAGTCAATCCCAAAAAGAATGACACATTTCTATATTTAGTAACAATTTAACTATAAAATGTCTATTTTATCATTAATGAAATAATTTACAATCACACAAATTTCTATCATTCATTTTGGACCACATGTTTTAAAAGTCTTTCTTTCTTTCTTAAATTTCGTGCCGAGTTAAACTACATCACATAAAATGAGACGGAGGGAGTAACTGATTTTAAAAGTATAAAAAATAAATGTTTAGTTATTTGTCACGACCCAAGCCTAGGGCCTAGACGTGATCGGCGAATGAGGAACTCGAAAGAACCCCAAACAAGCCTCATAGCATATCATTACACATCCTTGGCCGTGGAAGCAATTAAAATGACCATAAGTGATAGGCATAATCAAGGGGAAATCGGGACTAAGGGAGCAAGAGAAAAAGAAAATAATACATAAAAACCATAGATGAGTCAAGCTCAAGCATAGTACACAACTTGTCCAACACCACCTCTAAACATGGGTACTTAGCGGGGGCCAAGACAAACTACCGGCTCACCCTCATAGTCAATACATAATTAAAAAGGAAAAGTTTTATACATAGCAAGAGATCATAAGCAACGTCCCCGGAATGGAGAACTCACCAATAAGCTCGATAGAAAATCGTATTAGGCACTCGGAGAAGGATAGTCAAGCGGTGCTCCGGTTCCTGTATAGTGACATCATATAGGCATAGAGTATGCATTAGTACGTTTGAATGTACTAAGTATATGGGATGTAATACAATGCAACAATAAATGGACATCATAGGCAAAATGCATAATCATACCCGATAGATAGCATATTAATGAGATGATATGTATAATGATGCTTACATAAAAATTATATTTAGTAGGGCGTAGTACATGTGTAGTGAGTGACCATCAATATAGTATTTTCAAGGCCTACCATCCCCTTGGAGAGGCGAAAAAGGTACAAACCCCTCAATGTGGTTACCTGGACCTACCACCCCCCAAGCTAGGGACCATGATACAAACCCCTCGATATGGTTTTACGGGCCTACTACCCCCCGTATTAGGCAACCAAGATACAAACCCCTCGATATGGTTATACGGGCCTACTACCCCATGTACTAGGCAACCTAGGTACCAACCCCTCGATACGGTTATCCGGGCCTACAACCCCCCGAGCTAGGCTTGGTCGACTCACAATACTATATAGAGAAAATCATATACATGTATCCATTTCATCATCATTTCAATAATTATATAACCATCCGACTCATAGGACGTACATTGGACCTTTCATTCCCTAAGAATTCTATAAATGGACATTTTATCAAACACATAGTGGGCTATTGTTCATGTAAATAAAATCATGTATTTCAAGAGTACTAAATCCAACCAATTCCAAAATTCATATAAATCAATCCACCAATAACATACATATATATATTCACCTTCATAATTTGATCATGAAAGCATGAAAACCATAAACATCACATAATAATTTCATTTCATGATAATATGCATAATAGGCCATAATAGGGTGCGTAATAGTAATTTCATACTCAAGAGTTCATAAATAACTATAAGAATCCATAAATTTGAAGTAGTAGGAGAGGATAAATGGTTGGACTTGTGGAAAGGAAGGTTTCCACAATCAAATCCACATACCTCAACTTTGGAGAATCCTTGATGAAGATTGGAATGGAAAATTGAAGCTTGAGATTGAGTCTTGAATCTGAAATTAGAGCTTGAGATCTTTGAATTTGGTTGAGGATCTTGGTGGAATTTTTGGAGAGGGCTTAGAGAGTGTTTTTTAGTGTTTTGAAGTTAAAATGACTAAATATGGGACATATCTCTTTTTTATAAAAAAAAAAAAAAGTCCTCAACCCTTAGCCTAAAAAATGAGGCTTTAAAAAAAAAGTTCACTGAAAATTGCAAATCTGCACAGACAGGTTTACGAAAATAATAATAACTCCTTCATCCTAACTCGGAATGAGGTGAAATCAAGTGCGTTGGAAAGCTAATTCAAAGAGCTTTAATTTTGATAGTTTGAGGTCCTTTCATTTTCTTGTGTGCTAAGAGATATGCCCCTTTAAAGTTGACCCTCCAAATCGCATTTTTTGCGATTTTTGAATTTTGATACAATTGCTTTAAAATTCGAGTTAGACCAATTTTCCACTCAATTTGACCCCATGAATAAGAATATAAAGTCAAATTTTCGAAATCATGCATAGATTTTGAGATATATGAAAATTACAATTATACGTGTCTTCGAAGCACATTTTCAGACATTTTTTGGATCGTTTCATTATTATAAACGAATGTTACTGTAGCGTAAATGATAAAAGGTCAAACGATCATTCTATTTAAAACTAATTATAATAGGCAAACATGTCACATCATTTTATTTATAGTATCAGAGCAAATTAAAGTCATTTTAACCATGCTCTGATACCACAAAAATAGTGATGTAATATGTTTGTTCATTAAATATTTACGAAAAATTAAAATAATTTTTTACTACACATCTTTGGTTACGTTCATTATATTTTTTAATATTAATTTTATTCGTTACATTTATGAATATTCATTTTATTTATTATTTTTATTAATTCATTTTGGTATTTTTAGCACATTCTAGAAATACAGTTAAATATATATAATAATTATATACACAAATATTTTATTTAACCAAAAATTTTGGGTCATAGTCTCAAGCCTACAATCTGAGCCCATTGTATAATTATTTCCTATTTAAGTTTTGATTAGGTCAAAAAATAAGAGTGGTGGATGAGTTTTAGAATTGAGATCAATTTTCCTCCTTCAGCAGAACTCAAACCACCCCTTCAAAATTTTACTATTTTCATTCATAATTTTCATTTCATGGACAAGTACGTCTATATTATTTTTAAGGATAAAAACTAAAGTGTATATTTAAGTTGGCAAGAATGTGCAAATTTGATAATTTGAGTTAACAAAAGTTTATATCAAAAATACAAGAATTATGATGATGTTTTGGAAGCTTTTGAAAATTAAATATTCAAATACATAGACGATGCTTCAGAAGAAGGTTTTCTACTATTGGAAGAAACTAAAAAAATTTGCTTTCTAAAGAAGTGAAATTATTTTTTTGTAGATTAAAATATCCCTTACATATTTACATTTTACCAATATATCTCTTATTAATTAATTAACATATTTTATAAGTTTTGTTAAGTTTCATGCAAGAATTTTATATTTTATTTTTATATGATAAACTTTTTATTTTATTTACGTTTATATATTATTATTTATATTTTATATATTATTTTACATATTATTAGAAATAGGTAATAATATTTAAATTTATTTTGCTTGATATTTTTAATTATATTTAACTCATCATGTTAACATTATATTAATATTTTATTTATTTATTTATCTATATAATATTGATTAATGAATATGTACGTTTTAATTTAATTAAAGTTGTGCATTAGATATTTAGAATAGTTTCTCTCTACAAAATAATCTTAAAAGTACATT
Source organism: Solanum commersonii (assembly GCA_029007595.1). Taxonomy (NCBI): domain Eukaryota; kingdom Viridiplantae; phylum Streptophyta; class Magnoliopsida; order Solanales; family Solanaceae; genus Solanum; species Solanum commersonii. The sequence goes on from JAJTWQ010000033.1 coordinate 4,791,694, forward strand.
GATACTTGCCCTTTTTCGTAATTTGACTCTCAAAAACACTTTTTTTAAAAAGATAGTCAAACACAAATTACTTATCAAAAGCACTTTTCAAATAAATATGTCAAACACAAATTATTATTTTTTGTAAAGCACTTCTAGAATTAAGCAATTTTTAACAGTAATGTCAAACAGAATCTAAAAAACCACAAGATTAAAAATCATTTTAGTACATTTGACAAATCTTTAATTTTATACTACAAAATTCAAGAATCTATTTTTTTAAAAACTTTGTGCAAATTCAAAACAGGTAACTCATCAAACAGATGGAGTACTTATTATATATAGTAACTCGTCACAAGTAAGCCTAACAAATTCATGTGAAGTCACGAGGTAATTGAAGACAACTTAAGTGGAGTTGCGTAACAACTTGCATTGTGACAACTTTCATATAATTATATTGGTTAATGATGTTTTTAGTTACTAAAAATATGATAAAACAACATCAGCTTGAAAAAAAAATAGCTTTTGAAGCCTTTCTACCCTTAAAATCTCTTTTCTTCTTCCTGCATCTCCTTCTTCGTCCTGTCAAAGTCAAATATATAGTTCATATTTTCGAGGATAGGTGTAACGACCCTAAAAATGAACTAGTGAAACTAGAGTCTCACATGTGAGTTTGGAGTTGAGAACTTGATGAAACGATGAGAAATGACCGTGACGTCCGGAAACTAGTCATTTGAACTAGTGAGTTGTAAGGGTCAACTTTAAATTGTCATATATTTTAGCTCAAAATGAATTAGGTGGACCTTTACCTATCCAATTAAAGGTCTCTGAGTCCTCTTTCCAACGCCATCGAGTTTGCCCAATTCCGACCTTGGAGTAAAAAGTTATGCCCGAAATATTGAAGCACTTTGTCAGGCTGAAGAAAAGGGCGAACTAAGACGGGAAGGGGCAGAATTTTTAAGTTAAGACTTTATGGGTCCTTAGTCCTTTTCCAAAATTGACCCTATGCTATTTTATTCCTTTCCTAGCAACTATAAGACCTTTTTATAACTTAATTCCTTTCATTTAAGTCACTCCTCTTAGAATTAAAAAGAAACTCATCTCCTTTCATATATTTCTTTCAAGTTCAAGGAAGAAGAAGGGTGAAGAACTAGGATTTCAAATTGGAGGCTTCTTTCATCGATTTTCGTGGGCTTTCTCAATATTAAGGTATGGGGACTCTCTATCTTTGATTCCTTTTTCAATCAAAGAGCCAATTCAAAGTATTTTCAAAGTTCTTCAAAAACCCTAAAGTCCTAATTTCGATTCTAGCATGGGTTCTTGCATAAAAAGGGTTTTACATGATGATTTATATTGTTATTAATGATTATTATTGGTTTTTAGAAAGAAATCCCCATGAACTCATGTTTTCTCAAATTCTCTAAATTTCACCATAAAGTGGGTGTATTGATTTTGAGTAGATGATTATAAAAATTGTGTTTAGTATGGTATGGGATGTTCATAAATGGTATTATATATGTGAATTGTTAAGAATTTTTATTGAATTGAAGGATGTGGGATGTTGGCCTTGAAGGGCAAAAAAATTGTGAATTTATCTTCATGTTCATTATGGGCTTATGCTTAGCTTAAATGGTATAGTTGAATACCATGATTACCTATGCTTTCTATTGTGAATTGTTTGATCATGAGAATGGTGAAGGTGGCTTGGAAAGGATGGTAAGTTGACCTACTTTATGAATAATGTTGAATTAGTAGGGAATTGAGTAATGTTGGTTATGGCTTTGGAGAATGGTAAGATGGCTTAATCTCTTAGTATTTGATATAATTGTTATTGATTAGTTTGATCCACCTTTGGTGAAGGTGGTTATTTGTTGTATTATTGTGAATTGAGGCCATGAAGGGCCTTATATAAATGTTATTATATTGTTGTATTATTATACACATATGAGGCTATATGTAAAGTTTTATGTGAAGCTATATGTGAAGGTATGATGTGAATGAGTTTTATGTGATCTTGTGATAATCCTATGTAAAGTGGATAGCATTGTGAGTTAAAGTATGATTTCTCATGATGGATATATGAAATGATGTTGGATTGTGAAGTATCCTTAGATGATAATGATGTGACTTGGTTGATAGACTAAGGTGTCTCTCCTTGTTACTTAAAGTCTTGAATGCATGAATGTGTGAAGTGGGCAGAACTAAGAAATGGTGCCCTTTCTATAAATGCTAAAAGAGGAATTCTAGGCCAAGACTTGAATCGACAGAACTAAGAAATGGTGCCTTTTCATAAGTCTAGCTTTCCTAAGTAAATGTATAACCTTGAAGGATGGGCCTTAGGGCGATGTTCCCTTCTTGAGTGAAATGATAGACTTAGAGATGGATGGAGCCGGAACGGCATGAAAATCCTTATCTAAGAAAGTTAAATGAGCTATCCTTATAAACCTTGATTGGCTATGACTAAGAATGGGGCCTTTCTTGGGAAGAGGTACTATGAGTTGGTTGAACTAGAAAAGGAACCCTCTCTAGTACATATGTGATTGAATATTCTATGGGAAACAAGGCTAGCACCGAGTGAATGTGGTTAGGAAGGTGGCCTAGTTGAGTATGAGATTAGGCACAATGAACTTCCTTGGACATCCCCTAAATCATGTGCCTACATGGGTTGCTTACTAGTTCTACCTTTGGCAAGTAGAACAGCCTCCACGGAGTAGGATAGACTCCGGATTCCATACCTAGCTAGTATGGTCTATGTCGGTTATGCCTATTCCCATCATGTGGGATGTGCACTCTAGTTATTGGATAGGTTCTACAACGTGTAGGTAATAGTATGGGATGCTATCTACACATGGCACGAGTAGGCTTTGAAGATACTAAAGTGAGTTCCCTAAGTCTAACGACTATTATGTGAAAGTCCCCTTATGTGCTTGAATGTATCCAAAATGGTTTCTTAAAGAATGTTGGTCTATTGATGTTATGTTGTAAAGGAAATGTCCTTATCTAAGGTAATCTTGGGGAACACTTAAGTGTGCTTGAAGAGGTTGTATGGGCGATCACTTCTTGTCTCACTCAAGTGTGTCTTAAGGTTATATTAGGTAGAGGTCCTATGATAATAAAATGACATGTGTTCTTTTAAAGTTAAGGATGGGTTGTATATGTACATATGTTGAGTATATGTATGGTTGGCTATGGTCTTATATGTTAATGTTGACTTGTATTATGTCTCTTATACTTGTAAAGGAAAGGTTTTATCAAATGATATGAAATCATTTTACTTCCTTGAAAATGTCCTTTTTGGCATGTTTTTGCATGGTCTCCATACTTAGTACTTAAATGTGCTAACCCTTTTTTTTTCCTTTTTGGACTAAAGTGTAGGGATTTGGAGATGATGACATGTCATGGCTATTTGATAGGTTTCTAAGTGTTGAAGAAGAAGACTTGGTGAGTCCTCATATATTCGAGGACAATACCCAATATGTTCTTTTATGTCTTTTTAGTATTGTTTAAGTTGTGTATGGGATTAGTCCCGAATTTTGTACTCTAAAGTATTAGATGGTTTTGAGACATCATGTATAAAGTCTAGAAAGTCTTCCGCTTGCTATATTTTTTTTTTTTATGAAATGTTTTCTTGGTAAAGAAAGTTTTTAATTCCTTATGGTTTTAGTGTCTATGCGATGAACGAATGCTAAGAGGCTTGTATTAGACCTCGTCGAGGTCGAGTACGCCGGTTACGACTAGGGGGTGCTCCCGGGTCGTGACAATAGGGGTGGAGCTACAGTGTGTTGAGGGTGTCCAATTGGACATCTTTCGATGAAAATTATATTGTGTATATAGGTAAAATGCTACTTAATATGTGGATAAATATAATTTTGGACACTCTAAAAATAAGTTGGTGACTTAGTTCAGTGGTCCAATGCCTAAAATTAGAGTTAAGTTGTCCATGTGCACAAGATCAATTCTTGATCGCTACAACTATTTTACTTGTTTTTGCTACTTCTAAACTGTTTTTTATTTTAAATTGTCTTTTATTTTAATTCAATTAGAAAGTCGCGAAGAGATTTGATTTCTCTTAATAATCTCTAAAAGGAATAAAAGTATCAATAGCCAATTGAATTCTCACTTGATTTATCTTTTGGATTTTCTTTACATTATATTAAATATTTAAATAAAACTTAAAATTTATACCTAAAATGGAAAGCAAAAATATTGACAAGGTTTGTTTTGCAAAAATCATCTTCTGATGCTGCTCTCCTTTTTTCATGTCTCATTGTTATCATTGTTGTTGCTAGGAGTCAATGAAATGTTAAAACCTAAAATGATTTCTTTCTACGCTAAACTCTCTTCTCGCTATTATTCTTCTTTTTTTATTCCATCTGTTCACTTCATACTAAATTAGATATGAATTCATTAGAGCTAAATATTATGCATTTTGATTTTATAGTTTTGATTAATCCAATTATTAGAAAAGTCAATTACAATAATATACTGTTTAATTTTTAAAAAATATGGTTCACCCATTTGTCCAAAATAAAGTTTATTTGTATAACATTTGGACACTCTTCGTGAAATATTTAGTTATGCCACTGCCCGAGGATATTGTGACACTATTCTTGCTGGTAATGTGGAAGCTCTGGTGTCTCTCATGCTTATTATTGTTCTTCACAATAATTGTTGCTCGAGATTTCACATTATAGTTATTCCAATTATTTAATTCCTAGAATTTAACTCAATCTTGTCTTTCAGTAATACCCACATGCATATATTTGAATTGAACAGGTTATTATCTAACTAGAATATAAGAAATAAAAATCACACTCATGATCCTACCGAATAAGAATATTGAAACCATTCATGGCAATTAGTGACGGACATAGGATTTTCTTCGAATATGGTCAAATAAATATTAAACCTTACAATGGTAGTTGACGGTAGAACTATAAATTACTATACTTTTCCCGTAATACCCCTGAAAAATGTTGTATTAGAGGTGTCATTATTTTTAAAAATAAATATAATTCCATATATATCACGAATTTCATCAAAAACTTGCCCGTCAAATACATTTTCAACAAACTTTTCATCTAAAGTCCCAAATATCAATGGGTGAATTCATGGAAAAATCTCGTTTTTTTTAATAGTAAATTAGATAAATTAAACATTATTTTGTACTTCCACTGTCCAATAATATTTGTTCACTATTGACTTTGCACATTTTTTAAGAAACTATAAACAGAAGGATAATTTTACTGTATCATCATACGAATATAATAAATACAATGTCTTGAAAAATGTAATAGAAAAATAGTTATAATTAATGATAAGAGTAAATTAGGAACTAAGTGTAAAATAATCCATTAATTTCATAAAATGAACTAATATTGTTGGACATTTCAAAATAATATAGTGGACAACTATTATTAAACGGAGGGAGTACACATATACCAAAATTTAACTTTCTAAATATCAAACTTCAAATTATTATGTTTACTCTTATAATTAGTTAATAACAAAACAATATATTAATTTTGAAAGACCAAATACTAAACCAGCAATTGACTAAAACAATAAGAAAGAAAAATAAACTAACCTAACCTAACCTTCATGCATACCAAAGAAGAAGAAAAAAGACATAACTTCATAAATTAGAGAAGTATTATTCTTTACAAACAATAAAATCTAAATTATTGTAACAATCTAAAACAATTTTAATATAATTCTCAAATATTATATTTGAAATTAAAAGTAAGCCAAAGCAAAATGGATGAGCTATAAAACCATAATAAAGATAGAAAATGAAAAATCTATTTCAACTGCAACATAGTTGCTTACACAATATAAAGATTAAAACTTAGAGATTATACAAATCTGCAAGGAAAATAAATCAGAAAATTCAGTACTTATTTTTGGTTGGTATCCCTGTTGTTACACACTAGTAAATAAAAAAGATGTCGAATACAGTCTGAGATAAAAAAAAAAACAAATACCTGATAAAAGAACTACAAGAACAAACAACAGCAGCTTTGCCAGTCACTAAACTGGACAAAAAAGTTCAAAAAAAAACTCTACCTCTTGACATAGTCCAATTGATACTCCGTTGAGGATGAACAACACACATCAACTGTAATGGACGGTGTCAAGTATAATCGGATATACATCTTGATTAATTGCTGATACACGAGCCTAAATTCGAAAAATTGAAACCTCAATTTATAACACAAAACCCCTTTAAAAACTGCTTTGTCTCTTTCTCAATACGTATACTTTTTCCAGACAGGACCCTCGTTAGCTCAATATGATCAGCTATAGCTGAAATGCATATTAAGTGGACTATGGATTAACATTCACAGCCCACTTAATTTTCTTAAGGCACTTCGAAGAATCTTCAGATCTCCTATGCTGCGATTCCTGGAAAATTCATGAACAGAAGATTGAGCAATCTCAGTATCTGGACAACTTTCCACAGAGTAATATATAACATTGATTCAAGAAACCAGGTAAAACTCGGAGAAAGATAATAAACAAAAGGCAACATTCTGCATTTACTCAATAGCAAGTTTGACGAAAGTAAAATAACATCATTTATACATGACAATTTTTTAGTGAAGGAGCTCATCGTATACTAGGAACACCTGCATCTATAATTAACCAGGTTTGTCTACTCCACACATTTGAATAAGGGCATCCTTTGGTATTAAACTGTTACAGGAGCCAACAACCTAAATCTTCAGAGTTCCTTCTCCTGGCTCCAAAAGACGTGATCATTATTCTCTTAAAGCAAACACAAAGTAATGTTCCAAAACTTTTCAGACAGGAAATAAAAAAATTGAACAATTTTTCTGGGGGAAGCAGGGGGTGAGGAGGAGAAGCCCCACACATTCAGCCTCTCTTTAGGCACTCTGGCTCACCGGAGCCACTAATCTTTATTTTCTCTTTCCTTTTTAGCATGGAAATGATTTCAATTACAAAAGACACAAAATTTAGCTAAGAAAAGTCACAATCATAAGGCCATCATACGGCTCAAGCAGCTATGACAGTGAATGGACAAAGGGAGGAAGAGCCTAATTCATCTCCCATCTAACCACAATTCTTATTCCCCTCAGTACTATCTCACGCTAAATCAAGGAACCTTTTTCTCATTGTTGCATATATAGCGATGTATATGGAACTTGGCAATATTAACTTGAAAACGAAGTTGTGCTGCAAAGTCATAATTACTAATGTAATTTGAAAATTTAACATCTAACATTGTATGACATTAAAACAATAGGACAACTCTTTTGGAAGTAGTCAAACCTTATAAGGTACATGATTAGCTCATGCATTAACTATCCGGAGGAAAAATATTTTACCCCATTCCCCATTCAAAACCCCTACTCCCACACCATTAGGGGCAGCCGTACACAAATCCCTAATTCCTTCACCCTCATTCCCGTAACAGCAAGGCTTTACTATCTTATGAAAGCTCATGAAAACCATATCTGGTTTACTGAAGTGATTAAACTAATGCTTATGTAACTCAAAGAAACTTTTTTAGTAAAAATTATGGCTACAAGCTTCACCATTATAATCTTAAATTTAAGAACATTTTCCAAGAACTTAACTGGTAAAGCCTATTTGTTTTTGTCTTTTGTTAAGAGAGAGAAGGAAGTTTCACTTTTAGGCACATATTGCAGACTTCGGAAAAGAAAATCAAATGCAAGATTTCCCAAGGACTTTAGGAAAAGCTGCATGCCCACACTTCTACAAATATTTCAACTACAATTGCTTGAACAATGTGTCCTATTTTGCCTAGGAGGAAAAGGCCAGTAAAGGTATCCTCAAGTTTTTTGCTAATAAGGTTTTCAAGTTTCATATGAGGCATAATAAGGGTGTTTCAACCACTTCTATTATTTCGGAAAAAGAAGTTACAATAATTTATAGAATGTCAACTCAAATTTAAACTTGGAACAAATACTACCTAAATTGAGATCAAATCTTCAAGAGTCATTTTGCAAATATCTTTTAATGATCTTTCAAGTTAAAGAGTCTACTAATTACAAAAGTAAGGTATCCTCTTGCAAATGAAAAATCAAGTTCCTATAAAAAGAAGCATTCTAAATCCAAAAGGGGAAAAGCCGGTTATTATCTACTTGACCAATATTGGTAAAATGACAGATATGTGTCAAGAATCAAGAAAACTTCATCAAAAGGAAAGGTAGAATACAAAGAAATGCACAATATGAAGCCTAGTTTTGAAGTAACAGAAGAAAAATATCCAAATTATACAGCATATGCAATTGGAAAAGTATTCATACCTCTATTTGATTGTCTATTTGCAATACTATAATTTCCAATATAATTCTCAGAGTCTTTAGCTAAATCATCTGCTGGATTTTCAAGTCCATATCCAAATGTATTAGAGCCCTCCATATCAGAAGACACAGCTTGCCATGTTGAATCACCATACATGGAGCCACTGTGATATACATCTCCATAAGACCCCTCATAAGCACCACCTGATGCAGCAAATGAAGTTGGGATACCACCTGCTGCATTGCTTCTTGCAAGTCCTCCAGATCCCAGCCCATAACCGTTTCCCCCACTCCTGAACCCAACATTCCGACCACCATATCCAGAAGCACTACCAACTGGAGCAGAAACAGCCGATGAGCCCCAATTGGCACCATTATTCCCAAAGACCCCATAACCACCAGTTCCAGATCCCAAAAATGAACCGGAGCTACCAGGACCTGGAGAACTGTTAAGACCACCATTTCCCCATACATTCCTGGTTGGTGGGCTAAGCAAAGAATCACCTCTATTGTTGCCTGTGTTATATCCAATGGGAGTAGTGTATCTGCTTGAGTTGCCAGTGAAATATGGGTTCAGAACCCGCCCATAACCAAGATTGTTGCTAAAATTGGAAGCTCCTGCAAAGGTGGGGCTCAAAGCTGGGTCCAAATTGACACCCATTCCATAAGCAGGAGAAGAAAACTGAGAGAAACTTGTACGTCCGCTGGCAACTGGATTAAATCTACCATCCATCCTGACCCCATATCCTCCAACTGAACCTAAACTATACCCTTGAGCGTAGTTGTTGAGAAAGTTATTTACTCTACCAAGTCCATAGTTGAATCCAGTGAAAGAGCTCCTGTTGGGCCCCGGAGACATCTCTTTAGGAACAGCGCACTTCACCTCAATCATTTTACCATTTAGATCATGAAACGTCTTATACAATGCCCTATCCACTGCATCCTCTGAATCATAAGTTATAAATCCAAAGCCTCTTGGCCTCTGAGTGTTGTGGTCATACATCACTACAACATCTGTAATTGTACCAAACTGATCAAAGTATGTCTTGAAGTCACTCTCAGTAACAGTAGATGCTAAACCTCCTACAAATATCTTTTTTGTGCGTCCAGGACCTGGAGATCCTTGAATGCTGCTATTGTTTCTATTTATTATTTGTTGGTCATCCCTCGGAACAGCCTTCTTTGCCTCAACCTGAAAATTGGATGCCAATGAAGAACTTGGACATACAAAAATGATTATTCATCTATCCTAATCAGCAAAATCCAGCACGGATTAATCTTCAACTGTAACTTTTCGAAAACATTTCAGACATTTTCCCATCAGTTATGTGTAGTAAATTATGAACAGAAAACTTCCTGAATTAAAGCAAAAAATTCGCATAGGCAATATACCTACTAGTTGAGTTTCATGATGATACATTATAAACCTCTAGCATTAGAGAACTCCGAACTACTGAATACTAGTGAAATCGATAGTGAGAATTCATATAACCGACCAACTAAACACGTAATTGTTGCTGTTGTATTCTAATCAGACATGAAATACGGAAAAAAGGAGAAAAAGAGAAAAAAAACTGACGGTCCTCCCATCGATGACGTGCTTCTCATTAACAACTCTTTCAGCAACAGCGGGATTAGCAAAGACAACAAAACCAAAACCACGAGCACGACCAGTATTGCGATCTCTCATGATCACAGCTTCAACCACTTCTCCATACGAAGTGAAATATTCTTTAAGACGTTCTTCATCTGTGTCCCAAGATATTCCACCTATAAATAGCTTACCGAGATCTGTCTCCATCATTTCTGCTATCCAGATCACAACAAATACAAAAATCAGTATAAATAACAAAAACCCATCATCAATACTAATCATACAGATCCAGATTTGGATTAAAAAAAAACTAATCAACAAACCTTTTTATGAAGAAAATCAGGCAGACCCCAGTTTTCAAAATACTGATTAAACAGCAAAATGAAAGTTTTGGATTCAATCTAACAACATCAGATCTTTATACCATCAATCAAAACTCAATCCACAATCTCTGAAAATCCACAATTCAGATCAGAAACTCATAAAAACTAAAAAAAAAAAAAAAAAAAAAAAAAAGAGAAGCGTATGAATGAAGCATAAAGATGAAATGAAAATGCAACATTTGCGAATAATGAAAATGATTCAAGGGAAATTGGTACAAACCAGAGATCTATAAGAAAATGAAAACAGAGGATGTGGTTATCATTCTCATTTCTTTTCATTGATCTTTGGTTATTCCAAAGCCATTTTTTTTTTCTGTTTTTTTACTATATAGTTTTTATAATATGGAAATGGAAATGACAATGTCGAACAAATAATTTGGGTTAGAAAAAATTATTATATACAAGAATATTTGGAGTGCACAACATGGTACACGACCACTACTACCTTTTGGCTAAACCAAAGGCCTACAATACATTGTACTATCATATCTATTTCATTTTTTGTTAGTACTCTAGTTCTGTTTTAATTTTTTTTGTCTGATTTTGATTTGATACGGTGTTTGAGAAAGTAAATTGTGTTGAATTAAATTTTCATTGTCTTTTTATTCTTTGTATATGATTTTGTTGCACTTGAGTTGAGTGTTTTTTGAAAATAGTTTTTCTACTTTCACGAGATAGTGGTTAGATCTGCTACGTTTTACCTTCCCTAGACCTTGTTTATGGGATTTCACTCTATATATTGGTGTGGTCTTGAATTAAATGGATGGTTGCTCATGTTTCATTGTGAAATTTGATAAAAGTAATTTTTATTTTCAAAGTGAAAATTGGAGTTGTTTTTCTGACTTTTTTAGGGTAATTAGGAGTGGGAAAAAAAGAAGTAAAAACACGTTTATGTTGTTTTTCAAATTCTTGAAAATTCTGAAATTTCCACTTTAACTTGAATTGTGAATTTTTATAGTCAAACGTGTTTTTCGAAGTACAACTCTAAAAAGAAGTGAAGAAAATTCATGATCAAATGTCTCTTAAGCATATATAGAATGTATTAAATTGTTCTTAATTTTGTCTATCTTAAACAAATATGTGAAAAGTTAAAAGAGGATTTTTTTAAAGGAAAAACTATATATATACTTCACTATCATATATACTATTGTTACTTATGCTTTCAAAATATTACATGTCTTACCAGTTATCACTACTTAAGAGTTTTTTTTATCATATATTGAAGATACATGTATTTTGACTACCATATATACTAAAGTAGGGAGAGAGGCGAGCGAGATTCGTTATTTATCCCAAATACATGTGAATCATACTATGTACACACTATTTCATATATATATATATATGTGTGTGTGTGTGTGTGTATCTGGTGTGATACACATTTATTTTGAATATTAGATACATAGGAAAGTGTCGAGCGAGATGAGAGAAAGGCGAGAGGTGAGCAATATTTGTAATGTATCACATATACATGCGAAGCCACTTGGATACAATGTATCTACAATTAATTACACCTAATTTTTACCCCATGTATCCAAAATACATGTATATGGACGCATCAAAATCTGATAAGATACATAATATTGTAAATTAAAATATATTTAAACAATTACCTCATAAACTAGTGGAATTATATAAGCTTTTCTTTTAAAAATAGATAAAACAAAGAAATTAAAACGGATGGAGTATTTTATAATAATAGAAATGAATTGCTAAAATTACTACTAATGCAAATAAACTCGTCATCAAGAAAGAGGAAGAGTACAAGTAACACATATTTTTGCTAACTAAAATCCGAAATTCTCTCGCATTGAAACTAATTTTTTTGTTCGTACACTATTTGCATATTAATACGAGGCGAAAAAAAAAGAAGCTTTGTTCTACCAACTTTTGTCTCTACGAACGACATTAGTTGCCTCAAATAATATTTACTTGATTGGTATGTGGTTATGTACTTCCTCTTGGTATTGAATTATTGGGTTATAAATAATTTTGTAAAAATATTAATATCATAGAAAATCAAATTTCAAATCAAAAGCAAGTAAAAATAAATGAAAAATCTTAAAAGTTAACGGGTGCACGTGCATCCCTATCCTATAAGGTGGGTCCACCTCTGCACTCTATTACTATGATGACTTAATTGTCACTAGTTCCTAGTACTGAAAGTGCACACAAACCGTGTGTAAAACATATGAGTAAAATAAAATATGTGTGCTCAGTAGCATTGTCGATCGATCCTGATATGAAGCAATGAAGAGAGTTGATCCAATATTACCCTTTCTCTACACTAACCATAAATATCAACTAGAAGTAGGGGTGTGCATTTGGCTTTTCTATTTGACTTTGTATTATTTGGTTTGAATTTTTAGTTTTTGATTTTGAAAAGGATAACATAATTCGAGAATATGAGTGTATAAATACCTCTTATAATTTTGTATGATTTCGATGTTTAGATTCAAGAAAAAAAATGAGGTCAATTTTTTTTATATAATAATGTATAAGACCGTATATTATTGTATATGAGTGTATAAATACCTTTTTATAATTTTGTATAATATCATATAATATTATATATCAAGTTAGTAAATATTTTTGCAAAAATAAAGTATGAAAATTGTGTATGTTATTATATACCGAATGTATATTGTTGTGTACCATTGAGTTTTGGACTAACGATTTGTAAAGTAAATTGGACTATACTTTTTCAATATAAGTTAGAAAATTTTACTTTTTAAATATTTTTTCTAAAATATTTGATAGAGATAAAATATTAATTGAGATATTTTAAATATATGTAAAAGAGAGAAATATTTGATATTCCTTTGACGGTGTTTTTATTAAGGATAAAAAAGAATTTGTTAATTCAAGGTAAATTGATAATTTGTTATTGCATTAAAATAGAGATGCTAATGGTCTCTTATGAAACTACAATCTATGTAAAAACACAAATTATTTTTGTAAAATTGAAAAAGTATTATTATTCATGTAATTGAGTCTTAAAAATTGTTTTGCTATACAATTTTTCTTTTTACTATTTCATTTTAAATTATGGCCTTTTAATCTAATACAGTACAACTTAGCTCATGGTTCAAAATAAGGATTGATCAGGTATACTGGATCAATATGTTTTGATAACTTTATGTGAATGATATGTAATAAAATTATAATATTGCAAAAAAAAAACACAATTTAATAAAACAGTATAAAAGGGACAAGCTAAGATAATAACTTTCAAATCTCGCGAGCTCTTTCAAGTGCTTTTAATTTTTTTTCATGATAATTAGCAAGCGTAAAGCCACAAACTAACTCCACACCTTAGTGTCTCTATCATTCTAAAATCATACTATAAGTCAAATTGCTCAATTATTAACATCGCCTTCAAAAAAGTATTACTATCTTTCACTCGTTTTTTATACATAAGATGTATTTAATTACTTAATATACTTATTAGTATCTTTTAAATTCAAGTAATGTTTATTTTGAAAAAACTTTCTTTACAAATTGCCCTTATTTTCCAATTTTGGATATTTTCTAATTTTCGATCAAGCTAGCATATCAAACTAAGTAAAATCCTATTTATTAAAAAAAAAAAGTGTTCTTTTCAAATAAAACCCATGCCAAATTGCGAATTTTTCTTTTCATACTTGAGAAAAAGTATAGAATGAATCTAATAAATATTTTTGATGCTCAAAAAAGAAAATAATAGCACAATTTAGAATCAATTTCAGCAAAGTTATGACTTGTCATAGATTATATGACCAACAAAATATTTTTGATCAAAAAATTCAAGAGAATTAAAACACCATGTGTTTACGATTTTCAATTTTAATTTCTTTTTTTTTTAATACTTTCACCTTTATTAGTGGAAGTTCAATTTTGTGCCTTATAATCTATTCCTATTTCTCCTTTCCCACCCCCTCTTTTTTATTTTAGTTCAAAAACATTAAAGAAGAATTATGTAGCAAATTTTACTTAAATTATTTGTTTTTTTCCTACTCATCTACTCAACCCTTGTTGGTAGGAATGCCAATAGGGCGGGACAAAGCGGTTATGGAAAGAATTTAGAGCTATACAGGATGGGATAGACTTAATATTATGCGGGATGAGGCGAGCATGGAACAAGTTAAAGTAGTTATTTTTAACATATAATGTGGACGTGCGAGTTTAAGATAACCAAATAAGAACCCAAAAAAAAATTAAATTTTTGTAATTAATAAAAATAAAAAATACAAACCTTTTATATTAAACTTTGATTTTAATTTTTTTTTAAAAACTAAACTATATCTAGCCAGTAAATTTTTAGTTGTTGAAATATTAATTAGCGATTTAGAAACAATTGTTGAAATGCTAACTAGAAACCATTAATTAGTTGTTGAGATGTTAATTAGCGAAAAATGATTTTTTTTTTTTTTATGTTTCATATTAAACTCAATTAACAAAAAACTATAAATTTATGCAAGTTAGGTACATATGTAGCAGAGCAAGACGATTTTAAAATGAAAAAAATTGTAATAAATTATCATGTAAGACGATTTAAAAAAAATTATGAGTTAAGCTCAATTGGTCACGCACCCATGTCGTCTGGTCTCATTGTCATCCCTAGCCTAGCCTAGCTTAGCCTTATCTCATCCCCTGTCCCTTCCATGCCTCCACATCCCCACCCCACCCCACCCTATCCCACAACGCCATCCTGTTTCTCCCCTTTTGACTGTGTCTCCTCCTTCCTCCAAAAAAAGCTCTTCTGAATCCGTCAATGGAAGATTCTCAGTCTCACTCCCACTCTCACCCTCACCAATACAACCACTCATCTCCACTCCCTTCCATCAATGAATCTTCTGAGCAAGTCAAATTTGCAAGCTCCGATGCTGCCTTCTCCCCCACCGTCTCCTCCGCCGTTGGATCCAACACCGGTGCTAAATACAAGCTCATGTCACCTGCTGAGCTCCCGATCTCTCGCTCCTCCGCATGTATCACCATCCCTCCTGGTCTCAGTCCTTCATCCTTTCTCGAATCTCCCGTTCTTCTTTCTAACATCAAAGTTAGTTCTACTTCTCAACACATGAAATTTACACTTGAGAAATTTCACTTTCAGAGTTGGGATCCGATAACCTAACTAGATGTCTTTTCGTTTGTTAAGAAAATGAAATTGGATATCTTAACTAGTATTTTGATTGCTAATTCGAAAGTAATATAGTTGTGCTGTCTTCAAATTGTTTTCCTTATTTGATACTCTCGAGTGGAGGACCGGAGGAATTTATTGATGTAATTTCTGCTTTCTTAAAGTACATTTTGAACTATTAATTATATGTTTGGTTGTTTTCATTTTATTGCAATTTGTTGTTTGATTCCTTTTCCCCACCTGAGTGCTATTTTGGGGAATACGTGTATATATATGGATTTCTGTGAAATTTGCAACCGTAGGTTTTGATGCTTACATTAGGGATGCTGATGTATGATTATGCTTCTAGATTTTCGTAGAATTATATTCTGCCGTTCCCTGCATATATAGCCGTCAGTGTGTTTCTTCACATGTTGAATCTTCCTTTTGGCAAGGTGCTCAACTTACCACTAAGTTGTTCCATAGAGAAAAAAGATACTGGTGATATGAATGTGGACATAATAATGGCATCAGAAAGTTATTTACACTTTTGTTATTCTAACTAGTATGATTATTATAAGCATGTGTGCCTCATGTGTCACTTAAGTCTTATATTGAAAGGTTCTAACTTCAGTGGCTGGTGATGAATCACCTATGAAACTACTATAAGTAGCATCTATTTTTCTTGAAAGCATCTTCACCCACCACTGAGATGGGATGATAATTGATAAAGAAAGATAGCGAAAAGAAAAAGAAAAAGGTTTCTTCCCCTATAAAGGAGGAGGAAGCTGAGGAAAAAGAGGAAAATTTGTATCACTTTGGTTATCCTATGTTCAGATGCTACTTCTATTTTGGAAAGGAGATTGTGATCACTGAGTAGTGTTTCTTATAACCTGCAGGCTGAGCCGTCTCCGACCACAGGTTCCTTCTCCAAATTTCAACTAATGCAAGGCTCTAGTGGGAGTGCTGCTTTTTCATTTATGAGAAGCTGTTCCAGTGGAAATGGATATGGTGAAACGACCGGCGAATTTGAGTTTAAATTTGCTATTGCATCTAGTTCTACATCAGGATCACTGGCGAAGGAAGCTGCGGTGGTAATGCCCTTGACTGTTATCCTTGGCATATTGGAAATAAATTACCTAGGTTTTATTCAAAGCCTATATGCTTGAATTAGATTAGAAACAAGGAAATACAACAAGAGCACTATTGAATATTAGTTATTTTCTCTTCCCCCTTTAAAACTTCTCAATGGGCCAATCCATTCCTTAAATTGAACTGTGCTTGATTCAGAAATTTGCTTAAAAATCTGACTTTGGTGTTCTTGAAATTCTCTCTCTCTCTCTCTCTCACACACACACACACACACCCACTCATTCACTTACCGCATCTCATTCGTGAAAGGATTGAGACACAACTATTACCAATAAAAAAAGGACTATAACACAATTTTTTGAACTTTATGCCTGTTGTATGCTTGTAATTATAACATGAAATGTCAAAGTAATTCTGTTGATCTTTTTGAATATGAATTACAAACATACAAAAGGCATCTGCAAGTGAGAGATAACTTCTTTGTGACCAAAGTTGTGGGAACAGGGTAGGTTTTTGGTCAATTCTTTCTTTAACAGGAAAATAAAATGGTACAATGATTGCACCTTTTGTTTTGTTTGTTTGTTTTCAGTTTTTGTAACAAGGTGATTACATCTCTTTTGTTGATAGTTCAAGACCCTTAAATGAATTAATTTTGAAGATTGACTTTATAAAATGAAAAGAATGGAGTGTAGCTGTTAAAAGTATAGTCAAAAGGTGTTAACTCATTGCCAGGAAAAGGATGATTTGTTTGCATCGTGTATTTGGTTTCCATATATGTCGCTAATTTTTTTCTCTTGGCTTTATTTGTTTTCTTCTACATTTGAGTGGATGTGTGGTTCTGATGAATTGCTCATCTCACTTGACTGATACTTTGGGGTTTGGAAGCATTTCCTTTCTTTCTACATTTTATGGATTTAATGACAGAGGATCCAACAACAATAAGAAGGCCGTGCAGATTTAGTTTTTTATTTTCTTTTAGTACCTAAAGAAGCAACATGTGAGCTTCATTATTATTTTAGCTGAGTTGAATTGAGTTAATTCCTAATACGCTGTTGTAATGAAGATTTCTGCAGGTTTCAACCAACAGCAAAGTGAACCTCTGATTCAAGTTCAAGATCGATATCTTTCTCAATCATTAGCACCTTCAGCTCTTGTTGAAAGTGAGATGCCTGATTCAAAAGAGCTGAGTCTACCTGCACCTGTTAGTTTAGAAGCCTCGTCAATTAGTACTTCTGCTGCTGCAACTGATAATGAGGAAATAAATCAGAGGGGTCAATCAAATCCAAGTTCGCAAGGGTCACATGCTGAAAATAAAGATGTATCATCGGTAACAGCTGAGAGATCATCAGAAGATGGGTATAACTGGAGAAAGTATGGCCAGAAACTTGTTAAAGGAAGTGAATTCCCAAGGAGCTACTACAAATGTACATACCCAAACTGTGAAGTTAAAAAGATATTTGAGCGCTCTCCTGATGGACAAATAACAGAGATTGTGTATAAAGGTTCCCATGATCATCCTAAACCCCAGCCCAGCCGTAGGTTTACTCCTGGTGCGCTTACTTCCATCCAAGAAGACAGAGGTGAGAGAGATGCATGCCTAACTGGTCAAGAAGGTAAATTGAATTGCTCTTTAAGGGTTGTTTCCTACTCAACCAATGCATGACATGGTAGTCTTTATTGAAGCTTCTTTGATCTCATATGGAGTTATTCCTCTCTCTGTTTTATCTTTTCTTGAAGACAACTTCAACACTAATGCCCAGACTAGTAACACTGAGCCCAGCGGTACTCCACTATCACCTCGACAAGCTGGTGGTGATGGTCTTGAAGGTACAGTGTCTCAGTTGCATAGTGCTAATGATCAGGTGGACGAGGACGATCCATTTGCAAAAAGAAGGTAAAAACTGAGGGCCCTAAATTTATTCCTGTGTAGTAGTCCGGTTTTACAATTGAGTCTTTAAGCAGGAAAATGGATGGTGGCATGGATATTACACCAATTGTTAAGCCTATCCGTGAACCACGCGTTGTTGTTCAAACTGTGAGTGAAGTTGATATATTGGATGATGGATACAGGTGGCGGAAATATGGTCAAAAGGTGGTCCGTGGTAATCCTAATCCCAGGTATTTAAAGCATGGTGTGGCATCTAATGCTAAGTGTCTGAAGTTCATGGTAGTTACTGGTTAAGAGGCTGTTTTATGGTCCAAAGTAAATCAATACTTTTAGGGGGAGTTCCCCATAATGTTCTAAGCCATCTTTCTAGTCGACTCGATAGATTCCCCTCTCAATAACAGTGTTACTTAGCAAAGTTAAGAAATAGATAGTCAACTATTGTTTTGGGTGAGATGAGAATAATCATGAGATGTAGTGGTGATGTCTTATTAAGCTGTGAACTGAAACTTATTTACAATCCCATACAACCATAACTGGAAAAATTGGGAAGTCATGTGTTATAGCAGAAAGTTTTGGGTCTGTAACATAGTCAGCCTAGAATTTTAACACTTTCAACTAATTAGACTCTCTAAATGAGGTCTTAGATGAGTCTGTACCAACTGTTGGGAAATGATTTGAAATCATTTATATGCAATTCTCATTGCTTGGTAGCCATGTTCATAAATCAAATAAAAGTTTATTATGTAGAATGAACATATTTAGCTCTCCAACCCTCCCTCTTCCCATCTAGCAGTCTCTTCTGACCCCCTTTTCCACCTAATTTTTTTGTTTGATGTTTTATGTTGTATTATTTACACTCAATTTTGGTCCATTAGATTTTTCTTGGTTCTGAATCCACTCCTATTTTTATTTATTGCAGTATTAATAGTACAAAACAACAGTGTAATCCAACAAAGTGGGGTCTGGGGAGGACAAAGTACCTTACCCCTACCTTGGAGTTAGAGAGAGATATCGTAGTATTAATAATACGTATGAAAATTGGCAGTGTTAATGATAGATTAATGGCAGCAGTGCCATTATTGAATGTATTACTTTGACAACTTTTTGGGCTAAAATTTGATTGAGAGGTTAATTACCAGTTGATGCCCTGTAGGTTAAGTTGGAGCATGTGAAGCTGCCATTAGAGAAACAGTCATTTAGTAACCATTTATATCCAATCTGTGTTTTTCGCTGCTCATTTAATTGTTGGTACTCTGGAGAGCTCCTTAATAGCATAATGGCCTAAAGTATTTGGAGGTTCTAGGTTCAACTCTCATACCCTTGAAGTGCTGAAGTAAAGCAAGGTTTAACATGCACCTGCATGACTGCATGTGAACCTTGTGCCTCTAAAATATAGAAAATTGCACCACTCAGTATTTCATTTATTTGCCAAAGGCGTGATTGTAATGCCCTTGTTTCAGCAGCAGACCATAGAGTTCTATATACAGCTTATCAAACAAACATTTCAGAATGAGCTGAATGAACTTCTAGTGAGACATCTAAGTAGTAGAGGGTGAATGGTTTTCAGGCTTGATCGATTATCTTCAGGTAAATGTTTAATTAGGAATATAGGTCAAGTGAATATAACCTTTTTTGTGTTAAAATATCAAGGTAGTTTGTGACTAGATTCATACACGCCTAGATCTATTGTATTAAATGAAGAAAATCATATAGAATATATTCTATAGGATACCTCAGGATATTCTATTTAATTATAGAATATTTACATTTTATTAGCATAGGAATTAACCTACTATATTATGTATTAAGTCAATTGAAATTTTTTCTATTTTCACAGTTTGAATATCTGATCTCCTAAATTTTCTTTCTGAAACTCAAAATACCCTTAATTAGCTTTCATGGGTGGAAATTGCTAAACTGAAGACCGAGCAGGCAGAGAGATCATGCATCTAACAATTCATCAAATCTTTGATAAACTTCTGAATATCTTTGCACGGAGGACCTGGTGATGTTTTCATTAATTTGGCATACTTTAAACAGGAAGGTGAAAGAACTTAGATTTGTTGACCTCTCTTTCAATTTTGTAGTCTTTGGAAGGAGGGTGATTATTAAGCTATCATTTTAGGTATAGAAAATAGTCAGTTTACCTCTAAAACTGTGAATGTCTACATCCAAAATACAATGAACCTAGTCTAGGCATGAGCGTGAGTTTCTTATTTTTTTACGGTGTTCATGTGAATGTGATGTAGGAGTTATTACAAGTGCACCAATGCTGGATGCCCTGTCAGGAAACATGTGGAGAGGGCTTCCCATGATCCCAAAGCTGTAATTACTACATATGAGGGGAAACACAATCATGATGTACCAGCAGCCAGGACTAATAACCATGAAATGGCAGGATCAGCACCTGTAACTGGGGGTTCAAGGGTCAGGACGGAAGAGAATGGCTCAGTTAGCTTGAATCTAGGTGTTGGTATAGGATATGGTATGGAGAATAGGCGCAATGGACAACTTCACAATCTGCCTGCAGAAACTGTACATAGCCAAGTTCAGGTTTCAAGTTCTAGTATGATGGTAGTACAGCCAGCTACAGTTGCGGCATGCTACAACATTGTAAATGGTGGAATGAGCCGGTTTGGAACTATAGAAGATCGTGTTCAGGGCACTGGCTTTGAGACTCTGCCCTTGCAATCATCTGCTCAATGTCCTCAAAACTATGGAAGGATACTATTGGGGCCGTGAATGTTTCTTCCTTCAGGCAAAAACTTAAAAATAAGAAGCCTCCATCTGTTTTCTTTTTCAGCTTCTTGGTGGGATTACAGAGGGCTGGCTACATCTCTTGTTGGCGTATACACTTCGCTTCAGAATTGAGAACCCAGCATGTTGTATGATACCGTTTCACCAAATGTTCATTATGTAATTAGCTTTAATATCACTGTTGCTTTATACCGACAGTATGCTACAAAATGTAACAACTATGGATGTTCTGAGTAGATGTGAACGTCAATATATTCGCTTTACAGTAGGCACAATTTGCTTGGTCCCTAGGTGTGAAGAACTTGGAGGTATGGGCTCCTTTAGGAAATTATATAGGATACTTGAATATGTTGTATTTTCTGTAATATGGTAGACGACCTGTGTGAAATGTATTTTCCCACTATAGGTTGTGTAGAATATACCCTTGTTCGATCCCTTCCTGGATTCCGTCCTATCATAGCGGGAGCTTTAGTACACATGCTGCCTTCTTTACTGAGGTAAAGAAAAGATCTGGATCTGATGAAAATGCAGTTTTGTATTTTTCCAATTGATGCTCTTGTATCCTTTTCCTACGTAATTACTCCGCATAAACCCTTCTGCTAAATTCACGTGTATTTAGTTTATATCTCGACTGTGTAAGATCCTTTTTACACTAGTGTAATATAACATATTTTACTAGGTCTCATGTTTTATTTTACTAGTTTTAATGGTTCCATCATCTTTCTCCATAGATGTCATCGATGATTTCATGTTTCAAATCTTTTTAAAAAAACAACTTTACTATAACTACTAACGTGAACAAATGCTTTTCTTTCATCTTATCTTTCAAATTATAGGCATTGAAGTGATCAAGAAAAGCTTTTTCAAGATTTGGACCATATTCACTCTACTCTATAAAATTTCGGCAATAACTACCACAAGTGTCAACTTTAGGAGAATATAGTGCCTGTTGAACCTGGAGATAAATCTTGAATCTCTAATTAAATCACTATACCAACATCTTATCTTGTGTTTATGAAATTCAAAATCTATATGTACATTTTTATTAAACGGAGTTCACATGAACACCCTCTCGACCTCCTAAATCCGCCCCTGACCACTCGTTTCAAAGAAATCAGATAATGTATGAAGTGATTCAAGTAGAGTCATATACCCCCAACAAAATCTGCGTTGTCCTGCAGGAGTTTTTAAATTGTACCTACTTGTGAGCTTTTAATACAAAAATACAAAATCCTTAAATTCAATCATTGTCTCTTTTCTCCTATTGGCAAACTTCCACATATATTGCCACTACCTTTATTTGGATAATAATAATAATATTCAACTTCTCCATACACTACTTGGTTCATGTTTCTAAGTTCCATGAGCTATCACAAAGTTAACCATGCATAAAGCACTTTAGTTCAGTAGTGAAGTCAAATTTTTTGTTAAGAATGCTCAAGAAATTAATATTTTATTTATATATACAGTACAATTTTCTGCCATCACTCAATGCATGCTATGTGGATGTTAGTGACAAAAACTATCAAATGTGATAGTAAGCTGAGTACAGGTGTTTTGCCACAGAGGGAGAGGACACATTGTTATCATAAGACCAATGTTCCCATAGAAAAACCAGAATTCAGCACCATTTCTCAACACAAGGAACCTCTATGGAGATGGTTTTGTGGTAAAGTTTCTATATTTCAATTCTTAGTTCACTCTCTCCTTCTAGTATTTTTATTACCATTACAGGTGACTCTGTCCATCAAGATTTGTAGTTGTTTGGCTATGTTTCTTGAAAGTGTTTGACCAAATTTGAAAAAATAAATTTGAAGAGAGCTGTGATAGTTTGCAGGACAATTGCTGGTAGAGTAGTAAGAAAGGATGATGTAAAACTTGATGAAGAGTATGATTCAATTTCAATTGCAAGTGGACTCCATTCAAGGTCACAGTACTTGATTGTAAAGGACTTAGGTGCTGTACTTCCTTGCTTCATCATTGTTTTAGACTGAATATATTCTTGTGTGGAGTTGATTTTTCTTAAATTATGTGAAATTGAGTACAAATATATTTTTCTTAATAACTTGATGTAAAAATATCTCCACCATCAGTTGTTTGATCCAAAATGTCTCTGTTGTTACTTAATGTGTTAAAAAATGGAGTAAATTCCTTAAGATAATCACTTATGTTTGGAAATTTGTCCCATAATATATCTTTTTTTTTTAAATTTTAGGACCACAATATCACCCAACTATTTATATTTTCCTCTAGGCATAATACATAAACATGATCATTAACTTGACTTTAGCGGACAATTATGCCCTCCAACGTTGGGAGTGCACAAATATGCACTTAAACTTGTATAAAATTGAACAAGTAGATACACGTGTTCTACGTGACATAATACACGTAGGACGCCATGTAGGACGAATGTGTTTATTTGTTCAATTTTATACAAGTTTGAGTGTTTGCTTGTGTACATTCAAAGTTAAATGTCATAGTTGTCCGTTGAAGTCAAATTGAGAGTCATGTTTATGTATTATGCCCTTTAAGTTAGCCTCAATTTACATTTATGCCCTCTAACTTTGATTTTGCACAAGTAAGCACTTAAACTTTTATAAATATAAACAAATAGACACATATATCCTACATGACATTTTTGGTCTTATGTGTCCTATGTGTATTATGTCACATATGACTCATGTGTCTGCTTGTTCAACTTTATACAAGTTCAAATGCCTACTTAAGCACACCCAAAGTTGAATGACATAAATATGAAATAAGACTAAGTTAAAAGACATATTTATATAGTATTATGTCTTTCCTCTAAATATACTCCTCTCTCCTAATGGGAAAGTGTATATATACCCTCAATTTGTTTGTTTTTTTTAAACTTATGATCTAAAATAAATTATAGAGGTTTGTGTGACTATATAATAAAATGAGTATTTTAAAATTAAATTATTACTAATAAATATAAAAATGTGTCATATCCATTAAATGGAAAAGTAAGTCCAAAGTCAAAAGAATATGCATGGTATACATGACGACTTATATCGAAATCTTATATTTTACAAGTAGTATACATATGTATATTGGATGTACAGAGTGAATCATCAAACTTGGTATGAAGCTTCCACAAATGTACTACAGTACTATATATTAACCAGTGAAGAATCTTCTCCAAGACTGCCAAGGAAGAAATCCCCCTGTTTTACATTTCAAAATAATTAGAAACAACAAACATAATAAACATAATTAGGCTTTATAGCTATATTTTTTATAATTGCGATCCATAATTATAGTTTCGTTTGCTAATGAAAGTTGCGGTTTGTTCTTAAGACCTATTACTAGTTTGAGATATTCAATTTGTAGTCATGAGTAAAAAGGAAGAACAATTAAATGTCATAAAGTAGAGTAGGATAGCTTAGTACCACAATTAGGACATCTCTTATAAAATTTGTTCTTAAGAACAAGTCCTGAACCCCCACAAACTTCACATTTCCTCTGTTTTACCTGACAAAACCAACAAGTTTTTATCAGATTTTTGAGTATGGGATGCAAGAAATTAAATAGAATTTAGCATTAATGGTACTTAACAATTCTCTTGCTAAACTCCACTCCTGCTACCACAAATGGTGTCACACCCGCTGCATAAATGGTTCTCATTAGTTTGCTAATCCCAAAAAAATAATAAAAAATAACAATAGCAATAACATATTTAGTGAAATCTCATAGGAGTTTTGAGAGGTTAGAATATACGCATGTCTTATTAAGATGTTGTTTTCGAAAGACCCTCAATTCAAGCTAATTAAAAGAAGGGAAAAAAGACAAATATACCCCTGAACTATCTTAAATGGTATGCAGATACCCTCCGTCATACTTTTGAAACATTGGTGCCCCTACCGTCCAAAAACTAGAGCATATATGTTCTTCACTCTAACGGAAGACTATATAGGGACACGTGACACAATCTTATCCGTCGATTCAATATTTAATAAATGTCGGATCGGTGGATAAGATTATGACACATGTATGTACGTCAGTATAAAGGGTATATATGCTCTAGTTTTTGGACGGTAGGGGCACAAATGTCCCAAAAGTATGACTGAGGGTATCTGCATACCATTTACGATAGTTCGAATGTATATTTACCTTTTTTTCCTTAAAAGAAAAATGGTGTAAAAAAAATGACAATGAAGATAACCATAATACTATCTAATAGCAAAACAGTGCGGAGAATATATACAAGAAACTGTAACAACAACAATGTGCAGTAATCTAAACACAATAAATCACACAGATAATGTCATATACCAAAAATAAAAAATTACATGAATAGGTTGATACTATGACTGACTCGATGTTTAATGCTAAGAATAGACTAGTAGTAACAAGACAACCCGCTATCCTTGTTTGCGACCTTCATATCCTCTATGACACAATTCAAATTTCGATTGTCAATTCAGACATAAAATATTTATTTTTCCTAAAAATTAACAACTGAAAGACATGTAAATTGAGAAGGTAAAATAGTACCCAAAGAGCCAGCAACAATTTGCCAAGTGATTTCCACCTGAGTTGGGTCTGTAGTAATAATATCTGTGGCGGCGGCGTTGATTGAGTTGCTAAATTGCCTGTTTCGTTTCATAAGAAGAGGAAACTGAGGTTGCTTGTTTAATGGAATTGCTGGTGAATTGAATCCATGAAGAGGCGCCAATGGAGTAGCCATTGGAGAGGGAGTAAGGAGCACACAATTCTTCTTTTGGTTATAGGGGTAAAATTGGTGTAAATGTTTAACAACCACAAATTTGTATTCTCCCTCTCATCTCTCCACGTTGCGTTCCTTGCTCTCTCCTGGTTCTTTTTTGGTTCTTTTTTTTGGGTTGAGAAATTAAAAAAAAAAAAAAGATATTAGAAAATGCTTTTCAAGTTGTGTTAATCAAAATGTGTTTGAAAAATATTTTCTCTAGAAATATAAGTTTCTTAAAAAGGAGAAAAATGATTTTTTCAATACGAAGGTGAGAAACAGATTTCATAAATGACATTTCAAGTTCATTACCTCTTCTCTATTCACTGAGCACATCCTTGATCATCTCAGCAGACTCAACCCCTGATCCCCCACTTTTCATCTTATAATGTTTTGTTAGATTATATATAAATAATTTTAATATAATAATTTTTTACTTAGGGCATCTCCAACCCTACACTCTATTTTAATCTTCAAATATAGAGTTTTTTATTTTTTCAGACAATCAATTCCAATCCAATTCTCTATTTTACTCTCTAAAAAGAATCTTTTTCTCTCTCCTCAATGTTATATTATTATTTGTATTTCATTTTTATTTTCTTATTTCATATATAAATCCTTTATATTTTTCCTAATAATTACTTTATATAATTTTCATGTGGTATAAAATTTTATTTTATTCTAAATTTTTAAATAACATAAATTGCAAGAAAATATTATATATTATACAAATTAATGGACAAATTCAAATAAACGTGAAATACAATTACATAAATACTTAATTTTTTAAATTATTACGTTGCGCCCATAAATACTCTATTAATGCATTAAGGAGTTCAAAATGAACATTTTTGTCCATTATTTTTTTTATATCTAGCTAAAAATTATTCAAACCGGAGATTTTCATCTACCACTATTTCTGTCGTTGGAGTTGGAGCCTCTAAGACATCTTGAATTGGTGCATTAGGATCACGTTCATCCTCAATTATCATGTTGTGCAGTATAATACATGTAGTCATTATATCACGTAGCACTTCCTTTCTCCAAAAACGTGACGATCTTGCAATAATTGCAAAACTCCGAATGCACGTTCAACATCTTTTCGGCATGATTCTTGTTTTATCGCGAATTAATTATTATGTTATGTATTGTATTTTATTTTAAATTATTATGTTATGTATTGTATTGCTATTTTGTATTTAAATTATCATATTATGTATTGTATTTTCAAACTAAAATTTCCATCTTATCATTTTAATTTTGTGTATTCATTATAGTGAAAATTAATCATAAAATCAAATTATATTATTGAGGAAAATTAAAAAAAAATTAAAATACTATTAATTCGGGATGAAAAAAATTAAATAATATATTTTTAAAAATATTATATTACATTTAAAAAGAATTGTGAATATTAGATATTTAATTAATGACATTATATGTAAAATAATATGTTAATTAGAAGTAATAGAAATAATAATAAAATAATCAAAAAGTAAAATAGAGAGTGTGAATAGTAGTTCTCCAAATTTAGAGAACTACTATTCACCTCTCTATATATGAAGAATAGAGAGTGATATTGAGATGAGTTGGAGTGTTCATTCTCTATTTTACTCTCCAAATATAGAGAATGGAGAATAAAAGACTATCTCCAACCCATCTCTATTTTACTCTCCATTCTCTATATTTGGAGAGTAAAATAGAGAATGGGTACTCCAATGCACCTCCAAATCACTCTCTATTTCACTTTTTCAATATTTTATTATTTTCATTACTTTCTAATTAACATATAATTTCATTAATTAAATATCTAATATTCATAATTCTTTTTAAATATAATATAATGTTTTTAAAAATATATTTATTTAATATATACTACTTTTATTTCAAATTAATAATATTTTTAATTTTTTTCTAATTTTCATCAATAATAAAAAAAATTATTATTAATTTTCATTATAAAAAAATACACAAAATTAAAATTGTAAGATGAAAAAATTAATTTAAATACAAGATAACAATACAATACATAACATAATAATTTAAATACAAGATAAAATACAATACATAACATAATAATTAATTCGCGATGAAACAATAATCATGTCGAAAAGATGTTGAACGTGCATTCGGAGTTTTGCAATTATTGTAGGATCGTCACGTTTTTTGAGAAAGAAAGTGTTACATGATATAATGACTACATGTATTATACTGCACAATATGATAATTGAGAATGAACGTGATCTTAATGCACCAATTCAAGGTGTCGTAGAGGCTCCAACTCCCACGACAGAAATGGTGGTAGATGAAAACCTCCGATTTGAACAATTTTTAGCTAGACATAAAAAAATTAAGGACAAAAATACTCATTTTGAACTCCGTAATGCATTAATAGAACATTTATGGGAGCAACGCAATAATTTCAAAAATTGAGTGTTTATGTAATTGTATTTCACTTTTATTTGAATTTGTCCATTAATTTATATATTATATAATATTTTCTTGCAATTTATGGTATTTAAAAATTTAGAATAAAATATAATTTTATATTAAATAAAAAATTTGAAAAATAAAATTTTGTGATCACATGAGAATTATATAAAGTAATTATTGGAAAAAAGAAACAAATAATTTATTTATGAAATAAGAAAATAAGAATGAAATAGAAATAATAATATAATATTGAGGAGAGAAAAAAAGATTCTTTTTTAGAGAGTAAAATAGAGATTTGGGTTGGAGTTAGTTGTCTGAAAAAATAGAGAACTCTATATTTAAAAAATAAAATAGAGTGTAGGGTTGGAGATGCCCTTAATAGTTATCAAATACTAAAAAATATTTTTCTACTACTATTTTATTAATCCGATTTGTATTTGAAAAGTTTTTACTTTGACTCTTCATTTTGCTTTTTTGCTTTTCAGCCGTAGATGAAGAAATTTAAATTTACTTGGTAAAGAACTCTTAAATTTGGTACACTTAAATTATGAAAAGTCTTAATTACCTCCTCAAATATGAATTAACTATATGCCACATGACACAAAATAATTCTTTACACTTTAATAGTTAATCTATTCACTTTGAACATATTTTCTTAATATAATCTTTTCATGTATTACAAATAATATGTTCATGCTCAACTTGATTTTTGTGTTTTTTGTTTACAAAATATAAAATTATATTTTATGGAGAAGAATTTGAGATTTAAAACAAAACACATGTGGAAATGATTCGAAATGGTGACAATTGTCCTTACCAACTTGGATTAAGGTAGTGTGATTGTTTTACCCTTAATCAAATGTATTGTGTTCAAGTTTTAGGTATGAATTTTTTTTTTTTTTAATTAAAAACACCACCTTCAAATAGGCTTTGTTGTGCGTGACTTAAATTTAGTTTTGTACATTTCCTTAATGCTGTAGAAACTGTGAAGCGGAAAAATCACTGCGACTGTTGCGAGGAGTAAGACATTCTCCTCTTAAGCATTTTTGTGAAGATAAGATGGCCACAACACCACCATATCTTCCTCACAAATACCATATACTTCCAAATCCTCTAAATTTAGGGTTTTAGAGTATATTCCTTCTTTTGCTTCTTCTTTCACTAACTAACTAATATGGCAGCAGCAGCAGCAGCTATTTCTATTATCTGCAACTTCCCACTCCATTCTCACACTTCCATTTTCCTCAATATCAGTTTTCCCCCTTCTGTCCGTAGCCGGAAGAGCTGCTTCTTCAGGTTTAGTAGAATTTGCGTTGTTTCTTCTCATACGAATCCGAAGATTCTCAAGCCTAAGCGAAGGTCTAGGTATGGCCAGCCGTTATCTCCTTATGACTCTGACTCCGATGATAATAGTTTTGAAGATGAAGACGACGACGACATTTCAACTTCTGATGTGAGTTTCAATTGCCTCGCAAGTTAATACTTTACCTGGGTTTTTGGCGTGGGGAGGTAGTACTAACAGATAATGACATATCTATGGTTATTAGTACAATTTCATTAGTGCGGATACATTTAAGAAAGTAAAGCAAATATTGAAAAACTTCACAAGTAGAACACCAATTGAATGTTAACCTTACCATATAAATATACTCTGTTAACAATTTTTATTGTCTATGTTAGTTCATTGTACTACATTGACTGCAACGCGTTTAATTTATTGATATGGAATCCTATAAATTTGGCAAGTTTAGTCAGGTATCCCCACTAGTTAGTATGATGTAAAGCTAGCTTGTTGTTGAATGATGTTGCATAAATTATTAATCACTTAATTGTTAATAGAAAAGAACAAGTGTTGATACCACAGGGTAGCACATACTTTTGTTCGTCTTGTTTAAAAAGATGGAATAACACTTTTATGTTGTTGCAGCATATAGTCACCTTGTTTTATCTACAATTTCACAATGATAAGTCATGTATCGTTTAAATTGCTTTATTGTTACAAGCTGAGAAAGCATGTCTTATATTGTTCTGCTTACACTAGCACTCTTTTTTGGATAATCTTGGTTGAGTTCTTTTGGGGTTTATTCTTGGTTAGTGATGCTACAGTCTCCTCCTCCCCATTCCTTTTTCTTTGAATCGCGGAAACTTGATGCTTTTACTTTTTCCTTTTCTATTACCATGTTTTAATCACCCAGGATGAATCTCTAGATGTGAGAGTTTCTGCCCAGGATCGGCAACGCCTGAAGTTTCAGAATGCAACACACATCAGACGAGGTATACTTCCAGTTTTTTCATCTTAATGGTTGGGAAGGAACTTAAATTACATGCTATGTGTGTCATGCAGACAGTCATCACCATTCAGAAGGAGGATCAAATGCAAAGTTGGGACACCGGCGGCAAACTCCTGAGATAACCCAAGGCAAGTCGAGCAATAAAAATAATGAAAGTTAGCAAGAACAATAAAAAATAACAGTGGAAGTTCCCAAGACTAAATTATTGGGTATGCTAATGCTTCTAGTAAACTGACTAGTAAAACTTTTTGCATGCAGATTGCAGAGAAAAGGTATTAAATGTTAGCATGTCAAGCTGTAAATTTTGCTTCAACCATTCGCTGCAAAATCATGTCTTGTGGCATTGTAGGAGGCAAGGGTAAGCTTGGCTAAGGACAGATTTAGTCATCTTGCAGAGGAACTGGATCTCGATGAGAGATGGTATCCACTTCTTGATTACCTAAGTACCTTTGGATTTAAGGACTCTCACTTCATCCAGATGTATGAAAGGCACATGCCTTCCCTTCAAATAAATAAGAGTTCTGCACAGGAAAGGTTAGAGTTCTTGTTGAGTGTCGGTGTCAAACATAAAGACATCAGGAAGATCATATTGAGGCAGCCTCAACTTCTCGAGTATACTGTGGAAAGCAATCTGAAATCCCATGTCACATTTTTAACTAGTTTGGGTATCCCAGACTCAAGAATAGGGCAGATAATTACTGCAACTCCATCTCTTTTTTCCTATAGTGTGGAAAATTCATTAAAACCCACAGTGACTTACTTGCTTGAGGAGGTTGGTATTGAGAAGAATGACCTGGCTAAAGTTGTGCAGTTAAGCCCTCAAATTCTGGTGCAGCGGATTAACACTTCATGGACAGCCCGCTTCAATTTTCTCACCAGAGAATTGAATGCACCCAGAGATAGTATTGTCAAAATGGTGAGGAAACATCCTCAATTACTTCACTACAGCATAGAGGATGGATTGCTTCCCCGGATTAACTTTTTTAGGAGCATCGGAATGCGCAATTCGGAGATAGTGAAAGTGCTAACTAGCATTACACAGGTCAGATTTATTGCCTTCTGCAGCTTATCTCTTCATCTGTGAGTTTGGTTGTTTGTCCTCACCAAGTTAGAGAATGGTGTTCTGGCCTACTTTTCATACAGATGAGGTTTTTAACATCATATCTTCTATATTGCATAACATATCGCTCATTCATAATAGATTTAGAAGCATAACAGAATTCTTAGTTAAAATTAGTACTACCACAAAAAAGGATTACATTTTAGAGAATTATAGCTGTGATAACATGGAAGTCTTCAATGTTCTTGAAGATTTCTCATTCTTTTAGATTGATATATTTTCATGGACATATATTCACAATGTCTTTACATGCAGGTCTTCTCTCTATCACTTGAGGGGAATCTGAAACCTAAGTACAGCTACTTGGTTAATGAACTTGGCAATGAAGTGCGATCATTGACTAAATATCCTATGTACTTAAGCTTGTCGCTGGATCAGAGAATTAGGCCTCGCCATATGTTTTTGGTTTCTCTAAAGAGGGCTCCCAAGGGACCATTTCCATTAAGTTCACTGGTCCCAACTGATGAATCTTTTTGTCAGCAGTGGGCAAGGACTAGCGTGGACAAATATCTTGATTTTCGGCAGAGATTGCTTCTAAAGGAACTTGCCAGAAAATATGAAAGACGATAATATGTTTGAGTTCACTGGTCACCAATCTTCTGCCCTGCATACTTATTATAAGGCTAATTTTGTGATTTATAGCCCTTAGTTGAAAGTCAAAGATCAATACACATACGCAGGTAAGCAAGCATCTCTATTTATGTTTTCCGGAAGCTGTTTTTATCTTTTCTTAACTTGATGCTGAATAATCTTCTATAACTTTCAATCCTTATGATTCATGGCAGGAAACACAGTTAAGACATATAGTTTCAGCAGTTGAAGTGGGACTTTTGCACTACCTTTGAGGTTTTGAAGTCAAACCGCACAAACATAACCATATATTCTCAAGCCTCAGGTGAAGCATCCGTTTTTAAAAAATACTTATGGTAAGTGTAATTATATAATGGTACAGTGTATATTGTGAGATACTGCACAAAATTTTGACATCATCTGCTGGCTGTTGTAATATATGGCCATTGTACTACAGTTTTGTACCTTGCTGCAAATGGTTAAAAGGCAGCTTTGGAGACACTTTTGATTAGTGAGAAAATCTCAGTTAAAGAATACTTTTTGGAGTCTGTTTATTGTCTACTTCTCTATTACATTTGTAAATAATTGTGTTTTATCTGGTGCATAATCTGAGTGCAAAAACTTGTAAAATGAAATTAAGTAAAAAGCTTCTATCCTTTGGTCTTTCAAGCTATTATATTCATTAATCTCTCTATTTCTTACGACAGAAATTCAACTTTTTCGATTTTTATCTTAAAAGGCAAATCAAATGATAATTGAAGCATTTCGATTATCCATGTTTCATCGAGTGTTGAAAATCCTCAAGGACTCGATTTTATTTAAATACGTCATGATATATGAAAAGGGTCAACTATATTATTGTACTGTCAGAAATAGTTTAATAAACGTATTTTCACTTCAAATATACTCATTTTGTCATACTTTCGATGTGTATGGACAGAATGTGCAGATTTCGATGGCTAAAGGGCAATAGTATAAATTAGATACATAAGTTTGTTCCAATTTATGTGACGCTAATGAAATTTTGAGAGTCAATCAAACCTTTTATATGATTTTTAAATATTTTAAGTTATAAGTAACTAATATAATTTATCATACTTTTTATGTAATTTTCAAATACATAACAAATTTTAAAAAAAATAATTAAATAGAGAGAATTGAATTTCTAATATATCCTCAATTAAAAGCAAGTGTATGGATGGACAGTTGTTAACAGCCCTTCTACATAATAGTAAAGTAATATAATATTGTTTCATTATTGAATTGTTTTGTGCATCCAAAAAAATTTATATACAAAGAATTTCAAATTCTATAATACTTCCTTAGGGTGACACTCACCCTCGTAGAAATTGAAATTTTTGTAACTTTGTAGTGCTTGAATTAAAAAAAAAATGTTTATAAGTACTTATTTTAAAAATTAAACAAAAAACTATAAGTACTTATAACTTTTGGTTCATAAATATTTTAATGAAATTGTAGGATAGTTTTGTGAAATTTGAAGAAAATGAAAAAAAAAAAAACGGATCTGTATCAATTTTTGAAGTTAAAGAAAACTTGATTCAATTATTATTTTTATCTAAATAAAATATCCTTAAATTTTTATCAATTTTGAAATCATGATTTATTCTTTAATATAACATTTTGCAGAACTTCATAAAAGCCAAAAAAAAAAAAAATACAAAAAAAAACAGATCTCTATCTATTTTAAGTTCAAAAAGATTTTAGTCAAATATTATAATATAAATATAAATTTTACCAATTTTTTCACTTCAAATTTGACGGCTCTTCATTTTAATCAATTTTGGATCTAAACTACCAAAAAGTAGAGAGACCGACCCGACCATCAAATCATTTCTGTTAATTTTCCTTCTTCTTCGTCTTCTTCTTTATCATATTCCTTTTTCCCATTTGCACATTCCTGAAACTCCAAAGTGAGTTTTCCACAACGGATGATTGCTTTGACACAAATCCCAAAGGCAAGCTTTTTATTCGAATTTTTGTTTTTATTGTGTATGATTTTGATGCTTCCTTGCTTATTATTCCTCTATGAATGAATGTAACTGTACCTAAAGTTTTTACCTTAATCGCTGTAGAAAGAAAATGAAAATGAAATTGATTGATACCCTTTTTAGAAAAAAATACTCATTAATTAGTGAAGAGGGTTTGTTTTAATTTTTAATCACCTTCTACATGTACTTATTGGCACGTGCATATTCATTCACTTGTCTTTTTTGAGTTTTGTCTTTCTTATGCAAAATTTAAGTTAATTACCTGTAAAACCCCTTTGCCAATATGATTTGAGTATAAGGAAAATAGAAAGAATTTGCCTGCTAATGTGTGAACTCTTTTTGCCCTAAATTGAGGGTGGGTGCTACTTTGTTCCTAATCATATTTCTCTTTGTATACCCACATATCCATCTCAACATTCTCATTTGTGCTACTTTCATTTTCTGGACATGCGAGTTTTTGATCGGCCAACGCTTCACACCGTACAACATAGTTGGTCTAACAACTACTTTATATAAAAAGTTACTGCTGAGTCTTGGTGGAACATTCTTATCACACAAGACATCGTATGTTAGCCTCCATTTCATCCACCTCGCTGCAATATGATGAGTAACATCATCGTCAATCTCCCTATTTCTTGGACAATTGACCCAAGATGCTTGAAACTTGTGCATCAATCTTCACTTCCACATCTACCATGTGAGTTACATCACTGAACTTTCACTTCAAGTATTTTGTGTCCTGCTCAACCTGAAGCCTTTATACTCCAAGGTCTGTCTTCAAACCTTCAGCCTATCGCTAACTCCCCCACTTGTCTAGAATCAATACTATGTCATTTGCAAATAACATACACCTTGGCACCTCCCCTTGGCCCGAACTATCTAATTAGGTTATAGTATACGATATGATAAAACAGCCATGATAAGGCTTGGAAACTTTTACTTTGACATTTTTCATAGCCATGACAAGGCTTTAGTATACCATTCACTAGGCAACTAAGGGTGTGACCCGGTGGTCAATGAAGTGGGTGAGAACCATGAGGTCTTGGGCCCAAATCCCGACAGAGACAAAAAATACTATGTGATTTCTTCCCATCTATCCTAGCCTTAGTGGATAGAGTTGTCTGATACCTGTTGCAGGTGGGAGGTGACATGTATCTCGTGAAATATCAAGCTGGTCCGGACACCATGGTTATATTAAAAAAGTATACCATTCACTAGTATATTGTACAAGAGAGACAACATGTGTGTTTGTAACTTTTGGATATCTACAGTGGTTTTATGCCCTCAATGAACCTCACTTCATTAGTCTTCCGTATGAGTCTGTTCTTGATAACCTGATTGAGGTCGCAGTCTTTTATATGGTGAAGTTTGTTTGCAATACTTTTACCTTATGACCTTCTTTTTATGTACCTAGAGTAGTGTTTGAATATGATTTTTGCGAGCTGTTCTCAAACTTGTATAGATTATACGCTGCTGCACCTGCTTTATGGTGCTAAATATGTGGTAAAGTAGGTTCATCAAAACAATTATGTCTATTAAATTTAGCGTTCTGTGAGCCCTTTTTTACAACATAATTTTCAACAAATGGCGATGTATGTTTGGACGTTAATTTTCCCTCCTCTGATGTTTACAGTGCTTAGAGTGTACAGAGTGACCATAAAAGGGATCCTAGTTTGTAATGGCCCAGTTTGGTAGAACAACTGAAAAACCTGGCATAAATTGGGAACGAGCATTTGATCTTTATGTAAATGCAATTGCATGTGACAATGAGCTTTTATGGGTCCAAGCTACAACTAAGCTAGCCAAACTGTCGAAACACGCGCCTGAGGATCTCTTAGCACGCACGATCCCTGTCCTTGTAGAGCTTCTTAGAAGGATCCCTTCCACTGATCTGAGTCCTTCAATTCAGGAAGCTGCTGCTCACTGCTTGAAATGTGTTGCTTGTCGAGGGGAAGGAAGATTGGCTGTACTTATTGGTGAATCAGGTGCCATCCCTTCTCTTTTGAGTTTATTATTGCATGCTGATGGGAGTTTGCGAAGGGTTTTATTGAAATGCCTTAGAAATAGTGTCACGTTTGCTGCTCATAACCGTGAGATTGTAGTTAGACATGGTGGGCTGGAAATCATTCTCAATTTGTTGAATATTTGCTCGGATGATCTAAAGCGATACTTGCTAGAAATTCTCAGTGCATTGGCTCTTCTGAGAGAAGTTAGGAGGACCATTTTGATTTCCAGGGGTGTTTGTTTTCTTGTTGAAGCTGCTAGACGTGGCAGCATGGTATCTAGATGTAGAGCTGCTCAGGCAATTGGGTTGCTTGGATTGGTCAAGAGAGCAAGGCGGACGCTTGTTGACTCGGGCACATTTTCAGTGCTTCTAGAACTACTTCAGGTTGGGGATACTTCAACTAAAGTCGTAGCTGCTAATGCACTTGGTGTGGTCTCATCTCATGTTGATTACATTAGACCCCTTGCTAATGCTGGAGCGATTCCTCTTTACGCTGACCTTCTGCAAGGAACTGATCCCATGGGTAAGGAGATTGCAGAGGATGTCTTTTGCATTCTAGCAGTGGTAGAAGAGAATGGTGTAGCAATTGTTGAACATTTGGTTAGAATCCTAAGAGGAGATAGTGCTGAAGCTAAAGCTGCGGCTGCTGATGTATTGTGGGATCTCGCAGGTTACAAGCATTTGCCATCAGTTGTGCGAAATTCAGGTGCAATTCCTATTCTAGTTCAGCTGTTGGAAGACCAAAACATTGATGTCAGGGAAAAGGTTTCTGGAGCTATCACCCAGTTGAGTTACAATGAAGCAGATAGAGCTGCTCTTGCAAATTCTGGAGCTATTCCGCGATTAGTAGATATGTTACAGGATGAGTCGGAGGAAATGAGAGATAATGCTGCAGAAGCTCTGGTCAATTTCTCAGAGGATCCATCACTAGGTGATAGAATATCAGATGTGTTAAATAGTCCTTCGTTCCAAAATATGCAAGAAAGACTGACGCAAATTCGTGCTTCAGATGCTTATTTGGCTGCATCTCTTAGACATATGAATACTGAGCCATTAACTATGGACCCTGCTGCTCTTATCTGACTCCTCATTCTTCTTGAATGTTAGAATTATCTTTTTAAAAGCATTTTTTGATTCTTCCCTTCTCTGAAACTTGTTTGAATGATTCAAGCAAAAGGGAATATATAGTATTGATCTTGAAGTTAAAAATATTACACAATGATGAATCATCATGAAATTTAAAGAAGGTATTTATTTGTTTCTTCTACATAACAAATATATGCTTTAAATTAAATACATTTCATCGTCACATCTATTTTGAATGCAGCTCAGTTCTCCGACTTCTTCTTCACTTGACTTCATCGACAAGCTCCAGGCTGGCGTGGCCTACCTTCTTCCTCAATAAACTGGTAATGCCTGCTGCATCTACCGCTTCTCCTATTATCACCACTTTATCTTTCTTCTCCCCTTCTAGTGCCACCGAGTTGACTCCTACATAAAGCAAAGAGCAAAATCAAGGTGGGAAAGAAACAAAGTTAATGTTATATGAAATTTGCTGTACCAGTTGACATAGCAGCAATCATCAAGGCTTTTGATTGACATTTCTTGCAGTTATGATGTACTCTTATGACAATTTTTTGCTGCAGTATTGCAAGTAAACTGTCTCAGCTTAACTAAAATTGCATAGCTGTTGAAAAAAAGAACAAAAAAAAATAAACTTGTATAGTTGTAGTAGAGTCTTACCATCATTGCTCAAGAGTAGAAACAGAACTAAACTTTGGTTGTTGCTAGTTTCTCAAAGAAGTGGACACAATGGACAAGTAATGACATATGAGTAGTATATATATAAGCACAGTTTAGGGTACTCTGCCTTTGAGACACTTTGGAGAGAGAGAATGTAAGAAATGCTTGCTCTATTTTGTTCACCTTTACTTGTTTAGTATTTCAAAATATAAATCGTCACTTTTAAAATATCAAGATTTTTTTTTTCTGTATCTAAGATTATACATCAATTAATATGGATTTTGTGGTAAAACTATCCATATTTATCATTATTTCTTGAAAGACGTGTAAAATTTAAAGTAGACAAGTAAAAGTAAATGGAGAAAGTATTTCTAAATAAAATAAATGGAACTGAAAATTGGCTATGAAGATTTGGGCATGTTCAGCTTTGCGTGTATTGAATTCACTTTGCAAGGACAGACTGTCTGGTGGACTTTGCCTTATTAATGACATAATAAACCTTTCTCTTATGGTCTTCGGTTCATCCTAATTAGTTTATATTGCAATTTGTACTATTATAACGTGGTTTTATTATTTAAACTTTTATTTTGACTTTAACACTCTGTTTGGGATGATTGTTTTATTATTTGTGGTATTGTATTGTATTGTGTCGTAGCATTTTGTTTTAATGAATATAACATTTAGATTGATTGTATCGTTTTCTGTTGTTACAGAATGTCACCCTCAATATTTAAAGATGAGCCAAAAGATTACTACGAAATTTACAAACTAATTACATGTTTTTATTTATTTATCAAAGTTTTAAATAGATGATGTGTGGAATCCCCTTAATTCCTTCTTCGCCAATTTCTAGAGAGAAAATAAACATAGAAAAATGGTTTTAAAAATATGTTAACCTAAAGTGTTCACTAGACACTGCAGATGGAAGGTGACATGTATCTCATGAAATTAATGAATGCGCAAAAATTGATCAGAATACTATAATCATAAAAAATAATAATAAAAATAAAATCTTGATTACTCGACTACCATACCAAGTGCCATGAGATGAAAGACGGTGTCATATTAAGTCAAACTATAAAATAATAAAGTCATCTTTCAAAATTAAGCTTCAATTTTAAGTCAATTATAAAATAATGAAGTTACCACTAGTGTTACTTGCTGGACTTTTAAAACATACTCGACAAGAAAACGAGTTATTTTTACATTATATGTATATATAACCACCACCTCCCTCTTTTACTATCATGGGCGGAGCTAAGTGGGGTTCGTGGATTCAGTTGAATTCACTAGTTTTTCTGTAGATGCTATATTTATATAAGAAAATTAAATATATATATGCATAGTAACTTGTGAACCTCATAACAAAATTCATTAGCAATTTAGCGGTAAGGAAGGAGCGGTGAAAATATTTTTCACACTAGTGTTGTGGGTTCAAACCGTCCTAAAATTTAGAATCCTCAAATTTCAAATTTTGGCTCCGCCTCTATTTATCATCTAAAAATAATGATAAAATTAGGAATTTCGTTAGTAGTGTATAGAATTTCTTAAATATTTCAATTTAATTTTGATTGGAAAGGATATATGGAACATTTACGTCTAATTATGTGAGGAAATTTCTTGTTTAAGGATACATCTTACTATATTTTATTATTTAAAGCGTGGAAATTTCTTATAAATGCATGTTCTAACATGTGGTCCATCCAAAACTAAAAATAAACAACAAATATATTTTAAAAATACATATTTTAATAAGTGTGGAAAAATAAAATTAGAAAATAAAGTAAACCATTTGACGCATTCATACTGGAAACTCATACGTAGGTACTACATCATCCATCATATGTGAAGTTGTGAATAGTGGGACATCAAGCTTCTACTTTGGTCTTTAAGTAGGAATTTGGGATATTCAAAAAGTTATTTTACTTTATTTGAAAATTTTAAAATTGAAGTTGTGTTCGATCATAATATTAGAATATTTATTTTAGAATTCGGA
The DNA here is from genome assembly GCA_029007595.1 of Solanum commersonii. NCBI lineage: Eukaryota > Viridiplantae > Streptophyta > Magnoliopsida > Solanales > Solanaceae > Solanum > Solanum commersonii. The sequence continues at coordinate 4,831,675 of JAJTWQ010000033.1, forward strand.
TGTATCTTTTTATAAATATGATTCTAGATCGTAATTATAAAAACTAGCAAATTAACAAATCTTACAACTATTGAACATTGAAAAACTAGCCATATGGAGCCATGTTTCTGTCAACCATAACTTTATTGGGGTAATATTTAAAAATAAAGTGATAGTAAGAAGTTGGGTTAATATTTAAAATAAAATGATAATAAAGGGTGAAATAATAAGGTGTTTCTCAAAATTTCAAATTATATTAGATATTTTTATAATCAAATAAGAATTTTGAAATAAAGTGAATAATATTTATGGTCAAACAGCTCTTACAAATGATTGGAAAAAAGAAAGAGAAAAGCAATGTCTACTCTACAACAAAATATCAATTGTATGCTTCTTCACATAGGCTCAAAATGCTAAAACCCAAAATTGATTTTTAAAGAAGTTGAAACCGATGACATTTCGAATGCAATTATAATTATAAGGTTTATAATTATGTAGTGTTTAAGTAGCTCATCACCTTTCTAAGTATTGGCACCTGTTCATAATTAGTTTGGCCGTTGTTATATATTTAATTTGAAGTCGTTGTCCTGTCCACAAACTTTAAATTCTAACTTCGTCTCTGCTTTGAGTGAAGGGTCGCTCTATTTTTTTTCTCCAAAATTTCTCAATTATGCAGTCCAAATTTTTTTAAATGATTATGACTACCACCACCATGTAACATTTCTTATGTGATAATCAAATACAAGAAGAATATTAACAGACCACAATATTTGATTTTAAAGTTTTAGAGCTTGATCTTAAATCTGAACTAACTGTCATGAACACTTGACGAATAATAATAATTTGGATTTGCTCACCATGAACAATTAATTCAAGTTGCATTGAACTTGATTTAAGGGTTTGATAATTTGTCCATGAAAACTTCCATGTTCATCATCCCTGGAAAAACTTGATGTTCACTCTCTGGGTCTATCTACACAGCCACCTGAATTAGTGAGGCATGCTCTGTTCAAATGCCATTCCTTTAGAAGACGCGTCGAGGATTTCAACTTCCAAATTTGAGACAAAATCAGCACATCCATTTCTCTGCCACAGAGTGCTAAATGGCAATGTCCTTTCTCTACAGAAGAACCTGCAATGAAGACGCGGGGTAGAGGAATTGGTCAACTCATCAGACTCATGACCTGAAGATTGCAGATTCGAATCCTGTCCCAACCTAATCAGTCTTTCAAGAGACTCAAGGGGCATAATGGAAGTCTGCTGCAGGGAGGAGGTGAACATCTTCCAAAGAGTATTTCCCTATCTACATCTTTTCAAGGCAAGCTCAACTCTACCAAAAATAACAAAAACATGTTGCTGATATATTGGTTCTTTCTTTCCAAATGTGAATAGCATATTTCTTGATAAAAAGAAATTGGCATGAAGAAATTGAGAGGGAAGTATGAAATAACAAGCTTCTATTGGAGATTCAAAAGTAAAATTATCACCTTAGCACAATTAGCAAAAAGAAAAGCTTGTCCAGTTTATCAAATTAGGTTAATTCTTGAATATACTTGATCAACTGATGGGCAATGCAAAATTGACATCAACAATCAGGAGTGACAATTTCGAGAAAAAATGTGAGTGCCCACAATTCATGTTCACCTCAAGTGCCAAGATTGGGTGCTGATGTTGCTACAGGAGGGCCGTGAGAATATCTCCATTCTCCACAGGCTGTGCACTGATCCAACTTTAGACTGTTATCCAGGGTGCAAAATTTGCATGACCATATACTATTTCTGTCATCCACGTCTTTGGGCTTTTGGGTTTGGCAAACTTTGCACACAGGAGCTAATGGCTGCACAAAATGTTGGTGAAGAAAAAAGAGGAAGTCAACTCCAAGAATTGGAAGAAGATTTTACAAACTGATAGAAACCAACAGAAAAGGTAAAACTGAAGTGGAAAAAACACAATTATAAGATATATTCTGCTAATAAACAGTAGAAATAAGACATTACAAGAATTTCACAAACTTAGAACCATCAAACACAAGTATTTGAAAAGAACAAGAAGTCACATCAAGTTTTTCCACTTTAATGCACGTTGATTAGGATGTCAGATGAATATCAAAGGGTCTGGAAATGGGTCCAAGCACACATTAATCAGGTCACCAACACAACCTGACATCTACATAGAATACTTACTAGTTTGACACTTCGAAAATATTACATCAGCAGTGATATAATCATAATGTCTCTACCAGATATTCAGCATAAAAGTCGCAGAGAGTAGAAGTCTCCTCACATACCAGAACGCACACTTTCGTTGATTTTAAGTACTGTAGCTTTTAAGTATGATCTTAACTGTAAACCTATGACTATTGTGCTAGGAGTTTGTGCAAAGCTACAGTGAAAGCATAATTTGTCTACACAATTTCAAGAAGTGCAAATTCATCTAGCACAAACAAGCCAATGCTTATCGAGAGAGAAAGTAAACTAAGAGAAAATTGCTCAGATTAAACTAAGAAGGGAAAAGCATACTGGGTTCAACAGCGTGCACGTTAAACACTCCCACATCATTGATTCCCTGGGACTGTGTAAGTCATCATGGCCATGTATTGACGTAGAACTCGAAGCATTGCCAGTTAAATCAATAAAAGACTCCGGATAACCTCTTGATGGCACAGTATGAGAGTTCCCTTCTGCCTGACCAACTCTCTGAGCAATTTCTTTATCATGGTTAGACAGGGGCGTAGATACTGGCTTAGTCACAGTATGGCCATGCAAGGACCTTGAGGATGATACAGAATTCGATTCTCGACTTCTTTTTCGAGATGCTACCTTGGAAGACAGTGCATCAAACCCATTAGAGAGCTTGGATCTATCAGAGGTATGCCCTAGTGGTAAAGGCTCAGGTAATGAATCAGAAGTTTCATCTAAGTCTGATAAGTCACACGATTCAGAACCACACCAAATATTATCCTGTAATCTCCTTTCTGCAGCCATTGCTGCAGCTTGAATTGGAGTAAGTGCAGACTTAATAGAATGGTCACCACCCAGGCGTCTAGGCCCAGATGGTAGCAAGGATTTAAGACGTGCTCGATTTTCAGCAGCAGCTGCAGCAGTTTTGCGGAGAGACGACATGGATGGCTGTAGGTGACGGCCTCCTAATTGCCTTCCATGGAGATCAAACCCTTCTCCTGTGCCACTCATCCCTTTAGCAATTAAATCTTCACATTCCTATCCAAAAAGAAGACCATAATTTTCATGGTAGCGAAAACCAAAAGTACACAAAAAGAACAAAGAAAACAGCACAAGTTTTATGCTCTATTAGTTCAACATAAAACACACGTCTTTTCTCCTTGAAGCTGTACCGATTAATAAATGGCAGAAAGCTTCAATCACCATGGCTTCAATTTCCAGGGTTCAGGAGAAATATCTGACATTGATGCTTCTTCTACATTATGCCATGTTGAACTAGGTTTAGACATCTCAAATTTAATGATGTGTTTTCATTTTTGCAGTTATAATGTTCAATATTCTTTTGATGATATTACTAAATAAAGAATAAGTTAGTTTAATATATTACAGAACATCAATTCGTATTGTATCCATATGAGTAAAAAATATATTGTAAGTCTGTAATATGCATTTCCGAAACTATATCTGCATATGTACCCATGCTAAATAGAGAAAGAGAAAACGCACAAGGATGAACATAACCTAACTGCCACCTTTTTCTGTTATAATAAGTTCTAGCTTCTATGACATTTGAAAGTTTGGTTGATAATGATAACAAGTCTCTGGTACCTATTGTTGGTGGGAGAGAGCAGGTATCACATAGAACTAGTAACATGTAACAAGAGACAGCTATTACTACCAAGATCCACAAAGATTTTATGCTACGTGAAAGCTAACAAAAAAGGGTCAGCACACTTCAGAATGCACTCAAATTGGGTTCTGCCTTGGCATTTGCTTAGGCAAAAAGGGTAAATTTGACATAAAAACTTGAAGTTCTAGACGTGCCATAATTTTATTGCCTTCTCTTCATAGGCCTTGGATATTAAAAATAGGTTTAATTATACGAAGAAAAATCAGACAATTTTTTTTAGGTGTTTCCAACTGCAATAACTCCAACAAGTAGATTACAATCTCAGGTAACTAATGCAATCAGGCTAAATTTAGTCCACAAAAAGCTAAGTTAGAGTTATCTAACTTAAACTAAACATACTAATAGTATTTACACAAAATATGAATATTATGAACTCAAACCAATTCGAAAAAAGCCAACAAAAATATAGACAAGGTTTTTAATTAACATAAAATAGTCAATTCTGAGCCACAACTCATGCATGATCTTAGCACTAAATGAAATCTTAAAAAGTCTAAGTGACTAATTTAATTTGTAATAGTAGGCCATCATTCTAAACTATAGCAAGGAAGATATCAAATCTATTTGCCATGAACTCGACAAGCATTTGGGAATTGAACTGGCAGCTCCATATATAACATTGATTACATAAGAGGATTCAAGAAAAAGCTCTAACGAAAAATTAAAAATGTTGGGCATAAATAAATTCCAGACCCAACCATACTTATTATGCAATTTACCTTTCTAAGTTCATCCCATAGTTTGTAAAAACTAGCATTGTGCGGACCATGAGCATTATGGCAAAGTTCATGAAGCATAGTATCCAGAACTTCATTGTAAGGATAAAATTCCTCATCATTATTCGGTCTTCGAAGCCTCAGCTTTACATGTATCCCTGCTCCTACATTCAATCCCAAAAGCGCTGGTCTTTTTGGACTGGAAACATTCACAATTCACTTAGTTAAATCATTTTCTCAATCGAGAAACACAATAGTAAAAAATGAAAATAATTACCAAAATTCAGATAGAACTTTAACTCTCCAGTTATGCTTACGCATAATGGGCTGAACCTGTTTAGCGATTTTCTCAAGAATCTTGTTAGCTTCTTCATTTTTGGGTTTACGCTTCAGAGCTTTGATTTCCCATACCTTATTAAGATCGCCCAAATTCATTTTTCTAAAGCAAACCCTAGATTTTTTGTGATAGAAAAACACAAAATCTTTTACGATGAAGACAGTTTCTGTTGAGAATTTGAAATCATAATTTTATGGAAAACGATGAAACGCCGCTGAGGATTCGAAAATCGAAACTTTGCTCCGGTTTGATATTGGCGGGATTTTAAGATTTGAGGTGTTGGTTTGGGACGTGATGCATCTTCAATAAACAACACCTCAATAATATCATTAAGTTTGGCACAAAGTTGTACAAAAATACACTAAAACCTCTCTAAATTAATATAAACGGACCATGAAATATTATTATTTTGTAGAGGGATTATTTAATTGATAAAGTAATATTTATTAATTTAAAGAATGTTTTGACACCAAAAAAATTATTCATGAATGAAATCTCAAAGAATCTGAAAGAACCCACTTGTGAAAACGTCATTCATGAACTTGAGGTCATGATTAATAATCTCGATTATCGCAATAAAATAGACATTAATAACCTATTGGATGGATGAAAAATGATACATGTTCAGAGGTCCAAAGCTTAGAACAAATTGTGAATATCATTGGAAAAACAATGTTGATGATAAAGTTGAAGATGATACAATACATTTGGAACTAGTTACACGTAAGGAAACATTTGCATCTAGAACTCTTCACAAATTTATGGAGCAATTAGAAAAGACAACACCGAAACTTTTGGATGCAATAAGAAAAGTTAGAGATGAGATTCAACTAGATTTAAATTTTAAAAAAAAACATAACATAATAGAAATCATATTTCACTAAGTTTTCTTAGATATATTTGTACTTTTAAAGAATCATTAATTTATAATATTAATGGGATCATATATTTTATATATGGGTCTTCTAAAAATATACTAGTTTTGACGCACGTGCGTTGCACGTGAATATCAAACCATGTACCACTCTATTTTTAAAAATAATGTGAATATTATTAAATAAAAGATTAGCCACTCTTAAAATTTCTTAGTTGTACCTCTTAAATATACTTTCTCCTCCCTTTTCCATAGTGTGTTGCCTTGTTATTATTGTATTGTTGGTGTTCTTACTTTTAATATAATAGTATAATATAATATAAACATTGATATAAAATATAGAAGATATACTAAATTGGATGTTTTTAGTTGGGGTATTAGATTAATTTAACATTCATATTAGGGAGTATTCTAATTTCACTGAACTTTGAGACTGTCAAAGTTTGTAAATCAAACTTGAGGATTTAAGAAGAGAAATATAGAAAACACAAAAAAAGGTGTAGTTTAAAAATGTGGGAAAACCCCTCCATTTATAGTTAAAAATGTATAGTATTAGTATGTGCATATTGTTTCTTATCATAAAAATATAGAATATATACTAAATAAGACGTTTTAAGAAGAAGAAGAAGAATGAATAATTTTTTTTAAAATGTAGTTTAAAAATTTGAGGAAGCCCCTCTTTTTATAGTCAACAAAGGGTAGTATATGAAAAACTGATTATTGTGCCTTATAAAAAAGAAGTCACAATCCTATAGAAAAGTCACAAGCCTTCAGAAAGATCATAACTCATCGGAAAAGTCGCAACCCTTCGGAAAAGTCACAACTCTTATGAAAAGTCGCAACCCTATAAAAAAAGTCACAACCTTTCAAAAAGGTCACAATTCATCGAAAAAGTTATAACTCTTCGAAAATGTCACAACCCTTCAATGTGAAAAGGTGTCTGCCTTTAATATAATATAATATTATACACACAAATAAATATAATACAATATTATATAGAAGATATGCTACATTTGGTGTTTTAAGTTTGGGGTATTATAATAATTTAACATTTAAGTTAAGTGTTCATTCTTTTAAGGTAGTATATATAGATTAAAAAAAAAATAGATATAGATTGGTCTAATTTTAATTTGATATGTTTATAAAATAAAGAAAACTTTTAATTTAAGGATCATATGTAGAATATATAAAAGTTTCTTTTAACTTTATGGTCTTAAAGATGCGTCCCACCCCTAAGAAAAAAGAATATTGTATATCAAATTGAATAAAAATAAAAGTGCAATGAATAAATTGGAAACAAAAGAGTACTTATTAAATGTAGTTTGGACTCTTCAAACAAGTTTTTGATCGAATACTTTTTCTCCAATAGTTTGAGACTTTTCAGATTCTGAACACCAAGTTGTAGTTTGTGCAACGAAAAATTATTGAACTTCTTCTCAAGTAAAAATTGTTGCAAAAGTATATTTTATTGCTATGAAAATGAGTACATATTAATTATCAAGATACTCTTATCGTTTAAAGTTGACTTATTTCATTCTCCTTGTTGCATTAATTTTTGTTGATCTATCTAATTTATCCACAAAAAAATACTGTAATTGCATAATTGAACTACTCTCACAATCTTCCTTATTTTAAGAAGAAGAATAAAAAACTTACAAAATTCGTCGTTTAAAAGTGTGAGAAACCCCATCTATTTATAGACAACAAAGGATAGTATGAAAAGGTACTTATCGTGTCTTTTCAGATAAGTCACACCCCTTCAGAAAAATTACAACTTTTCGAAAATGTCATAACTCATTGAATAAGTCATAACTTTATAAAAAAAAGTCGCAATCCTTCGAAAAAGTCACTACACATCAATGTGAAAAGGTACCTGCTTTAAATATAATATAGCGTAAATATATATAATATTAAATATAATGTATATATTAAATTGAGTGTTTTAAGTTGGGGGTATTATAGTAATTTAATATGCAAGTTAGGGAATTCATGCTTTTAAGGTAGTACAGATAGATATAGATATAGATTATCTTATCGAAATGAGTGATTTTTTCCATTGTCCCAAGTTGGGACACGCGCGCACACACACAATAATGTGTAAAACAACCAAATGGTCAAACATTTCAACTTGACAAAAAATAAATAAATTATTAGTATTAGTTAAAAATTAAAGTATCACTATTCCAAAAAATTGATTTTTTTAAAAATAAATCAAATTTAAAACATTTTTCTTACAACAACAGTCCACCACCTCCTCCCACATTTTTTTATTTTTAAATTAATACCCCTCCTCCCCTCTCCCCACAAATCACTCACTCATTCCCAAATAAAATTACATATATATTATTTATTTATTTTTTTTTTTTTTTTTTTTTATTTTTTTTTTTTTTTATTTTTTTTTAAATCTACTAATCTGATCTGACCCTCTATTCCCCAATTACTTTTTGTTGTTTTACTTTAAATATATACATGCCATGATTCCGACCGTCGTGAGTGGCACTCACACTAAACAATCTGGTGGGAGAATCAAAATCTAACACGAAACCAACACAACACCATTCAAAAGAGACCAAGTTTATCATAAATAAAGAAAATGATAGTTAGCTAAAGAATCGAGTCCCCATAAACTCGACCCAATAGTCAAACATCTAAATGTGGAAAATAACCCCTAAAACCTAAAAATCACCATACCAAAACTCTAAACAAATTCAACTAGGGATGCAACTCTGAAAGTAAACATAACTAAGTCAATAGTCCGAGTCCGAACAGATGGACAAGAACATAGAAAAATTCTTGGAAGCCTAAAAGGCGAAGTTTACCCTTGAACTCGAAATTAGATATTTATCAAATGAGGTCTCGGATCAGCCGCTGGAAGATTTTCTACACCAAACAAGAAAGGAACAAGTGTAGTATTAGTACTCAAACAATCATGTACTGATAGGATTATGCGGTCAGTCCAATTTATATATATAAACAGTTCACAATCAAATAGAATAACAAAACAATACACCATATAGCAAAATTATTAGTCACATCCAGACTCTCAATCACATGACTTGAAACAACAATGTATAACCATAACCACACGTCAACCGCATGCAATAACAATCACGAATACATAGACTTCAATCATAATATCATGAAACAACAACACTTGGGTCAAACAATGCATAACTATATGTCCAACATGATTACAATGCAAATACTAATCTGCTCATGAGACTTCAAACACATATTTAGTCCTCTCATAGTCTCACGGAACCCAAACTAAAATTGTAGTATCATACTAGGTGTGGTATCCGAGCCAACCAAGAATATCTTGTATCGACATAGTACTCGAGTCAACAAAAAATCAAAATCAAGCATGTATAATCACATAGCACAATAGGTATGCATAATCACATTGTACAATGAACAAGACCACTTGAAATACCACAGTCACAACCATAATTTCATTTATGAGATTACCTATGTCATGTCATTTTATATACCTTCATATCATGCATTGCACAATATGATACTATAGGCAACAAACATGCATACATACATAAATTGGAAATATACAACCATCGCCTACCTCAAATCAAGCCTCTTAAAAACTCTAATTATCCCGAGTTTTCCCCTTGCAAAGTTTCTTGGCTTATTCTTGGTCTTAAATTAACAATACAAACAATAATCAATTACGAAAGACCTATTAATTTACATGGATTAGTAACAAATCCTAAACTTAACCCAACTGGGATCATCTTCCCCAACTTAGGGCTCTTTCCCACATGAAATCATGCCAAAATATTTCCTCCAATGTTAATCACTAGTTTTTAAGATTTAAGAAATAATTTACAAGATTGTGAAGTCAAATTCTTACCTTTATCGATGAATTTCGTGAGAAAATTGATGTAGGCTGTCCAAAATCATCCCTCTGTATTTTAAAGAATACAATTGCATAAAATAGGGTTTTAGACAGTTTTCTGCATAAAATTATGATTCCTTTGTTATAACGACGTCAGTCTCGCAATAGCTACACCGCTATAGCGATAACTTTCCTCGCTATAGTAGTCTGAGCATCGCTATAGCGAGAGGCCATATGTTATAGCGATATCGATACAAGTTCAATGGCTCAACATTCAAAAATAGGCCCTTCTTACAATACATCACTTTTACTTGACGTCCTGACTCATACATTTCATGCCAAATTCAATTTTTGGAGTTCTATTTATCCAAATTTAATTTAAAAGGGGTGTATCTAGACTAGAAGTATACATCAATCAAATCTCAAACTAAGACCCTAACCTTTTTCGAATGACTCTAGACCTCACCTAGCCCAGATTTTATCTAATACTAGCCTAGCCAAGAATTTTTAAGTTACTATCCGAAAAGTTTTCTGGCTCAAATTCCTTTCCCATGGACCTATTCATATGACCAGATCAGATCATTACAATAAATACCAATTTATCTATCACTCATCCTCGAGTGATCAATCATGACAAATTACGCTAAACTAGAGAAAAAGGTAGTACCTGAAATTTTGAACAAGGATACTTGTCTCACATGTCCCTTTTTGTCTCCTAAGTAACCTCCTCCACTAGACGATGCTTCCACTGAACCTTTGTTGATTTGATCCTTTTTGTCCTCGGCTTTGGACATCCCGATTAAGAATCACAACCAATTCTTCATAATATCACAAGTCCTTGTCCATACAATTGAGTCTCATTTAATGATGTATGATATATCCCCATGATACTTCTTCAATATTGACACGTGAAATATTGGATGAACCCCAAACATGTTAGGTGGCAGTGCTAACATGTAAGTCACTGACTCCACTCCCTCAAGAACCTCAAATGAATGTAACGAAGGCTGAATTTACCCTTTTTACCAAACCTCATGACCCTTTTCATAGGTGGCACCTTCAATAGGACTTGTTCACCAACTTAAAAAATCATATCCTCACCTTGTGGTCTGAATACTCTTTCTGCCTACTTTGGACGGTCAATAACTTAGCTTGAATTCCCCTCACCTTTTCCTGAGCCTCCCTAACCAAATCAACACTTTATGATTTCATATCTCCAGCCTTAAACCAACTTATGAGAGATATGCATCCTCTTTCATAAAGAGCCTCAAGCGATGTCATATTAATGTTGGAATCATAACTACTATTATAAGAGAACTTACATAAAAGTAGAAATTGATTTGAACTGCCTCCAATATCAATCACACACGTCTGCAACATATCTTCCAATACATGATAGTCTTCTCTGACTAAATGTTAGTCTATGGATGAAATGAAGTGCTGAGAGTGAGTTAAGTGTCCAATGTCTCATGCAACTTACCTCAAAATTTAAAAGTAAATTAAGTATCACAGTCTAAAATGATAAAAAGGGGCACCCTGTGCAGGCTTACTATCTCATTGACATAAATCTTGGTCAACTGTTGAGAGTTGTAATCCACTCTGAACGAAATAAAGTGAGTTGATTTAGTCAACCTATCAACAATAATCCAAATAAAATCATTTTTCCCAAGGTAATGGGTAGTCCTACTACGAAATTCATGGCTATCCGTTCTCACTTTCATTTAGGAATGAGCATCCTTTGTAGCAAACCTCTAGACCTTTGATGCTCATACTTTACCTGCTGGCAATTGGAGCACCTGAAAATATACTCTGCAATGTCCTTCTTTATCCTCAGCCATCAATAAAGTTGTTTCATGTCTCTATACATCTTGATCACACCTGGATGAATAGAATAACATGAACCATGAGTCTCTATCAATACATTCTAAATTAAGTCATTAACCCAAAGAACACAAGTCCTCTTTCTAAACTTGAACACACCGCCATCAATCAAGTGTGACATTTCAGGTTTCCCAAACTCCACCTTACATTTTAGCTTGGCCAGTTCTTCATCCTCAAATTGTTTAGTGATGATTTCGTTTATGAAAGTGGGTCTAACCTCAATACTGCTAGTACCATATCCCTCTTAGAGATATCTAACTACAACAACTGCAACTCCAAAGTCTGAATTTCACTAGTTAGGGATTGCTTGGGCACCCATAAGCAAGTCAAATTGTCCATCTTCTGACTCAATGAATCTGCCACGTTATTGGCCTTATCTAGATGGTACTGAATGGTCACATCGTAATCCTTGAGCAATTTCATCCATCTTTTCTGTCTCAAGTTTAGATATTTTTGAGTGAACATATGCTGAAGACTGCGGTGATCACTTCACACTTCACACTTAATTCCATATAAATAATGTCGCTAGATCTTGAAAGCAAACACCATCACCGCCAATTCTAATTTATTGGTAGGATAGTTCCTCTCACAGAACTTTAGTTGTCTGGAAGCATAAGTTATGACATTCTTCTCCTACATCAACGTAGCACACAAATTCAAATGTGAAGCATCACAATAATCAATGAAATCCTTAACTTTCACTGATAATACACTATTACAACGTTATTATAAGAAAATACAATACTTATTGATCAGAATTTAATTCAATAAAAAAATTTGAAAGTTACAGTGTACTAGTCTTTAATATAATTCTTCCACATAGTAAGGACAATCTTCTCACATTGAACTTGCATTTCTCGATCATATGACTGGGAAGACGAACCAACATTATTATTTTGAGTCATTTGTTGGTAAATAAATTTGATTAAAGATAATGAATTTGGTGAATATAAATGGTAAAATAAGAATAGATTTGAAGTAATAATAAATTTTGTATTGGTGAGGATAATCCTTGCATGTGACATACATAGTTAAAAAGTAATTACATGAATTATAAATTTTATTTACATTTGAAACAAATGATTAATAGATATAAATGTGAGGTTGTTTTTACAAAATATAAATTTGTGGGTCAATTTTTGTATCTGAAGAATTCTAAATCATGATTTGAAATTCCTAAATCATGTTTTTTTTTTTTTGTTGAGAATTTGAGATTTCATCTCAATATTTGAAATCATGAGATGAAATCGACGTGAACTCACATGTCCAAACGCCGATTGCATCTCATGATTTCGTATCGCGATATGAAATCGCATGTCCAAACGCCTACTAAGTCCCTAAAATTTTGAGACCTCAAAAAGTTATAATAGTGAATTTTATGATTTTATTTTTTCACTAAAAAAAATTGAAGTCTATATAAATAAATAAAAAATTACACAAAAATTTATATTAAAAAAAGTTACTCCCTTCGTCCCATTTTATGTGGCACTTTTCAGATTACGAGATTCAAACCCGTCTATCTTTGGCCGTAAATTTTTCATAGATCTTTTAAACATTTTGAATTATCAATTATTGTGACTTACAGTACTTTTTATGTAGTTTATAAATAATTAAATTTTATTTCAAAAAAACTGTAAATTCCTTGCGCAATTTCCCGATCAAACTTAAACTGTTTGACTCTCGAAAAACAAAAAGGCCACATAAATTGAGACAGAGGGAGAACATATTTTTTTTCAGAAATATTTGAGAACTTTAAATTAAACAACTCAAATTTTCATATTAATAAATAAAGTTTACACAACAACATCCAAAGTAATGTATTGCAAACAAATAAGTAACATCTTATTAACTAGAATTAATTCATATTTTTATAAAAAATAATATTTTTATTGAAAGTTAAAGGTTTTATGTATTTTAAGCATACTCCATTACAATAAGTAGTCTATAGCAATAAAAAAGGTCATTTCATTTTTTTTATTTTTGAAATCATGTTTATTCCCTCATATTAATATAAAGCAAAATTGAAAATTTGTTATTTAATTTCTTTAAACCGACTGACTTGAAATACAGAATCTTAACATTTAATTTGTAATTATCATTTTTTGCTTTTGTCATACTGAGTAAAAAAATATATTTTTTCATAACTAATTTATCTTATCTTTTATTTCTTGTAATAACTGTACATGAGTGTTATGCTCCATCAATAATGCAATTTGTGCAAAGTTGCTAAAATGTTGTGTTAAATGTGCAATCGAGATCATATAGGGTGGCTACATGTGAGAGATCAATCAGTCCTAAAATCAAATGCAGTAGTTGATGATGAGAAATGTTGTAACCTACAAATTACCAGGCAAGCAAGTCCATCATGAAGACTCTGTAAACAAGAGTGATGAATACATGTCATTTTATCAAGGTGTTTACTGTTTTGGCTTATAAGATTGAATGGATTGAATTTAGAGGTCAATTATCTTTATACAATTTAACTTTAATGTCATTTATTACTGATAAGTTAAAAATTCATTATTAATATCAATCTAAAAATATAATAAATTTTGAATTCTTGTTTATCAGAACTATCCAAAATTGATGTTGTGAATTAAAGTGGGCTCATGAATGATATAACAATCTTAGATATTTTACTAGAGAAACCTATAATAGTAATGTAAATTGTGGTAGTGTTATAATAAATTCTAAGGACTTGAATTATATTTCATTTTTTATTGAAGAAATTCCATCTTGATCCAAGTTTTCACAAAAAAAAATCGAATTTGACCAAAGTAAAACGCTTAAACTAAAAATAAAAAATTCTCAACAAAGATCAGTTACATAACTTAAAATCATAATAATGAAATTTCAAATAGTCCTTTAAGTAAATATGCTTCAAGTGCCTTTTCATCTCCTCCCTGACTCGCCTATGCAGCTTGCCCACACAAAAATAACAGTTTGTCAAATCAACAACCACTTGTAAATTAGTTTGGAGAAATAAAGCAAAGTAAAGTTGATTATCAAGTAAATGCATTTTCTTCATAGAAAAAAACTGCAATCTTTATCAAGTGTTTGTGTCTTCTTTAGTGTTGCAATAATATATTGAAACTGGGGACGTATAAAAACTTTGAGCCATCAATTTCTCTTTGTCATTGAGGGGGTTCAAACTATATATATATACAAAAATACAGAAAATTTACCTTATATATAGTACGTGGGTCTGTTTGGTATACTCATTGAAGGAACTTTTGAAATTAAAGACTCTCATAATAATTCAATATTTATGATATTGTTACTCTAGAGTGTCTTTATATACTTTGAAAAAAAATATTTATGATGATTTTTTTAATTATTTCCTGGTCGTTGAACTTGAGTATTTTGAAATATACTTATATGTAAAGTATAATATATATATATATATATAGAACACAAATAATTTTACGTGATAAACTTCTTTATTCAAGAGATTAAAAATAACGATCTATCTAAGAGTTTGAATTTTTAAAATGAAGGTCAGAGTGAGCTGAATTTTTATATATTTTACTTTGTAATTTTTATTTTGAAAAATAATTTCATATATCCAATTTCAACTTCTATATGTTTAATTTTTAAAGTGTATTTGTTTTTTTATATATAAGTTGCACACGGGTAACACTGCAGGTCAAGGAGGTTTAAAGGAGAATACCTAGTAGGGGTGTTCACGGGTTGGTTTGGATCGGTTATTGGTCAAAACCAAAACCAAACCAATTTAATCGATTTTAAAATTATCAAAACCAAACCAAACCAAATATTAGGGGTGTTCACGGTTTGGTTTGGGTCGGTTATTGGTCAAAACCAAAACCAAACCAACTTAATCGGTTTTAAAATTATCAAAACCAAACCAAATCAAATATAATATACATTTATCGGTTTGGTTGCTTTTGGTTTTGGTTTGGTTTGGTTTGGTTCGGTTATTAACTATACATAAAAATAAAATAAACAATTCATTCAAAACGTGAAAAAAGTGACAATAATCCATTCAAACAAAAAAATAGTTAGAATGCTTGGCATTACAGAACTTTCGATCATTGAATTTACTAAATAAAACTTCAAAATTCACTATTTTGGCATAGAAGGAAGAGACAAAGACATTTTTAGTCCCACAAAGAATTTTCATAGACACTCATATACATGAAACCAATAAGAAAAATGTTCTCACCTTGGACATTTTTTCTTTCATAAGTAAATTATAAAAATAAATTTTGATGAAACATATATAAAATCTTTAAAATTGTTTATGAATATAATATATTATGTATGTATAATAATAAAATTTATGTATATAACTTGTTGGTTCGGTTCGGTTATTTCTTCGATTTTTTCCGAACAAAGCCATAATCAAACCAAATACTATCGGTTCTTAACAATCTAAACCAAACCAAACCAAAACCCAAATTAAATTGGTTCATTTAATCGATTTGGTTTGGTTTTTCGGTTTGAATCGATTTTCATCCAAACCATGAACACCCCTACCAAATATAATATACATTTATCGGTTTAGAGATTATCGATTTCGGTTTGGTTTGGTTCGGTTATTCGGTTATTAACCATACACAAAAATAAAAGAAACAATTCATTTAAAATGTGAAAAAAGTGACAACAATCCATCCATTCAAAACGAAAAATAGTTAGAATGACTTAAATTACTAAACTTTCAATCACTAAATTTACTATCAATAAAACTTTAAAATTCACTATATTGGCCTAGAAGGAAGAGACAATAACATTTTCAGTCCACAAAGAATTGACATAGACACTCATATACATGAAATCAATAAGATAAATTTTTCATCTTGGGCATTTTTTCTTTCAATGAGTAAATTATAAAGAAATTTTAATGAAAATATGTATAAGATCTTTAAAATTGTTTATAAAAATAATATATTAAGTATGTATATTAATAAAATATATGTATATAATTCATCGGTTCGGTTCGGTTATCTCTTCGATTTTTTTCGAATAAAATCATAACCAAACCAAATACTATCGGTTTTCAAAAATCTAAAACCAAACCAAACCAAACTCAAATAAAATCGGTTTTATTTTATCGATTTAGTTTAGTGTTTCTGTTTGGATCGGTTTTTATCCAAACCGTGAACACCCCTACATAGTAGCAAAATAAAAATTTTAAATCTTTATAAATGTGTATTTTCAAAATCAAATGCCTACTACTTTTTCTGAAGTCCACGTTCTTGTAGTATTTATTGCAAAATGCATACCATATTTTATTTGTTATATTTTTAATTCTATGTTGCATTAAGTTTACTATATTTATCCTTCAAATAAACATAAAAAATATGTTAGGATTGATACAATTTTAAAAGGTATTATTTTTTCTTGACGTAGTTGAAATATATGTATCTCTTTATCCTCAAATGAATCATGTGCGCTAATTAAAAAAAAGGAAAAACTACACAATATAGCTAACATTGATAAGTATTTAGCATCTATAGCTACAATTTAAAATAATTATTATATATGAATATATTTTACTGTTAATTAGCAAAGAGAAACTTGCATGCCAGTATACTTTTCCTAGGCTTCTTTCTCGGCCACAAGCCCACAACTTCCTATGTCTCCGATTTGATCTTTCTCTTTTATTAGCTTAAATCAATGTAAAAAAAAAAATCAAAATCTTTCAAGATCAGATAATTTTTCTGATTTTTGCATCTAATTCGGTATACTTATTTTTTAGGTAGCATCAATTTATTCTCCTTGTTCATTTTTTACATAGTATTTGTATAAGACTCTCTATAATTTCAAATTGATAGGCTTTTAGTTGAACCTTTTATTTTCTCTATTAAAATGGCGAAGATTAATATTTTGAAGAAGGTTACGCGAGGTATAACATTATTTGATAAAAATCACAATGACCCCATACTGATGTAACAACTTAACCAAGAGCAAGAGAAAAATTCTCTTAATGTAGAAAGGATGATGTTCAAACTTCAAAATCCATATAAAAAAAAGTTAAAAAGAAAGAAAAGTATGTGTTCCTGAAGAACCACATAAACCATCAAAAGAGTATTTTATCATTCCCCAATTAATTTGTATTTACTTGTTCCCGTGTATTTTGCATACAATTGAATATTTATATAATTTTCTGTGTTTGTATCATTACTAACTTCATATTGAATTGCACAATATAGTTAGAGATATGCATACTTCATTGTTGATTTTCTTAATACATGAAAATGTGTAGTTATCAATACATGTATTTCCTTTTTCCTTATATAAGTATACATTTTGATATATGTATACAGTATCATACATGGATACATAATATTTAAAAAAAATAAATCAATAGAGTGTATTCAAAACCAAATTATACTTGGATACATTATTATATATGGATACATTTAGTTATCAAACAAATATATGTATTCAAAAACAAATTATACTTGGAATGTATATTTAGTTGGTATACCTGTTATATTCAATGTATGTATATTCACTGTATTTATTTATACAAATTTATTCATGTATCATTACAAGTTTATCATTATTATATTGTTACGTATTCTATTATTAATTTTTTGTTTATGTATATGCAGTGAATCGGATTTCATGTGTTATATTTCTAATTGAAGCTCCGTATATGTAAATCTATAAATAACAATATAATCCATGATTTGAAGACAAAGCTTAGCCCAAATCAATATAAGATGTTCAGAAATATTTTGTATTTTTTATAAAAAATCAATACTATTTTTTAAATATTTTGCGTTTACACACTAAATAATCTTAAAACAGATCCAACCAAATATAGATGGTTGTTTAATAATGGGTAGTATGACAATGCAAATTGGCGTGATTTAAGGCATTGCCATATTTTAAAAAGGATTCTGTCATTTTTAATGCCATCTAATTTTGAATTGTATCCTAGTATACAAAATAAATATAAACTTTGAATACATGAAATATAGCGATTTTATCATAATAATTATAGCTACACAAAGTAATTATGGTAATTATAGCTAGAGAAATATGATAACCCACAAACTATAGTCATTTATGTAAGTTTCTCCTAAAAAAATGCAATTATTCACTTATTGACGTGATATACATGTTGAAATTAGTGGAGAAAAATAGCTTTTCGTGACACATTTTTTAACTCTAAAAGTTTATGAAAAAAATAGCTTGAAATTTATTTAAAACAAAATTAAATGAAGACTTTATGTATTTTCTCTAAAACCATCTCTGATCCCATTCTATATTACTCTCCATTCTCTATATTTGGAAAGTAAAGTAGAGAATTGGGTCTCCAACCACACTCTAAAAAATTTTCTATTCTCTATTTATAGAGAGGTGAATAGTAGTTCTCCAAACTATTGTAACGACTTGTTCCCGTCATTATGGAAAAGCCAATGGGGAAGGAATTTTCGTGACTTGGAAAGTTCTAGCCTAGGCCAGACTTGGACGAAATGTGAGTCAGGTGAGGTTTAGGGCAATCCAGTAATGGATGAGGGATTTAATTATGAGTTTGATCACGTGAGTGGATAGCCAAGACGTTAAGGAGCATGTACAACTTTACAGAATCAAATTCGGGTGAGTAGAACTCCCGAAACTGATCTTGGCGTGAAAGGGAAGTTTAGAACGTCAAGGTTTGAAGGTGTGTTGCGAAATGGGAGTTTGGAACTCAAATTTCGAGTTTTTGTTCTTGTGCAAGCCGCTGGGGTGGGGTTAGTTCCGCCAGGGCAGGGCCGTTGCGGCGAGATGGGGCCCGCCGTGGCGGGACAGTCGCGACTTAAATTGGGAAAAAAATCTCAAAAATGTTATTTTCTGCAAAACTTCGTTCTTGAGAGCTAAGGGACGACACATGACAGTTTCTTATCAAATTTCCACAAATTCTAGCGCTAAAGGTAAGATAATTACTCCCCTAACCCGTATTTCAATTCTTAGAACTTAGAATCTTAGATAATTACCGTTGGGGAAGGGTTTTTACCTGAAGTTAATGGTGGGAAAAGCCCTAGTTGATCATTAGGATCATGGGTTTGTCCTTGGGTTGATATTTTGTTATAATCCGAATAAATTAGGCCTTGTTTATTGATCCTTGTGTTAATTAACTGTTTTAGATAAAAAAAACAAGTTGAAAGACTCCGGAAAGGGAAGACTCAAGTGTCTTAGGAGTATTCAAGCTTGATTTCGAGGTAGTTGATGGTTCAACCTCCTGTTGTGAGGTATATGCCTGTTAATTGCTTCGTTGTATGCATACAAGTATGTGAATAGGGAAACGTGAATTGAACTAAATGAAATGATTATGTGTGAACAATTACATGTCATGAACTTGTTACTTGATTGTGTGACTATGTGCACTCTTCATTATGGGTGTGGTTGTGACTGTGATTGTGTTGATTGGACCTGGTGTCACGTTCCGACATATATATTGGATCGGGTGTCACGTTCCGACATATATATTGGATTGGGTGTCATGTTTCGACACATACATTGAACCGGATGTCACATTCCGACACATGTATATTGAATCAGGTGTCAAGTAAGTGCATTTTTCATAGAAAGAAAACTACAATCTTTATCAAGTGTTTATGGGTATCTTCTTTAGTCTTGCAATAATTGATAATTTTTGTATAATCATTGAAGGAACTTATACAAGTATGAAATTTAATAGTCTCGATAGGGGTATCAAGATTGAAATTAAAGACTTTCATAATAATTCAATATTTATAATATTGTTACTCTAGAGTGTCTTTGTACACAGGAATTAGAAAAAAATATTTATGGCAATTTTTTTTATATTGAAACCCGGTGAACTTGAGTATTTTGGAACATACTGATATGTTAAGTATAATATATATAGAACACAAATATTTTATGTGATAAACTTCTTTACTCAAGAGATTAAAAATCACGATCTATCTAAGGGTTTGAATTTTCAAAATGAGGGTCGGAGTGAGCTGATTTTTTTTTATAGTTTACTTTGTAATTTTCATTTTGAAAGATAATTTCATATATCCAATTTCAACTCCTATATGTTTAACTTTTAAAAATCTATTTATTTTTTGTATGCAAATTGCACATACGTAACATTGCACGTCAAGGGGGATTAAGAATAGTGGCAATTTTTTTTTTCAATCTTTACAAATCTGTATCTTCAAAATCAAATACGTACTACTCCCTCTGTCCCAATTTATGTGTCACTTTTCATTTTTCGAGAGTCAAACAGTTTAAGTTTGATCGGGAATTCGCACGTGAAATCTTCAATTTTTTTTGAAATGAAATTTATATATTTGTAAACTATGTAAAAAGTACTATAAGTCACAACAATTGATAATTCAAAATGTTTTAAAGATCTATGAAAAATTTACGGTCAAAGTTAGACTTGTTTGAATCTCAAAATCTAAAAAGTGTCACATAAAATAGGACGGAGGGACTAGGGAGTACATTTTTAAAAGTTCTCATTCTTGTAGTATTTGCTGCAAAATGCATACCATATTTCTTCTTTATTTGTTGTATTTTTATTTCTATGTTGCATTAAATTTACTATATTTATCCTTCAAATAAACATACATAATATTGTAGGATTGATACAATTTTAAAAGGTATAATTTTTTCTTGATGTAGTTGAAATATACGTATCTCTTTATCCTCAAATGAATCATGTGCGCTAATTAAAAAGGTGCAATTATTCACTTATTGATGTGATGTATAACGCATGTCCGTTGAAATTACTGGAGAAGAATAGTGAGTTAATGACAATATTGGATATTCATATACAATATATTTTATAACATAATGAAAAAAATACATAAAGTCACTTTTCTACCATAATAAAAAATAAATACCCCATTTTGATCTATTTTCAAAGCATGTATAATCTCACGTTTGAGTGACGCGTGAATGAGTGAAAATTTACTCTCAAATCAGTGTTTTAGTTCCACACGACATTATCGATTTAAAACTTCTCTCTCTTTTTAATTTTTTTTTAAAAATATACTAACTTCCCATCTTTTCCAATACCTCAATTGATATAACATTGAAGAGCTTTTCAGTATCCATCTACAATTAAAGATTATTTTTTTATTATCCATTTGATCAATAACAAATCAATCAGATATTCTTTATTGGTTTTCGATTTATTGGTTTTTGGTTATTAACAGTTCGATTTACCCAATAAGAAAATGCTCATAAAATAAATATATGATTTCTCACTTCTCTAACAATTTGACGTGATACAGTGAGACCAACAAATCAGTTGTAAACGCTTTGATATAATGAAACAAGAAATATAATAAGAAATTGCATCAATAAGAGTAGATGTAGTACGAAGGCTATAATTACATGTTACAACCAAAACATAATATTGAATTTCTAATGTGAAGTAGAAGTACTGTGACATGTGAAGTATGTAGACCGTATCATAGAGTGTTGTTATAGTGTCTAGTTATGTTAAATTATTAATATTTAATATTTATGAAGGGTATAGTAATAAATTATTATCATCTTAATGAGTTATTGATTTACCCAACAACCCAATACTAAAAAATGATAACCCAATAATTTTTTTTACAAATCATTAAAAATCCATTAATCCAATAACCCAATATCAATAATCCAATAAAAAAAGTTATTCGATTTATTGATCCGTTCGGTTTTTGGGTATGAATGTAGCCCGACCCGCAATTCAGTCAGGATTTTCAATTGACTACTGACCTAATCCAATTTCCCCTTTTTCATTCTTTCTCCCCCAAAACAAATATCTTTGGCCATCCTCAACAATGGCCATCACCAATCTTTTATCCACCACCATTACACTCAAACACTCGCCATTTCTTCTACTGAAACCCACAACAAAACTCAGAAACCCCAAAAGGCCAACAATTCGAGCTCAATCTAAGAACGACGACTCTGTAGATGGTCCAGATCGTTTAATCTCCGCCATAACTTACTTCTACCCTTTCTTTGATGGTGTTCAGTACGGTAAATATGTAATCACACAGTTTGCTCCAATCCAAACCCTTATTCAACCTTTAGTACCAGCTATAAGGGTTTTTAAGAGCTTTCCACTTAATGGGTTATTGGTTTTCTTTACCCTTTACTTTATTGTTGTTAGAAATCCTAATTTTAGTAGATATGTCAGGTTCAACACTATGCAAGCTATTGTTCTCGATGTGCTGCTTATTTTTCCTGATTTGTTGGAGAGGAGTTTCAATCCAAGTGATGGGTTTGGGTTGGATTTGATGATGAGCTTTGATAGTACTGTGTTTTTGTTTCTTTTGGTATCTTTGGTTTATGGTAGTTCGTCTTGCTTGTTGGGTCAGCTACCGAGATTGCCCATTGTTGCTGAAGCTGCTGATAGGCAAGTGCTATGAACTCGTAAATTTACTTGAGGTTTCATCCTCTTTGTACACTTAATTAAGTTTTGCTTTAGCTGACAATACATAGCTATTTCGTTCCAAAGTAAATGTTTATGCTCTTCAGAGACTGGTTCACGCATATCATGTTGCTGTTTCTAAATGTGGATATGTAAATTCTTGTGATGGAATTAGCAATATTTCGGTTTCTTTTAGAAATGTAACTTCTTCTTTTGTTTCTATCTATCTGCCGTAACAAACTCAAGATAGAGGTATTTCTTTTTTAATAACCGTAATGTCCTGGCTAACTTGCGTACACCTCAACTATTTCATGGAATATCTTAACTAGAAATGTTCCAAGTAACTCTGTCCACTATGACTTAGGCAAAGAGAAGAAATACCTAATTTTATTGCCTCTGCACTGATTTGAACTTTGGTCTTCTATGGTTTTCGTTCCAGCTTCATGGACTTTGATGCCTTGCCGTTGAGGCCACAGAGGTGGTGATATTATCAACAAGTACTGTCATTTTTTGATATGTAGATAGTTCAATCCCTATTTGTAGGTAACATGTTAGTTACATCATCATTCGTTTTTTGGATGAGGTAACATGTTACTTCATCGGTATGTTGGTGTTTAAGGAAGAAATTCATGACCCTAGTAGCCATTTAGAGAAATACCAGTTGTATCATGATTTTTAAATAAGGGTCTCGTTTTGTATTATCTTGAAAAGGGCAAGCATGCGGAGATATGCAGAAGTTAGGCATCAGGTTTTGATGTTATTCTTTGAGACAATTCAGAGAGTGTCCTCCACCCCATCCTAGAGCTTGAGCTAATTACAGAGACTTAGATGATTTACGTAAAGGTATTGGCATCTAGTATACACCTTCTTTATGTAAAATGCTAATATGCCTCTCTGCCAGTGCCTCTTCCATTTCTTGTATAGTAATTTTAAAAGTTTACCCTTGAACAGAAGAAACAATAAGCTAAAACTAGGACGGAAGAAATAATTCTCTTAATAGCTGCAGGTTTTATGAATCTGCATCTTTTGCTTATTTAGGAAACCTAGTGATCATATCCACCTTTGGCTGGTGCCTAGATGGTAAATATGTTGGGATGTTAAAACATTTTAAATGTTGATACTCAAACCCGAAAGGCAAATATTTGCTCCTAACTTGTAGGATATCCTTTTTCCCATCAATGGACTTGATATCACCATCTTCAATTTCATATACGACACTGTTACTGTTTCTTCTGATTGAATAGTTGAGTGGTTAGCTAGTGGACATTCTTCGCTACCATGAATTATGACAGAAATGTCGATTATGTTTTCTGAAATCTATTCTTAGGTATTACATTGACATTAAGTATGTGGTTTTTATGACATTTAAAATGAGGTTGTTGCCTTTGGACTTTGAGGTCCAAGAGAAAGTCAAGCCTAAGTTGCTCGGACTCTTCACTTTTGGCACCACACCCGTGTTGACATGGCGTGGGTGTGGGATTTGTACCCGATCTGGTCAATGATTTCTGTGCACGAAACAAAAACTAAGGTGAAATTGAGGAAAATGGAATACCTTGTATATATAAATTTCTATTGTCACTCCCTTTGCTTTTATCTCCTTCCAGGATTCTCCTCTCGATCAAGATTTTCTCCTCAAGTTTTCCACATAATATCTCATAATTTAGGTTTTATAACTTTATTTTTAGTTATTAGAATTATTTTTAGCCGAATCCCCGCACTCATATCCATACATGGATCTGTATCCCCAGATCTAAAAATTTAGATCATAGAGGATCCGACCTCTGGATCTGCATCTGTATCGGATGCCCGCACCTGTGTCCGAGAAACTTAGAATCAAGCAACAAAGCAGTGTCTTGCTTGTAACTAGGACATATGGAACACCTCCATTTTTTCATGTCAAGCTCATTGCAATCTACAACAACAACACAGCAACATACCAGTGTGTTCCCACAAGTGGGGTCTGAGGAGGGTATAGTGTACATGGACCTTACCCCTACCTTGTGTGTGGTAGAGAGGTTGTTTCCGAAAAGCTCATTGCAATCTCATTCTTTAATGCAAGGATGCATAGGACTTACACTTTGTTGCTTTAGGTTCTTCACCTTCAACTTCCTTTTTGGTGAAATACATGTTATTGTGCTCTGGAAGCCAAAGATAAAAATTTCCCTGACAATATACTTTATAATATGAATTTGTATACATATTATGATAGAACTGGTGAAATCAAGATGTATGACTATTTACCGTAAAAGGCTAGTGGTTAAATAGACTCCAATAGAGCATTACTTGCTATGCATATTAAACATAATGTTGTATTATGGATTTCAGTTAAGGATGTAATCTGATACCTTTCAAACCTCATTTCTTACTTATTATCCTTTCAAAGTTATGTGGGTATTATTTGGCGCAAGTAGGCTATCATATGGAGTTTTCATGAATATGTTTACCTCATGTACAACATTTCAACATGGAAGGTTTTGCTTCCCTCAGCATAATTGGTGGAACATATATCATATCTGCTGTTAGCATTAGCATAATTGGTGGAACATATATCATATCTGCTGTTAGCATTAGCATAATTGGTGGAACATATATCATATCTGCTGTTAGCATTTCTTTGGTGATTATTCTCATGTTTATGCCAACTATCTTTTGTCCCGGTTTGGCTTACTGCAGCTTCCTCCTTTTGTTCCGTCTTACAGTGACAAATCTTGTGTCAATTCTATTTGTGAGCTTTAATAGAATGTTTGTGCTGTTTTCCCTTTTACTTTTAACTCTTTCTGTGAGTTTTTGTTGATACGAAGACACAGTTATCCGTTTGCTGGAAGCTCTTTACTCGGTTTTGATATGTCTTTATTCATATTAGAGCATCATTCTTGATGTTATCACTGCGTTAAGAAGGAAGTATTTCTCAAGTAGCAGACATTGCTGGTTATGTTCCTCCAAACATGAGCTTCCTAAGTAATGAAATCATCCACATTTCTAATCACATGCCAAGTCTGGTGCAGTGAACTGATATACACTGCAACTGTGTTGGTTAGCCTTCTTCACTCACAGACTTTCCTATTTCTTCTTACATCATTAAATATAGCAATTTCCCTAGTGAATACATTGGATTGTTGTGGAGCCAAAGTTTGTATTGGCCCAACTAGTATGCCCATATTTGGTCAGTTCACCATCGTCGTGACTACGCGTCGTCTAGTTTAACTGACTATGGAAACTTGAATCAAGTTTTCTAATCTGCTAACATTGAAGTTTCTAGGGATGGCAAATGGTGCAGGGCAGGATGATTGCTTAAATCTGGGAAGATTCCAACCAACCCCACAATAAATGACATATTAGGATAGATTAATAATAAACAACGATAGAAATTATAACAAAGTTTTAGTGCAGCTTTGCAAAGAATCGATAACCATGACACGCAAAACCTAGCACAAGCCACGGAGCTCTGGCTTCCCCTGTCGGTAGAGGCCTCAGTGGAATCACGTGGCATTATATTACTTGGGACATACATGCCAGCTACAACTTTTATTTTCTTCTTCTCTTATTTGGGCATATATAAGATGCTCATCTCATTCTATTCCTATTTTTCATTTTCACTCGATGTTTGGACTCTACGTTGAAGGGATGACTAAATTTGAATCGCATACTGTAGAGCCTATTTCGAAGTCCCCCCTCCCCAAATAGATTTTTTTTTATATTCAGAGCTCAAATCTGCACATTTAATTAAGGGTGAGACAGTCCTATCACTGGAGCACATGTTGGTTCATTGTTCCTATTTTGTTCATTGGATACCTTTTTTATCATTCCCTACTTGTTTAAACAAACTCTTGATGAGAAAGTAACTATTTCATAATAGTCATATTAAATATTTCATTCCAAACAAGTGACACAAATAAAGAAAAAAAAGTAGATTAAATAAATTATATATATATATTTATTTAGTTAGACATTTTCTTGTTCAATACTCATTATTGGTACACCTTCCAATTCAGACAAAAGCTTCTTATAATTTAATCTGGTGGACATAACTTATTTTAAAGTATATTTGGCCTCATTTATGTACTCTTTTTAATAGAGTGGATAAAATGCAGAGTGTTATAGCTAGGTCTTGTTGATATAAACATATATCACAAATTAAAGCAAAATTATAGTTGAAAAATAAAATGATAAAATATAAAAAGTATTGTAACTGAGGTGTGAATATCTAGTTCTCTTTAAAGAAATTTAAATTCATTGTGACATAATCTACACGGATTTAGCAGTGTAACTCTTGGCTTGTCCTTCTTCGATATACAATAGTCCAACAATGTCGTGTGCCTCAAACAACTCCGCATTAGTTGAAGAATCCAAAATTTCACCAAAGAACCTCTTCCTTCAATATAAAATTATTCTCTTTATAGTAGTGAATTAGTTGAAGACTTTTTTCTTTCTCCTAACTCTCTTTTTCACTATACTAACCTCAATATAAACACAACATACTACTTGTAAATTATTTTCTTACCTGTTTTTCTTTTCCAACACAAGGAAGAAAACATCTTTTATATAGATGTAGAATTTCTTCCACAAATAAATATCGAGAATGTGGATAGTCATTTGTGGACTCGTGGAAAGATAATGAGGAGAACATAACTTAGTGGTTACCTAAGTTACATAAAAAAATAATTGACCATTCTCTTGTAAATTATATTCACTAAAATAATGCACCTTAATGATTGAAATGCATGCAAAAATTGATTGAACTTTAGTCGTGTGTAACTAAAATAAAAAACAAAAACGGCTGCACTTTAAGTCATGTATCTGAAGTGCATGTAAACATTTATGAACTTTAGTTGTATGTAATTGAAGTTCAGTAATGTATGTGACCTACTAATTTCAAATAAAATTTATGATTTCAGACACAAACAATTTATCAACTTCAATTCCATATGTCCGAAGTTATATGTGAACTGAACTAGTTTGCAAAAAAAAAAAACAAAAACTTTGAACTAAGGTATATTCTACTCATTTCAATTTATATGATTTAGTTTGACTTAATATAGTTTAAGAAACAAAGATTTTTTTTAAAACTTGTGATTTATAATAAGTTATAAATGTTTGTGCGACTATAAATCATTTCATTAAAGATAAAATAAGTATTATAAAGTTAAATTGTTACTCCATCTGTCCCAATTTATGTGACACTTTTTGTTTTTCGAGAGTCAAACATTTTAAGTTTAATAGGGAATTTGCGCATGAAATAAAAAAATTAAATGAAATTTATATATTTGTAAACCACGTAAAAAAGTATTATAAGTCACAATAATTGATAATTCAAAATGTTTAAAAGATCTATGAAAAATTTATGGTCAAAGATAGACTTGTTTGAATTTCGAAATCTGAAAAGTGCTACTCTCTCCGTTTAAAAAAGAATGAGTTAGTTTGACTTGAAACGAAATTTAAGAAAAGAAAGAAGACTTTTAATCTTGTAGCTCTAAATTAAAGTTATGTCAAATATACCAAAATGCCCTTTAATCTTGTGGTCTTAAACATGTCATGTGGAAAGTTGAAGTTAAAGTATTGCAAAAAAAAAAGGAAATGAGTCATTCTTTTTAAAACAGAGTACATAAAATGAGACGGAGGGAGTACTAAATATAAATTTAAGTCACTTTTTTAAAATCAAGTAATAATGAATAGTGAATTACTCCCTTTGTCCCAATTTATGTGACACTTTTCGTTTTTCGAGAGTCCAACAGTTTAAGTTTGGTCGGGAGTTTGCGCATGGAATTTTCAAATTTCTTGAAATGAAATTTATATATTTGTAGACTACGTAAAAAGTACTATAAGTCACAATAATTGATAATTCAAAATGTTTAAAGGATCTATGAAAAACTTACGGTCAAAGATAGATTCATTTGAATCTTGAAATCCGAAAAGTGCCACATAAAATGAGACGGAGGGAGTATATAAATTGAAATTAAAAAAAAATCTCTTAATTTGCTAAAATATATACATAAATGAAATATCTATTTTTTTTTAATAGAGAAGCTTATTAAAGTGAAACTAAGAAAATACATTAACTTAAAAAGTGTGTTAAATTAGGAAACAATCACTCTCCAATAATTTTTCCCAAATATTCATAAACCAATCACCAGAACAACCAGATCAACCAGATTGCCAGCCAGTCAGTTATACCCCACCCTCAGTGTGCTTTATCTGTAATTACAGCTTCCATTCTGGTCAATATAATAACTACTTCTTTCAGATCTCATCGGCAAAAGCACCCACACAGCCACACTTACTTCACTAAACATTACTCCACCGAGCGAGCACAGCTCCTTTTTCCTCTGCCGAAGAAAAATGAAGTTCCAATCGGCGGCAGCAGCAACTCTGCTTATTCTCTTTGCCGTCATTCTGCCATGTCACAGTCAGATCAGTAAAACCAAGCCATCGCCGTCTGCAAAAGGAGAAGCACCGGCTGCAGCAATCAGTATCGTATCTCTAATGTCAGCTCACGGATGCAAAAATTTTGCTGATACGTTATCAGCTTCACCTGCTGAGAAGACATTCGAGGATAATGTCGAAGGAGGTGTAACAATATTTTGCCCAACCGACGATGCAATGAGATCGTTTTCACCTAAATTCAAAAATTTAACAGCTGATGGAAAACAATCTGTTCTTGAATATCACGGAGTTCCGGTTTATCAATCGATGTCGAGTTTGAGAACGAGTAATGGTTTGATGAACACTTTAGCTACTGATGGAGCTAATAACTACGATTTCGTTGTTCAAAATGACGGACAGGATGTGACATTGAAGACTAAAGTAGTGACTGCGAAAATCACCGGGACTGTATTTGAGAAAGAACCAGTTGCGATTTTCTCGATTGATGAGGTTTTAGAGCCTACGGAATTGTTTAAATTAGCTCCAACTCCGGCACCAGCACCAGCACCGACACCTGAGGCTGATGCCGAATCTCCTAAACCGGCCGGGAAGAAACACAAGTCACCACCGGCGCCGGCTTCTCCGGCGGATTCTCCGGTTAGTAGTCGGAAAGGCAAAGTTGCTGCTTCGACGGCGGATAAGAACGGTGGATTTAGATTCAATGGCGGAGCAATGGTGGCTCCTGTTTTCTTCATTTGGTTGGCCCATTTATTACTGTAATTTTATCTTCTCTACTTTGTTTTTTGTTTTTTTTTAGAATTGGTGTTATGTTTTAGATCTGAAATAAGTTTAGCCAAGATAAAATGGCTCTGAATTGTAACTTCTGTAATTGTAGGAGGATTGTTTTTACAGGTTTTTTTTTTTTTTTTTGAGTGCTTTGTTGTTTCTTTGATTATCTGCGTCAGAGTGAGATTTGATTTTATATTACAGAAACTTTCTTGCTTGTGAATCATAACTTACCTTAGAAATTTTTATAATTTTCTTAACTGCTATTCGGATCTTATAATTTTCTTTCACTAGTTAAATTCATTCGCAAAAAGTAGAAAGGTAGAACATATCAAAATGTTACTACGTTCAAATAATTTATATTGTGACGCAAAATCATATTATTTTTTTATATATAAATAAATTAAAGTTTGCAAGTTGGTTATAGATCTGTACAATGACAGAGCCACCTTATAGTTAGAGCCTAGGGGTTCATATATATGAACTTTCTTTAGTGACAAATTATATTATTTGTACATGGTTAAAATAATTTTTTAGATAGATATAGTAGATGTGTCGAATCCCCTTCAACTACTTCATATATCTATTTTTTTAAATTTTGAACCCCTTATTAAAAATCCTGACTCCGCATCGGTAGAACTAAAGATTTAGCTAGTGTTGAATCATGTGTTTGGGGAATGCTTTTATTAGTCCATTAAATAATGGAGTGGGAGGAGGAAAAAGATTACCTCGTGGGAGATCCAGGTGGGGGAGGTAACTATTTAATATTGGATTACAATAGAGGTGGTATGGTTAGCGACTATCATAATATTAAATGGTATGTATATATCTTTAGTTATATTTTAAGTATGTATATATTTTTGTCATCAATTTTTTGAGTTGGGTATATTCTTGAGCCAAATAGAACGACATATGATATTATTTATACTTGATTTTAATATATTTTACTCAAAATTAAAATAACTCATCCAACTATCCATTTCCGAAAACTCAATTAACATCAGAAATAAAAATTGGTTCGCAAAAATTGCCAAAACTTACCTTCAAATTCGTCAATCTGCCAGTGAGATTCAATATTCTCCACCCTCTAATTTTTTTTTACTCAAAATTAAAATATTTTTTTAGTTAAATTGAATTAAATCAATTCAATATTTTATAATTAAGATTTAAATATTCTAAAACTATACTAAAAAGCTTTATAAATTATATATTTTCTCATAACAATTTGATAAAAAATATTGATCAATATTCACTATAATTTAATTTTCGAGAATCCAAATTTTATAGCAATTACTTTGAGACGATCAGATTAACAACTTTAATGATAGCTGGTAAGATGTGATAGTATTGTCATTTACTCCCTCACTCTATGACTTTAAGGCGTCATTTGTTTCTATTAAGATTAAAACGTCTGAATTTAAATAAATATCTGAATATTAATATATGCATTAATATCTAGATATCTAGATATGAATAGATATCAGAATATATATGAAGATGTGGTCTCTAGATCTGATCACTAAATGATTCAGACTGATTGTTTTTATTATCTGAATGTGCATATGAAATTAAATAAGTCTGAATAGTATTAAGACACTCTTACAAATATGATTTGTTCAGATTTTCAAATTCATGAAAAGGTTTATTTAAAAAAGAAACAAATAATAAGCTGAATGATTAAGATTCAAACCTTAAAATCAAACGAACTTAATGAGCTGGATCTAAATGATTAAGATTCAAATCTCCATTAAGTGCAAACAAATGAAGCCTAAGCCTCTAACACCGAATGTAACGACCCGAAACCGTCGTTATTTAAGAGAAGAAAAATTCGGAAAAAATTTGAGCCCTTGTCTGTAACAACCCTAAAAATGAAATAGGATGAACTAGAGCTTCACATGTGTTTTAGGAGTTGGCAACTTGTTAAAACTATGAGAAATGACTTTTAAAGTTAGTTTGATGAGTTTTGAGGTTGAACTTCAAGGGACGACCATGACGTTCGAAAACTAGTCTTTTGAACTAATGTATTTTAGTGGTGTAATGTTGTCATAGCCTTGTTTGAAAGGGGTTTAAGGAGTCAATACGTCAAGGCGCGTGTTAGACTCCATGCTATGAGACCTACTCTAGGTTGGTTGAGGGTGCTAGACAAGGAGCCAAGCCAAAAGGGGCAAGCCTTAGCCAAAAAGCCAAGGCTGTCCCAAGTTGGCTGCTCACTGCCCCAAAGACCACGGGCACCACCACGACCAGTGGTGCCCTAGACAGTCTGTATACTTGGGCGTGAAGATCACTTGGTCTCAAGGGAGGCAAGGCAACTTTGCCTAGGTGCTGCCTCATCTTAATGAGCTCCACCACGACTAGTGGGGTGCACCACGGATCGTGGGAGCCTCTGTGATGATGCCTTGGGCCCTTGAGGGCTTGACATGGTGGAGAGACTCACTGGTCAAGGGACCACGGGCACCACCACGAGCCATGGTGCCCTTCACGACCCGTCCAAGTGGGCGTGGTCCTGACGGGGCTGCCAAGTGAAGGGTTTTTAAGGAATTTCGTTTTAAGTTTTTAATATGTGGGGTTGATTTTAAATAGTTTATATCATTAATATATATAGTTTTAAGTCTTAAAACCTTTCTTTAACTCATTTTTCTAAAATACCCAAATCAAAAACCTCTTAAGTTCTTCTCTTTCAATATTTCTCTTTCAACTCAAGGAAGAAGAAGAAGTGGGAACTAGGGTTTGGATTCAAAGCTTTCTTCATCAAATTTCTTTGGGAATTCATTAACTAAGGTATGGTGGCTCTTTATTTAGGGATAGTTTTCGCCCTAGAGCCAAATCTCAAAATGGTTTTCAAGGTTTTCAAAAGTTACCCCAATTCTTCCTCAAACTCATGGGTTCTTGCATTAAATGGTTTCAAACAATCTATTATGATTATATTATGGTTTGATTGATGTTTTTAGGTGAAAAACTCCATGAACCCATGATCTCCCTAAATCTCTAAGTTTGGCTTATGAAGTGGGTTTTATTATAATGCTTGGGTATTGATGGAATTGTACTTAGATTGAATTGTATTATTGATTCCTATTGTTATCTATATCTATTATTGGTGGATTGTTGGTGTATGGATGAGTTGAGAATTATGGCTTTGTAGGCAAGTCATGGGTAAATTCTCTTGTGATGTTAGAATTGTTGAGAATTGGATAATGGTGATTATGACTTTGGAGAATGGTAAGTTGACTTACTTTCATGCTAGATTGAAATTGTTCTTGTTTGGATTGATCCACTTATGGTGGAGGTGTGTACTTATTGAATGTGTATTGATTATGGCCTTGAAGGCATTATATAGTGAATTGAAGTATTGTCTTAAGGTGTGTCTACATGTGTGTGCAATATGAGGGTTATGTACGTGGTGTTCAAGCATAACATGATGGTATATTATATAATGTGTATATATTGTGATTGAAAGTATGTTGTCTCTTAATGTTTGTATGTGATGATGATGGACTATGAAAGGTCTCTATATGGTAGCGTTATCTCTTGAATTGGTAGACCTAGATTGGTAACCTTTCTTTAAATGAATGAATGAATGTCTAGGATCGGTAGACCTAAAAGTTGGTGCCCTTCTATAAATGACTAATAAGGTACTCTAGGCTATGACTTGAATTGGTTAGACCTAAGCATGGTGCCTCTTTATGATGAGTCTAGGACCCTATGTGAATGTAAAGCCTTGAAGGGGTAAACCTAAGGGTGATGACCTCCTTCTTGTGTGAAATGATAGACTTAGAGTTGGTGGATCGGAACGGTAGAAAACCCTCTCTAAGAAAGTCAATGAGCTGCCCTTTATGAACCTTGATTGGTAGATCCTTGTGGTGCCCTTCTTGGTAGAGTGTTATGGGTCGGTAGGCCCAATGATGGCGCCCTCTCTAGTACTCACATGTGAATGAAATTACTTTATTGGAAATAAGGCTAAGTACCGAGTGGATATGGTTAAGATGGTGGCTCTCTCCGAGTATGAGGTTAGAGTACAATGAACATCTTTGGATATCCCTTAAACCATGTGCCTACATGGGTTGTTTACTAGTTCTACCCTTGGCAAGTAGAACACCTTCCACGGTGTGGGGTCTTATGTCACCGGATTCTATGCCTAGCTAGTGTGTGGTCTATGTCGGTTAATGCCCATTCCCATCATGTGGGATGTGCACTCTAGTTACTTGATAAGTTCTATAACGTGTAGGTAGTAGTATGAGATGCTATCTACACATGGCACGAGTAGGCCTTGAAGGTACTAAAGTGAGTTCCCTAAGTTTTTAATGATTATTATGTGAAATCCCCTATATGCATGAATGTCTTCTTAAATGTCTCTAATAACGAATGTTGATTTATTGGTTTATGTTGAAAGGGATAGGTCCTTATCTTTCGTAGTCTTGAGGAACACTTAGGTGTGTATGAAGAGGTAGTATGGGCGGCCCCTTCATGTCTTACTTAGGTGGGTCTTAGGATAACCTTAGATGGAGGGTCTTAGATGATGAAATGGTTTACTTGATAAATATGGTTATGCCTTGTAGTTTGGTATTAGTTGAGCATGTTTATTATATGAGTATTATCTTGTATGTGGATGGTGACTTGTTATATGTCTCTTATACTTGTATTATGAAGTTTTATCAAAAATAGCATGAAAAGCATATACCTTAAATAAATGACCATTTTTGCATGTTTTTGCATAGTCATTATACTTAGTACTTAATTGTGCTAACTCCATCATTTTCCTATGTTTTACTACAAGTGTAGGTGTTGGCAAGTGAGGTGCTTTCCATAGTGAAGCTTGGGATTAGAGTTTCTCTTAAGACTTTGGTATGTCCTCATATGTCGAGGACAAGGATTCTATATTCTAGTTTCTTTTATTAAGACATTTGTAAAAGACTTGTAGTTTTTGTCAAATGTAAAAGGGCGTGCCCCTAGTATGTTTCTTGGAGTTTTGGGTCTAAGTTGGCCATGTGAGACTAGTATTCCGCTTGTGTATAAAGACTTCTTTAAAATGTTGTTGACTTTCAAGTTTTATGAGTTTGTTTTAAAAAGGTTTTATTTCCGCACTATCTTTATTGCCTATGTGATGAATGAATGCTAAGGGCTTGTATAAGACCTCTTCGAGGTCGAATACGCCATGGCGCGACTTGGAGGTGCTCTCGGGCCATGACATTGTCTCGCCATAGCGGGCCAGATGCTGCTAGGGCGGGGTAAGTTGGCGTCAGGGCGGGATAAGCGAGGCAGAACGTAAATTACAAGAAATCCTATTTTCTCCATCTTTCTAAAATACCTAAATAAGTCGTAAAACACCCTAGAAACCTCAGAAAAATTGTTCTAAGGTTGGGAAGAAGGGAGAGAGAGATTTCTAGCGTGAAGATGTCGATGGATTGCGAAGTTTTGGTCAAAATCACCGTTACGAGTTTCGAAAATAAGAATCAAGGACCAAAACTCCGTGTAACTACTTGGCGCCCAGGTAGGATAGATTTTGTGAATTGAGTAGTTTAAATCTGTGCTTACTACGTAATATATGTGAATCGATCGTAAGATTTATGCGTAGGTCTTCGTGCATCGAATGATTATTGATTTAAACCCTATAAAGAAGCCTTAGACGATGAATTAAGGATGAGTATGGTCGAATTAGGGTTGCATGATGTGCGTGATGAGTAAATCCATTATAAGTGATGGTTGTGATTCTATGATTGTGTGATGCATGTTTGTTCTTGCTTATTATGATACATGTATGTATATGAATGTTGCATTATTGATCACACTTGTTGTAATGAGGTAGATGAATGAGGGATGCCATGAATCATGACTTAATTGTATGATCTTGAGAATATACTTGTGATTGTGATTGTGGTGTGATAAATAGATCGGTTGCCATGTTTCGGCATAACTAACTTGGATTGGTTGTCACGTTTCGGCATAAACCTTGGATCAAATACCGCATTCCGGTATGCTAACTGTTTGGGTTTGAATTTCATGAGAGGACCAATGATTTGCATAATTGTGTAGTTGGAGAACTATAAAGATGTTCGTTGTTCGTAAATGTTGATAATATGTATATGTTCGATATATGCGTGGGATTATATTGTTGTTGACTTATGTATGTTGCACTTAGTGGGTATAGGTTATGACGGCTTATATTTGATTGTTCTTTGTGTTAAGCGAACTTGTTGGGTATAGTGAAAGGGTAAAGTGTTCAAGGGGCGAGTAATGGATAGCAAGTGTTGTTCGTGTGTCGTAATGGCGAGAAGTAGAGGTAGTGTAGGTCAAGAATTGTGCTTAGGTGGATTTCACCTTGGGGAAAGAGATTTGGGTTTAGTGGTAAAGAAGTTTGATGTAGTGTACTATGTCACCATGGTTGAGTAATGTGACAGGAAGTAAGGGTGCGACGTGAGCGGTTAGTTGAGTTAGAGCGTGGTGATTAATTAGGGATTTGTTAATGTGTTAGAAGGGTAGGCCATGATTAAAGTAACCGGTAGGTAAGTTGGTTGAGAAGTGGTTAGTGGCCAGAATACTAGTGTAAATTGGAGGTATTTTAAGAGAGGGTAATGGTGGAGAAGCGAGTGGTTTATTGTATATTTCTTTTAGTCGATTTCATATGTTATGTGGGTGGGCGTCAGGTTGACCGATGATGCCTACCAGTACGTGTGTTTGTACTGATACTATTCTTGCTATGCCTTTTGGCATAGTTTGGATGCAGGATTGGTGACGTTTCATTAGGTGAAGACGAAGAAATTCTCCAGCAACTTCTATTTTTCTTCCGCATGGTGGGAGCTGTGTCTTTTATTTATCTTGTCCAGTTGTACTCTTAGTAGCTCTTGTACCTGTTTAGACTAGATCTATGAGAGTTGTTAAAATTATTTTACAAGTTTTAACTGAAAAGTGTGTCTAAGGATATTAATTATAAAATCATACTACTATACTTATTCTTGTTTTCCTTAAATTTTCCGCATGTTTAACTATTGGGATATGAGGGTTCTTCTACTTAGGTGTTAGAGTGGATGCCTGCGCGGCACAGTGGATTGGGTCGTGACACCTAATTTTGTTTTTCTTTTCTTTCATATTTTATCTCACACTCCTCTCTTCATTACGTTAATGACTCAAGTGAAACCAATAATTTCTTGATCACGATCAACTAAGGCTAATGGATTGTATTGGAATGAAAGTACAGTAGGCCCCCACTCAATTTTAATTTGCACTTTTTCAAATACTTCTGGACTTTATCTCACTCTAGATTGGTCATTTTAACTTCTTTTTTCCAATCCTCCAAATTTTTTAATATTCCAAATTTTTCATTTGAAATATCCTACAGTAAATATATATTAAGCTGAAGATAATTTGTTAGCAAGCCAAACAAACAACATGCTTAACTTACTTTTTATCTTTGCCTTCTTTAAAGAGGCAAACGATGCCGTCCACCTTTTTACATAAAAGCATTTGCATTATTACTCTCCAATATATAAGATTTGAGTCACTATGAAGCATTCATGTCAACCGCTTTAATTGAAACAGAGAAATTAATCAAACTCATATTATGGTTTGTTTGTCTTTTCGTTCAGTACTAGAGTCTAGAGGTACTACTTGCCTTTCAAATTTAAACGAAAGTTGGCGGCCAGATAAAACATGACACAAACAAATTGAAAAAAAAATAAAAAAATTACATTCTTTATTGTATTTTGTATACGAAAAATACATACATAAAATCTTTTTGATACAACTTTATTTTGGAGTATAGGCCATTGAAATCAAAAATTAAATAATTAGTATTTATAACAAATTAGGTAAATAGAAGTACTATAATTAATTAATCCTGGTGAAGAGCATCCTTAAGAAAATAGAGGGAACTAATATGATCATCAATGACTGATGATGTTATTGTCATTGGAGTAAATCCTTGGTAATCTCCTTCTGATTTTGCTAAACATAAATCTCTAATGTACTTTGAAAGACCATCTTTTTGAATTAAAGGTTGATTAGCATACTCTTCAAATGCCATCCACTGCAAACAAAAATATTAATTAATAATGTTACTACATGTAGGGAAGATTTTTTTAAGAGTTAAAATGGGTTAACAACATACGTTAATTATTCTAATTTTTTGAGTTTCATACCTAAATTATCAATGTGTGAATTTTCTACATGAACTATATATCAGTTGTTCACTTTTTCTATCTGAACAATAGTGATATATATTTCAGGTAGAAAAAGTGAATAACTCAAAACTCAAAAAATATTCGGTGATGGTAAAATATGAAACTCTCACATTTGATAGTTCAGATATAAAAATTCTTTAAATGTATTTTAAATCCGTTACTATAAGTAAATTTTAACACGTAATAGCAGATTACCTGAGCGGCCTCAATTTCTAAGTCTTGCTTTTGGATGTGAAATGATAATGGACGCATCATGCAAAGGAAGAATAAGTCTGACTTGTTAAAAAATGACCTGGGTATTTGCCTGCATAAAAATGAAATTTCCATGAAAAAATAATTAATTAACATGACTCAAAAAATTCATATATTGACCACATGATTCTATAGTATTGAAATTAATGTCAAGAATTCCCTGTATCACAGTATTCATTGTCTTTTTTGGGTCATTGTCAATGTCTCCTATTTAGCCAGCACAAAGTTTCCCAAATGTTAGATGTATTTAAAAGTTAGCATTTCCTTCGGACAATTTTACTTGTTATATTTTTGGTACACACACACACACACACACACATATATATATATATATATATATATATATATATATATATATATATATATATATATATATATATATATTATATTTTTATTTATTATTTTTAATAATTTAAAATATTAATCTCTATTTAATAAATTTAATCTTATCTCTTTAATAAATAAAAAAGAGTTAATTTAAACAACCTCAATATTGGAGTATATGTATGTGTTTTTCACTTAAATATTGGATATTGTAGGATAATTAGTCAAATGTTTATTAAATTTCAAGAATATTTATTACTACGGACAAAATATAAAGAATATTGAATATCTGATTTTTTTTTTTAAAATGACAATTATTTTGAATCATCTATTTTTAGTATGGCCGACAAGTAAAATGGCCGGAGGGGAGTAAAATCTTTTTGTGTACACAATGAAAATTGAAAGGTCGACCTGACTTATTGAATCTTATTTTTTTAACTTGTTAGTAATTAAATTTCAATATTTGATAATGACTCAATAATATTCTTTTTGACTTTTTCTTAAAATATGAAAAGTTACATCTTTTTAGTCTTAGCCATGACAAATATTATTTCTCCTTAATTTTCAAAATAGTCTTGTGGCAAAAGTTTTCTACCTGAATGCAAGAACTTCCATAAATTCCGTGTCAATCTGGAATTTAATATAAGAGAAAAATAATCACATATAAGTAACATTAAAAATATAATGGAATATTTATAGTGTATAGATTTACATAATTAAAATTCATTAATTATATAAGTGTGTTTATACTTACTCCAGTTTCTTCTTTTAGCTCCCTTATTGCACCTTCAAATATATTCTCACCCTGAAAATGTATCAAGATCGAAAAGCGTCTCAACATATGATACGTGACAAATAGAAAAATGTAATCGAAAAATAGCTTATGTTAGATAAAAAGAAAAATGCAATCAAAGAAGAAAGTTATTTTTTCACGCCTCGAAGTCATCTTATCGAGATACTGCCATATATTATTTAGGAAAATTAATTAAATAAAAGATAATTGTCTTTAGAATACAAGAAAGCCACTTTGATACATGCAATTTTCCTTAGCTATTTTACGAAGGACGGACTAATTTATAGAGTTAGAAAGTGATATCGCTATTTTTAATATATTTATCATTTTAATTCATGAACAAACATGTTTATTTAAGTTCGAAGTTTTAAATAAAATTTGAAAAGACTAAGACTTTTAATTAATATATTAGGACTTCAAATTCATTTCACCTTTCATTATGAGACAATCCCATTCCTTATATATTACTCTGCATATCAATTTATTTTATCTATTTTCCTTCTAAGTCCATTTATTTGTTAAAATGACTCTCTTCTTTTTTTGCAATTCTTTTATTTTTGTGTGACATGTTTAATATCACAAGATTAAATAACATTCTGATACATTTGATATACCTTTAATTTAAAATTACAAAATTTTAAAAATTCTTTTTTATTTTCTTAAACACTATATCAATTAAAAATAGATCAAACAGATTGAAGCGGATATAAAAGTAAAAATTATCTAATAGATTCAATTAAAAAACGAATATACCTCCTCAAGAGTACCGGTAGGGATCTTCCATATACCACTTCCCTTTAATCTGCCAATATTCTCTTGCACAACAAGCAACTGAAAACAACAATTATATACTTTTCTCATGTAAATAGTCGTCTAATTATGCATGCAAATAGAAAGTAATTGCCATGTATTTCTGTCTTTCATTTTATATGATTTTTTTTAAATTATAATATTTTAGGAAAAGGGTTTGAAATATATTCGAATTTTGACCAAAATTATTATAACAATCCCAAACTTTGGACAGGACCTATTACCCTGTGCACTATTTAATAGTGTATTTTAAAAATATATAAGAGTTCACGTGGACATCATAAATATTGCATTAATGACATCATAAATATTGCATTAATATTATAAATAGTAACTTGTCCAATTGGACGCTTATATATCTTTAAAATATACTACATTAAATAGTGCAGGGGGTAATAGGTCCTGCCCAAAATTTGGGATTGTTACAACAATTTTGGTCAAAGTCCAAATATATTTCAGACCTATTATCGAATTACTGTAACAATGTCTTTAAAAAGTTTGATTGGACATGAAATTCAAAAAGATTTTAAAAAAAAAATTATGGTTTATAACAAATTAGAGACATTTATGATGACTAGAAATTGTCTCATTAAAAGTAAAATAAGATATTATGACAAGTATATATTTTTAGAATAATTTAATTAAAAAAAAGTATGACACGTAAATTAGAACGAACCTCTCTTTTGTGATTGAGGACAATAGCACCAATGCTGACTTTGTGTGAGGCATTTGCAGGTATAGTACTCTCACTATCAGCTATCCAATGCACAAGCATCAAGTAATCAGGTTCTGCATGATGGTACCAAAACCCTTCCTGTTCACATTTCACAATTAATTTTAATTTTTGTTCAAAAATGTATTGTTGCACCCGTGTCGAATCACCAACAGGGGCGGAATCAGAAATTTCATAAAGGGTGTCTAAAAATATACAATAAAAACTCTTTTCAAAAAGTAGAATTAGTGAAATTCAAACACGTGAGCACTACCTCATTTCAAGCATCAGAAACCATTGGGCTACAACAGCTTGTTGTATTAAGAGTGTTCAAATTATGTGATTTAATTATTTTGTGTATCATTTTACTTGTATATACGATATTTTTTTCTGAATAAGACTGTCCAATTGGACACCTTACCACCATGTAGTTATGCCATTGATCACCAATAAAAACACATCCATATAATAAATAATGGATTTAGCCGCAGTTATTCAACAACAATAATATAATTGTATTTAGCAGCAATAACAAATATGAGCATTTATAATAACCATCACTCTATATAAATGCAGCTAAAAACTTTAGCTACTCTAAATGCAATGACATCAACTCAATTGCCGCTATATGTAAATTTTTTTGTTGTGATTATTTTGAAGGATCCATTAACCCGACCCGTTAAACAAACACCATGATAAAATAAGTACATATACCGAAGAAATTAATTAATTACCTTAACTGCAATCTCAACCAAATTTGCAAGTTCAATAGGGATTTTAATCCATACACCCTTCTTTCCCTGCAAAATAAAATAAATATAGTAATTATTAAGTATTACTACTAATAACTAAGACAAATTAATCAACAAATAATTTCTACATAACTAATACCTGCATCTTCCACTTTGTTATCGAATGTTTAAGCATGTCATGAAAGACATTAGGTTCCATAGGACTCTCAACTTGCACAATTACACCTCCATGTTCATCGTTAATCGCCGGAAGAAGCTCACGAATCTTATTAACACCATTGATTTGGACCAACATTTTCTCCGTAAAGATGGATATCAATTATATGATCAATTAAGTTAATGAATGAATTAGTAGAATGTGAGAAATGAAAAAGGTAATTAAGCTATGAATTAAAAGAATGTGTGATAAATGAAAGAAGGTAGGTATTTATTGAATAATTATATGATCAATTAGGTTAATGAATGAATTAGTAGAATGTGAGAAATGAAAGAATGTAATTAAGCTGTGAATTAAAAGAATGTGTGATAAATGAAAGAAGGTAGGTATTTATATATAATAAAGTGATGCACGGGGGCAAGTAGTTTTAAACAGGGTCCTTGGAGAAAGTAGTACGTATAATTGGTGTGGTAGCGTGTAATAGGGTCCATTTTGACCATAACTAAACTTTGTTGATTTCTTCTTCTAGGTTATACGTGATGATGGGGGCCACCTTACATGAAACCACTGGGCTACAACACCTTGTTGTGTTAAGAATGTCCAAAATATGTTATTTAATCATTTCGTGTATCATTTTACTTGTATATACGATATTTTTTTTCCTACGAAGGGTGTCCAATTGGACACGTTGACAACCATGTAGCTACACCACTGCTTGAGGTAAGTGCATGAATACCTCAACCACTAAGCCAACCTCTAATTTTACATTCAGGGGTTTTAAATCAATATATAGACATAAAAGTTCTTTAAAATACCTTATATACAATATGATTTTTTGTCGAATAGGTTCGGGAGAACCCAGAGGCAGACTTAGGATTTGAAGACTTTGGGTGCACCAATATTATCTTAGCTCAGATATAAGCTCTAAGACAAACTTAAAAAATAAAAATAATAAAATAGCATTGTAGCTAGATTCAAACCCATGTCTCATGGGTGGTTCTTCTAGCTTGTACCAACAAAGACAATGACAAATGTATACTTCTCATGGGTGCACGGTTAATTATATTCTAATTTATATCAGTTTCTCAAGATAAATATACACCTATACACATGATTTTTTCCAAAATTAATGGATGCACGTGAACCCCTACCCTATAGGGTGGGTCTGCCTCTGGGTGAACCCCTCGACTACCTCTAGGTTCACCCCTGATTGGCCTACAATTTTTTTTTGTACAACTATATGGTATTACGAACCTACTAATTAATTACCAATGCATCCTTATCCAATGGGAAATCACATTATCTAAATAGGTGAATAAATATTAACAAATTTAGAATGTGCCCAAAAAGCTTAACAAATTTAGAATATGCATAGATTTTAAAGATCTAACCATAGCATGCATGTTCAAAAGGACTAGGTTTTGGTATCGATCGAATAATTGATTCTTAGGCCATCAACACTCAATTTTCAATGCACAATTCAATTACTCACTTTATTGTTTTAATATTCATTTATCTTTCCTTTTATGTGATTTATTTATTTCAATATCTTTACATTGCAAGATCAATTTAACTCACATAATTAATCTTAAATTATTTTCATAAATTTATTATGGATGAACAATAAGTTTTTTTTTTTAAAAACTACCTTACATCGATATGTATGTTTTCAACCTTGCCTAAATACGAACCAAACCATATATTGTTACTTTTTCAAATTAAAACCCAAATCAAACTCTAAAAAATATGCGACTTTTAAAGTCGTTTAAATTAAACTTTCCATTTTTCTTGAAACCCATGAAAATTTAAATTAGACCTCATTTTCATTTGTTTAAAATTTAAAACTCATTTCCAGCCAAAAATAATACTCGTAATAAGGGAAAAAGGACAAATATATCCCAAACTATCGTAAATGGTATGCAGATACCTCTGTCATACTTTTGGGACATTGGTGCACCTGTTGTCCAAAAACTAGAGCATATATACCCTTTATACTAACGGACATACACGTGT
This sequence comes from Solanum commersonii, assembly GCA_029007595.1. Taxonomy (NCBI): domain Eukaryota; kingdom Viridiplantae; phylum Streptophyta; class Magnoliopsida; order Solanales; family Solanaceae; genus Solanum; species Solanum commersonii. The sequence continues at coordinate 4,875,668 of JAJTWQ010000033.1, forward strand.
CATAATCTTATTCATCGACCTGACATTTATTAAATATCGGATCAACGGATAAGATTGCACCACGTGTCCCTGTTTAGTCTTCCGTTAGAGTGAAGGGCATATATGCTCTAGTTTTTGGACAGCAAGGGCACCAATGTCCCAAAAGTGTGGCGGAGGGTATCTTTATACTATTTACGATAGTTTGGGAGTATATTTGTCCTTTTTTCCTAGTAATAATTAATATGACATGCAGATTTGTGTGTGTTTGGCAGCTTATACTGAACACCCTAAACGACTTGAATATTTGAGCGTGGTTTTAATTTCTATTTTCTAGTCAAGGGTCATTATTCGTTGGTCGAAAAATATTATGATTACTAAGTCCAAATTAATAACAGATGCATAGACCAATAGTATAGAATTAATAACAGATCCATAGACCAATAGTAGAGAATATATATATATCTCAACTAGTAAAATTTGTCAAAGTAATTACTAATTACATTTTCAAAGAAGAAGAAGAAAATTGACTCTAAACTCCAAATTTTGCTTTGACTCTACTTGGGAGAAGACGTTCTTGTTAAGTATAAACTATAATAGTCTCTAATCTTAATATAATATACTAGTAATATAATTGCATGAAAATTATTTAATATAATATTATTCGTGTTATTATGATTTATGTTCACACTGTTACAGTAAATACATATACTTTTACTCATTCATCATTTCAATTTGTATGTTTTAAAAGTCTAAAATAGTCTCAATGAATCAGATCTGTGAGAGAGACTTATTCTTATTTAAATTTTTTCAAAGACACTTTCTGAAAAAGAAACAAAAAATTGTGCTCCATATTCTTTTTCTTCAAAAAATATTCAAGCCCCTCTCATTCTCAAACTTTATTAGTTATTCAAATTATTTCCTTTAAATTTTTAATTTTTTGCTTTTGTTGCCTTTTTTCTTTCTTTCAAGAATTGAACAAATTTATTGTAAAAGTTTTATTGGATTAAAATACAAAACAATTTCATAAATGTGTTGTTAAAATAATTGGGCAATGATGTCTTTATAAATATATTCAGATGTATAAAAACAAACAGTCTTAATCATTGAATGTTCGGATCTACAGACAAGATCTTAATCATTCAGATATGCATTCAGATTTAGACGTCTTAATCTTAATGAAAATAAATGAGGCCTAAGTGGTGCACACTCCTTAAAAAAACTACTCATTTCTAGAAAGTAAAAGATATTTTTATTAATTTATTCTTAATAAATATATTTATATATTACTCCATTCGTCCATCTTTATTTGTCAATGTTTGATCTTGACACACTCTTTAAGAAATAATAAATAAAGGGATAATTTACTATATCACCCTGTTGATTAGAAGCCATCCAAATATTGAAAAATGAACAAGTAGTTGATAACAAGAGTAAAATAGACACAAAATGGTAAACTATTCATTGATTTTATAAACTAGATAAGCATTACTGAGCATCCCAAATAGTATAAGTGGACAAGTAATGATGAACGTATGAATATATTATATTAAAGAGAAACTTACAGATATTTCACTAGTTTAGGAGCTAATTATTTAGATATAGTCTAGTTTGTAATATTAGATTTTGATGCATCCAGATACATGTATCTTGAGAGATATGAAGTCAAAATTAGGAGTAATTTGTTCTAGATACATTGCATTCAAGAGAACTCGCATGGATCTGGGATACATATATAATTACAAATCCCGCTCGCCTCCCTCCCATCTCGATCACCACTCTCCTATATATCTGATATTCCAAATACATGTAAATCAAAATCAAGATCATGCATGAAATATCACCATATGTGGCCAAAACACTGAATTGCCAAGGAATGGTGTTGCACTCTCCTTTCCAATTACTCATGTTGTATAGTATTATTTTAGATATAATTTTTAAACAATGTGTTCTTACATGTCAATAATTATTTCCAAGTATATTACTATCTTTTAAAAATGTCTTAATTATTATTGCATGTACTTTTACTTTGATTTTTCGTTTTGAATGGTATAATTGTGAAATTAGTTGAGCCTTCATATTAATGAGTCACTGAAAAGAGATACAAAAATGAAATATTTTAAAAATCTGAAATCAATTGATAGAATACAAAGTAGAGATATTTTTATATTCTACATATTGGAAGAGGTATGAACATGTTTAATTACCTCAATATTATGATTTTTAATAGAAAAAAAAATAAAAATAAGCAAACAATGCACTTTTCTTGATAATATAGTTATTATAAAAGGTTTAAAAACTTTATCTTTTTTTACCCTTCGGGTGGCCCAGTGGTTAATTTGGGCTGGAGACTTTTATGTTGGTGGTCTCAAGTTCAAAATTCCTTGCCAACAAAAGCAAGTGATTTACCTTCTGAATCGAGTTCGTCATACCGGACTTGCCTAATGTGGGTTACCTCTTCTGTGTGATTTACGAGTTATTGCTAGGAGCGAAAAAAGGTTAAAAACTTATGATAACAAATAACATACTCAATATGATTCCTTAAATGACATCTGAGAAAATGATTTATACACAATCTTACCCCTATTTTGAAAATTTTACATACACTTCTAAATAATTTAAATATCAAACTTATATAAAGTTAAATAAAAACACAGATAAAGTACTATGTGATTTTCTAATACACAGTGACATTAAATTTCAATACGTTCTCGGACTAATCTTATTTTGTGAAATTTTGCACTACTGTTGATTGACGTTAGAAAAAATTATGAAATTTCATATAAATTTATGGTGATTTTCAATGGATTAATTGTGTTGATTGCTTATGCTGTAATGATTTCTGACGTATACAAATTTAAATATAAAGTTATTTTGGTAATAGTATAGAGATTATTCAGTTTTTTCATCTATTGCATGATATTATATTTAAATTTGGTATGTATACTATAAGTTTAAGGTGAACAATATTAGATTAGTCATTAGATAGAGAAAAGTGCAAATGAGGTGTGCACCTTATAATTAGTGAAGAAAGGCACATATACGATACATTTCATTTAATGTTTACCTCATAAATGAAAAATAAAAGTATAAAAGAAATATGTATCTATAAGACTACAATTATTTATCTTCATAGATTCAAATGAAATTCAATCATTTTGACGTCTACAAATAAGTCACTCGTGCAACGATCTACATTGATTATTTGTAGAAACTTGTTCTTTATTCATTCATTATATTTATTTACTCAAAACTTATTTTAATAAGATGGTATATTACTTACAAAATGGCATAACTTAATGTACACGTGATGTGAGACTAGCTTATATTACTTTAAAAGGATGAACCCCTGAACTTAAAAGTTAAATTATTAAAATACCTATAGCGATCCATCCATAGTACATTTGTTAGAGTATCCATAGTGTAATTGAGCTAATAGGAACTCAAAGATGGCACGCTGTTTGTAATTGAAGAGACACCCATAAAGACAAGGGAGGTTCTAAAAAAGCCTCAGAACTCACCTTGGAGTCATTTGAGATGTTTCACACCTCAGATTCTCGTGGACGAGAGCAAACAGCGTGCCGCCTCTGCATCTCATCTTTCAGAAACTGGGCACTACAATGCAGCCATATAAAATGATATTTCATCTTGTTGCTGTATGCTTATAACTTGTATCAGTGGTTGCTGTACCGTATAATGATGGCCTGAAGACTGAATTGTTGCATATAAGGCTTTGAATGACCGACCTGAAATTATTGAAGGAAAAAGTTATAGCTTAGGCATGTTGAAGACATAATTTAAGTAAATAAAAGTGTGTTTTCTCTAACAACTTAATTACTACTTTTAGAGGTCCTGGGTTCAAGTTTCTCTCTAACAAGTAACACCTTGAGTTTTATGAGTTGGTCATACAATTCAACAATGCATTTATTTGACACAAACAATGCTTTACAGAAGAAGTAAGTCAATCATGAGTTCATGAATATTAAACTGATGACCCACTCTACCTGTGACAAGAGACGGTCTGGACTCTCATCCTGAAAGGGAAGGCATAAAAGCAAGTTATCTGTCAAAAAGAGCCCCCTGTACTAAAGATGCTTTTTGACGACATACTAGAAATTTGTGAAAACTGGAACATGCTCCTCATTCTCGATTTATTGAGACCTAACCAGGCGAGCTGCAAAGGCTCCATCAAGTTCATGCTTCACAGGATTAGACATATAGAAACCTCGGTTAGTAACAAAATTCTCAGGTACATATTTGTTCACAGGATCGATGTAAAATTCCTGCAAGGAAAATGATGGTAATAGTCAGACCAATGTGCAGGTATAGAAACTAGACTAGAAGATAATTTATCTCCAAACCAGAGAGAATACGTGGGACGATTCATCTGGAAAAGAAAATATATATGGAAGCAAGACGCTAGAGTACGGTTGACGCTAGCAGTTTCTTAGATATTTCAGACACGTCAGCTTCTTCACTTTCACTTTTTTCCTCAATATTTCGTCTGTTTTCCATTGGGTAAAAGTTATTTAACAAATATAGACATGTTTTCTACATAAAGCATATAGTCCCATTCACCACAGCCTCAACAGGAAGCAAGTCCTCACTTCTTAATGCCTGACACGATTATTTAGCATAATATATATGCTGCAGCTGATTTTTATGAAAGAAGCAACTTTAAAACTGAAAGACGGAGCAATTAGCATGCTTCAATCAAGTTTCTTACTGGATGCCTTAAGAGAAAGGCTTCAATTCTTTCCTCATTCTCTTCAGGGTCAATGGAACATGTGCTGTATATTAGCACTCCACCTGGCTTCACCAACCTGCAGATGCAGAAAAAACACATAAGGAGAAAGGAAACAAAGAGCAGAACCTCATATGTTCATGTGTAAATATAGTAGCTCAAACATAATGCATATAACCTAGAGGCATTTCAGACTGAAGTACATGTAATTACAGTAAAAATTTAACCAGCCTTGACTTAATAAAGCGGGCAAATTGAGTTATAACTAATACCAACCCAGAGTATTCATCTCATTTTCCAACTCTCTTTTCCTCAGTAGGAGAAATCTTTATAAAGATATGCACCTTGTTTTTATCCACTTCAGAACTTGCATTATCCTCACCAGTCACCAACATTACTAGGAAAAAGCTACTCAATATATTTCTAAAAGATGAAATTCACTAGCAACAATAATTCAGGTCAAGGTTACACTTAAATTATGAATTAAGAAGAACTATTGGTTTTACCTGGAAGCTGAATCGAGAAGCTCATCCTGTAAATGTTTAAGTTGCTCCATGTCTTCCAGTCTCCTATTCCAACGCAAATCTGCTCGCTTTCTCAAAACAAAGAGGAAATTCACATTTCAAATGTCCCAGCTACACTACCACTTCTGGCTTAAAGAAGGATGAACCATAGAAGCAACTAGCAAGAATAGTGAATGTGACAAAAGAAGAAAGAGGAATAAAGGACCAAAACTTTTAGACCATGCAAGCTCTTATCAAACTATAAAATTGTATACATCTTTGAATGGAAATACCTTTGAAAGAACACCAAGCCCTGAACAAGGTGCATCCAGTAAAACTTTATCCCATTCTACGACTTTATCCGTCTGTTAAAGTTAAACCAGGGATTAGCAGATGGGCAATAAAATACCATGTGTTTTTGTTAGAACTTACAAGTTCTTACAGAAAAAGTTCGAAGATCAGAATGGATAGTACTGATAACATCAATAACTTGGTGCAACTTGGCTGTCTCTCTGAGTATCCGCAATCGACCTTCATTTATGTCAACAGCAAATAATTTACCTGACAAACAAGTAAAGCACTAGAGTATAGTGTTAAAGAGTCAACAAACATAACTCTAATACATAAGAAAAGGTTAAAGACCAGAATTGCAGGCCAAAACTATGCAACAATAGTCACTGAAAATGCTAACACTATGCCATGCTTTAACAACGAATTGGACCAGTTATCAATAGTAAAAACAGAGTCTATCCAGTTGTAAACAAAAAATACAACCAGCCCTCTTGATTCTGAAACTCTCAAAAGAAAAAAATAGATATACCAGGCATTGGACCTGTTACCTTTTGATTGAGTAACTTTTAGACAACAATATATAAATGCAGTTACTGATGGAACCGACTTGTTTGGGACTGAGGTTAGTTGTTGTTGTAGTGATGGACAAGGGAATATGTTGCTTGTATACCAAACACCATGATTGTATACTTTTCCAGGATAGGCTTTTCTACCTATGTTTTATTTCATTATTGAATACACAAATTTAAATTCTGCATGTGCTATGCTCCTGTGAGAACAGATCTTTCCTTTAATTAGCTCCCAAAATATGTTAAAGGACATTTCCATGTAATTTCTGCTCTAAAAGCTTTCAGATGTCAGCTCCGATGAGCAAAGTTTGTATGAAGGTTACCTTGGCCATTCAAACGGGATGCCATGAACAAGGTTTTCCCTCCTGGAGCAGCACAACAATCAATAATGTTCTCACCAGGTTGTGGATCAACAATAGAGACTACTAATCCTGCAGTAATTAGGGTTGTTATGACAATGAACTCAAATCATTTTTCACTATCTATGATATTTTTACAGGTTTCAAACTCAAGTATCAACAAATGCATTATCTCAATGAGGCCATCACATTTGTAAAATGATATACAAGTCAACGACCAACAAAATACCAATCCATTTTTCAGTAACTGGACACTAGTTGCCACTGTATAGAACTTGTAGAAGGAAGTGGAGACACCCTCAAATTAAGCAAATAATAATAGAAATTACTAACAAATGGAGGGCAAAGAGGGAATTTTCTTTTTCTTCGTGATAATATGTAATACGGTTAATTGATGTTTGAACTTTGAACATCCCTGTGAGGAATAGCTCAAATTTCTAGATTATGATCCTTGGAATATAGACATGTGAATGCGCCAAGTAACCAAAACAAATAGCTGAATCTCCTTCCTTGATCATGTTGATTGGGAGAGCATACGAAAACAACTGTGTTTACAAAGCTTTGTTAAACTGGAATTAACCCAGCCACGTCCACCCCCCTGCCCGCCGAAAGAATAGTTGTATGCAAAGACAGGGTCAAGGGATAACTGAAAATGCAAGGAATCTCTTGCAACATACTCAACTACACATTTTGAGCTCTATAAGGAGATTACCGGCACTTTCATCCTGGACTGCACAGAAGCCTTCTTTTAGTAATCCAGCCTGTATAACATTCTGAAAGAAACTTTAAAAAGTCAACTGAGCTGCAAAACACATCAGTTGCGTATACACAGCTAAATTTAAAACCAGGTCAAACTTTTAAAAGACATAAATATACATGAGAATACTTGCGATCAACATTATTTGATATCATCTACAACTCTACATTAAGTAAGTGATTTTGTCTCTCCATTTTTTCCAGCTACTTTGTCCATAACAAGAATCAGTACCATAGCAGAAACAGTTGAGACTAGCTTTTCTATTTCTTTGATCTGGTAAACCCCACCTGACAAACCCCTCCACTCAAGAGTCAATGGTGGTCCTTTTCCCAACTTGCTCCTTTGGTGAATCAAATCCCCAACCTCTTTGTTAGAGCCTTAGAGGTGAAGGATCCTTTGCACTAGGTTATCCCTCACATGACAACAGTTGACACTACCTTTAAATCAAGTCTCTATGGTAATTTTGAGAACTAAAAAGTAACGGACACACATTCTGGTCTCTTTCTTGATAAGTAACTAAATGCCGATCACTAATGAAGTGACATCAACATAGAAAAATCTATATCAATGTCATAAATATGTACATAACTACATATAGTAAACACAGTTTGAAGAACTTATCAAGCTTTTGATCATACCTGCATTCCAGTTTTTAGACGCACAAAATCATCCAAGTATAGAGAAGGCTCATGTGGGACCTGAAGTTGAAGAAAGGAAACACAATGAATCATAGTAATACACGAAACAAATGCAGAATATTGCAGCATAATTCAGAAAATTTAATATGTTGGTCTCAATTAGTGTTTAGGACACTCATCCTATTTTGTCAAAAAGCAGAAGAAGACTCCATTATTATGGACTTCTATTTAACTCCTTAAATCTTGACTAGTGATGGATGATATCAATTTGCCTCTCTTTGGTCAACTAGACATTCAGAACTTAGAGTTTGAATAAGGTACAAGAGAGAGAGACTCTAGAAGTGATCCTAAGATTTTATTATCAGCAAGGAATGAACGGCATCTAAATCTTACCTTCAACATTTTAAGCCTTGAGACGAGATCAGCCCCTGTCAAACCTTTCCCAGTATTTGCCCTAGTTTTGTTAACATGATTTGAACACAGAACAGTCACACGATCATCCAGAAAAAGGGTAAAAGAGGAAATAAAAGTTTCATCATATACCTTAGACTAAAACTGGGATAGCTGTTATTCCATGTCATAAGCTTAATAGCTGTGTCTTGTCCAAAATACTTTGTCCATCTTCTTACCATCCACTAGTAAACATAGGAAAACAATAAATAGATGAAAGATTAAGAGATGTGAAAAGATAGTCATACGAATTTTAGTACTGTTTGTTTATGCTTAGCATACTATAATCTGTGACATTTTAAAGCAAAGTGAAAAGATGCCTGATATGATTACCATATAATTGGAGTATCATGAAAATTCCTGAAGCGTGCAACAAAATGAGGGTCATTTTGACAAGTTCTTACAAAGAAAAGCTAGAACTTAAGCTATATCCACAGCCCACAGGATTTAACCCAAGCATTATTTTATCTCCAATCAGAGTGATAAATCATAAGAGAATCTCACGGTACGGATAAAGAAATATATAGCAATGAAACAATAAAATTTCCAAAATATAACTCTAGAAAATCTATTTGACACAACCATGGGTGTACGGGACATGTTGCTATAATATCAGACCTGGATTCTCTAAGACAAAAGATTTAAAGCAGAAACAGTTCAACCGTACAACTGGATGAGAGTAAAGAGTGGCAAGACCACGTGCTTGCTGACGATCATCACCATCCACTTCCACTGCCGGAAGGGAATCACTCTCCTGCAGACATGAAAAGAATCAGGGAACCAGTAGATTCCTTATTGTCAGAGCCTATATGCTGAAGGAAACATAGAAGACATACCTTAAGGACTGCTAGTTTCCTGAGAATCCCATTAACCAAGTTGCCGGCACCTGGTCTAAGAGCAACTTTTGCGAGCCTTACACTCTGCAGTTAGATTTAAACATCCAAAAAGGGTACACTTACATTACTTTGCATAAAAGAAATGTTCACCTCATTTATCAAATTAAACAAAAAAGAGATAATGTTTATTTTCAAAGAGATACGAGGTGCACAAATGATGTTATAAATTTATCCTTTTTCATTCTAGGATGTTCAAATGGATGCTACTGAAATTTAAATTTTACTCATGAGTCATTTCCTAATGTAGCACCAAATATCCAATTTAAATAGAAAAAAGCAGGTGTAAGCTGCTGGCTGTATAGTAATTTGTCTCTAGCGTAAGAGATAAGGAAAGACTGCCAAAATATCAAGCATCTTTTTTTTTCATGGTGAACCCCCATCCCCCACCACCCCCAGCACAGGGGTCAATAGTGGTTTTTTTCCAATTTTCTCCTCTTGTAACTCAAACTTCTAACCTACTGATTGAAAGTGGAGTGCTCTTGTATCTAGACCAACCTCACCTGTCATCAAGCATCTTATCTTTCCTTTTCCCTCACTTCATTCAAAAATATGGCAAGCAAAGGCTCTATTGAAAGCTCAAAGGCATTACCTTGTTATACCATCAGCTTCATTTCTAGGTTCAACAGAATATAAAATCACATCCATCTTTCTTGACAGACTTCAAATCAGCTTTCATCAAATAACTTAGTAAAAAGAGAACAACCATTATAGACCAAAGTAATAAGATAAACATACCTCATCTACAACAGCATAAGGTGGCATGTCTAACTTGGTGATCTCATAGAAACCAATTCGAAGAATCTAACAACATTTTTAAAGCAAAAAATCAGTTGAGAGGGATTATAAATGACCAAGCAAAATTCAAAAGTTAAAAAGACAGAACGTAGAAGGCAAGAAAAGAGGAAACTTTCAGGTCCGACACATCCAATTTCCCAAGTGGTCCTATCAATTTCAAACTCTGCAGTGCATGTCAAGGTCCATAGAGATGAAGTGCTTAACTCAAAGATCGTTGAAAAGTCAGCACCAATTAATAGGATAGACCGCCAAATAGCATTAGCACTTCAGCCTCTGAGATGTGATTTTTTTAGCATTGAGCATATACCTCATGGTGGATTTTCCTTGGATTATTTTTTTAAAAAAAAAACTTATCCTTGTCTATTTCAAAATAGAAAATAAATGCACTGGTAATGTATACTCTATTTGGAGTTATAACCATGATGACTATGACCTACCAATGCACACTAAACAAAACATTCTTTCACAATGACATTCTAACTCTCGCAATTACATTATGCTTGACACAACCTCATCAGCCAACATGCATACCAACCACTGTTAAGACTAAGAAGACATATAGTAAATCGAAGATTGCATTCTGTCATCATCACTCATTTACATTAATTTTGGTTCTAGATGGTTGACACAACTCAAAAATTACTTAGAAGGCATATTTGCCAATGCAATATTGATTCACAAAGAAACTCCGCCATGCTATTCTTTTTCTTTTTTCATTTTAATAACACGGCAAAGCTATTTTAAAGGAGTCTCTAACAATAAAACCATCAAATTCATGAGCTCTCCTTTGTTTTTGACTTAATATCAACTTCAAATAGATACAATTTAAGAGGTTCTCCAATACTCAAACCATGGCAACAAAAAAATATATTCCACCAGATGCTCTAAAAGTAAAGAATCCAAAAAGAGTGGCAAATATACCTGTACTAGAAGCGGTTCCATGCTTCTGAATGTCCGCTCATCGTGGCATAATGAAAGAATCAAGTGATCAAGATATCTTCTCCAGCGAATGGTACCTCCAACAACCTCCGTGACCTACAATACAAACATTTCGAGAAATCCATAAGGACGAGTGCTTTGATATTGCCAGAAGTGAATTCAAAGGACAATCAATGACATGGTAGTGAAGAGAAGGCAAAGAAAGAAACCAGTCTTAAATCTCTGTCGTCTAAGTCACGAGTACGAAACCCAAGAGTTCTTTCAACATATCCCATTTCATTATCCCCTGAACCCTTCCCTTGCTCGTTCAGAAGATCAGCAAATGCACCACCAAACTCTATACGCATCAATCTAACCGCAGACACTGTAAAATAAAAACACGAGACATATTGATACAGATGGGAACAAATAAACAAACAACTGCACCATTCACTAATAAAAACAAAACAAAACAACTGCACCATTCACTAATAAAAACAAAACAAAACAAAAAAAGCCGTCACTTAAATGCAAAACAAAATAAGCTTTACAATCCCATTAGCTTATTAAAAGGTTGAAACTAGAGTAGATTACCAGCTCTATGAGGAGAAACTTCCAAATTCAACTTGTGGGTTTTCCTTAGGTGACTGCCAGAATCTTGACATGAAGCAGAAACATGAAGTTAGTCTTGAGGATTAAATACTGACTGTAAAATCAGGCAATAAGCCTAATTTGGATAACCTGTCAAAGTGTAATTGGGCAAATGGTAGTCTCTGTAAATATTTTTGCCAGTGATGGTTTACCTGCAGGGCGAACAGAAGTTGCAGAATTATGGCTGATTTTCTTTGGAAATTTCACTTGTTTACTGGAATATGATTCAGAAGAAGAAGTTGCAGAGAGCTTGGGAAAATGGAGTATCCGACCTGAAAGCAACGAGGGCATAATTGTATGTGTATGGTGGTCGGAGAAGAAGGAACACGCCGGAAAATTCCATATTTCCATTATTGTATCAGAAATTGTCTGAATACTTCACTCAACTGAGTATTTGTAAAACTTCCAATATCTCTTCTTGATATTATGTTATGACTGATTATAAATTTAAAAATGTACTCCTATTTTCTTTCTTAAATTTTGTGAATTAGGATGCAAAAAGTAATTAATATATGGATTATAATTAAGAGTTGTTTGGAATTGCTACTAAAATCTGCTTATTTTTAAAAACACTTTTTAAAAATAGGTTTTCAGAAAAGTATTTTTTAAAAAAATAATAATTTGTGTTTGGTTAATTCATTTGAAAAGTGTTTTTGATTAAAAAAATAATTATGCTTGGTTAATCTTTTTAAAAAAGATGTTTTTAAGTGTCAAATTACAAAAAAGGACAAGTATCAATGTACTTTTAATATGAAGATTATTTTATATATAGAAATCATTTTAAATATCTATTATAAAAAGTTAATCAAAGTTTTATTTTTATTGAATTAAAATGTACATATTCAATTTTTCAATCAATAAAAATAAATGTTTGATTAAATTTTTTGTAATAAATAAAAAAGATTAATATTGATATGATGATTTAAATATAATTAAAAATATCAAATATAAAGTAATGATAATAAACGTAAAATAATAAAAAGAATATTATATAAAATATAAAATTCTTAAATGAATCTTTTACCAAAGTTATGAGATATGCTAATTAATTAATAAGGGATATATAGGAAAATATGTAAATATAGAAGGGATATTTTGGTCTTGTAAAAAATAATTTTCTGCTTCTGCTTTTACTTTTACTTTTTTTTTTAACAAGCAAATTTTTTTAGCTTCTTTCCAATATCAGAAAAATTATTTCTGCTTCTATTTAAAATCAGTTTTATTGATTTGTCAAACGATTTTTTTTATAAAAAAAGGTGTTTTTAGCCTTCCAACAACAATGCCAAACAAGCTCTAAGGGTTATTGGTACAATATATAAGTAAAATAATTATGATATAAAGTTTATTTAATGTTTGATTGTAATTTAAATTGTGTATTATTTTATACCATTAACGATATTGAATAACTAATTTAGATATAAATTGTACATAGATAAAGTAGCAAGAGAATAAAATTATGTTTATCTTTTTTTCCCCAGAGAAATCATGAAACGTCGAGAATTCAAGCACATAATGGTAAACTAATTACTTTTAAGTTTAATAAATAAATTTTATATGATATTTTGCATATTCAATTTTAATTTAATGAATCAAACAACCAACAAAAAATAACTTTTGTATTACTAATTCATATATAACGAATTTTTATATTATAATTTTAAGATAACTTATCTCGTAATCAAACACTCCTAAGTATTGTTATGATAGTAGTAATTGAATTATAATGAGATAAACAAGTAATAAGACTATCATATAGAAATGGTGTAAAAGGTCGATGCTTATTATGTTAGTTAATACCATCATTATAAGTACATATGCAAATCTTCACATTCAAGAAGTTGCAACAACACCAAACATCTAAAAAATTTGGCTATATAAATTAATTGCACCTAATTATTAAAAAAAATTAGACTTTTTGAGTTGTTCCAACAGGGGGTGTTACGACTCAAAGTATACCCTAAGCGTAACATGGCATATAGAACCCCGAGAGGTCCTACACAAGTCACTTAGCATACATCATACAAGATAATAGAATTTAAAGAATTCAAAAAGACATGCAATCTTATATCATAAAGAGTTTGACAAAAAAAAGTGAAAGTCTAACGTAAGTCTCAAAGCCATCTAATACATCATACAAAAAGTGATTGGGACATAACCCATACATCACATACAAGTCTGAAACGAAAATGACATAAAGCAATAAAGAGTCTCGATCCTTGAAACATGAGGACTCACCAATCTCCAAAAGCTATAAAGGATCAACTAGCCACGAGTGTGCGGAATTGGAGCGTCGGACCCTACATTAGTGAAACAATGTAGGCACAAGTATGCATTAGTACATGGAATATACCAAGCATGATAGCAATGCATAAGAGTTATGAAATCATGCTAAAAAGGACTTTACATGACATGCAATAACCAAGCTAAATCATAAAATAACATGTTAGGAAGCATAAGTTCATAATCATGGTCAATGCAAACTAAACATCTTTAAAACACATGTGAGATACTTTTATTAAGTAATCTTAGCTTGTTATTGTGGGAAGTTTGTCATTAACCGACATAGACCATGTGTCATTATCCGACATAGACCATGTGAGCTATAACATGAAATCTGATGTCTATCCCACACCGAAAAGAGATGTCTTTACTTGCCAAGGTAAGAACCATAAACTTGAGCTAAAGTGGATTCACCAGCTAATGTTTATTTAAGACAAACCTATGGTGACACATAGTTATGGGACATGGGCAATCGCCGCTAGTCCATTCGGTGTTAAGCATAAATATCAAGGAGTAGTCATTAATCATATTCATCTTATTATCCATGGAAATGCACAATCAAGTAACCAATCCATCGTAGAGTTCATTTAGAATAACTCCTAAATCTTGATTCAAACTTGGTTGAGAAAACCTTTCAACCCTATCATGAATCCTTCATGTGAGAATAACCTTTCACAATAACAACATTGATGCTTTACTCTCAAGGCAACCTTTAGTCTAAAATTCATGAGGCATGCGTAAGTTCATATGAACTTAACTCCAAAACATGCATAAATGGATAGAAAACAATCAATCTGATCGAGATTGCATAAAGACCATGAACACTGAATAAAACCCTAACCTTGATTAGGTAATCTAGCTTTGTAAAATTGGAGAATTTAAGAATCCAATGGAGAAAATGACTCCATAGGTGAATACTAACTGTCACGATTCGGGCCTATACCATAGACGTAACTGGCACTCATGAACCATTTTTGATTCACAAGCGAACCCTTGGTCTGGCTACATGACTTACATGACACTAAACAATACGCGAAAACTTAAAATAAGTGAACACTTAGACATTTAAGAAAGTCTTAAAAATACTCTTGTAAAAATACTTAACATGAATCATAAGTTAAACAAAACATCCTTAGAAAATAATAGAAACATCTAATTCAGTCTGTCTATGAAGCCTCTAACAATGTAAGATAGATGTCGAGACAAGACCTACGATATCTCCAATACTACTAAGTTAGATGAAAATAGAGTCTCCCGAAAGTAAGGAGGCCTCACCAAATACTATCAATGAGTGAATATTGATCTTAACAAAATGCATTTTGATGATCCTGAGCACCTATATCTACATCATAAACCGATGCAGGTTGAATGACATCAATACATTGAATGTACGAGTATGTAAGGGGAAAACTAAAAGCAATAGCTAACTGAACTGACAAGGCTGGAAGAAATACTCATCTCAACTCAACTTAATACAAAACAACATAATTGGATCAATACATGAATATGAAGTGTAAACCATTTAAGCTTTACAATAAGATATACAATGAAAGCAACATGAAAATAAAATACTTTACTTGTGGGGAATTTCTCTAATCGACAACCATTACCATGAGCCTAGCAATGATATAACGTTTCGCCTCACGTTGCCAGGGCCATCTTATACTTTGCCGGGGTATAGGATGATATCGTGACTATAGATCCATCTAATTGGCCTTCTCAGAGGTAGTGAAGAGTCGCATGAAGAATCAATGTTATCTTATCCTACGCTGGCTATGTAGTTTTATGGGACTTCCGAACTATAAAAGACTCTAACCCAACTTGGTGCTCGATATTACGCCCAAAATAATTAATATGACTTTGTGCTGAATTCACCCATTATAAAAAATAGACTTCTTACATTACTTGAAATACTTTTCAAAACATGAGACATGTTTAACTTCTTGAAAACATACACTTATGAACTTATCTTTCAAGTCCAATAATCAACATAGGTATATATAGGAATAACATAACATTAGAAACTCTTAAGTCTTTATGAAATAGAACCTTTAAACTTTTTCTCGACACTCAGTTTGAAACACAATAATTGGCTTTCAAAGACTCTCAAGACTTATAACTCAATTCGTAGGGTTCATGCAAAATTATGGACATGAACGACTCAACTCGAGGACCTCAATAACCATATAGAAACTCATGAATACAACTCTTCTTAAGACTTGGTTCAAAACTATAATCAATTTAAAAAGAAACTTCAATTTGACTCAAAGGACCCTCTAGAAGTTTCCTCTTAATCTCTCTTTAATTTGAAGTGTAATTTAAGAGATATGATTCGGATATGTAAGATCTCTCGATAATTAATGAAGACTTAAATAGTTAATATCAAGAAGAGAGCAAATAAACGATTGGAGAGAACATACACGGGACGAAGAACGGAGGAGAAATGAGCTTGACGACCCTGGCGCATTGCTAGCGCAGGGCTCTAGGCCTTTTATTACCGAAACTATTTTGTGGCGCACTATAGGCGCGTTGCCCCAGCCTGAGCCCGAGCCCAGAAACCCGACGAACTTTCTATCTCAATTTCCAGCCCTATCTCCTCTACAATCGAATGATTTCCTCCAAATTCTCCTAGATTCATAAACCAAATACCATTCCAATGAAAACCCACACAAAATCCATCAAGAACAACACTCATTCGCAAAACCCTCACCTCAAAAACTCAACAAGATTCCATTGTTAAAGAATGAAGCAAAAACCTCAAGAACTTCTCAAGAATTCAATAATTCGACTAGAAAAATGAATCCATGATAAAACTTTACATGATTGGCATGAGGGCGAACAAATCCAACACTATGAATGCTTACATTCCTTGGAGGAAACTAAGTTCTTGGCGAAAATCCTCAAAACTCGATGAACGCTTCAAACTTTCTTCTTTTTTTCCTCTTCAACTTTTCCCTAATCTTTTAAACTCTTTTGGAATGTTTAGAATTGACTTAGTTTGATTAGACCCCTTAACTTGGGTGGTTAGAATGTGTTAGGCTAGTGGGGTAAGGAAAAGACCAAAATATCCCTCCTTAAAATGGATGAAAATTGCCTAAATTAGAGAGGTTGCACTCAAACATACATAACTCCTTCACCCGAACTCAGAATTTAGCAAACTCAGCGGCGTTGGAAAGAGAACTCGAAGACCTTCGATTTGATACCTCATGGGCTACCTAATTCATTCTGTGCTGAAAGTTATAGTCGTTTGAAGTTGACCCAAGAATAATCTCATAGAGAAACTCAATTGGAACGAAAGTTTCCAACTCAACTTTATGCTAGAGAATTTTAGCGACCTTAACAACTAAGAAAATTTAAAACCAATAACTCGAGCCTTAATTTAGAAATTTTCAGGATATTACACTAACATACCTTGCTTCTTTAAGCCCAAGAAAAATGGTGAATTGGAGACTTGATCTTGAAACCCTAGATTCTTCTTTCTTAGCTTTAGAGAGAGAAATTTGGGGGAAGAACTTGGAGGGAATTTGAGAATTTTGAAAAATGATTTAGAATGGGCAATTTGGGGGTTTAATACCTTTATATACGGCTCAGGTTAGAAGGTAAAACGACATAATATTAGGTTAAAATAATTAGGAAAAGACCCAAAAACCCCTTTGAAATAACTATCGTACTCGACCTACGGTTTGGACGTACGAATTGTACTGGTCAACCGTAGAAAGTTTCAAAAACCTTTTATATAGACCACTTTTGACGGAACCCTATATACGACTCGTAGGACTTCCTACAGATCGTACATACCTAGAAACCCAACTTTAACCCTTAAAATTTCACTAAGTCTGGGAATCACCTATGAGACCTGCCTACGACTCATACATAGGTTGACGGACCATCCTGGTGAACCGTAAAAAGGATACTGAAGGTTTGATTTAAAATTTTATTTTCCCCAATTCCTGCGGTTGCCATCTACGGCCTGTTGAAGCTTCTTGTCACGACCCGATTTCTCGAGTCATGATGGCACGTACTATACCTTACCAGTAGGTAAGCCAACCGTAACCCAGAACATCAAGCAATGAGCGAAAACAATAATCTAAACAAGAATAACAAGGCGGATGCAACCCAAAATAAATATATACAGAAATCCCTCCCAGAACCACGGAAGTCACTAGTACGAGCTATCTAATAAAGAGTACAAGTCCCAAAAGTGGACCACAACGGAGCGTGTCTCGGAGGCAACAAGACTAGCTAAAACAAAAAGAAGGAGACAGAACAAACCCAAAACGCCAAGTGCTCGCCCTCGTCTCCGAATCACCGCCGCAAAAAGAAGGCTAGAACAAATCACCGCCGGTAGCTCAGACTGGGACCCGCATCACGAAATAGATGCGGAGCGTAGCATGAGTACCAACACAACAAAAGTACTCGCAGGCATCATAGGCCGACTGAGCAAAAAAGGTAAAAACAATAAGAAAGGATAGAATCTAGACACAGAGAGGTCAAAGCGGATATACAACGAAAGCACACGAGCATACCATAAACAAACTAAGTACACTAAACTAAACCTAACTAGACCCCCATATGCCCAGAAGGTACACTCGCGCGCAAGATCAAATAAAACCTGAACGGACCCCCATAAGCCCGACAGGTACATAGAAAAGTTAAGTCTACTGAGAAAGAAGAAAACCGATCTCACAGCCCAAAGTAACTAAGATAATCCATCAGACTCCACCCAGCCAGCAGTGCACTCCCAGCCTGGCTAGAAAGTGTGACCCTAGGGGGCACCCAACCAAAAAGTCCACTCCCAGCCCAGCTAGAAAGAGGGACCCGTGAGTGTGGGAGATATCGCGAGTCGACCTTCCATGCTGTCAGCTCCCAGCCCAGCTAGAAAGAGCGACCCGGGGACACCCGCCCAAAGACACACCCCGCCCGGCTAGAAAGAGAGGCGGGGGCGATCGCCGATATCACCGAGTCTACCCGGCCCAGCGATACGTTCCCAGCCCAGCTAGAAAGAACGACCCCGGGGGTGATGGTATCTCTAATAGGATCCAATCCCACAACAACCACCGTGGAACGCCATCCACTCTAAGAAATCACAGAAAAGGCTCCAAGCCTATACTATCTCAAACTCACGCCTCTAGTGATGTACCAAACCTTCGAGAATACGTCGGGACTGCAGAATGCGAGGGGGAAGATACAAAAGTGCAGCAAGTAGCGATAACGCCTAATCTAAGGCTCAAACTATCAGACTCAAGTCTGCTACTCCAGTCTACAAGGAGCTAGGTCATCTGAACGACGTCGGCAGCAAGTCAAGGCTAACCAGCCCACACGGGTCATAAGTCTAAGGCAATGCTAGTCTAACCTAGACTAAGGACATCATGCTTACGATTAAGGATGAACAAGGCATACAATACAAAGCATACAATAACATTTAGCACATAGACATACAACTCTACTAAACCGGATAACATGATACTATACCCGAAATATTGCCAATTGATCATAACATGAGGTATCTAATCAAAGTAAGGTAGTAAACTAGTACCCACCCCCAATTCACTCCAATCGACATATTTTTACACAATTAAGCTCAATCTAAAAGAAAGGAAGCCGTAGCCTACCTTAAAGCCGTTCGCGCGTTCTCCAAATCACTTTACCGGAGCTTTTCCTTTCCGAACAGTCTCAAAATGCAGCCCCTCTATCAAAAATAGAGTCACAACGTTACTACGGTCATTTAGACACCAAAATCACAATAAACGGAGACGGGTCAATTTTGGAGTCAAAATAGGAATTGTGGGACCCGCACCGAACTGTCCGAATTTGACTCCGTCAAGAGGCTCTAAACAGCACCCCAAACTTGTGTTCCAAAATGGAACACAATTCGAGGCTCAAAACACAACAAGCAAAAATTCACATTTTAATCAACTAAAAGAAACCCTAAGCAGCCTTCTAAACTCGAAAAAAACCAAAAATCGAAAGGTGCCTAGCACTCTTTGAACACTCTACGATGAAGTCTCGACAATTCTTAACATGTGGGACTTCGAATCACCCAAAACCGAGCTAAAATGAGTGAGATATGATCAAAACAAAAATGTCAAAAACAAAGACTCGAAAATGGTACAACAGTCAGGTTTTATCGCAAAATTACCTCAAACGGGAACCCTAAACCACTATCCGAGCTCACCAACGCGTTGCCCTCGAAAAATCTCACAACTTTGCCTTTTGAATCGCCCAAATCGGACAAAAGATGAGAGAGTTGAGAGAGTTTGAAGTTTTGGAAATGTTGCTGATTTTTCGCATTTATTGCAGAAAATCTGCAATATTTCCAAGACTTGCACCTCCGACGAGGTGCTCCGAACTCATTCGGAACCCCGTACACGCAAACGAGATATGTAATCATACCAAATTTGATATTCCGGATTCAACGGCGCAGTCGAAATTTCCATCAGAGGTCATCTCGATAAAAAGTGGGTCCCACTTCCAAAGGCCATTTTAAGTCAAAACCCACAAAAGGGCTCGGAAAGATATCAAAAACCTCGGGACACAAAAGGAGGATCAATCTAGACCAAACTCAACATTCCGGAGCTAACCGCACTGACGGAATTCTCATCCGAGCGCGTTTACTCAAAATGTTGACCAAAGTCAAACTTAGGCTTAAACTTAAAATTAAAACGCCTAATCGCACCGACTCACACTGAAAACCTCGGGAGTCATGTCGACCATGCTACTAGCCTAAAATGACCCTTCCGGAGCTGATAGAATCGTCAGAATTGGATTTCGATGTCATCTTCTTGAACTTCGATCGAAAATGATCGTTAAAGGTTCATAAGCTCTAAAACACAAAAACTCGCACCAAGACCAAACGAACGACCGGTGACCGAACTGTACCCCCCAGCAAGTCATAAATGACTTGGGGTCGCTACAGAATTCTCTAAACGATACACAAAGCAGTAAGACACGAAATGACCTGGAGGGTCATTACAATATCCACTACTAAAAAGGACTTTCGTCCGCGAAAGTAAGGGTCAAGAAGTACCTGAAGGCTCAAACAAGCCGGGAAACTGCTCTCGCATCTCCTGCTCGGTCTCCCAGGTAGTCTCCTCGACTGGACGATGCCTCCAACGGACCTTAACAACAGGAATGGCTCTCGAGCGCAATCTTCTTACATCTCTGGCTAGAATGGCAACTGGCTCCTCTACAAATGTCAAACGAACATCCAACTCGACTGCATCATACTGGAGCACATGAGACTCATCAGGAACATACCGCCGCAACATCGAGACATGGAAAACTGGGTGGATGGATGAAAATGCTGGAGGTAGGGCCAACTCATAAGCAACTTCCCTACCGTCCAGGAGTATCTCAAAAGGCCCAATGCACTGGGGCTAAGCTTGCCCCGCCTCCCAAACCTCATCACTCCCTTCATGGGCGACACACGGAGGAATACCCGATCGCCAACGAGAGAATCTCAAAGGTCGATGCCTCCGATCCGCATAACTCGGTGCCTACTCCGAGCCGTCCCGAGCCTATCCCGAATCACCCTCACCCGATCCGGGGCCTCCTGAAGCAAATCGTACCACGCGGCCTAGGCTCGTAGACTCAAACCAACCAACCGGAGAGCGACAACGCCTACCATATAATGCCTCGAATGGAGCCATCCGAATACTAGAGTGGTAGCCGTTATTGTACGCAAACTCGCCAAAGGTAAGAACCGGTCCCACCGACCTCCAAAATCCATAACACAGACCGCAACATATCCTCAAGGACCTGAATAGTACGCTCCGACTAGCCATTCGTCTGCGGGTGAAAAGCTGTGCTAAGGTCAACCCGAGTGCCCAACTCATCCTGAAAGGTCCTCCAAAAGCTGGACGTGAACTGAGAACCCCGATCTGATATAATAGAAACTGGGACCCCATGAAGTCGAACCACCTCCCGAATACAAATACGAGCCAATCTCTCGGCGCTAAATGAAGACTGAACAGGAAGGAAATGTGCTGACTTGGTCAATCGATCAACGATGACCCAAATGCTGTCAACACCTCTAGAAGTCCGAGGTAACCCCACAACAAAGTCCATAGTGATACGCTCCCACTTCCACTCCGGAATGGGTAATCTCTGAAACTCACCACCAGGCCTCAAATGCTCGGCCTTTACCTGCTGGCAACACAAGCAACGGGAAACAAAGTCAGCAATATCTCTCCTCATGCCACTCCACCAGTAATGCTGCCTCAAATCACGATACATCTTCGCTGTGCCCGGATGGATAGAGTATCTAGAATCATGGCCCTCAGAAAGTATCAACTGAATCAAATCCCCAACTCTCGGAACACAGATGCGGCCGGCGAATCTCAACACTCCATCAGGATCTAAGGTAGCCTGACTGCCATCACCCACTAACACTCGATCTCTAAGGGCCACCAAGGCCTTATCCTCAAACTGACAACCACGGATCCTATCAAGCAAGGAGGACTGAACTCCCATATGGGCCAAGACACGTCTAGGATCTGAGATATCCAACCGAACCATGCTATTGGCTAAGAACTGAATGTCCATAGCCAAGGGTCGCTCCTCAACGAGATAAGAAGGCTAGACTACCCATACTCACTGCCTTTCGGCTCAAGGCGTCCGCTACCACATTCGCCTTGCCCGGATGATAGAGAATAGAGAGGTCATAATCCTTCAGAGCTCAATCCAACGACGCCGCCGAATTAAGGTCCCTCGGCTCATGATGTGCGAAGACCCCTGTGATCGATATAGATCTCACATCGAACTCCATACAAGTAGTGCCTCCAAATCTTAAGTGCGAAAACTACCGCCGCCAACTCTAAGTCATGGGTGGGGTAGTTGCGCTCATGGATCTTAAGCTGCCTCGACGCATAAGCAATAACCCGGCCCTGCTGCATCAATACACAACCCAAACCAACGCCGGATGCGTCACAATAAACCGTGAAGCCCTCGCCCTCAACTGGAAGTGTCAATATAGGAGCAGTGGTCAATAACTCCTTGAGCCTCAAAAAGCTCGCCTCACACTCCTCTGACCAAACAAAGGGAACATCAACACGAGTCAACCGGGTCAGAGGTGCTGCCAAGGTAGAGAAACCCATCACAAATCGTCTGTAGTAGCCTGCTAGTCCGACGAAGCTTCGAATCTCGAATCGAGGTGGGCCTAGCCCAATCACGAATAGCCTCAATCTTCGCCTAGGATCTACCATAATGCCTTCCTTAGATACAACATGCCCCAAGAACGCCACGAGTCTAACCAAAACCGGCACTTTGAGAACTTGGCATAAAGTCGATGATCTCTCAAAGTCTGGAGCACAACTCTCAAATGCTGCTCATGATCACCCCTACTCCGCGAGTATATCAAAATGTCATCAATGAAGACTATGACGAAGGAATCAAGATAAGGCCTGAACACGCGCGTCATCAAGTCCATAAAGGCAGCAGGGGCATTAGTTAACCCAAATGACATCACTTAAGAACTCATAATGGCCATAACGAGTCCTAAATGCAGTCTTAGGGATGTCCGCTGTCCTAATCCTCAACTGGTGGTAACCGAACCTCAAATCAATCTTAGAGAACACTGAAGCTCCCTGTAGCTGGTCAAATAGATCATCAATCCTAGGCACACTGAGCTCCTTGAGCTCTGCAGGAGCCATCCGATATGGCGGAATAGAAATAGGCCGAGTACCTGGCTCAAGCTCAATCGGAAAATCAATGTCACGCTCTGGGGGTAGGCCAGGTAGGTCAGTAGGAAACACATCTAAGAAGTCACGAATAACAGGAACTGACTCAACCGGAGGAACCTCCCTACTCACATCACGTACATAGGCTAAATATGATAAGCATCCACTAGCCACTAGCCTCCTAGCACGAATAAAAGAGATAACCCCAACTGGTGTGCTACCACGAGATCCCTGCCACACCACCAGAGGAATACCAGGAATGGCTAAGGTAACGGTCTTAGAAAAGCAATCTAAAACAGCGCGATAAGGGGATAACCAGTCCATGCCCAGAATCACATCGAAATCAACCATGTCAAGCAATATAAGGTCAGCCCGGGTGTCACGCCCCTGGATAGTAACTAAGCAAGATCGAAATACCTGATCCACTACTAAAGATTCACCCACGGGGGTCGACACACGCAACGGCACTACCAGAGGCTCAGACATCATATTCAATCGAGAGGCATAGTAAACAGAAACGTACGAAAAAGTAGAGCCCGGATCAAATAAAGCCAAGGCAGGCTGCTGGCATAAAAGAATCGTACCTGTGATCACATCGTCTGATGCCTCAGCCTCCGCCCTCGCTGGGGCTGCATAGAAGTGGCTATATCTCGCCCGCCCGACCATCGACCTACCACCCGACTGTCCCCTGGGGACCACCCCGTATACCCCGCCGACCACCTCTACGGTCCCGACCACGACCACGGCCTCTAACTGGAGGTGCTGGTAAAGCTGGGGGAGCTACATGAGGAGCGGGAGCAATACGACTATGCTGAGGGCAATCTCTGGCCCAATGACCCATCTCACCACACTCATAGCAACCCTGTCGAGGGCGACTCCCAGAAGAATGACTACCATGGCCTGAAGAACCCGACTGAAACACCCCGCGACCCTGACTCGAACTAGCCTCACTCCGACCACCATATGATGCCTGAAGAGAGGCCTGCGTAGGTCTGCTAGACTGACACTGTCGAAACCATCGTCCGGCCCTGTCATGATAATATCTAGACCTGGGGCGGGAGTCACTGTAGCTGCCCTCATGCCTAGCCCTCTTCTCGCTGCCCCCTTGGGCCTCGCGATGAAGATGCTCCATAGTACTAGCATGGTCAACTACGTCTAAAAAGATCGACCCGCGAAACTAAGGTCGGGTCTCAAGCCGAAGCCGCAATCTCAAACCACGAACAAAACACCTAACTCTCCTCCTCCTCGTAGGTAATATCATCTCGGCATAACGGGAGAGCTCATGGAACCTAGTCTCGTACTCCGCCACCGACATGGAGCCCCCGCTCCAACTGCGTAATCGATCCCTGAGGCGGTCTCTGACGCTACGAGGGATAAACTTGGCCAAGAAGGCCTCAAAAAACTCATCCCATGATATCGGTGGAGATCCAACTGGCCTGGTCTGGATGAAACTGCGCCACCACTGCCTGGCTGGCCCATCTAGCTGGTAAGCAATGAAGTCGGCCCCTCTAGACTCCACAAGGCCCAAAGAGCGAAGCCTCTCACGACAAGCAGTAAGAAACTCGTGGGCATCCTCACCCACACCCCCAGAAAACCTCGGTGGTGTCAACCTGAGAAACACACCAAGCATCTTCTGGTCCTCAAGCGGCATAGGTCCGTCCACCGCCAAGGGCCGTACTCCCTCGGGTGGTACGGACCGAGGTGCCCTCACCGCAGCCGATCTGCGGTACTAGTGCCGGTGTAGCCAGGGGGCGGGTGGTTCTTTTGAGCAATAGCGGCCTGGAGATCTGGAGTCAGAACTAGTCCGGGTGGTGGCTGGGCTGGCCCCGGCCCCACCGGCTGATCTGGTATACGAAGTACTGAAGGGTCTGCTATTGGCTCTGGATCCTCCTCTCTCTCCTGGACTGATGCTGCGGCCCTCTCTCGACCTCGGGGTCGACGTCTACCCCAAGCTGGGGCTCTGTCTGCAGGTCTGGGTGCGCCACCCCTGCTGGCCGCGCCACCTCGCGAGCGAGCCATCCTGCGAAAGAGTGAATCAAGTGAGATTTCCAGAAACCAATAAGACACGCGCTGCACGAAAGTGAAACAAAAGAGGAAATTTCCTAAGGACATCCTGTAGCCTCCCGAAAATAAGTTACGGACGTCTCCGCACCGATCCGCAGGACTCTACTAGACGTTAGCTCTGTACAAGTGAGACCGACGAACCTGGGCTCTGATACCAACTTGTCACGACCTGATTTCTCGAGTCATGATGGCACGTACTATACCTTACCAGTAGGTAAGCCAACCGTAACCCAGAACATCAAGCAATGAGCGAAAACAATAATCTAAACAAGAATAACAAGGCGGATGCAACCCAAAATAAATATATACAGAAATCCCTCCCGTAACCCGGAAGTCACTAGTACGAGCTATCTAATAAAGAGTACAAGTCCCAAAAGTGGACCACAACAGAGCGTGTCTCAGAGGCAACAAGACTAGCTAAAACAAAAGAAGGAGACAGAACAAACCCAAAACGCCAAGTGCTCGCCCTCGTCTCCGAATCACCGCTGCAAAAGAAGGCTGGAACAAATCACCGCTGGTAATTGGTACTGGGACCGTCATCTCGAAATAGATGCAGAGCGTAGCATGAGTACCAACACAACAGGTACTCAGTAGGCATCATAGGCCGACTGAGCAAAAAAGGTAAAAACAATAAGAAAGGATAGAATCTAGACACAGAGAGGTCAAAGCGGATATACAACGAAAGCACACGAGCATACCATAAACAAACTAAGTACACTAAACTAAACCTAACTAGACCCCCATATGCCCAGAAGGTACACTCGCGCGCAAGATCAAATAAAACCTGAACGGACCCCCATAAGCCCGACAGGTACATAGAAAAGTTAAGTCTACTGAGAAAGAAGAAAACCGATCTCACGGCCCCAAAGTAACTAAGATAATCCATCGAGACTCCACCCGGCCCGGCGGTGCACTCCCAGCCCGACTAGAAAGAGTGACCCTAGGGGCACCCAACCAAAAAGTCCACTCCCACCCGGCTAGAAAGAGGGACCCGTGAGTGAGGTAGATATCGCGAGTCGTCCTACCATGCGGTCGACTCCCAGCCCACTAGAAAGAGCGACCGGGGACACCCGGCCAAGAAGACACTCCCGGCCCGGCTAGAAAAGAGGCCCGGGGGCGATCGCCGATATCACCGAGTCTACCCGGCCCAACGATACGTTCCCGGCCCGACTAGAAAGAACGACCAGGGGGTGATGGTATCTCTAATAGGATCCAATCCCACAACAACCACCGTGGAACGCCATCCACTCTAAGAAATCACGTAAAAGGCTCCAAGCCTATACTATCTCAAACTCACGCCTCTAGTGATGTACCAAACCTTCGAGAATACGTCGGGCTGCGAGAATGCGAGGGGAAGATACAAAAGTGCGGCAAGTAGCGATAACGCCTAATCTAAGGCTCAAACTATCGGACTCAAGTCTCGCTACTCCGATCTACAAGGAGCTAGGTCATCCGAACGACGTCGGCAAAGAAGTCAAGGCTAACCGGCCCACACGGGTCATAAGTCTAAGGCAATGCTAGTCTAACCTAGACTAAGGACATCATGCTTACGATTAAGGATGAACAAGGCATACAATACAAAGCATACAATAACATTTAGCACATAGACATACAACTCTACTAAACCTAGGATAACATGATACTATACCCGAAATATTGCCAATTGATCATAACATGAGGTATCTAATCAAAGTAAGGTAGTAAACTAGTACCCACCCCCAATTCACTCCAATCGACATATTTTTACACAATTAAGCTCAATCTAAAAGAAAGGAAGCCGTAGCCTACCTTAAAGCCGTTCGCGCGTTCTCCAAATCACTTTACGGAGCTTTTCCTTTCCGAACAGTCTCAAAATGCAGCCCCTCTATCAAAAATAGAGTCACAACGTTACTACGGTCATTTAGACACCAAAATCACAATAAACGGAGACGGGTCAATTTTGGAGTCAAAATAGGAATTGTGGGACCCGCACCGAACTGTCCGAATTTGACTCCGTCAAGAGGCTCTAAACAGCACCCCAAACTTGTGTTCCAAAATGGAACACAATTCGAGGCTCAAAACACAACAAGCAAAAATTCACATTTTAATCAACTAAAAGAAACCCTAAGCAGCCTTCTAAACTCAAAAAAAACCAAAAATCGAAAGGTGCCTAGCACTCTTTGAACACTCTACGATGAAGTCTCGACAATTCTTAACATGTGGGACTTCGAATCACCCAAAACCGAGCTAAAATGAGTGAGATATGATCAAAACAAAAATGTCAAAAACAAAGACTCGAAAATGGTACAACAGTCAGGTTTTATCGCAAAATTACCTCAAACGGGAACCCTAAACCACTATCCGAGCTCACCAACGCGTTGCCCTCGAAAAATCTCACAACTTTGCCTTTTGAATCGCCCAAATCGGACAAAAGATGAGAGAGTTGAGAGAGTTTGAAGTTTTGGAAATGTTGCTGATTTTCTGCATTTATTGCAGAAAATCTGCAATATTTCCAAGACTTGCACCTCCGACGAGGTGCTCCGAACTCGTTCGGAACCCCGTACACGCAAACGAGATATGTAATCATACCAAATTTGATATTCCGGATTCAACGGCGCAGTCGAAATTTCCATCAGAGGTCATCTCGATAAAAAGTGGGTCCCACTTCCAAAGGCCATTTTAAGTCAAAACCCACAAAAGGGCTCGGAAAGATATCAAAAACCTCGGGACACAAAAGGAGGATCAATCTAGACCAAACTCAACATTCCGGAGCTAACCGCACTGACGGAATTCTCATCCGAGCGCGTTTACTCAAAATGTTGACCAAAGTCAAACTTAGGCTTAAACTTAAAATTAAAACGCCTAATCGCACCGACTCACACCGAAAACCTCGGGAGTCATGTCGACCATGCTACTAGCCTAAAATGACCCTAGGGAGCTGATAGAATCGTCGGGGTGGATTCTCGATGTCATCTTCTTGAACTTCGATCGAAAATGATCGTTAAAGGTTCATAAGCTCTAAAACACAAAAACTCGCACCAAGACCAAACGAACGACCGGGTGACCGAACTGTCGCCCCAAAGAAGTCATAAATGACTTGGGGTCGCTACAGGAATGCTCTAAACGATACACAGCAGGCAAGACACAGAAATGACCTGGAGGGTCATTACACTTCTACAGTCCGTAGATGGTACTCGTAGACACAAACATCAGTCTAAAAATGCATTTGTTCTTCCTTTCCAAATCTGAGGTGTTACACGGGGTGTTCACAGTTTGAATAAAAAACGATCCAAATAAAAAAATCGAACCAAATCAATTAAATTAACTGATTTTCATTTGTATTTGGTTTGATTTGGTTTTAGATTTTTAAAAATCGATAATATTTTGATTGATTATGGTTTTGTTCGAAAAAAACCAAAGAAATAACCGAAGAGAACCGATAAATTATATACATATATTTTATTATTATACATACATAATATATTATTTTTATAAACAATTTTAAAGATCTTATATATGTTTTCATTAAAATTTATTTATACGAGTATCTATGTCAATTATTTGTGGATTGGAAATGTCACTAGTCTCTTCATTCTAGACCAAAATAGTGAATTTTCAACCTTTATTCATAGTAAATTCAATGATCGAAAGTTATGTAATGTCAGTCATTCTACTATATTTCGTTTAGAATGGATTGTTGTCTCTTTTTTCACGTTTTGAATGAATAATTTTTTTATTTTTGTTTATGGTTAATAATCGAACCAAATCGAACTTAACCGAAATCATTAACAACCGAACCGATTAATATATATTACATTTGGTTTGATTTGATTGTGATAATTTTAAAATCGATTAAATTGATTTGATTTTAATTAATTTTGACCAATAATCGATCCAAATCGACCCGTAACACCTAGTTCCCAAAAATCTCTATCCCTGTCATTTTCTCTACCCTTCTTCAATGACCAAGTCAGTAAAATTCCTTCACAACACAAAACAGAATGTAACCAAACACACACACACACACACACACACACAAAACAAAACAGAATTAACCATCGCTGCTATGCATCCACAGTTCAGAGCCGGAGCTTTCTCTCAAATGGGGTTCACTAAGCGCCCCCGAAATTATTATCCTGTGAGCACCAACCCAGCAAGTACTCTTCCTCCCTCTCTCTTTCTTTCTTACTTTCCTTTATCAAGGTTTAGGCAAATAACAAGAAATCATCCAGTTTCATCTATGTGTTTTTGAAGTTTTTTTTTTTTTTTTTAATATATGTGAACAGGTGAAGAAGTGGAGAAGAGCATTTACTCTCTTCTTACCCTGGACCGTTGGGGTTCACTCAATCATATGGGGTATAAAATGGCTTCACTAAGGCCAGTTCATGGGAAAATGGCTTTAAAATTCTTGAATTGGTTTATTAAGCAACCTGGTTTGGAGTTCACTCATATTATTCATATGTATGGTATCACGACTCACATACTCGTTAGAGCTAGAATGCATGACTACGTTAAGTCAATTTTGGGGCATGTAGCTGACATGGGTGTTGGGTCAAGTTCTATTTTTGGTGCTCTTATGGATACGTATCGCATTTGCAGTTCAAACCCTTCTGTTTTTGATATCTTAATTAGGGTTTATGTGAGAAAAGGTGAACTTAAAGATGCTCTTCAGGTATTTAATTTGATGAGTTCTCAAGCATTTAAACCGTCGGTTTACACTTGTAATATGGTTCTAGCAGCAATGGGGAAGCAGGAAAGTGCTGAGTCCGTATGGTCGTTTTTCAAAGAAATGCTTGCTAAACGTATTTGTCCCAATGTTGGTACGTTTAATATACTTTTACAAGTTCTTTGTGCCAAAGGGAAGGTTGAGAGAGCAAATTGTTTGCTTGCAAAGATGGTAGAGAGTGGTTATAACCCTGATGTGGTTACTTATAATACTTTGCTTAATTGGTATTGCAAGAAGGGAAGGTATAAAGCAGCTTTAGAACTGATTGATTGCATGAATTCCAAGGGTCTTGAAGCTGATGTTTGTACTTACAATATGTTTATAGATGACTTATGCAGGAAGAATAGGAGTGCTAAGGGCTATTTAGTATTGAGGAAGATGAGGAAGAGATTGATTGTTCCAAATCATATTACCTATAATACTCTTATTAACGGGTTTGTGAAAGAGGGGAAGATTGACGCTGCAATGAAGATTTTTCATGAGATGTTGAAGCTCAATCTTTCACCAAATTGCATCACTTTCAATGCTTTGATTGATGGGCAATGTCGAGCAGGCAATCTTAAAGAGGCTCAAGAAATACTGACTGAAATGGAAACAAGAGGTCTACGGCCCGATGAAGTTAGTTATGGGGCTCTCTTGAATGGTTTTTGCAAGCATGGCATGTTGGATTCTGCAAGAGATATCCTCAAGAAGATGAAGCTGAACGGATTATCTCTCAATCAGCATGCATATACAATGTTGTTAGAAGGGATATGCAAAACGGGGTCGCTAGGAGAAGTGGTACCGTTACTTGAGGATATGTTTGAGAGTGGTATATGTCTTGATGTTGTTGCATGCTCGGTACTTCTAAATGGATTTTGTAAAGCTGGAATGCTAAATACAGCAATGGAAATATTATGTAGGATGTACAAGTTTGGTGTTTTCCCAAATGATGTAGTATACTCTACTTTGATCTACAACTTTTGCAAGCAACAAGATGTCCTAAAAGCAATGAGAATCTATGCAATGATGCACAAAACAGGCCATACTCCTGACGCTTTCATATGCAACTCACTGATATCTTCTCTTTGTACAGGTGGAAGAGTAAGAGAGGCAGAGGATTTCATGCGTCACATGTGTACGATTGGTCTTGTTCCCAATTCTGCTGCTTTTACTTCTGTTATTGATTGCTATGGTAATGTAGGTGAAGGGTTAAAAGCATTATCCTGGTTTGACGAAATGATTAACTTGGGTAGACAGCCTAGCTTTTACACCTATGCAAGCTTACTAAAAGGAATATGCAGAGGAGGGAACCTTACAGAGGCTCTTGGATTATTTGATAGGCTCCGTGGAATTTACTGTGCGACAGATGTTGTTGTCTACAACTCATTGCTGGCTGAGATCTGTAAGTTAGGCCACTTCCACATGGCATTAATCCTTATCAATGAGATGGTTCAGATTAATGTGCTCCCTGATAGTCATACCTACACCAGCCTCCTAGCTGGCTTGTGTCGGAAGGATAAGTTGGTCCCTGCAATTCTTATGTTAGAAAGAGCATTGAGTAGAGGAGACCCCTCTTCAAACCGGGTCATGTATACATGTATTATTGATGGACTTTTCAAGAGTGGCTTGCCTAAGGTTGCCAGTTTCTTCATTGATGAGATGACATGGAAAGGTCTTGCCCCAGATACCGTGGCACTGAATGTGGTGATGGATGGTTACTCAAAACATGGACAGATTGATAAGGTGAGTAGTTTCTTTTATACAATGAGAGAGAGAAGTGAAATGCCTTCCTTGGCTACATGTAATATTCTATTACGAGGCTATTCGAGACAGAAGAACATATCTGAGTGCTCTAAGTTATATCAGTCTCTTAGAGAAAAAGGTTTCACTCCAGATAAATTAACATGCCATTATGTGACTCTTGGATTCTGTGAGTCGAGTCTGCTGGATATTGGGGTTAAATTTATGATAAAAATGATCTTGGGGGGAATAGTGGCAGATAAATTCACATTCAACATGATCATCAGTAAATATTGTGAAAGGGGTGAGATGAAGAAGGCCCTTGATCTTCTTTCTTTAATGACTGCCTCAGGTGTTTCTCCTGATGGAGACACTTACAATTCAATATTTAAGGGACTGAAAAGAACATTGGACTTCCAAAATTCACATCGTCTCTTGCATAAAATGATCGAAGAGGGTTTTGTTCCAGTTGACAAACAATACTGCAATTTAATCACTAGTATGTGTAAGGTTGGAGATGTTAAGGGAGCATTCAAACTAAAAGATGAAATGGAATTATTAGGTGTTAGCTCTCGTACTATAGCTGAGGGTGCAATTATAAGAGGGCTTGTGCTTCGTGGGAAGATGGAGGAAGCAATGCTGATACTTGAATGTATGCTACGGGTGCATCTACTTCCGACTGTTGCCACATTTACAACTGTGATGCATGGACTTTGCAAAAGTTCTAAGTTTTGTGAGGCCTTAAAATTGAAAACTACAATGGAGCTTCATGGTGCAAAGCCAGATGTTATTGTTTACAATGTCCTCATAACAGGCCTTTGTGCCGGTGGTTATATTGATGATGCATATGATCTCTATGAGGAGCTGAAAGAGAGGGGTATGTGTCCCAATATTACAACCTTCACGGTTCTTCTCAATGCATTTTGTTCTGGGAATGATCTTGCAAAGGGTGAAAATCTTTTAAATGATCTGCAAGAGAGAGGACTGGTAGGTGAATATTCAAATAACCAAGCATTATGTGAAAGATTGACAATCGTGAAGGAAAAGCTAAATGCTTTAAGAAAGAAGAAAAAGAAAAGAAGATAAGTATATTGATATAGAAAGATAACACTGGGAACACTTATCTAGCTTGCTGGAAATGATCTCTTCATAGGGGTCTCATGGCTTAAGCTGGGCTTCAATGGTTTAGATCAGGTCTATCTGAGACATCTGCAACTGGAACTTTGGACACTTCTACCATTTGAAGTGTATTTCTATGTTCGGTGTCCTTTTAAGATATCTGTCCTACAAGGTGGATATGAGGATATTTCAGCTCACAAAGTGGTCAACTGTGTATCTGACACTGATCTGTCTGAATAGGTATATGACATTTCTTGGTTTGTTTATTCTGTTTGATGCACCAGGTCTATCTAGTAAGCTTCATCTTCAGTCTGGTCAATTAGTTTGTTTCTGGTTGATATTGCTGGGCCTTTATGTTTGGACTCTTTACTTCTGCAGCTTATGTGCTCTACATTGAAGTGCATTTCATTATCTATCAAGACCACTAGATTGAAGTGTCGCAAATCACACTGAAGCTTGTTTCTTCAATATGTAAGTGTGTATATCCCTTGCATGTCTTTTTTCCTCAATTTCAGTAAGTATGCTATGGTTAAGAGCAGGATGTTTGTATTTACCTTATATCAAAAAAAAAAAATGAAGAGAAGCAGTATGTTGAAAAAATCCTCTAGCTTGGCCAAGTGAGATAAAACTTTAACCTCAACATACAAGGATGAATTATGTGGATAGTGAATGTTAAGAATGAGATAATAGTGAGTGAAAGCTAGTGGTTAGGGTAGAAACAACTTCCCACCATAGCTTGCATTCTTACAAACTCTCAGGTGAAGTGGATTTACATATGATTGCTTCTGCTAGCGGTTGTAGTACCTGCATGGGTACCTTTATACTTGTATTTCTGCATTTTTTCAACATAGACTATGGGAAAGACAATATCCTAATGATCTATGTTTTTTATTGATCCCCATGGTGGATAGATTTTTGTAAATATGCCTTTTATCTTGCCTTCCATCCTGGATACGTTATGGATGTTTCTTGCCATGTTTTTGATTTACTTAATATGAGAAATCTACGTAACATCTTGTGTTATGGATAGGAGGAGTATGGGTACAGGCATTGGGCCATAACTAATAAATGTGTATTCTAACATATATAAGTGTATGCTTGACAATTAAATGAAGTTATTAAATTAAAGCTAGTATAATTAAATTCTTTGTAAGCTCTTAATATTTTATTCAAATATTTCTCTCGTATAGTAGCAAAGTAATCTAGTGCTTTATGTGAATATATATATGACATAAACCCAAAATCAAACTAAATACTCAATCAATTATCAACCTATACTTCTTAGGCAAAGGTATAGTTAAAGCACCCAAGCTAGGTTTGACCAAATCTGGTTCGGATCCCACATCCACACCCAAATTGTGTCGGATCGACAAGGATTTTGAAGGATCTGAGCAACATAGCTCTGGCTCTTTCAATTCATGGATTTAGTACCCCTTTTTTGTCTCGACCTTCATAAGGCTTCCATGCTTCCATCTTTTGATGTTCCCTCAAAAACTTCAACTTTTTTGCCATTTCGAATAACTGTCTGCCCTGCATTTGGTAGCTTCCCCACCACCGTGTCACCTTCTCTCTGAAATCTGCCGGTCCTCAGCCACATGTTTTCAAAACTTTAATGGGTTGGCATTCTTCTTCACCTGCTACAATCCAGCATGATCATGCTCACGCTTGGCAGGTGATCTGAGGCAAATCTGAGTTGGAGGATTTGGATCATTTCCAGGTTCAATTCCTCTCAAGCAGTTGAGCAACATAGCTCTGGCTCCTCCAATTCATGTATTAAGTACCTCTTTTTTCGTCTCGACCTTCATAAGATTTCCATGCTCCATCTTTTGATGCTCCCTCAGAAACTGCAACTTTTTTGCCATTTGGAATTACTGTCTGCCCTGCACTTATTAGCTTTCCCACCATCATGTCACCTTCTCTCTGAAATCCGCCACCCCTCAGCCACATGATTTCAAAACCTTAATTGGTTGGCATTCTTATTCACCTGCTACAATCTAGCATGATCATGCTCACGCTTGGCAGGTTATCTGAGGCAAGTTGTGGCTGGAAAATTTGGATCATTTCCAAGTTCAACTCCTCCCAAGCAGTTGATACAAGGAATCTGTCTAACCTTAATCTCAATCTTGAGTTCTCTGCATTGGACCATGTAAATCTAGGAATGGAAGATCAATAAGAGAATTGCTATCAACAAGCTCTGAGAACCTTTACTCTTAACATCACCCTTGGAGATATATACGTAGTCTTTGTATGTAGGAGATTGATAGTTTTTATTATTAAATTCTGCAGAATATTTTTGGGATGAAAAGCATTAGTAGGAAGGATAAAGTAAGCCATCTTGATAGTTCAGTTAACTCAAATTTTGTTCCCATTGATGTTTATTTGTTTACTGGAAGATGTCTCTGAAAGAAAGGGTCCAAACTATGTAAGCTTAATTTCCCTAAGCAATATGTGCATTATTCCTGCTGATAAAGTTGTCAGGAGGCGAATTGTGAAAAATAGGCAAAAGAGTGCCCCTTGAACTCTCTTAGTCACTTCAGCATTACTGACTAGAAGAAACCTACCTGATGCTTTAGCTTCTTAGTTCCTTTTGCAGTGTTCAGAACTAGCATGATCCATAAGACAGCGAGATGCAATAGCTTAGCTACAAATGTTGTCCATCTTTGAGTCTAGGAGTATGCTTAATATTCTTGTTATGATTTGGTTTATGCAGTTACTAATCTCTGGCAAAATACGAACAAATCCTGCCTCCACCTAACTTTCTGAAGAAGAGATAAGGTATTGTTTCAATTGTTGATCATAGTCCTATTCAATTGTATCTTTTACCCTTCTTGGTTATTTGTTGGAAACGGAAGTCAGAAATAGCTTTCAGAAATCAAGTGCCTTGCTGCTAGGTGTCGGTGATCAGGTATTGGACAGTTTATTGACCTGATATGTCTACTTGTGACAAGCTTTTTCTTGTCACTTCTTTCTCAACGCCTCCCTTCAAAATAAAAAGGTAGAAATCATATGAAATGATATGTATGTATCATCAGGAAACCATCTATGGACTCAAATTTCCTTAGAAGACTGCATTCTTCAGATATTTTGAAACCAGTTTGTAACATATTTCCTCTTTTAAGTTGGTCTTTTCTTGGTATCCAAACAACATTTTAAGAATGTGAATTTCCACTGTTTTCAAGGGTTGTCACTCTGCTTTTACCTTGGACTGATCGAAGTCTCGGAGTATTAGATGCTAGAAGTGCTGATCCTAACAGTGATCATTTACGTTCAGCAACTCCAGCTTGTACTCCACTTGCTGGAAGATGAACTCAGTAGCAGATTGACGACTTCTCCAACAGTTTTCTGAGACCTCATCATATCCACGGACTCACAATAAGGCATCTCCCTAGTATACGCTGCACCACAACATCTTTAACATATGCGGACCTAATAATGAAGGCAGCCAGCCAGATGATGCTGTGGGCCATCTACCTGCAGCCAGTATTTGAAGCAACCAGAGGAGTCTGGCAGAGAGATGGAATATGCAGTGCTCATTTCATTAGCTCCGTTTCTTTCTGTAGCAGAAGATGTCCTTCTTGTTCGCATGGCAGACAAAAGATGTAACTACTAACTGAATACATATTTATTGCTAGTGATGATGGTAGATGACAATATTGATTAAAAATGGCTATTGATCGTATTAGTTGCTGGCAAACGATAGTAATAATTGATAGTGATGGTGAATGATAATGATAATTGGTGATGTATAGTCATGGCTGATGGTGGTAATTGTCGATGGTGATTGATGATTGTAACGGAGGTTGGTAGTGTTGATTGCAAATGGTGACTAATGATGGTGACAACTTACTATTGGGGTGATTGCGATTGTGTGGTAGTTGAAGAGAAAGTGGAAGTCTTGATGGATTATCATTTTTATAAAAAAATTTGAGTAGGCATCTTAATGATAAATTTTATCATAGATCTTAATTATTTACATATATTCAGACCCTAAGGGGTCGTTTGGCCATGTAATTTGGACTTCAAATTTAAAGTTTTAATTTGA
Organism: Solanum commersonii; assembly: GCA_029007595.1. Lineage (NCBI taxonomy): Eukaryota > Viridiplantae > Streptophyta > Magnoliopsida > Solanales > Solanaceae > Solanum > Solanum commersonii. The sequence continues at coordinate 4,912,824 of JAJTWQ010000033.1, forward strand.
ATATGTGCTTGTTTATGACATTTGAACAAATTCTCAACTTCAGTTTCAAAGTTTAATTTGGAATTCCAAATTCACCAAAAAGGTAGAATATCATTTACAAGTATGCAATTTCAATTTTTAAAAATTTAAAACAGAGTCATAAGTTTATATTTTGCAAAAATAAAATAAAAATAGACAAATCATATTAGGTCATTTCTTCTCATCTGTCTAAGCACCAGTAGATAGAGTTATCAGAACCTGTGTTAGTGGGAGAGGTAACATGTATCATGTGGAATTAGTAGAAGTGCGTGCAAACTTGTCCCGAGCATCAGCTATATAATAAAAGAAACAGAACTACTGCTAATCAGTTCTCCAAGACACTTTGAAACAATCTGAAGAACAAGAGTCAAGACATACCAAAAACAGCCAAAACTGAAGGTTACAATGAGAAATTGTCAGTATCAAATAAATATGATTACACAACTTGAGGTATCAAAATTCAACAATGGACTGTGCCACGGACATTGAAAGAACTTGCATGCCAAGCAGATAATCTTAAAACATAGATTAGGAAAATCTCACTAATTCCTGAAAGAACGTATCAAAATAACTTAATCTCCGAAAAGGACATCAGTCATTCTAGTTTCTGTAGCAATATTCTGCCTTCAGATAAAAGGCACAAAAAGTGAATACATCTGAGTTTACAGGGTTTGGGCAGAAGAATGTTATCCTCCCTGTGCCGAAAACTAAACTCTGGACTGCCCCAGCTTTCGTTCAAACAAATGCTTGAGGAGGAATACTTGTAGAAAACTAACACAAATAAGAGCTGAAGACTCAAAAAGAGCTTTGTACATTGCTCTCTTGCTCATTCCTTCATTCACTGCATTAGTAGGAATTACATCAGCATATTAAAAATAAAATAAGCATTGGATTATGCACAATTTCATGATTCTAGCAAAAATTAGGGAGACTACTTTCACATAATGAAGTTCAAATTTGAGTTGCAGAAAGTGTCGAACCACATACTCCCTCCACGTCAATTTGTTTGTCTTACTTTCCTTTCTAGTCCGTTTCAAAAAGATTACTTCTTTCCCTTTTTGGCAACTTTTAAATTCAAACTTCCCACGTGACATGTTTAAGACTACAAGATTAAAGGGCATTTTGGAACATTTTACATATCTTTAATTTTAAAATAACAAGATTCAAAAGTCTTCTTTACTTTCTTAAACTCCGTGGCAAAGTCAAAACCAGACAAACAAGTTGAAACAGAGGGAGTAATATACACTATGAAATCATCTTCTCTTATTGTGTCTCATTGAGTCAACCCGATGCAAATCTATACACGGGAAGGAATGATATTCTCTTGCTGTGCCTCATTGACACAACCCAACGGAAACCTAATTGTTACCGTTTCACTGTAAAGGGAAGTATTCAAACAACTGAAACTGGGATATATAATGTAAATCCCAAGAAAACAACTGCAAAAATGTACTGCATCAATAGACTTAACTTACAACACGGATCAATTTACATCAACTTGAAGTTCATATTGTATGTGGATGCCCATGTTGATGAGAAGAAGTGAACAGTGTGGTTCAGCTGATTAACATTTACCGCAAATTAACTTTAAGTGGGTCACAGGCATGGCTCATGGATTTTCCAGTCAAGCATTGAAATTTGATATACTAAACACTGAAGATATAGACATCCGAAAAGAAGAAACTAGAAAAGGAAAATTATCCTATATGACATGCAAGCTAAAGGGAAACGAATTTTGATTTTCTATCACGAGTATTGATGCAGTTGAAGCCGCATCATGGAAGAAATCATTAGCGAAACAAATACACATTATATTGATACCTATTGCTTGACGGTCTGTCTGGGCCTCTAACCAGTGCTGCTCAAACTGAATGTTGTACAAAGCTTCCTCTAGCTTTCCGATGTGCTCAAACAAAGGCTTGAAATGCTCTGCAGGTCACAGACTAATCAAGTTAATTCTCTAATATAAAGCCAAGGCTTACAATAAACCAAAGTAGAACGCGTACCATCTTTTGCATGCTCATCATGGTATACAAAGTGAGCAGCATGTAGATCCAAGTCAATGGTTTCATGATATGGCGACTTGTTAGTGAAACAGAAACGATAAATTCCTTCATGATGAGATGTAAACTCAGACTTCTCGCTTATTTTGTCACGAAGATCATGAATCTGTTCTCCAGAAGGCCCCTTCACCTAAAATCCCACCATCTCAGCGACATCAATTCAATAATCCTAGTACAGACAACTGACTAAATGATGGATAAAAGCCTAAACTTCTCAAGCAGAAAATGTACAACTTGACTATGGAAGATTTCCTCCTCAAGAAAGCATGAACTCTTTTGCAGAACTAACGACTACACAGAATCTTAAGAAAAAACTGAGTCGAGTACTCTTTGTACCGATATGCATCCACCAATTTAAAGCTCTGACATTCGAAATTTCATGGATATACAGCTGCATACACTCTACTCTGTCTTGAACATATAATCAGATGTGTGTGTATGCACTTCTTCCTTCTGGTGTGTACGAAAGGGATGGAGTTATTCAAAAATACACAAAACACAGTTGATCACGGGATAGAGATGGAGTTATTCAAAAATATACGAAAGTTGATCACCCGATAGCTTAACTTTTTGATAATAATGATGATTAACATATAGTTTTCTACATATTTATATTTTAAATTTTAATTATGTCAATACGTGGTAGCTTTCTGGAATAGAAATAAACATACAACCTTGCTAGTTCCAACTTTTTATTTTACAAAATAACAATGCCGGTGTTCTGAATCCACTTCCATTATCACATACATAATTAACTTAATTAATACAGAGTCTTGATACAACTAACTACCATAAATTGGTGTTTTTACTGGTACTTACCCAGATTTAATTGCATAAGTCTAATTTGGAGCATTTTAAAAACTTGGAGATTCAAATACAAAAATATTAAGGTATAGAAATTGGTACCACAAGATCAACACCGTCATTACTGTGATGCCAATCGCCTTCAGACTTGATAACAACAAATGAATAATGAACTGTTTCCCCCATTTCAACCTTATGAGAAAAACATTCTTCTTTTTCAATTACAAATCTAATCCCAAATGCACCTTTCATGCTCAATCCAATCACCAATATTGATATTGTAATACCGATCCAAACTTGACATAACCCATTTCTCATCTGCCATTAAAATTCAAACTTCAATTTTCCAAATCCAACAAAAAAATTAATTAAAAAAAAAAAAAAAAACGTAGGCATACCATTTTCTTGAAAAAAAAGTGGAATTTTGAAGAGGGAATCGCAAGAGTTTGACCAAATTAACACATCAAAGTAAAAAGGACGTGCGAAGATGGAATAAGGTAGATGTTTTGCCCGACACAACAACCCGTTTTGAAGTTGCAAGTTGGGAACTTGGTTATGGTGTAATACCAAACCTCAACTTAAACAATTATTTCATGTAAAGTAATTTTAGTCTCTCTCTCTTTTTTTTTTAAATTAAGGGAACTACTTTATTTTACTTTCTTCTCTTAATTGAAAAAGACAAAATTACCTAAATACACGTCTTATTTTACTATAATGTCTAAAATTCTCTATCATTTAAAACTTTAAAAAAAATTCCCTCTCAGATACATTATTCCCCTCTTTCGCTGATACATCCTTATCCTCCTTTCGGAGATGTCCTATCCCTCTCTAATACATCCCTCTCCTTTCGAATACATCCCTCCCCTATGTATTCAGTTGTCCTATCCCTCTCTGATACATCCCTCTCCTCTCGAATACATCCTTCCCTTATGTATCTGGATGTCTGTTAATGTATCTGAAAGTCCAGTGATGTATCCGAAATCCATAAATTTTAAGGGATTCTTGTAATTTAGAAAAGAGTAGGAAAATAATGTAATTAACTCTTAACATTATGAGATTTATGTAAATTATACATTTAAAAAAGTGAGGGTTTTTTCAATGATATTATTTAACATTATATTTTTATATGAAATAATTATTTAGTGTTGCTAACTTATACATAATATTTATTAGGGAAAATTACTCAACAAGGCAAACATATCATATGTATTACGATAAACCACTATAGTATAAAAAATTACAATTCATAGCTATATGTAGGGTTTTATAGCAATCTCTTTCGCTCTCGCCCAAAAAACATCCACATAAATATTGTATTTTGTATTATGTATCAAATGTATTTGTGTTTCATATCAACTGTCTTTTTGTATTATGTATCAACTGTATACGTATTTTGAATCTATCATATTATGACAATTTGTATTCTGCCAACTGTATTCTTCTACACAAATTGTGTTCGTTAATACAATTGATACAATCATATGCAATCTATGATACAAATCAATTGTATTCAGACATTTGTATTTATATCGATTGTATTTGTACTCTGTATCAATTGTATTCGTGATACAACGAACTCAACATCTCTCATCCCTCTCTAGATCTCGCCTACCTCTCTCCTCCTAAAATGAATACAATTGTATTCATTTTGATACAAATCAATTGTATTCGTGATACAACCTGATACTACGAATACAACATGTATCTATCCTCTCTCATCCCTCTCTCGATCTCGCTCACCTCTCTCCTCCATCTCCTAGTCCCGCTTCCCTCTCGCATCCCCCTAACATATAGGTATAATTAGTAATTAAGCAAACTATAACTATATATCTCTAATTAAGCTCAAACTATAGTCATTTTTGAAAGTTTCCCCAATTATTATTGGTAGGTATATTTTTAGAATGAAACAAGTGATAAGTTGGCGACAATTAATACGATAGAACGAATGAATACAAGTGATACAAACTAGTAACAATTGATACAAGTGATACAAGCTAGTAACAATCGATACAGAGCGAATAGATACAAGTGATACAAGCTACAGTAACAATTAATATAGTAGAGCAAATGAATACAAGTACAGTTAAAGCAAATGAATATAAATGATACATGTAACAATTGAATAGTAATCAACTATAAATTGTAATTAGCAAGCATTAGGTACGCATGGTAAATATCCTCCAAATTATAGCATAGCGGGTTGGGTTGGCCGCCTAACCCAATTTAGCTATAGTAGAATGAGAACTGTGATAGCACATGGATGATAAATAATTTCACAAAGTAAAATTATTTATATTGCACGTATAGAATTTTAAAAAAATAAGGTATGATAATTTCCATGTGATATTTTTTTGTCATTTTATATACTCATTTTCTACTCGATAATTTATTTGCGCTTCATGTGATGTTGCACTTCACGTGATGGTAAACTATCTTATTAAACTTACAGATGATCATTCGATAATATCCGTTTTTCCTTTTCATTTTGAACACCAATGAATCTTTGATGTCATCAATTTATAGATATTTGTCCAATTAATTACAAGCTACATATATGAGGTTTAAAGGGAATGAAAAGGGATATTTAAAGATATAGAATTTGTCTTTAGATACTTGCATCGAATTGCCAAGAACATTTTATCCAACGGTAAATAGTAGAAAATCTTACAAAGGTAGTCACACTCATTAAATCTATAGGCTTTGAGGTAATGGCATTACAAATCTACTCTCATTTAACATAATGATTTGGGTGACTTTGTAGGTAAAATATCCTTAGTTAAGTGACTTTGAGGTTATCAAAGAAAGTTATTTGACTTTCTGAGAAAAGATTCCTTAGTTAAGTACTTTTGAGATTATAAAAGAAAGTTAATTATGTGAATAAAACTTGGAATTCAGTCCGCGGGTCGTCAGAGCTTATCAACATATGCTTTAGAAAGGCGAAAATGGTGCATTTCCTTTAAAAACCAAGTTTCCATTAGTAAAAACTACTAATTCCGTTCCCTTTGAGCTAAAATCAATAGAAAACGTAGTAATATCCAGTAAGTGTATCAAAAACCTCTTTTCTTTCAAATATCAGAAGCAATTATGTTATCAGTATGCCATGAACATGATTTTACACCAACTCCAACAAGTCATTCTCAAAAGCAGCCACACCACAGACACAATTGGGTAAACACCCGTCATCCCATAGTCGTACTAACCTGGAACTCCATCTAGTACAAGTCCACGACCTCAGACCCTAAGCAATTCAATCAATGAAGTGATAACTCAAAACATAACTCAAAGGGCATACAAAACACCAAATCAACCATTGTACATACAATCTAAGTTCCATACCACCTAAGAGTATTTGAAGGATCTAAAACGACAACCAAGCCAAGAATCAATCTAAACTAAGGCTTATCGACTAAAATACTAAGCTAAATAACCAGAAATGGCCAACAATATCATTAAGGATCAAGCACACCTACGTACTAATTTTAAAACCATCCTAACTATCAAACTACTCAAATGTATATATAATCATGATAAACCAAGTCTAAAATAGAGAAACCATTGTTGACATCCTAACTATCAAACTTCTCAAATGAAATTTGTGCAATCACAAAATGATGATTGTAAGAAGAATGTGGTTCAAAGAAATAATTTGGTCAATTTGCAAACTACCTTTAGCCTTCTTCCTATCACCACCAAAGCTTCCAGCTCAACTCAGAATATTTGTCTAACCATATGTCCTCACCCAACTTCTACCTATGCAATCCCTCCACAAATGCCATCAGTATACACTATCAATCCCAATAACTTTCAAGTCACCATGATGCCAAATATCCATCCTCCCTCAATTGTATTTCCTTTAAATGAAAACAAGCACGACCAATTAGCCACTTATCTATATTCTAGACGTGAGAGAGATATTCAGTCAACTTGCCATGAAGATTTGGGAAAAGAGCTCCTCAATTTGAGAGAAGCTTTTGATGAGGAGTTGCGCTCAAGAATTTGTCAGTGTTTGAAGTATGAGAATTTATGTGTGCATCCAAATGTTGAACTTCCGCCAGGGTATTCGGTACCTAAATTCAATACTTTCAATGGGAAAGGAGATCCCATCTCCCACTTAAAGGACTATTGCAACATATTAATTGGTATTGGACATGTTGAAGCCATACGAATGCGATTATTTATTCAAAGTTTATCAGGATTGACACTTTCTTGGTACACTAAGCAAGACTTTAGCAAATGGCATACATGGGAAGATATGGCTCGTGACTTTGTAAAGCAATACGAGTTCAATAATGGAGATGAATTGCATATACCGATTTGCTCAAACTGAAGAAATTGTCGCATGAATCTTTTCAAGAATATGCAATACGATGGAGGTTAGAAGCTTCAAAAATACATCCTTCATTATTCGAAGAGGAATTGATCTCAACCTTCATCCATGTGCAAGAAGGGCTATATTATGAAAAACTGCTTGGAACTGGTGCACACAACTTCTCTGATTTGATTAAGGTTGGCAAAAAGATTGAAAATGGTATTTTAGGAGGAAGAATTGTAAGCAACTCAGCAACAAAAGTTGTCTAACAAACCTTCCAAGCGAAAATACCAGTAAATCTACAAAGCAAAATGAGAGAAAACAACTCAATTTTCATGACTATGCAACATCCGCAACATTATCCAAGTGATCAATTTTTGCAATCTCATGCTACTTCCAACTACTATAATGCGCGTCTCCGACATCCTTGCAAACAACAGTTGCACCAAGCACAATCTAGCTCGCGACCACAGAAGAAGGTGAAACATTTCTCCTTCACTTCTTTGGATGAGCCATATGCAGAGATATATTTGAAAGATTGAGAGTAAATGGGCTTCTGCAATCAAGAAAAGGATTCATTCTTGAGTATACGCCTAAACACTTAGATCCATCAAAGAATTGTGCTTACCACTCGAACATTCAGGGACATGATATTGAAGGTTGTCTTGCCTTAAAATTCAAGATTCAAAGCATGATTGAAAGTGGCAAGATAAAACTACAAATAGATCTTTCAACCAGCAATGACAATATTGCAAACACTAGCACAGTTGTTGTTAAGGGTGATCCATCGAAATTGGCACCAAGACATTTGAAAAGAAAGTGTGCAACCAGTCAAGAAGGCTAACAAAAACATTATCTTTGAAGCTTTTCCTTTTTAAGCAATATCTACCCTTTTGCAATCCTCTCTAGACTTTTGTAATAAACTACGTATGACCTGATTCCTGCTAGTAGCGGGATACGTAGGCGCCTATTTTGGGTTCGGTCTCAATATAATAAAAATTTCATTCCCTTCCAAGATCAAAGACTGGGACAATTTTGCAGATGACTTTTATTTATTCAAAAAGGGCAGAAGTTGAGATCACAAGCCATATTCGCCATCGAATTGCTTCAATGCCATAAGCAGCAAGAAATGTTGATTCAAAGCCAAAACATCTTGGTTCAATGCAAGACAACCATTTTCTTTTATACTAATAAATTTTCTTTAAGTGATGCAGAGGTTGATTTTTAGTTATTCTTGAACGGTAGCTCCACAAAGCTCAACATCAAGTCAAACTTGCAAGATTCAGATGGTGCAACATCAACAATAATCAAATTTTAAATTCATAATTTTTCTTTGAGTGCAGAATTTACAAACAACAAATTTTCATCGGAGTTGAAGCTCCTAAGTTATGGACACCATATGCACTATTGCAAAGTATCGCAACATTTTAAGTATTCAATATTGCAAAAGCACTGCAACGGGCTCTTTATACTAGGTTATGATTGCTCGCTACCGCAAAGAAATTGCACCAAGCTCATTGCATTGCACAAAATTCATATTTAGTTTACAAGCTGCAAATTTTCATTGGAGATTGAAACTTCTAAGTCATGGGCATCATATGCATTATTGCGAACTATTGCACCAGACACTGCATTTTAAATATTCAATACTGCAAAGGCACTGCAACAAGTTCTTTATACTAGGTTATGATTGCTCGTTACCGCAAAGACATTGCATCAAGCTCATTGCATTGCACAAAATTCATATTTGAAAGTTTGCATCACATTGGGTTAGTCCACCCCAAAATAGGACATATCGGGTTTTTCCACCCTCTAATAGGATACATTGGGTACTTTCACCTTCTAATAGGATACATCGGGTTTTCCACTCTAAAATAGGATAAAATTGGGTTCTTCCACCCTCTAATAAGATACATTGGGTCCTTCCACCCTAAAATAGGATGCATTGGGTTCGTCCACCCTAAAATAGGATACATTGGGTCCTTTCACCCTCAAATATGATACATCAGGTTTTTCCACCCTCAAATAGGAATGCATCGGGTTCTTCCACTCTCTAATAGGATACATTGGGTCCTTCCACCCTAAAATAGGATGCATTGGGTTCGTCCATCCTAAAATATGATACATTGGGTCCTTCCACCCTAAAATAGGATACTTTGGGTTCCTTCACCCTAAAATAGAAGATATCGGGTCCATTCGCCCTCAAATAAGACATGCTGGGTTAGTCTGCCCTCCAATAAGACATTTTTATCTCATTTGTCTCTAATGAGACATCTCGCAATGCTTTAATTATTTATTTATTGCACCACATGCTATCTTTTAAATTTCTTGCAAAGCTTACCTGTCTCTCATGAGACATCTCGCAATGCTTTAGTTATATATTTATTTTTACATATGCACTACATGCTATCTTTTCAATTCCTTGAAAAGCTTATTCGTCTCTAATGAGACATCTCGCAATGCATTAATTATTTATTTTATACATATGAGCAATGCATGCTATCTTTTAAATTTCTTAGGAAGCTTACCGGTCTCTAATGAGATATTACGCAATGTCCTAATTATTTTTATCATGTACTGTAAGCATTTTAAACTTTTTGAAAATTCAGTTACATATCTATGTCTCTTTTACTAACGAGACTTGCAGGCGCATAATTTGAAGCAGTTATTTAAGTTCAAAGAAAATGCAATATATTCAATTAATTTCATCTGGAGCTTTGGTTCAGAAAGGACACATCTTTCTTATTATATTTGTCATAAGATATTTATTTGTATTTCTACCTTTATGTTATTTCTAATAGTTTTATCAAGATTTGGCAGAAAACACAATATACATGCAGCAACAAGAGACACAATGCAACGTGGAACTTTATCTAAGCAGTGAACTGGGGCAATTTGTTGAGAAAATCAAGCTTTCCAACAAAGGTCAAAGGTCTACCTCAAACTTGCTCGACTCCACTCTCAAATACTCACCTAGATCACGATACCAGTAACATCATAATTCAATACAGGGGCAACTTTTGTAAGCCTACTTTGTTCTCAAAATCCTCTACCTCATAAGTTATCCAATGCTCAACTTGTCATACTCTCCTAAGGTCATATTTGTTGGTCGGGACAAAATTGGCTTATACGTCAACTTCTTTGCCCAAAAACTCTTTCATCGTCTCTGGTCAAAGAGGGACAAGCTGTTGACACCCAATTTTGACCCTCCTTTCTTCTATTTCATTGTTTCGAGCTTCTAAATTGTTATAAAGTAAGAAGCCCAAAATAATTTAAAATAACAAAGGAAAAAGGCTGAGAAATTCAGCCCAAAAGCCTTAAATCATATCAAACTTTCAACCCTTATTTTATATCAGCATATGTCCAGAAATAGCCCAAATTTTGGCCCAAAAACCCATATATTTGGACCAAACTAACCCATTCATTCCTGCACACCTCGGCCCATTTTTTGGCCCAAATGATTCAATCAAATTCAAGTAAACCTAATCCAAAACTCATCAGCCACCTAATACGATTTTCTCCCTCTTCTATTTTTGAAAAGTATTCAAGTGCCTACCATGAGAATCAGAATAGTACGTGCTATTTTTGTGAAAAAAATTCGTCTCTCTCTTCGTCTCTTGCTGGCAACTCACATGGTGACCAGCCATCTATCTTTTTCTTGGTCAAAGATAGCCGTTGGACGCAAAAGAGCCAAACTTTGCTTTAAAGAGAATCAGATTTTGTACAGAGGAAATGGACTCTTCAGAGTTCAAAACTTTGATTTCAAATCTCTCTTTGACCTGCGTCTTGGAGCAAAAAAATATTCAAATTTCAGTATCAATCCTAAACCTAGTCTTCACCTATAAATACATCCTTATATCTTTAGCAAGAAAAAGAGGATTTCAGCCTCCATAGAAGCTGTGGCATTCATTTTTAGGAAGTTTTTCCATTGCACCATAGTACTGTTTAACTACTATTTTTCTTCTCTAAAATATTGCCTTTGCATCCTTCTTTCGATCTCGACCGAAACTCAAGTTTCAAGCTTGTTCGAGTTTGTCATTGTTCGAATATAGACATTTGATCGCAGCAGCCCCATTCACTGCCCTATAGCAGGTGACATTCTTTTCTTTTTCCTCTATTTTGCTACTGTGATTAGAGTGTTATGTTGCTCTAAAAATTTGTATGTCGAGACTGATTCTTGTTTAGTTTAGTTGCAATAAAGGAAGTGTTAAAAATGAGTTTGTGTCTTGTTTGAGATCTGTACAAAGATGAGTTTGTGCTCCCTTTATGTTTCAGATGTTTTGAACTTGAAAGAATTTTTAGTTTTATGACTAGAAAATCATCAGTTCTTTTTTTTGCTCCAAGTTGCTTATTGTTTGGTGTTTGCATATGCTAAGAAATTTCAGCCCATAAGTTATCAGATAAAAACATGCTTAAAGGACTTAATTTTATTTTGTTTTGGTTGATAAATAAGTTGCAGATTTTGTGTTTTTCCTTAAAAATGTAACATTTGATTCTAAAGTTACTCTAAGTAGATTGACTCTTATAACCTAATGCCTACAAAATATAATTTGTAATTTTCTTTGTGTGTGTATGAATGCTCTTCGAAATTTATGTGTCGAGACCCAAGAGTGATTTTTGATTACTTTAGCTATACTGGAAATAGTGTTAAAAAATGTATTCGTGTATTCTTTGCGAGTTGAAGCTGCTTGTCATGTTTTAGACGTTGTGAACTAAAGAATGGTTCCATTTTAAGCTTCACATGAAATCAAATTTGGTTATTAGTTAATTGTTCATTTGGTGCCTTTATATTGTCAAACATTTGCAGCCTTTGTTTTGTTATGTGAAAGTGTGTTTAAAGAAGTTAGTTTTCCATTTTTTGTGTACTTGGGAATTAGGTAGTGAAGTGTAAACATATTATGATACTAATTCTGCCCGTAATTCTGCTCTATATTACTACATATGGACTTGAGTTTAAGCCCCTCTCCTATTCTCCATTTAGTGGATGCAGTTGCACAAGTTTTTCTTATTATCTAACATTGATTGCGTAAGAATATTGAAGGATCATGATTTGGTTTCTTTTTGTCATGAAAGTAATTTTCTTGTAGCTTAAATTGGATGAATTTGAGAATTAGTTTGGTGTTGTAGCTTATTTGCTTTGAGTTCGGTTAATAAGTCGTTAATTATAAAATGGTATAATAGTATATTTATGGTATGATTTTACTTGGCTTCATATTTACTTGGCTTCATTTTAAAGTTGATTATCTTACTAATCTTTTTACCCGCTCTTTATTTGCATGAACTTTGGGAGCAAAAATGGAGTCTTGATTCGGGACTCTACCATTTACCGAGTCTCATAGACTCAACATTATCCTCACACCCGCACATGGAGTCTTCACTACATCTTTGACCATTCGAAATTGCAAGCAAAACAAGTGGTCCTATCTTGGAGTCACCTATAGCTACTTACATTTTGCATTATTTGTTTTCTTTCATGTTATGCTTACTTGTGTGATTTAGATATTTCTAGTTTGGATTCATAATAGTTGACTTAATATAGATGTTTGGGTCTGGGTACCTTTAGTTAGAAACAACCTTTATAATTACTTTAGCTTTTTTAAACTTCATTTGGCAAACTCTTTTTAAAATACACTTTTTTTTTACACCATTTTAAACTCACTAATTTATTAAGTTTTGTTAGAACTTGATAGTGCATTTCAAAACAAAAAATGTTCTAAACCTCTATTTTTCCTAAAATAAAAAACTTTTTTTAAAGGAAGCACTTTGTCAACTAATGAGCTAATGTCTTCTTTTTAAATACCCTTTTTAGCCATGAACTTGTCTAAATTGATCTAAAGAAATTTCTCTTTTTTTTGTTCTAATACAATTGCAAAAAGCTTTTAAAATAAAAAATGTTTTTCCAATTTGGTTACTCAATTACTTAATCTTTCGCATTCATATCTTTCTTTTAAAATTAATTAACCTAAGTTTGGCCGGTTAACCGCTTTTAACGGATCTTAAAGGATGTCTTACCCTTTCCTTTTAGGATAAATTAGAACTCTTACCTAGAATCATGCAAGTTAAGTAGACCATATAATTAAAGTCATTTTAGTATTACTTAGTTAAATATTTAGGTGTCCTAATTCACCATAATTAATTAGGTGGCGACTTCTTAAGTTAATTAATTTGGAAATCACCAATATGTTGTACACATTTTGACCTCGAGTTAAAATGGGGTATAACAGCTTGACAACTTCACTGGGGAGTTTAGGTTCTAAACCATAACAGACTTAGGTTAATAATTAAGTTTTTAACATTTGTCGTCTCGTTAGAATGTTGACTCAAGTCAACACTTTGAAAGGAAACACCAACCAAAATGACGAACACCACAAAATCATCCTGATCAGCTCAGGATCCAAACCAAATTTCAGACCAAACACAACATTCCGAAGCTAATTGCTCTAACACAATTCCCATATGAGCGCGTTTACCAAGAATATTGATTGAAGTCAAACTTTGGCTAAAATTTAAAAGTTATTTTTAACGACACAAAACTCTAACTGAAAGCCTTGACATCGCAACTAACCATCCTACTACACCAAAAATGAGCTTTTTAAAGTGATGGAATTCTCATCCGACATCATATTCTATAGATGTTGACTAAAGTCAATTCTTTCACCTCAGAAGCCTCCAAAATAGAAAACCTCACACAAAACTCTCCCAACCACCTCGAGAAGCATGCCACCTAAAATCTATTAGGAAGCTATGGGAAGGGGAAAAACAGTAAAAACATGTCAAAAATATAGAAATGACCTTGAGGGTCATTACATGAGGATTGCTTAATAGTCTATACCATATAAGACAACCACTCATCTCATTAATCACTTGAGACATTTTTCATTCTTCAAAAAGGTTTGTGTAAATCTTACTCTCTACAAACCCCACTTGTGGGATAATAATAAATATGTTGTATATTTTTGACAATTTTCACCTCTGCAAGTGTGTATTTACTAATTCTAGATCATTATGAATCAATAAGAAAAAATAACCTTCAGTGCCTTGTGGTAAGAGAATCCAAGAAAAGCTAACCCTTACATGGTTGTAGCTCCGCCTTTTGTTGTTGGTTGGTTTCGACTCAGGATCTAAAATGAACCCACTTTACCATTGTACTAAATACTTTCTTTGGTGCGAGCAGGGTCAAAACTTTATCTATACTTGTGTTGTCCATAAGACAAATCAATTATACCGTACAATGTTTTTACGAAGTGGATTCATATAAACTCTCTTGACACTGGGTAGGTTCCCTCCTGCTTGTGCACCCGACTCAAATTATAACAGAAGAAATGAGGTAAGGGATAGAAGCCTATAGAATCACATGAATTTCTTACGAAATTACCCACTAGTGGGGAATCCAATTTTCACCCAATGGTGGATGAATACCCAATACCAATGAATCTTCCACGGACCGAACTTCCTTTTTATCACCCCCAATAGCCAAGGTGATAATACTGGGAACAAACATCCCACCAATCTTGCCGATCTATGTCCCAACTTTTGACCCTTCGAGCGGTATTCACACCCACCTTCATACCAACCATAAATCGAACAAGACACAACTCCTCTTCCATCCATGACACTCCAACAAGGAATTCGCCCAAAGGTGTATGTTCTCAACTCCAAGAAATCCTTTTGGTAAATATGTGATTCTTTTTGAGAAATCCCTATGCATCTCATTAAAATACATATTTACAAAAAAGGATTTATGGAGTTGAGAGCATTAAACTTTGGATGAACTCCTTGATGGAGATCCATACATAGAATAAGAGTTGATTCTTGTTCGACTTGTGGTTGGTGTGAAGGTGGAGTATGAGTTCTGCTCGAAGAGTCAGAACTTGGGATGTAGATCAACGAGATTGGTGGGCTGTTTGTTCCCACTATTGTCTCCCCTGGTTGTTGGGGGTGATAGAAAGGGAGTTCGGCCCGTGGGAGAATCATAGGAATTGGGTAGTTATCCCCCCATTGGGTGAAAATTGGATTCTCCATTGGTGGCGAGTAATTCCATGGGAAACTCATGTGGTTGTCATAGATTTCTATCTCAACCTCATTCCTTATGGTATAATTTGAGCCAGGTACACGAGATCTTGAATGTTCATAGTTATTTCTTGGTTGTCCATATGAAAGCTAAATGTCAGTGAATGGATGGAGAGCCTTATCTCCAACCACGATTGGGGTGTTTGATAAATAGAACATTGAGTGGTACTGCTAGATATTAGCGGTTGAGGCATTTGTGGTGGTGGAGCAAGATGGGATTGAATGTCGATAAACGGTGCGATGGTAGATGAGGTAAGATCTGTAAGTAGAAATGAAGTTGAGCTTTGTATGTGTGAGATGTTTATTTTCCTTCATAAATGAGTGTCTATTTATAATTATTCTTCATAATGTCTATCTCTTTCAAATTATATTAATGGGATTGGTCAAGATACTTTATTATTGGTCAACTTTATAATAATGAGCTCATTTATTATCAGTCAACTTAACAATAATGAGACCCTTTAAATTTGTTAATATGTTCCATTAGTCCAATTATATTAATAGAATTGGTCAAGATATTTTATTATTGGTCAACTTTATAGTAATGAGCTTATTTATTATCAGTCAACTTAACAATAATGAGATCCCTCAAATTTGCTAATATGTTCCATTAGTCCAATTATATTACTCCCCTATCCTATTTATTTGTCCACTTTTCCTTTTTTTAGTTGTTCCTAATTATTTATTTATTTTGACAAATCAAGAAAATACAATTTTTTTTACCTATTATACCCTCAATTAATTAATTTGAAAAAGGTACAACTTCTTGAAACTCTTATATTTTTAATTCATCAACTTCATAGTTTTCTCCGTGGACCTATTCCTCAAAAGTGGAACTTTTCTCCGTGTCGCGGAGAGGTCACGGACCCCTCTTCCTCAAAAAAATTTTTGCGACCAAATATTAATATGCATCTCCATTTTTTTTTATCGTTTCTCATGTTTAACTATATAAAAACACTCCTAATCATCACGATATCCTTCATATCACAACTCACAACCTTGAATTTATAATTCAAATTCAAGGTAGAGTTAAGAGTCAAGTCTTGAGGGTTATTCAAGACATTTTAAGAAGGCTTTTACAAATATTTTAAACTTTTTTTAAGACTTAAGCATCGAAATTGAGAAAGAGTAGATCCAAGTTCATTTTCTTTAAAATGTTATATGGGGACTATGTGTTCCCAAAAAGTAAATGTTTTCACATTTAAGATGAGAGAAAAGAACGATTTCCAAATGAGTTTTCTTGAGTAGTTTTTAGTTCAATCTCTTTTAAGAGATAGATTTTGAGTAATAACCTCAAAATCACATAGACAGAGTTATGTTTTTAAACATATGATCTGAGTATATTTTGAAAGTAGTATTGAGCACCGATATGGAGACGAGTTCATAATAACTCAAGTCTCCATAAACCATGTAGCCATCATGGATAGAAAGGGTCATACTTTTTAGATGATTCCTTAATGCTTTTTAGCATAGACTAGTGGATTTACTTAGTTGAGATGTTCTATATCCTGACAAGTTATAGGACAGTTCTGGCAGCACGGGGGAGATGCTGCTCATAGTGATGGTTGTCGATTAGAGAAACTCCCACAGAAGTATATTACTTTATTATATATACATTGAGTTGTTATCATATTTTTCAATACATTGAATTGCTACATACTGTTTAAATGCTTTATATAAACTGCATCTTTATTGTTGTTTATTTCTGTATTGAGTTGAGTATCCATGAGTTGAGTAAAGCCGAGGTAAGTGTTTCTTTCAGATTCCAGTTCAATCTTATGTGTTGTTTAGATTTCCCCTCGCATGCTCGTATATTTAATGTATTGACGCCATTTGTCCTGCGTCATTTTATGATGCAGATATAGGTAACCAGGATTAGCATCTAACGCTTCATTGATCCAGTTGAGCTCTTAGAGTCAATTGGTGAACCTCCTTGCTTCCGGAGGATTCCCTTTTTATTGCTTTACAATTCTAGATTATTTGGATGTTGTGAGTCTTGTCCTGACGTCCATCTCAATTGTTAGAGGCTTCATAGACAATTAGTTATTAGTTCTTTAGTATTGTTATTTCAGTTGTGTTGATTACCAGACTTGAGTTGCCACTTTGGCTAGTTGAATGTTTATTTCTAAAAACATTCCATGTTATCTTGATTAAAGTTGCATTTTTATTTCTTTTATTAATGCTTAGAGTCTTCCGCTAAGTAGTAAGCCAGACCAAGGGTTTTCTTGGGGCCAATAATGATTCTCGAGTGCCAGTCTCACCAAGGGTGTAGGCTCGGGGCATGATAGTATAATCCCACAATTTTGCCACGACGGAGCTACAATGTCTTGAAGATGGTTAGGTGAACACCTTTTGTCTAAAAAATATTGATGTGACATTTAGGAATTCACAAAGTGAATTGATCCTATATTTCTGAGCCACTATTCACTAAGATACGGCACTTATTAGGTAGTTCTGGATTTCTGAGCCACTATCAAAAACACCTTTTTTGAACAGAAACTCATGAATCGATGCATCCCTAAGATCCAATGTATTGTCTAATGTAATATCTAGTTCAGTTGTCGTTTGGTGTTAGATATAATGTATAATAATCTCAGGGATAAAATGCATGACTATTTTATCCTGTGTTTGGTTGGAGGTATAATGTAGTCCTTGAATTATTTATCTCATATACATGGTGGAATAACTTATCCCGAAATAACTTATTTTCAATCATACAAATCGCGTTATAATGTCTTCAACAATAATATTTAATTCTGGTACGTTTTTGGCTTTAATATGGTAGATGTTTGTAATATGGTGTCTCAGTTGCACCTTGGTTATAACATAATGAAATACTTTTGTGACCAAAATTAAAAAATCATGAAAGGTGAGTCCTACAGTCCTACACTTTTACTTGAAAATACAATGTTCCAAAATCATAATTTAGTCATTATAGCAGTGAGGGAAAAGCTCCACTCAACTCGAAACTTTGTTTTTGCAAACTCAAATCCCTTCTTGCTGCTCCTTCAACTCCTAAACCCTCTACTGTCACAATAAATTCCAAGAGTTTTTATTCCTCAGAGTTCCCAAACACCCCCAAAACAAAGAAAATTGATGATGAAAATGAGAAAATTATGGGAAAAGAGTGAAAAAATCTTCATATGGGACAATATCATCTCCATTGGATTCTCGGAATTCTTCGAAGGATTGCTTGTCTCCACCAGCGAAAATGGGGTGTTTTTGGTGTTCGCCTAAACGGATCTAATAAAAAGGGGAAAGAGAATATGGGTGTAAGTATGGGGCAGAAATGGGGGAAGGATGATGAGTTTTTTATCGGATTTGAGTACATTATTTTTATTGAATAATCAAGAGAAGTTGATGAGGAAAGCTATGAAGGTGCAAGAGAAGATTAACAGCGAAGATGAGTAGATTGTTAACTGGGAAAAGCAAGCAATTTTCAAATGATTGTGAGGATTCCCTTTTATGCTGCTATACTAGTTGGTAAAAAAAATTTATTTCCCTGCTCGTTTATATAATAATTTCTCTGTTTTGATCTTATGCTCGATCGTGTTGGCTATAATGAAATAGTTAGATTTGGGTAGTAACTCATATCACGGGAGAAAACTTTGCGCAGAGTTCTATTACTATTAATGGGTGGCTCCGCGATTTCTTATGGGCACAGCCATCTCAGGTAATTCAGTCTTATGGTTCTTCATTATCTGCATATGGCCTTTTTTCCCTAGGTGCTCATTTTGTCTAGGATTTTAGTTTAATGTTTCTATTCAGCGGACGTGGTTATTGACAAGAACTTGTTGAATCCATCGTTTGTGCTCATAATAAATTAAAAGTTGCTCCAGGGAATGGGTGATTCATCGAGCTGGAACTCTCGTCACTATGGTGAGACCAACTCCAGCCAGTATCCTAGCGGAATGTGGCACAGATTCATTTCATGGGAACACCTACATCCACAGCGGCGAGCGAGTACTCTCTTGCTCCAATGTATGCGACCCAATTCACTGGTATGAGAGGATCAATCCTCTCATTACTAAGGGTGAATCAAACCCACATATTGCACGTTGTTGGACTTTGAGTGTATAGCAAACCTAATGTTCTTATTTACTTGTTGGACAGGTTTGAGTGTGGATGGCAAGTGAGTGCTGGCTTTTCAAAGAGATATTTGGATCCATCCTTGTCAACAGGAGAAGGGAATAGGCCTTGAGGGTAATGTAAAAAAAAAATTGAGATATTTTTTAGTAGTTGTTTTCTTCATTTTAAGTCAGAGTTCTTTTTTGACTATTGTATCTTTTGAAACTGTGGACATTACTGTACCAAGGAAATTAGTTGAATGATAGGTTTGTTTTGAGGAAATACTGAAATGAGCTATGTAGGTGGTTTTGAAAGTTGAATAGCCTGATATTATGACAAAAAAATCTTTTACAACCAAAATTCATTGACAGCAAATGACAATGAATGAAACCAGAAAATCAGAGTGATTAATGAAGGTTGACATGCTTGTCAAGTTGTCATTGAGCTTTGTGATATGTAGTTTTAAATCGTGTTTCAAGAAGCATTTCAACTTGAAGATTTAACTCAAATTTGAAGAGCTTTGTGATATACAGTTTAAGCTCATGTTTCAAGGAGCATTTCAGCTTGAAGATTTAACTTAAATTTGAAGAGCTTTGTGACATATATAGTTTAAGCTTGTGCTACTAGGAGAATTATAACTTGCAGTTTAGGCTCATACGATGAGGAACATTGTAACTTGAAGTTTAAGCTCATGTGTTAAGGAGCGTATAGATATACATTGACTCTTCACAGTCATTTTTGGATGCATAATTGCCCCCACTTTGGAGTTCTTCTATATCTTCATCTTCATGAGGTCCATAGACAGGAGATCGTTGATCTTCTCTTAAAGTCAAGATTAATTCCATGTCATGTGCACTAGTTGCCAACTCTTTGAATGTATTGGGATTTAATCGTTGCAAGATGTAGTGACGACCCCAATTTGTGCCTTGAATGCACATTTCAATGCTAGAAGTTTCACTAAGGCGCTCTTTGGAGTTGAGGCTCAAACTTCTCCAACGATTGATAAAGTCAACAACTAGCTCATCTTCACCTTAACAAGCCTTTGTAAGTTCAATTATACTAATGACGCGTCTTGTGCTATAGAAACATTTGAGGATCTTTTGCTCTAATTGATCCCTACAATCTATAGAATTAGGTTCGAGAACTTTATATCAATCATATGTATTTTCTTTGAGAGATCAAACGAAATCTTTAACGAGATAATCACCATATGTCCTAACATCATTGCAAATCTCGATAAAATGAGCTATATGTTGTTTGGGATTTTCTTTTCCATCAAATTGTTGAAGCTTAGGAGGTTGATAGCCCTCAGGCATTTTCAAGTTGTCAATCCTTTGTGTATATAGCTTTGCATATGTGGGAGAAAATTTGGATGAAGACTTAGATTTTTCTTTGATAGCCTCTAAGATAAAGTCCTTTAATTGATCAATGGGAATCAAACCTTCAGCAGAGAGATAAATATCTTTGATCTTCGTTTTCTTTATGCAAGACTCTCCTTCATCTGGAATTTTAGGTAGCTTCAGGGGTGCTTGACTTGATCTTCTCTTAATGATGTTAGCTGTCTTATTTGTTAGCTTGGAATGTTTAGCATCTTTTTATGTACGCACTTTGTCAGGCCTTCAATCGTTTTTGTCAAGCAAGCCTTCAATCGTTTTTGTCAGTCAAGCCTTCAATCGTTTTTGTCAAGCCTTCAATAGCTTGACAGTCAAGCCTTCAATCGTTTTTGTATTAATCTAGCCAAGTTTGGGAATTATAATATCCCTAATGTAACCACTACCTAAGTTATATATATAAAATATCTACTATTACAAAAAAAAAACACAAATAACTTTTTAAAAATAAATCAAATTTTAATGGGTTCTAAATCAACTTTTTTTTTTAAAATAATAAAATTGAATCAAGGATAATCATATCTTATTGAGATTTTTGAATTTGAAACTAATTAAAACTTCTTAACTGCAAGGATAATGTTAATTTACGTTCATTGGCATTTAAATAACTTATTCTCTACACTTTTAGTGGCGGTTAAATTTTTTATAATCAGCGAGATCAGTTTAAAATTTATGTAAATGTTATCATTTTAATTTTGTGTTATGAAAGGGCATTAATGGTTCCTAAAATATAAGTAACTAATTAAAATATGATACCTTTTCTAAAAAAATTAACTATTTAAAATATAAAAAAAAATGTATATTACATCGAAATAAATCATGGATTTTATTTTTCTTTACTTTTTTTTTTATCACATTATAAAGTTTTTTTTTTTTACATTTATTTCATTTTCTGTATTAATTATACTGTTATATTATTTTATTAAAATTCATATTTCCAGAATTTTTTAATCATAAAGATGGATAGCTATTTAGTCTAATTTGAATTTTTTATTTACGTGAGAATTTATAAATTTTATAGTACATAATTTACTTTAAAATATAAAAGGATAATATTTTTTAAAAATTTGAAGAGGAAGTATTTTAAAATCACAAATAGAATTTAATAAATACTCCAACGTTCATAATATCCCAACTGCCGCAACAACCTACAACATTCAAATTTCAACATTCAATTTCCAAAGGAGCCAATTTTAGAGTGAAAAGGGGGAAATTCTATTCCTGGAGGTCAATTTGTTTCATGTCTAAAAGCTAGGAAAATGATTTCCAAAGGATGGATGTATCATATTGTTAGGTCATGGATGTTGAGTCCAAAGTCCCTTCTTTAGAGTCGGTACCCGTGATGAGTGAGTTTTCGGAAGTTTTTCCCGACGACTTGCCCGGCATTCCTCCCGAACGGGAAATAGACTTTGGTATTGATCTTTTGCCGGATACACAACCCATATCCATCCCTCCCTATAGAATGGCTCCGGCCGAATTGAAAGAGTTGAAGGAGCAACTCAAGGACTTGTTAGACAAGAGTTATATTCAACCAAGCGTATCTTCATGGGGTGCTCCGGTATTGTTTGTGAAAAAGAAGGATGGGTCCCTTAGAATGTGTATTCATTATCGGTAATTGAACAAGGTGACTATAAAGAATAAGTATCCTCTCCCTAGAATTGACGATTTGTTTGATCAACTTCAAGGGGCTAACTATTTCTCCAAAATAGATCTTTGTTCGAGTTACCATCAACTAAGGGTAAGAGGGGTTGACATTCCTAAAACAGCCTTCCGAACAAGATATGGTCACTATGAGTTCCTAGTAATGTCTTTTGGTCTAACGAATGCCCCAATGGCTTTTATGGACGTTATGATTATTGTTTTCCGAAATTACCTCGACATGTTCATCATTGTGTTTATAGACGATATCTTGATCTATTCTAAGAGTGAGAGTGACCATATGGACCATTTGAGAGTGGTGTTGCAAGTCCTCAAGGAAAACCAATTTTATGCTAAGTTTAGTAAATGTGAGTTTTGGCTAAGGTCGGTTGCCTTCCTTGGTCATATTATGTCGAGCAAGGGTATCGAGGTAGATCCGAAGAAGACAGATACGGTCAAAGGTTGACCTGGACCTCTAACTCCTATCGACATTAGAAGCTTTTTGGGTTTAGCCGGTTACTATAGGAGGTTTGTTGAGGGTTTCTCCTCTATTGCTTCTCCATTGACGACCTTAAAGCAAAAGAAGGCCAAATTTGTGTGGTCGGAAGCTTGTGAGAAAAGCTTCCGAGAATTGAAAGATAAATTCACCTCCACTCCAATTTTGACCTTATCGGAGGGTATCGATAGGTTTGTAGTATATTGTGACGCTTTTCGAGTGGGTTTAGGGTGTGTCCTTATGCAACATGGTAAAGTAATCGCCTATGCTTCAAGGCAACTCAAGATACATGAGAAGAACTATTCGACTCATGATTTTGAGTTGGCAGCGGTGGTATTTGCTTTGAAAATATGGAGACATATCTATACAGGATGCATATTGATGTGTTCACCAACCACAAGAGTTTCCAATATGTGTTTAGCCAAAAAGACTTGAATCTCCGACAAAGAAGGTGGTTAGAACTTTTGAAGGACTATGATATGAGTGTCCTTTACCACCCCAGCAAAGCCAATGTGGTTGCCGATGCCTTAAGCCGAATGTCCATGAATAGTGTGGCTCATGTAGAAGATGAGAAGAAGGAGTTAGTTCATGATGTACATAGGTTGGCCCAGTTAGGTGTCCAACTGGTGGATTCCACCGAGGGTGGAGTCATGGTTCATCATGATTCTGAATCTTCATTTGTGGTTGATGTAAAGTCCAAGCAACACTTTGATCCTATATTAATGGAGTTGAAAGAATTGGTACTCAACAAGTCCGTTGAGGCTTTCTCCTAAGGGGAGATGGGGTGCTTAGGTACCAAGGTAAACTATGTGTTCCGGATATTAACGGCTTGAGAGAGAAAATTTTGGAAGAGGCCCATGGTTTGCAATATTCTATTCATCCGAGAGCCACCAAGATGTAATGTGACATACGGGGAAGTCTATTATTGGAATGGTATGAAGAAGGATATTACGGGTTTTGTGGCCAAATTTCCAAATTGCCAACAAGTAAAGACCGAACACTTAAAAATCGAGAGGATTGTCCCAATATATTGATATTCCTACTTGGAAATGGGAGGATATGAATATGGATTTTGTTGCGGGGTTGCCTCGTACTCAAAGGCAACATGATTCTATTTGGGTCATTATTGATAGGATGACAAAATCAGCCCACTTTATTCCCGTCAAGGTTTCTTATTCGGCGGAAGACTATGCCAAGTTGTACATCAATGAGATAGTGAAGTTTCATGGGGTTCCCTTATCTATCATTTCAGATCGGGGTGCTCAATTTACTTCACACCTTTGGAAGGCATTCCAAAAAGGACTTGGTACCAATGTTAAGCTTAGTACCGCTTTCCACCCTCAAACGGATGGTCAAGCGGAACGCGCCATTCAAACCCTAGAGGACATGTTAAGGGCATGTGTGATTGACTTCAAGGGTAGTTGGGATGACTATCTTCCATTGATTGAGTTTTCCTAGAACAATAGTTACCACTCAAGTATTGCCATGGCACCATTTGAAGCATTGTATGGTAGGAGGTGTAGATCTCTAGTTGGGTGGTTTGAGGTAGGTGAAGTTGCTCTACATAGTCCCGAGTTAGTCTATGAGGCCATTGAAAAGATCCACCTCATTAGAGAGAGGTTAAAGATAGCTCAAAATCGGCAAAAGTCTTATGTTGACGTTAGAAAGAGGGATCTAGAATTTGAGAGTGGTTATTGGGTCTACTTAAAAATCTCACCTATGAAAGGTGTGATGAGATTTGGTAAAAAGGGAAAGTTAAGTCCCCGATATGTGGACCCATACCAAATCTTAAAATGTATTGAGAAGGGTGCTTATGAATTAGACTTGCCAAGTGAGTTGGCTTCGGTCCACCCGATGTTTCATGTTTCCATGCTCAAGAAGTGCATTGGTGATTCGGTATCCATCCTTTATTTAGAGGGTTTAGGAGTGGATGAGAACCTTTCTTATGAAGAAGTCCCAGTTGAGATTTTGGATCGACAAGTGAAAAGGTTAAGAAACAAATAAGTAACTTCGGTTAAGGTTTTATGGAGGAATCACTTAGTTGAGGGTGATACATGGGAAGCCGAGGCCGATATGAAGTCCTGTTATCCTTATCTTTTTCCTTCTACTCCTATTCCAACTTGAAATAAGTAGTTTCTTGAGTTTGTTATTCTGGAAGTCATATGTGCTATAAGTGTTCTTTATGATTTCCTTATGTTGTGCATGTTCTTGTGATAATTCATGTTTAGCATAAATCGAGTTTTCATGTTTTGTATGTTCCTTATGTTGATTTGCATTTTGGTATGATGATTGCATATTTGACTTCATGAGGTGAATTGATGAACATGTTTAGCTATGATTTTGATGAAATGTTATGTTGCCTCTATATAGTTGTTGTTAAGCTTGCTTTGAGTTGGAGAAGGTAGTTCCTCCCATGTTTATGCGAATTGATGAACTTTATGAATGATGGGCTGTAGAGGTAGTTTCCTACTTCCTTACGATTGCATTGATTATGTCTTGAGATGGAGTTGATGTTTTCTCTTATGAATTGTGCATTTTGTTATGTTGCATGCTTCTAGGGCTGCTAGTCTTGAGTCTATACTGTCGTAAGGTGTCTAAATCATCATTCGAGGACGAATGTTCCCAAGGGGGAGATAATGTAACACCTCAAAAAATGATAGGTTAAACTAGAGCCTAAACATAAGGTTAAAAATCATAAAATGACTCCCCGTAGGTTAGTAAACCATCTAAACATGATATGGGGGTTTTAAGAGTCAAGGCCTAAGGGACAAGTGCCGAGCAAAAGGGGCAAGCCAAGGCTGCTCTAAACTTGAGCGCACTACCTCAAACTCCATGGCCATCACTACAGCTTGTGGTCATGACCACAGCCAGTGGGAGGCTTCGTGGAGTTGCCTTGGCCAGAGGAGGAAAGCCCCCAAGTGTCTTAGACACTGCCTTAACCTTCACGGAAGGGACCACGACTCGTGAATCCCTCCGTGAAGAGGACTTGGGTGTGGTGTCATGAAGGGCAAAGTAGAATAGCTACTACCTCAACCCTCCACGGGCATGACCATGTGCCGCGGTCCACTTTACGAGTCGTGAAGGGGTCCGTGGAGATGACTTGGCCAAAAGATCTTGTGCTCCAAAAAGGGAGGCTACTGCCCCAACTCTACGAGGGAGACCACAGGTCGTGGTCCACACCCCGGCTCGTGGAGGTAGTCGTGGTCCCTGACGGAGACCATTAAATGAAGGTCTTTTAGGTCATCTCCTATTTTAGTCCAATTAAATGAGGGGTGTTTTGTGTATTTTTAGGGGAAGTGTGTGTTTATATATATATATTGTTTTAAAGTCAATTTCACCTATTTTCAAGTCATAAACTTAAGCACCCAAATAATTCCCCAAAATCCTCTCCTCTCTCAATATTTCTCTCTCTAAGTTCAAGGAAGAAGAAGAAGCCATTGAAGCTAGGGTTGGTAGGTTTTCAAGGTTCTTCACCAAAATTCATGGTGATTCTTAGTCAAGGTATGGATGCTTTTCATTCTTGGGTAGCTATCACCCAAGAAGCCCCTTCAAATTATGTTTCCAAATCCCCGAAATCTAGGGTTTTCAATCTACAGCATGGGTCTTCTTCCAAAACATTTTCCATTGTTTAATTATGGTCTATTATGATTGATTATGATGATTTATGATGGTAATGTTGAATTATTGTTGGATTTTGATGAAAATCTCCCTTGGACCCATGATTTCCCATTATTCCTAAATTATGAACTAGGGTATGGTTTGATTGATCATGTAAGCTTGTCAATTGATTGTGTTTATGTTTATTATGTTATTGAATCATGAAATTACCCTATATATTTTTGTTATTCTTGAATTTAAGGTTGATCTTGATTCTTAGCCTTGAAGGGCAATGACTAGGGTTTATGAATGTTGATGAAGTATGTATGTATGTATATGCTAGGCTTATTTGTCCACTTGAAAGGTGGAGGTGTTTAGTTATTGTGTATATTGTGGTATTGATGCAAGATCATTTTTCCCTATACCCCTACACATGACTATGTATGATATGATGTCACTATGTATGACATGTTATGACTACGATAGTCTTATTGTGTTGAATGAAAAGTTATTCTCATGAACACAGTACGAATATAGTGTGAAAGGTTTACTCACATGTTTATGACTCTAAGGTTGAAAGGACATTCTCACTCTAATGAATCTTGAGCTATTATGATGTATGTTGGGTTGAGTGCCTAGTGCATTCTTTTATGAACCTAAACTTAAGAAAAGACTTAATGTGACTTTTAAAGGGAATTATGCTTAGCACCGAGCGGATATGAATATGAGATGGGTTCCTTCACACTAGTAAGGGGTTCACATTACGGTGTCTCAAGAGATGGAAGCCTCCACATTAGAGTGAGGGTTTCTAGAAGCAATTTCCATATCCTATAACTATATGTCCACATAGGACTTAGCTAGTGGATCCACCTAAAAGCTAATATGTATGTTCTACCTTAGGCAAGTAGGACACTTCTTTTCGATGTGGGGGTAGAACACCGGATTCCATGTCGCTCACATGGTCTATGTCGGTTGAGGTAAATTTCCCTATATGATATGAATATGAACTATGATAAGAACATGGAATTTAATTATAACTTGTTAAGATGTATTACTTAGTATGAGTGGGGGTATGAGACTTCACTCATACATTGCACAAATGGACTTTAAGAGAAGTTATGGTTAGCTTCTCTTATGTTGTGAAGACTAATGAATTATGCATATATGTTATGTATGAGTGTTAAGGTTGACTTTACTTGTTACAAATTATGATCATGAATGTCTCCTTAATTATGTATGTCGGTTATGGATGAACCAAAGGTAAGATAAGTATGTTGTTGGTAATCTAAGTGTGGTACTTAGAATTTTGTAGGGTTATGGGACTTTACCTTTGTATTGCACTAGTATGACTTTGGGTTGCTTATTTGTTGGTATGACTTATATTTCTTCATAAATGTGCATATTGGTTTTCAAACTTGATAAAGGCATGATTTCAACTAAATGCCCCTTTTATGCATATTTCAATGTTTTTTGTGCATGGCTTCCATACTTAGTACTTTATGTGCTAACCTATATTTCTACTTTTTACTATGAGTGCAGGTTTCGGTCATTGAGATATACTTCCTACTACAAGTGAAGCTTGGGTTAACTATTCCCTAGGCTTGGTGAGTTCTCGAGTTCGAGGACAAGATGTTATCATTTCTTAGTTTCCATTGTATTTCCTATATTGAGACTTTGTTGATGTAAATGGCTTTTGACCCTATTTGTACTCTCTATTGTACTAGATGGTGATTGAGACAAAGTCTAGATTCCTATGTTCGTTTATAAAAAAGAAGTTGACTTCTATTGTAAAAAGTTTTAAACTTTCTGCATTATTCTATGACTTATGTGTATGATTATGCTAAGGGATTGTATGCGACCCTTTCGGGGTTAAGTTCACCGTGTTACGTCTAGGGGGTACCCCTGGGACGTAACAAACTTGGTTATCAGAGCACAAGGCTTAGAATAATTCTAGGATTGATGTCTTATGAACCATGTCTAGTAGAGTTGTGTTCATGAGTGTAAAGCGCGCCACATTTATGAATGAGAGGCTATAAAATGTTTAGGAATTTTCCCTTTTTTCATTACTCTTTAGTCGTGCTTTGGAGTCCAAACTCTATAAAGTCCTTCTTCTAACCTCTCTCTTGTGATTATAGGAAATGAATACAAGAAGAGGGAATGCAAGGAGGACACAAGAGGAGAATGCCAATGAGGGAGTTCCTCCCCAAGCTCCTCAAGTTCCTAATGATGAAGGAGTTATGACTAATGTGGAAATAAGGGCATCTATCCAAACATTGACTCAAGTCATGACGGCACAAGCACAAGCTATGACAACTCAAGCCCAAGCCATAAGGACTCATGCAAATAGGGAAGTTGGACCCCGTTTTAATCCTAATGCGAGCACCATGGCCTCAAGGCGGAGAGACTTCACAAGAATGACCCCTCCTATGTTATTTGGTTCCAAAGTGAATGAAGATCCTCAAGAGTTTATGGAAAAGGTCTACAAGATAGTTGATGCTATGGGGGTGACTTTCATTGAGAAAGCCGAATTAGCCGGGTATCAATTGAAAGATGTGGCCCAAGTATGGTATACGCAATGGAAAGATAATAGGCCTATAAGGGCAAGTCCCATAGGTTGGGAAGTATTCAAGAAAGTGTTCCTTAGTAGAATCTTTCCCCGTGAGAAGAGGGAAGCCAAATTTGATAAGGAGGGATGAGTGTCCAAGAATACTCATTGAAATTTACTAAGTTGTCCAAATATGCCCCATCTTTAGTGTCTAATCCTAGAGATGAAATGAGTCGGTTTGTGACAGGTGTATCCGACTCAATTGAGGAAGAATGTCGTGCGACAATGCTTTATGACAATATGGATATTTCACGTCTAAAGGTATATGCTCAACAAGTTGAGGAGACAAGGCTTAGGAATAAGAATAGAAAGGTAAAGAGGGCAAGGTCCGATGATGGAAATTCTTCCAAGGGTAAATTTGAGGTTCAAGGTAAACCAAGGTTCAAGAAGAGGTTTTCCAACCGAAGCTCCTCTAGCACTCCAAGGATAAACAAAGCTACGGTGTCTAACCCTAGGCCACAAGGAGGTAATAGTGGTAGCTCTTATGTTAAAAGGCCTAATTGTGCAAAGTGTGGTAAGAAGCATGAAGGCAAGTGCCTAGTTGGCATGGATAGTTTCTTTAATTGTTGGAAGAACGGTCATATGAAGAGAGATTGTCCTATGCTAAAAGTTCAAGGGAAAGAGGGCAAGCAAGTCCCTCCAAGTGGCACAAATTTTGATGGTCCGAAGAAGAACTACTACTGTGCTCTCCAATCACAAGGTGACTAAGAAAGCTCCCCGAATATTGTAACGGGTATGTTGAAAGTATTTTCCATTGATGTTTATGCATTATTAGACCCTGGTGCCACATTGTCATTTGTTACACCTTTTGTGGCTATGAAATTTGAAATGCCCCCCGATGTGTTAGAAGAACCTTTTTCGGTGTCTACCCCTGTTGGTGAGTTGGTAGTGGCAAAAAGAGTCTATAGAACTTATCCTATTTCTTTGTCTCATAAAGTCACTTTGGTTTATTTGGTAGAATTAGACATGATTGTTTTTGATGTAATTTTGGGCATGGATTGGTTGCATGCATGTTATGCTTCTATAGATTGTAGGACCCGAGTGGTCAAATTTC
The DNA here is from genome assembly GCA_029007595.1 of Solanum commersonii. NCBI lineage: Eukaryota > Viridiplantae > Streptophyta > Magnoliopsida > Solanales > Solanaceae > Solanum > Solanum commersonii. The sequence continues at coordinate 4,942,937 of JAJTWQ010000033.1, forward strand.
AATTTCCAAAGGAGCCAATTTTAGAGTGGAAATGGGGGAATTCTATTCCTAGAGGTCAATTTGTTTCATGTCTAAAATCTATGAAAATGATTTCATAGGATGTATGTATCATATTGTTAGGGTTATGGATGTTGAGTCCAAAGTCCCTTCTTTAGAGTCGGTACCCGTGGTGAGTGAGTTTCTAGAAGTCTTTCCTGATAACTTGCCCGACATTCCTCCTGAATAGGAAATAGATTTTGGCATTGATCTTTTTTCGGATACACACCCATATCCATCCCTCCCTATAGAATGGCTCCGGTCGAATTGACAGAGTTGAAAGAGCAATTGAAGAACTTATTAGACAAGGGTTTTATTCAACCAAGCATATCTCCATGGGTTGCTTTGGTATTGTTTCTGAAAAAGAAGGATGGGTCCCTTAGAATGTGTATTCATTATCGGCAATTGAACAAGGTGACTGTAACGACTCGGAAAATGATAGAATGAACTTGAGCCTTGACGTTTGGGTTAGTGGGAGCTTAGGTTGATGTTTATGCTGTTTTAGAACTTAAATGGAGCTAGGTAGCATCCTAGGGTGCAAGCAAGGGACTAGGCTAGCGAGTTAGTCTAGTGGACTGCCCAGTTGACCAGCTTTTGAGTAATCCCACTGGATCAGACAAATAAGGGGCAGATTTTTTAAAGTTACGACTTTTAGGGTCAACTTTAAATGATGATATCTTTTAGCTCAAAATGAATTGGATGGACCATTACCTATCCAATTAAAGGTATCTGAGTCCTCTTTCCAACGCCACCGAGTTTTCCCTTTTCCGATCTTGGAGGAAAAAGTTATGCCCAAAATACTGAAGCACTGTCAAAAAGGGCGAGCTTAGACGGGTTTAGTGGAACTTTTAAGTAGGTCCTTATTTCTTTTCCTAAGTTGAGCCCTTTTTTATTATATACCTTTCCTAGCAATTATAAAACACTTCTAGACCAAATTCTTCCATTTTAAGTCACTCCAATTAGAATTAAAAAGAACCCAACTCCTCTCAAACTTTTCCCTCTCTACAATCCTCCATTTAAGAAGGTCAAGAACTTGGAGCTAGGGCTTGGTTTGAAGGTGGTGTCTTCATCAATTTTCTTGGGGAATCTTAACAAAGGTATGGTGACCCTTGATCCTTGATTATCTTTCCTTCAAGGAGTCCAAAAAAAAAACGGGTTTCAAAAGTCTTCAAAGAACAAAATTTCTATTTTCTATTCTAGGTATGGGTTCATGGGTAAAATGTTTTCAAAGTCATTATATTGGTGAATTGAAGTTCTATTTATGATTTTAAGATGATTTTATATAAAACTTCTTCAAGAATCCATGTTTTCATTAGAAGCCTAGAATTTGCTTATGAAGTGGGTTTAATGCCTATGATTTAATGTTGATGAAATTGTGTTTAGATTGGATTGTATTGTTGATTTATATGGTTTTCTATACCTATTTATGATGAATTATTGGTATATGGATGAATTGAGGATTGTGGCCTTATGGGCAAGTTATGGGTGAATCGCCTTGTGGTGATAGAATTGTTGGGAATTGAGTAATGGTAATTATGGCTTTGGAGGATGGTAAGTTGACTTAAGCTCATATTATTAGTAGAATTGTTCTTGATGATGATCCACTTGAAAGGTGGAGGTGTTTACTTATTTTATACATTGTGACCATGGCCTTGAAGGCATAATATGAGAAATTTAAGTGTTACATGACATTTTATGAATGGACATTAAATGGAGCTAATGTGATCATGTTATGAACGTAAATGTATTATTATTGAAAGGCTTTTTCTCAATTTGACACTCATGAATATTGATGATGGAATATGAAGGATTCTCCAATGTAGTGCATATCTCGAATTGGTAGAGCTTGTGCATCATTTTCTTGTTTAAATGATTATATTGTTGGTTGTTGAATCCTCGAAGCAGTAGGCTAGTAACACCCTTCCACTCATGATAATAATGAACCTTGGAATCGGTAGGCTTATCGCACCTTTCCATTAATGATAGTAATGAACCTTGGAGTCGGTAGGCCTATGGCACCTTTCCATGAAGGTTAATGATGAGACTTGAACCGGTAGGCCCATGGCACCCTTTCAAGAGGAGTTAATGAGCTTTCCTAAATGAACCTTGAAACGGTAGGCTTAAAGCACCCTTTCACGTGTTAATGAATGTAATTTGGAGTTGGTAGGCCAATGGCACCTCTCATATGTGATAATGTCAAGGTAACGAACTATTCTATGGGAATGTAGGCTAAGCACCGAGTGGATTTGGTTAGATGGAAACTCCCCCAATGGTTAGGCATGAGTTTCAATGATCGTCTACCTTATCCCATAAACTATGTGCCCGCATAGGTAGCTAGTGGATCCATTAAGCTATATATACCGGTCTTCCTTAGGCAAGTAGACCACCTCTTTACGGTGTGGGGACTTATGACACCGGATTCCATGACAAGCTCTCATGGTCTATGTCGGTTAAATGCTTACTTCCCATCATGTGAAATTTCATTATGGTTTCTTGATAGGCTCTACAAAGTGTAGGTAGTAGTATGGGATGCTACCTATACATTGCACGAGTAGGCTTGGAGAGGGTCATAGTGAGTTTCTCTAAATCCTAATGTATGTGACACAATTGTGGCCTAAATGAGGTTATTAAAGAATGTTGGCTCTCAAATGCTTAATATGAGATGCATGCTATACTTGGGTTATATTATGAGTTATTTTCTCTTGTCATGTCTTAATTAATGATATACCTCTTATGTATGAATATTGTGCAAAGGTGAAAGAAAGGAATGATAAGTTACTTTAAGTGACCTAAATGTGGTGCCTTAGTATGGATGGTGGTATGGGACGCCATCCATACATTGCACGAGGTATAGCATAAGGGTTGCTTGAGGTGAAGGTCCAAGGTAAAGGTTTTCATGTTGATATTGTTTAAAGGTGATATTATGACTTACTTGATGTTTATGCTTGTCTTGTATGTCTTTTATGCAACTATTCATGATACTTCAAAAAGTGGCATAATGCATGGTTTCTAGCCAAAATGACCTTTTTTTTAAAGCATGTTTGCATGGTCATCATACTTAGTACTTAATTGTGCTAATTCCATATTTCTCTATTTTCTACTAGTGTAGGTTCCGGAAAGTGAGCGGGTACTATAGTAAGCTTGGAACTTGAAGTTCTTCCAAGATCTTGTGGTATGTCCTCATATGTCGAGGACAAGACTTTTCTATTCTAATTTTATGATAAGGTTCTTGTAATAGACTTCTTTTGATTGTAAAGGGCCGTGTCCCTACTTATGTTTTGTGATTGTGTCTAAGATGGCCATGTGAGACTTAGACTTCCGCTGTGTGTTTTTAAAGTTGTTTTAGTGAAGTTTAAATGTGTAGATGTAAATGAGTTTTTAATTCCGCACTATTATCATTATTGAATGCAATGAATGACTATGTGGCTTGTATAAGACCCCTTCGGGGTCGAGTACGCCTTGTTACGACTTGGGGGTGCTCCCGGGTCGTGACAGTGACTATAAAGAATAAGCATCCTCTCCATAGAATTGATGATTTGTTTAATCAACTTCAAAGGGCTAACTATTTCTCCAAAATAGATCTTTGTTCGAGTTACCATCAACTAAGGGTAAATGGGGTTGACATTCCTAAAACGGCCTTCCGAACAAGATATGGTCATTATGAGTTCCTAGTAATATCTTTTGGTCTAACGAATGCCCCGACAACTTTTATGGACCTTATGAATAAGGTTTTTTGGAATTACCTCGACATGTTCATCATTGTGTTTTTAGACAATATCTTTATCTATGCTAAGAGTGAGACTAACCATATGGACCATTTGAGAGTGGTGTTGCAAGTCCTCAAGTATTACCAATTATATGCTAAATTTAGTAAATGTGAGTTTTGGCTAAGGTCGGTTGCCTTCCTTCGTCATATTGTGTCGAGCAAGAGTGTCGAGGTAGATCCGAAGAAGGCGGATGCGGTCAAAGGTTGACCTGGACCTCTAACTCCTACCAACATTAGAACCTTTTTGGGTTTAGCCCGTTACTATGGAAGGTTTGTTGAGGGTTTCTCTTCTATTGCTTCTCCATTAACGGCCTTTACCCAAAAGAAGGCCAAATTTGTGTAGTCGGAAGCTTGTGAGAAAAGCTTCCAAGAATTGAAAGATAAACTCACCTCCGCTTCGGTTTTAACCTTACCGGAGGGTACCGATGGGTTTGTAGTATATTGTGACGCTTCTCGAGTGGGTTTACGGTGTGTTCTTATGCAATATGGGAAATTAATCGCCTATGCTTCAAGAGGGGGGTAATGGGCAAGAGAAGGGAGTAAAGGTTAGAAAAGGGGTAGAGATATGGGGGTAAGGGGTAGAGGGTCGTATGGGTAGTAGACGGGGGTAGGGGGGTAGGGAATGGACGGATAAGGGTAGGGGATATTGAAGAGGGGAGTAAAGAGAAGGGTAGAGGGGGCTAGACGGGGGTAGGGGGTGGGGTAGAGGAAGGGGATAGAGGGGGTAGAGAAAGGAGGTAGAGGGAGGTGGTAGAGAGAGGTTGGTAAGGGGTGGTAGTGAGGGGGTAGGGGTTGGGGGTAGAGGGTAGGAAGGGGTAGGGGTGGGTAGAAGGGTAGAGGAGGGTAGGAAAAGAAAAGGGGGGGTAGAAGAGAGGTAGAAAGAGGGTTGGGGGTAGGGTAGTAGGTGGGTAGAGGGGTAGGATAGAGAGGGGGTAAGGGGTAGAGACAAGGGAAGGGGGTTGAGACAAGGGGAGGGAGGAGGAGTTAGACACAAAGGGCGGGGTAGAGTAGGGTGGAGGTAGAGAGGGGTGTAGGGGTAGTGAAGGAAGGGGGTTTAGGGGTAGAGCGAGGGATGTTTGGGGGTAGAGAGGGCGTAAGAGGATAGAAGGGGTAGGGGTAGGTGTAGAGAGGTAGATAGGTAGAGACGGGGGTAGGGCGAAGAGAAGGGGGTGGGGGTTAGGGGTAGAGACGGGGAATGGGGTAAAGGGAGGGTAGGGAGTAGATGGGAGGTGGTGGGGTAGTCTAAGGGTAGAAGGGTAGATGGGGGTAGGGGGAGGGTATAAGGAGGGAATGGGATAGGGGTTTAAATGATGGTAGGGGGTGGAGGGTTTAAAGGAGGGTAAAGGTAGGGTAGAGAGGGGCTAAGGAGAGGGGTAGATGGGGGTAAGAGGTGGGGCAGAGGGGGGGTAAAGAGATGGTAGAGAAGGTAGGGATGTAAAGGGTAGGAGGAGGTAGGAGAGGGTAGGGAGGTAGGGTAGGGTTGATGGGATAGGGGTATGGGGTAGAGGAAGAGAAAGAGGGTAGAGGGAGGGAGAGAGGGTAGGGGGTGGAGGTATAGGGAGTGTCAGGGGTGGAGTGGAGAGAGGGTAAGGAGTGAGGTAGAGGAAGGGTAGGGGGATAGAAGGTGGGGTAGAGGGGGTAGCGAGTGGGGCAGAGAGGTAGAGGGGGTAAGGGTGGGGTGGAGGGGGTATAGAGGGAGGGTAGGGGGTAGAGGGTGGTAGAGGGAGGGGATAGAGGGAGAGGGTAGAAAGGGGGTAAAGGGAGGGGGGTAGGGGGAGGTGGGGGATGGGTAGAGGGGGAGGTATGGTAGAGGATGGGGGATGGAGGAGTAGGGATGGGGTAATAGGGAGGCAGATAGCTAAAATGGCCCATTTTCAAGGTCAAACGTACCCGAGAGCAGTTAAACCCCTCTCCCAATTTTGTCGATTTTGGTGTGCTATAGTTCACCATCTTTTTTGGTGATCCAGAATTTCAATGACATTTTTGTGGAAATTTTTCATTAACATCCATTAAGACCTTAGCTATGGAGCCAGTTGGCCTTGACGGCCAAAACGACTCATTTTCAAGGTCAAACAATTCCCGGAAAAGGTAAACCCTCCATTTTGCTGGTTTTCGTGTGCTATAGTTCACCATCTTTTTTGGTAATCCAGAATTTCGATGTCATTTTTGTCAAAAATTTTCTTGGACGTCCGTTAAGACCTTAGCTATGGAGCCAATTGGCCTTGAAGGTCAAAACGGCCCATATTCAAGGTCAAACGAGCCCCGGAGGAGGTAAACCCCCCATTTTACCAATTTTTATGTGCTATAGTTCACCATCTTTTTTGGTGATCTGGAATTTCGATGTCATTTTTGTCAAAATTTTTCATGGCGATCGTTATGACCTTCGCTATTTAGCTAGTTGACCCTAACGGTCAAAACGACCCATTTTCAAGGTCAAACTAACCCTGAAGGAGGTAAACCTCACATTTTACCAATTTTTATGTGCTATAGTTCACCATCTCTTTTGGTGATCTGGAATTGCGACGACATATTTGTCAAAGTTTTTCATGGATGTCCGTTAAAACCTTCGTTATAGACCTAGTTGTCCATGACGACCAAAATGACTCATTTTCAAGATCAAACGTGCCCTAGAGCGGTTAACCCCCTTCCCCACTATTTTACCGATTTTGGTGTGCTATGGTTCACCATCTTTTTTGGTGATCCAGAATTCTGACGTCATTTTTGCTGAAATTTTTCATGGACGTCCGTTAAGACCTTAGTTATGGAGCCAGATGGCCCTCACGGCCAAAACGACCCATTTTCAAGGTCAAACGAGCCTCGAAGCAGGTAAACCCCCTATTTTGCCAATTTTCGTGTGCTATAGTTCAACATCTTTTTTGGTGATCCAAAATTCTGATGTCATTTTTGCCAAGATTTCTCAAGGACGTCCGCTAAGACCTAGCTATAGAGCCAGTTGGCCCTGATGGCTAAAACGACTAATTTTCAAGGTCAAACGATCCCCGGAGCAGCTAAATCCCCCATTTTACCAATTTTCGTGTGTTATAGTTCATCATCTTTTTTGGTGATCCAAAATTCCGATGTTATTTTTTACTGAATTGTTTCATGGACATCCGTTAAAACCTTAGCTATGGAGCTAGTTGGTCCTGACAGCCAAAACAACTTATTTTCATGGTCAAACGATCCCCGGAGAGGTAAACCCCTCATTTTACTAATTTTCGTGTGCTATAGTTCACTATCTTTTTTGGTGAACCAAAATTCCAAAGTCCTTTTTGCCAAAAATTTTCATAGACATCCGTTAAGATCTTAGATATGGAGCTAGTTGGTCTTGACAGCCAAAACGACCTATTTTAAAAGTCAAACGATCCCCAGAGCAGGTAAACCCCCAATTTTACCGATTTAGGTCTATGAATTTTTGGTGTTCTAGAATTTTGACGTCATTTTTTGCTGAATTTTTTCATGGACGTCCGTTAAGACCTTATCTATGAAGTCAGTTGGCCCTGACGGCCAAAACAACCCATTTTTATAGTCAAACGAGCCCTGAAGGAGGTAAACCCTTCATTTTATCGATATTCGTATGCTATAGTCCATTGATTTTTGGTGATTTAGAATTTTGATGTCATTTTTGCTAAAATGTTTCATGCACCTCCGTTAAGACCTTAACTATGGATCTAGTTGGGCCTGATGGCTAAAATGACTAATTTTCAAGGTCAAACGTTCCACTAAGCTGGTAAACCCCCCATTTTACCGATTTTCGTGTGCTATAGTTTACCATCTTTTTTGGTGAACCAGAATTCCGACGTCATATTTGTCAAAATCTTTCATGGACGTCTGTTAAGACCTTAGCTATAGAGCCAGTTGGTCCTGACGGCCAAATCCGCCCATTTTCAAGGTCAAACAAGCCCTGGAGCAGGTAAACCCCCTATTTTGCCAATTTTTGTGTGCTATAGATCTCCATCTTTTGTGGTGATACAGAATTCGAACATCATATTTGCCAAAAGTTTTCATGGACATCCGTTAAGACCTTAGTTATGGAGTCAGTTGGCTCTGACAGCCAAAACGGCCCATTTTCAAGGTCAAACAAACCCCGAAGCAGGTAAAGCTCTTATTTTGCCAATTTTTGTATGTTATCGTTCACCATCATTTTTGGTGATAAAAAATTCGACGTCATTGTAACACCCAAAAAAATGGTAGGTTCACCTAGAGCCTAAGCGTGCGGTTTTATGTAAGTCTCCGGAGATGTTTAGACTAAACTAGGACCAAAATGGGGGAGGTAAGCATCTAGGATGAAGTCACGGACCTAAGCAACCTAAGAAAAATGAAGGAAAACAATACCTACCTTTGGTCCATTCGGCGATGGGTTGTAGTGTCGCCCATGTGCCTTGGTGATGATCCAAGTGGGCTCTCCTCGCCTAGTGGACAGCCTTCACTTGGCCTATGTTCTGGAAAACTGGGCGAGATAGGTCTTGGGTCTCTAATTGGGTTGGCGATTCACCCAATGGACCACCCCATCGCCTAGTGAGCTGCCCATTTAGTGAGGTTACTATAATTTTGGTGAGCCAAGGGCTCATTAGGCGAGTTGCCTAGTGCCCTTGGCGGAGCCAAGGAGGGCCAAAGGGCTAGCTCAAGCGGGCCTGAGACAAAAATTTGTAGTTTAAGTAAGGGTCTTTAAGTAATCTCTCCAAAACTTGAACCAACATTTTCCCACTCTTTTCCTAACAAGTATATATACTTTTTAAAGTCAAAATTCTTCCTTTTTAGTTACTCCCACTTAAGAAAAGAAGAAACCCAAGAACATCATCTTTCTTTTAAAAAATTCTCTCTCTAAACTCATGGAAGAAGAAGAAACCATTGGAGCTAGAGTTTGTAGATGCTCAAGGTTCTTCCCCAAATATCTTGGAGAATCTCAATTGAGGTATGGATGCTTTTCATTCTTGGTTAGCTATCATCAAGAAGCCTCTTCAAACTATGTTTTCAAATCCCCCAAATCTAGGGTTTACAAATCTAGTCATGGGTCTTCTTCCAAAACGTTTTCCATTTTTTAATTATGGTTTGTTATGGTTGCTTATGATGATTTATGATGGGATTGTGGAAGTATTGTTGGATTTTGATGAAAATCTCCCGTGGACCCATGATTTCCCCTTTTTCCTAAATTGTGAACTAGGGTATTATTTGATTGATTTTGTGAGCTTGTCAAGTGATTATGTTTATGTTTATTATGTCATTGAATTTCCCTATATAATGTTGTAATTCTTTCAATTAAGGTTGATCTTGATACTTAGCCTTGAAGGGCAACAACTAGGGTTTGTGTATGTTGATGAAGATTGTATATAAACTTGTGATTCACTTAGATAGTGATGAATCTATGACAAATGTATATGATAATGTTGATCCACTTGAAAGGTGGAGGTGGTTAATTATTGTGTATATTGTGGTATTGATGCAAGATCCTTTTTCCTTATACCCCTACACATGATTATGTATGATATAATAAGACTATGTATGATATGATATGACTATGGTGGTATTGTTGTGTCGAATGAAATGCCATCCTCATGAACACTATGAATATGATGTGAAAGGGTTACTCACATATTGATGATTCTAAGGTTGAAAGGGCATTCTCAACTAATGAATCTATGAGCTATTATGATATATGTTAGGTTTTAGTGCCTAGTGCATTCTTTCACGAACCTAAACTTAAGTAAAGACTTAATGTAGCTTTTAAAGGGAATTATACTTAGCACCGAGAGGATATGAAAATGAGATGGAGGCTTTTACGTTTAGCAATATATGTTGTCTCATGGGATGGAAACCTTTTATGTTTAGCAAGTCTGGGTTTCTAGTAGCAATCCCCATATCCCATAACTATGTGCCCACACAGGTCTTAGCTAGTGGATCCACCTAAAAGCTATTATGTACGTCCTACCTTAGGCAAGTAGGACACCTCTTTTCGGTGTGGGGGTAGAACACCGGATTCCATGTAGCTCACATGGTCAATGTTGGTTAAGGCTATTATCCCTATATGATATAAATATGAACTATGGTAAGAACATGAACTTTAATTATGACTTATTAAGGGGTACTACTTAGTATGAGTGGGGGTATGGGACTTCACTTACACATTGAACAAGTAGACCTTAAGAGAGGTTATGATGAGGTTCTTTTATGTTATGATGACTTATGGATTATGTATGAATGTTAAGGTTGATTTCACTTGCTGTAAGTTATGAATACATATGACTCTTTACTCATGTATGTGGACTATGAATAAGGCAAAGTAAGCTATATATGATGTTGGTAGCCTAAGGGTGACACTTAGCATTTGGTGAGGTTATGGGACTTTACCTTTGCATTGCACTAGTATGGCTTTGGGTTGCTTGTATGTTGGTATGACTTATGTTTCTTCATAAATGTGCATAATGGTTTCTAAACTTGTTAAAGCCATGATTTCAATTAAATGTCCCTTTTATGCATGTTTTAAGGATTTTGTGCATGGTGTCCATACTTAGTACCTTATTTGTGCTAACCCATAGTTTCTATATTCCATGAGTGTAGGTTCCGGGCGTTGATACATTCTACTTTCTTCAAGAGAAGCTTGGGTCGACTATTCCTTAGGCTTGGTGAGTCCTCAAGTGTGAGGACAATATGTTATCATCTCTTAGTTTCTATTGCAATTCCTACTTTGAGACTATTGTTGATGTAAAGGGATTTTGACCCTATTTGTACCCCTTATGTACTAGATGGTGATTGAGACAAGTCTAGAATCGTATTTTCATTTATGAAAAATAAGTTGAACTTTGATTGTAAAAGATTTAAATTTTTCCGTATTATTCTATGTCTTGAATGTTATGATTATGCTGAGGGCTTGTATGCGACCCCTTCGGGGTCAAGTACGCCGTGTTACGTCTAGGGGGTACCCTTGGGTCGTGACAAACTTGGTAATCAGAGCACAAGGCTTAGAATGATTCCAGGATGATGTCTCATGAACCACGTCTAGTAGAGTCTTGTTCATAAGTGTGAAATGCGCCACACTTATGAATGAGAGGCTATAAAATGTTTAGGAACTTTCACTTCGTACTCTTTATTTGTGTTGTGGTGTCCTAACTCTATGAAGTCCTTTCGTAACCCTTCTCTTGTGATTATAGGCAATGAATACAAGAAGAGAGAATGCAAGGAGGGTGCAAGAGGAGAGTGTCAATGAGGGAGTTCCTCCCCAATCTCCTCAACTCCTCAAGCTCCAAATGAAGAAGGGGCTATGACCAATGTGGAGATAAGAAAGTATTTCCAAACATTTACTCATGCTTTAACAACTCAAGTCACTAGGGATGCTAGGGTTAAAGTGAACCCCAATGCAAGTACAACCGCTTCAAAGATTAGGGATTTCACAAGAATGAATACTCCTACATTCTATGGCTCTAAAGTGGATGAAGACCCACTAGGGTTTATTGATGAAGTTTTTAAGGTGCTTTATGCTATAGGTGTGTCTCCACGAGAGAAGGCGGAACTAGCCACCTACCAATTGAAAGATGTGGCTCAAGTATTGTTTGAGCAATAGAAGGATGAGAGAACCGTGAGAGTGGGACCGATTGATTGGGGAGTGTTCAAGTCGACCTTCCTTTATAGGTTTTTTCCACTAGAGTTGAGGGAGAGGAAGATGCAAGAATTCATCAACCTTCGCCAAGGAGGTATAAGTGTGAAGCAGTATAGCCTTAAGTTCACCCAATTGTCTAAATATGCTCCAACCTTTGTGGCGGACTCTAGGGCCAAGATGAACAAATTTGGTATGGGGATATCCGACTTGGTAGTCAATGAATACCATTCGACAATGTTCATCCCAAGTATGAATATTTCACAACTCATGGTTCATGTCGAGCAAATTGAGGAACTAAAGCTCAAGCAACCGAATAGAGAAGTAAAAAGGGCAAGGACCGATGGTGGAAATTCTTCTACGAGTAAATTTGAGGTTCAAGGTAAACCAAGGTTCAAGAAGAGGTTTTCCAACCAATGCTCATCTAGCACTCTAAGGGTCAACAAAGATAGGGTGTCTAACCCTAATCCACAAGGAGGTAATAGTGGAAGCTCTTATGTTGAAAGACCTAGTTGTGCAAAGTGTGGCAAGAAGCATGAAGGCAAGTGCCTAGTTGGCACGGATGGTTGCTTTAGTTTTGGGAAGAGCGGTCATATGAAGAGAGATTTCCTTATGGTAATGGTTCAAGAGAGAGATGGCAATCATGTCCCTCTAAGTGGCTCAAATTTCGATGCTCCTAAGAAGAACCACTTATATGCTCTCCAATCAAGAGGTGACCAAGAAAGCTCCCCGGATGTTGTAACGGGTATATTGCAAGACTTTTTCCATTGATGTTTATGCATTATTAGACCCTGGTGCCACATTGTCATTTATTACACCTTTTGTGGCTATGAATTTCAAATGCTCCCCGATGTATTAGAAGAACCTTTTTCAGTGTCTATCCTAGTTGGTGACTTGGTAGTGGAAAAAAAAGTGTATAGGAGTTGTCCTATTTGTTTGTCTCATAAGGTCACTTTGGTTGATTTGGTAGAATTAGACATGCTTGATTTTGATGTAATTTTGGGCATGGATTGGTTGCATACATGCTATGCTTCTATAGATTGTAGGACCCGAGTGGTCAAATTTCAATTTCCAAAAGAGCCAATTTCTAGTGGAAAGAGGGGAATTCTATTCCTAGAGGTCAATTTGTTTCATATCTAAAAGCTAGGAAAATGATCTCTAAGGGGTGCATGTATCATATTGTTAGGGTTATGTATGTTGAATCCAAGGTCCCTTCTTTAGAGTCGGTCCCCGTGGTGAATGAGTTTCTGGAAGTCTTTCCCGATGACTTGCTAGACTTTGGCATTGATCTTTTGCCGAATACGCAACTCATATCTATCCCTCCCTATAGAATCGCTTTGGTTAAATTGAAAGTGTAACACCCCATACTTCTAATGACCTAAGCTAGAGCCTAATGTGTAGTCTAATAGCCTAAGGAAGTTAAAACGTACGGTGAAAGTCTTAAAGTAACTTCCATAACTTAGTACTAAGGTCCTAGTACCTAAACGTCAAGGCATGGCTCCCATGAGAACCCCCCTAAGGGTCCTTGAAGAGAGCCAAGGGGGATGCTCTAAAAGCTATACAAAATAGCCTCATCCACGAGAGGCAACCTACGAGGCGTAGGTTGACTCACGCCCCGTAGGTGGGGATCGTGAGTCAACACTTGGTTTCCTCCTAAAACCCCCCATAGTCCCTAGCCACAGTACCATTCCACGAGGGTGCAGTACGGTCCGTGGACCGACTCAATCCCCGTGGAAGGGTCTCATGAGTTGAGACTTAGCTTCCTCACCTATGACATGAACCACCCCTCTCTGAACCAAACCACTGACAGCCAGGACGGTCCGTGGACCCATCCACTCTCTGTGGTTTGGGGTCCGTGGATCATTCCTAAGTGAACTGTCTAGGTTCAACCAAGTGGGGGTGGTTTGGTAAAATCACTAATTAATTAATTTAGGGTGGGGGACGGTTATATTTAGATATTCTAGGTATATTAAAATATTTTAAAGTAATAAACAAGTCTTTTAACTCTCATAACTCACAAACTAAAACTCAACCAACTTCCCTCCCAAAAATATTCTCTCTCTAAACTCCATTGAAGAACATAGAAGAAACTCAAGATTAGGGTTCAAGCTCCAACATTTTCACTCCAATTTCATGGTAAAACATCAATTAAGGTATGGGGATCTTAATTCATCGAACACTTTTCTCCATGAAGCCCTTCAACTCTTGATTTTGAAATTGGTAACTTGTTCAAAAACTAAGGTTTCTATTCCAACCATGGGTTCTTCCTAAAAACAATTTTATTATGTTAATTGCATTATATTATGGATGATTTTATGTTTAATGGTGATTTTCATTGTAAAATTTCCTTAGAACCCATGAACACCCCCATAACCCCAATTTTAAGTAATGTGATGGGTGTATTGATGCAAGATGACTACTACGAATCATTTCTATGTGAATTTAGTTATTGAATCTTGTTTTTTTCATGCCTATTATAGTATCTTTAGGTGTAATTGCGGGACATGATTCATGACTTTGTAAATGTGTAAATTGCTAGGGTTTGTACATGTTGATGAAAGCTGTGTATAATGTATTGATTCATTTAGAAAGTAAATCTTCTATGACTAATGTATAAAGTATGGTATTGTTGAAAGGTTGTTCTTCCCTTGCCCTTTTACTTGATGATGCATGAATAGTCTAGGATGATGATGATGTATTGTGTTGATTGAAAGTCCATTTCTCATGAAAACACTATGAATATAATGTGAAAGTCCTACTCACACACTAATGTTGATTCTAAAGTTGAAAGAACATTCTCACCTTTAATGAATCTATGAGCTATTTTGATGGATTGCATTGAATGGGGGATAAACCACTCCTTCAAACATGTAAATGCAATTCAAAACTTAATTATGTATAATTTGGGGAAAAAATGCTTAGCACCGAGTGGATATGGAAAATAAGGTAAAACCCCTTCCGCCAATGCAATAGGGAGGGTCATCCAAAGTGAACTCATGAAATGGAAACCCTTCCGCCAATGCAATAGGGTGGATTTCTAGATGCAATCTCCCTATCCATTAACTATGTGCCAACATAGGACTTAGCTAGTGGATCCACCTAGACGCTAAAACATTTAGTCCTACCTTAGGCAAGTAGGACACCTTCTTTCGGTGTGGGGTTACACGAAACTGAATTCCATGTAGCTCACATGGTCTATGTCGGTTATGGCTAATCTTCCCTAAATGAAAGGTAATGAATGAGATATGAACTATACTATAACTTCTTGGTAAGTTTACTTAGTGGGAGTGGGGGTATGGCACTTCACTTCCACATTGCACAAGTGGACTTGGTAGGATGTGGTGGGATGGTTCCTTTATATTGTGATGATAATACAAATGCATACATGTGACTTGAATGGTTAGTTGTCATGAATGACTTTCCTTGTATTCAAAGTAATGTTCATGGCCATTTCCTTATTGGTGACTAATGATTATAATGAGGTCAAAAGATGATATGCATGACCAATGGAGCTTCAAGGGGGGGGGGGTACTTAGTAGGGTTGGTATTATGGGATGCTAACCATACATTGCACAAGTGTTCCTTAGAGGTTGCTAAGGTGTTGATATCACCATGTTCATGAGTGTAAATGTTATTATGGCTTGTGTTGTACATTGTAAATGCATGTTGGTTTCTAAACTTGACAAAGGCATACTTTTCAAATGAAAATGTCATTTTTATCATATTTAAGAATATTATGCATGTTTCCATACTTAGTACATATTATGTGCTAACCCCTTCTATCTTTTACATCTTAATGAGTGTTGGTTTTGGCTAAGTGACTTTCACTCTCCTTTTGAAGAAGACTTGCACTGCTTATCTCTAAGTTGTGGTGAGTCCTCAAGCGCAAGGACGGAATTTCCTATTTTTTAGTTTCTATTGTACTTCTCATGTTGAGACTTTTATTAATGTATAAGGGCTAAGTCCTAAACTTTGTATTCCTATGTTTTAGATGGTTGTATGAGACAAAGTCTAGATTTCCTATTACTTTCTTTTATGAAAAGTGAAGTTGGACTTCGATTGTAAAGTTTTAAATTTTTTCGCATTATTTCTATGTCTTATGTAATGAGGATGCTAGAGGCTTGTATGAGACCCTTTTAGGGTCAAGTACGCCATTTTAAGCCTAGGGGTTACTCTCGGGTCGTGACAAACGTGGTATCAGAGCATAAGTTTTTGGGAATAATATTTAGGTTGAAGTCTCAAGCAACACGTCTAGTAGAGTCTTGTTCATGAGTGCGAAGCGCGCCATACTTATGAATAAGAGGCTATACGATGCTTAGGAACATTCCCTTCTTTCATTATTCTTTAGTCGTGCTTAGAGTTCTTACTCTGTGAAGTCCTTTCTTCTAACCCTTCTCTTGTGATTATAGGAGATGAATACAAGAAGGGCAAACTTAAGAAGAAGGATAGAAGCGATGGTGAATAATGAGGGAGTTCTTCCCCAAGGTCCTCAAAATCCTTAAGTTCCTAATGATGAAGGAGCTATGACTAATGTGGAGATAAGGGAGGCTCTCTAAACATTGACTCAAGTCATGACGGTGCAAGCACAAATTGTGACAACTCAAGCCTAAGCCATGACGGCTCAAACAAATAGGGAAGGTGCCCCTCGAGTGAATCATAATGCAAGCACCATGGCTTTAAGGTTAAGAGACTTTACTAGGATGAACCCTCTTATTTTCTTGGGCTCTAAGGTGCATGGAGACCCACAAGAGTTTTTGGAAAAGGTCTACAAGATAGTAGATGCCATGGGAGTGACTTCTATTGAGAAAGCCGAACTAGCGAGGTATCAATTTAAAGATGTGGTCCAAGTATGGTTTACTCAATAGAAGGATAATAGGGCTATAAGAACGGGTCCTATAAGTTGGGAAGTGTTTAAGAAGGTGTTCCTTGATAGATTATTTCCCCGTGAGAAGAGGAAAGCCAAGGTCGAGGAGTTCACAACCTCCGTCAAGGGGAATAAGTGTCCAAGAATACTCCTTGAAATTCACTAAGTTATCCAAATATGCCCCCTCTTTGGTCTCTAATCCAAGGGACGAGATGAGTCACTTTGTCACCGGTGTTTTTGATATTATTGAAGAAGAGTGTCGTGCAACAATGGTCCATGACAATATGGATATCTCAAGCTTAATGGTCTATGCTCAACAAGTTGAGGAATCAAGGCTTAGAAAGAAGAATAGAGAGGTAAAGAGGACAAGGTCCGATGATGGTAATTCTTCTAAGGTTAAGTTTGAGGGTCAAAGCGGACCAAGGTTCAAGAAGAGGTTCTCTAATCAATGTTCCTCCAATGCACCAACACCCAACAAAGATAGGGTGTCTAACCCTAAACCTCAAGAAGTCAATATGAGTGGACCTCCCATGGAGAGGCCTATATGTGCCAAGTGTGGTAAGAAACATGAGGGGAATGTCTTGCTAGAATGGGTATGTGCTATGGATGTGGCAAAAGTGGACACCAATTAAAAGATTGTCCAACTCGTGCGGCCAAGGGAAAAGAGGGTAACCAAGCTACACCAAGTAGTTCTAATGTCGATTCTCGCAAGAAGAATCGCTTCTATGCCCTCCAATCTAGAAGTGATCAAGAGGGGTTCCTGGATGTTGTTACCGGTATGTTACAAGTATTTTCAATTGATGTTTATGCATTATTAGACCCCGGTGTCACTTTATCTTTTGTTACTCCTTTTGTGGCTATGAAATTTAAAGCACCTCCTGAAGAGTTAAAGAATATTTTTCCGTGTCTACCTCGGTTGGTGACTCGGCTGCAGCTAAAAGAATCACTTTGGTTGATTTGATAGAATTAGATATGTTGGACTTTAATGTCATCTTGGGGATGGATTGGCTCCATGCTTGTTTTGCTTCCAATTATTGTAAAACTCGAGTAGTAAAGTTTCAATTTCCAAATAAACCCGTTTTAGAATGGAAGGGGGGAAGTTCAATCCTTAGAGGTAAATTCATTTCATGTCTAAAGGCTTGTAAAATGATTTCTAAGGGTTGTATCTATCATAATGTAAGAGTTAAGGACATGGAGTTCGAGACTCCTCCTTAGAGTCGGTCCCCGTAGTAAGAGAATTTTCGAAAGTCTTTCCTGATAATTTTCCAAAAATTTCTCCCGAACGAGAAATAGACTTCGGCATTAATCTTTTACCAGATACTTAACCCATATCAATTCCCCCTTAACGAATGGCTCGGCCGAATTAAAGGAATTAAAGGCACAACTCAAAGATTTGCTAGAAAAGGGTTTCATTCAACCAAGCATATCTCCATGGGGTGCTCCGATATTATTTGTGAAAAAGAAAGATGGGTCTCTTAGGATGTGTATTGATTACCGCCAATTGAACAATGTCACTATAAAGAATAAGTACCCTCTCTCTAGAATTGATGATTTGTTTGACCAACTCGAAGGGGCGAGTTACTTTTCGAAGATTGACTTAAGGTCGGGATACCACCAACTTAAGGTGAGAGAGGTTGACATTCCGAAGACGGCCTTCCGATCAAGATATGGTCGCTATGAATTCCTAGTCATGTCTTTTGGTCTAACAAATTCCCCGGTAGCATTCATAGATCTAATGAATAGGGTATTTAGGTAATATTTTGATTCATTTGTGATTGTCTTTATTGATGATATTTTGATTTATTCAAGGAGTGAGGATGATCATATGAAGCATTTGAGGATAGTATTGCAAGTCCTTAAAGACCACCAATTATATGCTAAGTTTAGCGAGTGTGAGTTTTGGCTAAGGTTGGTTGCTTTCCTTAGTCTACTGTGTCGGGCATGGGTATAGAGGTTAACCCTAAGAAGATGGATATGGTTAAGAGTTGGCCTAGACCTCTAGCTCCTACCGATATTAGAAGCTTTTTGGGTTTAGACGGTTAATATAGGAGGTTTGTTAAAGGTTCTTCCTCGATTGCCTCTCCATTAACGGCCTTAACTCAAAAGAAAGCAAAGTTTGTGTGGTCGGAGGCTTGTGAGAATAACTTCCTAGAATTGATGAATAGACTTACATTCGCTCCAATATTGACCTTACCGAAGGATACCGATGGGTTTGTGGTATATTGTGATGCTTCTCGAGTGGGTTTGGGATGTGTCCTCATGCAATGGGATAAAGTGATTGCCAATGCTTCAAGGCAACTCAAGGTACATGAAAAAAATTATCCAACTCATGATCTCGAACTAGCAGCGGTGGTGTTTGCTTTGAAAATATGGAGACACTATCTCTATTGGGTGCATATAAATGTGTTTACCGACCACAAGAGCCTTCAATATGTGTGTAGCCAAAAAGATTTAAATCTCTGACAAAGAAAGTGGTTAGAGCTTTTAAAGGATTATGACATAAGTGTCCTTTACCACCCCGGCAAAGCCAATGTAGTTGCAGATGCCTTAAGTAGAATGTTAATGTGTAGTGTGGCTCATGTAGAAGATGAGAAGAAGAAATTGGTTCATGATGTGCATAGAATGGCCCGTTTAGGTGTCCAACTTGTGGATTCCACCAAGGGTGGATTCCTGGTTTATCATAGTTCTGAATCGTCCCTTGTGGTTGATGTAAAGTCTAAGCAACATATTGATCCTATTTTGATGGAATTGAAAGAGTCAGTTCTCAATAAGTCTATTGAGGTTTTCTCCCAAAGGGGAGATGGGGTGCTTAGGTACCAATGTAGGTTGTGTGTTTCGAATGTTGATGATTTGAGGGAGAAACTATTAGAAAAGGCTCATGGTTTGCAATATTCTATTCATCCAGGGACCACCAAGATGAATCGTGACCTACAGGAAATCTATTGGTGGAATGGTATGAAGAAAGATATAACGCGTTTTGTGGCCAAATGTCCTAATTGTCAACAAGTCAAGGCCGAGCACATGAAATTGGGAGTTTTTCTCCAAGATATAAATATTTCCACTTGGAAGTGGGAGGAAGTGAATATGGATTTTGTTGTGGGATTGCCTCGTACACGAAGGTAACACGATTCTATTTGTGTCATTGTTGATAGGATGACGAAATCAGCCCATTTTCTTCCCATCAGGACTAATTTCTCAGTGGAAAACTATGCTAAGTTATATATCAAGAAGGTAGTGAAGTTGCATGGGATTACTTTGTCCATCATATCAGATAGGGGTACTAAATTTACTTCACATTTTTGGAAGTTGTTTCAACAAGGACTTGGTACCAATGTTAAACTTAGTACCGCCTTCCACCCTCAAACGGATGGTCAAGCGGAATGGATCATTCAAACCTTAGAGGACATGTTAAGGGCGAGTGTGATTGATTTCAAGGGTAATTGGGACGATCATCTTCCTTTGATAGAATTTGCCTACAATAAGAGTTACCACTCTAGCATTGTCATGGCTTCATTTAAAGCACTTTATAGAAGAAGGTGTAAATCTTTGATTGGGTAGTTTGAGGTAGGTGAGTTTTCTCTAATTGGTCCCGAACTTGTCTATGATGCCATTGAAAGAGTTTGACTCATTAGAGAAAGGTTGAAGATGGCCCAAAGTCGGCAAAAGTCCTATGTCGACAATAGAAGAAAGGATCTTGAATTTGAGGTTGGTGATTGGGTCTGCTTGAAAATCTCACCTATGAAAGGTGTGATGAGGTTTAGCAAGAAGGGGAAACTTAGTCCCCGGTATATGGGGCCATACCAAATCTTGAAGCATACTGGGAAAGTTGCTTATGAGATGGACTGGCCAAATGACTTGGCTCTGGTTCACCCGGTGTTTCATGTTTCCATGCTCAAAAAGTGTATTGGTGATTTGGTTTCCATCCTTCCTTTAGAGGGTTTATGAGTTGATGAAAACCTTTCTTATGAAGAGGTCCCGGTTGAGATTTTGGACCGGCAAGTGAAAAAGTTGATAAATAAGGAAGTAGCTTCCGTTAAGGTTCTATGGAGGAATCACTTGGTTGAGGGTGCTACATGGGAGGCGGAGATCGATATGAAGTCCCATTAGCCTCATCTTTTTCCTTCTACTCCTATTCAAACTTGAGGTAAGTAATTCCTCTTGAATTTAAGTGTTTTGAGAATCATGTGTGTGGTATGGTTTTCCATGATTTCCCTATATTGTGCATGTTCTTGTGAGAATTCATGTTTTAGTATATATTGAGTTTTCTTGATGTAAATGTTCCTCAAGTTGATTTGCATTTTTGTATGACGATTGCATTATTGACTCCATGAGGTGAAATGATGAATATGCTTAAATGATGTGTTGATGAGATGACATGTTGGCCCTATATTTTTATGTTGAGCTTACTTGAGTTCAAGAAGTTAGTTCCTCCCATGCTTAAGTAAATTGATGGTTGCATGCAGATTGAGTTAGTAGAAGTAGTTCCAACTTTCTTGCATTGCTTTGGCCATGTTTTAAAAAGGAGATGAGGTTCCCTCCTTTTGAAAATTACAAATTGTAAAGAGTGCATTTGTGAGTTTTGCACATTTTTAATGATTCATGCATAATGAGTTGTTAGTCTATAGTTTCTAACTTAGTTTGGTGTCTTGGTCATCATTCGGGGGTGAATATTCCCAAGGGGGAGATAATGTAACACCCCGTACTTCTAATGACCGAAGCTAGAGCCTAACGTGTAGTCTAATAGCCTAAGGAAGTTAAAACGTAAGGTGAGAGTCTTAAAGTAACTTCCCTAACTTAGTACTAAGGTCCTAGTGCCTAAACGTCAAGGCATGGCTCCCATGAGGACCACCCCAAGGGTCCTTCATGAGAACCAAGGGGGCCGCTCTAAAAGCTGTACAAAACAACTTCATCCACGAGAGTCAACTTACGAGGCGTAGGTTGACTCACTCCCCGTGGGTGGTGGTCGTGAGTCAATAGTTGGCTTCCTCCTAAAACCCCCCAAAGTCCCTAGCCATAGTACCATTACAGTACAGTCCATGGATCGACTCAAGCCCCGTGGAAGGGTTTCATGAGTTGAGACTTAATCTCCTCACCCATGCCATGAACCAACCCTCTTTGAACCAAACCATGAGCAGCCAGGATGGTCTTTGGACCCATCCATGCTCTGTAGTTTGAGGTTCGTGGATCGTGCCTGAGTGAACTGTCTAAGTTCGGCCAAGTGAAGGTGGTTTAGTAAAATCACTAATTAATTAAGTTAGGGTGGGGGACGGTTATCTTTAGAAATTTTAGGTATACTAAACTATTTTTAAGTAATAAACAAGTATTTTAACTCTCATAACTCACAAACTCAAACTCAACCAATTTCCCTCCCAAAAATATTCTCTCTCTAAACTCCATTGATGAACAAAGAAGAAGCTCAAGATTAGGGTTCAACCTCCAATATTTTCACTCCAATTTCATGGGAAAACATCAATTATGGTATGGGGATCTTGATTCATGGAACACTTTTCTCCATGAAGCCCTTCAACTCATGATTTCGAAATTGGTAACTTCTTCAAAAACTAGGGTTTCTATTCCAACCATGGGTTCTTCCTAAAAATGATTCTATTATGTTAATTGCATTATATTATGGATGATTTAATGTTTAATGGTAATTTTCATTGTAAAATTCCCCTGAAACCCATGAACACCCCCATAACCCCAATTTCAAGTAATGTGATCGGTGTATGGATGCAAAATGACAACTATGAATCGTTTCTATGTGAATTTAGTTATTGAATCTTATTTTGTTCATTTCTATTGTAGTATCTTTAGGTGCAATTGTGGGACATGATTCATGATCTTGAAATGGGGGAAATTGCTAGGGTTTGTACATGTTGATGAAAGTTGTGTATAACATATTGATTCATTTAGAAAGTAAATCTTCTATGACTAGTGTGTAAAGTATGGTATTGTTGAAAGTTTGTTCTTCCCTTACCCTTATACTTGATGATGCATGAATAGTCTATGATGATAATGATGTATTGTGTTGATTGAAAGTCTATTTATCATGAAATCACTATGAATTTAATGTAAAAGTCCTACTCACACACTAATGTTGATTCTAAGGTTGAAAGTACATTCTAACCTTTAATGAATCTATGAGCTATTTTGATAGATGGTATTGAATGAGGGATAGAGCATTCCTTTACACATGTAAATGCAATTCAAGACTTAATTATGTAAAATTTGGAAATAATGCTTAGCACCGAGTGGATATGTAAAATGAGGTAAAGGCCATTCTGCCAATGCAATAGAGAGGGTCATCCAAAGTGAACTAATCCTAATACAATCACCATGGCTTCAAGGTTAAGAGATTTTACTAGGATGAATCTCCCTATTTTCTTGGGTTCCAAGGTGAATGAAGACCCACAGGAGTTTTTGGAAGAGGTCTACAAGATAGTGGATGTTATGGAAGTTAATTCTATTGAGAAAGTCGAACTAGCAGGGTATCAATTGAAATATGTGGCCCAAGTAAGGTTTACTCAATGCAAGGATAATAGGGCTATAAGAGTGGGTCCCATAAGTTGGGAAGTGTTCAAGAAGGCGTTCCTTGATAGATTCTTTCCCCGTGAGAAGTGGAAAGCTATAGTTGAGGAGTTCATCAACCTTTGTCAAGGGGGAATGAGTGTCCAAGAATACTCCTTGAAATTCACTAAGTTGTCCAAATATGCCCCATCTTTGGTGTCTAACCCAAGAAAAGAAATGAGTCATTTTGTCACTGGTATGTCTGATGCTATTGAAGAAGAGTGCCGAGCGGGAATGCTCCATGACAATATGGATATCTCAAGGTTGATGGTTCATGCTCAATACGTTGAGGAATCAAGGCTTGGGAAGAAGAGTAGAGAGGTGAAGAGGCCAAGGCCCGATGATGGAAATTCTTCTAAAGGTAAGATTGAGGGTCAAAGTAGACCAAGGTTCACTTTGACCAAGGATCCTCCAATGTCCCAAGGCTCAACAAAGATAGGGTGTCCAACCCTAGGCCTCAAGGAGGCAATAGGGATAGACCTTCCATGGATAGACCTACATGTGCCAAGTGTGGTAAAAGACATGAAGGGAAATGTCTTGCCGGAATGGGTGTGTGCTATGGATGTGGCAAAAATGGACATCAATTAAAATATTGTCTAACTCGTGCGGCCAAGGGAAAAGAGGGTAACCAAGCCACACCAAGTGATCCTAATGTCGATGCTCCCAAGAAGAATCGCTTTTATGCTCAACAATCTAAAAGTGATCAAGAGGGGTCCCCAGACGTTGTTCCCGGTATGTTGCAAGTATTTTCAATTGATGTTTATGCATTATTAGACCCCGATGCCACTTCATCTTTTGTTACTCCTTTTGTGGCAATGAGTACCTCTCGAAGAGTTAAAAGAACATTTTTCTGTGTCTACCCCGGTATGATTCGGTTGTAGCTAAAAGAGTGTATAGGAGATGTCATATCTATTTTCCTCATAGAGTCACTTTGGTATATTTGGTTGAATTAGATATGTTGGACTTTGATGTCATTTTAAAGATGGATTGGCATCATGTTTGTTTTGCTTCCATTGATTGTAGAACTCGGGTAGTAAAGTTTCAATTTCCAAATAAGCCCATTTTAGAATAGAAGGGGGGAAATCCCTAGAAGTCAATTCATTTCATGTCTAAAAGGCATGTAAAATGATTTCTAAGGGTTGTATCTATCATATTGTAAGGGTTAAGGACATTGAGTCTGAGACTCCTCCTTTAGAGTCGGTCCCCGTAGTGAGGGAGTTTTTAGAAGTCTTTCCCGATGACTTGTCCAGAATTCCTCCCGAATGGAAATAGACTTTGGCATTGATCTTTTGTCAGATACTGAACCCATATCAACCCTACCTTATCGAATGGCTCCGGTCAAACTAAAAGAATTGAAGGCACAACTCAAAGATTTACTAGACAAGGGTTTTATTCAACCAAGCATATCTCCATAGGGTTTCCCAATTTTGTTTGTAAAGAAGAAAGATGGGTATCTTAGGATGTGTATTGACTACCGCCAATTGTACAAGGTCACTATAAAGAAAAAGTACCATCTTCCGAGGATTGATGATTTGTTTGACCAACTCCAAGGGGTGAGTTACTTTTTGAAGATTGACCTAAGGTCAGGCTACCACCAACTTAAGGTGAGGTAGGTTGACATTCCAAAGACGGCCTTCCGCACAAGATATGGTCACTATGAATTCCTAGTCATGTCTTTTGGTTTAACCAATGCCCCGACGGCCTTCATGGACCTTATGAATAAGGTGTTTAGACAATATTTTGATTCATTTGTGATCATTTTTATTTAGGTATCTTGATTTACTCTAAGAGTGAGGGTGATCACATAAAACGTTTGAGGATGGTTTTGCAAGTCCTTAAGGACCAATAATTGTATTCTAAGTTTAGCAAATGTGAATTTGGCTAAGGTCAGTTGTGTTTCTAGGTCATATTGTGTCAAGCATAGGTATAGAAGGTGATCCTAAGAAAATGGACGTGGTTAAGAGTTGGCCTAGAACCCTAAGTTCCAACGACATCCGGAGCTTTTTGGGATTAGGCGGTTACTATAGAGTTTGTTGAGGGTTTCTCCTCTATAGCTTCTCCATTAACGGCCTTAACCCAAAAGAAGTCCAAATTTGAGTGGACGGAGGCTTGTGAGAAAAGCTTCCAAGAATTGAAGGATAGGCTCACATCTGCTCTGGTGTTAACCTTATCGGAGGGTACCGATGGGTTTGTAGTATATTGTGATGCGGCTCGAATGGGTTTGGGATCCTTTCTCACTCAACATGGTAAGGTGATTGCCTATGTTTCAAGGCAACTCAAGATTCATGAAAAAAAATATCGAACTAGCGACGGTGGTGTTTGCTTTGAAAATATGAAGACATTATCTCTATGGGGTACATGTAGATGTGCTTACCGACCACAAGAGTCTTCAATATATATTTAGCCAAAAAAAACTTGAATCTTTGGCAAAGGAGATAGTTACAACTTTTGAAGAATTATGACATGAGTGTCATTTACCATCCCGGCAAAGCCAATGTAGTTGCAGATGCCATAAGTAAAATGTCCATGCATAGTGTGGCTCATGTAGAAGATGAAAAGAAGGAATTGGTTCGTGATGTGCATAGGTTGGCCCGTCTAGGTGTCCAACTTGTAGATTCCACCAAGGGTAGATTCATGGTTCATCATAATTCTCAATCGTCCTTTGTGGTTGATGTAAAGTCTAAGCAACATCTTGATCCTATTTTGATGTAATTGAAAGAATCAGTTCTCAACAAGTCCATTGAGGTTTTCTCCCAAGGGGGGAGATGAGGTGCTTAGGTACCAAGCTAGGTTGTGCATTTCAGATGTTGATGGTTTGAGGGAGAAAAATTCTAGAAGATAGTTCGCGGTATTCTATTCATTCGGGAGCCACCAAGATGTACCGTGACCTCCGGGAGATCTATTGGTGGAATGGTATGAAAAAGGATATAACGGGTTCTGTGGCCAAATGTCCAAATTGTCAACAACTCAAGGCCGATCACATGAAACTAGGAGGTTTGCTCCAAGATATGAATATTCCCACTTAGAAGTGGGAGGAGGTAAATATGGATTTTATTGTGGGGTTGCCTCGTACTCGAAGGCAACACGATTCTATTTGGGTCATTATTGATAGAATGACGAAATCAGTCCATTTCCTTCCCATCAAGACTACTTTCTCGATGGAAGACTATGCTAAGTTGTACATCAAGGAGGTAGTGAAGTTGCATGGAATTCCTTTTTCCATCATATCAAATAAAGGTACTCAATTCACTTCATATTTTTGGAAGGCGTTCCAACAAGGACTTGGTACCAATGTTAAACTTAATACCGTCTTCCACCCTCAAATGGATGGTTAAGCAGAACGGACCATTCAAACCTTAGAGTACATGTTAAGGAAGAGTGTGATTGATTACAAGGGTAATTGGGACGATCATATTCCTATGATAGAATTTGCCTACAACAATAGTTACCACTCTAGCATTGCCATGACTCCGTTTGAAGCACTATATGGAAAAAGGTGTAGATCTTCGGTTAGGTGGTTTGAGGTAGGTGAGATTGTTGTAATTGGTCCTGCCCTAGTTTATGATGCCATTGAATAAGTTCGACTCACTAGGGAAAGGTTGAAGACGGCCCAAAGTCGGCAAACGTCCTATGCCGACAATATAAGAAAGGATCTTGAATTTGAGGTTGGCGATTGGGTCTACTTGAAAATCTCTCCTATGAAAAGCGTGATGAGGTTTGGCAAGAAGGGAAAACTTAGTCCCCGGTATGTGGGGCCATACGCAATCTTGAAGTGTATCGGAAATATTGCTTATGAGGTAGACATGACAAATGAGTTGGCACCGGTTCACCCGGTGTTTCATGTTTCCATGATCAAAAAGTGTATTGGTGATCTGGTTTTTATCCTTCATTTGGAGGATTTAGGAGTGAATGAGAACCTTTCTTATGAAGAGGTCCCGGTTGAGATTTTGGACCGGCAAGTGAGAAAGTTGAGAAATAAAAAAGTAGCTTCCGTTAAGGTTCTATAGAGGAATCACACCTAGTTGAGGGTGCTACATGGGAGGACGAGGCCGACATGATGTCCCGTAACCCTCACATTTTTCCTTCTACTCCTATTCAAGCTTGAGGTAAATAGTTCCTCTTAAGTTTAGTGTTTTGGGAGTCATGTGTGTTTTATGATTTTTCCATGATTTCCCTATATTGTGCATATTCTTGTAAGGATTCATGTTTTAATATATATTGAGTTTTCATGATGTCTATGCTTTCTCATATTGAATTGCATTTTTGGACTCCATGAGATGAAATTTTGAACATGCTTAATCATGTGTTCTTGAGATGACATGTTGGCTCTTTATTAGTGTGTTGAGCTTACTTGAGTTGGAGAGGTTAGTTCCTCCCATGCTTATGTAAATTGATGAGTTGTATGCCTATTGAGTTGGTAGAAGTAATTCCTACTTTGTTGTATTGCTTTGGACATGTTGTAAAAAGGAGTTGAAAGTTCCTCCTTTGAAAATATGCATCATGTGATTATTGTATTTTAGTATTTGCACGTTTTGAAGTTTCATGCATTATGGGCTGCTAGTCTAGTGTTCCTAACTTAGTTGGTGTCTTGGTTAACATTCGGGGATGAATAATCCAAAGGGAGAGATAATGTAACACCCCGTATTTCTAATGACCTAAGCTAAAGCCTAACGTGTAGTCTAGTAGCCTAATATAGTATAAGCGTAAGGTTAGAGTCTTAAAATATGTTCCCTAACTTGGTACTAAGATCCTAGTGCCTAAACATCAAGGCATGGCTCCCACAAGGACCCCCAAGGGCCCTTGATGAGAGCTAAGAGGTTGCCTATAAAGCTGTCAAAAATAGCTTGTTTCACGAGGGGAGCATCCACGCCATGTGGACTGACTCACGCCCTGTAGATGGGAGTCATGAGTCAAGCCTTAACTCCCTCAAAGGACCCCCAAAACATCTAGTCTCAGCCCCATTCCACGAGCGTGCAATACGGTCTGTGGACCAACTCATGCCCCATGGAAGGATCTCGTGAGTTGAGACTTAGTCTCTTCACAAAACCCTTGAGCCACCTCTCTCTAATCCAAACCACAAGTGACCAATACGTTCCATGGTTCAGTCCACGCCCCGTAGACGAGGACTCGTGGATGGAGCTTGGGCGGGCTGCCTTAAGTCGACCATATTGGGGGGTAGTCTAGTAAATTACTAACTAATCTAATAAGGGTAAAAACGGTTTTTATTAGATATATTAAGTATTTTTAAGTATTAAAACAAGTCTTTTAACCCCTCACAACTCAAAAATCAAACCCACTTCCCTCTCAAAACATTATCTCCCTAAACTCCATTGAAGAACAAAAAAGAAGCTCAAGATTAGGGTTCAAACTCCAAGCTTTTCACTCCAATTTCATGGGAAAACACCAATTAAGGTATGGGAACCTTGATTCATGGAACATCTTTCTCCATGAAGCCTTTCAACTCTTGATTTTAAAATTGATACATTGTTCAAAAACTAGGGTTTCTATTCTAACCATAGGTTCTTCCTAAAAACGATTTTATTATGTTAATTGCATTATATTATGGATGATTTGAGATTTAATGATGATTTTCACTGTAAATTTCCCCTTGAACCCATGAACACCCCCATGACACCAATTTCAAGTATTGTGATGGCTATATTGATGCAAGATGATTACTATGAATTGTTTCTATGTGAATTTATTTATTGAATCTTGTTTTGTTCATTACTATTGTAGTATATTTAGGTGTAATTGTGATACATGATTCATTACCTTGAAATGGGGTAAATTGCTAAGGTTTGTACATGTTGATGAAAGTTGTGCATAACATATTGATTCACTTAGAAAGTAAACCTCCTATGACTAATGTGTAAAGTATAGTATTGTTGAAAGTATTGATCTTCTCTTACCTTATACTTAATGATGCATGAATAGTCTGGGAAGATGATGATGTACTGTGTTGATTGAAAGTTTAATTCTCATGAAAACACTATGAATGTAATGTGAAAGTCTTACTCACACACTAATGTTGATTCTAAGGTTGTAAGTACATTCTCATCTTTAATGAATCTATGAGCTAATATGATAGATTGTATTGAATGAGGGATAGAGCATTCCTTCACACATGTAAATGTAATCCAAGACTTAGTTATGTATAATTTGGGAGATAATGCTTAGCACCGAGTGGATATGTACAATAAGGTTAAGGCCCTCCCGCCAATGCAATAGTGAGGGTAATCCAAAGTGAACTCATGAGATGGAAGCCCCTCTGCCAATGCCATAGGGTGGGTTTCTAAAAGCAATCTCCCAATCCCATAACTATGTGCCAACATAGGACTTAGCTAGTGGATCCACCTAGACACTTATACACTAAGTCCTACCTTAGGAAGGTATGACACCTTCTACGGTGTGGGGTTACACGATACCGGATTCTATGTAGCTCACATGGTCTATGTTGGTTATGTCATTCTTCCCTGAATAAATGATAATGAATGAGACATGTCTATACTATGATTTATTGGTGAGTTTTCTTTGTAAGAGTGGGGGTATGGGACTTCAATCCCACATTGCACAAGTGGACTTGGTAGGATGTTGTGGGATGGTTCCTTATTATTGTAATAAGATACGAATGCATATATATATCTAGAATGGTTAGTTATTACGAATGACTTTCCTTGTATTCAAAGTAATGTTCATGATTATTTCATATTGGTGACTAATGATTATAATGAGGTTTCAAGATGATATGGATGACCAAGGGAACTTCAAGGGGACACTTCGTAGGGTTGGTATTATAGGATTCTAACCATGCATTGCACAATTATTCCTTAGAGGTTGCTAAAGTGTTTATATTACCATGTAGTGAGCAGAAATGTGACTATGGCTTATGTTGTACATTGTAAATGCATGTTGGTTTCTAAACTTGACAAAGGCATACTTTTCTAACAAAAAGTGTCCTTTTTATCATATTTAAGGTTTTTATACATGTTTCCATACTTAGTACATATTATGTGCTAACCCCTTCTTCCTTCTACATCTTAATGAGTGTAGGTTCTGGCTAGGTGACTTTCACACTCCCCTTTGAAGAAGACTTGGATTGTTTTCTCCAAGTAGTGGTGAGCCCTCAATTTCAAGGACGGGATTTCCTATTTTCTAGTTCTATTGTACTTCTCATGTTGAGACTTTTATTGATGTATAAGGGCTAAGTCCCAAACTTTGTTTTCTTATGTTTTAGATGGTTGTATGAGACAAAGTCTAGATTTCCCATCACTTTCTTTTATGAAAAGTGAAGTTGAACTTCAATTGTAAAGCTTTGAATTTTTCGCATTATTTCAATATCTTATGTAATGATGATGCTAGAGGCTTGTATGAGACCTTTTCGGGGTCAAGTATGCCATGCTATGTCTAGGGTACTCCCGGGTCATGACACATCGGGTGGTAGTCCATGGATATTTGGTAATATAGAATTCTGACGTCATTTTAGCTGAAATTTTTCATGGACGTCTGTTAAGACCTTATCTATGGAGCCAGTTGGCCCTAACGGACAAAACGAGTCATTTTTAAAGTTAAACTATCCCCGAAGCAGGTAAACCCCACATTTTGCCAATTTTCGTGTGCTATAGTCTATGAATTTTCGATGATCCAAAATTCCAATGTCATTTTTGCCAAAATTTTTCATAGACGTCTGTTAAGACCTTAGTTATGGAGCCAACTGGCCCTTATGGACAAAATGAACAATTTTCAAGGTCAACAATCCCCGGAGCAGGTAAACCCCCTATTTTGTCAATATTCGTGTGCTATAGTTCACCATCTTTTTTGGTGATCCAGAATTTAGACGTCATTTTTGCCAAAAATTTTAATGGACGTCCGTAAAGACCTTAGTTATGGAGCCAGTTGGCCAAGATGGAAAAAACAACTCATTTTCAAGGTCAAACGAGTACCAGAGCAAGTAAACCTCCATTTTGCCAATTTTTCTGTGCTATAGTTCACCATTTTTTTTGTGATCCAGAATTTTAGCGTTATTTTTGCAGAAATTTTTTAAGTACGTCCGTTAAGACCTTAGCTATGGAGCTATTTGGCCAAAACGACCTATTTTCAAGATCAAATGAGCCCCGGAGCAGGTAAATCCCCCATTTTGCGGATTTTTGTGTGGTATAGTTCAACATCTTTTTTGGTAGTCCAGAATTCCTACGTCATTTTTGCCAAAAAATTTCATGGACATCCATTAAAACCTTAGCTATGGAGTCAATTGGCCATGATGGCCAAAATGACCCATTTTCAAGGTCAAACAAGCCACGGAGCAGGTTAACCACCCATTAGCCAATTTTCGAGTGCTATAGTTCACTATCTTTTTTGGTGATCTGAAATTCCAACGTCATTTTTGCCAAAATTTTCATGGATGACCGTTAAGACCTTAGCTATGGATCTAGTTGGTCCTGATGACCAAAACAGCCTATTTTCAAGGTCAAACGAACCCCAAAGCAGGTAAACCCTCCATTTTGCTGATTTTCTTGTGCATAGTCTATGAATTTTTGGTGATCCAAAATTTCAACGTCATTTTTGCAGAAATTTTTCATGGATGTCCGTTAAGACCAGAGATATAGAGCTAGTTGGCAATGACAGCCAAAACAGTCCATTTTCAAGGTCAAACTATCCCCGGATCAGGTAAACCCCCTATTTTGCTGATTTTTGTGTGCTATATAGTCCATGAATTTTTGGTGATTCAAAATTCTGACATCATTTTTGTCGAATTTTTTCATGGACGTTGTTAAGACCTAAGCTATAGAGCCAGTTGGCCCTGATGGCCAAACCGGTCAATTTTCAAGGTCAAACGAACCCCGCAGCAGGTAAACCCCCTATTTTGCCGATAATCGTGTGCTCAATGCATGCATTTTTTGTGATCCAGAATTATGACGTCATTTTAGTCAAACTTTTTCATGGACGTCCGTTTAGACATTAGCTACGGAGTAAGTTGGTCTTGACGGACAAAACAACTCATTTTCAAAGTTAAACGAGCCTCGGAGCCGATAAATCCACTATTTTGCCTATTTTTGTATGCTATAGCTCACCATCTCTTTTGGTGATCTAAAATTTCGACGTTATTTTTGCCGAAATTTTTCATGGATGTCTATTTAGACATTAGCTATGGAATTAGTTGGCTCTAACGGCCAAAATGGCCCATTTTCAAGGTCAAAGGACCCCAAAGCATGTAAACCACCCCCCCTCTCCCCTATATTATTGATTTTCATGTGTTATAGTTCATGAATTTTTGGAGATTTGGAATTTCGACGTCATTTTTGCCAAAATCTTTCATGTACGTCTGTTAAGACCATAGCTATGTAGCTAGTAGGCCTTGACGCCTAAAATGGCCCATTTTCAAGGTCAAACGATCCCCGGAGCAGATAAAACCCCCATCTTGCCAATTATCGTGTGCTATAATTCACTATCTTTTTTGGTGATCTGAAATTCAGACGTCATTATTGCCAAAAAATTTTATTGACATTCGTTAAGACCTTAGCTATGGAGCCATTTGGCCCTGACGGCCAAAACGGCTCATTTTCAAGGTCAAACAAGCCTCGGAGCAGGTAAACCCCACAATTTGCTGATTTTCGTGTGCTATAGTTCACCATTTATTTTAATGATCCAGAATTTCAACGTTATTTTTGTCGAAATTTTTCATGGACCTCCATTAAGGCCTTATCTTTGGAACCAGTTGGCCCTGACGTCCAAAACGATCCATTTTAAAGGTCAACCGATCTCAAGAGAAGGTAAACCCCCATTTTGTCGATTTTCGTGAGCTTTAGTCCATGAATTTTTGGTGATCTAAAATTTTGACGTCATTTCTGCCAAAAATTTTCATAGATGTCCATTAAGACCTTAGTAATGGAGCCAGCTGGCCCTGACGACCAAAACAGCCCATTATCAAGGTCAAACGAGACCAGAGTTAGAAAACCTCCTACTTTATCGATTTTCGCGTGCTATAATCCATAGATTTTTGGTGATTCAGAATCCTGACGTCATTTTTGCCAAAAATTTTCATGGACGTTCGATAAGACATTAGTTATGGAGCTAGTTTGCCCTGATGGTCAAAATGACCCATTTTAAGGGTCAAACAATCCCCGGAGCAGGTGAACCCCCTATTTGTCAATTGTCGTGTGCTATAGTTCACAATCTTTTTGGTGATCAAGAATTCTGACGTTATTTTTGCCAAAATTTTCATGGATGTCCGTTAAGACCTAAGCTATGGAGCTAGTTGGTCCTGAGGGCCAAAACAACTCATTTTCAAGATCAAACAATCCCCGGAGCAGGTAAACCCTGCATT
Source organism: Solanum commersonii (assembly GCA_029007595.1). Lineage (NCBI taxonomy): Eukaryota > Viridiplantae > Streptophyta > Magnoliopsida > Solanales > Solanaceae > Solanum > Solanum commersonii. The sequence goes on from JAJTWQ010000033.1 coordinate 4,976,082, forward strand.
TTGCTAATTTACGTGTGCATAATCCATGGATTTTTGGTGAACCAAAATTCCGACGTCATTTTTGCTAAAAAATTTCATGGACGTTCGTTAAGACCTTAGTTATGGAGCTAGTTGGCCTTGATGGTCAAAACGATCCATTTTCATGGTCAAACAATCCCCGAAACAGGTAAACCCCTCATTTTGTCAATTTTCGTATGTCATAGTCCATGGATTTTTGGTGATTCAAAATTTTGACGTCATTTTTGCCAAAAATTTTCATGAACGCCGTTAATAAGCTTTAGAGCCAGTTGGCCCTGATGGCCAAAACAGCTAATTTTCAAGGTCAAACAAACCCCGTAGCAGGTAAACTCCTCATTTTGTCAATAATCATGTGCTATAGTGTAGGGATTTTTTGTGATCCAGAATTCTGACGTCATTTTAGTTGAAATTTTTCAAGGACGTCCGTTTAAACATTAGCTATGGAGCCAGTTGGCCCTAACGGACAAAATGGCTCATTTTCAAAGTCAAACGAGCCCCGGAGTTGGTAAACCCCCTCATTTTGCTTATTTTTGTGTGCTATAGTTCATCATCTCTTTTGGTGATCTGAAATTTCGACGTCATTTTTGTCAAAAATTTTCATGGACGTCTGTTTAGACATTAGCTATGGAGTTATTTGGGCCTGATAGCCAAAACGGCCTATTTTCAATGTCAAAGGCGCTCAAAGCATGTAAACCCCCCTATTTTACTGATTTTCATGTGCTATAGTCCATGGAGTTTTGGTGATATGGAATTTTGATAGTTGGCCCTGACGGTCAAAATGACCCATTTTCAAAGTCAAACGATCCCCGAAGCAGATAAACCCCTCATTTTGCCAATTTTTGTGTGCTATAATTTACTATCTTTTTTGGTGATTCGGAATTCATACGTCATTTTTATTGAAATTTTTCATAGACATTTGTTAAGACCTTAGCTATGGAGTCATTTTGCCTTGACGGCCAAAACGGCTCATTTTCAAGGTCAAACGAGCCTCGGAAAAGGTAAATCCCATATGTTGGTGATTTTCATGTGCTATAGCTCACTATCTTTTTTGATGATCCAGAATTTTAATGTCATTTTTGCTAAAAAATTTCATGTACCTCCGTTAAGACCTTATCTATGGAGCCAGTTGGCCCTCACGGTCAAAATGATCCATTTTAAAGGTCAAACGATCCCCGGAGTAAGTAAACCCCCCATTTTGTCTATTTTTGTGTACTCTAGTCCATGGATTTTTGGTGATCCGAAATTTCGACGTCATTTCTGTCAAAAATTTTCACTGACATCCGTTAAGACCTTAGTTATGCAGCCAGTTGGCCCTAACGGCCAAAACAGCCCACTATTAAGGTCAAACGATCCCCAAAGTTGGAAAACCCTCCATTTTAGTGATTTTCGTGTGCTATAGTCCATGAATTTTTGGTGCTCCAGAATTTCGACGTCATTTTTGCCGAAATTTTTCACGGACATCCGTCAAGACCTTAATTATGGATCCAATTGGCGCTGACGGCCAAAACGGCCCGTTTTCAAGGTCAAATGAGCCCCGGAGAAGGTAAACCCCCCCACCTCCAATTTTGTTGATTTTCGTGTGTGTTCACCAACTTTTTTGATGATTTGGAATTTCGACGTCATTGTTGACACCCAATTTTGGCTCTCCACTTTAACTATAGTAATAATAATAATAATAATAATAATTAAAATATATATATATATATATATATATATATATATATATGTTATGAAATTTTTTTTTATAGGAATACAAAAAATTTTAATTATTTTTATTTTGATAAATTTATTTCTTAAATGTTATTTCTTATAAAAATTAAATATATTATATTACTACTTACTTTCTCATTTTTTAAATAAATGTTGTTCTTCTTAAGAATTGAATATATTTTGGTTCAAATATAATTCCTTTTGTCTCAATATGTATTTTTCGTACATTTATTAAAATTAGAAAGCTTAATTAATTGATGATTTACTAATCATATTAATTTAATTTTAAGATTGACTAATTTTATCAAATAAGCTAATTTTGCAAAATAATTATCACTTATGGCTATTTAATAAAGAAAGTAGTTATAATTTAAATGAATTTAATTTGAGCAAATTTGGCAATCCAAGTCTTATTAAACCGGTCAATCCGTGTATGCCACGTAGGCGAGCACATGGATTGTGCTTCTTTAGATTCGATCTCGGCCTTACAATCTAATCTAACGGCCTTAATTAGTTCATCCTTTTGCTATATATATATATATATATATATATATATATATATATATATATATATATATTTATTTATTTATTTTTAAACTCTTTATTTTTACCAACCGTCCGATCAAATGATCGGACAGCCCAAATTAAATCCCAAATTGTTTTCATCTTTTCTCAAAATAAGTACAACCCATCAGCCACACTTTTCTCTTTCCCAGAACCTTCTCCTTCCCCATACGTTTTCTCTTCCCAAAAAATTGCCCATTTCCCATCAAACTCTTTCCTCTCCTCTTCCATCAATCTCTCTCTCCTCTGCCATCGTTTCCGCCTACAGACCACCGGAAAATGGCAATTTTCGGTGGTCATCAATACATCTCCCCACGTCGTCCATCAATTATATCCTTTTCATGTCAACTTTACATCTCTTTCATTATCTTTTCTGAACCATGGTAGACCTCAAAACCCCCTCCGCCGCCATTACTCCGCCTGAAAAGTGAAGGACACGAAGGACCATTAGATTTTGATTCGTCTCACCCTTAATCTTATGGGTATGAAAATGGAAGCCTCTCCAAAATTGCCTATAAAAGACCCCTTGGGTTCTCGGGAAAAAAAGGAACGGGAGGAACATCGAAAATCAACCAAAAAAAAAACAGGGAGGGACGAGTAAGAACCATCGAAGAATCATCCGAGGAATGAGCAAGAAAATCCAATAATCAACTAAGAATCACAAAATAGGTCTGTTTAGTTTCTTTTTACTTATCTGCTTCTCGTTTGGCTTCGAGTCTGAGTTGAGGTCGGACTCTTTTGACGTCAAAGTGTTAGTTTGCTGCTCAACACAAGGTAATCTTCTTCCTTTTTTTCACTTCTCTGTTACTTAATTTACAGAAAAGCATTTTGTGTTCTGGTTGCTGTAAGTTTTGTTTATAAATAATTTTTCAATGTGAACCTCCTTTTCATATGTTAGTCATCCTATATAGGTCAAAATATGCTTAAATTTTATTATGTTAATGGGTTAGAATTTTCGTTTGCTTAATCAATCAAGATTCGTCTATTGTGTAATCTCGCTTCTAAGGACAAATTTCCCCTTTATATAATTGCTTCATCTTTGAGATGAGCTTATGTTTTGAGATTGGTTGATGTGTATTTTTACCTTGCTTAAACGTTCTATTGGAAAGTTATGTTAATCGAACGTGTATTTCCTATTTGTATTCTCGTCGATTTCAACTATATAAAAACTGATCGTTTTCATCTTCATGATCTGTGTTGACATTTCTTTGTTTAAACCTGCTTCCAAAAATGGTTCTATAGAGTGAATGTTCTGCAGCTGGTCTCTTTCTAACAAGAATTATAGTATGTCCTCTGTTGTTATACATCTTACATCTGTCCGGTCGAGCATATGTTGAGTGTGTTTCATCCTTAGCCTCGTTCTGTTTTGATATATCCTTCAAGTCTTGTCGTTTTAACGAGATTACCCCTTTTTTTTCTTCTCCATAATCCTAAGGAATTTAGTTCGTCTTGACATAACTTATTACATAAGTATAAAAATTGGCATTTTCGTTAAGTTGCGAAACCTCTCCTTTACCAGTACTGATCTTGCCAAACTAGGCGTGTCTTATCTAAGTTGGTCGACCTATCTCTTTGACACCAGCTGACGCTATGTGTTTTTGATCATTTTTATTTCTTTGTTCTTCTTTATTATAGTTAGTAATCCTCTTATTTTAGCGTTATTGTTAAGATTTGTAAAGGATTAGATGTCCGTAATTATGAGCTCATTAGAAGTTTGCTTCAATATTTACTAAGAGTAGTGTGCGATTCTTTTGTTTATTTTTGGTAATTGCCGGTTGATTTTCTCATTTTATACATGACATGATTCGATGCCAATGGCTATTTTCGTTCGGAAAGTGACAAGGTTCTGATTCTAAGATCGTTTCTTCTTCTTAAATACATTGGTCATTTAACGGTATGTGGTTTGACATGGCTGTTGCATTCGGGTAAATAGTGTGACTATTTTATTTTGTAAGTTTTAGCCGTCTGGTTATTGACAGTCCTTATTTGAATAATCGGCATCCCCTTTACTGTTTCTTTCTTTGTTCCTTTGGAAAAGTTAAGTTTATTAGTTTACTTTGTCTCCCACATTTGTTGAGTGTTGTAATAGGACTCATATATACTTGATTCCTTTCATAATATATAGATTAAGTTCACCATCTAAGGTTCCAATCATTATCCAAAACATAAATGACTAACTCATATCGGATTAGTTAGGATCTTTGTTTAATTTCCAAAAATGATAAAGTATTTATTCATTATGTTCATTGATTTAACTTGAGGTTGTGCTAATTTTTATCTTATTTTTTTGCACATGTACACTTGGGAGAGCACTTGGAGTTGTGACATAACTCCATCTCTGTCCAAATCAGAGAAGCGACTGATAGCCGCATAAGCTCGTGTCTAACAGCCTTTTTCTCTTCAATAGCGTCCAACGCTTCCTCCTTATTTCAAAGTTTCACGTGTTTTTACATATACATACATGTGTTGCTATCTTGACCATATTTATGCTTGCTTTATCTTTGTGTTTTATAGAAACCAATTGAGAGCGATAGTAAGACGTAGTTGCTCATCTCCCATCGCAGTAGATATTGGACTTAGTATGACCATCTGGCTTAGGACGACGCTTTCTAACTTAGTTTTCCTTTGTTACTTCACATATCTTTTGGTCGTGAAAGTTTAACCCTTTAGAAGTGAACTTGAGAATGATTTCTTTTATTTCTTTAAAGAAGAATATATCCATTTAAAAATGGTTTTAATAAGAGTTGAAAACATTTTTCAGCAACTTAATGAATACAGATTTGAGGTTCAAAATTGCAGATTTTTAGCTCAAAAATTCCAGATTTTAGGAGGTAAAAATTGCAGATTTCAACAGTTTACGTGCAGATTTTTTAGCGCAAAAAATGTGTATTTTTGGAACAAAAACGCTTTATTGTGAGAGTTTTTGATGCACATTTTTTTTAGGTTCAAAAGTGCAGATTTCTTGTTTGAAAATTGCCGGTTTTGTAAGTTAAAACACTACACCTCTTAACAGCCTTATTGAGCATATTTTAGTGTAAAAACGTAGCTCTTTTCTTAGTTAAAACACAAATTTTTGGGACCTGGAGATATAGATTTTTTATCTAACTACTATGCTTTAAAATTTTAAAATTGCCGTAGTTTGAGTCTAAAAGTGCTTGAGAATACTACTTTCAAAAGAAAGAAGAAACGTTGTTTTAAAAGGATCAAAATATTTAATTGTTTTACTTATCAATACTCATTTAAACCTTTATGTTAAGTATTTTTTTTTCATTTAAAACTACCAAAGTAATTTAGAAACAAGTTTAAAGATTAAAATTATTACCTTTAGAAATACGTAAGGCTAAAGTTATTACTATTTGAGAAATATTCTTTTAGAGAACAAATAGGGAAGTAGGCTTATATTTTTAATAAAAAATAAATAAATATAACTATAGAATAAGTCCCAATAGTTAGGCCCATTTTATATATTTTTTTTACATCACCCCTTTTGAAATTATATTTACTATTATCACTTTTCAAATCAAATATTGCTAAAACATTTTAATTTCTTAACATGTTATTTCAAGATTTTATATATGCCAAGAAGTTCAAAATACAAAGTGCACATATATATATGACATACGCAAAAAGGTACAAATCCTATATTTTTTTTAGTTTTTCTCTATACGTAACTTATCATTTTGTTACACTTCATGTTATTTTTCTCATATCTATTATCTCTTTTACGATATTACTTATCTATTTTTTTAATTTATAAATTACTACACTTTCATATACATATTATTTTACCACATATAACCTATTGTCAATTTTTCCAACATGTAAATAAATAATAAATATTCATATGTTTTAAGCAACCTATGTGTACCTATCATACTTAAAGATCACGAACTTTATAAAATGTTTTATCATTTAGTATCATTATTATTCATTGTATTTGTTTGCTTATTTTAGAAAACTTCATTCTATATATTTTCATTCAAATTGCACATCACATATTACTACATATTTACACTCAACTACTACCTTATTTTTACGTCTTAATAAGACAACAGATTTTCGCAAATTCAACATCTATATATTTTTTGGGATAATTTTATTATGATACACCTATCTATATATTTTTTACATATGAATATATCGTATATTTAAGTACATTTATTTACTCATTTTACAATACTACAATTAAATATATCTTATAAGACATATATGTCGTACCTTATATTGTACCCTTTTCTTAAACTAACTAATAACTTATCGTTTAATCATTAAAAGCATATAAATAGACAAGTTTTCCTAATCATATTTTCCTAAATTGAGTTTAAGGACTATCCTCGGATAGGCTCTGAGGGGTGCTTAACACCTTCCCCTCGAGTAACCAAAACCCTTACTCAGAATCTCACTGGTTTCGCAAATCAAAACAGAGTTCACCTTTACATATTTTAAAAATGGTTTTTCTAATATTTTCCTTAAAATTTAAGTGGCGACTCTAAAAATAAAAGCAATTTTTTCAAAATCAAAGTGTCAGCCATATAATGTTGTGAACTATTTCGGCTAGTTCGAAATAGGGTGCGACAGTCATTTTTGCCAAATGTTTTCATGGACGTCCGTTATAACCTTAGCAATTAAGTCAGTTGGCCTTGACGGCCAAAACGGCTCATTTTCAAGGTCAAACAAGCTACGGAGCATGTAAACCCCACCCCCTATTTTACCGATTTTTGTGTACTATAGTTCACCAACTTTTTTGATGATCTGGAATTCTGACGTCATTTTTGCCAAAATATTTCATGGACATCTGTTAAGACCTTAGCTATTGAGTCAGTTGGCCTTGACGGCCAAAACAGCTCATTTTCAAGGTCAAATAAGCCCCGGAGCAGGTAAACCCCCTATTTTGTTGATTTTCGTGTGCTTTAGTTCACCAACTTTTTTGATGATCTAGAATTCTGACGTCATTTTTGTCAAAATTTTTCATGGACATCCGTTAAGACATTCAATATAGAGCTAGTTGGCCCTAACGGCCAAAATTTCCCATTTTCAAGGTCAAACTAGCCTCAGAGCAAGTAAACCCTCCATTTTCCAATTTTCGTATGCTATAAGTCCATGGATATTTGGTCATCCAAAATTCTGACGTCATTTTTGCTGAAATATTTCATGCATGTTTGTTAAGACCTTAGCTATGGATCCAATTGGCACTGATGGCCAAAACAGCCCATTTTCAAGGTCAAATGAGCCCCGGAGCAAGTAAACCCCCCATTTTGTCGATTATCGTATGCTATAGTCTATGGATTTTTGTTGATCCAGAATTTTGTCATAATTTTTGTCGAAATTTTTTATGGACGTCTGTTTAGACCTTAACTATGGAGCTAGTTGGCTTTGATGGGCAGAACGGCTCATTTTTAAGGTCAAACGAGCCCCGGAGTAGGTAAACCCCCCATTTTGCCAATTTTTGTGTGCTATAGTTCAACATCTTTTTTGGTAATCCAGAATTCATACGTCATTTTTGCTAAAAATTTTCATGGATGTCCGATAAGACCTTAGCGATGGAGCTAGTTTGCCCTGATGGTTAAAAAGACCCATTTTAAGGGTCAAACGAGCCCCGAAGCAGGTGAACCCCCCATTTGCCAATTGTCGTGTGCTATAGTTCACAATCTTTTTTGGTGATCCAGAATTCTGACGTCATTTTTGCCAAAATTTTCATGGATGTCCGTTAAAACTTTAGTAATAGAGCTAGTTGGTCCTAAGGGCCAAAACAGCCCATTTTCAAGGTCAAACAATCCCCGGAGCAGGTAAAACCCGCATTTTACTGATTTTCGTGTGCTATAGTCCATGGATTTTTGGTGATTCAAAATTCTGACATCATTTTTGCCAAATTTTTTCATGGACGCCGTTAAGACCTAAGCTTTAGAGCCAGTTGACCCTGATGGCCAAAACAACCAATTTTCAAGGTCAAACAAACCCCGCCGCAAGTAAACCCCTCATTTTGCCAATAATCGTGTGCTATAGTTTTTTGTGATCCAGAATTCTGATGTCATTTTAGTCGAAATTTTTCAAGGACGTCCGTTTAGACATTAGTTATGGAGCCAGTTGTCCCTAATGGACAAAACGACTCATTTTCAAAGTCAAACGAGCCCCGTAGTTGGTAAACCCCCCATTTTGCCTATTTTCTTGTGCTATAGTTCACCATCTTTTTTGGTGATCTAGAATTTCGACGTCAGTTTTGCCGAAATTTTTCATGGACGTCTATTTAGACATTAGCTATGGAGTTATTTGGGCCTGATGGCCAAAACGGCTCATTTTCAATGTCAAAGGAGCCTAGAGCATGTAAACCCCCCCCCCCCCTCATTTTACTGATTTCCATGTGCTATAGTCCATGGAGTTTTGGTGATTTGTAATTTTGATAGTTGGCCCTGACGGCCAAAATGACTCATTTTCAAAGTCAAATGATCCCCGGAGCAGATAAATCCCCCATTTTGCCGATTTTCGTATGCTATAGTTCACCATCTTTTTTGGTGATTCGGAATTCATACGTCATTTTTGCCAAAAAATTTCATAGACGTCCGTTAAGACCTTAGTTATGGAGCCAGTTGTCCCTGATGGCTAAAATGGCTCATTTTTAAGGTCAAACGAACCCCGGAGCAAGTTAACGCCCCATTTTATTGATTTTCGTGTGCTATAGTTCATCATCTTTTTTGGTGATCCAGAATTCCGACGTTATTTTTGCCACAATTTTTCATGGACGTCCGCTAAGACCTTAGCTATTGAGTCAATTGGCCCTAACGGCCAAAACGACCCATTTTAAAGGTCAAACGAGCCCCGAAGCAGGTAAACTCCCTATTTTGCCAATTTTTGTGTGCTATAATTCACTTTTTTTTTTTGTTGATCCAGAATTCCGACGTCATTTTTGCTGAAACTTTTCATGGACGTTCGTTAAGACCTTAGCTAAGGAGCCAGTTAGTCCTGACAGCCAAATCGGCCCAATTTCAAGGTCAAACAAACCCCGGAGCAGGTAAACCCCCCATTTTACCAATTTTCGTGTGCTATAGTTCACTATTTTTTTTCTGATCCAGAATTTCGACATCATTTTTGCTGAAACTTTTCATGGACATCCGTTAAGACTTAGCTAAGGAGTCAGTTGGCCCTGACGGCCAAAATGACCCATTTTAAAGGTCAAACGAACCTCGAAGCAAGTAAACTCCTTATTTTACCGATTTCCGTGTGCTATAGTCCATGGATGTTTTGTGATCTGGAATGCCGACGTCATTTTTGCCGAAGGGAAGGGAGGCTAGGTGAGGAGGGTGGTATTTTTAATGATCCAAAATTTTGACGTCATTTTTGCCTAGGGAAAAGGGGTAGGGGGAAGAAGGTAGAGGTGGGATGAGGGGGTAGATGACGGGGTGAATGGGGGAGCGGGTAGAGGTGGGATGGGGGTTAGAGAGGGGTGAGGGGGGTAAGGGAATAGAGGTGGGTAGAGTGGGGGTAGGAGGTGGGGATGGGGTGAGGGGGTAGGGGATTAGAGAGAGGTGGGGTAGAGAGGGTAGGGGGTAGGGGTAGAGGAGGGTAGATGGGGTAGGGGTAAGAGTGGGTGTAGAGGGGTGGATGGGTGGGGGTTAGAGGGGTGGAGGGTATAGGGGTGGGTAGGTAGGGGGTAGAGGAGGTAGGGGTAGAGGGGTATAGGGGGTAGGTCGTAAGAGGGGGAAGAGGGTTATGGGGGTAGAGAGGGGGTAGAAGGGGGTAGGGGGGTCCTCACCTCGGGACAGAACGCCTCGAGGCCGGACGGGGGGCATCGCCTCGGGGATGGACTACTCGAGGTCGGGCGGGGGTCCTCGCCTTGGGGCAGGACGCCTCGAGGCCAGGTGTAGTGCCTGCACTGCCTCTAGACCGGGCGAGGGGACTTGCCTCGGGGCTGGACACCTTGAGGGCAGGCGAGGGTACTCGCCTCGAGGTCGGGCGGGGGTCCTCGCCTCAGGGTAGGACACCTCGAGGTTGGGCGTGGGGCATCACCTCGAGGTAGGACGCTTCGAGGCCGGGTGGGGGGTGTCTCGGGGTAGATGGCCTCAAGGCCGGGGGAGCCTCGAGTAGGGTGGCCTTGAGGCTGGGGTGGGGGGCCTCGAGGCTAGGGTGGAGGGCCTCAGGTAGGGTGGGTTGGGGGCTCCTCGAGGTGAGGGTCAGACCTTGGGTGGGGGGCTCCTCGGGGTCGAGGGGAGGGCTCTCCTCGAGGCAGGTGGCCTTGAGGCTGGGGAGCTAGCCTCGGGGTGGTCACCTCGAGGTGAGGGACAACCCTTTGAAGCGTGCCTCGGGGTAGGGGCCTCGCGACGGGTCGTTGTCCTCGGGAGAGTCAGTGGGCCGCCTCCTCTAGGGTGGCCTCGCCTCGAGTTGATTTAGTGGGTGAACTTGTCACAGAGGCCTATCAAAATATCGGTCAAAAATACACACGGATCACCTAAAACTCAACAAATGAAAAAATCTATATTTTCTGTTTCAAGACTCGTTTGAACTTGAAAATGTTGACGTTTGCAAGCTTGTTTGTCGTCACACGCCTACAAAAATTTTCGGCCAAAAAATCATTGGAATCACAATATAAACTTGAAAAATAGAAAAATTGGTATTTCCTGTTTTGGTCCTCGTTTGAACTTGAAAATGCCGACATATGTCCGAACCAACATACGACATTAGATAGTTCGTCATGGACGTCACAAAAAAATTTAGCCAAAAAATCATTGAGATGAATATCACAATGAGTAATACGCACATGAAAAATTGAAAATTTGTTATTTCTCATTTCAGGCCTCGTTTTAACTTGAAAATTTCAACGTACGCCATTAAGGTTGTCACGGATGCCCACAAAAAATTTCTACTGAAATGATATTCGATCTGTTCTCTTTTCCCAAACAGTGGGAGAAGGGGTAGGTAGGGGACATGGCGGTATTTAGGAGGGATATAACAGCACCTATTTTTCATCATAGTGACTGGGTTCTTAACATCCGCATTCTATCCCTTGCTAATATTAAATTGAAAGTAGCATGGAAAAAAAAATTGGTCGTAATAATTACACTTTTAACGGCTAAATTCCTATCGTTCAAAGTCAAATTTCTTGCAGTGACAGTAGACTTGGAATGGAAACAAAAAGGACTGCAGAAACTCAATTTCATTTGTAATCAAACTGTATCCCATGTTACTGAGACCATCCACAAACATGCCAAAATAATCTGTAATGTAAGTTTTGGTAACACATTAATCTTCAGGGCATCCAACAATAATATAATGGACTAGTATAGAAAACACAGATCGCTTGTACAAAAATGTAAACTCATGAGAGTGGTTTCCAAAAATTCAAACTAATGCTTAGCGTGAGAATAATGATTTCCACAAACAAGCCAAAATAATCTGTAATGTAAGTTTTGGTAACACATTAATCTTCAGGGCATCCAACCACAATATAATGGACTAGTATAGAAAACACAGATCGCTTGTACAAAAATGTGAACTCATGAGAGTGGTTTCAAAAAATTCAAACTAATGCTTAGCGTGAGAATAATGATTGTCATTAGGATTCCTCTTCCCGCTGAAAACAGCTAGTGCCTTGCGAACAGGGGGCTGCAGAGGAGCCTTCTTACTAGTATGGTTGAGAAAAATAGTGTCCGGAGTAAATATGTCGTCACCCTACAGAGAACAAATAAAAACTTCTGAGGCAACGTGGAAATTTAAACGTAAAATGTTCATCATAACACTTAAAAACAAAAAAGAGAAGATAAAGGAACATTTTTGCTGAAACCAACCTTGTTCTTCTTCTTGGTTTTAGGATAAAGATACTTCTGCGGAAGCTGGTCCTCACGTAATATTGGGTTCTTGGTAACAGCATCTCTACCCCCTTGAGGTAAAGGCAGGGAGAACTGCAAAGGGAGCAATCAGCAAAAAAGTTTTACATTCTAGCTACGTTGCTTGGAATAAGTTCAAAAATATTGTCGAGTGTGTGCCAGATCCCCTCCAAAGCTAAACATTTTTGGAGGATCCCACACAGATTTGACAACATTTTTAAAGTGTCCGAGCTACACAGATTCTAGGATATTTAGGTGAAATTGGACTGGAGAGGATTCCAAGCATTGGCTACCGCATCTGATAAGACTCTTGAACTAAGTTGCTTGGAGTCTCTAAAATTGCTGCCACACCCGTGTTGGATCCTCCAAATGTACACCACTTTTGGAGGATCCGACACGCACCGTCGACGTTTCTGAAGAGTCCAAGCAACATAGCTCTTAAAGGATTGCTAAGCATTGTACACATTTGAGGTCCCCTCCACGTGTGTTATGTGCAGGGTGTAACTTAGATAAGTTCATATTTGTCACTTTTTTTGTACATTGCTTCTGTTTTTCCCAATTGAATTACAACAGAATGCATTCAAGAATCAAATTTGAGTGGTCTGAGAAGCATAACCATGGAAGTTCTCTCTAAATTTTAGTTAGTGATTTTGTAACGAGTTACTGTTTTCAATTAGGCTGCGGGTTGTGATTTATAGAAGTGTAAAACTCGGATATTTTTAGGAAAGGAGATGTCATTTCTCACCTTTGTCCCTCGCAAGGATATACGTGGTCTGCGTGCCGCAATCACAATACCATTTTCGCCAACAGTCACTGCTACCTTGCGTAAAGTGCCTCCATTTCCACATTTGGGACAGAAAATCCTAGTAACATCTGTTGTCACTTTATAGCAGGCATGGCATTTCCGTACCCACCTGAAAATAGATATGCCACTATAAGCAAATGATGCAATCAAATATTAGAGGATTCCTAGCATCTAAGGCAGCAGTGTATTGACTGGATCATTAGGAATATGTCAATGGTCCGCTTGCAGCATTCATGATAATTCTGGCAAGTTTATGACATGAACAATAGACAATGGATATCACAGCAGCTTTTACATACCTGTGCAGCTCACGGATCTGCATTCCTCCAGGTGCCACAAGGCGTAAACCCATTTGAAGAATAACATTTTGCATTGCATAATCAGCTGTCACACAGGCCACACTTGACTCGGACAAGGATTTTAACATCCAACTTTGTTCACTACTGTTATCATCCACAAACGATGTCTCAATGCTCTTATCCACCTGGCTGGCCATCTCTGCATCTTCCCCTCCTCCATCAGCACAGTCGAAATTCTCCCCTTCATCTTCTTCAAATTCTTTACTGTCTTGCTTAGCATCATTTGATTCAGTCCCCTCAACGGAAATGATTACATCTGCATCCTCTTGGAGGGCTTTTGCAGAATTTTCTTCAAGTCGCATCTGACTCAAAATCGTAGACAAATGTTCTTCACCATCTCTTACTTCAGAAACCTTACCAGCCTCAGCATTCGCCTTGGGATTTTCTTCAAGGTTATGGTGCATAGAGATATTGTCGCATTGACAGTTGTTGAGGTTTTCATCTACTGTATTTTCAGTTGCATCTTGCAAATCATCCATTTTAGATGATGTCTCAGACATTTCACGTCTAGCTTTTCGTCTGAGAAATCTCCTATGAGTACTTCTGCTCACAGTGGGTAGCCAATCATCACCATGATCATCATATTGTCCCTGTGATGCATCAATTCCATCAACAACCATCTTCTTACCTTCAATCTTCACCTCTTTTTTCTGTGGCGAGTTACTTTGAGGTTTATTGAAGCCATCATCCGCATCCATCTGATTCTCAGAATGAGAATCACCACCATTCACGACAGAACCATCTCTCCCACTTTGTTGATCAAGAGGGATAACATTCAAACTCAAATCTTTCAAGGGAAGAATTCTAGAGTTGGTGTTTGCTCCATTATCAAGTGCATGTTCTATTGCTTCCCATTCTTTCAGATTAGGGATGTTAGCGCCCCATCCAGGCAAGTCCTTCTCTGGCAACCTTTTCACATTAACCATGTGAATAGGTGGAGGGCAATCTCGGAGATGTTGAGTTCCATGAAATTGAGCCTCCAATGTGTGAGTTAAAGCAATGAGCTTGAGATCCACATCAGAAAGTGTGTGCAAATCACCAGTAGCCCTTGCAAAGCTGATAACTGCAAAGCGAGGTAACATATCATCTTCAACAAATATACAAGATTTTTTCTATATTGACGAACAAATCTCTAACTAGACTATAAACACTATTGACTAACTCAATAATTTTTTCGATAAAGTTAGACTCTTAACTCTATAATTGGGATCAGACATACCCATTGAGAGGCAAATTGACAACAAACAAACAAGATAAATAAAAAATTACCGAAATCAAAATCAAAACTATCCCACATATTTTCCCTGTAGTGTTTCTTTCGATGAATCAAAACTTGCATGAATAAACAACCATTCTCAAAAACAACACCAATTGTCTATCAAAGGAAAGTTTCCAACCTTTCTTAAGAGAATCAGGGGAAGGCTCCATGGTATCAACAGTGAACGGAAGGAAATTGAGTGAACGACGGGAATTCGGGTCACGAATCTCTGAAAGCACTTCAGATATCGAAACAAACCGATCAGCAGAATGGTTCAGCTTATCTCCGCCTTGAATTATAGCGTTTGTGTCCACCACCGCCACCGCTATCCCCTTCGTCGGCTTGCAGCTCCCTACCAAAACTCCGTTACCTGCCTTCGCCGTTATTGCAGCTGCGACGGCGGTGACGGTGGCCGGAGTAGTAGTAAGTTGCGGCTGTGGAGGTAGCGGCGGTTGTTGCTTCACTATGCTGCTCCAACATGGTGGTGGTGGTGAAGGGGGCTGAGTATCCATGGCTGTGGAGCTCATACTGAGGGGAGAAGGAAACTCTAAAACCCTATAAGGAGCCGTTTTGAATATTGGTTAATTGTTAATGTATTTGTTTGATTATTGTTTAATTGTTAACATTAATATCAAAAAAATTATTAAAAATCATTTAAAAACAAAGTGCAAATGAACTATGTATGTGAGTTAAAAAATTATATCTTGATCAAAAGTAAATACTAATCACATTATAGAATAAGCAAAAATTTATCATCATTCGAAAGAAAAATATATAACTGAACTCTAAGCAAGGACTTTATATGCCAAATGGTATAAATATAATTAGTTAATTTACTATCGAGTTATGAGTTAATCTGTTGAGAAAAAAAATCATCAAACCATTAAGAATCGCTAACTAAATAAAAAAAAATCAAAATCATTATCCAAACCTTTAAATCAATAAATTAATAACTTTTTTTAATTCGAGTTATCAATTTCAATTCGATTTTGAACAACCCTATTTCAAAGAGTAATTAGTCAATATTAACCAATTTTTTCCAAACTCTTCTTAAAATAAAGGAAAAAGGGTCTGAAAAATACTTCAACTTTGGCCGAAATTGTTGTTACGATATCAAACTTTATGGAAGACCTTTTACCCCTACACTATTTAATAGTGTATTTTAAAGGTATATATGTACCCACGTGGACACATTACTATTTATAATGATGCAATATTTATGATGGTCACGTGGACACATATATACCTTTAAAATACACTATTAAATAGTGCAGGGAGTAAAAGGCCCTTTCCAAAGTTCGGTATTGTTACAGCAATTTCGGTCAAAGTTCGGATAATATTTCAATTGAGTGACTTTAATCAATAATTTTAATAGTTGAGTGACTTTTTGAATTCAAATAAATACGGTAAAAAACAGTTTTGTTTATTCTCGTTCATCAGTTTTGGTAAGAAGTATGAAATATTTTACTTGATAATTAATACACAGTTATTACTTGTAATACATGTTGTTATTTAAAATTGGACTAATTGCCTAGCATTAGGAAAGTTAAAGGTATTTAGTAATTATCTTGTTTGAATTCTATTGTACTTAATGATGTCAACTTTGTACCATTTACTATTCAGACAATACAGCCAAAATTTGTTTTTTCGGAGTGTACCACTCATTTGATCACATTAATTCACATATTGTTGGAAAAATGATTCTAGTATCTCAAAAAGAAGTATTCATATTATTGTCTAGATTTATTCCTTAATATCTTGTTAATGAATATTGAATATGTTAATTATTCCAATATATTTCTAATTGACTATTCTTCCTTTATTTTATTAATCCATTTCAATAATGAGAGGAGGTCAATTTTCTTATAGTCTGAAGTATTTTCCGTAAGATTTCCAACACATATAAAATTCATTTTGGGGTCTGTGTGTTCAAACTGCAGTGTATATAATTAATAGATTACCAAGTGGTGTAACTGTACATCATTTAAGAGTCTTTGAAGCCTAGGTCTGTCGTTTGTGTAATTATATATGCTGAAACTCAAAAAGGTTATATCTTGTAGGATCTAACTAACAATGTGTCTTTTTTGTCAACAGAAATGTGTTTCCATTCAAACTAGAGTCTAAGGAATTTGTTCCATACTGACACAAATCATGTACTTGGAAGATCAAGTCAGTGCTCCTGAACAATCTTTATACCAACATGATGGAGATCTTAACATGGAGGAAACTGCAGACCTGCAACCAGCAAATGTACAGGAAGGACCTCAGGCACCAGCAAATGACATGCAACTACCTCTAGAATTTAAGATTTAGGGGGGAACAAAGTATTGAGAAACTACAAAAAGTGATCATCAAGGTGCTTATCAAAGATTGATAAGAAAGCTCCTCTATCTTACTATGATCAGGCCTGATATCTCATTTGGTGCGCAAACCATGAGTCAGTTTCTTCAACAACCAAAAAAGGAGGCAACTTTGAGAATTGTTAGATAACAACATCTTCTTAGGGTTCATCAAGAACCTTCATCTATTCTTCTACTTCTCTAAATCTTCTAAAACTACAATATTATTAATCCATGTTTCATGTCCTATTACAATCTAAAAGATAGGTAGCATACATGCTATTGATACTAGGACGACAGACCTAACCAGAACGGAGGATGGAAAACTACCCTTATCACTCCGGAGAAAGAGTGCTTCATACACTGGTACATTCACTAAAACTATCAATCCACAGAGAATCACATGTGACACAACATTTCCCACTTCTTGTAGTGTTGCAGCCATTACAAGTTTCTTCATTCCCCAAATGAAACTAATTAGATTAAGCAATGCAAGTGTGGCTGTGATTGTGAACATAGCAGATGAGTTGCCAAACTCCATCATCTCTTGCTCGTATCTCCTCTGTACATCGCCATCTACTACCTTTGTCGTGAGGGCAAATGCTGTCTGAGAGAAGCCTAATTGCTTAATCACTGCATCTATGAACGCGAAGAAGTATGAAGTTGTCCTTCGAATCAACAACATCCTTTGCAAGTTCCACCATGACTTAGGTGTGTCACCACAGCTAATGGATTCAGCCAAGGAATATGCAAACTTGGCGATGAAAACATACGCAAAAGGCAAGAACCATAGACTTGACACCTGCAATATAATGAGTGATGAAGACATATAAATAACAGGTGATGGTTATGAAAAAAGTATAGTTTAAGCTTTTAGATAAGATGGTTACGTAAGTTGATTACCTCTGGAAATAAGGAGATGCCATGAAGCAGAGAAAGAGAAGTAACCAGCACATAAGTTAGTGTGGGAACAGATAGAGGGGCCCAAAGAAGAAATATGCAATATCCCATTTGGGCACCCAATTTGATTTTGCCATGGCCATATATGAAGGGACAATATTTGGAGACGAAAATCTGAAACATGCCTTCTGACCATCTCTTATGTTGAACAAGAGCAACATCTAAGATTGTTGGAGCAACACCTAAAAAAGCAGATTTACTTGGCTTATAGTATATTGATTTCCATCCTCTGCATTGGATTGCTAATCCTGTGATTATATCTTCCACAGGAAATCCATACAACAGCCCCATCTGGACAAAAAAATCAAACATATGTTCTCAAAGCTCGAACTCGAAACATCTATCAAAACAGGATGAATGTTTTAACATTCCACTACACCCTTTGACGGTATCTAGGAATTAGTACCTGTTTTCCCCATTGAGTCCCCTCTTCATAGCTACAATTTGCAACAACTTTTGATGCTTCCTCTAATTCTTCCACAGTTTTATAGGTGGATTTTTCTTGCAGCTTGTTATTCCATTCAAATGTTTGATCCTCAGAGAATTTTCTACCACAAAGACTGTCCCTTCTGTGAAAACAACCAGTGCCACAGTACAAAGCTGCTCCATAACCTCCCATACCAGCGAGTTCAATCTGCATGTCGAGATTCGAAGTTTCTAAATTGTCTTATATACAAAAAAAAATTGTTAAAAGAGGGTTGTCAAAGCATCATTTCTACAACTTACATCATGAGTAACTCGAGCTATACTTCCGTAAATATCATTCTTGGTTGCATTATTGTAACGTTGAGGATACTGAACATAGGCTACCTTGTGCCCTTGATTTTCATCCATGAAGAAGCACAGTGATTCTCTTATTGCATCTGGATCGTTCGAGTACATGTCACAATCCAAGTTAAGAATGATAGGTGCATTACTTATTTGTGACGAAACTCGTATCTACACACAAAAAAGAATATACTGTCATTGTCTACAATTGATATTGTTAAGATACGAAATTACTAATAATAAGCAATTTTCACTGCTTAATTTACCAATGAGTTCATTGATCCAGCCTTGAAGTTATGTGGCCGATTTGGTTTTTTCTCTCGTGACATATAGACAAGCGTTGGCAGTCGATTTCCATCCATGTCGACCATGTTATGATCTCTTCCATCTATTAAAATCTGAAAGATACAAATTACATTTTTTTTTTTTGTTCTCTGTTCATTTTCGATACGTTAATTATTAGCAGTAACAAAAGAATATAATGTACCTGAACAATTGACTGATGATCTTGTTTTGTAACTTTAGCGTTCCATTCTGAGAACCCTTTGTGTTGAGCCTTAATTTCATTGGGAATGCTACCATTTTCTATAGATGCTTCAATCCTGCTTTTCATATCTTCATATAATTTCTGAAGAAAGTTACACATCAATTTAGATGAACTAAGATATGACTCATTTGTTAATTTGAACTCGAAATGACTCATCAAATTGTCATGTCAAAACTCTATAGTATTAAACTTCCTTCGACTAGTTCATGTGTTTACTATTCTGAACCCCTAGTCAAATTTTTTTGTCTCCGCCACTGATTGAGTCATGACTTAATTGTTATCAAATTCTCACCTTGGTATTGGACCATTCTTGTGCAAAAACTTTGTCATTTAAATTGGAGGCATCATGTTGAAAATATGCAGCAGGGGAGGTAGGCTCCTCATTGAATCTCTTGCAAAAAGGTATCCAATATTTAGAGAATTGAGAGGCTTCAAGAAGAGCATAAAAGGTATATTGTGAACCCCCATCATCAGAGAGGTAAACACTCAACTTTTGAGTAGGGTAATTGTATGACATGACTGATAATATTGTGTTAATCACCATTGTTGGAGGCTCCATTAATGGATCTGCTGTGCAAACAAATATGTCTACGTCTGGCAAATCCTCCTCGTATCTGCAAATAATTAGTCGAAATCAGGAGTCGGTTTTGCTATTCTATCCTCTATCATCTATAAAATTTCAAACAAAACGCCCTATTAATTTTATACATAGTCCTAACCAATTACCAAAATTATATTACTTATATATGCAAGATCTGACATGTATAATATTTTTCCTAATCAGCTATCAAACAACCTCTTATGGGTTCTACCAAACACTATTCTGGAAGTACTCTCTCGTTTCAGTACAAGTGTTTTAATTTAACTGTGCATGGAATTTAAGAAATAAAAAGAATTTTTGTAGTCTCAATTAAAAATATGAATAGCCTTTTAAATCTCATCATTTAAAATCTGCCATGTAAAATCTTAGAATTGGAAAACATATAAAATATAGAAAGAGACGTTTTTTTTTATACAAACTAAAAAGGAAAAGTAAGACACTTCACTTCAGACAGAGAAAATATATATATTACAAAGTTTAAACCCGACAAATCAAATACTTCCTCTATCTCAATTT
The DNA here is from genome assembly GCA_029007595.1 of Solanum commersonii. Classification (NCBI taxonomy): domain Eukaryota; kingdom Viridiplantae; phylum Streptophyta; class Magnoliopsida; order Solanales; family Solanaceae; genus Solanum; species Solanum commersonii. The sequence goes on from JAJTWQ010000033.1 coordinate 4,996,342, forward strand.
ATATGACTTATTTTCCTTTTTAGTCAGTTTTAGAAAGAATCGCATTTTTATATTAAGTAAAAAAATTAATTTTAAATACTCAATTTACTCTTAATGAAATAATTTATAGTCACACAAATATATATCACTTATTTAAGACCACAAATGTCAAAAAAAAAATCTTTCTTTCTCAAATTATATGCCAAGTCAAACTAACTCATATAAAATGAGACGGAGGTTGTAAGTTGTGATAGATAACTTCGAAGACGAACTAGAAAATATTTAACTCAGAAGTTGGAAAATCAACAAATTGAGATCATACTATTATTTTCAACAAATAATAGCTTTGGGAAGTTAAAAAGTAAAAGGCCACTCACAGAGTACCAAGTGTATATACCTAAGTCATTGGAAAACAGATTCAAAGCAAACTCTATAATTCTTATCGTTAAATTCATTAGACTTTTAAACTTTCAAATTAAAAATATAATAATATTTATTGAAATCTTAATAAGTTTCAACGAGAAAAAATCAAACCTGAGGGAAAGTCTATTCTTGTAAGGATAAGTATATATAACATTCCAACGAACAGATTGAGTGATAATCCAGTAGAAACCAAAGCAAATCTCAGCTAAGAACATACATATCCATGCTAATCTCCCAGATTCACCTTTACTTGGCATATTAATTAATCTGTATAACCATATTAACAAAATACCCACAAATATTGTTGAAGCAAATAACTTGTATATTGTTTTTCCTTTAGCTTCCTTTGACTCAAATAATGGAAGATGCAAAGTTTGTTCCCCCATCTCTCTCTCCAAGATACACAAAAAAAAAAAAAGGAACAGAAACTATATATAGATGCTTTATTATTATATTATAAAGTTTAGATATGATTGACTATGGGTGGCTGAAGTTGAATATACATTACATAAAATATATACAATTTGATTCAATACGTTTGATCTATTTTTTATTTGTAATGTAATATAGTTTAAAAAAAATAAGAGAACTTTTGAATTTTATGATCTTAATTTAAAAATATTATAATGATATCAAAATGTCTTTTAATCTTATAATCTTAAATATGTCACATGAAAAGTTAATATTAAAGAATTGTTGAAAAAGACATGATCATTTTTAAAAAATAGAATACAAAAGAAAGTAGGTCAAATAAATTGAAATGTGAAAAGTACTTTTTTATATAGTCGGTTTAAAAAAGAACGTCTTTTTTTTTTGATAATTTTTTTATTTCAATTTTTTACCTGACATATTTAAAATCATAAAATTATATAATATTTTAAAATATTTTTAATTTAAATCATGAAATTCACTAATTTTCTTTCACTTTCTTAAATTTCACATCTATTAAAATTAAATAAATAAATTAAAAAGGTGGAAGTATGACCATTTTACTATTTGTACCCTACTAGATGCAGCAATAGGAGGACCACATTAAAACAAAAACAAGGATTATACAAGGCGGGCGGGGCCGAATGTATTGTCAGATATATTGTTTACTCCGTTTTAATCTAAGTGTCATTTTTCTGATTATTTTTAAATATTCTAAATTTTTATTATTGTCATTTATAATAATATAAATTTATTTTAATATATCTAAATTACATTAAAAATTAAAAATATTTAACGTTTGAAAATCAGTTTCTATATAAATTAAGACAGAGATAGTTAAAAATATTATTAAATATTTGTTGTAAATTTATTTATTATAATTTTATATGAGGTTACTCTTGAAATTTATAAACACCTGATTTACTATATATTAGGAGCGAGAATGTTGAGGAGCTCATTAATAATACATATAAGATATACATCAAAAAAAAATTATATACATTTAACTAATAAATATAATTATTTTAACCAATGGAATAAATATATTAATTGTCTTTTTTTTAAAATAATGATTAAAAGGGAGCTCTTGCCTCTACAAAAGGACAAACATGATGTTAGCACGTAGACAGATGATTATCTTGTAAATTTAATTTGGAGAATAAAAACATAATAACATGTTATGTCAAGTTAATTATATTAACAAGCGTCACCCTCGAATAGATTTTGCAGTGCGTGATTTGAATTTAATCGGAGCTTCAATGTAGGCTATAAATATCGGATAGGAAACCAAAACAAAAAAAATACAACGTTAAGATTTCTTTATATTGTTAAATATATTCATGATTTAAAATTTTCTTAATTTGTCACCGTATATAAGTTAAAAATTAAAAATTAAACAATTTAATTTACCATATAAACAACATGAATTAGAATAACTTGGCAAATCTCTAAATTATTTGAAATATATAAATAAAAAACAGAAGAACCACAAATGTAGAGAGCTTTTTTATTTATTTATTTAACATTCAAAATACTAATATTTTTTGGAAATAAATGAGCTCATTATTCAGAAAATCATTCAACTATGATAAAATATATATTTATACTGATGTGAATATCAAATTTATAAATACATATCATGTGTATGAATATACATGATTAATCCAAAGTATTACTTAATTATTTTAAGTTACATTAATTTAGCGTAAATGCCCAGCGATAATAAATATTAGGAACTTTATAAAAATACACTCTCATAGTTTTTTTTCTGCAACAGTACTTACACACGATAAAATTATACACTTACATAATGTATAAATCTTGTATAAGAAGTATTTAGAAATTAATCAAAGTAAATTGTTTTATGTATAAAATAAAATTTTAAATTTATCTATATAGTGTCGAGTTGTTTGGTCTCGAATTTTTTTTTTTTAGTTAAATCTAAATCAGCCCAAGTATAGTTAGAAATTTTTTTTCAATATCAAACAAGTCAAACTAAACCACTAGTTAGATTATTTTTTTCAAGTTGACTCGAGTGATTCGATTTTCAGTTCAATTAGGTACACTACACCCCTATATAGATATATAAAAAATACTATGAAATCTATATAATTAATGAGTCAGCACTTGGGAAAAAACCGTTGAATGTGGCCAATTTTGAGCTAGCTTCATGGTTGAGTGGCCATTATCCATATTTAATGATAATTAGGTCAATTTTGGTTAGTAACATAATTGAATGGTCATTCTCTTTAATTTTCTATAATAAAATATGACATTTCAGTAATTAGTAGTGATCATAAATTTTTAGTTAGTTCCATGACTGAGTGGTCATTCTCCATATTTAATGATAATTAGATCAATGTTGGTTTAGTAACATGGTTAAATTGTAACCACCATCGATTATAGTGCATTGGTGAGACTGTTTTACCCTTAATCAGAAATTTTGTGTTCGATTTCTCAATATGGAGAAAATCCTATTAGAAGTGTCATCCGCAAATGAGCCCTATAGTGCACGATTAGAATTTAGTCGGGGATTCAATACAATCTCCGGACACCAAGTGAAAAAAAAACATGGTTGAGTGGTCATACTTCCGAATACATCACTAGACTTCTCGATATCTAAGTGAGGGATATATCCGAGAGGGGAGGAATGTATCCGATAGGAGATAGGACATCCCGATACATCAGCGGGCATCCGAATACATAGATGAGAGATGAGGGATGTATCAGAGAGGGGATATGATATCCCGATGCATCACTAGACTTCTAAATACATCAGCGGACATCCGAATACATAAATGAGGGATGTATCAGAGAGGAGAAGGATGTATTCGAGAGGGGGATAGGGATGTATCAGCGAGAGGAGAGTGATGTTTCCGAGAGGAAATTTTTGAAACTTTTTTAAATGATAAGCAATTTTAGAGATCATGGTAAAATATGATATGTATTTAGGTAATTTTTCCTTATTTTTTCCTAATAAAATATGATGTTACATTTTGTTGGTGCACATGAATTTTAGATTAATTATGTGACTGGTCATTTAGCCTATTTGGCATTGTTGTTGGAGGTCAGAAGTGCGCTATTTTAAATAGTAGAAAGTAGAAAAAAAAATGAGTTAAAAGACCAATCACAGACCAAGCATATATACCTAAGTTTTATCAGAAGGAAAACGATTCAAAATTTAAAGTTAAAAGATTGAATTCAAACTCTATCGTTAAATTCATTAGACTTTTAAACTTTCAAATTAAAAATATAATAATATTTATTGAAATTTTAATAAGTTTCAACGAGGAAAAGTCAACTCTGAGGAAAAGTCTATTCTTTTAAGGCTAAGAACATACATATACATGCCAATCTCCCATATTCACCTTTACTTGGCATATTAATTAATCTGTATAACCATATTAACAAAATACCCACAAATATTGTTGAAGCAAATATTTTGTATGTAATTTTTCCTTTAGCTTCCTTTTACTCAAATAATGGAAGATGCAAAGTTTGTTCACCCATCTCTCTCCAAGATACACACCAAAAAAAAAAAAAAAAAGGGAACAGAAACTATATATAGATGCTTTATTATTATATTATAAAGTTTAGATATGATTGACTATGGGTGGCTAAAGATGAATATGCATTACATATAATATATACGTATCCATTTCAATTTATTTGTCATATTTTAATTTGAAATAGAGTTTTAAAAAATATAAAGAATTTTAAAATTTTGTCATCTTAATTTAAAAATATTAAAATTGTATCAAAATATCGTTTAATTTTGTAATTTTAAATATATTATTTAAAAAGTTAAAACTAAAAAAATGTTAAAAAAAGAAATAATCATTTTTAAAGCAAACTAAAAGGAAAAATAGATATAATAAATTGAAACAAAGATACTTTTTTTGTGTAGTCACTTTTTAATTTTAAATAATAAAATTTTACGTTATTAAATTTCGTATCAAATTAAAATTAAATAAATAAATTTTAAAAGCGGAAGTATGACTAGTTTACTATTTATAGCTTACTAGATAAAGCAATTTGTGGAATGTATCAAGTTATCAACTCAGGAGGACCACATTAAAATAATTATACATTTACGTGAATTTAGTACTTTCGTCTGATATATTATTAATTTAGGTGTCATTTAATTTTTATATTATTTTTAAATATTTTCAATTATTATTGTAATTTATAAAATATAAATTTTAAAGGAAAAATGGTCTGAAAAATATTCCAACTTTGGCCGAAATTGTTGTTACGATACCAAACTTTATGAGGGACCTTTTACCCATGTACTATTTAATAGTATATTTTAAAGGTATATATGTGCCCACATGGACACGTTACTATTTACAATGATGTTATATTTATGATGTCCACGTGGACACATTTATACCTTTAAAATACACTATTAAATAGTGCAGGGGTAAAAGGTCATTTCCAAAGTTCGGTATTGTTAAAACAATTTTGGTCAAAGTGCAGATATATTTCAGACTTTTTTCCCAATTTTAAATATATAGACTTTATTTTAAAATTTTATATCTGAATCACATTTAGAAATATTTAACTTTCTAAAATCAAATACTACATAAATTGAGATAGATATAATTCAGAATATTATTAAATATTTGTTGTGAATTTAATTATTATAATTCAAATAGTTTTTGCACTTATACTAAATAAACGATAACGATTTTATGTTAAAAAGGATAAAACACCCCCTACCTTCATATCCTAAATTCGGCATTGTATATAATATATATAAAAAAATATGCACACTTTTATACATTATTAATATTATTATTATATATATTTTAATGTGTTTAATTAGATTTTTTCTCTTAGCTTTGTCAAGTTTCGTTTTCTTGTGATTATTTTTTTTATATACCGGATGTAGAAAAAAACAAAAGTATTTGTACCTTTAAAGTTTGGCATACAAGTTGGCAAGTGATGGTTGGAAAAGAAATGTGAATAAGAAAACATTGGGCCAATTTTATAGTGATTGAGTGGTCCATATTTTAATGATAATTGGGTCATTTTTGCTTAGTAACATTGGTGATAAACTTTGAGAAAAGGCTCATTTATGTCATCCGTTAAAAGTTTGGGTCATCTATATCATTTCAGTTAACAAATAATAATATGGATGAGCCTTTTTTCAAACGAAAATGGCATGAATAAACTAAACTTTTAACAAATAACACAAATAATTTTTTCTCAAAGTTTAATGACATATTTAAGCATTTTTTCTTCTGGTTAATTTTCTCTAGTAAAATATGACGTGATATCTTATTTGTGCGCATGATTTTTTTAGTTAGTTAAACAATTGAGTGGTCATTCTCCATATTTAATATTAATTAGGTCAATTTTGGTTAGTAACATAATTGAATGGTCATTCTCTTTAATTTTCTATAATAAATTATGACGTGACATTTTAGTTGTGCTCATAAATTTTTAATTAGTTAGATGACTTAGTGCTCATTCTCCATATTTAATAATAATTAGGTGAATGTTGGTTTTTAGTAACATGGCTGAATGATCATTCTCTTTAATTTTCTCTAATTATATATGACATATAGTTTTTTTTTAAAATATAAAATTGCTTCTTTTTGTTTGAATCTTAATAACTCTTTACTCCTAGAGATAGTGATTTATTACACCTTGTTTGAAAATAATCTAAATGAACAATTATGCTAAGAAAATACCTGGAAGGTTTTGAAATAATTTTATTGTTGAAATTTTTATGCTGGAATAACATATATTATTTAAAATCTATGTATATTATAAATTATACATAATTTTTTAAATATTTAAATGACATATAAAACTTAATATGTGCAACATAGATTGGAACAAAGTAAGTAACATACATTATTTTAAAATAATATAAAAATACTATAAATCACAATAATTAACAATTTTAAAATCTTTAAGACATGAAAAATTTATGAGTGTCATTGACACAAACAAGTAACATGTATTATTGAAAGTTACAGAAAAAATATATATTATAAATTACAATAATTAATAACTTTAATGATTAACTCTTCAAATTCTATCTATACCACATAAATTGAAACAAAATAAAATAAAATATATATATATATATATTAGGTTCGTACTGACACAATTCTTGTAACTAGTAATTTATAAAAGATAATTATGTATCTCAAATTACTAATACTAATTATTTGAGGGTTTTTTTTTTTTTTTGTTAGAATAAAGAAAAAGTCTGCACAAACTAATACTCCATCGATTATAATATTTTATTACAAAGTTTGTCCTTTTGTTTCACATGCTATTAACATCATCACTTGGTAGATGCAAGGACCATTGCACCTTGTTAATTCTTTTATATTCTCATTGGCCATTCCCTTTTTAATCATTTTTTTTTATAAAAAAAAAAAAAGACAAGTAAATATTTATCTAATCCGTCAAAATAATTATATTTATTAATTAAATATACATATTTATTAAAAATTAATATAAATATCTTTTTTTTAAAATATTATTTATTTACTGTCATTTGATGAGCAGCTATATTTTTAATTTTTAATGTCATTCGGATGTAAGATTTTAAAATAAAATTTATATATTTAAAGTTTATATTATTATAATAATATTTTATTTTATTTGAAAATGATATAAAAAGTTCATTTGGCTTTCAAAACAAAAAATGGCACTTACATTAAAACGGGGAAAACAATATATCAGACAAAATTACTAAATTCACGTAAATTTATAATCAATAATATACCTTCAATTTGGGTTACAAATCAATCCAATTTTTAATGAATTGAAATAGGTTGAGCTAATAAAAAGATGGATCAATAACCATTAAAATTTAAATGAATTGAACGAATTGAGTTTGATTTTGCCACCCCCCAACTGTACTGGTGCACAACAAATATAAATTTCAAAAATCTTACACAAGTGCATTTATTATATTACCTAATAAGGACCTATATACATTTTGAAATCAATCATGGTCATCTAATAAAAACAAATGAAACCACATTCCATAAAACACTAAAAATTAATGTTTTTCCTTTTACATCTATTTTCTTACCAAATCAATAGTCCATAAATCATTGAAAAATTAATATTTTTCCTTTTACATCCATTTTCTTACCAAATAAGTAGTTCATATTCCATAAATTATTGAAATTTAATTTTATTTTCCTTTTACATCCATTTCTTACCAAACCAATAGTTGGCTTCATAGATTCTATTAATCTACACCCAATTTCTTGCCACTATATAAATTCTTGATAATAACAAAGTAGAGTTATTATCAAACATCAAAAAAAATAAAAATGGAGAGACAATTCTCAAAAATGTTTTTTATTTTTGCCTTATTTCTTATTTCACCTGATATGAATTCTTACTCTAATTCATTTTCTTTTATTTTCTTCTCTTTTTTAAATACTAACACACATTGGATTAATTTTATATATGATCGCTAAATTTTTTCTGTTATTACAGTAAAGTTATTAAAAATTAATAATTCTTTATTGTGCAATCAACAGACAAACCATGTAATCAGGCTTCAGATTGTGTCAACACTTGTGGTCCAATGGTGTTGCCTGCTTGTCTTAACCATGATGAATGAAAGTAATCATGCCCTTCATGAAGCTTCATAAATTTAATTAGTTTATTGTATTATTGAGAGTAATAATATAATGGTCATTTTGATTTATTATAATTGCATCAATAATATCGAGTGCTTTTATTATTTGAATTTTCATATATTGTTTAGACTTTCAAGATGTTGACAAGTGTGTAAATAGGAGAAAAAAAATTAGTCGTGAAAATAAAGCCTATGAATTCAATAAAGTTTGAATGAGTTAATGGACCGTCCATTTGTTAACTTGATGGCTTAATTCTGTTAGGTTTTTGCCCTGATTTTCTTACTATAATTTAAGATTTATTTTTCTTTAAAGAAAAAATATAACATTATCATAAATGTTTTTACTTTTTTTGAAAGGAAAATATAATATTATTTTATATTTGGTTTATTCTCTCCTTCAGGACTCCTTTTCTAGTAAGAAGTTTTAGGACTCTATAAATATAAGTTTGTTTTCTTCTAACACAAAAACAATAGCAATAACATCCACAATGTAGTCGTTTAAGAGTCTTGTTTATGGGGAGATTTATTCTCTCTAAAGTTTCAATGTTTTTCTTTATATTAGTTTTGATATAATAATATTTTGATTTTTAGTATAAGTTTTTTGTTTTCTAATTTATCAACCATATTATTTGCAATTATAAGCTTTCGCATGACGCCCTATTCACCTTCATAACCCAACAAATTCAACTCATCTAAAAGTTGACTGTACTTATATGTAATGTAAATTGACCCATGAAATTTTTTGGGAAAATTTTGTAATTACACAATTTAAGATAATCTAATCTCTAAAAATTTCTATCATTTGAATTAATTACGAAAATTCTCTTTTCCATTTTTTCCCTCTTAGCATCCGGATACGTCACTCCACCTTTATTAGATACATTATAATTTTGATTGTGTATAATATATATGATACAAATGTTATTAATGATACATAACCATAATTTTTTCAAACTTAAATCAGTATGAATTTGGTTTATAGTTATGTATCGATACATAACTTATGTAATGTTTGCTATGTATCAGGCAAAGGAGCAATGTATCTATGGGTTCTAAACAAATCCAAAATTATTGTAATTTGGAAAACTTTCGGAATAGGATGTAAGCAAATGCCCCATAAATGTATGTGTGTGTGTTGGGGGGGCTTCCAACCAATCAAGTATAAAAATAATAAATGAGAAAACAATAAAAGAGAAAACAAAAATAATTAATGAGAAAAAATAAAAGTAATTAATGATAAGACAAAAACAATAAATGAGAAAAAAAGAACAAAAATAATTAATAATAGGACAAAGTTTTGGGTTGGGGTGAATTTGGCCTAAATTTTAAAAGATCAGGGTGAAATTGGGCCTAAATTTGAAGGGGACTGAAGAGAAATTTGATATAAACTAAAGGGGTATGAATTGTAATTTATTTTGAGTCAATGGGTATTTATTGAATTAATTTAAATTGTGCTATGAAATTGTAATTGTTTAGGGGAGTTTTCACACATAACTACTCAAAAATAGTTTATTATGCTCCATAGTTATAGTTTGCTAATTACGATTCATAGCTACATGTTAGAGGGAGGAGAGAAGCGAGTGAGATTGGGAGAGGGAGGAGAGAGGCGAGCGAAAGAGGGCAGAGAGTAGAGAGGCGCGAATTATATATATATATATATATTTGTATATCTAGCAAGTGAGATTGGGAGAGAGAGGAGAGGGGCGAGCGAGAGAGGGCAGAGAGTGTAGAGAGGCGAACTGTATATGTAACTGTTGTGTATATGTATCAATTATTGTATTTGTATATCTGCATACAATTTGAATTCGTATACAATTGAATCAAGTTATAACATTTGTATATTCAATCTATCTCTCACTTTATACAAACATAAATTATACATTATATTTGTATAAAGCAAGAGAGAGAAATCCAAAAGAGAATTGGGCAGGGGAAAATCTGTATTTGTATAATTATAAGTGTATAGGATGGAGAGATATGTATTTATATTTGTATATCCCGTCTCTCTTGCTTTATACAAACACAAACTATACATTTGTGTTTGTATAAAGTGAGAGAGACTGGGCAGGGAGAGGAGAGAGGCGACGTAGAGATGATTGGAAAATAGGAGAGTGCCAAGCGAGATTCCAAAGAGAGGGGAGAGAGGCGATAGAGAGAATATAATTATAGCTAGAAGTAAATTTTAAATTGTAATTAATGCAAACTGTAACTATGTTAGCTAATTAACTAGTATATGTTTGATTGACAGCGTAATTTTCCCTTATTTTATGTTTTGTGGCCCATTTATATGGTTTCCCCATTGAAAAAAAATCATTGGGTCACATCGTATTTAATGATAGGAGACGTAATATGTAATTTAGTAGGAAAGGGTAGGCTTTTTCCTAGAGATGCTGAGAAGGTCCAAATAATAAAGCTAATAATACAATTTTTCAATGCAAGTTGATCTTGCACATTATATGAAGTACCATAATACCCTTGATCTTTTTACTTAGGGTTTGTTTAAAACAAGAATGATGATTTTTCTTTTTAGGGTATGTTTGGAAAGCCACCTAGTAATTGAAATTGGTGTAATTACTAGGATAGTAATTACCGGCCTTATAATTATACAATTTAGTAATTACACTGACATGTTTGGTTGCCATAGTGTAATTACACTGTAATTATACATGTCCTGTTTGGATACCACAGTGTAAGTACACATGTTCTATTTGGATGCACAATAACAATCATAATATTATATTAAATTTTAAAAATAAAAATTAATTATTTAAAATTTATATTAGACAAATAAGACACTATATAAATAATATTAAATTAAGTATTTAGATATATATTATTTTTTGAAAATATATTAATTAATAAATATATGTTCTTAACTAATATTATGAAAAAATAATTGATTTATATTTTTTCAAATTAATATATTTCAATAGAATCGAACATGAAAACTAAAAGTATGAAGTTTCTACTAACGTCGTGAAATGCATGTTTGATAAAAAGATTAATATATAAATAAAATGTCATAAATTATTAAACTGTTTGACAAAAAAATAATCTATCAGGTCTAATTAAAAGATGACTTGCAATGTGAATTCAATATTACTAAAACAAATGAAACTGAAAATATAACATAAGTTACAAATTCAAAACAAAAAATTTAACATAATACTCTTATCGCAAATTTCAACATAGCATACATAAATATGATTTTTTAAAAAAAAATAAGAAAACGTAACTCTATAACCTTACTTAACAATAAATTCTATTTTAATTTAAAAATGAGAATACTAATAGAATTATGCTAATGAGAAAATAAGCATGGCATAAAGAAATAGATAATACAAAAAATTTGCATAGAATCACATGAAGTAAGGTTGAGAACGAGAAGAAAATAAAATATAATAATATAAAATAAAAAATAAACTTTTAGAAATTTTTAGAATAATAAAAATAAAAAAAGAACTTAAACTAATAGAAGTAAAAAAATTAAAACAACAAAATTAAAAAATTAAAAAGTAATCATCTGGTAATTACATGCTGGCTGTGAATTGGAGAGTGTAATTACCCCCTGCCAATTACATGCTGACCAAGTATTTACATGTCCAACCAAACAGGATAGACAGTGTAATTACACCCAATTACACAAAATTCAAGTACCAGGGTGCCCTTCCAGACAATCCCTTAGTAACTTTATAGTCTTAACTTTTCACATGTTATATTTAAGATCATAAGATTAATTTTTTTTGGGTACAATTGATGTATCTTTAAATAAAAACCACAAAATTTCCTTTTTATTTTCTTAAATTTTGTTCTAATTAAATCAAAATAAGTTAAACAAATTAAAATGGATGAACATATATTATATGTAATGCATATTTAACTTCAACCACCCATAGTTGATCTCGATCTGTCATATCTAAACGTTAAATAAACTACACACAAAAAAAGTATCCATGTTTCAATTTATTATAGCTAATTTTTTTCTTTTTAGTTCGTTTAAGAAAAAATGATTATTTCTTTTTAATATTTTTTTAATTTTATCTTTACTCGTGACATATTTAATATTACAAAATTAAAAGACATTTTAATACAATTACAATATCTTTAAATAAAGATGGTAAAATTCAAAAATCCTTCTTAATTCATGTTTCAAATCAAAATAAATTAAACAAAATGAAACTGATGGCTATATATGGTATGTAATGCATATTCAACTTCAGCCACCCATAATCAATCATATCTAAACTTTATAATATAATAATAAAGCATCTATGTATAGTTTTTGCTCCTTTGTGTGTATCTTGGAGAGAGATGGGTGAACAAACTTTGTATCTTCCATTATTTTAGTCAAAGGAAGCTAAAGGAAAAACTATATACAAGTTATTTGCTTCAACAATATTTGTGGGTATTTGTTTAATATGGTTATACAGATTAATTAATATGCCAAGTAAAAGTGAATTTGGGAGATTGGCATGTATATGTATGTTCTTAGCTGAGCTTTGCTTTGGTTTCTACTGGATTATCACTCAGTCATTGCATTGGGATGTTATATATACTTATCCTTATAAGAACAGATTTTTCCTTAGGTTTGACCTCTCCTCATTGAAACTTATTAAAATTTCAATAAATATTACTACTATGTTTTGAATTCATTTTACTTTAAGGGTGTATTCGGTATGGAGGAAAATATTTTTTGAATTTTTTTTTCCAATTTTTCCATGTTTGGTATATTTTTCAAATCAACTCATTGTTCTCAAATTTAAGGAAAATGACTTCCCTTCCAAAATTAAGGAAAACATTTTCCAAAACTCTACTTCATCCTTTATTTTTTTTTCTTACCAAACTCTTACCTCATAGCCGACCCTCCCCATTCAATTTTTTTTAAAAAAATTCAAATATATTTTTATCTCTACCCCAAACCAGCCCCTTATCAAACAAAAAAAATATAAAAATTTAAAAATTATTTATGAAAAACGTTTCAAAGTTTAAGATTTTTTTTACCTCACCCAACCCCTACCACCCCCACCACCCTAAAAAACATTGCTTTTGAAAAATATTTCAATTTTATTTTTATTTTTTACGCCACTCCCCACGCCACCCTCCCCCCAAACAAGGTCACCCCACCTAGGCTACCCCCGTCAATTCCCCCCCCCCAACTCAGGCCATTCCCGCAAAAAAAAAAAAATTAAGAAGAGAATATTTTTGGAAAATATTTCAAATTAAAAAATCTTTAGTTTTTACGCCACCCCCTATTTCAATTTGTTTTTAAAAAAATCATTTTTTATGCCATCTCCCCCCCCCCCCCACCACACCCAGGCCATTCCGATAAAAAAAAAATTAGAATTTTTTTTTGGGAAATATTTCAAATTTGAAAAATCTTCATTTTTTACGCCACCTCTACCCCTACCCTCCCTACCCCGTCAATTTTTTTTTTGAATTTTGTTTTCTTCGGTTCGACTGGGTCAGAGCTGAAGGTCGAATTTTGAAGCGGTCATCAAGGTCTTGTCCTAGTTTGGGTGTCGCGATCGGGTCCTAGATCAATTATCGGGGTTGATTTTCGGATCAGAAATTATTTTCCTAATGAGTAATTTTTAGTCTCAAGCCAAAAATAAAAGATATTTTCTGAAAAATATTTTTCGTTCACCAACCAAACATTAAAAAATATTTTCCAGAAAATATTTTCTATTCACCAATCAAACATGGGAAAATAAATTAGAAATCCTTTTGTTTTCCAAGAAAACATTTTCTATGAAAAACATTTTCCTTCATACCAAACACACCCTAAGTGTCTTACTTTTCTCTTTAATTTGTATAAAAAAAAGTATATCTTTTGATATTTAATAAGTTTTTCAATTCTAATATTCTATCTAGCATGTTTAAATTCATAATATTCAAAATGTTATACACATTTTTAATTTGAGACTACAAAATTTCTTTTTATTTCCTAAACTCTATGCACAATCAAACTATGACACTTACATTGAAATGAGGAGAATAAGTGGTTGTTTGGTAGTTGGTTAGAAGAAATATCATACATGTATATTGTATCTTGCATAAGTAATATTGTTTTGGTAATTGGTTAAGATTTCAATAAATATTAATATTTTGAATTTGAAGGTTTAAAGTTTCTTAAATTTAACGACAAGAATCAGAGTTTGAATCCATCAACTTTAAATTTTAAATTTATTTTCTTTCGGATAATGACTCATACTAGGTTTGAAGTTAAAATCTAATGAGATGTGTATCATATTTGAAGTTAACAGGCCTAATATAACTTACAGTTCTCACTACATTAAGAGCATGTTTGACTTAGTTTTATAAAAGTAGCTTTTTAAAAGTACTAGTTTTTAAAAGTCAAATTTTAGTAATTTTTAGGTTCAAAAATGATAAATAGGGGAATAGCTACTTTTAATTTTTTTAAATCATTTTAAATTTATTTTAAGTTATTTTTAACTTTGTCAGATACTCTCAAAAGCTAAAAATGAATTGAAAGTAGGTTTGGTCAACTTTTAAGCAATTCAAAACGACTCTAAATTATTTCTGTGTGTATTTGAAGTTTTTCATAGTCGAGTCAAAGTGTTCATTGATTGTAAAATCTGTATGTTGTATAGAGTAGAAGACTTTTTCAATGCATTTGAACTGCCACTAGCTTAATTATCTACAAGTGACCTCCATTATTACAGATTTCATTAAATGGAAAAGAGTATTAGGTTTGGGGGGGGGGGGGGGGGGGGGGGGGGGGGAGTGATCCTACTTTTTATTTTTGGTGGATCTTTAAAGGAAAACTTATAATTTTGGTGGATCTTTTAAGGAAAACTTATAGAAATGGCTATAGTTTAGGGGTTAACAAAGTTCAGTACCTATAATTAAGATAATTACTAGTTGTAACAAATTTTTAATTGACTATCCAGTTGTATCTAAATATATTCACTGTGTTTGGTAGTTGTATTCTAGTATATATATGTTATTTTTAGGTAGTCACTTCGAATACACATACAATATTTAATACAGTGTATTAATTGTGTAACCGTATCTTTTAAAAAAGGAAATTTAACATAATATCTCAATCTTCCATAATCAATGGAACTATGAATTCTCATAATATTTTTTCCATAATAAACAAAGAAATTACACAACAAGATCTTTTAGTCTTCATTGATTTTGTTGTAACACTATTACTTGTACGCATTGATACATATATTTTTTCTTACTTGAATACATTTGGTATGACATTGATATAAATGCATTCTGATGATGAAAACACTATAGGTTTACTCAAATACATTGTTATAAATATATAATAGCGAACAAAAATACACTCAAATACATGATACAAATGTAAACTAAGGTACTGATAGAGCTGAATACATTGATATAAATTTATAACAAGATGCAAGATACACAACACATTGATACAAAATAATTAGCAAGGAATAGATACACTTTGATACATTGATACAAAGGTGTAAACTGTAATCAATATCAGATACAAACAAATACATTCGATACAATAATAGTGAAACAAATACACTCAAATCATGACTATAATGTAGATACAAGTACATTGATATATGAATAGAATGCATATATGCGTGCTTTTGATTCCTAGAAAAGTCCCCAAATGTGCCTCAAATTTGCACCAAGAATTCCTCAAATTCGAGATATGAACTCCTCATATTATATTCAATCTTTCAAAATATCACCTATTAATTTAGTAACAATTTCATGAATTCGTAATTTGAAATTAAGCTTTCGAGCTTTCTCTCATGATTGACAATAAAGTTTTGTAAATCATCTTGATCCAATGATGATGATATTTTTACGGAAAAAGGGAAAGGAAGCACAACATCATTAAGTTTGAATTTGAAAAGAATCGTCCATGGAAGAAACCAAGAAGAAAAATAATTATTGTGTGCTAATTTGGGGTTATACACTAATTTGGAGAGAGAAAAGAGTAGAGATAGATAGTTGATAAATACAATGCCTATAATTAAGCCTAGAAACACACTAACGGAAAGATACGCTTTTAAATTAAAAAAAATGTTATTAAATGGATATTATAGCTGCAAATTATAATTTTATCAAACTATAGTTATATATATTAAATACATAACATATATTTGCCTTACTATGTAAAAATGCATACAAAAAAGGTGGACTGCGGTATTCTTAACTCAATAGGTAAATGAAATGTATATTTAAATATTTTCAGATAGTCTAGGGGTATTTTGACCCTTTTTTATATATCTATTAAGTTTTTCAATTCTAAAATTCTACCTGGCAAGTTTAAAATCATAATATTCACAAGACACTACAAAATTTTTCTTTATTTCTTAAAATTCATGTACAGTCAAACTAAGACATTAAACTGAAACAAAGAATACTTGTTTAGCATATATACACACACATCATCATCAGAATCCAAAATATTGTGTTTTGGTTGAACCCATAAGGGGTTGTTTGGTAGCTGGTTAGGAGAAATATTATACATATATTAGATCTTGTATAAGTAATACCATTTTGATAATTAGTTAGGACTATATATAAAATTAATATGGTGTTCTGTTTGAAATTTAAAAATATTCATAACTAATATCTGTATAAGTTATAAGAGAATTGATGTATAGTTTTATAGTACATGATAGAAAATGAAATAACTAAATCTTGTACTGATTCATGTATTATTACAAACCTGCATAACTACACCGACTCCTCACTTTGATTAGTTGTTTGCAGATATGAGGAGAATTTGCCAGATGTAGACATATTCGTTTGTACAGAAGATCCTATAATGGAGCCTCCAACAATGGTGATTAACACAATATTATCAGTCATATCATATAATTACCCTACTCAAAAGTTGAGTGTACACCTTTCTGATGATGGGGGTTCACAATATACCTTTTATGCTCTTCTTGAAGCCTCTCAATTCTCTAAATATTGGATACCTTTTTGCAAGAGATTCAATGAGGAGCCTACCTCCCCTGCTGCATATTTTCAACATGATGCCTCCAATTTAAATGACAAAGTTTTTGCACAAGAATGGTCCAATACCAAGGTGAGAACTTGATAACAATTAAGTCATGACTCAAATCAGTGGCGGAGCCAAAAAAATTTGACTAGGGATTCAAAATAGTAAACACATGAACTAGTCGAAGGAAGTTTAATACTATATATAGAGTTTTGGCACGACAATTTGATGTGTCATTTCAAGTTCAAATTAACAAATGAGTCATATCTTAGTTCATCTAAACTGATGTGTAACTTTCTTCAGAAATTATATGAAGATATGAAAAGCAGGATTGAAGCCTCCATAGAAAATGGTAGCATCCCCAATGAAATTAAGGCTCAACACAAAGGGTTCTCAGAATGGAACACTAAAGTTACAAAATAAAATCACCACTCAATTGTTCAGGTACATTATATATGCTTTTGTTACTGCAACAGTTATTAATTAACGTATCGAAAATGAACAGAAAACAAAAAAGAGAAATGTAATTTGTATATTTTCAAATTTTAATCGATGGAAGAGATCATAACATGGTCGACATGGATGGAAATCGACTGCCAACGCTTATCTATATGTCACGAGAGAAAAAACCAAATTTGCCACATAACTTCAAGGCTGGATCAATGAACTCATTGGTAAATTAAGCTATGAAAATAGCTTATTATTTGTAAGTTCTTATCTCGATTTCTTTAACAATTCTAATTCTATATAATGACAGTATAAATTTGTTTGTGAGTGTAGATACGAGTTTCGTCACAAATAAGTAATGCACCTATCATCCTAAATTTGGATTTTAACATGTACTCGAACGATCCAGATGTAATACGAGAATCCTTGTGCTTCTTCATGGACGAAAATCAAGGGCACAAGGTAGCCTATGTTCAGCATCCTCAACTTTATAATAATGTAACCAAGAATGATAATTACGGAAATGTTTCTCGAGTTACTAATGAGGTAAGTTGTAAGAAATGATGTTTCAATTTCGCGACAAATAATTTCTCAACTCTTATTGGTATATCGAAATGAATTTAGAAACTTCGAATATCGACATGTAGATTGAACTTACTGGTATGGGAGGTTATGGAGCAGCTTTGTAGTGTGGCACTGGTTGTTTTCACAGAAGGGAACGTCTCTGTGGCAGAAAGTTCTCTGAGGACTACAGAGTTGAATGGAACAATAAGGAAGAAAAATCCACCTATAAAACTGTGGAAGAATTAGAAGAAGGATCAAAAGTTGTTGAGAATTGTAGCTATGAAGAAGGGACTCAATGGGGAAAACAGGTACTAATTCCTTTATCCTGTTTTAATAGATGTTTTGAGTTCGAGCTCTGAGAACATATGTTTGATATATTGTCCAGATGGGGCTGTTGTATGGGTGTCCTGTGGAAGATATAATCACAGGATTAACAATCCAATGCAGAGGATGGAAATCAATATACTATAATCCAAGTAAACCTGCTTTTTTATGCGTTTCTCCGACAAGCTTAGATGTTGCTCTTGTTCAGCATAAGAGATGGTCAGAAGGCATGTTTCAGATTTTCATCTCCAAATATTGTCCCTTCATATATGGCCATGGCAAAATCAAATTGGGTGCCCAAATGGGATATTGCATTTACCTTCTTTGGGCCCCTCTATCTCTTCCTACACTAACTTATGTGTTGGTTACTTCTCTTTCTCTGCTTCATGGCATCCCCGTATTTCCAGAGGTAAATCAACTTACGTGATCATCTTATCTAAAAGCTTAAACTATACTTTTCTCATGACCATCACTTTTTATTTACTTAGTTATGTCTTTATCACTAATTATATTGCAGGTGTCACGTCTATGGTTCTTGCCTTTTGCGTATGTTTTCATCGCCAAGTTTGCATATTCCTTGGCTGAGTCCATTAGCTGTGGTGACACACCTAAGTCATGGTGGAATTTGCAAAGAATGTTGTTGATTCGAAGGACGACTTCATACTTGTTCGCGTTCATAGATGCAGTGACTAAGCAATTAGGCTTCTCTCAGACAGCATTTGCCCTCACGACAAAGGTAGTAGACGAAGATGTACAGAGGAGATACGAGCAAGAGATGATGGAGTTTGGCAACTCATCTGCTATGTTCACAATCACAGCTACACTTGCATTGCTTAATCTAATTAGTTTCATATGGGGAATGAAGAAACTTGTTATGGCTGCAACAACACTAGAAGGAGTGGGAAGTGTGATTCTATGTGGATTAATAGTTATAGTGAATGTGCCAGTGTATGAAGCACTCTTTTTCCACAGTGACAAGGGAAGATTTCCATCCTCTGTTATGTTTAGGTCTGTTGTCTTAGTATCAATAGCATGTATGCTACCTATCTTTTAGATTGTAACAGGACATCAAACATGGGTTAAATATTATACGGAGTGAGCAATAAGTACCTCTTCATCTTCAATTAGATATCTCATGTTCGAGTATTTAGAGGGAAGTTAAAAAATTTAATTTATGATTTCTAAATCATACCTCTCCCAATTTCACTCGCCTCTCTCCTCCCTCTCCTAAACTCGCTCACCAAATATACAAGTACATATGTATACCAGTTACATATATACAATTATTTGACAGATATACATATACAATTCGCCTCTCTCCACTCTCTGTCCTCTCTCGCTCGCCTCTCCCAATCTCGCTCGCATCTCTCCTCCTCCTAACATATAACTACGAATCGTAATTAGCAAAGTATAGCTATAGAGCCTAATCAAGTTTGTTTTAATGGTTATTTGCGAAATTTCCTCTTTACTATATGAAGAAAGAAATAAGTCAAATTTGATATCGTATATAATGACCGAGACTCGTACATAAGATTGTTCTAGCTTATATTCTTCTAAGGAAGTATGAACTACTTTCCATGCTAAAAGTGTTTCAAAACTCTTGAACTTAAAGAGAGAATTCTTTTCAGGCTAATCTTTATTATATAATATAAAGCTTAATATTGGTCAAAAAATTTATTAATCTTTTTTCTGAACTTTTTATATTTTTTCCTATTTATTTATTACTTATTATTATACAAAAATAAATGTGTCATTTACAAATCCTTCATTTATTCATATTTTTTTAATATAAAATTAATTTAAGCTATTAATCTCCCGACTATTTAGTTATTGTTTGTTGCTTTACAAATAAATCATGTGGCAGAATGTTTTTTTCGAAGTTGCTGCCATAAAATTTTCTCTTCCTTTCGGTTAAAAATATTTCTCCTTTTTAATCTTTTGACGGTAAATAAATCTCAACCATCAATTTTTACCTATATACACGGCAAGTGAGGGTGGGAGAGGATCAACTCAGCGTGTGACGCATAATTTAAAGTATATATTACTTTGATGTAAAATAAACACATTTAAATAATAATAAATAATTCATGTATTCTAATAAACAACAACTTGTGAAATATAACACATAGAGAAATTCATTATTAATTGCTTCAATTTAAAATGAATAAAGCTCAATGTGTTTGAGAATATTAATCATTAGCATAGGTAGTAACTCATTGATGAAATTTAAATTTACTATACAACCACATTAATTCAAATCTTGTTATTGGATTAGTGAGAATATTTATTTAAGATAGAGAAAAACAACAATTTAGAGGAGTTTTTTTTTGCATCTTTTTGAAACTTGAGAATACAATTAGTGTAATAAAAGAAGCTATCAGAAATGTTTGTAAATTAAACACAGAAGAGCTGGTGCTAACTGCTAAGTCATTGCACTTAGCTCTTTTTTTTCCTGATTCAAGATCACTATAATCTTTGACAAATCTATTTTTAAATTCGGCATAAGAAATTACAAGAAATGCTTGTAAATTAAACACAAAAGAGTCATTATATTGTTGAGTCATTACACATAGTCTTTTTTCTGATTCAAGATTACTATAATCTTAGACTAATTTGTTTTTAAATTTGGCATAAGAAGTTACAAGAAATATTTATAAACTAAATACAAAAAGATTATTGTTGAGTTATTGCACTTGGCCCTTTTTCTGATCTAATATCATTTTAATCTTTGACAGATATGTTCCTAAAAATTTGGCATATTAATTAAAATTTGCTTCTAAATTATTTGGAAAATAAGATGTAATATGATTATTGAGGCAAATTTGTATAATTATAAGAGGTGAAAATATGATTAATTTAACTACTTAATAGGCAAATGAAAACACACACACTCTAAAGATATAATAAAAAATTGAACAAAAAAAAATCTAATTAATTTGAACGCTTTATAATTAAGAAGTTGGATATTCAATTAGAATATGACTTAATTTGAATATCAAAATGAAATATATTGACAAATTTAAGGGGCCTGATTATTGTAAAGTTGACCAATAATAAAATATGTTGACCAATCCTATTAGTTAGTATAATTTGAAAGAGACAAATATAGTCCAGATTTAAAAGCTATAACTATAAATAGGAGACACTCAAATCTCTCTCTGCTCAATTATAAGAAGGAAAATAAATATAAGAAGAACATTTCTACTTACAAATCATGCCTCATCTACCATCGCGCCGTTGTCGGCATTCAATCTCATTCCGCTCTACCACCACCATCACAACGAATACCCAGTAGTAACATTCCCCGTTCCATTGATCAAACACCCCAATCGTTGTTGAAGATGGGGCTCTCCAGCCGGCCATTTCCTAAATATGGAATAACTATATATGATCATTCAAGACCGTGTACCTGTCTCAAATTATAACAGAAGGAATGAGGATGAAGATAGAAACGTACCTACGAAAATCACATGAGTTTGGAGAATCTAATTTTTACCTAATAGGCAGGGATGAAGACCACTATATACCCAATTCCTACAGTTCTCTCATCCCTTTCTATCACCCCCAACAAACAACCCACTAGTTTCACCGATACACGTCTCAAGTTCCTAGCTACTCTTCGAGCAAATTGAACAAAAATTAACTCATATAACATTTCGACTAAGAATTCTCCTATCTTCTCAACTGATCAGTGAAAACTAGATTCCCCCTGCAGGTGGATAATTCAATTCTCTGTGTGATTGTCGTAGGCTTCTATCCCCCAACCTCGATCCTTCTCATGAGGTGCATAATTATCTCCCGCTTAGATTGTTACCGTCAGGTACAAGGATCTTTTACTTAAATGAGAGTGGATTTGTAATGTCATTCCCTCAAATATTCAGTTAAAATATAGATATATATTTGATAAGGTATATGGTTGCACTAATGTATACAAAATTTATTTTCATATCTTGTTTGTGTATTCAGTTGCAATGATCTAAACTTAGTATTAAGCATTCAATATATGTGTATATATACATTGAGTAGGTGTTGAACTTTGAAATTTACTACAAATAAACATATATTTAGTTGAATACATGCAATTACGTATATATTTAATCAAGTATACATTCGCTCTATAATGTATACATTACTTATACTTTGTTTGTATACATTATTAGTATACATAAGTATATTTTGCACCTATTGATGTGTATACCTTTCGATAAATAAAATCAGGTTTGTATACATACTTTCAAGTGCATATACATTCAGTTTGAAGACATATATATTAGACTGTTATAGAGTTTTACATCAATGTATATGAATTCATATTCCACATTAAATAAAAATCAAACATTTCTTCGACTTGAATACCTAAGTGAGTTTGTATATGTTGAAATTGATGTTGCAGGTAGAAAATGTTCAAAAATGAAATTATTATCCATTAGTATTTATAATTGACAATTTTCAAACTCATCATCGATTTTCAGTTCATCATTTCCTCCAAGAATTTGACATTGTCATATATATATATATATATATATATATATATATATACACGTGGCGCCACCACAGACCAGAATTCCCTTTTAATTTATTTATTTCCAAAACTAGCCTTCCCCTTTCATGAAAAGTTGTGACTTTTATAGTTGTGACTTTTATGAAAGGCTGTGACATTTATGAAAGGTTGTGACCTTTCCAAAGGGTTGTGATTTTTTCAAAGAGTTGTGACCTTTCCGATAAGGCACAATAAAAATTTGTTGACACTACCATTTGTTGTCTATAAATAGAGAAATTTCCTCTCATTTTAAAACAAAAAAAATTCTAAAGTTTTTCTTCTTCTTCTGCACAGTTAAATATTTGTGTATTTTGGTCCTGTTGAGTGGGTTATTGACACCATTGTTTTTGTATCAATACGTTGGTGAATAAAATCATTCCATCCCAAGAGGATCTAATTCTTTAAACCTCAGGTATTAGAGCGGAATAATTTTCTTAAGGGGACACTGCGCATTCAGTGGACTCGATTTTTTTCTTTCTATTTCATTCTATTTTTACATATCCTGGTATTTTTTTACAGTCATTAATTTATGCTTATGATGTTAATTGTTGTTTTTGAGTACATATTTTAAACTCTGTTGTTTATGTTTCTACAAAGTTATTGTCTCCGGTTATATTGAACCTATACACATATAGTAGGTATATTCATTGTGCAAAAAATAATTATTGTACTCAGTTCCAAGAATTCATGTTTTGATATTCTATATAAAATTCTATAACTTAAAAGTACTATATATAAGCTTACATATTATCTATTTTAACATAAATATGAAGTTTCTCACTTATCAAATGAAGGAATTCATTATGCAAGTTCAAAAGTTATAATTGCTTTCATGTTCTAGTGTAATTTCTTTTTCGAATCTGTTAACAACTTTTTGAATTTTTTCCTAAGACAGATGTCACAATTGTATAATCTATGCAACTTAAATGTGTTCTTTTTCTTATGAAATGCCTTTGTATATATATATATTCTTATTTTCTTCTTTATTTTCCTTTTAATGTTGATTAAAGAACCAATAATTTAGTATTTCCTGAATAATTCATTTATTAGAGGTTCTTGAGTTATGTGATAATGATAAATAATCAAATTCATATTGAAATAGTAAAGAATTATTTGCAAGTTCAATGCAATTATTATTTATGACTACAAGAAGCGCGGACAAATTACCTAGTTTATAAATAAATAAAAACAAAAAAAACTTGCATCCAACCACAAAATAAAGAATATAGAAACCCTCATTTTTTCAAATAAAATGCAGACAATCAATATAAAAAAAATAGTGTGATTTGAGTTACTTATTATGAAGAGTTACTCTTGTAATTGACCTCTAATAGAGATATTTTAGAGAAGAAAAATAGAAATCCTAAAACTTGAAAAGGGAGAAAAAAATGGAAGAAAGAAGGAGAGTTGAAAAATACCGTGATTTTTTAAAATATAAAATAGTGCACGCCCCATTGTTGTGCAACTGTTTTGGGACTGATGATGGCAAAATCGGTTGACAAATAATGAGATTAAAAAAAACAATAAAATAAATGAAATCGAGAGAGAAAATCAGAAGAAGAAATCATTTTTTCAAGAAAAAGAAATATAGCTATTTAATGCCAAATAGATATAAAAAAAATGCCCAAAAAAAATTAAAAATAGACTATTTATTGCCAATTAAATATTAGGTTGTAATGTTGTGCCATTTTTTCTTTTTGAAGTGTTGGAAATACTTGTATCTTTTATCAAGACTAACCCGCACTTTGTATACATTCATTCCTTCAATTAAAACATGTCATGTCTCATGTGGTAAGTTGCAAACTCACGCTAACATGACTTGAAGCATTTGTTCGGACGGCTAACCCTAGGTGAATTATTATTGTTGTTTATAGGGTGAATTTAAGAAGGGTTATGGGGTGTCATGTTACACTGCTTCCTCGAGAATTTTTTTATATATACGATTAAATGGAAAAGGCATATAAAAGAGATATATACCACAAGATAGACAATCCTTAAAAAAAAGTAAGTTTAGTGTAATTGGTTAGGCTTTTGAATTTCAAAGCTTAGGTTGCATATTTGACTTGTATAACCTTTTTTTTTTTTTTTACATTTTTTATGTTTTTTTTCCTTCTTTCTCACTTTAGTACTAAATATTATTTTTAATGATGTTATATATATATGTGGGTGTTTCTCATTTTAAAAAAGTGACACCGCTAACGAAAAATTACGCCACTGATTATTTATTCACATGTCACACTTTAACGACTCAAATCATGGCCGTGTGATATCATTTTATCTTTTCCTTTTTTCAGACTTTTTTTAATACGTTGTTTGATTATATATTTGAAATAATTTTTTGGATTACTTTTTGAAGATGAACTTTTCAAACTTGCAAAAGTAGTTTTTGACACATGTTCAAACACAATTTCAACTTTCAAATATAATCTTTCAAAGTTCAACTTCATATACTAAATTGTTCAAACATCACTTAATTCATGTCCAAACCCTATTTAAGTTGAAGTTTCACAAGTGAAAAAAAAGATGTTTCACTTGAAAAATTAATTAAAGAATGAATTCAATATATAACCAAACAATGTTTTGAAAAGGAAAAAACTAACTTTTTTTCTAAGTTCTAACTCCTCTTAACAATCTTATTGAATGTTCAATCTTTGGTGAAGAGATGTACGAAGGAGGATAACCTTACTTTTTTTTCCCCATTTCTCTTCCAAGGAGCAAAACTAAAGCAAGAGGAACTATAAACTTTTAAACTTTTACTTCATCCTACATCAATTAAACACTAAAATTAACATGTCGTGTACTTGTGCTTCCGAAGACAGCAGAGTCAGGAATACAATCATATTCCCGTCTATAATGTGTCCGAAGACAAATTGACAAACAAAACTTCAGAAATATGAATGTAGGAGAAGAGAGAATGACTATCACAAAGGGGCAGCCTGATGCACTAAAGCTCCCGCTATGTGCAAGGGTCCAGGGAAGGGCTGGATAACAAGAGTCTCATACACATAAGAAACGAAGCTGAACTCTTGCTTTGGCTTTCTGGAAAGGATAACATATCTAACTACCCTTTAGGACTGATCATGACAGCTCAGTTATCACCCGTTCACATTTTTCTTCTAAAATCTTTACAGCTTCTGTAAACAGCACCTCAGGTGGCAATGCTCCAGTTGATTCTATGGTAACTAGAAAATACACAAGAAATATTGTAAGTTTCTCTGAAGATCGAGCTATTTGATCGGATGAATGGGACCAAGGAATGGAAAATCAGTTATCGCCAAGAAGCACATAATTGTGTTCATCCAGCAATTGAAAAATATGCATGAATTTTTCTCATGTTACTATGAAAACCTGAAGCATAAAGAATCTGTTTCACTCTGCCACTTCTAGATATGATCAAAATGCTAACATATTATACTCAACCCAACATTTTGATATGCAGAATGTCAAAGTGATGAGTAAATTGAAGTTAAACTCTCAATACCCTAAAATCTCTTGGCACTAGAAGTTAACATCACAAACTGAAACAAAACTATTCTGCTAGAATGAAGTAAAAAATGCTAAATATATTACTACCAGTATTTCCTTGGATGAAGTAATATATTATTATCATTATCTCATCAAAGTTACCTCAAGAACCCCAAACCGAATTGAAACTCAAGAAACTTGAATTTAAGCTCACAAGAAAGTAGATAATAATAGGGGACAAAGATACAGATATTATTCTATTTAAAGGATACCAAGAACTTTGGACATCTCTGCATACAGTACTCAACCAAGTAAATACCCTGCTATTACTATACTTACAGATGAAATGATCATTTACACGTCTCAGCGCTACATTCTTGTCCCAACCTTCCTCTCTGATGCATTCCCTACAGAGAGTGCAAACCCTTGGTCGAGCAACAGTTGCCCTCTTTTTACCTATACATTAATGCTTGTTAGAAACAATGGAAAGAACATTATCGCTTCAGCTTTGCATTTTTAAATTTGCAATTGGTGACCTAATTAAATCAAGGACTGACAGATAAATGTCACTATAGCGGCTATACCTTTACCAATATCTTCGATGTCAAACACCTTAACCGGACACTTCTTCACAAGTGCTTCTGCTTCATCATCTTCAATATCCCGCAACAATACAACCTTCATTGCCCAAATAATAAGATCAATACCAAGCATTTACCAAAAATATGTTGGTCTTCAATTTTAAGACTTAAAATTTGAAAACTAATAGTCAAAAGGTAATAATTTCTATACACAAAATCAAATATTGTGAAAAATCTATAGTCACCTCGGGAAGCATCCTGTACCAAGCCGTAGCCACAGGAGACCACTTTGCATGTGTCTTACCCATTCCTTTAACAGCATGAGCTTCTAGCTCGATTTCCTACAAAGGAGGCATAAAAGTTCTCCAGAAGTAAATTAAACACCTTAAATGCTCCATAGGAAGAGACAAATATGTGAAGTAAAATTTCTGTTCAACAGAGATAAGTATGTATTAGAAACAATATTTGGTGGAATGAGTGAGTGCACTACATAGGAAGAGTCAAAACGTGTTGATACAATTTTTACGGAACTAGTCAAATGGTAATATAAGTATATTTGATCTTCAAACCTTTGTAACAAATGGTTGTGTTTAATGGTATCTTCACTTAGTAATATTCGAAGCAAAGAAAGAATACAAAGAAAGAGTTAGTGCACTACATAGAAAAAGTCAAAAGGTGTTGATGCAATTTTGCCATTCTTAGTCAAATGGGGATACAGGTATTTTAGTACAAAACTTCCATAAAAAATGGTTGTCTAGCAGAATCTTCACTTAGTAATATGCAAAGCCAAAAAGGATAGAAAAGCAAAAGTGCACCTACAAGTTCGTGAAATAACAAAGAGCAAAGTGCTGATGATCAAGCAGCAATACTACAATGGTCAACAATTCAAATATTGGCTCTAATAAGTTTCTTCCCTTTTCAACAGGGAGCAGTAAATAAGAATATATAAGACACAAGGGCTACCTGACCCGGTCCAAGTTTGGCTACAATAATATCTGCATCTTTTGGGGCAATTGGTTCATTCGAGAATTCTGGTCGAGTATCCTGACTACAGCTGAATGAAGTATAAGTTTTTGGTTTCGCACTCAAACTTGATGCTGAACGTTCGGTTCCTAGTATCAATTCACTGCCATTTGGTAACCACTTCAGCTCACTAGACAAGACTGCAATTTTTAACACAGAAATGCAGAAGAATTAATTAGCTTGCATGAGTAGTGGCAATCAAATGTAACCACACATGAAAGAACAGAAAATGCAGAACTAAATGATGGAAAAAATTTCATGATATAATCATACTAATAATATTACCTCTAAGTCGATCACTGCCTTTTGTACAACGAGCATGGAGTTTGAAAACAATTGTATTCTTTTCATTAGGGACATCATTTTCTGACCAAAAAAAAAAGGAACAAGTTAATTAGCCATCATAATTCCCATCAGAGGCAAACCCTTTATTTGAGAAAACGGGGGAGAGGATTAAAATGAAACTCAATAGTAACTACTGATATGATGTTACAAGAAGATCTAATACCTGACATATACTCGAACAGCCTTGGATCGACTTCAATTGGGATGAGACCAAGTCTATGAGCGAGCACTTCATCTTGGATAATGGACGTATTGTTTGCAATAAGAACTTTTTCAATAGCCATGGTTGGGAGCTGAATGACAACCAGAGAGCAAGGGAAATAAATAAACATCATCAACATTTCAAATGCCAGACACAATTCATCAAGTAGAGGAACAACACAAGCCAGAATATGTTATGAGGAATAAAATATATATGTCCCAATTATCGAGTTCATGTCTTAAACTAACCAACAAGTTTATATGGTCCAATCAAAATGGCTTGTCGATAAATAAGCAGGAAATACGCCTCAAAGTAGCCCAGAATCAATTGTTCATGAAATCTTACTACATCGCCTCAACAACAATAACAACAACAACATAACCAGTGTAATCCCACGAGTGGTGTTTGGGGAGGGTAGTGTGTATGCAAACCTTACCCCTACCTTGGAAGGTACAAACATTGTTTCCGATAGACCCTAGGCTCAATAAAATAATAGGAGTGAAGGAACCAAGACAAAATACTAAACACGGCATGAAAAAGCATTCAAAAAAGAAAAGTAACTACAACATAATAATACAATAATCGAAATACAAGGAACACTAAATAGTAATAGTTAGCAAAAGTAGCTACATTTAGTTAAATTTGAAAGCTTTCAGCTTCTGCAAACAAGAAAATCAGAAAGAGGTTAAATTGTTTCTGTTTCCTAAAATAAAAAGTTGAAGCAGAAGAACAAATTTACTCCAAAATGTGAAAATCTATTTTTTTTTTTAACGTGCAACGTCACAGGTCCCATTGCTAGCCAATTGACCAAGTTCATGAATTTCCTAGAATAGAGCATATCACTTTACTAAGAACCCATTTGAATTGGCTTATTTCAAGTGTTTTTTAGCACAAAACAAACAGTAAAAGGAAAACAAAACCTAACCACATCAAAAATTTAATTCAGAAAAAATGTGTAGAGAGGGAGGTGAGAAGTGAGCACCTCAGCAATAAGGATTCTGCGAAATGCATTGGCAAGAGAAGGATCAATACCAATCATATCAAACTCCAATTCATCCTCTTCAAGTCTCACAATTTCCACTTTGAAATTATTCCGAAATTGCTCAAACCGCATACTGTTATCAACACCCATAGCCGCATAAGCGCCTGAATAATTAACATTCTCTGTCTTCACTCCCCAAAACAACAAAACAAAAAAAAACATAAGAACAGTAAACAAACCTCAAAATTCTTCACCAACAAACTCAAAATCACAACACAACATCATTAATCAAGAAAAATCAAAACTTTACATTAGTAGGAGCTAAAGAACCACAGAGAACGCGAGTCCTCTGAAGCTCAATGTGAGGAGGCAACTTCCCCTTTGGCAAGTCCGGCAAATCCCATACCGAAACCTTTGTGAAGGTCTCCTCTTGTGTTGATGTGCTTTCGGAATCCATGCTCTCGGTCTCTGTTGCGGTGCCCATGATTAGGGTTTAGGGTTTTTAAGTTCTTACCAGTAAACAGGGGATCCCCGCTTCTAATTAAAGAAAGGAAAAGGTTAAGCCCTAAATTATTTGAAAATGTCTAGATATATCGATTTAAAAATTTGGCTCACTTGTATTCTCTTCGTCCAACTTTCGCATATATATATGCTCTTGTAAACATTAGTTGTTTTGATGGAAATAACCAACTCATTTTTTCTTTCTTTAAATAAAAAATGGAATTGCCACATTCCCTGTTAATTACCACATGGCATTTATATTTTAAAAAAATAAATACAGCTCTTTTAAATAGAATATCCTACCGGTAAATCATATCCAACCCAAATTCCTTTGGTGGATATTTCACATAAGCCGACAAACTATATCCGACCCAATCCTTTTGGTCGGAAAAATGTCACCTCCAACCAAACTCATCCATTTCTCCTAATAGAAAAACACCATTAAAGGTGAGCTTCGAGCTCTAACCATGGGCAACCAACGGAGCTCCAATGAGTTCACTGATTTGCACAACCTCCGATAAACAACTACCAAATAGCTCTGACCACCACAAGCTCCAAAACACCACCCACAACGCAGCCGACAAAACTCCAACCCACGTACCTCATTGGTCTGGCAAGACAGCCAACAAACGACCCCAAGCTCCGTGCTTTGGCGAACCAGATCAAAACCCCATGAGACAGCCTCTACCATAGCTCTCTTGTCAGCTCTGAGCTCAATTTTAGGTGAGGTTTGAGTTTTCGCTTCTAAATCTAATTAAAATTGATGTTGTTTTACTTTGTGTTTGCTCTTCTTGTTACTATGTTCAGTTGCGTTTCAAATGTCAAATGTTATCTCATTTTAGATTTGGCTGGAGGGGTTCAAACTCCGGCCACCTTGGATCGAATATGATTTACGGGTCAAATATCCTAATAAAAGAGATGTATTCATTTTTTAAAAATATAAATGTCATGTGGTAATTAAAAAGTATGTGTCAATTCCATTTGTTATTTAAAGAAAGGGGAAAATGAGCTGGTTATTTCCAGCAAAGCAACTAAGGTCTACAAGGGCATGTATATGTGAAAAGCTGGATGGCGAGGGCACGAGTAAGTGAAACTTTAAACGGAGTATATCTGGACATCTTCGAATAGTTTAGGGGTATATTTGACCCTTTTCCCATTAAAGAAACATAATGATTTATTATTTTTTAGATGATTAAAAAAGAATTTTTGATATTTTCCAACTTATAATTTGTTATTAATTTTTTATTGGGGTGGGTTGGCGGCAATAATTTGTTTGGATTATGGAAAAAAATTCTTAATATTCATAAATTCAAAGTCTACAAAAAATATATACAGGTAAATCGTTTCTTTGACAAATGAATTTGAATTAAGTTCATTAGATGAATTAAAATTTCATGAAAAAAGTATATAAAGTAATTAAAATTATTTATAAAGTAATTAAAATTATTATAAAAAAGTATATAACTTATTAGTGGTTCGATTTTTTATTTGATCTATTATTTTTAATTAAATCAAATATAATCGATTTTTAAAAACTTAAATCCAAACCCCAAATCAAACAAAAAAATGATATATATATATATTATAAAATTGAGTATATAACTTATTAGTGTGGTTCGATTTTTTATTTGATCTATTATTTTTAATTAAATCAAATATAATCGATTTTTAAAAACTTAAATCCAAACCCCAAATCAAACAAAAAATGATTTGATTCAATTTTTTATTTGGACTGATTTTTAACAAAATCATAAACACTCCTAAAGAAAATAATCAAGATTGAAATATCGCAACAATTATAGTATTTTATTTCGAATATTATTAGTGTTATAATCTCTATGAATCTTCTAATTCTTCTTTCAAAAATATATATTCAATTACTTTTGAATTTGATCTTGAGTTTGGTGGACTTGATCTTAATTTGTTCTTGACTTGTATTTGAATTTAAGGGCCTGAAATTTGATCTTGAATGTTCTTCTTGATCTTTAGAACTTGTAAATAAATACTTGATTAATGCTCGAGTGTTTGAACTTGTAGATTGTAGATAAATTTATTTATGCTTGTAAGCATTTCATTAGCTTAATGGATTCTCCACTATTGAAACCAACGACGTAATTTTTGTCAACGACTTCAATTCAAGTACCTGTGGAATAGTCAAAGTGTGCATAAACTAGTCCGAACATCAATTGGTTTTTCAAAAATTGAACGATTGAGAAAAGCTTAAGCCTAACCTAAGTTGATTTGAGGCTTGAGCAAAAAAGGAAAAAGCTTAGACTTTGTCTTTCTAATTCGAGATCATTCAACTGTCCCCCCGGGCCCTCTCTTTCGTAGTTCTTGATGTAACAATGTTAGTTCAAAGAAATGCAGAATTTAGCTTATAAAATCATTTCTTTGAACTAGCATTGTTACATCAAGAACTATGAAAGAGAGGGGCCGGGGGGGAAAATAGTTGAATGATCTCGAATTAGAAAGATGAAACAATTGGTCTAAGCTTTTTCCTTTCTTGCTCAAGCAACAAAACAACTCAGGTTAGGTTTAAGCTTTTCCCAATAGATCAATTTTGAAAGAAACAATTAGTGTTCGGGATAGTTTGTGCACATCTTGACCATTCCATCGAGTACCTACTATATCTCCTCTCGAGATGTCCCTGAATTAGGATTGATCATAATTTTATCCTTCTCTTGCAGGCTTGGTATAGTCTTTTGTTGATCTTCCTGCATGGTAAAGAGTCTAGCCAAATCAGTTACAGTGATTCCAATAGTTTCCTATCCATTGTTGTCTTTATCGTTCTGGGTATGGTCATGTTGAGATGCTTGTTCGTTTGCGGTTTGAGTCTCTTTAGAGTTTAGATTGATCACATCATCTGCAAAATTATTTAGCAAGAGATTAGTGTTGTTGATATTGTTAATCTGATCGATGTTTTCAGTAACAACCATTAGGTCGATTAATTATGCTGCTTCACAGAAACAAGGTTTGTTAGAATAAGATCAATAAGATCAAAACAACATTATGATTATCCTAAATCTCATGTTGAGTGCCAGACTATTTACCCAACTATAACGACATAAATGGTGGTAGATGAAAAATATTTGATTTGAACAATTTTAGCTAAACATAAAAATCGAGTCTTGATTCGAAACTCTCGCTGAAAATCGAGTCTCATAGACTCAACATTATCCTCACACCCGCACATGGAGTCATTACGACATCTTAGACTATTCGAATGGCAAGAAAAATAAGTGGTCCTCGTTTTGAGTCACTCATGATCACTTATATTCTTTTTAGCATTTATTGGCTTACTTATTTTTCTTTACATGTTAAACTTGCTTATGTGATTTGAATGTGTTCTTGTTCTTGAATTCACAATAGCTAAGCCATGACCTATACTCCATGACTAAAAGGAATTAAGTTTTCTACAAAGAGCTTCATACCAATAAGATGGAAGCAGCGCATAATATGAGATGGACAAGATCCTCCATCATGCATGATAGCATCGAAAAGGGTCAATCCCCCACTAGACATGGAATAGGATTCAACAAGAAGTCTATTGAAAATAAGAATCCTAACAAAGATTGTCTATGCATTCACTATGGGCTAACCGTACATGAGAGTAATGCATGCCATAACAAATTAATAACTCATGAGACAGTGCATGCTCCAGACACATGACTGGTGACAAAAATAACTTCCTCTCACTGAATAACTTCAAAGGTGGCAACATAGCCTTTGGAAACAGAAAAAAATGTGAAATATAGGGAATCAAAAAGGTTGGTCCCAATCACACTCAAGCAATAGAAAATGTGTACAACGTAAAGGGACTACAACACAATCTATTGAGTGTGTCCCAAATGTGTGAGAAAGGAAACAATGTGTTGTTTACCTCAAATGAATGTAGAGTGTTCAATCTCATCGGTTCTTTTGGAAAAAGGCATAAGAATATATACAAAGCTGACATCATGAGTCCTAAAGAGAATTTGCTAAAATGTCTCACTGCTATTATTGAAAGCTCTCTCCCCAGGCATAAAAGGCTAGGACACATTAGTTCCTCAACAATGAACAAGCTCATATCAAAAGACTTAGTCAAAGGGTTGCCCACTAGGACATTCAATGATAATCAAGTCTGCAGAGCATATGCTCAAGTAGAACTTGTGAAATCCTCATTCAAACCAAAAGCAACAGTAAGTACAACCAAGCCCTTACAATTACTTCACATGGGTTTATGTGGACCAATGCGCGTGTAACGTCAGGAAGAAAAAGATATGTTTTTATAATTGTAGATGACTACACGAGATTCACTTGGACCATATTTCTTGCAACTAAAGATGAGATATATGATATGTTTGAAATTTTCGTGAAACTGGTTTAAAAGAAGTTTTACTGTGAACTCATTAACATTCATTCAAATCATGGATCAGAGTTTGAAAATTCAAAATTCTTGGAATTGTGTGCCAAAAATAGTGTTGATCACAACTTCTCTGCACCAAGAACACCACAATAAAATGGTGTAGTTGATCGCAAAAATAGAACCTTGAAAGATATTTCGTGAACCATGTTAATATCAAGTAATCTCCCAAAGTCATTAGGTTGAGGCAATCATGTTACTTAATCAATAGATGTATGATCCGATCAGTAATGAACAAAACTCCTTATGAAGTGTTGAAGGGGAGAAATGGATGGGGTTGAATTGGTTTTTGATATTGTCCATCTTAGTAAAGTTTTTCATTTCCCCATTGTTGGTTTAGTTGAATATGTATGGACTAAGGACGAGAACAGTATGCTCATGTCTAAATACACTTAAGGGCGGGTCACTGCATGACCTTGAAAGTGCTTAAGGGGGAAATGACATCCTTTCACAAACTGATGTACGAATTAGTGCACAAGGGGGTTCTACCTGAGGGGGAAGACGCCATGAGGTATCCTTTAGGGATATGGTGATAGCCAATGCCTTGGAAAACAAAGAACTTATTGACTGACCGTTAGGGATGCATTGGGAGTTATTAATTTAAATATTTAATTATATTTTTAGTTGCTTTATTTATTATTCTAGAATAAGGTTTAGTTTCAGAGTTTCATAAGGATTAGGTTAAGTTATAGTTATTAGTTTGGAATATGATTTAGGTCATCTACTTTCATAAGAATTAGACTTCCTATTGATGTAATAAGACTCCTATTTAAAGGGGCTTTTGATGAATAAAACAGTAAGTTATAATTCAGCAAAAAGCAGGAGATTAGAGTTCTCTCTTCCATTGAACTCAAAGGTTTCAGTCTTCCTTTGAAGAGCTGAAGAGATCGGAGTTCTCTTTTAATGAATTCTAAGATTTCAGCCTCCCTTTAACGAGCTAATTTATATATCACCCTGTGAATCGATCCTTCCCTAAAGATTCATAACAATTTGGTATCAGAGCCTACCATAATGGACGATGAGATCAGTTCCAGATTTCACGATGAGATCAATTTCAGGTTTCAAGAAGAACGTGTGATTACAGAAACACTAATGGACTCTAAACTTGCAGTTATGGAACAACGCCTGAGCAAAAAAGTTATCCAAGTCATCCAAGAACAATTGTCTAGATTGGGAGTCGGCTCCACAAAACCAACAACCCATAGACCTGAGTCATATAGCGCCCAGACAACTAGTAGATCAACAATTCCTGCTACTAAAGGCAATATACCACATATTCAACTAGCCGATAAGGAATCATCCAACAAATGATAATTCACCTTGATAAGTTATGCAAAGATGAATTTTCCTACTTCTAACAACATCAACAACCCATTAATTTGGGCACATCATTGTGAGCAATATTTTGAGCGATTTGGACCTCATGAAAGTAGCAACCTAATGGGCAAATTAGTCATGCTTCAGCAAACTGATAGAGTCGAAATTTATCAATGTCAACTTCAAGTTAGGGTTGGAATTGGATAAGTTGATACTGATCCATATTTTCTAGATGATTACCCCGGAACTTGAGCTTGAGGACAAACTCTTTCAACGTGAGGGGAGTAATGTTAGTGATGCGTTGGAAGTCGTTAATTTAAATATTTAATTATATTTTTAATTGCTTTATTTATTATTCTAGAATAAGGTTTAGTTTCAGAGATTCATAAGGATTAGGTTAAGTTATAGTTATTAGTTTGGAATATGATTTAAGTCTCCTACTTTCATAAGAATTAGACTTCATATTGATGTAATAAGACTCCTATTTAAAGGGGCTTTTGATGAATAAAATAGTAAGTTATAATTTAGCAAAAAACAGGAGATTAGGATTCTCCCTTCCATTGAACTCTAAGGTTTCAGTCTCCCTTTGAAGAGCTGAAGAGATCAGAGTTCTCTTTTAATGAATTCTAAGGTTTCAGCCTCCCTTTAACGAGCTAATTTATATATCGCCCTGTGAATCGATCCTTCCCTAAAGATTCATAACACTGACGCTCTCTCATGATAAAATACATGGCATGAGTGGTTGGTCCCCGTCACTTGGCTTTAGAAAACCTCATTACCATTATATTTAAAGTTTTAAAGTTCCTTTGGGGGAAGAGAGTGTTTTGTACATGAAGGATATGCTTACCAGGTCTACTCTTGATAACTGCAGACTACTTGATAATAACGATCAGGTTTTGCTACTGTTCCCAGGGCTACTGGCCCAGTTGCCATCCTTCTCAATGATCTTCATGCTGCTAGGGAACAAAATGCTACCATCCTTGCTGAAATTGAGACTCTTCGCACTAACTAGGCTGAGTCGCAGGGGAAGTAGCTAGATTGAAGGACCAGTTACTGCAACAACTACAGGATAACAATGCTTGAGTGGATCGTATGTTGTAGCTCTTGGCTTTATCTCACACCCCTACTCCTTCCTCGTCCTAAACCCATATACCAGACTGTCCTTTTTGCTTTTTTTGAGACAATCTTGTTGCTTCTTATTTTTGGATGTTGCGTTGGAGCTCTTCCTGAGTTTAAAACATTGTATATTATGTTTTGATTAGCTCATTATCCCTTCATGATTGCTATCTTTGCATCTTGTTTAGAATGCTACTATCCTTAGATCTTGATCATTTACCTATTTGTCCTGAGTGTTTGCCCTTAAGACTCTGAGTTTGTTATGTTCCTAAGCTATTTTTTTTTACTTTACCCTTCTTTTTTATATGTCAAAAGGGGGAAGAGTGTGTTCTGTTGAAACAGGTGCAGAAAAGAGTATATTTGAAAGAGAGAAATTGATAAGACGTGTCAAAACATTCCAATAGCTTTTAGTGATAACAATATGAACCAGGTTCACAAGCATGTAGCAGACATAAAATAAAAAGAGTGAGAAACGATTCCACAAACATATATGCAATAGGAAACATATTTAAATCAACAATCCAAGTCAAATAAGGAGAAGAATAAAAGGCAGATGAAACTTATGCGAAAAGGGAAGGATAACAAGTCCTATAAGGAAAAATAATATTTTTTAGGAAAAACTAATTTCTTTCCTTGTAGAAGTCGACTAAGGCTGAATCCACATCTATAAAAGGTCAAAGTCAAATAAAGAAAAAATGACTTTTGCAATAACAAATTGAGAGAATCTTCAGGAAAGGCATAGTGATTCAAAGAGATTAAAAAGACGAAAAGAAAGAAGAACTAGAGTTAGGTTTTTTTTTTTCTCAAGGGTAGTTGCAATATTTCATCCTAAAAGCATTGTTGAAGAATTAGTGTTCCAAGTGTGTGAGAGAGTTGCGAGAGAATTGTAACAAGAAGTAGGTTTTGCTTCTTGAAGAGTAAACTCTTCGAATATAGTTAATCGATAGAGAGTAAAGGTAACTCTGAGTTGTAATCTTGAATTATTCTTGAAGGTAATAAAATGGTGGTGTGGTTTTTTCCTTCCTTGAAGGAGTAAGGTTTCCACGGTAAAATCTCTATTTTATTGTGTTGCTTCTTTATTTAGGCAAACTAACAAGACCATGGTTCTTGTATAGGGAATAAGGTTTCCTCAGCCGGGTCTTAATTAAAAAAGATGAAGGGCTCAAAAGACAAAAATCTTGTAGTATACGATTATTGCCAAGAACTTAAGAATTCCAAAACCAAAGTAAACTTTGAACTAGATTAATTGACTATCACTTTAATAAGGTAACATCTGCATACAGAGTGCAAGGAAAACAAAACATTGCCTCAGTACTATCTTTGTTTTAAGGTTTAGGATGCAATCTCAAATGCGATCCAGTTTACAGTAATAGTAATAGTTTAATCTATTCATCTAATGAACAATTAATAGGCTTCTAGACCTATGTAATTTTTTTATGATATCAAGTATTAAATTAATTGAGAAACACAACAATATTAATTACATATATGAAGAACACCTATAAAAAAATGAAATTCGCAAAAAAAAATAGTGTGTACCATTACGCCATAGCAATGCACATTGTCTTAGGTGTAGTAGGACTCCTAGTTACTGCGCGCGATCGTGCACTGAGGTACTCCTCACCGGTTGTTGGGACGACGCGAGCTGGGTTGGGTCTCGATTCAAAAAGATAAAGGGACCAAAAGTCAGAAATCTTGTAGCATACAATTACTGTCAAGAATTTAAGAATTCCAAATCGAAATAAACTTTGAAGTTGATTAATTGAATATC
Source organism: Solanum commersonii (assembly GCA_029007595.1). Taxonomy (NCBI): domain Eukaryota; kingdom Viridiplantae; phylum Streptophyta; class Magnoliopsida; order Solanales; family Solanaceae; genus Solanum; species Solanum commersonii. Next base: position 5,035,348 of record JAJTWQ010000033.1, read on the forward strand.
ATTCTAATAAAGTAACATTTGCATACAGAGTGCAAGTAAAACAGAACATTGTCGCAATATTATCTTTGTTTTAGGGTTTAAGATGCAATCCAGTTTACAGTAATAGTAATATTTTAATCTATTCGTCTAATGATCAATTAAAATGGTTCTAGACCTATGTAATTTTTTCTGCTATCAAGTATTAAATTAATCGAGAAATACAACGATATTAATCAGATATATGAAGAACACCTATAAAATAATGAAATTCGCAAAAAGAGAGTGTACCTTTACGCCATAGCAACGCATAATTAAGATAAATTAAACTTCGACTGAGTTTTCTCTCCTTCGGTTAATGTCGGCGGAAAACTATGGGGAAATGTTTTAGGTTTAGCCACAAGAGAGGACCTAGCGCCATATATATAGGCTTAAAAGTCTTAATCTAGTGGGCCTCCCAAATACAAGGTCACTGTTCAATCTTCAATAGGCCTACACTTTCGTCGGCACACACCTAGTACATGAAATGATACAGGTCCATCATGAAATCCACATAAATATATAGCTCGGGTCTTGTTCACCAACTATTAATACCTTGCCCATTTTGGTAAACGAAATAATAAGTTAATGTTAAGTCTATATTTAGTAAATAAGTCTAATAGTCCCAACTGGTTTGTGGATTGAATTATACTTCTTGTTGTGGAATTTTCACCATCAATAGACCGTAATAGATTGGACACTTCATACAACAGACTCCAACTTGTTTCGGATTGAGACACGTCTATTACTAGTATAAACCAACTATTTATAGTAAGGATGACATATAAGAACGAACGAAGGTAGTATAGAGCAGAAAGAAAAACATTCCTTTTTAGAGAGGTCAAGTTAATTGTGTCCAAAAATAAAAAGTTCTATATATGGAGAGTAAAATAAAGAATAGGATCGGAGATGTCCGAGAAAGGGAAGGAAGACATACTTGGGGTTCAAGCAAATCTGTGGGCCAAATCCTTTTAGAATTTGGACTTAAAAATACCCAAATCCTATTTTATTTCGCCCTTACTTTCTCTATTTATTCCTTCCTTCCTTCTTCCCCAAAAATATACGTCTACAGCTAAAAAAATCTTTTTCTCCCAAATCCAATCATCTTCCAAGCTCCTAACAATGGCTACTAGGCTTCAATTTGAAAAATCATCTGAAATTGGAGTTTTTTCAAAGCTAACTAATGCATATTGCTTGTTACCTACTGGCGGATCTGAAAACTTCTACAACACATTTGAATCTGAGCTATCACACATTATTCCAGTAATCAAAACCTCAATCGGAGGAACGAGGATAATCGGAAGACTCTGCGTCGGAAACAAAAACGGTCTTCTCCTACCTCACACTACTACAGATGAAGAATTTCATCACTTGAGAAACAGTCTACCGGACGGAGTTGTCGTTCGTCGCATTGATGAGCGATTATCTGCCCTAGGAAATTGCATAGCGTGTAACGATAATGTTGCTATGATGCATACGGATCTCGATGATGAAACTGAAGAGATGATTGGTGATATACTTGGTGTCGAAGTTTTCAGGCAAACAATTGCAGGGAATACTCTTGTTGGTAGTTATTGTGCTACTTCAAACGCGGGATGCTTAGTACATCCTCATACATCTGTTGAAGACTTGTATGAGCTTTCAACTCTTCTCGAGGTTCCGTTCATTGCAGGAACAGTGAATCGCGGTAGTGAAGCGGTTGCTGCTGGATTGATTGTTAATGACTGGACTGGATTTACTGGATCAAACACTACTGCAACAGAGGTGTCTGTTATTGAACGTGTTTTCAAGCTTAGAGAAGCTCAACCTACTGCTATTGTTGATGAGATGAGGAAATCATTGATTGATACTGATCGTTAGGTTTGAATTATTTGTTCAACATAATTGAAGGCCTAAAGTTAAATTTTAATTAGAGGGCTGAAATCTAAATAAACTTTGTATGTATTTATTTATGAAAATTGTATGAAATAATAAACTATTAATTCAAATTAAATATTATAGCCATAATTTTTTTTATTTGTAATTCGCAGCAAACATCACATCTTTTTGCCATCTGGTTCAGTATACAATTTACCCATTCGGTATACAAATGTATAAAATGTGTTTTTGTTTGTATAAAGTGAGAGAAAAGTGTATATACACATGCAAATACATATATTTTCGTCCTATACTCTTATAATTATACAAATATAGATCTTATTATACAAATTACAATGTATAAATGAATTTATACAAAACTGAACAATTTATATAAAATTGGATGTATCTAGCGAATTATACAAATCAAAAGCTCCATAACAAACATAAAATTTGGTATGGAGCACAATTATGCAAACTATAGCTATAACATACAAATATGATTTTTATGTTTGCTATATATGTGAAAGTTGCTTTTGTTATTTTTCTAACTTTTTAGATGGAATTTATTACTTAATTTTTTTTTTATGAATGAATTCTTTGAATACCTTGTTGTTTTCAAGTTTTATCAATTCAACCATTGAAAAATATTTTTGAATGTAATCATTATATGAATTGTTAATATAATTTTATGAGTAATAAATTGATAAACGTTATATAAAGATAAGAGTTAGAACCATACAATTTGATTCAAAAAATTGATAATTTTTTATAGATATGTTTGTTTTAATGCTTGAAAATTTAAAAAGAAATAAAAAATAATTTGTAATACTTTGTTTAACTTTTTTCGACTATCAATTCATATTTTTGACAGAGTATTAGTCTAACTTTTCAAAGATTTGAAGAAATTAAAGGAGCTAAAAAAAAAATAATGTGAGTGTTAGCGAAGAGAAGGTAAGATGACAAAATAATATTTTGTTGCTTTCTTCTATTTGAATGGGATTAAGAGGAATAAAATAATATAATTTTTTTTACATAATTTGGTTTTGCTAAAAATTCGAGTCCCCAAATTGGGGTCTAAGGCATATTCCTTAAAATTTTCAAGCAAGATCCGGTTCTGAAACTACCATTCTTTCAACCCTCAAATATCCCTTACATCAATTTTTAGGCTAAAAAATATTCTTGATATTAATCCTTTGACTCGTATTTGCCCTTATTTTTAGCTAAAAGGTTGATGTCAGAAATATTTGAGGGCCAAAAAGTGAACGGATGATAATTTTTACCAATTCAAATAATTGAAAGGCATTTTAGGTTGCATGTACTACAAAATTCTGTGTGGAAGTTTGAGTTGTTGCTTTTGTATTTCTTATGTTAAAAAGCTCTCACTTAATAATGCACATATTTCTAGTTAATCGTAATTACATTTTCTGTTTTTCAAGTGTATAATGTAGTACATATTGGGTATGTATGAAAATTTCATCTCCACAAAAAAGGGATAAAAATACATTGAGGCTCATGAGGAGCTTTGTTGCATCTTTACCTCTCTAGTTGTTGTTTGCATAGAGGACAACAAGATATAATTCTAAGCCATTGATCAACACACTTGAGATGAAATATATGAGAACAAGGCAATTGCCTAATATCTTCTTTATCTCCATACTTGGCTAAACAAATACAACATTCCTGCTACATAAACATCACACAATAACTTGTTAATTTGATTTCACTTTTAAAATTTTACAAAATATTATAGTCCTTAAAAATGGAATTTGTAATCTAAGAAATAAGATAGGTTAATTATCAACAATGACAACTTAAATTACAATAATAGTATAAAATTTATTTACATTGTCAATGTATATAAATTAAATTTTTAGATGTAGAGTTTAACTTTAATATAGTATATTGGAGAAATCTAATAGTAGTATTTTAGTTAATTGGTCATATGAACTTTCATCTTGTTGGTGAGAGTTCATTTTTTCGCTTTGTAATCTCTTTTATATTTTCCCTTCCTTCTCTCTTATGCATTATTTTTTTAAAAGAAGTTTAAATTACTTCTATCCATTGAGTAAAAAATAAATAAATTATTAGATAATTACTTGCAGTATAATTGACCCAAGTACATTGTCAAAATGTGCCAATTTTTTCACAAGTTTATCCAAATGGACACTTTATTCGAATTTAAGTACTTTCGTACATTAAGGGGCCGTTTGGTTATGGTATAAGTTGCATTTTATCCATGTATAAAAAGTTGCATTACTTTTACCATGTTTGGTAGAAATTTTGTATTAGGTGGAAAAGTCAACATAACTTATACCATGTTTGGTTGTAGAATTCTAAATGTTGTATAAAAGTTATTCATGTATTAATTTTATACGGTGTTTGGTTGTATTTTTTGTAGTCCTACATAATTAATACCAACATAACTTATGAGGGAATCTATGTATAAGTTATGCAGGGTAGAAGGTGGAATAAGTTATGCAGGTATTAGTTATACATGTATTAAAATAATAAATTACACATTTACCCTTATTGATTTATTTTTAATTATTTTCATTGAAAATGTTATCCAACTATGCTATTTTCCTAACTTTTTTTTAATACACGAACAACTTTTTTTTCCCTGTTTTCATTTGAAATCCAAATGTAATATTTTATTAATATTACAAACTGAATTGTATATAGATTTATATATTTATTATTAAATATATTCCACTTCTTTAATTAACGTGTATTATTATTTTGTTTAGGATGTGAATTTATACATAATTCATATATTTGGTATATTAAAACTGTATAAACATTATATACAATATATTGATAGAATATTTGCATTATATAAAATAGGATATTATAATGTACTTGAAATATATTAATCATATTTTATTTTTATAAGTTATAAACATAAAAAATAACAAAATGAAAAAATAGCAGTCCCAATTAAGTATAGAGGGAGAATTTTTTTTCTTTACTTTTTATTCAAAAAGAGGGAGAATTTATACTATTTGCTTACTTATTTATTTGTAAGTAATATATATTAATTTACAACAAATTCAATATTTATTAGTTAATAATTTATGCATTGTGATCTCTACATAATTAAATAATATATGCATAACTAATACTTGCATAACTAAACTTTGCATAACTAATATATGCATAACTAAACCTTGCATAACTAATACATGCATAACTAATACCTGCATAACTAAACCCTACATAACTAAACCCTATATAACTAATACCTGCATAACTAAACCCTACATAACTAATACTTGCATAACTCTAACTAGTAACCAAACAGCCCCTAACAATGTAAAAGACATCTTTCACATTGATCAGGTCACTTAAAAGATAACTATAGGTGATTATTGATATAAAAAAAGGTTGGATTAACTAACAGAATGAATAAGAAAGATTATCTGCTATAATAACTTACGGAATTTTCATTTTGCAGAGCGGAATTTGTGAGGTCTTCTTCCTTGTTTCCAATTTCTGATTTGTATGTCCAGCTTGGAAGAGTGGAGAGTTGTTCATCAGAAGCTCCTCTATCTACAGATGCCATATTCATATTGTAGCCTAGAAATGTGCTCAACATTGGGATACAGCAACAGAGCAATAGAAACAATATGAATGGGAATGAATAGGTAACTGCATTCCAAGTAAGGAGAGAAATGCAGAGCAAGTGAAGTTTAGGAGCGCGATGATATGACATTAATAACCGCGATTCAAACACCCAAACATTCCCCATCACGAACCATATCGCAAAGAATAGCTCCATACTAGTCTTGAATTTCTCCATCATATGTAATGACGATGCCCTATATATCCAAATTTGTACGTTCAGATAGTTTTATTTTGAAATTTGAAATTCATTGGGTGTCACATTGATTACGAGTATAATTAATAAAATCATCACCTGGATTGATCATCGTGGCTGCTTCTTTGCTGCTCCGTGTCAGAATCATGTCTCTGTGGCCTGATGTAGAATGCCCAGTAGCGCGAATAAAGCAGGAGGACGCTAAGTATACAGCCAAAGACGTATCCAAACGCCCATATCCTCATTGGCCAAACTGGCTTCTCGTGTTTTGAAACAGAGAGTGTATATACACTTAGAATTATTTGGATACTTAATGATATACACTCCATCATCATCCAAGTTATTGAATTGAACGGGTTCGATCCAAGATCAGATCTTGAATATCCATTTTGGTAATGGAAAACTCTTCTTAGGAAAATGAACCACTTTGCTCTTGATATTCTCATTGCCATTCTTATCAATAATGAAGACTCTGGAAAATTAGAAGCGCGAGTATACCTGTTTCTATTTCCACCAGCATGATCGCCTCCACCTGCTGCTGTTGATGGTGAAATTGACGGGAAAGATACAACGATGCTCGAATGGCAAAGTGAAATTGGTGTAAGAAAGTAGCGGCGGGTATTCATTGAGAGAGAAATTAGTAAATTTTTACACTATCAGGTCAACATAACAGCGGAAACAATGGATTGAATTGCATTGGTCGATAGTGTAAAAACATAATCAAAAAGAGTACTTAGCTAAAAGTAGAAGCTAGCTAGATGGAATGAGTGTTTTTACCGGAGAAATTTCGAAGAAGTTTCAAGTTGTAGGCATGGAAGTTGTGTTTAATTCAGTTATAACTAACTATATATGTGCAATGATCATGAGTCAGTGATCACTGAAGAAGTTTGTGCACAAGATTCCCATGCTTTCAAAGTTTGCGGTCGAATATATATAACAGATGTTGAACCCTCTTTGGCTAGTTCGTGTGTTTATTTAGATTCTTTCATATTTTGAACCATCTTGATGAAAATTTTGGTTCCGCCACTGCTGACAACTGACAAGTGATTACTATACTCTTGAATAACCTGGAAAATACTTAGATACTACAACAAATTTGATTATTAGTGACGAATTAATGGAGAAATTGGAGTGTGGGCTGAGATGGTGGTGGGTGAGGGTGAGCTATTGCTTTGATTTCAAGTGAAACTTTTAAGAGTGTGACAATGCAAGTATAACCAATTGCCTAACCTTTTTTTTTTTTGTTTATTTTGGACCCAAGCAACTCATTGTGGTTCTTCAAATGGACATCACTCCAAATAAATATTCAATTAATGATTAATTATTATCCTATATATATTTTTCCTGATGTTAACGTTCCATTTGATTTTTATTACAAAAATGCTAGGTGATGTATTTTGACTGTACACCAAATTTAGGAAATATGTGGAAATTTTGTAATATTTCAAAATTATTCTTAAAATAAAAGAACTCTTAAATAGAAGAGTACACTTTTGTAAATTCTTTGCCAAATAAATGAGAAATCACATATATATATATATAAAATATTTGATAGTGTTATTAAAAATTTGTCAAAATAATGAAATATCTGATTTTAGTTGGCACCGCCTAAAAAAAATGTGTCAAAAAATTATGACAGAAGAAGTACTATACTTCATTTCGACTTGTTTCTCTTAATTACCGTTTTATTTACTTCAAAAAGAATGTCTTGTCTTTTTTTGATAATTTTTTAATTTTAATTTTTCACATAACATATTTAAGATCATAAAATTAAAGTACATTCTGATATATTTTACATATTTTTAAGTTACCATAAACTCAATTTATTTTCTTAAATTTTGTATAAATTAAAATAATTTAACGAAAAGGATATATATAGTTTGTAAATTCTGGCAGTAACTAACAGATTGAGGATCATTTGAGGATATGTCAGTTGGCCACCTAATCAAACAAGCAGTGAAAGCAACTTTATCCTTGTGTCATGTTAGGCAACAACGCTTTATGGTCGTGGGAGTATTTCACCCTTAATTAGATGTTTTGAATTTAAATTTTGTGTATGAAGAAAATCTTATTGAAGGCATCACCTCCAAATGAACCCTATAATATGTAATCTAAATATAATCAGAATTTCAATGCGAATTTCAGACACCAAATAAAAAACCAAAAGTAAAAACAATTGCTTTAACAGCGCTACTGTCATATCACTGGTACATTCATAAGTCCAAATGATTACTCCAATGTTTCACTTTACATGAACCTGCTTTATTTTTAGTTTATTAGTAGTACTTAAGAAGGAATAATCTTTTTTTAATAAATTTAGAAAATAATTTAATTTAGCAGCAGTTTATTATGAAATTATATATCGTTCACTTTGTTTGATTTTTTAAAAATTGGAGTTGGAGTTGAGTTTAATTATTTTTGCAAAGAATATTTAGAATTTGAATGTATTTTTTTAAAAATATGATTTATATCCTCAATTTTAAAAAACTAGCAAAATTGTACAACTTGACTAATTTATCTAAACTATACAATCAAATATATCATATAATAGATAGTCACATAATTTCATAGATTAGATATTGTATACGAGCTACACATATTATTAAAAATGATTTTCAGTATATTTAGAATTTTTGAAGATGGAGTTGTGTTTGGTTAATGTTTTTGTAAATAATATTTTGATAAAATGAAAAAAAAGGGGTCATTTTATAAAATAAAATAAATTTAGGATAACACTTGTAAAAGAAAAATATAATGAAAGCGAAAACACTTTTTTTTGTTGTTTTTCAAATTTTAAATTTTATTTAACTATTTTTTTGGTCAAATATTAATTTCCAAATAAAGTGAAGAAAATTAGGGTAAATAAAAGTGAATAAATCATACATGCTGGCTTGCCAAAAAGTAGTTAATTCTTTTAACGGAAAATAACCTAAAAAACTCTCAAACTATTGAAAATGGTACAAAATTAATCGGCATAATACATAAATTGGACCCTTAACTTGGCTTCAAATTATAACTTTGACCTCCAACTTTCATAATGCACAAATAGGCACTTTAACTATCCAAAACTTAAAACAAAAAACACTCGGATCCTACCTGGCAAAATGCGTGAACTAAACTCAAATTAGGCGCGTCAGATGTAAAAATCGAGGGGCCCAACAGTAAAAAAAGCATTGAAAGGACAATTAAACCCTCTTTATATTTTTTTCAACAATTTTCCCCTCTTTTTTGCATTATTTGTTGTTCACAGCAAAATGCAAGTGACATTTAATAAAAAAATTTGTTATTGCAAAAAAAAATTATAATGAAGTTTTTTTTTGGCAGGGTGAGTATACACTTGTAAAAGTCGAATGCAATTTAAGTTCGAAGGTTCTCGATCAATGAATCCGATCCACATTTAAGGGACTCCTTACATTTTGATTAAGTATCAGATTGCTACTCAAATTTGACAAAAATTTCTAAAAAATTCATTCAGACAATTTATCAAACACTTTAAGTGCACCATTTTACTTAATAATTTTTAGCATTGTATGTTCATTTTTTGGCCTCCAAAAATTCATAATTGTAATTTGCTATTCACTATGACAATCACAATACACAAAACACGCTTTTTTCCCATTAAGTATTTAACAACTTAAAGCACAAATACACTTTAACTAAAGAAAAGAAGGAGAAGTTCATTGATTCTCATGTGTTCCCATATTTATGGGATGCTCTGAAATAATTTTGCAACAAAAACAATAGTAAAAAAATGCTGAAATAACAACTCTACCCCCTGAATTCCGGCAACCCAAAACCCCCGTTCATTTTCTTCTTTTTCAGGCAAAACGCCACCACCAAATGACCCCCAAACAAGTACCTCCAACCCAGCCATTCTCCTTCTTCCTCACACCGGAGCACAACCCATGAAGCGAACTAGATTCGAGCTCGCTAAACCCACCAAATACCCGACCCCAAACCCATCAAATCCGCCATCTCCGGCGAGAATCATCACGAAACAACACTACTTCAACCAACAGCTTGAACCAGACACAAAACAGCAACCAAATGACCCCCCAAACCCCATGAAAACAAATCCAATGAGCTCCAAGCTAGCAAAACCATTAGGAGGAATTAATTTTGATTCTTGTATATAAATTAAAATTAATTTTGATTTTTTTTAGTTCTAAAATGACGTGTAAAATATTTAATTAGTTGGCAGCCATTGAGTGGCTCACTAATATACGTGGAAGCATTTGCATTTCACGCTCTTTGGCTCTGAAAATCGTGTGTTTATTTATTTAAAGTAGGATAGTTAAAGTGCCTATTTGTGCATTATGAAAGTTGGAGGTCAAAGTTAAAATTTGAAGCCAAGTTTAGGGGCCAATATATGTATTATGCCAAATTAATCAACGATGTCGATATGTGTTGCTTTTGGGCATATACCATGAAAGAGCAATTTGCTTCTACTCGAAAAATTAAAATGCTTAGGTTTCAAGTTTTAATAGGTTTGCAACCAAAAATAAATAAATAAAACTATAGTTGGAGAGCCACGTACGGTTGGTAGAATAGACGGATCAAAAGTCTCACTATTTAGAATGTGGATTCCGTAAAATCAAGACGTGTCAATACTAGTATATAAAACTTAAATTTGATCTATCTATACAATATAATTCTTCGATGAATGAAATCCTTCGGACAAGGTAGCTCCGCCCCAGTTCATTTAGAACTTGTACATAGTTTTAAAATTTTGTAGGACGCGACAGTTCAATTTATGATTTGTGAACGTAAAACTTTAACTATTTGCTGCATCAGAAATGTTGAAGACAGTTAAATTAACTCTCTCTTCATGAAATCAAACTAACATTTAGAAATAATAACACACAAGCGTATAACCTACTTGCAACTAACTAGCCATTAGCCACAAAACTAGCAATTTGTGTACACAAATTAACAGATCATATTTTGCAGAAAAAATTAAACCTCGAGCCATTTTCAGGTTGAACATTAATATGATGCAGACAGGGTACATAACAAGCCATTTTCGGGTTGAACATTGATATGATGCAGACAGGGGAATAGAAAAACTTCAATCGCGAAGACATTGAGGCATACAACATTTTGCATATCAAACGAAGTTGCAACACTTCTCCTCCTTATGGCTTCTGAGATCACACCAGGCATTAGAAACTTATATTTGTTATACTTATTCCTCTTGTCCTTCCAAAACGAACTCAACGTACAAATCTTTGATTGCAATAAGAACCGTTGTTATTAATGGCCCCATTATCGCTCCCTGAATAACATACACAATCAAGAATTGACACATATCAAGCGTAACACTATATCAAAGAGAACGGTTTATTCAAGTTGAATATATACGAAATGCAATGCCATGAAATGTAACAGAAAGATGTCTGTTAATTACCTCAACTGCTGAAGGAAACAATGTCACGCCGCCAATAATGCTGAGACCGGTGAGGTATGCACTATAGCCGGGGAAATCCTCTTGAATTTCAGATGCACCGAAATCCATAAGCACAAGATGAATAATGGATAAGCTAATGGCCAGCATATATTGACCTTCAAGAACCAACTGTAGAGCTGCTGGGATAGTCGAAACCAATGAGGGGAATATAGGAAACAAAGGACTAACGAAAGCAAGGACAGTTGACATGTACAAAAAATGTATCGAAGATAATCTGAACAAGAGCCAAGTTAAGCATCCTTGAAAGAAGGCAATCTCAGCAGTTGCTAAAAGAACTCCAAAAATAGCTTTATCAAGAACCTCAATAAAACGAGTCCTTGCAGAACGCGAAATGGGAAGCATACATATAACTTGTTCTGTTACTCCACCAGATTCTGTTGTGATAAGATAATAAAGTACCCAAAAAAATAATATCGACTGAGACACGAAATTGAAAAGCCCTGCAGCTCCTGATACTATGGAGTTCCCAATCAAGAATATAACCTTCACACTACCACCTAAAACGGATTTGCTACTAACAAGTACACGTTGAGCAAATCCTTTCGCCTTTTCAACTAAGTCCACTCTAGTGATCAACAATTCCCGAAAAATTGCATCAACTTCTGTGTATATTTGCCCCCATTCAAGATCCTTAATTCTCCTTTTTAGGCTCAGGATCTTCTTAGTATATGGAGAGCGGGATGCCAAAGCTGTGGACCGTTCAGAAGAGTTATTCGCGGGGGTTATTACAAATTGCTTGATACCCGAAACAAACTCAGTCATATTATATTGCATAGCATAGCTATCTATCTGATCAAGTACAGTCTGGCACAACTGATTACTGTACTTATTAACCATTTCCGGGACATCATGTTCATCAATCCATTTCCTTATACCAATTTTCTCAGCATAATTGCTCTCCTCTACATGGGATTTCAACGCAAAAACTGCATCTTTCCCCTCGACTCCAATTTTGTAAGAGAAGAAAATCATACCTGCCAACGATCCAAGAATCAATCCAACAATCAATCCAATAGCCACAATGGTTTTCAATTTTTTCAATATCCCTCGAGTAAAGAAAGCAGTTATAGGGAGTCTCCGAAAGCTCTGACTTCTAAGAGATGTCACAGCATTGATAGTAGAGTTCACACTATTAGCTGTGAACATGAATCCAAATGCAAGAAGAGCTACTGATCCAACACCACCAATCTGCTCACATGTAATCACAAACACCCAAAACGACACGAGCCATCTCAACAATATAAAAAATCCACTTCTATGACGCCTTAAAGCGTTATGTTGTTTCTCCCTCCTATGAACAACTCTGTGTATCATATCCTTAATCTCAACAAGAGTTCCAACTGAAACCCTGAATACAGCTACGGGGACGGCTAATATGGTCTCTGTGAGGCCTAGTTTTAGAGGTTCGGACCAGAATGCAACAAGAGCATGCTGAATTCCCCTCAAAGGTATCGAACAAAGGACAGCCCATAAAAGAGGCCTCAAATAATCTTGAAGCAATTTACCAACAGCATAAAGAATGAATATTGTGAGGGCAATGCTAGCATGTGCCATGGCTATATAGAGAGCCTGGCGTACGTGGGGATCAGCTGTCAAAGTGTCGTGATTTGGTTGGATGCAGTTTCTTGAGGGAGGTTGTGGATGATCATGATCAGGAGGTGGCTTCGGCTTCCTCATTGAAACTAATACAGAAGCCGAAGAAAATAATTGAAATGCGCACAAACTGAGTGAAAAACAAAAGACTCTTTAATGTTTCAAAAAATGAAATCAAGATTCAAATCCAGGCCAGTCCATCTAGATGTTAAAATCCTCAAGAAGTTGAAGAAAATTCAAATCCAGGCAACGCCATAGGGCGGTCCTCTGACCAATTGAACTACAGTCCTGGTGCCGGTCCTGGAAAAATTAGGTGTAAAATTTAAAATCAATTTAGATTCGAACCATTTAATTTTGTCAGTATCTTCAAATTTGGGAGCTGCTGGTTTCAATGATTGGTGACTTCTTCTAGTCCAGAATTTTGAGCACATGTTACATTGAAATTTTTGGTGAAATGACTAGTGTACCGTTGGATCTCCTTGTTTGATGCCTAATTCTTTTATTAACCAGAAGTTTTGAAAAGAGAAGGCATCATAGTTTTTATGTATTTTCCATAAAATAAAGCATCGACTAGAGGGAATAGTAAAATTAGTGTGTGAAATCATAACCCGCCCAACTCACTCAAGTTTGGGTTGATTTTAACCCGATTATTTAGGAAAAAGTTTGTTGTCAGGAATGTTATGAATAAACGCGAAATGTCAAAGGTGTCTTGGTGTATGTAGACCCTCAAAGAGGAACTAATTGGGCATTAAAGTTTTTTAAAAAACGAACCAATTTGATTCGATGTTTAGTATACACTTTTTTAAAACTGAATGCCCACCCCTAGTGACAACTTTGTTATCATCGTGTTTTATGCATTTGGTAAGATGATATACTCGGTCTTAGAGATGCTATCTTCCCATTTAAAATTTAGATGGCACCCTGGGGTTGGGGAACACTCTTTGATGTACGGGAAAGCTATTGGTTCCATGTCTTTAGAGATTCGTGGCTAGCCGAATAGCGAGGATTCGCCTTTTTGGAACCCGCCCCTCTCACAAGCCATGTTTCCCCATGTTAGGCGATCGTTGGTCCAATAGCACTCGATTTTTACCTTGAAAAAACTATTTATATAATTTAATGACCTAAAACTGCCTCAAATATCAAAATCATTGATGGTAAAGATCATATAAACAACTTAAACTCCCAAACTTAACAAAGAAGCTGATTAAAAATTGTGATGCCTACCCAATATCTATTAAGACACTGTAGGGACAAAAAGTTCTATCATATTGTACACTAAAATCGAATTTTCTTGTGTTCGGTGGGTGGGTAAGCAAAAAATATTATCCTAAAAGTATTTGTATATAATTTAGACCTGGTCAGTAAAGCAGGGGTTTTAGGCCCAAAAGAATAAGGGTCTCATAATTGAAAACTTTTAATAGTTTGTTGACAATCTCTTGCAAATTATTATGCACATATTTTCAATATTTTATTGTTTTCTAAAAATACAATTGATGTAGTTTTAATTAGAATTATTGACAATCAAGTTTGCAACTACTTGTTATTTCTTAATTTGTCTATTTCACTTCAATTTGAATCAATCATGTTTTAATATATTCCTAGACATTTCAAGTTCAAAATCAGATTATCGAATATTTAAATTTCAAAAAGATTTTGTCTTAACTTTGAATGTCTTCTAAATGTAACAATCACTAAAATATTGATGACTTAGACCTATTTTTGTAATGGAAAAATGACAATTTTAGTCCCTATATTATTGCATAATTCAAATTTTAATCCCTGTGTTATTTGACTATGCACATTTAACCTTCAATTATTTGAAGTGTGTGATTTTGGTTCTTGAAGTTAACAAAAGTTAACTATTTAACAGAGTAGTTATTTTAAAATATATAAAATAAAATAAATTGAAGTGTTGGTGACTCTAAATACTTGAAGAATTATGTGAATAAGAAAATTGAATTTAATAAAAAATTAAATGTTAAATTTATTAAAGACTGAAAGTTGTTAGGACACCATTGTTAGAGGGTGTTTGGATTGACTTAAAAGTTGGTCAACCCTACTTTAAAGTCAGTTTTTGACTTCTGAAAGTGTTTAACAAGTATAAAAATAACTTAAAATAAGTCAAAAAATAACTTAAAATAAGTTATTAAGTGTTTGGTAAGGTCAAAAATGACTTAAAATAAGTCAAAAACCAAAAGTAGGTGTCCCCCTACTTTTTAGACTTAAAAGTCATTTCAGTTTGACTTTTTATTTTTGACTTAAAAAACTATTTTTTAAGTCAATTCAAACGGGCTCTTAGTCTTAAGAAGCATGCCCACCTACTAAACTCTTTCAAATGTAATTGTATTTGACCTTGATTAATAACTATTGAACAAGAGTGGAAGAACGAGTTGCTAATGAATCAGAAACAAAACAAACAGAGAGGCAAATGAGATCAATTAGATTGTATATTTGTTAAAAATATATAAAATATGATTTTAATTTTATTACATAATTTTTCAAGTATTTAGAATCATCAAACCTTTATTTTATTTTATATATTTTCAAATAACCATTTTGTTAAATAATGAATTTTTCTTAGCTTTAAGGACCAAAATCGCACACTTCAAATAATTGAAGGTTAAATGTACATAGTAAAATAACACAAGAACTAAAACTAGAATTATGCAATAATACAGGGACCAAAAACGCTATTTCCCTTTTGTACTCCCTCCGTCCCATTTTATGTGGCAACATTTGACCGGACACGGAGTTTAAGAAATAAATGAAGACTTTGAAATGTTTACCAAATTGTCCTTTAAAAAGTAGACTCACTTTTCTCTCTCCTCATAGATGTATTGGAGTATTATTTTAAGATTAAGTGGGACCAACAAAGGTAAAAGAGGAATTGTACCTTTAAATACTTACTATGTAAAGAAATGTGACATTTTTTTTTAGACTGATCAAAAAGGAAATGGTGCCACATAAAATGGGACGGAGGGAGTATTATACAAGTAAAAAATGATACTCTAATTGACATATTCAATCAAGAGAACTCTTAATTATTTTTTAAATACTTCTAGAATAATTTTATAGTTTATGTAACAATTACTTTAATTGAAAAAGTTTTTCAAAATTATAATCAATAAAAACTTATCTAACATTTAAACATTTGTGGTGTTATGTAACGTATATGAATTTATATATGCATATTCATGTCTTACAAAATATTACAAGAAATATTATATTATCAATTGAAAAAAAAGAAAAAAATTAAATTATAATCAACTACCAAGTATTTCTAGAATTTGTGAAAATAAACATAAGAAAATTATTAAATGAATAGAAGAAAATAACTTTTTCATATATAGTTATAGGTAAAATTAGAAATTTTAAGGGTAAAAACTAAACAAATTTATTGTAAAAGTTATCTACGAAACTAAAGAAGACAATAAAAAAAGCCAAAGAAAAAGATATTTGAGAATTTTTTTTAGATCCGTGATTCTGGCTTGGTTTTAGCACTTTTTGTTAAATCATATGTCCTTCCTCTTCATCTTCCTTTATTTTCTCAAACATTCATTTCAACATTTCTTCATGATTCAATGCATCTTGTTCATACTCTTGTTCCATTAATATTTTTATGACATTTGTAGTAGAGTGAGTAGGCTATGACTTAATTTTACTCAAAAATAGTGTTATCTTAAAAACATTTCAATATGTGTATGTTGTTATCTCTCACATTTCGAAATCTTTCCCATTCATCAGATTTTGAAATCCTTATTATAATCTCATTCTAATTAACTATCAATTTTTGGACATTTTGCACTAAGAATTTGTTAGAATTTGTTCTTTTTTTATATAGGAAAATTGTGGGAATGTTATGGGCCTTCTGGATTATTTGTTTGGAAATAGGGTAAAAGGTTTACCAAGAGAAAAGATAGTGACGCTGGTGAAGCAGGTTCTTTATTGATTTTCAGAGTATTAGAAAAAAATTATATTGTCATGAATGGACGTGAAATTTCAAAGGTGCCTATGTAGACCCTTAAAGAGGGACTAGTTCGGCGTTAAAGTATTAAAAAATGAACCGATTTGATTCGGTGTTTAGTGGGTACATTTTTCTAAAATTGAAAAATTGAACGTCCGCCTCTAGTGACAACTTTGTTATCGTCGTGTTTTATGTCTTTGGTACGATGATATACTTGGTTAGT
Source organism: Solanum commersonii (assembly GCA_029007595.1). Classification (NCBI taxonomy): domain Eukaryota; kingdom Viridiplantae; phylum Streptophyta; class Magnoliopsida; order Solanales; family Solanaceae; genus Solanum; species Solanum commersonii. The sequence continues at coordinate 5,052,287 of JAJTWQ010000033.1, forward strand.
GCCGATAAAATGAGCTCATATTTTAGTAATCCATCTGATTTGTTCATATTTTAATGGTTTGGATGAGTGCTCCTTTACATAGATAAAATATGGATTGATACACATATTCAATTCATAAAAATATATAGGTATTCATGGGTAAAATATGGATTAGCCAAATGAGTTAAACTCCAAACTTTTACTCACTCAAAATTTTCATCATATCACTAAAATATTGTAACTTCTCTTCATTTTTATGTTCTTCATAAAACTAATTATTCCTCTCTATAATTGAAAAAAAAAGTGAAGTCTTTGACCCTCCAAAAGATACAGATATTAAATGTACATTTCTTTTGTTGATTATAATTATATATTTTTTATTTGTTAATTTTCTATTGGTGACAAATAATAGTGTAAAATAAGCAAATCACCCGTTTGGCCCCAAGAATACTTGGGATAAACTTGGCGAAAACTTGGGAAGACATGTTTGGCTACATAACTTGGCAAATATATTTGCCAAGAATCCCAAGTTCCCAAATATTAGAAAAAACTAGTTTTGAGGCCAAATCTAGTATTTGGGAATTTTAAACATTCAAAAATTAGCCCAAACTTTTATATTTTATAAAAATACTCATAATATTTATCTGCAATATCTATCGATTACTACTAATAAATAACTAGATAACTCCTCTATCTATTAAACAACACTCTCACCAAAGACTGCATCTTGGGTCATCAGGATGATATTGATGGCTAGACAGTGTGTGATGGAAACCCAACTTCTTCAGGGAAACTTGAAAACAAGATTAAACATGATGGTAGTAAATGGGAAGTTCTCCATCAAAAAAATGTATCTCTGTTTGACACCACAGTTCCAAAAAGTTCCTTGGAAGAATATTGTCATGCTCCCAACTATTCATCCAAGACACAAATTTTTCCTATGATTAGCAGCTTGGAAAAGACTTGCAACAGTGGATAGTTTACAAAATTTTGGAATCCATGTCCTTTGCAGTGTGTTTCTGTCAAGGTCCTCTTGAAACTTTTGACCACCTGTTTTTTGATTGTCCAGTAACAAGGAGATTATGGGAAAGATTGCTTATATGGATGGGAATACAAAGACAGATTGGGGACTGGAGTACAGAACTTAACTGGGTAAATGTGATGGCTAAGAGCAAACAAGGCAAATCAGCTATAGTCTCATGTGGTTTTGGCATGTTGGTAGTAGTTATATGGAGGGAAAGAAATCAACTCAGATTTCAATCCGGCAGTTTTCAAGTTGATAATATATGCCGAGAAAATAGCATACTATCTTCATATCAAAGGGAGAGAACTGTCCAAATGGGAAAGTCCATTGCATAGCTTGGAAGGAATACCATGAAGTGTAGCTCCAGCCTCCAGCCTCTCTTTTTTTGGATTTTGTGTTTTATTTGCTTAATATGTAATTCTTATCTTTCGTTGTAATGATAGAGTTTAGTTAGATAGAAATAGGTTTTGTAAATACCTATGTTTATAGGTTGAGAAATAGGTGGTCAGCATCTATTTGGTACTTGTAAAAAAAGAAATTTAAAAAAAAAAACATGCTCACCAACCATATTAAACATCCCTATCTATTAAATAAAAAATGAATGTGATATAATATGCAAAACTACATGGAAAGTGAAAGAGAGCCTAAGCATGACAAAGATTTATTTAACTATAGACATGCCTTTTTGTGTAATAATGTAATTGAAAGAACATTTGGTGAGTGGAAAAGTAGATTCAGAATACTAGATAAGACATGCGGGTGAAAATAGTGGTTGATTGTGTCATATTACATAATTTTTTGCGTGAAAATCAAAGCAGTGATGAAATATCTAATGAATATGAACGTGATGATATGGTTACTGATGAAGATGACAAACAATCAACTCAGAGTAACAATATTGTTTCATCTTCTCTGTCATCTGATCTAGAAATGAAAGCTTGTAGATAAGAGATTGTTCGTAGAATGTGGAAAAATTATATAAAGGAATAGTTTGTCACTACCTCTTCCGGAAAAGTTCGAATTCTAATTTGAGTGACAAAATTGAGAAAAAAACAATTTGTTTTTAATGGGTTATAATGGTAATCGAATCAATGACAAGTTTGAATATGCGATTAATGTATTTCTCTTGCATGTATTGTTATTTTGTTGTTGTTGATTGTTATCAATTATGTTATAAAGTTATTTTTTAACGGAACCTATTCACTATAAATAGATAATGCAAATTTATGGGTATTTTTAATAGTTTTTACAACTTATGGGTATAAATCATATTTTATGAAATAGCCAAATATTCTTGGGAAAACTTGGGGCCAAACACATGGTGTAATTTCACCAAAAACTTGGCCCGAATATTGTTTGCCAAGAATATTGAAACTTGGGGTCAAAAGCTAGCTTAGTATTGATATTGCTTAAAGTGCATTAAGTATGTTCTACTCCTAAAGTGCAAATATTCATTTACTTTGAGATTAAAAATATTTTCCCCTTATTATTACATAAATTTATTTTATATTGAAAGGTTATAGAATATTTTCTTTTTTTACTTTTATGATATAATAAAACTAAACAAAGTATTTTCAACATTTTTCATCCAAAAATAAAATAAAATATTTTCTTTATGTTGAATTCTAAAGTAAAATACTATTTACTCATGAAAATATATATAGATAAATATGGGTAAACTTGTAATTTACCAAGCCCATTTGTTACCCAATTTATTTTTACTCATATAAAATATGAACGGTTTGAATTATTATCCATTTTATGTTGACCCATATCAACCCGCCCAAACTTGTATTGTGCTTGAGTTTACAAAAGAGCACGAAATGAACACTCAAAAAATATAAAAAGAATAAGAAAATAAATGAAACATAAAATTAAGAACTCGTAGAACGAAATGAGGCAAAACTCCTCATCTAATTTACAATATATATATACATATATATATATATATATATAAAAGGTATATTTAGTACGAAAGAAGAATATTTTTCTAGAAATTAAGTGAATTTTTTATTTATTTTCTTGTGTTTGGTGGGTGAGCAAAAATTGTTATCCTAAAAGTATTGGTATATAATTTAGACCAGGTCACTAAGAGCATGTTTGACATTACTGCTAAAATTGCTTATTTTCAAAAGCACTTTTTAAAAATAATTTTTTTTAAAAATGCTTTTGAAAAAAAGCAATTTGTGTTTGATTAATTCATTTGAAAAGTGTTTTTATAAGCAAAGTGTGTTTGACTAATCTTTTTTTAAAAAGCATTTTTGAGAGTCAAATTACGATAAAGAGCAAGTACTAATGTACTTTTAATAGTAAAATTATTTTATAGAGAGGAACTAGTTTAAACATCTATTACAAAAAATTAAATTAAATTTTATTTTTATTAAATTAAAATATTCATATTCAAATTTTCAGACTTTCAGTCAATATTGTACATATTTTTGGAGGGTTGAAAATTTTAATTCTTTTCTTTTCTTTTTCTAATCTTGCAAAAATATTATTTTTACCTTTTTTTTCTAATTCTGAAAAAAATGAAACGTAAAATAATAAATTAAATAATAATACATAAACGTAAAATAAAATTTTAATAAAATCATTAAATGAAACTTACCCAAACATCTGAGTTATGTTAATTAATTAATTAATTTTATATATATATATATATGAATATTTTAGTCTTGAAAGAAATAATGTTCTGTTTCTGCTTCTGCATTTTTCAAGAAGCATAAATTTTTGAACTACTTCTGCTTCCATTTAAAAGAAGTTTTACAGGTTTGCCAAACACCTAATTTTTCAAAAAAAAAATATTTTTTTCTCCAAATAAGTATTTCCAGGCTGCCAACAACATTGCCAAACAGGCTCTAAAGCAGTGAATTTAGGCCAAAAAAATAAGGGTATCATAATTGAAACTTTTAATAGTTTGGTGACAATCTCTTGCTAATTTTTTATTTTTTTTTGGTAACTGGCATATTATATTCATAACTAAAAATATTTACAATACAGTACCAGCAGCCTGGACAAGCTGTTTCTTCATACAAACAGAAAACCTCACAAAACTATGACATACTAATCAAGAGGTCTTTGAACTTTAAACAGGATTTGTCTAGGGTCGCTTTCCAAGTAGCAATGTCTCTTCCTCTAATGTGTAGATGTAGCACAATATCTTTGATCAGCACTTCAGAGTGAAATGGACGTCTTTGGAATCGAATGTAATTTCGAGCTTTCCACACCATGTACACGACCATAGCAAAGGCACAACTAGTTATCTCAGCTAGTCCACCTCTGCTTCTTGCTAGTAAACTCGGTCTGGGGACAAAGAAGTCCATACATGTTGTGCCAAAGGAGAAACCCAGTCCGTATTAGGATTAAACAAAACGAGCAAACCCTTCAACCAGAAAACGACCCCCTGAAAAGCAGGATTTATTAAAAAAAAAAGCAAGGAAAGGCGTGTAGAGGAGATCGCTCACCAATAATAGGAGCCATCGTCTTCTTACTCAGATAAGCGGCCATCATTAAATTGGCTTTACTAGGGATCCTTTAATAGGGAACTTTCATTCATCTGTTGTACTTCAGTCCCCCAGTCCATGATTTGTCTATAACTCCTTGCTAATTATTATGCATAGAGTTTCAATATTTTACTATTTTCTAAAAATACAACTGATGTAGTCTTACTTGAAAGTTATAGACTCAAGTTTGCAATTACTTGCTATTTCTTAATTTGTCTAACTCACTTCAATTTGAATCAATCATATTTTAATATTTTCTTAGACATTTCAATCTTAAACTAATTAGATTATCGAATATTTAAATTTTAAAATGATATTGTCTTAACTTTGAACCTCTTCTAAATGTAACAATCACTACAATATTGATGACTTAGACCTATTTTTATAATGAAAAAATAGCAAGCTTAGTCCCTGTATTATTTCATAATTACAGAGCACCAGTATGACGATGCGACAAAAATAACACTCTCCGGAGGACTTTTTAGATCTATTCAGAATTTCTCAACATTCTAATTCTGTTATTGTTGTTAATAGAGGCTAAGGTCCCAAACAGAAGCACATGAAAGGGCACCAATATGAAATAAAATCTAACTTCCTTTGTATGCTTCATAATCTGAATAATAAATTTTCAATTAAATAATATTAATTTCATCCAAAAAAAAAAAAGAAATAACAAAATACTGATTCAATATATACTTTAATGTTGTTTTATAATGAACAGAATAAAAAATGTTATTACTTTTTAAGTTTTAACGGAATTTATAGTGTTATGATTTTGTCGCACAAAAATAGAGAAAGAGACTAATTATCCATTGAATTGTATTGATTTCAGGTGTTTGTTGCTGGGAAGGAACATGAAGGAAAAGATTGAAAAAGAAGCTTAACCTGACAAGAAATTGGGTCTCTAATGTTGCACCTGCGAAGGTATGTTCGCTTAAGCGAACAATCAATGACGGTCAATAGGTTTCTTAAGCGATCGTGCGGGAGTCGCTTTTGCGAACGGGTCACAAAGGGCAGGGCTCGCTTAAGCGTTGGGATTGTCGCTTTTGCAAACTCCCAACCGCTTTTGCGAAGCCCGACCATCTAGACGGGGGCAAACTTGGAATTTCATAGATATTAGACTCAAATTCTCATAAAAGGGCTGAGGAGAAATATTATTCAACATTTTACACCTTATCAGATTTTATATTATTGAACCTAAGGTTGGGCATTGGACCGGGTTGTACCGGTATCGGTCCGGTACCATTCCGATTCGGTAGTCTTCGAGACGGATTGGGACATCGTGAATCGGTACTTGGAACGGAACGGTATCACGATTTGATATCGGTGTATTGTTACCGGTTTATCTCAGTTTATTCCGGTTCCGTTCCGGTCCGATAACGGTTAAGTATTTTTTAGTAATTAATTAATATATTATAATTTATATATAGGCATATTTTCAAAAAATAAAAATAAAAAATTGGATTGGATTGGATTGATATTTTTTTAATTTGTGTCATTGTTTTATCCTTATTTTTATTTAATTTTTTAAAATTACAAACTTAAGTTATTTAAATTACAAGTTATAAGTATAACTTATAACATATTAATAAGTAATAACTTATAAACTTCAAAAGATTCAAAATTTCAAATCTTGAAAACTTAAGCTCAAAAACTTTTAAATAAAAAAACTTTATTAAACTTAAACATGCAAATTTAATAAGTAAAAAATTAAAAAAATATATCTTTAAAATAAACTTAAGTAAAATTACATTATAAATTTCAAAACTATTAATTTAAACTTAGAAAAATAAGCAAACATTCATATTTTAGTAATTTAAAAAATCAAAATAACTAAAAAAAATTTATTATTTTTTGAAATAGCTCGTCCCGTTCCATTTCGATCTGTTTCGGTCTAGTCCAGTTCCATCCCGATATATAGAGGGCGGGATGGACCCTAGTATCCATCCCGATAATTCTGGTCTGGTTCATCCCGGTATCGGTCAACAAATCAGTCAACCCATACCGTTCCGGTATGATCTGGTGCCCAACCTTAATTGAACCCTATATTTTTAGCTTAGACTAGAGAGAAAAACTTGTAGTGTTCTTAATTGTGGGTTGAGACTTTGAAGGCAAGCTGCCTTACAATTCACATTTGGGTTTCAAGATTGTGTGCTTAATAGTAAAATTTCTTGTTCACTTCTTCATTTTCTTGCTTTACATTGCTAGAATTGTGGGTGTAATAGTATATATGAAATTGGGGTTTTGTGCTAGAAATAGACAAAATTATTTGTGTATTTCATCTCACTCTATTGCTTTTGTTATTCATTGATGCCATGGATTGAATTCATGAAGTGGGTTTAATCTAGTTTTCATGTTTGAATTTATGTTTTGAGAGTGCACGCTCAGATCTAGCTTCCGATCTTTGTGGGTTGCTCGAAAGAGAATTCGTGAAATGGATAATTAGATAAATAATCATATTTAGCTCTATGTCCTAAAGTTGAGACCGAAAGGAGAAGATTTAGGTCTATTTTGTTGAATGCTAAACTTGCTAGAAATAGGGGTTTAGATTAAGGTATTAGATTGCATTGTTGTTAAACACGATTGAGACCGAAAGGAGATTTTGTGATATAACACTTTGAGACCGAACGGATATAGTGTTGATTCATGATGATCTAGCCTATCTATGATTGATTGAGCATGTGTTGAATTGCAATGGATCATTCGAGTGTGAATTGAATTCCATATTTCTCAATTCTCATATATCCCTTGCTTGATATTTTCTTTGCCCAAAGCCATCGTTTGGTTGCCAAAATCACTCTTGATATTGATAATCATGTATTCTTAAATTCAGGTTTAAACTAGTAGCTCTTGTAATTCTTTGTCTTTTCAATTGCCGACAAGTTATTTCTTGTGGGATTCAATCTCAACTCTTAGTTGAATATTTTTATTGCTAACGGCCGCTTACTCTTTTAACATGTTTTGAGGGTAATTTGAGCATTATCAAATTTCAATTATGTTAGTGTTGCTAATAGACTAAGGTCCCAAACAGAAGCCCAAGAAAAGACTTTGTTTATGAAAAGTTGCATCCCTTTTAGATTTATAAAAGGACTCTGTTTCAACAAAAAGAAACACCGCCTCCTTCCTCCTCTTTCTTCTTCTCTAAAAAGTTCCTGCAGTAAAGAGTTGTTGATTGGATATTTTTTCTACGAATACAAAGAGTGGTTGATTGAAGATTCTTCTTCGAATATTGGGGACTTATCTGTAACATGTAAGATTTTAGACTGTGACTTTATATGGTATAGTTCATCTTTGTATGTGACTGCATTTTATGACTAGTAAAACAAATTCAATGATCCTGCAAACTGAGTGTTTGATTAGATTCTTCAGTGAGGAAGAAGAAATCATCCACACACTAGTAACTAGTACTTTTTTTTTCCTTCTCCCAATTCCCTCTCAATAATCTTTCAAATTGCTTGAAACAATAGCTTTGTTCACATCATTAATCATGTTTATGACATAACCATACTCCATACATATGTTGATACGGTTTGCACGAACTTGGACTATTCCACTAGATACATGTGTTGGAAAAATGATTCTAGTATCTCAAAAAGAAATATTCACATTATTATATATATTTATCTATTAAATGGGTCTTAATATATTTTAAATTACTATTAAAGTTGGTAAAACATATGGTTGTTGCAACGTTTCTTTTTGACCAAAATAAATTATCTTCAATTAACCATATTGAATTGTCTTTAATGTAATTTATGGCATTCAATTTCTGTTCCATTTTAAGACGTTGGCTGCTTGTTTCTTTGCATATATAATCTTGTGTATGTAATCTTGAGACAGGTGTGGAAATAGATAGAGAGTGATATTCTCACTTATACAAACTCTATAAGTTATTTTCTCTGAGTAAGAGAAAAGAGTGGAAGATATAGAGTTATTCTTCTTCTTCATTTTATAATTGTGTTGGGTTTTCTTTTATTGAATCTCTGTTAGTTTCTGAAGATACACTTATACCGGGTGAAATATCTCAAGGACAGTGTCTTTCACACGCCTCAAGCTTTGAAGAATTCCTTACAAAAGTTCGTGGTGAAGTATTATCTTTGGTGAATTCAATACAAGTATGCACGAAGAAGGTATTTTCCGTAAGATTTCCAACAACATATTAGCCCAATTTGCTCAAGTACTAGATAACTCTACTCACCATGGTCTTAACGAGAAGGGAATAAATCATCTATCGCGCCTTTTTTCTGTTGTTGGTGAGCCCTGCAGCTAAAAGAAACCATTTGTATTCATTCAACTAAAAATGTCTTCTTCATGACTTGTTTTACTTTGCAAAAAGATTATTAAACCTTCTTCTCCAACTCCACTTTCACATAGAATTCACAAGCTCTCACTTACGGATCAAATGGGGACTCATTCTTACATGGCAGCTTTGTTATTCTATCCGAAACAGAACACCACGACAAGCATGCCAAAAACCAACGAAGATATCCCAAATTATTGAAAATCCCTTTCCAAAGTCCTAACGTCATACTATCCGTTTGGTGGACAAGTAAGAGCCAACTCCTTTGTCAAATGTAATGACATAGGAGCCGATCTATCCCAAGTTCGAATTGATTGTCCAATGTCTAGTATCTTTGATCATCCTCCTACTTATATCGATAATTTAGTACTTCCTATAGATCCTTGGTTCCCACCTACAGACAGTTTAGTCGCAGCTAAGCTTTGCCATTTTGAATGTGGTGGCGTAGCGCTTGGTGTATGCCTGATGGGTGCAGTTTGGGTAATTTCTTAAGGGACTGGTCCATGGTAGCGCGCGATTCAGAAGCAAAACTATCTCCCCTGTTTAATGGAGCATTCAATATTTAAACCATCCAATTCTCCATCATTTCAAGTGGTTGTTGATTTTGATTAATTCAGCTGAATCCGAAACTCAAACCAGTCCTACGACAGTAGAAGCAATCACTACATTCCTTTACAAATGTGTCAATACATCAAATTTTATGCCATTCTTATTGATACAAGCAGTAGATCAACGCGGAGCAAGTAATATTGCACTAGTTCCAGCAGACTTAACCGGGAATGCTATTCTTCCTTTTGTTGTATCAGCAACGAATAAGGAAGAAATGAATTTGCAAAGACTAGTTAGTGAGCTTAGAAAAAGTAAAGAGAAGATTCAAGATATGCTCAAATACATTGAATCACAAGAGTTTCTATGTTCAAAAGGTATCTGATATAGCTAGAGATCAACTAAGCGAACGGACATCAAACAACGATATTCCTATGTATAGATTTGGGATAAAACACAAGTACCTCCCCTACACGAAGGAGGCAAACGTTTCACCTTTAACCCTCCTACGATATTAAAATTTAAAATTGAACGACGTAACACTACAATAAAAACAACTTTTAGCGGCAATAAATAGACACATTAATAAGGAGTGTTAAAGTATTTACCGGCATTAGTTAAGTGCCATTAGATCCAATGTCGCTAAAGCCTTTAGGACATATACAAAGAGTGCTAATTAATTGCCGCTAAAAATACATATTTAATGACAATTGCTAATTAATTGCCGATAAAGATCATTTTTGATGTAGCATAAGTTTCTTTATTGTCATGGAACAGCACCAGTGATTTGTGATCCTGAAATAAGTAGAACAAAAGGAGTTCTTGTATGTCTTTTTAATTGATTTCTATTGAAGTATTGCCAGAAATTTTGTGCTTCTTATTCTGTGATCTTTCTTCTGTTATGTTTATGTTTCTCGATTTAAGTTAGCTTCATTCGTGTCATAACTATATTTGTTAGAAATCTTACGGAAAGTACATGATCATGAACACCCGTAGAGAATTCTTGAAAGCTTAAGGCATGTCAAGTAAGTTCTTCCTGATATTTTTCAATATGAATCTCACTTCCTTTGTGTGCTTCATGATATATATAATAAATTTTCTATTAAATACTATTAATTTCATCCAAAAAGAAAGAAATATTGATTGAGTATATAGTTTAATGTTGTTCTATAATGAAACAAATGAACAGAATAACAAAATGCTATTACTTTTAAGTTTTAACGGAATTTATAGTGTGATCGATAATCTTATAATGATTTGATACAATTAAAAAAATAATTAATAAAAAAAAAGATATATTTCATAACAATTTCTTAAAAGATCATCTATTTATATTATAAATAAATTTTAAATTATAATTATTAAAAAAATTCATTAATGACAATGAAAATTCATTTATCAAACATAGACAATAAAGAATAAGAGATGAGCATAATTACGTAAACATGTCATCTCATCTACCCTCTCCAACTTCGGGTGTACACAAGTAAACACTTAAATTTATATAAAGTAAACAAGCGGACACATGCGTTCTACATGACAGTTCGCGTGATACACTCGAATTGATTTATATTATGCCATGTAAGACACTTATTATATTGTGTGTAGAAAGACGTATGTCTCTACTTGTTTAACTTTATACAAATTTAAATACCTACTTATGCACATTCATAAGTTAGAGAGCATAAATCATATATATATATAAAGCTAGATAAAAAAGAAGTGATGTGGCACCTCTCAATGGCCTAGGATCCTATTTATTTTTTTTGTGGTTTTTTTTGAATGTTTTCATTCATTTTTTCATTAATCAATTTATTAAATAATTAAAAAAAACAATCATATTCATTACATATAATTATATCATATGAAAGTTACAAAATAACATCCACCTATTTGTATTCTCTAATTAAATAACATGTCTCCTCAACTTCCTTCTACTTAATTCTTATGATTTAAATTATCTATGGTGTTGTTGCATGTTCATTTATATTTTCTCCAACTTCATATTGTTAGTATTATTTTATTTTTTTTCAGCTTTATGAAGATTATAGATATATTTTTTTAAATTTCTTCTTGTGTTACAATAGCCAAACAAAAATTTATCAAGATGAAGAAGAAAGTTTGAAGCCGCTGTAAGATTCATCAAAGGAGATGATCAAAAATTAATTTGATACAAGTCATCAAAATGAAGAAGAAAGTTGAATGACGGTGGAAGATTCATCAAGAGTTGGTCAGATTATAATTTGAAAAAGTAGAAGTTTCAATAATTTACAAATATATAGATGCACTTATTATTGCTTATATAATTTTTCAATTAATTATTTATATATCCACCAAGATATGTACCCTTCAAGAACAAGATTATATTACAAAGCACACTTTTTGTATCAAGGGCAACATGATCTTCAACTGACTATTTTGTTGCTTAAATATTTTTTTATTTTTTTTATATTTTCATCATACAAACTTTTGTCTTTTGAAAATACTATCCATACTCTATCGATATATATTATGTATATAACATGTTAATATGACATAATTTCTCGATCAAGATTCCATCATCTTTTGTTTAGTTTCATCCTCTTCTTTTCATTCTAATTTAGATGATATAATAATTTTTTTTCTTTTGTGGAATTTGAATTGACTAAAAAAAGAGATGAGATCCCCTCCGTTAAGTTTTTGTTTTGTATTTGTTAACACTTATGTAAAATTAGTCTATATATATGATTGTTGGATTCAATTTTCACAAAACATATAATTCTTTTAATTTAATGAAATTTGTTCGAATAAACCAAGTTTGTTACGCAAATATCCAATTACAATGCACATATTTTCTTAAGTTAAGAAATCCTAAAAGTAGAAAAATAATTATACATAGAGAAAATTGATATTTGTTTAATTAAGTTGATTATGAAACTGTAAAGAAGAATTTACTCTCTTCATTAATTAATTTGTTTGATAATTTAAAAAATTATAATATTTAGTACATCTCATAAATTACAAAAACCTCCATCTATTCACATTTTCTACTTAAATAACATATCTCCTCAACTCCTTTCTATGATTCTCTTCATTACCTCTACATTTAGTTTTCCCAAAATATAATGGCTTTAAATTTTAGTCTATCATTTGCACACAACTATTCAAGGTTTACATGTAAGAACATTTTCACGGATGCATATGTTTTTTCTCTATTTGTGATTGTAAGCTTTTGGTAACAAGACATACTCTAACTTCGTTTTTTATTCTAAGAAGGAAAATACTACTGTATTGCGTTGTTCTTTTTATTAGTTGGTTGATCCATCTTAGGACTTACAAAAATCTTTATCTATTTATATTTTTTACTTAAATAACATGTCTCCTCCATTCCATTTTACCTAATTCTTTCTCTCTTTTTAAGACTTTTCCCATTTTTCTTTCATTTACAACATATATTAAAATTACTTAAAATTATGTCATTTATCTATTACATATATGAGCGCTCTAAATAACTTTAAAAATGAATGATTTATTTTCCTGATGACGCCGTGTACATATTCCGTATTCAAAAATTCATTTCATTTATAATTATTTAACTTTGTAATTGAGGGGTAAAAATAAAAGAATTTTTCAACATCTCCCTTAAACTTTGAACAATTCACTTATTTTGAACTATGAAAAATGGCTCAACAATTCACTTATTTTGAAATAGTGGGAGTATATATTATTTATTAACACTCAAGATTTTTAAAGTTTGTACTAAAATAATGAAATATATTTTTCTATTTTCTAACTTTTTAGTAATTAAATAAAACGACCACAACGAAACATACAAAATCCACACTAAAATGAATTGACGTACTATTTTTGTGAAATATATTGAGTTATAAAGATAAACTTTTTTATTTGTGTGAAGATGAAAAAGAATTATAAATAATTTCGATATGATATAAAAATAGACAATAGCAAAAACTATTTTATAGTAAGAGTCCTACTTATTCTTTTTCTCCCTTTCTTTTCTTTTATTTTTTGCTTTTTGTCATTATTTTTAAAATTTGATTTTCTCTAAATAATTACACATTTAGTGAGTTTTGTAACTCCTCAAGAGTAAAAATTTTATTATTTATTATTTGTATAATAATTCTTTAATAATTAAAATAAATAAAAATGACGATATAATTTTGTATCGAGTTGTTTGTTGAAACATTAATATTGATTGTTTTTCAATTTTATTATTAGGATTTTATATATTTATCTTTTATTTGATTAGTAAATAGTTATTCGTTCTTTCCTTTGTATTACTATTGACATGCCTTTTGTTATTTTTCATATTTTAACTTGCACAAAAATAAAGACTTTTAAAAAAATATTTCATACCTAACAAGTATGATTTTTTGTTAAATAAATCATATTTAGGAATGATTTAAAAAAAGGTCTAAATTCAGTAGTTCCTCATAAAAAATAAGCATCCCTTCTTTTAAAAATTGAGAAGGATGAATTATTTACTTTTCATTTGATGATCAACGGCAAATAGAAAATTAAGTTAGTATTTTTTTTTTCAAAATATAAAACATGTTTTTTTCGCCCCAACAAAATAATAAGAAAATTGTATCTTATAAATTAAAACAATTATGATAAACATTTTAAAGTTTTTACCTAAGTATTGATCATATTTCTTCTTTTTTAGTATGTGCTACTTTATAAGAAAATTTTGTCTCTAAAATAGTTGTTATGATCGCCCGAAGCGCGAACATGTTAACTAGTGTCATTATATTGTTTAACTTTATACAAAGTAAACGCTCCTATCAAGAATAGAACACAAAACCTCATACAAGTTTTGCAACCCCTTAACAACTACACTAAACCTTTAACTAACTTGTGTCAAGATGTGTCAACACTTGTATATATATTCATTAAACTAAATTTTGATCTATATATATAATGTAATTTTTTGATATAGGGGTGTTGCTCGACATCCCTTGCTCTAGGGTAGACCCGCCTCTGATTGTGGTCAAGTTAAAAAACACGAAATAAGTGAAACTTAAATACGTATGATCTTAAGACATTCATACATATGTAATATTAAAATAACAATCATAAAAAATATATATTAAAATTTGCAATAAACTTATAAAAGAATTATTCCATATATAATGTTAATAAACTTAATTTAAAAAAATCTATAAATACTGGTTCAATAATAAAAAATTAAGCATATAAAAATTAAAAACAAATGTTACATAGATGAAGTATTAAAAATGACAGGAGTAATATAAATTGTGCATAGGATAAGAAGGGAAAATGAATATTTCTCAAAGTTGAGGAGAGAGTTTGATTTTTAAATCAAAGTTTGGGGGTATAAATTTCACCCTTTACAAAATGGATAAAAGAATAGCCTTTTAGTTTTATCATGAGTAAAAATGAAGATCACTAGTAAAAATATCGCAGAATAACTTATTTATTTTTTTGTAAGTTTTCCAAAATGAATAGATAGTGCAAAGTGGTAATATGTGTATTAGTTATGCATGCATTAATAATGTGGATGTTAGTTATACAAGTATTAGCTATGCAGTATAAGTTATGTGGGTATTGATTATACAAATATTAGCTATACAGGGTTTAGACATGCGAAATTTAGCTATGCATAAATTATTCTTTGGATGTTGGCTTTTTATATTAAAAATTAGTGTAATTATATATATTTTTTAAAATTAAAACATTTCTTTACAATTATACCATTTTCTTCTTTAACTTTGTATTTAAATTAAAACATTTATTTAATTATGTAGAAGAAAGTAGTCTAAGTGGGAGTGATAAGGGTAATATTGTCATTTTAATTTTTTATCCATGTATTAGCCATTATTCTACCTTCTATTCCGCATAAATAATACACAAATTTCCCTATAACTTATACATGTATTAGTTATGCTAATTTAAAAGTTGTCAACCAAACGTCGTATTAATTTTATACATGAATAAAAAAAATTTTATCCACCCACCAAACATCGTATTAATTATATATATGAATAACTTTTTTCCTATCCACCTACCAAACGTCGTATAAACTATACAGAGTCTAATATATGAATAAGACTTGTTTTAAACGACTATCACACGACTCCTTAAATGAATTTTTTCAATAGGTAAAAATAAATATTTCTTGGGGTAAAAACTAAACAAAGATTTATGCTAAAAGTTAATTACAAAAACAAATTATCCCTAATTTTGAGGAAGACAATTAAAAAGCCAAATAAAAAGAGACTTTCTGAATATGAAAAATGTTACCTCATTTGGAGAATTTTTTTTTAGATCCGTGATTCTGGCTTGGTTTACGCATTAGTTTGTTCAAATTTTTGATGCATCTCTCTTCTTCTTCCTTCCTATTCTCAAACATTCATTTCTCCATTTCTTCATTATTCAATGCCTCTTCTTCATACTCTTATTTCATTAATATTTTTGTGACATTTGTGACATTTATAGTAGATTGAGTAGGCTATGGCTTTAATTTTACTCAAAATAATGATACCTTAAAAACATGTCAATACGTGTTTGTTAAATAGAGTCCTGCTTTTTCTACACTCTTTTACGTTCCTTTTGCAACTATAATACTCCTTTTAAGATCTCTCACATTTTGCCTTTCACATTCATTATATTTTGAAATTTTTTCATTCTAATTAACCATCAATTTATGGGCATTTTGTAAGAATTTGCTCATCTCTTCATATACGAAAATTGTGGGGAGGTTATGGGCCTTCTGGATTATTTGTTTGGAAATGGAGGTAGAAGGTTTATCAAGAGAAAAGATAGCGATGCTGGTGAAACAGGTGAAGCACTTTCGTCCCTTTTTTTTTCTATTATTGATTTTCAGACTATTATTTTTCTGTTTGCTTTGCTATCCTTTTATGGTTAATTTTCAGGGGTTTTAGGTTTTCAAAATTTTGATTATTCTGCACACATTCTCTTGTGGGTTAATAACTGGAAACTGGGATTTGACAATTTGTTTGTTCTAGAAAATTAGAGTGTGAGTTCATTAATACAATCTGATTCTTTGCTGCAAAATTTGTTGTATATTATTGTCTTAATCAGAAGTTTATAAATTATCCAGCATTTATTTAAGAATCATTGTATATGCCTCTTCTTTTACCGAGGCGAGTCCAGGATTTAAACTTGTTATTAGGTCTGTTAGAAAGTTTGGATAATTTATCACTGATTAATTTATCCTTACCTCTAGTTAGAATAATTTAAACTGACAAAAATACCCCTCAAATCCTTTTTATATAATTTTCACATCTTTTACACGTCGAGGGTATTTTTTGTGAACATGCATATTATTTTTAATATAACAAACCAAACATTCACTAAAAAATAATGCTCTACTAGGATAACTAATCATAGCATAGCTAAGAATATCATAACTTGTCTTCAAACCAAACGACCCATTAGCACTTAAGTTGTTGTACACTCTTTTTCCATTCTCAATGAAAAAGATGTACACATATGTATGTATATGTCCTATGTCTAAAATAGTGAGTTCAGTTGAACCCGGAGTGTATAATATAAGCTGCATCTTCAGACACCTTGTAGGATTTCTGCTTTTCATCATGTATGGAAATAGGCATTACCTAGAACAATAATATCTCTCCATTTAGAAGTACTTACCATACATAATTTAGCTGTTATTTAGAACTTGTACTTTTGCCTCGATTCAAAACTAAATTATAAACCAGGTCGGGCACTGGAAGAGCTCAGAGGTTCTCTCTACAATGAGCTTCGAACATCAGAAGGAGCCAAGCGTCAACAACAACGATTCTGTGGTCCGGTTATGGCAATGACCTTCAATTTCATGGTTGCTGTTGGAATAATATTGGGAAACAAACTTGTATGGCTTTCGTTCCTACATTTTCCAACTCTTGATGGTTGCAATATATGTAACACCAAAAAAATAGAGTCTATAACTGTTTTGACATGACCTGGTGAATGGTGAAATATTTTATTGGCTTCTAAAGTTGCAAATGTGGTTTGCAGATTATGGGAAGAGTTGGATTTAAATTTCCCATTTTCCTAACGCTCATCCATTACTGCTGTTCTTGGATATTACTCGCCATCTTCAAGGCTTTGTCATTGCTTCCAGCTGCTCCTCCTGCTAGAACAACGCCATTTTCTTCACTCTTTTCGTTGGGCGTTGTGATGGCTTTTGCCTCTGGCCTTGCCAATGCTAGTCTGAATCATAACAGGTTACCGTATTTGTAAACCTTTTCTCCAAGTCCAAACCTTGTGGCAACTTCTCTTTTCCTAACTAGCTGACTCATGCAGTGTGGGTTTCTATCAGATGGCTAAAATTGCGGTTACTCCAACCATTGTCATTGCAGAGTTCTTTCTTTTCAAGAAAACAGTATCCTTTCACAAAGTTAGTTACATGAAGCATTACCAATTATATGTATAAATAATATAGACCTTTACGGATTACATCATTCTTGAATTTGCTTAAGTTCAAACAATGATGCAGGTTCTGGCTTTGGCTGTTGTGTCAGTAGGTGTTGCAGTTGCAACCGTCACAGACTTGGAATTTAATTTCTTTGGGGCTTGTATTGCACTAGCATGGATAGTTCCAAGCGGTGTAAACAAAATTCTTTGGTCAAATCTCCAACAACAAACCAATTGGACTGCTCTTGCGTAGGAAATGCTTCCTTTTTCGTTTACTTTTCATATGATAACAAGTGACTCTGAGCTTGAATATGCTGAAGACCAAAGTTTTATGCAGGTTGATGTGGAGGACGACTCCAGTGACAATTTTCTTCTTGGTACCACTGTCGCCTTTGCTAGACCCTCCAGGAGTGTTATCCTTCAAATGGGACATCCACAATACGAGTGCTATTCTCATCTCAGCCTTACTTGGTTTCCTCTTGCAATTGTCTGGAGCTTTAGCACTTGGGTAAGAGTCTTCTAATATGAGCTCCGGACTTATCTGTAGCATGGTTTTTTGAAAATTCATTAAGAGGAACTGTAATTGTTGATGCAGAGCTACATCAGCAACGTCACACGTTGTTTTAGGACAATTCAAGACTTGTGTGATCCTACTAGGAGGATATTTCCTGTTTAGTTCAGATCCAGGGTGGACGAGTATATGTGGTGCTGTTACAGCTCTTGGTGGAATGACAGTATACACATCCCTCAGCTTAAAGGAATCAAGAGAAAAGGTGAGTGACCAACTCCCAAAGCACAGTTTACCTCCTCAAAAACTCAAGAGTACCGAAGATGATGACAACTCCAGATACTCACCTCCGGATCAAACTCCTGCTGTCGTCTAAGTAGCATTTCTTACTTCTTCTTTTTTGTTGGTACATAAGTTAGATCTAATTTTTTACCGTGAAAACGGGGTTGTGAGAGAGCAATACAAGTGTCGTGCTGCTAAGCAAAGCAGCCTGTTGATCCACTTTAATTGATTATCATAATGTGTAAATTTCTACATGGCAACACACCAGCATTATGTCTATTGTAAACGATGCTTAAGGATTAGAAAATTTTGGAAGTTTGGTTGTTTAGCATAATGAGAATTGCAAAAGTTATCCAACTTAAACTAAAATATTCTACTGGAAAAGAAAATGATACATGATTGAGAAGCTGTTTCTGAAAGACTCTCACCATAAGTAGTGAACATCAGAAGTATTGAAGTAAAGAGGACAAAGAAAATAATAGGAAAAAAATTACATAGCAGTCAAAAGAATAGCAATAACCATAACCAACCAATGCGATAACTGAAGCACAGTAAAGGCAACTGCAAGCCAAATGCTACTGCTACTGGTATAAGTAGGGAAACATCTACAATGCATCAACCTATTCCGCTACGAAACGAGACAATGCTCAAGTTTTTATCATGAACTCAAGTGTAATATGCTAAATAAGCATTGTTTAACACACAAAAGTTTCAAAATCTTAGATTTCATCAAGGATTCAAAGGCTTTTCCAACAACTCAAAACCTAGGGATTTTTTGAGTAACACCCCTAGTACCCAGCACTTGAAGCAATGAGTTGAAGGCAATGAAACAACAATGACAAAGCAGAATACTGAAAGATTTCATTGGACTTTTCTACTGTTTATTAAAGGTGAAAAAGGATAAGAGTTTCCAGTTCTTGAAAATAATAACAATCCATCATCAGTACTTCAAGCTAAAGTTGAAGGAAAAAAAAAAGCAGAAAAATGCATGAAATACAGACATCTCACTCCCAATGAGAGAATGAAGTTCATTAATTATTTTATTTCCTACTTCTGTCTCTTATAAATCTTTCCCAAAAATGAAAGTAGCACTGCCTGCACTGCTTTGCTTGGATGAGCTGCAATAGAGCTGGTCAGCTTTTCATAGGACGTCTTCTCGTATTCCAGAAATACTTCCTACAAAATTCAGAAGAAAATAAATTAAAAGCTGAAGAACTATGTTTCGACTACTGAACATCAAATGAGATCGACCACGTGTAAAGAGAAGAGTGCAATGATTACACAGAACTTTCGATTTATCTCAGGAGGGGGGAGGGAAAGTGGAATACCTCAAGTTTGAGATCATTATAGAGTGCCTTTATTTTAGCAATACAAGCAGCGTCATCTTTTCCATAGTTCTCCTGCAAAACAAGCTCTTCTAATTAGCATCTTCAAATAGAACAAAATCTTTATAGAAATTAATCGAGGGATAACAAGTTTCGAGCTTACAAATAATATCTTCTTTTGCTCCTCGTTGCAGAGTTCTAGAGCTTTAACTACCAACCAAGAACACTTGAAGTCTTGAATATCAGTGCCAATCTGATAGCAAAAGAGGTCACCATAAGATTTCTATTTTTTCAAGTTAAAATAGCTCTCTGATTAATATTAAAGGAGCTTTGTACTATGAGCTTCCTTTACAACATACCTTGCCCAGCACCTCTGGGTCAGCAAAACAGTCCAGATAATCATCCTACAAAGTCAAGAGAGCTACTAGTCAGAATCTGTTGCATGAAAGCACAAACGTTGTGAAACTAAGTTTTGTCGATGGTTCTTGGGTATATTGGAAACCAAACTAGATGGAGATCTCCAAAGGACACTGTGTCCAAGACTACATTCATCACACTGTTCGCCATGTACAAATTTCTTTTCACAATTTGACCACATGAAACACGTTGACTTTTATCTCTACAATGTTTCTCATACTTCTTAAAAAAAGACCACATTCTTTTACGATTTGAAAGTAGGCTAATTTAAGGAATTATCTTCTTTGCTTTTGATTTGCTCTTTTCCATTTCCCAATGAGATGCAAGGTCAGACTACAGCTGTCAAACTTCAAAAGCATAATTTTGGTTGAGAAAAAGAAGATAGTTTCCGTATTGTTCCATGGTGAATGTCCATTTTTTCCTCATTAAAGGTCAATTTTAAATTGAAACGATTCTTCGAATATAAATGTGGAACTATATACACAATGGAAGCTATTAAGGAGTGGTTGTAATTCTCACCTGAACTTGAAAGTAGATTCCCATGTCAATAAGAATTTTCTTGACATCAACATGGTTGTCAAGATTCTCTCCTGCCATAAGAAGTGCACATGCCACCTGGAGATCTTAACCGTGAGTACTCAGGATGTAGCTTATTTACAAATTAAACTTTGAGGCACATACTATGATTCTGAAGAGACAACTTTGCTAAAGGGACCACCAGAATAGTTAAATACAAAACAAGCAGCATATGATTTGCAACAATGGAAAGGTATTGCTTATGGACATCAAAATAAGAGGCTCCTCTATGCCTTTCCAGCAGTTGCATATAGTTAATATAATTCGAAGAAGATTCTGAACTTTGAAATGTTTTTAAGAGAAAATCAACCTCAGATCAACAAGGATAATGGTTTCCCATTTTTATTTTTTTTTAAAAAAAAACAGGAAGCAAGTGTTAAGAAACATAATAGACATGCAATCATTCTCAAAATAGTACAATAAGCTGTGAACTCAATTGAAAGGAAGATTTATACTCACTGGGAGGTAAAATGAATAATAGGCAGTTTTATACTGGACAATCCGGCGATGACTGCATGTAATCACATCATTATAAAGTTAAATAATGCAAGAAATATTGTGCAAGCAGAAAAATTGCACACAAGTCTTGAGAAAGTCCCCTTACATAGATAATGAGTACTTTGATAAATCTTTCTCTCCTGCAAGTGTTGTGATCAAATCTATCATTTGTCCAGAGGCAGTCTGGAACTCTACCTGTCAGATTATGTCCACAAAGCAAAAGAGAAAAAACAAAAAGTTCAGCATTATATATATATATAAGGTTTAATTCAAAGGCCTTTTCTTTTTCTTTGAAAAAAATCCTACCTCGTTAAACAAATCTAGAAGATCAACATAATAAGGCTCTGGCCTGAAGTACTTCTTCAGAATTCTCGTGATGTGGTTGCGAAGAAGTATGCCATCATTAATAGCAATCATCCCAACCTATAAGAAGTATTGAAATAAAAATGACTGAGTGAAAAGAGAATGACCAGTAGGTATTGCACATGAAAGCACAAAGAGGAACAAACAGTAACCCCTGTGTAGGCCCACACCTTATCTAATTTGTACCAGCATGGTTGACCTCGACGTGTATGAGAGCCATCCATTATATCATCAAGAACAAGGAAGTATGCTTGAAGCTACAACATACATTTGCTCTAGTTACACACTTGAAAAGAAGAAAAGCAGAACTAAAGCTGAATTTATTGGGGTCACCAAGGAATTCAGCTTGAGCCACAGATTGAAAAAAGTTATTATTTTGCATACCCATTCAATGCACCAGCCAAGAGCAGATGCTTTAAAGATTTCATCAGGGGATAGTTCTTTTCCATCATTCAACAAACTAAGGCTGTCAATAACAGATAGTCCTCGATTCAGCTTCCCTGCACAGAGAATACATCATTATAAAGCTGCTAGAAGATATTCTCGAGTTATCGAAGATTGTACAAGTAGTACAAAATTTTAGAATAGCTAATAAGTAGAAATTATTTCCTACCTCCAGGTACATTGTAGTCCAGCATCTGAAGCAAATCATAAAAAAATATCAGTTACATATAGACTGTTCAAAAATTTGAAAAAACTCCGAAAGATTAAAAGTGAGAAGAAGCTGAGAGTCGAGGGTATCCACAAATTGAAGAACTATAAGGATGACACAAATTACCACATCAACAGTACTGAACTAACAAGAAGTTATATACACCAACTAGTTTACATCATAAGGTACAGCAGAAGATATCCATGTTGAACTCACACCAAAGGTTGTTATAGAGATTCACCTTTCTCAAATCACACAAGTAAACCTCTCTCTCCCCCACCCTTCCTCCCCCTCTTTATTTCATGTATACACAGATAAAGACAAGAGAATCCACTCCCACAGACAACCATAAACGACAAGCAAGAGCGCATAGATTCTAGAGTAAAGATATGTTGGATTCATATGTTCAAGAACATTATAATTTCTGTTTTCAAGCAAGTTTCTTAGTGGATGTTTGGACTAACTTCAAGCTTGAGGAACATCAGAACAAGCTCCACTTTAATACACATTCTAATGTTGAGCTATGTTAATTGCCTTGTCATTTTCAACTGTGAGCGAATTTCTTTCTGAATCATAGACATGTCTTTATGTATTCATTCTCTGTTCATTATATCATACAAAAGAGAGTTTCTTTTTCACGCAAATTCCATTTAATGGAAGATATGAAGGAAAGCAGATCTAAACTTTTCAACAATTATTTTGACTCATGTCAATCAACTCCACCACAATTTTTTTTTTTATTCCTCCTAATAAGTATGACTAGCAGATCACTAGTAAGGTCTAACTTTTAAAGTATCAAAGACAATAATGAGTATTAAGCAATCAACAACATACAAAAAATCACTTGGATGGATAAACCAATATTCAAACTACTACTTCCTTCATTCCAATTCATTTAATTACTTTCCTTTTTTAGTTGTTTCCAAAAGAATACATCTTCCCTTCATTTCAACTCTTTAACTTCAACTTCAACTTCAACTTTACATATAACATAACATGTTTAAGACCATAACATTAACAAATATTTTATTAAAATTCAAAGTATCTTTAATTTGAGACCACATGGATTTAAAAATCTTTTTTACTTTTTTTTATGGCCACGGTATCTAGGTCAGCTTTCACGCACCTCGACTAATTCCACGGATACTTATCGGAACAGGTACCACATAACTCTATCCACCAAGGCTAGAACACAAAGAATCACTTATCTTCAATGAGTTTTGAACCTAAGACCTCATGGAAAATGGGGCCAGGGAAACTATATTGTACACAGACCTTAGCACAATCACTAGGCCACACCGTTGGATGCAAATCTTATTTACTTTTTTAAACTCTGTGTAAGTGGAAATGATATCTACAACAACAAACTCATTGAAACTAGACTATAAGGAGACCTTACCTCATTTTGAAAGGAGAAGATAGCAAAAGATAAGAACGATACAAACAAGAATACCAAGTAAGAATATCAAAAAGGCAAGAAACTTAGTAAAATGCTTAAATTAAAACAAGACTCATCAATAGAAACTTAACACATGTAATGCAACAAGTGGATCTACACATTCACATATACTATAGACAAAAAAAAAAAAAAAAAACAAGAAGCAAAAAACCTTCTCGACCCATTGACGAGAATCATCTGTAAATTCAAAAGCTGGGTCTTCTAGCAGATCAGATTTAAGAACAGAGTACACCTCCAAAAATTTGGCCTTCAGGTCAGTCATTTTCACACAGAGAGAAAAAAAAGTATGTGTAAGCAGAGAAGGAGGAGATCTGAGGGTCGTTGAGCACTAAGGAAGTTGTTATTTATATATAGGAAAAACAAGCGCAGTATTTTTCTGAATTATTATTAAGTCATACAACAACAACAGGCGCCAGCCACCACTCACTCTCACTCACATTGTCTTTTTTTTTTTTAAGATTATTTATTTATTAAAAAATAATTATTTTTTATTCCTCTTTTGTTATTAAAGATTTAAATAAACTTCGTTGTTAAGCTAGCGTTTTGACATAGATGTTGGAAAGTAGATTTTGGAGAGTATTTTTGGAAATTTGCTTAATGGTGAAATTTGACAAGATTTTAAAAAAATAGACTTTAAGACTTGTTTTGAGACTTATATTCACAAAATGACAAATTTGAATTTAGGAAAGTAGTTTTTAAAAAATTATTTTTAAATATTTATTTTGATTATAAAATTTAATCATACTTTTGAAAATAGTAATTTTTGGAATTTGTTTAATAATGAAATGTGATCAAATTTTGAAAAGTTGAATATTTTCTGACTTTTCAGAATTAGACTAACCAGTTTTGAAACTTACATTCACAAAATATTAAATTTTAGAAAGTAATTTTTATTAAAATCTAATTATTTTTTCCTCATTTTGTTATTATAGGTAAAAACTTCACTATTAAACTAGCGTTTTGCCATAAATTTTGGAAAGTAGTTTTGAAAATTTATTTTTGGATATGTGTTTAATAGTGAAAATTGACCAGATTTCAAAAATGGACTTAGACTGATATTGAGACTTACATTCACAAAATTTAAAATTTTGGGAAGTAGTTTTTAAAATATTATTTTTAAATTTTTGTTTTGATTATAAAATTTAATTATATGTTAAAAATCTAAATATTTTCAAGTTTTTAAAAGTGGATTCAGATTAGTTGTTGAGACTTTTCACTTATAAAATTTTAATTCTTTTTCAAGTAAAAAATATATATGTCTAATTTAAATTGTAAATCACAATTTTAAAAACTAAAATTTCAATTTCAAAATCTATGATCAAATAGGAGGTTAATTAACATTCAATTATGCTTTTTGACAAACAAGAGTTCTTGTTTTCATTTTACATATCACTATTATAATTTACGATATCAAGCAATTTTTTTAAAACAAATAATTTTTCGAAACAACTTATTAATATTATTAATTATTACAAAATTTGTGATTTATAAAATATTTCTTATGAAATTTTGATAAAGTAAAATTTATTTAGATTTACGTATAGAATACGAATGCATTTCCTCTAATTTGGAGACTTAGAAAAAAGGAAATAATAATTAATAAAGAAGCCAACGCTAATAAGATAAAGCACCGCCGGCTTTCCTATTAGTTTCGATGAATATTATGGGAAATATTTTAAAGTATGTACATTTATATATTAAATTCATATACTACAAATTACTTTCTTCATTTCATTTTGGCATAAATACATAAATATGTCCTTTAATTTGGTCTCATTTCATATTTATATCCTCTAATTTTGGATGTGCACAAAAAGACTTGTATAAAATTGAATAAATAGACGCATACGGAATATTTGACATCCGACATGACAATTTGTGTCATATGTGGTGTCTTATGTTGTATTATGTCACATAGAACTCATGTATCTATTTGTTCAATTTTATACAAGTTTAAGTGTCTCAATTTTTTACAAGTTTAAGTGCATACATGTGCACATCAAAAATTGAAAGACATATATATAAAACGATGTCAAGCTAAATGACACATTTATGTATTATGTCTTTTCATTTTTTGTTGCAAGGTCATAGTCCGAGGATTAGATTATTTAATTTTGATATAAATTTAAAAATAAATCCATTATATTTTTTAAATATAAAATTTATATATTTAAAAATTATATAAATAATGATGTAATTTATGATTTAATATATTTTACCTTAAATTGATTAAGTGTATATCTTTTAGTTTCTTTATATAAAAAAAATATCTTATACGTCAATTGTTATTAGAATCATATTATTATCGAATTTAAAGTAACAATATAAGTTAAATATAATACACAATAATTAAGTAATAAATAACTATTTTTTTTTTACTTTTACTTGTTACATTTAAATTTGACACACTCATTAAAATAAATAAAAATTGACATGACTAATTATCACACTATCCTTATTAATTGACGTTTAGTATTAATATTAAAAATAATCTACAAAATAAATAATCAATATTAAAATTAAAATAAAGAAAAAAATATTTTAATTTATTAAAAGTTACAAGTAAAAATGAATCAAGTAACTAATAACTATCATAAATTTAGAAATATTTACAAGTAAAAGGATTGAATCTATACATATTTAAGAAATTGGTGTCAAAAGAGAAGAACTTATTAAATAGTGATTATAATATGTGACATAAATTGAGTTAAAATAATGAATGTATCTACAAGGTGCCAAGAATATAGGGGGTTGAACAATGTACCATAAAATTATCAATTATTTAATATACAATCAAAGTTGAAGCCATCAATATCGACCTGATTTTCTTATTTAATATATAGATGGGGGGCCAATATTAATTACATTGGTGTCACGAGTTTGGCAAGCACAATTATCCATCACCTACTCTTATTTGGATTGCCACATGACAAACAAGTCATGTGACCTTTTTGGACTTTACTATTAGGTAGTCGTTTGGTAGAGTATATTAATAAAAATAATGTTTGTATTAGTTATATATTTCACTGTATATTATTAATATTATGAATTTTTAGGCATTAATAACGTAAGGGGTTATGATGTATGCATTAACATGGTTAAAGACAATATTGTCCTCTCAAAATATTTCATTATAATTGAAAAGGATATTTTTGTAAATAAATATTTTTATGCATTGCATGTTATTTTTATTACATTAAACCAAATAATACATAAAAAATAATTAATGTATAACTAATGCAAATATTACTAATATACTCTGTTTAGCATTATTCGTATACACTCTATCAAATGACAATTAATATTTAATTATAAATTTTTAAAAACTATCTTCAATTTAAATGTTGTCTTCAAGAATAAATTTCAAGTTCATGTTTTTGAGATTTCCAGTCACAAAATTTTAAAATTTTTAAGTTAAATACATATTAAAATATAATTTTAAAAAAATTAAAATTTTAAAATGGGAGCTGAACTAACTAATTAAGTAGTGTAAGTGGTAGTGCAGCTGACCTTGTTTGACCTTGTAGGAGGTTGGCCAAAGCCTTATTTAGAATTTGATAAAAAAAAATTCTAAATTAAATGATTATTCAATCGTTTTCAAAATATTTTAAGTGGTAGTACATATTATATCGTTTTTGACGTTATAGGCTTTGACTTCATTTTGTGAGAAATAACAACAATTTGAATAGCCTTTAATTATAATATATATTTTTTCTGTTTATTTTTATTTATTTATTATTTTTTAAAAAAATATTTGTATTTTTTATTTTTAATATATTAAAAAAAGATAAATATTTTTTATTTTTTATTTTTAATATTAAGAAAAGGTAAATATTTTTTTTCATATTTTATCCTTAGCAATTAGCATTAGTTATTTATTGCCTAAATTATGTTTTAAAAAAAAAATATCAAACATTAATTAATAGAAATAGTGTGATAAATAATTAATCAACTATTATTATTTTGTATGGGCATAATCAAATTGAAATGTGAAAAGTAAAAGTGAACTAAGGAAGTATATGATAATTGTGATAGTTAATCTTTCAGAAATTATAGAGACTTTGTCAATATTCTAATTAATATATTCCAGAACCAGAAATTCTACTAAGAGTGTCAAATAATAATGGTGTGTCTGTCAAAATAAAACAAAAAAATATTGTGTTACTTAAGGTTTGAACCCAAAATTTCTTCATTAAAATGGACACTCATTACCACTGCACCAAAAGGCACAACTTTTGTCTAAGGTGTCCAACTTTAAATATATATCCTTTAAATATAGAATTTGATATATATATATAACAATGTAATTTTTCTACAAAGGGTGGCTACACCATTTATATTCGTATGTCACGTTGATATTGAGAAAAAATTAAAGCACAATACTTCTTCTCTTTTCAATTTTTATTGTGTTCTTTCTTTTTTTGGTTTCTGCTCTAAAGTTGATGTAATATACCATAAATTATATTCGAAAATAAAATGAACAAAAATGAATAAATAAATTTTCAGGCTAAGGTGTGGATATCTCACCCTCTTTAAGGGGATTCAAGCTCACTGCAGCATAGTCTCACCGATCCAGTAGTATCACTCTTAAATTGTGCCCTCCAGGGTACAACAGCTCAACAATGTTGTACAAGTCAAGCAACTTCGAATTAGTTGAAGATTCCAAAGCTCCACAAAAAGAACATATTTCTTCAACATATTATCTCTTTCTTTTGTATAGTGAATTAGTTAAAGACTTGACAATATTTTTCTTTATCTCAACTCTCTCTTTCACTACACTAACCACAATCTAAACTTCTCATTATTTCTCTTGTATATTTCTTGTTGTTCTAAACACAAAGAAAGGTCATCAATATTTACAGGAGAGGAATTCTTCCTGCAATGAATGAATAGAAAAATTATGGAGTAGTAAATTGAGTAAATGAATGACTTGTAGATTACAAGAGTTACAAAGTATAAAGATGGAATAAACAGTGATTAATGAGTTAGTGATGATGTGAATTATACGGGAACTTATTGCCACTAACTAATGAGAGTCAATATGCCTAGCCAACTAATGGAAATGCTGCACAAGATGGCAGCACTTGACATTGTCAAATTAAGAATTATAAATATGCACTTTAATATAATATTAAAATGGTCAATGTTCAACAATTCCTACTTAATTTAATATAAAGCTAAGCGATTACTTCACAATTCAGTTGAAGGGGAACTATTAAGCATAATGAAGGTGTGCTCTGCATTAAATTTTCACTTAGTAAAATAATAATTTTTATTCCAGCATCAATAGTGGTTTTAGACTTGAATTATAGTTACTTAAAGAAAATAAAGTATCAATGCTGACACACAATAGTCAAGAGGCTGACATAAGCTTTAATAGCTAGCACATTACAGCCTTGTGCTATCCCAATTTTCATGAGCATTTTTTAGAATAAGTCCATTCTCATAGAAAACGGTCTACTTTCACATGACTCACACATGTGAAATATGTCAAGGGTATTCTTATAATTTGACACCCACTCATACGAGATACAACCTTTCATTAAGAGTTCAAATTAAGACTCAATCTCCACAAATCATTATAGGATAAATGCAATCACATCAAAAGGATTGAATAAAATTAATAATAGTGCATTTCACAACAATCATCATATGATTCGTTTTTCACATTGAACCTGGTTATAGGACTCTAGTCGTCAGGTTTGGTTTCCTCATATATGGCAATAATTTATGAGCTTTAATTTCATCCTCTCGATGTGATTCCGACTCTTTATCTTACTAAGACCTTGGTTTATGAATATGCAAAATATTCACAAAATTTAACACAATTAATATTGATGGTATATTAATGATCAATATGATTTTACAATATTGTGTTATTGTCCTCATAAGTCTGAATTTACTATTGTAATAACTATTTGTACTCTTCCATTAATGCTGATACTATCACGATTAATCAAAATTAGAAAAATTAATTTCTCAAAATAAAGTGTTTGATTTAATTAAATCAATTCATTTTTTTCACTGGTTAAAGCTTAAATATTTTTACTTCAACCTCTATGATAGAGTTACAAAAAATAATTTATTTTTCTCTGTAACACCTCAAAAATCTGATCTAGGAATGAAAAAGAGAGAAGGGTAAAACCACGGAGGGGTCCATGGGTCATGAAGAAGACCACGACCCATCACCCTGCTCGTGGAGTTGCACCAAGGCCACTGTGAAGGACCACAAACGCCTAGATGATCCGTGAAACTTCACACGGACCGTGAAGTTGTCTGTGAACGGGACTTATCAGGTCTTAAGTTTTGGGGCAACTTCAAACAATCATATCTTTTAGCACAAAATACATTTGGTGGCCCATGACCTATCAAATTAAAGGTATTTGAGTCCTCTTTCCAATGCCACCAAGTTTGCCTAATTTCGAGTCCAGAGTAAAAAAGTTATGCTCGTTTTAGTGAAGCCATGGCGGGCATGACAACATCACGACCCACTAAACGGGTCATGATGATCTAGACGACTCATGAAGCCCTTTTTGAAGGTCACCTCGTTAGTTTTAATTAAGGTTGCATCCCCAAAGTCATTGGTTAAGGACTACAGACATCTAAACGGTCTGTGAATCTCCACACTGACCGTGAAGTCGTCCGTGAAAAATACTTGTCAGACTTAGAGTTTAGGATAAACATCAAACGACAATATCTTTAAGCACAAAATGAATTAGGTGGCTCATGACATCTCAAATTAAAGATCTCTGAATCTCTTCTCCAATGCCACCGAGTTTGCCTAATTTCAAGCTCAGAGTAAAAAGTTAATGCCCGAAATAGTGAAGCCCTGTCGGGCAGAGCATCTTCACGACCCATTTGACGAGTCGTGGTGCTCTAGACGGCCTATCTAGCCTCTCTTTAAGACACTTCGTCAGTTTTTAAGTCAGGGTCGTAGTGGTCTTTTTCCCTATGCGTTTGACACTTAAACTACGTCGTTTGGTGCTTAAACTAAGTCGTTTTATTCGGTCTAAGCCTAATAATCTAGTCAGAAACTACCTAGAACCCTCATTCTCCTAAAATCATCCTACTTAGAAAGAAAAGAAGAGAAAGAGGCAACAATTTCTCTCAAGAACAAGCAGATGTGTTCATCAAGTTCAGCCCCAAAATTCAAATAATTTCTCCGTAGTTTTCGTCACCAGGTATGTGGGATTTCACTAGTGGATTCCTTTCACCCATTAGGTCCCTAGAATTCAATCAGTTCTTCAATTGCTCCATAAATTGCTCAGACCTAGGGTTCCCAAATCATGGAGATCCATTGAAATTTAGATGTTATAGTTTCCATTGTATTGAAGACATGTTTTTCTTGAAGAATTAATGTAGTCTCATTTATAGATATCAGAACCCTAGCTTGTATTAGTTATCAGTATCTCATGAATTATACTTGCTAGGCAAATCAGTCAGAAAATCATACTTCAGAATTCGAATGTCATATTTTTCAATATATATGTTGCATTCTCAAATAGTATATCATAGTAAATCGATCTTTAATTTTTATTCAAATAACAATAAAAAATAATTATAATTAAATAAGAAATATTATTTTTTATTTTTTCTAAATTGAAGTAGAATAAACATTTACTAATAAAAAAAATATTATTAGAAAAATAATGAGTTCAACAAGAAAATAAATAATCTATTTATTTGAAAATGAGATATCTTTTATTCATTAAATAATAAAAAGGACATTTTTGAACGAAAGATACGGAGAAATTAAAGTATTTTTTAACCAAATTATAAATAAAAGATATTTTTATTCATTTCGCATGGTTTAAGGCATTTTCATCTTTTTGAATTTTGGAATGAAATTTATTTTACAGATTAGTCCCTTTGTGTTTGAGATGGTAGGTGAAAGAAAAGACAAATCAAATAATTTAGTGGGGACCAATAAAAATATTGCACAATTGAAAAAAAAAAGGTTAAGGTTATACACCTCTGCTTTAATTTGAGAGTAAATAAATATCTCCACCAGGTACAATTCATAAAACTTTTCCTTTAAAAGAGCGTACAAAGGTACTCATTCTTTTGCTGATTTGAACGTCATTTTGTATCATGATTTGAAATTATATTGATTTAAAATTAAAATTATATTTAAATATATAATTAAAAAAATTAAATTGTATATTTTTATGAATATAAAGATTTTAAAATTTGTGAAAACTATCAAAACTCTCTCAATTTTAGAGGTGTTGATGTAATTTTTTAAAAACCCAACATAATCGATTGAATTGCATTGTACTGAGCCTAATAATCGAATTCTTTTAATAAATTATAGACTTTTATATGAATTTACAACCACATCGAATAAGTAGATAGATTTTGATTTTATAAAAATACATTGAACCGTATCGAATAATTTATGTATAATATATTTTATATATTATGTTTTAAAATAATAAAAAAAATTGGGCTTAGGGAGATGAAAATGACTACAAGTCAATAGGTGCATCTTGAGTAGTAAATTGTAAGGTATTGTAATTTCTAACGGTCTTGAGTAGCAAGATATTGGGTATATTTCCTTTTGTATGATTTAAAATTTTCTTATTGGATATCTAATCTTTATAGTTTTTGAATCTCGTCTTTCTACTCGTGCGATTTAGACTTTTTGTCTTTGTTTTACACTATTATGAAATATGATATAACATCTCAAATGATCATTCAATTATGTAGTATTTTCTCAAAAAGTCACTCAACTTGAGATTTCAACTCAAAAGTCACTCAACTATCGACTCTTTTCTCCGAAAGTCACTCAACTATTGACTCTTTTCTCAGAAAGTCACTCAACTTTGATTTTTAACTCAAAAGTCATTCAACCTATTTGATTGATCTTCTCATCAAAATTTGATGACATGAAACTTTTGCTTAAATCCAAACTATTAAGAACTAAATAAATATCCATTTAATAACTCATTCGCTTGACCCCATCCACTAAAAATATCCATTGACTTGGTAGTCTTATTAATGCGAGATACTTGGTTAATCCTAAGGAATGTGCCTCCTTGGTGTAGTGATATATGTGCTAACCATCAGACAATGAAAAAGGAGAGAATGATACAACCACAATCGTCTCAATTCATGCCAAACCTATACTTCAAATAGTTGTACACTTGGGAGGCCTAAATATTATGAAAATTATGAAATGGTCGACAACCTTCAAACCGAATTCCGACCACTCTCTGGCACCAGTGTGGGTGAATCTGCCCGACTTGAAATGGCACCTCTTTGAGTGGGATGCCATTTGTCGAATCCTTGAACCGATTGGGACCCCTTTACTGCTTGATAAAGCCACACTAACCAAAACTAGACCCACCATTGCGAAGGTAAAGGTGGAAATAGATCTGACCAAACCTCTTATCGACGAAGTGATCTTGGAAATTACTAACAGGGATGGACTGACTGAGATGATCAACCAAAGAATTAAGTATGAAACCATACCAGCATTCTACTCGCACTGTAAAATGCAAGGTCATAAAGATGAAAATTGCAGAAAGTTCCATCCTAATCGGAGAATACACTCAGTGAGCAAAAAACAATGCAAGCTACCACCAATGTGGAAGTTACAACAGATACCACTAATTTGATGGATAGCACAACTCAAAACTCAAAGGAGAGTCCAGACGAAATCAATGAGGAACAAGAATGGCAAACAGTAACCAACAGGAAAGGAAAATACATCAACAAGAGCAACTCAAATGGAAAGATATCTCAAACAAATCAAGACAGAGGAACAAGTAGCAGCTCAGAAATTAGCAAGACACAGGTTTCTAGTATCAGTAGTGAAATAGTAAACCTATGTCTTTCCGAACCCACCAATAAAGGAACGGATGATATGGAAGTTACTACTCACAATGAAACGATACCAGCAGAAATGAATTGTTCCAGGAGCAACACTTTGAGAACCGCTACTAAAAGAAAGGAAAAAGAAGCTGAAAGAAACGAAAGGAAAGCACAACACCTTCAAATCATCAAAAACAACACTATGAAGGTGAAACACAACAAGGAAACTGCGTATTTGGAAGTTAAGATAGATGATCAGATTACCAGTCAACTTGTTGAGGTGGTTAACTCTGAAAAAACAAAGAATCTCAACAAGAAAAAGAAATTTTCATCCATTGTGCAGATCCCCCCAAATATAGTCTTCGATAACAAGGATTCTGTTTCAGTGGAGATCCACCAACTCACCTCCTCAACTGCTCCTTTTTTTGGACTAAATCAAAATTCATTAGAAAATATTACAGGGAGGAAGGCGAAAGAAAAAGAAAAGTTAAGCTTGCCGGATGACCCTAGATCTAGGAACAAGGTTCCTCAAGGCGAAATCATTGCTCCAACCTACAATGAGAGTCATGAAGACTCGACTTTCAAAGATTGTGAAGAAGATCTGTACATGATCAATGTAGAGGAAGAATACTCAACAACCCTCTTTGATGATGAAGCTATCAGAGGGGACAGACCTTCTCTAACTTGTGTAGTTGCTGATCAATCTAACCAGGTGCACCACAAGGTAGAGTACTACAACAACCTCTCTCCTAGAGGGAGAAAAGATCTTCAAAATAAATTATCCCTTCCCCCCACTGTTTCCCATGATTAATACTATATCATGGAATATTAGGGGAATAGGATCCCATGGTTCTCGAGAGAGACTTAAAACGCTCAAACGTCAACATAAATTTCCGTACATGTTCCTACAAGAACCAAAGGTGTACTCAAGGAAAATTGACAAATTCAAAAGGAGATTAGGGTACACTTTCTGTTTTCATAACTGCTCCAACAATATTTGGATTTTTTGGTCTAAAAATTACACTATCGACATTATTGAAGATCGAAAACAACATGTGCTTATCCATATTTTGCATCAACACGAGCCTGTTAACTTTCACATATCGGTTATCTATGCTAAATGTGAGGAGCTCCACAAAATTCCTCTCTGGAATGAGCTTAGGGACATCTTTAATAGAATCTCTGGCCCCTGGGGGGTTGTAGGAGATTTTAATGTTATCACAGGACCAGAAGAAAAAATAGGAGGTCTGCCTTATAGAATTGAAGAGAGTCTTGATTTTATTTCTTGTTTGGAAGATTGTGATTTGCAGGATGCTGGATATCTTGGGTCAAAGTTCACTTGGAGTGACAATAGAGACCCGCCCAATACAATCTGGAAGAGGCATGATAGATTTGCTTATAACAACCACTGGTTTGATGTTTTTAATGGGACCACGATTACTCATCTCTCTAGAACTTGCTCTAACCATGCCCCCCTCTTAATTAATTGTAGTCCTGTAGATGTTAACTTTATTAAATATTTCAGATTCCTCAATTTTTGGACTGAAAATGATGGCTTTCTCGGTGTTGTACAGGAAGCTTGGTCGCAAGATCAAGAAGGAAATGCCCTACAAGTCCTTCATAAAAAACTCAAGGCCACTATCAAAGCTCTTAGTGCATGGTCTAGAATAGCTTAGGGAGACTTCCATGAAGAACCTAAGAAACTAGAAAATATTATTAAAGACCTGGAAGATAACTCCATCAACAATAATACTCCGGAGAACAGGATAAACCTTTCTAAGGCTAAGGCTGAATTCACTAGATTCCTGAAAATTCAAGAAAAAGTCCTAAGCCAAAGGCTAGGATTAAATAGCTTGAAGATAGTGATACTAACTCTGCTTTCTTCCACAGGGTAATCAAGGATAAAAGAAAAAAGCTCTCAATACACAAAATCAAAGATTAAGAGGGTAATTGGGTAGAGGGAACAACTCAAGTTGCTGATGCTCTTTTGAGTCAATTTTTTCACCAATCTGTTCAAAGCTGAGCCCACTGAGGAAGATAGTAATATTTTTAATCTCGTAGAAAGGGTTGTCACCATTCAAGACAACAACAACCTTAACAGCTTGCCAACCCTCCAAGAGATCAAAGACACTATTTTCTCAATTGATCCAGACAGCGCCCCTGGGCCTGATGGACTAAATGGAAAATTCTACCAATCAACCTGGCAAATCATAGCAGCGAACCTCCATGCAGCAATCATTTCATTCTTTCAAGGTGCTATCCTTCCAAAAATTTTCTCCCACACTTGTATAGTGATGCTTCCTAAAGTTAATTCTCCTCAAGATTTTTTCGAGATTAGGCCTATCGTCTTTGTAATACTTCGTGCAAGATCATTGCTAAATTGATCAATAAAAGGCTTTCCAAAATTCTTCCTAATATAATTAGCCCCAACCAAAGTGGTTTTGTTAAAGGGAGAGCTATTACTGAAAATATCCTCATTGCCCAAGAAATTGTCAATGATATCGGCAAATCTAATTTTGGGGGGAATGTTGTTATTAAACTAGACATATCTAAGGCCTACGATAGAGTCTCTTGGTCTTTTTTATGCTTTATTTTGAGGAGGTTTGGTTTTGCTGAAAGTTGGATTGATCTTATTTACAGGTTCATCTCCAATAATTGGTATTCTGTTCTTGTGAATGGAAGTAGGCAAGGTTTCTTTAAATCTGGGTGGGGTCTTAGACAGGGAGACCCCCTTTCCCCTAGTCTCTTTGTTCTCTCGACAGAATTACTTTTCAAAATGCTTAATTCTCTGTATAAAGTCCATGCATTTAGAGGGGTTTTCTATGCATCCATATGGTCCTCAAATAAACCATCTCTCTTTTGCAGATGACACTATCGTTTTCAGTAGCGGGAGGAAAGCCACTCTTCAAGCTATCCTTAAAACTCTAGAAAGCTATGAAAGAGTCTCTGGACAATTAATCAACAAGACCAAATGCTCCTACACCATGACTCCTACCAACCCTCTTATCTCTATCAAAAGGGTTGGAAAAATTCTTCGTATGAAATACGAGCATCTTCTTATTAAATATCTAGGATGTCCCATATATAATGGGATGAAACTCCTCGAAATCTTCACTAATCTGATCTGTAAAATTATCAATAGAATTAAAGGGTGGCATCTTAAATTGTTGTCTACAGGAGGAAGAGTGACTCTCATTATGCATGTCCTACTTGCCCTAAATGTTCATTCTTTGGCAGCAGTCCACCCCCCCCCAAAGGCACCCTCGAGGTGATTGAGAGGTACCTTACTCGGTTCTACTGGTCAGGTAATGAGGAATATAAGAAATATCACTGGGTTTCTTGGGAAAATCTTAGTTACCCGTACAATGAGGGGGGATCAAATTTTAGAAAACTCAAAGACACTTGCAAGGCTTTCACGGCTAAACAATGGTGGAGATTCAGAACTACTGAATCTCTTTGGACTAATTTCTTGAAGGCCAAATACTGTAGTGTTGATCACCCTACCATTGTCCAGTGGAAACCAGGGTAGTCACATAGTTGGCAGGCAATGCTGAATATTAGAGAAAAGGTGGAACAAGAAATTTTTGGAAAACTAACAGGGGGGATTCTAGTTTCTGATTTGATAAATGGAATGAGCATGGTCCGTTATACGAACTCTTGGAGAACACCCTTATTTACCAATATATTACTATTAAGAATGTCTTTCAACAGGGTCACTGGAACTTGAATGCCCTAAACCCCCAACCCCCGGATCATATCAAACATATCATTACCAATTTTAACATCAACTTGGCAAATAATCTTGACGATATT
Organism: Solanum commersonii; assembly: GCA_029007595.1. NCBI lineage: Eukaryota > Viridiplantae > Streptophyta > Magnoliopsida > Solanales > Solanaceae > Solanum > Solanum commersonii. The sequence goes on from JAJTWQ010000033.1 coordinate 5,089,751, forward strand.
CCTCTCTGGACCGCTGCTGAATCTGGGAAGTTTTCAGTATCTTCAGTCTGGAAGCTTTTGAGAAGGAGAAGACCTTTTGCTCGTATTGATGCAAAAATATGGCACAAACATGTACCATATAAAATATCTTGTGTTACATGGAGGGCAATTCATAACAGAATGCCTACTGATGATAAGATAGTCGATAAGTTTAAAATAACCATTGTTTCTAAATGTGTTTGTTGTGTTGCTACAGGTATGAACCCTGGACTTGAATCTTCAGAACACCTATTTTGCAAAGGAGACTACACACAACGAATATGGAGCTCCATAATTGGCAGAATGGGCATTATCACAAGGCACACAAATCTCAAAGAATTGCTCCAAAGATACTGGAATTCCATATCCAAAAATCCAGTCGCTGAATATGTTTTAAGTATCATCTCTCCAATCATTATCTGGGAATTATGAAGATCAAGGCGCAACTCTAGATATGAGGAAGAGAGACCATCCACCAAAAGATCTATTTATCTGATCGTCTTCAACATCTGCCACTTAACCAAAATGGTTTTTCCAACATTAACCTTCCGGAGAATTGGGAAAGCCTACTTAAGCTCATGGAAATACAACTTGAAGACACTATCCACACCACGGTTAAATGGTCGTGACCCTCGCATCACTTCATGAAGTTGAATACGGACGGCTCTTGTATTGGAGAATCTAGTGGAGGAGGTGGAGTGGTACGAGACTCAAATGGAAATTGCATTATGGCCTTTATTCTTCCCCTGGGAAATGGAACCAGCAATACTGTTGAAGCAAAAGCCTTCCTCTTTGGCCTGAAGTGGTGTATTGCTAATGGACACATCTTTACTACAGTTAAAACTGATTCCCTCCTCCTCCTAAATAGCATTCTCAATTTATTGTCTACTCCTTGGAGGATGAGAGAAACGATGGAAGAAATTAGAGAGTTGATCCTCAGCACATGTTAAGGGACTCCTCAATTTAGATAAATGGCAATTTCCATCCTTTAGGAATAAAAAAAGGAAGCCTTCCCTGATTTACTATGACCCTCCTTGAGAAGTCTTTTGCTAGTTGTCACCTCTGTGCAACTCTTTTTGCCCATTGCTACTGTAATCTTCAAGAAGGCAAGGTCTAGACCTCCTTCTCAAATTGTAATTGTTTCTCAGTGGCAATGTTAGATATAAAATTTCAATTAAAAAAAAAAAAGTCTATTTGTGTAATAGGTAGAATTATAAATAGATGTCTTGAGTTATTTTCTTCCTTAGATTATTGAAATGAAGAATTGAGATATTAATTGATATCTTGTAGATAAGTGGAATCTCTATTATAGAGTAGCTTGGTGTAGCTGTTAGGTGAATTTCCATTGCTGAAATTCTTGTTCTTGATTTCAAATTGAATCACTCATTTGTAGATTTCAATTGAGTTCTCTTTTCTATTGAATTCAAGTCTCCTCTTTTTTGGTTAATTGTGGATTCAATTAATCATTCTTTATTCTCTTCTCATCTCCTTATTTCTCCCTATATTTTATTTTTTCTCTAAATCGATTTCTATTAGATTTGTTTGATTAAAATCATACTTATTTATTTATTTATTTTTACGTTGATTTGATTCTAGCCGTCTAACTAGGATCGTATCACAAATAAGAGTTCAACCAACCTATTCATAACTATTTAGAAAAATATACAAATATTTGGTGGAATCTTAATGTTCTTATTTAGGGGGTGCAAAGGAGACAAAGTTATTGTGGGTTTTCAAGAGTTAATTATTGTAAAAAAAAAAAAAGTAATAAAAGAAAGAAAAAAAATAGTGAAACATTATATTTTTAATGAATTGCTAACATGAAATTAATGTAACGTGCGCCTAAATCTGCTCTTAGGCTGACATTAATTTCACTAAAAATAAGAAAAATATCACACAAACCTCGTAAAGTTATAATGCTAAATAATGTTAAGTGGACAAGTTTGAAGGAATTTTTATGCATTTTTCCTTTGGAATGAACAACGTAAGAAAAAAATATGAGCAGGATTCGATTAAGAAGGTGCTTCCTGAATCCTAATTGATGGTGATGCATCATGTGTTGAATTAGCTTATTTTAGATATTTTAAAATACTTTTATAATGTTTGAATAAATAAAATATTTCAAAGCTTAAATAACAAAAATAAAAAATTAAAGTTATAGTACCTATTACTAGAGTCTAGAGGTGTCAAATAGGCGGATTGAGTTGAAATTGAAAATATTAAAATGGGTTGTAATAAAAATTGGGTTGAGTTCCGACCTGTCCAAGTTTACTTTGGGCTCAGATGAGCTTAAAAGCGGGTTGGGTCTTGATCCACCCAATTTGACACGCTTAATTTCAATAATTTTAATATATTGTTATTTAAGTCTTATAACCACAATTTGAATTTCAATCCAAGAAAATTTTAAAAAAAGAAGTTACAAATGGATAGACAAATCCTAAAATATATAAAATAGATAGTAATTCGTACATTTAATATAGTAACATAAAGAGTCTTAAAATAGATTGAAATGAGATTAATTGGCTCAACTGAAGATTCTCTTAAAATGGGTTAAGACTTGATGAGTTGAGATTGAATCCAATTCAAATTATCTTAAGTCCAACCATTAAAATTAGGGAAAATTGTATATAATGGCAAACTATTAATATAAATTAAATGCTATAACTACAATTTGATTTAATTGTGTCCCATATCAAACTGTTGTCAGTCGCCTCTCTCCCTTAAACTTTCGCTCGCCACTCTCTCCCTCGCTGCTCTCACTTTATACAAACAAAAATGTATAAATTGCGTTTCTGTTTGTATAAAGTGAGAGAAAATTGTATATACACACACAAAAACATATATCTTCGTCCTATACACTTATAATTATACAATACAAATATTCATCTGCCCAGTTTTCTTTTGCCTTTCTTTCTTTATACAAACACGGATTAAACAAAATACAATTTATAATTTATATTTGTGTAAAGCGAGAGAGAGATATTTGATATACAAACATTTTATTTCGATTTAATTGTATACAAATTCAAAATTTATACAGATATACAAACACATAAAATTGAATTGAGAGGATGTCAACGATTTATACAAACGAGAGGCTGACATCAATTTATACAAATGGCCTGCCAACGAAATTATACAAATCTAAAGAGAAGCCAGCGAATTATACAATTGTTTCTTTTGTATATATGTATAGCGAAATAGCCAGTGCCTTTTGTATATATGTATAGTGAAATAGCATAGCAAGGTTTACTATGGAGCGCAATTATGCAAACTATAGCTATAACATACAAATATAATTTTTGTATTTATTATATGTGAAAGTTGTTCTTAAAATTATGGACGAATTACCTAAGTTGGATCATTTTTGACACCCCTACCTACTACCCATTATTTTTAACCTACTATCCATATTTTTTTAAAATTACGTATGCATATAAACAAATACAAATGTGGGCAGAGTGAAAAGAAAAAGGAGGAGGAGTGGCTCATATTTTGCATTTGCTTCACCGTCAAATTCATCATTATTTTTAGTCGCTTCTCCTTCGTCTCCTCTCTTGTTCATCATCTCCTCTCTTCAGGTAAATCAATCTTCTCCTTCGATTATCTACAAATCTCGATTTTATTAGTGATATCGAATTCAAATTCCGATGTATTAATGTATTCTCTTCGATTATTAGATCTGTTTGCTAATCTGTGGTTTGATTATTTCTTCAATTTTAGGTTTTATATATCTAATTTGGTGATTTTATTAGTTTATTGTTTGGCTAAAGTTATTTCAGAATCTGTTGCACCGTTGGGAAGTTGAGTGTATAGTGAAGTTTAAGGAATTGTGATTAGGTAAACAAATTTGATTTGGAGGAATTTTACTTGCGCTCCTATCCATCTTAATGTGTACAACTTTTAACAATTGTTCTATTACTATATAACATTAAAGAAATATTGTACACTTTAATTCTCAGAAAATTGATTGAAAGATTGATATAAGATGTGGTTTTTCGAGTTCTGTTAATATCCGTTGTCTTTTCTTTGGGGCATGTTATCATTGTTAGGTTTCTGCATTTGGAAGTAGTGGCAGGCCTAGGGTTTTGAAGTCATGGGTGCTCGCGGGGAAGAGATTCCTAAGAGGAGGAAAAGAATGAGTTTTGTTGTGATGTGAGACTAGACTGAAGTTCCATTTTTTAAAAAGGAAAAAAATATTTTCTATTTTGGGAATAAGGTTGGGAAATTGGGAAAGAAAGTACAAAAAGGGAAAGTGAAAGTAAAAAAGAAAGCAAATAAATAGCGTGAAAGGAAAAAAATGCATCGGCTTATTTAAGAGGAGAAGGGTAGAGGGTAGACTTATTATCCACCGAGTTTCGAACCTTACGTAACTGTCCTTTGTGATTTATTAGTTTTTTTTTTCTTTTTTCTGTGATTTATTAGTTATTAAAAAGGAAATGCATCAGCTTAAAAGAGAATAACTGTGTGAAGCTATTTCATCCTTCACCACAAGCATTTTGTAGCCCAGCACCTCGTACTTGATCAGCTAACACGTTTGTCTTGCACAATTCTGAGTGCTCACTTTATTTTTGTATAGCTTCGTTCCTTTTTTTTTTTATGACAAGGGAAACCCGTAGCCGCTATATAAGATTATTATATAGCTTTGTTCTTGATCAGTTATGCAAATATATTGAATGTGATAAAATTCATGGGTGCTTGAGCACCCACAAGGATCTAGTTGGGTCTACCCCTACATTGCAGTGTCATTTCCTAGTGAAGCGCCAGGATGTTATAATCTGAAATTTACTGTTCATGTATAATAATCTTAAAGTTATATTCTTGTGATATTATGCTTATTGGGACTAGAGTATATAATTGTCTAGCAAGAAATGTTTTGACAACTTTGAAGAAAGTGCATTGTCATTTCTGCTCTTACTCTCATCTAGAGATATCATTCAACCTCTATTTACTACAACAATGGCTACAGGAGGAAACAAGTCTAAGCCAAATTGAAGTTAGGCTCAAACCATTGTTCTTTGTTTATTTTGTTTTTGATCAGTAGGCTCAAAACTTTATTTTATGATGACATTAGTTAGTAGATATTTAACTTGCATGGCAAGAGGACAGATTTAGAGGGCTCTTGCTTTGTTTTTTTCCTTTTTCCTTTGTTGTTTGTTTGTTTGTTTTAAGGGGTTGTTCATAGTCCTACATGTCTATTGACATGGGTTTCTTGTCAGACAAATAGCTTGAAATTGATCATCTTCAGAAACTTTTAGCATTTTACATTCACTAAGGACAATAACAGAGAATGGTCAAAAGGTTAGTTCCATTTGTTTGTTTGTTCATTTTCTATAATTTTCTCACGACACAAATGACCAATCAAAATGGCCTTCCCACCCCTCCTCAACTGTTGTTTTCGGTTGACCAGAGATGGAGCGTTTTGAAGCAGGAATTATACCATGTTGCAGTGCCTAGAGGGGATCAAGCATTTAGGTGCCTCTCTGTCTAAATGTTGTGATCTGGAGAGACAATCAACAGCCTTTGAAGATCCAGAGATCCTTGCACGAGAGACAGTTTGTATGCTATTGGAACACATCTGTTAACATTTAATTTCAGCTATTTGAAAACATAGAAAGAAAGATGAACCAAAAGCAATGTTTGTCTGGTTGCAAGTTTGTCTTTTTTATGATGGCGTCATCTGGAAATCTGTATTTGCATTTTGAAGATTGAGTTCTTTTAAATCAAAAGCAAAAACTTGATTTATTTTTGCATAATTCGTTATGTTGTTTTCGATGTCATACTCTGTCATAAAGGTATTGGGGCAAGGAGTTGGAATATACAAATTTGATATATGAGTGCGCTAATTTATATTGTTGGTCATATTGACTTTCAGCTAACATAAATAATGTTATAGACCTATATAATCTCATTCTTGTTGCAGTTAGTGTCAGTGAGATTGAAGCTCTCTATGAGCTTTTTAAGAAGATTAGCAGTGCAGTGGTTGATGATGGGCTGATCAACAAGGTTTGTGTTTCATCCTTTGTTAACTACAACTTTGGGAAATAGCACCATTGTGTTTGAGATATAGGTATTCTAGCAGTTAACCTCTTCTTTGGGTTTCTTGCATGAATTTTTATTCAATCTTGGGTCCAAAGGCATTGATTTTTGAGGCTATTGCTAAACTGTAGGAAGAATTTCAATTGGCGCTATTCAAGACGAACAAAAAGGAAAGTTTGTTTGCAGATAGGGTACGTTCTCCTTGCTAACTACATTAATCTTTTCATTTTGCTTTGGTTATTACAAATTTTGGTAGAGCGAAGGACGTTGCTTCCTGCATATTAGATCAACTAGTGATATCATTATTAAAATCACAATTACTATTTCCTAAACAGATGAAGTTGCAGTAGTAATTTTTCTAATGGGTTATTTCTATAAGTATATTAAGTATCAATTTACTTGTTCAATCACTATGTATAATACATTATTTTAGTTTTAAGGTTAAAGGATAAATAGCTCAGCGTTTTATCTCTTCCTACTTGGACTTATTTAATTGTAGGTATTTGACTTATTTGACACAAAGCACAATGGAATCTTGGGCTTTGAGGAGTTTGCTCGTGCCCTCTCTGTTTTCCATCCAAATGCTCCTATTGATGATAAGATTGAGTGTATGCAAGTTGCTTAACTATGTCAATAGTGTCACTTTGTGTAATCCTGCTTCTAATGGTATTGCTATTGTAGTTTCTTTTCAGCTATACGATCTCAAGCAACAAGGCTTCATTGAGAGGCAAGAGGTAAGCTTATCTCTCATTAGGGGAAACAGTTACTTTCACTTATGAACGCAAATCTGTTGTAATATTTTGATCGCTCATATGTTTTTCTACTTTTTAGATGCTCTAGTTAGGGTTAACTCAACATGTCTTGGAAATTTTATTTCACATTTGATGCATTTCCAGGAATGCTTGACATGATAATAGTTTGGTCTCTATGCAGGTGAAGCAAATGGTGGTTGCTACCCTTGCTGAATCTGGTATGAATCTATCAGATGATGTTATTGAGAGCATAATTGATAAGGTGCTTCATCAATCTACAATTAGATACCTCTGTTAGTATATCTTTCATTTTGAATTGAAGGAGTGGCTCTCCTGTTTACATGTACACTGAGGCAGTAGTACTTCCATTTCTTGGTTGTCTCCTTTGCTATCTATCTTTGTTAGTTTAGTTGCATTGGAGTTTGTCATTTTCAAGGATGATTTCTTGGTGACTTGGGCCTACAGGAAAAGAAGCACCACCAATCCTGTGTGGTTTCTTCAAGGATGATGTCTTGATAATGGACCTAAAGGAAACAAAACACCCCTAGTTCCTAGTGTGAAACATAACATGAAAACATACTTCTTAGGAGCGAATTCTTTCTTTTTATGGTATGGGTAATTAGTTGGTCGGCAACTGATATAAGAGATCACGTGGAGGAGACTTAAACAACCATTTTGGATAGGCAGGTTCACAAATTGAGGTCGAAAGAGCTTTCTTTGGTTAAAGTGTTGTGGAGGAACCATCCACACGAGGAGGCAACTTCAGAGATCCAGGGAATGCAGCTCACAGCTGTTTGAAACATCATGTATACTTCTTACTCTGTTCAATGACGAACGAGAGCTTAAGTGGCAGAGAATGTAATAACCTTATATTATATATATATAATTTATGAGATGCAGAATTATTAAGCCGTCAGTGGGCCTAATTACTATTTTACTTGTTAGTTGGGTAATAAAGTAATTTGGACAATAAATAATAGTGAAAAAGTGGGCTAGGCACACATCTTTCCTTTTTGGCTTACATATTAGGACCTAGGGTGAAGAGAAAGAGTAAAAGAGGACTTGGTTCATTAGCTAATGCATAGAAATAGAGGGCTTTGGAAGCAGCCAATGGCGTACTGTAATGGGAAATACAATTGTTACCATTTCAATTTGGTTAACTTATCATTTGGATGGAGAGTTATTGTGGAAAAAAAATCCTAGTATCAGGTGTATATACATATATACTCTCAACCACCAATGTAACTTGAAAATGGTATCATAACCCATCAACAAACTTAATCACCTTTCTCCCTATCGTAGGGACCAAATGAGGTGCACAACGAGCCTGATCAGTGAATGTAGCATCATACTCACCACATTCATTCTCTACTCAAACTGTTGCTGCCTCTCCTCACACCGACTCTGTGGAATTTACTAATCCATGAATAAGGCCACAAACTCGCTCCAAGTGAGCAGTGGACATCCAGCTAGCCTGCCTCTCTGATAAGAAACCAACCAAGATTTAGCTATGCCAGATCACAGAAAGGCAGCAAGGCTACCACATGTGAATCTCTAATTCCCATAGTAAGAAGGTTCTTCTCTCTCAACTTCTGGGCTGTTATAGTAAACGGAGTGTTATCAAACTCTGGAGGAAAGAATTTCATAAAGACTTCATCTTCCTCAGTCGTCACACGATCACCAACAGCAGCAGAAGGTCCTGTTCCACCTCACATTATCACAAATTGGGGAGTACCATAGGAATAGGAATCACAGTCTCAATAGATGGGATAGGCTGCTGACCCACATGAAATGCAACATGAATCTGAGCATCAATAGAAGCATGTCCATAGCAGCTGGTGGTGTTGGCACCTCAACTGGTCTAGGGGAATAAGACTCCATAACTTTAATGGTCTCACTACTACATCCACCAGAAGAGTAATGGTAGGACCAGGAACTGTAGTCTGTACGCGAATATCCTATGCCTCAAGTACCACAGGCTGTGCTACTCTAGCTCGCCCACCAGTCGTGGGCTTACATCCAATAGACCTAACAGTCGTGGTCTAGTCTGAGCTCTCAGCCTACCACATGCCCTAGGCATAACTTGCACCAATGGTGCCTCCTCTAGTTCTCCCATGGACGGTCTTGTTCTCATAATGTATGATGAAGATATTCAGGATTAGATCTTAATTCATACTCTTCTACCACAGGAGATATAAATGAAAGAAGGGAAACTTTCCTAAAATGCCCCTATAGCTTCCTGTTTTTTAAACATAGTTGACATCATATCCATAAACAAGACACTGGCCCTTAAGCCACAGGAGTATAAAGCCTAAATGTTGATACCAAGTTCTCGATTTTATATCCAATTTTATAAGCTCAATCATTACCCTAATCATTTGTTCTCAAGTCATTGCCAAGACCTAATGCTAACTGTATCATTTCAATGCAATTAAATACACAATTGTTGGATAAAAAAAAGAAACTAATATATATACCTAATACTTTGATTTTCTCCACAATAGCTCCCCACGCAAATAACATTTTTGATAACCGAGAAATCTGTCTGTGACACGCCCTTTGGACCAATCACAACCTTTTAAACTCGGAGGATAATGGGCCCGCCCTTCTACCCTTCTCCACTTAAATACCAGACTTCGCTTTGCGTGGTGTGGGGCTTGAACCTGCGACCTAAGCCATAAATCCTTCACCTTTTCGCCACTCGAGCTAGGCCTTGGGGGCCACGCAAATAACATGTTAACCAAATTAAAATGGTAGCAATTGTATTTCCCGTTACGTTGGCTGCTTCGAAAGCCCCCCCTCTCTATGCATTAGCTAATGAATCAAGTCCTCTATTAGGTGCCATTTGTCCATAAATATTTCCAAGTATATTTAGGAAAAACACTTGGGAAATAGTGTTTGGCCTTACAACTTGCTAGTATTTGGGAAAAAATTTTGGCAAACAATTCAAATTCCCAAATACTAGGAAAAACTAGTATTTGGGCCAAATTCTATTATATGGGAAATTTTAAAAATTACCCCCAACTTTTGTCCTCATATCCGAGTATGGAAATTTTAAAAATTACCCCTAACTTTTGTCTATTTAGAGATGGATAAACAGTTACTAAGAGTTCTTTAAATCCACCGGGATTAAGTTCAAGTGGTTAACGTCTAGGGACTTGTGACCTAGGTCACAGTTCGAGCCACGTGTCATGCGAATTAAACCTAGAATTTAAGTGGAGAAGAGTAGAGGGGAATACTCATTATCTACGAATTTTGAAGGTTGTGGTAGGTTCTAAGGGTTTGGCCCAAATGAATTTCTTGGTCATTAAAAAGAAGAATTCATTAAAACAATACAAATGACTGGTAGGGATCTAAGGAAAACTATGGACAGACCCATGGATAGATCAGATTCGTCTGAGCAAACTTTTCCTGATTTCCACAGTATTTTATTTAATCGGCAGGCATTAATTGCTGAATGCACTGGGTATGTTGTTTTTGTTGCATACTTGCATTAATTGTTGTTTGCAGACAAATAAATAAGCGGAAGGTAAATTTTAGGAGAAATTCTTTGAATGTTAGATTGAAAAAAAAGCACACTAACTGAGGAATACTGAAGGAGCAAAGACCCCACTTAAACATGATCTGATTAATCCGGAATGGTGCTAAGAATGATGAATGATCAATTAAGTCCTAGAATACTAGTAAGCAGATCGTTGAATGTAAAATGATAGTTGGCCATCAATCAACTCCTAGAATACTATTAGACATTTGATTTGTTGTTTATAAAACTGATATATAGCATACAATTTGATACAAAATAAATATTGTTTGCTATATGAAGGTCATTTTGTCCTTTTAGTAGTTTTAATCGATGTATTATTAATACTCGCATTCTTATTTCACATGCTATTTTGCATAAAACTATACGTAGATACCCGCTTAACTTAAATGTGTATTAGTTATGCAGAAAAGGAAAACATGAACCAGTTAGATCCCGATATGGGGGTTTTTCCTTCCCATTTAGTAACCAGACGACAGCTAATTTTACACATGTTGCAATTGAAATACGAACATGATGTAAATATTTTTTGTGCACTTCTTGAGTTCTTTCAAATCTAAGTGAATCAAGGTCCTCTTTTCCTATATATATTATCACCTTCTTGGTGCATATCTATGAAATATTACTTGTAACACACAGACAAAAATGGAAAAAAGAAAAGGCATGGAACTATCTGCAATGTGGTTGGGATTTGCTCATCTTTTTGAGTTGTGTTTTGGTCAAAATTGAATTATATAATATGCAAATGGATCTGGTTGCTTATCATATTTATTTCTAGTTCATCTTTCTGTCCCCAATTTTTATTCCGATGGGGTAGATGTTTTCTCATGAATTTCTGTTTAACTAATGTTTCTCTTCTTCGTCAGACTTTTGAAGAAGCTGATACTAAACATGATGGAAAGATTGACAAGGAGGAATGGAGAAATTTGGTCTTGCAACATCCTTCACTTTTGAAGAACATGACCCTTCAATATCTCAAGTGAGTGGCATTTTGAAACTCGACATTACTCCATATATTATCATGTTTTCAAATTGTGATATTGTTCATGGCGTTGATTGACTCAATAATATTCCTCATTCAAACAGGGACATTACGACTACATTCCCAAGCTTTGTCTTTCATTCGAGAGTTGAGGATACCTGATTTGGCATACACAAGCTGGAGTTGTTTAGGGAACTACCTTTACCATCTTTTTTTCCTGTTATGTTTTTGGAAAAACTAGTCAGTTTATGGATGTGGATGTCTGGATACTGTTCGTTGCTGCCCTGTTTCAAAATTTGAATATTTTCTTGATTTGTTATTCATTTTGAGTGTAGTGGTTCAGTGTTTTGTTGCGCTAGTAATAATGTCTGATTTCCCGTTCAGCTTTGTTGTCTATGCTTGTAATTGGTTCACAGTCCATGTTGGCTTCAGTAAGATTTTATCTTTTAGGTCTTTAGATTTGTGCAGGTATTTTTATTTATTGTTTTGAGAAAAAAGAAATCATAATATAGGCCAAAATTAGGCTAAGTGGTCATTAATTACTGGCAACTCCCAATTTATATTAATGTAGATGAGTAACGTGTTGAATTGTGAATTGTAGTGAAACTGGTCATATCTACAAGCACAGAATGGCATAATCAACTTTTCAGTTTATAGACGTTATGATTATACAGTCTTGAAATCTTTAGGATCTTAAGTTTTGTGACTGCCAACCAACCATTCACTTGTAATTGTTGGTACTGATAACAATAGCACTCTCATATTTGTATATCTTCTCTTCAAATGTTAGTATTTGTATCTCTTGTTAGAGAAGTGATTGATTTTACTGGATATTCTTGTTTATGAGCTACATGATGTGTATTTTTCTCTTCTGAAATAGGTTTCATACACAGCTCTTGCATCTTTTTCTCTTTGTTTGGACTCTTATGCTTTCTCCTTTATCACTATTGGTTGTAAATCTTTATTAGAATCTGTCCATTTTGTACTTTTTTTTCTTATAATTAAGCTGTGTCTTAACCCCACTCCACAAAATTGTTAGAAACTTGGTCTTGTAAAAGCTTAATCTTGATAAGTTTAATTTAACACTAAAAAGTAAAAACTACCTCCCCATCTTCCGAAACACCTAGGGTCTGTTTGGAAAGCCACCTGGTAATTGGAATTGGTGTAATTACTAGGATAGTAATTACATTGACCTGTTTGATTGCCACAGTGTAATTCCCTTTGTCCTGTTTGGTTGGACGAATGTAATTACACAGTTAAATTTTAAAATAGATCAGATTTTGAATAAATAATATTACTATGTATAACTGATTGTTAGAATTGATTTTTTAATTTATTATTATTATTATTATTATTATTATTATTATTATCAGAAATTAAAGAAAAAATTAATTCTCATATTTATTTTAATCTCAAAACTAACAGGAGAAAATACAAAAATAAAATTCTTACAAAATCTACCTAGACATCAAAATATGAAAGTAAAATGAATCAAGAAATAAATCATACTTGAAAGAAGAAGTAAGGGGCTTGTTGCTGTCTTGGTATTCCAAACAAAAATATATTAAAAAAATATAATATTAAAAAAATTATGTAATTGCTTGGTGTAATTACACTCAATTCCTTGTCATCCCTTGGGAATTGAGGAGTGTAATTACTCCCCTTCAATTACACTCAATTCCCCTCTTACCAAGTAATTACTTGGTCTACCAAACAGGACAAAGAGAGTAATTACACAAATTACACCAATTCCCAATTTCATTGTGGCCTTTCAAACAGGCCCCTAGTGTTTTGCCTCAATATTTTTTAGTCTTAAGACTATCCAAAGGTAGTTTCTAAATAATATCAACTCTTTTCTTTTATTATTTTTTACCCCTTGCTCCATGAATACACATTTCAATTAGAGATCAACAAGTCATTCTAATCACCTAACTGTGGTGCAAGCTTTTTCTTTTAGATTCCTTCTTCTCTCCTTTTTCATGCAATATAAGTTGGAAAACATTCAATGGCTTACCACTTACCACCCTCGGACAATTATGACTGCCATAAATATTACCTTTATACAGCTAAAGAGAACATAAGAATTTGAAATAATAGGCACCCCAACCCAATACCTAAACACTAATAATAAATTTGCATTTGAAGAGAGAATGGGTAGGGAGCAACTATGGTCGCCCCTTAAAACATGCCAAATAGAAGAGATAGCAAAACAAGCACATATCTCAATTCTTGCCTGATACTATTCCCTCATCTTCAACAAGGTCCTGAACTTGCTGCTCAAAATAGAAAACATCCATATCAGCGCAAACAAGAATTAGAGTGGGCCTAATTTACAGTCAAGGTGGAAATCAAATCCCATAATTGACAAAGAGAACAAAATAAAAACAATCTTCAGACCACTTTGTCACGGCTAATCTATAAAACATATAGTAAACTAACAAGGCAGACATCCATAGAAGAATGCAAAAAGCAATTAGGCAAAGTACAGAATCTAGTCACATAAAACGTTGTAACAAAATGAGCCAATGAATACTACCCTACAATGCAGTAATAAAACCAAAACATAAAACTTAATCATATCAAGTCCAGCTGGTGGAGCTGAGTTAAAAAAAAAAAAAAAAAACTACTGGGGTTAAGGGCCTCATAATAATCAAAACAAAACACTGGTGTCCTACATTTAATCAACTTCCTCCATCTTGCTGCCCTCGGCATCAGCTTCAGGATCCTCCAATGCTGGCATGTCAGCCTCAGCATCTCCACTATCCTCATCGATACTCAGACCAAGTTTCAGCATCCTGTGAATTCTGTTGCCGAATGTGTTTGGCTCATCAAGGCTGAAACCTGACGTGAGAAGAGCAGTCTCAAACAACAATAGAACCAAATCCTTGACGGACTTGTCATTCTTGTCAGCATCAGCTCTCTTCCTGAGCTCATCCATGATGGCATTCTCAGGATTGATCTCCATGGTCTTCTTGCTAGACATGTATCCAGCCATGCTAGAGTCCCTGAGAGCTTGTGCCTTCATAATTCTCTCCATGTTGGCAGTCCAACCATATTCTCCAGTAACCAAGCAGCAAGGAGAATCCACAACACGGTCCGAGACCACCACTTTCTCAACCTTGTCACCTAGAACATCCTTAATCACCTTGCACAGACCCTCAAACTTCTCCTTTAGTTCTTCGTGCTTTTTCTTCTCATCTTCAGTCTCCTCAAGCTTGAGGCCTTCTTTGGTAGCAGAAACAAGCTTCTTACCCTCAAATTCCTTCAATTGACCAATTGAATACTCATCAATAGCATCAACCATGTAAAGAACCTCATAACCCTTCTTCTTCAGCTTCTCAAGAAAGGGTGAGTTCTCAACAGCCTTCTTGCTCTCACCAGTAATGTAATAAATATCATTCTGGCCTTCTTTCATCCTGGTTACATAGTCCTTCAAGCTGGTCATCTCGTCACCACTTTTTGTGGAGTGATATCTCAGCAGTTCAGCAAACTTAGACCTATTCTGTGAATCCTCATGGATACCAAGCTTGAGGTTCTTTGAGAAGGCCTCATAGAACTTGTCATAGTCTTCTTTGTTTTCAGCAATTTCAAAGAATAGCTCAATGCACTTCTTTACCAAGTTTTTGCGAATAACCTTCAGGATCTTATTCTGCTGTAACATCTCTCTAGAGATGTTGAGGGGAAGGTCCTCGGAATCCACAATACCCTTCACAAAGCTCAAATATTCAGGAATCAATTCTTCACAGTTATCCATGATGAACACACGGCGAACATACAGCTTGATATTGTTGGGCTTCTTCTTGGTGTCAAAGAGGTCAAAAGGAGCTCTCTTTGGAATAAAAAGAACAGCCTTGAACTCCAGCTGACCCTCAACAGAGAAGTGCTTGACAGCCAAATGCTCTTCCCAATCATTTGTCAGGCTCTTGTAGAATGCAGCATACTCCTCTTTTGTGATCTCCTCAGGCTTCCTCATCCATATGGGCTTCTGCTTATTCACCAATGACCACTCATTAGAGACTTCCTTAATTTTCTTCTTTTTCTTCTCTTCCTTCTCCTTTTCTTCATCAACCTCCTCTACCTTTCCTTCCTCATCTTTCTTCTCCTCTTCGTCCTCATCATCAGAGATTTCCTTTTCTACGGTCTTCTCAACCCACAAAGAGATTGGATAGCTGATGAACTCAGAATGCTTCTTAATCAGGTCCTTGAGCCTTCGCTCTTCAAGGTATTCAAGTTGGTCCTCCTTGAGGAAGAGGGTCATTTTGGTACCCCTGCCAAGGTCCTCACCAGATGTATCTCTTGTAACAGTGAACGAACCACCAGCTTGAGATTCCCAAACATATTGTTCATCATCATTGTGTTTTGTGGTCACAACAACCCTTTCAGCGACCAAGTAAGCAGAGTAGAAACCAACACCAAATTGCCCAATCATGCTTACATCAGCACCAGCAGCAATGGCCTCCATAAATTCCTTGGTGCCAGACCTAGCAATTGTACCAAGGTTGTTCACAAGATCTGCAAATGAAACAAACAAGATTAGTATTTATCAGTCAAATTAGAGAAGATTATTATCAAGTAAAAGTACAAAAGCTTCAACAGGGGTATGCTAACTTACCAGCCTTTGTCATACCAACACCACTGTCAATGATTGTGAGGGTATTGTTGGTCTTATCGGGGATGATGTGAATGAAAAGTTCAGGTTGAGCATCTAGCTTGCTCTTGTCAGTCAAACTCTGAAAACGGATCTTGTCCAGTGCCTGCAATTTTTATACCCAAATAATAATTATATACTTCATTACCTGAGATATCTGATGATAATACAATGACACAGAGACAATCTATGCTACTCAGACTCTATGTTCCAAAAACACACTGCTTTTGAAGGATCAAACACACCCATCAGCATTTTTAAAGTGACCAAGCAACATTGGAGACAACCACAACTTGTTACAACTATCAAGGAATCACCAAGACAATCATAAATTTGACTGATTTGGGTACCATACAAGAATTTACTAACTCATATCATTAAGCAAATGACACTAATGAATCATGTTAAAATTGAACACATTCGCAATTTTGGGTTATTGTATAGAACTGTAACAGTCATACCAAACCCCCAATACTACTGGGTATTTGAAAAACTCTGAACAGAAAACCTGGAACAACAAAATTGCTTCGTTAATCCAAAAACTCTCCTTTATATACAACTCCCATTCTCAAAACTAACCAAAACTGCATCAAATCTTATGATATACATTTGTTCATCATCTAATTCTTGATGAATTTCTACACAACAATAACATTTCTCTAGCATTTTGCATAATCATCCACCAATCCATATATTTACAAAACAAATACTATATATACATAAGAAACGCACAGCTGCAGGCAACAGCATCAGGAATAACAGAACAAACATTATGATACATTCAGCATCTATCCCATCACAAACCAAAGCATCAAATCAAATAACAAATAACGAAACAGTACTTCAGGCCACAACCACTAAATTCATCAAACCACCTAGGCATGAATATGAACATGAACTTTACGGACATATTTAGTGTATTCACATTTAAAAGTACATAAAAACACCAAAATCATAACAAAAAACTCACATCAGAAGAGTTACTAATGAGTTCCCTGAGAAAGATCTCTTTGTTACTGTAAAAAGTATTGATGATGAGACTCAAAAGCTGGTTGATCTCTGCTTGGAAAGCAAACGTCTCTGCCTCCGCCATTTTTGTGTGATCTACAATGGTGTTGAGAGATTCGTAAAGTGAGATGAAAAAGAAGGAGATGGAGATGGAAGTTACTGGGGAGAGTATAGCGAGTTTATATAATAGGGTTTGTTAGGGTTTCTAGATCCTTCTATTTGGCTTTTTTTTAGCATGATTTCCTCCCCTTCAAGTTTTCAAAATATATTTTCCACAGGAGGGGGGCCGGCTTTTTTATGTATTCACATGTTGTAGACCACTCATTTTATTTCTTTCTTTATATAAAGGAAAAGTCGAAATTGTCCCTCTACTATTCGACAACGACGGAGGGGCACTTTTGTCCTTGTAAAAAAAATGAGTCGTTTTAAGCTCTTGTTGTGATAAAAGTGGGTCATTTATGTCTTTAAAGGACCATTTGGTAGGAATTATTAGGAGAAATAGTTCATGTATTACTATTATTTAGGAGTATTATATTTGGTAGTTCATATATATATACACGCTTATAGTATCATTGACAAATGACTAATTTTTGAACCAATAATCTTAATGATACTACAACAATATACATATACTCTTATAGTATCATTGATTAATTAGTAATTTCTAAACAAGAAACTTTAATGATACCACAACAATATACATATATTTTTATAGTATCATTGCATAATGAGTAATTTCTTAAAAAACTTTAATGATACTAATACAGTGTGTATATATATGTGTGTGTTGATTTAGTATCAGTTAAGCAAAATTATCAGCCTTAATTATACCAATACAATATATGATATTGATTTAGTATTAGTTAAACGAAATTATCAACCATAATAATACCAATACAATATATGATATTGATTTAGTATCAGTTAAGCGAAAATTATCAGCCTTAATGAATGAGGGGTATGGGCTGTAATTTTATTTTTTTTTGAGAGAATGGGTATTTCTTGAATTATTTTGGATTGGGTATGAACATGTAATCATTTTGAGTTTTATGGTCTATTTATGTAGTTTTCCATTAATTTATGTAAAAGACAAAAATACTCATCAAATCTTTTTAATCATTTTATTTATTTTCTTGATTTTATGTTTTATATTTGTACTAGTAAATTTATTTGAATAAATTAGTTTAAAATTTTTGTTATTTGGAGAGAGTTGTTTGTTGCTAAATAAATTCAATGCAAATTAATACAATATTTGAAACGTGGGTTGTTTAACATTAATTAAATATTTATATTTTGAATAATTTATAAACTACAAGTTGCCATTTTGATGTGTAAACGTAGATAGTTTATTCAATTGTACTATAATTTACCGTCTTTTTGATTTTAAAATTCGATGATCTATTTTTTTAAATTGAAATTTGATGTTTTATGAGTGAACAATTTATCAAGATGACAGTTATTTACCTACAAATAATTCAAGTGAGAAAATAACAAACATGTCAACAAAATTCTTCTTCTTCTAGCTAGTATAAAAGACCAATAATAATAATAATAATAATAATATTATTGTGCGACAGTTATCTATCTTGACCCAATTATATAAAATAGAAAATTCATAATAACTCAAGGGTATAATCGAAAACATGCTTTTTTCTAGAGTTTTAAACCAAACATAAGATTAGATGGAAAGTAATAAACCAAACACTAGATAAAAATAAAGTGTACACTACTAATCCATGAGTTATTAATCTTTGTACCAAACGACCCTAATTTTTAATGGCAAAATAATTGTTCCTTCAAGTTTTAACTCATATCACTCCAACACCAATAACCAGAAACCAGAACAAATTCAATAATCTAGCCTTACAAAGATTTGTTTTCAACAGATTCAATCGATCGTGATTAGAGCTATCAAAATGGGTTGGCCCAACCCAACCCTAACGGAATAGAGATTTAAATGGGTAGAGATGGGTTGTCCCTTTTAATTAAAGGGCCTATAAAATAGAAGCCCAATCCAACTCTAAGTGGGCCATAGGTTGGAACGGGTTGACCCTTCAACCAAAAAATGGACAACATTACCCTCTTAGAAAGAATACGAACGTTGATATCTAATGAATACGACATCAATACATATAGAAATTTCATGAATTACACATACTTCAGTGAATATTTACAGAACAAAAACATAATAGTCAAGATACAACATTCATAAGATTCATCCGAGCAAAAAACATTACATGATCATTATTTTCATAAACAAGACAATAAAGGAGAAGTGGAAAATTAGGCATAAAAACAAAAGTAGAAGAGACCAAAGATTTATAGTTATAATGGAGTAATGAGTTTAGGCTAATAAGAAAATTTAGTGGGCTAATGGCTCTAAAATGTAAAAGATATGTAAAGAAGTTAGATTTGATTTTATATTGATATTTTAAAAATATTTATTGACAAAATCTTAACAAATAGAACACTACTTAAACTATATATAGTAAATATTTTCAAAATTCGCAGCTCACGGACTGGTATCTGAGTGTGGGTTGGGCATACGAGGCTAGCAGGTCAAATAAGGATGGACTAAAATGCCTCGTTTCTAAATGGGCTGAAAAAATTAAGCCCAACCCCATTTAATTTAAGGGTTGGGTTAGGCCGGCCTAGCGGGCCAAGCCCATTTTGACAGCTCTAATCGTGACGTATAAGTTAAACTATTTTAGCTCCTTACATGATTCAAATCCAATTTCAAATGATTTTTAGATCTGTCAGTGAACTAAAGTTGATTTCAAAATCAAAGACACTCGAGACTTAGTGAAATAATTTAGGCATTTAGGGGTAAATTTATAGGAATTAAGTGATTTTTTCAACTTTTCGTGTGTGTTAGTTCATGAATATTTTAGTGTGTTAGTCCATGAATATTTTAGTGATATGACTTCTAGACGAATTATTTGTGAAACCATTACGGAGACCTACTTTTGGTTTTTGACTTACTTTAAGTCATTTTAAACGTATTTTAAGTTATTTTTAACCATGCCAAACACTTCCTAACTTATTTTAAGTCATTTTTTAAATATTTTTCGAACACTTCCTAAAGTCAAAAACTAACTTAAAAGTAGGTTTGACCAACTTTTAAGTCAATTCAAATACCCTCTTAGACATTTTGCTATTGAATGTGATGGTGTTTTTGCTCTGATTTTGCAGGAAATAAGTTTTGGAGCAGTTGGTGTTAAAGTGTTGCAATAGCCGGAATTTTTGGTGTTGTACGACTTGACCCATGAGCCGTAGGTATAATTCTCAAATTGAAGTGCTGAAAATTGGAGCTAAGTATGAAACGACGGATGCAAACTAACGAGCCGTATATGATGAGTCGTAGAAAAGTTTAGAAAAAATGAGCTTCAGTCCATGAATGACGATTGGACAGGTTGGGCCGTACAAAGATCTACGAGCCGTAGATCATACCATAGAAAGCACTCCTTAGATGATGGACCAACTATTTTCACCGCCATAGGAACTACTACGAGCTGTAGGTTACCAATCATAGATGACACTGCCCAAGCCGAATTTCCTTAGTCTTTCTTTTATTACTTGATTTAGGATTTGGTTTCTATAAATATTAGTTTTATTTCTTGTTTTTGGGTTGTTAGACTTTTTGAGATACTTACTTTGGCTTTGAATTATTTTGAAACACTTTTGGCATTTGATTCTTGAAGTGTTGGTTTATGAAATTTGTGTTTGTTCTTCAATTCAAGATTTCAAATTTCATCTATTCTAATTGTAAATTCATGATTTATGTTGTTAACCCTATTATGAATTGTGATCACAAGCATGAGTAACTAAATTCACAACTAGGGTTGTGGGAACCATGAGTAATTAACAACGTAAAACTAATAATTAAGTAATTCGAGAATAGTGTTTATGAATGTATTGTTAATCTCTTTGTTTTGAATGTTTTTTAATGGTGCACAACGTTAGAACTCGTCTCATTCTTACTTGTCTGACCAAGGAAGCAAGGAATGACAAAGAGGTTAAACAACAGAGATTTAGCGTGATAATCCGCTATCTAATAGCCTAACCCAAATAAGTGAGGGATAATCTGGGGTCAAGGGTAAGGGTTAATAAAGCATACACCCGTAGATCGATCAAGTTGCATGGTGAAATTTCCTATTTGGACGACTAATCACTTAGGAGATACCTAACTTATTGGCTTTGCATGTTATACACTAACAAATAGTTACTATTATTAGGATTAATATGTTAAGAATTTGTGGGAAACACATGTGCCCTAGTTTTATCACATATTTATATTACAAACTACAAATCTTGTTACTTGTTACTGCAAATCAATCAATTATTATGTTGTGTTAAAAATCCCTCATTTTACAAAAGTAAGCTGACTAAACGTACAATCAACAGTAAATTAGCCCAAGTCTAGACCATATTCCACATGGGATCGATCCTAACCTCATTTAGGTTCTTTATTTGACAACGACCACTTGTACTTCTTTAGGGAGTGTAATTTGAGCGTATCATAGATCCACCTAGACCAAACTCAACATTGCAGAGCTATTGGAATCATTAGAATTGCAGTCTGTCATTTACCTGATGTTTTTACCAAAGTCAACTATTTAAACTTCAAAAACTTTAAAAGACTGAAATTTGAATAAAAACCAAATGAACGACCAAGTGATCGAACTGACAGTCTCAATAAGTCATAGTGACTTGGGGTTGCTATAGGAAATCTCTAAACCCCAAAAATATCACAAAATAGAGAAAATAACTTTGAGGGTCATTACATAATGGAATCAATATTGACCATGTTCCCTTTTTGGGGGGTGTGACAATTTTTTTTCCTTGCATGGAGAATAAAATAACTATTTAGAAAAATCATATTTGTATGATTATAAATGATAAAATATTAAAAACATATCTTTTTTGTATGATAAAAAAAAGGTAATGTATTGAAATATTATCCTATTAGACTAGATATTGTTTAATAGTCCAAAATGGTAACTGCATTACCAATTGATCATTTTAGCCTTAGATGGTTACTTCAAATTCCTAAATAACAAAATTATCGAGGTTCCTCTTCTTCTTTTTTATAATATAGAAAAATCCTAATTTTATAATTATGAATGAGAAAATATTAAAAGCATATCTTGTTTGAATGATTAAAAAGGTAAAAATATTAAAACATTATCCTATTGGACTAGATATTATTTAGGAGTCTAAAATGGTAATGTCATTACCAATTGATTATTTTAGTCTTGGAAGATTATTTCAAATTCCTAAAAGGAAAATCATTGGCGATAATAACATTTGTCTCTCTTAACTATAAATAAATTTCTATTTTTATTCTTATAATATAGAAAAGTCATATTGATATGATTATGCACTATTAAAATCATATCATATTTATATGATTATGCATTATAAAAATCAATTTACTTCAATGTTCTTCGATCTCTACTGCACAGTATCTCTAGGTTGATTTAATTTCCTTCTGTATCTAAGGTCCAGATTTATTTTCTCCTATTATGCATCCAGAAGTAAAAGCAAGTTATGTTATCCCTATACTCGATGTCTTTCAAAAGCTCTAACTGCAAACAAGAAATTGATTTGCTATTACTCATAGATAGTAGAACTATAATACCAATAGATATTCAACTTGTGAAGTTGCACTTTAACATTGCTTTCTTCCTCTGTTTCTCCATCTGTCAATTCAGGATCAATGGAAGAGGTAATGATGTTTGCCTCTGAAACTTCTACAAGCATCATCTATAATGTTGGTGGCTGCAATCTCAGCAACAACCCCAATATAGAAGTCTGATTATTATTATGACCCTATTTAGTGAATAGTTTCATCATATGGCTAGACAATCTGGTGTGTGAATGACACCAATTTATGTGAGGAGACTTACCAGAAACTTGATGGGCATTGATCATAGACTAAAGTGGCGTTCAATCAAACATCAAGGCAAGATGGTCATTTTTTTTTGTATGGGATCTATAGTGCTCTAGCACTCCACGTCCATGATGGAAATAAGAGATAGCATATATGAGATTACAATTAAATATTCTAACAAGCTTATATTGAATAAACATCAGCCGTTTGTTGCCTATACTGCCCAAATGCGTCATTAATCATTGTTTCTATTGGATTTTCTGGATGAAATGTCTCTTGCACAACAACTCTATCTCCAGAAGACTCTAATAGCTTTTCTCACCATGAATATTCCAAATAACATAATTTTGAGGGAATGGCTTGCAAACCAAATAATCCCGCACTTCATTTCTAGTTTTCCACTTGCCAAAACAACACATGGGACACGGACATCTGATTGTATCTTCCACAGCCGCATTCTTAAATGCAAAATCAATAAATTTATCCAAACCAAGCAAGTATTAATGTTATGCTTAACTACTCTTTTATTTGAATTATAATTTTATTGTGTATATATTAATAATAAATTATATACATTCAAATATTAAAAAACAAACAATCTTAATCATTTAGTGTTCAGATCTACATACAAGATCTTAATTATTCAGATGTGCATTCAGATTCAGACGTCTTAATCTTAATGAATACAAATGAGGCTAAAGTGTTAAAATTATTATGAATGCTTAATGATTTCATAAAAAGTGCAAAATATGATCTAAATGTGTGACTACATGATTGTTGATTGCTTAGGGTTGAATTTGTTAAAATATTATTTCATACAGTGATAATATTATATAAAATATACATTTTATGTCGATTTGAGATCACCTTAATACAAATTAGATAAGTCATTATCAAGTGCAAAAAAATTATGATTGTTAATTATAAACCGCTGTTATATGTGAAATAAATCGCCAGACTTGTTCTGTTCTTTTGTAGTGCAAAATCCCCCACATAAATATCGTCATAACAAGAATAATTTTGGGGAGGTTGAAACACATGCTACAAATTGAATTTATAGTGGGGGTCTTTTACAACCTCCACACTTACACTGCCATAAAAAGAATTATTTTGTGGAGGTTGGCACAAACACCACAAATTGAATTTATAGAGGAGGTCTTTTGCAACCTCCACACTAAAACCACTATAAAATGAATTATTTTGCAGAGGTTAGCACAAATGCCACAAATTGAATGTGTAATAGGGGTTTGTTATGACCCCTATAAATTAACCGCCACAATTTAGCAGTTTTTTTGTAGTGTTAGTCCTTTTTTTTTTCTTTTTTTTTTTATGAATAGGCATATTTAACCTTAGATTGATTCAAATGTGTGTCTTTAATCCTCCTATGTAGAAAATGTTTTATATTTAGGTTGCTCTAAAAAAATTACCATGAAATATGTAGTATCATTATAAGCTTAACATCACACAAGTGTAATTAAATGATGGAACGATCAATAATTGATGAGTTAAAAAAGCACATTTGAAATAATTGAAGGTTTAATGTGTTTAGTCAAATAACACAAGAACTAAAATAAAAATTCATCGATAACTAATACTAGAAGTACCCTTCACTTCACACTACCATAAAGTTTGAGATATCCCCCTAACAATACCAAAAACTTTAGTGTGCCGGCTATATGTAACTTATAATATACTAGAGGTGTATGTATTTGAAAATTTTAGACAATATTTTTCTTAAAAAAACCTCTTTTTTTTGTATTCGATTAACTTAATTTTGAAAATTATATAATAAAAAAGTTTAACGAAATCACTTATTTTTGAAGAATGATTTTTTTTTTCTGAATTCTCGACTCATATATCATGACTTATTTCAATCAATACAATAGTCTTAACCATTAATTAAAAAAGCACCATCAATCTATAACTTACTTTTTTCCTTTGGATTGGATGACTATAATATATAAAAGAAATCTTTTTGAAATATGATTCAAAAATACTTTCTAGGAATATAAGAGAAAATTTTCTACCAAATGTTATCATGCCACAAGTTAATTACTTGCATTTTCTAACTCCAAAAATAATTAATATGAATATTTTATAATTTAGAATTTTTAAATAAAAAATAAAAAACTTTCTTGGAATCAGATTATGATAATTAGTTAATTATTATTTTAACAAATATGTCTCAATAAACTTAAAATTCCTTAACCGCAGTAGCAATTCATGATAGACATCTATAAAAGCCGCATACCTTTTCACATTTTATGTATTCTACTCCCAAAGAGAGTGATTTTTATATTTGGATATCAAATATGGATAGAAAGAGGCTTAGGAATATTAGGAACAATAGTGAAATGTAAGAAACTCCCTTCTAGACAAAAGAGTGACAAGTTTATTTAAGAAAGCAGAAGAGTTTTCTATTTTATGTGATATAGATATTGCTATAATTATTTTTCGCCAGAGAGAAATCCAACCCATTGTTTGAAAATGTACAAATCTAGCTAAGGAGCTATTAGTCAGGTATTCAAAATTTTATGAGGAAGAAAGGATTAACAAGTTAATGATACATGAAGAGTATCTTTCAAAGAAAGTGAATGAGAAAGAAGAAAGAATTGAGAAGATAGAAAAAATAATGAGGAGAAGGAAATGGAAATCCTCTTCAATCAACTTGTGGAGGGAAGGAATATCACTGAACTTACTGCTCGAGAAATTCAAGGTTTATTAAAGTTGTCTAATACTAAGATAGCTAAAGTTCACGAGAGAAAGGAAAAAATCAATCAACAACATCAGTCTTCTCAACCTCAAAATTCTCCCTCAAACTTTAAGTTCCCAAACAAAAATGTTAACCCATTACCAAATTCAATGGATGAATTGATTAATGACATGTGATTTGTTGAGATTATGGCTACTAATCACAATTATTTTGGCTTAGGAGATGGAAACAATATCGATTTTGCACCAACTGAAGGCGATGCCATCAGTGCTGGAGATAATGGACATTCCAAGGACCTTAATTGATAGTGTAATGCTTATGTTGTTCTATCATTATCTTTTATGTTGGTTTTTAATAATTTTTGTTGATGTATTTCATTTTCAAATTCATTTTGTGATTTTGTATTTTTGTTATAGTTATTTATGAAGGTTCTATTTTTGTTGGTAAAGTGAACATAATCGTTTAGCAATCTATTTATATTTGATGCATATCCATGTGTATGCTTAAGACTTAAAATTCTTACCCCACATTCAAAGATTCCTCGCCAAATGTGAGTACTGAGAATAGAATTTGCAAATGGAAGGTGGAAACAAAATAGAGTGAGCAAGGGAAACAGTTGTACTCACCATATTAACATAATAAAGTGAGCAAGGGAAACGCATGTACTCATTAGTATTATCGATCTATCCTTAAATTAGATGGTGTCATGACCTGCCATAAATTTCCTGTACACAAGCCAAAATCCAAACTACAAGTGATAAGCAAAATAACTTAAAGTAAGACTACGGGAAAGAAAAATAGACAAAGAGTAGGGCCCATATCATAAATATGTATATAGCGATGCAAAATATACTGAAAGAGCCTGAAAGTGATAAAGAAAGATAAAATTGTACATAAAAACCGTTTTGTCTAATCAAAATACAAAATACATAGATAGTACAATAAAGGAAAAACAATATATCTCTGGACACCAAAAGCTCACCACAATCAGACATCGACGACCTTGGAAGATTTAAAATTAGCAGGGGTGGCTCATACTAGGAGTTGCATTAGAAAAAGATGTTTAAGTGAAGTATGAGTACCAAAATAGGGGGTACCTAGTAGGCATCGACTAAGATCAAATAGAAATTGTATAAATAAAAGAGGCATGATAACGCTAACACTATAGTTCAACAGCTAACTAGAAACATATTAGCCACTACTGACAGTGAAGATAATAAAATAATGAGGATTCGATATCCAAAACAAGTAAATCACAATTAGAAACATAATGCAAGATGATGCAATGCCCTTGTGGACAATGCATAAAAGTAGATTTCCCACAAAATCCCTCGTGCCACACAGAATGATCCCCCGGACTTGACAACTGGTGAAATGCATAATTTTCTTAGTTTTTCGTGTGTGTTAGCCCATGAATATTTTGGTAATATGACTTATGGACTATTTTATTGTGAAATCATTAAAAAACTTCCAGTACAGTTCCAAGTATTGAAAGTATATGGATGTGGTTTAGGGTTGTAAGGAACCCTTAATACTAAGTTGAGTTCAAAACCTTCTTACCGATAAAGTTTTTCCTTAAGATCATGCAAGAGGAAATTTCAAACAACCGTATCTCTTAGAATATGAAGAGTTAAATAACACAACCTGTTATATCAAAGGTATAAGAGTTCTCTTTCCAACTCCACCAATCGTTTGTTATTTCCGAGTTTAGAAAAAATGTTATGACTGATTTATCACAAACACTATAGTCTGACAGCGAGTGAAGTCAAGAGTGATTATCCATATCTCAAGTGAAGGACCATCAAAGGGAGCGTAACATTGAACCAGTAGTCTTGAAAATGGCTACTAAATGACAGTCTATATGACGAACCTTCACTTAAATGACGGTTTGTCACTCCGATAATGGTACAATGGGAAATTTTGATAATTTTGTGTTAGATGAGGATAATTTTGTCCTTAAACCCTTGGAGAATTATCCAAATGACCTTAAAACGTGTTAGACAATGAGTTTTCAACATTTAAAGCCCTATGATCCTCTCTCCAAACTTCTACACTCAAGAATCTTAAAAAAAACACCAAATTAAGGTTCTTTATCTCCAAGCTTCAAGTTTGTGGTTTTTATCAGGGTTTTTCCATTCAAGTATGTGAGATTTAATTAATTGAAATCCTTTCACCGATTGAGTCCCAAAAGTAAACTTCATTATTCAGTTATTTTAATTCTACAAAATTTAGGATTTTTATGATAAACATGGATTTCATTATACTTCAGTTTCTCCTCATA
This sequence comes from Solanum commersonii, assembly GCA_029007595.1. Classification (NCBI taxonomy): domain Eukaryota; kingdom Viridiplantae; phylum Streptophyta; class Magnoliopsida; order Solanales; family Solanaceae; genus Solanum; species Solanum commersonii. The sequence goes on from JAJTWQ010000033.1 coordinate 5,117,626, forward strand.
GATAGTCTATAAATACATGTTTTCCACATAATTTAGTATCTTTGCTCAAATGCATTTTCATGAATCCTCAAACTATAGAAATTCATGCCTTTGGAATTGCACTATTTAAATTAGATTGTGCTATTCTGAATTTAGAAATTTGCATGATTAGTTTGACACACAGTCTTTCAGTTCCACATGTTTAAAGATGCTTTTAGATAAAGTGTCTATTATTCAAATTCAGATTTCAATATTTTGAGCTACTCAATGTATCAACATAAATTTTGCTGGGAGATACTTACCATCGAGCAGACGTAAAAATGAAGTCTCACCCCTTAGTTAGGTTGAGATTTCAATTCGTAGTAATCCCTAAGTTATAGAACTACGTATCACCATAGGTTTAAAGGCTCACCAGTCAGACCAGTCATGACACCTAAGTCCTTTTGGACATCAATTTAGTGGATCCACACTGGTCAGTGTTTGTACCTTTTGTAAGGTATAGAAACCCCTCCCATCTTTAGTAAAAGTTGGACTCTGTCTAGCTTAGACATAGTATGACAATTATTAGTATCTCTTGTAGTTCATACACATATATGGCATGACCTCGTATTCAATTTATTTGGTGAAGTATTGATCGGTTACGTGTTTGTTACTTGGCCATTGCATGAACTTATATGTACAAGTTTCATATTCAGTTTAGCATCTCGAGTTTATTATATTCAACTTTATGGATTATCATGCATATCTTACATGCCTAGTACATTCGAAGTATGGATCACATACCTCTTCTGTCTATATTTTTTATGTGATGTAGAATAAAGTGCTTACTATCAGGTTCTTATCCAGGCAGATTACAATTCCAAGCCATATGAGTTCTCTTTATTTTGGGACTCAAGTCAGTCTGTAGTTCTAATATTTTAATACTATTCTAGTTCTAGTATTTTAATTCTATTCATACATATTAGTGAAGGATAGTAGGGGTCATGTCCCAGTTACCTATATTTAGTATTAGTAAATGCTTCATAGAAAGTCTGTTATAGTTATTGTATTCTATCTAATTAGTTCAGTTTCTTTTTTAGATTACAATTATTGTAAACAAAACTTTGTTTAGTTATGTATTGAACTCGTTTATTCCATAGTTATACTTCCGCTCAACCATTTTAACTCTAATAAATGTTTATATTTAGTTTCTCAAGACTTTTGCCAAGTCAAGTGTTATTTTTGGACTACTTGTGGTTCTAAGCATCATGTTACATCTAGGGTCTAGTCTTAGGGAGTGATAAACTTGATATCAGAGCACAAAGTTCAAGTGTCTTAGGGTGTCTATGAAGTTGTTTCTAGTAGAGTCTTGCAAAATGGTATAATGATGTCTGTACTTTTCTTCAGGATGTTACAAGATATTTAGGAAATGTTTCCCTTCTTTCATTCTCCAGATCGTTTGTATAGATATTTTCTATGATAATATGCAAGTTCGAGCATTGCTTCATTTCTGCTGACTAAGCCTCATTATAGAGGTAACATAAATAGTCAAGCTTCAATTTCTACTGATAATGCTTTCTCAGATATAGTTTGCAGACAATTATGAGAATGAAAATGACTTGAGAGGAGCTCATTAGTGCCTCTAGCTTTAGAAATTTGAAAGAATTCACTCTCATTCATGTAAATCATGCATTGAGCTAAAGTAATATATGTTTTTAGACCCTTTTACTTAGAACCCTATGGTAGAATAACCTCAAGGTTAGAAGTGTAAGTCTAAAAGTGTAAGAACTATAAATGGTTAAATAATAGGTAGACTTTAGACAATTTGTGTATAGCCCCTTAGCCAATGTATATTGCCCAAAGGCAATGTACATATAGCCTCTTAGGCATTTTGTGTATTGCCACTTAAGCAGTATATATATAGCCCTAAAGGCAACCACTTTCTTTAAATAGGCCCTTAGGCATTAATGCAGCCTCGTAGGCAATATGTATAACATGTAGAGATGTGCATGCCTCAATATTCCCGTAGGCAATCTGCACATAGCCCCAAAGGCACAAATCAACTCCCTAGCCCCAAGGGAAATAACAAACAATCAAAGATCCGGAAGGCAAGCAATGTATAAGCGACTTATATGAATAATCATTACGTCTTACCTAAATATGATGTTACTAATAGTAGAACATATATCCCAAATATAAATTATATATCAACCAAAATAACTAACATAATTAGAATAAGGTTACAAATAACTTGACTATGAAAAATAGCCATATCTTTCCTAAGCTTTACTTTATGTTGAACACACTTGGCTCTTGTATTTGTATCTTGAACCTTTTGGCTCCTATAGATGTATTTGAGCCTTCTAAGCTCCTATAACTATACCTCGAGTATATAAGACTCTACTAAGGGCCAGTAATTTCAATTTAGGCATAAAGGAAGTCCATAAGTAAGTAGACATTGATATAGTTTTTCAGGGTTCAATATGGTCTTTCTAAATATTTTATAGCTCTTATAAGTAACGATAGCCCCATAGGTAATGTATTCTTGTTAGTGTACTTTCTAGGCTACAAATAAAGGGACATTTATATGTATATGACTCAAAGGATTAGTCCCAAATACTAACAGCTGACGAGATAGCCACTGTAGATATCAAACAATATTAATAAGTAAGGTGTATTTCTAAGTGATCTGCACAACAATCTATATGTCGTGTAGAAGTATAAGGTCTCTAACAAATAGGTGAAACACCTAATATCTCACCACCATAATTCAATAGGCATCCGATCCATAAGGCTATTTACCCAAAGGTAAAATTACAACTCTAATTCTTTTGCTCAATAGGTGGCAAGATATGTGAAAGGCGAGGTATGCAGTTTACAGGCGTTACAATCACATAATTTAAATGCCAAACTAATTGTTAAGCTTCCAATATCAACATGAAATGCTAAGTAGCTAATTACAAATCCCTTAAGGAATCAACAAGGCAACAAACTATTAATAGCCAACTAAGCGATGACAATTTACATAAGAAGATTCTTATATAGCTTTTAACATGTGGAAGAAGCTAAATAGGATTAATCTTGGAAAGGGAAGTTCACGTATACATATATATTGCACATTCTCATAGCCATCCTTTTTCTTTACAAACACGATCGGACCACCCCAGGGTAAAGCATTGGGACAAATGAATCCCATATCTATGAGTTTGTGATGCTGAGTTTTGTGTTCCCTCAACTCTACCGAAGCCATGCAATAAGGAGGAATAGAGATTGGATGAGTGTTCATGTCCAAATCTATTAAAAACAAATATCTCTATCCGGAGGCATGCCAAGTAAATCGGTAGAAAATACCTCCTGAAAGTCTGAAACTACTAGGGTTGACTCAAAAGAAGGGGACTCTGCACTAACATCCCCAAGGTGAGTCAAGTTGGCCAAACAACCCTTCACCACTAGCCTTCTAGCCTAAATAAAAGATATGATCTTTGTTTGCTTAGGCTTGTACACATCTTCCCACTCTAATCTATCCTTACTCGGGATTTCAAGAGTTATTGTTTTACGTTACAATTTAGCACAACATAATGAGGCAAAGACCAAGTCATACCCAAGACCACATCAAAATCTAGCATATCCAAAATTGCTAGATCTACCTATGTCTGACAACTCACAAACATCACAGAGCAAGTATGGTACACATAGGTTACTACCACAGACTCCCCAACTGGAGTTGAAACATCAATAAAGGCATCAAAGATATCACGAATGAAATCATGTCCTAAGTAGAATTTAACAGATACTTAAGCATAAGTAGAACCTAGATCAAATAACACAGAAGCCATATGATCATATATAAGAATAATACTTGTAATCACGACGTTAGATGCTTCGGTATGTGGCCTGCCCGGGAAGGTGTAACACTAAGCTCTATCATCATTTGAGGTAACCCCTCTACCTGTCTGCGCCACTCACCTCCCCACGTTACCATTTCCTTGGTTTCCACAACCTTTTTAATTACCCTATCGCCCACCTTGTGGGCGTCCTATAACATTACCACATCCAAATCTACTCGTACCACAACCTTTTTCTGTTGCTGCACCTACACACTAGAACGAAGTGAAATGATAGGTAGAGAAGACTGCTGGTGGAAAATCCTTATTCATGAAAGTTGACCAGGACCCTTGGAATAGGAAAAACTAAAGTTGCTCACATTCTTGGACCTCTTAGTTAATGTCTTTGCCTGCCCAACCTACCTAACTCCTTCTAATTTCTTTGCATAGTCAGTCACCTCATTGAAGCTCTTCATTGCATAAGTCATATGTATAGATAAGACCTACAACTTAGTGTTCAATCCCTTCACATAAAGGCTAATCCTCTCTTTCTTAGTGCCCACAAGTTAAGTAGTATAAAGAGACAAGTCATGGAACTTTGCCTCATATACTGCTATAGATAAGGATACCCTACTCAAGAGCCTAGAATTCATCCTTCTTACAATATCAAAGATTTTAAGGTGCATACTTCTACAGAAATAAAGCATGGAATTGAGTCCAAGTCAATGGAGGCAGAACTGATGAACAATATTCCACATAAGCCCTCCACCAGTGCTTGGCTTCACCCTGAATCTGGAAGACAACAAACTCAACCCCATGTCGTTGCACAATGCCCAACTTATACAACCTTTCATAGCATTCTAAAATGAACTCAAATGCATCTTTATTCTTTGTACCATGGAACACTGAAGGCTTCAATTTCAGAAAATTAATCAACATCGCATGTTCCATTCCAATCATCAAAGGTCCTAGTAATGGATGAAAGAGCACATCAGTACCCAAAGTTTCATCTATCGTGGAAGCCGTAGTAGAAATAGGGTGAGTACTTGGAGCATTAGTAGCCGAAACAGTAGGAGTTGCTCCAATACATGTCAACTCACTCAGAATTGCTAAAACCTGGTGAACTACTTCAAAAGACATCGGAGGAAGACTTGTACCCCAACATGTGTTATTATCTCTAGCCCAACATCCTCTTTAATTTCTACCTCAACCTCTTCTTCAATATGATTCTGGGGTGGGTGAGGGTCACCGACCTTGACCTATCCCTTGCCTTAGCTACAACTCTGGCGGGTGTCACACTCTTTCTGCCCTTGCCCCTTACTTTGCCTCTTTCTCTTCTTCTCCCTCTCCCTTACACTGTTGGTTCCACCGCTGGAACTGGTACTCTAACTCCATTATGTCTATTATCAACCTTCTCTAGAAAGAAAAGTGAATAAAGTTAGATACCAATTTGGATTACTAGATACTAATTGGAATCAAGTTATAACACGAAGGAAAAAAGTGAGAAGACAGTTTCTTAAAGACATGTAGGCTCTTGAAAAAAGTATAGATGTCTCTGTACCATTCTGCAAGACTCTACTAGAGTCATTTTGGTATGACGAGATAAACAAACCTAGGACTCTGATACCAACTTTTTCACAACCCAACCCGTCGTGATAGGTACCCATACGAAACCCCTGGTGGGAAAACCAATTATATACCAACACAACAACAATTGATCAACTTAAGAACAACATTTTAAATAAGTAAACTAAGTCTTTTTATAATAACCGTCATCAAACAATGGTGGGAAAACCCCATTGAACTTGAAAGTCATGTACCAAAACTTTATATCGTTTAGATAAATGAGTGTAACCCCCAAAAAACAAGAAAACAAATCTAAAGAGTCTAAGTCCAAAAAGATGGACTAAGAAATAAAGAGGAATCCCAAGCAGCCTGTAAGAAGCAACTTACCCTTGGATTCAGTTAAAGCTGGAGTCACAGTTGAGGTCACGAAGCAGCCACCTGAATATGTCTTGTACTCGATAAGGATAGAACAAGTGCAGTTTCAATATACAAATATATGAATGTAAATACATAAGTAAAACATAGTAAATACAAGACATCACATATATCAGCTAAGTCAGCAATACAACAAGACTCTCAGTCATTAATCTTGACTTAACATTTACATGCAACATATCCCACATGATCACAAACAAGCCCAGTTCACTCAAGGAACCAACATACAAGAGAATAGTCAAACATGTATCAGGTGTGGTACCAGAGCCACCCAATAGTATCTCGTACTAGGCATGGTACTCGAACCAACCAAAAGATATCTCGTACAAGAAGTGGTGCCCGAGCCAATCAATAATATGTACTAGTCATAGAACGTGAGCCAACCAAGAGATATCCTATACTAGACATGGTACCCGAGCAACCTGATAGTCACACAAACACAATCAAAAGAACAATGAAATACAAAATCATTGGCTAACACGAGTAAGCAAAACACCTTCATTGAATGAGATTGTAACAATTTATCATTTCACATTCAACCTTTATGTTTTCCCCAATATGCATTGTACATGTTGCACTATAGAGATATATAACATGCATACATAAGATAACTTGAAAAAAAACCATCATCTACCTCGAATCAAGCCTTGGAAGCTATATTGAACCTACACCTTTTCCTTGTTATGAATCTTGGCTTGTTCTAGGTTTTCAAATAAAAATATAACACAAATTAACACATCATGGTCTAATTATACTCAAATTATAACTTAATCCTAACCTCATGCCCATTTTCATGAATATTCAACCCATACCAAGGTTTTCTACCATTAGCTCAAGTCAAACCTTTCCCTAAAAGTCTCCCACCAAGGATTCTAAGCCCTCTCGCTATAGCGACGTGACACCCGCTATAGCAGTTTGCACAGGCCAGAAACTCAGAAATCCTCTCAAAAGTCTCCATTTCACAAAACACCTTCAAACCTTGATGTTCTAAACTAATCCCTTCACACCAAGTTTGATATCAGGAGTTCTACTTACTCGTATTTACTTTCGAAAAACCTTATGGACTCCTTACCATCTTAGATAAAATAAAAACCAATCCAAGCTTAAATACTTTACCCAATCGTTTCTTGGATTTCCCCAGACCTCACATTGTGCAGATTTCATTCGAAAATGGCCTAGCCTAGAATTTTCTACTCACTACTCCAAAAATTGTTTTTACCTAAATTCTTTCACCATTGATTTACTCATAACGACTGGAAGGGTCATTACTCGTTACACAACTATATAATAAATATATGTATTTAAAACTGAAATCAAGTGAATGTTTAGTGTAATTTTTACAACCTTTTTATGTTATCCCTAATTTAATTTTGATTTTATTAGTTTTTAATATTAAAAAGTAGAAAATCTACAAAGCTTATGCCTCACCTCTTATAGGTAATATGATATTTCTCACCCATCTTCCACCCCATTACGCATACTCTACCTTTTAAGACAGTATTTGATATCACTTTTTCTTATTCCCCATATTACATTGCACCCAAATCTTTATATATTGTCATGGAAAATTTGATTAATTTATCTACTATTTATTGAGAGTTATAATTTGTGAGTGAATGCTGAAATCTTTATATATTTCACAATCAAGATTTTTTTGTGCTTAGTGCCGTTAGTGTTGAAAATTAAATAATTTAAAAGAAAATATATTTCAACATGAAACCCAATTATTCTACAAATTAGATTTCCTTTTTTCTTCCTTTTTTAAAAAGAAATTTCCAACACACTGAAAGCAAATAAATTGATAAAAGTTGATCAATTTACACATAGAATAAAAAATCTCATATATCTACTTGATTAAAACATCAAATTCAGCTTCATTAATGACAAAATATTAACACATCCATATGATATCTACAAGATTCAAAGCATGCACAAGACACTTATTTAGTAATATTTTTTAATATTATTGCAATTTTATCAAAGAAACTAATCATTATTCAGTCTTCCATGCATAAAGAAAATGACAAAATTCTGTACATGAAGATTGCAAATCACAGCTTTCATCGGTGATATAGCTTCCAGAGTCTGAATATCTCTCTTCCAATTTACCTTGCTTGAAAATGAAAGATCCAGGACCAGAGTTAGGACCACTATACAACCAATCATGCACATCCCAAAAGATCTCAACAGGTACATTATCCAAAAAAACCTTTTCATTTCCCCTAAATCTCCAATGCAAATTCGCGATCCGAATTGCTACTGTTCCATTCACACTGATCTGCATAGCAGGATCAGATGGACCTGAAAGGACAGATTCAATAGTAATATCATGTTGTTTTTTTCCTTGGCCCAACATTGTTCTTGTGCAAAAGCATTTTTTCGCGTATATAGTTTCCTTCTTGTGTAATAATGAAGCATCTAGCATGGCTGGTCTTGATTTTGTTCTCTTGAATGCTTCTTTATTTTGATCACCTAATAATAATACCATCTCCCCTTCTGAGACCAATGCCACATAATAATCTGATACAGGCTCTGGTCTGGTGGAGAATTTGGCTGATCTCAAATCCCAATAAATGTCCGTGCGCTTCTCACCCACTCTGAATGATTTCAAACCTTTCTTACCCCAAAATTGCCAGGATTTTAGGTCAATTTTACATGTGAAATGTGTTTCTTCAGAAAGGTGTTCCACTATGATATAAAGGGTATGGCTAATCATGTTTTTTGACCATGTTGTTGTTATGGCATGGAAAAAATGTGCAATTTTGGCTACATAAATACAAGTTGTAAAATCCTCTCCAGAGTTATTGATAATAGTTTCCTCAGTTTGCTTCTGATCTTCTGATTGTTTCTGATTCATAGAAGCCTCAGATTTTAATGGTAATTTGAACATTGTCAAAAATAGGTGCACAAAATCAACATCTCTGACCTATTCAAATATCAACATTTCAATATTCATTCTAATGAAACAAAGCATGATATTTTTCATTAATGCTTAATTATTCAAAAAAAGATCTCTAAAACATGTTTGGATATCAACTCCAACATTTGCTCATAATTATATGATGAAATTGTCTTTTTTTAAAGAAGACAATGCATTAAAAGAAAGACCTAGAAAAAATGATGTGAATTTGCTACCTTGGAAAATAATGTGATATTGTATAGAAAAGATGATTGTAGAAATCAAAACACACAATTAGAATTTCACCTTAATAACTTGCAATCAACTTTTATGGAAATATTGAAATATTGAGGTTTGTTGTATTGTTGCCAAGATTATATCATGGCAAGGCTGATTGACTATGTGAAAATTTATGGGTTTGAGAAAAAGGGTGACAAATGGTCTTATTGTTTCTTAAGAATTTATTTTGTTTTAATATTCACTTAAAGACACGTGAAACAAGTTTATTTTTATTTTAATTTCTTGAAACTTAAACGGAAAATTTAAAATTTTTCTTTTTTTTTCAACCTTTTAAATTTTGTCTTAGTTGGCAATTTAGTCCTTTATCAACTTTAGAAGTATGGTAACTCTTAAACTTAAATTTTTTAAAGATATTTTATTTATATGAGAAAAATATGTTAAAATTTTAATTTTTTATATTGCGACAAGTTAAGCCACATGATATTTGGGTAAAAATCAGTTTCCCCACTAATTTTATTTTAAAAATTAAATACTCTTTGGAATTTTGAACGTTAGTCATTTTTTCTTATGGTTTACAATATTACATTTACCTCCTTAATTTTTTTCTTGTAATACTTCTTTTAATCTATTTAATATTAATATAACAAATTATGATTGGACTAATCTATCCTTTGAAAATACTTTTTATTTTAGTTAATTTGTAATCATTTTTCTTAACTAAAATATAGGGAAATGGAAACATTCTCTTTTAGGGTCTGTTTGGAAAGCCACTTGGTAATTGAAATTGGTGTAATTACTAGGGTAGAAATTACCAGCCTAGTAATTACACTGACTTGTTTGGTTGCCACAGAGTAATTATACTGTAATTACACATGTCTTGTTTGGATGTCACAGTGTAATTACACATGTTCTGTTTGGATGCACAATTGCAATTATAAATTTATAATAAAATTTAAAAATAAAAAATTAATTATTTAAAATTTATTCTAGACAAATCAGAAACTTTATAAATGACATTAAATTAAATATTTAAGATATATATTCTTTTTTGAAAATATATTAATTAATAAACATATTTTTTGTAACTAATATTATGAAAAAAATAATTGATTTATATTTTTTCAAATTAATATATTACAATTGAATTGATCGTAACAACTAAAAGTATGAAGTTTCTACGAATATCGTGAAATGCATGTTTGATAAAAAGAATAATATATAAATAAAATGTCATAAATTATTAAATGTTTGACAAAAATATAATCTATCAAGTCTAATTAAAAAATGACGTGCAATGTAAATTCAATATTACTAAAACAAATGAAACTGACAATATAACATATAAATTCAAAACAAAAAATTTAACATAATACTCTTATCACAAATTTCAACATAGCAATAAATATGATTTATTTTTATTTTTTCATAATAAAGAAAACATACGTCTATAACCTTACTTAACAATAAATTCTATTTTAATTTAAAAATTAGAATACTAATAAAATTATGCTAATGAGAAAATAAGCATGGCATAAAGAAATAGATAATACGAGAAAATTACATAGAATCACGTAAAGTAAGGTTGAGAACAAGAAAAAAATGAAATATAATAATATAAAATAAAAAATAAACTTTTATAAATTTTTAGAATAATAAAAATAAAAAAAGAACTTAAAATAATAGAAGTAAAAAAAATTAAAACAAAAAAATAAAAATAGAAAGAAAAAAAAAAGAAATTAAAAAGTAATCAGGTGGTAATTATACCATGTAATTACCAGCAATTCACAGCCTCTGCCAGTGAATTGTAGAGTGTAATTACCCTTTGTCAATTACACTAATTACCTGCTGACCAAGTAATTATATATCCTTCCAAACAGGACAAGACATTGTAATTACACCAATTACACCAAATCCAATTATCCGGGTGTCCTTCCAAACAGGCCCTTAATATTCTTCATACACTATTTTTTACTCATATCCATGGTCATTCGGAAGTTCTCTTTAGACAATTAATTTTGTTTTATAGTAATTGGATTCTACTATAGTGATCAAGTTTTATATAATAAACTTAAAAGTAATCACATAAATTTTTAATTTCTTTTATGTTTCCGTGAAGTATGACCAACTTAAGTTATCACCTCTAAGAATTGATGGTTATTATCCAAAAGAGAAACAATATTATCCATGTTCATACCTCTATTTTTGTCACCATCCACTATCCAAAATGTAGTAGCTGACGCCAACACAAATCTCACATGGGTTGACCAAAACTTAACATCTAACTCATGTAATTTCTAAGTATCTAAGTAGAATATAGAAGTATAACAATATAATTAAAGTTAAAGGATAAAAAAAATAAAAATAAGAGAAGAAATCTAAAATAATACATTCCTAGGATCCAAAAGTCATCGTACTAAAACTTTTGTTAAGGTAATCTAAGAGTAGCAATAAAATATATAAATAAAGTGTCTTAATGTCTGAAGAGAAATTAAGGCAAGGAGGATTTGCGACAGTTTGGATGGAAATAACTCATCCTCAGATCTGAATATAAGCACAACTAATACGAGGTCGTGTGGATGTCTCTGGATCACTATCTGCACTCAAAAGAAGGTGCAAGAGTAACATCAGTACACACACTATGCACTGATAGACATCATAGGCCAACTAAGATTAGTAATAAATATATAATTATAGTTATGAAGCAAGTAAACATATTCATTCCACATAGTCAAACAATAGAGTCACACGTCATTGGAGTCATCATTAATCACTAACACATCTCTATGTATATGGATATAGCTATACATCATCCTTCTAGCATATCACAATCATCACTCATTGAGTAATTCACAAGTACACAACAGCCAAACCAACTCTGAGAATACAAGTGTAAATATTTATATGAGTACAAGTATGTATTCTTCTCTAACATCTCTTCTCTATTAACACTAGACCTTAACTAGCATGTCAAATTATTAAATACTGAGAAAATAATCACCAATCAAAACAAATCATAAGCACACTTATCAAAGTACAAACAAGTCACTAGAATCATATTCATCATGGCCTTGCAGTTGTATAATCTTTGTATCGTGTCGGCCATCTCTAACATTCACCCAATGATCATAAGTTTCACCCTCATCTGCCCATACATGCTAAAGGGTATTAATATTATCCATCTAGCTTCATGACCTGCAGGAAATCCTAGGTGTCCATGTACCGTACTAGTGTGGTGCCCGATCCAACAACAGATATAACCACTCGTCTCAAAGCTCGTATCAGGCTCAAGCTACTCATCATCAGAATAGAGAATGTATTTGTACCATATCTGCATATCTCAATATACTAACCTCTCTTCATTTACCTTTTAGGATAACACATTAATTATATAATTATCACAAGTTCATATTTCATAAAACCCGTAAAACAAACAGTTCACATGCTTATTCATACAAAAAATCATTAACTCAATCATAAATAACCATAGATTATGTACGAAGACCATTCAACATGCAATACAACTCAAATTACATACCATAAATTAGGCGAAGTTTAACTCCAAATAAATCTTAATTTACCTCAAACGAAGACTTGAAAACAAGCAAGCTAAATTACCAGAGCTTTTTTATAGTCTTAGAATGCTCTCAGTCTAAGACAAACTAAATATAATAGTACTTTAATTAGCTATTACCTCAAATGAAGGTCTTGGATATTCAAACTCACTTAATTCTACCATTTATAAGGTTTAACTATTTATTTAAAGATTATTTCATCAATCTGAAGGTTTTCATGATCATACCAATTTCATTCATAGAGTTTTAGCCTCATTGACCTCTCTTGAGTAGTTCATGTCCTCAAAGAATCCATTTTATGGGGGTTTAGGTTCTTTAATATCATTATAAATGACTAGATTTTTATAATTATATGCTAGAAGATAGAATTAAACAATTTAGAATAAAAAAATCATGTATAAATATACTGTAACACCTCGTATTCGAAATAGATCAAATAACAACTTTTCAGGACTTATAGGTGCCATCCACGACGACCCAACCACGGGTCGTGGGTCGATCGTGCACGAGCCGTAGGTGTGCTCGTGGAGAGGGAAACCCAAAATTGTTCAGGCCATGGACCACGGTGGGACCTACGAATCGTAGGTGGGACCACACCCGTGGTCCAACAACCATTGGTCTAGGCAAAACTCTCTGACAATGAGCCACGAGTGTGCAAGACGGACCGTAGGTCTATCCACAGTCCGTCGATAGGGGTTTCGTGGGTGACAACCGACAATTAAGTTAAGGGATAGTTGGGTCTTTTCCTAATTAATTAATTTCCATATTGTGTTGTTTTACCTTAATTAAGAACCCCCTATATAAGTCTTTTTACCCCCAAATTCACCCCATTTAATTTATTCTTCCAAATTTCCAAAAGAAAACCAATTCCTCTGAAATATTCTCTCTCTAGAAACTTGAAGAAGAAGAAGAAGAAGATTTCACCTAGGGTTTCAAGCCAAGGATCCAAATTCTCCATTGAAGGCTAGCTTTTGGACTCAAGGTATGATAGTTTTCATCCATGGATGCCTTCCATGGAGTTCCTAAATCTCTCTATTTCAAAAAGTAGAATTCCCCAATTAGCTAGGGTTTTCATCTATTAACATGAGTTCTTATGATTATTGATTTAAATGAGTTAATTATGATCTTCTATGCATGAATTGATGAATTGTTATGCTTTTATGATGAATTCCCCTATGAACCCATGTGATCCCTATGTTTCAAGTTATGAACCCTAAGTTGAGGGATTTTGATCTTCAAGGAAGAGTTTTATGAAATTGAGAATGTATTACTAGTTTTACATGAATTTATGATGAAATTCATATCTAACCTATGTTTTCTAAGCATTGAAGATTGAAAGTAGGTTTTGACCTCAAGGAGGTAAATTATGGACTTGTGCATTTTCTTATGAAATCTATGCAATTGTTTTAAGATGGGCATTGAGAGTAAATTTCCAATTATGATGTTGTGTTGTGCAAGGATATTCTCACTTAAACACATACTAGCATGATGTGAAAGGTTTTCTCACATAGAAAGGATTCTTAGGTCGAAAGGCTTTCTCACCTAATTAAATAAAAAATTAGGAGCTATCTTAATGAATCTAGCTTGAATCGGTAGGCCAAGGGCACCCTTTCATGAGTAATGAAGTCAAATAAGAAATGACTATTTCGTGGGAATTTATGCTTAGCACCGAGTGGATATTGAATATGAGATGAAAGCTCTCACGTAGTAGAGTCCGGGTTCCTAGTAGCGATCTCCTTATCCCATAACTATGTGCCCACATAAGTTGATTAGCTAGTGGATCCACTTAAGCTAGAAGTTCAAGGTTCTACCTTAGGCAAGTAGAACACCTCTTTTCGGTGTGGGGTAGACACCGAATTCCATGATATAACTCACATGGTCTCAATGTCAGTTAAGACTATTTCCCACAACAAGATTAATAATGAACCAACACATGCTTAAAGAAGTATCTCGTAGTTTTCAAAGATGTTAAAGAAGAAGCTAGCTTGCATTGACCATGATTTATGACTTATGTTTTAGAACTCTTTCATATGATGTTTATTTTGGTCAATTGCATGTCATGAAATGAAATGTCCCCTCTTAGCATGCTTTAAATGTTTTATGCATGGCTATTATACTTGGTACATTATTTTGTGCTAACACATAATCTTGCCTACATTTTTCCTAAATGTAGGGCCCGACAGACAGGTTTCCGAGTCTCGTGGCTAGTTGTTGAGTTCGTGATTTCCCGAGCTTTGGTGAGTCCTCATGCTTCGAGGACGGAGTTATTGATTTAGTTTCTTTCTTGTTTTTCCCTTTTGGACACGAGGTATGGGCTAGGCCCAATTTCATTTTATTGTACTAAATGGCTATGATGAGACATCTGTTGGGATATGTGTCACTTGATGAGAACTTGCCTAATGAAGAAGAACCTATTATTATCCTTGATAGAGAGGTACATGAATTTTGTGTCAGTAAAGGTTCAGTGGAAGAATCATTTAATTGAGGAATCCACTTGGAAAACTGAAGTGGACATGCTCAATAAGTATCCGCAATTATTCATTGTTATAGATAATTCTCGCGATTTCTCCCTTTTAGAAGTATCTCACAAAGAACAATTTCAAAACCCAAACTATATGTTTCTTTACAAATAGTTTGATAGTAAATTCCTAACTAAGAGACTCGTAGAGTAGGTAAACCAAGCAAAGAATGAAAGAGGTTCAGTTGACACGATATTTTACATTGATCGAACCCAATATAGACTTGTCTTTTCCATTCAAGAGTAAGTGCTATCATATTTCAATCATCCCATTTTAACATCTTTCTTCTGATGGCTCGAGCATCTGAGAGTAGTACCACAAAGTGATTTTATTGATAATAATCATAGTTCTATCTAATTAAGACACGTTATACAATGTAGTCATCTCTGAAGTTTTAAAATCTCTGTTGAGATCTCTATTAAGATAATAAATAGAGATCTCTATTACAATTTCTCACTATCTCTGAAATTTTCACATTAGGTTACGACTTTCAACTAAATTGATGGAATCTTCTCACATTGCTTGAAACTTTCATGGAGCAGACTCAATTTTTTTTCTCTCAAAGGCTAGGGTTTGATTTGGGGTTCTTTAAAAGAGAAAGGGTCCTAGTTCGACATCTTAGGTGAATGCCACATCATGTGCTATATCAGCACAAACATGGGTCCGTTAAGTAGAAGGGTATTTATGGTCCTTATGCTAACGGTAAAGGTAATTTTGCTACCAAAATTAAACGAAAAGGGTATATGTGGTCCATTTCTAATAATTTGAGTTTTTTTTTTTTTACCCCTTTCCATTTAATAAAAGGTAGATTTTATGATATTTTTATTATATTAATTTATCATATACTTCAACAAAATCAGAGAAATATTAAACCTAAGTTTTTTCTCATGAGTTGAAACTTTAATTTCTTTTGAGAATACTATTATTAAGGTAATAAATAATTTAAATAATTTTACATGAATAAATATGTGATGGGAAAAAAAAAAACATAACTAAGAATATAAATACCCACTAATGTTTTGATTGGTTGAAAATGTAGGATTATGCCTAGTGAGGTTAGTTTTCTCTTCTCTCGAATCTTCTCAACATCAAACTCACCATTTTCTCTACTTCCTTTGCTCCATCATCTTCCATCCATGTCGATTTCCACCAAAATTCCTCATCCTCTTCTTCATCACCCTAATTCACCATACCCCAAATCCTCAAAATCCTCTTTTTTATACTCAACACCCCCTAAATTAACCTTCTTTAGATCCATTACCATTGAAAGGATTTCGACAAAATCTGTTTCTGCAACCCCAGCAGCAGCAGGTGCAGCTTCAGAATCCTCTTCTTCATCTCTCCAACCCATTGAAGAGCTTCCACCGAAGCTTCAAGAAATCGTCAAGCTTTTTCAAGCAGTTGAGCAACCGAAGGCCAAGTACGAACAACTGTTGTTTTATGGCAAGAATTTAAAACCACTTGATACCCAGTACAAGACTAGTGAAAATAAGGTTCAGGGTTGTGTTTCACAGGTTTGGGTTAGGGCGTATTTTGATTCTGAGAAAAATGTTGTATTTGAGGCTGATTCTGATTCGGTACTTACTAAAGGTCTTGCTGCTTTGTTAGTTCAGGGACTTTCTGGAAGACCTGTAGAAGAGATTTTAAAAGTTTCCCCTGATTTTGCTGTACTTTTAGGGTTGCAACAAAGCTTAACTCCTTCTAGGAATAATGGGTTTTTGAATATGTTGAAGTTAATGCAGAAAAAAGCACTTCAGTTGTATGTTGAAGCTGAGAAAGGTGCTGCTAATTTAGGACAGAGTGAAATATCGAATGCCTCGTCGACTGAGTCCCATGGTGTTAACGGTAATGGAAATGTTGAGTCTGTAGTCAGTCCTGAAGTTAGTGGAAACAATGTAGCTGTTGGTGCTAGTGATGATGGTGTTTTGGGGAGTAGAGGGATGAGAATCAAGGAGAAATTGGAGAAGGAACTTAGGCCTGTTGAACTAGAAGTTGAAGATATATCTTATCAACACACAGGACACGCAGGGATCAGAGGTAGTGATGGAGAGACGCACTTTAATTTAAAAGTGGTGTCCAAGGAATTTGAAGGCAAGAGTTTGGTTAAGAGGCATAGGATGATTTATGGTTTACTGCAAGATGAGTTGCAGAATGGACTACATGCATTGTCAATTGTGGCCAACACACCGTCTGAAGTTGGTAGTAGTTGAATTGCTGGCGTCAAGAGAGGTCTGGTTCTTTTTGTCATGTAAACTTTTCATCCTTGTGGAATTTATTGAAACTTATACCTCATAATAGCTTGTAGCATAAAGTGGATAGCTATGATGAGGAGTCTGTTTTGTCGCGAGAATCTTAATAAAATAGTTTCAGGATTTAAAACTATAGTTTTCTTTCCTCCCAAGAATCATTTTAATACAAAGCTTCAATTGTTTATTAACTGCAGTAATTTGGTTGCTTCAGTCTTATCAACTTTCTCTGTGACACACTTGGACCTGCTAATCAACTTCAAGAATGATAAACTGGCTATTTGGAGTGCCATTACCTTGTTAGCAATGAAAATTTTATCCTTATCTTGTACAAGATTGATAGAATCTTTTTCTAATTTCAGCTCAACTTGGTGAAATGCAATTACAGTTATCCTTTATAAGTAACTCTACTTTGTTAGGCCTTTCACGTTTATGGTAACTTCAAAAAATGATTGCTTTTATGTTTTAATAGGGTTTAAATGTAAATTCATGATATATCTAAAGAAGTCTACCTCTAGTGAACTATGCTTCTGGTTTCCTTGAACCAAAGTGATTTACATATTCTATCACATTCGGGAACTGATATTTCCAAGTCGCATTAATTTTGTACAGTGGCAATCCCAAAGAATATCTAGACAATGCTGGGATTGTTTCTTAAACATCTGTGGTAAAGTGATGCCACATACTGTAAAGAGTTTGTTTGTAGAGTGGCAATCCCAAAGAATATCCAAGAAAGCTGAAGCAGATATGGAGGACCACCACTCCATTGTGCATATTTTGGACTTTATGGTTGGAAAGGACCAAAGCTTGCTTTGAAGGGCATAGGGATCACTTCTCTAGAGTTAAGAATAGATGTATTCATAATCTATATTATTTGGTGTAAATGCAATTCTTTGGTGGATCTGCATCAGTTTTTCGATGTCATGGATTTGTTAGGAGGGTTGTAGGGTGTGTTTGTTTGTTCTGGGATGTTTTGCTTTGTACTTTCCTGTACCTTCTTTGCACCTTATTAATAAGCTTTTACCCCTTTTTGTTTTATAACAATTTAATTCTGAAGAAACAATATATAGAAATAAATACTGTAGGGAGGTGCACAGGATTCTCTAGAAAGAAATTATCTTTATGGCACCCTATTATTCCTCGAGGAATGGTATATTTTGGTGATCAGAATCATGAAGCACAATGTATCATAGGTTGTGATAGTATATCTTTTTGGATGCCTCAGCCTCCTACAAGCTTTGTTTCTGCGGGTTGTATAGCCTGCAAAGGAGCACCAAATCAATCTGATTTAGTTCCTTAAGATGCACCTGCAGTGATATGGTTCCTGGTGATCAATTTTTGGAACAAAGCATTTGGTATACATCTGATACCAAATTCATGAAGAAGCCCTTTAGTTTATGGGTTATTGGAGATGAGTTAGGACATTTCGAAGTGGTTTCAAGAAGTCTCCAAAAAGGCTTGCTGATCGAGATATGGCTAGTGGTCTAGGTGATATGGTGGTTGACACAGAAATCAGAACATTCTCTGCAGCCCTTTTTGATGAATATGGTGGCCTGGTAAACAATTTATGCTTTCCAGTAGCTTTAATTTCTATTTTCTGCTGCACAAATCTAATTGCAAATTTGTTACGTTAGGTGTCTATTGATAGAATAAACTGCAACTGTTTGAAGATAGTTCTACTAGGTTATATAGACGCATGCAACCTGCAAAGCGTTTTCAGTTCTACTTGTATTACTAGATGGTTCTCATATATGACATCTCCTTGTTATAATATCAAGAATACATATATGATCATCTTGGATGTAGTAGCATATAAATAATTTTCCAATTTCCTGACTAAAATGTTTGGTTAAGCTGTCAGAATCAGTTTTTTTTGGATGAACCCATATACACGGGTAGTTCAACAAGACGCAGTGGAGTCCAACATACAGGTTTGAGGTTTTTTATCTTTTCATTTTCTAATCATTTTTAAACAAATATTAATGGATTATGACATGTATATGTTTTGATTTCAATATATATTGTGTTATTTACACTGTCTATGATTGTTGGGTATTTGTGAAGAGAAGTGAGATATATCTCGCTCGATTCTAGGTGTTTATTATGTTTTTGAATTTGTTGATGAACTGGTTTATGTTTTGTGTATTTGTAAAGAGAAGTCAGATGTATCTCGGTCTTATGCTTTTGAATTTGTTGATGAACTGGAGTTTTTGTTGATGAACTGGAGTTTGGAAGATTATGTTTGGGTATTTGTAAAAAGAAGTCAGATGTATTTCAGTTGGTTTGTATGTGTCTATTTTTTTTTAAAATTAGTTGATGAACTTGTGTTTCTATAAGAGTAGATTGAATTTGGAAGATTATTTAACTTATATACATCTAAGTTACCTAATCTTTTATATTCAATATACTTATACATTATAAAGTTAAAAACCTATATCCGTTATAAAATAGATATCACAGATACACAAGTATGCTAACATAGAGTATCCCATTTTATGTGTTTTGTAGGATTTTGAGTTGTTTCTTAAAAATCCCCCTCTTTGTCCATTGCGTATCGTTAGTTCTGCTAATTATGATGCTATTCAACAAATAAAAGAGAAGCTTATTGTTGATCAGCTTGACATGTTTAGGCAGCCATGTTTTGGTATATATCTCGATATTCTAGAATGCACATTTCAAGCACAAATGCATCGTTGCTTGATGGCACTTGAAGTTGAACAAGAAAATTCTGATGAGTTTTGGATAAGTGCGAATGGTTCTATTCTTCGCTTCATTATTTATGAGTTTGCTCTGATTACTGGGCTTAAGTGCACTGACAACGAAGAAGATTTTTAGTCCTATGTTAATGGCAGTAAAAGGCTGTTAGTCTACTATTTTCATGGCGATACCAATATTAAGAAGGAACACCTTATTAAATGTTTCTATGATAAGAGGTGGGGGAGTAACAACGAAGATGCAGTCAAGATATCCATATTGTACTTCATCCACAATTTCATTTTTTAACATCAGAATGATGCGTCTATTCCAGCAAGAGATTTTGAGATTGTTGACAATGGTACATACAATCAGTTTCCATGGGGAAAGATGACATCCAAAGAATTGATGAAATCATATATGCACAAAATTAACTATTTTCAGAAATTGTATCGTTTTTTGGGAACGCCGTATGCTCTCGAAGTATGGATTTATGAATGCTGCATGCAACTCCCACCCACATTAGTTGTTCATTGTGTTAATAATCTAATTCCCAGAATTTTGAAGTGGCGCGTTGTTGATACATTACACAAATACAATACAATAATGAAAAATATTTTTAGCAATGAAGGCAACAGAGTAAGTATATCTATTTGGTAATGCGCATTTATTAGGAGTACCGATATAAAATTTTACAACATGATAAAGATACATGTATAGGTTTATACATACGGTTTTGAAACATGATAAAGATACATGTATCTGTACTCCTAATGAATGCGCATTACTAGATAGAGAAACTTACTATGTTGCCTTTATTGCTAAAAATACTTTCCATTGTTGTATTATATTTGTATTGTGTATCAATAACGCGCTGATTCAGAACTCTGGAAATTAGATTATTAACATGATGAACAACTAATATGGGTGGGAGTTGCGTGCAACATTCATAAATCCATACTTGGATAGCATACGACATTCCCAAAAAGCGATACAAATTCTGAGAATAATTAATTTTATGCCTATATGATTTCATCAATTCTTTGAATGCCATCTTTCCCCATGGAAACTGATCGTATGTACCATTGTCAATAATTTCAAAATCTCTTGTTGCAATAGACGCATCATCCTAATGTGAGAAAATGAAATTATGGATGAAGTACAATATGAATATCTAGACCACATCTTCGTTGATACTCCCCACATCTTATCATTGAAACATTTAATAAGGTGTTCCTTCTTAATATTGGTACTGCTATGAAAATAGTCGACTAACAACCTTTTACTGCCATCAACATAGGACTGTAAATCTTTTCGTTGCCAGTGCACTTACGCCAGTAATCAGAGCAAACTCAGAAATAATGAAGCGAAGAATAAAACCATTCGCACTTATCCAAATCTCATCAGGATTTTCTTGTTCAACTTCAAGTGTCATCAAGCAACGATGCATTTGTGCTTGAAATGTGCATTCTAGAATATCGAGATACATACCAAAACATGTATGCCTAAAGCTGTCAAGTTGTTCAACAGTAAACTTCTCTTTTATTTGTTGAATAACATCATAATTGGCAGAACTAACGATACCCATTGGATGAACAAGGGGATTTTTAAGAAACAACTCAAAATCCTACAAAACACATAAAATGAGATACTCTATGTTAGTATACTTGTGTATCTGTGATATTTATTTTATAACGAATACAAGTTTTTTACTCTGTAATGTGTAAGTCTATTGAATTTAAAAGATTATGTATAAATCTTCCAAATTCAATCTACACTTATAGAAACACAAGTTCATCAACTAATTCAAAAACAAAATAGACACGTACAAATCAACCGAGATACATCTGACTTCTCTTTACAAATATCCAAAACATAAACAATGAAAATAAGTTACATAATCTTCCAAACTCCAGTTCATCAACAAATTCAAAACCATAATATACACCTAGAATCGACTGAGATACATGTGATTTCTCTTTACAAATACACAAAACATAAACAGTGAAAATAAGTTATATAGTATTCCAAACTTCAGTTCATCAACAAATTCAAAAACATAATAAACACCTAGAATCTAGCGAGATATATCTGACTTCTCTAAACAAATACCCAATAATCATAAACAGTGTAAATAACACAATATATATCGAAATCAAAACATATTCATGTCATAATCCATTAATATTTGTTAAAAAAATGATTGAAAAATGAAAAGATAAAAAAAATCCAAACCTGTATGTTGGACTCTACTGCGTCTTGTTGAACTACCCGTGTATCTGGTTTCATATGCATATCTGATCTATTAAGGAAAGCCTGACGTAATTCAGCCATTCTGATGGGATCGTTCCTAAACTTAGATATGATTTCGGCTTCAATGGTGGTGGATGAAGATTGAGATCCTGCAACCATTACAAAAAAGATTAATGGAAACAAACAAATAAAAAGTCTCACACATGTTGTTCTCAACCACATCACACTTGCTATGGATAAAGAACTCATACTATTTTGGGTATTTTGAGACATTGCTCTATGGATACAACACAACTTCAAACAATGTAATAACTACTATCGAACTTTAGAAAAAGGGGAACTCTAACCTAGATACATGAAATTATAGAAATTCTAGATACATTAGAAAATAATCGAAAACCTAAAGAAAATCTTACCTCTTTATATATTGCTAATAATTCAAAAATTGGTTGTTGATTTAGAACATGCAAAGATGTATTGAGATGTTTGAGGAAGAAGTGGAGAACGTGGATTACATGGGGGTGTGGAGAGATACACACGGTTAATGGGATTGGGGGAGGGAAGGCTGATGTGATGTGAGTGAAAATAAAAATTGTATCTCTATTGGCCCATTAATGGCGAAATGGTCTGGTGGACCCTTGTACTTGTATCTGTTTGTATTGTGAACCTTCTACTTACCCTTTTGTCATTTGGACCCCTGAACCCATCCAAATCCAACATTTTAAACACTTTTTTGGTTGTGGTATGGTGCGTGTTGCACAAACATGTACACGCTGGCCAAAAAGAAAAAAAATTAATCCACGTATGATATTATATTTCACGTGGCAAATGACTTACCTTAAACTAAGAATAGTCCTAACTCCGGCGAAATTTTCCAAACCTTCACGACTTTTACACTTCTCCTCTCTGCGACGTTCGTCTGTGATTTCCCAAACTTTCGCTCAGTTGAAGCTCAGTTCCACTCCAATTTTCGTTGTAAGTTCTTGCCTTTTGCGTTAGTTCTGATCTTTTTCATTTTCTCGTGCGTATCTGTTTGATTTTAGGGTCGATTGTCATTCGATTTTCTGAATTTTTTTGGGGATTTTACTTTGGTTTGGGTGTAATATTAGTGTAATATGCTTTCTTAGTTGATGTATGACTTTGAGTGACTTCAATGGCATGTTTCGTGAATTCGAGTAGATTCTAGGGTTTATTCGTAAAATTCCAATTTCGACTAAAATTAATATTTTATTTCTGGTCAATTGTCTTGGGTATTGATAGTGTTAGTGGTGCATTATTACAACAATTACAGTCATGGTAAGTTAATGGCTTTAACTGTTACAACAATTCATTATTTCCTTAAAAAAATTAGGGATTTTTGTGTTACAGTTATGGTAAGTTTATGGTTTAACTGTAGTTGTTTTTTTTACTTTACAGGCATCGTAAGGTAATGACTTTAACTATAGTGACACTTCAATTTCACTATGGGGGCTGTTTTGTATCTAATCCTACTTTAAGGTATGTCAATGGAATCACTAGTGTTGAAAAGATTAATATAGATGTAGATTAGTTGTTGATTTTAGGGTCGATTGTCATTCGATTTTTTGAAATTTTTTGGGGATTTTACTTTGGTTTGGGTGTAATATTAGTGTAATATGCTTTCTTAGTTGATGTATAACTTTGAGTGACTTCAATGGCATGTTTCGTGAATTCAAGTAGATTCTAGGGTTTATTCGTAAAATCCCAATTTCGACTAAAATTAATATTTTATTTCTGGTCAATTGTCTTGGGTATTAATAGTGTTAGTGGTGCATTATTACAACAATTACAGTCATGGTAAGTTAATGGCTTTAACTGTTACAACAATTCATTATTTCCTTAAAAAAATTAGGGATTTTTGTGTTACAGTTATGGTAAGTTTATGGTTTAACTGTAGTTGTTTTTTTTTTACTTTACAGGCATCGTAAGGTAATGACTTTAACTATAGTGACACTTCAATTTCACTATGGGGGCTGTTTTGTATCTAATCCTACTTTAAGGTATGTCAATGGAATCACTAATGTTGAAAAGATTAATATAGATATAGATGAGTTGCATATTATGTTGTTTCATAAAATAGCAATGGAATTGGGTGTTGAAAATGTTGAGACATTTGGATGTAGAGTCTACAAGAAGGGTACGTTTTACATGTTAAATACTGATTCTAATGTTTTAAACTTTCTTAATGGTTTGAAGGGTGCTGATTTTGTTGATGTATATGTTGTACATCCCATTAGTATACCTTTAGTTGTAGAAGAGATACTTGTATTGCCTAGCACTAATGCTGATGTGTCCTCGTCTCCACAACAAGATAATGTTGATGTGTCCTCCCCACACAAAAATAGGGCTGATTTGTCATCCTCCCCACAAATAGATAGGGCTGATGTGTCTTCATCTCAACCATTTGATGAAAATGAAAATAGGAATTTAAACCAAAATTAGTCCCTTTTAGTTGAAGAGCAGTCCCCTTTAGTTGAAGAACAAGCCCCTGCCCCTAGAGTTGAAGAACATTTTGATTCTAATTCACTCTATGATATTGATGAAAATATTGATGATTTGAGTGATTTGGATGAGGAGTTGCTTCAAGCTAGGCAGTCTAATATTCAAGAACAAGTTAAAGAAAAGACTGCTAGAGTAAATCAAGATGAGATACCATCTGGTCCTGTAGGTATAGATGCTAGTTTTGAAGACATTTATAAGGAGAAAAGGGGGAGATTTGAAGGCAATTTGGGTGGTGATGACCTTTATTTTGATAACTCAGATCCTGGTAGTGACATTAGTAAAGATGAAGGGGATCCTATTGAGAATGATGAAGTGGTAGATCCAGCACCTATGAAGGAAAGTACAAAGATCTACCTTGATCAAACTGCTAAAAAGGTTTTATTTCAAATGTATATGGTATTTTTGAATCACATTGAGTTCAGGGAGGCATTGCAAACTTACTCTATTCAGAAGGGTGTTAATATTAAGTTGAAACCTAATGAGAAGGAAAGGATAAGGGCAAAGTGTAATAAAAAAGGTTGTCCTTGGCATATTCTTGGAAGTATTGATGGTAACACTGGAAACATCAGTGTTAAAACATATTTTCCTGTCCATAAGTGTTTTAAAAGAACAAGAAACAAACTGTGTACCCCCATTTGGATTAGTAAACATTATAAGGAGAGGATTATGAGTGAGCCTACCATCAAACTACATCAGATTCAGTCTTTGATACAAAAGCAATATGGTTTGTATGTTAGTAAGACAAGTTGTAGAAAGGCAAAACTGAGAGTTATAAATGAACATATGGGAGATTTCAGAGAGGAGTTTGCTAGGTTGTATGATTATGTTGAGCAATTAAAGACCACAAATCCTGGAACTACTGTATCTATTAGGACATCCAAGAACACAATTCCAGGAAAAGAGGTGTTTATGAGCATCTATATTTGTCTTGGTTCCTTAAAAATTGGATGGAAAAAAGGGTGTAGAAGGATTATTGGTTTAGATGGTGTATTTCTTAAAAGTGTATGTAAAGGTGAACTATTATCTTGCATTTCCAAAGATGGAAATAATCAGATGTACCCTATAGCATGGGCAGTAGTTGATAAAGAAACCAAGGACACATGGTCTTGGTTTCTCAAGTGCATCAAACATGATTTGGAGCTTACAGAAGGTGAAGGACTAACAGTGATGTCTGATATGCTAAAGGTATTACTATATTATTTGTTAAATTTATTTCTTCATTTTTGGAGTAATTGATAGTTAACATTGTTGTATGTCAAATGTTCTTTGTTTGACAGGGTCTTCATCTTGCACTTATTGATGTATTGCCAAATGTTGAAATTAGATGGCGTGCTAGGCATATATGGGCAAACTGGAAGAAAGACCGGAGGGGTGAAGAAAGGAGAAGAAAATTCTGGCAGGTTGCCAGGGCATCATTTGAGGTACTTTTATAGTCCAAACTTGATGACTTGAGTGAATTAGGAGTAGGCATTGTAGAAGCTTTGTTAAAGTATAACAAAAAAGCATGGTGTAGGGCATATTTTAAAGAACATAGCAAGTGTGATGTGGTTGAGAACAGCATGTGTGAGACTTTCAACCGTTGGATTTTAGGTGCTAGGTTCAAATCAATAATCACTATGCTAGAGGAAATAAGAGTCAAAGTTATGGAAAAAATGAATCACATGAGAGAATTTTCAGAAAAATGGATTACTAATGTAGCACCAATGGCTATGGATATTCTTTTAGAAAAAATGTTGAAATTGCAGATAATTGTGAGGTAAAGTTTAATGGTGATTTTGGCTTTGAGATTCATGATCCACCATATAAACATGTTGTTGACCTAAAAAAGAAGGTGTGTAGTTGTAGGTCATGGCAATTAAAGGGAATTCATTGTGGCCATGCACTTACAACAATTCATTATAAGGATTGGGTTGTTGATACATTTGTTGATCACTGGTTTAAGGAGACATACCTGAAAACATATAATAGGTTTATTCAACCTATGACAAACATGAAGATGTGGCCAAAAAGTGATAGACCAGCCATTGAACCACCTGAAATTACAACTATGCCAGGAAGACCAAGAAAAAACAGGAGAAAAGATAGTGATGAGCCAGTTAAGAAGAAGTTTGGAAAGGCTACAAGGAAGGGAGGAAAACTGAAATGTTCTGTGTGTAAGACTTTTGGACATAACAAGAAAGGATGTCCAACTCTAGTAAGTTGTGCTTTAATGTCTCTTTGTTACTGAATTTTACTCTTGTTATACTTTTGACTTTAAAATATGTTTGTAGAAAAATGTTACTGCTTGAACAAGTGCTGCAACTTCAAATGTTGCTGCTGGAACAAGTGTTGCAAGTGCTGCAACTGCTGGAAGCCAACCAAGTGTAAATGCAGGTCCAAGTGCAGGTTGCACTCCAAGTGTAGGTCTAATAGTGCTACAAGGCCTACAAATGCTTCATCAAGTGGTGTGAGGCCTGCAACTGCCTTGGCATCTGGTGGAAGGCTTACCATTGCTACATCAAGTGATGTGAGACAATTAAATACTCAATAATCAACTTTTAGTGCAGGTGGCCAAAAAAGAAAGACTAGCACAACTTTGAGAGGTGGTGCAACTCTTGCATATAAGAAACCAAGACCAAAAAAAGCAAAGACAACTGGTTATGGTCTCTTATTTGGATCAGGTAGCAGTGTAACTGCGAGGGTATGCATTTTATCATTTAAACACATTAAATTGCTATTAGTTCATCTTTAAGTTAAGATTTTTGTTGTTCTCTCAGTCTGGAAATACTGATAGGGTATTACATAGTGCTACATTGTCAAGTTCAACTCCTACCAATATTGATCTTGGTTACAAACCCAATGGACTAAGGTGGAAGGGAAGAGCTGCAATTACTCAAAGGCTGCTACGGGAAGAGAGTTACAGAAGCACTCAAGGCACACATTAGATTTCACTTGGTTTAGCTTAATGTCTTGATCCCAACTAACTTTATTTTGATTAATGACTTGATCCCAATTGTTTTGGTTATGCTATTAGGAAGACTTTGTTTTTGTATATGAATGGCGCCTATATAAATTTGTGTTTGAATGAAGTTGCTATTTAGATTTCTTAAGCAAATGTAGTCCATTTCATTATCAAATAACACCTAGTACAAATTAATATATCTTAAAAATAACGGCTACAAACCAAATAACAACAATCACAATAACAGTGATATCAATACTAGTGTTTGATCCTTGTTTTCCTTGCCTTCCTTGTCTTCTATGTCTTGCTTGTCTTCCTTGCCCTGAACTCGTTGATGGATTCTTAATGTTGTATTGTTCTTGGCATGTTGAATCATTTGCATCAGCCCATCGGAAGAATCCACACCCATTACCGGATGAATATTTTTGGCAACCCCAAAACATTCTTCCAGGATTAGTTGGTGTTCTTGATGTCTTTAGTTCAGCATATATTCCACAGTAGCAACATCGAACCATCATTGTGAAGACCAACAAAATCAAACCAACAAAAATACAATAGAACCACACACAAAAAAAAGATGAAACAAAAATACAATAGAATCACACAAAAAAAAGATGAGTAGATCGAAGGAAAAATTAAAGGCACCAAAAATAAAAGAGAAAAAAATTTGAAGAGACAATCGAGAAAAAGAGGAGAAAAAAGCTCAAATTTGTCCAACGATGGTGTTTGAGTGAAAATATAGAAGAAGAGATGGCCTTTAAAGGTCAAAATTTGACCGTTAGTGCCTTTTTAAGGCGTCTCACGCTCTTACCTTGTGTGTATCACACGCTCCATGTGGAGTCTTTCCACATAGGATGCCACATCAAAAAAAATGTTTAAAATGTTGGGTTTGGATGGGTTCAGGGGTCCAGATGACAAAAGGGTAAGTAGAAGGGTTCACAATACAAACAGATACAAGTACAAGGGTCCACTAGACCATTTTGCCCCCATTAATTAAGGAGATTATATTTCAAGATAATTATTCAACACCATATTTAAGGGATTGTGTATCTGATATAACTTTTTAAAATATATAATATAATTATTAAAAAGTGGTATTGTGTGTAATATTTTTAAAATAGAGATAAAATATGTATATATGGCAGTAAAGTATGTGTGGTCATGTAGTTTTTCCAAAAGGATAGGATATGCATATAAGTTGTCAATTATTTTTGATATGGGTATTCTTGTCATAAAAAAAATCAAAAGTATACTTATTTTTAGGAGAAGCTACACTTTTCTGCTGATGCTTCAAACTGAAACAGAACTTCTGCTACTATTCCAAAACACTTACTTTATAGTGAAACTATAAGAGGTGCTTTTATTGAAAAATAAGCACTTTTCATCTTTCAAAGTCTTGGCCAAACAGGTTATGAATGCTTCTACGTGCTTTTTGTTACTCTGGATTACGTTGACACTTGACAGAGTATATGTATTATCAATTTACCTCTCTTGCTGTTCTACCCAATTTGTAGATGGTTCTTCTGTGTAATGTGTTTTTCAGTGACATAACTTTCAATTTACATCAAAGGTCTGACTATCTGAGTTCCAGTGTGACCTTTTCCTTGGCTGCTAGATCATACAATGCTAAGTATGACTCTCGGGAGCTTCTTTTGGAGCCCATTGACAGATTATTGAGGTTTTTCTTCTATTGGCTTTGTAAACATCCCAGTGCTTCTTTCATTGTTAATGTAACAGTTCTACTAATCAGTAAAGATTAGGATAAACTATGAATTTTTTCCTTGCTATAGAAACTAATTTTTGGACCAACCGTGACACATCGTGTGAAATGTTCTCTTCCTCGTCATGTTTGTTCTATGAAATTGATACATTACTTGATCATGTAACTACTGATTGATTATATGCAAGTTATTTGACTTCATTTGAATTTTTATTTCGTAGACAAAGATTAAGTTCCTTTCTTATCTTGGTCAAACATTACTTCATTTTCCAATAATTAATATATTATAATGTTCAGGTGCACTTCAATAACCTTCTTTTCAGCCTTGTTATTTTGTATCATAACTGTGGACTGGAACTGTAACTTGTTTCAATCTTGCCATTATATTATGAATTGTGTCTATATTAGAAGCACAAAGCCTTTAGTCAAATCAGTCCTACTTTGAATTCTGTCTGTTTTTCTTAGCTGCTCCTTCAATCAAATCAATCTTTGCTTTGAGGGATGTCTACTTATTAGTGAATATGACTCAGAATGCAAGAGAATACAATAAACCCCTACCCTCTACTGGATGTCAATGTTGGGGCCCAACAACGATGAAGAGGCAGCTCCTAACTTGTGGTATCGTCGTGGGTAGCACTTATGCTCAGACTCTAGGAAAGAATACAACAACTGAAAGGATGAGTACACAAAGTACTCGGTAGGTATCATTGGCCTTCCTCCATACTAGTCTTTGAGAAACATGTATATATTGTATTGAAATCATATATCATAAGTTATACTATCATTTGTCAAGATATCATGTTCATGCTTTGTACTCGTTCATCATGTCATTTCAACATAGCTTTTGTTATAAGATACTCCTATTTTGGCCACATTTGAATGGCTCTTTGAAATCATAACATTAATCATAAGCCAAATGCAATCATATTCTTTTATCAGGAGTACATATGTCGCCACACGTACATCATGATGTTCGATCACCTGCCTGGTCGATTAGGGAATATATCTTTTCTCAGTATAATAAATAACGTCATATGAATAGAACAAAGTCATTGCGCTAGCAAGCCCCAAATACAAGTACACTATGGAACTTTGTCTCATTTTACCATATTTAATAAGCGAACAAGCATGGATGAACACTGCATTACATTATAGTACAAAAAGTAACGTGAGTTGTACTATCATCAATTTTTTTTACCCTCTTGGATAGACACGTGTATCGCAGTAGCCCCGTGATTTGTTTCTTTTGTGATACCTGTCTATTTTTTTTATTTTTTGTTTCCACCCAGTCTCATTATTCTTCAGTTTCTTTCCTCCCCTCACTTGAATATTCTCTGTTTATAGGTAATCCTCTCTGCAAACCTCCCAGATTCAGGGCTTTTTAAAAAAAAATGAGAATTGGCTGAATTTTTTGTGTTCTTGCCTTATTATATTATCGGTATCAGTATTAATTTGGTATACTTTATATTTGTTACTACTTTTTAATTGTTTTTATTATAATTCCTTGCTAGAATTTCAAGCATATGTTAGTAATTTTACCTGATGTACATATGCATTATGTCTCTTTGATTATTGTCTTTGTTATTATCTAATTAGTGCATAAATAAAATTGTTGTGGCAAAATTTAAGCTATCAAAAGTGATTGTGCTCTTTCCTTTTCTTTCTTTGTATTTTCAATGAATTTCTCCAAGCTTCCGTTCTTGCTCTTGAGTGTCAAGGGTGTTTGTGTTCCTGAAGCCGCGTGCTCAAACTCTAGGTATTTTTTTAAATTAATTACATCTTTTAGATATTAGTGTACTAAATGTGCACCTTCAATTTTGCTTTACTTTGTCACCGATGGATAATTTAGTGATCAGTTGTTTCTTACCAAAGCTAAAATCCTTCACTTCTTGCTTCGCTATGATGTTTGCACTGATTAGTTTTTCCGAGTTGCTGATCTCTTCAACTCATTGAGATTCAGTAATTAAAAGTAAGCACAATTTGATATGTGTACCTTAGTTTCCTACTCTTTTGGATATAGTTTTTTGCTAAGATTTCTACATGCATGTTACTAATTACTATTTGGTTTGCCCATGCATTATGTTTCTCTGATGAATTTCATCTTTATAGCCATTAATTAGTGTAAAAAGTTAGACAGTCTTACAAAAATCTAAGATATCAAGAATGCTTATGCCTTCAATTGCTAAGTGAATTGTGCATCTAAGTTGTTTGGAAATATGCCTCGGTTAACTTATTTGGCCATTTTTCTTTAGCAGAATTATTTGTATTAGAACTAAAGGCACATTTGGGAGCATGTCAATTTATCTTATCTTGGTGGTTTTGGTTCTACCGTTCAAGATGTGGGCCGCTATGTTATCAGTTATCGTCTTCCACAAATCGCAGGAGGTATTAGTATTAATTATTCTTATGGATATTCGTTTTTGCTTTCTTTAGGTCAACTATGTAATTTTGAGTATTATATATTCATTAGTATTTGTTTTTCATGTTTTGGTGTTTGGTTTGTTGTTCCACTTTTTTTTCAAAAAGACAAATAGCAAGACTGCAAAAGGTGAGCGAAAATTGGCCCAAACGTTACAACTATATAAATAAAATGGCTGCAAGAAGATCCACTGGAAGATAATTTTCGACATATCAGAAAATTCTATTGTCTTAACTTGGTTCTGACATCAGCCTTTTTGTGTTCTGTTGCTCTTTTGGGATGTGGTTATTTTATCTTTTTACTTTTTCTGTAGGAATGGAATGTTACATGTATATTACAACTTTTAACTTTTTTTGCGTAAGAGTTTATGGAGTATGTACATCTGCCAAATTTCTATAGGTGAGAGGTTTTCCCCATGTAATTCTATATTTAATATTTGATATGTAGAATTACTTCTGGACAGAATGTTACAAGCATAAAAAGAAGCTTCGATGACCTTGCTTGCAACTATATGAGAGTCTTTTCACCTGGTAAGTTCTCTTAATTGTCATTTCCCACTGTTCTGCGTGTGAATCTCGAGAATTGTATTTGAGGTTTATCAAAAGTTCCTCTATTTCTAATTCAGGAGAATGACTTAATAAGTTAATAAGTCATTGCAATTGTTAGTGTCCATTTTAATTTTTCAAAACATTAATTCATTGTTATAGTGAAATAAAATTAAAGTTCAAAGTCAAAAAAGTAAAAAAAAAACCTCTTCCTTGATCAAATGACAATTCTCTTTATGTATTTCCAGTAATATGTATTTGATATGTATTCGTGTCATGCCATCAACTTAGTAGCCTGTTGTTTTATGTTCTAGGAAAAAATGTAGCACTTCTAAAGATGAAATGAAGGATATGTGCAAATGAGAAATCAGAGGACTTTTTGTTACAGAATATTCAAGACATGATTTATAGATTTTATGATCTTGCTTTTGACGACTTCTGTTATAAGACATTCTTAGTATGTTCTAATTAATCTTTTTGTTTCAGTGTGATCTCCTTTTATAGGTAACAAGATCAACATCTTATTTTAGGTATTTCTTCATCTTTAAGTCTTATTGCACATGCATCCAACAAATTATAATTCAAAGAGGTTATACAAAATGCACATAGTATTTTAGAGTATATGCATAATCTTGTAACAGGACAAATGGAACAAAAGTTAGATAGTTCAATAACAAATGGAACAAAAATTCGATAGTTCAACAACAATAACATACCCAATATAATTTCACACGGGGGTATAAGGAGGGTTGAGTGTACGAAGACCTGATCCCTACCTTGTGGAGGTAGGGTGGTTATTTCGAAAAAAACATCGCCTCCGATGATGCATATCAAAGCCATTTAAATAGAGAATACACAAGAAAAGTTGGATATTTAGTAATGGAAATTTCAAGTTGAGTCTTCAACATGTCATTTGAATGTGAATAAGCTCAAAATTACCTCTCAGGTATAATATTTTCGTGATAAAAAGTAATATCTTTTCCACTGAACAACGTTTCAAAAATTGTACTAAGCGATGTTATCGAATGAATGAAAATGCCATTTGGTTGGACTTTGGAGGTCATATTTAGTTTTTATATTCTTATATTATAGCTCAGGGAAGTTAATAAACTGCTCCAAGGCTATTACTGTATTTGGACAGAGACTAGCTTTCATTTTCATAGTCAAAAACTTTTGGAAATTTAGTTTTAGTATTTTGAAACTCAAGCATTTGATAAAAGGTTGGATGGATACATAATCACTTTTCTTAGTAGCTTTAAACTAAATTGTTAGATTGTCTGATGGTATAAAACTGGAAATGATTCAACCAAGAAATTTGATTTTTTCAAGAATAGCTAGATGCTTAAAAGAAGGATATAGATTGTACGTTAATTGTTCATGGTTACATCTATATTACTGTTAATGTTAATTATTGGGTACTTGTTAATGAGCAAACAACGTAACACATTTATTTATTTTATCACAGAATCAATATTCAAAACTTCCTTCTGTAAAATTTCTAATACAGCATCTCTTTATGTTCAGATTAGTTGTTTCATTAAGGGTTTTGAAAGAAAGAAAGAAAGAAAGGAAAATGTCGGTACAAGAATAAACGAATGTCATTTTTTTGCTCTTTGATAAGTCTAATAATGCAAGTGTTTTGAAACTCTTTACAGGGTTCATCTTCTCTCATTATTTTCTTCAAGAACACTTGAGCAAAGATGAGACTCATCTCTACCTGAGTGTCTTCTATAGTTCTATATCACCATTAGCCATGGATATCCTTCACTGTTTTCAATTGTGCTTTAGAAGGGACATCCTAATTTCTTAAATGTTAGCAGTCAAGTAAATACTTTTCTCACCTCGATAATTCTAAATGAAACTTATGATATCTAATTCTTGAAGTATATCATTAAAATTATGTGACAGTACTAATTCTTGGATGATACTGATTGGAGTGGAGTAGCAGTGTTAATAGAACTAATATATAAATTTGTAATTTTTGACGCTCACTTATTTTAAGCTTTCACTTTTAAGCATTTTGAAAGATAAAATGAAGCTAAACAAACCGTAGCTTCTTATTAACTACATCAAAAGTAATATTCTTAATTGTTATTGTATATAGAAATAAAGTTTTTGTCATGATTGTTTTTTTTTTTTTAACCCTACCTAGGAGCTCCCACCCCTTTTGCTCCCTTGGTGACTCGAACTCGCAACCTTCAGGTTGGAAGTGAGGAGTAATTTTTAATAAATACTTTCAATATTTAGAATAAAACCTTACGATAATTGTTATTGTATATAGAAATAAAGTTGCTTTCTTGATTGTTTTTTATTGTTGTGAAGTTAGAAATCAATTTTGTAAGTAATTCTATTTATCGAAGACAATAATAAAATGTATCACAAAATTCATCGACAAAGCCAATTACAAACACGGTATAATTAAGTTGATGTAATAGAGATTTGAAAATTTTTAAATCGATCTTTACGAATTGATTGATCAATGACTAATATTTTATCAGATGCAAAACCTATGGTGCAAATATTACAAAACAAAGATAACAACATTGTGGAAAATAGATACCACTTGCGAATATATATGAAGATCGATGAACTTTTTCAAAAATATCAACATTTTATATATTCCTCGAACACGAAATGTTTTAACTCATAATCTAACGCAATTCTCTATTTCCTTGCTACATAGAATTTTTTAGAATTCAACTTTTTCAATTTAGGTTGTAAACGACACATTTATGTCGTATGACCATTTGAGATAGATTATAAAGTAATATATTGAAGTTGTTTACTAAAGAAAAAAAATGGTATAAAGTACAAAAATCTCATATCCTTGGAGGCTAATTACATCATATCCGGAAAGTTTCCTCAATTACAAAAATCTCGACTTTTTCATTGCTCTCGAATACATTCATTGGATGTCCAATACATTACAAATGACATATTACTTCGGGGGAGGGATGTATTCGAGAGGGGATAGGTATGTATCCGAGAGGGAATAGTTGTATCCGAGAGAAAATAGGGATGTATCCGAGAGAGAATTATAATATCTTAAGTTGTGAATTTATGTAATTTTTCAAATAAAATATGTGAAATTATATTGGGCCCGTATCACGGGCCTTAAATTATATATATAGGTGATATGAACGTGATACATTTAAGTAATAAAGCTTCACAAGTTTTAAAAATTATACCAAAAATTGCAAAAAACACAATTTTTTTTTTAATGTAGGGTGGATCAACATAGTACGGAGCAAAGTGGATTAAAAATATAATTTTTTGTTATATGAGGCAAAGAGGAGCAGATTGAAATCTTCGTGATTTTGCACGTGTCTCACCTACTCTATTGTCATCCCTAGTTATCTCCTACAAGCATAAGTTCACATTGAATCGACATATAACTGTTGTCCCCAACAAGTATAAGTTCACATTGAATCACTTTAGCATTTAAAACATGTGTTTTTGAAGGAAAGCTCCAATATAAAAAGTTCGGTCTCCTTTGATATTAACCTTGGTGTGAGTGAATATTCTATTGATTAACAATTTCTCAACTTAGTGAAATCTAAAATAACTACTATTGTTTAATTAATTAGCTTGTTTGATCAAGTTTTTTGGAGGTTAAAAATATTTTTTTTTCCTTTCAAAAAGTGTTTAGTGCTTGGTCAAGTTATTGGAAGGAAATAAGGAGTAGTAGTTTTATCTTATGTCAAACAAAACTAGATACTAGACTTAATTAACATTGCTACTTATCGAATACACACATATCTGTTAATAATTTTTTTGTCAAACAAAACTAGACACAAGAAATGAAAAAACAACATTATTAGATACATATCATTATATCAAATACAAAACAAGATTATAAAGTTTAATTTTGAGACTGAAAAATACGTAACATCAACTTCACATACATATAGAGGATTTTAATTTCACAATCATGCTTAATCCATCCAATACTCAAAAAGAGAAAGAGAAAGCGACATCTACTGAATCGAATACAAAACAA
Organism: Solanum commersonii; assembly: GCA_029007595.1. Taxonomy (NCBI): domain Eukaryota; kingdom Viridiplantae; phylum Streptophyta; class Magnoliopsida; order Solanales; family Solanaceae; genus Solanum; species Solanum commersonii. Next base: position 5,153,977 of record JAJTWQ010000033.1, read on the forward strand.
GATTTGATTAATTACCTTTTTTAATGTTACTTTATATTTATTACCATTTAAGATATAGCTTTAGCTTTAATAGCAATTTCATATTTGATACCATCATAATAAATATACTCTAGTGATATCAAGGAAGAAAAGTCATTTAAGTGAAAATACTACTAAGTTACTCCTTGATATCAAAGAGTGATTCAGTGAAAGTACTACTCAGTTATTCCTTCTATTATATAGAAGAGCCATGAGAAGGACGATCGCTGACATTTTAGTAATTTTAACATCATTTAAGGGCAAAATAATAATTGTATAATTAATGGTCAAAATGAAAATCTAGAAGAATCCATACATGTTAACTTTTGTTATGGGCCCATAAGGATATTATTGTAATTTTGTTAAAATGAAGAGTTCCTATTAGTTAAGTTCTTACAAACAATAATAAATGCTAAGCTTATTTTGACATATTTTAGAAAGAAAATTTGAACTAATTAAAATAAAATGTGTTTGAATAGTTAATATTTTGTTCCTAGAAATACTTTAAAGGATTATTGCATAAACATATTTTTAATATTATGTTACATAATATGACCACTAAATTCGTATCAATATTTTTTAATTAGTTTGAAGAAATTATCAAATTTCGTGACTAAAAGAATGAACAATGTTTGACTATCAAGAAATTAATAATTTGATAATGTATTCATCAAAAGATTTAAAAATATAAAATTTTCATTTCTATATTTTCTTAATATCAAATATGAAACTATTTAACAGAGAAAGTTTGACAAGGAAAACGTTTAACATTCAAATTCTAATGAATATTAAAATTCAAACTAAAGAAAAATGAGTAGTTAAAAAATAAAGAAGAACAACAAAAGAAAATGTCAATAGAAAAAGACTTTGTTGAGAAATATAGCGGAAGAAAAAAACTAAAAAATAAATAAATTAGGAAAAAACAACCTGAAACAAAAAGTATATTGGTTATTTTGTGGGGGTAAGATTTAGAGTTTTCTTTACGGCGTGATATTAAGAGTGTAGTATCAAAAAAAATTAATTAATGTAATTTAGAATATAACATTACGATAATTGTTATTGTATATAGAAATAAAGTTTTTGTCATGATTGTTTTTTTTTTTTTTTTTTTTTTAACCCTCCCTAGGAGCTCCCACCCCTTTTGCCCCCTTGGTGACTCGAACTTGCAACCTTCAGATTGGAAGTGAGGGGTATTTTTTAATAAATACTTTCAATATTTAGAATATAACCTTACGATAATTGTTATTGTATATAGAAATAAAGTTACTTTCTTGATTGTTTTTATTGTTGTGAAGTTAGAAATCAATTTTGTTAAGTAATTCTATTTATCGAAGACAATAATAAAATGAATCACAAAATTCATCGACAAAGCCAATTACAAACACAATATACTTAAGTTGAAGCAATAGAGATTTGAAAGACTTTAAGTCAATCTTTACGAATTGATTGATCAATGACTAATATTTTATCAGATGAAAAGCTTATGGTGCAAATATTACAAAACGAAGATAATAACATTGTGGAAAATAGATACCACTTGCGAATATATATGAAGATCGATGAACTTTTTAAAAAATATCAAAATTTATATATTCCTCGAACACGAAATGTTTTAACTCATAATCTAATGCAATTCTCTATTTCCTTGATGCATAGAATTTTTTAGAATTCAACTTTTTCAATTTAGGTTGTAAACGACACATTTATGTCGTATGACCATTTGAAATAGATTATAAAGTAATATATTGAAGCTGTTTACTAAAGAAAAAAAATGGTTACAGAAATCTCATATCTTTGGAGGCTAATTACATCATATCCGGAAAGTTTCCTCAATTATAAAAATCTCGAATTTTTCATTGCTCTCGAATACATTCATTGGATGTCCAATACATTACAAATGACATATTACTTCGGGGGAGGGATGTATTCGAGAGAGGATATGTATGTATCCGAGAGGGAATAGATGTATCCGAGAGGAAATAAGGATGTATCCGAGAGAGGATTATAATATCTTAAGTTGTGAATTTATGTAATTTTTCAAATAAAATATGTGAAATTATATTGGTCCCGTATCACAGGCCTTAAATTATCTAGTACATATATAGGTGATATGAACGTGATACATTTAAGTAATAAAGCTTCACAAGTTTAAAAAATTATACCAAAAATTGCAAAAAACACAATAGTTTTTAATTTTTTTTTGTGTAGGGTGGATCAACATAGTGCGGAGTAGAGTGGATTAAAAATATATATTTTTGTTATATGAGGCAAAGAGGAGCATATTGAAATCTTCGTAATTTTGCACGTGTTTGTCTCAGCTACTCTATTGTCATCCCTAGTTATCTTCTACAAGCATAAGTTCACATTGAATCGACATATAACTGTTGTCCCCAACAAGTATAAGTTCACATTGAATCACTTTAGCATTTAAAACATGTGTTTTGAAGGAAAACTCCAAAATAAAAAGTTCGGTCTCCTTTGATATTAACCTTGGCATGAGTGAATATTCTATTGATCAACAATTTATCAATTTAGTGAAATCTAAAATAACTACTATTGTTTAATTAATTAGCTTGTTTGATCAAGTTTTTTGGAGGTTATAAATGTTTTTTTTTTCCTTTCAAAATGTGTTTAGTGCTTAGTCAAGTTATTGGAACGAAATAAAGAGTAGCAGTTTTATCTTATGTCAAACAAAACTAGATACTAGACTTAATTAACATTGCTACTTATCGAATACACACATATCTGTTATTAAATTTTTTGTCAAACAAAACTAGCTACAAGAAATGAAAAAACAACATTATTAGATACATGTCATTATATTAAATACAAAACAAGATTATAAAGTTTAATTTTGAGACTGAAAGATACGTAACATCAACTTCAGATTCATATAGAGTATTTTAATTTCACAATCATGCTTAATCCATCCAATACTCAAAAAGAGAAAGAGAAAGCGACATCTATTGAATCGAATACAAAACAAGATTTGATTAATTACCCTTTGTAATGTTACTTTATATTTATTACCATTTATGATATAACTTTAGCTTTAATAGCAATTTCATATTTGATATCATCATAGTAAATATACTCTATCAATATCAAGGAAGAAAAATTCATTTAAGTGAAAATACTACTATGTTACTCCTTAATATCAAAGAGTGATTCAGTGAAAATACTACTCAGTATTCCTTGATACCATTAGACTATATATATATACCTTGGTGTATCAAGTATATATACATATACTCTAATGGTATCAATTTTAGCTAATTTTATACTTTGATACCACTAAAGAAAAAGTCACTTGAGTGAAACACTACTAAATTACTTCTTAATACTAGTTGAGTAAATATATACTCTGGTGATATCAAAGAGTGATTCAGTGAAACAATTACTAATTTACTCCTTCATACCATTAGGATATATATATATATATATATATATATATATGAAACCACTACTACTTTACTCCTTGATACCCATTAGGGTATATACATATATACATACACACACCCTAATGGTATTAAAAATGTATTGTAATTGTTCTTTATTTTTTTCTCTTATTAAACGATATTATACCTGAATTTCAAATATTCAAAAATTATTCAAATTAGTTTATGTGTTACTATATAAACTATAGTTGTAATACAATTTGAATTCAATAGTATAATTGTTATATATTCGATTGTTGTTATTCCAACAAATATAATACATTTTAACAACATAAAGTTAATTTAAATTGTACCCAAATATTTGAAATTCATACATAATACTTATAAGACATTTGTATTAAAAATATTTTAGTTATATATTCAACACATACATTGAAACATGCCTATAATTGTATTATATATTGAATTCAAATGTATTACAATTGTTATTTTTTTCTCTTATTAATGATGTTAAAATTTAGTATTGTATTAAATGTATTTTAGTTATATATTCACAACGTGCATTAAAAAATGCATATAGTATGTAAAACGTATTGAATTCAAAATGTATTACAAATATAACTTATATTTATTTATTTTATTAATGATGTCTATAATTTTTTAAAATAAAATGTTAATATTCAAACATCCTTAAACATTAAAATAGTTAAAATTTAAAAAAGAAAGGAGAGAAAAAAATGACTAGAAAAGAGAAGAAAGGAAGAAAAGAGAAGAATGGAAGAGAAAGAGAATGATAGAAAAAGAGAAAGAAAATGACGGAATACAAGAGAAGGAGAGAAACAAATGACCGAAGAAAATAGTAGAATGCAAGAGAGAAAATTATGGAAGAAAAGAGAAATAAAGAGAATGACTTGTTTGTGATTAAAAAAAGTAAGACTGATTTGTGTAAGAATAAAAGGGAGTATGTCATAATTTATAAATAAAGTTATATAATATATTATTTATGTAAGTTGGCCTTGAAAATATAGAGAAAATTAATATGATATAAATGTATGTTAGAGTTAGGTCATTTTTCCTATAAACAAAAGCAGTATAACGCAAAATGTTAGGCCTTATTAGCATGGGCCAATGTCATCTAGTTATGTTATTATATAAATGAACAAATGATGTTGATTGATTGTTGTAGGCATTTGGATTTTCACCCTAAAAAAACTTAGGATTAATATGGTATAAATGTATGTCTTGAGTTAGGTAATTTTTCCTATAAACAAAAGCAGTTAACACAAAATGTTAGGTCTGTGCTAACATGGGGCAATGGCATCTAGTTGTTATATAAATGAAGAAATGATATTGACTGATTGTCGTAGACATTTCCATTTTCACCCCAAAAAAACTTAGGAAGATGCAAAAGTCAAATATCATTAATAATCTCCATCACATTATGTTTTTTCCACCGATAGAAGAGTAACAAAGAAAATGACCGTTTGGATTGGCTTAAAAAGTTGGTCAAATCTACTTTTAAGTCAGCTTTTTATTTCTGAAAGTGTTTGACAAATATAAAAAAAAAATTAAAATAAGTTATGAAGTGTTTGACAAGATAAAAAATGACTTAAAATAAGTAAAAAATAACTTAAAATAAATCAGAAACCAAAAATAGGTCTCCCCTACTTTTTTTTTTGACTTAAAAGTCATTTCAATTTGATTTTTTATTTTTGACTTAAAAACTACTTTTTTTAGTTCAATCCAAACGAAACTCATAAATATAAAAAATTACAGTATAGCATCACCTTATTGTAGCTAAAAAATTACAGTAACGCATCACTGACAGAATGTTTTTTCCATTGTTGTTGTTATTGCTTCTTCTATTAGATTGTTTTAAGTGATGAAAATTTTCTTTTACAACACTTCATGGCTTTTACTGCTTGAAGATAGTGTCATTGTCTTCTTTGAGACATAGATAGTAACATTGCCTTCTTTGAGACATCTCATGTTTTTCCCACAGCGAATTAGTGAAAAATTTGTGTTATACATTATTATTTTCTCATTCATTTTTCACCGAATCAGCTTGCTAAAAAAAATGTATGGTGATAATGGGAAGTTACATAAACCTCACTAGTTTAGGAGCTAATTACATAGATACACTCTAGTTTGTAATATTACATATTTCGAATACATTTGGTCAAATTTAAGTGTAATTTGTTTTAGATACATTATATCCAAGTAGATTCGCATGTATCTGGGATACATAGCAAATATCGCTCACCTCTATCGCCACTCCAACGTATCTGACATCCCAAATACATATGAATCACTCCAGATACATGTATATAGTGTGTATCTAATATGATTCACATGTATCTGGGAATCATACGAATTCTCGCTCGCCACCCTCTACAATCATACTCTCCTCTCTCCCTATTTTTACGTATATGATGGCAAAAATACATGTATCTAAATATAAGATACGTAGGAAACTCTTAATTAGTGGCAAGATACATAATATTTTGAAAATATAGATAATAATAATAATATATATGATAGTGTAATATGTTTAATTATGTAGTTTTTCCAAAATAAATTCTCACAGAACTAATGAATAGCTTCCTATTTTTTCTATATGAAATAATTAAGTACTATTTTTTTTAATATTAATTCAATCAAAATATCTATAAAAATTACAACGATATACTATTAAAATTTAAACGTGAAAATTGTGATTATTTAGTACTGTATCATGAGTGATGAACCAACAATATTTTATTATTATTTAGTTAGGGGTGTACATGACCGGGTTGGTTCGGATTTTTGAAATATCAAATCAAATCAAACTATTTGTGTAAAAATTTTAAATTTATAAACTAAACCAAACTAATAAAATTCAATTTTTTTCGGATTTTTCAACCTCAGGTTGGTTCGGGTTTTGCAAATACCAAACCAAACCAAACTAATAAACCTCGGATTTTTGGATTTTTTCGGTAAAGTTTTCATACACACATTTAATTAATTTATGCGCCAAATATTTCTTTAGTCCAACCAAAATACAATTATCTAAGGTGTTTCTTAAAAAAAATAACACAAAATATGAGATGAATACTGATGACACATAAATATTCAATAAAAAATAATAATGAAATCATCATATAAAATAAATATTGCAAAGTCACAATGAAAATGATCATAATTTAAAAGTACTAAATCATGCTAAAATAAGTTTAATAAGTATTAGTTACATTACTAAATATTTAAGGAAAATTTAAATTAGATTATGTATTTTAATTGTCTAAACCAATGTAAAACTAAAGAGCAAATATTCAATATTATTGTCATTCTTAGTGTTTTGAATTGATTTTCTTTTTGCATTAGTATTAATTTGATTTTGATTTAAGTTTTATTATAATTATCAACATCTATGAACTATAATCTTTATTGGACCATTCCAAATTCTAAGTTTTAAACTTGAAATAATATATTAAAAGATAAAAACTATGAAATAGTATAAGAAATATTTTACAATTATATCAAAGTAAATATTTTTATGTATAAAATAAAATTTTAAAATTACATATATAATGTCGGGTTGGTTTGGTCTCGGGTTGATTTTTTTTAGTTAAAACCAAACCAACCCAAATATAGTCGGAGTTTTTTTTTTTTCAATTCCAAACCAAGTCAAACCAATCCACTAGTCGGATTTTTTTTCGGTTTAACTCAATTTGCAATTTAATTCAAATTTTCGATTCGATTTCGTACACCACTATATTTAGCTTTACACACCACATGTAAACTTAACCATAGTACCTAATATATCTATTTTTTCTTAGTTTGAATGTGGCTAATATTTAATGAAACTTTATATGTGTTTTTGTTTCAACCAAATCTAGCGCTACTGAACTTATCACCTGTCGGTGTTATGTTGAACTATTTTTGTGTTGAAAAAAAAAAGGTTAGCTCATTCCCTACTCCTCAAAAGATCTTATCCCTTTATTGGTTTTGGTTTTCATTCAAATATTTATATTGACGAGCATGATTAAATTTGGATTCGTGCTAGAAAGTTGATCCACATCGGGGGATAAAGCACTCCTGCGACTCCGTATTCAGGGACGTAAACCTGAGACCTTTTAATTAAGGATACTTACCACTCTGATACTCCACCACAATATCTTTTATAATATTCGGAAGGAAAATGATTTTATCCTTTTCCTTCTCAATATTATTAAAGATAATCCTTTATCAATGATTAATTAAAGAAAGAAAAAGTTGTATACATCAATAATTTGGAGTTCAATTAAAATATTAAATAGCTAGTCAAGTTATAAGGGTAATAAAATAAACGATATTTGGTTCACTAAGTTTATGACGTGCCTCTATTAGTAAAAAAATCACATGAATCTGTTTTGTTTTAATCAATTCAATCCCCAAATAAATAAATAAAAGCTTTAATTTAAAGAAATAAACGACCTATCTTAAAAAAAAATCAACCAACCAAGGTGCGTTGTGTCTATTGATTCAAAAAAGAGAAGATTAAGGATTTATTCGATGATAAGAAGGAAAATATTTTCTAAACAACAAGTGTTTTTTTGTTTGATAGGTAAATAAAAAATTATTATTTTAAAAATATTTAAATATATTTTAGATAAATACTATCGGGGGTGGGGGAAGGAGGGTGGAAAAGACACAATCAATATGTAATATCACTGTTGCAACCTGTTTTTGTTATTATCATTAGGAAAAACATTTCCTCATTTGTAAGAACTTTATTTTCTTAATTTTTTGTAAATATTATCACTATTGCAACCTGTTTTTCTTATTATCATTAGGAAAAACATTTCCTCATTTGTAAGAACTTTATTTTCTTAATTTTTTGTAAATAATATCACTATTGCAACCTGTTTTTCTTATTTTCATTAGGAAACCATTTCCTCATTTGTAAGAACTTTATTTTCTTAATTTTTTCTAAATAATTAATAAATTGAATATAAAAAATTAAAAAACATTTTCTTCCATACTGAACGCACCCAAACTAGACGAAAACCTCTTTAAAAAGTTGACTTTGAAAGGGAAGACCGAATAATAATTAACCTCAAAGTCTTATTATCGATTTAGTCTTGGCCAATGGCAAGTTTTAATTAGTACTGTACTACACTGTTTTTTTATGCAATTTAATTTGTACTTTCTATTTTGAAGTGAAGAAGGTAGCAAAAATATTTATTCCATTGGTTAAAATAATTATATTTATTAGTTAAATGTATATAATTTTTCTTATGAATATGTTATATGTATTATTAATGAGCTCCTCAACATTCTCGCTCCTAATATATAGTAAATCAGATGTTTATAAATTTCAAGAGCAACCTCATATAAAATTATAATAAATAAATTTACAACAAATATTTAATAATATTTTTAACTATCTCTGTCTTAATTTATATAGAAACTGATTTTCAAACGTTAAATATTTTTAATTTTTAATGTAATTTAGATATATTAAAATAAATTTATATTATTATAAATGACAATAATAAAAAATTTAAAATATTTAAAAATAATCAAAAAAATGACACTTAGATTAAAACGGAGTAAACAATATATCTGGCAATACATTCGGCCCCGCCCGCCTTGTATAATCCTTGTTTTTGTTTTAATGTGGTCCTCCTACTAAATAAAAAAGTACTCTTCACATTTCAATTTATTTGACCTACTTTCTTTTGTATTCTATTTTAAAAAAATGATCATGTCTTTTTCAACAATTCTTTAATATTAACTTTTCATGTGACATATTTAAAATTATAAAATTAAAAGACATTTTGATATCATTATAATATTTTTAAATTAAGATCATAAAATTCAGAAGTTCTCTCAACTTTATAATTGCTTCAACTTCAGCCACCCATGACCCATAGTCAATCATATCTAAACTTTATAATATAATAATAAAGCATCTATATATAGTTTCTGTTCCTTTTTTTTTTGTGTGTGTGTGTGTGTATCTTGGAGAGAGAAATGGGGGAACAAACTTTGTATCTTCCATTATTTGAGTCAAAGGAAGCTAAAGGAAAAACAATATACAAGTTATTTGCTTCAACAATATTTGTGGGTATTTTGTTAATATGGTTATACAGATTAATTAATATGCCAAGTAAAGGTGAATCTGGGAGATTAGCATGGATATGTATGTTCTTAGCTGAGGTTTGCTTTGGTTTCTACTGGATTATCACTCAATCTGTTCGTTGGAATGTTATATATACTTATCCTTACAAGAACAGACTTTCCCTTAGGTTTGATTTTTTTTCGTTGAAACTTATTAAGATTTCAATAAATATTATTATATTTTTAATTTGAAAATTTAAAAGTCTAATGAATTTAACGATAAGAATTATAGAGTTTGATTTGAATCTGTTTTCCAATGACTTAGGTATATACACTTGGTACTCTGTGATTGGCCTTTTACTTTTAAACTTCCCAAAGCTATTATTTGTTGAAAATAATAGTATGATCTCAATTTATTGATTTTCCAACTTCTGAGTTAAATATTTTCTAGTTCGTCTTCCAAGTTATCTATCACAACTTACGACCTCCGTCCCATTTTATATAAATTAGTTTGACTCGGTATATAATTTGAGAAACAAAGATTTTTTTTTGACATTTGTGGTCTTAAATAAGTGATAGATATTTGTGTGACTATAAATCATTTCATTACAAGTAAATTGAGTATTTAAAATTAATATTTTTACTTAATATAAAAATGCGATTCTTTCTGAAACTAACTAAAAAGGAAAGTAAGTCATATAAATTGGGATAGAGGAAGTATTTGATTTGTCGGGTTTAAACTTTGTAATATATATATTTTCTCTGTCTGAAGTGAAGTGTCTTACTTTCCTTTTAGTTTGTATAAAAAAAAACGTCTCTTTCTATATTTTTTATGTTTTCCAATTCTAAGAGTTTACATGGCAGATTTTAAATGATGAGATTTAAAAGGCTATACTTATTTTTAATTGAGACTACAAAAATTCTTTTTATTTCTTAAATTCCATGCACAGTTAAATTAAAACACTTGTACTGAAACGAGAGAGTACTTCCAGAATAGTGTTTGGTAGAACCCATAAGAGGCTGTTTGATAGCTGATTAGGAAAAATATTATACATGTCAGATCTTGCATATATAAGTAATATAATTTTGGTAATTGGTTAGTACTATGTATAAAATTAATAGGGCGTTTTGTTTGAAATTTTATAGATGATAGAGGATGGAATAGCAAAACCGACTCCTGATTTCGACTAATTATTTGCAGATACGAGGAGGATTTGCCAGACGTAGACATATTTGTTTGCACAGCAGATCCATTAATGGAGCCTCCAACAATGGTGATTAACACAATATTATCAGTCATGTCATATAATTACCCTACTCAAAAGTTGAGTGTTTACCTCTCTGATGATGGGGGTTCACAATATACCTTTTATGCTCTTCTTGAAGCCTCTCAATTCTCTAAATATTGGATACCTTTTTGCAAGAGATTCAATGAGGAGCCTACCTCCCCTGCTGCATATTTTCAACATGATGCCTCCAATTTAAATGACAAAGTTTTTGCACAAGAATGGTCCAATACCAAGGTGAGAACTTGATAACAATTAAGTCATGACTCAATCAGTGGCGGAGACAAAAAAATTTGACTAGGGGTTCAGAATAGAAACACATGAACTAGTCGAAGGAAGTTTAATACTATAGAGTTTTGACACCACAATTTGATGAGTCATTTCGAGTTCAAATTAACAAATGAGTCATATCTTAGTTCATCTAAATTGATGTGTAACTTTCTTCAGAAATTATATGAAGATATGAAAAGCAGGATTGAAGCATCTATAGAAAATGGTAGCATTCCCAATGAAATTAAGGCTCAACACGAAGGGTTCTCAGAATGGAACGCTAAAGTTACAAAACAAGACCATCAGTCAATTGTTCAGGTACATTATATTCTTTTGTTACTGCTAATAATTAACGTATCGAAAATGAACAGAGTACAAAAAAAAAAGAAATGTAATTTGTATCTTTCAGATTTTAATAGATAGAAGAGATCATAACATGGTCGACATGGATGGAAATCGACTGCCAACGCTTGTCTATATGTCACGAGAGAAAAAACCAAATCGGCCACATAACTTCAAGGCTGGATCAATGAACTCATTGGTAAATTAAGCAGTGAAAATTGCTTATTATTAGTAATTTCTTATCTTAACAATATCAATTGTAGACAATGACAGTATATTCTTTTTTATGTGTGCAGATACGAGTTTCATCACAAATAAGTAATGCACCTATCATCCTAAATTTGGATTGTGACATGTACTCGAACGATCCAGATGCAATAAGAGAATCACTATGCTTCTTCATGGATGAAAATCAAGGGCACAAGGTAGCCTATGTTCAGCATCCTCAACGTTACAATAATGCAACCAAGAATGATATTTACGGAAATATAGCTCGAGTTACTCATGATGTAAGTTGTAGAAATGATGCTTTGACAACCCTCTTTTAACAATATTTTTTTGTATATAAGACAATTTAGAAACTTCGAATCTCGACATGTAGATTGAACTTGCTGGTATGGGAGGTTATGGAGCAGCTTTGTACCGTGAGCACTGGTTGTTTTCACAGAAGGGAAAGTCTTTGTGGTAGAAAATTCTCTGAGGATCAAACATTTGAATGGAATAACAAGCTGCAAGAAAAATCCACCTATAAAACTGTGGAAGAATTAGAGGAAGCATCAAAAGTTGTTGCAAATTGTAGCTATGAAGAGGGGACTCAATGGGGAAAACAGGTACTAATTCCTAGATACCGTCAAAGGGTGTAGTGGAATGTTAAAACATTCATCCTGTTTTGATAGATGTTTCGAGTTCGAGCTTTGAGAACATATGTTTGATTTTTTTGTCCAGATGGGGCTGTTGTATGGATTTCCTGTGGAAGATATAATCACAGGATCAGCAATCCAATGCAGAGGATGGAAATCAATATACTATAAGCCAAGTAAACCTGCTTTTTTAGGTGTTGCTCCAACAATCTTAGATGTTGCTCTTGTTCAACATAAGAGATGGTCAGAAGGCATGTTTCAGATTTTCCTCTCCAAATATTGTCCCTTCATATATGGGCATGGCAAAATCAAATTTGGTGCCCAAATGGGATATTGCATATACATTCTTTGGGCCCCTCTATCTGTTCCCACACTAACTTATGTGTTGGTTACTTCTCTTTCTCTGCTTCATGGCATCTCCTTATTTCCAGAGGTAATCAACTTACGTAACCATCTTATCTAAAAGCTTAAACTATACTTTTTTCACAACCATCACCTGTTATTTACTTAATTATGTCTTCATCACTCATTATATTGCAGGTGTCAAGTCTATGGTTCTTGCCTTTTGCGTATGTTTTCATCGCCAAGTTTGCATATTCCTTGGCTGAATCCATTAGCTGTGGTGACACACCTAAGTCATGGTGGAACTTGCAAAGGATGTTGTTGATTCGAAGGACAACTTCATACTTCTTCGCGTTCATAGATGCAGTGATTAAGCAATTAGGCTTCTCTCAGACAGCATTTGCCCTCACGACAAAGGTAGTAGATGGCGATGTACAGAGGAGATATGAGCAAGAGATGATGGAGTTTGGCAACTCATCTGCTATGTTCACAATCACAGCCACACTTGCATTGCTTAATCTAATTAGTTTCATTTGGGGAATGAAGAAATTTGTAATGGCTGCAACAACACTAGAAGGTTATATCTTGTATGATCTAACTAACAATGTGTTTTTTTTGTCAACAGAGATGTGTTTCCATTCAAACTAGAGTCTAAGGAATTTGTTCCATACTGACACAAATCATGTACTTGGAAGATCAAGTCAGTGCTCCTGAACAATCTTTATACCAACATGATGGAGATCTTAACATGGAGGAAACTGCAGACCTGCAACCAGCAAATGTACAGGAAGGACCTCAGGCACCAGCAAATGACATGCAACTACCTCTGGAATTTAAGATTTAGGGGGGAACAAAGTATTGAGAAACTACAAAAAGTGATCATCAAGGTGCTTATCAAAGATTGATACGAAAGCTCCTCTATCTTACTATGATCAGGCCTGATATCTCATTTGGTGCGCAAACCATGAGTCAGTTTCTTCAACAACCAAAAAAGGAGGCAACTTTGAGAATTGTTAGATAACAACATCTTCTTAGGGTTCATCAAGAACCTTCATCTATTCTTCTACTTCTCTAAATCTTCTAAAACTACAATATTATTAATCCAAGTTTCATGTCCTATTACAATCTAAAAGATAGGTAGCATACATGCTATTGATACTAGGACGACAGACCTAACCAGAACGGAGGATGGAAAACTACCCTTATCACTCCGGAGAAAGAGTGCTTCATACACTGGTACATTCACTAAAACTATCAATCCACAGAGAATCACATGTGACACAACATTTCCCACTTCTTGTAGTGTTGCAGCCATTACAAGTTTCTTCATTCCCCAAATGAAACTAATTAGATTAAGCAATGCAAGTGTGGCTGTGATTGTGAACATAGCAGATGAGTTGCCAAACTCCATCATCTCTTGCTCGTATCTCCTCTGTACATCGCCATCTACTACCTTTGTCGTGAGGGCAAATGCTGTCTGAGAGAAGCCTAATTGCTTAATCACTGCATCTATGAACGCGAAGAAGTATGAAGTTGTCCTTCGAATCAACAACATCCTTTGCAAGTTCCACCATGACTTAGGTGTGTCACCACAGCTAATGGATTCAGCCAAGGAATATGCAAACTTGGCGATGAAAACATACGCAAAAGGCAAGAACCATAGACTTGACACCTGCAATATAATGAGTGAAGAAGACATATAAATAACAGGTGATGGTTATGAAAAAAGTATAGTTTAAGCTTTTAGATAAGATGGTTACGTAAGTTGATTACCTCTGGAAATAAGGAGATGCCATGAAGCAGAGAAAGAGAAGTAACCAGCACATAAGTTAGTGTGGGAACAGATAGAGGGGCCCAAAGAAGAAATATGCAATATCCCATTTGGGCACCCAATTTGATTTTGCCATGGCCATATATGAAGGGACAATATTTGGAGACGAAAATCTGAAACATGCCTTCTGACCATCTCTTATGTTGAACAAGAGCAACATCTAAGATTGTTGGAGCAACACCTAAAAAGCAGATTTACTTGGCTTATAGTATATTGATTTCCATCCTCTGCATTGGATTGCTAATCCTGTGATTATATCTTCCACAGGAAATCCATACAACAGCCCCATCTGGACAAAAAAATCAAACATATGTTCTCAAAGCTCGAACTCGAAACATCTATCAAAACAGGATGAATGTTTTAACATTCCACTACACCCTTTGACGGTATCTAGGAATTAGTACCTGTTTTCCCCATTGAGTCCCCTCTTCATAGCTACAATTTGCAACAACTTTTGATGCTTCCTCTAATTCTTCCACAGTTTTATAGGTGGATTTTTCTTGCAGCTTGTTATTCCATTCAAATGTTTGATCCTCAGAGAATTTTCTACCACAAAGACTTTCCCTTCTGTGAAAACAACCAGTGCTCACGGTACAAAGCTGCTCCATAACCTCCCATACCAGCAAGTTCAATCTACATGTCGAGATTCGAAGTTTCTAAATTGTCTTATATACAAAAAAATATTGTTAAAAGAGGGTTGTCAAAGCATCATTTCTACAACTTACATCATGAGTAACTCGAGCTATACACAAACAAGATATGAAAATAAATTTTGTATACATTAGTGCAACCATATACCTTATCAAATATATATCTATATTTTAACTGAATATTTGAGGGAATGACATTACAAATCCACTCTCATTTAAGTAAAAGATCCTTGTACCTGACGGTAACAATCTAAGCGGGAGATAATTATGGACCTCATGAAAGTAAAATTATAACAGAAGGATCGAGGTTGGGGATAGAAGCCTACGACAATCACACAGAGAATTGAATTATCCACCTGCAGGGGGAATCTAGTTTTCACTGATCAGTTGAGAAGATAGGAGAATTCTTAGTCGAAATGTTATATGAGTTAATTTTTGTTCAATTTGCTCGAAGAGTAGCTAGGAACTTGAGACGTGTATCGGTGAAACTAGTGGGTTGTTTGTTGGGGGTGATAGAAAGGGATGAGAGCACTGTAGGAATTGGGTATATAGTGGTCTTCATCCCTGCCTATTAGGTAAAAATTAGATTCTCCAAACTCATGTGATTTTCGTAGGTACGTTTCTATCTTCATCCTCATTCCTTCTGTTATAATTTGAGACAGGTACACAGGATCTTGAATGATCATATATAGTTATTCCATATTTAGGAAATGGCCGGCTGGAGAGCCCCATCTTCAACAACGATTGGGGTGTTTGATCAATGGAACGGGGAATGTTACTACTGGGTATTCGTTGTGATGGTGGTGGTAGAGCGGAATGAGATTGAATGCCGACAACGGCGCGATGGTAGATGAGGCATGATTTGTAAGTAGAAATGTTCTTCTTATATTTATTTTCCTTCTTATAATTGAGCAGAGAGAGATTTGAGTGTCTCCTATTTATAGTTATAGCTTTTAAATCTGGACTATATTTGTCTCTTTCAAATTATACTAACTAATAGGATTGGTCAACATATTTTATTATTGGTCAACTTTACAATAATCAGGCCCCTTAAATTTGTCAATATATTTCATTTTGATATTCAAATTAAGTCATATTCTAATTGAATATCCAACTTCTTAATTATAAAGCGTTCAAATTAATTAGATTTTTTTGTTCAATTTTTTATTATATCTTTAGAGTGTGTGTGTTTTCATTTGCCTATTAAGTAGTTAAATTAATCATATTTTCACCTCTTATAATTATACAAATTTGCCTCAATAATCATATTACATCTTATTTTCCAAATAATTTAGAAGCAAATTTTAATTAATATGCCAAATTTTTAGGAACATATCTGTCAAAGATTAAAATGATATTAGATCAGAAAAAGGGCCAAGTGCAATAACTCAACAATAATCTTTTTGTATTTAGTTTATAAATATTTCTTGTAACTTCTTATGCCAAATTTAAAAACAAATTAGTCTAAGATTATAGTAATCTTGAATCAGAAAAAAAGACTATGTGTAATGACTCAACAATATAATGACTCTTTTGTGTTTAATTTACAAGCATTTCTTGTAATTTCTTATGCCGAATTTAAAAATAGATTTGTCAAAGATTATAGTGATCTTGAATCAGGAAAAAAAAAGAGCTAAGTGCAATGACTTAGCAGTTAGCACCAGCTCTTCTGTGTTTAATTTACAAACATTTCTGATAGCTTCTTTTATTACACTAATTGTATTCTCAAGTTTCAAAAAGATGCAAAAAAAAACTCCTCTAAATTGTTGTTTTTCTCTATCTTAAATAAATATTCTCACTAATCCAATAACAAGATTTGAATTAATGTGGTTGTATAGTAAATTTAAGTTTCATCAATGAGTTACTACCTATGCTAATGATTAATATTCTCAAACACATTGAGCTTTATTCATTTTAAATTGAAGCAATTAATAATGAATTTCTCTATGTGTTATATTTCATAAGTTGTTGTTTATTAGAATACATGAGTTATTTATTATTATTTAAATGTGTTTATTTTACATCAAAGTAATATATACTTTAAATTATGCGTCACACGCTGAGTTGATCCTCTCCCACCCTCACTTGCCGTGTATATAGGTAAAAATTGATGGTTGAGATTTATTTACCGTCAAAAGATTAAAAAGGAGAAATATTTTTAACCGAAAGGAAGAGAAAATTTTATGGCAGCAACTTCGAAAAAAACATTCTGCCACATGATTTATTTGTAAAGCAACAAACAATAACTAAATAGTCGGGAGATTAATAGCTTAAATTAATTTTATATTAAAAAAATATGAATAAATGAAGGATTTGTAAATGACACATTTATTTTTGTATAATAATAAGTAATAAATAAATAGGAAAAAATATAAAAAGTTCAGAAAAAAGATTAATAAATTTTTTGACCAAAGAAAAGTAACACGTCACTTTTCTTTTATTAAGCTTTATATTATATAATAAAGATTAGCTTGAAAAGAATTCTCTCTTTAAGTTCAAGAGTTTTGAAACACTTTTAGCATGGAAAGTAGTTCATACTTCCTTAAAAGAATATAAGCTAGAACAATCTTATGTACGAGTCTCGGTCATTATATACGATATCAAATTTGACTTATTTCTTTCTTCATATAGTAAAGAGGAAATTTCACAAATAACCATTAAAACAAACTTGATTAGGCTCTATAGCTATACTTTGCTAATTACGATTCGTAGTTATATGTTAGGAGGAGGAGAGATGCGAGCGAGATTGGGAGAGGCGAGCGAGAGAGGGCAGAGAGTGAAGAGAAGCGAATTGTATATGTATATCTGTCAAATAATTGTATATATGTAACTGGTATACATATGTACTTGTATATTTGGTGAGCGAGTTTAGGAGAGGGAGGAGAGAGGCGAGTGAAATTGGGAGAGGTATGATTTAGAAATCATAAATTAAATTTTTTAACTTCCCTCTAAATACTCGAACATGAGATATCTAATTGAAGATGAAGAGGTACTTATTGCTCACTCCGTATATTATTTAACCCATGTTTGATGTCCTATTACAATCTAAAAGATAGGTAGCATACATGCTATTGATACTAAGACAACAGACCTAAACATAACAGAGGATGGAAATCTTCCCTTGTCACTGCGGAAAATGAGTGCTTCATACACTGGCACATTCACTAAAACTATTAATCCACATAGAATCACATTTCCCACTCCTTCTAGTGTTGTTGCAGCCATAACAAGTTTCTTCATTCCCCAAATGAAACTAATTAGATTAAGCAATGCAAGTGTAGCTGTGATTGTGAACATAGCAGATGAGTTGCCAAACTCCGTCATCTCTTGCTCGTATCTCCTCTGTACATCTTCGTGTACTACCTTTGTTGTGAGGGCAAATGCTGTCTGAGAGAAGCCTAATTGCTTAATCACTGCATCTATGAACGCGAAGAAGTATGAAGTTGTCCTTCGAATCAACAACATTCTTTGCAAACTCCACCATGACTTAGGTGTGTCACCACAGCTAATGGACTCAGCCAAGGAATATGTAAACTTGGCGATGAAAACATACGCAAAAGGCAAGAACCATAGACTTGACACCTGCAATATAATTAGTGATAAAGACATAATTAAGTAAATAAAAGGTGATGGTCATGAGAAAAGTATAGTTTAAGTTTTTAGATAAGATGGTCACGTAAGTTGATTTACCTCTGGAAATAAGGGGATGCCATGAAGCAGAGAAAGAGAAGTAACCAACACATAAGTTAGTGTAGGAAGAGATAGAGGGGCCCAAATAAGGTAAATGCAATATCCCATTTGGGCACCCAATTTGATTTTGCCATGGCCATATATGAAGGGACAATATTTGGAGATGAAAATCTGAAACATGCCTTCTGACCATCTCTTATGCTGAACAAGAGAAACATCTAAGCTTGTCGGAGAAACGCATAAAAAAGCAGGTTTACTTGGATTATAGTATATTGATTTCCATCCTCTGCATTGAATTGTTAATCCTGTGATTATATCTTCCACAGGACTGTTATGGAATGGAAGAAACTAGAAAGAAAAATTAAAGAGAGAATGAATAAAAACTCTTTGTATTGATTCAAATATAAGAGTACATTCTATTTATAAATAATTAAGGAGAATCCTAATTAAAGGAGAATTCTTCTAGATACTAAACTAAAATAAAATTAAATATTTTGCAATTAATAAAAACCCTAAACTTGAAAGGAAATTAAATACTATAAAATATTTTTAGACTAAAAAGAAAAAGTAAGAAGATTCTACCAAATTTCAACATTCCCCCTCAAACTCAAGTTGGTATATCTAACTTGAGTTTGAACACTTAATTATTCTTCAAAAATATCTTCTAATAAAATTCATCCTCACATTCTTCTTTTACTAGTAATGCTTGTGATTTATCTTGAGTATCTTTGAACTTGCACACTTTTATAACATGACCTGTTTGTTTGCAACTTCCGCATACTGCATCAGATCTCCACCAACAGAATTTTTCCAAATGTGTTTTCTCTTTGCAATATTTGCAAGGAGGATAATCAATTTTTCTTTTTTGATAGTTTGCATAAAAGATACCTTCAACAATTTTATCTTGTCTGAAAGCTCTTTTTTGTTCTTGTGCTTGAAGAGCACTTATCAATTCAACAAGAGAGATGGTAGAGAGATCTTTAGACTCTTTCAAAGCAGAGATTTTAGACTCAAATCTCTCGGGAATAGTTACAAGAATCTTTTCAACTATTCTACTATCTTTAAAATCCTCACCAAACAACCTGATTCTGTTGACAATCAAGGAAATCCTGTCAGAATAATTAGTGATAGTCTCACCCTCTTGCATCCTAAGAGATTCAAAATCTCTTTTCAAAGTCAGAATTTGATTTTGTCTGCCTCGTTCACTTCCTCGGTACTCTTTCTCAAGTTTTTCCCAAGTTTCTTTTGTTGTCTCACATGCAATGATTTTAGAAAAGATTGTATCTGCAACTGAATTTTGAATTACAATTTTGGCTTTGTGTTTTTTGATTTTCTCTTCTGAGTGAAGTTTGATTTCAACATGAGAAGATTTTCCAGTGAGTTATTGTATAGATTTGTCTTCCATTACAATTTTCCACAAATCATAAGCCTCAAGATAAGACTTCATCTTAACTGCCCAAATTTGATAATTTTCACCATTGAAGGTTTGTGGGGCATTGAAAGAAAGAGTATTGCTTGTCATGGTTTGAAAAATAAGGTTTAAAATAATATAGATTAAAAATTGGTTAAAAGTAGTCCTACATTAAAAATAAAAGCACAGGTTAAAATTGGCCCTGCGTTAAAAATAAAAGCACGGGTTAAAAGTGGGTTGAAAATAGATATGAATTAAAAGTGGTTGAAAGTTCTTCTTCAACAAACTCACAGATTCATTAAGATCAATATAAGGCTCTGATACCATTTGTTGGGTTATGAAGGGGTGATTATGGCGTCATGCGGAAGTTTACAATTGCAAATCATATAGTTGATAAATTAGATAACAAAAACTTATACTAAAAATCAAAATATTATTATATCAAACTAATAAATCTCACCATAAGCAAGACTCTTAAACGACTATATTGTGGATGTAATTGTTTTTGTATTAGAAGAAACAAACTTATATTTATAGTCCTAAAACTTTTTCTTACTAGAAAAGGAGCCCTAAAAGGAGAGAATAAACCAAATATGAAAGAATATTATATTTTCCTTTCAAGAAAAGTAAAAACATTTATGATAATGTTTTGTCTTTTCTTTAAGGAAAAATAAATCTTAAATTATGGTAAAAAATCAGCGCAAAACCCCAACAAATCTTCCCTTTTGGCTGGATTTTTTTGACAAAGCTTAATCTGTCTTCTTCATTGCATGATAATCTTGATCTGTCTTCTTCACAAAATCTTCATCACTATTGTTTGTCATGGTTAAAAATAAAGTTTAAAATATATGGATTAAAATGGGTTAAAAATATTTTATTTTTATTCTTAAAAATTGCAGCAACAGGAATATTGAAAATATGATTTGAAATTTCTTCTCCACATGTAGCTTAAACAAAATCTTTATTATCATCAAATTTGTTGCAAATTGGTTTGAAACCGCTTGAACCTTTCTTCAATCTTGTTAAACCATTAGATTGTTAATCCTGTGATTATATCTTCCACAGGACACCCATACAACAGCCCCATCTGGACAAAATATCAAACATATGTTCTTAGAGCTCGAACTCAAAACATCTATTAAAACAGGATAAAGGAATTAGTACCTGTTTTCCCCATTGAGTCCCTTCTTCATAGCTACAATTCTCAACAACTTTTGATCCTTCTTCTAATTCTTCCACAGTTTTATAGGTGGATTTTTCTTCCTTATTGTTCCATTCAACTCTGTAGTCCTCAGAGAACTTTCTGCCACAGAGACTTTCCCTTCTGTGAAAACAACCAGTGCCACAGTACAAAGCTGCTCCATAACCTCCCATACCAGCAAGTTCAATCTACATGTCGATATTCGAAGTTTCTAAATTCATTTCGATATACCAATAAGAGTTGAGAAATTATTTGTCGCGAAATTGAAACATCATTTCTTACAACTTACCTCATTAGTAACTCGAGAAACATTTCCGTAAATATCATTCTTGGTTACATTATTATAAAGTTGAGGATGCTGAACATAGGCTACCTTGTGCCCTTGATTTTCGTCCATGAAGAAGCACAAGGATTCTCATATTACATCTGGATCGTTCGAGTACATGTTACAATCCAAATTTAGGATGATAGGTGCATTACTTATTTGTGACGAAACTCGTATCTACACTCACAAACAAATTTATACTGTCATTATATAGAATTAGAATTGTTAAAGAAATCGAGATAAGAACTTACAAATAATAAGCTATTTTCATAGCTTAATTTACCAATGAGTTCATTGATCCAGCCTTGAAGTTATGTGGCAAATTTGGTTTTTTCTCTCGTGACATATAGACAAGCGTTGGCAGTCGATTTCCATCCATGTCGACCATGTTATGATCTCTTCCATCGATTAAAATTTGAAAATATACAAATTACATTTTCTTTTTTGTTTTCTGTTCATTTTCGATACGTTAATTAATAACTGTTGCAGTAACAAAAGCATATATAATGTACCCGAACAATTGAGTGGTGATTTTATTTTGTAACTTTAGTGTTCCATTCTGAGAACCCTTTGTGTTGAGCCTTAATTTCATTGGGGATGCTACCATTTTCTATGGAGGCTTCAATCCTGCTTTTCATATCTTCATATAATTTCTGAAGAAAGTTACACATCAGTTTAGATGAACTAAGATATGACTCATTTGTTAATTTGAACTCGAAATGACACATCAAATTGTCGTGCCAAAACTCTATATATAGTATTAAACTTCCTTCAACTAGTTCATGTGTTTACTATTTTGAATCCCTAGTCAATTTTTTTTGGCTCCGCCACTGATTTGAGTCATGACTTAATTGTTATCAAGTTCTCACCTTGGTATTGGACCATTCTTGTGCAAAAACTTTATCATTTAAATTTGAGGCATCATGTTGAAAATATGCAGCAGGGGAGGTAGGCTCCTCATGGAATCTCTTGCAAAAAGGTATCCAATATTTAGAGAATTGAGAGGCTTCAAGAAGAGCATAAAAGGTATATTGTGAACCCCCATCATCAGAAAGGTAAACACTCAACTTTTGAGTAGGGTAATTATATGATATGACTGATAATATTGTGTTAATCACCATTGTTAGAGGCTCCATTATAGGATCTTCTGTACAAACGAATATGTCTACATCTGGCAAATTCTCCTCATATCTGCAAACAACTAGTCAAAGTGAGGAGTCGGTGTAGTTATGCAGGTATTAGTAATACATGAATCAGTACAAGATTTAGTTATTTCATTTTCTATCATGTACTATAAAACTATACATCAATTCTCTTATAACTTATATAGATATTAGTTATGAATATTTTTAAATTTCAAACAGAACACCATATTAATTTTATATATAGTCCTGACTAATTATCAAAAATGGTATTACTTATACAAGATCTAATACATGTATAATATTTCTCGTAACCAGCTACCAAATAACCCCTTATGGGTTCGACTAAAACACAATATTTTGGATTCTGATGATGATGTGTGTGTATATATGCTAAACAAGTATTCTTTGTTTCAGTTTAATGTCTTAGTTTGACTGTACATGAATTTTAAGAAATAACGAAAATTTTTGTAGTGTCTTGTGAATATTATGATTTTAAACTTGCCAGGTAGAATTTTAGAATTGAAAAACTTAATAGATATATAAAAAAGGGTCAAAATACCCCTAGACTATCTGAAAATATTTAAATATACATTTCATTCACCTATTGAGTTAAGAATGCCGCAATCCACCTTTTTTGTATGCATTTTTACATAGTAAGGCAAATATATGTTATGTATTTAATATATATATATAACTATAGTTTGATAAAATTATAATTTGCAGCTATAATATCCATTTAATAACATTTTTTTAAATTTAAAAGTGTATCTTTCCGTTAGTGTGTTTCTAGGCTTAATTATAGGCATTGTATTTATCAACTATCTATCTCTACTCTTTTCTCTCTCCAAATTAGTGTATAACCCCAAATTAGCACACAATAATTATTTTTCTTCTTGTTTTCTTCCATGGACGATTCTTTTCAAATTCAAATTTAATGATGTTGTGCTTCCTTTCCCTTTTTCCGTAAAAATATCATCATCATTGGATCAAGATGATTTACGAAACTTTATTGTCAATCATGAGAGAAAGCTCGAAAGCTTAATTTCAAATTACGAATTCATGAAATTGTTACTAAATTAATAGGTGATATTTTGAAAGATTGAATATAATACGAGGAGTTCATATCTCGAATTTGAGGAATTCTTGGTGCAAATTTGAGGCACATTTGGGGACTTTTCTAGGAATCAAACGCACGCATATATGCATTCTATTCATATATCAATGTACTTGTATCTACATTATAGTCATGATTTGAGTGTATTTGTTTCACTATTATTGTATCGAATGTATTTGTTTGTATCTGATATTGATTACAGTTTACACCTTTGTATCAATGTATCAAAGTGTATCTATTCCTTGTTAATTATTTTGTATCAATGTGTTGTGTATCTTGCATCTTGTTATAAATTTATATCAATGTATTCAACTCTATCAGTACCTTAGTTTACATTTGTATCATGTATTTGAGTGTATTTTTGTTCACTATTATATATTTATAACAATGTATTTGAGTATTCCTATAGTGTATTCATCATCAGAATGCATTTATATCAATGTCATACCAAATGTATTCAAGTAAGAAAAAATATATGTATCAATGCGTACAAGTAAATAGTTAGTGTTACAACAAAATCAATGAAGATTAAAAGATCTTGTTGTGTAATTTCTTTGTTTATTATGGAAAAAATATTATGAGAATTCATAGTTCCATTGATTATGGAAGATTGAGATATTATGTTAAATTCCTTTTTTAAAAGATACGGTTACACAATTAATACACTCTATTAAATATTGTATGGGTATTCGTAGTGACTACCTAAAAATAACATATATATACTAGAATACAACTACCAAACACAGTGAATATATTTAGATACAACTGGATAGTCAATTAAAAATTTGTTACAACTAGTAATTATCTTAATTGTAGGTACTGAACTTTGCTAACCCCTAAACTATAGCCATTTCTATAAGTTTTCCTTAAAAGATCCACCAAAATTATAAGTTTTCCTTTAAAGATCCACCAAAAATAAAAAGTAGGATCAATCCCCCCCACCCCACCCCCCCACCCCAAACCTAATACTCTTTTCCATTTAATGAAATCTGTAATAATGGAGGTCACTTGTAGATAATTAAGCTAGTGGCAGTTCAAATGCATTGAAAAAGTCTTCTACTCTATACAACATACAGATTTTACAATCAATGAACATTTTGACTCGACTATGAAAAACTTCAAATACACACAAAAATAATTTAGAGTCGGTTTGAATTGCTTAAAAGTTAATCAAACCTACTTTCAATTCATTTTTAGCTTTTGAGAGTATCTGACAAAGTTAAAAATAACTTAAAATAAATTTAAAATGATTTAAAAAAATTAAAAGTAGCTATTCCCCTATTTATCATTTTTGAACCTAAAAATTACTAAAATTTAACTTTTAAAAACTAGTACTTTTAGAAAGCTACTTTTATAAAATTAAGTCAAACATGCTCTTAATGTAGTGAGAACTGTAAGTTATATTAGGCCTGTTAACTTCAAATATGATACACATCTCATTAGATTTTAACTTCAAACCTAGTATGAGTCATTATCCGAAAGAAAATAAATTTAAAATTTAAAGTTGATGGATTCAAACTCTATGATTCTTATCGTTAAATTTAAGAAACTTTAAACTTTCAAATTCAAAATATTAATATTTATTGAAATCTTAACCAATTACCAAAACAGTATTACTTATGCAAGATACAATATACATGTATGATATTTCTTCTAACCAACTACCAAACAACCACTTAGTCTCATCATTTCAATGTAAGTGTCATAGTTTGATCGTTCATAGAGTTTAAGAAATAAAAAGAAATTTTGTAGTCTCAATTTAAAAATGTATATAACATTTTGAATATTATGAATTTAAACATGCTAGATAGACTATTAGAATTGAAAAACTTATTAAATATCGAAAGATATACTTTTTTTTATACAAATTAAAGAGAAAAGTAAGACACTTAGGGTGTGTTTGGTATGAAGGAAAATGTTTTTCATAGAAAATGTTTTCTTGGAAAACAAGTGGATTTCTAATTTATTTTCCCATGTTTGGTTTGTGAATAGAAAATATTTTCTGGAAAATATTTTTTAATGTTTAGTTGGTGAACGAAAAATATTTTTCAGAAAATATCTTTTATTTTTGGCTTGAGACTAAAAATTACTCATTAGGAAAATAATTTTTGATCCGAAAATCAACCCCGATAATTGATCTAGGACCCGATCCCGACACCCAAACTATGACAAGACCCTGATGACCGTTTCAAAATTCGACCCTGAGCTCTGACCCAGTCGAACCCAAGAAAACAAAATTCAAAAAAAAAATTGACGGGGTAGGGGGGGTAGGGGTAGAGGTGGCGTAAAAAATGAAGATTTTTTAAATTTGAAATATTTCCCAAAAAAAAAAATTCTAATTTTTTTTTGATCGGAATGGCCTGGGTGTGGTGGGGGGGGGGGCTGGGTGGAGATGGCATAAAAAATATTTTTTTTAAAAACAAATTGAAATAGGGGGTGGCATAAAAACTAAAGATTTTTTAATTTGAAATATTTTCCAAAAATATTCTCTTCTTAAATTTTTTTTGACGGGAATGGCCTGAGTTGGAGGAGGCGGGGAGGGGGGGGGGGGAGGAATTGACGGGGGTGGCCTTGTTTGGGGGAGGGTGGCGTAAAAAATAGAAATAAAATTGAAATATTTTTCAAAAGCAATGTTTTTTAGGGGGGTGGGGGTGGTAGGGGTTGGGTGAGGTAAAAACAAATCTTAAACTTTGAAACGTTTTTCATAAATAATTTTTAAATTTTTATATTTTTTTTGTTTGATAAGGGGCTGGTTTGGGGTAGAGATAAAAATATATTTGAATTTTTTAAAAAAAAATTGAATGGGGAAGGTCAGCTATGAGGTAAGAGTTTGGTAAGAAAAAAAAATAAAGGATGAAGTAGAGTTTTGGAAAATGTTTTCCTTAATTTTGGAAGGGAAGTCATTTTCCTTAAATTTGAAAACAATGAGTTGATTTGGAAAGTATTTTCCAAACATTTTAAGCCAACCAAACATGAAAAAATTGGAAAAAAAAAATCCAAAAAATATTTTCCTCCATACCAAATACACCCTTAAAGTAAAATGAATTCAAAACATAGTAGTAATATTTATTGAAATCTTAATAAGTTTCAATGAGGAGAAGTCAAACCTAAGGAAAAGTCTGTTTTTATAAGGATAAGTATATATAACATTCCAATACAATGACTGAGTGATAATCCAGTAGAAACCAAAGCAAAGCTCAGCTAAGAACATACATATCCATGCCAATCTCCCAAATTCACTTTTACTTGGCATATTAATTAATCTGTATAACCATATTAAACAAATACCCACAAATATTGTTGAAGCAAATAACTTGTATATAGTTTTTCCTTTAGCTTCCTTTGACTAAAATAATGGAAGATACAAAGTTTGTTCACCCATCTCTCTCCAAGATACACACAAAGGAACAAAAACTATATATAGATGCTTTATTATTATATTATAAAGTTTAGATATGATTGACTATGGGTGGCTGAAGTTGAATATGCATTACATACCATATATAGCCATCAGTTTCATTTTGTTTAATTTATTTTGATTTGAAACATGAATTAAGAAGGATTTTTGAATTTTATCATCTTTATTTAAAGATATTGTAATTGTATTAAAATGTCTTTTAATTTTATAATATTAAATATGTCACGTGTAAAGATAAAATTAAAAAAATATAAAAAAAATTATCATTTTTTCTTAAACGAACTAAAAAGAAAAAAATTAGCTATAATAAATTGAAACGTGGATACTTTTTTTTGTGTGTAGTTTATTTAACGTTTAGATATGACAGATCGACTATGGGTGATTGAAGTTAAATATGCATTACATATAATATATGTTCATCCATTTTAATTTGTTTAACTTATTTTGATTTAATTAGAACAAAATTTAAGAAAATAAAAAGGAAATTTTGTGGTCTTTATTTAAAGATACATCAATTGTACCAAAAAAAAATTAATCTTATGATCTTAAATATAACATGTGAAAAGTTAAGACTATAAAGTTACTAAGGGACTGTCTGGAAGGGCACCCTGGTAATTGGATTTGGTGTAATTGGGTGTAATTACACTGTCTATCTTGTTTGGTTGGACAAGTAAATACTTGGTCAGCAGGTAATTGACAGGGGGTAATTACAATCTCCAATTCACAGCCAGAGACTGTGAATTGCATGTAATTACCAGTTGATTACTTTTTAATTTTTTTATTTTTTTGTTTTAATTTTTTTACTTCTATTAGTTTAAGTTCTTTCTTTATTTTTATTATTCTAGAAA
Source organism: Solanum commersonii (assembly GCA_029007595.1). NCBI lineage: Eukaryota > Viridiplantae > Streptophyta > Magnoliopsida > Solanales > Solanaceae > Solanum > Solanum commersonii. Next base: position 5,182,210 of record JAJTWQ010000033.1, read on the forward strand.
TTTCCAAAAGTTTATTTTTTATTTTTTATTATTATATTTTATTTTCTTCTCGTTCTCAACCTTACTTCATGTGATTCTATGCAATTTTTTCGTATTATCTATTTCTTTATGTCATGCATATTTTCTCATTAGCATAATTCTATTAGTATTCTCATTTTTAAATTAAAATATAATTTATTGTTAAGTAAGGTTATAGAGTTACGTTTTCTTATTTTTAAAAAAAAATCATATTTATGTATGCTATGTTGAAATTTACGATAAGAGTATTATGTTAAAATTTTTGTTTTGAATTTATAACTTATGTTATATTTTCAGTTTCATTTGTTTTAGTAATATTGAATTCACATTGCATCTTTTAATTAGACCTGATAGATTATTTTTTTGTCAAACATTTTAATAATTTATGACATTTTATGTATATATTAATCTTTTTATCAAACATGCATTTCACGACGTTAGTAGAAACTTCATACTTTTAGTTTTCATGTTCGATTCTATTGAAATATATTAATTTGAAAAAATATAAATCAATTATTTTTTCATAATATTAGTTAAGAACATATATTTATTAATTAATATATTTTCAAAAAATAATATATATCTAAATACTTAATTTAAGATTATTTATATAGTTTCTTATTTGTCTAATATAAATTTTAAATAATTAATTTTTATTTTTAAAATTTAATATAATATTATGATTGTTATTGTGCATCCAAACAGAGCATGTGTAATTACACTGTGGCATCCAAACAGGACATGTATAATTACAGTGTAATTACACTATGACAATCAAACATGCCAGTGTAATTACTAAATTGTATAATTACAAGACTGGTAATTACTATCCTAGTAATTACACCAATTTCAATTACCAGGTGGCTTTCCAAACATACCCTAAAAAGAAAAATCATCATTCTTGTTTTAAACAGACCCTAAGTAAAAAGATCAAGGGTATTATGGTACTTCATATAATGTGCAAGATCAACTTGCATTGAAAAATTGTATTATTAGCTTTATTATTTGGACCTTCTCAGCATATCTAGGAAAAAGCCTACCCTTTCCTACTAAATTACATATTATGTCTCCTATCATTAAATACGATGTGACCCAATGATTTTTTTTTCAATGGGGAAACCATATAAATGGGCCACAAAACATAAAATAAGAGAAAATTACGCGGTTAATCAAACATATACTAGTTAATTAGCTAACATAGTTACAGTTTGCATTAATTACAATTTGAAACTTACATCTAGCTATAATTACATTCTCTCTATCGCCTCTCTCTGGAATCTCGCTCGGCACTCTCCTCTTTTCTAATCATCTCTACATCGCCTCTCTCCTCTCCCTGCCCAGTCTTTCTCACTTCTCTTATGTCAATCTCTTTCTCACTTTATACAAACACAAATGTATAGTTTGTGTTTGTATAAAGCAAGAGAGACGGGATACACAAATATAAATACATATCTCTCCATCCTATACACTTATAATTATATAAATACAGATTTTCCCCTGCCCAATTCTCTTTTGGATTTCTCTCTCTTGCTTTATACAAATATAATATATAATTTGTGTTTGTATAAAGCGAAAGATAGATTGAATATACAAATACAAATGTTTTAACTCGATTCAATTGTATACGAATTCAAATTGTATGCAGATATACAAATACAATAATTGATACATATACACAACAGTTACATATACAGTTCGCCTCTCTACACTCTCTGCCTTCTCTCACTCGCCCCTCTCCTCTCTCTCCCAATCTCACTCGCTAGATATACAAATATATATACACAATCTGACATATATACATATACAATTCGCCTCTCTCTACTCTCTGCCCTCTTTCGCTCGCCTCCCTCCTCCCTCTCCCAATCTCACTCACTTCTCTCCTCCCTCTAACATGTAGCTATGAATCGTAATTAGCAAACTATAATTATGGAGCATAATAAACTATTTTTGAGTAGTTATGTGTGAAAACTCCCCTAAATAATTACAATTTCATAGCACAATTTAAATTAATTCAATAAATACCCATTGACTCAAAATAAATTACAATTCATACCCCTTTAGTTTATATCAAATTTCTCTTCAGTCCCCTTCAAATTTAGGCCCACTTTCACCCTGATTTTTTAAAATTTAGGCCAAATTCACCCCAACCCAAAACTTTGCCCTATTATTAATTATTTTTGTTCTTTTTTTCTCATTTATTGTTTTTGTCTTATCATTAATTACTTTTATTTTTTCTCATTAATTATTTTTGTTTTCTCTTTTATTGTTTTCTCATTTATTATTTTTATACTTGATTGGTTGGAAGGCCCCCCCCACCCCAACACACACACATTTATGGGGCATTTGCTTACATCCTATTCCGAAAGTTTTCCAAATTACAATAATTTTGGATTTGTTTAGAACCCATAGATACATTGCTCCTTTGCCTGATACATAGCAAACATTACAAAAGTTATGTATCGATACATAACTATAAACCAAATTCATACTGATTTAAGTTTGAAAAAATTATGGTTATGTATCATTAATAACATTTGTACCAGATATATTATACACAATCAAAATTATAATGTATCTAATAAAGGTGGAGTGACGTATCCGGATGCTAAGAGGGAAAAAATGGAAAAGAGAATTTTCGTAAGTAATTCAAATGATAGAAATTTTTAGAGATTAAATTATCTTAAATTGTGTAATTACAAATTTTTTCCAAAAAATTTCATGGGTCAATTTACGTTACATATAAGTACAATCAACTTTTAGATGAGTTGAATTAAGCCAGCAAGTTAACAAATGGACGGTCCATTAACTCATTCAAACTTCATTGAATTCATAGTCTTTATTTTCACGACTAATTTTTTTCTCCTATTTACACACTTGTCAACATCTTGAAAGAGTCTAAACAATATATGAAAATTCAAATAATAAAAGCACTCGATATTATTGATGCAATTATAATAAATCAAAATGACCATTATATTATTACTCTCAATAATACAATAAACTAATTAAATTTATGAAGCTTCATGAAGGGCATGATTACTTTCATTCACCATGGTTAAGACAAGCAGGCAACACCATTGGACCACAAGTGTTGACACAATCTGAAGCCTGATTACATGGTTTGTCTGTTGATTGCACTATAAAGAATTATTATTTTTTAATAACTTTACTGTTATAACAGAAAATTTTTAGCGATCATAAATAAAATTAATCCAATGTGTGTTAGTATTTAAAAAAGAGAAGAAAATAAAAGAAAATGAATTAGAGTAAGAATTCATATCAGGTGAAATAAGAAATAAGGCAAAAATAAAAAACATTTTTGAGAATTGTCTCTCCATTTTTTTATTTTTTTTTGATGTTTGATAATAACTCTACTTTGTTATTATCAAGAATTTATATAGTGGCAAAAAATTGGGTGTAGATTAATAGAATCTATGAAGCCAACTATTGGTTTGGTAAGAAATGGATGTAAAAGGAAAATAAAATTAATTTTCAATAATTTATGGAATATGAACTATTGATTTGGTAAGAAAATGGATGTTAAAGGAAAAATATTAATTTTTCAATGATTTATGGACTATTGATTTTGTAAGAAAATAGATGTAAAAGGAAAAACATTAATTTTTAGTGTTTTATGGAATGTGGTTTCATTTGTTTTTATTAGATGACCATGATTGATTTCAAAATGTATATAGGTCCTTATTAGGTAATATGATAAATGCACTTGTGTAAGATTTTTGAAATTTATATTTGTTGGTGCATCAGTACAGTTGGGGGTGGCGAAATCAAACTCAATTCGTTCAATTCATTTAAATTTTAGTGGTTATTGATCCATCTGTTTATTAGCTCAACCGATTTTAATTCATTAAAAATTGGATTGATTTGTAACCCAAATTGAAGGTATATTATTGATTATAAATTTATGTGAATTTAGTAATTTTGTTTTCCCCGTTTTAATGTAAGTGCCATTTTTTGTTTTGAAAGCCAAATGAACTTTTTATATCATTTTCAAAAAAAATAAAATATTATTATAATTTATAATAATATAAACTTTAAATATATAAATTTTATTTTAAAATCTTACATCCGAATGACATTAAAAATTAAAAATATAGCTGCTCATCAAATGACAGTAAATAAATAATATTTAAAAAAAAAGATATTTATATTAATTTTAATAAATATGTATATTTAATTAATAAATATAATTATTTTGACGGATTAGATAAATATTTACTTGTCTTTTTTTTTATATATAAAAAAAATGATTAAAAAGGGAATGGCCAATGAGAATATAAAAGAATTAACAAGGTGCAATGGTCTTTGCATCTACCAAGTGATGATGTTAATAGCATGTGAAACAAAAGGACAAACTTTGTAATAAAATATTATAATCGATGGAGTATTAGTTTGTGCAGACTTTTTCTTTATTCTAAAAAAAAAAAAAAAAAAAAACCTCAAATAATTAGTATTAGTAATTTGAGATACATAATTATCTTTTATAAATTACTAGTTACAAGAGTTGTGTCAGTACGAACCTAATGTATATTATTTTTTTTGTTTCAATTTATGTGATATAGATAGAATTTGAAGAGTTAATCATTAAAGTTATTAATTATTGTAATTTATAATATATATTTTTTCTGGAACTTTCAATAATACATGTTACTTTGTTTGTGCCAATGACACTCATAAATTTTTCATGTCTTAAAGATTTTAAAATTGTTAATTATTGTGATTAATAGTACTTTTATATCATTTTAAAATAATGTATGTTACTTACTTTGTTCCAATTTATGTTGCACATATTAAGTTTTATATGTCATTTAAATATTTAAAAAATTATGTATAATTTATAATATACATAGCTTTTAAATAATATATGTTATTCCAGCATAAAAATTTCAACAAGAAAATTATTTCAAAACCTTCCAGGTATTTTCTTAGCATAATTGTTCATTTAGATTATTTTCAAACAAGGTGTAATAAATCACTATCTCTAGGAGTAAAGAGTTATTAAGATTCATACAAAAAGAAGCAATTTTATATTAAAAAAAAAAAACTATATGTCATATATAATTAGAGAAAATTAAAGAGAATGACCATTTAGCCATGTTACTAAAAACCAACATTCACGTAATTATTATTAAATATGGAGAATGAGCACTAAGTCATCTAACTAATTAAAAATTTATGAGCACAACTAAAATGTCACGTCATATTGAAAATTAAAGAGAATGACCATTCAATTATGTTACTAACCAAAATTGACAAAATTAATATTAAATATGGAGAATGACTACTCAATTATGTAACTAACTAAAAAAAATCATGCGCACAAATAAGATATCACGTCATATTTTACTAGAGAAAATTAACCACAAGGAAAAATGCTTAAATATGTCATTGAACTTTGAGAAAAAATTATTTGTGTTATTTGTTAAAAGTTTGGTTTATTCATGCCATTTTCATTTGAAAAAAGGCTCATCCGTATTATTATTTGTTAACTGAAATGACATAGATGACCCAAACTTTTAACGGATGACAGAAATGAGCCTTTTCTCAAAGTCCGATGGTATGTTTGAGCCTTTTTCCTTTTAAAAAATAATTTAATTAATGACGTAGCCGAATCATAATTGATCATGTGGATTTTTTTTTTTTACCAAATCGAAAATGTTTTCCATTAATAAATAATGACATGAATAAATATTTTCTCAAATAAAAATGACATAAATAAGCCAAACTTTTAACGAATAATATAAATAAACATTTTCTCAAAGTTTATCACCAATGTTACTAAGCAAAAATGACCCAATTATCATTAAAATATGGACCACTCAATCACTATAAAATTGGCCCAATGTTTTCTTATCCACATTTCTTTTCCAACCATCACGTGCCAACTTGTATGTTCCAACCATCACGTGCCAACTTGTATGCCAAACTTTAATACTTTTGTTTTTTTCCACATCTGGTATATAAAAAAAAATAATCACAAGAAAACGAAACTTGACAAAGCTAAGAGAAAAAGTCTAATTAAACACATTAAAATATATATAATAATAATATTAATAATATATAAAAGTGTGCATATATTTTTTATATATATTATATACAATGCCGAATTTAGGATATGAAGGTAGGGGGTGTTTTATCCTTTTTAACATAAAATCGTTATCGTTTATTTAGTATAAGTGCAAAAACTATTTGAATTATAATAATTAAATTCACAACAAATATTTAATAATATTCTGAATTATATCTATCTCAATTTATGTAGTATTTGATTTTAGAAAGTTAAATATTTCTAAATGTGATTCAGATATAAAATTTTAAAATAAAGTCTATATATTTAAAATTGGGGAAAAAGTCTGAAATATATCTGCATTTTGACCGAAATTGTTTTAACAATACCGAACTTTGGAAATGACCTTTTACCCCTGCACTATTTAATAGTGTATTTTAAAGGTATAAATGTGTCTACGTGGACATCATAAATATAACATCATTGTAAATAGTAACGTGTCCACGTGGGCACATATATACCTTTAAAATATACTATTAAATAGTACATGGGTAAAAGGTCCCTCATAAAGTTTGGTATCGTAACAACAATTTCGGCCAAAGTTGAAGTATTTTTCAGACCATTTTTCCTTTAAAATTTATATTTTATAAATTACAATAATAATTGAAAATATTTAAAAATAACATAAAAATTAAATGACACCTAAATTAATAATATATCAGACGAAAGTACTAAATTCACGTAAATGTATAATTATTTTAATGTGGTCCTCCTGAGTTGATAACTTGATACATTCTACAAATTGCTTTATCTAGCAAGCTATAAACAGTAAACTAGTCATACTTCCGCTTTTAAAATTTATTTATTTAATTTTAATTTAATACGAAATTTAACAAACGTAAAATTTTATTATTTAAAATTAAGAAGTGACTACACAAAAAAAGTATCTTTGTTTCAATTTATTATATCCATTTTTCCTTTTAGTTTGCTTTAAAAAATGATTATTTCTTTTTTTTAACATTTTTTTAATTTTAACTTTTTGAATAATATATTTAAAATTATAAAATTAAACGATATTTTGATACAATTGTAATATTTTTAAATTAAGATGACAAAATTTAATTTTTTTTATATTTTTTAAAACTCTATTTGAAATTAAAATATGACATATAAATTGAAATGGATACGTATATATTATATGTAATGCATATTCATCTTTAGCCACCCATAGTCAATCATATCTAAACTTTATAATATAATAATAAAGCATCTATATATAGTTTCTGTTCCCCCTTTTTTTTTTTTTTTGGTGTGTATCTTGGAGAGAGATGGGTGAACAAACTTTGCATCTTCCATATGTAATGCATATTCATCTTTAGCCACCCATAGTCAATCATATCTAAACTTTATAATATAATAATAAAGCATCTATATATAGTTTCTGTTCCTTTTTTTTTTTTTGGTGTGTATCTTGGAGAGAGATGGGTGAACAAACTTTGCATCTTCCATTATTTGAGTAAAAGGAAGCTAAAGGAAAAATTACATACAAAATATTTGCTTCAACAATATTTGTGGGTATTTTGTTAATATGGTTATACAGATTAATTAATATGCCAAGTAAAGGTGAATATGAGAGATTGGCATGTATATGTATGTTCTTAGCTGAGCTTTGCTTTGGTTTCTACTGAATTATCACTCTGTCAGTTCGTTGGAATGTTATATATACTTATCCTTAAAAGAATAGACTTTCCCTCAGAGTTGACTTTTCCTCGTTGAAACTTATTAAAATTTCAATAAATATTATTATGTTTTTAATTTGAAAGTTTAAAAGTCTAATGAATTGAATGATAGAGTTTGAATTCAATCTTTTAATTTTAAATTTTGAATCGTTTTCCTTCTGATAAAACTTAGGTATATATGCTTGGTCTGTGATTGGTCTTTTAACTCATTTTTTTTCTACTTTCTACTACTTAAAAAAGCGCACTTCTGACCTCCAACAACAATGCCAAATAGGCTAAATGACCAGTCATATAATTAACGGAAAAGGGTTAAAATTGCCCTTGAACTATGCGAAATAGACCACTTATACCCTCCATTACATTTTGGGATCAAAAATACCCCTGCAGTTATCACAAGAGACCACAAATACCCTCAAGAGTTAACATCCCAATTTTTTAGTGATGTGGCAAGCCACATGGGACTAATCCCTCCACCTAAGCATTGCAAACTAAGATTCATTACAAAAGAACTTGACTTTTAGTGGCGACAAAGTCGCCACAAAATCCCAAAATATTGCCACTAAAGGTTATGAGTGATTTTTAGTGGCGACTAAAGCTCCAACAACCATTCGCTAGTAAAACCTATTTTTTCAACAAAAAAATATGATATTTAATTTTCGATTGCGACCTAATTTTCTAAAATAAATAACTTGCAATATCCATATTAAAAACATCCAATATTATTACGAAAAATAATCAAAATTACTTCTCAATTCAAATCTCCTACTATACATATATAATATTAATGCATCATTGTACATTTTATACATTTACATATGACATAAAAATAAAACATATAGTGTCTTCAAACTCCTGCTTAATCGATATCATATTTGGTTTTTTAAAAACAATGAAGAAAGAAACACAAAATTAGAATTTAATGTTAAAAACTTTTAGTGACGATTTTCTGGGCTTTTGTGGCGACTGTTGTTGCCGCTAAAGGTCTAGTTCTTTTGTAGTGAATCCTAGTTGGCAACGCTTAGGTGGAAGGATTAGTTCCACGTGGCTTGCCACGTCAACAAAAATTTGGGGTGCTAACTCTTGAGGGTATTTGTGGTCTCTTAGGATAACAGCAGGGGTATTTTTGATCCCAAAATGTAACGAAGGGTATAAATGGTCTATTTCATATAGTTCGGGGGCAATTTTGACCCTTTTCCGTATAATTAATCTAAAATTCATGTGCACCAACAAAATGTAACATCATATTTTATTAGGAAAAAATAAGGAAAAATTACTTAAATACATATCATATTTTACCATGATCTCTAAAATTGCTTATCATTTAAAAAAGTTTCAAAAATTTCCTCTCGGATACATCACTCTCCTCTTGCTGATACATCCCTATCCCCCTCTCGAATACATCCCTCTCCTCTCTGATACATCCCTCATCTATGTATTCGGATGTCCACTGATGTATTCAGAAGTCTAGTGATGCATCGGGATATCATATCCCCTCTCTGATACATCCCTCATCTCTCATCTATGTATTCGGATGCCCGCTGATGTATCGGGATGTCCTATCTCCTATCGGATACATCCCTCCCCTCTCGGATATATCGCTCACTTAGGTATCGAGAAGTCTAGTGATGTATTCGGAAGTATGACCACTCAACCATGTTTTTTTTTTTCACTTGGTGTCTGAAGATTGTATTGAATCTCCGACTAAATTCTAATCGTGCACTATAGGGCTCATTTGCGGATGACACTTCTAATAGGATTTTCTCCATATTGAGAAATCGAACACAAAATCTCTGATTAAGGGTAAAACAGTCTCACCAATGCACTATAATCGATGGTGGTTACAATTTAACCATGTTACTAAACCAACGTTGACCTAATTATCATTAACTATGGAGAATAATCACTCAGTCATGGAACTAACTAAAAATTTATGATCACTACTAATTACTGAAATGTCACCTCATATTTTATTATAGAAAATTAAAGAGAATGACCATTCAATTATGTTACTAACCAAAATTGACCTAATTATCATTAAATATGGATAATGGCCACTCAACCATGTAACTAGCTCAAAATTGGCCACATTCAGCGGTTTTTCCCCAAGTGGTGACTCATTAATTATATAGATTTCATAGTATTTTTTATATATCTATATAGGGGTGTAGTGTACCTAATTGACCTGAAAATCGAATCACTCGAGTCAACTTGAAAAAAATAATCTAACTAGTGGTTTAGTTTGACTTGGTTTGATATTGAAATTTTTTTTCTAACTATACTTGGGCTGGTTTAGATTTAACTAAAAATAAATAAATTCAAGACCAAACAACTCGACACTATATAGATAAATTTAAAATTTTATTTTATACATAAAAAAATTTACTTTCATTAATTTCTAAATACTTCTTATACAAGATTTATACATTATGTAAGTGTATAATTTTATCGTGTGTAAGTACTGTTGCAGAAAAAAAAGCTATGAGAGTGTGTATTTTTATAAAGTTCCTAATATTTATTCCCGCTGGGCATTTACGCTAAATTAATGTAACTTAAAATAATTAAGTAATACTTTGGATTAATCATGTATATTCATACACATGATATGTATTTATAAATTTGATATTCACATCAGTATAAATATATATTTTATCATAGTTGAATGATTTTCCGAATAATGAACTCATTTATTTCCAAAAAATATTAGCATTTTGAATGTTAAACAAATAAATAAAAAAGCTCTCTACATTTGTGGTTCTTCTGTTTTTTATTTATATTTTTCAAATAATTTAGAGATTTGCCAAGTTATTCTAATTCATGTTGTTTATATGGTAAATTAAATTGTTTAATTTTTAATTTTTAACTTACATACGGTGACAAATTAAGAAAATTTTAAATCGTGAATATATTTAACAATATAAAGAAATCTTAACATTGTATTTTTTTTTTTTTGGTTTCCTATCCGATATTTATAGCCTACATGGAAGCTCCGATTAAATTCAAATCGCGCATTGCAGAATCTATTCGAGGGTGACGCTCGTTAATATAATTACCTTGACATAACATGTTTGTCCTTTTGTAGAGGCAAGAGTCACTGCACCTTTTTAATTCTTTTATATTCTCATTGGTCATTCCCTTTTAATCATTATTAAAAACAAAACAATTAATATATTCAAAATTCACTCAAATAAAAATTTAGAAGCCATAATAATGGAGTATCATAATTATAAGACTAATTAGTTTTCATTTAGAATAAGATAATATTTTTAAGAAACTAATTTTTATTTTGTTTGTTTATATACATACTTATAATTCTTGCGTATATCTTTTCTTAATTTTCCAAACAAACTTAGTTTTTTTTTGTTCCCCATTCGGTGTCCGAAAGCCCACATTAGAGCTCTAATTAAATTTGAATCACGCACCACAAAACCTATTCAGGGGTAGCGCTCCCAATTGGATAAACAAACTTAAGTTATCCTAGTGAATACATACAATTTTTTTCTCCATATTCTTTGTTGTTTTATGTGGTTAATTATTAGCATGCTATTAACGTTGTTATATCTTTTTCAAGTATGTGAGATAAAATACTTTAATTAATTAATTAATTAAGAAGACTTTGGAGTACCCTAGTTGGTATCCCCTACTTAATTAAGTTAATAAAAAGCAGGTTGAGGTAGTACTTCAGTGAGGTTACTTGGCAACAAAAGTATATTTTTATAAAATTTCATATTTTTAATTATGAATAAGCTTCACATCGATTGATTTTTTTTGGAAAAATTGTATGAAATAGCAAACTATTAATTCAAATTAAATGATATAGCCATAGTTTATTTTATTTGTAATTCGCAGCAAACATCCCATTTTTTTGCCATCTGATTCGGTATACAATTAGCCATTTTCGGTATACAATTAGCTATTTTATACATTTCGGTATAAAATGCGTTTGTGTTTGTATAAAGTGAGAGAAAAGTGTATATACAAATACAAATACATATATTTTCGTCTTATACACTTATAATTATACAAATACATATCTTATTATACAAATTACAATGTATAAATGAGTTTATAAAAAACTGAACAATTTGTATAAAATTGGATGTATCTAGCAAATTATACAAATAAAAAATTCTATAGCAAACATAAAATTTGCTATGGAGCGCAATTATGCAAACTATAGCTATAACATACAAATATGATTTTTATGTTTCCTATATGTGAAAATTGCTATTTTTTTTTATGTTTCCTATTTATTTTTTTTATGAATAAGCATCACATCGATCAATCATTTATGTGCTAACAAATTATATTATTCCTTTCATTGTAATTTGTTTCTCTTTATCCCTATCATTTTACACGACACATTTAAGATCTTAACTAAGACTTAAATGACATTTTGATAGATTGCACAAATCTTTAATTTTAAATAATAAAATTTAAAAGTCCTTTATTCTTTTTAAATTGATCTGGAGTCAAATTAAAAATAAATAAATTAAAACAGATGGAGTAAATTATTGAGAAATTTTTGCAAATAGCCTCTATAATAAACTTAGTTATGCTCCATAGTTACAGTTTGCATATTTACAAGTTGTAACTACAGTTTAAGCTGCCTAGTTTGTATAATTTGTTGGTTTGTATAATTCACGGGTGAGTTTGTATAATTCGCGGGTATGTTTGTATAATTGAGCTGTTTTTGTTTAAACTTGAAATAACGAAATACAAAAGTTATACAAATTAGGGAAATTATATTATACAAATTTTGAATTATACAGACATGAGAATTATATAAACTCGAAACCTTAGCACACGTAATTATCACTGAATTTTGGTTACGAGTGACAATTAACTAAAACTATAGCTATGATGACTAATTAACTAGTATATGTTTGCTTAATTATTTAATTTTCCCAAAATTATATGATTGAAATAGAAAAATTTGCATTTGACTTTTATCTATTAAAATATATATGGGGTAGTAGTTGTTTTAGCGTATAAGCTTCTTGGATAATGATTAGTACATACATCCATGTCTTAAATATTGTATATGTTACACATCTCTTTTATATATATAGGCCACTTTTGCCTATTTGATTCCTATACAAAGCTCCAAAATATATATAGCATTGAACATGAAGGTATGTTGAAAAAAGATTAAATATAGCTAGGATTAATTGTTTGTTTTTTTTTTCTTTTTTTGTCCATGGCTAATCTAAGGTCAATTTGTTGTACAGAAAAAAATTGTGATTGATATCCCAGTAAGCAGTGATAGGTGCATATCAAAGGCAATGACGATTGCTGTAACTATATGTGGTAAGTTTTTTTATTAAATCTCTAAATTAAATTTGAATATTCGATGATCAAAGTCTCTAAATTCGAAAAGATTATATGTATTTTGATTGTATGGGATCGAAAAATCATGGAATTGTTCCATCGAAAAGTCAAACAAACTTCCCACATGAGCTTCTATCGATTCATTCATCTGATTCGTAAATTAAAGCCACTTTTGATTCAACAACATATTCTTCAACAGTATTCATTCTAGATTCCTTTATTTTCATGTAAAGATCATTTCCTTCTTGAATAGTACGTTTAGCAATTTTGTTGACCGGCCAATTTCATAATGAATACTTCCTCCGTTCAGTTTTAATTATTATAGTTTTCTTTTATAGAGTCAAACTATAAGAATTTTGATTAACATTTTATGATGTATTTTTTCATCATATTGATATGCAAAAAATTGCAATTTATAGTACTTTTCGTATAGTTTTTAAATATCTAATTTTTTTGTTCAAAGTATCGAATTAATGTAAGCTAATTTAACTTTGAAAATTAGTCATATTGACTTTCAAAAAGCGCAGCATAACAATAAAAAATGGACGGAGAGAGTACTTTTTTATGTCGTGACACATTTTTCATTTTAGTATGTTTAAACATAACGTTTACTTTAAAATTCTCTCCTTTTATCCTAAATAAAATAACTTATTTTAGATAATAAATTCAAAGAAATTTTATGTCATTTTTCATTTTAGTATGTTTAAACATAACTTTTACTTTAAAATTCTCTCCTTTTATCCTAAATAAAATAACTTATTTTAGATAATAAATTCAAACGTTTTCAAAATTTTATGTCTAATCAAATGATGCAGGTGTTACGTCGGTGAATGTAGATAAGGGAAAAGGCCATTTGATTGTGATAGGAGAAGGGGTTGATTCATTTGAATTGATGAGGTGCATAAAGAAGAGGTTTAGGTGTGCTAACATTGTGAGTGTTGAAGATGTGAAACCTCCCAATGATGAAGAAGAAAAAAAGAAGAAGGAAGCAGAAGCAAAGAAGAAAAAGGAAGAAGAAGCAAAGAAGAAAAAAGAGGCAGAAGAAAAAGAAAAAGAAAAAGAAAAAGAGAAGTGTTGCAAATCATGTTGTGATTGTTGTCCACCATATTGCCCTCCATATTGTCCACCAAACCCTCCATGTGTACAATATTATCCTGTATGCCAACCTGTTTATGATAATTATAATCCATCTTGCTCTATGTTTTGATTCCTCAAATAAAATGGAATTTTTGTTCAACCTAATACAAAGGATGCTCAACTATATTGCATTTACATGCAAGGGCATTTTTACTATCCTATAGTTTTGGCATAGCAAAGTTTGCACTATCTTTTTGTACTTAAAAGGCACAACATGCTAGGTTCGTTGAAGGATGAAGAGAATAGAATGATCCTACTATTTGTGGAATTGTTTTTTCTATTTTTCTGTAGGAAGTCATTTTTCAGTTTTTAAGATATTTAATTTTCTGGAGAAAAATATTTTTCAGTTATATTTATCAAATCAAATATGAGAAAACTGGAAAACATTACTCTGTATACGAAAGCAATAAAACTATTTGGATATTCTCTTCGTTCCAATTTATTTAACACAAAATTGGAATCTCAAAGAGTCTGCAAAGTTTATCTTTGATCAGAAATTTCTTATATGCATTTTAAATATTTTAAATTGTTAATTATTATGATTTATAATACTTTTAATGTTTTCAAATATATAAATTATAATGCAAAAAATTTAAAACTTCTATGTCGAAATTCACTGTCAAAATTTACAAGTAAGGAAACTTTTTTTTTTTAACCTTAGCTGCTAAAAAATATCTCACCTTTTTAGGATCTTTTGTCAACTAACTTTTTCTTGATCACTTTCCATCCCTCTCTTTTTCAAAGGAAGACCAACTGTGGTTAAGAGAAACATAGTTCTTCTTTGTGAGTTCCTTAATATTTTGTTTGACGTAATCACTAACACTATGTTTGAATAGTTATTATGTATTACAAAAATTGTTTACACATATATATATATATATATATAAAACTTAAATTAATAAATTATATGTGTTAATCCACTAGTAACACATAAAATGTCAACATACATGCATTTTGACTTTCTTACATGTATGAAATTTGTATCCATAAAATGAAGAAATATGAAATGGTCATCATACTCGTTTATATTTTTTCGTGATCCCCCCCTCGCCCCTCCCCCCCCCCCCCACTCCACACGCACACCCCCAACATCTCGTACTCTTTTCCTAATTTGACTTTCACTAACTATGATTTATGTCAATATCTTGGTTGTTAGTATTTCCATTGAAACTCAAGAATGTTTAACAGGTCATACTTCCAAATATTTCTAACTAATTCATTAAAATTCCTCTATCTGAATATTTAACAATTTCAAAGAATGGGGGGGGGGGGTGTAGGGGGTAAGGGGTGCCTTTCTTTAATAGATATTATATACTTTTAATGATTAGCAGCTCCAACACGATTCTTGCCTCAGAAAAAGGATATCAACATATATATTGCCATTTTTAAAAGATTAATTACAATAAATATTCCTATTATATGATTTCATTTTGGATATACTTCATGTATTTTAAAATCAGACATTTACACCCCTTATATGACTGAAAATCATTTACACCCCAAAATTTTGATTTAAAATCAAACTCCCTCCTCAATTTTGAGAAATAATCATTTTTTCCCCGCTATCCTATGTAAAATCTGTTTTTATCTTTGTCATTTTTAATCCTCCATCTTTATAACATTCTTTTTTATATTATATATTATATCTTATTTTTTAACCATTTTATTTATAGATTTATTTAAGTTCATTAACATTATAAGTAGAATACTCCTTTTATAAGTTTAACCATTACTGATCCCAGTGATGGAGCTAGAAATTTTATCAAGGGTGTTCAAGAATTTTTTTTCTTTCTAATAAGTGAGTTGAATGTTATTTGTTTAACCTAACAATTCTACGATGAACGATCCCAACATTTGTCAATATCAAAAACAAACAATCGCATTTTTTTTCCTTTTTCTTTTTGATTTTATATGATAAAAATATATGATTATTGTATATAAAGTGAAATATTGATTAAACAAATGTGCCTAGCTTTACGAAACATAAATCATACTCTAGTAGAGAATTGTTTTTCTTAAAAATAGAAGAAGATAAAACGCATGTATTGATTTTAGCTTTGGGTTTAAAGTTATTAACATATATAAACACAGATTTTTAATGTAAAATGTTGGATTTTTTTGTTTTCACCCTTCGAAAGTGCATTATATTCTAGATAAAATTAGAAATACATGATATCTAAATATATAAATTTCAAAATAAAAATAATTTATTCATATATGTTAGTCTATATTATTAAAATTGTAATATGAATAATTGAGAAATTTGAGGAACATTAAAGAATTTCAGGTAAATTAAAATTAATTAATGTATGATGCAAGAATAATGGTGTTTTAAGATTGTGTTCTTCTCTCCAAATAAAACCAAAAACTGTGGGTTCGAACCCGCAACTACAAGTAGAAATGAACAAGCTCAACCACTGCGCCAAAGGGAGATTTTACATCAAGGATGTTCAACATTAATTATTTATCCCTTAAACTCAGAATCTGGCCTTTGTATATAATGCAATTTTCCGGCGAAGAGTGTTCAGCTGACCACCCTTGGGTGGCTGTAGCTCCGCCCCTTACTGATCCTACATTTGGGTAACATGAGTAGTTCACACTATCCATTTCTTACACTCACTAGCTCTTTAATTATCTGGTGCTTTATCATCATAATAATTTCTTTTGTTTTTTCACACAGTCTCTAGAGTTCACATTAGAGCTTTAATTAAATTCGAATCGCACATTACAACGCCCATTCAGGGACATCCGATAAAATTAGAATGATACAGGGAAGATTACTGCACAAAAATAGCACACGCAAATCTAAAAAATCATCCTAGTACTTATTACCTACTATCAGACATTTCACACATATCCATATACAACCCAACACAACTATATCACGATTAACGACAATCATTTATCAATCACAAATAATACACATAACTCAAATATAGATTAAACAATGGCCATCATATAAACTCCTCTCTAGCATATCCTAGTTACCAACCACTAAACAAGTGAATCACTCAAGAATACCATAATCTTTCGAAGTAGTATATGCCTATTTATATACATATAATTATACATCCATTTTTAACATATCACATTTACCAATCACTGACCAACAAGTCATCCAATGACACAATAATCATTTATACTCTATCGAATTCAAACACGTCACATAGAGTCATGGAAATCATATCCATCTTGACCTTGCCTCTTTATAATCTTTGTGTGTTACCAATGTCCTCTACTACTCACTCAGTAAATCACCAGTTTGTCTCTAATATGTGTACACATGCTTAAGGTTTTTTTTTAATCTTGTTCATCTAGTCAAGACCTGGAGGGGACCCTAGGTGTCCATGTACCATATTGGTGTGGTACCTGATCCAACCGCATACACAAGTGATAACACTCAACTATGTCTCACGTTTAAGGCATAGGTAGTCGTGTGCAAAAACAATATCCAGCGTATGAGGTTGGGGTAGAACCACTAGGACCAGTAGAGAGGATTATACTTCAATTGATTCGTTAATTCAATTTTATCTAGCACAATGTTGTGGCAAATAAATATTCATCTACTCAATCACAAGTATCAATTGCAAGAAGTCAACACAAATGAATTTTCACCAAAATAGAAATGACTAGGTTGTATACACTATGATGGGGTTTCAATAAAATAGGCAATAATTAATCTCTCTCTCTGTGTCTTATTATTATGTTTTAAAAAAAACATTGCCTGCATTGATCTTGGAGTGCAAAAGGTTACTAGTTGAGTTTGTCATCCCAAACTATAGACAAGATCATTGAGAAGAGGCTATTATATTTGTACTACTCCTATCCAAAAAAGGCCCTAATGATCGAGAAATCTGAGGAGGTTCGTAACATTGCTATCCTTTACCTCTTTGATTCTAAGGGATGGAAAACCCCATTTGTCCATATTAGTGAGCCCTTTAATAGCTGCTGGCAGATGGAGTTGGATATTTGAATTCCATTACTTCCATGGCTTAGGGAGGCTAACTTATAGGCAATTTTGTTAGCTTCCCTGTAGCAATGAGTTATTGTAAATTCATTCTCTTCAAATAGTTTCTGAATGTCTTTTATGAGTCTTGAAATCATCCATGGGGGCTTCCATACTTTGTTTATGCAATTTGTAAGGAGTAGAGAATCAGTTTCTCCCCAAATTGTTCTAGAGTCATGAGTTGAGCACCATTTCAGCCCATACATCATTGCGGTTGCTTCAACATAGTTTCTCGTCCCTGGTCCTAATGGTATAGAATATGCAAAAATGATCTTTCTAGTGGAGTCTCTTACATTCCCTCCTCCTCCGCATATCCCGTTTACACAACTTCCATCACAATTAAGTTTCAGTGTATTAAAGTGAGGTATGATCCACTTCACAATTATGACCTCCTTTTGCTGTATGTTGTAGTCACAAGCCTGGCATACTGTTTTCCAATTATCTCCAAATCTCGCTCTTCCGAATTTCTTATTCAAGACCTACAAAATATTGAACAAGATGTTAGAGAATGATTTGTAAACTGAAGGGTTTTCCGCCTCCTATTTGTTGCTGCATCTAGTTCGCCAAATTTCCCAACAAATGAAAGTCGGGATGATCTTAATAATAAAGGTGCAGAAAGGATTCTTGGTTCTGTGATTCCACCAATTTAGTAGAGTGAATCTCAAATTGATATTGTTGGTGCTTATGCCTAGAGGTCCTGCAAAATAAAACCAAATTTTCTTAGTAAAGTTCGGAAGACAAAACAAATGATCCACTAATTCAAGGTCAGTGGCCACTCTGTTTGAGTTACAACAATAGCATTTTGGATCCATTGGGATCCCAAATCTCACAATCCTTTGGTCTGTAGAAAACTTGTTATGGATGGCCCTCCATGCAAGAAAAGACATCTTGAAAGGGATGTTTTGGTGCCACAGTCTACTGTCCATGTTGTTTGGGATCCTTTCTTGTCTCAGCTCCCTCCATGCAGATCCTATAGTGAACTTTCCCGTGTGTGAAAGTGTCCATATAGGCTCGTCTTCCTTGTTACAAAAGGCAATAGGGCTATGATGATTGTAGATCACTTTTTTCACTTCTCCAGGGATAAATATATTGAGCCTGTTCCACTCCCATTCACCTTTGTGACAAATATATTTCAACTGAATATCAATGATATTGACATTATTGTCCACTTGATGATACAGGGGACCAAGACTGCACTAATTATCATACCAAAATGATATATCTCGTTTGCCAATGCTCCAAAAAATATTGTGATCAATCATATCTTTTGTACTGTAGAGCTCTTTCCAGCTCACCCACTTTTGACCTCTAAAGCGAGTGACGAAGAACCTGGTGAGGAGCCCATTAACGTCACACCTGGAGTAAAGTGGATCAAGAGGATTGACACGGCGAGGCAGGTTGTGGAGATCTTAGGCAAGTGATTGAACAAGGTCAATGGCAAGTTTAAGACTCTCGAGGACTTCACCCTTGAAGAGAATGACAACATCCACAAAGAGTTGGAGGCGCGTAGGCATGTAGAGTATGAGATGAAGGAAATCATCACTTCTTTGGTGTGTCGGCTCATGGATGCATTAAGAACGATTAAAACCATGAAGGTCGAGATGGAAACTCTCAAGGAAGGATTGAAAGCTGGAGGCTTTGCGACACCCAATGGAGATAGGGAGGCCAAGATTGAGTCTCCCAAGCCATCGATGTTCAAAGACGTCTGTACTGTGGAATTTGGAGAATTACTTTAAGTGAAACAAGGTGAAGAGTGATGAGAACAAGATGAACACTGCGGTGTTGTACCTCTCAGAGATGGCCATGCTATGGTGGAGGTGCAAAGAGTTGGAAATAGGGAAGGGGCTTTGCACCATCAACACATGAGAGCAATTCCGAGGGGAGTTCAAGAAGGCTTTCTTCCCTAACAATGTCATCTATGAGGTGAAGCGCAAGCTTAGGGAGCTGAAGCTGATGGGAAGCATACGAGTGTACGTGAATGAGTTCACCACCCTCATGCTTGAAATTCCCAACCTCACAGATGAAGATATGTTGTTCCTAGATGGGCTGCAAAATTGGGATAGGATGGAGATGGAGCGCTGACATGTGAGGACCATCATATATGCTAAAGCTTTAACGGAGTTTAGGCATGACAAGCCCGACCAAGCCAGAAGAGATGAGAGGTAGTCATGACTAAGGTGGGGGAGATCATGGAAAAATCAAGGAGTACCAACCACATCCCAGGAATAATAATACCTATAAGTCTGATGGGAAGAAGTTTGGACGTCAAAGTGATACAAAGAGGAAGGCAGAGGCTACAAAGAGAAATGATTGCTACATATGCGGTGTTCCACACGACTATGCAAAATGCCTTGAACCGAAGAATCTTGGTGCCATATTACGGGAATGGAAGGAGAAAGATGCATAAGAACCAGGGAAAGGTTCATACACGACGCATTTGGGCTTAATTGGACTATGCATAGCCATTGAAAAATAATTAGAGAGGCCGAAAGAATACTACGCATAGTACGTAGACATCGCGATCAATTGATGACCCGCTCGTGCCATGGTAGATACGGTGCAGAGGCCAACATTATGACCAATACTGCTGCACCAAAGTTTGGATTGAGTAATAGTACAAGTAACACCCACCTCAAATCGGTCAACACACCACCGAATCTCATGTGCGGAGTCGCCTAAGGAGTAAGCATCATGTTAGGCAAGTGGAAAGGTAAAACCAATCTTACTATCGCTCTTTTAGATATATTTGATATATATTTTGGGCAAGAGTTCTTCCAGAAGTGTCACGGGATGATCGATCCTTACCTCCAACTACTTTTGGTCATGGAGCAGGAAGGATCAGGTGCCCCTAGTTAAGGTACTAAAGACGGAAAGACACGCACAATTATCAGCCATACAACTCGTGATAGGCCATAAGAAAAAGGTGATGAAAAACTTAGCCACCATCGGAGTGTGACTAAAGAAAATAGTGCTAAATGGATTTTGCCACCATGAATAGAGGTTCTGGAAGAGATAAAAGACGTGATGTTTGAAGAGTTGCACATAGGCATTGATCAAGTCCAAGTACTACGACCCGCGCATGGGAGAAGACATGATTCGATTGACCATACAACAACAATGCACTGCGGTCGTTGTAGCATCAGGTGGGGGAGTGTTATGACCCGCCACTTTGTCATCCCATTTAGGCATAAAATTAAAGCATAAGTGAGCTAGACTAAGGGCGAAGAATCTAGAGTCTTGAAGAGGTTTGTGGAAGATTGTAGAATATTCAAGATAATTTTTTCAAAGGCTTTAGAATTCTCTAGCCTAGTAGAGAATTCTAGAAGAGGGCCTAATTTGTAAATATATAGGGACTTGTATAGTAATTTTTATTTACACTTTAGCCCCTAGGAGAGTAATATAAATATAGGGGCTCTCATTTGTAAATCAACCAAGCAATTTGTAAAACATTCTTCAAGCAATACAAAAAGCCTTCTTTTAAATCTCTCTTTGTCTTTCTTCATTCTCTTAGTGATCTAGTTTTCAAAAGGCTTACTTGAGCTTACAATATTGTGAAAGAATAGTGAGCAAGTTGTCAAGTTCCGCATGGAGCATTAGTGGAAGTCTAAGACCGTGACACTATGCTTGGATCGACAAAACGTTGTTGATCAATTGTTCAACCTTGGCTTCTGATAGATTCTTCCATTTCCAACCTGCGAGATGCTGATTGTGTCTTACTGGACACCAGTGCCACTGACATTTTTCAGTTAATTTTCAATGCAAATCCTTCTATCTTTATTATCAAAGAAATGCCTACATACAAGAGAACTAGGTCCTATGATTCCCTTAATTAACATTAAAACATAACAATAATTCATGGAAATGAGTCTAATAAGTTTGTAAAATACGAACTCATCAAACCCCAAACTTGAGGTCAGAGTTGAATCCCCAAGGAATAATATAAAGGTGATTGAAAAGGTAAAGAATTACAAGCCACTAATTTGAGTCCAACAATTGATACACGTATTTATTAACGGGTGGGGGTTCTTGAATAAAGGACAAACACTAAAGCTAACAAAACAAAAATAAAGGATAGATTGATCAAAGACCGTTTTGACCTGAGGATAACAAATAAATTTTGAAATGAAGATTCAACTCATACCCATACGACCCATCATAAGTAACCAAACAACATCAAGATGATTGTTGCTCCCAATTGCACACGCAAGTGAATGTGGTCGCGCAAGTAATATAGTGGCTCTACAAAAGCAGGATTATCGAACCCAAAGGACTTATCGATTAATTATTCTTACTAAATTGTACTAGTATATTTATTTATTTAAGAATTCCAAAATAATTTACCTTATTAGAATGCAATAATAAAAGATGTATACTAATGATTATGAAATTCCAAGGCTGCAACTTACTTAGAATTCATGCATAGTATCTTCTTCTATGGACTTCAATTAGTATCAAATCTCTGATTTATAAGGTTGAATGCATGATCATGGTCTACCGAACTCTAATCGCCTACCACAATTGGCAGTCTAACTACATCAATGAATGGGGATAAACTGAACCAATTGCAGAACATTAAGTTTTCATCTTGTTTAGTAATTAAGCAAGGTCTCTAGGTATATCTCTATCTTAGATACAAATCAACCCTAATTTTTAGAGAAGATCATTCTCCTTTTGTCCCATGTTCTATTCTCATATTCCTCTTCCGAGTTCAATTTGGACAATAAGTTTATTTCAATGGCGACAAATCACAAAATACTAAAATAAGAACAAAGTAGAATTTTATGTCAAAATCTAATCGGTAAGGAAGCTTTCAACTGGACTTTGTGCTTCGGGATTCCTTTGACCTTAATTCATATCCAAATTCATTTCCACATTAAAAAAATTACCTTTACACATATGAGCAATTTAAGAATCACCCGTTATGACCTTACATGCAAATAAAGAATAGTTCATGCCTTAGCTTAGAAAATTTTGGGGTGTTACAGGGACCCACACATGGAATTACAAATTTGGTTTCGTCAATAGGTATCAACCAGCTCATGGAACTTGTGCCCCAAAAATGAGTACAATTTGAGCTTTAAATCACCCCAAATAGTTCATGAAATTACAAATAAAAGAAACCACCATTAAAGGGTAAATAAAGGTTTTTGGGATGAGAACTTATTATAATAACGAGTCCCAATGTTCTCCCAACGACCCCAATGCAATGCTCCAGTAATTATCAACAAATCCCACCAAGAATGAGCTCAATTGAAACTCAAATGGCCAAGAAATCATGTTTTGAACTCGAGCTAATGAGTTGAAAGACTCTAAGCTCATTGATTGTAATTAGAAACTTGCTCTGTCGGGGTGCTTGAGATTCATTCGGAATTTCGTGCACGCAAATTAAATATGAGACCCCACTAAATTTGACATTCTGGAATTAATGTGATGTTGAAACTTCTATCGAAGGTCATCTCGACAAAAAGTGGATCCTACATCTATGACTTCATTTTAGCAATAAGCCATAAGGTTGTTCGACAAGGGTCTGGAAGCCTCGGGACCCAAACAAAAGGTTGATGTATCTTGAATTTATGATACTTTTAATGCATTAAACTTAGAGTTTTGCATGAGTCTTAGGCATTTTGTTATTAGATGTGATGGTATTTTTTTCTCTGATTTTGCAGGAAATAGGTTTTGGAGCAGTTGGTATTAAAGTGTTGCAACAACAAGGATTGTTGATGATGTACGATTTGACCTATCAGTCGTCAATTCCACTACAACCCATAGGTGTAAGTTAGAGGTTGAAGTGCTGAAAATTGGAGCCAAGTATGAAACAGCAAATGTAGATTGACGAGCCGTATATGATGAGTCATAGACCAGTTGCTGACTGACGGAAGGTACCGGCGAGTTGTAGGAACTACTGCGATCCGTATGTTACCAACCGTAGATGACACTACCCAAGCCGAATTTACTAAGTCTTCCTTTTCCTACTTGATTTAGGATTTGGTTTCTATAAATATTAGTTGTATTTTTCGTTTTTGGGTTGTTAGACTTTTTGATATACTTACTTTTGGCTTTGAAAATTATTTTGCAAACACTTTTGACATTTAATTCTTGAAGGGTTGGTTTATGAAATTTGCATTTGTTCTTCAATTCAAGATTCTGGATTTCATCTATTCTAATTGTAAGTTCATGATTTATGTTATTAATCCTATTATGAATTGTGATCACACATGCATGAGTAACTCAATCCACAACTAGAGTTGTGGGAACCATGAGTAATTAACAACGTAAAACTAATAATTAAGTAATTCGAGAATAGTGTTTATGCATGTATTGTTAATATCTTCGTTTTGAATACTTTTTAATGGTGTCCAACTTTAGAACTTGCCTCATTCCTACTTGCCCGACAAGGGAAGTAATGAATGAGAAAGAGGTTAAAAAACAGAGATTTAGCATGATAATCCACTATCTAATAGCTTAACTCAAATAAGTGAGGGCTAATCTGGGGTGAAGGGTAAGGGTTTGTAAAGCATACACCGTAGACCAACCAAGTTGCTTGGTAAAATTTTCTAATTGGACGACCAATCACTTAGGAGATACCTAACTTACCGACTTTGCATATTAAACACTAGGAAATAGTTACTATTATTAGGACCACTATGTTAAGAAGTTGTGGAGAACACATGTGCCCTAGTCTCATCTCATATTAATTTAACAAACTGCGAATCCTGTTGCTTGTTACTTGTTACTACAAATCAATCAATTATTACTGTATATTACAAATCCCCCCATTTTAGGGAAGTAAGCTGACTAAACATACAATCATAGTAAATTAGCCTAAGTATAGACCATATTCCTTGTGGGATCGATCCTAACCTCAGTTAGGTTCTTTATTTGACAACGACCGCTTATACATCTTTAGTGATGTGTAATTTGGGCGTATCTTAGCCTCACCTATACCAAACTCAACGCTCCGGAGCTAATGGAATCATCAGAAATTCAGTCTGAGGTTGTTTACCTAATGTTTTTACCAAAGTCAACTATTTAAACTTCTAAAACTCTAAAAGATTGAAATTTCAATAAAAACCAAACGAACGACCAGAGAATCGAATTGTCAGTCTCGATAAGTCATAATGACTTGGGTTTCTATAGAAAGTCTCTAAACCCCAAAAATATCAAAAAATAGAGAAAATAACTTTGAGGGTCATTACATAAAGGAATCAATATTGGTCATGCTCCCTTTTTTGGGGGCCTTGACAAAAAAACAATTTTACTTGCATAGAGAATAAAACAGCTATTTAGAAAAATTATATTTATATGATTATAAATGGTAAAATATTAAAAACATATCTTTTTTGCATGATAAAAAAAAGGTAAAATGTATTGAAATATTATCCTATTAGACTAGATATTGTTTAAGAGTAAAAAATGGTAACTTTATTACCAATATCATTTTAGCCTTAAATGGTTACTTCAAATTCCTAAATAAGAAAATTATCGAGGATACAAACACTTTTTTTTATAATATAGAAAAGTCATAATTATATAATTATAAATGGGAAAATATTAAAAGCATATCTTGTTTGATTGATTAAAAAGGTAAAATTATTAAAACATTAGCCTATTGGACTAGATATTATTTAGGGGTCTAAAATGGTAATGTCATTACCAATTGATCATTTTCGTCTTAGAAGAGTATTTCAAATGCCTAAAAAGGAAAATCATTGGAGATAATAACATTTTTCTCTCTTAACTGTAAATACATTTTTATTTTTTATTATAATATAGAAAAGTCATATATATATGATTATGCATTGTAAAATATTAAAATTATATCATGTTTGTCTGATTAAAATAGGTAAAAATATTAAAATAATATCTTATTTGACCAGATACTGTTTAGGAGTCTAAAATGGTAATGCCATTAATAATTGACCATTAGTCTCAGCTAATTACTTAAAATTCTTAAATAAGAAAATTACTTGGAGAAATTACACTCTAATATCTCAATTATTAATAAATTTTAATTTTAGTCCTTTTTATATGAATATGCATATTTAACCTTTGATTAATTCAAATGCGTATCTTTAATCCTCTTATGTAGAAAATGTGTTATATTTGGGCTCTTCTAAAAAAATTACATTGAATATGTAGTATTATCATAAGCTTAACATCACACATGGGTAGTTAAATGATGGAACAATTAATAATTGATGAGTTAAAAAAGCACATTTGAAATTATTGAAGGTTTAATGTGTTTAGTCAAGTAACACCAGAACTAAAATAAAAATTCATCGATAATTAGTACTAGAAGTACTCTTGACTTCACACTACCTTAAAGTTTGAGATATCCCCTAACAATTCCAAAAACTTTAGTGTATCGGCTATAAGTAATTATAATATACTAGAACTGTATGTATTTGAAAATTTTGGACAATATTATTTTGAAAAAAACCTCTTTTTTTTTGTATTTGATTAACTTAATTTTGAAAATTATTTCTTTCCAAAATAATAATAAAAAATTACCATGAAATGACTTATTTTTGAAGAATGAATTATTTTTGTTTTCTGAATTCTCGACTTATAGTCTTAACGTTTAATTAAAATATTTATCATCAATCTATAAATTTCAGACTTTTTTCCTATGGATTGGATGACTAAAAAATATAATAAAACTTTTTGAAATATGATCCAAAAATATTTTCTAAGAATATACTAACATATTTTTCATAGATAAAGTTTTCTACAAAATGTTATCATGCCACAAATTAATTATTTGCACTTTCTAACTCCAAAAATAATTATGGAATAGGAATTTTAGTAATTTAAAATTTTTAAAGAAAAAAATATAATATTTTTCTTGGAATCAGGTTACGATAATTAGTTAATTATTATTTTAATTCATGATATACAAAAAAATAAACTTAAAATTTCTTGACCGTCTCTAGTAGCAATTCATGATATACATCTATAAAAGCTGCATGCCTTTTGACATTTTATGTATTCTACTCCCAAAGAGAGTGATTTTTTTATTAGGGTATCAAATATGGATAGAAAGAGACTTAGGGATAAGGAACGACAATGAAAATGTAAGAAACTCCCTTCTAGACAAAAGAGCAACAAGTTTATTTAAGAAAGTAGAAGAGTTTTCTATTTTATGTGATACAGATATTGCTAAAATTATTTTTAGGCGGGGGGAAGTCCAATCCATTGTTTGGAAATCTACAAATCTGGCTAAGGAGGTATTATTAAGGTATTCAGAGTTTTAGAGGAAGAAAAGATTAAAAAGTTAATGATACATGAAGAGTATCTTTCAAAGAAAGTGAATGAGAACGAAGAAAGAATTGAGAAGATAGAAAAAATGAATGAGGAGAAGGAAATGGAAATCCTCTTCAATCAATTTGTGGAGGGAAAAAATATCGCTGAATTTACTGCTCGAGAAATTCAAGGTTTATTAAAGTTGTCTCATAGTAAGATAGCTAAACTTTAGGAGAGAAAGGAAAAAATTAATCAACAACATCAGTCTTCTCAACCTCAAAATTCTCCCTCAAACTTCAAGTTCCCAAACGAAAATGTTGCCCCATTACCAAATTCAATGGATGATTTGATCAATGACATGTAGTTTGTTGAGACTATGGCTACTAACCACAATTACTTTGGTTTAGGCGATGGAAACAATATCGAGTCTGCACCAACTGAAGGCGATGACATCGGTGCTGGAGATAATGGACATTCCAAGGACCTGGATTGATAGTTTTTGTTGATTTATTTCATTTTCAAATCCATTTTGTGATTTTGTATTTTTATTTCAGTTATTTATGAAGGTTCTATTTTTGTTGGAAAAGTGAACATATTCCTTTAACAATTCGTTTATATTTGATACATATCATATTCCATGTGCGTGCTTAAGTCTTAAAATTCTTACCCCACATTTAATTGTCTATGAATAACCATTTTAAAAAATCTAAGTATTTATAAAGAAAGATAAAACTGTACATAAGAACCAAACCCCTAACCTTATGTCACAATAGTTCTGTCTAATCAAAATACAAAATACGTAGATAGTACAATAGAGGGAAACCAATATATCTCTGGACACCCAAAGCTGACCACGATCCAACAATGATAGCCTTGGAAGATTTGGAATTAACGGAGGTGGCTCATACTAGCAGCTTCATTAAAAAAATATGCTTAAGTGAAGTATGAGTACCAAAATATGAGGTACCCAGTAGGCATCATAGACTGACTAAGATCAAATAGAAATTGTATAAATAAAAGAGGCATGATAATTCTAACACTACAATTCAACAACTAACTAGAAACATATCAGCCACTACTGATAGTGAAAACAATAAAATAATGAGCATTCGATATCTAAAACAAGTAAATCACAATTAGAAACATAATGCAGGATGATGCAATGCACATGTGGGCAATGCATAAGAGTAGATTTCCCACAAAATCCCTCATGCCACCTCCAAATGATAACTCAGACTTGACAACTGGTGAAATGCATGAAATATAACTCTAGAAAGTTCCTTGAGCCGCACAAAATGCTTTTGTAAGCTGATCACTAAATGAGGTAAGTCGGAATAGTTCTTTGGGCCGTCTAGAATGCTTCTTCAAGTGATCAGTATAATAATAAAACAACCCATCCTTTAATAAAAAATCGTAGAATTTCATTTGCTTAACATAAACATCCATTTTATGCAGAACTTTTATAAAATTACCATTTTCCTCGAAATATGCAAACCTCCAAGGTAAAACAATTAATTTTAAAGTAAATATCTCTTTAGGACGAAAGCCCCATCAAATGGTGTAAATCCTTTCAAAATTTCCAGTCTCCTCGAGTGAAACTAATAATATTCTCCCTCAGAGCCCAAAACAAGTAAAAATGGTGACAAACCATGAAAAGGTCTCAAATATAAGCTTCTGCCATTTCTAATTCAAAGCATGCCAAATACAAATGTCGTGTATGTGAGTACATACTAAACACAATCAGTTCATTCAAATTATAGTCACACCACACAAATAACAGGGTAGATTCCTGTCACAGTACTATAGTACTAACCTGAAACTCCAGCAAGTCCAAGTCTTAGGCACCAAGCCCACAACATGATAACAACACAATTAAAGCTAAAAATAATCAAAAAGGTAGGCAACCATGCTAAAACAATTAAAGCACACAAATCTAAGTTTTAAACTACCTATATTTATTTTAAGGATCTTATACCTGTCAACCAAGACTAAGGCTAACCTTAACTAAGGATTGACAGTTAAAATTATAGTTTAAAGTCTTGAAAAACGCCAAAATGTGACTAAGGATCATATAAGTCTAAAATTAATATCCTACAACTTTCCTATCGGTCATGAAACTTATTTCATATAGAATCTTACAAAGCCAAGTCTAAACAAGAAAATCATAACCTACCTCAAGGCCGAAAACACATAAACACACAATAACCTTGCTAGATAGGTACACCATCTTCCCTTGGGAGTAAGCCTATACAAACTTTTCTAAAGATCATTCATACTAAAGACAACTTCAAATTCCAACATAAAAAGTCACAAAAGACAAGAAATCCAAAATTTACTAAAGCATAAAACACATATCGGTAGCAACATTGGGAGGTCACTCTTAATCTTCTCTCGATTGGAGAGCATAAAACCTATTCTTCTTTTGAGCACTCTCATCCGGACCACTAGAGGCAACTTGCTTACCCTCTCTTCTTGTAGCCCTTGTCTTTGGACAATCTTTCATCTTGTGGCCACTCTCACCACAACTAAAGTAACCCTCTCTACCGGCCAAACACCTACCCTCATGTGTTTTACCACACCTAGCACAAGTGGGACAGAAGGACTCATTACTAATCCCTTGTGGCCTAGGGGTAGACACTCTCTCATCCTTATGCTTAGGAGCATTAGAAGAGCCTTGTTCGGAAAACTTTTGTCGATTCCTAGAGCAACCATGTCCATCGGACCCATCATGAAATGACTTATCATTATCCATCCTAGACCTCTTTTTCTCCCTAGATTTTCCCTCTTGGAGTTTACCTTCCTCCATTTGTTGAACATACACCATAAGGCGTGAGATATCCATATCATCATGGAGCATTGCCGTACAATATTCTTTTGCTACTATGGCGGACACCCCTGTCAAAAACCTACTCATCATATCCCTTAGACTTGCTACCATAAATGGAGCATACTTATACAATAGAGTGAATTTCAAGGAATACTCTTTAACACTCATACTACCTTGCTTAAGGTTGATGAACTCTTCTACCTTAGCTTCCCTCAACTCTCGGGGAAAGAACCTATCAAGAAATGCCTTCTTAAACACCTCCCAATCTATGGGACCCGTTTGTACCGGCCTATCATCTTTCCATTGTTCATACCATATTCGAGAAACATCCTTCAATTGATAAGGGACTAGTTCCATTTTTCTACCATAGTCACTCCTATGATAGCAAACACCTTATAAATCTCCTCTATAAACTCCTTAGGATCCTCTTCCATTTTGGAGCCACTAAACTCCGGAGGGTTCATGCTTAAAAACTCTCTCACTTTTATTTGGGTTGCCGGAACTATTACTTCTCTATTGGCTTGGGTCGTCATGGCTTGGGCCAACATTATAAAGGCCGACCTAATTCCGCATTCAACATATCCGGAGGATCAATTGGAGCTTGAGGAGAAGCTTGGTATGGAACTTGGAAAGGAACCTCGTGCTTCACATTGCCTTTCTCATCTCTCCTAGCATTTGCCATTGTTTTAGCCATACCCTAAAAAATTAATAGGCACAGATTAGAAAAAGGACCTACTAGAGCCAAACTCTATGGCACGACTTTGAGGATGAAGAACTGAGATTTCCTAAATATCTAATAGCCTCCTATTCATAAATGTGATGCGCTTCACATTTATGAACAAGACTCTACTAGATGTGGTTTGAGACAATCCTAGAACCATTCTAAACCTTGTACTCTGATACCAAGTTTGTACGACCTATGGGTACACCCTAGAAGTAACACGACATACTTGACCCCAAAGGGGTCTCATACAAGACCTTAGTACCTCATAACATGAGCTAATAGAAAAGTACGGAAAATTTAAGACTTTATCCATACAATCGAAATCTTTTATAAAATCAAGCAAAAGTCTTACTACATTTTTGTCTCAAACCATCTAAACTCAACTTGAATTAAAACCTTTGGGACACAGTCCATACAATAGTCTCATGGCATGATAATAAAATACATAAAGTAAATAATGGTTTTGTCCTCGAAGCTATGAGGACTCACCAAATCTTCAACTCCTTTGCTCCTTAGAAACCCAGCCTCAAGATTGGAACTCAAATCTACGAACCCTACATTTGAGGAGAATGTAGGCAAAGTATGCGTTAGTATAAAATGTACTAAATATGTTAGCTAGCATAACATCATAAGAGCAGAAAATCATAAGGGTTAGTCAATATAAGATATAGTCCAATACTTCATGAAACATCAACTATAAGCATAAGAGACAATATTATAATCATAAGCAAAGTCTCCAACATAAGCATGATCTAAGCATTATTCAACTCTTAGTCACTCATATCATAATAAGACCACTCTCAAGTAACCTCAAAGCATACTTTTGCAATGCATGAATGGTATCCCATAATACCATTCATACTAAGTATCCCTTTAGGTCATCTTAATCAGAGTCTATAGGCATAGTCAAAACTTAGGCTTTCCTATCATAAGAGAACTACACTCCTAAGTAAGCTCATAGCATACTTATGTAATGCATGAATGGCATCCCATAGTACCATTCACACTAAGCATAACCTTGAAGTCACCATAGTCACACTTACTATTCATTTGGTCTCATTCTTAGCTTACTTCATATAGGCAAAGGAACTATCACCTTTAGTTAATCATATCATGGAAGGCAACTATAGCAACAACCCAAGCTAAACCTACACCATATAAGAGAACACTTCATAAGTAGCTTCCAGTCATACTTGTGCAATGCATGATTGACATCCCATACTACCATTCATACTAAGTGCCACCTTAGGATATCATACATACTCACTAGTTGGAGAAACAAGTCCTTCCTTTCTATTTGCTATTAGTCATTTAAGGTACTTCTCTACTTAGTACAAGGCAAGTCACAATACATGAATGAATTCGATCTTTCAATTCAAGGATACTTAGGAATAGCACCCTAATAGGCTAGACCAAACTAGACATCTTACTAACATAACTATGTTATGCTAAACTAACTACCTTGGAAGGCACACTATCATGCAAATCCAAACTATTCTAGGAAGGGTACAAGTGTTCCATCCTAGCTACCATGAAATAGTCTTAGACCAATTAAGTCATGCTACCCTTACAAGCACACTATGATGCTAATGCAAGCTACCTTTAGGAGAGTATGATTTCTCAATCCTAAGCTACCCTTAGGAGAGTATGTGTCCTCAATCCTAAGCTACCCTTAGGAGAGTATGTGTCCTCAATCCTAAGCTACCATGAAATGGTCTTGGCCTAACCAAGTCATGTTATCATGAAGGCATCCTAGAATGCTAGTTCAAGCTACCCTTAGGAGAGTATGTATCCTCAATCCTAGGCTACCATGACTACCACTAACTCAAGCTACCATGAAATGCATCTTACAATGCTAAGTCAAGCTACCCTTAGGAGAGTATGGATCCTCAATCCTAATCTACCAATCTTAGGATTGTCTTACCAAGTCAAGCTATACATGAATGGATCATATGACACAACTTCAAGCTATTATAGTCTAACATGCTTTGATTCATTTTAGGTTATTAAGCCTTTCAACCTAGAATCATTCTATGTGAGAGAACCCTGTATCTCCTAGCATATTTATGCCTAAGTGTGTAAGTGAGAACATGATTTCAACAATACACAACAAGATCACATTATATTAGCCTTAATCTCAAAGTCCTAACATTCATGATAACAAGCCTTACTCTCAAAGATTTACTTCTTACAATCATCATTCATACCTAGATTTCAAGGCATTCTAATCACGTTCTTCATTAGTAGGTGATTCTAGTCATAATTCATCATAAAGGTTCAACTTCAACTTTACTAGTCATGATCCATAATATGCACTATAATCTAATTTGATTCATGTCTATATGTTCCTATTCTTGAACAATTACTGCTAACAACATCAATTCTAGAAGATTATCTCTAAATCTTCACTTTCACCTTTCATGGCATAAACCCACATAATATCAATTTCATCAATTAGGATAGGGTTAACAATGGAAATCATATAAATTGATCATAATATCATGATTCAATACTAAAACAATCATAAACAAGTACTATCCACTCAATTGGAATCATACTTTAACACTACCCACAATATAGGAAGAAACTCTAGCTAGAATTGGGGGAAATCTAGGGGGCTCTATGGATGTAAGAATACATAGATGAATAAGATAACATACCTTGATTCAATGCCCTCACAAAAGCTTGCAACAATGGAGGAATTTGACCTAGCTTTCTTCTTTTCTTATTTTTATTCTTCACTTCTAGAGAGAGAATTTCTTGAGGGAATTTGTGTTCTGTGATAAAATAATGATTTAGAAACCATCTAATTAAGGGTCTATTAGTTATATATAGGTGGCCTAATTACTAATAAACCGACCCTACTTAATAACTAACTAACTCTAGAACCTTCCCTTAACCCCCAACTTAAAACAACTTAACACCAAGCTGCCCCAATGTAACATCCTGTAACTAGAAAGAAGTTAAAAATTGAAAATAGTCATTTTTGGAAAGAATATAAAAATCTGGAAAATTTGTTAAGTATGTTAAGTTGACTTTTGGTCAAATTCAAATGACCATAACTCCTAGCTCAGGATGAGTTAAGTATGTTTCTAGATATCGTAAGAAATATCTTGGAATAATCTTTCCAAAGTCGTTGAGTTTGCGCGATTCCGAGTTCGAATGAATGAGATATGCCCATTTGAAGTTGGGCTGTTCAAATAACGAAAGTCTAATCTGGGTTTTAGAAGGGCATTATGATTTTTTTCCATACCCCATGACTTAATTTCGTTTTTGGTAATTAATTGGAGTCTAAACTGATAGGATTCAGTTTACGAATTTACAATATTGAGTTAGGGTTTTTGAGAAGAGAAAAGAAGGAGAAGAAGCAAGAATCGTCAAATTCTCGAAGCTAGGATCGTGTATTTCGTCAAGGGGTGATCCCTACGAGGTATGTGAGTCTTTCATTGCATTGGGTTTGTTCACCCACGCGCCAATCACGTTTATTTCAGCGAAGTTCGTTCTAGAAAGTTGAAAGTTGATGAATCTTGAATGGTGTTCTTGAAATTGGCCTTCGTTCTTGAGTTAGGTAGAGATTGAGGAGTTCCTAGAGGTTAATTTAAATGTTGTTTCCTTGAGTTGTTTGAGTTAGATCCTTGTGTATACACACTGGGTATCTGAATCTAAAGGTAATTTGAGGAAAAGAACTGAGTGTAGGCGAATTGGGGTTAGAAAACGAAGAAGGAACAAGTCGGGCAAATCAGGGTACCAGGTCCGCATTGCGGACCTGTTCCTCAGAATTGAAATTTTTTCTCCTCGTCGCGGAGTGGTCACAAACCGTTCTGCCTCAAAATTTATTTCACGACCAAATAATTAAATGCATCTCTACGTCGCGGACTAGCTTCCATATAGTGATTTCTTGATCTTTTCTCATGATTAACTATCTAAAAACAGTCTTAAACATCATGAAATCTTTCCTATCACAAATCTCAATCCTTGAATCCATAATTCAATTCAGGGATCAGTTAAGAGTCAAGTCAAGAGAAGTTCTTAGAGTTTTCCAAAATCTTTTCCAAATGTTTTAACTTTGTTTAAGACTTAAAGTTCAAGTTGAGTAAATAGTAAAGATTGAAGTTCAGTTCTTCAAAAGTATATAGGGACTATATATTCCAAAGAGTTAAAATATTTTACATTTAAACAAGAAATGGAAACCTTGATTACCAAAGAGCCTTTGAGCTAGGTTTTAGAAAAGAGTAATCACTTTTACTATTAAGCAAGAGAGGAAACTTTTATTTCCAAGATAACCTCTAAGCTAAGTTTTTGAGCAATTATCTCAAATCACAGAAAGAAGTATGTTTTCAAACATAAGAGCTAGTATCATATTTTGGGAGTAGTGTTGAGCACCGATATGGGGGAGAGTTCAGACAACTCACAGCCCCCATAAACCATGTAGCCATCATGGGTAGAAAATGGGTCATACTTTTTAGATGATCCCTTTAGTTTTTTTTAGTATAGACTAGTGGATCCACTTGGTAGTTC
This sequence comes from Solanum commersonii, assembly GCA_029007595.1. Taxonomy (NCBI): domain Eukaryota; kingdom Viridiplantae; phylum Streptophyta; class Magnoliopsida; order Solanales; family Solanaceae; genus Solanum; species Solanum commersonii. The sequence goes on from JAJTWQ010000033.1 coordinate 5,217,775, forward strand.
AGGTTTTATATCCTCGGCAAGGTATAGGACGGCCCAGCAACGTGAGGTAAAGCATTGTATCATCACAATAGATCTTAAGTGATGTTTGTCGGTTAGAGAAACTCCCACAGAAGTAATTGTATTCTTATACACAAAGTTATATTGCATTTTTACATAAACTTCAGAGTTATATTGTATCTTTGCATACGCACAGAGTTGACATCCATCTTTTAAACAACTTTTCTTTATATTGCACTTGTTTTAAACTGCTTTATATTGATATGAGTTCAATTATGATTAAGTTGAGTTGAGCCAGATGAGTTCTTCAGTTCCTTTCAAGCTTATGTCTTGTTTTAGAATTCCCTTCGCATACTAGTACATTTAATATACTGATGCCATTTGGTGTGTATTTTTTACTGATGCAGACACAGGTAACCAAGATCATCATCCAATGCATCGTTGATTCTAGTTGAGCTCCAAACTTGTTGGTGAGCCTCCTTACTTTCGGAGGATCCCTTTTTATTGCTTTCAGTATTAGCTAGTTTATTAGGATGTCGTCGATCTTGTGCCGATATCTATCTTAGTTTTTTAGAGGCTTCATAGATAGACAACCAGATGTTAGTTCTTTTGTCTTTTCATTTTCATTATTATATGTTAAGACTTGAGTTGCCACTTTGGCCAAGTTGAATGTTTGACCTTTAAATGTTCTAAGTTGTTTTATTAAACAGTTGAGTAGAAATGCATTTGATCATTGTAATAATGCTTCGAGTCTTCCATTGAGTAAGTAAGCCAGGCCAAGTATTCTCTTGGGGCCAACAATGGGTCTCGAGAGCCAGTCCCCCCTTGGTGTAGGCTCGGGGTGTGACAAACTTGGTATCAGAGCACATAGTTTAAGAGTCCTAGAGAGTCTATAAAGCCGTGTATGTAGAGTCCTAGTTATCAGTGTAAAGAGCGCCACATCTATAATTAGGAGGCTGCAACACTTAGGAATGTTCTCATTTATTTCATACTCATTTTGTGCGTTAAAGTTTATCTCTAAAAAGTTTCCTTCTAACTAATGCCTGCGTGTGCCTTTCAGATCATGCCTCTATGAAGAGCTGTCAGAGGTCGTCCTCCTAGGCGTAATGTTGAACTACATGAACAAGGGGTACCTAATGCACCGAACGTGCAACCTCAATGAGAGGTCACCAATGCTGAGTTCCGTGAGGCTATCCAGATATTGAGCCAAGTTGTGACCAATCAAGCTGGACAACAGAGAGGGAATCGTCAGGAAGTGGCTGATACTTCGAGGATCCGCAAGTTTCTAAGGATGAATCCTCCAAACTTCACAGGCTCTATTGTTACTGAGGATCAAGAGAATTTTGTTGAGGAGCTTCGGAATGTTTTTGAAATCATGCATGTTGCTGATACTGAGAGGGTGGAACTAGCTGCATACCAAATGAAGGGTGTCGCTAGGATTTGGTTCGATCAATGGAAGAAGAATCGAGCTGAGGATGCACCACATGCGAGTTGGGTTTATTTTGAGGAGACCTTCTTGGGGCGTTTCTTCCATCGAGAACTATGGGAGGTTAAGGTATGAGAGTTCCTCACACTTCAGCAGGATTTGTTGAGCGTTCATGGGTATGGGTTGAAGTTCACCCAACTATCCCTTTATGCTCTGGAGATGGTTGCGGATATGAGGAGTAGAATGAGTTTATTCGTTGTTAGGTTTTCTCGCTTGTCAAGCAAGGAAGGCAAGACATCTATGTTGATATGTGACATGGACATAACAGGACTGATGACCCATATGTAACTAGTTGAGAAGGACAAGCTGAGGGAAAGAGAAGAGTTTAAGAATAAGAGGGCTAAGACATTAGAAAATGAGTCTGGGCAGCAAAAGAGTAATGCGAACTGGTCTTTCTTCCAACAGAAAAACAAAAGGGACCTGCTCCATCATTTGCTAGTGCACCTGCACCAAAGAACAAATGTGAATGTGAGTACAATAGTCAGAATTTCATAGTTAAGCTTGCCTATTCTTAGGGTAGTATGTCAATAGGGGGTAGCAAGCTTCCTACATGTGCTAAGTGTGGTAGGAACCACTTAGGGATGTGTCGTGATGGCTTCGTTGATTGCTTTAATTGTGGCCGTAATGGTCACTTCATGCGAGAATGTCCACAGAACAAGCAGGGAAATGGTAATGGGGGCAATAGAGCTCGATCTTCATCAGTTTCCCAACCAGACAGGGCTGCACCTAGAGGACCTACTTTCGATACTAGCAGAGGAGCAAACTACCTTTATGCGATCCCTAGTGGCCAAAAGCAAGAGGATTCTCTAGATGTTGTCACTGTATGATCCAAGTCTTTAAGTTTAATGTTTATGATTTGCTAAAACTAGGAGATAGTTTATCCTTTGTAACTCCGTATGTTGCGATGAATTTTAATGTTCTTCCTGAGCAACGTAGTGAACCATTCAGTGTTTCTACACCTGTTGGTGAGTCTATCCTAGCAGAAAGAGTCTATCGTGATTGTCTCATTTTCGTCAATCACAAAAGCACCATGGCTGATTTAATTGAGTTAGACTTGGTATATTTTGATGTCATTCTTGGTATGGACTGGCTTCATGCATGTTATGCCTCAGTTGATTGTAGAACTCGAGTTGTCAAGTTTCAGTTTCCAAATGAACCCGTCTTAGAGTGGAAAAGTAGTTTAGCAGTGCCTAAGGGCCATTTCATTTCGTACCTTAAGGGAGGAAGTTAGTCTCTAAGGGGTGTGTCTATCACTTGGTCTGAGTTAATGACTCTAGCGTTGAGATACCTCATATTCAATCAGTTTCAGTAGTAAAATAATTTCCAGAAGTCTTTCCAAATGATCTTCCTGGAGTCCCTCCTGAGAGAGAGATAGACTTCGTTATAGATGTTCTTCTATATACTCGTCATATATCTATTCTATCATATCGAATGGCACCAGCAAAGTTGAAAAAGCTTAAAAAGCAGTTGAAAGACCTCCTTAATAAGGGCATTATTCGACCAAGTGTCTCACTTTGGGGCACTCCGATCTTGTTTGTGAGAAAGAAGGATGGTTCCCTTAGGATATGTATAGATTACCGTCAGTTGAACAAGGTTACCATCAAGAACAAATATCCTCTTCCGAGAATTAATGATCTTTTGATCAACTTCAGGGTGCCACCTGTTTCTCTAAGATAGACCTCAGATATGGTTACCATCATGTTAGAGTAAGGGAATGTGATATTCCAAAGACAGCTTTCAGAACCCGTTATGGTCATTATGAGTTTTTAGTCATGTCTTTTGGTTTGACCAATGCGCTTGCAGCATTCATGGACCTTATAAATAGAGTATTCAAGCCTTATTTAGATATGTTTATTATCGTATTCATTGATGACATACTAATCTATTCGAGAAATGAGAAAGATCATGCTAGCCATCTCAGAATAGTTCTCCAGACTCTAAAAGATAGAGAGTTGTATGCCAAGTTCTCTAGGTGTGAGTTTTGGCTTGAGTCTATGGTATTCTTAGGTCTTATTATGTCTGGAGAGGGAAACAAAGTTGATACTCAGAAAATTGAGGCAGTGCAGAATTGGTTTATACCCACATCTCTAATTGATATTAGGAGTTTCTTGGGTTTGGCTGGCTATTATAGAAGGTTTGTAGAGGGGTTCTTATCTATTTCATTCCCTTTGACCAAGTTAACTTAGAAGACAGTGAAGTTTCAATGGTCTGAAGCTTGTGAGAAAAACTTTCAGGAATTGAAAAAGAAGTTGACTACTGCCCCAGTATTGACCTTAGCAGAAGGTACGCAAGGTTTTGTTGTATATTATGATGCGTCTAGAGTTGGTTTGGGTTGTGTGTTAGTGCAGAATGACAAGGTTATAGCTTATGTCTCTAGACAGTTGAAAGTTCATAATAGAAACTACCCAACCTATGATCTAGAGTTGGCTGATGTAGTTTTTGCTTTGAAAATATGAAGTCATTATCTTTATGGTGTTCATATGGATGTGTTCACTGATTGTAAGAGCCTTCAATATGTGTTTACTCAGAAAGAGCTTAATCTCAGACAAATAAGGTGGTTGAAATTACTCAAGGATTATGACATGAGTATTATTTATCACCCAGGTAATGCTAATGTTGTTGCTAATGCTTTGAGTAGGTTGTCTATGGGTAGTACTGCCCATTTTGAGGAAGATAAGAGAGAGTTAGTGAAAGATGTGCATAAACTTGCACACTTGGGAATCTGACTAATGGATTCCACAGAAGGAGGATTCGTAGTGATGAATGGGGCTGAATCATCATTAGTCAGAAGTAAAAGAGAAGAAACACAAAGATCCTATTTTGCTTGAATTGAAGGCAAATGTTCATAAGCAAAAAGTATTAGCTTTTGAACAAGGGGGATATGGTGTGTTGAGGTATCAAGGTAGGTTGTGTGTACCAAGGGTGGATGAACTCCAAGAAAGGATCATGGATGAAGCTTATAGCTCCAGATATTCCATTCATTGGGTTCCACAAAGATGTATCGTGATTTGAGAGAAGTTTATTGGTGGAGTAGTATGAAGAAGGGCATTGCAGAGTTTGAGGCCAAGTGTCCGAATTGCCAACAAGTTAAGAGGTTGAAAATGGCGCAGAGTCATCAGAAATCCTACACTGATGTTAGGAGAAGGGAGTTACAGTTTGAAGTAGATGATTGGGTGTACTTGAAAGTTTCACCCATGAAATGTGTTATAAGATTTGGTAAGAAGGGGAAACTTAGTCCCTGGTATATTGGCCCTTACAGAATATCGAAAAGGGTAGGTAATGTAGCTTATGAGTTGGAGCTACCACAAGAATTAGCCGCGATGCATCTGAGTTTTCATATCTCCATGTTGAAGAAGTGCATTAGTGATCCTTCATTGATCATACCAGCTAAAAATACGGGGATCAAGGATAGCTTATCTTATGAAGAGATTTCGGTTCAAATTCTCGATTGCCAAGTTCGCAAGTTGAGAACAATGGAGGTAGCATCAGTCAAAATTCTTTGGAGGAAGCAGTTTATTAAGGAAGCCACTTGGGAAGCTGAGAAGGATGTGAAGCAGAGATATCCACATCTTTTCGAAGCTGGAGAAGTTCCAAATTAAAGTACTAATCCTTTCTTGGCATTTTATTTATAAGTTGGCATATTGTAATTGCATTGTGCTGGTTGGGTGTTTGAACTTCATGTTTCATGTTACACTCTTAGCCTACTAAGAGTAAGCTCATTCGAGGATGAATGTTTCTAAGGGGGAGTTATTGTATCACCTTGTAACTAGAAGGAACTAGAAAGAAGTTAAAAATTGAAAATAGTCATTTTTGGAAAGAATATAAAAATCTGGAAAATTTGTTAAGTATGTTAAGTTGAGTTTTGGTCAACTTCAAATGACCATAACTCCTAGCTCAGGATGAGTTCGGTGTATTTCCAGATATGGTAGGAAATATCTTGGAATAATCATTCCAACGCCACTAAGTTTGCACGATTCCAAGTTTGTATGAGTGAGATATGCCCATTTGAAGTTGGGTTGTTCAAATAAGGAAAGCCTAATCCAGATTTTAGAAGGGCATTATGGTCTTCTCCATACCCAATGACTTAATTTCGTTTTTGGTAATTAATTGGGGTCTAAACTGATAGGATTCAATTTACGCTTTTACAATATTGAGTTAGTGTTTTAGAGAAGAGAAAAGAAGAAGAGAAAGGAGGAGAAGAAGCAAGAATCGTCAAATTCTCAAAGCTAGGATCGTGGATTTCGTCAAGGGGTGATACCTACGAGGTATGTGAGTCTTTCATAGCGTTGGATTTATTCACCCACGCGCCAATCACGTTTATTTCAGTGAAGTTTATTCTAGAAAGTTGAAAGTTGATGAATCTTGAATGGTGTTTCCTTGAGTTGTTTGAGTTAGATTCTTGTGTATACATATTGGGTATCTGAATCTAAAGGGAATTTGAGAAAAAGAATTGAGTTTAGGCGAATTGGGGTTAGAAAACGAAGAAGGAACAAGTTGGGCAAATCTGGGTACCAGGTCTGCGACGTGGACCAGTTCCTCAGAATTGACAATTTTTCTCCGCGTCGCGGAGTGGTCATGGACTGTTTTGCCTCAAAATTTATTTTGCGACCAAATAATTAAATGCATCCCCGCGTCGCGGACTAGCTTCCAAACAGTGATTTCTTGATCTTTTCTCATGATTAACTATCCACACTGTAACAAAAGATGCTTTTAATGGCATTTATTTAGTGGCAATAAGTAAATTTCCACTAATACATTATATAATCTATACTATTCTCGGCATTTAAATTTTAGCCAGTAAAAGTACTTTTTAGTGACAGTTGAAAATAAAAAGTAATAGAATGATAATCAATTGTAATTATTTTTACTTCCCCCAATTCCTTTTTACTTCGAATTTTCCTCCATCTTCACCCTTCAACGAAATCAGCACAACGACTATGGAAATCAACATGATGGTGATGGAAATTCACACAACTACAGTGGAGTTAGGCATACTAAACAGTGTAATTCGGCACAACAACGGTGGAATTCGGCATATCGACGGTGGAATTTGGCACAACGGTGGCGAAGTTTAGCACAACGGTAGTGAAATTTAGCACATCGGTGCTCTTGATGAGAATAAAGAGGAATCAAAGCCGCCGACGTCTCTTCACAAGCTTACCGTCAGTAGTCCGTATTCGTATAGGCAAATTCATCATCGCCATTGCCTCAAATTCGATCTGATCGAATTTGAACGATACGACGATGGCGTTTGGTGACTACTAATATCCATTTTATTCAGTTGTTGGGTCATGTATGAGTGTATGCTCTAGAGTTTTATTTGAACTGATGCATGTGTTCCTATATCACACCTGATCTTGTGTCCAATAAAATTGGTGCAGAATTGCAGATAGCAATCAAACTAGCTATTGTGGAGTTTGATTTTTGATCTCCTATTTGAAGGTAAACAACTAAACTTAGTAGTTAATTGAAACTGCATTCTAATTAGTTTTATTTGAGTGATGAGATTTGATCGAAACAAAGTGAGGATACGAGAACATATATCTCTTTAAGCTATGCAAATTTATTAAGTACTTAGTTTTGTTATATTTTTCAGGTAGTCAATTTTCAGAAGTCTCTGTATATCTTTATCTGTTAAATTGAATGTTCTTTATGAATGTATTTTTGTGTTTCTGTGCTTTGGGATTAACAGACTGTGGCAATTGATCATTTCTTTAAAGTTAAATGGAAATCAAGTTTTATCCGATTGCATAAGAGACTACAAATAGTTTGGCTGCTGAAGTGCATTGTGTTCGACCTCCCTATTTTTGTTTTACCTTTAGTGATATATATTGAATATATGGGTGGTATGACACTAGATAATAGACATTTTCTATTTCTTTTGTGGGAAGGATGGGGTTTCTTTTTTAGCCCAACATGATGTTATGATGTATTGTTATCATGCTCCATGTTCTTTGTCTTTATTTTTCTCGTGGCTGTGCTGTAGGATTATATCTTCATGCTGCCACCGAGACAAAGCTTTTTGTGGATACTTCAAGAGGAGAATCACTGCGCATCAATGTTATGTTACTCCCACCTTGAGGCTGAGTGATGTAATTATCTGAGTTTTTGAGGTTTTGTATGTCTGAATGCTCAAAATCGTTTATTTTTGATCCATTTTAGAACTTCAGTCTCTTCTACTATAGTATTGTATTGCATGGCCTGGAAAACTTGGGTGATTTCTAAGGATTGGAAGAAGCTGATCTGGATTTCTGAGGCGGTTATTGCAAAAGACTGATTGTAACATTGATTTGATCGAACATTGAAGTTTGAGATCACCTTTCCAACAATTCCATGTTCGATTCTCAGTGTTGATGCCATGGATATCAGTGGAGAGCAACATGTTGACATTGTATGTGCAACAAACAGGTTATATTGTCCAGTTATTAAGTTTCTAGTTTTCCCCAACGCCACATGATTTCATTCTCTTGATGCTAGTTCTGTGTATAGAGTTAGAATCCTTAATTTTCCTTTAAGATTATGGTTCTCATTGAGTTATCAAGTTAAATGAGACTTGACCAGATAATCTCTGTGGAATGATCCTCTTCATCCTGTCTTTAATTAATTATTGCTTTTCCTTTTAGTTCTTAACTTCAATTTTCAATGATTTTTAGGCATATGTCCTATATCAAATGAAGAAGAGAGGGTGAAGGTATTGCTTTATTTATCACTTAAATTGGCATATTACCTCTTTTTTGGGCTGGGATTGTGGAGGAGCTTACGAGTGATTGTGTGTTTCTTAGTTGCCACTTCCTTTTCAGGGCATAACAGTTGAAGTTGGAAGAGCGCCTTTTGAAATAGAGACAACGAGATTTACAATTCTTGATGCCCCGGTAACCTTTTATCCTCATTCTTTCTCTGATTTACCTTGTACACGGGAGGAAAAGGTGTGAGTATTAAGTGACAAGTTTATGTGCACTAGAGGTGGTTTTTGCCCATCGTTTCGAATATCTATAGAAAGTTTTCCTTAATCTAAAGTTCTGAGTCTCTATACCATAATAGTGTTTTTGGTACCATCTATTTTCTATCATTTAACATTGTTGGAAGAAACAATGCTTTAGTAAGGGAATGTCCTAGTGGTGACTGAAGTCACATGTTCTTCCCATCTGTCCAAGCCTTGATGGACGGAATACACATTACATGTGTTGGTGGGAGATAATAGGTACCTCATTTTATTAGCCTAGGTATGTGCAAACTTGCCCGAACACCACAATTACTTTATAAAACTAGCACAATTAATGTTCCCATAGCTGCTGGCACTTTTACAAATTATCTTTTAAATGTTGAGCAAAAGTGAGACTCTGAAGATACTAAACATTGTTTAGATATCTGCTAACAAGCTTTCTGTTTGTTTATTTACTACTTGCTTGGCATATCATATGATCAGTTATTGTAGATACAAGATTGTTTGTAGCTATGGTAATTCATGAATTCTATGAATTGGTTGCTACAACTGAGATAAATTTGAGTGTGATTTGAAGTTTCATTTTGAGATAATATGGCATTAACCGGTCCCTCTTCTCGATTATGTTTTTCTAGTGTTGGCGTATCCTATCACTTTGTTTCTTATGCTAGTCTTGCACGGCTAGTTTTATAGACATCTAATCTGTGAAGCTTAACTCTGTGATCTTGCATGTGTCACATATTATCCAGTTAAACGTAGTGGCACAATATACCTCTAGATCCATTTATACCAAATTTTTAATCAATTAGAGTATTTTATCAAGAGGAACAAATGGATTTGTCCATACTAATATGTGAGACTGATAACTTTACTTTTTTTTAGGTTAAAAGTGAACATTCATTGATCGAGGCAATTGCTTGATATGCTAAAAAGTTTTCGAGAGCATGAGAAGAACTCTAAGTGGACAGAAATTCGAGGATTTGAATCCATAACCAGCCAAGGTGTTAAAACTTTTAACTGAAATGAATTAGGAAATTTATAATTTGAAACAAGAGCCTGATGTTGGATCAAGACAGATCTATTCCAGTTAACGATGAAGTGTTAGCAGAAACATAATAATTGGCACATACTGCAGATGCTCATGATCCCGAAAGATGCCACAATTTATCTAGTGTAAATATTTGTTGATCAATTTTTTTGTTTTTACATTGTTGAATGTATTGTTTATTTTTTTATAATTCATTTTTTTTACCATGGGAATACAGAGAAGTGGATATGTTGAGTCTGAATATTGTTAAGTGAATGACATTGTTTGAGTTTGGTAAATTTGTTTATTTATTATCTTTGAACTTATTTCTCTTGTGAATTTCATTTTTGTTGTTTTAAAAGTGATTGACTAAATATGTGGATCATGGCGAATTTTATGGCTAATTTTATTTGCCATGGCAAATGCCACTAAAACAAGTTTCCTTTACTGGCAATTGTTGTATATTTACTGGTAATTACAAAAGCCACAAAATATGCTTGAGATTACATTTTCTAAGGTAGTTCTAATGGCAATAGTAATTGCCTCTGAATAAATGCCGCAAAAAGTAATTACTTTTAGTGGCAATAATATGGGTATCTACCGGCACTCCATATAAATGCCTCTAAAGGCTTTAGCAACATTAGATGCAATGACATTTGATTAAATGCCGCTAAATGTTTTTGCGGCAATAAGTATTGCCGCTAAAAGGAAAATTTATTGCCGCTAGAGGCCTTTTTTGGTGTAGTGCTAAAAATACTCCCAAACATCATGAGATCTTTCCTATCAATAATCTCAATCCTTGAATCCATAATTCAATTCAAGGATCAGTTAAGAGTGAAGTCAAGAGAAGTTAAGAGCCAAGTCAAGAGAAGTTCTTAGAGTTTTCCAAAAGTCTTTTCCAAATGTTTTAACTTTGTTTTAAGACTTAAAGTTCAAGTTGAGTAAAGAGTGAAGAGTAAAGATTGAAGTTCAGTTCTTCAAAAGTATATGGGGACTATGTATTCTCAAAGAGTTAAAATGTTTTCACATTTAAACAAGAAATGAAAACCTTGATTTCCAAAGAGCCTTTGAGCTAGTTTTCAGAAAAGAGTAATCGCTTTCACAATTAAGCAAGAGAGGAAGCTTTGATTTCCAAGATAGCCTTTGAGCTAAGTTTTTGAGCAATTATCTCAAATCACAGAAAGAAGTATGTTTTCAACATAAGAGCTAGTATCATATTTTGGGAGTATTATTGAGCACCGATATGTGGGAGAGTTCAGACAACTTACAGCCCCCATAAATCATTTAGCCATCATGGGTAGAAAAAGGGTCATACTTTTTAGATGATTCCTTTAGTGCTTTTTAGCATAGACTAGTGGATCCACTTAGTAGTTCAGGTTCTATACCCTCAACAATGTATAGGACGACTCTGGTAGCGTGAGGCAAAATGATGTGTCATCACAATAGCTCTTAAGTGATGGTTGTCGGTTAGAGAAACTCCCATAGAAGTAATTGTATTCTTATACACAGAGTTATATTATATTTTTACATACACTTCAGAGTTATATTGTATCTTTGCATACACACAGAGTTAACATCCATGTTTTAAACAACTTTTCTTTATATTGCACTTATTTTAAACTACTTTATATTGAAATGAGTTCAGTTATGATGGAGTTGAGTTGAACCAGGTAAGTTTTTCAGTTTCTTTCAAGCTTATGTCTTATTTTAGAAGTCCCCTCGCATACTCGTACATTCAATGTACTGATGCCTTTTAGCCTGCATCTTCTTATCATGCAGACACATGTAACCAGGATCAACATCCAACGCATCGTTTATTCTAGTTGAACTCCAAACTTGTTGGTGAGCCTCCTTGCTTCTGGAGGATCCCTTTTTATTGCTTTCAATATTAGTTAGTTCATTAGGATGTCGTGGGTCTTGTCCCAACATCCATCTCAATTTTTTAGAGGCTTCATAAATAGACAGTCAGATGTTAGTTCTTTAGTCTTTTCATTTTCATTATCATATGTTAAGACTTGAGTTGTCACTTTGGCCAAGTTGAATGTTTAACCTTTAAACGTTCTAAGTTATTTTATTAAACAATTGAGTAGAAATGCATTTGATCATTGTAATAATGCTTAGAGTCTTCCACTGAGTAAGTAAGCCAGACCAAGGGTTCGCTTGGGACTAGCAATGGTTCTCGAGTGCCAGTCTCGCCCAGGGTGTAGGCTCAGGGTGTGACACCCAACCCACGAGACCACGACCCACAGACCGTGGTTGGGTCTACGGGGGGTGATGCACACTCTTAGCTGTTGGTCTGCAGCTCCTCAAATAGGGCCTTGACCCATGTCCCCTTCCCATAGGGTGTGGGTCCACCTACGGGGTGTGAGTCCCAACCGTAGGAGGGCTTTTTTGGGCTGTTTTATGGACTATTTTGGGGTCCTCCTCAAGGACCCCTTTGGTTTGTCCTTGGGGAGTCGTACCTTGACGTTTAACCCCTAAACCCCTTATTCTAAGTTCGGGAAGTCATTTTACGATTCTATCCCTCACAACAAACTCTAACACTCCCTCGTAAGGCTTTAGTTTAGCCTACTAGTTTTCGCGGTATTACAGAGGGTTAATCTGGGGTGAAGGGTAAGGGTTAGTAAATCATATACCCGTAGACCGACAAAGTTGCTTGGTGAAATTCCCTACTTGGACGACCAATCACTTAGGAGATACATAACTTACCGACTTTGCATATTAAATACTAGGAAAGAGTTACTATTATTAGGATCACTACGTTAAGAACTTGTGGGGAACACATGTACCCTAGTCTCATCTTATATTAATTTTACAAACTGCGAATCCTGTTGCTTGTTACTTGTTACTACAAATCAATCAATTATTACTGTGTGGTACAAATCCCCCCATTTTACGGAAGTAAGGTGACTAAACGTACAATCAACAGTAAATTAGCCTAAGTCTAGACCATATTTCTTGTGGGATCGATCCTAACCTCAGTTGGGTTCTTTATTTGACAACGACCGCTTATACATCTTTAGTGATGCGTAATTTGGGCGTATTTGAGGTTCACCTAGACCAAACTCAATGCTCCAGAGCTAATGGGACCATCGGAAATTCAGTCTGAGATTGTTTACCTAATGTTTTTACCAAAGTCAACTATTTAAACTTCTAAAACTGTAAAAGTTTGAAATTTCAAAAATATCAAACAAACGACCAAGGACCGAACTGTCAGTCTCAATAAGTCATAATGACTTGGGGTTTCCATGGGAAATCTCTAAACCCCAAAAGTATAAAAAAAAATAGAGAATATATCTTTGAGGGTCATTATATAAAGGAATCAATATTGGTCATGTTCCTTTTTTTGGGGGACTTGACAAAAAAAAACAACTTTCCTTGCATGGAGAATAAAATAGCTAATTAGAAATATATATTTATATGATTATAAATGGTAAGATATTAAAAAAACAACGTTTTTGTATGATAAAAAAAAGGTAAAATGTATTGAAATATTATCCTATTAGACTAGATATTGTTTAAGAGTAAAAAATGGTAACTTCATTACCAATTGATCATTTTGGCCTTAAATGGTTACTTCAAATTCCTAAATAAGAAAATTATGGAGCATACAAACACTTTTTTTCATTATATAGAAAAGTCATAATTATATAATTATGAATGGAAAAATATTAAAAACATATCTTGTTTGAATGATTAAAAAGGTAAAATTATTAAAACATTATCCTATTGGACTAGATATTATTTAGGAGTCTAAAATGGTAATGTCATTACCAATTGATCATTTTAGTCTTAGAAGAGTATTTCAAATGCCTAAAAAGGAAAATCATTGGAGATAATAGCATTTTTCTCTCTTAAATGTAAATAAATTTTTATTTTTTTATTATATTATAGAAAAGTCATATTTATATGATTATGCATCGTAAAGTATTAAAATCATATCATGTTTGTATGATTAAAATAGGTAAAAATATTAAAATAATATCTTATTTGACCAGATACTATTTAGGAGTCTAAAATGGTAATGTCATTAATAATTGACCATTAGTCTCAGATGATTACTTAAAATTCTTAAATAAGAAAATTACCAGGAGAAATTACACTCTAATATCTCAATTATTAATAAATTTTAATTTTAGTCCTTTTTATATGAATATGTATATTTAACCTTTGATTAATTCAAATGCGTGTCTTTAATCCTCTTATATAGAAAATGCGTTATATTTGGGCTCTTCTAAAAAAATTACACTGAAATATGTAGTATCATTATAAGCTTAACATCACACATGGGTAGTTAAATGATGGAACGATCAATAATCGATGAGTTGAAAAAAACACATTTGAAATAATTGAAGGTTTAATGTGTTTAGTCAAATAACACAAGAACTGAAACAAAAATTCATCGATAATTAATACTAGAAGTACTCTTGACTTCACACTACCATAAAAATTGAGATATCCCCAAACAATAACAAAAACTTTAGTGTACCGGCTATATGTAATTATAATATACTAGAACTGTATGTATTTGAAAATTTTGGACAATATTTTTCTTTAAAAAACCTCGTTTTTTGTATTCGATTAACTTATTTTTGAAATTTATTTTTTTCCAAAATAATAATAAAAAATTATCATGAAATGACTTATTTTTGAAGAATGAATTATTTTTGTTTTCTGAATTCTCGACTTATAGTCTTATCCTTTAATTAAATTTTTTATCATCAATCTATAAATTTCATACTTTTTTCCTAAGGATTGGACGACTAAAACATATAATAAAACTTTTTGAAATATGATTCAAGATTATTTTCTAAGAATGGATGATTTGATCAATGACATGTGGTTTGTTGAGACTATGGCTACTAACCACAATTACTTTGGGGCTTAGGTGATGGAAACAATATCGAGTCTGCACGAACTGAAGTCGATGACATCAGTGCTGGAGATAATGGACATTCCAAGGACCTTGATTTATAGTGTAATGCTTATGTTGTTCTATCATTATCTTTTATGTTGGTTTTTAATAGTTTTTGTTAATTTATTTCATTTTCAAATCCATTTTGTGATTTTGTATTTTTATTTTAGTTATTTATGAAGGTTCTATTTTTGTTGGAAAAGTGAACATATTCGTTTAACAATTTGTTTATATTTGAGACATATCGTATTCCATGTGCGTGCTTAAGTATTAAAATTCTTACCCCACATTTAATTGTCTATGAATAACTATTTTATAAAATCTAAGTATTTATAAACTATCCAAAATAATTATTTAGATTTAAAATATCACAATTTTCAGCTATCACTTTTTCACTCCTATATATGTTCTTCTTATTCTTTAACTATTTTCAATTCTCCCCCATTTTCTCTTATCTGAACTTTCTCTATTCTTAATTTTCACCCCCTTTATAACCTCTATCACTCCATATCTTTGAAATGATTTTGGGTTTTAAGTCATTGGTAAGGGTTGTCAAATCTTAATTGTTATAGCAGAGTTTTATTTAAGTTGATGAAATTATGGTAGAGATAATGGATTTAAGTTGTTTGAATGAGTTTTAATGGTTACTCATGAAAGGAAATTTTATGTGGGTGGAGTTGTGGTGATGGATGTTGTTTCAAAGAAAATAGAAAGTTGTTAGTAGCCTTACGATGAAGACTTGACAAATATTCTAGTCTTTCAGCAATTATAAGCAATTGTTAGTTACTTGCTGAATTTGATATTTTTAATTGTGAAAAATAGATTTTGTCACTGGTGTTTAATGCATAATAATGAATTGAATAGTTGATACATTATATATATATATATATATATATATATATATATATTGAATACACAGAGTATATATTTGATTATACTTTCAACGTAAGTTCTAAATTCATTGTATAATCAATGTATTCATAATCCACTCTTTTTCAAAATAAAAATCATTTTTTAGTTGTTGGTAGATATGTATAGATTAGATGCGAGGATGTTTTTACGTTAGAAGAGTAACAATGGTGGAAAATGAGAATTGACGGTAGCGGGAGGTGAAGAGGCAAGGGAGCCCTTACTGGATTTCACTAAATTTGGTTGTTTTTTAATGTTATTTAACATATATAGTGGATAAGAGGTCTAAATAATTATTTGGGAAGGGGTCAGATAAAGATCTTTAGGCTAATGTTGTTTTATAACTATACTATTATAACTCCATTGTGTTAACCACAAATAACAAGGTAAAATTCAATGATGTGGATCAACGAAGAACCTTATCCCAATAACTCCAATTGTTAGCATTAATGTTTAAAGATCCTCATCAAGCGTGAGTACTGAAAACATAATTTGCAAATGAAAGGTGGAAAAAGAATAGAGTGAGCAAGGGAAACACTTGTACTCGCCATATTATCATAATAAAGTGATCAAGGAAAACACATGTACTCATCAGTATTATCGATCTATCTTAAACTAAAATGGTGTCATGACCCGTCACAATTCCCCTGTAGACAAGCCAAAACCCAAACTACAAGCGATAAGCAAAATAACTTAAAGTAAGACTACGTGGAAGAAAAATAGACGAGGAGGAAGGCCCATAGCATAGATATGTATATGTCAATGAGAAATATACTAGAAAGAGCCCGAAAGTGATATAGAAACACAAAATTGTACACAATAATCAAATCCCTGACCTTATGTCATCGGTACAAAAGCATCTAATTACAGAAAGGATGATACACAATAGTTCTGTCTAATAAAAATACAAAATACATTGAGTACAATAGAGGGAAAACAATATATCTCTGGATAATAAAAGCTCACCACGACCCAACAACGACGGCCTTGGAAGATTTGGAATTAGAGGGGGTGGTTCATAGTAGGAGTTGCATTAGAAAAAGATGTTTAAGTGACGTATGAGTACCAAAATATAGGGTACCCAGTAGGCATCATAGAACAGGTAAGATCAAATATAAATTGTATAAATAAAAGAGCCATGATAAAGCTAATGCTACAATTCAGCAGCTAACTAGAAACATACCAGCCACTACTGACAGTGAGCATAATAAAATAATGAGCATTCGATATCCAAAACAAGTAAATCACAATTAGAAACATAATGCAAGATGATGCAATGCACATATGGGCAATGCATAAAAGTAGATTTCCCACAAAATCCCCCGTGCCACCTAGAATGATCCCTCGGACTTGTCAACTGGTGAAATGTACAAAATATAACTCAGGAAAGTTCCTCGAGCCGCACAGAATGCTTTCGTAAGCTGATCACTAAAGAGGTAAACTCGGAATAGTTCTTTGGGCCGCCCAGAATGCTTCCTCGAGTTGTTCATTATAATAGTAAAACAACTTATCCTTTAATAAAAAACCATAGAATTTCATTTGCTTAACATAACCGTCCATTTTGTGTAGAACTCATATAAAATTAGCATTTTCCCTTGAAATATGCAAACCTGCAAGGTAAAACAATTAATATTAAAGTAAATATCTCTTTAGGACGAAAGCCCTAGCAAATGGTGTAAATCCTTTAAAAATTTCCAGTCTCCTCGAGTAAAACTAGTAATATGCTCCCTCGGAGCCCAAAAAAAGTAAAAATGGAGACAAGCTTGTTAAAAGGTCTTAAATATAAGCTTTTGTCATTTCTAGCTCAAAGCATGCCATATATAGATGTCGTGTATGTGAGTGCATACCAAACACAGTCAGTTCATTCACATTATAGTCACACCACACAAATAATTGGGTATACTCCCGTCACAGTACTGTTGTACTAACTTGAAACTCTAGGAAGTCTAAGTCCAAGGCACCAGGCCCACAACATGATAACAACACAATAAAAGCTAAAAAATACAATTGAAAAGGGAAGACAACCATGCTAAAAAAATTGAAGCACATAAATATAAGTTTTAAACTACCTATATTCATTTTAAGGATCCTATACCGTCAACCAAGACTAAGGCAAACCTTAACTAAGGATTCACGATTAAAATTCCAGTCTAAAAAAATAGCCAAAATGTGACTAAGTATCATATAAACCTAAAATTAAGATCCTACAACCTTCCTATCGATCATGCAACTTATTTCGTATAGAATCTAACAAAACCAAGTCTAAACAAGAAAATCATAATCTACCTCAAGGACGAAACCATATTTGAATCTCTATCCATGAGCTTACTCTTTCGAGAAACCTCCAAATGATGCCATGCTAACAAATGAGTGATGTAGACATCAACACAAGCGAATTGATATCCAAATTTCTATGAAAAAATTTGAACATAAAAAATCAGGTCAAAATAAGACTGTGGGACTTGCATGTGGAATAAAAAAATTGCTTTTTTATAAGGTTCCAACCAGCTCAATGAAGTTGTACTAAAAAATGTGCATAATCAGAGCATATCGAGTTTAAACAAGACAACAAGAGAAATCTGAAGTATAAATAATATAGGAATAAAAAAATGAAGTTTGTCACGCCCCAAACTTGAGGGGTGCAACTAGAACCTTATTCCAAAACTTAGGACTAAGCCAACCTTGTTGTACCTCTTGCTAATGGCGCATGACAGCCACACAAAGTCAATAAATCTAACAGGTATATCTCGACTTAAAAATAAGTTCTCAGCTGGTAGGGCCTCGTCAACAGCAATACAAAGAGAACATCTACTCCCAACAATTTATATAAAGAAATAACCAACTAACACATAAGCTTGTTTGGGCCGCGAGACCACCATGGCATCTAGGAAAGCATAAATGTTCTGTGGGCCGTCAAAACGACCATAATCTATATACATAAGATAAAAATAGATACGTATCTAACCAATATCTCAATAGCTATCAAACATCAACAAACCAACAAACAAGTCAACAATGTGGCTAAACAACCCAACACACTAGTCTAAAAGACTTTATAACTATAATACTTGGAGGGAATAAGGCCCTAACCTACCCAAAGCTGCATCATAGTAACATACCTTATATAATAAAATACAGGTCTACTCTTCTGAAGGAATGAATAGGTGGGGATGTTTGGACTTCATGTCCTCCTCAGTTCCCTACATCAGGTTCTCAATATTACGACTCTGCCACAATACTTTACATAAGCTATATCCTTATTTCACAATCTTACTATTTGGCGATCTACTATGGCAACATGGATTTCTTCATAAGATAGATCCTCTGAAATCTGAACATTTATTGTCAACATTGTACGTGTTGGATATCTTATATACTTCTGTAATATAGATACATGAAAAATTGGGTGTACTGCCTCTAACTCTAGAGGTAACTCTAGCTTATCGGCAACTCAACCTATCTATTGCAAGATGTGATAAGACCCAATGTACCTAGGTCTCAACTTGTCATTTTTGCTAAATCTCGTAACTCCTTTCATAGAAGAAACTTTCAAAAAGACCCAATCGTCAACATCAAACTCTAAGTCTCGCCGCCTAACATCTATGTATGATTTCTAAAGGCTCTGAGTTGTCAAAAACTGCTCTCAAATTAACTTAACCTATTCCATGGCATTGCACCATGTCTGGTCCAAACAATTATAATTCTTCAACCTCGAACAAACCAAAAGGGGATCTATATTTCCTCTCATATAAAGCCATATCGATGTTGGAATAATAGTTATTATTATAAGCAAACTCGATAAGTTGCAAGTGATCATCCCAATTTCCTTTGAAATCTAGCACACACGTCCATAACATATCCTCGAGTGTCCTGATCGTACATTAAACTTGGGTATCAGTCTGAGGATGAAATATTTTACTAAGGTTTACTTGCGTCCCGAGACCCCTCTAGAAAGATTTCCAAAAATGTGTTGTAATTTGTGCCCCTCTGTCTAAAATAATCAATATAGGGACACCATGAACTCGGAAAATCTCTCTAATATTGTAACACCCTAGAGTATTATTGCCTAGATCAGACTAGAAAGACCTAGAAACTTGAAAATTTTGCTGAAGTCTATTTTTAAGGACACCATCTACGATATGTAGAAGTATCCACGGACCGTAAATGGGCTCGTGGAATTAGAATCTTAAAGCCGAGGTTTTTACCAGAGTTACACTGACATATCTATGGGTTGTTAAAGTGCATACACACCGTGGAGCCACCCATGAAACCCAAATAGAACTTGGCATTTTCAAAAGAGTAGGATAAGATAGTCTACAATTCGTAGACAGTTCTACGGATCGTAGATTGGTCCGTAAGGCAAAGTTTGAAAATTAAATTTTAACCCTGACTTTCACAGACCATTATACAATCCGTATAAAATTCTACGGTCCATAGAAGATCTCATGAAAATCAAATTCGGAAACACCTCACTTCAGTATGTTTTCTATGGACGAGCAGGACAACCCGTTGAAGGTTATACAAGTCGTAAAAGGGTCCAGGAACCCCAACTTAAGAAACCTTAGAAAGTCAGCTTGTCTTTTATGAGCAACTTCTACGGCCCGTAAAAGCTTCTATGGCCTGTAGAACTTTTCGTAGATGACCTCACCCAATTTTAAATAAAGGTGGTTTTGGTCTTTTCCTAACCCTTCTAAGCCTAAACCCCGACAGTTGTACACCTACTTAAGGTCCTTATTAGTATAGTTCGACCTAGTTACTCCCATAATCATTCCTAAGTCTTAAGAGCAAGGATCAAGAGGAGAATTCTAGGCTTTCAAGCATCTTCTTTAAGAACTTTGTTCTTCCAGGTTTGTAAAGATATTCATAGTGATTAACTAAGTTTTTCCTCATGCCCTACATTTAAATTCAGTTAGTAAAAGTTAAATTTACGATTTTACCCGAAGTTTCCATGAATATCCTTATTCTGAGTTCTGCTTCTTATCATTGAGATTATAGTACTTTATGTGTTTTGATTCTTGAATTGTTGTTCATGCTTATTTTATCGCATGAACCCTATTTAGTTAAGGATGAGTGAAAGCTTTTGCATAATTATTTTGATGCATTGACTTCTGAATTAGAGTAAGTCCAAGTATTTTAAGTTATCATTTGAGAAGAGTTTTAAGGGACACGAATGGTTCCATATGCATTATTTTATATTGAGAAAAGCATTGCTAATTTAAGAAGGGCATAAATAGTTTCAGAAGAAGTTTCTCTCAGTAGGTAAAGATTTGTTTTCCCTAAAGAGAGTCTTTTGAGTATTAACTCGGAACAAATATTATTATGAGCATTAATGCATGTTTTGGGAGTAGTATTGAGCATCAATTTGGGTAGGAGTTAAGACAACTTAAACCCCATAAATTGCATCGCCAACATAGATATGATCGACTCCTCACCCAACCTCGTTGAGGGCTTTTTGATGGATCCATAAGTTAAGTTTTGTTGTTCTATATTATGACGTTAACAGTTCGAGAAACTCCCTAAGAAAAGTATCGTATATTATTTTAGTGTTTTGCTATTATTACATAACTCATTGTAAAGCTTTAATAATTTCACTTCATGTTCATGCCTTACATTTATTCAAGTTACTTTCAGTTCCTTTATTTGGTTAAGTTATTTATTTCATTCAGGCTTATTACATACTGTGTACTGACATCTTTGATGCAACATCATTTTATGATGCATATACATGTGCTTAGGATCATCAACAGGTGCTTCGTTGAGATTACTACTCCGTCAGCTTTGGTGAGTTCGCCTAGATTTCGAAGGACTCCATCTAGTAATGAATTTTAGTATTTTCAAACATTTGGTTCTTTATTAGGTAGTCATAGGTCTTGTCTCGGTACCTATATTTGGTTAGTATAGGCTCCATAGATAGAAAATTTAGTGAGTGAGTTATGTCTTTAGTATTCCGATGTTTAGAGATATTTACTATTCATTATTTTCACAGTTTAAAGGAACTTCCATTATTTTTACATGTTCCATTTACTTTTAAAGCTTCCACATGTATGTTGTCACGACCTGATTTCTCGAGTCATTATGACACATACTATAACCCACCAATAGGTAACCCAACCTGTAAGCCAGAACAAGTAATGGATATAAGGGTAGAAACAAAACAGAAGTAGTAATTTAATAATAGAAATAGAACAACAGATGGAATCAAACCAATATATATATATATATATAAAGATGCCTCCCAAAACTAGGAAGTCACAAGTACATAGTTGTCTAAACAAAAGAGTACAAGTCGCAAAAGTGGACTCGATTTAACAACTTATCTCAAAAAGCAAAAGACTAGCTAACAAAATACAGATAGAGATAGGTAAGTTCAGGACGCCAAGTGCTCACCCTCACCTCTGATCTAAGTTGTAACAGGCTTGAGTAATCAATGTTGGTAGCTAGTGCTTGGACCTTTGGACCTACATCACGGAAGAGATGTAGAGTGTAGCCTGACAACCAAAACAACAAGTACTCACTAGGCATCATAAGCTGACTGAGCATGAAAAGTAAAAGCAATATGAAATGTTAGAATCTAGACACAATAAAAGTCAAAGAGGAATTTAAAGAAATGCACACGAGTGTACTAAGACAGATGAGAACTAAGTACAACTAACTAAACCTAACTGGAAACCATGAGTCTAGAAGGTACACTCATGTGCAAATTTAAGTAAAAACACGAACGGACCCCCATAAGCCCGACAAGTACACAAAATAGCTAAATCTAATAAGAATAAGTCACGGTGAGTGTGGAGCCGGAGAAAACAAGTAACCAATAAGAGTCTTCCAAAGCTAAAGGGTGCAGAGCCCAGACCTTGAACTGTGGATGGTCCCCTAAGGGGCAATAGGTTGTAGCCAAAGTGCATTTTTAAAGGATAAGCATCATGACCAGACCTTAAATTTGTGATTAGTAGGAATAAACTCCATAGAGGATAATGGACAGTGTGACAAAACCTTAAATCTATGACTATAAAAGGGTTTCTAAAGGATATCATGTCAAATCATCATCACAAAATCATCGTGGAATGAAGGCCCCACTCCTAGGTAATTAGAACAACACTCCAACTTTGAACAAACTCCAGTCCCAAGTCACCAAGCGAAGCCTAAAATCTCAAATGTAACACACGGGGTCGTAGGGACAATGGATAGAAGGTCGTAATACCTAAGCTAAGGCTCATTTTATAACACTCAAGTGTTCTACACCAGTCTACAAGGAGCTAAACCGTCCAAGATGACGTTAGGGTAAAACTAAAGGTCAAGTGGCTCCAAATATCGCAATGTTATGGAAAGCATTAGTCTAAGCCTAGACTAAGGCCAAAAATTCTCAAACATTCAACAATGACAACAAATAAGGCCAACCACAAGGTAAGGATGATCACATATCACAACTAACATGCATCTAATCCCAAAATCACGATATTATCCTAAAACATGAATTCTAAACAAAGTACCATGGTTAACTAGGTACCCACCCCTAGTTCACTCAATTCAAAATGATTTCAAATATTTGAGCTAAATCTAAGAAATAGGAAGTCGTAGCCTATCTTTAGGCCGACCATGCACGCTCTAAATCACATCAACGAAGCTTTTCCTTTTCGCACGACCTCTGAACACTGCCACATTATCAAAACTAGAATCTCAATAATAATATGGTCGTTTAGACCCTAAATTTACTTAAAATGGACACAGATCAACTTTGGAGTCAAAACAGGAACAATGGGAATTGCACCAGAAATTTTGGAAACGACTCCATCAAAAGGCCCTAAACAGTACCCCAAACTTGTGTTCCAAAATGGAACATAATTTCGGACTACGAATAGCGAGAACCAACACATGTAACAACATCACCTTTAAAGAAAAAAATGTAAGCTAAGGCAGCCTACAAATCACGAAATATACCTCAAACAGAGAATCCCCAACTCTTCCCGAACACTCTAATGCATAGCCCCAAGCTCCCTGATCACAACCTACTTCAAATCGCTAAATTTGAGATAAAATAAAGGAGAAGTCACAATGTCAAGTTGAGGAACGGAGGTGATCGAATCTAAGACTAAAGAAGGTGTTGTTAAAGTGTCTGGTCAATAAAAGTCAGGCCTTCCTAAGGTGATCCCCTAGATGCTAAAGCGCAGGCCGTTATACCGATTCCAGGGACACTTATGCAGGAAGGCCCGAGCTGGACAAGCTTGCTAAAGTAGTTGTCTGGATGCTAAAGCGGTGACTCATTAAGTGAGCCTAGGCCGCTAAAGCAGTTGTCGCCTGGCTAGTCTAGTCCACTAAAACGGAGCCATGGCTGCTAAAGTGAGGGCTGATTATACGACGCTAGGGACACAATAGCGGAGGCACTAGTATCAGGCACTACATAATTTTAGTTAATCCTGCTGAGCTCTAATCAGTGGCTCGGGATTTATTCAGAACCTCAGGCATGCAAACGAGATATGCACCATATTAAAAGTCAATATTTTTTACTCAACAGAGCAGTTTAAGCTTCCATTCGAGTCTTCACGATAACAAGTGGGTCCCACACCCAAACTATATTTAAAGCCAAAATTCACAAGGGTGCTCAAAATTACCCCAAAAGCTAGGAGATCCACATGAATGATAATTTTACACTAAGATCGGCATTCTAGAGCTAACTAAACTGATGGAATTCTTATACGACCATGTTTGTAAAAATTGTTGACCAAGGTCAAACTTAGGCCAAAGCTTAAAAACTAAAATACCTAATGGGACAAACTCGCACTGAAAGGATTGGGACCCAAGCCGACCATGCCACTTGTTGAAAATGACCCTTTCATAGCTGATGAATCAAAATTGCATTCTGAGGCTGTCTTCCTAAACCTTCGATCGAAATCAACCGTTCAAGGTTCAAAAGCTCCAACACAGAAATTTGCATAAAAACCAAACGAATGACCAAGTGACCAAACTATCAGTCCCAAAAAATTATAAATGACTTGAAGTTGCTATAAAGATGCTCTAAACAATGAAAGGAAGACATAAACACATAACCTGGAGGGTCATTACAACATCCACTACTAAAAGGACTTCCATCCGCAAAAGTAAGAGTCAATAAGTACCTGAAAGCTCAAACAAGCTGGGAAAATACTCTCACATCTCATGATCGGTCTCCCAGGTAGCCTCTTTAACTGGATGATGCCTCCAATGGCCTTTTATCACAATAATGGTTCTTGAACGCAACCGTCGCACATCTTTGGCTAGAATAGCAAATGGCTCTTTCACAAAGGTCAAACTATCATCCAACTCAACCGTACATGAAACTCATCAGGAACATATTGGTGCAGTAACAAAACAAGGAAAATTGGGTGAATAGCTGAAAATGCTAGAGGTAAGGCCTACTCACTAGAATTAAGTAAGAATCATAAGTAGAGGAATTGATGTTTCTTTGGGACTCAATGGGTGAAGAGGAACTCATTGATGAATTTTACATATACCTTGATGAAACCCTATATTGGACTTGGATAAGAAGGCTTGAAACCCTTGGAGCATTGGAATCCTTGCTTTTCCTTGGGAGAGAAAACTTGAGAGAGAATTTAGAGTTGGAGAGAATGAGGGTGAAAAGAGTGGTTAGGGTCTTAACAATTAGTTATACCTCTTCAAATAAGCCTAAAATGACGAAGTATAGAAATTAGAAGAGTAGGAAAAAATCCAAATAACCTTAAGAAATAACTGTCGGACAGTAACAACAATTACCTTCTACTATATGTACATGCTTCTACGGATCTTACTGTCCATCCGTCAACCATTTGACTGATAGTTAAGGTCTCTGATGAAGAACCACAAACCACTTTCATGAACCTTTATTCCTTATACAACTCGTCCAACATTCTCATAGAATAAGAGACTGGAAATTTCCCTCAGTTTAGGTTACAACTCGTATTGACCACTCGTAGATCCCAAATACTGAAATTTTAACTTTCTAAATGATGTAACCATGGGACACATCTACAACTTGTGTTCCCTATTATGATCCGTCTTGTTGGATCATGAAAAGGGTCAAAGACTTTACATTTTTCCTATTTTCTAACCTTCACTCTATGAGCCATTCCACGACTTATACACTGAACCATGGACTGTATATCCAACTTATGAACATTGAGCCCACATTCCCAAATTCTAAGTGTAATCCATGAGGCATATCAATGAGTTGTACAACCCTGTATGACCTATACACCACCTTCATGAAACACTGCACCAATAGGTTTTGCCCCAGATCTTGCAACCTATCAACCTCCTACTGACTTTTGTACTTTTGAGGGGTTAAAATTATGACTTAGGAAATCCTCTACCACATTGCCATTCCCGGGATGGTATATGATGTTCACATTATAATCTTTCAGCAACTCAAGCCATCAACATTATCGTAGATTCAACTCCTTTTGCCTGAAAATATATTGGAGGCTTCTATGATCTGTGTATACATATGCACATCATATAATTAATGCCTCCAAATTTTCAAGGCATGAATAATTGTGGCCAAATTTAAATCATGGGTCAGGTAGTTTTTCTCATGCTTCTTTAGCTATCTAGAAGAATAGTAATACCTTGCCATGTTACATCAGAACACAATTAACCTCGATGCCTGAAGCAACAAAATACACCGCATAGCCCTCTAGACCCTCTGTTAAGGTCAAAATTGGGCTAAAGTCCATCTGTCTTTTAACTCTTGAAAGTTTTGTTCTCAGACTACGGTTTACTGAAACTTTTCTATTTTTTGAGTTAGCTTAGAAGTGAAGAGAATCCATATACAAACATCCTAAAATAGCATACTAACCTCAAAATCTACAAACTTTTATTAGGGGCATAGGTTAGGTCAAGTCTTCACGACCACAATCTTCTTCATGTCAACCTGTATACCAGAATACAACCAAAACTCACACTTCGAGAGCTTATCATACAATTTATGACCTCGAAGTACCTGAAGCACTTCTCAAAGAAGGTCTCTCTACTCCAACTCTAATTGTGAATATATGAGAATATCATCAATAAACACAATCATGAATGAGTCTAAGAATGGCCTAAATATATTGTTTATCAGGTCTATAAAAACTACTGGCATTTGTCAATCTGAAAAACATTACAAGAAACTCAAAATGAACATATTTGATCTTGAAAGTTGTCTTAGGAATATCACTTTCTCGAACCTGTACCTGATGGTACCCATAATGTAAATCACTCTTTAAGAAATATCGGGTACCTTATAGCTGCTCAAACAAGTTATCAATCCTTGGCAGTGAGCATTGGTTCTTTATAGTAACCTTATTGAGCTATCGGTACTCTTTACATATATGCAATGACCTATCTTTCTTTCGTACAAACAATATTAATGCACCGCATGATGATGCACTTGGCCTGATGAAACCCTTACCTAACAAGTCTTTTAGCTACTCATTTAATTCCTTTAATTATACTAGTGCCATTCTATACAGAGGAATTGATATTGGTTGGATATCTGGTAATGTATCAATAGCAAATTAATCTCCCATTTTGGGGAATACCAAAGAGATCATCCGAAAAGACATCTAGAAATTCATCAACAACCAGAATTGACTATAAGTTCGGTGGTTCTAGGTCAACATCCTGAACTCTAACAATATGATACATGCAACCCTTAGCAATCAATTTCCAAGATCGAATATATGAAATAAATGTACCTTTCCATTCTTGAAACACCTCTCCTAGAATGTGAACATTGGAATAACAAGATGCCAGTCAATCCATACCCATAATAATGTCAAAGTCGAACACCTCTAGCTCTATCAGTTTTAATGACCAATAATTTATACTATACAACCTCGATAAAACCTTCCTGGCAATAATAGATTCGACAACTAGGGTAGATACAACAAAAGGTCATTACAATGACTCTGGTAATACGGAAAACTTCCTAACAATAAATGGAGTAACTTACCATAATGTGGATCCTAGATCTATCAAGGCATAAATAAAGTAGAATAAATGGTTAGAAAGCCTATCACGACATCTGGAGAAGACTTTGAGTCGTATCGACCCGTCAATGCATAAGTACAATTCTGGTCATTGTCATAACTAGGTGTTTCCCTCTACCTCGAACCCTACCTAATGAAGATTGTGGCCCTCTCTCTGTAGAATGTACTAAAGTACATGACCCTACTGCTGATCCAGCCCTCTGCCCTAAACCCTACTTGTCCCTGAATGGGAAATATCTCTATACATGATCCTCTTAGCCATAAAAATAGAAGACTGTGGAGTCCTAATGACATTTACCGTGTTGTGATATACCATAAGTATTACAATGCATCACAACTGATTTATAGTGCTTTGGGTGGCAGTATTGCTACAAGCCTGATATCTGCGAACTATCTTTTGTCCTGACAATCCGCGACGATCATATCATCTACCTTGGTAATGTTGTGGTAGAGGCCTAAGTGGTTTAGTAGAACACCTGGGTGTGGGACCACATGAAAATATCTCTAAAAGTCGGCAGGTTTAGACTGCCTCTACTTCCCCCTCTCAGCTCACTTTGCCCCTAAACTCTCAATGTCTGAACTGCTCCAGATTTTGAGCAACCACCTATATATGGGAGATATGAATTGAATTTTCTTGCTTTTATTTTTCCTTGTTACCGGCTCATTCGGGAATAGAATTGCATTTTCTTACTTTTATTAATATTATCTTGTGTACTCCTCCAATCCCATTTAATATGGAGATATTTCATGGAAATATAGTTTATGAAACAACTAAAGAATTTTATTCCTTAGCATCTCAAATCTGAATTGGACAATGCCATAACATACATCTGAGTTGTTAAAGAGTTGGGTAAGGAGAGGAGGCAGCAAGAGTCAGAGGAGATGGTGGAGGTTAATACCATCATGTATATGGTGGTTAGTTTGGAAGGAAAAGAATGGTAGATGTTTTGAAAATAGATCCAATTCCATTCACAAGGTCAAATGGAATTGTATATTAACTTTGCTTTTTTGGTGTAAACAGTTGTGTATAGTAGATACATACCATATTTTAGATTTGATAGGAAGCTTATAATTGACACTTTTTGGTGGTGACCAGCATGACCTTAATGCTGAAGAATACAATCTTACCAGTTTCAAAAAAAAAAAAGAACTAAAGAATTTTAAACATGGGTAAAATGCATGTAAAGTATCAAAATTTAATCTTTAATTGAGTGGTGGTGATAATTTTACACATCCTCTTTTCCCTTAAGAAACGACAAGCATCCAAGAAAATGACTTTAATTTTCATTGCTGAAAGGGACTTTCTTTTTAGAACTCTTCTTTTTATTGTCTATTTATATTTACATGTCGTCCTTACTATAAATAGATATTTGGTGTTTCTTAATACTTGTTATTTCATAAAATTAATGCATAAATGATACTGTTCTTCCTTTTTTATCCTTGAGACTTATTAGCCTTGAAATTATGCATTTGACCAACATAGGAAAACAAAGTAACTAATTTATATTCATTGGTCAAATTAATTAATCAAAAAAAAAAAACTAATTCATGTTCATTTATTGAAAATTTAACTTCAAGGAAACACTAAATAAGAGTACAATAATAAACTTACCTAGTTTCTTAAGGGATGTAAAATCTAAAATAATGGTATCTAAATAGGAATGGAGAGAGTATTTGACAAGAGGTTTTTTGCTACGCTTCAATGTGCAATTTTTGTAATTCCAACTAGTATAATGGCCCACGATTTGCGTAGTTAGAAAAAAAATAATGATTTTTTAATTAGTACTATTAAAAACATATCCATGATGGAATATATGGATTTTTTCATGTATATGTTACTAATTTTATACATTTTATTACGTTATGAATATAAATATTTGTATTAGATGTAAATTTAAATGAACTGCATTTCTCATTAGTGAGTTCTTTAAATAGATAAAATAGAAAATAATATGTGTTCATGTGTAATACATAATTCTCTTAGTGTATTTCATTAAACATATTATGTATTTAGGAATTTTGATATATTTATTTAATTAATAGTACTTCCTCCGTTAACTTTTACTTGTCATTGTTTGACATGGAACATCCATTAAGAAAATAATAATTGATATATGTATTTTATCAAACTATCCCTATTAAATGATGTTTAGTATTAAGTATTGAAAAATGATTTGGAGAACGAGTCTTTAATGTTGAGGGTAAAACATAGAAAAATATAATTGTCTTTTCTTGATATGTCAAAAGTGACAAGTAAAAATGAAAATCGATTTTAGAAATAAACGACAAATAAAAGTGAACAGAGGGAGACGGGAGTAGTAGAATTTTTGTCTTTTTAAAATTCCCTCTTTTCAAATAATATACAAATGAAATGAGAAATAGATAAATTTATTTAAAATTGAAAGAATATAAGAACAAAATAAGTGGGAATGATATCACAATGACAAAAGAATTACATTAAAAAAAATTAAACCAAACAAATTGATTGATGAAATTGAAAAGTTTGTCAAAAAAGAATAATTATAAACTTTTAAAAAAATAGTATTATTACGCAAGTTCAAAAATCATCCAAACAAGTTTCTACCATTCATGATAAACCATTTAGATAATTTTATACAATTCATTGGAAATAATAAATTGTACGCAATAAATGTGCATATTTTTGGAGAAATCGATAATTTTCAATTGGCACAGGTAAAGAACGTTTAGCAATTATGAATACTATTAAAAATATACAACACCTTACACATTTAAAACGGGAAAATTATGAACATTAAAATTATGAAAGTTATATTTTTATTGGAAAAAAGTCTGATATATCTCTGAACTTTTTCATTTAGAGCTGATACATTCATTATTATGAAAATGATTCATATACACTCTTACTGCAGGGGCGGTTCAACGTAGTTGGGGGTCTAAAGCGAAATTTCAATTCGAGGCCTAAAATATAAACAATTAAACTTCGTATATACATTTATTCAAATTTTATTTCTATAAGTAATAAGTTGACAAATATTAAATAAAGATAAGAGTTAGAACCACAAAATCTCATGAAGTTGATGACTTGGTATATCCCATTTTAATATGCTTGAAGCTAAAATTTAAAAAAAAAATATAAAATAATTTGTAATTCACTTTGTTTAACACTTTTCATTATTAATTCTTATTTTCAACAAAGTACAAAAGATGTTTAAAGTGGGTAAAATAATATATTTTTAAAATATTATACTTCTAATCATAAATAATAATTTTTTCTATAAAATTTCTAACACATTATTTATTCTTGATAAAAAATTGGGGGTCTAAGGCATAAGCCTTATTTTACAAAGCATAGAGCCGCCTTTGTCTTACCGTTATACAAATGACTCACATATATGATATATTCATACCGTTAAAAAATGAGCTCACATATATCCCTTTATCTAAAGAAAGTAAAAAAATTAGTTTTAAATTTATTTTTTTATTTTAAATTCTTAAAAAGTTCATGTAGGGGGTATATATGATCCTTCAAGCAAAATTCAAGGTATATTTAATCTTTTTCATACATAAATTATTTTTTAACTTATTTGATTATCATTATTTGAGTTTCTTATTTTTTTTCTTTTATTCTTTAGCTTTAAGGAAAAAAATTAAAATTATTTTTTTGCGGCTAAATTGTAATTTAGTTTTTTTTATATTTGTAAAAAAAAATTTGGGGCATTTATAATAAATTTTACAAGAAAATTAGTGAAAAATAAATAAATTTGACCATCAAAATAATAAATTTAAATTAGTCGTTGAAAAAAAAAGTAAAAAAGATACATGTGAAGAGAATCAAATATACCCCATATGGATTATGTTTTTTTTAAGAAAATAATTAAAAAATTAAATTAAATTAAAATTATTTTTTCACATGTTAGAGGAAAAGAGTATATGTGAGTCATTTGCATAACAATGTGATTATATACGAGTCACTTTCATAACAAATAGTATATCAACTCTAAATAGCAAGGTTAGGGAGTATATTAAAGGCGGAATGACCTGGGAGACCCTTATACTTGGCTCCGTTTGTCAGTTAGACCCTGATACTCACGACTTTGCCAATTGAATCCTTAAACTCACCAAAACGTAATACTTTAAACCCGTTTCTTATTCTATGTGTGTGAGTGTAGCACAACTGCTTACACATGGAATTCCACGTCATTTTGTAGAATTTCATGTCATTTTTAATGCCACATTAGAATTTAAAAGCTAAAAAAATAAAAATAAATTTGCACATTAAAATTTTCAATATCATGCTCTTCATATTTTGCTCATAATTGAGCACTAAACTCATGTCAAATTGGTCTAATTCTTCCTATTTGACATGAAACACAAATCCAATAATTTTCCATCATAATTTTGAATTAATTTCATAAATTCACAAAACCCATTTATTATTCTTCAAGCTTCTTCACGAAGTTTTTCAACTTTTCAGTATACATCATTACTCTTCAAGATTTCAAATTTATCTAAACTTTAGTCTTTCACCAACAAGATTCGAAAACCCAGATTTTAGAAGTGTGTAAATCGACCAAGATTCATAAAGAAGAAATTTGAATTTTAAAATTAAAGAAACTAAAATGGTTGAGATAAGAGATTTGGTTGGGTGGGGTGAGGGGTGGGGGCGGGTCTTAAGAAGAAGAAGAAAGGGGTGGGGTAGTGGGTGGTTTCAAGGAAAAAGGAGAGGGTGGAGGTAGGGGGCTGAAGGAAGAAGAAAATTGCAGGTGAGGGAGTGGGGTGAGATAGGGGGCTGATGGGTTGATTTTTTCTCTTTTATAATTTAAATTATTTTTTAATGATTATTAATATAAAAAATATATATTCACTCGCTTTAAGGCGCGTGCAATCAAGTGATTTTCCATCTCAGCAATATTAGTTCCATTTAAGTTCGGTCAATGGTTAAATGTGTTTAAAATATTATGTTTTAGTAAGTTTAAGGGTTCAGTTGACAAAGTCATGAGTATATGAGTTTAACTGACAAATGAAACCAAGTACAAGGGTTTTCCAGATCATTCCGCCTATATTAAACCCTTTCTCTTATTTTTATTAGAAGTTGAAGACGAAAGATGAGTCAGTAAATGAACTTTTTTATTGAAAAAGAAAGGACATTCTTAAAACTGATTGAGCACAAACATCAAATAATTCTTTAAATTGTAAAACAAAAAAATATCTTCTTAAATATCCAACAGGCACATCTCAAATAATAACATAGAAAAATCGACAATTTTTCTAACTTACCAAGGTAAAGGACCTTTACCCAACATACTTCAAGACCAACATATTCCTTTGAACCAACTTCTTTGATCATTCTTTGTTAGTGCCACGTGTCAATTTTTTACTTTTATTTTTTAAATTGCTACATGCCTAACTTATTTTTTTATCCAATACAGACATAACTACCATGGAAGGTAGAAAAAACATAAAATCATTTACAAAATAATTAAGGGATAAGGTATAAGTATTCCCTAGAGTATAATCGAAATTTCATAAATATATCTTAACTAAACTAAGTTTATATAACCCCTCGAACTTATTTTTTTTAATTTTGTACACCTTCTGACTTACGTGACACACTCCGTGACTTCAAATAGTCGAGGTTCGTGAGAGATGTTTGAATGCCACGTAAGCCAAAAAAGTGTACAAAATTAAAAAAAATTCAAAAGATAATAATACCTTAATTTAGTTAAAATGTGTCTATGATATTTCGATCATTAATCTAGAAAACACTTGTCTCTTATCCAACAATTAATGAGATGAAAATTGAATGTGAGCTCTATATCTATATATTTTTTCTTATCATTATTATTTAAATAGATAAGGCGAAACCCCTCTTGTGAAAGTTAAAGACAATAATGGAGTGGAGACATTATAGCTCTTGTTTTATTCTACTTTTCTTTGTCTCTCTTCTGCAGGGGGCTTTGACTTCAACCTCTATATCAGGTTTTTTTTCTTTTTCTGCACTAACTCTTCTTTTTTATTATTATTATAATTAGTATTGTTTTTGCTTTTAGTGCATTCTATGTTAGTTACCAAATTATGTTTTTTTCTTTTTGCCACAGATACAATTTTTGTGTACCCAATTTCAACTGGGAGAAATCTTCTTCAAGCTAAGGATGGTAATCTCCATGCTACTTTTTGTGTATTTTAATAAAATATGATTTTTTTGAATTTTGATGATTTGTTGTAGAGATATTCTTGGTATCTCATATTTTTATGTCTCTTTGTGTGAAGTTTTCCTTTTATTTGGGGAAGGAAAAGGGGGTTTCCCTTTCAAAATTTAAGGTGGAGATTTGTTAATTTGTTGAGTCTAGTTTTGGTATACATTCTTTTTGTGTTGAACTGCGGAATCTCTTGTGACTAAGTGATACGTCTCAGTACTTAATAAATATGGTAATTTTAATTATTTAGATATTTTTATTCTACATTTGATTGGAGGTATTAGGCAATTCTGGATATTCATTCCACCATTATATCTTAGTGATGAGATATATTATCTCATATGCAAGATGAAATAACTTATATTCTGAAATAATTAATCTTGAGATAACTTGTTCCCAACCAAACGACCCCTAGTACTCAAGTTATGTCATTTTGCCCTTAGAGGAGCATATCTTTGGGATATTTGGTTGCAGTCTTGGATAGAAGGAAATCAGAACTAATTTTGGACAAGGGAATAAACTATCCCCATAGTCCTGGATTTCCACAAGGCAAAATACATAACCAAACACTCAAATTTGACCTTAGTTGGCAAGAAGGCACTCTAACTTTTATAGTACACATCTAGACACTTCAATTTGGTGTGAACTAACAACTAAGAACCTCCAATTCATCTTCACTATATCTCATGGACACCCGATATGACACAAATATTTGAGGTGTGTAGATGATCATTTTGTAAGTTGGAGTGTTCAACTGATTTACAATGGAGACGAGTTGAGATGTCTAGATGTGCATGTTCAAAGTAGGAGTGTTTACTCGCCAGTTGAGGCCAACTTTGAATGTTTGCTTATGTATTATGTCCTTTCCACAAATGTATTCCTTCGGTTTCATTTTACTTGGCCTCTATACTAAAAATAGATGTTTTACGTTATTTGTTCATTTAAGCAAATCAAAAGAGTTTTACTACTTCTTTCCCATGTTATCCTTGGTATTAAATAACTACATAAAATAGTGGTAGTCAAATTGAAAGTTCCAAACCATTATTAATTAGATTAGTTTAGTAAAATACACCTCTAAGTAAAGTTGTGCCAAGTCAACAAGGGTCAAGTAATATGAAATAGAGGGATTAATTCACTTGAGCTAAGACTAAGTTGCTCAAACTCTCCAAAAATATTACCGCATCTATATCGGATCCTTCAAAAATGCACTACTTTTAAAGAATTCGATACTCACCTGATGACATTTTTGAAGAGTCCGAGCAACATAGACGTGGAAATTCATTGAATGCTTATTCTTAGATGCATAGACTTGATGCAATATGTAATTGATCACTTTACAAACTAACTTGAAAGATAATTTGAGTTTTCCTTTACCTTTATTACTCAATGCAGCTTGTCCTGTTAGCTTTGAGTTTCAGAACTACACTATGATCACTAGCCAATGCAAGCCACCACAATACCCAGCCAAACAATGTTGCGATGCTTTTTTACAGTTCGCTTGTCCTTTCGTCGAAAGTCTGAATAATCAATCAAATGATTGTATCTCTGTAATGCACCGCTACATCGATCAGTACGGACATTACCCAACTG
The DNA here is from genome assembly GCA_029007595.1 of Solanum commersonii. Lineage (NCBI taxonomy): Eukaryota > Viridiplantae > Streptophyta > Magnoliopsida > Solanales > Solanaceae > Solanum > Solanum commersonii. The sequence goes on from JAJTWQ010000033.1 coordinate 5,252,820, forward strand.
GTCTTTTTGGCAGTGTGTGCAAAGGTACACAGCAAGGCCTGCCATGTCCTGCATTAGCACCATCACAATCAGCTGATCGTGATGATACTAGTAGCAGCCAGATAAACCGTAAACTATCACTAGTTTACAGTTTTGCCACAACTTTTATGGGGGTGTTGATTTTGGTATTGCTTTTCTGATATTTATATGACAAGAGAACAGTTTTTGCTCATATTTATGTATTAGAAGTGTTTGATTTTAAAATTTTTATTGACGATTCTAGTAAGAGGTAACTGTTCACGTATTTATGTATGTATATATGTATGAATGATTCGATGGATTTGCACCCATATGGTCGTATACTAGTTCACCTGAATTTACCATATAGTCATTCTTAATTATGCTATACGTTATCCCAGGATAACTTGTTCCCAACCAAACAACCCCTAAGTATCAATTATAGATTGTTAGAATATCAATATCTTTTTCTTGGAACCACACCAAGAGACTAGCTATTACAAATTAAAGATTTGTATAGATAAAATTTGATAAGAACAGGTCTCTGTTGCAGCAACAACTTCTTCGAGATCCATATTGTAGAACTGAGAATACTCTGAGGACTTTATCTTTGGATGTGGTCAACCTCCAAAGGTTGGTTGTCTTGTTAATTTTATATATATAGGAGTAAGTCGTTGCCTTCCAATTCTCTAATCCAAGTTAGATTTGGTTCAAGGCATGCCAAAAATTCAATCATAGTTTGACTTGGTTTTCCACTAATTGTTGTTGATCTTAGGCGTATTTATACATCCAAGTACTATGCAATGAATGGCTTAGGAAAGTCACCAGCTTAGGTAGAAAGGACATTCACTATTGAATTGCATTTGCGGGGGATTCTTGCCTCGTCATCCGCATTTTTTATTTTAGTTTTGAGAGTCAATTCATGTATATTCATATGTTTTGAGCATAATTTATGCGGATAAGCTAATATGTGTTATTAGACACGTTTCATATCAAATTATCGCAAGAATAGACCCGAATTGATAAAAGAAACAAATACCTTATTATGGGCGAGAAGCATGATTTGACAGGGAAAGGAAGCACTTTGTGGTGCAGGGGAGGCACTCCAAAATAATTACCACGCCATGACTATCACAAAACTTCACAGAATGAAAATTCATTCCAAGGGTGTGATGGTCAGCGCACCATGGAGCCACTTCTTGTAACACCGCAGAAGTCTCTCAGTACAGATCAGGAAATTGGTAGCACTAGCACTAAAAATCTGAAGTATGCAGATTTTTAAGATTTACGGACAAGGTTTATGGGTCACAAAAGGGATTACAGTTCGTGGAAAGGGTTCATAAATGAGACTTCAGAAATCAGGAAAATTATATTAGTGATTACGAGTGAATTTACTGATCATACTTGGTTCTCAGGTCGTAAACCTAACTCGTGGAACAACTTCAGAAACTTGGAAATTTGACTTGATCATGATGAGAAGGATTATAGGTCGTGGAATGTTTTATGAGTCATAGAAGGACTCAGGCAAAACTTTGAATTCTATGAGGCTTGTTTGTGAGTCATATATAGTTGGATCTACAATCTGTAGAAAGTGTCTCGTAGCTGAGCAAACCTCAATGACTATGCATTCAAGTATATTCCTTTTGTGGCTAGATAGTGTGAATCTTATAATGGACTATGGGTCGTGGTTTGGATTCACGGTTTGAAAGATCAAAAGCTCAGTTTCTCAGTCTGTCTTCTAAGAGCAGGAACCTACGGTCCGTAGAAGGAACTATGGTCCGTAAATGGATGACATCTGACAATTTTTAATGAGGGTCGTTTTAGTATTTTCTCACTCTTTTAATTCCTAAACTACATTGTTTTGGCCTATTCTAAGTGGATTTATGTGATTCCTAAAAACCTTAACCCCTTATTCTCTCATAACTCTCCCAAAATCAATTTCTTCTCTCTTTAAGTCTTGTCTCCAAACAAGTTAGGGTTCCAAAGCTTCAAGTCCATTATATGATCCATACTATCTAGTATCGCATCCCCCCCCCCCCCCCCGCTCCTCTACTAGTATCGCATCCCTCTAGTATATGTGTTGATTACCTACTTTCTGTATGTTTTTATGTTCACTTAGTTACAACACATTACTAATAAATGTGTTTTATTTTAGATATTGTTCTCTTAGATAATAATTGGTTGTCTATTACTATTAATAACACAAATGATTGGTTGGCACAACAAGATTGCAAGGTATAACCATAAATTACCATTAGCCTAAAAATACCCTTTGAGTCGATCCCCAAAATGCCCCAAGTCTTTTCTCCACTATACCAATTGACTTTAAACATAAAATATCACTCAAAATTGTAGAAATCCCCCATGGGAATCCCTGCCCCTTCGTATCGTGTTGCTGTCAATCCTTATCATTTTCAAATCACCATTCCTCCCTCACAAAAAGATCCTGAAATCCAATTTATTCCGAAAGCTAAGAGAAATAGGAAAAATCTAATAATTATGGGATGATGAATACATACATATACATTGTAATTTAAGATAGACTAATTATATATTGATAATTCATCAAGTATGCATTGATTATCTACTAAAGACAAAATTTATGATTTCGGGAAGTTTATAAAGTTTGAGACTTTTCTTTGATGAATTTGAATAGGATACAATATATAGGGTAGAGATTCCTAAATTTTAACACACACGAAGTATCTTTTGTATCAAATAACATATGTTGCTAAATTAAGAAAAATAAAATATGTACGGCTAAAAATAAAGATTCAATTTAGTCCAATTTTTTTTATTTTATAAAAGTAACTTATTAACCGAACAATATTAGTTTATTTTTCCAACAAAATAGAATAATGTTCATAAATTATTGAAATAAAAAGTACAATAACATGAAATGGAAAGAAAAATGCAACAAATTAAGACACACACTATGAAAAAAGAACATGAAGAAACAATGATAGAACATTATAATTATTACATTCTCAATCGAGGTCCTTGGAATGTCCATCATCTTCAACATTGATGTCATTGCCTTCTTTTGGTGCAGGCTCTATAGCGCTTCCATCCCCTAATGTAGCTATAGTGTGAATAAACCACGGGTCATTGAATGACTCTTCCATTGGACTTGCTGATAAGGTAATATTTTCTTTGTTGGATGGAGGATTTGGAGGCTGGTTTAGTTCTTTCTTTCTTTTATCAAGTTTAGCCATTTTTGCAGCAAACACCTTTAACAAACCTTTCATTTCTCTAGCATCAAGTTCATCAATACTTTTTCCCTCCACTAGTTGGTTGAAGAGGATTTCCATTTCCTTTGCCTCATTCATTTTCTCTAATTTGCTAATATGTTCTTCTTTCTTATCAACTTTCTTTTGAAGATAGTCTTCATGTGTGACCAACTTTTCAAGCCTTTTGAACTCAATAAAACTTAAATACCTCGTCAAGACATCCTGAGACAGACTTGTGGATTTCCAAGCAATGGGTTGGATTTTTCCTGGCCTAAAAATAATTATGGCGACTTCTACGTCACACAAAATAGAAAGCTCTTCTGCTTTCTTGAACAAACTTGTTTCTCTTCTTTCTAAGATAGAGTTTCTCACATTTTCACTGTAGTTCCTAGTATCTCTGAGCCTTTTTGTAGCCATATTTGATGCTCAAACTATAAAAATACTTTCTTTTGGAGTAGAATATATAAAACTTGAAGAGATGTGTGGCTTTTATAGATGTCAAACAAGAATTGTCAATGCAGTCAAATTAAGAACTTTCATAATTTAGGTTCCAAATTTTAAATAATTTGATTAGTGTAATCTGATTTTAAGGAAATTATTAGTTTTTTTCCTTAAAAAGATGAAAAATGTTAATATTCAATTTGAAATTGGACAGGTCATATTCCATGATTATTTTTGGAGATAGAAAACAAAATAAATTAACTTTTTACACGGGCATATTTGGTAGAAAATGTTTATTGAAAATATGCTTTACAAAAGACGTTAGTATATCCTTAGAAAACATTTTTGCATCATATTTCAATATTTCGATAGATAAAAAAGTTTATGTCAAGCATGGCGTAGGAAAATATATGAGTACTTCTGATTAATTATAATATTTTTCGTTAAAGATTGACAATAATTTACCGATTGAAGTAAGTTTTTAGATATGGGATGAGAATTACTAAAGAAGAATGATTCTTTTTCACAAATAAGAAGTGTGATGACTCAAAATCTTAAGGCATGATGGCACTTGCACTATGCCATTGGTAGGTATGTCAGCCCTCCACCGAAATTAATATCAAACTATCATACATAAATAATAACATTAGCAAAATCAAGTCTTAAAACTCAAAGCTTTCATAGATATAATAGAAGTGTGAAGGTAAGAAAATACCCAAAATTTAGTGTAACGCCTCGCTAAATGAAGGAGCTAGAATTAGAAAGAACCTTTTTTGGAAAGTATGAAAATCTGAAATTTGGCAAGAGTTATGTTGAGTATGAGTTTTGGGACAAGAGTTATGTTAGATATCAGTACAAGATGAGTTAGGTGTGCCATAAGATATAGAATGAAAGGTCTTTAAATTATCTTTTTAATGTCGCCGAGTTTGCTAATTTTCGAGCTCGTATGAGGGAGATAGGCCCGTTCGAAATTGGGGGTGCCTAGAACAAGAAAGATTTCCGGATTTTAAAAGGGTATTTTGGTCTTTTCCATACGCAATTAATTTAATTTGTTTGTAGTAATTAAATTGGGGTCTAAACTGAATTGGTTCAGTTTACACAATTACAAAATCACACAGGGTTTTTAGAAAAAAAACTCAAAAGGAGAAAGGAGAAGAAAAGGTCTAGATTCGTCGATTTCTTGAGGAATTGATTACGGATTTCGCCAAGGATTTGATCCTACAAGGTATGTGAGTTCACACAGTGTTGGGTTCGTTCACTCACACGCCAACCATGTTTATTTCAGCGTGAATTCGTCCTAAAAAGTTGAATGTTTGAATGTTCTTAATGCATGTTCTTGAATTGCTTTCGTTGTTGAATTTGGAATGATATTGAGGAGTTTCCTGAGATTATAGTGTTGTTATTAGAGTTGTTTGAGTTAGATTCTTGTTTATATGTTTTGGGTATTTGAATCAAAAGAGAAATTGAGAAAAAGTTTTGTTTTTAAACATATGAGCTGAGTATATTTTGGAAGTAGTATTGAGCACCGATGTGGGGACGAGTTCATAACAACTCAATGCCTCCATAAATCATGTAGCCAACGTGGGTAGAAAGGGTCATACTCTTTAGATGATTCTTTAATGCTTTTTAGCATAGACTAGTGAATCCACCTAGTTGAGGCGTTCTATATCATGACAAGTTATAGGACAGTTCTGGCAGCGTGGGCGAGATCGTGTATCATCACATAGCTCATAGTGATGGTTGCCGGTTAGAGAATCTCCCAAACATATTTTATTTCTGTATTTTTATATACAACAGAGATATTATGGTATTTTCCAATACTTTGAGATATTATCTAATGTTTTAAATGCTTTATATAAACTGCACCTCTACTGTTGTTTATTTTTGCATTAAGTTGAGTTATCCACGAGTTGAGTAAAGTTGAGGTAAGTATGCCTTTCAGATTCGAGTTAAGCTTATGTTTTGTTTAGAATTTCTCTCGCATGCTCGTACATTCAATGTACTGATGTAATTTGGCCTGCATCATTTTATGATGCATATACAGGTAACCAGGATCAACATCCAGCGCTTCATTGATCCAGTTGAGCACTCAGAGTTAGTCAGTGAGCCTCCTAACTTTCCAGAGGATCCTTTTTTTATATTGTTTTAGTATTTCAGTTGTTAGGATGGTCGGGGGTCTTGTCCCGACATCCCTTATAGTTTTACAGGCTTCATAGACGGATAGTTATAGTTCATTAGTCTTTCCATTTTCAGTCGTTTATGTTAAGACTTGAGTTGCCGTTTTGGTTAGTTGAATGTTTCTTTTAAGATATTCTAAGTTATTGCATGAGTTTATCTTTTGAGATTGTTTCTTGTTATTAAAGTCTTCCGCTAAGAGTTAAGCAATGACAAGGGTTCACTTGGGGCCAACAATAGTTCTCGAGTACCATTTCCACCCAAGGTGTAGGCTCGGGGTGTGACAAACTTGGTATCAGAGCACAGAATTTAAGAGTCCTATGGAGTCTATGAAGCCGTGTCTGTAGAATCCTAGTTATCGGTGTAAAGCACGCCACATCTATAATTAGGAGGCTGCAACATTTAGGAACTATCTCATTTCTTTCATATTCATTTCATGCGATAAATCTAATATCTCTATAAAGTTTCCTTCAAACTCGTGCTTGCGCGTGTCTTTCAGATCATGCCTCCAGAAAGAACTGTTTGAGGTCGTCCTGCTAGGAGGAACGTTGAGGAGCAAAGAGTACCTAATGCACCAGAAGTGCAACCCTAAGGGGAGGTCACCAATACTGAGTTCAGAGAGGCTATCAGAATGTTAAGTCAAGTTGTGACCAATCAAGCTGGACAGAGAGAGAACCGATAGAAAGTGACTGATACTTCAAGGATCCGTGAGTTTCTAAGGATGAATCCTTCAAGCTTCACTAGTTCAAGTGTCACTGAGGATTCGGAAAATATTTCAAAGGAATTGCAGAAAGTGTTTGAGGTTATGCACTTTGTCGATGTTGAGCGAGTGAAACTAGATGCCTATCAAGTGAAGAGTGTTGCTAGGATTTGGTTTGACCAGTGGAATAAGGGTAGAGCTGAGGGTGCATCGATTTTGAGTTGGGCTATGTTTAACGAGGCCTTCTTGGGGTGTTTCTTTCCCCGTGAACTGAGAGAAGCCAAAGTATGAGAATTCCTTACCCTTAAGGAGGAACCTACGAGTGTTCATGAGTACAATTTGAAGTTCACCCAACTTTCTCCATATGCTCTGGAGATGGTTGCAGATATAAGGAGTATGATGAGTCTGTTTGTTGCTGGGTTGTCTCGTCTGTCAAGTAAGGAGGGCAAGTTAGCTATGCTAATAGGGGACATGGACAAAGAGAGACTCATGGTTTATATACGAAGGTTAATGAAGAGAAGTTGAGGGATATAGAAGAATTTAGAAACAAGAAAGCTAAGACAGGAAATGAGTCCGGGAAGCAAAAGAGTAATGTGAATTGGTCTTCTTTCCAACAAAAACAAAAAGGACTTGCTCTATCATCTGCTAGTGAACCTGCACCAAGGAACAAAGGTGAGTACAATAGTCAGAATTTAAAGAATTTCATAGAAAAACCTGCCTAGTCTCAGGTAGTGTGGCACAAGGAAGTAATTGGGCTCCTACATGTGCTAAGGGTGATAGGAACCACCAAGTGTTTGTCGCGATGGCTCTACTGTTTGTTTCAAGTGTTGTCAAGAGGGTCACTTCATGAAAAAGTGCCCTAACATGCAAGGTAATGGGAATAGGGGCAATAGAGCCCAATCTTCTTTAGTTGCTCCACCAGACAGGGCTGCACCTAGAGAAGCTACTTTAGGGATTGGTGGAGGAGCAAACCGTCTATATGTTATCACTAGTCTCCAAGAGCATGAGAATTCTCCAAATGTTGTCACTGCTATGATCAAAGTCTTTACTTTTGATGTTTATGCTTTGCTAGATTCTAAAGCGAGTCTATCTTTTATGACTTCTTATGTTGTGATGAATTTTGATGCTTTTCCTGAGAAAATTATTGTGCCCTTCAGTGTTTCTACACCTGTTGGTAAGTTTATTCTAGCTGAGAGAGTCTATCGTGATTGTACTATTTTTGTCAATCACAAGATCACCATAGCTAATTTAGTTGAGTTACACATGGTATATTTTATGTCATTCTAGGTATGGACTGACTTTATGTCTGTTATGCCTCAGTCGATTGTAGAACTCAAGTTGTTAAGTTCCAGTTTCCTAATGAGCCAGTCTTTGAGTGGAGGAGTAGTTCAGCAGTGCCTAAAGGTCGTTTTATTTCGTACCTTAAGGCGAGAAAATTAGCTTCCAAGGGTTGTGTCTATCTCTTAGTCCGAGTTAATGATTCTAGTGTTGAGACACTTCATATTCAATAAGTTTCAGTCGTGAGTGGGTTTCTAGAGGTCTTTCCAGACGATCTTCCCGGAGTCCCTCCTGAGAGAGAAATAGATTTCAATATAGATCTTTTTCTCAATACTCGTCCTATATCTATTCTGTCATATCGGATGGCACCAGCAGAGTTAAAAGGACTAAAAGAGCAGTTGAAAGATCTCCTTGAGAAGGGCTTTATTCGACCAAGTGTCTCACCTTGGGGCGCTCTGATCTTATTTGTGAGAAAGAAGGATTATTCCCTTAAAATGTGTATAGATTACTGTTAGTTGAACAAGGTTACTATCAAGAATAAGTATCCTTTTTCGAGAATTGATGATCTATTCGATCAAATTCTGGGTGCCACTTGTTTTACCAAGATAAACCTCAGATCTGGCTGTCATCAGTTGAGAGTAAGAAAAAGTGATATTCCTAAGATAGCTTTCAAAACCCGCTATGGTCACTATAAGGTCCTAGTTATGTCCTTAGGTTTGACCAATGCTCCTGTAGCATTCATGGACCTTATGAACAGAGTATTCAAGCCTTATTTAGATATGTATGTTATCATATTCATTGATGACATTCTAATCTATTCGAGGAGTGAGGAAGAATATGTTAGTCATCTCAAAATAGCTCTCCAAACTCTAAATGATAAGGAGTTATATGCTAAGTTTTCTAAGTGTGAGTTTTGTCTTAAGTTTATGGCATTCTTAGGCCATATTTTTTCCGGTGATGGGATTTAAGTTGATACTCAGAAAATAGAGGTAGTGCAGAATTTGCCTAGACCCACATCTCCAAGTGACATTAGGAGTTTTTGGGGATTGGCTGGATATTATAGAAGGTTCGTCGAGGGGTTCTCATCTATTTCATCCCCTTTGACTAAGTTGACTTAGAAAACAGTGAAGTTTCAATAGCCTGAAGCTTGTGAGAAAAGCTTTCAGGAATTGAAAACTAGGTTTACTACTGCCCCAGTATTGGCCTTACCATAGGGTAAGCAAGTCTTTGTCGTATTTTATGATGCGTCTAGAGTTGGTTTGGGTTGTGTGTTAATGCAGAATGGTAAAGTTATAGCTTATGCCTCCAAACAACTGAAAGTTCATGAGAAGAATTATCCAACCCATGATCTAGAGTTAGTTGTCGTCGTATTTGCTTTGAAAATATGGCAGCATTATCTTCATGGTGTTCATTTGGATGTATTCACCGATCGTAAGAGTCTTTTGTATGTATTCAGTCAGAAATAACTTAATCTCCAATAGATAAGGTGGTTAGAGTTACTCAAGTATTATGACATGAGTATTCTCTATCACCCAGGTAAGGTTAATGTTGTTGATGATTCCTTGAGTAGGTTGTCTATGGGCAGTATCGCCCATGTTGAGGAAGAAAAGAGAGAGTTAGCAAAAGATGTGCACATCTTGCACGATTAGGAGTTCGACTAATGAATTCCACAGAAGGAGGAGTGGTGGTGATGAATAGGGCTCAATCATCATTAGTGTCTGAAGTAAAAGAGAAACAAGACCAAAATCTTATTTTTCTTGAATTGAAGGAAAATGTTCATAAGCAAAAAGTGATGGCTTTTGAACAAGGGGGAGATGGTGTATTGAGGTATCAAGGTAAGTTGTGTGTACCAAGGGTGGATGAACTCCAAGAAAGGATCATGAAGGAAGTTCATAGCTCCAGATATTCCATTCATATGGGTTCCACAAAGATGTATGGTGACTTGAGAGAAGTATATTGGTGGAATAGTATGAAGAAAGCTATTGCTGAGTTCGTTGCTAAATGCCCGAATTGTCAACAAGTTAAAGTAGAGCACCGAAGTCCCGGTGGTATGGCTCAGAATATAGCACTCTCGAAATGGAAGTGGGAGATAATTAATATGGATTTCATTACTGGATTTCTGCGGTCTCGCAGGCAACATGATTTTATTTGGGTGATTATTGATAGAATGACTAAATTAGCCCACTTTTTGTCGGTAAAGACTACCCATTCAACAGAGGATTATTCCAAGTTATACATTCAAGAGGTAGTAAGACTTCATGGAGTCCCAGTTTTGATTATATCAGATAGAGATACATAATTTACTACACAGTTCTAGAAATCTTTTCAGAAAGGTTTGGGTTCAAAGGTGAACTTGAGTACTGATTTTCATCCACAGACAGATGGTCAAGTGGAGCGCACTATTCAGACTTTAGAAGATATATTGAGGGCCTGTGTGATTTATTTCAAAGGTAATTGGGATGATCATCTACCTCTCATTGAGTTTGCTTATAACAATAGTTACCATTGTAGCATCTAGATGGCTCCTTATGAAGCTCTTTATGGGAGAAGATGCAGATATCCAATTGGATGGTTTGAGGTTGGTGAAGCTGGGTTGATAGGACCATACTTAGTTCATCAAGCTATGGAGAGAGTGAAAGTTATTCAAGAAGGGTTGAAAACAATGCAAAGTCATCAAAAAATTCTACATTGATGTAATTAGGAGAATGGACTTAGAGTTTGAAGTAAATGATTGGGTATACTTGAAAGTTTCACCCATGAAGGGCATTATGATATTTGGTAACAAGGGGAAGCTTCGTCCCCGATATATTGGCCCTTACAGAATATCCAAAAGGATTGGTAATGTAGCTTATGAGTTGGAGCTATTGCAAGAGTTAGCAGCAGTTTATCTAGTGTTTCACATCTCTATGTTGAAAAAGTGTATGGGAGATCCTTCACTAATTATACCAACAGAAGATATTGGTATTAAAGATAGCTTATCTTATGAGGAGATTCTGTTTCAGATTTTAGATCGCCAAGTTCGCAAGTTGAGGACCAAGGAAGTAGCATCAGTCAAAGTTCTATGGAGAAATCCGTTTGTTGAGGAAGCTACATGGGAGGCTGAAGAGGACATGAAGAATAGATATTCACATCTCTTTGAGTCCGGAGACATTCTAGATCAAGTTACTAATTCTCTTTTTAGTACTCTTTAATTGATATATTTAATGTGTTAGATTTGCTTGTTGGGTGTTTGAGTTGAATGTTAGATGTTACACCCTTAGTCTACTTAGAATGATCTCATTGGAGGACGAATGTTTCCAAGGGGGAGATATTGTAACACCTCGTTAATCGAACGAGCTAGAATTAGAAAGAACCATTTTTGGAAAGTATGAAAATCTGAAATTTGGCGAGAGTTATGTTAAGTATGAGTTTTGGGTCAACTTCAAATGACCATAACTCTCAGTACTGGATGAGTTAGGTCTGCCATAAGATATAGAACGAAATGTCTTTGAATTATCTTCCAAGGCTGCCGAGTTTGCTAATTTTCGAGCTCGTATAAGGGAGATATGCCCGTTTGTAGTTGGGGCTATCTAGAAAAGGAAAGATAACTGGATTTTAAAGGGTTATTTTGGTCTTTTCTATACCCAATTAATTTAATTCATTTTTAGTACTTAAATTGAGGTCTAAACTGAATTGGTTCAGTTTACATAATTGCAAAATCACGCTAGAGTTTTTAAAGAAAGAACTCAAGAGGAGAAAGGAGAAGAAAAGGTCTAGATTCGTCGATTTCATGAGGAATTGATTGTGGATTTCGCCAAGGATTTGACCCCACGAGGTATGTGAGTTCACATAGCGTTTGGTTTGTTCACCTACGCACCAACTATTTTTATTTCAGCGTGAATTCGTCCTAAAAAGTTAAATGTTTGAATGTTCTTGATGCATGTTCTTGAATTGCTTCAGTTCTTGAATTTGGGATGATATTGAGGAGTTTCTTGAGATTATAGTGTTGTTATTAGAGTTGTTTGAGTTAGATTCTTGTGTATATGTTTTGGATATCTGAATCTAAAGATAAATTGAGAATAAGACTCGAAATTAATCGAATTAAGATTAGAAAACGAGTTGGAAAATTTGTCAGATTTGATTGGGGGGAAGCTGGTGTGGTGCGCCCCTAATGCACCAGAGAGACCGGGGTGGCGCGCTAGCAGTGCGCCAGAAATGGCTCCATGAACTTAGGCTTTGGCGCGCGCGTCAAAGTGCGCCAGGGTCGTCCGCCCCAACCTGTTTTTCGTAGTTTAGCCCGTTTGAGTCCTTCTAAAGTGTACTAACACTTCTTATCAATTCTAACTACTCTAAATGACTTCTAAACATCTAGAAATCATCCAGAAACATGAATCATAACCTTGAATCCATAAATTCAAATTTAAGGAAAGTTAAGAATCAAGTCTAGAGAGTTCTTAGAGTTCTTTCAAGAAGTCTTTTGCAAATGTTTTAAACTTGTTTTAAGACTTGAGTTTTGAGTTAAGTAAGAGTAACAAATGGAGTTCATTTCTTCGAAAGAGTATATGGGAACTAAGTATTTCCAAAGAATAAATGTTTTCACATTTAAACAAGAAAGAAAACACAGATTTTCAAGAGAGCCTTTGAGATAGTTTTTGAGTAATTATCTCAAACCACAGAAAGAGTTTTGTTTTTAAACATATGAGTTGAGTATATTTTGGGAGTAGTATTGAGCACCGATGTGGGGACGAGTTCATAACAACTCAATGTCTCCTTAAACCATGTAGCCAACGTGGGTATAAAGGGTCATACTTTTTAGATGATTCTTTAATGTTTTTTAGCATAGACTAGTGGATCCACTTAGTTGAGGCATTTTATATCCCGGCAAGTTATAGGACAGTTCTGGCAGCATTTTATGTTCCAGAGGATGATCAGGTTCTTAATGAAGAGGTAGTCCAAGTCAGGCTCCATCCAGGTTTGTTGTTACACCACTACTTTAGAATACTTTGAAATGTACACTCAGCTTCTTGGAAAAAATGACTCAGGTTGATATTTTGCGTAGGAGGACAGACTTCTAACCAGCAGGCAATTACATGTCTTCATATCCCACTAAGTTAGCAAGTCGCAGCAGTAACCACCCCTAGACTTAAGGTTCTGCCTTTTATAGGCACTACTATGCCCTACCATGATACTTGAGGAGCAGAAAATGTTCGAGAGGTTCAAGAATATGGATAACATTGCTAACTCTTCTTCTAGCTATTGTGACCTAAAGAGGCCACATTCTGGGATAAGAAAAAATGTTTTTGCACAACCTCTTATGTTTTTTGCACACATGTCCTTCTATTTTCTTAAAAATTGTGTTCATGATGCTTTATTGTCTTGCTCTGCGTGTGTCGCCTTCTTCTCCTTTTTATTTAGAGAATCAATTTCTAGGAATTGCTTCTCAAGAAGTTCATCCTTTAGATATAGATCCATCGGCATATGTGGATCGTGGATAGGATTTTTTTTCCACAAATCTCTTTCTTTATCCAAGTCATTTTCTGAAAAACAGGTTCCATAGCTCTACAATACCTTTAAAACTTTTTTTATGCAGTTTCTTCATTGTTGTTCTTATTATCATATTTTTCTAGAAATAAGTTTCTTTCCTTTATATGCACTCAAGACTTTGAGTTGTTTACCTCCTTTTGCATCACAATGTTATTTGATTGTTTCAGCTTTGATATCTAAGAATCTCCTTACCATACTTTCTTGTTTCCAATTGAGTTGCTATGGGTTCCTCTTCCTCCATATCATGTGCATATTTACCATAGGGCATAATATATAAGCATGGCCTTTAACTTGGTTTTAGCGGACAAGTATGCCCTCTAATTTTAAGTGTTACAAGTATGCACTTATACTTGTATAAAATTGAACAAGTAGATACACGTGTCCTACAAGACATAATACACGTAAGACGCCACATAAGTCACAAAATTGTCATATGTAGAATGCCACATTAAGACTATTTCAGGTGTTAATATGGTTCTCCCAGAATAGTAATTTTGGACCATATTTCCTCTAGCATGTGTGTATTTGTCACAAAAATCATGCTTGGCACATTTCACTCTGAGGGAGTCAAATACTGGGTCACATGACAACCCGGTACCCCCCTACCTCCTCTACTAGTATCGCATCCCACTAGTTTATGTGTTGATTACCTACTTTACTTAGTTTTATCCACACATTACTAATAAATGTATTTTATCTTAGATATTGTTCTCTTAGATAATAATTGGTACTACAAAAAAATGCTTAATTTACGGTGGTTAACTTGTGTGAGTTTTAGAAGTCTCATTTATAATTCATTTTGTGACATTTTATTTTGACCCCACAATATAAAACTTTTTGTGGTGGTTTTATTAAGGAGGTTAGAAAATCGCCACAATTTAATATTGTTTGTGGCAATTATCGACCCCCAAAAATTTATTAAATTCGTTATTTATTTATTTATATATATATATATATATATATATATATATATATATATATATATATATATATATATACACATTCGAAATTCAAAGTAAATTTCATCATATACACACACCCTTATCCTTCTTCATTTTTTAATTTCTTTTTTTACTTTGTAGATGAAATTTCACTTCAACATTTTTATCTTATATAGTAATACTTTAATTTGTATTATTTAGTGATTTTGGTTATCTCATAACACAAAAGTTTAAAAATTTTAACTATTAAATCTAAGAAAAATAACACACACACACATATATATATATAAACAAAACTCCTTTTCCCTCCATGAGATGAGCCCAGTGCATTGGACCCCAGCCCAGGTCAAAGGTCTTCCCGCCCTTTTTGGGGCAGAGTCAAGCGCTGGCACGTCACTCGGCTCCTCGGCTCACTTCGGTTGCAAAGACCCTCAGGCGAAAAGACAGCTTAAAAGTAACAAGGTTCTGAAAGAGTATGCCAAATCAATAGTCATATGAATTTTTATTTATTTTATTTGTATTTTAACTTTATTTAAGCTTTTATAGTACTAGTTGATTTTTTGAGGAGAAACATTTTAATTATTAGTTATTGCAAATTAATAAAAGTTAAAAATAAAAGCTTGTTCTATACACTAAAAAAATTCTTTTATTTGGACCCAACTTAACCAAATTTTAATACCTCTCCTTCCAAAATATTTAAAAAGCCTAAAAACTATAAATAATTCCCCCTTAAAACCTTTCAAATACAATCAAATATGAAATAATCACCCCTCCTTTCCAAATCCCACCCATTCCCACGTAAAACACACACACCCATTATTTCTTTTTCCCATTAACCCATCCATTTTTTTCTGTAACCCCTTCCCCTCTCCTTTTTCCCTTTGCCTCTCACTCTTCTTTACTTTATTTTTCATTTCATTTTTTATGTGTGTGAATTTGGTAATTATTTTGAAAATAATGGTAATTCTCTGTTAGGTGAGTTTGATGATTCATATTAGAATTTAAAATTTATATTATTATTTAATTTATAGGTTTTTTGGATTTTGCAAGTTGTTAAACTTAATGTATCAATATTTTTACATATTGCAGGATTTGTTCAAATTCTCACCACGTTGTAAAAGTCATTTGTACCTAATGTTTAATTGATTTATGGTCCTCAATTTTGTTTTTGTTTAGTTAAGGATCATGTACTCATTTTATCCTTGAATGGATTTGACTATAACAAATTAAAGGACGATTTTGCATATTAGATTGTGATCTACATCGATATAACTTATTCAATACGGTAAATTGTTGAAGTTATAATTATTTTTTTGGTAAATGAAAGAAAAAAATAAGGTGTAGGAAGAAAGTCTAACTTAAAAATTATCAAAAGTGAGAAATATTTGAACCAACGTGTTAAATAGAATGAGCATCTTTATATGATTTTGAAAAATAAAAATTTAGTTTGTGCTTACATAGGAATAATCATGAAGTCATTATTATTCACATTATTAGGGTATATGAGAGAACATCAAATACATAATCTTATGATTTGTTGTCAAATCAAAGCTCTATATGAATTTGTTTTTGAAATGAATTGATTTTTTTTTTATCAAGATGTATGAATATATGTATGTATCACTATATGTTTATGTAATTATGTATAATATTTTCATTGTTTCAGCCTGATGAGGAGATTGAGCTTAGTTTACTTTGGATAAAAAGATTGGATGACAACAACTTAAATCACCAAGCAATTGCAAGCTATAGAATTTTTTTTGTATTTATTTTGATGTGGATTTAAAAGGATTTAAAATGAATGTTGAAGTTATTATACAAAAGTTTGTATTATTTTTATTTGACATAATTTAAATTTGTGAAGCTTATTATTACAAATTTGTTTAATGTAATTTGATTTGCTTTAAATGTGTTATTTAGTAAAATTATTCATTATTTTGAAAGGCTAATGTAAATCAAATTCCACGTTTATTATTAAAATAATAATAATCTATCTATATATAAAAGAAGAAGAAAAAATGACACATGTCAATACCACAAATTTTCAATATTTTAAATATATAATAGGATAGGAAAAAAGTGACACATGTCATCACCATAGAATTTGTGAATTTGAGTTTTTTAAATAATTTAATTTTGTATTAGTTAGTTATTTTCAATTTAAATTTAAAATTTAAAAATGTTTAAACAATCTATAAACTTTCCAAACGTATTCTTTTTTTAAAATTAGAAATAATTGTTTTCGATAATAATAATAATAATAATAATAATAAATAATACAAAAAATCTACTGTTACAAAATTTATTGTTTCAAAAATGAATTAATCTTCATTTTATTATGAAAATTAATTAGATAATTTAGCTATTGTTTTAAAAAAACTCAAACTGAATGCCAAATAAATCCAATATGAAATCCTTAGTTAAAAAAATACAAATAGCTTAGTCATTAATTAAACTTTTAAAACTGATTGCCAAAACAATTAAAAAAGAAAGAAATATAAATTTTATCCCATTTTTCCACATTGCTAAAAAAGTAACACATCTCATCATCATAGAATTTTTGAATTTGAGTTTTTTTAAATAATTTAATTTTGTATTAGTTATTTATTTTCAATTTAAATTTTAAATTTAAAATTGTTTAAACAATCTATAAACTTTTCAAACGTATTCTTTTTTTTAAAATTAGAAATAACTGTTTTCTATAATAATACTAATAATATAATAAATAATAAATAATACAAAAATCTACTGTTACAAAATTTATTGTTTCAAAAATGAATTAATCTTCATTTTATTATGACAATTAATTAGATAATTTAGCTATTATTTTAAAAAATTCAAACTGAATGCCAAATAAATCCAATATGAAATCCGTAGTTAAAAAAAAATACAAATAGCTTAGTCATTAATTAAAATTTTAAAACTGATTGCCAAAACAATTAAAAAAGAAATATAAATTTTATCCCACTTTTACACATTGCTAAAAAAAAAGGATCCAATTAACTACTAAGCAATTCATTTTGAATTTTGAATTTTATGCAGCCCAATTAAATAAATAACTGTCAGATGTATCAGTTATCCAATTATTATATAAAGCCCTAACTTAAATAAAAATTACCACTTCAAAATTTCAAACAACTTTAAAATCTTCTGTTTGCAATTGTTGAAAGGAATTTAATTTTCATTAGGCAAAGAACTCCTAAACATCATTTTGTCCAAGTAAGTTGCCAAATATTTTTATACTTTTCTTTGTTCATCAAAATTGAATTATAATTAACCTTCTTTTGTCTATGATTCTACTTCAATTTGTGTTTGAAATTATGATTGCAAAGAGCAATATTAGAGCAAAATTATGACTCCAAAATGATGCTCATGATTTGGATTCCCATGAAATGTTTGAATTTTCCTTACACGAAGAACTAGGCCGATGACTTCAGAAAATGGTGTAATTTACCTAACATATGTGGCTCTATATTTCTTTGACATTAAATCTTTATTACCTATGCTTCCTATGAATATATTTGTAGCATGTAAAAAATTTCAAATAAACACTAATTAAGAGTTTTTGTTCCATATATATTTTTAAATGGCCGAAATAAATGTGTAAGTTAATCGTGATGTATGTGTGAATGTCGTTAAAAGTAAAATGTTCATTTTCACACATGAAGGATGATGAATAAGTATGTTAAATATATCACGATCTGCAAATATACATTGGTGAGTTATATTCAATGGAAATGCTGATGTTATTAATAATGAGTAATCATGATGACACATCCGTAGGTTGAAATTTGATTTGCTTTATGAGGCTAATAATTGTATTCCTCCCTTTACATATTTTTTATTTATAAAAGAGAATCAACACTTACACAATTATCCTTTTTAATCTCAATTTTTTATTTATTTTAGAAATAAAGGAATTTGTTAATATCTTATTAATCTCAAAATCAGATTCTTTATAAAAATTATATAAACAAATAATTTTGATATTAGCAAAAAATATATCTAACAAAAAATAGTGTCGTGGATAAAATTCTAATAATTTACAACACAATTGATTTTATCCAAATAACAAAAACTTAAATAATTTTTTTTTTTTAAAACTTCTTTAATTGAAAAATAGGACATTAATTTTTTAAAGAGTAATTTTAAGTTTGGTTTGTAGTGTTTAAATCATAGACGAAGATTTAAAAATCATCACTAATCCTACTTTTCTCACTTTCTTATGATAGTATTCTATTTTCATGTAAATATTTTTAATAAAGGATTAAAAAAAATTATTTTCTTTGTTGTTGTAGTAAATAATAAGAATATAAAATGAATGATGCCTTACAAAGTGTTATTTTCATCTTTTCATTTTTATAAATGTTATCCTTATCATTTTTTCATTCTACCACATAAAATTTTCTCGACATATTTTTAAATCTAATATAATAATTGACATTATTGCTTTTAAAATTTTGAATTAGAATTGACTTGAAATGAACTGACATGTATATTTTCACGCTTCTCTCATAATATAATGTTGGTAGTGCTTATAACTTCTCAAGTTTAATTTATTAATATTAAAAATAATACATTAATTATTTATATAAAATTAGTTTACCATTTTAAAATTAAATCTTAATAGTATCTATAAGTGTTAAACTATACTGAAGAATAAAATATATACCTATTAGAAAAAAAGACTAAACAAATAAAAAAAATTCATAAAATGAAAGAAGAGAGTAATAGTAAATTAAAAATTAAAAATAATTTAAAATTTAATAAAGATAAATGCTGATAGATTAGTTAGTGGGGAATTTTAAGAGGTGGTTTTAGTGTCCCATAATAATTTTAAATTTAAAAATAATATTAAATATGAAAATTTTAATTTCAAATTTTTAATTGTGAAGTGAGGATAGTTATTGATTTCAAAATTAAAAAAAAAACCATGCATCACGTTAATTAAAAGAATTTTAAGGATTGATTTTAGTGGGTAGTTATTAGTTTAAAATTTAAAAATACAACATATTTATTTATTACAAAAAATGCAGATAATAATAATAATAATAATAATAATAATAATCTATCTATATATAATATGAGAAGAAAAAATGTCACATGTCAGCGCCAGAAATTTTTAGAATTTTAAATAATAATTAAATATTATATAACTAAATAAATATTATATAACTAATTATATATTATAAATTAAAATTTGAAATAAAATTGAAACATGTCATCAACTTACACAAATAATGACAACTGTCAACATTTTTAAAAACATATATAAATACTTTTTTTTTAAATCCATTTTATAAATTAGCTAAAAAAATATTATTTTGTAAAAGGTTGAAAATTTATTATCATGATAAATATATAAGATAATGCTAAAAAAACTGATTTTTTAAAATAAATAAAATTATTTTTAAAATGATTTTAAATCGATTCTAGAAAATAGGGAATTACTGTATGTGATTCCTTTTTTATGGGAAGTTATCATATATTTTTAATGTGAAATATTTTAACTATCTTTCCGTAACTTCTAAATTTAATATTTTAAAAATAATAAGAAGAATTCACTATTATTTGAAATAAATAGATTGCTGCATTTATATATAAAATGTTTAATATGTTTTAAACATGATAAGAAGTATAATTCATTTATATATAAAATCCTTTCCATTAGAAAAACTAATAAAAATATATGTAAAGCGGTAGTCTATATATCTATATATCTATATCTCATTGTTAACATTTAAAATTGTCAAAAACTAAAAAGTTAAAAATTGCAAACACAAAAAAAAAAGTTACGTAAAAATGCAAACACTAAAAATAAAAATTGCAAACACTAACATTGCAAAATCTTACGCTTACAAAAATTACAATTTCAATACCAAATTAATCTTTATTTAGAAAAAAAAAATTATCCAATTAAATAGGGAGTTTTAAAACTTCTTTTCCATGTTGCTAAAAATTAGGATTCGATAACTATTAACCAATTCATTTTGAATTTTAAATTTTAAGTAGCCAATTATATAAATAAGTTACAGATAAGTCCTAATTAAATATAAGTGGTCACTTTAAAATTTCATTAACTTTAAACTTTTGGATTTAAGATAAATAATATTTATCTATATCTAGCAAGCGTTAAATTCTATCTTGAACAATATAACAAATATAAGTCATTTAGCAAATTTAAGAATTCACAGTATTATATAATAACAACATTAAATTAAGTTGAAAATTGTGATTCTAAAATATATGGCACAATTTATAATTTTCAATTTATTTAAAAAAAAAATTGAATACAAGATAACTATTATTACTCATATATACTCAAGCGGATAAATTCAAATCAACAACCTCTCATTCATATCCATATGTTTTCTAATACAATTCAAATTAAAATTTTAAAATATCCAATACAAACTTTGAGTAAATTTAATATAGCGGTTGTATTAATTAAGATTATTTTTACCTTTAAATCAATTTTATATTATTATATTTTTACACAAATTTAATACTAAAATATATTTTGAAAATATTTTGATTTTAACTATAACATATATAGAAAATGTATTAACATGCCATTTAATTTTCATGACATCAAATATTTTATATGAAATGTTAGAATTAATAAATTATTAACATAATTTTTTTTATTCAAACAACATAAAAAGAACAAAGTACAAACACGTAAAAATATTTGAAGCATCTCATATTTGATCAAGATAAAATAATCATAAAATTAATAGTATCCTTAGAAAAAAATCACCATAATAAATTATAAAACTAAAAGATATAATATTTTAACACAATAAAATAAAGTGTGTACTAATAACATTAATTTAATATGCTCAAATAAATAAGTTAATGATTAATATTATTGTATTATTATAAATTAAATTATATTATTAAGTGTATAATACATTTTATTAGCTATTTTTAATTATAAAATTATTACATTTTAAATTATCCGCGCAACGCGCGGGCATGTATACTAGTAATAATAATAATTTTGTAAGACTCCATAAATCAAATTATATATTAAATATTTGAATACCCGGAAACTAGTTAACTAAACTAGAGTGTTCTAGAGCCTTGTGTTAGGGTTTTAGAGTTTGATATGAGGGTTAAAGTCATAAAAATGACTTCCCGTACTTAAAATGAGGATTTTAGGGTTAAGGTATCAAGGTACAACCCCCAAGGACCAACCAAGGGGTCCTTGAAGAGGACCCCAAAACAGGCCCAAAAGCTGTCAAAAATCAGCCTCCCAGGAAAGGTATCTACAACCAGTAGATGGACCCACGCCCCGTGGGAAGGGGTCGTGGGTCAAGGCCTTGCTTTCCCCTGCATGTTGAGCTGCAGACCTCCACCTACGGAGGTACAGCACGACCCATAGACCCACCCATGGTCCGTGGGTTATGGTCTCGTGGGTAGGGGTTGCTTGTTGTTAAATCGTTTTAAGTTGGGGACTTGAGGGTTAATTCCTTATTAGTTAGGGGTTAAGTGGGGATGGTTAGTTAGTTATTAGTCCACCTATATATAAAGAAGAAGAAGAAGAAGAAGAAGAAGGAGGAGGAGGAGGAGGAGGGGGAGGAAGAAGAAGAAGAAGAAGAAGCAGGAGAAGAAGAAGGAGAAGGAGAAGGAGAAGGACAAGAAGAAGAAGGAGAAGAAGGAGAAGGAGAAGGACAAGAAGAAGAAGAAGAAGAAGAAGAAGAAGAAGAAGAAGAAGAAGAAGGAAGTAGAAGAAGAAGAAGAAGAAGGAAAGGAAGAAGAAGAAGAATTATTCCTTCATAGTTGCAAGCTTTGTGAGGGCTTTAAATCAAGGTATATGGGTTCTTCCACCCATAGATCTCCCTAAATTTCTCCCAATTGAGAAGACACAAAACCCAATTCTTGCTAGGGTTTCTTTCTATATTGTGGGTAGTGTTGAAGTATGATTCCAATTGAGTGGATAATACTTGTTTGTGATTGTTTTAGTATTGAATTATGATATTATGATGAATTAATGTGTTTTCCATGGTTAACCCTAGTCTATATGATGGATTTGATATTATGTGGGTTTATGCCATGAAAGGTGAAATTTGAAGACTTAGAATTGATCTTCTAAAATCGATGATGTGTATAGTAATTGTTCAAAGATAGAAGCTTGTAAACATGAATTGAACTAGATATTTGTATATTTGATGGATCATGACTAGTAGAGTTAAAGTTGAGCCTTTATGATGAATTAAGACTAGAATCACTTGGTAATGAAGAATGTGATTAGAATGCCTTGAAATCTAGGTACAATTGATGATTGCAAGGAGTAAAGCTTGTAGTCATGAATGTTGAATCACTAAGGCTTTGAGAGTAAAGTTAATGTGATGAATAGAAGTTTAATAGGTAGAATTGTGGTGAAAGTCCTATACTCACCTAACCTACCTTATAAATGCTTGAATGTATAAAGTGATAAAATCACTTGAACATGGATTTATTGTCAAGGACATCCTTCCATGAGACATGAATGTTAAGCAAGGCTTAATAGTAAATCTTGGGGTGTATGCTTGGCTCCAAGTGGATATTGACAATGAGATGGAGTGTCACACAAGACAGGGTCCGGGCTCCAAGTTGTAAGGAGAACCACACCTAGTTGATGTGAGGACTATCTAAATTAAAGGGGGAACTCTTACGTATTAGAGTGTTGGTTTTCCCAAAGTTAGGTCTCATGAGATGGAAGCCTTCACCTAGTGGTGCTAGGGTTGTAATCTCCGTATCCAATGAACTAAGACTTACTTAAAGGAGTAACACATAGTGTTCAAAAGCATAAATGGACTTAGACATGCTTAAGGAAGTATCTCATAGGGTCCATCTTATTAATGAACTTAGACATGCTTAAAGAAGTATCTCATAGGGTTCAACCTAATAATGAACTAAGATGTGCTTAAGGAAGTACCTCATAGTGTTCTAAGGTTTAAAGAGAGGGACTAGTTTCCAACCAAGAAGTATGAGTATGAGGACCTAAGGTGGTACTTGGCATGAATAGTATTATGGGATGCTATTCATGCATTGCACAAGTATGGCTTAAGGTTATTCAAGAAAGTGTTCGCTTGTGTGATGTATCTTGAGATAGAATTGTGCTATAGTTGCCTTCCTTGTTATAATTGACTAAAGGTGAGAGATTCTTTTGGTTATGAGAGTTAAGCTAATAATGAGACCAAATAAATAGTAATTATGAATATAGTGACTTCAAGGTTATGCTTAGTGTGAATGGTATTATGGGATGCCATTCATGCATTGCATAAGTGTGCTTTGAGGTTACTTCAAAGTAGTCCTATCATGGTATAAATGACTAAGAGTTGAATAATGCTTATATGATGCTTATATTGGAGACTTTACTTGTGATTATGATATAGTCTCTTATGCTCATAGTTTATGTTTCATGAAGTATTTGATTATGCTTATGACGTATGTCTCTTATTGACTAATCCTTATGTGTGCTCTTATGATGATTGTGCTAGCTAACATATTTAGTACATTATGTACTAACACATACTTTGCCTAAATTCTAATCAAATGTATGGTTTGGAGACTTGAGTTCTATTCTCGGAGGATAGGTTTCTAAGGAGCAAGGAGTTGAAGATTTTGTGAGTCCCATAGCTTAGAGGACAAACCCACTATTTCATTTATGTCTTTTATTTTCATGTCATGAGACTATTGTATGGGCTGTTTCCCAAAGATTTTAATTAAAGTTGAGTTTAGATGGTTTGAGACAAAGTGTAGTAAGACTTCCGCTTGCTTTTTAATAAAAATAAAAGGGGACTTTGATTAAATGGATAAAGTTTTTAAATTTTCCATACTTTTCTATTATCTTATGTTCATGATATGCTAAGGGCTTGTATGAGGCTTTTCAGAGTGTTGTACGCCCTGTCACATCTAGGGGATACTCCTGGGTTGTGACAATATTAATCACATATCACAGAATTTGAAGGGTCCTAGCTACGCCATGCGTTCAATATAAATTCATGACAATTTTAAATACACAAAAAATTAATTTTTAAAATATTGAAATCATATTGTGAAGGTTCTAAACTTTCACAAACTGATACTAAAAAACCTCTACAAATTTAAAAGTCATTTTACGAGGAGCGTCGTGGAGGTTTACTAAAACCGCTGCAAATATGCTCGTGACAAGGGTAATTGTAGCAGTTTTAGAAACCGCCACATTTTAATTTGAGGAATCCCTAAATCGCCATAAATTGAAAAAATAACCCCCATAAATTGAGCATTTTTTTTAGTGGTTGTCTATTACTATTAATAACACAAAGGGTTGGTTGGCACAAAAAGACTACAAGGTATAACCATAAAACATACCATTAGCATAAAAATACCTAATGAGTCAATCCCCAAATAATGCCCTTAGTATTTTCTCCACTATACCAATTGACTTTAAACATAAAATATCACTCAAAATTGGAGAAATCCCCCATGGGAATCCCTGCCCATCATATCGTGTCGTAGTCAATCCTTATCTTTTTCCAATCACCATTCCTCCCCAACAAAACGATCATGAAATCCAATTTATTCATTAATTCCAAAAGCTAAGAAAAATAGGAAAAATCTAATAATTATGGGATGATGAATACATATACATTGTAAATTAAGAAAAACTAATTATATATCAATTATTCATCAGGTATGCATTGATTATTTACTATAGGCAAAATTTGTGATTTTGGGAAGTTTATTAAGTTTAAGGCTTTTCTTTGATGGATTTGAATAGGATACAATATATAGGTAGAGATTCCTAAATGTTATCACGTGAAGTAACTTTTGTATCAAATAACATAGGTTGCTAAACTTAAGAGAAATAAAATATTAACGGCTAAAATAAGATTCAACTTAGTCCAAAATTTTGATAAAAATAACTTATTAACCGAACCATATTAGTTCATTTTTCCAACAAAATAGAATAACGTTCATAAACGATTGAAATAAAAAGTGCAATAACATGAAATGGAAAGAAAAATGCAACAAATTAAGACACACACTATGGAAAAAGAATATGAAGAAACAATGATAGAACATTATAATTATTACATTCTCAATCGAGGTCCTTGGAATGTCCATCATCTTCAACATTGACGTCATTACCTTCTTTTGGTTCAGGCTCTATACCGCTTCCATCCCCTAATGTAGCTATAGTCAGAATAAACCACGGGTCATTGAATGACTCTTCCATTGGACTTGCTGATAAGGTAATATTTTCTTTGTTGGATGGAGGATTTGGAGATCTTTCTTTCTTTCATCAAGTTTAGCCATTTTTGCAGCAAACACCTTTAACAAACCTTTCATTTCTCTAGCATCAAGTTCATCAATACTTTTTCCCTCCACTAGTTGGTTGAAGAGGATTTCAATTTCCTTTGCCTCATTCATTTTCTCTAATTTGCTAACTTGTTCTTCTTTCTTATCAACTTTCTTTTGAAGATAGTCTTCATGTGTGACCAACTTTTCAAGCCTTTTGAACTCAATAAAACTTAAATACCTCTTCAAGACATCCTGAGCCAGACTTGTGATTTCTAAGTAATGGGTTGGATTTTTCCTGGCCTAAAAATAATTATGGCTACTTCTACGTCACACAAAATAAAAAGCTCTTCTGCTTTCTTGAACAAACTTGTTTCTCTTCTATCTAAGATGGAGTTTCTCACATTTTCACTATAGTTCCTAGTATCTCTGAGCCTTTTTGTAGCCATATTGGATACACGAACAAAAGAAATACTTTCTTTTGGAGTAGAATATATAAAACTTGAAGAGATGTGTGGTTTTTATAGTTGTCAAACAAGAATTGTCAATGCATTCAAATTAAGAACTTTCATAATTTAGGTTCCAAACTTTAAATAATTTGATTAGTGTAATCTGATTTGAAGGAAATTATTAATTTTTTTCCTTAAAAGATGAAAATTGTTAATATTCAAATTGAAATTGGACAGGTCATATTCCATGATTATTTTTGGAGATAGAAAATAAAATAATTAACTTTTTACACGGGCATATTTGGTAGAAAATGTTTATTGAAAATTTTCTATACAAAAGACGTTAGTATATCCTTAGAAAACATTTTTGCATCAAATTTCAATATTTCTATAGATAAAAACGTTTACGTCAAGCATGGCGTAGGAAAATTTATGAGTACTTTTGATTAATTATAATATTTTTTCGTTAAAGATTGACAATAATATACCGATTGAAGTAAGTTTTTAAGATATGGGATGAGAATTACTAAAGAAGAATGATTCATTTTCACAAATAAGAAGTGTGATGACTCAAAATCTTAAGGCATGATGGCACTTGCACTATAGCATTGGTAGGTAAGCCAACCCTCCACCAAAATTAATATCAAACTATCATACATAAATAATAACATTAGCAAAATCAAGTCTTAAAACTCAAAGCTTTCATAGATATAATATAAGTGTGAAGGTATGAAATATACCCAAAATTTAGTGTAACACCTCGCTAATTGAAAGAGCTAGAATTAGAAAGAACCATTTTTGGAAAGTATGAAAATCTGAAATTTGGCAAGAGTTATGTTAAGTATGAGTTTCGGGACAAGAGTTATGTTAGGTATCAGTGCATGATGAGTTAGGTGTGCCATAAGATATAGAATGAAAGGTCTTTGAATTATCTCTCCAATGCCGCCGAGTTTGCTAATTTTGAAGCTCGTATGAGGGAGATATGTCCATTCAAAGTTAGGGATGTCTAGAAAAGGAAAGATAACCGGATTTTAAAGGGATATTTTGGTCTTTTCCATACCCAATTAATTTAATTCGGTTTTAGTAATTAAAGTGGGGTCTAAACATAATTGGTTCAGTTTACACAATTGCAAAATCACGGTAGGGTTTTTAGAGAAAGAACTCAAGAGGAGAAAGGTGAAGAAAAGGTCTAGATTCGTCGATTTCTTGAGGAATTGATTAAGGATTTCGCCAGGGATTTGATCCTACGAGGTATGTGAGTTTACACAGCATTGAGTTCATTCACCCATGCGCCAACCATGTTTATTTCAGTGTGAATTCGTCCTAAAAAGTTGAATGTTTGAATGTTCTTAATGCATGTTCTTGAATTGCTTTCGTTCTTGAATTTGGGATGATATTGAGGAGTTTCCTGATAGTGTTCTTATTAGAGTTGTTTGAGTTAAATTCTTGTTTATATATTTTTGGTATCTGAATCAAAAGAGAAATTGAGAAAAAAAATCAAAAATAATTGAATTAAGATCAGAGAACGAGTTGGAAAATTCGTCAGATTTGACAAGGGGGAAGCTAGCGTGGCGCAACCCTGATGCGCCATGGTGGCGCGCTAGCAGTGCTCCAGGGTCGCCCGCCCTAACCACTTTTTCGTCGTTTGCCCGTTTGAGTCCTTCTAAAGTGTACTATCACTTCCTATCGATTCTAACTACTCTGAATGATTTCTAAACATCTAGAAATCATCCAGAAACATGATTCATAACCTCAAATCCATAAACTCAAATTCAAGGAAAGTTAAGAGCCATGTCTAGAGAGTTCTTTCAAGAAGTCTTTTGCAAATGTTTTAAACTTGTTTTAAGACTTGAGTTTTGTGTTAAGTAAGAGTAACAAATGGAGTTCATTTCTTCAAAAGAGTATATGGGACTAAGTATTCCCAAAGAATAAATGTTTCCACATTTAAATAAGAGAGGAAACACTGATTTTGAAGAGAGCCTTTGATCTAGTTTTTGAGTTATTATCTCAAACCACAGAAAGAGTTTTGTTTTTAAACATATAAGCTGAGTATATTTTGGAACTAGTATTGAGTATCGATGCGGGGACGAATTCATAACAACTCAATGTCTCCATAAACCATGTAACCAACATGGGTAAAATTGGTCATACTTTTTAGATAATTCTTCAATGCTTTTTAGCATAAACTAGTGGATCCACTTAGTTGAGGCGTTCTATATCGCGGCAAGATGTAGGAAAGTTCTAGCAGCATGGGCAAGACCGTGTATCATCACATAGCTCATAGTGATGGTCTCAATGTCTCCATAAACCATGTAGCCAACATGGGTAGAATGAGTCATACTTTTTAGATGATTCTTCAATGTTTTTTAACATAAACTAGTGAATCCACTTAGTTGAGGCGTTCTATATCGCGGCAAGATGTAGGACAGTTCTAGCAGCATGGCCAAGACCGTGTATCATCACATAGCTCATAGTGATGGTTGTTGGTTATAGAATCTCCCAAACAGAGTTTATTTTTGTATTTTTATATACAACTGAGATATTATTGTATTTTCCAATACTTTGAGACGTTATCTATTGTTTTAAATGCTTTATATAAACTGCACCTTACTATTGTTTTTTTCTACATTGAGTTGAGTTATGCATGAGTTGAGTAAAGCTGAGGTAAGGATATCTTTCAGATTATAATCAAGCTTACATTTTGTTTAGAATTCCCCTCACATGCTCGTACATTCAATGTACTGATGTCATTTGCCCTGCATCATTTTATGATGCAGATACAGGTAACTAGGTTCAACATCCAGTGCTTCGTTGATCAAGTTGAGCACTCAAAGTTAGTCAGTGAGCCTCATTGCTTTTCAGAGGAACCCTTTTTATATTGTTTTAGTATTTCAGTTGTTAGGATGATCATGGGCTTGTCCCGACATCCCTCATAGTTTTATAGGCTTCATAGATGAATAGTTATAGTTCATTAGTCTTTCCATTTTCAGTCGTTTATGTTAAGACTTGAGTTGCCATTTTGGCTAGTTGAATGTTTCTTTTAAGACATTCTAAGTTATTGTATGAGTTTATCTTTTGAGACTGTCTCTTGTTATTTAAGTCTTCTGCTAAAAGTTAAGCAATGACAAGGGTTCGCTTGGGGCCAACAATGGTTCTCGAGTGCCAGTCCCACCCAGGGTGTAGGCTCGAGGCATGACAAACTTGGTATCAGAGCATATAATTCAAGAGTCCTATGGATTCTATGGAGCCGTGTCTGTAGAATCCTAGTTATCGATGTGAAGCACGCCATATCTATAATTAGGAGGTTGCAACATTTAGGAACTATCTCACTTCTTTCATATTCATTTCGTGAGATAGAGCTAAGCTCTATAAAGTTTCCTTTTAACTCGTGTTTGCGCGTGTCTTTCAGATCATGCCTCCGCAAAGAGTTGTTTGAGGTCGTCCTGCTAGGAGCAACATTGAGGAGCAAGGGGTACCTAATGCACCAGAAGTGCAACCCTAAGGGGAGGTTCACCAATACTAAGTTCAGAAAGGCTATCCAAATGTTAAGTCAAACTGTGACCAATCAAACTAGACAGAGAGAGAACCAAAAGGAAGTAACTGATACTTAAAGGATCCGTGAGTTTCTATGGATGAATCCTCCAAGTTTCACTAGTTCAAGTGTCATTGAGGATCAGGGAAATTTTGTAGAGGAACTATAGAAAGTTTTTGAGGTTATGCACGTTGTCGACGCTGAGAGAGTGGAACTAGTTGCCTATCAAGTGAAAAGTGTTGCTAGGACTTGGTTTGACTAGTGGAAAAATGGTAGAGTTGAGGGTGCACCGATTTTGAGTTGGGTTAAGTTTGAGGAAGCCTTCTTGGGGAATTTCTTTTCCCGTGAACTAAGAGAAGCCAAGACACAAGAATTCCTTACCCTTAAACAGAAACCTACGTGTTCATGAGTACAGTTTGAAGTTCACCCAACTTTCCCGATATGCTCCGGAGATGGTTATTGATATAAGGAGTAGAATGAATCTGTTTGTTCCTGGGTTGTCACGTTTGTCAAGTAAGGATAGCAAGTCAGCTATGCAAACAGGGGACATGGACATAGCGAGATTCATGGCTTATGTGCAGCAGGTTCAGGAAGAAAAGCTGAGGGATATAGAAGAATTTAGAAACAAGAAAGCTAAGACAGGAAATGAGTCCGGGCAGCAAAAGAGTAATGTGAACTAGTCTTCTTTCCAATAAAAACAAAAGGGACATGCTTCATCATCTGCTAGTGGACCTGCACCAAGGAACAAAGGTGAGTACAATAGTCAGAATTTCAGAACTAGACATGCTCAGTCTCAGGGTAGTATGGCACAAGGAGGTAATTGGTCTCCTACATGTGCTAACTGTGGTAGGAACCACCCAGGTGTTTCTCGCGATGGCTCTACTGGTTGTTTCAAGTGTGGTCAAGAGGGTCACTTTATGAAAAAGTTCCCTAAGAACATGCAAGGTAATGGGAATTGGGGCAATAGAGCCCAATCTTCTTCAGTTGCTCCATCAGACAGGGCTGCACCTAGAGGAGCTACATCAGGGACTGGCGGAGGTGCAAACCATCTATACGCTATCACTAGTCTCCAAGAGCAACAAAATTCTCCAGATGTTGTCACTGGTATGATCAAAGTCTTTACTTTTGATGTTTATGCTTTGCTAGATCCTGGAGCGAGTCTATCTTCTGTGACTCCTTATGTTGCGTTATTTTGATGATCTTCCTAAGAAACTTATTCAACCCTTTAGTGTTTCTTCACATGTTGGTGAGTCTATTTTAGCTGAGAGAGTCTATCATGATTGTACTATTTCCGTCAAACACAAGAGCACCATGGCTAATTTAGTTGAGTTAGACATGGTAGATTTTGATGTCATTCTAGGTATGGACTGGCTTCATGTCTGTTATGCCTCAGTTGATCATAGAACTTGAGTTGTTAAGTTCCAGTATCCTAATGAGCCAGTCTTTGAGTGGAGGAGTAGTTCAACAGTGCCAAAGGGTCGTTTTATTTCATACCTTAAAGCAATAAAGTTAGTTTCCAAGGGTTATGTCTATCACTTAGTCTGAGTTAATGATTATAGTGTTGAGACACCTCCTATTCAGTAAGTTCCAGTCGTGAGTGGGTTTCTAGAGGTCTTTCCAAACGATCAACCGGAGTCCCTCCTAAGAGAGAAATAGATTTCAGTATTGATCTTCTTCCTGATACTTGTCCTATATCTATTTCGCCATATATGATGGCATGAGAAAAGTCAAAAGAACTAAAAGAGCAGTTGAAAGATTTTCTTGAGAAGGGCTTTATTCGACCAAGTTACTCACCTTGGGGCGCTCCGATCTTATTTGTGAGAAAGAAGGATTGTACCCTTAGAATGTGTATATATTACCGTTAATTGAACAAAGTTACTATCAAGAATAAGTATCCTCTTCCGAGAATTGATGATCTATTCAATCAACTTTAGGGTGCCATTTGTTTTTCCAAGATAGACCTTAGATCTGGCTATCATCAGTTGAGAGTAAAGAAAGTAATATTCCAAAGAGATCTTTTAGAACCCGCTATGGTCACTATGAGGTCCTAGTTATGTCCTTTGGTTTTGACCAATGCTCCTGCAGCATTCATGGCCTTATGAATAGAGTGTTCAAGCCTTATTTAGATATGTTTGTTATCGTATTCATTAATGACATTCTAATCTATTTGAGGAGTAAGGAAGATCATGCTAGTCATCTCAAAATAGCTCTCCAAACTCTAAATGATAAGGAGTTATATGCTAAGTTTTCTAAGTGTGAGTTTTGGCTTGAGTCTATGGCGTTCTTAGGCCATATTGTTTTCGGTGATGGGATTTGAGTTGATACTTAGAAAATAAAGGCAGTGCACAATTTTCCTAGACCCACATCTCCAACTGATATTAGTAGTTTCTTGGGATTGGGCTGGATATTATAGAAGGTTCGTCACTCAGAAAACAGTGAAGTTCCAATGGTCTGAAGCTTGTGAGAAAAGCTTTCAGGAATTGAAAACTAGGTTTACTACTGCCCAGTATTGACCTTACCATGGGGTAAACAAGGCTTTGTCGTATATTGTGATGCGTCTAGAGTTGGTTTGGGTTGTGTGTTAATGCAGAATAGTAAAGTTGTAGCTTATGCCTCTAGACAACTGAAAGTTCATGAGAAAAATTATCCAACCCATGATCTAGAGTTGGATGTCGTAGTATTTGCTTTGAAAATATGGGGTCATTATCTTCATGGTGTTCATGTGGATGTGTTCACCAACCATAAGAGTCTTCAGTATGTATTCAGTTAGAAAGAGCTTAATCTCAGATAGAGAAGGTGGTTAAAGTTACTCAAGTATTATGACATGAGTATTCTCTATCACCCAGGTAAGGCAAATGTTGTTGCTGATGCCTTAAGTAGGTTGTCTATGGGTAGTACCGCCCATGTTGAGGAAGAAAAGAGAGAGTTGGCGAAATATGTCCACAGACTTACACGATTAGGAGTTTGACTAATGGATTCCATAGAAGAAGGAGTGGTGGTGATGACTAGGGTTGAATCATCATTAGTGTCTGAAGTAAAAGATAAACAAGACCAAGATCCTATTTTTCTTGAATTGAAGGAAAATGTTCATAAGCAAAAAGTGATGGCTTTTGAACAAGGGGGAGATGGTGTATTGAGGTATCAAGGTAGGTTGTGCGTACCAAGGGTTGATGAACTCCAAAAGAGGATCATGGAGGAAGCTCATAGCTCCAGATATTCCATTCATTCGAGTTCCACAAAGATGTATGGTGACTTGAGAGAAGTATATTGGTGGAATAGTATGAAGAAGGTTATTGCTGAGTTCGTTGCTAAATGCCCGAATTGTCAACAAGTTAAAGTAGAGCACCGAAGTCCCGGTGGTATGGCTCAAAATATAAAACTCCCATAATGGCACTGGGAGATGATTAATAAGGATTTCATTACTGGATTTCTGCGATCTCGCAGGCAACATGATTCTACTTGGGTGATTATTGATAGAATGAGTAAATCATCCCACTTTTGGCCAGTAAAGACTACCTATTCAGCAGAGAATTATTCCAAGTTGTACATTCAAGAGCTAGTAAGACTTCATGAAGTCCAATTTCGATGATATCAGATAGAGATGCATAATTTACTACACAGTTCTGGAAATCTTTTCAGAAAAGTTTGGGTTAAAAGGTGAACTTTAGTACTGTTTTTCATCCTCAGACAAATGGTCAAGTGGAGCACACTATTCAGACTTTAGAAGATATGTTGAGGGTCTGTGTGATTAATTTTGAAGGTAATTTGGATGATAATCTACCTCTCACTGAATTTGCTTATAACAATAATTATCATTCTAGAATACAGATGGCTCCTTATGAAGCTCTTTATGGGAGAAGATGCAGATCTCCAATTGGATGGTTTGAGGTTGGTGAAGCTAGGTTGATAGGACCATAATTAGTTCATCAAGCTATAGAGAAGGTGAAAGTTATTCAAGGAAGGTTGAAAACAATGCATAGTTGTCAAAAATCCTACACTGATGTTAGGAGAATGGGCTTAGAGTTTGAAGTAAATGATTGGGTATACTTGAAAGTTTCACCCATGAAGGGCATTATGATATTTGGTAAGAAGGGGAAGCTTAGTCCCCGATATATTGGCCCTTAAAAAATATCCAAAAGGATTGGTAATATAGCTTATGAGTTGGAGCTACCGCAAGATCTAGCAAAGTTCATCTAATGTTTCACATCTCTATGTTGAAAAAGTGTATGTGAGATCCTTCACTAATTATACCAACGGAAGATATTGGTATTAAAGATAGCTTATCTTATGCGGAGATTTCGATTCAGATTCTAGATCGCCAAGTTCGCAAGTTGAGGACCAAGGAAGTAGCATCAGTCAAAGTTCTGTGGAGAAATCAGTTTGTTGAGGAAGCTACATGGGAGGTTGAGAAGTACATGAAGAATAGATATCCACATCTCTTTGAGTCCGGAGACATTCCAGATCAAGTTACTAATTCTCTTTTTAGTACTCTTTAATTGATATGCTGAATGTGTTAGATTTTCTTGTTGGGTGTTTGAGTTGAATATTAGATGTTACACCCTTAATCTACTTAGAATGATCTCCTAGGAGGACTAATGTTTCCAAGGGGGAGATATTGTAACACCTCTCTAATTGAAGGAGCTAGAATTAGAAAGAACCATTTTGGAAAGTATGAAAATCTAAAATTTGGCGAGAGCTATGTTAAGCATGAGTTTTGGGTCAACTTCAAACGACCATAACTCTCTGTACAGGATGAGTTAGGTGTGCCATAAGATATAGAATGAAAGGTCTTTGAATTATCTTCCAAGGCCGCCGAGTTTGCTAATTTTTGAGCTCGTATGAGGGAGATATTCCCGTTCGAAGTTGGAGATGTCTAGAAAAGGGAGAGATAACCAGACTTTTAAGGACTATTTTGGTGTTTTCTATACCCAATTAATTTAATTCGTTTTCAGTGATTAAATTGGGGTCCAATCTAAATTAGATTAGTTTACACAATTGCAAATTCACGCTAGGGTTTTTAAAGAAAGAACTCAAGAGGAGAAAGGAGAAGAAAAGGTCTAGATTCGTCAATTTCTTGAGGAATTGATTGCGGATTTCGCCAAGGATTTGATCCTACGAGGTATGTGAGTTCACACAGCATTGGGTTCGCTCACCTACGCTCCAACCATGCTTATTTCTGCGTGAATTAGTCCTCAAAAGTTGAATGTTTGAATGTTCTTGATTCATGTTCTTGAATTGCTTCCGTTCTTGAATTTGGGATGATATTGAGCAGTTTCTTGAGATTATAGTGTTGTTATTAGAGTTGTTTAAGTTAGATTCTTGTGTATATGTTTTGGGTATCTGAATCTAAAGAGAAATTGAGAAAAAGAATCGAAATTAATTGAATTTAGATCAGAAAACAAGTTGGAAAAATTGTCAGATTTGACTGGGGGAAGATGGCGCGGCGCGCCAGGGTCGTCTGCCCCTAACATATTTTTATTCATTTATCCCGTTTGAGTCTTTCTAAAGTGTACTAACACTTCTTATCGATTCTAACTACTCTAAATGACTTCTAAACATCTAGAAATCATCCAGAAACTTGAATCCATAAATTCAAATTTAAGGAACGTTAAGAGTCAAGTTTAGAGAGTTCTTACAAAAAGTCTTTTGCAAATGTTTTAAACTTGTTTTAAGACTTGAGTTTTGAGTTAAGTAAGAGTAACAAATTAAGTTCATTTCTTCAAAAGAGTATATGGGAACTAAGTATTCCCAAAGAATAAATGTTTTCACATTTAAACAAGAAAGAAAACACAGATTTTCAAGAGAGCCTTTGAGCTAGTTTTTGAGTAATTATCTCAAACCACAGAAAGAGTTTTGTTTTTAAACATATGAGCTGAGTATATATTGAGAGTAGTATTAAGCACCAATGTGGGGACAGGTTCATAACAACCCAATGTCTCTATAAACCATGTAGCCAACGTGGGTTGAAAGGGTCATCCTTTTTAGATGATTCCTTAATGTTTTTTAGCATAGACTAGTGGATCCACTTAGTTGAAGTGTTCTATATCCCGGCAAGTTATAGGACAGTTTTGGCAACGTTTTATGTTCCAGAGGATGATCAGGTTCAAAATGAAGAGGTAGTCCAAGTCAGGCTCCATTCGGGTTTGTTGTTACACCCCTACTTTAGAATACTTTGGAATGTATGCTCAGCTTCTTGGAAAAATTACTCAGGTTGATATTTTGCGTAGGAGGACAGACTCCTGACCAGCAGGCAATTACATGTCTTCAGATCCCACTAAGTTAGCAAGTCGCAACAGTAGCTCCTAGACTTGAGGTTTTGCCTTTTATAGGCGCTACTACGCCCTTAGTTACTAGCCCTACCATGATACTTGAGGAACAGAAAATGTTCAAGAGGTTCATGAATATGGATAACATTGTTAACTCTTCTTCTAGTTATTGTGACCTAAAGAGGCCACATTCTGGAATAATAAAAGCTATTTTTTCTCAGCCTCTTATGTTTTTTGCACACATGTCCTTCTATTTTCTTAAAAATTGGGTTCATGATGCTTTGTCGTCTTACTCTGCGTGTGTCGCCTTCTTCTCCTTTTTATTTAGAGAATCAATTTCTAGGAATTGTTTCTCAGGAAGTTCATCCTTTAGATATAGATCCATTGGCATATGTGGATCGTGGATAGGATTTTTTTCCACAAATCTCTTTCTTTATCCGAGTCATTTTCTGAGAAACAGGTTCCATAGCTATACAATACCTTTAATACTTTTTTTTATGGAGTTTCTTCATTGTTGTTCTTATTATCATATTTTTCTAGAAATAAGTTTCTTTCCTTTATATGCACTCAAGACTTTGAGTTGTTTACCTCCTTTTGCATCACAATGTTATTTGCACAGAATTCTCTTTTGATTATTTTGTATCAGCTTCTTGATATCTAAGAATCTCCTTAACATACTTTTTTGTTTCCTATTGAGTTGCCATGGGTTCCTCTTTCTCCATATCATGTGCATATTTACCGTAAGGCATAATATATAAACATAATCCTTAACTTGGTTTCAGTGGACAACTATGTCCTCTAACTTTAAGTGTGTACAAGTAGGCACTTATACTTGTATAAAATTGAACAGGTAGACACACGTGTCCTACAAGACATAATACACGTAGGATGCCACGTAGGTCACAAAATTGTCATATGTAGAATGCCACATTAAGACTATTTCAAGTGTTAATATGGTTCTCCTAGACTAGTAATTTTGGACCCTATTTCCTCTAGCATGTGTGTATTTGTCACAAAAATCATGCTTGGCACATTTCACTCTGATGGAGTCAAATACTAGGTCACATGACAACCCGGTACCCCCCCACCCCTCCTCTACTAGTATCCAGGGCCGGCTCTTGCCTATTAAATTTTAGGCATTGGCCTTTTTGGGGCCTCAAATTTTTATAAATAAAAAATTATGTATCTTAACCCCATTCAAATAGAAGAAATTAAGGAAACATTGTTTTGGATTATTACATTTTCTTCGTTAACACTCACAATATTTATTCTTTGTAACTCTTTTTGCACTCTATTTCTTCATATCTTTGATAGTTAGAGTAATACACTCTCAAAAATATGAATCAATAGTCGAAAAGTGTTGAGCAAAGTGCATTACCAATTCTTTTTTTTAAATTTATTTCTTAATTTTCATATTAAAGTAGGTATACCAAGTTATCAACTTTTTGAATCAAATTCTATGATTCTAACTCTTATCTTTAAAGTTTATCAACTTATTACTTATAAAATTGTGTTAATAATTCATATAATAATTGTCTCAATAAAAGGATGTTTTTCAATGTTGAATTGATAAAATCTTACTTAAAACTAATAATTAAAAAAAAGTTTTTGAAAAATCATTTATATAAAAGATATTAAGTAGTAATTTACATCTAGAAATTTAGAAAAATAAATAGATATAGATAAAATTTATATAGATTTTAGGCCTCTAATAAAAATTTCGCTTTAGGCCACAAATTATGTTGAACCGCCCCTGCTAGTATCGCATCCCACTAGTATATGTGTTGATTACCTACTTTACTTAGTTTTATCCACACATTACTAATAAATGTATTTTATCTTAGATATTGTTCTCTTAGATAATAATTGGTACTACAAAAAATGCTTAATTTGCGGCGGTTAACTTGTGTGAGTTTTTAGAAGTCTTTATTTTGTGACATT
Organism: Solanum commersonii; assembly: GCA_029007595.1. Classification (NCBI taxonomy): domain Eukaryota; kingdom Viridiplantae; phylum Streptophyta; class Magnoliopsida; order Solanales; family Solanaceae; genus Solanum; species Solanum commersonii. The sequence goes on from JAJTWQ010000033.1 coordinate 5,290,564, forward strand.
TCATTTTGACCCCACAATATAAAACTTTTTGTGGTGGTTTTATTAAGGAGGTTAGAAAATTACCACAATTTAATATTGTTTTTGGCTAGGGGCGGACCCAAATTGCACTGTATATGTAAGATAATCTTCTGTATCTATGTGGATAGATATATTTTGAACCCCCTCAATTACAAGGAGAATTAGCTAACCTAGCAGTAGGTCCCCTTGAAAGTAAGCTTCACGTCAAGGATTCGAATCTTTGTGTTAGCATTTTATTTTTTTATTTTTTAGTTTCATTTTCGTTTTTCACGTTTTTTTTAGTTTTTTTATTTTATAAAACATGCTAAAAGTGGGGTTTTAAACCCCAAAAAATTCAAGGGTCCGCCACTAAAAAACTATATACTGCTACTTCCTTGAAATTTTATTTTGTTGGCTTATATACACGTTTATACTTTTATTTTTCAAACCCCCTGAACAAAAATCCTGGGTCCGCTACTGTTTATGGTGATTATCGACCACCCAAAATTTATTAAATTCATTATATATATAATATTATACATTCCATATTGAAAGTTAATTTCATCATATACACACCCCCTTCTCCTTCTTCATTTTAAATTTCCTTTTTTACTTTGTAGATGAAATTTCACATCAACATTTTATCTTATATAGTAGTACTTTAATTTGTACTATTTAGTGATTTTGGTTATCTCATAACACAAGAGTTTAAATTTTTTAACTATTATACCTAAGAAAAATATCATATATATATATATATATATATAAACAAAACTTGTATGCCAAATCAATAGTCATATGCCTTTATATTTATTTTGTTTGTATTTTAACTTTGTTTAAGCTTTTATAGTACTAGTTGATTTTTTAAGGTGAAACATTTTAATTATTAGTTATTGCAAATAAATAAAAAATAAAAATAAAAGTTTGTTCTATGCACTAAAAAACTTATTTTATCTTTTATTTGGACCCAACTCAACAAAAAAAATGTATACCTCTCCTTTCAAAATATTTAAAAAGCTTAAAGACTATAATTAATTCCCCCCTAAAACCTTTCAAATCCAATCAACTATGAAATAACCACCCCTCCTTCCCAAACCCCACCCATTCCCGCGTAAAACACACACACACACCCCATTATTTCTTTTTCCCATTAACCCATTTCTTTGTCCCCTTTAATCCATTTCTTTTCTGTAACCCCCTCCCCTCTCCTTTTTTCCTTTGCCTCTCTCTCTTTTTTACTTCGTTTTTCCTTTCATTTTTTATGTGTGTGAATATGCTAATTATTTTGAATATAAAGGTAATTCTCTGTTAGGTGAGTTTGATGATTCATATTAGAATTTAAAATTTATATTATTATTTAATTTATAGGTATTTTGTATTTTGCAAGTTGTTAAACTTAATGTATCAATATTTTTACATATTGCAGGATTTGTTCAAATTCTCACCACGTCGTAACGTCATCTGTTGTATCTAATCTTTGATTGATTTATGGTAAGCCTCAAATTTTTTTTTTGTTTAGTTAAGGATCACGTAATCCTTTTATTCTTGATTGGATTTGGCTATTACAAATTAAAGGACATTTTTGCATATTAGATTGTGATCTACATCAATATAACTTATTCAATATGGTAAATTGTTGAAGTTATAATTATTTTTTGGTAAATAAAAGAAAAAAATAAGGTCAAGGAAGAAAGTCTAACTTAAAAATTATCAAAAGTGAGAAATAGTTGAACCAACGTGTTAAATAGAATGAACATCTTTATATGATTTTGAAAAAAAAAAAATAGTTTGTGCTTACGTAGGAATAATCACGAAGTCACTATTATTCACATTATTAGGGTATATGAGAGAACATCAAATACATAATCTTATAATTTGTTGTCAAATCAAAGCTCTATATGAATTTGTTTTTGAAATGAATTGATTTTTTTTATCAACATGTATGAAGATATATGTATCAATATATGTTTATCTAATTATGTATAATATTTTCGTTGTTTCCACCTGATGAGGAGATTGAGCTTATTTTACGTTGGATAAAAAGATTGGATGACAACAACTTAAATCACCAAACAAATGCAAGCTATAGAATTATTTTTGTATTTTTTTTATGTGGATTTTAAAGGATTTAAAATTGAATGTTGAAGTTATTATACAAAAGTTTGTATTATTTTTATTTGACATAATTTGAATTTGTGAAGCTTATTATTACAAATTTGTTTAATATAATTTGATTTGCTTTAACTGTGTTATTTAGGAAAATTATTCATTATTTTGAAGGCTTGATGGAAATCAAATTCCACATTTATTATTAAAATAATAATAATAATAATAATTTTGTAAGACTCCACAAATCAAATTATATATTAAATATTAATCATATCATGACAATTTTGAATCCACACAAATTTAATTTTTAAAATATTGAAATGATATTGTGAAAGTTCTAATCTGTCACAAAGTAATACTAAAAATCCTCCACAAATTTAAAAGTCAATTTGTGGGGAGCGTCGCGGAGGTTTACTAAAACCGCTGCAAATATGCTCGTGGTAAGAGTAATTATAGCGATTTTAGAAACTGCCACAATTTAATTTGTGGAATTCCTAAATCGCCATAAATTGACAATTGAGCATTTTTTTGTAGTGGTTGTCTATTACTATAAGTAACACAAATGGTTGGTTGGCACAACAAGATTATTATTAATAACACAAATGATTGGTTGGCACAACAAGATTACTAGGTATAACCATAAAACATACCATTAGCCTAAAAATACCCTTTGAGTCGATTCCCAAATAATGCCCCAAGTCTTTTCTCCACTATACCAATTGACTTTAAACAGAAAATATGACTCAAGGTTGAATAAATTCCCCATGGGAATCCCTACACCTTCATATCGCGTCACTGTCAATCCTTATCTTTTTCCAATCACCATTCCATCCCCACAAAAAATTCTGAAATCCAATTTATTCATTTATTCTAAAAGCTAAGAAAAATAGGAAATGTCTAAAATAATTATGGTATGATGAATACTTATACATTGTAAATTAAGATATACTAATTATATATCGATTATTCATCAGGTATGCATTGATTATATACTATATACAAAATTTGTGATTTTGGGAAGTTTTTAAAGTTTGAGGATTTTTTCTTTGATGGATTTGAATAGGATACAATATATAGGGTAGAGATTCCTAAATGTTAACACACATAAAGTATCTTTTGTATCAAATAACATAGGTTGCTAAACTTAAGAGAAATAAAATATATACGGCCAAAAATAAATATTCAACTTAGTCCAAAATTTTGATAAAAATAACTTATTAACCGAACAATATTAGTTCATTTTTCCAACAAAATAGAATAACATTCATAAATGATTGAAATAAAAGGTACAATAACATGAAATGGAAAGAAAAATGCAACAAATTAAGACACACACTATGAAAAAAGAACACAAAGAAACAATGATAGAACATTATAATTATTACATTCTCAATCGAGGTCCTTGGAATGTCCATCATCTTCAACATTGACGTCATTGCCTTCTTTTGGTGCAGGCTCTATACCGCTTCCATCCCCTAATGTAGTTATAGTCTGAATAAACCACGGGTAATTGAATGACTCTTCCATTGGACTTGCTGATAAGGTAATATTTTCTTTGTTGGATGGAGGATTTGGAGGCTGGTTTAGTTCTTTCTTTCTTTCATCAAGTTTAGCCATTTTTGAAGCAAACACCTTTAACAAACCTTTGATTTCTCTAGCATCAAGTTCATCAATACTTTTTCCCTCCACTAGTTGGTTGAAGAGGATTTCCATTTCCTTTGCCTCATTCATTTTCTCTAATTTGCTAATTTGTTCTTCTTTCTTATCAACTTTGTTTTGAAGATAGTCTTCATGTGTGACCAACTTTTCAAGCCTTTTGAACTCAATAAAACTTAAATACCTCGTCAAGACATCCTGAGCTAGACTTGTGGATTTCCAAGTAATGGGTTGGAATTTTCCTGGCCTAAAAATAATTATGGCGACTTCTACGTCACACAAAATAGAAAGCTCTTCTGCTTTCTTGAACAAACTTGTTTCTCTTCTATCTAAGATGGAGTTTCTCACATTTTCACTGTAGTTCCTAGTATCTCTGAGCCTTTTTGTAGCCATATTGGATACTCGAACAAAAAAATACTTTCTTTTGGAGTAGAATATATAAAACTTGAAGAGATGTGTGGCTTTTATGGTTGTCAAACAAGAATTGTCAATGCAGTCAAATTAAGAACTTTCATAATTTAGGTTCCAAATTTTAAATAATTTGATTAGTGTAATCTGATTTTGAGGAAATTATTAATTTTTTTCCTTAAAAAGATGAAAATTGTTAATATTCAAATTAAAATTGGACAGGTCATATTCCATGATTATTTTTGGAGGTAGAAAACACAATAATTAACTTTTTACATGGGCATATTTGGTAGAAAATGTTTATTGAAAATATGCTTTACAAAAGACGTTAGTATATCCTTAGAAAACATTTTTGCATCGTATTTCAATATTTTGATAGATAAAAAATTTTATGATAAGTTTACGTCAAGCATGGCATAGGAAAATATATGAGTACTTCTGATTAACTATAATATTTTTTCGTTAAAGATTGACAATAATATACCGATTGAAGTTTTTAGATATGGGATGAGAATTACTAAAGAAGAATGATCCTTTTTCACAAATAAGAAGTGTGATGACTCAAAATCTAAGGCATGATGGCACTTGCACTATCCCATTGGTAGGTAAGCCAACCCTCCACCGAAATTAATATCAAACTATCATACAGAAGTAATAACATTAGCAAAATCAAGTCTAAAAACTCAAAGCTTTCATAGATATAATAGAAGTGTGAAGGTAAAAAATACACTCATAATTTAGTGTTACTAGTAGTTCAAGATCATCAAACTATATACATATACTTCAAAATATAAGCATGTCTAAAGTCGTAAAAAAATAGGTAAACATGATATAAGAAGATAGATTTTCTCCAAATGATAGGTATCTCACCATAACTTTTTATGTACATAACCTCAGATAAATGGAATCCACGGGGTTTGATAGGCCTAGGCAATGCATAAAAAAATAAAACAAGAGTAGTATAAGTACAATAACACGTGTACTTAGTTTGCTAGTGTGATGAGTTGTTTTATTTTCTTCATATTTAGTAATGTTTATCCATCATGATTTTCCATGGTTGCATGTGGAGTAGGTTGTAGGGACAAAGAATAAGGAGGAGGAGGAGGAGGAGGAGGAGGAGGAGGAGGAGGAGGAGGAGGAGGAGGAGGAGGAGGAGAAGAAGAAGAAAAAGAAGGAGTTGCAGAAAAAGAAGGAGGAGGAGGAGAAAGAGAAGTAAAAGAAGCAAGAGGAGGAGAAGGAAAAGCAGGGGGAGGAAAAGTAGGGATAGGAGAAGGAGCAGGGGGAGAAGGGGAAGATGAATAAGAAGAATGAGGAGGAGAAAGAGAAGGGACAGGGGAAGGAGAAGGAGAAAGAAAAGAAGTAGTAGTCTAATGGTGGTGTTGGATTAAGTGAGATATTGCAAAGTTTATGTCTTAAGTACTTGAATTGGCAGTAAGTAAGTATGAGCACTTGAGGTTAGGTCATTTGACTCAAAGGCTACCTATTCTCGAGTGAAGGTGGGAGTGGATATGGATTTCATGGTAGGATTGCCATAAACTTTCCATACATTTGATGTTATTTGGGTCATCATTGATAGGTTGACCAAGTCTTCTCACTTTCTACCAGTTTAGATTTTATACTCTTCTGAGAGGTTGAGAGGTTGCATTCAGGAGATTGTATCAATTTGCAAAGGGTGATAATGTCTATCATTTCAGATCATGGTTCTTAATTCACATCATATTTTTGGAGGTTGATTCAGAGAGAATTGAGTACTTGGGTTAATCTTAGCACAACATTTCATCCGCAGACAGACATTCAGTCCAAAAAGGACTATTAGGTTGTGGATGATATGGTTTGGGCGTGTGTAATTTATTTTTGATGTCTGTGTGACTAGTTTTTTCTTTGGTAGAGTTTGCACATAATAATAGCTAATGTTTGAGTATTCAAACGGCTCTATTTGAGTCATTATATAGAAGGAGTTCAATCTTTGATGTACTAGTTTAATGCTTTTGAAATTAGGCCCTTAGGTCACTGACTTGTTGCCTGACTCTATGCATAAAGATTAGGTGATTCAGGAGAGGCTCGTACTGCTTAGAGTAGGCACAAGAGTTATGTCGATTAGAGAGTGAGCGCCTTAGAGTTTAGGTAAGAGATCGAGTGTTTATGCTGGTGTCAACATTGAAGGGCATAATGAGGTTTGATCGAAAGGGCAAGCTCACCCTAGGTTCATCGAACCTTTTGAGATTTTTGCAGTTTGTTATGGAGGTGGCTTATTAAGAGTTAGACTTACCTCCAGCTTTTTGGGTTATTGACCTAATATTTTTATGTATCTATGTTGGGACAATATGTTTAAATAAGTCTTACATGCTTAAGTGGAATTTGGTTCAGCATGATGAGTCCTTAATTTTCGAGGAAGGGCCTATGGTTATTCTAAACAAGCAGTCTAGGAGGTTGACGTCTAAGGACATTCTGTCATTTAAGGTTCAGTGGAGGCAACTTGGTAAGCCAAGCTTGATATACATACCAAATATCCTTACCTTTTTTAACCTTAGGGGTACTTTTTTTCTCTAACTTTTAAGATTTAAGTTATTTTAATAGTGGATGTTGTAATGACCCTGACGATCCATTGCTTAGTTTTTATTTTGTTTACTATTTTTCCCTTCTCATAGCTTTTATAAGGTATTTATGTCTTTTGAGGTGGATGGCTCTCTTCTTGAGGTTTTAGGGAGTGTTTTTGGTATGCTTTTTCCCATTGGAGATTTTTGCGTTGAAAGGGTTGAGTTCAATCAACATTCTTAGTAAACCGGATGGGATTTTTACTAGTGTCATTACCTCTCAAAGTTTTAGTTTGGTCTAGTAGGACCTCTTGTTTGTGTCTTGTGATTGCTGGTTTGGTTTTGGGATGCTTGGTTGTTTGCTTGCTTTAAGTGGTTTTAGTTGTAGTGTTGGCTTCGATCTTCATTTCCTCTAGACAGCCTACATTGGTAGTTTTGTTGATTATTTTGAGGCCAAAGTGTTATTTTTGACTGGGAAGCATATCCATTCTAAATGAATCTTAAACGACAAGTTGAGGACTTGCAAAAATGTGAAAACTCCTTATGTTGTTGCTCCTGCGGAGCTTGGCTTGCTTTGGTAGCTCTGCTCCTGCAGAGAGCCGCCACACCAGCAAAGGTTGGTGATCTAATCCTGCTCCCACTTAGTTGAGCTTGATCACTCCTAAAACATTTACTCGCCGTTGAAGGCTCATGATCACTCTGACGGAGCTAGAGTAAATTTGTTTCCTCCGTTCTTACAAAATCGCACCTGCGACAAAATTCCGCAAGAACCATGATTGTTGAGTGTTTTATGTATCTTGTCCCTTTCATTTCTAAATCAATGAAGGATTTAAAGACGCCATTGTTGAGCGTAGCTTGTAACGAATTTCTTCAATTCTACAACTGATTTCAAGGTAAATTTCTTTTCCTTTGCATTTTATGACATATTTAAGATTTTATTCCTAATTTATTCATTAAAAGTATTCAGTCATAAGCCCGATCAGATATCATTTGTCCAAAAAAATCAAAAACAAAAGTTGATCCTTCCTAATCTTTAAAGCCCTAACAAATAAAAATCTTTATTTTTCTGTTCTTTAAAATTAAACTATTAGACCATTTCATGTCTGAATTCACCCCGTATCTTCACCCAATTTTGGGGGCATGTGATCCTCAACTCGAGGGGAACATAATGACAAAGTTAGTTTTTTGTTTTGTTGTCAAGCATTGAGGGCCGGTTTTTGGCCCATTTTTTAGTCTAAATTTTGCATCATCAATATCGGTATTGTTAGTCCCATATTGACATGTAGATTCTATTTTTTATAGCACAACAACGATTTGAGGATCATGATGTACACTGCCTAGGGGACCACGGGCACCACCACGAGCCGTGGTGCCCCTCACGACTCGTTGAGTTGGGCGTGGTCCCTGACGGGCTGCCTTAAGTTAAGGGTGTTTGAGTAATTTCGTTTTAATTATTTAAAGTGTGGGATTGATTTTAAATGGTTTATATCACTAGTATATATAGTTTTAAGTCTTTAAACAAGTCATTTACTCTTTTTTCCCCAAATAAAAACAAAGAGTTCCTCCTTTCAAAAATTCTCTCTTAATTCAAGGAAGGAAGAAGAAGAAGGGAGCCATTGAAGCTAGGGTTTGTGGATTCAAGGTGTTTCTTCCTCAAATTTCATGGGGAAGCAATAGCAAGGTATGGTAGTCTTCATCCTTGGTTAACTTTTCATTCAAGGAGCCAATTCCAAAGGTGATTTCAAGTTATCAAAAACCTAGGGCTTTACTCAATCTCATGGGTTCTTTCACCAAATGTTTTCAAATGGTTATTATTGATATATTATAATTGTATTAGTGTTTAATTGATGATTTATGATGAAAATACTCTATGAACCCATGAATTCTCTCAATTTCCTAAATTGTGCCTTTATGAAGTGGGTTTGATGATTTTGAAAGCTTATGAATAGAATATGTCTAAATTGCTTTGGGTTATTGAATTGTACCATTAGGCATGCCCTAATTATGGTAAATTGTTGGTGTGTTGATGATTTGAGATTCATGGCCTTGAAAGGCAAGGTATGAATGATTATGTATGATCATGACGAGAGGGAGTTGCTCGGATAGTAAGCACCCCTCACTTCCAACCCAAAGGTTGCGAGTTCGAGTCACCAAGGGAGCAAAAAAGGGTGGGAGCTCCCGGGAGGGGTTAAAGAAAAAAAAAGGCTCTTCGGAAGGGAAATGCTTTGGAGTGATGGTTCATGATTGCGGTTCAGCTTTGACGTAGGTTAAAACTTATTTTCTTTCGACTTAGATTAGTTAGATTCTATATATCATGAGTTTCTTGATCGTTAGAAAGGATTTAGAGTATATTTTAGGCTTACATTATATTTATTCACATTTTGGCCATTTTTTAACTCAAGATTAGTAGCTTTGCCAATAACACATGTTTTGGGAGTAGGTTTATTGGAAACAATATTTGAATCCATGAAGATAGAAATTTTAAAGTCCTAATTATTAAGAAAATAATTTAAAAAATCATTTTACCTTGTGCATATCATTGAATAGAATTTTATTTGATAAATTACATAAATATTATTTCAAATGTATTTGAGTTTTATAAAATGGGAAATAGTGATTTTGGTGCTCAAGTTATTAGCTTATTGCAATTGGTCCTTGTGTTATTTAACTTAGCATTTGATCTTCAATTAATTAAAATGTTTTATTTTAGTCCCTAAAGCTAACGAAGGTTAATTTTTTTTAATTTAAGAACACAGAGTATTTAACAGAATTTACACAAGGGAAGAGTTAGAGGCAAAAGAATGCACACTATATTGTGATTTTTTAAATAGAAGTGTGTGTGTGTAAATTGATTCTTTCGATCTTTAATGGTGAAGTATGAGCCAATGATGAATGCACAACCAATCGTGAAGCAAATAACAAATTTTTAAGCATTAACACCATGAAATGGAGTAATACATTATTGTGATGAAGATATAAGATATAATAGAAGCAGACAATAGGCAAAGTACGTGCAGTAATCATTTAAAATTTATTAAATTTAAGTTTATAAAATGATTCGGATCATATTAAATTCATGAATATATTAGTCCAAATAAATATAATGGGTTATTAGAATTGAGTAAATTATTTAAATCTAATAAATATGAATTTAATTAAAGTCCGCTCAATAAACTTCATATGCAATGTTACTTAAATCTGATTGGGCGAAGGGAATCCTATTCATATCACAACTCCACTATTTTAAAACTATAAATAGGGGTCCTCATAATTCAAAAAGTAACCAAAAATTCTAAACAATAAGCTAGAGAAAGCTCGTGGTACAAATGCCATAAAACTCTCTATAAGCAACAAGTTTAAGAATTCAAGCATTCAAGTTCAAAAACGATCAAGATCAAGTCCATCAGATTCAAGAATAAGCTCAAAGCTCTTGAATTCAAGAAAAAGTCAAGATCAAGATAAAGTTCAAGTTCATTGAAGATTCGAGAACAAGCTTTAAAGCCCTTGATCCAAGATCAAGTTCAAGACAAATTCAAGATCAAGTTTAAGTTGAAGACAAAATCAAGATCAAGCTCAAGAGTTCTTGAATTATATTTGAAAAGGCGAATTCAGAGGAATCATAGAGATTGTAACACTCGCACTTTGAAATAATAAATATGATTGTTACGATTCTTTTTCGTTCTTGATTATTGTTTTCTCGACGCAAATTTTATTGTATAAAAATTCTGACGCGCCTAGTAGAACAATCTCTGCCTTTCATCTCAACTTTTCAAGCATCAAAGAAAAAAAAATATCAAAATGACTTGCATTATGAAAGAACGACTAGCAAACTTGACTAAAGCAATTGAAGTCATGACAAAGTGTGCTCATGAACAAGATGCTAAACTTTCCAAGGTAACAAATAAGATGGATAACATGATCGAAAGAAGATCAAGTCAAGAATCTTTTAACTTTCCTAGAATTCAAGACAAAGGAGAGTCTTGCATAAAGCAAACATAGATCAAAGAGTGTCACGACCCAGGGGTACCCCCTAAACATAACATGGCATACTTGACCCCAAAGGGGTTGCATACAAGCCCTTAGCATATCCTGAACATAAGATAATAGAAAATACGGAAAAATTTAAAACTTTTACAATCGAAGTCATTTTCATAAGCAAAGGGAAGTCTTTACTAAACCATTGTCTGAAACCATCTATTAAACTCTTGAATAAAAGTCTTAGGACGTAGCCCATACAAAGTCTAAAACATAAAGAAATGACATAAAGGAAATATGGGCTTGTCCTCGAAGCAATGAGGACTCACCAAATCTTCAACTCTTCTTGCACCTTAGAAACCTAGCCTCTAAAGCAACTCAATCTCTGAAACCTTACATTTGATTAGAATGTAGGCAATATGCATTATCACAAAATGTACCAAGTGATAGCTAGAACAACACCATAAAAGCATCTCAAAAATGGTTAGTAAACATAAGACAAAAGCATAAGAGACAATAACATGATCATAGCATAATCAACAGTCATAGCATAATCAATAACATAAGCATCATATAGTCATAAGTCAACATAAGACATAGTTAAAGAGCATAAGATATACATCATAATCATAATAAGCCAAGTCTTCAACATAAGCATCATATAAGCATAATTTGACTCCTAGTCATCTATTCCATAATAGCACCATCCTCAAGTAACCTTAAAAGCATACAAGTGCAAGGCATTAATAGCATCCCATAATACCATCCAAGCCAAGTATCCCTTTTTGGTCATCTTAATCATAGTCTACGTACATGGTCAACTCTTAAGCTCTTCTTACCATAAGGGCACCATACTCCTAAGTAACCTCAAAACACACTTGTGAAATGTATGAAAGGCATCCCATACTACCCTTCACACTAAGCATAGCCTTGAAGTCATCTTAGTCATACTCACTCTCCTTTGGTTTCATTATTAGCTTAACTCTCATAACTAAGAAATTTCTCACCTTAAGTCAACTATAGCTAGGAAGGGAAACTATAGCACCATCTTATCTCAAGGCTTCTCTTTAATAATTCTAAGTTATACTTGTGCAATGCATGCATAGCACCCCATAATAGTATTCATACTAAGCACCACTTTTGGGTCCTTATACTAACATAACATTTCTTGGTTTGGAACCTAGTTCCTCTCTTTACTTTAGAACACTAGGAGGTACTATCTTAAGCACATCTTAGTTCATTTTCTAATATGGATCCTACGAGACACTTACTTAAGCATGTCTAAATCCATTTCTACTTTGAACACTATGAGATACTCTCTTAAGTATGTCTAAGTTCCTTCTTTACATGGACCCTATGAGATACTACATTAAGCATGTCTAAGTCCCACTTATACTACACTATGAGGTACTTTATTAAGTAAGTCTTAGTTCAATTATGCTTTCAGAACACTATGAGATGCTTCTTCAAGCATGTCTTAGTTCGTTGGATATGAAGATTGCTACTAGAAACCTTAACTCAACTACGTAAAGGTTTCCATCTCATGAGACCAAACTTTGGGAAAACCCACACTCTACTACGTAAGAGTTCCCCTTTTTTCTTGGATAGTTCTCACATAAACTAAGTGGTTCTCCTTTCTACTTGGAGCCCAGAGCCTATCTTGTGTGACACTCCATCTCACCTTTAATATCCACTTGGAGCCAAGCATACACCCCAAGGTTTACTTGTTAAGCCTTGCTTAACACTCATATCTCATGGAAGGATGTCCTTGACAATCAATCCATGTTCAAGTGATTATATCACTTTGTACTTTCAAGCATTCATAAGGTAGATTAGGTGAGTATATGCCTTTCATCCCATTTTTACCTATTAGACTTATTTTCTCTTTTAGACTTTACTCTCAAAGCCTTATCATCCTTAGGTAATCACATTAGCTTCACTTTTAAGCCTTAACTATTATGATCACAAGCCTTACTCACAAGGTTCTTTCTTAATCTCTTCTTTATACCTAGATTTCAAGGTATTTTGATCACATCTATCATTACTAGGTGATTCTAATGACAATTGATCATAAAGGTTCAAATTCAACTTAACATATAAATATTCATCATATACAATATAGTCTAGTTCAATTCATTAGTATATTATCCTAACTTTGATCAATTACTATACATGACATTGATTTAGTAAAATCACCTTTGAACCTCCAACTTCACCTCTAATGGCATGAACCCACAAACATCACATTCATCAATTTAGATTAGGGTTTATCGTAGAAATCACATAAATTCATCATAATATCACTAAACAAATCTAAATCAATCATAATTGGGTATTATCCACTAGATTGGTATCATACCCAAGCCCTACCCATAATGCAAGCACAACCCTAGCTAGAATTGGGTTCTTGACTTTTCAATTGGGGGAAAACTAAGGGGGCTCTATGGGGGAAGAAACCATAGATGAATAATCTAAACATACCTTAATAAAGATTGAATCAATAGGGAAAATTCAACCTAGGTTGCTTCCCTCTTCTCTTCTCTTCTCTTCTTTTTCTGCTTCTTCACTTCTAGAGAGAGGATTTTTGGAGAGTATTTTGGGGTCTTAGATGAATGAGTTAAAGTGATTAGTTTAGGGGCCTATTAAGATTATATATGTGGTTAATTAACTAAATAACCGATGTGCCTTAACCCCTAATTAATTACTAACTTAACCCCCAAAGCCTAACTTAAAACTAAAACTTGAAAAACTGTTCTCACCTATGACTCACCCACCCACGGACCATGGGTGGGTCTACGGACCGTGTTGCACCTTTCGTGGGTGAGTACTAGAGCTAGGAAGGTAGGACAAATTCAGGCCTTGACCCGCGACCAAGAGCTACGGGGCGTGAGTGGACCTAAGCCCCGTAGGTACCCAAACGTAGCTCACCAAAATCTGCAGATTTAGGGACTGTTTTGGGGTCTTCCTCAAGGACCCCTTTGATTGGTCCATACGTTTAACCCCTAAAACCCCTATTATAAGTACGGGAATCATTTTTACAACCTTTAATCCTTATATGACACTCCAAACCTCTTACAAAAGGCTCTAGAACTCACTAGTTCAACTTGCTAGTTTCCGGGGTTTTACAATATCTCCCCCTTGGGATCATTCATCCTCGAATGACGATTCTAAACACTTCTTAAAGACACAAATCTAAACTAGCAGCCCACCATGCATGCACTACATCTAAATGCACACAATCAAGCAAGAAAACTTCAATTTAAAACTAAACTCATTCAATGCAACACAAGAGAGTAGGAGCTACATCTACCAACCCAAAATGCATGAAATTCTATATTTTACTCATTTTCAAGGAAGAACTAACATCTCGTATCTAAACATGCTCAATACTCCCTCATGGAGCCTAAATGCAAATTTATTCTCAAAAAGCATTTCTTCAAGGAGGAATCTTTCAACTCCCAAAACTAAGGCATGCTCAAAGTTCATCTCATGAAGTCTATATGCAAATCTACTCAATGCACCACAACATGAGGAAAACAATGCATATAAGTCATTTCTAACAAGACCTAAGCATTTTCATGAACATGCACATAAGGAAAGCATGGCAACACATAAACACACAATAACCTTACTAAGTAGGCACACTATCTCCCCCTTGGGAGTAAGCCTACTAAAACTCTTCTAAACTGTAATGACCCTCTTGGTCATTTCTGTGTCTTGCCTTCTGTGTGTCATTTAGAGCGTTCCTATAGCGACCCTAAGTCATTTATGACTTGCTGGGACTGATAGTTCGGTCACCTGGTCGTTCGTTTGGTCCTAGTGTGAGTTTTTATGTTTTGGAACTTATGAACTTTGAACGATCATTTTCGATCAAAAGTTCAAGAAGATGACATCGGAATCCAATTCTGACGATTCCATCGGCTTTGGAAGGGTCATTTTAGGCTAGTAGCATGATCGTCATGACTCCCGAGGTTTTCAGTGTGAGTCGGTGCGATTAGGCGTTTTAGCCTTTGAAATTTGACATAAGTTTGACTTTGGTCAACATTCTGAGTAAACGCGCTCGGATGAGAATTCCGTCAGCGTGGTTAGCTCCGGAATGTCGAGTTTGGTCTAGATTGACCCTTCTTTTGTGTCTGGAGGTTTTAAATATCTTTCCGAGGCCTTTTGTAGGTTTTGACTTAAAAGGGCTTTTGGAAGTGGAACCCACTTTTTATCGAAATGACCTCTGATGGAAATTTCGAATGCGCCGTTGAGTCTGAAATGTCGAATTTGGTATGGTTACATATCTCATTTGCGTGCACAGGGTTCCAAACAAGTTCGGAGCACCCCGTCGGAATTTTAAGTTATGGGAAATTGCAGATTTTCTGCAATAAATTGCAGAAAATCAGCCAATTTTCCCAAATTTCAAACCCTCATCTCTCTCTCATCTCTCAACCGATTTGGGTGATTCAAAAGGCTAAGTTGTGAGATTTTTCGAGGACAACGTGTTGGTGAGCTTGGATAGTGATTTGGAGTCCCCGTTTGAGGTAATTTTCGAATAATACCTGCTGCCAGACCTCTTTTTGTGAGCTTGATTTTGGAAATTTTTGAGACTTGTTTTCTTAGCCATTTTAGATCCGATTTTGGTGATTTTTGAGGCTATCTTGAATGGTTTTTCGAGGAGAACATTGTGGTATTGTCAGATTTTACTGTAGACCGCTCGTTTTTGGTAAATACACTGCTGTCCCATATCTAATTTTTGAGAAAATTTGGGTTTTAGTTGCTTGTTGATATTGTGTTGTTTCCGAGCCCCGAATTGTGTCCCATTATGGGATATGAGTTGGGGGAACTGGTTAGGACCCACTTTTGGGGTTAATTTCAGAATTTCATGTGCGGGTCCCACGATTCCCGTTTTGACTCCAAAATTGACCCGTCTCTGTTTGTTGTGATTTTGGTGTCTAAATGACCGTATTAATGTTGTGACTCTATTTTTGATAGCGGGGAAGCGTTTAGAGGACGTTCGGAAAGGGAAACTCCGGAGAAGTGATTTTGGAGCGCGTGTGATCGGCTTTAAGGTAGGCTATGGTTTTCCTCTCTTAGATTGAGCTCGAGAATGTGAATGCATGTTGATTAGTTGGGATTTGGGTTGGGTAGTTATTGAATCCTGCGTAGGTGTTAAGAAATCATGTTTTCGACTTATTTTGGGAATTATCGGGTAACTGTGAGCATGCTTTGTGTTATTAATGGACCCTCCTCGCTATATGGAGTGCTTGCATGCTTAATTACTGTTTATTTGAAGCATGTTGGGCCTTAGTTTAGGTTTGACTAGGGCTTGCCTTAGAAATACATTATTCGGATCCGATAGGCCTTAGTTTTGCCCCGACGTCGCTCGGCCGGCTTAGATCCCCGTAGACTGGTGTAGCAGACTTGAGTCTGATAGTTTGGGCCTTAGTTAGGTGATACTCTTTCTCCGACTTTAGTTATCCTTATTTTTCCCCGATGTTACGGCTTCACGAGTTACATCGGCAACACTAGTTCTACTTCGCGGTTGAATTTAATTTTTGATTTGGTTCCAAGGACTTATATTGATTAGCTATGTGTGGACGGCGTTCCACGGACATTTATGAGTGTGGATTGATTAAGACTCTTTCCGCAGGTACATTGGCACCTTTATAGAGCATCCGGTTTAAGGTCCGGCCTCTATTGCCCAAATACTTATATAGAGCATCCGGTTTAAGGTCCGGCCTCTATTGCTCAGACACCTATATAGAGCATCCAGTTAGAGTTCCGGCCTCTTATACTTGTTACTTGTGATTGGTTACTTGGGTACTTCTGTTGAGCATCCGGTTCGAGGTCCGGCCTCAGTGCTGTCAGATTCTACTAATTAGGGTTGAGGTTCTGGTTCGATGTTCTTCGTTCTTGGGTTCTTATATGCAATTCTCTTTAGTTATAGTTATTCTGTGTACTCGTCGGGCTTATGGGGTCCGTTCGGGTTTTTATTTAACTTGCGCACGAGTGTACTCCGCTTTGGGCTTATGGGGTCCCAGTTAGGTGTAGTTAGCTTATAGATTACTTTAGTTAGTTCTTTGTACACTCATGTGCATTCCATTATTACTTAGATTTCCGCTCTTGACCCTCGGTTTGTATTATTCCTTCTTTTCATATTACCTTTACTTTTCAAGTTCAGTCGGCCTATGATGCCTACTGGGTACCTGTTGTTTTGGTACTCATGCTACGCTCTGCATCTATTTCGTGATGCAGGTCCGGGCACTAGTAGTCAGCGTTGATCGAGCTTGGAGCAGTCTGATTCGGAGACGGGAGTGAGCACACGGCGTCTTGTACTCTTTCAATCTCCATCTGTATATATAGACTTGTCTTTTACCTTTCGAGACAGTCCAGTCTCTGTTGTCCACTTTTGGGACTTGTACTCATTTTGTTAGTAGCTCTGTACTAGTGACTTCCAGGTTCTGGGAGGGATCTTTATTTGTATATATGTTTTTGGTTTGCTTCCGCTTATTTATATTGTTATTTGTCTACTCTTCTTTAGTTTCTACCCTCAAACCCATTACTTGTTGTTCCAGGTTACGGGTTGGCTTACCTACTGGTGGGTTATAGTAGGTGCCATCATGACTTGAGAAATCGGGTCGTGACATAAACATCATATATGCTAAAAACAACTTCAAAGTCCAACATAACAAGTCACAAAAGACAAGAAATCTGGAAATTTACTAAAGCATAAAAACACATACCGAAAGGGACATGAGGAGATCACTCTTGATCTTTTATGGATTAGAGAGCATAAAATCTATTCTTCTTTGGAGCACTAATCATCCGAACCACTAGAGGCAACTTTCCTATCCTCCCTTCCCTTAACTTTAAGAACTGGTCAATCTCTCATCTTGTGCCCTTCCTTACCACACCCATAGCAACCATCCATGCCAGCTAGGCACTTGCCATAATGATTCCTCCCACACTTGGTGCAACTAAGCTTAGGAAATGGAGAGTCTTGGCCGAAATACTTTTGTCTAGACTTAGACCTACCTTGCTCATCGGACTTAGCATTGGGAAAGTTCCCATCATCAGTTCTAGCACTTTTCCCCTCCCTATTCATTTTCTTAAGCTTTTGCTCCTCGATTTGTTGAGCATACACCATGAGACGGGAAATATTCATACTAGGAATAAGCATTGCCGAACGACATTCATTGACCACTAATTCGAACACTCTTATCACAAGCTTATTCATCTTAGCCCTTGAATCCCCCACTATAGTTGGAGCATATTTGGATAGTTGGGTGAACTTAAGGGAATACTCTTTTACACTCATACCCCCTTGCTTAAGATTTATGAACTCTTGCATAATTAGTTCCCTCAACTCTTGGGGAAAGAACCTATAAAGGAATTCCTCCTTAAACATCTCCCAATCTATGGGACCCGCCTCTACCGGCCTACTATCTTTCCATTACTCATACCAAATTTGTGCTACATCACTCAATTGATAAGCGGCAAGCTCCGGTTTTTCTAACGAAGTTAATCCCATGATGGCAAGCACTTTATACACTTCATCTATAAAACCTTGAGGATCTTCCTCCACTTTGGAGCCATAAAACTCCAGAGGGTTTATCCTCAAAAACTCTCTCACCCTAGAATAAGCCATCCCCCTTATTGGGTTTGTCGGAGCCACCACCTCTCTATTGGCTTTCGCCGTCAAGGCTTGGGGCAACAATTGCATAGAAGCCCTAAACTCCACAAGAGTGACATTCTCCATTGGAGGGTCATTTGGAGCTTGAGGAGGAACTTGGTTTGGAACTTGTGGAGGAACCTCTTGTTATCCATTGTGTTCATCTTCTCTCCTAGCATTAGCCCTAGTATTAGCCATAACCTGAAAAACCATAGGGCAAAGGTTAGGAGAAAGACCTAATAGATCTAAACTCTATAGCACGACTTTGAGAATGAAGAAGTGAGATTTCCTAAGCATCCAATAGCCTCTTATTCATAAATGTGGCACACTTCACATTTATGAACAAGACTATACTAGACGTGGTTTGAGATAATTCTAGAACCATTTTAAAACCTAGTGCTCTGATTACCAAGTTTTTCAAGACCCAGAGGTACCCCTTAGACGTAACATAGTGTACTTGACCCCGAAGGGGTCACATACAAGTCCTTAGCATATCTTGAACATAAGATAATAGAAAATACGGGAAAATTTAAAACTTTTAAAATCGAAGTCATTTTCATAAGCAAATGGAAGTCTTTACTAAACCTTTGTATCAAACAATTTATTAAACTCTTGAATAAAAGTCTTGGGATGCAGCCCATACAAAGTCTAAAATGTAAAGAAATGACATAAAGGAAATATGGGCTTGTCCTCGAAGCTATGAGGAATCACCAAATATTCCACTCTTCTTGCACCTTAGAAACTTAGCCTCCAAAGCAACTCAATCTCTGAAACCCTACATTTGATTAGAATGCAGGCAATATGTTTTACTACAAAATGTACCAAGTATGATAGCTAGCACAACATCATAAAAGCATCTCAAAAATGGTTAGTCAACATAAGACATAAGAATAAGAGACAACAACATAATCATAGCATAATCAACATAGTCATAGCATAATCTCCATCATAAGTATCATATAGTCATAAGTCAACATAAGACATAGTTAAAGAGCATAGGAGATATATCATAATCATAATAAGCCAAGTCTTCAACATAAGCATCATATAAGCTTAATTTGAATCCTAGTCATCTATTCCATAATAGCACCATCCTCAAGTAACCTTAAAAGCATACAAGTGCAAGGCATGAATAGCATCCCATAATACCACCCAAGCCAAGTATCCCTTTTTGGTCATCTTAGTCATAGTATATGCACATGGTCAACTCTTAAGCTCTTCTTACCATAAGGGCACCATACTCCTAAGTAACCTCAAAATACACTTGTGCAATATATGAAAGGCATCCCATACGACCTTTCACACTAAGCATAGCCTTGAAGTCATCTTAGTCATACTCACCCTCCTTTGGTCTCATTATTAGCTTAACTCTCACAACTAAGTGAATCTCTCACCTTTAGTCAACTATAGCTAGGAAGGGAAACTATAGCACCATCTTATCTCAAGGCTTCTCTTTAATAACCCTAAGTCATACTTGTGCAATACATACATAGCACTCCATAATACTATTCATGCTAAGTACCACCTTTGGGTCTTCATACTAACATAACATTTCTTGGTTTGGAACCTAGTTCTTCTCTTTACTTTAGAACACTAGGAGGTACTATCTTAAGCACATCTTAGTTCATCTTCTAATATGGATCCTATGAGACACTTACTTAAGCATGTCTAAATCCATTTCTACTTTGAACACTATGAGATACTCTCTTAAGTATGTCTAAGTTCCTTCTTTACATGGACCCTAAGAGATGCTACCTTAAGCATGTCTAAGTCCACTTATACTCTTGAATACTATGAGGTACTTCATTAAGTAAGTCTTAGATCAATTATGCTTTCAGAACATTATGAGATGCCTCTTCAAGCATATCTTAGTTTATTGGATATGGAGATAGCTACTAGAAACCTTAACTCAACTACGTGAAGGTTTCCATCTCATAAGACCTAACTTTGCGAAAACACATATGCTACTACGTAAGAGTTCCCCTTTTTTTCTTGGATAGCCCTTAAATCAACTAGGTGTGGTTCTCCTTTCTACTTGGAGCCCGAACCCTATCTTGTGTGACACTCCATCTCACCTTCAATATCCACTTGGATCCAAGCATACACCCCAAGGTTTACTTGTTAAGCCTTGCTTCACACTCATATCTCATGGAAGGATGTCCTTGCCAATCAATCCATGTTCAAGTGATTCTATCACTTTATAATTCCAAGCATTCATAAGGTAGGTTAGGTGAGTATAGGCCTTTCACCCAAATTCTACCTATTAGACTTCTATTTTCTTTTAGACTTTACTCTCAAAGCCTTAGCATCCTTAGGTAATCACATTAGCTCCACTCTAAAGCCCTAAATATTATGATCACAAGCCTTAATCTCATGGTTCTTTCTTAATCTCTTCTTTATACCTAGATTTGAAAGTATTTTGATCACATATTTCATTACTAGGTGATTCTGATCACAATTGATCATGAATGTTCAAATTCAACTTAACATACCAAGATTCATCATATACAATAGAGTCTAGTTCAATTCATGACTATATGATCCTAACTTTGATCAATTACTATGCATGACATTGATTTAGGAAGATCACCTTTGAACCTCCAACTTCACCTTTTATGGCATAAATCCACAAACATCGTATTCATCAATTTAGATTAGGGTTTACCATACAAACCACATAAATTCATCATAGTATCACTAAACAAATATAAATCAATCATAATTGGGTATTATCCACTAGATTGGTATCATACCCAAGCCCTACCCACAATGTAAGCACAACCCTAGCTAGAATTGGGTTCTTGACTTTTCAATTGGGGGAAAACTAAGGGGGATCTATGGGAGAAGAACTCAAAGATGAATAAGCTAAACATACCATAATAAATCTTGAATCAATGGGGGAAATTCGACCTAGGTTGCTTCCCTCTTCTCTTCTATTCTTCTTCTTCTTCTTCTTCTTCTTCACTTCTAGAGAGAGGATTTTTGGAGAGTATTTTGGGGTCTTAGATGAATGATTTAAAGTGATTAGTCTAAGGGCCTATTAAGCTTATATAGGTGGTTAATTAACTAAATAGTCGACCTACCTTAACCTCTAATTAATTAGTAATTTAACCCCCAAAGCCTAACTTAAAACTAAAACTTGAAAAATTGTTCTCACCTACGACTCACCCACCCACGGATCGTGGATGGGTCTACGGATTGTGATGCACCCTTTGTAGGTAAGTACTGGAGCTGGAAAGGCAGGCTTGCTTCAGGCTTTTACCCATGACCAAGAGCTACGAGGCGTGAGTGGACCTACGCCCCGTAGGTCCCCAAACGTAGCTCACCAAAATCTGCCAATTTAGGGACTGTTTTGGGGTCCTCCTCAAGGACCCTTTTATTGGTCCTTGGGGAGTCGTACCCGAATGTTTAACCCCTAAAACCCCTATACTAAGTACGGAAATCATTTTTACAACCTTTAATCCTCATACGACACTCCAAACCTCTTACAAAAGGCTCTAGAACTCACTAGTTCAACTTGCTAGTTTTTGGATGTTACAAATAGATACATCTATCCGCTGGAGATTTAATTCCCATTGATCAATTGAACAATTTTATCATAAAGGATATCGAAGACAAATCTGAGTCTCCATCCAAATTTTCTCCCACATATGCAAAGTCATACACATAAAGAATTGATAACTTGAAAATGTCTGAGAGCTATCAACCTTCTAAGCTTCAACAATTTGATGGCAAAGAAAATCCTAAATAAAATATAGCGCACTTTATCGAAACTTGCAATGAAGCTGGGACGTATGCTTATTATCTCGTTAAAGAGTTCATTCGATCTCTCAAAGAACATGCCTTTGATTGGTACACATATCTCAAACTAAATTCTATTTATTGCTAGGAGCAGTTAGAGCAAGAGTTCCTCAATCTTTTCTATAGAAAAAGACACGTTTTAGTATGATTAAGCTTATAAAGGCTCGTCAAGGTGAAGATGACCTTGTTGTTGACTTTATCAATCGTTGCAGAAGTTTTAGACTCAACTTCAAAGGTCACCTTAGTGAAACTTATAGCATTGAAATGTGCATCCAAGACATGACTACATCTTGCAAGGATAAAAGCCTAATACCTTCGAAGAGTTGTTAACTCGTGCACATGACATAAATTAAGCATGACTTTAAGAGAAGATCAGCATTCTCCTATCTTTGAACCTCATGAAGATCAAGATAGAGAAGAACTCCAAAGTGTGGGCGGGTCTGCATCTGAAGATGACTTTGAAGAGTCAATGTTGTCTAAACGCTCCTTAACATATGAGGTTAAACTGCAAGTTACAACGCTTCATAACGCATGAGTTAAAAATGCAAGTTGCAATGCTCCTCATTGCACTAGCCTAAGCTGCAAGTTATAATGCTCCTGGACACATGAGTTTAAACTACACATCACAAAGCTCTTCAAGTTTGAGCTAAATCTCCAAGTGTGGAAGCTCTTCGAATTTGAGCTAAATCTTTAAACTGGAAAATTCTTCAAATTTGACCTAAGCCTTCATATAAGACTCATGAGGCAAAACTGCATATCACAAAACTTTTCAAATTTGAGTTAAATCTTCAAGTTGAAATACTCCTCGAAACATGAGCTTAAATTGGAATGCTCCTTGAAAACACGAATTTAAAGTACATGTTGCAAAGCTCTTCCAATTTGAGCTAAATAAGTTGAAATGCTTCTCGAAACATGAGCTTAAACTGTATGTCACAAAGCTCTTCAAATTTGAGTTAAATCTTCAAATTGAAATGCTCCTTGAGACACAAGCCTAAATTGTATATCACAAAGCTCTTTAAATTTGAGTTAAATCTTTAAGTAAAAATGATTCTTGAACACGAGCCTAAACTATATATCATAAAGCTCCTTAAATTTGAGCTAAATCTTCAACTTAAAATGCTCCTTAAGTTTCAAGTCTAAACTGCATGTCACTTTTGGCTCGTAACAGTATAAACTGTGTATGACATACAAAAAAAAAACACTCTCCCAAACCTACGTTGTGACTTGATCCTCTTCATTGAGGTACGTAGGAACTTAGAACCATATTTTAAGTTCAGTTGCATGAGTGTTAAAAAAACCACATATTCCCACTTGATCTGTCACATGGAAGTTAAAGTTATGAGTAATCTTTCATCAAACTTCATATCTGCACCAAATGATAGTGACTCAATGGGGGCAAACCCCTATGAATAAAAGTTGTTTCAAGATGAAGTTGTAACACCTCGGAAACTAGTAGGCTAAACTAGAACTAAAACATGAGGGTTAACGTCAAGGGAAAAGGTCAAGGGCCAAGGAAAATGGGCAAGGGGCCAAGGCTGCCCATTTTGGCCAAGGTACTGCCCACCAAGACCACGAGGGTCTTCACGACCCATAGGGGACACCACGAGTTATGGTGCCACTCGTGAAGGTAGAGTTAGTAGCCTCCTAAGACTACCTCAAAAGTGACCCCTCCACACGAGCCACTTCACGGCTCGTGAAGTCTTAGACGGTTCGTGGGAGTGGTCTTGGACTTACCTTAGTGGGATATCCATTGAGGGTGGCTTGGCCTAGCCACTGCCTCAAGGTCCACGAGAGGGACCTCGTCTCGTGGTCTTGACCACATCTCGTGTGGTCTCGTGGTCTTGACCATGGCTCATGAGCTAAAGGCATAATTTTCCTAGGCCACTACCTCAAGTCCACGAAGGGGACCACAGCTCGTGGAGCCCCTCGTGGCACCTGGGCAACTCACTTTAAGTGAGGGTTATTTTGGGGATTTCATGTTTAAGTCCAATTGAAGTGAAGTCATTTTGGGTAAGTTTAGGGGGCACTATATAAGTTATTTTTAAGTCAAATTCACCCAAGTTAAGTCATAATTCCAAAACACCCAAATAATTTCTCAAAGTTCATCTTCTCTCCCAAAATTTCTCTCTCTAGAACTCAAGGAAGAAGAAGAGGAAGGTTGAAGCTAGGGCTTAAAGGACAAATATTTTTAACTCAAATTATTTGGAGAATCATAACTAAGGTATGATAGTCCTTCATCCATGGATAGTTTTCATCTATGGAGTCCCTCAAAAACCCTCAATTTCAAAGCTAGAAATCTCAAAAGTTAGGGTTTGACTTCAATCTCATGGATTCCTTTCAAATTCATTTTTAATGATTGAATTATGTTTTATTATGGATATATTTATGATTTTATATGGTTTTATGTTGAATTCCCCTATTTTCGCAATTTGGATCTCAAAGTGTAGGTATTGATTGATGCAAGTAAAGTGTTATAGAATTGTGAATGTAGTGAATAGATTAATTGAATCATGTTATTATCCATGTCTAATGTCGCAATTCTAGATGTGTTGATTGAATATGGCCTATGGTCCTTGAAGGACAAAGTATGAGTATTACGCATGATTATTGATGATTATGAACACTTTGAGAGTAAAGTGACTATGCTTATGATCTAGTTGTTGTGTTGATTAGATGATTATCCTCATGTACACACTTATGTATGAATATGATATGATGTGAAAGGTTTGTCACATATAGTGATTCTAAGGTTGGAAGACTAGTCACACCTAATGAATCTATGAGCTTTAGTACGAGTTATATGGATTGAGTGTCAAGACATTCTTTTGTAATTATGAACTTAAGTCAAGACTTAACATGAACTCAATGGGAATTATGCTTAGCACCGAGTCGATAGTGATATGATATGGAAGCCCTCACGTTAGTAGAGGTTAGGTTTCTAGGAACAATCTTTTGGGATGGAAGCCCTCACGTTAGTAGAGGCCGGGTTTTCTAGTAGCAATCCCCTTATACCATAAACTATGTGCCCACATAGAACTTTAGCTAGTGGATCCACCTAAGCTAAGAGTATGGCTCTACCTTAGGCAAGTAGGACAACCCCTTTTTGGTATGGGGTAGACACCTGATTCCATGGTAAGCTCACATGGTCTATGTCGGTTAAAGCTAATCTCCCTTTATGATAGTTTGAAAAATAATATCAATTATGAACTATGATTACTCAAGAAGCTTTACTTAGTGTGGGTGGGATTATGGAATCTTATTCATGCATTGTACAAATATGCTTTGAGGGTATTTATGGTATGTTCCTATTATGATATGATGATATATTAGTTGTTTATGCTTATGACTAATGCCTTTCCATTATCTCCAAAATGATGTTTTGAACTAGTAAATATGTAACGCCCCAAAAATTTAATGACCTAACCTAGAGCCTACCATTAATCTAGTAGCATAATGGAGTTAAAACGTAAAGTTAGAATCCTAAAATAACTTTCCTAATGTAGTACTAGGGTACTAGTGCCTAAACAATAAGGCATAACCCCCTAGGACCCCCCCTCCAAGGGTCCTTGAGGAGGACCCAAGGGAAGGTCCAAAAAGCTGTAAAATACAACATGACCCACGATTCGGCATCCACGAGTCATGAGTGGAACTACACTCAGCGGTTAGGAGGCGTGGGTCGAGATTTAGTCTCCCCAAGCTTGTCCCCCAGTTCTCCCTCTCTGATCCAAACCACGCCCATGCAGGATGGGTCGTAGTCCCATCCACGATCCGTGGATAGGGTCTGTGGATCACCCACCTACAAAAACTGGTTTGGGTTCGGCTAAGGGAAGGGTGTTTTCGTAAATTCTATTTTAATTAATTAAGGTTAGGGTTGGTTATTATTATTTATTTTAGATATATTAAAGTACTTTTAACTATTAAACAACCTTTTTAACACCTCACAACTCACAAACTCAAAACTCAACCAACTCTCCTCTCCAAGATATTTCTCTCTCTAGACTCCATTGAAGAACATAAACAATGTCAAGCTAGGGCTTCAAGATTAATCCTTTTCACTCCAATTTAATGGGGAAAACATCAATCAAGGTATGGGAGACTTGATTCATGGAACACTTTTCTCCATGAAGCCCTTCAACTATTTAATTTCAAATTCAAAAACTAGGGTTTTCAATCTAGCCATGAGTTCTTCCTAAAAATGATTTCATTATGTTAATTGTCCTATATCATGGATAATTTGATGTTTAATGGTGATTTTTATTATAAAATTCCCCATGAACCAATGAACTCCCCCATGACCCCAATTTCATGAATTGTGATAGTGTATTGATGCAAGATGAATTCTATGAATTATATCAATGTTAATCAAGTTATTGAATCTTGTTTTACTCATGCCTAATGTAGTATTTATAGGTTTAATTGTGAAGAATGATTCATGACCCTTGAAGGGATAATTTTCTAGGGTTTGTACATGTTGATGAAAGTTGTGTATGAACTTATGATTCACTTAGAAAGTGAAGATCCTATGACTATTATGTAAATTGAGGTATTGTTGAAAGTCCATTCTTCTCTTATCCTTACACTTGATTATGTATGAATTGTCTAGGATGATGATAATGTCGTTGTGTTGATTGAAAGGTTATTCTCATGAAACACTATGAGCCATTATGTGAAAGGTTTACTCACATAGTGATGTTGATTCTAAGATTGAAAGTGCATTCTCATTCTATTGAATCTGTGAGCTATTTTTATGAGTTGTATTGAATGAAGGGCAAAGTATTCCTTCACACATGTAAATTCAATTCAAGACTAATGATGTATCATTGGGAAATAATGCTTAGCACCGAGTGAATATGGCCAATAAGGTAGATGCCATTCCGTCAATATAATAGGTCGGGTCATCTAAACTATTCTGGTGAGATGGAAACTCCTCCATCAATACAATAGGTCAGGTTTATAGAACAATCTCCCTATCCCATAACTATGTACCCACATAGGTCTTTAGCTAGCGGATCCACCTAAAAGCTATACATTTAGTTCTACCTTATGCAAGTAGGACACCTTCTTTTGGTGTGGGGTTACACGACACCGGCTTCCATGTCGCTCACATGGTCTATGTCAGTTATGGCTATTCTTCCCTATATGATAAGATAATAAATAAGACATGAACTATACTATGACTTCTTGGTGAGTTTTACTTAGTAGAAATGGGGGTATGGGACTTCATTTTTACGTTGCACAAGTAGACTTAGTAAGATGTTATGGGATGGTTTCTTTATGTTACGATAAGACATGAATGTATGCATGTATGTTGAATAGATAGTTGCCATGAATGACTTTCCTTATGTTCAAATAATGTACATGACTATTTCCTTGTTTATGACTATTGACTATGATGAGGTCCAAAGATAATATGTATGACTAAGGTAACTTCAAAGGAGTACTTAGTATGGTTGGTATTATAAGATGCTAACCATACATTGCACAAGGGTTCCTTAGGGGTTGCTAAGGTAATGGTTTCTCTATGTTATGAATATAAATGTGATTATGGTTTGTCTTCTACATTGAAAGTGCATGTTGATTTCCAAACTTGGCAAATGCATACTTTTCACTAAATTGTCCTTTTATCATATTTCAAGGATTTTATGCATTCTTCCATACTTATTACTTTGTGTGCTAACCCATTTCTTATACATCTACTATAAGTGTAGGTGCCGATCGTTGAGACGTACTTCTACTTCCTTCAAGAGAAACTTAAGTTCATTATTCCCTAGGCTTGGTGAATCCTTAAGTTCAAGGACAAGATATTATCATTTCATAATTTCTATTGTACTTTCTACTTTTCAGACTATATTGATGTAAAGGGCTTTTGACCCTATTTGTACTCTCTATTGTACTCGATGATGATTGAGACAAGTCTAGATTCCTATTTTCGTTTATGAAAAATAAGTTGAACTTCGATTGTAAAATTTTTAAATTTTTCGCATCATTCTTATGACTTTATGTGTATGATTATGCTAAGGGCTTGTATCCGACCCCTTCGGGGTTAAATACGTCGTGTTACGTCTAGGGGGTACCCCTGGGTCGTGACAAACTTGGTACCAGATCATAAGGTTTTGAGAATGGTATTTAGGTTGATGTTTCATGAACCACGTCTAGTAGAGTTTTGTTCATGAGTGTGAAGCGCGCCACACTTATGAATGAGAGGCTATAAGATGTTTAGGAACCTTCACTTCTTTCATTACTCTTTAGTTGTGTTTGGAGTCCTAACTGTAACGACCCGAGAGCATCCCCTAGTCATTATCGACGTATTCAACCTCTCAGAGGTCTTATACAAGCCCTTAGCATTCGTCATAATATTTATTATAGAAAAATAGTAGAAAATTTAAAACTTTTTCATAATATAACACAAGACATAAAAGTTACCGCATTAAACCTTTAATACAAAAATTGGAGTACTACATCTCAAGGTAACCATCTTAAAACATGACTACAACACAAGAGGGACACAACCCTTACAATACAAAAGAAACTACTATCTAGTACATAGAACTTAAGGAAACTCTTTAACATAAAGGTCCTTGAATCTTTAAGGATACACCCGAACTTGGGAATAGTAAGCCAAGCTCATCACTTCTAGGAAAGGCCCTTTAGCCACCACCACCTACACTTGGTGTAAAAAGATGAAGAAAAATGGTGTTAGTACAAGAATGCACTAAGTATGATAACCATGAAGAACATGCTTTTAAAAGGACATTTAGTTGGAAACTATGCATCATGCCTTTTTAGAGAAACTTCAAGAACATTTAGTACAATAGGCACAATATAAACCACATACATCATCATACACATGGAAACCATGCATAATAGCACATAGAGCCACTTATAACATTTTAGGCACATTCAATGTATACAATACATTACCTTCCTGTTTATCTTAACTCCTTACCTCAAGCAACCCTTAGGGAATACTTGGTGCAATGTATCACTTTAAGGTTACCAAAGGAGAACTTACATATAGCCTTCATCAATCCAACCACATATATTCATAGTCATAAGCACACCATAAGACATAGTCTTCACATAGGCACCATCACCTAAGACAACCCCCAAGTCACACTAGTGCAATGTGCAAGTAGCATCCCATAATACTACTCCCACCAAGTGTTCCTAGGAAGCCACCATAGACTAGGCACATCATATTTAACAAGTCATAACATCTTCATTTAACATTAGACATAAGACCAACATACTTCATAACATCATGTAAGGACTCATTCATTTACTACATCATTAGTCATAACCCATTTAGTTCATATCATAGGTAAACCACCCTCACAACCTTTCACAAGCTCACTTGTGCAATGTACACATGGAGTCCCATACCCCCACATATACTAAGCAAACCCATTAAAAAGTCATAAGTGTACTTCACATGTATAATCATACTTCATGTCTTGACATAAGTAAAGTCAACCTTAACATGCTTTCATATTAACATACATAGACCATAGTCTTCATTACATAAAGAGCCTAATCATAACCTCCCTTAGAGTACACTTGTGCAATGCATAAGTAGGGTACATAGTCCTACCTATACTAAGTAACTCTTCAAGAAATCATGACTAGAGTTCATATTCTTATCTTAGTTCATTTCTTAACTTTTGGGAGACATTGCCACAACCGACATAGACCATTGGAGCTACATGGAATCCGGTGTTCTACTCCCACACCGAAAAGAGAGGGTACCACCTGCCAAAGTAGGACCTACATACATAATAGCTATCTAGTAGATCCACTAAGCTAAGACCTACGGGGGCACGTAGTTATGGAACAAGGAGATTGCTACTAGAAACCTTGACTTACTAAGCGTGGAGGTTTCCATCTCATGAGACAACATATATGTTGGGAACCCAGACTTGCTAAACGTGAAGGTTCTCTTGTGGGAAGCCGGACTTGCTAAACGTGAAGCCCCTACTCTCATTTTTCCATGTTCACTCGGTGCTAAGCTCCAACTCCCTTTTTAAACATCTTTAAGCCTTTATTTAACATTAGTTCATAAAGTAGGCTTTAGGGACTTAATCCTTCATATCATATAGCTCAAGGGTTTCTAAGATGAGAATGACCTTTCATCGTAGAACCTACATTATGTGAGAATGACCTTTCACATAATCATACCATATTCATAACATAGTCTAGTTTAAAGTACAATTGAGGAAACCTTTCAAGAGACTCACTTTCACTAGATTATCATAAACCTTATTCATTCATTCATGTGTGTGTACATACGTGAGAAAGCCTTTCACATAAACACCTTTATACAACACATATTCATACCTTGCTAATCATACACTTTGCATGCATAATAAGATGTAAGAGTGCATATAAGAGTTAACCTTTCAATAGACACCATAACACATCATATTAATAGTTATACATGTAGAGTGTGTGTGTGCATATTGGTCCTCATAGTGACATAATAGCAACAACATTGATATTGAGTGCACTTCCCTTCAAGGGATCACAACACATTCACAATGTCCCCAAATCATGAGCAATTCACATATAAAGCTTTTAGGGATTCTAGACCACACACTCACACTTCATCATAGGAGACAAGGACACATTCAACATTGAATAGGTACTCCTAACATGTATATGATCAAATATTCATAGAGGGGTCATTCCACAATAGTACCTAACATAATCAATCATGTAGACCACACCTTATCCCTAACATTATCATTCACATTATACTCCTCATCATCAACACACTTTAAACATCATGCTAGCATTAAGGATTTCATCTATAACCTTCATAGCATAACTTCATAAACATATGCATCATAATTATCAATACACTTCACATCTATTGCCTTCAAGGCCATGCTCTCAACATGCATAGATAGACAAGAAGTGAACACCTCCACCATAAGTGGATCAAACCACACAACATCAATTCTCATACTATAGACTAGAAGTTAGGTCAACTTACCAATTCTCCAAGCCATGATCACCATGGATGAATCCTCAACAATTCATAATCAATTGACATAGGTAGCAATATGAATCAACAATGTAATTCAATATCATAAACATAGTCTAAGTACAATTCCATAAACAAAGGGATCAACCCATAACTTTGCCCATAAGGCCATAATCCTCAACTCATCAATATACCAACAATTCAACATGAATAAGTATAGATAATCATAGAAAACATTAATACAATCTAATCTAACCATAATTTCACCAATAGAGATCATATTCACAAAAACCCACATCATAGGCTAATTTTGAGAATTTGGAGATCATGGGTTCTTCAAGAATTCCTTTGAAAATTGTCTTAAAACATTAATTCCATATTAATTCATTAATAGAATGATTTAGAAAATTGTTTGACAAGGAACCCATGTTTAGATTGAAAATTGGGAACTTTGGTCTTTGAATCACTTTTGAAAATCTTTGATAGAACTCCTTGAATGAGAGGTTATTCAAGCTTGAGCTTCATCAAGGTCTTTAATGGAGTTTTTGAGAGGATCTATTTTGAGAGGGAAGGGTCAATTTGAAGAATGGGGTCTAATTTTAGGTTTTGGGTTTTAACCAACTTAAAATACCCTAAAATAGGTAGAATAACCGTTTATAATAATTTCACAAAGTACCCAAACTACCTCTCACTTAGTTGTACCTTTTAAATAAGTCAAACCTGAGTTTTATTTTTGCAGATTTCATCAGGAAACAAGTTCACGATGCAGAGGTGTTCCCACAAGTTTTTTGGAAATTAAATTCAAGACAGTAGAGTCCACAACATGTTCGCGATGCGGACCAAACTTTTGACCCTTGGTGGAGCTAGTCCGTGACGCAGACAAGCTCCCTCCAAGCACAACTTCAAGCTGCCTTGGCAGCTTGCTTGACCAAGGTTGGGGTCCTCCTCGGGGACCCTTAGAGTGGCCCTCGGGGCGTCGTATCCAAACGTTTTGACCCTAAAAACATCTATTAAGACACTAGGGTCACCTCCACTGATTTTAGACTCCAAACAACACATAAAAACATGAACAACATACTAGAACACACCAACACGTAAAAGACTAGTTTCTGAACGTCTTGGTCGTCCCTTGACGTTTGACTTCCAACCTCTTTAAAACTGACTTAAAAGGCTATTCTTCATTATTTTGACAAGTTATTAATGTATAAAACCCATGTGAGGCTCTACTTTATCCTACTTCATTTTGAGGGTTGTTACACTAACTCTATGAAGTCCTTTTTCCTAACCCTTTTCTTGTGATTATATGTAATGAGTACAAG
This sequence comes from Solanum commersonii, assembly GCA_029007595.1. NCBI lineage: Eukaryota > Viridiplantae > Streptophyta > Magnoliopsida > Solanales > Solanaceae > Solanum > Solanum commersonii. The sequence goes on from JAJTWQ010000033.1 coordinate 5,323,003, forward strand.
AAGGGCTAATGCAAGGAGGGTGGGAGAGGAGAATGTGAATGAGGGAGTTCATCCCCAAGTTCCTAATGATGAAAGGGCTATGACTAATGTGGAGATAAGGGAGGCTCTCCAAACATTGACTCAACTCATGACGGTTCAAACTCAAGTCGTCACCACTCAAGCCCAAGCTATTACGGCCCAAGCCAATCGAGAAGTTGGGCCCCGAGTAAACCCTAATGTGAACACCATGGCCTCAAAGTTGAGAGACTTTACTCGAATAAACCCTCATATGTTCTTTGGTTCTAAAGTGAATGAAGACCCACAAGAGTTTTTGGAGAAGGCCTACAAGATAGTGGATGCTATGGGGGTGACTTCTATTGAGAAAGTCGAACAAAGCCGGGTATCAATTGAAGGATGTGGCTCAAGTATGGTTTACTCAATGGAAGGATAATAGGGCTATAAGAACGGGTCCCATAAGTTGGAAAGTGTTCAAGAATACATTCCTTAGTAGGTTTTTTCCACAGGAAAAAAGAGAAGCAGAGGTAGAGGAATTTATCAACCTTCGTCAAAGAGGTATGAGTGTCCAAGAATATTCGTTGAAATTCACTAAGTTGTCCAAATATGCCCCATCTTTGGTGTCTAATCCTAGAGATGAAATGAGCCATTTTGTGACGGGGGTGTTCGACTTCATTGAGGAAGAATGTCGTCCGGCAATGCTTCATGACAATATGGACATTTCACATCTAATGATGTATGCTCAACAAGTTGAGAAGACAAGACTTAGAAAGAAGAATAGAGAGGTAAAAAGGGCAAGGACTGATGATGGTAATTCTTCTAAGGGTAAGTTTGAAGGTCAAAGTGGACCAAGGTTCAAGAAGAGGTTTTCCAACCAAAGCTCCTCTAATGCTCCTTAGACTAATAAAGATAGGGTGTCTAACCCTAAGCCTCAAGGAGGCAATATGAGTGAACCTTCCATGGAGAGGCCTACATGTGCCAAGTGTGGTAAGAAGAATGACGGAAAATGTCTTGCCAGTATGGATGTGTGCTATGGATGTGGAAAAAGTGGGCATCAATTGAAAGATTTCTCAACTCGTACGGCCAAGGGAATAGAGGGAAATCAAACTTCTCCTAGTGGTTCCAATTTCGATGCTCCTAAGAAGAATCGCTTCTATGATCTTCAATCAAGAGGTGACCAAGAGAGCTCCCCGGATGTTGTAATGGGTATGTTTCAAGTCTTTTCCATTTATGTTTATGCATTATTAGACCCCAATGCCACTTTATCATTTGTTACACTTTTTGTGGCTATGAAATTTGATATACTCCCTGAAACCCTAATAGAGCCTTTTTTGATTTCTACCCTGGTTGGTGACTCGGTTGTAGCTAAAAGAGTATATAGGAGTTGTTTTATTTCTTTGTCTCATAAAGTCATTTTGATTGATTTGGTAGAATTAGACATGCTTGATTTTGATGTAATTTTGGGCATGGATTGATTGCATGTTATGCTATGCTTCAATAGATTGTAGGACCTGGGTGGTCAAATTTCAATTTCCAAAAGAACCAATCTTAGATTGGAAAGGGGGGAATTCTATTCCTAGAGGTCAATTTGTTTCATGTCTAAAAGCTAGGAAAATGATCTCCAAGGGATATGTGTATCATATTGTTAGGGTTGTGGATGTTGAGTCCAAGGTCCCTTCTTTAGAATTGGTCCCCGTGGTGAGTGAGTTTCTAGAAGTCTTTCCCGATGACTTGATCGGCATTCCTCCCGAACGGAAAATAGACTTTGGTATTGATCTTTTGTTGGATACACAACCCATATCTATCCTTCTCTATAGAATGGCTCTGGCCGAATTGAAAGAATTAAAGGCACAACTTAAGGATTTGCTAGACAAGGGTTTTATTCAACCAAGTATATCTCCATGGGGTGCTCCGGTATTGTTTATGAAAAAGAAAGATAGGCCCCTTAGGATGTGTATTGATTACCGCCAATTGAACAAGGTTACTATAAATAATAAGTATCCACTTCCTAAGATTGACGATTTGTTTGATAAACTCCAAGGGGCTACTTTTTTCTCCAAAATATATCTTCGTTCGAGTTACCATCAACTAAGGGTAAGAGCGTTGACATTCCCAAGATCGCCTTTAGGACCCGGTACGATCACTTTGAATTTGTGGTTATGTCTTTTGGGTTGACCAATTCCCTAGTGGCATTCATGGACCTAATGAATAGGGTATTTAGGCAATACCTTGATTCATTTGTGATCATCTTTATTGAGGATATTTTGATCTATTCAAGAAGTGAGGGTGAACATAGAGGTCATTTGAGGATCGTATTGCAAGTCCTTAAAGACCACCAATTATATGCTAAGTATAGTAAGTGCGAGTTTTGGCTAAGGTCGGTTGCCTTCCTAGGTCACATACTGTGTCGGGCATGGGTATTGAGATAGATCCTAAGAAGATGGATGTGGTCAAAGATTGGCCTAGAGCTCTAACTCCTACCAATATTAGAAGTTTTTTGGGTTTGGCCAGTTACTATAGGAGGTTTGTTGAGGGTTTCTCCTCTATTGCTTCTCCATTAACGGCCTTGACTCAAAATAAAGCTAAGTTTGTGTGGTCGGAGGCTTGTGAGAAAAGCTTCTAAAATTTGAAAGATAGACTTACATCTGCTCCAATGTTGACCTTACCGAACGGTACCGATGGATTTGTGGTATATTGTGACGTTTCTCGAGTGGGTTTGGGATGTGTCCTTATGTAACAAGGTAAAGTGATTGCCTATGCTTCGAGGCAACTCAAGGTACATGAAAAAAATTATCCAACTCATGATCTCGAATTAGCGGCAGTGGTGTTTGCCTTGAAAATTTGGAGGCACTACCTTTATGGGGTCTATGTAGATGTTTTCACCGACCACAAAAGTCTTCAATATATGTTTAGCCAAAAAGAATTGAATCTTCGACAAAGAAGATGGTTAGAGCTTTTGAAAAATTATGACATGAGTGTCCTATAGCACCCCGGCAAAGCTAATGTGGTTGCGGATGCCCTAAGTAGATTGTCTATGGGTAGTGCGGCTCATGTAGAAGATGAGAAGAAGGAATTGGTTTGTGACGTGCATAGGTTGACCCGGTTAGGTGTCCAACTAGTGGATTCCACCAAGGATGGATTCATGGTCCATCACAGTTTCGAATCGTCCTTTGTGGTTGATGTAAAGTCTAAGCAATACTTTGATCCTATTTTCATGGAATTGAAAGAATCGGTTCTCAACAAGTCCGTTGAGGCTTTCTCCCAATGGGGAGATGGGTGCTTAGGTACCAAGGTAGATTATGTGTTCCTGATGTTGATGGCCTGAGAGAGTAAATTTTAGAAGAGGCTCGTGGTTCACGGTATTCTATTCATCCGGGATCCATCAAGATGTACCGTCATTTATAGAAAGTCTATTGGTGGAATGGCATGAAAAAGGATATAACGGGTTTTGTGGCCAAATGTTCGAATTGCCAACAAGTCAAGGCCGAACACCTAAAATCGGGAGGTTTGTTCCAAGATATCAATATTCCCACTTGGAAGTGGGAGGATGAGAATATGAACTTTGTTGTGGGTTTGCCTTGTACCCGAAGGCAATATGATTCTATTTGGGTCATTGTTGATAGAATGACTAAGTCAGCGCACTTCATTCCCATTAAGGTTGCTTTTTCGGCGGAAGACTATGCCAAATTGTACATCAAGGAGGTAGGGATGTTGTATGGGGTTTCTTTGTCTATCATTTTAGACCGGGGTGCTCTATTTACTTCATATTTTTGGGAGGCGTTCCAACAAGGGCTTAGTACCAATGTTAAACTTAGTACCATTTTTCACCCTCAAACGGATGGTCAAGCGGAACGGACCATTCAAACCTTAGAGGACATGTTGAGGGCATGTGTGATTGATTTTAAGGGTAATTGGGATGACCATTTTCCCTTGATAGAATTTGCCTACAACAATAGTTACCACTCTAGCATTGCCATGCCCCGTTTGAAGCACTTTATGGGAGAAGGTGTAGATCTCTAGTTGGGTGGTTTAAGGTAGGTGAGTTATCTCTAATTGGTCCCGAACTAGTTTATGATGCCATTGAAAGAGTTCGACTTATTAGAGAAAGGATGAAAACGGCCTAAAGTTGGCAGAAATCCTATGCCGATGTTAGAAGGAGGGATTTTGAATTTGAAGTTGGTGATTAGGTCTATTTGAAAATCTCACCCATAAAGGGTGTGATGAGGTTTGGCAAGAAGGGGAAACTTAGTCTCCGGTTTGTGGGTCCCTATCAAATTTCGAAGCGTATTGGGAAAGTTGCCTATGAACTAGACTTGCCAAATGAGTTGGCCTCGGTTCACCCGGTATTTCATGTTTCCATGCTTAAGAAGTGTATTGGTGATCCGGTATCCATCCTTCCTTTAGAAGGTTTAGAGTTGATAAGAACCTTGCCTTTGAAGAGATTCCGGTGGAAATTCTAGATCGACAAGTTAAGAGGTTGAGAAACAAAGAAGTAGCTTTCGTTAAGGTTTTATGGAGGAACCACTTAGTTGAGGGTGCTACATTGGAGGCCTAGGCCGATATGAAGTCCCGCTATCCTCATCTTTTTCCTTCTACTTCTATTCAAGCTTGAGGTAAATAGTTCCTCTTAAGTTTTAGTATTTTGGGTGTCATGTGTATTGTATGAATTGTCCATGATTTCCTTATATTGTGCAAGTCCTTGTAAGAATTCATGTTTAGCATATATTGAGTTTTCATGATTTATATATTCCTCATATTGATTTGCACTTTAGTATGATGATTGCATTTTTAACTTCATGAGGTGAATTGATGGACATGCTTAGTTATGTCTTGATAAATGGCTTATTGGCTCCATATTGATGTATAGAGCTTGCTTGAGTTGGAGAAGGTAGTTCCTCCCATGTTATGTGAATTGATGAGTTTCATGAATATTGGATTAGTAGATGTAGTTCCTACTTTCTTGTATTGCATTGGCCATGTTGTGAAATGGAGTTGAAGTTCCCTCATTTTGGATTGTACATGATGTGATGAGTGCATTTTTAAGTTTTGCACATTTTGAAGTTTCATGCTGATGGGTTGTTAGTCTAGAGTTTCTAACTCAGTTTGGTGTTTAGATCATCATTCAGGGACGAATGTTCCCAAAGGGGAAATAATGTAACACCTCGAAAATCTAATGACCTAAGCTAGAGCCTAACATGTAGTCTAGTAGCCTAATGAAGTTAAAATGTAACGTTAGAATCCTAAAATAACTTTCCTAACATAGTACTAGGGTTCTAGTGCCTAAACGTCAAGGCATGACCCCCTAGGACCCCCCCAAGGGTCCTTGAGGAGGACCTAAGGGAAGGTCAAAAAAGCTGTAAAATACAGCATAACCTACGATTGGGCACTCACGAGTTGCTCTGTGGTTAGGAGGAGTGGGTCGAGACTTAGTCTGCCCAAGCTTATCCCCCAATTCACCCTCTCTGATCCAAACCACGCCCATGCAAGACGGGCATTGGTCCCATCCACGATCCGTGGATGGGGTCCATAGATCACCCACCTGCAAAAACTAGTTTGGGTTCGGCCAAGGGAGGTGTGTTTTCGTAAATTCTATTTTAATTAATTAAGGGTAGGATCGGTTATTATTAGTTATTTTAGATATATTAAAGTACTTTTAACTATTAAACAATCCTTTTAACACCTCACAACTCACAAACTCAAAACTCAACCAACTCTCCTCTCCAAGATATTTCTCTCTCTAGACTCCATTGAAGAACATCAACAGGGTCAAGTTAGGGCTTCAAGATTCATCCTTTTCACTCCAATTTCGTGGGGAAAACATCAATCAAGGTATGGGAGACTTGATTTATGGAACACTTTTCTCCATGAAGCCCTTCAACTCTTTAATTTGAAATTCACAAAACTAGGGTTTTCAATCTAGCCATGGGTTCTTCCTAAAAATGATTTCATTATGTTAATTGTACTGTATCGTGGATGATTTGATGTTTAATGGTGATTTTTATTGTAAAATTCCCCATGAACCCATGAACTCCCCCATGACCCCAATTTCATGAAATGTGATAGGTGTATTGATACAAGATGAATACTATGAATTGTATCGATGTTAATCTAGTTATTGAATCTTGTTTTATTCATGCCAAGTGTAGTATTTCTAGGTTTAATTGTGAAGCATGATTCATGACCCTTGAAGGGGTAATTTTCTAGGGTTTGTACATGTTGATGAAAGTTGTATATGAACTTATGATTCACTTAGAAAGTGAAGATCCTATGACTATTGTGTAAATTGAGGTATTGTTGAAAGGTCATTCTTCCCTTACCTTACACTTGATTATGTATGAATTGTCTAGGATGATGATAATGTTGTTGTGTTGATTGAAAGGTTATTCTCATGAAACACTATGAACCATTATGTGAAAGGTTTACTCACATGGTGATGTTGATTCTAAGGTTGAAAGTGCATTCTCATTCTATTGAATCTATGAGCTACTTTATGAGTTGTATTGAATGAAGGGCAAAGTATTCCTTCACACATGTAAATGCAATTCAAGACTAATTATGTATAATTGGGAAATAATGCTTAGCACCGAGTGGATATGGCCAATGAGGTAGATGCCATTCTGTTAATATAATAGGTCGGGTCATCTAAACTATTCTCGTGAGATGGAAACTCCTCCGCCAATACAATAGGTCGGGTTTCTAGAAGCAATCTCCCTATCCCGTAACTATGTGCCCACATAGGTCTTTAGCTAGTGGATCCACCTAAAAGCTATACATTTAGTTCTACCTTAGGCAAGTAGGACACCTTCTTTCGATGTGGGGTTACACAACACCGAATTCCATGTCGCTCACATGGTCTATGTCAGTTATGGCTATTCTTCCCTATATGATAAGATAATGAATAAGACATGAACTATACTATGACTTCTTGGCGAGTTTTACTTAGTAGGAGTAGGGGTATGGGACTTCACTTTTACATTGCACAAGTAGACTTAGTAGGATGTTATGGAATGGTTTCTTTATGTTATGATAAGACATGAATGTATGCATGTATGTTGAATGGATAGTTGTCATGAATGACTTTTCTTATGTTCAAGTAATGTACATGACTATTTCCTTGTTTATGACTATTGACTATGATGAGGTCCAAAGATGATATGTATGACTAAGGTAACTTCAAAGGAGTACTTAGTATGATTGGTATTATGGGATGCTAACCATACATTGCACAAGGGTTCCTTATGGGTTGCTAAGGTAATGGTTTCATTATGTTATGAATATAAATGTGATTATGGCTTGTCTTCTACATTGAAAGTGCATGCTGATTTCCAAACTTGGCAAATGCATTCTTTTCACTAAATTTTCCTTTTATCATATTTCAAGGATTTTATGAATTCTTCCATACTTAGTACTTTATATGCTAACCCATTTCTTCTACATCTACTATGAGTGTAGGTGCCAATCGTTGAGACGTCTACTTCCTTCGAGAGAAGCTTGGGTTGACTATTCCCTAGGCTTGGTGAGTCCTCAAGTTCGAGGACAAGATGTTATCATTTCCTAGTTTCTATTGTACTTTCTACTTTTGAGACTATATTGATGTAAAGGGCTTTTGACCCTATTTGTACTCTCTATTGTACTAGATGGTGATTGAGACAAGTCTAGATTACTATTTTCGTTTATGAAAAAGAAGTTGAACTTCGATTGTAAAAGTTTTAAATTTTCCGCATCATTCTTATGACTTTATGTGTATGATTATGCTAAGGTCTTGTATGCGACCCCTTTGGGGTCAAATACATCGTGTTACGTCTAGGGGGTACCCCTGGGTCGTGACAAAATGGCATGCATACAACTAAAATGTCCTTTTTAGCATGTTTTCAAGGATTTTATGCATGACTATCATACTTAGTGTATTTTTGTACTAACCCATATTTTCTACATTTTTCCCAAATGTAGGGTCTGGTTCTTAAGGTGGTTGTCATTTGGTTCAAGCTTGGATTTGACTATTCTTCTCGCTCGTGGTGAGTCCTCATGATTCGAGGACAGGAGTTTCACTTTGAGTTTCATTTCTAGTATTTCATTTTGGAACTATGTTGTCTGGGCTACGTCCTTTTTCATTTGAACTACTGTAATAGATGGCTAATTGAGACGATTCTAGACTTCCACTTTCCTTTATAAAGATTTTTGAACTTAAATGCGTTTTTACTCTTATTGTTGTGCTACTTTATGTTATGATATGCTAAGTGGCTTACATGGTGCCTTTCGGGGTCTTATGTGCCTTGTTACATCTAGGGGGTACCCTTGGGTCGTGGTAAAAGTCTTCATAATCTTCAAGTATGCAAGTTGAAGTCTTCAAATTCTTCAAGTCTACACGTTGAAGAGTCTGCAAGTTGAAGTCTTCAAATTCTTCAAGCCTAGTCTTTGGAAGATAAAATATCTCGACAAGTCTTGAAGAAGGGGGCATTTGTAATTATTTAAAATTTATTAAATATAAATTTATAAAATGATTTGAATCATATTAAATTCATGAATATATTAGTCCAAATAAATATTATGGCTATTGAACATTTATTATTTACCACCAAGTTGCTGAACATTTATCCAAAATAAATATTATGGATTAATATAATTGAGTAAATTATTTAAATCTAATAAATATGGATTTAATTAAATCCCGCTCCATAAAGCTCATATGTCATGTCAGTTAAATTTGATTGGCCGAAGGAAATCTTATTCTTATCACAACTTCTCTATTCTAAAACTATAAATAGGGGTCGTCATAATTCAGAAAAGCAACCAAAAATTCTAAACAATAAGCTAGAGAAAGCTCGTGTACAAAGCCATAAATTTCTCTATAAGCTACAAGTTTAGCAATTCAAGCATTCAAGTTCAAAAACGATCAAGATCAAGACCACCGGATTAAAGAATAAGCTTGAAGCCCTTGAGTTCAAGTAAAAGTCAAGAACAAGATAAAATTCAAGTTCAAGTTCTTCGAAGATTCAAGAACAAGCTTTAATGCCCTTGAATCTAAGATCAAGTTCAAGTTTAAGATCAAGACAAATCCAAGATCAAGCTCAAGAGCCCTTGAACTATATTTGAAAAGATGAATTCAGAGAAATCATAGAGACTGTAACACTCGCACTTTGAAATAATAAATACGAATGTTGCGATACTTTTCCGTTCTTGATTATTGTTTTCTCGATGCAAATTTTATTGTCTACACGTACGTTTGGGCCTCACCAATTGCCAAAAAAATGATTTTGTAGATTAGATATTCACTCCTAAAAGAAATAACAATTGAGTGTCAATAAAAGTAAAATGATATTTGAATATATATATATATATATATTAGTTCGCTCCTAAATGATACTTGCCTTACCTAATAATTCTCAAATCTGATAACTTTAGGGACTAATATAACTTATTTTAATTAATTGAAGGTCAAATATACTAAGTCACATAACACAAGAACCAAACTTGCAATTACGGCAATAACCTTAAAGACCAATATTACTATTTTTCACTTTATAAAATAAACCTAGAAGAAGTAAGGCGTTTAATAGAAAGACTACTTTCATCGAACAAAACTACCAAGCACAACAAAATAAATACATTCGTTAAAATAGATTAATTATTTTTGGCAAAATAGAACAAGTTCTTGAAAACACCATATTTTCCACCCACGTGTTTTACCCTCGTTTAGTTAAATTAATCATTATATCATGTTTACCTTCCCACTTTCCTTTTAAAAAAAAAAAAAAAATCTACTCCCTCTGTTCCTTTTTATATGCCATCCCTTTCTATAAATAGTTGGTTCATAATACTTGTCATTTCATAAAATCAATGCATAAATTACCATATTGTTTCTTTTTTACCCTTGTGAGTTATTAGCCTTACAAATATACATTTGACCAACTTAGAAAAGCTAAGTAAATGATTCATGTTCATTGTAGGAGTGTTCATGGTTTGGATAAAAACCGATCCAAACCGAAAAACCGAACCAAACCGATAAAATAAAACTGATTTTATTTGGGTTTGGTTTGGTTTAGTTTTAGATTTTTAAAAATCGGTAGTATTTGGTTTGGTTATGGTTTTATTTGAAATAACCGAACCGAACCAATGAATTATATACATATATTTTATTAATATACATACTTAATATATTATTTTGATAAACAATTTTAAAGATCTTATACATATTTTCATTAAAAATTCTTTATAATTTACTTATTGAAAGCAAAAATGTCCAAGATGAAACATTTATCTTATTGATTTCATGTATATGAGTGTCTATGACAATTCTTTGTGAGACTGAAAATGTTATTGTCTTTTCCTTCTATGCCAATATAATGAATTTTAAAGCTTTATTGATAGTAAATTTAGTGATCAAAAGTTCAGTAATTTAAGTCATTCTAACTATTTTTCGTTTTGAATGGATTGTTGTCACTTTTTTCACATTTTGAATGAATTGTTTCTTTTATTTTTGTGTATGGTTAATAACCGAATAACCGAACCAAACCAAACCGAAATTGATAAGTGTATATTATATTTGGTTTGGTTTGATTTTGATAATTTTAAAACCGATTAAGTTGGTTTGGTTTTGATTTTGACCAATAACCGATCCAAACCGACCCGTGAACACCCCTATTAATTGGTTAAATTAATTAATTCATATTCATTGATTGAAAGCTTGAGTTCCAAAAAAATAAAATAAGGATAGAATAGTAAACTTACTTAGTTTCTTAATGCACGTGAAATCCAAAATGATGACATATAAATAGGAACAGGGCAATATGTTTTATAAAGAAATATATAAATATCCAAGATAATAAAAATAAGGGAAAAGGGTCTGATATACCCCTCAACTTTATCATTTAGAGCTGATATACACCCCTTGTTATGAAAGTTGCTCATATATATACAAATTGTTATACAAATTGCTCTCATATACCTTTTTCCTCTAACGGAAGGAAAAACATTAATCTTAATTTAATTTTTCAATTTTTTCTTAAAAAGTAATTCATATGGGTATATTTAATCCTCTTCACACGTATTTTTTTTTGACTTTTTTTTATTTCAATGACTAACTTAAATTTATTATTTTAATGGTCAAATTTATTTGTGTTTCACTAATTTTCTTGTAAAATTTATTATATATGACCAATCTTTTTTTCAAATCCAAAAACTAAATTACAATATCGCCAAAAATAAGTTTTAAATTATAATTAGCCACAAAAAAATCAGTTCTAATTTTTTTTTCTTTACATTATAGAATGATAGAAAAAAATGAAATAAAAATAAGTAACTCAAATAATGATAATCAAAAAAGTCAAAAAATAATTTATGTATGAAAAAAGATTAAAATATATCTTGAACTTTGCTAGAAGGATCATATATACCCCTACATTATTTTTTTTAAGAAAATTAAAAGTCAAAAATATAAATTTAAAACTAATTTTTTCACTTCCGCCAAATAAAGGGCATATGTTAAGCTCATTTTGTAACGGTAGGGGTATATGTAAGTCGTTTGCATAACAGTAAGGGTATATATGAATCACTTTCATAACGATGAGCATATCAGCTTCAAATGGCAAGGTTGAAGGGTATATCGGGCCATTTTCCCTAAAAATAAATAGGATAGTTTTAGAAATCTTATCTCCAAATCTGACTCATACCACTAATTTCTTGTCATTTATTTTGAACAAGCAATTTTGCTTACTTCCTCGACACATATTTTGTAATTATAACTTTATGTTTAACATTTTTAATAGGTCGTCTAAATTTTAGTGGCTTGACATATTATGTTGATTCTTTATGGTCCTTTTAATCAAATTCTTTCTACTAATCATCTTGTCAAAAATGTTTATCCCTATTGCAACTTCAATTCGTATTCGGTGAGAAAAAAATTTCAATTCATATTATTTTACAATTTTAAAGATGAAAAGAGGTGCACAAACACATTAAACCACACATGCAACGTCAAATTGAAAAGAAAAGAACCTCGTGAATACTCTGAAATATTTATAAAGAGATCGAAGTATCAAATAATGTGTTCGTCAAAATTGACATCCAATATTTGAGAAATACATTATTTACAATCCTCAAATCATAAAAAAATCGTAGAAAGATGAATCGAAGAAACAAATGAATTTGACTTATATTATTTTATCAAAAAAGTTATGCCTCATCAAATAAAAAATAAAAATAAATAAGGACATTAAAAGAGATTTTTCTATTTCCCGTTTCTTCAAGCAAGAAAATCGAATATTAACTTTTCTTTTCATAACAGATTGAACTCAAAAAACAAAAGAATCACATTGCAATGTTAGAGATCTATAGTAGAAAATAGTTTATCAAATCTTTTAATTTCATCAACCAATAGACTTTTTTTTTTAATAGTGATTTTAACTTTTAGAATTTTGAAAACATTTTTAGCACTAATGGAGGTTGATAGATTAACAATGAGCATTCTCAATCAAGATTCAAGAAGATTAATTATCGCGTGAATTTCTCTAAAAATAACATTAACAGAGGATGGAAATGAACTAAAAAATATGCTTACAAAATAAATTTTAAAAAATAGTATATCATTAGGGGTAAATTAGTCAGACCACATTTTCTTTTAATTAAATAAATAGATTTAAAAAATCATTACAAATAAGTTAAATTAAAAAACATAAATGTAATATAGTCTCTTTAAATGACAAGGAAAAGAAGTGTTATTAACACAAACCTCAATTGTAAAGGTATGTTCATTTAACTTAAAAAGAATTTGCTAGTTCACTAAAAAGGTGTAAATGTCGTATATTAAAAGAGCTAAAATACTAATACAATCACTGTAAATACAAATTAATAATACAATACAATCAATGTAAAATACAAATTAACCCCTTATTCTACTATTATAGATATGCTTTTTTTTTTGTGAGTTTCTTCTTTTATTACGTTAATTAAATATGACTTACATTCATTACTTTTTAGATATTATATTTTTCTTTAATTCAGTTCTTATATTAATAATAAATATTTAAGTATTTTTTTTTAAAAAACTTACAAGAAAAGTTCTTATATTAATATAATAATGTTTAAGTAGTTTCTAAAACAAACTTATGTATTATATAGGGCAACTAGGCGGCTTATTGGACGGATAATTTCGCTTAACAATTTGACCTATCAGATATTGATTTTAAAATTTCTTAATCTACTAGCCAACCTATAAGATATCGATTGATTCGGTAATGAATTAACAATTATCAGACGATTATATGACGGTGTTTTAGCTAATCTCTAATCTCTATAGTATCTTTTTTTTTCTTCCGATGAACACACCTTACAGAAAGGATGACAAGGATGACTTTAAGTAGTAACAAGATCAAATGGATAAGTTGATCCAGATTATCAACTGGTTGTCTCATTTTCATTGTCCAATGGAAATATCTTTGCCAATGACTCGATAAATTATTGCATAATTTTCATGTACATATCTTCAGTACTTTTGTTAATCTGCTAACTTGCACTCTATTCTTTAAAACAAAATACTATAGATCATTATAGAAAAGTAAATAGTTTTCATTGCTTTACGACTTTAGCCTTTAGGAGTTAGGACTAACAAATGAAAAATATATAATTACTCTCATATATTATGGCAAAATATTAAATGAGATTAATATACCTAAATTAAAAATATAACTATAATAACTCTTAAAGATTTAACAATTTATCCGATAAGGAAATTGAATAATCCGCCACACCATACCAACAAGCCGTTAATTATAATAGTTTAATCCGTTCCCCAACCGTTTATTCGATAATTCAATACCAATAAACCAATTTTATGATTGACTTATCGACTACAATTCGATTTTAGCTAGTAGTCCACATATCAAATAGATTCTATCAAATGCTATATTTGTTTTAATAAATTTATTAAATTTTAAATTTAGAACTCAATTATTATTTATTAAAATTATTAGAGTATTATAAAATTAAAACTCTTTTAACTTTTATGTCCGAAAACAACCCCAACGCACTGATCGACACGTACCCTAGTTTTTATATGAATATAAAAAGACAAAAGCTACAGAAACCTCACGTCACAGCAAAAAAAATGTCTGACAATCCGCAACCGCAACCGCCGTTGCAGTCGCCGTCGCCGCCGCAAGGCTATCCAATGGGGCCTCTCTCTTACCCTAAGCCGGAAGCTGAATACCATGAAATTGTTCAAAATTCCCAACTTTTCTGGAACAAACTTCAGCAATTCTCCGCATCACTGCAAACCAATTTCCAGTTAGTCTAATTTTCTTTCTATTTCTTCTTTGCCTTTACTAATTTTACGACTTCAATTACTTAGCTTTTCGTTGTTCATTGTATTCAGATTATCTATCTTGCTTCTGATTTATAATAATAATTAATGACCTCACTGTAATATTAAAACTGGAGGAAAAAACACAATTGCACAATTATTCATTTCATGTCTATACATTTTAGGTATAGTTTAATTAATTAGGAGATAATTGCATTACTAAGTGTTTTTTTGTTTAATTTGATGGAGGCGAGTGCTTGTGCATATATATTGCACAATATCGTATAAGTTCTACGGTCTCTTCAATGAGAAGTTCAATGTTATTTTGTGAAACATTTATACTCCATTTCGATGATTATTACATATTTTTTCATAGTTTATCGTATTATATTGTATTGTGCTGTATTACATTGTACTGGAATATTTGGAACAATTTTCACCTTGCATTTTACCAGAGGCGTATCTAGAGGGGTTCCATGGGTTAACGTGAACCCATGCTTCCCTCTCTAGATCATATATAGTAGTGTTATATCTTTTTTTAAAATACTTAAATATAGATGTATGAACTCACATTCAAAGTATCATATAAAAATAATAATAATGATTGGGTGCACCTCTCTAAGTGAGGATAGAAATTTATTTTTTATAGCTATATTCTTTTTTTGAGTAACACCTCTCCAAGTGGTTATCGGTAACACTTTTGATGTTTTAACTAATTTTTATTTTATTTTTTTTCTTTAATCTTTCTAAGTTTAAGAGTGTTACATTGAAAATTCCTAAAATAATTATATAATTAAATCAAATGTGTATATTAAAATTTAAAACTACTAATATTATGTATTTTGGACCTATAATTTTTAAAATTTAACGGTTCATATTAAGAACCTAAAGGTCAAGCTGTTCAAATTTATATTTTAGATATATTTTTTCGTAATAGTGTACCAATGGATACGCCTCTACATTTTACAGCCATCAATAGCATAATAAAGTGAAATCTCTTTTGAGGTACAAAATAGTACGGTAAATAGAAAGTTGTTTCTTTATTGTTCTGGTTGTATAATGTGCAACAACTTTCGATACAAGATAGGCCCATCTCAGGTTGGAGTGTTTGCTCGCCCTTAAGGCCTGCGAGTGAGATTTTTGCTCATTGCATCCACTTCAGAGTTCTTTGAACATGGATGGTACTAGCACCCATTTTTAGTAGGTGGGTGTATATCATTCACGAGGTAGGGGATTTTGTAGGCGAGTGCATGTATAAATAGACGCATAGATGGAATTAGTTTATGCAAGTTCATTTAACGTGTAGGTCTGCAAGGTTTCCAAAGCAGTGTTGTGAAAGGCGATTGCCTCGTCACCAATGGCGAGAGGTGAGACGATCTTCAAAAGGCGATGCCATGACGACAAAAGGCGAGAGGCGAGAGGCAAGAAAAGCAAAAAAGGCGTCGCCTTTTGTATTTTCTTAAAAAAGGCGACCAATTTAGGGTTTTAAAAGTTAAAAGGTAATTTTAGGGCTTATGACTAGACTCCTTGGCGACCAGCCAAACTTTTCCGACTACTACAAAGTCCAACCAATACATATTTCTTCTTTTCTTCTTCCTTGGTTTCTTTTTCCTTCTTCTTCGGACTTCAGAGTCACTTCTACCTTTGTTTTGATTTTTGTTTTGTTTTTTTCTCATTCAAATTCTAGACTTTTAGTATGTACTATCTGTTTTCAGTTTTTGAATTAAAATATTTGCTAATATGTTATTGCTATTGAGATTTTGATTATTTACGTAAGCAATTAAATATTTTAACTTTTTTGGTATTAATTGGTGCCGCACTTCAAAAAGGTGAGCTCCTCGCCTTGTGGCGAGGCAGACCCTTGTCGCCTTTTATCGCCTTTCGCCGTCTAAAACACTATTCCAAAGTTATAGGATGATAAATAGTTCTATATATAGTCTTTCGTAATAAGCGTGATAAGCTTAACTTTTTTTAGTACTGTAAATGGTAGTCAAACCAATGTAGATAAAGATTAACTTTTGTTATCTTGTAGGGTACAAAGTCTTCATTTTGGAGAGAAATGATCGGAGTCAAAGTTTAGTTACATCTTATTGACCATAGAAATGACTTAATTGTAATTTATCAAACTGCAGGCTCATGTTAAAGAGGTTCTTTTGATTTGTCAAATTTGCTAATTGCTTATAGAGTAAACAAAAAGTCAATGATGAAGTGTGGTGATCATTTTTTTCAAAAACGTCAGTGTGATATTTCCTCCTTTCATCCTAACTTTCCCTGGTTTACAGGATCCCTCTCGTAGCAGGAACACCACTAGATTTACACCGTCTTTTTGTGGAGGTTACATCTCGAGGTGGAATAGAAAAGGTATGTACAAACACACATTTTGCTTGTGACATATATATCATCTTTCACTTTAAAATGTATTTTAATTTTTGAGAGAGAATCTTTGGTATGAAACTACAGTAAAATGCCTAATAAAAAAAAAAGAGAAAAAGATGCTACAGTAAATGTAAGCATGTTGATGCATGAAACTAATTCTTCCTTCTGATTAAATTGGATGTCATAGCCTCATAGATCCTAAATCATGTTAAAATATAATAATGGGTTTTGACTCCTTTAGACTTATCCCCGTCAAATGCTAGTTCGAAGGTCTGTGAAGCTTTTCCTATTCTTTCTCTGGTTTCATTTGTTAAATACATGTTCCCCTTTACATACAAAAACTTACACTTGTGGCTGAGGAAGCTAGGATATATGATACGACACAACTATGTTTATGCTAAGTTAAGAGCATTTGTATTTTGTTGCTGTATATTGACAGTCTTAGTACTTGCCTTAATAAAATTTCCCTATCTTATAAAAAGCATACATGTTGTCTTAGTGAATACGTATAGGCATGCAGATGTTTGTATATCTGAGATATATACATCCAAAAGGCTCCACTGGGCTTGGCTTAACTGCATAAGAAGTTCCCAATTAATAATCCATGAAAATTTTGATTAAATATGTCAAATCTTGAATGCACAGGTGCAACCCATACAAAATGTTAGAACCACTTTGGTGATAAGGTGGGAATTTTTAAAGGTAAAACAGTGTAAACTTGAGTGATACCTTATAAATTGCAGTTGTTTGTTGTAGCTTTAGAGGAGTGAGGTTTAAGGGGAGAAAAGATGAGAAAATCAATACTAAGATGCAATCTTCGGTCATTATGACATGATAAATACATACATTGTACATTAAGATACACCAATTATATATCGAATATTCATCAAGTATGCACTGATTATACACTTCTAACAAAATTTGTGATTCTACAATTAGAGATTAAAAGTTCAAAAGCAACTAATAATTGCTTGAATTGTTACCAAGGTTAGAAAAATTACCACGACTCCATTGTGAGGCCACTAACAACTTCCTATTTTCTATGGAACACTATCCATTACCGCAAATCTAAACATACAAATTTCACCGGGTGAAACCACATTCAAAGCTCCTTCAAACACCTCAAATCCACAAACTCCATGCTATTTTGACCATCTCAAATAAAGCTCTAAGGTAACAACTTCATATTTGGGCAACCTTTATCAACCACTTCAAACACTAAATCATTGAAGAGATGGAGTGGAGGAGGAGATGTAAGGGGCCAACTGGGAAGAATATAGGAAAGGCATAGAAGAAGAGAAGACAAGGAAGAGAACAAAGGACTAGTGTTGTGAAAGGGGATCGCCTCGTCGCCAATGGCAAGAGGCGAGGCAAGGCGAGCCTTCATCGCCTTTTACCTTTGTGGCGAGGCGATCTTCAAAAGGCGACACCATGACGACAAAAGGTGAGAGGCAAGAAGCGAGAAAGGCTAGAAAGGCGTCACCTTTTGTATTTTCTTAAAAAAGGCGACCAATTTAGGGTTTTAAAAGTTGAAAGGTAATTTTAGGTTTTCGACTAGACTCCTCTGGCAACTAGCCAGACTTTTCCGGCGACTTCAAAGTCTAACCAATACATATTTCTTCTTTTCTTCTTCAGATTTCTTCTTCCTCTGTTCTTTTTCCTTCTTCTTCTTCTTCTTCATCAGACTTTAGAGTCACTTCTACCTTTGTTTTGACTTTTGTTCTATTTTTTCTCATTCAAGTTCTAGACTTTTAGTATGTACTAGCTATTTTTAGTTTTTGAATTGAAAAAATTGCTAATATGTTATTGTTTGATTATTTACATATGCAATTAAATATTTTAATTTTTTGGTATTAAATGGTGCCGCACATCAAAAAGGCGAGCACCTCGCTGCTCGCCTCGCCTTGTGGCGAGGCAGACCCTTGTCGCCTTTTATTGCCTTTTGCCGTCCAAAACACTGCAAAGGACGACCATATAAGAGAGAGAGAGACTTTTGGAAACACAAAAAGTGCTTTTAAGCACTTTCTTTTTGGCTGAAAAAGTATAAAAAAAGGTCAAAAGCCAAAAGTTGGATGTTCCCAACTTATGGCTTTTAGCTTTTAGATTATGAGTCACTTAAAAAAATCCAATTTGACACCCCCTAAAAATGGTGAATGTTGAGACTAGAATTTTTATTTCGCGAGGTTTATAAAGATTGAAGCTTTTCTTTGATGGATTGAATACGCTGCTATATGTAGGGTTGTAATTTCTAAATTTTAACATGCACATGAAATCCCTTTTGTATCAAATATCACAAGTTGCTAAACTGAAGTGAAATAAAATATATACGGCTATAAATAAAGATTCAACTTAGTCCAAAAGTTTGACACAATTAACTTGTTGGTTGAACAACATAAGTTCATTTTTCCAACAAAATAGAATAACATTCATAAATAATTGAAATAAAAAGTACAATAACGCAAAATGGATAGAAAAATGCAACAAATTAAGATGCACACTATGAAAAAAGCAACTTGAAAAACAGTGATAAAACAATATAATTATTATATTCTCAATCGAGGTCCTTGGAATGTCCATCATCTTCAGCATTGGTATCATTGCCTTCTGTTGGTCCAGTCTCTGTACCGCTTCCATCCCCTATTGCAGCCATAGTCTCAAAAAAATAACCATCATTCAATAAATCTTCCACTAGACTTGTTGATATAACATTTTTGTTGTTGGATGGAGGATTTGGAGGTTTTTCCAATTGTATCTTTCTTTCGTTAATTTTAGCCGTTTTAGCAACAAACACCTTTAACAAACCTTTCATTTGTCTTGCATCAAGTTCATTAATACTTTTTCCCTCCATTAGTTGGTTGAAGAGGAGTTCCATCTCCTTCTCCTCATTTATTTTCTCTAATTTGCTAATTTGTTCTTCTTTCTTATCTGCTTTCCTTAGAAGATAGGTTTCACGGTTGACAAACTTTTTAAGCCTTTCGTACTTTGTAAAACTTAAATACCTCGTTAAGACATCCCGAGCCAGACTTGTTGATTTCCAAGCAATGGGTTGGATATTCCCGGCTTAAAAATAATTATGGCGACTTCTACATCACACAAAATAGAAAGTTCTTCTGCTTTCTTGAACAAATTTGTTGTTCTTCTACTATTTAGGATGGAGTTTCTCACATTTTCACTATAGTTCTCCTAGTATTCCTAAGCCTTTTTTGTAGCCATATTTGATACTTTAACAAAAAAAACACTTTCTTTTGGAGTAGAATATATAAAACTTAAAGAGGTGTGTGGCTTTTATAGATGCCAAACAAGAAATGTCAATGTAGTCTAATTAAGAAATTTCGTAAGTTGGGGTTCAAATTTTAAATAAATTGATTAGTGTAATCTTGTTTTAAGGAAATTGTTTTACTTTTTTCTTAAAAAGTTGAAAATTGCTGAAATTTTGACAGGTCATATTCCATGATTATTTTTGGGAATAGGAAGTGCAATAATTAACTTGTTACACAGGCACATTTGGTAGAAAATGTTTATGGAAAATATGTTTTACAAAGATGTTAGCATATCCTTAGAAAACACTCTTATCATATTTCAATATTTTGACGGATAAATAGGTTTGTGATAAGTAGTAGTCATGCAAGGCATAGGAAAAGGAACGAGAACTTATTGATTATAATATTTTTTAGTTAAAGGTTGACAATAATGTACCGATTGTAGTAAGTTATGAATTATAAGATGATATTTATTAAAGAAAAATGATTTTTTTTCAACAAATAAGAGGTGTGACGACTCAAAATCCATGGTCATGATGGTAATTGCACTATCCCACCGGTAGGTAGGCCAACCCTCCACCAAAATTAATATCAAATAATCATGCGGAAATAATAAGACTAGCGAAATCAAGTCTCAAAATCCAAAGCTTTCATGGATATAATAGAAGTGCAGAAGTAAGAAATACACCCAAAATCTAGTGTCACTAGTAGTACAAGTGCATCTAAATTGAATACATTACTTCAAAATATAAGACTATCAGAAATCGTAAAAAGACAGATATACAAGATAGAAGAACCTAGGCACTTTGAACGATAGGTAGCTCACCAACACTTCAGATAAAATGAATCTGCTAGTGCTAGGATCTGCATAAAAGAGATGCAACAAGAGTAGTATAAATACACTAACATGTGTTCTTAGTTGGCATCATATGCCTATCGCGCTAGAGTTAGACAATTATATCATGAAAAGTATTTAATGAATCTCGCTAAGTCAATATAGTAGTCCACTAACTGTTGCAAAATGGGGAGAAGGAAGCTAACTAGAATTTTATGATAAGTAAATACAAGAGCATCAGTTAAGGCGGATAAACAAAAAAAGGTACAAAGCAATGCAAAATGATAACATGGATTGCAATGACCAATGATCCTTCCAGTATAAACCTGCTCAATAGTGGCATGCACTTAGCTAGGACGCATGGGGGACTTGCGAGGTCCATATACTCCTCAGGTAATGACCTCAACATCATCACAATATCACTACCCCGTATCGACCTCGAATTTTCCTCAATCTTTTGTAACCACCATACCATATCCATGATCCATGACAAATGAATGTATATGCATGATCATGATAATAAAGAAAGTTTAATTACAACAACAATTTGTGTATTTCTTTCCAGCAATGCCCTTAGGCCTCTAACTTCCTCAAATAAGCAAATTCCTTTTTTCTTTTTTGCTGAAGCAAAGGTTTCCATTGCTGGCACCAAGGAGATGCATGTAAGTTACAATAGAGTATTAGCAAAAATAACTAAGAAGCTCCATTATAAGGGTATCCAGGGAATCTATACAGGACAAATAAACCCAGCGCTTGCTGCAAAGATTGAATGATTTCTCTGGTTTAAATACCAGCCCTGAGACAATCAGATGGAAACATGATAGGGATGGAAAATTTTCAGTTGGAAGATTGTACAGAAGAAATTTATCCTCAGAACCTGGGAATATCCCTGGACCTTGGAAACAAATATGAAATCTAATATTCCTACCAAGATCAAGTGTTTCACATGGACGGTATCTAGAAGAGCGTGTATGACTCAAGAGAAACTGAAAAAAGAGAGGTTTTGAAATTGTCTCAAGATGCTTCTTTTGCAAGGAAAAGGAGGAAACAAATAGTCATTTGTTTCTTCATTGTAGAGTGACTTCTCAGGTGTGGCATATGTTTCTTAATATCCTCCAAAAACCATGGGTGATGCCTGAGCATATGGCAGATCTTCTAACCTGCTGGATGACGAGAGGTGGGAGTAAAAAACAGAAAAAAATGGTGGAGCATAGTCCCTTCTTGCATATGGTGCTCAATCTGGAAGGAAAGAATTAATAGCTGTTTTGAGAATATTACTAATCCAATGCAGAAAGTAAAAGAAAATTGCATTAATACTCTATATCTTTGGTGTAAAGAAGAGGGTATAGATGAGGTAGAACAGCTAGTAGACTTCTTAGGCTCTCTGTAATTATGATTACTTGCACTGTAATTTTTTTGATGGTTGACAACATACCCACATTGCTGAGGAATAACAACTTTATCTTGCTAAAAAAAAATAAAAAATAAACCCAGCTATATAGATACATAAGGTATTTAACTCTTAGATTTTGGTAGGTAGTTGATATCCCATCAAAGTATCTTTTATTTCTCTCTTTCCATATACTCCAACAAATAGCTGCTGGTATCATCTTCCATATTATCTTGATGGGGCTATCAACTTTCCATTTGTCCTAGCTTTCAAATGCATCTTTGATGTTTTGTGGCATGACCCATCTGAGCCGAAAAAGTGTTATAAACATGCTCCATAGATTCGATGCCATAGGGCATTGTAGAAAAAGGTGGCTATGTGTTTCTGTTTCCCTCAGACACATATAGCATCCGTTGAGTGTTGACCATGTGAAACTTCCTCTTTGCTAGGTTGTCTTGTGTCAAACATGCTTCATACATGGCAGTCCAACTGCGCAACTTATCTTGGGGGGAATTTGCTCTTCCAAATAACCAACTCTCTGTGATTGTGCTCAGTGGACCTAGAAGTTTGTAGGCTACCTTCACTGAGAATTCCTTTTTATTTGTAACTCCCCATTTGAATTGGTTTGGGTGTAGGGGGTTGATGTTTGCTAACGAAGTGCTGCTAGCAGATTTATCATTTCCTCTAACTCCCAGTCTGGTAGGTTCCTCCTGAGGATTAGGTTCCAAACATTTCCTTCCCTGTTCTGTTAGACTGTTGAGTCAGGAAAAATGTTGGGAAGTCGAACATTACAGGAGAATTCCCAAGCCATTTGTCTTCCCAAAAATTGATTCTCTGGCCATTTCCTGCTACAAGATTGTGGAACTGTGAGAACTCTTCCCATAGATTGCACATATACTTCCATAATCCAACCCCATATGGTTCATCTGACAGCTTTGATCTCCAGTGATTCAGTGCTCCATGCTTGGCAATTATGATTTCCCTCCATAAACTTTTCTCCTCCTATGGATATCTCCATAGCCACTTCATCAGGAGACACTTGTTATGTAAGGCTAAATCTTTTATGCACAAACCCCCTAGCCTCTTAGGCAATATGACTTCGTCCCACTCAACTAGGTGAAAATTGTGCACATTTAGGGATGGCAATGGGGCGGTGTAGGGCGGGGCGGTGCGGGTTGAGCTTAACCCGAAATTTTTTTGATCCGCCTTGCATAGCAACTCTTTTCACTTTCAACCCGCCCCACCCCACCCCGCCCCGCATAATTTTTGTAATATTTTCTTTTTCTAGTTATGTTTGATACTAAAAATAAATTCATTTTTTCATTAAGTTGTATTAATTTAATAATAGGATAGTGACTTAAAATTTTATTTTTTCGAGGTCAATTAGGAAACACGTAAGAAATTGTATTATTTTTTATTGAACCATTTTCATTTATTATCTTGAATATTTTAGTAGCTTTAATGAAATTATCTTAATAAATAATGTTTTATCACACTCTTATAACAGGTAAAAAGTTCAAATTAAGTTTGAACCCACATAAAATCACATATACCCGCAACCCGCCCTGCCCCACATTAATTAAAAAAAAACTTCAACCCGCCCCGCATCCGCCTCGCCCCACACAACCTTAAACCCACCCCGCCCCACATAGCCTTAAACCCACCCCGCCCCGCATCCGCCCAGCCCCATTGCCATCCCTATGCACATTGTTGTCTCCTTCAAAAGGAAATCCTTCTTATTCTTATGTTGTCAAGTTTTTTCAAGACCTTTCCAGGAAAGGGGTGGAGAGACATATTATAAGTTGGAATGCTATCTAGCACACTACTGATTAAAGTAAGTCTGCCTCCCATAGATAAATACTGCATTTGCCAAGAAGCCAGTCTCTTTTCAAATTTCTCTATAACTCCACTCCGGACACCTTCTGTTTTGAACTTAGCTCCAAGAGGAAGTCCTTAATAGGTCGTTGGAAATGCTCCAATGCTACACCCCATGATGGCAGCTAGTTCCTCTATATTAAGCAATTCATTAACGGGGTAGATTACACTTTTCAGCATGTTAATGTTGAGACCTGAAATAGCTTCAAAAATCAAGAGTTAGGTTTAAATATAGGATCTGACTCCTTTCAGTCCCACAGAAAATCAGTGTATCATCTGTGTATAACAAATGGTCTATACCTCCCTACATCAAAACCATTTATCCATTGCATTTGCTTGGCTTTGTCCAACATTTTGCTCAGTCCCTTCATTGCTATTATGAACAGAAAAGGAGAGAGAGGTTCACCCTGCCTTAATCCTCTCTGAGGGGAGAAGAATCCTACTGGGCTTCTGTTGATGAGGATTGAGTACTTAAACTGTAGATATGTTGAATGTTATCCACTTGATCCACCTTTCCCCAAATCCCCTTTGCTTGAGGATAGAAATGAGGTAGGAGCAATTCAATGGGTCAAATGCATTCTCAATGTCTAACTTGCATAACAAACCACCATTCACCTGTTTTTGCTGCCAGTCTAGGACATCGTTAGCTATGAGGGAAGCATCTGTAATTTGCCTCGTTTGAATAAATGCATTCTGATGATTTGAGACCAACTTCCCAATTACTTTCTTTAATCTTCCTGCTAGGATCTTTGCAACAATCTTGTAAGTGCTGCCAATTAAACTAATGGGCCTGTATTCACTCAGCTCTATTGCTCCTTTCTTCTTGGGGATGAGTGCTATGAATAAAGCATTGCAAGATTTACCAACTAACAATGTTGGTGATAATGTTGCAAGGTTGCTAACAAGTCTGGCTTGATAAAGTCCCATGATTTCTGAAAAATGCCATAGTAAACCCACAAGGCCCAGAGGCCTTGTTAGGTGCACTGACATTTATGGCCGCTAATAATTCTTCCTCTTCAAACATAGCCTCCATGAAGTTGCTTTCCTCTTCAGTTAAGGAGGCTATGTCTTCAAAAATTGTAGGTGGCCTCCATGATACAGCTTCAGTGTATAAGTTCTCAAAGAACTCCAGAGTTTTCCCCTTCACCATCTCCTTGTCTTCAATGATCTCACCCCCCACCAATAGCCTGTTAATACAGTTATATCTCCTATTTGAATCGGCAGTCTTTTGAAAATATTTTGGGGTTTCTGCCCCCCTCCTTTAGCCACGAGCACCTGGACTTTTTCCTCCAAGATACCTCTTCAATTTTAGCTACTTGTTGAATTTTGACTCTCAAAGCAGTCATGGTCTCTGCCTCATTGGGACTACGTTGCCTTCCTTCGATGGTATGTTCCAATGATAACCGATCATTCAAGGCCTTCGACTTCCTGCTCTCCAGTTTCCCAAATTCCTTTTTGTTCCAGATTGTGATATCTTTTTTCAGTCTTTTCAATTTTTGACTGAAGATGAAGTCTGGCCTACCATTAAAGTTGTAACTTTCCTACCATACTTTAAGTTTATCAGTGAAGTCTTCTATCTCCAGCCGTATATTCTCAAACTTAAGTATGATGGAGATGGATCCAAATCGCCATTTTCAAGTAATATAGGTCTGTGGTCTGAGATTACCTTTGGCAAAGCAATTTGTCTCACAACTCTAAAGGAATCACTCCAATCTGGTGAAATAAGAAATCTGTCTATTCTTGAAGCTTGAGGGAGTTAACACCTCTGGACCAAGTGAATTGTGTTCCTTGTAATAGTAAATCAATTAATTCAAGATCTTTGATTATGTCTGAAAAAAATTCCATTCCTGTGGATTTTCTGGTACTGTGCATTCTTTCACATTTAAATCTACAAACATTGAAGTCCCCCCCCACCCCACCATTTATCTTCCTAGAGCTCCATGACTCCTGCTAATTCATCCCACATCTCCTCCCTTTCCGGATTTGTGCGAGGACCATAAATACTAGTAAAGCACCATCTAAAGTTCTCATTAGAACTTTCCAACATACAAGAAATAGAATGACAACGTATCCACCTTAACCCATTTCCTTTTGTCCCAGATCAAAAGAATACCTACCCTAGTGCCTGATGCTTTAAGCTCCACCCAATCTACCCCATCTATTGCCCCACAACTGTTGGATTAATAAGCCTGGACATTCTTCAAATTTTTCTCCTGGCAATAACCTGAGTATCAATCGTTACTTCCACATCTACCTCATGGGTAACGTCACTGAACTTGCACTCTAAGTACTTTGCCTTCATCCTGCTCAACCTGAACCCTTAGACTCCAGGGTTTGTCTCCAAACCTCTAGCTTATCTTCATCCCGCTGTGAGTCTCGTCAATCAATACTATATCACCTGCAAATAGTACACACCAAGGAACCTCCCCTTGGATATGTCGTGTCAGTACTTCCATCACCAAGGCAAAATAAAAATAAACTACGCGTTGCTCCTTCTTGCTACCCTGTCATGATTGGAAAGTGCTCTGAGTCTCCTCACTTGTTTCTTGGTTCCATCGTTCATGTCCTTAATCTTCCTAACACTTTACTTGGTCTAGGTCTCGGGCACTCCGCTCTCTTGCCTTAGCAAGTTGTGTACCTTCTTCCTGCCTTTTTCCTATAGTTCTTCATGCAAGTGTTCAAACACTATTGTTTTGGCCATTGTAATCGCTAATTTGGCTTCCTTCTTCACCTTCTTATATCTCTCCCCATTTTCCCCCGTTTCCTCCTCGTCAATGCTCTCCACAAGAAATTTGTTTGTTTACGGAAATACCCTCCGCAAATATGGTGGATAGGATGTGGAAAAAGATTTGAGGGACAATTATGTCTTTAATCATGCTAATGCATGCATTGAAACACCTTGTATTGCTAATACCACGGTTTCCCATGTATTACTTATACATAGCATAATATACTAAATAGAGTGTATAACTAATATAGATTGAAAAAGTGTACCAAACAAAGTTTTAGTAGTACACTAAGGTAATGCATGCATTATTTTTTCTAATGCATCCTACCAAATGACCCCTATGGTTTATAGGCAAGAACACGAGAAACACTATAAGCTATGAACAGGCAGGTAGCAAAACTGAAAAATAGAGGCAGGGAAGTAGGGCAAGTCATATCAACAATGACAGGAAATAATCTGAAAACAAATATAGTCTAATAAACACAATTATGCGCAGCAAAACATTAGTGCAAATCGCAAAAGTCCCCAGAAAAAAAGCAAAGAAAGGACGAAAGACACAAGGAAACGGGAATATGAGCTGATTGATTTTCCGTCGGACTGGTGGAACCCTGCCAGATTTGCTCCTCCTTGTTGTTGCCGCATATACTGATGCCACAACCCTAACGACGCTGCCGGAATGAAGAACGAAAGAAGGGAAGCCTAACCACTCTGGTAGAAGTCGCCATCAAGATAAACCTGCAGTAGGCATTGTCGCTGAAGAAATAGATGGGACAGAGCATATTTGTTGGTGGCAGCCGGTGAAGAGAGAAATAAAATGAAATAGCGAGTCATTCATATTTTCCAGCTCAAAGGTGAGAGAGAGAGAGTCTCAGAGGAGAGAGAGCATCTAGATCTGGTGGTCGCAGGAGAAATGATGGATCTGCAGGTGTTGTGTGCGAGTGTTACCTAAATGAGTTCTTTTTTTGTTCTATTTGTCAACTGCCTGAACAAGAATTAAGAATGCATCAGCTGATGTGACCTACTTGTTTTGGTTT
Organism: Solanum commersonii; assembly: GCA_029007595.1. Classification (NCBI taxonomy): domain Eukaryota; kingdom Viridiplantae; phylum Streptophyta; class Magnoliopsida; order Solanales; family Solanaceae; genus Solanum; species Solanum commersonii. Next base: position 5,350,791 of record JAJTWQ010000033.1, read on the forward strand.
GTATTACCTTTGATTTATTCTTGTTCAAGCACTCATGAACTGCGTCAGATGATTTTCGCAGACCTAATCAGTGAATTTATTTCTGGTTTGACATTCTCAAATTTACTTTTTCTTTTTCTTATCAGGACCAAAATAATTTTGTTTCACACTTAATATGGTTGCTGTAATGTGATTTGTATTCACTCAGGTTCTGTATTGTGAACTTGGTGCAGGTTATTAGAGAGAGAAAATGGGGGGAGGTGAAAGGAATATTCAGATTTCCATCTTCTGTGACCAGTGCTTCATTTGTCTTGCGGAAATACTATCTATCCAAGCTTTATCATTTTGAGCAGGTTTATTACTTTCGGAAAGAAGAGCCTTCTGTTTCTGTGGCTGGTAGGTGGAAACTTTGCAATCAATTACCTATATCTGTTTTAATGTTTTTGTTATAAAATAAAAACTGAAAAAGTTGTTGCTGTATGTGTTCTGCAGATCCTACAAGTAGTAATGTCAGTGGCTCTGCAGCTGAACATGCTAATGATGATAGCGCTGCTATGGATCAAAGTTCAGGTGTGCTTCCAATCTCTTAAAACCTTAATTTTCTTTCATGAGGTCCTGACTCCTGTTTTTGTTGTTTTTGTCCCATTACTTTGATATGAGATGGAGTGCATCACCTTTTATTTGTTTGAAAATTCAAAATAGCTCCAACAAAGAAGTATTGAAACTTGATGTTTGCTTGTAGGGGGATTGCTTTTCTCTCCTGCAACTTTGCTTTTTTATTTTTTATTTATTTTTTCTGTAGCTCCTATGTGTTTGTAATATTCTGTTTAACAGTGGCTAGACATGTTTATCATGTGTCCAAATTATCATGCAACTTGCAGTGAGCTATAATCTGGAGGATGGGCATTCACTGGTAGGAACAATTGATGCAAAGTTTGATTATGGTTATGTAATCTCTGTGAACCTGGGCTCGGAGAATTTAAATGGTGTACTGTATCATACACCTGCATTACCAAATCAATTCCAAAAGGTGAATACTTTGGCTAGGCCTTCCCAAAGGATTAGGAAAAGACAGCTGGCTTTGAAGGACCCCTCTCGACCCAAGCCAAATCGAAGTGGTTATAATTTTTTCTTTGCTGAGCATTATGCAACGTTGAAGCCTTCATATCAGGGGCAAGAGAGAGCTATCAGCAAAAGGATTGGAATACTTTGGAGTCGACTCACGGAGGCTGAGAAACAGGTTGGATATAATGTCTTGACAGATTAAAAATTCACTTTTTATGTTAATTCTTAATATTTGTGCACAAACTACATCTGCTAGCTGGAATGGTTTTGGTACTTGATGATAGTGAAATAAGGATTTTTTTTTTGAAGAGGAGATTGTTTACATGTTCCTACTGTCATCATACAGTAACTTTATAAATAACTTAGGGCTCGTTTGGTGTGAGGGATTAAATATAATAGTGATGGGATAATTTTTTTTTATCTTGTTTGACTGTCATGTTTGGGATAACTTATCCCACCATTTATATCATAGTGATGGAATAAGTTATCCCATATACATGGTGGGATAAGTTATCCCAGGATAGCTAACTCCAGGATAACTTGTTCCCAACCAAACGACCCCTTAGTTCTTTATTTGTTTGTTCTCTCGTGTGACTTCTAAGCAGAATCATAGTTTGATTGTATTTTGACAGCATAGTTGCAAAGTTATGGTGCGTTTAACCACCTTTGTCACTGAGTCATTCCGGTGCATTTTATGGTTCCAAATGTCAAAAGTTGCCTCTTTTAGTAAAAAGACATTTAAGGGAGAGGGTGGTAGGATGTGGTGGGGGGGTGGGGGGGGGGTTCATTAGTCATGCCTGTGTTGTTCAATGTAGTTGCCACATATACTGGATTGATATTGTGAAAAATGGTATTTCCTCTATTTCAATCTACGTGTCTTCATGTCCTTCAGCCTTCTAGTTTGTTCAGAAAAAAAAATATCACTTTCTTTATTTAGTAACTCTTTCATTCTAACATCTTACATTCCATGTTTAAGACCAGAAGTTTCAAAAGATCTAATTCAAGACCAAAAGATTCAAACGTCTCCCTTAGTTTCTTAAAGACCGTGCTCAAACAAACTAAGACACTTAATATGAAACAAAGGGAGTAGTAAAATTTTGGATCTCTGTTTGCGTATGGGTGTTTCAAGGCAATGTAGCTACCGCCTACCGGTAGTTCAGTCTATCAACTACCAATATATGCATCCTTGTAGAAGAACATAAGAAGGTTGTCTATGAAACCGTTAGATATTTCACTCCAAGCTTAGTCTAGTGTTGTTAAAGGCTGAAGTAAGCCAGGATAAAGGCACAGTAAAGTTGTCATTCCTGGATGTCCTCAGTAAGACTCAGACGATTTTTTGGAGTTGCTAAAATGTCCATGGTAAATATATTTTGATGCTGTGGAGGAAAATCGAGATCAATTCTCAGCTCATACTCATATTTGCTCTGGGTTCCCTTTAATGCAGGTGTATCAGGAAAAAGGTGTGAGAGATAAGGAGAGATACAGGGCTGAGATGCTGGAATACCAGACATCCAATGTACAACCATCGTAAGCTGATATTGTGGGACATCTTTGTTTCCGCATCTTTCGTTTTTGTTTGGGAAATCAACAATGTTTTCATAGTCAGGATTTAACTTTGATGTATTTGTGAAACTGTTGGGCTCTTCCTTACTTTTATTTTCTGGGAGTTCGAAAGATGCTTTGGAACGAGATTGGTATCAAAGAAGTTCCATCTCAGTTTCCTTTATGTCAATATAATGTGTTTAAGTTAGATATTCTGTTCATTTAGGTAATACATTTCTATATTTTTGGATTATTTTTCATGGTAGTTTTGAGTTACACGTTCTATCAAAAGGTACGGGTAAGGTCGGTGTATAGCTCCACTCTCTCCAGATCTCACTGGAACATATTGGTTATGCTGTTTGTTGTACTTCTGAGTTGCACACTTGTAGGCCATCGCTAGAGTTGCTCTCAACCTTTTTGAAATACAATAGATAGGCACCGTTCCTTCTGTTTTGATTAATGTAAAGGGCCTCGGAGTACGATGGTATGGTCAAAACACTTAAATCGTAAACTCATTCTTTTAATTAGGGTCATTTATATCTTGGTGATCTTTTCAATTTTGAATTTCAAATTTGACTTGGGGGATGTGTTGAAGTTGTGTAAATGACTTAGAACACAAAAGAGGTATATGTGGAGCAATGATAAAGAACAAAATACATATTTTGAACTTGAACGGTGTTTTATTTTTAAAAACGAAATAGATCATGTGAGCATCAGAGTATATCTGTGCTCGAATATGCCTCTTGGGGGCACGACAAATGGAGCTATTGCCGTCTCAATAGAGTGAGGGGGAATGCGAACAAGAGAAACGTTGTGGTTGTTTCAGCTGAAAATGAAAGCAAGCCATGTTTCTTGACCATTCTATTTGATATGGATCTCTCTAACTTTTTCTTATGAGCTCTTTTTTTGCTCAATTTAGTGGCCAATGCAGCAAGCAGTAACAGGAGTATGAAGGAAAATTATCTGGTAGTACGACTACTATAATCTTAGTTAGCAAAAGGTCTGTAACATTTCTAAAGTCCAATCCCAGTAGATAGAGAGAAATCAACGATGTCCCTCGAAAGAAATCAAGAACATATGTAAATTATGCATCTTCTCGAATCTCGATGCCATTAATGAAATCAGTACTTCATAAAAAAAGAGAGAGAAAGAAATCAAGAACACATATAGGTTGATGGTGATATGAATACAACAACTTTGAAGCAAGAGTGTTGAGCTATCTATTGTGGGGACATGTTTAACCATGCTTGCTATTACTTGATATAATTGAGGTTTAGTTTTAAGCTTTACTCTTTGTGCCACATGGAGTAGTTTCATAATGAAAATGTTGAATTAACTCTTAATTGTGAGATCGTATTGTATAAGAAACAAGTTTTTTATGTATAATTTTTTGTATAACTTATATGACGTTTGGTAGCTAGATGAGAAATAGAATACCTCGTAGCCTCCCCCTCATAGGTGTGGCGTGCTTCACACCCATGAAAAAGACTCTACTTAGTGCAGCTTTCAGACACCCTAGGACTCGTGAACCTGATGCTCTGATACCAAGTTTTTCACGCCTCGAGGCAACCCCTAGACACAACATGGTGCTTAGCGTCACAACTGACCCCAAGCTAACACATGGCATGGCATATCAATACAAATTCAATTAAAACATGCATTGTGCGGAAGCTAAAAACAGTTTAATATCTGAAATGGGGAAAAACCCAATACGACCCTCACTTAAAACTGACGAGGTGACTATCAAGAAAGGCTTCACGAGTCGTCTAAGGCATTATGGCCCGTCTGGTGGGTCATGATGTTGCCCTGCCTGACAGGGCTTCACTAAAATGAGAATAACTCCTTACTCCGTGCTCGAAATTAGGCAAACTTGGTGGTGTAGGAAAGAGGACTCAATGATCTTTAAATTGATAGGTCATGGGCCATCTAATTCATTTTTTGGTAAAATATATGATCATTTGAAGTTTACCCAAAACTCAAACCTGATAAGTCCCTTTCACGGACGACTTCACGGTCCGAGTGAAGCTTCACAAATCGTCTAGGCGTCACTGATCTATCACAATGACCTTGGGGTGCAAACTCACTTTCTGGGTGACTTTACAGACCCCTAGACGGGCCGTCCAAGTCACCACGGTCGTCTAAGGCACCGTCTAGGTGACTCCTCCCTAGGGGCAGTCCTGGATGTTCTCACGATGCCCTTAACGGGTCGTGGACCCCTAAACAGTCCGTCTAGGGTGTGTGAAGGGTCCAAGGTCCATTTTTGGTTCGTGGACTTACCCGTTTGTCCTTTATAGCCCTTTCTCAAAATCCGAGGTGTTGCATAATTCTTCCTTCTTGAATACCATTTTCTATCTCTTTGCCAACCTTAATCATATCAAAGAAGTTGTGAGCACAAGTTCCAAGAAGTTGTGTGCACAAGTTCCAAGAAGCTTATCATCATATAAACCTTTTTACATTTGGATGAATGTTGAGATCAATCCCTCTTCCGTAAATGAAGGATATATTTTTGAAACTTCTAACCTCCATCGTATGACATATTCTTGAAAAGATTCATGCAACAATTTCCTTATTTTGAGCGAATCGGCTATACGCAGATCATCTTCGTTATTGAACTCATATCGATTTCCTTATTTTGAGTGAATCGACATTTTCCAGTTTTCTCAGACCCACACATGGAGTCATTGTGGCATCTTAGACTATCTAAATAGCAAGCAAAAGAAGTGGTCCTCGTTTTAAGTCACTCAGAGCTACTTATATTCTTTTTTTTTAGCATTTATTTTCTTACTTATTTTTCTTTACATGTTAAACTTGCTTATGTGATTTGAATGTGTTCTTGTTCTTGAATTCACATAAGCAAATAAATATTTGTTCTTGAATTCAAATCACATAAGCAAGTTTAACATGTAAAGAAAAATAAGTAAGCAAATAAATGCTAAAAAGAATATAAGTGGCCATGAGTGACTCAAAACGAGGACCGCTTCTTTTGCTTGTTATTCGTATAGTCTAAGATGTCGTAATGACTTTATGTGCAGGTGTGAGGATAATGCTGAGTCTATGAGACTCAAGTTTTAGCGAGAGTTTCGAATCAAGATTATTCCATTTTGCTCACACCCACATGTCAAGGAACAAGCTCTCATGACCTACACTCCATGACACTCTATTCAGGTCTAATGATATTACCTTTAGTTTCCTATAACTATGCTACGAAGGTGCTCTCATGTCAAGGAACAAGCTCTCATCTTAACAGGTATGCACTGATCCTCATTATATTCAACTATGCATCTCACTCAAGCATATGGTTTTGTATTGAAAGAAGCTTATGAACCTAGTCCATCAATATACACACACCTTTAAAACCTTGACATTTACACGGGAAAACTCATTACCAATGATCTATACTCACTTCTCACATAAGAAAACTCAATCATCTCTTAAACTTCCCATCAAATGTCAAATCCCATCATTATGATTGTCCATTCCCAATAATCCTTTACATCCATCTCTCACAAACGAATCCAAAATCCCTCATCACCATGACTACACTACACCACCTAGTTGCCTACTCTGACGCTGATGACTCCTCCTTCTCACCAAAAAAGGCATCCATGCCCGATTCACCTAGGGCATCATTCCGGGGGGAGTTATCACCTCCACCACACCCATAAACAAGTCCCCTCCATGTCGGTTTCCATCTCGGACCTAACCATCATATCTTTTTCCACCATTTAGCTCTAGCAATCCCTTTACCCCCTCGCTATATCCACCTCCTTTATAAAACCCTAACCCTAATCTTCTCTTCCCGACCTCAACTCCCCTCCGACCACTGTCTCAACTACCATTAAACGAGATCCCTCTCCCCACAACCACTCTCACTCTAATAATCCCACTATCCACCGCCCTACAAAACTAGAATTCTATGATGTTCCCCTACGCCAACTCCACCAAAATAGCATAAGAAAACCCCATAAACATATTTCTATGAAGCAAACCACCTCTGAGTACCTTTCACATGAAGTGTCAGTCAGACCCAGCTCAGTACGACTTTTGAATCGAGTAGAAAATGTCATCATGCTGGTAAGTCTCTGATTCTCTCCCCCCGATCTCTTGTGGTTCTTGATTCTGAACCTGATGAAGCGTTTGAGTATGTTCTCTTTGATTCCTCTTCCCTTCCACAAAAAATCAGTAAGAATTTGGCCAAGTTCTTAGGAATGGGAAAGGAAAGATATGTTGGGTCTAAAATGGTTTTAAAGGGAAGAACATTTTATCCTGAGGTTAGGTCTTTGGATGTGGTTAAAAGGGTTCTTGACTTGTTATACTTTCAGGGTTGGGTTGATCTCTTTCTGGACACTAAGTTAGTGGTTTATGAGAATGAAGTTGTTGAATTTTATGTGAATCTCAATGTCTTGGAAGGCAACATTGCCTCTTCTTCTGTTAATGGGGTTGAATTGGTTTTTGATAATGTTCGTCTTAGTAAAAAATTTCATATCCCCATTGTTGGGTTAGCTGAATATGTCTAGACTAAGGATGAGAACTGTATGCTCATGTCTATATAAAGGTGGGTCACTGCACGACCTAAAAGGTGCTTAAGGGGGAAATGACACCCTTTCACAAATTGATGTACAAATTAGTGCACAAAGGGTTCTGCCTAGGAGGAAAGACACCATGAGGCATCCTTTAGGGATATAGGCATAGCCAATGCCTTGGAAAACAAAGAACTTATTGACTGGCCCTTTCTTATAATAAAATACCTGGCACAAGTGGTTAATCCTAAACCTGGTTTCTTTCTGACTGTAAACTACTTGATAATAACTACCAGGTTCCTGCTACTGCTCCCAAGCCTACTGGCCCAGTCGCCATCCTTCTCAATGATCATCATGTTTCTAGGAACAAAATGTTGCCCTCCTTGATGAAATTGAGACTTTTCGCACTAACCTGGCTGAGTCGCAGGGGAACTAACTAGATTGAAGGACCAGTTGCTACAGCAATGACATAACAATAATGCTCGAGTGGATCGTGTGTTGCGGCTCTTGGCTTCATCTCGCACCTTTCATCCTTTCTCGTCTGAAACCCTTATACCAGACCGTCCTTTTTGCTTATTTTGAGACAATCTTGTTGCTTCTTCTGTTTTGTATTTTTGGATGTTGTGGTGGAGCTCCTACTAAGCTTAAAACATCATGTATCATGTTTTGATTAGCTCTTTATCCCTGCATGATTGTTATCTTTGCATCTTGTTTGGATGACTAATATCCTTAGATCTTATTCATTTTCTAGTTTGTCATGGCTGAGTGTTGCCCTTAAGGCTCTAAGTTTTTCATGTTCCTATGTTGTTTTTGTACTTCACCTTTCTTTTTGATATGTCAAAAGGGGGAAGATTGTGTTTTGTTGAAACTGGTGCAGAAAAGAGTATATTTTTCATCATCAAAAAGGGGGAAATTGATGATTCCTTCCAAAACTTTCCAATAGCTTTTGATGATGACAATATGAACCAGGTTCACAAGCATGTACTAGACATAAAATAAAAAAAGCATAGGAAATATATTTAAAACAACAATCCTAGTCAAATAAGGAGAAGAATAAAAGGCAAATGAATCCTATGCGGAAAGGGAAGGAGATAAACAAGTCCCATAAGGAAAATGATATTTTTCTAGGAAAAAACTTATTTCTTTCCTCGTAGAAGTTGACCAAGGTTTAATCCACATCTATAAAAGGTTGAATTCAAAGAAGGAAAAATCGCCTTTTGTAATTACAAAGTGAGAGAATCTTCAGCAAAGGCAGAGTGACTCAAAGAGATTAAAAAGGTGAGAAGAATGAAGAACTAGACTTAGGTTTTCTTTCTAAAAGGTAGTTTTATTGTTTCGTCTAAGAAACATTGCTTAGGAATTAGTGTTCTGATTGTGTGAGAGAGTTTCGAGAGAATTGTAACAAGACGTAGGTTTGACTTTTTAGAGAGAAGAGTCTTCGATTATAGTTAATCAATAGAGAGTAAAGGCACTAGAGTTAATTCCTTGTTTATTGACTTGTAATCTTAAATTGTTCTTGAAGGTAATAAAGTTGTGGTGTGGTTTTTCCCTTCCTTGAGGGAGGAAAGTTTCCACGGTAAAATCTTTGTTTTTGTGTTGCTTCTTTTTTAAGGCAAACTAACAAGAATCTGGTTTCTTGTATAGGAGGTAAGGTTTCTTCAGCTGGGTCTCAATTCAGAAAGATAAAGGTCCCAAAAGAGAAAAACCTTGTAGCATACGATTACTGCCAAGAACTTAAGTATTCCAAAACTGAAATAAACTTTGAACTTGATTAATTGAATATCATTTTAATAAAGTAACACCTGCATACAAATTGCAAGTAAAATAGAACGTTGCCACAATACTATCTCTGTTTAAGAGTTTAGGATGCAATCTCAAACGCGATCCAGTTTATAGTAATAGTAATATTTTAATCTATTCTTCTAATGAACAATTTATAGGGTTCGAGACCTATATAATATTTTTATGCTATCAAGTATTAAGTTAATTGAGAAACACAATGATATTAATTACATATATGAAGAACACCTATAAAATAATGAAATTCACAGAAAGGGAGTGTACCATTACGCCATAGCGACACACAATTGAAGACAAACTTTGTCTTGGGTGTAATAGGACTCCAAGTTACTGTGTGCGATCGAGGTGCTCCCCACCAGTTGTTGGAATAACGTGAGTTGTGCCGGGTCTCGATTCGAAAAGATGAAGGGCCCAAAAGACAGAAACCTTATAGCATACAAATACTGCCAAGAACGTAAGAATTCCAAACCGAAATAAACTTTAAACTTGATAAATTGAATATCATTCTAATAAAGTAACATCTACATACAAAGTGCAAGTATAACAAATCATTGCCGCAATACTATCTCTGTTTTAGGGTTTAGGATGCAATCTAAAACGCAATCCAGTTTACAGTAATAGTAATATTTTAGTCTATTCGTGTGATGATCAATTAAAATGGTTCTAGACCTATGTAATTTTTCTGCTATAAAGTATTAAATTAATTGAGAAGCACAAGATATTAATCAAATATATGAAGAACACCTATAAAATAATGAAATTTGCAAAAAGAGAGTGTGTACATGACAACTAAGACAAACTTTGGGTGAGTTTTCCTCTCCTTTAGTTTATGACGGCGGACAACTATGGGGAAATATTTTAGGTTAAGTCACAAGTAAGGACCTAGCGCCATATATATAGGCTTAATATAAAGTCTTAACCTAGTGGGCCTCCCAAATACAAGCTCATTGTTCTCCAATAGGCCAACACTTTTGTCGGCCCACACCTAGTACATGAAATGATACAGGTCTATCATGAAATCCATATAAATATATGGCTTGGGTCTTGTCCACCAACCATTAATACCTGGCCCATTTTGGTAAACAAAATAATAAGTTAATGTTAAGTCTATATTTAGTAAATAAGTCTAATAGTCCCAACTAGTTTGGGGATTGAATTATAGTTCCTGTTGTGGAATTTTACCATCAATAGAGCATAATAGACTTAGAGGCTTCATACAACGGACTCCAACTTGTTTAGGATTGAAACACATATATTGTTGTTGGTAGGATTTTCTCTTAGCTTTTTTCAACAACTGCATATATGAATTGTGGTTTAGATTGGCATTTATTAGGCTATTGCATGCTAGTCTGCCTTCTCATTCAAGGTTAGGAATTTATTAAACTCAAGATACAACAATGACATCATATCCAGTGTAATTGCACAAGTGGGATCTGGGGAGGATAGAGTATTGTACGCAGACCTTACCCTACATCGTAAAGATAGAGAGACTGTATTCACTAGACCTTGAGCTTAAATAAAGCATTTATAAGACGTTTGAAAAAGGGGAAACATAAATAAGAACACTAACAACAATGAAACAACGTGAAATGAAGATAAGTACACAACATATAGAGGAAATAACAATAATTACAGCAAAATAATGTGATAATTGAAGCACAAAAAACACAAGGGATCACTGAAGCCAAAGAACAAGAAACTACAAGAATAAGGCTAATATCACTAGTAAGAAAGAAGGTCTGAGTATGACCATTAAGTCTATCCCGCAGTAAAGTGAGAAAACGATCAACTACCAACTAACATTCTATTCTAACCCATGATTTCCAAACTCTCCTATCGAAGGTCACATTCTGAGTAAGCTCAAGATACACCATGTCCTATATAATCACTCCCCCAATACTTCTTCAGGTTGTCTCTACCTCTACTAATGCCCACCATTGCCGATTTCTCATGCCTCCTCACTTGGGCATCTACACTTCTCCACTTCACATGCCCAAACCATCTCATCTTCGCTTTTCGCATCTTGTCCACCATGAGGCCACTCCTACCTTGTCCCAGATTTCTTCAATCTAATCTTATCTCTCCTAGTATGCCATACATCCACCTCAACATCCTCATCTTTGCAACTTTCATCTTTTGAAAATGTAAGTTCTTGATTGGTAAACACTCTGTCCCATACAACATAGCAAGTCTAACCATCACTCTGTAGATACAACATGAAAAAAAATAAGGAAGTGGTTAATGGTCATAGTGCACTAATTTGGCGTGGCATATAATTGATAGATATTGAACTAATAAACAGAGGATTAGTAAAGAGTTGACTGCATTGCATGATTGCATCAAGACTTGTGATCTGGCATGACAATAACATGTTAGGCCTTGTATAAATGCAGCAGCCAGTCTAAACTATTAGGTTGTGCACAAAAAAATTTAACTTCAAAAGACTCGTTAGTTTTTTTTATATGAATGAGATCAATTCGTTGTTCCTTTCCAACATTGTCTCATAAATGACCTATCAAGCTCATGAATTTCTCATAAATGACCTAGCTCGTGGATCCACTTTAGCAATAATGAATGATACAAAATTCTTACCTTGGCAAGTAGACTCTCTCTTTTCGGTGTGAGGGTTACAATGGATTCCATATTATAGCTCACATGGTTTTATTATGAGTTAACGGTAGATATCCCCACATGAACTATGTTTTCTTCAAAAATCGTGTCAAAACTTTTCTATGGTTTTCAATACGCATTGACCTTATTTATGATTTATGATTTTTCCTTAAAGGCTTTTACCACATTTTACTTGGTCATGCATATCATGTTTAAATTCACTATTTTATCATGTTTACGTTTTATGCATTTCCCTACATTCAGTACATTCAAAGTAATGATGCATATTATGCTTATATTATGAAGTTCGACGCTCCTCCCGCATATTCTCTTATGTACTCTGTTGGCATCTTTTATGTCATTAAGTGTTGATACTTATTGGTTATACTCTCTCATATTGTATTTCTTTTATGTCATGCTTATGTCAAGTGTCTTTTTTAGGGCCTCTCAGGGTTCTATATTGTAATGTCACATTTAGGGTGTACTTTGGGTTGTAACGCTTTTTAGCAATCGGTGAGACCTCCTCACTTTCAGAGGACTCTAATTTAGTTAGTTCAGTTTATTTAATCTTTCAGACATTGTTAGTTGAATAATTAGGTAGTCGTTGGTCTTGTCACGACACCTATCTTCAGTTAGTAGAGGTTATAGATAGACAAAATTAGTGATCCAGTTCACTCTAGTGCATTCAAAAGTTTTTAACATTATTTATATTCAGATTTATTTAAGACTTTTGCATGATATATGTTTCATTGATTTGGAATGCTCATTTTATAAGGCTTCCGCAAATATGTATAATTTTCTGCTATGAAGTCAGTCAGGCCAATGGTTTCGTGGGACTAGCAATGATTCTGAGTGTCGACTACGTCTAGGGTGTAGGTTCGGGACATGCCAGAAGGTTCTCTGAAGCTTTTCCTATTCTTTCTCTCATTTTATTTGTTAAATACATGTTCCCTTTGCATACAAAACTTACACTTGTAGCTCAGGAAACTGGATATATGGTACGAAAAAACTATGTTAATGCTAAGCTAAGAGCATTTGTATTTTGTTGTTGTATATTAAGAGTTTTAGTACTTGCCTCAATAAAATTTCCCTATGTTGTAAAAACATACATGTTCCCCTTTGTGAACACGTATATACATGGACATGTTTGTATACCTAAGCTATATACACCCAAAAGGCTCAATTGGGCTTGGCTTAACTGCATAAGAAGTTTCCAATTAAGAATCCATGAAAATTTTGATTAAATATGTCAAGTCTTGAATGCACAGGTGTGACCTATACAAAATGTTAGAACCACTTTGGTGATAAGGTGACAATTTTTTAAGGTAATACAGGGTGAACTTGAGTGATACCTTTTAAATTGCAGTTGTTTGTTGTAGCTTTAGAAGAGTAAGGTTTAAGGGGAGAAAAGAAGAGAAAACCAATACTGAGATGCAACCTTCGGTCATTATGACATGATAAATACATACATTGTACATTAAGATACGCCAATTATATATCGAATATTCATCAAGTATGCACTGATTATACACTAAAGACAAGATTTGTGATTCCACAGTTGGGAATTTAAAGTTTAAAAGCAACAAACAATTGCTTGAAATTGTTACCAAGGTTAGAACAATTACCACGACTCCACCGTGAGGCCACTAACAACTTCCTATTTTCTATGAAACTCCATCCATCACCGCAAATCCAAACATACAAATTTCACTGGGTGAAACCACAATCAAAGCTCCTTTTTCAAACACCTCAAATCCACAAACTCAATGCTATTTTCACTATCTCAAATAAAGCTTTGTGGTAACAACTTCAGATTTGGGCAACCTTTATCAACCACTTAAAATACTAAATCATTCGAAGAGATGGAGTGGTGGAGAAAATGTAGGGGGCAAACAGAGAAGGATATAGGAAAGGCAGAGAAGAAGAGAAGAAAATAGGGAGAATAGAGGGTATTTGAATTGGCTTATTTTAAGTGACTTTTGACCTCTTTTTTTTTTTAGTTATGGAAGTGTTTAGAAAACACAAAAAAAATTTAGGCTGAAAAAGTACAGAAAAAGATCAATAACCAAAAGTTGGGTGTTCCCAACTTATATCATTTAGCTTTTAAATTATAAGTCACTTACAAAATGTCAATCCGAACACCTCCAAAAAAAAGGGAAAATGCATAAGTACCCCCCAAGCCTATGCCCAAAATCCGTGAGACACACTAACCTTTACTAAGGTCCTATTATCCCCCCGAACTTATTTTTTAATTAATTTTTTACCACTTTTTGACCTACGTGGCAATATAAATTAGATAGGTTGAAAGCTTTGTTCAACACGCACTAGGCCCCACTTTTTCAACTTTTTAAAAAGTAAGCTATCAGTTCAAAAGTAGATTTTACACTTCCCAAAATTTCAAAAAGCTATCACTTTTTCTTCATTTTCAGCCCTTTCTTCATTTTCATCCCTTTCATCTTCACAAAGGAATTTCCCAAAACAACGACAACCTTCATCCTTTTTCTTCATTTTCATCCCTTTCATCTTCTTCTCTTTCAAATCACCCATTTCTTTTACATCGCCACCCTTCTCCTTTGAATTGATGTTGAGATTTTCATTACGATTTCGAAGACTTTCACCTTCATCCATGCTTGCATCACACTTCCGCATCGATCATTGAATCATTCGCATCCATACACAACTTATTCAACTCGGATTTTTTCATAACCCTAACATTTAAACATAAAAATTGTGAAAGAAATTTAAAATCAAAACTAATAATCGACATAAAAAGGTGTAAATATAAAGAATATATTAAAAATTTACTTTACCTTTTCGAAGCAAGGAGCAATTTAACTTGAATGATAATGGAGGTTTTTTTTTCCAAAGAAGAAGAACACTGATAAAGAAGAAGACAATTGAGTTAATGTTTGGTTTTTTCAAGTTTATTTTAACACGTGTCCAATTTTTATTGGTCAGTGTTGTCTAAAAATTGCACCAACGTGCCTAACATAGGTGAAGTCACAGACTCAGCCACGTAGGCCAAAAAGGGGTAGAAAATTAATTAAAAAATAAGTTTGGGGGGGGGGGGGGGGTAATAGGACCTTAGTAAAGGTCCCAGGAATTTTAGGCATAGACTGGGGGGTACTTATGCATTTTCCCAAAAAAAAAAAATGATAAATGTTGAGACTAGAATTTTTATTTCAGAAAGTTTATAAAGAGTGAGGTTTTTCTTTGATGGATTTGAATAGACTACTATATGTAGGGTAGAAATTCCTTAATTTTCACATGCACGCAAAATACCTTTTGCATCAAATATCATAAGTTGGTAAACAGAAATAAAATATATACGGCTATAAATAAAGATTAACTTAGTCCAAAAGTTTGACGCAAAATAACTTGTTGATAGAACAACATTAGTTCATTTTTCCAATAAAATAGAATAACGTTCATAAATAATTGAAATAAAAAGTATGAAACACGAAATGTATAAAAATGCAACAAATTAAGTCGCACACTATGAAAAGGGCAACATGAAAAAACAATGATAGAACAACATTATTGTTATATTCTTAATCAAGGTCCTTGGAATATCCATCATCTTCAGCATTGGTGTCATTGCCTTCTGTTGATGCAGGCTCTGCACCGCTTCCATCCCCTATTGCAGCCATAGTCTCGATAAAATACCCGTCATGCAATAAATATTCCATCGGACTTGCCGATAGGGCAACATTTTCATTGTTGGATGGAGGCTTTAGAGGTTGATTCAATTGTATCTTCCTTTTGTTTATTTTAGCCGTTTCTGCAGCGAACACTTTTAGCAAGTCTTTCATTTGTCTTGCATCAAGTTCATTAATATTTTTTCCCTCCACTAGTTTGTTGAAGAGGAGTTTCATCTCCTTTTCATTAATTTTCTCTAATTTGCTAATTTGTTCTTCTTTCTTATCCGCTTTCCTCAGAAGATAGATTTCATGTTTGACCAAGTTTTTAAGCCTTTCGTACTCTGTAGAACTTAAATACCTTGTTAAGACATCCCGAGCCAGACTTGTAGATTTTCAAGCAATGGGTTGGCTATTTATTGGCGTAAAAATAATTATGATGACTTCTACATCACACAAAATAGTAAGCTCTTCTGCTTTCTTGAACAAACTTGGTGCTCTTCTATCTAGGATGGAGTTTCACACATTTTCACAATAGTTCCTAGAATCCCTAAGCCTTTTTGTAGCCATATTTGATACTCAAACAAAAAATACTTTACTTTGGAGTAGAATATATAAAACTTGACGAGGTGTGTGGCTTTTGTAGATGTCAAACAAGAATCGTCAATGTAGTCAAATTAAGAAATTTCTTAAACTGGGGTCCAAGTTTTAAATAAATTGATTTGTGTAATTTGCTTTCAAGGAAATTGTTTTACTTTTTTCTTAAAAAGTTGAAAATTGCTAAGATTTTGACATGTATATTTCATAATTAATTTTGGTAATAGAAAGCACAATAATTAACTTGTCACACGGGCACATTGGGTAATTATATTGAAAATATGTTTTATATAGATGTTAGTATATCCTTAGTAAACACTTTTAAATCATAGTTCAATATTGGGAAAATGCATAAGTATCCCCCCAGCCTATGCCCCAAATCCCTGAAACACACCTAACTTTTACTAAGGTCCTATTACCCCTCCGAACTTATTTTTTAATTAATTTTCTACCCCTTTTCGGCCTACGTGGCACTATCCTTGAAAATTTTGTCAACACACGCAGGGCCCACAAGATAGTGCCACGTAGGCCGAAAAGGGGTAGAAAATTATATATAAAATAAGTTCAGGGGGGTAATAGGACCTTAGTAAAGGTCAGGTGTGTCTCAGGGAGTTTGAGCATAGGCTAGGGGGGTACTTGTGCATTTTCCCTATAATATTTTGATGGATAAATTGTCACGACTCAAAATCGGGTGTGAGGACACCTGTCTTATCTCACCAAGACAGATCAACGTGAAACCCAACAAAAGAAGTAAATGTGGAAGTAAAACAGAATAAGAGACTAATATAACATGAACATTGCGGAAAAGTATTACACTGGATTCAACATAAATACAAACTTGAATATCTTTGTGTTTAGACCAGAACAAAAATATAACGAAAGGGTAAGTGATGTCTGTTGAAATGACAAGCATTCTACCTCACAAACTACTCAAGTAAGCCTCAGAGGAAGGTAACAAGGGAATAATCAAGGTGGTTCGTGCTTGTAACCTACACAAATGTAGAAGCAAGGGAGTGAGTACCAAACAACAATGGTACTCAGCAAACAAACCTAAATAACTCCAAAATCTTTCTAAAAAAGAATTTTTAGGGAGTCACTACAAAGTAATTCCAGATGTTACCAAGGAAGCTTTGAGCTTATATTGACTGTGAGTTAAATAGGAACAGAACCTTATGAGATCAAATCTCCAATAGTTACTCTCTAGCTAGCTCAATAGTAGAGGGCAATTGCCATGTCATTAAAGTGATGTCATTCCAATTTGTCTTATAATACCATTTTCTATTCAACACTTGCATCTTAAAAATGTGAAAATAATTGAGAATCTTATCTCTATTAAGATTTAGATAATCTTCATTGTATTTTTGAGGAACAAATGGAAGGTGATAATGCTAAAGTTAAAAAAAAATTGTGAGTATATACATTGGTGAAGGCTAGTAAATTTTTTCAAGAGGCCGATTTCAATTCATTTAGGAATTAACTTTGGCTTACAATATCCTTATTTATAAATTTAATCAAACTAAAAAATACATTAGAAAGTGCGAATTAGTCGATTATAACTTTATATATCAATAATAAATAAATTTAAAAGTTTGTCACCAAAAAAGGGAAGGCAAACGTAATATCTGAAACTATAAAGAAGGTTAGTTAAACAAGGTCAAACATGAGAAAAGTCTTTGATAATGATCCAAAATGTATATACATAGTTGATATTGATCCAAAATGTATATACATACTGGAGGGTGTCCATTTATGAATAATCTTTTCCGTGATTGGCGTTTTGTGTTGATCTTATCTTATAATTCTTCTGCTTTTACTTGTTTACTATACTATCAATAAATCTCACTAAGTGGGTCTGGGAGGAGGGGGATAACTGTGTGCGGACCTTATCATTACCTCATGGAGGTAAGAGGTTGTTTCCGAAAGACCTTCAGCTCAAGTAATTAGAGAGCAGAGTAGCTGCGACAAATCTATTGAGAATTTCCTAGAGAAACAGAGAAAAAAATGAATGATTTCGTTGACAAGGAAACTAAGCCCAATATCTGCATAAAAGAGCAGTCACTGCGAATGAGTCAAATACTACGAACTGCTTTTCCTGATGCCTCAGATAGCGAGGGAATGAAGGAATCAAATGCAACTTTTGCAATATCGTCATCTCGGGTCGAGGTTATGCCTGCAATCAACATTGTGATTATTACCTTCATGATGTATGCTGTAATTTCCCCAGAGAAATTTGCCATGATTTTGATCAGGGCTCTGACCATACTCTTACTCTCCGCCCCTTTAAAGCCACAAACCAAGAACAATTTTGATCGAATGTATGCGTCTACTAAAAGTCAATGAACCAGGTTCCTTGACATATTTATGATGCAGAAAGTAAAACAGACAAGAGTTTTACGCAAAAACCCCCTTGCTCAAGGGAGGAGAAAACCACAACCTGTCCTCACAGGATTTTCAACCCAACTCTATTTAATTATAAAAAGGAGCAAAGACAGACTCTTGTAACCTAGGAATTAAACTCTTAATCCCTTCTCCCTTACTGTAGCAACTCTACTACCAGCAACAACCAAGCAATAACTCTATTTCCCACTAAACCAACTAACTCTAGTTGATCTAGACTTCAAGAGCTCAACAAGGCTAACTCTAGCCACCAACTTAGATCTCAAGGATTAGAGAATAAACAAGCAGCAACTCTACTGCACTAAGCAACAACTACGTTGCCCACTACACCAACTAACTCTAGTTGATATAAACTTCAATAACCCGACATAGCTAACTCTAGCTAAGAATCAGAAAGCTCAACAAGAACTTCAAAGGATCTAATTCCTTTATAGATTAGGAATAGATCTTACAAGATGAAGCACTGGCTCTAACAACAACTACGAACAATGATAACTCTATCAAGTCCCTTGTTGTTCTTCGAGAAACACTTCCTTGAGAGAATGGCTTCTGCTTGTAAAATTTCTGATTTCAAAAGGCTTAGTTTTTAAATGGAGAATGAACATATTAAAAGATAGGAAAAAACAGACAAAGCAATTCTATTGGTTGAGGGTCTGTTGTATGGTGGGAGACGCGCACCAACCACAACAAATATTGCAGAGTTGCAGGCTTTTGAACAGTTATATTTCCTATACAGACACTTCCAGTTTCGTCTGGATCAGGTCCAAAGTTTGTTTAATCATCAAAACTTCATATATAACTTAAAACAACAATCTCCCCCTTTTTGATGATGACAAACTAATATTCAACCTTCTTCTCCCTTTCATCATTTCCCCTATCAGCATGACCAGGTCCCTTGTTAGATCTCGAAGTTTGTTAAATCATCAAAACTTCAAATTAGGTCCAAAATAACAAGTTTCACTGTGCTGCTTGTGGACATGATGATTCTGTTCATTCTCTGTTCCAGTCATACAATGGCCGCGAGCCCTGCAATTTCAATCTTCATGTTGAATGTGTTTCTATACCCATAACCTTGCACCAAAATAGTGAAATATCCGCTTCATCTGTTCATTTCATTCCTTAACACCAGTGAGACTGCTATTCTCTTCTGCTCAGTTTGTTGCTAGAGTTGTTCCCACTTCTGGATGCTGGCTATTTTACAACCATGAGCATGATTACCTCTGTCACTTCAATTGTGCTGTTGTATCAGAATACGGAATGGAGAATCATTCCATGGGTAAACTTCAAAACTGGCTGCAAACTCTGGCAACAATTCCTCCTAATACAGAGTTCGACACCAAAACACACACTTTTTGAACCCTAAACACCAAAGGGACACTCTCTAAACACACACCAAAACTGATAATTCGCCCATAAAACTACCATTTTTTAACACCGTCATCCCCGTTAACTCCAAAATAATGCTACACAAACTTTAAAGGTAGTTCTCTCATAAATGGGCGAACTACAATTCTTTTTATCAACTCATCACATTAATCTATATTTCTCTCTCAGTTTTAAGTGTATTGTGAAGTCTTTTTGATACATAAAATCATGATTTTTTTCATTAATAAAAATATATAAAAAAACATAAGAATTTTTTTCATAAAATAAATTTTACTATTTATTTGCTTACAACAATAGTTAAAAAAAATACTGAGGTCGATGGGGATAACGATTCTCTTCTGACCAGTTTCCTTACATAAACTACATTGTTGTGCCATGCGACCTAGAGCAATGTCCATTTCATTTCTACACCACCTAGTATTGTTGACTCCAGAATTTCTCAAATATTAAGTTATTTGCAATTAAATTGAATGGAGAAGGTGGCCAATATGACTCATCGCCTAATGGAAAAAATATGTTGTTGTAAGTCTGCTTGTAATTCTTTGAAATGTAGTACTTACTGACATAGCTCTTTGGTTGAATGCCATGCATAACAAAATTTTATGACATGCGAACATGGTATATGGTAATTTCTCCATTTTTGACAAGAACATTTTCAGCCTTTAGTAGTGACTATGTGAAGAAAGAGATATAGCTTCACATAGGAAGAAAGAGATAGATTCACGTGAGAAGTTAATAAAAAGAATTGTAGTTCACTCATTTGAGGGCGAACTACCTTTAAAGTTTGTGTAGTATTATTTTGGATGGATTTGGAGTTAACGAGGATGACGGTGTTAAAATTAGATGGTAGCTATATTACGCCCATAAAGAGGCGAACTGTCCATTTTGGTGTTTAGGGTTCAAAAAATGTCTGTTTTGGTGCTGAACTCCCTAATACACTTGCAGGTCAACCGTGTGGGGACGTGACACACTTCTCTCATCGCCATGCTCTCAAGGAATATAACTCGGCCAAGCCCCTAGCCTGCAGCTTGTGCGACATTGGTTATTTGACAGGGTACTTTTGCAGTAGTTGCAATTACTTTATCGACAAGATTTGCTTCTCAGTTCCATCCATTATTCAACATATGTCTCATCCCCAAAACCCTCTCAATCTAACTTGCTGCTTAAATTTGTTAAATGAGGAACTCAGATGTCCAGGCTGCTATGGCAATATCCAAACTTCTCGTGGCATGGCCTATTATTGCACCCCATGCATATTTATTATGAATCGCCAGTGTGCTGGAGCTCCCAAGACCTTGACACGGGTGTACAATGTCTCGTACGAGCTCTTCTTTGAATTCCCCTTTAAGAATGAGAATGCAGAGATCAAGTGCAACATTTGTTCCAAGTAAGAGGGGACCAAAGGCGGACTGTTGTACTATAATCTAGAGCATGAGGCAAAGATGAATAGGTTATCAATTCAACAGTTAAATAAAGTGTGGATAGCTGAGTAAACCGAAATTAGTTCCTCCACAAGACTAGAGGTTTTGCAAAGTTGGAGTATGTAGGTGTTTGTTTCTTCCCTTTTTACTTTTTTTGTTTCCAGCTGGTGTGCTTGTATATCTGCTGTGTGATTTTGGTAATGTTACTGTTGTGTGCTGTGTTATCTTGGAATGAAAGCTTTGTTGCCCTTCTTATTTTTATGATTAGGCTTAATTTAACTCATCTTTTGTTGAAATATCTAATAATGGAAATGGGAAACAGAGTTGAATTACTGATGTGCAGAAAGCAACTTATGAACTATATAAACACTAATCTAGATCAACTTTTTAATCAACTTCTTCCTCTTCAACAATTCCCTATTTCTATAGTAAGAAAAAGATTCATTTCCGGTCGTAGTAGAATTTTGGATACGTAAAGACTAACAAAAAAGTGTTGGACATATTTTTTCCCTTATTCCTCCAATATCTGTTTCTTGGCCACGACTCAGGAGCAATGACCCTGGTTCCCTTGTGATTGTGACTCCCCATAATCTACTACCGGATTTACAGTGAGTGTATTCTTGCTAATAATACCATTCAAAGCCCTTGCTCAACCATCCAAGCTCCATTTCAACCCAAAGAACTTCCCAACGTTCACATAACAGAGTAGCTACAGTAGCATATGAAGCTCAAAGAGATGGCTAATAGTTCCATCACCTCATAAGGCAGCTCTTCATCTACTTCAGGTTTCTTATTCCAGCAATATTATGTGCTACTTGTGCTCGGTATCTTTCCAGCCAAAGCCTGTGATACAATAGGAGTAGATGTTTGTGAAGTTGAAATGTATCTTATGTTCGTGTTCGGGTTTCTTATATGTGTCAAACTAAAAACATCACCAAGAAGCAACAGAACTACATCAGGGTAGACAGGGAGTATGTTGATTACAATGAGCTAAGACATACAATCCTAATTCCATCAAATAGATGCATGTTGTAAAGTTGAAGTTTTTAGGGGGTAAAAACAAGGGATAGCCCACAATTTTTTCTAGTTCATTTTTTTTAATGGATCTTTCATTTGAATGTACAGTGTATTTTCAGAGTAAGTTTACCAAATTTCAGTGAACTTGTCAAAATATATTTGGCTGACACTAGTAATATTACCATAAATGAATCAAGACGGCTTTAGCTTTTTCTGAATAGACACTGCTCAGCATATAAAACTCAATGAAATATAATTATCTTTTTATCTCAAGAGATGTTAATATGAGAGCTAACATGATGAAAGTTTTAAGATAGACATACCGAATCCCTCTATGA
This sequence comes from Solanum commersonii, assembly GCA_029007595.1. NCBI lineage: Eukaryota > Viridiplantae > Streptophyta > Magnoliopsida > Solanales > Solanaceae > Solanum > Solanum commersonii. The sequence continues at coordinate 5,373,101 of JAJTWQ010000033.1, forward strand.
GAGAAATAATCATTCATCTGACTGCTCTCCGTCTTCTGTAATACCTTCATAAACCAAATACTGAAGAGCTATGGAGTATTTTGCAAGTTTAGTTGTCGCAGATTTGGCAACACCCAAACTCCTAATAAGATATGATCCGAAGCCATCCCCTTCCATGAAGAATCATATATTTCAAAGACAATAAAACTACGGTGAAGAGAAAGCAACTCCAACAAATAAAACACAACCATTAGCTAAAAAATTAACAAGAAGAGTAGCAAGTTACCTTTGATTATGTAGATAGAGGAGACCCATCTCTTGTAAAGGTATAACAACCTTGGGGAGTCACCATTATGAGTATCGGAAAGTAGAAGCTGACATGGCCCCTTTTCACTAATTAACGAAGATATGCTGATTACAAAACCAGCACTAACAAAAGTGCATCAAATTACTAATACTCAAGGGACGTTTGCTCACTCACTTAGCACACAAAATAGCATTACGACATAAGGCTAATACCCGAACCATCGCCAAATCCCTTCCTCGAGTATTATTGTATCGCTCTTGACAGTTTCTGAAAAAAGATTCAGACATAAAAATGATACCAACACATATTGGTTTCGAGATTAACTAGAAATGAAGTAAGTACCCTTGATCAAAAAATTCAGCAAAATCATCAATAATTACTGAAACTGGAGCAGGATCATGCATATGGAATGCAGCAAAGTATTTCTTAATTCCATCTTCGTCGTCTACATACCTATATCATTAACTTACACCGTCACATTCAAAACAATACCCAATGACAATTTTTTGTTAAATTATCAGTATAAATACATACTTACTTCATCTGAATACGGTTAATAACATCAGAAGACACATCAATTTCCTGAAAATCATCTCATCACACATTTTTTTCTGGAAATTATTATTTTTAACCTAAAATTACGAAGAAATAATCGGCAAAACTTACCTGAGCTAAATAAGGGGGTTTACTCTCCAACTTCCGACGGTTGCAAATGAAGACAACATTACCGGCGCTAGCAGTTGCAGAGTTAATTGCGAATTGGAAAACTAAAGAGGTCTTCCCTCTTATAATCAATCAATCAATCATTGAACAATTTTGAACTTCCATGAAAAAATATTCAAAAAAACTGTCAAAATTAACTTACGATGAGGGAGGGCCAGAAAGGAGGAGAATTGAGTCACCACTGCAGCAAAAATCATCAAATCGTCCAACCGGTAAAAATTTCTCCATCATCGGGAAAAACAGAGCTTAATCAAGTTTCCTTTTAGGTTTACAAGACAAGTTATGGAAAAGCCCCAAAAAAGACCTAATTACACTAAACACCCATGTATTATGATTCAATTACGAATAGACCTCTTGTATTTTAAATTCAAACATTTACACCCCTATGATGTATATCCGTAACTAGGGGTTCGGGGAGGGTGTTCACCGAATGCCGTTGGTAAAAAATTACAATGTCTTATTAAGACTAGTTCGATTGAAGGAACTACCTATGATATGAAAGTAGTATATTGTGGTTACTCTACTTTGATGGAGTTGGAACTCTTATCGAGATAAACTACCATTCTGTTTGTTTTCACTTTTTTTTTCTTCTGTTAATCTAGTTACACAATAGTAAATATTGTACTCTTTGCTCTCAGTATGAAGACATTAGTGATGGCAGAAGCTATAGTGTTGTCTATGAATAGGAAGCTAGCTTTTGTGTTATGAACTAGCTCCAGCCCAATGTCACACAACCAATTATTGGACAGAGAAGAAGCAACAGAACTGGAATTGAACCTCACAAAGGTTGATTTGGTACCCAAGCCCAATTAAAGACGGGTTAAAAGGGACTACGGCTTACAAAAAATATTCATCTTTTTATTAAACCCTTGAATTGGGTGCTTTACTAATTGTATATTTCTCTTTCTTTGAATTGTTGAATCTGATATTCTGACAGGTGAAGAAGATTGTGAAATTATTTATATATTTCAATATTAAGGATAAATCTGTTTGAAATCAATAACGTATCCAGTGTAGTCTACACAATGGTATCTAAAGAGGGTATAATATACCTCAGATGTATAATAATATTAGGCTTAAGTCATTCACAACCCTTTAAAGTTGTTTGCATATTTCACTTAGACACTCTAATCAGACCTTGTACCTACTGAACACTTTTTACTATACAACAATTATTCCTATTAGACACAGTTTGATAATTACCAAAAGAAAAAAAATGTAAAGAGTGTGTGATGCACTCGCCATGACATGGAAAAATAACTAATTAAAAGATGACATGTGGTTTTGGAACCCAAAATAATTATAATTTTAAAAAATTGAATAAAAGAAATCCTAAACTATGGTTGCCGTCTTCGACCTACATCCTCACTTCATCTTCTTCCCTTTTGTAAAAAAACGAAGAGAAAATGGCCAAATGCCCCTCCAATCTATTACCGGATTCCCAACTACACACTTAAACTTCACGGGGTCCTATCACCCCATGAACTGTTCAAAATTGAAATTATTATACCCTTAAAAGTCACAACCACATTTATGTTGATGGGTGAAACTCATGCGTTTGACACGTGAAAATTTCATTAGAAAAAGTTTTTCTTCAATTCTTTCATTATTCTTTACTCTTTTATTCTATTTTTTCACCATCTCTGCAAACCCAAAAATATTTTCACAATTTTCACCATTGCTATAATCATCGAAGGTCTACCAATCACCACAATTTTCCATCCATTAATCAATTTAGTGTATATTATTTCTATCAATGTTGACTTGCTACAATAGAAATCTCAGGAAAAAAGGAGAAGCCAACAAAGTGTTCCTCATCATCGTCCTCGTTGGCGACGATGGCTGCAATTTTAAAAAGGAAAAGGCCTGCAATGATTTTGATTCTCTTATGCCATTCCCTCCACTATTTGATTGGTTTTAGGATCATTCATGAATGCATATGTCCAATTTCTCAAATTGGAGCAATGAATACATAATAATGGAGAAAAATTGAATATGATGAGCCCACCAGAGAAGCTTCTCGACCATGTGAACAGAGCGAGAAACAGGGCCTAAAGTGTATGCAATCTTGGTCTTAGGCCTTTTGATAGTTCAAACAAGCACTCCATTGCTGTTTTCAATTGCCATAGCCAAACACATTTTCATTCTCAAAATCAAATTTGGGTTTCAACAAAAATTCAAAATTCTTTATAGGTTTGGATTAAAATTACAAAATTAAAGCTCTGAAGAACCAAAATATAAATTTGCCAGCCGAATTGACTTTGTGGGTTGACATGTAAAAGGACGATTAACAACTCCAATAATATCAATAAAGTTTTGATTTTTAAAATTTTCTAAATCCATACACAAATTAGAATCAAGAGGAATACTGAAATTCTATGGTAAATCCGATGGAGATATTAGTGGCGGCAACGGCTTAAGAATGGCGGGAGATGGACATATTTGGTCATGAAGAAGGAAGAAGTTTATATGAAGAAGAAAGAAAAGAAATAAGGAAAAAATAAATAATAGATATAAAATTTTAATATTTTTTTCTAGTGCTCACTCTCTTAGAAAGAGTGAAATACACTCACTTTGCCACATAAGCAATTAGGGAGATGATAATTTTAGTTTTTAATAATTTCGAAGGGTGTTAGGATCCCCTTGAAGTTTAAGTATGTAGTTGGAAATCTGGTAATAAATTGGGGGGACATCTGACCATTTTCTCTAAAAAAAAAAACAACTTAAATCTCCTTGGTTTTTAATACTTTTTTTTAGATTTGTTTGTCCTTAAGTTTAGATTTGATTTATGTTTTGTTTTATCCTTAGGTTTAGATTGATTTATGTTTGGGTTTATTTGGCAAAAGAGATATAGAAGAGAAAGAGATGTATGATGGTAGTGATTTTTGACAAACAAACTAAGGTGGCAAATTTAAAAGTTGTGATTGATTGTTTGATAGGCTAAGGAGAAAGAAAGATAGTGTTAATGATAGATTTGGAGAAAAATGAGGTGATACAGTGGTGGGTGATGGGGTGATGGCTGGTGAAAGAGTGGAAAAAAATGATGTCCTTAAAAGAAAAGGGGAAGAAGATGATTAGAGAAAATATGGAAAGGGGAAATGTGGATATGGTGACGACAGATCTAATAAAAATAAGGTGGAATGGAGAAGAAGAATGACTACAACTCGAGAAAGAAGGAGAATGAGCTTTAATGGTGGTGACGCCGACAATTGCGGTGGCGAAAAAATGGTGGCAATGGTGGTTGAGTCAAAGAGGAAGAAGAGATGATAATTTAAATTAAAAGAGAATATTTTTTTTCTTTTTGCTAAATGATGCCTTTCACGCACCTCTCATGCATGTATTACACACATGCTGCCATGTCAGCAGAAAATGTTTAATAGGTACAAATTTCTCGTAGGTATTCAATAGGTAAGATTGAATTGAGGTGTTTAAATGAAATGTGCAGACAACATACTTTAAGAAATCGTCAATGACTTGCCATAATATTATTATCCATAAAAACAATATTAACAAATGAGAAAGGGTAAAAAAACAGAGGAAGGAAAACACAGAAAAGTGAGAATAGGGGTTGTTAGGCCATGAATTTTTTTCACTTTTTTTAGAGTTCAACTCGAAAATACGTTTGCCCATAAAACTCACTCCATAATTCAACATACAAAATTTCCAAGAATTTGAAAAACAATAAAGTTGTTTTCAGTTCAAGAGTAGAAAACAAGGGTTCTCAACATGACTCACTTAGGGCCTGTTTGGATTGGCTTTTGGCTTATGACTTATAAGCCAAAAGCCATAAGTTAGGATTTCTAACTTATGACTTTTGGTTTATTTTTGTTATTTTGGCTTTAAAATAAGTGCTTATAAGCACTTTTTAACTTTACCCAAATATTTCAAAACTGCTTAAAAACTATTTTGGCTTAAAAACACTTAAAATAAGTCAATCCAAACGGGCACTTAATCAATTGGAGAGAAAATTCCAAAAGCAAACATTATTTTTACTTTTTATCTAGGGATAAGACATAAGTACCCCCTAGATTATGACCGAAATCTCAGAGACATACCTAAACTTAACTAGGGTCCTATTACCCCCCCTAAACTAATTTAAAATGGAATAAATGCTCCACAAATGCTGACATGACATAGAGAATGTGCACACTCTCTTGAAGGCAAGTGATGAGAGCACAAATTGGACACATGCCATTTTTTTATTGGTAACTTTATAATTAATTAGTAGATATATTTATTGATATTAAAACTTATATATGTTTAATTATTTTATTTCTTTCTTTGTAAAATATTTATTTTAATTTCTTTCTCACTTTAATTTTTAAAAAAATTAATTTATTATATTTTCACTTTTAATTATTTTTAAAAATTTGTTTTTTTTAAGTAATTTAAAAGTGACCTTTAATTTTAAAATTTTAACTTTTTTTATGTTTTATTTTATTTTCTTAACTTATTTTAATATCCATTAAAAATTAACTTATTTTAAATACAAGACATTTGAAATTAAATCAAAACAAAAGACAAAGAAAATAAAATCAATACAAAAATAAAAGAGAAAAAAACAATGAATGAACGTAAATAAAGAGAAAATGGTCAAATGCCTCCCTAACCTATACTAGAATTTCTAACTACATACTTGAATTTCACGGGGGTCCTATCACCCACCCGAACTGTTAAAAATTGAAATAATTACACCCCTAAAAAGTCACAACCACATTTGTGTTGATAAGTGAAATGCACGCGTTTGACAGGTAGATTTTTTTTTTTTAGTTTTTCCCTTATTGATTCATCATTTAAAAACTTTGTTGAAGGTTAAAAGGTCAAAAATTATAGATCTCTGTCTTTTGATCTTCTTATTTGAATTTTGTTGATTATAATGTTGATTGTTAGTTGTTTGAAGCTGAAACCATTGGCTAAATGATTTCATAGCTGCGGCTTTTAGTTCTGAAGAACGCCGGATTTCCATGAAAATGGGTAAGCTTCAATATGATTTTTTTGAATCTATATTCTTGAATTGGGAGCAAGTGATTTCGTTGATGGTTTGAAGAATTTCGTGTAGCTGAAAATTGAAGTTCAAGGTTGAAACTGTGAAGCACAACGTAAACCACTATTAAAGTTAGTTCAAAAGCTTAAGTTCTTATTTCGATTTGCCACAAATGATCTCCGTTTTAAGTGGGTAATATACCAAAAGAATCAAAATGGTGAGAAAAGTTTATATCTAGAATTTGGAGTGATTTGAAGAAGAGTTGAGGTGATTTGGCATTAATTTTTTTTTTATAGAAATTGTTCTAAAGAAGAACCCGGTTGCACTTTTAGATTTGTAGGGAAATTATCAATTGTTAAATAAGTTGAAGAATATTACTTGAAGCTAACATTAGGTTAATCCACTGAATGGATTGTCTGAAACATGAAGAAAAATATGTAAAGCAACATTGACGGAACTTGAGCTACAAACCTGAGAGAAATCAAATCACAAAAATTGACAATGATTACAAGAATTTTCGTGTGTCTGTTGGAAATTGACTATAGGATTAGAAATTTTCTTTGTATTGAAAGTTTATTAAAGAAAATTAGTTGGTTGCCATTGTATTAAGCTTATTCAAGCTTAAATTTGTTTAGATTTGAAGATTTTGAGTCCATAATTTTAATTGTAGAGAGCGGGGGTGGAATTGTTATCTACAATTTGTGGTGTGTAAATTGACATAGTAATGGCAAGATGATGAGTGACGATGAAATTTGGTGGCTGTCATTGATGATCTACTTCTAATAGGTATGAAGAAGAAAACAAATTAGAACTAGAAACAAGTACAAGAAAAAGGGAAAAAAGTAATAGAATACGTAAAATTATGAAAAAGTATTTAAAGTAAAATTTTAATATTTATTTTTGAGCTTCACTCTCTCAAAGAGATTGTAATACACCCACTTTGCCACGTAAGCATTTAGGGAGGTAATAATTTCAATTTTAAATAATTTAGGGGGGTGATAGGACCCCCACGAAATTTAAGTGTGTAGTTGGAAATTCGAATATAGGGTAGAGAGGGATTTGACCATTTTCTCAAAAAAAAGAAGAAGAGTGTATTAACCTAATTTAAATACAAGATAAAGAGAATAAGAATATTTTTAAAAAAAGTAAATTAAAAATACATATATTTTTAAAAATAATTAAAAAAAGATTAAAAAATAATATTTACACAGGTGGCAGGCGAGTGTGTACAAACACCACCAACTTGGGAGGTTGAAGGTGTCATGTCAGCACAAAATGTGCACAAAAATATATAAAAAAAAGAGTTCAAGAAGGTAATAGGACTCCAGTTAAATTTAGGCGTGTCTGACAGATTTCAGCCATAATCTAGGCTACTCCTTTTATCTATATTTCTTTGTCTGCCATATGGAATCAGAATTTTTGAAATGTTATCGAATCAAACACTCCCACTTTAATAATGCTGCCATTTTGACCCCACTACTACTATTCTTTCCTGGGTTGTCACATACCAAATGCTCTGTTATTGCTTTTGTTAAGATTTCATTTAATACCTCACCTTACTTCCCAGTAACTATGTGATGTTCAAGACCTTTTTTTTCTTGGGTTTTCATACTTGATGTCCATTATTTGAATTCTTTTATCGTTCAAGGACGGAAGGTAAAGCATGGAGCATTTTCTTATTATGTACTTCTTTTTGGCAAAGTCTTTTTTCTTTTTTCTGGCTAGCTCTAGCCCTAGTAGAGGTCCGAGTAGACTAGACTACTAAGGACCAGCGTCCAAGGAGCAAAAAAGCAAGGCAAGGGATAAAGGAGAAGTAGGGTTGGGGTGGCTTGCTGTGTGGAAAGTTGGAAGACTTTCCAACCGGGACTGATAATCCCGATCATCGAGCGGCACAGGTACACTCTTTGCTTTCCTAATCATTAAAGTAAAGGCTCGACGAACGTTTGTTTAAGTGGTAGATGATGTAACGACCCGCTAGGTCGTATTGAGAACTAGGACTATTTTGACTCTTCCCATAAAATTTAAATGGAAATATTTAGTTGACGAATATTTAGCAAATAATTAACAGTTGATAGTTAATGGGCCAAGTCCATAATTTATTTAATACTCTTTTACCACTTGGCCCATGTATTGAATTAAGTTAAAGATGTGATTAGCATAACACGAATAATAAACTTTGGCAAGACGTGTACGGGTAAAAGAAACCATAAATGTCAGGTGAAAACAAGCAATTCTTATCATTTTCAATTCTACATAAGGTATGTTGTCAGAGTGAATTGGATTGTTTTCTATTTAAAATCCTTTAAAAAGAATGGAATTTTTTATTTATTTATTTGGATCAACCTAAGGGGGCATTTAATGCCCATTGATGGTTCGTCATGTTAAGAGTGGGCATTTAATCGATATGTTATTTTTTTAAAAATAAAAAACAACTGAATCATGTTAGTAGTGTATCTTATTGGTTCCTAAGTTCGTGGGTTGGATAGAAAATTTTGGATGAGGATAAAATAATAATTTATATGGAAAGGTTGGCCATAATAAATGAAAAGGAATTGGAAGTTCAGGTGATAATGTATACATGTAAGAGTAATTAATATGATAGATTACCTTTGTATGTGCATACGGTGATGAAAGGGAAATCTTTTCGTTCTTGATTGTCGCCGCCACTGGTTTGGTAACCAGTGGTTCAATTCAATTATTATTAATTATTTGTCATATTGTAAACCTAGTTTTAATATATTGAGATATGTAATCAATTATTAGGTGTATATTATATGATTAGCATTGAATTTAAGATACTTGAAGAGATTGAGGCTTAACCATAGGTTTGAAATTTAGTAAAATATGATTCTTGACATATAAATTATACCAAGATTAGGAGCTTGGTTAGAGATATAAGTGAGTTTTTGGGTCTAGGATAGACATATAATAATATGAGTGTCTACGAACTCGCGTGCTTACAAATACTGCATAATTGGTAGATTGGAAAAGTTTTGAAGCTTTGCGAAAAGGGAAGGAAAAATCTTGAGGATTTCGTGGCACGTGCCCGGCATTCAAGGTATGTTAAGACTTTCAGACTTCATTGAATGACGTTTTTCTAATTAAAGATTAAAAATGGAATAGACCATAGGTAAGGGCGAAAATTGTGGGTCTCGTACCAATGGTGTGACAGACATTGGTATGAGTACTAGTGTTATAAAGGGAAAGTTTAATACTATAGAATGCAGATTGTAATCCGAGAATGCCAAAGCATATGGGAATTAACTGATATATTATTGACTTGATTTATTATGTGTGATTGTGTTCTTTATTGAACCCGTATATTTGTGATACATGAGGTGATTACACATCATATTGATATTTGATTGAGATGCATCATCATCCCTTTTAATTGATATCATATTATGCACATGCATTGACATGAGATTGAGTATAAATTGGGCACGTGGAGATCGTTCGGACAGGGGATGGTGAGATATTAAGATTAAAAGTTGGGCACATGGAGATTGTCCTTGTAGAAATTGTTTGATTTCATGATAGTGCGTTGAGATCGTCTGCATAGACACGTTGAAATCATCCGTGTTGGTATATGGACCTCACGAGTCCCTCATGGGTCATGAACTTTAGATGTATTTCCAATGAGTATCATGTATATACGGTTGAGAGAGTACTTGGCATCTAAGGCATATCATTTCATGGTGTCACATTGCATTGCATCTCATTACACCATTTAGTCTTGTTGATTACATGCTTTATTGGTAGTTGTACATTACATGAAGTTTGCTTATCCTTATATGATAAAAATTGACTGGTAAGTGTAATATAAACATGTATAAGTAAAGTACTGATTTTCTTATATAAACTCCAGTCACTACTTCTTCGTTATCGATCTATGAGATATATACTGGGTACACGTGGTTTCATACTCATACTACGCTTGTTGAACTCTTTGTGGTGTAGATTCGATTCCGAGTACAAGCGCATCTCGTGGAGCTTTTTGAGTCCGAGCTTGGAGTATCTTGGAGTTGTGGTGAGTTGTTTGGTTGTTCTGTGTCCCAAACCTCCCTCTATCTTTTATTTATTTTGTTGTTTTAGTATTCAGACATGATATCCCTTGTGTTTCGATTTGTCATTTTAGTTTCAGACTTGCACCATATTTAGAAGCTCTTGTACTTATGACACCAATTCATGGGTGGTATTTTAGTTTTCCGTATTTCATATTTATAAAGAACTTAGTGTTGAAGATTTTTTACTCGTTGTTTACCTTTATGCCTCATTAGTTAGTTAAAATTTGTAAAATATGTTGGTTTGTCTTACCTATTAGTTGGGAACATAGGTGCCATCACGACTTGTGAATTTGGGTCGTGACAATTTGGTATAAGAGCCCTAGGCTCATTGGTCTCACGAGTACAAGAGCAATGTCTTGTAGAGTCTTGTTGATCGGTATGATGACGTCCATACCTATCTTCGAGAGGCTATATGACATTTAGGAAAATAATATTCTTTCATTTCTTATCGTGCACACTAGACCTTGTTGAAATTCTAATCATGATATTTTGTTCTCTCTCAGATGGTGGTGAGGACTCGTACATCTGCAAGTTGTGATCAGGAGCCTATTCCTGCGCCTGCTTCTTGGAGCACTATCCGAGGTAGAGGCAGGGGAGGAGGTGAGGTCAAATTTGGGGTAGGCGTCGTATTGCAACACCCGTGGAAGGTCAAACACCAATAGCTATTCAGGGTGATGATAAGACACTACCTCATGATGCTGATGTTATTCATGGGGATGTGCAGGATCGTGTCGAGAGGGATGGACCAGCTCAGGATCCACCCAGTATTACTACCACCCCAATGCTTCAAGATACCTTTGTAACACCCCTTAACTAGAAATAACTAGGAAGAGTTAAAATTTGGAAATAGTTGTTTTTGGAAAGAATGAGAAATCTGGAAATTTGCTTAAGTTAAGAATGAGTTTTGGGTCAACCTCAAATGACCATAACTTCTAGCTCATGATGATTTAGGTGTTTTTCAAGATATTATAGGAAAGATCTTGGAACAATCTTTCCAACGCCTCCGAGTTTCCACAATTCTGAGTTCGTATGAGTGAGTTATGCCCATTGAAAGTTGGGTTGTTCAAATAAGGAAACTCAAATCCAGATTTTAGAAGGACATTATGGTCTTTTCCTTACCCAATTATTTTATTTCGTTTTTGGGTAATTAATTGAGGTCAAATCAGATTTTAGTCAGTTTAGAAAAGTTGAAGTTCACGCTAGGGCTTGGAGAAAAGAGAAAAGAGGAGAAAGGAGAAGAAAGTTCAAGATTCGTCGTCTTCGTAGGTAATCGCTTGTGGATTTCGTCAAGGGGTGATCCCTACAAGGTATGTGAGATCACATAGTGTTGAGTTAGTTCACCCACGAGCCAAGTATGTTTAATTCAATGTATTTTCTTCCTAAAGAGATTGAGAATTTGATGTTCTTGATAGTTATTCTTGAATTGATTTCGTTCTTGAATATGAGTTGGGATTAAGGAGTTTCTTGATGTTAAAGTGCTGTTTTCTTGAGTTGTTTGGGTTAGATTTTGTGTATATGATTTGGGTACATGATTCTAAAGTGAATTTGAGAAAAGAATTGGATTAAAATGATTTAGGATCAGAAAACGAGATCAAACGTTCATCAGAATTTTGCCTGAAGGGAGGCTGGCTCGACGCGCCCTTGTAGTGCCCGAGGGGCTGGTGCGGTGCGCTAGATTTGATCCCCAGTAAGTTGGGGCTGGCGTGGCGCACCAGGGATGCGCCCATATCATAGTTTTTCACCAATTTTTCGTCGTTTAGCCCATTTAAGTCCTTTTAAAGTATACTAACACTTCCTATTGATTCTAACTACTCTAAATGACTTCTAAACATCTAGAAATCATCCGAAAGCATGAATCATAACCTTGAATCCAAAAATTCAAATTCAAGGAAAGTTAAGAGCCATGTGTAGGAAGTTCTTCGAGTCTTTTCAAGAAGTCTTTTGCAAATGCTTTTAACTTTGTTTTAAGACTTAAAGTTCAAGTCGAGTAAAGAGTAAAGATTGAAGTTCATTTCTTCAAAAGTATATGGGGACTATGTATTCCCAAAGGGTTTAAAATGTTTTCACATTTAAACAAGAAAGGAAACCTTGATTTCCAAAGAACCTTTGAGCTAGTTTTCAGTAAAGAATTTATGCTTTCACAATTAAGCAAGAGAGGAAATTTTTTATTTTCAAGATAGCCTTTGAGCTATGTTTTTGAGCAATTATCTTAAATCACAGAAAGAATTACGTTTTTAAACATAAGAGCTAGTATCATATTTTTGGGAGTGGTATTGAGCAACGATATGGAGGAGAGTTCAGAAAACTCACAGCCCCCATAAACCATGTAGCCATCATGGGTAGAAAAGGGTTATACTTTTTTAGATGATTCCTTTAGTGCTTTTTAGCATAGACTAGTGGATCCACTTAGTAGTTCAGGTTCTATATCCTCAACAAGGTATAGGACGGCCTTGGCAGCGTGAGGTAAAATGTTGTATCATCACTATAGCTCTAACGTATTAGTTGTCCGTTAAGAGAAACTCCCACAGAATTCTTATACACACAATTTATTGTATTTTTACATACATTTCAGAGCTATATGTATCTTTGTATGCACACAGAGTTGACATCATGTTTTTAAACAACTTTTCTTTATATTGCACTTGCTTTAAACTGCTTTATATTGAAATTAGTTTAGTTATGTTGAGTTGAGTTGAGCCAGGTAAGTTCTTCAGTTCCCTTCAAGCTTAAGTTATGTTTTACATTCCAACTCGCGTACTCGTACATTCAATGTATTGATGCCAGTTGGCCAACATTTTCTAATGATGCAGACGCAGGTAATCAGGATCAGCATCCAGCGCCTCGTTGATCCAGTTGAGCATTCAGAGTCAATTGGTGAGCCTCCTTGCTTTCCAGAGGGCTCCTTTGTTATCATTTGCTTTTTTTAGTATTTCATTTGTTAGGATGATTGGGGGTCTTGTCTCGGCATCCATCTTAGTTGTTTTAGAGGCTTCATTGACAGTGAGATATTAGTTCTTTAGTCTTTTCATTGTTATTATCTTATGTTGAGACTTAAGTTTGCCTTAATGGTCAGTTGAATGTTCCTTTATAGCAATCCAGTTTATTTCATAGATGTATCTGTGTTGAGTTAAGTTTTTCGCTGAGTAAGTAAGCTAGGCCAAGGGTTCGCTTGGGGCCAACAATGGTTCTGGAGTGCCAGTCCTGCCCCTGGTGTGGGCTTGGGGCCAGCAATAGTTCGTGCTTGTGCGTGTGTTTCAGTTAACCATGCCTCCATGAAGAGCTGGCAGAGGTCATCTTGTTAAGCGTAATATTGAGGAGCAAGGGCTACCCAATGCACCTGAAGTGCAACCCTAAGGAAAAGTTACGAATGCTGAGTTTAGGGAAGTGATAAGGATGCTAAGTCAAGCGGTGACTAACTAGGTTGGGTAACAAAGATGTGCTCTACAAAATAAGGCTGACATTTCGAGGATCCGCGAATTCTTGAGGATGAACCCTCCAAGTTTCACTTGTTTGAGCACTACTAAGGATCCAAAGAACTTTATTGAGGAGCTGCAAAAGGTATTTGATGTCGTGCATGTTGCTGATAGTGAGAGGGTGGAACCAGCTGCATACCAAATGAACAGTGCTGCTAGAATTTTGTTCGATCAATGGAAGATGAACCGAACTGAAGATGCACCACTTGTGAGTTGGGCTTGTTTTGAGGAGGCCTCTTGGGACGTTTCTTTCCCTAAGAAATTAAAGTGGCTAAGGTACGAGTGTTTCTTACTCTTAAGCAGGATTCTTTAAGCGTTTATGAGTATGGATTGAAGTTCACCCAACTATCCCATTATGCTCCGGAGATGGTTGCGGACATGAGGAGTAGAATGAGCTTGTTTGTTGATGGGTTGTCTCGTCTGTCGAGCAAAAAAGGTAGGGCCGCAATGCTAATTGGTGACATGGATATATCAAGGTTGATGGTCTATGTGTAGCAGGTTGAGGAAGAGAAGCTGAGAGATAGAGAGGAGTTCAAGAACAAGAGAGCTAAGACAGGGAATGAGTCCGAACCATAGAAGAATAATGCCAATCGGTTATCTTTCCAACAGAAACAGAAGGGACCAGTTCAATCATCTGCTAGTGCACCTGCACCTAAGAACAAAAGTGAGTAGAATAGTCAGAATTTCAGAGTTAAACCTGCTTATTCTCAGTGTAGTGCGGCGCAAGGGGGTAGTAAGCCTCCTGCCTGCGCTAAGTGTGGTAGGAACCACTCAAGTACTTGTCGTGAGGGATCCACTGGTTGTTTCAAGTGTGGCTAGAATGGTCATTTCATGCGAGAATGTCCAAAGAACAAGCAGGGTAATGATTGTGGGGGTAATAGAGCCCAATCTTCTTCAGTTGCTCCACCAGACAGAGCTGCACCTAGAGGGGCTACTTCCGGCACTGGCGGAGGAACAAACCGCTTATATGCTATCAATAGTCGCCAAGAGCAAGAGGATTCGCCAGATGTTGTCACTGGTATGGTCCAAGTCTTTAACTCTAATGTTTATGCTTTGCTAGACCCAAGAGAAAGTTTATCCTTTGTAACTCCGTATGTTGTGATGAATTTTGATGTTATTCCTAAGCTACTTAGTGAACCATTTAGTGTTTCTACACCTTTCGATGAGTCTATTCTAGCAGAGAGAATCTATCGTGATTGTCTCATTTTCGTCAGTCACAAGAGTACCATGGCCGATCTAGTTGAGTTAGACATAGTAGATTTTGATGTGAATCTTGGTATGGACTGGCTTCATGCCCGTTATGCCTCAGTTGATTGTAGAAATCAAGTTATGAAGTTTCAGTTTACAAATAAGCCAGTCTTAGAGTGGAAAAGTAGTTCAGCAGTGCCTAAGGGTCGTTTTATTTCGTACCTTAAGGCGTGGAAGTTAGTTTCCAAGGGGTGTGGCTATCACTTAGTCCAAGTTAATGACTCTACTGTTGAGATACCTCATATTCAGTCAATTTCAGCAGTAAGAGAGTTTCTAGAAGTTTTTCTAGACGATCTTCCTGGAGTCCTTCCTGAGAGAGAGATAAACTTCGGTATAGACCTTCTTCTAGATACTCATCCTATATTTATTCTGCCATATGGAATGGCACCAGCAGAGTTAAAAGAGTTGAAGAAACAGTTGAAAGATCTCCTAGATAAGGGTTTTAGTCGATCAAATGTCTCACATTGGGCTCTCCGTTCTTATTCATGAGGAAGAAGGATGGTTCCGTTAGGATATGTATAGATTACCGCCAGTTGAATAAGCTTACCATCAAGAATAAGTATCCTCTTCCAAGGATTGATGATCTTTTCGATCAACTTCAGGGTGCCACCTGTTTCTCTATGATAGACCTCAACTATCATCAATTAAGAGTAAGGGAATGTGATATTCCAAAGACATCATTCAGGACCCGTTATGGTCATTATGTGTTCTTAGTTATGTTGTCACGACCCAAGCCTAGGGCTTAGACGTGACATGGCAAATGAGGAACCCGAAGGAACCCCAAACAAGCCTCTCAAACTTATCATCACACTTCATCGATCGCGGAAGTACATTCAACATTAAATAACGGGAATTAGGGACTAAGGGCAAACCATTTCAAAATAACATCATAGAATAAAAGTCAAGCTCATTTACAAAATACTTGTCCATCGCACACCTCTACATACATAGATAGGATGGGGGCCATGACATACTACCGGCTCCCCTCATAGTCAAAATACAATTGCAGCTAAAGTCTCAAAACATAGGAGTAGGAAACATAACATAGCCCTTGAATCATTGAGGACTCACCAACAAACTCGGATAAGCACCGTACTAGCCACGTGGATGGAGAGAAGGATCAAGAGTAGCTCCGGTCCCTACATGGTGACATTATGTAGGCAAAATATGCGTTAGTACTTTGGAATGTACTAAGTATGCGGGGTGCAATACAACAATAGACAAGGACACAATCGAAATGCAAGAAATAGTTCCATAGGCATAATGAATAACAATATGAGGATGCATGATCAAAGTGACGTCAAAACATGTTTAAGTAGATCTATACTAATAGTAGATATCATATGTGTGTGTATAATCCAACCAATCTATAACCCCAACTTAGGATGGGGGATGCCATTCACACCCGCACACCCTGGTGGCAAGGTATAAACCCCTCACATGGTTGATGTTGGTCACACCCCAAGCATCCTAGGTGGTGAGGTATAAACCCCTCACCTGGTTATCCAGTTCTTTTCCCCCGGACCGGGCATAGTCATGCAACACTTTATATAGGAAATTCATATTAGGCTCTAATGCAATCTCATGTATGGAATGAACATATACACAAGCTTAGTTTGTCATCAACACATCTCTGGAATGCCATACATCTCATAACTCAAGCCTTAAAGCATCAATTCATTAATTCTCCATAATTGAACATTTTGTCAAACACCTTGAAGGCATGGAATGGGGTTAAAGAGCATGAAAAATAGGGTAGTAATTATGCAGCAAAACCAGTGAACAACCTGCAACAACGCTTTTTAACACCCACAAGACCACATGAAAAATCTCCACATCAATTCCAAGTTTAGATTCAAGTTCTAGAGTCACAACATGCTCAAAACAACCACTTTTCATGCTAGAATTCATTGTGCAGGAAATTTATACAAGGAACAAGACTAATTTATGAATCTCAACTTAAACCATGAATTAGTGAGTAGAATAAAGTCTAGGCACTATGGGTGGAAGGACCCCTGAGTTCAACACCACATACTTTGAGTTTTTATGAAGGTCTTGAGAGTGTCTTCAATGGAAGCTTGGAACTTGGAGCAAGAATCCTTTCAATGTTGAGGAAGGTTTTGGATTAGGGTTCTTGAGAGAAAATGTGTCTAAGTATGGGAGAGGTATTTTGGAAAATGTTTTAGAGATGGGAATTGAATTAATGCTATATAGGAAATAAAATATGCCCTTGGAAAAACGGGTCCAACACTTAGAAAAAAAAATGAGGCTTATGAACAGTAAATTCGCTCTCTGGAAATTGCATTTCCTGCACAGACAGATTTTACGAAAATAGGCATAACTTCTTCGTCCGGACTCAAAATGAGGTAAAATGAAGTGCGTTGGGTAGCTAACTCAAAGGGCTTTCCATGGATATGTTATGGGCCACCCAATTATTTGTGTTCTAGGATATATGACCCTCCAAAATAGACTCTCGAAAAAGGCTTCACTTGAAAATTTCGAATTTTGATACGGTTGCTCTAAAATTTGGATTAGACCCATTTCCCACTCAATTTGACCCCGTAAACAAGAATATGAAGTTGGATTTTTGAAAAACAAAATGGATTTTCAGATATAGCTAAAACAAGTTTCTGGTAACTTCCGAAGCACATTTTTAGGAACTCTTTGGGTTGTTTCATATGCCCTTTGGTTTGACCAATGCGCCTACAACATTCATAGACCTTATGAATATAGTATTCAAAGCTTATTTAGATATGTTTGTTATCATTTTCATTGATGACATGCTAATCTATTCAAGGAATGAAGAAGATCATGTTAGTCATCTCAGAATAGTTCTCCAGACTCTAAAGGATAGAAAGTTATATGCCAAGTTCTCTAAGTGTGAGTTTTGGCTTGAGTCTGTGGCATTCTTATGCCACACTGTGTCTAGAGAGGGAATTAAAGTTGATACTCAAAAAATAGAGGCAGTGCAGAATTGTCCTCGACCCATATCTCCAACTGATATTAGGAGTTTCTTGGGTTTGGATGGATATTATAGAAGGTTCATAGAGGGGTTCTCATTTATTTCTTCCTCTTTGGCCAAGTTGACTCAGAAAATAGTGAGGTTTCAATGGTCTGAAGCTTGTGAGAAAAGCTTTCAGAAATTGAAAAAGAGGTTGACTACTGCCTCAGTGTTGATCTTACTAAAAGGTACGCAAGGCTTTGTTGTTTATTGTGATGTGTCTAGAGTTGGTTTGGGGTGTGTGTTAATGCAGAATGGTAAGGTTATAGCTTATGCCTCCAAACAGTTGAAAGTTCATAAGAAGAACTACCCTACCCATGCCTTAGAGTTGGTTGCGGTAGTATTCTCTTTGAAACTATGGCGTCATTATCTTTATGGTGTGCATGTGGATGTGTTCACCGATCACAAGAGTCTTCAGTATGTGTTTGCTCAGAAAGAGCTTAATCTCAGACAAAGAAGATGGTCAGAATTACTCAAGGATTATGACATGAGTATTCTTTACCACCCAGGTAAGGCTAATGTTGTTGCTGATGCCTTAAGCAGGTTATCTATGAGTAGTAACGCTCATGTTGAGGAATAAATAGAGAGTTAGCAAAAGATGTGCATAGACTTGCACATCTGGGAGGTAGACTAATGGATTCCATAGAAGGAGGAGTGGTGGTGATGAATGAGGCTGAATCATCATTAGTGTCAGAAGTAAAATAGAAGCAAGACCAAGATCCCATTTTGCTTGATTTGAAGACAAATGTTCATAAGCAAAAAGTAATGGCTTTTGAACAAGGGGAAGATGATCTATTTAGGTATCAAGGTAGATTGTGTGTACCAATGGTGGATGAACTCCAAGAGAGGATCATGGAGGAAGCTCATAGCACTAGATATTTCATTCATCCGGGTTCCACAAAGGTGTATCGCGATTTGAGAGAAGTTTATTGGTGGAATAGTATGAAGAAGGGCATTGCAGAATTTGTTGCTAAGTGTTCGAACTACCAACAAGTTAAAGTAGAGCACCAAAGGCCAAGTTTACCAAGGTCTCGCAGATAACATGATTTCATTTGGGTGATCGTCGATAGAATGACAATATCTGCCCACTTTTTACCGATAAAGACTACCCATTCAGCAGAATATTATGCTAAGTTGTATCTTCAAGAGGTGGTAAGACTTCATGGGGTTTTGGTTTCCATTATTTCAGACAGAGGTGTGCAATTTACTGCACAGTTTTAGAAGTCATTCCAAAAAGGCTTGGGTTCAAAGGTGAACTTAAGTACTGTCTTTCATCCTCAGACAGATGGACAAGCAGAGCGTACTATTCATACCTTAGAGGATATGTTGAGGGCTTGTGTGATTTATTTCAAGGGAAATTGGGATGATCACATACCTCTTATCGAGTTCGTTTACAACAATAGTTACCACTCCAGCATCCAAATGGCTCTGTATGATGCTCTTTATGGGAAAAGATGCAGATCTCTTATTGGATGGTTTGAAGTTGGTGAAGAAGGGTTGATAGGAACAAATTTAGTTCATCAATCTATGGAAAAGGTGAAGGTGATTCAAAAGAGGTTGAAAATGGCGCAGAGTCATCAGAAATCCTACACTGATTTTAGAAAAAGGGAGTTAGAGTTTGAAGTAGATGATTGGGTGTATTTAAAATTTCACCCATGATACGTGTTGTGAGTTTTGGAAAGAAGGGGAAGCGTAATCCCCGATATATTGGCCCTTACAGAATATCAAAAAGGGTTTGTAATGTAGCTTATGAGTTGGAGCTACCGCAAGAGTTAGCAGCGATTCATCCGGGTTTTCCTATCTCTATGTTGAAAAAGTGCATGGACGATCCTTCATTGATCATACCGACTGAAGATATTAGGATCAAGGATAGCTTATCTATTCCGATTCAGATTTTAGATCGCCAGGTTTGCAAGTTGAGGACTAAGGAAGTAGCATCAGTCAAAGTCCTTTGGAGGAACTAATTTATTGAGGAAACTAAAGAGGATATGAAGAAGAGATATCCACATCTCTTCGAATCTGAAGAAATTCCAGATCAAGGTACTAATTCTCTTCTTAGTACTCTTTAATTTATAAGTAGGCATGTTGTGTTTGCATTGCTTGTTGGGTGTTTGAGTTGAATATTAGATGTTACACCCATAACCTAGTAAGATTAATCTCATTCGAGGACAAATGTTCCCAAGGAAGAGATATTGAAACACGCTGTAACTACAAAGAACTAGGAAGAGTTAAAAATTGGAAATTGTTGTTTTTGGAAAGAATGAGAAATCTGGAAATTTGCTTAAGTTAAGAATGAGTTTTGGATCAACTTTAAACGACCATAACTACTAGCTCAGGATGAGTTAGATGTTTTTCCAGATATCGTAGAAAAGATCTTGGAACAATCTTTCCAACACCGCCAAGTTTGCGCGATTCCAAGTTGGTATAGGTTAGTTATTCTCATTGGAAGTTGGATTATTCAATTAAGGAAATTCCAATCAGGATTTTAGAATGGCATTATGGTCTTTTCCTTACCCAATTATTTTATTTAGTTTTTGGGTAATTAATTGGGGTCAAATTAGATTTTAGTCAGTTTAAAAAAGTTGAAGTTCACGCTAGGGCTTGGAGAAAAGAGAAAAGAGGAGAAAGGAGAAAAAAGTTCAAGATTCATCGTCTTCGTAAGGAATCGCTTGTGGATTTCATCAAGGGGTGATTCCTACAAGTTATGGTGAGATCACATAGCGTTGGGCTAGTTCAACCACACGCCAAGCATATTTAATTCAACGTATTTTCATCCTAAAAGGATTGAGAATTTGATGTTCTTGATAATTGTTCTTGAATTGATTTTGTTCTTGAAATGAGTTGGGATTAAAGAGTGTCTTGATGTTAAAGTGTTGTTTTCTTGAGTTGTTTGGATTAGATTTTGTGTATATGATTTGGGTACATGAATTTAAAGTGAA
This sequence comes from Solanum commersonii, assembly GCA_029007595.1. NCBI lineage: Eukaryota > Viridiplantae > Streptophyta > Magnoliopsida > Solanales > Solanaceae > Solanum > Solanum commersonii. Next base: position 5,393,822 of record JAJTWQ010000033.1, read on the forward strand.
TTTGAGAAAAAGAATTGTATTAAAACAATTTAGGATCAGAAAACGAGATCAAAAGTTCATCAGAATTTTGCCTGAAGGGAAGCTGGCGCGATGCTCCCCCATAGTGCCTAAGGGGATGGCGTGGCGCGCCAGCAGTGCACGAGATTTGAGCCCCAGTAAGTTGGGGCAGGCACGACGCTCCAGGGACGTGCTCAAATCGTCATTTTTCACAAGTTTTCTGTTGTTTAGCCTGTTTAAGTCCTTCTAAAGTGTACTAACACTTCCAGTTGATTCTAACTATTCTAAATGAATTCTAAACATCTAGAAATAATCTAGAAACATGAATCATAACCTTGAATTCAAAAATTCAAATTCAAGGAAAGTTAAGAGCCAAGTCTAGAAAGTTCTTCGAGTCTTTTCAAGAAGCCTTTTGCAAATGCTTTTAACTTTGTTTTAAGACTTAAAGTTCAAGTCGAGTAAAGAGTAAAGAGTAGAGAGTAAAGATTGAAGTTCATTTCTTCCAAAGTATATGGGGACTATGTATTCCCAAAGGGTTTTAAATGTTTTCACATTTAAACAAGAAAGGAAACCTTGATTTTCAAAGAACCTTTGAGCTAGTTTTCAGTAAAGAGTTTACGCTTTCATAATTAAGCAAGAGTGGAAACTTTGATTTTCAAGATATCCTTTAAGCAATTATCTCAAATCACATAATGAAGTACATTTTTAAACATAAGAGCTAGTATTTTATTTTTGGGAGTAGTATTGAGCACCAATATGGGGGAGAGTTCAGACAACTCACAACACCCATAATCCATGTAGCCATCGTAGAAAAGGGTCATACTTTTTTAGATGATTCATTTAGTGCTTTTTAGCATAGACTAGTGGATCCACATAGTAGTTCAGGTTCTATACCCTTGGCAAGGTATAGGACGGCCTGGTAGCATAATACAAAATGATGTATCTTCCTAATAGCTCTTACGTGATGGTTGTCGGTTCAGAGAAACTCCCACAGAAGTAATTGTATTCTTATATACATAGTTTATTGTATTTTTACATACATTTCAGAGTTATATGTATCTTTTTATACACACATACATCATGTTTTTAAATAACTTTTCTTTATATTGCACTTGCTTTAAACTATTTTATATTGAAATTAGTTCAGTTTTGTTGAATTGAGTTGAGCTAGGTAAGTTCTTTCGTTCCCTTCAAGCTTAAGTTATGTTTAGGATTTCAACTTGCATACTCGTATATTCAATGTACTGATGCCAGTTGGCCAGCATCTTCTTGTGATGTAGACGCTGATAACCAGGATTAGCATCCAGCACTTCATTGATCCAGTTGAGCATTCACAGTCAGTTGGTGAGCCTCCTTGCTTTTCGGAGGGCTCCTTTGTTATCTTTTGTTTTGTTTAGTTTTTCATTTGTTAGAATGATCGGGGGTCTTGTCCCGGCATTCATCTCAGTTGTTTTAGAGGCTTCATAGACAGTTAGATGTTAGTTCTTTAGTCTTTTCATTGTCATTATCTTATGTTGAGACTTAAGTTTGTCTTAATGTCCAGTTGAATGTTCCTTTGTAACATTCCAGTTTATTTCATAGATGTATCTTTGTCAAGTTAATTCTTTTGCTAAGTAAGTAAGCTAGGCCAAGGGTTTGCTTGGGGCCAGTAATGGTTCTTGAATGCCAGTCCCACCCAGGGTATAGGCTCGAGGCGTGACAACCTTGATTTTATTATTAGGACTTCTAGAGGGGATGGCCCAGGCAAAAACTTTACTTGTCACTTCTGATGCCTTACAGATCCGTGTTGGAGGTCAGACTCCAGATCCGATAGTTGCTTCATATTCTTAGACTCTCAGGACTCAACTAGTTGTTGTTGTAGCTCCCCGTTTAGATTGCATGGAATTTCTAGGTATTACATCACACTTTGCGAATAGGCCTTCCATGACCGTTGATGAACAAAAGATGTTTGAGAGATTCAGACTAATGAATCCTCCGACTTATATTGGTGACTTAAATGAGCATGCATATGAATTTATAGTTAGTTGTCATGAGAGGTTGCATAATCTTGGAATAATGGAGTCCCAAAGAGTTGGCTATACAACATTTCAGATGATTGGACCTGCCAAGCAATGGTAGAGGGATTATATTAGTAGTAGGCTAGATGAATCCTCTCCACTATCACGGACTCAGTTTACATAGGTGTTTCTAGCCAAGTTTGTTCCACGTAGTGAGATGGAGCACAAGAGGGTCGAGTTCAACGGTTTGCAACAAAATGGTATGTCAGTCGTAGAGTATCAAGGTAAATTCCATGCCTTAGCTAGGCATGCTTCGATGATACTTCCCACAGAGGCTCAAAGAGTGAGAAGGTTTGTTAAGGGGCTGATTATTCTGATTCGTTTGGGGTTTCTCAAGTTGTTGTTTCTGGTGTTCCATTCCAGAAGATGGTAGATGCTACTAAGGAATTAGATGATTCGATGTGAGGGATTTGAGCAACGTGAAGGCAAGTGGACCCGTCATTCAGGTGATTATGGTGGTGCTTTGCCTAAGAGTCGAGGATACTTATGAATAGGTTATCACTCTCAGTCTAGCAAACACATTCATGCTGCTATACCAGCGTCTGAGGCTGGTTATGTTAGGCACAGTTCTGCCAGTTCGGTGCATACTTCACAGGGTTCATCTACGAAATATGTAGGTTGTAGAGGACATTCTAGTCATTTAGGTTCCTCTCATCAGCCTATGTCTCATAGGGGTTGTTTTGAGTATGGTTATACGGGACACTTTGTGAGATTTCCCTTGACCAAATGTGGTGGCTTGCATCTGGGTTCTCAGGCTTCAACTTTAAGGGATGCATAACCTCGAACTAGATGAGGTGTACATAGTGGCGGAGGTGGTTCTCATTTAGGTAGAGGTGGTTCTCCTTCTGGTCGAGGTGGTGGTCGTGGAGGTTCACAATCTAAGGGTGGTCGTTCTCACTGTTATGGTTTTCCAGGTAGGCTAAAGGCTTAGACTTCATATGTTGTTATCGTAGGTATTATTTCAGTTTGTCATCGACCAACTACTGTATTATTTGATCCAGGCTTTACTTATTCTTATGTGTCCACATATTTTGCTTAGAGTCTGGATAAATTATGTGAGTCTTTTGATTCGCCAGTATATGTTTCTACTCATGTTGGAGATTTTGCAGTGGTAGATCGGGTGTATCGACTATGTATAGTTACCTTGATGGGATACGACACTCACGCATATTTAAAAGTCTTAGATATGGTAGATTTTGATGTGATTCTTTGTATGGATTGATTATCTCCTCATTATGTAATTTTAAATTGTCATGCCAAGATGGTTACATTAGCTATGCCTGAAATTCCTATAGTAGAATGGAGAGGGTCTCTTAGTCACCCTTCTAAAGGGGTGATATCATTTCTTAAGGTTCGTCACTTGGTAGAGAGAGGATGTTTGGTTTACTTGGTGTACATTCAAGATACTAATGTTGAGACTCCTATACTTGAGTCTATACCGGTGGTGAGTGAATTTTTGGATGTATTTTCGACAAATTTAATAGGCCTTTCACCTGATCGTGATATTGATTTTTGTATTGACATAGAACCAGGCCTACTATAAGAAAATTGTGAATTACATGGGGATTTTCCAAGGGATTAGTATGAAAATTTGCAGGAAAATAATTTTCCTACAGATTTTCATACTAATCTCCAGGAAAATTCCTATGTAATTCACATTTTTCTTGTAGTGAGACATTCAGCCTATTTCCATTCTTCCTTATCGTATGACACCGACCGAATTGAAAGAGTTGAAGGAACAGTTGCAAGATTTATTGAGCAATGGGTTTATAGGACCGAGTGTATTTCCTTGGGGTGCTTTAGTGTTATTTGTGGAAAAAAAAGATGGATACATGCGTATGTGTATTGACTATCGACAGTTAAACAAGGTCACCATTAGAAATAAGTACCCGATACCTCGTATTAGTGATTTATTTGATCAGCAACAGGGTGCTTCAATTTTCTCCAAAATTTACTTGAGATTCAGTTATCATCAGTTGAAGGTTAAGGTGGAGGATATCTGTAAGACAACTTTTCAGACACGTTATGGCCATTATGAGTTTCTGGTAATGTCTTTTGGATTGACAAATGCCCCAACAACATTTATGGACTTGATGAATGGAGTGTTTAGACCGTACTTGGATTCCTTTGTTATTATCTTCATAGATTATTTATTGATATACTCCCGTAGTAAGGAGGAACACGAGCATCATTTGAGGATTGTGCTTGGGATTCTAAAGGAGAAGATACTCTATGTAAAGCTTTCAAAGTGTGAGTTTTGGCTTAGTTCGGTTGCATTCTTGGGACATGTAGTGTCCAAGGAAGGTATTATGGTGGATCCTAAGAAGATTGAGGTAGTTTGAGATTAGGTTAGACCTACTTCAGTTACTGAGATTCAGAGTTTCTTAGGCCTTGCAGGTTATTATCGACGATTTGTAGAGGGGTTCTCATCCATTGCATCCCCATTAACTATATTGACCTAGAAGGAAGTGACTTTGTAGTGGTCTGATGAGTGTGAGGTGAGTTTCCAAAAGCTCAAGACTTTATTGACTATTACTCCAATTTTAACTCTACATGTGGAGGGATAGGGTTTCATTGTGTATTGTGATGCTTCTCGGATTGGTCTTGGTTGTGTATTGATGCAGAAAGGGAATGTGACAACTTATGCTTCGAGGCAATTGAAGATTAACGAGAAGAAATACCCTACTCATGACTTAGAGTTGGCGGCTGTAGTGTTTGCATTGAATATTTTGAGGCATTACCTTTATGGGGTACATTGTGAGGAGTTCACGGATCATTGTAGGCTCCAAGTATATATTCAATCAGAGGGATCTCAATTTGAGGTAGCAGATATGGTTGGAGTTGCTCAAAGACTATGACTTGACTATTCTTTATCATTCGAGCAAGGCAAATGTGGTAGCAGATGCCTTGAGTCAAAATGCAGTAAGTATGGGTAGTCTAGCCTTGTTACAGGTTGGTGAGTGTCTTTTTGCTAGGAATGTCGAGTCCTTGGTCAATAGCTTTGTAAGGGTCGATATTTCAAAATCTGGTAAGGTTTTGGCTTATGTAGAGGCTAGGTCATCCTTGTTGGAGATAATTCATACTCAATAGTTTGATGATGGTGATTTACGTATGATTCGAGACAAGGTGTCAAAGGGAGAAGCCAACAATGCTATTCTTGATAATGAAGGAGTTTTGAGAATAAAAGGTCGTAGTTGTGTTCCTCGGATAAGTGATTTGACTAAATTGATCATGGAAGAGGGCCATAGTTTGAGTTACTCTATTGATCCTGGGGCTACTAAGATGTATCGTGACATGAAGTAGTATTATTAGTGGTGTCGTATAATGAGAGACATTGTAGATTTTGTATCTCGGTGTTTGAATTGTCAGCAAGTAATGTATGAACACCAAAAGCTTGGAGTTGTAACTCAGAGGATGCCCATACCTAAGGGGAAGTGGAAGTGTATTGCTATGGACTTTGTGGTAGGGTTTCCATGTACCTTGGGTAAATTTGACGTTATATAGGTCATCGTGGATCGATTGACTAAGTCTACACATTTCGTACCAGTTCAGACTACCTATAATTTAGAGAAGTTAGCCAAGATCTATATTCAAGAGATAGTTCACATAGGATTCCTATTTCTGTTATTTCAGATCGTGGCACATAATTTACATCTCATTTTTGGCGGTCTATGCAAAAGGAGTTGGGCACTCGGGTGGATCTTAGTACAACCTTTCACCCTCTGACAGATGGTCAGTCTGAATGGACTATTCAAGTTCTTGAGGAAATGTTACGGGCGTGTGTGATCTACTTTGGTGGTCACTGATTTTTCCATTAGCAGAGTTTGTTTACAATAATAATTATTATTCGAGCAATGAGATGGCATTATTTCAGAATTTGTATGTAGGAGATGTCGATCTCCAATTGGTTGGTTTGATGCATTTGAGGTTAGACCGTGGGGAACAGATTTGTTGAGGGAGTCCTTGAACAAAGTCAAGTTGATCCAAGATAGACTTCTCATGGCTCAGAGTTGCCTAAAGATCTATGCAGATCAGAAGGTTTGTGATTTGGAGTTCATGGTTGGAGAGCGGTATCTATTGAAGGTTTCACCCATGAAGGGTGTGATGAGATTTGGAAAGAAGGGCAAGGTGAGCCCAAGGTATATTAGTTCTTTCGAGATTTTTGAGAGTATTAGTGAGGTGGCATATGAGTTGTCTTTGACACCTGGTTTGTCGAGTGTTCATCCTGTATTTCATATTTCGATGTTGAAAAAGTAGCTTCAGGGTGGTGCTCATGTCATTCAATGGGATTCGGTGTTACTAGATCAGAATTTGACATTTGAGGAGGAGCCAGTAACCATTTTGGATAGGCAAATTCAAAAGTTGAGGTCGAAAAAAATTGCTTCTGTAAAGGTTCAATGTAAGCATCATCCAATAGAGGAGGCTACATGGGTGACCGAGTCAGACATGAGGAGTAGATATCCTCAACTTTTTGATCGTTTAGGTGCGTTCTATTCTTTTACCGTTTGAGGACGAACGTTTGTTTAAGTGGTAGATGATGTAACGACCTGCTATGTCGTATTGAGAACTAGGACTATTTTAACTCTTCCCGTAAAATTTAAATGGAAAATTTTAAACTATTCAGTAACTACGAGTATTTAGTTCACGAATATTAGCAAATAATTAATAGTTGATAGTTAATGGGCCAAGTCCATTATTTATTTAGTACCCTTTCACCACTTGGCCTATGTATTGAATTAAGTTAAAGGTGTGATTAGCATAACACGAATTATAAACTTTGGCAAGACGTGTACGAGGAAAAGAAACCATAAACGTCAGGTGAAAATAAACAATTCTACATAAGGTATGTTGTCAGAGTGAATTGGATTGTTTTCTATTTAAAATCCTTTTAAAAGAAGGGAATTATTTTACTTTATTTTATTTGGATCAACCTAAGGGGGCATTTAATGCCCGTTTAATGGTTCATCATGTTAAGAGTGGGCATTTAATCGATATGTTATTTTAAAAAAAACAACAATTGAATCATGTTAGCAGTGTATCTTATTGGTTCCTAAGTTCGTGGGTTGGATAGAAAATTTTGGATGAGGATAAAATAATAGTTTATATGGAAAGGTTGGTCATAATAAATGAAAAGGAATTGGAAGTTCAGGTGATAATGTATACATGTAAGAGTAATTAATATGATAGATTACCTTTGTATGTGCATACGGTGATGAAAGGGAAATCATTTCGTTCTTGATTGTCGCCACCACTAGTTTGGTAACAAGTGGTTCAATTCAATTATTATCAATTATTTGTCATATTGAAAACCTAGTTTTAATATATTGAGATATGTAATTAATTATTAGGTGTATATTATATGATTAGCATTGAATTTAAGATACTTGGAGAGATTGAGGATTAACCATAGGCTTGAAATTTAGCAAAATATGATTCTTGACATATAAATTATACCAAGATTAGGAGCTTGGTTAGAGATATAAGTGAGTTTTTGGGTCTAGGATAGACATATAATAATATGAGTGTCTACGAACTCTCATGCTTACAAATACTGCATAGTTGGTAGATTGGAAAAGTTTTGAAACTTTGCGTAAAGGGAAGGAAAAATCTTGAGGATTTCGTGGCATGTGTCCGGCATTAAGGTATGTTAAGATTTTCAAACTTCATTGAATGACGTTTTTCTAATTAAAGATTAAAAGTGGAATAGACCATGGGTAAGGGCGAAAATGGGGGTCTCGTAACAATGGTGTGACAGGCATTGGTACGAGTACCGGTGTTATAAAGGGAAAGTTTAATACTATAGAATGCAGATTGTAATCCGAGAATGCCAAAGCATATGGGAATTAGCTGATATATTATTGACTTGATTTATTATGTGTGATTGTGTTCTTTATTGGACCCGTATATTTGTGATACTTGAGGTGATTACACATCATATTGATATTTGATTGAGATGCATCATCATCTCTTTTAATTGATATCATATTGTACACATGCATTGACATGAGATTGAGTATAAGTTGGGCACGTGGAGATCGTCTAGGCTGGGGATGGTGAGATATTAAGATTATAATTTGGGCACGTGGAAATCGTCCGTGCGAAAATTGTTTAATTTGATGCTAGTGCGTTAAGAGCGTCCGCACAGACACGCGAAGATCATCCATGTTGGTATATGAACCTCGTAAGTCCCCTATGGGTCATGAACTCTCGATGTATTTCCGAGGAGTATCATATATATACGATTGAGAGAGTACCTGGCATCTGAGGCATATCATTTCATGGTGTCACATTGCATTGCATCTCATTACACCATTTAGTCTTGTTGATTACGTACTTTATTGGTAGTTGTACATTACATGAAGTTTGATTATCCTTAAATGATAAAACTTGATTGGTAAGTTTAATATAAACATGTATAAGTAAAGTACTGATTTTCTTTTATAAACTCCGGACACTACTTCTTCGTTGTCGGTCTATGAGATATACTGGGTACGCGTAATTTCGTACTCATGCTACACTTGTTGAACTCTTTGTGGTGCAGATTCAATTCCGAGTATGAGCACATCTCGTGGAGCTTTTTGAGTTCGAGCTTGGAGTACCTTGGAGTTGTGGTGAGCTGTTTGGTCGTTATGTGTCCCACACCTCCCTCTATCTTTTATTTATTATGTTGTTTTAGTATTCAGACATGATATCCCTTATGTTTGGATTTGTCATTTTAATTACAGACTTGCACCATATTTAGAAGCTCTTGTAGTTATGACACCAATTCTTAGGTGGTATTTTCATTTTCCTCATTTCATATTTATAAAGAACTTAGTGTTGAAGATTTTTTACTCGTTGTTTACCTTTATACCTCATTAGTTAGTTAAAATTGGTAAAATATGTTGGGTTGGCTTACATATTGGTTGGGAACATAGGTGCGATCACGACTTGTGAATTTGGGTCGTGACAATTTGTTATCAGAGCCCTAGGTTCATCGATCTCACGAGTATGAGAGCAATGACTAGTTTAGTCTTGCGGATCGGTATGATGACGTCCATTCCTATCTTTGAGAGGCTATATGACATTTAGGAAAATAATATTCTTTCATTTCTTATTGTGCACACTAGACCTTGTTGAAATTCTAATCTTGATATTTTGTTCTCTCTCAGATGGTGGTGAGGACTCGTACATCTGCAAGTTGTGATCAGGAGCCTATTCCTCTTTCTGATTCTGGAAGCACTATCCGGGGTAGAGGCAGGGGAGGAGATGCAGGTCGAAGTCAGGGTAGGGGTCGTATTGCAACACCCATGGAAGGTCAAACACCAATAGCTACCCAGGGTAATGATATGATACTACCTTATGATACAGATGCTATTCATGGGGATGTGCAGGATCGTGTTGAGAGGGATGGACCAACTCAGGATCCACCCAGTATTACTGCCACCCCAGTGCTTCAAGATACCTTTGTAACACCCTGTAACTAGAAAGAACTAGGAAGAGTTAAAAATTAGAAATAGTTGTTTTTGGAAAGAATGAGAAATCTAGAAATTTGCTTAACTTAAGTTAAGAATGAGTTTTGGGTCAACTTCAAACGACCATAAATTCTAGCTCAAGATGAGTTAGGTGTTTTAGGTAATCGTAGGAAAGACCTTGGAACAATCTTTCCAACGCCTCCGAGTTTGCGCAATTTCGAGTTCGTATGGGTAGTTATCCCCATTGGAAGTTGGGTTGTTCAAATAGGGAATGTCCAATCCTGATTTTAGAAGGGCATTATGGTCTTTTCCTTACCCAATTATTTTATTTCATTTTTGGGTAATTAATTGGGGTCAAATCAGATTTTAGTCAGTTTAGAAAAGTTGAACTTCACGCTTGGACTTGGAGAAAAGAGAAAGAGGAGAAAGGAGAAGAAAGTTCAAGATTTGTCTTCTTCGTAAGGAATCGCTTGTGGATTTCATCAAGGGGTGATCCCTACAAGGTATGTGACATCACATAGCATTGGGTTAGTTCACCCACGATCCAAGTATGTTTAATTCATAGTATTTTCGTCCTAAAAAGATTGAGAATTTGATGTTCTTGATAGTTATTCTTTAATTGATTTCATTCTTGAATATGAGTTGGGATTAAGGAGTTCCTTGATGTTAAGTGTAGTTTCCTTGAGTTGTTTGGATTAGATTTTGAGTATATTATTTGGGTACATGATTCTAAAGTGAATTTGAGAAAAACAATCGGATTAAAATGATTTAGGATTAGAAAATGAGATCATAACTTCGTCAGAATTTTGACTAAAGGGAGGCTGGGGCGACGCTCCCCCGTAGCTCCCGAGGGGCTGGAGTGGCGCACCAGGGATGAGCTCAAATTGTCGTTTTTCACCAGTTTTTTGTTGGTTATCCCGTTTAAGTCCTTCTAAAGTATACTAACACTTTTTATTGATTCTAACTACTTTAAATGACTTCTAAACATCTACAAATCATCCGGAAACATGAATCATAACCTTGGATCCAAAAATTCGAATTCAAGGAAAGTTAAGAGCCATGTCTAGGAAGTTCTTCGAGTCATTTCAAGAAGTCTTTTGCAAATGCTTTTAACTTTGTTTTAATACTTAAAGTTCAAGTCGAGTAAAGAGTAAAGAGTAAAGATTGAAATTCATTTCTTCAAAAGTATATGGGGACTATGTATTCCCAAAGGGTTTAAATTGTTTTCACATTGAAACAAGAAAGGAAACCTTGATTTCCAAAGAGACTTTGTGCTAGTTTTCAGTAAAGAGTTTATGCTTTCACAATTAAGTAAGAGAGGAAACTTTGATTTTCAAGATAGCATTTGAGCTAAGTTTTTGAGCAATTATCTCAAATGACAGAAAGAAGTACGTTTTTAAACATAAGAGCTAGCATCATTTTTTGGGGAGCAATATTGAGCAATGATATGGGGGAGAGTTCAGACAACTCACAACCCCCATAAACCATGTAGCCATCATGGGTAGAAAAGGGTCGTACTTTTTTAGATGATTCCTTTAGTGCTCTTTAGCAAAGACTAGTGGATCCACTTAGTAGTTCAGTTTCTATACCCTCGGAAAGGTATAGGACGACCTTGGTCGCATGAGGCAAAATGTTGTATCATCACAATAGTTCTTACATTATGGTTGTCGGTGAAGAGACTCCCACAAAAGTAATTATATTCTTGTATACAAAGTTTATTGTATTTTTACATACATTTCAGAGTTATATGTATCTTTGTATTCACACAGAGTCGACATCATGTTTTTAAATAGATTTTCTTTATATTGCGCTTGCTTTAAACTGCTTTATAGTGAAATTAGTTCAGTTATGTTGAGTTAAGTTGAGCCAGGTAAGTTCTTCAGTTCCCTTCAAGCTTAAGTTATGTTTAGCATTCCAACTCTTATACTCGTACATTTAATGTATTGATGCCAGTTGGCCTGCATCTTCTTATGATGCAGGCGCAGGTAACCAGGATCAGCTTCCAGCGCCTCGTTGATCCATTTGAGTATTTAGAGTCAGTTGGTGAGACTCCTTTCTTTCAGAAGGGCTCCTTTGTTATCATTTGCTCTTTTTTGTATTTCATTTGTTAGGATGATCGGGAGTCTTGTCCCGGCATCCATCTCAGTTGTTTTATAGGATTCATAGACAGTCAGATGTTAGTTCTTTAGTCTTTCCATTGTCATTATCTTATGTTGAGACTTAAGGTTGCCTTAATGGGCAGTTGAATGTTCCTTTATAACATTCTAGTTTATTTCATAGATGTATCTGTGTTGAGTTAAGTCTTTCGCTGAGCAAGTAAGCTAGGCCAAGGGTTCGCTTGGGGCCAACAATGGTTCTCGAGTGTCAGTCCCGCCCTACAGGCTTGGTGCCAACAATGGTTCGTGCTTATGTGTGTGTTTCAGTTAATCATGCCTCCACAAAGAGCCGTCAGAGGTCATCTTGCTACGCGTAATATTTAGGAGCAAGGGGTACCCAATGTACCTGAAGTGCAATCCTAAGGAGAAGTTACTAATGCTGAGTTCACGTAAGCGATAAGGATGCTAAGTCAAGTAGTGACTATCTCGGTTGGGCAACAAAGAGGGGCTCAACAAGATGAGGTTAACACTTCGAGGATTCGCGAATTCTTGAGGATGAACCCTCCAAGTTTCACTGGTTCGAGCACTACTGAAGATCCAGAGTACTTTATTGAGGAGCTGCAAAAGGTATTTGATGTCATGCATGTTGCTGATTCTGAGAGGGTGGAATTAGTTGTATACCAAATGAAGGGTGTCACTAGAATTTGGTTCGATTAATGAAAGAAGAACCGAGCTGAAAATGCATCACCTGCGAGTTAGGCTGGTTTTGAGCAGTCCTTCTTGGGACGTTTCTTTCCCCGAGAAATTAAAGAGGCTAAGGTATGAGAATTTCTTACTCTTAAGTAGGATTCTTTAAGCGTTCATGAGTATGGGTTGAAATTTACCCAACTATCCCATTATGCTCCTGAGATGGTTGCAGATATGAGTAAAATGAGTTTGTTTGTTGTTGCATTGTCTCGTCTGTCGAGTAAAGAAGGTAGGGTTGCAATGCTAATTGATGACATGGATATATCAAGGTTAATGGTCTATGTGCAGGAGGTTGAGGAAAAGAAGTTGAGGGATAGAGAGGAGTTCAAGAACAAGAGAGCTAAGGCAGGGAATGAGTCCGGACAACAGAAGAATAATGCCAACCGGTCATCTTTCTAACAGTAACAGAAGGAACCTGCTCCATCATCTGCTAGTGCACCTACACCTAAGAACAAAAGTCAGTACAATAGTCATAATTTTAGAGCTAAATCTGCTCATTCTCAAGGTAATGAGGCGCAAGGGGGTAGTAAGCCTCCTGCCTCCGCTAAGTATGGTAGGAACCACTCAGGTACTTGTCGTGAGGGCTCCACTGGTTGTTTCAAGTGTGGCTAGAATGGTCATTTCATGCGAGAATGTCCAAAAACAAGCAGGGTAATAGTAATGAGGGAAATAGAACCTAGTCTTCTTCAGTTGCACCTAGAGGGGCTACTTCCAGCACTGGCGAAGGAACAAACCGCTTATATGCTATCAATAGTTGCCAAGAGCAAGAGGATTCGCCAAATGTTGTCACTGGTATGATCCAAGTCTTTAACCCTAATGTTTATTCTTTGCTAGACCCATGAGCGAGTTTATCCTTTGTAACTCTGTATGTTGTGATGAATTTTGATGTTATTCCTGAGCAACTTAGTGAACCATTCAGTGTTTCTACACCTATCGATGAGTCTACTTAGCAGAAAGAGTCTATCGTGATTGTCCCACTTTCATTAGTCACAAGAGTACCATGGTTGATATAGTTGAGTTAGACATGGTAGATTTTGATGTCATTCTTGGTATGGATTGGCTTCATGGCTGTTATGCCTCAGTTGTTTGTAGAACTTGAATTGTCAAGTTTCAGTTTCCAAATAAGCTAGTCTTAGAGTGGAAAAGTAGTTCAGCAGTGCCTAAGGGTTATTTTATTTCATACCTTAAGGCAAAGAAGTTAGTTTCTTAGGGGTGTGTCTATCACTTAGTCTAAGTTAATGACTCTAGTGTTGAGATACCTCATATTCAGTCAATTTCTATAGTAAGAGCATTTTCAGAAGTTTTTCCAAACAATCTTCCCTGAGTCCCTCCTGAGAGAGGGATAGACTTCGGTATAGACCTTTTTCCTGATACTCATGCTCTATCTATTCTGCCATATAGAATAGCATCAACAAAGTTAAAAGAGTTGAAGGAGCATTTGAAAGATCACCTAGATAAGGGTTTTATTCGACCAAGTGTCTCACCTTGGGGAGCTCCGATCTTGTTTGTGAGGAAGAAGGATAGTTCCGTTAGGATATGTATAGATTACCGCCAGTTGAACAAGGTTACCATCAAGAAAAAATATCATTTTCCAAGGATTGATGGTCTTTTCAATCAACTTCAGGGTGCCACCTATTTTTCTAAGATAGATCTCAGATCTAGCTACCATCAGAAAGAGTAAATGAATGTGATATTCCAAAGACAGCATTCAGAACCCGTTACGATCATTATTAGTTCATAGTTATGTCCTTTGGTTTGACCAATGCGCCTGCAACATTCATGGACCTTATGAATAGAGTATTCAAACCTTGTTTAGATATGTTTGTTATCGTTTTCATTGATGACATACCAATCTATTCAAGGAATGAAGAAGATCATGATAGTCATCACATAATAGTTCTCCAGACTCTAAAGGATAGAGAGTTGTATGCCAAGTTCTCTAAGTCTGAGTTTTGGCTTGAGTCTGTAGCATTCTTAGGCCACACTGTGTCTGGGGAGGGAATTAAAGTTAATACTCAGAAAATAGAGGCAGTACACAATTGGCCTAGACCCATATCTCTAACTGATATTAGGAGTTTCTTAGGTTTGGCTGGATATTATAGAAGGTTCATAGAAGGGTTCTCATCTATTTCGTCCCCTTTGGCCAAGTTGACTCAAAAGATAGTGAGGTTTGAATGCTCTGAAGCTTGTGAGAAAACTTTCAGGAATTGAAAAAGAGGTTAACTACTGCCCCAGTGTTGACCTTACTAGAAGGTAGGCAAGGCTTTGCTGTTTATTGTGATGAATCTAGAGTTGGTTTGGGTTGTATGTTAATGCAAAATGACAATGTTATAGCTTATGCCTCCAAACAGTTGAAAGTTCATGAGAAGAACTACACAACCCATGACTTAGAGTTGGCTGCCGTAGTATTTGCTTTGAAAATATGGCGCCATTATCTTAATGGTGTGCATGTGGATGTGTTCACCAATCCCAAGAGTCTTCAATATGTGTTTACTCAGATAGAGCTTAATCTCAGACAAAGGAGATGGTTAGAATTACTCAAGAATTATGACATGAGTGTTCTTTACCACCCAGGTAAGGCTAATGTTGTTGCTGATGCCTTATGCAGTTTGTCTATGGGTAGTACCGCCCGTGTTGAGGAAGAAAAGAGAGAGAGTTAACAAAAGATGTGCATAGACTTGCACACATGGGAGTCAGACCAATGGATTCTATAGAAGGAGGAGTGATGGTGATGAATGGGGCTGAATCATCATTAGTGTCAGAATTAAAAGAGAAGCAAAACCAAGATCCCATTTTTCTTGATTTGAAGGCAAATGTTCATAAGCAAAAAGTAATGGCTTTTGAACAAGGGGAAGATGGTGTATTGAGGTATCAAGGTAGATTGTGTGTACCAATGGTGGATGAACTCCAAGAGAGGATCATGAAGGAAGCTCATAGCACCAGATATTCCATTCATCCGGGTTCCACAAAGATGTATCGCGATTTGAGAGAAGTTTATTGGTGGAATAGTGTGAAGAATGGCATTGTAGAATTTGTTGCTAAGTGTTCAAACTGCCAACAAGTTAAAGTAGAGCACCAAAGGCCAGGTTTACCAAGGTCTCGCAGACAAAATGATTCTATTTGGGTGATCATCAATAGAATGGAAAAATCTTTCCACTTTTTTTCGATAAAGACTACCCATTCAGCAGAAGATTATGCTAAGTTGTACCTTCAAGAGGTGCTAAGACTTTATGGAGTTGCGTTCTCTATTATTTTAGATAGAGGTGCACAATTTACTGCACAGTTTTGGAAGTCATTCCAAAAAGGCTTGGGTTCAAAGGTGAACTTAAGTACTCCCTTTCATTCTCAGACTGATGGGCAAGCAGAGCACATTATTCAGGCTTTAGAGGATATGTTGAGGGCTTGTGTTATTTATTTCAAGGGAAATTGGGATGATCACCTACCTCTCATCGAGTTATCTTACAACATTAGTTACCACTTCAGCATCCAAATGGCTCCGTATGAAACTCTTTATGGGAGAAGGTGCAGATCTCCTATTGGATGGTTTGAAGTTGGTGAATCAGGGTTGATAGGACCATATTTAGTTCATCAAGCTATGTAGAAGGTGAACGTGATACAAGAGAGGTTGAAAATAGTGCAGAGTTATTAGAAATCCTACACTTATGTTAGAAAAAGGGAGTTAGAGTTTGAAGTAGATGATTGGATGTATTTAAAAGTTTCACCCATGAAAGGTGTTTTGAGTTTTGGTAAGAAGGGGAAGCTTAGACCCCAGTATATTGGCCCTTACATAATATCAAAAAGGGTTTGTAATGTAGCTTATGATTTGGAGCTACCGCAAGAGTTAGCAACGATTCATTCGGGTTTTCACATTTCCATGTTGACGAAGTGCATGGACTATCCTTCATTGATCATACCAACTGAAGATATTGGGATCAAAGATAGCTTATCTAATGAAGAGATTCCTGTTCAGATTCTAGATACCTAAGTTCGCAAGTTGAGGACTAATAAAGTGGCATCAGTCAAAGTCCTTTGGAGGAACAAATTTATTGAGGAAGTTGAAGAGCATATGAAGAAGAGATATCCACATCTCTTCAAATCCGGACAAATTCAAGATCAAGGTACTAATTCTCTTCTTCGTACTCTTTAATTTATAAGTAGGCATGTTCTGTTTGCATTGCTTGTTGGGTTTTTGAGTTTAGTATTAGATGTTACACCCTTAGCCTAGTAAGATTAATCTCATTCGAGGACAATTTTTCCCAAGGGGGATATATTGTAACACCCCGTAACTAGAAAGAACTAGGAAGAGTTAAAAATTGGAAATAATTGTTTTTGGAAAGAATGAGAAATCTGGGAATTTGCTTAACTTAAGTTAAGAATGAGTTTTGGGTCAACTTTAAACGACCATAACTTCTAGCTCAGGATGAGTTAGGTGTGTTTCCAGATATTTTAGGAAAGATCTAGGAACAATCTTTCCAACACTGTAAAGTTTGCGCGATTCTGAGTTTGTATAAGTTAGTTATGCCCATTGGAAGTTGGGTTGTTCAAATAAAGAAAGTCCAATCCAGATTTTAGAAGGGCAATATGGTCTTTTCCTTACCTAATTATTTTATTTCATTTTTTGGGTAATTAATTGGGGTCAAATCAGATTTTAGTCAATTTAGAAAAGTTGAACTTCACGCTAGGGCTTGGAGAAAAGAGAAAAGAGGAGAAAGGAGAAGAAAGTTCAAGATTCGTCGTTTGCGTAAGGAATCACTTATGGATTTCGCCAAGGGGTGGTCCCTACAAGGTATGTGAGATCACATAGCATTGGGTTAGTTCACCCACGCGTCAAGCATGTTTAATTCAGCGTATTTTTGTCCTAAAAAGATTGAGAATTTGATGTTCTTGATAGTTGTTCTTGAATTGATTTTGTTCTTGAATATGAGTTGGGATTAAGGATTTTCTTGATGTTAAAGTGTTGTTTCCTTGAGTTGTTTGGGTTATATTTTGTGTATATGATTTGAGTACATGAATCTAAAGTGAATTCGAGAAAAAGAATTGGATTAAAATGATTTAGGATAAGAAAATGAGATCAAAAGCTCATCAAAATTTTGCCTGAAGGGAAGCTGGAGCGACGTGCCCCCATAGCGCCCGAGGGGCTAGCACGGCGCACCAGCAATGTACCAGATTTGAGCCCCAGTAAGGTCGGGCTGGCGCGGCGCACCAGGGATGTACACTGATCATCATTTTTCACCAGTTTTTCATCGTTTAGCCCGTTTAAGTCCTTCTAAAGTGTAATAACACTTCCAATTGATTCTAACTACTCTAAATGACTTCTAAACATATAGAAATCAACTAGAAACATGAATCATAACCTTGAATCCAAAAATTCAAATTCAAGGAAAGTTAAGAGCCAAGTCTAGGAAGTTCTTCGAGTCTTTTCAAGAAGTCTTTTGCAAATGCTTTTAACTTTGTTTTAAGACTTAAAGTTCAAGTCGAGTATAGAGTAAAGAGTAACTATTGGAGTTCATTTATTCAAAAGTATATGGGGAATTTGTATTCCCAAAGGGTTTAAAATGTTTTCACATTTAAACGAGAAAGGAAACCTTGATTTCCAAAGAGACTTTGAGCTAGTTTTTAGTAAAGAGTTTAAGTTTTCATAATTAAGCAAGAGAGGAAACTTTGATTTTCTAGATAGCCTTTGAGCTATGTTTTTGAGCAATTATCTCAAATCACAGAATGAAATACATTTTTAAACATAAGAGCTAGTGTCATATTTTTGGGAGTAGTATTGATCACCAATATGGGTAGAAAAGGGTCATACTTTTTTAGATGATTCCTTTAGTGTTTTTTAGCATAGACTAATGGATCCACTTAGTAGTTCAGGTTCTATACCCTCGGTAATGTATAGAACAGCCCTTGCAGCGTGAGACAAAATGATGTATCATCACAATAACTTTTATGTGATGGTTGTTGATTCAGAGAAACTCCCACAGAAGTAATTGTATTCTGATATACACAGTTTATTGTATTTTTACATGCATTTCACAGTTATATGTAACTTTCTATACACACAGAGTTGACGTCATGTTTTTAAATAGCTTTTCTTTATATTGCACTTTCTTTAAACTGTTTTATTTTGAAATTAGTTCAGTTATGTTGAATTAAGTTGAGCCAGGTAAGTTCTTCAGTTCCCTTTAAGCTTAAGTTATGTTTAGCATTCCAACTTGCATACCCGTACAATAAATGTATTGATGCCAGTTCGCCTGCATCTTTTTATAATGCAGACGCAGGTAACCAAGATCAGCATCCAGTGCCTCGTTGATCCAGTTGAGCATTTAGAGTCAGTTGGTGAGCTCCTTGCTTTCCTGAGGGCTCCTTTGTTTTAATTATTTTTTTTAGTATTTCATTTGTTAGGATGATCAGAGGTTTTGTCTCTATATCCATCTCAGTTGTTTTATAGGCTTCATAGACAGTCAGATGTTAGTTCTTTAGTGTTTTCATTGTCATTATCTTATGTTGAGTCTTAAGTTTGCCTTAATGGCAATTTAAATGTTCCTTTATAATATTCCAGTTTATTTTATAGATGTATATGCGTTGAGTTAAGCCTCTCACTGAGTAAATAAGGCTTGGGGCCAGTAATGGTTCTCGAGTGCCAGTCCCACCCAGGGTGTAGGCTAGGGGTGTGACAACCTTAACTCTATTGTTAGGACTTCTAGAGGGGATGGCTCAGGCGGGAACTTTTCTTGTCACCTCTGATGCCTCACAGATCTATGTTGGAGGTCAGACTCCAGAGCCGATGGTTGCTCCATATTCTCAGACTGTCAGGACTAAGCCATCTACTGTTGTAGCTCCCTTTTAGATAGCATGGAATTTCTAGGTAATACATCACACTTGGCGAATAGGCCTTCCATGACCGTTGATGAACAAAAGATGTTTGAGAAGTTCAGACTAATGAATCCTCCGACTTATATTGATGACTTAAATGAGCATGCATATGAATTAATAGTTAGTTGTCATGAGAGGTTGCATAATCTTGGAATAATGGAGTCTCATGGAGTTGACTACACAACGTTTCAGATGACTGGTCCTGCTAAGCAATAGTGGAGGGATTATATTAGTAGTAGGCTAGATGGATCCTCTCCACTATCATGGACTCAGTTTACACAGGTGTTTCTAGCCAAGTTTTTTCCACGCAATGAGAGAGAGGCAAGAGGTCCGAGTTTGAGGGTTTGCAACAAGATGGTATATTAGTCACAGAGTATGAAGGTAAATTCCATGCCCCGACAAGGCATGCTTCGATGATACTTCCCACAGAGGCTGAGAGAGTGAGAAGGTTTGTTAAGGGGTTGATTATTCAAATTTGTCTGGGGTTTCTCAAGTTGTTGTTTCTGGTGTTCCATTCTAGAAGGTGGTAAATAATGCTAATGAGTTATAGATGATTTGGCGTGAGGGATTTGAGCAGTATGAGGGAAAGTAGGTCCGTCATTCAAGTGATTATGGTAGTGCCCCTCCTAAGAGTCGAGGTTACCTCTGGAGAGGTTATCACTGTCAGTATAGCAGACACATTCATGTTGCTATACCAGCATCTGAGGGTGGTTACGTTGGGCATAGTTCTTCCAGTTCGGTGCATACTTCACAGGGTTCATCTTCGAAACATGTAGGTTGTGGAGGACATTTTGGTCATTCAGGTTCCTCTCACCAGCCTACGTCTCATAGGGTTCTTTTTTAGTATGGTTTTATGGGACACTTTCTGAAAGATTTCCCTTGACCAAACGTGGTGGCTTGCATCCAGGTTCTCAAGCTTCAACTTTAAGGGATGCACAACCTCAAACTAGAGGAGGTGTACATAGTGGCAGAGGTGGTTCTCATTTAGGTAGAGGTGGTTCTCCTTATGGTCGAGGTGGTGGTCCTGAAGGTTCATAATCTAAGGGAGGTTGTTCTCACTTTTATGATTTTCCAGGTAGGCCAGAGGCTGAAACTTCAAATGTTGTTATCACATGTATTATTCCGGTTTGTCATCGATCAACTACTGTATTATTTGATCCAGGCTCTACTTATTCTTATGTTTTCACATATTTTGCTTCGAGTCTAGATAAATAATATAAGTCTCTTGATTTGCCGGTATATGTTTCTACTCATGTTGGGGATTTTGTAGTGGTAGATCTGGTGTATCAACTATGTATAGTTACCTTGATGGGATACGACACTCACACATATTTAAAAGTCTTAGATATGGTAGATTTTGATGTGATTCTTTGTATGGATTGGTTATCTCCTCATCATGCAATTTTAAATTGTCATGCCAAGACGACTACATTATCGATGCTTGGAATTCCTATAGTAGAATGGAGAGGTTCTCTTTGTCACCCTCCTAAAGGGGTGATATCATTTCTTAAGGCTCGTCACTTGGTAGAGAGAAGATATTAGGCTTACTTGGCACACAAATGAGGTACTAGTGTTGAGAGTCCTATGCTTGAGTATATACCGAAGGTGAGTGAATTTTTAAATGTATTTTCGATAGATTTTCCAAGTCTTCTGCCTGATCATGATATTGATTTTTGTATGGACATAGAGCCAGGCCCACTACAAGAAAATGGTGAATTACATGGGAATTTTTTGAGGGATTGTAAGAAAATTTGCCAGAAAATAATTTTCCTGCGGATTTTCATACTAATCCCTAAGAAAATTCCCATGTAATTCACATTTTTCTTGTAGTGAGGCACTAAACCTATTTCCATTATTCCTTATCATATGGCACCGTCCAAATTGAAAGAGTTGAAGGAATAGTTGCAAGATTTATTGAGCAAGGAATTTATAAGACCAAGTGTATATCATTGGGGTGCTTCAGTGTTATTTGTGAAAAATAAATATGGATCCAAGCGTATGTGTATGGACTATCGACAATTGAACAAGGTCACTATTAGAAATAAGTACCCGATACCTCGTATTGATGATTTATTTGATCAGCAGCAGGGTGCTTCAGTTTCCTCCAAGATTGACTTGAAATTCTATTATCATCAGTTGAAGGTTAGGGTGAAGGATATTTGTAAGATAGCTTTTCGAACACGTTATGGCCATTATGAGTTTCTGGTAATGTCTTCTGGATTGATAAATGCCCTAGCAACTTTTATGGACTTGATGAACGAAATGTTCAGACCGTACTCGGATTCCTTTGTTATTGTATTCATAGATTATATATTGATATACTCCCGTAGTAAGAAGGAACAGGAGCATCAATTAAGGATTGTGCTTGGGATTCTGAAGGAGAAGAAACTCTATGCAATGTTTTCAAAGTGTGAGTTTTGGCTTAGTTCGATAGCATTCTTGGGACATGTAGTGTCCAAGGAAAGTATTATAGTGCATCCTAAAAAGATTGAGGCAGTTCAAGATTGGGTCATACCTGCTTCAGTTACTAAGATTCGAAGTTTCTTAGGCATTACAGGTTATTATCGACGATTTGTAGAGGGGCTCTCGTCCATTGCATTCCCATTAACTAGATTGACCCAGAACGAAGTGACTTTTCATTGGTCTGACGAGTGTAAGGTGAGTTTCCAAAAGCTTAAGACTTTATTGACTACTACTTCGATTTTAACTCTACATGTGGAGGAAGAGGGTTTCATTGCATATTGTAATGCTTCTTGGATAGGTCGTGGTAGTGTATTGATGCAAAAAGGGAAGGTGATAGCTTATGCTTTGAGGCAGTTGAAGATTCACAAGAAGAAATACCCTACTCATGACTTGGAGTTGGAGGTTGTAGTGTTTGCATTGAAGATTTGGAGGCATTACCTTTATGGAGTACATTGTGAGGTGTTCACAGATCATCATAGTCTCCAAGTATATATTCATTCAGAGGGATCTCAATTTGAGCAGCGGAGATGGTTGGAGTTGCTCAAAGACTACGACATGACTATTCTTTATCATCCGAGCAAGGCAAATGTGGTAGCAGATGCCTTGAGTCTAAATGCGGTACGTATGGGTAGTCTAGCCTTGTTACACGTTGGTGAGCATACTTTTGCTAGGGATGTCCAGGCCTAGGCCAATAACTTTATGAGGCTCGATATTTTAAAATCTGGTAAGGTTTTGGCTTATGTGGAGGTTAGGTTATCCTTGTTGGAGAAAATTTGCTCTCAACAGTTTGATGATAGTGATTTATGTAAGATTCGAGACAAGGTGTCAAAGGGAGAAGCCAAGGATGCAATTCTTGATAATGAGGGAATTTTGAGAATGAAAGGTCGTATTTGTGTTCCTCGGACGGGTGATTTGACTAAACTGATCATGGAGGAGGCCCATAGTTTGAGGTACTCTATTCATCCAGGGGCAACTAAGATGTATTGTGACTTAAAGCAGCATTATTGGTGGTGTCGTATGAAGAGAGACATTGTAGATTTTGTATCTCGGTGTTTGAATTGTCAGCAAGTAAAGTATAAACACCAAAATCCTGGAGGTGTAACTCAAATGATGCCAATACCTGAGTGTAAGTGGAAGCGTATTGCTATGGACTTTGTGGTAGGGTTGCCATGTACCTTGGGTAAATTTGATGTTATATGGGTCATCGTGGATCAATTCACTAAGTCTGCACATTTTGTACCAGTTCAGACTACCTATAATTCAAAGAAGTTAGGCAAGATCTATATTCGAGAGATAGTTCATCTGTATAGAGTTCCTATTTCTGTTATTTCAGATCATGGCACACAATTTACATCTCATTTCTGGAGGTCTATGCAAAAGGAGTTGGGCACTCAGGTGGATCTTAGTACAACTTTTCATTCTCAGACTGACAGTCAGTCTGAACGGACTATTCAGGTTCTTGAGGACATGTTGCGGGCGTGTGTGATCAATTTTGGTGGTCACTGATCTTGACATTAGCGGAGTTTTCTTACAATAATAGTTACTAGCCGAGCATTGAGATGGCACCATTTCAGACTTCGTATGGTAGGAGATATCGATCTTTAATTGGTTGGTTTTATGCATTTGAGGTTAAATTGTCAGGTACAGATTTGTTGAGGGAGTCCTTGGGCAAGGTCAAGTTGATCCAAGATAGACTTCTTATGGCTCAGAGTTGGCAAAAGGGCTATGCTGATCAGAAGGTTTGTGATTTGGAGTTCATGGTTGGAGAGCGGGTTCTATTGAAAGTTTCACCCATAAAGGGTGTGATGAGATTTCAAAAATAGGGCAAGGTGAGCCCAAGGTATATTGGTCCTTTCGAGATTATTGAGCGTATTAGTGAGGTGGTGTATGAGTTGACTTTGCCACCTGGTTTGTCGAGTGTTCATCTTGTATTTCATATTTTGATGTTGAAAAAGTAGCTTCAGGGTGGTGCTCATGTCATTTAATGTGATTCGGTGTTACTTGATCAAAATTTGACTTTTGAGGAGGAGCTAGTAACCATTTTGGATAGACAAATTCAAAATTTGAGGTCGAAAGATATTGTTTTAGTAAAGGTTCAATGGAAGAATCCAATGAAGGAGGCTACATGGGAGACCGAGTCAGACATGAGGAGTAGATATCCTAAGCTTTTTGAGCGTTCAGGGGCGTTCTATTCTTTTACCGTTCGAGGACGAATGTTTGTTTAAGTGGTAGATGATGTAACGACTCGCTAGGTCGTATTGAGAACTAGGACTATTTTGACTCTTCCCATAAAATTTAAATGGAAAATTTAAAACTATTCAGTAACTACGAGTATTTAGTTCACGAATATTAGCAAATAATTAATAGTTGATAGTTAATGGGCCAAGTCCATAATTTATTTAATAATCTTTTACCACTTGGCCCATGTATTGAATTAAGTTAAAGGTGTGATTAGCATAACACGAATAATAAACTTTGGCAAGAAGTGTACGGGGAAAAGAAACCATAAACGTCAGGTGAAAAGAAGCAATTCTTCTCATTTTCAATTCTACATAAGGTATGTTGTCAAAGTGAATTGGATTGTTTTCTATTTAAAATCTTTTAAAAAGAATGGAATTTTTTATTTTTTTATTTGGATCAACCTAAGGGGGCATTTAATTCCCATTAATGGTTCATCATGTTAAGAGTGGGCATTTAATCAATATGTTATTTTTTTTAATAAAAAACAATTGAATCATGTTACCAGTGTATCTTATTGGTTCCCAAGTTCGTGGGTTGGATAGAAAATTTTGGATGGGGATAAAATAATAATTTATATGGATAGGTTGGTCATAATAAATGAAAAGGAATTGGAAGTTCAGGTGATAATGTATACATGTAAGAGTAATTAATATGATAGATTACCTTTGTATGTGCATACAGTGATGAAAGGGAAATCATTTCGTTCTTGATTGTCGCCACCACTGGCTTGGTAACCAGTGGTTCAATTCAATTATTATTAATTATTTGTCATATTGTAAACCTAGTTTTAATATATTGAGATATGTAATTAATTATTAGGTGTATATTATATGATTAGAATTGAATTTAAGATACTTAGAGAGATTGAGGCTTAACAATAGGCTTGAAATTTATCAAAATATGATTCTTAACATATAAATTATACCAAGATTAGGAGCTTGGTTAGAGATATAAGTGAGTTTTTGGGTCTAGGATAGACATATAATAATGTGAGTGTCTATTGACTCGCATGTTTACAAATGCTGCATAATTGGTAGATTGGAAAACTTTTGAAGCTTTGCAAAAAGGGAAGGAAAAATCTTGAGGATTTCGTGGCACGTGTCTGGCATTCAAGGTATGTTAAGACTTTTAGAATTCATTGAATGACGTTTTTCTAATTAAAGATTAAAAATAGAATAGGCCATGGGTAAGGGCGAAGAATGGGGGTCTCATACCAATGGTGTAACGGGCATTGGTACGAGTACCGATGTTATAAAGGGAAAGTTTAATACTATAGAATGCATATTGTAATTCGAGAATGCCAAATCATATGGGAATTAGCTGATATATTATTGACTTGATTTATTATGTATGATTGTGTTCTTTATTAAACCCATATATTTGGGATACCTGAAGTGATTACACATCACATTGATATTTGATTGAGATGCATCATCATCCCTTTTAATTGATATCATATTGTGCACATGCATTGACATGAGATTGAGTATAAGTTGGGCACGTAGAGATCGTCCTTGCGGAAATTGTTTGATTTTATGATAGTGCATTGAGATCGTCCACACAAACAAGTGGAGATCATTCGTGTCGGTATATGGACCTCGCGAGTCCCCCATGGGTCATGAACTCTCAATGTATTTCCGAGGAGTATCATATATATACATTTGAGAGAGTACTTGGCATTTGAGGCATATCATTTCATGGTGTCACATTGCATTACATCTCATTACAACATTTAGTCTTGTTGTTTATGTGCTTTATTGGTAGTTGTACATTACATGAAGTGTGATTATCCTTATATGATGAAACTTGGCTGGTAAGTATAATATAAACATGTATAAGTAAAGGACTGATTTTCTTATATAAACTCCGATCACTACTTCTTTGTTGTCGGTCTATAAGATATACTGGGTACACATGGTTTCGTACTCAAACTACACTTGTTGACCTCTTTGTGCAGATTCGATTCTGAGTACGAGCACATCTCGTGGAGCTTTTTGAGTCTGCGCCTGGAGTATCTTGGAGTTGTGGTGAGCTGTTTGGTTGTTATGTGTCCCACACATCCCTCTATCTTTTATTTATTCTGTTGGTTTAGTATTCAGACAGGATATCCCTTATGTTTAGATTTGTCATTTTAGTTTCAAACTTGCACCATATTTAGAAGCTCTTGTACTTATGACACCAATTCTTGGTGGTATTTTAGTTTTATGCATTTCATATTTTTAAAGAACTTAATGTTGGAGATTTTTTACTCGTTGTTTACCTTTATACCTCATTAGTTACTTACAATTTGTAAAATATGTTGGGTTGTCTTACCTATTGGTTGGGAACATAGATGCTATCACGACTTGTGAATTAGGGTCATGACAATTTCGTATCAGAGCCCTACGTTCATCGGTCTCACAAGTGCATGAGCAATGTCTAGTAGAGTCTTGCAGATCAGTATGATGACGTCCATACCTATCTTCGAAAAGCTATATGACATTTAATAAAATTTTATTCTTTCATTTCTTATCGTGCACACTTGACTTGTTGTAAGTCTAATCTTGATGTCTTATTCTCTCTCAGATGGTGAGGACTCGTACATCTGTAATTTGTGATCAGGAGCCTATTCATGCGCCTGCTTCTAGGAGCACTATTCGAGGTAGAGGCAAGGGAGGAGGTCGGGGTATGGGTCGTATTGCAACACCAATGGAAGGCCAAGGACCAATAGCTACCCAGGGTCATGATTTGACAGTACCTCATGATGTAGATGTTATTCATAGGGATATACAGGATCGTGTCGAGAGAGATAGACCAGCTCAGGATCCACCCAGTGCTTCAAGATACCTTGGCTCTATTGTTAGGACATCTAGAGAGGATAGATCAGGCGGGAACTTTGCTTGTCACCTTTGATGCCTCACAGATCCGTGTTGTAGTTCAGACTCCAGATACGATAGTTGCTCCAGATTCTCAGACTCCCAAGACTCAGCTAGCTGCAATTGTAGCTCCTCGTTTAGATTGCATGGATTTTCTAGGTATTACATCACACTTGGCGAATAGGCCTTCCATGATCGTTGATGAACAAAAGATGTTTGGGAGGTTTAGACTAATGAATTCTCTGACTTATATTGGTAACTTCACTGAGCATGCATATGAATTTATAGTTAGTTGTCATGAGAGGTTGCATAATCTTGGATTAACAGAGTCTCATGGAGTTGACTACACAACGTTTCAGATGAATGGCCCTACCAAGCAATGGTGGAGGGATTATATTATTAGTAGGCCTGATGGATCCTCTCCACTATCATGGACTCAGTTTACATAGGATGTTTCTAGCCAAGTTTATTCCACGCAGTGAGAGGGAGCGCAAGAGGGCCAAGTTCGAGGGTTTGTACCAAGATGGTATGTCAGTCGCAGAGTATGAAGGTAAATTCCATGTCTTGGCTAGGCATGTTTCGATGATACTTCCCATAGAGGCTGAGAGAATGAGAAGGTTTGTTAAAGGGCTGATTATTCCTATTCGTCTAGGGTTTCTCAAATTTTGTTTCTGATGTTCCATTCCAGAAGGTGGTAGATGCTGCTAAGGAGTTAGAGATGATTCAATGTGAGGGATTTGAGCAGCGTGAGGGCAAGAGGGCCCATCATTCAGGTAATTATGGTGGTGCTCTGATTAACGTTTCAAGGACACTTCATTCGATTCTAAGTGTCGATGATCGTAAATTAGTATAAACCCAACTAAGTGAGTTCAGGTCGATCCCACAGAGAGTAGCTTTCCTTTGAATTCAAGTATGAAAGTATAACGGTGACCTTTTACAGTTGAGCAAATACAACACGTTAAAAATCTAGAAGTCAAACTCCAAGATATTGTTACTAACCCACTTCAACAATCAACAAGAAACAATCAAATAAAGAGATAACACTTGAGGGATTGATTAACCAGATAACACTTGAGGGATTGATTAACCAACTACAACATTCAACTCAACGGGTGTATATCATTACCAACAATGTTAATTCGTCATGGGTAGCATGGACTATAGGTAAGGCACTTTTCTCTTGAATAATTACCTTATTTCTGCTGAGTTTTCTCGAACCTCAACATTATCAATAGGAAGACCACCCACATTCTCATCAAATCTACTCTCTCGAGCTAGATACAAAGGCTGAGTCTCAAGTTTCACTCTCTCAAGCTGAAACCGTCATGACCCACTAACTAAGGATGTCGAATTACTACCTTGGCTCTATACTTTTCTCTCGAGCAAGAACAAAACACTTAAGTATATTACACTAAACATGCAATAATGACATCAAACCACAATAATAACTCAAACCCACTTCAAATTAACATCAAAATTCACCAATTGATAACACCCATTAACCTAAACACCACAATTGGTCACATTACCAAACCCCCAAGGTTAGGGTTTAGCCAATCATAATAAAAAGATGAAATTCAATACCTGCCATGTTTTCCATAGCTGGGTAAATCAATTTCCAAAGTCAAGAACGCTTAATATTTTCTCTATTAGAAAACCCAATTGAAAAACCTAGCTAAAAATACTTGAAATCAACAATGGCAGTGTTTTTGCTCTCTATCTTTTGTTCCTCACAACTTCTGAATGCCTTCTCACTATTAAAAAGATCAATTTATATTAATTTGAGGAGTGGCTTTTTGGGCTGATCGACGAGGTAAGTCGGGGCTTCGCCAATCATCTTTTCTCTCGCCTTTCTTCTTTACATTTCTTTCGGTCAGACACTGCAATTTTAGGCGATCCAAATTGAGATCGTCGATCATTTCCGTGATTCGCCCTTTGGTTTTTTAGTTCGCTAATCTGAATTTTCCTTGATCCACTTTAATACTTTTGGTGACATGGTTGCCCTTCGCCAATGTCGTTGGCGATTCCTGATGTACTCAGTACATAGCCGAAGAAGACTGTAGTTCACCGAATTTTTTCTCGTTCCAAGCTCCATGTTTTGTAAAGTTAGGCGATCAAGGGGTGATTTGGCGATCCACCGAGTTCTCTCGGCGATCTTCAGGCTTTCTTTTCTATCTCTTTTTCAGCTTGTGTTGTCCTTTTTGCCCATTAATGTCCTTGCTTAGTTTGTCCACCTAATGTACCTGAAAATCAAGGATTTCTCATCAGTTCACGGCACAATTTAGACATTTGAGGACACTAAACCTATCTAAACAAAGCTCTAAATGAGTCCAAAGCTTGGACTCATCAACACCCCCAACTTAAACTTTAGTTTGTCCTCAAGTAAAACTCAAGTTCAACAGTTCAAAAAGGATGTCTCAAGCAGTGCTGCAAACAACTCAATCATGAATGCACACAACAAGACTCAACTTACTCATGCAAGGATCACTTGTGCACTCAAAGATTCAAGTTGTGACTCACCATTATCAAAGATTCTCAAAGTCACAATACTTGCTTCAAATGCAAATTCAAGCTCAACAAAGGTACTCAAATGCCCTCACACAAAAATGATTCCATATTCACACACAATTGTTCAACTTTATAGCTCCAGAAGCACAAACAACTTTCACACTCAAAAAGATGAACACATGCATGACTTCACCCATAGGTTTGCCCTTATTTTTCAGCCAACCTTTGTTTCATCTCACTCAAGATCAAAAATGTCTTTTCAAGGCTTGCAACGGGGCTGAGTTTAAATGTATGGTCATTTAGGCTCAGTGGTTGCTATCCTCATGAAATATGGTATGAACAACTTTCCTTTCTTTCCTTCAGCATTTTCATTCATGCTTTAAATTCACCCCATTATTCACTTCTCATGGACTACCAGACACCCTATTTCTTTTGCTTTATTTCATAATTTTTTCATTCTTTTTCTTTTGTATTCTTCTTTTCTCCTTTTTTTTTTTTTTATATGGAGGGTTTCCATCTTTCTCAAAACCATAGATCAAGGGGGACTTGTTTGCACTTCTTGATTTACCTTCTCTTTTCACCACATCCCCAACATAGGCTTTTGACTTAAGTTGGCTATAAAAATAAACCACACTTCATGAGGATTATGGGTGAATGAATAAAGGTAGGTCTCATTTGCTCAAGTTTCATCCAAGAAAAGGGCAAGGCTCAAAAGGGTACAAGCAATATTCACACATCTCACAAGGTTGGCCACAAAAGAGGCATATTGTCAAATTGTTTCACTTTTTAAAATTGTTGTCTAAGATCATTTCAAGAGCTTGCATCACTTAGTCAACTGGACCAACGGGGAAAATTCTAGGTGTCATCACGCAAGGTTTATGATAAGCTCATCACACAAGGCATTGGAACCAATATCAAACAAGACTCCACACTTTCACTAGTGTGCAATGTTCATCACAAGAGACTCATTCGATAATAGGCTAGTCATAACGAGATGCAAAAAGTTCACATACCGTTTATGCAACTTCATTTGGCCTCATCGTAGCCGCGCATTCTTTTTTGTTCAATTAAGAGCACTATTCAAGTCATCGATATTAATCATAAATGATACTCAAATAAATAACTTTTTCGAACGAGCAAGGGACTTACTGACACCAAACACACAACCCTACAAAAAGCATTCAACATTGTCCCCAATGTGAGTACAGAACATACAATACCACAAATGAAAATTAAAGATAAACTAATGTAAATACGCAGAGTAAGGTGACAAGGAATCTTTACTAGGCCCCCATTTGGTGAAAAATTGTAACAGTCGCTGAACTACTCAACGATTCGCTCAATGATCTAGACATTGCCTTTTTTCCAGTATGCAACACTTTCAAGAAGAGGCAAAAAGGCAGAATTAAAAGAATTCACTGAAATAGTCAGCGCTGCACATAGTGGCCTTGCACTCTCGCCGAATGATCCATTGGGTAAGGCTATCAGAGATAGGGAAAAAGGGCGGTGAAGATTGGGTCACTGAGTGATGAAGTTGTCCCGCCTAATTTTCCAGTATCTCAGCTCCATTCTCAAAGCCCAGAAGGAAAACTAGGTCGGGCTCGCCAAATAGATTCCGCAATCCGCCAATGGTGTCTTCACCTTGCACAATTGCTTGCACTTGCAAAATCAGCGCACATTTTTTTGAAATACTAACACTTGGGTTGCCTCTCAAGAAGTGCCTTATTTAACGTCGTGGCACGACGTGGAAATGCTTTCAAGCATCTTCCAGATACACAACTTCAATCAGAGAAATCTCTTGGCATTCGCCAAAATACAACTTCAAGCATTACCCATTGAATGCAAATCCCTCTTTACCTTCGACTTCAATGGCACCATTTTTGAACTCACATGTTACTTTAAATGGACCTGACCATTTGGATTTTAGCTTTCTCGAAAAGAGTCTGAGTCGAAAGTTATATAGTAACACCCAATCTCCTACTCTGAACTCTCTCTTAAGGATTTTAGAATCATGCCAGTTATTCATCTTTTCCTTGTAAAGAGCTGAACTTTGATATGCCCTGAACCTGAATTCGTCTAACTCATTTAACTGATCGACTCTCTCTTTTAAAGTTCTTACCTAGTCCAAATTTAGAGCTTTCAATGCCCATAATGCTTTGTGTTCCTATTCAACCAGTTAATGGCAAGACTTTTCGAAGACTAGCTGGTATAGAGGCATACCAATTGGTGTTTTGTACGCAGTGCAATACGCCCATAGCGCATTATCAAGTTTTCAAGACCAATCAGTCCTATTTGTATTCACCATCTTGGCCAAGATACTCTTGATCTCCCGATTCGACACTTCAACCTGGCCACTCGTTTGGGATGATACAGAGTTGCTACTTTGTGTTTTACTCCATACTCGCTCAATACGGATGTGAAATATTTTTTGCAAAAATGGGATCCCTCATAACTAATAATAGCTCGAGGAGTACTATATCTAGCAAAGATGTAGCATTTTCGAAATTGAATAACACTTTTTCCTTAGTTGTTTAGAAGTGCAACAGCCTCCACCCATTTAGAGACATAATCTACTACCACCAAAATGTACTTATTACCAAACGAACTCACAAATGGACCCATGAAATCTATTCCCCACACATCAAATAACTCAACTTCTAAAATGGGCGTAAGAAGTAACTCGTGTCTTTTAGACACTCCACCTTGTTTCTGACATTGAGTGCACTTCTTAACAAACTCATGAGCATCTTTGTAGAAGGATGGCTAGTAGTAACTACTTTAAAGAACTTTAGCAGTTATACGTACACCACCATGATGACCCCCAACTGGTGAAGTGTGACAAGAATGGAGAATTTCGATGGTTTCTTCCTCCGGAACACATCTCCTAATGATATGGTCTGCACACTCTCTGAATAAATATGGTTCATCCCAAAATTACTTCTTAACATCGAACAAGAACCTCTTTTGTTGGTAGAAGTTCAGTTCTTCCGGCATTAATCCACACACTACATAATTGGCAAAATCAGCATACCAAGGAGATTGTTGGAGAGTTACCAAGAATACATGTTCATTGGGAAAGGCATCATTTATGTCTATCTCCAGCTCATCATTTACCTTGCCTTCCAATCTCGATAAGTGTTCAGCCACCTGATTTTGACAACCTTTCTTATCTTTGACTTCAAAGTCAAATTCTTGCAGCGATAGTGGGTTGGCATCCTTCTTTGCCATCAAATAACGTAGTGCAGCACGATCAGTGTGAACAATCACTTTAGTTTCTAGAAAGTATGCCCGCAACTTCTCAAACGCATATACTACAAAAAGTAATTCTTGCTCAGTAATTGTATAGTTACGCTGAGCAGCATTTAGAGTTTTGCTTGCGTAGTAAATGGGGTGAAATAGTTTGTTGCATTTTTGCCCCAACACGACACCTAGTGCTGTGCCGCTTGCATCACATCACTTCGAAGGGTTCTGACCAATCGGGACTAATGATAACCGGAGTAGAGATTAATTTTTCTTTCAAGCATTTCAAGGCTACCATGCAAGCATCATCAAAGTGGAATTTCACTTCCTTCTCCAAGAGTCTACATAGATGGTGGGCAATTTTTGAGAAGTCTTTGATGAACCTCTGGTAAAAACCGGCATGTCCTAAGAAACTACGAATACCCTTCACCGAGATTGGTGGTGGTAACTTTTCAATCACTTTAATATTCTCTTTATCAACCTCCAGCCCTTTTTGAGACACTTTGTGACCAAGAACTATACCTTCCCTACCCATTAAGTGGCATTTTTCCTAATTTAAGACCAAATTTGTCTCCACACATCTTTGGAGAACTTGTCCCAAGTGTGCTAAACATGCTTCAAAAGTGTCACCCATAACCGAGAAGTCATCCATGAAGACTTCCATTGAATCTTCCACCATATCAACGAATATAGATAGCATACAACGTTGAAATGTTGCCAGAGCATTACATAACCCAAACGGCATCCATTTGAAGGCAAAAGTTCCATATGGGCAGGTGAAGGTGGTTTTCTCTTGGTCTTCCAAGCGATGAAAATTTGATTATAACCGGAGTACCCATCCAAAAATTAATACCAACCTCTCTTTGAAAGTCGATCAAGCATTTGATCCATAAAAGGCATGGGGGAGTGATCTTTTTTGGTCCATGAGTTTAACTTCCAATAATCGATGCATACTTGCCATCCGATCACCAGTCTCATAGATACAAGCTCCCATTTTTCATTTGGGAATACTGTGATGCCTCCTTTTTTTAGTACACATTGCACCGGACTTACCCATTTGCTATCTGTAATAGGGTAAATCACATATGCGTCCAACCCCTTTATTATCTCCTTATTCACCACCTCCTGCATCAGTAGGTTCAATCTCCGCTGATGTTCAACACTCGATTTACAATCACTATAAAGTTGAATTTTATGAGTGCAAATGCCGAGAGGCATGCCCACTATGTCAGCGATAGTCCAACCTATAGCTTTTATATGCCTTCTTAACACCTCAAAGAGAAATTTTACATGCCATTCAAGCAAGTCAGCTACAATGATCACCGGTAAGGTGTTATTTGCCCCTAAGAAAGCAAATCGGAGATGGGAGGGAAGTACTTTCAATTCTTGATTCGGCGGTTCTTCTGTTAATAGCTTTACGGGAGGACTTTCTCGACTTTCTAAATCAATCTCCGACTTCAATGAAGTATTTGAATATTCCCCCATGCCTGAAAGAGCAACTACTACCTCATCAAATCCTTGAATCTCAAACTCATCATAGTTAGCAAGAACATCCTCAATTGGTTCACTCATACACATCAAGTGGCTCACACTAGCCATCGCATCACCAATAACATCCATAGTAGAAACCACATGAATATCACTTGGGTGTTTCATTGACTTATAGACATTAAAGTTTACTTCATCTTCGTTCACCCATAATTTTAGTTCTCCACTTTCAACATCCACCAATGCTCTCTCGGTTGCCAAGAATGGTCTTCCCAAAATGATGGAAATTTCAACATCTATTTCACAATCAAGAATGACAAAATCAGCCAGAAAAATGAATCAGTCAGCCTTTACAAAGATGTCATATAGTATTCCCACAGGATGTTTAATTGATCGGTCCACCATCAAGAGTCTCATTATTGTGGCTTTCAGTTCACCCAACCCGAGTTGTTTATAAATTGCATATGGCATGAGGTTGATGCTTGCTCCCAAATCGCATAAGGCTTAGGCAAATTGGAGCATGTTTACGGTGCAAGGGATGGTGAACACTCCAAGATCTTCTTTCTTTTTATCAGCTCCTTAGTCATAATTGAACTACAACTATGAGACACTTCTATTGTTTCAAAATCCAAGATCCTTTTTTTTTGTGACCAACTCCTTCATAAACTTGGCATAACCCGACATCTCCAACAATGTCTCTACTAGAGAGAGATTAATCGATAATGTCTTAAACACCGATAAAAACTTCTTGAACTTCTCATCCTCATTCTTCTTCTTGAGGCGTTGGGGAAATGGAGGAGATATTTTGGGTAAAGGTTAAACAACTTTTGGGATTGGATTGTGTTTCTC
The DNA here is from genome assembly GCA_029007595.1 of Solanum commersonii. Lineage (NCBI taxonomy): Eukaryota > Viridiplantae > Streptophyta > Magnoliopsida > Solanales > Solanaceae > Solanum > Solanum commersonii. Next base: position 5,428,684 of record JAJTWQ010000033.1, read on the forward strand.
CACATCTTTTTGTGGCCCTTGAGCAATGCTTTGATGGATGGGTATTTCCTCTTCCTCCATACCTTTGTTTTCTTCATGTATTTGAGCTTCTTTATTGCCCGTCATATCGTATATCGCCACCTTTCCACTACGAGTGACCATAGCTAGACCTCTATCATCATTTTCCCTTGTCATTTTTTGTTCCAATTGTGTTGCAAATAAGCTCAACTGCCCTTTAAGTAGCTTGATTGCATCTACATAAGATTTCACTCTGTTGTTTAATGACAAAAAATTAGCTTTCATCCTCTTTAACAAATCATATGAACCTTCAACTTTATCAAGGATGCGTGACAGCAAATCATTCACCTGGGGACTACTTGCACTCCTTTTCGACTTTGGGCTCTCACTCGATTGAGTGCGGTCCTCTTCATGGTCATCCTCCCTTTTCCAAAAATCACTTTGCTCAGCCCATTCTTGATAGTATCGTCTTTGCTATTCCTCCTTATGATAGTTCCAACCCTGATTTCCACCTCGCTGTAAATAGCGTGGGTAGAAACCCTCCTCGTATTTCTTGGAATTCCAACATTAATTCTCCCCCGGTTTTGAATAACCGAAGGAAGAATCCTCCTCAACTCTAAACACCCCATTTGGATTTTTTACATTTTCCAACATATGCTCTTGAAGTAACTTCATTTGGGCCAACATTTTCTTGATGTTCTCATCCCTTTCTCTTTCCTTATCAAGTTGTTCTTGGGTCATTCTAAAATAAAGAGGAGAGACTTGATCCTCTTGAGTGTATCAAGCTTGATTTATTTGCGTCATGTCATCAAGGAGAAACGAAGCCACCTCAAATTATTACAAAAATATTCCCCCTCGAACCAATTGATCAGCCACTCCTTTATTAACTGAATCAAGACTCTGGTAAAAATATTGGAGTAGCAAATCGCTTGGTAGACCATAAGTTGGGCATTGAAATAGGAGTTTCTTAAACCTCAACCACGTTTCATGGATGGGTTCACCCTCCATTCGCTTAAAACCTTGAATGTTATCCCCGAGTTTCATCATCCTTGATGGAGGATAGAATCTTGCATTAAATGACGTGATAAGCTTATCCCACAACGTGATAGAATTCTTTGGTAACTCGGCAAGCCACATACTAGCCTCCCCCGTCAGAGATAATGGAAATAATCTGAGCCAAATTGATTCTTGTGACATATTTTTGAATGAAAATGGGCTGCACACATCTATAAAATTCCACACATGATCATGTGGATCTTCATGAGCCAGCCCACCATAAAGTCCCTTCATTTGGAAGAGATGAAGAGTTGTGCTTGTGACCTCAAATATAGTATTCTCATCAGCTGGTGGTAGGCAAATTGCACCCATTTCTCCTGATTTAGTTGGGTTGTATGCACTATTAATATCATTAATACCATCTCAGTGACCAGCTGGACTACCATTCACTTCTTTCTCGCTCATTCTTACTTTATTCAACCCAATCAACACTAACACAATGTAGTCAAAATTGCTTCAACTACAGCCACAAAACTCACACGTGTAACTTCGATAAAGGAACTTTAAACAACGCTACTCCCTAGCAGCAGTGCCATTTTAATTAACATTTCAAGGATAGTTTATCCAATTCTAAGTGTCGACGATCGTAAATTAGTAAAAAACCAACTAAGTTAGTTGAGGTTGATCCTACAGAGAGTAGCTTTCCTTTGAATTCAAGTATGAAAGTATAACGGTGACCTTTTTCAACTGAGCAAACACAACATTTTAAAATTTTAGAAGTCAAACTCCAAGATATTGTTACTAACCCACTTCAACAATCAACAAGAAACAATCAAATAAAGAGATGACACTTGGGGGATTGATTAACCAACTGTAGCATTCAACTAAACGGGTGTATATCATTACCAACAATGTTAATTCGTCATGGGTAACATAGACTATAGGTAAGGCACTTTTCTCTCAAATAATTACCTTATTTTTGTTGAGTTCTCTCGAACCTCAACATTATCGATAGGAAGACCACCCACATTCTCATCAAATCTACTCTCTCGAGATAGATACAAAGGTTGAGTCTCAAGTTTAACTCTCTCAAGCAAAAACCGTCATGAACCACTAACTAAAGATGTCGAATTACTACCTTGGCTCTATACTTCTCTCTCAAGCAAGCATAAAACTCTTAAGTATATTACACTAAACATGCAATAATGACATCAAACCACAATAATAACTCAGACCCATTTGAAATTAACATCAAAATTCACCAATTGATAACACCTATTAAGCTAAACACCATAATTGGTCAAATTACCAAACCCCCAAGGTTAGGGTTTAGCCAATCATAATAAAAAGATGAGATTCAATACCTGCCATGTTTTCCATAGCTGGGTAAATCAATTTCCAAAGTCAAGAAGAGCTAATATCTTCTCTATTACAAAAGCCAATTGAAAAACCTAGCTAAAAATACTTGAAATCAACAATGGCAGTGTTTTTTGCTCTCTATCTTTTGTTCCTCATAATTTTTGAATTCCTTCTCTCTCTTCAATATATCAATTTAAATTAGTTTGAGGAGTGGCTTTTTGGGCCAATTGGCAAGGAAGTCGAGCTTCACCGATTGTCTTTTCTCTCGCCTTTCTTCTTCACACTTCTTTCAGTCAGACATTATAATTTTAGGTGATCCAGATAGAGATCACAGATCATTTCCGCGATTCGCCATTTGGTATTTTAGTCCACCAATCTGAATTCACCTTGATCCACTTTAATAATTTTGGAGACATAGTTGCCTTTCGCCGATGCAGTTGGCGATTCGTTGATGCACTCGGTGCGTCGCCGAAGGCAATTGTAGTTTGCCAAATTTCTTATCATTCCAAGCTCAGTGTTCTATAAAGTTAGGGAATCAAGGGGTGATTTGGCCATCCATTGAGTTCTCTCGGCGATCTTCAGGCTTTTTTTTCTATCTCTTTTTCAACTTGTGTTGTCCTTTTTGCCCATTAATATCCTTTCTTAGTTTGTCCACTCAATGTACTTGAAAATCAAGGATTTCTCATCAGTTCATGGCACAATTTAGACATTTTAGAACACTAAAAATAGCTCTAAATAAGTCCAAAACTTGGACTCATCATCCTCCGTCTAAGAGTCGAGGTTACTTAGGGAGAGGTTATCATTCTTAGTCTAGCAGACCCATTCATGCTGCAATACCAGTGTCTGAGGTTGGTTACGTTAGGCATAGTTCTTCGAGTTCGGTGCATACTTCACAGGGTTCATCTTCAAAACCTATCGATTTTGGAAGACATTCTGGTCATTAAGTTCCTCTCATCAGCCTACATCTCGTAGGGGTTATTTTGACTGTGGTGATATGGGACACTTTGTGAGAGATTTTCCTAGGACCAGACGTGGTGGCTTGCATCAGGGTTTTCAGGCTTCGACTTTCAGGGCTGCACAACCTCTAACAAGAGGAGGTGTACAGAGTGGCAGAGGTGGTTCTCATTCAGGTAGAGGTGTTTCTCCTTCTGGTCGATGTGGTGGTCATGGAAGTTCACAATCTAAGGGCGATCATTCTCATTGTTATGCTTTTCCAGGTAGGCCAGAAGTTGAGACTTCAGATGTTGTTAGCACAGGTATTATTTTGATTTTTTCATCGACCAGCTACTATATTATTTGATTCAAGCTCTACTTATTCTTATGTGTCCACATATTTTGCTTCGAATCTGGATAAATTATGTGAGTCTCTTGATTTGTCGGTATATGTTTCTACTCCTGTTAGGGATTCTGTAGTGTTAGATTGGGTGTATCAACTATATATAGTTACCTTGATGGGATACGACACTCACACAGATTTAAAAGTCTTACGTATGGTAGATTTTGATGTGATTCTTGATATGCATTGGTTATCTTCTCATCACACAATTTTAAATTGTCATGACAAGACGATTACATTAGCTATGCCTGGAATTCCTATAGTATAATGGAGAGGTTCTCTTACTCACCCTCCTAAAGGGGTGATATCAGTTTTTAAGGTTTGTCACTTGGTAGAGAGAGGATGTTTGACTTACTTGGCGCACATTCGAGATACTAGTGTTGAGACTCTTTGAGTCTATTCCGGTGGTGAGTGAATTTTCAAATGTATTTCCAACAGATTTACCAGGTATTTTGCCTGATCATGATATTGATTTTTTTATTGACATAGAACCAAGGTAATCAGCCTATTTCCATTCCTCTTTATCGTATGGCACCGGCCAAATTGAAAGAGTTGAAGGAATAGTTGCAAGATTTGTTGAGCCAGGGGTTTATAAGATCGAGTGTATCTCCTTGAGGTGCTCCAGTGTTATTTGTGAAAAATAAAGATTGATTCATGCGTATGTGTCTTGACTATCGACAGTTGAACATGGTAACCATAAGAAATAAGTACCTGATACCTCGTATTGATGATTTATTTGATCAGCTACAGGGTGCTTCAGTTTTCTCCAATATTGACTTGAGATCCAGTTATCATCAGTTGAAGGTTAGGGCGGAGGATATCCATAAGACTGCTTTTCAGACACGTTATGGCCACTATGAGTTTCTGGTAATGTCTTTTGGGTTGACAAATGCCCCAACAACTTTTATGGACATGATAAACGTAGTGTTTAGACCGTACTTGGATTGCTTTGTTATTGTCTTCATAGATTATATATTGATATACTCCCGTAGTAAGGAGGAACAAGAGCATTATTTGAGGATTTTACTTAGGATTTTGAAGAAAAAGAAACTCTATGCAAAGTTTTTAAAGTGTGAGTTTTGGCTTAGTTCGGTAGCATTCTTAGGACATGTAATGTCCAAGGAAGGTGTTCTGGTGGATCCTAAGAAGATTGAGGTAGATTGAGATTGGGTCAGACCTGCTTTAGTTACTGAGATTCGGAGTTTCTTAGGCCTTGAAGGTTATTATCGACGATTTATAAAGGGGTTCTCGTCCATTACATCCCCATTAACTAGATTGACCCATAAGAAAGTGACTTTCAGTAGTCTGACGAGTGTAAGGTGAGTTTCCAAAAGCTCAAGACTTTATTGACTAATGCTCTGATTTTAACTCTACCCGTGGAGGGAGAGGGCTTCATTGTATATTATGATGCTTCTCGGATTGGTCTTGGTTGTGTATTGATGCAAAAAGGAAAGGTGATAGCTTATTCTTTGAGAAAGTTGAAGATTCACGAGAAGAAATACCCTACTCATGACTTGGAGTTGGTGGTTGTAGTATTTGCATTGAATATTTGGAGGCATTACCTTTATGGGGTACATTGTGAGGTGTTCACGGATCATCGTAGTCTCTAGTATATATTCAATCAGAGGGATCTCAATTTGAGGCAGCGAAAATGGTTGGTGTTGCTCAAAGACTACTACATGACTAGTTTTTATCATCCGGGCAAGGCAAATGTGGTAGCGATGCCTTGAGTCGAAAGGCGGTAAGTATGGGTAGTCTAGCCTTGTTACAGGTTGGCGAGTGTCCTTTTGCTAGGGATGTCTTGTCCTTGGCCAATAGCTTTGTGAGGCTCGATATTTCAGAATCTTGTAAGGTTTTGGCTTATGTGGAGGCTAGGTCATCCTTGTTGGAGCAAATTTGTACTCAACAATTTGATAATGGTGATTTATGTAAGATTCGAGACAAGGTGTCAAAGGGAGAAGCCAAGGATGCAATTATTGATAATGAGGGACTTTTGAGGATAAAAGGTTGTATTTATGTCCCTCAGACAGGTGATTTGACTAAATTGATCATGGATGAGGCCCATAGTTTGAGGTACTTTATTCATCCAGGGGCTACTAAGATGTATCGTGACTTGAAATAGTATTATTGATGGTGTCGTATGAAGAGAGACATTGTAGATTTTGTATCTCAGTGTTTGAATTGTCAGCAAGTAAAGTATGAACATCAAAAGCCTGGAGGTATAACTCAGAGGATGCCCATACCTGAGTGGAAGTGAGAGAGTATTGTTATGGACTTTCTGGTAGGGTTTCCACGTACCTTGGGTAAATTTGATGTTATATACGTCATCGTGGATCGATTGACTAAGTCTTCACACTTCATACCAGTTCAGACTATCTATTATTTAGAGAAGTTAGCTAAGATCTATATTTGAGAGATAGTTCGTCTGCATGGGGTCCCTTGTCTATTATTTCAGATCGTGGCATATAATTTACATCTCATTTCTGGCGGTCTGCGTAGAAGGAATTAGGCACTCGGGTGAATCTTAGTACAGTCTTTCACCCTCAGACTGACGGTCAATCTAAATGGACTATTCAAGTTCTTAAGGACATGTTGCAGACTTGTGTGATCGACTTTGGCAGTCAATGGGATCAGTTCTTGCCATTAATGGAGTTTACTTACAATAATAGTTACCATTCGAGCATTGAGATGGCACCATTTTAGGCTTTGTATGGTAGGAGATTCATCATGTTAATAGTGGGCATTTAGTCGATATGTTATTTTTAAAAAATAAAAAACAACAACTGGATCATGTTAGCAGTGTATCTTATTAGTTTCGTAAGTTCGTGGATTTTATAGAAAATTTTGGATGAGGATAAAATAATAATTTATATGGAAAGGTTGGTCATAATAAATGAAAAGGAATTGGAAATTCAGGTGATAATGTATACATGTAAGAGTAATTAATATGATAGATTACCTTTGTATGTGCATACGGTGATGGAAGGGAAATCCTTTCGTTCTTGATTGTCGCCACCACTGTTTGGTAACCAGTGGTTCAATTCAATTATTATTAATTATTTGTCATATTGTAAACCTAGTTTTAATATATTGATATAGGTAATTAATTATTAGGTGTATATTATATGATTAGCATTGAATTTAAGATACTTGGAGAGATTGAGGCTTAACCGTGGACTTGAAATTTATCAAAATATGATTCTTGACATATAAATTATACCAAGATTAGGAGTTTGGTTAGAGATATGAGTGAGTTTTTGGGTCTAGGATAGCCATAATAATATGAGTGTCCACAAACTCGTGTGCTTACAAATACCGTTTAATTGGTAGATTGGAAAAGTTTTGAAGCTTTATGTAAAGGGAAGGAAAAATCTTGAGATTTTCATGGCACGTGTTCGGCATTCAAGGTATGTTAAGACTTTCAAACTTTATTGAAGGATGTGTTTCTAATTAAAAATAAAAATGGAATAGACCATGGGTAAGGGCGAAAGATGGGGGTCTCGTACCAATGGTGTGACGGGCATTGATACGAGTATCGGTGTTATAAAGGGAAAGTTTAATACTATAGAATGCAGATTGTAATCTAAGAATGCCAAAGCATATGGGAATTAGCTGATATATTATTGACTTGATTTACTATGTGTGATTGTGTCCTTTATTGAAGCAGTATATTTGTGATACTTGAGGTGATTACACATCATATTGATATTTGATTGAGATGCATCATCATCCATTTTAATTGATATCATATTGTACACATGCATTGACATGAGATTGAGTATAAGTTGGGCACATGGAGATCGTATGTGCTGAGGACGATGACATATTAAGATTATAATTTGGGCACGTGGAGATCGTCCGTGCGGAAATTGTTTGATTTTATGATAGTGCGTTGAGATCGTCCGCACAGACACGTGAAGATCGTCCATGTCGGTATATGTACTTTGCGAGTCCCACATGGGTCATGAACTCTTGATGTATTTTCGAGGAGTATCATAAGGCATATCATTTCATGGTGTCACATTGCATTGCATCTCATTACACCATTTAGTCTTGTTGATTATGTGCTTTATTGGTAGTTGTACATTACATGAAGTTTGCTTATCCTTATATGATGAAACTTACTGGTAATTATAATATAGACCTGTATAAGTAAAGGACTGATTTTATTGTATAAACTTCGGTCACTACTTCTTCGTTGTCGGTGTATGAGATATATTGTGTACACTTGGTTTCGTACTCATACTACACTTGTTGCACTCTTTGTGCTGTAGATTCGATTCCGAGTATAAGCACATCTCGTGGAGCTTTTTTAGTCCGAGCTTGGAGTATCTTGGAGTTGTGGTGAGCTACTTGGTTATTCCGTGGCCCACACCTCTCTCTATCTTTTATTTATTCTGTTGTTTTAGTATTCAGACAAGACATCCCTTATGTTTGGATTTGTCATTTCAGTTTCAGACTTGCACCATATTTAGAAACTCTTGTACTTATGACACCAATTCTTGGATGGTATTTTAGTTTTCCTCATTTCATAGTTATAAAGAACTTAGTGTTGGATATTTTTCACTCATTGTTTACATTTTTACCTCATTAGTTAGTTAAAATTGGTAAAATATGTTGGGTTGGCTTACCTATTGGTTGGAAACATAGGTGCCATCACGACTTGTAAATTTGGGTCGTGACATACTTAAACTTGAAACATTTGGTTAAAGAAGAACGAGACTTACCATTCCATCAAAAAAATTGGTGATAAAAGTTGTACATGGAATTTAAATAATAATTTTACGAGGAAATCATGAGTTCGAGTACTCCATTTTTTAATAAATTTGTCGTTGGTGTTAAAAGGCAAACATGTGTTTGTTGTTTAGTCTCTTTCAAAATAGTAGAGGCCCATTTCACATTTATGTCCTCCAAATTTGGATGTGCACAAGTAGACACTTAAACTTGTATAAAGCTGAACAAATAGACACACATATCCTACATGGCATCCTACATGACAATTTGTGACCTATGTGGTGTCTTATGTGTATTATGCCACATAAGACTCGTGTGTTTACTTGTTCAACTTTATACAAGTTTAAGTGTCTATTTGTGCACACTCAAAGTTGGAGGGCATAAATGTGAGATGAGGTCAAGTTAAAGGGCACGTTTATGTATTATGCCAAAGTGGAAAGAATTTTAGGAAAAAGTTAGATTACGATTTTACCTCTACATTAAATTTAAATGTTATGAATTATTTAATAAATTAAATATTAAATAGTAAATGATCATATTAGTACATGAATCAACCACCATAAAGTCTCTTGAATATGTATTCTTTGTATTAATTTCATGTCGGAGTAAATTCATGAATTTTTTACCTTTTTCATCTTCCAATTGGAAATATGAATGATTATGTTTGCCCTACACAAAAAGAATAAAAACATAAAAACATATATTATGTTCTTTTTTATATATAAATATTTGTACTAATGTGACTCCATTAATTATGTAAATATATGTAACTCCTACTAATTATATTCATTATGATTTTTACTCTCATCTCTCATCCTCATTCATGATCTCAAATGGATTAATGTCATATTCATGACAACTCTTTGTGTTCTTCAATCCTATCCTATAAAAAGTGTCTGACACAATATTATATACATTTAAAACAGTTGGAAAAAAAAAGAATCTTTATGCTCTCTTCTCGTCTCTTTTTATTTGTTTTGCTTAATGTTTATGTTTCTTGTTTGTTGTTACTAGTTTTTGTGTCACGCGCTTTGCACATGTAACCCATATATATTAATGAGTATATTATTTCTTAAAAAAATAAATATTATTAAATAATATGATTTGAGTTCTTTTTTTAAAAAAAAGTGTCTAATTGAGGTTTCATACTTTGTCTGACTACTAATTGTGACACTCCAATTTCATGACCTCCAAGTGAATGCATCGAGATAATAATACGAGAAGTTAATAAAATAAACTCTATTTATAAGTCCAAAAATGAGTTCGTAAAGCAAAAGGGAAAAGAAAACAGTTTATCTAAATTAGATTTTTTGATGGTGTTAAAAGTTTTTTTTTGTTGATAAAATAGTGTTAGAAGATCAAAAGATTGCATGAGTTTAATCCCCTGCAAACTGTAGTGCAATATTAATGTTTCTTCAATTAAAAGTTTGATATGAGATTATTTAATTTTTTTACCAAAAATGGTGTAACATTAACTTTGACCGAAAGGAAAAAAAAAATTATTTCAACTTTTTTACTTTGCCTTTTGAATCTCTTCATAATTATAATGAATGTGTTCAAAATATTATATTAGATTTTTATCCACAAGCACTTAAAACTAATTATTTATTTATAAATATTTAAAATCAAGGTATTAAAAGTCTTATTATTTATATTTTGAAAATCATAATATTTATGAACATAACTATTATTTTTAAATAAAATTTAATTGTCTCTTCATATATAACTTATCCACCATTAATCTAATGCAATGTGTTTAACCTTCTTCCTTTTTTTTCCCACAAAAAGAAATCCAAAAAAAAAAAAGAGAGTAAGTATTCTATCACATTCATTCTTTAAAAAAAAAAAAAGAGTAGGCATTTTATCACATTTATTCTTAAAGATGAAAGTTAATATACTTATAAAATTAAAAGTACAAAAAACATAAAAAAAGAAAAACTAAAAACTAATACACATGAGCAAGACAATTAGGCATTCCTTTTTTACTTGTCTGTATAATGAAAATTGAAACAAAAACAAAATAGCCTATATTTAAGCATACAAAATAAAAATCTGAAATTAAAGCAAGCTGCTAACAAAACAACAATTCAACTATATAAAGAGAGATACAGAAGTCCAATTATAATTTTAATTACTACAAATAAGTATAAAACTAACACACCAAACTCCGATACTTCAGTAATTAAATTTTTGTCTATATTGTAACTGAACAAGGAGAATCTCACAACTTTCACCACATTGTGACATTATTTCACCAGTTTAAAGCTCCTACACACAACAATTGTAGGAATAGTAAATAAAAGTCTTTCTTGAAAAAGTTAAATTTATAGGACAAAAATTGAGGAAACATGAAAAGTCACATGGAAATTTGAAAGGTCAAATTAAAATAAATATAAAAAAGATAGAGCATGAATTTTAACTTTAAAAGATACATGTATCTACTTTAATTTCTTGTCTTTGATGAATAATTACTCATTCTTTTTTTTATTTGTGTGAGAAATTTGAAAGGTCAAGATTAAGAAATGAGAATAAGAAGAGTAAATTTATGAAAATCATAAAAGTGAGCTCTTAACTGAAGATGTATGCGTAAAAAAATTGATGTAATTAATTATTTCTGGAAAAAAAAGAGAGCAGACATGCATTTTAGAAAAGGTAATAGAACAAATATTAATAAAATTTGTATTCAATGAATTTAATCTATCTATCTATATCTACATCTATATTACCTTAAAAGCATGAACTCCTAACTTGAATGTTAAATTACTATAATATTCCTAACTTAGGTTGTGACTTTTTCAATGAGTTGTGACTTTTCTGATAAGTTGTGACTTTTTTCATAGGATTGTGATATTTCTATGAGTTGTGCCTTTTCCAAAGAGTTGTGACTTTTTCAATAAGTTGTGACTTTTCCAAAGGGTTGTGACTTCTTGGAAAGGTCGTGACTTTTCAGATAAGATACAAAAAAACAATTGTTCATACCACCCATTGTTAACAATAAATAGAGGGGTTTCCTCTCATATTTCAACCACAGTTTTTTTGAATCTTCTACTCTTCTTCTTCTTGCATTTTAAAAAATTTCGTGTGATTTATTGTTGTTGAGTGAGTTCATAGTTTAGCGAAATATGATGTACCACTATTTTGATGAAGTAAATTGTTCGATCGTAAGAGGTATATTCCTTAACCTCGAGTACTTGAGGAAAATAATTTTGATGATATAATAATTATTTTTTTGCTTAGATAGTATGTAATGTTTCAATATATGAAGTTAACATGATGTAGTCTAAACTCATTTGTTTTTGTTAACAAATTCTCTTGTGATGTAGATATATGCTTCTGAATATCTTTTTCAAAAATTATTTAACTTCTCAAGAGTTAGAGAAATGTCACGATTTGTTTTTCGATGCTGAAGAAAAAAGAATGATTTTATTTATCAATGTTACTTATATGATTTAGATTGTCAGAAAGTTTGCTTCAAAATAATTATTACTATATAAACATTGCATTTTTGTTAATATAAACATTGCTCTTTTGTTTTATTGATTTACAATTTCTTAATATTTTAGTATTTTCGACAAAGAAAATTTTATATGACTTGTAATAACGCCAGTTGAAGTTTGTATCAGTTTAATTTTTATTGTAGTCTAAATTCATTTGTTATTGTTAACAATTTCTCTTGTGATGTAGATATATGCTTCCGAATATCTTTTTCCAAAATTATTCAACTTCTCAAGAGTTGGAGAATTGTCACGATTTGTTTTTCTGAATCATTTAAAATTTATATGAATGTGAAAATATGTGAATATATATGAATCATATAAAATTTATCATTAAAAAAATAAATTTTATATTTAATATATGGAATAAACACTTTCATTTTGTCCCTACACTAAATTAAAATCTAATAACTATATAAAAAAAATAGTAACATTAATTAAAAGTTGTAATTATTGCATATGTTATTCACACTATCTTACGGTTGTCAAAAAAAAATTCACACTATTTTACACTCTTTAGTTATAATAATATGAATTCTCATAGTTATTGTATTAATTATTTCTATCTTTCATCTTTCCTTATATTAACTTTTTACCAATAATTTTTCATATTACTATACCACGCCTATATATGTGATAACACGGTGTTGTTATTTTTCCTTGGACGAATCAAGCTTGGTTGAAAAAATTGAAAATTGCTTTCAAGTATATGAACTATATCTTTGTTGGGTGTAAGATAAATAGGTGATTATATATATGATTTCACAGATAGAATATATTCTTTAATTTTAATTTTTAGTTTTTTCGATAAAAAAAGGATACCTTTCTCAGTTAACTATGGACAGTCAGATAACTATCTTTGATTTATGCATGCAGTCAATCGAAAAGTCAAATATGAGAGCCAACAAAAAGAAAGGCATCTATTAAGTTATAACTTATAAAATAAAAATTACAAAAATAGTTCTAAAAAATAAAATGATGTTGTTCTCCACATGTTCATATGACATTTAACCAGATTAAGTGGCATACGTGCGCAAAGCACATCTGGATAGATGACAAGAAATATACACAACAAATATTATCTATAAGGTAATATTAGTGAGATACGACTAATTACATGATTGAACCTCATCAAATTGAAATAAGTATATACATTATTGATTTTAACTAATAAAATTTTTCATTAACCATCTTTATAGGTTCGTGTGAATAAGAGATATATATATGATGATCAACATTGAACATTCACAAAAAAATCAACAATATTATTTTGTGCAAAACTTATTATTCAAATCTTCATTTAAATTTTTTGAATTAATAATCACGTGTAACGCACGTGTCAAAAAACTAGTTGCAGTATAAATGTGACATGAATAAGATAAACATATAGATGTTTTTATTATATTTTGATATAAAATAGGAGTAAAATAGTAATTCAACTTTGAAGATAGAAGTTTCTTTAAATATATTTATTTAATAAGTATATTTATAAAATAAAATAATATAATATATAATAATAATAATAATAATAATAATAATCTAATATAATAATATGAGTAAAATGATAAGTATATTAAACAGTTCATTGTAACTTACAATTTAATTAATGATTCTTTCATTGTCTTTCTAATAAATAACCTACAATTATATATATATATATGATCATGAGATATCTAGAAGAAGTCAAGAAGAAGATTCTTCTAAATATAAGTCATTACGCAAAATCAGATTCTGAAGAAAGCTGAAGATTTTTTGGCAAAATTAAAAGACAAAGTGTAAAGCTTAGGCGCGTCGGTAGCGGGCCCGCGCTACTGTAGCAACACTGTTCACCAACAGTAAATACACTGTTACCAGGACCCAGATAGGGGCCCAGTATCCTGTACATAGATGCTTTATTTTCTATAAATAGGTTTGTTTTCTTTAAGAGAAGCAGGGTTTAGAAACCCTCTTCCCTTCCTTCTTTCTTCCTTTCTCTCTCCCCACTTGTAATATATTTTCAAGTATTGTAATCTTACCGGACTTTGGCCGGAGGAATAGTAAAGTGTGCTGTTTGCTACAAGGTACTTCCTTTTATTTTCAAGTTTTTATTTCGAGTTAAGCCGTGACTATGTCCAGGCTAAAAAATTATATCTATGCCTTAGGATAACTAACTTCTCTTTTATATAGACCATGAATGGATCTAAGCTTTATTTAAATATAGAAGAATTTTAGTATGGCTTCTCGACTTGGTTCCGAGATTGAGGTACGGTCAGATCTAGTACTACGTTTATTGGCCTTGTCTTTGTGACTCCGTCTGTTGAGCCGTGGTTTTTAGCCTGAAATTGAGTTTGATAAGTAGGGCATTTCATACCCGGTTAGAACTATCAGACACATGGGCTTAATAAAAGTATGTATTAGATTCTTGACAGGCCCTTTGCTCGGGTAAAATAATAAAACCATGCAGTCTGAGAAACTATGTCAAAATTCTTGTATATTTGAATTCTTATGTAGTTAGACTACCTCTAAGGATATTGACTTGCTTGATCTACGATCTGGCGGACTACCGCCAGGTCGGTGATCCTGTATCGTTGCTACACGGTGGGCGCCAACTACCGCCAGGTCGGTGATCCTGTATCGTTGGTATCAGAGCCTAGGAAAGTTCATGGGATATATATAATTGATGTGAAGAATTCGGCATAGATATATTCTCTCTTTTATGGATCAAGAGGATATTAAAAGCACTCGACTAGAAGAGGTAGATATACCTCAAAATCTTGATTTGTTAAACAAATGGACTATTCCGAGAGTTAATATAAAAACCATTTATGATTATGGTTGGTTTGATAAGATTTCTAACAAACAGTTGATTAAAACAACTGAACAATCCTTGGCGTTAAACTCGTCCGAATAAACTATTCGTTTATTAAATAAGCGTGATATTGAATTATATAAATCTCAGTATAAATTTTTGCATATTGGCATGGTTCAAATTGCTTTTAAACCTCTAACTCTTAAAGGGTTACCAGAGACTTTCTTAGTTTGCTCTACGAGATGCAAGGAATTTAAATTTTCGTCAATCCTTGATGGGTTCGATAGAATCTACGGTGGCTTATGGTCCAGTTTATTTTAATGCTCAGCCCAATTTGCAGTTATCTTTGGCTGATTCTAATATATTAGATGCAGATCTAAGGTCACTACTAGAAGACCTATAAAATGGGAAGAAATAAATTTTCCTACCACTTGGATTTTAGATTCTGTTATATCTCCTGAGCAAATGACCGATGTTGTCACTAATTCAGAATATTCTCATATTAGTCAAAATTCCGATGGAAAAATCGTATGCGGTTTGATGAAAAAAGTATTCCTTATAGTAGACATTCTTTTGCTTCTGATAGAAGACGGGCTATTCAACATATTTCTCCGATAGAACCTTGTTATGGTCCAGCTAGAAATCGAGCTGCTTCTTTACACTCTTTATCAACTGTTATATCTGCGAGAAAAACAAAAAATAAAAATTAATCCTCGTTTAAACGTTGTTCAAACAGATGATAAAGTATCGATATTTCGATAAGGATATTCCTTAGGTATCCGAGATGGATTTTAATCTTAATGATACTTAATGATGAGTGCCCATAAAATTGATTTTAGTCGAAGTTCACTGGCAAGAAAATATATTCAAAACGAATTTTTAAATGAAAAATGGAACCGGTTTAAAATTTGGTTTTTTTGACACTTATAGTAATGAAGATTTAAATAATATTTCTCAAGAGTTTTATGAAACTTGTGCATTACATAATCATATTATGTTTTTGTGCCTTGGTTTATAACTACTTATTTGCCTTTATTCATCAACGTTCTTGAACGATCCTACAAAGATGAATCGGGTAATATTATTCAATCCATTTATCCTCCTCAAGCTCCGTTTATTTTACCAAATAATACTGGTATTACTTTTCTTGCGTTTCATAAATTTATTGATAATGAGGTCGTAGCGGTAACTATAAATGAAATTAATCGTATTATTTCTCAAAATAACTATTTGGGTCTATATGTCAAAGTTATTGGTGAACATATTTGTTCTCTAGACAAAAATTAGATAGCTTGTCTAATCGATTGTTCAAATTGATAATAAGCTAAAATCGATAAACAAATTTCGGAACAGGCTTCTTCGTCAAAACGGACGATGTTCATATTCAAAGGCCTCCTGAAATTCAGGACTTTATTCTTAGACCTTTACATGACCTTGAAAATCTTCTTGATAAAAAGTTTTCTCAATTTGGTGCAAGTGCAAAACCGATTAGTCTCGTTGAAGATTTTGCGGGTGAGATGGAAGCCACTTTTGACTTCGAAACTCAAATGGAAATGGAAGTTAATAAACTTCATGGGTATCCAAAGAGGAATAGTGGTAATACTTGCTTATGCTAGAAAACCTAGCATGCAAACATATTACTATCCCAGGCCTACTCCTCAAGATGTGTTAATAGAGGCAACACATTAGAATCAAAATAACTCTTCTTATACTCGATGTCAGATTTATGAATCGAATCTCGATGGGCTAGCGATAGGCGGGTTAACGATTATGGTTCATAGGATGCTTATGTATGCTACTATTTGCAAAAGTGTCAATAATGCGACAGGACCATCTGCAAGATGATTATTGCAGGATTTACCGGTCAACTAAGAGGATGGTGGGATAATTATATGCCCTCGACGCCGGAACAGCGGTAATTAATGCTAGGGCACCAAATGCAGGTGAGGACAATTTAGGCGTTGCCCTCGTTCAAAAAATAGAAGACGCTGTGTATACGCTTATTTTGACTATTCTTGAACATTTTAGTGGTAGATTTACCAATCAATATGAAACCATTAGATCTCTTTTAAATGGTCTTAAATGTAGACATTTAGGTGAGTTTAGATGGTATAAAGACACTTATTTAAGTCGGGTCATGGAACTTCCCGAAAATGGTTTAGACTTCGGAAAGCCAAATTTATTGATGGCTTACCTTCTTTATTTGCGAAAGAGTAAAAAGACTCTTAGAAATCCTCAAGGAACTATTCCCTATAGTGAATTTACTTATGGAAAGCTTATTGGGGCTTGTACGCAAGAAGGCATAAATTTGTGCAATGAGTTAAAACTCTCTAGACAGACTTAAGATGGATAAGCTTAGAGAAAAGTCTCAATTAGGAGATTTTTGTACTCAATTCGGTTTACCAAATGCTTCAAAAAGCACCAACCAAGAAACTTCTAAATCGAGAATCTCATAGATCTCATCATAAGAAAAGAAGATCTAGAAGAAGGACTAGAGAAGAAAGAGATGAGCGTAGGACTCATCGTAAATCTCATAGATTTACCGGGAATAGGTCCAAGCGAAATCTTGATAAGATTAAGTGTTATAAATGTGGAAAATTTGGGCATATAGCTCCAAATTGTAAGTTAGAAAAGCTTAAGACTCTAGAACTTGATGATGATATTCAAGAGAAGATTTATAGTTTTCTATATACTTCTGGTTCCGAAACTTTGGTAAAACTAGCTCTTCAACTAGTATTCCTAGTGATAAAAAGGTTAAAGATGATTTTAATTACTCTGCTCCTTACTCCTTGTCTGAAGTTCATAATAGACTCTCTTCTAAACAAACCATGGTTATTCGTGATACCTCTTTTGATGATTTAAAAGGAGAAATTGAACATTTGAAAGAAGAAATTAAATTTCTTAAACAAAATCATATTATTTATGATCACCGTCTTACTCAGTTTGAGTCTGTTAATAGCAAAAGAAAAATAAGGTTGATAATGAATCTCTGTTTGAAGAAAATATTCTTGAGAACACTTTGAATACGATACGAAACAAAATATGTTTTTAGGAATGATGCAAATTGTTACAGCTCATAAATGGTATGTTAAATGTACTATATTAATTGATAATACTTTTTCTATAAGTAACATTGCTATGATTGATAGTGGCGCTGATGTGAGTTGCATTCAAGAAGGTCTTGTACCTACTAAATATTTTGAAAAAACAACCCATATGGTTAAATCAGCATCTGGTCATGCTTTAGATATAAAGTATAAATTATCTAATACTCGTATTTGCCTGAATAAAGTTTGTATTCCTCACTCCTTTTTCTTAGTAAAAATCAGTTATACCCTCCTATTATTCTAGGAACTCCTTTTATAAATGCAATTTATCCTTTTACTAATATAAATGCTAAAGGTTTTTCTGCTACTTATAAAAATCAAGATATTAGTTATACTTTTATCACCGAGCCTATTTCTAGAGATATTAATGCTCTAATTGAAATGAAACAAAAGCATGTTGATTATTTACAACTTGAGATATTTAGTATGAATATATTCGATACTTTAAAATCTGCTAAAATACGGGAAAAAAATTAAACTCATTTACGAAAAAATGGCCATTGATATTTGTCTTGATCATCCTAGTGCTTTTTGGAATCGGAAAAAGCATATTGTAACTCTTCCATATGAAGATGATTTCTCGAAGAAGAAAATATCCCTACCAAATCTCGTCCTTGTCGGATGAATACCGAATTGGTTGAATTACGCAAAAGGAAATTGATAATTTATTACAAAAGGGATTGATAAAGCCTTCCAAATCACCATGGTGGGTGTCTTGCTTTTTATGTTAATAACGCAGCGAGAAAAGAACGAGGCGTTCCCGGGGTTAGTTATAAATTATAAACCTTTAAATAAATTTTTAAAATGGATTAGATATCCTATCCCTAATAAAAGAGATTTATTAACTTGAGATTATATGATGCTAATATCTTTTCAAAATTTGATTTAAAATCGGATATTGGCAAATCCAAATTTTTAAAGACCATTCTTATAGAACGGCATTTAATGTTTTGTTTGATGACGTACGAATGGAATGTAATGCCTTTTGGGTTAAAAAATGCTCCCTCAGAATTTCAAAAGATAATGAATGATATTTTCAATCCCTATTTGGATTTCATCATAGTCTATATTGATGATATTTTGGTATATTCAAAGACTCTTGAAATGCATATTAAGCATTTAGACATTTTTAAGAAAATAGTTATTCAAAATGGTTTGGTCATATCTAAACCTAAAATGAGTCTTTTTCAAATAGAAGTTAGATTTTTGGGGCATTTGATTTGTCAGGAAAAATGACTCTATTCAACGATCTATTGAATTTGCATCAAAATTCCTGATATGTGTGCGATAAGACGCAATTGCGCGGTTTAGGAAGTTTAAACTACATTTCCCCATTCTACAAGAACAGTCAAGTATATGTTTGATAAGGATTTTAAACATGATGCGTCTAAGTTAATTTTTGCTAGGTGGCAGGCACAATTAGCCCCTTTTGATTTCGAAATTCAGTGTGCTGTTTGCTACAAGGTACTTCCTTACATAGTAAAGTATGTAAACAGTTTTAGAAAACTTCCTGCTTCTCTTTAGCCCCTTTTGATTTCTAAAATTGTGCTAGGTGGCGCACAATTAGCCCCTTTTGATTTCTAAAACTGTTTGCTAGGTGGCAGGCACAATTAGCCCCTTTTGATTTCGTTTATTAAATAAGCGTGATATTGAATTATATAAATCTCAGTATAAATTTTTGCATATTGGCATGCTTCAAATTGCTTTTAAACCTCTAACTCTTAAAGGGTTACCAGAGACTTTCTTAGCTGCTCTACGAGATGCAAGGAATTTAAATTTTCGTCAATCCTTGATGGGTTCGATAGAATCTACGGTGGCTTATGGTCAGTTTATTTTAATGCTCAGCCCAATTTGCAGTTATCTTTGGTGATTCTAATATATTAGATGCTTTAACCTTGAATGTTAAAACGCATGGTTATAACTATGCACCTGGATCTGAATTAATTTGCTTATCGTATAGAATCTATTATAAATTGCTTGCTACTTTGAATCCTAGATGTAAGTTATATGATACATCTGATCAAACTATTTTAGTAGAAACTAATTTCGCCAGATCTAAGGTCACTACTAGAAGACCTATAAAATGGGAAGAAATAAATTTTCCTACCACTTGGATTTTAGATTACATTATATCTCTGAGCAAATGTGGCCGATCTTTGTCACTAATTAGAATATTCTCATATTAGTCAAAATTCCGATGGAAAAATACGTATGCGGTTTGATGAAAAAAAGTATTCCTTATAGTAGACATTCTTTTGCTTCTGATAGAAGTCGGGCTATTCAACATATTTCTCCGATAGAACCTTGTTATGGTCCAGCTAGAAATCGAGGCTGCTTCTTTACACTCTTTATCAAGCTGTTATATACGCGGGAAAAACAAAAAATAAAAATTAATCCTCGTTTAAACGTTGTTCAAACGAGATGATAAAGTATCGATATTTCGATAAGGATATTCCTTCGGTATCCGAGATGGATTTTAATCTTAATGATACTTAATGATGAGTGAACATAAAATTGATTTTAGTCCAGGTTCCCTTTGGCAAGAAAATATATTCAAAACGAATTTTTAAATGAAAAATGGAACCGGTTTAAAATTTGGTTTTTTGACACTTATAGTAATGAAGATTTAAATAATATTTCTCAAGAGTTTTATGAAACTTGTGCATTACATAATCATATTATGTTTTTGTGCCTTGGTTTATAACTACTTATTTGCCTTTATTCATCAACGTTCTTGAACGATCCTACAAAGATGAATCGGGTAATATTATTCAATCCATTTATCCTCCTCAAGCTCCGTTTATTTAATAAACGAATAGTTTGTTCGGACGAGTTTAACGCCAAGGATTGTTCAGTTGTTTTAATCAACTGTTTGTTAGAAATCTTATCAAACCAACCATAATCATAAATGGTTTTTATATTAACTCTCGGAATAGTCCATTTGTTTAACAAATCAAGATTTTGAGGTATATCTACCTCTTCTAGTCGAGTGCTTTTAATATCCTCTTGATCCATAAAAGAGAGAATATATCTATGCCGAATTCTTCACATCAATTATATATATCCCATGAACTTTCCTAGGCTCTGATACCAACGATACAGGATCACCGACCTGGCGGGAGTCCGCCAGATCGGAGATCAAGCAAGTCAATATCCTTAGAGGTAGTCTAACTACATAAGAATTCAAATATACAAGAATTTTGTCATACTTTCTCCAGACTGCATGGTTTTATTATTTTACCCGAGCAAAGGGCCTGTCAAGAATCTAATACATACTTTTATTAAGCCCATGTGTACGATAGTTCTTAGGGTATGAAATGCCCTACTTATCAAACTCAATTTCGGGCTAAAAACCACGGCTCAACGAGACGGAGTCACAAAAACAAGGCCAATAAACGTAGTACTAGATCTGACTGTACCTCAATCTCGGAACCAAGTCGAGAAGCCATACTAAAATTCTATATTTAAATAAAGCTTAGATCCATTCATGGTCTATATAAAAAGAAAGTTAGTTATCAGGCATAGATATAATTTTTAGCCGGACATAGTCACGGCTTAACTCGAAATAAAAACTTGAAAATAAAAGGAA